>OV702287.1:268517325-273517325 GCA_916181665.1 Avena sativa | reverse complement strand
GGTAAATCTTCGAGTCCCCTGTGTGCTTGTTTTCTAGCCGATAGATGTCTCCAGCGCTCCCTCCTTCTCCAAAACCCAAGTCCATAACAATGGGCATTAATGAGTTAAACCCTCGTCAAAGGGTAACTGCAATAATGGGTTGACTCGGTAGAGCCGAGGTATAAATATCTGGCAAGTCAAGGAAAGAGAATGGAGAGGCTAAACGAGCTAGATAAGTTACCTTGGATCTCAGCCAAGTTCTTGCGCATGATGACGTTCTCAGCCTCGGCCTCGGCTGCATAATCCGAATAATAAGTTAATATGGATAGCGAATAACTCGAGGAAACGAAAATGAAAAAATCTTAAGCAAAATAATTTACCCTTCTTTTGGTGATCGATAAGCAGATTGTCGTATCTGGCACGAAGATCCTTATATGTGTCCAACAAGCGCTAGAACTCAGCAGTCCGGTAGTTGGTGGTGATCTAAAACAAGCCAATGTTAATTTAGAAATAGGAAGAAGGATATTCAAAGTCTACAAGATCCGGGCAAAGTGGAACTTAACCCGGCTCTAGGTGTGTGGATATTCGAATTCTATAAGATCCGGGCCAAGTGGAACTTAACTCGGCTCTAGGTGTGTGGATATTCAAATTCTACAAGATCCGGGCCAAGTGGAACTTAACCTGGCTCTAGGTGTGTGGATATTCGAAGTCTATAAGATCTAGTCCAAGTGGAACTAAACCTGGCTCTAGGTGTGTGGATATTCGAAGTCTACAAGATCTGGGCCAAGTGGAACTTAACCTGGCTCTAGTTGTGTGGATATTCGAAGTCTACAAGATCCAGGCCAAGTGGAACTTAACCCGGCTCTAGGTGTGTGGATATTCGAAGTCTACAAGATCTGGGCCAAGTGGAACTTAACCCGGCTCTAGGTGTGTGTGGATATTTGAGGTCTACAAGATCCGGGCCAAGTGGAACCTAACCCGGCTCTAGGAGTGTGGATATTTGAAAATACTAAGGACTAGCGCTAATTCTCTAAGAGCATCTGACCGAGTAATGAATTACTCCCCTAGAGGCTCGGGGACTAGTGGGTATATCTCTAAGTGTTTGCATATAAAAAAGGCATAACAAAAAAGGGGTTTACCTCCATCATCCAGCCAGCAAGGGAGATGGCCCTAGTAGTGGTGTTCATCTGAGCACTGAACTCCACTGGACCAAACTTCTTCACGAGATCATCCTATGGGTTTATAAATTCGGTGTTGTTCTAGTTGTTCACATACTCGATGAGCACCGGACTATAACTCTCCTCGCTAAGCGACTGGCTCGTCACCACGCACTTAGCATGGGCTTCCCGCCTCACGAACTGAGCAGCAGCCGGACTATTATGCATGGTCAGTTGCTTGTTGCCCTCAGATCCGGTAGCAGAAGGGCCGGAGGATGGATCCTTGGCTATCTCGACGACCTTCTTGGTTTTCCTTGCAGATTTTGGCCACTGTAGAAGAGCCGAGGGTGCCGCTCCTGAGTGAGCTTGAGGGTTCAGCTGAAGTATGTACTTAATAGACACAGTTGATCCAGAGGAGGCAGCTGGAGGCTTTTTCTTGGAGACAGGCTTTGTTGTCGCTGCTGTTGCTGATGCTGGTGCTGTTGGAGCTGGTGTTGCTGGTGCCGCTGGTGCTAGTGCTGGTACTGCTGGTGGTGCTACTAGTGCTGCTGGTGCTGGTACTGGTGCTGCTGGTGCTGGTGCTGGCGCTGATGATACTAGAGAAACTGGAACAGAAGAAGAACTTGTCTGGGGCAATGCCGATAAAGCTGGCACCTCGGGAGCTGGACGTTGCGGCAGAGCCGAGGAACTAGGAAGATTCGGCATCACCGTATTCTCGCCAGCTCCATTGCCCCCGCATCAACATTACCCTCCTCATGACGAGGTGGGCTCAGATCCGACGCTGCCATAGAACCCTCTTTGATAGGGCTCATTAGACGAACATCGTCGTCATGGGTGGAGGGAGATGGGCTGCTCCAGATTGGAGAGGAGATGTTGGGGCCACTCTGGGGAATCACCCTGGGAGCGCTACAGAATCATAGAACAACAAGTCAAAGGGAGAAAGAAAAGCAACTAAAGTACAGAAACAGAAGGGCAAGACCTAGAAATGAGCAGGGAAAGAATAGTGACTTATCCAAGGTTGGAGGCTCCCGAGGCTTGGGCGCTCTCTGGACGGTGCTCTTGGGCGCGGGCTTCCTCGGACCCTTGACCCTGGATTTCTTCTGCCTCTTCTTGGATAATATCATTTTTCGGCCCGAAAGTTGGGGTGTACAGGCAACACGGTACCCAAGTTCCCTGAAATCAGCTGGGATGACTACAGTTGGTGTGCCAAATACTCAGAGGGTCTTTTTTGGCACGAATTCAAGTTTATGTTTCAATACAAAAAATCAGGCTAACGGGCATCAAGTTGGGCCCCCCTATCAGTTCTCGTTGTTATGTCGCTACCGTCGCTTAGGCGGGGTGGCTGTCACGTAGGCTTGCAGCGTTGGCACAGTGGATAGGACAACACCCCCTACCCAGTGTATTGATGTGACAAAATAGGGCCCATGTATCGGCGTTATAATTATTTTTTGTTTACTCAGAAGTTGGAACGGCCACCGCCACGCGTCTCTCCTTGGACTTCCGTCCCAATCGTTAACCCCTACCATAAAAGCGCATTGACGGTTCCACCGTTCCCCTACCTCGAAGAAACCACTCTTCTTCTTCCTGTCATATACTATCTTCTTCCCGTCTTCTCCTTGCCGCCATGGAAGATCTACGCACTCTAGAGACAAGCTTCACTACCCATGACAACAAGAAGATAGACGTTGTCTACACCAAGGAGGAGGAGACAATGATGCGTGTCCTGAGGATGTACGAGGGTTGGCTTGGGATAAACGAGGACAAGTTTGTGGGATTGGACCTCGAGTTCACCCCGAAGCACCCATATGAAGGGAGTGAAGTCACCGTCGTTCAACTCGCCATGCGGAAACACGTCCTCGTCTACCTCCTCTCCCGGTTTGTAGATCTGCTCTCTGTAGCTAACCACTTTTAGGGTTTTCTCCTCTTGTTCTTTATCCACTTGCTCATCTTGCAACTACTAGATTTTATTTAGGACCAAATAAATTAGGGTTTGCCTATCTCTCAATTGACTGAGATTTTCTTTAGTCTCAATCACCTAAGAAAAGTGCAACCATAGTTAAAAGAAATGTGCAATTCGTTCAGTCGACTGAGAAATAGCAAAACCGAATAAATTATGACAATACAATGTTGAGAGTCTTGATCTTGCATTTACTAAACTTTTCAAAATTATATTTAGATGATGATCTTGCATTGACAAAATATTTGTAGTTACAAATTTTGGTCATGACAAACTACATACTTTTAGGACTGACAGGAAATGTCTGGCGCTGCGCCAGTTCCTTGTAGAAAAGGGAATTGTTTTCTGCACTGTCGATAAAATAACTGATTTTTCGAAATTGTATCAAGAGGAAATTATAATTCCTGCGCACAAGTGGATCGATATTCAGAGTCTTGTCAAGATCCTAGGGGGATCGAAGAAGGATGGAATGGCATCACTCGCAACTAGAATCCTCGATGAGTCGTACGACAGAATGAATGAAGATTTCCCTACGGATAGGCACGATTTCTGGGACGAGTGGCCGTTGTCTGATATAAACCTGAAGTATGCAGCCATAGATGCTTACATGACGTACCAGCTATACAAGAAGATCCATTTTTTCTACGTTACCTCGTGTTTTGCCCTATTTGCAAGAGGGAAGACGAGGTTAGGGGAACCCTTTGTAGAAAATGCAGAATAGCTGAGTTTGAAGTTGAATATGCAAAGAAATTGGCTGCATCTGAAGCAGCTGACAGAGAGGCTGCAGAAGCAGCTGAAAGAGAGCTTGCAGCTGAAGAAGCAGCTGACAGAGAGGCTATAGCTGAAGCGGCAAACAGAGAGGCATCATCTTCTAGCGGCAACAATTAGGCCTGTGATGCACCGCTAATTGTGCCGCAGGACGCTAAAGATAGGGAAGCCAAGTCAGATGCCAGGTGGGACAAAGCAGTTCGTGAGATGTGGAGTACCTGGAATGGTCGCAGTTCGTCGCCTAGGAACGATGGCAAGCGCCTCAAGTGGTCTGATGAGGAGTGAATTAAATTTTACTAGTCAGTGTTATGTTTCTATTTTGTGGAACTCAATTAGCTTGCCAAGATGTCTAGCGCCTCAAGTGATACTAGAAAAATAAATTTAACCCTCGTTGTGTTATGTTTATGTATGTGTCTTGTAGCTTGTCAAGATGGTAGCTTCTTAACTGGCAGTTTGAAAGAGTGCCCTTTTCCTCTCTCGCTAAACATATATGTTTCATTTTGCCCAAATTGGTAGCAAATCTAGAGAAGATTCTCACTTCGATATTTCATTCCCTTTTGGACCTGTTTTTGCCTCCGACCAGGTAGCAAATCTAAATCAGCAAATCACACCAGGCAGAATACATTCATTCAGAAAACAAAACAAATGTAGATATAGCTGTGCGCAGCTAAATAGGATATAGCGATAAAAAGTAGTAGGTTGCTTAACGAGGTTCGATGCATTCAGCCAGAAATAGGATGCAAAAATATAGAAAATCAAAAGAAGCTGCTTAGCAGCAGTAGCCGCCGCAGATGCAGATACATTCAAGGAGACATCCAACCTGTTCATTCGACAGCGCCTCCACCTCCCTCCGGCGCCTCCTCCACTTCTTGCTGCCTAGTCCCTTGATCGTGGGGGCCTTGGGCCTGATTGAAGGCATGCGGCCCTCTTTGATGTCCACCCGCTTAAGGTTTCAGAGGTGAATGCCGAGAGCCCGGTGTTCAGCGTTGTAGGCATTGATGTTCACGATCTCGCGCTTGCCGCCTTTGTGGATGCCGGAGCCCGTGGCCTCTGCATGCTTCAGTAAGGTGTTGAAGTCGGTGCCGCCGGCGGCACGACTCGTCAAGAAGTAGGCGATCCCCTTACGAAGGGGCAGCTGTGGTAGGGGACCGTGAGGTAGTCATCGTACTTGCCGGCCCGCAGCCTCCTCAACACCTGACGAGCCTTGGTGTGAATGGACTCGTCATCGCTGCAGACATCGCTGCTGGAAACCTATTTGAAGAAAAGGAAAATGGGGGAGTAGATGATGTAAGAAGGTCGAGCAATCAAAATGCGCACAATCGAATCCTAATAAACCAAGATCTAGCATCCAACGATGGGAACGGTGTTGGATAATTAGGCACAATTTCCATGATTAATTCTAGAATATTAAACATGACAATACCAGCTAAATTTTAAATAGATTAGCCCATTATTTCTAACAAATGGTAGAAGAACCAGGGGAAGGGAGCAAACCCTAGTTACCTCCGACCATAGTTCATCAATGTCGGTGTCGTAGGGGTTAAGTGGAGCGATGTACTTATCTGGATCGTAGGTGCCCAAGAAGTGCGTGTTCTTCTTGTGACCGGCGGGGGCCTCCTCGCCAGCGGGAGGCTCCTCTTCGGCGGCTCTTCGATAGCGGGGACGGGGCCTGGACGGGAACAGCAGCTGCCATCAATGCCTCGACTAGGGATTGGACAGGGACATCGGCTACTTTCAACGCGTCGAGGGGGACCGGCGAGGAGACGGGGGCCTCCTCGCCGGCGGCCACGGAGGCGACGATGGCCACCTTATCCTCCTCGGCCATCACCGGCGCGGAAGGGATATTCTCGGGAGTTTGCGGATGCTGGTGGGACAGTGGAGAGGGTTGCGCGGGGACTGTGAGCGAGAGTGGGAGTGGGTGTGCGGAGAGGGGCTCTATAGTTAAGGTGGATAGAAGCAAGGCACGTTTCGTTGCACCACCGTGCAACACACCGTGCAGTCGACTGCATCGTGCACCACGACACGCGCACGGTATGTCACGTTTTTTTCTCGGGCCATGCATGGCAGTTCTGTATTGAGCCGCATGCAAAGGGCGCACACACAATTTCTATGTACGAAGTTTGACACGGCCCTAAAATTGGCGATTGAGAGCCGCTGCGTAAAAAATGGGATATGTCTTATTAAAATCAAGTGGCAATAAATTAAAGCTGTCCATCGACGACCGTGCACTCGATGACGCATGCGTTGTGGCGTAGTAGTAGCAGTAGTAGGGTTCTCAAACTTGATTAGACATGACATGACCGCTCGACGACTTTTTCCATGGACGACATCGTGTTCCTTCTTGTAGAAGTCTCGCTGAAGGAGACGTTCGTGTTGTCTCACGCTGTACTGTGAAGGGCACGACGTGTACAACGATCATTGTTGGATCGCACAGAATCAATGGTTGGTGCGCACAATCCGCGTGACAACTATGATAACCAATCAGGGAGTAGCAGACAGGGTTAGCACATGTTTGTGCTGCTACGAAAGATAGAGAGTGGGGGGGGCAAAACTGAGTAGTACCACATAAAACCAAGGGCGATACTGGGTAGTATAAAAATGGAAAGTGAGTGTCTTGTACAATGAAATACATCATGGCATACATCAAATTATGCCAAGATAGATCCACTAGAGTTCATTAGATGTGTGTTCTTCTCATAAACCACGTAAGGATCCACTAGAGTTCATTGGTTACGTGTTCTTCCCACAAACCACATATCACCAGTGTCATTGCATGTGTGTTCTTCCCACAGACCACACATGGATTCACGAGTGTCATTGCATGTGTGTTCCTCTCATAGACCACACATGGATCCACCGGTGGCATCGCATGTCTGCTCTTTTCATGAACCATAGTTAGAGTCATCGCATGTCTGCTATTTTCATGAACCACAGCTAGAGTCATTGCATGTGTGTTCTTCTCACAAACCATATCATAAACCACACCCAGTGTCATTGCATGTGTGTTCTTCTCATTAACCACACATGGATCCACCGGTGTCATTGCATGTGTGTTCTTCCCATGAACCACACATGGATCCACCAGTGTCATTGTATGTCTGCTATTTTCATGAACCACAGCTAGAGTCATTGCAAGTGTGTTCTTCTCACAAACCATATCATGAACCACACCCAGTGTCATTACATGTGTGTTCTTCTCATTAACCACACATGGATCCACCGGTGTCATTGCATGTCTGCTCTTCTCATTAACCACAGTTAGAGTCATTGCATGTGTATTCTTCTCACAAACAACATATCACCAGTGTCATTGCATGTGTGTTCTTTCCATGAACCACACATGGATCCACCAGTGTCATTGCATGTCTGTTATTCTCACAAACCACGTAAGGATCCACCAGTGTCATTGCATGTGTCTTCCTCTCATAGACCACACATGGATCCTCCGGTGGCATCACATGTCTGCTCTTTTCATGAACCACAGTTAGAGTCATCGCATGTCTGCACTTTTCAAGAACCACAACTAGAGTCATTGCATGTGTGTTCTTCCCACAAACCATATCATAAACCACACCCAGTGTCATTGCATGTGTGTTCTTCTCATTAACCACACATGGATCCACCGGTGTCATTGCATGTCTGCTCTTTTCATGAACCACAACTAGAGTCATTGCATGTGTGTTCTTCTCATAGAACACATATCACCAGTGTCATTGCATGTGTGTTCTTCCCACAGACCACACATGGATCCACCAGTGTCATTGCATGTGTGTTCTTCCAATGAACCACACATGGATCCACCGGTGTCATTGCATGTGTGTTCTTCCCAAGAACCACACATGGATCCACCAGTGTCATTGCATGTCCATTCTTTTAATGATCGACAGCTAGAGTCATTGCATGTGTGTTATTCTCACAAACCACATATCACCAGTGTCATTGCATGTGTGTTATTCCCACAGACCACACATGGATCCATCAGTGTCATTGCATATGTGTTCTTCCCATGAACTACACATGGATCCACCAGTGTCATTGCATGTGTGTTATTATCACAAACCACGTAAGGATCCACCGGTGTAATTGCATGGATCCACCGGTGGCATCGCATTCTGCTGTTTTCATGAACCACAGTTAGAGTCATCGCATGTCTGCTCTTTTCATGAACCACAGCTAGAGTCATTGCATTTGTGTTCTTCTCACAAACCATATCATGAACCACACCCAGTGTCATTGCATGTGTGTTCTTGTCATTAACCACACATGGATCCACCGGTGTCATTGCATGTCTGCTCTTTTCATGAACCACAGCTAGAGTCATTTTATGTGTGTTCTTGTCACAAACAACATATCACCAGTGTCATTGCATGTGTGTTCTTTCCATGAACCACACATGGATCCATCAGTGTCATTGCATGTGTGTTATTCTCACAAACCACGTAAGGATCCACCGGTGTCATTGCATGTGTGTTCCTCTCATAGACCACACATGGATTCACCGGTGTCATTGCATGTCTGCTCTTTTCATGAACCACAGTTAGAGTCATTGCATGTGTATTATTCTCACAAACCACATATCACTAGTGCCATTGCATGTGTGTTGTTCCCACAGACCGCATATGGATCCACCGGTGTCATTGCATGTGTGTTCTTCCCGTGAACCACACATGGATCCACCAGTGTCATTGCATGTGTGTTATTCTTACAAACCACGTAAGGATCCACCGGTGTAATTGCATTTGTGTTCCTCTCAAAGACCACACATGGATCCACCGGTGGCATCGCATGTCTGCCCTTTTCATGAACCAAAGTTAGAGTCATCGCATGTCTGCTCTTTTCATGAACCACAGCTAGAGTCATTGCATGTGTGTTCTTCTCACAAACCATATCATGAACTACACCCAACGTCATTGCATGTGTGTTCTTCTCATTAACCATACATGGATCCACCGGTGTCATTGCATGTATGCTCTTCTCATTAACCATAGTTAGAGTCATTGCATGTGTGTTCTTCTCACAAACCACATATCACCAGTGTCATTGCATGTGTGTTCTTCCGACAGACCACACATGGATCCACTAGTGTCATTGCATGTGTGTTCTTCCCATGAACCACACATGGATCCACCAGTGTCACTGCATGTCTGCTCTTTGCATGAACCATAGATAGAGTCATTGCATGTGTGTTCTTCTCACAAACAACATATCACTAGTGTCATTGCATGTGTGTTCCTTCCATGAACCACAATGGATCCACCAGTGTCATTGCATGTGTTATTCTCACAAACCACGTAAGGATCCACCGGTGTCATTGCATGTGTTCCTCTCATAGACCACACATGGATCCACCGGTGGCATCACATGTCTGATCTTTACATGAACCACAGTTAGAGTCATTGCATGTCTACTCTTTTCATGAACCACAACTAGAGTCATTGCATGTGTGTTCTTCCCACATACCATATCATGAACCACACCCAGTGTCATTGCATGTGTGTTCTTCTCATGAACAACACATGGATCCACTGGTGTCATTGCATGTCTGCTCTTTTCATGAACCATAGCTAGAGTCATTGCATGTGTGTTCTTCTCATAGAACACATATCACCAGTGTCATTGCATGTATGTTCTTCCCACAGACCACACATGGATCCACCAGTGTCATTGCATGTGTGTTCTTCCAATGAACCACACATGGATCCACCGGTGTCATTGCATGTGTGTTCTTCCCAAGAACCACACATGGATCCACCAGTGTCATTGCATGTCCATTCTTTTAATGATCGACAGCTAGAGTCATTGCATGTGTGTTATTCTCACAAACCACATATCACCAGTGTCATTGCATGTGTGTTATTCCCACAGACCACACATGGATCCATCAGTGTCATTGCATATGTGTTCTTCCCATGAACTACACATGGATCCACCAGTGTCATTGCATGTGTGTTATTATCACAAACCACGTAAGGATCCACCGGTGTAATTGCATGGATCCACCGGTGGCATCGCATTCTGCTGTTTTCATGAACCACAGTTAGAGTCATCGCATGTCTGCTCTTTTCATGAACCACAGCTAGAGTCATTGCATGTGTGTTCTTCTCACAAACCATATCATGAACCACACCCAGTGTCATTGCATGTGTGTTCTTGTCATTAACCACACATGGATCCACCGGTGTCATTGCATGTCTGCTCTTTTCATGAACCACAGCTAGAGTCATTTTATGTGTGTTCTTGTCACAAACAACATATCACCAGTGTCATTGCATGTGTGTTCTTTCCATGAACCACACATGGATCCATCAGTGTCATTGCATGTGTGTTATTCTCACAAACCACGTAAGGATCCACCGGTGTCATTGCATGTGTGTTCCTCTCATAGACCACACATGGATTCACCGGTGTCATTGCATGTCTGCTCTTTTCATGAACCACAGTTAGAGTCATTGCATGTGTATTATTCTCACAAAACACATATCACTAGTGCCATTGCATGTGTGTTGTTCCCACAGACCGCATATGGATCCACCGGTGTCATTGCATGTGTGTTCTTCCCGTGAACCACACATGGATCCACCAGTGTCATTGCATGTGTGTTATTCTTACAAACCACGTAAGGATCCACCGGTGTAATTGCATTTGTGTTCCTCTCAAAGACCACACATGGATCCACCGGTGGCATCGCATGTCTGCCCTTTTCATGAACCAAAGTTAGAGTCATCGCATGTCTGCTCTTTTCATGAACCACAGCTAGAGTCATTGCATGTGTGTTCTTCTCACAAACCATATCATGAACTACACCCAATGTCATTGCATGTGTGTTCTTCTCATTAACCATACATGGATCCACCGGTGTCATTGCATGTCTGCTCTTCTCATTAACCATAGTTAGAGTCATTGCATGTGTGTTCTTCTCACAAACCACATATCACCAGTGTCATTGCATGTGTGTTCTTCCGACAGACCACACATGGATCCACTAGTGTCATTGCATGTGTGTTCTTCCCATGAACCACACATGGATCCACCAGTGTCACTGCATGTCTGCTCTTTGCATGAACCATAGATAGAGTCATTGCATGTGTGTTCTTCTCACAAACAACATATCACTAGTGTCATTGCATGTGTGTTCCTTCCATGAACCACAATGGATCCACCAGTGTCATTGCATGTGTGTTATTCTCACAAACCACGTAAGGATCCACCGGTGTCATTGCATGTGTTCCTCTCATAGACCACACATGGATCCACCGGTGGCATCACATGTCTGCTCTTTACATGAACCACAGTTAGAGTCATTGCATGTCTACTCTTTTCATGAACCACAACTAGAGTCATTGCATGTGTGTTCTTCCCACAGACCATATCATGAACCACACCCAGTGTCATTGCATGTGTGTTCTTCTCATGAACAACACATGGATCCACTGGTGTCATTGCATGTCTGCTCTTTTCATGAACCATAGCTAGAGTCATTGCATGTGTGTTCTTCTCATAGACCACATATCACCAGTGTCATTGCACGTGTGTTCTTACCACAGACAACAAAATGGATCCACCAGTGTCATTGCATGTGTGTTCTTCCCATGAACCACACATGGATCCACCGATGTCGTTGCATGTGTGTTCTTCCCATGAGCCACACATGGATCCACCGGTGTCATTGCATGTATGCTCTTTTCACGAACCACAGCTAGTGTCATTGCATGTGTGTTCTTCTCACATACCACATATCACCAGTGTCATTGCATATGTTTTCTTCCCACGGACCACACATGGATCCAACAGTGTCATTGCATATGTGTTCTTCCCATGAACCACACATGGATCCACCGGTGTCATTGCATGTGTGTTCTTCCCATGAACCACACATGGATCCACCAGTGTCATTGCATGTCTGCTCTTTTCATGAACCACAGCTAGAGTAATTGCATGTGTATTATTCTCACAAACCACATATCACCAGTGTCATCGTATGTGTGTTCTTCCCACAGACCACACATGGATCCACCAGTGTCATTGAATGTGTGTTCTTCCCATGAACCACACATGGATCCACTAGTGTCATTGCATGTGTGTTATTCTCACAAACCACGTAAGGATACACCAGTGTCATTGCATGTGTCTTCCTCTCATAGAACACACATGGATCCACCGGTGGCATCACATGTCTGCTCTTTTCATGAACCACAGTTAGAGTCATCGCATGTCTGCACTTTTCATGAACCACAACTAGAGTCATTGCATGTGTGTTCTTCCCACAAACCATATCATAAACCACACCCAGTGTCATTGCATGTGTGTTCTTCTCATTAACCACACATGGATCCACCGGTGTCATTGCATGTCTGCTCTTTTCATGAACCACAACTAGAGTCATTGCATGTGTGTTCTTCTCACAGAACACATATCACCAGTGTCATTGCATGTGTGTTCTTCCCACAGACCACACATGGATCCACCAGTGTCATTGCATGTGTGTTCTTCCCATGAACCACACATGGATCCACCGGTGTCATTGCATGTGTGTTCTTCCCAAGAACCACACATGGATCCACCAGTGTCATTGCATGTCCATTCTTTTAATGATCCACAGCTAGAGTCATTGCATGTGTGTTATTCTCACAAACCACATATCACCAGTGTCATTGCATGTGTGTTATTCCCACAGACCACACATGGATCCATCAGTGTCATTGCATATGTGTTCTTCCCATGAACTACACATGGATCCACCAATGTCATTGCATGTGTGTTATTCTCACAAACCACGTAAGGATCCACCGGTGTAATTGCATGGATCCACCGGTGGCATCGCATTCTGCTGTTTTCATGAACCACAGTTAGAGTCATCGCATGTCTGCTCTTTTCATGAACCACAGCTAGAGTCATTGCATGTGTGTTCTTCTCACAAACCATATCATGAACCACACCCAGTGTCATTGCATGTGTGTTCTTCTCATTAACCACACATGGATCCATCGGTGTCATTGCATGTCTGCTCTTTTCATGAACCACAGATAGAGTCATTTTATGTGTGTTCTTCTCACAAACAACATATCACCAGTGTCATTGCATGTGTGTTATTCTCACAAACCACGTAAGGATCCACCGGTGTCATTGCATGTGTTCCTCTCATAGACCACACATGGATCCACCGGTGGCATCACATGTCTGCTCTTTACATGAACCACAGTTAGAGTCATTGCATGTCTACTCTTTTCATGAACCACAACTAGAGTCATTGCATGTGTGTTCTTCCCACAGACCATATCATGAACCACACCCAGTGTCATTGCATGTGTGTTCTTCTCATTAACAACACATGGATCCACTGGTGTCATTGCATGTCTGCTCTTTTCATGAACCATAGCTAGAGTCATTGCATGTGTGTTCTTCTCATAGACCACATATCACCAGTGTCATTGCACGTGTGTTCTTACCACAGACAACAAAATGGATCCACCAGTGTCATTGCATGTGTGTTCTTCCCATGAACCACACATGGATCCACCGATGTCATTGCATGTGTGTTCTTCCCATGAGCCACACATGGATCCACCGGTGTCATTGCATGTATGCTCTTTTCACGAACCACAGCTAGTGTCATTGCATGTGTGTTCTTCTCACATACCACATATCACCAGTGTCATTGCATATGTTTTCTTCCCACGGACCACACATGGATCCAACAGTGTCATTGCATATGTGTTCTTCCCATGAACCACACATGGATCCACCGGTGTCATTGCATGTGTGTTCTTCCCATGAACCACACATGGATCCACCAGTGTCATTGCATGTCTGCTCTTTTCATGAACCACAGCTAGAGTAATTGCATGTGTATTATTCTCACAAACCACATATCACCAGTGTCATCGTATGTGTGTTCTTCCCACAGACCACACATGGATCCACCAGTGTCATTGAATGTGTGTTCTTCCCATGAACCACACATGGATCCACTAGTGTCATTGCATGTGTGTTATTCTCACAAACCACGTAAGGATACACCAGTGTCATTGCATGTGTCTTCCTCTCATAGACCACACATGGATCCACCGGTGGCATCACATGTCTGCTCTTTTCATGAACCACAGTTAGAGTCATCGCATGTCTGCACTTTTCATGAACCACAACTAGAGTCATTGCATGTGTGTTCTTCCCACAAACCATATCATAAACCACACCCAGTGTCATTGCATGTGTGTTCTTCTCATTAACCACACATGGATCCACCGGTGTCATTGCATGTCTACTCTTTTCATGAACCACAACTAGAGTCATTGCATGTGTGTTCTTCTCACAGAACACATATCACCAGTGTCATTGCATGTGTGTTCTTCCCACAGACCACACATGGATCCACCAGTGTCATTGCATGTGTGTTCTTCCCATGAACCACACATGGATCCACCGGTGTCATTGCATGTGTGTTCTTCCCAAGAACCACACATGGATCCACCAGTGTCATTGCATGTCCATTCTTTTAATGATCCACAGCTAGAGTCATTGCATGTCTGTTATTCTCACAAACCACATATCACCAGTGTCATTGCATGTGTGTTATTCCCACAGACCACACATGGATCCATCAGTGTCATTGCATATGTGTTCTTCCCATGAACTACACATGGATCCACCAGTGTCATTGCATGTGTGTTATTCTCACAAACCACGTAAGGATCCACCGGTGTAATTGCATGGATCCACCGGTGGCATCGCATTCTGCTGTTTTCATGAACCACAGTTAGAGTCATCGCATGTCTGCTCTTTTCATGAACCACAGCTAGAGTCATTGCATGTGTGTTCTTCTCAGAAACCATATCATGAACCACACCCAGTGTCATTGCATGTGTGTTCTTCTCATTAACCACACATGGATCCACCGGTGTCATTGCATGTCTGCTCTTTTCATGAATCACAGATAGAGTCATTTTATGTGTGTTCTTCTCACAAACAACATATCACCAGTGTCATTGCATGTGTGTTCTTTCCATGAACCACACATGGATCCACTAGTGTCATTGCATGTGTGTTATTCTCACAAACCACGTAAGGATCCACCGGTGTCATTGCATGTGTGTTCCTCTCATAGACCACACATGGATCCACCGGTGGCATCACATGTCTGCTCTTTACATGAACCACAGTTAGAGGCATTGCATGTCTGCTCTTTTCATGAACCACAACTAGAGTCATTGCATGTGTGTTCTTCCCACGGACCATATCATGAACCACACCCAGTGTCATTGCATGTGTGTTCTTCTCATTAACCACACATGGATCCACCGGTGTCATTGCATGTTTGCTCTTTTCATGAACCATAGCTAGAGTCATTGCATGTGTGTTCTTCTCATAGACCACATATCACCAGTGTCATTGCACGTGTGTTCTTACCACAGACAACAAAATGGATCCACCAGTGTCATTGCATGTGTGTTCTTCCCATGAACCACACATGGATCCACCGATGTCATTGCATGTGTGTTCTTCCCATGAGCCACACATGGATCCACCGGTGTCATTGCATGTATGCTCTTTTCATGAACCACAGCTAGTGTCATTGCATGTGTGTTCTTCTCACATACCACATATCACCAGTGTCATTGCATATGTTTTCTTCCCACGGACCACACATGGATCCAACAGTGTCATTGCATGTGTGTTCTTCCCATGAACCACACATGGATCCACCGGTGTCATTGCATGTGTGTTCTTCCCATGAACCACACATGGATCCACCAGTGTCTTTGCATGTCTGCTCTTTTCATGAACCACAGCTAGAGTAATTGCATGTGTATTATTCTCACAAACCACATATCACCAGTGTCATTGTATGTGTGTTCTTCCCACAGACCACACATGGATCCACCAGTGTCATTGAATGTGTGTTCTTCCCATGAACCACACATGGATCCACTAGTGTCATTGCATGTGTGTTATTCTCACAAACCACGTAAGGATCCACCAGTGTCATTGCATGTGTCTTCCTCTCATAGACCACACATGGATCCACCGGTGGCATCACATGTCTGCTCTTTTCATGAACCACAGTTAGAGTCATCGCATGTCTGCACTTTTCGTGAACCACAACTAGAGTCATTGCATGTGTGTTCTTCCCACAAACCATATCATAAACCACACCCAGTGTCATTGCATGTGTGTTCTTCTCATTAACCACACATGGATCCACCGGTGTCATTGCATGTCTACTCTTTTCATGAACCACAACTAGAGTCATTGCATGTGTGTTCTTCTCACAGAAAACATATCACCAGTGTCATTGCATGTGTGTTCTTCCCACAGACCACACATGGATCCACCAGTGTCATTGCATGTGTGTTCTTCCCATGAACCACACATGGATCCACCGGTGTCATTGGATGTGTGTTCTTCCCAAGAACCACACATGGATCCACCAGTGTCATTGCATGTCCATTCTTTTAATGATCCACAGCTAGAGTCATTGCATGTGTGTTATTCTCACAAACCACATATCACCAGTGTCATTGCATGTGTGTTATTCCCACAGACCACACATGGATCCATGAGTGTCATTGCATATGTGTTCTTCCCATGAACTACACATGGATCCACCAGTGTCATTGCATGCGTGTTATTCTCACAAACCACGTAAGGATCCACCGGTGTAATTAAATGGATCCACCGGTGGCATCGCATTCTGCTGTTTTCATGAACCACAGTTAGAGTCATCGCATGTCTGCTCTTTTCATGAACCACAGCTAGAGTCATTGCATGTGTGTTCTTCTCACAAACCATATCATGAACCACACCCAGTGTCATTGCATGTGTGTTCTTCTCATTAACCACACATGGATCCACCGGTGTCATTGCATGTCTGCTCTTTTCATGAACCACAGATAGAGTCATTTTATGTGTGTTCTTCTCACAAACAACATATCACCAGTGTCATTGCATGTGTGTTCTTTCCATGAACCACACATGGATCCACCAGTGTCATTGCATGTGTGTTATTCTCACAAACCACGTAAGGATCCACCGGTGTCATTGCATGTGTGTTCCTCTCATAGACCACACATGGATCCACCGGTGTCATTGCATGTCTGCTCTTTTCATGGACCACAGTTAGAGTCATTGCATGTGTATTATTCTCACAAACCACATATCACTAGTGTCATTGCATGTGTGTTGTTCCCACAGACCGCATATGGATCCACCGGTGTCATTGCATGTGTGTTCTTCCCGTGAACCACACATGGATCCACTAGTGTCATTGCATGTGTGTTATTCTCACAAACCATGTAAGGATCCACCGGTGTAATTGCATGTGTGTTCCTCTCAAAGACCACACATGGATCCACCGGTGGCATCGCATGTCTGCGCTTTTCATGAACCAAAGTTAGAGTCATCGCATGTCTGCTCTTTTCATGAACCACAACTAGAGTCATTGCATGTGTGTTCTTCTCACAAACCATATCATGAACCACACCCAATGTCATTGCATGTGTGTTCTTCTCATTAACCATACATGGATCCACTGGTGTCATTGCATGTCTGCTCTTCTCATTAACCACAGTTAGAGTCATTGCATGTGTGTTATTCTCACAAACCACATATCACCAGTGTCATTGCATGTGTGTTCTTCCGACAGACCACACATGGATCCACTAGTGTCATTGCATGTGTGTTCTTCCCATGAACCACACATGGATCCACCAGTGTCACTGCATGTCTGCTCTTTGCATGAACCATAGATAGAGTCATTGCATGTGTGTTCTTCTCACAAACAACATATCACTAGTGTCATTGCATGTGTGTTCCTTCCATGAACCACAATGGATCCACCAGTGTCATTGCATGTGTGTTATTCTCACAAACCACGTAAGGATCCACCGGTGTCATTGCATGTGTGTTCCTCTCATAGACCACACATGGATCCACCGGTGGCATCACATGTCTGCTCTTTACATGAACCACAGTTAGAGTCATCGCATGTCTGCTCTTTTCATGAACCACAACTAGAGTCATTGCATGTGTGTTCTTCCCACAGACCATATCATGAACCACACCCAGTGTCATTGCATGTGTGTTCTTCTCATTAACCACACATGGATCCACCGGTGTCATTGCATGTCTGCACTTTTCATGAACCATAGCTAGAGTCATTGCATGTGTGTTCTTCTCATAGACCACATATCACCAGTGTCATTGCACGTGTGTTCTTACCACAGACAACAAAATGGATCCACCAGTGTCATTGCATGTGTGTTCTTCCCATGAACCACACATGGATCCACCGATGTCATTGCATGTGTGTTCTTCCCATGAGCCACACATGGATCCACCGGTGTTATTGCATGTATGCTCTTTTCATGAACCACAGCTAGTGTCATTGCATGTGTGCTCTTCTCACATACCACATATCACCAGTGTCATTGCATATGTTTTCTTCCCACGGACCACACATGGATCCAACAGTGTCATTGCATGTGTGTTCTTCCCATGAACCACACATGGATCCACCGGTGTCATTGCATGTGTGTTCTTCCCATGAACCACACATGGATCCACCAGTGTCATTGCATGTCTGCTCTTTTCATGAACCATAGCTAGAGTAATTGCATGTGTATTATTCTCACAAACCACATATCACCAGTGTCATTGTATGTGTGTTCTTCCCACAGACCACACATGGATCCACCAGTGTCATTGAATGTGTGTTCTTCCCATGGACCACACATGGATCAACTAGTGTCATTGCATGTGTGTTATTCTCACAAACCACGTAAGGATCCACCGATGTAATTGCATGTGTGTTCCTCTCATAGACCACACATGGATCCACCGGTGGCATCACATGTCTGCTCTTTTCATGAACCATAGTTAGAGTCATCACATGTCTGCTCTTTTCATGAACCACAACTAGAGTCATTGCATGTGTGTTCTTCCCACAAACCATACCATGAACCACACCCAGTGTCATTGCATGTGTGTTCTTCTCATTAACCACACCTGGATCCACCGGTGTCATTGCATGTCTACTCTTTTCATTAACCATAGGTAGAGTCATTGCATGTCTATTCTTTTCAGAAACCACATATCACCAGAGTCATTGCTTGTGTGTTCTTCCCATAGACCACACATGGATCCACCAGCGTCATTGCATGTGCGTTCTTCCCATGAACCACACATGGATCCACCAGTGTCATTGCATGTCTGCTCTTTTCATGAACCACAACTAGAGTCATTGCATGTGTGTTCTTGTCATAAACCACATATCACCAGTATCATTGCATGTGTGTTCTTCCCACAGACCACAGATGGATCCACCAGTGTCATTGCATGTGCCTTCTTCCCATGAACCACACATGGATCCACCAGTGTCATTGCATGTGTGTTCTTCCCATGAACCACACATGGATCCACCAGTGTCATTGCATGTCTGCTCTTTTCATGAACCACAGCTAGAGTCATTGCATGTGTGTTATTCTCACAAACCACGTAAGGATCCACCGATGTAATTGCATGTGTGTTCCTCTCATAGACCACACATGGATCCACCGGTGGCATCACATGTCTGCTCTTTTCATGAACCACAGTTAGAGTCATCACATGTCTGCTCTTTTCATGAACCACAACTAGATTCATTGCATGTGTGTTCTTCCCACAAACCATACCATGAACCACACCCAGTGTCATTGCATGTGTGTTCTTCTCATTAACCACACCTGGATCCACCGGTGTCATTGCATGTCTACTCTTTTCATTAACCATAGGTAGAGTCATTGCATGTCTGTTCTTTTCAGAAACCACATATCACCAGAGTCATTGCTTGTGTGTTCTTCCCATAGACCACACATGGATCCACCAGCGTCATTGCATGTGTGTTCTTCCCATGAACCACACATGGATCCACCAGTGTCATTGCATGTCTGCTCTTTTCATGAACCACAGCTAGAGTCATTGCATGTGTGTTCTTCTCATAAACCACATATCACCAGTATCATTGCATGTGTGTTCTTCCCACAGACCACAGATGGATCCACCAGTGTCATTGCATGTGCCTTCTTCCCATGAACCACACATGGATCCACCAGTGTCATTGCATGTGTGTTCTTCCCATGAACCACACATGGATCCACCAGTGTCATTGCATGTCTGCTCTTTTCATGAACCACAGCTAGAGTCATTGCATGTGTGTTTTTCTCACAAACCATATCATGAACCACACCCAATGTCATTGCATGTGTGTTTTTCTCATTAACCATACATGGATCCACCGGTGTCATTGCATGTCTGCTCTTCTCATTAACCACAGTTAGAGTCATTGCATGTGTGTTCTTCTCACAAACCACATATCACCAGTGTCATTGCATGTGTGTTCTTCCGACAGACCACACATGGATCCACTAGTGTCATTGCATGTGTGTTCTTCCCATGAACCACACATGGATCCACCAGTGTCACTGCATGTCTGCTCTTTGCATGAACCATAGATAGAGTCATTGCATGTGTGTTCTTCTCACAAACAACATATCACTAGTGTCATTGCATGTGTGTTCCTTCCATGAACCACAATGGATCCACCAGTGTCATTGCATGTGTGTTATTCTCACAAACCACGTAAGGATCCACCGGTGTCATTGCATGTGTGTTCCTCTCATAGACCACACATGGATCCACCGATGGCATCACATGTCTGCTCTTTACATGAACCACAGTTAGAGTCATCGCATGTCTGCTCTTTTCATGAACCACAACTAGAGTCATTGCATGTGTGTTCTTCCCACAGACCATATCATGAACCACACCCAGTGTCATTGCATGTGTGTTCTTCTCATTAACCACACATGGATCCACCGGTGTCATTGCATGTCTGCTCTTTTCATGAACCATAGCTAGAGTCATTGCATGTGTGTTCTTCTCATAGACCACATATCACCAGTGTCATTGCACGTGTATTCTTACCACAGACAACAAAATGGATCGACCAGTGTCATTGCATGTGTGTTCTTCCCATGAACCACACATGGATACACCGATGTCATTGCATGTGTGTTCTTCCCATGAGCCACACATGGATCCACCGGTGTCATTGCATGTATGCTCTTTTCATGAACCACAGCTAGTGTCATTGCATGTGTGTTCTTCTCACATACCACATATCACCAGTGTCATTGCATATGTTTTCTTCCCACGGACCACACATGGATCCAACAGTGTCATTGCATGTGTGTTCTTCCCATGAACCACACATGATCCACCGGTGTCATTGCATGTGTGTTCTTCCCATGAACCACACATGGATCCACCAGTGTCATTGCATGTCTGCTCTTTTCATGAACCACAGCTAGAGTAATTGCATGTGTATTATTCTCACAAACCACATATCACCAGTGTCATTGTATTTGTGTTCTTCCCACAGACCACACATGGATCCACCAGTGTCATTGAATGTGTGTTCTTCCCATGAACCACACATGGATCCACTAGTGTCATTGCATGTGTGTTATTCTCACAAACCACGTAAGGATCCACCGATGTAATTGCATGTGTGTTCCTCTCATAGACCACACATGGATCCATCGGTGGCATCACATGTCTGCTCTTTTCATGAACCACAGTTAGACACATCACATGTCTGCTCTTTTCATGAACCACAACTAGAGTCATTGCATGTGTGTTCTTCCCACAAACCATACCATGAACCACACCCAGTGTCATTGCATGTGTGTTCTTCTCATTAACCACACCTGGATCCACCGGTGTCATTGCATGTCTACTCTTTTCATTAACCATAGGTAGAGTCATTGCATGTCTGTTCTTTTCAGAAACCACATATCACCAGAGTCATTGCTTGTGTGTTCTTCCCATAGACCACACATGGATCCACCAGCGTCATTGCATGTGTGTTCTTCCCATGAACCACACATGGATCCACCAGTGTCATTGCATGTCTGCTCTTTTCATGAACCACAGCTAGAGTCATTGCATGTGTGTTCTTCTCATAAACCACATATCACCAGTATCATTGCATGTGTGTTCTTCCCACAGACCACAGATGGATCCACCAGTGTCATTGCATGTGCCTTCTTCCCATGAACCACACATGGATCCACCAGTGTCATTGCATGTGTGTTCTTCCCATGAACCACACATGGATCCACCAGTGTCATTGCATGTCTGCTCTTTTCATGAACCACAACTAGAGTCATTGCATGTGTGTTCTTCTCACAAACCACATATCACCAGTGTCATTGCATTTGTGTTATTCTCACAAACCACGTAAGTATCCACCGGTGTCATTGCATGTGTGTTCCTCTCAAAGACCACACATGGATCCACCAGTGGCATCGCATGTCTGCTCTTTTCATGAACCATAGTTAGAGTCATCGCATGTCTGCTCTTTTCATGAACCACATCTAGAGTCATTGCATGTGTGTTCTTCCCACAAACCATATCATGAACCACACCCAGTGTCATTACATGTGTGTTCTTCTCATTAACCACAGTTAGTGTCATTGCATGTCTGCTCTTCTCATTAACCACAGTTAGAGTCATTGCATGTGTGTTCTTCTCACGAACCACATATCACCAGTGTCATTGCATGCATGGTCTTCCCACAGACCACACATGGATCCACCAGTGTCATTGCATGTGTGTTCTTCCCATGAACCACACATGGATCGACCAGTGTCATTGCATGTCTGATCTTTTCATGAACCACATCTAGAGTCATTGCATGTGTGTTCTTCCCATGAACCACACATGGATCCACCCAGTGTCATTGCATGTGTGTTCTTCCTATGAACCACACATGGATCCACTAGTATCATTGCAAGTGTGTTATTCTCACATACCACGTAAGGATCCACCGGTGTCATTGCATGTGTGTTCTTCTCATTAACCACACATGGATCCACCAGTGTCATTGCATGTCTGCTCTTCTCATTAACCACAGCTAGATCCACCAGTGTCATTGGATGCATGTTCTTTTCATAAACCACATATGGATACTAATTAACCTTAGGAGACCCTAACCTTAGCGTTAGACCGAGTCTTCTAGAAGGCACGCCCTAACACAGCCGTTCTGCTTGACGATTGTTACATACCGTTCGGTCGGGGCGCTTGGATGATTGGGATGGTTTTCGTGAGATTAGCCACGCTTGCTCTGGACAAACTGGCAACACCAGGGGCTCCCTTATTGAGAGTGTCACGACTCACGAGTTGAGCGGGCCATATCCCAGTGTCACGTCCCCATTAGTTCTCTTCCTCCCCGTAATTCTCTTCCTTCCCCTCGAAGCCACATTCCCCACTTCACTCCCATCCTGCCGTAGCCGCAAGCTGACGGCGCCTCCATCCCAATCCCCTCTCCGGCAGCCACCCCCTCCCCTCTCGCCATGGGTTCAAGGGGAGACGGTAAGGAAACACGTCGTGACGATAGGGATAGTGATTTCGATGTGAGTCGTCTCATTTTTATCTCTATCATTCGTGGCCAGTTATCTATTTTTTGAGCCAGATCTACTCCGTTTACTCATGCGCGTGTGATGTGTTAGGCCAACCAGACGATGTATGACATCGACTATCACGGTTTAGAGGATGAAGACAGTCCTCTGCTATGTAAACATGGATATGTGCCCGCTAAATTTGTAGCGTTCGAAGGACGAAACACAGGCAGGAGGTTTCTACGGTGTCAAGGACATCGTGCAATGATGCGAGGCAGAAGTTGCGATGTTATCAAATGGGTAGATCTAGAGTGGCCCAAATCAATGCAGGAAGCGCTGGACAAACTATGGGAAATGATTGTTGAGTTGAAAGAATCCGCATTCAGGTCACTTCTTGACAGTGTTGAGATGAAGCTATGGGAACTAGTTGAAACGACCAAGCATACACGAGATCTCATGGGGGTGGAAGACAAGGTTAGCAAAGTCGAGAAGGAGAGGGACGTGGCGTTGGCCCTGAAGGCTAGAGCAGAGCAAGAACTGACTCAAGCAAGGAAGGATCTTCACCAGGACAAAGTCCTGCAGTTCACAACTACGAGTACTGACAAGTGCATGAGGAAAGATGCAGAGAAACAATTGAAGCTATGCAAGGAAGATGCTAAAAGGAAGGAGCAGACGATTCGATCCTTGCTCTCGTAGGAAGATGCGCATAGGGCTAAGATTAGGAAGATCAAGGAGATGTGTGATAAGTAGTTCTATTTATCTTAAGCTCCGTTGCTTTTTTAAGTTGTAATAGTTGTACTTGTTGACCTAGCGGTCTGAACTATTGGCCCCGGAGTCCTAGGAGTAAAAAAATTGATCGCCTGTTAATCTGTCTTAACCCTGCATTACTTCCTTTTGTCTGACCAATGCCCCTTGGATATTCTGCCCGTCGCTTCATCATCCTCGTGTACAAATAGGAGGCGCCACAGCTCGTCGCTTCGTCGCCCATCCCCTTGCCCTCTCCAATCTCCACTGTGCCGTCCACCCCCTCGCTCCCTCTCTAATCTCCACTATGCCGCCATGGAGATGCCCTCGCTGAACTTCTACGAGGCGATGATGTTCGCGCAATTCGACATCCTCGCGCTGCCGGCCGCGACGGTGCCCCACGGATGGCGCATCAGCTATGCGGGGGTGCCGGTGGCTCCGCTCCTCGTCCCCGGCGGAGCCGTGATGGAGAGCGAAATCACGGCGCGCCGCCACTAGATGCCCGCGTGGAAGAGGGCGCTTCCCCGGTACATGGCGGCCAGCCCGTACTGGCCGGCGCTGTTCAAGAAGGAGCGGAAGGCCAAGATTGGCAACCGCATCGTTTACGGGCGCGTGGTGCACCGGGATCTCCACAACCGAGAAGGGCGGGAGAGGTTCTGGTCCGTTCCTAGACAGACCAAGTTCACTGTCATCGCCGTCGCTCGCAGCGAAGAGGTGCTCCGTCTCGCGTACAATGCGGAAATCGTGGAGGTTTCGTCTGACGAAGACGAGGAAGCCGGCAGATCGGAGGACAGCGGCAGCGGAAGTGAAATTGTTGACTAGTGGTTGAATTAATGTAGGATGTGAAATAACACCTTTGTTTAGAAGAATTTGTGGTTGAATTAATGAAATGCCTCGATTTAGATCTCTGTCTCGATTAATTTGTGGAAGAATTTGTGATTTAGATCAATTTCTGCCTCGATTTAGATCTCTGTCCCCGATTGGGAACGTGACCGTGGACCAAAGACCCCTTTTCTACTAGTGTATTCTGATATTGGTGGTTTGTTTAAACGTAATCAACGTGGATTTGGCAGCATGCAAATGGCACAACCACAATTTATAAAGTGGAAGCACGTACACCTAGTTACTGGAGATCCGGGAGCTTCGCCAGATGCAGGGGATGCAGGAGCAGAGAGGCAGTGAGATAGACGGGCTCAAGATTAGGCCAGAAAGTGGTACCCATTTCCTCCTCATCTGGGCATTATCGGTGAGAACATTGCTGTTTATGTTGCCACGTCGTTGTGCAGCATCTGAAATAAGTTGTTGCTTCGTGGAGTGTGGCAGCTTAAATAATTTTTTCTGTGCCACTTACATTCCGTCGTATTTGGAGACCTCCTGCCCCTCAGCAATCGTGGAACCGGTGGATCCTTGTTTTCAGATAGCAGTGGCACAATCATAATTTCGGATTCAACTACTGACTCGGGTGTTTCCAAATCCTAAGTCACGCTACATTTTACTCAGAGAACGTGGGTAGATTGTTTCGCCCAGCAACGTGCCACACACAGAGCTTCAGAATTTAACAGAATTACATATATAGGTTCAAGTTCAACACATTACTATGCATCTTCATTGCCAGCAGCCTTCTTCCGCAGACTGGGTGCCAAGCCTTCATGTCCACTGGCTTCTTCATTTCCTGCCTTCTTCCTCTTCCTCGGTGCCAATTTTCTTAGCTTCACGAACTCTGCATCGCCGGGACAATGGGCACCAAAATCGTGTCCATCACCATCTTTCCACTCGTTTTTAATTTCTTCGGGCAGCAAAATGACTGACCCGACAGTCATGTTTCTAACCTTGCGGCGCTTCCTGCCAAAGAAACAAGACTGTTGCATAACTGCCCAATATCTACAGAGTAAATAAAACAAAAATTACAATTCATCACAAACATGTGAACCCCAAGCGACCTTTGCTTACCAGGAGCTAATTGGGTTCGAGCAACCACCCTGTCCAAGAATAGAAGGGCGACTCCCAGTTGCAGCAGCTTCTACATCTAGTACATGACATTTCAGGTCAAACATGGCAGCTGAAGCATACCTTTTCATCAACCCAATTAGCTGACTATCACACGTTATAGGAACCAGGATGCCATGTTCATCCATGAAGCTGAACTTTGTTGTCTGCTTCGGCCATAATTTAACATGATTATGCAGAGCAGCAACCATACCAGATATAGTGCAGATCTGCGCAGGCGCTTCTTCCATCGTGAAACAATGGCTTCCATACCACCTGCCATTAGAGTCGTACCTGTATAGGACTACCATAACAAGGCAAGGGGGGTCCGCGCAGATCTCACTTCACAGAAAACTGTGGACAAAATATGTTTGTCAGCGTTGGGCTAACAAACAATTTGAGGTTCAGTTGCCAGCTAGCAGTTGTAATTAGTGGGAATAGCTAAGAGAAAGGTAGCTCACCCGCTTGTAGCCACAACTTCTTCTTCCTTGATAGTAGGATTTGCCATCCTCTGAACTGCTCGGCTCGTCGGCGGCGGAGGCGGGCTACAACCTCGCAACGGCGGCTACGACATGCGCCATTGGAGGTCGGTATCAGCGACTAGGCGTAGCAACTGGGCGCAGCAACTTGGCCCCGGAAGTCAAATGTCCGAAGGGAGCGTCCTTCCTAGAGGGTTGATTCTGACACCGCCGTTGCTAGGGGAAAGCTAGGAATGGATTTGTAAAATTGGTCAACGCATCCAATCCACTTAGCTGCTCGATTTTCCTAAGAGGTTGCCGCGTTGGCGCCCGCGTCACGGACAGATAACCGACATGAGGGTCCCGACCGTCTACTTCACGGGGCAGTTTAACGGAATGTTAGAATTTGGCAGGGGTGAGATGAGTTTGCCTCGAAATGGCCCCTCTCAGTAGTTGGCAGCCCAACTTTTCGAAATGCGGTAATTTCAGGCAACTTAGGTACCGCCATGCGCTGGCCTGCTAACTTTGGTACCGCAGACGAACAAGCCCCTCTTCCTGGGCGGGGGTGCCTCTGAAGCTGTGGCCGAGGTTGCTAGACGCTTCTGGGAAGGGGTGGGAGCCGGATCATCCACGGTAAGAGGAGGAACCTCATGAACCTGACCGGCCAGGTTAGCTGAAGCCGAGGTAACCGGAAACGCATAAGAGATGGGCACCGGATCAAGTACGTCCATAATTTCAACATCTGAGTCGTCATCATCCGGCCAATCCCTTAAAGAAGAGGCCTTACTAGAGGTTCGCTGGTGCTGTCTAGAGTAGGCAAGAATCTCTTTGGGTCAGGCTCGTCTACGTCCGGCTTTGCGCGGTCCTCCACCCATTTGAGGGCCAGCTCCTTGCTGTCCTCAATTGTCTACTTGAGAAAAAACTGAGAGCAAAAGTACTAAATGGTCAAGTTAGGATGCAATCCGACATATCGCAAGACTTGGAAAGAATGCTAGGCGATGAACATACCTTAGGTGGCAAGTTAGCCCGGGTGAAGTGTGCAAGCCCCCATTTCCACGCCTTGGAGAACTCCTTCTCTATCTTGAAAATAGCTTTAACCCGGCGGAATACGTCAGAGTTGCTAAGGTCGAAGGAGGAGGTCCGGTTGGGGTCAAGGGGACCGCTCAAATACCAAACTTTGTGAGAGCATTTCTGTAAGGGGGAGACCCGGCTGCGTACAAAGGTAATCATGACATCCTCGCTGCACAGCCCTAGCTTGACGAGCTCCTTGGCCCGGCGATCCACCTGATTCGCCAGTGTAGTAGGCCGCTTTGGGATCTTCTACCACAAAGAGGTCTCCAAAGGACCCATATTAAAGGGGAGGAGCCGGATCAAGTCTTCATCCGAGTTGTTCGGGATATAGAAGAAGGTCCGGCCAAGCCTTTGCAAGATTCAAGGTCGGTAACCCGGGAAAGGCGGAGTTCTTGCGGGGAGAGATTGAGGCTCCACCGCACTGGGTCAGGTGATTGTCAACGGGGGCAAGATGAGGATCCGAGATAACATTTTTCTTAAGACCAAAGAACTTGATCCAAAGTTCCTTGGTGGGCTAGAGGCTGACATATCCCTCTATGCCGGAGGCAAAAGAGGAGAGGGAGGTGATAGCATTGGCAGGAAGATGGTGTGGTTGGAGTTGGTAGATGGAGATAAAATCGTGAAATAGATCGCTCACGGGAAGGCCGAAGCCGCGCTGAAAATGAGACAAGAACACGATGAACTTGCCTGGATTTGGAGAAGGAGCAATTTCCTGGGCGGCGAGGCGGCATGTGACGCTCGCGGGGATGCTGTGGGTCACGTAGAGCCAATCCATGTCGTCCTGGCAGACGAACGCACCCGCCCAGGCGCCACGCTCATGGACTCCTTCTTCCTCCTCCTCCTCCTCCTCAGCAACAATGGAAGCTTCCTCCTCAGTCATATCCAGATTGAGGTCTTCGAAAGGATCGTCTGAAGTGGGGAGAGACGATTTGGAGATGTAAGGCCCTATGGCTAAGATCCTGCGATGAAGCGGTGGCGCGGTCATTAAAGAGTGGTGAAGCACGGCAGCAGCGACGCTATGCTAAGGCAGAAGCAGCGGCGGCGGTGTCGCTGTGGATAAGAAGGGGGAAAAGGGCAGGGGTGCGTGTGAAATGGAGGAACTTCCCCAAGAGCCGCCCTTGTCCCCTATTTAATAGCGCCTCAAGGGTGCATAGTGGGATCAACCGCTGTGCCATGACCACACGGTGTGGCCGTGTATTTTCCAAACTGGCCAATCAGACTCGTGCCACACCAAGGTCCACAAGGAGCAGGGGATCCCATGACACGGCGTTATGATACAGTTAACGAGGGGGCTGCCACGATGTGATGCACGAAGAAGTTATTCCTTACAATCAATATAGTAACTGGTGCAGTAAACTAGCGCGACCCTTAAAATGAGGCAAAGTGATGGTTACCCTCCACGTGGGATGTGGGGAAGCGTATGAGAGAAGGAAAGATAACCCAAATACATGGACAATGACCTGAACAACAAGAAGTAAGTCGGATCAAGCCAAGGGAATATCAAACCAAAGTGATCGGGTTACAGGATAACTCGGCAAGAGGAATACTGATCTTGATAATTAGAACTTGCTGTGGCCTTATCATCTGAAGTTTCTAAGACCGCACCAACTTTGGGGACTAATGTTGGGGGGATACCCCCGGTTAGGATCTCGCCGGGGTATAAAGGCCGAGTTAGTCGAGGTACAGCATGGTCAACACGAATGCCGGCCAGGTCTCCTCAAGGCAGGCCAACTTACGGGGTAACCCGGCCTGGCGGGTGTTCACCTAACACTAACCCGCCCAACATAAAATGTATGTTGGCTGTGCCTGATTTACCATACATGTAGGTACCCTCATAGCCGGGTTGGCCAGATGCCAGCCGGGCTACCACTTGGCTTTGAAGAGAAGGAAGGAATCTCCCACTGGTCAAAAGATGGCCTCTGTCCACTGTAGCGTGAGTGAAGCGAGCAGAGGGGAGGACCAACAGGGTGTGGTCGACAAGGGTGACGCGGGCAGTGTCGGCTAACGTGATCCATGTGTGGTGACGCCAAAAGACGAGGAGCTCATAGAGGGTTACGTCCAAGGTTCGTACTAGCCGTTTAAAGTGAATAAAGAAGCATCTTGCTTTACCCAAAGGGCAGATTCGGGAAATATGCCCCCACGTTGCCCTAACTTTGTAACCTGGGTTCCCCTATATAAGGAGCGCCAGGGCCTCCAAAGAAGGGGATTGATCATTCTGTCTTGGAAGAACTCTAGAGTAGTGTAGTGGGTGGGTAAGAGAACTAGTCTCCTTCTCATGAACAACTCGAGGAGCCATTGTAATCCACCATTGCTAGAGTGAAAATTTAAACACTTGTGTGTGGAACCACCACACTATCCCTCCCTAGATTCCTCTAGTGCATATTGGCCCCATCTTTAGCCTATCCATGTCATCTGCCGTGCCACCACCATGACATATTGGCAAAACGCCCACACGATCTCTGAATGTTACTGTTTCTCATGTTCCTCTGAAGCCTGATGGCGAGAGACAAAAACGACACACGTAGGGACTCGAACCTATGACCTAGGGCTTGAGTGCACGGTGCGGAACCATTGCGGTGCTGCTGGGTTGGTGATAGGATAGGTTGTGGGATGGGGGTTATGTTGTAGGCATTCCACAACAACGACCATATACAAGCGGCACCGGCAGCAACATCGACGTGCATTGTAGCGCGGACAGCTAGGGCTTCAGGAAGAGGTGAGGCATGGATCGACGCAGCACAACAATGCGGATGCGAAAGTGCTGGCGTGCGACAGGGGTGGTATGTTACCGCGGCAGCAGCGAGCGGTGGTGCACGAACGGAGTTCGACAGAACGACCCAGTGCTACAGGAAGCAACGCAACAAACGGGGATGTCTAGGAGGGCCGGCTGCTCACCACGGAATGGTTGGTGGTGTAGAACTGACTTGGGGCAACATCAACTATAGAGGAGTTCATGAACTAGATCTAGGGTTTCCTTGTCGGCTCACGACGGTTCTGCTAGGTCTAGGCCTTCTACTCCTCTTCTCTATGTACCGGTGGCGTACTGCGGTTGCTCCAGGTCTTCCTCAACACCCCACATTCGTCTCCTCCTTTCCTCTTCATCGGGGGCAAGCACAACCAAAGGTGGCGCTATGGTGGTAGGTATTGCTTAGCAGGGACGAAGGAAGGGAAACGAGGGTTGCTGGGCAGCGCCCCTGGGTGGATCTGATCTCCATGTTGGTGGTGCTGGGGTAGATAAGGACAGGGAGAGAGGATAGCTTAGGCTAGGGTTTTCCAAAAAGGTGGTCACCTCAGGTTACTTATCTCCTCTCTCTCTCTCTGCCAGGCATTAGGGGCGACCAAGGTTAGTGAGGGGGCCTGGGGTTAGCTAGGATCTTCTTGATCAGCAAGGAAAATCAGGGAGGTGGGATAGCTTGGTGGGGTAGGATAGATGTGGTGGAACATGGCATGTTCCATGGTCACCAGTGGCTCGGGTTAGACTAGGGATTTAGGTGCCGTGTGGTGGTAGGGTTGGTTTGGCTCAACCAAACCAAGAGGATAGGGTAGATATAGGACTAGGTTAGTTAGATAGATTTTCCTTCTTTCATTTGAATTTGATTTATTTATTTTTTAACACAAGATCATATGTATGAGCTATGTAACATGATCCCCATGATCAAAAGAACTAAATGAGCAAGTTGGACAAGAAGGCGAGAGCTTGGGGGAATTTGAAGTGAAACCATTTGTAGCAATCCAAATCCATCAAGGATCCCCCCATAAATCAAATAAATTCAAATAGAAAAGAAAAGACAGGGATAGTGCATGGTCCATGCACATGTATAAAATTCCAAAATTTTAGTTGTGAAAACAACTATATATTAATGTGGACATTTTAAAACATACATGCATTCAAATTTGAATAAAGGACAAACCAAAAATAGACAAACTTGCTTCGCATATGGAATGGTGGTACATGAACATGAGTGAAAGTCAATTTACCAACTTAGTGATTATTTTCCATTAAATTAGCATATAGCCCATAATACACTGATACATGATCATATATGCAAAAACAAACCATATGGAAGCTAGAGCGGATATTCTAGTCACATAGAATGCAAACGTGGCCATGTGGCTCCACATATTTAATATTGTAAAAACAACATGGATCATATATGGGAGCATGTATAAATAGAAGTGGATCCACCCCAACACATATGAGCTAGATTTAATATCAAATGAAATGCAAAGGCTCATATATAATTAGGATGGTGAAATTTTTGGATGAAACCAAAGAAACGTTGTGGAGTATAAAAAGATATGCCCCCAACTCAACTTGGGCACCAAAAAATATATCAGGAACCAACTACAATATATTAAGAGGCAAAAAAAATTAATAGACAAATGCATAATGAGGGAAGAACTAAATGAAAAGGGGTTTTATATGATGCTCAAATGCAATGTGGCCAGGTGACATGAGCATGATATAATGATGATGCAATAATGACATGTAGCAAGTAGCAATATATAGAATAAACGAAGTAGCGTTACAATTGTTAGACAATTGGGATGCTACAACTCTTCCCCACTAAACAAGAATCTCGCCTCGAGATTCCTAAGAAAAAGAAAAATACACTAGGAGAGGCAGGTTCGGAATGAAGGTGATCCTCACGTTCCCAAGTTGATTTATCAACGGAATGGTGCGACCATTACACCTTGCAAAACTAGATAGACTTGTTGTGAGTCTTACGTTCTGCTTGTTGAAAACAAGGAATTCGGAGAATTGAAGGATTATGGCAAAACAAGGAAGGTAGGATGGACATAGGTTTGGTGCTCTAGGGAAACAATATAGATGGATAGAGATTAAAGATCGAAAACTATATGTGAAGGTGATTCTTGATCTCGCTAGAAGAAAAGAGCGACTTTGGAGAAGTATCAACCACTATGAAAATATCATTCTTTCCTCCTTAGATTTAAGAAATGAAGTTTGAGAAAACAACATCGCCTTCAAACAACAGAGTTCCTTGATATCGATATCTTAAGATTGGAATTCAGGAATTATCGGATTTGATTCTTCTTGCACCAGTAAGAACCAAAGGATTGCACAACTGAGGTGCGCAGATTTATCTTCAAGAGAAGGAGGTGACCCAAGCTTATGGTAAACTCCTAGAAAGAAGTGGTTTGTTGAAATATGGAGTTTATTGTAGAGATGCCCATTGATTTCCTTAACCATAAGGTTATTGCAATATGTTTGCTCTTGATGGCGTCGGCCATAATTGGCTTTACCAAGAGGAAAATAATTGATAAATTGAAGTCAAAGATATCTTCCATCCATCTTATATGACAATGACGAGCTCTGGTTGAAAGAAGAGCATCAGGGGAATATTTTTCATTTGTTTCCAGAAGATCATTGAAGATTTGCTCCATCCAGAAATAGCTCCAACAAGAGGTTATTGATTATGTTCTATCAGAGAACACTTCGTAAAAACAAGGACGGAAAGTAAAAGTCTCAATGGATAAAGGCCACATCTAACTTCCATGGAATTAGTAAAATTGCATTAATCCACCAATTCAATATACAAGAGTGAATGATAAGAGTAGTGTTATGGTAGCTACTCCATCCCACACCCAAAGCATTACTCCATACATCAATAGGAAAATCATGCAACCCAACTCTCGAATTCAGACTGAAGATCTTGATAAGAAGAACTCATGAGGATCCATAAAAAACAAAGATTTGATTCAAACACTTCATCGGATCCAAGCAGAAAAAGATGATGATGTTGTCATGTCGAAAGTTCCCAAACCACCAGAAGAGATATGGAGGAAGATCACTGAAACAGATAATAGTTACAACAGATAAAACGAGAAAAGCACCAAGGACTTGAATAGAGGAATTACAAAAGATCTAAGAAGTCTTCGTGGCATCTGATGGATCAAGGATAGGAGATAAAGTGAGATGGTTTCAAAAGTTTTCTTGATGATCTGGATACCAAAAGAACTTCTTATCCTTCTTGAGAATATCTGAGGAAGATTTAACAGTCTTGAGGAAGTCTTCAACAAAGAAGCGAAAATTACTTGACAAACCGTGGATAAAGCTCCATTGTTGGTTGAAAACTATAGGATGATGGAAACCAACACTTGACTTGATGATTCCAAAATTGTAGAGATGTCTTAGCAGAAAGACGACTTCAAAAATTTGGAATTCCCACTTTGAGAACTTTGCACAGAGGCAGCATTCACGAAGCTTGAGAGAAAGAGAAGAATATGTTCTTCATGTCCTTCCATTGATATAGAATAGGAAAGCATATCATCAAGATATACCACCATGAATTAATGAGGTATTCCAAGAATACCAAGTTCATGAGGCGGGAGAGAAACGAAGGAATGCTCGATACATGCATTGGAAGAATAGATTATCTGGCCCTTCGGATGAGAAAAAGAGATGTCGACTGGTTCACATAGTCAATCGGATCACCGATTGCAGAGATAAGAGATCTTGGATAAAAAGCGATGATAGCTCATACATTTAAGAAAAGCTATCAGAGATGAGAGAATGAGATTCTCTCGTATCAAAGAGAACCTTGCCGATATGGAGTTCAAAAAGATGTGAAGCATGGTAAACGGATGATAATCCACCATAGTGCCTTAAGAAACCTCCGTATTGCCAAAGATACTTGAATATGATGTAGATATGATCACGGTATAACTCAAAATCCCAAGATATAACGGCCATCATTTGGAGGATTAGATTGATAACATTGGCCATATTACACTCATGATAAGTGTCATATAGCTATACTGAGAACCAAATTACAATCACAAGCATTGGATCAACACATGTTATGTATTTAGGCTAAAAGAGTTTGGAGATGAAGTAAAAACTTTAGATTGAAGCGTCGATAGCAAAAGAATGAGTTAGCATGAACATGCCAACAAAAGAAAATAGATAGTGTATCACATACAACTGAAAATGAATGTGTAGACGTAGATGCATCGAAGAAATTATTTCTGCATTTTTCGGCATTAAAATACCAACTAGATGCGAAAAACAATTTAGCGGATAGAGATTAGCAACTCCACATTCTGTGAAACATTCTAAAGTACAAACACCCTTAACAAGATCACGTCGGTTTACCATGAGTCGGATAGATCGCGTAGATTACGAAGCAAGGTTGGATGCAACAGATCAACAAAAGATTAACACATACTATGGTACTACATATACCTCGACCACATGAATCCTAGTTTGAATTTTTAGAAGAGGATAGACAAACATTACACTTCCTTACCAGAATAGGGTTGGTGGGTGGGTAAGAAGAAAATAGAAGCAGTCCTATTCTCATGTTTATTTTTTCCATAGTATATAGCTACTAAAAATATTTCTAAATTGACAACGACCAACTTAGTTGAGACCCTAAAGGGAGTAATGGCTTTGATACCGGATGTAATCTCCGGACCTCACGTTTCTAAATCACAAGCCGGTATAACTCGAATCGGTGGAGGACGTACTACCGTGGAGGCCGCGAGGCTGCCACAAGCAGACCGCAATGGCAGGGCACGGTACCGGCCAACCATCCACCCTAGAATTCACGGTTATAGCTTCAAGTGCGAGAAATGTGACTGGTTGGCAGTGAGTCTAGCATACACAAGTGAGTATGTATGCCAGCGACATACAAGAGTACATCAGAGCTATTCCATCTAAAAGAAATAGAAATATATTGCAACGCCATTACAGCAAGATCCAAATTATATAGATAATAGTAATAATATTTTAGGGTTATATCCTCATACATCACTCATCAAATCATCAAGCGGAAGCGGAAACACAGATCCGATTACCGATTAAAAGTCAAATCGGCATAAGATGCCACAGAAATAAGCACATTTTGTCCCGCAGATCTCAGAGATCTCCATCCCTAGAATCTCTATGCAAGAGGGTCACTTGCTCCATCATCGGCCTCATCGACGTAGTAGCCTCCATATGGATGTACCTGACAACCTAATCAATGTTTATGGTGTGAGACCCTAGGGAACTCAACAAGTCTTTATGCATCTAAAGGGATTTACCTGCGGTGACACAATTGCAGTGAAAGATAAATAGCTAAATAGTTCTATAGAGACATGCTGTAACATCCGCCCAACCAGATATGGATGAACACCCTTCATTAGAACCAATAGTTATATAAGCAACATAAGTAAGCATCGCTCGCCCCCCTTCTCGCTTACTGAACGAGAAGCCGGAAGAACATCCCATCCATTTTCATTTTTATTAATCACTCCATGAGTGTTTTACTATTTACTAGTCATGTTTTAGTCAAATTAAACACAGTACTTTACTTATAGTTATCTATGATCGAGAAACTATGCTCCAAGTCATCCATAACCGCGAACACGGCTTTCAGAAAGATTTACCCTGTAGGGGGTGCACAAATAGCAACACACGAACGATCAACCTCGGGAAGAACCAAATAAAAGCAAGGAGGCCTCACGACAAAGCATTCACATGATTCAAATGTTTTCTAGGGGGCCACCCCACTAAGCTACCCGCAACTAAATTGGCCGGCTCCGAGATAGACCCAGGGTTTGTGACGATGGCTATAAACAACTGGGAACCCGAAAGTGTGACTGGGCTTGTCAATACTGTGAAAATGTGGCATGGGGTTGCAAAATAGTACAGGCCTCCACGCACAATAGTAAATAAAATAGTAAAGCATGGAATAAGTAAAACATAGTAATAACACTCCAAACTAGTTTGTTTCCCCAAGAAATAAGATGTGAATCAAGTTTAGGCGAAGGGGGATCCATAAAGTATCCCTCATGTGGATAGTATGATAGTCAAGGAACATGTATCAAGTACTCGGGTCTTATGGGACACAAGTGAGCATGAAAGAACCAAATAACTGCTATTTCCCACTGGTGCCTCTTTCTTTAGTTATCTTATTACTACACAGTTTAAGTTGTTTGGGTACCTCCTTATCCAAATACTCACACAAACCCTACACATGCAATTCTATGACTCGTATGTCTCAAACAACTCCTGTATTAATGGCTCATAGAATGGAGGGTACATGCTTCGGTGGGGTTTAAAAGTAAAGGCTATACAGTACTTAGGGTTTCAATTTAATGCGAATCATGACACAATGATGCAAGAATAAAGATAGAGGCATATGTGCTATATGTAATAAAAGTATGGTGAATTTCTTTCCTGTTAGCTTAGCAGGAGGATAACCGGGATCCGAGTAGTACTCTTGGTCTCTTGATAACTCCCTTGCTCGACGTCTATCCAGAATAAGAACCAAACACACAAAGAGCCATAATAAATAAAATGCGCAATCATATGAAACATATGCAATAAGCAAAACAAGATTTTCCATGATGGAATGATGCACAATTGCAGGGTATAACTTAGCACGGCATGGGTGAGGTGTAGGACAATAATAAAGCACTTTAATTAATTATTTAGTCATGTTTTGCTCCCATAAACCTTTCTGCCTATTTAATATTTATATGATGGATGCTTCAACTTATATCATGGAATGCATAGTTAGAACGGGCTTGTCATGCTGATCGTTTTAAACATATTATTTGTCAAATTTGGAATTACGAAATTAAAGTTATGAATTTATTAGATAAAGGCATTGGACAACATTTAGTAATTCGAATTTTTTTAGTTTCCCAGAAAATATTTTAAGTAGCATATTCATATTCCTAGGATTTTTCTGATCAGAAAACATATATCATATATACTATTTGGAATTATGAATTTAAAACAATATTATATCCTAATTAATTCAGATTGGGTCAAATTCAAAGGTTTGACTAGCTGCAGTCAACTCTAGTGAAATTTGAAAATATATTTGAATTCATATTTGAAAATAATTCATATTTCATGTCGTCGGATTGATGACAAGTACGCCATGAGGGGGTCCTCGAGGCGTACGGAAGAGAGGGGTGTGAGACGTACGGTGTTCCAGGACGGTGAGCACACAAGTTTACCCAGGTTCGAATCCGCCGGCTTTGGGCGGACCCTACTCCTGCTAGCAATCCAGTAATAAGGCAGAGCCGGAATATGGGTTACAAGGGTTTCGCCTGTGCGAGTTGAGATTGTAGACTATTGAGGTGTTGCCCTAAAGGCTCTCCCTAGGACGGCTTATATAGATATCCGGCCTAGGGTTTACAAGAGAGATCTATCCGGCTACGACTAAGAGTGGGTTACAGAGTACATCTTGAGCTACAAGTAACACAATGGGCCTAAGTCGGTAAGTCTTCTGGGCCTTCCCGTAGCCGGATTGGACTCCATCTTTCTCCCTGACTGTGCCGCCCGTGAAGCAAATCTCTAACCCGAAGTAGGCCACACTGGTCAGTGAGGAACTGTGAGGATACCCGGAAAGTATATCCCCAACAGCAGCCCCCGATGGCCTCCAAGATCCAAAGTCGGATTTATCATCGTCTAGCTTAATGTTCGGCTTGCAGAATCTTGAAGGGTTCCTGAAACTTCACAACAAAAAATACGATCCGCGTCTTAAAAAATAAGTCAGAACTATCAACAGGTTACTCAGATTTTCCAGCTTGATTTCAGCCGGAACTTGGTCTCTAGCGCCACCTGACACAAGTCATGGTCAAGTCATGTCATCTGACAGACATTCCGTCAGCACGACCGTTGGTGGGTCCACGGTTCGTGGAACCGAGGCGCTGTTTCAATGCGGGTCCACTTCGGCACCCACCTTGACAGAGGTTTGTCGTTTCCTCCCTCGGAGTTCTTCTCCGAGGCGATTGATCATTATGAAGTTCAACTCCATCATCTTCCTCCCAACTCTCTCTTAGATATGAGCGCTTACGCTTCTTTGTGCGAGGGCTTTCTCAGCATTAGGCCGAGTTTGACCTTATTCCGGTACTATTTTCATGTCCGGAGAAACTCTATTACTGCCGGTGTTCCATACATCACCGGTACTATTAGTTTTTCGCTTAGACGCGGCCGCGCATATCCCAAAATCCTAGCCAGTGACTCGGTCAAACAATGGCCAGCCACATTCTTTTACCATAAGGATATTCCGGCTCCCGGTAAAGCCACTGCTTTGCCGGCTTTCATCGACGGAGCTGCCACGGCCCAACCGTCCTAGGACGAGGCTCCTCCGGCTCTCACTGACGATCTGATCCTCGCTAAGAGGCGGATCGAATAAGATCAAACACAAGGGACTGAAGGGATCCGACTTGGTCCAATGCTGGGTCTCACGCCGGATCCAGCCCCTTCAGTACCACGGAACTCGACTAATGCACTCCATCACGTCGTCCAAGAAAGACTCCCTCCGCATCAGCCCCAAAGCCTACACCACACAAGGCTATATAAGCCAGATCAAGTGGCTAATCAGGGAGCGGATCGAGAGGAGGATCCCGGAGGTTTCTCTAGATATGTATACGGCGGAAAATCCCATAGTGCGGGTAAGCTTCTAACAGTACACCTTTTTATGTGTTTCAATTTCGAATTCTATTGCAATACTGATATGTTTTCTTCTTTTCAGCTTGCTGACCTCCTCGAGTCGGAACTTGCTCCACTCGAAGGATATCCTTCTGAGTTCTCTTAGGATACAGAGGTGGTCCCATTGTCGGACCTTGCGCTCAAGAAGCGCAAAGCTCCAACAGTGGCTGTTGGCACAAAGGAGGTGCCCGTCGTGAAGAGGTAACTTTCAATCACAACTTCCGCCTTTGCACTTTACTCTAATTTTCTTCCGAGATGTAATGTTTCCGACTTTACTACATTCTCAGAGAAAAACCGCTCATCAAGGGTAAGGGGAAGGGAACTTCTTCGAAGGCCTTGTGTTCGACGAAGCTTACCATAGCTTCTCCTGCCGTGGCTCCTCCGACTCCTGCCCCTCAACCTTCCGCAATGCCGGTGATCTCTCCGGATGCCGTAGAAGATCTGGCTCCTTCAACGGAGCATGCGACCCTTGAGTCGCAAACTGACGTCACCATGCATGAGTCAGATTTAGATAAGGGTGAACCCTCTTTGGGTAATGATCCCTCGGCAGAAACCTTCGCCGAAAACCTTATCAGCAATCCGGGACTTGCCAAGTTTGGCCTGTCCCGGAAATCTGCTGAAGAGATCCAACGGCTAGCCAGGCAATGCCTGGAGAAAAGAAACTTATCTGCCGAAGAAGAAGCACAAGAGGCAGAGGACATCAAGTTCTCCGACCTTCTTTCCTAGGTGCGCCTTCGCGATGAGAGGATAAGGACCGTTGAGCTTATAACAGCACCAGTGATTCCTCTGACTCTCACCGAGAAGGTCGCTGTTGAAGTGAAAGCGAGTTTGGATACACTCACTCGCGAATAATATGTAAGTCGGAATTCCAACTCCTGTTTTTCCTTTGTTTCATATCATATCCTCTATCCCCCAAGCATGAAGCAGGATAAATAATCCGGGTTTATGCTTCATTAGGATGCCAAAGAATGAACTAGTGTAGCCCCCAAGGCTCTTGCTGCTATTAACAAAAATATTAGCCCGAGTCTTTAGTAGCTTTCTGACTTTGGGTATTCTGACTTACAAAAAGTATGTTCCTATAACCAGGATTTATTGAAGAATGTTTGTGATAAGCGGAGAGAGATCAAGAATCTCCGACTTTAAAATGCTGAACTTAAAGTCTCCAAGGATGAGGCTGAAGGTAAACATTTCGAGACTCAAGCCTTGTCTTTCATGTTTTCATAGTCGAACTTTTTCTGAACTGTTGTTCTTTTTGACTTACAGCGCTGGTTAAACAATCCTGTGCCATGATTGAAGAGGCCGAGAACCTAAAGACTTTGGTGGTGGAGAACAAGGAGCTTCGCCAAGAGCTGGATAAGCTCAATGCGGATCATGAGAAGAGCATAGCTCAAGTTCTCGAGTCCTCCTCCATGGCTACTAATGAGCATGATCGGAAAATTGCTGCTCAACATCAAAAAATCTCGGACCTCAAAAATGAGCTTAGCAGAGAGAGGGACCTTTCTGATGCGCTCTGGGCTGAACTCCATAGTCTTCGGGAAGAGAAGACCCAAATTGACGACGTCATTTTCGGTATGTTCCATCTGTCTGACTTTTCCGCTTTCTTTGACTTCTACAAATGTCGGATTTCTCCTAACTTGTTTTGTGTATAGGTCCTCTGAACTTGACGGACTCTTCCTCCACCGAGCCCCGCACCCACCGGCTTACTCAAGTCGGTGACATGCTTCATGACTTCTGCCGATCCCTTGAGGACATCGGCAAAGCTCTCAAGATTTCGGACATGCACAACATGTCGGATTTTCAGGTGCGGGACAAGGAAAAGATATGTCGCAGCTTTTCCGGGATTGTAACATGTCTTACGCGCGGACTGTGGCACAAAACATTCTCACCATGGTCATGAGCCACCATGGAAACATGGAAATATGGCAAGTGACCAGAGGGTACTGCAAAGTAGATGAAGACGGCCAGGAGCAGGACCTTCAAGCCATCATGCACTCCTGCACCGGATATGGGTGTCACGTGGCTGATTTGACCAGCTACGAGACCCCTTTTTTCACCCGCGTGGATACTCCGCCTCCTCCTCCAGAAGAATAAGTAGAAGTTTCCGATGATGAACGCACCACCTCGGATGTGGACATCTCGGAACGATACCAAGGCGGTGTATCCAGCGAGCCGGCAGCTCCTTCCTCTCCTGCATCATAGATTAACAGGAGTATTTGTGTTATTCTGAAAAATATGATGGGACTGTAAATATGCAGTACTATAATTTTGCTAGTGCTAAGCTTTTGATCTACTCAGCACTTTTGGTTTATAAATTTTTCATGTGCCTAAAATGTTTACACAAGCACTTGTATTTTTTCGTCTATACTTATCGTTTATCTGGCTTTCCGCTTCATTCCTTTTGTGAGCCGGCTAAACCTTTTGTCGGAAACTTTGCCGAGCAACAGAGCTCAATCGCTACACAAGTTTAAACTCGGAAACAAAGCCGGCTTCCAGTACCAACAATTCACTACTTGGAAAATGCCTGCATCCAGCAATCAGACAAATAACCAAAGTAAAGACTAGAAACTTTAGAGTTATACCCGAGGGTAGCAGTTTTAGAATCGGAAATCTAAACCAGAACGAGCATGAGCATAAAGTACTTTCAAGCATTCTGGGATTTTTGACTTATGACATGATCATTCGGAAATAAGATGGTAAAAACTTCTCAGAAAAAATTGAGGCAACCAAAACTTTTATTTCTCACAAAACATGTACATATATAGTTTTACAAAGAAGGATAAACTAAGAATAAAAGGGACGTAGCTGAGCAATATTCCACCGTCTATCTAACTCATCTGGATTTGTACTACCTCTAGCTCTCTTTCTCTTCTTAGTAGCAGGTCTTTCTTTGACTGGCCTCATGTCAGTTAAGTAGTACGATCCATTGCGCAATACTCGACTAACTAAAAAGGGCCCTTCCCATACCGGGGAAAGTTTGTGCTTTCTTTGTTGCACAAGCCGAAGAACCAAATCACCTTTATTGAAATATCTATTTCGGACTCCCTGGCTATGATACCGGCATAACTTCTGCTGATAGGCTATAGATCTCATTTCAGCAACGACGCGAACTTCTTCGACTAAGTCGAGATCATTTTGTCGAGAAATCTCGACATCCTCTTCAATATACGTGGCCACTCTAGGAGAGGTGTGAATCAAATCACTAGGAAGAACTGCTTCTGCACCATAGACCAAGAATAAAGGTGTGTATCCGGTTGACCTGTTTGGAGTCGTTCATAAACTCCATATTACAGAGGGTAATTCCTCTGCCCAAGCCCCCGCAACACGTCGTAGTGGTGGTTCGAGTCTCGGTTTTAAGCCTTGTAGGATTAAACCATTTGCTCTTTCGACTTGTCCGTTAGCCTATGGATGTTGGACTGACGCAATGTCAAGCCGGATATTTTGCTCGTTGCAGAATTCGGCCAATTCTCCCATAGGGAAGTTACTCCCGTTGTCCGTGATAATGCTATGTGGATAACCATAGCGGATTATAACATCCTCGACAAATCTTTTGGCAGTTGCTCCATCACAACTAGTGACAGGTTTAGCATCAATCCATTTGGTGAATTTATCCACCATCACTAAGAGATGAGTAAATCCACTTGGAACTCGTTTAAAAGGTCCTACCATATCAAGTCCACAGACCGCAAAGGGCTATGTTATAGGTATTGTTTGCAGCTGATCAGCCAGAACATGAGCTTGTTTGGCGTACTTTTGGCAGCCTTTGCACGTCTTGACTAATCGTTCGGCATCTGCCTGAGCTGTAAGCCAGAAAAATCCGTGTCTAAAAGCTTTTGCCACTAAAGATTTGGCTGCAGCATGGTGACCACACTCTCCTTCATGGATTTCTCTTAAGATTTCCACTCCTTCTTCTGGAGATAGACAGTGCTGAAAAACCCCAGAAGCACTCCGCTTATAGAGCTCATCTTTAACAATAGTATAGGCTTTTGCTCGTCGGATAATCTGCCGGCTCAGAACCTCATCTTTGGGTAATTTGCCATCTACCAAATAATCGAGGTAGGGTTGAGTCCAGCTGGGAATTACAGCCAGATCTTCTATAAAAGGTAAGTCGGATTTGGTCGGATATTCCTCATCTACTCCCTTTATTGAGGGAACTTTGAGGTGCTCTAAAAAAGCGTCATCCGGGACCACTTTTCGCACAGAACCTATCTGAGATAGTGCGTCTGCTTCCTCATTTTCTACTCGAGGGATATGTTGAACTTCAAATCCTTCGAACGATTTAGATAGATCATCCACGACGGCTTTATATGCTTCCATGTGCTTATTTGCATTACAAATATCCGACACTTCTTGAGCAACAAGATCCGAATCTCCGTAACACATCAAACATCGGATGCCAATAACCTTAGCAATCCGGATTCCATGCAGCAGTGCTTCATACTCAGCAATATTGTTTGTCGCTGTGAAGTGGATCTGCAACACGTAGAAAAGTTTATCTCCTTGGGGTGATTTGAGCACCACGCCATCCCCCTAGCCCCCTCGAGCCTTAGACCCATCAAAATAGAGAGTCCAATATTCTGACTCAGGGAGGATCATGTTCTCCTTCGTCTCTGTCCAATCAGCAGAAAAGTCAGCAAGGATATGGGATTTGATTGTTGTCCGAGGTTTATACTCAATATCAACAGCTGAAAGCTCTATGCCCCATTTGGCGACGCGTCCTGTGGCGTCACTGTTGTTGATTATATCTCTCATGGGAGCTATGCTCACCATGGTAATTGGATCCTCCTAAAAGTAATGTCGTAACTTACGAGATGCTAGAAAAACACCATAAGCCAACTTTTGATAATGCAGATACCGCTGTTTTGACTCTGTCAGGACTTCACTGACAAAGTAAGTCGGACGCTACACCAGGTGCTCCTGATTTTCCTCCGGTCTCTCCACCACCATGACGATACTAACGACCTTATTTGTCGCAGCAAGATAAAGCAACATCGGTTCTTGAGGTTCCGGCGCTGCCAGGATAGGAGAAGATGAGAGTACTTTCTTCAGGTCTTGTAGTGTAGCTTCAGCTTCATCAGTCCAAACAAAATCTTTGGTCTTTTTCAGGAGTTTGTATAATGGTGCGGCTCGTTCACCAAGCTGGCTTACGAATCGACTGACTGCAGCGATGTAGCAAGTTAATCTTTGTACGTCCTTCAGGCGAGTTGGCCTGGAAATATTGAGTATAGCCTTGATTTTGTCCCGGTTCACCTCTATGCCTCTTTGAGACACGATGAAACCTAACAATTTTCCGGCTGGTATTCCAAAGAAGCACTTCTTCGGGTTAAGCATGATGTTGTATTTTTGTAGGTTGGAAAATGTTTCCTCCAAGTCAGAAATCAGCGTTTCCTTCTTTTTGGACATTACTGCAATATCATCCACGTATGCATGTACATTGCATCCGAGTTGGTCATGGAGGCAATGCTGCATCGTGCGCTAGTACGTAGCTCCTGCGTTCTTCAGCCTAAAGGGCATCGTAACAAAACAGAAGGTTCTGAAGGGGGTTATGAATGAAGTTTTGACCTTGTCAGATTCCTTCATCCGGATTTGGTGATAACCGGAATATGCGTCGAGAAAACAGAGGAGTTCCGAGCCTGCCGTAGAATCGATAACTTGATCAATTCTAGGTAGAGCGAACGGATCTTTTGGACAAGCCTTGTTCAAGGCAGTATAATCAACACACATCCTTAAATCAGTGGTGTCCTTTTTAGGGACCATTACAGGATTGGCCGACCACTCAGTGTGGATGACCTCTTCTATGAATCCGGCTAACTCGAGCCGTGCTAGTTCCTTAGCTATTGCCTTATGCTTTTCATCGCCAAATCATCGTAGGGACTATTTAACGGGTTTAGCGTTCGGGTTTATATTTAGAGAGTGATCGGCAAGTTCCCTAGGTACTCCGGTGATGTCAGATGGCTGCCATGCAAAGATATCTTGATTTGCTTGGAGGAACTTGACGAGCACGCTTTCCTATGCGCTACCTAGGCCTACGCCTATCTAGGTCACCTTGGAGGGGTCATCATCCTTCAACGGCGTCTTCTTCGTCTCTTCTGATGCCTTGAACTCCGAATTTGGCTTTGTCACCTCCTTCTTCATTGCGGGCATCTCGGACGGATCTATGTTCTTCTTGATTTCCTGGTACTCCTGGGCATGCAACACGACTTCGGCAAAGGCTGCATTTCCATCCTCGCACTCTCGCGCTTTCTTCGGGTCTCCCTTTATGGTGATCACGCAGTTGAGACCTGGAATTTTCATCATATTGTATATGTAACACGGACGAGCCATAAAAGCCCCGTAAGGTGGACGTCCGAATATAGCGTGGTACACGCTCTTGAATGGGACCACTTCGAAGGAAAGTGCCTCCGTCCGATAGTTCTTTGGAGTTCCAAAGGTAACATCCAAAGTGATCTCTCCTAGGGAATTAGCTTGTCTTCCTGGGACAACTCCGTGAAATATCACATAGCTATGGTTCATCTGTGTTTCCGAGATCTTCATCCGGCGTAGCGTTTCGACATAGAGAATATTGATACTGCAACCACCGTCCATGAGAGTCTTGGAGAAACCATAACCATCAATAAGTGGATTGATGATTAAAGCGTATTTTCCTCGCCTGTGAAACTTAGGCGGATGATCAACGCGGTCAAATGTGATTGCCACTTCTGACCAATCCAGATACTGGGGGACAGCTGGAACTATTGCATTGAGCTCGTGCAGAACTGCTTTTTTGACCTTTGCTGGTTGAGATCCGAGAAAAGTGACATAAGTGTCTTTTTTGGTGGGAAATGTTTTCCTCCCTTTCGGCTTGGGATTTGAAACATCAGCTTCCTCCATGTCGGAATCTTCCTTGGTCTCTTTTTCCTTTTCGGGATTCTTCTTTCCCTTCTTTCGCTTAGCTTTGTAGCCCGCGGTGTCATCTCTTTTGATGTCATCATCGAAACGACATTCGGCGTTGGTGTGGGATGAGCCCCCATTGGCGTCTAGGTGATGCACACGTGGGTTATTGGCAATGTCGGCCCAAGAGTAGGTTTTGCCTGGTTGCTGGTCTCCTGTACCCTGGACTCTTGAAGTTCCATGCCCACGCCCGCGGCCTCTGCCACGTCCTCCTCGTCCTCCAGACCCAAAAGTAGCAGTGACCACTCCCATTTCCGCGTTGGGTTTTTCTTCCGAGGTATTTTTGCGCTTCTGAGCTTGTTCCTTTGGTTGTTTTGCCGACTGAGGCACAGCTAGGGCATTCAGCAATCCCTCTACATCGTCGTCAGCATCTGCATACTTGCTCGCTATTTCTATCATCTCTCCCAAATGAGTGACCTTGTCACACTTCAATCAGTGGCGCAGCAGACCAATTGGGAGACCTGCGATGAAAGCTTCAATCGTAGTGTGATCATTTACTCCTTCGCAGGAGTTCTTGGTGTCGATCCATCGTCCGAGGTAATCCCGGAAAGTTTCTCCGGCCTTCTGGGTGCAACGCTGTAGGTCTCCGACCGTACAGGGCCTCCGATACGTGCCTTCGAAATACCAAAACAACGCACTTTGCATGTCATACTAGTTATGGATGGTGTTCTCCGGAAGTTCATTAAGCCATGATCGTGCCGTCTTCCGCAACATAAGTGGGAGATATCGGGTTGCGACCAGGCTGTTTCCGCCTTTGGCGATGCAGCAAGCTTGGAAGAAATCCTGTAGCCAGGTATCTGGCCGAGCAATGCTGTCGTAGGCTTGGATATTCCTTGAGATAGCAAATCCTTTCGGGAATCTTGTAGCTCTAATGCATGGTCCGAAGCACTTTGGGCCCACGTAGATATCATCGTTTTTGTAGCGCCGTGCCTCTATGTTGGAGTTGATCCTGTGCCTTTCGTCGTTCAGGGATAAAGATCGTCCCGAATGTCGGCTGTGGCTGTGGTGCCTTGGAGCCAGACTTCGGCTTCTTCCACCACCTCCTCCACCATGTCGTCCTCCTTGTCCCCCTTGGGAGCCGTTGTGATGACTGCCTGGTGGAGAGGGTGGGGAAGCTGGATAGTTTCCGGCTGATCGTCGTCCGGAACGTCATTATTCCGGTTTCGGGGAGGTTCTTGACTACGACAAGCCCCCTTATGACTTGTCCCGGCATGGTTTTCGTCGTTCCTTCGTCCATCGTTCCCACTACGGTGAGGCTCAGCCGGACGGCTTCCATGTCTAGGAGGTGGCATTTTTTGACGATCCTCCTCCCAACGTTTCTCTTTATCTTCTCCCCTTCGATCGTTGGACTCTCGTCGGGGAGGATTCCTCGGATTTAGAGCAGCGATGGCCTCTTTCTCGGCCGCTGGGGCGACGTTTCTCTAGTCACGGGTAGTCCTGCGATGCTGTCCTGACAATCCGGTTCTCGAATAGTTATCCTCCCGTCGTTCGGGGCGATGATGCTGCTCCGGAATGCGATGGGGTCTTACGTCAGCCCATGCCGGATCTGTGCGACATTGGTCGGAATCCGAGACCAGTTTTTGACTTCTGGACAGGGTGACCTTTTGCTGCTCCAGTCCCTTGTTGAGTAGTTTGATACCCAAACGGATCTCCTCCTGTCCTGGATTAGCCGATAGAATTTCTTGGGCCGCCACGGTGTTCTGTACTGGGGTTGGATATACCCAATCTCTTTTTCTATCTTTCCGTGGCTTCCCCATCTCGTCTCCGAAAAGGACGGCACGGATATGTGGGAATTGATCGTCATTGGTGTGACGCTTCCATGTCTTCTGATGCAACCGAGACATGTAATCCTTAGTTGCCATGCGTTTCTTCTCCTCCTCGATGTTTTTGGCTTCATCCAGGAGTTGTTGATGATGCACTTCTAGGGCTTGGGCCCTTTCGTCCAGCTCTTCCGCAGTAAGTTCTGTAGTGTAGGGATAGGTGTGGTTAATGCAACATCGATGAGTTTACACGCACCTTTAGTGATCACGTGTCCATCCACCGATTCTTCTTTTTTCGGCTCTTTTGGGATAAGTGCTCCATCTGAGTCTTCTTCGTATTCCTCGGCGATCACCTCCTCTATCAGAGGGTCTTTTGACGGGGTCTTGTTTTTCTTGTTCTTCTTCTTTGCCTTCTTGGTGGCGCTAGTAGCAAAGACGGCTTTGGGTCCGTTTCCCAGAGTCAAGCTCTAATCGGTACTTTCGGACATCTGGACCTCGGGATTATCTCCGACGTCCATGTCATCCTGCGCCTTGGGAGAGTGTTCCCCGGATCCTTCATCCATGGCTTCTCCTTCTTCTATAGCCTTGGAGTTGTACTCCTCTTCATATTCCGCGGAGAACTTTCGAAAATCTGCTGACGTCATCGATTCATCCGAGGATACGGGTACGTCGGCGTTTGTTCCAATTGCCTCCAGCACAGAGTCGTTGGTTTCTCCAGCATCGGCACAGCCGGATCCGGATCCCACATACCCGACGAAGTGCGACCCATGCTTCCTGAGGTACCTGCGGCTCTCACGATTAGCCATGTCGAAACTTTTGATGGTCTCGAGAATTGCATCTTGCATTATCATACGTCCCAGTGTGTACCTTAGGAAAGGCCTATCTGTCCCAGCATCATCAGAGCCGGAATCAATGTCATTGATATGCTCCTCCTGGATTTCGAATTCCACAGGTGGGTCGATCTGGGATACGGTCTCTCCGAGGAGATCCACTCCAGATTCGGCTTTAACCGCTAGGTCTTCCTCAGGCTCGGATTTCTCCACTATCTCCACAGCTGGTGCGGGATGGGTGGGATTAGGGTTTTCTGAGATCCGGAACTCTACCGCCTCCGCGGACAGAGGGGAGCCAGAAGATTCTTCTGCCTCTATCATCACCGCTGGGGTGGGTGGGGCAGGTTTAGCGAAACCGATGTAAACATCGATCTCGCCAAAAGACATGATTGTGTAGGCAGTCACAGCCTCCCTAGCCAGAATCCAAGTCTCGTCGAGAACGATGAGAGGGACATCGCTGGCATAGAGGATGCCACGGACGGCGATAGTCTCGCTGATTCCGATTCTTGCAGATTCTGCTCGGAACACAGATCCGAAGCTCACTTGCCCCAAGGTGGGCGCCAACTGTCGTCGTATTGATGACAAGTACGCCATGAGGGGGTCCTCGAGGCGTGCGTAAGAGAGGGGTGTGAGATGTACGGTGTTCCGGGACGGTGAGCACACAAGTTTACCCAGGTTAGAATCCGCCGGCTTTGGACGGACCCTACTCCTTCTAGAATCCAGTAATACGGCAGAGCTGGAATATGGGTTACAAGGGTTTCGCCTGTGCGAGTTGAAATTGTAGACTATTGAGGTGTTGCCCTAAAGTCTCTTCCTAGGACGGCTTATATAGATATTTGGCCTAGGGTTTACAAGAGAGATCTATCTGGCTACGACTAAGAGTCGGTTACAGAGTACATCTTGAACTACAAGTAACACAATGGGCCTAAGTCGGTAAGTCTTCTGGGCCTTCCCGTAGCCGGATTGGACTCCGCCTTTCTCCCTGACTGGGCCGCCCGTGAAGCAAAGCTCTAACCCAAAGTGGGCCACCCTGGTCAGTGAGGAACTGTGAGGATACCCAGAAAGTATATCCCCAACATTTCATTTTATAAGTTTTGCATCTTCAAATTATTTTAAAAGATATGATTTATTTTGATTTACATCGATTTATGGAATTTTGATTAGTTGAAAAAGTTCTAGGAAATTTTTGGTCACTCGGTGCTTCCCTCCCCACAGCCACTGATAAGTGGGGTAGAGGGTGATGCGGGGGGCCATACACGTGCATAACCAATAGAGACGTGACACATGGCCATGCTGGGGGTGCGGGTTTATTTTCGGAATGGCTCGGGTACCTTTTTATAAGAACGTCTGGACGGGTTTGACTAGGTGGATTCAGGTCAGGTCTATAGGGGGGCCGCGGGTTAATACTGGAAAAAGTCAGGGGTATTGGCAAAACATGCACGCGATCTCTGAATGTTACAGTTTCTCGTGTTCCTCTGAATCCTGACGGTGACAGACAGAACCAACGCACGCGGGGACTCGAACTTGCGACCTGGGGCTCGAGCGTGCGGTGCGGAACCATTGTGGTGCTACTAGGTTGGTGCTAGGATAGGTTGCGGGACATGGGTTATGCTGTAGACGCTCGGTAACAACGACTGTAAATGGACGGCGCCGGCAGCGACATCGACGTGCACAACGGCGGGGCCAGCTAGGGTTTCAGGAAGCAGCGAGGGAATGGATCGACACGGCGCAACGACACAGATGCGGTAGTGCTGGCGCGCGATAGGGCCGAGCACCACAACGGTGGTATGCGAGTGTGGCAGCAGCGAGCGGTAGCGCGTGAACGGTTTTCGACAGAATGACCCAACGCTATAGGAAGCAATGCAATGAACGGGGATGTCTAGGAGGGTCGGGTGGTCACCGCGGGGTGGTTGGTGGTGTAGAACTAGCTCGGGGCAACGACGATCTGCAGAGGAGCTCACGAATTGGATCTAGGGTTTCCTCATCGGCTCATTACAGTTCTTCTTGTTCCAGGCCTTCTCCTCCTCTCCTCCTTGTACTGGCGACGTATCGAGGTTGCTCCAGGTCTTCCTCAATACCCCACGTTCCTCTCCTCCTCTCCTCTTTGCCGGGGGCAAGCACAACCGAAGGTCGCGCTATGGTGGTAGGTGTGGCTTAGCAGGGAGGGAGGAAGGGAAAGGAGGGTTGCTGGGCATCACCCCTGGGTTGATCTAATCGCCAGGTTAGTGGTGCTGAGTTAGATAAGGATAGGGGAGAGAGGGTAGCTCGGGTTAGGGTTTTTCAAAAAGGTGGTCACCTCGGGTTACTTCTCTCCTCTCTCTCTCGGCCAGGCATTAGGGGCGACCAGGGTTAGTAAGGGGGCCTAGGGTTAGCTGGAATCTTCTTGATCAAAAAGGAAAAGCTAGGAGGTGAGATAACTTGGTGGGGTAGGATTAATGGGGTGGCACATGGCATGTGCCATGGCTACCATGGTGGGTGGCTCGGGTTAGATTAGTGATTTAGGTGGGGTGGTAGTGCGATTTGGTTCCGTGTGGTGGTAGGGCTGTTTTGTCTCAACCAAACCGAGAGGGTAGGGTAGAGATAGGTCTAGGTTAGCTAGATAGGTCTTCCTTCTTTTACTTGAATTTGTTTTATTTATTTTTCAACACAAGATCATATGTATGAGCTATGCAAGATGAACCCCATTATCAAAAGAACTAAATGAGCAACTTGGACAAGAAGGTGAGCTTAGGGGAATCTTAAGTGAAACCATTTGTAGAAATCCAAATCCATCAAGCATCCCCTCATAAATCAAATAAATTCAAATAGAAAAGAAAAGAGAGGGATCTTGCATGGGCCATGCACATGTATCAAATGCCACAATTTTAGTTATGAAAACAACTATATCTCCATGTTGGCATTTTAAAACATACATGCATTCAAATTTGAATAAAGGCCAAACCAAAAATAGACAAACTTGCTTCCCATATGGAATGGGTGGTATATGAACATGAATGAAATTTAATTGACCAACTTAGTGTGTATTTCCCACTAAATCAACATATAGCCAATAATACACTCATACATGATCATATATGCAAAAACAAACCATATGGAAGCTAGAGAGGATATTATACTCACATAGCATGCAAAGGTGGCCATATGGCTCCACATATTTAATATTATGAAAACAACATGGATCATATATGGGAGCATGTAGAAATAGAAGTGGATCCAACCCAACACATATGAGCTAGATTTAATATCAAATGGAATGCAAAGGCTCATATATAATTAGTATGGTGGAATTTGTGGATGGAACCAAAGAAAGGTGGTGGAGTATGAAAATATATGCCCCCATCTCAACTTGGGCACACAAAAATATATCAAGAACCAACTACAATATATCAAGATGCAAATAAAATCAATAGACAAATGCATAATGAGGGAAGACCCAAATGAAAAGGGGTTTTATATGATGCTCAAATGCAATATGCCATGGTGACATGATCATGATATAGTGATGATGCAATAATGACATGTAGGAAGTAGCAATATATAGAATAAACCAAGTAGCATTACAATTGTTAGACAATTGGGATGCTACACCTCCCATTGATGGAATCGTGTCATCTTCCCCATCCTTAACCAGAGCTTGCTATCATCGATTCTCCACGTCCGTGTCGCTTGGGTTCCTTGACCCCTCCATCATGCTCATGGTGAGATTCTCGTCCTCTTGGACCTCCCCTCTGTCTCGCTCTCACACCGTAGCCACATCCCGCCATGAGTCCGAGAGTGCCTCCGCCAGCGGTCGCTGTAGTTGCGTCTCTATTGACCTATTCCTAGTGGCGCCACCACCAAAAGACTCCCCTTGCCTATCTCAATCAAACACACATAGCCACATCCTCTTGTGCCTTGTCCTTCATCGTCCCCCACCGCCGTCTGGCCTCATTACCGGCGAGCCTACGTGGTGACACCGTGGCGTCGACGTGGCGCCTAAGTGGCCTCCACATGGAGTCCCCAACAGTCAGTGACTATGGCTAGTCCCTGCTGTGGTGTAAAAAGAATTAAAGGCATGTGTTGACGTTAGCGTGATGTAGTAAAGCTTTTAATTGGTTCAATATTTTCATAAAAGGTTTAAATCTTATAAAATCAATAACTAATTATTTTTAAGTCAGAAAAATATTTAATGTATCAAAATCTTCAGAAAAATGAGATCTATCTCTTAGCATCAAAATCATGCATTGTTAAGCAACTTTAATGATAGGTTTAATTAGGATAACAAATGAACCCCTGGAGGGTGAATCCGAGGTTCCCCTGTTTTAGGATTTAGACCTTTAGGTCCCTGTTTAAAATGGTCAAGCATGCCTTAGGGATTTATTCAATACTATTTAACTTGTCATACCATCATTCTTGTCTGAGCATTGCCTCGATGCCATGTATTGATTGTTTCCTTTCTTTCCGGTGTTTTGGTTCTTCTCGGTAGAATACGATATCGAGATTGAGGTTGAAGTCCAAGATTAACACCATCGAAGATCATGGACAATACTTGAACAACTATAATCAAGTCAAGCATAAGGCTTCTGAAGATCTGTTTTTTGGTTATTAACAGGCAAACGCAAGCATAGCCCCACCATTATATAATCCTATGATTTCGAAAGCATTCAATTCTTGCCATGGTGCATACGATTCTACTATGGTCTTTTATCGATAGATAGAGTATCCTATCTGTTGCATTACTCCCTTTGAGTTTTTGTTACCCTATCCACTGGTCCTAGCACAACTAGGTTTGGCTTGTGTGCACTGCTAGAGCTTATATGTGTGACCTTGATACGTTGCAAACGTATCCATAATTTTTGATGTTCCATGCTTGGTTTTATCTACTTTCTTGTGTTTTGTTCCAACTTTGGAGTATTTCTATAGACTTTCTTGGACTAACCTATTATAAGATGCGATAGTGCCAGTTGCCAGTTTTCTTCTATTTTTGGTTCCAGAAAAGTTAGAAAATGAATATTCTTGGAATTGGACCGGACAAAAGCCAAAGTCGATATTTTACCGGAAGACTCATGGAGCCAGAAGACGAGACGGATAGGGGACACATGGTGGCCACACCATATGGTGGCGCAGGCTAGCCCTGGTTGCGCTACCAGGTGGTGTGGGCCCCCTGGCTTCCCACCGACCTTGCCTCTTCGCCTATAAGATGCCGCCGATGCAAAAACCCTAAATCATCCAGCCTCCAGCCACGAAAAGTTCCACAGCGTCGCTGCCACCGAAGGGGAGATTTGGGGGACAGAATATCTCTGCTTCGGCACCCTGCCAGGACAGGGAAGTGCCCTGGGAGCCATCTCCATCAATCTCCACTGCCATCTCCATCATCGTTGCTGATTCTCATGATGAGGAGGGAGTAGTTCTCTCTCGAGGCTAAGGGTTCTATCGATAGCTATGTGTTCATCTGTCTCTCTATGCATGATCATATTGTTATCATGAGCTTTGTAATCAAGTAGATCTACTTTGCTACTCAGGTGCTTTAATAGATCTCTTCTCTCCCCATGTGTGTGAAGTTGACAGTGTGCACTCATATGTCCAAAATGTATCTACTTTCCCGAACACTTTTGCTATTGTTTCTCTTCTAAACTTGTGTGATTTGGATGCAACTAACACAGACTGACGCTGTTTTCAGCAGAATTGCCCTGGTGTCTACTTTTTGTGCAGAAAATCAACTATCAAGAAAAATCTCGGAAAATATGCCGAAAATCCTATTTCACCAGAAGACTCTAGGAGCTAGAATACGAGACGGAGGGGGCTGGGCCCAGGCCACACCACCTGGCCGCGCGGTCAAGCCCAGGCCACGCCAGGGGGTGGACTGGCCACCCCAGCTTCCCCTCGGTCTCCCTCTTCGCCTCTAAGTTGCCTTCTGACCTAAAAACTCAGGGGGTGGACATTTTTCCAGAAGGAGTTCCGCTCCGCTGCCTTCTGACCACGAAACAGCACCAGAAACTCCGTTCTAGCACCCTGCCGGGACGGGGAATTGGAGGAGATCATCGCCATCATCATCAGCATCGCTTCTCCATCGACCATCCATGTTTACCCCATCTATGAGTGAGTAATCCCCCACTGTAGGCTATGGGGATGGTAGGGATTGGATGAGATCGTTCATGTAATGGCATCAGATTGTTAGGGCATGGTGCCTAGTATCTTCTATTAGTGCTTTATGACTTCGTTGCGACTTGTTATGCTTAATGCTTGTCACTATGGCCCGAGTGCCATGATTTCAGATCTGAACATGTTATTGATTCATTATGATAGTATTGTTTATGGTCTTACCTGCAAGTTGTATACACACGTTGTTGTCCGGAACCAGTGGCCCCGAAGTGATAGAAATCGGGATAACCGGAGGGAATGCTTTGCTCCGTTTCTCTATTAAAAGGAGCACCTTAAGTTCCAGTAGTTCCCTTGAGGCCCCGCTGCAAACGGGCTGGCAGGACAAAAGATGTTGTGCAAGTTCTCATTGCGAGCACGTATGACTATATATGGAACACATGCCTAGGATTATCTAGTACTTGGATGCTTTATCTTATTTATCTGCAATTGCCTTATGTTCTGATTGCTATGTGAATTGTCTTGTCCATGCAACGCCCGTCCATCCATCCCTATGCCTACCGCACTCGAATCCAACTGTTTACTAATATTGTTACTACTGTCTTTACTTTACTACTAATGTTACTTTACTATTCCTACTACAAAACTGTTGCTACTGATAAACTGTTCTGAGCAAGATTGTTTTCCAGGTGCAGCTGAATTGACAACTCAGTTGTTAAGGCTTATAAATATTCTTTGGCTCCCCTTGTGTCGAATCAATAAATTGGGTTTCACTTCCCTCAAAAATAATGCGATACACCCCCCATACTTCTGGGTCGTCAAGACTATTTTTTGGCACCGTTGCCGGGGAGCATAGCTTTATTTATCAAGTTCACTTGGATTCTCTATTGTTCGTTGTTATCCATCCATCATGGGTAAGTCTAGTGATGGCAAGGTTCCTATTTTACCATCCACTACAAGAAGAGGTACGGTTCTGAACACCTCTATTGCTCTTGATTCACCATCTGTTATGAGTAATATCGTTACACCACCACATACACATGCTGCACACACCGCTACTACTGATGAATCTGAAACTTCTGATGCTTATGATGCTGCTTCTACTATGCTTGACAAGAGTGGTTCATTAGGTCCTTTCCTAGATGCTACAATTGCTAGAACTATAGCTGGAAATACTGAAACTCCTAATGAAGACACTACTACACCTGTTAGTTCACCTGAGTCTAGTGAAAGCTATGATATTGAAGATGGTTATGTTGAGATGACCGATGAATTTATTAAAGAATGTAAAAACACCCATGATAGGAGTGGTTCTAAGAGTCTCCTTGAGAGGCATACTATTAGACCCAAATTATCTCCTATTGCTAAGTTTGCTGCTTCTCCCATAAACATTATAGATGAAGATTATGATTTCTCTCTCGATCTATCTTACATAGCTATTGTTGAGAAAGAACCTTTTTGTGGGACTAAGAATGAAAGTGCGGTAGCACATATGAATGAACTTTCTACCTTGAGTGGTTTGTTTTCTGATGATATTAAGATGCGTACTTACTTTGTTGCTAAGATTTTCCCCTTTTCACTGAAAGGAGAAGATAAAACTTGGTTTAGTAATTTACTTCCTAGATCTATTGATAGCCCTGATTGCATGATTAGTACTTTCCTGCAGAAATATTTTCCTCCTAGTGCTAGACATGCTATTTTGCAGGAACTTTTTGATTTTAAGTAGGGAGAAAACGAGATATAGCCTGAATCATGGGCAAGGTTTTGAGCTTTGATTCATGCACAGGCTGGAAGTCCATTACCTAAGAATGAGCTTCTTGATATATTTTATAATGGACTAAGAAGAATCTAGGACATACCTAGATAGTTGTGCTGATTGTGTTTTCAGGAATAGGACTCCTAAAGAAGCCGAGGAATTAATGGCTAAAATAAGCAAGAAGTATGAAGATTGGACTCCTCCTGAACCAGCTATACCTGATGTTATTATACATGCACCAACTATTCCTGTGCCTATTCCATCACCCAAGAAGAGGGGAATTATTGAATTGAATGATGAAGTAATGAAGGAAGCTAAGAAATGTCTTAAGGAGAAGGGAATTAAAGCTGTAGATGTCAAGAATTTACCTCCTATAAAAGAATTATGTAAGCCTATCCCCTACTCATCCACTATTGAGGTACACTCTCTCCAACACTTTGATGAAAGTGATATCCCTTATTCTAAACCTCCTGATCAATGCTTAGAAGAATTTGATATCTTTATTGTTAAGCAGGATAGTTTTAATAAAAGGGTCATCTAATGGAAAACACTAGAGCTATTGTTGAGTTGAAAGATATTGTGGAAAGAACCTCTAATGATGTTAAAATGATTGTTAAACACTTTCAAATGGTTCAAACTCAAATAGATCAACTCTTTAAAGTGCAAAAAGACTTGTTAGTTAATGCTGCTAAAGAAAAACATGCTTATGAAATTAGAACTAGAAGTGGTGCTGCTACCCAGGATCCTCTATATCCTAAGGGGCATCCCAAAAGAATTGAGCAGGATTCTCAACAAGCTGAAAACAGTGGTTGTACTCGCAAGAAAAGGAAAAAGAAACATAAAACTGTTGTAGAACCCTCTGGACCTACTATAGATCCTAATAATATATCTATTTCTGATGCTGAAACTGAAAGTGGTAATGAAGAAAATGAAGCTCCTAATGAAGAAAAAGTTGAAGAAGAACCTGAAAAGCACACTAAGAATACTAAATACACTAAAGAAGATTTTATTGCTAAGAAACATGGTTGTCAAAGAGAACCTTGGGTCCAAAAGCCTATGCCTTTCCCTGATAAGAAACAGAAGTCAAAGAAATATGAACACTATAATAAGTTTTGTGAGTGGATGAAACCTTTATTCCTGCAAATTCCTTTGACTGATGCTATTAAATTGCCTCCTTACTCAAAGTATATGAAGGATATTGTCTCTAATAAAAAAAATCCCTAATGAAGAAATCTCTACTTTGCTTGCTAATTATTCCTTGAATGGTAAGGTTTGAAAGAAACTTGGAGACCTAGGGATTCCAACTATCCCTTGCTCTATTAAGAACAGTTATGTTAGAAGTGCTTTTTGTGATTTGGGAGCTGGAGTTAGTGTTATGCCTTTCTCTCTCTATAAGAGGCTTCAACTAGAAAAACTGATACCAAGTGATATATCTTTGCAAATGGCTGATAAATCTACCACTATTCCTATTGGTATATGTGAGGATGTACCTGTTCAGGTGGCTCATAGTTGCTTGATATTAACTGATTTTTTTGTGCTTGAAATGCCTGAAGATGATAATATGTCTATTATTCTTGGGAGACCTTTTCTTAATACTACAAGAGCTGTTATTAATTGTAATCAAGGAAAGGTGACTTTCAATGTTAATGACAAGGAACATACTGTCTATTTACCCAAGAAGATTGAAAGGACTTATGGTTTGAATCCAATTGAACATGTTGAGGGCATTCAAGTTGGAGAAATATATTGTCCTATACCAAGAGAAAAATTTAAAACTATTATGATTGGGACCATTGCTATCAAGGTTGAGGTAAAATAATCATTAGTGGGATACAAATTTTTGTCTCATATGGAATTGTTTTGGTAACAAGACCTGATCAACCTTGTTAACAAAAGGATTTCATTGAACAAAACAATGTTTTCACCATGATTATCTCTGTTTACTTCCATTCTATCCATTTTATTTTTTGCTTTCTTTTAGTTTTCTTTTTGTTGTTAGTTGCTTGCACGTTAGAGTGTCTTAGAACTTCTGTAGTTCTAGCCTTGTTTTGTCATTGCATCATTCCAAAAAAAATTGTCTGTCAGAAAATCATTCTTCTATACCTGAAAAATGCCCAAAAATAAACTGTCTCGAAAAATTTCAGAAAATTCATATTAAATATTTACGTGAAAAAAGGGGCAGAAGAGTGCCTGGAAGGTACCAGGGGGACCCACCAGGCAGGCACACCACCTGGTGGCGTGGCCTTCCCTGGGTGGCGCCATGCCATGGTGTGGGCCACCCCTGGCCCTCTACTAACTCTCTCACTTGCCAATTTCTTCTCTCTCCCGAGTAAGCTCCAGTTCATTGCTCAAAATCGTGTTCTTGCTGTGCTTGCTCTCGATTTTTTCGATCTCCTTCATCAGCCCATCTTTGTTGCTGAAATTTGGAGCACTTGTTCTCTGGTATGTGACTCCTCCCCTTTTCCAAGTAGATTTGTGTTTAGTGGATTGTATCTTGAGTATTTTGATGCTATAGGTGACAGGTTATGAGAGCTTGTAAGCATGTTTGATGCTTAGAGATATAGTTTTGATGCATGTTTAGGCCTCTTACAAGTCCCTATGAGTAGAATCCTTCATTTTATTCACTTTGCAATCACTTGTTTAATAGGTGTTTAAATTTCAGAATACCAAGCATGAACAACCATACCTTTGGAGAGATATTGAGAGGTATGCACCTAGGAGGTCGAGACCCTCAAGATCAGCCTCTCAGTTTAGGCCATCATACAACGAAGATATCATTGCAACTCGTATTGGTAATGAAAGGGATGATGGGGATGCTCACCCATCCAATTTTCCTTGTTTTACTTTCTTACAACCTGCAGGGATTGTTGATGATTTCTTGCTACTGATTGAGAGGGTTGGTTTGACCTCATATATGCAAGATGAGAGTGAGCAATACGCTATGCTCACCAAAACCTTTGTTGAGAGCTTCACGTTTACTAACACGCCCTATCAGTCAACTGTCTCTTTCAAAATTTATAATCTGCCCTTTACCATGCCATTGGAAAGATTTTGCAGTATTGTAGGTGTAAGCATGACAGGGACCGTGAAGAAAATTCAAGGGCGACCCGCTGATTTGCTAGAGATTTACCGAGGGGTGACCAATGATGATGACCGCGTGGCGTAGCATGGAAAGATAAGAAATATCCAACTCCCTGCTCTTAGATACTTTGCATATTATCTTGCTACTAGCGTACTTGGTAGGGAGAACACAAGTAATATCTCCAACTATGATTTAGCTTTCCTTGCTACTGCGCTCAACAATGATACTTGGTATAATCTTGGCTTGCTTATTGCTCGCCGCCTAGCTTCTAGGGGGCCTATCTATGGGGGCATCATTGCCTCACGTATGGTCAATGCATTAGAGCTTTCAGTGGACCCCAATGATACTGTATTGGCACCACAAAGGCTTGACCTTGTTGCTATGAAAACTCATCACTTTGTCACTTCTGCTTCTGATTTGGACAGTCTAGTATATAGGATGTTGTTTACTGACGGGGATGAGAGGGAGATCCCTTTGCCGCAGTCTTCTTTGTTTAGTGTTCATAGGAGACCGTGGTCGCGCTCCAAGGAGGAGGTGGACGAGCAGCTTCGCTTGCTAGGTTTCCACGAGCAGCACCAGGAGGATGTACCCTCCTATGATTACTCCGAACAATACGGAGGGACGTACTCGAGCTTGCAGCAGGACGAGGGTACCTCCTCGTCATACCACGGTGACACGTCATCCTGGCTGGCTTGGGATTGATACCCACTTAGGCCAAAAGCCTAAGCTTGGGGGGAGGTACGCCGACATCTCACTCATCTCCTTATCATGTTGCGTCGGTACTTTTATATTCATGTTTCGTTCTCTTTTTAGTTTTCGTTCTTTCTTTGCTTTTGCTTTCTAAAACACAAAAAGAACAAAAATATTTTTGTTGTTTCTCTTTCGTTTGTTTCTTCTTTTTTCCTTGGTTTGTTTTTCCCTTTTTTCTTTGTTTAAATTATTCGAAAAACCCAAAAAGATTTTGCTTTGCTTGTTTTTCCTCTTTGGTTCTTGTTTTAAAAATCGAAAACAACAAAAATATTTGTCATTCTTCTTTGGTTTTGTGAGTTTGCTACAGGGTTCAGCAGTCCTCACTGGATATTGGTTTCATATTATTATTCAAGGCACACAAGTGAAGAGCAATAATGAGGATTAATGACAACTTGAGGCGTGGTAAGAGGCTGGTAACGAACTCTATTTTTTCATTTTTTGTACATATACTCATCATTGTGGGCATGCTTAGCCTGTTTGTGTAGGGTGTATGTTATCTTTGGATGCTTAGTAGTTCTTGCTTCCGTATGATTAGTTCCAGCTTGCTAATAGTTTGTAGCATGTCATATGAATATTTGCTTGCATTACTCTATTCATAACTTGGTATGACACCGTGGTATCCTCCTCTAAATGTTTCATTTGAATTGACTTGCCACATGCTCACGCATGCACATGACTGAAATAATTAGTTAAGCCTCGATGAATTATTTTGCCTTGAGGATCTTGAATCACTTTCATGCCATGTTTAGTCCTGTTTTGTTGCAAGCATGATTTTGACAGCTATTGCTCTCTCTTTTGTCGCTCCCTTACTATTGCAAGCCTTCGCTTACACTGAGTATGTTTTACTCAAGTTTCCAACTCACTAAACCAAATATTTCCAAAGTGTCCACCATATCTACCTATTAGCATCATTTGCTACTTCTGTGCATATTCAATATGCCTTGTTTTCTTCCGAATAAAATGTTTGCTTGTTATGAGAAAGTTAGTTAGTAAAGCTCTCACGAACTTGATGGCACACTTTATTTTCTACACTTAATAAACCTGAACCATTGTGACTGTCCATGAAAGTTATATGCTTGCAAATTATAGGCTGGGGATTAGCAGAACCGTGCTGTCATGGGGAACGCTATCAACACTTGTAAATATATACCCAGTTGATACCATGCTCTTTTGTTTGCGGATGTCGTCGGTGTGAAATAAAAGGGGAGCTTGTAAGTCCATGGAGTTATGTATGTGTGTTCGAGAAACACCTAGGCCACCGGTCTAATCCATGACGTCATGGTGGAAACCTGTAGCGGAACCATAATGATATCTATGAAGCATTCTTCTTATAAAAAAAGAGAGATAGCTATTGAGAAAAAAAGAGAGATTTATGAAAAGAGGAAAGAGAGAAAAAAGCACCATTTTCCCATGGTAAATAAGAAGATTGCTGAGATACTCATTGTCTGCTTGCCTTGTCATTTTGATATGGGGATTCTTCCGTATCATCGGGCAAGGGGTACCCCGTTGGCGGTTCTCTATGATACACACATATTTACGATGACAAGGACTTACCGGTAACTAAAGTTGAGTAGCATGAGGAGCGGCCCTCGTACTAAAGGGACATGGGATTTCCAGTTTATAGTCTGTTAAGCATATAACTAAGATTGGACCTCACTTTCACCTTAACCACATTAAACATGCTGATGATAGGGGCAATGAGAGCTCAAAGCTAATGAGTACCATACATTCAGCATTTGGAAGCTTTTCAAATTATTCAAAACCTTTTCTTTTACTTGTTGAGTCTCCACATATTCCTTGAGCACCTTCTTGAGAGCATAGTTGTCATTCTTTGTGCTTGTCTCATTACTTGATTATTTGTGTTATGACTTTGATGCTTGTACCTTTGACATCTTTACTTCTAGTCTTCACTTGAACTTCAGAGGTGCCTAGGCACAAAGGCAAGCGAGATAGCACTCTATCATACCTTGTTATGAGCATTGTAATGTTGCTTATTGATACATTGCAAATGTATCTATAATTTTTGATGTTCCATGCTTGGTTTTATCTACTTTCTTGTGTTTTGTTCCAACTTTGGAGAACTTTTCATATGATTTCTTGGACTAACCTATTAACAATATGCTATAGTGCCAGTTGCCTGTTTTCTGCTGTTTTTGGTTCCAGGAAGTCAGAAAATGAATATTCTCGGAATTGGACGGGACAAAAGCCAAAGTTACTATTTTCCCGGAAGACTCATGGAGCCAGAAGGAGAGTCGGAGAGGGGCCACAGGGTGGCCACACCCCCCCTAGGCGCGGGCAACCCTAGGCCGTGCCAGGGCATGGTGTGGGCCCCCTGGCCGGCCATCGACCTTGCCTCCTTCGCCTATAAGAGCCTCCTGATACCAAAACCCTAGATAGTCAATCAGAAATCCACGAAAAGTTCCGCTGCGCTGCCGCCACCGAAGAGGAGATTCGGGGGACAGAAAGTCTCTATTCCGGCACCCTGCCGGGACGGGGAAGTGCCCCCGGAGCCATCTCCATGGATCTCCACCACCATCTCCATCACCATTACTGATTCCCATGATGAGGAGGGAGTAGTTCTCTCTCGAGGCAAAGGGTTCTACCGGTAGCTATGTGTTCATATCTCTCTCTATGCATGATCATGTTGTGATCATGAACTTTGTAATCAAGTAGATCTACTTTGCGACTCAAGTGCTTTAATAGATCTATGCTCTCCCCATGTGTGTGAAGTTGACAGTGTGCACATCATGGTGGCACTTAGGCTAGAGATTTCTAATACTTGTTATGAGTTATATTTGAAGTTGGATGTCTCTATGAAATTGTGGTGCTTGTTGGAACCATCTAGTACTCAAGGTGATAGTGTGGGGTTACCTAGATGGGGAAAGCAAACTTTGAGGTGTGGTGTTATAGCCCTACCATGGATTAGAGTGTCCAACCAGAGAGTAGTTAAGAGTAGTATCATAAAGAGAAGATATTTATATGAGAGTGTTCACTAGTGAAAGTATGATCCCTAGGACCTGTTTCTAAACATTGAAACACCTTTTGCAATTAGATTTGTTACATGTTTGCTTGCTTCCATCTTTATTTCAGTTTGCCTTTAGTCTTTTCCACACCACCAAGCTATTCTCTATCACTATTACCACTTATAATTATCCATCCCCCTTGTGTTTCACTATCTCTTCGCCCAACTAGTGCACCTATACACCTAACAAGTGTATTGGGTGTGTTGGGGACACAAGAGACTTCTTGTATCTTGATTGCAGGGTTGCTTGAGAGGGATACCTTTGACCACTTCCTCCCTGAGTTCGATAAACCTTGGGTAATGCACTTAAGGGAAAACTTGCTGCTGTTCTACAAACCTCTGCACTTGGAGGCCCAACAACTGTCTACAAGAATAGAAGTGCGTAGACATCAAGCTATTTTCTGGCGCCGTTGCCGGGGAACGAAGAAGAAGAAACTCCCACGCCAACACCGCACCAGAAAAGCTATTTTCTGGCGCCGTTGCCGGGGAGGTAAGGTCAAAGGTGCTCACATCCTATGGTGTGAGTGCTCGAAGTTATTTCCTTTAGATTCTGCAATTTTGTCTTTTTGTTTCTTGTTTTCACTAGTTAGGCTTAATGGAAAACAACAACAAAATTAGAGAGCTTTATAGCATTTATCTTGAGTTAGGACATGAAGTGTTTGAAGAGAAAATTAAAAAACCTATGGAACTTTATTTGCGTGCTAATAGCAATGTTATTAGTATGAATTCTCTGAACACCATTATTGCTAATGCTATGGAAAAGTCTAAGCTTGGGGAAGCTAGTTTTTATGAAAATGATCTTTTTAGTTCCCCAGCTTTGGAAGATAGCTATTCTATTGCTTATGATGATACCAAACCTCCAATATATGTTGATTACAATGTTGAATATGATATTTTCAGTCCACCTACTATTGAGGAGAAAATTTATTGTGATTACAATATGCCTCCTATATTTTATGATTATGGTGATGACAATAATAATGATAGCTATTTTGTTGAATTTGCTCCCACTACAATTAATAAGAATGACTATGTTTATGTGGGGAGTATTAATTCTTTTATGAATGTGGCTCATGATAAGAATGTTTCTTGTGATAGTTATATTGTTACATTTATTCATGATGCTACTGAAAGTTATTATGAGAGAGGGAAACATGGTTTTATGTGTCTCAACAATATTAAGTTTCCCCTCTCTATGTTGAATGTCTTGAAGTTGCACTTGTTTTGCTTTCCCATGGTTGTTGCTTTGTTCTTTCATGACTTGTTTCTTTACAAGATTCCTATGCATAGGAAGTGGGTTAGACTTAAATGTGCTTTGATTTTTTTTTCTTGATGCTCTCTTTTACTTCAATTCATATTTCTTATGTGAGCATCTTCTCAAACTATCATGCCTAACTTAAAGGCGTTAAAGAAAAGTACTTATTGGGAGATAACCCAAAAGTTTTAGTTGAGTCTTGGAAGTTATTACTTTAGTAATAAATGCTCCTTATCCTTTTTATTTGCTTTTTGTGCCAAGAGTAACCTCTAATGAGAGAGAAGTAATGCTTGGGAAAGTTGCTGTCCCGAAACAGATTTTTGTGCTTCACCGTAAAAATTCGTGAGAGAGCTCTGTATGTCGGATTGAGCTGTAATTTTTTGTTCTTTTGCCCCAGGTTGTTATCTAACTTTCGTTAGTTCAACACTTTTTGATTTGAGCAACAGAATATCTTCGAACAAATTCGTCTTTACCTGCTGGTCTGTTTTTCAGATTTCTCCCATTTTCTGCATTTGCTTCTTGTTGGTTCCTTTCTGAGTTCTTTTGGGGAATTGAGCTTTTTGAGGGAAGTGCTACAGTAGCTAGTTTTGAATGGAAGTTTTATTGATGTTGAAACTGGACCTAAAGACTTATTATCTTGAGTGCACTAATGTTGCTAATAAAGATTGTGTGAAGTTTTGTATGAAGGAAAAATTTCAGGTGTATGGAAGGAATGAGTAATGAGATGAAGGATGGACTAAAGCTCAAGCTTGGGGATGCCACACGTGTCACCCCAAGAAATATCCAAGAAGTACAAGCGTCAAAGCTTAGGGATGCCCAAGGCATCGCCCTCTTCATCAATTAAAATCCCAGGTTTCTTCCAAACGCTTCATTTTTATTGTTTCATGCACAATTGTGTTGTTCTTGGAGCGTCTTATTTTTCGTTTTTGTTTTGGTTTTGGTTTGCTTAGTTTGCTGAATAAATTGGTTGGACCCCCTCTTTCATGCATTGGTTTTCAAATAGTTTGGTTTGGATTGGAAAAGAGTAGGAAAGGTTCATGCTTAAGTGGTAAAGAGAGTTTGTTTTTGACTGTGGCCTATGCTTTGTCATGCCATGCTTGATATTGTTTTGGCTTTATGCTTAGTATTCTTTGCTGTAGCATGATTTCTTATAAACAATTGAGATTGCTTAATGTGCCTTGGATGAATCATGCGTTGTTTTAGCATATTAAAGCATAGTATAGTGGTATTCTTCTTTGATGCTTTATTTGGGTTGACTTGGCACATGCTCACACCATGTTATGGCTATCTCAAGTCACCATAGCCTTTATGATCCTTTAGTTTTCAACTTGTAGTATCACTTTATGCTTTGATCAATGATGTTTTGCCGCTCTACATGATTATGGCCATTATTTCTCTCTTAGTTTGTCGCTCCCAGTCTTTTGCTAGCCTCCACAACAAAGTATGAGTTCCACTCATGCATCCAACTCCCTAAACCAAGTTATTCCAAAGAGTCCACCATACCTACCTACTAGCTTATGCTATTCCAAGTATATTCATGCTTTTGTTTACCTTCCACTTGTGATGAGAAAACTAGTGATTAAATCTCTCACAAACTTGATGGCACACTTTACTTTACTTGCCCTTAATAAACTTGAACCATTGTGGCGTCTATGTTGTATATGCTTGCACTTATTTTTTGGGAATTAGCAGAACCATGCTTTCATGGGGAACGCTTTCAACATTGCACTTGGTACTTGTACCTAGTTGATATCATGCTCTTTTGTATATGGATGTCGTCGGTGTGAAATGAAAGGGGAGCTTGTAAGTCCATGGAGTTATGTATATGTGTTAGAGAAACGCCTGGGCCGCTGGTCTAATCCATGCTGACATGGTGGAAACCTGCAGCGTAACCATAATGAGCTGTCTATGAAGCATTCTTCTTATAAAAAAAGAGTCCTATATTGAGAAAAAACAGAAAAAAAAGATACTATGAAAAGAGGAAAGAGAGAAAACAGCACCATTTCCCATGGTAAATAAGAAGAAGGCTGAGATGCTCGTTGTCTGCTTGCCTTGTCATTTTGATATGGGGATTCTTCTGTATCATCGGGCAAGGGTTAACCCGTTGGCGGTTCTCAATGATACACATGTACTTACAATGACAAGAACTTACCAGTGACTAAACTTGAGTAGCATGAGGAGCGACCCTCGTATACAAAGGACATGAGATTTCTCACTTATACTTCGTTAAGCATGTACACCATAGTTTGTTCACTTTAACCTTAATCACTTCAAGATGCTTATGATAGGGGCAATGAGAGCTGAAAGCTATAAGTACCATAATTTTTGGAAGCTCTTTATGAGACTTGAATCCCTACTTCCTTTTACAAAGGCCTTTCTTCCACCATTATATTGAGTCTCCACCTTCTATCTTTATGCACCTACTTTGAGAGCATAGTGGCCATTCTTAGTTCTATGTGCATTGCCCCAAGACTAGTTGATTGATGCATAACTTGATATTGCTTGTTCTAAACTATTGTATCTAGTCACTCTTATGAACTTTGAAGGTGTCCTATGCATCTATGTTGGCTACTCTATGAGGGACAAGCTGAATAATATTATGCTATGTTTTCTTTATCTGAAACAAACAAACGTCTTGCAAAGCATTGTTATTGATGAATCTTTTGTTTGTGCCTTTTCATGTTGCATCATAGTTTCTTTGTCTTATTGCTAGAACCTTGTCTTTCATGTTATGATTGAAGTACTATGATCCCAGCTTTGAATGTTTTGCAAATACCTTGATCAAGTCTTTGATGGTGCATGTCACCTCAAAAATTATTCTTTCTTTTTATCACTTACCTATTCGAGGATGAGCAGGAGTTAAGCTTGGGGATGTTGATACATTGCAAATGTATCTATAATTTTTGATGTTCCATGCTTGGTTTTATCTACTTTCTTGTGTTTTGTTCCAACTTTGGAGTACTTTTCATATGATTTCTTGGACTAACCTATTAACAAGATGCCAAAGTGCCAGTTGCCTGTTTTCTGCTGTTTTTGGTTCCAGGAAGTCAGAAAATGAATATTCTCGGAATTGGACAGGACAAAAGCCAAAGTTACTATTTTCCCAGAAGACTCACGGAGCCAGAAGGAGAGTCGGAGAGGGGCCACAGGGTGGCCACACCCCCGAGGCGTGGGCAACCCTAGGCCGTGCCAGGGCATGGTGTGGGCCCCCTGGCCGACCACCGACCTTGCCTCCTTCGCCTATAAGAGCCTCCCGATACCAAAACCCTAGATAGTCTATCAGAAATCCACGAATAGTTCCGCTGTGCCACCGCCACCGAAGGGGATATTTGGGGGACATAAAGTCTCTGTTCCGGTACCCTGCCGGGACGGGGAAGTGCCCCCGGAGCCATCTCCATCGATCTCCACCACCATCTCCATCACCATTGTTGATTCCCATGATGAGGAGGGAGTAGTTCTCTTTCGAGGCTAAGGGTTCTACCAATAGCTATGTGTTCATCTCTCTCTCTATGCATGATCTTATTGAGATCATGAGCTTGTAATCTATAGATCTACCTTGCTACTCAAGTGCTTAATAGATCTCTGCTCTCCCCATGTGTGTGAAAGTGACAGCGTGCACACCATGGTGGCACTTAGGCTAGAGATTACAAATACTTGTTATGAGTTATATTTGGAGTTGGATGTCTTTATGAAATTGTGGTGTTTGTTGGACTCATCTAGTACTCAAGGTGACAGTGTGGGGTTTCTAGATGGGAAATATGAACTTTGAGGTGTGCTGCTATAGCCCTACCATCGATTAGAGTGTCCAACCGGAGAGTAGTTGAGCGTAGTATCATAAAGAGAATATATTTATATTAGAGTGTTCACTAGTGAAAGTATGATCCCTAGGCCTTGTTTCTAAGCACTGAAACACCGTTTGCTATTAGATCTGTTACATGTTTGCTTGCTTCCATCTTTATTTCTGTTTTACTTTAGTCTTTTCCACGCCACCAAGCTATTCTCTATCACCATTACCACTTATAATTATCCATCCCACTTGTGTTTCACTATCTCTTCGCCAAACTAGTGCACCTATACACCTGACAAGTGTATTGGGTGTGTTGGGGACACAAGAGACTTCTTGTATCTTGATTGCAGGGTTGCTTGAGAGTGATACCTTTGACCACTTCCTCCCTGAGTTCGATAAACCTTGGGTAATCCACTTAAGAGAAAACTTGCTGCTATTCTACAAACCTCTGCACTTGGAGGCCCAACAACTGTCTACAAGAATAGAAGTGCGTAGACATCACTTATGTTTATGCTTCATGCTACTTATTATTTTTGAGTTGGAATCTCTTCATAGCTTGCAATGCCTATTAAGTAAACTTAGTTGCATACTCCTTATTATGAATTTTCTAAGTAGTTATTCACATGCTAAGAATATATACATCATATGAAGCAATTGTGTTCGTGAAAGTTCTTCTATCGCACTCAGATTTCAATTGAATTGCTTGAGGACAAGCAATAAGCTAAGCTTGCGGGGAGTTGATACGTCCAAAACGTATCTACTGTCCCGAACACTTTTGCTATTGTTTCTCCTCTAAACTTGTGTGATTTGGATGCAACTAACGCGGACTGACGCTATTTTCAGCAGAATTGCCCCGGTGTCTACTTTTTGTGCAGAAAATCAACTATCAGGAAAAATCCCAGAAAATATGCCGAAAATCCTATTTCACCAGAAGACTCCAGGAGCCAGAATACGAGACGGAGGGGGGCTGGGCCTAGGCCACACCACCTGGTCGCGCGGGCAAGCCCAGACCGTGCCAAGGGGTGGTCTGGCCTCCCCAGACTGCCCCTCGGTCTCCCTCTTCGCCTATAAGTTGCCTTCTGACCTAAACACTCACGAGGGGTGGACATTTTTCCAGAAGGAGTTCCGCTCCGCCGCCACCACCAGATTCCACGAAACAGTACCAAAAACTCCGTTCTAGCACCCTGCCAGGACGGGGAATTGGAGGAGATCATCGCCATCATCATCACCATTGCTTCTTCATCGAACATCCATGTTTACCCCATCTATGAGTGAGTAATCCCCCGCTGTAGGCTATGGGGATGGTAGGGATTGGATGAGATCGTTCATGTAATGGCATCAGATTGTTAGGGCATGGTGCCTAGTATCTTTTATTAGTGCTTTAAGACTTTGTTGCGACTTGTTATGCTTAATGCTTGTCACCAGGGCCCGAGTGTCATGATTTCTGATCTGAACATGTTATTGATTCAATATGATAGTATTGTTTATGGTCTTACCTGCAAGTTGTATACACATGTTGTTATCTAGAACCAATGGCCTTGAAGTGACAGAAATCGGGATAACCGGAGGGAATGGCTTTGATGTGAGGATCACATGTGTTCACGGAGTGTTAATGCTTTGCTCCGGTGCTCTATTAAAAGGAGCACCTTAATTGCTAGTAGTTACCTTGAGGCCCCGCTGCAAACGGGCTGGCAGGACAAAAGATGTTGTAAAAGTTCTCATTGCGAGCACGTATGACTATATATGGAACACATGCCTAGGATTATCTAGTACTTGGATGCTTTATCTTATTTATCTGCAATTTCCCTATGTTCTGATTGCAATGTGAAATGTCTTGTCCATGCAACGCCCGTCCATCCATCCCTATGCCTATCGCACTCGAATCCTACTGTTTACTGCTATTGTTACTGTTGTCTTTACTTTACTACTGCTGTTACTTTACTATTCCTACTACAACACAGTTGATACTGATAAACTGCTGTGAGCAAGATTGTTTCGAGGTGCAGCTAAATTGACAACTCAGTTGTTAAGGCTTATAAATATTCTTCGGCTCCCCTTGTGTCGAATCAATAAATTGGGTTTCACTTTCCTGAAAAATACTGCGATACACCCCCTATACTTGTGGGTCATCATGCACACCATGGTGGCACTTAGGCTAGAGATTTCAAATACTTGTTATGAGTTATATTTGGAGTTGGATGTCTCTATGAAATTGTGATGTTTGTTGGAACCATCTAGTACTCAAGGTGACAGTGTGGGGTTACCTAGATGGGGAAAGTGAACTTGGAGGTGTGTTTTATAGCTCTACCATGGATTAGATTGTCCAACCGGAGAGTAGTTAAGAGTAGTATCATAAAGAGAAGATATTTATATGAGAGTGTTAACTAGTGAAAGTATGGTCCCTAGGCCTTGTTTCTAAACATTGAAACACCTTTTGCAATTAGATCTGTTACATATTTGCTTGCTTCCATCTTTATTTCAATTTGCCTTTAGTCTTTTCCACGCCATCAAGCTATTTTCTATCACCATTGTCTTTTATCCATACCACTTGTATTTCACTATCTCTTCGCCGAACTAGTGCACCTATACACCTGACAAGTGTATTGGGTGTGTTGGGGACACAAGAGACTTCTTGAATCTGGATTGCAGGGTTGCTTGAGAGGGATACCTTTGACCACTTCCTCCCTGAGTTCGATAAACCTTGGGTAATCCAGTTAAGGGAAACTTGCTGCTTTTCTACAAACCTCTGCACTTGGAGGCCCAACCATTGTCTACAAGAATAGAAGTGCATAGACATCAAGCTATTTTCTAGCGCTGTTGCCAGGGAGGTAAGGTAAAAGGAACTCACATCCTCCGGTGTGAGTTCTCAAAGTTATTTCCTTTAGATTCTGCAATTTTGTCTTTTTGTTTCTTGTTTTCACTAGTTAGGCTTAATGGAAAACAACAAAAAAATTAGAGAGCTTTATAGTATTTATCTTGAGTTAGGACATGAAGTGTTTGAAGAGAAAATTAAAAGACCTATGGAACTTTATTTGCATGCTAATAGCAATGTTGTTAGTATGAATTCTTTGGACACCATTATTGCTAATGCCATGGAAAAGTCTAAGCTTGGGGAAGGAAGTTTTTATGAAAATGATCTTTTTAGTTCCCCAACTTTGGAAGATAGCTATTCTATTGCTTATGATGATACGAAACCTCCAATATATGATGATTACAATGAAGAATATGATATTTTCAGTCCACCTACTATTGAGGAGAAAATTAATTATGATTACAATATGCCTCCTATATTTGATGATTATGGTGATGAGAATAATAATGATAGCTATTTTGTTGAATTTGCTCCCACTACAATTAATAAGATTGACTATGCTTATGAGGAGAGTAATAATTATTATATGCATGTGGATCATGATAAGAATGTTTTATGTTATAGTTATATTGTTAATTTTATTCATGATTCTACTGAAACTTATTATGAGAGAGGGAAACATGGTTTTATGTATCTCAACAACATTAACTTTCCCCTCTTTATGTTGAAAATTTTGAAGTTGCACTTGTTTTGCTTTACTATGCTTGTTGCTTTGTGCTTTCATGACTTGTTTCTTTACAAGATTCCTATGCATAGGAAGTGGGTTAGACTTAAATGTGCTTTTAATTTGCTTCTTGATGCTCCCTTTTACTTCAATTCATATTTCTTATGTGAGCATCTTCTCAAACTATCATGCCTAACTTAAAGGCGTTAAAAAAAAGTACTTATTGGGAGATAACCCGAAAGTTTTAGATGAGTCTTGGAAGTTATTATCTCTATAATAACCTCTCCTTATCCTTTTTATTTGCTTTTTGTGCCAAGAGTAACCTCTAATGATAGAGAAGTAATGCTTGGGAAAGTTGCTGTCTCGAAATACATTTTTGTGCTTCACTGTAAAAATTCGATAAAAATCTCTGTACGTCGGGTTGAGCTGTGCTCTTTTGTGCTTCTGTCCCATGTTGTTATCTAACTTTCGTTAGTTCAACACTTTTCGATTTGAGCAACAGAAGGTCTTCGAAAAAATTGGTTTTTACCTGCTGGTCTGTATTTCGATTTGAGCAACACTTTTATTTCTGTTTTACTTTAGTCTTTTCCACACCACCAAGCTATTCTCTATCACCATAACCACTTATAATTATCCATACCACTTGTATTTCACTATCTCTTCGCCGAACTAGTGCACCTATACACCTGACAAGTGTATTGGGTGTGTTGGGGACACAAGAGACTTCTTGAATCTTGATTGCAGGGTTGCTTGAGAGGGATACCTTTGACCACTTCCTCCCAGAGTTCGATAAACCCAAGTGTAGTCCACTTAAGGGAAACTTGGTACTGTTCTACAAACCTCTGCACTTGGAGGCCCAACAACTGTCTACAAGAATAGAAGTGCGTAGACATCAGACCTACTTAGCCATGCTTAGCTTTTGAGTCTGGTTCATCCAGATGACGTATCTATGCAGAGAATATAGTATGACAAGGAAACAAGGTATGAAGGTGATATGAGGTTAAACATGCTAAGGTTTGTATGTGAGGCCATGGTGGGATGTGGTTTTTCTAGCCCCATGCTCGGCACCACTAGGAACTAAGACGAGCGTACAACCACACAGGGCTTGGGAACCCCTCAAGTAACTAACTTTCCTAGTAGATTCCATGAGTCACATAGTTTGGGCTTTCCATTTGGCATACGCATTGAAAACATTTTCAAAAGAGGAGGAGAACAAGGAACATTATAATAGGTAGGGAAACATGGACCTGGTTGCGTGGGGTTGACAGCGCCATTGGTAAACCAACCTTTCCTCACATCTCTAGGGACCAACTTCAAGACTTGACCGGTTACGGCAGAACCATCCTTAGGGCGTGACTCATGGTCTCTGCGAAAGCAAGGTAAAGGTCATGGTCAACCGCCCTCTGCTAGCACATCAAGGAAGTGTGTCAAATGGCGCTAAGGGAAGTTTGGTACATGCGGGTAAATTTTTACACCCCTGTAGGGTTAAATATTTTCTAAATTCCATGTTCACGGTTATGAATGCTTGTTGGCCAGATTCTAAGATCATAGAGAACTATAACCTAATCATAAAACTTGGCAGATCAATGTGTGCTTAAGGATGCATCCTCATGGGTACGAGGGGGTGATCCTAGTTGAGGGATGAGGATGATGATTATGTGGTGGATATCAAGGATGATGATAAATTTAGTTGGATATGTTTCTCTCTTATTCCCTTTTAAAATGTTTTGATTAGAAAAGCTTCTGCTCCCTCTTGTTTTAAAAACAAAGATGGCTTTATGCAAAATAGCTCCACTAGCCATAAGTCTTGCGGAGTACACCCTGTACTCACCCTTGCTTTGTGGATACTTTTGTAGCAGAGTAAGTGTTCCCCTGAAGACAAGTTTGGTACGGCATCGACACCAATGAGTAGCTTCGGGTTCCTGGCCGGCAGCCTAGAATCTATGGGCTAGGACGTCATAGTTATGCTTTAGGCCTCTTTGACCATTTGTTAAGTCTTCTATACTTAATAGCATAATTTGCATTCCATTGTTTGATGTTTGTGGTCAGTGACCTCTGCTTGTAATATTTTGGTTTTCTACTTAGTTGTGAGCTTGCTATAATATTTTTTGTGTCGAAGGGTCACTGTTGTGTTACTGATTCTTCACTGGATATCCTCGATCACTAGGTTAGGCTTATGTCATATTAAGGTCTTGGATTTTTCTAACCCTGATCCAGGGGGTGTCACAGGTTTTGGTATTAGAGCAGTACCAACCATAGGAAAGCCTTGCTATTGGTCGATGTTGAGCATAGTGCTTGTGAAAACTATTTCAAAGATGAAAAGTATTTGCGGAAACTCTAGTATGTTTGTTTTACTCCTTATCCGGTATCTCTCTAACTCTGGGTCATCTTATATTGTGTTGACTTTGGAAAGTTTTGATATCTCTTCTAGTCTTTTAAAGCTTAGGTGCCTTTTGGGCATGCCCTTTCTCAACCAGTTGACCTAGTGTTGAGTTCTCTAGAGTTGTGTGTGTTGTGAGTTCCTTGTTCCCCTTCTCTCTACTTCAGTTGAGAGATTCCTTTCCATCATGATCTCTCTATTTAAGGGGACCACAATATTATATTGAAGGTTCCATAGTATTATGTTCTAGGCTTCGAGGTTTCCTTTCGCCTCGTGTGACTCCTTTTTATTTGTCTGGGTACTTTAGAAGTCATTTCTTCTTCTGGAAGCTACCTCGTTATTACTACCTTTTAGTGCATGTTGTGACACTCAAGTAATAGTTACTCCTTTCTCGGGTTTTAACCCTTAGACTTGAACCGAAGGTCCTAGATTTTCCTAGATTCCAGAGTTGTGAATCTAGTACTTGAAGCTGCCCTTTAACCCAAGATCCATTTTATTGACCCCTATTGTAAATGTTTACACATCACCTCAGGATGGCTGGTACTAAACTTCTGGCCTTCAAGCTTGTGGTCTTTGTCACGATTAAGTTGTGACAACTAAGGACTTCCCCAACCACTAGCTATGGCATATGTTCTTTAATGGAATCAAATAGATCACAAGAGAGGACTCCTCATGAGTCTCGCATATATAATCATGACTCTACCACACCTTTCCCTTCTTTCATTGGTTATTTCAGAAGATTGTTAATCTATGCATCTACATCTCGGGATTCTATCCTGAGCATGTTCCTTATCCTTTGTTGATTTGTGACCATTGTTTACCAATTGGTCACCTATAGCGCACATTGGAGTCTTCCAATGCAAGATACTTTTGTGGTCCATCATGACAAACCATTTCAGAATGTCAGGAGAAATAAAATCCAGTACCTCGTCGTATCTAGGACCAGGTCAAAGTGTTGCCATATATCAAGAGACATGATTAGCTTCTACCTATTCTACCTTAAAGTATCACACTCCTATACACTAAAAGTTTGTGTCGAGTTTCATAACCCTCTTAATGCAGTGATGCTCTTACACATATTTACCCACCCTTCCTCTGAGCTATCATGCCCGAGAATGATGCGTGTGCGTAATGATGTGGCCATCCAAGATTCTTAGCAATTATTATTGCTCTGACCTCTAAGGACATTTGTATCATTCTTAGTATGATTGGTTAACTCTATCACTAAGCAAAGGATGAATTTTCTACCAAGTCCTCTTTTGTGCACTCTCCTCGTTCAAAGAGTTAGGCTCATGCCGAAACTCCGAGACTATGTCTTCCTGCCTTCCCAAGCAAGTGTCCTCTCGAACTAAGTGACATAATGGTGGTTCGTGATATCCTAGATGTCTTCTTGAAGTATCGCCATGTTGCCACATGATCGTGTTGTCAAGTTCTTGAGCAAGCAAGTTCGCTGAACTGCTCCTTTCTCCAAGGATCCGTACTGGATACCCCTGAACTAGTTGGTTGAGCCTAAACATTAACTTGGAGACTTGTAAGACAAAAGTTCTCTCTGACCTAGTTCACCTTGAAGGGATGTCTAGTTTCGTCCATGCTAAAGAAAGATAGTATTTCCTCCATGGATATGTTATCTTCCCTCGACTTTGATTTGATATTGGGTTATTGTCAAACCAAACTCTGTTCCAAGGACTATCTTGATGATGTTTCTACTTTTAATGTCTCACTTAAGTACTTACTCATGTCCTTTGTCCTGACCAATACTTTTTCCATGTCCACATAACATATGAGTCCATGTTCTTGGAGTATCTCAATAAGTTTGTTGTTTAGACCATCGATGACATCCTTACCTTCTCCATGCTAGAATAGATTCATATGGAACATTTTTCATTATTGTTGGCAATCCTTGAGAACCATCTTCGATACATCTCGAAGTACGTGTTCTGGATGTTAGACATGACCTTCTTTGATTCATGTGCAAATGTTGAAAGATGTCGTCGTGGATTCGAGTAGAGTTAACTTTGTTCCCTCAAGGATACACGTGTGTTTTGTTACAAGTACTTGATGTATGAGCAGATGCCTTTTGACAAATTGCTAATACATGGTTCTACCAATCTAGCTTAGTTTTTTAGATCTTGAAACTGTATTCTATATCTTGAGAATTTAGTAACTTTACCTTTGGAGTAAATGTTGCACAGTTTCTATTTGGACATGCTGAGTGTGAAGTATCACTCCACCTAACCAAATCTAAATCTCAAGCAGATACAATGGTTGGTGTTCTTCAAGGTTTTGACACATGTCTCTTGTTAATCTGGTAAAATTGATGTAATGGTTGACACAATTAGCCAAAAGACCTAATGTCATATTCTCTTGATGCAGCAATAACAACCACTCTTCATGAGCCTTCTTCTATGATTTATTATAGGAGTTGTTCTTATGGTTTACTATGTATCTGAAGTATGATGTTTACTTGATGTCTAATAATGTATATCGAACATCAAGGAGAACATTTAAAGTAGTGCTACTAAATGTCTCTCGGTCGATCCTAAAAGACCCTTTTATGTTCGCAAGCATTTTTGTTGTGCCAAGTAAATGAAGTCTGAGAATGAAGTTTCTTTTCTTGTGTCATCAGGAATCTTCTTACTTAATTATCCTGCTGGAGTGAAGTGATATCATGATCTTTGGCAAAGATTTTGATAGTCCTGGATGAATAAATAGATTCCCTCGTTCCCTTTATCATGTTCAAGAGTGACGATGATTTTCGTAATAAGAAATTTGTCTTGTTACATGTTCCTTGTGACTCTTATGAGTCTTCTCCACCAGAACAACTTTCTATCTTGTTCTTTTGTTGAACGAAAGAGTGACCCTTCAGTTTCAAATGTAGTTCAACATCTTGGTTATCCGTATCTCTATACCTATGAAATCTCTAATTAAGCTGTCTAGTAGAGTTTCACCTCTCGAAGTCTGTGGTCATGTTCTTTCTATTGGAAGCCTCCTTTCCTTAGAAGTTTAACCTGTTCTGAAGCTCCATCGTCTCAATCCTTATTAAGACTAGCAATCCAACAACTTGCCATCTTCTCCTATTGTTTCATCTGTTACCTTGACGTGTTTCATGTCATCATCTTCAGAATTTTTTTAAACACTCCTTCCATGAGTTGACCATGAGATACTTAGTGTGTTGTTTAGTGTGTTTCCCTCTTAACCTTAGAGTGACCATGTTTCCTTCTCTCTTCTAACCTTAGGAATCTCGGGTCGAGATTCTCGTAAGAGGGATATATCTGTAACACCCCTAGTTTTACTAATTATGCATTAAGGTTTGGTGTGCATCATCATGAGTATCATTATTTTGCTAAGACAAACTTCAAGAAAGAAAACTATAAAACCCTAACCCTAATTTTCCTCTTCCTCAAATCCTTTCAAAATGACCTTTGAAAATATTTTGAAAAGGCCAAAGCTATGGAGCACAAATGGACAAAAGGGGCCCACAATATTTCACATGTTTTACAAACCTCTGGGTATTTTGGAAATACTCATAACATATTTGGATTTGAAATTACAAAAGAGAAGAAAATAAAAACAGAAAAAGAAAAGGTTTTCAAAAATAAAAATGTTTTCTAACTAACCTACGCCCCAGCCCAGCTACCTTCCTCGCTAACCTTTCACCCACATGCAGCAAAAGCAACCCTTCCTGCAATCCTTGCCGGAACCCATTTTCGGCCCAAACCGGCCCATACCCCTTCGGCCTTCTATTCATATCATCTTCGATAATGATGGGAAGCAGCTCGGTGTACGCACCGCCGTCATCGATCATAACCCGCCACCATCGATCATCGCCCGCTGCTGCGATGCGCCTACTACTCTATACGATGATAAGATCGCCACGACATGCTCACCTTCTCCTTGCCTGGTCTTATCCCCTCCCCGTGCACCCTCTCTCGTCCTTGCTGTCGGAGATTTGTCCCACGATGGAACTAGGGTCCAACGATCCCTTGGTTCGAGAGGGGGCTGAACACGCAACTCCAAGAGAACCCATCGATGGCAACAATGGCGGATCAAGCTCACGATAGAGAGGGGACCCGATTTTGTTTACCCAGATTCAGGACCCTCCTGAGGAGGTAAATCCCCTGCTCCTGTTGTATTGCTCGCGTGCTTCGCGAGGGTACAATGGAGGATGAAAGTCTACGGTTTTTGATCTCAAGGACCAACCTTATATAAGGTAGGAGAAGGGTCCCTTATATTGGGCGGCATCAGGCCTCTTCCCCAGTTCATGGAGGGAAGGGTCACCATAGTGCCGACCCGCTAGGTCCTGGTCTACCAGACTACTTTTTGGTGGACTAAGTCTTGAACACTTGGAGCACCTCCACCAGTTGGTAAAGTAGCCTCCCTTTTCCTAGTTTTTCTTCATTTGGCGCTGCTCGCTGTCTCCCTAGCACCCAAACGGCACGGCGGAGCAACTATCATACTGAAACCGTTTGCCCCTCCTATTACACAAAAAGGGACCAGACCAGATCTTCCTTTACCGAGGCGAACAGAGGGCATAGGACCGCAATGCCCATTGTTGGGACCTATCCCGCTCGCTGGCCACCAGACAGGATTACCAATATGCCCTGGAACATGCTCCAGAGCATCCAAAGTTTGGTTCCATGGTGGAGCCTCCCGGGGGGAGGGCCTCACTCCGAAGGAGGTTTCCTCGCAGAGCAGACCCTCGCGAGGATTGACCCGTCGGTGCTACCTCTGGAGGTATCGGAGCCTGTCTGAGGCCCGTCATCAGGAGGCGCTAGGGACTGCTAACAGTCGGGACATGGCACCCTGGTTCCCAGGGCCCCGAATGTAGCCCTCGGGCGCTTGGCTTGCACGTGTCCCCTGATGGGCTTGAAGGGGCAAGCGGCTTAATACGGTTAGTGGGTCCCAGTGCCCGCTCGATCAACACGGACCTGCCATGCCCCCATCCTGACCATGGGTTTGAAACATCCACGAGTTCTCAACCGCGAATCTTGGGCACGTCGCCGCCGCCCATGGAGTTGTTCCCATGATGTGATGGTGCGTAGGGCCTCCCGGTTATACCGCGTTCTTGGGGCAACGATGCGTCTTTTTAACTGGCTCCGTTTACATTGGAGCAAGAGAACATAATCTCATCACTCCACGGCTCGGCTCCCCTTCTATACCACTACACGCTCGAGCGAAGGCCCCGTCCTCCTCGATAGCGTCCTCTTATCTCCCCATCATTGCAACGGGCGAGGCCGCCATGATCGGGGGCGAGTGTGCTCATGTCTTCGCTCCAGCTGAGGTGGAGGAGGCCCCCCTCCCATGAAGCGCGACTGGGGAGCCCGCGCGGGAGTTGCAGAGGAAGGCACAGGGGTCATGGTGCCGGTCCCACCACTACCTCGTCTTCAGGCACTAGGATGCCGGCCAGCGAGGCTCTAGTAAGGCGCGGGTACGACCGCCCCTGGAGGAGCGGCCGTGGCCACCACGGGAGGTGTGGCGGTAGGTATGGCGCTGAGCCAGGGCCTCGGGCTCCAATCGCCGCGCTACCTCCACCGGTGGTGATCAAGATAGAAGATGATCCCAAGCCCACATTGGTGATTTAGTTTGTCGTCATCCTCGCGAGCTCCGATTGGTTTGTCAAGGTGAGGCTCCCCGTCTGCTTTGCCCTCAGGGTCATGGCGGATCTTCATGAGGAGGTGGAGATACGACATTCCGGCGAGCACGAGAGGTGGCGGGTGAGCGTCGAGACCCTTCTGCCCGATGAGATGTACCTCTGTGACATCTAGAATCAATTCCTCGTCGCCCACCGCATCTAGCGCGGCTCCGTTCTGTGGTTCCACTACACCAGTGGAGGGGATTTCTCTTTCTCGGTGTTTGACACCCTGCTGTGTCGGGTCGCTTACCCGCAACACCTCCCTTGAGGAGACGAGGCAAGGCCTGCATCATGTCCGTCGCCGCGCCCATGGGGCCATGGGTCTTTTGCTATCGTCGATGTCGCACCTTTTAATACATGTTTCCCCGCTAGGGTTTGTAAGGAAGACTTCAAGCAGCCCGTCCTACGGACGCTACTACATCTACAACACAAAGTCCCCAAGCTTGTCCCCAAGTCACCCAAGAAGATGGACAAGGAGCAGCCACCTCTAAAACAGGAGTCTCCGCCATCGATTACCCGGAGTCTCCGGCCCTACCAAAGTATCCGGCCCACATGCCCTGGAGTGTCCGGCCTCACTCCGCTCGAAGGCACTGGCGCGTCCATTCATAAGACCGAATCGGAGGCTACCCGGACTCCCTCCGGAAAGTCTAGTAGAACCAGACTATCCGGCCAACACGCCCCGGACTGTCCGAGCTGACCGGAATGTCTGGCCTACCCGCACCGGAGTGTCCGACCTAAGTGATGGGCCTGCGTGCCAACATCTGGGCCCTTGGCCCATGAACCCCTATATTCCTCCCCAAACCCTAGTTTTATGCCCAAACTACCACAATTCTAGTGGTTGGCCTATAAATAGAGCCCCCACCCCCTCATGTATCCCTTAGGCATAGATGATAGACTAAAGACACCCCGTTTGTGGAATCTCTAGGTTTGACTCATCCCCTTACCAAAGGGGACCGACTATCATCACTACCTCGTTGGAGTTTGCATCCCGCCTCCCTCGTTGTACAAGGCCTACGTTTGTGAGTACGTGAGCATAATTGTCAAAACCCTCTGCAAGGTGTTCTTCCCTCTCCGCTTGTGATCGAGGGAGCACATTGACAGATCTTTCCTTGTGAGGATTCTATCATACTGGTGGCCTCCGGTGGGAGCAATCGACCTTGTATTGTGTGGGTTTTGCGTGTTTTCATCGTGTTCTTCGTGAGGTGTGTGTCTGCTTTCGCTACCTTTCCCCTTTCCCCTTGCTTTCCCATTGATTTGACCACGAGATCCGTGAAGATCAGGCCACCCTTGAGGTCACCCCCTTATCATCAGGTATCAACAGATTTTGGTTGCCACGGATTTCCCATCGATTTGGTCTTTTCCCCATAAATTTGAAAATTCCACCAAAAACATCCCCAATTCATGTTTTGGATCGATCTATGATTTAAGTTAGTTTTGGTATATTTTGATCCATGGATTACTTGCTAAACTTGTTGATATATCATCCCATGTGTTTTCATAGCCTAATTCCTTTATTTCCCCATCAATTTGAGGTTTTGGTTCGAGTTTTTCCTCTAAAACTCACCCTGTTCGTGTTCTGAAGTTGTAGAATCGATTGGACCGGACTGTCCTTCCTAAACGGACATGAATCACCACTCCACCAGCGTGTCCGGCCTAAACGGGCCAGAATTTCTGCCCTGACCGGACTGTCTGGCCTGCGCACCCTGGAATGTCCGCCCCCCCATAGACAGAAAGAACTGCTTCATGATTATGAGCATCACTTTTGCATTTGAACTCGAATTTTGGTGTTCTTTAGCTCGTTTTGAAGAGGAGAAGGAGCTCTACATCATCATCTAAGTGGTTCATGCTATCTACTCCATCCCAATTCTGAGAGCAAGGCGGAATCCAACAATAAATGGTGAAGAGCGGTGACGAAAGGTATAGAAATTCCACGACTTCTCCCCACTTGCATTCCTTTGTGAGTGATATGTTGCTAACGTATCCATAATTTTTTATGTTCCATGATTGGTTTTATCTACTTTCTTGTGTTTTGTTCCAACTTTGGAGTATTTCTATACCCTTTTTTGGACTAACCTATTAACAAGATGCCACAGTGCCAGTTGCATGTTTTCTTCTATTTCTGGTTCTAGAAAAGTCAAAAAATGAATATTCTCGGAATTGGACCGGACAAAAGCCAAAGTCGATATTTTACTAGAAGACTCACGGAGCTAGAAGACGAGACGGAGAGGGGCCACAGGGTGGCGCGGGCTAGCCCTGGCCGCGCCACCAGGTGGTGTGGGCTCCCTGGCCGCCCACCGACCTTGCCTCTTTGCCTATAAGATGCCTCCCGATGCAAAAACTCTAAATCTTCAAGCCTCTAGCCACAAAATGTTGCACAGCGCCACCGCCACCGAAGAGGAGATTCGGGGGACAGATAGTCTCTGTTCCGGCACCCTGCCGGGACGGGGAAGTGCCCCTGGATCCATCTCCATCGATCTCCACCGCCATCTCCATCACCGTTGCTGATTCCCATGATGAGGAGGGAGTAGTTCTTCCTCGAGGCTAAGGGTTCTACTAGTAGCTATGTGTTCATCTCTCTCTCTATACATGATCATATTGTGATCATGAGCTTTGTAATCAAGTATATCTACCTTGCTATACATGTTTGCTTGCTTCCATCTTTATTTCAGTTTGCCTTTAGTCTCTTCCACGCCATCAAGCTATTTTCTGGCACCGTTGTCTTATATCCATTCCACTTGTATTTTACTATCTCTTCTCCAAACTAGTGCACCTATACACCTGACAAGTGCATTGGGTGTGTTGGGGACACATGAGACTTCTTGTATCTTGATTGCATGGTTGCTTGAGAGGGATACCTTTGACCACTTCCTCCCTGAGTTCGATAAACCTTGGGTGGTCCACTTAAGGGAAAACTTGCTGATGTTCTACAAACCTCTGCACTTGGAGGCCCAACAACTATCTACAAGAATAGAAGTGCGTAGACATCAGTGAACTACACTATCTTTGCGACCAACAAACACCTATTGAGACTGGTTCCTCCTATGATTGCTTGGGCTATTCACATTTTATACCTTGTAGAATTCTAAGCAAAAGTTATGAGCGTGCTATCTCATATAGTTATCTTGTATAGTTGTTGGCACAAGTAAGAGGCAAGTGAAAAAGAATAAAAAAGTAGTGAAAAAAAGAAAAAAAGGAAAAATAAGAAAAAGAAAAAAGAAACAAACAAGTGCCTCATAGAATAGGAAGCACAAGTTCGATGAATATTATATAGGTGGTACTTATTGTGCATATCTTGTAGCCCACCAATTTATTGCAATCGAACTAGGGTCTCTCCTTGCAATTATGTGACACGAGCTTATAGACTTCATTAGGTAATCATTTGATTATTAGTTCACTGACATGGGTATGCCCAATAGGCACTCGACTACAGCCTATCTGGTGTGGCTCGACGGAAGGCCCACTCGACGAATTGCCAAGGTCCATGACGCCTATGATGGTTTGAGTGGTATGAAGATCATATGGACACGGACTCCCAAACGCACAAGACAAGGAAGTCTCAAGACTAGAGTTTGAATCTAACTTGTAACCAACTCGTATTTGTACCTGACACCTAGCCTCCCCATATATAAAGGCTAGGAGGGTCCAAAGAGAAGGCAATAATCTCTTAACCGTGACACGCTATGCCACAATAGATCTAGACACCGCAAAACCTAGCACATACGCCAGATCTAATCTGTGCACCCACCGCCATCGGCGACATTGTAATCCTTCGGATCATCATCAATTAAGAGCAGACAAGCAGGAGTAGGGTCCTCTACGAGGCCTGAACCTAGGTAAATCTTGCGTACCTGTGTGCTTGTTTGCTAGCCGACCGAGACTTCTAGCGCACCCTCCTTCTCCAAAACCTAAGTCCATAACAATGGGCATTGATGAGTTAAACCCTCGTCAATTGGCTCCGTCTGTGGGAACTGGGCGCGCTGATGTTGCGATCTCGACGGTCCTATCACCAGCAATCTACGATTTGATGACTACCGGAAAATAGATCTACTCGGGATCCCATGCGTCATCATCTAGACTGGATCGCTCATTGTCAATGGTGCGGCCAGATCGCATCTGGCTGAAAATTCACCGTGGAGGCGTCGACATATTCATCAGCAGGACTGGCAGTAGGGTTGCTTGGATTTTTCGCCAATACGTTGGTGTGGCCAGCAGCTGTCTAAATCTATTCCGCATTGAAGGCCTGCCAAGCAGTGGCAGGTTTTTTCAGAAGATGCATTGCCCAAGTTGAATACATACAAGGTGACACCCGAAGTTCTACGAAGGAAAAATCAATTAACTAGATGCTACTTTAGCTTCCTTTATGGCTACGGATTGAGCTTGCTCCCCTGCCATGTGAAATCCTGCATATACCAAACTTTGATCAGATTTCGAACCAGTTCACTTAGGAGGATGAAGCACATAAAGAATAGAATTAAGGCAGAAGTCATACGTATTAAGTATAATCATCAAAATATTAGCTTCCAAGACAAAGATTTAGATGGACTCCATTAAAAAAATGAGGGATCAGTCAAAGATAGTCACGTGAGTGACATGGAGACTACTCCGTCCAGGTTGATGAATTATGTGTAATAAAAATCAGTATAAGAGGGATGCAAAGACAGATGACACGGAGACGACGACTACATCCACCACGACGACCACATATGCCATACGACTTTGGCCATGATTTGACTATGTCCGTGGCTCGACTAAATCCGCCGCGCGACTCTAAAAGTGGCCCGACTGCCGTCCATCGACCGCGACAATATGTCCACCATGTAGACTCTGTGTCTACTGCGTGACCACTCGTCGGTCGCGCCACTCGCCGTCACCTCACTTCCTCCAAACAAAAAACCCGGCGATCCCACCACGATGATTCCGGTCCATCGACTCTGGTCCGCCGCATAGGCTTTCGAACGCCGCCTCGACCACATCAACTCTACACTCGGGGGCTCCCTCGGTATCGGTGACCCGGTGCGGTCTTCGACTCCAGAGACCTGCTGCGAGCTTGAGCTCCAACGACTCGGGGGCTCCTTCCTCTACGGCGACCGCCGCATACTTCGGCTCCAGCGACCCTCTACGGTCTTCGGATGCGGCGACCAGCTACGGTCTTCGACTCCATCGACCCGCTGCGGTCTTCTACTACAGTGACCTGTCGTGGTCTTCGATTCAAGTGACCCGCAGGTTGCATCGGCTCCCACGACTACGACCCGTCACCGCCATCGGCCAGCGACCAGCTGTAGTCTTTGACTACGGCTACCCACTACAATCTTCGGTTGGTGGAGAGTCGCGCGCTGTGTCGAGTCCGTCCGCCATGTCAACAACTGATAAAGCTAAGTTTACCTCTACTTAGAACTAATTCTTTTTAAACTCGCACTCGAATCACTCGGGGGTTGCGCCTTCTTCGAGTAACCTAATGTGCCGTCGACTCCACGCACCCGAGCACCTCATACACGATAGCCCAAGTAGCTGATTCTGCCCGATCATCGAATCCTTGAACTCCGAGTACCTCGGCAAGGCATTGAGACTAAGGGTAATCAGGCTAACGAAAAGTCCTAGCATGCAGTGCAAAAGTGTCGACTCGATTGGCACCATAATATGACTTTACAAGCCAACAAACAAATATTCTTTACAAGATACAAGTACTTCATAATTTTTCATGTTTTATGCAGCTTATAAGGATGTCGACTTCGTCGAGCTATTCTATCGGGTCCTCCAACAGGAGTCGAAAAAATAGCTGGCTACACCATACACTCAAGACCCGAGTCGAGTTCCTCCTCGGATGGTTGCATTGCTTGATGCTACACACATGCGATGTTGGCCACGCACCCGACAAAAGTGACTGCGTCGACTCCATCTGCATCGTTGACTCACCCATGTCTTATTTTCGCATGATTGGTGACTACGTCTACAAAGATACAAGACTCGAGTCTCTGCCCGAGTCTGCGACTCTGCCAGACACTCGGGGGATACTCCAAACTGGAGCGCTGGTCGCGCATATACAAGATCCTCGAGTGACATGCTCCGAATCCTCACTCGAATCCACGATTGGACTAAGGACTCGGGGGCTACACCCATAGGGAGTGTTGTTCGCGCACCCAAAGAAATTTATAAAGATATCCAAGCATCATGAAAACCCTTCACTCGAATCTATGATTCGATGGTGGACTTCGGGTTACTCCCATAGGGAGCGCTTAAAACATATTTGACTGAAACACGCAATAAAGGACGACAACAGTCACAAAGTACTTATAGTCCCCACTCGAGTCTACGACTCGAATAGGCACTCGGGGGCTACTCCCATAGGGCGCGTTGGCCGCGCACCCTATGATTTTTTCTTATACATGACACTGTGTGTTGATAACATCCACACTCGAATGCTATGGCGAATCCACCTCATATTTTCCCTACAAAGAGACTGCGTCTCCTTGGTCACCCGAATCATCTCCGTGATGATAAAATTCGGATGTCGCGCTTAGAGCATGAAGATAAGACCTGAATAAGGCATGGCAACGCATATGCTGCGCTCTAACAGAAATAATCCGTACCTACAGGTACGATGAATAAGCCTCGACAGACGCGTTGAGTGCTCATACTTATACACTGGGTTTCGAACTCTATAAGACTTCCGCGGCATGAGTCGAATTACGCCAGCAATTTCCAAATTCAAGTCCAGGGACTCGAGTTTGAGTAAGTGACGTTGTTTTTGCCCTAGAGCAATTAACTGGTCTCGATCCATCGAACGCACCAGGCACGTTTACCATCATCCCTATGAGCTACTACAAATTCGACTGACTCGATGTACTTTCGGGTGAAGTGCTTCGCACTCAACACAATTATCGACTCCGACATCCTAATGTAAAGATCAAGACTTCTGAGTCTCCATCCGAATCTACGATTCACATGGACACTCAGGGGATACTGACATGGGTATGCCCAATAGGCACTCGACTACAGCCTACCTAGTGCGGCTCAACGGAAGGCCCACTCGACGAATTGCCAAGGTCCATGACGCCTATGACGGTTCGAGTGGTATGAAGCTCATATGGACACGGACTCCCAAATGCACAACACAAGGAAGTCTCAAGACTAGAGTTTGAATCTAACTTTTAACCAACTCATATTGGTACCTGAGACCTAGCCTCCCCATATATAAAGGCTAGGAGGGTCCAACGAGAAGGCAATAATCTCTCAATCGTGACACGCTACGCCACAATAGATCTAGACACTACAAAACCTAGCACATACGCCAGATCTAATCTGTGCACCCACCGCCATCGGCGACATTGTAATCCTTCGGATCATCATCAATCAAGAGCAGACAAGCAGGAGTAGGGTCCTCTACGAGGCCTAAACCTGGGTAAATCTTGCGTCCCTATGTGCTTGTTTGCTAGCCGATTGAGACTTCCAGCGCGCCCTCCTTCTCCAAAACCCAAGTCCATAACAATGGGCATTGATGAGTTAAACCCTCGTCACTCACTTTCTCCTCACACAAGTCCCATTTATCCTACTGTATGTGTTTTCTTGTACATAATTCCTATCTCGTGGATTGACTTGTTTTGCTTTGTGATCATCGTGGTTTTTTACTTACCATTGAAATATCTTGATTTTGGATTGTTCTTGGACATGCCACCTTCCATACCTATCCACCAATAGCTATGTGTGTGCATTTTTAGTGGTTAGTTAGTTTTGGTGTTCTACAGGAACTTCACTTTACTTTGTTTTTATTGCTCTCAGGTGTGGCCACTTGCATGATACAATCTTCCAAGTGAAAGTAAGGTTTGACGTTGCATCCCTAAAACCCTCTACCACTTCCATATAAACCACTTGGTCTTGTTAATCATGTCTAGGGACTCCGGAACCGAGGATGAGATCTATGAAGAATCCATGATGATCCACCATGACTACGACTCCACAAGTACAGAGGACATGATGAAGCACTACACCGACAATGGCTCCGCGTGCTTTGAGGACCTGGAGCACTACACCTGTGATGACTCCACATGCATGGAAGATATGGAGCACATCATCAACAATGGCTCCTCGTGCATGGAGAACTACACGTACAATGGCTCCACATGCTTGGGTGATATGGAGTACTACAACAACAATGACTCTCTAAACATGGATGACTTCGAGTGATACAATGTCGATGCCTCACCAAGCATGGAGGACATGGCGAACTTCATCGACATCGAGGGATCTTCCATCAGACATGAAGAATACCTCCACCACTTGGAGGTATCAGACTACTACGCTAAGAAAGAGGAGGCGCGTCATCAAGAAACCATGACCTTCAAGGATAAGCATGCCACACCAAAGGGCACCACCTACTTCTATGATCCACCTCCAAGGTGTCAAGCGCCACCACCGAGATGGCGTCATGCGCCACCATATCCAAGGAGACGAGTGCCATCATATCCAAGGAGCCAAGCACCACCATAGCCAAGGCGTCAAGCGCATTTATATCCAAGGCATCAAGGGCCACCTACTCCAAGAAAAGTGGCGCCCTAACATCATCTTCCACTAGAGGTGCCATGCAACAAGAGTCTTCATTGACATACATCCTCTCATGATCATCGCCAACATCCAGAGGATACAAGACATCGTTCAAGGAATCTTCGCCATGAATACAGAGAATACATGTTGAGAACCATCCATAATTCTCAATCAAGCTTAAGAAGGCACCACCATCATAAGAAGAGTGCCAAGGAAAAGGATCATCGTCACAAGCGTCATGTGGATGACCAAGTGCTTCACCAACATAAACCTTCGGAACAACACGACAATGAACTCCGTCGACACCATAATCATAAGGCACCTTACACTACTAGTGCCACCACCAAAATGGCACCAAGAGCAAGCCTTATTACACACCATCAAGCTTCAATGCCAAAACTTCAAGTTCAAGATGAAGCATCCAACTACAAGAGCTTCAATGCAACTTCTTCTCCAATCACTCCAAGAATGTCATACAAGCAAGAGATGGACCTCTACTTCGCAAAGTTTGAAGAGGCCGTAAAAAATATGACCCCCACAAGATAGAAGAAAACAAGTTGCTTTGCCAACAATTGGATGCAATGGCGAAGATGGATTCAAGGACCAATACTTCCGATATGAGTACACCACCATAATGGTACCCAAAGTACAAGATGACGACAAGGTCGAGAATGGTGAGCATGGGACTATCCCGTCACCAAAGGAGGCACATGGAGTTGAGAGAACCGAGCCTATCCCTGTATTCTTGAGTGATGATGTGGTACAATCCCATGTGAGTATTACAGACACTTAGCCTATTGAGTGAGAGCAAGAGTGAGTTGAGTGACTCCACCATATGTGATATTGAGTGCTTCCACTTGGAGGGCATGAGTGATACACCAAGTGAGTTGAGAGTGGTAGTTGATAGGTCATCTGAGGCCATTTTGATTTCTAACGACTTACCCTCTACCTCTAGTGTGTTTCCTCATGATGTGCTAGGTTCCATGGATCAAGAAGTGCCAAGGTTGGAGATGATGATGCCTTCCACCGAGAAGATGTACATGGTGCATGAAGATGATGCTATGCCATGGCTACATCAAGAAGATGAAGACATCGCCCACATGGAGGCTAATACTACCACACCACCCACTTCATATGAGAGGTATGAACAAGGTAAAAATAAGGGTATTGATGATGCCATGACCCCACTAGTGGACATGATGATTTGCATGCTATGGATGATAATTGTGACATTGCATATGGTTCATTCTGATTTCCATGTGATACTTTGCCTTTGCATAATGTTGATCATGTGAAATTATTTGATTGTGATGATGTTGCCATAGACATTCCATGCTACAAATAATTCATTTTTCCCATTGTTGCTTGCAATATGTTGAACACTTTCTCTTTCCAATGCTATGCTTGAAATGATGTTAAGAATGATCCTTGTGGTGCGACAAACTTGATGAACAATTTCTCTTTCCATATGTTTGTCAGTAACCATGCTATTACTTCAGACATGCTTTGTCATGGTAGTTATTCAATTTCTCCCGTTTCTTGCAATAACATGAATAATTTCTCTTTCACTTGTTTTGCTTGCAATAATAATTATCATATCGTTTCTATTGATATGGCCCCCATAGCTTTCTCAAATTTTGGAGATTTTGATGATTGCCATGATATGCATGTTCCCCACTTGCATACTCACCATGCATCTATGTTACACTAGATTGACACTAATGGTGATGTGCACAAGAAGAGATACATCATGATGGATGATGTGTATCTCTACCATGCACCCTCATTCTTACTTTTGTGCATAATGTGTGTAGGTACCCACATGATAATGTCAACCTTGATTGAGCACGAGTTGACAAAAATATCTCTTGAGAGCATTCCCCAAGTGAGTTCAAGATTGAACCTAGCTCTAATACCTTTTGCATGCTTTTCATCTTTGATGTTGAAAAATTGCTCTTTCCTATGGTTAGCTTGCAAGCATGTTGATGGTATTCTTTCAACTTGTGACAATCATGTTTCTTTGCTATTGGATATTGATGCTTTGTGTGTTGCAACAAAAATGTTGAACAATTTATCTTTCTGATGTTTTGTGTGCAACCATAATGCCATTATGAGCATGTATTATCATGAGAGCTTCCAAGCATCTCGTATTGGTGTTGCAATAAACATAAGGAACATTTTCTATTTCATCTGGTTTGTTTGTAGACATGTGTTTTTTTGCTTCCGTTTGTGATACTCATATGCCCATGATCATTTCTTTTGATGATTTGTGTGTGACAACAACATGTCGAACAATTTCTCTTTAGAATGGTTGGTTTACAAGTATAATGATGTTGTTTTGGATATTCTTCCTCTTGTGTTTTTGCCGAATTCTACTATTCTTGCATAAAAGATGCTAATCAATCTTTTAGTCAATTTCTTTGAGTGCCACACTGAGACGTTATATGGAGTTTTTGAGTTCCCACATTTGGATGATGTTCAAACAATTTCCATGCACTTTGACCTTGGATATGCATCCCGTTTGCTATAATTGAGTTGTGCTAATAGTGTTGTGAACAAGAATGGACATGCCACAAATGACATGCTCCTCTATCACCATGGACATATTTTGGTTGGTCTTTGTTGTGTGAAGGAACAATTGCATATGCGTCAACCTCTATGGACCAAGAGTTGACAAGACGAACCGTAGAGAGTAACCTAAGGTTGCCCTTCATCGAGCTATCTCTACATCCTAAGGTGACTCCCTTCTACTTGAGGACTCATGCTATAATCTTCATGAATTGCCTACTCTTTGAGTGTTGCTTCGCTTTTGCCGTGAGCTTTGTAGGCTTCATGGAAAGTGAAGGAACATTGAAGAGTTGCCACATCAAGCTTCTCGAGGATGACTACATGATAAACCCCAGGACCAAGAATGTCTCTCGACCACCTCTACATGATGAGTGTATAGAGTCGAGGATGACTCTTTTCGAAGGGGGAGCTGATGTAGCCCGTCCAACAGACACTACTACATCTACAATGCCAAGTACCCAAGATCGTCCCCAAGTCACCCAAGAAGATGGACAAGGAGCAACCACCTCCAAAACCGGAGTCTCCTCCGTCGACTACCTAGAATGTCTAGCCTGATCGGAGTATCTGGCCTGCACGCCCCAGAGTGTCTGGCCTCACTCCGCTCAAAGCCACTAGCGTGTCCATTCAGAAGACCGAATCAGAGGCTACCCGAACTCCCTCTGGAAAGTCTAGCAGGACCAGACTGTCCGGCCGACACACCCCGGACTATCCGACCTGACCGAAATGTCCGGCCCACTCGCACCAGAGTGTCCGACCTAAGTGATGGGCCTGCGTGCCAACATCTGGGCCCTTGGCCCATGCACCCATCTATTCCACACTAAACCCTAGTTTTATGCCCAAACTACCCCCATTGTAGTGGCTAGCCTATAAATAGAGCCTCCACCCCCTCATGTATCCCTTAAGCATATATGATAGACTAAAGACACCCACTTTGTGGAATCTCTAGTTTTGCCTCATTCCCTTATCAAAGGGGACCGACTATTGTCACCACCTCGTTGGAGTTTGCATCGCGCATCCCTCGTTGTACAAGGCCTACGTTTGCGAGCGTGTGAGCATAGTTGTCAATACCCTCTCCAAGGTGTTCTCCCCTCTCTGCTTGGGATTGAGGGAGCACGTTGACCGGTCTTTCCTTGCGAGTATTCTATCAGACCGTTATCCACCGACAGGAGCAATCAGCCTTCTATTATGTGAGTCCTACGTGTGTTCATCATGTTCTTTACGAGGTGTGTGTCTGCTTCCGCTACCCTCCCCCTTTCCCATTGATTTGACCACGAGATCCGTGAAGATCGGGCCACCCTTGAGGTCACCCCTTATCAAGACTTGTCATGGATGTCTATAAGTGGACCTTTGCGCTTTTCGCCTCTCTGTTTGCATGTGTTTTGTTGTGATGCTCGGAGTTGGTGAGTCTATGGCATGGCGTCGGCCCAGCGGAGCTGGTGGTGGCTGGTGTGACATCCTTCTAGGGTGCGGGCCTCGTGAGCCCTCCTTTGAACCTGTCTATTGTGTAGTATTGGGAGGCTAGGCCTCGCTAGGGGGGGGTTGCGGAGGCCGCACCCCATTAAGCGACCTCCAGAGGTGGCATCAAGAGAAAGTACCCTCGACGGGCGCCTCTAGCAGGTGGCCTCGCCCACTACGCCGAGGATCGCACGCTGTGACTCACAGGGAGCCTCCGCGCGTCTCCGGGTCCAGCTACTTGGGTGGTGCTACCCACATGAGGCTCGCACGCGCCACCACACCATGAGCCTCCTCCTGGGGGAGTGTCTCCGCGCGAGGGTTTTACCATTGGTAAGGCAACTCGTCGTTGGGTTCTGTCTTGGGGTGCTAGTCAGATAATCACAACTTCACAGAGTCTTGTCTCTCGAGGGAGTATCCATAGAGGCGAATACGTGCACTGTGGGGGAGGCCCCGTGATTTTTTGGCCGCCTGAAGTGTGAGTGCCTCAGGAGGCACACCATAAACCTCTCGAGGAGGAGGCCGTCAGGCTAGCACAAGGATTTTTGATTCTGTAAAGGCCAAGGACCATGGGTGATGTGACTCATGACCGAGACTGGCCCCGTTAGTCCAGAGCTCAACACTTAAGGTCCCGGAGAGCTTAGGAAGCGGAGGAGAAGTGCCTCACGAGCCGCCATGATGATAAAAACATTGGGTCAGGAACCGTGGGTGAGATAACACAGCCAGGGATTCTCCCATGAGTTCAGAGCTCGAAACTTTAGGTCCTAACGATCCTAGGCCATGGAGGGTCATTGCCTCATGATCTATTGCGGCAATAAATATCTGGGTCAGGAACTGTGGGTGAGGTAACTCACAGCCGAGGAACGGGCGATGAGTTTAGAGCTCAACACTTTAGGTCCTAACAAGCTTGGGGTGTGGAGGGTTAGTGCCTTACAAGCCGTCCGAGCTCGACACTTTAGGTCCTGACGAGCTTAGGCCATGGAGGGCCAGTGCCTCACGAGCTGCCGCGGCAATAAAAATTTGGGTTAGGAACCGTGGGTGAAGTAACTCACAGCCGAGGAACGGGTCGCGTGTTCAGAGCTCGACACTGTAGGTCCTAACGAGCATGGGCCATGGAGCGTCAGTGCCTCACGAGCCATCACGGCAATAAAAAATTGGGTCAGGAATCATGGGTGAGGTAACTCATAGCCGAGGAACGGGTCGTGAGTTTAAAGGTCGACACTTTAGGTCCTGACGAGCTTGGGCCGCAGAGGGTTAGTGCCTCACGATCCGTCACGACAATAAAAATTTGGGTCAGGAACCGTAGGTGAGGTAACTCATAGCCAAGGAACGATCCATGAGTTCAGAGCTCGACACTTTAGGTCCTTACGAGCTTGGGTCGTGGAGGGTCAGTGCCTCACGAGCCGCCCCGTAGACCTTACTAGGACAGGGATGTAGGGCAAAAGCACATGTCGCTGGAGGTCCATACATGCGCCGTGCAAGGGTCTCAGGCACCAGGATTTGTGGGTGAGGTGACTCATGAACAGGACTGGCCCGTGAGTTTAGAGCTCGACACTTTAGGCTCTGATGTGGATGGTGAGCGACCCGGTGATGAGTACCGTGCCTAACCCCCGCTCGTGCGGTGTGTGTGAGGGAAACCTAGCGACACGATTTTTGGAGAAATGCCTTTCCGAGGGAAAACCAAATAGCAAAACATGCGCGAAGCACAAGATCCAAAAAAGCGTCGATAGTTCAGGCTTATTACAATGCCACCGTAGCTCGCACGGGGTCTTACAAGGGATGAAGCTGTAAGGGATGGGGGGTTTTAAGGGTTACCTTCAAAAAGTCATGGAGTCAGGCACGCTGTTTGGAGAGGCTTGTCCACCTTCCAGCCACCCGATCCACCAGTTTGGCCGGTAGCTTAGTCGCCTCCGTGGAAGAAGCTGGCGTTGTACGCCCGCTAGGTGCCTTCCATCAGGAAGTATGTAAACCCCGAACCATCGCCGTCCTCTTCTGCCTCCCCGTCTCTTGCGAGGAATGGTGGGGGTGGTCCTGAGTCCCTCTGAAGGGTGTGGGCGCCGGACAGACCCGACTCTTCACGAGGCGGGAACAGGGCGGCTGCTGCCCTCTTTGCCTTGGCATTTTACTGGGCCATCATCTACTTCCTCCTTGTGGAGCCTCCAACATAGTCCAAGGCATCCACGTCCTCAGGGTAAGTGGCATCCTCTGTCTTGTATGCATGCTCGAGCGAGCGCAAGGCTTCCACTTTGTCGCAACGAACCATGATGACCCTGCCGCTGCCTCCAGGCATCTTGATCATGTTGTAGGCGTGATGGGTAGCTGCCATGAACTTGGGTAGTGTGGGGTAGCTGAGGATGACGTTGTATGGGAGGGCGATGTGTGCCACGTCGAAGTCGATGAGCTCGGTGTGGTAGTTGTCGTGCATTCTGAACGTGATAGAGGCGCACCTACCCAATGGGGATGGTGGACCCACTGGTCACTCCGCAGAACGGCATGGTCGGCATCAAGCTGTCGTCACTACAAGAAAAGTTTCCTTCCGCAACAACTTGGCTCGACGGTCGTCGTAGAAGGCGTGTCTTCCGTGATGAAATTCTCGTCTCGGCCATGGCCGATGGAAAACTTTTTTTCCTGTTTCGCAGCCCTTTACTACGATGGAACCGCTAAAAACATGGAGGAAGCTCGATTGGCGCTTGGCAGAAGCAAGATTATTGCTTTCTCATGTGATGTTGACTCGCCGAAGTCTTTTGAGGCATGTGGGTCCCAGAAGTCAGTATCTCTAGTGGACCATACTTTTCGGTCGCTCCTCCCCGATTTGAACTTGATAATGTTGCTTAAGGAGTCTGCCATTTAGTCAGGCTGCTGGGTCCCACATGTCAACCTCTCATTAGAAGAATCGTGTGTATGATGGAATTTTTTTCCTTTGCTCGCGCTACCCTTTTCCGAAGTTCATAGCATTACTCGATGCAACTACCGTTTAATCAGGCTGCTGGGACCCACATGTCATGCTCCCATTTGAAAAATTGTGTGTATGATGGAACTTTTTTTCCTTCGCTCGTGCTACGTACCCTGTTCTGAACTTGATAGCACTGTTTAATGCATCTACCATTTAATCACGCAGCTGGGCCCTACATGTCATCCTCTCATTAGAAGAAACGTGTGTATGATGGATTTTTTTACCCTCTATTGCGCCTTTGTATTCCGAACTTGATAGCGTTGCTCGCTGCATCAGCCGTTTATTTAGGCTGGTGGGTCCCTTATGTTAGCCTCACATTACAAGAATTGTGGGTATGATGGCATTTTTTTATTTGCTCGACGAATATGCCGTTTTCTCACGCTGCTGGGTCCCCCATTTCAGCCTCTTATTACAAGAAACGTGTGTATGCTGAACTTTTTTCTCGCTCGCACCTCCCTGTTTCGAACTGGCGACGTTGCTCAATGCAGGATCTCTATAAGGTCGCACTGTTGGGTCCCACATATCAGCCTCTCTGTAAATGAAACGTTCGTATGATGGACTTTTTTTGGCCATGTCCGTTGTCTTGACCTTGGCAACTTGCTGGGTCCCAGACGTTAAACACCTCTGTGCAGGAAACGTGTCTATGCTGGGTCCTACCTGACAGCCTCTATTTGAAATAAACGTGTGTATGTTGGACTATTTTTTTGGGTCCCAGATGTTAGCCTCAGAGTACAAAAATGCTTATAAAGGTCGAATTAAATAGATTCTAGACTAACTCGGGGCGAATGCCCTATTCGTCATGGTTTATATTCCATGGGCTCACTCCTAAATTGAATAGGCTATTCTCGGTGGCCACAAGACCACGAAAAGGCCGAATTATAGGGTATTGGGTTATGCTTGGGGCTGGTAGGCTAATTTCATGGGCTATGCTTGGCCTGCTGGGTCCGACATGTCAGCTTCTCTGTAAGTGCAACGTGTGTTTGATGGACTTTTTTTGGTCGCGTCCGCTGTTTTCACCATGGCAGCCGTGTATTGTCTTATTGATGGGGCCCTTATGTTAGCCTCTCTGGCATGTTCGGGCTTGTGGGTCCCTGATGCAGCCTTGTATGTTTTGTCTAGTGGGTCCTTGATGCCAACCTCTCTGTCCAAGTATTTAAACTTCTTTTTCAAACACACCCTCAGAAAAACAACTCGAGGGACGCTGCATGCTAGTGGGTCCGCGATGTCAGCCTCTCCGTGCGATATTGCTAGAAAAGAAAATGTAAACCCAAGATACACACAGAGGTGATTCGAACAAAATACCTTCAAATCAAATAAACGCAAATTGAGTGTGTTTCCACTACAACAAAGATATTTATAGAAAAATATCATTTAACTTTTATTAGTTATACAACTTATGTATTAGTCTTCTTAAATATTTTGTGTTGTTATGTTTATCTCTTTTAAAATATAAAAGGACAGTGCTCCTGGTATCTCAATTAATAAAATGCCACATAACGTGGTATTTTCTTAAAAACATGGGTAGGCAGAGTTTTTTTATTATGAGAGGTGGGGGAAATGCCCAAAAGGTCGAATTAAAAAGAGTTTGGCTAGTGCACTAGGTCGGTTATATTCCATAGGCTATGCTCCATGGGCTTCATTCTCAAATTTTACTGGGTTGTGCTCAGCAGTCCGCTGACCCTTAAAAGGCCGAATTAATATGTTCTCAGATATGCTCCATGGGCTCCTTTCTACAATTTTGCTAGGCTGTGGTCAGCAGTCCCTGATCCCGAAAAGACCGAATTAAAATGTTCTGGGCTAAAGAGGGCCCGAACGAGCTACTCCCTCTGATCCAAATTAATGTTGTCGGATTTGTCTAGATTTGGATGTATCTAGCACTAAAACATGACTAGATATGTCAGAATCTAGAAAAATGTGAGAATATTAATTTGGATCGGAGGGAGTACTAGATTTCTTCTTCGGGTTAATAGAAATTACATTGTGATGTGCTCTTCCGGATTCGAAACAAAGACCTAAGTGAGGGCGGGGGGAAAGCGATAATTCTTTTTTGGCAGATATTCATGTCAATTCAGCAGTACAGAAGAAAGTAGAAAAATTATCAACAGATTCGAAGTTAATATTCAGGAGCACTTGACAAATTCAGCAGTATTTCAAAAGTGACCAATTCAGTAATACAGACAATGAAATACAATACCAGTACATCAGTATTAGTTGCACAAAATGCTTTAGTAATAGCAATGATAGAACATTTGAGAGATTTAGTAGGTTTCCTACTTGAAATTCAATAGCAGTACAGAGAGAATCAGTTCTTGTTATAGCTAAAAAAAACTTGGCGCATGATTAGTTTGGCCTATTCTACGAATAGAATCAATCATTGGAGCAAGCAAAACTAACGAGCAAGTCTGCTCCTATGTGAGCAAGCAAAACTGATGATCAAAATTGTACTAATAGTAACGACAGAACATTTGATAGATTCAGTAGCATTTGAAAGATTCAGCAGTATAGAATAAGACCATAAAAAATATTAGATAGATTCCTGGTTCATATTCAGCAGCACTTGACAGAGTCAGCACGACATTTCAAAGTGACCGGTTGTGGCCGTACACATACAATGACCAAAATAATTGACAAGATTCAGCAATGCAGACATTGAAATTCAATAGATATAGCAAGCACTGATTCAAAAGGAAAGCGAGACCATATTATGCACTCAACCGATCGATCTGAACAAGTACCGAACAAAACTTTTGATAGGTACAGTAGCATTTGAAAGATGCAGCAGTACATAATAAGAAACAAAAATATCGACAGATTCATAGTTCACATTCAGCGTCACTTGGACTTATTCAACAGCATTTCAAGGTGACTGATTCAATTTGTCCTTTTCTCCATACACTCGATCATTGGAGCAAGCAAAAATGGCGATCAAGTTTGCTTTTCTGTGCATGCCTCCTTCTCACATCAATGCTTGTGTGTGACCTCCATAGGCTTCGCAAAATGCCCAAATCTTCATCAATATTATGAGTTTATGACAAGGCCAAGTTATAAAACAAAACCAAGACCATCTACTACACTTGATCTAAACAAGTAGCATACATCAGTATTAGTTCTACAAAATGCCAAGTTCCAAAATAAAAGCAAGACAATCTGCTGCACTTGATCTAAAAAAGTACAACTACATCACAATTAGTTCTACAAAATATTGTATTGTACATACTGATAGTAACAATAGAACATTCGACAAATTCAGTAGCATTTAATAGATTTAGCAGTACAGAATAAGACCAAAAAAATATCGACAGATTCCCAGTTCATATTTAGTAGCACTTGACAGATTCCCAGTTCATATTTAGCAGCACTTGACAGATTCAGTAGTATTTCAAACTGACTGAATTAGCAGTACACAGACAATAATTGATATATTCAGCAATGCATACATTGAAATTCATAGATATAGCTAGGCCTGATTCAAAAGTAAAGCGAGACCATATTCTGCACTTCATCAGTCGATCTGAACAAGCACCAATACATAGTTATTATTGCAAAATATATTAGGATAGGAAGAACTCCATAGAAAATACTCTGAACTATATTAATCTAGGAACCATGTCTCCCAAAATGATAAGTACTAGTACATATAGTAGGTATTACTACAAAATACATTAGCAGTAGTTGAACTCCATAAAAATACTCCTAAGAACAACTACTAAGAACAGGTAGTAAGTCTTTCTAGTAGTTCAAATACTTCAACAAACATTAAGATGTGTTTATATCACTCATGAATCCTATTAATCTGAAGACAGTATTCTAGGATGAACACCGACGGTCAATGAGCGACCAGGTGCGGCATCAGCACCGGCAGGAGCCACTGCAACTCATCGAACGGGATGCTATCGGGCGACGCGGTGCTCTCCGGCATGCATAGCCCGGAATTTTTTATCCTTCTCCCCTCAATCACAGTCGACGACCAAAACTTCACCATGTACCACGGTGGCAAGCACGCCGCCAACCTGACGCATACGACATGTAGCATTTGGCGCGTGTCAAATCGCACCGCGAACACAGTACCATCGTCCCCGGATCCGATGATATCTACTGTCCACATGCCTGTTGCCGGCAGAGGCTTAGAGGAGGACCTGTGTGTTTCACCGTAGCGGAAACTGCGCACCCTCATCGAGTGAGCTCCACGAAGGTGGGTGAGGAGCGCCACCGGCGAGGCGGCAAAAATGTAGTCATCCTCCAAGCAGTTGCAAGGGCCGTGCACGCACGCGATCTTATGGTTGTGGACCTGACGGTAGGCGACAAATGTCCCACAACTGTCGTTGGGGCATCTGCTACCTTTTCCACTGGTGACTTCGAGGTTTAACTCCTTGGAGCATGCGGCTAGCCAGAAGGCACTGGTAGTGTCCATGTGCATAGCGATCTCGTCGAACATGTCGGTGATGACGTTGCTCCATCCTCCATATCGCCTGTCAGGCCCTGAATCCGCCATCGTGTCCTAATGGTTTGGGGGCGAGGCAGATCAATCTATGACTGTTGGGAGATTTTGGAGGAGAGGGGTGGCAGCCTGGAAGGACCGATTTCGCGGGCAAGATGCCAAGGAAAATGAGTGAAACACGTGTTACAGACGATACCAAATACTGCCGGAGATGGGGAAGATGCTATGGCTCTTTGAACGAGGAGTTTTTTGTGTGTTCCTTCGTCGGTCTTCTGCTGCAGGGCGCAGCTGTATCGAGGAGACTTTAATTATTAGCTGGCTAGTGTAGCACACCAGTGTTGTCTAGTACTGTAGAACCAAGGAAACTTTACTAATTAGCTAGCTTTTCTAGCACGCTAATGCTGTCTAGTAGAATGCCATATCATCACAATATAAAATTGTACTACTCTGTAAAGTAGTAATAGGTAAAGCTGAGAAAATAATTATATTTTCGAGCCACTTTCATAAAGTATCGGGTGTATATTTGGTTCTTGTACTTGTGCATAGCGTTCATTGTGCTAAAGTATAGTATCAATAGAATCTCCTACTTCCTTCGTTTCAAAATATAAGATGGTTTAGCTTTTGTGAAAGAAATGTATCTAGACATCTTTTACTACACACTACAAGTAGTGTGTATGTTCGGAGTGAACCACACACTAAAATTCATCTAGATACATTCATTTCGCAAAAGTTAAAACATCTTATATTATGGAACGGAGTGAGTAGATGCTAGAATGGAAAATAAGATTCGAGAGTTAGCAATGTTGGAATTTGCTAGTCTTGATACAATGGTTAATGTTGAAAGTTAACCATACACTATATAGTGGTAAGATAAGATAAGATAAATCTCTAAAAATATGGTCTCATCATATCAGCTTAACCAAAGACTAGTGCATGAGGCTAGAATCGTTGAAGCCAAGGTTGTTTTCATAGAGTAAGACCCTTAAACAAGCATTGAGGTGGTTGTTCAAGTGTATGGCATGTGGTCCGTAACATCCTGTTGATGCTAAAATTTCCATAATTTCTATAGAAACTCTAGAATTGGTGGACCAAAGTGCATTATGCTAAAGGTCCAAACAAATATAGTCAAGTTCATACGAGGAACTAAACATAGTACCGATACAAGCACATATTTCAAAGGAGAGGAGACCAACAAGATGAAAGCGGAGGACATATTTCAAAGGAGGTCAACTCTTATTTCTTCCACTATGTATAAGGTAGACTACAAGCATTGCCACATACTATAGGACATAAGGTGTGGTTTTTTGCACATAGTGGATGCCATAAGCTTATGGGTTATCTACAAGCAATAGAAAATAATGTACTGTCTCTTCCCGCTCATGCATGAGTATGTCGGATGATACATTTGGGTCCCAACTTATGGCTAAACTTCACCTTATACATAGTGGAAGATTATACGAGAGAGGTGGGTCCCGTATTATGGATAAAGTTCACATCATACATAGGTGATGCCCTAAGGGCATCCACTATGTTGTCCATAAGGGTTTCCACAAGAAAAAATTAGTCCTTATGGATGACCACATACATAGTAGAGCTTTACCTTAAGGAAATTTTCTTAAGGGTGACCCATAAGCTTGTGGCTTGTCCATAAGCAATATAAAATTATTTACTCTCTCCTCTCTCTCTTGCATGTGTATACTTTTTGTAGACATATGGGTCCCAGCTTATAGATAAGTTGACTTTATATATTATAGCTACTTCCACAAGCTGTGTTGGACCCACCTTATGGCAAAAGTTCAACTTATATAGGTGATGCCCTAAGCTTATGGGTCACCCTTAAGCTTTTTGGCTTGTGGACAAGCTCCACTATGCATCTGGATAGCTCTTAAGGTGTACTTGTTAGCTTATGGTGTGGTTTATTCACTCATATTGGTAATGAAGCTATAGGTACATTTTACAAAAAGGACTAGAATAAAACAAGGAGACAGAACCATGTCCCACAAAATTACAACAAGCACCCCACAAGGATTCGTCAAAACACGGTCTAGTCCCTGTAAGAATAAGCTCTGTATTCGCTTTGTCAATTCTATGACCATGGAAAGCTAGTTTGGCAAGGACCTACACTTTTAGTCCCGCTTCTTACATCCAGGGTGCAAATTAGCCTCACATCTTGTAAATAGGCAAAACTAGACCCACACCTTACACCCCGTGCGAAGTTTAGTCTATTTCAAATGGATTGGAAGGAATTTGAATAAACTGAGCGAATTTGACCGTGTTGAGTTGTCCTTACCGGGCAATTTTGCGGGTTAGTCCATACTAGTAAGTTGCACCTGCCTTGCACGTCAGACTCGGATAATAGAAGTATGACATATCATCTCTATAAAATTATAATAGGTAAAGGTCGATAAAATAATTATACTTCTGAGCTAGATCCATAAAGTAGTGGGTGTATGTATGGTTCTTGTGCTTTATATAATGTAGATTTCAACCTTTATTAGCTACTTTGGTAACATGTGTTTGAGGTTTGTGCATAAATTTCATTGTGCTAAACACTATCAATAAAATGTTCTAGATCCCATAATGGAAAAGAAGATACAACCACTAGCAATGTTGGGATTTGACAATCATGATTCAACGACAAGTGTTCAAAGTTCTTCGTATACTATATAGTTGTAAGATAATATAAGAAAATCGAGGCGAGGGTAATTTATGGTCCCATGCAAGGCATCATTGTTTACAGAAAAGCCCATGTGCTAAAGCTTAAATCTTGGGGATTTGACATGATATGCGAACATCATATGCCCATGTGCTCATCCAACGTACTTCGCAATGCGCAAGTTGAATCGTCACATATAAAACAATTGATGCAGATGGATTGTTAAGTGTATAAGAAAAGAATCAAATTTGGTTAGATTTCAGCTATGAAACTAACGATGAAATATTGAGTGAAATGCACACATGTGTAGTTTTAGTTAACTTGAGAATTGCAAAGGACAGTGTTCAGCCAAGCTAAAATGACATCAATCTACACAAAAATTCTACATGAACTTTCAAAAGCAATAGAAGTCGTGGAAGGACACCACTTGCATGTCGGTACTATTTTACTGTCTCAATCGCAAAAATGCTCGTTCAAGATAGCTAAACGTGTACAAATTTGGTCAAATACGCTCAAATTTGTTTGAAATGGACTGATTTACACTAGGGATGCATGTTTTGGGATTGATTTTGTCCACTTTGCAAGATATGAGACTAATTTGTACCTCGGGTGTGAGAAGTGGGACTAAAACTATTTTTACCACGATCTTTGGCAAGAAACAAATTATACAGATCCTCTAACTTATACTATAGAAGAAAAGCTAAAGAAGTCATAGGACCGTAACTTACCTTCTTCCAAACAATATAATATTAAGGCCTAAATGTCATAAAATTAATTTGTACTACCTCCATCCTAGAGCTTAAGGCTTATATTTTTGTACATGTGTCTTGCCATGTGTACATGTGTGGCAATGTGTATATGTATTTGTACGTGTCTGTGTACGCGTGTGTGGTGTGCGGCCATGTATATGTATACGTGTAGCTGTTTGTGCGTGTGTGTGACCGTGTGAGTGGCCAAGTATCTGCAGGCTTGTACATATACAGTTCCATATGCATGATATGTTTTAGTATGAGTATATGTACGAGAGTGAGCTGTTCTAGAAACATATAATATCTCCAACCCATATTTGTTTGTTTAGATTCATCTAGATATGGATGTATCTAGTCAAGTATTAGTGCTAGATACATCCATATCTAGAGTCTAGGCAAACGTAAGTCAACTAATATGGATCGGAGGAAGTACATATATATGTGTTATTGTGTTGTATGTATGACGTACTCTCCCTACCCGTTAGCACACACACAAAAAACATTACGATTGCTATATCTTATATTATCTTATCTTATCTTACCATCTTATCTTATCTGACCACTATATAGTGTACGAATAACTTTGAATATTGACCATTGGATCAAGATTCGTGAATCCCAACATTTCCAGCCGTTGGATCTTATTTTCCATTCTAGCATCTAGAATATTCTATTTTTTGAACGGTCCAGAAGATTCTATTGATAGTCTTCATCACAATGAATGCTATGCACAAAACTCAAAACACACGTCTCCATCATTCTAGAATCTTCTCCCTCATTTCTCTAGACCATGTTACCAAAATTTTAAAGTTTATATAGGTAATAATCGTTGACTTCTACATGATATACAAAGTATAATAACGAAATATACACTCATACTTTATAGATATTGATCAAATTTATATTTTTTCTACTTTACCTATTGTAATTTTATATAGTGATGATATGTCAGACGTCTTTTATCTCAGTCTCACGTGAAGGGCATGTGCAACTTACTAGTATACAAAGTACAAAAACCAAATATACACTCAAGATGTTGATCAAATTTATATTTTTTCTGCTTTACCTATTATACTTTTTTATAGTGATGATATGTCAGACTTCTATTATCCGAGTCTCACGTGCATGGCACGTGCAACTTACTAGTATTATACGAAGGCTGGGAAAGTAGGATTTTTTTGGGATTGCTGAACCTTCACTTTCCCCTTCGTATGCCTAGTTTTTAGAAGTCCAAAATAACAATGATGTTGGAGGTGCTCTCATGGATAAGGGCATCCGCAATATGCAAAAAAGCACACCTTAAGCCACTGACACGCATGCTCGCCTCCCGTTCGAAAACAGCCCCGTGCCCGCTCCGCCGGGCCCCACCAACCCTGCCCCACGCTGTCGTGACCCAGCATCAACGCGACGTGACCCCGCTCCCATCCTCACGCATCGCTCGCCCCACCCCATTGTCCCCATGATTCCCTACCTACCCTGCAAACCTCGCTTAAGCCCGCCCGCCTCTGCTCTCCTATCCTCCGCCGCCTCGCGAATCCCTCTCCGTCGGTCGCCCTGCAGCGCGTGCTCTTCCCCGAGCCCCCGCGAGCTCCGCCTTCCGCTCACCGCGCCTCCCCGAGCCAGGATCGATACGTGGCGCGTCACCGAGCCTCCGACCACCATTGACCCGATCCTGTCTGGCCTCAGCCTCGACCACCTCCTCTGTTGCAGCTCCGGCGCAAGCACCCTGTCGCCTTCCTCGCTGGGCCTTGACCCCACGGTCTCTGCCCGAGTTCTCCGACGCCCTACCCTGTAGGAGCTCTGCACCGAGCCACATAGGCACCCTCCGCGGCCGCTCATCGAGCCTCTACGCCGTTGCTACCATGGATACCCTTCTCTATAGCAGCACCGCCTCTTTGCTTGCCGCACCCACCTCCACGAACAAGCATCTGAGGTCGCCTCCGCTACACATGTGCTCCAACACGAGAGCGCGTTCTGCCGACCGCGCCTATGTCCGTGTCCCCACTACAAGCTCCTGTCCACATCCATGTATGAGCATGCTTGTCTGCTTGTACATTTAATGAGCTGTCGGCCCTGCACCGACCCCGTCTGCAAGGTGTTTGGGTTATTGACCGAACGGGACAAAGCCTCCTCGCAGTGTTCCTATGATCATGTTTTGTTGACTGTCTTTTTTCATGCGCGTGTGCTATGCCTCCAGTAGAAGACTACTACAACTTCTCTCGAAGTCGACAAGATCATCACCGAGCTCTCCTGAAGATCCAAGTGTCACAAAAATGGCACCGAGAAACAAAAGTCAACCCGATGAACCACCAATGAATAACCAAGTTCACCACCGACAAGTATCCGTCATGGGTTCCAAGTATTTCGACATGGAACATCAAGGAATCCTTCACAGAACACCGAGCTCTTCTTCACGGAAACCCCAAGATATCCTTCCGGAATTCGAAGACTGATCCCGGAGTCCGAGCCGAACCTGTCGAACCCTGATCCCCTCCAAGATCACAAGATCGTCGATCCGACGTGTGTGAACCTTCCTGAGCCTCTATTTTTATAAATGCTATATCTACTTGTTGTATATAAATTATTCATACTCGCATACATATTGTGGTTGTTTGAGGGCTTTTAGCTGACTCAGCTGATTATTAAATATGGAGACCATATGCAGGTTATTCTAGTCTTATATTGGCGCCATTTAAATTTGTGCAGCAAACTGATGCCATGTTTTTCCTTGTTAAGACAATATTAAAATTGCGCGGTACCTAAACAACATGAACCTCCTAATTAAGTGTCGGGACCCAGGTTCCGCTTAATATTGCCTAATTGCATTGCACCTTTTCCATGTCATGCATGATATCATGCATCATGCCCGTTCTTCTTCCGTAGTCTTAAATAGTGCATCCGATGTTTCTTCTAGTGATTTGCTTCTTTGCGGATTAGGACGTTGAGTGGATGCGAGTATCGACAAGTCCATCGGATAATGTATCTCCGGAAGTGTTTCCCAGGAGAGCATTCTCCCCCTTTCTACCTATTTTGCTTTTATAGTCTTTATTTCCTCCTGTTGATCTAGTGTTATCTATGTTGTGATGCTTTAGTTTTCCGTACCAGTTATATCCCCTGCAGCCTATATTGCCTTGGACACCTCCTATTACCCATTGTTTGATAAACAGTCGGCCTTGCGAGTCATAGTTGCTTGCTCAGGTGCTGCTTCGCATCATCGATGTTCTACCGTTGTTGGGAGGTTGGCACATGCTTAATGGTGGAGATGATCATGGCTTTAATGACAAATTGATATTAAAATGCTGGGAATAGATATAACTAATGCAGAGCCACATGTGGGCAATACCTAATATTTGGTTCTTCCATGCTCACTTGTGTCCCATAGGCCCCGAATACTCCTGTTCCTTGACTATTTGCACTATCCACATACGGGAGACCCTATGGATCCCCCTTTGCCTGAGCTTGATTCACACTTTATTTCTTCAGGCCACAAACTAGTTTGGGGCTTTATTACTATCTTGTACTTATGCCATGCTTTACTAATTTAGTTATGATTGTGCGTGGAGCAGCTGTACTATTTTGGACCGCGGCACGATTTGGCGGTATCGACAAGCCTAGTCACACTTTCGGGTTCCCAGTCGTTTACAGTCGTTCTCGCAAACCCTGGATCCGTATCAGAGCCGGCCAACTTTGTTGCAGGTAGCTTAGTGGGGTGGCCCCCTAAAATAATATATGAATCCTGTGAATGCATTGTCGTGAGGCCTCGTTGCTTTTTATTTGGTTCTTTCCGAGGTTGATCGTGTGTGTGTTTCTATTTGTGCACCCCTACATGGTAAATATTTCTAAAATCCGTGTCCGCGGTTATGGATGACTTGGAGCATAGTATCTCAATCATAGACAACTATAACTAAATAGTGTTATAAATTTGACTTGGACATGTCTAGTAATCAGTTTCACTACAATGGAATGAGTAAATAAAAGTGCCAACAACTACTCGATTTGGGATGTCTCATGCTAATTGTAACTGACTAGTAAGTATTGCAACTATAGTGGACCGGTTAACTAAAACTGCCCACTACCTATGATCTCAGGATGACTCATGCTATCTATATATGACTAGTAATTGCTGCAACTATAATGGAATGAATAAAATTGACAACTGTGTGATTTCCTCAGTTTGACTTCCTCGTTTGATCTCAATGGGGGAAACATCAGGATGGGTATGTTTGGTGTTAGCATCAGGTTGGTCCCGCATAGGTCGTTCTTACCTCTCTCTAATAGCTAATAGGTGTATCGAGTCTCTATAGGTTCTTTAGTGTATGCTGCACTGCTGCTTCAGTCCACCATACCTATATAGGCGAGAGCCGCCGAATTCTAGACTCGCCGTGTACTGGCCTTAGTACTGACCGCTCCCTTTTTCCTTTGCCCTTTGTCGGCACCCCTTTTGTTTAACAGGTATAAGTTCGATGTCATTAGCAGGGTTACCCTTCTGGCTTGGCCTGGGCAGGGTTATGGACGCCATTGGTTATTCTTCAGGGATCTTAGATCAATTTGCATCTTATCCGTACTCCGATATTGTATAGATTTCAAGGTGATTTGGATCTTTGTACTATATATATGTATTCTTGACTCATTGAGTCATTGTTGTATATATATGTTTTTGTGGGTTCCATCGCGAACTATTGTGTAATGGTATTACTCTGTTTTCCACCCGCATGCAAGTGCCTGGTGGGCATCTTTGAATCGTTTCTATGCGGGTTTGGTGGGGATCACTAAAATCTGCATAGGGCCGATTCGAGGTTGTTACACCCACCTCTTTTATGTTGCCATCTTTGACTATGCTTGCAAAGCGGATGTCGCGCTCGGCCATGTCGTATTGAAGCTTCAACATTGTCTTCTTGAGGAATTTCTTCTTAGATATCAACTCAAAAATAGTTTCGATCAAGAAACCAACTCTACCATCGATGTCATCGACTTTTTTCTCAAGGTCTTTGCTCATCATCCAGTAGGAGTGAATCCCTTCTCCAATTGTTTCAACACATGCCTTCGAAGATTTTTCCAATTCATAGATCTTATCATGAATCTCATCTTGCCGCACCTTCTTAGGTTTAAGAGATGATGGACCAAGAGGAGGTTTATAATAGGATCCTATGTTGTGACAATAGGGATTAGGGAGATACTCATCCTCGTTATTTCCCCGCTCAGCTTGCCTCATCATCTCCATCCATTGCGAGAACGTGTCCTCCTAGTTTGGGAGAGGCTTGATCTCCAGGCTGGATGGTGATGGTGATCCTTTATGCTCTACTTCTTCGATCCTCTTCACGGGATTCTCTTCTTTCTTCTTCCAGATCTTGTTGACATTGAAGGGCTACATGGCTTCACTGCACGAATGTTGTTAGAGGGGCTTGTATAGGGATGGCGAGGATTTTTCGAGGCCCGAGGCTATATCTCTATGAAAACTTAATGAAAAAGGTTAGATGAGATCATCTTTAAAAGCAGAGGTTAAAAACCCTAGCCGCCTTTCGTAACGAGCAACTATACGGGCGCTGCCCGTATAGGTCCCGTCGTATAGTTACAAACCGACTATAAAATTTCTTCTACGGTGGAACCAACTATACGAGTGGGAATTTTTATTCCTGCCGTATGGTTGGTCGTTAAACTCTCTGTACTCTGAATAAATTTTGTGGAGATGGGTCGATATCTATATGACCACAACTATACGGGCGGAATTTTTATTCCCGCCGTATAGTTGGTCGTTAAGCTATCAGTACCTAGAAAAGAACTTTGTTAAAGGCATCGATATCTATACAACAACAACTATATAGGAGGAATTTATATTCCCGATGTATAGTTGGTCGTTAAACTATCAGTACCTTTCGTAGATGGAAGGGGTGATGTCGAAATAACTATATACAGCCAGAATTTTTATTCCGGTCGTATAGTTGGTCGTTAAACCCTCTGTGTCCACCAAAAAAAATCTGCTTCTCCATGGATTCCTTATTACTCTGAAACTTAACGAAATATCAAGTTTTGACAGAAAAATAACAGCTTAAATTTTCGACCAATATTGGCATTATCAATCTTCCTCTTTCTTTGCTAGAGCTCCAAATGTTCCTCATTTAACACAAGCTCATAAAAACATTAAAACTTACTCAAACTTTTACCTTGCATGGGTTGCCTCCCATGAAGCGCTCTTTTATGGTCAATAGATTGATTGTAGTGTTGCTTATTTCGTCCAGAGTCCATTCTTATTGAAGTTGCCATCCCTTGCATATCTTTGCTCAATCAACTGCTCTAGGGTGATCACTTGTATGGTGACTGCACTTATATCTTCTTTTACTTGATAGTGCTTCAAGTGTTGTCCATTTACCACCAATGAAAAGAGGGTGTTTTTTCCTTAAGCTTCACTTCTCCCGATGAATAATCTTCTTCAACTATATATGGACCTTCCCACTTTGATCTGATCTTCTCGTATACCATCTTATAAGGTGTCATACCCATTGGATTTTTAAACGTGGTACGGTATGCCCATAGAGTGTCATTTAAATTGTATGACCAATCTTTTCTTGATTTATCCACCGTCTTCTCGAGTATGGTCTTTAATTCTCTGTTGGAGAGTTCCACTTGACCGCTCGTTTTAGGATGACATGGTGAAGCAGCGTGGTGAGTTACTCCATATTTGTTGAGAATTTTCCTAAAATTTCCTTTCATAAAATGAGAACCACCATCAGTAATTAAGAATCTAGGAACTCCAAACCTGGGGAATATAACATCCTTGATCATCTTCACTGAGGTGGATGCATCCACATGGCTTGTTGGAATAGCTTCAACCCATTTAGTAACATAATCAACATCAATAAGAATATGAGTATAACCATTTGATTCTATAAAAGGTCCCATGTAATCCATTCCCCACACATCAAAGGGTTTGATTATAAGACTATAGTTCATGGACATTTCTTGTCTCCTAACTATATTACCTCTTCTTTGGAAAGCATCATAGTGTTCTACATACCCGTGTGCATCCTTAAGCAAGGTGGGCCAATAGAATCCAGATTGAAGTACCTTTCATGTAGTTCGCTTGCCTGCATGATGTCCTCCATACGTGCTGTCATGATAAGCTTGCAAAATCGCATTCATTTCATGGTTAGGAACACACTTTCGAATCATTCCATCAGGTTCATGATGATATAGCTATGGATCATCCCAAAAGTAATATTTAAGATCATTAAATAATTTCATCCTTTGATTTTTTGTCATACCAGGAGGTATAAATTTTACTGCGAGATAGATAGCATAATATGCATACCAAGGATCAGCGATTTCAACATTTGCTAAATACTCTCCTAGAAATGAATCATTTATAGGTACGAGGTCGGTAATTATTCCCTCCATCGTAGAGAGATGATCTGCTACCGGATTATCTTTACCCCTCCTATCTACTATGTGCAAATCATATTCTTGTAGTAATAGAACTCACCTAATCCTTTTTCATGAGGAGGTGATGCAAAGCTTGGTGATCCATATGAACTATTACCTTAGAATTTATGATGTAAGACCTAAATTTGTCGCAAGCAAAAATTATAGCTAGGTACTTTTTTTGTAGTAGCATAATTTTTCTTAATCTTATTAACTGGTCTACTAGAATAATAAATAAGATTTAAATTCTTTCCGTCTCGCTGTCCTAACACAGCCCCTAAAGCATAGTCACTAGCATCACACATGATTTCGAAAGGTTCATCCCATTTTGGAGATTGCATGATGGGTGCTGAAACTAACTTGTTTTTAAGGCTCTCAAAAGCTTCAATGCAGTTATGGAAGAAGTATAATGAAGTTTCTTTCTCAAGAAGGTTGGTGAGAGGCATAGCTATTTTCTCTTGATCTTCTGGTGGTATGGCAATTTGAGAATATCCAGAATAACCATCAAGAAAACAGAAATAAGAATTATTACATAGTCTTTCTAAAAATTTATCCATAAACGGTATAGGTTCATGATTTTTCTGTGTCTCACGGTTTAGCTTCCTAAAATCAATGCACATACGATATCCAACAATAGGTCTTACAGGAACTAGCTCACCGTTCTCATTCATAGCAGCATCAAGACCACCTTGTCTTGGTATGCAATGAGCTAGGCTAACCCACTTATTATTAGAAATCGGATATATTATGCCTGCAACTAATAAGCGTTGATGACCCACAAGTATAGGGGGTGTATCGCAGTATTTTCGATAAGTAAGAGTGTCGAACCCAACGAGGAGCAGAAGGTGCTGGCTAGTGGTATGGATCAGGAATTCTCTGCAAATACTTAGCAAACGGATTGTTAGGGGTTTTTGAGATAGCAAGTAAACAAAGTACGAGTAAATAAAAGACAGTAAGAATAAATGCAGCAAGTGGCCCAATCCTTTATGTAGCAAAGGACAAGCCGATTGTATTACTTAAGATGACCAAACGTTCTCGAGGACACATGGGAAGACTGTCAAGTGCTTTCGCTTCATATAGTTGATTAATCTTCTTTAACTTGCTAAGTGTTGTGTGGGTGAACCTGTGCTAATGTACCAACCTTCCTAGGACTAATACATACTTGTGATTATACCCCATGCAAACATCCGTAAGTACAAGAAAGTAATTAAGGTAGAAACCTAACCACAACTTTAAACTCTAAGACCCTTATGTCCCTCGTGCAATGGTTTCCTAACGGGGGTTCAGGTTTCTATCACTCCGGCAACCCCTATGATTAGTAGCCAAATACACAATGCATTCCCCTAGGCCCATATAGGTGAAGTGTCATGTAGTCGACGTTCACATGACACCACTAGAAGAAGTACACCACAACTTAAATATCAAACTATTGAATCTTTCTCAATAGAATTCCACTACTAACAACATGACTTCTCCCATGTCCCCAAGAACAAAACGAACTACTCACAAGGCATTATATGGATCATGATCAGAGATGGAATAATGGTGTATAACAATATGAACATAAACAATAATTCAATGGTTCACTCAATAGCATCAACTACAAAGAGTAATCAACACCGGGAAAGTTTCCCCTAAGAACTATGCAAGATTCAACCCAATTGTTACATCAATATGGAGATGTTGATGAGGGTGCTGATGGTGATGATGGTGGTGGTGATGATGATGATCCTGATGAAGTCCATCTTGACGGTGGTGTTGATGGCGACGATCTCCCCTCTCCGGGAAGGAATTCCCCCAGCAGAAATTTGTGTGCCAGAGAGATCTTTCTCTCTCGGTGTTTTCCGCCCCGCAGAGGCGGCGGAATCTTTCTGTGGTTGCTCCCCGAGTCTTAGGGTTTCGGGAGGATAATATACGCCAGAGGGGAGAGCCAGGGGTGGACCAGGGTGGCCACACCACCTGGTGGCGCGGCCTAGGCTGGCCTGCGCCAGGGGGTGGTGTGGGCCCCCTGTGGCCCATCTCCAGCCCCCTTTCTGGCTTCCTTCGTCTTCTGGAAAAATAGGATTTTCCATGTATTTTCCCGGATTTTCTGATCTTCATGAATTTTGCCTCCAAACAGCACCTTTTCCATCAGAATCCTGTCCGCAGCGGTCCATGCTCCAAAAGTCATCAACCATGCTAAAACAGATGAAATAACATAAGTATCATCTCTTAATATGAAATATATCAATGAATAACAGTGAATTATGACATAGAAGAGTGATGCAAAATGGATGTATCAACTTCCCCCAAGCTTAGACTTCGCTTGTCCCCAAGCGAAACTGAGCTCAATAAACATGATCTCAGGTTTATGGAGTGAATAGTCGATAAAAGAATACAGACAATAAGCATCACATTCATCATACATAGATCATAACAGAAGACAACTCACTATTATATAACTTACTTGCAATAAAGGAAACACAATAGAGATACATGAAGTAAATCGTAATTGGTAATGGCAAACTTAGCTCGTGGTCAAAGAATAGTTGATACTTTGCTGGAGTTCACAAATAACTGGTTTTGCAATGGTAGCTTTGAAAGTAGTAAACTTCAAGATAAGAGTAATGTGCAAAACAAGGAACATAAGAAACATATTTGAATAAATCATCATATGAATGAATGAAACACAACAACTCAAAATACTTGCTGAGGTAGAAGGGAGTAGGTCTACTGACTCAACTAAAAAGTAAAAGAAAGGCCCTTCGCAGAGGGAAGCAGGGATTGCAAGTTTCATAAAGAGCTCCCAAAAATTATGGTACTTATTAGTTTTCAGCTCTCATTGCCCCTATCATGGGCATCTTTAGGTGATTAAGGTTAAAGTGATCAAATATGAGGAGATGCTTGACAAGTTGTAAATTGAGAATCTCATGTCCCTTGAATACGAGGGTCGCTCCTCATGCTACTCAAGTTTAGTCACCGGTAAGTTCTTGTCATTGTAAGCATATGTGTATCATAGAGAACTGCCAACAGGGTACCCCTTGTCCGATGATACAGAAGAATCACCATATCAAAATGACAAGGCAAGCAGACAACAAGCATCTTAGCAATCTTCTTATTTACCATGGGAATATGGTGCTTTTTCTCTCTTTCATCTTTTCATAATGTTTTTTCTCTTTTTCTCTTTTTTCTCAATATCGGACTCTTTTTTTATAAGAAGAATGCTTCATAGATGCTCGTTATGGTTACGCTGCAGGTTTCCACCATGTCAGCATGGATTAGACCAGCGGCCCAGGAGTTTCTCTAACACACATGAATAACTCCATGGACTTACAAGCTCCCGTTTCATTTCACACCGACGACATCCATAGACAAAAGAACATGATATCAACTAGGTACAAAGTACCAGTGCAATGTTGAAAGAATTCTCCATGATAGCATGGTTCTGCTAATTCACAACTTACAAAGCGCAAACATATACGCAACATAGTTGAGCACAACGGTTCAAGTTTATTAAGTGCAAGAAAGTAAAGTGTGCCATCAAGTTCGTGAGAGCTTTAATCACTAATTTTCAAATAACAAGTTTAATTTGGAAGGTAGGTAAAAACAAGAATTTACTTGGAATAGCAATAATGCTAATAGGTAGGTATGGTGGACACAAATGGCATGGGTTGGGGTTTAAAGGAAGTGGATGCACGAGAAGAATTCCCTCTCAGTACAGATTTTTGGCTAGCAAGGTTGGGTAGCAAGTATAAGAGTTGAAAGAAACAAACAAACATACAAGTGCTAAAAACAAACATGCAATCTTTCTTGGAAGCACAAAAGATCTTAACTATAGAATACTAGACTTATGAGAAAATCAAGAAAGAAAGATGATGAAATTATTTTTCTTTAGAGTACTTCTATATTTTTCATTCAACTCTCAAAAATAGTGTTGCTACTGACCGAGCCAGGTTTTCCAAAACCAACTAAATTAACTCAATGATACCAAAGTGATACCAATACTAACAACAAGATCAATCATATAACCATCAATTGAAAACTAATATAAGCTATGCAAAAGAGTAAATGATAGAACTTCTCATTAATATTCCATAACGGAAACTCACACCAAGGGATACATATCTAATGAGAGAGGAGACACTTCCATAATGCAAACCATCCTACATAATAACTTCTCTATTTATGATATGACTCTACTAATAAGGTAAAAAGATAGAAGATAGTGATGTGATACCGCGGCACTCCCCCAAGCTTGGAACAAACCAAGGGCATGCCAAACCTGATGATGAATTACTCCTTCGGTGGTGGTGGTATCCTCTCGATGAGCTCTTTGATCAGTTTCCCCAAGTCCTCGATCTCAAAGGTGAGATTACGAATCAGCTGTGAGTTTTGCTCAATGCGGCTCATGATCATGTCAGGTTGAGAATTCCAGCTCTTGCTATTCTTTTCCCACTATTCCTCTTGAAGTCTTCTTTTCCTGGATGGCTAGAACGAGGCAAATCCCAATTGGAGGGTAATTTCCCCTTGGGCATATTCTGGTATTAATGCTCATGGATAACAGTATGGAAAGGATTATTGGTGCATGGAGGAAGTGACCAGGGATCTGAACGGTGATGAGGAGGCTTCCCTCCAATGGCTGGGTTTGCCACCACTCCAATGCTTGCAATGGTAGCGCCGGTGTGATTTGCCCCTTCTTCACCTTCACTCTTGATCTCCTTCCCCTGCCCGGGGTCTTGGAGGTCTTCCTCCATAAGCTCCTTTCCTTTATCTTTGGCGGACACCATTGTGCTTCTAAGCTTTTCAAAGATAGTTCCCGGCAGAAACAGATCGAAACAAAAACACGACGAAAACACAATATATGAACCTCGGGGGATCCGGGGGATTATATACTACGAAGTTTCACAACAAAAGGAAGGTACTGGGAGAAAACGAGTCGGAGGCGAAGTACCGGGTGGACTCACCACCTGGTGGCACGGCCAGGGGTGGGCCCATGCCACAGGGTGGTGTGAGCCACTCTGGCTCCGTTCCCGTCCCTCTTTCGCTTCGTAGCTTTCCTTATTGACTAAAAAATGCAAAAATATAGTTGGATTGTAGTTTCGCGGAGTCTAGTAGATTCTTCTGGAGTCTCTGAATTTGGTATCTAGTAGATTCTTCTGGAGTCACCACTTGAATAACATCAATATCTTCATCTTCATACAGTTATTACTTGAGCCATAAAACCTTTCACTTCCTTATTACACCATTATCCCCACTACCTGGTTACTTCTTTCACACAAAACTTCACACAGTTCTCACTAGCAACATTACTATAAATGAAGTGATAAAACCTTTTGAGTCCAACTTCAACTGAAAACCATCAAAACATAATCCACTGTAGCAACTCCTTCTGAAAACCCAAAAAGAATTCAAAAAGGAAATCGAATAAAGAAGCAAATGCAAGAGTGGCAAAAATCTGTCAAAACAGACCAGCAGGTAAAGATAAATTTTTTAGAAAATCGTATGTTGCTCAAATCAAAAGGTACAAAACTAACTAAAGTTAAATAACAACCTGGGTCATAAGCACAAAAAATTACAGCTCAATCCGACAGACAGAGATCTCTCACGAATTTTTACGGTGAAGCACAAAAATCTATTTCGGGACAACAACTTCCCCAAATATTACTTTTTTCTCATTAGAGGTTGATCTTGACACAAAAACCAAACAAAACGGATAAGGAGAGGTTATTTCTGAAGTAATAACTTCCAAGACTCAAAGAAACACAAACAAACTGAAAGAAAAAATAAAATGGGTTGTCTCCGAAAAAGCTTTCTTTATAGCCATTAAGATGGGCATGATAATTTTGATGCTGCTCACTTGGGAATATGAATTGAAGTGAAAGAGAGAACTAAGAATCGAAAATACACACATTTAAGTCTAACCCACTTCCTATACAAGGGAATTTTGTAAACAAACAAGTTGTTGAAATCAGAGGCTACTAGCATAGGAAGGCAAAAGAAGTGCAACATAAAAACTTTCAGCATAAAACGAGGAAACTTGAGATTATTGAGATGCATAAGAACACTTTTCCCTCTCTGATAGTAACTTTCAGTATCATGCATAAACTTAACAATATAGCTATCACAAGGGCTCTCGTAACAATGATCACTAATCCTAACAGAAAACACAGGAATACTAGCTCTCACAACACTACTTTGTGAAATAATATTAGAGGTATCCTTACAAAGGATAGTGTGTCCCTCTTCTACATATTTAGTGACAAAGTCTTTCACATTTGCTATTATGGGTTCATCATCCATTTGTTTATCAGGTTCAACAGTTTATTTGTACTTTCATTGCCCATGCTAGCTATCATAGAATGTTCCTTTATCTTAACTAGGAAAGGCATTTTCTCAATGTAAGGTTCAGGTAAAACATGATTGGTAGTATAAACTTCAGTATTTCTTGCAGGAACACTCTTAGCAACATCTTTATAAGGTTCATGATACTTATTCCACTTCTTTTTAGGCACTTCAATGTAGGAAGCAAAAGCCTTAAAATAAGAAGCAATAGCTTGAGAGTCTAAACCATAAGTATTTTTAATATTTTGAAAGTCATCAGTTCCCATAAAAGATTCAATGCATTCATAATCATAATTTATACCTGACTTTATTCCTTTGTCATTCTCCCAAGCTTCAGCATTATCTTGAATACGGTCCAGAAGATCCCATTTAGCTTCTTCTTCCATGAGAGTGAATGATCCAGCACAGGAAGCATCCAATAAATCCTAATCATGTAGAGGGAGCCTTGCATAAAAGTTATTGATAATAATATTGTTGGGGAGCTCATGAATGGGACATTTGAGCATTAGTAACTTCAATCTCCCCCAAGCTTGAGCTGTACTCTCTCCATCAAGCGGCCAAAAGTTGTATATTTGATTCCGATCTTATGAATCTCACTAGGAGGATAAAACTTTGAATAAAAGAGAGGCACTATTTCCTCCCATTCCAGAGCTTGACCATTCTTCAATAGCTTATGCCATTCCTCAACTCTTCCTTTCAGTGATAATGAGATTAACTTCTTCTTAACTTGATCTGTAGTAATACCTGCACACTTGAACAACCCGCATAATTCGTGTATAAAGAGTAAATGATCACCAGGATGGATAGTTCCATCCCCAACATAGTAGTTATCCATAACACGATCAATAATTCTTGTAGGTATTTTAAAAGCATCATTCTCAGCAGGTGCTGGCTCATCTACTACCTTAGCAGTGGTAGTAGCATTACCAAATAAGAAACTCAGTGAATTATCCATAACGAAAATAAAGCAGCTAATAGAAGTAAATAATACTCATAGTAGATGTTTCCTTTACCAGTTCCACTCTCCAATAGCTCTTCACTCCCCAGCAATGGCTCCAGAAAATAGTCTTGATGACCCACAAGAATAGGGGGTGTATCGTAGTATTTTCGATAAGTAAGAGTGTCGAACCCAACGAGGAGCAGAAGGTGCTGGCTAGTGGTATGGATCAGGAATTCTCTGCAAATACTTAGCAAACGGATCATTAGGGGTTTTTGATATAGCAAGTAAACAAAATACGAGTAAATAAAAGACAGTAAGAATAAATGCAACAAGTGGCCCAATCCTTTATGCATCAAAGGACAAGCCGATTGTATTACTTAAGATGACCAAACATTCTCAAGAACACATGGGAAGACTGTCAAGTGCTTTCGCTTCATATAGTTGATTAATCTTCTTTAGCTTGCTAAGTGTTGTGTGGGTGAACCTATGCTAATGTACCGATCTTCCTAGGAGTAATACATACTTGTGATTATACCCCTTGCAAACATCCGTAAGTACAAGAAAGTAATTAAGGTAGAAACCTAACCACAGCTTTAAACTCTAAGATCCTTAAGTCCCTTGTGCAATGGTTTCCTAACAGGGGTTCAGGTTTCTGTCATTCCGACAACCCCTACGATTAGTAGCCAAATACACAATGCATTCGCCTAGGCCCATATAGGTGAAGTTTCATGTAGTCGATGTTCACATGACACCACTAGAAGAAGTACACCACAACTTAAATATCAAACTATTGAATCTTTCTCAACACAATTCCACTACTAACAGCATGACTTCTCCCATGTCCTCAAGAACAAAACGAACTACTCACAAGATATCACATGGATCATGATCAGAGATGGAATAATGGTGTATAACAATCTGAACATAAACAATAATTCAATGGTTCACTCAATAGCATCAACTACAAAGAGTAATCAATAGCGGGAAAGTTTCCCCTAAGAACTATGCAAGATTCAACCCAATTGTTACAGCAATATGGAGATGGTGATGAGGGTGCTGATGGTGCTGATGGTGGTGATGATGATGATGATCCTAATGAAGTCCAGCTTGACGGTGGTGTTGATGGCGACGATCTCCCCTCTCCGGGAAGGAATTCCCCCAGCAGAAATCTCTCTACCGAGAGATCTTTCTCTCTCGGTGTTTTCCGCCCCACAGAGGTGGTGGAATCTTTCTGTGGTCACTCCCCGAGTCTTAGGGTTTCGGGAGGATAATATACGCCAGAGGGGAGAGCCAGGGGTGGACCAGGGCGGCCACGCCACCTGGTGGCACGACCTAGGCTAGCCCGCGCTAGGGGGTGGTGTGGGCCCCCTGTGGCCCATCTCTAGCCCCCCTTCTGGCTTCCTTCGTCTTTTGGAAAAAATAGGATTTTCCATGTATTTTCCCGGATTTTCTGAACTTCGCGAATTTTGCCTCCAAACAGCACCTTTTCCATCAGAATCCTGACTGCAGCGGTCCATGCACCCAAAGTCATCAACCATGCAAAAACAGATGAAATAACATAAGTATCATCTCTTAATATGAAATATATCAATGAATAACAGTGAATTATGACATAGAAGAGTGATGCAAAATGGACGTATCAAGCGTATAACCTCTTTTCTTACTACTTCTTCCATTTTCAGATTAAGCCTTCTTTGTGTATCAACTATGGGTTCACCATCATCAAGCATAGTAATATTATGGGTTACAATAGATGGAGCTATTCCTTTAATATCACTCAGAGTATATCCAAAGGCTTCGCGATGCTTAACCAAGACTGAAATGAGTTTATTTGTTTCATCTTTTGATAGATTTTTGCTAATAATAACAGGGCATCTATTTTCATTATCGAAGAACTCATACCTCATATTGTCTGGAAGTTGTTTCAACTCAATTGGCGGAGGTTCTTCATCTCCATTTCTTACTAGTTCTTCGTAGTCATGTGGATTTTGTGCTTCTAGAACTGAATCAAGATAATCATCCATGTGGATTTTGTGCTTCTGGAACTGAAGTTGCTTTTCTCTCCTCATCATCTGGTGCTTCCTCCCAATAAATTAGGCTCCTCTCTAATTCATCTTGTGGAGTACTGAAATGGATTACTACTAGCTCATCAATCATTTTCTCTTCCTTGATATCTGCCAGTTCATATGGCCTCTTCTTTAGTTTGGCAAAGTGGAATGTCATTTCCTCTTCTCCAAACATCAACAAAATAGTCTTCTTCTTATTATCAACTCGAGCTTTCGTTATGGAAACCAAAGGTTTGCCTAAAAGAATAGGACAAAAAGAATCTCGAGGCATGTCAACAATATGAAAATCAAGGGGGTACATGAGTGATCCAATAAATACATAGATGTTTCTGATAACCCCTTCCAGTTTTATATTAGTTCTATTAAACAATTTAATAGTAGTTTCTACTGGTTCCACGTCTGGATTATTTAGATTATAGCGAAGTTCTTCATAAAGTGACGAAGGCACAATATTTATAGTGGAGATCGGCTCAAAAATTCCGTATAAGAAAGTTTCTCCACAATATATAGGAGTCATAGGTATAGAAGTATTTTTTACCTCGTACCTTACCTTCGATGAATTCACCACCGTTCATGCTTCCATAAGATCCTTTAATATGACATTATTTATATTGGTAGCTTCAGGGTTCTTTTCTGGTTTCTTTAGTCTTCTTTTTATTTCTTCTTCCTCTTTTTGTTTTTTCTTGATATTCTCTCGAATAGGTGTAGATGAGAACTCTTCCATTAGTGCTCTTCTGTGCTTCTTTTCTTCGAGGAGTTTATGGGGTTCCCATTCTATAGGTACCTGTAAATGCCCTGCATAATTCTCAATAATTTTCTTTACCAAGTAAGAATCAATACCAAGGGTTTTAATCATTGCACAAGTCCCTTCATCTGCAAGGAAATCATTAACACAGGTATATTCAGAAAAACTATTTGTAATGTTCTCCTCATTTTTAAGATTTTCCATTCCCTCCCTCATTTTCATTATTAAGTTCCAAGCTTCATCATAGGTATAAGATAGAAAACTACCATTAGAAGCTGTGTCTAAATTCATTCTATTTTCATTATTAAGCCCTCCATAGAAAGTATGAGTGATTATCCAATCAAGCAAACAATGATGGGGGCAATTATATAGATAGCTCTTGTACCTTAGATATCCCTCATACAAACCCTCGTCAGGATTATTTTTGAAACTGATAATAATACCTCTCATATTGTGAGCTTTGCTTTATGAGTAATATTTGATAGGAAATTGGTTGTCAGTTCCGTCCAAGTCCTTGGTGCTTCTACACAAAAAGATCTATACCAGTCGCAAACATTATTAGAGACAGTTTGCCTAAACAACTGGGTTTTAACCATATCAAGATCACAATCGTCGAATATAAAGGAACGGAGAGTGTCTTCAAAGAATTGTAAGTGTCCATATGGACTCTCTTCATTGGTTCCTGCATTTTTTATAGTGAAGTAGTTCAAATAATAAAGGGTAGATCTCAATTCCATTCAGATTTATGCTTTTATTGACACTTATAAAAGCGTCCATGGGCGAACCCATTTTCCTTACTGCCCCAAGATGGATTAAATGCTGAGTGTTGTGCATTGTTGCGGTCTTGCAACTTAAACTAAAGTTTAGTACAATGAAAGTAAATAACTTAAAGTAAAGTGACTTATAACGCTAAGATCCCCGTCAACGGTGCCAAAAAATAGCTTGATGACTACAAGTGCACAAATCATTTGTAGCTAGTTTTGAAATAAAGATATCGATCCCATAGAGAGCAGTAGGCAAAAGACTAAAATGCTTTTAAGTAAAACTAAATGAAGTACTTAAAGAATAAATTTAAGATGCAAGAATAGTAGAGTTGTTTTTGGGTTTTTGGTTGAGCTAAGCTAGTAAAGTAAAGTTGAACTTAATGTAGAAAGTATGAATCACGTGTGTAAAAGAACTTAGAACTACAATAGGGAAAAGGCGTTCTCAGGGAGTGGTGGATACATCACTAGCAATTTATACTAAGAAATCAAGATTCTTATAATGAATATTCTCATGATATGTATGTATGTGGGAGGAGCTCCATATATGGACAAATAGACAGCAACCACTGCTCACACCATCCTTCATAACCATAGCCGACAGATAAACAACATCAATCGTATTATCCCGCTATTAAGGGATTTCTCCCATGGCATGGACATGGTTTTATAAATTCTCTTTGATTCCCCAAGTTAGTATGTAAAGAATGACAACAGCTTTATAGTCATAGTAAGTGCTATCATCCCTCTGTCTACTAACAAGTAATCCCCTTTATCGAGTCCCCATATGAGGCAAACATTAAGGAGGTGCACAACTCCCAACATCAAGATGAAGACAATTAACTCATACACATAATGATGTATAACATAATAATCTCTATCTTATCTCAATCATATGCTAGGGTTTCTCCATCTCCCCAAGAACTAAGGATCTACTTAGACATGGAGGCAATCAACATCATAGCAATGATAATGGAACCAATTGTAAATGAATAGTTCTTGTATAAATCCACAACGAGTATGAAATTACAAAGAGATCTAGATGGGTGAAGATGGGATGGATGGATATGATGGTGGTGCAGCGGCTGATGAAGATGATGTTCGATGCCTTGGCCTCCCAGATCTACATAGGCCGAAGATGGATCCCTTGGGCGAGTTCGCCCTCCATATTCCTTCTGGACGTGAGGTTTTCTGTGATTTCTGGTTGTTCTGCACAGGGTGAAACTATTTGAGGAGGAAGTGGTGGCGCCAACTATACGACCGGAACTATATGGCCGGAAATAGTATTCCTGTAGTATAGTTGGTCATTGAACTGTCTATAAGCCTTGATCACTTCAGATTTTCTTCTGGTATTATTGATATTTCCCAAATAAGCGATTTCCGTTGTTTTTGACTCCTTTTCTCCCCAGTACAACTGCTCCAAGGATTGTATCCATTGTATCAATCATTTGTCCTAATCCTAGTGAAAACAAACATAAAACATGCGCGCGAACATCGTAAAATACCAAGATCCTACATCTACAATGCAAAATAATAATATAAAACATGTTGCAAATATGCAATCATGACACACGAGGCACGTTTTTAGACATATATAGTCACCCAACATGTTGTAGTTACGATTTCCCATGTTTTATGAGTTCTCAAACTTCGTAGATAATTTCGCCCACTTTATTGACTTTATGCTGATTTATCAAAATTATTAGGTAAAAATTTAACTACCACAAGTAAACTGTAGGTTCCTTTGAAAGTTCTGTAAAAAACCTTTTGGAGGTACCCATCGAAGGGAGGGGTCAATTAATATATCATAAACCACCGAGAGTTTTGACGATAGGTATGGTTCAGCTTCTTGCTAAGATTTTGCATCTTGACAATTTAACGAAATTAAGTCAGACTTGAGCTACAAGTAAGCGCGATAGATTGCTCTTGAATTAAATGTCTTTTTGGAGGTAGATGGGTGAATCTTCTTGTAGTAAACAATGTCGTTGGTGTGAGTTTCCAACTATCAGGAAAGAACATTCTCAATTTTCTGAGTGATGTCGAGATTATATATTGTCTCTCGTAAAGGAAGTCCGGAGAATATTGATCTAAATGCCAGAAGCCAAGTTTTCACACACACACATATATATATATTGGACTAGTATATTGTACTTGTGATTTCCCATGTTTTATGAGTTCTCAAACTCCCTACCTAATTCTGCCCACTTGGATGACTTTATGTCGATTTATCGAAATTAGGTCAAATTTGAACCACTACAAGTAAATTGTATGTTACTGTGAAAGTTTTACAAAAAAGCTTTTAGAGGTACCCATCAGGGGGTCACAATTAATATAAGAGAAACCCCTCTAATGAGAGTTTTGACGATAAGTTCAACTTCCTGCTAAGATTTTGCATCTTGTCAATTTAACAAAATTATGCCAAACTTTAGCTACAAGTAAGCGTGGTAGATTTCTCTTCAATTAAATTTCTTTTCAGAGGTAGATATAGGTGCATCTTCTTGTAGTAAACAATGCCGCAAGTGTGAGTTTCCAACTATCTTAGGAAATAACATTCTCAATTTTCCAAGTGATCTCGAGATTGTTCTTTCCCATAGAAGAAGTCCAAAGACTACGGATCTGAATGCCACAAGCAATGTTTTCAGACATAAATAGTGGACCAACTTGATGCACTTATGATTTCCCATGTTTTATGAGTTCTCAAATTTCCTAGATAACTTCACCCACTTGAATGACCTTATGTCGATTTATCGAAATTAGGTAAGATTTGGACTACTACAAGTAAATTGTAGGTTGCATCGAAAGTTTTACGAAAAAGCTCTTGGAGGTACCCATCAGGGGGTAAATTAATATATATCATAAACCACCGAGAGTTTTGACTAAAGGTTCATATTCTTGCTAAGATTTTGCATCCTGACAGTTTGATGAAATTAGGTCAAATTTGGGCTACAAGTTAGCGCGATAGATTGCTCTTGAATTAAACGTCATTTCAAAGGTAGATGGATGCTTGTAGTAAGCAGTGTCGTCCGTGTGAGTGTCCAACTACCAGGAAAGAACATTCTCAATTTTCCAAGCGTGATGACAAGATCATTCTCTCCTGTAAAGAAAGCGCGAAGAATATTGGATCTGAATACCACAAGCCAAGTTTTCACGCATATATAGTGGAGCAACAACATGTTGTACTTAGGATTTCCCGTGTTTTACCAGTTCTCAAACTCCCTGGCTAACTCCTCCCACTTGAATGACATTATGTCGATTTTTCGAAATTAGGTCACATTTGAACTACTATTACAAGTAAATTGTAGGTTGCTGTGAATTTATAGCCACATACTAGGCCTTATTAAGGTGTGCTTTTTTACACACTGTGAGAGTGGTATATCTCTTTGCTTAGACATATGATCAACTCTATCCACGTGCTGTACAAGCTAAGAGAATAAAATGTTGGCAAGGAAAGAGGGCAGTAGCAAAGAGGTGTTGAAGGCGGTTCCATGTCAGAGCTAATTTATGAAGGGTTCCTTACACGAGGTAATCTAGCGGCATTACAGTGTACATTCCAGTAGTAGTAAATTTCAGGACCTATGCACACAAAACAAATTGTGTGTTTTCTGTCTCCTTCGCTATCCTCCATCTCTCCTCAACCTTTCACCTCGTGTACTGGCCCGGCTGATCTCTCCCTCATCCACAGCGTGGCGCTGCGCATGTGTGCCTTGGTACGGCGGGTTTGTGTCTCTAGCGTGTTCGGCCCACGCGTTGGTGTGGAGTACATAGGAAGGAAACCACTTTGGTCCTTGGTGGAACAAAAATTAAAACTTTTCCGGGTTTCAAAATTTTCACTTGTTTCCCAAACATCGGTAGGAAAGGTTATTCAAAATATCGGCCATTCGTAGTGCTTGTTATCTTTATCTTGTCTTATCTCTTACAATACCATACCACTGTATAGTGTATGGAACAATGACTGTTTGATCAAGACTAGGAAATCCAAACATTTCTAACTATTGGATCTTCTTTTCCATTCTTAGCATCTAGAAAGAGTTTATTGATAGTGTTTAGCACGATGAAAGCTAGTATCCGCAAATCTCAAAACACACACTTCATTGTTCAATATCAGGGTCCTTGTGCTAAATGCATGGACTTGGATGCAATTTTCATTTTTTATGAGGTCCTTGCTATAACTTGTACTTCCACAGACTATGTTAACTCTCAAGCACCTCGCTCCTACGAGACCTACCATTAGATTGGTCATTCAGAGTACTTCTTATATTACGCTTATCTTGTCTTATATCTTACAATACCATACCACTTCATAGTTTACAGTTTAACTTTGATCATTTTACCGTTGGATCAAGATAGGCAAATCCAAACATTGCTAACCGTTGGATCTTCTTTTCCATTCTTAGCATGTAGAAAGATTCTACTGATAGTCTTTAGCACGATGAATGCTAGTATGCGCAAACCTGAAAACACACACTTCATTGCTCAGTTTTAGGGTCCTTGTGCTAAATGCATGTACTTGGATGCAATTTTCATTTTTTTATGATGAGGTCCGTGATGTAACTTGTACTTCCACCGACCATGTTAACTCTCAAGCACCTCGCTCCTACGAGACCTACCATTAGATTAGCCATTCATAGTACTTCTTATCTTACCTTTATCTTGTCTTACCTTTTACAATAGCATACCACTACATAGTGTACAGATTAAGTTTGAACATCGAGCGTTGGATCAAGACTGGCCAATCCAAACATTGCTAACCTTTGTATCTTCTTTTCCATTCTTAGCATCTAGAATGATTCTACTGATAGTCTTTACCACGATGAACGGTAGTGTGCGCAAACCTCAAAACACACACTTCACTGCTTCAGTTTCAGGGTCCTTGCGATAAATGCATGGATGTGGATGTAGTTTTCATTTTTTATGAGGTCCTTGATGTAACTTGTACTTCCACCAACCGTGTTAATGCTCAAGCACCTCATTCCTACAATACCTACCATTAGATCGGCCATTCACAATACTTCTTATCTTATCTTTATCTTGTCTTATATTTTACAAGACATTACCACTACATAGTGTACGGATTAACTTTGAACATTGAGCGCTGGATAAAGACTGGCAAATCGAAATATTGCTAACCGTTGGATCTTCTTTTCTATTATTAGCATCTAGAAAGATTCTACTGATAGTCTTTAGCATGATGAACGCTAGTATGCGCAAACCTCAAAACACACACTTCATTGCTCAGTTTCAGGGTCCTTGTGCTAAATGCATGTACTTGGATGCAATTTTCATTTTTAATGATCAGGTCGTTGATGTAACTTATACTTCCACCAACCATGTTAACTCTCAAGAACCTCGCTCCTACGAGACCTACCATTAGATCGTCCATTCACAGTACTTCTTATCTTATCTTTATCTTGTCTTATCTTTTACAATACCATACCACTATATAGTGTACGGATTAACTTTGAACACTGAGTGTTGGATCAAGACTGGCCAATCCAAACATTGCTAACCATTGGTTCTTCTATTCCATTCTTAGCATCTAGAATGATTCTACTAATAGTATTTAGCACGATGAATACAAGTATGTGCAAACCTCAAAACAAACACTTCATTGCTCAGTTTCAGGGTCCTTGTGGTAAATGCATGGACATGGATGCAGTTTTCATTTTTCATTGGGTCCTTGATGTAACTTCTACTTCCACCGACCGTGTTAACGCTCAAGCACCTCGCTCCTATGATACCTAACATTAGATCGGCCATTCACAGTACTTCTTATCTTATATTTATCTTGTCTTATCTCTTACAATACCATACCGCTTCATAGTGTATGGATTAACTTTGAACATTGACCGCTGGATCAAGACTAGCAAATCCAAACATTGCTAACCATTGGATCTTCTTTTCGATTCTGAGCATCTAGAAAGATTCTACTGATGGTCTTTAGCACGATGAACACTAGTATGCACAAACCTCAAAACACACACTTCATTGCTCAGTTTTAGGGTCCTTGTGCTAAATGCATGGACTTAGATGCATTTTTCATTTTTTATGAGGTCCTTGATGTAACTTGTACTTCCACCGAGTGTGTTAAATCTCAAGCACCTCGCTCCTACAAGACCTACCATTAGATCGGTCACTCAGAGTACTTCTTATCTTATATTTTATCTTGTCTTATCTCTTACAATACCATATCACTTCATAGTGTACAATTTAACTTTGAACATTTGACCGTTGGATCAAGACAGGGAAATCCAAACATTGCTAACCATTGGATATTCTTTTCCATTCTTAGCATGTAGAAAGATTCTATTGATAGTATTTAGCACGATGAACGCTAGTATGTGGAAACCTCAAAAGACACACTTCATTGCTCAGTTCAGGGTCCTTGTGCTAAATTCATGTACTTGGATGCAATTTTAATTCTTTATTATGAGTTCCTTGATGTAACTTGTAGTTCCACCGACCATGTTAACTCTCAAACACCTGGCTCCTACGAGACCTACCATTAGATCAGCCATTCGCAATACTTATTATCTTATATTTATATTGTCTTATCTCTTACAATACCATACCACTACATAGTGTATGGATTAACTTTGAACACTGAGCGTTGGATCAAGACTGGACAATCCAAACATTGCTAACCGTTGGTTCTTATTTTTCAATTCTTAGCATCTAGAATGATTCTACTCATAGTCTTTAGCATGATGAATGCTAGTATGCGCAAACCTCAAAACACACACGTCATTGCTTAGTTTCAGGGTCCTTCTGCTAACTGCATGGACTTGGATGCAATTTTCATTTTTTATGAGGTCCTTGAGGTAACTTGGTACTTCCACCGTGTTAACTCTCAAGAACCTTGCTCCTACGAGACCTACCATTATATTGGCCATTCATAGTACTTCTCATGTTATCTTTATCTGGTCTTATGTCTTAAAATACCATACCACTTCATAGTGTACGGATTAACTTTGAACATTGACTGTTGGATCAAGACTAGAAAATCCAAACACTGCTAACCGTTGGATCTTCTTTTCCATTCTTAGCATCTAGATAGATTCTACTAATAGTCTTTAGCACGATGAACGCTAGTATGCACAAACCTCAAAACACACACTTCATTTCTTAGTTTCATGGTGACGAGGGGTTAACTCATCAATGCCCATCGCAAATGGACTTAGGTTCGTGGAAGTAGGGAGCGCTAGAGGCATCGATCGGCTAGCAAACACGCACATAGGGGACACAAGGTTTACCCAGGTTCAGGCCTCGGAGAGGACCCTACTCCTGCTTGTCTGCTCTTGGAATTATCGAGGACTCGAAAGTTACAGGGGTGTGTAGATGCAATCTAGCGATGGTGTGGAAACTAGGGTTGCGGATTGTCCTCCTCGCTGCCCCCTCCTAGCCTTTATATAGATAGGTTAGGTCTCGGGATAGCAGGCCAAGTCAGGTACATATTAGGGTTTTCCTATTGGGGATATACTTTCCGGGTATCCTCACAGTTCCTCACTGACCAGGGTGGCCCACTTCGGGTTAGAGTATTGCTTCACGGGCAGCCTAGTCAGGGAGAGAAGACGGAGTCCAATCCGGCTACGGGAAGGCCCAGAAGACTTACCGACTTAGACCATGATGTTACTTGTAGTTCAAGATGTACTCTGTAACAAACTCTTAGTCGTAGCCAGATAGATCTCTCCTGTAAACCCTAGGCCGGATATCTATATAAGCCGTCCTAGGGAGAGGCTTTAGGGCATAACCTCAATAGTCTACAATCTCAAATCGCACATGTGAAACCCTTGTAACCCATATTCCGGCTCTGCCGTATTACTGGATTGCTAGCAGGAGTAGGATCCGTCCAAAGCCGGCGGATTCGAACCTGGGTAAGCTTGTATGCTCATCGTCCTGGAATACCGTACGTCTTAACCCCCTCTCTTCCGCACGCCTCGAGGACCCCCTCATGGCATACTTGTCATCAATCCGATGACATTTCCCTTTAAACTTCTATCTTGAGTTTGTCATGTGCTGCAAGTAGTCGAAGTGTCCTAGGTCACCCAAATCTTGACTGGACCTTAGCAACGCCGTGGGATTCTTCTAGGCTGGAACATATATGCCGATCTCGAGTACCTGTAAGGTATGCCCATGTCAGTAGAACCCGAGTGTCCGGTCGAATCGCAGATTCGAGAGGAGACTTATGAAACCTTCTTGTGTACAGTCGAGCATGTTTTTGAGTGCTCTAATTTGTATCATATGGATTTTTGATATATGTGCATGATTCATCCGATGTATCAGGATATGTTAACTGCCTTCGGGAAAAACAATGCAATCTACTCAAACTCAAGTCCTCAGACTCGAATTCGGAAGAGTGCTGGCGTATTCGACTCATGTCGCGGAGGTCTTATAGAATCGAATCCCAGTGTATAAGTGTGAGCACTCGATGTATCCGTCAAGGCTTATTTCATCATACTTGCAAGCACAAATTATTTCTAGTAGAGTGCAGTAGGTGCGTTGCCAGGCCTTCTTTAGGTCTTGTCTTCACGAGCGTGGCATCCAAATTTTGTCATCGCAAGATGATTCCGGTGGCGTAGGAGACGTAGTCTCTTTGTAGGGAAAATATGAGGCGGAGTCGCTAATGCTTTCTAGTGTGGACATACTCAACACACATTTATTTAAAAAGAAAAATCATAGGGTGCGTGGCTAGCACTCCCTATGGGAGTAGTCCCTAAGTTCCTATTCGAGTCGTACACTCGAGTGGGGACTATGAGTGCTTTCGACTGCTGTCGTCTTTTGCTTGTTTCAGTCGAATATGCTTCCAACGCTCCCTATGGGAGTAACCCTGAGTCCACAATCGAATTATTGATTCGAGTGAAGGGTTCAAGTGCAATTACATTGCTAAAATACTTTTAAGTCTATGAAGTTTATCGGGTGCGCGGCCAGCGGTCCAGTTAGGAGTAGCCCTCGAGTGCTTGGTGATGACATACAAGTATAGGGGGTGTATCGCAGTATTTTCGGTAAGTAAGAGTGTCTAACCCAACGAGGAGCAGAAGGTGTTGACGAGTGGCTTGGAGCAGGAATTCTCTGTAAATACTTAGCAAACGGATTTTTAGGGTTTTTTGATAATGCAGGTAAATAAAGTGTGAGAAAATAAAAGACAATAATAATAGATGCAGCAAGTGGCCCAATCCTTTCTTTAGCAAAGGACAAGCCAGTTTTATTACTTAAGATGACCAAACGTTCTCGAGGACATATGGAGATATTGTAAGTGCTTTCGCTGCATATAGTCGATTCATCTTCTTTAGTTTGATAAGTGTTGTGTGGGTGAACCTGTTCTAATGTACCAACCTTTCTAGGACTAATACATACTTGTGATTAAACCCTTTGCAAGCATCTGGAAGTACAAGAAAGTAATTAAGATAAAAACCTAACCATAGCTTTAAACTCTAAGATCCTGACATCCCTTGTGCAAAGGTTTCCTAACGGGGGTTAAGGTTTCTGTCACCCTGGCAACCCTATGATTAGTACCCAAATACATAATGCATTCCCCTAGGCCCATAAAGGTGAAGTGTCATGTAGTCGACGTTGACATGACTCCACAAGATGAATAACACCACAACTTAAATAGCAAACCATTGAATCTTTCTCAACACAATTCCACTACTAACAACATGACTTCTCCCATGTCCTCAAGAACTAAACGAACTACTCACAAGACATCATATGGATCAAGATCAGAGATGATATAATGATAAGTAACAATCTGAACATAACAATAATTCAACGGTTCCACTCAATAGCATCAACTACAACAAGTAATCAACACCGGGAAAGTTTCCCCTAAGAACTATGCAAGATTCAACCCAACTGTTACAGCGGTATGAAGTGGTGATGATGGTGCTGATGGAGATGATGATGGAGATGATTGTGATGATGATCCCGATGAAGTCCAGCTTGATGGTGGTGTTGATGGAGATGATCTCCTCTCTCCAAGAAGGAATTTCCCCGGCAGATTTCTGCCTGCCGGAGAGCTCTTTCTCTCTCTGTAGTTTTCCGCCCCACAGAGGCAGCGGAATCTTTCTGTGGACGCTCCCTGAGGCTTAGGGTTTCGTGGGGATAATATACGTCAAAGGCGAGAGCCAGGAGTGGGCCAGGGTGGCCACACCACCTGGTGGTGCAGCCAAGGGTAGCCCGCGCCAGGGGGTGGTGTGGGCCCCCTGTGGCCCAACTCCGCTCCCCCTTCTAGCATCCTTCGTCTTCTAGAAAAATAGGATTTTCCATGTATTTTCCCGGATTTTCTGATCTTCAGGAATTTCTCCTCCAATCAGCGCCTTTTGCATCGGAATCCTGACTATAGCGGTCCATCCTCCAAAATTCATCAACCATGAAAAAACAGATGAAATAACATAAGTACCATCTCTTAATATGAAATATATCAATGAATAACAGTAAATTATGATATAGAATAGTGATGCAAAATGGACGTATCAACTCCCCCCAAGCTTAGACTTCGCTTGTCCCCAAGCGAAAAGTGAGCTTAATAAACATGACATCATGTTTATGGAGTGAAGAGTCGATAAAAGAATACGGACAAGAAGCATCACATTCATCAATACATAAATCATAATAGAAGACAACTCACTATTATACAACTTAACTTGCAATAAGTAAAGGAAACACAATAAAGATACACAAAGTAAATCATAATTGGTAATGGCAAACTTTGCTCTTGGTCAAATAATAGTTAACAATTTGCAGGAGTTCAAACATAATGGGGTTTTCAATGATAGCTTTCAAAGTAATATTCACTAAGATAAGAGCAATGTGAAAAACAAGGAACATAAGAAACATGATTGAATAAATCATCATATGAATGAATGAAACACAACAACTCGAAATACTTGCTGAGATGTAAAGGAATAGGTTTACTGACTCAACTAAAAAGTAAAAGAAAGGCCCTTTGCAGAGGGAAGCAGGGATTTCAAGTTTCATAAAGATCTTCCAAAAATTATGGTACTTATTAGTTTTCAGCTCTCATTGCCCCTATCAGAAGCATCTTGAGGTGATTAAGGTTAAAGTGAACAAATATCAGGATATGCTTGACAAGTTATAAGTTGAAAATCTCATGCCCCGTGCTTACGAGTACCAGAACTCATGCTACTCAACTTTAGTCACGAGTAAGTTCTTGTCATTGTAAATACATGTGTATCATGGAGAACCGCCAATGGGGTACCCCTTGACTGATGATACGGAAGCATTCCCATATCAAAATGACAAGGCAAGCAGACAATGAGCATCTCAGCGATCTTTTTATTTGCTATTTGCATACGTTTCTGTAACACGTGTACAAACTCCATGAGATTACAAGCTCCCCTCTTATTTCACACCATCGGGATCCATAAGCAAAAGAATCATGATATCAACTAAATAAGTGCAATGTTGAAAGCATTCCCCATGGTAACATGGTTCTGCTAACTCTCAACTTATAAAGCACAAGCATATACGCAACATAGATGGGCACAATGGTTCAAGTTTATTAAGTGCAGGAAAGTAAAGTGTCCCATCAAGTTTGTGAGAGATTTAATCACTAATTTTCACATAACAAGTTTAATTCGGAAGTTAGATAAAAACATGAATTTACTTGGAATAGCAATAATGCTAATAGGTAGGTATGGTGGACTCAAATGGCACAGGTTTTGGTTTTAAGGATTGGATGCACGAGAAGCATTCCCTCTCAGTACAGTTTTTTGGCTAGCAAGGTTGGGTAGCAAGCATAAGAATTGAAGGAAACAAACAAACATACAAGTGATAAAAACAAACATGCAATCTTCCTTGGAAACACAAAAGATCTTAACTAGAGAATACTAAGCTTATGAGCAAATCAAGAAAGAAAGATGATGAAATTATAATTCTTTAAGAGTACTTTTATCTTTTCATTCTATTCTCATAATAGTGTTGCTAATGACCGAGCCGGGTTTGACAAAACCAACTAAATTTACTCAATGATCCCAAAGTGATACCAATACTAATAACAAGATCAATCATATAACATAAATTGAGAACTAATATAAGATATGCAAAATAGTAAATGATAGAACTTCTCATTAATATTCCAAAACAGCAACTCACACCAAGGGATACATAGATAACTAACGAGAGGGGGGACACTTCCATAATGCAAACCATCCTACATAATAACTCCTTTATTCATGATATGATTCTACTAAAAAGGTAAACGGATAAAAGATAGTGTTGTGATACCGCGACACTCCCCCAAGCTTGGAACAAACCAAGGGATGCCAAAACCTAATGACGAATTACTCCTTTGGTGGTGGTGGTGTTCTCTCGATGAGCTTTTGAATCAATTTCCTCAAGTCCTCAATCTCGAAGGTGAGAGGATGAATCAACTCCGAGATGTGCTCAATGAGGTTCATGATCATGTTGGGTTGTGAATCCCAGCTCGTACGATTCTTTCCCCACTCTTCCTCCTTGAAGTCTTGTTTTCCTGCATGGTTAGAACGGGGCATGTCCCAATTAGAGGGTAGTTTCTCCTTTAGCATATTCTGGAATTGATGCTCATGTATAAGGGTATGGAAAGGATTCTTGGTGCATGGAGAAGGTGACGGCGAAGCCAAACAGTGATGCGGGGGCTTCCCTCCAGTGGAAAACCGTGCAGTCCTTTTGAACCTGTCAGGGTTTGCCACCACTCCAATGCTTGCAATGGTGGTGTTGGTGTGCGGATGCTGGTTTTACTATTCCTCCTCTTCATCTTTACTCTCGATCTCCTTCTCCTGCTCAGGGTCTTGGAGATCCTCCTCCGTAGGCTCCTTTCCCTTATCGTTGGCGGAGACCATTGTGCTTCTAAACTTTAAGAATAGTTTCTGGCAAAAACAGATCGAAATGAAAAAACGACGAGAACACGATATATGAACCTCGGGGGATCTTGGGGATTATATATTACGAATTTTTACAACAAAAGGAAGGTACTGGGAGAAAACGGGTCGGAGACGGACTCCGGGGTGGCCACACCACCTGGTGGCACGGCCAGGTGGGCCCACGCCACGGGGTGGTGTGAGCCACCTTGGCTCTATTTCCGTCCCTCTTTCGCTTCATTTCTTTCCTTATTGGATAAAAACTGCAAAAATATAACTTGCCAAATTTTTCGTGGACCTTTTCTTACTAGAACTGTGACCTATTCGAAAGCGGGCTCTGCAGGTCTCTGAACTTTGTATCGAATAAATTCTTCCTGAATCACCGCTTGAATAACATCAATATCTTCATCTTCATACACATATTTATTGAGTCATTTAACCTTTCACTATCTCATTACACCACTTTCTCCTACAACTTGGAAATTTCTTTCACACAAAACTTTACACAATTCTCATTAGCAACATTAGTGCATGCAAGGTAATAAACCTTTTAAGTTCAATTTCGACTGAAATCCATCAAAACATAAGATACTGTAGCAACTCCTTCCAAAAACCCAAAAAAAATTCAAAAAGGAAATTGATTTAAGTAGCAAATGCAAGAGTAGCAAAAATCTGTCAAAACAGACCAGCGGGTAAAGATCATTGTTTTCGAAAATCTTCTGTTGATCAACTCAAAAAGTGCAAAACTGACGAAAGTTAAATAACAACCTGGGGCAGAAGCACAAAAAATTACAGCTCAACCTGACATACAAAGAATTTTCACGAATTTTTACAGCGAAGCACAAAAATCTGTTTCAGGACAGCAACATTCCCAAATGTTACTTCTCTCTCGTTAGAGGTTGATCTTGACACAAAAACTAAACAAAAGGATAAGGAGAGGTTATCACTGCAGTAATAACTTCCACAACTCAAATAACCAAAACAAACTGAAAGCACAAATATATTGGGTTATCTCCCAAAAAGCTCTTTCTTTATAGCCATTAAGATGGGCATGAGAATTTCAGTGATGCTCACATAAGAGTAAGAATTAAAGTAAAATATAGCATCAAAAAGAAAAAATACACATGTTTATGTCTAACCCACTTCCTATGCAAGGGAATTTTGTAAGCAAACAAATTGTTGAAACCAGAGGCTACTAGCATAGGAAGGCAAAACAAGTGCAACATAAAGATTTTCATCATAAAGCTAGGAAACTTAATATTATTGTGATGCATAAGAACAATCTTCCCTCTCTCATAATAACTTTCGGTATCATGCATAAATTTAACGATATAACTATCACATGAACTATTATAGCAATGATCACTTAGCTTAACAGAAAACACAGGGACACTAGTTCTTATAACACTACTTTGTGAAATAATATTAGAAGTATCCTTATAGAGGATAGTGTGTCCATCTTCTACATATTTAGTGACAAAATCTTTCACATTTGCTACTACAGGTTCATCAGCTATTTGTTCATCAGGTTCAATAGCCTTATTTGTACTTTCATTAACCATACTAGCTATCATAGAAAGATCCTTTACTTTAACTAGGAAATGCATTTTCTCAATGTAAGGTTCAGGTAAAACATGATTAGTAGTATAAACTTCAGTATTTTTTCTAGGAACACAATTAGCAATATCTTTATATCGCTCATTATACTTATTCCATTTCTTTTTAGGAACTTCGATATAGGAAGCAAAAGCCTTAAAATAAGTTGCAATAGCTTGAGAGTCTAGACCATAAGCATTTCTAATATTCTGAAAGTCATCAGTTCCCATAAAAGATCCAACGCATTGATAATCATAATTTATACCTAACTTTCTTCCTTTATCATTCTACCATGCTTTAGCATTGTCTTGGATACGGTCTAGAAGATTCATTTAGCTTCTTCTTTCATGCGTGTAAATGATCTAGCACAAGAAGCATCCAATAAATCCTTATCATGAAGAGAAAGTCTTGCATAAAAGTTATTGATAATAATATTGTTGGGGAGATCATGAATAGGACATTTGAGCATTAGTAACATCAATATCCCCCAAGCTTCAGCTGTACTCTCTCCAAGAGGCCAAAAGTTGTATATTTGATTCCAATCTTTATGAATCTGACTAGGAGGATAAAACTTTGAATAAAAGAGAGGCACTATTTCCTCTCATTCAAGAGATTGACCATTCTTCAGTAGCTTATACCATTCCTCAGCTCTTCCTTTCAGTGATAATGAGAATAACTTATTCTTGACTTGATCGGTTGTAATACGTGCACACTTGAACAACCCACATAATTCTTGTATAAAGAGGAAATGATCGTCAGGAGGGACAGTTCCATCTCCAACATAATAGTTATCCATAACCCAATCAGTAATTCTTGTAGGTATTTTAAAAGTATCATTCTCAGCAGGTGGAGGTTCATCTACTACCTTAGTAGTGGTAGTGGCATTTCTAAATAATAAACTAAGTGAATTATCCATATTGAAATAAAGTAACTAATAGAAATAAACAATACTCATAGTAGAAGTTTCCTTTACCAGTTCCACTCTCCAATAGAGCTTTACTCGCCGCCAACTGCGCCAGAAAATAGTTTTGATGACCCATAAGTATAGGGGGTGTATCGCAGTATTTTCGATAAGTAAGAGTGTCGAACCCAACAAGGAGCAGAAGGTGTTGACGAGTGGCTTGGAGGAGGAATTCTCTGTAAATACTTAGCAAATGGATTTTTTGGGGTTTTTGATAATGCAGGTAAATAAAGTGCGAGAAAATAAAAAACAATAATAATAGATGTAGCAAGTGGCCCAATCCTTTCTTTAGCAAAGGACAAGCCGGATGTATTACTTAAGAGGACCAAATGTTCTCGAGGACACATGGGGATATCGTCAAGTGCTTTCGCTTCATATAGTCGATTAATATTCTTTAGTTTGATAAGTGTTGTGCGGGTGAACCTGTACTAATGTACCGACCTTCCTAGGACTAATACATACTTGTTATTAAATCCTTTGCAAGAATACGCAAGTACAAGAAAGTAATTAAGATAAAAACCTAACCACAGCTTTAAACTCTAAGATTCTAACATCCCTTGTGCAAAGGTTTCCTAGCGGGGGTTCATGTTTCTGTCACTCTGGCAACTCCTACGATTAGTAGCCAAATACACAATGCATTCCCCTAGTCTCATCAAGGTGAAGTGTCATGTAGTCGACGTTCACATGACACCACTAGAAGAATAACACCACAACTTAAATAGCAAACCATTGAATCTTTCTCAACACAATTTCACTACTAACAACATGACTTCTCCCATGTCCTCAAGAACTAAATGAACTACTCACAAGACATCATATGGATCAAGATCAGAGATGATATAATGATAAGTATAAATCTGAACATAACAATAATTCAATGGTTCCACTCAATAGCATCAACTACAATAAGTAATCAACACGGGGAAAGTTTCCCCTAAGAACTATGGATGATTCAACCCAATTATTACAGTGGTATGAAGTGGTGATGATGGTGCTGGTGGAGATGATGATGATGATCCCGATGAAGTCCAGCTTGATGGTGGTGTTGATGGCGACGATCTCCCCTCTACGGGAAGGAATTTCCCCGGTAGATTTCTGCTTGCCGGAGAGCTCTTTCTTTATCTATAGTTTTTTGCCCCACAGAGGCGGCGAAATCTTTCTATGGTTGCTCCCTGAGTGTTAGGGTTTCGTGGGGATAATATACGCCAAAGGGGAGAGCCAGGAGTGGGCCAGGGTGGCCACACCACCTGGTGGCGCGGCCAAGGGTAGACCGCACCAGGGGGTGGTGTGGCCCCCCTGTGGCCCAACTCCGCTCCCCCTTCTGGCATCCTTCGTCTTCTAGAAAAATAGGATTTTCCATATATTCTCCCGGATTTTCTGATCTTCGTGAATTTTGCCTCCAAACAGCGCCTTTTCCTTCAGAATCCTGACTGCAGCGGTCCATCCTCCAAAAGTCGTCAACCATGCAAAAACAGATGAAATAAAATAAGTATCATCTCTTAATATGAAATATATCAATGAATAACAGTAAATTATGATATAGAATAGTGATGCAAAATGGACGTATCACTTGGTCGAGTTGAAGACTCGAGTGAGGACTATATTAGTCAAAAGATGCTCTTGCTGGAGTTAATGACGTCTGTGCTGACGATGAGATCACCTCATTTGCCCGTGTGAGAGGTTTTGACGGGACGTGACAAAAGTGGGGCCCCATTTCGGACTTGGATTTTACCAGGCGTGCGCAATCTTCGATTTTAACCGCGTCTCCTCGATTCTCGTGCGTGATGGGAGGAGTGGAGCGATGGTTTGCTGTTTGCAGTGCCACGCGTCTATATCGATTTGCGCCACGCATCTGGCTGGTGCACTTCTGACTGTTGGACTGCATCTGCGGTGAGGTTAAGTAGGGATTGCTATGCCGTAATTTTCCCCACCACTCATTTTCTTCCTTGTGTGCTGCCTCCATTGCTAATCCTTGTTGTTCCATTGCTCGCGCCTCCTTGCTATGCTGGTCCTCCTCCAAACCTCTCCTAGCTACTTTCTGCGCTCCCACCACAAGCGCAAGACAGGGAAAATAAAGGTGGTTATACCGCTAGATCTGTGGCCACCACTATTGCGGCTAAGAAGAAGGGCGCCGCCACTACAGGCGCCAGCACTGCTGCTGCTGCCAAGAAGAAGGGCGAGGGCACCCGCGTCACGAATGGATCGTGGCTGCAAACCGCCATCAAGGAGACGGAGCTCTGTCATTCGCGATCTTTCTCTCCACTGAATTTCGGATGTTCCTCGCGTTTGTCATTTGCGGTCTTTCTCTCCCCCTCCACAAGTTTGTGAGGGGGTTACTCTCCTTTTACGGGCTCCAGCTCCATTAGCTAACCCCCAATTCCATCCTTCATATTGCTTGCAACATCACCCTTTCCGAGTGCTGGCTCAGAATCGAGCACACTTTGGCCTTTTCAAAAAACACTTCAAACTGAAATGCCAATCGGGCTCTAGGTCGGTAGTCTATGATATAGGAGGCTGCGTGATCCATGTAGACCCCAATGTCAAATATTTCGCCATCAACTTCAATGGATCTGTCTAAGGATGGAGGCATATGTGGTTCTGTATCTGCGACCAGAAGGTTGATGAGGAAAACTTTGGGCTCGCTCCTTTTGATTCAACGGCAGAATGCAAGAGAAGGAGGTCATGGAAGAAAACGATGATGCCCGGCAAAGCCAAGGAAACCGAGGCTCTGTACAAGCATGTCTGCGACCTTGAGCTCCACATGGGAAAGGATGTGGGCGGCGTAGACCTCATTCGCACCTAGATGCATTGTCGAGTGAAGTCGCTGCAAGCTAGGGCGCAACTAATGCGCTGCAGGACCGGTGTTGACAATGTCACTCGCATTTCTCGAGATAATATTTCCTCGGGTGAAGTAGACAAAAGGTTTCGGCTGCTCACCAAGTACACATCCAAGGAGAAACTCCCTGGTGACTCAGCCGTGCCTCCATTCTGCGTGATTCACCCTCCGCCTATGGTGGCCTTCTTGTTGGGTCTTCTTATTTTTCGATTGCCTTCTAGGTTTTCCTTTATATTGATGCTGCCTCTTTTTCCAGGACTAGAAGGTGACCACTGTGTTGCCTCCCCAGCTGGAGGGAGTGATCCCTCGTGAAGCGGAAGAGGAGGATGAGTCGGGCTCCACCGTCCCTATTGAGGAAGAGCAGAAGCCCCCGAGTCCAACAGGAACGGGACTCGCAAGCGCTCCCGAAGTGAGGATTCGGATGCATCCTTGCTGATGATGTTGGAGGGTTCCTTGACTACGGTAGAGGAGCCAATTCCCGCTGTGCCTGTGATCATCGTGGCTCCTCCTCCATGGAAGAAGCTGAGGCGTACCGAAGGAGGTGTCTGATGACTTCTTCGACCTTGATGACTTCGACTAGTGAGTTTTGTGCTTCTGCTGATTCATCTTTGTGTCCTGAAATCTCTTTCTCTAAAGTTGTGTTTGTATGCTAATGTTGCAGCAAAACCGCATCATCGTCTTCTGATGACTGCCGCTTCGTGAAGGAGTCTGGAGTCGCGGACTCCAAAGAAAAGGATGTGGCAGAGCAATCGCATTCTCCCCAGGTGGCGGCCAACTCTGGTGCCAGTTCTACGAGTTCCCTCCATGCTGGGGGCACCAGATGGTTGCCCGGACGCCTATGCAGAAGGAAACTTCGGAGTCCCTGGAGGAGCATGTAAGTTCCCTTGACTATGTCTGTCGAATTTAAATTGATGTTGATGCATATCTTCTTGCAACCTATCGTGAAGGAAATTATTCGCCTCGCTGAACATATTATGTTGATGGGTCGTCAGCATGCCTTGCTGGATACCCAACATCGCGCACTTCAGGGTGAGCTTATGTTTTGTATATATGTGATGCTACTACAGAAAATCGCCAATCTTAAGTGTTTGCCACTATTTTGTGCCAATCTTAAGTGTTTGCCACTATTCTCCGTAGCATCAGCACCCTCGAGAAGGGTCTTGCCACCGCAGAGAAGAAACATGACAAGGCGCTCCAAGCTCTTGAGGAGTCGAAGAAGCGCGAGGAAGACTTGCATTTCGTCGCAGCCGACAGAGAGAAAGTGTTCGTGGAACAACTTTTCTCTGTTGCCAAGGCACTCTTGGGTACGTTCAGCATCATTTTGCTTGTGATGCACTTTGCCTGCATGTTTGTGGTGCTCATATGTATCTTGTGCAGATGCTGCTGGCATGGACTTCGACGCTTAGGCTTTAGCTTGCCCAGATGCCTTGGTCGGTCTGGTGGCTGCACTCGAAGACCGAAGCGTCTCCGTCAAGGATGCAGTCAAGAAGGCCAAGGGTGTGCTTGGGCGTCTTCGAGAGGATATGGTCCCCAAGGCCAAGCTGATCGAAGATCTTGATGGCTTGGTGGAGTCCTTCGCTAGAGGCATGCCCATGGACTTCAAGAATGCTCAGACGGGGGTTGGAGCGACCATGGGACTCGCTATGGCGCAAGCTCATGGTGTTGACATGAACCCTAGCAAGGTCTCCTCGATGATGTCGGTCATTGAGGATGGCCAGCAAGTAGTGTTTGCTCCCTTTGCCACTAGTTGTCATAAATATGGGCCTCGGCTCATTGAAACACTCACAAAGTACTCGGCGGAGCTGAGGCGGTTGAAGACGGCGTAATCCATAGCGTTAGAGGCTATAACCGAGAACGCGGCAGCGTTAGAAGCTACCATTAAGTCGAGGAATCCCCTCAAGGGATATCTCTCTGTTGACCTTTTCTAATATTCTAGCTTCTCCAGACATCTTTTTGATTTGCGTTGTGTGTTCTAGGGTGGTCCCTTTGCAAACTTGCTAAACTCGATGTTTTTATTATTGGCATTTTTATGAGTGGTTGGTCTTATCCATCTGTTCCTCTACTTGGATAGGGTCCTTCGACTGCATCTGACACACCTCCCACCAATGAACCTCTGTTGCAACCATGTTCAAAGGTGGAGGAGCTATTGCTGCTGTCTCGATTGCGTGATCCCATAAAACACTTGGAGCGGGAGATGGCCATTATCCTTGGCAGCGCTGATGTGTGGAAGTCGAAGGCCAAAAAGGCCAATGAACAGGAGAATATCTTCTGGGCGAGGTGGCTCAGTTGAATGAGCAATTGGACTGTTAGTTTCCTTAGTTTATTCTCCTTTTCCAGTCACTCGCGGCGGCAAGTTACCCTTATGCTTTTTGCTACTCTTTGCAGTTGTGAGGAAACGCCATCCTCAGAACGAGCGGGACGGAGTGGCCATTCAGCTAAACAATTGGACCCAGGACCAACTGGAAGCCAGCGGGTACTTTTGGGTTGACCGGGATCGCGCAGTCGCGTTGTCGACATTGCAGGATTGTGGGTTGCAGGTGCTGTTGTACTTTAAGAAGGCGCAGTCGTGCCTAAACCACATTTTTTGGGCAATGTTTTCCTTAGACGCGGTACCTTCAAGCTTGCTAGCTTTACTAAAGAAGTTCCAGGATGCCAGCGTAGTTCACGAGTGCGTGTGTCAGTAGTTAGTCTCGGGTGCCAAGGCTACACATGCACTTGTTTGCCTGCCTCGACCTGATATGGATCTGGCAGCTGTTGCCACTAGACCGCCGCCCCTACCAGAAGGGATGGCGTGGAACATGGTGCCGCATTATCGGGTGGTTGATCAATCGGCCGAAGATATCATCGAATTGTTTGAAGAACATACCAATGTTCTCCTTTTACGGTAGTAGTGTAGTTTAGAACCTGCACAGAGTTGTATATGTGTTGCAAAGTTCGTATAAGTGAGTCGGGTGTATTTATTACCATTTATATGTAAAAGCTTGCTAACTTGTATATTTTTCGAGTAGCTTGTACTCTACGGTTCCTTTTCATTAGCTTGACACATATTCATCTTAGCACCTTGTCAACCTATCAGGTACGTTGCAGTTGGGTTGGTTTTACCAAGGTTTCGATTGATAGTACGTCAGCTACTCAGGCTACTGCGTTATTCGTGTAACGAGATGGAAAGGGTGGTGCAGCCCCCGAGTGATGTAATTGCAAGTAAAAATAGAAACACAAAGTTGGAGGCACTTAACTTTATTTATTCGTAGAATATCAGGAAATACAATGTGTGGCTAAGTAGCCTAGCTTAATAGCCTTATTTGTGAAGTAAAAACATCTAAGGGTAGAATTGACGTAGTTGTGCGAAGTTCCAGGGGTTGGAGTATGCGACTCCACTTTCTACGTCTTTAAGGCGGTAGGCGCCACCTAGGATTACTTCGATAATCACATAAGGTCCCTCCCAAGGGGACTCGATCTTGAGGTGCCCTTGCTGCTTTAGTCACAGGACCAGGTCTCCTTCGATGAAGGACCTTGGGCGTAGCCTTCTGCTGTGGCAGTTGCGAAGGTTTTGCTGGTAGATAGTGGATCGCTCCGCTTCTATCTCGTGTGCTTCATCGAGGAGGTCGACAGAGTCTTCGAGTGCGAGAGTTTATTCCGCTTCACTATATGCTACAACCCGTGGGGCTTTGTAGCGTACTTCTGTAGGTAGTACTGCCTCGACGACATGTACCATGAAGAACAAAGTATAGCATGTGGCACTGTTTGGAGTTGTGCGCAGGCTCCATAGTACTGATTGTATCTCCTCGGGCCAGGACCCAGCAGCTCTTTCGAGTGGCCTGAGGAGCCTTTTCTTGATGCCGCCACAGACGAGGCTGTTGGCCTTTTTGACTTGACCGTTGGTCTGAGGGTGTGCCACCGAAGCGTAGCTGATGTTGATTCCTAGGTTTTCGCAGAAATCCTGGAACTCGTTCGAGGTGAAGTTTGTTCCGTTGTCCGTGATGATGCTATGTGGCACCCCGAACCGGAAGACAATGGACTCGAAGAATTTGATGATAGTGGCCCCTGATTGATTTTTCAGCAGCATGGCCTCAATCGACTTGGTGAATTTGGCGACTTCGACAAGGAGGTAGACATACCCTCTAGGTGAAGATTTTTCCAGCTTGCCGACCATACTGAGTCCACATTGCGCGACGGGCCAGGCCATGGGTATTGGCATGAGTTCTACACCAGGTGCGTGCGGTTTGTCCACAAATCGTTGGCAAGCGGTGCATCATTGGACGATGTCCATTGTGTCATTGATTTCCATTGGCCAGTAGAATCCAGCTCGCAGAGCTTTGGAAACAAGGGCGTGACAAGGGTGTGATGGCCGCAAGTTCCTGATACATTGCAAATGTATCTATAATTTTTGATGTTCCATGCTTGGTTTTATCTAATTTCTTGTGTTTTTTCCACACTTTGGAGTACTTTTCATATGATTTCTTGGACTAACCTATTAACAAGAGCCACAATGCCAACTGCCTGTTTTCTACTGTTTTTGGTTCCAGGAAAGTTGGAAAATGAATATTCTCGGAATTGGACAGGACAAAAGCAAAGTGCCTATTTTTCCGGAAGACATCTGGAGCCAGAATATGAGACGAAGAAGGGATAGGGGTCGACCACACCACCTGGCCACGCGGCCAGGCCTGGCCCGCGCCAGGGGGTGGTCTGGCAGACCCCAGCACCCCCTCGGCCTCCCATTCCGCCTATATATTGCCCTCGGGACCAAAACCCTAAGTACCCGATCAAAAAACCACGAAAGAGTCTGTAGCCGCCGTCATCTCCATGCCTAGATCGGGAAGGATATGAAGCTCTTCCCGGCACCATGCCGGAGAGGGGAATTCACCCTGGAGGGCTTCTTCATCATCATGCAAGCCTCTGGTGTGATGCATGAGTAGTTCATATATGGATTACGGGTCCATGTAGTAGCTAGATGGTTGGTTCTCCTCCTTTGTGCTTCCATGTCTAGATCGTGTGAGCTCCGTTCATGATCAAGATCATCTATTTGTAATCCATACATGTTGTGTTTGCGGGGATCCGATGGATATTGAGATGATATTTCAGATTGATCATTGATTCTATCATGTCTTTTTTATTTGTGATGTTGCATGTTTTCCGTTGTTAGTAGCTATCTTGGCCAAGTAGATGCTAGCAACTCCAAGAGTTAGTATTTATGCTCGATAGTGGGTTCATACGTCTGGTAATCTGGGGAAGTGACAACAATCTCTCAGGTACTAGATGTGATGTTGCTACTAGGGACAAAACAACAATCCTTTGTTCATAGAACAATTGTATTGTTTACATTACACGCAATTCGTAAAGCATTAATTTTTTGCTTGCAACTTAATACTGGAGGGGGTTCGGATGATAACCTGAAGGTGGATTATTAGTCAAAGATGCAGTTGGATGGCGGTCTATGTATAATGTTGTAATGCCCAATCAAGTTCCAAAGGAGTCAAGATGATTAGTATATGCATGTATTGCTCTCTCGATGTTTTTCCGTTGCCCCGCTGTAATTTGTTCACCCAGCATGTTATCTATGTTAAGGAGAGCCACCTCTAGTGAACTATGGACCCCGGTCCCTTCTTTTACATACAATCTATAAACTGTTTACTGCTTTGTGTTTACTTTCTGCAAACTATTACTTCCTTCCATTCGATACGTTTAATCCTTTGTTTTCAGCAAAACCGGTGAGATTGACAACCTCATCGCAAGTTGGGGGCAAAGTTCTGTGGTTGTGTTGTGTAGGTCTCCACGTTACTACTAGCACCGGTAGTGCGCCCTGCCAAGGCTCAGCTAGCAACACCTTTGGGGCGTTTCCTTGCTCCTACTAGTTCGATTAAACCTTGGTTTCATAACTGAGGGAAAACTTACTGCTGTGCTCATCATACCTTCCTCTTGGGGTTCCCCAATGAGCTCCACATCAACACCGAGCCATCAAGTACTTTTTCTGGCGCCGTTGCCGGGGAGTCAAGGACATCTTCACAAGGGGAGTCCCTCATAACCAATCTCTTTACTTTGTTATTTTTGTTTTGCTTAGTTTCTTTTTTCTTTGTTTGCTTGTTTCTTTATCAAAAACACAAAAAAATAGTTTTACAAGTTTGCTTTCTTCATCAAAAACACAAAAAAATGACTACTCTTGAAAGCACTCAGTTGTGTGACTTCACTAGCACCAACAACGATGATTTTATGAGCACACCTATTGCTCCACCTGTGCCTGAAGCTACTTTCTTTGAGATAAAACCTGCTTTACTCAATCTTGTTATGAGAGAACAATTTTCTGGTATTGGTAATGAAGATGCTGCTGCTGCCCATCTAAATAACTTTGTTGAACTTTGTGAGATGCAAAAGCATAGGGATATATATGGTGATATTATTAAGCTTAAATTGTTTCATTTCTCTTTGAGAGGAAAAGATAAAGAGTGGTGGAATTCCTTAACTAGGAATAGTATTGATTCTTGGACTAAATGCAAAGATGCTTTCATTGGAAAATACAATCAACCTGCTAAGATTATATCTATGATAAGTGAAATATTTAAGTTTAAACAATCTGATAATGAACATGTTGCTCAAGCTAGGGAAACAATGAAATCTTTGGTAAAGAATTGTCCCACTCATGGACTGACTGCTTGGATGATCATCCAAACTTTTTATGTAGGATTGAACTACTCTTCAAGGAACCTATTGGATTCTGCTGCTGGAGGTACCTTTATGACCATCACTTTGGGTGCTACAACAAAGCTTCTGGATAATATGATGGTTAACTATTCTGAATGGCATACTGAAAGAGCTCCACAAGGTAAGAAGGTATTCTGTTGAGGAAACCTCCTCCTTGAGTGATAAGATTGATATTATTATGTCTATGCTTGTTAATGGGAAAGCCTCTTTGGTTGCTCAAGAAGAGCAAGTTGATGTGAACTTCATAGGAAATAACAATTTTGGAAATAATGCTTATAGGAATAATTTTGGTAACAACAATTATAAGCCATATCCTCCCAACAACGGTAATGCTTATAGAAATTCCTACAACAACAATATGAGTGTTCCCTCTAAACTTGAAGTTATGCTTAAAGACTTTATTAGTAAGCAAACTGCTTTCAACAAAACTATTGAGGAAAAACTCTCTAATGCTGAAAGAAATATAGCATCTTTGGCTGAAGCTCAATCTTCTTTGAATAAAATGGCTGCTAAACCTGAAACTAATGATAATCCCTTTGCAGCTACTAATGCTATACAAGTAAGAATTGATGAAAATGTTAGACTATTAGCTGAGTTACATGCTAAGTGGGAAAGAGAAGACGAAATTGCTAGAAACATTAGTGTTTCTACTATCACTACCACTGGTGTTGAGGCTAGTAATAGTTCTACTACTTTAGATGATAATTATGATTTTGATCTTGATGGTTGCAATATCTCTAAAGTTATTAAGTTCCTACAAAATCTTGCTAAAAGTCCTAATGCTAGTACTATGAACATGGCCTTTATAAAACACATTACTGATGCTATCATAAAGATTAAAGAAGAAAGATGAAACATAAAGCTTCTATTCCTATAAAATAAGAAGATTGTTGGGAAGTCATTATTAATATGAAAGTAAATGACTTTGATTTTAAAGCTTTATGTGATCTTGATAGTAGTGTTTCTATTATGCCTAGAAGGATTTATGATATGCTTGATTTGCCTCCACTTGAAGATTGTTATTTGAATGTCCCACTTGATGATAATGCTAAAAAGAAACTCATGGGGAGTATTAATGATGTTCTTATTATGGTTAACATTTCCTATGTCCCCGTTGATTTCTATGTTTTGGATGTTGAATACAATGCTTCTTGTCCAATACTTTGGGAAGACCTTTTCTTAGAACCGTTGGTGCCATTATTGATATGAAAGAAGGCACCATTAAATATCAACTCCCACACAAGAAAGGTATAGAACACTTCCCTACGAAGAGAGAGAAGATTTCTTTTGCCTCTCCTATGAAAACAAAATTTGGTCTTGATGCTTCTTCATTCGAGAACACTTGATTCTTTTTCTTGCTTCTTATGCCTAACTTAAAGGCGTTAAAGAAAAGTACTTATTGGGAGATAACCCAAAAGTTTTAGATGATTCTTGGAAGTTATTACTTCGGTAATAACCGCTCCTTATCCTTTGTATTTGCTTTTTGTGCCAAGAGTAATCTCTAATGAGAGAGAACCAATGATTGGGGAAGTTGCTGTCCCGAAACAGATTTATGTGCTTCATCGTAAAAATTCGTGTAAAAGATCTGAACGTATTTTTAAGGCGTGAATTTTTGTGCTTCTGCCCCAGGTTGTTATCTAACTTTCGTTAGTTCAACACTTTTTGATTTGAGAAACATAAGGTCTTCAAAAAAATTCGTCTTTACCTGCTGGTCTGTTTTCACAGATTTCTGCCATTTTCTGCATTTGCTTCTTGTTGGTTCCTTTTTGAGTTCTTTTGGGGAATTCAGCTTTTTTAGGGAAGTGCTTCAGTAGATAGTGTTCTAATGGAAGTTTATTGGTGTTATAATTGAACCTTAAGACCTATTATCTTGAGTGCACTAATGTTGGTAATAAAGATTTTGTGAAGTTTTGTATGAAGGAAAAATTTCAGGTGTATGGAAGGAATGAGTAATGAGATGAAGGATGGACTAAATCTCAAGCTTGGGGATTCCACACGTGTCACCCCAAGAAATATCCAAGAATTACAATCGTCAAATCTTGGAGATGCCCAAGGCATCTCCCTCTTCATCAATAAAAATCCCAGGTTTCTTCCAAACGCTTCATTTTTATTGTTTCATGCACAGTTGTGTTGTTCTTGGAGCGTCTTCTTTTTTGTTTTCGTTTTTGGTTTTTCGTTTGATTGGTTTGTTTAGTTTGCTGAATAAATTGGTTGGACCCCCTCGTTCATACACTGGTTTTCAAATAAGTTTGATTTGGTTTGGAAAAGAGTAGGAAAGTTCATGCTTAAGTGTTAAAGAGAGGTTGTTTTTGACTGTGGCCTATGCTTTGTCATGCCATGCTTGATATTGTTTTGGCTTTATGCTTAGTATTATTTGCTGTAGCATGAATTGTTATAAACAATTGAGATTGCTTAATGTGCCTTGGATGAATTATGCGTTATTTTAGCATATTAAAGCATAGTATAGTGGTATTCTCCTTTGATGCTTTGTTTGGGTTGAGAGCAACACACCATGTTATGACTATCTCAAGTCACCATACCCTTTTTGATCCTTTAGTTTTCAACTTGTAGTATCACTTTATGCTTTGATCAATGATGTTTTGTTGCTCTGCATGATTATGGCAATTATTGCTCTCTTAGTTTGTCGCTCCTAGTCTTTTGCTAGCCTCCACAACCAAGTATGAGTTCCACTCATGCATCCAACTCCCTAAACCAAGTTATTCCAAAGACTCCACCATACCTACCTACTAGAATATGCTATTCCAAGTATATTCATGCTTTTGTTTATCTTCCAAATTAAACTTGTTATGATAAAACTAGTGATTAAAGCTCTCAAGAACTTGATGGCACACTTTACTTTTTTGCATCTAATAAACTTGAACCATTGGGTCAATCTTTGTTGCGTAGATGCTTGCGCTTTATAAGTTGAAATTAGCAGAACCATGTATCATGGGGAACACTTTCAACATTGCACTTGTACTTTGTACCCCGTTGATATCATGTTCTTTTGCTTATGGATCCCGGCAGTGTGAAATAAAAGTGGAACTTGTAAGATCATGGAGTTTGTACGTGTGTTAGAGAAACGCCTGGGCCGCTAGCCTAAGACATGCCTAATCATGGTGGAAACTTGCAGCATCACCATAATGAGCACTCTATGAAGCATCCTCAATAAAAACCTATGCAAATAGCAAACAAAAAGATCGCTGAGATGCTCATTGTCTGCTTGCCTTGTCATTTTGATTATGGGATAGCTCCTGTATCATGTGCAAGGGGTACCCCGTTGGCGGTTCTTTATGATACTTACAATGAAAAGAGCTTACTTATGACTAAAGCTCAGTAGCATGAGGTTCGGTCTTCGTAAGTAAGGGGCATGAGATTTCGGTTTATAACTTGTCAAGCATATCCTCTTAGTTGTGTCACTTTAACCTTAATCACCTTCAAGATGCTTATGATAGGGGCAATGAGAGCTGAAAGCTATAAGTACCAAAAATTTTTGAAGCTCTTTATGAGACTTGAATCCCTACTTCCTTCTATGAAGGCCTTTCTTCCACCATTATATTTAGTCTCCACCTTCTACCTTTATGCACTTACTTTGAGAGCATAGTGGCCATTCTTAGTTCTATGTGCATTGTCCCAAGACTAGTTGATTGATGCATAACTTGATATTGCTTGTTTAAAACTATTTATATCTAGTCACTCTTATGAACTTTGAAAGTGTCGTATGCATTTATACTTCTACTATATGAGGGACAAGCTGAATACTATTATGCTATGTTTTCTTTATGTGAAACAAACAAACGTCTTGCAAAGCATTGTTATTCATGAATCTTTTGTTTGTGCCTTTTCATGTTGCATCATAGTTTCTTTGTCTTATTGCTAGAACTTTGTCTTTCATGTTATGATTGAAGTACTATGATCCCAGCTTTGAATGTTCTACAAATATTTTGATCAAGTTTATGATGGTGCATGTCACCTCAAAAATTATTCTTTCTTTTTATCACTTACCTACTCGAGGACGAGCAGGAGTTAAGCTTGGGGATGTTGATACATTGCAAATGTATCTATAATTTTGGATGTTCCATGCTTGGTTTTATCTCCTTTCTTGTGATTTGTCCACACTTTGGACTACTTTTCATATGATTTCTTGGACTAACCTATTAACAAGAGCCATAGTGCCAGCTGCCTGTTTTCTGCTGTTTTTGGTTCCAGGAAAGTCAGAAAATGAACATTCTCGGAATTGGACGGGACAAAAGGCAAAGTGCCTATTTTTTCGGAAGACATCTGGAGCCAGAATACGAGACGAAGAAGGGCTAGGGTCCGGCCACACCACTTGGCCGCGCAGCCAGGCCTGGCCCACGCCAGGGGGTGGTCTGGCCGGCCCCAGCACCCCCTCGGCCTCTCCTTCCGCCTATATATTGCCCTTGGGACCAAAACCCTAAGTACCCGATCAAAAATCCACGAAAGAGTCTGTAGCCACTGTCATCTCCATCCCTAGATCGTGAGGGATCTAAAGCTCTTCCCGGCACCCAACCGGAGAGGGGAATTCACCCTAGAGGCCTTCTTCATCATCATGCAAGCCTCCGGTGTGATGCGTGAGTAGTTCATCTCTGGACTACGGGTCCATGTAGTAGCTAGATGGCTGGTTCTCCTCCTTTGTGCTTCCATGTCTAGATCTTGTGAGCTCCGTTTATGATCAAGATCATCTATTTGTAATCCATACATGTTGTGTTTGCGGGGATCCGATGGATATTGAGATGCTATTTCAGATTGATTATTGATTCTATCATGTCTTTGTTATTTGTGATCTTGCATGCTTTCCGTTGTTAGTAGCTATCTTGGCCAAGTAGATGCTAGCAAATCCAAGAGTTAGTATTTATGCTCGATAGTGGGTTCATGCCTTTGGTAATCTGGGGAAGTGACAAAAAACTCTAAGGTACTAGATGTGCTGTTGCTACTAGGGAGAAAACAACAATCCTTTGTTCATAGAACAATCGTATTGTTTACATTAAACGCAATTCGTAAAGCAATAATCTGTTGCTTGCAACTTAATACTGGAGGGGGTTTCGGATGATAACCTAAAGGTGGATTATTAGTCAAAGATGCAGTTGGATGGCAGTCTATGTATAATGTTGTAATGCCCAATCAAGTTCCAAAGGAGTCAAGATGATTAGTATATGCATGTATTGCTTTCTCGATGTTTGTCAATTGCCCCGCTGTAATTTGTTCACCCAGCATGTTATCTATCTTAAGGAGAGCCACCTCTATTGAACTATGGACCCTGGTCCTTTCTTTTACATACAGTCTATAAAGTGTTTACTGCTTTGTGTTTACATTCTGCAAACTATTACTTCCTTCCATTCGATATGTTTAATCCTTTGTTTTTGGCAAAACCGGTGAGATTGACAACCTCATCGCAAGTTGGGGGAAAATTTTTGTGGTTGTGTTGTGCAGGTCTCCATGTTGCTACTAGCACTGGTAGTGCGCCATTCCAAGGCTCAGCTAGCAACACATTTGGGGTGTTTCCTTGCTCCTACTGGTTCGATTAAACCTTGGTTTCATAACTAAGGGAAAACTTACTGCTGTGTTGATCATACCTTCCTCTTGGGGTTGCCCAATGAGCACCACATAAACACCGAGCCATCAGTGCCTTCGTGTATCTCGAGGAGGATGACTCTTCCATCTTTGTTGGAGACGCATCATCGAAGGACTCCTATGATGCTACATTTCGATAGTTCTCTGTTGATGAGGGTGAAAGCCTTGGATCGTTGCTCTATATGACGCGCATCTGTCGGGTCATCTGGCAACCTTTTGTTGAGCAGGCATGTGATGTATGGTTGTGTCTAGGATGGGTCGTCATCATGACCTCCATGGGGCCTTCGAGTCCAGTATCTTGCTCCATGTCCTTGAGTTCCTTCGGTTCGTTGAATGGCGTAGCCCCCGAGTCCTTTCACGTGCAAGCTTTCTACTCTGGAGCCGTTGGCTTGATGGAGAGTTCGTACATTTGCTCTACGAATACTCCAAGTGGCACCGGGGCATAGCTGGAGCCAATGTTGGCGAGTGTATCCGCCTCTTCGTTGCTTTCGCGACCGACATGTGTAGTTTGCAGCCATCAAAGTCAACTTCGAGTGTGTCATAGAGGTCATGATAGGCGATCATGTTGTCGCTCAGAGTGTCGCACTGGTTCATGGTTTGATTTATGACCAGTTTCGATTCACCGTACATGACGAGTCGTGTTGCGCCACAATCTTTGGTCATCTGAATCCCTTGGAGCAGGGTTTCGTATTCAGCTTCATTGTTAGAGGCGCGGAACTGCATTCGTAGAACATACCTCATCATGTCACCTTGTGGTGATGTTAGGATGACGCCCGCGCTAGCTCCTTCTCGATGTTTTGATCTGTCGAAGTGCATTGTCCATAGACAGGACATGTCTAGCTGGTTCTCCATCCTGTGGACGAGGAAGTCCAGGAGTACTTGCGACTGGATCACATCTTGCTTCTCGTATGTGATGTCTCATGGAGACAGTTCTATCCCCCAAAGAGCGACTCGTCCGGTGACGTCGGGGTTGTTGAGGATGTGCCCTAGTGGAGCATGGTTCACCACAATGATGGGGTGCTCCTAGAAGTAGTGGCGCAGTCATCGGGATGTCAAAAAGACGCCGTTTGCCAGCTTCTATTAATGCGGGTACTGCTGTTTTGTCGGCGTGAGCACCTCGCTGAGGTAGTAGACTAGGAGTTGTACCCCGTGGACTTTGTTTTCTTTGGCTTGTTCCAGTACGAGCACATCACTAACAACCTGGTTGGTGGCAGAGATGTATAACTGCAGCGGCTCCTTTTCTTGAGGTGTAACCAACAACGGCAAAGTGGATAGTAGATGCTTGATCTCTTCGAATGCTTCTTGTGCTTCTTCTGTCCACTCGAAATTGGTCAGCATTGCGAAGGAGTTGGTATAAACGCAGCGCCTTTTCGCCCATTCAACTGATGAATCGACTGAGCGCCGCGATACGCCTAGCTAGCTGATGGATGCCTTTTACGTTCTTCGTCTTCTCCATGGGCACTATGGCCTTTATTTTCTTCAGGTTTACCTCGATCCCCCTCGTGGAGATGAGGTACCCGAGCAGTTGCCCAGATCGTACGCTGAAGGTGCATTTGTCCGGATTCATCTTGATCCGATAGCGGTCGAGGTTATCGAAGGTCTCGTGGAGATCATCGAGTAGCGAGGCTTCCTCCTTAGTTTTGATGATGATGTCGTCGACGTAGATTTGAATATTGCGACCAAGCTGCTTCTTGAGGCAGGCTTGCATACACCGCTGATAGGTGGCCCCTGCCTTTTTCAGCCTAAAGGGCATCATTGTGTAGCAGAAGACGCCAAAGGGCGTGATGATGGCCATTTTCTCCTGGTCTTCCTCCTTCATTCGAATCTGGTGGTAGCCTGACTAGGCATCGAGGAAGTAGAGGCGCTCGCATCCTGCGGTGGAGTCAATTATCTGGTCGATCCACGGCAATGGGAAGTGGTCCTTTGCGCAATGTTTGTTCAAGGAGGTGAAGTCACGCACATCTGTAGGATATCCGTGTCCTTTTTAGGAACGAGCATGGTGTTTGCTACCCAGGTGCTTTCCTTGATCTCGCGTATGAAGTTAGCATCAAGGAGTCTGTTGACTTCCATACTGACCGCTTTTCCCTTGGCTGAGATAGTCGATGTATCGTGTGCTTCACTAGTCTTGCTTCAGGATTTATATTGAGTGAGTGCTCGGCAAATTCCCTGGGAACCCCTGGCATGTCCGCTGGACACCAGGCGAAGATTTCCCAGCGCTCACGGAGGAATTCGACGAGCATGAGTTCCTATGCGGGACTCAGGCTATTGGTGATGAGGGCCATCTTGGTCGGGTCCGTTGGGTGGACCTAGACCGCCTTGGTGTGGACCAATGAGTCGAAGGATTAGTCACATGAGCTTGGCTTACTCGGAGGAGGTAGACTGTTGTCTATCGACTCCTTCAGCCTTGCCAGCTCCTCCCGCATGCTGAAAGACTAGGAGATTCTATTGAATTCCCTGTCTCAGCTGTATGACCTCTCGAAGCTTCCGTTGACGGTGATAATGCCGTTGGGGTCTGGCATCTTCATCTGCAGGTAGGCATATTGTGGCACCGCCATGAACCTTGCGAATGCGACACGTCTGAGGATAAAGTGGTATTGCGAGGGCCAGTTGACCACTTCGAATTCGATGCGTTCTGGCCGGAAGTTTGCTGGCGTTCCAAAGATGACATCCAAGCTAATCTTGCCCAGAGGATATACGCCCTTCCCTAGAACGATTCTGTGGAATGTTGTTTCTGAGGTTTCTAGGTAGGACAAGGGAATTCGCATGCCGAGCAAGGTGGTTGCGAACATTAGGTTGATGGTGCTGCCGCTGTCCATGAAGACATGACTCATATTGAAGCCTCCAATTTGTGCCTCGAGCACCAGGGGACAATGACCTGGGCGAGGAACTTGACGTGGATGGTCGCGCTTGTCGAAGGTAATGCAGGACTCGCTCCCACTAAGGTACTCTATGGTGGAGGGTGGCGAGTTCATCGCTAGATTAACTTGGCGAGTGATTGATTTTTACACCCGATTTGATGGGCGTGCTTTTTGGATCATTCCCATGATTCCCAGAGCTTGTGGGTACTGCTCGGCTTCGTTGTTTTGGACTGGCGTAGCTGCAGGTGGTGGTGGCCCAGGTGGTGGTGGTGCCGCTCCATGATCCACGACAAGGGGCCAGCTCCGTAGCCTTGGTTTATCGCGTCGCGATTCATCTGGGCCAGGCCTTCGTGGATTCTGAGGAAGTCACAGCAGTCCTTTCGGGAAGTGACTGGATTTTTTCTTGCGATCGTGCTTGTCAATGTAGAAGTGTACATTGCATGGTCCGAACAGTTTGTCCTAGATAGATGTTCTAGGTGCCTCATCGCGAGTGCGGTGTTGCCACACTTGCGTGGTTTTCCCACTGTCGCGAAATCCACCACTACGGTATCCGCTGTTGTGGTTGCTATCGTCGCATTTGTCATCGTAGCTAGCCACGACCATGTCAACTTCCTCGTGGTCCTTGTAACCGCGCATCTGGCGTTTTCCTCGGCGATAGCGTATGCAACCGAGGCCATCATCATCATCTGAGTAGATGCGGTTTTTCACCGAGTCCTCTCCATCATCCTACCTATTCGTGATCTCCATCAGGTGGTCGATTTTTTTGGGCTTCGAGCGGCCCAGCTCCTCTCTGAACTCTCTGCAGCACATGCCGCCATTGAATGCGTTGATTGCGTGTTCCTCAGAGATGTCTTCTATAGAGTTTTTGATGAAGGACCACCTCTCGATGTACGAGCGCAGCGACTTGTCATTCTTTTGGTAGCAGCCTCTTAATTCTTCGATTGACGCGGGCCTTTTGTAAGTGCCCTTGAAGTTTCGCACGAAGCTATAAACCAGCTCATCCTAGCTGCGAATCGATCCGCACGGGAGGTTGTTGAGCCACGCACGAGCGACACATTGTAGCTGTAGCTAGAGGCATTGCATGGTCGTGCTCTTTGTTCCTCTGTGTAGTCTGACGGAGGAGATATGATCCTCCAGCCAGATCTTCGGGTCTTGGAGGCCGTCGAATTTGGGGTCCTCCGATGGGAGTTTGAACCCTTTTGTCATTCACTTTTGCCGTATGGCTCTACTGAAGAAGCGGGCATCACAGAGCTCTATCCTGTCATCTTCTGAGTCAGTCGAACGAGCGTGCCTCGGCGCATCTTGTCAACTTTGTGCTGGGTGATGTCATTGCACGCGTCGTAGTCGTAGTCGTGTCGCCGAGAGCGGCGTCGAGGCGATAGGTCATGGTTGTCGTCGCTGGAGGAGGAGGAAGAGTAGCGGTTGGCCAGAGCCTTGCGTTTCTTCGGCTCCGGTGTTGGATCCTTGATGAGGGCAGCTTCGACTAGTCCTAGGCCTACGATCATAGATCGGTGCATGGTAGACTGTGAGTCCCCAGCCGGAGGCTGGTTGTTAAGCAGGTACATAGTGGCGCTATTACCGCTACCTGCAGTGTTTTTGGGAGCACATTGCCCCGCATATCCACCATCATAGATGAGAAGTCGAGAACCCGCGCGGCCTTTTCTCGCTCTTTATTAGTGAGATGAACTAGTCGAGAGTGTCGCCTGGCAGCTGTATGATTGTTGCCTTTGGAGGAGGATCCTCTGATGGAAGAGAGCTGAGCTCGCCGAAGGCTTGACTCGTCCGCCGCCATCCCGCGCTCGTCGAGCTGGGTGATTACTTGTTGCTTGCGCTTGAAATCCTCCTTGAGCAGCTAGTGATAACCCATTAGCATGTCTTGCAATGAGTTGGGTGGTAGGGGATTGCCCCGTAGGGCCTCCCTGCATCGGGCCCACTCAGCGTCGTTGAGCTTGATCAGCATGCTGTAACATCCCAAAACTTTAATCCAAAATTATTAAGATCCAAATCATCAAAATTAGGGTTAACAAAAACTTTTTCAATTGAAATTATCAAAGCATTCATATGTGTGTGCATTTAAATTTGGAGTTGATTTGAATTGCCATGATTAAGTGATCCATTGCTTGTAAAATGATTCTTAGGTGAAATAAACATCATATAGATCATTCCCAAACAAATCCCAAAGAAAAATAAATCAAAATGAATAAAATAACCAAATGGTCATTTGTGCCATTTTAATCAGCATGCCTACTTTGGCTATTCCTAGTACTCAATTCTTAACAGAAACAAATGTGGATCTTTGCACCCCTTGCTAGTATACATAATGTTGTACCAAGGCCCACTTTGTGATCTGCCAAAAACATTCAAACAATAAATTTAAATGGCAGTTGAAAATTGAATCCATTTCATATGGGAAGATCCCACTAATTCAAAAACCACTCAAATGAGCTCAATTTTCAAAACCCTAGCACCCACAGAGTCTCAAGCTTAGTACTAGCACACCCACCAAAAATCTTTGCAAAATTCAAAAATAACTTTCTTGCGGCCATTTCAACAAACACATGGCAGACAGGGTTTAAACTCTAAAACTAGCTCACTATTTTGAATAGGGTTTTGCCCCCAAATGATCTCCATTTAATCCCTTTGTCACCCTTTGATCAAACTAGACCCCTAGCACCCCATCCCCTAACCCCTAGTGGCAATGCCATGCCATGTCGAGCACATGCTAGCCGGCTGACCATGCCATTGCCGCAGCAGACCGCCTCTCCCCCTCTCACCATGTCTAGTAGCTAGCTCACACCTCACCGCCACCCTCTGTCCCCTCCCCGAGCCGAGCCAGACCATGGACCATCGCCAATGCGACGCGCACCAAGCGTCTGCACCATGCCGAGCACGCGCCAGAGCACCACGCTCAACACGCGTGCACACGCCGCCCCTCGACCGCAGCCCGCGTCCACCGCTCCGTCGCGACCCTAGGAGCACGCCAGACATGCCCATTCGCCGCCCAACGCACCATAGCCACCGCTCGCTGTTGACACAGCCGCCTCTACCGCTCAGAGCGCACACACCACCCGACCAATTGCCACCGTCCCTAGGCCCACATTCAATCCGTAGAGCACCGCCAGGAGACCAGCCACCATCCCCTACCTCGAACCACGCCGCTAGCACGGTGTGTATCCCTCGCCGGAGCCGCCCGCCCATGCCTCTCGATCGCGTCGTCATCCTATAAATAGAGGCGTTCCCCAACCATTTTCTGCACACCACTCACCTCACTGAGCCTTCCCCACTTCTCCCCGGAGCAAGGCGAGCAGCCGTTTGCCGGAATTGCACCGAAGCCGGCCGCCTCTGGAGGAGAAGGGCACCGCTGATTCTGACCACCCCCGGAGCCACCTCGACCACCCTTGAGCTCGCCGTCGTCTACCAGTCTGTTTGCCCGCCTCGTCGTCGTCGCTGGAGCCCTGGTACACCCCCTGAGCACCCCCACTGAGCCGCTAGGGTTAGAGTTCGCCGGTGACCTGTTCGTCGTCGACGACGAGCCCCAACCATCGATCCCCGTTCTAATCCAACGACCCACATCGCCCCGTACCGCTTCGCGTGTTATGAGCCACTAATTGGTGGACCCCCCTGTCAGCTGAGCCCCGTGCCGCGTAGTGTCACTGGGCTGGCCCATTAGCGTTCCCGTGCAATCCAGTTAGTTTGAATTACGATTTTTCTATTTTAGTTTAAACCTAGTTCTGTCCCCTAGTTTGAAATTCAATTCAGAGAGATTTACAAATTCAAATGGAGTGATTCCAATTTTGTTAGAAAGCTACTGCAAAGATCTACCCAAACCCGTTGGATTTAAGTCAATTAGTGTTAGAGATCTCTCCTAGTAAAAATAACAAAACAGAAGCATTTGCACCTTGCAACATTTTCATAAAATCAACCAAGATAGCTTTTGAGTTGATTCCAACTCTCAAAAATCACATCGAACCATACCTATCTTAATATGTAATAATATTAAGGTTTACATGCAGTGACTTTGGACTAGTACCAAAATAATGCTATATAGGAATTTCTAGTCACTTTAAATCATTAAATAATGAAATTAAACCAAAGTAATTGTGAACCAACATTTAAATCACATTCCCACATGTTGGAATATGTGGTGATGTCATGTGTCCACATGATCCCATATTTTAAGTGGTGAATATTAAATCTTAGTTAAATTTTCAATGAGTAGAAATTACTTTTCTTAAATAAAAGGAATGAAACTAGTTAATAAAACTTGTGATGCTTGTGATGATAATAGATCATAAAATGTGTGCCTTAGAGTGCTAATTAGACTAGTTAAGTATTGTTTGGTGAATGTGTACTCCGTATGTATTTATAGACGATAGTACCGACCAAGCTATCGAGGAGGAGGATTTTTACCAAGAGGAGGAAGACAACTTCAACCACTGCACCAACCAAGGCAAGCTAACACTTGCAAGTATTATACTTAACAAGCCACCATTAACAATGCAAGCTACTATTGGCAAGATAACCCTTGCAAGCTACTATTAGCAAGCTAGGATTAAACTAGATGGTTTAGCAAAGATGCTTTAGGCATGCTTGGGTTATACCACTTTGACTAGTATTTACCCCAAGTATTAAGTTCAACCTTTACTTCCTTTACTTTACCAAAGTCCCTTACTTGTTTTGAAGGTAGCATAAAGAGTATAAAACTTGACCTATTTAGATAACTTTAGATGGCATTCTATGGCATGAGATTGATCCCATATTCCTACCTTAGTGAACACTCTTAACTTAGTAGTTTAGAGTAGATAAAAACTTGAGTCACTTTAGATGGGAACACTTGGTGAAAATGAATTATGGAAACCTTGGAATGATGAGTCATTCTATTGAGATGTTTTGACATGTGTTGAGAAACACAAATGGTTTATGATGATGAAAATGTTAAGGCATGAGCCTTGGCCCTTTTATAAAAACTGATGGTTGGATTCGGATGCGATACCATTCCAAATTTACCATACAACCACAATACCTGAATTGAGTAAGGCTTAGCCGGAAGTTTATATGCATTAGTATTAGTTCCCTCGCGGGAGAGGTCTGAGCTGAGGCTACCTCTTAGTGTTGTCCACCTATGCAGTGCCCAAGATGACAGATGGTCATGGTTGGGAGGCCATGCTCATAGGAGAGGTGCTTATACTAGGGTATGTAAAGGAAAGGTTATGTTTGATTATATGCATACTAAGTATGATGATTCAGGGTTATCCCTAATAGATGTATCGAATCTTGTGGTGGAAGTGTACCACCTCTGCAGAGTGTCAAACTATTCGAATAGCCGCGTCCATGGTTATGGACAGTTGGAATGGCCATATTGTTTCATTGTCAGATGTTTTCAAAATAACTTATGAAAGGAATGATGAATCTTGACTTGACCACAACAGGGTTGTGTTTATGACACTAGCTTCCCAACTAAAGTGATTCTAGAACTTTATTTTATCTTTCTTTGCTTCAGAACTCAGCTTAGGTTTCAAGCATAACCTTATAGTTAAACTTAGAGTTAGTACTTCAACTTAGAATTATACTTCTTGTTAGTGGTAGTTTGCGAGTACTTAAAGAGTACTCATGGCTTTTGTCCCTGGCTATTCTCATGACCAGACTATGAAGGAGACTACCAAGATGATGGCCAGCAGGACGGCTATGATAACTAGGACTATCTGCCTTCGTTAGCATTGCCTGTGCCCCTGAAGCTGGACCCCACCGCTACGCTTTATATTTATTCCGCTGATTGTTGTATTAAGACTGGATCATGAGATCCTTATTTGTGTAAGACCTTATGTATGGTTTGTAATGGATGATGTACTGTGATATCCAATACGTTATGTCTCGCAAAAATGGTAATCCTAGGATTGCGAGGTATGGCATAACGGGCATCTGGGATTAAAATTCCAGGTGTTGACAAGTTGGTATCAGAGCCATCCTGACCATAGGAGACCCTAGTTAGAATGGACGTCCAAACAAAAACTTAGTTTCAAAACCAAAATGGGTATTTATGAAAAACTATTTCCTCTATTATCCTTGGGAATTCATTCTTTCTCAAAAATTCATGTTCCTCAAAATTCTTACATTACTACTTAAAAATTGACACACTTGATCACTTCACTAATTTCCCTATCCTTAATTCTTGTAGATGGAGACTCAGTTCAGCAAGTTCTACCAGTTGGGAAACGGAGGCCAGCTGATCTTCGAGAGGGAGCTGGATTCACTGTCGGAGTTACTGGGACGCCCGCATCCGGAGTTTCTTGGATCTTAACTTCCAGTACCCCCAGGAGGAGATTTAAAGTGGCTAGTCACCGCTGATCTTAGAGGAAGCATCGAAGCACCAACGTCCGCGAGAATTCAGTTCTCCGTGAGAGAGAACAACTGGCTAATGGATTAGCCAGGGCAATGCATGAAGCTCTCGCACGTCTATGTGCCCTCAGTGTCAACCAACTCCAGGGAACCCGTTTTGCTCACTATGCAAAATGTGACTTCATGGGAATGCCGATGGAGATGCCAGGTCACCCAGAGTTGAGGCGTCAAGTGGAGAATCTTGACTTCTTCCTGCATGACAGACACCAGGAACTGGACAATGCTAGGGAGTTAGCCAACCAGAACCGTGCCATTGCCGACCAGAAGGCCCAGACTTTCGCACTGCTCATCCAGGATCGCCAGTCTCTTCGCCGCCAGCGTGCAAAGAAGGATCGCACCATCGCCCGTCTTTGCAAGAAGGTGGTCGACCCCGAGAATACCGTCAAGTAGCAAGAAGCTCATCTTGCAGCAAAGGAGGAAGAAGAGGAGGGTGAAGACATCCAGGGAGACATGGATTCTTACCTCAGCAATGATGACGACTTTTGGAGGAGGATGTTGTGGACTTCTACACTGACGATGAGGACTCCGACTTCGTCGACGATGAGTACATGCACTAGAGCACTGTCGTAGCATGAGATGTATTGGTCCCACTGTATCGTAGCTTGCATAATGGTTCTTCAAACCATCTTTTTTCCTTTGTTGTTGTGGTGTGTGTTTGTATCGTGTGCTTGTTTGCATGAATGAAATGAACTTAGTTGCCAAACCTGATTCCAACTCAAAGTTTTAGCTTGAAACCAAAACCATGAACCTTAGAACTTTCCCTCTTACCCCTTTATCTACCTCAATCTTCAGATGACTCGTGGAAACCAAGGAGGGAGTAGCTCGTCGCAAGACCCAATGCTGCAGATCGTGCAGAATCTCATCGCAGACAAAGAAGCAAGCAGGGCAGAATGCCAAGCCAACTTAGCAACATTGCAGCAGATCGCCCAGATGGCTCTCAACAACCAGAACCATGGAAATCAGGATCACCATGGATACAAACTCAAAAACTTCCAGAATACCAATCCCCCAATCTTCAACCAAGCCGAAAACCCACTAGATGCAGATGACTAGCTGCAGACAGTGGAAAACAACTTAGAAGTTGCAGGAGTTGATGAAAACAAGAAAGTTCTCTTTGCCACTCACTATCTGGCGGGAGATGCAAGAGCTTGGTGGACCAGTATCCGCAACATGAACCATGGTCAAGTGATGACATGAGAAGCTTTCAAAACAAAGTTCAGCCGCACCCACGTGCCGCAAGGTCTAGTCACCAGACTAAGAGATGAGTTTCGCGACTTGAAGCAAGGCAGAATTACTGTTGTGGAATACCGTGACAGATTCCCGTCGCTTGCAAAATATGCCCCTGATGAGATCAACACAAAGGTGAATAAGAAGGAGAGATTCCTGAACGGCATGCATGATGAGATGAAGACTGTCCTCGTCAACATCAGCTTCGAGGATCTCGAAGAGCTAGTCGACTCTGCCATTCAGATGGAAGGAAAGATTAACTAGGAAAACGACAACCGCAAACGTCATATGATGCAGCAATCAGGATCCAGTAGTCACCAGAAGTACCGTCCCAACCCCTCACCAGGATATGCACCAAGGAACAACCGACCCCCAATGTCTCGCCCAAGCTACCCCAACGTAGCGGAAGCAATGTGAAGTCCGGAGGAAACAATCACAACTCCGACAATGCCAACAATTTCAACCGTGCACCTCCCAAGAGCAACAACAACAACAACAACACTGCACCCAGAACTAGCAGCAATGTTGTGCCTGTTGCAGCAAAGGACAAGTCCCAGATCACTTGTTTCGAGTGTGGAGTGAAGGGTCACTATTCCAATGAGTGTCCCAAGAAGACTGCTGCCACTGCCAATGTGAATGCCCCAGCTCAACAGCAGCGTCGTGTTCAACCAGGGAGTAGATTTGCCCCAGGGAACCCTCACAACCGCAATGGTCGTCTCTTCCACATGAACGCCAAAGAAGCCCAAGAAGCGCTATATGTAGTGTTGGGTATGTTTTCTGTCAACTCAGTTTTAGCAAGAGTATTTTTTGATTCAGGAGCATCGCATTCATTTGTTACCAAAGAATTTGCATGCACTAGCAATATTCACCCAACCAACCTGAAGCATGTCATGATAGTTCAAATCCCCGGATCAACTACAAAAGCTAGAAAAATTTGCAAAGCTATACCTATCAAAATACATGGGATAGATTTTTATGCCAACCTTATAGTACTTGGAACCAAAGGATTGGAAGTAGTACTAGGGATGGGCTGGATGTCAAGGCATAAAGGAATGATAGACTGTGCTAGGAAAGCCATCACCATGACCAGTAGTTTTGAAGTAATAGTAGAGCATATCTCTGAAACCTTACCCCGCCAATTCAAGTGCAACAAGAGTCTAGCCCTACCCACCATAGACCAAGTAACAGTAGTCTGTGAATACCCCGACGTATTCCCAGATGAATTGCCAGGTATGCCCCCGGATAGGGATATTGAGTTCATTATCGAACTAATCCCCGGAACCAGACCCATAGCCTAGAGACCCTATAGCATGAACCCCTCAGAGTTAGTGGAGCTGAAGAAGAAGTTAGATGCCATGTTAGCAATAGGCTTGATTCAACCCCGCGCTTCGCCATGGAGATCACCAGTGTTATTCATCGACAAGAAAGATGGAAGCAACCGTCTGTGTACGGATTACATGAAATTGAATGATGTCACCATCAAGAACAAGTACCCCTTGCCAAAGATAGAGGACCTATTTGATCAATTGACTGGAGCCCATATATTCTCAAAGATTGATCTTAGGACTGGTTATCACCAACCTAAGATTCGTGCAACGGATATTCCGAAGACCTCCTTCACTACTCTCTATGGTTTATACGAGTATACGGTTATGTCTTTTGGATTAACCAATGCCCCTACTTATTTCATGAATCTCATGAATACGATCTTTGTGAATTTCCTAGATAAGTTTGTAGTTGTGTTTATCAACGATATCCTTATCTACTCCAAGTCAGAAGATCAGCATGAGCAACATCTGAGAATCATCCTAGAAACCCTGGGAGAGCATCGGTTATATGCCAAGTTCAGCAAGTGTGAGTTTTGGCTGAAAGAAGTAGGATTCCTATGACATATTGTGTCTACCGGAGGATTCTCTGTTGATCCCGCCAGGATCAAATATGTCGAAGCATGGGAATCCCCAACCACTCAAACCCAAGTCCGTGCATTTCTTGGATTAGCGGGATAGTACCACAAGTTCGTAGAAGGATTCTCGAGCATCGCCAGACCCATGACTCAATTGTTGAAGAAGGACAAGAAGTTTGAATGGACTGACAAATGTGAAGCCAGTTTCCAAGAGCGGAAGAAGAGATTGATATCAGCCCCAATATTGATCATGCCAGACATCAAGAAGCCGTTTGATGTATATTGTGATGCATCCAAGATTAGTCTCAGATGTGTATTGATGCAAGAAGGCAAAGTCATCGCGTATCTGTCTCGACAACTGAAGCAGCATGAGCAGAACTATCTGACCCATGATCTTGAGCTAGCAGCCGTGGTTTTAGCATTGAAGAGATGGCGTCATTATTTGATGGGTAATCGCTGTGAGATTTACTCAGATCACAAGAGCTTGAAGTATATTTTCACTCAGAAGGAGCTGAATATGAGGCAAAGGAGATGGATAGAGTTAATCAAGGATTATGACGTTGACATTCACTATCACCCCGGTAAAGCCAATGTGGTAGCGGATGCTCTTAGCAGATTGTCGTGTAAGCTTAACACCATGATCAAGGAGAAGCAGCCAAGTTTGTATGAAGAGTTGGAGAAGTTCAGAACTGAATTATTTAGCAAAATATTCTTAGCTAGCATTGAACTTCAATCCACATTAATCAGCCAAATCAAGGAAGCCCAGAAGTGAAATGAAAGTATCAACGGAATCAAACATCATATTGGTATAGGAAAGGTACCTAGATTCACTAAAGATGAAGAAGGAGTACTGTGGTACAAAGGACGTATCTGTGTGCCAGCAGATTCGGAGCTGAAGCAAGTTATCATGAAGGAAGCTCATGATACTCGGAAGATGAAGAGAGAAATCGGAAGATACATCGCCAAGTGTGACATCTGTCAAAGAGTGAAAGCAGAGCATCCGAGACCCGCAGGACTGTTGCAACCATTGCAGATTCCGAAATGGAACTGGGATTCCGTCAGAATGGACTTTATCACCGGTTTGCCTACTTCCAGTAGGGGAAATGACTCAATCTGGGTCATAGTTGATAGACTGTCCAAGGTAGCTCACTTCATACCTATCAAGACTACCTACCAGAGTTCAAAGCTAGCAGAACTGTATATTGCTAGGATTGTTAGTCTACATGGAACCCCCAAGACTATAGTATCAGATTGAGGAACCTAGTTTACCTCGAGATTTTGGCAAAAAGTCCAGGAAGGATTAGGAACCAAATTGAATTCCAGCACCTCTTATCACCTGCAAACTAATGGACAGACTGAGAGAGTCAACCAGATCTTAGAGGATATGCTTAGAGCTTGTGTGTTAGAGTACGGATCAAAATGGGAAGACTGCCTGCCTTTCATAGAATTCTCATATAACAACAGTTATCAAGCTAGTTTGCAGATGGCACCATTTGAATTTTTGTACGGAAGAAAGTGTCGTACCCCTTTGAATTGGTCGCAAGTAGGAGAGAGTCAGATCTTTGGACCTGACATTCTCCGAGAAGCCGAAGAGAAGGTTTACAAAGTCCGTGAGCACCTCAAGACCGCCCAATCCAGATAGAAGAGTTATGCTGACAAGAGAAGGAGAGACCTGACTTTCAATGTTGGAGATTTTGTATATCTCAAAGTTTCACCATTGAAAGGAACCCAACACTTTAGTCTGAAAGGAAAGTTAGCCCCCAGATATATCGGACCCTTCAAGATTCTGAACCGTCGAGGAGAAGTATCATATCAACTGGAACTTCCCGAAGAGATGTCATCCATCCATAATGTGTTCCATATCTCGTTACTTCGCAAATGTCTGGAGGTGCCGGAGAAGACTAAAGTTTTCAAGAACATCGAGCATAGAGTTGTGGAGATAAACAATGACCTAACGTATCATGAAGTGCCCATCCGTATCTTAGAAGAAGCTTACAGAACCACCAGGACCAGGAGTATCAAGTTTCTCAAGATTCAATGGAGCAACCATACCGAAAAACAAGCCACTTGGGAGCAAGAAGATTACATTACGACAGAGTTCCCAGATCTCTTTAGTTCCTATTTTTCTTTCTAAATCTCGGAACGCGATTTTGTTTAAGGGGGGAAGGTTTGTAACATCCCAAAACTTCAATCCAACATTATTAAGATCCAAATCATCAAAATTAGGGTTAACAAAAACTTTTTCAATTGAAATTATCAAAGCATTCATATGTGTGTGCATTTAAATTAGGAGTTGATTTGAAGTGCCATGATTAAGTGATCAATTGCTTGTAAAATGATTCTTAGGTGAAATAAACATCATCTAGATCATTCCCAAAAAATCCCAAAGAAAAACAAATCAAAATGAATAAAATAACCAAATGGTCATTTGTGCCATTTTAATCAGCATGCCTACTTTGGCTATTCCTAGTACTCAATTCTTAACAAAAACAAATGTGGATCTTTGCACCCCTTGCTAGTACACATAATGTTGTACCAAGGCCCACTTTGTGATCTGCCAAAAACATTCAAACACTAAATTTAAATGGCAGTTGAAAATTGAATCCATTTCATATGGGAAGATCCCACTAATTAAAAAACCACTCAAATGAGCTCAATTTTCAAAACCCAAGCACCCACAGAGTCTCAAGCTTAGTACTAGCACACCAACCAAAAATCTTTGCAAAATTCAAAAATAACTTTCTTGCGGCCATTTCAACAAACATATGGCAGGTAGGGTTTAAACTCTAAAACTAGCTCACTATTTTGAACAGGGTTTTGCCCCCAAATGATCTCCATTTAATCCCTTTATCCCCCTTTGATCAAACCATACCCTTAGCACCCCATCCCCTATCCCCTAGTGACAATGCCATTCCATGCCGAGCACATGCTGGCCGGCCGACCATGCCATTGCCGCAGCAGACTGCCTCTCCCCCTCTCACCATGTCTAGTAGCTAGCTCACACCTCACCGCCACCCTCTGTACCCTCCCCGAGCCGAGCCAGACCGTGGACCACCGCCAATGCGCCGCGCACCAAGCGTCTGCACCATGCCGAGCACGCGCCAGAGTGCCACTCCCGACACGCGTGCACACGCCGCCCCTCGATCACAGCCCGCGTCCACCGCTCCGCCACGACCCAAGGAGCACGCCAGACATGCCCATTCGCCGCCCAACGCACCATAGCCACCGCTCGCTGTTGACACCGCCGCCTCTACCGCTGAGAGCGCACACACCGCCCGACCAATTGCCACCGTCCCTAGGCCCGCATTCAATCCATAGCGCACCACCAGGAGACCAGCCACCATCCCCTACCTTGAACCACGCTGCTAGCACGGTGTGCAGCCCTCGCCGGAGCCGCCCGCCCATGCCTCTCGATCGCGTCGTCGTCCTATAAATAGAGGCATTCCCCAGCCATTCTCTGCACACCCCTCACCTCCCCTCACCTCACTGAGCCTTCCCCACTTCTCCCCGGAGCAAGGCGAGCAGCCGTTCGCCGGAATTGCAGCGAAGCCGGCCGCCTCTAGAGGAGAAGGGCACCACTGATTCCGACCACCCCCGGAGCCACCTCGACCATCCTTGAGCTTGCCGTCGTCTACCAGTCCGTTTGCTCACCTCGCCGTCGTTGCTGGAGCACTGGTACACCCCCTGAGCACCCCCACTGAGCCGCTAGGGTTAGAGTTCACCGGCGACCTGTTCGTCGTCGACGACGAGCCCTAGCCGTTGATCCCCCTTCTAATCCAACGACCCACATCGCCCCGTACCGCTTCACGCGTTATCAGCCACTGACTGGTGGACCCCTGATGGCTCAATGCACGGCGCCCCGAAAAGTGTTGATGGCTCGTGGTTGATGTAGAGCTCGTTGGGGACCCCAAGAGGAAGGTATGATGAGGAAAACAACAATTTTCCCTCAGTTATGAAACCAAGGTTTAATCGAACCAGTAGGAGCAAGGAAACACCCCAAAGTTGTTACTAGCTGAGCTTTGGCAGGGCGCACTACCGGTGCTAGTAGCAACATGGAGACCTTCACAACACAACCACAGAACTTTGTCCCGAACTTGCGATGAGGTTGTCAATCTCACCGTGTTTTGCAGAAAACAGAGGATTAAACGTATCGAATGGAAAGAAGTAAAAGTTTGCAGAAAGTAAACACAAAGCAGTAAAAGATTGTAGATTGTATGTAAAAGACAAGGACCGGGATCCATAGTTCACTAGAGGTGGCTCTCCATAGATAAATAACATGCTGGGTGAACAAATTACAGCGGGGCAATTGACAAATACTGAGAAAGCAATTCATGCAAATACTAATCATCTTGACTCCTTTGAGAATTTATTGGGAAATACAGCATAATACATAGACCGCCATCCAACTGCATCTTTGACTAATAATCCACCTGCAGGTTACCATCTGAACCCCCTCCAGTATTAAGTTGCAAGCAACCGATTATTGCTTTACGAACTGCGTGTAAGGTAAACAAACAATTGTTCTATGAACAAAGGATCGTTGTTTTATCCCTAGTAGCAACAACACATCTAGTACCTTAGAGATTTCTTTCACTTCCCCAGATTACCAGAGGCATGAACCCACTATCGAGCATAAATACTAACTCTTGGAGTTTCTAGCATCTACTTGGCCAAGATAGCTACTAACAACGGAAAGCATGCAAGATCGCAAATAACAAAGAAATGATAGAATCAATAATTAATCTGAAATAATTAATCTGAAATATCCATCGGATCCCCACAAACACAACATGCATGAATTACAAATAGATGATCTTGATCATAAACGGAGCTCACAAGATCTAAATATGAAAGCACAAAGGAGGAGAAACCAGCCATCTAGCTACTACATGGATCCGTAGTCCAAGGATGAACTACTCACGCATCACACCGGAGGCTTGCATGGTGATGAAGAAGGCCTCCAGGGTGAATTCCCCTCTCCGGCAGGGTGCCGGAAAGAGCTTCAGATCCCTCCTGATCTAGGGATGGAGATGATGGCGGCTATAGACTCTTTCGTGGATTTTTTATCGGGTACCTAGGGTTTTCGTCCCGAGGGCAACTTATATGCGGAAGGAGAGGCCGAGGGGGTGCTGGGGTCGGCCAGACCACCCCCTGGCACGGGCCAGGCCTGGCCGTGTGGCCAGGTGGTGTGGCCGGCCCCTGGCCCCTCTCCGTCTCGTATTCTGGCACTTGATCCCTTCTGGACATATAGGCACTTTGGCTTTTGTCCCGTCCAATTCCGAGAATATTCATTTTCTGACTTTCCTTGAACCAAAAACAGCAGAAAACAGGCAGCTCGCACTGTGGCTCTTGTTAATAGGTTAGTCCAAGAAATCATATGAAAAGTACTCCAAAGTTGGAACAAAACACAAGAAAGTGGGTAAAACCAAGCATGGAACATCAAAAATTATAGATACATTTGCAATGTATCAACATCCCCAACTTAACTCCTGCTCGTCCCCGAGTAGGTAAGTGATAAAAAGAAATAATTTTTGAGGTGACATGCACTATCAAAGACTTGATCAAAGTATTTGCAAAACATTCAAAGCTAGGATCATAGTACTTCAATCATAACATGAAAGACAAAGTTCTAGCAATAAGCAAAGAAACTATGATGCAACATGAAAAGTCACAAACAAAAGATTCATGAATAACAATGCTTTGCAAGACATTTGTTTGTTTCACATAAAGAAAACATAGCATAATAGTATTCAGCTTGTCCCTCATATAGTAGAAGTATAAATGCATAGGACACCTTCAAAGTTCATAAGAGTGACTAGATACAATTGTTTAAAACAAGCAATATCAAGTTATGCATCAATCAACTAGTCTTGGGACAATGCACATAGAACTAAGAATGGCCACTATGCTCTCAAAGAAGGTGCATAAAGGTAGAAGGTGGAGACTCAATATAATGGTGGAAGAAAGGCCTTTTGTAAAAGGAAGTAGGGATTCAAGTCTCATAAAGAGCTTCCAAAAATTGTGTTACTTATAGCTTTCAGCTCTCATTGCCCCTATCATAAGCATCTTTAAGGTGATTAAGGTTAAAGTGACACAACTAGGAGGATATGCTTGACAAGTTATAAACCGAAATCTCATGCCCCTTAGTTACGAAGACCGATCCTCATGCTACTCAACTTCAGTCACGAGTAAGCTCTTATCGTTGTAAGTATATGTGTATCATTAAGAACCGCCAATGGGGTACCCCTTGCACATGATACGGGAGGTTTCCCATAATCAAAATGACAAGGCAAGCAGACAATGAGCATCTCAGCGATCTTTTTATTTGCTATTTGCATAGGTTTTTATTGAGGATGCTTCATAGAGTGCTCATTATGGTGATGCTGCAAGTTTCCACCATGATTAGGCATGGCTTAGGCTAGCGACCCAGGCGTTTCTGTAACACACATACAAACTCCATGATCTTACAAGTTATTTCACACCGCCGGGATCCGTAAGCAAAAGAACATGATATCAACGAGGTACAAAGTACAAGTGCAATGTTGAAAGCGTTTCCCATGAAACATGGTTCTGCTAACTTCAACTTATAAAGCGCAAGCATATACGCAACAAAGAAGGACCCAATGGTTGAAGTTTATTAGAGGCAATAAAGTAAAGTGTGTCATCAAGTTCGTGAGAGCTTTAATCACTAGTTTTCTCATAACAAGTGAAAGGTAGACAAAAGCATGAATATACCTGGAGTAGCATAAGCTAGTAGGTAGGTATGGTGGACTCTTTGGAATAACTTGGTTTAGGGAGTTGGATGCATGAGTGGAACTCATAGTTTGTGGTGGAGGCTAGCAAAAGACTAGGAGCGACAAACTAAGAGAGCAATAATGGCCATAATCATGCAGAGCGACAGAACATCATTGATCAAAGCATAAAGTGATACTACAAGTTGAAAACTAAAGGATCATAAAGGCTTATGGTGACTTGTGAAAGTCATAACATGGTGTGAGCATGCGCCAAGTCAACCCAAATAAAGCATCAAAGGAGAATACCACTATACTATGCTTTAATATGCTAAAACAACGCATGATTCATCCAAGGCACATTAAAAAATCTCAATTGTTTATAACAAGTCATGCTAAAACAAAGAATACTAAGCATAAAGCCAAAACAATATCAAGCATGGCATGACAAAGCATAGCCATAGTCAAAAAACAAGCTCTTTTTACCACATAAGCATGAACTTTCCTACTCTTTTCCAAACCAAACCAAACTATTTGAAAACCAATGTATGAAAGAGGGGGTCCAACCAACTTATTAAGAAAACTAAGCAAACCAAGCAAACTAAAAACCAAAACGAAAATGAAAAGGAAGACGCTCCAAGAACAACACAACTGTGCATGAAACAATAAAAATGAATCGTTTGGAAGAAACCTAGGATTTTTATTGATGAAGAAAGGGATGCCTTGGGCATCCCCAAGCTTTGACGCTTGCACTTCTTGGATATTTCTTGGGGTGACACGCGAGGCATCCCCAAGCTTGAGCTTTAGTCCAACCTTCATCTCATTAATCATTCCTTCCATACACCTCAAAATTTTCCTTCATACAAAAGTTCACACAATCTCATTAGCAACATTAGTGCACTTAAGATAAATAAGTCTCATGGTTCAGTTCTAACACCAAATAAACTTCCATTAGAACACTAGATACTGTAGCACTTCCCTCAAAAAGCTCAATTGCCCAAAAGAACTCAAAAAGGAACCCACAAGAAGCAAATGCAGAAAATGGCAGAAATCTGTCAAAACAGACCAGCAGGTAAAGACGATTTTTTTGGAAGACCTTCTGTTGCTCAAATAAAAAAGTGTTGAACTAACGAAAGTTAGATAACAACCTGGGGCAGAAGCACAAACAATTACAGTTCATTCAGACGTACAGAACTCTCTCAGGAATTTTGACGGTGAAGCGCAGAAATCTGTTTCAGGACAGCAACTTCCCCAATCATGACTTCACTCTCATTAGAGGTTACTCTTGGCACAAAAAGCAAATAAAAAGGATAAGGAGAGGTTATTACGGAGGTAATAACTTCCAAGACTCATATAAAACTCTTGGGTTATCTCCCAACAAGTACTTTTATTTAACGCCTTTAAGTTAGGCATAAGAAGCAAAGAAGAATCAAGTTTTCTCGAATGAAGAAGCATTAAAACCAAATTTTGTTTTCATAGGAGAAGCAAAAGAAATCTTTTCTCTATTTTTAGGGAAATGTTCTATACCTTTCTTGAGTGGGAGTTGATATTTAATGGTGCCTTCTTTCATATCAATGATGGCACCAACAGTTCTAAGAAAAGGTCTTCCCAAAGTAATAGGACAAGAAGCATTGTATTCAACATCCAAAAACATAGAAATCAACGGGGACATAGGAATCGTTAACCAGAATAAGAACATCATTAAGACTCCCCATGAGTTTATTTTTAGCATTATCATCCAGTGGTACATTCAAATAACAATCTTCAAGAGGAGGCAAATCAAGCATCTCATAAATCCTTCTAGGAACAATAGAAACACTACTATCAAGATCACATAAAGCTTTGAAATCAAAGTCATTCACTTTCATTTTAATGATGGGTTCCCAACCATCTTCTTGTTTTATAGGAATAGAAGCTTTATGTTTCATCTTTTCTTCTTTAATCTTTATGAGAGCATCAGTAATGTGTTTTGTAAAAGCCATGTTCATAGCACTAGCATTAGGAATTTTAGAAAGCTTTTGTCGGAACTTAATAACTTCAGAGTTGTTGCAACCATCAAGATCAAAATCAACTTTATCATCTAAAGTAATAGAACTATTACTAGCCTCAACACTAGTGGTGGTAATAGTAGAAACACTATTTTTTCTAGCAATTTCATCTTCTCTTTCCTACTTAGCATGTAATTCAGCTAATAGTCTAACATTTTCATCAATTCTTACTTGTATAGCATTAGTAGCTGCAAAGGGATTCTCATTAGTTTCAGGTTTAGCAGCCATTTTATTCAAAGTAGATTGAGCTTCAGCCAAAGATGCTATATTTCTTTCAGCATTAGAGAGTTTTTCCTCAATAGTTTTATTGAAAGCAGTTTGTTTACTAATAAACTCTTTAAGCATAACTTCAAGTTCAGAGGGAGCACTCTTATTATTGTTGTAAGAATTTCCATAAGCATTACCATTGTTGGGAGGATATGGCTTATAATTTTTGTTACCAAAATTGTTCCTGTAAGCATTATTACCATAAGCATTGTTGCCAAAGTTGTTATTTCTTATGAAGTTCACATCAACTTGGTCTTCTTGAGCAACCGAAGAGGCTAAAGGAACATTATTTGGATCAATATGGGCTTTCCCATTAACAAGCATAGACATAATCATATCAATCTTATCACTCAAGGAGGAGGTTTCTTCAACAGAATTTACCTTCTTACCTTGTGGAGCTCTCTCAGTATGCCATTCAGAATAATTAACCATCATATTATCCAATAGTTTTGCTGCAGCACGCAAAGTGATCGTCATAAAGGTACCTCCAGCAGCTGAATCCAATAGATTCCTTGAAGAATAATTCAATCCTGCATTAAAAGTTTGGATGATCATCCAAGCAGTCAGTCCATGAGTGGGACAATTCTTTACCAAAGATTTCATTCTTTCCCAAGCTTGAGCCACATGCTCACTATCAAGTTGTTTAAACTTCATTATTTCACTTCTCATGGATATAATCTTAGCAGGTGGATAGTATTTTCCAATAAAAGCATCTTTGCACTTAGTCCAAGAATCAATACTATTCCTAGTTAAGGAATTCAACCATTCTTTAGCTTTTCCTCTCAAAGATAAAGGAAACAATTTTAGTTTAATAATATCACTATCTATATCCCTATGCTTTTGCATCTCACAAAGTTCAACAAAGTTATTTAGATGGGAAGCAGCATCTTCATTACCTATACCAGAAATTGTTCTCTCATAACAAGATTGAGCAAAGCAGGTTTTATCTCAAAGAAAGTATTTTCATCCACAGGTGGAGCAATAGGAGTGCTCATAAAATCATTGCTGTTTTCAAGAGTAGTCATTTTTTGGGTTTTCAAATAAGAAAGCAAAACAAGTAAAACTAATTTTTTTGTGTTTTTGAAGAACAAAACAAGCAAACAAAGCAAAAATAAAACTAAGCAAAACAAAAACAACAAAGTAAAGAGATTGGTTATGAGGGACTCCCCTTGTGAAGATGTCCTTGACTCCCCGCCAACGGCGCCAGAAAAATGCTTGATGGCTCAATGCACAGAGCCTAGAAAAGTGTTGATGGCTCGTGGTTGATGTAGAGCTTGTTGGGAACCCCAAGAGGAAGGTATGATGAGCACAACAGCAAGTTTCCCTCAATTATGAAACCAAGGTTTAATCGAACCAGTAGGAGCAAGGAAACACCCCAAAGGTGTTACTAGCTGAGCTTTGGCAGGACGCACTACCGGTGCTAGTAGGAACGTGGAGACCTGCACAACACAACCATAGAACTTTGTCCCCAACTTGTGATGATGTTGTCAATCTCACCGTGTTTTGCGGAAAACAAAGGATTAAACGTATCGAATGGAAAGAAGTAAAAGTTTGCAAAAAGTAAACACAAAGCAGTAAAAGATTGTAGATTGTATGTAAAAGACAAGGACCAGGATCCATAGTTCACTAGAGGTGGCTCTCCTTAGATAAATAACATGCTGGGTGAACAAATTACAGTGGGGCAATTGACAAACACCGAGAAAGCAATACATGCAAATACTAATCATCTTGACTCCTTTGAGACTTGATTGGGCAATACAACATAATACATAGACCTCCATCCAACTGCATCTATGACTAATAATCCACCTTCAGGTTATCATCCGAACCCCCTCCAGTATTAAGTTGCAAGCAACAGATTATTGCTTTACGAACTGCCTGTAAGGTAAACAATACAATTGTTCTATGAACAAAGGATCGTTGTTTTCTCCCTAGTAGCAACAACACATCTAGTACCTTAGAGATTTCTGTCACTTCCCTAGATTACCAGAGGCACGAACCCACTATCGAGCATAAATACTTGGCCAAGATAGCTAATAACAACAGAAAGCATGCAAGATCTCAAATAACAAAGACATGATAGAATCAATAATCAATCTGAATAGCATCTCAATATCCATCGGATCCCCGCAAACACAACATGTATGAATTACAAATAGATGATCTTGATCATGAACGGAGCTCACAAGATCTAAACATGAAAATACAAAGAAGGAGAAACCAGCCATCTAGCTACTACATGGATCCGTAGTCCAAGGATGATCTACTCACCCATCACACCGGAGGCTTGCATGGTGATGAAGAAGGCCTCCAGGGTGAATTCCCCTCTCCAGCAGGGTGCCGGAAAGAGCTTCAGATCCCTCCTGATCTAGGGATGGAGATGATGGCGGCTATAGACTCTTTAGTGGATTTTTTATCGGGTACCTAGGGTTTTCGTCCCGAGGGCAACTTATAGGCGGAAGGAGAGGCCGAGGGGGTGCTGGGGTCGGCCAGACCACCCCCTGGCGCGGGCCAGGCCTGGCCGCGCGGCCAGGTGGTGTGGCCGGCCCCTGGCCCCTCTCTGTCTTGTATTCAGGCACTTGATCCCTTCTGGAAAAATAGGCACTTTGGCTTTTGTCCCGTCCAATTCCGAGAATATTCATTTTCTGACTTTCCTGGAACCAAAAACAGCAGAAAACAGACAGCTGGCACTGTGGCTCTTGTTAATAGGTTAGTCCAAGAACTCGTATGAAAAGTACTACAAAGTTGGAACAAAACACAAGAAAGTGGATAAAACCAAGCATGGAACATCAAAAATTATAGATACATTTGCAATGTATCAACCCCCCTGTCAGCTGAGCCCCGCGTCGCTTAGTGTCACTGGGCCGGCCCGTTAGCGTTCCCGCGCAACCCAGTTAGTTTGAATTAGGATTTTTTGTTTTAGTTTAAACCTAGTTCTATCCCCTAGTTTGAAATTCAATTCACAGAGATTTACATATCCAAATGGAGTGATTCCAATTTTGTTAGAAAGCTACTGAAAAAGATCTACCCAAGCCCGTTGGATTTCATTCAATTAGAGTTAGAGATCTCTCCTAGTAAAAATAACAAAACAGAAGCATTTGCACCTTGCAACATTTTCATAAAATCAACCAAGATAGCTTTTGAGTTGATTCCAACTCTCAAAAATCACATATAACCATACCTATCTGAATATGTAATAATATTAAGGTTTACATGCAGTAACTTTGGACTAGTACCAAAATAATGCTATATAGGCATTTCTAGTCACTTTAAATCATTAAATATTGAAATTAAACCAAAGTAATTGTGAACCAACATTTAAATCACATTCCCACATGTTAGAATATGTGGTGATGACATGTGTCCACATGATCCCATCTTTTAAGTGGTGAATATTAAATCTTAGTTAATTTTTCGATGAGTAGAAATTACTTTTCTTAAATAAAAGGAATGAAACTAGTTAATAAAACTTGTGATGCTTGTGATGATAATAGATCATCAAATGTGTGCCTTAGAGTGCTAATTAGACTAGTTAAGTATTGCTTGGTGATTGCGTACTCTGTATGTATTTATAGACGATAGTACCGACCAAGCTTTCGAGGAGGAGGATTTCTACCAAGAGGAGGAAGACAGCTTCAAGCACTACACCAACCAAGGCAAGCTAACACTTGCAAGTATTATACTTAGCAAGCCACCATTAACAATGCAAGCTACTATTGGCAAGCTAACCCTTGCAAGCTACTATTAGCAAGCTAGGATTAAACTAGATAGTTTAGCAAAGATGCTTTAGGCATGCTTTGGTTATACCACTTTGACTAGTATTTACCCCAAGTATTAAGTTCAAGCTTTACTTCCTTTACTTTACCAAAGTCCCTTGTTTTGAAGGTAGCATAAAGAGTATAAAACTTGAACTATTTAGATAACTTTAGATGTCATTCTATGGCATGAGATTGATCCCATCTTCCCACCTTAGTGAACACCCTTAACTTAGTAGTTTAGAGTAGATAAAACTTGAGTCGCTTTAGATGGGAACACTTGGTAAAAATGAATTATGGAAACCTTGGAATGATGAGTCATTCTATTGAGATGTTTTGACATGTGTTGAGAAACACAAATGGGTTATGATGATGAAAATGTTAAGGCATGAGCCTTCGCCATTTTATAAAAATTGATGGTTGGATTCGGATGCGATACCATTCCAAATTTACCGTACAACCACAATACTTGAATTGGGTAAGGCTTAGCCGAAAGTTTATATGCATTAGTATTAGTTCCTCACGTGAGAGGTCTGAGCAGAGGCTACCTCTCAGTGTTGTCCACCTATGCAGTGCCCAAGATGACAGATGGTCATGGTTGGGATGCCATGCTCATAGGAGAGGTGCTTATACTAGGGTGTGTAAAGGAAAGGTTATGTTTGATTATCTGCATACTAAGTATGATGATTCAGGGGTATCCCTGATAGATGTATCGAATCTTGTGGTGAAAGTGTACCACCTCTGCAGAGTGTCAAACTATTCGAATAGCCATGTCCGCTGTTATGGACAGTTGGAATGGCCATATTGTTTCGTTGTCAGATGTTTTCACAATAACTTATGAAAGGAATGATGAATCTTGACTTGACGACATCAGGGTTGTGTTTATGACACTAGCTTCCCATCTTAAGTGAATCTAGAACTTTATTTTATCTTTCTCTGCTTCAGAACTCAGCTTAGGTTTCAAACTTAACCTTATAGTTAAACTTAGAGTTAGTACTTCAACTTAGAATTATACTTCTTGTTAGTGGTAGTTTGCGAGTACTTAAAGAGTACTCATGGCTTTTGTCCGTGTCTATTCTCATGGCCAGACTATGAAGGAGACTACCAAGATCATGGCCAGCAGGATGGCTATGATAACTAGGACTATCTGCCTTCGTCAACATTGCCTGTGCCCCTGAAGATGGACCCCACCGCTACGCTTTATATTTATTCCACTGCTTGTTGTATTAAGACTGGATCATGAGATCCTTATTTGTGTAAGACCTTATTTATGGTTTGTAATGGATGATGTACTGTGATATCCAATCCGTTATGTCTCGCAAAAATGGTAATCATGGGATTGCGAGGTATGGCATAACGGGCATCTAGGATTAAAAATCCGGGTGTTGACACACGCGCTCTCGGGTTCTCTCATTCGTCGAGAGGTTCGGATGATCCTCTGGGATGGGTCCTTCTGGCCCGTTGATAGTGGGGGCACCATTGGAGGGGCCACCGTTCGTGACTAGGATACTATCGCCAGTGCTGATGTTGCCCCATTTCCGCCCATGTTGATGATGGCGCACATGTAATGGTTGGGGAAGCTATTGGTCCCACAGCTTTCAGATCCGGAGCCGTAGGCTCCATCTTCTCTTGATAGATCTCCCAAATCATACTTGCAACTGCTGTTGCTATCTGTATTCCCGACTGATGTTGGGCATTGAGTTTGCTCAGGGTGCCGATCGGCGGTGGGAACCACGATGCAGGAGCAATCGTGGGAACCTTCGGCTGATCAGGGACGAGAAGTGTGCCCAGCCGACCAATTTGGAAGCGTATGGTCCCAATCGCCAGGCCGATTGCATCACCCATGGACTCGAAATCTGAGCGAGTGGCCGGCGTGTGGACGGTGAAGTCGAAGGCACCAAAGAGGAGACGAGTCTCCACTGCTACGGAGTCATAGATCGCTGTTGATGGGGGCGCGGAAAGCACTCCTGTTTCCCACATACGACGCCAATTGACGAGGGGTTACCTCATCAACGCTTATCTTAGATGGACATAGGTTCGAGGAAGTGGGGAGCGCTAGAGGTATCGATCGGCTAGCAAACAAGCACACAGGGGACACAAGGTTTACCAGGTTCAGGCCTCGTAGAGGACCCTACTCATGCTTTTCTGCTCTTGGAATTATTGAGGAGAAAGTTACAGGGGTGCGCATATGCAATCTGGTGATGGTGTGGAAACTAGGGTTGTAGATTGTCCTCCTCTCAGCCCCCTCCTAGCCTTTATATAGATAGGCTAGGTCTTGGGATAGCAGGTCGAAGTCTCCTAGGTCACCGGAATCTTGACTAGGCCTTAGAAACGCCGTGGGCTTTATCTAGGCTACACCGTATATGCTAATCTCGAGTACCTGTAAGGTATGCCCATGTCACACGGTCCTTGTGCTAAATGCATGGACTTGGATGCAATTTTCATTTTTATGAGGTCCTTGATGTAACTTGTAGTTCCACCGACCATGTTAACTCTCAAGCGCCTCGCTCCTACGAGACCTACCATTTTGTCGGACATTCACAATACTTATTATCTTTATCTATCTTATATCTTACAATACCATACCACTACATACTGTACGGATTAACTTTGAACATTTAACCGTTGCATCAAGATTAGCAAATCAAAACATTTCTAACCGTTGGATCTTCTTTTCCATTCTTAGCATCTAGAAAGATTCTCCTGATAGTCTTTAGCATGATGAACGCTAGTATGCGCAAACCTCAAAACACACACTTCATTGCTCAATTTCAGGGTCCTTGTGCTAAATACATGGACTTGGATGCAATTTTTATTTTTTATGAGGTCCTTGATGTAACTTGTACGTCCACCGACTGTGTCGACTCTCAAACACCTCGCTCCTACAAGACCTCCCATTTGATTGGCCATTCGCAGTACTTCTTATCTTGTATAATCTCTTGCAATACCATACCACTCCATAGTGTACGGATTAACTTTGAACATTGACCGTTGGATCAACACTGGAAAATCCAAACATTGCTAACCATTGGATCTTCTTTTCCATTCTTAGCATCTAGGAAGATTCTACTGATAGCCTTTAGCACGATGACCGCTAGTATGCGCAAACCTCAAAACACACTATTCATTGCTTAGTTTTAGGGTCCTTGTGTTAAATTCATGGACTTGGATGAAATTTTCATTTTTTATGAGGTCCTTGATGTAACTTGTACTTCCACCAAACGTGTTAACTCTCAAGCACCTCGATCCTACGAAAATTACCATTAGATCGGTCATTCACAGTACTTCTTATCTTATGTTTATCTTGTCTTATCTCTTACAATACCATATGCTGCATAGTCTACGGATTATCTTTGAACATTGACCGTTGGATCAAGACTAGCAAATCCAAACAATGTTTACTGTTGGATCTTCTTTTCTATTCTTAGCATGTAGAACGATTCTACTGATAGTCTTTAGCATGATGAATGCTAGTATGCGCAAACCTCAAAACACACACTTCATTGCTTAGTTCCAGGGTCCTTTTGCAAAATGCAAGGACTTGGATGCAATTTTCATTTTTATGAGGTCCTTGATGTAACTTGTACTTCCACCAACTGTGTTAACTGTCAAGAACCTCGCTACTATGAAACCTACCATTAGATCAGCCATTCGTAGTACTTCTTATCTTTATCTAGTGTTATCTCTTACAATACCATACCACTTCATATTGTACGAATTAGCTTTGAACATTGACCGTTGGATCAAGACTAGCAAATCCAAACATTGCTAACTGTTGGATCTTCTTTTCCATTCTTAGCATCTAGATAGATTCTACTGATAGTCTTTAGCACAATGAATGCTAGTATGCGCAAACCTCAAAACACACAATTCTTTTCTCGGTTTCACGGTCCTTGTGCTAAATGCATAAAGTTGAATGCAATTTTCATTTTTATGAGGTCCTTGATGTAATTCGTACTTCCACCGATCGTGTTAACTCTCTAGCGCCTTGCTCTTACGAGAAATATCATTAGATCGGACATTCGGAATACTTCTTATCTTTATCATCTATTATCTCTTACAATACCATACGACTACATACTGTACGGATTAACTTTGAACATTTGACTGTTGCATCAAGACTGGCAAATCCAAACATTTCTAACTGTTGGATCTTCCTTTCCATTCTTAGCATCTAGAAAGATTCTCTTGATAGTCTTTAGCACGATGAACTCTAGTATGAGCAAACCTCAAAACACACACTTCATTGCTCAGTTATACATGGTGGATGTAATTATAATTTTTTATGAGGTCCTTGATGTAAATTGTACTTCCACCGACCGTGTTACCTCTCAAGCACCTCGCTCCTACGAGACCTACCATTAGATCGGCCATTCGTAGTACTTCTTACCTTGTCTTATCTCTTACAATACCATACCACTACATAGTGTACGGATTAACTTTGAACATTGACCTTTGGATTAAGACTGGCAAATCCAAACATTGCTAACCGTTGGATCTTATTTACCATTCTTAGCATCTAGGAAGATTCTACTGATAGTCTTTAGCATGATGAACGCTAGTATGCGCAAACCTCAAAACACACTCTTCATTGCTCAGTTTCAGGGTCCTCGTGTTAAATGCATGCACTTGGATGAATTTTTCATTTTTACGAGGTCCTTGATGTAACTTGTACTTCCAGCAACCATGTTAACTTTCAAGCACCTCGCTCCTACGAGACCTACCATTAGATTGGCCATTCGTAGTGCTTCTTATCTTATATTTATCTTGTCTTATCTCTTACAATACCATATCACTACATAGTGTACGGATTAACTTTGAACATTGACCATTGGATCAAGACTAGCAAATCCAAACATTGCTAACCGTTGGATCTTCTTTTCCATTCTTAGCATCTAGATATATTCTATTGATAGTCTTTGGCACGATGAACGCTAGTATGAGCAAACCTCAAAACACACACTTTATTTCTCAGTTTCACTGTCCTTGTGCTAAATGCATGGACTTGGATGCAATTTTCATTTTTATGAGGTCCTTGATGTAACTCGTACTTCCACCGACTGTGTTAACTCTCTAGCGCATTGGTCCTATGAGACCTACCATTAGATTGGACATTCACAATACTTCTTATCTTTATCTTGTCTTATCTCTTACAATACCATACCACTGCATACTATACGGATTAACTTTGAACATTTGACCGTTGCATCAAGACTGGTAAATCCAAACATTTCTAACCGTTGGATCTTCTTTTCCATTCTCAGCATCTAGAAAGATTCTACTGATAGTCTTTAGCACGATGAACGCTAGTATGCGCAAACCTCAAAAAACACACTTCGTTGCTCAGTTTCAGGGTCCTTGTGCTAAATATATGGACTTGGATGCAATTTTCATTTTTTATGAGGTCCTTGATGTAACTTGTACTTCCACCAACCATGCTAACTCTCAAGCACCTCGCACCTACGAGACCTACCATTAGATCTACCATTCGTGGTACTTCTTATCTTATCTTATCTCTTACAATACCATACCACTTCATAGTGTAGATATTAGCATTGAACATTGACCGTTGGATCAAGACTGGCAAATCCAAACATTGGAAACTGTTGGATCTTCTTTTCCATTCTTAGCATCTAGGAAGATTCTACGATGAACACTAGTATGCGCAAACCTCAAAACACACACTTCATTTCTTAGTTTCAAGGTCCTTGTGCTAAATGCATGGACTTGGATGCAATTTTCATATTTTATGAGGTACTTGATGTAACTTATACTTCCCCCGACCGTGTTAACTCTCAAGCACCTCGCTCCTATGAGACATACCATTAGATCAACCATTTGCAGTACTTCTTATCTTATCTTTATCTTGTCTTATATCTTACAATACCATACCACTATATAGTGTACATATTAACTTTGAACATTGTTTATCAGAACCCGGGATTAATCCTCCAAGACTCCCTGTTATGCACACCACCATGATCCTAGGATCAGTCAATCGTGGCACATAGCCGACAAGTATCAAAGTAAACATCTAATACACGAATGGATACAAGTCATACCTTAATGCCATTATGGCTACATCAATTAACATTAGTAGAACTTCATCAAGAGTAGATCCCGAGCCATGCCTTAACCTACAAGCAACTAACTGGGAGAACGTCCTAGCTCGCATAATCGTCAACGTCACCTTCTTCTTCACCTTACTTCTCGAACCTAACCAAGTTAATAGCCAGGGACAATGCCAGTGAGTACTTTGAATGTACTTGTGATACACCTTAAGAGAATAATAGCAAGAGGATATGCAATATGGATGTGAAAGTAGGATATCAAAGAGGATATAACATCTACATATCTTTGTTGAAAACTTTTGTAAAACTTTTTGGAAACCTTTTTGAAAAGTTTTGGAAAACACTAGGATTGGGCCACCCATTTGTTTCTTCCTTATGGTTATCTTATGACCAAACTCCTTTCCTTCCTTTCCGACCATCTCATGGTCAAAACATTTCCAAAGCCTTTGCTTTTCTGAAATCCTTTTTGAAATCAAAACCAGCACCGCTCTACAGTAGTTTGTCCAACCCATCCATAATCGTGGACACGGATATTTGAATAGATTTACAGCCTACTGAGGTTGTACACTTTACCCACAATTTTTGATACATTCGTCGGGATCAACCCCGGATCGTCATACAAAAGTATGCGAGTATCGAATAATAAAATAAGACCTTCGGAATGCCCACTCTAGAATAAGAGCCTACCCTATGAGTCGTTCCCCTCATCACCGGGACATCGGGTACCGTGGACCAAAGGAAGCATCTTTGTACGCTTTCAATGAGAGGCTCCTAGTATCGCATGGAGGCTCGTAGACCCTTTGTTCCTTCTCCTGGGTGCTGAGGTACATTATAGGGACCTAGAGAAGGCCCAACCTCTAGACATAAAAATCTCATGTAGGAGTTCTGAGACAACTTATACCATAGTAGACAAACTTCCGGCCTAGCCCTTCCCAAATAGGAGTAAGTTGTTATAGCTAAAGGTACAAAGAACCAGGTGTGTTTTCGGAAACATTTTCCTGCTCTTTCCTTTGTAAAACAAAAACCTTTTTATTTTCTTAATCTTATCTTGGTAGGTCAAACCTCCCCAAGGTTTTATCATAAAACATTTTTTATAACTTTTCCATGATCTTCCCATCCTATAGTTTTGCTTCTGCTAAAACCGGGTCTCCAAGGTGGTATGGTGGTATACACCATCAACCGTACTAGGGACAAGTAGGTGTCATCAAGGGGTCGTACCTATTGGTATTGATTTGGAGGTTCCAAGTCAATACCATAATATATATACTTAAGGAATAGTAAAACAATGCATATATTTCATTGAAAAGGTAGAAATCATAAATAGCAAATTATTAGGACAAGGTGTATGAGCAAGAAGGTGGCTTTCCTGAGATCGGCAATCTAGCAATAAATGTCCCTGGACTTCTTCTTAAAAAATTATAATATCCAAAAATAATAACCATCTCCCTTGGTCTTTGATATAATCGATACTATCATCGTCGAAGGGAATACATGCAAACAAGCAGTTGCCACAATCAACACAAGGCATACAATCATCAATACACTATAGAAAACAAACATACAACAAATCAATAGCTTCAGTAGGTTGTGATGGATTGTTCTTATTGCAACGGGAAGTATTGTAAATGCATTTGTGGAGCTTGTTTCATGATTTAATTGCCAAATACTCCTTGATAAAGGGGTTTTGGGATAAGGCTTGGGTCTGTATGCTATCAATGTACAAAAAATGGTATCATCATATGCGTATTGAAATAACAAGGCCAAAAAAGTGGTTTCATGATTTTATCAATTTTCCTTAATTTGTTACGATTATTCTAGTGGAAATAACAATAGTTTAGGCGAATAAATCACCATAAAAGGTCTGTGGATCAAATAAATTTGTGCTTAGAGTATATTTTATATCCTAGAGTTTTTATTTTGAGAGTTGGAATCATCTCAAAATAATTACCAAATTGCCCCTAAGAAATTCCTAATATGAGTTATGTGAGAAATTTGTCTTTTTCACTAGATTTATTCTACATAAGCTTTTGAGATGAATCCGAAGTCACATTATATGTGTTTTGAATACCTTTATGTAGAAATTGGATTCACCCACTTTGGAGTTGTAAAAATCCTGTAGTGATTTTCTTACTGAATTAACCCTAGATAGAGATATTTAAATCACCAAAATTCAATAGAGAGTCAATAAATAGTGATTTTCCATTTCCATATTGGATTAAACCAAAAGGCCTAATAAACAGATCTAGAAAAGAAATAATAAAGAAAAGAGAGGATATGGCTTACTGGGCCGGATTCGAGCAGAGCTGGGCCGCTCGGGGAGCAAGCGGCCCACCCGGGCAGGTGACACACGCTAGAGGCACTAGATTCAAATGCCTCGGGCGGGGCCCAGTTGCCAGCAGGAGAGTGACGACGAAGCAGTATGGAGGGACCAAGGACGTTGAATCTGGGTGAGATCGACGTCGTGTATTCGCCGTCCTCCTCAGACACCGCGGCCACGAGGGAAACCCTAGGGAGGATTTGGCAGGGGCTCGGGGAGTCTTACAGAGGGTTTGCTGGTGGTTAGGGAGTGGTGGAGGAGAGGCGGTGTGCGACGACCATGCTAGAGATGGTCGGCCTGATGGGGTTCATCGTCTGGAGCAGTCTCGTGCGGACCCGTCCGAGGCGAGCTCGTCGGAGCTCGGTGGTGCTGAATGTGGAGCCGATCCTCGGAAAGAAGTAAGGGGGATTAGATGCACGGGAACCAGTAGGTATGAGCTAGGAGACATGCAGGGGAGGAGGGGCTGAGAAAGGAGCACACGAACCAGATCTTGCGACTTGTCTGAGAGGAGAAACTCTCCTTCTCCCGCGACATGTAGAGGCAGGGGAGGATGGTGGAGCTCAGGGGTGGTGTGTGAGAAAGGGGGAGCAAATGAGGGGCGAGAGAGCAGTTGCACTGGCCTGTGGCCTTTTATTTGGGGAAGGGAGGGTGTATGGTGGGCTAGGTCCATGGGTGACCTAGGGAAGGTCCATGGCTCTCTCATTGGTGGCTGGGGGCGGTGGAGAGGTGAGGTGGGGACTCTAGTTCATGCAGAGAGTAGGGAGCGACTAGTTTTTGCTGTTGCCTTGATTTTTAGCAAGGTTTGTCATGTGGTGATTGTCTCCCTCTCTCTCTTACTCTTCCAAACACCAAGGACAAGAGACATGCTCACTAATAGGAAAACAGCTATAGGTAGACAAGATATTCTATGGCGCACATGGAAAACCATGCGCCATAGACAAGTATCAGTGGTGCACTAGTTAGAATGCGCCACAGATAATGAAAACATCTGCCGCACATTGCATTACGCATGCGCCACATAAGGTAGTTGGGACCCGCCAGCCGGGGTGGGGCGATCCACTTTCTGTGGCGCATAATGACATATGCGCCACAGAAGAGACATGATCTGTGGCGCATATTTCCTTATGTGCCACAGAAAGTGGAGGCGGGCCCTACCATAGAATCTATTTGACCCACTTTCTATGGCGCATGTGCTAATATGCGCCACATATATGTTTGATTTATGTGGCGCATATCCACACATGCGCCACAGAAACCTGACCTGGGTCCCACCACATTAACCTGCACCACCTTGTTATGTGGCACATATTGCTGTATGCGTCATAGAAGTTTGAACTTCTGTGGCGCATTTCTTCCATATGCTCCATAGATGAGGGCATCCAGATCCCACGTGAAAAAGGTGGCAAGCTCACCACCTATCTATCCACCACCACCCATTTCACATCTCTTCTTCCTTCCTACCTCTTCCAAGATCGTCTTCCTCCTCCCTCCCACCCCATTTTGCCTAGATTTTCTCCATTTTTTTGTAACTAAACCTACTTTAGTCCATAGATTGGTAAGTGGAAGCCTCCCTCCAACTTGTAGATCTAAAAGTTCCTTACTTTTCTATCTCACATCTCTATTTGTTTACTAATTTGATCTCCACTAACTTGTAGATCTATTTGTCCACACTCTCTCATCGCGCGATCTCTCATGCTATTATTGAGTCTACTAGGTGAGTACGTGGCCATGAACATGTAGGTGAAGCTTGTACATGTCGTGGATGACATCATCCAGCTCGGGCCGACATTCCTCTACAACATGATGCCATTTGGAAGGCTAAACAGTGTCACCAAAGGATTCGTTCGCAACAGGTCTCGTCCAGATGGAAGCATAGCCAAGGGCTTTCTGATCTACGAGTGCATCTCCTTCTGCTAGAATTATCTAACCACTGAGAACGAGGATGTTGGAATACCCACCAAGAAGCACCTCGGCAGCCTCGGTGGATATGGTCACCGCAAGGGCTACTGCTCACTTCATGTCGGCATTCATGGTCGACGCACCGACTTTGACAGGGCACACCGAGTCACGCTACAACACATTGAAGTGGTTGGCCTTGGGTGGAAGAGCACAAAAGCTTAATCTAACAGGAGTACATCGACTAGGGCCGGCCAAGGAAGAAGGGATACGTAACCAGAGAGCACAACTCCAGCTTCACGGGTTGGTTCAAAAAAGGCAACTAGACAATCCCCCACAGACGCCTTCTCCGGAAGATCAAAAACTCATATTCTCCTTGTCACAGTGCCCAGGGCACAACCTGAGGACCTATAAGTCATAGGACATAAACGTATACAGATTCTACACCGAGGAAAAGGACAAGAATAGCGAATATCAAAACTCAGGAGTAACTATGTTATCCTTCGCCAATGACGAGACTACTGTCATGGAAATACTCTACAGAAGGACCGAGGATATATGGGAGCTCAACTACTATGGAGAGATCGTACCGATGTTCCATGTTAGATGGGCCAAGAATGTGGAAAAAGAAGGCCGGTATTTCACCACAATGGTTATACTAGATGGAAAAATATATGAAGAACGCCTCCGCAAAAAATGAGCCTTGGGTACTCCTAGCCAAGTTGATCAATGCTTTTTTATTAGCGACCCGTCAAATCCCAACCGTGATGTAGTTAGGAGGGGCAAGAGGAGCATCATCGGAATGGAAGGAGCCGCCAACGAGCAAAACTTCGACAAAAACGGTGACCTGAAGATCGAAGAGAAATTCGACAAGTACTTCTACATGCCTACTAATACTAAAGGAAGAAGGAAGACCACACAACGTACTAAAGGTTGTCCATTCACAAGAAGAAGTCTCAAAGTGCATGGGCTAAAGTATTCAACCGCGACGAAAAAGAGCAAGAAGATTGTGAAGACATGCTAGCGCGACACATCACATAACGACGTGTGACCTTTTTTGTGTATTAATTCATATGCGTGCTCGCAAATATATATAATTTAGAGACTAAACATATATCATGATATTCGTGTGGGTATATAAATTCACATGTGTTTGTGACAAGTACACTATATACATATAATTCGGGGAGGTTTTTTTGAATAAATATGCATGTGTATGTGCTTTGTTTAAATATATTTATAACATATAATTTTTAAATAAAGAAAAGATATTGATTTGAATAAATATGCATGTGTATGTGCTTGGTTTTAAATATATTTGTAACATATAATTTTTAAATAAAGAAAAAAATATTGACCCAACCAGGATTCGAACCTAGCTGTCCAAGTTTGTGAATATGCATCATAACCGCTAGGCTACTGGGTGTTTGTTGTCCAAGTACAGCCTCGCACCGGTTATTTAGCTAAGTGCCAAGGTTTTGTGGCGCATTTCTCTGGAATGCTCCACAGAAAATGCGCCACAGAACCTTGGCACTTAGCAAAATAACCGACTCGCCCTTCCCCCTTTTCCTCTTCCACTTTCTTTTCCCCAACCGCGCCCGACGAAACCTGCTAGGTCTCGCACCCACCCCTGCCAGAGCCCGTGGAGGAGGATTTCATGGAGGAGAGCCTCCCCCACCGCTAGAGCCCGTGGACAAGAGCTGCCCCCATCGCCGGAGCCCGCCCGCAGCACGCAGGAGGAGGAGCCCGTCCGTAGCGCGTAGGAGGAGCCCGTCCGCAGCGCAGGAGGAGCAACCACCTCGCCATCCGCCGTCCACCATATAGAATCCACCTCACCGTCCGCCGTCCATCGTCCCTAGATCATCGCCGATTCCCATGGATGCATCCTTCCCCTGGCTCTCTGTACTCTAGGAACCCTAGGTAATCCACCGTCCGCCATCCATCCTCCCTAGGTAATCGCGATGCGGTCGTTCTCCATCTCCGTATGGTGTCTTATCGAGTAATTGTTCGGTTCACTTGAGCTGATTTTGTTGCTGGCTAGAGGTGATTTTGTTGGCTGCAAATGGTATCGCTAATACATTGCTAGTTGGAATTCTCAGCTTAGTTCCATGCGTTAGTACCAAGCAAATTATACTGATTTAATTGGACTAGTAATATTGCTACCTGACTGTTTACTGTAATAACAGTTCACAAAATGAACTTTCCTCTTGCACTATGTGCTCAAATATCACTAACCTCTAACTAAAATGTAATACATGATGGTAATTAAGCTAATGTCTAGTAATATAGCTACCTGACTATTTACTGTAATTAAAGTTGGTAGAATTAAAAAATACGGGTGCCATTTTTTCCTCTTACACTTTGTGCTTAAATATCAGTAACCTCTACTAGAAATCTAATAACTGATGGGAATGGAGTCAATGTCAGATCACATAGAGTGGTTGTCTATGCTCAGTCTCATGCTCTTACTGGGTTTTACTCTGTAGTATGTTGAAATCGAAATTATTGAGCAGTATATATACACAGTTTTTGTCCTCAACTAGAAACTCTACAAGCTGCATGCAAACCTGCTAGCAAATTAGTAGTACATTGTTCTAGGAAAACATTGTAAGCATTGAGTCGGCAGAACATTGTTGTTCTAGGAAAACATGTCAAATCCATTGGAGAGGTATTAGCTGTCCAACTGTCAGCAGAACATAATGTAAGCATTGACTCGGTGAGAAAAGAGGGCAGTCAGTGCACCGGGAAGTGATGGGTTCGTAGTAGGGAAAACGAAAATTTTCTATCGCAAGAACAAACAGAACCAAGATCTAATATAGGAAAATCCAAGGTCTAATCTATTAGATAAGTGCAACGATATAGATCTGTACTAACCATTGTAGATCCAAAAGCCTTGTGCAAGATCGGATCTCGTGGTTAATGTAGATGATCACTTGCCGATCTCAAGATCGAGTAGACGATCCTTCCGGCCCCGCGTTCCAGCATCGCTTCACCTTCCTCCCTTGTTCCAACGAGCAACGGAGGTAGTAGATCTCCACGGAATCCCAGCAGCACGATGGCGTGGTGGTGGTGGTGGAGAAGGATTTCTGTAGGGATTCGCCTAAGCCAGAGCAGGAGGATGGTGGAGGAGAGAGGTGGCCAGGGTTTTGGTGTAGAAGGAGCAAGGGGGAGGCGCACAACCCCTCCTTTATATAGAGGGGGAGGCATCCTAGGGCTGGCCCCTTGCCCCCTAGGGTTTGGCGTGCCAAGGGAGGGGGGGAATTTTCTTCCCCCCAAGTATTCCCCTTTCTTTCTTGGTTTTCAAGCAAACTCTATGGAACCTTCTGGAACTTTTTGGAACACTCTGAAACCTTCTAGTACCTCCATATGAACACTTCGGAACATTTTCGAAACCCAGAAAATGATCTCCATTATATGAATCATATTCTTCGGACAATTCCGGTTCTCCTCGTGATATCCCAGATCCAATCCGAGACTCCGAACAACATTCGGTCTCCAACAAATATTCAATATCTACCTAAACAACATCGAACCTTAAGTGTGTCACCCTACGATTTGCGAATATGTAGACATGATCGAGACACCTCTCCGATCAATAACCATCAGCAGGATCTGGAGATCCGTAATGGCTCCCACATAATCAACGATGACTTCATGATCAATAGAACCATTAACATACGAAACCAATTCCCTTTGTCACGCGATACTCTACTTATTCAAGGTTCGATCATCGGTATCTCCATACCTTGTTCAACCTTGTTACCGATAAGTAATATTTACTCGTTCCATGATATGTCATCCCTTGCAAGCTAATTAGATGACATTCCACCGAGAGGGCCCAGAGCATATCTATCTGTCATATGGATGGATAAATCCGAGTCTTGATCCATGCGCTTAAACACATACTTTCAGAATACCTAATGCCACCTTTATAACCACCCAGTTATGAAGCAGCGTTTGATGTCATCAAAGAAATCATCTAGTGATGGTGATTAACACAATCTCATGGTCGTAGGATTAGGTTACTATGTATTTGAAATCTTATAGCAAAACGAACTTAATGACTTTCTCTTATGCTATGCTTACTATGGGTGTGTGTCCAACACATCATTCTCCTAATGATACGATCTTGTTATCAATAACATCCAATGTCTATGATCATGAAACCATGATCATCTATTAATCAACAAGCTAGTCTTAACAAGAGGCTTACTAGGGACTCTTTTATGTTTACAAAACAAACAAGTATTAGTGTTTCCTAATAATACAATTATAGCATGGGATGTAAACATTCATCATAAACACAAAGATATATTAATAACCATTTTATTATTCCCTCTTGGGCATATCTCCAATAGTCTCCCACTTGCACTAGAGTCAATATTCTAAATTACATTGGAATGTACCTAACACCCATGGCGTTCTGGTGTTTGTCATGTTTTTCTCTAGGGAGAGGTTTAGTCAATGGATCTGCTACATTCAGATCAGTGTGTACTTTGCAAATCTTTATGTCGCCATCTAGGACATACTCGCGAATTGCATGGAAACGTAGCTTGATGTGCTTCAACTTGTTGTGTGACCTTGGCTCTTGTGCATTGGCTATGGCACCCATGTTGTCACAATAGATGGCGATTGGGTCCAATGGACTAGGAACCACACCAAGCTGAGTAATGAACTCCTTCATCCATATCGCTTCTTGCGTAGCCTCCGAAAGAACTATGTATTCCGACTCAGTTGAAGATTTTGCTGCAACACTTTGCTTGGCACTCCTCCAGCTCATTGTAGCACCATTCAAGATAAATACGTATCCAGACTATGACTTCAAGTCATGCGGATCGGTGTTCCAACTAGCATCGGTGTAACTGTTTACAACAAGCTGTTCATCACCTCCATAAGAAAGAACCATATCCTTAGTCCTATTCAGGTACTTGAGAATATTTTTGACCGATGTCCAGTGTTCCATTCTAGGAGCACTTTGATATCTACTATTCAAACTAACAACGTGTCCTATATCCGGTCTTGTACATAGAATGGTATACATGACAGAGCCTATGTCCGAGGCATAGGGGATTTTACTCATCTTCTCTCTATCTTCTGCCGTAGTTGGACTTTGAGTCTTACTCAAGGTCTTACCTGACAACATGGGCAAGAACCCTTTCTTGCTTTCTTCCATTCTAAATCTCTTTAGAACCATGTCCAGGTATGTACTTTGTGAAAGCGCTATTAAGCGTCTTGATCTATCTCTATAAATCTTGATGCCTAAAATGTATGCTGCTTTGCCAAGATCCTTCATCGAAAAACTATTATTCAAATAGGCCTTGACACTTTCAAGAAGTTCTATATCATTCCCAATCAACAATATGTCATCCACATATATTATTAAGAATCCTACAAATCTCCCACTCACTTTCTTGTAGATACAAGCTTCTCCATAAGTTTGTATAAATCCAAAGTTTTTGATCACCTTATCAAAATGTTGATTCCAACTCCGGGATGCTTGCTTTAGTCCATAAATGGAGCGCCGAAGCTTACACACCTTGTCAGCATCTTAAGGATCGAGAAAACCTTTGGGTTGTACCATATAGAACTCTTGCTCAATGTCGCCATTAAGGAACACTGTTTCGACATCCATCTACCAAATCTCATAATCAAAATATGCAGCGATTGCTAACAAAATCCTTACAGACTTTAGCTTCACTACCGGTGAGAAGGTCTCATCGTAGTCAACTCCTTGAATTTTTCGGAACCCTTTCGTGAGAAGTCGAGCTTTATAGAGAGTAACATTACCATCAGCATCTATTTTTCTTTTAAAGATCCATTTGTTCTCGATAGACTTGCGGCCATCCGGTAAGTCCACCAAAGTCCATACTTGGTTTTCGTAAATGGATCCCATTTCGGATATCATGGCTTCTTGCCATTAGTTGGAATCTAGGATCACCATAGCTTCCTCATAAGTCGCAGGGTCGTCGATGTTGTCTACCAACATAACATTCAACACAGGGTCATACCAATCAGGAGTGGCACGAACCCTCGTCGACCTGCGAGGTTCAGAAGCAACTTCATTTGAAGTTTCATTATCATCATCATTAGCTTCCTCTCTTAGTAGTGTAGGCGGCACAGAAACATCTTCTGGTGCTGCGCTACTCTCAAATCCGAGAGAAGGTTCAACAACCTCGTCGAATTCTACTTTCCTTCCAGTCACTTCTTTCGAGAGAAAATCCTTCTCAAGAAAGGATCCATTCTTAGCGGTGTACCCAATTGTTTCTTTAGGGTATCCTATGAAGACGCATTTTTCCGCTTTGGGTTCAAGCTTCTTGGGTTGTAACTTATTTACATATGCTTCGTAGCCCCAAAATTTAAGGAACAACAACTTAGGTTTCTTGCCAAACCACAATTCATACGGTGTCATTTCAATGGATTTAAATAGTGCCCTATTTAACGTGAATGCGGTTGTCTCTAATGCATAACCCCAAAATGATAACGGTAAATCTATAAGAGACATCATAGACCGAACCATATCTAAGAGAGTTCGATTATGACGTTCGGACACACCATTAAGCCGTGGTGTTCCCGGCAGTGTCAACTGTGAAAGTATTCCGCATTTATTTAAATGCATGCCAAACTCATAACTTAGATATTCACCTCCGCGGTCAGAACGCAGAAACTTAATCTTCTTGTTATGATGATTTTCTACTTCACTTGGAAATTGCTTAAACTTCTCGAAAGTCTCGAACTTATGTTTCATAAAGTCGATATACCCATATCTACTCAAGTCATCCGTGAAAGTAAGAACATAACGATATCCACCACATGATGCTACGCTCATTGGGTCGCACACATCGGTATGTATTATTTCCAATAATTCCGTAGCTCGCTCCACTATCCCAGAGAATGGAGTCTTAGTCATTGTTCCCATTAGACATGCTTCGCATCTTTCAAGTGATTCAAGAAGTCCATCGGAATGGAGTTTCTTCATGCGTTTCACTCCAATGTGACCAAGACGACAGTGCCACATGTATGTAGAATTATCGTTCATTTTTATTTGTTTAGCATCTATGTTGTGAACATGTGTATCACTACTATCGAGATTCAATAAAAATAAACCATTCATCTCAGGTGCATTACCATAAAAGATATTACTCATATGAATCGAACAACCCTTATTCTCAGACTTAAACGAGTAACCCTCTCGCAATAAACAAGATCAAGAAATAATGTTCATGCTTAACACAGGCACCAAATAACAATTATTCAAGTTCAAAACTAATCCTGAAGGTAGATGAAGAGGTAGCGTGCCGATGACGATCACATCAACCTTGGAGCCATTTCCAACGCGCATCGTCACCTCGTCTCTCGCCAGTCTTCATTTATTTCGCAGCTCCTATTTCGAGTTACAAATATGAGCAACCAAACCATTATCAAATACCCAGGCACTACTATAATTACTAGTAAGATACACATCAATAACATGTATGTCAAATATACCTTTCTTCTTGATGTTTTCGTTCTTCAGATATGCCAGGTACTTGGGGCAGTTGTGCTTCCAGTGACCTTCACCCTTTCAGTATAAGAACTCAGTATCAGGCTTAGGACCAGCCTTGGGCTTCTTAGAAGGTGCGGTAGCTTTCTTCCCGTCCTTCTTGAAGTTGCCCTTGTTCTTAGGCTTGCCCTGTTTCTTGAAATTGGTGGTCTTATTGACCATCAACACTTGGTGCTCCTTCTTAATCTCCACTTCAACAGTTTTTAGCATGGAGAAGAGTTCATGCAATGTGTTGTTCATGCAATGCATATTGTAGTTTATCACAAAGTTCTTATAACTAGGTGGCAATGATTGGAGGACACGTTGAATCCCCAACGCTTTAGGAATCATTATTACCAACTCTTGGAGCCTATTCGCGTGCCCAGACATTTTGAGCACATGCTCGCTAATGGAGCTGCCCTCTTCCATCTTACAGTTAAAGAACTTCTCGGAGGCCTCATAGCTCTCCATGGCCGCATGAGTCTCAAAGATCATCTTGAGCTCATTGATAATCTCAAAAGGTTCGTGGTGCTCAAAGCTCTTCTGAAGCTCCGATTCTAAACCGTATAGGATGGCACACTGAACTATGGAGTAGTGATTTTTCCGAGTGGTGAAAAACATTCTTAACATCATCCGAGGTATCCTCTTTAGGTGGGTCACCTAGCAGTGCATCAAGCACATAGGTCAACTAACCAGCGCTGAGGACAATCCTCAATCCACGGAACCACTCTGTGAAGTTTCTTCCATTGTTTTTCAGCTTTTCTTTCTCTAGGAATGCATTAAAATTGATGGAGGGGGTCGCCATGATCTACAACATATTTGCAAAGAGTTTAGACTAAGTTTATGACAAATTGATTTCAAATTTAATTCTTAAATTAACTAAGTGAACTCCCCTCAAAACAACATCCCTCATCTTGCCTTAGTGATTACACGAACCAAATCCACTACACCAAGTCCGATCTTCACGAGAGAATATGTAGATTCAAAGGCGAACAATCAACATGTTCATCATATCATTAATATGACTCATGCTTTACCTTTCGGTATTTCGTGTTCCAAGACCATGTCTGTAATTGTTAGGCTCATCAAGATTAACCTTAGTATCCGCATGTGCAAATCTGGCTTGCACCCGTTGTATGCACGTGTAGAATCTATCACACCCGATCATCACGAGATGCTTCGAAACGACAAGTCTTAGAAATGGTGCCTAGTAAGAATGAACACTTTATTACTTGATATTTTAGTGAGAGGGATCATCTTATAATGCTACCGTCATGATCTAAGCAATACAAGATGCAAAAAGGATTAACATCACATGCAATTCATAATATGTGACATGATATGGCCTTTCTTCTTGTGCCTTCGATCTCCATCTCCAAAGCATGGACATGATATCCATCATCACCAGCATGGTGTCAAGGTCAGTGGCACCGCTTCATGGTTGTCCATCACTAATAGAAACTATAACAACTACTTGGAATAAAGCTATTACATGACGAATAAACACGCAGGTCTTAACAGAATTTAAAGACAACCATTAGGCTCCTAAAGGTTGCCATATTACAATAAGGATCATTGCATACATCAAATATATTCACAATCACATCGTGGCCATATCACATCACATGCCCCTGCAAAAACAAGTTAGATGCCTCTAATTTTTTCATTTCATGTTTTACGTGGTTTGGGGCATTCATATAAGAACCGATCTTACCTACGAACAAGAACCAGAACACTGATACAAGTGTTGTCAGATGCTAATTATAAACTGAATCTTAACTATGGTGGGAGAGACAGACACCCGCAAAGCCACTTGTACAATGCAAGTTGCACCGTCAAGCGTGGAGCAAGTCTCATGTACGAGGACATGTAAGGTTAGCCCGAGCCGCTTCATCCCACCATCCCGTAAGATGCAAAGTACACGTGAAGACAACGACAACAAAAATATCAACACCCACAATAACCATTGTGTTCTAATCATGCAACAAATCTACAAATAGACACGGCTCTGATACCACTAATGGGTTCGTAGAAGGGAAAACAAAAAAATTCTACCGCAAGAACAAACAGAACCAAGATCCAATCTAGGAAAAGCCAAGATTTAATCTATTAGATAAGTGCAACGAGATAGATCTGTACTAACCCTTGTAGATCTGAAAGCCTTGTGCGAGATCGGATCTCGTGGTTGATGTAGACGATCACTTGCCGATCTCATGATCGAGTAGATGATCCTTCCGGCGCCGTGTTCTGGCAGCGCTTCCGCAGATGGTCACACGTGCAGAGTCGATGTAGACCTTCCTCTCCCTGTTCCAACAAGCAGCGAAGCTAGTAGATCTCCACGGAATCCCAGCAGCATGATGGCATGGTGGTGGTGGTAGAGAAGGATTTCTGCAGGGCTTCGCCTAAGCCGGAGTAGGAGCATCGTGGAGGAGAGAGGCAGCCAGGGTTTTGGGGTGGAAGGAGTGTAGCATCCCAATTGTCTAATAATTGCAATGCTACTAGCCTAGTATATATAATGGCTACTTCAAATATATAATTGTTGCATCATCATTATATCATGCTCATGTCATCATGCCTCCTTGCATTTGAGCATCATATAAAACCCTTTTTTTGGTTCTTATCTCATATGCATTGTAAATTGTATTTGCCTCTTGATATTGTATTTGGTTCTTGATATATTGTTTAATGCCCAAGTTGAGTTGGGGGCATATCTTTTATTAACTCCACCACCTTTTCTTTCACCACCTTGCAATTCCACAATCCAACTAAATATGAGCTTGGCATTTATTGGATTTACTTCTAGCTCATGTGGGTTGGGATGGATCCAATTCTTTTTCACATGCTCTCATCTTGGCATCATTTTGTTTTCACATTATTGATATATGAGAGCCACATGGCCACCTTTGCATGCCCTGTGGGTGGAACCCTATTTCTAGCTCCCATATGTGTTGTTTTGGGGTTATCATCTTGTTGGGATATTTTGTGGGCTTATTAACTACCTAGTGGCATATACACACTAGCAAGTCCCATGGTATTTCAAAAATGGTCATATCCATCTACTCCACATGGGGCATCCTCTCATTGCTTTTGCTTGGCTTTTATTCCAATTTTGGGAATGCATAATATTAATGCCATGTAATAATATTGTTTTCACAAGAACCCACATGGCAATAAATATTTTGCACGGGCCATGCAAGTACCCCTTTAGCTTGTCATTTGGATTTTATTTGATTTTTGAGTGGATCATCCCTCTCTCTCTACCTCTATCTTTTCTTTTGGCTTGATCTATGTTGATCTTGCTCAAACCCTAACATTCCATCCCTCTCTTTTTCTTGTCTTGATCTTGTTTGATCTTGGTTGTTCTTGGCTTGATCTTGTCCAAGGAAAACCCTAGCTACAAACCTCTCCATCTATCTCTCTAAGCCTAGACCATCACCTACCTCATCATCACCATATCCCCCCTCTCCTAAACCCTAATCTATACCTAATCTAAACCAAACCCTAAGTAACCACCCCATCTCTCTCTCTCTCTCTCTCGGCCTCTCTCTCTCACCTAGCTGGCCCCACCGTCCACCCTCTCTCCCTGGCCACCTCACCCCAGCCACCTAAGCACAAACCCTACCCGACCCTAGCTCCAACCCGCGCTCCTCCCTCCCTCTCTTTTCTCTCTCTGCCCGAGGACCCCACCACTCGAGCCTGTCCTCTCTCCTCCCCTGCCTGCATGGCCTCGCCCTGGCCCCACCTGCATGCCCTCGCCCGACCCTGCCCGAGCACGTGAGGGTGGAGGAAGAAAAGGTGGCCGAGCCACCTTTATCTCCAACCACTCCCCCACGGCACCCTCTCCCTCCCTCTGCTTTATCTCCTGCCTCTCTGCCTCGCCCAGCTACCCCAGATCTACCCAGGACGCTCCCTTCTCTCCCTGCCGTCCCTCACCACCGTCTACCCCCCCCCCCCCCCAAACGCCAGTCACCGTCGGCCTCTACTCCGTCCCGACGATCCAGTCGCGCAGCGCGTCGGTGGAGTGCCCTGGTAGACCAAGGAGGCTCCCCTACGTCACCTTGTACACGGAGCCGAGCAGGAGGAGCACCCGAGCGCCGGTACCAGCGCGAGGCTGACGCGAAACCCTAGCCGGCCGTCCGCCTGCTTCGCCGGCGATCCACCATGCCCCAAGCCGATCCGCCACCACCGATACCCCCTCGGTGAGCTATCCACCCCCCCAGACATCCTCGTCGTCGCCTTCTCGCCCTGGCCTCGCCGGACTTTCCGTCGAACGGCCTCCGCGCGACGCCGCTCGTTTTCTGCTTGCTCGCTTCCGCTCCGCTTAGCCCATATCTATGCCGCGCCGGACCCTCTAGCACCTAGCCCACCTAGCCACAGCGGCTTCGCCCCCGTGCACGCCCCAGGTCGCGAGTTCGAACCTGCCTCGCCGCGCCGTGCGCCGCAGACCGATCTGTCCTCTGCGGCGTAGAAGAAGCACAGTGTCGCGGGCGTCCTTTTTGCAGAAACCCCCTCCTGGCTTTTTACTCCTAAACCCGCGGTACCTCCAGGCCCACTAGTTATCCGCGCTAGCGTTTTTACAAGAAACCCCTGGCCTCTTTCAACCTCAACCCGCGCTCTAGACCCGGCCCACCTGTCGGTCCCTGCGCGCTCGCTCGCTGGCACGTGGGCCTGTGGTCGCTGGTCCCACCTGTCATTCGCTTAGGCTAGATCAACCCGCGGTGTAAAACGTTTTCTGCGCACGTGTGTTGCTGAGTCAGCTGCTGGCCCCACTGGTCATTGGCTGTGGCTAGCTGTGAGTGAGTAACAAAAGTATTTCTGTAATCTGTTTTTAATTCAAATCTTTTTCAAATTAAATCAAATTCAAATTTAATTCTGTTTTTAATTATCTTTTAAAATACAAATCCAAATAATACAAATAATATATGTTTTGAAATTAGAAAAATATGACGAATTCAAATATGCCATTCAAAATATATTTTGAACACTTGAAATTCCAAGTTTATTAAAATTACAATAAAATGCCCTTCCACTTTAAATAATTAATAACTTTTGTTTTATAAATCCAAATTTAACAAATAATATGTCTAAAATGATTAGCTCGACGAGACCTTTCTGTTTATGCATTCCATGTTTTGATTTGAAGCATGCATCATATAAATATAAAATATACAGCAACTAATATGAGGTTAAAATGTGGTGAAAACTCAATGGGGTGGCCCCCTGAAATATTTCTGAATCCTGTAATTGCTTTGTCGTGACTGCCTCGTTGGGTTTTGATTTGGTTTTTCCGAGGCATATCGAGTGTGTGTTGCTATTTGTGCACCCCTGCAGGGTAAAATTTTCTGAAAGCCGTGTCCGCGGTTATGGATGACTTGGAGCACAGTTTCTCGATCATAGACAAGCATAACTAAAGTAACGCTTTTAATTTGACTAGACTAGGTACCTGACTAGCAAATAGTGCAACACTCACGGAATGGATAATAAAACTGCCAACGGATGGGGGGCTGTTCGTCCGCTTCCTCGTCGGTAAGCGAGGAGGAGGATGGATCTGTTAAGATTACCATTATAACTGTTGTTATTAATTTACGGACATCCGTCTATCCCTGGTTAGGCGGATGGTTAGCGAGTATCTATAGAATTGCTAGGGTTTATCTTTTGCTGCAATTGCGTCACCCCAGGTTGTGTCCCCTTTAGAGGAATGAAGACTTGCTGAGTACCCCTAGGGTCTCACACGATAAATTATTGGTTCAGATGAACAGGTACCTTCGCAAGATGGATACTGGGTGAAAGAGACGGACGATGTGGGCAACGATCATTCGGTGTAGAGATTCCGGGAACGGGGATCCGTGAGATCTGTGGGCGGGATCTGCTTATTTATGGGGCATCTTATGCCAATTTTCTTCTTATCCGTACTCGGATTTTGTCTTCCGCTTCCGCCTGATACTCTGTTGTTTGATGTATGAGGAGATATCCTAAACTATTATATCTATCTAGGATATTTGGATCTTGCCGTATGGCGTTGCTATATTTCCTTTCTTTTTAGATGGAATGGCTCTGATGTACTGTTGTATGGTGGCTTGCATACATACTCAATTGTGTATGTAGTTGATCCCTTCGCCTGCCGATTACGCCGCCCGTTCTTGTCCCGATGTGTGGAAATGGTTGGGACAGCCGAAAGGTCTACCTGTGAGTGGCATTTGGGCCCCACCGTACTATTTCAACCATTTCTGCTCATCCAGGCTTGTAACTAGGAGCGTAATTCACCGAGGTAGTTACAATTGGTATCAGAGCCATCCCGACCTTCAGGGTCTCAGCCAAATGGTCGTTGTCTGTCTAGCAAATATTTTTGGTAGTTATGTATACTAGGGAAAAACAAAACGCGAGAGTAGGACTGCTTCCACTTTTCTTCTTACCCACCCACCACCCTTTTCTGGTAAGGAAGTGCAATGTTTTCAATCCTCTTCTTAAAATTCAATCTAGGATTCACGTGTTCTGGGTTTCCGTAGTACCATAGACAGTGTGTGTGCGTGTGTAATTCCTTGTCTATCTGTTGCATCCAAGTTGTTATCACAATCTGCCTTTGGTTATCAACTGTTGGTACATTCCATACTGACAGGCCTTTGAAAACCGGCGCGATCTATCTGACTCCTTGTTAACCGGTGCCATCTTCTTAAGGGTGTTCTTCCTTCTAGCAACTCCTCTTGCTGTGTAAGCAGCAGTTGCTAATCTCTACCTGATAAGTGATTTTGCGCATCTATTGGTATTTTAATGCCGAAAAATGCGGAAAATTTTTCTTTGATACATCTGTGTTTCCACACTCCTTTCTAGTCGTGTGTGAAACATTATCTATCTCCCTTTTATCAGCATGTTCATGCTAACTCATTCTTCTGTCACCGGCGCTTAATCCTAGAGTTTCATTTCATCAACAATTCTCTTGGGCTAATTACATAACATGTGTCGATCTGATGCTGATGATTGTAATTTGGCTCTCGGCATAGCGATATTCCACTCATGATAAGTGTCGATTGGAATATGGAAAAATGCTATCAACCGTCACCATCTGGAGGATAAGGTTATCTCCTGTGGTTCTGAGTACACCGTGATCATATCTATTCATATTCAAGCATCTTTGGCAATCCGGAGTTTCTCAAAGCACTACGGCGGTCTATCATCTGTTTATCATGCTGCACATCTTTTGAACCCCATATCTGCACAATTCTCCTGGATACAAGGGAATTGCATCTTTTCGTCTCTGATAGCTTTGCTTAAGGTATGATCTATCATCTTTTCCTTATCCAAGATCTCGTTATCTTTGTAACCAGTGATCCGATCGACAATGTGAACCAGGCGACATCTCTTTTTCTTCCGAAGGACCAGATAATCTATTCTTCCAGTGCATCTTCTTCCACACGAACCCGTGCTCTTAATATTGATCTTTCTAAGAGCGTTGAGCTCAGAAAGTGTTTCGAGCATTTGTCTGTTTCTCTCGCCTTTTGAACTTGGTATTCTGGGAATATCTTGTTAATCCATGGTGGTATATGTTGATAATATGCTTGCATGTTCGATATCAATGGAAGGACATGGAAGGTCATCTGTGTCCCTTTCTCTCAAGCTTCGTGAGCACTGCCTGGGTGCAAAGTCTCAAAGCGTGAATTCTGGCTTCTTGAAGTCACCTATCTCGGCCACGTCCTTCTGCTAAATAGATCGCTTCAATTCTGGAATCAACAAGTCCATTGCTAATTCCATCCTCCATCTTCAACCAATCCGGAGTTGTTCCTTGTTGGCTAGTTATCATCGTTGTTCCGCTAAAGATTTTCCTCAAGACTGCTAAATCTCTCTCAATCTTTTCAAGAAGAACATGGAGTTCTTTCACCTATATCTCGTCAAGTAATATTTTGAAAACCCTCTCGTTCTATCATCTATGCTCAATCCACCGGAGGCCATGAAGATTTTCAGATCTTTTGTAATCCTTATGTTCAAGTGGTGCTATCTTTTTCTATATCTGTGGAATCTTGCCGTTGTCTCCGTGATCTTCCTTCATATCTTTCCGGTGGCTGGTTACTTATGATATGACGACAACAACATCATCTTTATCTATCTTTGAATCCGGTGAATCGTTTGCATCAATCTTTGTTTTCCTACGGAGTTCCATGAGCTCTTCTTATCAATACCTTCAGTCTGTTTCGGTAGTTGGGTTGCATGGTTTTCTTATTCATGTGCGGAGTAATGCTTTGAGTGCGGGATGGAGTAGCTACCATACCACTACTCTTATCATTCGCTCTTGTACATTGAATTGGTGAATTAATGTGATTTCACTCATTCAACGGAAGTTAGAAGTGGCCTTTATCCCTCGATACTTTTACTTCCGTCTTTGTTTTTCCGGAGTGCTCTCTCGAAGAAAGTAATCAATAATCTCTTGTTGGTGATCTCGTCCTTTCCTACACGGAGCAAAATCTTCAATTATCTGGTGGAAACAAACGCAAACTCTTTTCTATCCTCGTCTTTTGACCGGTGCTCGACATTCCCAAACAAGATGGAAGGAAGCTACCTCTCTCTTTGTTTCATCAATTCTTTTTCTGTGGTAAAGCCAATTATGGTTGATGCCATCAGCCGCAAATCTATTGCGTTAGCCTCAAGGCTAAAGAAAGCAATAAGTATCTCTACAATAAACTCCAGATCCTCCATATTCTTTGTTTCTCAGGATCCCACCATGATCTTCTTCACATCCGTCTCTGGAAGTTATATCCGCGCACCTCAATTGCGTGATCCTTTGGTTCTTACCGGCGCAAGAAGAAGCTAATCCGACAATGTTTAACTAAATCTTTCTGTTGATATCAAGGGACTCTATTGTTTGAAGGCAATATTGTTTCCGAACTAATTAGATGACATTGCACCGAGAGGGCCCAGAGCATATCTATCTGTCATATGGATGGACAAATCCCAGTCTTGATCCATGCGCTTCAACACATACTTTCAGAATACCTAATGCCACCTTTATAACCACCCAGTTACGGAGCAATGTTTGGTGTCATCAAAGCACTCATCCGGTGATGGTGATTAACACAATCTCATGGTCGAAGGATTAGGTTACTATGTATTTGAAAGCTTATAGCAAAACAAACTTAATGACTTGATCTTATGCTATGCTTACTATGGGTGCATGCCCATGACATCATTCTCCTAATGATACGATCTTGTTATCAATAACATCCAATGTCTATGATCAGGAAACCATGATTATCTATTAATCAACAAGCTAGTCTTAACAAGAGGCTTACTCTTTTATGTTTACAAAACACACAAGTATTAGTGTTTCCTAATAATACAATTATAGCATGGTATGTAAACATTCATCATAAACACAAAGATATAATAATAAGCATTTTATTATTGCCTCTTGGGCATATCTCCAACAGGAAGATAGGCATGTTGTTATTGTTGTAACCATTTATAACTTTGTGGAATTTTGATGCAATGGTCATCCCATATTGCTTACGTGCATTCAGTGGACAAAATATACCTTTAATTTCATACCTAGAAGTTTAGCCTCATCGATGTCTGTCCAAAATAATCAATCAATCGAGTTCTAATAGGTAGTAGGGTTGTAGGTAGAAATGCAATAACATATTCTTATGCTAGTGGATGAGATTATCCACTTGCTGTGATGGATGATTATGGCAGTACTGCTATATTTATTACGTATTGCTGCACCGGGGAGTTTGAAGATAGTAAGATGTTTTGCATTGCTAGTGTCTGTATCTTCTACTTTATAGATATTTATCATGGCATGGATAGTTACTACTAAAGAAATGTGTGAAGGACACTGCTATGTGTTTGGTCAATTTAATCACTTGGTTTAACAATTTATTACTGTTTGGATGTTTAGCCCCCTTGATCCTTCACTTGATGATATGACATGCAGAAATCTGCTGTTAAACATCTCTATGTATGACTATGAGTAACAAACATGACATTTGCTGTTGCTTCTATTTGCTATCGCTATTTTCATACTGTAGTTGTCTAATGCTAATGTAACGAGGATAGCATTTGTTAAAGTGGGTGTGACTGGTTCACTGGTTGGTGTACAGTTGATCAGGGGGTGTCTGTGTGTAATATTTTGACAAGAATTAGAGCATTTAAACTGTTGCTGGGAATGATATGTCTCGAGTGTATATTTGTATACTTGTATCTGTTATACTAGTTGTTTTTAAAGTTGTTGTATACTTGTTGATGGTACCTGGAGTGTATATTTGTTATACATGTAGCTGATGGTACATGTTATATATATACTGAATGTGGATGATGGATGATGGATACTAGGGTCAATTAATGGGGCTGTCAATATGGTGATGGGGTGTTTTTTCTTTCAGGGATATATTTCTTCAATTGAGTTGCCCATTTCTCCCGAAGTGTCGATTCACTTCTGTTTCGGCTGAGAAATGGGCACTCCTAGGTCAAAAAATTATCAAAGGTCATGCCGAATTTTTTGGCTGAGATTTGTGCTAACTTTTTGCCTCTTTTTAATAGAGTGCAAACATGTCGGGCAACAACGAGGCCGTCCCTTCTAAGCACATGAGCATCGAAGAATAAGCTAGACAGGCCAACAAGTCATTCTGGCGGGGGTCCCAACAGGAGGAGGAGGAGGAGATGAGGATGACACAACCACCGGAGGAGGAGGTGACCGCTACCAGAGCTGCTGGGGCAATGAGGGAGGAGATCCTCATTACGAGGGAGACGAAGACGACTACAATGGAACTAGGAAAGGCGGCGGCGAAGAGGATGACACCACCGATGGAGGCCCCCACGCTGATGTCGGCGAGCGCACAGATGGGGGTAGCGGTAGCCCAACCGCTTCTCAGAAGGAAAAGAATGATCGAAAGGTGCCAGTGCTCACCACCATCTGCGATGAGTTCATTGAAGTCACAGAAAATGGCCTACCCATTGCGCTAGAGGCATTTGCCAAAGGGTACGGCCTGCAACTCGGGCGCATTGTCCGGGAAAGCATGTCGATCAACATGAAGTACATCAGACATGCTGACAATGCAGCTTTGGTCGATAACCTCCTTAAGAAGCTTCACAAGCGATACAGATTCCCAGAGCGGTTTAGAAACCTGGAGAGAAAGAACTCGGTGACCAAACTAGCCCTCATGAAGATGAGCAACGCCTTGAGTAGCTGGAAACCCCAGGTAAAGAATAGCACTGACAAAGGTGAAAGCTGGGAGGTTATTAGTAAGAAAAATCCGATGCTCGACGAAGAGGAGTTTAAGATATTCAAGGCGGATATAGCTACCGATGACGCTATAAAATGAAATAAATGGGGCAGGAGTATGCGAGAACTGAACATAGGTAACCACCACCTTGGAAGCGGCAGTTACAGAGGGAAACATGCCATTTGGGACAAGGAGGACGCCGAGCTTGAATTCCTTGGTAAAGACGACCCTTGACTTAAAATCATGGACTTGCAGCTTAGGCACTTTGTCTGGGCCCGCTACTAACTGGACAAGGAAACAAGGGAGTTCATCACCGATGATCCGGAGGTGAAGGAATTCGAGAAGAAGCTGGTAAGGAATTTATCGTTGATCTCAAGTCTATTGCATTCTAATTAAAATAATGAAGCCAAGAATCCAAATGGGTTCACCTTTCCTTGTCTTTGCAGGAGGATGAACTGAACGCTCTTGCCAAAGAGTCATCCCAGGATTCGGCGGAGCCGTGGGAAACGGTTTTGAACAGGGCGACAAATTCTTACAAGAAGAGGGAAAAGGGGTTGCCGCTGTCCTCGGCTGGTCGTGTGTCCAGCTTCGGTACGAGCATGAAGTTCAAGGATTACTACAAAGAGGACACCAAGAAAAGAAGGGAGAGGAAGAACCAGTCGGCGGCTAAGGATAAAGCCGCTGTTGAAGAGTTGAAGATGAAGGTGCAGACATTGGAGGAGAAGGGAGTGGATGAGAAAACAGTGGACAAGTAAGTGGAAGAGAAGCTCCGCACGATGACCCCCCTGAGTTTTTCGAGGGGCGAACTATTTGGAATGCGGGAGGTCGACAAGGGTCGATACATCTGCCCAGCTTAAGCAGCAGCAACTCGGGCATCAATGTTAACGTGTTGCCGGACCTGGTGACCCCGCCGGCGGTCAACACTGGGACACAGCCGCTCATTTTGGTCACACCGACACCCGCTCCTACCAAAGATACCAATAAGGCGCAGCCGACGGCGGTGGTACTTTGTGAGGCACCCGAGCGGGAGAATGCAGATGATGATAGGCCGGTCGCCGGCATCGGCCGTGCCTCTACATTAGCCGAGCTCCACGCCATCACCAAGGTAAACTAATTAGTTAGTGAACATCATCTCCTTTATGCCTTTGATGCATGACTCCTTCTACCTCATGATGCCCAACAACATGTTTTGCCTCAGGACACTTCTTTCGTACTCCTGTTTAATGATGTCGACGGTGAGTTGAAGGATGTTGCCAAGGGCACTCTCATAGAACCGGCAAGCCACACGATGCACAACAATCCAATGGATGATGACGTGATGAGGGTCAGGTTGGCTTAGGTGTTGCCAGGGTGCGATGACAAGCACCCCCTTTCAACCTCAGGGAGCCGACGACCACAAGACCCCTGGAGAATGCTACAACTAACCCTTGACATGGTCAAAGACCTAGATTCGTCTGGCAGGGGGGAGCACCAGCGCCACCTCTCGATCGATCGCCTGGCCACCACCTCGGAAGCCAACAGCCGCCATCGTCGCCACCACCACCCGTCACCAGCAACTCTTAGCAGCATGTGTACCGCCCCATGGCAAAGACGCTGTGCCGCAACCGCCGTCGCCTCTGCGACCACCACCACATGATGGCATCCATGAAGATGATGATGAATTGTTCAACGTTGATGACTTCATCAACACCGGCGTCGACAAAGGATTGTATATGCCTTCTGTGGATGAAGAACCCTTCACAGCTCGCGACCATCAAGCTGGTCGTCCCAATACATGCACGTAACGCCTGGTTTTCCATGGTTTTTCTCAAGAGACGCCTCCGGCCGCCAATTCACCACAGGAGAAACCGGGATTGATTTTCAGCCCCAACACACTCCGAAAGGCGGCCGATGAGAAGATGGCCGTGGAGGGCACTGTTGTGAAGAAGAAGCACAGGAAGAGAGGTAATAATAATAATAATAATAAGGGTGCGAGCCAGCCTCTTTTGAAGAGGATCTGGGCTCAGGACGCTGTCGTCGTACCATCCACACAATATGGCTTGCCCCGAGTGTATGTAGCTGGTGATCCGACATTGACTCCGGATATGCTCCACATCGTGGTTAGACCCATGTTAACTTTGCACGAGGGTGTGAAGACACTAGAGGGCCTCCTTCTTAAAGACAAAGATCCAAATTACCCGGTTTTCATGGGCAAGGTGCCATTGTACATGGGCTTCGTCGATGAACCCCCCGGGGATATATTCTTCATAGTGTACGAGGACATCTTGAAGCTGTTTCTCATGAAACAACTGGACTATAACTTGGTCCGCCTATACGCGTTCAATCTAGCGATCAAGGTCAAGAGAGAGAGTACCCCGGAAGTCATGATAGTGGATCCCTACTACATGCGGGACAACTAGTTGGTCAAAGGATCAGAAACACGAACCAAGGCGATGGTGTACCTCGAGAAGTTCATGGTGGACAACAAGAGGAAGGACACACTTCTTTTTCCTTTCTTTCTCGAGTAAGTACACACTCGATCATCGCCACCATAACTTATGCATTTCTTATAGATTTCTTCCTTTGCTCTTTTTCCAACATTCCGTTCCAATTGTGTTGCATAGAGACAAATACTGCATACTCATCGTCCTTGCCCCGAGGTATTCGCTAGCCACGTATTTCAACTCGGGGAGTTTGATGAAGAGGAAAGACTACACCATAATAAGGGGTCTTCTCAATGAGGCTCTCGAGGGCTACGCCAAGAAGGGATGCACCTTTGTAGATAAGGGGGAATGTATCAAGGATGGCAACCATGTGTTCAAGCACATGCTTGAGTTCCCCTGCGTTAAGCAACCTATTACTGGAGGAGCCAAGGAGGCCTTCTATGTCCTCCATCACCTTAAAGGCTATGTTCGGGATTGCCAGAACCTAACGCTCCCATCTAGTCTCCGAGGACGGGCCGAAACTTTGGTGTGAAGCAATGATGATGATCTTAGAGAAGACTTCCATCACATTCAGTAGAAGCTTTCACAAATCATCATTAAAGATGTTAACACAAGGGGTGGCTACAACAAGCCAGAGGGTAGAGTAAGAGGGAGTTCGAAGAACGGCTCCGTAAGAAGGGTGACACAAGGACGTGGATGACGAAAGAGGGCTATCTACCATTCCCGAAGCCGAGCAAGAAGAAGAAGTCTTCATGATGGATGTGTGCCTCTAGCATGATCCAGTGTGTGTATATTCTCCATGGACGCCTACTGTAGTGTGTGTGTCATAAACTTTACTATCTTGTGGTCGAAATGGTCGTTGTTGTTAGACTTAAACTATCTTGTGGTCGTGTTGTCGTTGACCTTATTACTTCTATGATGATCGCGAGATGCTATCTTTTAGGTTTATGGATCCTTTGTTTTATATTTTGTGAACATATATATATATATGGATGTGAACCCTTTATTAATTCTTTTTGTTGCATTTTTACTAATATGCCTTGTCGTCTATAGATATGGCGACGAGGTGGTATGTGGTGTACATGGGTAGGGTTCCAGGAGTCTACGAGGAGTGGGAGGATTGTCACAAACAAGTGAACAAGTTCAGCGGCAACATCTACAAAGGATACGCAACTAGAGAGGATGCGAAAGCCAAGTGGAGGAACCACCTATGGAAGAATAACCGGATGAAGATATTGGTCGGGCTCATGCTCTTGCTCACCATCATCAGAGCTGTATTTTATTTGATCCTAGTGTAGGCGGCGGTGACCACTTCATATTTGTAATGTGAGATGATATGAACTTTGTATTTGCCACTTGTGTAAAAATTCGGCACTTGACACTATATATGTATCTCGATCAGGCTCTAAGTGCGATGACATTATATTTGTGTTTGTATTATATGTTGGTTTTCATATACTACTTGTGCAATGTACTATTTATACTGATCTAGATAAATATTGTATTAATCCTGTATAAATACCTGATTTTAGACCAGGAACATATTTTACTTTGAATACATGCTATATATTCAGTGGCGCATATATAAAATATGTCTGTGGCGCATATGCTTTCTGTGGCACATATGAAGAAATGCGGCACTGAACATATTCCTGTGGCGCATATGAAGAAATGTGCCACAGAAATCTGAGACTTCTGTGGCGCGTATCTATATGCGCCATAGGAAGAAGATATCAGCGGCGAGGTAACAATGGTGATTAAGATATGCGCCACAGAAGATGGATTTCCATGCACCACAGAAGAGCTGTTTCCTAGTAGTGGCTGGTGCTACAGTGATGCTACAGGGCTGGTCGACCAGAGAGAGAGGGGTTGTGCTATGGAGAAGTATTGGACAAGATTGAGGAGTGTTTGGTTTAGTTTTGATCAAGGTTTTGGATAATTTCAAATCTTGGTCTTATAGATGGTTATGAGGAACTTCCTTATTTTTTATCTTGTCTAGATGGTTCAGGTGTACTGGTAGATAGATAGGGTCTAGATACTCCACCAATAAATATTTGAGATTTGTTGGATCATTTTAGATCACATTTATATCATTTATTTAAATATGGCTGAATCTATTTTATTGATTTATATCTAAAAAGTTGAATTAGACAACGTGAGGTTTTGATTGGATATGCTGCCAAATATGAATTCACACTTTGGGGATTTTTCCCATTATTTTTGTGAAGGAAAAGTATTTTTAAACCATTATTTCTCATTTCTGCCATTTAGGAAAAAAGGCAAAAAGAATTATTAAAATATTCAGAAATATTTATTTTCGAAGTGGGGATATAGGGTATGATATATAGGCATCACATGAGCCCAAGGTTGGAGGTGTGATTTGTAGAAAAACAAACTTGCCTTTATAGAGGGGGTATTGGAGTTTTTGTCTACTAAAGGAATTAATTACTTTTTGGGTCAAAATAATTATGGATAAAATTATATAGATCTTTATAACAGAGGTAGATGATGTACACATAATTTATCTACCATTTTCAACCTTGTGTTTTGAGGATCCAACCTGATTTTTGTAGAAAACAAGGAGAATAGGATTTAGGGCAATGTTTATTATCATACCAACAAAACCTTGGTGGACCTTGGAGTTTAGAGCTCACCTTGGGGCATGGGTTATATGGATAGATAGACCAAGGGGTGTAGACCACAATGGTGTAGAGGTACGATCTTGATTGATTGAGCTCTCCAAGGATTGATACCAAACTTTGAATAAAATAAGGGTGCCATAGTGGATTATCAATTAGTCTTCAAAACCATGTGAGTTTAGGAGGCACAAAGCTTCAGTTGAAACAAGTTAAGTAGGTATGGATATACCTTAATTAGTAGAGCACAATCCTGTCAAGAGTTGGTCAAAATAAGAAAGTATGAAGATGTGAGCTTCTGCCAAAGTAGCCTAGTTGATAAGATTTGCATAGAAAGTTGTTTTTCTTGCCTGCAAAACCATCAAGAACAAGTGGTTCAGAGTATGGTCTGGCCAAGGGAAAGAGTGGTCCTTGGTAGTCCTCAGGATGATGTACAAGATGGTCCAAGTGCATTTCCAAAAATACAGAAGTATTGGAAAAGAGGGAGACTCGAAAATGGCATCTTGATAACCTTTCCAGACTTTGTCATATTTTGGCAGATTTAGGGTTTTTGACTAGAATATAATAGGGGATGTTTTTGATTGGTTGCAAAGTACCAAAGAATCATCAAGTGGATGATGATGAAGTGTATATTGAGTAGAAAGGATACATGTTTGATATTTTTCTTCATTGACTTTGAAACTTATAGAAGAGGATAATCTTAGAAGTGATTTGGTTAAGGGTTTTAAAAGATCAACATGGTTTTACAAGATCACCAGGTGGCTAGAGATCAGATGCAGCTTTGGAAACTTTCTTAGGGTTGGTAATGTTATCTTAGCTTGATCCTGGAGGATGATCTCCTAGGGTATCTCACTCTAGTTCATAGGCAAACAAATCAAAAAGGAAGATCAAGGCAATTCATCAAACAACATATCAAGGCAATTCATCTTAATAAACAACTCAATCTTCTACTAGGGTTATCATAAATCCTAGCTTGTGATAAGCATGCGTATGTTGAAAGGGTTGGAGTTTGAATAAGGTAAGACCCTTGGTATCTCTACCTAGAGTAGAATTCAAATTCTTTATAAAAAGGTTTTGGAAAACCTAGTGGTGAGAGTAGTTGAAGGTTTAGTCTTGAAGAAATAAGGAGATTATATTATTTAGCTCTCCATAGTTTGGTTAATAGAAGCTACTAAAATAGTTATTGTTGCAAACACATCTTGGCTCGAGTTTTCGAAATTCTAGAACATTTGAGAATATGAAAAATAAGGCAAGAGAATTTTTGTGAAATAGCTTTTGTCAACTTTGGGTGAGGTAGGAAGTATATCAGCTGCTACACATTCCTATGCATAAGAACAAACAAAAAAAACAAGCAGACATTGCATCACTTAATAAGAAAAAGTTTTTGTTCCCCCTAATTTTTGCATTTCTGGACAACTAATCAGGGTTGCTGAAATTGGAATGTTATAGACCTTTCCCCCTTAAAAGAATCTCGTTCCAAGATTTGGGAGAGTAGGGCTAGAGGATTTTGAGTAGAGGTGAGAGTGAGGTGTTTCCCGCGTACTAACTTGCTGGTTTTTTCTTTGCACATCATTACTGTGTTGGTGAAGTTGGACTTTAATCGTCTTGGATGCATAGAGAATTGAGCAGGTTCTAGTCCTGATTGTGATGGATGATCTTCCATTCCTTTTTGGATTTGATACCATGAGGGTTTGGCTAGGCGAACTACCTCTGGTTAGTACTTCATGAGGTATTCTTCGAAGGATAGACTTTGCATTTTGACATCTTTTCTATAAGGATCTTCGATGTTTTCCTTAGGGGCTTATCATATCCTATTCAATGACTTAAGGTTAGAACTATTGAGGTTGTGTCTGGTGGAAGGTTACTCTATTTTGTGGGAAAGACGCAGTCTTTCCCCTTAGGGTTAAACTAGGTTAGATCGAGGATGACACAGTCCTTCCTTCTTGGCACCATCGAAGGTGCATATCATAATCTTTTCGGAGGTAGATGGTTGCATCTTCTTGAAGTAAACAATGCCATTAGTGTGAGTTTCCACCTATCAGGAAAGAACATTCTCAATTTTCTGAGTGATAGCGAGATTATTCTCTCGCATAAAGAAAGTCCGAAGAATATGGATGTGAATGCCACAAGCCATGTTTTCACACATATAAAGTGGACCAACATATTGTACTTATAATTTCCCGTGTTTTATGAGTTCTCAAACTTCCTAGCTAATAACTCCGCCCACTTTAATGAATTTATGTCGATTAATCAAAATTATGTCAAATTAGAACTATTACAAGTAAATTGTAGGTTGCTCTAAAATTTTTACGAAAAAGCTTTTGGAGGTACCCATCGAGTGGTAACAATTAATATATGAGAAACCATTAAGAGTTTTGACAACAAGTTCAACTTATTGCTAAGATTTTGCATCTTGATAGTTTAACTAAATTAGGTCAAACTTGAGCTCCAAGTAAGCACGGTAGATTTCTCTTGAATTATATGTCTTTTCAGAGGTAGATAGGTGCATCTTATTATAGTGAAAAATGTCGTCGGTGTGAGTTTCCAAATATCCTAGGAAAGAACATTCGCAATATTCCTAGTGATGACGAGATTGTTCTTTCATGTAAAGAAAGTTTGAAGGATATAGATTTGAATGCCACAAGCCAAGTTTTCAGACATATATAGTGGATCAACAACATGTTGTACTTATGATTCCCATGTTTTATGAGTTTTCAAGGTTCCTAGCTAACCCTGCCCACTTGTTGAATGACTTTATGTCGATGTATCGAAATAAGGTCAAATTCGAACTACATGTAATAAATTGTAGTAGGTTGCTTTGAAAGTTTCATGAAAAAGCTTTTGGAGGTACTCATCGAGTGGTCAATTAATATATCAGAAACTAGAGAGAGTTTTGACAACTAGTTCGACTTCTAGCTACTAAGATTTTGCATCTTGAAAATTTTGAACCCCTTTTGAAAATGATCACATGAAATAAGGAGAGAGGGGAAATGACTTTTCTATTCTCTATGGGCAACCCACAGGTTTGAGGTGCACCTTATTTTTTCCACAATGTATAAGGTGAATCTTAGCGGATGCCACATACTAGGCCTTATTAAGGTGTGCTTTTTACACACTTCGGGAGTAATATATTTCTTTGATTAGACATATGCTCACCTCTATCCATGCGATGTACATGCTGAGAGAATAAAACGTTGGCAGGGGAAGAGGGCAGCATCGAAGAGGAGTTGAAGGTGGTTCCACGTCAGAGCAAAGTTATGATGGGTTCCTGACACGAGGTACTCCTGCGGTCTTATAGTGTACACTCTACTAGTAGTAAATTTCAGGACCTATGCACGCAAAACAAATCGTGTGTTTTCTCTTTCCTTCACTATCCTCCATCTCTCCACCACGTTCCCCTCGTGCACCGGACTGACTGATCTCTCACTCGTTCACAGCGTGGCCCTGTGCACGTGTGCCTTGGTACATCGGCTCTTTGTCTCAGGCGTATTCGGTAGTCGCGCGTTGGTGCGGAGTAGGGACGAGGAGTACATAGGAAGGAAACCACTTTGGTCCTTGGCGGCACAAAAATTCAAACTTTTCCGGGTTTTGAAATTTTCACTTGCTTCCCAAACATCGGGAGCGAAGGTTATTCAAAAGATCGGCCATTTGCAGTACATCTTATCTTATCTTTATATTGTCTTATTTCTTAGACTACCATACCACTTTATATAGTGTATGAAACATTGACCGTTTGATCAAGACTGGCAAATCCAAACATTTCTAACTGTTGGATCTTCTTTTCCATTCTTAGCATCTAGAATGATTCTACTAATAGACTTTAGCATGATGAACGCTAGTATGCGCAAACCTCAAAACACACACTTCGTTACTCAATTTCAGGGTCCTTGTGCTAGATGCATGGACTTGGATGCAATTTTCATTTTTTATGAGTTCCTTGATGTAACTTGTAATTCCATCGACCGTGTTAACTCTCAAGCACCTCACTCCTACGAGACCTACCATTAGATTTTCCATTCATAGTACATCTTATCTTATCTTTATCTTCTCTTATCTCTTACAATACCATACCACTGCATAGTGTACGAATTAACTTGGAATATTGACAGTTGGATCAAGACTGGCAAATCACAACATTGCTAACCGTTTGATCTTATTTTCCATTCTTAGCATCTAGAACGATTATACATAAAGTCTTTAGAATGATGAATGCTACTATGCACAAACCTAAAAACACACATTGCATTGCTCAGTTTCAGGTTGATTGTGCTAAATGCATGGACTTGGATGTATTTTTCATTTTTTATGAGGTCCTTGTTGTAACTTGTACTTCCATCGACCGTGTTAACTCTCAAGAACCTCGCTCCTATGAGACCTACCATTAAGTTTGAACATTGACCGTTGGATCAAGACTAGCAAATCCAAACATTGCTAAAAGTTGGATCTTCTTTCCCATTCTTAGGATCTATAAAGATTCTATTGATAGTCTTTAGCATGATGAACGCTAGTATGCGCAAACCTCAAAACACAGACTTCATTGCTCTGTTTCAGCGTCCTTGTGATAAATGCATGGACATGGATATAATTTTCATTTTTTATGAGTTCCTTGATGTAACTTGTACTTCCATCAACCGTGTAAACTCTCAAGCACCTCGCTCCTATGATACCTACCATTAGATCGACCATTCTCAGTACTTATTATCATATCTTTATCTTGTCTTATCTCTTACAATACCATACCACTACATAGTGTATGGATTTACTTTGAACATTGACTGTTGGATCAAGACTGCAAATCCAAACATTGTTTACCATTGAATCTTCTTTTCCATTCTTAACATCTAGAAAGATTCTACTGATAGTCTTTAGCACGATGAATTCTAGTATGCGCAAACCTAAAAACACACACTTCATTGCTTAGTTTTAGGGTCCTTGTGCTAAATGCATGGACTTTGATGCAATTTTAATTTTTTTTTGAGGTCCTTGATGTAACTTGTACTTCCACCGGCCATGTTAACTCTCAAGCACCTCGCTCCTACGAGATCTATCACAGTTAAAATAAAATGCAACCTCCCCAATTATCACACAAACAGGAGCACTGTTTCTTATACGTAATACCCACATTTTTAGTACTAGGATTTTTCAATCTTCCTAACTAACTTCGCACACTTCAGTGACTTCTTATTAATTTAACGAAATTAGGTCAAATTTGAGCTACAAGTAATCATGATAGATTTCTTTTGAATTAAATGTCTTTTAAGAGGTAGGTGGGTGCATTTTCTTGTAGTAAACAATGTCATCGGTATGAGTTTACAACTATCAGGAAAGAAAATTCTCAATTTTCCGAGTGATGACGAGCGAGGTTGTTCTTTTTCGTAATGAAAAGTCCAAAGAATATTGGATCTGAATGCCACAAGCCAAGTTTACAGACATATATTGTGGACCAACATGTTGTAGTGTGAATTCCCATGTTTTATGAGTTTTCAAGCTCCCTAGCCAACTCCACCCACTTGAATGTCACTTCATGCAAATGGTTATCAAAATTAAGTCAAATTTGAAACTACAAGTAAATTGTAAGCTTCTTTGAAAGTTTTACGAAAAATCTTTTGGAGGTACCCATCAAGGGGTCACGATTAATATATTAGAAACCAACAGAGAGTTTTGACAATAGGTTTTTAACTTCTTTCTAATTAAGATTTTGCATCTTTACAATTTAACAAGTAATTAGGTCAAACTTTGAGCTAAAATTAAGTGCGATAGATTTTTCTTGAATTAAATGTCTTTTTGGAGAGGTAGATGGATGCATCTTCTTGTAGTAATCAGTCCCACTGGTGTGAGTCTCCAACTATCAGGAAATAACATTCTCAATTTTCTGAGTGATGATGAGATTGTTCCTTTCCATAAAGAAAGTCTGAAGGATATGGATCTGAATGCCACAAGCCAAGCTTTCACACATATATAGTGGACCGTCATGTTGTACTTAGTATTCCCATGTTTTATGAGTTTTCAAACTTCTTCCTATAGCAAACTCTACCCACTTGAAAGTGACTTTATGTCAATTTATCTAAATTATGTCAAGTTTGAAATACAAGTAAATGATAGGTTGTATTGAAAGTTTTAAGAAAAAGCTGTTGAATGTACCCATCGGGGTTTAGTTAACATATCATAAACGACGGAGATTATTGACAACAGGTTAATCTTCTTTCTAAGATTTTGCTTCTTGACAATTTGACGAAATTATGTCAAACTTGAGCTATAAGTAAGCGCGATAGATTCATATTGAAATAATTGTCTTTTCGGAGGTAGATGGGTGCATCTTCTTATAGTAAACAATGTTGTCGTCGTGAGTTTCCAACTATACAGAAAGAACATTCTCAATTTTTTGAGTGATACTGAGTTTGTTCCTTCCTGTAAAGAAAGTCCGAACAATATGGATCTAAATGTTACAAGCCAAGTTTTTAGACATATATAATGGACCAACATGTTGTACTCACGATTTCCCATGTTTTATGACTTCTCAAATTTCTAGATAACTTCGCCCACTTAAATTTCTTTATGCCAATTTATTGAAATTACGTAAAATTTGAACTACTACAAGTAAACTATAGGTTGCTTTGAAAGTTTTACAGAAAAGCTTTTGGAGGTACCGATGGGGTCAATTAATATATCAGAAACCACCGATAATTTTGATAACAGGTTCAACATTTTGCTAAGATTTTGCATCTTGGTAATTTTGAACCCATTTTTAACAGGATCACATGAAAAAAAGGAAAAAAAGAAAAGTTTTACGCATGATGTCCTATCATCTTGTCTGCACCATGTTCCATGAAAACGGTAACCATGGGATTAGAGATGTTTTGGAAAAACAGCTTCACAATATTGTCCTACCATGTGTATGGATATTATTGGGTTTATTTCAACCCGAATAACCAAGGCCATCAATGCCATGTCGACATCATAGTTTACATTTTGATAGAGTTCCAACAATACTTTGGTAGATGGGTGCATCCTGGAATAGTAAGCATTGTTGCATGTGGGAGTTTCCAACAATTAAGAAAAATTACATTCAATTTTCCCTAGTAAGGACGGTGATGTTTTTTGTGAAGAAAGTCCAAATAATATGGTTTAGAATGCCACAAGACAATGGTTTCACACATAGTTGATCATGGTTCATATCTAACTTCGGCACTGAATAAATGGTTTTATGTCAATTTATCGAAACTAGGTCAAATTAATTTAATGTACAAGTAAGTGGTAGATTGCTCTTAAGATTTTACACAGGGCCTTTGAAGGTATTGTACCCACCAGGCAATCAATATACGAGAAGGACCAAGAGTTCTAAAGGATTCAACTTCTTGCTAATAATTTGCATGCCGATAATGTTGACCCTTTTTTGAAATCAATAGAAGAAACTAAAAAAAAATCTTGAAAACAAAGACTTACCCATGGCATCCTTTTGCATGTATTACCTTCCATGAAAAATGATAAACATGAATTATGACAACTTTGGAAAAACCTGGCTCACAAAATTACCCTATCATGTATGTGAACGGGTTTCAAGCCGAAAGACCAAGGTCATGGCCATATCCAATATCATGTTTATGATAATTTGCCATATTAAGTAGATTGGTGCATCCTGGCATGGCAAAAAATGTTGCCAAGGGGAGTTTCCAACAAGTATTGGAAAGGAGATAATCTCAATTTTCTAAGTGAGAGGAATGTTTTTCTGTAAATCAAGTACAATAGTACTAGCAGCCCCCCTCGCAAAAAAGTACAGTAGTACTAGTACTATGAAGAATCTGGTTCGAAATGGAGGGGAAAATCGAACAGCGAGAAGCGAGAAGCACGAGAGGAGTTGAAGGAAATGCGATGTTAGAAGAAAGTTACATATTACAATGGGTTCCTGGCACATGGTACTAGTACATGTACTATTGGTAGATTTTATCTCTCTTCACCCCCTCTCACCATCCATCCACCATCCTCCATTTCTCCATCCTTCCCATGTAGGCTTTCACGGAATGATTATAATTCTAGTCTAAGATGTAGCGGTGCAGAAAAAGATGAGGCCCATACCATATCACCATCAATCATGTTCGGTGACGCAACTTTGTGAAAAGTATATACTAGTAGTACGGTAGATAAGCATGTACTAGAGACACTTAATTTTTAATGAAGGAAGTAAGAGACGCTGAGTAATTCAACAGGATCTGCATGATTCTCTTCATTTTAGGATAAAGCTGGCGCCTCCTGAATTCTCTGGGCTAAGAAAATTAAGAACCGACGAGTCTGGTATAATCTTTTTTTTGACGTGATGAGTCTGGTACAATGTATTTATGATAATTTGGGATACTTTTCAGGGTATTAGCACAAGCACGACTGTAAATAGACATTATAAATTGCAACAGTACACACCCCTGCTTTCACCCAAAACACCCAACCTATCATTGCTTAGAACTTGATCTCTCTCTATTTCCTTCCAAAATGTCATATGACAACTCTCTCTAGAACATGTTGATCGACCTGACAAACGGTAAAGGCCCCGAAACTCCGCTATTTAAGCCCAGACTGAGTCGACGGGCCATGGCTGCCACCGCTGTCTGACTCCTCTGAAGAAGAAGATAGCCACTAGCAGTGCTTTTTCGAAGGGACGCCACCACCAATCCCTAGTGACTCCGATAATACGGATGAAACCAATGTCGTACTATAAGCCTAGACTCAGTCGAAGGGACGCCACCACCAATGTCGTCCTATATGAAAATACTTATTTCAATGTGTGTAATGATACATAGTTTATTTGGGGGAATATAATGATACATAGTTGAAACTTAAATGGTAATACTTTTTCCGTAGTATTGGTCAAACATGATACTATTTGGCTTGCCAGAAAATTAATACTATACAGCTTACTTTGCAGAACAAAGGTAGTATATTATAAGCACCACGAGTTTTGAAAGGTTAAAATTCTGGCTATAAAGTTGTGTGCCAACAATTTTAAACCTGTCTTGTAAAATATCAAAGAAACTAAATGGAAATGAAAAAATACAAAGTTTCGCATAGTGTCCTCTTATATTTGTGCTTGTTTGGACGAAAACTACGAACATGGATTTCGACAACTTTCAAAAACTTGCTACACAATATGGTCACAACCATGTATGAACATTGTTCACATTTTAAGCCAAGTTACCAATATCAAGGTCATATTTGCATCACTCATCGCGTTTATTTGGGATAAATTAAAAAAAGTAAAGAAAACAATAAAAAAGTTAAGCACTTATGTATGGTTTCCTCTTGTGTAAATGATAAACACGAATTTTGACAAGGTGTAAAAACACTTGCTTCACAATATGACGAGCGATGTGTTAACATATTTGGGTTTCAAGTTAAATAATGACAAAGGTCATGGCCATTATCTACATAGTTTATAATAACATGTCTATTTCTAGTAGACAGGATGCATCTTGGCATGGCATACTAATGTTCCTAATGGAACTTTTCAAATTATATGTATAGATTTTTTTAAAATAATTTTAGAAGTGCCACATATAATTATTTGATAAAAAAGTGCAAAGAGTATGGCTTTGAATGTCGCAAAACACTAAATTTCACACAAAATAGAATATGTTTTATGGTTAACAAGTTTTATGAATTTTCAAGCCATCTAGCTAATTTTGTATACTTAAATGGCTTTTTATCAATAAAACCAAAGTAGGTAAAATTTGAACTACAAGTACGTGATAGATTGCTTGTAAATTTTTCCAAAATTCATATATAATTAATGTACCCACGTAGTCATACTGAAAACCAACAATTGTTTTGAAAGATACAACTTATTTGTATGAATTTTCATGCTGACATATCTGACCATGTTTCAAAAAAGTGAAAGAAAATAAAGAAGCATGGAAAGAATGACCGAGGTCATGGCCATATTATACAACAGTACTCCAAAAAATAATGGTTCACATCCTAGGGGCGGAGGCGCAGAGCTGGCTCTAGAATAGATTGGACATCATCACAACTCAAAACAATTCTATTTTATAAAAAAAAGGGGAGTAGAAAACCGGCCTATGCATCGGTTGATGCACACAACCTTTTAGTATTAAATATTCATACTTGTAAAATAGTAAAAATGATACTGTTAAAGTTTTAATATAAGGGACCTGGGCACCTTCATCAGCCCTCCACAATTAACCTTTCTTTCTCTTCTTCCCCTTGCTCCTTTACGACATTGCAGCTATGGCTCCAAAGACCAGAGCTCCCCGTGGGAAGAAGAAGAAGACCCAGGTGGCGGGGACAAAGGACGTGGAGAAAAAGAAGACATGTCGCCGGCTTCTGAATCCTGCTCTGGCCACTCCAGGTCGCAGTCTCGCACCAGGAAGCCACATGAAGAAGCAGGTGTCGAGGTTCGTCAAGGCCAGGCTACATTTCCCCATCGGCCAGATCGGGTGGTACCTCAAGGAGGGTCGGTACTCTCACCGCATAGGCTTTGGGGCTCCTATCTACCTCGCGGTAGTTCTCGAGTACCTCACCGCCGAGGTGTTGGATCTCGTCAGGCAAGCTGCCAAGGATAACAAGAATATCTGCATCATCCCGAGGCACATGATGCTCGGCGTTACCATCATGCATCGTGCTGCCCAACATCCATGAGTCCCTTCTTGGCGATGGTACCGCGGAGGACGCAGCCAAGTTGCCTGCGGAGGTTGCTGCCAAGTCACCTAATAAGAGCACAGAGTCCCCCTAGAAGTCGTTAAGTTTTACTACACCATATAAGGTTGGGTTTTTTCTGATTGCAGTTTGGTTAATCATCAATGTCAATATAATATTTGGATCTATGATGCTAAGAAAAGCTTTTGAGGGTTCTAAAAAAGATTTGTTTTCCTAATCTTATCCTATACACCCTTTGTTTAATATTACTCTGCATATTAGGTTTAGTCAAAGTCAAACATTACAAAGTTTCACCAACTATATACAGTATTAAAAATGATACTCAATGAAAAAATCAATATTGTTGAAACACAATGATACATACTTTAATATATCATATAGTATACCTCTGATATTGTAGATATTAATATTTAGTATGTTATGTTTGCTTAACATTACAAAAATTGACTTTGACTTGGTCAAACGTGCGAGTAATGTGACACAGAGAGAGTATCACTATATAGTGTATGAGTAACTTTGAATATGGACCATTGGATCAATACTAGTAAATCAGAACATTGCTAACCATTGGATCTTTTCCATTCTAGCATCTGGAAGATTCTAATGACATTCTTTACTCTTTAGCACAATGAACGCTGGTGTGCATAAATATCAAATCACACTCCATTGCTTAATTTCATGGTCTTTGTGCTAAATATATGCACTTGGATGTAAGTTTCATTTTTATGAGGTCCTTGATGTAACTTGTACTTCCACTAACCTTGTTAACTAAAGCACGTCTCTCCTAGAGGACCTACCATAGTTAGAAGAAAATGCCACCGCCCCAATTATCAGACAAAGTGGACCATGGTTTCTTATAATTCCAAGTTTTTAGCACTAGGATTTTTCAATCCTTGCTAACTTCGCACACTTAAGTTACTTTTGGATCATTCAAGAAAATTAGGTTAAACTTGAGCCACAAGTAAGTGCGATAAATTAATGTTAAATTAAATGTCTTTTCAGAGTTAGATGAGTGCATCTCCTTGTCGTAAACAATGTCGTTGTTGTGAGTTTCCAGCTATGAGGAAAGAACATTCTCAATTTCTCGAGTGATGACGAGATTATTCTTTTCTGTAAAGGAAGTCCTAAGTCCAGAGTGAGATTCCCATGTTTTATGAGTTTTCAAGCTCCCTAGATAACTCCACACACTTGAATGACTTCATTCCAGTTTATCGAAATTAGGTCAAATTTGAACTACAACTAAATTTTAGGTTGCTTTTAAAGATTCTCAAAAAAACTTTTGGGGGTACCAACGGGGTGTCAATTAATATATCATAATCCACCAAGAGTTTTTACAACATGTTGAACTTCTTGCTAAGATTTTGCATCTTGACAATTTAAGGAAATTAGGTCAAACTTGAGCTACAAGAAAGCGCGATAAATTGCTCTTGAAATAAATGTCTTTTTAGAGGTAGATGGGTGCATTTTCTTGTAGTAAACAATGTCGTTGATGTGAGTGTCGAACTATCAGGAAGGAAAATTCAATTCTCAATTTTTTGAGAGATGACAAGCGAGGTTGTTCTTTTTCGTAAAGAAAGTCTGAAGAATATAGATCTGAATGCCACAATGCAGGTTTTTAGACATATATAGTGGAACAACATGTTGTACTGATGATACCCATGTTTTATGTGCTTTCAAACTTCCTAGCTAACTCACCAACTTGAATGGTTTTATCCCGATTTATCAATATTATATTAGGTCGAATTTAAACTACAAGTAAACTATAGGTTGCTTTGAAAGTTTTATGAAAAAGCTTTTGGAGGTGCCCTTCAGGAGGAGGGGTGAATTAATATATCATAAACCACCGAGAGTTTTGACGATAGGTGATACATCCATTTTGCATCACTATTCTATATCATAATTTACTGTTATTCATTGATATATTTCATATTAAGAGATGATACTTATGTTATTTCATCTATTGTTGCATGGTTGATGACTTTTGGAGGATGGACCGCTGAAGTCAGGATTATGATGGAAAAGGCACTGTTTAGAGGCGAAATTCGTGAAGATCAGAAAATCCCAGGAAATATATGGAAAATCATATTGCCAGAAGGGGGAGCGGAGATGGGCCATAGGGGGCCCACACCACCCCCTGTCACGGGACACCCTTGGTCGTGCCACCAGGTGGTGTGGCCACCCTGGCCCACCTCTGTCTCTACTCTTTGGCATATATATTGTTGGGGATATACTTTTCTGGGTATCCTCACCGTGCCTCACTGACTAGGGTGGCCCACTTCGGGTTAGAGCTTTGCTTCGCGGGCGGCCCAGTCAGGGAGAAGAGACGGAGTCCAGTCCGGCTACGGGAAGGCCTAGAAGACTTACCGACGTAGGCCCATAGTGTTACTTGTAGTCCAAGATGTACTCTGTAACCGACTCTTAGTTGTAGCCGGATATATCTCTCCTTTAAACCCGTCGTAGGGAAAGCCTTTACGGCACCCTCACCATAGTATACAATCTCAACTCGCACAGGCGAAACCCTTGTAAACCATATTCTGGCTCTACCGTATTACTGGATTGCTAGCAGGAGTAGGATCCGTCAAAAGCCGGCGGATTCAAACCTCGGTAAACTTGTGTGCTCACCGACCCGGAACACCGTACGTCTCACACCCCTCTCTTCCACACGCCTCGAAGAACCCCTCATGGCGTACCAGTCAGCAATCCGATGACATATATCCCTCACGAAACCCTAAGACTGGGGGAGCGACCATAGAAAGATTCCGCCGCCTCTACGGGGCGGAAAACTGCAGAGAGAGAAAGAGCTTTCCGGTAGGCAGAAATCTGCCAGGGAAATTCCTTCCGGAGAGGGGAGATCGTCGCCATGAACACTGTCATCAAGCTGGACTTCATCGGGATGATCATCTCCATCATCGTCTAACCAACACCATCATCACCACTACGTACCGTTGTAACACTTGGGTAGAATCTTGCATAGTTCTTAGGTGAAACTTTCCCAGTGTTGATTACTTGTTGTAGTTGATGCTATTGAGTGGAATCATTGAATTATTGTTATGCTCAGATTGTTACTAATCATTATTCCATCTCTGATCTTGATCCATATGATGTCTCGTGAGTAGTCCGTTTAGTTCTTGAGAACATGGGAGAAGTCATGTTGTTATTAGTGGAACTGTGTTGAGAAAGATTCAATAGTTTGTTATTTAAGTTGTGGTGTTATTCTTCTAGTGGTGTCATGTGAATGTCGACTACATGACACTTCACCTTTAAGGGCCTAGGGGAATGCATTGTGTATTTGGCTACTAATCGTAGGGGTTGCCGGAGTGACAGAAACCCGAACCCTAATTAGGAAACCTTTGCACAAGGGAGTGTAGGATCTCAAAGTTTAAAGCTGTAGTTAGGTTTCTATCTTAATTACTTACTTGTACTTGCAGATGCTTGCAAGAGGTATAATCACAAGTATGTATTAGTCCTAGGAAGGTCAGTACATTAGGACAGGTTCACCCACACAACACTTATCAAACTAAAGAAGATTAATCAACTACATGAAGCAAAAGCACTTGACGATATTCCCATGTGTCCTCGAGAACGTTTGGTCATCCTAAGTAATACAACCGGCTTGTGCTTTTATAAAGAAAGGATTGGGCCACTTGCTGCATTATTATTGTCTTTTATTTACTCACACTTTATTTATCTCCATTATCAAAAAACCCAAAAAATCCGTTTGCTAAGTATTTACAGAGAATTCCTGATGCAAGCCACTCGTCAACACCTTCTGCTCCTCGTTGGGTTCGGGTTTCTGATGGAACAAGTATCATGCACAATATAAGGATATTGTTGATTGTGTTCCTGCTAGAAGTACTGAAGTTTGCACTATTTATTGTATCTTACCTGAACCTTACGTCGAGAAAATACCTTTACCAGATAAGGTAAAGGAGCACTCTATGATAACTAGTGTAATTAATAAAAGTACAAAGACAGCTATGAAACTTGATGAGCAAAAAAACATTGAACCTGCAGTAGCAATTGTGAAAGACCTTGTCACTAAAAGAGTAGAACATGGACACATTGTCTTCTGTGAGGATGATTCTAATATTGTGTCACATCCTAATAGAACTAGAAAAGCTAGTGTCCACGTGCTTTCTGTTAGAATTGGTGATCATTGCTATTATGGTTTATGTGATATTGCTGCAAGTTCAAGTGCTATTCCTTATGAGCCTTACAAAGAAATTATTCATGAAATTGGTCCATGTCAACTAGAAGAAATTGATGTGGTTATCCACCTTGCAAACACAGAGACCATCTCCCCAATTGGGATTGTAAGAGATGTGGAAGTTCTTTGTGGTAAGATTAAATATCCTGCTGATTTTCTAGTACTTGGTTCAACTGCTAGTAAAACCTATCCTATCATTTTTGGTAGACCTTTCTTGAACACGTGTGGAGCCATTATAGACTGTAAAAGGGAGAAAATTTTAACTAAATTTGGTGGGGAAACTTATGAGTTTAATTTTTCTAAATTTGCTAAATTTCCTTATGAAAATGAAACTCCTAATGAGGATTTTAGAGTTGAAAAACTTGCTTCTATTTCTCTTGCTCCTAACAATGCTTTGCAGCAATTTATGGAAGACCACAAAAGTGAGATCTTCATGGCAAAAAGAAATGAGATTGACGAGATTCTCCGTCGTCAACCTAAGATGCTTAAGCATAACTTGCCTGTGGAAGATTTGCGTACCACATTGCCACCTAAAAAGTATCCGGTTTTCGATCTAAAACCTTTACCTGATGATCTTAAATATGCTTACATTTTATCCTGTTATTATTAGTTCTAAACTTTCAAGGAAGGAAGAGGAAAGATTATTGGAAGTATTGAAGAAACATCGAGGAGCTATGGGCTATACCCTTGATGATTTAAAGGGGATTTCTCCTACTATATGTCATCACACTATCAATATAGAACCCGATGCAAAAGCAATGGTGGAACATCAACGTCGTTTAAATCCTAAGATGAAGGAAGTGGTAAGAAACGAGGTATTAAAACTCCTTGATGCTGGTATTATTTATCCTATTGCTGATAGTGAATGGGTTAGCCCTATTCATTCTGTCCCTAAGAAAGGGGGAATTACTGTTGTGCCTAATAACAATAATGAGCTTATCCCCCAAAGAATAGTAGTAGGTTATAGGATGTGCATTGACTTCAGAAAGGTTAACAAAGTTACTAAGAAAGATCATTACCCACTTCCTTTTATTGATCAAATGTTAGAAAGGTTGTCTAAAAAGACCCATTTTTTCTTTCTGATGGATACTCTGGATTCTCTCAAATTGCTGTTAAACAACAAGATCAAGAAAAAACTACTTTCACGTGCCCTTATGGAACCTATGCTTATAGGTGTATGCATTTTGGTTTGTGTAATGCTCCTGCTACTTTTCAAACATGCATGTCTGCTATCTTTCATGGTTTTTGTTAGGAAATTGTGGATGTATTCATGGATGATTTTTCCGTCTATGGAACTTTTTTTGATAATTTTCTACACAACCTTGATAAAGTTTTGCAGAGATGTGAAGAAACTAATATTGTTCTTAATTGGGAGAAATGCCACTTCATGGTCAATGAAGGAATTCTCCTTGGCCATAAAATTTCCGAAAGAGGCATTGATGTTTACAGAGCCAAAGTTGAAGAAATTGAAAAAATGCGCTGTCCTAGAGACGTCAAAAGTATTCGTAGTATCCTTGGTCATGCTGGTTTCTATAGGAGGTTTATGAAATATTTCTCCAAGATATCAAAAGGATCTAACCTTTGTTTTTGATGATGATCGTAAGGAAGCTTTTGAAACCATAAAGAAAGTTTTAATTACCGCTCCTATTGTCCAACCGCCTGATTGGAACTTACCCTTTGAAATCATGTGCGATGCTAGTGACTTTGGTGTAGGTGTTGTTCTAGGGCAACAAATTGATAAAAGTTAAATGTTATCCATTATGCTAGTAAGACTCTTGACGCTGATCAAAAGAATTATGCTACTACTGAAAAAGAGTTCTTAGTTATTGTCTTTTCTTGTGATAAGTTTATACCTTATATTGTTGATTCAAAAGATACCATTCATACTGATCATGTTGTTATTAAGTACCTTATGACAAAGAAAGATGCTAAGCCTAGGCTTATTAGATGGGTGTTGCTTTTACAAGAAGTTGACCTACATATTGTATATAGGAAAGGTGCTGAAAATCCTGTTGCTGATAATTTATCTCATTTGGAAAACATCTCTTTTGATCATATGCCTATTAATGATAATGTCCCAAATGAACAGTTGGCTGCAGTAGGGGTAAGCTCGTGAGGGAGTCCTTGGTATGGTAATTATGCTACCTTCACTGTTTCCAAGTATTTGCCTCCAACTTTACAACACAACAAAGAAGGAAGTTCTTTTACGATTTGAGGCATTATTTTTGGGATGACCCACATTTATATAAAGAAGGCGTAGATGGTATTATGCGAAGATGTGTTCAATAATATGAATAGAAGGAGATATTGCGGAAATGTCATGGTAGTGCCTATGGAGGACATCATGCGGGAGATAGAACCGCACAAAAGGTTCTAAAATCAGGTTTTTACTGGCCTACCCTTTTTAAAGATGCGAGGAAATTTGTCTTATCATGTGATGAATGTCAACGAGTTAGTAATATTTCCAGACACAATGAAATGCCCATGAATTACTTTCTTGTTATTGAACCATTTGATTGTTGGGGATTTGACTTTATGGGTCCTTTTCCCCCTTCAAAAGGTACACTCATATTCTTGTTGATGTTGACTATGTTACTAAGTGGGTAGAAGCCATACCTACGAAAAGTGCTGATGCGGAGACCTCTTTAAAAATGCTTAATGATATTATCTTTCCTAGGTTTGGAGTCCCTAGATATATTATGACTGATGGAGGTTCTCATTTCATTCATGATGGGTTTAGAAAGACCCTTGCTAAATATGATGTTAATCATAGAATTGCTTCATCTTATTGATGTCTACACACTTCTATTCTTGTAGACAGTTGTTGTGCCTCCAAGTGCAAAGGTTTGTCGAACAGCAGCAAGTTTTCTCTTAAGTGGATCACCCAAGGTTTATCGAACTCAGGGAGGAAGTGGTCAAAGGTATTCCCTCTCAAGCAATCCTGCAATCAAGATACACGAAGTCTCTTGTGTCCTCAACACACCTAATACACTTGTCAGGTGTATAGGTGCACTAGTTCGGCGAAGAGATAGTAAAATACAAGTGGTATGGATATAAGACAACGGTGCTAGAAAAAATAGCTTGATGGTGTGAAAGAGACTAAAGGCAAACATGTAACATATCTAATAGCAAATGGTGTTTCAGTGCTTAGAAACAAGGCCTAGGGATCATACTTTCACTAGTGAACACTCTCATATAAATATCTTCTCCTTTATGATACTACGCTGAACTACTCTCCGGTTGAACACTCTAATCAATGGTAGGGCTATAACAACACTCCTCAAAGTAAGCCTTTCCCATCTAGAAAACCCCACACTGTCACCTTGAGCACTAGATGAGTCCAACAAACACCACAATTTCATAAAGACATCCAACTCCAAATATAACTCATAACAAGTATTTGTAATCTCTAGCCTAAGTGCCACCATGGTGTGCACGCTGTCACTTTCACACACATGGGGAGAGCAGAGATCTATTAAAGCACTTGAGTAGAAAGGTAGATCTATAGATTACAAGCTCATGATCACAATATGATCATGCATAGAGAGAGAGATGAACACATAGCTACCGGTAGAACCCTTAGCCTCGAGAGATAACTACTCCCTCCTCATCATGGGAATCAGCAATGGTGATGGAGATGGCGGTGGAGATCGATGGAGATGGCTCCGGGGGCACTTCCCTATCCCGGCAGGATGCCGGAACAGAGATTTTCTGTCCCGCGAATCTCCCCTTCGGTGGCGGCGGCACTGCGGAAGTTTTCGTGGATTTGTGATTGACTATCTAGGGTTTTTGCCTCGGGGGGAATATATAGGCGAAGGAGTCAAGGTCGGTGGCCAGCCAGGGGGCCCACACCATGCCCTGGTGCGTCCTGGGGGTACCCGCGCCTAGGGGGGTGTGGCCAGGCCCTGGCCCTGCTTCGTCTCGTATTCTGGCTCCATGAGTCTTCCGGTAAAATATGAACTTTGGCTTTTGTCCCGTCGAATTCCGAGAATATTCATTTTCTGAATTTCCTGGAACCAAAAACATCAGGAAATAGGCAACTGGCACTGTGGCTCTTATTAATAGATTAGTCCAAGAAATCATATTAAAAGTACTCCAATGTGTGGACAAAACATAAGAAAGTAGGTATAAAACAAGCATGGAACATCAAAAATTATAGATACATTTGCAATGTATCACCTTCCTCTGGATCACCCAAGGAAGATTCCTTCACGGACGTCATCAACCCTTACATGCGTGAGTTGAAGATTCATCCCAAGGAGTTATTGCTCGAAGATGGGAAGGTACAAATAAAAGAGGTTCAGGGCCCTAAAGGTGAAGGTAGTCTGGAGGACAGGATGGAAGCACTGGAGCAAGAAGTCTTTAGGTACAAGAAGATGGCGGAACGCGAAGTGGATATCATCCATAAGATTCGTTTCGAACTTATCGCCGAGCAACAGAAGGAGACTGCTAAGCTTAAGGATGAAATTCTCTCACTCCACTGAACAACCAACCAACTACAAGCACAGCTCTACGACGTGCAAAATCAAAACTGTGAGTATGAGGTTAGGTTTCAACACATAAGTGCTGCTGCTAGTTTCAGGATGTTGGAAACCTGGAATATCTTTTGTTGATGGGGAGCCCTTACCTTGGAAGTCGGACGACAACGAGAGAACACCACCACCGAAGGAGTAATTTGTCATCAGGTTTTGGCATCCCCTTGGTTTGTTCCAAGCTTGGGGGAGTGTCGTGGTATCACATCACTATCTTTTATCTTTTTACCTTTTTAAGTAGAGTCATATCATGAATAGATAAGTTATCATATATGATGGTTTGAATTGTGGAAGTATCCCCCCTCTCATTTGTTATCTATGTATACCTTGGTGTGAGTTGCCGTTATGGAATATTAATGAGAAGTTCTATCATTTACTTTTTGCATATCTTATTTAGTTTTCAATTTGTATTATATGATTGATCTTGTTGTTAGTATTGGTATCACTTTGGGATCATTAAGTAAATTTAGTTGGCTTTGGCAAACCTGGCTCGGTCAATAGCAACACTATTATGAGAATTGAATGAAAAAGATAAAAGTACTCTTTTGAAATATAATTTCATCATCTTTCTTTCTTTATTGGCTCATAAGCTTAGTATTATCTAGTTAAGATCTTTTGTGCTTCCAAGGAAGATTGCATGTTTGTTTTTATCACTTGTATGTTTGTTTGTTTCCTTCAACTCTTATGCTTGCTACCCAGCCGTTCTAGCCAAAAACCTGTACTGAGAGGGAATGCTTCTCGTGCATCCAATCCTTAAACCAAAACCTATGCCATTTGTGTCCACCATACTTACCTATTAGCATTATTGCTATTCCAAGTAAATTCGTGTTTTTATCTACCTTCCGAATTAAACTTGTTATGAGAAAATTAGTGATTAAAACTCTCACGAACTTGAAGGCACACTTTACTTTCTTGCACTTAATAAACTAGAACCATTGTGCCCATGTATGTTGCGTATATGCTTGCATTTTGTAAGTGGTGAATTAGAAAAACAATGTTACCATGGGGAACGCTTTCAATATTGCACTCTATTTAGTTGATATCATGTTCTTTTACTTATGGATCCCGGCGGTATGAAATGAAAGGGGAGCTTGTAAGGCTCATGGAGTTCGTATGTGTGTTATAGAAACGCCTGGGCGGCTAGTCTAAGTCATGCCTAATCATGGTGGATACCTGCAGCGTAACCATAGAGAGAAATATATAAGCATCCCTTATATAAAAAAACCTATGCAAATAGCAAAGAAAAAAAGAGAAAAAAGAAGCCTATGCAAATAGGAAATAAAAGGATCGCTAAGATGCTCATTGTCTGCTTGCATTGTCATTTTTATATGGGGAATATTCCGTATCATCAGGCAAGGGGTACCCCTTTGGCGGTTCTCTATGATACACATGTACTTACAATGACAAGAACTTACATGTTAATAAACTTGAGTAGCATGAGGAACGATACTCGTAAGTAAGGGGCATGAGATTTTCAGCTTATAACTTGTCAAGCATATCCTCATATTTGATCACTTTAACCTTAATCACCTAAAGATGCTTATGATAGGGGTAATGAGATCTGAAAGCAAATAAGTACCATATTTTTGGAAGATCTTTATGAAACTTCAAATCCTTGCTTCCCTCTACGAAGGGCCTATCTTTTACTTTTTAGTTGAGTCAGTAAACCTATTTGTTTCTATCTCAGCAAGTATTTTGAGTTGTTGTGTTTCATTCATTTATATGATGATTTTTTCAATCATGTTTCTTATGTTCCTTGTTTTGCACACCGCTCCTGTCTTAGTGAGTACTACTTTGAAAGCTATCATTGAAAACTCCATTATGTTTGAACTCCTGCAAATTGTTCACTATTGTTTGACCAAGAGAAAAGTTTTCCATTACCACTTATGATTTACTTTGTGTATCTTTATTGTGTTTCATTTATTACAAGTTAAGTTATATAATGGTGGGTTTTCTTCTATTATGATTTGTGTATTGATGAATGTGATCAGTTTATTGAGATCAGTTTTCATGTTTATTGAGATCAGGTTTCTTGTCCGTATTCTTGTCCGTATTCTTTTATCGACACTTCACTCCATAAACCTGAGTTCATGTTTATGGAGATCAGTTTTCGCTTGGGGACAAGCAAAGTCTAAGCTTGGGGGGAGTTGATACGTATGTTTTGCATCACTATTCTATATCATAATTTACTGTTAGTCATTGATATATTTCATATTAAGAGATGATACTTATGTTATTTCATCTATTTTTGCATGGTTGATGACTTTTGGAGGATGCTCCGCTGAAGTCAGGATTCTGATGGAAAAGGCACTGTTTGGAGGCGAAATTCACGAAGATCAGAAAATCCCAAAAAATATATGGAAAATCATATTTTTCCAGAAGACGAAGGATGATAGAAGGGGGCGGAGATGGGCCACAGGGGCCCCACACCACCCCTGGCGCGGGCCACCCTTGGTGGTGTGGCCACCCTGACCCACCTCTGGCTATGCTCTTTGGCGTATATATCCCTCATGAAACCCTAAGACTGGGGGAGTGACCACAGAAAGATTCTTCCACCTCTACGAGGCAGAAAACTGCAGAGAGAGAAAGAGCTATCTGGCAGGCAGAAATCTGCCAGGAAATTCCTTCCCGGAAAAGGGAGATTGTCACCATCAACACCGTCATCAAGCTGGACTTCATCGGGATCATCATCATCATCATCATCTCCATCATCATATCCACCAGCACCATCATCACCCCTACGTACCGCTGTAGCAATTGGGTTGAATCTTGCATAGTTCTTAGGGGAAACTTTCCCGGTGTTGATTACTTGTTGTAATTGATGCTATTGAGTGGAACCATTGAATTATTGTTATGTTTAGATTGTTACTTATCATTATTCCATCTCTTATCTTGATCTATATGATGTCTCGTGAGTAGTTCCTTTAGTTCTTGAGGACATGGGAGAAGTCATGTTGTTAGTAGTGGAATTGTGTTGAGAAAGATTCTATAATTTGTTATTTAAGTTGTGGTGTTATTCTTCTAGTGGTGTCATGTGAATGTTGACTACATGACACTTCACCTTTAAGGGCCTAGGGGAATGCATTGTGTATTTGGCTACTAATCGTAGGGGTTGCTGGAGTGATAGAAACCTGAACCCCCGTTAGGAAACATTTGCACAAGGGAGTGTAGGATCTTAGAGTTTAAACTTGTGGTTAGGTTTCTATCTTAATTCCTTTCTTGTACTTGCGGATGCTTGCAAGGGGTATAATCACAAGTATGTATTAGTCCTAGGAAGGTCAATACATTAGCACAGGTTCACCCACACAACACTTATCAAACTAAAGAAGATTAATCAACTACATGAAGCGAAAGAAAGGATTGGGTCACTTGCTAAAGAAATGATTGGGTCACTTGTTGCATTATTATTGTCTTTTATTTACTCGCACTTTATTTATCTGCATTATCAAAAACCCCAAAAAATACGTTTGCTAAGTAATAGAGAATTCCCGATCCAAGCCACTTGTCAACACCTTCTGCTCCTTGTTGGGTTCGACACTCTTAGTTATCGAAAATACTGCGATACACCCCCTATACTTGTGGGTCACCAAGACTATTTTCTAGCGTCGTTTCCGGGCAGTGAAGCAATATTGGAGAGTGGAACTGGTAAAGTAAACTTCTACTGTGAGTATTGTTTATTTTTGTTAAGTTACTTTATCTCAATATGGATAATTCACTTAGTTTCTTATTCCGTAGTGCTACTACCACTTCTAAGATAGTAGATGAACCACCACCTGCTGAAAATGATACTTTTAAGATACCTACAAGAATTGTTGATCGTGTTATGGATAACTACTAATTTGGAGATGGAATTGTCCATTCCAGTTATCATTTGCTCTTTATACACGAATTATGTGGGTTGTTTAAGTGTGCAGGTATTACAACAGATCAAGTCAAGAATAAGTTATTCTCATTATCATTGAAAGGAAGAGCCGAGGAATGTTATAAGCTGCTGAAGAATGGTCAAGCTCTTGAATGGGAGGAAGTAGTACCTCTCTTTTATTCAAAATTTTATCCTCCTAGTGAGATCCATAAAGATCGGAATCAAATATATAACTTTTGGCCTCGTGATGGAGAGAGTACAGCTCAAGCTTGAGGGAGATTGAACTTACTAATGCTTAAATCTCCTATTCATGAGCTCCCCAAAATATTATTATCAATAACTTTTATGCAAGACTTTCTCTTCATGATAAGGACTTATTGGATGCTTCTTGCGATGTATCATTTACATGTATGGAAGAAGAAGCTAAATGGGATCTTCTAGACCGTATTCAAGATAATGCTGAAGCATGGGAGAATGATAAAGGAAGAAAGTCAGGTATAAATTATGATAATGAATGCATTAAATCTTTTATGGGAACTGATGACTTTCATAATATTAGTAATGCTTATGGTCTAGATTCTCAGGTTATTGCAAATTGTTTTAAGGCTTTTGCCTCATATATTGAAATTCCAAAAAGAGAATGGAATAAGTATCATGCACCATATACGGATATTGTTGATTGTGTTCCTGCTAGAAGTACTGAAGTTTGCACTATTCATCGTATCTTACCTGAACCTTACATCGAGAAAATACCTTTTCCATGTAAGGTAAAGGCACTCTATGATAACTAGTGTAATTAATAAAACTACAAAGGGAGTTGTAAAACCTGATGAAAAAATAAACATTGATCCTGCAGTAGCAATTGTGAAAGACCTTGTCACTAAAATTGTAGAAGTGGACACATTGTCTTATGTGAGGATGCTTCTAATATTATCTCACATCCAAATTCAACTAGAAAAGCTAGTGTCCCTGTGCTTTCTATTATAATTGGTGATCATTGCTATTATGGTTTATGTGATATTGGTGCAACTTCAAGTGCTATTACTTATAAGCTTTACAGAGAAATTATGCATGAAATTAGTCCATGTGAACTAGAAGAAATTGATGTGGTTATTCACCTTGCAAACAGAGAGACCATCTCCCCAATTGGTATTGTAAGAGATGTGGAAGTTCTTTGTGGTAAGATTAAATTACTTGCTGATTTTCTAGTACTTGGTTTAGCTGCTAGTAAAACCTATTCTTTCATTTTTGGTAGACCTTTCTTGAACATGTGTGGAACCATTATAGACTGTAAGAGGGAGAAAATTTTAAATAAATTTGATGTGGAATCTTATGAGTTTAATTTTTCTAAATTTGCTAAAGTTCCTTATGAAAATGAAACTCCTAATGAGGATTTTAGAGTTGAACAACTTGCTTCTATTTCTCTTGCTCCTAACAATCCTTTGCAGCAATTTATGGAAGACCACAAAACTAAGATCTTCATGGAAGAAAGAAATGAGATTGACGAGATTCTCTGTCATCAATCTAAGATGTTGAAGCATAACTTGCCGGTGGAAGATTTGGGTACCACATTGCCACCTAAAAGAATCTAGTTTTTGATCTAAAACTTTTACCTGACGATCTTAAATATGCTTACATTGATAATAAAAAATATATCCTATTATTATTATTTCTAAACTTTCAAGGAAGGAAGAGGAAAGATTATTGGAAGTATTGAAGAAACATCGAGGAGCTATGGGCTATACCTTTGATGATTTAAAGGGGATTTCTCCTACTATATGTTAGCACGCTATCAATATAGAACCCGATGCAAAACCAGTGGTGGAACATCAACGTCGTTTGAATCCTATGATGAAGGAAGTGGTAGGAAACGAGGTATTAAAACTCCTTGATGCTGGTATTATTTATCCTATTGCTGATAGTGAATGGTTAGCCATGTTCATTGTGTCCCTAAGAAAGGGGGAGTTACTGTTGTGCCTAATGAGAATAATGAGATTATCCCCAAAAGAATAGTAGTAGGTTATAGGATGTGCAATGACTTCAGAAAGGTTAACAAAGTTACTAAGAAAGATTATTACCCACTTCCTTTTATTGATCAAATGTTAGAAAGGTTGTCTAAAAAGACCCATTTTTGCTTTCTTGATGGATACTCTAGATTTTCTCAAATTGTTGTTATACAACAATATCAAGATAAAACTACTTTCACGTGCCCTTATGGAACCTATGCTTATATGTGTATGCCTTTTGGTTTGTGTAATGCTCTTGCTACTTTTCAAAGATGCATGTCTGCTATCTTTCATGGTTTTTGTGAGGAAATTGTGGAAGTATTCATGGATGATTTTTCCATCTATGGAACTTCTTTTGATAATTGTCTGCACAACCTTGATAAAGTTTTGCAGAGATGTGAAGAAACTAATCTTGTTCTTAATTGGGAGAAATGCCACTTCATGGCCAATGAAGGAATTGTCCTTGGACATAAAATTTCCAAAAGAGGCATTGAAGTTGATAGAGCCAAAGTTGAAGCAATTGAAGAAATGCCATGTCCTAGAGACGTCAAAGGTATTTGTAGTATCCTTGGTCATGCTGGTTTCTATAGTAGGTTTATTAAAGATTTCTCTAAGATATCAAAACCCCTCACTAATCTTCTCCAAAAGGATGTACCCTTTGTTTTTTGATGATGATTGTAAGGAAGCTTTTGAAACCCTAAAGAAAGCTTTAATTACCGCTCCTATTGTCCAACCGCCCGATTGGAACTTACCCTTTGAAATCATGTGCGATGCTAGTGAATTTGCTGTAGGTGTTGTTCTAGGGCAACGAATAGATAAAAAGTTAAATGTTATCCATTATGCTAGTAAGACTCTTGACGCTGCTAAAAAGAATTATGCTACTACTAAAAAAGAGTTCTTAGCTGTTGTCTTTGCTTGTGATAAGTTTAGACCTTATATTGTTGATTCAAAAGTTACCATTCATATTGATCATGCTGCTATTAAGTACCTTATGATGAAGAAAGATGCTAAGCCTGGGCTTATTAGATGGGTGTTGCTTTTACAAGAATTTGACCTACATATTGTAGATAGGAAAGGTGCTGAAAATCCTGTTGCTGATAATTTATCTCGTTTGGAAAACATCTCTTTTGATCCTATGCCTGTTAATGATAGTTTACCAAATGAATAGTTGGCTGCAGTAGGGGTAAGCTCGCGAGGGAGTCCTTGGTATGCTGATTATGCTAACTTCATTGTTTCCAAGTATTTGCCTCCAACTTTTACAGCACATCAAAGAATGATGTTCTTTTACGATTTTAGGCATTATTTTCGGGATGAACCACATTTATATAAAGAAGGAGTAGATGGTATTATGTGAAGACGTGTTCCAGAATATGAACAGAAGGTGATATTGCGGAAATGTCATTGTAGTGCCTATGGAGGACATCGTGTGGGAGATAGAACCGCACAAAAGGTTCTACAATCAGGTTTTTACTGGCCTACCCTTTTAAAGATGCGAGGAAATTTGTCTTATCATGTGATGAATGTCAACGAGTTGTTAATATTTCTAGACGCAATGAAATACCCATGAATTACTCTCTTGTTATTGAAACATTTTATTGTTGGGGATTTGACTTTATGGGGCCTTTTCACCCTTCAAAAGGTTATACTCATATTCCTGTTGCTGTTGACTATGTTACTAAGTGGGTAGAAGCCATACCTATGAAAAGTGTTGATGGGGAGACCTCTTTTAAAATGCTTACGGATATTATCTTTCCTAGGTTTGGAGTACCTAGATATTTTATGACTAATGGAGGTTCTCATTTCTTTCATGGTGGCTTTAGAAAGACCCTTGCTAAATATGTTGTTAATAATATAATTGCTTCAACTTATAATCCCCAAACTAGTGGGCAAGTAGAACTATCAAATAGAGAAATTAAATCCATCTTGCAAAAGACTGTTAATAGATCTAGAAAAAATTGGGCTAAAAAGTCGAATGATGCTTTATGGGCTTATGGAACTGCATATAAAAATCCTATGGGAATGTCTCCTTACAAAATGGTTTATCAGAAAGCTTGCCACCTACCTTTAGAATTATAACACAAAGCTTACTAGGAAGTGAAAGAACTTAATAGAGACTTCAAACTTGCTGGGGAGAAAAAATTATTTGACTTAAGTTCGTTAGACGAGTGGAGGAGTGAAGCATATGAAAATGCTAGACTATTTAAAGAAAAAGTTAAAAAATGGCATGACAGGAGGATTCTTAAGAGAGAATTCCATGTTGGTGAGAAGGTTCTATTGTATAGGTCTTGTCTTAGATTTTTTGCAGGAAAACTACTCTCAAAATGGGAAGGACCATTTGTTAATGAAGAGGTGTATCATTCAAGTGCAATATAAATTTTTTCCTTAAAAGATAACACTACACAAGTAGTGAATGGTCAGAGACTCAAGCACTATATTTCTGAAGATTCTTACAATGAAGATATTGATGCTATTCAAATGGTGACTCTAGAAGAATTTAGTAAATACCAAATTCAGAGACCTGCAGAGTCCGCGTTTGAATAGGTAATAGTTCTGGTAAGAAAAGGACCACGAAAAATCTGTCAACTTATATTTTTGTAGTTTTTATCTAGCAAGGAAAGCACTGAGTAGAAGAAGGGACGGAAACAGAGCCTGGGTGGCACACACCACCCCGTGGCGTGGGCCCACCTGGCCACGCCACCAGGGGGTGTGATCACCCCGGAGCACGCCACCGACCTGTTTTCTCCTAGTACCTTCCTTTTGTTGTTAAACTTCATAATATATAATCCCCTAGATCCCCCGAGGTTCGTATATCGTGTTCTCGTCATGTTTTCGTTTTGATCTGTTTCTGGCAGGTAGAGTCTCTGTTTTGGAGCCACAATGCCTTCCTCTAGATCAGCCAAGGAAGATTCCTCTGCGGACGTCATCAACCCTAGCATGCGTGAGTTGAAGATTCATCCCAATGAGTTATTGCTCGAAGATGGGAAGTTACATATAAAAGAGGTTCAGGGCCCTAAAGGTGAAGGTAGTCTGGAGGATAGGATGGAAGCACTAGAGCACGAAATCTTTAGGTACAAGAAGGTGGTGGAACACAAAGTGGATATCATTGATACATTGCAAATGTATCTATAATTTTTTATGTTCCATGCTTGTTCCATTGATACTTTGGAGTACTTTTCATATGATTTCTTGGACTAACCTATTAACAAGAGCCACAGTGCCAGCTGCCTGTTTTCTGTTGTTTTTGGTTCCAGGAAAGTCAAAAAATGAATATTCTCGGAATTGGATGGGATAAAAGACAAAGTGCCTATTTTTCCGAAAGTCATCAGATGCCAGAATACGAGATAGAGAAGGGCTGGGGGCCGGCCACACCACCTGGCCGCGCGGCCAGGCCTGGCCCGTGCCAGGGGGTGGTCTGGCGGACCCCAGCACCCCCTCGGCCTCTCCTTCCGCCTATATATTACCCTCGGGACGGAAACCCTAAGTACCCGATCAAAAATCCACGAAAGAGTCTATAGCCGCCGTCATCTCCATCCCTCGATCTGGAGGAATCTGAAGCTCTTCCCGGCACCCTGCCAGAGAGGGGAATTCACCCTGGAGGCCTTCTTCATCATCATGCAAGCCTCCGGTGTGATGCGTGAGTAGTTCATCTTTGGACTACGGATCCATGTAGTAGCTAGATGGCTGGTTCTCCTCCTTTTTGCTTTCATGTTTAGATCTCGTGAGCTCCGTTCATGATCAAGATCATCTATTTGTAATTCTGCATGTTGTGTTTGCGGGGATCCGATGGATATTGAGATGCTATTTCATATTGATTATTGATTATATCATGTATTTGTTATTTGTGATCTTGCATGCTTTCCGTTGTTAGTAGGTATCTTGGCCAAGTAGATGCTAGCAACTCCAATAGTTAGTATTTATGCTCGAAAGTGGGTTCATGCCTCTGGTAATCTGGGGAAGTGACAGAAATCTCTAAGGTACTTGATGTGATGTTGCTACTAGGGAGAAAACAAAAATCCTTTGTTCATAGAACAATCGTATAGTTTAATTTACACGCAATTCGTAAAGCAATAATCTGTTGCTTGCAACTTAATACTGGAGGGGGTTTGGATGATAACCTGAAGGTGGATCATTAGTCATAGCTGCAGTTGGATGGCGGTCTATGTATAATGTTGTAATGCCCAATCAAGTTCCAAAGGAGTCAAGATGATTAGTATATGCATGTATTGCTTTCTCGATGTTTGTCAATTGCCCCGCTGTAATTCGTTCACCCAGCATGTTATCTATCTTAAGGAGAGCCACCTCTAGTGAACTATGGATCCCGGTCCTTTCTTTTACATACAATCTACAAACTGTTTACTGCTTTGTGTTTACTTTCTGCAAACTTTTACTTCCTTCCATTCGATACGTTTAATCCTTTGTTTTCAGCAAAGCCGGTGATATTGACAACCTCATTGCATGTTGGGGACAAAGTTCTGTGGTTGTCTTGTGCAGGTCTCCATGTTGCTACTGGCACCGGTAGTGCGCCCTCCAAGGCTCAACTAGCAACACCTTTGGGGTGTTTCCTTGCTCCTATTGGTTCGATTAAACCTTGGTTTCATAACTGAGGAAAACTTGCTGCTGTGCTCATCATACCTTCCTCTTGTGGTTCCCCGACGAGCTCTACATCAACACCGAGCCATCAAGCACGTTTCTAGCGCCGTTGCCGGGGAGTCAAGGACATCTTCACAAGGGGAGTCCCTCATAACCAATCTCTTTACCTTTTTTTTTCTTAGTTTCTTTTTGCTTTGTCTGCTTGTTTCTTTATCAAAAACACACAAAAAAAATAGTTTTACTAGTTTGCTTTCTTATTTGAAAACCCAAAAAAATGACTACTCTTGCAACACTAAGTTGTGGTACTTCACTAGCACCAACAACAATGATTTTATGAGCACACCTATTGCTCCACCTGTGCCTGAAGATACTTTCTTTGAGATAAAACCAACTTTGCTCAATCTTGTAATGAGAGAACAATTTTCTGGTATTGGTAATGAAGATGCTGCTGCCCATCTAAATAACTTTGTTGAACTTTGTGAGATGCAAAAGCATAGGGATGTAGATGGTGATATTATTAAGCTGAAATTGTTTCCTTTCTCTTTGAGGGGAAAAGCTAAAGAATGATTGAATTCCTTAACTAGCAATAGTATTGATTCTTGGACTAAATGCAAAGATGGTTTTATTGGAAAATACTATCCTCCTGCTAAGATTATATCTATGAGAAGTGAAATAATGAAGTTTAAACAATCTGATAATGAGCATGTTGCTGAAGCTTGGGAAAGAATAAAATCTTTGGTAAAGAATTGTCCCACTCATGGACTGACTGCTTGGATGATCATCCAAACTTTTTATGCAGGATTGAAATATTCTTCAAGGAACTATTGGACTCTGCTGCTAGAGGTACCTTTATGACCATTACTTTGGGTGCTGCAACAAAACTTCTGGACAATATGATGGTTAATTATTCTGAATGGCATACTGAGAGAGCTCCACAAGGTAGGAAGGTAAATTCTGTTGAGGAAACTTCCTCCGCGAGTGATAAAATTGATATTATTATGTCTACGCATGTTAATGGGAAAGCCCATATCGATCCAAATAATGTTCTTTAGATTCTTTGGTTGCTCAAGAAGAGCAAGTTGATGTGAGCTTCATAAGAAATAATAATTTTGGCAACAATGCTTATGGTAATAACAATTATAGGCCCTACCCTCCTAATAATACTTATGGTTATAGTGGTAAACCTGGATTACCTAGTGAAGGAAGAATTTTAGAAGTTGAAAGAGGCACTGAAAACTTCATGCAAATGCAATATGAGTAAAATAAACTATTTACTAAAACTATGGAGGAAGAATCTACCATCTTGAAGAACATTAGCCATCAACTTGAGAGTCTAAATAGGGAAATTCCTAGTTTACAGTTGAAACTCTCTAGTGCTGAAAGGAATATATCATCTCTATCTGAAGCTCAATCTTCATTGATTAATAAAATGGGTGCTAAACCTAAAACTAATGAGAATCCCTTTGCAGCCACTAATGCTATACAAGTAAGAATTGATGAAAATGTTAGACTATTAGCTGAATTACATGCTAAGTGGGAAAGAGAAGATGAAATTGCTAGAAACATTAGTGTTTCTACTATCACCACCACTAGTGTTGAGGCTAGTAATAGTTCTACTACTCTAGATGATAAATTTGATTTTGATCTGGATGGGTGTAATATCTCTGAAGTTATTAAGTTCCTACAAAAGCTTGCTAAAAGTCCTAATGCTAGTGCTATGAGCATGGCCTTTACAAAACAAATTACTGATGCTCTCATAAAGATTAAAGAAGAAAAGATGAAACATAAAGCTTCTATTCCAATAAAACAAGAAGATGGTTGGGAACCCATCATTAATATGAAAGTGAATGACTTTGATTTCAAAGCTTTATGTGATCTTGATAGTAGTGTTTCTATTATGCCTAGAAGGATTTATGATATGCTTGATTTGCCTCCACTTGAAGACTGTTATTTGAATGTCCCACTTGATGATAATGCTAAAAAGAAACTCATGGGAAGTCTTAATGATGTTCTTATTATGGTTAACAATGCCTATGTCCCTGTTGATTTCTATGTTTTGGATGTTGAATGCAATGCTTCTTGTCCTAATACTTTGGGAAGACCTTTTCTTAGAACTGTTGGTGCCATTATTGATATGAAAGAAGGCACCATTAAATATCAACTCCGACTCAAGAAAGGTATAGAACACTTCCCGAATAAGAGAGAGAAGCTTTCTTTTGCTTCTCATATGAAAACAAAATTTGGTCTTAATGCTTCTTCACTTGGGAACACTTGTTTCTTTTTCTTGCTTCTTATGCCTAACTTAAAGGCGTTAAAGAAAAGTACTTATTGGGAGATAATACAAAAGTTTTAGACGAGTCTTGGAAGTTATTACTTCAGTAATAACCGCTCCTTATCCATTTTATTTGCCTTTTGTGCCAAGAGTAACCTCTAATAAGAGAGAAATAATGATTGGTAAAGTTGCTGTCCCGAAACAGATTTCTGTGCTTCACCGTAAAAATTAGTGTAAAATCTCTTTACGTCCTGTTGAGGCGTGAATTTTTGTGCGTCTGCCCCAGGTTGTTATCTAACTTTCGTTAGTTCAAACTTTTTGATTTGAGCAACAGAAGGTCTTCGAAAAAATTCGTCCTTACCTGCTGGTCTGTTTTGATAGATTTCTGCCATTTTCTGCATTTAGTTCTTGTTGGTTCCTTTTTGAGTTCTTTTGGGAATTGAGCTTTTTGAGGGAAGTGCTACAATATCTAGTGTTTTAATGGAAGTTTATTTGGTGTTAGAACTGAACCTTAAGACTTATTATCTTGAGTGCACTAATGTTGCTAATAAAGATTGTGTGAAGTTTTGTATGAAGGAAAAATTTCAGGTGTATGGAAGGATGAGTAATGAGATGAAGGATGGACTAAAGCTCAAGATTGGGGATGCCACGCGTGTCACCCAAAGAAATATCCAAGAAGTACACGCTTCAAATCTTGGGGATGCCCAAGGCATCCCCTTCTTCATCAATAAAAATCCCAGGTTTCTTCCAAACGCATCATTTTTATTGTCTCATGCACAGTTGTGTTGTTCTGGGAGCGTCTTCTTTTTCATTTTGGTTTTGGTTTTTCGTTTGCCTTTGTTTGCTTAGTTTTATGAATAAATTGGTTGGACCCCCTCTTTCATACATTGGTTTGCAAATAGTTTGATTTGGTTTGGAAAAGAGTAGGAAAGTTCATGCTTAAGTGGTAAAGAGAGCTTTTTTTGACTGTGGCATATGATTTGTCATTCCATGCTTGATTTTGTTTTGGCTTTATGCTTAGTATTCTTTGTTGTAGCATGACTTGTTATAAACAACTGAGATTGCTTAATGTGCCTTGGATGAATCATGCGTTGTTTTAGCATATTGAAGCATAGTATAGTGGTATTCTCCTTTGATGCTTTATTTGGGTTGACTTGGCGCATGCTCACACCATGTTATGACTATCTCAAGTCACCATAGCCTTTATGATCCTTTAGTTTTCAACTTTTAGTATCACTTTATGCTTTGATAAATGATGTTTTGCTGCTCTGCATTATCATGGCCATTATTGCTCTCTTAGTTTGTCGCTCCCAGTCTTTTGCTAGCCTCCGCAACTAATTATGAGTTCCACTCATGCATCTAACCCCTTAAACCAAGTTATTCGAAAGATTCCACCATACCTACCTACTAGCTTATGCTATTCCAAGTATATTCATGCTTTTCTTTACCTTCCGAATTAAACATGTTATGAGAAAACTAGTGATTAAAGCTCTCACGAACTTGATGGCACAATTTACTTTTCTTGCCCTTAATAAACTTGAACCATTGTGTCGTCTATGTTGTATATGCTTGCACTTATTTGTTGGGAATTAGCAGAACCATGCTGTCATGGGGAACGCTTTCAACATTGCACTTGCTACTTGTACCTAGTTGATATCATGCTCTTTTGTATATCGATGTCGTCGGTGTGAAATGAAAGGGGAGCTTGTAAGTCCATGGAGTTATGTATATGTGTTAGATAAACACCTGGGCGCTGGTCTAATCCATGCTGACATGGTGGAAACCTGCAGCGTAACCATAATGAGCTGTCTATGAAGTATTCTTCTTACAAAAAAGGAGTCCTATATTGAGAAAAAAAAGAGAAAAAGAGAAAAAAAAGAGATTATGAAAAGAGGAAAGAGATAAAAAAGCACCATATTCTCATGGTAAATAAGAAGATTGTTGAGATGCTTGTTGTCTGCTTGCCTTGTCATCGGGCAAGGGGTACCCCGTTGGCGGTTCTCTATGATTCACATGTACTTACGATGACAAGAACTTACCGGTGACTAAACTTGAGTAGCATGAGGAGCGACCCTCATATACAAGGGACATGAGATTTCTAACTTATACTTCATCAAGCATGTACACCATAGTTTGTTCACTTTAACCTTAATCACTTCAAGATTCTTATGATAAAGGCAATGAGAGCTGAAAGATGTAAGTACCATAATTTTTGGAAGCTCTTTATGAGACTTGAATCCCTACTTCCTTCTATTAAGGCCTTTCTTCCACCATTATATTGAGTCTCCACCTTCTACCTTTATGCACCTACTTTGAGAGCATAGTGGCCATTCTTAGTTCTATGTGCATTGTCCCAAGACTAGTTGATTGATGCATAACTTGATATTGCTTGTTTTAAACTATTTGTATCTAGTCACTCTTATGAACTTTGAAGGTGTTCTATGCATTTATATTTGCTACTCTATGACGGACAAGCTGAATACTATTATGCTATGTTTTCTTTATGGGAAACAAACAAACGTCTTGCAAAGTATTGCTATTCATGAATCTTTTGTTTGTGCCTTTTCATGTTGCATCATAGTTTCTTTGTATTATTGCTAGAACTTTGTCTTTCATGTTATGATTGAAGTACTATGATCCCAGCTTTGAATGTTTTACAAATACTTTGATCAAGTCTTTGATGGTGCATGTCACCTCAAAAATTATTCTTTATTTTTATCACTTACCTACTCGAGGACGAGCAGGAGTTAAGCTTAGGGATATTGATACATTGCAAGTGTATCTCTAATTTTTGATGTTCCATGCTTGGTTTTATCTACTTTCTTGTGTTTTGTCCACACTTTGGAGTACTTTTCATATGATTTCTTGGACTAACCCATTAATAAGAGCCATAGTGCCAGCTGCCTATTTCTTGCTGTTCCAGGAGAGTTAGAAAATGAATATTCTCGGAATTGGACCGGACAAAAGCCAAAGTGCCTATTTTCCGGAAGTCATCAGATGCCAGAATACGAGAAGGAGAAGGGCTAGGGGCCGGCCACACCACCTGGCCGCGTGGCCAGGCCTGGCCCGCGCCAGGGGGTGGTCTGGCCGACCCCAGCACCCCCTCGATCTCTCCTTCCGCCTATATATTGCCCTCGAGACGAAAACCCTAAGTACCCGATCAAAAATCCACGAAAGAGTCTATAGCCGCCGTCATCTCCATCCCTAGATCGGGAGGGATCTGAAGCTCTTCCCGGCACCCTGCTGGAGAGGGGAATTCACCCTGCAGGCCTTCTTCATCATCATGCAAGCCTCCGATGTGATGCGTGAGTATTTCATCTTTGGACTACGGATCCATGTAGTAGCTAGATGGCTGGTTCTCCTCCTTTGTGCTTTCATGTTTAGATCTTGTGAGCTCTGTTCATTTTCAAAATCATCTATTTGTAATTCTGCATGTTGTGTTTGCGAAGATCCGATGGATATTGAGATGATATTTCAGATTGATTATTGATTCTATCATGTATATGTTATTTGTGATCTTGCATCCTTTCCGTTGTTAAGAGCTATCTTGGCCAAGTAGATGCTAGCAACTCCAAGAGTTAGTATTTATGCTCGATAGTTGGTTCATGCCTCTGGTAATCTGGGGAAGTGACAGAAATCTCTAAGGTACTAGATGTGTTGTTGCTACTAGGGAGAAAACAACAATCCTGTGTTCATAGAACAATCGTATTGTTTACTTTACACGCAATTCTAAAGCAATAATCTGTTGCTTGCAACTTAATACTAGAGGGGGTTCAGATGATAACCTGAAGGTGGATTATTAGTCATAGCTGCAGTTGGATGGCGGTCTATGTATAATGTTGTAATCCCCAATCAAGTTCCAAAGGAGTCAAGATGATTAATATATGCATGTATTGCTTTTTTGATGTTTGTCAATTGCCCCGCTGTAATTCGTTCACCCAGCATGTTTTCTATCTTAAGGAGAGCCACCTCTAGTGAACTATGGATCCCGGTCCTTTCTTTTACATATAATCTACACACTTTTTACTGCTTTGTGTTTACTTTCTACAAACTTTTACTTCCTTCCATTCGATACGTTTAATCCTTTGTTTTCAGCAAAACCGGTGAGATTGACAACCTCATCGCAAGTTGGGGACAAAGTTATGTGGATGTGTTGTGCAGGGCTCCACGTTGCTTCTAGCACCGGTAGTGCGCCCTGCCAAGGCTCAGCTAGCAACACCTTTGGGGCGTTTCCTTGCTCCTACTGGTTCGATTAAACCTTGGTTTCATAACTGAGGGAAATTTGCTGCTGTGCTCATCACACCTTCCTCTTGGGGTTCCCCAACGAGCTCTACATCAACACAGAGCCACCAATCATCCATAAGATTAGTTCCGAACTCATCCCCGAGCACCATAAGGAGACTGCTGAGCTTAAGGACGAAATTCTCTCACTCCACCTATAACATCCCAATTTCAGCAACCCTGATTACTTGTCCAAAATGCAAAAATCAGGGGGAACAAAAACTTTTTCTTATTTAATTGTACAGTGCTTTCTTGTTATTGTCTATGCTTATGCTTCTGATTGTACAGCTTATGATATACTCCTTACCTCAACATCAGTTGTCAAAAAGCTATTTAACAAAACTATCCTGGCTCATTTTACATATTCTCAAATGTTCTGGCATTTCAAACCATGAGCCAAGATGCTCATGTAACCAAAACTATTTTAGTAGCTTCTATTGACAAAACTATGGAGATCTACAATCTCCTTATGTTTTCAAGACAGAACCTTCAACTACTCTTACCTCTAGGATTTACAAAACCATTTATAAAGCTTTTGAATTCTACTCTTGGTAGAGATACCAAGGACTCTCACCTTATTCAAGCTCCAACCCTTCTACATACCCATATTTACCTCAAGCTAGGCTTGATGGTATCCATAGTAGTAGCTTGACTTGTTTGGAACATGAATTGCCTTGATCTGCTATCTAACTTGTTTGATTGGGAACTAAAGTGAGCTACTCTAGGGGCTCATCCTCTAGGATCATGATACTTTAAGATCAAAAAACCCTAATAAAGAATACAAGATGAATCTAATCTCTAGCTAGTAGGTGATCATCTAAAACCCTTAACCAAATCAATTATGAAGTGATCCATTCTAGAAGTTTCCAAATCAATGAAGACCAATATCAAGCATGGATCTATTCTACTCAATCTGAACTTCAACATCATCCACTTGATGATGCTTTGGTACCTTGCAACCCATCAAAAACATCCCCACTCTTATTCTAGTCAAAAAACACAAATCTGCTAAATTCGACTAGTCTGGAAACTGTTTCAACATCACTTCTTTGAATGCCTCTCTTTCTCAACCCTTTTGCAATTTTGGTAATGAACCTTAACCATATTGTAGACCATCTTAAGGACTACCAAGGCCCACTCTTTCCCTTGGCTAAAGAATCCTCCAACCCGCTTTTCTTTATGGTTTTGAGGGCAAGAAAATAATAATTCCTACAAACCTTATCAACATGCCTACTTTGGAAGAAGCTCACATCTCCATACTATCTTCCTTGGAACATATCTTTGCATGATTGTGTTATACTCATAAAAGTTTATCCATCTCTACTTCCCTTGTTTCGATTGGACACTTGTGCTTCCAAAACCCACATGGTTTCAAAGGCTATTTAATAACCTACTTTGGCACCCTTATTTTATTCAAAGTTCAGTATCAATCCTTGGAAGACTCAATCCTCACCAACCTCAAACTTCTATACCATGGTGATCTAAATCACTTGGTCTATCCATCCACCTAACCCATGCCCCAATGGGAGCTCTGAGCTCCAAGATCCAACAAGGTTTTGATGCTATGAAAATAACATCACCCTAGATCCTTTATCCCTTGTTTTCCTTCCAAAATCAAATTCTAGATACACCTTGTGTACATAACCCACATTGATTATAAGGATTTACCAAATATTATCCATAATTATTATTTACCAAAACCTATTTAATCTCTTAAATTGATAAAAACTGCAAAACCTAACCCATTAAAGAAAGTTAGACTTTCTCCAAAACATATCCCCATCTTTAAGCTCTTTTGAAGACTAGTTATCATACCCTCTCTTCTAATTTCAAAAATAAATATTTTTGAAGAGCTTTATTATTTCTTTTTGTCCATTTTCTTAAATGGCAGAAATGGAATAATTATTGTTTTAAATACTTTTATTCATCAATAAATCATGAGAACATTCCTCAAGGTATGGATTCATATTTAGGACCATATCAAATCAAAACCCTACCATATCCAATTCAAAAATATAAAATTTTCTTATAAAAATCATTTCAGCACTATTGGAATAAAGGATTTAAGTGGACTAAAACTCTTTTGAAAAATCTCAAATAATTCTTGAAGAGACATATTGATCATACCTATCCAGTAGTATCAATTCCCTGTCTCTCCCTTATCATAAATCAAGAATTGCTTAATGATCCAAAGTTTGGCCAATATTTGAAATCATTCAAACTATCCTTTAAATCACTCCACACCTTCACCCAACCCTCACCAAATGTGGACATGTGACCACCACAGCAACTCTAATACCCCCTGGTCGTGTGCACTGCAGCAAATTACTATAGCACACCTACCACGCCTTTGCTCCCTTGAGTTTAAGAAGGAGAGAGACATAGCCTTTAAAGCAAAAGCCTAAAATTAAGGGAGCAATGATGGCTCAATGCATGGTGCCCAGAAAAATGCTTGATGGCGGTGTTGATGTAGAGCTCGTTGGGAACCCCAAGAGGAAGGTATGATGAGCACAACAGCAAGTTTCCCTTAGTTATGAAACCAAGGTTTAATCGAACCAGTAGGAGCAAGGAAACACCTCAAAGGTGTTACTAGCTGAGCTTTGGCACGGCGCACTACCGGTGCTGGTAGCAACGTGGAGACCTGCACAACACAACCACATAACTTTGTCCCCAACTTGTGATGAGGTTGTCAATCTCACCGTGTTTTGTGGAAAAAAAAGGATTAAACGTATCGAATGGAAAGAAGTAAAAGTTTGCAGAAAGTAAACACAAAGTAGTAAAAGATTGTAGATTGTATGTAAAGAAAAAGGACCGGGATCCATAGTTCACTGAAGGTGGCTCTCCTGAAGATAGATAACATGCTGGGTGAACAAATTACAGCGGGGAAATTGACAAACATCGAGAAGGCAATACATGCATATACTAATCATCTTGACTCCTTTGAGACATGATTGGGCAATACAACATAATACATAGACCGCCAACCAACTGCATCTATGACTAATAATCCACCTTCAGGTTATCATCCGAGCCCCCTCCAGTATTAAGTTGCAAGCAACAGATTATTGCTTTACGAAGTACGTGTAAGGTAAACAATACGATTGCTCTATGAACAAAGGATTGTTGTTTTCTCCCTAGTAGCAAGAGCACATATAGTACCTTAGAGATTTCTGTCACTTCCTCAGATTACCAGAGGCATGAACCCACTATCGAGCATAAATACTAACTCTTGGAGTTGCTAGCATCTACTTGGCTAAGATAGCTACTAACAATGGAAAGCATGCAAGATCTCAAATAACAAAGACATGATAGAATCAATAATCAATCTGAAATAGCATCGAAATATCCATCGGATCCCCGCAAACACAACATGTATGAATGACAAATAGATGATCTTGATCATGAACGGAGCTCACAAGATCTAAACATGAAAGCACAAAGGAGGAGAAACCAGCCATCTAGCTACTACATGGATCCGTAGTCCAAGGATGAACTACTCACGCATCACACCGGAGGCTTGCATGGTGATGAAGAAGGCCTCCTGGGTGAATTCCCCTCTCCGGTAGGGTGCCAGGAAGAGCTTTAGATCCCCCCGGTCTAGGGATGGACATGACGGCAGCTACAGACTCTTTCGTGGATTTTTGATCGGGTACTTAGGGTTTTCGTCCTGAGGGCAACTTATAGGCGGAAGGAGAGGCCGAGGGGGTGCTGGGGGCGGCCAGACCAGCCCCTGGCGTGGGCTAGGCCTGGCCGCGCGGCCAGGTGGTGTGGCCGGCCCCCAGCCCTTCTCCGTCTCTTATTCTGGCACTTGATCCCTTTCGGAAAAATAGACACTTTGGCTTTTGTCCCGTCCAATTCCGAGAATATTCATTTTTTGACTTTTCTGGAACCAAAAACAACAGAAAACAGGCAGCTGGCACTATGGCTCTTGTTAATAGGTTAGTCCAAGAAATCATAATAAAAGTACTCCAAAGTTGGAACAAAACACAAGAAAGTGGATAATACCAAGCATGGAACATCAAAAATTATAGATACATTTGCAATGTATCAACATCCCCAAGCTTAACTCCTGCTCGTCCTCGAGTAGGTAAGTGATAAAAAGAAAGAATAATTTTTGAGGTGACATGCACCATCAAAGACTTGACCAAAGTATTTGTAAACATTCAAAGATGGGATCATAGTACTTCAATCATAACATGAAAGACAAAGTTCTAGGAATAAGCAAAGAAACTATGATGCAACATGAAAAGGCACAAACAAAAGATTCATGAATAACAATGCTTTGCAAGACGTTTGTTTGTTTCACATAAAGAAAACATAGCATAATAGTATTCAGCTTGTCCCTTAATAGAGTAGCAAATATAAATGCATAGGACACCTTCAAAGTTCATAAGAGTGACTAGATACAATAGTTTCAAACAGGCAATAACAAGTTATGCATCAATCAACTAGTCTTGGGACAATGCACATAGAACTAAGAATGGCCACTATGCTCTCAAAGTAGTGCATACAGATAGAAGGTGGAGGCTCAATATAATGGTGGAAGAAAGACCTTTTGTAAAAGGAAGTAGGGATACAAGTCTCATAAAGAGCTTCCAAAATTTATGGTACTTATAGCTTTTAGCTCTCATTGCCCCTATCATAAGAATCTTGAAGGTGATTAAGGTTAAAGTGACACAACTAAGAGGATATGCTTGACAAGTTATAAACCGAAATCTCATGCCCCTTACTTACGAAGACCGATCCTCATGCTACTCAACTTCAGTCACGAGTAAGCTCTTGTCATTGTAAGTATATGTGTATCATTAAGAACCGCCAACGGGGTACCCCTTGCACATGATACGGGAGCTTTCCCATAATCAAAATGACAAGGCAAGCAGACAATGAGCATCTCAGCGATCTTTTTATTTGCTATTTGCATAGGTTTTTTATTGAGGATGCTTCATAGAGTGCTCATTATGGTGATGCTGCAAGTTTCCACCATGATTAGGCATGGCTTAGGCTAGCGGCCCAGGCGTTTCTCTAACACACATACAAACTCCATGATCATACAAGTTCCACATTTATTTCACATCGCCGGGATCCGTAAACAAAATAACATGATATCAACGGGGTACAACGTACAAGTGCAATGTTGAAAGCGTTCTCCATGGTACATGGTTCTGCTAACTTCAACTTATAAAGCGCAAGCATATACGCAACAAAGAAGGACCCAATGGTTCAAGTTTATTAGAGGCAATAAGTAAAGTGTGCCATCAAGTTCGTGAGAGCTTTAATCACTAGTTTTCTCATAACAAGTGGAAGGTAAACAAAAGCAAGAATATACTTGGAATAACATAAGCTAGTAGGTAGGTATGGTGGACTCTTTGGAATAACTTGGTTTAGGGAGTTGGATGCATGAGTGGAACTCATACTTGGTTGTGGAGGCTAGCAAAATACTGGGAGCGACAAACTAAGAGAGAAATAATGGCCATAATCATGTAGAGCGACAAAACATCATTGATCAAAGCATAAAGTGATACTACAAGTTGAAAACTAAAGGATCATAAAGGCTATGGTGACTTGAGATAGTCATAACATGTTGTGAGAATGTGCCAAGTCAACCCAAATAAAGCATCAAAGGAGAATACCACTATACTATGCTTTAATATGCTAAAACAACGCATGATTCATCCAAGATACATTAAGCAACCTCAATTGTTTATAAAAAGTCATGCTACAGCAAAGAATACTAAGAATAAAGCCAAAAAAATATCAAGCATGGCATGACAAAGCATAGCCACAGTCAAAAACGAGCTGTTTTTACCACATAAGTATGAACTTTCCTACTCTTTTCCAAACCAAACCAAACTATTTGCAAACTAACGTGTGAAAGAGGGGGTCCAACCAACTTATTCAGAAAACTAAACAAACCAAGCAAACTAAAAACCAAAACGAAAACAAAAAAGAAGACGCTCCAAGAAAAACACAACTGTGCACGAAACAATAAAAATGAAGCGTTTGGAAGAAACCTGGAATTTTTATTGATGAAGAAGGGGATGCCTTCGGCATCCCCAAGATTTGACGCTTGTAATTCTTGGATATTTCTTGGGGTGACATGCGTGGCATACCCAAGCTTAAGCTTTAGTCCATCCTTTATCTCATTACTCATTCCTTCCATACACCTAAAAATTTTCCTTCATACAAAACTTCACACAATCTCATTAGCAACATTAGTGCACTTAAGATAAATAAGTCTCATGGTTCAGCTCTAACACCAATTAAACTTCCATTAGAACACTAGCTACTGTAGCACTTCCCTCAAAAAGCTCAATTCCCCAAAGAAACTCAAGAAGGAACTAACAAGAAGCAAATGTAGAAAATGGCAGAAATCTGTCAAAACAGACCAGCAGGTAAGGACGAATTTTTTCGAAGACCTTTTGTTGCTCAAATCAAAAAGTGTTGAACTCACGAAAGTTCGATAACAACCTGGGGCAGAAGCAGAAAACATTACAGCTCAATCCGACGTACAGAACTCTCTCAGGATTTTTTTACGGTGAAGCACAAAAATCTGTTTCAGGACAGCAACTTTCCCAATCATTACTTCACTCTCATTAGAGGTTACTCTTGGCACAAAAAGCAAGTAAAAAGGATAAGGAGAGGTTATTACAGCGGTAATAACTTCCAAGACTCAACTAAAACTCTTGGGTTATCTCCCAACAAGTACTTTTCTTTAACGCCTTTTAAGTTAGGCATCAGAACCAAAGAAAGAATCAAGTGTTCTCAAATGAAGAAGCATTAAGACCAAATTTTGTTTTCATAGGAGAAGCAAAAGAAATCTTTTCTATCTTTTTAGGGAAGTGTTCTATACCTTTCTTGAGTGGGAGTTGATATTTAATGGTGCCTTCTTTCATATCAATGATGGCACCAACAGTTCTAAGAAAAGGTCTTCCCACACTAATAGGACAAGAAGCATTGTATTCAACATCCAAAACATAGAAAACAACAGGGACATAGGAATCATTAACCATAATAAGAACATCATTAAGACGCCCCATGAGTTTCTTTTTAGCATTAGCATCAAGTGTGACATTCAAATAACAATCTTCAAGAGGAGGCAAATCAAGCATATCATAGATCCTTCTAGGCATAATAGAAACACTACTAACAAGATCACACAAAGGTTTGAAATCAAAGTCATTCACTTTCATATTAATGATGGGTTCCCAACCATCTTCTTTCTTTATAGGAATAGAAGCTTTATGTTTCATATTTTCTTCTTTAATCTTTATGAGAGCATCAATAATGTGTTTTGTAAAAGCCATGTTCATAGCACTAGCATTAGGACTTTTAGCAAGCTTTTGTAGGAACTTAATAACTTCAGAGATGTTGCAACCATCAAGATCAAAATCAACTTTATCATCTAAAGTAGTAGAACTATTACTAGCCTCAACACTAGTGGTGGTGATAGTAGAAACACTAACGTTTCTAGCAATTTCATCTTCTCTTTCCCACTTAGCATGTAATTCAGCTAATAGTCTAACATTTTCATCAATTATTACTAGTATGGCATTAGTAGCTGCAAAGGGATTCTCATTAGTTTCACGTTTAGCAGCCATTTTATTCAAAGTAGATTGAGCTTAAGCCAAAGATCCTATATTTCTTTCAGCATTAGAGAGTTTTTCCTCAATAGTTTTATTGAAAGCAGTTTGTTTACTAATAAACTCTTTAAGCATAACTTCAAGTTCAGAGGGAGCACTCTTATTATTGTTGTAAGAATTTCCATAAGCATTACCATTGTTGGGAGGATATGGCTTATAATTGTTGTTACCAAAATTGTTCCTATAAGCATTATTACCATAAGCATTGTTGCCAAAGTTGTTATTTCTTATGAAGTTCACATCAACTTGCTCTTCTTCATATTCAGAATAATTAACCATCATATTATCCAATAGTTTTGTTGCAGCACCCAAAGTGATGGTCATAAAGGTACCTCCAGCAGCTGAATCCAATAGGTTCCTTGAAGAATAGTTCAATCCTGCATAAAAAATTTGGATGATCATCCAAGCAGTCAGTCCATGAGTGGGACAATTCTTTACCAAAGATTTCACTCTTTCCCAAGCTTGAGCAACATGTTCATTATCAAGTTGTTTAAACTTCATTATTTCACTTCTCATAGATATAATCTTAGCAGGAGGATAGTATTTTCCAATAAAAGCATCTTTGCACTTAGTCCAAGAATCAATACTATTCCTAGTTAAGGAATTCAACCACTCTTTAGCTTTTCCTCTCAAAGAGAAAGGAAACAATTTTAGCTTAATAATATCATCATCTATATCCTTATGCTTTTGCATCTCACAAAGTTCAACAAAGTTATTTAGATGGGAAGCAACATCTTCATTAGCAATACCAGAAAATTGTTCTCTCATAACAAGGTTGAGCAAAGCAGGTTTTATCTCAAAGAAAGTATTTTGAGCCATAGGTGGAGCAATAGGAGTGCTCATAAAATCATTGTTGTTGGTGTTAGTGAAGTCACACAACTTAGTGTTTTCAAGAGTAGTCATTTTTTTGGGTTTTCAAATAAGAAAGCAAACTTGTAAAACTATTTTTTGTGTGTTTTTGAAGAACAAAACAAGCAAACAAAGCAAAAAAAGAAACAAAGCAAAACAAAAACAACAAAGTAAAGAGATTGGTTCTGAGGGACTCCCCTTGTGAAGATGTCCTTGACTCCCCGGCAACGACGCCAGAAAAATGCTTGATGGCTCAATGCACGGCGCCCAGAAAAATGCTTGATGGCGGTGTTGATGTAGAGCTCATTGGGAACCCCAAGAGCAAGGTATGATGAGCACAACAACATGTTTCCCTCAGTTATGAAACCAAGGTTTAATCGAACCAGTAGGAGCAAGGAAACACCTCAAAGGTGTTACTAGCTGAGCTTTGGCAGGGCGCACCACCGGTGCTAGTAGCAACGTGGAGACCTGCACAACACAACCACAGAACTTTGTCCCCAACTTGCGACGAGGTTGTCAATCTCACCGTGTTTTGCAGAAAACAAAGGATTAAACGTATCGAATGGAAAGAAGTAAAAGTTTGCAGAAAGTAAACACAAAGCAGTAAAACATTGTAGATTGTATGTAAAGAAAAAGAACCGGGATCCATAGTTCACTAGAGGTGGCTCTCCTTAAGATAGATAACATGCTGGGTGAACAAATTATAGCGGGGCAATTGACAAATATCGAGAAAGCAATGCATGCATATACTAATCATCTTGACTCCTTTGAGACTTGATTGGGCAATACAACATAATACATAGACCGCCATCCAACTGCATCTATGACTAATAATCCACCTTCAGATTATCATCCGAACCCCCTCCAGTATTAAGTTGCAAGCAATAGATTATTGCTTTACGAACTGCGTGTAAGGTAAACAATATGATTGCTCTAAGAACAAAGGATTGTTGTTTTCTCCCTAGTAGCAACAGCACATCTAGTACCTTAGAGATTTCTGTCACTTCCCCAGATTACCAGAGGCATGAACCCACTATCGAGCATAAATACTAACTCTTGGAGTTACTAGCATCTAATTGGCCAAGATAGCTACTAACAAAGGAAAGCATGCATGATATCAAATAACAAAGACATGATAGAATCAATAATCAATCTAAAATAGCATCTCAATATCCATCGGATCCCCGCAAACACAACATGTATGAATTACAAATAGATGATCTTGATCATGAATGGAGCTCACAAGATCTAAACATAAAAGCACAAAGGAGGAGAAACCAGCCATCTAGCTACTACATGGATCCGTAGTCCAAGGATGAACTACTCATGCATCACACCGGAGGCTTGCATGGTGATGAAGAAGGCCTCCTGGGTGAATTCCCCTCTCCGGCAGGGTGCCGGGAGGAGCTTCAGATCCCCCAATCTAGGGATGGAGATGACGGTTGCTACAGACTCTTTCGTGGATTTTTGATCGGGTACTTAGGGTTTTCGTCCCGAGGGCAACTTATAGGCGGAAGGAGAGGCCGAGGGGGTGCTGGGGGCGGCCAGACCACCCCCTGGCGCGGGACAGGCCTAGCTGCATGGCCAGGTGGTGTGGCCGGCCCCTATCCCTTCTCTGTCTCGTATTCTGGCACTTGATCCCTTCCGGAAAAATAGGCACTCTGGCTTTTGTCTCGTCCAATTCCGAGAATATTCATTTTCTGACTTTTTTGGAACCAAAAACAACAGAAAACAGGCAACTGGCACTGTGGCTCTTGTTAATAGGTTAGTCCAAGAAATCATAATAAAAGTACTCCAAAGTTGGAACAAAACACAAGAAAGTGGATAAAACCAAACATGGAACATCAAAAATTATAGATACATTTGCAATGTATCAAGCAGCAGCACCCCACTGACCCTCTGCCCTAGGCACGACCCTAGAGGACCCCATAGCACCTCCAGCACCGCCACCATCGACCAACAAGGGCCCTACCCCTCCCCTTAGCCCCCATGGTCATGGTTCACCATGAACCATACTCTCTCGGGTATATATCCCACAGGCCTCCCAGACCGCTCCCTGGAGCCTAGACCACTCCTCCCCTATCCTCTTACCTCTCCCAAGCCCCAGATCCAGCTCCCTAGCTCTACCTCACCATGGAGAAGGAGGCTTGCTCCTCTCGGCTCTCAGCGCTAAATGGGTATTAGGCCCTATAGGCCGTCCGATTAAAAGGAGATCGGCGGCAGGCGGTTGTCGTCTCCGTCGAACGGAGGATGCCGTGCGAGAAACCTTGGTGTGACTAAGAGGGATTAGGATGGTCACCTGGGGGATTTTCGGTGGCGGGGAAGATGCGGAGGAGGTGCGGCGTGTCACGACGAGCTCAGAGATGGGCGGGATGATGAGATTTTAGTCCGAAGATCATCGCGGCGTCTACACTAGCATAGAAGGCTTCGGTGCTCATCGGAGTTAACTTCTCGGGTGCATGCATGTCGAAAAGGAGGGCATGGTCATATAGGAGACATCTAGAGGGTCTCACTAACAGAAGAATAGACGGAGAGAGGCGGTAGATCAAGATCATGATACAACCTTCAAAAACCATGCGAGAGGGCTTCTTCTCCCTTTCCACGGACATGCAAAGGGGGACACGGTTGCGGTCTTGTAGGGGATCTGGAGGAGTGGTGAGGAGTGGAAAAGAGGGGAGGGGGAAGGTCGAGGTCGGCTATGCAGTCTACTTCTCGAAGGAGGCCGAGAGCCCCGCCCGTTAGCTTCAAAAATGGCCTCCCGCATGCTCTGGTGCGAGATGGGCCGGCTGTTGCCCTGCGCGGCCCAGTATCCCCTCAGATCTGGCCCGGATGCCAGTGCTCCCTTTTTCCCTTTTTATTAAAAATCAGATCTGCCAAGATAATTGTTTGTTTAATTCAAAATAAAATTAGAAACTAACCTAAAGTGGCGAGATAAAAAATTCTAAATGTTTCTTAGGGTTTTCATAAACATGCAGAACTAATCATCTGCACAAAATAAGTTTCATTATTTTTTGGCTTTTAAAACGTCAAGAGGTATCAAGAACACTCCATAATTATTTTAGGGAGTTCTAAGAACCCAAATGGTTTAAAACCACTTTGTGCTCTGAGGTAATTGAGATAACATGCTTGAAAATTTGGTCTCATGCCAAAAACAACTATAGTTTACCTTTAACAAAAATAACAAAAATAACTCAATTTTGAATTTAGAAAATTATCTAGGCCAAACCATGAGTTGAGTTGACCTCATTCTAAATATTAGTGATGTGGTACATCAGTACCTATCAAATCCTAGGAGGTCACTATTTATTGAGTCTCTGTTGAATTTAAGGAAATTAAATACTTCTCTATGTGGTTTTATCACTAGATGAATCATTTGAGAAGCTTAGAAACTCCAAAAATAGTTATTCCAATTTCTACTGGAAGGTATTTGCAATACCTATCCATTGTCCGTTACCTCGTAACATTTGGACCCGTAGCATAAATCTGGTTAAAAAGACAAATATACTACAAAACTGACTTTGGGAATTTCCCAATGGAATTCTGCTAAATATTTTGAAGTGATTCCAACTCTCACTGAACCAATCCATCAAATAATACTTATCCATCCAAGGAAATAATTTTTGGAACTACAGAACTTTTGTGGTGAATTTTTCACCTAAACTAGAGGTTATTTTGCTAGAAAAATCATAATCAAATATAGAAAATTGATAAAATGATGAAACCACTTTTGTTAGCCTTTTTATTCCAATACGTATCTGTAGATATCATTTTTGCACATTGATATCATACAGGTCCAACCCTTAGTTCCAAACCCCTTTATTAAGTGGTTTTGGCAAATAAATCCTAACGAAAAGTCCACAGAGGCTATTTAAGTAATTCCAAATGCTATGATATCAATCTATCAAAACCTACTGAATTGAATAATGTGTGGTATGTTCGTTTTCTGCATGGGTATTGGTGATTGGATGCCTTGTGTTGATTGTGCCCTTTGTTTGCTTGCATGTGATCCATGACGACGATAGTTGCGGTTATATCAGAGACAAAAGAAGATGGTTATTTATATTAGTTATTTTGGTATTCTAAAAAGAAGTACAGGGACATATATTGCCAGTTTTCTGATCTCAGGCAAGCCACCTTCTTGCTCATAAACCTTATCCTACTATTTTACTTATGCATGTTTTTATCTACTGATTATGAAACTGCATTGTTTTCTTATATAATTATCTATTCATGGTAGTGGCTTGGCTCCTCCAAGACATTTCACATTTGTACTACTAAGTACAAATCCCTTGACGACACCTACTTGTCCCTAGTATGGTAGATGGTGTAATACACCATACCCCTTTGGAGACCCCGTTTTAGCTGAAGTAAAGTTGTAGGATGGGAAGACCCTGAAAAAGTTTTAGAAATGTTTATGGCAAAATATTGGTGAGGTTTGACCTACCAAGAGAAGTTTGAGAAAGGAAAAAGGTTTTTTTTTACAAAATGATAAAATAAGATGGAGGAAAAAGGTTTATGAAAACGCACCCGGTTCTTTGTAGTTTTGCTAGAAAAATTAACCCGTGCAAGCACATTACTCTGGAATGGGACAGGGCTGGGCTTGATTTTTGTTTACTCTGGTATAAGCTTCCTACAACTACTACAGGTGATTTAAATATCTTGGAAAGTGGGCCTTCTCCTGTAAAGGCCCATGTGGGACATCGACCTGGAGAAAGAATAAAGGGTCTATGGGCCTCCACGCGTTACTATGAGCCCCACATTGAAAGCGCACACTTTGTGCAGTGCAAAAAGCGCTCCGGTTAGCTTGTGAACTATATAGGGCGTCCCGGAGTTGAGGGGAAATAACACTCATAGGGTAGGCACTTATATTGGAGTGGGCATCCGGAGAGTCTTGACCGGTTACTCGACCCACAATCGGTGTAGATCAGGGTAGGGTCCCCAGATGGTGTGGGTAAAGTGTACAACCTCTTTAGAGTGTAAATCTATTCGAATAGCCGTGTCCACGGTCATGGACGGTTGGGAAGGTTACTGTAGAGCGGTGCTGGTTTTGATTTCAAAACTGATTTCGGAAAAGCAAAGGCTTTTGGAAATGTTTTGACCATGGGATGGTCGGAAAGGATAACTATTTTGACCATGGGATGGTCGGAAAGAAAGGAAAGGATTTGGTCATGGGATGACCGGAAGGAGGAACAAATGGGTGACCCAGTCCTAGTGGTTTTCCAAAAAAATTCAAAAAGGTTTCCAAAAATGTTTTACAAAAGTTTTCAACAAAGATATCTAGATGCTATATCTACAAGAATAACTATTTGAGAAAAGAACTTCTCTTGGAGCCCTCCTACTACCACAACTATATTGCATATCCTCTTATTTTTGTTATCTTAAGGTGGTTTCGCGAGTATATTCAAAGTACTCACTGGCATTGTCCCTGGCCATTAACTTGGTCAGATATCGAGAAGAAGGTGAAGTTGATGACTATGCGAGCAAGGATGTTCTCCCAGTCAGCTGCCTGTAGGTTAAGGCATGGCTTGGGATCTACGCTTGATGAAGTTCCGCTGATGGTTATTGATGTAGCCATAATGGCATGTAAGGTATGACATGTATCCGCTGAAGTAATGGATGTTTACTTTGATACTTGTCGGTTATGTGCCACGACTATAACTGATCATGGGATCGTGGTGTATGCATAACATGGATTCTCGGAGGATTAATCTGGGGCCCCTACAGACTTGGTATCAGAGCCATCTTGACTATAGGAGAACCTTAGTTAGCATGGTCGTTAGAGAGGAAAATTATTTTCAAAACCCTGACATTTGAAAAATAATTCCTCACAAAATTTCGAAAGATTCTACTTCTTATCTCATTCAAGATTAAACGGTTTTCAAAATGACTACCTCTATCTCTCATCCAAATTTCAAACATACGGATTTTAAACAAATAGGACCTTGGGTGAAGTCAATGAGAACAAGATGAAGAGAGCAACTACCATCAAACATAAGGAGACTACAAGATCGCCCTACAAGCGGAATCCCCATAACCAGAAGAAATGAAGTACGGCACTATTGAGAAGCGTCCGATGACACGGCAAAGGCTTCATTCGCAAGATAGTGACCCATACCTCAATAACATGATCTCTAGGATCAGTAGTCCTAATATTAGGATTCCCCTATATCGCGAGTAGTTAACTCCTTGGTCCCCCTAGTTGGCTGTGTTTGCTTGCCTAATTGCATAGTCTATTGCTTGATGTGTGTTGTTTGTGAAGGAATTAGCAACCTCATTGCTCTATTCACCTTGTATGTGTGTTGTGGCTTGTCTAGACCTTAGTCAAAATGTAACTCGAGGATCGATACCCCACCTAGTACCTCAGGTACCCCTGTTTATTGTTGGCAACAAGAACCCTACTAAGCTCTAGAGTGAGGAGAGGAAAAGCATCGCAAGAATCCGGTTTTCGACATCATCAAGTTAGAACAACTCGAAGACTCCTCAGCAGGATGGCCTACCCCATCAAATTCAATTCTCCAGACTCGTAACCAACACTAGACACCATCAACCCCACTATCGACAAGAAAACCACAAGACTTACCCACCAAGACAAGAAGTAAAGACCTAACTACCCTAACCTTTGGTATATTAGAGCTTCCGACCACCTTCTAGTCGATCTTACCCAAACCGACGGGAAGTCCCACCAGAAGGCCGGAATACTCCAAAATCCGGAAGACAAGGATGCATGAGGACAATGAGTCTAGTCCTTCATAGAGCAAAAATCAACATCAATATATTTCTAGTGAAGACACCTCGCTGAAGCTGAAGGCCCCTACTTTGACGGAAGACTAGCAAGAAGAGTCATTAACCGCTAGCTGGCCCCAACTAAATCCATAAGGCTTCGTTAGGAAACCACCCCTACAAAGTTTCTCAGAAAAGGACTTCACTCGAGGATCTCAACACCAAGACAGAAGATCTACAATTGTCTCGACGAACCTTAGTAAATCTCTAAGGTGGAAAGACTGCGTCTTTCCACTCAAATCTAGAAGACTGTTTACCGGAAGATACCTCAGGAAGATCTCCAGATCCGACGCCTTTTTTCCAAGCATCAACTCCTGAGTCATCAGATGAGACAATAACCGAAGTTTTTACAAAGCCTTTCCTACTACTTCAGCTAAAGACCCACCTGAAGAATCACCAAATCGCTAACCTCAATAGTTCTAACTAGTCCAGAGGATCCGCTAATCCAACTACTCCGATAGGCTATGTACGGATAAAAGTAGTATATGAGCCTCATAAAACCTAGTTTCTGGAAGACATCTGAAGGCTTCAACTCCAGACAGAATGTTGGCGACAGTCTTAAAAGCATCATCTGACGACTCTAAGAAAGAAGGACTGACGTATTCCCGAGCTTCCCTAGTTTAACCCTAAGGGGGAAAGACCTGCGTGTTTCCCACAAAAAGAGACTAACCATCTCTCAGAAGCAACCTCAGGAGTTAGACCCACAATCGTGAACTAGGATACGATAATCCCTTAAGAGAAACACCATAAATCCTTACAGAAGGAAGATCACCCCTCACAATCCTGATCGAAGCCTGCTCAACACGTGCATCCCAGACGAGTGAAGTTAAACCTCACCGTTGCAGTAACCCTGTTCAAAGACAAAGTAGACAAGTTAGGATGCGAGAAACACATGACACTAACTCCAACACAAAATCCCCTAACCTTACTCTCCGGAATCTCAGGACGATATTCTTTTAAGGGGGAAAGGTCTGTAACATCCCAATTTCAGCAACCCTGATTAGTTCTCCACAATGCAAAAATCAGGGGGAAGAAAAACTTTTTCTTATTTAATTGTGCAGTGCTTGCTTGTTGTTGTCTGTGCTTGTGCTTCTGATTGTACAGCTTATGATATACTCCTTACCACAACATCAGTTGTCAAAAAGCTATTTAACAAAACTATCCTGGCTCATTTTACATATTCTCAAATGTTCTAGCATGTCAAAACATGAGCCAAGATGCTCATGCAACCAAAACTATTCTAGTAACTTCTATTGACAAAACTATGGAGATCTACAATCTCCTTATGTTTTCAAGACAAAACCTTCAACTACTCTTACCTCTAGGATTTCCAAAACCTTTTATAAAGCTTTTGAATTCTACTCTTGGTAGAGATACCAAGGACTCTCACCTTATTCAAACTCCAACCCTTCAACATACCCATATTTACCTCAAGCTAGGCTTTATGGTATCCATAGTAGTAGCTTGACTTGTTTGGAAGATGAATTCCCTTGATCTGCTGTCTAACTTGTTTGATTAGGAACTAAAGTGAGCTACTCTAGGGGCTCATCCTCTAGGATCAAGATACTTTAAGATCACCAAACCCTATGAAAGAATACAAGATGAATCTGATCTCTAGCCACTAGGTGATCATCTAAAACCCTTAACCAAATAAATTCTGAAGTGATCCATTCTAGAAGTTTCCAAATCAATGAAGACCAATATCAAGCATGGATCTATTCTACTCAATTTGCACTTCAACATCATCCACTTGATGATGCTTTGGTACCTTGAAACCCATCAAAAACATCCCCACTCTTATTATAGTCAAAAACCCAAAATCTACCAAATTTGACTAAGTCTGGAAACTGTTTCAACATCACTTCTTTGAATGCCTCTCTTTCTCAAACCTTGTGCAATTTTGAACCATATTGTAGACCATCTTAAGGACTACTAAGGCCCACTCTTGCCCTTGGCAAAAGAATCCTCCAACCCACTTTTCTTGATGGTTTTGTGGGCAAGAAAATAATACTTCCTCCAAACCTGATCAACATGACTACTTTGGAAGAAGCTCACATCTCCATACTATCTTACTTGGACCATATCTTTGCATGATTTTGTTATAATCATAAAGGTCTATCCATCTCTACATCCCTTGTTTCGATTGGACCCTTGTGCTTCCAAAACCCACATGGTTTGGAAGGCTATTTAATAACCTACTTTGGCACCCTTATTTTATTCAAAGTTTGGTATGAATCCTTGGAAGTCTCAATCCTTACCAACCTCAACCTTCTATACCATGGTGATCTAAATCACTTGGTATATCCATCCACCTAACCCATTCCCCAAGGGGAGCTCTGAGCTCCAAGTTCCAACAAGGTTTTGATGGTATGAAAATAACATCACCCTAGAACCTTTATCACTTGTTTTCCTTCCAAAATCAAATTGGATTCCCAACACCCAAGGTTTAAAATTCTAGATACACCTTGTGTACATAACCCACATTGATTATAAGAATTTACCAAATATTATCCATAATTATTATTGACCAAAACCTATTTAATCTCTTAAATTGACAAAAACCTATTTAATCTCTTAAATTGACAAAAACTACAAAACCTAACCCATTAAAGAATGTTTGACTGTCTCCAAAACACATCCCCATCTTTAAGCTCTTTTGAAGAGTTGTTATCATACCCTATATTCTAACTTAGAAAATAAATATTTTTGAAGAGCTTTATTATTTCTTTTTGTCCATTTTCTTAAATGGCAGAAATGGAATAATTATTGTTTTAAATACTTTTGTTCATCAATAAATCATGAGAAATTTCCTCAAGGTATGGATTCATATTTAGGACCATATCAAATCAAACCCTACCATATCCAATTCAAAAATTTCAAATTTAATTCTAAAAATCATTTCAGCACTGTTGGAATAAAAGGATTTAAGTGGACTAAAACTCTTTTGAAAAATCTCAAATAATTCTTAAAGAGACATATTGATCATACCTATCCACTAGTATCAATTCTCTGTCTTTCCATTCTCATCAATCAAGAATTGCTTGATGATCCAAAGTTTGGTGAATATTTGAAATCATGCAAACTATCCTTTAAATCACTCCAAACCTTCACCCAACCCTCACCAAATGTGGACATGTGACCACCACAGCAACTCTAATACCCCCTGGTCATGTGCACTACAGCAAATTAATGTAGCACCCCTACCACACTTTTGCTCCCTTGTGTTTAAGAAGGAGAGAGACATAGTCGTTAAAGAAAAAGCCTAAAATGAAGGGAGCAGCAGCACCCCACTGACCCTCCGCCCTAGGCGCGACCCTAGAGGACCCAATACCACCTCCGATACCACCACCATCGACCAGCCAGGGCCCTGCCCCCTCCCCTTAGCCCAGATGGTCATGGTTCACCATGAATCATACTCTCTCGAGTATATATCCCATAGGCCTCCCAGCCTGCTCTCTGGATCCCAGACCACCCCTCCCTATACTCTTACCTCTCTCGAGCCCCAGATCTAGCTCCCTAGGTCTACCTCGCCATGAAAAAGGAGGCTTGCTCCTCTTGGCCTCCTTCGAGCAGTAGAGTGCATGGCCGACCTCGACCTTCCCCCGCCCCTCTTTTCCACTCCTCACCACTCCTCCAGATCCCCTACAAGACCTCAACCGCCTCCCCCTTTGCATGTCCATGGAAATGGAGAAGAATCCCTCTCGGGTGGTTTTGGAAGGTTTGATGGCTCAAGATATCTCGAGCTCGTTGGGGAACCCCAAGAGGAATGTCTGGTTTGCACAACAGCAAGTTTCCCTCAGTTATGAAACCAAGGTTATCCAACCAGTAGGAGCAAGGAAACACCTCCAAGGTGTTGTTACCAACTTGGAATCCTACACAACACAACCACATAACTTTGCCCCCAACTTACAGTGAGGTTGTAAATCTCACCGGTTTTGCTGAAAACAAAGGATTAAACGTATTGTGTGGAAGAAAGTAAAAGCTTGCAGGAAGTAAATAGAAAGCAGTAAACAGTTGTAGATTGATGGTAAAAGAAAGGACCGGGATCCATAGTTCACTAGTGGTGGTTCTGCTTAAGATAGATGACATGTTGGGTGAACAAATTACAGCGGGGCAATTGACAAACATCGAGAAAGCATACATGCATATACTAAGCATCTTGACTCCTATGAGATTTGATTGGGCATTACAACATTATAGATAGATGTAATCCAACTACATCTATGACTAATAATCCACCTTCAGGTTATCAATACGAACCCCCTCCAGTATTAAGTTACAAGCAACAGATAATTGCATTACACATTGCGTGTAAAGTAAACTATATGATTGATCTATGAACAATGGATTGCTGTTTTCTCCCTAGTAGCAACATCACATATAGTACCTTAGAGATTTCTGTCACTTCCCCAGATTACTAGAGGCATGAACCCACTATCGAGCATAAATACTCCCTCTTGGAGTTGCTATTATCTACTCGGCGAAGATATCTACTAACAACAGAGAACATGCAAGATCACAGATAACAAAGACATGATAGAATCAATAATCAATCTGAAATAGCATCTCAATATCCATCGGATCCCCGCAAACACAACATGTAGATTACAAATAGATGATCTTGATCATGAACGGAGCTCAGAAGATCTAGACATGGTAGCACAAAGGAGAAGAACCATCCATCTAGCTACTACATGGACCCGTTGTCCAAGGATGAACTACTCACGCATCACACCGGAGGCTTGCATGGTGATGAAGAAGGCCTCCATGGCGAATTCTACCCGCCAGCAAGGTGCCAGGAAGAGCTTCAGATCCCTCCTGATCTAGGGATGGAGATGACGGCGGTTACAGACTCTTTCGTGGAATTTTGATCGGGTCTTTAGGGTTTCTATATCATAGGCATCTTATAGGCGAAAGGGGAGGCCGAGGGGGTTCCATTGGTGGCCGCACCACCCCCTGTTGCAGGCCAGGCCTGGCCGCGTGGCCAGGTGGTGTGGGCGGCCCCTGGCCCCTCGCCGTCTCGTATTCTGGCTCTGTGTCCCCCTCGGTGAATACTAACTTTGGCTTTTGTCCCGTCCAATTCCGAGGATTTTCACTTTCTGACTTTCGTGGAACCAAAAATAGCAGAAAACAGGCAGCTGGCACTGTGGCATCTTGTTAATAGGTTAGTCCAAAAAAGTGTATAAAAAGTACTCCAAAGTGTGGACAAAACATAAGAAAGTAGATAAAAAACAAGCATGGAACATCAAAAATTATATATACGTTAGCAACGTATCAACATCCCCAAGCTTAACTCCTGCTCGTCCTCGAGTAGGTAAGTGATAAAAAGAAATAATAATTTTTGAGGTGACATGCACCATCATAAACTTGATCAAAGTATTTGTAAAACATTGATAGCTAGGATCATAGTACTTCAACATAGCATGAAAGATAAAGTTCTAACAATAACACATAGCAACTATGTTGTAAAATTAAAAGGCACAAACAAAAGATTCATGAATAACAATGCTTTGCAATACGTTTGTTTGTTTCACATAAAGAAAACATAGCATAATGGCATTCAGCTTGTCCCTCATAGAGTAGCAAACATAAATGCATAAGACACCTTCAAAGTTCATAAGGGTTACTAGATACAAGTAGTTTAAGAACAAGCAATATCAAAGTTATGCATCAATCAAGAAGTCTTGTGACAATGCCCATAGAACTAAGAATGGACGCTATGCTCTCTCAATAGGTGCATAAAGATAGAAGGTTGAGACTCAACATAAAAGTAAAAGAAAGGCCTTCATAGAAGGAAGCAGGGATTCAAGTTTCATAAAGAGCTTCCAAAAATTATGGTACTTATTAGCTTTCATCTCTCATTCCCCCTATCATAAGCATCTTGAAGTGATTAAGGTTGAAGTGAACAAACTATGGAGTATATGCTTGACAATGTATAAGTTGGAAATCTCATGTCCCTTGAATATGAGGGCCGCTCCTCATGCTACTCAAGTTTAGTTACCGGTAAGTTCTTATCAAAGTAAGTACATGTGTATCATAGTGAACCGCCAACGGGGTACCCCTTGCCTGATGATACGGAAGAATCCCCATATCAAAATGACAAGGCAAGTAGACAATAAGCATCTTAGCAATCTTCTTATTTACCATGGGAAAATGGTGCTTTTCTGTCTCTTTCCTATTTTCTCATATGCTTTTTTTCTCTTTTTCTCAATATCTGACTCTTTTTTATAAGAAGAATGCTTCATAGGCATCTCATTATGGTTGCGCAGCAGGTTTCCACCATGATTAGGCATGGATTAGACCGGCGACCCTTTCATTTCACACCGACGACATCCATAGACGAAAGAGCATGATATCAACTAGGTACAAAGAACAAATGCAATGTTGAAAGCGTTCCCCGTGATAGCATGGTTCTGCTAATCCCCAACATATAAGTGCAAGCATATACAACATAGACGACACAATGGTTCAAGTTTATTAAGGGCAAGAAAATTAAAGTGTGCCATCAAGTTTGTGAGAGCTTTAATCACTAGTTTTCTCATAACAAGTTTAGTTCAGAAGGTAGATAAAAACATGAATATACTTGGAATAGAAAATGCTAATAGGTAGGTATGGTGTACTCTTTGGAATAACTTGGTTTTATTTGGAGTTGGATGCATGAGTGGAACTCATACTTGGTTATGGAGGTTAGCAAAAACTGGAAGCGACCAACTAAGAGAGCAATAATGGCCATAATCATGCAAAGCGACAAAACATCATTAATTAAAGCATAAAGTGATATTACAAGTCGAAAACCAATGGATCATAAAGGCTATGGTAACTTGGGATAGTCATAACATGGTGTGAGCATGCGATAAGTTAACCCAAATAAAGCATCAAAGGAGAATACCACAATACTATGCTTTAATATGCTAAAACAACGCATGATTTTTCCAAGGCACATTAAGAAATCTCAATTGTTTATAACACGTCATGCTACAGCAAAGATCACTAAGGATAAAGCCAAAACAATATCAAGCATGACATGATAAAGCATAGGCCATAGTAAAAAACAAGCTCTCTTTACCACTTTAAGCATGAACTTTCCTACTCTTTTCCAATCCAAACCAAACTATTTGAAAACTAATGTATGAAAGAGGGGGTCCAACCAATTTATTCAAGCAAACTAAGAAAACCAAGCAAACGAAAAACCAAAAACAAAAACAAAGATGCTCCAAGAACAACACAACTGTGCATGTAACAATAAAAATGAAGTCTTTGGAAGAAACTTGGGATATTTATTGATGAAGAAGGGGATGCCTTGGTGACATGGGTATACCCTACAGGTACTCGAGCTTGGTATATACGATCCAAATACATATAGGCCTACGGTGTCGCCAAGACCCGGATGGAGAGACTCGAGCAACCTACGGACTCTCGATTGCTTGAAGAGCAAGAAGAAGCTAAAGATAGAAAGATTATAGGGAAAAAACCCTAACTTGTAACCGACTCGACCTGCTACCCGATACCTAGCCTATCTATATAAAGGCTAGGAGGGGGCAGCGAGAAGGACACACGCAACCCTAGTTTCCACAACCCTCGCCAGATTACATCTGCGCACCATTGTAACTTTTGACTCCCTCGATAATTCCACGAGCAGACAAGCAGGAGTAGGGACCTGTACGAGGCCTGAACCTGGGTAAATCCTTTTTCCCTTGTGTGCTTGTTTGCTAGCCGATAGATGTCTCCACCGCTCCCTCCTTCTCCAAAACCCAAGTCCATAACAATGGGCATTGACGAGTTAAACCCTCGTCAATTGGCACCTTCTGTGGGAATTGGGAGTGCTGATGTTGGGGCTTCTTCGGCCCCATCAACTGCGATCTACAACTCCGCAACAGCGGAGATTGGTCAACTTTTCGGCGCCTTCGACTTCACCGTCCACACACCGGCCACCCGTGTCAACACCCAGATGCCCGTTATGCCATACCTCGCAATCCCAGGATTACCATTTTTGCGAGACATAACGGATTGGATATCATAGTACATCATCCATTACAAACCATACATAAGGTTTTACACAAATAAGGATCTCATGATCCAGTCTTTAATACAACAAGCAGCGGAAATAAACGATAGCATAGCGGTGGGGTCCATCTTCAGGGGCACAGGCAATGCTGACGAAGGCAGATAGTCCTAGTTATCATAGCCGTCCTGCTGACCATCTTTTTGATAATCTCCTTCATAGTCTGGCCATGATAATAGCCAGGGACAAAATCCATGAGTACTCTTTAAGTACTCGCAAACTACTACTAACAAGGATTGTAATTCTAAGTTAAAGTGCTGAATTTAAAGAATAACTATCAAGTTAAGTTTGAAACCTAAGCTGAGTTCTGAAGCAAGAAAAGATAAAGTAAAGTTCTAGAATCACTTAAGTTGGGAAGCTAATTTCATTAACACAACCCTGTTGTGGTCAAGTCAAAGGTCATCATTCATTTCAAGGTATTTAGAAAACATCTGACAACGAAACAGTATGGCCATTCCAACTGTCCATAACCGCGGACGCGGCTATTCGAATAGTTTGACACTCTACAGAGGTGGTACACTTTCACCACAAGATTCGATACATCTGTCAGGGATAACCCTGAATCATCATACTTAGTATGCAGATAATCAAACATAAACTTCCCTTTACACACCCTAGTACAAGCACCTCTCCTATGAGCATGGCCTCCCAACCATGACCATCAGTCATCTTGGGCACTGCATAGGTGGACATCATTGAGAGGTAGCCTCAGCTCAAACCTCTCCCGTGAGGGAACTAATACTAATGCATATAAATTTCCAGCTAAGCCTTACCCAATTCAGGTAATGTGGTTGTACGGTAAATTTGCAATGGTATCGCATCCGAATCCAACCATCAGTTTTATAAAAGGGTTAAGGCTCATGCCTTATATTTTTCATCATCATCAACCCATTGTGTTTCTCAACACATGTCAAAACATCTCAATAGAATGACTCATCATTCCAAGGTTTTCATAACTCATTTTCACCAAGTGTTCCCATCTAAAGTGACTCAAGTTTTGATCTATTCTAAAATACTAAGTTAAGAGTGTTCACTAAGGTGGAAAGACGGGATCAATCTCATGCCATAGAATGAAATCTAAAGGTTTCTAAGTAGGTCAAGTTTTATACTCTTTATGCTACCTTCAAAATTAAATAAAGAACTGTGTAACTAAGGGGGTAAAACTTGTTAATAAGACTTTAGGTACTAAGAGTTAAAGGGGTGTGATCAAAGTATGCTTAAGGCATCTTTACTAAACTATCTAGTTTTATTCTAGCTTGCTACAATAGCTTACTAAAGCATGTTTGCAAGGCTTAGCTTGCCACTAATAGCTTTCCTTGGTTGGTGCAGTGGTTGAAGTTTTCTTCTTCTACTTCTTCTTCTTGGTAGAACTCCTCCTCGTCGAAGGCTTGGTCGGTACTATCGTCTAGAAATACATAGGGAGTGCACAATCACCAAACAATCCTTAACTAGGCTAAGTATTATTCTAAACCACACAACTGATGATCTATTATCATCACAAGCATCACATGTTTAATTCAATAGTTTCAACCTTTTTATTTTGGAAAAGTAATTTCTACTCATTGAAAAATTAACTACAATTTAATATTCACCACTAAAACATGGGATCATGTGGACGCATGTCCTCACCACATATTATAACCTGTGGGAATGAGATTTAAAGGTTCGATCAATATTACTTTGGTTTAAGTTCATTATTTAATGATTTAAAGTGATTAGAAATGCCTATATAGCATTATTTTGGTACTAGTCCAAAGTCACTGCCTATAAACCTTAATATTGTTACATATTTGGATAGATATGATGAGATGTGATTTTTGAGAGTTGGAATCAACTCAAAAGCTAACTTGGTTGATTTTATATAAATGTTTCAAGTTGCAAAAGCTTCTATCTTCTTATTTTTATTAGGAGAAATCTATATCTCTAAATGAATTAAATCCAACGGGCTTGGATAGAGCATTTCAATACCTTTCAGACAAAATTAGTTTCATGTAATTTGGATTTGTCAAACTCATAGAATTGAATTTTGAAACAATGGACACAAACTATATTCTAACTAAAAAGAAAAACCTAGATTTGAATCTACGGGCTTGCGCGGGAAAGGAAATGGGCCGGCCCAGTGCCGCTATGCGCCACGGGGCTCAACTGACAGGGGGGTCCCACTTGTCAGTGACACTTAAAACGCGAAACGGTACGCGCGCTGTGGGCCGTGCGATTAGAGGCTAGATCTACAGCTGAGGGTCGTCGTCGACGACGGGCGGGTCGCCGGCGAGCTCGAACCCTAGCGGCTCGGTGGGGGTCTACTGGGGGCATACCAGGGCTCCAGCAGGGTCAGCGATGCGGGCGAACAAAGTGGAAGCCGACGGTGAGGCGAGGCGTGGTCGCGGCGGAGCATGGGGTGGCCGGAATCAACGACACCCTTCTTCTCCAGAGGCGGCGGCTCCGGCACCAATTCCGGCGAACTACTGCTCCACTTGCTCCGGCGAGAGGTGGGTGAGGTTCAGAGAGGTGAGGGGAGTGGAATGGTGTGTCTTTTGTGCTGGGGAGGGCTCCTTTTGTAGGCTCGACGTTGAGACCGAGTGGGATGGGCGGTCGACGGTGGCGACATGGCTATGGCGAGCTAGCGGCATGGCTGGGGATTGCGATCGGTGGGCGGTTCCCTGGCGGTGCTGTAGCGCTTCAATGCGGCCGTAGGGGCAGTGGCATGCGGTCGGGGCGAGGTGGCGCTCTGCGCGGCCGAAGCGGTTGTGTCCACGGCGAGCGGTGGCTATGGGGCTTTGGGCGACCAACGGAGGTGTCTGGGGTGTTCTCTAGGTCGAGGCAGAGCGGTTGGCGCGGGCTGGTGCCAAGGGGCGGTCGGTGCGAGCGGGGACAGTGTGTGCTCTGCGGGCAGCGTCGGCATGCTCGACAAGCTCCGGGCGCGGCGGTTCCTGGCCGCTCTGCCCTCTGTCTCTGGCCTGGGGCTGGTTGGACGGTGGAGGTGGACCACTAGCCAGGTACTAGACATGGCGAGAGGGGCTGGAGAGGGTTGCTGCTGCAGGTGCACGGTCGGCCGGCGAGATGGTGCTCGGCATGGCTGTGCAGTGCAGCTAGGGGGTAGAGAAGAGGCTGGTTTGGTCTGGTCTGGCTTGAGGGGGGACAAGATGATCAAAGCACTATAGAATTGCTAGACAAAATCAGCCCAAACCAGTAATAGTTAGGCCTTAATGATCTTGCTAACAAGGTGTTTGACAAAATGGCCGCAAGAGAAAAGGTTTTGAATTTTGAGTTCAAAAAATTTGGGTGATCTCCACTAGTGCTAGGTAGTCTCTGGTTGCAAGGGTTTTGAAAATGGTGCTCAATTAGATGGTTTTTGAAATAGGGGTGATCTATGCATATGCATTAGATTCAATTTTAAACTGTCATTTAAAATAGTTACAGAAGGTTTTTAGTAGATCAAAAGGTGGGCCTTGGCACCTCATTATGTGTACTAGCATGGGGTGCAAAGATCAAGAATTGTTTCTGTTAAGAATTGAGTACTAGGAATAGCCAAAGTAGGCATGAGAGTTAAATTTGTCCAAATGACCATTCCTTCATTTTAATTCTTTTTGATTTGATTTCTTTTAGGAAAAGTTTGGGAATGATGTAGATGATGTTTAAATCACCTAAGAAACATTTTAGAAGCAAAGGATCACACAATCATGGTAATTCAAAACAACTCCTATTTTAAATGCACACATATATGAATGCTTTCATGTTAAATTTGGAAAAGTTTTTGTTAACCCCATTTTTGGATGATTTGATCTTGATAAGCATGGATTGAAGTTTTGGGATGTTACAAACCTTCCCCCCTTAAATAAAATCTCGTCCCGAGATTTACAAGAAAACTAGGAACTAAAGAGATCTGGGAACTCTGTCCTAATGTAATCTTCGCGCTCCGAAGTGGCTTCCTCCTCAGTATGGTTGCTCCACTGAATCTTGAGAAACTTGATACTCCTGGTCCTGGTGGTTCTGTAGGCTTCTTGTAAGATACGAATGGGCACTTCCCGATAGGTCAGGTCATTGTTGATTTCCACTGCTCTGTGATCGATATTCTTGAAAACTTCAGTCTTCTCAGGCACTTCCAAGCATTTGCGAAGTAATGAGATATGGAACACATTATGGATGGCTGACATCTCTTCAGGCAATTCCAGCTGATACGATACTTCTCGTCGGCGGTTCAGAATCTTGAAAGGTCTGATATATCTGGGAGCTAACTTTCCCTTCAGACTAAAGCGTTGGGTTCCCTTCAATGGTGAAACTTTGAGATATACGAAATCTCTGACATTGAAAGTCAGGTCTCTCCTTCTCTTGTCAGCATAACTCTTCTGTCTGGATTGGGAGGTCTTGAGGTGCTCACGAACTTTGTGAACTTTCTCTTCTACTTCTCGGAGAATGTCGGGTCCAAAGATCTGACTCTCTCCTACTTGCGACCAATTCAAAGGGGTACGACACTTTCTTTCGTATAGGAATTCAAATGGTGCCATCTGTAAACTAGCTTGATAACTGTTGTTATATGAGAATTCTGTGAAAGGCAGGCAGTCTTCCCATTTTGATCCGTATTCCAACACACAAGCTCTAAGCATATCCTCCAAGATCTGGTTGACTCTCTCAGTCTGTCCATCTGTTTGCGGGTGATACGCGGTACTGCAGTTCAACTTGGTTCCTAATCCTTCCTGAACTTTCTGCCAAAATCTTGAAGTAAACTGAGTTCCTCGATCTGATACGATGGTCTTGGGGGTTCCATACAGACTAACAATCCTAGCAATGTACAGCTCTGCTAGTTTTGCACTCTGGTAGGTTATCTTGACTGGTATGAAGTGGGCTACCTTGGATAGTCTATCAACTATGACCCAGATTGAGTCATTTCCCCTACTAGAAGTAGGTAAACCGGTGATAAAATCCATTCCGACGGAATCCCTTTTCCATTCCGGAATCTGCAATGGTTGCAACAATCCTGCAAGTCTCTGATGCTCTGCTTTGACTCTTTGATAGATGTCACATTTGGCGATGTAGCTTCCGATCTCTCTCTTCATCTTGTGCCACCAAAATTGCTCTTTCAAATCCTGATACATCTTTGTTCCTCCGGGGTGGATAGAATAAAGAGTATCATGAGGTTCCTTCATGATAATTTCCTTCAGCTCCGAATCTGCTGGCACACAGATACGTCCCTTGTACCACAGTACACCTTCTTCGTCTTCGGTGAATCCAGGTACTTTGCCTGTACCAATACGATGTTTGATTCTGTCGATACTTTCATTCCCCTTATGGGCTTCCTTGATTTGGCTAATCAAAGTGGGTTGAAGTTCAATGCTAGATAGAAATCCTTTGCTAACTAACTCAGTCCTGAACTGCTCCAACTCCTCATACAAACTTGGTTGCTTCTCTTTGATCATGGTGTTTAGCCTACACGACAATTTGCTAAGAGCATCCGCTACCACATTGGCTTTTCCGGGGTGATAGTGAATGTCAAGGTCATAATCCTTGATTAACTCTATCCATCTTCTTTGCCTCATATTCATCTCCTTCTGGGTGAAGATATACTTCAAGCTCTTATGATCTGAGTAAATCTCACAGCGATTACCCATCAAATAATGACGCCATGTCTTCAACGCTAGAACCACCGCTGCTAGCTCAAGATCATGGGTCGGGTAGTTCTGCTCATGCTGCTTCAGTTGTCGAGACAAATACGCGATGACTTTGCCTTCTTGCATCAATACACATCCTAGACCAATCTTTGATGCATCACAATACACATCAAACGGCTTCTTGATGTCGGGCAAGATCAAAATTGGGGCTGATATTAATCTCTTCTTCAGCTCTTGGAAACTGGCTTCACACTTGTCTGTCCATTCAAACTTCTTGTCCTTCTTCAACAATTGGGTAATTGGTCGGGCTATGCTCGAGAATCCTTCTACGAATTTGCGGTAATATCCCGCTAATCCGAGAAATGAACGAACTTGGGTTTGATTGGTTGGGGCTTCCCATTCTTCGACATCTTTGATCTTGCTGGGATCAACAGAGACTCCTCCGGCAGACACAATATGTCCTAGGAATCCTACTTCTTTCAGCCAAAACTCACATTTGCTAAACTTGGCATATAACTGATGTTCTCTTAGGGTTTCTAGGATGATTCTCATATGTTGCTCATGCTCTTATTCTGCCTTGGAGTAGATAAGGATGTCGTCGATAAACACAACTACAAACTTATCTAAGAAATTCATAAAGATCTTATTCATGAGATTCATGAAATAAGCAGGGGCATTGGTTAATCCAACAGACATAACCGTATAATCGTATAGACCATAGCGAGTAGTAAAGGCGATCTTCGAAATATATATTGCACGAATCTTAAGTTGGTGATAACCAGTCCTAAGATCAATCTTTGAGAATACCTGAGCTCCAGTCAACTGATCAAATAGATACTCTATCTTTGGCAAGGGGTACTTGTTCTTGATGGTGACATCATTCAACTTTCTGTAGTCTGTACACAGACGGTTGCCTCCATCCTTCTTGTCGACGAATAGCACTGGTGATCTCCATGGCGATGCGCTTGGCTGAATCAAGCCTGTTGCTAACATGGCATCCAACTGCTTCTTCAGTTCTACTAACTCTGAGGGGTTCATGGTATAGGGTCTTTGGGCTATAGGTCCGGTTCCGTGGATTAGTTCGATACTGAACTCTATATCCCTATCCGGGGGCATACCTGGCAATTCATCTGGGAATACGTCGGGGTATTCACAGACTACTCTGACTTGGTCAATGGTAGGCAGGGCTACACTTTTGTTGCATTTGAATTGATGGGGTAAGGTTTCCGAGATATGTTCTACTGTTACTCCAGAACTACTGGTCATGGTAATGGCTTTCTTAGCACAGTCTATCAGTCCTTTATGCCTTGACATCCAGTCCATACCTAGTACTACTTCCAAACCTTTGGTTCCAAGTACAATTAGGTTGGCATAAAAGTCTATCCCATGAATACATCTTTGCAAATTTTTCTAGCTTTTGTTGTTGAACCGGGGATTTGAACTATCATGACATGCTTTAGGTTGGTTGGGCGAATCTTACTAGTGCATACAAATTCTTCGGTGACAAATGAATGCGATGCTCCAGAATCAAACAATACTCTTGCTAAAACTGAGTTGACAGAAAACATACCCAGCACTACATCTGGTGCTTCCTGTGCTTCTTCTGCGTTCATGTGGAAGAGACGACCGTTCCGGTTGTGCGGGTTCCCTGGGGGAAATCTCCTGCCTGGTTGAACACGACGCTGCTGCTAAGCTAGGGCATTCACAGGGGCATTGGTGGCAGTCTTCTTGGGACACTCATTGGAGTAGTGACCCTTCACTCCACACTCGAAACAAGTGATCTGGGACTTGTCCTTGACTGCAACAGGTACAGCATTGCTGCCAGTTCTAGGGGCAGTGTTGTTGTTGCCCTTGGGAGGGGCACGGTTGAAGTTGTCGGCGTTGCCGGAGTTGTGATTGTTTCCTCCAGGCTTCACATTTCCTCCGCTATGGTTGGGGTAGCTTGGGCGAGAAGGTGGGGGTCGGTTGTTCCTTGGTGCATATCCTGGTGAGGGGTTGGGATGGTACTTCTGGTGACTACTGGATCCAGACTGCTGCATCATAGGACGCTTGCGGTTGTCGTTTGCCTGGTTAATCTTCCCTTCCATCTGAATGGCAGAGTCGACTAGCTCTTCGAGATCCTGGAAACGGATGTTGACGAGGACAGTCTGCATCTCATCATGTAGTCCATTTAAGAATCTCTCTTTCTTCTTGGCCTCCGTGCTGATCTCATCCGGTGCATATCTGGCAAGTGACAAGAATTTGTCACGGTACTCTACTACCGTCAATCTTCCTTGCTTTAGTTCACGGAATTCATCTCTCATCCTATTGACAAGACCTTGCGGCACGTGGGTGCGGCTGAACTTGACCTTGAATGCTTCCCAGGTCATCACCTAGCCATGGTTCATAGTGCGGATGCTATTCCACCAAGCTCTTGCATCTCCCGCCATATAGTGGGTGACGAAGAGAACTTTCTCATTCTCATCAACTCCTGCAACTTCGAGGTTGTTTTCCATGGTCTGTAACCAGTCATCAGCATCTAATGGGTTTTCAAATTGGTTGAAGATTGGGGGATTAGTGTTCTGAAAGTTTTTGAGTTCAGATCCATGGTGATCCTGATTTCCATGTCCTTGGTTGTTGAGAGCCATTTGGGCGATCTGCTGCAATGTCGCTAAGTTGGCTTGACGCTCGGCCCTGCTTGCTTCACGGTCCGCGATGAGATTCTGCAAGATCTGCAGCATTGGGTCCTGCGATGAGCTGCTCCCTCCTTGGTTTCCACGAGTCATCTGAAGATTGAGATAGATATAGGGGTAAGAGGGAAATTCTAAGGTTCATGGTTTTGGGTTTTCAAAGCTACAACTTTGAGTGAGACTCAGGTTTTTCAACTAACTTCATTCTCATTCATGTAAGCAAGCACACGATACAACACACACCACAACAATCAAAGGGGAAAAACGGATGGTTTGAAGAACCATTCTGCAAACTACGATACAATGAGATGATACATCTCATGCTACGACAGTGCTCTAGTGCATCTACTCATCGTCGATGAAGTCGGAGTCTTCATCATCAGTGTAGAAGTCCACAGCATCCTCTGCCAGAAAATCGTCATCGTTGCTGAGGTAAGAATCCATATCTCCCTGGATGTCCTCACCCTCATCATCTTCTTCTTTGGCGGCAAGCTGAGCTTCCTGCTCCTTGACGGTCTTCTCAAGGTCGGACACCTTCTTGCGAAGACGGGCGATGGTGCGATCCTTCTTTGCACGCTGGCGACAAAGAGACTGGCGATCTTGGACGAGCAGTGCGAAAGTCTGGGCCTTCTGGTCGGCAATTGCATGGTTCTGGTTGGCTAACTCTCTGGCATTGTCCAGTTCCTGCTGTTGGTCATGAAGCAAGAAGTCAAGGTTCTCCACTTCACGCCTCAACTCTGGGTGACTTGGCATTTCCATCGGCATTCCCACGAAGTCACGTCTTGCATAGTGGGAAAACGGGTTCCTTGAATCTTGTTGACGCTGAGGGCACATAGACGTGCGAGAGATTCATGCATTGCCCTGGCTAATCCATCTAGCCAGTTGTTCTCTCTCACGGAGAACTGAATTCTTCCAGAAGTTGGTGCTTCAATGCTTCCTCGAAGATCTGCGGTGACTAGCCATTGTAGGTCTCCTCCTGGGGGTCCTGGAAGTTGAGCTCCAAGAAACTACGGATGTGGGCGTCCCAGTAACTCTAACAGTGAATCCAGATCCCTCTCGAAGATCAGCTGACCTCCGTTTCCCAACTGGTAAAACTTGCTGAACTAAGTCTCCGTCTACAAGAATTTAGGATGAGGAAATTAGTGAAGTGATCAAGTGTGTCAAATTTTAAGTAGTAATGTATGAATTTTGAGGAACATGTATTTTTGAAAAAGAATGAGTTCACAAGGGTAAGAGGGGAAATAGTTTTTCATAAATACTCACTTTGGTTTTGAAGCTAAGTTTTTGGTTCGGATGTCCATTCTAACTAGGGTCTCCTATGGTCAGGATGGCTCTGATACCAACTTGTCAACACCCGAATTTTTAATCCCAGATGCCCGTTATGCCATACCTCGCGATCCCAGGATTACCATTTTTGCGAGACATAACGGATTGGATATCATAGTACATCATCCATTACAAACCATACATAAGGTTTTACACAAATAAGGATCTCATGATCCAGTCTTTAATACAACAAGCAGCGGAAATAAACGATAGCATAGCGGTGGGGTCCATCTTCAGGGGTACAGGCAATGCTGACGAAGGCAGATAGTCCTAGTTATCATAGCCGCCATGGACCAGAGCGAGGTCTGGTGCTTAGCTTACATCTACACCTATCGAGTAATCGTCCTTCCATCGATGGATACCTGTGGCATTCAGGCCGCCTCATATCCATTGTATAACATGTAATGCTACTAGCCAGCCAGGGTTCCCCTAGTTACCTGTACTCATTTCTGTACTCATGCATATTTCAAAAGTTTTTTTGGTGAATCCACAGGTATGGAGAAAAGTATAGAAAGTCATGGAATGGATGTCTTGACCTGTTGAAGATCGTAATCTGCAGAGTGCCCACAGAAGCTGGGGGTTACATAGACTACAAGCTCCTCCGATGTTCGACGATGAAATCGCTTACCCGGAAGGCGACAGCGAAGTTTGGAGATGTCTGGACCATTCAGGTAGTGGAAGACGACAGTACTATGATTCTATTGAACATGGTGGCCTCATTTTTGCGGTCGCAAGTCAAGGCTACACCTACTACTGGGATCCCACATTGGAAGGTAATTCGAGTTCCATGATACATTGTGAGTGATTTAGTGAATTTGTTCTTATACTACCTTGTTTATGTTTTACCTTTGATATGACTTAATGAGCACACCCTTTATGTCCTAAAATATTAATGAACCATTGCCAGTAATGAATTAGTACCAGTAATATGTCTTCCAAAAATATAGTGTATGATGGCGTCCCTGCACTAGTAAGTTCGTTCATTGTCAGAATATGAAAGATATTATTAACCAGCATCTCGAATGTGAGCGGAACACAATGAAGCCGGATTTCTTGTTTTGTTTTTATTTTCAGGCCCTCCTCGGATTGTAGGAATCACATAGGATTTTTGTAGGACACCAATATTTCCTTTTTCGATTTCCTTGGGATTCAGAGGAATCGTGTATGATTTTTTTAGGATTTGGATCCTTAGGATTTTTTCTATAAAATGGTGTTTGATTCGAAAGAGCATAATCATTAGGAATTCCTTCAAAGGGTTCCTTTGCACTCTATTTTCGATGAAAGTTACCATCCACTCCAACCACTTTGTACAATTCCTTTGCTTTCCTTTGCATTCAAACACTACTTGATCCGAAATACTATAGGTGTCTAAGCCTATTGGATTCAAGTGGACATTCCTCTAAATCAATAAAAATGGTGCTTCTAGCGTTTTTTATCATTCATGTGTTCATGTGATCTAAAGATTCCCTCATTTTTTCATATAGATAAATGATCCCAACTAGGAAACTACGGGCATCACCTATGTATGTGGCCAAACCAATCTTTAAGATGGGACCCACTTGCTATACAATAATCTAGTTGATTGCACTACAATGATGTAGTGAAATTTGTCCATAAGATAGGACCCACGTGTAAGAGCTACCCTCTCATAGTGTTGGGATTAAAATTTATTTTCTATTGCTGTGTGTACTAGATATCAATATTTTTATGCTTATGGACTACCCATAAGCTTAAGGTCTTTAGCGTGTGGATAGCTTCCACTATGTATATGGAAGTCCATAAGGACTACTTTTTCCTTGTAGACAAGATTATGAACAACATAGTGGATGCCCTAACATAAGCAAGAAATCCAGATATTCAGAATAACAGAATAAGAAATGCAATTTGTAATGTTGTTAATTTATTGAGTAATATTATTGCCAGGATTTGCCTATTTACACTGTTAGCATGAACAATGAAGAATGCTGGTGTTAGAATATGTATGCCAGTAACACACTTTTTGTCTCCAATTCGGATGTTTCAGGAAACAAGGATCTTCCATCTGTAATCCCAACACCTATTCTGAATGATTGGCCAAGCATGTGGTTCCTCGCTCGATCGACTGATGCGAACGCTTGCTGATCATAATTACGACGTATGGCATGGGGGTTGCCCATGGAGAAGAGGGTGAAATCATTCCCCATGCTCAAAATGGGACTAACCTACGCCTATATCCAGCCTCTTGTGTCTACATTTTTGAAGAGCATAGTAGCTCTGCTGTACCTCCAAGGGTCGTCGTTTGGAAGCAGGTTAACAACCTAAGTGACAACTCTCTCTTTCTCAGTCTCAATTATCCAATCATTCATAAGATGATGAAGAAAGGCGGATGCAAGACTCCTGATGGCACATTGTTCCCATTCACGAGGAAAATGTTTGTGTACCCAACTTACAAGAGGTTTCACAGAACAAAATTCACTCGGATTAAATGCTGCAACCTGCAGCCAACTAAAGGTGAGCATGTAGGAGTTATCAGTCTTCCCAAAGATGGTTGGAACAGTGTGCGATAGACGACAATTTGGTTTAGGCCTATTTTAGGTGTGGAGGGCTCGTTGTTCCTTCCCTAGACTGAGTTGTGGATCTTTTTGGTGTATCATTGTGTCATCTTTTTTTGCATCGTGGTTCAACAGTTGACTGTTAGTACACTCATTTTAGTTGGCCAGCTTGAATCAGTTTATTTGAGCCCTATCATGCTTTTGTAATTAGTATTGCCTTACACTGTATAATCCATGTAGCGGTGCTTATTTCATGGGGTCATTTATGTACTATAGTTATGAGTAATATTATTGGCTTGTATATACACACCTCGTGTAGCTTTTTTAGAACCATCACACCTTGTGTAGCTTTGTGTTTTGAGAGGAATATTCCTTTTGTCCTCTTAGCGAACAGGGAAAGTAGGTTACTTCGTCTTATAGGGCCACGAAAGAGGCCTTAGCTGGGCCATAATTGATCTAGGATCAGTATGCCAAATCAGGTCGAACGCCCTAGTATGATAGCCACAAATGTTTATGCAGATTTTCTAAAAAAAATAGGTTATGGAGACCCTTCCAAAAAAGAAAAATTGTTTACGCAGACGCCATATTGTCACTGATACATGGCATACTTTTGGTGCTACTTTGAAATTACTTGTTCAATACATTATGTATCCTTTCTCATTCTTCTGTATGTGAAATGAACAAGTCAAGCTCTGATGTTATATGAACAAGTCAAGCTCTAATGTTCTAGCATTGTACTATCATCTGCTAGTGTACACACTGGTGGTATCATTGTGTTCGAAACTGTGAACTAAATGTGCAAATTCTAAGCCTTTTTGCATGATGACAATGCCGCATGTTAGCGCTAATTGCGGCATGTATTAATTTGATCGTATGAACGCATACAACTTGAAGCAATCAGTATAAGCACGTGCTTACCCGAGCTGTATGAAGCTGGGCGAGTCAAGGCCACAGTGTCTCTATCGCCTACAGTTTACATGGCATGATTACAAGGTTGTGAGTACATCAAATCGATTGAGAACTTAGGTAGATTCAAAGCCACCCAAACCATCTCGAAATATATCCTTTGCTGAAAACATGATTGCGTGTTGTAAGACTTTATATGACACGATTTTATGTCAATCTGTCAAACTCCCTCCAGTACTTTCCATGTTTGAATCCTACACTGCCAAAGTTCCTCGCTACGTAAAACTCTTAATTTGGCACAATATCGATCACTTTTCTCCCTTTCCAACTTTATTCTTTTGCATCTGGTGTAGGTCTAGCCAGGTCAGGTGGACCATCAACCTTCAGTACAATGTATTTTTACTACCCAGCCTATGAAAACGAATATTTCAACCACACTTCGGACAAAAAACTTCCCATAATCTTGTTTAAAAAAATATTTCCTTAATTAGTCTTTCATGGTGAGCAAAGTCTCCAAACCCCAGTATACATTTTTAGGGTACCAACTACATTTTTTTGAGCATGGGGTACAAATTACATTAAATTTTGACTAAGGACCTAACGAAAAGATTGCACATTCGACCCAACACTGGCCCAAAACCTTGAAAATTTAGCCTGCCGGGTGAGGTGGACTGCCGACCCCTGACATATTGTGTAAATTTAATTTTAGGTGAGGAGCTTATTAGAAAATAGTACATTCTACCCAGGTGTGGCCCAAAACGTCGCTAATTTATCCTTCTAGGTTCAGGTCGGCCGTGGGCCGCCAACCGTCAATACATTATTACTTGGTTTTTATGCACGAACCACACTGAATAAGTTTCGCCAATGAGCTAACAATAATAAGCCCATTAGTTCACAAGATTGGACCCATGTTATTTTTTGTATCGCCCAAAATCGTCTTAATTTAGCATTTTCCTTGGCATTCTGATAAAGTATAGGACAAGCTTCGCCTACCCATGTTATATTTATACAGACCATTTAGCAATTTTTATGGCAAGTCGTCAGGATCGCTGCCTTTTCATTTAAAGTGATTTCGATATTTCTAAATGTAATATTTTCAAGGAGTGGCATAGATGGTTCTATAGTAGTGGAAGCGCAAGAGGTTTATCAATATATAATATATAATATGATCACTTAAGTTCTTTTACATTTTTCAGCATACACATATTTCTTACATAAAGAAGGTAGACATCTGGGACCTAGCAACGTTGCCAAGGTCAAAACATCGGAGTCCATCATACACATGTTGAATTTCTAGAGACGCTGACATGTTCGACCCAGCAGAGACCTTATACAGATGTTACATCGAGCAACGTTGCCAAGTTCGAAACAAGGAGGCGTGAGCGAAAGAAAAATCCAACATACACACATTTCTTCTAATGAGAAGATGTCATCTGGGGCCCAACTATGTGATTAAAGGGCTGATGCAGCAACAAATGCTATCAAGTTTGGGACACGAAGGTTCGGTCGAGGACAAAAACTACAGCATACACACATTTCCTCTCATGAGAGGCTGACAGTGGGACCCAGCAGCATGACTGAACGATAGATGCATCAAGCAGCGTTATCAAGTAGAGAAGAGGGTAGCGTGAGCGACGGAAAATTTCCACCATACACACGTTTATTCTAATGAAAGGATCACATGTGGGTCCTAGCTGCCTCATTAAACGGTAGATGCATCGAGTAATGCTATCAAGTTCGGAACAAGGTAGCACGAGCAAAGAAAAAATCCATCATACGCACGATTCTGCTAATGAGAGGCTGACATGTGGGACCCAACAACCTGACTAAACGGAAGAAGTATCGAGCAACATTATCAACTTCAAACCAGGGAGGCATGACCGAAAATATGGTCCGCTAGAGACACTGACGTCCGATACCCACACACCTCAAAAGACTTCAACTGGTCAACAGCGTGCGAGGAACCAAAAATCTTGCTTCTACCACGCGTCGGCCGAGCGTCTTCCATGTTTTTAGCGGTTTCATCATAGTAGAGGGCTGCAAAAACAAAAAAAAAGTTTCCCATCAGCCACGGTCGAGTCGAGAAATTCGTCGCGGAAGACACACCTTCTACGACGACCGATGGGCCAAGTCATTACGGATGGACCCTTTTCTAGTAGTGATAATTAGTCATTAGTAGCAAGGCTAGAGATATTATTGGTAAATTATTTTATTTAAATATGATTTAAACATGGAGAAAGATGGCTTTTTTCATAGCGATCAACTTCCCTGAAGCTCAAACCTTGATCATCCTCGAGCAAGAAACAAAAAATACAATAAGGAACTCAGTGTTTAAACATAACTAATGAGAAGATGAATTAACTTATGGATGGTAGTCATATGTATCCAACACCTCCATTTGAAAGGTTCATCAAAATTAGAGAATCGCCAAGAGTACTATACAAGCTTTGTTAACTCAAAACAATCAGGTCCAATTCCTCTAGTTCACTCTCAGCTTGCCAAAGAACACTAGGAAGTTTCATATTAGTAGAATTAATTATGACATATCATGTCTAAAGTATCTTATCAATGAAGTGTATTATTGACACCCACATAAATAGACCAGTACTATCAAAACACTACTATTATATTCATTATCTTTCAAGAAAATTCATGAAGTAGCAATGAGACCATGCCAAAGACTACTGGGATTTCTATTTTCGTGCCCCTTGTTTGTTAGGCGTACTTAGTTTTCCCTAGCCGCTTAGTTTTTCCTCACTTTTCCCCTCCCTCCATTCCAAAACCCTCATAGACGCTCGGACAGGGGGATGCCGTAATGTCAAAGGCTGGACCGTTACATGCTGACAGGTGGGACCGCATTGGGGCAGGTCCTGTGTTAAGGTTTACGTTTCATTGCCTCGACCATTATGTGATGACGGGTGGGGCCATGTTTCGATGGGTCCTCCATATTTGGTGAAGGGTGGGGCTGCATGCAGACACGTCGGACCGGCCATTCTTGCTCCAAGCCTAGAACAGCTCCCACACCGCCCCTACGCTCCCCTGTCGTCGTTCCCTCTTACCTGAGAGCCCCTCCTACCTTATGTCGTCCTCGGCCCCCAAGCCACCCCTCCCCCTAGCCACGGATCCCACTCCAGCTCCGCTTCCTCCCCCGCTAGATCTACGCCTTTCGCAGAACAATATGTGACGCCGGCGGGTGTACCTGTCCTCCCTGTTGAGTGCGGAGAAGATTGGGTGGAATCGGAAGGATCTAACGCATGGATTCCATCTAGGTAAGTATCATTTCCCTTTGTGGATTGATTATAGGTAGTAATTGAGCGTTAATTGCCGGTGCTCAGTTAACTTCCTTGCTTTTCGAATAGGATTGATCCAGCACTGGCATTTCGGCTGGCAGTTAGACTGGATACTAGCATAATTCGTGGTTGTGAACGGTATCTCTCTGGATTTTACTTCCCAGTGGTGGTTGCAACCACCACAACTCTCAGAGGTTTAAAAGATAAAAGATATTCTAAATTCCCCTAGAGCCATGGCGATTCAGTTGATTTGCAATATTTCAACATTAGCGAGCAAAGATTGCTCCCACTAGCTAGTGAAGTTGATTTGGTAATGCTCTTCTCTTTGAATGCTGCCATACGTTTTGGTCGAATTCATCTCCATGTGCAACCTAAAGTTGAACACACGGGAAAGAGGGCTAAAGCATCAACTGGTGGTTAGGCATCATCAGGTGATCAGGCATCATGTGTCTCTACTGTCTCTGCGAATAGTGTGCGCCCCCACGCTCCTGTAGGTTCATAGCAGTACCATCTGTTCGCACTACGAGTGTAAGACAAATCGCTCGTGCGGCCGATGTAGAGGACGAAGAAGAGCCTGCCAAGGGAGCGCCTCCACTAGATGACGAGGATGAGTTGATGTTTCCTGAATTGGTTGATAGATTCAGTAACAGGCTACTAAAGGATCAATACACAAAGGAATTGGTCCATGGTGCCAGATTTGATGGCTCTAATGAAGAAGAGAACAAGGAAAGAATGACATTGTCGTTTTAGACGAGTACGATGGTGAGGACTTGCCAGTAATTGAGTGGGATAGGAACAATCCTAAGATTTTAGAAGGCACCATATTTGAAATGACGCAGGACTATCGTAATGCCCTCACTAGATATTGCATTTGCACCAATAATGATTATGTTGTTATCAAGAGTGAGCCAGCAAGGTTCACATTGAAGTGACCATACAAGAGGTGTAGGTGGAGGATGCATGCATCCACTATGCTCATGTGTAGTTTGGTTCAGGTATTACAACCAGTTATGTATTTTATATCATTGTGTAGAATTTCTTAACCGTGCCTGATATTTTCATTATGTTTCAGATAAAAGGTAACCGGTTCGAACATTCTTGTCCACCTCAAGGGGGATAGCCAAAGGACAAAACAAAACTAGCAAAGACTAGGTGGTTGGCAGATGCAATCATGGATTGGATGAGAGTAAACCCATCACTTGGTCTAGCAGCGATCATAAAAAATGTTTCTGAAAAGTTTAATATTACAATACTTTACATGAGGATGTTCTATGCAAAGGAAATTTCTCTTGATAGGATCAATGGTCCATGGAATGAAAGTTTTCAGTTTCTTTACAGCTTCAAAGCTAAAGTGGAGATGGCTAGTCCAGGTAGTGTTGTAAAGATAGAGAGACATACATTTCAGTACAAAACAAGAGGGAAGACAATGGAGAAGGAGTGCGTTAGAAGGGTTTTTGTTTGTTTCAAAGCATGGTGGCAAGGGTTTCTGGATGGTTGCATGCCTTATTTATCTGTGGATGCAACAACTCTTCATGCCATATTTAAAGGACAACTAGTAGCTACTACTGAAGTTGATGGCCACAATTGAATGTTCCCTGTTGCTTTTGGAGTTTTGGAGATTTAGTCAGAGGAAAGTTGGACTTGGTTTCTGGAGAATTTGCGCGACCTTATAGGTCATCCACCAGGACTTACTATCCACACAGACGCTTACAAAGTTCTGGAGAAAGATGTAGAAGCAGTATTCCAAGAGTGGAGCATAGGGAATGTATGTGACAAAGAAATTCAAGGGTAAATTTTATTCTAATAACCTATGGCCAGCTTCATACACATGCAGTTTGAGGAAGCATCTGTATCATTTGGAAGTGTTGTATAAACAAAAACCTGCGGTGAAGGAGCACTTGGATGCACATCATGGAATGGTGTGGTCAAGAAGCCAATTCAATGAAAATTGCAAGGTAGACTATGTGACAAGTAACCTTGTAGAGAGTTTCAATTCAAAGGTCAAGTCAGTGAAAGGTCTTATGTTGTGGCAAATATTTGATAAGATTAGGTGGATGATAATGATAAAGATCGATTTGCGTCAAAGAATTGCATCAATAGTATATGCTGGCCATCTCATCCTCCCATCTTTTATTAAGGCTTTGCATGCCAGGGAAAAACAATTAAATATGAAATGCATTAGAAGAGGAATGGAGGATGAGGTAATGTACAATAAAAGTACAGATAGGCAATGGAGGTATCCAGTGAGTTTGGTTGATAGGACATACCATTGCAGGCAATGGCAGCTCTGTGGGAAACCCTGCATACATGCATTGTTTTTCATGGGTGTTCTAGGAGGTGAAGAGGGTGAAGTTGATGAGTACACATTGGATTATTTCTCCGTTGGGAAAAGACCAATGGATGGAAGTGAATCTAGGCTTCAAGCTATACCCTCCAGTTTTTACTAGACCAGCAGGTATGCCAAGGAAGAATAGGATGAGAGCTAGTGCAGAGGGTGCTGGACCACTTTGACGACGTAAGTGCAAATGATGTGGGATCCTAGGGCACAATGCTAGGCTTTGTAAATGTGGGGCCCCCGGATTAATCCTCCGAGAATCCCTATTATGCATACAACCACGATCCTATGATCAGTTAGTCGTGGCACATAACCGACAAGTATCAAAGTAAACATCCAATACATAATGAATACCTATCATACCTTACATGCCATTATGGCTACATTGATCAACATCAGCGGAACTTCATCAAGCGTAGAGCCCGAGCCATGCCTTAACCTACAGGCAACTGACTGGGAGATCGTCCTAGCTCGCATAGTCGCCCACTTCACCTTCTTCTTGATATCTGGCCATGTTAATAGCCAGGGACAATGCTAGTGAGTACTTTGAATCTACTCTTAAACCACCTTATTATAACAATAATAACAAATGGATATGCATTATGGCTGTGGTAGTAGGAGGGCTTCAAGAGAGGTTATTTTCTCAAATAGTTTCTCTTGTAGGTATAGCATCTACGTATATTTGTTGAAAGCTTTTGTAAACATTTTGGAAACCATTTTGAAAAGTTTTTGAAAACCTTAGGACTGGGTCACCCATTGGTTCCTTTCTTCCGGTCGTCCCACGACTAAACTTCTTTCTTTCCCGTCCGACCATCCCATGGTCAAAACCTTCCTCCTTTTTCGACCATCCCATGGTCAAAACATTTCCAAAGCCATTTCGTTTTTCCGAAATCCTTTTTGAAAACCAAAACCAGCACCACTCTACAGCAACCTTCCTAACCGTCCATGACCACGAACATGGCTATTCGAATAGATTTACACTCTACAGAGGTTGTACACTTTACCCACACCATCCGGGTACACTACCCTGATCTTCACCGATCGTAGGTCTAGTAACCGATCAAGACTCTCCGGATGCCCACTCCAATATAAGTGCCTACCCTATGAGTGTTATTCCCCTCAACACCGGGACGTCGGGTACCGAGGACCAACCGGAGCGCATATTGAACGTCCCATGTGCGCGCTTTCAATGAGGGGCTCATAGTAACGCGCGGAGGTCTGTAGACCCTTCGTTCCTTGTCTCGGTCGATGTCTCACATGGACCGTTTGTCTAGAGAAGGCCCACCCTCCAGGGAGTTTCATCCCCTGTAGTAGTTGTGAGGCAGCTTATACCAGAATAGACAAATATCAAATCCAGCCATGTCCCATTCCAGAGTAATGTGGTTGCACAGGGTTAATTGTTCTAGCAAAACTACAAAGAACCGGGTGCGTTTTTGTAAAACCTTTTTCCTCCATCTCCTCTTCAACATTTTGTAAAACGAAAACTTTTTCTTTCTCAACATGTCTTGGGAGGTCCCACCTCACCAAGGTTTTAACATAAAACATTTGATAAAAAAAATTCGGGGTCTTCTCATCCTCTAGTTTGCTTCGGCTAAATCGGGGTCTCTAAAAGGGTATGGTGTAATACACCATCTGTTCTGCTAGGGACCAGTAGGTGTCACCAAGGGGGGGGGGGGTTGTACTTAATAGTACAAAAATGTAATGGATCGGAGGAGCCAAACCACTACCATAAATACATCAACATATAATAAAACAATGCAGTTTCACAAATAGTAGCCAAAACATGCATAAGTAAAATAGTACGACAAGGCTTATGAGAAAGAAGGTGGCTTGCCTGATGATCAGCAATATGGCATAAATGTCCCTGGACTTCTTCTTTAGATAACCTAGAATACCAATACCAAATATAAATACCACTTCTTCTGCTCTCCGATTTCATCGCAACTATCATCGTCCCGACAGCACAGGCAAGCAAACCAAGCCACAATCAACACAAGGCATACTAGCACCAATACATACAACAAACAATGAACCATACAAGTTTACACATCAGTAGGTATTAGGGAGAATGGATTAATGGGATTGGCCTTGTCTTGGAAATATGGAAGAAAATCCCTTAGGATTTATAGTCTAGAAACTACCTAAGAGATGGGTTTTGGATCAAGGACCTATTATGTACGATACCATAGAGTAGAAATGATACCAGCAGATAGTTGTTGATAAAATGAAACCAACAAAAGTGGTTTCACTATTTTATCACTTTTCTTTGATTTCCTATGCAATTTCTAGGGCTAAAGGCTCTAGTTTTAGGAAATAATTCACCAGAAAAGTTCTGGAGCTCCAAAAATTATTTCCTTGGATGGTTCAGTAGAGTTTGATGTACAAGTTCACTGAGAGTTGGAATCAGGTCAATACAATTACCAGAATGCCCTTGAGAAATTTCCATAGGCAGTTCTGTAGCTGTTTTGTATTTTTCACCAGATTAATTTTGCAGAATCCTTGGTGTTGATTCCAAGGGCACATGGTTGGTATTCAGATTTGGACTCACTCTTTTTGGAGTTGTCAAACTCCTGGAGTGTTTTATTTAGTAATAATACCCCTTACAGAAGTATTCAATTCACTAAAATTAAACAGAGGAACAATAAATAGTGAGCTCCTGGGTTTAGATAGGTATTGATGTACCACATCACTGGGATTTGGAAAAAACCCAAAATATGTTGCAGATTTACCTAGGGAATTTTCTAAAGGATGCAATGGCTTGTTTTTGTAATTTTTGCCAAACTACTAGTACTGTTCCACATGGCAGGGGACCAATGCCAAAAGATGGTGAAGGACCACACCTACCAGAGGGAAGTAAATTCACTTCATTTTGGTTTATAGGATTTGGTAGGGAATTTATTTAGTCCAGAGTATACTTTTTAGTAGATTAATTGCCAGTAAATAATAAAAATTGTTTTTGGAAAGAGGACTGTCCTGCATGTTGCACAAAACACACATGAACATGATAAGAATTTTATTTGGATGGAATACCCCATTTTCCAATTTTAGAACAATTGAAACTATACTATAGAAATGAGATCTGGTAATTTTCAAAAAGGAAAAAGAAAAGGGGTGTAACGGGCCCGGATCTGGAGGGGAGTTGGGCCGCAAAGGCGGATTCGGCCCAGGTGTGGCGATGCAGCGCGCGAGAGGGGAGCGTTTCGAACCGGACTGGAGTGCCCGCCAGTCAGCGACGGAGGGCACCGCAGCGGTATAGGGAGTCTGGGGCCGTTCGATTAAGTGGCCATCGAAGGCCCTGGCTCCTTCTTCTACCTCACGGCGAGCGCGGCTGGCAGAAACCCTAACGAGGGCGTCGGTGGCTCAGGATGCTCACCTGCGTGTCGAGAGACGATGGGGATGCAACGGCGCGACGCGGTAGTCGACGGCGCCCCTGGCGAGGTGCGAAAATGGTAGTTTCCGTGCGGAGGCAGCGTTGCACACATCCGTGGCTCGGCCGGCTCGAGAGCTCGCCGGTGAGGCCTCCATGGGTCGTCCTGAGCAACAAGAAGGGTAAGGTTAGTTGTAGAGGAGTGAGGAGGTTCCGAGAATGCAACATGTAGGGGTAGGGGAAGGGAGATGGGGGAGCTATGCTCAAGTAGAGGGAGGAGGCCGAGCTTCTCTTCTCTCTCCCTTTCAAACAGCACAGAGCAGGGGAGGGGGAGAGGAGGCTCTGGAGGTGAGGTGGAGAGGAAGGGGGAGGAGTGACGAAGCAGGAGTGGGGTCGAGGGCCTCTGGCCCTTATAAACCGAAGGGGAGGCTCATGGTGGACCTTGTCCATTTGGGGCAAGTGAGGGAGAGAGATGAAACCAGGGGAGGATGTTATGGGCGGTGGAGGGTGGTATCTGGTCTAAATGCAGGTCAGAGAGAGCAGTGTGCATCATCTGCAAGGGGAGAAGAGGTTTGCAAAGCAAGACACCCATATGAGGTTAAGCCCTAGTGTCCAAGCACTAGAGGACAAGCTGCTATAGTGATTTGCTACAGTGATCATGACCAGAGGAGATGGTGGTTGCTGTGGTGAGTGGTGCTGAGCCATGGTGGTGATAGATTCTTGGTTTGGCTTGATAATTCCTTAGTTTGCCCAATTTGATAAAATAGATAGTCATGAAGGAAGTCTAGAAATTTGACCTATGCAAGATGAGGCAAAGGTGCTGGTAGATGGGTGTGGATCATATATAACTCCATGAATTAATTGAGAATTATTGGATGAATTTTGGTCCACTTTAGATCATTTATTCAAAAAGTGCAGAAGTAACTTCTAATAGATCATTTGATAATTTTACATTGGACAGGGTTGGTTTTTGGTTGGAGATGGTCCCAAATGTGAATACACACTTAGGGGAATTTTCCCAAGATTTATTGGAAGATAAAAGTATTTAAAACAATTATTATTCCAATTCAGCCATTTAAGAAAATGGGCAAAAAGAAATAATAAAGCTCTTCAAAAAAACTTATTTTGAAGTGGGAAAATGGGTTATGATATATAGGACTCAATTGAGCCAAAAGTTGGGGAAGTGTTTTGGCAAAAACAAACTTTCCTTTATGGGAGAAGTTTTGGGGATTTTGACTATTAAAGAGATTAATTAGATTTGGAGCCATAATAATTATGGATAATATTTGATATATCTTGATGATCAAGGTAGATGATGTAGAAAAGGTGTATCAAGCATTTATAACCTTGGGATTGGAGAGTCCAAGTTGATTTTGGTGAAAACTAGAGATTTAAGGATCTTGGGTAAGATTGTTTTCATACCACCAAAACCTTGCTGGATCTTGGAGCTCAGGGATCCCCTTGGGGCATGGGATATATGGATGGATAGACCAAGTGATGTAGATTGCAATGGTGTAGAGGCTTGAGCTTGATCCTTCTTGAGCTCACCAAAAAACGCTTTCAAACTTTGAATAAAATAAGCCTGCCAAAGCAGATTACCAACTAGCCTTCAAAACCTTGTGGTTTTAAGAAGCACAAAGATACACTTGGAACAAGTGAAGTAGATATGGATAGACCTATATGAGTAGAACACAACCATGCAAAGATTTGGTCCATATAAGGTTGGATGGTGGTGTGAGCTTCTATCAAAGTAGGCATGTTGACTGGATTTGCAGGGATAGTTATTTTCTTGCCTGCAAAACCATCAAGAACAAGTGGGTTGGAGGATGATCTAACCAAGGGCAAGCATGGTCCTTGGTAGTCCTTAGGATGGTTAACAATATGGTTCAAGTGCATTACCAAAAGTGCACAAGGGTTGAGAAAGGGAGACATCCAAAAAGGTGATAAGGATGGTTATTTTGAAGCAGCAGATCAAGGCAACTCATCTTACAAACAATTCAATTACTACTGGGATGACCACCAAGCTTAGCTTGAGGTAAGGATGGTTATTTTGAAATGGTTGGAGTTTGAGTAAGATGAGAGTCCTTGGTATCTCTACCAAGAGTAGAATTCAAAGGCTTTGAAAAAAGGTTTTGGGAAGACTAGAGATAAGATTAGTTGGGGTTTCTGTCTTGAAAACATAAGGAGGTTATATTATATATCTCTCCATAGTTTTGTAAATAGAAGCTACTAAAATAGTTTTGGTTTCATAAGCATCTTGGCTCAGGTTTTGAAATGCTAGAACATTTGAGAATATGGAAATTAAGCCAAGAGTGTTTTGGGAAGTAGCTTTTGTCAGCTAGTGTTAAGGTAAGGAGTATATCATCTAATACACATTCATAGGAATAAGCACAAACAAAAAACAAGCAAATACTGCACCAATGAACAAGAAAAAGTTTTTGTTCCCCCTGATTTTTGCCTTCTGGACAACTAATCAGGGTTGCTGAAATTGGGATGTTACAGTAAAAATATAGTGGACCCAGCTTATGGAATGGATGATCAGGAGGGAGCAGCAAATGCAGATGAGAATGAAGCAATGTATACATTGCACATTGAACCAACGGATCGAGAGGAGATTGAACCAAATGCAGGGGAGATTGAACCAATGGATCGAAAGGAGATTGAACCAAATGCAGGGGAGATTGAAACAAATAAAGGGGATATTGAACCAATGGATCGAGATGAGATTGAAACAAATGCTTGGGCGATTGAAACAAATGAAGGGGAGATTGCACCAAATTCATGGGAGATTGAATCAATTTATTCATTGGAAGCAGAGTTCAAATGTAAAGGAATTACACAAGAGGATATTGAAGAAATGATGCCAATGTGTTTTGAACCGTATGAACCAATGAATCGAAACATGGTAGAACCAATTATATGACAAACTGAAGCACTTGATTCATTGGATGTAGAGAAAAAGAACAAAGGGAACAAACGGAAGAAGTTGATAGTGGACTTTGAGAATATTCCATCCAGGATCCCCCAAAGCAAGGTGGTGAACTTCGAGAATATTCCAGCGAAAAACACTAGGACCAGGAAAAAAATGAATTTGAATTGTTAATTTGAATTTGTATGATGAATTTGAACTACTATTAATGTTTGTATTGAATTCGAACTAGTGTGACGCTCCCAAGTTTGTATGCTGGATAACCCCATAATGTATGTGTTATTTCAAGTTTCTATTGTCATCCACCTAGTTGCTTAGCACTGCTCAGTTTTTCCCTCGACATGTGGTCAACACATGTGGTTTAGCTAGTTCATGGCTCACACTATAGCAAACGTTGACCAGTTGATCCAAAATTTGGCACACTTGTGTATCCTGGATTGATTTACCATATGAAATTGGAAATTTTGGATTTACCTGTAATCAGCCACATTTTTCTTTTTCTAAGTGATTAAATTCAAATAAATGGTTTTAGGGTTAGTTTAATTCAAAAAAGAAGTCAAAACATAGTGCAACCTTCGCATGGAGTCTTGTTATGTTACCTACAACCTAGCATGAATAATAAAGCAAAAGGAAATAAAGAGAAATGGAATTCTCCCCTAAACCATTTTTTAAATCCTTCTTGGAATGAGCTACTAGCTATGAAGATGCATGGTTTTCTACTTAGTTAACCTCCAAAATAACCCATCCTAAAACATACTTTGTCTAAATGAGGCCAAATTTGGCACACTTGTGTATCTTTGAGTTGCAAACAATATAATTTCGGCCAAGATGGATTATTTTGTTCAAATAACACATTTTCCATTTGTTATTCCAAAATCTTGAATGTCCCTTAGTCATTTCTTATCTCAGCACCCTTGTTTTCCTTAGCTCTACTCAGTCCCCCCCCCCCGCTAAAATTTTCCTCAGTTTTCCCCTCCCGCTAAAGTTTTCCTCAGTTTTCCCCTCCTGCTAAATTTGTCCTCACTTTTCCTGTAACATCCCAATTTCTGCAACCCTGATTAGTTGTCCAGAATGCCAAAATCAGGGCGAACAAAAACTTTTTCTTGTTCATTGGTGCAGTGTTTGCTTGTTGTTTGTTTGTGCTTGTGCATGTGAGTGTATACCATATGATACTCCGTATGTTAACACCAGTTGACAAAAGCTACTTCTCAAAATAGTCTTGGCTTCTTTTCCATATTCTCAAATGCTCTGGCATTTCAAAACCTGAGCCAAGATGCTTATGAACCCAAAACTAATTTAGTAGCTTCTATTGACAAAACTATGGAGAGATATGTAATATAATCTCCTTATGTTTTCAAGACAGAACCTTCAACCATTCTTATCTCTAATTTTCCCAAAACCTCCTTCTAAAGCTTTTGAATTCTACTCTTGGTAGAGATACCAAGAACCTTACCTTGTTCAAACTCCAACCTCTTTCAAAATACCCATCCTTACCTCAAGCTAAGATTGATGGTAACCCTAGTAGTAGTTGTTTTGTTTGTAAGATGAGTTGTCTTGATCTTCTGTTTGACTTGATTGCTTAGAATTAGTATGAGCTACTGACATGGGTATACCCTACAGGTACTCGAGCTTGGTATATACGGTCCAAATACATACAGGCCCACGGTGTCGCCAAGGCCTGGATGGAGGGACTCGAGTAACCTACGGACTCTCGATTGCTTGAAGAACAAGAAGAATCTAAAGATAGAAAGATTAAAGGGAAAACCCTAACTTGTAACCGACTCGACCTGCTACCCGAGACCTAGCCTATCTATACAAAGGCTAGGAGGGGCGGCGAGAAGGACACACACAACCCTAGTTTCCACAACCTTTGCCAGATTACATCTGCGCACCATTGTAACTTTCGACTCCCTCGATAATTCCACGAGCAGACAAGCAGGAGTAGGGACCTTTACAAGGCCTGAACCTGGGTAAATCCTTTGTCCCCTGTGTGCTTGTTTGCTAGCCGATAGATGTCTCCAGCGCTCCCTCCTTCTCCAAAACCCAAGTCCATAACAATGGGCATTGACGAGCTAAACCCTCGTCAATTGGCGCCATCCGTGGGGATTGGGAGTGCTGATGTTGCGGCTTCTTCGGCCCCATCAACTACGATCTACAACTCTCCAACAGCGAAGATTCGCCAGCTCTTCGGCGCCTTCGACTTCACCATCCACACGCCAGCCACTCGCCCGGCCTTCGAGTCCGTGGGTGACGGAATCTGCCTGGCGATTGGGAGCTTCCGCTTCCAAGTTGGTCAGATGGGAACGCTTCGCATGCCTGATCAGCCGACAGCACCGGCGATTGCCCCGACATCATGGTTTCCTCCATCGATCGGCACCCTCAGCGAGCTCAACGCTCCGGTGGCAGTCGAGAACACGGTCAGCGACAGCAGTCGCGACTCTGATCTAAGCGATCTGGGCACCGAAGATGGAATCTACGGTTCCAGATCTGAAAGTTGTGGAAGCAACAACTTCCCTAATCACTTCATGTGCGCCATCATCAATACGGGCGACACCTCCGCCAATCGCGGCAACGGTGGCAACACCGGCAAGGGCACCGATCCACCCAATCGCGGCAACGCTGGGAACACCGGCAACGGCACCGACCCACCCAACGCCGGCAACAGTGGCAACAGGGGCAACGGCGGTAACGGTTGCAACGGAGGAGCAGTCGAACCTCCTACCATGATCAACGAGCAAACCGGCGAACGCGTCGTGATCAGGCTCAACGAGCAAGAGTGGGATCACTGCCGCGAAGCCCTACGGGGTGCACCTCTACCCTTCAGGTCCCCGCAGGAACCGCTGATGGGCTACCACTGGCTCCTAAAAGAGGAATTCAAGCGCCAAAAACAAGCAATCGTGCAACTTGAGGCGCGTAAAAAAGCAGCGGACGAATCAAGCCTTCGTCGTGCTGGGCTCTTCTCCTACGGAGGATCCTCCTCAAGAGGCAACGAGTACCTCGCCAAGAAGAGGCAGTCGCGGATGGCTCACCTCACCGAAAAAGAGCACATAGAAGCCATGAAAGTCCTTGACTTGGGCTCTATGACAGTCGACACGAGAGGCAATGTGGTTCCCAGGACACCGCAAGCCGCGGTGACAGCAGCCACCATGTACCTCCTCCATAACCAGCCGCCAGCTGGAGATCACCGAACTGCCATGAACCGATCTATGATCGCGGGCCTGAGGCTAATCGAGGCCGCCCACGACAAGGAGCCAGTACTAGACCCAAAAAAGGGCAAAGCGCTAGCAAAGTGCTACTCCTCGCCCTCGTCCAGTGATGACAGTCACGACCTGTCTCGACGCCGCCGCTCACGGCGACACGATCGCGACTACGATGCACGCGACGAACTCATGCAGCGCAAGATCGACAAGTCAAGGGCACGACGTGCTCGGTCGACTGACTCGAAAGAAGAAGATGGGGAGCTCGGCGGCGCCAGATGCTTCAGCAGATCCATCAGGCAAAAGAGAATGCCTAAAGGGTTTAAACTCCCATCGGAGAACCCGAAATTTGACGGTCTGCAGGACCCCAAGATCTGGCTGGAGGACCACATCTGCTCCGTCAGCTACACGGAGGCAGTCGAAGTACTGCCATGCAATGCTTGCAGCTACAGCTGCAGGGCGCCGCCCGGGCATGGCTCAATAACCTCCCACGCGGATCCATTCGTAGTTGGGATGAACTGAGATGCACGTACAAACGCCTCGCCTCAATCGAAGAACTGAGATGCTGCCAGCAAAGATCTGGCGAATCACTGCGCTCTTACATCCAAAGGTGGTCCATCATCAAGAACTCTGCGGAGAACATCTCGGAAGACCGCGCGATTGATGCATTCAACGGTGGTGTCCGCCGCATGGAACTCAGGGAGGATCTAGGCCTCTCAAAGCCCCAGACCATCGACCACCTGATGGAGCTCGCGAATCGGTGGGCCGATGGAGAAGATTTGGTGAAGAATCGCGTTCACTCCGACGAGGAGGCAGAACTCGAACGCAGATGCGACCGCCGGGGAAAACATCGCATGCGCATCTACGACGATCGCGATGACGTCAACATGGTCGCAGCCGGCTACGCCGATAGACGCGACGATAATTGCAACAGCGGATACCGCAGCGGCGGATACCGCGACTCCGGGAAAACCACGCAAGCGTGAGGAGGCAATCGCGACCTCCATCGAGGATAAACTGTCCGGGCCATGCACGGTACACTTCTACATCGACAAGCATGATGGCAAGAGAAAGTCCAGCCACCTCCTCAAGGACTGCCGCGAGTTCCTCAAACTACACGAGGGATTGGTTCGGATGAACCGCAACACAGTCGAAAGAGTCTACGGAGCCGCTCCAGGCGCCGTGGCGCATGGCGCACCACCACCACCACCTGGGCCACCCCCGAACGGAGCTACACCGGACCAGCACCATGGAGGCGAACCATACCCACGGGCCATAGGTACCATGATGATCCAAAAGGGGCGCCCCTCCAACAGGGTGCAAAAGTCCATCACTCGCCAAGTCAACTTGGCCACACACTCGCCACCATCCACCACTGAGTACCTCAGTGGCAGCGAGTCATGCATTACCTTCGAAAAACACGACCACCCGCCTCAAGTACCTCGCCCAGGTCATTGCCCCCTCGTACTCGAGGCGCGAATTGGAGGCTTCGACATGAGTCGCGTCTTCATGGATGGCGGAAGCGGCATCAACCTCATATTCACAAGTACCTTGCGAGCAATGAGAATCCCTCTAACCTGCTTGGAGGCATCGGACACAACGTTCCATGGCATCGTCCCAGGGAAAGGCGTATACCCCATGGGCAAAATCAACCTCGACGTCATCTTTGGCACGCCGAAGAACTTCCAGCGCGAGCGCATCGACTTTGAGGTCATCGACTGGCCCTCACAAGACCATTGCATCCTCGGGCGCGTCGCATTCGCCAGGTTCATGGCAGTACCCCACTACGCCTACCTGCAGATGAAAATGCCAGGTCCCAACGGCGTCATAACGATCAATGGGAACTTTGAGCGATCTGACGCTTGCGACAGGGAATTCAACAGAATCTCCCAGTCCTTCGGTATGTAGGAGGAACTCGCAAGACTGAAGGAGATGACAGATAATAGTCTGCCTCCCTTGAGTAGGCCAAGCTCACCTGATCTCTCCTTCGACTCATCCGTGCACACAAAGAAGGTGCAGGTCCATCCATCGCATCCCGCCAACAACTTGAGTCCCGCATAGGAACTCGCGCTCGTCGAATTCCTCCGTGAGCACTGGGAAATTTTTTCCTGGTGTCCTGCGGACATGCCAGGAGTTCCTAGGGAATTCGCCGAGCACGCACTCAACGTCAACCCTGACGCAAGGCCAGTCAAGAAAACAATCAGGCGACTGTCTGACCCACGAGCACAGGCAGTCGGAATGGAGATCAACAGACTCCTCGAGGCCAAATTCATAAGCGAGATCAAGGAAAGCACTTGGCTCGCCAATACGGTGCTGGTACCAAAAAAGGACACGGATATCCTACGGATGTGCGTGGACTTCACTACTTTAAACAAGCACTACCCAAAAGATCACTTCCCGCTGCCATGAATCGATCAGATCATCGACTCCACCGCTGGATGTGAGCGCCTCTGCTTCCTCGACGCCTACTCAGGCTATAACCAAATTCGAATGAAGGAGGAAGATCAGGAGAAAATAGCGTTTACAACGCCCTTTAGTGTGTTCTGCTACAACACAATGCCCTTCGGGCTAAAAAACGCGGGAGCCACCTACCAGCGATGCATGCAGGCTTGCCTCAAGGAACAACTAGGTGGCAACATCCAAGTCTATGTCGACGACATAGTAATCAAGACCAAGGAGGAAGCCTCTCTAATCGATGATTTGCACGAAACCTTCGCCAACCTCGATTGCTACTGGATCAAGCTCAACCCGGACAAATGCGCCTTCGGCGTACCATCTGGGCAGCTACTCGGATACCTCATCTCCGCGAGGGGGATCGAGGCGAACCCGAAGAAGATAAAAGCCATACTGGCCATGGAAAAGCCGAAGAACATAAGAGGCGTCTAGCAACTGGCCGGACAAATCGCGGTCCTTAGTCGATTTATCAGTCGGATGGGTGAAAAATCACTGCCCTTCTACCAGCTCCTCCGCAAGGCCGAAAAATTCGAGTGGATCAATGAAGCACATGAAGCATTCGAAGATCTCAAGCGCTTGCTATCCACCTCGCGAGTACTGGTGACTCCACGAGAAAGGGAACCACTGTTGCTGTACATCTCTGCCACCAACCAGGTGGTAAGCATAGTACTCGTTGTCGAGCGAGCCGAGGAAAACAAAGTCCACGGCGTACAACGCCCGGTATACTACCTCAGCGAGGTCCTCATGCCAACAAAACAGCGGTACCCACACTACCAGAAGCTGGCATACGGCGTCTTTATGACCGCCCGGCGACTGCGCCACTACTTCCAGGAACACCCAATCGTGGTAGTCAACGACGCCCCGTTGGGGCATATCCTCAATAACCCCGACGCCACGGGGAGATTCGCGCTTTGGGGGATAGAGCTGTCTCCACGAGACATCACATATGAAAAACGCGAAGACATCAAGTCGCAAGTGCTCCCTGACTTTCTCGTGCACTGGATGGAGAACCAACTCCTGGACAAGCCAGATATGTCTTACCTCTGGACAATGCACTTCGATGGGTCCAAACGGAAGGACAGAGCAGACGCATGTGTCATATTGACATCACCTCAAGGGGACAAGCTGAAATATATCCTGCAAATGCAGTTCATAGCCTCAAACAACGAGGCTGAATACGAGGCCCTGTTACACGGGGTGAGGATGGCAAAAGCTTGTGGCGCCAAAAGGCTCATCATATATGGCGACTCCAAGTTGGTCGTCCACCAAACAATGCACGAGTGCGATGCACTGAACGACAAAATGTTCGCGTACCGCGAACTCTACGACACACTCGAAGGAGACTTTGATGGTTGCGAGTTGCGACACATAGGTCGCGAAAGCAACGAGCAGGCGGACACACTCACCAACATAGGCTCTATCTGCGCCCCCATACCACCTGGGGTATTTCTCGAGCGCATATGCGAACGCTCCATCAAGCCAAAGGCCGTAGAGAAGAGAACAAGCGCAGCCACAGACCCAGGGGCTATGCCACCCAATGAGCCAACGACACTCGATGACTTGGAGCTGGACACAGGACTCGAGGGACCAATGAGCGTGATGTTGATCGAGCAATCTTGGACGCAGCCGTACATTACGTACCTCCTCAGCAAGAGACTACTGGACGATCCGACAGACGCACGGCACATCACGTGGCGCTCCAAGGCATTCGCCGTTCTCAACGGCGAACTGTATAAACGCAGCATCACACGAGTGCTACAACGATGCGTCTCCATGGCTAACGGAAGAGCAATACTCCTTGACATCCATGAAGGGACCTGCTGGCACCACACAGGCAGTCGAGCCCTCGTCGCCAAAGCTCTACGAGCTGGATTTTACTGGCCCACGGCCCTGCACGACGCCAAGGACATAGTCCAAAAATGCAATGCTTGCCAGCGATTCGTGGACAAGCCACACGCACCAGGCGCAGAGCTACGACCTATTCCATTGGCCTGGCCCTTCGCACAATGGGGGCTTGATATGGTTGGCAAGCTACCAAGATCCTTGCGCGGAGGCTACGTCTACATCTTGGTTGCAGTCGACAAATTCACCAAGTGGATCGAGGCCATGCCAATGACCAATCAATCAGGACACAGCGCAGTCAAGTTCTTCGAGTCCATCGTCTACCGTTTCGGCGTGCCACACAATATTATTACCGACAACGGGACGAACTTCACATCCAAGGAGTTTCAGGAATTCTGCGAGAACCTGGGGATCAACATCAGCTACGCCTCAGTAGCACATCCACAGACCAACGGACAGGTGGAAAAAGCAAACGGGCTCGTCTTCAGCGGCATCAAGAAGCGACTCCTGCGACCACTCGAACAAGCGGCGGGTTGCTGGCCAGATGAGCTGCAATCCGTACTCTGGAGTCTACGTACAACTCCAAACAGCGCCACGGGCTACACGCCATTTTTTATGGTGCACGGAGCAGAGGCAGTGCTACCAGCTGAGGTACGATACAAAGCGCCGCGCGTGGTCGCTTACAGCGAACAAGAGTCATCCCTCGCACTCGGGGATTCCGTCGAGCTCCTTGACAAAGCAAGGGAAATCGCCGTGGAAAGATCAACGATCTACCAGCAGAACCTGCGCAACTACCACAGTAGAAGGCTTCGCCCCAGATCCTTCGTCGAAGGTGACTTGGTCCTGCGACTGAAGCATCATGGGCATCTCAAGCTCGAGTCCCCCTGGGAAGGACCGTACGTGATTACAGAAGTAATCCCAGGTGGCGCCTATCGCCTTCAAGATTTAGAGACAGGAGTCGCATACTCCAACCCTTGGAACGTCGCACAACTGCGACGCTTCTACCCTTAGTCGTTTTTCTTTACTTTTACATTGCAAATAAGGCTACTCAGCCAAGGCTACTTAGCCGCACATTGTACTTTGTACTACTCTTCAAATAAATAAAAGCTAAGTGCCTCGAAACTCTGTGCTCTCTTTTACTTTGTCAATTTCCATACTCGGGGGCTACGCCACCCTATACACATTTGTTCTTCGAACAAAAAAGAGACATCCTGAGTAGCTGGCACATCAATCGAACCCCTTAACACAAACTCAACCCTGCTGCAACGCACCTGACAGGTTGACAAGGGAACGGGATAAAAAGATGGCCAGGCTAACGAAAAGGACTCGCATAGTGCAACGCACCCCATGCTTACAAAGCTATTTGTACACATTCAGTAATAAATTATCTATAAATATATATGAACTTTACAACACAAGTACACTTATGTGCAGGATACATATTTGGCTACACTTGCAACAGAAGAACATTAGTTTGTTCCTCGAAGAAGTCGACGATCTCCTCGGCTGGGCGGTCCACCGCCTAATAGTGCGGCACCATATTCCAGGAAGATCCTGCTGGTGGCGCCGGTGGCCCAGAGGCAATGGCGGCGACATCCACGTCAGGCCTGTGCAAACACACCATTGAGAGGGCAGCCTTGGCACCAGCCACCAACTGCTGCCTCACGCACTCGCGAATCACGGACATATCTTGAACTTTGGTCAGGAGAGCCAGCATGCTTGATGGAATGTCATCCAGCGGAAACATCGCCCGATAGATGTTCTTCAAACACGACTGTGACTTCTTCAGGAAGAGCAGCACTCGCGAGGCGCGATCCTGCAGGGTCGCCAATGAAGTCGCACGATCATGATCTACCTAGAAGTATCCACTCTCCTGAAGTTGCGCCCGGGTGAGATCATGAATGCGGATGGCAATCCTATCCCTCTCCTCCTACGGATGGCGTGCGCTAACAACTACATGAAGCAGCATCAACAGCATGAGTACAACGTACCATTGCGACTAATTACAAAGGAAAAGATGAGGATGAGCAAACTAACACTTAAACTGGTCGCCCAGCTGCGTCACCTCGCCAAGCAGATATTGCTCACAGGCGGCGGCTTTTTCAGCCTTCGACTTCCACACGTCCATGCTACCACGGATCACGGGCAACTCACGCTCTAGTTGCTTAATGCGATCACGAAGTCGCGAAAGCAAGGACCTCTCCTCTACCCTGGAGCGCGGTGGTGCGACTGTATCCTCAAGAGATGGCGAGTCCTGGGTTCCCCCCACATGACCACTTGATGTACCCTACCAAAAAGTCAAGCCAGAGGCAAATAAGGCGAGCAACTTAACACAAAGTCAAAAGAAACAGATGCATTCAGGATCAGCATAAAGTATCCACAAACACACTTGCCAATAGGCATGTTCTCCAATCAAAAGGACAAGTCATCAACCATTACAAAAAATAACTACGGAGCAGCTGGCTTCTTCGACATCGACGGTTTCGGGGGCTTCATCAAGTCCGTGGCAGTATCAGACGCCACTGACTTTCCGCCAGCTCCTGAGGCCGAAGCCTTCGCGACCTTCTTAGCACGCTGGAGCTCCTCCGAATACTTGGCAATGGTATTTATCAAGGAATGGCCATATTTGGCACAGGCAGTCGCAAAGGGAGCGAATACTACCTGCTGACCATCCGCGCCAACAGGCATCATCTTCGACACCGTAGAGGGATCTATCTCCACTCTGTGGGCTTGCACCATGGCAAGTGACATGGTCGTGCCAGTGGTGCAGAGGGAGTTCTTGTATGTGGCAGGCACACCCCCGGCGAGTGACCCCACCAGCTCGTCCACATTGTCGACCAGCTCCGCCTTCGGCATCAACTCCTCCCGGAGGCGACTAAGGGTGACCTTGGCCTTGGACAACGTATTTTGGACAGCGGCGCTATGGTCCTCGACTGCAGACACCGCGCCCGCCAGAGCGTCATCGCGATAAAGGGCCTGCGAGTCAAAGCTCAAATCGCCAGCATCTGCACAGAAAACCCACACATGGATAAAATCTCTAGCGCCACCAACAAAACTCCAGATGCAGAGAAGGACAACAATAAAATATCTACCGGCAAAGGTACCTGAGAGGGCCTTGGCGACTGAGAACAATTGCTCTTTGAACAACTTTTCCCTAGCCACAAAGGAGGCACGCAGATCCTCTTCGCGCTTCTGTGCATCATTACGAGCCGCGATTGCCTCGTCACGCCCCTTCACAGCTGCGGCTAACGTCTTTTCCAAGGTGGCAACGTTGTGCAGTAAAGCATTATGCTCAGCTACATGGCAACCAAAAGTTGACTATCAGTTGACTATACCAAAAAAAAGGGAGGAGACGAAAAAGAACAAGTGTCGAACACTCACTTTCAACGACGTGGTGACGCGACTCCAGCATTGCATGCTGGCGGCCCATTGCCATCACTTGCTCCGCCACTTGCGCGGTTTCCTTTACAAGGAGCTGTCGCACAAAACAAGGGATCAGAAAGGGCAACAGAAAACATCAACTGCCACATTAAAAAGAAAGGAAGATATACTTACATGGTCCTCTAGCGACTCCGAAGAGGTTTGCTGAACCGTCATCCGAGCAACCATTCGATGCCCCCTACATGAGGAGAGCTCGAAGAATTGTGCCCGGAGTGGGCCGCTGCGGGAGAAGAAGGAGCGTGCTCGACCTCTACCTTGGCCCTTGAAGCCGCGACTCCCGATTCTTTCAAAAACTCGACGTCGCCAGAAGATGACGACGCCTCTTGACTACAAGACCAAATCCACATTGAGAAAAGGGCAAACTCCAGGGCACAACCAACAAGAAGAAAAACAGAAAAGAATGAATGACCTAGCAAACTTACCAGTTAAAGTTGTCAAGATCAAACGCGGTGGCCGCCGATTCCGACGAAGACTGCTTGGGCAATCATATCTTCTTGCGAGAATACGGTGCCACAGCCCTCACAGGAACGGCTGTAATTGGCGACTCCGCGCCAACAGCCACGCCTCCTGGAGTCGAAGGAGTCGACGCGTCGGAGTCCTCGCTACACGAACGCTTGCGAGTATCCGGGCTCTTGGACTCGGGGGCTTCCTCATCCACACCAGAAGGGACAGTCGACTCAGACTCGTCCTCTTCCAAAGCTTCACGAGGAATAATCCCCTCAGGGGGAGGAGGCATACAAGGCGACACCGCCCAATCCTGCATATAAACAGAACAAGTAAGCAAACAGAAAAGCAATTGTGAAAATAAGCTACTGCGTAGCACAACTATAGCTCGGGAGGAGGATTCGAAGAATCAAAAGGAGGAACAACTATTTCGCTTGGAAGCACATCCTTGACAGTGCACTTCGTAACCAGTCGAATCCTCTTATCCACCTCACTCACGGACATGCCATCGGCAGACACGCGAGTGGCATCATCCGCGCCACTCCATTGAAACATGGGATGGACTCTAGCTTGGACAGGTTGGACGCGACGGCGCAGCCAAGTCCTGATAAGAGCGCAACCTCCCTCTTCTGCGCCTATGCGACTTTTGAGGTTGCAGACGCGCTGATACAGCACGTCCGTCTCCGCGAGTTTGCCAGGCATAACTACATTCTTCCAAGAACGCATCTTCTTGCAGGGAGTCGCCGGATCGAAGGGTGCGAGTCCAAAGTGCTCATCTTTGGCCTTCTGATCACGGACATAGAACCATTTGTCCCTCCATCCCTGGACGGACTTGGTAAGCTTGATGTTGAAGTAGGTGGCGGATGGGTCGTCATGGATGCCGCAACCACCTACGTCATAAACTAAAGAGCTAGATGTGGACTGACGCTTCAATTTAAACAAGTGCTTGAAAACACCAAAGTGTGGCTCGATTCTGAGCCAGCACTCGCAAAGTGTGAGGAAGCAGGTGATATGGAGAATCGAATTTGGGGACAGGTGATGAAGCTGGAGCCCGTAGAAGCAAAGAAGACCCCTAAGAAAGGGATGGAGAGGCAAGGAGAGACCTCGAATGACGAATGCGAGAAACATCACTCGAAAACTAGCGGGAGGAGTAGGAATGGTCTCACCGCTGGGGACGCGCGCATCGGCGACTGCCGCAGAAATAACTCCATCCTGGCGAAGAAGACCGAGATTCGATGCCTTGATGATGGAAGGGTGCCATGCACCATTTTTCACGCGGGTGCCCGCGACCTTCTTCTTCCCGTCGGCGGCGGCGCTGGTGCCCGCAGCAGCGGAGCCACCCTTCTTCTTCGCCGCGGCGACAGTGGCCGCGGAATCAGTGGCAGCACCTCCTTTCTTTTTTCCCATTGCACGGCGGTGATGAGAGCGCAGAAAGTACCTTGGAAACGAGTGAAGGTGGTCCAGCGCCGTGGAGGAGATGAGCGCAGGGAAAAGCAGAAGAACAACAGCAATGGCGATGGAAGCAAGGAAGAAAGAGCGTAGATGGAAAATTACCGCCGCAGCACTTCTACTTAACCCCTGGGAGATGCAATCTAACGGCTGACAAAAACCCTATTGGACGCGTGGCACGCATCGCATTGGACACGTGGAGAAGAGGAAGCGTGAACCGCCCTCCCACTTCTACCATTATGCGTGGAAATCAAGGAGACGCAGTTAAAAATAAGATTACGCACGCCCAGTCAAATCAAAGTCAGAAAGTGGGACCCAACGCTCGTCACGTCCCGTCAAACTCGCTCACGCGAGCAACTGAGGTCATACAAGCGTCAGCACTGTCGTCACCAAGGCTACGCAATGGAAAACTTCTAATATTTTTAGTCCTTGTTGGAATCTTCGACTCCACCAAGCACTCGGGGGCTACTCCCATAGGGAGCGCTGGCCGCGCACCCTACGACTTTTTTCTTTTCTTGTTGCAGGAACATGGGCAATCATAAATCAAACCCAACCACTTGAAACATAGTTCGATTATGGACATGGGTTACTCCCATAGGGAGCGTCGGAAACAAATTCGACTGAAACAAGCAGGCAAAAGACGACAGCAGTCGTGAAAGTATTTAGTCCCTGCCTGAGTCATCGACTGAAACAAGTAAGCAAAAAGACGACACCAGTCGCAAAAGTTCTTTAGTCCCTGCCTGAGTCTTCGACTCAACCAGACACTCGGGGGCTACTCCCAGGAGACGTAGTCTCTTTGTAGGCACTACCAGAAATGTATCCGTGCCTACAGGCACGATGAACATGCCTTGAAGGACGCGTCGAGTGCTCACACCCATATAACTAGAATTCGACTCCTGTAAGACCTCCACGGCCTGAGTCGAATTACGCCAGCACTTTTCCGGATTAGAGTCCGGGGACTCGAATTTGAGTAGATTGCGTTGTTTCACTCTAAGGTGGTTAACTGATACCGATACTTCGGTTATATCAGGCACGTATATCAACAATCTCTATGCCACAAATAAAAGCAATCGAAATGTACTCATTTAGGCACTCGAAGGCTCCAAAAAGTCCCCAGTCGAATTTACGTTTCCACTGGACACTCGGGGGCTACTGACATGGGTATACCCTACAGGTACTCGAGCTTGGTATATACGGTCCAAATACATACAGGCCCACGGTGTCACCAAGGCCCGGATGGAGGGACTCGAGTAACCTACGGACTCTCGATTGCTTGAAGAACAAGAAGAAGCTAAAGATAGAAAGATTAAAGGGAAAACCCTAACTTGTAACCGACTCGACATGCTACCCAAGACCTATGCTATCTATATAAAGGCTTGGAGGGGCGGCGAGAAGGACACACACAACCCTAGTTTCCACAACCTTTGCCAGATTACATCTTCGCACCATTGTAACTTTCGACTCCCTCGATAATTCCACGAGCAGACAAGCAGGAGCAGGGACCTTTACGAGGCCTGAACCTGGGTAAATCCTTTGTCCCCTGTGTGCTTGTTTGCTAGCCGATAGATGTCTCCAGCGCTCCCTCCTTCTCCAAAACCCAAGTCCATAACAATGGGCATTGACGAGTTAAACCCTCGTCAGCTACTCTAGGAGCTCATCCACTAGGATCAAGATACTTGAAATCATCACACCCTACGCAAGAATACACTCTGGATCCAATCTCTAGCCACTAGGTGATCCTCTAAAACCCTTAACTAGATCAACTCTAAAGTGGTCCCATTCTAGAAGTTTCCAAGTCAATGACGACCAATATCAAGCATGGATCCCTTCTACTCAATCTACTCTTCAACATGACGATTTGGGTACTTTGCAACCCATCAAAATCATCTCCACCAACATTCTAGTCAAAATCCTAAATCTACCAAATTTGGCGAAGTCTGGAAATCTATTTCCAGCATCACCTTTTTGAATGCCTCCCTTTCTCAACCCTTGTGCACTTGAACCATCTTGTTAAACATACTAAGTACTACCAAGGCCCACTCTTGCCCTTGGTTATATCACCCTCCAACCCATTTGTTCTTGATGGTTTTGCAGGCAAGAAAATAACATTTCCTGCAAATCTAGTCAACATGCCTACTTTGGTAGAAGCTCACACCACCATCCAACCTTCTATGGACCAACTCTTTGCACGGTTGTGTTCTACTCATAAGGGTATATCATTACCTACTTCACCTGTTCCAATTGGATCCTTGAGCTGTTTACAAACACAAGGTTTTGAAGGCTAGTTGGTAATCTGCTTTGGCAGGCTTATTTTATTCCAAGTTTGAAATCCTGTCTTGGTGATCTCAAGCAGGATCAAGCTTAAACCTCTACACCATTGCAATCTACATCACTTTGTCTCTCCATCCATATATACCATGCCCGAAGGGGAGCTCTAAGATCCAAGATCTAACATGGTTTAGATGGTATGAAATTAACATCACCCAAGATCCTTAATCTAGGGTATTCCACCAAAATCAACTTGGATTCTCCAATCCCAAGGTTGTAAATGCTTGCTACACCTTGTCTACATCATCTACCTTGATCATCAAGATTTATCAATAATTCTCCATAATTATTTTGGCTCGAAATCAAATTAATTCCTTAATAGACAAATTCTTTAAAACCTCTTCCATAAGGGAATGTTTGGATTGTTCCAAAGCACTTCCCCAACTTTTTGCTCAATTGAGATCCATATATCACACCCTACCTTCCCACTTAAAAAATTGCACAAATGGAATAAGAATTGTTTCAAAATACTTTTAGTGCCCAATAAATCTTGGGAAAATTCTCCTAGGTGTGTATTCACATTTGGGACCATCTCACATCAAAAACTCCACTTGTCCAATGTAAAAATATCAAATGAGCTCCAATACTCCACTTCTGAAGTTTTTGAACCAATGGATTTAAGTGGACTTTAAATCGTCTGAAAAATCCCAAATAAATCCTGGAAGTATATCTTGACCTCATCTATCTACCAGTACCATTTTCCCTCCTTATCCTATGCAAAATTTTGAACTTCCTTCACAAGCACATATTTACTCAATTTGGAAAACCTAGCTAGTTTTGAGCTAAATCAATATAAAACCACCACCAATCTTGCAAAGTAATGCACCATAACCACTCCACCTCCCCTGGTCGTGCCCACACTGTAGCAACAATGTAGCAACTTACACCTCTTGTCTCTAGTGCTTGTCCATGATGGAGACACACGCCAACCCCTCTTTTTCCTTGCCCTCAAAGCTTTGCAACAGCTGCCCCTGCTCCTCTCTGCCCTGCACACGACCCGAACCACCCCTCCACCGCCCCCAGAAAACCCTCCCCTGCCCTGGTTTCACCTCCCTCCTCCACAAGATCCATGGACCAAGTCCATCAAAAACCTCCCCCTCTCGGTATATAGTGCTAGAGGCCACTTCATCTCTCCCCTCCCCCTCATTTCTCTCCCTCACACTCCACTGCACCTCCCTAGAACCTCCCCATCCTCTCCCCTGCTCTACCTCGCACAGGAAATGAAGTAGAAGCCCTCTCGGCCTTCTACAAGATCTACCCATGGTGCTTTCAGCCCTGCTTCACTCCCCCTGCATGCCACATTTCTGAGCTCCCCTCCTCCCCCTACATCTGACACTATCCTCTGTTAATCGCAGGATCACCGAAGGACACCGCCGCAGGCTTGAGACCGAGCGGAGCCTCACCTGTAACCCCGGTGTTCCAGACCCTCAACCCTATTGCATGCACCGCCAAGGAGACTCCCCGGACCTCCCCACCCTCCTCCATGACCTCCTAGTCGGCATGTAGCATCACCCGAGGCCGCCCCGGCGAGCTCCCGATGTTGTTCCGCCACCATAGGGCTCGCGGCATCAGATCTACATCAACCCCCACCGTGCCGCCCATCTCCGGGATTGCCGTTGTCCACCGCGTCGTCTCCGCCACCCCACGGTCGCTGGCGAGCCTCCTGGTAAGCCCCCGCCACCACCCAGACGCCACCTAGGGTTCCTGCCCCCGTGTCCCGCCCGCGAGGTGGAAGACGACCGGGAGCCGTCGATCGCGATCTAATCGAACGACTCCCGTCGCTCAATACCTCTTCGCCCCACCGGCCCGCTGACCGCTAGGCCCCACCCAGCGGAATTTGAAATCCACCCCGCGCGCTGGCTTCCCCGTGGTGGGCCGAATTCCATTCGGTCGGCCCAAGTCCCCCTGGAAAACCAGCCCATCTCCCTGTCCTTTTTAATATTCTCCACCAGCTCTGTTCTGGCGATTTGGTTTAAATCTTTTTAAAAATGGAAATCAACACAAAGTGCCCAGATCTAAATTTTCTATGTACATCTATGTTTTCTTCAACACTCAGTACCTTTGGATAGCCCAGAATATATATAGATTCTTTATGTTAAATCCATATCTAGAAGGTATCCAAAACCCTCCTAAAATCCCCCTGTGAGTTTCAGAACTCCAAATGGTGTAAACCCAAGTGCCCCTTGTAGGTATTACCTGTACCCATCTCATGGCCTTGGCCTCAATCCAAGTGGAGCTTTTGTTCTCCTGTAGTAAAAATAGCAAAAGCAGAAGCTTACTGCCTTTAGAAAATTCCCTAGTAAGATCTACAACATATTTTTGGTAGTATCCGCATCCCAGTGATGTGGTTCATCATTACCTACCTAAATCCAGGATCTCATGATTTATTGAGCCTTAGATATTGCTCTGTGAATTAAACTATTCTGTGCATGGTTTATTCACTTCTAAATTCACTACATAAGCTATACAGCTCCAAAAAGGTTGATTCCAATTTCTACAGAAAGGTATTCCAAATACCTACACTGTTCCCTTCGAATCAAATCAAAACCTACTATAGATTTAATTTGGTGAAAAAGACAAAAACCCCATAGAACTGCCTTTGGGAATTTCCTGAGAGCATTCTGTTAATTGTCTTGACTTGGTTCCAACTCCCAGTGAACAAGTACATCAAACCCTCCTGAACCATCCATGGAAATAATTTTTGGAGCTCCCGAACTTATCTGGTGAATTATTCCCTAAAACTAGAAGTCATTTCACTAGAAAAATCTTAACTAAATAAAGAAAAGTGATAAAATAGTGAAACCACTTTGGTTGGTTTCATTTTATCAACATCTATCTGTAGGTATCATTTTTATACAATGGTATCATACAAAATAGTTCCCGGTCCAAAATCCATCTCTTAGGTAATTTCTAGACTATAAATCCTGAGGGGTATTCATTCCCTTCTCCAAGTCCATCTCAATCTCCTATTTCAAATCCTCTCAAAACCATATGAATCTTAATTCTGTAGTATTCAATTGTTTGCTGTATGTATTGGTGCTTGTGTGCCCTGTGTTGATTGTGGCCTTGTTTGCTTGCATGTGTTGCCGGGATGACGATAGTTGCGATGAAATCGGAGAGCAGAAGAAGTGGTATTTATTATTGATATGGATATTCTGGGTTATCTAAAGAAGAAGTCCAGGGACATATTTTCCTATTGCTAATCATCAGGCAAGCCACCTTCTTGCTCATAAGCCTTGTCCTACTATTTTACTTATGCATGTTTTATCAACTGCTTATTAAAACTGCATTGTTTTGCTATATATTGATGTATATATATATATGTAGTGGTTTGGCTCCTCCGAACCATTATACGTTTGTACTATTAAGTACATCCCCCTTGGTGCAACCTACTTGTCCCTAGTAGAATAGATGGTGCATATCCACCATACCCCTTTTGAGACCCCGATTTAGCCGATGCAAAAGCTAGAGGATGGGAAGACCCCCAGAAAAAGTTTTACCAAATGTTTTATGATAAAACCTTGGTGAGGTGGGACCTCCCAAGAGATGTTGAAAAAGGAGAAGGTTTTTGTTTTACAAAAATGCTGGAGGAAAACCGAAGGAAAAAGGTTTACAAAAATGCACCTGGTTCTTTGCAGTCTAGCTATAAAAACTTAACCCTGTGCAACCACATTACTCTGGTATGGGACAGGGCTGGATTTGATGGTTGTCTATTCCGGTATATGCTTCCTCGCAACAACTATAGGAGATTAGGGATCCCTGGAGGGTGGGCCTTCTCCGATATAGGTCCATGTAAAACCTCGACCTGGAGAAGGAACAAAGGGTCGGCAGGCCTCCACGCGTTACTATGAGCCCCTCATTGAAAGTGCGCACGTTGGACATGCACTAAGCGCTCTGGTTGGTCCTCGCCCGACGTTCTGGTTTTGAGAGAATTAACACTCATGGGGTAGGCACTTATATTGGAGTGGGCATCCGGAGAGTCTTGATCGGTTACTCGACCCACGATCGGTGAAGATCAGGGTAGGGTACCCGGATGGTGCGGGTAAAGTGTACACCCTCTGTAGAGTGTAAATTTATTCGAATAGCCGTGTCCGCGGTTAAGGACGGGTTGGACAAACTTCTGTAGAGCGGTGCTAGTTTTGTTTTCAAAAAGGATTTTGGAAAAGCAAAGGCTTTGAAAATGTTTTGACCATGGGATGGTCGGAAAGGATACCTGCTCTGACCATGGGATGGTCGGAGGGGTATGGAAGGAGTTTGGTCATGGGATGACCCTAAAGGAAAAGCAAATGGGTAATCCAGTCCTAATGTTTTCCAAAACTTTTCAAAACGGTTTCCAAAAAATGATTTACAAAAGTTTTCAAAAAAGATATGTAGATGCTACATCTACAAGAGAAACTATTTAGAAAAGAACCTCTCTTGGAGCGCTCCTACTACCACAGCCAAAATGCATATCGTTCTGTTATTAATATTTTCTTAAGGTGGTTTGCGAGTACATTCAAAGTACTCACTGGCATTGTCCCTGGCTATTAACATGGTCAGATATAAAGACAAAGGTGAAGGGGACGACTATGCGAGCTAGGACATTCTCCCAGTCAGTTGCCTGTAGGTTAAGGCATTGCTTGGGCTCTACGCTTGATGAACTTCCGCTGATGACTAATGATGTAGCCATAATGACATTTATGTAAGTCTTGTAAATTCGGTATGTCTCGGATGTTGTAATGATACTTGTCGGTTATGTGCCACGACTAACTGATCATGGGGTCGTGGTTGTATGCATAACAGGGATTCTCGAAGGATTAATCTGGGGGGCCACATTTCCCCTCTCTCATGTCTCAGTTTGGCTGCGCTCTGATTGATCGAGACGTATTTCACACGGATCTTGGCCAACCACCGTTCGATACATCATGATCGCATGGGTTGGAGGTCTCTCTCTCCTGATGGGCGCACCTAACCTTGTATGGCGAGGAGAGCCTGATCGGATGGATGTCTCTCCCTCCCTTTTCCGGACACACGTATACCAGTCGCATCAACTAGCACTCAGTTTGGTTGTGCTCTGATTGGTCGAGATGTATGTCACACGGATCTTGGCTAACCACCATTGGATACATCATGATCCAACGGGCTAGAGGTATCTCTCTCCCATTGGGATACGGGGAGGAGAGCCCGACGGGCTAGATATCTCTCCAACCATTTCCCTGTCGCACGCATACCAACCACATTTTCCTCCCCTCCTATCGACGTATCGCGCCGCGGTATTCCGAACGGCGTGCGGCGGCGCGGATCTAAGTGTGGCGGTCCGAACGGCGTGTGGTGGTGTGGATCTAAGCATGGCCGTCCGGACGTCGTGCGGAGGCGCGAACCTAAGTGTGGTGGTCGGAACGGTGTCCGACAGCGCAGACCTACGTGTGGGGGTCAGAACGGCTTGTGGCGGCGCAGATCTAAGCGCGGCTGCTAGAACGACGTGCGTGGGTGAGGATCTACCCATCTGAAATGTCTGTCTCACTTCCGTTCACATCCTCAAATCTATTGCTGATGAAAGACACTGATGGAAGCCACCATCCGGAACATCAGTGCAACGGCGGTTGTGCCCACAGTGGTCATCGATGAAATACACGGATGGAAACCATCATCCGCAACTTCAGTGCAACGGCGGTGGTGCCGACAGTGGTCATGGATGCAAAGACGATTGAAGCCATCATCCGCAACATCACTGTGACAGCGCATATCAAGCCCTCATGAAACAAAGTTGTGGGAGGAAGGCCGCGGCTAGCACGTCGAGGTACACTTCGATTGTGAAGGCCGGATGGGAGCACTTTGCCCGTACTTCTTGGAGTACACATACGGCAGGGAGGGCGGCTAGCTCACCGTCCACTTAAAATTCTGTGACTTAAAATATATGTATGATTTGAGTAAGTTTGACATGTATTTGAGCCGTGAGACCGGTGGATATTCTCTAAAGCTGATTCATAAGTAGTAGTACTTGCTTTGACAATCTCTGGTGGGCTTGTAAAAATTTGATAGAAATATGTATGATTTGAATCAAAATTGATATGTATTTGAGCAGTGAGGACGGTGGATATGCTCTAAAGTTGATTCATAAGTAGTACTCCCTCCGACCCAAATTAGTTCATTTAGATTTGTCTAGATTCGATTGTATCTTGACGAATTCGAGTCAACAAACTTGGATTAACAATCTCAGCCACTAATTTGGAACAGGGAATGGACGCTGCCGCCAACGCTGCAACTCTACACGGCAGCAACAATGGCAGCGACAGAACAGTCAAAACTGATAGGCCCCAACTTGACCCTCTAGGCATTTGGCACACCAACTATGGGCAACTAGATCCAATGGCAAGCAACTTGGGCCCCGCAATGCAATCTCTCGACTACTTTGGGACCGCTAGATCCAATAGCAAGAAACTCGGGCACCGCAATGCATTCTCTCGACCACTTTGGGACCGCTAGATCCAATGGCAAGCAACTCGGGAACCGCAATGCATTCTCTCGACAACTTTGGGACCGCAAAGTGACAAAATTAGTAGGAACTCACAACCATCTATTGAATAACAATTCTACTATATAAATTAGCTATCTATTCAACTAATCATTACACGTGCCACCCTTCACCCCAACCACATTCTGTAACTACTAGGACGCGGATGACAACTACTAAAAGTTCCCACATGAATCTACTAGTCTCTCTCCCCCTCTTCACTTGAAGTTCATGTTTTAGATTTTCTACCACTTGATCAGATACGACAACATCATCCTCAGGTGTCAACTTCTCTTTGCGAATAAGCTCTGAATTCTTCCTCAATAGTACGCTTCAGCTCGAATATCAACAGGTTTTTATGGGCGAATTCATCACCTAACTTGGCAACCATCTCGTCCAAATCCATCCTATGGCTAGACCACTGGGTTGATTCATCTTGGAATGCAATGTACCATGGACCATCGGCCTGCATAGCACACTGTAACAATCCCAAAACAAATCAAATTGGAATTAGTCCAACATGCCATGTCAGCACTTCAAATTCAACGATAGTACAAAGAGAAGGAGATACATGTACTTCTGACATGGTAGGAGAAGGAGAATGTGGCCATGACATGATGGATTCCCCACCCTTGCCGGTGTACCCGCTATGACCAGACATTGAGGACTAATTTGCACCTACAATATCGAGGAAATTATAGGAACCGAATCGATTAGGGTGGGCGGATCAGGAACGGAGATCTTAGAAAGCACTACTAGAAATTGCTGCGACTGTTCATCGAGCTATGGCGGCGGAACCAAATCCTGGTCGCCGTGGGCGGCGGATCTGCCTGCGGTCGATACTGCCTCAACGTATAATGTGTGCAGACGAAACAGGTGTCGGAGCCGTGGTTGAGGGGCAGCTCGGCAGTCCGTCCGATACCGCCGTAGGACAGATCTGGTGATGCACCGACACGCCGACGATGGCTGCTCTGTCCGCCGGTGGGATAGGAGCTGCTCGGGGCTAGGGGCTGGGAGCGGATGAAAGAGAGAGAGAGAGTTTACATGTCATACATGACCCCACCTATAAATTTTTGCATATTTGCCAATTTTGCATATCTGCCAAACTCTTTCTTTGAAATTTGCATATTTGCCACATGACCAACACATGTCTATGACACGGAAAATGGCAAATATGCAAGTTACAAAGTAAAATGTGGCAAATATGCAAATCCCCCCTCCAGCCCCACATGACAGTCCCACCGGTCATTGGCTACGACGGCCCCACGTAACGGCTCCACATAGCGGCCCCATCTTTCACTGGCTTCAACGGCCCCACAAAACGGCCCCATTTGTGATTGGCCGCACCGGCCACACAATCAGGAAAAATAGGGCCCACAAGTCAGTGAGAGATGGATGGATGGCTGGCCCGCCATGTAACAGTCGAGGCGACGTAACGTAACGCTCAACGCACGACCCGCCCCAACGTGGTCCCACTAGTCAGCATGTAGCAGTCAAGCCTTTGACCTGACGGCATCCCCTGTCCGAGCGCCTGTGAGGATTTCAGAAAAGAGGAAGGGGAAAGTGAGGAAAGCTAAGCAGCTAGGGAAAACTGAGTACAACTAATGAACCAGGGGCACGGAAATAGAAATCCCAAGACTATTTGTGTGACTCTCTTTTAAGTTCAAATATATTTTCCAACAAGGATCACTAAATGATCTTTTAGCAACATTTTTCACAACCTTCAAGAATACCAATACTTTTTCCCATTATGGTAACAGTTGCTACCCATGTCATCAACTCAAAAGCTGAAATCGGGGTTATACCATTGATCGTTCGTAGGCCAACAGATTTGTTGGTATCCCGAAGGTGTGCATCAAAAGTTCGTAAATAAGCTTTAAGCAATATCACACTTTGACTCACTACTTTCAGTTTTGGCATGTACCTCAATTACCACTAGACTTCATTTCAATCAAACAACTCCTTTCAAGAGTACCCTCAAGTCTATCAATATATCTATGTGGTTAAGTATCTTCAAAGTTCAACTCTTAAGATAATCTGTAACATCCCAAGTTCAGCAAACCTGACTAGTTCTCCAGAATGCAAAAAATAAGGGGAAAACTTTTTCTTGTTTAGTGATGCATCTGAAAGTGTAGCAGATGATATACTCCTTACCTCACCCTCAGTTGACAAAAGCTATTTCACAGAACTGTCTAGGCTCATTTTACATATTCACAAATATTCTAGCATTTCAAAACTTGAGCCAAGATGCCTTTTCCACAACAATTATCTTCCTAGCTTCTATTAACAAAATTATTTTCAGGATAATACTTTCAACTATTCTTATCCCTAGGTTGGTCCAAAGCCTTTCATAAACTTTTAAACTCTACTTTTGGTAGAAATACCAAGGGACTCTCATCTACTTCAAAATATAACCTTTAAAAATACCCATCCTTACCTCAAGTTAAGCTTGATGGTAAACCCTAGTACGAGTTGTTTTGCTTGGAAGATGGATTTCCTTGATCTGCTACTTGATGAATTTCCATGGTATGTTGTTTGACTTGTTTGATTAGGAATTAGCTAATCCAAGAATATCAACCCTAAGAAAATTAACCAGGCATGATCTAAACTCTACTCACTATAGTGCCCATCTAAACCCTTAACCATATCCCTTTAAGGCTAATCCCTTCTAGAAGTTTCCAAGTCAATGAAGACCAATATCAAGCATGGATCTATCCTACTCAATCTAAACTTCATCATCATCCACTTGATGATGCTTGGGTACTTTGCAACCAATCAACAACATCCCCTATACTCTAGTCAAAAACCATAAGTCTTCTATAATATGGCTAAGTTTGAAAAGGTTATCGATATGCCATTTTTGAGTCTCCCTCATTTGCAACCCTTGTTAATTTTTTGCAACAAAATTGAAAAATATTGTAGAAAATATTAAGGACTACCAAGTACGACTCTTTACCTTAGCTAGAACATCCCCCAACTCACTTGTTCTTGATGGTTTTGCAGGCAAGAAAGTAATCTTTTCTGCAAATCTTATCAACATGCCTACTTTGGCAGAAGCTCACATCTTCATACTATCTTCTTTTGACCAACTATTCTGATGGTTGTGTTCTACTCATGAAGCTCTATCAATCACTAATTCACTTGTTTAAAGTGGGGCTTTGTGCTTCCAAAACACACATGGGTTTGAAGGCTAGTTGATAATCTATTTTGGCACCCTAATTTTATTCAAAGTTTGTCATCAATCCTTGGAGAGGTCAATCATGATCAACCAAAAAAAATTGTACTATGGTAATCTACATCACATGGTCTATACATCAATATATCCCATGACCCAAGCGGAGCTCTAAGATCCAAGATCCAACAAGGTTTTGATGGTATAAAAGTAACTTTGCCTTAGATCCTCTTTTCCTTGTATTCTTCGAAAATCTAGTCTGATATTCAAAAACCAAGGTATCAAATGAGGGATACATCTGGTTGACATCATCTACCATAGGGATATAAATACCATATATTAGCCATATTAAATTGATTTAAAAACTATTTAATTTTCTTACTAAGCAACAACTCCAAAACTCCTGCTACAAAGGAAAGTTTCTATTTCTCGAAACACTTGCCCATATTCAAACAAATTTTATGCCTATATATCATGCCCTATCTTCCAACTTCAAAATATTTTTTTGAAGAGTTTTATTATTTATTTTTGCCCATTTTCTTAAATGGCTAAAATGGAATAATACTTATTTTAATTACTTTTACCCATAAAAAAATCTAGGGAAAATTCCCAAAAGTGTGAAATCATATTTTGGACTATCTTCAATCAAGAACCCCACCATCTCCAATTCAAAAATATCAAATAAAATTCTGAAATCCATTTTAACACTTTTCGAGTATGGGATAATAAAGGGATATATAATCATAGGAAAAATCCCAAAACAATTATCCCTAGTACAACTTGACCATACCAACCTACCAGCATAATTTCCCCATCTTCCCAGTACCAAATTTTGAAACTTACCTCATCACCATCATCATGGCAAAACTTTGTATATGATCAAAATCATGGAGTAAACTCCATCCAAACCCTTCCAAACTTGTCAAGCACTCCTCCACATCAACCACACACCGTCTTTTCGACCATCCCAGTAGCATGACTATAGCAACCCTATTCCACTTGTCTCTTGTGCTTGGATTTGGAGGAGACATAGCCTATATAGTTTCCTTGCCTATTTAATAATTTGCAGCAGCTTCCTTACCTACTCTCTACCCCTCTGCACGATCAGGGCACCCCAGCACGGCCACCCACCGCCCAAACCAACCAATGGTCGATCCTGATGTCTACGCACTTCTATTCTTGTAGACAGTTGTTGGGCCTCCAAGTGCAGAGGTTTGTAGAACAGCAACAAGTTTTCCCTTAAGTGGATAACCCAAGGTTTATCGAACTCAGGGAGGAAGTGGTCAAAGGTATCCCCTCTCAAGCAACCCTGCAATCAAGATACAAGAAGTCTCTTGTGTCCCCAACACACCCAATACACTTGTCAGGTGTATAGGTGCACTAGTTCAGCGAAGAGATAGTGAAATACAAGTGGTATGGATAATTATAAGGGGTAACGGTGCCAGAAAATAGCTTTCTGGCGTGTGGTTGACGTGGGAAAAGACTAAAGGCAAACTGAAATAAAGATGGAAGCAAGAAAACATGTAACAGATCTAATTGCAAACGGTGTATTAATGCTTAGAAACAAGGCCTAGGGATCATACTTTCACTAGTGAACACTCTCATATAAATATATTCTCTTTATGATACTACTCTTAACTACTCTCCGGTTGGACATTCTAATCCATGGTAGGGCTATAACAGCACACCTCAATGTAAGCCATTCCCATCTAGAAAAATCCACACTGTCACCTTGAGCACTAGATGGTTCCAACAAACACCACAATTTCATAGACACATCCAACTCTGAATATAACTCATAAAAAGTATTTGTAATCTCTAGCCTAAGTTCCACCATGGTGTGCACGCTGTCACTTTCGCACACATGGGGAGAGCAGAGATCTATTAAAGCACTTGAGTAGCAAGGTAGATCTATAGATTACAAGCTCATGATCTCAATAAGATCATGCATAGAGAGAGATGAACACATAGCTACACGTAGAACCCTTAGCCTCGAGAGAGAACTACTCCCTCCTCATCATGGGAATCAGCAATGGCGATAGAGATCGTGGTGGAGATCGATGGAGATAGCTCAGGGGGCACTTCCCCGACTCGACAAGGTGCCAGAACAGAGACTTTGTGTCCCCCTGAATCTCCTCTTCGTTGGCGGCGGCGCTGCAGAACTTTTCGTGAATTTATGATTGACGATATAGGGTTTTTCCATCGGGAGGAATATATAGGCGAAGGGGCAAGGTCGGTGGCCATCTAGGGGGCCCACGCCATGCCCTGGCGTGGCCTGGGGGACCCGCGCCTAGGGGTGGTGTGGCCACCCTATGGCCCCTCTCCAACTCTCCTTCTGGCTCCGCGAGTCTTCCGGGAAATAATGACTTTGGCTTTTGTCTGGTCCAATTCCGAGAATATTGATTTTCTGACTTTCCTAGAACCAAAAACAGTAGAAAATAGGCAACTGGCACTATGGCATCTTGTTAATAGGTTAGTCCAAGAAAGTGTATAAAAATACTCCAAAGTGTGGACAAAACATAAGAAAGTAGATAAAACCAAGCATGGAACATCAAAAATTATAAATACATTTGCAATGGATCAAAGGCTCAACCTCTCTCTCTTGATCTCATGAGTTATGCCCACCATACACCTTATAATCTTGGATAAATAGTCCAGTGTCCTTCCCCCGCTCTTGCTCCACTATTTCCCTCTCTGGCTACCAGAGAACCCCCACCCAGCTCCTTGTTCATCCTTAGGCTCTCCCTCGCCATGAGCAAGAAGAACACCCCACCTTCAGCCATTATCATCCTCGTGCCCGAGGTTGCCACCTCTCTTCTTCCCTCCCTTGCATGCCACCTTTTAGAACCCCTTTTCCCTACCCTAGCTCCCTAGAGCTCTCTTCAGCTCTACTGCGCAGGAGGAGGATAACCAACCCTCTCGGATTCAACTTACAAAATGGTTTGCAGGTTCACCCTGACCTTCTCCGCTCCCCCCTTTTTGTATGCATGTGCGCCCCTACTCCGGATCTACCTAACCAGAACTTTCCCTTGGCTCAGGAACGCATGAAACCCTTTCCACCATGGAGCACTGGTGTGGTCTGTTCGCTCGTGCATGTGTGTTGCCCTCCCCGGTCGCAGGAATCACCTCTTCCGCACCTTGATGTGGTTGCCGTTGACCACCGCATCACCTATGACCAATACCCGCCGGCCTCTGCCACCCAGTTGAGCTCAAAGTACAAACACTCCCTCGCTAAGGTTTCCTCCACCACCAGGTCTATTTCGTCGAAGACGAAGACGGACATCCGTTGGATTCCCTTAAATCCAACGGGACAGCTTGCCCCTTACTGCTTCGGCCGCTAACGCCCACTAACGCGCGAACCCCACTGACAGGGATTCAACTCCTGCGCCCGCATGAACCTCTACGACATGTTGGGCTGGCCCGCCCTAGTGTGGCCCAACTCCAAGAAAATCTAGCCTAGCAACCTCTCACTCCCCTTTTATTTATTTTATAAATTCCAAATATATTCATTGCAGTCTGGTTTAATTCAATATAAAATTTAAAAATACCTGATTTTACATAGATCTATTTGTATACATGGTCCTTAGTCTTTTGTGAAACATCCAGACCAAACCATAGGCCTAGATTCATTTTTGATTATTTCCTAAAATAAAATCTACTAATATGTATCTGTTTCACTAAATAATTTCCATAGCAAGGTTCATATATCCAAATAGGTTGAACCCTTTCTCTCCTAATAGTAAAGTCAAATACCCGGCTATTTGTCATTGTCCCATGTCCACTTGAGCTATAGATTACCTGTAGCAAAAATAACAAATTATATTTAGAGCTGAATTTGAGAAATTCCCTAGGTAGATCTACAACAAACTTTGAGTTGACTACAACTCTCCTAGATGTGCTGTAGCCATGTCTACCAAGATCCAGTAGCTCATATTTTTTTTGAGAATCTATTAAATTATGGTGAATTAAACTTCTTTGTCTATGGTTAATTTAGTCAGTAAATCAATACAGGAGTTTTATAACTCCAAAAATGATGAATCCAATTTGTTCAGAAAGATATTTGGAATACCTACTATGTGTACTTGAATTCATATCAGAATGTTCTATAGAATAAATATTGTTAAAAAGACAATTTGACTACAAAACTAACTTTGGGATTTTCCCTAGGGCATTCTGTTAATTATTTTGAGGTGTTTACAACTCTAAAAAAATCACAAATTCCAAGATATACCCAACCCTCTGAGGAATTAATAAATTGAGCTACATATCTCTTCTGGTGAATTACCCACCTAAACTAGGGTTATTTCCACTATAAAATTGATATCTTATTAAGGAAAATTGATAAAATAATGAAACCACTTTTGTTGGCCTTGTTATTTCAATACCTCCCTAGTGATACCATTCTTGTACATTGATATCATAAAGACCCAAGCCCTAGTTTGAAACCCCCTTATTAGGTGGTATTTGAATTTTAAAACACAAAATAGGTTCCACAAATGTCTTTCCATTATATCCAACTGCAACCAACACAATCTACCAGAACCTAATGAAGGGAATAAAGTGTTGAATGTTTGTTTGTTGTATTGTAATGATGCTTGTATGCTTTGTTTTGATTATGGATTTGTTTGCTTGTATGTGCTATCTTTGACAATGATAGTTGCGATTATATCGGACACCAGAAGAAGTTGTTTTATTGAGTTATTATGGTATTCTCAGAAGAAGTCCAGGGACATATATTGCTGATCACAGGAAAGCCACCCTTGCTCATAAGCCTGGTCCTAATATTTTACTTATGCATGTTTTGCTTATTATTTATGAAAACTGCATTGTTTTATTATATAATGATCTAGATCTGGTAGTGGCTTGGATCATCCAAACCATTACACATGTGTAATACTAAGTACAACCCCCTTTATTACACCTATTGGTCCCTCGTATGGTAGATGGTGTATAATACCATACCCCTTTGGAGATCCCATTTTAGCCGAAGCAAAACTACTGGATGGGAAGACCCCGGAAAGGTTTTACAAAATGTTTTATGATAAAACCTTGGTGAGGTTTGATCTACCAAGAGAAGTTTGAGAAAAGAAAAAGGTTTTCGTTTTACAAAGGAAATAGGAGGAAAAATATTTTGGAAAACGCACTCGGTTCTTTGCAGCTTTAGCTATAACAACTTAACCCGTGCAACCACATTACTCCTATATCGGAAGGGGTTGGGATGGAAGTTTGTCTACTCTGGTATAAGTTGTCTCACAACTCCTACAGAAGATTTCGATCTCTGGAGGTGGGCCTTGTCTGGGTCCCTGTAATGTACCTCAGCACCTAGAAGAAGGAACAAAGGGTCTACGAGCCTCCATGTGATACTATGAGCCTCCCATTGAAAGCGTACAAAGGCGCTTCGGTTGGTCCATGGTACCCGGCATCCCGGTGTTGAGGGGTCGACTCATAGGGTAGGCTCTTGCACTGGAGTGGTAATTCTGAAGGTCTTGAACGGTTATCGACCCACGATCTATAGGTGATCAGGGTAGGGTACTCGAATGGTGTGGGTAATGTGTATAACCTCTACAATGTGTAAATCTATTCCAATAGTCGTGTCTACGATTTATGGAAGGGTTGGACAAATTAAGAGCGGTGCTGGTTTTGATTTCAAAAAGGACTTTGGAACAACAAAGGCTTTGAAAATGATTTGACCATGGGATGGTCGGAAAGGAAGGAAAAGAGTTTGGTCATGAGATGATCGGAAGGAAGAAGCAAATGGGTGACCCAGTCCTAGTGTTTTCCATAACATTTCAAAAAGTTTTTTCCAAAATGTTTTAAAAGGTTTTCAACAAAGATATGTAGATGCTATATCAACAAGAGAAACTATTTTAGAAAAGAACCTCTCTTGGAGCCCTCCTACTACCACATCCAAATTGCATATATGTTTATTGTCATTATCTTAAGGTGGTTGTGAGTACATTCAAAGTACTCACTGGCACTATCCCTGGCTATTTACTTGGCCGGATTCAAAGAAGAAGGTTATATTGACAACTAAGCGAGCTAGGACGTTCTCCCAGTCAGTTGCATGTAGGTTAAGTCACGGCTTGGGCTCTTCGCTTGATGAAGTTCCGCTGATGCTGAATTGATGTAGCCATAAGGGCATTAAGGTATGACTTCTATCCACATAAGTATTGGATGATTACTTTTATACTTGTCGGTTATGTGCCACGTCTGACTCGTCATGGGATCGTGGTGGTGTGCAGAACAGGGATTCTCGGAGGATTAATCTGGGGGCCCCACATAATCACTCAACATACAGGTCATAAATTGGAAACTTTTTCTTATTGTACTTGTCTTGCAATATTATTTCCAAGGCAAGACACAGTTAGCTACAAGAACTCGAGCAAAAGCTTCCACAACTATTTATCCATACAAATAAAAATCTTTGCTCTAGCTATTTTGAATTACTCCCACTAGCATAGTATCTTGACAAATCAACTAACTAGGATTGACATTTCAAATTTCTAAAGTGGGAGACATAGGACATACCTCTGATGAGTAACTTCATGATTCTCTTCCTTATGGGGATGTGTTCCTTCAAACTTAAGTCAAATGACTTTCATAATAATAATGAAGCAAAGTGGCAATAAGAAAATCCACTTTCACGAAATAAGGACAAAAGGAAAAATATTTTTGTATTTTTGAGGATGGATATTAAAGAATAGAAAGGACTTGCGACCAAGCAAGATACTAAGAAAACAAAACAAAGAAACGAAAAAGGAAAAGGAAAGCGAAAAGCAAACAAAAAAAGCAAAGTGTTGGAACAAGCCCAACATGAGTGTTTCAAAGGTCTCACGGAGCTAGAGTACAACCTCATTATTACACAAATATAAATGCTTAGGGAACACATCCCAAAGCTCAGGATTTTGCAAGCCCATTTGTTGCTCATTGTGATGGTGGTGGATATTTTTCCAACTTCCATTCGCTGCTCCAATTGGTGAACTGGGTTGAGAGGTTCGTGATGCAGTCTCGAAGGTTGATGGAGAGGTTTCTCATGTTCTTGATGTTTCCGAGCACATATATATATATATATATATATATATATATATATATATATATATATTCATAGGTGGTGTAGTAGTTTTCTGGATGTTGCTCCTGTTTGGGACCTTCTTGTTCTTATTCTTCATGTTCTCCTTCCTCATCCACTGGTACTTCTTGTCGGGGTAGTCTTGCTTCAACATGCGCATCCACTACAAAAATACCCCCATACCCGACACTTTTTTGGGGCGGCATAAGCAAAAAGAACCGACAAAAGTTGGATACGCGGCGGATGTGCTATTTGCTGCAACAAGGAGCACGGTGACCTATTTTTTGCTGTGGCAAATTTATGTATGACATTAAATTGCACCCACGCTGGTTGTCTATCGGTATCGGCATTCTGAGATGCCTCAGTAACGCGAACTAGGGCACTAATGCTTCGACCGTAGATAAGAGGTGACGTGGACTATGGGTCCCGCATGTGTGACTACTGATGTTTGTCTCATGAACGGGTGAGACCCACCAAAATCCAGTCATATCCTACAAGAGCATAGGTTCGTCAGAGCATTTTTTCGTGGAAGTATTAATTCTAGTTTTTATATCGATCCCAATAAGGAGATTAGGGAAGTGTCTTTATGAGGCGTTTCTGTCGCACCGAATGTGTCACGTTGTCTTGAGTGAATTGAATGCAAATGTAGAGAGTGGATGTGGATGAGTGGATTATGTGGGAATTTCAAGTGAAGAAAAATGCTAGAAGTAAATAACATAAAAAGTAAAGAGAGAGAAAAGTGCTTGGGATTCTTGTAGATGAGAAGTTAGGCACAGAGAGAAATGGTTCATGGTAATAGTGAATGTGCCAAATGAATAAAATGAGATAAGTGATTGTGATACTTCTTATTCATATGTGAGTAGTCAAGCAACCCATATACTGACTAGGTGTCCTATTGGTAGATTCTTCCAAATCCCAATGATCTGGCTGCCTGGTACCACAAAAATGTTTAGCGTATTATTTAGAGTCTTTCGACTAGATGAAGACTTTAGGCTCGGTGGTTCCTTGTTATCCTTGAGTAGTACTAGCTCCTCTTTGGTATCGACTGTGTCACTCAGGAGTCACCGATTCACTAGTAAACAAGTTCATACCTATGAGATCTCAAGATCATGTTATTCGGACCATTAAATTAGACAACAAGCATTAGGCAAGCATAGATATTCATTCTCACATTATAATAATCATGATAACAATTACAAATGGATGGAAATAAAGGATGCACAATACATCTTACCAATCCCCTACATCTCCCACGCCTATGGGCATTTACTCAAACATGAGAGAAAGACAGATCAAAGGCATAATAAAATTGCAAATAGAAATCATCTCAACTCTACCATAGCAAGCCACAATATCAGTTGAAGATCAAATCAAATACAAACCAAGGTTGATAAAAGATTCAAACCCTAATCTTACAAGTGTGAATATCTCTCTCTCAGTACAAGTGGGGATGATGGTGGAGTGGATGATTGAGAGGTTGGGGATCATCGAAGGATGAGACGGTGTTCTTCCCATTCATCAGATCTGATCTCCTCTCTTCTGGAGCTAGTTGTGGTGGATGTGTTCGTCTTCTCGTCCCCCTCCTTCACGAAAGTTTCTTGTATTGATATAACAAAGGGAAAGGAAGGTGGTACGGGTAGGTCCTATGGGCGGTCTTGTTCCTTTGCGGCCCCAAAGTTCTTGGGCGAGTGCATCGCGGGGCCCGAGTTTCCTGAAATTGCTGCGTTTCGCAAAGTTGGGGCTGCCAACTACCGAGAGGGGCCAATTCAAGGAAAACTCATCTCACCCCTACCAAATCCAAACAATCCGTCAAACTGCCCCATGAAGTAGACGGTCGGGACCCCATGTCAGTAATATGTCCATGATGCGAGAGCCAACCCGGCAACCATGTAGGAAAAATGAGGGACTAAAGGGGCTTGGTGCGTTGACCAAATTCACAAATCCACTGCCTCCTTTTGCAAGAACCCTAGCACGGGCAGCGTCGGAATCAACCCTCCAACAAGAACGATCCCTTCAGACATTTTGACTTCTGGCGCTAAGTTTCTACACGCACTCGCTGATACCAAGCTCGAATGCCGAATGCCGTGCCCGCCGTTGTGACGCTCTAGCCCGCCTCTTCCACCAAGGAGCTGAGCAGCGCAAAGGAAGGCAGATCCTATTACCGAGGAAGAAGTAGTTCTGGCTAATTGTGGGTGAGCAAATCTTCTCTTTGCTATTCGCCCTATCTATAACTGCGAGCTGGCTATTGGCATTATAGAGATAGATAGAATCTAGAATTGTTTGCTAGGACAATGCTAACAAATAATTCTTATCTTTTGTCCCCAATTTTCTGTCAAGTAGGATCTCCGTTGAACCCAAATACACGGTTATGGTCACCCTCTACGGCTACCACATTAAATTAGAAGATGGGAAGAGCAAGTGGAATCAACCTCGCAGTTTGAAGATGAAAGTACCGTCTGTGTAGTTATGCACTATCCCTGCTATGGTTGTTGTTGTGCGTGAATGTGCTAAAATGGGACCGGAGCAGACTGCACGGTTCAGCTTCATGGATGAACGAGGCATCACGGTTCCTATAATGTGTGACAATCAACTAATTGGTTTGATGAAATAGTTTGTTGGGATTCACATGGTTATGGTGGTTTGTAAAATACTGAATGTGGAAGCTGCTACTACTGGGAGGTTCCCAACTATTATTGGACAGTGTGGTCTAACTCAAACCCCTGATGCTGTTAAGCAAAATGTGGTTCCTCGTTCGTGCCATGATTTTGTCGGGCAACCTCCTCGTAGGAGTCCCCATATTCCAGTTGTGCAAAACTCTGCTCTAGAATCTGCTGGTATTGGTCGTCCCCATGGTGTTGTAGCTCTGGCTGCTGTTGACCCAGTCCATGCCGCTTTTGAGAAAACTAAGGCTTTCAGAGGCTGCCCCGCTATCGTTGCGAAGACCGCTGCCTTGTGTGTTATTCCTCCTTGAAACCGTGCTCATGTTGTGCAAACCCCTGCTCTAGAATCTGCTGGTACTGGTCGTCCCCGTGTTGTTGTTGATCTGGCCGATGTTAACCCAATCCCTACCGTTGTTGAGCAAACTAAGGCTTCCGGAGGCTGCCCCACCATTGTTGCCAAGACTACTACCTTGTTTGCTCCTCCTCCTCGAACAAGTGCTCAAGTTCAGCGTGCTACTGGTCTGGAGCTAGCTCATGGTATGGACTCTACTAGCACTCGAAGCACTGTTATTGTGGAAACTGCTACTGATCGTCAATGTGGCGTCGCAACAACTACTCCTATTGTGGCTGACTTTAGCCGTGGCCTTGCTTGTCCACCAGGTATTGTAGCTCCCACTGCAAAGGGCCCTTTTGTTGCTCCTCGTCCTGATACTTCCACCGATGTTGCTCCAGCTAACAATGACGCTAGTGATGGTGATGGTGGCATTGTGGCTAGGTTTGATGGTGCCGCTCCACCTCTCGAACCACTCGGAAGTTTCGATCCAGCAGAAACTGATGATGGCAAAGTAATCATTTGTGTCGGTGAAGTGAAGTTCAATGCAAAATTAGATGATGTAATCCTTGGTAGATACGATCCTAAAGTGGTAGAGTTATCTAACATGATGGCATCGTTACCTGTGAAGCTGCTGTGGGGGTCCTCCTAGGTAGCATAGTTGGTATATTTTGGTTACAAGAGCAAAAAGGCTATAAAACTGAAAGATACCAGTGATTTAGCCGTACCGTTTACAAGGAAACATTATAGAGGTGAAGTGTTCATCCACTTGATAGTGCAAATGGTTTGAGAGGAGTTGTATTTCGATAATAGAGATGATGGACTTGTGGAAGGCATGCGTGACCTGATCCATGGCATCACTAAGGATTGTGCGACCTAGGGTAGCATCGAACAGAGGAGAGTCTTATAGAGGAGCAGGAAGAGCATCCCCAGAAAGGGTGCTCCAAAGAAGAACATCACCCAGGAGACCACGTCAGAGAAGAAGACGCCTAAGATTCACATTAAAAAAGGCACCACGCCGTAGAGTACACCCTTGAGATCCAGTCAAAATGCCACACCAAACGGTAGCAGCAAAAATGCTAAGAGGGCGAGTACGATGGTGAACACACCCAGGATTGGTAGCAAAAAGGCTAAGATGGCCAGCACGGAGGATGCCACACTTAGTGGTGGCAGAAAAAAAGTTAATTTGGAGTGGAACATGTCGCTGAGGTCTGGCAATAATGCTAGCATGAAGGAGAACACGCCCAATAGTAGCAGAAAAAGTGCTAATTAGAAGAAGAACATGTCGTAGAGGTCAGGAAATAATACCAGCACGCTGGAGCCAACACTTGGGAGGGGGAGCAAGAAGGAGATCACATCCAAGAGGAGCAGGAAAAGCCTAGTTAGATGGCGAACAGAATGCAGATGTCAAGCCCTACTGATACCATCAGGAAGGAGGATGTACATAAGAAGATCAAGAGGGTTCTATACAATTAAGATGAAATAGGGTTGCCGGTGAGGTAGATTGGGCCAATGTTCTGGTTCATCCGGGTGGAGATGATGGTGCAGCCCCACCCCTGGGAGTCAATATGATGTGTGAAGTATTAGGCATTAGAGACGATGGCCAAGATTTTGAATCAGATGAAGAAGAGGCCACTGTAGAGGATCAAAAATTTGGTAATGATGAAATAGGTGAGGAATTTAACAATGAGTCTGGCATTCCAGTCGATGATTTGGGTGTCGAAGTAGAAGAAATGAAACATGACCACGAGTATCCTATAATTTCAGTCGACATCGAGTTTAGGAACATGCATGATTTCAGGATGTTGTTCCAGCATTTTTGTATCAAGGGGGAGTTCCATGTTCATCGACTGAAGAACACTTTCCAGAGGTATGAGGCCGTTGGCAGGTTAATGTGGAGGAATGAACGAGTCACAGTACATTGTCCATAGAGGATCACATCAACAGCCTTACCTGCATCAAAGGCAATTAGGGTATTGTGGCAATGAATGCAGCAAACCATTTGAACTTTCTATCTTTTCACTCTATAAATACAATTGTTGTGCAAGCTCTTTCTGGCAATGAGTCGACACCGCTTATCTTATAAATGAATCTATGTTGTAGGTGAACAAAATGGGCCCTCCCCACATGTGTCCGACAGGCATCAAACTGAAATCCTCAATGGATGATACGGATTCGGTGGCTATACAACCTATGTCGATACTAAAGGATAACCCTAAGGAGACAGTGAAGAATATTCAGACTAGCTTGGGTTCTAAATACAACATTGTTCTACGATATTACACGGTTTGGAAAAGTAAAGAGAAAGCTCTAAGGGTCTTGCATGGGGATTGGACCAATAGGTTTAGGATTCTGTACAACTTCAAGGCGTATGTACAAGCAAGGTGTCCGGGGAGTGTTGTGGAGATTGACACCGAATCAGTACGTGGGAAAATTTATTTGAAAAGATATTTCATGGCGCTTAAACCTTGCATCCAAGGATTCAAGGACGGTTGTATGCCATCTTTGAGTGTAGACAACACTGTTGTACCTACCTCGGTGAATTACGCTCTTAGTTACAAGCCTGGATGTCCGGAAATGGTTAAAATAGTACGGTGGGGCCCAAATGCCACTCACAGGTAGACCTTTCGGCCGTCCTAACCATTTCCAAACATCGGGACAAGAACGAGCGGCGTAATCGGCAGGCGAAGGGATCAACTACATACACAAGTGAGTATGTATGCAAGCCACCATACAACAGTCCTCAGAGCCATTCCATCTAAAAGAAATAGAAATATTGCAACGCCATATGGCAAGATCAAAATATCCTAGATAGATATATTAGTTTAGGATATCTCCTCATACATCAAACATCAGAGTATCAGGCGGAAGCGGAAAACAAGATCCGAGTACGGATAAGAAGCAAATCGGCATAAGATGACCCATAAATAAACACATCCCGCCCACAGATCTCACGGATCCCCGTTCCCAGAATCTCTACACAGAATGATCGTTGCCAACATCGTCCGTCTCCTCCACCCAGTATCCATCTTGCGAGATTACCTGTTCATTTGAATCAAACAATTTATCGTGTGAGACCCTAGGGGTACTCAGCAAGTCTTTATGCCTCTAAAGGGGACACAACCTGGGGTGACGCGATTGCAGCAAAAGATAATCCCTAACAATTCTATGGATACTCGCTAACCATCCGCCTAACCAAAGATAGACGGATGTCCGTGAATTAATAACAACAGTTATAACAGTAATATTAACAGATCCATCCTCCTCCTCGCTTACCAACGAGGAAGCGGACGAACAACCCCCCATCCGTTGGCAGTTTTATTATCCATTCCATGAGTGTTGCACTATTTACTAGTCAGGTACTTAGTCAAGTCAAAAGCGGTACTTTAGTTATACTTGTCTATGATCGAGAAACTGTGCTCCAAGTCGTCCATAATCGTGGACACGGCTTTCAGAAAGTTTTACCCTGCAGGGGTGCACAAATAGCAACACACACTCGATCAACCTCGGAAAAACCAAATCAAAACCCAACGAGGCAGTCACGACAAAGCGATCACAGGATTCAGAAATATTTCAGGGGGCCACCCCATTAAGCTACCTGCGACGAAGTTGGCCGGCTCCGAGACGGACTCAAGGTTTGTGTGGACAGCTGTAAACGACTGGGAACCCGAAATTGTGACTGGGCTTGTCGATACAGCAAAAACGTGTCACGAACCTAAACAGTACAGGTGCTCTGCGCACAATCGTAATTAAAGCAGTAAAGCATGGCATAAGTACAGGATAGTAATAAAGCCCCAAACTAATTGTGGCCCCAAGAAATAAGAATGAATCAAGCTCTGGCTCAGGGGGGTTCATAAGCCTCCCGGATGTGGATAGCGCGAATATTCAAGGAACAGGAATCAAGTACTCGGGGTCCTACGGGACACAAGTGAGCATGAAAAACCAAATAGCAGATATTGCTCACCGGTGCCACTTTCATTAGTTATCCCATTACTACTCAGGTTAAGTTGTATAGGTACCTCGTTATCCATCAGACACTCACATACCCTACACATGCTGTTCTACGACTCGCATGGCCCAAACAACTCCTGTAGTAATGGCTCATGGGATGGAGGAACTAGCTTAGGTGGGGTTTAAAAGTAAAGGCTATGCAGTACTTGGGATTCAATTTAATGCAATCGCGACTCAATGATGCAAGAATAAGATAGAGGCAATAGGTACTGTATGTATGCAAGCATGTGGTAGTGCTTGCCTGGCAGCTCAGTTGCAGCGAGAGAAGGATCTGGGTAGTGCTCCTGGGTTTCTTGATATATCCCTTGCTCAGCGTCTATTCGAAGAAGAACCAAACAAACAAGGGCCAACATAAATAAAGTGCACAAGCATATGAATAAAATGCAACAAGTTAACAATCATGCCATGATGAATGATGCACAATTTGCATGGCAATAAAGTAGCATGGCATGGGTGAGGTGTGGAATACAAGAATAACGCCTTTTATTGAGTTTTAATCATATTTTATACTCAAATAAGTTGATGTATACTTCATATTTATATGATGCATGCTGCAATTCAGAACAAGGAATGCATAAACAGAAAGGTCTCGTCGAGCTGATCATTTTAGACATATTATTTGCTCAAATTTGGAGTTATAAAACAAAAGTTATTAATTAATTAAGAAAAAGGGCATTTTGTTGTAATTTTATTCAACTCGAAATTTAAAGTGTTCAAAATATATTTTTGGAGGGCATATTTGAATTCCTCACATTTTTCTGATTTCAAAACATATATGATTTGTATTATTTGGTTTTGAAAATTAAAAGTTATCTTAAAACAGATTTGAATTTGAATTTAAAACAAATTTGAAAAGTTTAAATTAAAACAGAAAAGAACAGAAACTTTTGTTACTCAGACAAACCTAGCCAAAGACACAGACAAGTGGGGCCAGGTGCTGATTGGGCGACACGCGCGCGGAAAAGCTTTTCTCACCGCGGGAGTGGCCAGCGGGCTCGCAGGTCCACTTGCCAGCGGGGGAAACGGTCACAGCCACGTGGCGCAGAGGGGAGTGCGGGTTGAGGGGCGGAGAGCTGGGGGGTTTTCTTGCAAGACTGACCGGGCGGCTGACTGGTGGGCCCCGAGGTACCGCGGGTTAAGGCGAAAATAAAAGAAAGGTGCTATTTGTAAAACTACCACAGGCCCCTGTAGATCTTCTCTGCGGCCGCGGACGGATCGGTGATCGACCGCAAGGAGTGGGGATTCGATCCGGGGACGTGCGGGTGCGTGCTGGGGGTGCGAGCTAGTGCGGTAGGTGAGGGGAGGTTGCTAGGAGGGGGATGGGCGGCTAGATGAGGCTCTTCGCGACGCGATGATGCAGAGGATGCACGTGCACGCGACGCACCGAGAGCGCTCGACGGTTGGTCCGGCGAGAACAGGGAGCCACGGCGAGGACGGAGGTGTCAGGGAGGATCGTGGGCTCACCGCGGGGTTGTTGGTGCGGACGGATCGGGCTGGGACACGGTGGATCGACGGCGATGCAGACACTCCCGCGGCTAGGGTTTCGTCGAGGCGTCTCGGTCCTGGTGAGCCTGGGGTCCTTCTCCTCCTCGCTGGCGCGTACGAGGTGAAGTAGGGGAGCCGCGTGGTCTTCCTCGACACCCGTGATCGTCACGCCACCGGTTGGTAAGATAAGGGGAGGTGGAGGCCGACGGTGGCCGGCGATGGGGTAGATGGTGGCGGTGGAGAAGAGAGGGAAGAGGGCAAGGCCCTGGGGTGGATCTGGGAGGCAGAGGAGAGCCGTGTGGAAGGGGAAAAGGAGGAAGGAAGGAGGAGCAGCCGTGGCAGGGGGGTAGATGAGGGTGGCTTCGGTGCCACCTTTTCCCCCTCGAGCACGTGCTCGGCTAGACGGCAGGGGCAGAGGGAGGGGTAGATGGGGGCTTCCAGGTGGGGTCAGGGCGAGGCCAAGGAGGGTAGGCTCGGGTGGGGCTGCTGTGGCAGGGAGAGAGCTAGAGAGAGAGTGGATGGTGGCATGGAGCTAGGGTTGGAGGGAGGGGGTGGCTCGGTTAGGGTTGGGTGGCCTCGGGTTAGGGTTTTTTCTTAGGGTTATAGAGAGGGGTGGCTGGGGTGTGGGCCAGGGAGAGGGTGGCCAGGTGGGGCCATCAAGGGGAGGCTCGGCATGGTGAGAGGAGAGGGTGAGGTAGGGTGTAACTAGGGTTAGATGAGGGGTTAGGTTTAGGGTTTGGGTTAGCTAGGTTTGAGAGAGGAGAGATGAGGTAGGGGGTTTAGGGTTTAGATACTTGCATGTATCTAGCTAGATCAAACAAGAATAGGTGGATTTGGTGTAGGGTTTTAGCAAGCTCAAACAAAAACAAACAAAAAGGAGTGGTAGAAAAGGGATAGAGGTGCTTCACTCAAAAACCAAATAAAACAAAGGAGGACAAGAGATGGAGATGGAAAGGATTTTACATGGTCATGCATGGCATACACATGTGAGAAAAACTTGATGAGCACTAGGCCAAAAAGAAATAAACCAAACATGGTGAAAGATTTGGGAGAGAAGGGAGAGCTCCAAGAGATATACACCACTCAATAATTCATATAAAAACCAAAGGACTAGAATGCGGTGGTGCTTGAATGGCCCATGCAAAATAATTAATGCCATGTTTATTCTTGTGAAAACAATAATATTAACATGGCATTATTCTCATGCATTCCCAATAGTGGAATAAGGCCAAGCAAAAGAAGTTGTAGAATTGGATCCACCCTATCTCCCATGAGCTAGATTAAATACCAAAAGAAAAATAATTACAAGCTCATGGATAATGGGATGGTGGAATTGTAAGGTGGTGAAAAGAAAGGGTAGTGGAGTGGAATAAAAGATATGCCCCCAACTCAACTTGGGCATCAAGCATTTATCAAGAACCAAATACAATATCAAGAGACAAATACAATTAACAATGCATATGAGAGAAGGACCAAAACAAAAGGGTTTTATATGATGCTCAAATGCAAGGTGGCATGATGACATGAGCATGATATAATTATGATGCAACAATTATATATATGAAGTAGCCATTATATTACTAGACCAAGTAGCATTACAATTGTTAGACAATTGGGATGCTACAACTCTCCCCCACTAAACAGGAATCTCGCCCCGAGATTCTAGGAAGCAGAAGAAGACTCCAAGAGGGTAGGATACTTGGCACGGAGCTCATCTTCACGTTCCCAAGTGGCTTCATCAACAGAATGGTGCGACCACTGCACCTGGCAGAACTTGATGGACTTGTTGCGAGTCCTTCTTTCCGCGACTTCAAGGATTTTTATGGGGTGTTCTTGATAAGACAGGTCTTCTTGGAGATTGGTAAGCTCATGGTCCACGGTCCTGCCGGGATCCTTGAAGCACTTCTTGAGTAGAGAGATGTGGAAAACATCATGTACCTTGAGTTTTTCCGGGAGCTCAAGAGCATAAGCAACTTCTCCTCTTCTTCCACAAATTTTGAATGGACCGATGTATCTAGGAGCCAGCTTTCCTTTGATACCAAAGCGGTGCGTGCCTCTCATGGGAGTGACACGAAGGTAAACGAGATCACCAGGGACATACTCCATGTCTGTGTGCTTTCTGTCATAATTGCTCTTCTGGCGACTTTGAGCAATCTTCAGATTTTCAAGAATGATATGAATTTTCTCCTCCGCTTGAGTTACAATGTCAGGGCCAAACAGTATTCTTTCTCCTGCACCCGACCAACCAATCGGAGTTCTGCATTTGCGACCATAGAGAGCCTCAAATGGTGCCATCTTTAGACTTTTCTGGAAGCTATTGTTGTAAGAGAATTCAGCATAAGGAAGACATTCTTCCCACTTCATACCAAAAGAGATGACGCAAGCACGGAGCATATCTTCCAAAATCTGATTGATCCTTTCAACTTGTCCTTGCGACTGAGGGTGGTAAGCTGTGCTGAAGTTCAACTTTGTCCCCAAAGCATTTTGGAAACTTTCCCAGAACTTGGAAGTGAAGATGCTTCCACGGTCTGAACTGATCTCAAGAGGAACCCCATACAGAGAGACAATTCTGTTGATATAGAGCTCAGCCAACTGAATTGCAGAAATTGTTTCCTTGATGGGGAAGAAGTGAGCCACTTTAGAAAGCCTGTCAATGACAACAAAGATTGCATTGTTGCCCTTCTGTGACCTTGGAAAACTGGTGATGAAGTCCATCTCTACTTTCTCCCATTTCCGTTCCGGGGGTTTCAATGGCTGTAGAAGGCCGGAAGGTTTCTGATGGACAGCTTTAACTCTGCGGCAGACATCACTCTCCGAGACATACTTGGCACAATATCGTTTCAAACCCGGCCACCAATATTGTGTTTTCAAGTCCATGTACATCTTTGTGCTGCCAGGGTGGATAGAAAGAACAGAATCATGCGCCTCCTTGAGAACTTGCTCTCTCAAACCCGGGTAGTTCGGAACAAACATCCGGTGTTCAAAGAAAAGCGTGCCTTGGTCATCGACGTGGAAGGACTCATACTTCGGAAGCTGCATGTTGGAGATGACCTTTTTGGTGTACGGATCACCGAGTTGAAGGGAGCGAACCTTTTCTTCCAAGAGAGGGGTTGCCAGAAGGTTCAGAAGATACCCTTGATCCACAATTTCAAGGTTGAGCTGACGGAATTCCTCGCACAAGAGAGGCTGTTGTTCTTCCATCATGAGGTTGTTGACATAAGCTTTGCGGCTGAGAGCATCGGCCATGACATTAGCTTTGCCCGGAGTGTAGTTGATGGTCAAATCGAAATCATTGATTGCTTCAATCCACCTCCTCTGCCGAAGGTTGAGATCAGGCTGAGTGAAGATATACTTCAGACTCTTGTGATCAGAAAAGATTTCACAACGGTTGCCGAGCAAGTAATGCCTCCATACTTTCAAAGCAAAGACAACTGCTGCGAGTTCGAGGTCATGTGTAGGATAGTTGATCTCATGCGTCTTCAACTATTGAGAGGCATAAGCAACAACTTGTTTTTCTTGCATAAGGACCGCACCCAAACCTTGCAAAGATGCGTCACAGAAGATCTGGAAAGGCTTGGATGTATCTAGAGGAACCAAGACTGGTGTGGAAGTGAGCTTCTCTTTGAGTGTTTCAAAGCTTGCTTGACATGCAGGAGTCCAAAGGTATTTCTTGCCTTTCTTGAGGAGATCGGTAAGAGGCTTCGCTATCTTCGAAAAGTTCTGAACGAAGCGACGGCAATAACTAGCCAAACCAAGGAAGCTCCGGACTTCTTTGACATTTACAGGAGGAAGCCATTCAACAATTGTCTTTACAGTTTCCGGGTTGACGGCAATGCCCCTGGCAGAGATGACGTGACCAAGATAGGTGACTTGAGGCAGCCAAAACTCACACTTGGAGAACTTTGCATACAAGAGGTTCTCACGAAGCTTGTTTAGGACACACCGAAGGTGTTCTTCATGTTCTTCCTTTGACTTAGAATAGACTAGGATGTCATCCAGATAGACCACAACGAACTTATCAAGATAGTCCATGAAAACCGAGTTCATAAGCCTCGAGAAGGTGGCAGGTGCGTTGGTGAGACCGAAAGACATGACCGTGTACTCATACAGGCCATAGCGGGTGGTGAAAGCTGTTTTAGGAACATCTTCCTTGCAAATCTTGATTTGATGATATCCACTTCTCAAGTCAAGCTTAGAGAATACCACAGCTCCAGCTAGCTGATCGAAGAGATCATTAATCCGCGGAAGGGGATATTTATTCTTGATGGTTTTAGCATTGAGAGCCCGATAGTCAACACAAAGTCTATCAGTCTTGTCTCGCTTCTTCACAAAGAGGGTTGGGCTACCCCAATAAGAGGTACTGTGTTGAATGAAACCCAACTTCTCTTGTTCATCAAGCTGACGTTTGAGTTCAGCCAACTCAGCAGGACCCATTTTATAAGGCCGCTTGGAGATAGAAGCCGTTCCAGTTTCAAGCTCAATTACAAACTCAACCTCACGATCCGGAGGCATACCTGGCAACTCTTCAGGAAAGACATCTGGGAACTCACAGACCACCGGAACACTCTGAATAGCTTCCATAGCATCATCATTCAGAGCCGCCAAAGAGAAAAGCTAGATAGCAGGAGTCAGACTTGGAGAATAGACTATATGGCCTTCAGGAATTTTCAGAGAAACCGAGCGTTCAGCACAATCAATCACAGCTGCATTTGCTGTCAACCAATCCATGCCCAAGATGACATCAATGTCAGAATTGCCCAGAATAATTAAGGACGCCGAGAACGAAGAGCCACCAATCTCAATTTGATTGCCATGGCTGATATGAGCAGCCCTCATGTTTGAACCAGGAGATTGTACCACCAGACGATGTGATAAGGGAACCATATCCAGATCATGCTCATGCGCAAACTTATGAGAAACAAAAGAATGCGAAGCACCCGAATCAAACAAAACTCGTGTAGGGACTGAGTTAACGGGAAGCATACCCATCACAACTCTAGGTGCATGTTCAGCTTGAGTGGCGTTGACACAGTTGGCACGAGCAACAGTAGACCCGGGCTTGGTGTTGATGTTGAGAGCCCGAGGTGGTGGTGCACGAACCATAGGAGAGCTTGCCGCAGGTCTTGGAGGTGGTGGAGGAAGAGCTTTGTTTTTCATCGGACAGTTCCAGTATTGATGCCCAGTGTTTCCACAAGTGTAACAAGCACCAGGTGGACGTGGAGCAACGTAGCCAGGGACTCCGCCAGGCGCTCCAGGGTAGTGTTGGTTGTAGCCCCTGGGAGCAGCAATGAGGAAGTTTGGTGGCCTTGCCGCGTAGCTTGAAGGTCTTGGTGGAGCCGGGAGCGACGGTGGGGTGTTAGGAACCCAGACACGACGCTTAGAAGGAGTTGACATAGCTGAAGAGCTTGCTGCATCGCGGTTGTGTTTCTTTGACTCCTCAAACACTTGCCTACTTGCTTCTTCCTGAAGAGCTGTATGCTGAAGTTCCAGAAAAGACGCCGGCCTTGCATGTGTGATTGCATATTTAACCGATGCATTGAGCCCTTGCCGGAACCTCTTTTGCTTCTTCTTGTCATCAGAGATCTCATCGCCACCATAACGAGAAAGGTTCATGAAGTTTCTGATGTAGGTATTGACATTGTCATTGCCCTGCTTGAGGTTGAGAAACACTTCCTTCATCCTCTCCATGACAATTTCTGACAGATACTGCTCTTTGAAAGCTCTAGTGAACTGTTCCCAAGTAGGCTGAAAACCAGTGCAGTTTGCCTTCAGGTAATTCTCCCACCAGAGAGCTGCATCTCCCTTCAGAAGGTGAGTAGCACACTTTACCCATTCTTGCTCAGGAACATCAGCAGTCGCCAGTAACCTTGACATCTCACGCAACCAATCATCAACATCAAGTGGTTGATCGGACACATCAAATTGGCGTGGGTTGAACTTCAGAAAGCTTTTGATGTCTCCTCGCTTGGGAGGTGGAGGTAGCGGAACAAACTCATTCCTCCTGACACTTTCTTCAAAACGCTGCTGGTTCTGCTGCATTGCTGCCAAGGCATTGACGATGCTTGACAACGCGGCCCCCAGTTCAGGTTGTATGTCCTCATCAGAACGGCGTGGTGGTGCCATCCTGTGATTGATATAAAACACAAGTCAGTACTATAATAGAGAATAATAATAATCCAAAATAGTACCAAGATGGAATTAACCAAGATTAAAGGATACAATTTACTAAGATGATATTAAAATATCAACAAAGTTCAAAGCACCTAGAAGATATTAAGCATATCGCACACGACTGAAAAGGAGTGTGGTACACAACTTAACAAAGAAAAAAATTCCGCAAATTTCGGCATTAAAATACCAATAGATGCGCAAAATCACTTAACGAATCGAGATTAGTGACTCTACCAATTCAATATACAAGAGCGAATGATAAAAGTAGTGGTATGGTCGCGACTCCATCCCGCACTCAAATCATTACTCCGCACATGAATAAGTAGAACACATATCCCAACACCTTCTTCTCACGATGAACCTAAGGATTAGTAACTACGGAAACGAACACCCCTAACAAGATAATGTCGGATAACAAAGAGTAAGACAGATCGCGGCGGTATACAACGAATCAGAAAGATCGCGTCGGTTTGCAAAAGCCTGTCGGTATGGAATGTACCAACAGTTGATAACCAAAAGGCAGATAAAGATAACATGTTGGATGCAACAGATAGACAAGGAATTACACGCACACACACACACACTTCCTATGGTACTACGGAAACCCATAACACGTGAATCCTAGTTTGAATTTTAAGAAGAGGATTGAAAATGTTACACTTCCTTACCAGAAAAAGGTGGTGGGTGGGTAAGAAGAAAAATGGAAGCAGTCCTACTCTCACGTTGTGTTTTTCCCTAGTATACATAGCTACCAACATATTTGCTAGACTGACAACGACCATTTGGCTGAGACCCTAAAGGGCGGGATGGCTCTGATACCTCGGTGAATTACGCTCTTAGTTACAAGCCTGGATGTCCGGAAATGGTTAAAATAGTACGGTGGGGCCCAAATGCCACTCACAGGTAGACCTTTCGGCCGTCCTAACCATTTCCAAACATCGGGACAAGAACGAGCGGCGTAATCGGCAGGCGAAGGGATCAACTACATACACAAGTGAGTATGTATGCAAGGCACCATACAACAGTCCTCAGAGCCATTCCATCTAAAAGAAATAGAAATATTGCAACGCCATATGGCAAGATCCAAATATCCTAGATAGATATATTAGTTTAGGATATCTCCTCATACATCAAACATCAGAGTATCAGGCGGAAGCGGAAAACAAGATCCGAGTACGGATAAGAAGCAAATCGGCATAAGATGACCCATAAATAAACACATCCCGCCCACAGATCTCACGGATCCCCGTTCCCAGAATCTCTACACAGAATGATCGTTGCCAACATCGTCCGTCTCCTCCACCCAGTATCCATCTTGCGAGATTACCTGTTCATTTGAATCAAACAATTTATCGTGTGAGACCCTAGGGGTACTCAGCAAGTCTTTATGCCTCTAAAGGGGACACAACCTGGGGTGACGCGATTGCAGCAAAAGATAATCCCTAACAATTCTATGGATACTCGCTAACCATCCGCCTAACCAAAGATAGACGGATGTCCGTGAATTAATAACAACAGTTATAACAGTAATATTAACAGATCCATCCTCCTCCTCGCTTACCAACGAGGAAGCGGACGAACAACCCCCCATCCGTTGGCAGTTTTATTATCCATTCCATGAGTGTTGCACTATTTACTAGTCAGGTACTTAGTCAAGTTAAAAGCGGTACTTTAGTTATACTTGTCTATGATCGAGAAACTGTGCTCCAAGTCGTCCATAATCGCGGACACGGCTTTCAGAAAGTTTTACCCTGCAGGGGTGCACAAATAGCAACACACACTCGATCAACCTCGGAAAAACCAAATCAAAACCCAACGAGGCAGTCACGACAAAGCGATCACAGGATTCAGAAATATTTCAGGGGGCCACCCCATTAAGCTACCCGCGACGAAGTTGGCCGGCTCCGAGACGGACTCAAGGTTTGTGTGGACGGCTGTAAACGACTGGGAACCCGAAAGTGTGACTGGGCTTGTCGATACAGCGAAAACGTGTCACGAACCTAAACAGTACAGGTGCTCCGCGCACAATCGTAATTAAAGCAGTAAAGCATGGCATAAGTACAGGATAGTAATAAAGCCCCAAACTAATTGTGGCCCCAAGAAATAAGAATGAATCAAGCTCTGGCTCAGGGGGGTTCATAAGCCTCCCGGATGTGGATAGCGCGAATATTCAAGGAACAGGAATCAAGTACTCGGGGTCGTACGGGACACAAGTGAGCATGAAAAACCAAATAGCAGATATTGCTCACCAGTGCCACTTTCATTAGTTATCCCATTACTACTCAGGTTAAGTTGTATAGGTACCTCGTTATCCATCAGACACTCACATACCCTACACATGCTGTTCTACGACTCGCATGGCCCAAACAACTCCTGTAGTAATGGCTCATGGGATGGAGGAACTAGCTTCGGTGGGGTTTAAAAGTAAAGGCTATGCAGTACTTGGGATTCAATTTAATGCAATCGCGACTCAATGATGCAAGAATAAGATAGAGGCAATAGGTACTGTATGTATGCAAGCATGTGGTAGTGCTTGCCTGGCAGCTCAGTTGCAGCGAGAGAAGGATCTGGGTAGTGCTCCTGGGTTTCTTGATATATCCCCTGCTTAGCGTCTATTCGAAGAAGAACCAAACAAACAAGGGCCAACATAAATAAAGTGCACAAGCATATGAATAAAATGCAACAAGCAAACAATCATGCCATGATGAATGATGCACAATTTTCATGGCAATAAAGTAGCATGGCATGGGTGAGGTGTGGAATACAAGAATAACGCCTTTTATTGAGTTTTAATCATATTTTATACTCAAATAAGTTGCTGTATACTTCATATTTATATGATGCATGCTGCAATTCAGAACAAGGAATGCATAAACAGAAAGGTCTCGTCGAGCTGATCATTTTAGACATATTATTTGTCAAATTTGGAGTTATAAAACAAAAGTTATTAATTAATTAAGAAAAAGGGCATTTTGTTGTAATTTTATTCAACTCGAAATTTAAAGTGTTCAAAATATATTTTTGGAGGGCATATTTGAATTCCTCACATTTTTCTGATTTCAAAACATATATGATTTGTATTATTTGGTTTTGAAAATTAAAAGTTATCTTAAAACAGATTTGAATTTGAATTTAAAACAAATTTGAAAAGTTTAAATTAAAACAGAAAAGAACAGAAACTTTTGTTACTCAGACAAACCTAGCCAAAGACACAGACAAGTGGGGCCAGGTGCTGACTGGGCGACACGCGCGCGGAAAAGCTTTTCTCACCGCGGGAGTGGCCAGCCTCAAAGACAGACAAGTGGGGTCAGCGGGCTCGCAGGTCCACTTGCCAGCGGGGGAAACGGTCACATCCACGTGGCGCAGAGGGGAGTGCGGGTTGAGGGGCGGAGAGCTGGGGGTTTTCTTGCAAGATTGACCGGGCGGCTGACTGGTGGGCCACGAGGTACCACGGGTTGAGGCGAAAATAAAAGAAGGGGGCTATTCGTAAAACTACCACATGCCCCTGTAGATTTTCTCTGCGGCCGCGGACGGATCGGTGATCGACCGCGCGGAGTGGGGATTCGATGCGGGGACGTGCGGGTGCGCGCTGGGGGTGCGAGCCAGTGCGGTAGGTGAGGGGAGGTTGCTAGGAGGGGGATGGGCGTCTAGATGAGGCTCTTCGTGACGCGACGACGCAGAGGATGCACGCGCACGCGACGCACCGAGAGCGCTCGATGGTTGGTCCGGCGAGAACAGGGAGCCACGGCAAGGACGGAGGTGTTAGGGAGGATCGTGAGCTCACCGTGGGGTTGTTGGTGCGGACGGATCGGGCTGGGACGCGGTGGATCGACGGCGATGCAGACGCTCCCGCAGCTAGGGTTTCATCGGGGCGTCTCGGTCCTGGCGAGCCTGGGGTCCTTCTCCTCCTCGCTGGCGCGTACGAGGTGAAGTAGTGGAGCCGCGTGGTCTTCCTCGACACCCGTGATCGTCACGCCACCGGCTGGTAAGAGAAGGGGAGGTGGAGGCCAACGGTGGCCGGCGATGGGGTAGATGGTGGCGGTGGAGAAGAGAGGGAAGAGGGCAAGGCCCTGGGGTTGATCTGGGAGGCAGAGGAGAGCCGTGTGGAAGGGGGAAAAGGAGGAAGGAAGGAGGAGCATCCGTGGCAGGGGGGTAGATGAGGGTGGCTTCGGTGCCACCTTTTCCCCCTCGAGCACGTGCTCGGCTGGACGGCAGGGGCAGAGGGAGGGGTAGATGGGGGCTGCCAGGTGGGGTCAGGGCGAGGCCAAGGAGGGTAGGCTCGGGTGGGGCTGCTGTGGCAGGGAGAGAGCTAGAGAGAGACAGGAGGGTGGCATGGAGCTAGGGTTGGAGGGATGGGGTGGCTCGGTTAGGTTTGGTGGCCTCGGGTTAGGGTTTTTGCTTAGGGTTATAGAGAGGGGTGGCTGGGGTGTGGGCCAGGGAGAGGGTGGCCAGGTGGGGCCATCAAGGGGAGGCTCGGCATGGTGAGAGGAGAGGGTGAGGTAGGGTGTAACTAGGGTTAGATGAGGGGTTAGGTTTAGGGTTTGGGTTAGCTAGGTTAGAGAGAGGAGAGATGAGGTAGGGGGGTTTAGGGTTTAGATACTTGCATGTATCTAGCTAGATCAAACAAGAATAGGTGGAATTGGTGTAGGGTTTTAGCAAGCTCAAACAAAAACAAACAAAAAGGAGTGGTAGAAAAGGGATAGAGGTGCTTCACTCAAAAACCAAATAAAACAAAGGAGGACAAAAGATGGAGATGGAAAGGATTTTACATGGTCATGCATGGCATACACATGTGAGAAAAACTTGATGAGCACTAGGCCAAAAAGAAATAAACCAAACATGGTGAAAGATTTGGGAGAGAAGGGAGAGCTCCAAGAGATATACACCACTCAATAATTCATATAAAAACCAAAGGACTAGAATGCGGTGGTGCTTGCATGGCACATGCAAAATAATTAATGCCATGTTTATTCTTGTGAAAACAATAATATTAACATGGCATTATTCTCATGCATTCCCAAGAGTGGAATAAGGCCAAGCAAAAGAAGTTGTAGAATTCGATGCACCCTATCTCCCATGAGCTAGATTAAATACCAAAAGAAAAATAATTACAAGCTCATGGATAATGGGATGGTGGAATTGTAAGGTGGTGAAAAGAAAGGGTAGTGGAGTGGAATAAAAGATATGCCCCCAACTCAACTTGGGCATCAAGCATTTATCAAGAACCAAATACAATATCAAGAGACAAATACAATTAACAATGCATATGAGAGAAGGACCAAAACAAAAGGGTTTTATATGATGCTCAAATGCAAGGTGGCATGATGACATGAGCATGATATAATTATGATGCAACAATTATATATATGAAGTAGCCATTATATTACTAGACCAAGTAGCATTACAATTGTTAGACAATTGGGATGCTACAACTGTCCTAACTGGCAAATGGAAAGGCTGCCTGGCATCTACCACAACACTTGATGGTCACAAATGGATGTTCGAAATAGAAACAGAGGAAAACTGGGTCTGGTTTATGAGACAGCTCAGGAGATCAATAGGCCACAATCCATTGGCTATATCCACGGATGCATGCAAAGGGCTGATGAATGCAGTGAAGGAGGTGTTCCCGCAAGCTGAAGGTAGAGAATGCAATGCCCATCTGATGCTCAACTTGTACTCACACTATGTATGTTGGGAATATGCCCTAGAGGCAATCATGTATGATATTATTTCCAATGTATTCATAAAGTTATTGTCGATGTATGAACTACTAATATGTATCATTGAATATGTATCAATGTATTCATGTTGTTCATACTAATTGTCCTTGGTCGTTGAGGTTGTGCTGGACACACAACTTAGACTAATGTGAAAGTCGGCTTGATGACTCGGTCCCACTTGTCATGGGCATGGAGATGCTATTCCGACTTACACTGATTCGGCTAAAGAGTTTAGCGAATCGGACTGGCCCACAATTGAGATGCAACAAGCATGTTGTCATTGGTAGTCTCAAGCAATGGAATCCTTTGACCTAAGGTGATTGCATGACCCGAGTTGTGAATCACCAGCTTAGGTCCTATCCAACATTGTTCCGTAAATGGGCAGTTATAAAGGTAGGGTTTAGGTTGGTTGTGAAGCAAGCTACGTGACATGGATTACCAAGATGGGATTTTCCCCTCTATAATGGAGAGATATTCTCTGGGCCCTCTCGTGTGATATGATTCGGAAGCATGGCCATGCGTGACTTGGTTAAGTGTTAACCAAGGAGTTAGACTAAGTGTTAGTCCAATGAATCATATATCATGGAACGAAAAGAGAGAGTCGAGCTATTAAAGGGATGACAACAACTCGCCTATAGCTTGACAAGAAATATCATGAGGCAAAGGGAATTGGACGAAAGTCACATTGAGAAAGGTGTGTCTTCTGACTTTATGATGCTTGGGAGTTGGCACGTCTTGCTAGAGGCCACTACCAACTATCGACTCGGAGTGATGACTCGTGTCATGCCTAGGTGTACGTAAACCTACAGGGTCACACACTTAAGGGTACGGAGCCCATGTGGATTAGATCCATGTGGATATTGGGGTACGGCCTAGATGGCCCTCAAGAGTTGAGCACAACTAGGAGTGTATATAAGTGGAATGACAAGGGATTGTCCCTGACCTAGCCATCACTTTCCCTACTCCCATTTCAGGCTAGACATGATCTAGTAGTCCTCTGCCTGGAGCTTCCTTCCTGTACGTGTGGATACCGGTGGAGGCGTTGCACGTGCGGCGCTGGAGACAAGGAGGTTCGTGGGGATCTGGACATGCCGTACAGGGATCGTTCGGCACGACATCAACTGACGCGCTTCATCAACAATCCGCACCTGCGCGTCTAGTGGTAAATCTCGTGGCCTATCACCTGAGCTGGATCTTGGGAGTACCGCATGTCAACACCCGGATTTTTAATCCCAGATGCCCGTTATGCCATACCTCGCAATCCCAGGATTACCATTTTTGCGAGACATAACGGATTGGATATCACAGTACATCATCCATTACAAACCATACATAAGGTTTTACACAAATAAGGATCTCATGATCCAGTCTTTAATACAACAAGCAGCGGAATTAAACGATAGCGTAGCGGTGGGGTCCATCTTCAGGGGCACAGGCAATGCTGACGAAGGCAGATAGTCCTAGTTATCATAGCTGTCCTGCTGACCATCATCTTGGTAATCTCCTTCATAGTCCGGCCATGATAATAGCCAGGGACAAAAGCCATGAGTACTCTTTTATGTACTCGCAAACTACTACTAACAAGGATTATGATTCTATGTTAAAGTGCTGAATTGATAGAATAACTATCGTTGAGAGGTAGCAAACTACTACATAACCTTCCCTTTACACACCCTAGTACAAGCACCTCTCCTATGAGCATGGCCTCCCAACCATGACCATCAGTCATCTTGGGCACTGCATAGGTGGACATCATTGAGAGGTAGCCTCAGCTCAAACCTCTCCCGTGAGGGAACTAATACTAATGCATATAAATTTCCAGCTAAGCCTTACCCAATTCAGGTAATGTGGTTGTACGGTAAATTTGGAATGGTATTGCATCCGAATCCAACCATCAGTTTTATAAAAGGGTTAAGGCTCATGCCTTATCTTTTTCATCATCATCAACCCATTGTGTTTCTCAACACATGTCAAAACATCTCAATAGAATGACTCATCATTCCAAGGTTTTCATAGCTCATTTTCACCAAGTGTTCCCATCTAAAGTGACTCAAGTTTTGATCTATTCTAAAATACTAAGTTAAGAGTGTTCACTAAGGTGGAAAGATGGGATCAATCTCATGCCATAGAATGACATCTAAAGGTTTCCAAGTAGGTCAAGTTTTATACTCTTTATGCTACCTTCAAAATTAATTAAAGAACTTTGTGTAACTAAGGGGGTAAAACTTGTTAATAAGACTTGAGGTACTAAGAGTTAAAGGGGTGTGATCAAAGTATGCTTAAGGCATCTTTACTAAACTATCTAGTTTTATTCTAGCTTGCTACAATAGCTTACTAAAGCATTTTTGCAAGGGTTAGATTTCCACTAATAGCTTTCCTTGGTTGGTGCAGTGGTTGAAGTTTCCTTCTTCTTCTTCTTCTTAGTAGAACTCCTCCTCCTCGAAGGCTTGGTCGGTACTATCGTCTAGAAATACATAGGGAGTGCACAATCACCAAACAATCCTTAACTAGGCTAAGTATTATTCTAAACCACACAATTGATGATCTATTATCATCACAAGCATCACAAGTTTAATTCAATAGTTTCAACCTTTTTATTTTGGAAAAGTAATTTCTACTCATTGAAAAATTAATTACAATTTAATATTCACCACTAAAACATGGGATCATGTGGACACATGTCCTCACCACATATTATAACATGTGGGAATGAGATTTAAAGGTTGGATCAATATTACTTTGGTTTAAGTTCATTATTTAATGATTTAAAGTGACTAGAAATGCCTATATAGCATTATTTTGGTAATAGTCCAAAGTCACTGCCTGTAAACCTTAATATTATCACATATTTGGATAGATATGATGAGATGTGATTTTTGAGAGTTGGAATCAACTCAAAAGCTAACTTGGTTGATTTTATAAAAAAGTTTCAAGTTGCAAAAGCTTCTGTCTTCTTATTTTTATTAGGAGAAATCTATAACTCTAAATGAATTAAATCCAACAGGCTTGGATAGAGCATTTCAATACTTTTCAGACAAAATTAGTTTCATGTAATTTGGATTTGTTAAACTCACATAATTGAATTTTGAAACATTGGACAGAAACTATATTCTAACTAAAAAGAAAAACCTAGATTTGAATCTACGGGCTTGCGCGGGAAAGGAAATGGGCCGACCCAGTGGTGCTACGCGGCACGGGGCTCAGCCGACAGGGGGTCCCACTTGTCAGCGGCACTTAAAACGCGAAACGGTACGCGCGCTGTGGGCCGTGCGATTAGAGGCTAGATCTACGGCTAAGGGTCGTCGTCGATGTCGGACGGGTCGCCGGCGAGCTCGAACCCTAGCGGCTCGGTGGGGGTCTACTGGGGGCGTACCAGGGCTCCAGTGGGGTCGGCGATGCATGCGAACAAAGTGGAAGACGACGGCGAGGCGAGGCGTGGTCGCGGCGGAGCTTGGGGTGGCCGGAATCAACGGCACCCTTCTTCTCCAGAGGCGGCGGCTCCGGCTCCAATTCCGGCGAACTGCTGCTCCACTTGCTCCAGCAAGAGGTGGGTGAGGTTCAAAGAGGTGAGGGGAGTGGAATGGTGTGAGTCTTTTGTGCTGGGGAGGGCTCCTTTTATAGGCTCGACGTTGAGACCGAGCGGGATGGGTGGTCGACGGTGGCGACATGGCTACGGCGAGCTAGCGGCATGACTGGGGATTGTGATCGGTGGGCGGTTCCCTGGCGGTGCTCTAGCGCTTCAATGCGGCCGTAGGGGCGGTGGCATGCGGTCGGGGCGAGGTGGCGCTCTGCGCGGCCGAAGCGGCTGTGTCTACGGCGAGCGGTGGCTATGGGGCTTTGGGCGGCGAACGGAGTTGTCTCGGGTGTTCTCCAGGTCGAGGCGGAGCGGTGAGCGCGGGCTGGTGTCGAGCGGCGGCTTGTGCACGCGGGGACAGTGCACGCTCTGCGGGTGGCGTCAGCATGCTCGACAAGCTCCGGGTTCCTGGCCGCTCTGCCCTCTATCTCTGGCCTGGGGCTGGTTGGACGGTGGAGGTGGACCACTGGCCAGGTACTAGACATGGCGAGAGGGGATGGAGAGGGTTGCTGCTGCAGGTGCACGGTCGGCCGACGAGATGGTGCTCGGCATGGCTGTGCAGTGCGGCTAGGGGGTAGAGAAGAGGCTGGTTTGGTCTAGTCTGGCTTGAGGGGGGACAAGATGATCAAAGCACTACAGAATTGCTAGACAAAATCAGCCCAAAACAGTAATAGTTACGCCTTAATGATCTTGCTAACAAGGTGTTTGACAAAATGGCCGCAAGAGAAAAAGTTTTGAATTTTGAGTTCAAAATTTTTGGGTGATCTCCACTAGTGCTATGTAGTCTCTGGTTGCAAGGGTTTTGAAAATGGTGCTCAATTAGATGGTTTTTGAAATAGGGGTGATCTATGCATATGCATTAGATTCAATTTTAAACTGTCATTTAAAATAGTTTATAGAAGGTTTTTAGTAGATCAAAAGGTGGGCCTTGGTACCTCATTATGTGTACTAGCAAGGGGTGCAAAGATCAAGAATTGTTTATGTTAAGAATTGAGTACTAGGAATAGCCAAAGTAGGCATGAGAGTTAAATTTGTCCAAATGACCATTCCTTCATTTTAATTCTTTTTGATTTGATTTCTTTTAGGAAAAGTTTGGGAATGATGTAGATGATGCTTAAATCACCTAAGAAACATTTTAGAAGCAAAGGATCACACAATCATGGCAATTCAAAACAACTCCTATTTTAAATGCACACATATATAAATGCTTTCATTTTAAATTTGGAAAAGTTTTTGTTAACCCCATTTTTGGATGATTTGATCATGATAAGCTTGGATTGAAGTTTTGGGATGTTACAAACCTTCCCCCCCTTAAATAAAATCTCGTCCCAAGATTTACAAGAAAACTAGGAACTAAACAGATCTGGGAACTCTGTCCTAATGTAATCCTCGCGCTCCCAAGTGGCTTCCTCCTCGGTATGGTTGCTCCACTGAATCTTGAGAAACTTGATACTCCTGGTCCTGGTGGTTCTGTAGGCTTCTTCTAAGATACGAATGGGCACTTCCCGATAGGTCAGGTCATTGTTGATTTCCACTGCTCTGTGATCGATGTTCTTGAAAACTTCAGTCTTCTTAGGCACTTCCAAGCATTTGCGAAGTAACAAGATATGGAACACATTGTGGATGGCTGACATCTCTTCAGGCAATTCCAGATGATACGATACTTCTCCTCGGCGGTTCAGAATCTTGAAAGGTCCGATATATCTAGGAGCTAACTTTCCCTTCAGACTAAAGTGTCGGGTTCCCTTCAATGGTGAAACCTTGAGATATACGAAATCTCCGACATTGAAAGTCAGGTCTCTCCTTCTCTTGTCAGCATAGCTTTTCTGTCTGGATTGGGCGGTCTTGAGGTGCTCACTAACTTTGTGAACTTTCTCTTCTGCTTCTCGGAGAATGTCGGGTCCAAAGATCTGACTCTCTCCTACTTGCGACCAATTCAAAGGGGTACGACACTTTCTTCCGTATAGGAATTCAAATGGCGCCATCTGCAAACTAGCTTGATAATTGTTGTTATATGAGAATTCTGCGAAGGGCAGGCAGTCTTCCCATTTTGATCCATATTCCAACACACAAGCTCTAAGCATATCCTCCAAGATCTGGTTGACTCTCTCAGTCTGTCCATCTGTTTGCGGGTGATAAGCGGTACTGAAATTCAACCTGGTTCCTAAACCTTCCTGAACTTTCTGCCAAAATCTTGAAGTAAACTGGGTTCCTCGATCTGATACGATGGTCTTGGGGGTTCCATGCAGACTAACAATCCTAGCGATGTACAGCTCTGCTAGTTTTGCACTCTGGTAGGTTGTCTTGACTGGTATGAAGTGGGCTACCTTAGATAGTCTATCAACTATGACCCAGATTGAGTCATTTCCCCTACTAGAAGTAGGTAAACCGGTGATAAAATCCATTCCGACGGAATCCCATTTCCATTCCGGAATCTGGAATGGTTGCAACAATCCTGCAGGTCTCTGATGCTCTGCTTTGACTCTTTGATAGATGTCACATTTGGCGATGTAGCTTCCTATCTCTCTCTTCATCTTGTGCCACCAAAATTGCTCTTTCAAATCCTGATACATCTTTGTTCCTCTGGGGTGGATAGAATAAAGAGTATCATGAGCTTCCTTCATGATAATTTCCTCCAGCTCCAAATCTGCTAGCACACAGATACGTCCCTTGTACCATAGTACACCTTCTCCGTCTTCGGTGAATCCAGGTACTTTGCCTGTACCAATACGACGTTTGATTTCGTCGATACTTTCATTCCCCATCTGGGCCTCCTTGATTTGGCTAATCAAAGTGGGTTGAAGTTCAATGCTAGCGAGGAATCCTTTGCTGACTAACTCAGTCCTGAACTGCTCCAACTCCACATACAAACTTGGTTGCTTCTCTTTGATCATGGTGTTCAGCCTACACGGCAATCTGCTAAGAGCATCCGCTACCACATTGGCTTTGCCGGGGTGATAGTGAATGTCAAGGTCATAATCCTTTATTAACTCTATCCATCTTCTTTGCCTCATATTCAACTCCTTCTGGGTGAAGATATATTTCAAGATCTTATGATCTGAGTAAATCTCACAGCGATTACCCATCAAATAATGACGCCATGTCTTCAATGCTAGAACCACGGCTGCTAGCTCAAGATCATGGGTCGGGTAGTTCTGCTCATGCTGCTTCAGTTGTTGAGACAGATACGCGATGACTTTGCCTTCTTGCATCAATACACATCCTAGACCAATCTTGGATGCGTCACAATACACATCAAACGGCTTCTTGATGTCGGGCATGATCAAAATTGGGGCTGATATTAATCTCTTCTTCAGCTCCTGGAAACTGGCTTCACACTTGTCTGTCCATTCAAACTTTTTGTCCTTCTTCAACAATTGGGTCATTGGTCAGGCTATGCTCGAGAATCCTTCTACGAATTTGCGGTAATATCCCGCTAATCCGAGAAATGAACGAACTTGGGTTTGATTGGTTGGGGCTTCCCATTCTTCGACATCTTTGATCTTGCTGGGATCAACAGAGACTCCTCCGGCAGACACAATATGTCCTAGGAATCCTACTTCTTTCAGCCAAAACTCACATTTGTTGAACTTGGCATATAACTGATGCTCTCTCAGGGTTTCTAGGATGATTCTCAGATGTTGCTCATGCTCTTCTTCAGACTTGGAGTAGATAAGGATGTCGTCGATAAACACAACTACAAACTTATATAAGAAATTCATAAAGATCTTATTCATGAGATTCATGAAATAAGCAGGGGCATTGGTTAATCCAAAAGACATAACTGTATACTCGTATAGACCATAGCGAGTAGTAAAGGCGGTCTTCGGAATATCCGTTGCACGAATCTTAAGTTGCTGATAACCAGTCCTAAGATCAATCTTTGAGAATACCTGAGCTCCAGTCAACTGATCAAATAGATCATCTATCTTTGGCAAGGGGTACTTGTTCTTGATGGTGACATCATTCAACTTTCTGTAGTTTGTACACAAACGGTTGCCTCCATCCTTCTTGTCGATGAATAGCACTGGTGATCTCCATGGCGATGCGCTTGGCTGGATCAAGCCTGTTGCTAACATGGCATCCAACTCCTTCTTCAGTTCTACTAACTCTGAGGGGTTCATGGTATAGGTTCTTTGGGCTATAGGTCCGGTTCCGGGGATTAGTTCGATAATGAACTCTATATCCCTATCCGGGGGCATACCTGGTAATTCATCTGGGAATACGTCGGGGTATTCACAGACTACTCTGACTTGGTCAATGGTAGGCAGGGTTACACTTTTGTTGCATTTGAATTAACGGGGTAAGGTTTCAGAGATATGTTCTACTGTTACTCCAGAACTACTGGTCATGGTGATGGCTTTCTTAGCACAGTCTATCCGTCCTTTATGCCTTGACATCCAGTCCATACCTAGTACTACTTCCAAACCTTTGGTTCCAAGTACAATTAGGTTGGCATAAAAATCTATCCCATGTATTCTGATAGGTACAACTTTGCAAATTTTTCTAGCTTTTGTTGTTGAACCGGGGATTTGAACTATCATGACATGCTTCAGGTTGGTTGGGCAAATCTTACTAGTGCATACAAATTCTTCGGTGACAAATGAATGCGATGCCCCAGAATCAAACAATACTCTTGCTAAAACTGAGTTGACAGAAAACATACCCAGCACTACATCTGGTGCTTCCTGGGGTTCTTCTGCGTTCATGTGGAAGAGACGACCGTTGCGGTTGTGCGGGTTCCCTGGGGCAAATCTCCTTCCTGGTTGAACACGACGCTGCTGCTGAGCTGGGGCATTCACAGGGGTATTGGCGGCAGTCTTCTTGGGACACTCATTGGAGTAGTGACCCTTCACTCCACACTCGAAACAAGTGATCTGGGACTTGTCCTTGACTGCAACAGGTATAGCATTGCTGCCAGTTCTGGGGGCAGTGTTGTTGTTGCCCTTGGGAGGGGCACGGTTGAAGTTGTTGGCGTTGCCGGAGTTGTGATTGTTTCCTCCGGGCTTCACATTTCCTCCACTACGGTTGGTGTAGCTTGGGCGAGAAGGTGGGGGTCGGTTGTTCCTTGGTGCATATCCCAGTGAGGGGTTGGGACGGTACTTCTGGTGACTACTCGATCTAGACTGTTGCATCATACGGCGCTTGCGGTTGTCGTTTCCCTGGTTAATCTTCCCTTCCATCTGAATGGCAGAGTCGACTAGCTCTTCGAGATCATCGAAACGGATGTTGACGAGGACAGTCTGCATCTCATCATGCAGTCCGTTTAAGAATCTCTCTTTCTTCTTGGCCTCCGTGTTGATTTCATCCGGTGCATATCTGGCAAATGACAAGAATTTGTCACGGTACTCTACTACCGTCAATCTTACTTGCTTCAGTTCACGGAATTCATCTATCATCCTGTTGACAAGACCTTGCGGCACGTGGGTGCGGCTGAACTTGACCTTGAATGCTTCCCAGGTCATCACTTGGCCATGGTTCATGTTGCGGATGCTATTCCACCAAGCTCTTGCATCTAACGCCAGATAGTGGGTGGCGAAGAGAACTTTCTCATTCTCCTCAACTCCTGCAACTTCGAGGTTGTTTTCCATGGTCTGTAACCAATCATCAGCATCTAATGGGTTTTCAGATTGGTTGAAGATTGGGGGATTGGTGTTCTTAAAGTTTTTGAGTTTAGATCCATGGTGATCCTGATTTCCATGTCCTTGGTTGTTGAGAGCCATTTGGGTGATCTTCTGCAATGTCACTAAGTTGGCTTGATGCTCGGCCCTGCTTGCTTCACGGTCCGCGATGAGATTCTGCAAGATCTGCAGCATTGGGTTCTGCGATGAGCTGCTCCCTCCTTGGTTTCCACGAGTCATCTGAAGATTGAGATAGATATAGGGGTAAGAGGGAAATTCTAAGGTTCATGGTTTTGGGTTTTCAAAGCTACAACTTTGAGTTAGACTCAGGTTTTTCAACTAACTTCATTCTCATTCATGCAAGCAAGACACGATACAACACACACCACAACAATCAAAGGGGAAAATAGATGGTTTGAAGAACCATTCTGCAAACTACGATACAACGAGATGATACATCTCATGCTACGACAATGCTCTAGTGCATCTACTCATCGTCGATGAAGTCGGAGTCTTCATCATCAGTGTAGAAGTCCACAACATCCTCTGCCAGAAAATCGTCATCGTTGCTGAGGTAAGAATCCATATCTCCCTGGATGTCTTCACCCTCATCATCTTCTTCTTTGGCGGCAAGCGGAGCTTCCTGCTCCTTGACGGTCTTCTCGAGGTCGGACACCTTCTTGCAAAGATGGGCGATGGTGCGATCCTTCTTTGCACGCTGGCGACGAAGAGACTGGCGATCTTGGACGAGCAGTGCGAAAGTCTGGGCCTTCTGGTCGGCGATGGCACGGTTCTGGTTGGCTAACTCTCTGGCATTGTCCAGTTCCTGCTGTTGGTCATGAAGCAAGAAGTCAAGGTTCTCCACTTGACACCTCAACTCTGGGTGACTTGGCATATCCATCGGCATTCCCATGAAGTCACGTCTTGCATAGTGGGCAAAACGGGTTCCTTGAATCTTGTTGACGCTCAGGGCACATAGACGTGCGAGAGCTTCATGCATTGCCCTGGCTAATCCATCTAGCCAGTTGTTCTCTCTCATGGAGAACTGAATTCTTCCAGAAGTTGGTGCTTCAATGCTTCCTCGAAGATCTGTGGTGACTAGCCATTGTAGGTCTCCTCCTAGGGGTCCTGGAAGTTGATCTCCAAGAAATTCCGGATGTGGGCGTCCCAGTAACTCTGACAGTGAATCCAGATACCTCTCGAAGATCAGCTGACCTCCGTTTCCCAACTGGTAAAACTTGCTGAACTGAGTCTCCATCTACAAGAAACTTGCTAAACTTTTGCACTTGCTGAAGTGATCAAGTGTGTTAAATTTTAAGTAGTAATGTATGAATTTTGAGGAACATGTATTTTTGAGAAAGAATGAGTACACAAGGGTAAGAGGGGAAATAGTTTTTCATAAATACTCACTTCGGTTTTGAAGCTAAGTTTTTGGTTTGGACGTCCATTCTAACCAGGGTCTCCTATGGTCAGGATGGCTCTGATACCAACTTGTCAACACCCGGATTTTTAATCCCAGATGCCTGTTATGCCATACCTCGCAATCCCAGGATTACCATTTTTGCGAGACATAACGGATTGGATATCACAATACATCATCCATTACAAACCATACATAAGGTTTTACACAAATAAGGATCTCATGATCCAGTCTTTAATACAACAAGAAGCGGAATTAAACGATAGCGTAGCGGTGCGGTCCATCTTCAAGGGCATAGGCAATGCTGACGAAGGCAAATAGTCCTAGTTATCATAGCCGTCCTGCTGACCATCATCTTGGTAATCTCCTTCATAGTCTGGCCATGATAATAGCCAGGGACAAAAGCCATGAGTACTCTTTAAGTACTCGCAAACTACTACTAACAAGGATTATGATTCTAAGTTAAAGTGCTGAATTGAAAGAATAACTATCAAGTTAAGTTTGAAACCTAAGCTGAGTTCGGAAGCAAGAAAAGATAAATTAAAGTTCTAGAATCACTTAAGTTGGGAAGCTATTATCATCTACACAACCCTGTTGTGGTCAAGTCAAAGTTCATCATTCTTTTCAAGTTATTTAGAAAACATCTGACAACGAAACAGTATGGCCATTCCAACTGTCCATAACCGCGGACGCGGATATTCGAATAGTTTGACACTCTGCAGAGGTGGTACACTTTCACCACGAGATTCGATACATTTGTCAGGGATAACCCTAAATCATCATACTTAGTACACAGATACTTAGTATGTTTGATTATCTGCATACTAAGTATGATGATTCAGGGTTATCCCTGACAGATGTATCGAATCTTGTGGTGAAAGTGTACCACCTCTGCAGAGTGTCAAACTATTCGAATAGCCGCGTCCGCGGTTATGGACAGTTGGAATGGCCATACTGTTTCGTTGTCAGATGTTTTTTAAATAACTTGAAAAGGATGATGAACTTTGACTTGACCACAACAGGGTTGTGTAGATGATAATAGCTTCCCAACTTAAGTGATTCTAGAACTTTAATTTATCTTTTCTTGCTTCAGAACTCAGCTTAGGTTTCAAACTTAACTTGATAGTTATTCTTTCAATTCCGCACTTTAACTTAGAATCATAACCCTTGCTAGTAGTAGTTTGCGAGTACTTAAAGAGTACTCATGGCTTTTGTCCCTGGCTATTATCATGGCCAGACTTTGAAGGAGATTACCAAGATGATGGTCAGCAGGACGGCTATGATAACTAGGACTATCTGCCTTCGTCAGCATTGCCTGTGCCCCTGAAGATGGACCCCACTGCTACGCTATCGTTTAATTCCGCTGCTTGTTGTATTAAAGACTGGATCATGAGATCCTTATTCGTGTAAAACCTTATGTATGGTTTGTAATGGATGATGTACTATGATATCCAATCCGTTATGTCTCGCAAAAATGGTAATCATGGGATTGCGAGGTATGGCATAACGGGCATCTGGGATTAAAAATCTGGGTGTTGACAAGTTGGTATCAGAGCCATCCTGACCATAGGAGACCCTAGTTAGAATGGACGTCCAAACCAAAAACTTAGCTTCAAAACCAAAGTGAGTATTTATGAAAAACTATTTCCCCTCTTACCCTTGTGAACTCATTCTTTCTCAAAAATACATGTTCTCAAAATTCATACATTACTACTTAAAATTTGACACACTTGATCACTTCACTAATTTCCTCATCCTAAATTCTTGTAGATGGAGACTCAGTTCAGCAAGTTTTACCAGTTGGGAAACGGAGGTCAGCTAGCTTCGAGAGGGATCTGGATTCACTGTTAGAGTTACTGGGACGCCCACATCCGGAGTTTCTTGGAGCTCAACTTCCAGGACCCCCAGGAGGAGACCTACAATGGCTAGTCACCGCAGATCTTTGAGGAAGAATTGAAGCACCAACTTCTGGAAGAATTCAGTTCTCCGTGAGAGAGAACAACTGTCTAGATGGATTAGCCAGGGCAATGCATGAAGCTCTCGCACGTCTATGTGCCCTCAGCGTCAACAAGATTCAAGGAACCCGTTTTGCCCACTATGCAAGACGTGACTTCATGGGAATGCCTATGGAGATGCCAAGTCACCCAGAGTTGAGGCGTCAAGTGGAGAACCTTGACTTCTTGCTTCATGACCGACAGCAGGAACTGGACAATGCCAGAGAGTTAGCCAACCAGAACCGTGCCATCGCCGACCAGAAGGCCCAGACTTTTGCACTGCTCGTCCAAGATCGCCAGTCTCTTCGTCACCAGCGTGCAAAGAAGGATCGCACCATCGTCCTTCTTCGCAAGAAGGTGTCCGACCTCGAGAAGACCGTCAAGGAGCAGGAAGCTCAGCTTGCCGCCAAAGAAGAAGATGATGAGGGTGAAGACATCCAGGGAGATATGGATTCTTACCTCAACAATGATAACGATTTTCTGGCAGAGGATGCTGTGGACTTCTACACTGATGATGAAGACTCCGACTTCATCGACGATGAGTAGATGCACTAGAGCACTGTCGTAGCATGAGATGTATCATCTCGTTGTATCGTAGTTTGCAGAATGGTTCTTCAAACCATCTGTTTTCCCCTTTGATTGTTGTGGTGTGTGTTGTATCGTGTGCTTGCTTGCATGAATGAGAATGAAGTTAGTTGAAAAACCTGAGTCTAACTCAAAGTTGTAGCTTTGAAAACCCAAAACCATGAACCTTAGAATTTCCCTCTTACCCCTATATCTATCTCAATCTTCAGATGACTCGTGGAAACCAAGGAGGGAGCAGCTCATCGCAGGACCCAATGTTGAAGATCTTGCAGAATCTCACCGCGAACCTTGAAGCAAGCAGGGCCGAGCGTCAAGCCAACTTAGCGACATTGCAGCAGATCGCCCAAATGGCTCTCAACAACCAAGGACATGGAAATCAGGATCACCATGGATCTAAACTCAAAAACTTTCAGAACACCAATCCCCCAATCTTCAACCAATCTGAAAACCCATTAGATGCTGATGACTGGTTATAGACCATGGAAAACAACCTCGAAGTTGCAGGAGTTGAGGAGAATGAGAAATTTCTCTTCGCCACCCACTATCTGGCGGGAGATGCAAGAGCTTGGTGGAATAGCATCCGCAACATGAACCATGGCCAGGTGATGACCTGGGAAGCATTCAAGGTCAAGTTCAGCTGCACCCACATGCCGCAAGGTCTTGTCAATAGGATGCGAGATGAATTCCGTGAACTGAAGCAAGGAAGATTGACGGTAGTAGAGTACCGTGACAAATTCTTATCACTTGCCAGATATGCACCGGATGAGATCAACCCGGAGGCCAAGAAGAAAGAGAGATTCTTAAACGGACTGCATGATGAGATGCAGAATGTCCTCGTCAACATCCGTTTCCAGGATCTCGAAGAGCTAGTCGACTCTGCCATTCAGATGGAAGGGAAGATTAACCAGTCAAACGACAACCGCAAGCGTCATATGATGCAGCAGTCTGGATCCAGTAGTCACCAGAAGTACCATCCCAACCCCTCACCAGGATATGCACCAAGGAACAACCGACCCCCACCTTCTCGCCCAAGCTACCCCAACCGTAGCGGAGGAAATGTGAAGCCCGGAGGAAACAATCACAACTCCGGCAACGCCAACAACTTTAACCGTGCCCCTCCCAAGAGCAACAACAACACTGCCCCCAGAACTGGCAGCAATGTTGTACCTGTTGCAGTCAAGGACAAGTCCCAGATCACTTGTTTCGAGTGTGGAGTGATGGGTCACTACTCCAATGAGTGTCCCAAGAAGACTGCCGCCAATGCCCCTGTGAATGCCCCAGCTCAGCAGCAGTGTCGTGTTCAACCAGGCAGGAGATTTGCCCCAAGGAACCCGCACAACCGCAACGGTCGTCTCTTCCACATGAACGTAGAAGAAGCCCAGGAAGCACCAGATGTAGTGTTGGGTATGTTTTCTGTCAACTCAGTTTTAGCAAGAGTATTGTTTGATTCTGGAGCATCGCATTCATTTGTCACCGAAGAATTTGTATGCACTTGTACGATTCGCCCAACCAACCTGAAGCATGTCATGATAGTTCAAATCCCCGGTTCAACAACAAAAGCTAGAAAAATTTGCAAAGTTGTACCTATCAGAATACATGGGAGAGATTTTTATGCCAACCTAATTGTACTTAGAACCAAAGGTTTGGAAGTAGTACTAGGTATGGACTGGATGTTAAGGCATAAAGGACTGATAGACTGTGCTAAGAAAGCCATCACCATGACCAGTAGTTCTGGAGTAACAGTAGAAATATCTCTAAAACCTTACCCTGTCAATTCAAATGCAACAAAAGTGTAGCCCTGCCTACCATTGACCAAGTCAGAGTAGTCTGTGAATACCCCGACGTATTCCCAGATGAATTGCCAGGTATGCCCCCGGATAGGGATATAGAGTTCATTATCGAACTAATCCCCAGAACCGGACCTATAGCCCAGAGACCCTATACCATGAACCCCTCAAATTTAGTAGAACTGAAGAAGCAGTTGGATGCCATGTTAGCAACAAGCTTGATTCAGCCAAGCGCATTGCCATGGAGATCACTAGTGCTATTCGTCGACAAGAAGGATGGAGGCAACCGTCTGTGTACAGACTACAGAAAGTTGAATGATGTCACCATCAAGAACAAGTACCCCTTGCCAAAGATAGAGGATCTATTTGATCAGTTGACTGGAGCTCAGGTATTCTCAAAGATTGATCTTAGGACTGGTTATGACCAACTTAAGATTCGTGCAACAGATATTCCGAAGACCACCTTTACTACTCGCTATGGTCTATACGAGTATACAGTTATGTCTTTTGGATTAACCAATTCCCCTTCTTATTTCATGAATCTCGTGAATAAGATCTTTATGAATTTCTTAGATAAGTTTGTAGTTGTGTTTATCGACGACATCCTTATCTACTCCAAGTCAGAAGAAGAGCATGAGCAACATCTGAGAATCATCCTAGAAACCCTGAGAGAACATCAGTTATATGCCAAGTTCAGCAAATGTGAGTTTTGGCTAAAAGAAGTAGGATTCCTAGGACATATTGTTTCTGCCGGAGGAGTCTCTGTTGATCCCAGCAAGATCAAAGATGTCAAAGAATGGGAAGCCCCAACCAATCAAACCCAAGTTCGTTCATTTCTCGGATTAGCGGGATATTACCGCAAATTCGTAGAAGGATTCTCAAGCATAGCCCGACCAATGACCCAATTGTTGAAGAAGGACAAGAAGTTGAATGGACAGACAAGTGTGAAGCCAGTTTCCAGGAGCTGAAGAAGAGATTAATATCAGCCCCAATTTTGATCATGCCCGACATCAAGAAGCCGTTTGATGTGTATTGTGATGCATCAAAGATTGGTCTAGGATGTGTATTGATGCAAGAAGGCAAAGTCATCGCGTATCTGTCTCGGCAACTGAAGCAGCATGAGCAGAACTACCCGACCCATGATCTTGAGCTAGCAGCCGTGGTTCTAGCGTTGAAGACATGGCGTCATTATTTGATGGGTAATCGCTGTGAGATTTACTCAGATCATAATAGCTTGAAGTATATCTTCACCCAGAAGGAGTTGAATATGAGGCAAAGAAGATGGATAGAGTTAATCAAGGATTATGACCTTGACATTCACTATCACCCCGGCAAAGCCAATGTGGTAGCGGATGCTCTTAGCAGATTGCCGTGTAGGCTGAACACCATGATCCAAGAGAAGCAACCAAGTTTGTATGTGGAGTTGGAGCAGTTCAGGACTGAGTTAGTCAGCAAAGGGTTCCTCGCTAGCATTGAACTTCAACCCACTTTGATTAGCCAAATCAAGGAGGCCCAGATGGGGAATGAAAGTATCGACGGAATCAAACGTCGTATTGGTACAGGCAAAGTACCTAGATTCACCGAAGACGGAGAAGGTGTACTGTGGTACAAGGGATGTATCTGTGTGCCAGCAGATTCGGAGCTGGAGGAAATTATCATGAAGGAAGCTCATGATACTCTTTATTCTATCCACCCCGGAGGAACAAAGATGTATCAGGATTTGAAAGAGCAATTTTGGTGGCACAAGATGAAGAGAGAGATCGGAAGCTACATCGCCAAATGTGACATCTGTCAAAGAGTCAAAGCAGAGCATCAGAGACCTGCAGGATTGTTGCAACCATTGCAGATTCCGGAATGGAAATGGGATTCCGTCGGAATGGATTTTATCACCGGTTTACCTACTTCTAGTAGGGGAAATGACTCAATCTGGGTCATAGTTGATAGACTATCTAAGGTAGCCCACTTCATACCAGTCAAGACAACCTACCAGAGTGCAAAACTAGCAGAGCTGTACATCGCTAGGATTGTTAGTCTGCATGGAACCCCCAAGACCATCGTATCAGATCGAGGAACCCAGTTTACTTCAAGATTTTGGCAGAAAGTTCAGGAAGGTTTAGGAACCAAGTTGAATTTCAGTACCGCTCTACCGCAAACAGATGGACAGACATGGACAGACTGAGAGAGTCAACCAGATCTTGGAGGATATGCTTAGAGCTTGTGTGTTGGAATATGGATCAAAATGGGAAGATTGCCTGCCCTTCGCAGAATTCTCATATAACAACAGTTATCAAGCTAGTTTGCAGATGGCGCCATTTGAATTCCTATACGGAAGAAAGTGTCGTACCCCTTTGAATTGGTCGCAAGTAGGAGAGAGTCAGATCTTTGGACCCGACATTCTCCGAGAAGCAGAAGAGAAAGTTCACAAAGTTAGTGAGCACCTCAAGACCGCCCAATCCAGACAGAAAAGCTATGCTGACAAGAGAATGAGAGACCAACTTTCAATGTCAGAGATTTCGTATATCTCAAGGTTTCACCATTGAAGGGAACCCGACACTTTAGTCTGAAGGGAAAGATAGCTCCTAGATATATCGGACCTTTCAAGATTCTGAACCGCCGAGGAGAAGTATCGTATCAGCTGGAATTGCCTGAAGAGATGTCAGCCATCCATAATGTGTTCCATATCTCGTTACTTCGCAAATGCTTGGAAGTGCCTGAGAAGACTGAAGTTTTCAAGAACATCGATCACAGAGCAGTGGAAATCAACAATGACCTGACCTATCGGGAAGTGCCCATTCGTATCTTAGAAGAAGCCTAGAGAACCACCAGGACCAGGAGTATCATGTTTCTCAAGATTCAGTGGAGCAACCATACCAAGGAGGAAGCCACTTGGGAGCACGAGGATTACATTAGGACAGAGTTCCCAGATCTCTTTAGTTCCTAGTTTTCTTGTAAATCTCGGGACGAGATTTTATTTAAGGGGGGGAAGGTTTGTAACATCCCAAAACTTCAATCCAAGCTTATCATGATCAAATCATCCAAAAATGGGGTTAACAAAAACTTTTCCAAATTTAAAATGAAAGCATTTATATATGTGTGCATTTAAAATAGGAGTTGTTTTGAATTGCCATTATTGTGTGATCCTTTGCTTCTAAAATGTTTCTTAGGTGATTTAAGCATCATCTACATCATTCCCAAACTTTTCCTAAAAGAAATCAAAACAAAAAGAATTAAAATGAAGGAATGGTCATTTGGACAAATTTAACTCTCATGCCTACTTTGGCTATTGCTAGTACTCAATTCTTAACATAAACAATTCTTGATCGTTGCACCCCTTGCTAGTACACATAATGAGGTACCAAGGCCCACCTTTTGATCTACTAAAAACCTTCTATAAACTATTTTAAATGACAGTTTAAAATTGAATCTAATGCATATGCATAGATCACCCCTATTTCAAAAACCGTCTAATTGAGCACCATTTTCAAAACCCTTGCAACCAGAGACTACCTAGCACTAGTGGAGATCACCCAAAAATTTTGAACTCAAAATTCAAAACTTTTTCTCTTGCGGCCATTTTGTCAAACACCTTGTTAGCAAGATCATTAAGGCATAACTATTACTGCTTTGGGCTGATTTTGTCTAGCAATTCTGTAGTGCTTTGATCATCTTGTCCCCCCTCAAGCTAGACCAGACCAAACCAGCCTCTTCTCTACCCCCTAGCCGCACTGCACAGCCATGCCGAGCACCATCTCTCCGGTCGACCGTGCACCTGCAGCAGCAACCCTCTCCATCCCCTCTTGCCATGTCTAGTACCTGGCCAGTGGTCCACCTCCACCGTCCAACCAGCCCCAGGCCAGAGACAGAGGGCAGAGCCACCAGGAACCACCACGCCCGGAGCTTGTCGAGCATGCCGACGCCGCCCGCAGAGTGTGCACTGTCCCCACGTGCACAAGCCGCCGCTCGACACCAGCCCGCGCTCACCGCTCCGCCTCGACCTAGAGAACACCCGAGACAACTCCGTTCGCCGCCCAAAGCCCCACAGCCACCGCTCGCCGTGGACACAGCCGCTTCGGCCGCGCAGAGCGCCACCTCGCCCCGACCGCATGCCACCGCCCCTGCGGCCGCATTGAAGCGCTAGAGCACCGCCAGGGAACCGCCCACCGATCACAATCCCCAGTCATGCCGCTAGCTCACCGTAGCCATGTCGCCACCGTCGACCACCCATCCCGCTCGGTCTTAACGTCGAGCCTATAAAAGGAGCCCTCCCTAGCACAAAATACTCACACCATTCCACTCCCCTCACCTCTCTGAACCTCACCCACCTCTCGCTGGAGCAAGTGGAGCAGCAGTTCGCCGGAATTGGAGCCGGAGCCACCGCCTCTGGAGAAGAAGGGTGCCGTTGATTCCGGCCACCCCAAGCTCCGCCGCGACCACGCATCGCCTCGCCGTTGTCTTCCACTTTGTTCGCCTGCATTGCCGACCCTGCTCGATCCCTGGTACGCCCCCAGTAGCCCCCCACCGAGCCGCTAGGGTTCGAGCTCGCCGGCGACCCGTCCGACGTCGACGACGACCCTCAGCCGTAGATCTAGCCTCTAATCGCACGGCCCACAGCGCGCGTACCGTTTCGTGTTTTAAGTGCCGCTGACAAGTGGGACCCCCTGTTGGCTGAGCCCCGTGCCGCGTAGCGCCACTAGGCCGGCCCATTTCCTTTCCCGCGCAAGCCCGTAGATTCAAATCTAGGTTTTTCTTTTTAGTTAGAATATAGTTTCTGTCCAGTGTTTCAAAATTCAATTATGTGAGTTTAACAAATCCAAATTACATGAAACTAATTTTGTCTGAAAAGTATTGAAATGCTCTATCCAAGCCCGTTGGATTTAATTCATTTAGAGTTATAGATTTCTCCTAATAAAAATAAGAAGACAGAAGCTTTTGCAACTTGAAACTTTTTTATAAAATCAACCAAGTTAGCTTTTGAGTTGATTCCAACTCTCAAAAATCACATCTCATCATATCTATCCAAATATGTAATAATATTAAGGTTTACAGGCAGTGACTTTGGACTAGTACCAAAATAATGCTATATAGGCATTTCTAGTCACTTTAAATCATTAAATAATGAACTTAAACCAAAATAATATTGATCCAACCTTTAAATCTCATTCCCACATGTTATAATATGTGGTGAGGACATGTGTCCACATGATCCCATGTTTTAGTGGTGAATATTAAACTGTAGTTAATTTTTCAATGAGTAGAAATTACTTTTCCAAAATAAAAAGGTTGAAACTATTGAATTAAACTTGTGATGCTTGTGATGATAATAGATCATCAATTGTGTGGTTTAGAATAATACTTAGCCTAGTTAAGGATTGTTTGGTGATTGTGCACTCCCTGTGTATTTCTAGACGATAGTACCCACCAAGCCTTCGAGGAGGAGGAGTTCTACCAAGAAGAAGAAGAAGAAGAAGAAGGAAACTTCAACCACTGCACCAACCAAGGAAAGATATTAGTGGCAAGCTAACCCTTGCAAAAATGCTTTAGTAAGCTATTGTAGCAAGCTAGAATAAAACTAGATAGTTTAGTAAAGATGCCTTAACATACTTTGATCACACCCCTTTAACTCTTAGTACCTCAAGTCTTATTAACAAGTTTTACCCCCTTAGTTACACAAAGTTCTTTAATTAATTTTGAAGGTAGCATAAAGAGTATAAAACTTGACCTACTTAGAAACCTTTAGATGACATTCTATGGCATGAGATTGATCCCATCTTTCCACCTTAGTGAACACTCTTAACTTAGTATTTTAGAATAGATCAAAACTTGAGTCACTTTAGATGGGAACACTTGGTGAAAATGAGTTATGAAAACCTTGGAATGATGAGTCATTCTATTGAGATGTTTTGACATGTGTTGAGAAACACAATGGATTGATGATGATGAAAAAGATAAGGCATGAGCCTTAACCCTTTTATAAAACTGATGGTTGGATTTGGATGCGATACCATTCCAAATTTACCGTACAACCACATTACCTGAATTGGGTAAGGCTTAGCTGGAAATTTATATGCATTAGTATTAGTTCCCCCACGGGAGAGGTTTGAGCTGAGGCTACCTCTCAATGATGTCCACCTATGCAGTGCCCAAGATGACTGATGGTCATGGTTGGGAGGCCATGCTCATAGGATAGGTGCTTGTACTAGGGTGTGTAAAGGGAAGGTTATGTTTGATTATATGCATACTAAGTATGATGATTTAGGGTTATCCCTGACAGATGTATCGAATCTTGTGGTGAAAGTGTACCACCTCTGCAGAGTTTCAAATTATTCGAATAGCCGCGTTCGCGGTTATGGACAGTTGGAATGGCCATACTGTTTCATTGTCAGATGTTTTCTAAATAACTTGAAAAGAATGATGAACTTTGACTTGACCACAACAAGGTTGTGTAGATGATAATAGCTTCCCAACTTAAGTGATTCTAGAACTTTAATTTATCTTTTCTTGCTTCAGAACTCAGCTTAGGTTTCAAACTTTACTTGATAGTTATTCTTTCAATTCAGCACTTTAACTTAGAATCATAACCCTTGCTAGTAGTAGTTTGCGAGTACTTAAAGTGTACTCATGGCTTTTGTCCCTGGCTATTATCATGGCCAGACTATGAAGGAGATTACCAAGATGATGGTCAGCAGGACGGCTATGATAACTAGGACTATCTGCCTTCGTCAACATTACTTGTGCCTCTGAAGATGGACCCCACCGCTATGCTATCGTTTAATTCCGCTGCTTGTTGTATTAAAGACTAGATCATGAGATCCTTATTTGTGTAAAACCTTATGTATGGTTTGTAATGGATGATGTACTGTGATATCCAATCCGTTATGTCTCGCAAAAATGGTAATCCTGGGATTGCGAGGTATGGCATAACGGGCATCTGGGATTAAAAATCCGGGTGTTGACAGATATCGTATCTATGCATAATTTGTTTTTGCAGGATGATGTTGTGAATGGTATGGCATATGTGCATGTGATGTGTGTAATCCATACGTGATCTGCGTATCATGGTTTTTGTCAGCCGGCTAGAGCCTAGGTGATGTCATTTTATTGTATAACGACCTACATGTCGGATTCTGTATGTAATTTACATTACAAGCTAGTGTAGCTGTTTGGAGAACCCGGATGGCATGCAAGTCGATGTACAAGTCGGCTACATGGTGTAAGGCGGCACGTGACAAGAGTTGACACAAGTCGAATTACATGCTTTGTGGAGATGGATATCGCCATAAATAGAGCCATACCATTTCACGGTATAATTGCTTTATTTTGTGTTATTGTTATGTCTCTGTTTTACCTCTATTAGATAGTTGGTAGAAAGTAATCCCTCAAAGAAGGTCTAGTCGGTTTCCCCGCCAGTGCTGCACCATCACAAGTCGGACATTTTTGGTAGTGGGCTCATGAAATTGAGGTGCTATCAATTCTTTCCGACTAGGTGGGTTCGAGTCGGACTCTTACAACGGAAGCACTTGGTAATCTAGACGGGTCTATCACAACGGTTGTGGGACTCGGGGAAAAGTCGGATGGGAGCCGGGGCATGTGATGCCACCCATCCAACAGGAGTCGTATAAGATGCGATTGACAAGAAGTTGTTTACCTAGATCACTTGACGACTAGCGGTGATGCTAAAGCTCACTAGTCGGCTTGCTTATTTAGGGTCCTGAATCACTAAGTAACCATCGGAGGGGTGTTGGTTCTAGTGGGAGCATAAGTATTAAAGTGTTTAGTATGCTTGCTCTTTTATGGATACATGTCTTAAGTGTTTTGCATATTTTCTATTGTAGGTCAATGGCACAGAGCAGTCTCCCTCAGATTTCCAGTTTTGCATTGAGAACCATCTTAGAGAAAGATAAGCTAAATGGAACTAACTTCACCAACTGGTATCGTAATCTGAGAATTGTTCTCAAGCAATAAAAGAGGGACCAGGTGCTAGACAACCCACTTCCAAATGAGCCGAATGAGAATGCGAGTGTCGCAGCCACCAATGCCTAGCGTAGGACATGTGATGAGTCTATAGAGATTAGCTGTCTTATGCTTGCTCACATGGAACCGAACTTGCAGTAGCAATTTTTCGAGAATGTTGAGGCCTATGATATGATCGAAAGCCTCAAAAGTATGTTCCAGGCTCAGGCAAAGACTGAGAGGTATCAAGTCTCTCAGGCCTTGTTGAGCTGCAAGCTTAAGGATGGCGATCCACTGAGTCCGCATGTGATCAAGATGGTTGATTACATGCAGTCTCTGGAAAGGCTGGGCTACCCCATTGGCGAAGAGTTCGCTACGGACATAATTCTGAACTCTCTTCCTAGTGCATATGGTCAGTTCATATCGAACTACCACATGCATGGTATGGATAAGAAGCTCACTGAATTACATGGGATGCTCAAGCAAGCTGAGGCGGATGTCAAGAAAGGCACCAGTCAAATGTTGATGGTGCAGAATAAAGCTAAGTTCAAGAAGAGTTCTTGGACTAAGAAGAAGGAAAAGTCAGGAGGTAAGGCCGAGGACCCGGCCCAAAGCGCTTCCTCAGGGACTAAGCCATCTCCTGCAGCCGGATCCACTTGCTTCTATTGCAAGGCAGATGGCCACTGGAAGAGGAATTGCAACCAATATCTGGCTGATAAAGCCAAGAGTGGAGGTGTGACTTCCGGCTCAGGTACACTTGTTTGCAATGTTATAGACATTTATCTTGTGGATGCACCTGGTAGTTCTTGGGTATATGATACCGGATCAGTTATTCACATCTGCAATTTGTTGTAGGGACTAGTAAGAACTAGGAGTGTCATGAGAGGCAAAGTTGACATTCGAGTCGGCAACAAAGCAAGAGTTGCTGCGTTGGAAGTCGACACGATGCAACTTCATTTACCTTCTGGATTCATAATGGAGCTGAATAATTGTTATTATGTTCTAGTGCTTAGTCGAAACATTATTTCTGCCTCATGTTTGATGAGACAAGGCTATGAGTCGAATATTAAGAATAATGGTTGTTCTTTATATTTGAATGATATGTTTCACGGCTTTGCACCCGTCTAGGATGGGTTATTTATTTTGAATCTTGATGGTGAATTTGTCTATAATATAAATGTGAAAAGGTTAAAACCAAATGATCTGAATATGACTTACTTTTGGCATTGTTTGCTTGGTCATATGAGTTGGAAACGCATGAAGAAGCTCCATGATGATGGAATCCTAACTTCGTTCGACTTGGAGTTGTTCAAGACATGTGAATCCTGCCTACTCGGCAAGATGACCAAGACACCTTTTGCAAAGAGTTGTGAAAGGGCGTCTGACTTATTGGGACTAATTATAGTGATGTATGTGGCCCGATGAGCACGACAGCCAGAGGTGGTTATGACTACTTCATTACCTTCATTGATGATTTGAGTAGGTATGGATATATCTACTTGATGAAACATAAGTCGGAAGCCTTTGAAAAGTTGAAGGAATTCCAGAATGAGGTATAAAATCAACTCGGTAAGAAAATAAAGTTTCTTTGATCGGACCGAGGAGGCGAGTACATGAGCCATGAGTTTGATGACCATCTGAAGAGTTGTGGAGTAGTTCCCCAGCTCACTCCACCAGGAACACCGCAGAGAAACGGTGTGTCGGAAAGGAGGACTCAGACCTTGTTAGACATGGTACGATCAATGATGAGTCGAACAGATCTGCCTTTGTCATTTTGGGGTTATTGTCTAGAAACTACAGCATTCACACTAAACAAAGTACCATCAAAGTCGGTAGAGAAGACACCGCATGAGATGTCGACTGGCAAGAAGCCGAGTTTTTCTTTTCTTAAGATTTGGGGTTGTGAAGAATTTGTCAAGCGACTTCAGTTGGACAAGCTCACGGCCAAGTCGGATAAGTGTATTTTCATGGGGTATCCGAGGGAAACCTTGGGCTACTACTTCTACAACCAAGAAGAGGGAAAAGTGTTTGTCGCTCGGAACGGTGTCTTCCTTGAGAAATAGTTTCTCAGTCGGCAAGTCAGTGGGAGTACGGTGCGGCTTGAAGAAGTTCGAGAGGAACCGGTCAGTAGCAATTTGGTGAAATCCTTGGAGGTTGAGCAAGTCATGGTAGCTGAGCCGGCAGCTGCACCTGCACTATGAAGATCGAAAATATTGTGAAGTGTTCGTGATGTATTACTGTTGGACAGTGATGAGCCAGTAACTTATTCAGAAGCGATGGTGGGTTCTGATTCAGAGTCATGGCTTGGAGCCATGAGATCCGAGTTAAATTCCATGGATGAAAATCAAGTTTGGAACTTGGTTGATCTGCTAGACAGTGCAAGACCCATCGAGTGCAAATGGTCTTTAACAAGAAAACTGATATGTATGGAAATGTTTCTGCCTATGAAGCACGGCTTGTCGCGAAGGGGTTCCGACAAGTTCAAGGAGTTGACTACAATGAGACTTTCTCTCCCGTGGCGATGCTTAAGTCAGTTCGGATCATGTTAGCTATAGCAGCCTATTTCGATGACGAGATATGGCAGATGGATGTCAAGACGGCTTTCCTTAATGGAAATTTAACCAAGGACGTGTATATGATACAGCCCGAGGGTTTTGTCGATCCGGCTAATGCTGACAAGGTATGCAAGCTTCGGAAATCCATTTATGGGTTGAAACAAGCATTTCGGAGTTGGAATATTCGCTTTGATGAGTGATGTCTAGGCACTTCTATTTTGTAGACAGTTGTTGGGCCTCCAAGTGCAGAGGTTTCTAGAACAGCAGCAAGTTTTCCCTTAAGTTGATCACCCAAGGTTTATCGAACTTGGGGAGGAAGTGGTCAAAGGTATCCCCTCTCAAGCAACCCTGCAATCAAGATACAAGAAGTCTCTTGTGTCCTCAACACACCTAATACACTTGTCAGGTGTATAGGTGCACTAGTTTGGCGAAGAGATAGTTAAATACAAGTGGTATGGATAATTATAAGTGGTAACGGTGATAGAAAATAGCTTGCTGGCGTGTGGTTGACGCTGGAAAAGACTAAAGGCAAACTGAAATAAAGAAGGAAGCAAGCAAACATGTAATAAATCTAATAGCAAATGGTGTATCAATGCTTAGAAACAAGGCCTAGGGATCATACTTTCACTGGTGAACACTCTCATATAAATATCTTCTCTTTATGATACTACTCTTAACTACTCTATGGTTGAACACTCTAATCCATGGTAGGGCTATAACAGCACACCTCAAAGTAAGCCTTTCGCATCTAGATAACCCCACACTGTCGCCTTGAGCTCTAGATGGTTCCAAAAAACACCACAATTTCATAGAGATATCCAACTCCAAATATAACTCATAACAAGTATTTGTAAACTCTAGCCTAAGTGCCACAATGGTATACATGCTGTCACTTTCACACACATGGGGAGAGCAGAGATCTATTAAAGCACTTGAGTAGCAAGGTAGATCTATAGATTACAAGCTCATGATCTCAATAAGATCATGCATAGAGAGAGAGATGAACACATAGCTACCGGTAGAACCCTTAGCCTCGAGAGAGAACTACTCCCTCCTCATCATGGGAATCCACAACGGCCGTGGAGATGGTTGCGGAGATCGATAGAGATGGCTCCGGGGGAACTTCCCTGTCTCGGCAGGGTGCCGGAACAGAGACATTCTATCCCCCGAATCTCCCCTTCGGTGGCGGCGGCGCTGTGGAACTTTTCGTGGACTTCTGATTGACGATCTAGGGTTTTGGTATCGGGAGGCTCTTATAGGCGAAGGAGGCAAAGTCGGTGGCTGGCCAGGGGGCCCACACCATGCCCTGGCGCGGCCTAGGGTTGCCCGTGTCAAGGGGGGTGTGGCCACCCTGTGGCCCCTCTCCGACTCTCCTTCGGGCTCCGTGAGTCTTCTGGGAAAATAGTAACTTTGGCTTTTGTCCCGTCCAATTCCGAGAATATTCATTTTCTGACTTCCTGGAACCAAAACAGCAGAAAACAGGCAACTGGTACTATGGCATCTTGTTAATAGGTTAGTCCAAGAAATCATATGAAAAGTACTCCAAAGTTGGAAGAAAACACAAGAAAGTAGATAAAACCAAGAATGGAACATCAAAAATTATAGATACATTTGCAATGTATCAATGAGGTAGTCAAATCGTTTGGGTTTGTCCAGAGGGATCATGATTCTTGTTTATACAAGAAGTTTAGTGGGAGCAAAGTAAACTTTCTGATCTTGTATGTGGATGACATATTACTGATTGTAAATGATGTCCAGATTTTGCAAGAAACCGAGGAATCATTTGAAAAGAGTTTTTTGATGAAAGACTTGGGTGAGGCGACTTACATACTAAGAATCCGGATCTATAGAGATAGATCAAGGCGGCTCATTGGATTGAGTCAGAGTACATATTTGGACAAAGTGTTGAAGAAGTTCAACATGGAATCGTCTAAGAAGGGGTTCTTACCGATGTCCCATGGCGTAAAACTTAGCAAGACTCAGTGTCCTTTGACAACTGATGAGCAAAGTCGGATGAGTGCGATTCCGTATGCTTCTGCAGTCGGATCCATCATGTATGCTATGATTTGCACTAGGCCGGATGTTTCCTATGCTCTAAGTGTTGTGAGCAGATACTAGGCAGACCCTGGAGAGATCCACTAGGCGGCAGCTAAAAATATCCTCAAGTACTTGAGAAGGACTAAGGATATGTTCCTGGCTTATGGAGGTGAGGATGAACTCAGTGTAAAGGGTTACACGAATGCGAGTTATCTCACTGACTCGGATGATTCTCGTTCACAATCCGGATATGTGTTTGTGATAAATGGAGGGGCTGTGAGCTGGAAGAGTTCCAAGCAAGAGACGGTGTCTGCGTCTATGACAGAGACTGAGTATATTGCTGCCTCGGAGGCGGCAAAAGGAGCTGTTTGGATGAGGAATTTCCACAGTCGAAGCATGAGGCGCACTTGAGTGCTATGGGCATTAGATGCCTAGACATGTAATGTCGGATGATTGACTCTAGTGCAAGTGGGAGACTATTGGGAATATGACCTAGAGGAAATCATGTATGATGTTATTCCCAATGTATTCATAAAGTTATTGTCCATGTATGAACTACAAATATGTATCATTCAATATGTGATTCGATTGTGGAACTATATATTCATGTTGTTCATACTAATTGTCATTGGTCGTTGAGGTTGTGATGGACACACAACTTAGACTAATGTGAAAGTTGGCTTGATGACTCGGTTCCACTTGTCATGGGCATGGAGATGCTATTCCAACTTACACTGATTCGGCTAAAGAGTTTAGCAAATCAGACTGACCCACAATTGAGATGCAACGAGCATGTTGTCATTTGTAGTCTCAAGCAATGGAATCCTTTGACCTGAGGTGATCGCATGATCCGAGTTGTGAATTGCCAGCTTAGGTCCTATCAAACGTTGTTCCGTCAATGGGCAGTTATAAAGGTAGGGTTCGGGTTGGTTGTGAAGCAAGCTGGGCAACATGGATTACCAAGATGGGGATTTGCCCCTCTGTAATGGAGAGATATTCTCTGGGCCCTCTCGTGTGGTATGATTTGGAAGCATGGCCATGCGTGACTTGGTTAAGTGTTAACCAAGGAGTCAGACTAAGTGTTAGTCCAGTCAATCGTATATCATGGAACGAAAAGAGAGAGTCGAGCTATTAAAGGGATGACAACAACTCGCCTATAGCTTGACAAGAAATATCGTGAGGCAAAGGGAATTGGACGAAAGTCACATTGAGAAAGGTTTGTCTTCTGACTTTACGACGCTTGGGAGTTGGAATGTCTTGCTAGAGGCCACTACCAACTATTGACTCGGAGTGGTGACTCGTGTCGTGTGAGGTGTATGTAAACCTATAGGGTCACACATTTAAGGGTAAGGAGCCCATGTGGAGATTGGGGTACGGCCTAGATGGGCCTCAAGCGTTGAGCCCAGCTAGGAGTGTATATAAGTAGAGTGACAAGGGATTGTCCCTGACCTAGCCGTCACTTTCCCCACTCCCATTTCGCTCTAGACAGGATCTAGCAATACTCTGCCCGGAGCTTCCTTCCTGTACGTGTGGATACCGGTGGAGGTGTTACACGTGCGGCACTAGAGACAAGGAGGTCCGTGGGATCTGGACGTGTTGTACGGGGATTGTTCGGCACGACATCAACTGACGCGCTTCATCAGCAATCCGCACCTGCGCGTCTAGTGGTAAATCTCGTGGCCTATCACCTGAGCTGGGTCTTGGGAGTACCGCATAGGGGGAAAAGTTTTGTTTATTTTTGCGCGGCCAAACAATGTAGGCAGTGTATTTCGTTACATGTTTCCTCCTGCTAGAGCTTACAAAACTAGTATCAACGAATATTTCATGAGCAAGATTTTTGCGGAAGCCCCTGAACTTCCATAGTACTTAGCCGTCCATCATTCGTAGCTGTGGAAGAGGAGTCAATTCAACACTGACATAAAAGTTGATTACATAAACAACAACCTTGTAGAATGCATGAATAAATGGGTGAAGGACATAAAAGTGTGTCATGTACATATCTTGATGGACAGCATACATGGTATGATCATGAAGCTGTTAAATATAAGGAGAGATATCGGTAGGAGACTTAGAGAACAGATGCTACTACCTGTTGTTCAGCAACTGCACAAGAGAAACCGAGGACTTGCTTATCTTAGGGTTCTCCCGTCAACCAGCAGTAGCTGTGAGGTGGCCGATATGTCCAAGAGTGGCCACAGGGATGTTGTGAACATCCAGCGGCGAGAATGCACATGCTTAGAGTGGCAGCATACCGGGAAACTTTGCTACCATGCCTTGGCCTTCTTGGTGAAGAAAAGAACTCTACCACATTTGGAACAGTATTTGTTCGACTACTACTCTATGGAAAAGTTCAGAGTTGCGTACGCTGGATCTGTCGAGCCATCTATAGACCCTTCTCAATGGCCTCAAGTCCAACTAAGTTTAGAGCTTTGCCAGCTAGTTACAAAAAGGGGCAGAGGAAGACCTCAGGTGAATAGGTTTAAGAATTTTCTTGATAAGAACACTTCGGCTTTTTATGCTAGCAACAAGGGAAAAAATAGATGCAAGACCTGCCATCTTATAAGCCATAGAGCAGCGGGTTGTCCACTTAATGCTCCCAAACCTATGTATCAGATGGTACATTCAAAAACAATTGATTAAAATCTGTAGATATTAGGTAGTAATCCCTATACTTTTTTTACAGGACGCACAATGTAAGAAACAAGACCTCTGTCTCAGTGATTTTGCTACGATAAGAAAACCAAAACTAGTGTAGTGATGATGCTGGACACGATACTGGTGCTGATTGGCCTGACTTCCCTCGACCCAGAGATGCAGAGTACGTGAAGGTAAGAAAATTGGCACCCAGGAAGAGGAAGAAGGCAGGAATGAAGAAGCAAGTGGACATGAAGGCAAGAGGAAGAAAGTTGGCACCCATGTAGAGGAAGAAGGCTAGCAGTGTAGAAGCCTAATAATGTGTTGAACTTGAACCTATATATGTAGTTCAGTTAAACTCTAGAGCTATGTGCATGGAAATTGTCGACCGAAACAATCTGCCTCCTGTACATACTCAGAGTAAAATGTATTGCAACTTGAGGATTGAACAATGCCAAGGCCACTAGTTGAATCCGAAATTGTGTCTGTGCCACTACTATCTAAACAATCGCACCACTAGGACCGCGATAGCTGAGCGGTTAAGGGGTCTCCAAAATAGATGGATGTTAGTGGCACAGACAAGAATTATTTATAGGTGCTTAATAAATCCCTGCTATTGGCATTACACTTATGATAAGGTTCTGAGCTAAAAAACAAGTTCTCAGCTGCATGCTACACTCCACGAAGCAGCAACTTATTTCAGCTACTGGACAACGACATGGCAACATAAACTACAAAGGCAACAGATAATGCCCAGATAATGAGGAAATCGTTTCCACTATCTGGCCTAATATTGAGCCCGTCTATCTCACCACCTCCCTACTCCTGCCTCCCCTGCATCTGGCGAAGCTCCTGGATCTCTTGCTCCAACACACAAACCTCCTCTTTCTTGTCCCACATAGCATCATGCAGATCCTGAACATGCTATTTTTAAAAACCTGTTAGGGGCTTTTCGATCCACACAAACTTGTCACAGCCAGTTTCCCTCCCTTCCTGCGAAGTAGATCGAAGGAAACAAAAAAGAATTACATTATGCTTCCCGGATCAGGGTTACCATTGTACCTACCATAGGAACTTACCGCTCTGATGCTATAGTTGCTGAATTTTCCTGCAGTATTTTTGTCGGTCCACGAAATCCATCTCTCCATATTGTCACCGCACAAACACAACATCTCGGGGTAGTAATCATAGGGCGTCTTTCGGTACCCAATGCGAGCACCCGCCTGACGGTGTTGAGCTGACCCTGATTCCGCCTTAGACGAACTGCATTAGCTATGATCCATGAGCGAGGGGAGAAAGGACAGAGGAAAGAGGAACATTTGGATGTCAGAGTAGTGGCATGGTAAAGCGTGATTTATCTCCACTTAACTAGGGCAGAATCCTACCATCCACATTCGGCTGACAGGTAGGGGACCCAGCGTGTGGACTTGTCAACCAAACCTTGCGCCTTCGTGGTTCAAAGGCCCTCTCGCGCGCATTGGCCAAAAAAATTTGGCACGTTGCCCACGTACATATCGCTGGGAGGCCTTGCTCAGCATCTAGACACGCCTGGACCACACTCTAACTCCTTCTGAACTTGCCATGGCTCACGCCGGCAGATCCATTCGCTCCACCGCTCACGGTCGGGCTCGCCGCGGTGGATCCACCCCAAGATCCTATCGTCGCAGTATCAAATGTCCATATTTTCTTGAGCTGAACTACTATGCTACATCTCCTATCCGAAGAAGGACTGCTGCGGCATTTATCTCGAACAAGAGCCACCAGGCATGACGGGGCTCGGTCCATGCCACCCCCGTCCCCTTCTTCATTGTCGATTCCGACATAGAGGACGACGGGGATGAAGCAATGCAGAACACCATTGTTTCCTCCTTTGCGAAGGGCAAGACACGGGCGGGAGTGGATGTCACTAGGAAGGGCACGACAACGCTGTTTAGGTTGGTTGCAATTTCGGTTGTGTTTACTGTGAGTACAATTATTGTAATGGGTTTGGCGAGCTATATTGAGAAATATGTGCAATAACAGCGTGTAAGTGCTTCCACTTTAGAAATTGTGTTTGTGTCATTTACATGTTGCAGAATCCACGTAGATTACATGTAAACAAACCAACAAAATCAGATTACAACCAGCAGACGGTTGTGGTAGGATGGAGGAGAAGTTGGGACAGTGGCTTCAAGGGGAAGGAAAAGAAGTGGGGACACTGGAAGTTGGGCCCATGGAACACGTGACACTGACAGGCAGGAGCACGCGGTATTGCCAGTCTGTCCAGAGCAAGAGGACTTTCCAACGTGACAACAACAAGAAGATGGGACCTATTACTTATCCGTCAGATAAGTAAACTCGTCGAATTATTAGGGAGTACTAAAAAACTACAGCTGGGATACATTCACACAACACTTATGCTCTACACACCGGAGAAGCATCGCTTAAGTCTAACACTTAACGACAACATAAGTACTACAGGTCCCTGTCATTCTTCTCGATAGAAATGTAGAAATGCATCTGCCTGTACGAACCAGCACTGACAAGGTACTGAGATGGCACACATAGGACTGACCTTAGGTCTGAATGCTCCACCTCCCACAGCGTCGGGTAGCTCGGCGCCTCGGCTAGCACAAGGATGCTATCGGATGACGGCGGCTGGGTGTTCCCCCACATGCGCACCGTGTATAGAGGCTAGGCGCTCGAGACCGACCTGACGCATACCACACACATGAAGGTGGGCCCAACTCTGGTTCCCGAAACACCAGCGGTGATGGTCAGGACGAAAACAGAGCAGTCCTCCCCCTAGAAAATTAGCTGGTGTCCTGCCGAGTCAGGTAACGGCACCTGCTCTTGGAGAAGTTAGGCGTGGCCATACGAGATCCTAATCACTTCGATCAAGTGCTGCTCTGCAAGGTGGACGACGAGCTCTGCCGGTGGGCTGGTGTAGTTGCAGCCAAGCTCCATGCAGGAGCATGCGTCGTGCGGGCACGCAAGCTCGTGGAGCGGGAGCTCGTAGTAGGATTAACGGAGAAAGCATCCTGGGTGGGAGCACATGAGTGGGAACATTACTGCGATATTGCATGCGATGATCTCCAGATTCTTGGGCAGCAGTAGCTTGCAACCTTGATACGTCCATTTTGCATCACTATTCTATGTCTTAATTCACTATTATTCATTGATCTATTTCATATTGAGAGGTGATAGTTATGTTATTTCATCTATTTTTGCATGGTTGATGACTTTTGGAGCATGGACTGCTGTAGTCAGGATTCTAATGGAAAAGGTGCTGCTTGGAGGCAAAATTCGCGAAGATCAGAAAATCTGGGAAAATATACAGAAAATCCTATTTTCCAAGAAGACTAAGGATGCCAGAAGACGGAGTGGAGATGGGCCACAGGGGGGCCACACCACCCCCTAGCGCGGGTAGCCCTAGGCCGCGCCTGGAGGTGGTGTGGCCACCCTGGCCCACTCCAGCCTCTCCCCTCTAGAGTATATCATCCTCCCGAAACCCTAAGACTCGGGGAGCGACCACAGAAAGATTTTGCCACCTCTACGGGGCGGAAAACACCGAGAGAGAAAGATCTCTCTAGCAGACAGATTTCTGCCGGGGGAATTCCTTCCCGGAGAGGGGAGATCGTCGCCATCAACACCACCATCAAGCTGGACTTCATCGGGATCATCATCATCATCACCACCATCATCACCATCAGCACCCTCATCACCATCTCCATATTGCTGTAACAATTGCGTTCAATCTTGCATAGTTCATAGGAGAAACTTTCTCGGTGTTGATTACTCTTTGTAGTTAATGCTATTGAGTGAACCATTGAATTATTGTTTATGTTCAGATTGTTATACATCATTCCTCCATCTCTGATCATGATCCATATGATGTCTTGTGAGTAGTTCATTTTTTTCTTGAGGACATGGGAGAAGTCTTGTTGTTAGTAGTGGAGTTGCATTGAGAAAGATTCAATAGATTGTTATTTAAGTTGTGGTATACTTCTTCTAGTGGTGTCATGGGAACGTCGACTACATGACACTTCACCTATATTTGCATAGGGGAATGCATTGTGTATTTGGCTACTAATCGTAGGGGTTGCCGGAGTGACAGAAACCTGAACCCCCGTTAGGAAACCATTTCACAAGGGACGTAAGGGTCTTAGAGTTTAAATTTGTGGTTAGGTTTCTACCTTAATTACTTTCTTGTACTTACGGATGTTTTCAAGGGGTATAATCACAAGTATGTATTAGTCTTGGATGGGGCGGTACATTAGCATAGGTTCACCCACACAACACTTAGCAAGCTAAAGAAGATTAATCAACTATATGAAGCGAAAGCACTTGACAGTCTTCCCATGTGTCCTCGAGAACGTTTGGTCATCTTAAGTAATACAACCGACTTGTCCTTTACTGCATAAAGGATTGGGCCACTTGCTGCATTTATTCCTACTGTCTTTCATTTACTCGTACTTTGTTCACTTGCTATATCAAAACCCCTAAAAATCCGTTTTCTAAGTATTTGCAGAGAATTCCTGATCCATACCACTAGCCAGCACCTTCTGCTCCTCGTTGGGTTCGACACTCTTACTTATCGAAAATACTGCAATACACCCCTATACTTGTGGGTCATCAAGACTATTTTCTGGCGCCGTTGCCGGGGGGTGAAGCGCTATTGGAGAGTGAAACTGGTAAAGGAAACTTCTACTCTGAGTATTGTTTACTTCTGTTAGTTGCTTTATTTTTGTTATGGATAATTCGCTGAGTTTCTTATTTGGTAATGCCACTACCACTTCTAAGGTAGTAGATAAGCCACCACCTGCTGAGAATGATGTTTTCAAAATACCTACAAGAATTATTGATCGTGTTATGGATAACTACTATGTTGGGGATGGAACTGTCCATCCCGGTGATACAAGAAGCTAAATGGGACCTTCTAGACCGTATTCAAGACAATGCTGAAGCTTGGGAGAATGAAAAAGGTAGAAAGTCAGATATAAATTATGATTATGAATGCATTGAATCTTTTATGGGAACTGATGACTTTCAAAATATTAAAAATGCTTATGGTATAGACTCTCAAGCTATTGCTTCTTATTTTAAGGCTTTTGCTTCCTACATTGAAGTGCCTAAAAAGAAGTGGAATAAGTATCATGAACCTTATAAATATGTTTCTAAGAGTGTTCCTGCAAGAAATACTTAAGTTTATACTGCTAATCATGTTTTACCTAAACCTTATATTGAGAAAATGCCTTTCCCAGTTAGGATTAAGGAACATTTTATGATAGCTAGTATGGTTAATGAAAGTACAAGAAAAGCTGTTGAACCTGATAAACAAATGGTTGATGAACCTATAATAGTAAATGTGAAAGACTTTGTCACTAAATATGAAAAAGAGGGACACCCTATCCTTTGTAAGGATACCTCTAACATTGTTTCACAAAATAGTGTTATGAGAGCTAGTATTCCCGTGTTTTCTGTGAGAATAAGTGATCATTGCTATGATGGTCCTTGTGATAGCTATATTGTTAAGTTTATGCATGATACTGAAAGCTACTATGAGAGAGGGAAAAGTGTTCTTATGTATCTCAATAATATCAAGTTTCCTCTTTTTATGCTAAAAGTTTTTATGTTGCACTTGTTTTGCCTTCTTATGCAAGAAGCCTCTTGTTTCAACAACTTGTTTGTTTACAAAATCCCCTTGCATAGGAAGTGGGATAGACTTAAATGTGTGTGTGTTTTTTCTTCTTAATGATCTCTTTCACTTCAATCCATATCCCTATGAGAGCTTCTTCAAAATTATCATGCCCATCTTAAATGGCTATAAAGAAAGAGCTTTATGGGAGACAACCCAGTTTGTTTTTGCTTTTAGTTTGTTTTTGTTTCTTTGAGTATTGGAAGTTATTACTTCGGTAATAACTGCTCTTTATCGTTTTGTTTGGTTTTTGTGTCAATATCAACCTCCAATGAGAGAGAAGTAATATTTGGGGAAGTTGCTGTCCCGAAACAGATTTTGTGCTTCACCATAAAAATTCGTGAGAGATCTCTGTCTGTCGGATTGAGCTGTAATTTTTTGTGCTTCTGACCCAGGTTGTTATTTAAGTTTCGTTAGTTTTGCACTTTTTGATTTGAGCAACAAAAGAGTTTAGAAAAAATTGATCTTTACCTGCTGGTCTGTTTTGACAGATTTTGCCAAACTTGCATTTGCTTCTTTATTCGATTTCCTTTTTGAATTATTTTTGGGTTTTCAGAAGGAGTTTCTTTAGTATCTTTTGTTTTGATGGTTTTCAGTTGAAGTTGGACTCAAAAGGTTTTATCACTTCATATATACTAATTTTGCTAATGAGAACTGTGTGAAGTTTTGTGTGAAAGAAATTTTCAGGAAGTGGAGATAACGGTGTAATAAGGAAAAGAAGGGTTTTATAACTCAAGTAATAAGTGTATGAATATGAAGATATCGATGATATTCAAGAGATGACTCCGGAAGAATCTACTAGATACCAAATTGAGAGACCTACAAAGTCTGTTTTCAAATAGGTAACAGTTCTGGTAAGAAAAGTTTCGCGAAAATACAATCCAACTATATTTTTGCAGTTTTCAGTCAATAAGGGAAGTTACGAAGCGAAAAAGGGACGGAACCGGAACCAAGGTAGCCCACACCACCCTGTGGCGTGGGCCCACCCCTGGCCGCGCCACCAGGTGGTGAGGCCACCCCAGACTCCGCCTCCGACTCGTTTTCTCCCAGTACCTTCCTTTTGATATGAAACTTCGTAATATATAACCCCCGGATCCCCCGAGCTCCGTATATCATGTTTTCGTTACACCCCAGTTCGACCCCAGTTCCATCAGTTGTTGGCACTTTTATTATCCATTCTGTTGTAGTGAAGCTGATTACTAGCCACATATTAAGTCAAATTTATAGCACTACTTTAGTTATGCTTGTCTATGATCGAGATACTGTGATCCAAGTCGTCCATAACCGCGGAAATGGCTTTCAAAAAGATTTATCCTGCAGGGGTGCACAAATAGCAACACACACACGATCAACCTCGGAAAAACCAAATCAAAACCCAACGAGGCTTTCACGACAAAGCAATCACAGGATTCATAAAATATTTCAGGGGGCCACCCCATTAAGCTACCCGCAACGAAGTTGGCCGGCTCCGAGACGGACCCAAGGTTTGCGCCAATGGCTGTAAACGACTGGGAACCCGAAAGTGTGACTGGGCTTGTCGATACCGAGAAAACACTCCGCAATTCCTAAATAGTACAGGTGCTCCACGCACAATCGTAAATAAAGCAGTAAAGCATGTCATAAGTACAGGATAGTAATAAAGCCCCAAACTATTTTGTGGCCCCAAGAAATAAGAAATGAACCAAGCTCTAGCTAAGGGGGATCCATAAGGTCTCTCGGATGTGGATAGTGCGAATAATCAAGGAACAGGTATCAAGTACTCGGGGCCTACGGGACACAAGTGGACATGAAAAACCAATAGCATATATTGTCCACTGGTGCCTCTTTCATTAGTTGTCCTAGCAATTTAATATTGTATTTAAATTCATGATCCTCTCCACCATAAAGCATCTCCATCATTAAGCATGTGTCAACCTTCTACCAACGGTGGAACGACAACGATGCAAAGCAACACCTGATCAAGCAACTACGACTCGCAAGGTCGACTATCTATCAAACAACAGGCAATAGGATGTGTCCAAGGCAATATAGAGGCTGCAAGGAATATAAACGGTACGAAAACTAAAGAATCGCAACACGGATAGCAATAGATCAACAGGAGGAAGTAAAGTCTATAAATGCAAAATAGTTAGAAAGGGGGAGATTGCTCGCCTGGGAAACATTGCCGAAGGTACATTATCCGAAGGACTTGTCGATACTCGCATCAACTCAATGGCCTAATCCACGAAGAACCAAAGCACTAAAATAAACACCGAATGCACAATTTAATACTACGGCAAAAGAATCAATATGTTTATGATATGATGCATGACATGGCAAAGATGCAGTGCAACTAGACAATATTAGGCGGAACCGGGGTCCTGACAATTAATTAGATGGTTCATGTTGTTTAGATACACACAATTTAAATGTTGTATTAACATGGCAAAACATGACGTCGGTTTGCTACACAAATTTAAATGGAGCCAATACAAGACTAGAAAAGCCCACATGTGGTCTCCATATTTAATTATGAGGTGAATCGGCATAATGCCCCCAAACCACAAGATATGTATGCGACATGAACAATTTAATATGTGACAAGAGAGATATCATATATTATAAAAAATATGGTTCTCAGAAAAGGGGTCACACATGGGGTTTGGCGAACTTGGTTCTAAGGGTTCGGTTCAGTCTCGCCGGGATTGGTCTTCAGGGTCTTGGCCATTGGATTCATGGATCGGGCGTCTTCGGTCTTGGCGCCCGAGGTCTCGGTCATCAAATCTGTGTCGACGGTCTTGTGGTTCCATCTTGGTTTGTCGGTGTCGGACTCGGTTCGTCTAGCCGGAGTAGATCTTGGCAACGATATAATATCCGCGGATGCTAAGCTTGGCCACGAATGCGGGCCGTCTTCTGAAGGGCTTGATAAAACATCTAGGTGCGCCTAGCCAGATGCGCAACCCACAGAAGAGATCAAACTAGGATTCAAGATGATCAACGCTTCAGAGAACAACACCGCGGAACCAACGCAGCAGAGACAGAGCAACACTTGGCCGTGGTGGTTGGATACAGGGACGCGACGGCGAGCGGTGCGCAGAGGAGGAGGTCATGGAGGCGGAGCCCTGGCGGCTGGCGAGGTCGACGATGGAGGCCGGGCACCTGAGGGGAGCTCGGCGACGGAGGCAGAGGCCGGCAGCGGCGCGCGGTTGAGGAAGTGCAGGGGCACTAGGAGGCCGAGCACGGCGCAGGGGGCGAGGACCTAGGAGGAGCGGGGTCGCGCCTGACGGTGGAGGGCATGGCCACAGGTGGATGAAGGCCGGCGAGGTCGGGGCAACGACAGAGGCCCAGGGCATGGGGCTCTGGCGGCGGTCCAGCAGGCAGAGGGTGCCAGGCGAGGACGTGCAGGACAGAGGGGCGCTCCGCGATGGCGAGCTGTGAGAGCGCGGACGAAGGCGCTACGAGGCAGGGACAGGTTGTAGGGGAGGCGAGGCAGAGAGGAAGCAGGTCGGTGGGGAGGGGCACGTGGTGAGGCGCTGGCATGACCAGCGGCTGGTCGAGGAAGATCCGGCGAGGAGGCGCGGGTCGCGAGGAAGGAGGACGACACGAGGAGGGAGCGGGGCGCTGGCGGTGGAGAGGTGCGGCCGGAACCGTGGCTTGGCAGCGGCGAGGTTCACGGCCAGGCAGAGACGGGGTTGGGGCAGCTCTGCTCGAGGGAGGGGATCTCCCGGGAGAGATGGGTTGGGCGGGGTCTCGACGCCGGGAGGCGGTGGCGCTAAGCGAGGCCAGCGGCAGCGCTAGGTGAGGATCGAGTGGAGGGAATCCCGTGGGGGTTGGTGGGTAGACACGAGGAAGGAGGTGACGGGGTCGGGCTCGCGTGGCGAGAAACGGACAAGGGGAGCGGGGGTGCACGCTAGAGGAGGTGTGGGTGGGGCCAGCGAGCAGGTGCGGTCGGGGCCTGGTCAGCGCGAGGTTGGCGAGCGAGCGACACGGTGGGATCTCGTGCGGAACGCGTCGTAGTGTGGGGTCTAGCAGGACGCAACGAGCAGGAGTGCGGGGGTTGACACAGGGTCATACGCGGGATGGAGGGGTCGCCAGCTGCGGTGGCGGGGACTGGGTCTGGGGATTACGGTTTGGTCTGAGGTAGGATTGGGTTTAGTTGGTGGTGGCCGGCTGGGCTTTTGGGCCTGGCTGGCTGCCTCCCAAAAATAATATAAATTTTATTTATTTATTTAAAAGGCTTTTGTAATCTGTTTTTAGACAAATAAAATATCCGGAAGAGACCGGGGTTTTTAATTTGAAATAAAGACAGGGGATATTTAGATAACAAATATAGGATTTTAGAAAATAGTTTTAGACAAACATATGCATGATGATGACGATGTTCAAATGCAATATGGCATTATGACATGAGCATGCAGTCATGATGATGCACAAAATATAAACTACAAGCAATTTTCTAGTAGTGGTTTTATCGGGGTGCTACAGGAGACAATCCAATTTGTTTTTGCTTTTAGTTTTTTTTTGTTTCTTTGAGTCTTGGAAGTTATTATTTAGGTAATAACTGCTCTTTATCCTTTTTTTGGTTTTTGTGTCAAGATCAAACTCTAATGAGAGAGACGTAAGATTTGGGGAAGTTGCTGTCCCGAAACAGATTTTTGTGCTTCACCGTAAAAATTCGTGAGAGACCTCTGTCTGTCGGATTGAGCTGCAATTGTTTCTTCTTCTGCCCCAGGTTCTAATTTAACTTTCGCTAGTTTTGCACCTTTTGATTTGAGCAACAGAAGATTTTCAAAAAAATTGATCTTTACCTGCTGGTCTGTTTTGACAGATTTTGCCACTCTTGGATTTGCTTCTTTATTCGATTTCCTTTTTGAATTCTTTTTTGGGTTTTCGGAAGGAGTTTCTTCAGTAGCTTTTGTTTTGATGGTTTTCAGTTGAAGTTGGACTCAAAAGGTTTTATCACTTCACTTATACTAATGTTGCTAATGAGAACTGTGTGAAGTTTTGTGTGAAAGAAATTTCCAGGTAGTGGAGATAATGGTGTAATAAGGAAAAGAATGGTTTTATGACTCAAGTAATAAGTGTATGAAGATGAAGATATCGATGATATTCAAGAGATGACTCCGGAAGAATCTACTAGATACCAAATTCAGAGACCTGCAGAGTCTGTTTTCAAATAGGTAACAGTTCTGGTAAGAAGAGTTCCGCGAAAATACAATCCAACTATATTTTTGCAGTTTTCAGTCGATAAGGAAAGCTACGAAGCGAAAAAGGGATGGAAACGGAGCCAGGGTGGCTCACACCACCCTGTGGCGCGGGCCCACTCCTGGCCGCGCCACCAGGTGGTGAGTCCGCCCCAGACTCCGCCTCCGACCCGTTTTCACCTAGTACCTTCCTTTTGATATGAAACTTCGTAATATATATTCCCCCGGATCTCCCAAGGTTCGTATATCATATTTTCGTCGTGTTTTTGTTTTGATCTGTTTCTGCCAGGACATACTCTTTGAAGGTTTAGAAGCACAATGGTGTTCGCCAAGGATAATGGGAAGGAGCCTATGGAGGAAGATCTCCAAGACCCCAAGCAGGGGCTGGTACCTTTAGTATCTTGCTCTGCATCAACGGAAGCCCTACGAGTCACTAAGGAGTTCTGCGATAAGTATCAAGGCTTGAGGAGGAAGGTGGACATGCTTCAATGGGAGAATAATAGGCTTCGCAAGATCCTAGAAGATTTCCTCATGTCAACTAAGAAAATATTACCACCACCACCGAAGGAGTAACTCGTCATCAGGTTTGGCATCCCCTTGGTTTGTTCCAAGCTTGGGGGAGTGCCGCGGTATCATATAACTATCTTCTATCTTTTTACCTTATTAGTAGAGTCATATCATGAATAGAGGAGTTATTATGTAGTATGGTTTGCATTATGGAAGTGTCCCCTCTCTTGTTAGATATGTATCCCTTGGTGTGAGTTGTCGTTATGGAATATTAATGAGAAGTTCTATCATTCACTCTTTTGCATAGCTTATATTAGTTTTCAATTCGTGGTTATATGATTGATCTTGTTGTTAGTATTGGTATCACTTTGGGATCATTGAGTTAATTTAGTTGGTTTTGGCAAACCTGGCTCGGTCAGTAGAAACACTATTTTTGAGAGTTGAATGAAAAAGATAAAAGTACCTTTAAAGAAAAATTATTTCATCATCTTTCTTTCTTGATTTACTCATAAGTCTAGTATTCTCTAGTTAAGATCTTTTGTGTTTCCAAGGAAGATTGCATGTTTGTCTTTATCACTCGTATGTTTGGTTGTTTCCTTCAACTTTTATACTTGCTACCCAACCTTGCTAGCCAAAAATTTGTACTGAGAGGGTATTCTTCTCGTGCATCCACCTCCTTTAAACCAAAAACTTTGCCATTTGTGTACACCATACCTACCTATTAGCATTATTGCTATTCCAAGTAAATTCTTGTTTTATCTACCTCCCAAATTAAACTTGTTATGTGAAAATTAGTGATTAAAGCTCTCACTAACTTTATGGCACACTTTACTTTCTTGCATTTAATAAACTTGAACCATTGAGTCCTGCTTTGTTGCATATATGCTTGCGCTTGATGAGTTGAAGTTAGCCGAACCATGTATCATGGGGACCGCTTTCAACACTTCATTTGGTACTTTGTACCTAGTTGATATCATGTTCGTTTGCTTATGGATCCCGGCGGTGTGAAATAAAAGTGGAACTTGTAAGATCATGGAGTTTATATGTGCTAGCCTAAGCCATGCCTAATCATGGTGGAAACTTGCAGCGTAACTATAGTGAGCATTCTATGAAGCATCCTCAATAAAAACCTATGCAAATAGCAAATAAAAAGATCGCTGAGATGCTCACTGTCTGCTTGCCTTGTCATTTTGATTATGGGATAGCTCCTGTGTCATGTGCCAGGGGTACCCCGTTGGCGGTTCTCAATGATACGCATGTATTTACAATGACAAGAGCTTGCTCGTGACTGAAGTTGAGTAGCATGAGGATCGGTACTCATAAGTAAGGGGCATGAGATTTCAACTTATAACTTGTCAATCATATCCTCTTAGTTGTGTCACTTTAACCTTAATCACCTAAATATGCCTATGATAGGGGCAATGAGAGCTGAAAGCTAGTAAGTATCATAATTTTTGGGATCTCTTTATGAGACTTGCAATCCCTGCTTCCCTCTTTGAAGGGCCTTTCTTTTACTCTGTAGTTGAGTCAGTAAACCTACTCCCTTCTATCTCAGCAAGTATTTTGAGTTGTTGTGTTTCATTCATTCATATGTTGATTTATTCAATCATGTTTCTTATGTTCCTTGTTTTGCACATTGCTCTTATCCTGATGTTTACTACTTTGAAAGCTATCATTGAAAAACCAGTTATTTGTGAACTCCAGCAAATTACCAACTATTCTTCGACAAAGAGCTAAGTTTGCCATTACCAATTATGATTCACTTTCTGTATCTTTGTTGTGTTTCCTTTACTTATTACAAGTTTAGTTATATAATAGTGAGTTGTATTCTATTATGATCTATGTATTTGATGAATGTGATGCTTCTTGTCCGTATTCTTTTATCGACTCTTCACTCCATAAACCTCAGGCCATGTTTATTGAGCTCAGTTTCGCTTGGGGACAAGCGAAGTCTAAGCTTGGGGGGAGTTGATACGTCCATTTTGCATCACTATTCTATGTCTTAATTCACTATTATTCATTGATATATTTCATATTGAGAGGTGATACTTATGTTATTTCATCTATTTTTGCATGGTTGATGACTTTTGGAGCATGGACTGCTGCAGTCAGGATTCTGATGGAAAAGGTGCTGCTTGGAGGCAAAATTTGCGAAGATCAGAAAATCCGGGAAAATATACGGAAAATCCTATTTTTCCAGAAGACTAAGGATGCCAGAAGACGGAGTGGAGATGGGCCACAGGGGGCCCACACGACCCCCTGGCGCGGGCAACCCTAGGCCACGCCTGGAGGTGGTGTGGCCACCCTGGCCCACTCCAGCCTCTCCCCTCTGGCGTATATCATCCTCCTGAAACCCTAAGACTCGGGGAGCGACCACAGAAAGATTCCGCCGCCTCTACGGGGCGGAAAACACCGAGAGAGAAAGATCTCTCCGGCAGACAGATTTCTACCGGGGGAATTCCTTCCCGGAGAGGGGAGATCGTCGCCATCAACACCACCATCAAGCTGGACTTCATCGGGATCATCATCATCATCACCACCATCATCACCATCAGCACCCTCATCACCATCTCCATATTGCTATAACAATTGCGTTGAATCTTGCATAGTTCATAGGGGAAACTTTCCCCGTGTTGATTACTCTTTGTAGTTAATTCTATTGAGTGAACCATTGAATTATTGTTTATGTTCATATTGTTATACATCATTATTCCATCTCTGATCATTATCCATATGATGTCTTGTGAGTAGTTCGTTTTGTTCTTGAGGACATGGGAGAAGTCTTGTTGTTAGTAGTGGAGTTGCGTTGAGAAAGATTCAATAGATTGTTATTTAGGTTGTGGTGTACTTCTTCTAGTGGTGTCATGTGAACGTCGACTACATGACACTTCACCTATATGGGCCTAGGGGAATGCATTGTGTATTTGGCTACTAAACGTAGGGGTTGCCGGAGTGACAGAAACCTGAACCCCCGTTAGGAAACCATTGCACAAGGGACATAAGGGTCTTAGAGTTTAAAGCTATGGTTAGGTTTCTACCTTAATTACTTTCTTGTACTTACGGATGTTTGCAAGGGGTATAATCAAAAGTATGTATTAGTCTTGGATGGGGCGGTACATTAGCACAGGTTCACCCACACAACACTTAGCAAGCTAAAGAAGATTAATCAACTATATGAAGCGAAAGCACTTGACAGTCTTCCCATGTGTCCTCGAGAACGTTTGGACATCTTAAGTAATACAACCGGCTTGTCCTTTGCTGCATAAAGGATTGGGCCACTTGCTGCATTTATCCCTACTGTCTTTTATTTACTCATACTTTGTTTCCTTTCTATATCAAAACCCCCTAAAAATCCGTTTGCTAAGTATTTGTAGAGAATTCCGTATACATACCACTAGCCAACACCTTCTGCTCCTCGTTGGGTTCGACACTCTTACTTATCGAAAATACTGCGATACACCCCCTATACTTGTGGTTCATCACACCTCCTTCGGCAGCTCCCACATCTGAAGTTAGCCAAGAAATAGGATAAAAGATCTGTAGTTAGATCAGCGAATATCAGGAATATGTAAGATAAATTCAAATGCTTGTAAAATGATTTCTTAGCATGAAGGTAGCGACCCTAAAATCAACGGTTGTCGTCCGGGCACGATGCACGAAAGCCGGTGGCATCATCCGGGCACAGTGATGTGTGGTGGAGGAGGGGGCTATGGAGGAGACATGCTCACTCAAGAGCTCTATGATATTACTAGTAGGCTATAGGGGAGTGGAAATAATAATAATATAAGTGAAAAGTAAGCGTGGCCAATCATGTCGTAGAACATCCTACTCGTAGATCGCTCTTACGAAGAACACATGCAATCGAACGGTCTGCAACAATCGGATAAGCCAACAAGTTCTTCACGGGGGAGGGCCTTCTAGAAGACGTGATCTAACAGCCACCATTGGACGCGATCTAACGGCTTACCTATGTGTTTTTGGTCATTGCACGTGTGTTCTTTTCATAAACCACATGGATCCACTAGATGTCATTGCATGTGTGTTCTTTTCCAAAACGACATGGAACCACTAGATGTCATTGCATGTGTGTTCTTTTGATAAACCACATGGATCCACTAAATGTCATTGCATGTGTGTTCTTTTCATAAACCACACCAATCAACTGATGTCATTGCATGTGTGTTCTTTTCATAAACCACATGGATCCACTAGATATCATTTCATGTGTGTTCTTTTCATAAACCACATGGATCCACTAGATGTCATTGCATGTGTGTTATTTTCCAAACCACATAAATCCGCTAGATGTCATTGCATAATGGTTCTTTTCCTAAACCACATGGATCCACTAGATGTCATTGCATGTTTGTTCTTTTCATAAACCACAGTGATCCACTAGATGTCATAGCATAATGGTGCTTTTCCTAAACCACATGGATCCACTAGATCTCATTGCATGTGTGTTCTTTTCATAAACCACACTGATCCACTAGATGTCATTGCATGTGTGTTCTTTTCCTAAACCACATGAATCCAGTAGATCTCATTGCATGTGTGTTCTTTTCATAAACCACACTGATCCACTAGATGTCATTGCATGTGTCTTCTTTTCATAATCCACACTGATCCACTAGATGTCACTACATGTGTGTTCTTTTCATAAACCACATGGATCCACTAGTGTCATTGCATGTGTGTTCTTTCCATAAACCACATGGATCCACTATATGTCATTGCATATGTGTTCTTTTCCGGAACCACATGGATCCACTAGATGTCATTGCATCTGTGTTCTTTACCAAAACCACACTGATCCACTATATTTCATTGCATGTGTGCTCTTTTCATAAACCACACTGATCCACTAGATGTCATTGCATGTGTGTTCTTTTCATAAACCACACTGATCCACTGATGTCATTGCATGTGTGTTCTTTTCATAAACCAATGGATCCACTAATGTCATTGCATGTGTATTCTTTTCATAAACCACATGGATCCACTAGATGTCATTGTGTGTTCTTTTCATATACCACACTGATCGACTGATGTCATTGCATGTGTGTTATTTTCATAAACCACAATGATACACTAGATGTCATTGCATGTGTGTTATTTTCATAAACCACAGTGATACACTGTTGTCATTGCATGTGTGTTCTTTTCCTAGACCAAATTGATCCACTAGATGTCATTCCATGTGTGTTCATTTCATAAACCACATGGATCCACTAGATGTCATTAAATGTGTATTCTTTTCATAAACCACATGGATCCACTAGATGTCATTGCATGTGTGTTCTTTTCATAAATCACATAGATCCACTAGATGTCATTGCATGTGTGTTCTTTTCATAAACCACATGGATCCACCAATGTCATTGCATGTGTGTTCTTTTCATAAACCACATGGATCCACTAGATGTGATTGCATGTGTGTTCTTTTAGTAAACCACATGGATCATTTGGTGCCATTGCATGTGTGTTCTTTTCCTAGACGACATTCGTCCATATTACGTCACACACTCAAGTGGATTTTCTGATGCAACTTATGCCACACTGGTGCAATATGCAATGTGGAACATGCTTTCCTATCTGTTTTTGGTCTCTGTGACCAAGGTTTGACACACTGGTCCACTAGTGGCATTTCATGTGATATTTTCCTCGACCACATTTATCCACTAGTGGCATTGCATGTGTTCTCTTCCTAAACCACACTAATCCACATGACAACACACACTCCAGTGGATTCTGTGATGCAACGTTTGCCACACTAGTGCAACATGCAGCATGGAACCTGCTTTCCTATGTGTTTTTGGAATGTGTCACCATGGTTTGACACACTGATCCACATGATGCCATTATATGTGTTCTTTTCCTATACCACATGGATCCACCTGAAAACACACAGTCTAGTGGATTCTGTGATGCAACTTCTGCCAGACTGGCACAACATGCAAGTGGAATCTGCTTTCCTATCTATTTTTGGTCTGTGTCACCATGGTTTGACACACTGGTCCACTAGTGTCATTGCATGTGTGTTATTTTCATAAACCACATGGATCCACTTGATGCCATTGCATGTGTCTTTTTTCCAAAACCACAAGGATCCACATGACAACACACACTCCAGTGTATTCTGTGATGCAACTTCTGTCACACTGATGCAACATGCAGTATGGAAGATGCTTTCCTATGTATTTTTGGTATGTGTCATAATGGTTTGACACACTGATCCACATGATGCCATTGCATGTGTTCTTTTCCTATACCACATGGATCCACATGACAACACACACTCCAATGAGTTCTGTGATGCAACTTCTGCTACACTAGTGCAACATGCAATGTGGAAGATGCGTTCCTATCTATTTTTGGTCTATGTCACCATGCGTGTTCTTTTCATAAACCACATGGATCCACAGGATGTCATTGCATGTGTGTTCTATTCCAAAACCACATGGATCCACTAGATGTCATTGCATGTGTGTTCTTTTGATAAACCACATGGATCCACTAGATGTCATTTCATGTATGTTATTTTCATAAACCACACTGATTCACTGATGTCATTGCATGTGTGTTCTTTTCATAAACCACATGGATCCACTAGATGTCATTGGATGTGTGTTCTTTTCATAAACCACATGGATCCACTGATGTCATTGCATGTGTGTTCTTTTCATAAACCACATGGATCCACTAGATGTCATTGCATGTGTGTTCTTTTCATAAACCACACTGATCCACTGATGTCATTGCCTGTGTGTTCTTTTCATAAACCACACTGATCTACTAGATGTCATTGCATGTGTGTTCTTTTAATAAACCACACTAACCCACTAGTGTCATTGCATGTTTGTTGTTTTCATAAACGACATGGATCCACTATATGTCATTGCATTTGTGTTCATTTCATAAACTGTAACACCCTCGCCTGATAAGGCTGAGTTCCTGTGTATAGTCCCAATCCCTGGATCGGTTCGTTGGCACATACAATACAGATGAATACCAAAGAATATAATAGTGCATCATTATTACATCGAATGATCCAGAATTTCAATTATTACATAGTGCTTAGCTCAAAGGCTAGTTCAAATAATCATGTAGCATATGGAAGAATAAACAGATAGTAGGCTCCATCTTCAATTGTGCCACAGGTGAACAACTGTTGAGTGGAGTACCGCGACCTATTCGATCACTCAGAATTGGAATAACCTGCAACATAAAACGTAGCAGCCCCGAAGGGTCAATACATGGAATGTATTGCAAGTAGGCTAAAGTGGTTATCAACCATCCTAGGAATTTCGTCCTTATTTGTCTAAGTGGATCTTTGGCTAGCTTGCATTTTCTTAAACAGTTTTACCCTACTTTTAAACCAAGTTTAATCACAACAACCCATTAAGTTCACCCATCAAGTTTTAGTAAACAAGAAATAAAGATGAGTGAGAATATGTCATAGCCTCGATATCAAGCAACTCAATCGTCCATAACCGGGGTCACGACTAAGCACTTAGTTTTACACCATGCAGGGGTTTGTACACTTTACCCATGTGACCTGGGCAACCCAGCTCGTACCACCACACCCATATTGTGTGATGATAGGGAGAAGTCCAAGAAGAGACCATTCGGGAAGTAGATCTCCAAACCCCACTGCGCACCGGTCCCAACCTACCATTCACTACATCTCTAGCTACGCTAGGTTCGAATCATCATGACCTACTAAGTCCAACCAGCCACCCACACTACAAGAAAAGTTTCCTTCCGCAACGAATTGGCCCGACGGTCGTCGTAGAAGGCGAGTCTTCCGCGATGAAATTCTCGGCTCGGCGGTGGCCGATGGAAAACGTTTTTTGGCGGTTTCGCGGCCCTCTACTACGATGGATCTGCTAAAAACATGGAGGAAGCTCGGTTGGCGCGTGGCACAAGCAAGATTTTTCTTTCCTCGCGTGATGTTGACTCACCGAAGTCTTTTGAGGCGTGTGGGTCCAGACGTCAGTGTCTCTAGCAGACCATACTTTTCGGTCGTGCCTCCCTGATTTGAACTCGATAACGTTTCTTAAGGCGTTTGCCGTTTAGTCAGGCTGCTAGGTCCCACATGTCAGCCTCTCATTAGAAGGATCGTGTGTATGATGGAATTTTTTTCCTTTGTTCGCGCTACCCTATTCCGAAGTTGATAGCGCTGCTCGATGGATGTACCGTCTAATCAACCTCCTGGGACCCACATGTCATCCTCTCATTATAAGAAACGTGTGTATGATGGATTTTTTTCCTTCACTGGTGTTACCCCGTTCCGAGTTGATAGCGTTGCTTGATGCATCTAACGTTTAACCAACCTCCTAAGCCCCACATGTCATCCTCTCATTAGAAGAAATGTGTGTATGATGGATTTTTTTCCTTCGCTCACACTACCCTGTTCCGAACTTGGTAGCATTGTTCGATGCATCTATCGTTTAATCACGATGCTGGGCCCCGCATGTCATCCTCTCATTAGAAGAAACATGTGTATGATGGATTTTTTTCCTTCGCTGGCGCTACCCCGTTCCGAGTTGATAGCATTGCTCGATGCATCTACCATTTAACCAACCTCGTGAGCCCCACATGTCATCCTCTCATTAGAAGAAACGTGTGTATGATGGATTTTTTACCCTCTATCGCACCTTCATGTTCCGAAGTTGATAGCTTTGCTCGCTTCATCAGCCATTCATTCAGGCTGGTGGGTCCATTATGTCAGCCTCACATTAGAAGAATCGTGGGTATGATGGAATTTTTTTCTTCTCTAGCGCTACGCTGTTCCGAACTAGATAGCGTTGCTCAATGAATCTGCCGTTTGCTCACGCTGCTGGGTCCCCCATTTCAGCCTCTCATTAAAAGAAACATGTACATGATGATCTTTTTTCTCGCTCGCACCTTCCTATTAAGAACTGGCTACGTTGCTCGATGTAGCATCTGTATAAGGTAACGCTGTTGGGTCCCACATATCAGCCTCTCTGTAAATGAAACATGTGGATGATGTACTTTTTTGGCCATGTCCGCTGTTTTGACCTTGGAAACTTGCTAGGTCCCAGATGTCAACCACCTCTATGCAGAAAACGTGTCTATGTTGGGTTCCATCTGACAGCCTCTATTTGAAAGAAACGTGTGTATGTTGGACTGGTTTTTCGGGTCCCTACAGGCGAAATCACAAAAAATCCATAGTGAATCTATGAATAGCGGTATTAAGGAATGACCAAGAGATCCAGTAATATTCATGAAAACTAATTCAACTCGCAACAGAAGAAGAAAAACCAATGCGGGGCGGACACGATATAAGAAATCCACATCACAACTCGGAGAAATAACAGTGTGGAGATTTTGTACCTCGCTAAGACGTGGAACGGGGCCGAACGGGTCCTGCAATGCCTCCGTCATGGTGGATTCTAGCTCCACGATAGGCATGTAATACGTAGAAGAGGAAGAGCAAGAAGAAGAAGAAAAACCAGAAGAAGCTGAATAAGATCATGATGGAGAGGGAGATGGAGAAGAAGTAGAACGAGAAGACCGTATCGGGAGGAGCCCTCGCCTGCTAGAACATTCGGCGCCATTGTCGGGGGAGATTAGGCCTCGATGAGAGGGGGGCTTGACCGGCAGGTAGAGCAAGAAGTGCCTCATGGCGATTTCTCTCCATTTTCTCTGCGAGGATCGTCGACTGGCCTCTCCCCCTCATCAAGGGAGCCATGGCTTGCAGGGTGAGGGTGGCGGTGACAGGAGGAAGAAGATAGTGATTAGTGTGGAAGAAGAGCCAAAGAGTACAGGCCATGGTCCAGTAGTACTAGTACTATTATACAAGACCATCGTGTACGGTCTACCTTCTCAAAGAATCTAGGGAGGCGGGGGTAGGGAATCGATGGGACTTGTATTTATTGTGATGGACAGTTCAATGGTCTTCGGCACCGCTCAAAATCCAGTATATAATAAGGGGAGTGCGAGACGGGTGGTCATCACAGGCATCGGCGCACACGTCCCACGTGTGTGTGTCATGTGTTGATGGGGCAATGTCGCGCGCAACTGCTGCACGATCACGTCGGCACGTCAAACTCCGTCGAACTCCATGTTGACAGGCACGCACGGGATATTTACGAGTCTAGAATACGCTGTGCCACTTTTGTTGTGATCAAATTATGTTCAGTACGCGAGATATTACTTTTTTTGATAATCAAAAAATGCATGTGTGGACACGACGCATGAAACCGCTGCTCATCCTTGATCAGATCGGCACCCCACCATCAACCATTCGGAGCATCTACCTCTGGCACGATGCCCTCTCGCCGTGGCAATGGCAGGTCCAACCCATCCACTGACCGTCCTGCATCCCCGGCTCTTCGCTGCATCGTTCGCGCTTGCTAGTCGACTGCTGAGGCAGCACGTCGTGTCCGACCATGCCAGGATCCATCAACATCGGCACTCGAGGACACCGCAACGTCGAAGCTCGTACCGGCCGCGCAGGAGGAGCATGGGGTACTTGCAGCATCGGACGAGCGCAAAGAAGCAGCCAGGACGGGGGCGCGTGTTGCACCAGCGAGTATGGACAAGAAGAGGAACAAGAAGAAGACCAGGAACAAGAGAGGAGATAGCTATTTGGACGAGTCTGAGTCGGCCAACGAGGAGGCGTTCATCAATCAGTTGGAGGCAGAAGCGGAGGAGAGTGACGTGGACCCATGGGACTATGAAGAGGAGGAGGAGGAGGACTCCGACAAGGAGATGGCGTGCTTATTCAAGGAAGGGGGCAGTGTCGAGTCGCAGAGGAGGACACCGACAGCGGCGATGGCAGGGACAATGGCATTAACGAAGACGAGGACGAACCGGAAGACGAAGACAAAAGCCTCTTCGAAATATGATCATTTATTTTATTTAGATAGATGGATTTTCACTTGTTTATGGAGGTCGATTATCGGTGGCACGGATAGAGAGGTGGCCTGGATAGACCATGCATAAAAAAAGTGGAGAAGGGAGGGGTTATCCTACCCGTTGGATCACTTAGGATCAACGGTTGGTGGAGGTGATCCGCGTGACATCTGTGTCAGCCAATCAGGGCGTAGCACCTAGAGTGAGCACAAGTTTGGGCTTTTGTCAAATTTGTGACCAAGAGAGAGGGCAAATCTCTTTTCAAAAACCACATATGGAACCACCATTTTCATTGAAATGTGTATTCTTTCATTAACCACATCTAGAGTCATTTCATGTCTATTCTTTTCATAGACCACAAATGGATCCACTAGATTTCATTGCATGTGTGTTCTCTTCACAAACCACATATAGTTCCACCAGAGTCATTGCATGTGTGTTCTTTTTACTAACAACAAATAGAGTCATTTCATGTCTATTCTTTTTGAAGACCACATATGGATCCACCAGAGTTCATTGCATGTGTGTTCTCTTCACAAACCACATATGGATCCACCAGTGTCATTGCATGTGTGTTACTTTTACTAACAACAACCAGTGTCATTGAAACGTGTGTTCTCTTCATAGACGACACATGGATCCACCAGTGTCATTGCATGTGTGTTCTTTTTACTAACAACAACTAGAGTCATTGCATGTGTGTTATTTTCACAATCCACATATGGATCCACAAGTGTCATTGCATATGTGTTCTTCTCATTAACCACATCTAGAGTCATTGCATGTGTGTTCTTTTCACAAACCAAATATGGATTCACCATTGTCATTGAAATGTGTATTCTTTCACTAACAACAACTGGAGTCATTTCATGAGTATTCTTTACACAAACCACACATGGATCCACTAGTGTCATTGCATGTGTGTTCTCTTCACATACCACACATAGATCCACCAGTGTCATTGCATGTGGTTCCACCAGAGTTCATTGCATGTGTGTTATTTTCACAATCCACCTATGGATCCACCAGTGTCATTACATGTGTGTTCTTTTATCTAACAACAACTAGACTCATTGCATGTGTGTTATTTTCACAATCCACATATGGATCCACCAGTGTCATTGCATGTGTGTTCTTTTATCTAACAACAACTAGACTCATTGCATGTGTGTTATTTTCACAATCCACATATGGATCCACCAGTGTCATTGCATGTGTGTTCTTCTCATTAACCACGGCTAGAGTCATTGTATGTGTGTTCTTTTCACAAACCACATATAGATCGACTAGTGTCATTGAAATGTGTGTTCTCTTCAGATACCACACATGGATCCGCTAGTGTCATTGCGTGTGTGTTCTTTTTACTAACAACAACTACAGTCATTGCATGTGTGTTCTTTTCACAATCCACCTATGGATCCACCAGTGTCATTGCATGTGTGTTCTTCTCATTAACCATAACTAGTCATTGCATGTGTGTTCTTTTCACAGACCACATATGGAACCACCATTGTCATTGAAGTGTGTATTCTTTCATTAACCACATATGGAGTCATTTCATGAATGTTATTTTCAAAGACCCCATATGGATCCACCAGTGTCATTGAAATGTGTCTTCTCTTCGGAGACCACACATGGATCCACCAGTGTCATTGCATGTGTGTTCTTTTTACTAATCACAACTACAGTCATTTCATGTGTGTTCTTTTCACAATCCACCCATGGATCCACCGGTGTCATTGTATGTGTGTTCTTCTCATTAACCACATCTGGATCTAGCACTGTCATTGAAATGTGTGTCCTCTTCAGAGACCACACATGGATCCACCAGTGTCATTGTATGTGTGTTATTTTTACTAACAACAACTAGAGTCACTGCATGTGTGTTCTTTTCACAATCCACCTATGGATCCACCAGTGTCATTGCATGTGTGTTCTTCTCAGAGACCACATCTAGAGTCACTAGATGAGTGTTCTTTTCACAAACAACATATGGATCCACCACTGTCATTGAAATGTGTGTTCTCTTTAGAGACCACACATGGATCCACCAGTGTCATTGCATGTGTGTTCTTATTACTAACAACAACTAGAGTCATTGCATTGTGTTCTTTTTACTAACAACAACTAGAGTCATTGCATGTGTGTTCTTTTCACAATCCACCTACGGATCCACCGGTGTCATTGCATGTGTGTTCTTCTCATTAACCACATCTAGAGTCATTGAATTTGTGTTCTCTTCAGAGACCACACATGGATCCACCAGTGTCATTGCATGTGTGTTCTTTTTACTAACAACAACTAGTATCTTTTCATGACTATTCTTTTCACAAACCACATCTGGATCCACCAGTGTCATTGCATGTTGTTCCACCAGAGTTCATTGCATGTGTGTTCTTCTCATTAACCACAGTTAGAGTCATTGCATGTGTGTTCTTTTCACAGACCACATATCGAACCACCATTGTCATTGAAATGTGTATTCTTTCATTAACCACATCTGGAGTCATTTCATGACTGTTCTTTTCAAAGACCACATATGGATCCACCAGTGTCATTGAAATGTGTGTTATCTTAAGAGACCACACATGGATCCACTAGTGTCATTGCATGTGTGTTATTTTTACTAACAACAACTAGAGTCATTGCATGTGAGTTCTTTTCAGAATCCACCTATGGATCCACCGGTGTCATTGCATGTATGTTCTTCTCAAAGAACACATCTGGAGTCATCGCATGTGTGTTGTTTTCACATACCACATATGAATCCACCACTATCATTGAAATGTGTGTTCTCTTCAGAGACCACACATGGATCCACCAGTGCCATTGCATGTGTGTTCTTTTTACTAACAACAACTAGAGTCACTACATGTGTGTTCTTTTCACAATCCACCTATGGATCCACCAGTGTTATTGCATGTGTGCTCTTCTCAGAGACCACATCTAGAGTCACTGGATGAGTGTTATTTTCACAAACCACATATGGATCCACCACTGTCATTGAAATGTGTGTTCTCTTCAGAGACCACACATGGATCCACTAGTGTCATTGCATGTGTGTTCTTTTTACTAATCACAACTATAGTCATTTCATGTGTGTTCTTTTCACAATCAGCCCGTGGATCCACCGGTGTCATTGCATGTGTGTTCTTCTCATTAACCGCATCTAGAGTCATTGCATGTGTGTTCTCTTCAGAGACCACACATGGATCCACCAGTATCATTGCATGTGTGTTCTTTTTACTAACAACAACTAGAGTCATTTCATGATTATTCTTTTCACAGACCACATCTGGATCCACCAGTGTCTTTGCATGTGTGTTCTCTTCATAGACCACACATGGATCCACCAGTGTCATTGCATGTGGTTCCACAAGAGTTCATTGCATGTGTGTTCTTTTCACAATCCACCTATGGATCCACTAGTGTCATTGCATGTGTGTTCTTCTCATTAACCACAGCTAGAGTCATTGCATGTGTGTTCTTTTCACATACCACATATGGAACCACCATATTCATTGAAATGTGTATTCTTTCATTAACCACAACTGGAGTCATTTCATGACTGTTCTTTTCAAAGACCACATATGGATCCACCAGTGTCATTGAAATGTGTGTTTTCTTCAGAGACCACACATGGATCCACTAGTGTCATTGCATGTGTGTTCTTTTTACTAACAACAACTAGAGTCATTGCATGTGTGTTCTTTTCACAATCCACCTATGGATCCACCGGTGTCATTGCATGTATGTTCTTCTCAGAGACCACATCTGGAGTCATTGCATGTGTCTTGTTTTCACATACCACATATGGATCCACCAGTATCATTGAAATGTCTGTTCTCTACAGAGACCACACATGGATCCACCAGTGTCATTGCATGTGTGCTCTTCTCAGAGACCACATCTAGAGTCACTTGATGAGTGTTCTTTTCACAAACCACATATGGATCCACCACTGTCATTGAAATGTGTGTTCTCTTTAGAGACCACACATGGATCCACCAGTGTCATTGCATGTGTGTTCTTTTTACTAACAACAACTAGAATCATTGCATGTGTGTTCTTTTCACAATCCACCTATGGTTCCACCAGTGTTATTGCATGTGTGTTATGCTCATCAACCACATCTAGAGTCATTGCATGTGTGTTCTCTTTAGAGACCACACATGGATCCACCAGTGTCATTGCATGTGTGTTCTTTTTAATAACAACAACTGGAGTCACTTCATGACTATTCTTTTCACAAACCACATATGGATCCAACAGTGTCATTGAATGTGTGTTCTCTTCACAAACCACACATGGATCCACTAGTATCATTGCATGTGTTTCCACGAGAGTTTATTGCATGTGTGTTCTTTTCACAATCCACCTATGGATCCACCAGTGTCATTACATGTGTTTTCTTCTCATTAACCACAACTAGAGTCATTGCATGTGTGTTCTTTTCACAGACCACATATGGAACCACCATTTTCATTGAAATGTGTATTCTTTCATTAACCACATATGGAGTCATTTCATTACTGTTCTTTTCAAAGACCACATATGGATCCACCAGTGTCATTGAAATGTGTGTTCTCTTCAGAGACCACACATGGATCCACCAGTGTCATTGCATGTGTGTTGTTTTTACTAATGACAATTACAGTCATTGCATGTGTGTTCTTTTCAAAATCCACCTATGGATCCACCGGTGTAATTGCATGTATGTTCTTCTCAGAAACCACATCTGGAGTTATTGCATGTGTGTTCTTTTCACAGACCACATATGCATCTAGCACTGTCATTGAAATGTGTATTCTCTTCAAAGAGAACACACATGGATCCACCAGTGTCATTGTATGTGTGTTCTTTCTACTAACAACAACTAGAGTCACTGCATGTGTGTTCTTTTCACAATCCACCTATGGATCCACCAGTGTCATTGCATGTGTGTTCTTCTTAGAGACCACATCTAGAGTCACTAGATCAGTGTTCTTTTCACAAACCACATATGGATCCACCACTGTCATGGAAATGTGTGTTCTCTTTAGAGAGCACACATGGATCCACCAGTGTCATTGCATGTGGTATCTTTTTACTAACAACAACTAGAGTCATTGCATGTGTGTTCTTTTTACTAACAACAGCTAGAGTCATTGCATGTGTGTTCGTTTCACAATCCGCCTATGGATCCACCGGTGTCATTGCATGTGTGTTCTTCTCATTAACCACATCTAGAGTCATTGCATGTGTGTTCTCTTCAGAGACCACACGTGGATCCACCAGGGTCATTGCATGTGTGTTCTTTTTACTAACAACAACTAGTATCTTTTCATGACTATTCTTTTCACAAACCACATCTGGATCCACCAGTGTCATTGCATGTGGTTCCACTAGAGTTCATTGCATGTGTGTTGTTTTCACAATCTACCTATGGATCCACCAGTGTCATTGCATGTGTGTTCTTCTCATTAACCACAGCTAGAGGCATTGCATGTGTGTTCTTTTCACATCCAGATATGGAACCACCATTGTCATTGAAATGTGTATTCTTTCATTAACCACATCTGGAGTCATTTCATGACTGTTCTTTTCAAATACCACATATGGATCCACCAGTGTCATTGAAATGTGTGTTATCTTCAGAGACCACACATGGATCCACCAGTGTCATTGCATGTGTGTTCTTTTTACTAACAACATCCAGAGTCATTGCATGTGTGTTCTTTTCACAATCCACCTATGGATCCACCGGTGTCATTGCATGTATGTTCTTCTCAGAGACAACATCTGGAGTCATTGCATGTGTGTTGTTTTCACATACCACATATGGATCCACCACTATCATTGAAATGTGTGTTCTCTTCAAAGACCACACATGGATCCACCAGTGCCATTGCATGTGTGTTCTTTTAATAACAACAACTAGAGTCACTGCATGTGTGTTCTTTTCACAATCCACTAGTGTCATTGCATGTGTGCTCTTCTCAGACCACATCTAGAGTCACTGGATGAGTGTTCTTTTCACAAACCACATATGGATCCACCACTGTCATTGAAATGTGTGTTTTCTTCAGAGACCACACATGGATCCACTAGTGTCATTGCATGTGTGTTCTTTTTACTAACAACAACTAGAGTTCATTGCATGTGTGTTCTTTTCACAATCCACCTATGGATCCACCAGTGTCATTGCATGTGTGTTCTTTTTACCAACAACAACTAGAGTCATTGCATGTGTGTTCTTTTCACAATCAGCCTGTGGATCCACCGGTGTCATTGCATGTGTGTTCTTCTCATTAACCGCATCTAGAGTCATTGCATGTGTGTTCTCTTCAGAGACCACACATGGATCCACCAGTGGCATTGCATGTGTGTTCTTTTTACTAACAACAACTGGAGTCATTTCATAACTATTCTTTTCACAGACCACATCTGGATCCACCAGTGTCTTTGCATGTGTGTTCTATTCATAGACCACACATGGATCCACCAGTGTCATTGCATGTGGTTCCACTAGAGTTCATTGCATGTGTGTTCTTTTCACAATCCACCTATGGATCCACCAGTGTCATTGTATGTGTGTTCTTCTCATTAACCACAGCTAGAGTCATTGCATGTATGTTCTTTTCACAGACCACGTATGGAACCACCATTTTCATTGGAATGTGTATTCTTTCATTAACCACATGTGGAGTCATTTCATGACTGTTCTTTTCAAAGACCACATATGGATCCACCAGTGTCATTGAAATATGTGTTATCTTGAGAGACCACACATGGATCCACTAGTGCCATTGCATGTGTGTTCTTTTTACTAACAACAACTAGAGAGTTTGCATGTGTGTTCTTTTCACAATCCACCTATGGATCCACCGGTGTCATTGCATGTATGTTCTTCTCAGAGACCACATCTGGAGTCACTGCATGTGTCTTGTTTTCACATACCACATATGGATCCACCACTATCATTGAAATGTGTGTTCTTTTCAGAGACCACACATGGATCCACCAGTGTCATTGCATGTGTGTTCTTTTTACCAACAACAACTAGAGTCACTGCATGTGTGTTCTTTTCACAATGCACCTATGGATCCACCAGTGTCATTGCATGTGTACTCTTCTCAGAGACCACATCTAGAGTCACTAGATGAGTGTTCTTTTCACAAACCACATATGGATCCACCACTGTCATTGAAATGTGTGTTCTCTTCAGAGACCACACATGGATCCACCAGTGTCATTGCATGTGTGTTCTTTTTACTAACAACAACTAGAGTCATTGCATGTGTGTTCTTTTCACAATCCACCTATGGATCCACCGGTGTCATTGCATGTATGTTCTTCTCAGAGACCACATCTAGAGTCATTGCATGTGTGTTGTTTTCACATACCACATATGGATCCACCACTATCATTGAAATGTGTGTTCTCTTCAAAGACCACACATGGATCCACCAGTGCCACTGCATGTGTGTTCTTTTAATAACAACAACAAGAGTCACTGCATGTGTGTTCTTTTCACAATCCACTAGTGTCATTGCATGTGTGCTCTTCTCAGACCACATCTAGAGTCACTGGATGAGTGTTCTTTTCACAAACCACATATGGATCCACCACTGTCATTGAAATGTGTGTTCTCTTCAGAGACCACACATGGATCCACCAGTGTCATTGCATGTGTGTTCTTTTTACTAACAACAACAAGAGTTCATTGCATGTGTGTTCTTTTCACAATCCACCTATGGATCCACCAGTGTCATTGCATGTGTGTTCTTTTTACCAACAACAACTAGAGTCATTGAATGTGTGTTCTTTTCACAATCAGCCTGTGGATCCACCGGTGTCATTGCATGTGTGTTCTTCTCATTAACCGCATCTAGAGTCATTGCATGTGTGTTCTCTTCAGAGACCACACATGGATCCACCAGTGTCATTGCATGTGTGTTCTTTTTACTAACAACAACTGGAGTCATTTCATAACTAATTTTTCACAGACCACATCTGGATCCACCAGTGTCTTTGCATGTGTGTTCTATTCATAGACCACACATGGATCCACCAGTGTCATTGCATGTGGTTCCACTAGAGTTCATTGCATGTGTGTTCTTTTCACAATCCACCTATGGATCCACCAGTGTCATTGTATGTGTGTTCTTCTCATTAACCACAGCTAGAGTCATTGCATGTATGTTCTTTTCACAGACCACGTATGGAACCACCATTTTCATTGGAATGTGTATTCTTTCATTAACCACATGTGGAGTCATTTCATGACTGTTCTTTTCAAATACCACATATGGATCCACCAGTGTCATTGAAATGTGTGTTATCTTCAGAGACCACACATGGATCCACTAGCGCCATTGCATGTGTGTTCTTTTTACTAACAGCAACTAGAGTCTTTGCATGTGTGTTCTTTTCACAATCCACCTATGGATCCACCGGTGTGATTGCATGTATGTTCTTCTGGAGTCACTGCATGTGTCTTGTTTTCACATACCACATATGGATCCACCACTATCATTGAAATGTGTGTTCTCTTCAGAGACCACACATGGATCCACCAGTGTCATTGCATGTCTGTTCTCTTTACCAACGACAACTAGAGTCACTGCATGTGTGTTCTTTTCACAATGCACCTATGGATCCACCAGTGTTATTGCATGTGTACTCTTCTCAGAGACCACATCTGGAGTCACTAGATGAGTGTTCTTTTCACAAACCACATATGGATCCACCACTGTCATTGAAATGTGCGTTCTCTTCAGAGACCACACATGGTTCCACCAGTGTCATTGCATGTGTGTTCTTTTTACTAACAACAACTAGAATCATTGCATGTGTGTTCTTTTCACAATCCACCTATGGATCCACCAGTGTTATTGCATGTGTGTTATGCTCATCAACCACATCTAGAGTCATTGCATGTGTGTTCTCTTTAGAGACCACACATGGATCCGCCAGTGTCATTGCATGTGTGTTCTTTTTACTAACAACAACTGGAGTCATTTCATCACTATTCTTTTCACAAACCACATCTGGATCCAACAGTGTCATTGAATGTGTGTTCTCTTCACAAACCACACATGGATCCACTAGTATCATTGCATGTGTTTCCACCAGAGATCATTGCATGTGTGTTCTTTTCACAATCCACCTATGTATCCACCAGTGTCATTGCATGTGTGTTCTTCTCATTAACCACAACTAGAGTCATTGCATGTGTGTTCTTTTCACAGACCAGATATGGAACCACCATTTTCATTGAAATGTGTATTCTTTCATTAACCACATAAGAGTCATTTCATGACTGTTCTTTTCAAAGACCACATATGGATCCACCAGTGTCATTGAAATGTGTGTTCTCTTCAGAGACCACACATGGATCCACCACTGTCATTGCATGTGTGTTCTTTTTACTAATGACAACTACAATCATTTCATGTGTGTTATTTTCACAATCCACCTATGGATCCACTAGTGTAATTGCATGTATGTTCTTCTCAGAAACCACATCTGGAGGTATTGCATGTGTGTTCTTTTCACAAACCACATATGCATCTAGCACTGTCATTGAAATGTGTATTCTCTTCAGAGAGATCACAGATGGATCCACCAGTGTCACTGTATGTGTGTTCTTTTTACTAACAACAACTAGAGTCACTGCATGTGTGTTCTTTTCACAATCCACCTATGGATCCACCAGTGTCATTGCATGTGTGTTCTTCTTAGAGACCACATCTAGAGTCACTAGATGAGTGTTCTTTTCACAAACCACATATGGATCCACCACTGTCATTGAAATGTTGTTCTCTTCAGAGACCACACATGGATCCACCAGTGTCATTGCATGTGTGTTCTTTTTACTAACAACAACTAGAGTCATTGCATGTGTGTTCTTTTTAGAGACCACACATGGATCCACCAGGGTCATTGCATGTGTGTTCTTCTCATTAACCACATCTAGAGTCATTGCATGTGTGTTCTCTTTAGAGACCACACATGGATCCACCAGGGTCATTGCATGTGTGTTCTTTTTACTAACAACAACTAGTATCTTTTCATGACTATTCTTTTCACAAACCACATCTGGATCCACCAATGTCATTGCATGTGGTTCCATCAGAGTTCATTGCATGTGTGTTGTTTTCACAATCCACCTATGGATCCACCAGTGTCATTGTATGTGTGTTCTTCTCATTAACCACAGCTAGAGTCATTGCATGTGTGTTCTTTTCACAGACCATGTATGGAACCACCATTTTCATTGGAATGTGTATTCTTTCATTAACCACATCTGGAGTCATTTCATGACTGTTCTTTTCAACGACCACATATGGATCCACCAGTGTCATTGAAATGTGTGTTATCTTCATAGACCACACATGGATCCACTAGTGTCATTGCATGTGTGTTCTTTTTACTAACAACAACTAGAGTCTTTGCATGTGTGTTCTTTTCACAATCCACCTATGGATCCACCAGTGTGATTGCATGTATGTTCTTCTCAGAGACCACATCTGGAGTCACTGCATGTGTCTTCTTTTCACATACCACATATGGATCCACCACTATCATTGAAATGTGTGTTCTCTTCAGAGACCACACATGGATCCACCAGTGTCATTGCATGTCTGTTCTTTTTACCAACGACAACTAGAGTCACTGCATGTGTGTTCTTTTCACAATGCACCTATGGATCCACCAGTGTTATTGCATGTGTACTCTTCTCAGAGACCACATCTGGAGTCACTAGATGAGTGTTCTTTTCACAAACCACATATGGATCCACCACTATCATTGAAATGTGCGTTCTCTTCAGAGACCACACATGGTTCCACCAGTGTCATTGCATGTGTGTTCTTTTTACTAACAACAACTAGAATCATTGCATGTGTGTTCTTTTCACAATCCACCTATGGATCCACCAGTGTTATTGCATGTGTGTTATGCTCATCAACCACATCGAGAGTCATTGCATGTGTGTTCTCTTTAGAGACCACACATGGATCCGCCAATGTCATTGCATGTGTGTTCTTTTTACTAACAACAACTGGAGTCATTTCATGACTATTCTTTTCACAGACCACATCTGGATCCACCAGTGTCTTTTCATGTGTGTTCTCTTCATAGACCACACATGGATCCACCAGTGTCATTGCATGTAGTTCCACCAGAGTTCATTGCATGTGTGTTCTTTTCACAATCCACCTATGGATCCACCAGTGTCATTGCATGTGTGTTCTTCTCATTAACCACAGCTAGCGTCATTGCATGTGTGTTCTTTTCACAGACCACGTATGGAACCACCATTTTCATTGGAATGTGTATTCTTTCATTAACCACATCTGGAGTCATTTCATGACTGTTCTTTTCAAAGACCACATATGGATCCACCAGTGTCATTGAAATGTGTGTTGTCTTCAGAGACCACACATGGATCCACTAGTGTCATTGCATGTGTGTTCTTTTTACTAACAACAACTAGAGTCTTTGCATGTGAGTTCTTTTCACAATCCACCTATGGATCCACCGGTGTCATTGCATGTATGTTCTTCTCAGAGACCACATCTGGAGTCACTGCATGTGTCTTGTTTTCACATACCACATATGGATCCACCACTATCATTGAAATGTGTGTTCTTTTCAGAGACCACACATGGATCCACTAGTGTCATTGCATGTGTGTTCTTTTTACCAACAACAACTAGAGTCACTGCATGTGTGTTCTTTTCACAATGCACCTATGGATCCACCAGTGTTATTGCATGTGTACTCTTCTCAGAGACCACATCTAGAGTCACTAGATGAGTGTTCTTTTCACAAACCACATATGGATCCACCACTGTCATTGAAATGTGTGTTCTCTTCAGAGACCACACATGGTTCCACCAGTGTCATTGCATGTGTGTTCTTTTTACTAACAACAACTAGAATCATTGCATGTGTGTTCTTTTCACAATCCACCTATGGATCCACCAGTGTTATTGCATGTGTGTTATGCTCATCAACCACATCTAGAGTCATTGCATGTGTGTTCTCTTTAGAGACCACACATGGATCCGCCAGTGTCATTGCATGTGTGTTCTCTTTACTAACAACAACTGGATCCACCACTGTCATTGAAATGTGTGTTCTCTTCAGAGACCACACATGGTTCCACCAGTGTCATTGCATGTGTGTTCTTTTTACTAACAACAACTAGAATCATTGCATGTGTGTTCTTTTCACAATCCACCTATGGATCCACCAGTGTTATTGCATGTGTGTTATGCTCATCAACCACATCTAGAGTCATTGCATGTGTGTTCTCTTTAGAGACCACACATGGATCCGCCAGTGTCATTGCATGTGTGTTCTCTTTACTAACAACAACTGGAGTCATTTCATGACTATTCTTTTCACAAACCACATCTGGATCCAACAATGTCATTGAATGTGTGTTCTCTTCACAAACCACACATGGATCCACTAGAATCATTGCATGTGTTTCCACCAGAGATCATTGCATGTGTGTTCTTTTCACAATCCACCTATGGATCCACCAGTGTCATTGCATGTGTGTTCTTCTCATTAACCACAACTAGATTCATTGCATGTGTGTTCTTTTCACAGACCACATATGGAACCACCATTTTCATTGAAATGTGTATTCTTTTATTAACCACATAAGAGTCATTTCATGACTGTTCTTTTCAAAGACCACATATGGATCCACCAGTGTCATTGAAATGTGTGTTCTCTTCAGAGACCACACATGGATCCTCCAGTGTCATTGCATGTGTGTTCTTTTTACTAATGACAACTACAGTCATTGCATGTGTGTTCTTTTCACAATCCACCTATGGATCCACTGGTGTAATTGCATGTATGTTCTTCTCAGAAAACACATCTGGAGTTATTGCATGTGTGTTCTTTTCACAGACCACATATGCATCTAGCACTGTCATTGAAATGTGTATTCTCTTCAGAGAGAACACAGATGGATCCACCAATGTCATTGTATGTGTGTTCTTTTTACTAAGAACAACTAGAGTCACTGCATGTGTGATCTTTTCACAATCCACCTATGGATCCACCAGTGTCATTGCATGTGTGTTCTTCTTAGAGAACACATCTAGAGTCACTAGATGAGTGTTCTTTTCACAAACCACATATGGATCCACCACTGTCATTGAAATGTGTGTTCTCTTCGGAGACCACACATGGATCCACCAGTGTCATTGCATGTGTGTTCTTTTTACTAACAACAACTAGAGTCATTGCATGTGTGTTCTTTTTACTAACAACAACTATAGTCATTGCATGTGTGTTCTTTTCACAATCCGCCTATGGATCCACCGGTGTCATTGCATGTGTGTTCTTCTCATTAACCACATCTAGAGTCATTGCATGTGTGTTCTCTTCAGAGACCACACATGGATCCACCAGGCTCATTGCATGTGTGTTCTTTTTACTAACAACAACTAGTATCTTTTCATGACTATTCTTTTCACAAACCACATCTGGATCCACCAGTGTCATTGCATGTGGTTCCACCAGAGTTCATTGCATGTGTGTTGTTTTCACAATCCACCTATGGATCCACCAGAGTCATTGCATGTGTGTTCTTCTCATTAACCACATCTAGAGTCATTGCATGTGTGTTCTTTTCCTAGACCACATATGGAACCACCATTGTCATTGAAATGTGTATTCTTTCATTAACCACATCTGGAGTCATTTCATGACTGTTATTTCAAAGACCACATATGGATCCACCAGTGTCATTGAAATGTGTGTTATCTTCAGAGACCACACATGGATCCACAAGTGTCATTCCATGTGTGTTCTTCTTACTAACAACAACTGGAGTCATTGCATGTGTCTTCTTTTCACAATCCACCTATGGATCCACCGGTGTCATTGCATGTATGTTCTTCTCAGAGACCACATCTGGAGTCATTGCATGTGTGTTGTTTTCACATACCACATAAGGATCCACCACTATCATTGAAATGTGTGTTCTCTTCAAAGTCCACACATGGATCCACCAGTGCCATTGCATGTGTGTTCTTTTTACTAACAACAACTAGAGTCACTGCATGTGTGTTCTTTTCACAATCCACTAGTGTCATTGCATGTGTGCTCTTCTCAGACCACATCTAGAGTCACTGGATGAGTGTTCTTTTCACAAACCACATATGGATCCACCACTGTCATTGAAATGTGTGTTCTCTTCAGAGACCACACATGGATCCACCAGTGTCATTGCATGTGTGTTCTTTTTACTAACAACAACTAGAGTTCATTGCATGTGTGTTCTTTTCACAATCCACCTATGGATCCACCAGTGTCATTGCATGTGTGTTCTTTTTACTAACAACAACTAGAGTCATTGCATGTGTGTTTTTTTCACAATCAGCCTGTGGATCCACCGGTGTCATTGCATGTGTGTTCTTCTCATTAACCGCATCTAGAGTCATTGCATGTGTGTTCTCTTCAGAGACCACACATGGATCCACCAGTGTCATTGCATGTGTGTTCTTTTTACTAACAACAACTGGAGTCATTTCATGACTATTCTTTTCACAGGCCACATCTGGATCCACCAGTGTCTTTGCATGTGTGTTCTCTTCATAGACCACACATGGATCCACCAGTGTCATTGCATGTGGTTCCACCAGAGTTCATTGCATGTGTGTTCTTTTCACAATCCACCTATGGATCCACCAGTGTCATTGCATGTGTGTTCTTCTCATTAACCGCAGCTAGAGTCATTGCATGTGTGTTCTTTTCACAGACAACATATGGAACCACCATTTTCATTGAAATGTGTATTCTTTCATTAACCACATCTGGAGTCATTTCATGACTGTTCTTTTCAAAGACCACATATGGATCCACCAGTGTCATTGAAATGTGTATTCTCTTCAGAGACCACACATGGATCCACCAGTGTCATTGCATGTGTGTTCTTTTTACTAACAACAACTAGAGTCATTGCATGTGTGTTCTTTTCACAATCCACCTATGGATCCACTAGTGCCAATGCATGTGTGTTCTTCTCAGACACCACATTTGGAGTCACTGGATGAGTGTTCTTTTCACAAACCATATATGGATCCACCACTATCATTGTAATGTGTGTTCTCTTCAGATACCACACATGGATCCACCAGTGTCATTGCATGTGTGTTCTTTTCACAGACCACGTATGCATCTAGCACTGTCATTGAAATGTGTATTCTCTTCAGAGAGAACACAGATGGATCCACCAGTGTCATTGTATGTGCCTTCTTTTTACTAACAACAACTAGAGTCACTGCATGTGTGTTCTTTTCACAATCCACCTATGGATCCACCAGTGTCATTGCATGTGTGTTCTTCTCATTAACCACATCTGGAGTCATTTCATGACTGTTCTTTTCAAAGACCACATATGGATCCACCAGTGTCATTGAAATGTGTGTTATCTTCAGAGACCACACATGGATCCACTAGTGTCATTGCATGTGTGTTCTTTTTACTAACAACAACTAGAGTCATTGCATGTGTGTTCTTTTCACAATCCACCTATGGATCCACCGGTGTTGTTGCATGTATGTTCTTCTCAGAGACCACATTTGGAGTCATTGGATGTGTCTTGTTTTCATATACCACATATGGATCCACCACTATCATTGAAATGTGTGTTCTCTTCAGAGACCACACATGGATCCACCAGTGTCATTGCATGTGTGTTCTTTTTACCAACAACAACTAGAGTCACTGCATGTGTGTTCTTTTCATAATCCACCTATGGATCCACCAGTGTCATTGCATGTGTGCTCTTCTCAGAGACCACATCTAGAGTCACTGGATGAGTGTTCTTTTCACAAACCACATATGGATCCACCATTGTCATTGAAATGTGTGTTCTCTTCAAAGACCACACATGGATCCACCAGGGTCATTGCATGTGTGTTCTTTTTACTAACAACAACTAGTATCTTTTCATGACTATTCTTTTCACAAACCACATCTGGATCCACCAGTGTCATTACATGTGGTTCCACCAGAGTTCATTGCATGTGTGTTGTTTTCACAATCCACCTATGGATCCACCAGTGTCATTGCATGTGTGTTCTTCTCATTAACCACAGCTAGAGTCATTGCATGTGTGTTCTTTTCACAGACCACATATGGAACCACCATTGTCATTGAAATGTGTATTCTTTCATTAACCACATCTGGAGTCATTTCATGACTGTTCTTTTCAAAGACCACATATGGATCCACCAGTGTCATTGAAATGTGTGTTATCTTTAGACACCACACATGGATCCACCAGTGTCATTGCATGTGTGTTCTTTTTACTAACAACAACTCGAGTCATTGCATGTGTGTTCTTTTCACAATCCACCTATGGATCCACCAGTGTCATTGCATGTATGTTCTTCTCAGAGACCACATCTGGGGTCATTGGATGTGTGTTGTTTTCACATACCACATATGGATCCACCACTATCATTGAAATGTGTGTTCTCTTCAAAGACCACACATGGATCCACCAGTGCCATTGCATGTGTGTTCTTTTTACTAACAACAACTAGAGTCACTGCATGTGTGTTCTTTTCACAATCCACTAGTGTCATTGCATGTGTGCTCTTCTCAGACCACATCTAGAGTCACTGGATGAGTGTTGTTTTCACAAACCACATATGGATCCACCACTGTCATTGAAATGTGTGTTCTCTTCAGAGACCACACATGGATCCACCAGTGTCATTGCATGTGTGTTCTTTTTACTAACAACAACTAGAGTTCATTGCATGTGTGTTCTTTTCACAATCCACCTATGGATCCACCAGTGTCATTGCATGTGTGTTCTTTTTACTAACAACAACTAGAGTCATTGCATGTGTGTTTTTTTCACAATCAGCCTGTGGATCCACCGGTGTCATTGCATGTGTGTTCTTCTCATTAACCGCATCTAGAGTCATTGCATGTGTGTTCTCTTCAGAGACCACACATGGATCCACCAGTGTCATTGCATGTGTGTTCTTTTTACTAACAACAACTGGAGTCATTTCATGACTATTCTTTTCACAGGCCACATCTGGATCCACCAGTGTCTTTGCATGTGTGTTCTCTTCATAGACCACACATGGATCCACCAGTGTCATTGCATGTGGTTCCACCAGAGTTCATTGCATGTGTGTTCTTTTCACAATCCACCTATGGATCCACCAGTGTCATTGCATGTGTGTTCTTCTCATTAACCACAGCTAGAGTCATTGCATGTGTGTTCTTTTCACAGACAACATATGGAACCACCATTTTCATTGAAATGTGTATTCTTTCATTAACCACATCTGGAGTCATTTCATGACTGTTCTTTTCAAAGACCACATATGGATCCACCAGTGTCATTGAAATGTGTATTCTCTTCAGAGACCACACATGGATCCACCAGTGTCATTGCATGTGTGTTCTTTTTACTAACAACAACTAGAGTCATTGCATGTGTGTTCTTTTCACAATCCACCTATGGATCCACTAGTGTCAATGCATGTGTGTTCTTCTCAGACACCACATTTGGAGTCACTGGATGAGTGTTCTTTTCACAAACCATATATGGATCCACCACTATCATTGTAATGTGTGTTCTCTTCAGAGACCACACATGGATCCACCAGTGTCATTGCATGTGTGTTCTTTTCACAGACCACGTATGCATCTAGCACTGTCATTGAAATGTGTATTCTCTTCAGAGAGAACACAGATGGATCCACCAGTGTATTTGTATGTGCCTTCTTTTTACTAACAACAACTAGAGTCACTGCATGTGTGTTCTTTTCACAATACACCTATGGATCCACCAGTGTCATTGCATGTGTGTTCTTCTCATTAACCACATCTGGAGTCATTTCATGACTGTTCTTTTCAAAGACCACATATGGATCCACCAGTGTCATTGAAATGTGTGTTATCTTCAGAGACCACACATGGATCCACTAGTGTCATTGCATGTGTGTTCTTTTTACTAACAACAACTAGAGTCATTGCATGTGTGTTCTTTTCACAATCCACCTATGGATCCACCGGTGTCGTTGCATGTATGTTCTTCTCAGAGACCACATTTGGAGTCATTGGATGTGTCTTGTTTTCATATACCACATATGGATCCACCACTATCATTGAAATGTGTGTTCTCTTCAGAGACCACACATGGATCCACCAGTGTCATTGCATGTGTGTTCTTTTTACCAACAACAACTAGAGTCACTGCATGTGTGTTCTTTTCATAATCCACCTATGGATCCACCAGTGTCATTGCATGTGTGCTCTTCTCAGAGACCACATCTAGAGTCACTGGATGAGTGTTCTTTTCACAAACCACATATGGATCCACCACTGTCCTTGAAATGTGTGTTCTCTTCAAAGACCACACATGAATCCACCAGGGTCATTGCATGTGTGTTCTTTTTACTAACAACAACTAGTATCTTTTCATGACTATTCTTTTCACAAACCACATCTGGATCCACCAGTGTCATTACATGTGGTTCCACCAGAGTTCATTGCATGTGTGTTGTTTTCACAATCCACCTATGGATCCACCAGTGTCATTGCATGTGTGTTCTTCTCATTAACCACAGCTAGAGTCATTGCATGTGTGTTCTTTTCACAGACCACATATGGAACCACCATTGTCATTGAAATGTGTATTCTTTCATTAACCACATCTGGAACCACCATTGTCATTGAAATGTGTATTCTTTCATTAACCACATCTGGAGTCATTTCATGACTGTTCTTTTCAAAGACCACATATGGATCCACCAGTGTCATTGAAATGTGTGTTATCTTTAGACACCACACATGGATCCACCAGTGTCATTGCATGTGTGTTCTTTTTACTAACAACAACTCGAGTCATTGCATGTGTGTTCTTTTCACAATCCACCTATGGATCCACCAGTGTCATTGCATGTATGTTCTTCTCAGAGACCACATCTGGGGTCATTGGATGTGTGTTGTTTTCACATACCACATATGGATCCACCACTATCATTGAAATGTGTGTTCTCTTCAAAGACCACACATGGATCCACCAGTGCCATTGCATGTGTGTTCTTTTTACTAACAACAACTAGAGTCACTGCATGTGTGTTCTTTTCACAATCCACTAGTGTCATTGCATGTGTGCTCTTCTCAGACCACATCTAGAGTCACTGGATGAGTGTTGTTTTCACAAACCACATATGGATCCACCACTGTCATTGAAATGTGTGTTCTCTTCAGAGACCACACATGGATCCACCAGTGTCATTGCATGTGTGTTCTTTTTACTAACAACAACTAGAGTTCATTGCATGTGTGTTCTTTTCACAATCCACCTATGGATCCACCAGTGTCATTGCATGTGTGTTCTTTTTACTAACAACAACTAGAGTCATTGCATGTGTGTTTTTTTCACAATCAGCCTGTGGATCCACCGGTGTCATTGCATGTGTGTTCTTCTCATTAACCGCATCTAGAGTCATTGCATGTGTGTTCTCTTCAGAGACCACACATGGATCCACCAGTGTCATTGCATGTGTGTTCTTTTTACTAACAACAACTGGAGTCATTTCATGACTATTCTTTTCACAGGCCACATCTGGATCCACCAGTGTCTTTGCATGTGTGTTCTCTTCATAGACCACACATGGATCCACCAGTGTCATTGCATGTGGTTCCACCAGAGTTCATTGCATGTGTGTTCTTTTCACAATCCACCTATGGATCCACCAGTGTCATTGCATGTGTGTTCTTCTCATTAACCACAGCTAGAGTCATTGCATGTGTGTTCTTTTCACAGACAACATATGGAACCACCATTTTCATTGAAATGTGTATTCTTTCATTAACCACATCTGGAGTCATTTCATGACTGTTCTTTTCAAAGACCACATATGGATCCACCAGTGTCATTGAAATGTGTATTCTCTTCAGAGACCACACATGGATCCACCAGTGTCATTGCATGTGTGTTCTTTTTACTAACAACAACTAGAGTCATTGCATGTGTGTTCTTTTCACAATCCACCTATGGATCCACTAGTGTCAATGCATGTGTGTTCTTCTCAGACACCACATTTGGAGTCACTGGATGAGTGTTCTTTTCACAAACCATATATGGATCCACCACTATCATTGTAATGTGTGTTCTCTTCAGAGACCACACATGGATCCACCAGTGTCATTGCATGTGTGTTCTTTTCACAGACCACGTATGCATCTAGCACTGTCATTGAAATGTGTATTCTCTTCAGAGAGAACACAGATGGATCCACCAGTGTCATTGTATGTGCCTTCTTTTTACTAACAACAACTAGAGTCACTGCATGTGTGTTCTTTTCACAATCCACCTATGGATCCACCAGTGTCATTGCATGTGTGTTCTTCTCATTAACCACATCTGGAGTCATTTCATGACTGTTCTTTTCAAAGACCACATATGGATCCACCAGTGTCATTGAAATGTGTGTTATCTTCAGAGACCACACATGGATCCACTAGTGTCATTGCATGTGTGTTCTTTTTACTAACAACAACTAGAGTCATTGCATGTGTGTTCTTTTCACAATCCACCTATGGATCCACCGGTGTCGTTGCATGTATGTTCTTCTCAGAGACCACATTTGGAGTCATTGGATGTGTCTTGTTTTCATATACCACATATGGATCCACCACTATCATTGAAATGTGTGTTCTCTTCAGAGACCACACATGGATCCACCAGTGTCATTGCATGTGTGTTCTTTTTACCAACAACAACTAGAGTCACTGCATGTGTGTTCTTTTCATAATCCACCTATGGATCCACCAGTGTCATTGCATGTGTGCTCTTCTCAGAGACCACATCTAGAGTCACTGGATGAGTGTTCTTTTCACAAACCACATATGGATCCACCACTGTCCTTGAAATGTGTGTTCTCTTCAAAGACCACACATGAATCCACCAGGGTCATTGCATGTGTGTTCTTTTTACTAACAACAACTAGTATCTTTTCATGACTATTCTTTTCACAAACCACATCTGGATCCACCAGTGTCATTACATGTGGTTCCACCAGAGTTCATTGCATGTGTGTTGTTTTCACAATCCACCTATGGATCCACCAGTGTCATTGCATGTGTGTTCTTCTCATTAACCACAGCTAGAGTCATTGCATGTGTGTTCTTTTCACAGACCACATATGGAACCACCATTGTCATTGAAATGTGTATTCTTTCATTAACCACATCTGGAGTCATTTCATGACTGTTCTTTTCAAAGACCACATATGGATCCACCAGTGTCATTGAAATGTGTGTTATCTTTAGACACCACACATGGATCCACCAGTGTCATTGCATGTGTGTTCTTTTTACTAACAACAACTCGAGTCATTGCATGTGTGTTCTTTTCACAATCCACCTATGGATCCACCAGTGTCATTGCATGTATGTTCTTCTCAGAGACTACATCTGGGGTCATTGGATGTGTCTTGTTTTCACATACCACATATGGATCCACCACTATCATTGAAATGTGTGTTCCCTTCAAAGACCACACATGGATCCACCAGTGCCATTGCATGTGTGTTCTTTTTACTAACAACAACTAGAGTCACTGCATGTGTGTTCTTTTCATAATCCACTAGTGTCATTGCATGTGTGCTCTTCTCAGACCACATCTAGAGTCACTAGATGAGTGTTCTTTTCACAAACCACATATGGATCCACCACTGTCATTGAAATGTGTGTTCTCTTTAGAGACCACACATGGATCCACCAATGTCATTGCATGTGTGTTCTTTTTACTAACAACAACTAGAGTTCATTGCATGGGTATTCTTTTCACAATCCACCTATGGATCCACCAGTGTCATTGCATGTGTGTTCTTTTTCCCAACAACAACTAGAGTCACTGCATGTGTGTTCTTTTCATAATCCACCTATGGATCCACCAGTGTCATTGCATGTGTGCTCTTCTCAGAGACCACATCTAGAGTCACTGGATGAGTGTTCTTTTCACAAACCACATATGGATCCACCACTATCATTGAAATGTGTGTTCTCTTCAAAGACCACACATGGATCCACCAGGGTCATTGCATGTGTGTTCTTTTTACTAACAACAACTAGTATCTTTTCATGACTATTCTTTTCACAAACCACATCTGGATCCACCAGTGTCATTGCATGTGGTTCCACCAGAGTTCATTGCATGTGTGTTGTTTTCACAATCCACCTATGGATCCACCAGTGTCATTGCATGTGTGTTCTTCTCATTAACCACAGCTAGAGTCATTGCATGTGTGTTCTTTTCACAGACCACATATGGAACCACCATTGTCATCGAAATGTGTATTCTTTCATTAACCACATCTGGAGTCATTTCATGACTGTTCTTTTCAAAGACCACATATGGATCCACCAGTGTCATTGAAATGTGTGTTATCTTCAGACACCACACATGGATCCACCAGTGTCATTGCATGTGTGTTCTTTTTACTAACAACAACTAGAGTCATTGCATGTGTGTTCTTTTCACAATCCACCTATGGATCCACCGGTGTCATTGCATGTATGTTCTTCTCAGAGACCACATATGGAGTCATTGCATGTGTGTTGTTTTCACATACCACATATGGATCCACCACTATCATTGAAATGTGTGTTCTCTTCAAAGACCACACATGGATCCACCAGTGCCATTGCATGTGTGTTCTTTTTACTAACAACAACTAGTCACTGCATGTGTCTTCTTTTCATAATCCACTAGTGTCATTGCATGTGTGCTCTTCTCAGACCACATCTAGAGTCACTGGATGAGTGTTCTTTTCACAAACCACATATGGATCCACTAGTGTCATTGAAATGTGTGTTCTCTTCAGAGACCACACATGGATCCACCAGTGTCATTGCATGTGTGTTCTTTTTACTAACAACAACTAGAGTCATTGCATGTGTGTTCTTTTCACAATCAACCTATGGATCCACCGGTGTCATTGCATGTGTGTTCTTTTTACCAACAACAACTAGAGTCACTGCATGTGTGTTCTTTTCATAATCCACCTATGGATCCACCAGTGTCATTGCATGTGTGCTCTTCTCAGAGACCACATCTAGAGTCACTGGATGAGTGTTCTTTTCACAAACCACATATGGATCCACCACTGTCATTGAAATGTGTGTTCTCTTCAAAGACCACACATGGATCCACCAGGGTCATTGCATGTGTGTTCTTTTTACTAACAACAACTAGTATCTTTTCATGACTATTCTTTTCACAAACCACATCTGGATCCACCAGTGTCATTGCATGTGGTTCCACCAGAGTTCATTGCATGTGTGTTGTTTTCACAATCCACCTATGGATCCACCAGTGTCATTGCATGTGTGTTCTTCTCATTAACCACAGCTAGAGTCATTCCATGTGTGTTCTTTTCACAGACCACATATGGAACCACCATTGTCATTGAAATGTGTATTCTTTCATTAACCACATCTGGAGTCATTTCATGACTGTTCTTTTCAAAGACCACATATGGATCCACCAGTGTCATTGAAATGGGTGTTATCTTCAGACACCACACATGGATCCACCAGTGTCATTGCATGTGTGTTCTTTTTACTAACAACAACTAGAGTCGTTGCATGTGTGTTCTTTTCACAATCCACCTATGGATCCACCGGTGTCATTGCATGTATGTTCTTCTCAGAGACCACATCTGGAGTCATTGCATGTGTGTTGTTTCACATACCACATATGGATCCACCACTATCATTGAAATGTGTGTTCTCTTCAAAGACCACACATGGATCCACCAGTGCCATTGCATGTGTGTTCTTTTTACTAACAACAACTAGAGTCACTGCATGTGTGTTCTTTTCATAATCCACTAGTGTCATTGCATGTGTGCTCTTCTCAGACCACATCTAGAGTCACTGGATGAGTGTTCTTTTCACAAACCAAATATGGATCCACCAGTGTCATTGAAATGTGTGTTCTCTTCAGATACCACACATGGATCCACCAGTGTCATTGCATGTGTGTTCTTTTTACTAACAACAACTAGAGTCATTGCATGTGTGTTCTTTTCACAATCAACCTATGGATCCACCGGTGTCATTGCATGTGTGTTCTTCTCATTAACCGTATCTAGAGTCATTGCATGTGTGTTCTCTTTAGAGACCACACATGGATCCACTTGTGCCATTGCATGTGTGTTCTTTTTACTAACAACAACTAGAGTCACTCCATGTCTGTTCTTTTCACAATCCACTAGTGTCATTGCATGTGTGCTCTTCTCAGACCACATCTAGAGTCACTGGATGAGTGTTCTTTTCAAAAACCACATATGGATCCACCACTGTCATTGAAATGTGTGTTCTCTTCAGAGACCACACATGGATCCACCAGTGTCATTGAAATGTGTGTTTTTTTACTAACAACAACTAGAATCATTGCATGTGTGTTCGTTTCATAATCCACCTATGGATCCACCAGTGTTATTGCATGTGTGTTATGCTCATCAACCACATCTAGAGTCATTGCATGTGTGTTCTCTTTAGAGACCACACATGGAGCCGCCAGTGTTAATGTATGTGTGTTCTTTTTACTAACAACAACTGGAGTTATTTCATGACTATTCTTTTCACAAACCACATCTGGATCCAACAGTGTCATTGAATGTGTGTTCTCTTCACAAACCACACATGGATCCACTAGTATCATTGCATGTGTTTCCACCAGTGATCATTGCATGTGTGTTCTTTTCACAATCCACCTATGGATCCACCAGTGTCATTGCATGTGTGTTCTTCTCATTAACCACAACTAGAGTCATTGCATGTGTGTTCTTTTCACAGACCACATATGGAACCACCATTTTCATTGAAATGTGTATTATTTCATTAACCACATAAGAGTCATTTCATGACTGTTCTTTTCGAAGACCACATATGGATCCACCAGTGTCATTGAAATGTGTGTTCTCTTCAGAGACCACACACGGATCCACCAGTGTCATTGCATGTGTGTTCTTTTTACTAATGACAACTATAGTCATTGCATGTGTGTTCTTTTCACAATCCACCTATGGATCCACCGGTGTAATATCATGTATGTTCTTCTCAGAAACCACATCTGGAGTTATTGCATGTGTGTTCTTTTCACAGACCACATATGCATCTAGCACTGTCATTGAAATGTGTATTCTCTTCAGAGGGAACACAGATGGATCCACCAGTGTCATTGTATGTGCGTTCTTTTTACTAACAACAACTAGAGTCACTGCATGTGTGTTCTTTTCACAATCCACCTATGGATCCACTAGTGTCATTGCATGTGTGTTCTTGTTAGAGACCACATCTAGAGTCACTAGATGAGTGTTCTTTTCACAAACCACATATGGATCCACCACTGTCATTGAAATGTGTGTTCTCTTCAGAGACCACAAATGGATCCACCAGTGTCATTGCATGTGTGTTCTTTTTACTAACAACAACTAGAGTCATTGAATGTGTGTTCTTTTTACTAACAACAACTAGAGTCATTGCATCTGTGTTCTTTTCACAATCCGCCTATGGATCCACCGGTGTCATTGCATGGGTGTTCTTCTCATTAACCACATCTAGAGTCATTGCATGTGTGTTCTCTTTAGAGACCACACATGGATCCACCAGGGTCATTGCATGTGTGTTCTTTTTACTAACAACAACTAGTATCTTTTCATGACTATTCTTTTCACAAACCACATCTGGATCCACCAGTGTCATTGCATGTGGTTCCACCAGAGTTCATTGCATGTGTGTTGTTTTCACAATCCACCTATGGATCCACCAGTGTCATTGCATGTGTGTTCTTCTCATTAACCATAGCTAGAGTCATTTCATGTGTGTTCTTTTCATAGACCACATATGGAACCACCATTGTCATTGAAATGTGTATTCTTTCATTAACCACATCTGGAGTCATTTCATGACTGTTATTTCAAAGACCACATATGGATCCACCAGTGTCATTGAAATGTGTGTTATCTTCAGAGACCACACATGGATCCACTAGTGTCATTGCATGTGTGTTCTTTTTACTAACAACAACTAGAGTCATTGCATGTGTGTTCTTTTCACAATCCACCTATGGATCCACCGGTGTCATTGCATGTATGTTCGTCTCAGAGACCACATCTGGAGTCATTGCATGTGTGTTGTTTTCACATACCACATATGGATCCACCACTATCATTGAAATGTGTGTTCTTTTCAAAGACCACACATGCATCCACCAGTGCCATTGCAAGTGTGTTATTTTTACTAACAACAACTAGAGTCACTGCATGTGTGTTCTTTTCACAATCCACTAGTGTCATTGCATGTGTGCTCTTCTCAGACCACATCTAGAGTCACTGGATGAGTGTTCTTTTCACAAACCACATATGGATCCACCACTGTCATTGAAATGTGTGTTCTCTTCAGAGACCACACATGGATCCACCAGTGTCATTGCATGTGTGTTCTTTTTACTAACAACAACTAGAGTTCATTGCATGTGTGTTCTTTTCACAATCCACCTATGGATCCACCAGTGTCATTGCATGTGTGTTCTTTTTACTAACAACAACCAGAGTCATTGCATGTGTGTTTTTTTCACAATCAGCCTGTGGATCCACCGGTGTCATTGCATGTGTGTTCTTCTCATTAACCGCATCTAGAGTCATTGCATGTGTGTTCTCTTCAGAGACCACACATGGATCCACCAGTGTCATTGCATGTGTGTTCTTTTTACTAACAACAACTGGAGTCATTGCATGTGTGTTCTTTTCACAATCAACCTATGGATCCACCGGTGTCATTGCATGTGTGTTCTTTTTACCAACAACAACTAGAGTCACTGCATGTGTGTTCTTTTCATAATCCACCTATGGATCCACCAGTGTCATTGCATGTGTGCTCTTCTCAGAGACCACATCTAGAGTCACTGGATGAGTGTTCTTTTCACAAACCACATATGGATCCACCACTGTCATTGAAATGTGTGTTCTCTTCAAAGACCACACATGGATCCACCAGGGTCATTGCATGTGTGTTCTTTTTACTAACAACAACTAGTATCTTTTCATGACTATTCTTTTCACAAACCACATCTGGATCCACCAGTGTCATTGCATGCGGTTCCACCAGAGTTCATTGCATGTGTGTTGTTTTCACAATCCACCTATGGATCCACCAGTGTCATTGCATGTGTGTTCTTCTCATTAACCACAGCTAGAGTCATTCCATGTGTGTTCTTTTCACAGACCACATATGGAACCACCATTGTCATTGAAATGTGTATTCTTTCATTAACCACATCTGGAGTCATTTCATGACTGTTCTTTTCAAAGACCACATATGGATCCACCAGTGTCATTGAAATGGGTGTTATCTTCAGACACCACACATGGATCCACCAGTGTCATTGCATGTGTGTTCTTTTTACTAACAACAACTAGAGTCATTGCATGTGTGTTCTTTTCACAATCCACCTATGGATCCACCGGTGTCATTGCATGTATGTTCTTCTCAGAGACCACATCTGGAGTCATTGCATGTGTGTTGTTTTCACATACCACATATGGATCCACCACTATCATTGAAATGTGTGTTCTCTTCAAAGACCACACATGGATCCACCAGTGCCATTGCATGTGTGTTCTTTTTACTAAGAACAACTAGAGTCACTGCATGTGTGTTCTTTTCATAATCCACTAGTGTCATTGCATGTGTGCTCTTCTCAGACCACATCTAGAGTCACTGGATGAGTGTTCTTTTCACAAACCACATATGGATCCACCAGTGTCATTGAAATGTGTGTTCTCTTCAGAGACCACACATGGATCCACCAGTGTCATTGCATGTATGTTCTTTTTACTAACAACAACTAGAGTCATTGCATGTGTGTTCTTTTCACAATCAACCTATGGATCCACCGGTGTCATTGCATGTGTGTTCTTCTCATTAACCGTATCTAGAGTCATTGCATGTGTGTTCTCTTTAGAGACCACACATGGATCCACTTGTGCCATTGCATGTGTGTTCTTTTTACTAACAACAACTAGAGTCACTGCATGTCTGTTCTTTTCACAATCCACTAGTGTCATTGCATGTGTGCTCTTCTCAGACCACATCTAGAGTCACTGGATGAGTGTTCTTTTCAAAAACCACATATGGATCCACCACTGTCATTGCAATGTGTGTTCTCTTCAGAGACCACACATGGATCCACCAGTGTCATTGAAATGTGTGTTTTTTTACTAACAACAACTAGAATCATTGCATGTGTGTTCTTTTCATAATCCACCTATCGATCCACCAGTGTTATTGCATGTGTGTTATGCTCATCAACCACATCTAGAGTCATTGCATGTGTGTTCTCTTTAGAGACCACACATGGATCCGCCAGTGTCAATGTATGTGTGTTCTTTTTACTAACAACAACTGGAGTCATTTCATGACTATTCTTTTCACAAACCACATCTGGATCCAACAGTGTCATTGAATGTGTGTTCTATTCACAAACCACACATGGATCCACTAGTATCATTGCATGTGTTTCCACCAGTGATCATTGCATGCGTGTTCTTTTCACAATCCACCTATGGATCCACCAGTGTCATTGCATGTGTGTTCTTCTCATTAACCACAACTAGAGTCATTGCATGTGTGTTCTTTTCACAGACCACATATGGAACCACCATTTTCATTGAAATGTGTATTATTTCATTAACCACATAAGAGTCATTTCATGACTGTTCTTTTCAAAGACCACATATGGATCCACCAGTGTCATTGAAATGTGTGTTCTCTTTAGAGACCACACACGGATCCACCAGTGTCATTGCATGTGTGTTCTTTTTACTAATGACAACTATAGTCATTGCATGTGTGTTCTTCTCACAATCCACCTATGGATCCACCGGTGTAATTGCATGTATGTTCTTCTCAGAAACCACATCTGGAGTTATTGCATGTGTGTTCTTTTCACAGACCACATATGCATCTAGCACTGTCATTGAAATGTGTATTCTCTTCAGAGGGAACACAGATGGATCCACCAGTGTCATTGTATGTGCGTTCTTTTTACTAACAACAACTAGAGTCACTGCATGTGTGTTCTTTTCGCAATCCACCTATGGATCCACTAGTGTCATTGCATGTGTGTTCTTATTAGAGACCACATCTAGAGTCACTAGATGAGTGTTCTTTTCACAAACCACATATGGATCCACCACTGTCATTGAAATGTGTGTTCTCTTCAGAGACCACAAATGGATCCACCAGTGTCATTGCATGTGTGTTCTTTTTACTAACAACAACTAGAGTCATTGAATGTGTGTTATTTTTACTAACAACAACTAGAGTCATTGCATCTGTGTTCTTTTCACAATCCGCCTATGGATCCACCGGTGTCATTGCATGGGTGTTCTCCTCATTAACCACATCTAGAGTCATTGCATGTGTGTTCTCTTTAGAGACCACACATGGATCCACCAGGGTCATTGCATGTGTGTTCTTTTTACTAACAACAACTAGTATCTTTTCATGACTATTCTTTTCACAAACCACATCTGGATCCACCAATGTCATTGCATGTGGTTCCACCAGAGTTCATTGCATGTGTGTTGTTTTCACAATCCACCTATGGATCCACCAGTGTCATTGCATGTGTGTTCTTCTCATTAACCATAGCTAGAGTCATTGCATGTGTGTTCTTTTCATAGACCACATATGGAACCACCATTGTCATTGAAATGTGTATTCTTTCATTAACCACATCTGGAGTCATTTCATGACTGTTATTTCAAAGACCACATATGGATCCACCAGTGTCATTGAAATGTGTGTTATCTTCAGAGACCACACATGGATCCACTAGTGTCATTGCATGTGTGTTCTTTTTACTAACAACAACTAGAGTCATTGCATGTGTGTTCTTTTCACAATCCACCTATGGATCCACCGGTGTCATTGCATGTATGTTCGTCTCAGAGACCACATCTGGAGTCATTGCATGTGTGTTGTTTTCACATACCACATATGGATCCACCACTATCATTTAAATGTGTGTTCTCTTCAAAGACCACACATGCATCCACCAGTGCCATTGCAAGTGTGTTCTTTTTACTAACAGCAACTAGAGTCACTGCATGTGTGTTCTTTTCACAATCCACTAGTGTCATTGCATGTGTGCTCTTCTCAGACCACATCTAGAGTCACTGGATGAGTGTTCTTTTCACAAACCACATATGGATCCACCACTGTCATTGAAATGTGTGTTCTCTTCAGAGACCACACATGGATCCACCAGTGTCATTGCATGTGTGTTCTTTTTACTAACAACAACTAGAGTTCATTGCATGTGTGTTCTTTTCACAATCCACCTATGGATCCACCAGTGTCATTGCATGTGTGTTCTTTTTACTAACAACAACTAGAGTCATTGCATGTGTGTTTTTTTCACAATCAGCCTGTGGATCCACCGGTGTCATTGCATGTGTGTTCTTCTCATTAACCGCATCTAGAGTCATTGCATGTGTGTTCTCTTCAGAGACCACACATGGATCCACCAGTGTCATTGCATGTGTGTTCTTTTTACTAACAACAACTGGAGTCATTTCATGACTATTCTTTTCACAGACCACATCTGGATCCACCAGTGTCTTTGCATGTGTGTTCTCTTCATAGACCACACATGGATCCACCAGTGTCATTGCATGTGGTTCCACTAGAGTTCATTGCATGTGTGTTCTTTTCACAATCCACCTATGGATCCACCAATGTCATTGCATGTGTGTTCTTCTCATTAACCACAGCTAGAGTCATTGCATGTGTGTTCTTTTCACAGACCACATATGGAACCACCATTTTCATTGAAATGTGTATTATTTCATTAACCACATCTGGAGTCATTTCATGACTGTTCTTTTCAAAGACCACATATGGATCCACCAGTGTCATTGAAATGTGTGTTATCTTCAGAGACCACACATGGATCCACTAGTGTCATTGCATGTGTGTTCTTTTTACTAACAACAACTAGAGTCATTGCATGTGTGTTCTTTTCACAATCAACCTATGGATCCACCGGTGTCATTACATGTATGTTCTTCTCAGAGACCACATTTGGAGTCATTGGATGTGTCTTGTTTTCATATACCACATATGGATCCACCACTATCATTGAAATGTGTGTTCTCTTAAGAGACCACACATGGATCCACCAGTGTCATTGCATGTGTGTTCTTTTTACCAGCAACAACTAGAGTCACTGCATGTGTGTTCTTTTCGTAATCCACCTATGGATCCACCAGTGTCATTGCATGTGTGCTCTTCTCAGAGACCACATCTAGACTCACTGGATGAGTGTTCTTTTCACAAACCACATATGGATCCACCACTGTCATTGAAATGTGTGTTCTCTTCAAAGACCACACATGGATCCACCAGGGTCATTGCATGTGTGTTCTTTTTACTAACAATAACTAGTATCTTTTCATGACTATTCTTTTCACAAACCACATCTGGATCCACCAGTGTCATTGCATGTGGTTCCACCAGAGTTCATTGCATGTGTGTTGTTTTCACAATCCACCTATGGATCCACAAGTGTCATTGCATGTGTGTTCTTCTCATTAACCACAGCTAGAGTCATTGCATGTGTGGTCTTTTCATAGACCACATATGGAACCACCATTGTCATTGAAATGTGTATTCTTTCATTAACCACATCTGGAGTCATTTCATGACTGTTATTTCAAAGACCACATATGGATCCACCAGTGTCATTGAAATGTGTGTTATCTTCAGAGACCACACATGGATCCACTAGTGTCATTGCATGTGTGTTCTTTTTACTAACAACAACTAGAGTCATTGCATGTGTGTTCTTTTCACAATCCACCTATGGATCCACCGGTGTCATTGCATGTATGTTCGTCTCAGAGACCACATCTGGAGTCATTGCATGTGTGTTGTTTTCACATACCACATATGGATCCACCACTATCATTGAAATGTGTGTTCTCTTCAAAGACCACACATGCATCCACCAGTGCCATTGCAAGTGTGTTCTTTTTACTAACAGCAACTAGAGTCACTGCATGTGTGTTCTTTTCACAATCCACTAGTGTCATTGCATGTGTGCTCTTCTCAGACCACATCTAGAGTCACTGGATGAGTGTTCTTTTCACAAACCACATATGGATCCACCACTGTCATTGAAATGTGTGTTCTCTTCAGAGACCACACATGGATCCACCAGTGTCATTGCATGTGTGTTCTTTTTACTAACAACAACTAGAGTTCATTGCATGTGTGTTCTTTTCACAATCCACCTATGGATCCACCAGTGTCATTGCATGTGTGTTCTTTTTACTAACAACAACTAGAGTCATTGCATGTGTGTTTTTTTCACAATCAGCCTGTGGATCCACCGGTGTCATTGCATGTGTGTTCTTCTCATTAACCGCATCTAGAGTCATTGCATGTGTGTTCTCTTCAGAGACCACACATGGATCCACCAGTGTCATTGCATGTGTGTTCTTTTTACTAACAACAACTGGAGTCATTTCATGACTATTCTTTTCACAGACCACATCTGGATCCACCAGTGTCTTTGCATGTGTGTTCTCTTCATAGACCACACATGGATCCACCAGTGTCATTGCATGTGGTTCCACTAGAGTTCATTGCATGTGTGTTCTTTTCACAATCCACCTATGGATCCACCAATGTCATTGCATGTGTGTTCTTCTCATTAACCACAGCTAGAGTCATTGCATGTGTGTTCTTTTCACAGACCACATATGGAACCACCATTTTCATTGAAATGTGTATTATTTCATTAACCACATCTGGAGTCATTTCATGACTGTTCTTTTCAAAGACCACATATGGATCCACCAGTGTCATTGAAATGTGTGTTATCTTCAGAGACCACACATGGATCCACTAGTGTCATTGCATGTGTGTTCTTTTTACTAACAACAACTAGAGTCATTGCATGTGTGTTCTTTTCACAATCAACCTATGGATCCACCGGTGTCATTACATGTATGTTCTTCTCAGAGACCACATTTGGAGTCATTGGATGTGTCTTGTTTTCATATACCACATATGGATCCACCACTATCATTGAAATGTGTGTTCTCTTAAGAGACCACACATGGATCCACCAGTGTCATTGCATGTGTGTTCTTTTTACCAGCAACAACTAGAGTCACTGCATGTGTGTTCTTTTCGTAATCCACCTATGGATCCACCAGTGTCATTGCATGTGTGCTCTTCTCAGAGACCACATCTAGACTCACTGGATGAGTGTTCTTTTCACAAACCACATATGGATCCACCACTGTCATTGAAATGTGTGTTCTCTTCAAAGACCACACATGGATCCACCAGGGTCATTGCATGTGTGTTCTTTTTACTAACAATAACTAGTATATTTTCATGACTATTCTTTTCACAAACCACATCTGGATCCACCAGTGTCATTGCATGTGGTTCCACCAGAGTTCATTGCATGTGTGTTGTTTTCACAATCCACCTATGGATCCACCAGTGTCATTGCATGTGTGTTCTTCTCATTAACCACAGCTAGAGTCATTGCATGTGTGTTCTTTTCACAGACCACATATGGAACCACCATTGTCATTGAAATATGTATTCTTTCATTAACCACATCTAGAGTCATTTCATGACTGTTCTTTTGAAAGACCACATATGGATCCACCAGTGTCATTGAAATGTGTGTTATCTTCAGACACCACACATGGATCCACCAGTGTCATTGCATGTGTGTTCTTTTTACTAACAACAACTAGAGTCATTGCATGTGTGTTCTTTTCACAATCCACCTATGGATCCACCGATGTCATTGCATGTATGTTCTTCTCAGAGACCACATCTGGAGTCATTGCATGTGTGTTGTTTTCACATACCACATATGGATCCACCACTATCATTGAAATGTGTGTTCTCTTCAAAGACCACAAATGGATCCACCAGTGCCATTGCATGTGTGTTCTTTTTACTAACAACAACTAGAGTCACTGCATGTGTGTTCTTTTCATAATCCACTAGTGTCGTTGCATGTGTGCTCTTCTCAGACCACATCTAGAGTCACTGGATGAGTGTTCTTTTCACAAACCACATATGGATCCACCACTGTCACTGAAATGTGTGTTCTCTTCTGAGACCACACATGGATCCACCAGTGTCATTGTATGTGTGTTCTATTTACTAACAACAACTAGAATCATTGCATGTGTGTTATTTTCACAATCCACCTATGGATCCACCAGTGTTATTGCATGTGTGTTATGCTCATCAACCACATCTAGAGTCATTGCATGTGTGTTCTCTTTAGAGACCACACATGGATCCGCCAGTGTCATTGTATGTGTGTTCTTCTCATTAACCTCAGCTAGAGTCATTGCATGTGTGTTCTTTTCACAGACCACATATGGAACCACCATTGTCATTGAAATCTGTATTCTTTCATTAACCACATCTGGAGTCATTTCATGACTGTTCTTTTCAATGACCACATATGGATCCACAACTATCCCTGAAATGTGTGTTCCCTTCAGAGACCACACATGGATCCACCAGTGTCATTGCATGTATGTTCTTTTTACTAACAAAAACTAGAGTCATTGCATGTGTGTTATTTTCACAATACACATATGGATCCACCAGTGTTATTGCATGTGTGTTCTTCTCATTAACCACAGCTAGAGTCATTGCATGTGTGTTCTTTTCACAAACCAGATATGGATCCACAAGTGTCATTGAAATGTGCATTCTTTCATTTACCACAGCTGGAGTCATTTCATGACTATTCTTTTCAAAGACCACATATGGATCCACCAGTGTCATTGAAATGTGTATTCTCTTCAGAGACCACACATGGATCCACCAGTGTCATTGCATGTGTGTTCTTTTTACTAACAACAACTAGAGTCATTGCATGTGTGTTCTTTTCACAATCCACCTATGGATCCACTAGTGTCAATGCATGTGTGTTCTTCTCAGACACCACATTTGGAGTCACTGGATGAGTGTTCTTTTCACAAACCATATATGGATCCACCACTATCATTGTAATGTGTGTTCTCTTTAGAGACCACACATGGATCCACCAGTGTCATTGCATGGGTGTTCTTTTCACAGACCACATATGCATCTAGCACTGTCATTGAAAGGTGTATTCTCTTCAGAGAGAACACAGATGGATCCACCAGTGTCATTGTATGTGCGTTCTTTTTACTAACAACAACTAGAGTCACTTCATGTGTGTTCTTTTCACAATCCACCTATGGATCCACAAGTGTCATTGCATGTGTGTTCTTCTTAGAGACCACATCTAGAGTCACTAGATGAGTGTTCTTTTCACAAACCACATATGGATCCACCACTGTCATTGAAATGTGTGTTCTCTTCAGAGACCACAAATGGATCCACCAGTGTCATTGCATGTGTGTTCTTTTTACTAACAACAACTAGAGTCATTGAATGTGTGTTCTTTTTACTAACAACAACTAGAGTCATTGCATGTGTGTTCTTTTCACAATCCGCCTATGGATCCACCGGTGTCATTGCATGGGTGTTCTTCTCATTAACCACATCTAGAGTCATTGCATGTGTGTTCTCTTTAGAGACCACACATGGATCCACCAGGGTCATTGCATGTGTGTTCTTTTTACTAACAACAACTAGTATCTTTTCATGACTATTCTTTTCACAAACCACATCTGGATCCACCAGTGTCATTACATGTGGTTCCACCAGAGTTCATTGCATGTGTGTTGTTTTCACAATCCACCTATGGATCCACCAGTGTCATTGCATGTGTATTCTTCTCATTAACCACAGCTAGAGTCAATGCATGTGTGTTCTTTTCACAGACCACATATGGAACCACCATTGTCATTGAAACGTGTATTCTTTCATTAACCACATCTAGAGTCATTTCATGACTGTTCTTTTCAAAGACCACATATGGATCCACCAGTGTCATTGCATGTGGTTCCACCAGAGATCATTGCATGTGTGTTGTTTTCACAATCCACCTATGGATCCACTAGTGTCATTGCATGTGTGTTCTTCTCATTAACCACAACTAGAGTCATTGCATGTGTGTTCTTTTCACAGACCACATATGGAACCACCATTGTCATTGAAATGTGTATTCTTTCATTAACCACATCTGGAGTCATTTCATGACTGTTCTTTTCAAAGACCACATATGGATCCACCAGTGTCATTGAAATGTGTGTTATCTTCAGAGACCACACATGGATCCACCAGTGTCATTGCATGTGTGTTCTTTTTACTAACAACAACTAGAGTCATTGCATGTGTGTTCTTTTCACAATCCACCTATGGATCCACCGGTGTCATTCCATGTATGTTCTTCTCAAAGACCACATCTGGAGTCATTGCATGTGTGTTGTTTTCACATACCACATATGGATCCACCACTATCATTGAAATGTGTGTTCTCTTCAAAGACCACACATGGATCCACCAGTGCCATTGCATGTGTGTTCTTTTTACTAACAACAACTAGAGTCACTGCATGTGTGTTCTTTTCACAATCCACTAGTGTCATTGCATGTGTGCTCTTCTCAGACCACATCTAGAGTCACTGGATGAGTGTTCTTTTCACAAACCGCATACGGATCCACCACTGTCATTGAAATGTGTGTTCTCTTCAGAGACCACACATGGGTCCACCAGTGTCATTGCATGTGTGTTCTTTTTACTAACAACAACTAGAGTCATTGCATGTGTGTTCTTTTCACAAGCAACCTATGGATCCACCGGTGTCATTGCACGTGTGTTCTTCTCATTAACCGCATCTAGAGTCATTGCATGTGTGTTCTCTTCAGAGACCACACATGGATCCACCAGTGCCATTGCATGTGTGTTCTTCTTACTAACAACAACTAGAATCACTGCATGTGTGTTCTTTTCACAATCCACCTATAGATCCACCAGTGTCATTGCATGTGTGCTCTTCTCAGAGACCACATCTAGAGTCACTGGATGAGTGTTCTTTTCACAAACCACATATGGATCCACCACTGTCATTGAAATGTGTGTTCTCTTAAGAGACCACACATGGATCCACCAGTGTCATTGCATGTGTGTTCTTTTTACTAACAACAACTAGAGTCATTGCATGTGTGTTTTTTTCACAATCAGCCTGTGGATCCACCGGTGTCATTGCATGTGTGTTCTTCTCATTAACCGCATCTAGAGTCATTGCATGTGTGTTCTCTTCAGAGACCACACATGGATCCACCAGTGTCATTGCATGTGTGTTCTTTTTACTAACAACAACTGGAGTCATTTCATGACTATTCCTTTCACAGACCACATCTGGATCCACCAGTGACTTTGCATGTGTGTTCTCTTCATAGACCACACATGGATCCACCAGTGTCATTGCATGTGGTTCCACAAGAGTTCATTGCATGTGTGTTCTTTTCACAATCCACCTATGCATCCACCAGTGTCATTGCATGTGTGTTCTTCTCATTAACCACAGCTAGAGTCATTACATGTGTGTTCTTTTCACAGACCACATATGGAACCACCATTTTCATTGAAATGTGTATTCTTTCATTAACCACATTTGGAGTCATTTCATGACTATTCTTTTCAAAGACCACATATGGATCCACCAGTGTCATTGAAATGTGTGTTATCTTCAGAGACCACACATGGATCCACTAGTGTCATTGCATGTGTGTTCTTTTTACTAACAACAACTAGAGTCATTGAATGTGTGTTATTTTTACTAACAACAACTAGTGTCATTGCATGTGTGTTCTTTTCACAATCCGCCTATGGATCCACCGGTGTCATTGCATGGGTGTTCTTCTCATTAACCACATCTAGAGTCATTGCATGTGTGTTCTCTTTAGAGACCACACATGGATCCACCAGGGTCATTGCATGTGTGTTCTTTTTACTAACAACAACTAGTATCTTTTCATGACTATTCTTTTCACAAACCACATCTGGATCCACCAGTGTCATTGCATGTGGTTCCACCAGAGTTCATTGCATGTGTGTTGTTTTCACAATCCACCTATGGATCCACTAGTGTCATTGCATGTGTGTTCTTCTCATTAACCACAACTAGAGTCATTTCATGTGTGTTCTTTTCACAGACCACATATGGAACCACCATTGTCATTGAAATGTGTATTCTTTCATTAACCACATCTGGAGTCATTTCATGACTGTTCTTTTCAAAGACCACATATGGATCCACCAGTGTCATTGTAATGTGTGTTATCTTCAGAGACCACACATGGATCCACCAGTGTCATTGCATGTGTGTTATTTTTACTAACAACAACTAGAGTCATTGCATGTGTGTTCTTTTCACAATCCACCTATGGATCCACCCGTGTCATTGCATGTATGTTCTTCTCAAAGACCACATCTGGAGTCATTGCATGTGTGTTGTTTTCACATACCACATATGGATCCACCACTATCATTGAAATGTGTGTTCTCTACAAAGACCACACATGGATCCACCAGTGCCATTGCATGTGTGTTCTTTTTACTAACAACAACTAGAGTCACTGCATGTGTGTTCTTTTCACAATCCACTAGTGTCATTGCATGTGTGCTCTTCTCAGACCACATCTAGAGTCACTGGATGAGTGTTCTTTTCACAAACCGCATACGGATCCACCACTGTCATTGAAATGTGTGTTCTCTTTAGAGACCACACATGGATCCACCAGTGTCATTGCATGTCTGTTCTTTTTACTAACAACAACTAGAGTCATTGCATGTGTGTTCTTTTCACAATCAACCTATGGATCCACCGGTGTCATTGCACGTGTGTTCTTCTCATTAACCGCATCTAGAGTCATTGCATGTGTGTTCTCTTCAGAGACCACACATGGATCCACCAGTGCCATTGCATGTGTGTTCTTCTTACTAACAACAACTAGAATCACTGCATGTGTGTTCTTTTCACAATCCACTAGTCTCATTGCATGTGTGCTCTTCTCAGACCACATCTAGAGTCACTGGATGAGTGTTCTTTTCACAAACCACATATGGATCCACCACTGTCATTGAAATGTGTGTTCTCTTTAGAGACCACACATGGATCCACCAGTGTCATTGCATGTGTGTTCTTTTTACTAACAACAACTAGAGTCATTGCATGTGTGTTTTTTTCACAATCAGCCTGTGGATCCACCGGTGTCATTGCATGTGTGTTCTTCTCATTAACCGCATCTAGAGTCATTGCATGTGTGTTCTCTTTAGAGACCACACATGGATCCACCAGTGTCATTGCATGTGTGTTCTTTTTACTAACAACAACTGGAGTCAATTCATGACTATTCTTTTCACAGACCACATATGGATCCACCAGTGTCTTTGCATGTGTGTTCTCTTCATAGACCACACATGGATCCACCAGTGTCATTGCATGTGGTTCCACAAGAGTTCATTGCATGCGTGTTCTTTTCACAATCCACCTATGCATCCACCAGTGTCATTGCATGTGTGTTCTTCTCATTAACCACAGCTAGAGTCATTGCATGTGTGTTCTTTTCAGATACCACATATGGAACCACCATTTTCATTGAAATGTGTATTCTTTCATTAACCACATTTGGAGTCATTTCATGACTGTTCTTTTCAAAGACCACATATGGATCCACCAGTGTCATTGAAATGTGTGTTATCTTCAGAGACCACACATGGATCCACTAGTGTCATTGCATGTGTGTTCTTTTTACTAACAACAACTAGAGTCATTGCATGTGTGTTCTTTTCACAATCCACCTATGGATCCACCGGTGTCATTGCATGTATCTTCTTCTCAGAGACCACATCTGGAGTCATTGGATGTGTGTTGTTTTCATATACCACATATGGATCCACCACTATCATTGTAATGTGTGTTCTCTTCAGAGACCACACATGGATCCACCAGTGTCATTCAATGTGTGTTCTTTTTACCAACAACAAGTAGAGTCACTGCATGTGTATTCTTTTCACAATCCACCTATAGATCCACCAGTGTCATTGCATGTGTGCTCTTCTTAGAGACCACATCTAGAGTCACTGGATGAGTGTTCTTTTCACAAACCACATATGGATCCACCACTGTCATTGAAATGTGTGTTCTCTTCAGAGACCACACATGGATCCACTAGTGTCATTGTATGTGTGTTCTTTTTACTAACAACAACTAGAATCATTGCATGTGTGTTCTTTTCACAATCCACCTATGGATCCACCAGTGTTATTGCATGTGTGTTATGCTCATCAACCACATCTAGAGTCATTGCATGGGTGGTCTCTTTAGAGACCACACATGGATCCACCAGTGTCATTGCATGTGTGTTCTTTTTACTAACAACAACTGGAGTCATTTCATGACTATTCTTTTCACAAACCACATCTGGATCCAACAGTGTCATTGCATGTGTGTTCTCTTCACAAACCACACATGGATCCACTAGTATCATTCCATGTGTTTCCACCAGAGTTCATTGCATGTGTGTTCTTTTCACAATCCACCTATGGATCCACCAGTGTCATTGCATGTGTGTTCTTCTCATTAACCACAACTAGAGTCATTGCATGTGTGTTCTTTTCACATACCAAATATGGAACCACCATTTTCATTGAAATGTGTATTCTTTCATTAACCACATAAGGAGTCATTTCATGACTGTTCTTTTCAAAGACCACATATGGATCCACCAGTGTCATTGAAATGTGTGTTCTCTTCAGAGACCACACATGGATCCACCAGTGTCATTGCATGTGTGTTCTTTTTACTAACAACAACTAGAGTCATTGCATGTGTGTTCTTTTTACTAACAACAACTAGAGTCATTGCATGTGTGTTCTTTTCACAATCCACTAGTCCCATTGCATGTGTGCTCTTCTCAGACCACATCTAGAGTCACTGGATGAGTGTTCTTTTCACAAACCGCATACGGATCCACCACTGTCATTGAAATGTGTGTTCTCTTCAGAGACCACACATGGATCCACCAGTGTCATTGCATGTGTGTTCTTTTTACTAACAACAACTAGAGTCATTGCATGTGTGTTCTTTTCACAATCAACCTATGGATCCACCGGTGTCATTGCACGTGTGTTCTTCTCATTAACCGCATCTAGAGTCATTGCATGTGTGTTCTCTTCAGAGACCACACATGGATCCACCAGTGCCATTGCATGTGTGTTCTTCTTACTAACAACAACTAGAATCACTGCATGTGTGTTCTTTTCACAATCCACTAGTCTCATTGCATGTGTGCTATTCTCAGACCACATCTAGAGTCACTGGATGAGTGTTCTTTTCACAAACCACATATGGATCCACCACTGTCATTGAAATGTGTGTTCTCTTTAGAGACCACACATGGATCCACCAGTGTCATTGCATGTGTGTTCTTTTTACTAACAACAACTAGAGTCATTGCATGTGTGTTTTTTTCACAATCAGCCTGTGGATCCACCGGTGTCATTGCATGTGTGTTCTTCTCATTAACCGCATCTAGAGTCATTGCATGTGTGTTCTCTTCAGAGACCACACATGGATCCACCAGTGTCATTGCATGTGTGTTCTTTTTACTAACAACAACTGGAGTCATTTCATGACTATTCTTTTCACAGACCACATCTGGATCCACCAGTGTCTTTGCATGTGTGTTCTCTTCATAGACCACACATGGATCCACCAGTGTCATTGCATGTGGTTCCACAAGAGTTCATTGCATGTGTGTTCTTTTCACAATCCACCTATGCATCCACCAGTGTCATTGCATGTGTGTTCTTCTCATTAACCACAGCTAGAGTCATTGCATGTGTGTTCTTTTCACATACCACATATGGAACCACCATTTTCATTGAAATGTGTATTCTTTCATTAACCACATTTGGAGTCATTTCATGACTGTTCTTTTCAAAGACCACATATGGATCCACCAGTGTCATTGAAATGTGTGTTATCTTCAGAGACCACACATGGATCCACTAGTGTCATTGCATGTGTGTTCTTTTTACTAACAACAACTAGAGTCATTGCATGTGTGTTCTTTTCACAATCCACCTATGGATCCACCGGTGTCATTGCATGTATCTTCTTCTCAGAGACCACATCTGGAGTCATTGGATGTGTGTTGTTTTCATATACCACATATGGATCCACCACTATCATTGTAATGTGTGTTCTCTTCAGAGACCACACATGGATCCACCAGTGTCATTCAATGTGTGTTCTTTTTACCAACAACAAGTAGAGTCACTGCATGTGTGTTCTTTTCACAATCCACCTATAGATCCACCAGTGTCATTGCATGTGTGCTCTTCTCAGAGACCACATATAGAGTCACTAGATGAGTGTTCTTTTCACAAACCACATATGGATCCACCACTGTCATTGAAATGTGTGTTCTCTTCAGAGACCACACATCGATCCACCAGTGTCATTGTATGTGTGTTCTTTTTACTAACAACAACTAGAATCATTGCATGTGTGTTCTTTTCACAATCCACCTATGGATCCACCAGTGTTATTGCATGTGTGTTATGCTCATCAACCACATCTAGAGTCATTGCATGTGTGGTCTCTTTAGAGACCACACATGGATCCACCAGTGTCATTGCATGTGTGTTCTTTTTACTAACAACAACTGGAGTCATTTCATGACTATTCTTTTCACAAACCACATCTGGATCCAACAGTGTCATTGCATGTGTGTTCTCTTCACAAACCACACATGGATCCACTAGTATCATTGCATGTGTTTCCACCAGAGTTCATTGCATGTGTGTTCTTTTCACAATCCACCTATGGATCCACCAGTGTCATTGCATGTGTGTTCTTCTCATTAACCACAACTAGAGTCATTGCATGTGTGTTCTTTTCACATACCACATATGGAACCACCATTTTCATTGAAATGTGTATTCTTTCATTAACCACATAAGGAGTCATTTCATGACTGTTCTTTTCAAAGACCACATATGGATCCACCAGTGTCATTGAAATGTGTGTTCTCTTCAGAGACCACACATGGATCCACCAGTGTCATTGCATGTGTGTTCTTTTTACTAACAACAACTACAGTCATTGCATGTGTGTTCTTTTTACTAACAACAACTAGAGTCATTGCATGTGTGTTCTTTTCACAATCCGCCTATGGATCCACCGGTGTCATTGCATGTGTGTTCTTCTCATTAACCACATCTAGAGTCATTGCATGTGTGCTCTCTTCAGAGACCACACATGGATCCACCAGGGTCATTGCATGTGTGTTCTTTTTACTAACAACAACTAGTATCTTTTCATGACTATTCTTTTCACAAACCACATATGGATCCACCAGTGTCATTGCATGTGGTTCCACCAGAGTTCATTGCATGTGTGTTGTTTTCACAATCCACCTATGGATCCACCAGTGTCATTGCATGTGTGTTCTTCTCATTAACCACAGCTAGAGTCAATGCATGTGTGTTCTTTTCACAGACCACATATGGAACCACCATTGTCATTGAAATGTGTATTCTTTCATTAACCACATCTGGAGTCATTTCATGACTGTTCTTTTCAAAGACCACATATGGATCCACCAGTGTCATTGAAATGTGTGTTATCTTCAGAGACCACACATGGATCCACTAGTGTCATTGCATGTGTGTTCTTTTTACTAACAACAACTAGAGTCATTGCATGTGTGTTCTTTTCACAATCCACCTATGGATCCACCGGTGTCATTGCATGTATCTTCTTCTCAGAGACCACATCTGGAGTCATTGGATGTGTGTTGTTTTCATATACCACATATGGATCCACCACTAGTGTCATTGAAATGTGTGTTCTCTTCAAAGACCACACATGGATCCACCAGTGTCATTGCATGTGTGTTCTTTTTACCAACAACAAGTAGAGTCACTGCATGTGTGTTCTTTTCACAATCCACCTATAGATCCACCAGTGTCATTGCATGTGTGCTCTTCTCAGAGACCACATCTAGAGTCACTGGATGAGTGTTCTTTTCACAAACCACATATGGATCCACCACTGTCATTGAAATGTGTGTTCTCTTCGGAGACCACACATGGGTCCACCAGTGTCATTGTATGTGTGTTCTTTTTACTAACAACAACTAGAATCATTGCATGTGTGTTCTTTTCACAATCCACCTATGGATCCACCAGTGTTATTGCATGTGTGTTATGCTCATCTACCACATCTAGAGTCATTGCATGTGTGTTCTCTTTAGAGACCACACATGGATCCACCAGTGTCATTGCATGTGTGTCCTTTTTACTAACAACAACTAGAGTCATTTCATGACTATTCTTTTCACAAACCACATCTGGATCCAATAGTGTCATTGAATGTGTGTTCTCTTCACAAACCACACATGGATCCACTAGTATCATTGCATGTGTTTCCACCAGAGTTCATTGCATGTGTGTTCTTTTCACAATCCACCTATGGATCCACCAGTGTCATTGCATGTGTGTTCTTCTCATTAACCACAACTAGAGTCATTGGATGTGTGTTCTTTTCACATACCACATATGGAACCACCATTTTCATTGAAATGTGTATTCTTTCATTAACCACATAAGGAGTCATTTCATGACTGTTCTTTTCAAAGACCACATATGGATCCACCAGTGTCATTGAAATGTGTGTTCTCTTCGGAGACCACACATGGATCCACCAGTGTCATTGTATGTGTGTTCTTTTTACTAACAACAACTAGAATCATTGCATGTGTGTTCTTTTCATAATCCACCTATGGATCCACCAGTGTTATTGCATGTGTGTTATGCTCATCAACCACATCTAGAGTCATTGCATGTGTGTTCTCTTTAGAGACCACACATGGATCCGCCAGTGTCAATGTATGTGTGTTCTTTTTACTAACAACAACTGGAGTCATTTCATGACTATTCTTTTCACAAACCACATCTGGATCCAACAGTGTCATTGAATGTGTGTTCTCTTCACAAACCACACATGGATCCACTAGTATCATTGCATGTGTTTCCACCAGTGATCATTGCATGTGTGTTCTTTTCACAATCCACCTATGGATCCACCAGTGTCATTGCATGTGTGTTCTTCTCATTAACCACAACTAGAATCATTGCATGTGTGTTCTTTTCACAGACCACATATGGAACCACCATTTTCATTGAAAAGTGTATTATTTCATTAACCACATAAGAGTCATTTCATGACTGTTCTTTTCAAAGACCACATATGGATCCACCAGTGTCATTGAAATGTGTGTTCTCTTCAGAGACCACACATGGATCCACCAGTGTCATTGCATGTGTGTTCTTTTTACTAATGACAACTATAGTCATTGCATGTGTGTTCTTTTCACAATCCACCTATGGATCCACCGGTGTAATTGCATGTATGTTCTTCTCAGAAACCACATCTGGAGTTATTGCATGTGTGTTCTTTTCACAGAGCACATATGCATCTAGCACTGTCATTGAAATGTGTATTCTCTTCAGAGAACACACATGGATCCACCAGTGTCATTGTATGTGTGTTCTTTTTACTAACAACAACAAGAGTCACTTCATGTGTGTTCTTTTCACAATCCACCTATGGATCCACCAGTGTCATTGCATGTGTGTTCTTCTTAGAGACCACATCTAGAGTCACTAGATGAGTGTTCTTTTCACAAACCACATATGGATCCACCACTGTCATTGAAATGTGTGTTCTCTTCAGAGACCACACATGGATCCACCAGTGTCATTGCATGTGTGTTCTTTTTACTAACAACAACTAGAGTCATTGCTTGTGTGTTCTTTTTACTAAAAACAACTAGAGTCATTGCATGTGTGTTATTTTCAAAATCCGCCTATGGATCCACCGGTGTCATTGCATGTGTGTTCTTCTCATTAACCACATCTAGAGTCATTGCATGTGTGTTCTCTTCAGAGACCACACATGGATCCACCAGGGTCATTGCATGTGTGTTCTTTTTACTAACAACAACTAGTATCTTTTCATGACTATTCTTTTCACAAACCACATATGGATCCACCAGTGTCATTGCATGTGGTTCCACCAGAGTTCATTGCATGTGTGTTGTTTTCACAATCCACCTATGGATACACCAGTGTCATTGCATGTGTGTTCTTCTCATTAACCACAGCTAGAGTCAATGCATGTGTGTTCTTTTCACAGACCACATATGGAACCACCATTGTCATTGAAACGTGTATTCTTTCATTAACCACATCTAGAGTCATTTCATGACTGTTCTTTTCAAAGACCACATATGGATCCACCAGTGTCATTGAAATGTGTGTCATCTTCAGAGACCACACATGGATCCACAAGTGTCATTGCATGTGTGTTCTTTTTACTAACAAGAACTAGAGTCATTGCATGTGTGTTCTTTTCACAATCCACCTATGGATCCACCGGTGTCATTGCATGTATGTTCTTCTCAGAGACCACATCTAGAGTCATTGCATGTGTGTTGTTTTCACATACCACATAAGGATCCACCACTATCATTGAAATGTGTGTTCTCTTCAAAGACCACACATGGATCCACCAGTGTGATTGCATGTGTGTTCTTTTTACTAACAACAACTAGAGTCACGGCATGTGTGTTCTTTTCATAATCCACTAGTGTCATTGCATCTGTGCTCTTCTCAGACCACATCTAGAGTCACTGGATGAGTGTTCTTTTCACAAACCACATATGGATCCACCACTGTCATTGAAATGTGTGTTCTCTTCAGAGACCACACATGATCCACTAGTGTCATTGCATGTGTGTTCTCTTCATATACCACACATGGATCCACCACTGTCATTGCATGTGGTTCCACAAGAGTTCATTGCATGTGTGTTCTTTTCACAATCCACCTATGGATCCACTAGTGTCATTGCATGCGTGTTCTTCTCATTAACCACAGCTAGAGTCATTGCATGTGTGTTCTTTTCACTTACCACATATGGAACCACCATTTTCGTTGAAATGTGTATTCTTTCATTAACCACATCTGGAGTCATTTCATGACTGTTCTTTTCAAAGACCACATATGGATCCACCAGTGTCATTGAAATGTGTGTTCTCTTCAGAGACCACACATGGATCCACTAGTGTCATTGCATGTGTATTCTTCTTAGAGACCACATATGGAGTCATTGCATGTGTGTTCTTTTCACAGACCACATATGGATCCACCACTGTCATTGAAATGTGTGTTCTCTTCAGAGACCACACATGGATCCACCATTGTCATTACATGTGTGTTCTTTTTACTAACAATAACTAGAGTCACTGCATGTGTGTTCTTTTCACAATCCACCTATGGATCCACTAGTGTCATTTCATGTGTGTTCTTCTCAAAGACCACATCTAGAGTCACTGGATGAGTGTTCTTTTCACAAACCACATATGGATCCAGCACTGTCATTGAAATATGTGTTCTCTTCAGAGACCACACATGGATCCACCGGTGTCATTGCATGTGCGTCTTTTTACTAACAACAACTAGAGTCATTGCATGTGTGTTATTTTCACAATCCACCTATGGATCCACCGGTGACATTGCATGTGTGTTATTCTCATTAACCACATCTAGAGTCATTGCATATGTGTTCTCTTCAGAGACCACACATGGATCCAACAGTGTCATTGCATGTGTGTTCTTTTTACTAACAACAACTAGAGTCATTTCATGATTATTCTTTTCACAGACCACATCTGGATCCACCAGTGCCATTGCATGTGTGTTCTCTTCATATAGCACACATGGATCCTCCAGTGTCATTGCATGTGGTTCCACAAGAGTTCATTGCATGTGTGTTCTTTTCAGAATCCACCTATGGATCCACCAGTGTCATTGCATGTGTGTTCTTCTCATTAACCACAGCTAGAGTCATTGCATGTGTGTTCTTTTCACAGACCACATATGGAACCACCATTGTCATTGAAATGTGTATTCTTTCATTAACCACATCTGGAGTCATTTCATGACTATTCTTTTCAATGACCACATATGGATCTACCAGTGTCATTGAGATGTGTGTTCTCTTCAGAGACCACACATGGATCCACCAGTGTCATTGCATGTGTGTTATTTTTACTAACAACAACTAGAGCCATTGAATGTGTGTTCTTTTCACAATCCACATATGGATCCACCAGTGTCACTTCATGTGTGTTCTTCTGATTAACCATATCTAGATTCATTGCATGTGTGTTCTCTTCAGAGACCACACATGGATACACAAGTGTCATTGCATGTTTGTTCTTTTTACTAACAACAACTAGAGTCATTGCATGTATGTTCTTTTCACAATCCACCTATGGATCCACTAGTGTCATTGCATGTGTGTTCTTCTCATTAACCTCAGCTAGAGTCATTGCATGTGTGTTCTTTTCACAGACCACATATGGAACCACCATTGTCATTGAAATCTGTATTCTTTCATTAACCACATCTGGAGTCATTTCATGACTGTTCTTTTCAATGACCACATATGGATCCACAACTGTCCCTAGAATGTGTGTTCCCTTCAGAGACCACACATGGATCCACCAGTGTCATTGCATGTATGTTCTTTTTACTAACAAAAACTAGAGTCATTGCATGTGTGTTATTTTCAAAATACACATATGGATCCACCAGTGTTATTGCATGTGTGTTCTTCTCATTAACCACAGCTAGAGTCATTGCATGTGTGTTCTTTTCACAAACCAGATATGGATCCACAAGTGTCATTGAAATGTGCATTCTTTCATTTACCACATCTGGAGTCATTTCATGACTATTCTTTTCAAAGACCACATATGGATCCACTAGTGTCATTGAAATGTGTGTTCTCTTCAAAGACCACACATGGATCCACCAGTGTCATTGCATGTGTGTTCTTTTTACCAACAACAAGTAGAGTCACTGCATGTGTGTTCTTTTCAAAATCCACCTATAGATCCACCAGTGTCATTGCATGTGTGCTCTTCTCAGAGACCACATCTAGAGTCACTGGATGAGTGTTCTTTTCACAAACCACACATGGATCCACCACTGTCATTGAAATGTGTGTTCTCTTCGGAGACCACACACGGATCCACCAGTGTCATTGTATGTGTGTTCTTTTTACTAACAACAACTAGAATCATTGCATGTGTGTTCTTTTCACAATCCACCTATGGATCCACCAGTGTTATTGCATGTGTGTTATGCTCATCTACCACATCTAGAGTCATTGCATGTGTGTTCTCTTTAGAGACCACACATGGATCCACCAGTGTCATTGCATGTGTGTCCTTTTTACTAACAACAACTAGAGTCATTTCATGACTATTCTTTTCACAAACCACATCTGGATCCAATAGTGTCATTGCATGTGTGTTCTCTTCACAAACCACACATGGATCCACTAGTATCATTGCATGTGTTTCCACCAGAGTTCATTGCATGTGTGTTCTTTTCACAATCCACCTATGGATCCACCAGTGTCATTGCATGTGTGTTCTTCTCATTAACCACAACTAGTGTCATTGCATGTGTGTTCTTTTCACATACCACATATGGAACCACCATTTTCATTGAAATGTGTATTCTTTCATTAACCACATAAGGAGTCATTTCATGACTGTTCTTTTCAAAGACCACATATGGATCCACCAGTGTCATTGAAATGTGTGTTCTCTTCGGAGACCACACATGGATCCACCAGTGTCATTGTATGTGTGTTCTTTTTACTAACAACAACTAGAATCATTGCATGTGTGTTCTTTTCATAATCCACCTATGGATCCACCAGTGTTATTGCATGTGTGTTATGCTCATCAACCACATCTAGAGTCATTGCATGTGTGTTCTCTTTAGAGACCACACATGGATCCGCCAGTGTCAATGTATGTGTGTTCTTTTTACTAACAACAACTGGAGTCATTTCATGACTATTCTTTTCACAAACCACATCTGGATCCAACAGTGTCATTGAATGTGTGTTCTCTTCACAAACCACACATGGATCCACTAGTATCATTGCATGTGTTTCCACCAGTGATCATTGCATGTGTGTTCTTTTCACAATCCACCTATGGATCCACCAGTGTCATTGCATGTGTGTTCTTCTCATTAACCACAACTAAAGTCATTGCATGTGTGTTCTTTTCACAGACCACATATGGAACCACCATTTTCATTGAAATGTGTATTATTTCATTAACCACATAAGAGTCATTTCATGACTGTTCTTTTCAAAGACCACATATGGATCCACCAGTGTCATTGAAATGTGTGTTCTCTTCAGAGACCACACATGGATCCACCAGTGTCATTGCATGTGTGTTCTTTTTACTGATGACAACTATAGTCATTGCATGTGTGTTCTTTTCACAATCCACCTATGGATCCACCGGTGTAATTGCATGTATGTTCTTCTCAGAAACCACATCTGGAGTTATTGCATGTGTGTTCTTTTCACAGAGCACATATGCATCTAGCACTGTCATTGAAATGTGTATTCTCTTCAGAGAACACACATGGATCCACCAGTGTCATTGTATGTGTGTTCTTTTTACTAACAACAACTAGAGTCACTTCATGTGTGTTCTTTTCACAATCCACCTATGGATCCACTAGTGTCATTGCATTCGTGTTCTTCTTAGAGACCACATCTAGAGTCACTAGATGAGTGTTCTTTTCACAAACCACATATGGATCCACCACTGTCATTGAAATGTGTGTTCTCTTCAGAGACCACACATGGATCCACCAGTGTCATTGCATGTGTGTTCTTTTTACTATCAACAACTAGAGTCACTGCATGTGTGTTCTTTTTACTAACAACAACTAGAGTCATTGCATGTGTGTTATTTTCAAAATCCGCCTATGGATCCACCGGTGTCATTGCATGTGTGTTCTTCTCATTAACCACATCTAGAGTCATTGCATGTGTGTTCTCTTCAGAGACCACACATGGATCCACCAGGGTCATTGCATGTGTGTTCTTTTTACTAACAACAACTAGTATCTTTTCATGACTATTCTTTTCACAAACCACATATGGATCCACCAGTGTCATTGCATGTGGTTCCACCAGAGTTCATTGCATGTGTGTTGTTTTCACAATCCACCTATGGATACACCAGTGTCATTGCATGTGTGTTCTTCTCATTAACCACAGCTAGAGTCAATGCATGTGTGTTCTTTTCACAGACCACATATGGAACCACCATTGTCATTGAAACGTGTATTCTTTCATTAACCACATCTGGAGTCATTTCATGACTGTTCTTTTCAAAGACCACATATGGATCCACCAGTGTCATTGAAATGTGTGTCATCTTCAGAGACCACACATGGATCCACAAGTGTCATTGCATGTGTGTTCTTTTTACTAACAAGAACTAGAGTCATTGCATGTGTGTTCTTTTCACAATCCACCTATGGATCCACCGGTGTCATTGCATGTATGTTCTTCTCAGAGACCACATCTAGAGTCATTGCATGTGTGTTGTTTTCACATACCACATAAGGATCCACCACTATCATTGAAATGTGTGTTCTCTTCAAAGACCACACATGGATCCACCAGTGTGATTGCATGTGTGTTCTTTTTACTAACAACAACTAGAGTCACGGCATGTGTGTTCTTTTCATAATCCACTAGTGTCATTGCATCTGTGCTCTTCTCAGACCACATCTAGAGTCACTGGATGAGTGTTCTTTTCACAAACCACATATGGATCCACCACTGTCATTGAAATGTGTGTTCTCTTCAGAGACCACACATGATCCACTAGTGTCATTGCATGTGTGTTCTCTTCATATACCACACATGGATCCACCACTTTCATTGCATGTGGTTCCACAAGAGTTCATTGCATGTGTGTTCTTTTCACAATCCACCTATGGATCCACTAGTGTCATTGCATGCGTGTTCTTCTCATTAACCACAGCTAGAGTCATTGCATGTGTGTTCTTTTCACATACCACATATGGAACCACCATTTTCGTTGAAATGTGTATTCTTTCATTAACCACATCTGGAGTCATTTCATGACTGTTCTTTTCAAAGACCACATATGGATCCACCAGTGTCATTGAAATGTGTGTTCTCTTCAGAGACCACACATGGATCCACTAGTGTCATTGCATGTGTATTCTTCTTAGAGACCACATCTGGAGTCATTGCATGTGTGTTCTTTTCACAGACCACATATGGATCCACCACTGTCATTGAAATGTGTGTTCTCTTCAGAGACCACACATGGATCCACCATTGTCATTACATGTGTGTTCTTTTTACTAACAATAACTAGAGTCACTGCATGTGTGTTCTTTTCACAATCCACCTATGGATCCACTAGTGTCATTTCATGTGTGTTCTTCTCAAAGACCACATCTAGAGTCACTGGATGAGTGTTCTTTTCACAAACCACATATGGATCCACCACTGTCATTGAAATATGTGTTCTCTTCAGAGACCACACATGGATCCACCGGTGTCATTGCATGTGCGTTCTTTTTACTAACAACAACTAGAGTCATTGCATGTGTGTTATTTTCACAATCCACCTATGGATCCACCAGTGACATTGCATGTGTGTTATTCTCATTAACCACATCTAGAGTCATTGCATATGTGTTCTCTTCAGAGACCACACATGGATCCAACAGTGTCATTGCATGTGTGTTCTTTTTACTAACAACAACTAGAGTCATTTCATGATTATTCTTTTCACAGACCACATCTGGATCCACCAGTGCCATTGCATGTGTGTTCTCTTCATATAGCACACATGGATCCTCCAGTGTCATTGCATGTGGTTCCACAAGAGTTCATTGCATGTGTGTTCTTTTCAGAATCCACCTATGGATCCACCAGTGTCATTGCATGTGTGTTCTTCTCATTAACCACAGCTAGAGTCATTGCATGTGTGTTCTTTTCACAGACCACATATGGAACCACCGTTGTCATTGAAATGTGTATTCTTTCATTAACCACATCTGGAGTCATTTCATGACTATTCTTTTCAATGACCACATATGGATCTACTAGTGTCATTGAGATGTGTGTTCTCTTCAGAGACCACACATGGATCCACCAGTGTCATTGCATGTGGGTTATTTTTACTAACAACAACTAGAGCCATTGAATGTGTGTTCTTTTCACAATCCACATATGGATCCACCAGTGTCACTTCATGTGTGTTCTTGTGATTAACCATATCTAGATTCATTGCATGTGTGTTCTCTTCAGAGTCCACACATGGATACACAAGTGTCATTGCATGTTTGTTCTTTTTACTAACAACAACTAGAGTCATTGCATGTATGTTCTTTTCACAATCCACCTATGGATCCACTAGTGTCATTGCATGTGTGTTCTTCTCATTAACCTCAGCTAGAGTCATTGCATGTGTGTTCTTTTCACAGACCACATATGGAACCACCATTGTCATTGAAATCTGTATTCTTTCATTAACCACATCTGGAGTCATTTCATGACTGTTCTTTTCAATGACCACATATGGATCCACAACTGTCCCTGAAATGTGTGTTCCCTTCAGAGACCACACATGGATCCACCAGTGTCATTGCATGTATGTTCTTTTTACTAACAAAAACTAGAGTCATTGCATGTGTGTTATTTTCACAATACACATATGGATCCACCAGTGTTATTGCATGTGTGTTCTTCTCATTAACCACAGCTAGAGTCATTGCATGTGTGTTCTTTTCACAAACCAGATATGGATCCACAAGTGTCATTGAAATGTGCATTCTTTCATTTACCACATCTGGAGTCATTTCATGACTATTCTTTTCAAAGACCACATATGGATCCACTAGTGTCATTGAAATGTGTATTCTCTTCAGAGACCACACATGGATCCACCAGTGTCATTGCATGTGTGTTCTTTTTACTAACAACAACTAGAGTCATTGCATGTGTGTTCTTTTCACAATCCACCTATGGATCCACTAGTGTCAATGCATGTGTGTTCTTCTCAGACACCACATTTGGAGTCACTGGATGAGTGTTCTTTTCACAAACCATATATGGATCCACCACTATCATTGTAATGTGTGTTCTCTTCAGAGACCACACATGGATCCACCAGTGTCATTGCATGTGTGTTCTTTTTACTAACAACAACTAGAGTCATTGCATGTGTGTTCTTTTCACAATCCACATAAGGATCCACCAGTGTCGCTGCATGCGTGTTCTCATTATTAACCATATCTAGAGTCATTGCATGTGTGTTCTCTTCAGAGACCACACATGGATACAACAGTGTCATTGCATGTGTGTTCTTTTTACTAACAACAACTTGAGTCATTGCATATGTGTTCTTTTCACAATCCACCTATGGATCTACTAGTGTCATTGCATGTGTGTTCTTCTCATTAACCACAACTAGAGTCATTGCATGTGTGTTCTTTTCACAGACCACATATGGATCCACCACTGTCACTGAAACGTGTGTTCTCTTCAGAGACCACACATAGATCCTCCAGTGTCATTGCATGTGTGTTCTTTTTATTAACAAAAACTAGAGTCATTGCATGTGTGTTATTTTCACAATCCACATATGGATCCACCAGTGTCATTGCATGTGTGTTCTTCTCATTAACCACATCTAGAGTCATTGCATGTGTGTTCTTTTCAAAAACCAGATATAGATCCACCAGTGCCATTGAAATGTGTATTATTTTCAATGACTGCTGTTGGCCACAACCAATCGGGACGCAGAGCTAACCAGCAACCACTCCGGGCTTCTAGAAGACCCGATCACCGATTGTTAGGCGTCGTTGGATCGGGGCGCGTGTACGATAAGGATGTCCTTCGCGATGGCGAAATGTGAGAAGTCTGTTCTGTGAACTGATTGGCAGTAACAAGGACGCTGGGCCTACGTCCTTGTCCTTATCCCCTTAAACTTGGGGCCGAAGCTCAGATCGTGTTCCTTCATCGCCATGGAGAGGGAGAGGCCCAAACTCAGCTTGCACAAGGCTCAGATGTTCGCCCACTACGACATACTAGCACCGTCGTTTGCGAGGCTTCCGGCCGGCTTCGATCTCAGCTACGTTGGGGTTCCTATCGCGCCGCTCTTGCGCGACAACGCGTTGGCGAGGCAGATCGAGGAGCACCGCCGCCAGCTACTATATCGGAAGAGGGAAATGGCACGGTACCCGCGCACGAGCGCATATTTGCGAAAGCTGTTCAAAAAGGGGTGGGTTGCGTTGATTGAGTTGTGCGGAACCGAACGGCGGGAGATCAACCTGGATCTGCACAACCCCGTAGGGAGGCAGCGCTTCTGGGAAGTGCCTGGGCGTACGACCTCAATCGTTATCGATGCGGCGCGTCGTGAAGAATCCATGAGGAGGAGGATGATACGTCCATAACGTATCAATAATTTTTGATGGTTTTATGCTAATAATATGCTTTTGACACTCCTTTTTGTATAAAGTTTATGATTTATTTGGACTAATCTACTAATAGTTGCAAAAGTGCACAATGTTCTTGTTTTACACTTTGATGTGTAGGAATTACCAAGAATACAAGTGAAAACCTTGTTGGAGTCAAATTGGGATTTTTCCAGAAATCTGTCTCAGAACTCTTTTTGAATATGGTCACGTTTCTAGTCGAATATAGCGTTAAACGAAAGACTCTTCAACTACAAAGTTGTTGTAGATTTCGCGACAGACGTTCTGGACATAAAATTGAGCTGATTCGGAGTCCGACCCATCCTTTTAGGCCCGATTTACTGCAGTCCAAGATGGGGTGACGGGAATCCGAGAAGTTATATAAAGGGAGGAAACTTAATTCGCCCAGGGCATCTCCACCCACGAATTTGCATCCACCAAAGCCACGTTTTTGCCTCCCCCATGGATACCGGCTGCGGGAAAGGAGTCCCCTGTGCTGCCGCCGGATCCACCGCCGCCCTCTTCACCATCTTCACCGCCAACTCCATCACCTAATCCTCCTAGTATGCAGTGGTTTATCCTCCCACACACCTCTGTACCGTCCTATGTAAACATGGTGTTTGATGCTATAAGTTATAATCCTATGATCTATGTCATGTTTGCGTAGTTTCTTTGTTCTTAGATTGAATGGTTGAACATCTTTGGTTCATTAGAGTTGTACGTTGATATGGTACAATCCTTTGGTGTCCATTATATTTATGTGTGTATTGATAAAACATCATAGGATTTGTAGTATGTGTAAAAGGAAGGGAGGAGTTCTGCCGGAGTGACAGAAACCTGAGGACGTGAACCGGAACGTTGCACGTATGAGAGTAAGAGGACCATTAAACTTAAGGCTATGGTTGGGGAAACCTTAATTCTTTGATTAGTACTTACGGATGTTTGCTAACAATCCAATCATATAATACATGTAATTCCAAGTAGTGAAGCGCATGTATATTTAGCCTCTCCCACATAGAAAACTGCATCGAAGACAATGGACCCGATCCATTCGTTATTTAAATTTGGACAAAGCCACCACAATTACCACCACTATTCTACACTCATGGTTTTGTTAGTTTAGTGTATTTTATTTCTATAGCAACTAGCTTTACTTTCTTGTTATTTATTATCATGCAAAGCTATCTCTACTACTCGTATTATTGCTCCAGTTTTATTTCCTAGATAATGCAAACGTTTAGTGTGCGTAGAGTTGTATCAGTGGTTCATAGAACTTGAGAGAACATTTATCCTACCTTTAGCTCCTCGTTGGGTTTGACACTCTTACTTATCGAAAAGGCTACACACGATCCCCTATACTTGTGGATTATCAGAGGAACGCTGCCGGGAACGTCGGCATCGATTCTGACGCAGAGGAGGCTGGCAGCGATGCGGACAACATCGTCGATGATGGAGACTACGGGAGCATCATAGTCGATTAGGGCCACTTAAGCATAAATTAAATCTATGTACGGTATCTTAATGCCCTCTTTGGATCTGGGTCACTTGAGTCATAGTCGATTATCGTCATAATCTCTATATGTTGGCCATGTTTTAGTTGTCTTTGTCTTTGAAACTAGTCTAAACTCGTCCGATCCTAAAAATAAAGTTCTCGCATTCCTGGCATATCGGATGGGACAATACGCTGACTCTGCTCCCAACACTTGATGGCACAGCCATAATTTGGAGTGCGCTAGAGGAGAGGGGATCGAGCGTGTTGTAATAGTGTACTACTCTTGTCCAGATATAACTAACTTTTTTTTAGATATTTAATAAATGTATCTATACCTAAAACATGTCTAGATACATGTTTTAGGTTTCTCTGTCTTTCAAACTAATCAAAAGTCATCAAATTCTGAACATACAAAGTCATTGCATTCACATCTGATGGGACAATATGCTGACCCTGCTACTTGATTGTACAACCATAATTCTGGAGTGCGCCAGAGAAGATGGGAATCCAAGGGAGATGGGAACTAGTAGCAACGTCAATACGTAGGTAAAAAATTAATGTAATAATATTTAAAAATTTGTAATCAGGTCCACATGACCCCATCACAGACACGTTGCACGTGCTAGATATAAATAAAGACGACACGACTAGTTTAGTTTCAATGATATAATTCAACATAAGACGTTACTGTGCCCGCATCTTTCTGCTCCTCTTATTAGACTGCTAGCCCATGCTGCATAAAGCATCAGTTGATGAGGATAAAAAAGTGATAAAATGGCAATTAAAACATTTTTTAAGCTTACCTTTCATCTAGAGAATTGTACAAAGATGAAATTGGCAGGGATTTATTATTTTTCCTGCAGTTAGCCGAAAGATCCTCAAGAACATCCTCAATCACCCCTACAACTTCTTCATATTCTAATACACCTCCATTATTTGTCTTTTCCTCCCTGTTCTGCTTACCCTTTTATTTCTTTTCACACCCTTTTCTCGTTGGCACCTCCACTTCTTCATAAATTGGCTGCTTACGTATATTTTCCTGCGAGTGCTCATCGCCGTTTTCCTCCACCTACTGCACTTCCTCAAGTTCTTCGTCTTCGCGGTGCTCTTCCTCCAGTTCTAGCTGAGAAGCCTCTTTTTCTGCCACCGGGGTGTGAACAGGGACAATATCATGTGTAAATGAGTTTTTGCACAACCTCTTGATATGGCTGAATCTGCCACAATGTTTGCATTTCCTTTTCCTAGCTCACAACCTTGAACCTTTATCGGTGGAGGCTTCGATCCTTAGCTTTCTAGGCCTCCCAGGTGGCCTCCTAAGAACTGGTGGTTGAAGTTTGAACCCTGGATCGATAATCTCCCAATCATTTTCATCGGCCCTAGGTGGTATGTTTTGTGCATAAGTTGCAGCAAACTTGTCCACAGAGAAATAGTTGTCGAGGTAGTTCTCTATTTCAGCTCCGCTACCTCCAAGCTTTAATATGACGTAAATTGCATGGGGACATGGCGGACCAGTAATCATCCACTGCCCGCATGAACAAGTCTTGTCTCCAATGTCTATAGCATACCTCTGTTCACTTCCACGCTTGTATTCTGCATAAACCTCAGCCAATGTTCTAGAACTTCTGACCATCCTCATCTTTATTGTTCTCATTTCCCTGGTCCTTGCATTCAGTAACATAACCACCTTTGGAACTATTTTATGGCCTAAAAATTTTCTTGCACAATTTTTTTGCTTTAAATCTATCTTCACCATTATGCACTGTCTTATTGCATCCAACAAAATAACAATTCCAAGTGTCTTCATGCCCGAAATCTTATCATTGGAACTCTCTACCAAATTATTGCAAACAAAATCCACCTTGCTTAAATCACCAAACTAGCTACTGGCCCATAGCTTGGTGTGATGTTCTTCAAGGTATTTTTTCACCTTTGGCACTACATACATGTTCTGCAAGTAAGTAGCATGCGTGCTTGGGGTGTATGTGTATGTTGATCGCCACAAGTCCTCTTCAAAGATATTTCCTTTGAACTTCTTCATGAAGTTAGTAGCGAGGTGCCACATGTATTCCCTATGCTCAACCACAGGAAACACAGCATCAACAGCATTCTCAAGACCCTCGCATGCACCGGTGTGTATCACCAAGCCTTCGGGGTGACCAATTACTACCCGTGATCTCTGCATGAACCATGTCCAGCTTTCAATTGATTCACCCACAAGAATAGCATAAGTACGGGTAGAAGCCAATTATGCGCGTCCAAAGCACAAGAAACATGTCCCCTGAACTTCCCTGTTAAAGAAGTTGCGCCTATTGCCAAGTATGGCCTACAGCCGTCTAGGAACCCCTTCCAGCATGCCTTCTATTGGGTTCGCAGCATAGAAAACAAAATATTTCCTATGATGAGAACTATACGCCAAGATCTATCTACTAGATACAGAGAAACGGGTGGATTTACATCCATAATGAACTTACCCTCGAAGACAACAGAGTTTTGTTAACGAGTTGGAACTCGTGGATGATGTAGTCGTACGCTTGTCGATCTCAAGATCGTGTGGAAGTCCTAGCGCCGCAAATCAGCAGCGCATCCGTCCTCGCACACACGTTCAAGCCACCGGACAACCTGCACCTCCTCGCTCCAGTGAATCAGCGGAAGCAACAACTCCTTCCAGATGCAAGGCCACCGGGAACATGTATCTCGCTAATCCGAGACCATGGGGGAATATCTAGAGGGGGAGAGAGATCCTTCACGAGGAGGTGTGCTTTGTGAGGGAGGAGAGGGCAGGATTTTTATAGGAGAGGGGGGCTCCTCCCCTCCCATGGACGACAGCCAAGGGGGGTGCCCCCACCGCTTCCTCATTCATGTGGTGGAAGCTCCACCCAAAATTCCACTCACATGCAGTAAATTTCCACCAAATTTAATGCAACTCCCAATTAATAAAACTCTTTTATTTATTTCATTCAAATTTTTTTAATTACTTTACTTAACAAACATTCACATAAAACCCCTTGCAACATTTCAATATCACATGCAGAACCACTTTCTGCAATTTCACCTGAAACAATTCTGGTTTCTATCGAAATAATTCCTGCGCTTTGCAATTCTTTCATCTGAAACATATGTGCTCCAAAATGGTGTCCGACAACCCTTAAGTGTGTCACCCTATGGTTCGCGAATAATGCAGACATGATTGAGACTCCTCTCAGATCAATAATCAGAAGCGGGACCTGGAGATCCATACTGACCCCTGCACATTCAACGATGACTTCTGTGATCATGAGAACCTTTAACGCTAGTAACTTAATCCATTTTTCTCATGATATAATACATGTCCGAGATTCGATCATCGGTATCCAAATACCTAGTTTGATCACGTTACCGACATGCACTCTTTTCTTGTTCCCGTGATATGACATTCTAGTGATCACATCACTTGCTTGCAAGCTATCTTAATGTGATATCACCGAGAGGGCCCAGAGTATATCTATCCATCATAGGGATTGACAAATTCCACTCTTGATCCATGAGCCTCAACATAACACCTTCGTAGCACTGAACCCACCTTTATAGTGACCCTGTTACGGTGAGACGTTTGATGTTATTAAGATACTCTTCTGGTGTTAGAAATTATCATGATCTCATGGTCTAAGGACTAAACTTACTTCGGATGATGTTATAGCAATATAAACATAATGACTTTGATCGTAATGCTATACTTCGGATGAATGTTCATCACATCATTTCACAAATGCTGTGACGTCGTTTTTAACAACATCCAATGTCCATGATCAGGAAACTTTGATCATCTTGTTAATCAACGAGCTAGTCTATAAGAGAGGCATAACTAGGAACCCTTTTTGTTTATTAAACACACATGTATTGACGTTTCCTATCAATACAATTATAGCATGCAAAATAAACATCTGTCATATATAAGGAATACATAATAACAACTTTATTATTGCCTCTCGGGGCATATTTCCTTCAGTCTACCACTTGCACTAGAGACAATAATATAGTTCACATAGTGATAAATCTAACACCCATGGAGTTCTGGTGTTGATCATGTATTGCCCTAGGGAGAACTTTAGTTAACGAATCTGCTACATTCAGGTCCGTGTGTACTTTACAAATCTGTATATCTCCATCCTTGACATGCTCGCGAATGGAGTGAAACCGGCGCTTAATATGCTTGGAATTCTTGTGAGACCTTGGTTCATTGGCGTTGGCTATGGCTCCATTGTTGTCACAATAGATCACCATTGGGTCTAATGAACTAGGAACCACACCTAGTTCTGTTATGAACTCCTTCATCCAAACCGCTTCCAACGCCGCTTCTGAAGCAACAACATATTCCGCCTCCGTCGTTGATCCAGCCACCACAGGTTGTTTGGAACTCCTCCAACTAACTGTTGCTCCGTTCAGGATAAATACATATCCAGATTGAGACTTAGAATCATCCGGATCAGTGTCAAAGCTAGCATCGACATAACACTTAGCGACTAGCTCTTCTTCACCTTCGTATACAAGAAACATATCCTTAGTTCTTCTCAAGTACTTAAGGATATTCTTGACCGCTATCCAGTGTTCCGAACCTGGATCGGATTGATACCTACTAGTCAAACTAATAGCATGTCCCACATCCGGTCTTGTAAATAGCATGGCGTACATTATAGAGCTTATGGCTGAGGCATAGGGGGATCTTATCCATTATCTCTCTTTCTTCCGCCATAGCCAGACTTTGAGTCTTACTCAATGTCTTGCCTTGCAACATAGGTAAGAGACCCTTCTTACTTCCGTCCATATTAAACTTCTTTAATATCTTATCAAGGTATGTACTTTGCGATAGCCCAATTAGGTGCCTTGATCTATCTCTAGAGATTTTAATGCCTAATATATATGAAGCTTCACCAAGGTCTTTCATCGAAAATTTGTTGTTTAGATAACTTTTAACACTATTTAAAAGATCTATATCATTTCCAATCAATAATATGTCATCGACATATAATATCAGAAATGCCACATTGCTCCCACTCACTTTCTTGTAAATACAAGCCTCTCCATAAGTTTGGACAAATCCATATTCTTTGATCACCTCATTAAAGCAGAGATTCCAACTCTGGGATGCTTGCTTCAGTCCATAGATGGATCGCTGAAGTTTGCATACATTATTAGCATCCTTAGGATCGACAAAACCCTTAGGTTGTATCATATACAACTCTGCTTCAATATTACCATTGAGGAACGCGGTTTTGACATCCATCTGCCATATTTCATAATCAAAATATGCAGCAATTGCAAACATAATCCTAACCGACTTTAGCATCGCTACGGAAGAGAATGTCTCATCATAGTCAACTCCTTGAATTTGTCGAAACCCTTTTGTGACAAGTAGAGCTTTATAGATGGTCACATTACCATCAGCATCCGTTTTTCTTTTGAAAATCCATTTATTCTCAACGGCCTTTCGATCGTGAGGTAAGTCCACCAAGGTCCAAACCTGGTCTTCGTACATGGATTCCATCTCGGATTTCATGGCTTCTAGCCATTTGTTGGAATCCGGGCTCATCATCGCTTCTTCATACGTCGCAGGGTCATCTATTTCATCAATCATGAAATTCATAACAGGATTGCCGTATAGTTAAGGAGCTGCATGTGTCCTGCTTAACATGGGAGATTCGGTAGTGTCCTCTTTCAGAGTTTCATGATAGTTATCATTAGCTCTCTCTTCATCAGGTGAAGTCAACTCTGAAACAACTTCCGGTGCTGTGCCACTCGCCATTTCATGAAGAGAAGGTTCAATAACCTCTTCGAGTTCTACCTTCCGACTACTCACACCTTTCACGAGAAACTCCTTCTCAAGAAAGGATCCATTCTTGGCAACAAAAACCTTGCCCTCGGATCTGGGATAGAAGGTATACCCAATCGTTTCCTTAGGGTATCCTATGAAGACGCATTTTTCCGCTTTGGGTTCGAGTTTATCCGGCTGAAGTTTCTTCGCATAAACATCGCATCCCCAAACTTTAAGAAATCACAGCTTAGGTTTGTTTCCAAACCATAATTCATATGGTGTAGTTTCAACGGATTTAGATGGTGCCCAATTTAAAGTGAATGCAGCGGTTTCCAGTGCATAACCCCAAAATGACAGTGGCAAGTTAGTAAGATACATCATAGATCAAACCATATCCAATAAAGTACGATTACGACATTCTGACACACCATTACGTTGTGGTGTTCCTATAGGCGTGAGTTGTGAAACTATTCCACAATCTTTCATATGTATGCTAAACTCGTAACTAAGATACTCTCCTCCACGGTCGGACCGCAAAAATTTGATCTTTCTGTTATGATGATTTTCCACTTCATTCTTAAATTCCTTGAACTTTTCAAAGGTTTTAGACTTATGTTTCATCAAATAGATATACCCGTATCTACTCAAATCATCCGTGAAAGTAACAAAATAACGATATCCACCTCGCGTCGACACACTCATTGGTCCACACACATCAGTATGTATGATTTCCAATAAATCTGTCGCCCGTTCCATTGAACCGAAAAACGGCGTTCTAGTCATCTTGCCCATAAGGCATGGCTCACATGTATCAAATGATTCAAAATCAAGTGATTCCAAAAGTCCATCAGAATGGAGTTTCTTCATGCGTTTAACGCCAATATGACCTACACGGCAGTGCCACATATATGCAGATATATCATTATCATGTTTAACCCTTCTAGCATCAACATAATGAATATGCGTAATACTACTATCGAGATCCAACAGAAATAATCCATTCAACACAGGTGCATGACCATAAAAGATATCATTCATATAAATCGAACAACCATTGTTTTCAGATTTAAAGGAATAACCACTTCCCATCAAACACGATCCAGATACAATGTTCATGCTCAGTGCAGGCACCAAATAACAATTATTAAGATTGATCACTAATCCTGACGGCATATGGAGAGGCAGCGTTCCAACGGCGATCACATCAACTCTTGATCCTTTGCCGACTCGCATCGTGACCTCATAACTAGCTAGCTGTCGCTTGTTCCACAGCCCCTGAATCGAGTTACATATATGAGCAACCGATCCCGTATCAAATACCCAGGTGCTACTGCGAGTCCTAGTCAAGTACACATCAATAACATTTATATCACATATACCTTTGTTTGCCTTACTGGCCCTCTTGTCTGCCAAATACTTGGGGCAGTTGCGCTTCCAATGGCCAGTCCCTTTGCAATAGTAGCACTCGGTATCAGACTTAGGGCCAGCTCGGGGTTTCTTTTCAGGTGCGTCAACAGATTTGCCGCCCTTCTTTCCCTTCTTCTTGCCTTTCTTGTCCTTCTTGAAACTGGTGGTCTTATTGATCATCAACACTTGATGTTCTTTCCTAATCTCCACTTCTGCAGTCTTAAGCATTGACAGAAGCTCGGGAAGAGACTTCTTCATGCCCTGCATGTTATAGTTCATCACGAAGCTCTTGTAGCTAGGTGGCAGAGATTGGAGAACGCGATGTATGCCTAAGTCAGTGGGAATCATTATTCCCAAGGACACAAGCTTATCGGCGTACCCAGACATTTTGAGTACATGCTCACTAACGGAGTTGTTCTCCTCCATCATGCAGCTAAAGAACTTTTTATAAGCATTAGAACTCTCTACGGCAGCATGGGTATCGAAAATCATTTTCACTTCTCCCATGGTATCAAAAGCATTGCCATTTTCAAAACTCTTTCGAAGTTCTGGCTCTAGCCCATACAGTATGCCGCAATGAACTAAGTTGTGGTCCTCCTGACGAGTTATATAGACATTCTTTTCCTCGTGAGGGGCATCAGGAGCTGGTGGGGGCCTAGCGGTGCCTCTATCACATATTGCTTTTGTGCAGCAGTGAGGAGAATCCTCAAATTCATAGCCCAGTTGGTGAAGTTGCTACCATTCGCAGCAAGTTTCTCTTTCTCCATGAACACATTGAAATTAAAAGCAGGTGGTGCCATCTACAACAGAATTTGTAAAGTTTATTTAGACTAAGTTTATGATATATTGAGTTCAGCTAATCCAAATTACTAATGAACTCCCACTCAAAAACGACATCCCTCGTGTCTTTTTGGTGATTACATGAACCAAATCCACTACACCAAGTCCGATCATTACGTGATTCAGTGTAGCTTCAAAGGCGAGCGTCTATATGGGCATCATATCAACTATATGACTCATGCTTAAAGTTTCGGTCCGTGTTCCGAGGCCATGTCTATACATGGTAGGCTCGCCAAGTAAGAACCTTAGTATTCGCGTGTGTAAAACTGTCTTACACCCGTTGTGTGAAAGCGCGGAGTCGATTACACCCGATCATCACGTGATGTCTCGAAACATGATCCATAGAACGGTGCATAATTAAGGAAGAACACATTTTATCTTGATATCTAAATGAGGGATCATCTTACAATGCTAACAAAAGCGACAAACTAGCAGTATAAGATGCAAACATCTAATGTGTAAAGTGAGATGATATGGTCCATGCATTTGATCTCTATCATTTGCATCGTGGTATGATCTCTATCATTCCTTTGTGTGTAAGACCAAGGTCTATGTAACTTACATGTTAACTGTATTGTAAGAGTATCTACCATACATCTACTTACAACATTACCATATCAATACACTAGCCCAGCAACAATATAAACTAGACGCCTCTAATTTATCCATTGCAACGAGGATAACCAAGTTATTAGCAACTCAGTGTAAATCATATATTGACTATAGTAGGAGAGACAGACACCCGCCATCCACTTATGCAAAACTAGTTGCATGTCAGTCGTGGAACCGGTATCATGTACGATGACATGTAAGGTTAGTCCGGGCCGCTTCATCCCACTATGCCACCAATATCCAAAATACATGAAAGAAGAATAACATGATCATCATCGCCCACATATTGACATATGTGTACTACCCGTGCAAAGCACCTACGCATAGTCAGGCTCTAATACCACTGTTGGGTTCGCAGCATAGCAAACAAAAAATTTCCTACGATGAGAACTATACGCCAAGATCTATCTACTAGATACAGAGCAACGGGTGGATATACATCCATAGAGAATTTACCCTCGAAGACAACAGAGTTTTGTTAACAAGTTGGAACTCGTGGATGATGTAGTTGTACGCTTGCCGATCTCAAGATCGTGTGGAAGTCCTAGCGCCATAAATCAGCAGCACATCCATCCTTGCACACACGTTCAAGCCACCGGACAACCTCCACCTCCTCACTACAGCGAATCAGCGGAAGCATCAACTCCTTCCATATGCAAGGCCACCAGGAACATGTATCTTGCTAATCCGAGACCATGGGGGATATCTAGAGGGGGAGAGAGATCCTTCACGAGGAGGTGTGCTTTGTGAGGGAGGAGAGGGGGGTCTCCTCCCCTCCCATGGCCGGCGGCCAAGGGGGGTGCCCCCACCTCTTCCTCATTCATATGGTGGAACCTCCACTCACATCAATTCAAGCTCCACCCAAAATTCCACTCACATGCATTAAATTTCCACCAAATTTAATGCAACTCTCAATTAATAAAACTCTTTTATTTATTTTATTCAGAATTTTTTTAATTAATTTAATTAACAAACATTCACATAAAACCCCTTGCAACCTTTCAATATCACATGCAGAACCACTTTCTGCAATTTCTCCCAAAACAATTCCGGTTTCTATTGAAACAATTCCTGCGCTTTGCAATTCTTTCGTCTGAAACATATGTGCTCCAAAATGGTGTCCAACAACCCTTAAGTGTGTCACCCTACGGTTCGCGAATAATGCAGACATGATTGAGACTCCTCTCAGATCAATAATCAGAAGCGGGACCTAGAGATCCATACCGACTCCTGCACATTCAACGATGACTTCTGTGATCGTGAGAACCTTTAACGCTAGTAACTTAATCCCTTTGTCTCATGATATAATACATGTCCGAGATTCGATCATCGGTATCCAATTACCTAGTTTGATCTCGTTACCGACATGCACTCTTTTCTCCTTCCCGTGATATAACATTCTAGTGATCACATCACTTGCTTGCAAGCTATCTTAATGTGATATCACCGAGAGGGCCCAGATTATATCTATCCGTCATCGGGATTGAAAAATTCCACTCTTGATCCATGATCCTCAACATAACACCTTCGTAGCACTGAACCCACCTTTATAGTCACCCTGTTACGGTGTGACGTTTGATGTTATCAAGATACTCTTCTGGTGTTAGCAATTTTCATGATCTCATGGTCTAAGGACTAAAATTACTTCGAATGATGTTATAGAAATATAAACATAATGACTTTGATCGTAATGCTCTACTTCGGATGAATGTTCATCACATCATTTCACAAATGTTGTGACCTCGTTATTAACAACATCCAATGCCATGATCAGGAAGCTTTGATCATCTTGTTAATCAATGAGCTAGTCTATAAGAGAGGCATAACTAGGAACCCTTTTTGTTTATTAAACACACATGTATTAACGTTTCCTATCAATACAATTATAGCATGGAAAATAAACATCTATCATATATAAGGAATAAATAATAACAACTTTATTATTGCCTCTCAGGGCATATTTCCTTCACCTTCAGGCAGACAAAACATCTCCTGAAGCATATCTTATCTGCCTACTTATACCTGACCCCCCTTGAGACCTTTTGTCTACCTTTCACAGCCTCCTAATCAATGTCAACAACACTACCAGGTGATGTTTTCTCTACCTGAGCTTTGAAACTATACAATATATGAAAACTATCATTCCACTTGCCTTGAATGAAGTCTAGAGCCATCTCCTTCCCATCAAAGACTCTGTGGTAAGGAATCAGAACGTTAAACTTTTTGCTAATCTTTGCTCTGAGTTCAGCAGGTCCAATTTTATGATCCTGCCTGACCCAGTCAAGTACAGTAGCAACAATCCACATGGTAGTCGTTGGTCTAATTTTATCACTTAAAGTATTAGGGCAATTGTGTTTCTTCGTGTTTACTTTGATCTGTATTCGATAAGAATCCAAATAATTCAGAGCTAGTTATCAGCAGAATAAATATGAAAAAGACTGAAACTAAATGTAGCTATTGCAACCTGAAATGGGTGTCCACCCCGCATTGGACATGCATGTAATCTCCATTTACACACATTACTTTCCCTACAGTGCACCCTAAATCTCTTTTGGTTGCTCTTTTAAATGATAAATTCGAACCCAACTCTGATTGCATAGGTTGCAACTGCATATCTGTAGTCCTCCACATTCTCAAAGACAGTACCCTCATCAATTGTAGGATTGTCCCTAACAAAGTGTATCACTGGCTTGTCCTTGTCTTTGTCATCGTATCTACATCCCATTTCCACATCTTCACATTCCTCTTCCTCATCAGTCCCATAGTCAGGCTCAAAGTTCGAATCAACCAAATATTCCCTACTCTCCATCCTATCAGGGTCAGCAGCCACGTCTAGATATGCTTTCTCATCATCATCCGCACCGCCACACATTTCAGTGCCTTCATGCTTGCTTGACAAAGCATCATGCTTAAGGACACGCTGTATAGACGTCCTGCGGTTACTAAGAGATATCCTTGCCATCACCATGGGACTAGAAATGCTAATTGGGGGATTGCATAAAAGGAATCATAGTTCTTACCCTTCAATGTGGACGCACGACACCTTCTCTGGTTCCATACCTCAAAAGTTCTGCACCCCGCTTCCTCTTCCCCTGTTTTGTTGTCCTATGTGCTCTCCAAACTTGAAGGAGATTCCGTGCTCTCCAGCCGTGTTCTCAAGCCTCGCAGGATCCATCTCTGAGCGGGGTCCGGATCAACAGTGTTGTTGGGCGCCTAACCCAACGACCGACTCTCGGTTTTCGTTTCCAGACGCGCTTGGGCAATAGATGGTGCCAAGGAGAAAGGGCAAGGAGGTGAGGGGAGGGGATGGCATGGAGGGGATGATGGGAGGTCGATGGCCCAAGGGGACAACAAGAGCGGTGCCCGATTGAGCGGAGTGGCGGCAACAGGAGCAGAGGAGCGGAGCGGAGCTGGTTGTGACAAAACATGGAAAATTGCACAATAATGTGTTGGTGGGCGGCACCAGCCCTCGAACCTGGGACGCACGTCGTCGAAGGTGGAGGAGGCAGGCCCGCCAGTCAGAAAACATGCCACCTGTCAGCGTACTATGCATGGTAGAACTTCATGGAATTTTTTAGCAGGTCCCATATGTCAGTCTGTTTGATCAAAACTTGCATGCAGTGCATGGCTGGTTCGCGCGCTAGTTCCGTAAAAAAGCCAGTTGATCCATACTTGAATTGGAAGTTCTGCTTCTTCTCCCTTGTCTCCTCGTCTCCTCGCAGTGGCAATTCCGCTTCTTCTCCCTCGTCTGTTCTCCTCTTCTTCTTGTCCTCACAGTGGTAGTTCTTCTTTCTTCCTCGATCAAAACATTCCCGCACGTAACCCATGGCCAGTAGCCGGATGAAGAGGAACTGGTCCGATCTCCCGGCCGACCCACTTCGCAAGATAGCCGACTACTTGCTGGAGAAAGAGTAGTACGTCGACACCTATGCTGCTTGTCGGGATGTCTGCACCGATTGGTGCCGCACATTAAAGATTCCCGAATTCCATCTCAACAACTGGATCATGATAGATAACACACTTCCAGACGCTTGCAACTTCACCTTCCTCAACCTCGCCACTGGTCGTTGCTTCAGAACGAATCTAATGGACGTCCATCGCAGGTTCATATTCACATCCGATATATATATAACATTCATTATTGGTATTTTCCATTGTAAACATCTTAGTGCTAACTGATGCCCTCTTCTTCCAAAAGATTCTACTTAGTCGGTGTTTCTTGTGGCGTCATCGTGCTTGCTCAAAGGGTGGAGCCGTACCAGATTCGGCTTCTAAACCCAATCACTGATAAGTCTAACACTGAGTTTCAAGCACACATACCATCTGATCTTCTGCAATTTGTCGTCATGATGAAGTCCTCGATGATGGTGTTCTTTTGCACTGATTATCCAGATCATATTGCATGGGCTAATGGGAGCACCCCCAATGGGGAAATCAATGAATCATTTGGAGAAGGATTGTATTTGCCACCTCCTGATATGCTTCTGGACTGCATGACGGCATTCCGAGGGGAAGTATATGCATTACTTGAGAATGGAGACATCTTGTCAACCAACATCCAGTTAGAGCAGCGCGCGAGCACTGTCATGATGGCCAAAATAATTTCAGCCCCAGTCTTTGAACAGGTACACGAAACCTACAATTTTTACATTGTGGAATTAGATGGTGATCTGCTCCTTGTCTTGAACGGGGATTTCGCCAAAGGGCAACCGGTGTTGTACCGGGTGGACATGGAGAACCGCTCTCTCGAGCCCGTCGGTGACATTGGAAGTCATGCCCTCTTCGCTGATTACAATCGGTCTATCTCCATTGACACCAGGTTAAACCCCACAGTCAAACCCGGTTGCATATACTACAGGAATTTTATCAGACTGTACGATCATGATGTTCAAGCCTGGGAAGAGGAACCAACAATCGTAATGTATGGCTTAAGTCTGTAACATACACCGAGGCCTTACCGTCTAGACGAGATACTGGCAGCACATTGCAGACGGAGAGAGTTCTCTGAACATGTGTTGCAGCATGCGGGATCCGACGACGCCAAAATATATAGGGGAGAATGAATCCTATATTTATCCTAGGTTATTTGCTAGCATTTTCAGGTCTATTTTTCAAAGTAGAAATTTGTACTATATTTATATTATTTCGATCAGCAGTATGCGTATTACCTTTTAGACAAAATTGTAATGTATTTAATTTTAGTACTTTCAGAATTGAAAGTATTTATTTTTAGTAACTTCTTTCAGAATTCTCTGTGTTCGACAGCCATAGCTGGCGGCGGGCATCAACTCAGCGCCAGAATTCAGGTGCCACATGGAAAATTGCACAATAATGTGTTGGTGGGCGGCACCAGCCCTCGAACCTGGGATGCGCGCCGTCGAAGGTGGAGGAGGAGGGCCCGCTAGTCAGAAAACATGCCACGTCGTCATCCCCTATTTCTGATGCCCTTTTAAAAAATAAAACACGCCACGCCACATGGTGTGCTACAATCGACGGTACATGCTGGCATAGAAATAATATCGTATAAACATAAGTGCACAGTCGTCAACATTTCTAAAATGAAACCCGGTCTCCTACCTGTCCTGGTACATTGCTCGATGAGGTGGATATCCACGACCAAACTTTTTAATACGTTCGCACTCTTATGCTGAGAAGGGAAATAAAGATTGAGAGGTTAATGCAATGAGTGTCGAATTATTACCCTCTAAGGAAATGGGAGATGGTTATTTTCCCGCGTGCCTGTAGTCCAAACCTACTGTCAGTCTTTCACTCCCCTTCTCGGACAAACCACAGTTCACCTTGCGCAGCTCCTCCACGCCACACCACCTAGGGTAACATGGCCCCGCGTAAGCAGCCGCTGCTGCCGCCACGACAGCATCTGAAACTAGGGTATTTAGCCCCTCTAAGGCAGACCATGAAGCTCTACTTAAAGGCTGGTCTCCCATTGCCTGCCAGGCAGATGATTTCGCCGAATGTGCTGAATCAGCCGCAACGGTGGTGCCGGCATCGCCGACGCCAGATGTGGCAAGCAAGGCCAAGAGAGCGATGTGGAGAAATCGCGCGTCGGCATTACGGCATGCTCTAGGCAGTGGGAACAAGGTACGTATCAAATCAATCACGAGAGCATGTCGCCGAGGGTACACACCCTCGAATAGGGCAGCGCCAATGTCTAGAAACTCTCGCGTCCATGCTTCGGTGCGGGCTGCCTTACCGCAGTGGGGGAGGCTGGGAACATGCTATCTACGGCAAAGACGCTCCATCCAACGTACCATCGGAGGCCATACCGTGGCAGCGACCAAGCGTCTACACTCAACATGCTAGATTGTTCGATAGCCAGAGCCGGCGGCGGGCATCAGCTCAGCGCCGGAATTTAGGTTCCAGTTCACACAGACCTACGATCCCAATAAGAAGATGCCGAATTTTAGTTTCAAAGAAATCATTGCGGCGACACGGATGGTTCAACTGAACCGGGACTAGTGCACGCAAATCGCCCGTGCATGAACGATGCAGATTTCTTATAGTTTGGCGGGAAGGCAATAGATCAGTTTAGGTTAAATGATCAAAGAACTTATGTCCTCTCAAGGCAATTGGCTAGCCAACTTTTCTAGTGGAGATCTGTAGTTTCTTCAGTGTAGAATAGTTAAGTTCAGACTGAAGAATGGCTTTTGTAGATGAAATGCTGATGAATTGTTCTATAAACTAGTAGGAAGTTTAGCCCACTTTTGTGCAGGTATAAGACCCTTTTGTATGTAAGTACTACTGTTGTAAGCAAATACTATCAATTATATATTTCCTTCAATTAATAGTCGTGGTTAAATCCAGTTAACTAGCATTTTTTATCCCAAACTATAGATTTTGCATCTGCTGTCTGTGCTGTAAACCATTTTCCTTTGTCTTGTGTTGTCTACAAAATGGTCCTGCAGTTCATCGTGTTACAAATATAGCTACCTTGTACTTGAAGAGGAGATGAACTACATTTTCCTGGCATCTACAGAATTGACATTGCTCATTGTCAGACCACCCTCTTTTCAGGAGGTTGTCCTTGGTTATTCAAAGAAATTATAAAGCACGGTGTTCAACTACATCGATCAAACTATTACACACACACTACATCAAATTCATTACCCACACATACTACATCGATTCAAACTATTACACACACACTACATCAAATTCATTACCCACACATACTACATCGATTCAAACTATTACACACACACATACTACTTCAAATTCATTACCCACACGTACTACATCGATTCAAACTATTACACATTTTTAGTCAATGCTAACTTCCTGCTACAATCTCCATACTACAAATTCATTAGCCACACATACCACGGCAATTCACTAGAGCTCTATCTTCACTCGAGGGAAATCAGAGCCACCAGCTTGTCCAAGCCCAGTTCCCCCACCGAAACTGTGTGCGCCGTCGCGAAACGGTGGTGGTCTTGTGCCATCGATCCTTCCAGGCCAACACTGCAGGCGACGAGGATGCCATTTGGCAGCCTTTTCGGGGCCCTGAATGCCATGTACCGATTCTAGAACCTCCTCCAGGTGGATGATGACCGGGTGCTTCCAGCAAAGCTGTCGCCCTGTCCAGCTTGGAATCTGCACCTTGTACATCTTAGGAACGGCGTCAGGATCTTTCAGCCACACCTTTACCTCAATGACCCATCTGTCGCTCGGTGGCATGATTTCCACCAGCTCGCAGCCAAGGCTACTGACGATCTGCTTGAGGGCCTCCGGCTCCCAAGCATCCAATGGGAGGCCGTGAAAGCCAAGTTTGGAGAAGAAATGAAGCTGCCCCAAGCAATTGTCCCACCCACAGGCGCGATGCCAACGCATGAAGCTCATTTTCTCCCTGCAGCACTCGAAAGAACGGGAAGAACGCAGAACAAACTCGGTGTCTGAGCTGTGCTCAAACCAGACGAAAAAATCGAATGGCGGCGCGCATACCTCAATCTTGACCTCATTTTGTCTAATCCCAAAACGTGACCTGAAAGACGATAGCAACTCTGCCGGCGACACAGCGGGACGGACGCCCAGCACGGTGGCCATGAGAGCGTGGTTGTCGAACTACTGTGCCAGGGCTACCATGTCTGGGGTGCGCGGCAGCACGCAACTTCCCGAGGCTGGTCGCCGGCCTGGATCGCCCGACGGGACGTGCTCCGCCTTGCGAGAAGGACTAGCCAGAGGCGAGATATTAGTCCGGGGACGCGAAGCTCCGATACGGTGGACGATGCGACGGTGATGGCTGCGAGCTTCGATTAGAGGCGTGGGAGGTTGACCGGAGATGGCGGGGATGCAAATTAAAGGAAGCGCGAGCTCCGATCTGAGACGAGCAGCCGGAGCTGAGCAAATGTTATGGGGAGGGGAGCAGGGGAGAAGACCAGAGTAGAACAAAGAAATAGATCTAGTCCACTCAGGGATCTGGTCTATGTAGGGGTAAGCTAGTCCATGACCGCAAAAGATAACAGGGAAAACTGATAGGACAGGCCAAGAAGAGTTGACCTAACAGCGGTATTTGAGTTCAACTATTTTTCGTCTAGTTCAAACGACCCCTTTGGCTGTTAGATTTGTATTCACCCCCATTTGGCCCTTCTGGACAATTGGCGATTCTACTACAGCCCCTCCGCGTGATTGATGACAACTCCATATGAACCTATATTCTAGTTGGAGAATATTAAATCTTAAACAATTTCAATGAGTAGAAATTACTTTTCTCATTAAAGAGAAATAAAAATGTGCCATTATAACATGGAATAATTGAGATGATATTAGCTCATCTAGTATGAGACTTGTGTGCTAAATAGGAGTAGTGAAGTGTTGTTTGGTGATTGTGTTCATTGAATGTATTTATAGACGCTAGTATCGACCCGGAATTCAACGAAGAGGAGTAGTTCGAGGAGGAGGAGGAAAACTTCAACGAATGCAACCAACAAGGCAAGCCATCACTAAGTGCAATCTAGCACCATACTTGCTATTTAAGAAAGGTATTAGTGCAAGTTAGGGCTAGGCATGCTATATATGCAAGCCTTATACCAGATGCATTATGCATGCTTGGTTATGTCACTTTACTTATACCATTCCCAGTTTTACTCAAACCTTTACTTTCCTTTACTACTTTTTCTTACTTAGTAATGAATTGTGACTAGTGGAAATTAGAATGGATCCTATCAAGATCATAGGACTAGTCTTGGATACTTATAGCTTACTAGCACCCCCAATAGTGATAACCTCAACTTTATTGGCTAGTGCTAAGCATAAAACTTGATCACTTTAGATGGGAATACTTGGTGAAAATGATTATCAAAACCTTGGAATGATGATTCATTCTATTGAAATGTTTTGACATGTGTTGAGAAACACAATGGTTGATGATGAAAATTTTGAGGCATGAGCCTTGACCGTTATAAAAACTGATGGTTGGGTTCGGATGCGATACCATTCCAATTTTACCATATAGCCACATTCCAATTTTACCATATAGCCACAATTCCTGAGTTGAGTAGGGCTTGACTGGAAGTTTATATGTCTTAGTATGGGTTCCCTTGCGGAAGAGGTTGAGCTGAGGCTACCTCGTGAGGAATGTCCACCTATGCAGTACCGAAGATGATAGATGGTCATGGTTGGGAGGCCAAACTCCTAGGGGAGGTGCCTATACTAGGGTGTGTAATTGAACGTTTAAGTTTGATTATCCACATACCAAGTATGATGATTCAGGGTTATTCTTGACGGATGTATCGAATTTTGTGGTGAAAGTGTACAATCTCTGGAGAGTGTCAAACTATTCGAGTAGCCACGTCCGTGGTTATGGACAGCTGGAGTGGCCATACAGTTCTATTGTCAGATGTTTTCAAAACGATTTGTGACTTGAAAGATGACTTTGACTTGATCACAACAGAGTTGTGGACATGAGATCTAAGTTCCCACTTACGTAATGTAGAGAACTAAATTAGGTCTTTCTCATGAAGCTTTATGAAATAAACCTGGATTTTTGCAAAACCAACCTAGAGCTTAAGTTTCCTATTAGCTTTGACCTTACTTAAACTAGTGGTAGTTTGTGAGTACTTAAAGAGTACTCATGGCTTTGTCCCTGGCTATTCCCATGGCCAGACTATGAGGAGGATTACCCGGAAGATGGACAGCAGAAGGTCTATGACAACTAGGATCATCTCCCATCGTCAGCATTGCTTGTGACCCTGAAGATGAAGCCCCGCTACGTTTACTTTCCACTGCTTTGATTGTATTAAATACTAGATTATGAGATCCTTTGTTTGTAAGAACCTTATTATGGTTGGTAATGGATGATGTATTGTGGTACCACTGATGTTATGTCTCGCCAAAATGGTAATCCTGGGATTGCGATGTACGGCATAACAAGCATCTGGACTTAAAAATCCGGGTGTTGACAAGTTGGTATCAGAGCCATCCTGACCATAGGAGACCCTAGTTAGAATGGACGCCTGAAAAATCTAGCTTCAAAAACAAAGAAAGTAAGTATTTACAAAAACCTATTCTCATTCTTATCCCCAAGATTCTTTCAAAAAGAGATCACTTGTTACTCAAAACTATTACAATTCTACTTAAAACTTGACACACTTGATCACTCCACTAAATTACTCATCTCAAATTCTTGTAGATGGAGGTCAAACACACCAAGTTCTACTAGCTAGGCAATGGAGGCCACCTGATCTTTGAGATGGATCTGGATGCACTCGTAGAGCATCTTGAGCGCCTACACCCGTAGTTTTTCGGGGCACAACTCAACGATCACGTGGGAGGAGAGCTACAGTGGTTAATCATTGGTGACTTGAGAGGCCGGATGGAGCCACCTCTTTCCGACAAGATCTAGTTCAGCGTTCGGGAGAACAACTGGCTAGATGGATTAGCCAGGGCGATGCAAGAAGATCTTACTCACTTATGTGCTCAGAACATCAATCCGATCATTGGAACCCGTTTTGCACATTACGCAAGACATGACTCTTCAGGACAGCCTCTGTCCATGCTAGCCCATCCAGAGTTGAGGCACTATGTGGATCACATGGACTTCATGCTCCATGAGACATAGAAGGATTTGGACAATGCCCGTGATCACGTCAACTAGAGCAATGCTGAAGATATTGAGAGGAAGCAAACCATCGCTATGCTCACCAAGGATCATAAGTCTCTTCATCAACAACGTGACAAGAAGGATCGTACCATCGACCGCCTTCGTCAGAAGATAGCAACCTTGGAGGAGACCGTCCACGACCAGGAGATCCAGCTGGAGGACCAGCAGGAGGAGGAAGGTGAAGACATCTGAGGGGATATTCACTCTTACCTTAGTGATGACAATGACTACCTAGAGGACGAGGCCATGGAGGATCACACTGATGAGGATGATGTTGCCTTCATCGATGATGATTAGTCGCACCTGAGAACTACCGTAGGAGTGAGATGTACCCGGTCCCATTGTATCATAGTTTCACAAAATGGTTCCTAAAACCATCTGTTTTCTATTTGTGTTGTGGTGTGTGTTTGTATGGTGTGCTATGAATGAATTAATGAAAAGAAGTTGTTAGTTTGCAAAACCTGAGTCAAACTCAAAGTTTAAATCTTTTGAAAAACAAACCATGAACTCTAGAAAATTTCCCTCTTGTCTCACTATCTATCTCAATCTTCAGATGACTCGTGGAAATCTCGGAGGAAGCAGTTCATCTCAGGACCCCATGTGGCAGATTCTACAAATTGTAGTTTCTAATCAAGCCAACTTAGCCACTCTTCAACAGCTAGCCCGGATGGCCCACAATAATCAAGGCCATGGAAACCAAGATCACCATGGATCCAAACTTAAGAACTTCCAGAATACCAACCCACCCATGGTTAGAAGGTCTGAAGAGCCCTTAGATGCAGATGATTGGTTGCAAACCATGGAAAACAATCTAGAAGTTGCAGGAGTTGATGCAAATGAGAAGGTGCTATTTTCTACACACTATTTGTCCGACTATGCCAGATCTTGGTGGAATAGTACCCGAACAATGCATGGAGGTCAGATGATGACCTCGGAGGAGTTCAAACTCAAGTTCAGCAGGACCCATGTGCCCTCGGGTCTAATAAAGAGGATGAGGGACGAATTCAGAGACTTGAAGCAAGGAAGGATGACTGTGGTTGAGTACCATGACAAATTCCTGTCACTAGCTAGATATGCCCCGGATGAGATCGACAATGAAGCCAAGATGAAGGAGAGATTCTTGAATGGTCTGCATGATGAGATGCAGACAGTGCTAGTCAACATCCCCTTTGATAACCTAGAAGCCTTAGTGGATTCCGCCATCCAGATGGAAGGCAAGATTAACGAGGCTAGGGAGAACCGCAAGCGTCGAATGATGCATCAACCAGGACCCCACCATACCCTGAAGTACCGCCCCAACCCGTCTAGAGGATATGCACCCCGAAACACCAATATACCCCCAATGAACCGCCCGAACTATCCCAACCGTGGAGGAGGAAACCCAAGGCCCGGAGGAAACCACAACAACAACCCCAGCAACTCCAACAATTTCAACCGTGCACCGCCCAAGTCCAACAACAACAACAATACTGCCCCAAGGACTGTAAGCAATGGTGTGCCTATCGCAGGGAAAGACATGTCAATGATTACTTGTTTTTAATGCGGAGTCACGGTTCACTACTCCAATGAGTGTCCCAAGAAGCTTTCCGCAGCAACCAATATGAATGCACCTGCCCATAAGCAACATCGTATCTAGCCTCAAAAAATATTCGCCCCAGGAAACCCGCACAACCATAATGGCCATCTGTTCCACATGAGTGCTGAGGAAGCCCAGGAAGCGCCAGATGTCGTGCTGGGTATGTTTTCTATTAACTCAGTATTAGCAAGAGTGTTGTTTGATTCGGGAGCATCACACTCATTTGTTACAGAAGAATTTGCATGCACTAATAAGATTCAACCCACAAATCTAAAGCCTGTTATGATAGTTCAAATCCCTGGTTCAACCACCAAAGCTAGAAAAGTTTGCAAAGTCGTACCCATCAGAATCCATGGGATAGATTTTTATGCCAATCTAATAGTACTTGGAACAAAAGGTTTGGAAGTAGTACTAGGAATGGATTGGATGTCGAAACATCAAGGATTAATTGACTGTGCTAAGAAAGCCATAACAATGACTAGTAGCACTGGAGTATCAATAGAACATGTATCTAAGACCTTACCCCGCCAATTCAAGTGCAACAAGAGTCTAGCCAAGACCACGATGGACCAAGTCCGAGTAGTCTGTGAATACCCATATGTGTTCCAGATAAATTGCCCGGTATGCCCCCAGATCGGGATATCGAGTTCATCATTGAACTAATCCCTGGAACCGGACTCATAGCTCGGAGACCTTATAGTATGAACCCATCTAAACTAGTGGAACTGAAGAAGAAACTTGATGATATGCTGGGAAAATGACTGATTCAACCAAGTGCATCTCCCTGGAGATCACCTGTTTTGTTCGTTGATAAGAAGGATGGAGCCAACCGTCTTTGTACGGATTATCGGAAGCTGAATGATGTCACCATCAATAACAAATACCCTTTGCCAAAGATACAAGATTTGTTTGATCAACTGACTGGTGCCAGTGTGTTTTCTAAGATTGATCTTAGAACTGGTTATCATCAATTGAAGATTCGTGCAACAGATATCCCAAAGACTGCCTTCACCACCAAATATGGATTGTATGAGTACAATGTCATGTCTTTTGGATTAACCAATGCCCTTGCTTTGAAGACGTGGCGTCATTACCTCATGGGTAATCGCTGTGAGATTTATTCAGATCACAAGAGTCTGAAGTATATTTTTACCCAGAAGGAGTTGAATATGAGGCAAAGGAGATGGATTGAGTTAATCAAGGATTATGACCTTCACAATCACTATCACCCCGGCAAAGCCAATGTTGTAGCGGATGTTCTTAGCAGATTGCCGTGTAGATTAAATACCATGATTAAGGAAGCCCAACCAAGTCTGCATGAGGAGATGGAGAACTTTAGAGTGGAGCTAGTTAGTGAAGGATTATTAGCTATCATGGAACTCCAACCCACTTTGATTAGTTAGATAAAAGAAGCCCAAAAAGGAAAAGCAAGTATGGATGGAATCAAGCGTCATATCGGAATAGGAAAAGTACCTGGATTCACCGAAGATGAAGGAGGAACCTTGTGGTACAAAGGACGTATCTGTGTTCCAGCAGATTCGGAGTTGAAACATGTCATTATGCAAGAAGCTCATGATACTCTTTATTCTATCCACCTGGGAGGAACGAAGATGTATCAGGATTTGAAGGAGCAATTTTGGTGGCACAAAATGAAGAGAGAAGTCGGAAGCTACATAGCCAAGTGTGATATCTGTCAGAGAGTCAAAGCGGAACATCAGAGACCCACAGGACTTTTGCAACCATTGCAGATTCAGGAATGGAAGTGGGATTCCATTGGAATGGACTTTATTACCGGTTTGCCTACATCTAGTAGGGGAAATGACTCAATTTGGGTCATAGTTGATAGATTATCTAAGGTAGCCCATTTCATACCCGTCAATACAACCTACCAAAGTTCAAAGATAGCGGAGTTGTACATCGCTAGAATAGTCAGTTTGCATGGAACCCCCAAGACCATAGTATCGGATCGAGGAACCCAGTTTACCTCAAGATTTTGGCAGAAAGTCGAAGAAGGATTAGGAACCAAACTGCTTTTACGCACAGCTTATCACCGACATACCGACGGACAAATTGAAAGAGTCAACCAGATCTTAGAAGATATGTTGAGAGCTTGTGTGTTAGAATATGGCTCTAACTAGGAAGATTGTCTGCCTTTCACGGAATTTTCTTACAATAATAGTTATCAAGCCAGTTTGCAAATGGCCCCTTTGAATTTCTATATGGAAGGAAGTGTCGTACCCCATTGAATTGGTCGCAAGTAGGAGAGAGTCAGATCTTCGGACCCGACATCCTACGAGAAGCCAAAGAGAAGGTTCACAAAGTCCGTGAGCACCTCAAGACCGCTCAATCCAGACAGAAGAGTTATGCAGATAAAAGACGTTGAGACTTGACCTTCAAAGTCAGAGTTTTTGTGTATCTCAAAGTATCACCCTTGAAGGGAATGCAATGTTTTCATCTGAAAGGAAAGTTAGCCCCCAGATATATTGGACCCTTCAAGATTTTGAACCGCCGAGGAGAAGTATCGTATCAATTGGAACTACCTGAGGAGATGTCAGCCATTCACATTGTGTTCCATATCTCGTTACTTCGCAAATGCGTAGAAGTTCCGGAGAAGACCGAGGTTTTCAAAAACATCGCTCACCGAGCCATAGATATTGACAAGGATCTAACTTATCATGAAGTGCCCATCTGTATCTTGGAATAAGACTTTAGAACCACCCGGACCAGAAGTATCAAGTTTCTCAAGATCCAATGGAGTAATCATACCGAAGAAGAAGCCACCTGGGAATGAGAAGATTACATTAGGACTGAGTATCCCAATCTCTTTAGTTCCTAGTTTTCCTAAATCTCGGGACGAGATTCTGTTTAAGGAGGTAAGGTTTGTAACATCCCAAAAATATTAATCCAGCTTATCAAGTCTTAATCACCCAAGTTTAGGGTTAACAAAAACTTTTAGGATTAAACCTAATATGAATGCATGTGTGGTTTGCACTAGTGTTTGAATGATTGCAATTGCCATGTTTGATGGTTACAAATGATAAGGATTGATTCAAAGATGAATGCTACATCATCTGGATCAAATACAAGCATAATCAAATAAAGGAAAAATCAAAAATAAGATATATACGCAAATGGTCATTTTGGCCAAATTTATCCACTAGACCAACTTGAGTGTTCCTAGTAAAGGATTTTCTACAGAAACAATTCCAACTCTTTTCACCCCTTGCTAGACTAAGTAAAAGTGAATCCAAGGAACCTTTACAAAGTGGTAGAAACTAAATTCAAATTTATTTAAGAGGTAGTGCAAAATTGAATCAAGATCATATGAATAGATCACACTTTCTCAAAAACCACTCAAATAAATTCCACTTGACAAATCCCAGCACCCATAGTCTACCAAGAAAGCAACAAGATCACTCACCAAATATCTTTCAAAAATTCAAAATATGAATTCATGCGGCCATTGTGTCTAACACTTGGCATGCACAGTACAACCTCACTAGCTAAACAATATTTGGAATTGTCAATTGCTCACAAATTGTACTGAAACCTTCTCCACTACTTGTCCTCGCTCAATCCCAGTAACTTGTCGTGCAGTGGAGAGCCTTTACCCACCGTTGCACCAGTGACATTGCCCATGCCGAGCCGTCCATGCCGGTCGAGCACGAGCCAGTCGCTACGCGCCACGCCACTGTCTACCGCGACCCCAACGAGGTAGGCGTGACCTCACTGCCACCCCTAACCAGCCCTTGACCAATGGTGAGGCGAGAAGGAGCACAACGGAGTGCCGCAACCACCTCGCTCGCACATGTCGCGCCTCACTTCTCCACATGTACCCGCGTTTGCCGTAGCACCAATGACCTCCCAGACATGACCGTTCGGCGCTGTTCGCCCCGTGACCACCGTACCACGGGACGAACGCCTACGTACCTGCCTAGAGCACGGACGTACCCCAGTCAATGAAGAGCGCCCCTTGCCGTGCCATCACTTCCATGACAACCGCCACAGTCTACCGCTTCGAACCATGCCCTCCGCTGTGACGATTGCAGCCTGTAGCGGTGTCGCCGGAGTAGCCCGACCATGCCGCCCAACCGCCACACTAGGTGTATAAATAGAGGCCACCCCACCTCTATCTCCACACCATTACACTCCCCACTCACCACGGAACCTCACCCCTTCCCCGGAGCAAGGCGAGAACCTGTAAACCGAAATTTAGCTAGAGTTCGCCTCTGCAGAGGAGGAAGGAGCCCGTTGATTGCGACCACCCCACGAGCCGCCGTGACCGCGCCTCGAACCGTCATTGATGACAACCCCATTCGCCCCCATCGCCGACCTTAGATGGAGCCCAGGTAAGCCTCACGTGACCCCCACCGCTGCGTTAGGGTTCAGTTCTTGCCGATGTAGTTCGACGTAGAAGATGAACCTCAGCCGTTAGATCGTGTTCTAATTGTAGGGCTCAGATTGAAACTTACCGTTTCAGCTTAGTTAAGTCACTGACGAGTACAACCCGTCTATCAGTAGCCAGCTGCACCAGCGCTGTGTAGTTGGGCCGGCCCATTTAGTTTCCCACGCAGAGCCCACCCATTCAAATAGACTTTTTCCATTTTTGTTAAAACTAGATTCTGTCAGTACATTCAAAAATCAATTCAAAGAGATTTACTGAACCAAAATGCATGATTCCAATTTTGTTATAAAGGTATTTAAATTATCTATTAAATCCTGTTGCATTCAAACCAATTCAAATTATAGATCACCTATACCAGAGATAACAAGACAGAGACTTTTGACACTTCAAGCATTTTTGTAAAATTACCTATAAATGCTTTTGAGATGATTCCACCTCTCAAAAATCACATTTCCATGCTCTACCTTAATATGTAAAAACATTTGGTTTGACAGATATTAAACTTGGACTAGTATTAAAAGAAAACTATATAGGCTTTTCTAGTCACTTAAATCTTATTAAATAACACTATTAAATCTTGTTATACTTGACCACCCTTTTTAAATCACATTCCCAAGCTTGAGAATATATGGTGAGGACGTGGTACATATGAACCTATATTCTAGTTGGAGAATATATATCTTAAAATATTTCAATGAGTAGAAATTACTTTTCTCATTAAAGAGAAATAAAAATGTGCCATTATAACATGCAATGATTGAGATGATATTAGATCATCTAGTATGAGCCTTGTGTGCTAAATAGGAGTAGTGACGTGTTGTTTGGTGATTTTGTTCATTGAATGTAATTACAGACGCTAGTATCGACCCGGAATTCAATGAAGAGGAGTACTTCGAGGAGGAGGAGGAGGAAAACTTCAACGACTGCAACCAACAAGGCAAGCCATCACTAAGTGCAAGCTAGCAGCATACTTGCTATTTAAGCAAGCTATCAGTGCAATTTAGGGCTATGCATGCTATATATGCAAGCCTTATACCAGATGCATTAGGCATGCTAGGTTATGTCACTTTACTTATACCATTCCCAGTTTTACTCAAAGCTTTACTTTCCTTTACTACTTTTTCTTACTTAGTAATGAATTGTGACTAGTGGAAATTAGAATGGATCCTATAAAGATCATAGGACTAGTCTTGGATACTTATACCTTACTAGCACCCCCAATAGTGATACGTGAACTTTAGTGGCTAGTGCTAAGCATAAAACTTGATCACTTTAGATGGGAATACTTGGTGAAAATGATTATGAAAACCATGGAATGATGATTCTTTCTATTGAAATGTTTTGACATGTGTTGAGAAACACAATGGTTGATGATGAAAATGTTGAGGCATGAGCCTTGACCCTTTATAAAAACTAATGGTTGGGTTCGGATGCCATAGCATACCAATTTTACCGTATAGCCACAATACCTGAGTTGGGTAGGGCTTGATTGGAAGTTTATATGTCTTAGTATGGGTTCCCTTGCGGAAGAGGTTGATTTGAGGCTACCTCGTCATGAATGTCCACCTATGCAGTACCCAAGATGACAGATGGTCATGGTTGGGAGGCCAAACTCACAGGGGAGGTGCCTATACTAGGGTGTGTAATTGAAAGGTTAAGTTTGATTATCCGCATACCAAGTATGATGATTCAGGATGTATCGAATTTTGTGGTGAATGTGTACAAATCTCTACAGAGTGTCAAACTATTCGAATAGCCGTGTCCGCGGTTATGGACAGTTGGAGTGGCCATACTATTCCATTGTTAGATCTTTTCAAAATGATTTGTGACTTGAAAGATGACTTTGACTTGACCACAACAGAGTTATGGACATGAGATCCAAGTTCCCACTTAAGTAATGTGGAGAACTAAATTAGGTCTTTCTGTTCAAGCTTTATGAAATAAACCTGGCTTTTTGCGAAACCAACCTAGAGCTTAAGTTTCCTATTAGCTTTGACCTTACTTATACTAGTGGTTGTTTGCGAGTACTTAAAGAGTACACATGGCTTTGTCCCTGGCTATTCCCATGGCCAGACTATGAGGAGGATTACCCGGAAGATGGACAACAGGAGGTCTATGACAACTAGGATCATCTCCCATTGTCAGCATTGTTTGTGACCCTGAAGATGAAGCCCCGCTATGTTTACTTTCCGCTTCTTTGATTGTATTAAAGACTGGATCATGAGATTCTTTGTTTGTAAGAACCTTATTATGGTTTGTAATGGATTATGTACTGTGGTACCACTTCTGTTATGTCTGGTAAAAATGGTAATCCTGCGATTGCGATGTATGCGATAACAGGCATCTGGACTTAAAAATGCGGGTGTTGACAGCTCAGCAGTCCGCTGACCCGTAAAAGGCCAAACTAATATATTCTCAACTATGCTCCATGGGATCCTTTTTACAGTTTCCGCTGGCCTGTGGTCAACAGTACCTGATCCCGAAAAGACTGAATTAAAATGTTCTGGGCTAAAGAGGGGCTGAATGAGCTACTCCACTCCCTCCGATCCAAATTAATGTTCTCGGATTTGGCTAGATTCGGACGTGTCTAGCAATAAAACATGACTAGATATGTCAGAATCTGGACAAATGTGAGAACATTAATTTGGATCGAAGGGTGACGAGGGTTTAACTCATCAATGCCCATTGTTATGGACTTGGGTTTTGGAGAAGGAGGGAGCGCTAGAAGCATCAATCGTCTAGCAAACAAGCACACAGGGACGCAAGGTTTACCTAGGTTCAGGCCTCGTAGAGGTCCCTCCTCCTGCTTGTCTGCTCTAGGAATTAATGAAGGAGTCGAAGATTACAGGGGCGTGCAAATGCAATTTGGCGAGAGTTGTGGAAACTAGGGTTGCATGTGTCCTCCTCGCTGCCCCCTACTAGCATTTATATAGATAGGCCAGGTCTCGGGTAGCAGGTCGAGAGAGTTACAGATTAGGGTTTTCCCTTTAAAGTTGCTATCTTTAAACTTCTTCTTGTCTCGCAAGTCATCGAGAGTCCGTGGGTCACTCGATGTCTTAATTGGGCCGTGGCAACGCCATAGGTTTCCATCGTATCTGGACCGTATATACCAAACTCGAGTACCTGCAAGGTATACCCATGTCAGTAGCCCCTGAGTGTCCAGTGGAATCGTAGATTCGACTGGGGACTTTATGAAGACTTTCGAGTGCATGAGTGAGTATTCTTTTGAGTGTTCTGTTTGTGTCATAGGGATTGTTGATATGCATGTCTGATTTAACTGATGTATCGGTATCAGTTAACTGCCTTAGGGAAAAACAACGCAATCTACTCGAACTCGAGTCCCCGAACTCGAACTCGTAAAAGTGCTGGTGTAATTCGACTCAATCTGCGAAGGTCTTACAGGAGTCAAATTCCAGTATATGGGTGTGACCACTCGACGCGTCCGTCAAGGCATGTTCATCGTACCTGTAGGCACGGATATATTTCTGGTAGTGCGCAACAAATGCGTTGCCAGGCCTTATTCAGGTCTTATATTCACGCTGTAAGTGCGACATCCGAATTTTTTGTCATCGCGGAGATGATTCGGGTGACCCAGGAGACAAAGTCTCTTTGTAGGGAAAAATATGAGGCGGTGTCGCCATAGACTTCGAGTGTGGATGTTATCAACACACAGTACGACGTACAAATAATCATAGGGTGCATGACCAGCGTTCCCTATGGGAGTAGCCCTCGTGTGCCTGGTCGAGTTGAAGACCCAGGCAGGGACTAAAGAACTTCCACGACTGCTGTCGTCTTTTGTTTGCTTGTTTCAGTCGAATTTGTTTCCAGCGCTCCCTATGGGAGTAACCCATGATCCATCTTCAAATCATAGATTCGAGTGGTTGGGTAAGCTTTGAATGTCCATATTCCTGCATAAAAAGAAAATCGTAGGATGAGCGACTAGCGCTCCCTATGGGAGTAGCCCCGAGTGCTTGGTGGAGTCGAAGACTCAAGCAAGGACTAAACTAGTCGAAGTCTTATAATGCTCATCTTTGATAAAATCAGTGCTGACGATGTGATGACCTCAGCTGCCCGCGTGAGCGGCTTTGACGGGACGTGACGAGCGGTGGGTCCCATTTTCTGACCCTGACTTGACCGGGCGTGCGTAATCTTTCGTTTTAATTGTGCCTCCTGGATTTCCGTGCGTAATGGATGTAGTGGGGGACGGTTCGTGTTTTAGCCTCTCCACATGTCGATCATGATGTGCGCCACATGTCCAATAGGGTTTCTGCTAGCTGCTGGATTGCATCTGCAAGGGGTTTAAGTAGTAGTGCGGTTGCAATAATTTCCCATCTGCTCTTTCTCGGCATGCGCTTCCATTGCCATTGCTGCTACCCTCTGCTTCCTAGAGTTCGTCCCCTTCGCGGCGCTGGACCAACTCCGTGTTTTTCCAAGCTATTTCCTCCGCTCACACCGCCACCGCAAGATGGGGAAGAAGAAAGGAGGCGCCTCCACTGGGTCTGCTACTGCCACCGTCATCGCCAAGAAGAAAGGTGGCTCCGCCACCATGGGTACCAGCACCGCTGGCGCCGGCAAGAAGAAGGGTGCGGGCACCCGTGTTACTAACGGCGCATGGCGCGTGTCCATCATCAAGGCTTCTGAGCTCCATCTTCTGCGTCAAGATGGAGTTCTTTCTCGCGCCGAAGATGATTCGCGAGAGCCTGGCGATGAGGTAATCCCATGTCCTCCATCCGGTTTCCGTGTGATGTTCCTCGCATTCATCATCTGTGGCCTTTCTCTACCCCTGCATCCTTTTGTCAAGGGCCTTCTTTGTTTCTATGGGCTCTAGCTGCACCAGCTGTTCCCAAACTCTCTTCTTCACATTGCGTGCTATATCACGCTTTACGAGTGCTCGCTCGGAGTCGAGCCGCACTTTGGTCTCTTCAAGCGGCTTTTCAAGCTGAAGCGTTAGTCGGCATTTGGTTCCGTAGTCTACGACATAGGAGGCTGCGGGATACATGTCGACTCCTCCGTCACATACTTTGATATCAATCTCATGGCGTCCGTCCAAGGGTGGCGGTACAAGTTGTTCTACATCCGCAACCAGAAGGCCGACAGAGTGCACTACGGACTCGTTCCCTTTGAACCCGCGACGCCGTGCAAGAGGAGGCATTCTTGGAAGAATGTGGTGATGCCTGGCGAGTCTGAGGAGACAAAAGTGCTGTACGAGCGTGTCTGCGACCTCGAGAATCGCATGGGTAAAGAAGAGGGAGGCGCCGCCCTCATTCGCACATGGTTGCGCCGTCGCATCCAGCCTCTACAGGCTAGAGTCCACCCCATGTTCCAATGGGCTGGTGCGGACAATGTCACTCGCGTATCTGCCGATGGCATTTCCGCGGGTGAAGTAGATAAGAGGGTACGACTGTTGACCAACTACACCACCAAGCATGTTCTCCCCAGTGAACCAGTCGTGCCTCCATTCAATGCCTCTAACCCTCCTCCTGAGGTATGATTGTGCTACGAAGTAGCTTTATTTGTCGAGTGCTTTTGATTTCTTGACGTATGCTGACTTGTTGTCTGTATGTAGGATTGGAAGGTGTCTCCCAGTTTGCCCCCTCTCCTTGAGGGGGTTATTCCTCGGGAAGTAGATGAAGAGGACGAGTCGGAATCGACCGTCCCACTTCAAGAGGAGTAGGAAGCCCCCGAGTCTAGCGGTCCGGACACTCGCAAGCATTCGCGCAGCAAAGATTCGGATGCGTCGTCTCCTTCAACCCCACAAGGCCCAGCTATTGGTGCGGATTTGCCGATTCCTGCTGTTCATGTGAGCTCCTGATACATTGCAAATGTATCTATAATTTTTGATGTTCCATGCTTGGTTTTATCCACTTTCTTGTGTTTTGTCCACACTTTGGAGTACTTTTATTATGATTTCTTGGACTAACCTATTAACAAGAGCCACAGTGCGAGCTGCCTCTTTTCTACTGTTTTTTGTTCCAGAAAAGTCAGAAAATAAATATTCTCCGAATTGGACGGGACAAAAGCCAAAGTGCCTATTTTTCCAGAAGTCATCAGATGCCAGAGTACGAGACAGAGAGGGGCCAGGGGCCACCACAAAACCTGGCCATGCGGCCTAGCCTGGCCCGTGCCAGGGGGTGCTCTGGCCGCCTCCGGCAACCCCTCGTCCTTCCCTTCCGCCTATAAGATTCCCTCGGGACGAAAACCCTAAGGGCCCGATCAAAAATCCACGAAAGAGTCTGTAGCCGCCGACATGTCCATCCCTAGATCGGGAGGGATCTGAAGCTCTTCCCGGCACCCTGTCGGAGAGGGGAATTCACCCTGGAGGCCTTCTTCATCACCATGCAAGCCTCTAGTGTGATGCGTGAGTAGTTCATCCTTGGACTACGGATCCATGTAGTAGCTAAATGGCTGGTTCTCCTCCTTTGTGCTTTCATGTCTAGATCTTGTGAGTTCCGTTCATGATCAAGATCATCTATTTGTAATTCTGCATGTTGTGTTTGCCAGGATCTGATGGATATTGAGATGCTATTTCAGATTGATTATTGATTCTATCATGTCTTTATTATTTGTGATCTTGCATGCTTTCCGTTGTTAGTAGCTATCTTGGCCAAGTAGATGCTAGCAACTCCAAGAGTTAGTATTTATGCTCGATAGTGGGTTCATGCCTCTGGTAATCTGAGGAAGTGACAGAAATCTCTAAGGTACTAGATGTCCTGTTGCTACTAGGGAGAAAACCAAAATCCTTTGTCCATAGAACAATCATATTGTTTACTTTACACGCAGTTCGTAAAGCAATAATCTGTTGCTTGCAACTTAATACTGGAGGGGGTTCGGATGATAACCTGAAGGTGGATTATTAGTCATAGATGAAGTTGGATGGCGGTCTATGTATAATGTTGTAATGCCCAATCAAGTCTCAAAGGAGTCAATATGATTAGTATATGCATGTATTGATTTCTCGATGTTTGTCAATTGCCCCGCTGTAATTTGTTCACCCAGCATGTTATCTATCTAAGGAGAGCCACCTCTAGTGAACTATGGATCCCTGTCCTTTTCTTTTACATACAATCTACAAACTTTTACTGCTTTGTGTTTACTTTCTGCAAACTTTTACTTCTTTCCATTCGATACGTTTAATCCTTTGTTTTCAGCAAAACACAGTGAGATTGACAACCTCATCGCAAGTTGGGGACAGAGTTCTGTGGTTGTGTTGTGCATGTCTCCATGTTGCTACTAGCACCGGTAGTGCGCCTTGCCAAGGCTCAGCTAGCAACACCTTTGGGGTGTTTCCTTGCTCCTACTGGTTCGATTAAACCTTGGTTTCATAACTGAGGGAAACTTGCTGCTGTGCTCATCATACCTTCCTCTTGGGGTTCCCAACGAGCTCTACATCAACACCGCACCAACATCTTTCTGGCACCGTACACTGAGCCATCAAGCATTTTTCTGGCACCGTTGCCGGGGAGTCAAGGACATCTTCACAAGGGGAGTCCCTCATAACCAATCTCTTTACTTTGTTATTTTTCTTTTGCTTAGTTTCTTTTTTCTTTGTTTGCTTGTTTTGTTATCAAAAACACAAAAAGATAGTTTTACAAGTTTGCTTTCTTTATCAAAAACACACAAAAATTAAGTCTCCTTTAGTTTTCACCTCTTCCTTAGCTCACCATGTTGATCCCTAAATTCACACTAAAAGACCTTTCAATTGGTAGTGGTTCTATAATTGGGAAAGATAATATTGAAGAATTCTTTAATCATGTTAGTAAGCATGAAGATACTGAGGATAGATCCCTTGCAGAACTTGCTCCAAACTATGAGATTGCTGCAGCTTCTTTAATTCACATGTTAGAAGCTAGGTTTGTTAACCTCAACCCCTTAATGCAAGTAATGTTTCTTAAGCTTAAAGAAAATGAGGACCCTGAAAAGAGGGATTTTATTCTAGAAACCTTGTTTAAGGAATTCTATGATGTTGCCAAGGAAGCTAGGAAAGTCTTTGAACCTTTCAATATGCTAGGCTCATGTGTAGATGTTGTTGGTATATGAGAAAACATGAACAAAACCGAACCTAATGGGGAGGAACCTAAGATACCAATACCCTTTAAACTAGTAGCAATACATGATGCCATAGAAAAGAATCTTGATTGGATTATTCCTGCAAACCCTTTTGATGAGAATAGTGAACCTAAGAGCGTTGAGAGAGGATCCTCTAGAACTTATTTGGATGATATACCTTGCCTTGTTGAAAATATTTCTGATATTGATCTTAATGCTTCTTCATTTGAGAACACTTGATCCTTTTTCTTGCTTCTTATGCGTAACTTAAAGGCGTAAAGAAAAGTACTTATTAGGAGATAACCCAAAAGTTTTAGATGAGTCTTGAAAGTTATTACCTCAGTAATAACCGCTCCTTATACTTTTTATTTGCTTTTTGTGCCAAGAGTAACCTCTAATGAGAGAGAAGTAATGATTGGGAAAGTTGTTGTCCCGAAAAAAAATTATGTGCTTCACCGTAAACATTCATGTAAAATCTCTGAATGTCTTTTTGAGGCATGAATTTTTGTGCTTCTGCCCCAGGTTGTTATCTAACTTTCGTTAGTTCAACACTTTTTGATTTGAGCAACAGGAGGTCCTTGAAAAAATTCGTCTTTACCTGCTGGTCTGTTTTGACAGATTTCTGCCATTTTCTGCATTTGCTTCTTGTTGGTTCCTTTTTGAGTTCTTTTGGGGAATTGAGCTTTTTGAGGGAAGTGCTACAGTAGCTAGTGTTCTAAATGGAAGTTTATTTTGTGTTAGAACTGAACCTTAAGACTTATTTATCTTGAGTGCACTAATGTTGGTAATAAAGATTGTGTGAAGTTTTGTATGAAGGAAAAAATTCAGGTGTATGGAAGGAATGAGTAATGAGATGAAGGATGGACTAAAGCTCAAACATGGGGATGCCACGCGTGTCACCCCAAGAAATATCCAAGAAGTACAAGCATCAAAGCTTGGGGATGCCCAAGGCATCCCCTTCTTCATCAATAAAAATTCCAGGTTTCTTCCAAACGCTTCATTTTTATTGTTTCATGCACAGTTGTGTTATTCTTGGAGCGTCTTATTTTTTTCATTTTGGTTTTTGTTTGCTTGGTTTTCTTAGTTTTCTGAATAAATTGGTTGGACCCCCTCTTTCATACATTGGTTTGCAAATAGTTTGGTTTGGTTTGGAAAAGAGTAGGAAAGTTCATACTTATGTGGTAAAATGAGCTCGTTTTTGACTGTGGCCTATGCTCTGTCATGCCATGCTTGATATTGTTTTGGGTTTATGTTTAGTATTCTTTTCTATAGCATGACTTGTTATAAACAATTGAGATTGCTTAATGTGCCTTGGATGAATCATGCGTTGTTTTAGCATAGCCTTTGATGCTTTATTTGGGTTGACTTGGCACATGCTCACACCATGTTATGACTATCTCAAGTCACCATAGCCTTTATGATCCTTTAGTTTTCAACTCGTAGTATCACTTTATGCTTTGATCAATGATGTTTTGTCGCTTTGCATGATTATGGCCATTATTGCTCTCTTAGTTTGTCGCTCCCTGTCTTTTGCTAGCCTCCACAACCAAGTATGAGTTCCACTCATGCATCCAACTCCCTAAACCAAGTTATTCCAAAGAGTCCACCATACCTACCTACTATCTTATGCTATTCCAAGTATATTCATCCTTTTGTTTACCTTCCGAATTAAACTTGTTATGAGAAAACTAGTGATTAAAGCTCTCACGAACTTGATGGCACACTCTACTTTTAGTATATTAGTCATAGATGCAGTTGGATGGTGGTCTATGTATAATGTTGTAATGCCCAATCAAGTTTGAAAGGAGTCAAGATGATTAGTATATGCATGTATTGCTTTCTCGATGTTTGTCAATTGCCCCGCTGTAATTCGTTCACCCAGCATGTTATCTATCTTAAGGAGAGACACCTCTAGTGAACTATGGATCCCGGTCCTTTTCTTTTACATACAATATACAAAATTTTACTGCTTTGTGTTTACTTTCTGCAAACTTTTACTTCTTTCCATTCGATACGTTTAATCCTTTGTTTTCAGCAAAACACAGTGATATTGACAACCTCATCGCAAGTTGGGGACAGAGTTCTGTGGTTGTGTTGTGCAGGTCTCCACGTTGCTACTAGCACCGGTAGTGCGCCCTGCCAAGGCTCAGCTAGCAACACCTTTGGGATGTTTCCTTGCTCCTACTGGTTCGATTAAACCTTGGTTTCATAACTGAGGGAAACTTGCTGCTGTGCTCATCATACCTTCCTCTTGGGGTTCCCAACAAGCTCTACATCAACACCGCACCAGCATCTTCCTGGCACCATACACTGAGCCATCAGCTCCATGGCGCCATCTGCTCGCAAGAATATGCGGCTGCCGAAGGAGTCGTCAGAGTCGGAGGACCAAACATTCGATTTTGATAAATTTGATTGGTAAGTACACAATTCTCATCTTGGTTCCTTTTGGAATTGCGTTTCCTGATGCTGGTTTTTGTTCCATAGTCAACCGGCATCGTCGTCTTCTGGCGACGTCCAATTTTTTATGGAATCTGGAGTCGCGGACTCCAAGGCCGAAGAAGTGGCTGAACGATCTTCTTATCCTCTGTTGGCGTCCGACTCTGGGCATAACTTGTTGAGTTCTCCACATGTTGTGGAGCACCAGATGGTTGTCCGGACGACTGTGCGGCAATCGACTTCGGAGTCTCTGGAGGAGCATGTATGTGTGATGTTGCTTTTTGCAGTCGAATTTGTCGTCCATGCTATCTTCGGATCCTTTTAATTTTCTTCTACGGCAGCTTATTGTGAAGGAAGATGCTCGTCTAGTGGAGCAGGTACATGCAATGGGTTGACATCACGCATTGCTAGACAATCGCCATCGCGTGGTTGAAAGTTACTATCTTTGTTTCTTATTCTTTGTCGTTGTGATGGTTTTATACATTTGACTGACGATCCATCTTGTATTTTTGCAGCTGAGCATAACGAACTTCTTCGCGAAGCTGCTTCTCTTGAAAAGACGCTCGCTGCGGCGGTGAAGAGTAGTGATGAGGCAGTCGCTGTGCCAGATGAATCGCGGAAACGCGAAGAGGATTTGCGCACCTCCATCACTGCGAGGGAAAAGTTGTTCGAAGAACAGCTCTTCTTGATTGCCAAGTCTCTTTCAGGTATTCTTTCATCTGGATTCTGATTGTTTCTTTCTTCCATATCTTGCGATTGTGCTAACACTTTGTTCTGTGTAGATGCTGGTGGTCTGAGCTTTGGCATGCAGGCGCTTCATCGTGATGATGCTTTGGCAGGAGCCGTCGCGGTAGTCGAAGACCACAGCGCTTCCATTCAGGGAACACTAACCAAGGCTAAGGGTGTGCTCAGTCGCATCCACGAGGAGCTGGCGCCCAAGGCGGAGCTAATTGAGAACTTGGATGACCTGGTGGAGTCCCTTGCTAGAAGTATCCCCTCAGACTTCAGGAAATCGCACCATGCAGTTGGCGCCTCCATGGCACTCGCCATGGTGCAAGCCCATGGTGTGGAGATGGATCCAGCCGCGGTCTCCAAGGCGATGCCTATCGGCGCAGATGGTCAACAGGTATTTTTTGCTCCCTTTGCAACTGTCTACGGCAAGTACGGGCCGCAACTCATCAACACAGTCTCCAAGTATTCTGAGGAGCTATAGCAAGCCAAGAAGGCGCGAAGGCTGCGGCGTCAGGGGCTGGTGGGAAGTCTGTGGCGTCTGATACTGCCATGGACTCGATGAGGCCCCCGAAACCGAAGTCCAAGTCAAAGAAGCAGGCTGCTCCTCAGTAGTTATATTTGTAATAGTTAATAGCTCGACTCCTTTTGTTGAAAACATGCCGCTGGTTGAGTGTCTCTGTTGATACTTTTGCTATGTTTGAATGCACTTGAGTTTTTGTCCATGCGTTGATTGGTCCCTAATTATCTCTTGCTTGGCTTGTGATAGGGTACATTGAGTGGTCCTTCGAGTGAGCCTCGGGATCCGCCATCCGTTGGTGATACCTTAGCGCAATCGCACTCAAGGGTGGATGAGTTGTCGCTGCTTTCGCGACTGCGCGATTGCGTTAAGCAGCTGGAACACGAACTTCCCATCCTCCGTGGTAATGCGGATGTATGGAAGTCGAGGGCGGAGAAAGCCATAGCCCGAGAGCAATATCTACTAGAGGAGGTGGCGTAGCTGGGTGATCAGTTCAAGTGTTAGCTTTCTGCCCCTTATCTTTTCTTGTAGTCAATCGCAGTAGGTCATTGTCTTCATACTTTTGCCTCTTGCTTGGTATAGTTGTCAGCGCACGTCATCCGCAGGATGAGAAAGACAAGATCGCCATTCGCATGAACGAACTGACCCAGAAACAACTTCAGGCAAGTGGGTACTTCTAGGTGGATCATGATCGCGCAATCGCACTTGCGACCCTGCAGGATCGTGCCACGCGAGTGCTCCACTTTCTAAAGAAATTGCAGTCGTGCCTGAGGAATATCTACCAGACATGTTTCCACTTGACACCATCCCTTCGAGCTTGTTGGCTCTCCTAGCTAAACTTTAGGATTTGAGTGTAGTTCGCGAGTGCGTGCGGCAGCAATTAGTGGCTGATGCCAAGGCTGTTTTGTCGCTGGTGCGACTACATAGGCCTGATGTGGATATTGCAACTGTTGCTACTGGACCTCCGATGCTGCCGGCAGGTTCGGCCTGGAATATGGTTCCTCATTACCAGGCGGTGGATCGCCCAGCAGAGGAAATTGTTCACTTCTTCGAGGAACAGACAAACGTTCTTCTATTGCAATAGTAGTTTAACTTGTATCCTGCACATAAGTATACCAGTGTTGTAAAGTTCGTATATATGCTGTATATAATTGATTAATATTGATATGTAAAGATCTTGCTAGCTTATATGTTTTGTGAGTGCATTGCACTATGCGATTCGTTTTCATTAGCTTGACGTGTGTTTATCTCAGCACCTTGCCAACCTCCCAGGTGCACTGCAGCTAGGTTGGTTTTTGCGAAGGGTTCGATTAGTGTGTTAGCTACTCGGGATATCGCGATTGGTTTGTAGAACAATTGTGTAAAGGATAGCGCAGCCCCTGAGTGATAAGATTACGACGAATAATAGAAAAACGCAGAGTTTGGGGCACTTAGCTTTATTTATTCGTAGAACAGTACGAGGTACAATGTGTGGCTAAGTAGCCTGGCTGAAAATCCTTATTTGTAAATTAAAAGGAAGAAATGACGACTAGGGGTAGAAGTGCCGCAGCTGCGCGATATTCCAGGGGTTGGAGTATGCGACTCCTGTCTCGAAATTTTTAAGGCGATAGGCGCCACCTGGGATTACTTCTGTAATCACATACGGTCCTTCCCAAGGGGACTCGAGCTTGAGCTGCCCTTGCTGCTTTAGTCGTAGGACTAGGTCTCCTTGGACGAAGGATCTGGGGCATAGCCTTCTGCTGTGGTAGTTGCGCAGGTTCTACTGGTAGATCGTCGATCTTTCTGCTGCGATGTCTCGTGCCTCGTCAAGGAGATCGACGGAGTCTTGGAGTGCAAGTGTTGACTCCTGCTCGCTGTATGCGACTACCCGCGGGGCTTTAAAGCGTACTTCTGCTAGTAGTACCACTTCAGCACCATGCACCATGAAGAATGGAGTGTATCCTGTGGCACTGTTTGGAGTTGTGCGTAAGCTCCAGAGTACGGATTGCAACTCGTCTGGCCAACATCCGGTGGCTTGTTTGAGTGGCCGGAGGAGTCGCTTCTTGATTCCGCCACAGACGAGGCCATTGGCCTTTTCGACTTGACCGTTGGTCAGTGGATGAGCTACGGATGCGTAGCTTATGTTGATTCCCAAATTTTCACAGAAACCCTGGAACTCCTTAGAGGTGAAATTCGTTCCATTGTCCGTGATGATGCTGTGTGGCACTCCGAAGCGATAGACAATGGACTCGAAGAACTTGACGGCACTGGCTCCTAACTGGTTTGTCACCGGCATTGCCTCTATCCACTTGGTGAATTTGTCGACTACGACCAAGAGGTAGACGTAGCTTCCTCGTGAGGATTTTGGGAGCTTGTCGACCGTGTCGAGTCCCCATTGCGCGAAGGGCCAAGCTAGTGGTATTGGCCAGAGTTCCGTGCCAGGTGCATGCAGTTTGTCCGTGAATCGCTGACAAGCGTTGCATCTCTGGACGATGTCCTTGGCGTCGTGCATGGCCGTGGGCCAGTAGAATCCAACTCGTAGAGCTTTGGCGACGAGGGCGTGACTGCCGGCATGGTGCCCGCAAGTTCCTTCATGTATGTCAAGGAGGACAACCCTTCCGTCCGTGTTGGAGACGCACCGTTGGAGTAATCCTATGATGCTGTGCTTGTATAGTTCGCCGTTGATGACGGCGAATGCCTTGGATCGCCATGCCACGTGTCACGTGTCAGTCGGGTCGTCCTCTTGCTGAGAAGATATGTGATGTAGGGTTGAATCCAAGATGGCTCGATCATCATGACACCCATTGGTTCCTCAAGTCCTGTGTCGAGCTCTAGGTCGTCGAGTGCTATTGGCTCATTGGGCGGCGTAGCTCCCGAGTCTGTTGTTGCGCTTGTTTTCTTCTCTGCGGCCTTTGGCTTGATGGAGCATTCGTAGATACGCTCGAGAAATACCCCAGGTGGTATGGGGGCGCAGGTGGAGCCAATGTTGGCGAGTGCATCCACCTCTTCATTGCTTTCGCGTCCTACGTGCCACAGCTCATAGCGGTCGAAGTCCCCTTCGAGTGTGTCATAGAGGTCGCGGTAGGTGATCATATTGTCGTTCAGTGTGTCACACTCGTGCATCGTTTGGTTAACGACCAGCTTGGAGTCACCATAGATGATGAGCCTCTTGGCGCCGCAGGCTTTTTCCATCCTCATCCCATGCAACAGGTCCTCGTATTCAGCTTCGTTGTTGGAGGCAGTGAACTGCATTCGCAGAATGTATTTTAGCTTATCTCCTTGGGGCGATGTCAATATGGCACCTGCGCCAGCCCCGTCTTTACGCTTTGATCCATCGAAGTGCATCGTCCAGAGGTAGGACGTGTCTAGTTTTTCGGGGAGCTGATTCTCCATCCAGTGCACGAGGAAATCAGGGAGGACTTGCAACTTGATCGCGTCGCGCTTTTCATATGTAATGTCTCGTGGAGATAGCTCGATTCCCCAAAGCACAACTCGTCTAGTGGCGTCGGGGTTGTTGAGGATATGCCCAAGCGGGGCGTCGTTGACCACCACGATTGGGTGTTCCTGGAAGTAATGACGCAGTCGCCTAGCTGTCATGAAGATGTCGTATGCCAGCTTCTGGTAGTGCGGGTACCGCTGCTTTGTTGGCGTGAGTACCTCGCTGAGGTAGTAGACTGGGCGCTGCACCCCGTGGACTTTGTTTTCTTCGGCTCGTTCCACCACGAGTACTGTGCTGACCACTTGGTTGGTGGCGGAGATGTATAGCAGCAATGGTTCCGTTTCGTGTGGTGTCACCAGTACTGGTGAGGTAGATAGTAGATGCTTGAGGTCTTCGAATGCTTCGAACTTGTCAGTTTTACGGAGAAGTTGGTAGAAGGGCAGTGCCTTTTCACCCATACTACTAATGACTATACTGAGCACCGCGATTCGCCCAGCTAGTTGTTGGACGCCTCTTATATTCTTATGCTTCTCCATGGCCAGTATGGCTTTTATTTTCTTCGGGTTCGCCTCAATTCCCTTCGTGGAGATGAGATACGCGAGTAACTGCCCAGATGGTACGCTGAAGGCGCTCTTGTCTGGATTGAGCTTGATCCGTTAGCGGTCGAGGTTGGCGAAGGTTTCGTGTAAATTGTCGATTAGCGAGGCTTCCTCCTTTGTTTTGATGATGATGTCATTGATGTAGACTTGGATATTGCGACCAAGTTGATCCTTGAGGCAAGCCTGCATGCACCGTTGATAGGTGGCTCCTGCGTTTTTTAGCCTGAATGGCATTATGTTGTAGCAGAACACACCGAACGGCGTTGTAAACGCCGTTTTCTCTTGATCTTCCTTCTTCATTCGAATCTGATTATAGCCTGAGTAGGCGTCGAGGAAGCAGAGGCGCTCACATCCCGCGGTGGAGTCGATGATTTGGTCGATTCGCGGAAGCGGCAAGTGATCTTTTAGGTAGTGCTTGTTCAGGGAGGTAAAGTCCATGCACTCCCGCAGGATATCTGTGCCCTTTTTGGGTACCAGTACCGTGTTGGCGAGCCAAGTGCTTTCCTTGATCTCGCGTATGAATTTGGCATCGAGGATTCTGTTGATCTCCATTCCGACCGCCTTTTTACCCTTGGTTCGGACAGTCGCCGAATTGTCTATTTGACTGGCCTTGCGTTTGGGTTGACGTTGAGTGCGTGCTCGGCGAATTCCCTGGGAACTCCTGGCATGTCCGCTGGACACCAGGCGAAGATTTCCCAGTGCTCATGGAGGAATTCGACGAGCACGAGCTCCTATGTAGAACTCAAGTTGTTGGCGATGAGGGCCGTCTTCGTCGGGTCCGATGGGTCGACCTGGACTTTCTTCGTGTGCACCGACGAGTCGAAGGACAGGTCGGGTGAACTTGGTCGACTCAGGGGAGGCAGACTGTTGTCTGTCGACTCCTTCAATCATGCGAGCTCTTCCTTCATGCTGAAGGACTGGGAGATTCTGTTGAATTCCCTATCGCATCTGTCAGACCTTTCAAAACATCCGTTGATTGTGATGACGCTGTTTGGACTTGGCATTTTCATCTGCAGGTAGGCGTAGTGCGCCACTACCATGAACCTAGCCAACGCGACGCGTCCGAGGATGTAGTGGTACTGTGAGGGCCAGTCGATGATACGTCCATTTTGCATCACTATTCCATGTCTTAATTCACTATTATTCATTGATATATTTCGTATTGAGAGGTGATACTTATGTTATTTCGTCTGTTTTTGCATGGTTGATGACTTTTGGAGCATGGACCTCTCCAGTCCGGATTCTGATGGAAAAGGTGCTATTTGGAGGCAAAATTCGCGAAGATCAGAAAATCCAGGAAAATATACGGAAAATCCTATTTTTCCAGAATACTAAAGATGCCAGAAGACGGATTGGAGATGGGCCAGAGGGGGCCCACACCACTCCCTGGCGCGGGCAGCCCTAGGCCGCGCCTGGAGGTGGTGTGGCCACCCTGGACCACTCCAGCCTCTCTCCTCTGGCGTATATCATCCTCCCGAAACCCTAAGACTCGGAGAGCGACCACAGAAAGATTCCGCCGCCTCTGCGGGGCGGAGAACACCGAAAGAGAAAGACCTCTCCGGCAGACAGATTTCTGCCGGGGGAATTCCTTCCCGGAGAGGGGAGATGGTCGCCATCAACTCCACCATCAAGCTGGACTTCATCGGGATCATCATCATCATCACCACCCTCATCACCATCAGCACCCTCATCACCATCTCCATATTGCTGTAACAATTGCGTTGAATCTTTCATAGTTCATAGGGGAAACTTTCCCGGTGTTGATTACTCTTTGTAGTTAATGCTATTGAGTGAACCATTGAATTATTGTTTATGTTCAGATTGTTATACATCATTATTCCATCTCTGATCATGATCCATATGATGTCTTGTGAGTAGTTCGTTTTGTTCTTGAGGACATGGGAGAAGTCTTGTTGTTAGTAGTGGAGTTGTGTTGAGAAATATTCAATAGATTGTTATTTAAGTTGTGGTGTACTTCTTCTAGTGGTGTCATGTGAACGTCGACTACATGACACTTCACCTATATGGGCCTAGGGGAATGCATTGTGTATTTGGCTACTAATCGTAGGGGTTGCGGGAGTGACAGAAACCTGAACCCCCGTTAGGAAACCATTGCACAAGGGACGTAAGGGTCTTAGAGTTTAAAGCTATGGTTAGGTTTCTACGTTAATTACTTTCTTGTACTTATGGATGTTTGCAAGGGGTATAATCACAAGTAAGTATTAGTCTTGGATGGGGCGGTACATTAGCACAGGTTCACCCACACAACACTTAGCAAGCTAAAGAAGATTAATCAACTATATGAAGCGAAAGCACTTGACAGTCTTCCCATGTGTCCTCGAGAACATTTTGTCATCTTAAGTAATACAACCAGCTTGTCCTTTGCTGCATAAAGGATTGGGCCACTTGCTGCATTTATTCCTACTGTCTTTTATTTACTCGTACTTTGTTTACTTGCTTTATCAAAAACCCCTAAAAATCCGTTTGCTAAGTATTTGCAGAGAATTCCTGATCCATACCACTAGCCAGCACCTTCTGCTCCTTGTTGGGTTCGACACTCTTACTTATCAAAAATACTGCGATACACCCCCTATACTTGTGGGTCATCAAGACTATTTTCTGGTGCCGTTGCCGGGGAGTGAAGCGCTATTGGAGAGTGGAACTGGTAAAGGAAACTTCTACTGTGAGTATTGTTTACTTCTGTTAGTTGCTTTATTTTTGTTATGGATCATTCGCTGAGTTTCTTATTTGGTAATGCTACTACCACTGCTAAGGTAGTAGATAAACCACCACCTGCTGAGAATGATGTTTTCAAAATACCTACAAGAATTATTGATCGTGTCTGGAATGGGAGGAAATAGTGCCTCTCTTTTCTTCAAAGTTTTATCCTCCTAGTGAGATTCATAAAGATCGGAATCAAATATACATCTTTTGGCCTCTTGATGGAGAGAGTACAACTCAAGCTTGGGGGAGATTGAAGTTACTAATGCTCAAATGTCCCATTCATGAGCTCCCCAACAATATTATTATCAATAACTTTTATGCAAGGCTCCCTCTACATGATAAAGATTTATTGGATGCTTCTTGTGCTGGATCATTCACTCGCATGGAAGAAGAAGCTAAATGGGACCTTCTAGACCGTATTGAAGACAATGCTAAAGCTTGGGAGAATGACAAAGGTAGAAAGTCAGGTATAACTTATGATTATGAATGCATTGAATCTTTTATGGGAACTGATGACTTTCAAAATATTAAAAATGCTTATGGTCTAGACACTCAAGCTATTGCTTCTTATTTTAAGGCTTTTGCTTCCTACATTGAAGTGCCTAAAAAGAAGTGGAATAAGTATCATGAACCTTATTAAGATGTTGCTAAGAGTGTTCCTGCAAGAAATACTAAAGTTTATACTGCTAATCATGTTTTACCTAAACCTTATATTGAGAAAATGCCTTTCCTAGTTAGGATTAAGGAACATTCTATGATAGCTAGTATGGTTAATGAAAGTACAAGAATAGCTGCTGAACCTGATAAAAAAATGGTTGATGAACCTATAATAGTAAATGTGAAAGACTTTGTTACTAAATATGAAAAAGAGGAACACCCTATCCTTTGTAAGGATACCTCTGATATTGTTTCACAAAGTAGTGTTATGAGAGCTAGTATTCCTGTGTTTTCTGTTAGAATAAGTGATCATTGCTATGATGGTCCTTGTGATAGCTATATTGTTAAGTTTATGCATGATACTGAAAGCTAGTATGAGTGAGGGAAAAGTGTTCTTATGTATCTCAATAATATCAAGTTTCCTCGTTTTATGCTGAAAGTTTTTATGTTGCACTTGTTTTGCCTTCTTATGCAAGAAGCCTCCGGTTTCAACAACTTGTTTGTTTACAAAATCCCCTTGGATAGGAAGTGGGTTAGACTTAAATGTGTGTGTGTTTTTGCTTCTTAATGCTCTCTTTCACTTCAATCCATATCCCTATGAGAGCTTCTTCAAAATTATCATGCCCATCTTAAATGGCTATAAAGAAAGAGCTTTATGGGAGACAACCCAGTTTGTTTTTGCTTTTAGTTTGTTTTTGTTTCATTGAGTCTTGGAAGTTATTACTTCGGTAATAACCGCTCTTTATCCGTTTTTTTGGATTTTGTGTCAATATCAACCTCTAATGAGAGAGAAGTAATATTTGGGGAAGTTGCTGTTCCGAAACAGATTTTTGTGCTTCACCATAAAAATTCGTGAGAGATCTCTGTATGTCCGATTGAGCTGTAATTTTTTGTGCTTCTGCCCCAGGTTGTTATTTAACTTTAGTTAGTTTTTCACTTTTTGATTTGGGGAAAATAAGATTTTCTAAAAAATTGATCTTTACCTCCTGGTCTGTTTTGACAGATTTTGCCAAACTTGCATTTGCTTCTTTATTCGATTTCCTTTTTGAATTATTTTTTTGTTTTCAGAAGGAGTTGCTTCAGTAGCTTTTGTTTTGGTGGTTTTCAGTTGAAGTTGGAATCAAAAGGTTTTATCACTTCATATATACTAATGTTGCTAATGAGAACTGTGTGAAGTTTTGTGTGAAAGAAATTTCTAGGAAGTGGAGATAATGGTGTAATAAGGAAAATAAGGGTTTTATAACTCAAGTAATAAGTGTATGAGGATGAAGATATTGATGATATTCAAGAGATGCCTCTGGAAGAATCTACTAGATACCAAATTCAGAGACCTGCAGAGTCTGTTTTCAAATAGGTAACAATTTTGGTAAGAAAAGTTCCGCGAAAATAGAATCCAACTATACTTTTGCAATTTTTAGTCAATAAGGGAAGTTACGAAGCGAAAAAGGGACGGAACCGGAGCCGGGGTAGCCCACACCACCCTGTGGCGTGGGACCACCCCTGGCCGTGCCACCAGGTGGTGAGGCCACCCCAGACTCCGCCTCCGACTCGTTTTCTCCCAGTACCTTCCTTTTGATATGAAACTTCGTAATATATAACCCCCCGGATCCCCCGAGGTCTGTATATCGTGTTTTCGTCATGTTTTTGTTTCGATCTGTTTCTGTCAGGACATACTCTTTGAAAGATTAGAAGCACAATGGTGCCCGCCGAGGATAAAGGGAAGGAGCCTATGGAGGAAGACCTCCAAGACCCCAGGAAGGACAAGGAGATCAAGAGTGAAGGTGAAGAGGACCAAGGCCAACATCCGCATACCGGCACTACCTTTGCAAGCATTGGACTGGTGGCAAATCCAGCCATTGGAGGGAAGCCTCCACATCACCGTTCAGATCCCTTGTCACTTCCTCCATGCACCAAGAATCCTTTCCGTACCCATATCCATGAGCATCAATACTAGAATATGCCCAAAGGGAAATTACCCTCCAATTGGGATTTGCCTCGTTCTAGCCATGCAGGAAAAGAAGACTTCAAGGAGGAAGAGTGGGAAAAGAATAGCAGGAGCTGGAATTCTCAACACGACATGATCATGAGCCGCATGGAGCAAAACTCACAGCTGATTCGTAATCTCACCTTCGATATTGAGGACTTGGGGAAGCTGATTAGAGAGCTCATCGAGAGGATACCACCACCACCACCTAAGGAGCAATTCGTCATCAGTTTTGGCATCCCCTTGGTTTGTTCCAAGCTTGGGGGAGTGCCCCGGTATCATATCACTATCTTCTATCTTTTTACCTTATTAGTAGAGTCATATCATGAATAGAGGAGTTATTATGTAGTGTGGTTTGCATTATGGAAGTGTCCCATCTCTCGTTAGATATGTATCCCTTGGTGTGAGTTGCCTTTATGGAATATTAATGAGAAGTTCTATCATTCACTCTTTTGCATAGCTTATATTAGTTTTCAATTCGTGGTTATATGATTGATCTTGTTGTTAGTATTGGTATCACTTTCGGATCATTGAGTTAATTTAGTTGGTTTTGACAAACCTGGCTCGGTCAGGAGCAACACTATTTTTGAGAGTTGAATGAAAAAGATAAAAGTGCCTTTAAAGAAAAATTATTTCATCATCTTTCTTTCTTGATTTTCTTATAAGTCTAGCATTCTCTAGTTAAGATCTTTTGTGTTTCCAAGGAAGATTGCATGTTTGTCTTTATCACTCATATATTTGGTTGTTTCCTTCAACTCTTATACTTGCTACTTAGCCTTGCTAGCCAAAAATCTATACTGAGAGGGTATTCTTCTCGTCATCCACCTCCTTTAAACCAAAACCTTTGCCATTTGTGTCCACCATACCTACCTATTAGCATTATTGCTATTCCAAGTAAATTCTTGTTTTATTTACGTCCCAAATTAAACTTGTTATGTGAAAGTTAGTGATTAAAGCTCTCACGAACTTGATGGCACACTTTACTTTCTTGCATTTAATAAACTTGAACCATTGGGTCCTTCTTTGTTGGGTATATGCTTGCGCTTTATGAGTTGAGTTAGCCGAACCATGTATCATGGGGACCGCTATCAACACTTTATTTGGTACTTTGTACCTAGTTGATATCATTTTCTTTTGCTTATGGATCCCGGCGGTGTGAAATAAAAGTGGAACTTGTAAGATCATGGAACTTGTGAGATCGTGTCATGGATAACTACTATGTTTTCAAAATACCTACGCTGAATCATTTACTCTTTATACACGAATTATGCGGGTTGTTCAAGTTTGCAGGTATTACTACAGATCAAGTTAAGAAGTTATTCTCATTATCACTGAAAGGAAGAGTTGAGGAATGGTATAAGCTGCTGAAGAATGGTCAAGCTCTGGAATGGGAGGAAATAGTGCCTCTCTTTTATTCAAATTTTATCCTCCTAGTGAGATTCATAAAGATCGGAATCAAATATACAACTTTTGGCCTCTTGATGGAGAGAGTACAGCTCAAGCTTGGGGGATATTGAAGTTACTAATGCTCAAATGTCCCATTCATGAGCTCCCCAACAATATTATTATCAATAACTTTTATGCAAGGCTCCCTCTACATGATAAAGATTTATTGGATACTTCTTGTGCTGGATCATTCACTCGCATGGAAGAAGAAGCTAAATGGGACCTTCTAGACCGTATTCAAGACAATGCTAAAGCTTGGGAGAATGACAAAGGTAGAAAGTCAGGTATAAATTATGATTATGAATGCATTGAATCTTTTATGTTAACTGATGACTTTCAAAATATTAAAAATGCTTATGGTCTAGACTCTCAAGCTATTGCTTCTTATTTTAAGGCTTTTGCTTCCTACATTGAAGTGCCTAAATAGAAGTGGAATAAGTATCATGAACCTTATTAAGATTTTGCTAAGAGTGTTCCTGCAAGAAATACTAAAGTTTATACCCCTAATCATGTTTTACCTAAACCTTATATTGAGAAAATGCCTTTCCCAGTTAGGATTAAGGAACATTCTATGATAGCTAGTATGGTTAATGAAAGTACAAGAAAAGCTGTTGAACCTGATAAAAAAATGGTTGATGAACCTATAATAGCAAATGTGAAAGACTTTGTTACTAAATATGAAAAAGAGGGACACCCTATCCTTTATAAGGATACCTCTAATATTGTTTCACAAAGTAGTGTTATGAGAGGTAGTATTCCTGTGTTTTCTGTTAGAATAAGTGATCATTGCTATGAAGGTCCTTGTGATAGCTATATTGTTAAGTTTATGCATGATACTGAAAGCTACTATGAGTGAGGGAAAAGTGTTATTATGTATCTCAACAATATCAAGTTTCCTCGTTTTATGCTGAAAGTTTTTATGTTGCACTTGTTTTGCCTTCTTATGCAAGAAGCCTCTGGTTTCAACAACTTGTTTGTTTACAAAATCCCCTTGGATAGGAAGTGGGTTAGACTTAAATGTGTGTGTGTTTTTGCTTCTTAATGCTCTCTTTCACTTCAATCCATATCCCTATGAGAGCTTCTTCAAAATTATCATGACCATCTTAAATGGCTATAAAGAAAGAGCTTTATGGGAGACAACCCAGTTTGTTTTTGCTTTTAGTTTGTTTTTGTTTCTTTGAGTCTTGGAAGTTATTACTTCGGTAATAACCACTCTTTATCCTTTTTTTGGATTTTGTGTCAATATCAACCTCTAATGAGAGAGAAGTAATATTTGGGGAAGTTGCTGTCCCGAAACAGATTTTTGTGCTTCACCATAAAAATTCGTGAGAGATCTCTGTATGTCTAGTTGAGCTGTAATTTTTTGTGATTCTGCCCCAGGTTGTTATTTAACTTTCGTTAGTTTTTCACTTTTTGATTTGAGCAACATAAGATTTTCTAAAAAATTGATCTTTACCTGCTGGTCTGTTTTGACAGATTTTGCCAAACTTGCATTTGCTTCTTTATTCGATTTCCTTTTTGAATTATTTTTTTGTTTTCAGAAGGAGTTGCTTCAGTAGCTTTTGTTTTGATGGTTTTCAGTTGAAGTTGGACTCAAAAGGTTTTATAACTTCATATATACTAATGTTGCTAATGAGAACTGTGTGAAGTTTTGTGTGAAAGAAATTTCCAGGAAGTGGAGATAATGGTGTAATAAGGAAAAGAAGGGTTTTATAACTCAAGTAATAAGTGTATGAAGATGAATATATCGATGATATTCGAGAGATGCCTCCGGAAGAATCTACTAGATACCAAATTCAGAGACCTGCAGAGTCTGTTTTCAAATAGGTAACAATTCTGGTAAGAAAAGTTCCGCGAAAATAGAATCCAACTATATTTTTGCAGTTTTCAGTCAATAAGGAAAGTTACGAAGCGAAAAAGGGACGGAACCGGAGCCGGGGTAGCCCACACCACCCCGTGGCGCGGGCCCACCCCTGGCTGTGCCACTAGGTGGTGAGGCCACCCCAGACTCCGCCTCCGACTCGTTTTCTCCCAGTACCTTCCTTTTGATATGAAACTTCGTAATATATAACCCCCCGGATCCCCCGAGGTCCGTATATCATGTTTTTGTCGTGTGTTTGTTTTGATCTGTTTCTATCAGGACATACTCTTTGAAAGCTTAGAAGCACAATGGTTCCCGCCAAGGATAAAGGGAAGGAGCCTATGGAGGAAGACCTCCAAGACCCCGGGAAGGACAAGGAGATCAAGAGTGAAGGTGAAGAGGACCAAGTCCAACATCTGCATACCGGCACTACCATTGCAAGCATTGGAGTGGTGGAAAATCCAGCCATTGGAGGGAAGCCTCCTCATCACTGTTCAGATCCCTTGTCACTTCCTCCATGCACCAAGAATCCTTTCCGTAACCTTATCCATGAGCATCAATACTAGAATATGCCCAAAGGGAAATTACCCTCCAATTGGGATTTGCCTCGTTCTAGCCATGCAGGAAAAGAAGACTTCAAGGAGGAAGAGTGGGGAAAGAATAGCAGGAGCTGGAATTCTCAACACGACATGATCATGAGCCGCATGGAGCAAAACTCACAGCTGATTCATAATCTCACCTTCGAGATTGAGGACTTGGGGAAGCTGATTAGAGAGCTCATCGAGAGGATACCACCACCACCTAAGGAGCAATTCGTCATCAGGTTTGGCATCCCCTTGGTTTGTTCCAAGCTTGGGGGAGTGCCACGGTATCATATCACTATCTTCTATCTTTTTACCTCATTAGTAGAGTCATATCATGAATAGAGGAGTTATTATGTAGTATGGTTTGCATTATGGAAGTGTCCCCTCTCTTGTTAGATATGTATCCCTTGGTGTGAGTTGCCGTTATGGAATATTAATGAGAAGTTCTATCATTCACTCTTTTGCATAGCTTATATTAGTTTTCAATTTGTGGTAATATGATTGATCTTGTTGTTAGTATTGGTATCACTTTGGGATCATTGAGTTAATTTAGTTGGTTTTGGCAAACCTGGCTCGGTCAGTAGCAACACTATTTTTGAGAGTTGAATGAAAAAGATAAAAGTACATTTAAAGAAAAATTATTTCATCATCTTTCTTTCTTGATTTGCTCATAAGTCTAGCATTCTCTAGTTGAGATCTTTTGTGTTTCCAAGGAAGATTGCATGTTTGTCTTTATCACTCGTATGTTTGGTTGTTTCCTTCACCTCTTATACTTGCCACTTAGCCTTGCTAGCCAAAAACCTGTACTGAGAGGGTATTCTTCTCGTGCATCCACCTCCTTTAAACCAAAACCTTTGCCATTTGTGTCCACCATACCTACCTATTAGCATTATTGCTATTCCAAGTAAATTCTTGTTTTATCTACCTCCCAAATTAAACTTGTTATGTGAAAATTAGTGATTAAAGCTCTCACGAACTTGATGGCACACTTTACTTTCTTGCATTTAATAAACTTGAACCATTGGGTCCTTCTTTGTTGGGTATATGCTTGCGCTTTATGAGTTGAAGTTAGCCGAACCATGTATCATGGGGACCGCTTTCAACACTTCATTTGGTACTTTGTACCTAGTTGATATCATTTTCTTTTGCTTATGGATCCCGGCGGTGTGAAATAAAAGTGGAACTTGTAAGATCATGGAACTACTATGTTTTCAAAATACCTACGCTGAATCATTTACTCTTTATACACGAATTATGCGGGTTGTTCAAGTGTGCAGGTATTACTACAGATCAAGTTAAGAAGTTATTCTCATTATCACTGAAAGGAAGAGTTGAGGAATGGTATAAGCTGCTGAAGAATGGTCAAGCTCTGGAATGCGAGGAAATAGGGCCTCTCTTTTATTGAAAGGTTTATCCTAATAGTGAGATTCATAAAGATCGAAATCAAATATACAACTTTTGGCCTCTTGATGGAGAGAGTACAGCTCAAGCTTGGGGGAGATTGAAGTTACTAATGCTCATATGTTGATTTATTCAATCATGTTTCTTATGTTCCTTGTTTTGCACATTGCTCTTATCTTGATGTTTACTAATTTGAAAGTTATCATTGAAAAAACAGGTATTTGTGAACTCCAGCAAATTATCAACTATTCTTCGACCAAGAGCTAAGTTTGCCATTACCAATTATGATTCACTTTATGTATCTTTATTGTGTTTCCTTTAGTTATTACAAGTTGAGTTATATAATAGTGAGTTGTCTTCTATTATGATCTATGTATTTGATGAATGTGATGCTTCTTTTCTGTATTCTTTTATCGACTCTTCACTCCATAAACCAGAGGCCATGTTTATTGAGCTCAGTTTCGCTTGGGGACAAGCGAAGTCTAAGCTTGGGGGGAGTTGATACGTCCATTTTGCATCACTATTCTATGTCTTAATTCACTATTATTCATTGATATATTTCGTATTGAGAGGTGATACTTATGTTATTTCATTTGTTTTTGCATGGTTGATGACTCTTGGAGCATGGACCACTGCAGTCAGGATTCTGATGGAAAAGGTGCTGTTTGGAGGCAAAATTCACGAAGATCAGAAAATTCGGGAAAATATACGGAAAATCCTATTTTTCCAGAAGACTAAAGATGCCAGAAGACGGAGTGGAGATGGGCCACAGGGGGCCCACACCACCCCCTGGCACGGGCAGCCCTAGGCCGCTCCTGGAGGTGGTGTGGCCACCCTGGCCCACTCCAGCCTCTCTCCTCTCGTGTATATCATCCTTCCGAAACCCTAATTCTCGGAGAGCGACCACAGAAAGATTCCACCGCCTCTGCGGGGCGGAAAACACCGAGACAGAAAGATCTCTCCGACGGACTGATTTCTGCCGTGGGAATTCCTTCCCGGAGAGGGGAGATCGTCGCCATCAACACCACCATCAAGATGGAATTCATCGGGATCATCATCACCATCAGCACCCTCATCATCATCTCCATATTGCTGTAACAATTGCGTTGAATCTTGCATAGTTCATAGGGGAAACTTTCCCGGTGTTGATTACTCTTTGTAGTTAATGCTATTGAGTGAACCATTGAATTATTGTTTATGTTCAGATTGTTATACATCATTATTCCATCTCTGATCATAATCCATATGATGTCTTGTGAGTAGTTCGTTTTGTTCTTGAGGACATGGGAGAAGTCTTGTTGTTAGTAGTGGAGTTGCGTTGAGAAAGATTCAATAGATTGTTATTTAAGTTATGGTGTACTTCTTCTAGTGGTGTCATGTGAACGTCGACTACATGACACTTCACCTATATGGGCCTAGGGGAATGCATTGTGTATTTGGCTAATAATCGTAGGGGTTTCCGGAGTGACAGAAACCTGAACCCCCCTTAGGAAACCATTGCACAAGGGACGTAAGGGTCTTAGAGTTTAAAGTTGTGGTTAGGTTTCTACCTTAATTACTTTCTTTTACTTACGGATGTTTGCAAGGGGTATAATCACAAGTATGTATTAGTCTTGGATAGGACGGTACATTAGCATAGGTTCACCCACACAACACTTAGCAAGGTAAAGAAGATTAATCAACTATATGAAGCGAAAGCACTTGAAAGTCTTCCCATGTGTCCTCGAGAACGTTTGGTCATCTTAAGCAATACAACCGGCTTGTCCTTTGCTGCATAAAGGATTGGGCCACTTGCTGCATTTATTCCTACTATCTTTTATTTACTCGTACTTTGTTTACTTGCTTTATCAAAAACCCCTAAAAATCCGCTTGCAAAGTATTTGCAGAGAATTCCTGATCCATACCACTAGCCAACACCTTCTGCTCCTCGTTGGGTTCGACACTCTTAATTATCGAAAATACTGCGATACACCCCCTATACTTGTGGGTCATCAGTCGACGAGTTCGAAGTCTGTGCGTTCGTGTCTGTGCGTGCGCCACTACCATGACATAGAAGTTGATTTTGCCTAGGGGATATATGCCCTTCCCTGGGACGATGTCGTGGAACATTGTGTCTGAGACCTTTAGACACGTCAGAGGGATCATCATTGCTCGCAAGGTACTTGCGAACATGAGGTTAATGCCGCTTCCACCATCCATGAAGAAGCGACTCATGTCGAAGCCTCCGATCTGCGCCTCGAGTACGAGGGGACAGTGGCCTGGACGAGGTACTTGGCGCGGATGGTCGCGCTTGTCGAAGGTGATGCAGGAGTCGCTTCCACTGAGGAACTCAGTGGTGGATGGCGGAGATTTTGTCGCCAAGCTGACTTGGCGAGTGATGGCCTTCTGCACCCTATTTGAGGGGCGCCCCTTTTGGATCATCATTTTGCCCATAGCCCATGGGTATGGCTCGCTGCCTTGATTCTGGACCGGTGCGGCCGTGGGTGGTGCTACTCCAGGTGGTGTTGGAGGAGCTCCATGTGTTATGGAACCTGGGGCTACTACGTAGCCCCTGTTGACCACGTCGCGATTCATCCGAGCCAGGCCCTCATGGAGTTTGAGAAACTCACGGCAGTCCTTGAGAAGGTGGCTGGATTTTTTCTTGCCGTCGTGCTTGTCGGTGTATAAGTGCATGTTGCACGGCCCGGACAGTTTTTCCTCAATTGTTGTTGCAGGTGCCTCTTCGCGAGTGCGGCGTTGCCATGCCTGTGTGGTTTTCCCGGAGTCGTAGTATCCATCGCTGCGTTAGCCGCTGTTGCGGTTGTCATCGCGTTTGTCGGTGTAGCCTGCTGCGACCATGTTGACGTCGTCGTGATCATCGTAGATGTGCATTCGATGCTTGCTTCGGCGATCGCGTCTACGCTCGAGTTCCGCTTCATCGTCAGAGTGAACGCGGTTTTTCACCGAGTCTTCTCCATCTGCCCACCGATTCGTGATTTCCATTAGGTGGTCAATTGTTTTGGGCTTCGAGCGGACCAGTTCTTCCCTGAGCTCTATGCGGCGAACCCCGGCATTGAATGCGTCGATTGCGCGATCTTCCGAGATGTTTTCTGTGGAGTTCTTGATGATGGACCACCTCTAGATGTACGAGCGTAGCGATTCGCCCAACCTTTGCTAGCAGCACCTCGATTCTTCGATTGATGCGAGACTTTTGTAGGTGCCCTTGAAGTTGCACACAAAGTTATAGACCAGCTCTTCCTAGCTGCGAATAGATCCGCGTGGGAGGTTGTTGAGCCATGCCCAGGCGGCACCCTGCAGTTATAGCTGCAGGCATTGCATGGTCGTGCTTCGACTCCTGCCGTCGAGCCTGACGGAGGAGATGTGGTCCTCCAACCAGATTTACGGGTCGTGCAGGCCGTCAAATTTTGGGTTCTCCGATGGGAGCTTGAACCCATTAGGCATTCGCTTCTTCCTGGTAGCCCTGCTGAAGCATCTGGCGCCACAGAGCTCCACGTCTTCATCCTCTGAGTCAGTCGAACGGGCGCGTCGTGCCCTTGACTTGTCGATTTTGCGCTGCGTGAGGTCGCCGCACGAATCGTAGTCGTGGTCGTGTCGCCGTGAGCGGTAGCGTTGAGACAGATCATGACTGTCATTGCTGGATGAGGGTGAGGAATAGCGTTTTGCCAGAGCCTTGCCTTTCTTTGGCTCCAGCGTCAGCTCTTTGTCGAGAGCAGCCTCGATTAGCCCCAAGCCTGCGATCGTAGATCGGTGCATGGTGGCTCGGGGGTCCCCATCCAGTGGCTGGTTGTTAAGGAGGTACATGGTTGCCGTTGTTACCGTAGCTTGCGGCGTCTTTGGGACCACATTTCCCCATGTGTCGACTGTCATAGAGCCGAAGTCGAGGACTTTCGTAGCTTGTATGCGCTCTTGTTCGGTGAGGTGGGCCATCCGAGATCGCCTCTTCTTGGCCACGTACTCGTTGCCCTTGGAGGAGGATTCTTCGTGGGAGGAGAGCCCGACCCGTCGAAGACTCGACTCGTCTGCCGCCTTTTTACACACTTCGAGCTGCACGATTGTTTGCAGCTGGCATATGTACTCCTCCTTTAGTAGCCAATGGTAGCCCATCAGCAGATCTTGCGGCGTGTCGGGGGCCAGAGGATTGCCTCGCAGAGTTTCTCGGCAACAAGCCCACTCGAGATCGTTAAGCTTGATCATGACACGTTCACCAGTGTGTTCCTTCACCATGGTTGGAGGTTCGACTACCCCTCCATTGTTAACGGGAGTGCCATTGCCACCGTTGGTGGGGCCGCCATTGGGTGGTCCGCCGTTAGGTATGCCACCGTTGGGTGGATCAGGACCGTTACCGCCATTTTCGCGATTGGCGCCGGTTTCACCGGTGTTGATGACGGCGCAGATGAAGTGGTTGGGGAAGCTGTTGCTTCCGCAACTTTCGGGTCTGGAGCCGTAGACACCATCTTCCGTTGTTAGGCCACCCAGATCGGATCCGCGACTGTTGTCGCTGTCCGTGCTCTCAGCTGCTACTGAGGTGTTGAGCTTGCTGAGGGCACCGATTGGTGGCGGGAACCACGATGCTGGAGCAATCGCGGATTTTGCTGGATGGTCAGGCATGCAAAGCGTGCCTATCTGACCAACTTGGAAGCGGAAGCTCCTGATCGCCATGCTGATTCCATCGCCTACGGACTCGAAAGCCAGGCGAGTGGCCGGTATGTGGACGGTGAAGTCGAATGCACCGTAGCTGGCGAATCTCCGCTGTTGCGGAGTTGTAGATTGCGGTTGATGGGGCCGAAGAAGCCGCGACATCAGCACTCCCAATTCCCACAAACGGCGCCAATTGACGAGGGTTTAACTCATCAATGCCCATTGTTATGGACTTGCCCTTTGGAGTAGGAGGGAGTGCTGGAAGCATTAATCGGCGAGCAAACAAGCACACAGGGACACAAGGTTTACCTAGGTTCAGGCCTCGTAGAGGTCCCTACTCCTGCTTTTCTCCTCTTGGAATTAACAAAGGAGTCAAAGATTACAAGGGCGCGCAGATGCAATCTGGCGAGAGTTGTGGACACTAGGGTTGCGTGTGTCCTCCTTGTCGCCCCCTCCTAGCCTTTATATAGATAGGCCAGGTCTCGGGTAGCAGGTCAAGTCGGTTACAGATTAGGGTATTCCCTTTAAACTTGATATCTTTAAACTTCTTCTTGTCTCGCAAGTCATCGAGGGTCCGTGGGTCACTCGAAGTCTTCATTGGGCCGTAGCAACATAGGTTTCCATTGTATCTGGACCGTATATACCAAACTCGAGTACCTGCAGGGTATACCCATGTCAGAGGGAGTACTAGATTTCTTCTCCTGGTTAATAAAAATTGCATTGTGATGTGCTCTACCGGATTCGAAACAAAGACCTCAGCGAGGGCGGGGGAAAAGCGATAATTCTTTTTGGCAGATATTCATGTCAAAATTCAGCAGTACAGAATAAGGTAGAAAAATTATCAACAAATTCGAAGTTAATATTCAGGAGCACTTGACCAATTCAGCAGCATTTCAAAAGTCACCAATGCAGCAATACAGACAATAAAATACAATACCAGTACATCAGTATTAGTTGCACAAATGCTTTAGTAATAGCAATGACAGAAATTTGAGAGATTCAGTAGCTTTCCTGCTTCAAATTCAATAGTAGTACAGAGAGAATCAATTCTTGTTCTAGCTAAAAAAAACCTGGCCCATGATCAGTTTGGCCAGTTCTCCTAATAGACTCAATCATTGGAGCAAGCAAAACTAACGATCAAGTCTACTTCTGTGTGAGTACCTCCTCCTTACGTCAATGCCTCTGTTTTTTCCATAACAACCAAAAATGCCCAAGACTCATCTAGATACCTGTAACAATGCAAAGTTTCAAAAGAAAAGGAAGACAATCTGATGCACTTCATCTAACCTAGTACCAGTACATCACAGTTCGTTCTACAAAATATTGTACTAATAGTAACAACATAACATTTGACAGATTTAGTAGCATTTGGAAGATTCAGTAGTATAGAATAGACCGTTAAAATATCAGATAGATTCCCGGATCATATTCAGCAGCACTTGACAGATTGTGGTAGTACACAGATAGTGACCAAAAGAAATGACAGATTCAGCAATGTGGGACATTGAAATTCAATAGATGTAGCAAGGACTGATTAAAAAGGAAAGCGAGACCATATTCTGCACTCGACCGATTGATCTGAACAAGTACCGAGAAAAACTTTTGATAGGTTCAGTAGCATTTGAAAGATGCAACAGTACATAATAAGAAACAAAAATATCGACAGATTTACAGTTCACATTCAACGTCACTTGGACATATTCAGCAGCATTTCAAAGTGACAGATTCAGTTTTCCCTTTTCTCTGAACACTCGTCATTGGAAGAAACAAAACTGACGATCAAGTCTACTTTTGTGTGCATGACTCCTTCTCGCATTAATGCATGTGTGTGACCTCCATAGGCAACTCATAATGCCCAAAGCCTTGTCTAGATTATGCGTTTATGACAAGGCCAAGTTACAAAAAAAAGCAAGACCATCTACTACACTTGATCTAAACTAAGCTATCCTATTACATAGTATTACAATTACTTACGGTAGTTTGGTTCCAATCACGGGCATTGGCGATGCTCGGGGTGAACCATAATGGAGTCTCCAGAGATTTCCATGCAACGTTGGTTGAGAAACCAACAGCTACTTCTTGGTATTTAGACTGAAGCAGCATATTTCAGGAAACGACATATATCCAAGTCCTATTGCATGGTGGGAGGTGTAGAAACAGTTGCTTCTCGTCACATATCCTGGGGAAACATCTACACCGCCTACCGCAATATTAATCGGATAATTCAATCCAAGGAAAAGGGAATATGCTCCCAGGTTAGCAATCTCTTTCCATGGCTTAGGTGGATACAAGTAAGCAGTGTCCTTTGAGTACACCTTGCAGCCAATCCCAATAGCATAGGTGCCACAAGTGCGACCGCAGCGATCAACACTAGGATCAGCAACAGGATTGCCATGACCATAATAAGTACCGCCATAAAAATCCTCATCAGTAACACCCACGGTATGGATAAGAAGAAGGCGTGATTCATCTGTAGATATTTCTAGGAACCATAAACCAGGTTCGTGCTCGTCATCATCTATAGCATCAAGGTTTCCCTCCTCGAGATGGGCGACAGGTGGTGACGGGAGTAGAATAGGACCTACAAAAAGAAATGACCTCCAAATCAGCCAACACTAGTTTACATCCATTAAAACTGAAGCTAGTGCTTAGAACAGGAATGGATCAAACTTACCAAAATACAGATGATTCCAAACATAAACACTGCCACTCTTAGTGGCTGCAAACACCAGACCCTTGTGGATAAGTGCATCGCTGTATTTGAAATAGCACTGGAACTGGTTCTCAAGAAATGTCCATGCATACTCATCGCCATCAAGGGTAGCAATTGAGTAGTCGAAGATAGCGACAAGAGAGAAATCTAAATAATCAGCCGCAGCTGTGGGAGCTCAGCAAATAGCAATCTTCCGGAGGAGAATAGGGCGATCATTATGCATGAATGTAAACGGATCATTGGTGAGTACAAACTCATTGACTTGTGGGAGAGGAACGCATTGATGAGTGTACACATTGACATGCTACTACTTACACTCGGACCCAACAGTGGCGATCCAATATCCATTGGCACCTACCCATTGCTTACCCATATAATTCAGGAACACAATGTCGGAGGAGAACCTGTCCAACGACGTCAGCTTGCATGTCGTGCCCTGTCCCTCGAAGTACTCGTTGCATTCCCATGGTTTCTTAGTCGGGTGAGAATGAAGAACACAGGGGAGGCCAAAGGGCTGATAAGCATGTAAAGTTGCACTATATTTTGCCGAGTCAAGAAGATGTTTGGACGAACCGGCGAGGCTCGCGGCGGTGATGACATCGCATATGGTTATGAGTTCTTCAAGCGGGCCTTCGGTAAAAACATGCTGGAACAGCTCAGAATCATCACTATCCTTGCTCGGTCCTGCCATCACAAGGGAGCTGATGGAAGTTGGGACAGTGGCTTGATTTGGTTTTCTGGAAAAGAGGGAAAATCGATGGAGGCAGGCGGGACAGTGACAAGAACAAACACTCTCATACTATGCGGTGAACAGGATCGAAAAGCGGCATTGTGGAGGAGAAGGGAAGAACGGTGGTGCTTGGCATAGAAGTGGGGATAGAGCGTATAGGCGAGGTTGAATAAAATGAAAACGAACGCATGTTCCTCTGCTCCAGTTCCCTTCAGAATAGTACTACTCTGCTCCCAGTTCCCTCCACAATAAATCTTTCTTGTAAATCGAAGAGGAAGTAGTATGAAGAGTAGGGCTCGATCATCTGCTCTCTCGACGAACCGAACCCGACTGTTTTCTTTGCTAAATTTTATGGTCCTTTATGCAAAATGCATGGACCTCATTGTAATTTTAACTTTTTTAGGTCCTTGGTGTAAATGTACCCCCACCATCTATGTAAAATTCTAACCAAAAAGTGTAAGTTTTGAAATTTGAACAAATTTAAGCTTAGTTGTCAACGAGTATGAAAATTCATGGATTTCAAGCCAAACGACCAAGGTCAAGGCCATATCAACATAATACTTTATGGTGATGATGCCATGTCCAAGAATTAGCAGGCCGGTAGATTTGGATATATTTTGAAAACAATCGAAGATGAAGTAGTACGAAGAGTATGGCTCGATCAGTTGCTCTCTCGAGAAGGTGCCATACACGACTGTTTTCCTTGCTTATTTTTAGGGGGGTGCTAAATGTATGGACATTCATGTAATTCTCCCCTTTTTGGGTACTTGATGTAAAATGTACTTCCACACACCATGTAAAATTCATACCTAAAAATGTAAGTGGTGAAATTTAGACGATTTTAATCTTATTTGTCAATGGGTATGAACATTCTTGGATTTTACTCGAACGACCAAGGTCAAGGCCATATAAACATCATACTTTATGCTGATGATCCCATATCAGAAAATCTGCATGGCAACAGATTTGGCCATATTTTGAAAATAATCGAAGAGGAAGTAGTACGAAGAGTTTGGCTCAGATCAACTGGTCTCTCTATAAGGAGATGAAACAAAAAGTTCTCCTTTGTAGGGTCCTTTGTGCTAAATGTATGGACCTCCATGTCATTTTACCTTTTTAGGTCCTTGATATAAAATGTACTCCCACCGACCGTGTAAAATTCTAAACTAAAAGTAAGTGGTGAAATTTAAACGAATATAAGATTAGTTGAACCATATTCTTGGATTTTCAACACAAACAGCCAAGGTTAAGCCATATCTACACCATACTTTATGCATATGATCCCATATCCAAGAATTTGCATTCTGACAAATTTGGCCATATTTTGAAAACAATCGAAGATGAAGTAGTGTGAAGAGTGTGGCTCGATCAGCTGCTCACTAGAGAAGGAGTCAAACCCGACTGTTTCCTTGCATAATACAAGGGTCCTTTGTGCTAAATGTATGGACCTCGGTGTAATTTTCACATTTTTAGGTCCTTGATGTCAAATGTACTTCCACAACCGTGTAAAATGCTAACCTAAAAGTGTGAGTGGTGAAATTTCGATGATTTTAAGCTTACTTGTCAACGAGTATGACCATTTTTGGATTTCAAGCCGAACAACCAAGGTCAAAGCCATATCAACATCATACTTTATGTTGATGATCCCATATGAGAGAATTTGCATGGCGACAAATTGCCCTATTTTGAAAGCAATCGAAGAGGAAGTAGTGTGTAGAGTTTGGCTCAGATCAGCTGATCTCTCGAGAAGGAGCCAAACCAGAATTTTTTTCCTTTTAGGGAGATTTATGATAAATGTATGGACCTCAATGTAATTATTGCTTTTTTCGCGTCCCTAGTGTAAAATGTATTCTGACCAACCGTGTAAAAATCTAACCTAAAAGTAAGTGGCGAAATTTAAACGAATTTAAGCTTAGTTGTCAACGAGTATGAACCATTCTGGGATTTCAAGATGAACGACCAAGGTAATGATCCCATGTTCAAAAATTTGCACCGCGACAAATTGTGCTATATTTTGAAAACAATCGAAGATGAAGTAGTATGAAGAGTATGGCTCTATCCGCTACTCTCTCGAGAAGGAACCAAACCCGACTGTTTTCCTTGCTTAATTTTAGGGTCCTTTGTGCTAAATGTATGGACCTCGATGTAATTTTCCCTTTTTTAGGTCCTTGATGTAAAATGTACTTCCATGCCCATGTAAAATTCTAACCTAAAAGTGTAAGTGGTGAAATTTCGACGATCTTTTAGCTTACTGGTCAATGAGTATGACAATTATTTGATTTCAAGCCGAACAACCAAGGTCAAGGCCATATATATCAACCATCATACATTATGTTGATGATCCCATATGAGAGAATTTGCATGGCAACAAATTTGGCCATATTTTGAAAACAATCGAAGAGGAAGTAGTATCAAGAGTTTGGCTCATTTCAGCGGATCTCACGAGAAGGAGCCGAACCAATTTTTTTCCTTTTAGGGTCCTTTATGCTAAATGTATGGACCTCGACATAATTTTTGCTTTTTTGAGGGCCCTGATGTAAAATGTACTTTGACCGTGTAAAGCTCTAATTTAAAAGTAAGTGGTGAAATTTAAACGAATTTAAGCTTAGTTGTCAATGGGTATGAACCATTCTTGTATTTCAAGACGAACGACCAAGGTCAAGGCCATATCTACATCATACTCTATGCTGATAATCCCATATTCAAGAATTTTCATATCGACAAATTTGGCCATATTTTGAAAACAATCAAAGATGAAGTAGTATGAAGAGTGTGGCTCGATCATCTACTCTCTCGAGAAGGGACCGAACCCTACTGTTTTGCTTGCTTAATATTAGGGTCCTTTGTGCTAAATGTATGGACCTCGATGTAATTTTCCCCCTTTTTAGGTCCTTGTTGTAAAATGTACTCCCATCGACCATGTAAAATTCTAAACTAAAAGTAAGTGGTGAAATTTAAATGAAATTTAGCTTATAGTTGTCAATGAGTATGAACATTCATTGATTTCAAGCCTAACAACCACATGGTCGAGGCTATATATCTACATCATACTTTATTCTGATGATCGAGTATCCAAGAAATTGCATGGCGATAGATTTGGCCATATTGTGAAAACAATCAAAGAGAAAGTAGTATGAAGAGTATGGCTCGATCGACTGCTCTCTTGAGAAGGAGCCAAACCAGATTGTTTTCTTTGCTCAATTTTAGGGTCCTTCGTGATAAATGTATGGACCTCGATGTAATTTCCCCCTTTTTAGGTCTTTGATGTATAATGTACTCCCACCGACCGTGTAAAATGCTAACCTAAAAGTAAGTGATGAAATTTCGATGAATTTAAGCATACTTGTCAACAATTATGAAAATATCTTGGATTTTCAATGCGAACGACCATGAGGTCAAGGCCATATCTCTACATCATATTTTATGTTGATGATCCCATATTCAAGAATTTGCATGGCGACAAATTTGGCCATATTTTGAGAACAATCAAAGAGGAAGTAGTATGAAGAGTATGGCTTGACCAACTGCTCTCTCGAGAAGGAGCCGAACTCGACTGTTTTCTTTGCTCAATTTTAGGGTCCTTTGTGCTAAATGTATGGACCTCGATGTAATTTTCGATTTTTTAGGTCCTTTATGTACAATGTACTTTATGCTTATGATCCCATATCCAAGAATTTGCATGCCGACAAATTTGGCCATCTTTTGAAAACAATCAAAGATATTAGAAACAAAAATTAATCAATTTCATTTTTTCAAGTGACATGAATTTATTTTCTAAAAAGCTAGTAAGAAGATTTTTTTTGATCAGCTACTCTCTCGAGGAGCCGTACCTGACTGTTTTCAATTCCTTGTTTGGTTTTAGGGTCCTTTGTGATAAATGTATGGACCTCGATGCAATTTTCCGTTTTTTAGGTCCTTGATGTAAAATGTAGTCCCACCATCCATGTATAATTTTAACCAAACTGTGTAAGTGGTGAAATTTAAACGAATTTAAGCTTACTTGTCAACAAGTATGAACATTATTGGATTTCAAGCCGAACGACCAAGGTCAAGGCCATATAAACATCATACTTTATGCTGATGGCCCCATATGATAGAATTTGCATGGCAACAGATTTGGCCATATTATGAAAACAATCGAAGTGGAAGTAGTATGAAGAGTTTAGATCATATCAACTAATTTCTTGAGAAGGAGCCGAACTAGAAAGTTTTCCTTTTATGGTCCTTTGGGCTAAATGGATGGACCTCCATGTAAATTTCCCTTTTTTGGTCTTTGATGTAAAATATGCCCCCACCGATCGTGTAAAATGCTAACCTAAAAGTAAGTGGTGAAATTTAAACAAATTTAAGCTTAGCTGTCAACGAGTATGAACTTTCTTGGATTTTAGGCCGAACGACCACATGGTCTAGGCCATATCTCTACATCAAACTTTATGATCCCATATCCAAGAATTTGAATGGCGACAGATTTGGTCATATTTGTAAAACAAGCGAAGAGGAAGTAGTATGAAACGTATTGCTCGATCAGCTGCTCTCTCGAGAAGGAGCTGAACCTGACTACTACTCCCTCCTGCCCAAATTAATTGACTTGCATTTATCAGATTTGAATGCATCTAGCACTAGAACTTGTTTATATACATCTGAATCTAAACAAATTTGAGTAAGTAATTTGAGGGAGTACAATAGAGTAGCAATTCAAACTTTCCGAGTTTCGAAATTTTCACTTCCTTCACAAACATTGGGGGAAGGATATTCAATAGATTGTCATTCGTAGTAATACTAGTACTACATAGTACAGTGAGTAGTAACAAAAGAAACTTTTTTTTGATGATAGTACCAAAAGAAAGGACATCCCAAAAGAAACTGCATTCAACCATTAAGGGGTTGTTTGGTTCAGTGGCTATCCAGTGGATAACATGGGATATCCACTTTTTTGGGTTATGCAGTGTTTGGTTTAGAGGGTGGAGGGGATATGGATAACCACTTTTGGCTCAAAATAGTGGTTGAGCATATCCCACAAAAAGAGTTGGATGAGCTCAACCACTTTTGGATAGCTCCTCTAAAGCATTTTCTTGTTCGTTTACCCTTCCTCTCGAGAGAAAATAACCATCTTTTCTTGCCTACGGGCTAGACACGAGGGCGGCCATAGCGTAGGCCGTCAAGCAGAGCGGGTGTTCGAATAGGCACACGGGTGTAGGCCGCCGGGCAGAGTCGGCAGGCAGAAGGGGCGTAGGCAGGCATGTGGACATAGGGTCAACAGGGGCAAAAGGGTGGCGAGCTGCCATCGGTCGTGGCCACTGCTAGGGAAGTGGTGAGGCGGATGAAGAAGACAAGGTGAAAGAGGAAAATGAAAAAAAATAGTTGGGCCAATAGATTTTGACTGGCTATCCCTAACCACTTTTTATCCCACTTTACCAAACAAAAAAGACTACCCCTAACCAGCTAGTTGGAGATATCCTCATCCCTAAATGACATCCTCTAAACCAAACAGCCCTAACATAACAGCACCAGTTTACATATAAAGGGCTCGCTGCTGAACTAGTGTAGGTCCGGTGCCTCCTAGCACTAGTCCGCGCCGCCAGCGGCAGCTCGTGACATCGGCACCAACGCCAGCTCCAGCGACACATCCGGCTCCTGACTCATCGGCACCTCCAGATAACGCGGCGGCACCTCCTAAGCCAACGGCGACACCTCATAAGCCAACGGCGGCACCTCCTGAGCCATCAGCGGCACCTCTTGATAATGCGGCGGCACCTCCAGATAAGGCGGCGGTACTTCCTGAGCCATCAGCAGCACCTGCGGATATGGCGGCGGCACCTCTAGAGCCATCGGTAGCTCCGGGAGGACACTGTGGATGAAGTTGCCGTTGTTGGGGAACCAGTCCCATTAGTTGGTGAAAATGTTGGCGCCGGTGAACACCACCATCTCGTAGCCGTAGAGGAGACGGGCATCCCTGAAGTTGACGAACTTGACCTTCAATATCCCGTGCGGATTGTCGTGGAGGCGATACATACGGTACTTGCGGCGACCATACCCAGCATCGAGGAAGGCCCACGCCAGCTGCCACTTTGTTCTCCGTGGGGAGAAGGCCGAAATGCGCAGGGAATTGTCCTCCTGTGCAGCGATGTTAGGGTCTTTGCGCTCCGGTACGGTGGGAGGCAGCCGGAAGGTGGCCATGGATGACAGATGAGGACAGAGATGGTTGCTGGAAGCAGGAGATTAGAGATGATCCAATATTAATGTGGTAGATTACCGAAGCTTGGGGACAATCAATGTCGCTGATGAAGCCGATGCGTGTGGAAAATATCGATGACGATGACTAGGGTAAGCGATTGGACGGAACGCTGACTCCGCTTCCCCCACTCGATGGCCCTGTCATAATTTTGTGGTGCGTCCAAGGCTACCGCGACCTCCCCCATCTATGGGCCCTACGTAGATAATTGAGTTGATGGGTGAAAACAAATTGATAAAGTGAGCTCTTTCCTACTCCCTCAGGTCCGAGATTTTCTATATCTATAATATCTATACCACTATATAGTACAACAGTTTTTGAATTTGGTTTTTCCCTTCAGTTCTAGAACCTTCCCAACATTGAGTAATCTAAGCCGTTGATCTGCTATGTCCACTCTTGCATCTATGCCTGGCACTTGTTCAGGTGGAAAGCATCGCATCAGTCATCTCTTCCTTCCCATGTAAGCTTCCGCGCAATGGAGTACAACCGTGCAGGCGCAGCAGTGCAGAGAAGGTTGGGGCCCGTGGTGGTCCAGGCCAACTTTCCTTTTGTTTGCCTCGTGCTTCTACCCAAAAATGAGCTCTGGCTGGATGTTTTCTTTCTCTTCCATATTAGGCTGCTCTTCATAGTGCTAAATAAGTTAGGCTAGTAAAACTTTCACATGTTACTATAGTACCTTCAAAGTGTACTGGGTGAAAACAAATATACACCGTTACTTTTTATAGATGTGGCTCTTTCATTATTTTTTGAGCTCTAACTATTACAGAGCATAATTTTATATAGTGATGATATGTCATACTTTATTATTATGTGGTCTCACGTGCCAACTTAAAAAATAAAAGGGTGGTGCACAAATACAAAGAGGACGCTAATCTTCTCCAACTAAACCAGGAATTTGTAAATAATAAGGCCTCAAAATATACAAGAAGGACCCTAGTATAGAAAGGAAAGGCGCAATCAGGTAGAGCTTCATTTATTATCAGCTGTGGTTTATAAAAGTAGGGAACGGCTCGAGGCCAGATCAGAGAGTACTCATTTCCCCCACCCAAATCGCAATGCTTTGGACGGTCACTCTGAAGATGGAAGCGACCATCCTCAACTGTTCCTCCTGCTCCCAACCCCTCAAGCCCCGGCGGGTCTACAAGGTCTCTCCATTTCTCCCTCACAATCCATTGATTTTTCTTTTGTTGGTTTGTCTATGCAACTATTTTATTTTTCAAGCTCCCGTTTCTACAGTGCGTGGAAATTCATCTAGTTTGCCACCGCTGCATCCGCAAGATCACCTCCTGCCAGAAGTGCGAGCACCCTAGCAACGGATTCACCCACGAGCCCACCATGGACGTCGTCCTATCAGTGGCTAGGGTCGAGGGCGCCCACAAAGGCTGCAGTAGTTTGCTTCCCTACTACGAACTCCATGAGCACGAAATCATGTGTCGGTACGCTCCCTGCACTTGCATGGAGACCGGCTGCGACTGCACCACCCCACCGCCAGCGCTTGTCGCCCACCTCAAAGCGGTCCACTCGATCCAAGTGCACAAGATCCATTATGCCACCACCAAAGCTTTCTAGGAGCTGGTGCCGCTGCCGGGCGAGTCATCCCGCTGGCTCATCATCATTGGGGACAAGGACGGCGCCATGTTCGGTCTGACGATTGGCTCGGTAAGCATGGTCCCCCTCGTGTCTGCGGTCTGTGTTAGGGCCGCGATGGGCGACTTTCCTGTGTACAGGGTAAGGATGTGGGCGGAATGCTTGCTGCTCCTCTCCTAGATGAACGGGAGGAGGAGGACTGGCAGCGTGATGGTGGAGCTCGACGCGCTGAGCTCCGCTAAGCCGGGCGAGGTCATGTTTGAGGACATTACGTTTTACCTGGCGCCGCCACCTCATTACCTGGTCAGTCCTGCTACCTCGAAGGAGCTGCGTTTCTTCTTTCGTGTCGAGTTTTAGTGGTGATGTAAGCTGTTGTTAAGTGGTTTAATTGCAGAATGATCGTTTGCATACTAGGAATGGTGGATTTTGTAGTACTAGTACTCTATCTCCGTCCCAAGAAATAAGGCTCCCTTATTTTTGTTTTTTGTTTTACCAAGATTGACTCTAAATATATATAAAGAATGTTGGTATTGTATAAATTTAGCATCATTGGAAAGTTGTTTCAATACGAATTCAACGAAACAAATTTTACACATATAAGTAAATTTTAGTTGCTCCACTTATTTGGTTAAACTTTACTTTGGAGCACGCGTGCAACGAAGGTACTAGATGAGTTCGTGGATGTACTCTCCTGAGTATTTTTTATGAAGTCTTATTTTCCGATGGGTTGGGTGGATCGGTGGATGTACTCTGCTGAGTAGTAAGCTGAATAGGATTAAGGCTCTCTGTTTAGGAAGGCTAGAGGGCTAATTCGCAATACTACCAATTAGGTGAACTCTAATTAATTTATGCATGCATGACTAGTTTTACATGCATGAGACGCTAGATAAAAAAAGGGGGAACATGATGAGAGATGAAACAACATGCATTGGGAGATTGAGAGAAAATAGAGATATCTAAATTAATAAGTCACGGGAATTAAGACAATAAAGAAGATAGGTCTTATTATAATTTCTAACAATTTTAAAAAGCTCTCTGGCGTAATAATCCCAAAGAGAGGTGGGAGTACTGGTCAACATACATTCGAGAGTACTAGTATGTACTACTACTACTAGTAGTACAAAAGTGGAGTATGGTAGTAGTAGTAGTACTCCCCTCCAATTCATATTAATTGTCATTGGATTGAATGTACTCGTATATAGCACTAAAACATGTCTAGATACATCCTTTTTTGTGACAAGTAAATATTGCCATTTTTGGAATAGTACTAGTTTGGTTGGAAGAAATCATATTTTTTCCGTAGTAGAGACGGTGGTTTTTTGCTAGTAGTAGTACTAGTGCAGGAGGTAGTAGTATACATTCGGGCAATCGACCAATGTCCATCTCGCCATTCTGCAGCTACAGTGCTACTAGTAGTTTTCCAGGTGCCTATTCACCCTCTATCTTTCAGTAGTACTCCGCCTAAGCAGTATAAATGAAATTACTCAAAGAAAGTCTCTACCACTATAAAATTATAATCTGCCATGGCTGTTGATTGACAAGACATTCATTGAGGTGGGGTGGGCTGTTGGCGTGTGCTACGATGCCTACTCCTACTATCACTCTGCAGTCAAAATAAAAGAAACAGTTGCGATTCCTTGCATTAATTCTTGCCTCCGCCCCTTGCATGCCTGCAGTATATACATGCATTAACTTCTGCGAGTAGTATAGTAGTACAAGTAGGAGTAGTACCAAGCAAGGATATACCGACACACAAAGATATATTCGTAGGTCACATGGTGTACCATTCTGAGTCTTCGTCTTCTTCTTTGGTCTGCTTACCCTTGCCCTTCTTCCTTAGTTCTTTTTTTGGTTGAACATTTCGAGATTTTGTTGACCCCTCTCAAAGTTCACTATCCGCCTGTATACCTCGTATGTCGCGTAGGCGTCGAGGCTTGCATACTCGATCTGCTCTTCAGTTAGGGGCATGTTCCTCCACTGCTTGTGGTCCACATCCTCCTTATTCTTCTTCATGACTTTGTAATAGATGTCTATGAGGGCCACCGCGTAGTCAGCCAAAGAATCCTTCTCATTCGTGGAACCGGCAGGCTTCCACCTCTTCTGGATGTCCATGAAGTTCGTCACTGGTACTAGAGAACGCCTAAGCCTGATACGGTCGTTGCCGATGTCGACGCCTACAAAGGAAATGTTAGGGTTGTCGAGGAACTCTGCTAGCTTTGAGCATGGCTGGTCGGCCTGGCAGATCTGGTAGACCAGGCAATCCATGCCCACACATAGCTGGATGACAACAACCTTCTGCATCGATGATTGCTCGTTGGTGTACTTGACATCGAGGCCAACAATCTTGTCGTCTGTTTCCTCCAGGAGCTTTTGGATTTCCTCGATGTAATCGTTCACCACCGACGCTCTGTTGGTATACGCCACCTATAGTGTGGTGTTGCCAGGGTCCACGAAGTGGTACATCTTGTCCAACGGTGCCGCCATGGATTGTGATTAGCGCCTTCTTTTGTTTTGTAGAGGTCTGGACGGGTTACAGAAAAGGAATGGGATAGAGAAGAAAGGAACGGTTAGGAAGATCGGGAGATGCATGCATGAGCGATTCTGGAGACGAAAGGGCATGTAGTTTCCCCTGTCCCCGCCCACGTACTCCTATAGAATATAATGTATTTATGGATCAGTTTTATAGACGCGGATTATTTACGGCTATAGGCTGATTTCTAGATTATACCAAAAGCACAAGAACCAAATACACGAGATACTTTATGAACGAAGCTCGAAAGTATAAACATTTTTTGAGTTTCACCTACTACTATAATTTTATATAAAAAAATGACATGTCATACTTATATTATCTGATTCTCACGTGCAAGGCACTTGCAACTCACTAGTTATTTCTTATCTTATCTTACCACTATATCTCTATCATTATAATGGAGCAGTTTTGGATTGGATCCATAGCACCAATCCTTACCGTTGGGCTATTAGATCCAATGGTTCATAGCACATGGATTCTTGTTGAATAGTACTTAGAGCAAACTCCACCATTTTCGAGAACCATCATGTTACCACCCCCAAAATTTCATAGCATAGTAGGTTGTATTCTCTCTACTACTACAATGGAGCAGTTTTGAATTGGATCCATAGCACCAATCCTGACCATTGTGCTGTTAGATCCAATGATTCAGAGGAGCTGGATTCGTGTTGAATAGTACCTAGACGTCCAGCATATCACCACTATATAAAACTTTAATAAGTAAACCATAAAAAATATAAATTTGATCAACATCTATAAATTATGGGTGTATATTTGGTTCTTGTACTTTTATATCATTTAAAATTCAACGATTATTAGCTATCTAAAACTTGAAAATTCGGGTAACATGGTCTAGAGAAACGAGGGAGAAGATTCTAGGATGATGGAGAAGTGTGTTTTGAGTTTTGTGCATAACATCCATTGTGATAAAGACTAGCAATAAAATCTTCTAGATGCTAGAATGGAAAAGAAGATCCAACGGCTAGGAATGTTGGGATTTGCGAGTCTTGATCCAATGGTTAATATTGCCAGCAGTGGGATCTTCTTTTCCATTTTAGCATCTAAAAAATACTACTCCCTACATCCATAAATAACTTACTTGGGTTTATCTAGATTCGAATGTATCTATACACTAAAATGTGTCTAAATATATTCGAATCTAGACAAAATCAAACCAGTTATTTCTGGACGAAGGGAGTACTTTTGATAGTATTTGGCACAATGTATGCATATTACTACTTCAAGTTACTTACCACTCAGACCAGTCTTAGAGCATCTCTAGCATGGAAAAAATAGTGTGTTATTTCACGCTATGTAGTGTGACATAGCATATTTGGAGAGTGCACGATATTTTTTAAAGATTTTGCTCGGTATGGCGCTATTTTTTAAATAGCATGCTATATCACGCTAAACCATCATAGTGTTAGCGCTATTTCAAGTATAAGGCGTTATTTTTTTGTTGGCGGGTGTGGAGTAAGATAACATATGATGAATGTGTCGAGTAAGCAAACATACAATGCAAATTTGATTGTTAAACTTAAGTGACCGTGTTTATATTTGGCTTAGGCTATCGGATACACTAGCCACTAGAGATCCTCTTAGGCTGGTCATAGTGGGAAACATACTACTCCAGTTCATCTTACTATGTACCTTCGTGTGCATACGTAATTGATCTGAAGGTAGAGACCTTATTTTTGCAGAAATGGCTCTGGAAATATTCCGTACCTAGAAAGGCTAGGACATTACAGTAAACTATTTTTTCTAGTCATTGGACTATAGATACTCGTTGGATAGGATGGGATATTATTATTCTATATCATTTGAACTGTATAGCCAAATTCAAAATCCCAGAGCGGCCAATTCTCCCGCCTCACCTCCACCGAAATATTTCGAGTGGTCACATGCTCCAAGTTTTAGCCGTACGAAATTCCTATTCTATTCCTGACAATGGCCTATCTACTAATGTAGGGGCATGGGTATGGTCCATAATCCCCCTCCCCCCGGGGGGCCGGGGTTCCCCACTGCTTTGAAGCTGCGTAGTCCACCTTCCACCAATGCCATTTCCCCCAAAGCACTCAAAAACCCTAACTCCTTTATCACCTCCGGCTCCTACACCACTTCACCGACCCATCCCCGCAGTGCTTCGCCGGCCTACACGCCACCCAACCCTCTCTCACCTCCAGCACCTATACCACCGCACCGTTATCATCTCTGCCGCACTTCGCCCGCCTACACGCCACCCAACCCCCTATCTTACCTCCAGCTCCTTCACCACCAAACCAGAACATCACTGCCGCACTTCGCCGACCCACATGCCACCCCAAACCACCTATACCACCTCGGGCTCCTGCACCACCGCACTTCACCGGCCTACACGTCATACCTCTATACCATATACTCCTGACCAGTCTACGGGATTAGCCGACGTCCACCTTATCGAACCCTAGTTCGCCTGACACCCTCTTCCATACAACCATGTTAGTTTTGCTGACTCCCTAGTCCACAGCACCTGACCTGCCTCACCTACGCTGGTGTGGGCTACATTAGATCTGCTTCACAGACTCAACAGTCCACTACACCGTATCTGCTTCACCGATGCTCTTGTGCAGCGCCTCGAATCCATAATCGATTAAGAGTAATCTGCTTCATCGACGATGCCATGCACTACACCGTATCTCCTTCACCGACCATCTTGTCAAGCAAGCCAGATCCATCAAAAACCTCCACAGATCTGGTTCACAGATGCCTCCGAGATCTATCTTCTTCAGCCCGACTCACCACTACCGGGCACCAACGTCGTCCTTGACGTCACCCGCAAAGATGTTGTGTATGCATAAACTCGCCGTGGCCTAGGTAAACCAGATCAGCTTGTTCGTTCGTTTCAATATAGCAGGTATGAGCCTGCGACAGTGACTGCATTTCTGTATTGGTGGTAAATTCGTGCCTCAATACTGGCTTAATTGATATCCCACTCTCCCTTGATAATTTCGATGTAGTCTATGTTAAATCCAGACATTAAACTATGATACATTGCAAATGTATCTATAATTTTTGATGCTCCATGCTTGGTTTTATCCACTTTCTTGTGTTTTGTCCACACTTTGGAGTATCTTTCATATGATTTCTTGGACTAACCTATTAACAAGAGCCATAGTGTCAGCTGCCTGTTTTTTGCTGTTTTTGGTTCCAGGAAAGTCAGAAAATAAATATTCTCGGAATTGGACAGGACAAAAGCCAAAGTTCCTATTTTTTCAGAAGAGTCTAGGAGCCAGAATACGAGACGGAGGAGGGCCAGGGGCTGGCCACACCCCCCTAGGCATGGGCTGGGCCTGGACGCGCCAGGGCATGGTGTGGTGGCCCCAAGCACCCCCTCGGTATCCATCTTCGCCTATAAGAAGATTTCTGACCTAAAAACTTCGGGGGATTCGACGTTTTTCCATAAGGAGTTCCGCTCCGCCGCCACCACCAGATTCCACGAAACAACACCAGAAACTCCGTTCTGGCACCCTGCCGGGACGAGGAATTGGAGGAGATCATCGCCATCATCATCACCATCGGTTCTCCATCGACCATCCATGTTTCCCCCATCTATGAGTGAGTAATCCCCCGTTGTAGGCTATGGGGATGGTAGGGATTGGATGAGATCGTTCATGTAATGGCATCAGATTGTTAGGGCATGGTGCCTAGTATCTTTTATTAGTGCTTTTTGACTTTTTTGCGACTTGTTGTGCTTAATGCTTGTCACTAGGGCCCGAGTGCCATGATTTCAGATCTGAATATGTTATTGATCCATTATGATAGTATTGTTCTTGGTCTTATCTACAAGTTGGATACACACGTCGTTGTCCGGAACCTATGGCCCCGAAGTGACAGAAATCGGGATAACTGGAAGGGAAAGGCTTTGATGTGAGGATCACATGTGTTCATGGAGTGTTAATGCTTTGCTCCTGTGCTCTATTAAAAGGAGCACCTTAATTGCCAGTAGTTCCCTAGAGGCCCCGCTACAAAGGGGCCGGTTGGACAAAAGATGTTGTGCAAGTTCTCATTGCGAGCACGTATGACTATATATGGAACACATGCCTAGGATTGTCTAGTACTTGGATGCTTTATCTTATTTATCTACAATTTCCCTATGTTCTGATTTCTATGTGAATTGTCTTGTCCATGTAACTCACGTCCATCCATCCCTATTCCTACCGCACTCGAATCCCACTGTTTACTGGTTTTGTTACTATTGTCTTTGCTTTACTACTTCTGCTGCTTTACTATTCCAACTACAAAACTGTTTCTACTAATAAACTGCTATGAGCAAGATTGTTTCCAGGTGCAGATGAATTGACAACTCAGTTGTTAAGGCTTATAAATATTCTTTGGCTCCCCTTGTGTCGAATCAATAAATTGGGTTTCACTTCCCTCGAAAATACTGCGATACACCCCCTAGACTTGTGGGTCATCAAGACTATTTTCTGGCGCTGTTGCCGGGGAGCATAGCTTTATTTATCAAGTCCACTTGGATTCACTATTCTTCAAACTAAGTTTATTTTCTCCTTGTTTGCTTGTTTCTTTATCAAAAATACAAAAAACTTAGTTCCTACTCTAGTTGTTATTTTCGTTGGTCTATTACTGTCTTGCTTTGTCATGCTTGTTGTCAATGGTGGGTTTCTTTGAAACTGAAGCTTATTGGCAAGGTGGGTTCACGGAAGATCAAAAATATTATTATAAGGAACACCGCTTGTCACAAAAAGGGAAACACTTATGGGAACAAATTGATAGATTGTATACCATTGCTAGAAACGTGTGCTCTACTTATAATGTTACTTATTGCTGTGATGAATCTCGTTGTAGAAAGAGGTATAAACACCTCCCTTTTCAATGTGAGTATAATGATAATGATACCATATCTTCCTATTCTAAAGGAATTTATGACTTTTATGATGCGGAACAAATTGAAGAATTTATTGCTTGGAAGGGTGCTTTTGAACTTGCTAGTTTGCTTGAAAATGTTGATGATTCACCTTATAAGTAGGAGGTTTATAGTATACTTAAATTTTCCTTTGATAATTACAAGGATGAAAATGGCTCTATTCTTGAGTATTTTAATAGATTCTCTCCACAAATGGAAGAGACTAATGCCTTGCAGGATCCTATGGAAGAAGAAATTGATGAACCTGAAATCTCATTAGATGAAAAAGAGGAGGAGAGTGATGAACAAAAGGAGGAAGAATGGATTAGCTACCCATGCCTACCTTCTAATGAGAGTAACTCTTTATCCCTTGCATTATTTATTGTCCTCCATGCTTACTAAAGAAGGATGAATGTTATGTTCCTGAGGATTCTTTTGAAGATGTTTATGATAAAGCTCTAGTGCTTGTAGATCATGAAAAGCATGCTTTATGTGATAGTTATATTGTTGAGTTTATTTATGAGGCTACTGAAAATTATTTTGAGAGAGGAAAATATGGTGGTAGAAGTTTTCATGGTATTGAAACACCTCTCAATGTGCTGAAAGTTTTGAAGTTACTCTTGTTTTATCTTCCTATGTCTCTCACTTTGTTCACTGTGAATTTATTTGCTTACACGATTCCTATGCATAGGAAGTGGGTTAGACTTAAATGTGTATTGACTTTGCTTCTCGATGCTCTCTTTTACTTCAACTCATATTTCTTATGAGAGCATCCTCTCAAACTATTATGCATGAAGATGATATTATGTCTATTATTTTTGGGATACCTTTTCTTAAATACTGCAGGGGCTGTTATTAATTGTAATCAAGGAAAGGTGACCTTCAATGTTAATGACACGGAACATACTGTCTATTTCCCCAAGTAGATTGAAAGGACTTATGGTTTGATTTCAATTGAACATGTTGAGGGCATTCAAGTTGGAGAAATATATTGTCCCATACCAAGAGAAAAATTTGAAACTATTATGATTGGGACCATTTGTATCAAGGTTGAGGTAACAAAATCATTAGTGGAATACAAAGTTTTGTCTCATATGAAACTGTTTTGGTAACAAGACCTGATCAACCTTGTTAACAAAACAATTTCATTGAACAAACCAATGTTTTCGCCATGATTATCTCCGCTTACTTCTATTCTATCCATTTTAGTTTTTCCTTATGCCTAACTTAAAGGCATTAAAGAAAAGTACTTATTGGGAGATAACTCAAAAGTTTTAGATGAGTCTTGGAAGTTATTACCTCTGTAATAACCTCTACTTATCCTTTTTATTTTCTTTTTGTGCCAAGAGTAACCTCTAATGAGAGAGAAGTAATGATTGGGAATGTTGTTGTCCCGAAACAGATTTCTGTGCTTCACCGTAAAAATTCGTGTAAAATCTCTCGACGTCTTTTTGAGGCGTGAATTTTTGTGCTTCTGCCCCAGGTTGTTATCTAACTTTCGTTAGTTGAACAATTTTTGATTTGAGCAACAGAAGATCTTCGAAAAATTTGTATTTACGTGCTGGTCTGTTTTGACAGATTTCTGCCATTTTCTGCATTTGCTTCTTGTTGGTTCCTTTTTGAGTTCTTTTGGGGAATTGAACTTTCTGAGGAAAGTGCTACATTAGCTATTGTTCTAATGTAAGTTTATTTGGTGTTATAACTGAACCTTAAGACTTATTTATCTTGAGTGCACTAATGTTGCTAATAAAGATTATGTGAAGTTTTGTATGAAGGAAAAATTTCAGGTGTATGGAAGGAATGAGTAATGAGATGAAGGATGGACTAAAGATCAAGCTTGGGGATGCCACGCGTGTCACCCCAAGAAATACCCAAGAAGTACAAGCGTCAAAGCTTGGGGATGCCCAAGTCATCCCCTTCTTCATTAATAAAAATCCCAGGTTTCTTCCAAACACTTCATTTTTATTGTTTCATGCACAGTTGTGTTGTTCTTGGAGCGTCTTCTTATTCGTTTTTTCGTTTTGGTTTTCGTTTGCTTGGTTTGCTTAGTTTTCTGAATAAATTGGTTGGACCCCCTCTTTCATACTTTGGTGTTCAAATAGTTTGGTTTGGATTGGAAAAGAGTAGGAAAGCTCAAGTTTAAGTGGTAAAGAGAGCCTGTTTTTGACAGTGGCCTATGCTTTGTCATGCCATGATTGATATTGTTTTGGCTTTATGCTTAGTATTCTTTGCTGTAGCATGAATTGTTATAAACAATTGAGATTGCTTAATGTGCCTTGGATGAATCATGCGTTGTTTTAGCATAGTATAGTGGTTTTCTCCTTTGATGCTTTATTTGGGTTGACTTGGCACATGTTCACACCATGTTATGACTATCCCAAGTCACCATAAGCCTTCATGATACTTTAATTTTCAACCTGTAGTATCACTTTATGCTTTGATTAATGAGGTTTTGTCGCTCTGCATGATTATGGCCATTATTACTCTCTCGTTTGTTGCTCCCTTACTATTGCTAGCCTTCACTTACACTAAGTGTTTTACTCATGTTTCCAACTCCCTTAAACCAAATATTGCCAAAGTGTCCACCATACCTACCTATTAGCATCATTTGCTACTTCCGTGCAAATTCAATATGCCTTTTTTTCTTCCGAATAAAATGTTTGCTTGTTATGAGAAAATTAGTTAGTAAAGCTCTCACGAACTTGATGGCACACTTTATTTCCTGCACTTAATAAACCTGAACCATTGTGAACTCTCCATGAAAGTTATATACTTGCTAATTATAGGCTAGGGATTAGCAGAACCGTGCTGTCACGGGGAACGCTTTCAACACTTGTAAATATATACCCAGTTGGTACCTTGCTCTTTTGTTTGCGGATGTCGTCGGTGTGAAATAAAAGGGGAGCTTGTACGTCCATGGAGTTATATATGTGTGTTAGAGAAAGGCCTGGGCCACTGGTCTAATCCATGCTGACATGGTGGAAACCTTTAGCGTAACCATAATGATATCTATGAAGCATTCTTCTTATAAAAAAAGAAAGATAGCTATTGAGAAAAAAAATAGATTTATGAAAAGAGGAAAGAGAGAAAAAAGCACCATTTTCCCATGGTAAATAAGAAGATTGCTGAGATACTCATTGTCTGCTTGCCTTGTCATTTTGATACGGGGATTCTTCCGTATCATCGGGCAAGGGGTACCCCGTTGGCGGTTCTCTATGATACGCACATACTTACGATAACAAGAACTTACCGGTAACTAAAGTTGAGTAGCATGAGGAGCAGCCCTCGTACTCAAGGGACTTGGGATTTTTAGTTTATAGTCTGTCAAGCATATACCTCAGATTGGACCTCACTTTCACCTTAACCACCTCAAAGATGCTTATGATAGGGACAATGAGAGCTCAAAGCTAATGAGTACCATACTTTCAGCATTTGGAAGCCTTTCAAACTTTTCAAAACCTGTTCATTTCCTTGTTGAGTCTCCACACATTCTATGAGAACTTCTTGAGAGCATAGTGGACATTCTTAGTTCTATGTGCATTGTCCCAAGACTTTTTGATTGATGCATACCTTGATTTTGCTTGTTTTGAACTATTTGTATCTAGTCACTCTTGTAAACTTCGAAGGTGTCCTATGCATTTATGTTTGCTACTCTATGAGGGACAAGCTGAGTGCCACTATGCTATGTTTTCTTTATGTGAAACAAACAAACGTCTTGGAAGGCATTGTTATTCATGAATCTTTAGTTTGTGCCTTTTCATGTTGCATCATAGTTTCTTTGTCTTATTGCTAGAACTTTGTCCTTCATGTTATGATTGAAGTACTATGATCCCAGCTTTGAATGTTCTACAAATACTTTGATCAATTTTATGATGGTGCATGTCACCTCAAAAATTATTCTTTCTTTTTATCACTTACCTACTCGAGGACGAGCAGGAGTTAAGCTTGGGGATGTTGATACATTGCAAATGTATCTATAATTTTTGATGCTCCATGCTTGGTTTTATCCACTTTCTTGTGTTTTGTCCACACTTTAGAGTACTTTTCACATAATTACTTGGACTAACCTATTAACAAGAGCCACAGTGCCAGCTGCCTGTTTTCTGCTGTCAGAAAATGAATATTCTCAGAATTGGACAGGACAAAAGCCAAAGTGCCTATTTTTCCAGAAGACTCCAGGAGCCAGAATACGAGACGGAGGAGGGCCAGGGGCTGGCCACACCCCCCTAGGCACGGGTTGGGCCTGGCCACGCCAGGGCATGGTGTGGTGGCCCCAGGCACCCCCTCGGTCTCCCTCTTCGCCTATAAGAAGCCTTCTGACCTAAAAACTTCGGGGGGGTCGATGTTTTTCCATAAGGAGTTCCGCTCCACCGCCACCACCAGATTCCATGAAACAGCACCAGAAACTCCGTTCTGGCACCCTACCGGGACCGTGAATTGGAGGAGATCATCGCCATCATCATCACCATCGCTTCTCCGTCGACCATCCATGTTTCCCCCATCTATGAGTAAGTAATCCCCTGCTGTAGGCTATGGGGATGGTAGGGATTGGATGAGATCGTTCATGTAATGGCATCAGATTGTTAGGGCATGGTGCCTAGTATCTTTTATTAGTCCTTTATGACTTTGTTGCGACTTGTTGTGCTTAATGCTTGTCACTAGGGCCCGAGTGCCATGATTTCAGATCTGAACATGTTATTGATTCATTATGATAGTATTGTTCTTGGTCTTATCTACAAGTTGTATACACACGTTGTTGTCCGGAACCTATGGCCCCGAAGTGACAGAAATCGGGATAACCGGAAGGGGAAGGCTTTAATGTGAGGATCACATGTGTTCACGGAGTGTTAATGCTTTGCTCCGGTGCTCTATTAAAAGGAGCACCTTAATTACCAGTAGTTCCCTAGAGACCCCGCTGCAAACGGGCTGGCAGGACAAAAGATGTTGTGCAAGTTCTCATTGCGAGCACGTATGATTATATATGGAACACATGCCTAGGATTGTCTAGTACTTGGATGCTTTATCTTATTTATCTGCAATTGCCCTATGTTCTGATTTCTATGTGAATTGTCTTGTCCATGCAACGCCCGTCCATCCATACCTATGCCTACCGCACTCGAATCCTACTATTTACTACTTTTGTTACTATTGTCTTTACTTTACTACTGCTGCTGCTTTAGTATTCCTACTACAAAACTGTTGCTACTAATAAACTGCTGTGAGCAAGATTGTTTCCAGGTTCATCTGAATTGACAACTCAGTTGTTAAGGCTTATAAATATTCTTTGGCTCCCCTTGTGTCGAATCAATAAATTGGGTTTCACTTCCCTCGAAAATACTACGATACACCCCCTATACTTGTGGGTCATCAAACTACTCCTTCTGTTTCGAGGTATAAGGCGTCCTTGTTATGCGTGTTTTTCTTTGACCAACAATTACTCTTAATATAAATAAACAATTTTGATAGTACAAAACAGACATCATTAGATTTCATTGGTATTATGTGGTTCATGGCAAATGTTAATTCACTAAACATCTGATGCTGCCTACCTGTTCAATAGGTTCACAAGTTATGTCATCATCATGTGCACTTCCTTTGTCTATTGCTACAATAATGACTACATGTAATTTTGGAGTTCATTAGTAGTTTTAAGACATTGAACATGTAGGTTAACATTCCCTGCTCTACAAGTTCAGAATTTATGCTATTTTAATTTCAATCTGGTTGTTCTAAGCAAACACAGTAACTTCCTTCTCTTATGCAATTCATCGCAAATTTTATGTCATTGAACATGTTGGTTCTGCAAGTTATGCCATTATTGTTTGCTTCAATTAAGCTCCGAAAGTAGCTGCTGCCTATTGTGTACTACTCCCTCCGTTTCGAAATATAAGATGTTTTAGCTTTCTGATAGGAGTGTATCTACACACCATTTAGTGATGACTTATACTTTTTGAAACAGAGGGAGTACATCCATTCCATAAAAGAAGGCCTATACAACTTTAAAGTCAAACAATGATGATTTTTACCAAGCTCATAGAAAAATATATTAAGGGTTAATTTGTGGCATTTGTGTCTATGAAAATATATGCCCCGATGTATCGAATGGCGTTGGTTTGGTATGGTAGATGTTCCTGGTATGTTCTACAAACTTGGTCCAATTTTTTGTCGATTGACTTGCGAAAAATTTATACGCCTTATTTACTTGGGATTGGATGTAGTATTACATGGCATGTTTTAAGGCACTTAACATGGTTATCTACATGCCCTGCTCTATAAATTCAAATTTCTCAATTATAATTTATGTAGTAGAAGTATCTACCTTCTATTATGTAGTTCATGGAATTTTAAGTCACTTCACAGATGGGTTAGCATTCCCAGCTCTATAAGTTCAGGAGATATACCATTGTAATGTCTATCTTGTTCATCCAAATGTTAGTACAGTAACTGCCTGCTCTGTAGAAGGTGACACTTTTTATGGCACTTCTCGTATTTGTTTGCAATCCTACTTCACAAGTTAAATCATTGTAATTTCTCTCTTGTTCACGCTAAGGAGTGACTGTAACTGCATTCTATTTTGTCGCCATGGCAATCTTTATGTCATCTAAATTTTTGTTTATATTCCGCCATTCCCTTCTCTACGTTTTCACAAGTGATTATATAGCCACTATCTAGTTCTTTGTAAACAACAACAGCCACTATCTGATATTATTTCCTCTCACAGGGAACACGAAGAATCATAGAGTGAATCGCCCCTGCAATCTTGTAAGTACTTGTTGCTTTGTATTGCTGAATGCAAACCTGTTTTATGTGAATGAGTGGCCTGAACTTATATGCAGAGGAGCAACAATAAAGTAGATGGGCCATCTATCCAAGTACTCAATTTGGTGGATGTCTTCAAAGAACAAACTAACAACATGATGTCCTCCAACGGGACTGCACAAAAAGAAATAGTAAGTCTCTTGCTTTTACTGAGATGTGCACAGTGTCAGATGCTTGTTTGTACGAGGTACCACATGATTCGGCTAATGATTAGAACAAGGTTGACCTTAACCAAGACTAGACAAAAACCAGACGTAAATCCCTAGATTTATAATTCAATGTGCTCACTTGATTTTGGTGATGATCTATTCTTTCTATATGTGACTTTTGTTCATCTATCTATCTATCTATTATCCGGTGGTAATTTAAGTATATCCACTTTTATGCTAATTTATAGTCTATTATTGTATTTTTCTGCTATAATTAAGAGTTTGAATGCACTCTGGAGGTAGTCACATTCTGTAGTGTTAGCACCACATGAGTTGGCCAATGATTAGAACAAGATGACCTTTGACGGTACTACACAAAGACCAAACTTAAATCCCTTGATTTGTAATTCAATTTACTCACCCAATCATGGTGGAGATCTCTTTTTGCTATATTTTATTGATGATTTTCTATATATATATATATACGTTAACTAGACCATGATTAGGTGGTGGTGATTAAAGTATATCCACTTTTATGCTAATCTATATTCTATTATAATATTAGAGATCGCCACCATGATTGAGCTTATATGCACTCTGGAGGTAGTAACATAGTCTAGTGTTATATGTATGAGACTAGTATAAATTAATTGGTCTTGGTGGGGAGTAACTTGGACTAGTAAAATGCATTAAATACTAGTCCAAGTTACTCTACCAACACTAAAGGGTGTCTAGATACATTTGTTTCACAAAACCCATGACATCTTATATTTTGAAACGGAGGGAGTTCTATCTAGACTACTCATAGTGAGATTATCATAGCTATTATCATCTAATATGATCCCCAGTTACTATATGTATGTACTATGACCATGTTAATATGATCTGGAAGTCTATCGTGCACCTGTTGTTTGATTCCTTAATTTATTACCTCAATAGCTACTCTACATGATGCACATATAGAGTCTATTTCCAATTTGATTCTTTAGTTTGCTCATCATTAAAGCAATGTAATGATTTTCTTAACTTAAACGGTCAGAGCACCGCCCTGTCAAGGAGAAGCTGTGCGTTTGAGCCCCATTAGTCCCAAACTAGGGATGGAAATTTTTGTGAGAAATACAATGTTTGATTAATAATAAACAAGGGATTTTCATCTATACATCATCAGATGATCTTGCGAGTTTAATATTAGCCACCATATGGTTAAATTGGTTATGGTTCCTATGAATTTTTAGTTGACTTGTGATTGCATCAATGCTATATTCTGACGTGGTTCCTAAACATACATTGTTTAAATACTTCACTAACCTTGCAATGTGCACAATGTATCATTTGCTTGTTTGTCTACTAGATTTTCTTCCCTGGTTATATGTACAATGATACTGTAAGAAGTTGGAAATACAATAGCTATAGGCATTAGAAAGAAGGTTTGTGCTACTTTTTGGATGCATCCAACTATTGTTTTGGCAGCAAATGACCTCTTCTTTTTTATTTATTGGCCCGACGATCAAAATATTTGAATGATCTGGCTAATGAAAAGGAATGGTTGATAACTTGTTTGTCTGAAATGATTCTGGTAGTCTATTTAAGACATTGGGTTTATTGCTTGTTTTTCCAAGGTACTATCATAGTTGCCTAATGATTAACATAATGCCACCTATGGTTGGAGGTCACTTTTTTGGTTAGTTCATACTATAGACCATTTTCAAACGGTATTCTTATATTTTAGGTTAATGCTTTATTGCCCGACCAGTTCTAAGCAGCTGAAGGAATCTCATGCACCTCTTTTTGGTATATTTCTATATTTCAGTTATATAGTGATATGATTAGTTTATGACGGAAAGAGTCGAGTTGCTTGATTCCCTACATTCATTACCACACTAGTTCAGTTAGTCTGCATGAGACACACATGTTGATGGCTTGATTTGTTATATTAGGACAATGCTAATTTTGAAATTCTTTGACAACAAACATGGTGTATTTCCGCCTGCTTTGCTGCTCTAACTTAATATGTCTTAGTTTGAGTATGCAAATAACCTATAGTGTTTCTTCCAGAGTGATACTATCACATGTACACATCGGTGCAGGACATCGACAGTTCCTGTTATTCCGAAAAGAGATGTACGAGGCACATCATTAATTGTTCCTGGCCAATGATGAATTTGAATTATTTTACATATAAGATGGCTACCAGTTAGCTGGTACATTGTACTGACTTGTTTTCTTTGTTTTAGGATGCACATGAAGCTATGGGGGCAGAAGGGAGGAATCCTACATTAAGTATTGAGGTCATTTTACAAAGCAGCAGTGACAATGATTATTGCTTGCATCGGCGCAACGGTTTCAGTTTTTCCAGCAGAAAGAGGCGTTACAGCTACACTCCAAACAATTGATTTAATTGAATAAGAAACAGATCAAATAGATGTAATAATCACGATTACACTTGAACATATACAAGAACTGAAAGATCGACAAGATTTTACGGACCGTCTACTTGATAATCTCTTATGCATCTGCCATGGTATGTCAGTTGTTACTTGTATGGGGATGTAAGCTCTATAGTAGAAACCCTGTTCCAACACATGTCTCGTGATGTCTCTGTAATGCTTCATCTTGTTTTTGTTGAAAGTCTGGCCTATAATAAATTTCAAAAAATATCTGTTGATGTAATAGGGTGATCCTAGCGTGGCCATTAGCAGGCTGAAATATTAACAGACTGTTTAAAACCAGAATTTCGCCATAGTTATAGAATATGCAAATATGCTTGCCAGCAGATGAGCAAAATAAACACTTAAAGGCTGTAAGTGGAAGGTCAGAATATTGGTGGGCCTCATAAGTGACCAAGGCCCTGAAAATGTAATGGGCTGAACAACAACAGGCAAGATCAGTAAAAGCCCGAACTATAATGGGCCCTAATATTGCTATACCTGAATAGTAATTAACTTAAACAATAAAAGGCCTAAACAGTAAAAAGCTCGCGCAGAAGAGGGCCCACATAGTAAAACATGTTGAAGAGTAAAAGGCCTAAACAGTAAATGGCCTGAACAGTAAAAGGCCATAAGAGCAAAAGGTTGTAGCAGCAAAAGGGTGGAACAGTAGATGGCCAGAACAGTAAAGGATCCTAACACTGGCAACCCAGAAATCTAAAAGGTCGTAAATGCGTAGAACAGGAGCGGACCCCACGGGCCGTAGGAACAATAATGGGCTCCCTGCAGGCCTGAACAGTGCCTGACCTTCTGGCGCAGGCTCCTAATGGACCGCATATTATTCTACCAAAGTGGGCCTTCTTTAGGCCGAAACTATAGCGGGCCTGAAATCGTATAGGCCCCGGATGGATTCATTAATGGGCCACGTCAAACAGTACACGTCATGAGAGTAAAGGGCCGTAATATTATTGGACTCTCCTCGTGGTCCGGCCCACATAATAATTAGCAGGCCTTGTATGGGTCAGGCTTCTGCCACGGTTTCTGTGACCGTTAATGACGGTAACCAGCCGTTAACGGCGGGTGCCACGAGGCATTTTTGCATGATGTCAGCAGTCAATGCGGGTGGCGAACAGATCTACGACGGAACAAGTTTTCGTGGCTGAAGTGTGCGATCCGCCATGGTCAGAAAAAACCATGGTAGATTCTTTTGTGACGGGGCTTTTACCACGAAGGGCATCCGTCGTAGAAGACTTTTTAGCCACAAAAAACGGGCCTTCAACCACGAAAATCGTCCATTGTAAAAGTCAACTTTTCTTGTAGTGCCATTCTTACTAGCACATGGTTGCACACATAATCTACTATAACAAAGAGAACCAATCCTTCTTAGTACCCTGGGCGGCATTCCCCACAATTTTTCACACACGTTGACAAACCAACCACTCCGTCCAGGTAGTTCATTAACATTATATTGTTTTTAGTTTTAACAAACGCATATTTCACCATAATGTGATCCCTTCCCCGCCTATACAGCAGGTCTAAACACTTCTACCTTACGGATGCTCAACTACAAGGGACTCCTGCCACAATATACATAGGACATAGCATAGCATAGTAATTCCTACACATAATCTACAAAAATACACTACACATGCATAAGAGAAAATAGTAGGACAATTTATGAACAAAATAGCATCTACTTTCCTTGATAGTTGTTGGAGTTGTTCAAACACTCGTTCCAATCACACACGTTGCACTGCTCGCAATCTATCGATTAAACAATTGCAAACACATAAACAAACATACACAATCATAGACAAGTGCACAAATGCATGCATGGAGGTTTATGTTCTCTGATGTTTATACATGCTGAATGCAATCATGGAAAATCTTTAATGCATAAAAAATAATAACATGCAATTTGCTATTCCAATTAATAGGGCTTTATTCAAAATATTAAGCCTCTTATGTATACAGTGTTGTAAAATCTGGGCAAAACTACTAATGTGTGGATAATCAAATTTAGAGCCTGGGGCAACAAGGATCAGGCCAAAAGGACTTACAGATCTTTTTAAATAATTAAAATACTACAGAATGCATTTTAGTTCACCTAAAATTTTACATAGTGTAAACCTGCAATTTTAATTCAGAAACAGGTTCTACTCTTTCTTGTGATTCCATAGACATATTATTTGCAATTTTTTTGGATAGTAGTTATTTTCTTATAAATTTATTGCTCCAAAAGGGTATCAATCTATTTAAATAATCACAAAAATACTTACATTAAATGGCGAATCCAATTGTACATTATTTGCAATTTTTTGAGATATAAATCTTTTTATATGAATTTCACAAGTTATAATCATTTTCTGCTATTTTTATTGAATTTCTGAAAATTCGCGGACTAGTCAATGCTGGCATGGCGCTGACTGGACCCTAACCGGTTAGCGGTCTACTGCGACGGTCAAAGCACGATCAAGGCCATCGATCCGCAATTGTACAGCTGGCGTGGAGCGCGGCTTGATGCTCACCAGTATCGGTTGTCGGCGGTGCAGGTGATGACGGGGCGGCATCTCCGACGGTCTTCGTCGGTGGCGGGGTGGTCCACGGCGAGAGGAGGAAGGCGGTGGTCTCGGGGGTAGTGACAACGTGGTAGGGGGCTCCCTCGGGTGGCGGTGGCGGTCGGCGAAAGCGACACGGTGGCGGCTGACTCCGGCGACGTCAAGTGTAAGCGTCTTGGTGCGCTGTAGAGATAAAGGAGGAGTCAAGAAGATGCGGCACGATGCTATGAACCAACCAGCAAGGAAAACAAGAGCAGAGGGCGGCTTGGTGCCAGCGAGATCGACCTCGATCTGGAGGTCCAAGGCGGCGGTGGAAGCGAGATTGGGCGGCCTCCGTTTTGGTGCTAGGGTTCGAAGAATCGCAAAAAAATCGACGAGGGGGGTTGCGGGGGTTTAAGAGGGGTTCGATTACATGGAGAGGGGGACAAAAATCCAAATGGTTTGGCCTGATTTTGACAGAATTCACGTCGGGGTCGAGGAGTTTGTTCTGGCCTCGGTCTCTTCCTCGGGGTGGAAGACGACCTGGTGGATCCCGCCTGACAGTGGCATAGGGAGAGGGGAGAGGTCGACGCGGGCTGCGGGCTCGACGTGTTGCTACTAGGTGGGCCATTGGTGGACTGGCTACTATGCTTGCCGCTGCTCTGCGCTGCTGCATGATGCTGCTCCTAGTGCTGCGCGCGCAGTAGATAGGAGCTGGGCCACGAGGGCTGGGTAGGCCGGGTAGGTTAGTTTAGTTCCTTTTTTTTCATTTTCTTTTATTCTTTTCTTTTTCTGTTTTGTTATTTCTTTTATAGATTCAGTTTTAGAGTTCAAAATCAATTCAAATTTGTTTCTAAAATTTTCAAAAATCCTGTAGATCATTTTAAGATCATTTTTATACCTCTTTGTTTAGTTCAAAAATATCCGGTTTATAAAATCCTTATTTAATCCTCGTAGGATTATTTGCAAAATCGATTTGGGTTAGGGTTTTCAAATTCAAATCTTGCAAAAACATTCATGGGTGCAATGCAATGCTTATGAATGACATGCAAATGCAAATTTTTTCTAGTCCCAAATTTCTAAAATTTTGGGATGTGACAGACTAACCCCCTTAAGATGAATCTCATCCTCGAGATTCGAAATGGCTAGCAAGGTTTAGGTGGTGTTCTCGAGGCTAATCCCCTTAAGAGAATTAAATTTGGTATCTCCAATGGAACCATTGAGTTATATCTGATTATTCTTCCTTCTGAGTATGGGTATAACATCCATCTATCAGACCTTGATTCTTAACCATCCAATCCATGCTAGAATTATAGCTAAGCCATGTAAATCAAATATAAGTAAGCTAGTGGGAAATCTAGGTGCTCCAATTTCTAGTATTTAATGGTCGCTTGCTTCTTGTACTAGCTATCAATTCCTTTCTCTAGTGGGGTCTCTTTAACATATCCTCAAAGTAACTCCATATGTAACTATTCTTATCCATGAACGCCTCAATATGATGGATACGGTGCACTAATCTTGAAAAAAATTACGAGTGCAATGTATGAATTAATCAAGGGCTTACCAGTCATAGGGCCTGAATTGTTGAGTGCTTTCCCCATGTTCACATGGTTCACAGTTGCCTTCGGGGTTGAATCTGGCTTGGTCCCATCTTCTAGACAATGGTAGGCATAGTGTCCCAACTTTCTGCACTTGTAGCGTTCCACGTTGCTGAGATCAGGATTTCCATTGCGGTGATGGCCATTGACTCTAGAATTGTGACCATTTCCTCCTCCATGGTGTTGATATCCATTGCCACCATGGTGGTTGTGTCCATTTCCTCCATTGTTGTGATGTCCATAGTCTCCATCATAAATAGTGCGAGCACGATGGTGTGATACTAAGTGGTGGTTGCTATTCTTCCTCTTGTGTCTGTCTACCTGCTGCTGTTTCCCTTCCAGAATTCTAGCTTTGTCCATCAGCTCCTGAAATGTAGGGCAATAGACCACAGACAGTTGCAGTGAGAGCTCATCGCTAAGACTATCCAAGAACCTCTCTCTTCTCTTAGCATCAGTGTCCACATCCTCAGGTGCATAGCGAGACAAATTGTTAAATTCTTCTATGTAATCCGCCACCGTGCGATTAGTTTGGTGCAAGTTGTGAAACTCCTTCCTCTTCAGGCTCAGGACCCCTGAACAGACATGGTTGGTCTTCAAACCTTCTTCAAACATTTCCCAAGTAATAGTGTCTAGTGGGTGGGTGATCTAAAACGTGTCCCACCAAGAAGCAGTCGGTCCTTCTAGTAAGTGAGCAGCAAACCTCAATTTTTCGGCATCGGTGGAACCAACAGTCACCAAGTCCTTGTTCATAGAACGGAGCTAGTCGAGAGCAACCATGGGATCAAGTGAAGAGGAGAACTTAGATGGCCTCAGCCTCAGAAACATGGTGAGAGCATCTCCTAGGGGTTGATTGTTCCCATTGTTGTTGTTATTGTTGTTCTGATTGGCCATGAATTGGGTCATCACCTGGGTCAACTGTGCATGTGCTGCAATAAGCTGAGCGATCTCATCGTGCTAGCGGCAGGGAGGCATCTGTTGGGATAGATTTATAGATAGAAAGATTAGAGAGGTATTACTACCCATAACTATATGAAGCAAACAATAGGCAGACAAACAAACAATCATATCAACCAACACTCAAGCCAAAATAGTTTTTTTATGTTCCAGAAGTTTTATTTTAGTGTCATACTATCCACAAAATAGTTTTCTTTTGATTACAATTCGTTTGGGGGTGAACCTACAATCTTAAAACCAATGGATAGACATCTGTCCAGAAACTACAGCAGGGTTCACGTATTTTTCTAGGAAACTTAAACTCATCAGAAATTTTAGCCAATTTTGGTGCATTTACTACAGAAAAATACGAACCATATCCTAAAATATGAGCTCAATCGGAGTTACCAGTAAAACATGACAAATTGCATGGTATAACAGGTCCGACAGAAAACTGCAACGAAATTATTATGAATTTTTAATCAAAACCTTCATTAACATATTATGAAATCTTTCAAAACATTCTGAAACTTTGGGGTATCAATTAGAACAAGCTAATCATAATAAACCAACTATCACACAAGTTCTTGCATCAATCGTTTGCTAGATCTAAACGAAATCATATTAAAACTATATGGTGGACATCATCTAACTATTCTTTAATCTCGCACTTCCATGCACATGTGTAAATCTACAAGTTTTGAAACAGATGAGATTAGAAAAAGAAAGGTTAAGGATTACAAGAATCTATTAAGTACAAAATCAGGAGTTCATCCATACGGAGAGTCTTCCTTCTATGCTTTAAAGGAGACGAGTATGAGAATTGAAGTGATAAGAAGATACTAGAAAGAATTGTAAGATGAGAATAGATAGAATGAAATATTCTTGATAATTAATATGGTTTTTCTAGTACAATCCTAGGTCACAATCCTACAGTCAATACACTGCTCTGATACCATCCTGTAACACCGTCGCCTGATAAGGCTGAGTTCATGTGTATAGTGTCAATCCCTGGATCAGTTCACTAGCACACACAATACAGATGAATACCAAAGAATATAACGGTGCATCATTATTACATCGAATGATCCATAATTTCAATTATTACATAGTGCTTAGCTCAAAGTCTAGTTCAAATAATCAGGTAACATACGGAAGCATAAACAGATAGTAGGCTCCATGTTCAATTGTTCCACAAGCGAACAACTGTTGAGTGGAGTACCGCGACCTATTCGATCACTCAGAATCAGAATAACCTGCAACATAAAATGTAGAAGCCCCGAAGGGTCAAGACATGGAATGTATGTCAAGTAGGTTGAAGTTGTTATCAACAAACCTAGCAACTACATGGTTATTTGGCTAAGTGGAGCTTTGGCTAGCTGGCATTTTCTTAAACAGTTTTACCCTACTTTTAAACCAAGTTTAATCACAACAACCCATTAAGTTCACCCATCAAGTTTTAGTAATCAAGAAATAAGGATGAGTGAGAATATGTCATAGCCTCGATATTAAGGAAATAAATCATCCATAACCGGGGACACGGCTCAGCACTTAGTTTTACACCCTGCAGGGGTTTGTAAACTTTACCCATGATAGGGAGAAGTCCAAGAGGAGACCGTCCGGGAAGTAGATCTCCAAACCCCATTGTGCACCAGTCCCAACCTACCATTCACTACATCTCTGGCTACGCTGGGTTCAGATCACCATGACCTACTAAGTCCAACCAGCCACCCATTCTTACTGGCACATGGTTGCACACGTAAGCTATTATAACAAAGAGAACTAATCCTTCTCAGTACCCTGGGCGGCATTCCCGACCATTATTCACACTCCGTTGACAAACCAACCACTCCACCCAGGTAGTTCATTAATATTATGTTGTTTTAGTTTGAACAAATGCATATTTCACCATAATGTGATCCCTTCCCTGTCTATATAGCAGGTCTAAGCACTTCTACCTTACGGAAGCTCAACTACAAGAGATTCCTACCGCAATATACATAGGACATAGCATAGCATAGTAATTCCTACACATAATCTACAGAAATACACTACACATGTATAATAGAAAATAGTAGGACAATTTATGAACAAAACATCATCTACTTGCCTTGATAGTTGTTGGAGTTTTTCAAACACTCGTTGCAATCACACACGTTGCACTCCTCGCAATCTATCGATTAAACAATTGCAAACACATAAACAAACATACACAATCATAGACAAGTACACAAATGGATGCATGATGGTCTTGTAGAAGTTTTAGTAGAACTTTTATGTTCTCCGATGTTGAATGCAATCATGGAAAACCTTTAATGCATCAAAAACCAAAACATGCAATTTGTTATTCCAATTAATAGGGCTTTATTCAAAATATTAAGCCTATGATGTATACAGTGTTGTAAAATCTGGGAAAAAATACTACTGTGTGGATAATCAAATTTAGAGCCTGGGGCAACAAGAATGACGCTAAAAGGACTTACATATCTTTTTAAATAATTAAAATACTTCAGAATGCATTTTAGTTCACCTAACATTTCATGTACGGTAAACCTGCAATTTTAATTCAGAAAACAGGTTCTACTCTTTCTTGTGATTCCATAAACATATTATTTTCAATATTCTAGATAGTAGTTATTTTCTTATGAATTTATTACTCCAAAAAGGGTATCAATCTATTTAAATAATCACGACAAATACTTACAATAAATGGCGGATCCAATTGTACATTAATAATCTACACAAAATTCTCTTTCCAACGGTATCTTATTTGCAATTTTTGGAGCTATATATCTTTTTATATGAAATTTAAGTTATATTCATTTTTTGTTATGTTTATTGAATTTCTGAAAATCCGCTGACTAGTCAATGCTGACTTGGCGCTGACTGGACCCTTCACCGGTCAGCGGTCCACTGTGACGGTCAATGCGCGATCAAGGCCGTCGATCCATGATCGGATGGCTGGCACGGAGCACGGCTTGATGCTCACCAGCTTCGGTTGTCGGCGGTGCAGGTGATGACGGGGTGGCGTCTCCGGCGGTCTTCATCAGCGGCAGGGTGGTCCACGGCGAGAGGAGGAAGGCGGGTGTAAGCGTCTTGGTGTGCTACAAAGATAAAGGAGGAGTCAAGAAGATGCGCCACGGTGCTATGAACTAACCAGCAAGGAAAACAGGGACAAAGGGCGGATCGGTGCCGGCGAGATCGACCTTGATCTAGAGGTCCAAGGCAGCGGCAGCGAGATCGGGGGCCTCCATTTCGGTGCTAGGGTTCGAAGAATCACAAAAAAAATCGACGATGGTGGGTTGCGGGGGTTTAAGAGGGGTTCGATTACGTTGAGAGGGGCATAAAAATCCTAATGGATTTGGCCCGATTTTAACGGAATTCACGTCAGGTTAGGGAGTTTGTTCTAGCCTCGGTCTCTTCATGGGGGTGGAAGATGACCAGGTGGACGCTGCCAGGCAATGGCATAGGGAAAGGGAAGGAGGCCGATGCGGGCTAGATGCGCTGCTGCTTGGTGGGCCGTTGGTGGGCTGGCTGTTGCGCTCGCCGCTGCTCTCCGCTACTGCCTATTGCTGCTCCCAACACTACACGTGCAGTAGATTGGAGCTAGGCCACGCGAGCTAGGTAGGCCGGTTAGGTTAGTTTAGTTCCTTTTTTCATTTTCATTTTCTTTTATTCTTTTTCTATTTTCTTATTTCTTTTATTGATTCAGTTTTAGAGTTCAGAATCAATTCAAATTTGTTTCTAAAATCCCGTAGATCATTTTAAGACCATTTTTATACCTCTTTGTTTAGTTCAAAAATATCCGGTTTATAAAATCCTTATTTAATTCTCGTAGGATTATTTGCAAAATTTATTTGGGTTAGGGTTTTCAAATTCAAATCTTGCAAAAACATTCATGGGTGCAATGCAATGTTTATGAATGACATGCAAATGCAAAAAAAATTCTAGTCCCAAATTTCTAAAATTTTGGGATGTGACATAAACCACATAGATCCACTAGATGCCATTGCATGTGTGTTCATTGCATAAACCGCATGGATCCACTAGATGTAATTAAATGTGTGTTCTTTTCATAAACCACATGGATCCACTAACTTTCATTGCATGTGTGTTCTTTTCATAAACCACATGGATCCACTAGATGGCATTGCATGTGTGTTCTATCCATAAACCACATGGATCCACTGATGTCATTGCATCTGTGTTCTTTTTATAAACCACACGGATCCACTATATGTGATTGCATGTGTGTTCTTTTACTAGACCACATTGATCCAGTAGATGTTATTGCATGTGTGTTCATTTCATAAACCACATGGATCCACATTACATCACACACTCCAGTGGTTTCTATGATGCAACTTCTGCCACACTAGTGCAACATGCATTGTGAAGTTGTTATCCTATCTGTTTTTTGTCTCTATGACCAAGGTTTGATAGACTAGTCCACAAGTGGCATTGCATGTGTTCTTTTCCTTGATCCACTAGTGGCATTACATGTTTTTGTTCCTAAACCACACTGATCCACATGACAAAACACACTCTAGTGGATTCTGTGATGCAACTTCAGCCACACTGGTGCAACATGCAACATGGAAGCTTCTTTCCTATGTGTTTTTGCTCTGTGTCACCATGGTTTGACACACTGATCCACATGATGCCATTGCACGTGTTCCTTTCCTATACCACATGGATCCACATGACAACACACACTCTAGTGGATTCTGTGATGCAACTTCTGCCACACTAGTCCAACATGCAATGTGGAAGCTACTTTCCTATCTGTTTTTGGTCTATGTCACCATGGTTTGACACACTGATCCACTAGATGTCATTGCATCTGTGTTCTATTCCTAAACCACACTAATCCACTAGATGTCATTGCATGTGTGTTCTTTTCATAAACCACACTAATCCACAAGATGTAATTGCATGTGTGTTCTTTTCATAAACCACATGGATCCACTAGTGTCATTCCATCTGTGTTCTTTTAATAAACCACATGGATCCACTAGATGTCATTGCATGTGTGTTCTTTTCCAAAACCACATGGATCCACTATATGTAATTGCATGTGTGTTCTTTTTATAAACCACATGGGTCAACTAGATGTCATTGCATGTGTGTTCTTTTCATAAACCACACTGATCCACTAATGTCATTGCATGTGTGTTCTTTTAATAAACCACATGGATCCACTAGATGTCACTATATGTGTTTTCTTTTCAAAAACCACACTGATCCATTGATGTCATTGCATGTGTGTTCTTTTCACAAACCACACCGATCCACTAGATGTCATTGCATGTGTGTTCTTTTGATAAACCATGTTGATCCACTAGATTTCATTGCATGTGTGTTCTTTTCATAAACCAAATTGATCCACTAGTGTCATTGCATGTGAGTTCTTTTCATAAACCACATGGATCCACTAGATGTCATTGCATGTGTGTTCATTTCATAAACCACATGGATCCACTAGATGTCATTAAATGTGTGTTCTTTTCATAAACCACATGGATCCAATCGATGTCATTGCATGTGTGTTCTTTTCATAAACCACATGGATCCACTAGATGTCATTAAATGTGTGTTCTTTTCATAAACCACATGGATCCACTAGATGTCATTGCATGTGTGTTCTATTCATAAACCAAACTAATCCACTAGATGTCATTGCATGTGTGTTCTTTTCATAAACCACACGGATCCGCTAGATGTCATTGCATGTGTGTTCTTTTCATAAACCACATGGATCTACTAGTTTCATTGCATGTGTCTTCTTTTAACAAACCACATGTATCCACTAGATGTCATTTCATTTGTGTTGTTGTCCAAAACCACATGGATCCACTAGATATCATTTCATGTGTGTTCTTTTCATAAACCACATGGATCCAATAGATATCATTGCATGTGTGTTCTTTTCATAAACCGCACTGATCTAGTGATATCATTGCATGTGTGTTCTTTTCATAAACCACACTGATCCACCGATATCATTGCCTGTGTGTTCTATTCATAAACCACACTGATCCACTAGATTTCATTGCATGTGTGTTTTTTCCATAAACCACACAAATCCACTAGATGTTATGGCATCTGGTATCTTTTCATAAACCACATGGATCCACTAATGTCATTGCATGTGTGTTCCTTTACTAAACTACATGGATCCACTGGATGTCATTGCATGTGTGTTCTTTTCCAAAACCACATGGATCCACTAGATGTCATTGTATGTGTGTTCTTTTCATAAACCACATGGATCCACTAGATGCCATTGCATATCTGTTCTTTTCATAAACCATATCGATCCACTCATGTCATTGCATGTGTGTTCTTTTCATAAACCACACTGGTCCATTGATGTCATTGCATGTGTGTTCTTTTCAGAAACCACACTGATCCACTAGATGTCATTGCATGTGTGTTCTTTTGATAAACCACACTTATCCACTAGATGTCATTGCATGTGTGTTCTTTTTATAAACCACATTGATCCACTAGTGTCATTGCATGTGTGTTCTTTTCATAAACCACATGGATCCACTAGATGTTATTGCATGTGTGTTCATTTCATAAACCACATGGATCCACTAGATGTCATTGCATGTTTGTTCTATTCATAAACCACACCGATCCACTAGATGTCATTGCATGTGTGTTCTTTTCATAAACCACAATAATCCACTAGATGTTATGGCATGTGTGTTCTTTTCATAAACCACATGGATCCACTAGATGTGATTGTATGTGTGTCCTTTTCATAAACCACACTGGTCCACTAGATGTCATTGCTTGTGTGTTCTTTTCATAAACCACATGGATCCACTAGTGTCATTGCATGTGTGTTCTTTTAATAAACCACATGTATCCACTAGATGTCATTTCATGTGTGTTCTTTTCCAAAACCACATGGATCCACTAGATGTCATTGCATGTGCGTTATTTTCATAAACCACATGGATCCACTAGATGTCATTGCATGTGTGTTCTTTTCATAAACCACACTGATCCACGAATGTCACTGCGTGTGTGTTCTTTTCATAAACCACATGGATCCACTAGATATCATTGCATGTGTGTTCTTTTCATAAACCACACTGATCCACTGATATCATTGGATGTGTGTTCTTTTCATAAACCACACTGATCCACTAGATGTCATTGCATGTGTGTTCTTTTGATAAACCACACTGATCCACTAGATGTCATTGCATGTGTGTTCTTTTGATAAACCAAACTGATCTAGTAGATGTCATTGCATGTGTGTTCTTTTCATAGACCACATTGATCCACTAGATGTCATTGCATGTTTGTTCTTTTCATAAACCACACTAATCCACAAGATGTCAAGTGTTGTGTGTTCTTTTCATAAACCACATGGATCCACTAATGTCATTGCATGTGTGTTCTTTTAATAAACCACATGTATCTACTAGATGTCATTTCATGTGTGTTCTTTTCCCAAACCACATGGATCCACTAGATGTCATTGCATGTGCGTTCTTTCCATAAACCACATGGATCCACTAGATGTCATCGCATGTGTGTTCTTTTCATAAACCACACTGATTCACAGATATCAGTGCATGTGTGTTCTTCTCATAAACCACACTGATCCACTAGATGTCATTGCATGTGTGTTCTTTTAATAAACCACATTGATCCACAATATGTCATTGCACATGTGTTCTTTTCATAAACAACATTGATCCACTATTGTCATTGCATGTGTGTTATTTTCATAAACCACATGGATCCACTAGATGTCATTATATGTGTGTTGTTTTCATAAGCCACATGGATCCACTAGATGCCATTGCATGTTTGTTCTTTTCATAAACCACACTAATCCACAAGATGTCAAGTGTTGTGTGTTCTTTTCATAAACCACATGGATCCACTAATGTCACTGCATGTGTGTTCTTTAATAAACCACATGGATCCACTAGATGTCATTTCATGTGTGTTCTTTTCCAAAACCACATGGATCCACTAGATGTCATTGCATGTGCGTGCTTTTCATAAAGCAAATGGATCCACCGATGTCACTGCATGTGTGTTCTTTTCATAAACCACACTGGTCCATTGATGTCATTGCATGTGTGTTCTATTCATAAAAAAAACTGATCCACTAATGTCACTGGGTGTGTGTTCTTTTCATAAACCACATGGATCCACTAGATATCATTGCATGTGTGTTCTTTTCATAAACCACACTAATCCACTGATATCATTGCATCTGTGTTCTTTTCATAAACCACACTGATCCACTAGATGTCATTGCATGTGTGTTCTTTTGATAAACCACACTGATCCACTAGATGTCATTGGATGTGTGTTCTTTTGATAAAACACACTGATCCACTAGATGTCATTGCATGTGTATTATTTTCATAAACCACATTGATCCACTATTATCATTGCATGTGTGTTATTTTCATAAACCACATGGATCCAATAGATGTCATTACATGTGTGTTCACTTCATAAACCACATTGATCCACTAATGTCATTGCATGTGTGTTATTTTCCTAAACCACACAGATCCACTTGATGTCATTGCACGTGAGTTATTTCAATAAACCACATGGATCCACTAGATGTCATTAAATGTGTGTTCTTTTCATAAACCACATGGATCCACTAGATTCCATTGCATGTGTGTTCTATTCATAAACCGCACTAATCCACTAGATGTCATTGCATGTTTGTTGTTTTCATAAACCACACTAATCCACTAGATGTCAAGTGTTGTGTGTTCTTTTCATAAACCACATGGATCCACTAGTGTCATTGCATGTGTGTCTTTTAATAAACCACATGTATCTACTAGATGTCATTTCATGTGTGTTCTTTTCCAAAACCACATGGATCCACTAGATGTCATTGCATGTGCGTTCTTTTCATAAACCACATGGATCCACTAGATGTCATCGCATGTGTGTTCTTTTCATAAACCACACTGATCCACTGATATCAGTGCATGTGTGTTCTTTTCATAAACCACACTGATCCATTAGATGTCATTGCATGTGTGTTCTTTTAATAAACCACATTGATCCACAATATGTCATTGCACATGTGTTCTTTTCATAAACCACATTGATCCACTATTGTCATTGTATGTGTGTTATTTTCATGAACCACATGGATCCACTAGATGCCATTGCATTTGTGTTCATTTCATAAACCACACTGATCCACTAATGTCATTGGATGTGTGTTCTTTTCATAAACCACACTGATACACAGATATCAGTGCATGTGTGTTCTTTTCATAAACCACACTGATCCACTAGATGTCATTGCATGTGTGTTCTTTTAATAAACCAAATTGATCCACAATATGTCATTGCACATGTGTTCTTTTCATAAACAACATTGATCCACTATTGTCATTGCATGTGTGTTATTTTCATAAACCACATGGATCCACTAGATGTCATTATATGTGTGTTGTTTTCATAAGCCACATGGATCCACTAGATGCCATTGCATGTGTGTTCTATTCATAAACCACACTAATCCACTAGATGTCATTGCATGTTTGTTCTTTTCATAAACCACACTGATCCACTAGCGTCACTGCATGTGTGTTCTTTAATAAACCACATGGATCCACTAGATGTCATTTCATGTGTGTTCTTTTCCAAAACCACATGGATCCACTAGATGTCATTGCATGTGCGTGCTTTTCATAAAGCAAATGGATCCACCGATGTCACTGCATGTGTGTTCTTTTCATAAACCACACTGGTCCATTGATGTCATTGCATGTGTGTTCTATTCATAAAAAAAACTGATCCACTAATGTCACTGCGTGTGTGTTCTTTTCACAAACCACATGGATCCACTAGATATCATTGCATGTGTGTTCTTTTCATAAACAACACTAATCCACTGATATCATTGCATGTGTGTTCTTTTCATAAACCACACCGATCCACTAGATGTCATTGCATGTGTGTTCTTTTGATAAAACACACTGATCCACTAGATGTCATTGCATGTGTATTCATTTCATAAACCACATTGATCCACTATTGTCATTGCATGTGTGTTATTTTCATAAACCACATGGATCCACTAGATGTCATTGCATGTGTGTTCACTTCATAAACCACATTGATCCACTAATGTCATTGCATGTGTGTTCTTTTCATAAACCACACAGATCCACTTGATGTCATTGCACGTGAGTTATTTCAATAAACCACATGGATCCACTAGATGTCATTAAATGTGTGTTCTTTTCATAAACCACATGGATCCACTAGATGCCATTGCATGTGTGTTCTATTCATAAACCGCACTAATCCACTAGATGTCATTGCATGTTTGTTCTTTTGATAAACCACACTAATCCACTAGATGTCAAGTGTTGTGTGTTCTTTTCATAAACCACATGGATCCACTAGTGTCATTGCATGTGTGTCTTTTAATAAACCACATGTATCTACTAGATGTCATTTCATGGGTGTTCTTTTCCAAAACCACATGGATCCACTAGATGTCATTGCATGTGCGTTCTTTTCATAAACCACATGGATCCACTAGATGTCATCGCATGTGTGTTCTTTTCATAAACCACAATGATCGACTGATATCAGTGCATGTGTGTTCTTTTCATAAACCACACTGATCCATTAGATGTCATTGCATGTGTGTTCTTTTAATAAACCACATTGATCCACAATATGTCATTGCACATGTGTTCTTTTCATAAACCACATTGATCCACTATTGTCATTGTATGTGTGTTATTTTCATGAACCACATGGATCCACTAGATGTCATTGCCTTTGTGTTCATTTCATAAACCACACTGATCCACTAATGTCATTGGATGTGTGTTCTTTTCATAAACCACACAGATCCACTTGATGTCATTGCATGTGTGTTATTTTCATAAACCACATGGATCCACTAGATGTCATTAAATGTGTGTTCTTTTCATAAACCACATGGATCCACAAGATGCCATTGCATGTGTGTTCTATTCATAAACCACACTAATCCACTAGATGTCATTGCATGTTTGTTCTTTTCATAAACCACATTGATCCACTAGATGTCATTGCATGTGTGTTCTTTTCATAAACCACACTGATCCACTGATATCATTGCGTGTGTGTTCTTATATTAAATCACATGGATCCACTAGATGTCATTGCATGTGTGTTCTTTTCATAAACCACAATGATCCACTGATATCAGTGCATCTGTCTTCTTTTCATAAACCATACTGGTCCACTAGATGTCATTGCATGTGTGTTCTTTTAATATGCCACACTGATCCACTAGATGTCATTGCACGTGTGTTCTTTTCATAAACCACATTGATCCACTATTATTGCATGTGTGTTATTTTCATAAACGACATGGATCCACTAGATGTCATTGCATGTGTGCTCATTTCATAAACCACACTGATCCACTAATGTCATTGCATGTGTGTTATTTTCATAAACCACACAAATCCACTTGATGTCATTGCATGTGTGTTATTTTCATAAACCACATGGATCCACTAGATGTCATTAAATGTGTATTCTTTTCATAAGCCACATGGATCCACTAGATGCCATTGCATGTGTGTTCTATTCATAAACCACACTAATCCACTAGATGTCATTGCATGTTTGTTCTTTTCATAAAACACACTGATCCACTAGTGTCATTGCATGTGTGTTCTTTTAATAAACCACATGGATCCACTAGATGTCACTTCATGTGTGTTCTTTTCCAAAACCACATGGATCCACTAGATGTCATTGCATGTGCGTTCTTTTCATAAATCAATTGGATCCACTAGATGTCATTGCATGTGTGTTCTTTTCATAAACCACACTGATCCACTGATATCATTGCATGTGTGTTCTTTTAATAAACCACACTGATCCATTGATATCATTGCCTGTGTGTTCTATTCATAAACCACACTGATCCACTAGATGTCATTGCATGTGTGTTCTTTTCATAAACCACACTAATCCACTATATGTTATGGCATGTCTGTTCTTTTGATGAACCACATGGATCCACTAGATATCATTGCATGTGTGTTCTTTTCATAAATCACACTGATCGACTGATATCATTGCATGTGTGTTCTTTTCATAAACCACATTGATCCACTAGATGTCATTGCATGTGTGTTCTTTTGATAAACCACACTGATCCACTAGATGTCATTGCATGTGTGTTATTTTCATAAACCACATTGATACACTATTGTCATTGTATGTGTGTTATTTTCATGAACCACATGGATCCACTAGATGTCATTGCCTCTGTGTTCATTTCATAAACCACATTGATCCACTAATGTCATTGCATGTGTGTTCTTTTCATAAACCACATAGATCCACTTGATGTCATTGCATGTGTGTTATTTTCATAAACCACATGGATCCACTAGATGTCATTAAATGTGTTATATTTTCATAAACCACATGGATCCACTAGATGCCATTGCATGTGTGTTCTTTTCATAAACCACACTGATCCACTGATGTCATTGCATGTGTGTTCTTATCATAAACCACATGGATCCACTAGATATCATTGCATGTGTGTTCTTTTCATAAACCACGTTGATCCACTGATATCATTGCATGTGTGTTCTTTTCATAAACCACACTGATCCACTAGATGTCATTGCATGTGTGTTCTTTTGATAAACCACACTGATCCACTAGATGTCATTGCATGTGTGTTCTTTTCATAAACAACATTGATCTACTATTGTCATTGCATGTGTGTTATTTTCATAAACCACATTGATCCACTAGATGGCATTGCATGTGCGTTCTTTTCATAAACCACACTGATACACTGATATAAGTGCATGTGTGTTCTTTTCATAAACCACACTGATCCACTAGATGTCATTGCATGTGTGTTCTTTTAATAAACCACGTGGATCCACTAGATGTCATTGCATGTGTGTTCTTTTCATAAACCACACAGATCGACTTGATGTCATTGCATGTGTGTTCTTTTCATAAATCACATGGATCCACTAGATGCCATTGCATGTGTGTTCTATTCATAAACCACACTAATCCACTAGATGTCATTGCATGTTTGTTCTTTTCATAAACCACACTGATCCACTAGATGTCATTGGTTGTGTGTTCTTTTCATAAACCACATGTATCCACTAGTGTCATTTCATGTGTGTTCTTTTAATAAACCACATTGATCCACAAGATGTCATTTCTGTAGGGGATATGCGCGGAAAACAAAAAAATTCCTACGATGTAACCTGATGTCTACGCACTTCTATTCTTGTAGACAATTGTTGGGCCTCCAAGTGCAGATGTTTGTAGAACAGCTGCAAGTTTCCCTTAAGTGGATCACCCAAGATTTATCAAACTCAGGGAGGAAGTGGTCAAAGGTATCCCCTCTCAAGCAACCCTGCAATCAAGATACAAGAAGTATCTTGTGTACCCAACACACCCAATACACTTGTTAGGTGTATAGGTGCACTAGTTCGGTGAAGAGATAATAAAATACAAGTAGTATGGATATAATACAATGGTGCCAGAAAATAGCTCGATGTTGTGGAAGCTAAAGGCAAACTGAAATAAAGATGGAAGCAAGCAAACATGTAATAGATCTAGTTGCAAACGGTGTTTCAATGTTTAGAAACAAGGCCCAGGGATCATACTTTCGCTAGTGAACACTCTCATATAAATATCTTCTCTTCATGATACTACTCTGAACTAATCTCTGGTTGGACACTCTAATCAATGGTAGGGCTATAACAGCACTCCTCAAAGTTCGCTTTTCCCATCTAGATAACCCCACACCATCACCTTGAGCACTAGATGGTTCCAACAAACACCACAATTTCATAGAGATATCCAACTCCAAATAAAACTCATAACAAGTATTTGTAATCTCTAGCCTAAGTGCCACCATGGTGTGCACACTGTCACTTTCACACACATGGGGAGAGCGGAGATCTATTAAAGCACTTGAGTAGCAAGGTAGATCTACTTGATTACAAAGCTCATGATAAAAATATGATCACGCATAGAGAGAGAGATGAACACATAGCTACCGGTAGAGCCCTTAGCCTCGAGGAAGAACTACTCCCTCCTCATCATGGGATTCAGCAACGACGATGGAGATGGCGGTGAAGATGGTGAAGAGGCGGCGGCGGCGGCGACGGCGCCGGCGGACTCCTTCCCCGCCATCGGTATCACAGGGGAGCACCGCCCCTTAGCACCCTTCCTTCATGCCTTCTTGGGAGCCCTTTCCTATGGAGATGGGATCCATGGTGGAGGCAAAAACGTGGCTTTGGTGACTGCAAATTCGTGGGTGGAGGTGTCTCCCACGAATTAGGTTTCCTCCCTTTATATAGCTTTTCGGATTCCCGTCACCCCATCTTGGGCTGCAGTAAATAGAGTATATCGGGCCCGTCCGGACTCGGAATCAGCTAAATTTTATGTCCAGAACGTTTGTCGCGAAATTTCCAACAACTTTGTAGTTGAAGAGTTTTCTGTTTGACGCTGTATTCACCCTAAACGTGGCCATCTTCAAAAAGAGTTCTGAAACAGATTTGTGGAAAATTCCAATTTGACTCCAACAAGGTTTCCACTTGTATTCTTGGTAATTCCTACACATCAAAGTGTAAAACAAGAACATTGTGCACTTTTTCAACTATTAGTAGGTTAGTCCAAATAAATCATATGAAAAGTACTCCAAAGTTGGAACAAAACACAACAAAGTAGATAAAACCAAGCATGAAACATCAAAAATTATAGATACATTTGCAATGTATCAACATCCCCAAGCTTAACTCCTACTCGTCCTCGTGTAGGTAAGTGATAAAAAGAAAGAATAATTTTTGAGGTGACATGCACCATCATAAACTTGATCAAAGTATTTGTAAAACATTGATAGCTGGGATCAAGGTACTCTAAACATGAACATGAAAGATAGAGTTCTAACAATAAGACATAGCAACTATGTTGTAGAATGAAAAGGTACAAACAAAAGATTCATGAATAACAATGCTTTGCAAGACGTTTGTTTGTTTCACATAAAGAAAGCATAGCATAGTGGCATTCAGCTTGTCCCTCATAGAGTAGCAAAACATAAATGCATAGGACACCTTCAATGTTCATAAGGGTGACTAGATACAAATAGTTCAAGAACAAGCAATATCAACATTATGAATCAACCAATAAGTTTTGGGACAATGCGGATAGAACTAGGAATGAAAACTATGCTCTCTTAATTGGTGCATAAAGATAGAAGGTGGAGACTCAATATAAAAGTGGAAGAAAGACCTTCATAGAAGGAAGCAGAGATTCAAGTCTCATAAAGAGCTTCCAAAAATTATGGTACTTATTAGCTTTCAGCTCTCATTGCCCCTATCATAAGCATCTTGAAGTGATTAAGGTTAAAGTGAACAAACTATGGAGTATATGCTTGACAAAGTATAAGTTGGCAATCTCATGTCCCTTGAACATGAGGGTCGCTCCTCATGCTACTCAAGTTTAGTTACCGATAAGTTCTTGTCATAATAAGTACATGTGTATCATAGAGAACCGCCAACGGGGTACCCCTTGCCCGATGATACGGAAGAATCCCCATATCAAAATGACAAGGCAAGCAGACAATGAGCATCTCAGCAATCTTCTTATTTACCTTGGGAAAATGGTGCTTTTTTCTCTCTTTCCTCTTTTCTCAACTCTTTTTTTTCTTTCTCTTTTTCTCAATCTCTATCTCTTTTTATAAGAAGAATGCTTCATAGATTGCTCATTATGGTTACGCTGCAGGTTTCCACCATGATTAGTCATGGATTAGACCGGCAGCCCATGCGTTTCTCAACACACATACATAACTCCAAGGACTTACAATCTCCCCTTTCATTTCACACTGACGACATCCATAGACAAAAGAGCATGATATCAACTAGGTACAAAGTACAAGTACAATGTTGAAAGCGTTCCCCATGAAGGCATGGTTCTGCTAATCCACAACATATAAGTGCAAGCATATACAACATAGACGACACAATGGTTCAAGTTTATTAAGGGCAAGAGAAGTAAAGTGTGCCATCAAGTTCGTGAGAGCTTTAATCACTAGTTTCTCATAACAAGTTTAATTCGGAAGGTAGATAAAACATGAATATACTTGGAATAGCAAATGCTAATAGGTAGGTATGGTGGACTCTTTGGAATAACTTGGTTTTAGGAGTTGGATGCATGAGTGGAACTCATACTTGGTTATGGAGGCTAGCAAAAGACTGGGAGCGACCAACTAAGAGAGCAATAATGGCCATAATCATGCAAAGCGATAAAACATCATTAATTAAAGCATAAAGTGATATTACAAGTCGAAAACTAAAGGATCATAAAGGATATGGTGACTTGGGATAGTCTTAACATGGTGTGAGCATGCGCCAAGTCAACCCAAATAAAGCATTAAAGGAGAATACCACAATACTATGCTTTAATATGCTAAAACAACGCATGATTCATCCAATGCACATTAAGCAATCTCAATTGTTTATAACAAGTCATGCTACAGAAAAGAATACTAAGCATAAAGCCAAATCAATATCAAGCATGGCATGACAAAGCATAGGCCACACTCAAAAACAAGCTATCTTTACCACTTAAGCATGAACTTTCCTACTCTTTTCCAATCCAAACCAAACTATTTGAAAACCAATGTATGAAAGAGGGGGTCCAACCAATTTATTCAGCAAACTAAGAAAACAAAGAAAACTAGAACTAAAACTAAAACGAAAAAGAAGACGCTCCAAGAACAACACAATGGTGCATGAAACAATACAAATGAAGTGTTTGGAAGAAACCTGGGGTTTTTATTGATGAAGAGGGGGATGACTTGGGCATTCCCAAGCTTTGACGCTTGTACTTCTTGGATATTTCTTGGGGTGACACGCGTGGCATCCCCAAGCTTGAGCTTTAGACCATTTTAACAACCCAAAACTTCAATCCAAGAGTATCAAAGATCAAATCATCCAAAAATGGGGTTAACAAAAACTTTTCCAAATTTAAAATGAAAGCATTCATATATGTGTGCATTTAAAATAGGAGTTGTTTTGAATTGCCATGATTATGTGATCCTTTGCTTCTAAAATGTTTCTTAGGTGATTTAAACATCATCTACATCATTCCCAAACTTTTCCTAAAAGAAATCAAATCAAAAAGAATTTAAATGAAGGAATGGTCTTTTGGACAAATTTAACTCTCATGCCTACTTTGGCTATTCCTAGTACTCAATTCTTAACAGAAACAATTCTTGATCTTTGCACCCCTTGCTAGTACACATAATGAGGTATCAAGGCCCACCTTTTAATCTTCTAAAAACATTCTGGAAACTATTTTAAAGGGCAGTTCAAAATTGAATCTAATGCATATGCATAGATCACCCCTATTTCAAAAACCATGTATTTGAGCTCCATTTTCAAAACCCTTGCAACCAGAGACTACCTAGCACTAGTGGAGATCACTCAAAAATTTTGAACTCAAAATTCAAACTTTGGTCTCTTGCGACCATTTCATCGAACAAGTGGCAGACACAGATCAAACATTGGTCAAAACACTATAGTGTGCAGTGCTTCTTGTCACCATTTGGGCCTAACTCGGTCCCCTTGTCCCCCCAGCTCAAACCCCGACCCTAGCTCTATCTCCCTCTCCCCTAGCTGCTACAGTGCCAAGCCACCCGACGCCATGCGTCGGGTCGACCATGGACAGCTCCCACAAAGCCGCACCGCGCTCTCCTTCGCCCGCTGGCAGACAGGCGCCATCACACCGCACCGCCTCGACCAGCCCTCGACCAAAATCGAGCGGAGGACTACCCCTAGTTGCTCGCGCCCATGTCTCTGTCCGCCATGCCGATCACCCCGGAGAGCCGCGTCCGCCAGAGCAGCACCTGCTGCGCCAAGCCCTAGCCTTGCGTGGCAGCACCCGCAGCCGGCCCAACAACCGCCCAAACATCCTTGTTCGCAGCCTCGCGACCAGCAGCCCTGAGGAACCGCGTCGAACACCGCCGCCCGCGCCCAGTGCACCGCCCTCTCCCGACCAATAGAGATAGCCCCTTGCCGTGCCATCAAGCCATAGAGGATCGCCAGGAGACTGGCCACCGTCCGCCTACCTCGCCCATGCCCTTAGCTCGCTGTGTCGTCGCCCACGTCGAGCTCTGCCCATGCCGCTCTGCACCCTTCGCTCGCCTATATAAGGAGGCCTCCCCAGCAAGCTCTCTTCACACCATTCTCATCCCCACCTCTCACTCTCACTCCCCACATCCATCCGGAGCGGCTCGAGCACCAGGACGCCGGAATTGCAGCCGGAGACGCCGCCTCGGGAGGAGAAGGGCGCCGTTGATCCAGGCCATCCCAGGAAGCGTCGCTTGTACCAGGAGAACCGCCGTTGTCTTCCACTTCGTTCGCCCGCATCGCCGACCTCGCTAGAGCCCCAGTACGCCCCCACTGCACCCTCACCGACCGCGCTAGGGTTAGCTCCCGTCGTGTCCTGTTCCGACGAGGACGATAGCTGTGAGCCGTCGATCTGCCCTCTAATCGCACGGCCACCTTTCGTCCATACCCCTTCGGTACCCCCCTGTTCCACTGACGGGTGGGGCCCTCACTTAAGCCAGCCTGCGACGCTGCGCGGAGCGCAGTGGGCGGGCCCATTTCGTTCCCGCACACGTTTTAAATTCAAATTAGGAATTTTCCTTTTAGTTAGAATATAGTTTCTGTCTAGTGTTTCAAAATTCATTTCTGTGAGTTTAACAAATCCAAATTACATGAAACTAATTCTGTCTGAAAGGTATTGAAATGCTTTATCCAAGCCCGTTGGGTTTAATTCATTTAGAGTTATAGATTTCTCCTAATAAAAATAAGAAGACAGAAGCTTTTGCAACTTGAAACATTTTTGTAAAATCAACCAAGTTAGATTTTGAGTTGATTCCAACTCTCAAAAATCACATTTCATCATATCTACCCAAATATGAAATAATATGAAGGTTTACAGGCATGACTTTGGACTAGTACCAAAATAATGCTATATAGGCATTTCTAGTCACTTTAAATCATTAAATAATAAACTTAAACCAAAGTAATATTGATCCAACCTTTAAATCACATTCACACATGTTAGAATATGTGGTGAGGACATGTGTCCACATGATCCCATATTTTGGTGGTGAATATTAAATTTTAGTTAATATTTCAATGAGTAGAAATTACTTTTCCAAAATAAAAAGGTTGAAACTATTGAATTAAAACTTGTGATGCTTGTGATGATAATAGATCATCAATTGTGTGTTTTAGAATGCTACTTAGCCTAGTTAAGTATTGTTTGGTGATTGTCTACTCCCTATGTATTTATAAACGCTAGTACCGACCAAGCTTTCGAGGAGGAAGAGTTCTACCAAGAACAAGAAGAAAACTTCAACCACTGCACCAACCAAGGCAAGCTATTAGTGGCAAGCTAACCCTTGCAAATATGCTTTAGTAAGCTATTGTAGCAAGCTAGAATAAAACTAGATAGTTTAGTAAAGATGCCTTAAGCATACTTTGCTCACACCCCCTTAGTTTACACAAAGTTCTGTAATTAATTTTTTAAGGTAGCATAAAGAGTATAAAACTTGACCAAATTAGAAACCCTTAGATGTCATTCTATGGCATGAGATTGATCCCACTTTTCCACCTTAGTGAACACTCTTAACCTAGTGTTTTAGAATAGATCAAACTTGAGTCACTTTAGATGTTTTGACATGTGTTGAGAAACACAATTGGTTTATGATGATGAAAATGATGAGGCATGAGCCTTAACCCTTTTTATAAAACTGATGGTTGGATTCGGATGCGATACCATTCCAAATTTACCGTACAACCACATTACCTAAATTGGGTAAGGCTTAGCTGGAAATTTATATGCATTAGTACTAGTTCCCTCACGGGAGAGGTTTGAGCTGAGGCGACCTCTCAATGATGTCCACCTATGCAGTGCCCAAGATGACTGATGGCCATGGTTGGGAGGCCATGCTCATAGGAGAGGTGCTTGTACTAGGGTGTGTAAAGGGAAGGTTATGTTTGATTATCTGCATACCAAGTATGATGATTCAGGGTTATCCCTGATAGATGTATCGAATCTTGTGGTGAAAGTGTACCACCTCTGCAGAGTGTCAAACTATTCGAATAGCCGCATCCGCGGTTATGGACAGTTGGAATGGCCATACTGTTTCGTTGTCAGATGATTTCTAAATAACTTGAAATGAGTGATGAACCTTGACTTGACCACAGCAGGGTTGTGTAGATGAAAATAGCTTCCCAACTTAAGTGATTCTAGAACTTTATTTTATCTTTTCTTATTTCAGAACTCAGCTTCAGTTTCAAACTTAACTTGATAGTTATTCTTTCAATTCAGTACTTTAACTTAGAATCATAACCCTTGCTAGTAGTAGTTTGCGAGTACTTAAAGAGTACTCATGGCTTTTGTCCCTGGCTATTATCATGGCCAGACTATGAAGGAGATTATCAAGATGATGGTTAGCAGGACGGCTATGATAACTAGGACTATCTGCCTTCGTCAGCATTGCCTGTGCCCCTGAAGATGGACCCCACTGCTACGTTATCGTTTATTTCCGCTGCTTGTTGTATTAAAGACTGGATCATGAGATCCTTATTTGTGTAAAACCTTATGTATGGTTTGTAATGGATGATGTACTGTGATATCCAATCCGTTATGTCTCGCAAAAATGGTAATCCTGGGATTGCGAGGTATGGCATAACGGGCATCTGGGATTAAAAATCCGGGTGTTGACATCCATCCTTCATCTCATTACTCATTCTTTCCATACACCTGAAATTTTTCCCTCATACGAAAACTTCACACAATCTTTATTACCAACATTAGTGCACTCAATATAATAAGTCTTTAGGTTCAGTTCTAACACCAATAAAACATCCATTAAAACACTAGCTACTGTAGCACTTCCCTTAAAAAGCTCAATTCCCCAAAAGAACTCAAAAAGGAACCAACAAGAAGCAAATGCAGAAAATGGCAGAAATCTGTCAAAACAGACCAGCAGGTAAAAACCAATTTTTTCGAAGACCTTCTGTTACTCAAGGTCGCGAAGCTCCTCGCAGGTCACCGCTTGCTCCTTCTTGATCTTCATCATCTTCATCATGCAACAGCTATGACTCATGACATTCAAGCACCCCAAGTGTAGCGCCTCGTGTCTTCGTACACATCCGGTGGACTCTCCGGCTCCCCGATCCCACCGGGAGTGCGGAAGTTGATATCCGGCTAGGAATCCCTACAGCGCAATGGCGTAATACAGGTATGCCGCGATCGCACATCCCAGACTTGGGGCCATGGTCACAAGGACTAGAGAGAGAGGGAAGGAGGAAGTCAACCAAAGGACTTCTCCAAATATTGTTGTGTTTCATCCCACCCATGGGCACCCCTTTATATAGGGGAGGGGTGTGCCCTCTCCTTTGGGTTTCCCATGTGGGACTAATCAAGGGAGAGGGGGGAGGCGCATGGGCCAGCTGGCCAGGAGTGGGCCCCACCATGTGCACAGCCCTAGGCTGGCCGGGTGGGCCCCCTTGAGGCGCCTGGGCCTTGGCCCTTCCCTCCTCCGGTTTTCCCTCATGGGCCTTTATTCACTAGGAAGTTTGGCCCATTAGTAGAATAACCCTTCAAATTAGATTTTAATATTATATTTAATATTGATTACATTAATTAATATGTAAAGACATATTACAAAATCCATCTTGACTCGAAACCCCTTTCGGTTCCGTTTCGATTTCCTCCGAATGACTTCAGATCTTTCTCGGAATGATTCCGGTCCTTAATTCTTTCATTGAGCAACTTCGGATCTCTCTGTGGAACAATTCTGGCTTTCTCTCTTTATATACTATGATTCCGTCTTACGAATGATTGCTCTCATCATACCCTTAAGTGTATCCTCTCACGGCTCGGGAATGCTCTAGACATGATCTATATCAATGATCAATAGAGGGACCAGGGATGTCCATGTGACCCCTATGCATTCCTGATGACAATGTCATTTGAACCGTCTAAATGTAGCATCCTATTCCTTTTGTTTCTCGATACAACTTGTTCGAGATCCGATCATTGGTATCCCATACCTTGTTCAATGTCGTTCACAACAAGTTCTGTTTTTCTTGTTACCCTGATATTACATCCCCGTGACCTAGTCACATGTTGCAACATTCATGGATGTAATCTCACCAAGCCGGTCGTATGTATCTTTACCCATCATATGGGTGAACATATCCCGGCCTTGTAGTCATATGTCATCTACTGTTCCTTCGGAATACCCAACGTAGACCTTTATGGCCACCATATTACCAGATGATGGTTGATGCAGTCTAAGCAGCCTAGGGAAACAGTGAGTAATATGAGCTCACGGTCTAAGGAGAAGGAGTCTAGGTATAGCTGTTGCAACAATGAACTATATGACTTGATCGTGTTGCAATCCTTCGAGGAATGTCCAACCACATCATTCTCCAATGATATGATCTCGTTGTCAGGCGGCATAAAAGCCCATGATCTTGAAACCCAGATCATCTTCGTGACCAACGAACTAGTATGAATAGAGGCTACTATGGACTTGGTTGTTTCATACCACACATGTACCAATGTTTCTACTTCGCATAGTTATAGAACAATATGAAACTATTATAAACTAATTGACATATGATAATAAAAACCCAATTATTATTTTCCTCTAGGGCATATCTCCTTCAATTTCATGTGTGTTCTTTTCCAAAACCACATGGATCCACTAGATGTCATTGCATGTGCGTTCATTTCATAAACCACACGGATCCACTAGATGTCATTGCATGTGTGTTCTTTTCATAAACCACACTGATCCACTCATGTCATTGCGTGTGTGTTCTTTTCATAAACCACATGGATCCACTAGATATCATTGCATGTGTGTTCTTTTCATAAACCACACTTATCCACTGATATCATTGCATGTGTGTTCTTTTCATAAACCACATTGATCCACTAGATGTCATTGCATGTGTGTTCTTTTCATAAACCACACTAATCCACTAGATGTCATTGCATGTGTGTTCTTTTCATAAACCACATTGATCCACTATTGTCATTGCATGTGTGTTATTTTCATAAACCACATGAATCCACTAGATGTCATTGCCTGTGTGTTCATTTCATAAACCACACCGATCCACTAATGTCATTGCATTTGTGTTCTTTTCATAAACCACACAGATCCACTTGATGTCATTACATGTGTGTTATTTTCATAAACCACATGGATCCACTAGATGTTATTAAATGTGTGTTCTTTTCATAAACCACATGGATCCACTAGATGCCATTGCATGTTTGTTCTTTTCATAAACCACACTAATCCACTAGATGTCATTGGTTGTGTGTTCTTTTCATAAACCACATGGATCCACTAGTGTCATTGCATGTGTGTTCTTTTAATAAACCACATGGATCCACTAGATGTAATTTCATGTGTGTTCTTTTCCAAAACCACATGGATCCACTAGAGGTCATTGCATGTGCATTCTTTTCATAAACCGCATGGATCCACTAGATGTCATTGCGTGTGTGTTCTTTTCATAAACCAGACTGATCCACTGATGTCATTGTGTGTGTGTTCTTTTCATAAACCAAATGGATCCACTAGATATCATTCCATGTGTGTTCTTTTCATTAACCACACTGATCCACTGATATCATTGCATGTGTGTTCTTTTCATCAACCACACTGATCCACTAGGTGTCATAGCATGTTTGTTCTTTTGATAAACCACACTGATCCACTATATGTCATTGCACGTGTGTTCTTTGCATAAACCACATTGATCCACTATTGTCATTGCATGTGTGTTATTTTCATAAACCACATGGATCCACTAGATGTCATTGCCTCTTTGTTCATTTCATAAACCACACTAATCCACTAGATGTCATTGGTTGTGTGTTCTTTTCATAAACCACATGGATCCACTAGTGTCATTGCATGTGTGTTCTTTTAATAAACCACATGGATCCACAAGATGTAATTGCATGTGTGTTCTTTTCCAAAACCACATGGATCCACTAGAGGTCATGGCATGTGCGTTCTTTTCATAAACCACATGGATCCAATAGATGTCATTGCGTGTGTGTTCTTTACATAAACCACATGGATCCACTAGATATCATTGCATTTGTGTTCTTTTCATAAACCACACTGATCCACTGATATCATTGCATGCGTGTTCTTTTGCTAAACCACACTGGTCCACTAGATGTCATTGCATGTGTCTTCTTTTGATAAACCACACTGATCCACTAGATTTCATTGCATGTGTGTTCTTTTCATAAACCACATTGATCCACTATTTGTCGTTGCATGTGTGTTATTTTCATAAACCACATGGATCCACTAGATGTCATTGCCTCTTTGTTCATTTCATAAACCACACTATTCCACTAATGTCATTGCATCTGTGTTCTTTTCATAAACCACACAGATCCACTTGATGTCATTGCATGTGTGTTATTTTCATAAACCACATGGATCCACTAGATGTCATTAAATGTGTGTTCTTTTCATAAACCACATGGATCCACTAGATATCATTGCATGTGTGTTCTTTTCATAAACCACATTGATCCACTAATATCATTGCATGTGTGTTCTTTTCATAAACCACACTAATCCACTAGATGTCATTGGTTGTGTGTTCTTTTCATAAACCACATGGATCCACTAGTGTCATTGCATGTGTGTTCTTTTAATAAACCACATGGATCCACAAGATGTAATTTGATGTGTGTTCTTTTCCAAAACAACATGGATCCACTAGAGGTCATTGCATGTGCGTTCTTTTCATAAACCACATGGATCCAGTAGATGTCATTGCGTGTGTGTTCTTTTCATAAACCAGACTGATCCATTGATGTCATTGCGTGTGTGTTCTTTACATAAACCACATGGATCCACTAGATATCATTGCATGTGTGTTCTTTTCATAAACCACACTGATCCACTCATGTCATTGCGTGTGTGTTCTTTTCATAAACCACATGGATCCACTAGATATCATTGCATGTGTGTTCTTTTCATAAACCACACTTATCCACTGATATCATTGCATGTGTGTTCTTTTCATAAACCACATTGATCCACTAGATGTCATTGCATGTGTGTTCTTTTCATAAACCACACTAATCCACTAGATGTCATTGCATGTGTGTTCTTTTCATAAACCACATTGATCCACTATTGTCATTGCATGTGTGTTATTTTCATAAACCACATGAATCCACTAGATGTCATTGCCTGTGTGTTCATTTCATAAACCACACCGATCCACTAATGTCATTGCATTTGTGTTCTTTTCATAAACCACACAGATCCACTTGATGTCATTACATGTGTGTTATTTTCATAAACCACATGGATCCACTAGATGTTATTAAATGTGTGTTCTTTTCATAAACCACATGGATCCACTAGATGCCATTGCATGTTTGTTCTTTTCATAAACCACACTAATCCACTAGATGTCATTGGTTGTGTGTTCTTTTCATAAACCACATGGATCCACTAGTGTCATTGCATGTGTGTTCTTTTAATAAACCACATGGATCCACTAGATGTAATTTCATGTGTGTTCTTTTCCAAAACCACATGGATCCACTAGAGGTCATTGCATGTGCATTCTTTTCATAAACCGCATGGATCCACTAGATGTCATTGCGTGTGTGTTCTTTTCATAAACCAGACTGATCCACTGATGTCATTGTGTGTGTGTTCTTTTCATAAACCAAATGGATCCACTAGATATCATTCCATGTGTGTTCTTTTCATTAACCACACTGATCCACTGATATCATTGCATGTGTGTTCTTTTCATCAACCACACTGATCCACTAGGTGTCATAGCATGTTTGTTCTTTTGATAAACCACACTGATCCACTATATGTCATTGCACGTGTGTTCTTTGCATAAACCACATTGATCCACTATTGTCATTGCATGTGTGTTATTTTCATAAACCACATGGATCCACTAGATGTCATTGCCTCTTTGTTCATTTCATAAACCACACTAATCCACTAGATGTCATTGGTTGTGTGTTCTTTTCATAAACCACATGGATCCACTAGTGTCATTGCATGTGTGTTCTTTTAATAAACCACATGGATCCACAAGATGTAATTGCATGTGTGTTCTTTTCCAAAACCACATGGATCCACTAGAGGTCATGGCATGTGCGTTCTTTTCATAAACCACATGGATCCAATAGATGTCATTGCGTGTGTGTTCTTTACATGAACCACATGGATCCACTAGATATCATTGCATTTGTGTTCTTTTCATAAACCACACTGATCCACTGATATCATTGCATGCGTGTTCTTTTGCTAAACCACACTGGTCCACTAGATGTCATTGCATGTGTCTTCTTTTGATAAACCACACTGATCCACTAGATTTCATTGCATGTGTGTTCTTTTCATAAACCACATTGATCCACTATTTGTCGTTGCATGTGTGTTATTTTCATAAACCACATGGATCCACTAGATGTCATTGCCTCTTTGTTCATTTCATAAACCACACTATTCCACTAATGTCATTGCATCTGTGTTCTTTTCATAAACCACACAGATCCACTTGATGTCATTGCATGTGTGTTATTTTCATAAACCACATGGATCCACTAGATGTCATTAAATGTGTGTTCTTTTCATAAACCACATGGATCCACTAGATATCATTGCATGTGTGTTCTTTTCATAAACCACATTGATCCACTAATATCATTGCATGTGTGTTCTTTTCATAAACCACACTAATCCACTAGATGTCATTGGTTGTGTGTTCTTTTCATAAACCACATGGATCCACTAGTGTCATTGCATGTGTGTTCTTTTAATAAACCACATGGATCCACAAGATGTAATTTGATGTGTGTTCTTTTCCAAAACAACATGGATCCACTAGAGGTCATTGCATGTGCGTTCTTTTCATAAACCACATGGATCCAGTAGATGTCATTGCGTGTGTGTTCTTTTCATAAACCAGACTGATCCATTGATGTCATTGCGTGTGTGTTCTTTACATAAACCACATGGATCCACTAGATATCATTGCATGTGTGTTCTTTTCATAAACCACACTGATCCACTGATATCACTGCATGTGTGTTCTTTTGCGAAACCACCCTGATCCACTAGATGTCATTGCATGTGTGTTCTTTTGATAAACCACACTGATCCAGTAGATGTCATTGCATGTGTGTTCTTTTCATAAACCACATTGATCCATGATTGTCGTTGCATGTGTGTTATTTTCATAAACCACATGGATCCACTAGATGTCATTGCCTCTTTGTTCATTTCATAAACCACACTATTCCACTAATGTCATTGCATCTGTGTTCTTTTCATAAACCACACAGATCCACTTGATGTCATTGCATGTGTGTTATTTTCATAAACCACATGGATCCACTAGATGTCATTAAATGTGTGTTCTTTTCATAAACCACATGGATCCACTAGATATCATTGCATGTGTGTTCTTTCATAAACCACACTGATCCACTAATATCATTGCATGTGTGTTCTTTTCATAAACCACACTAATCCACTAGATGTCATTGCATGTGTGTTCTTTTGATAAACCACACTGATCCACTAGATGTCATTGCATGTGTGTTCTTTTCATAAACCACATTGATCCACTATTGTAATTGCATGTGTGTTACTTTCATAAACCACATGGATCCACTAGATATCATTGTGTGTGTGTTCATGTCTTAACCACACTGATCCACTAATGTCATTGCATGTGTGTTCTTTTCATAAACCACACAGATCCACTTGATGTCATTGCATGTGTGTTATTTTCGTAAAACACATGGATCCACTAGATGTCATTAAATGTGTGTTCTTTTCATAAACCACATGGATCCACTAGATGCCATTGCATGTGTGTTCTATTCATAAACCACACTAATCCACTAGATGTCATTGCACGTGTGTTCTTTTCATAAACAACACTGATCCACTAGATGTCATTGGTTGTGTCTTCTTTTCATAAACCACATGGATCCACTAGTGTCATTGCAGGTGTATTCTTTTATTAAACCACATGGATCCACTAGATGTCATTTCATTTGTGTTCTTTTCATAAACCACATGGATCCACTAGATGTCATTGCATGTGTGTTCTTTTCATAAACCACACTCATCCACTAATATCATTGCATGTGTGTTCTTTTCATAAACAACACTGGTCCACTAGATGTCATTGCATGTGTGTTCTTTTGATAAACCACACTGATCCACTAGATGTCATTACATGTGTGTTATTTTCATAAACCACATGGATCAACTAGATGTGATTGCCTCTGTGTTCATTTGATAAACCACACCGATCCACTAATGTCATTCCATGTGTGTTCTTTTCATAAACCACACAGATCCACTTGATGTCATTGCTTGTGTGTTATTTTCATAAACCACATGGATCGACTAGATGTCATTGATTGTGTGTTCTTTTCATAAACCACATGGATCCACTAGATGTCATTTCATGTGTGTTCTTTTCATAAACCACATGGATCCAAAGATGTCATTGCATGTGTGTTCTTTTCATAAACCACACTGACCCACTAATATCACTGCATGTGTGTTCTTTTGATAAACCACACTGATCCACTAGATGTCATGACATGTGTCTTATTTTCATAAACCACATGGATCCACTAGACGTCATTGCCTCTGTGTTCATTTCATAAACCACATGGATCCACTAGATCTCATTGCATGTTTGTTCTTTTCATAAACCACACTGATCCACTTGATGTCATTGCATGTGTGTTATTTTCATAAACCAGATGGATCCACTAGATGTCATTAAATGTGTGTTCTTTTCATAAACCACATGGATCCACTAGATTCCATTGCATGTTTGTTCTTTTCATAAACCACACTGATCCACTAGATGTCATTTCATTTGTGTTCTTTTCATAAACCACATGGATCCACTAGATGTCATTGCATGTGTGTTCTTTTCATAAACCACACTCATCCGCTAATATCATTGCATGTGTGTTCTTTTCATAAACAACACTGGTCCACTAGATGTCATTGCATGTGTGTTCTTTTGATAAACCACACTGATCCACTAGATGTCATTACATGTGTGTTATTTTCATAAACCACATGGATCAACTAGATGTGATTGCCTCTGTGTTCATTTGATAAACCACACCGATCCACTAATGTCATTCCATGTGTGTTCTTTTCATAAACCACACAGATCCACTTGATGTCATTGCTTGTGTGTTATTTTCATAAACCACATGGATCGACTAGATGTCATTGATTGTGTGTTCTTTTCATAAACCACATGGATCCACTAGATGTCATTTCATGTGTGTTCTTTTCATAAACCACATGGATCCAAAGATGTCATTGCATGTGTGTTCTTTTCATAAACCACACTGACCCACTAATATCACTGCATGTGTGTTCTTTTGATAAACCACACTGATCCACTAGATGTCATGACATGTGTCTTATTTTCATAAACCACATGGATCCACTAGACGTCATTGCCTCTGTGTTCATTTCATAAACCACATGGATCCACTAGATCTCATTGCATGTTTGTTCTTTTCATAAACCACACTGATCCACTTGATGTCATTGCATGTGTGTTATTTTCATAAACCAGATGGATCCACTAGATGTCATTAAATGTGTGTTCTTTTCATAAACCACATGGATCCAGTAGATTCCATTGCATGTTTGTTCTTTTCATAAACCACACTGATCCACTAGATGTCATTTCATTTGTGTTCTTTTCATAAACCACATGGATCCACTAGATGTCATTGCATGTGTGTTCTTTTCATAAACCACACTCATCCGCTAATATCATTGCATGTGTGTTCTTTTCATAAACAACACTGGTCCACTAGATGTCATTGCATGTGTGTTCTTTTGATAAACCACACTGATCCACTAGATGTCATTACATGTGTGTTATTTTCATAAACCACATGGATCAACTAGATGTCATTGCCTCTGTGTTCATTTCATAAACCACACCGATCCACTAATGTCATTCCATGTGTGTTCTTTTCATAAACCACACAGATCCACTTGATGTCATTGCTTGTGTGTTATTTTCATAAACCACATGGATCGACTAGATGTCATTGATTGTGTGTTCTTTTCATAAACCACATGGATCCACTAGATGTCATTTCATGTGTGTTCTTTTCATAAACCACATGGATCCAAAGATGTCATTGCATGTGTGTTCTTTTCATAAACCACACTGACCCACTAATATCATTGCATGTGTGTTCTTTTGATAAACCACACTGATCCACTAGATGTCATGACATGTGTCTTATTTTCATAAACCACATGGATCCACTAGATGTCATTGCCTCTGTGTTCATTTCATAAACCACATGGATCCACTAGATCTCATTGCATGTTTGTTCTTTTCATAAACCACACTGATCCACTTGATGTCATTGCATGTGTGTTATTTTCATAAACCAGATGGATCCACTAGATGTCATTAAATGTGTGTTCTTTTCATAAACCACATGGATCCACTAGATTCCATTGCATGTTTGTTCTATTCATAAACCACACTAATCCACTAGATGTCATTGCATGTTTGTTCTTTTCATAAACCACACTAATCCACTAGATGTCATTGGTTGTGTGTTCTTTTTATAAACCACATGGATCCACTAGTGTTATTGCATGTGTGTTCTTTTAATAAACCACATGGATCTACTAGATGTAATTTCTTGTGTGTTCTTTTCCAAAACCACATGGATCCACTAGAGGTCATTGCATGTGCATTCTTTTCATAAACCGCATGGATCCACTGGATGTCATTGCGTGTGTGTTCTTTTCATAAACCAGACTGATCCACTGATGTCATTGTGTGTGTTTTCTTTTCATAAACCACATGGATCCACTAGATATCATTGCATGCATTTTCTTTTCATAAACCACGCTGATCCACAGATATCATTGCATGTGTGTTCTTTTCATAAACCACACTGATCCACTAGATTTCATTGCATGTGTGTTCTTTTGATAAACCACACTGATCCACTAGATGTCACTGCATGTGTGTTCTTTTCGTAAACCAAATTGATCCACTATTGTCATTGCATGTGTGTTATTTTCATAAACCACATGGATCCACTAGATGTTATTGCCTCTTTGTTCATTTCATAAATCACACTAATCCACTAATGTCATTGCATCTGTGTTCTTTTCATCAACCACATAGATCCACTTGATGTCATTGCATGTGTGTTATTTTCATAAACCACATGGATCCAATAGTTGTCATTAAATGTGTGTTCTTTTCATAAACAACATGGATCCACTAGATATCATTGCATGTGTGTTCTTTTCATAAACCACACTGATGCACTGATATCATTGCATGTGTGTTCTTTTCATAAACCACACTGATCCCCTAGATGTCATTGCATGTGTGTACTTTTGATAAACCACACTGATCCACTAGATGTCATTGCATGTGTGTTCTTTTCATAAACCAGATTGATCCACTATTGTCATTGCATGTGTGTTATTTTCATAAACCACATGGATCCACTAGATGTCATTGTGTGTGTATTCATTTCTTAACCACACCGATCCACTAATGTCATTGCATGTGTATTCTTTTCATAAACCACACTGGTCCACTAATGTCATTGCATGTGTGTTCTTTTCATAAACCACACAGATCCACTTGATGTCATTGCATGTGTGTTATTGTCGTAAAACACATGGATCCACTAGATGTCATTAAATGTGTGTTCTTTTCATAAACCACATGGATCCACTAGATGCCATTGCATTTGTTGTCTATTCATAAACCACACTATTCCACTAGATGTCATTGCATGTGTGTTCTTTTCATAAACCACACTGATCCTCTAGATGTCATTGGTTGTGTCTTCTTTTCATAAACCACATGGATCCACTAGATGTCATTTCACGTGTGTTCTTTTCATAAACCACATGGATCCAATAGATGTCATTGCATGTGTGTTCTTTTCATAAACCACACTAACCCACTAATATCATTGCATGTGTGCTCTTTTCATTAACCACACTGATCCACTAGATGTCATTGCATGTGTGTTCTTTTGATAAACCACACTGATCCACTAGATGTCATTACATGTGTCTTATTTTCATAAACCACATGGATCCACTAGATGTCATTCGCCTCTGTGTTCATATCATAAACCACACCGATCCACTAATGTCATTGCATGTGTGTTCTTTTCATAAACCACACAGATCCACTTAATGTCATTGCATGTGTGTTGTTTTCATAAACCACATGGATCGACTAGATGTCATTGATTGTGTGTTCTTTTCATAAACCACATGGATCCACTAGATGTCATTGCATGTGTGTTCTGTACCTAAACCACACTAATCCACTAGATGTCATTGCATGTGTGTTCTTTTCATAAACCATACTGATCCACTAGATGTCATTGCATGTGTGTTCTTTTCATAAACCACATGGATCCACTAGTGTCATTGCAAGTGTGTTCTCTTAATAAACCACATGGATCCACTTGATGTCATTGCCTCTTTGTTCATTTCATAAACCACCCTGATCCACTAATGTCATTGCATCTGTGTTCTTTTCATGAACCACACAGATCCACTTGATGTCATTGCATATGTGTTATTTTCATAAACCACATGGATCCACTAGATGTCATTAAATGTGTGTTCTTTTCATAAACCACATGGATCCACTAGATATCATTGCATGTGTGTTTTTTCATGAACCACACTGGTCCACTAATATCATTGCATGTGTGTTCTTTTCATAAACCACACTGATCCACTAGATGTCATTGCATCTGTGTTCTTTTGATAAACCACACTAATCCACTAGATGTTATTGCATGTGTGTTCTTTTCATAAACCAGATTGATCCACTATTGTCATTTCATGTGTGTTATTTTCATAAACCACATGGATCCACTAGATGTCATTGTGTGTGTATTCATTTCTTAACCACACCGATCCACTAATGTCATTGCATGTGTGTTCTTTTCATAAACCACACAGATCCACTTGATGTCATTGCATGTGGTTATTTTCGTAAAACACATGGATCCACTAGATGTCATTAAATGTGTGTTCTTTTCATAAACCACATGGATCCACTAGATGCCATTGCATTTGCTGTCTATTCATAAACCACACTATTCCACTAGATGTCATTGCATGTGTGTTCTTTTCATAAACCACACTGATCCTCTAGATGTCATTGGTTGTGTCTTCTTTTCATAAACCACATGGATCCACTAGATGTCATTTCACGTGTGTTCTTTTCATAAACCACATGGATCCAATAGATGTCATTGCATGTGTGTTCTGTTCATAAACCACACTAACCCACTAATATCATTGCATGTGTGCTCTTTTCATTAACCACACTGATCCACTAGATGTCATTGCATGTGTGTTCTTTTGATAAACCACACTGATCCACTAGATGTCATTACATGTGTCTTATTATCATAAACCACATGGATCCACTAGATGTCATTCGCCTCTGTGTTCATTTCATAAACCACACCGATCCACTAATGTCATTGCATGTGTGTTCTTTTCATAAACCACACTGATCCACTTAATGTCATTGCATGTGTGTTGTTTTCATAAACCACATGGATCGACTAGATGTCATTGATTGTGTGTTCTTTTCATAAACCACATGGATCCACTAGATGTCATTGCATGTGTGTTCTGTACCTAAACCACACTAATCCACTAGATGTCACTGCATGTGTGTTCTTTTCATAAACCATACTGATCCACTAGATGTCATTGCATGTGTGTTCTTTTCATAAACCACATGGATCCACTAGTGTCATTGCAAGTGTGTTCTCTTAATAAACCACATGGATCCACTTGATGTCATTGCCTCTTTGTTCATTTCATAAACCACCCTGATCCACTAATGTCATTGCATCTGTGTTCTTTTCATGAACCACACAGATCCACTTGATGTCATTGCATATGTGTTATTTTCATAAACCACATGGATCCACTAGATGTCATTAAATGTGTGTTCTTTTCATAAACCACATGGATCCACTAGATATCATTGCATGTGTGTTTTTTCATGAACCACACTGGTCCACTAATATCATTGCATGTGTGTTCTTTTCATAAACCACACTGATCCACTAGATGTCATTGCATCTGTGTTCTTTTGATAAACCACACTAATCCACTAGATGTCATTGCATGTGTGTTCTTTTCATAAACCACATTGATCCACTATTGTCATTGCATGTGTGTTACTTTCATAAACCACATGGATCCACTAGATATCATTGTGTGTGTGTTCATGTCTTAACCACACTGATCCACTAATGTCATTGCATGTGTGTTCTTTTCATAAACCACACATATCCACTTGATGTCATTGCATGTGTGTTATTTTCGTAAAACACATGGATCCACTAGATGTCATTAAATGTGTGTTCTTTACATAAACCACATGGATCCACTAGATGCCATTGCATGTGTGTTCTATTCATAAACCACACTAATCCACTAGATGTCATTGCACGTGTGTTCTTTTCATAAAGAACACTGATCCACTAGGTGTCATTGGTTGTGTCTTCTTTTCATAAACCACATGGATCCACTAGTGTCATTGCAGGTGTTTTCTTTTAATAAACCACATGGATCCACTAGATGTCATTTCATTTGTGTTCTTTTCATAAACCAGATGGATCCACTACATGTCATTGCATGTGTGTTCTTTTCATAAACCACACTGATCCACTAATATCATTGCATGTGTGTTCTTTTCATAAACAACACTGGTCCACTAGATGTCATTGCATGTGTGTTCTTTTGATAAACCACAATGATCCACTAGATGTCATTACATGTGTGTTATTTTCATAAACCACATGGATCCACTAGTGTCATTGCATGTGTGTTCTTTTAATAAACCACATGGATCCACAAGATGTAATTTGATGTGTGTTCTTTTCCAAAACCACATGGATCCACTATAGGTCATTGCATGTGCGTTCTTTTCATAAACCACATGGATCCAGTAGATGTCATTGCGTGTGTGTTCTTTTCATAAACCAGACTGATCCATTGATGTCATTGCTTGTGTGTTCTTTACATAAACCACATGGATCCACTAGATATCATTGCATGTGTGTTCTTTTCACAAACCACACTGATCCACTGATATCACTGCATGTGTGTTCTTTTGCTAAACCACACTGATCCACCACATGTCATTGCATGTGTGTTCTTTTGATAAACCACACTGATCCAGTAGATGTCATTGCATGTGTGTTCTTTTCATAAACCACATTGATCCATGATTGTCGTTGCATGTGTGTTATTTTCATAAACCACATGGATCCACTAGATGTCATTGCCTCTTTGTTCATTTCATAAACCACACTATTCCACTAATGTCATTGCATCTGTGTTCTTTTCATAAACCACACAGATCCACTTGATGTCATTGCATGTGTGTTATTTTCATAAACCACATGGATCCACTAGATGTCATTAAATGTGTGTTCTTTTCATAAACCACACTGATCCACTAATATCATTGCATGTGTGTTCTTTTCATAAACCACACTGATCCACTAATATCATTGCATGTGTGTTCTTTTCATAAACCACACTGATCCACTAGATGTCATTGCATGTGTGTTCTTTTGATAAACCACACAGATCCACTAGATGTCATTGCATGTGTGTTCTTTTCATAAACCACATTGATCCACTATTGTAATTGCATGTGTGTTACTTTCATAAACCACATGGATCCACTAGATATCATTGTGTGTGTGTTCATGTCTTAACCACACTGATCCACTAATGTCATTGCATGTGTGTTCTTTTCATAAACCACACAGATCCACTTGATGTCATTGCATGTGTGTTATTTTCGTAAAACACATGGATCCAGTAGATGTCATTAAATGTGTGTTATTTTCATAAACCACATGGATCCACTAGATGCCGTTGCATGTGTGTTCTATTCATAAACCACACTAATCCACTAGATGTCATTGCATGTGTGTTCTTTTCATAAACAACACTGATCCACTAGATGTCATTGGTTGTGTCTTCTTTTCATAAACCACATGGATCCACTAGTGTCATTGCAGGTGTGTTCTTTTAATAAACCACATGGATCCACTAGCTTTCATTTCATTTGTGTTCTTTTCATAAACCACATGGATCCACTAGATGTCATTGCATGTGTGTTCTTTTCATAAACCACACTGATCCACTAATATCATTGCATGTGTGTTCTTTTCATAAACAACACTGGTCCACTAGATGTCATTGCATGTGTGTTCTTTTGATAAACCACCATGATCCACTAGATGTCATTACATGTGTGTTATTTTCATAAACCACATGGATCCACTAGTGTCATTGCATGTGTGTTCTTTTAATAAACCACATGGATCCACAAGATGTAATTTGATGTGTGTTCTTTTCCAAAACCACATGGATCCACTATAGGTCATTGCATGTGCGTTCTTTTCATAAACCACATGGATCCAGTAGATGTCATTGCGTGTGTGTTCTTTTCATAAACCAGACTGATCCATTGATGTCATTGCGTGTGTGTTCTTTACATAAACCACATGGATCCACTAGATATCATTGCATGTGTGTTCTTTTCACAAACCACACTGATCCACTGATATCACTGCATGTGTGTTCTTTTGCTAAACCACACTGATCCACCAGATGTCATTGCATGTGTGTTCTTTTGATAAACCACACTGATCCAGTAGATGTCATTGCATGTGTGTTCTTTTCATAAACCACATTGATCCATGATTGTCGTTGCATGTGTGTTATTTTCATAAACCACATGGATCCACTAGATGTCATTGCCTCTTTGTTCATTTCATAAACCACACTATTCCACTAATGTCATTGCATCTGTGTTCTTTTCATAAACCACACAGATCCACTTGATGTCATTGCATGTGTGTTATTTTCATAAACCACATGGATCCACTAGATGTCATTAAATGTGTGTTCTTTTCATAAACCACATGGATCCACTAGATATCATTACATGTGTGTTCTTTCATAAACCACAATGGTCCACTAATATCATTTCATGTGTGTTCTTTTCATAAACCACACTGATCCACTAGATGTCATTGCATGTGTGTTCTTTTGATAAACCACACAGATCCACTAGATGTCATTGCATGTGTGTTCTTTTCATAAACCACATTGATCCACTATTGTAATTGCATGTGTGTTACTTTCATAAACCACATGGATCCACTAGATATCATTGTGTGTGTGTTCATGTCTTAACCACACTGATCCACTAATGTCATTGCATGTGTGTTCTTTTCATAAACCACACAGATCCACTTGATGTCATTGCATGTGTGTTATTTTCGTAAAACACATGGATCCAGTAGATGTCATTAAATGTGTGTTATTTTCATAAACCACATGGATCCACTAGATGCCGTTGCATGTGTGTTCTATTCATAAACCACACTAATCCACTAGATGTTATTGCACGTGTGTTCTTTTCATAAACAACACTGATCCACTAGATGTCATTGGTTGTGTCTTCTTTTCATAAACCACATGGATCCACTAGTGTCATTGCAGGTGTCTTTTAATAAACCACATGGATCCACTAGATTTCATTTCATTTGTGTTCTTTTCATAAACCACATGGATCCACTAGATGTCATTGCATGTGTGTTCTTTTCATAAACCACACTGATCCACTAATATCATTGCATGTGTGTTCTTTTCATAAACAACATTGGTCCACTAGATGTCATTGCATGTGTGTTCTTTTGATAAACCACACTGATCCACTAGATGTCATTACATGTGTGTTATTTTCATAAACCACATGGATCAACTAGATGTCATTGCCTCTGTGTTCATTTCATAAACCACACCGATCCACTAATGTCATTCCATGTGTGTTCTTTTCATAAACCACACAGATCCACATGATGTCATTGCTTGTGTGTTATTTTCATAAACCACATGGATCGACTAGATGTCATTGATTGTGTGTTCTTTTCATAAACCACATGGATCCACTAGATGTCATTTCATGTGTGTTCTTTTCATAAACCACATGGATCCAAAGATGTCATTGCATGTGTGTTCTTTTCATAAACCACACTGACCCACTAATATCATTGCATGTGTGTTCTTTTGATAAACCACACTGATCCACTAGATTTCATGACATGTGTCTTATTTTCTTAAACCACATGGATCCACTAGATGTCATTGCCTCTGTGTTCATTTCATAAACCACATGGATCCACTAGATCTCATTGCATGTTTGTTCTTTTCATAAACCACACTGATCCACTTGATGTCATTGCATGTGTGTTATTTTCATAAACCAGATGGATCCACTAGATGTCATTAAATGTGTGTTCTTTTCATAAACCACATGGATCCACTAGATTCCATTACATGTTTGTTCTATTCATAAACCACACTAATCCACTAGATGTCATTGCATGTTTGTTCTTTTCATACACCACACTAATCCACTAGATGTCATTGGTTGTGTGTTCTTTTTATAAACCACATGGATCCACTAGTGTCATTGCATGTGTGTTCTTTTAATAAACCACATGGATCCACTAGATGTAATTTCATGTGTGTTCTTTTCCAAAACCACATGGATCCACTAGAGGTCATTGCATGTGCATTCTTTTCATAAACCGCATGGATCCACTAGATGTCATTGCGTGTGTGTTCTTTTCATAAACCAGACTGATCCACTGATGTCATTGTGTGTGTTTTCTTTTCATAAACCACATGGATCCACTAGATATCATTGCATGTATTTTCTTTTCATAAACCACGCTGATCCACAGATATCATTGCATGTGTGTTCTTTTCATAAACCACACTGATCCACTAGATTTCATTGCATGTGTGTTCTTTTGATAAACCACACTGATCCACTGGATGTCACTGCATGTGTGTTCTTTTCATAAACCAAATTGATCCACTATTGTCATTGCATGTGTGTTATTTTCATAAACCACATGGATCCACTAGATGTTATTGCCTCTTTGTTCATTTCATAAATCACACTAATCCACTAATGTCATTGCATCTGTGTTGTTTTCATCAACCACATAGATCCACTTGATGTCATTGCATGTGTGTTATTTTCATAAACCACATGGATCCACTAGATGTCATTAAATGTGTGTTCTTTTCATAAACAACATGGATCCACTAGATATCATTGCATGTGTGTTCTTTTCATAAACCACACTGATCCACTGATATCATTGCATGTGTGTTCTTTTCATAAACCACACTAATCCCCTAGATGTCATTGCATGTGTGTACTTTTGATAAACCACACTGATCCACTAGATGTCATTGCATGTGTGTTCTTTTCATAAACCAGATTGATCCACTATTGTCATTGCATGTGTGTTATTTTCATAAACCACATGGATCCACTAGATGTCATTTTGTGTGTATTCATTTCTTAACCACACTGATCCACTAATGTCATTGCATGTGTGTTCTTTTCATAAACCACACTGATCCACTAATGTCATTGCATGTGTGTTCTTTTCATAAACCACACAGATCCACTTGATGTCATTGCATGTGCGTTATTTTCATAAAACACATGGATCCACTAGATGTCATTAAATGTGTGTTCTTTTCATAAACCACATGGATCCACTAGATGCCATTGCATTTGTGTTCTATTCATAAACCACACTATTCCACTAGATGTCATTGCATGTGTGTTCTTTTCATAAACCACACTGATCCACTAGATGTCATTGGTTGTGTCTTCTTTTCATAAACCACATGGATCCACTAGATGTCATTTCACGTGTGTTCTTTTCATAAACCACATGGATCCAATAGATGTCATTGCATGTGTGTTCTTTTCATAAACCACACTAACCCACTAATATCATTGCATGTGTGCTCTTTTCATTAACCACACTGATCCACTAGATGTCATTGCATGTGTGTTCTTTTGATAAACCACACTGATCCACTAGATGTCATTACATGTGTCTTATTTTCATAAACCACATGGATCCACTAGATGTCATTCGCCTCTGTGTTCATTTCATAAACCACACCGATCCACTAATGTCATTGCATGTGTGTTCTTTTCATAAACCACACAGATCCACTTAATGTCATTGCATGTGTGTTGTTTTCATAAACCACATGGATCGACTAGATGTCATTGATTGTGTGTTCTTTTCATAAACCACATGGATCCACTAGATGTCATTGCATGTGTGTTCTGTACCTAAACCACACTAATCCACTAGATGTCATTGCATATGTGTTCTTTTCATAAACCATACTGGTCCACTAGATGTCATTGCATGTGTGTTCTTTTCATAAACCACATGGATCCACTAGTGTCATTGCAAGTGTGTTCTCTTAATAAACCACATGGATCCACTAGATGTCATTGCCTCTTTGTTCATTTCATAAACCACCCTGATCCACTAATGTCATTGCATCTGTGTTCTTTTCATAAACCACACAGATCCACTTGATGTCATTGCATGTGTGTTATTTGCATAAACCACATGGATCCAGTAGATGTCATTAAATGTGTGTTCTTTTCATAAACCACATGGATCCACTAGATATCATTGCATGTGTGTTTTTTCATGAACCACACTGGTCCACTAATATCATTGCATGTGTGTTCTTTTCATAAACCACACTGATCCACAAGATGTCATTGCATCTGTGTTCTTTTGATAAACCACACTAATCCACTAGATGTCATTGCATGTGTGTTCTTTTCATAAACCACATTGATCCACTATTGTCATTGCATGTGTGTTACTTTCACAAACCACATGGATCCACTAGATATCATTGTGTGTGTGTTCATGTCTTAACCACACTGATCCACTAATGTCATTGCATGTGTGTTCTTTTCATAAACCACACAGATCCACTTGATGTCATTGCATGTGTGTTATTTTCGTAAAACACATGGATCCACTAGATGTCATTAAATTTGTGTTCTTTTCATAAACCACATGGATCCACTAGATGCCATTGCATGTGTGCTCATTTCACAAACCACATGGATCCACTAGATGTCATTAAATGTGTGTTCTTTTCCAAAACCAAATGGATCCACTAGATGTCGTTGCATGTGTGTTCTTTTCATAAACCACATGGATCCACTGATGTCAATGCATCTGTGTTCTTTTCATAAACCACATGGATCCACTAGATGTCATTGCATGTGTGTTCTTTTGATAAACAACACTGATCCACTAGATGTTATTGGTTGTGTCTCCTTTCCATAAACCACATGGATCCACTAGTGTCATTGCAGGTGTGTTCTTTTAATAAACCACATGGATCCACTAGATGTCCTTTCATTTGTGTTCTTTTCATAAACCACATGGATCCACTACATGTCATTGCATGTGTGTTCTTTTCATAAACCACACTGATCCACTAATATCATTGCATGTGTGTTCTTTTCATAAACAACACTGGTCCACTAGATGTCATTGCATGTGTGTTCCTTTGATAAACCACAATGATCCACTAGATGTCATTACATGTGTGTTATTTTCATAAACCACATGGATCCACTAGATGTCATTGCCTCTGTGTTCATTTCATAAACCACACCGATCCACTAATGTCATTCCATTTGTGTTCTTTTCATAATCCACACAGATCCACTTGATGTCATTGCCTGTGTGTTCTTTTCATAAACCACACTGATCCACTAGATGTCATTGGTTGTGTCTTCTTTTCATAAACCACATGGATCCACTAGATGTCATTTCATGTGTGTTCTTTTCATAAACCACATGGATCCACTAGATGTCATGGCATGTGTGTTCTTTTCATAAACCACACTGACCCACTAATATCATTGCATCTGTGTTCTTTTGATAAACCACACTGATCCACTTGGTGTCATGACATGTGTCTTATTTTCATAAACCACATGGATCCACTAGATGTCATTGCCGGTGTGTTCATTTCATAAACCACATGGATCCACTAGATCTCATTGCATGCTTGTTCTTTTCATAAACCACAGTGATCCACTTGGTGTCATTTCATGTGTGTTATTTTCATAAACCACATCGATCCACTAGATGTCATTAAATGTCTGTTCTTTTCATAAACCACATGGATCCACTAGATGCCATTGCATGTTTGTTCTATTCATAAACCACACTAATCCACTAGATGCCATTGCATGTTTTTTCTTTTCATAAACCACACTAATCCACTAGATGTCATTGGTTGTGTGTTCTTTTCATAAACCACATGGATCCACTAGTGTCATTGCATGTGTGTTCTTTTAATAAACCACATGGATCCACTAGATGTAATTTCATGTGTGTTCTTTTCCAAAACCACATGGATCCACTAGAGGTCATTGCATGTGCATTCTTTTCATAAACCGCATGGATCCACTAGATTTCATTGCATGTGTGTTATTTTCATAAACCACATGGATCCACCAGATGTCATTGCCTCTTTGTTCATTTCATAAACCACACTGATCCACTAATGTCATTGCATCTGTGTTCTTTTCATCAACCACATAGATCCACTTGATGTCATTGCATGTGTGTTATTTTCATAAACCACATGGATCCACTAGATGTCATTAAATGTGTGTTCTTTTCATAAACCACATGGATCAACTAGATATCATTTCATGTGTGTTCTTTTCATAAACCACACTGATCCACTAATATCATTGCATGTGTGTTCTTTTCATAAACCATACTAATCCCCTAGATGTCATTGCATGTGTGTACTTTTGATAAACCACACTGATCCACTAGATGTCATTGCATGTGTGTTCTTTTCATAAACCAGATTGATCCACTATTGTCATTGCATGTGTGTTATTTTCATAAACCACATGGATCCACTAGATGTCATTGTGTGTGTATTCATTTCTTCACCACACCGATCCACTAATGTCATTGCATGTGTGTTCTTTTCATGAGCCACGCTGATCCACTAATGTCATTGCATGTGTGTTCTTTTCATAAACCACACAGATCCACTTGATGTCATTGCATGTGTGTTATTTTCGTAAAACACATGGATCCACTAGATGTCATTAAATGTGTGTTCTTTTCATAAACCACATGGATCCACTAGATGCCATTACATTTGTGTTCTATTCATAAACCACACTAATCCACTAGATGCATTGCAGGTGTGTTCTTTTAATAAACCACATGGATCCACTAGATGTCCTTTCATTTGTGTTCTTTTCATAAACCACATGGATCCACTACATGTCATTGCATGTGTGTTCTTTTCATAAACCACACTGATCCACTAATATCATTGCATGTGTGTTCTTTTCATAAACAACACTGGTCCACTAGATGTCATTGCATGTGTGTTCCTTTGATAAACCAGAATGATCCACTAGATGTCATTACATGTGTGTTATTTTCATAAACCACATGGATCCACTAGATGTCATTGCCTCTGTGTTCATTTCATAAACCACACCGATCCACTAATGTCATTCCATTTGTGTTCTTTTCATAATCCACACAGATCCACTTGATGTCATTGCCTGTGTGTTCTTTTCATAAACCACACTGATCCACTAGATGTCATTGGTTGTGTCTTCTTTTCATAAACCACATGGATCCACTAGATGTCATTTCATGTGTGTTCTTTTCATAAACCACATGGATCCACTAGATGTCATGGCATGTGTGTTCTTTTCATAAACCACACTGACCCACTAATATCATTGCATCTGTGTTCTTTTGATAAACCACACTGATCCACTTGGTGTCATGACATGTGTCTTATTTTCATAAACCACATGGATCCACTAGATGTCATTGCCGGTGTGTTCATTTCATAAACCACATGGATCCACTATATCTCATTGCATGCTTGTTCTTTTCATAAACCACAGTGATCCACTTGGTGTCATTTCATGTGTGTTATTTTCATAAACCACATCGATCCACTAGATGTCATTAAATGTCTGTTCTTTTCATAAATCACATGGATCCACTAGATGCCATTGCATGTTTGTTCTATTCATAAACCACACTAATCCACTAGATGTCATTGCATGTTTTTTCTTTTCATAAACCACACTAATCCACTAGATGTCATTGGTTGTGTGTTCTTTTCATAAACCACAGGATCCACTAGTGTCATTGCATGTGTGTTCTTTTAATAAACCACATGGATCCACTAGATGTAATTTCATGTGTGTTCTTTTCCAAAACCACATGGATCCACTAGAGGTCATTGCATGTGCATTCTTTTCATAAACCGCATGGATCCACTAGATTTCATTGCATGTGTGTTATTTTCATAAACCACATGGATCCACCAGATGTCATTGCCTCTTTGTTCATTTCATAAACCACACTGATCCACTAATGTCATTGCATCTGTGTTCTTTTCATCAACCACATAGATCCACTTGATGTCATTGCATGTGTGTTATTTTCATAAACCACATGGATCCACTAGATGTCATTAAATGTGTGTTCTTTTCATAAACCACATGGATCAACTAGATATCATTGCATGTGTGTTCTTTTCATAAACCACACTGATCCACTAATATCATTGCATGTGTGTTCTTTTCATAAACCATACTAATCCCCTAGATGTCATTGCATGTGTGTACTTTTGATAAACCACACTGATCCACTAGATGTCATTGCATGTGTGTTCTTTTCATAAACCACACTGATCCACTAGATCTCATTACATGTGTGTTATTTTCATAAACCACATGGATCCACTAGATGTCATTGTGTGTGTATTCATTTCTTCACCACACCGATCCACTAATGTCATTGCATGTGTGTTCTTTTCATGAGCCACGCTGATCCACTAATGTCATTGCATGTGTGTTCTTTTCATAAACCACACAGATCCACTTGATGTCATTGCATGTGTGTTATTTTCGTAAAACACATGGATCCACTAGATGTCATTAAATGTGTGTTCTTTTCATAAACCACATGGATCCACTAGATGCCATTACATTTGTGTTCTATTCATAAACCACACTAATCCATTAGATGTCATTGCATGTGTGTTCTTTTCATAAACCACACTGATCCACTAGATGTCATTGGTTGTGTCTTCTTTTCATAAACCACATGGATCCACTAGATGTCATTTCATGTGTGTTCTTTTCAAAAACCACATGGATCCACTAGATGTCATTGCATGTGTGTTCTTTTCATAAACCACACTAACCCACTAATATCATTGCATGTGTGTTCTTTTCATTAACCACACTGATCCACTAGATGTCATTGTTTGTGTGTTCTTTTGATAAACCACACTGATCCACTAGATGTCATTACATGTGTCTTATTTTCATAAACCACATGGATCCACTAGATGTCATTGCCTCTGTGTTCATTTCATAAACCACACCGATCCACTAATGTCATTGCATGTGTGTTCTTTTCATAAACCACATAGATCCACTTTACTTCATTGCATGTGTGTTGTTTTCATAAACCACATGAATTGACTAGATGTCATTGATTGTGTGTTCTTTTCATAAACCACATGGATCCACTAGATGTCATTGCATGTGTGTTTTGTACCTAAACAACACTAATCCACTAGATGTCATTGCATGTGTGTTCTTTTCATAAACCACATGGATCCACTAGTGTCATTGCAAGTGTGTTCTCTTAATAAACCACATGGATCCACTGGATGTCATTGCATGCGTATTATTTTCCAAAACCACATGGATCCATTAGATGTCATTGCATGTGTGTTCTTTTCATAAACCACATGGATCCACTAGATCTCATTGCATGTGGGTTCTTTTCATAAACCAGACTGATCCACTGATGTCATTGCATGTTTGTTCTTTTCATAAACCACATGGATCCACTAGATGTCCTTGCATGTGTGTTCTATTCATAAACCACACTGATCCACTGATGTCAATGCATGTGTGTTCTTTTTCATAAACCACACTAATCCACTAGATGTCATTGGATGTGTGTTCTTTTCATAAACGACGCTGATCCACTAGATGTCATTGCATGTGTGTTCTTTTCATAAACTACATTAATCCACTATTGTCATTGCATGTGTGTTCTTTTCATAAACTACAGGGATCCACTAGATGTCATTGCATGTGTGTTCACTTCATAAACCATATGGATCCATTATATGTCATTAAATGTATGTTCTTTTCATAAACCACATGGATCCACTAGATGTCATTGCACGTGTGTTCTTTTCATAAACCACATGGATCCACTAGTGTCATTAAATGTGTGTTCTTTTAATAAACGACATGTATCCACCGGAAGTCATTGCATGTGTGTTCTTTTCCAAAAACACATGGATCCACTAGATGTCATTGCATGTGTGTTTTTTCTATAAACCACACTGATCCACCAGATGTCCTTGCATATGTGTTCTTTTCATAAACCACACTGATCCACTAGATGTCATTGCATGTGTGTTCTTTTCATAAAACACATTGATCCACTAGTGTCATTGCATGTGTGCTCTTTTCATAAACCACACTGATCCACTAGATGTCATTTCATGTGTGTTCATTTCGTAAACCACATGGGTCCACTAGATGTCACTTAATGTGTGTTCTTTTCATAAACCACATGGATCCACTAGATGTGTGTTCTTTTCAAAAACCACATGGATCCACTTGATGACATTGCATGTGTGTTATTTTCATAAACCACATGGATCCACTAAATGTAATTGCAAGTATTTTATTTTCATAAACCACATGGATCCACTAATGTCATTGGATGTGTGTTCTTTTCATAAACCACATGGATCCACTTTACATCACACACTCAAGTTGATTCTGTTATGCAACTTCTGCTACACTAGTGCAACATGCAATGTGGAAGCTGCTTTCTATCTGTTTTTGGTCTCTATGACCAAGGTTTGACATAATGGTCCACTAGTGGCATTGCATGTGTTCTTTTCCTAGACCACATTGATCCACTAGTGGATTTGCATGTGTTCTTTTCCTAAACAAAACTGATCCACCTAACAACAGACACTCCAGTGAATCCTGTGATGCAACTTCTGCCACACTAGTGCAACATGCTGCTTTCCTATCTGTTTTTGGTTTGCGTCAGCATGGTTTGACACACTGATCCACTAGATGTTATTGCATGTGTGTTCTTTTCATAAACTACATGGATCCACTAGATGTCATTGCATGTGTGTTCATTTCATAAACCACATGGATCCATTAGATGTCATTAAATGTTTGTTCTTTTCATAAACCACATGGATCCAATAGATGTCATTGCATGTGTGTTCTTTTCATTAACCACAGGTATCCACTAGATGTCATTAAATGTGTGCTATTTTCGTAGAACACATGGATCCACTAGATGTCATTAAATGTGTGTTCTATTCATAAACCACATGCATCCACTAGATGCCATTGCATGTGTGTTCTATTCATAAACCACACTAATCCACTAGATGTCATTGCATGTGTGTTCTTTTCATAAACCACATGGATCCACTAGATGTCATTGCATGTGTGTTATTTTCATAAACCACATGGATCCACTAGATGTCATTAAATGTGTGCTATTTTCGTAAAACACATGGATCCACTAGATGTCATTAAATGTGTGTTCTATTCATAAACCACATGGATCCACTAGATGCCATTGCATGTGTGTTCTATTCATAAACCACACTAATCCACTAGCTGTCATTGCATGTGTGTTCTTTTCATAAACCACACTGATCCACTAGATGTAAGTGGTTGTGTCTTCTTTTCATAAACCACATGGATCCACTAGTGTCATTGCAGGTGTGTTCTTTTAATAAACCACATGGATCCACTAGATGTCATTTCATGTGTGTTCTTTTCATAAACCACATGGATCCACTAGATGTCATTGCATGTGTGTTCTTTTCATAAACCACACTGACCCACTAATATCATTGCATGTGTGTTCTTTTCATAAACCACACTGATCCACTAGATGTCATTGCATGTGTGTTCTTTTGATAAACCACACTGATCCACTAGATCTCATTACATGTGTCTTATTTTCATAAACCACATGAATCCACTAGATGTCATTGCCTCTATGTTCATTTCATAAACCACACCGATCCACTAATGTCATTGCATGTGTGTTCTTTTCATAAACCACACAGATCCACTTGATGTCATTGCATGTGTGTTGTTTTCATAAACCACATGGATCGACGAGATGTCCTTGATTGTGTGTTCTTTTCATAAACCACATGGATCCACTAGATGTCATTGCATGTGTGTTCTGTTCATAAACCACACTGATCCACTAGATGTCATTGCATGTGTGTTCTTTTCATAAACCATACTGATCCACTAATATCATTGCATGTGTCTTATTTTCAAAAACCACATGGATCTACTAGATGTCATTGCCTCTGTGTTCATTTCATAAACCACACCGATCCACTAATGTCATTGCCTCTATGTTCATTTCATAACCCACACAGATCCACTTAATGTCATTGCATGTGTGTTGTTTCCATAAACCACATGGATCGACTAGATGTCATTGATTGTGTGTTGTTTTCATAAACCACATGGATCCACTAGATGTCATTGCATGTGTACCTAAACCACACTAATCGACTAGATGTCATTGCATGTGTGTTCTTTTCAGAAACCATACTGATCCACCAGATATCATTGCATGTGTGTTCTTTTCATAAACCACATGGATCCACTAGTGTGATTGCAAGTGTGTTCTCTTAATAAACCACATGGATTCACTATATGTCATTTCATGTGTATTATTTTCCAAAACCACATGGATCCACTAGATGTCATTGCATGTGTGTTCTTTTCATGAACCACATGGATCCACTAGATCTCATTGCATGTGGGTTCTTTTCATAAACCACACTGATCCACTGATGTCATTGCATGTGTGTTCTTTTCATAAACCACATGGATCCACTAGATGTCATTGCATGTGTGTTCTATACCTAAACCACACTAATCGACTAGATGTCATTGCATGTGTGTTCTTTTCAGAAACCATACTGATCCACCAGATATCATTGCATGTGTGTTCTTTTCATAAACCACATGGATCCACTAGTGTGATTGCAAGTGTGTTCTCTTAATAAATCACATGGATTCACTAGATGTCATTTCATGTGTATTATTTTCCAAAACCACATGGATCCACTAGATGTCATTGCATGTGTGTTCTTTTCATAAACCACATGGATCCACTAGATCTCATTGCATGTGGGTTCTTTTCATAAACCACACTGATCCACTGATGTCATTGCATGTGTGTTCTTTTCATAAACCACATGGATCCAGTAGATGTCCTTGCATGTGTGTTCTTTTCGTAAACCACACTGATCCACTGATGTCAATGCATGTGTGTTCTTTTTCATAAACCACACTAATCCACTAGATGTCATTGCATGTGTGTTCTTTTCATAAACCACACTAATCCACTAGATGTCATTGCATGTGTGTTCTTTTCATAAACTACATTCATCCACTATTGTCATTGCATGTGTGTTCTTTTCATAAACTACAGGGATCCACTAGATGTCATTGCACGTGTGTTCATTTCATAAACCATATGGATCCATTAGATGTCATTAAATGTATGTTCTTTTCATAAACCACATGGATCCACTAGATGTCATTGCATGTGTGTTCATTTCATAAACCACATGGATCCACTAGTGTCATTAAATGTGTGTTCTTTTGATAAACCACATGGATCCACTAGTGTCATTGTAGGTGTGTTCTTTTAATAAACCACATGGATCCAGTAGATGTCATTTCATGTGTGTTCTTTTCATAAACCACATGGATCCACTAGATATCATTGCATGTGTGTTCTTTTCATAAACCACATGGATCGACGAGATGTCCTTGATTGTGTGTTCTTTTCACAAACCACATGGATCCACTAGATGTCATTGCATGTGTATTCTGTTCATAAACCACACTGATCCACTAGATGTCATTGCATGTGTGTTCTTTTCATAAACCATACTGATCCACTAATATCATTGCATGTGTCTTATTTTCATAAACCACATGGATTCACTAGATGTCATTTCATGTGTATTATTTTCCAAAACCACATGGATCCACTAGATGTCATTGCATGTGTGTTCTTTTCATGAACCACATGGATCCACTAGATCTCATTGCATGTGGGTTCTTTTCATAAACCACACTGATCCACTGATGTCATTGCATGTGTGTTCTTTTCATAAACCACATGGATCCACTAGATGTCATTGCATGTGTGTTCTATACCTAAACCACACTAATCGACTAGATGTCATTGCATGTGTGTTCTTTTCAGAAACCATACTGATCCACCAGATATCATTGCATGTGTGTTCTTTTCATAAACCACATGGATCCACTAGTGTGATTGCAAGTGTGTTCTCTTAATAAATCACATGGATTCACTAGATGTCATTTCATGTGTATTATTTTCCAAAACCACATGGATCCACTAGATGTCATTGCATGTGTGTTCTTTTCATAAACCACATGGATCCACTAGATCTCATTGCATGTGGGTTCTTTTCATAAACCACACTGATCCACTGATGTCATTGCATGTGTGTTCTTTTCATAAACCACATGGATCCAGTAGATGTCCTTGCATGTGTGTTCTTTTCGTAAACCACACTGATCCACTGATGTCAATGCATGTGTGTTCTTTTTCATAAACCACACTAATCCACTAGATGTCATTGCATGTGTGTTCTTTTCATAAACCACACTAATCCACTAGATGTCATTGCATGTGTGTTCTTTTCATAAACTACATTCATCCACTATTGTCATTGCATGTGTGTTCTTTTCATAAACTACAGGGATCCACTAGATGTCATTGCACGTGTGTTCATTTCATAAACCATATGGATCCATTAGATGTCATTAAATGTATGTTCTTTTCATAAACCACATGGATCCACTAGATGTCATTGCATGTGTGTTCATTTCATAAACCACATGGATCCACTAGTGTCATTAAATGTGTGTTCTTTTGATAAACCACATGGATCCACTAGTGTCATTGTAGGTGTGTTCTTTTAATAAACCACATGGATCCAGTAGATGTCATTTCATGTGTGTTCTTTTCATAAACCACATGGATCCACTAGATATCATTGCATGTGTGTTCTTTTCATAAACCACATGGATCGACGAGATGTCCTTGATTGTGTGTTCTTTTCACAAACCACATGGATCCACTAGATGTCATTGCATGTGTATTCTGTTCATAAACCACACTGATCCACTAGATGTCATTGCATGTGTGTTCTTTTCATAAACCATACTGATCCACTAATATCATTGCATGTGTCTTATTTTCATAAACCACATGGATCTACTAGATGTCATTGCCTCTGTGTTCATTTCATAAACCACACCGATCCACTAATGTCATTGCCTCTGTGTTCATTTCATAAACCACACAGATCCACTTAATGTCATTGCATGTGTGTTGTTTCCATAAACCACATGGATCAACTAGATGTCATTGATTGTGTGTTCTTTTCATAAACCACATGGATCCACTAGATGTCATTGCATGTGTGTTCTATACCTAAACCACACTAATCGACTAGATGTCATTGCATGTGTGTTCTTTTCAGAAACCATACTGATCCACCAGATATCATTGCATGTGTGTTCTTTTCATAAACCACATGGATCCACTAGTGTGATTGCAAGTGTGTTCTCTTAATAAACCACATGGATTCACTAGATGTCTTTTCATGTGTATTATTTTCCAAAACCACATGGATCCACTAGATGTCATTGCATGTGTGTTCTTTTCATAAACCACATGGATCCACTAGATATCATTGCATGTGGGTTCTTTTCATAAACCACACTGATCCACTGATGTCATTGCATGTGTGTTCTTTTCATAAACCACATGGATCCACTAGATGTCCTTGCATGTGTGTTCTTTTCGTAAACCACACTGATCCACTGATGTCAATGCATGTGTGTTCTTTTTCATAAACCACACTAATCCACTAGATGTCATTGCATGTGTGTTCTTTTCATAAACCACACTAATCCACAAGATGTCATTGCATGTGTGTTCTTTTCATAAACTACATTCATCCACTATTGTCATTGCATGTGTGTTCTTTTCATAAACTACAGGGATCCACTAGATGTCATTGCACGTGTGTTCATTTCATAAACCATATGGATCCATTAGATGTCATTAAATGTATGTTCTTTTCATAAACCACATGGATCCACTAGATGTCATTGCATGTGTGTTCATTTCATAAACCACATGGATCCACTAGTGTCATTAAATGTGTGTTCTTTTGATAAACCACATGGATCCACTAGTGTCATTGTAGGTGTGTTCTTTTAATAAACCACATGGATACAGTAGATGTCATTTCATGTGTGTTCTTTTCATAAATCACATGGATCCACTAGATATCATTGCATGTGTGTTCTTTTCATAAACCACACTGACCCACTAATATCATTGCATGTGTGTTCTTTTCATAAACCACACTGATCCACTAGATGTCATTGCATGTGTGTTCTTTTGATAAACCACACTGAACCACTAGATGTCATTACATGTGACTTATTTTCATAAACCACATGGATCCACTAGATGTCATTACCCCTGTGTTCTTTTCATAAACCGCACCGATCCACTAATGTCATTGCATGTGTGTTCTTTTCATAAACCACACAGATCCACTTGATGTCATTGCATGTGTGTTGTTTTCATAAACCACATGGATCGACGAGATGTCATTGCATGTGTTTTCTTTGATTGTGTGTTCTTTTCATAAACCACATGCATCCACTAGATGTCATTGCATGTGTGTTCTGTTCATAAACCACACTGATCCACTAGATGTCATTGCATGTGTGTTCGTTTCATAAACCATACTGATCCACTAGATGTCATTGCATGTGTGTTCTTTTCATAAACCACATGGATCCACTAGTGTCATTGCAAGTGTGTTCTCTTAATAAACCACATGGATCCACTGGATGTCATTGCATGTGTATTATTTTCCAAAACCACATGGATCCACTAGATGTCATTGCGTGTGTGTTCTTTTTCTAAACCACATGGATCCACTAGATCTCATTGCATGTGGGTTCTTTTTATAAACCACACTGATCCACTGATGTCATTGCATGTGTGTTCTTTTCATAAACCACATTGATCCACTAGATGTCCTTGCATGTGTGTTCTTTTCATAAACCACACTGATCCACTGATGTCATTGCATGTGTGTTCTTTTTCATAAACCACACTGATCCACTAGATGTCATTGAATGTGTGTTCTTTTCATATACCACACCAATCCACTAGATGTCATTGCATGTGTGTTCTTTTCATAAACTACATTCATCCACTATTGCCATTGCATGTGTGTTCTTTTCATAAACTACAGGGATCCACTAGATGTCATTGCATGTGTGGTCATTTCATAAACCATATGGATCCATTAGATGGCATTAAATGTATGTTCTTTTCATAAACCACATGGACCCACTAGATGTCATTGCATGTGTGCTCTTTTCAAAAACCACATGGATCCACTAGTGTCATTAAATGTGTGTTCTTTAACTAAACCACATGTATCCACTGGAAGTCATTGCATGCGTGTTCTTTTCGAAAACCACATGGATCCACTAGATGTCATTGCATGTGTGTTCTTTTCATAAACCACATGGATGCACTAGTTGTCATTGCATGTGTGTTCTTTTCATAAACTAGACTGATCCACTAATGTCATTGCATGTGTGTTCTTTTCATAAACCACATGGATCCACTAGATATCATTGCATATGTGTTTTTTCTATAAACCACACTGATCCACTAGATGTCATTGCATATGTGTTCTTTTAATAAACCACACTGATCCACTAGATGTCACTGCATGTGTGTTATTTTCATAAACCACATTGATCCACCAGTGTCATTGCATGTGTGCTCTTTTCATAAACCACATGGATCCACTAGATGTCATTTCATGTGTGTTCATTTCGTAAACCACATGGGTCCACTAGATGTCACTAAATGTGTGTTCTTTTCATAAACCAGATGGATCCACTAGATGTCATTGCATGTGTGTTCTTTTCAAAAACCACATGGATCCACTTGATGACATTGCATGTGTGTTCTTTTCATAAACCACATGGACCCACTAAATGTCATTGTATGTGGTTTATTTTCATAAACCACATGTATCCACTAATGTCATTGGATGTGTGTTCTTTTCATAAACCACATGGATCTACTTTACATCACACACTCCAGTTGATTCTGTTATGCAACTTCTGCTACACTAGTGCAACATGCAATGTGGAAGCTGCTTTCTATCTATTTTTGGTCTCTATGACCAAGGTTTGACACACTGGGCCACTAGTGGCATTGCATGTGTTCTTTTCCTAGACCACATTGATCCACTAGTGGCATTGCATGTGTTCTTTTCCTAAACAAAACTAATCCACATGACAACAGACACTCCAGTGGATCCTATGATGCAACTTCTGCCACACTAGTGCAACATGCATCATGGAAGCTGCTTTCCTATCTGTTTTTGGTCTGCGTCAGCATGGTTTGACACACGGATCCACTAGATGTCATTGCATGTGTGTTCTTTTCATAAACTACATGGATCCACTAGATTTCATTGCATGTGTGTTCATTTCATAAACCACATGGATCCATTAGATGCCATTAAATGTATGTTCTTTTCATAAACCACATGGATCCACTAGATGTCATTGCATGTGTGTTCTTTTCATAAACCATAGGGATCCACTAGATGTCATTAAATGTGTGTTCTTTTCATAAACCACATGGATCCAATAGATGCCATTGCATGTGTGTTCTATTCATAAACCACACTAATCCACTAGATGTCAGTGGTTGTGTCTTCTTTTCATAAACCACATGGATCCACTAGTGTCGTTGCGGGTGTGTTCTTTTAATAAACCACATGGATCCACTAGATGTCATTTCATGTGTGTTCTTTTCATAAACCACATGGATCCACTAGATGTCATTGCATGTGTGTTCTTTTCATAAACCACACTGACCCACTAATATCATTGCATGTGTGTTCTTTTCATAAACCACACTGATCCACTAGATGTCATTTCATGTATGTTCATTTGATAAACCACACTGATCCACTAGATGTCAGTACATGTGTCTTATTTTCATAAACCACATGGATCCACTAGATGTCATTGCCTCTGTGTTCTTTTCATAAACCACACCGATCCACTAATGTCATTGCATGTGTGTTCTTTTCATAAACCACACAGATCCACTTGATGTCATTGCATGTGTGTTGTTTTCATAAACCACATGGATCGACGAGATGTCCTTGATTGTGTGTTCTTTTCATAAACCACATGGATCCACTAGATGTCAGTGCATGTGTGTTCTGTTCATAAACCACACTGAACCACTAGATGTCATTGCATGTGTGTTCTTTTCATAAACCATACTGATCCAGTAGATGTCATTGCATGTGTGTTCTTTTCATAAACCACATGGATCCACTAGTGTCATTGCAAGTGTGTTCTCTTAATAAACCACATGGATCCACTGGATGTCATTGCATGTGTATTATTTTCCAAAACCACATGGATCCACTAGATGTCATTGCGTGTGTGTTCTTTTCCTAAACCACATGGATCCACTAGATCTCATTGCATCTGGGTTCTTTTCATAAACCACACTGATCCACTGATGTCATTGCATGTGTGTTCTTTTCATAAACCACATGGATCCACTAGATGTCCTTGCATGTGTGTTCTTTTCATAAACCACACTGATCCACTGATGTCATTGCATGTGGTTTTTTTTCATAAACCACACTGATCCACTAGATGTCATTGCATGTGTGTTCTTTTCATATACCACACTAATCCACTAGATGTCATTACATGTGTGTTCTTTTCATAAACTACATTCATCCACTATTGTCATTGCATGTGTGTTCTTTTCATGAACTACAGGGATCCACTAGATGTCATTGCATGTGTGGTCATTTCATAAACCATATGGATCCATTAGATGTCATTAAATGTATGTTCTTTTCATAAACCACATCGATCCACTAGATGTCATTACATGTGTGTTCTTTTCATAAACCACATGGATCCACTAGTGTCATTTAATGTGTGTTCTTTAACTAAACCACATGTATCCACTGGAAGTCATTGCATGTGTGTTCTTTTCCAAAACCACATGGATCCACTAGATGTCATTGCATGTGTGTTCTTTTCATAAACCACGTGGATGCACTAGTTGTCATTGCATGTGTGTTCTTTTCATAAACTAGACTGATCCACTAATGTCATTGCATGTGTGTTCTTTTCATAAACTAGACTGATCCACTAATGTCATTGCATGTGTGTTCTTTTCATAAACCACATGGATCCACTAGATATCATTGCATTTGTGTTTTTTCTATAAACCACAATGATCCACTAGATGTCATTGCATATGTGTTCTTTTGATAAACCACACTGATCCACTAGATGTCATTGCATGTGTGTACTTTTCATAAACCACATTGATCCACCAGTGTCATTGCATGTGTGCTCTTTTCATAAACCAAATGGATCCACTAGATGTCATTTCATGTGTGTTCATTTCGTAAACCACATGGGTCCACTAGATGTCACTAAATGTGTGTTCTTTTCATAAACCACATGGATCCACTAGATGTCATTGCATGTGTGTTCTTTTCAATATCCACATGGATCCACTTGATGACATTGCATGTGTGTTCTTTTCATAAACCACATGGATCCACTAAATGTCATTGCATGTGGTTTATTTTCATAAACCACATGGAACCACTAATGTCATTGGATGTGTGTTCTTTTCATAAACCACATGGATCCACTTTACATCACACACTCCAGTTGATTCTGTTATGCAACTTGTGCTACACTAGTGCAACATGCAATGTGGAAGCTGCTTTCTATCTATTTTTGGTCTATATGACCAAGGTTTGACACACTGGTCCACTAGTGGCATTGCATGTGTTCTTTTCCTAGACCACATTGATCCACTAGTGGCATTGCATATGTGCTCATTTCATAAACCTCATAGCCATATCCTCCGATCACGGTGAAAATGCTCGTCACCGCCGATCGCCACCTCCACCACCATCTCGGCGTCACGAGGAACCAGAGCCGCGCCATCGTACATGCATGCCACCGCCAAGGCGTTCCTAGGATGGCATCGTTATACGCGACCAGGGCGAGCAGCCACGGCATGCCGGAGAGCGCAGCGACATTGAAGGACATAGGAGCAGGTCCCACAAGGAGCCGCCACGTCCGACAAGTAACCACGGCAGGCATGAGGAGTCGTAGGAAGGGCACAACAATAAAGATAACCCACCGCCTCCACCACCACCGTCGCCACCTAGCACCCATCATGGCGGAGGGCACGGTGGATCCCATAGATCACGCCACAACTCCCTGATACATTGCAAATGTATCTATAATTTTTGATGTTCCATGCTTGGTTTTATCTACTTTCTTGTGTTTTGTTCCAACTTTGGACTACTTTTCATATAATTTCTTGGACTAACCTATTAACAAGATGCCATAGTGCCAGTTTCCTTTTTTCTGCTGTTTTTGGTTCCAGGAAGTTAGAAAATGAATATTCTCGGAATTGGACGGGACAAAAGCCAAAGTTACTATTTTCCCAGAAGACCAACGGAGCCAGAAGGAGAGTCGCAGAGGGGACATAGGGTGGCCACACCCCCCAGGCCCGGGCAGCCCTAGACCGTGCCAGGGCATGGTGTAGGCCCCCTGGCCGACCACTGACCTTGCCTCCTTCGCCTATAAGAGCCTCCCGATACCAAAACCCTAAATCATCAATTAGAAATCCACGGAAAGTTCCACAGTGCCGCCGCCAACGAAGGGGAGATTCGGGGGACAGAAAGTCTCTGTTCCGGCACCCTGCCGGGAGGGGGAAGTGCCCCCGGAGCCATCTCCATCGAACTCCACCACCATCTCCATCACCATTGCTGATTCCCATGATGAGTAGGGAGTAGTTCTCTCTCGAGGCTAAGGGTTCTACCGGTAGCTATGTGTTCATCTCTCTCTCTATGCATGATCTTATTGAGATAATGAGCTTGTAATCTATAGATCTAGCTTGCTACTCAAGTGCTTAATAGATCTCTGCTCTCCCCATGTGTGTGAAAGTGACAGCGTGCACACCATGGTGGCACTTAGGCTAGAGATTACAAATACTTGTTATGAGTTATACTTGGAGTTGGATGTCTTTATGAAATTGTGGTGTTTGTTGGACTCATCTAGAGCTCAAGGTGATAGTGTGGGGTCATCTAGATGGGAAAGGCTTACTTTGAGGTGTGCTATTATAGCCCTACCATGGATTAGAGTGTCCAACCAGAGAGTAGTTCAGCGTAGTATCATAAAGAACAATATATCTATATGAGAGTGTTCACTAGTGAAAGTATGATCCCTAGGCCTTGTCTTTAAGCATTGAAACACCGTTTGCAATTAGATCTGTTACATGTTTGCTTGCTTCCATCTTTATTTCAGTTTGCCATTAGTCTCTTCCACGCCATCAAGCTATTTCTCTATCACTGTTACCACTTATAATTATCCATGCCACTTGTATTTCACTATCTCTTCGCAAAACTAGTGCACCTATACACCTGACAAGTGTATTGGGTGTGTTGGGGACACAAGCGACTTCTTGTATCTTGATTGCAGGGTTGCTTGAGAGGGGATACCTTTGACCACTTCCTCCCTGAGTTCGCTAAACCTTGGGTGATCCACTTAAGGGAAAACTTGTTGTTGTTCTACAAACCTCTACACTTGGAGGCCGAACAACTGTCTACAAGAATAGAAGTGCGTAGACATCACTCCCCTCCCCATGATGGATACGGGAAGCAACAAGAGCCGTATGATGCATGTACGTGGCTGGACAAGATCCAAGAAGCTCGGGAGCTCCCATACCTTGGGCCACGTTGCTTTGGGCCAGTCATACGGGCCACAACGTACCCTAAGTGCCTCCGGATAGACAAGACCATCAAGCCTTACAACGACACTACCAGGCCAGCAACATGGTTGCAAGACTACAACGAAGTGATTCACATCACAGGGGGAAACCCCAATGTCGTTGTCAAGTACCTCCCACTCATGCTGACCGGTACCACCCGACAGTGGATCAACGATTTACCGGAGAAATCAATATGCAATTGGCTGGACATGCATGAAGCATCCACTAAAAACTTCGAGGGTACACACAAACGTCCTTGCACTGTCAGAGACCTGCAGCGGTTTGTGCAAGAGAAGGATGAAACCTCTCGTGCTTACCTCTCTCGTTGGCTGGATATGAAAAATTCCTGCGCAGGGGACTTTGCTCCGCCATAAGTTGAAGCACAAGAAACAAAACAATGAGCTCACCCTCAACACAATGATCGACATGGCTAGTGAGTTCGCCGCTGCTGATGACGACACAGGCTGATCACTGCCGACAATAGAAATCCCTACCTAGGCCAGAAAAAACAACAATAACAAGTGGGAGAATCCGCCCGAAGAAAAGCAAGTAGCCGACATGGTCTCCGCATCGTTCACTAGCAGAGGCGGAGGCGGACAGCGTGGACGTGGACGGGCGGCTAGCAGTATCCAGCAGAGGAGTTATACTACACCCTCAGCACCCTGTGTTCCCCAAACGAACAAAGAGTACCATGATATGCCGTGTTTCGTCCACCTTGACAGAAACGTCAAGGACACCCACACAAATCGCCAATGCAAATTTGTCAACGACCTCAAGGAGGACCCTGAGTTCGGCTAATCTGAAAGTGTCGTAGAACGGTGTGTTGCCTTCTCTCCACAGTCTGTGGTAGGATGCGCAACACGCTGGACCGATGTTAGCAGGGGAAGGAGAGCGTAGTCCCTTCAGAGAAAGCTCTCTGGATCAGAAAGTGTCGTAGAACGGTGTGTTGCCTTCTCTCCACAGTCTGTGGTAGGATACACAACACGCTGGACCGATGCTAGCAGGGGAAGGAGAGCGTAGTCCCTCCAGAGAAAGCTCTCCGGATCAGAAAGTGTCGTAGAACGATGTGTTGCCTTCTTCCCACAGTCTGTGGTAGGATACGCAACATGCTGGACAGGAAGAACAGACCCCGCGCGGGAGGGCAAAGGGAAGAAGAAGGAGGAAGAGCCTAAGGAATACGTGGATCCCAAAGCCTCCGACAAGGGAGAGGATAAAGGGAAAAATCCCTTCGAGAAGAAGGCTCCGTGTTACCATACCTTCCTTGGAACCCCCACCGCCCGGGCCCAGAAAACCTCTCTGAGGATACTGATCACTACCCTCCCTCCGGTTCCCTAGTACAACAGGTGGTCGGAAGTTCCAATTACTTGGGATAGGAAGGATCACGCAAATCTTATCCCAACGGAGAACCAGTATGCCATGGTCATCAATCCCTTGATTGATGGCACAGAGTTCACCAACAGCCTCATGGACAGTGGAAGCAGCATCAACATCATGTACCTGGATACATTGCACAAGATGAACCTGACGGAGACCCAGCTAAGTAAGAGCAACATAGTGTTCCATGGGGTTGTCCCCAGCCGACAAGCAAATTCCCTGGCCGCATCACCCTTCCGGTCGCTTTTGGTGATGTCAACAATTACCGCGAAGAGCGCATGACCTTTGAAGTGGTGCCTTTCAAGAGCGTGTACCACGTCATCTTTAGACACGGCATCTTCTAGTCCTTCCTTGAAAGTCCATGCTTTGTCTACAACAAATTCAAGATTCCCGGACCAAACAGCGTCATCATCATTGACGGAAGCTTCACCAAAGCATGGGAGTGCGAGCTCAGTGAGGCCGCCTTCGCTGAAGCAGTCCTCTTTGGTGACGAGTTCAAGGAGATCCAGAACCAGGTCAATGCCTCGGAGATGCTAGCTTCGAAGAAGCAGATCACTGTTGCCGAACCCGCATTTAAGGCCACCATCACGACCAAGCCGGTGGAGATTGTTGAAGGAGATTCCTATAAGACCACCGCCATTGGCACGGACCTGGATCCCAAATAGGAAAGTGCACTTGTTGATTTCATCCGTCATAATAGGGACATCCTTGCCTGACAACCTGCCGACATGAAAGGTGTACCTAGGGAACTTGCCGAGCACAACTTGAATATTGATCCTAATGCCAAACCGGTGAAGCAACCTCTATGATGCTTTGGTGATGAAAGACGAAGGCCTATAAGCAAAGAAATAGCTAGGTTACTTAAGGCTAGCTTGATCCGATAAGTTATTCACACCCGATGGGTGGCAAATCTTGTACTTGTCCCCAAAAAGGGAACCAATTAATTAAGAATGTGCATTGATTACACCGGCATGAACAAAGCGTGTCCGAAGGATCCGTTGCTTTGCCTCGCATTGACCAAGTCATTTACTCGATGGCTGGCTCAGAACTTCTATGTTTTCTCGATGCTTATTCAGGATACCACCAGATCCGGATGCGAAAGTCGGACCAACTCGCCACTTTGTTCACCACACCCTACGACACGTATTGCTACGTCACGATGCCCTTTGGGTTGAAAAATGCCTGTGCTACTTACCATCAGACAATGAAATGTTGCCTACATGACCAAATAGGTCGCAACATACACGCTTACGTGGACGACATTGCGGTAATGTCAACTAAATCAAATGATCTTATCGCTGACTTAAAGGAAACCTTCGACAATCCCCGGAAATACAAAATGATGCTTAAACCCAAGAAAATCATTTTCGGGGTACCGTCTGGCAAACTGTTGGGATTCATCGTTTCGCATCACAGAATCGATGTGAACCCGGGGAAAATCAAGGCCATCCTCAACATCAAACGTCCGACATGCCCGAGGGACATACAAAGGCTCACAAGCTGCATCGCATAAGTAAGCCGGTTCATCAGCCGACTTGGTGAGAAGGCTATGCCACTCTACAATTTGCTCAAGAAGGCGAACAAATTCACATGGACGGACGAGGCTGACCTAGCACTTCAAGAGTTGAAGAGAATACGCTCCCCCCCGCTAATACTTGTAGCACCAGTGTCAAGGGAGCCTATGTTAGTTTACATGGTGGCAACCAACCGGGTAATCAACATCGCCATCATGGTGGAGTGCAAGGAGCCAACGCACGAATACGGAGTTCAGCGACCCATTTACTATGTAAGCGAGCTCTTGACAGAATCCAAACAGCGTTACCCGCACTACCAAAAGATAGCTTATGGAGTTTTCCTTGCTTCACGCAAGCTAAGGCATTGTTTCTAGGAGCACCCTATCACAGTGGTGAGCAAAGCTCCACTGTTCGACATAATCAATAACATCAACGCTACAGGAAGAGTGACAAAGTGGAGCATTGAACTTGCCGCCTTTGAAATCACCTACAAGAGACACGGCGCTATCGAATCACAAGCATTGGCAGATTTTCTCGCAGATTGGACAGAACTGCCAGAAGACACTCCTGTGCGAGAGCCAAAATATTAGGTCATGCACTCTGATGGAAAGTTGCAATACGTCCTGTAGATTCACTTCAATGCTACCAACAACATGGCGGAGTATGAGGCCCTCATTCATGGACTTCACGTAGCCAAGGATATTGGCATCAAGAGCATAATTTCCGGTGGAGATTTTGACTTGGTTGCCCATCAAGTAGCTGGCACCTGGAACACGCGGAACCCTATGATGGCGGCATATCGACACAAAGTAGACAAAATAGCCAAGTGCTTCGACGGCTACGAACTCAAGTATGTCAAAAGGGAGGAGAATGAGGCGGCCGATCTACTGTCAAAGCTTGGATTAGCTCGTCGATCAATTCCGCTAGGCGTTTTCCTAGAACATTTATGGACCCCATCCGTGAAGGGAGCAAACCCCGACAACCTGGATAGAGTGGACTCATTTGTTAACACAGTAACAGTGACCTCTCCGGCTTGGACAAAACCATTCATGGACTATCTACAAGATGGAACTTTGCCCATCGACAAAGTCGAAAGCCAGCAAATAGTATGAAGAGTAAAAGGCTACATCATCATTGACGGACATCTTTACAAAAGAAGTACCATAGGCGTTTTCCTTTGATGCGTCTCCCAGCAGCAAGGTATCAAAATCCTTAGAGAAATACATTTTGGAGATTGCGGGCACCATGCCGCTCCCTGGTCGTTGGTGGCTAAGGCCTTCCGATAAGGATTCTATTGGTTAAATGCCAAGGCGGATGCAGACAAGTTGGTACAAACATGCCTGGGGTGTCAGTTCTATGCAAGACAACCAAGTGTTCCAGCAGAAGAATTGCGAACAATACCAATAACTTGGCCGTTTGCAGTCTGGGGGTCGGACATGGTGGGACCTTTGCAGCGAGCACCCTGTGGATTCACACACTTGCTAGTAGCAGTGGACAATTTTACAAAATGGATTGAAGCTAAACCCATTAGAAAGCTTGATGGGGCAACAACCCTAAAATTTGTCCGAGATCTAGTGGTGAGATTTGGTCTCCCACACAGCATCATCACCGACAATGGCAGAAATTTATCTCTCGGAGAAGTTGAGGAGTACTATCATGAAAAGGGCATCCGCCTTGACCTAGCATCTGTGGAACACCCACAATCAAATGGGAAAGTTGAAAGGGCCAACGGACTAATTCTGCACGGAATCAAGCCACACTTAGAGGCATCGCTACATAGAGCAGCTGGAGCCTAGGCGGAGGAATTACCATCTGTCTTGTGGAGTTTACGAACAACACCCAACAGATCCACCAGCTTGACTCCTTTCTTCATGGTTTATGGAGCAGAAGCTGTCCTCCCATCAGACATCCTCCACGATGCACCAAGAGTTTCCGCATACAAGGAGGATGATGCTGAAGAATCCAGAAGCCTATTTGTGGACCTACTTGAAGAAGAGCACGTGCTGGCATGCCAGAGATCCGCCATCTACCAGCAGAAGCTACATGGCTACCATAGTCGCGCGTAAGTCATCGCTCGTTTAAAGAGGGGGATCTGGTGCTTAGACTCAAGCAGGAGAAATCACACAAACTATCCCCGCCTTGGGAAGGACCGTTCGTCCTAAGCAAAGCATTGCTAAATGGTTCCTATTACCTCGTTGATATTCGCGAGTTGAAAGATAGGCCAAAAATCACAAGCGCAAGCTACGTGACTCTGATGATGATTACCTAGAGACAGATCAGCCATGGAACATAGCACAGCTACGTGACTCTAATGATGATTACCCATAGACAGATTGGCCATGGAACATAGCACAGCTACGTCCCTTTTACACTAAGCACATTTATATTATGTAATAAGTTTCTTATATGGTCAATGAAATAAAGCATTTGGTTCAATCATATTCTCTGAGTCTTTTACCTCCTTTAGTTGTTCATTTTTGGATCATATAACCCTTTATGCGCAAGTTTGCATTTGCACTTGTGAAAATTCCGCCTACAGGCGTTAGCTTATGTTTTCTGGTCTACAAATTTTCTGAAGTTTTTATGTGGATTCCGGAGTAGTGACTTCTCGGCACTCAAAGCTGGCGATTTTGCTCTTAGGTTATTGACGGTTATATTAAGCATCATCAGCCGAGGGCATAGTTCTGTGTTGTGAGTCTTCCGTCTCACGAAAGGTCAAGCATACGAACTAGAATAATGGATAAGCCAGAACTTGCTTAAAAATATACACATGCTGGAAAGAGATAAGTAGAAGGAAACTTGAGTACATATTTTCCGCCTTAGAAAAACATAAGTTTTTTCCGCATACACATTGCAGAGACACATTTAATACAAACATTGTTTTTTATGGCTCTGTTGCAGGGGGCTTCATGGTGGCATTATCAGGAGAGGCAGGACAGGATAGCTCGTCAAACTCGGAGGGAGATGGCTAGACTCAGATGAGGCCATGTCTTCGTCAAGGATCTCTGCAGACACAAAAACATCTGCATTAACCATTTTGGCAATCCTGGTGTCGAAACCGCCAAGGGAATTCCAAATAGCATTGCTATCGTTCTCCCTCCCTTCCTCATCTAGCTTGGGAAAGTCGGATGTCACCAGGTCGATGTCGGTGTTGTCGTAGTGCACCTTGACCAAAGACAGAGAAATCCTAGCACCAACCCGGACACAAAAGGCCTTCTAGTGCTTGACCTCCTCAGGACCTCGGCGCAGGATCTCCGCATACTTGGCCATTGAGTCTGCCGCCTTGATGTTAATCCCCAAAGGCTGGGCTATCTCCTTGGCCTGTGTGATGGCGGTGCTGATGAAGTTTCCAGCAAGAATCGTGCGTTCCTTGGGATCTGGAGCACCTTCACCCAGGTTGGCTAAGCCAATGGGAGATGTGGTTTGCATAGATAACAAGGACTATGAGAACACACAAATCGAATGATTATCCAAAATTACAGAAATGACCAAGACAGAGAAAGGTTACCGAAGATGCTCATTTCTGATTTCTTGCATGTCTCCGCCAAGACATCGCGCTCCTTCTGGACTGTCTTGTACACCTCAAGGTTCCTAGCATCCTACTCTTTGGCAGCTGGGTTTTGCTCCTTGAGTTGCACCATTTCATCCTTCAGGCACTACATCTCGGTGTTAGCAGTCTCTTGTAGCACCTTCATCGCTGCCTCTTGGCCCTTGACAGCATCGGCCAGGTCCTTGTTCAAAATTTTGTTCTCATCATCGAGCTCCTAGATATGCTTGGATTGCCAACAATGCTCTTGGCTTTGGCAATAGCTTCTGTAAGACGAAAATCAAAAGGTGCTATAATAAGATAGAAGAAATGAATCCATCAGGAAAAGCAAGGAGCTGTTACAAGAAACAGACTCTGGCTATTTTTGATATGTTGCTTCTAGAAGGCTGTTTTACCCTCTTCAAGGTCCAGTTCCTTCCGCAAAGTATAAAACCTCTCATTGGCGGTTATCCTCCATTTATTCTCATTCTGCACAAGAAGTTAACATGCTTAGTTTCTCTAGAGCATCTAGTCGGAACTATCCAGTTTCAACTAAACGCTCGGGGGATACACTATAAGATTTTAAAATCAACTAGTGTTTTCTCGGAGGCTACACGGACAAGTTATACACTTAGTTCTTTGGAGCACTTAGGCCAAAGCTATTGATTTTTTGCCTAAGAGCTTAGGGGCTATAGTGGGATACATTACAAATTAAAAGAATTGAAGTTCAAAAGAATTACGATGGTAATGAATCTAAGGTTGTTGGCCAGATGAGCATAGGAATCATGGAAGGTCCGGGCGTTGTTATAAATTGCATTGGCCTGCATGATAAGGTTATCAAGGCACAACGTCGGAGGAGTCACAGCCAGTGGAGAAGTTGAAGCCGGAGGCATGGATGATGCCCTAGCCGTCTCTTGCGTCTTTAAGATAGACGATGGCTCAGAGGCTCCGGCCTGGACCGTTGCTTTCGCCTCCACCTCTTCCATCACTTGCTTCCCTTTCTTGGTGGCATCCTTAGCCGGAGCTTCAACCACTTTAGAGGAAACACTCTCCTATGTTGCCTGGCCGCTGGGAGCAACATCTTCCTCGACAGAGCCTGACATATCAAGGATTGGATTGACATTTGTCTCCATGGTGGAGATCTCAGGGATGATGGGAGACGAAGGCCTAGCGAGGCCAACAGAAGGCTTGTCGGCAGGAGTAGGGGGAGCAGTAGCGCGAGAGGGCTTGATAGCCATGTCTTTGGTCAGCATGTCACGAATGTTTTTTGATCCTCCAACATCTTTGGAGGATCGCTTCAAACTAACACTGGCTTTCCTCCTGAAACATACGAAGTATAAGTACAAGAGTTGAAAAAAGGGGAATGTCGGTGGATTTCTTCTTCTTCTCCACCTCTAAGGTGGCAGTGGATCGGTTGGAGACTCCACTCTCTGATTTCTTCTTCTTGGCCTCGGCAGCAGCGTTGGAGGTGGAGCTCTTCCGCTTTCCACTGCCGGAGCTGGTTGATCCTTGGGGGCACCATCGTCGGACACCACCTGGATATCCTTCAGCTTAGGATCATAGACCTGGGAGGCCATCTGATCCGCTGCCAAGGTCGTCAGCTGGGATACGGAGGAGTGTTAGATTGAAAACTTCAAGTCACAAAAACCTTAGAGCATGTAACGAGCAACAAAGGAAACATAAGCTACCTCTGGGCTCTTGCCGTAATCGAACATGTCGTAGGTGATCCTGAAGCCACGCTTCCTGTCCTTCACCTTGAAATGTCTTTTAGCCGGAGTTTGATGGAGTCAGTAGAGAAGTTATCTCGCAAAATTCGCATGGGATCCCTCCTGTCTTGAGTGTATTTACACATCAAATCGGCGGGGTGCTGCAAAGGTTGGATCCGCCTAACGAACCAGCACATGGCAAGATCCAAGCCCGTCAAACCTCCATCTACGAGCGAATCAATCCACCTTACGACCGGATTGGCCTCATCGTCGGAGGGAAGGAAGGCTGGGGTCCGCCTTGCGGGCACCTCGATGGCAGCTCCATCGACGAAGTCGGGATAAGCATGAAGGCGGTCAGGCAGAGGAATATCTGGGCCGTAGAAGTACGTGCGCTACCAGTTCTTGCATGACTCATGCCCTACGATGTCGGGGAAGCGCCGGCTAGGACGTATCTTGAAGCTAATAGTTCCGTAGATCCGCAATTCGGCCTTGGACTCTATGGACTCTCTCTTGACTGTAAAGAAGTACATGAACAGATCTAACCTAGGTTTAATGCCTAGGAATCCTCGCATAAGGCTATGAAGTTGCTAATGACTAAGATGTTGTTGGGAGATAGATTATGGGGAAGTACCCGGAAGTGCCGGAGGACGTCCAAGAAGAAGTCGAAGACTGGCAGGCTTATGCCTCATACCGTCTGTGCCTTGAGGTACACCTTCTCTCCGGCTTGGGGAGAAGGAACCACCTCGCTGGTTGGCGCTGCCCACTAGGCCAACTCCTTCGCCGCAGGGAGATTCCCCTCGGTGACCAGCTCCTGCAGATCTTCGGCAGAGAGATCAGAGCCTCTCCACACCCCCTTGTGGGTATCATTCTCTTCTTCAGCAGCTTCGGGCTCCACTTGTTCTTGGTCGCAGCCGGTGGTTTCCACCACGGTGTTGACAGGGACAACCACCCCATCCGGCGGGACGGTCACTCCTTGAGATGGCTGTGAAGTAGCCTCGGGGGTCGCCGCCGTTGAATGGATGGAGCTGCTGGAGGCCATTACGACAGGGGAGTGGGTGGAGGAAAGAAGGACTCTGGCTAGGGTTTTCACAGCAGAGCTCGAAGGTTCACGCGGCTGGAGGAAGACGAAGACGAGGACGTGAATGTAGGTGAAACAGAAATAAATTCACCATGGTGAGAATATATAGACCCCGTGTCAAGATTCGTGCAAAGGTATCTAATGGATGGAGCGTTGCTGACGTGGAAGTGAACGTGCACGGTAATTTCGCCACGTCCTCCGTCTTTGGCGCTTCGTCGTTTTAGTTTCGCGCGCGTGAAAATAGTTGATGATTAATTCTCTATTTCTATGAGTTTTGAGGTATCGTAGGATGTACCCTACGTCATCCTCCTGACAGTTGTAGTGAAGGGTCGCATCCGAAGATTCCATTGAAGACGGAGAATGTCCGACTCTAGAAATGAAGATTCGAGGAATCTCCATCTACATTGCGAAGCCAGAGAGGATTGCAGGGTTCTTTGGGAGACCTTTGAGATATTGCTTGACGAATTGCCGACATCACTTAGACGGAATATTCAAATATCAGTGGGCAAGGCGGCGCAAGATTTCAAAGTGCTCTAGGGGCTACTGTTGGGTATATGCCAAATGGGTACCCTCATAGCATGTCACCAATCCGCCTAACTTGGGTGGCCCATAGTTGGTAGCACAGCCTATGGCCTGCTGGGCGACCCAGTTAGATGGATCCAGAAGGGAGGCCCATGCCGGATAAATGAAGGATACGTAGGAGTCACCGACATACTCGACGCCTTGGAGTACAAGACACGGAAGACTAGTTCGTAGTGTAGGACTCTTTACCTTGTCCGGCAAAGGACCTTTCCCTATAAATCCTAGGTCTTGGCGCCTTTATAAGCCGGCCCGTGGGAGCCTTTATGGCAGACAACCTCTGAGATTGCTATGTAGAATCTGCAACACCTTGCACAACGAACCTATCTCTGTAACTCGGCATATTGCCATTATAGTGATTTATAGCAGGAGTAGAGTTCCGGCACCGTTGTGGGACTTGAACCTAGGTAAGCTGTCTTAACTTGTACCCACCAACTCTCCGCCTTACCCAACATCTCTAAACATGCACACTGAGGACCCCTCCATGGCTCGTCAGCAATACCACGACACTGGTGCAACTTGTAGCATGGAAGCTGCTTTCCTATGTGTTTTGGTTTGTGTCACCATGGTTTGACACACAGATCCACATGATGCCATTGCATGTGTTCTTTTCCTATACCACACGGATCCACACACACTCTAGTGGATTATGTGATGCAAGTTCTGCCACACTGGTGCAACATGCAATGTGGAAGCTACTTTCCAATCTGTTTTTTGGTCTGTGTCACCATAGTTTGACACACTGATCCACTATATGTCATTGCATGTGTGTTCTTTTCATAAACCACACCGATCCACTATATATTATTGCAAGTGTGTTCTTTTCGTAAACCACACTAATCACTAGATGTCATTGCATGTGTGTTCTTTTCATAAACCACATGGATCCAATAGTGTAATTGCATATGTGTTCTTTTCATAAACAACATGGCTCCACTAGATGTCATTGCATGTGTGCTATTTTCATAAACCACACTTATCTGATGATGTCATTGCATTTGTGTTCTTTTCGTAAACCACATGGATCCACTAGATGTCATTGCATGTGTGTTCATTTCGTAAACCGCATAGATCCACTAGATGTCATTAAATATGTGTTATTTTCATAAATCACATGGATCCACTAAATGTCATTGCATATGTGTTCTTTTAATAAACCACATGGATCCACTGATGTCATTGCATGTTTGTTGTTTTCATAAACCACATGGATCCACTAAATGACATTGCATGTGTGTTCTTTTCCTAGGCCACATTATTCCACTAGATTTCATTGCATGTGTGCTCATTTCATAAACCACATGGATGCACATTATATCACACACTCTAGTGGATTCTGTGATGCAACTTCTGCCACACTGGTGCAACATGCAATTGGAAGCTGCTTTCTATCTGTTTTTGGTCTCTGTGACCAAGGTTTGACACACTGGTCCACTAGTGGCATTGCATGTGTTCTTGTCCAAGACCACATTGATCCACTAGTGGCATTGCATGTGTTATTTTCCTAAACCACACCGATACATATGACAACACACACTCCAGTGGATTCTATGATGCAAGTTCTGCCACACTAGTGTATCATGCAGCATGGAAGCTGCTTTCCTATGTGTTTTTGGTCTTTGTCACCATGGTTTGACACTGATCCACATGATCCCATTACATGTGTTCTTTTCATGTACCACATGGATCCACATGACAACAAACACTCCAATGGATTCGGTGATGCTACTTCTGCCACAATGGCACAACATACAATGTGGAAGCTTCTTTCCTATCTGTTTTAGTTCTATGTCACCATGGTTTGACATATTGATCCACTAGATGTCATTGAATGTGTGTTCTTTCACAAACTACATGGAACCACTAGATGTCATTGCATGTGTATCGTTTTCATAAACCACACTAATCCACTTATGTCATTGCATGTGTGTCTTTTCATAAACCACACTAATTCACTAGATGTCATTGCATCTGTGTTCTTTTCATAAACCACACTAATCCACTAGTGTTATTGCATGTGTGTTCTTTTCATAAACCACATGGATCCACTAGATGTCATTGCATGTGTGTTCATTTCATAAAACACATAGATCCACTAGATGTCATTAAATGTGTGTTCTTTTCATAAACCACATGGATCCACTAAATTTCATTGCATGTGTGTTCTTTTGATAAACCACATGGATCCATTAGTTGTTATTGCATGTGTGTTCTTTTCATAAACCACATGGATCCACTTATGTCATTGCATGTGTGTTCTTTTCATAAACCACATGGATCCATTAGATGCCATTGCATGTGTGTTCTTTTCCTAGACCACATTGATCCACTACATGTCATTGCATATGTGCTCATTTCATAAACCTCATGGATCCGCATTACATCACACACTGGTGCAACTTCTGCCACATTGGTGCAACATGCAATATGGAAGCAGCTTTTGTCGCCGGATTGATGAAAAGTACGCCATGAGGGGGTCCTCGGGGTACGTGGAAGATAGGGGTGTGAGACGTATGGTGTTCTGGGACGGTGAGCACACAAGTTTACCGATGTTCGAATCCGCCGGCTTTGGACGGATCCTACTCCTGCTAGCAATCCAGTAATACGGCAAAGTCGGAATATGGGTTACAAGGGTTTCGCCTACGCGAGTTGAGATTGTAGACTATTGTGAGGGTGCCCTGAAGGCTCTCCCTAGGACGGCTTATATAGATATCCGGCCTAGGGTTTACAAGAGAGACCTATTCGGCTACGACTAAGAGTCGGTTACAGAGTACATCTTGAAGTATAAGTAACACTACGGGCCTATGTCGGTAAGTCTTCTAGGCCTTCACGTAGCTGGACTGGACTCTGTCTCTTCTCCCTAACTAGGCCGCCCGTGAAGCAAAGCTCTAACCCGAAGTGGGCCACCCTGGTTAGTGAGGCATAGTGAGGATACCCAGAAAGTATATCCCCAACAGCAGCCCCCGGAAGCCTCCAAGATCCAGAGTCGGTTTTCTTCATCGTATATCTTGATCTTCGGCTTGTAGAATCTTGAAGGGTTCCTGAAACTTCAAAAAAGAAAAGGTAGGATCTGAGTCTCAAATGAGCCGGACCTATGAATATGTTATTCGGGTTTCCATCTCGAAATTCAAACTTAACCGGAACTTGGTCTCTGACGTAACCTGGCACTAGTCATCATCAAGTCACGTCACTAACAGACCTTCTTGTCAGCACGGCCGTTGGTTGGTCCACCTTTCACGGAACCGAGGCGCCGTTTTAATGCGTGCGTGGAGATCGAGGAAGCGTAATCATCATGTAGAGGTTACCCAGATCTTTCCATGATGCGTGGCACATTCACTTTTGTGTTTACACGAATCTTGACGGGGCTGGAGGATATAAGTGGTGAGGATCCTATTCCCCATCTTCTTCACCAGCACTTGCACCATTTCCTTCTCCTCCACGTATCCCTATGAACCCATAGCTCCTTTGCTCCCCATAAACCTCCAGCGTCGCACATCCTAGGTCACCGCATATAGGAAAAATGGCTTCAGCATCATCTTCCGGCACGGCGGCGACGACAGCGACCGCAGTGGCGGCGGACAAGGAGAGAAACCGCGGGGTCTGGATCCCGTGCATCCTTGACGATGCCAAGCTCTAGGTCATGGAGGACGAAGGGCTCCTCCATGCCAGCGACTGGCAGAGCGGCTTCGGCGAAACCGTCCCCAACCCCCGTGATGGCGAGCGGGTACACTTCAACACCCACCTCGACAGAGGTTTGAGCTTCCCTCTCTCAGACTTTTTTCTAAGGTTATCGGTCATTGTGGAGTTCATCTCCACCATCTTCCCCCGAACTCTCTCTTAGAGATGAGCGCGTATGCATCTTTGTGCGAGGGGTATCTCGGCATTAGGTAGAGCCTTACTCTTTTCTGGTTTTATTTTCATGTCCGGAGAAATTCCATCACTGCCAGTAATCCATACATTACCGGTACTATTAGTTTTTCTGTTATAAGAGAGTGCATCTATCCTTGGATTATGGCCAGTGAGTCGGTTAAGCAATGGCCGTCCACTTTCTTTTATCATAAGAATATTCCCACTCCCGGCAAAGCTACTGCTTTGCCGGCTTTCATCGACGGTGCCGCCACGCCCCAAGAGTCCTGGGACGTAGATGCGCCGACTCTCAGTGACAATCTGCTTCTTGCCAAGAAGCGGATTGAATATTTGATGAAGCTAAAGGGCCTAAAAGGGTCCGACTTAGTTCACTGTTGGGTGGCACACCGGATCCTGCCTCTACAACATCATGGAGATCGGCTTATGCCTTCCATCACAGCATCCAAGAAAGATTCCCTCCGGATCTGCTCCGTGCCCTACTCGGATAAAGACTACGTATGTCAAATCAAATGGTTGATAAGGGAGCGGATTGAGAGGAAAATCTCAGAGCTGTCTTTGGACATGCATACGGCAGGAGATCCTGTGGTGGTGGTAAGTTTCTAGTAGCAACTCGATTTATGTGTTCATCTTTTCATTGTTTTTGCAATACTAAAATATGGTGTCTCTTTTCAGCTTGCTGACCTCCCCGAGTCGGAGCTTGCTCCTGTCGAGCGATATCCTCCTGAAATTTCTCAGGATGACGGAGAATTGGTTCCACTACCGGACATAATTCCTTGGAAGCATAAAGCTCCGACAGTGGCCATTGGCACAAAGGAGGTGCCCATTGTGAAGACGTAATCTTTCCTCACAAGGTCTTTGTACTATATGTCTTAATTCTTTTCGAGATGTAATGTTCTTTGTTTTATTACCTTCTTAGATCTAAACAACTCACCAAGGGCAAGGGGAAGGGAGCTTTGTCAAAGCCCCTACGCCAGTCAAAGTTAAATTTGACTTGTCCTACCACAACATCTCCGACTCCTACCCCTCAACCTTCTGCAGCGCCGGTGATTACTCCATCTCCGACCGTCGCAGAAGATCCGGCTCAATCAATAGAGCTAGTGATCCTCGGATCACAGACTGATGTTACCATGGGTGACTCAGGTTTTGATAAGGGTGAATCCTCCTCGGGTAATGATCCCTCGGCAAAGGTCTTCACTGACAACCTCCTCAGCAATCTGGGACTTGCCAAACATGACCTTTCCCGGAAATCTGCAGAAGAGATCCAACGGCTTGCCTAACAATGTGTGGAAAGTCAAACTATTACTACCGAAGAAGAAGCACAAGAAGCAGAGGACATCAAGTACTCTGAACTTCTTGAACAAGTCCATCTTCGCGACGAGAGGCTGAGAACCGGCTGGCTTCCAGCACCACCAGTGATCCTGCTCACCCTCGCCGAGAAGTTTACTACAGAACAGAACTTGAGTTCGAGCAAACTTACTCATGAACAACATGTATGTCGGAATTCCAACTTTTACTTTATTCCATATCATATCCTCTAGCCCCCAGGCATGAAGTTGGATAGACAATCCGGATTTATGCTTCCTTAGGATGCCAAAGAATGAACTAGTGTATCCCCAAGGCTCGTGCTGATATTAATAAAAATATTAGCCCGAGTCTTTAGTAGACTTCTGACTCTTGGTATTCTGACTTACAGAAAGTTAATTCATATAACCAGGAATTTATTGAAGAATATATGTAATAAGTAGAGAGAAATCCGAGCTCTCTGGCTTGAAAATGCTCAACTAAAAATATCCAGAGATGAGGCTGAAGGTAAACATTTCAGTACTCAAACCTTGCCTTGTATTTCATAGTCGAGTTTTTGTTCAACTGTTGTTCTTTTGACTATAGCATTGGTAAAGCAATCTTGTGCTATGATTGAGGAGGCCGAGAATCTAAAAACCCTGGAGGTGGAAAACAAGGACCTCCGCCAAGAGTTGAATAAGCTTAAGGCGGATCATGAGAAGAGCATTGCTCAAGTTCTCGAATCCTCCTCCATGGCCACCGAGGAGCGTGATCATAAGACTATGCTCTAGGATAAGAAAATCTCGGACCTCAGCAATGAATTGTTCAGAGAGAAGGATATTACTGAGGCACTCCGGGCTGAACTCCAGAGCCTTCGGGAGGAGAAAACCAAAGTCAATGATGTCATCTTCAGTATGTTTCCCTCTTTCCGAATTTGCTGCATCTTCCGATTTATTGGAGTCCGGATTTATTTTATTAACCTTTTTGCATTATATGCGCAGGTCCTCTGAACTTACAGGACTCGACCTCTGCCGAGTCTCACACTAGCCGGCTTACACAAGTCGGTGATTTGCTTCATGACTACTGCCAATCCATTGAGGATATTGGCGAAGTTCTCAAGGTTCCAGAGATGCATAGCATGTCCGTCTTTCAAGTGCGAGACAAAGCTAAGGAGATGCCCCAACTCATCCAGGACTAGAACATGTCCTACGCGCGTACCGTAGCGTAGAACGCTCTCACCATGGTTATGATTCACCATGGAAACATGGAAATCTGGCAGGTAACTAGAGGGTACTGTAAAGTGGATGAAGACGGTCAGGAGCAGGACATCAAAGTCATCATGGACTCCTGTGTCGGATATGGGTGCCACGTAGCTGACTTGACCAGCTAGGATACCCCCTTCTTCACTCGCGTAGAGAAGCCGCCTCCGCCCGCCAAAGAAACTGGTGAAGCTTCCGACGACGAGCAAACCATCTCGAATTTGAACATCTCGGAAATATATCGAGGCGAGGTTGATGTCTCCAGTGAGCCGGCAGCTCCTTCTTCTTCTCCTGCAACGTAGAGCATCAGAGCAAACAATGTATTATTCTGAAAACAATTCGGGTTTGTAAATCAGTAGTATGATACTTTTGCTAGTGCTAAGTTTTATTTTAGCTATTCAGCACTTTTGGCTTTATAATTTTCGTGCATGAAATGTTTACATAAGCACTTATGCTTTTTTGTCTATACTTATCGTTTATCAGGCTTTCCACCTCGTCCCTTTCGTGAGTCGGCCAACCTTTATCACAGAAACTTTGCCGAGCAACGGAGCTCAATTACTAAACCAGTTTAAACTCAGAAACAAAGCCGGCTTCAAGTACCAATAATTCACTACTCTAAAATGCCCTCATCCAGCAATCAGACAAATAACCAAAGTACAGACTATAAAATTTAGATTTATACCCGAAGGTAGCAATTTTAGAATCAGAAATCTAAACCAGAACAAACATGAGCATAAGGTACTTTCAAGTATTCTGGGATTTTCGACTGTGACATGATCATTCGGAAATAAGATGGTAAAAACTTCTTAGAAAAAAAATTTGAGGCAACCAACACTTTATTTCTCATTGAACATGTACTCATATATGATTACAAAGAAGGATAAACTAAGAATAAAAGGGACGTAGCTGAGCAATATTCCATGCTCTGTCCAATTCTTCCGGGTCTGTACTGCCTCCAGCTCTCTTTCTTTTCTTAGTAGCAGGTCTTTCTTTGACTTGCCGCATATCAGTTAGATAGTAAGAACCATTGTGCAATACTTGACTAACTAAAAGGGCCCTTCCCATATTGGGGAAAGTTTGTGCTTTCTTTTTTGCACAAGCCGAAGAACCAAATCGCCCTTATTGAAAGACCGGTTTCTGACTATCTAGCTATGATACTTGTGTAACTTCTGCTGATAGGTTGTTGATCTCATCTCAGCAACGACGCGAACTTGTTCGACTAAGTCAAGATCATTTTTTTGAGAAATCTCGGCATACCATTCAATATATGCGGCAACTCTAGGAGAAGTGTGAATTAAATCACTAGGAAGAACTGCTTCTATGCCATAGACCAAGAAGAAAGGTGTGTATCCGGTTGACATGTTCGGAGTTGTTAGTAAGCTCCATATTACATAAGGTAATTCGTCTACCCAGGCCCCCGCAGCACGTCATAGTGGTGCTTCGAGTCTTGGTTTTAAGCAGTGTAGGATTAAACCATTTGCTCTTTCAACTTGTCCATTAGCTTATGGATGTGCGACTGACGCAATGTCAAGCCGAATATTTTGTTTGTTGCTGAATTTGGCAAGCTCTCCCATAGAGAAATTGCTCCCATTGTCCGTGGTAATGCTATGCGGATAACCGTATCGGATTATGAAATCCTCGAGAAATCTTATGGCTAATGCCATACATAGACCGTAATCCAACTGCATCTATGACTAATAATCCACCTTCAGGTTATCATCCGAACCCCCTCTAGTATTAAGTTGCAAGCAACAGATAATTGCATTACGCATTGCGTGTAAAGTGAGCAATACGATTGTTCTATGAAAAAAGGATTGTTGTTTTCTCCCTAGTAGCAACAACACATCTAGTACCTTAGAGATTTTTGTCACTTCCCTAGATTACTAGAGGCATGAACCCAATATCGAGCATAAATACTAACTCTTGGAGTTGCTAGCATCTACTTGGCCAAGATAGCTACTAACACCAGAAAGCATGCAAGATCACAAATAACAAAGACATGATAGAATCAATAATCAATCTGAAATAACATCTCAATATTCATCGGATCCCCGCAAACACAACATGTAGGATTACAAATAGATGATCTTGATCATGAACGGAGCTCACAAGATCTAGACATGGTAGCACAAAGGAGAAGAACCAACCATCTAGCTACTACATGGACCCGTAGTCCAAGGATGAACTACTCACGCATCACACCAGAGGCTTGCATGATGATGAATAAGGCCTCCAGGGTGAATTCTACCCTCCGGCAAGGTGCCGGCAAGAGCTTCAGATCCCTCCCGATCTAGGGATGGAGATGACGGCGGCTACAGACTCTTTCGTGGAATTTTGATCGGGTGCTTAGGGTTTTTGTATCGGAGGTATCTTATAGACGAAAGGGGAGGCCGAGGGGGTGCCCTGGGTGGCCGTACCAACCCCTGGCACGGGCTAGGCCTGGTCGCATGGCCAGGTGGTGTGTCTGCCCCTTGGCCCCTCTCCGTCTCGTATTCTGGATCCGTGCCCCCCTCGGTGAAAAACTGACATTGGCTTTTGTCCCGTCCAATTCCGAGAATATTCATTTTCTGAATTTCCTAGAACCAAAAACAGCAGAAAACAGGTAGCTGGCACTGTGGCATCTTGTTAATAGGTTAGTCCAAGAAAGTGTATAAAAAGTACTCCAAAGTGTGGGCAAAACATAAGAAAGTAGATAAAACCAAGCATGGAACATCAAAAATAATGGATACGTTAGCAACGTATCAACATGCAGCACGACTTCAGCAAAGGCGGCATTTCCGTAACATGCAGCTTGGCTTCAACATGAATAACAATGCTTTGCAAGACGTTTGTTTGTTTCACATAAAGAAAACATAGCATAGTGGCATTCAGCTTGTCCCTCATAGAGTAGCAAACATAAATGCATAGGACACCTTCAAAGTTCATAAGAGTGACTAGATACAAATAGTTTAAGAACAAGCAATATCAAAATTATGCATCAATCAACAAGTCTTGGGACAATGCACATAGAACTAAGAATGGCCACTATGCTCTCAAAGTAGGTGCATAAAGATAGAAGGTGGAGACTCAATATAAAAGTGGAAGAAAGGCCTTCATAGAAGGAAGTAGGGATTCAAGTTTCATAAAGAGCTTCCAAAAATTATGGTACTTATTAGCTTTCAGCTCTCATTTCCCCTATCATAAGAATCTTTAGGTGATTAAGGTTAAAGTGACACAACTAAGAGGATATGCTTGAGAAGTTATAAGCTGAAATCTCATGCCCCTTACTTACGAAGACCGAACCTCATGCTAGTCAACTTTAGTGACAACTAATCTCTTGTCATTGTAAGTACATATGTATCATAGAGAATGCCAACTGGGTACCCCTCGCACATGATACAAGAGCTATCCAATAATCAAAATGACAAGGCAAGCAGACAATGAGCATCTCAGAGATCTTTTTATTTGATATTTGCATAGGTTTTTATTGAGGATACTTCATAGAGTAATCATTATGGTTATGCTGCAAGTTTCCACCATGATTAGGCATGGCTTTGGCTAGCGGCCCAGGCATTTCTCTAACACAAATACAAACTACGTGATCTTACAAGATCCCCTTTTATTTCACACCGCCGGGATCCATAAGCAAAAGAACATGATATCAACTAGGTACAATGTACAAGTGCAATGTTGAAAGCGTTCCCCATGATACATGGTTCTGCTAACTTCAACTTATATAGCGCAAGCATATACGAAACAAAGATGGACGCAATGGTTCAAGTTTATTAAGTGTAAGAAAGTAAAGTGTGCCATCAAGTTCATGAGAGCTTTAATCACTAGTTTTCTCATAACAAGTTTAATTCGGAAGGTAGATAAAAACATGAATATACTTGGAATAGCAAATGCTAATAGGTAGGTATGGTGGACTCTTTGGAATAACTTGGTTTTAGGAGTTGGATGCATGAGTGGAACTCATACTTGGTTATGGAGGCTAGCAAAAGACTGGGAGCGACCAACTAAGAGAGCAATAATGGCTATAATCATGCAGAGCGACAAAACATCATTAATCAAAGCATAAAGTGATACTACAAGTCGAAAACTAAAGGATCATAAAGTCTATGGTGACTTGGGATAGTCATAACATGGTGTGAGCGTGCTCCAAGTCAACCCAAATAAAGCATCAAAGGAGAATACCACAATATTATGCTTTAATATGCTAAAACAACGCATGATTCTTTCAAAGTCACATTAAGCAATCTCAATTGTTTATAACATGTCATGATACAACAAAGATCACTAAGCATAAATCCAAAACAATATCAAGCATGCCATGAAAAAGCATAACCCATAGTCAAAAACAAGCTCCTTTTACCACTTAAGCATGAACTTTTTCTACTCTTTTCCAATCCAAACCAAACTATTTGAAAACCAATGGATGAAAGAGGGGGTCCAACCAATTTATTCAGAAAACTAAGAAAGCCAAGCAAAAAAAAAACAAAAACAAAAAAGCAAAGACGCTGCAATAACAACACAACTATGCATGAAACAATAAAAATTAAGTGTTTGGAAGAAACCTGGAATTTTTATTGATGAAGAAGGGGATGCCTAGGGCATCCCCAAGCTTTGACGCTTGTACTTCTTGGATATTTCTTGGGGTGACATGGGGTGTCATCCCCAAGCTTGAGCTTTAGTCCATACTTCATCTCATTACATCATTCTCTCCATACACCTAAAAATTTTCAAAACTTCACACAATCTTTATTAGCAACATTAGTGCACTCAAGATAATAAGTCTTTGGGTTCAGTTTCAACACAAGTAAAACCTCCATTAGAAAACAATCTACTGTAGCACTTCCCTCAAAAAGCTCAATTCCCCAAAAAAACTCAAAAAGGAACCAACAAGAAGCAAATGCAAATAATGGCAGAAATCTGTCAAAACAGACCAGCAGGTAAAAACCAATTTTTTCGAAGACCTTCTCTTGATCAAATCAAAAAGTGTTGTACTAACGAAAGTTAGATAACAACCTGGGGCAGAAGCACAAAAATTCACGCCTCAAAACGACGTACAGATATCTTACACGAATTTTTACGGTAAAGAACAAAAATCTGTTTCGGGACAGCATCTTTCCCAATCATTACTTCTCTCTCATTAGAGGTTACTCTTGGCACAAAAATCAAATAAAAAGGATAAGGAGCGGTTATTACAGAGGTAATAACTTCCAAGACTCGTCTAAACCTTTTGGATTATCTCCCAATAAGTACTTTTCTTTAACGCCTTTAAGTTAGGCATAAGAAGCAAGAAAAATAATCAAGTGTTCTCCAATGAAGAAGCATTAAAACCAAATTTCTTGCCCTTACCTCTCTTACTTTTATTCTTAACCTTTGGGAACATCTGATTGTTTGGTGGAGAAGCAAAGTGCATGGTGCCCTTTTTCACATCTATTATTGCTCCAAGGAGTTTCAATAGGGATCTTCCAAGTGTGATTTGTCCTTTTCCTACACATTCAATAACAAGATAATCAGTAGAAACCATTTTCCCTAGGATCTTTGTAAGCACTCCTTTAGCTATTCCAATTGGTGATATTGTGGCATTATTAGCAAGACATATTTCTTCTCCTCCTTCAAAAAGTCCCCAAAGACTCAAAGATTCGTAGATATCTTTAGGCATAAGACAGAATTCAGACATGATATCACAACGAGCATGAAAACTTTCATTATTTATAACAACATTTACTGTGGGAAGCCACTTCGAGGGTTCAGAATTTATTGGAACATATTCATGATTCTCTCTAAGCGTATTATAGCAATCTTTTAAACTAGCAGTGCTCGTCTCAAGAGTATTCAATCTAGCAAATATGTTTATGAAGGAAGAATCAGATTTGCTAGACAAGTTGTAAGTAAAGACCAACTTCTTTATGGCATTAAAAGCATCATCCTCATTGCATTGGAGGAAATATGCTCCCACTACTGCATCCAGAGCATGTCTATAGCAAAGAGCAATTCCAAGGTAAAAACTGCTAAGGAACAAGCTTTGAGTCATTTTAGGTTCAATTTTTTCATGTAGATCAAAGATTCTAGACCAAGCTTCTTTGAAACTCTATTCAAATCCTTGTTTAAAAGTGAAAATCATTTCCTCAAGTGGCATATTACCTGGAGCAATAGGTGTGCACATGAAATCATTGTTGTTGGTGCTAGTGAAGTCACACAACTTAGTGTTTTCAAGAGTAGTCATTTTTTTGTGTTTTAATAAAGAAAGCAAACTAGTAAAACTATTTTTTTGTGTTTTTGATAAACAAACAAGCAAAAAAAGCTGAAATAAACTAAGCAAAACAAAAAGAACAAAGTAAAGAGATTGGTTATGAGGGACTCCCCTTGTGAAGATGTCCTTGACTCTCCGGCAACGGCGCCAGAAAAGTACTTGCTGACTCGTGTAATAACGAGCTCGCTGGGGAAATCCAAGAGGAAGGTATGATGAGCACAGCAGTAAGTTTCCCTCAGTTATGAAACCAAGGTTATCGAACCAGTAGGAGCAAGGAAACACCTCCAAGGTGTTGCTAGCTGGCCTTTGGCAGGGCGCACTACTGGTGCTAGCAGCAACATGGAAACCTGCAAAACACAACCACAGAACTTTGCTCCCAACCTACAGTGAGGTTTTCAATCTCACTGTTTTGCTGAAAACAAAGGATTAAACGTATTGTGTGAAAGAAAGTAATAGTTTGCAGAAAGTAAATAGAAAGCAGTAAACAGTTGTAGGTTGATGGTAAAAGAAAGGAGCAGGGTCCATAGTTCACTAGTGATATATAACATGTTGGGTGAACAAATTACAGTGGGGTAATTGACAAACATCGAGAAAGCATAGAAGCATATACTAAACATCTTGATTCCTTTGAGATTTGATTGGGCATTACAACATTAGACATAGACCGTAATCCAACTACATCTATGACAAATAATCCACCTTCAGGTTATCATCCGAACCCCCTCGAGTATTAAGTTGCAAGCAACAGATAATTGCATTATGCATCGCATGTAAATTAAAAAATACGATTGTTCTATGAACAAAGGATTGTTGTTTTCTCCCTAGTAGCAACAACACATATAGTACCTTAAAGATTTCTGTCACTTCCCTAGATTACTAGAGGCATGAACCCACTATCGAGCATAAATACTAACTCTTGGAGTTGCTAGCATCTACTCAGCCAAGATAGCTACTAACAACGGAAAGCATGCAAGATCACAAATAACAAAGAGATGATAGAATCAATAATCAATCTAAAATAGCATCTCAATATCCATCGGATCCTCGTAAACACAACATGTAGGATTACAAATAGATGATCTTGATCATGAATGGAGCTCACAGGATCTAGACGTGGTAGCACAAAGGAGAAGAACCAACCATCTAGCTACTACATGGACTCGTATTCCAAGGATGAACTACTCACGCATCACATCGGAGGCTTCCATGATGATGAAGAAGGCCTCCAATGTGAATTCTCCCCTCCGGCAGGGTCCCGGGAAGAGCTTCAGATCCCTCCCGATCTAGGGTTGGAGACGACGGTGGCTACAGACTCTTTCGTGGAATTTTGATCGGGTGCTTAGGGTTTCTGTATCGGAGGGATCTTATAGGCGAAAGGGGAGGCTGAGGGGGTGCCCTGAGTGGCCCCACCACCCCCTGGCGCGGGCCAGGCCTGGACACGCGGCCAGGTGATGTGGTTGCCCCTTGGCCCCTCTCTGTCTTGTAATTTGGCTCCATGTCCCCCTTGGTGAAAAACTGACTTTGGCTTTTGTCCCGTCGAATTCCGAGAATATACATTTTCTGACTTTCCTGGAACCAAAAACAGCAGAAAATAGGCAGCTGGCACTGTGGCATCTTGTTAATAGGTTAGTAAAAGAAATTGTATAAAAATTACTCCAAAGTGTTGGCAAAACATAAGAAAGTAGCTAAAACCAAGCATGGAACATCAAAAATGTTGGATACGTTAGCAACGTATCAGCGTGCAGCACGGCTTCAGCAAAGACGGCATTTCCGTCCTTGCACTCTTGTGCCTTCTTCGGGTCTCCCCTGACGGTGATCACGTCTTTGGGACCTGGAATTTTCATCATATTGTAACTGTAACACGGATGATCCATAAAAGTCCAGTAAGCCGAACGTTCGAATATAGCATGGTACATGCCCTTGAACGGGACCACTTCGAAGGAAAGTGCTTCCGTCGGATTGTTCTTTGGAGTTCCAAAGGTAACATCCAAAATGATTTCTCCCAGGGAATTTGCTTGTCTTCCTCGGACAACTCCGCGAAAGATCATAAACATGTAATTCAGCTGGGTCTCTGAGATTTGCATCCGGCGTACCGTTTCGACATATAGGATGTTAATGCTGCTACCGCCATCCATGAGAGTCTTGGAGAAACCATAGCCATCAATAAGTGGATTAATGACTAAGGTGTATTTTCCTCGCCTGTGCAACTTAGGCGGATGATCAGCACGGTCAAAGGTGATTGCCACTTCCGACCAGCCCAGTTATTGGGGGACAGCCAGAACTTTTGCGTTGAGCTCATGCAGAACTGCTTTCTTGACCTTAGCTGGTTGTGATCCGAGGAAGGTGACATAAGTGTCTTTCTTTGTTGGGAAGTTTTTCTTCCCCTCCGGCTTGGTATTTGAAGGATCAGCTTCCTCCATGTCGGAATATTCCTTGGTCTCTTTATCTTTTTCGGGATTCTTCTTTCCCTTTTTCCGCTTAGCCCTGTAGCCAGCAGTATCGTCTTTCTTGATGTCGTCATTAAAATGACACTCGGTATTTGTGTGAGACGAGCCCCCATTGGCATCCAAGTGATGCACACAAGGGTTATTGGCAATGTTGGCCCAGGAGTAGGTTTTGCCAGGTTGCTGGTCTCCTCTACCCTGGACTCTTGATGTCCCACGACCGCGTCCGCGGCCACCGCTACACTCTCCTCGTCCTCCATACCCAAAAGTAGCAGTGACCGCTTCCGTTTCCATGTTGGGTTTTTCTTCCGAGGTGTTCTTGCGCTTCTGAGCTTGCTGCTTTGGTTGTTTTGCCGACTGTGGCACAGCTACGGCGTTCAGTAATCCCTCTGCGTCCTCATCAGCATCTGCATACTAGCTTGATGTTTCTATCATCTCTCCGAAATCAGTGACCTTGTCACAATTCAAGCGATGACGTAGTAAACCAATTGGGAGTCCTACAATGAAAGCTTCAATCGCAGTTTGGTCATTTACTCCTTCACAGGAGTTCTTAGTGTCAATCCATTGTTCGAGATAATCGCGACAAGTTTCTGCGGCTTTCTGGGTGCAATGTTGTAGGTCTCCTACCGTACAAGGCTTCCGATATGTGCCTTCGAAATTCCAAAAGAATGCGCTTTGCATGTCATACCAGTTGTGGATGGTGTTCTCCGGAAGTTCATTGAGCCATGACCGTGCCGTCTTCCGCAACATAAGTGGGAGATACCGGGTCACGACCACGCTGTTTCCGCCTTTGGCACTGCAGCAAGCTTGGAAAAAATCCTGGAGCAAAGTATCTGACCGAGCTACACCATCATAGGGCTGGATGTGTCTTGAGATAGCAAATCCTTCCGGAAATCTTGTTGCTCTTATACATGGTCTGAAGAATTTTGGGCCCACGTATATATCATCATTTTCATAGCGTCGCGCCTCTATGTTGGAATTATTCCGGTGTGTCGCGTCACTTGGAGACAGAGATCACCGTCCTGATTGACGGCTTTGGCTACGGTGCCTTGGAGCCGGACTTCGGCTTCTGCCACCACCTCCTTCGCCACAACGCCCTCCTTGGCCTCCTTGAGAGCCATTGTGATGGCTACTTGGTGGAGAGGGTGGAGCAGTTGGATTGTTTCCGGCTGATCGCCGGTCTCTTTCCGGAGTGTCATTATTCCGGTTCCAGGGAGGATCTTCATTACGACGAGCCCCCTGTCGGGCTTGACTCGGCATGGTGTCCATCGTTCCTTCGTCTGTCACTCCTAGTGCGGTGGGACTCAGCCGGACGGCTTGTATGTCTAGGAGGTGGCATTATTTGTCGGTCCTCCTCCCGACGTTTCTCTTTGTCTTCTTCCATGCGGTAATTTGACTCTCGCCAGGGAGGATTTCTCAGATACAGTGCAGCAATCGCCTCTTGCTCGGCCTCTGGAGCAACGTTGCGCCAGTCACGTGCAGTTCTGTGGTGCTGTCCTGAAGATCCGGTTTTTGAGTGATTGTCTTCCCGAAAGTCGGAACGGTGATGTTGTTCCGGAACCCGTTGGGGTCTTATGTCGTTCCGTGCCGGATCCGTGCGACATTGGTCGGATTGGGAGACCAGTTTTCCGCTTCTGGATTTTGCGACCTTCTATTGCTGCAGACCCTTGGTGAGTAGCTTAATGGCCAATCGAACTTGTTCCAGACCTGGGTTATTCGCTAGGATGTCTAGGGCTGCAGCGGTGTTTTGCACTGGTTTTGGATACACCAAATCTCCGTTATTGTCAAGTAGAGGCATCCCCGGATCTCCCTCAAAGAGAACTTTGCGTACTTCCAGAAATTGATTGTCACGTGTGTGTCATTTCTGGTTCTTTTGATGTTATAGAGAGATGAGCTTCTCCGCCTTGGCCATGCGCTTCTTCTCTTCCTCGATGTTTTTGGCTTCATCCGGGAGTACTTGGCGACGCGCTTCTAGGGCTTGGGCCCTTTCGTCCAATTCTGCAGCTGTGAGTTCTACCGGAGTAGGGATAGGTGTGGTTAATGCAGCATCGATGAGTTTACGGGCACCTGCGGTGACCACGTGTCCATCCACCGACTCTTCTTTGGGCTCGTCTAGGATAAGCGCTCCATCCGAGTCTTCCTTGTATTTCTCGGCAATCACCTCCTCTGCTGGAAGTTCTTTTGCCGGGGTCTTGTTCTTCTTCTTTGCCTTCTTGGCAGCGTCGGTAGCAAAGACGGCTTTGGGTCCATTTCTCGGAGTCAAGCTCTCATCGGTACTTTCGAACATCTGGACCTCGGGATTATCTCCGAGATCCATGCCATCCTGCGCTTTAGGAGAGTTTTCTCCGGATCCTTCATCCATGGCTTCTCCTTCTTCTGCAGCTTTGGAGTTGTACTCCTCTTCATATTCCGCGGAGAACTTTCGGAAATCCGCCGATGTCATCGAGTCATCCGAGGATGCGGGTAAGTCGGTGTTTGTTTCGATCGCCTCCAGCACCAAGTCTACATTGTCTCCAGCATCGTCAGACCCAGATCCGGATCCAACATATCCGACAAAGTGCGATGTGTGGGTCTTGAGGTAGTTGCGGCTTTCCTCGTGGGCTTCCTCGAGGATGCTGATGGTTTCCAGAACCTCATCCATGTTTTTGCCTTGCAGCATCATGCGCCTCAACGTATGCCCCAGGAAGGGTTGGTCTGTTCCGATGTTGGCAGAGCCAGAACCAAGGTTGTTGTTGTGCTCCTCCTGGACTTCGACCTCAGTGGGTGGATCGATCTGGGATTCAGCCTCGCTAGGGAGATCCACTCCAGATTCGACTTGAACCGCAAGATCTACTTCAGGTATGGCTTTCTCCACTGTCTCCGCAACAGGTGTGGGCTGGGTGGGATTAGGGTTTTCTGGGATCCGGAACTCTGCCGCCTCCGTAGACAAAGGGGACCTAGAAATTTCTTTTGCCTCTATCATCACCGCTGGGGTGGGTGGGGCAGGTTCAGCGAATCCGATGTACACATCGATCTTGCCGAAAGACATGATGGTGTAGGCAGTCACGGCCTCCCTAACCGGAATCCAGGTCTCATCGAGAACGATGAGAGGGACGTCACTGGCGTAGAGGATGTGACCAACGACGATAGTCTCGCCGATTCTGATTCTTGCAGATTCCGCTCGGAATGCAGATCCGAAGCTCACTTGCCCAACGGTGGGTGCCAACTGTCGTCGGATTGATGACAAGTACGCCATGAGGGGGTCCATAGGGTGTGTGGAAGAGAGGGGTGTGAGACGTACGGTGTTCTGGGACAGTGCGCACACAAGTTTACCCAGGTTCGAATCCGCCAGCTTTGGACGGATCCTACTCCTACTAGCAATCCAGTAATACGGCAGAGCCGGAATATGGGTTACAAGGGTTTCACCTGTGCGAGTTGAGATTGTAGACTATTGTGAGGGTGACCTAAAGGCCCTCCCTAGGACGGCTTATATAGATATCTGGCCTAGAGTTTACAAGAGAGACCTATCCGGCTACGACTAAGAGTTGGTTACAGAGTACATCTTGACCTACAAGTAACACTACAGGCCTATGTTAGTAAGTCTTCTAGGCCTTCCCGTAGCCAGACTGGACTCCGTCTCTTCTCCCTGACTGGGCCGCCCGTGAAGCAAATATCTAACCCGAAGTAGGCCACCCTAGTCAGTGAGGCATAGTGAGGATAACCGGAAAGTATATCCCCAACAACTTTCCTATATGTTTTTGGTCTCTTTGACCAAGGTTTGACACACTGGTCCACTACTGGCATTGCATTTGTTCTTTTCCTAGACCACATTGATCCAGTAGTGGCATTGCCTGTGTTCTTTTCCTAAACCACACCAATCCACATGACAACACACACTCTAGTGGATTCTCTGATGTAACTTCTGCCACACTGGTGCAACATGCAGCATGGAAGCTGCTTTCCTATGTGTCTTTGGTCTGTGTCACCATGGTTTTGACACACTGATCCACATGAGGCCATTGCATGTGTTCTTTTCCTATACCACATGGATCCACATCACACCACACTCTAGTGGATTCTGTGATGCAACTTCTGCCACACTGGAGCAACATGCAATGTGGAAGCTGCTTTCCTATTTGTTTTCTAGTCTGTGTCACCATGGTTTGACACACTGATCCACTAGATGTCATTGCATGTGTGTTCTTTTCGTAAACCACACTGATCCACTAGATGTCGTTACAAGTGTGTTCTTTTTGTAAACCACACTGATCCACTAGATGTCATTGCATGTGTGTTCTTTTCATAAACCATATGTATCCACTAGTGTCATTGAATGTGTGTTATTTTCATAGACCACATGGATCCACTTGATGTAATTACATGTTTGTTCTTTTCAAAAACCACACATGTGTGTTCTTCTCATAAACCACATGTATCCACTAGATGTCATTGCATGTGTGTTCTTTTCATAAACCACACTGATCCACTAATGTCATTGCATGTGTGTTCTTTTCATAAACCACATGGATCCACTAGAGGTCATTGCATGTGTGTTCTTTTCATAAACTGCACTAATCCACTGATGTCATTGCATGTGTGTTCTTTGCATAAACCACACTGGCCCACTAGATGTCATCGCATGTGTGTTCTTTTCATAAACCACATTGATCCACTAGATGTCATTGCATGTGTGTTCTTTTCTTAAACCACACTGATGGAATAGTGTCATTGAATGTGTGTTCTTTTCATAAACCACATGGATCCACTAGATGTCATTACATGTGTGTTCATTTCATAAACCACATGAATCCACTAGATGTCATTGCATGTGTGTTATTTTCATAAACCACATGGATCCACTAGATGTCATTGCATGTGTGTTCTTTTCATAACCCACATGGATCCACTAGATGTCATTGCATGTGTGTTCTTTTAATAAACAACATGGATCCACCAGATGTCATTGCATGTGTGTTCTTTTCATAAACCACATGGATGCACTAATCTCATTGCATGTGTGTTCTTTTCATAATCCACATGGATCCACTTTAAATCACACACTCCCCTAGATTCTGTGGTGCAACTTCTTCCACACTGGTGCAACATGCATTGTGGAAGCTGCTTTCCTATCTGTTTTTGTTCTATGAGACCAAGGTTTGATACGCTGGTCCACTAGTGGCATTGCCTGTGTTCTTTTCCTAGACCACATTGAAGCTGCTTTCCTATGTGTTTTTGGTTTGTGTCACCATGGTTTGACACACCGATCCACATGATGCCATTGCGTGTGTTCTTTTCCTATACCACATTGATCCACTCACTTTAGTGGATTATGTGATGCAAAGTTCTACCACACTGCTGCAACATGCAATGTGGAAGCTGCTTTCCTATCTGTTTTTGGTCTGTGTCACCATGGTTTGACACACTGATCCACTAGATGTCATTGCATGCGTGTTCTTTTCATAAACCACACTGATCCACTAGATGTCATTGCATGTGTGTTCTTTTCATAAACAACACTAATACACTAGATGTCATTGTATGTGTGTTCTTTTCATAAACCACATGGATCCACTAGTGTAATTGCATGTGTGTTGTATTGATAAACCACATGGTAACACTAAATGTCATTGCATGTTTGTTCTTTTCATAAACCACACTGATCCACTCATGTCAATGCATGTGTGTTCTTTTCACAAACCACATAGATCCACTAGATGTCATTAAATGTGTGTTCTTTTCATAAACCACACTGATCCACTAAATGTCATTGCATGTGTGTTCTTTTCATAAACCACATGGATCCACTAGATGTCATTGGATGTGTGTTATTTTTGTAAACCACATGGATCCACTAGATGTCATTGCATGTGTGTTCTTTTCAAAAACCACATGGATCCACTAGATGTCATTGCATGTGTGTTCTTTTCATAAATCACATGGATCCACTAATGTTATTGCATGTGTGTTGTTTTCATAAACCACATGGATCCACTTATGTTATTGCATGTGCGTTCTTTTCATCAACCACATGGATCCACTTTACATCACACACTCCAGTGGATTATGTGATGCAACTTTTGCCACACTGGTGCAACATGCACTGTGGAAGCTGCTTTCCTATTTGTTTTTGTTCTATGTGACCAAGGTTTGATACACTTGTCCACTGGTGGCATTGCATGTGTTTGTTTCCTAGACCACACTGATCCACTAGTGGCATTGCATATGTTATTTTCCTAAACCACACTGATCCACATGACAACACACACTCCAGTGGATTCTCTGATGCAACTTCTGCCATACTGGCGCAACATGCAGCATGGAAGCTGCTTCCTATGTGTTTTTGGTCTGTGTCACCATGGTTTGACACACTGATCCACATGATGCCGTTGCATGTGTTCTTTTCCTATACCACATGGATATACACACTCTAGTGGATTATGTGATGCAAGTTCTGCCACACTAGTGCAACATGAAATGTGGAAGCTACTTTCCTATCTGTTTTTGGTTGGTGTCACCATGGTTTGACACACTGATCCACTAGATGACATTGCATGTGTGTTCTTTTCATAAACCACACTGATCAACTAGATGTCTTTGCATGTGTGTTCTTTTCAGAAACCACACTGATCCACTAGATGTCATTTCATGTGTGTTCTTTTCATAAACCACATGGACCCACTAGTGTAATTGCATGTGCGTTATTTTCATAAACCACATTGATCCACTAGATGTCATTGTGTGTGTGTTCTTTTCATAAACCACACTGATCCACGGATGCCATTGCATGTGTGTTCTTTTTATAAACAACATGGATCCACTAGATGTCATCGTATGTGTGTTCATTTCATAAACCACATAGATCCACTAGATTTCATTAAATGTGTGTTCTTTTTATAAACCACATGGATCCACTAAATATCATTGCATGTGTGTTCTTTTGATAAACCACATGGATCCACTAGATGTCATTGCGTGTGTGATCTTTTCATAAACCACATGGATCCACTAATGTCATTGCATGTGTGTTCTTTTCCCAAACCACATGGATCCACTAGATATCATTGCATGTGTGTTGTTTTCCTAGACCACATTGATCCACTAGATGTCATTGCATATGTGCTCATTTCATAAACCACATGGATCCACATTACATTACACACTCCAGTGGATTCTGTCATGCAACTTCTGCCACACTGGTTCAACATGCAATATGGAAGCCACTTTCCTATCTGTTTTTGGTCCTTGTGACCAAGGTTTGACACACTGATCCACTAGTGGCATTGCATTTGTTCTTTTCCTAGACCACATTGATCCACTAGTGGAATTGCATGTGTTCTTTGCCTAAACCACACCGATCCACATGACAACACACACTCCAGTGGATTCTGTGACGCAACTTCTGCCACAGTGGTGCAACATGCAGCATGGAAGCTGCTTTCCTATTTGTTTTTGGTTTGTGTCGCCATGGTTTGACACACTGATCCACATGATGCCATTGGATGTGTTCTTTTCCTGTACCAAATGGATCCACATGACAACACAAATTCTAGTAGATTCTGTGATGCAACTTCTGCCACACTAGTGCAACATGCAATGTGGAATCTACTTTCCTATCTGTTTTTTGTCTTTGTCACCATGATTTGACGCACTGTCCACTAGATGTCATTGCATGTGTGTTCTTTTCATAAAGCACACTGTCATTACATGGGTGTTCTTTTCATAAAGCACATTGATCCACTAGATGTCATTGCATGTGTGTTCTTTTCATAAACCACATGGATCCACTGGATGTCATTGCATGTGTGTTGTTTTCCAAAACCACATGGATCCAATAGATGTCATTGCATGTGTGTTCTTTTCATAAACCACATGGATCCACTAGATGTCATTGCATGTCTGTTCTTTTTCTAAACCACATGGATCCACTAGTGTCATTGCATGTGTGTTCTTTTCATAAACCACATGGATCCACTAGATGTCATTGCATGTGTGTTCTTTTCATAAACCACACGGATCCACTGATGTCATTACATGTGTGTTGTTTGCATAAATCCCACTGATCCACTAGATGGCATTCCATGTGTGTTCTTTTCATAAACCACGCTAATCCACTAGATGTGATTGCATGTGTGTCCTTTTCATAAACCACACTGATCCACTAGTGTAATTTCATGTTTGTTCTTTTCCTAAACCACATGCATCCACTAGATGTCATTGCATGTGTGTTCATTTCATAAACCACATGGATCCACTAGATGTCATTGCATGTGTGTACTTTTCATAAACCACATGGATCCACTAGATGCCATTGCATGTGCGTTCTTTTCATAAACCATATGGATCCACTAGACATCATTGCATATGTGTTCTTTTCATAAACCACATGGATCCATTGATGTCATTGCATGTGTGTTCTTTTCATAAACCACATGGATCCACTTTACATCACACACTCTACTGGATTCTGTGATGCAACTTCTGCCACACTGGTACAACATGCAATGTAAAAGCTGCTTTCCTATCTATTTTTGGTCTCTGTGACCAAGGTTTGACACACTGGTCCATTAGAGGCATTGTATGTGTTCTTTTACTAGACCACATTGATCCACTAGTGGCATTTCATGTGTTCTTTTCCTAAACCACACTGATCCACATGACAACACACACTCCATTGGATTCTTTGATGCAACTTCTGCCACACTGGTGCAACATGGAGCATGGAAGCTTCTTTCCTATGTGGTTTTGGTCTGTGTCACCATGGTATGACACAATAATCCACATGATGTCATGTGTTCTTTTCCTCTACCACATGGATCCACATGACAACACACACTCTAGTGGATTCTTTGATGCAACATCTCCCACATTGGTGCAACATGCAACGTGGAAGCTGCTTTCCTATCTATTGTTGGTCTATGTCACCATGGTCTGACTCACTGATCCACTAGATGTCATTATATGTGTGTTCTTTTCATAAAGCACATTGATCCACTAGATGTCATGACATGCGTGTTTTTTCATAAACCACATTGATCCACTATATGTCATTGCATATGTGTTCTTTTCATAAACCGCATGGATCCACTAGTGTCATTGAACATGTGTTCTTTTCATAAACCACATGGATCCACTTGATGTCATTGCATGTGTGTTGTTTTCCAAAACCACATGGATCCACTAGATGTCATTGCATGTGTGTTCTTTTCATAAACCACATGGATCCACTAGATGTCATTGCATGTCTGTTCTTTTCCTAAACCACATGGATCCACTAGTGTCATTGCATGTGTGTTCTTTTCATAAACCACATGGATCCACTAGATGTCATTGCATGTGTGTTCTTTTCATAAACCACACGGATCCACTGATGTCATTACATGTGTGTTGTTTGCATAAATCCCACTGATCCACTATATGTCATTGCATGTTTGTTCTTTTTATAAACCACATGGATCCACTAGATGTGAGTGCATGTATGTTCTTTACATAAACCACATGGATCCACTAATGTCATTGCATGTGTGATAATTTAATAAACCACATGGATCCACTGATGTCATTGCATGTGTGTTATTTTCATAAAACCACATTGATCCACTAGATGTCATTGCATGTGTGTTATTTTCATAAACCACACTGATCCACTAGATGGCATTGCATGTGTGTTCTTTTCCTAAACCACATGGATCCACTAGAGTCATTGCATGTGTGTTCTTTTCATAAGCCACATGGATCCACTAGATGTCATTGCATGTATGTTCTTTTCCAAAACCACATGAATCCACTAGATGTCATTGCATGTGTGTTCTATTCTTAAACCACATGGATCCACTAGAAGCATTGCATGTGTGTTCCTTTCATAAACCACATGGATCCACTAGATTTCATTGCATGTGTGTTCTTTTCATAAACCACATGGATCCACTAGATGTCATTGCATGTGTGTTCTTTTCATAAACCACACTGATCCACTGATGTCGTTACATGTGTGTTGTTTGCATAAATCCCACTGATCCACTAGATGTCATTCCATGTGTGTTCTTTTCATAAACCACACTAATCCACTAGATGTGATTGCATGTGTGTTCTTTTCATAAACCACACTGATCCACTAGTGTAATTTCATGTGTGTTCTTTTCATAAACCACATACATCCACTAGATGTCATTGCATGTGTGTTCATTTCATAAACCACATGGATCCACTAGATGTCATTAAATGTGTGTTCTTTTCATAAACCACACTGGTCCACCAGTGGCATTGCATCTGTTCTTTTCCTAAACCACACTGATCCACATGATAAAACACACTCTAGTGGATTCTGTGATGCAACTTCTGCCATACTGGCGCAACATGCAGCATGGAAGCTGCTTCCTATGTGTTTTTGGTCTATGTCACCATGGTTTGACACACTGATCCACATGATATCATTGCATGTGCTCTTTTCCTATACCACACGGATCCACACACACTCTAGAGGAGTTTGTGATCCAAGTTCTCCCACACTAGTGCAACATGTAATGTGGAAGCTGCTTTCTATCTATTTATGGTCTGTGTCACCATGGTTTCACACAGTGATCCACTAAATGTCGTTGCATGTGTGTTCTATCCATAAACCACACTGATCCGCTAGATGTCATTGCATTTGTGTTCTTTTCATAAACCACACTGATCCACTAGATGTCATTGCATGTGTGTTGTTTTCATAAACCACATCGATCCACTAGATTTCACTACATGTTTGTTCGTTTCATAAGCCACACTAATCCACTGATGTCATTGCATGTGTGTTCTTTCATAAACTACATGGATCCACTAGATGTCATTGCATGTGTGTTCTTTTCAAAAACCACACTGATCCACTGATGTCATTGCATGTGTGTTCTTTTCATAAACCACATTGATCCACTAGATGTCATTGCATGTGTGTTCTTTTCATAAACTAATCCGATCCACTAGATCAAATTCAATGTGTGTTCTTTTCATAAACCACATTGATCCACTAGTGTCATTGCATGTGTGTTCTTTTCATAAACCACATGGATCCATTAGATGTCATTACATGTGTGTTCTTTTCATGAACCACATGGATCCACTGATGTCATTGCATGTGTGTTCTTTTCATAAACCACATGCAACCACTAGATGCCATTGCATGTGTATTCTTTTCCTCGACCACGTTGATCCACTAGATGTCATTGCATGTGTGCTCATTTCATAAACCACATGGATTGACATTACATCACGCACTCTAGTGGATTCTGTCATGCAACTTGTGCCACACTGGTGCAACATGCAATATGGAAGCCGCTTTCCTATATTTTCTTTTCATAAACCACATGCATCCACTAGATGACATTGCATGTGGTTCGTTTCATAAACCACACTGATCCACTAGATGTCATTGCATGTGTGTTCTTTTCATAAACCACACTAATCCAATAGTGTTATTGCATGTGTGTTCTTTTCATAAACCACATGCATCCACTAGATGACATTGCATGTGTGTTCTTTTCATAAACCACACTTATCCAATCGATGTCATTGAATGTGAGTTCTTTTCATCAACCACATTGATCCACTAGTGTCATTGCCTGTGCGTTCTTTTCATAAACCATATGGATCCACTAGATGTTACTGCATGTGTGTTCTTTTCATAAACCATAGTGATCCACTAATGTCATTACATGTTTATTCTTTGTGTAAACCACACTGATCCACTAGAAGCCATTGCATGTGTGTTCTTTTCATGAACCACACTAATCCACTAGATGTCATTCAATGTGTGTTATTTTCATAAACCACATTGATCCACTAGTGTCATTGCATGTGTGTTCTTTTCATTAACCACATGGATCCACAAGATGTCATTGCATGTGTCTTCTTTTCATAAACCACATGGCTCCACTAGATGTCATTGCGTGTATGTTCTTTTCCTAAACCACATGGATCCACTGATGTAATTGCATGTGTTTTTTTTTCATAAACCACATGGATCCACTTTATATCGCACACTCCAGTGGATTATGTGATGCAACTTCTGCCACACTGGTAGAACATGCAATGTGGAAGCTGCTTTCCTAACTGTTTTTGGTACCTATGACCAACGTTTGATACACTGATCCACTAGTAGCATTGCATGTGTTCTTGTAACACCCTCGCCTGATAAGGCTGAGTTCTTGTGTATAGTGCCAGTCCCTGGATCGGTTCACTAGCACACACAGTACAGATGAATACCAAAGAATTAACAGTGCATCATTATTACATCGTATGATCCAGAATTGTAATTATTACATAGTGCTTATCTCAAAGGCTAGCTCAAATAACAAAGTAGCATACGGAAGCATAAATATATAATAGGCTCCATCTTCAAATTGCCCAGAAGTGAAAAAATGTGGAGTGGAGTACCGCGACCAATTCGATCACTCGGAATCGGTATAACCTGCAACATGAAACGTAGAAGCCCTAAAGGGTCAATACTTGGAATGTATGGCAAGTAGATCTAAGTAAAGAGACAAGTATTCCTAGCATCTACATTCTTATTTGGCCAAGTAGGGCTTTGGCTAGCTTGCATTTTCAAAAGCATTTGTCCAACTTTCGTAATCAGTTTTAGATTTTCTTTGAAAAGATCCAAATTAAGTAACCCATCAATATTAAAACAATTAGGAAATAAGAATGAGCGAGAAACATGTCATGAACCTCAATATTAAGCAACTCAATTGTCCATAAATGGGGACACGGCTAAGTACTTAGATTAGACACCCTGCAAGGGTTTCTACACTTTACCCATGAGACCTGGACAACCTAGATCGTACCACAACACTCACATTGTGTTATGATAGGGAGAATTCCAAGATGAGACAATTCGGGAAGTAGCTCCCCAAACCCCACACGCACCGTACCAACCTACCAAATTCAACATCTTTGGCTACGTGGGTTCGAGTCACCACAACCTACTAAGTCTAGCCAACCGCCCATTTTATTATTGGCACATGGTTATACACGTAAGCTACTAAATAAAAAGGCAATCATTTTCTCTAGATACCTGGGTGCCTTTTCGCATTGATACCACCAAAAAATATCAATCCAATCACACCCAGGGGATTTATTGATTATATTGTTTTAGCTTTCGCAAACCAACACTTTCAAATAATGTAACCCAGCCCTCATCCTTCATAGCACGGCTAAGCACATCTATCATCGGTGGCTCAACTACAAGAGATTCCTACCACATAGTATAGGACATAGCATAGTTATAGTCTACAAAATACACAACATATGCAAGGAAAATAGTAGGACAATAACATGAACAAAATAGCATCTACTTGCCTTGTTTGCGGTTGTCGAACAAACAATCCTCATACGAGCAAGCGTTGAAATCGTCACAATCTACACGGTACAATTGCAACACATAAACAATCCATACACAATCATAACCAGTGCACAAATGCATGCATGACAAGTTAAACAAGGATTCAGTAATGATTGTATATCCTCTAATCATTGTGACTACCAATGACATTCATGGAAAACCTTTAATGCATTAAAACCATTTGATAGGAATCGTTATTCCAATTAATAGGCTGTTTGGCAAATATTAAGCCTCTATTGCAAATAGTACTATTAAATCCCGAAAAAATACTACTAGATAGTTAACATGATTTAGAGCCAGGGGCAACAAGAATCTCACAAAAAGGAGTTACAGATCTTTTTCTACAATTTTTATAGTGCAATATACCTTTAATTAATCTCAAAAATATTCATAAAGTAAACTTGCAATTTTAATTCAGAAACAGGTTCTACTCTTTCTTGTGATTCCATAGACATATTATTTACAATTTTCTGATTGGTAGTTATTTTCTTAGGAATTTATTACTCCAAAAAGGGCATTAATCTATTTAAACAATCACGACAAATACTCACAGTAATTTTCGGACCCAATTATATAAAAATAATCTACACAAAATTATCTTTCCAATGGTACATTATTTGCTATTTTCGATCAGTATATGTTTTTCTATGAATTTTTGAACCTATAGCCATTTTCTGCTTATTTAATTAATTCTTTATTTTGCAGATTTTCATCAACGTTTGACTGCACTAACTGGGCGGTTGACCAGTCAGCGGTCCACGTGGTCTGCGCGCGATCCTGGCCATTGGCCGCGGATCAGGCGGTTGTCGCGCGGGGCGAACGTTTGCTCACCGGCGGTCTGCATGGACAGCAGCGGGGCGGCTCCGATGGTGGCAGAGCGGCATCTCCGGCTGTCCTTGGCAGCGGCGATCTTGCCCACGTCAAGAGAGATGGGACGGAGATCTACCTGGTGGTACTGGTGTGACGTCTCGGTTCCTCGGGCGGCAAGAGGAGGGCGACTGGATCTCCTCGGGTGCCGGCGGTCTCCGACGAGCAATTGGAGGGGTGCGGTGACCCACGGAGGGTGATAAGAGGGGTGATTGACGGATTAGATCAAGGGGAGAAGGACCATAGGGATAGGAGGACGAGGGGCGACCGATTTCCTTGGATTCGACCTGAGCTATGCAGGCTCCAATAGCGGTGGCGGACGGAAGAGCTCCGGTGGCGGCTAGGGTTCGGATTAGAGTGAAAAAAAGAGGGGAAAGATGCGGCAGGGAGTTAATTTAAAGGGGGCGATAAGATTCCGAGGCAGGGGCGGAAGAATCAGAACGAATTCATCAATCTCCTCGTGGCAAAGATTCGTGTCGAGGACGAACTCATCGAGGGAGGGGATGATAGGTGGGGCCGGCTCGTCAGTCCTAGAGAGGGGAAGCGCGCTGGCGTGCTGCGTGTTGGATGGGCCATTGGCGGGCTGCGCTAGCTTGCTGGCTTGCGCGAGCGGTAGAGTAGGAGGGAAGGAGATGGGCCGCTGGCTCTCGCTAGCGGCTGCGCATGAGCGTTAGCTAGGGAGGGATTAGGTGGGCTGGGCCGAGTGGCTCAGCCCGTCAGGGTAGTTTAGTTTTTTTGTTTCTTCTTTTCTTTTTCTGTTTTCTTCTTTTCTTAATATATTTTCCATATTAATTTCAAATGAAATTAAATATGTTTCTAAATTTTTCTAAAATTCTGTAGATCCTCATAGGATCATCTTTATAATATTTCCACTAGTTTTCAATTAGCAGATTTATAAATCCTTGTAAATTTCATTTCTTTCATAACTTTATGTATTTGTATTTATTCCATAATAGCTCCAAATGAGCTCAGTTTTGGTTTTAAAATTTTGTATTATTCAGTAGGTCATTTTAGGATTAGTTTGTAGTATTTTCTATTGATCAAGTATATTGGATTTATAAAATCCTTAGTTGATCTCTTGGGATCCTTTTGACAATTCAAACTTTGGTTGTTAAAATAGAGTTTTGGAAATAAATTTTTGCATGAATGCAAAATAATGCCATGTCAATGCAATGCAAATGTAATTTTTTTCTAGTCCCAATTTCCAAAAACTTGGGATGTGACAGACTAACCCCCTTAAGATGAATCTCGTCCCGAGATTCAAAGTGGCTAGCAAGGTTTAGGTGGTGTTATCGAGGCTAACCCTTTAAGAGAAATATATTTAGCATCTCTAGAAGCTATTTGTTAAACTATATCTAATTCTTATTCCCTCTAGGATTGTGAGTGTGTTATCTTATTATGCACAAACTATGTGTCATATTTAACCATCCAATCTCTGTCTAGTATTACATCTAATCCATGTGAATCCAATATACTACATTATTGGAAAATTGTGTGCTCCAAACTCTATGATTAACAGTGGTATTCTTCCCTGGCTATCAATTTCTGTCTATCTTAGTGGGCTGAGGGCAGGGAGAATATTCTTGGGATAGCATAGATGACTTATAGGCAGAAAGACTAGAAAAGTATTACTACCCATAACTATATGAAGCAAACAATATTACACACAAGCAAACAATCATAACAAGCAACACTCAAGCCAAAATAGGTTTGTTTATGTTCCAGAAGTTTTGTTTTCGTGGCATACCATCCACAAAATAGTTTTCATTTGATTATAATTCGTTTGGGGGTGAACCTACAATCTCAAAAGCAATGGACATAATCTGTCCCGAAACTATAGCAGTGTTCACGAACTATTATGGGCATCTAAAACTCATCACGAGTTTTAGTCAATTTTTTTGCTTATAATACAGAAAATTACGAACCAGATCCTAAAATATGACCTCAATCGGAGTTACCAGTAAGAAATGAAAAATCGCACGGTATAACAGGTCAGGCAGAAAACAGTAGCAAAATTATCACGAAATTTTAAATCAAAACCTTCATTAATGCATTATGAAATCCATCAAAAATATTCTGAAACTTTGAGATATCAAATAGCACAACCTAAACATAATAAATCAACTATCATGCAAGTACTTGCAATGATCGATTGCTATATCTAAACGAAATCCTATCAAAACTATATGGTGGACATCATCTAACTATGGTTTATCTCGCGCTTCCTCGCACAAGTGGTCATCCTCAAGTTTGAACAAGATAAGATTAGAAAAGAAAGATCAAGGATTACAAGAATCTGATAAGTACAAACTTATAAGTTCATTCATAGAAGAGTCTTCCTTCTATGTTTAAAAGAGAAGAGTATGAGAATGGAAGTGGTAAGAAGATACAAGAAAGAATTGTAAGATGAGAATAGATAGAATGAAATAGGGTTTATATTCCTATGGTTTTCCTATTTCAATCCTTGGTAACGATCCTACAGTCAACACACTGCTATGATACTATCCTGTAACACCCTCGCCTAATAAGGCTGAGTTCCTGTGTATAGTGTTAATCCCTAGATCGGTTCACTGGCACACAAAGTACAGATGAATCCAAAGAATTAATAGTGCATCATCATTACATTTAATGATCCAAAGTTGTAATTATTACATAGTGCTTAGCTCAAATAACAAAGTAGCATATGGAAGCATAAACATATAATAGGCTCCATCTTCAAATTGCCCAGAAGTGAACAAATGTCGAGTGGAGTATTCGATCACTCGAAATCGGTATAACCTGCAACATGAAATGTAGCAGCCCGGAAGGGTCAATACTTGGAATGTATGGCAATTAGAGCTCAGTAAGGAGACAAGTATTCCTAGCATCTACATGCTTATTTGGCCAAGTAAGGCTTTGGCTAGCTTGCATTTTCAAAAGCATTTGTCCTACTTTCGTAATTAGGTTTAGATTTTCTTGGAAAATATCACAATTAAGTAACCAATCAATATTAAAAAATTAGGAAATTAGAATGAGCGAGAAACATGTCATGAACCTCAATATTAAGCAACTCAATTGTCCATAAATAGGGACACGGCTAAGTACTTAGATTAGACACCCTGCAGGGGTTTCTACACTTTACCCATGAGACCTGGACAGCCCATCTCGTACCATAACACTCATATTGTGTTATGATAGGAAGAAGTCTAAGATGAGACAATTCGAGAAGTATATCCACAAACCCGACACGCATCATACCAACCTACCAAAATTCTACATCTCTAGCTACGTGGGTTTGAGTTGCCACAACCTACTAAGTCCAGCCAACTATCCATTTCATTATTGGCACATGATTGTACACATAAGCTACAATAAAGAAGCCAATCATTTTCTCTAGATACCTGGATGCCTTTCCGCATTGATACCACCAAAAATATCAATCCCATCACACCCAGGGGATTCATTGATTATGTTGTTTTCGCTTTCACAAACCAATACTTTATAAACACTTTCAAATGATGTAACCCAACCCTCATCCATCATAGCATGGCTAAGCACATCTACCATCGGTGGCTCAACTATAAGAGATTCCTACCACATAGTATAGGACTTAGCATAGCAGTAGTAGATCCTATTCATGCATCTACAAAATACACAACATATGCAAGCAAAATAGTAGGAAAATAACATGAATAAAACAACATCTACTTTCCTTGGCTGCGGTTGTCGAACAAACAATGCTCACACGAGCAAGCGTTGCACTCGTCACAATCTACACGGTACAATTGCAACACATAAACAATCCATACACAATCATAACCAGTGCACAAATGCATGCATGACAAGTTAAACAAGGATTCAGTAATGATTGTATATCCTCTAATCATTGTGACTACCAATGACATTCATGGAAAACCTTTAATGCATTAAAACCATTTGATAGGAATCGTTATTCCAATTAATAGGCTGTTTGGCAAATATTAAGCCTCTATTGCAAATAGTACTATTAAATCCCGAAAAAAATACTACTAGATAGTTAACATGATTTAGAGCCAGGGGCAACAAGAATCTCACAAAAAGGAGTTACAGATCTTTTTCTACAATTTTTATAGTGCAATATACCTTTAATTAATCTCAAAAATATTCCTACAGTAAACTTGCAATTTTAATTAAGAAACAGGTTCTACCCTTTCTTGTTATTCCATAGACGTATTATATGCAATTTTCTGATTGGTAGTTATTTTCTTATGAATTTATTACTCCAAAAAAGGCATTAATCTATTAAAATAATCATGACAAATACTCACAGTAATTATCGGATCCAATTATATAATAATAATCTACACAAAATTATCTTTCCAATGGTATATTATTTGCTATTTTTGGATCTGTATATGTTTTTCTATGCATTTTTGAAGCTATAGCCAATTTCTACTTATTTAATTAATCCTTTATTTTGTAGATTCGGTCAATGTTTGACTGCGCTGACTGGACGGTTGACCGGTCAGCGGTCCACGTGTTCTACGCGCAATCCTGGTCGTTGGCCGCTGATCAGACGGCTGTCGCGCAGGGTGAACGAGTGCTCACCGGCGGTCTGCATGGACGGCGGCGGGGCGGCTCCGACGGTGGCGGGGCAGCGTCTCCGGCTGTCCGTGGCAGCGGCGATCTTGCCCATGTCAAGCGAGATGGGACAAAGATCTCCCTGGTGGTATGGGCGCAGCGTCTCGCTTCCTCGGGCGGCAAGAGGAGGGCGACTGGAGCTCCTAGGATGCCAGCGGTCTCCAGGGAGCAATTGGAGGGGTGTGGTGACCTGCGGAGGGGGATAAGAGGGATGAGCGATGGATTAGATCAAGGGATAAGGACCATAGGGATTGGAGGACGAGGGGCGACCGATTTCCTTGGGTTCGAGCTGAGCTATGGAGGCTCTAATAGAGGCGACGGACGGAAGAGCTCCGGTGGCGACTAGGGTTCGGATTAGAGCGAAAAAAAGAGGGGAAAGATGCGGCAGGGAGTTAATTTCAAGGGGGCAATAAGATTCCGAGGCGGGGGCAGAAGAATCGAAACGAATTCGTCGATCTCCTCGCGGCAGCGATTCGTGTGGAGGACGAACTCGTCGAGGGAGGGGATGGTAGGTGGGGCCGGCTCGTCAATCCTAGAGAGGGGAAGCGGGCTGGTGTGTTGCGTGTCGGCCGCGCCGTTGGTGGGCTGCGCGTGAGCGTTAGCTAGGGCGGGATTAGGTGGGCTGGGCCGGGTGGCTCGGCCGGTCAGGGTAGTTTCGTTTTTTTTCTTCTTTTCTTTTTCTGTTTTCTTCTTTTATTAATATCTTTTCCATATTAATTCCAAATGATATGAAATTTGTTTCCTAATTTTTCTAAAATTCTGTAGATCATCATAGGATCATATTTATAATATTTTCACTAGTTTTCAATTAGCGGATTTATAAATCCTTGTAAATTTCATTTCTTTCATAACTTTATGTGTTTGTATTTATTCAATAATAGCTCCAAATGAGCTTAGTTTTGGTTCTAAAATTTTGTATTATTCAGTAGGTCATTTTCGGATCAGTTTGTAGTATTTTCTATTGATCAAGTATATTGGATTTATAAAATCCTTAGTTGATCTCTTGGGAGCCTTTTGACAATTCAAACTTTGTTTGTTAAAATAGAGTTTTGGAAATAATTTTTTTGCATGAATATAAAAAATGCCATGTCAATGTAATGCAAATGCAATTTTTTCTAGTCCCAATTTTGAAAAACTTGGGATGTGACAGATGAATCTCGTCCCAAGATTCGATGTGGATAGCAAGGTTTAGGTGGTGTTATCGAGGCTACCCCCCTTAAGAGAGTTTTGGAAATAATTCCATGTCAATGCAAATGCAAATTTTTTTTAGTCCCAATTTCTAAAAACATAGGATGTGACAGTTGTTTTCCAAGACCACATTGATCCACTAGTAGCATTGCATGTATTGTTTTCCTAAACAACACTGATCCACACGACAACACACATTCGAGTGGATTGTGTAATACAAGCCACACTGGTGCAACATGCAGCATGGAAGCTGCTTTCCTATGTGTTTTTGGTCTGTGTCACCATGGTTTGACACACTGATCCACATGATGTCATTGCATGTGTTCTTTTCCTATACCACATGGATCCACATGACAACACACACTCCAGTGGATTCAGTGATGCAACTTCTGCCATACTGGTGCAACATGCAATATGGAAGTTGCTTTCCTATCTGTTTTTGGTCTGTGTCACCATGGTTTGACACGCTGATCCACTAGATGTCATTACATGTGTGTTCTTTTCATAAACCACATGGATCCACTAGATGTCATTGCATGTGTGTTCTTTTCATAAACCACATGGCTCCACTAGATGTTATTGCATGTGTGTTCTTTTCATAAACCACATTGATCCACTGATATCATTGCATGTGTGTTCTTTTCATAAACCACATGGATCCAATAGATATCATTGCATGTTTGTTATTTGCCAAAACCAAATGGATCCACTAGATGTCATTGCATGTGTGTTCTTTTCATAAACCACATGGATCCATTAGATGTCATTGCATGTGTGTTCTTTTCATAAACCACATTGTTCCACTCATGTCATTGCATGTGTGTTCATTTCATTAACCACATGGATCCACTAGATATTATTAAATGTCTGTTCTTTTCATAAACCACAGGGATGCAATAGAAGTCATTGCTTGTGTGTTCTTTTCATAAACCACACTGATCCACTAGATGTCGTTGCATGTGTGTTCTTTTCATAAACCACATGGATCCACTAGTGTAATTGCATGTGTGTTCTCTTCATAAACGACATGGATCCACTAGATGTCATTGTATGTGTGTTCTTTTCATAAACCACACTGATCCACTGATGCCATTGCATGTGTGTTCTTTTCATAAACCACATGGATCCACTAGATGTCATTGCATGTGTGTTCTTTTCATAAACCACACTGATTCACTGATGTCATTGCATGTGTGTTCTTTTCATAAACCACACTAATCCACTAGATGTCATTGCATGTGTGTTCTTTTCATAAACTAAACCGATCCACTAGATGTCATTGAATGTGTGTTCTTTTCATAAACTACATTGATCCACTACTGTCATTGCATGTGTGTTCATTTCATAAACCATCTAGATCCACTAGATGTCATTGCATTTGTGTTCTTTTCATAAACCACATGGATCCACTAATGTCATTGCATTTGTGTTCTTTTCATACACCACATGGATCCACGAGATGCCATCTCATGTGTGTTGTTTTCCTAGACCACATTGATCCACTAGATGTCATTGCATGCGTGCTAATTTCATAAACCACATGGATCCACATTACATCACACACTCTAGTGGATTCTATGATGCAACTTTTGCCACATTGGTGCAACATGTAATATGGAAGCCGCTTTCCTATCTGTTTTTGGTCTCTGTGACCAAGGTTTGACACAGTGGTCCACTAGTGGCATTGCAAGTGTTCTTTTCCTATACCACATTGATCCACTAGTGGGATTAAATGTGTTCTTTTCCTAAACCAAATCGATGCACATGGCAACACACACTCTAGTGGATTCTTTGATGCAACTTCTGCCACACTGGTGTAACAGGCAGCATCGAAGATGCTTTCCTATGTGATTTTGGTCTGTTTCCCCTGGTTTGACACAATGATCCACATGATGCCATTGCATGTGTTCTTTTCCTATACCACATGGATCCACATGACCACACACACTCTAGTGGATTCTGCGATGCAACTTCTACCACACTGGTGCAACATGCAATGTGGAAGCTCCTTTCCTATCTGTTTTTGGTCTGTGTCACCATGGTTTGTCGCACTGATCCACTAGATGCCATTGCATGTGTGTTCTTTTCATAAACCACATGGATCCACTAGATGTCATTGCATGTGTGTTCTTTTCATAAACCACATAGATCCACTAGATGTCATTGCATGTGTGTCATTTTCATAAACCACACTGATCCACTGATGTTATTGCATGTGTGTTCTTTTAATAGACAGCATGAATCCACTAGACGTCATTGCATGTGTGTTCTTTTTGTAATGCACACTGATCCACTGATGTCATTGCACGTGTGTTCTTTGTGTAACCCACACAGATCCACTAGATGTCACTCCATGGGTGTTCTTTTCATAAACCACACTGATGCACTAGATGTCATTGCATGTGTCTTCTTTTCATAAACCACACTGATCCATTAGTGTCATTGCATGTGTGTTCTTTTCATAAAGAACATGGATCCACTAGATGTCATTGGATGTGTGTTTATATCATAAACCACATGGATCCACTAGATGTCATAAGATGTGTGTTCTTTTCATAAACCACGTGGATCCACTAGATGTCATTGCATGTGTGTTCTTTTCATAAACCACATGGATCTACTAGACGTCATTGCATGTGTTTTCTTTTCATAAACCACGCGGATCCACTAGATGTCATTGCATGTGTGTTCTTTTCATAAACCACATGGATCCACTAGATGTCATTGCATCTGTGTTCTTTTCATAATCTACATTGATCCACTGATGTCATTGCATGTGTGCTCATTTCATAAACCACATGGATCCACTAGATATCATTAAATGTCTGTTCTTTTCATAAACCACAGGGATGCACTAGAAGTCATTGCATGTGTGTTCTTTTCATAAAGCACACTGATCCACTAGATGTCGTTGCATGTGTGTTCTATTCATAAACCACATGGATCCACTAGTGTAATTGCATGTGTGTTATTTTCATAAAAACGACATGGATCTACTAGATGTCATTGCATGTGCATTCTTTTCATAAACCACATGGATCCGCTAGATGTTATTGCATGTGTGTTCTTTTCATAAACCACACTGATCCACTGATGTCATTGCATGTGTGTTCTTTCAATAAACCACACTGATCCACTAGATGTCATTGCATGTGTGTTCTTTTCATAAACTAAACTGATCCACTAGATGTCATTGCATGTCTGTTCTTTTCATAAACAACATTGATCCACTACTGTCATTGCATGTGTGTTATTTTCATAAACCATCTGGATCCACTAGATGTCATTGCATTTGTGTTATTTTCATAAACCACATGGATCCACTAATCTCATTATATTTGGGTTCTTTTCATAAACCACATGGATCCACGAGATGCCATTGCAAGTGTGTTGTTTTCCTAGACCACATTGATCCACTAGATGTCATTGCATGTGTGCTCATTTCATAAACCACATGGATCCACATTACATCACACACTCCAGTGAATTCTGTGATGCAACTTCTACCACACTAGTGCAACATGTAATATGGAAGCCACTTTCCTATCTATTTTTGGTCTCTGTGACCAAGGTTTGACACAGTGGTCCGCTAGTGGCATTGCATGTGTTCTTTTCCTATACCACATTGATTCACTAGTGGGACTAAATGTGTTCTTTTCCTAATCCAAGTCGATGCACATGGCAACACACACTAGTGGATTCTGTGATGCAACTTCTGCCACACTGGTGCAACAGGAAGCATCGAAGATGCTTTCCTATGTGATTTTCATCTGTTTCACCATGGTTTGACACAATGATCCACATGATGCCATTGCATGTGTTCTTTTCCTATACCACATGGATCCACCTGACCACACACACTCTAGTGGATTCTGTGATGCAACTTCCGCCACACTGGTGCAACGTGCAATGTGGAAGCTCCTTTCCTATCTGTTTTTGGTCTGTGTCACCATGGTTTGATGCACTCATCCACTAGATTCCATTGCATGTGTGTTCTTTTCATAAACCACATGGATCCACTAGATGTCATTGCATGTGTGTTCTTTTTCAAAACCACATGGATCCACTAGATGTCATTGCATGTGTGTTCTTTTCATAAACCACATGGATCCACTAGATGTCATTGCATGTGTGTTCTTTTCATAAACCACATGGATCCACTAGATGTCATTGCATGTGTGTTCTTTTCATAAACCACACTGATCCACTAATGTTATTGCATGTGTCTTCTTTTCATAAACCACATGGATCCACTAGACGTCATTGCATGTGTGTTCTTTTTGTAATGCACAATGATCCACTGATGTCATTGCACGTGGGTTCTTTGTGTAAACCACATAGATCCACTAGATCTCACTTCATGGGTGTTCTTTTCATAAACCTCACTGATCCACTAGATGTCATTGCATGTGTCTTCTTTTCATAAACCACACTGATCCATTAGTTTCATTGCGTGTGTGTTCTTTTCATAAAGCGCATGGATCCACTAGATGTAATTGGATGTGTGTTTATATCATAAACCACATGGATCCACTAGATGTCATTAAACGTGTGTTCTTTTCATAAACCACATGGATCCACTAGATGTCATTGCATGTGTGTTCTTTTCATAAACCACATGGATCCACTAGATGTCATTGCATATGTGTTCTTTTCATAAACCACTTCGATCCACTAGATGTCATTGCATGTGTGTTCTTTTCATAAACCACATGGATCCACTAGATGTCATTGCATGTGTGTTCTTTTCATAAACCACATTGATCCACTGATGTCATTGCATGTGTGTTCATTTCATAAACCACATGGAGCCACTAGATATCATTAAATGTCTGTTCTTTTCATAACCCATGGGGATGCACTAGAAGTCATTGCATGTGTGTTCTTTTCATAAACCACAGTGATCCACTAGATGTCGTTACATGTGTGCTCTTTTCATAAACCACATGGATCCACAAGTGTAATTGCATGTGCGTTCTTTTCATAAACGACATGGATCCACTAGATGTCATTGCATGTGTGTTCTTATCATAAACCACACTGATCAAATAATGACATTGCATGTGTGTTCTTTTCATAAACCACATGGATCCACTACATGTCATTGCATGTGTGTTCTTTTCATAAACCATACTGATCCACTTATTTCATTTGATGTGTGTTTATATCATAAACCACATGGATCCACTAGATGTCATAAAATGTGTGTTCTATTCATAAACCACATGGATCCACTAGTGTAATTGCATGTGTGTTCTTTTCATAAACGAAATGGATCTACTAGATGTCATTGCATGTGCGTTCTTTTCATAAACCACATGGATCCACTAGATGTCATTGCATGTGTGTTCTTTTCATAAACCACACTGATCCACTGATGTCATTGCATGTGTGTTCTTTTCATAAACCACACTGATCCACTAGATGTCATTGCATGTGTGTTCTTTTCATAAACTAAACTGATCCACTAGATTTCATTGCATGTGTGTTCTTTTCATAAACAACATTGATCCACTACTGTCATTGCATGTGTGTTATTTTCATAAAGCATCTGGATCCACTGGATGTCATTGCATTTGTGTTATTTTCATAAACCACATGGATCCACTAATGTCATTATATTTGTGTTCTTTTTATAAACCACATGGATCCACGAGATGCCATTGCAAGTGTGTTGTTTTCCTAGACCACATTGATCCACTAGATGTCATTGCATGTGTGCTCATTTCATAAACCACATGGATCCACATTACATCACACACTCCAGTGGATTATGTGATGCAACTTCTGCCACACTAGTACAACATGTAATATGGAAGCCACTTTCCTATCTATTTTTGGTCTCTGTGACCAAGGTTTGACACAGTGGTCCGCTAGTGGCATTGCATGTGTTCTTTTCCTAGACCACATTGATTCACTAGTGGGACTAAATGTGTTCTTTTCCTAATCCAAATTGATGCACATGGCAACACACACTCTAGTGGATTCTGTGATGCAACTTTTGCCACACTGGTGCAACAGGTAGCATCGAAGATGCTTTCCTATGTGATTTTCATCTGTTTCACCATGGTTTGACACAATGATCCACATGATGCCATTGCATGTGTTCTTTTCCTATACCACATGGATCCACCTGACCACACACACTCTAGTGGATTCTGTGATGCAACTTCCGCCACACTGGTGCAACGTGCAATGTGGAAGCTCCTTTCCTATCTGTTTTTGGTCTGTGTCACCATGGTTTGTCCCACTGATCCACTAGATGCCATTGCATGTGTGTTCTTTTCATAAACCACATCGATCCACTAGATGTCATTGCATGTGTGTTCTTTTCATAAACCACATGGATCCACTAGATGTCATTGCATGTGTGTTATTTTCATAAACCACACTGATCCACTGATCTTATTGCATGTGTGTTCTTTTAATAAACAACATGGATCCACTAGACGTCATTGCATGTGTGTTCTTTTCGTAAGGCACACTGATCCACTGATGTCATTGCTCGTGTGTTCTTTGCGTAAACCACACAGATCCACTAGATGTCACTACATGGGTGTTCTTTTCATAAACCACACTGATCCACTAGATGTCATTGCAAGTGTCTTCATTTCATAAACCACATTGATCCATTAGTGTCATTGCATGTGTGTTGTTTTCATAAAGCACATGGATCCACTAGATGTAAATGGATGTGTGTTTATATCATAAACCACATGGATCCACTAGACGTCATTAAACGTGTGTTCTTTTCATAAACCACATGGATCCACTAGATGTCATTGCATGTGTGTTCTTTTCATAAACCACATGGATCCACTAGATGTCATTCCATGTGTGTTCTTTTCATAAACCACTTTGATCCACTAGATGTCGTTGCATGTGTGTTCTTTTCATAAACCACATGGATCCACTAGATGTCATTGCATGTGTGTTCTTTTCATAAACCACATTGATCCACCGATGTCATTGCATGTGTGTTCATTTCATAAACCACATGGAGCCACTAGATATCATTAAATGTCTGTTCTTTTCATAAACCATGGGGATGCACTAGAAGTCATTGCATGTGTGTCCTTTTCATAAACCACAGTGATCCAGTAGATGTCGTTACATGTGTGTTCTTTCAATAAACCACATGGATCCACAAGTGTAATTGCATGTGTGTTCTTTTCATAAACGACATGGATCCACTAGATGTCATTGCATGTGTGTTCTTTTCATAAACCACATTGATCCAATAATGCCATTGCATCTGTGTTCTTTTCATAAACCACATGGATCCACTACATGGCATTGCATGTGTGTTCTTTTCATAAACCATACTGATCCACTGATGTCATTGCATGTGTGTTCTTTTCGTAAACCACACTGATCCACTTGATGTCATTGCATGTGTGTTCTTTTCATAAACTAAACTGATCCACTAGATGTCATTGACTATGTGTTCTTTTCATAAACAACATTGATCCACTACTGTCATTGCATGTGTGTTTTTTCATAAACCACACTGATCCACTAGATGTCATTGCATGTGTCTTCTTTTCATAAAGCACATGGATCCACTAGATGTCATTGGATGTGTGTTTATATCATAAACCACATGGATCCACTAGATGTCATAAAATGTGTGTTCTTTTCATAAACCGAATGGATCCACTAGATGTCATTGCATGTGTGTTCTTTTCATAAACCACGCAGATCCACTAGATGTCATTGCATGTGTGTTCTTTTCATAAACCACATGGATCCACTAGTCATTGCATGTGTGTTCCTTTCATAATCTACATTGATCCACTGATGTCATTGCATGTGTGTTCATTTCATAAACCACATGGATCCACTAGATATCATTAAATGTCTGTTCTTTTCATAAACCACAGGGATGCACTAGAAGTCATTGCATGTGTGTTCTTTTCATAAAGCACACTGATCCACTAGATGTCGTTGCATGTGTGTTCTTTTCATAAACCACATGGATCCACTAGTGTAATTGCATGTGTGTTCTTTTCATAAACGACATGGATACCCCATCTACCTGCTCCCCACGGCATCCTCCCTCCCTCTGCCTTATCTCCTCCCCCACGGCTCTCCTCTGCTCGCCCAGATCCGCCCCATAGCCTCCCCTCTCGCCCTCCTTCTCCACCGCCACCGTCTACACCTCGCCGCCAAAACCTCGGCCTCCACCGCGCCCAGCCGATCCAGCCAGCGTGGCCGTCGTGGAAGTGTTCGAGGACGTTCCTCTGCTTCCCCTGCATCGCCCTGCGCTCGCCGTCGAGGAGGAGGAGGACCGGAGCCACCAGAACCAGCGCGAGGCCGACGCGAAACCCTAGCCGGCCGTCTGTCTGCGTCCTCGTCGATCGCCTGCGCCTCGAGCCGAACCACCACCACCGACAGCCTCGCGGTGAGCCCCTCTCCCTCCCTGACACGGTCCGCCTCGCTGTGCCGCCTTAGTTCCGCCGGACGTTTCGTCGTGCACCCTCGGTGCACCGACGAGCGCGCGCGCCTGCTCGTTTCCACGTCGCGCAACACCCTACCTAGGCCCGTCCACCCTCCCTGACAACAACACCGGCCCGCCGCAGCGGTAGCCGCTTCCGCGCGCGAGCCCCAGATCGAGAGATCGATCCCCGCCCGCGCCGCGCTGCGTCTGTCGCGCATCGACCGCTCGTCAGAGATGCAGAGAAGAGAAACAGTGCGCGCGTGGTCGTTTTGCGCATACCCCCCCACGTTTTGTCTGCGTCAAACCGTGGTACCTTTTGGGCCCACCGTCAGCCGCAGTGCCCGCTTTGCAGAGAACCCCCTGGCCCCTAGAAAACTCAACCCGCGCTCCACCTTGGCCCCATCCGTCAGTGCCTGTCTTTCGCCCACTGCCGCGTGGACCCGCGTGGTCGATGGCCCACCTGTCATTCGCTTGAGCTGGAATAGCCGCGGTGTAAAACGTTTTCCGTGCGCTGTGGAATCCCAGTCAGCCTGGCCCCACCTGTAAGCGTCTGTGGCTAGATTAGACTGAGTATAAAAAGTATTTCAGTCTATCTGTTTAAATTCAAATCTTTTTCAAATTAATTCAAATTCAATTTAAATTCTGTTTTTAAATAACTTTTGAAATATAAATCGAAATAATACAAATAATATATGTTTTCAAATCAGAAAAATGTGAGGAATTCAAATATGCAATCCAAAATATATTTTGAACATTTAAAATTCCAAGTTTATTTAAATTACAATAATTGCCCCTTCATCTTAATTAATTAATAACTTTTGATTTGTAACTCCAAATTTAATAAATGATATGTCTAAAACGATTAGCTCGACGAGACCTTTCTGTTTATGCATTCCTTGGTTTGTTTTGAAGCATGCATCATATAAATATAATGTGGACAACAACTAAAATGGAAATAAAATGGGGCCAAAACTCAATTAAATGCTTTATTGTTGTATTCCACACCTCACCCATGCCATGCTACGTTAATGCCATGCAAATTGTGCATCATTCATCATGGCATGATTGTTGCTTGATGCATTTTAATCATATGCTTGTGCACTTTATTTATGTTGGCCTTGTTTGTTTGGTTCTTCTTCGAATAGACGCTGAGCAGGGGATATATCAAGAGAACCAGGAGCACTACCTAGATCCATCCTTTGCTTCAACTGAGCTGCCAGGCAAGCACTACCACATGCTTGCATACATATAGTACCTATTGCCTCTATCTTACTCTTGCATCATTGAGTCGCGATTGCATTAAATTGAATCCCAAGTATTGCATAGCCTTTACTTTTAAACCCCACCGAAGCTTGTTCCTCCATCCCATGAGCCATTACTACAGGAGTTGTTTGAGCCATGCGAGTCGTAGAACAGCATGTGTGGGGTATGTGAGTGTCTGATGGATAATGAGGTACCTAAACAACTTAACCTGAGTAGTAATGGGATAACTAATGAAAGTGGCATCGGTGAGCCATATTCGCTATTTGTTTTTTCAGGCTCACTTGTGTCCCGTAGGACCCCGAGTACTTGATTCGTGTTCCTTGAATATTCGCGCTATCCACATCCGGGAGGCTTATGACCCCCCCTGAGCCAGAGCTTGATTCATTCTTATTTCTTGGGGCCACAAACTAGTTTGAGGATTTATTTACTATCCTGTACTTATGCCATGCTTTACTGCTTTAATTTAAGATTGTGCGAGGTAATGCACACTGTACTGTTTAGGGCCGTGACCCGTTTTCGCTGTATCGACAAGCCCAGTCACACTTTCGGGTTCCCAGTCGTTTACAGCCGGCTCCACAAACCTTGAGGCCGTCTCGGAGTCAGCTAACTTCGTTGCGGGTAGCTCAATGGGGTGGCCCCCTGAAATATTTCTGAATCCTGTGATTGCTTTGTCGTGACTGCCTCGTTGGGTTTTGATTTGGTTTTTCCGAGGCGTATCGAGTGTGTGTTGCTATTTGTGCACCCCTGCAGGGAAAAACTTTCTGAAAGCCGTGTCCGCGGTTATGGACGACTTGGAGCACAGTTTCTCGATCATAGACAAGAATAACTAAAGTACCGCTTTTAATTTGACTAGACCAGGTACCTGACTAGTAAATAGTGCAATACTCACGGAATGGTTAATAAAACTGCCAACGGATGGGGGTTGTTCGTCCGCTTCCTCGTCGGTAAGCGAGGGGGAGGATGGATCTGTTGTTTTACCGTTATAACTGTTGTTATTAATTCACGGACATCCGTCTATCTTTGGTTAGGCGGATGGTTAGCGAGTATCTATAGAATTGTTAGGGTTTATCTTTTGCTGCAATTGCGTCACCCCAGGTTGTGTCCCCTTTAGAGGCATAAATACTTGCTGAGTACCCCTAGGGTCTCACACGATAAATTATTGGTTCAGATGAACAGGTACACTCACAAGATGGATACTGGGTGGAAGAGACGGACGTTGTGGGCAACGATCATTCGGTGTAGAGATTCCGGGAACGGGGATCCGTGAGATCTGTGGGCGGGATCTGCTTATTTATGGGGCATCTTATGCCGATTTGCTTCTTATCCGTACTCGGATTTTGTCTTCCGCTTCCGCCTGATACTCTGATGTTTGATGTATGAGGAGATATCCTAAACTATTATATCTATCTAGGATATTTGGATCTTGCCGTATGGCGTTGCTATTTTTCCTTTCTTTTTAGATGGAATGGCTCTGATGTACTATTGTATGGTGGCTTGCATACATACTCATTTGTGTATGTAGTTGATCCCTTCGCCTGCCGATTACGCCGCCCGTTCTTGTCCCGATGTTTGGAAATGGTTGGGACGGCCGAAAGGCCTACCTGTGAGTGGCATTTGGGCCCCACCGTACTATTTCAACCATTTTTGCTCATCCAGGATTGTAACTAGGAGCGTAATTCACCGAGGTAGTTACAATTGGTATCAGAGCCATCCCGACCTTCAGGGTCTCAGCCAAATGGTCGTTGTCTGTCTAGCAAATATTTTGGTAGTTATGTATATTAGGGAAAAACAAAACACGAGAGTAGGACTGCTTCCACTTTTCTTCTTACCCAACCACCACCCTTTTCTGGTAAGGAAGTGTAACGTTTTCAATCCTCTTCTTAAAATTCAAACTAGGATTCACGTGTTCTGGGATTCCGTAGTACCATAGGTTGTGTATCTGTGTGTGTGAGTGTGTGTGTGTGTGTAATCCCTTGTCTATCTGTTGCATCCAAGTTGTTATCTTTATCGGCCTTTTGGTTATCAACTGTTGGTACATTCCATATCAACAGGCTTTTGCAAACCGACGCGATCTATCTGATTCGTTGTATACCGACGCGATCTGTCTTACTCTTTGTTAACCGACGTTATCTTCTTTAGGGTGTTCGTTTCCGTAGTTGCTAATCTTTAGGTTATCGTGAGAAGGAGGTGTTGAGATTTGTGTTTTACTTGTTCATGTGCGGAGTAATGATTTGAGTGCAGGATGGAGTCGCGACCATACCACTACTCTTATCATTCGCTCTTGTATATCGAATTGGTAGAGTCACTAATCTTGATTCGTTAAGTGATTTTGCGCATCTATTGGTATTTTAATGCCGAAATTTGTGGAAAATTTTTCTTTGATATATTTGTGTACCACACTCCTTTTCAGTCGTGTGCGATATGCTTAATATATTCTAGGTGCTTTGAACTTCGTTGATATTTTAATATCATCTTAGTAAATTGTATCCTTAATCTTGATTAATTCCATCTTGGTACTATTTTGGATTATTATTCTCCATCATAGTACTGACTTGTATGTTATATCAATCACAGGATGGCACCACCACGCCGTTCTGAGGAGGACATACAACCTGAATTGGGGGCAGCGTTGTCAACCATAGCCAATGCCTTGGCAGCAATGCAGCAGAACCAGCAGCGTTTCGAGGAAAGTGTCAGGAGGAATGAGTTTGTTCCGTTACCTCCACCTCCCAAGCGAGGAGACATCAAGAGCTTCCTGAAGTTCAACCCACGCCAATTTGATGTTTCTGATCAACCACTTAATGCTGATGATTGGTTGCGTGAGATGTCAAGGTTACTGGCAACTGCTGATGTTCCTGAGCAAGAATGGGTAAAGTGTGCTACTCACCTTCTGAAGGGAGATGCATCTCTGTGGTGGGAGAATTACCTGAAGGCAAACTGCACTGGTTTTTAGCCTACTTGGGGACAGTTCACTGGAGCTTTCAAAGAGCAGTATTTGTCAGAAATTGTCATGGAGAGGATGAAGGAAGTGTTTCTCAACCTCAAGCAGGGCAATGATAATGTCAATACCTACATCAGGAACTTCATGAACCTTTCTCGTTATGGTGGCGATGAGATCTCTGATGACAAGAAGAAGCAAAAGAGGTTCAGGCAAGGGCTCAATGCATCGATTAAGTATGCAATCACACATGCAAGGCCGGCGTCTTTTCTAGAACTTCAGCATACAGCTCTGCAGGAAGAGGCAAGTAAGCAAGTGTTTGAGGAGTCAAAGAAACACAGCCGTGATGCAGCAAGCTCTTCAGCTATGTCAGCTCCTTCTAAGCGTCGTGTCTGGGTTCCTAACACCCCACCGTCGCTCCCGGCTCCACCAAGACCTTCAAGCTACGCGGCAAGGCCACCAAACTTCCTCACTGCTGCTCCCAGGGGCTACAACCACCACTACCCTGGAGCGCCTGGCGGAGTCCCTGGCTACGTTGCTCCACGTCCACCTGGTGCTTGTTACACGTGTGGAAACTATGGGCATCAAAGCTGGAACTGTCCGATGAAGAACAAGGCTCTTCCTCCACCACCTCCAAGATCTGCGGCAAGCTCTCCTTTGGTTCGTGCACCACCACCTCGGGCTCTCAACATCAACACCAAGCCCGGGTCTACTGTTGCTCGTGCCAACTGCATCAACGCCGCTCAAGCTGAGCATGCACCTGGAGTTGTGATGGGTATGCTATCCGTTAACTCAGTTCCTGCAAGAGTTTTGTTTGATTCTGGTGCTTCGCATTCTTTTGTTTCGCATAAGTTTGCGCAAGAGCAGGATCTGGATAAGGTTCCTTTATCACATCGTCTGGTGGTACAATCTCCTGGGTCAAACATGAGGGCTGCTCATATCAGCCATGGCAATCAAATTGAGATTGGTGGCTCTTCGTTCTCGGCTTCCTTAATCATTCTGGGCAATTCTGACATTGATGTCATCTTGGGCATGGATTGGTTAACAGCAAATGCAGCTGTGATTGATTGTGCTGAACGCTCGGTTTCTCTGAAGATTCCTGAAGGCCATATAGTCTATTCTCCAAGTCTGACTCCTGCTATCCAGCTTTTCTCCTTGGCAGCTCTGAATGTTGATGCTATGGAAGCTATTCAGAGTGTTCCGGTGGTCTGTGAGTTCCCAGATGTCTTTCCTGAAGAGTTTCTAGGTATGCCTCCGGATCGTGAGGTTGAGTTTGTAATTAAGCTTGAACCTGGTACCGCTCCTATCTCCAAGCGGCCTTATAAGATGGGTCCTGCTGAGTTGGCTGAACTCAAACGTCAGCTTGATGAACAAGAGAAGTTGGGTTTCATTTAGCATAGTACTTCTTCTTCGGGTAGCCCAACTCTCTTTGTGAAGAAGTGAGACTAGACTGATAGACTTTGTGTTGACTATCGGGCTCTCAATGCTAAAACCATCAAGAATAAATATCCCCTTCCGCGGATTAATGATCTCTTCGATCAGCTAGCTAGAGCTGTGGTATTCTCTAAGCTTGACTTGAGAAGTGGTTATCACCAAATCAAGATTCGCAAGGAAGATGTTCCTAAAAAAGCTTTCACCACCCGCTATGGCCTGTATGAGTACACGGTCATGTCTTTCGGTCTCACCAACGCACCTGCCACCTTCTCGAGGCTCATGCACTCGGTTTTCATGGAGTATCTTGACAAGTTCGTTGTCGTCTATCTGGATGACATCTTAGTCTATTCTAAGTCACAAGAAGAGCATGAAGAACACCTCTGGTGTGTCCTAAGCAAGCTTCGTGAGAACCGCTTGTATGCAAAGTTCTCCAAGTGTGAGTTTTGGCTGCCTCAAGTAACCTATCTTGGTCACGTCATCTCTGCCAAGGGCATTGCAGTCAATCCGGAAACTGTGAAGACAATTGTCGAATGGCTTCCTCCTGTTAATGTCAAAGAAGTGCGGAGTTTCCTTGGTTTGGCTAGTTATTGCCGTCGCTTCGTTCAGAACTTCTCGAAGATAGCGAAGCCTCTTACCGATCTCCTCAAGAAAGGCAAGAAATACCTTTGGACTCCTGCATGTCAAGCAAGCTTTGAGACACTCAAGGAGAAGCTCACTTCCACACCATTCTTGGTTCCTCCGGATACATCCAAGCCGTTTCAGATCTTCTGTGACGCCTCTTTGCATGGATTGGGTGCGGTCCTTATGCAAGAAAAACAAGTTGTTGCTTATGCCTCTCGACAGTTGAAGACGCATGAGATCAACTATCCTACACATGACCTCGAGCTCGCAGCAGTTATCTTTGCTTTGAAAGTATGGAGGCACTACTTGCTTGTCAACCGTTGTGAGATCTTTTCTGATCACAAGAGTCTGAAGTATATCTTTACTCAGCCTGATCTCAACCTTAGGCAAAGGAGATGGATTGAAGCAATCAATGACTTCGATTTGACCATCAACTACACTCCGGGCAAAGCTAATGTCATGGCAGATGCTCTCAGCCGCAAAGCTTATGTCAACAACCTCATGATGGAAGAACAACAGCCTCTCTTGTGCGAGGAATTCCGTCAGCTCAACCTGGAAATTGTGGAACAAGGGTATCTCCAGAACCTTCTAGCAACACCTCTCTTAGAAGAAAAGGTTCGCTCTTCTCAGCTTGGTGATCCGCACACAAGAAAGATCATCTCCAGGATTCAGCTTCCGAAGTATGAGTCCTTCCACGTCGATGATCAAGGCACGCTTTTCTTTGAACACCGGATGTTTGTTCCGAACTACCCGGGTTTGAGAGAGCAAGTTCTCAAGGAGGCGCATGATTCTGTTCTTTCTATCCACCCTGGCAGCACAAATATGTACATGGACTTGAAAACACAATATTGGTGGCCTGGTTTGAAAAGGTATTGTGCCAAGTATGTCTCAGAGTGTGATGTCTGCCGCAGAGTGAAAGCTGTTCATCAGAAACCTTCCGGTCTCCTTCAGCCATTGAAACCCCCGGAATGGAAATGGGAGAAAGTAGAGATGGACTTCATCACTGGTTTTCCAAGGTCGCAGAAGGGAAACAATGCAATCTTTGTTGTCATTGACAGGCTTTCTAAAGTGGATCACTTCTTCCCTGTCAAGGAAACCATTTCTGCAATTCAGTTGGCTGAGCTCTATATCAACAGAATTGTCTCTCTGTATGGGGTTCCTCTCGAGATCAGTTCAGACCGTGGAAGCATCTTCACCTCCAAGTTCTGGGAGAGTTTCCAAAATGCTTTGGGAACAAAGTTGAACTTCAGCACAGCTTACCACCCTCAGTCGCAAGGGCAAGTTGAAAGGATCAATCAGATTCTGGAGGATATGCTTCGTGCTTGCGTCATCTCTTTTGGCATGAAGTGGGAAGAATGTCTTCCTTATGCTGAGTTCTCTTACAACAATAGCTTCCAGAAAAGTCTAAAGATGGCACCATTTGAGGCTCTCTATGGTCGCAAATGCAGAACTCCGATTGGTTGGTCGGGTGCAGGAGAAAGGATCTTGTTTGGCCCTGACATTGTGACTCAAGCGGAGGAGAAGGTTCATATCATTCTGGAAAATCTTAGGATTGCTCAAAGTCGCCAGAAGAGCAATTATGACAGGAAGCACTCGGACATGGAGTATGTCCCTGGTGATCTCGTTTACCTTCGTGTCACTCCCATGAGAGGCACGCACCGTTTTGGTATCAAAGGAAAGCTGGCTCCTAGATACATCGGTCCCTTCAAAGTTCGGGGAAGAAGAGGAGAAGTTGCTTATGTTCTTGAGCTCCCGGAAAAACTCAAAGTCCATGATGTTTTCCACATCTCTCAGCTCAAAAAGTGCTTCAAGGATCCCGGCAGGACCGTGGACCATGAGCTTATCAATCTCCAAGAAGACCTGTCTTATCAAGAACACCCCACAAAAATCCTTGAAGTCGCAGAAAGAAGGACTCGCAACAAGTCCATCAAGTTCTGCAAGATGCAGTGGTCACACCATTCCGTTGATGAAGCCACTTGGGAACATGAAGATGAGCTCCGTGCCAAGTATCCTACCCTCTTTGTGTCTTCTTCTTCCTAGAATCTCGGGGCGAGATTCCTGTTTAGTGGGGGAGAGTTATAGCATCCCAATTGTCTAACAATTGTAATGCTACTTGGTCTAGTAATATAACGGCTACTTCAAATATATAATTGTTGCATCATCATTATATCATGCTCATGTCATCATGCCTCCTTGCATTTGAGCATCATATAAAACCTTTTCCATTTGGTTCTTATCTCATATGCATCATTAATTGTATTTGCCTCTTGATATTGTATTTGGTTCTTGATATATTGTCTCAATGCCCAAGTTGAGTTGGGGGCATATCTCTTATTAACTCCACCACCTTTTTCTTTCACCGCCTTATAATTCCACCATCCAACTAATATGAGCTTTGCTTTTCTTTTGGTCTTTCCTCTAGCTCATGTGGGTTGGGATGGATCCAATTCTTTTTCCACATGCTCTCATCCTGGCATCATTTTGTTTTCACATTATTGATTTATGAGAGCCACATGGCCACCTTTGCATGTCTTGTGGGTGGAACCCCATTTCTAGCTCCCTTATGTGTTGTTTTGGGGTTATCATCATGTTGGGATATTTTGTGGGTTTATTAACTACCTAGTGGCATATACACACTAGCAAGTCCCATTGTATTTCAAAAATGGTCATCTCCACCTACTCCACATGGGCATCCTTTAATTCTTGGCTTGGCTTTATTCCAATTCTGGGGATGCATAATAATAATGCCATGTGATAATGTGGTTCTCACAATAATCAACATGGTATTAAATATTTTGCATGGGCCATGCAAGTGCCACCTTTTTCTTGTCTTTTGGTTTTTATTTGAATTTTGGAGTGGATCATCTCTCTCTCTCTCTCTCTCTCTCTCTCTCTCTCTCTCTCTCTCTCTCTCTCTCCCTCCTTTTAGCTTGATCTTATTTGATCATGCTTAAACCACCTCACCACATTCCTCTCTTTTGACTAGATCTCGGGTGAGCTTGGCTTGTGTTTGCTTGGTCTTGTCAAAAGAAAACCCTACACCTAATCTCCCCTCTTCACCATCCCCATGACCATCTCCTCTATTCTACCCATACCCCCATCTAAGCTAAAACCCTACCCTAAGCCACCTCCCCCTCTCTTTTGGCCCTTCCTTCTCCCTACCATGCAGGCCCCACCTAGCCCTCTCCCTGGCCCACCTAGCTACCCCCAACCCTAATGCCAACCCTAGCCCGAGCCACCTCCTAGCTCCAACCCGAGCTCCCCTCCCTCACTTTTCTCTCTGCCTGAGGACCCCACCACCCGAGCCTGCCCCTGCCTCCCTGGCCTCGCCCTCTGGCCCCACCTGGACGTCACCTGCATGCCCCTGTCCTGCCTGCCCGACCAAGCACGTGAAGGAGGAGAGGAGGAAAAAGGGCACCGAGGCCACCTTTACCCTATCTACCTGCTCCCCACGGCATCCTCCCTCCCTCTGCCTTATCTCCTCCCCCACGGCTCTCCTCTGCTCGCCCAGATCCGCCCCATAGCCTCCCCTCTCGCCCTCCTTCTCCACCGCCACCGTCTACACCTCGCCGCCAAAACCTCGGCCTCCACCGCGCCCAGCCGATCCAGCCAGCGTGGCCGTCGTGGAAGTGTTCGAGGACGTTCCTCTGCTTCCCCTGCATCGCCCTGCGCTCGCCATCGAGGAGGAGGAGGACCGGAGCCGCCAGAACCAGCGCGAGGCCGACGCGAAACCCTAGCCGGCCGTCTGTCTGCGTCCTCGTCGATCGCCTGTGCCTCGAGCCGAACCACCGCCACCGACAGCCTCGCGGTGAGCCCCTCTCCCTCCCTGACACGGTCCGCCTCGCCGTGCCGCCTTAGTTCCGCCGGACGTTTCGTCGTGCACCCTCGGTGCACCGACGAGCGCGCGCGCCTGCTCGTTTCCACGTCGCGCAACACCCTACCTAGGCCCGTCCACCCTTCCTGACAACAACACCGGCCCGCCGCAGCGGTAGCCGCTTCCGCGCGCGAGCCCCAGATCGAGAGATCGATCCCCGCCCGCGCCGCGCTGCGTCTGTCGCGCATCGACCGCTCGTCAGAGATGCAGAGAAGAGAAACAGTGCGCGCGTGGTCGTTTTGCGCATACCCCCCCACGTTTTGTCTGCGTCAAACCGTGGTACCTTTTGGGCCCACCGTCAGCCGCAGTGCCCGCTTTGCAGAGAACCCCCTGGCCCCTAGAAAACTCAACCCGCGCTCCACCTTGGCCCCATCCGTCAGTGCCTGTCTTTCGCCCACTGCCGCGTGGACCCGCGTGGTCGATGGCCCACCTGTCATTCGCTTGAGCTGGAATAGCCGCGGTGTAAAACGTTTTCCGTGCGCTGTGGAATCCCAGTCAGCCTGGCCCCACCTGTAAGCGTCTGTGGCTAGATTAGACTGAGTATAAAAAGTATTTCAGTCTATCTGTTTAAATTCAAATCTTTTTCAAATTAATTCAAATTCAATTTAAATTCTGTTTTTAAATAACTTTTGAAATATAAATCCAAATAATACAAATAATATATGTTTTCAAATCAGAAAAATGTGAGGAATTCAAATATGCAATCCAAAATATATTTTGAACATTTAAAATTCCAAGTTTATTTAAATTACAATAATTGCCCCTTCATCTTAATTAATTAATAACTTTTGATTTATAACTCCAAATTTAATAAATGATATGTCTAAAACGATTAGCTCGACGAGACCTTTCTGTTTATGCATTCCTTGGTTTGTTTTGAAGCATGCATCATATAAATATAATGTGGACAGCAACTAAAATGGAAATAAAATGGGGCCAAAACTCAATTAAATGCTTTATTGTTGTATTCCACACCTCACCCATGCCATGCTACGTTAATGCCATGCAAATTGTGCATCATTCATCATGGCATGATTGTTTGCTTGATGCATTTTAATCATATGCTAGTGCACTTTATTTATGTTGGCCTTGTTTGTTTGGTTCTTCTTCGAATAGACGCTGAGCAGGGGATATATCAAGAGAACCAGGAGCACTACCCAGATCCATCCTTTGCTTCAACTGAGCTGCCAGGCAAGCACTACCACATGCTTGCATACATATAGTACCTATTGCCTCTATCTTACTCTTGCATCATTGAGTCGCGATTGCATTAAATTGAATCCCAAGTATTGCATAGCCTTTACTTTTAAACCCCACTGAAGCTTGTTCCTCCATCCCATGAGCCATTACTACAGGAGTTATTTGAGCCATGCGAGTCGTAGAACAGCATGTGTGGGGTATGTGAGTGTCTGATGGATAATGAGGTACCTAAACAACTTAACCTGAGTAGTAATGGGATAACTAATGAAAGTGGCATCGGTGATCCATATTCGCTATTTGGTTTTTCAGGCTCACTTATGTCCCGTAGGACCCCGAGTACTTGATTCCTGTTCCTTGAATATTCGCGCTATCCACATCCGGGAGGCTTATGAACCCCCCTGAGCCAGAGCTTGATTCATTCTTATTTCTTGGGGCCACAAACTAGTTTGAGGATTTATTTACTATCATGTACTTATGCCATGCTTTACTGCTTTAATTTAAGATTGTGCGAGGTAATGCACACTGTACTGTTTAGGGCCGTGACCCGTTTTCGCTGTATCGACAAGCCCAGTCACACTTTCGGGTTCCCAGTCGTTTACAGCTGGCTCCACAAACCTTGAGGCCGTCTCGGAGTCAGCTAACTTCGTTGCGGGTAGCTCAATGGGGTGGCCCCCTGAAATATTTCTGAATCCTGTGATTGCTTTGTCGTGACTGCCTCGTTGGGTTTTGATTTGGTTTTTCCGAGGCATATCGAGTGTGTGTTGCTATTTGTGCACCCCTGCAGGGAAAAACTTTCTGAAAGCCGTGTCCGCGGTTATGGACGACTTGGAGCACAGTTTCTCGATCATAGACAAGAATAACTAAAGTACCGCTTTTAATTTGACTAGACCAGGTACCTGACTAGTAAATAGTGCAATACTCACGCAATGTTTAATAAAACTGCCAATGGATGGGGGTTGTTCGTCCGCTTCCTCGTCGGTAAGCAAGGGGGAGGATGGATCTGTTGTTTTACCGTTATAACTGTTGTTATTAATTCACGGACATCCGTCTATCTTTGGTTAGGCGGATGGTTAGCGAGTATCTATAGAATTGTTAGGGTTTATCTTTTGCTGCAATTGCGTCACCCCAGGTTGTGTCCCCTTTAGAGGCATAAAGACTTGCTGAGTACCCCTAGGGTCTCACACGATAAATTATTGGTTCAGATGAACAGGTACACTCACAAGATGGATACTGGGTGGAAGAGACGGACGTTGTGGGCAACGATCATTCGGTGTAGAGATTCCGGGAACGGGAATCCGTGAGATCTGTGGGCGGGATCTGCTTATTTATGGGGCATCTTATGCCGATTTGCTTCTTATCCGTACTCGGATTTTGTCTTCCGCTTCCGCCTGATACTCTGATGTTTGATGTATGAGGAGATATCCTAAACTATTATATCTATCTAGGATATTTGGATCTTGCCGTATGGCGTTGCTATTTTTCCTTTCTTTTTAGATGGAATGGCTCTGATGTACTATTGTATGGTGGCTTGCATACATACTCATTTGTGTATGTAGTTGATCCCTTCGCCTGCCGATTATGCCGCCCGTTCTTGTCCCGATGTTTGGAAATGGTTGGGACGGCCGAAAGGCCTACCTGTGAGTGGCATTTGGGCCCCACCGTACTATTTCAACCATTTCTGCTCATCCAGGCTTGTAACTAGGAGCGTAATTCACCGAGGTAGTTACAATAAACCACATGGCGCCACTAGATATCATTAAATGTCTGTTCTTTTCATAAACCATGGGGATGCACTAGAAGTCATTGCATGTGTTATCTTTTCATAAACCACAGTGATCCACTAGATGTCGTTACATGTGTGTTCTTTTCATAAACCACATGGATCCACAAGTGTAATTGCATGTGTGTTCTTTTCATAAACGACATGGATCCACTAGATGTCATTGCATGTGTGTTCTTTTCATAAACCACAATGATCAAATAATGCCATTGCATGTGTGTTCTTTTCATAAACCACATGGATCCACTACATGTCATTGCATGTGTGTTCTTTTCATAAACCATACTGATCTACTGATGTCATTTGATGTGTGTTTATATCATAAACCACATGGATCCACTAGATGTCACAAAATGTGTGTTCTATTCATAAACCACATGGATCCACTAGTGTAATTGCATGTGTGTTCTTTTCATAAACGACATGGATCTACTAGATGTCATTGCATGTGCGTTCTTTTCATAAACCACATGGATCCACTAGATGTCATTGCATGTGTGTTCTTTTCATAAAACACACTGATCCACTGATGTCATTGCATGTGTCTTCTTTTCATAAACCACACTGATCCACTAGATGTCATTGCATGTGTGTTATTTTCATAAACCACATGGATCCACTAATGTCATTATATTTGTGTTCTTTTTATAAACCACATGGATCCATGAGATACCATTGCAAGTGTGTTGTTTTCCTAGACCACATTGATCCACTAGATTTCATTGCATGTGTGCTCATTTCATAAACCACATGGATCCACTACATGTCATTGCATGTGTGTTCTTTTCATAAACCATACTGATCCACTGATGTCATTTGATGTGTGTTTATATCATAAACCACATGGATCCACTAGATGTCACAAAATGTGTGTTCTATTCATAAACCACATGGATCCACTAGTGTAATTGCATGTGTGTTCTTTTCATAAACGACATGGATCTACTAGATGTCATTGCATGTGCGTTCTTTTCATAAACCACATGGATCCACTAGATGTCATTGCATGTGTGTTCTTTTCATAAAACACACTGATCCACTGATGTCATTGCATGTGTGTTCTTTTCATAAACCACACTGATCCACTAGATGTCATTGCATGTGTGTTCTGTTCATAAACTAAACTGATCCACTAGATTTCATTGCATGTGTGTTCTTTTCATAAACAACATTGATCCACTACTGTCATTGCATGTGTGTTGTTTTCATAAACCATCTGGATCCACTAGATGTCATTGCATTTGTGTTATTTTCATAAACCACATGGATCCACTAATGGCATTATATTTGTGTTCTTTTTATAAACCACATGGATCCATGATATGCCATTGCAAGTGTGTTGTTTTCCTATACCACATTGATCCACTAGATGTCATTGCATGTGTGCTCATTTCATAAACCACATGTATCCACATTACATCACACACTCCAGTGGATTCTGTGATGCAACTTCAGCCACACTAGTGCAACATGTAATATGGAAGCCATTTTCCTATCTATTTTTGGTCTCTGTGACCAAGGTTTGACACAGTGGTCCGCTAGTTGCATTGCATGTGTTCTTTTCCTAGACCACATTGATTCACTAGTGGGACTAAATGTGTTCTTTTCCTAAACCAAATCGATGCACATGGCAACACACACTCTAGTGGATTCCGTGATGCAACTTCTGCCACACTGGTGCAATAGGCAGCATCGAAGATGCTTTCCTATGTGATTTTGGTCTGTTTCACCATGGTTTGACACAATGATCCACATGATGCCATTGCATGTGTTCTTTTCCTATACCACATGGATCCACCTGACCACACACACTCTAGTGGATTCTGTGATGCAACTTCCGCCACACTGGTGCAACGTGCAATGTGGAAGCTCCTTTCCTATCTGTTTTTGGTCTGTGTCACCATGGTTTGTCGCACTGATCCACTAGATGTTATTGCATGTGTGTTTCTTTTCATAAACCACATGGATCCACTAGATGTCATTGCATGTGTGTTCTTTTCATAAACCACATGGATCCACTAGATGGCATTGCATGTGTGTTATTTTCATAAACCACACTGATCCACTGATGTTATTGCATGTGTCTTCTTTTCATAAACCACATGGATCCACTAGACGTCATTGCATGTGTGTTCTTTTCGTAATGCACACTGATCCACTGATGTCATTGCACGTGGGTTCTTTGCGTAAACCACATAGATCCACTAGATGTCACTGCATGGGTGTTCTTTTCATAAACCTCACTGATCCACTAGATGTTATTGCATGTGTCTTCTTTTCATAAACCACACTGATCTATTAGTGTCATTGCATGTGTGTTCTTTTCATAAAGCGCATGGATCCACTAGATGTAACTGGATGTGTGTTTATATCATAAACCACATGGATCCACTAGATGTCATTAAACGTGTGTTCTTTTCATAAACCACATGGATCCACTAGATGTCATTGCATGTGTGTTCTTTTCATAAACCACATGGATCCACTAGATGTCATTGCATGTGTGTTCTTTTCATAAACCACATGGATCCACTAGATGTCATTGCATATGTGTTCTTTTCATAAACCACGTCGATCCACTAGATGTCATTGCATGTGTGTTCTTTTCAGAAACCACCTGGATCCACTAGATGTCATTGCATGTGTGTTCCTTTCATAAACCACATTGATCCACCGATGTCATTGCATGTGTGTTCATTTCATAAACCACATGGAGCCACTAGATATCATTAAATGTCTGTTCTTTTCATAAACCATGGGGATGCACTAGAAGTCATTGCATGTGTGTCCTTTTCATAAACTATAGTGATCCACTAGATGTCGTTACATGTGTGTTCTTTTCATAAACCACATGGATCCACAACTGTAATTGCACGTGTGTTCTTTTCATAAACGACATGGATCCACTAGATGTCATTGCATGTGTGTTCTTTTCATAAACCACACTGATCCAATAATGCCATTGCATCTGTGTTCTTTTCATAAACCACATGGATCCACTACATGTCATTGCATGTGTGTTCTTTTCATAAACCATACTGATCCACTGATGTCATTGCATGTGTGTTCTTTTCGTAAACCACACTGATCCACTAGATGTCATTGCATGTGTGTTCTTTTCATAAACTAAACTGATCCACTAGATGTCATTGACTGTGTGTTCTTTTCATAAACAACATTGATCCACTACTGTCATTGCATGTGTGTTCTTTTCATAAACCACACTGATCCACTAGATGTCATTGCATGTGTCTTCTTTTCATAAAGCACATGGATCCACTAGATGTCATTGGATGTGTGTTTATATCATAAACCACATGGATCCACTAGATGTCATAAAATGTGTGTTCTTTTCATAAACCACGTGGATCCACTAGATTTCATTGCATGTGTGTTATTTTCATAAACCGCATGGATCCACTAGATGTCATTGCATGTGTGTTCTTTTCATAAACCACGGAGATCCACTAGATGTCATTGCATGTGTGTTCTTTTCATAAACCACATGGATCCACTAGATGTCATTGCATGTGTGTTCTTTTCATAATCTACATTGATCCACTGATGTCATTGCATGTGTGTTCATTTCATAAACCACATGCATCCACTAGATATCATTAAATGTATGTTCTTTTCATAAACCACAGGGATGCACTAGAAGTCATTGCATGTGAGTTCTTTAAATAAACCACAAATGATCCACTAGATGTCGTTACACGTGTGTTCTTTTCATAAACCACATGGATGCACTAGTGTAATTGCATGTGTGTTCTTTTCATAAACGACATGGATCCACTAGATGTCATTGCATGTGTGTTCTTTTCATAAACCACACTGATCCACTAATGCCATTGCATGTGTGTTCTTTTCATAAACATATGGATCCACTAGATGTCATTGCATTTGTGTTCTTTTCATAAACCACTGGATCCACTGATGTCATTGCATTTGTGTTCTTTTCATAAACCACATGGATCCACGAGATTCCATTGCATGTGTGTTGTTTTCCTATACCACATTGATCCACTAGATGTCATTGCATGTGTGCTCATTTTATAAACCACATGGATCAACATTACATCACACTCAAGTGGATTCTGTGATGCAACTTCTGCCACACTGGTGCAACAGGTAATATGGAAGCCGGTTTCCTATCTGTTTTTGGTCTCTGTGACCAAGGTTTGACACAGTGGTCCACTAGTGGCATTGCCTGTGTTCTTTTCCTAGACCACATTGATCCACTAGTGGGATTAAATGTGTTCTTTTCCTAAATCAAATCGATGCACATGCCAACACACACTCTAGTGGATTCTGTGATGCAACTTCTGCCACACTGGTGCAACAGGCAGCACTGAAGCTGCTTTCCTATGTGATTTTGGTATGTTTCACCATGGTTTGACACAATGATCCACATGATGCCATTGCATGCGTTCTTTTCCTATACCACATGGATCCACATGACCATACACACTCTAGTGGATTCTGTGATACAACTTATGTCACACTGGTGCAACATGCAATGTGGAAGCTGATTTCCTATCTATTTTTGGTCTGTGTAACCATGGTTTGTCGCACTGATCCACGAGATGCCATTGCATGTGTGTTCTTTGCAGAAACCACACTGATCCACTAGATTTATTACATGTGTGATCTTTTCATAAACCACATTGATCCATTACATGTCATTGCATGTGTGTTCTTTTCATAAACCATATGGATCCACTAGTGTCATTGCATGTGTGTTCTTTTCATAAACCACATGGATCCACTAGATGTCATTGCATGTGTGTTCTTTTCCAAAACCACATGGATCCACTAGATGTCATTGCATGTGTGTTCTTTTCATAAATCATATGGATCCACTGATGTCATTGCGTGTGTGTTCTTTGCGTAAACCACACAGATCCACTAGATGTCACTATGTTTGTGTTCTTTACATAAACCTCACTGATCCACTAGATGTCATTGCATGTGTCTTCTTTTCATAAACCACACTAATCCATTAGTGTCATTGCATGTGTCTTCTTTTCGTAAAGCACATGGATCCACTAGATGTCATTGGATGTGTGTTTATATCATAAACCACATGGATCCACTAGATGTCATTAAATGTGTGTTCTTTTCATAATCCACGTGGATCCACTAGATGTCATTGCATGTGTGTTCTTTTCATAAACCACATGGATCCACTAGATGTCATTGCATATGTGTTATTTTCATAAACCACATGGATCCACTAGATGTCATTGCATGCGTGTTCTTTTCATAAACTACATGGATCCACTAGATGCCATTGCATGTGTGTTAGTTTCATAAACCACACTGATCCACTGATGTCATTGCATGTGTGTTGTTTTCATAAACCACATGGATCCACTAGATGTCATTGCATGTGTGTTATTTTCATAAACCACATTGATCCACTGATGTCATTGCATGTGTGTTCTTTCATAAACCACACTGATCCGCTAGATGTCATTGCATGTGTGTTCTTTTCATAAACCACACTGATCCACTAGATGTCATTGAATGTGTGTTCTTTTCATAAACAACATTGATCCACTACTGTCATTGCATGTGTGCTCTTTTCATAAACCATCTGGATCCACTAGATGTCATTGCATTTGTGTTATTTTCATAAACCCTATGGATCCACTAATGTCATTGCATTTGTGTTCTTTTCATAAACCACATGGATCCACGAGATGCCATTGCATGTCTTTTGTTTTCCTAGACCACATTGATCCACTAGATGTCATTGCATGTGTGCCCATTTCATAAACCACATGGATCCACATTACATCACACACTCCAGTGGATTCTGTGATGCAACTTCTGCCACACTAGTGCAACATGTAATATGGAAGCCGCTTTCCTATCTATTTTTGGTCTCTGTGACCAAGCTTTGACACAGTGGTCCACTAGTGGCATTGCATGTGTTCTTTTCCTAGACCACATTGATCCACTAGTGGGACTAAATGTGTTCTTTTCATAAACTAAATCGATGCACATGGGAACACACACTCCAATGGATTCTATGATGCAACTTCTGCCACACTGGTGCAACAGGCAGCATCGAAGATGATTTCCTATGTGATTTTGGTCTGTTTTACCATGGTTTGACACAATGATCCACATGATGCCATTGCATGTGTTCTTTTCCTATACCACATGGATCCACATGACCACACACACTCTAGTGGATTCTATGATGCAACTTTTGCCACACTGGTGCAACATGCAATGTGGAAGCTGCTTTCCTATCTGTTTTTTGGTCTGTGTCACCATGGTTTGTCTCACTGATCCACTAGATGCCATTGCATGTGTGTTCTTTTCATAAATCACATGGATCCACTAGATGTCATTGCATGTGTGTTATTTTCATAAACCACATGGATCCACTAGATGTCATTGCATGTATGTTATTTTCATAAACGACATTGATCCACTGATGTCATTGCATGTGCGTTCTTTTCATAAAGCACATGGATCCACTAGACGTCATTGCATGAGTGTTCTTTTCGTAATGCACACTGATCCACTGATGTCATTGCATGTGTGTTCTTTGCGTAAACCACACAGATCCACTATATGTCACTGCATGGGTGTTCTTTTCATAAACCACACTGATCCACTAGATGTCATTGCATGTGTCTTCTTTTCATAAACCACACTGATCCATTAGTGTCATTGCATGTGTGTTCTTTTCATAAAGCACATGGATCCACTAGATGTCATTGGATGTGTGTTTATATCATGAACCACATGGATCCACTAGATGTCATTAAATGTGTGTTCTTTTCATAAACCACATGGATCCACTAGATGTCATTGCATGTGTGTTCTTTTCATAAACCACATGGATCCACTAGATGTCATTGCATGTGTGTTCTTTTCATAAACCACGTGGATCCACTAGATGTCACTGCATGCATGTTCTTTTCATAAACCACATGGATCCACTAGATGTCATTGCATGTGTGTTCTTTTCATAAACCACATGGATCCACTAGATGTCATTAAATGTGTGTTATTTTCATAAACCACATGGATCCACAAGATGTCATTGCATGTGTGTTATTTTCATAAACCACGTGGATCCACTAGATGTCATTGCATGTGTGTTCTTTTCATAAACTACATGGACCCACTAGATGTAATTGCACGTGTGTTCTTTTCATAATCTACATTGATCCACTGATGTCATTGCATGTGTGTTCATTTCGTAAACCACATGGATCCACTACATATCATTAAATGTTTGTTCTTTTCATAAACTAGAGGGATGCACTAGAAGTCATTGCATGTGTGTTCTTTTCATAAACCACACTGATCCACTAGATGTCGATGCATGTGTGTTCTTTTCATAAACCACATGGATCCACTAGTGTAATTGCATGTGTGTTATTTTCATAAACGACATGGATCCACTAGATGTCATTGCATGTGTGTTCTTTTCATAAACCACACTGATCCACTAATGCCATTGCATGTGCGTTCTTTTCATAAAACACACTGATCCACTGATGTCATTGCATGTGTGTTGTTTTCATAAACCATAGTGATCCACTAGATGTCATTACATGTGTGTTCTTTTCATAAACTAAACTGATCCACTGGATGTCATTGAATGTGTGTTCTTTTCATAAACAACATTGATCCACTACTGTCATTGCATGTGTGTTCTTTTCATAAACCATCTAGATCCACTAGATTTCATTGCATTTGTGCTCTTCTCATAAACCACATGGATCCACTAATGTCATTGCATTTGTGTTCCTTTCATAAACCACATGGATCCACGAGATGCCATTGCATTTGTGTTGTTTTCCTAGACCACATTGATCCACTAGATGTCATTGCATGTGTGCTCATTTCATACCACATGGATCCACTAATGCCATTGCATGTGCGTTCTTTTCATAAACCACACTGATCCACTGATGTCATTGCATGTGTGTTCTTTTCATAAACCACACTGATCCACTAGATGTCATTGCATGTGTGTTCTTTTCATAAAATAAACTGAAACACTAGATCTCATTGCATGTGTGTTCTTTTCATTTACTAAATGGATCCACTAGATGTCATTGAATGTGCGTTCTTTTCATAAACCACATGGATCCATTAGATGTCATTGCATGTGTGTTCTTTTCATAAACCACATTGATCCACTGATGTCATTGCATGTGTGTTCATTTCATAAACCACATGGATCCACTAGATATCATTAAATGTCTGTTCTTTTCATAAACCACGGGGATGCACTAGAAGTCATTGCATGTGTGTTCTTTTCATAAACCACACTGATCCACTAGATGTCGTTGCAGGTGTGTTCTTTGCATAAACCACATGGATCCACTAGTGTAATTGCATGTGTGTTCTTTTCATAAACGACATGGATCCACTAGATTTCATTGTATGTGTGTTCTTTTCATAAACCATGCTGATCCAATAATGCCATTGCATGTGTGTTCTTTTCGTAAACCACATGGATCCACTACAAGTCATTGCATGTGTGTTCTTTTTATAAACCATACTGATCCACTGATGTCATTGCATGTGTGTTCTTTTCGTAAACCACACTGATCCACTAGATGTCATTGCATGTGTGTTCTTTTCATAAACTAAACTGATCCACTAGATGTCATTGAATGTGTGTTCTTTTCATAAACAACATTGATCCAATACTATCATTGCATGTGTGTTCTTTTCATAAACCACACTGATGCACTAGATGTCATTGCATGTGTCTTCTTTTCATAAACCACACTGATCCATTAGTGTCATTGCATGTGTGTTCTTTTCATAAAGCACATGGATCCACTAGATGTCATTGGATGTGTGTTTATATCATAAACCACATGGATCCACTAGATGTCATAAAATGTGTGTTCTTTTCATAAACCACGTGGATCCACTAGATGTCATTGCATGTGTGTTCTTTTCATAAACCACATGGATCCACTAGATGTCATTGCATGTGTGTTCTTTTCATAAACCACGCGGATCCACTAGATGTCATTGCATGTGTGTTCTTTTCATAAACCACATGGATCCACTAGATGTCATTGCATCTGTGTTCTTTTCATAATCTACATTGATCCACTGATGTCATTGCATGTGTGCTCATTTCATAAACCACATGGATCCACTAGATATCATTAAATGTCTGTTCTTTTCATAAACCACAGGGATGCACTAGAAGTCATTGCATGTGTGTTCTTTTCATAAAGCACACTGATCCACTAGATGTCGTTGCATGTGTGTTCTATTCATAAACCACATGGATCCACTAGTGTAATTGCATGTGTGTTATTTTCATAAACGACATGGATCTACTAGATTTCATTGCATGTGCATTCTTTTCATAAACCACACGGATCCGCTAGATGTCATTGCATGTGTGTTCTTTTCATAAACCACACTGATCCACTGATGTCATTGCATGTGTGTTCTTTCAATAAACCACACTGATCCACTAGATGTCATTGCATGTGCGTTCTTTTCATAAACCACACTGATCCACTGATGTCATTGCATGTGTGTTCTTTTCATAAACCACACTGATCCACTAGATGTCATTGCATGTGTGTTCTTTTCATAAAATAAACTGAAACACTAGATCTCATTGCATGTGTGTTCTTTTCATTTACTAAACGGATCCACTAGATGTCATTGAATGTGCGTTCTTTTCATGAACCACATGGATCCACTAGATGTCATTGCATGTGTGTTCTTTTCATAAACCACATTGATCCACTGATGTCATTGCATGTGTGTTCTTTCATAAACCACACTGATCCACTAGATGTCATTGCATGTGTGTTCTTTTCATAAACTAAACTGATCCACTAGATGTCATTGAATGTGTGTTCTTTTCATAAACAACATTGATCCACTACTGTCATTGCATGTGTGCTCTTTTCATAAACCATCTGGATCCACTAGATGTCATTGCATTTGTGTTATTTTCATAAACCCTATGGATCCACTAATGTCATTGCATTTGTGTTCTTTTCATAAACCACATGGATCCACGAGATGCCATTGCATGTCTGTTGTTTTCCTAGACCACATTGATCCACTAGATGTCATTGCATGTGTGCCCATTTCATAAACCACATGGATCCACATTACATCACACACTCCAGTGGATTCTGTGATGCAACTTCTGCCACACTAGTGCAACATGTAATATGGAAGCCGCTTTCCTATCTATTTTTGGTCTCTGTGACCAAGCTTTGACACAGTGGTCCACTAGTGGCATTGCATGTGTTCTTTTCCTAGACCACATTGATCCACTAGTGGGACTAAATGTGTTCTTTTCATAAACCAAATCGATGCACATGGGAACACACACTCCAATGGATTCTATGATGCAACTTCTGCCACACTGGTGCAACAGGCAGCATCGAAGATGATTTCCTATGTGATTTTGGTCTGTTTTACCATGGTTTGACACAATGATCCACATGATGCCATTGCATGTGTTCTTTTCTATACCACATGGATCCACATGACCACACACACTCTAGTGGATTCTATGATGCAACTTCTGCCACACTGGTGCAACATGCAATGTGGAAGCTGCTTTCCTATCTGTTTTTTGGTTTGTGTCACCATGGTTTGTCGCACTGATCCACTAGATGCCATTGCATGTGTGTTCTTTTCATAAACCACATGGATCCACTAGATGTCATTGCATGTGTGTTATTTTCATAAACCACATGGATCCACTAGATGTCATTGCATGTGTGTTATTTTCATAAACGACATTGATCCACTAATGTCATTGCATGTGCGTTCTTTTCATAAAGCACATGGATCCACTAGACGTCATTGCATGAGTGTTCTTTTCGTAATGCACACTGATCCACTGATGTCATTGCATGTGTGTTCTTTGCGTAAACCACACAGATCCACTAGATGTCACTGCATGGGTGTTCTTTTCATAAACCACACTGATCCACTAGATGTCATTGCATGTGTCTTCTTTTCATAAACCACACTGATCCATTAGTGTCATTGCATGTGTGTTCTTTTCATAAAGCACATGGATCCACTAGATGTCATTGGATGTGTGTTTATATCATAAACCACATGGATCCACTAGATGTCATTAAATGTGTGTTCTTATCATAAACCACATGGATCCACTAGATGTCATTGCATGTGTGTTCTTTTAATAAACCACATGGATCCACTAGATGTCATTGCATGTGTGTTCTTTTCATAATGCACACTGATCCACTGATGTCATTGCATGTGTGTTCTTTGCGTAAATCTCACAGATCCACTAGATGTCACTACATGTGTGTTCTTTTCATAAACCACACTGATCCACTAGATGTCATTGCATGTGTCTTCTTTTCATAAACCACACTAATCCATTACATTGCATGTGTGTTCTTTTCATAAAAGCACATGGATCCACTAGATGTCATTGGATGTTTGTTTATATCATAAACCACATGGATGCACTAGATGTCATTAAATGTGTGTTCTTTCCATAAACCACGTGGATCCACTAGATGTCATTACATCTGTGTTCTTTTCATAAACCACATAGATCCACTACTGTCATTGCATGTGTGTTCTTTTCATAAACTAAAATGATCTAGTAGATGTCATTGGATGTGTGTTCTTTTCATAAACCACATTGATCCACTAGTGTCATTGCATGTGTGTTATTTTCATAAACCATATGGATCCACTAGATCTCATTGCATTTGTGTTCTTTTCCTAAACCACACACTACGAGAAAAGTTTCCTTCCGCAACAAAATGGCCAGACGTTCGTCGTAGAAGGCGCGTCTTCCGCGACGAAATTCTTGGCTCGACCGTGGCTGATGGAAAACTTTTTTTTCGGGTTCCGTGGCCCTCTACTACGACAGATCTGCTAAAAACATGGAGGAAGCTCGGCTGGCGTGTGGCAGAAGCAAGATTTTTGTTTCCTCCCGCGATGTTGACTCGCCGAAGTCTTTTGAGGCGTGTGGGTCCCGGACGTCAGTGTCTCTAGCGAACCATACTTTTCGGTCGTGCCTCCCTGATTTGAACTCGATAACATTGCTCGAGGCGTCTTCCGTTTAGTCAGGCTGATAGGTCACACATGTCAGCCTCTCATTAGAAGGATCGTGTGTATGATGAATTTTTTTCCTTAGTTCGTGCTACCCTGTTCCGAAGTTGATAGCGCTGCTCGATGCACATCTAATCAACCTCCTGGGACCCACATGTCATCCTCTCATTAGAAGAAACGTGTGTATAATGGATTTTTTTCCTTCGCTGACGCTACCCCGTTCCGTGTTGATAGCCTTGTTCGACGCATCTACCATTTAACCAACCTCCTGAGCCCCACATGTCATCCTCTCATTAGAAGAAACGTGTGTATGATGGATTTTTTTTCCTTCGCTCGCGCTACCCTGTTCTAAACTTGATAGCGTTGTTCAATGCATCTACCGTCTAATCACGATGCTGGGCCCCACATGTCATCCTCTCATTAGAAGAAACGTGTGTATGATGGATTTTTTTTCCTTCGCTGGCGCTACCCCGTTCCGAGTTGATAGCGCTGCTCGACGCATCTACCGTTTAACCAACCTCCTGAGCCCCACATGTCATCCTATCATTAGAAGAAATGTGTGTATGATGGACTTTTTACCCTCTATCACACATCCGTGTTCCGAACTTGATAGCTTTGCTCGCTGCATGAGCCATTTATTCAGGCTGGTGGGTCCGTTATGTCAGCCTCATATTAGAAGAATCGTGGGTATGATGGAATTTTTTCTTCTCTAGCGCTACCGTGTTCCGAACTAGATAGCGCTTCTCGACGAATCTACCCACGCTGCTAGGTCCCCCATTTCAGCCGCTCATTAAAAGAAACATGTACATGCTAAACTTTTTTCTCGCTTGCGCCTCCCTGTTTCGAACTGGCTACGTTGCTCGATACAACATCTGTATAAGGTAGCACTGCAGGGTCCCACATATCATCCTCTCTGTAAATGAAACGTGCGTATGATGTACTTTTTTGGCCATGTCCGCTGTTTTGACCTTGGAAACTTGCTGGGTCCCAGATGTCAACCACCTATATGCAGGAAACATGTCTATGCTCGGTCCTAGCTGACAACCTCTATTTGAAAGAAATGTGTGAATGTTGGACTATTTTTTCGGGTCCTAGATGTCAGCCTCAGAGTACAAAAAAATGCTCAGAAAGCCCGAATTTAAAAGATTATGGGCTAACTCGGGGCCGATGCCCTATTCGGCATGGCTTATATTCCATGGGATCACTCCTAAATTGAATGGGCTATGGTCAATGGCCACAAGACCACGAAAAGGCCGAATTAAAACGTATTGGGCTATGCCTCGGGCTGATAGGATAATTTCATGGGCTATGCTTCCGCCTGCTGGGTCTGACATGTCAACTTCTCTGTAAGTGCAACGTGTGTGTGTGATGGACTTTTTTCGGCCACGTCCGCTGTTTTCACCGTGAAAGCCGTGTATGGTCTTACTGATGGGGCCCTTATGTCAGCCTCTCTGGCATGTTCTGGCTTAAGGGTCCCTGATGCAGCCTTGTATGTTCTGTCTGGTGGGTCCCCGATGCGAGCCTCTCTGTATAAGTATTTAAACTTTTGTTTCGAACCAACCCTCAAAACATACTCTAGGGACATTGCATGCTGGTGGGTCCGTGATGTCAGCCTCTCCGTAATGCGATATTGCTAGAAGAGAAAAATGTAAACCCAAGATACACACACACACAAAAGCGATTCGAACAAAAGACCTTCAAATCAAATAAACGTAAACTGAGTGCCAAATACAACAAAGATATTTATAGAAAAAATATTATTAAAATTTTATTAGTACTATTACTTCTGTATTAGTCTTCTTAAAATATTTTGTGTGTCTATTTTTATCTCTTTTAAAATATAATAGGGCAGCGCTCCTAGCATCTCAATTTATAAAATGCCACATAATGGGGTATTTTCTGAAAAACATGGGTAGACAGAGTTTTTTTTATTATGAGAGGTGAGGAGGGGCAATGCCCAAAAGGCCGAATTAAAAGGAGTTTGGCTATTGCTCTACGTGGGTTATATTCCATAGGGTATGCTCCATGGACTTCATTCTCAAATTTCATTGGCCTGTGCTCAGCAGTCTACTGACCCGTAAAAGGCTGAACTAATATGTTCTCGGCTATTGCTCCATGGGCTCCTTTCTGAAATCTCCACTGTCCTGTGGTCAGCAGTACCTAACCATGAATAGACTGAATTAAAATGTTCTAGGCTAAAGAGGGGCCGAATGAGCTACTCCACTCCCTCCGATCCAAATTAATGTTCTCGGATTTGGCTAGATTTGGACATGTCTAGCACTAAAACAAGACTAGATATGCCAGAATCTAGACAAATGTGAGAACATTAATTTGCATCGGAAGGAGTACTAGATTTCTTCTCCTGGTTAATAAAAATTGCATTGTGATGTGCTCTTCCGGATTTGAAACAAAGACCTCGGCGAGGGCGGGGGAAAAGTGATAATTCTTTTTGGCAGATATTGATACGTCCATTTTGCATCACTATTCTATATCATAATCTACGTTTATTCATTGATATATTTCATATTAAGAGATGATACTTATGTTATTTCATCTGTTTTTGCATGGTTGATGACTTTTGGAGGATGGACCGCTGAAGTCAGGATTCTGATGGAAAAGGCGCTGGTTGGAGGCGAAATTCACGATAATCAGAAAATCCCGGAAAATACATGGAAACTCCTATTTTTCCAGAATACGAAGGATGCTAGAAGGGGAGCAGAGTTGGGCCATAGGGGCCCCACATCACCCCTGGCCCACTCCTGGCTCTCCCCTTTGGCTTATATTATCCCCACGAAACCCTAAGACTCAGGGGTGACCACAGAAAGATTCTGCCGCCTCTGCGGGGCAGAAAACTGCAGAGAGAGAAAGAGCTCTCCGACAGGCAGAAATCTACTGGGAAATTTCCTTCCTAGAGAGGGGAGATCGTCACCATAAACACCACCATCAAGACGGTCTTCATCGGGATCATCATCATCATCTCCATTAGCACCATCATCACCGCTCCATACTGATGTAACAATTGGGTTCAATCTTGCATAGTTCTTAGGGGAAACATTCCCGGTGTTGATTACTTGTTATAGTTGATGCTATTGAGTGGAACCATTGAATTATTGTTATGTTCAGATTGTTTCTTATCATTATATCATCTCTGATCTTGATCCATATAATGTCTTGTGAGTAGTTCGTTTAGTTCTTGAGGACATGGGAGAAGTCATGTTGTTAGTAGTGGAATTGTGTTGAGAAAGATTCAATAGTTTGTTATTTAAGTTGTGGTGTTATTCTTTTAGTGGTGTCATGTGAACATCGACTACATGACACTTTACCTTTATGGGCCTAGGGGAATGCATTGTGTATTTGGCTACTAGTCGTAGGGGTTGTCGGAGTGACAGATACCTGAACCCCCGTTAGGAAACCTTTGCACAAGGGATGTAAGATCTCAGAGTTTAAAGTTGTGGTTAGGTTTTTATCTTAATTACTTTCTTGTACCTGCGGATGCTTGAAAGGGGTTTAATTACAAGTATGTATTAGTCCTAGGAACGTTAGTACATTAGCACAGGTTCTCCCAGACAACACTTATCAAACTAAAGAAGATTAATCAACTATATGAAGCCCGTGTGTCCTCGTGAACGTTTTGTCATCTTAAGTAATACAACCGGCTTGTCCTTTGCTAAAGAAGGGATTGGGCCACTTGCTGCAATTATTATTATTGTCGTTTATTTACTTGCACTTTATTTATCAGCATTATCAAAAACCCCTAAAAATCCGTTTGCTAAGTACTTACAGAGAATTCCTGCTCCAAGCCACTCGTCAACACCTTCTGCTCCTCGTTGGGTTCGACACTCTTACTTATCAAAAATACTACGATACACCCCCTATACTTGTGGGTCATCAGATATTTATGTCAAAATTCAGCAGTACATAATAAGGTCGAAAAATTATCAACAGATTCGAAGTTATTATTCAGGAGCACTTGACAAATTCAGCAGCATTTCAAAACTCACCAATGCAGCAATACAGACAATGAAATACAATACCAGTACATAAGTATTAGTTGCACAAATGCTTTAGTAATAGCAATGACAGAACATTTGAGAGATTCAGTAGCTTTCTTGCTTGAAATTCAATAGCAGTACAGAGAGAATCAGTTCTTGTTCCAGCTAAAAAAACTAGGCCTCTGACAATCAAGTCTGCTTCTGTGTGACAATCAAGTCTGCTAAATAAACCCAATCATTGGAGCAAGCAAAACTGACAATCAAGTCTGCTTCTGTGTGAGTACCTCCTCCTTACGTCAATGCCTCTATGACCACCCATAGCAACCCAAAATTCCCAAGTCTCATCCAGATAATTGTAACAATGCTAAGTTCATCTAATGCACTTCATCTAACCAAGTAACAGTACATAACAGTTCGTTCTACAAAATATTGTACTAATAGTAACGATAGAACATTTAACAGATTCAGTAGCATTTGGAAGATTCAATTGTATAGAATAGACCATAAAAATATCAGATAGATTTCTGGTTCATATTCAGCAGCACTTGACTGATTGTGGGAGTACATAGACAGTGACTAAAAGAATTGACAGATTCAGCAATGCGGACATTGAAATTCAATAGATGTAGCAAGGGTTGATTCAAAAGGAAAGCGAGACCATATTCTGCACTCGACCGATCGATCTGAATAAGTACGAACAAAACTTTTGATAGTATCAGTAGCATTTGAAAGATGCAGCAGTACATAATAAGAAAGAAAAATATCGACAGATTCACAGTTCACATTCAGTGTCACTTGGACATATTCAACAGCATTTCAAAGTGACATATTCAGTTTGTCCTTTTCTCCGAACACTCGTTATTGGAAGAAACAAAACTAACGATCAAGTCTGCTTTTGTGTGCATGCCTCCTTCTTGCATTAATGCCTGTGTGTGACCTCCATAAGCAACTCAAAATGCCCAATGCCTTGTCAAGATTATGAGTTTATGACAAGGCCAAGTTACAAAAGAAAAGCAAGACCATCTACTACACTTGATCTAAACTGTGTTATCCTATTACATAGTATTACGATTACTTACGGTAGTTTGGTTCCAATCGCGGGCATTGGCGATGCTCGGGATGAACCATAATGGAGTCTCCGAAGATTTACATGCAACGTTGGTTGAGAAACCAACAACTGCTTCTTCGGTATTTAGACTAAAGCAGCATATTTTAGGAAACGACATATATCCAAGTCCTGTTGCATGGTGGGAGGTGTAGACACAGTTGCTTCTCGTCAGATATCCTGGGGCAACATCTGCACCACCTACCGCAATATTAATCGGATAGTTCAATCCAAGGAAAAGGGAATATGCTCACAGGTTAGCAATCTCTATCCATGGCTTAGGTCGATACATGTAGGCAGTGTCCTTTGAGTACACATTGCAGCCAAACCCAGTAGCATAGGTTCTACAAGTGCGACCGCAGCGATCAACACTATGATCAGCAACAGGATTGCCATGACCATTATAAGTACCGCCATAAAACTCCTCATCAGTAACACCCATGATATGGATAAGAAGAAGGCGAGATTCATCTACATATATTGCTAAGAACCATAAACCAGGTTCGTGCTTGTCATCATCTATGGCATCAAGGTTTCCCTCCTCGAGATGCACGAAAGGTGGTGACAGGAGCAGAATAGGCCCTACAAAAAGAAATGATGGCCTAATTAGCCAACACTAGTTTACATCCATTAAAACTGAAGCTAGTGTTTAGAACAGGAATTGATCAAACTTACCAAAATACAGATGATTCCAAACATAAACACATCCACTCTAAGTGGCTGCAAACACCAGACACTTGTGGATAAGTGCATCGATGTATCTGAAATAGCACTAGAACTAGTTCTCAAGAACTGTCCATGCATACTCATCGCCATCAAGGGTAGCAATTAAGTAGTTGAAGATAGCGACAAGAGAGAATTCTAAATAATCAGCCGCAGTTGTGGGAGCTCGACAAATAGCAATCTTCCGGAGGAGAATAGGGAGATCGTTATGCATGAATGTAAACGGATCATTGGTGAGGAACACATTGATGAGGGTACACATTGACAAGCTCCCACTTACACTCGGACCCAACAGTGGCAATCCAATCTCCATTGGCACCTACCCACTGCTTACCCATACAATTCGGGAACACAGCGTCAGAGGAGAACCTGTCCAGCAGCGTCAGCTTGCATGTCATGCCCTTGCCCTCGAAGTACTCGTTGCATTCACATGGTTTCCTAGTCGGGTGAGAATGAAGAACACAGGGGAGGCCAAACGGCTGAGAAGCATGTAAAGTTGCACTATATTTTGTCGAGTCAAGAAGATGTTTGGACGAACCGGCGAGGCTCGCGGTGGTGATGACGTCGCATCTGGTTATGAGTTCTTCAAGCGGGCCTTCAGTAAAAACATGCTGGAACAGCTCAGAATCATCACTGTCCTTGCTCGGTCCTGCCATCACAAGGGAGCTGATAGAAGTTGGGACAGTGGCTTGATTTGGTTTTTTAGAAAAGAGGGAAGATCGATGGCAGCATGCGGGACATGGAGAAGAACAAACACTCTCATACTGTGCGGTGAACGGGATTGGAAAGCGGCATTGTGGAGGAGAAGGGAAGAACGTCGGCGCTTGGCGTAGAAGTGGGGATAGAGCATATAGGAGAGGTTGAATAAAATGAAAACGGACGCATGTTCCTCTGCTCCAGTTCCCTTCAGAATAGTACTACTCTGCTCCCAGTCCCCTCCATAATAAATCTTTCTTGTAAATCAAAGACGAAGTAGTATGAAGAGTAGGGTCTGATACATTGCAAATGTATCTATAATTTTTGATGTTCCATGCTTGTTTTTATCTACTTTCTTGTGTTTTATCCACACTTTGGAGTACTTTTCATATGATTTCTTGGACTAACCTATTAACAAGAGCCACAGTGCTAGCTACTTGTTTTCTGCTATTTTTGGTTTCAAGAAGTCAGAAAATGAATATTCTCGGAATTTGACGGGACAAAACCCAAAGTTACTTTTTTTACCGGGGGACATCGGGAGCCAGAATACGAGACGGGGAGGGGCTTGGGCCTGGCCACACCACCTGGCCATGCGGCCAGGCCTGGCCCGCGCCAAGGGGTGGTATGGCCGCCTCCAGCACCCCCTCGAACTCTCCTTCCGCCTATATATTGCATCTCATACGGAAACCCTAAGTACCCGATCAAAATTCCACGAAAGAGTCTGTAGCCGCCGTCATCTCCATCCCTAGATCAAGAGGGGTCTGAAGCTCTTCTCGACACCCTGCCGGAGAGGGGAATTCACCCTGGAGGCCTTCTTCATCACCATGCAAGCCTCTGGTGTGATGCGTGACTAGTCCATCTCTGGACTACGGGTCCATGTAGTAGCTAGATGGCTGGTTCTCCTCCTTTGTGCTTTCATGTCTAGATCTTGTGAGCTCCGTTCATGATCAAGATCATCTATTTGTAATTCTACATGTTGTGTTTGCGAGGATCCGATGGATATTGAGATGCTATTTCAGATTGATTATTGATTATTGATTCTATCATGTCTTTGTTATTTGTGATCTTGAATGCTTTCTGTTGTTAGTAGCTATCTTGGCCAAGTAGATGATAGCAACTGCAAGAGTTAGTATTTATGCTCGATAGTGGGTTCATGCCTCTGTTAATCTTGGGAAGTGACAGAAATCTCTAAGGTACTAGATGTGCTGTTGCTACTAGGGAGAAAACAACAATCCTTTGTTCATAGAACAATTGTATTGTTTACTTTACACACAATTCGTAATGCAATAATCTGTTGCTTGCAACTTAATACTGGAGGGGGTTCGGATGATAACCTGAAGGTGGATTATTAGTCATAGATGAAGTTGGAGGAGGTCTATGTATAATGTTGTAATGCCCAACCGAATCTCAAATGAGTCAAGATGATTACTATATGCTTGTATTCTTTCTCGATGTTTGTCAATTGCCCTGCTGTAATTTGTTCACCCAGCATGTTATCTATCTTAAGGAGAGCCACCTCTAGTGAACTATGGACCCTGGTCCTTTCTTTTACATTCAATCTACAATCAAACTTTTTACTGCTTTGTGTTTACTTTCTGCAAACTATTACTTACTTCCATTTGATACGTTTAATCCTTTGTTTTTAGCAAAACCGGTGAGATTGACAACCTCATCGCAAGTTGGGGACAGAGTTCTGTGGTTGTGTTGTGTAGGTCTCCACGTTGTTGCTGGCACCGGTAGTGCACCCTACCAACGTTCAACTAGCTACACCTTTGGGGTGTTTCCTTGCTCCTACTGGATTGATAACCTTGGTTTTGTACTGAGGGAGAACTTGTTGCTATGCTCATCATACCTTCCTCTTGGGGTTCCCCAATGAGCTTGATATATTTTGGGCCATCAGGGCCCGATTATCTGCTGTGTCGAGGAGCCGAACTCGAGTGTTTTCTTTGCTAAATTTTATGGTCCTTTATGCTAAATGCATGGACCTCAGTGTAATTTTACCTTTTTTAGGTCCTCGGTGTAAATGTACCCCCACCATCTGTGTAAAATTCTAACCAAAAAGTGTAAGTTGTGAAATTTGAACAAATTTAAGCTTAGTTGTCAATGAGTATGAAAATTCTTGGATTTCAAGCCGAACGACCAAGGTCAAGGCCATATTAACATCATACTTTATGGTAATGATGCCATGTCCAAGAAGTAGGACGCCGATACATTTGGACATATTTTGAAAACAATCGAAGATGAAGTAGTATGAAGAGTATGGCTCGATCAGCTGCTCTCTCGAGAAGGAGCCATACATGACTATTTTCCTTGCTAATTTTTAGGGGGGTGCTAAATGTATCGACATCGATGTAATTTTCCCCTTTTTTGGTACTTGATGTAAAATGTACTTCCACACACCATGTAAAATTCATAACTAAAAGTGTGAGTGGTGAAATTTAGATGATTATAAGCTTACTTGTCAATGAGTATGAACATTCTTGGATTTCAGTCGAACGACCAAGGTCAAGGCCATATAAACATCATACTTTATGCTGATGATCCCATATCAGAGAACCTGCATGGCAACAGATTTGGCCATATTTTGAAAATAATTGAAGAGGAAGTAGTATGAAGAGTTTGGCTCAGCTCAACTGGTCTCTCGATAAGGAGACGAAACAAAACGTTTTCCTTTGTAGGGTCCTTTGTACTAAATGTATGGACCTCCATGTAATTTTCCCTTTTTAGGTCCTTGATGTAAAATGTACTCCCACCGAGCGTGTAAAATTCTAAACTAGAAGTATGTGGTGAAATTTAAACGAATTTAAGCTTAGTTGTCAACGAGTATGAACCATATTCTTGGATTTTCAAGACAAACGGCCAAGGTCAAGCCATATCTACACCATACTTTATGCATATGATCCCATATCCAAGAATTTGCATGCCGACAAATTTGGCCATATTTTGAAAACAATCGAAGATGAAGTAGTGTGAAGAGTGTGGCTCGATCAGCTGCTCTCTAGAGAAGGAGTCAAACCCGACTATTGTGCTAAATGTATGGACCTCAGTGTAATTTTCATTTTTTAGGTCCTTGAGGTCAAATGTACTTCCACACCCGTGTAAAATTCTAACCTAAAAGTGTAAGTGGTGAACTTTCGACAATTTTAAGCTTACTTGTCAACGAGTATGACCATTATTGGATTTCAAGCCGAACGACCAAGGTCAAAGCCATATCAACATCATACTTTATGTTGATGATCCCATATGAGAGAATTTGCATGGCGACAAATTGCCCTATTTTGAAAACAATCAAAGAGGAAGTAGTGTGTAGAGTTTGGCTCAGATCAGCTGATCTCTCGAGAAGGAGCCGAACCATAATTTTTTTACTTTTAGGGAGCTTTATGATAAATGTATGGACCTCAATATAATTATTGCTTTTTTCACGTCCCTAGTGTAAAATGTACTCTGACCAACCGTGTAAAAATCTAACCTAAGAGTAAGTGGTGAAATTTAAACAAATTTAAGCTTAGTTGTCAATGAGTATGAACCATTTTGCGATTTCAAGATGAACGACCAAGGTAATGATCCCGTATTCAAAAATTTGCTCCCCAACAAATTATGCCATATTTTGAAAACAATCGAAGATGAAGTAGTATGGAGAGTATGGCTCAATCCGCTTCTCTCTCGAGAAGGAGCCGAACCCGACTATTTTCCTTGCTTAATTTTAGGGTCCTTTGTGCTAAATGTATGGACCTCGATGTAATTTTTCCCTTTTTTAGGTCCTTGATGTAAAATGTACTTCCATGCCCATGTAAAATTCCAACCTAAAAGTGTAAGTGGTGAAATTTCGACGATTTTTTAGCTTACTAGTCAATGAATATGACCATTATTGGATTTGAAGCCGAACGACCAAGGTCAAGGCCAGATATATCAACCATCATACATTATGTTGATGATCCCATATGAGAGAATTTGCATGGCAACAAATTTGGCCATATTTTGAAAACAATCAAAGAGGAAGTAGTATCAAGAGTTTGGCTCAGATCAGCGGATCTCTCGAGAAGGAGTCGAACCAGAAAATTTTCATTTTAGGGTCCTTTATGCTAAATGTATGGACCTCGACGTAATTTTTGCTTTTTTGAGGTCCCTGATGTAAAATGTACTCCGATTAACCGTGTAAAGTTCTAACCTAAAAGGTGAAATTTAAACAAATGTAAGCTTAGTTGTCAACGGGTATGAACCATTCTTGTATTTCCAGACGAATGGCCAAGGTCAAGGCCATATCTACATCATACTTTATGTTGATGATCCCATATTCAAGAATTTGCATATCGACAAATTTGGCCATATTTTGGAAACAATCGAAGATGAACTAGTATGAAGAGTGTGGCTCGATCTGCTACTCTCTTGAGAAAAAACCGAACCCTACTATTTTTCTTGCTTAATATTAGGGTCCTTTGGGCTAAATGTATGGACCTCGATGTAATTTTCCCCCTTTTTAGGTCCTTGTTGTAAAATGTGAAGGAAATATGCCCTGAGAGGCAATAATAAAGTTGTTATTATGTATTTCTTATATATGATAGATGTTTATTTTGCATGCTATAATTGTATTGATAGGAAACGCCAATAGATGTGTGTTTAATAAACAAAAAGGGTTCCTAGTTATGCCTCTCTTATAGACTAGCTCGTTGATTAACAAGATGATCAAAGTTTCCTGATCATGGACATTGGATGTTGTTAATAACAAGGTCACAACATTTGTGAAATGATGTGATAAACATTCATCTGAAGTATAGCATTACGATCAAAGTCATTATGTTTATATTGCTACAACATCCTAAAAGTAATCTTAGTCCTTAGACCATGAGATCATGTTAATTGCTAACACCGGAAGAGTATCTTGATAACATCAAACGTCACACCATAACAGGGTGACTATAAAGGTGGGTTCAGTGCTACGAAGGTGTTATGTTGAGGCTCATGGATCAAAAGTGGAATTTGTCAATCCCGATGATGGATAGATATACGCTGGGCCCTCTCGGTGATATCACATTAAGATAGCTTGCAAGCAAGTGATGTGATCACTAGAATGTTATATCACGGGAACGAGAAAAGAGTGCATTACGGTAACGAGATCAAACTAGGTATTTGGATACCGATGATCGAATCTCGGACATGTATTATATCATGAGACGAAGGGATTAAATTACTAGCATTAAAGGTTCTCATGATCACAGAAGTCATCGTTGAATGTGCAGGAGTCAGTATGGATCTCTAGGACCCGCTTTTGATTATTGATCTGAGAGGAGTCTCAATCATGTCTGCATTATTCGCGAACCGTAGGGTGACACACTTAAGGGTTGCCGGATACCATTTTGGAGCACATATGTTTGAGACAGAAGGATTGCAAAGCGTAGGAAATGTTTCAATAGAAACAGGAATTGTTTCGATAGAAACCGGAATTGTTTCGGGTGAAATTGAAGAAAGTGGTTATGCATGTGATATTGAAATGTTGCAAGGGTTTTTATGTAAATGTTTGTTAATTAAAGTAATTAACAAAATTCTGAATAAAATAAATAAAAGAGTTTTACTAATTGAGAGTAGCGTTAAATTTGGTGGAAATTTAATGCATGTGAGTGGAATTTTGGGTGGAGTCAAAATTGATGTGAGTGGAGCTTCCACCACATGAATGAGGAAGAGGTGGGAGCACCCTCCTTGGCCACCGGCCATGGTAGGGGAGGATCCCCCCTCTCCTATAAAAGGCCCCCCTCTCCTCCCTCACAAAGTACACCTCCTCGTGAAGGATCTATCTCCCCCTCTAGATATTCCCCCATGGTCTCGGATTAGCGAGATACATGTTCCCGGTGGCCTTGCGTCTGGAAGGAGTTGCTGCTTCCGCTGATTTGCTGGATCGAGGAGGTGGAGGTTGTCCGGTGGCTTGGACGTGTGTGCGAGGATGGATGCGTTGCTGATTTGTGGCGCTCGGACTTCCACACAATCTTGAGATCGGCAAGCGTATGACTACATCAACCACGAGTTCCTACTCGTTAACAAAGCTAGTTGTCTTTGAGGGTAAGTTATCTATGGATCTATAACCACCTGTTGCTTTGTATCTAGTAGATAGATCTTGGCGTATTGTTCTCATCGTAGGAAATTTTTTGTTTTCTATGCTGCGAACCCAACAGTGGTATCAGAGCCTGATCTATGCGCAGGTGCTTTGCACGGGTAGTACACATAAGTTTATATGTGGACGATAATGATCATGTTACGGCATCTTCTATGTATTTTGGATATTGGTGGCATAGTGGGATGAAGCGGCCCGGACCAACCTTACATGTCATCGTACATGAGACCGGTTCCACGACTGACATGCAACTAGTTTTGCATAAGTGGCTGGCGGGTGTCTGTCTCTCCTACTATAGTCAATATATGATTCACAATGAGTTGATAATAACTTGGTTATCCTTGTTGTGGTTCATGTTCGTAGGTAAGACCGGTTCTATCTCCGAAAGCCCTAAACCACGTAAAACTTGCAATTGATAAATTAGAGGCGTCTAGTTTAGATCGTTGTTGGGCTAGTGTCTTGATATGGTATTGTTGTAAGTAGATGTATGATAGATACTCTTACAAAACATTCAACGTGTAAGTTCCATAGACCTTGGCCTTACACACAAAGGAATGATAGAGGTCATACCACGATGCAAATGATAGAGATCAAATGCATGGACGATATCATCTCACTTTACACATTAGATGTTAGCATCTTATACTGCTAGTTTGGCACTTTTGGTGGCATTGTAAGATGATCCCTCATTTAGATATCAAGATAATATGTGTTCTTCCTTAAGTATGCACCATTCTATGGATCGTGTTTTGAGACATCACGTGATGATCATGTGTACTCGAGTCTACGCTTTCATACAATGGGGGTAAGATAGTTTTACACACGTGAATACTAAGGTTCTTACTTGGTGTGCCCAGCATGTATAGACATGGCCTCGAAACACGGACCGAAATGTTAAGCATGAGTCATATAGTTGATATGATGCCCATATAGATGCTTGCCTTTGAAGCTACACCGACTCACGTGATGATCGGACTTGGTGTAGTCGGTTTGGTTCATGTAATCACCAAAAAGGCACGAGGGATGTTGTTTTTAGTGGGAGTTCATTAGTAATTTGGATTAGTTGAACTCAATCTATCATAAACTTAGTCTAAATATACTTTACAAATTCTATTGTAGATGGCACCACCTTCTTTTAATTTCAATGTGTTCATGGAGAAAGAGAAACTTGCTGCGAATGGTAGCAACTTCACCAACTGGGCTATGAATTTGAGGATTCTCCTCACTGTTGCACAAAAGCAATATGTGCTAGAGGCGCCGCTAGGCCCCCCACCAGCTCCTGATGCCCTTGACGATGAAAAGAATGTCTATATAACTCGTCAGGAGGACCACAACTTAGTTCATTGCGGCATATTGTAATGGCTGGAGCCAGAACTTCGAAAGCGTTTCGAAAATGGCAATGCCTTTGATACCATGGGAGAATTGAAAAAGACATTCAATACCATGCTGCCGTAGAGAGTTATAATGCTTCTAAAAGGTTCTTTAGCTGCATGACGGAGGAGATTAGCTCCGTTAGTGAGGACGTATTCAAAATGTCTGGGTACGCCGATAAGCTTGTGTCCTTGGGAATAACGATTCCCATTGACTTAGGCATACATCGTGTTCTCCAATCTCTGCCACCTATCTACAAGAGCTTCGTGATGAACTATAATATGCAGGGCATGAAGAAGTCTCTTGCCGAGCTTCTGTCAATGCTTAATACTGTAGAAGTGGAGATTAGGAAAGAACATCAAGTGTTGATGATCAATAAGACCACCGGTTTCAAGAAGGACAAGAAAGGCAAGAAGAAGGGAAAGAAGGGCGGCAAATCTGTTGTTGCACCTGAAAAGAAATCCCGAGCTGGCCCTAAGTCTGATACCGAGTGTTACTATTGCAAGGGAACTGGCCATTGGAAGCGCAACTGCCCCAAGTATTTGGCGGACAAGAAGGCCGGCAAGGCAAACAAAGGTATATGTGATATACATGTTATTGACGTGTACTTGACTAGTAATCGCAGTAGCACCTGGGTATTTGATATGAGATCGGTTGCTAATATATGTAACTCGATTCAGGGGCTGCGGAACAAGCGATAGCTAGCAAGGGATGAGGTCACGATTCATGTCGGCAATGGATCAAGAGTTGATGTGATCGCCGTCGGAACACTGCCTCTCCATATGCCTTCGGGATTAGTAATAAATATGAATAATTGTTATTTGGTGTCTGCAATGAGCATGAACATTATATCCGGATCGTGTTTGATGCAAAGTGGTTATTAATTTAAATCTGAAAACAATGGTTGTTCGATTTATATGAGTGATATCTTTTATGGTCATGCAGTTGTGTTGAATGGTTTGTTTCTACTAGATCTCGATAGTAGTATTATGCATATTCATAATGTTGATGCTAAAAGGAATAAACTTGATAATGATATATCTGCATATATGTGGCACTGCCGTCTAGGTCATATTGGCGTTAAACGCATGAAGAAACTCCATTCTGATGGACTTTTGGAATCACTTGATTTTGAATCATTTTATACATGTGAGCCATGCCTTATGGGCAAGATGACTAGAACCCCGTTTTCCGGGTTCAATGGAACAGGCGACAGACTTATTGGAAATTATACATGCTGATGTGTGTGGACCAATGAGTGTGTCGGTGCGAGGTGGATATCGTTATTTTGTTACTTTCACGGATGATTTGAGTAGATACGGGTATATCTATTTGATGAAACATAAGTCTGAAACCTTTGAAAAGTTCAAGGAATTTCAGAATGAAGTGGAAAATCATCGTAACAGAAAGATCAAATTTCTGCGGTCCGACCGTGGAGGAGAGTACCTTAGTTACGAGTTTAGCACACATATGAGAGACTGTGGAATAGTTTCACAACTCACGCCTGCCAGAACACCACAACGTAATGGTGTGCCGGAACGTCGTAATCGTACTTTATTAGATATGGTTTGATCTATGATGTCTCTGACTAATTTGCCACTGTCATTTTGGGGGTATGCACTAGAAACTGCTGCATTCACTTTAAATCGGGCACCATCTAAATCCGTTGAAATGACACCGTATGAATTATGGTTTGGAAACAAACCTAAGCTGTCATTTCTTAAAGTTTGGGGATGTGATGTTTATGTGAAGAAACTTCAGCTGGATAAACTCGAACCCAAAGCGGAAAAATGCGTCTTCATAGGATACCCTAAGGAAACGATTGGGTATACCTTCTATCACATATCCGAAGGCAAGGTTTTTTTGCCAAGAATGGATCCTTTCTTGAGAAGGAGTTTCTCGTGAAAGGTGTCAGTAGTCGGAAGGTAGAACTCGAAGAGGTTACTGAACCTTCTCTTCATGAAATGGTGAGTAGCACAGCACCGGAATTTGTTTCGGAGTTGATTTCACCCGATGAAGAAAGAGCTAATGATAATGATCATGAAACTCCGAAAGAGGATACTACCGAACCTCGCAGGTCAAGCAGGACACGTGCAGCTCCTGAGCTGTACGGCAATCTTGTTATGAATTTCATGATTAATGAAATAGATGACCCTGTGACGTATGAAGAAGCGATGATGAGCCCGAATTCCAACAAATGGCTAGAAGCCATGAAATCCGAGATGGAATCCATGTACAAATACCAGGTTTGGACCTTGGTGGACTTACCTCATGATCGAAAGGCCATTGAGAATAAATGGATTTTCAAAAGAAAAACTGATGCGGATGGTAATGTGACCATCTATAAAGCTTGACTTGTTGCAAAGGGGTTTTGACAAATTTAGGGAGTTGACTATGATGAGACATTCTCTCCTGTAGTGATGCTAAAGTCGGTTAGGATAATGTTAGCAATTGCTGCATATTTCGATTATGAAATATGGCAGATGGATGTCAAAACTGCGTTCCTCAATGGTAATATTGAAGAAGAGTTGTATATGATACAACCTAAGGGTTTTGTCGATCCTAAGGATGCTGATAAGGTATGCAAGCTTCAGCGGTCCATCTATGGACTGAAGCAAGCATCCCGGAGTTGGAATCTTGGCGTTGATGAGGTGATCAAAGAGTTTGGATTTGTCCAAACTTATGGAGAGGCTTGTATTTACAAGAAAGTGAGTGGTAGCAATGTGGCATTTCTGATATTATATGCGGATGACATATTATTGATTAGAAATGATATAGATCTTTTAAACAGTGTTAAAAGTTATCTAAACAGCAAATTTTCGATGAAAGACCTTGGTGAAGCTTCATATATATTAGGCATTAAAATCTATAGAGATAGATCAAGGCGCCTAATTGGGCTATTGCATAGTACATACCTTGATAAGATATTAAAGAAGTTTAATATGGATGGAAGTAAGAAGGCAAGACATTGAGTAAGACTCAAAGTCCGGCTACGGCGGAAGAAAGAGAGATAATGGATAAGATCCCCTATGCCTCAGCCATAGGCTCTATAATGTACGCCATGCTATGTACAAGACCAGATGTGGCACATGTTATTAGTTTGACTAGTAGGTACCAATCTGATCCAGGTTTGGAACACTGGATAGCAGTCAAGAATATCCTTAAGTACTTAGGAAGAACTAAGGATATGTTTCTTGTATACGGAGGTGAAGAAGGGCTAGTCGCTAAGTGTTATGTCGATGCTAGCTTTTACACTGATCCGGATGACTCTAAGTCTCAATCCGGATACGTATTTCTGTTGAATGGAGCAGTAGTTAGTTGGAGGAGTTCCAAACAAGTTGTGGTGGCTGGATCAACGACGGAGGCGGAATATGTTGCTGCTTCAGAAGCGGCGCATCAAGCGGTTTGGATGAAGGAGTTCATAACGGAACTGGGTGTGGTTCCTAGTGCATTGGACCCAATGGTGATCTATTGTGACGACAATGCAGCCATAGCCAACGCCAAGGAACCAAGGTATCACAAGAATTCCAAGCATATTAAGCGCCGGTTTCACTCCATCCGCGAGCATGTCAAGGATGCAGATATAAATATTTGTAAAGTACACACGGACCTAAATGTAGCGGATCCGTTGACTAAAGTTCTCCCTAGGGAAAAACATGATCAACACCAGAACTCCATGGGTGTTAGATTTATCACTATGTAAACTAGATCATTGTCTCGAGTGCAAGTGGGAGACTGAAGGAAATATGCCCTGAGAGGCAATAATAAAGTTGTTATTATGTATTCCTTGTATATATGATAGATTTTTATTTTGCATGCTATAATTGTATTGATAGGAAACGTCAATACATGTGTGTTTAATAAACAAAAAGGGTTCCTAATTATGCCTGCCTTATAGACTAGCTCGTTGATTAACAAGATGATCGAAGTTTCCTAATCATGGACATTGGATGTTGTTAATAACGAGGTCACAGCATTTGTGAAATGATGTGATGAATATTTATCCGAAGTATAGCATTACGATCAAAGTAATTATGTTTATATTGCTATAACATCATATGAAGTAATCTTAGTCCTTAGACCATGAGATCATGTTAATTGCTAACACCGGAAGAGTATCTTGATAACATCAAACGTCACACCATAACAGGGTGACTATAAAGGTGGGTTCAGTGCTACGAAGGTGTTATGTCGAGGCTCATGGATCAAGAGTGTAATTTTTCAATCCCGATGACGGATAGATATACTCTAGGCCCTCTTGGTGATATCACATTAAGATAGCTTGCAAGAAAGTGATGTGATCACTAGAATGTTATATCACGGGAACGAGAAAAGAGTGCATGTCGGTAACAAGATCCTACTAGGTATTTGGATACCGATATCGAATCTCGGACATGTATTATATCATGAGACAAAGGGATTAAATTACTAGCGTTAAAGGTTCTCACGATCACAGAAGTCATCGTTGAATGTGTAGGAGTGAGTATGGATCTCCAGGACCCGCTTCTGATTATTGATGTGAGAGGAGTCTCAATCATGTCTGCATTATTTTGAACCGTAGGGTGACACACTAAAGGGTTGTCGGACACCATTTTGGACCACATATGTTTCAGACAAAAGGATTGCAAAGAGCAGGAAATGTTTCAATAGAAACAGGAATTGTTTCGGGTGAAATTGCAAAAAGTGGTTCTGCATGTGATATTGAAATGTTTCAAGGGGTTTTATGTGAATGTTTGTTAATTAAATTAATTAACCAAACTCCGAATAAAATAAATAAAAGAGTTTTATTAGTTGAGAGTAGCATTAAATTTGGTGGAAATTTAATGCATGTGAGTGGAATTTTGGGTGGAGTCAAAATTGATGTGAGTAGAGCTTCCACCACATGAATGAGGAAGAGGTGGGGGCATCCTCCTTGGCCGCCGGCCATGGTAGGGGAGGAGCCCCCCTCTCCTATAAAAGGACCCCCTCTCCTCCCTCACAAAGTACACCTCCTCGTGAAGGATCTCTCTCCCCCTCTAGATATTACCCCATGGTCTCGAATTAGCGAGATACATGTTCCCGATGGCCTTGCGTCTGGAAGGAGTTGTTGCTTCCACTGATTTGCTGGAGCGAGGAGGTGGAGGTAGTCTGGTGGCTTGGACGTGTGTGCGAGGATGGATGCGCTGCTGATTTGCGGCGCTCGGACTTCCACACGATCTTGAGATCGGCAAGTGTACGACTACATCAACCACGAGTTCCTACTCGTTAACAAAGCTAGTTGTCTCCGAGGGTAAGTTCTCTATGGATGTATATCCACCCGTTGCTCTGTATCTAGTAGATAGATCTTGGCGTATAGTTCTCATTGTAGGAAATTTTTTGTTTTATATGCTGCGAACCCAACAAAATGTACTCCCATCGACCGTGTAAAATTCTAACCTAAAAGTAAGTGGTGTTATTTAAATGAATTTCAGCTTATAGTTGTCAACGAGTATGAACAATCTTTGATTTCAAGCCAAACCACCATAAGGTCGAGGCTATATCTCTACATCATACTTTATCCGGATGATCGAGTATCCAAGAAATTGCATGGCGATAGATTTGGCCATATTGTGAAAACAATCAAAGAGAAAGTAGTATGAAGAGTATGGCTCGATTGACTTCTGTCTTGAGAAGGAGCCGAACCCTATTGTTTTCTTTGCTCAATTTTAGGGATCTTTGTGCTAAATGTATGGACCTCGATGTAATTTCCCCCCTTTTTAGGTCTTTGATGTAGAATGTACTCCCACCGACCATGTAAAATGTTAACCTAAAAGTAAGTGATGAAATTTCAATGAATTTAAACATAGTTGTCAACAAGTATGAAAAAATCTTGGATTTTCAAGCTGAATGACCACGAGGTCAAGGCCATATGTCTACATCATACTTTATGTTGATGATCCCATATTCAAGAATTTGTATGGCGACAGATTTGGCCATATTTTGAAAAACAATCAAAGAGGAAGTAGTATGAAGGATATGGCTCGACCAGCTGCTCTCTCGAGAAGGAGCCAAACCCGACTATTTTCTTTGCTCAATTTTAGGGTCCTTTGTGCTAAATGTATGGACCTCGATGTAATTTTCCCTTTTTTTAGATCCTTTATGTAGAATGTACTTTATTCTTATGATCCCATATCCAAGAATTTGCATGCCGACAAATTTGGCCATCTTTTGAAAACAATCAAAGATATTAAAAACAAAAAATAATCAATTTCATTTTACCAAGTGACAGGAATTTATTTTCTGAAAAGCAAGTAAGAAGAATTTATTTCCTTTTTTCTATTAAAAAATAAACAGCAAGAAGAGACTATATGAGCACAGAGGAGGCAGCGAGAGAGCTACGAAGAGGAGGATTTGAAGGTGGTGCGATGTCAAAGCAAAGCTGGGATGGGTTCCTAACACGAGGTATAGGGTACAATGAGTAGAGTAAATTTTAGGACCACAATATATATGCATGCAAAACAAAATGTGTCATCTCTCTCCTTCACTCCCCCATCACCACCCCCACACCCCGACTGGCTGATCTCTCCCTCGTCCACAAAGTGGCGCTGTGCACGTGCGTCGACTGAGAACCTGCCTTATGTCGGCGGCTCCGTGTCTGTGTCTGGCGTGTTTGTCAGCTGCGTCGGTGGGAACCATTTTGGTCCTTGGCGGAAAAAAGTATTACTACTACAGTAGTTCAATATAGTAGCAATTCAAACTTTCCCGGTTTCGAAATTTTCTCTTCCCTCACAAACATCCGGGGGGGGAGGATATTCAAAAGAGGCCAGCCAAAAAACAAAAACATCGATCGCATTGGATGCTCACCATTATGATCTGACCAACATACCTACTCTGCACTACTCTACATCTGTACCCTAGGAAGAGGAAGCACCAAGCACACCCGCAGTAAGCTGGTTTGAAAGTGAGGAGCGCTTCTTTTTTTTTCTTCCGTGAAGCAAGTAGTACTCCCTCGTTGCCAAATTAGGACGCGTATTACTTCTGGTCAGAGTCAAATTTAATAAACTTTGACTAAATGGACGACATCAACTCACTGTTATTAGAATCATCATGAACTATATTTTCATATTATATGCATTTGTCATTAGAAAAGTCAGTATGTTTTTACATATAGAAGGTTGAACTTTATAAAGATTGACTTTGACCAAACCTAATTTGCATCCAAAATTGGGAAAGAGGAAGTAGTATGAACAGTATGGCTCGATCAGCTGCTCTCTCGAGGAGTCGTACCCGACTATTTTCAATTCCTTGTTTGGTTTTAGGGTCCTTTGTGCTAAATGTATGGACCTCGATGTAGTTTTCCCTTTTTTTAGGTCCTTGATCTAAAATGTAGTCCCACCATCCGTGTAAAATTCTAACCAATAAGTGTAAGTGGTGAAATTTAAACGAATTTAAGCTTACTTCTCCACGGGTATGAACATTCTTGGATTTCAAGCCAAACGACCAAGGTCAAGGCAATATCAACATCATACTTTATGTTGATGGCCCCATACGAGAGAATTTGCATGCCAATAGATATGGCCATATATTTTGAAAACAATCGGAGAGGAAGTAGTATGAAGAGTTTGGCTCAGATTAGCTGATGTTCGAGAAGGATCCGAAATAGAAAATTTTCCTTTTAAGGTCGTTTGGGATAAATGTATGGACCCCAATGTAAATTTCCTTTTTTAGAAATTTGATGTAAAATATGCTCCCACCGCGACCGTGTAAAATGCTAACCTAAAAGTAAGTGGTTAAATTTAAACAAATTTAAGCTTAGCTATCAACAAGTAGGAACTTTATTAGATTTCAAGCCGAACGACCACATGGTCAAGGGCATATCTCTACATCATACTTTATGATGATGATCCCATATCCAAGAATTTGCATGGCGACAAATTTGGCCATATTTGTAAAACACTCGAAGAGGAGTTAGTATGAAACGTATGGCTCGATTAGCTGCTCTCTCGAGAAGGAGCCGAACCCGACTATTTTCTTCGCTTAATTTTAGGGTCATTTGTGCTAAATGTATGGACCTCAATGTAATTTTCCCTTTTTTAGGTACTTTATGTAAAATGTACTCCCACCATCTGCGTAAAATTCTAACCTAAAATTAAGCGGTGAAATTGAAACCAATTTAAGCATAGTTATCGACGAGTATGAAAAATTCTTGGATTTCAAGACGAACGACCAAGGTCAGGTCAATGCCATGTCAACATCATACTTTACGCTGATGACCGCATATCAAAGAATTTGCATGGCAACAGATTTGTCCATATTATTTTGAAAACAATCAAAGAGGAAGTAGTATGAAGAGTTTGGCTCAGATCAGCTAATAGTCTCTCGAGAAGGAGTCGAACCAATGCAACAAAAGGTTTTCCTTTTAGGGTTCTTTGTGCTAAATATATGGACATCGATGTAATTTCCCTCCATTTTAGGTCCTTGATGTAAAATATGCTCCCACCGATCGTGTAAAATGCTAACCTAAAAGTAAGTGGTGAAATTTTAATGAATTTAAACTTAGTTGTCAACGAGTATGAACTTTCTTAGATTTCAAGCCGAACGACCACAAGGTCAAGACCATATCTCTACATCATACATTATGATGATGATCCCATATCAAATAATTTTCATGGCGACAGATTTGGCCATATTTTGAAAAAAATCAAAGAGGAAGTAGTATGAATAGTATGGCTCGATCAGCTACTCTCGTGAGAGGGAGCCAGACCCGACTGTTTTCCTTGCTTGATTTTAGGGTCGTTTGTGCTAAATGTATGGACCTCGATGTAATTTACCCCTTTTTAGGTCTAAAAGTGTAAGTGGTGAAATTTATAGGATTATTTTAAGCTTACCTGTCAACGAGTATGAACATTCTTGGATTTCAAGCCGAATGACCATGGTCGTCAAGGCCATATCAACATCATACTTTATGCTCATGATCCCATGTTAGAGAATGTGCATGGCAACATATTTGGCCATGTTTTGGAAACAATCGAAGAGCAAGTAGTATTAAGTGTTTGGCTCAGACCATATTATCTCTCGAGAAGGAGTCGAACCAGAATTTTTCCTTTTAGGGTCCTTTATGCTAAATGTATGGACCTCGATGTAATTTTTGCTTTTTTGAGGTTCCTGATGTAAAATGTACTCCGATCGACCGTGTAAAGTTCTAACCTGAAAGTAAGTGGTGAAATTTAAATGAATTTAAGCTTAGTTGTCAATGGGTATGAACCATTCTTCAATTTCAAGACAAACCATCAAGGCCATATCTACATCATACTTTATGCTCATGATCCCATGTCCAAGAATTTTCATGCCGACAAATTTGGCCATATTTTGAAAACAATCGAAGATGAAGTAGTCTGAAGAGTATGACTCGATCATCTACTCTCATGAGAAGGAGCCAGACCTGACTATTTTCCTTGCTTAATTTTAGGGTCCTTTGTGCTAAATCTGTGGACCTCGATATAATTTTCCCCCTTTTTTAGGTCCTTGATGTAGAATGTACTCCCACCAACCATGTAAATTGCTAACCTATAAGTAAGTGATGAAATTTCAACGAATTTAAGCATAGTTGTCAACGTGTATGAAAAAATCTTGGATTTCAAGCCGAACGACCATGAGGTCAAGGCCATATCGCTACATCATACTTTATGTTGATGATCCCATATTCAAGAATTTGCATGGCGACAGATTTGGCCATATTTTGAAAACAATCAAAGAGGAAGTAGTATGAAGAGTTTGGCTCAGATCAGCTAATAGTCTCTCGAGAAGGAGTCGAACCAATGCAACAAAAGGTTTTCCTTTTAGGGTTCTTTGTGCTAAATATATGGACATCGATGTAATTTCCCTCCATTTTAGGTCCTTGATGTAAAATATGCTCCCACCGATCGTGTAAAATGCTAACCTAAAAGTAAGTGGTGAAATTTTAATGAATTTAAACTTAGTTGTCAACGAGTATGAACTTTCTTAGATTTCAAGCCGAACGACCACAAGGTCAAGACCATATCTCTACATCATACATTATGATGATGATCCCATATCAAATAATTTTCATGGCGACAGATTTGGCCATATTTTGAAAAAAATCAAAGAGGAAGTAGTATGAATAGTATGGCTCGATCAGCTACTCTCGTGAGAGGGAGCCAGACCCGACTGTTTTCCTTGCTTGATTTTAGGGTCGTTTGTGCTAAATGTATGGACCTCGATGTAATTTACCCCTTTTTAGGTCTAAAAGTGTAAGTGGTGAAATTTATAGGATTATTTTAAGCTTACCTGTCAACGAGTATGAACATTCTTGGATTTCAAGCCGAATGACCATGGTCGTCAAGGCCATATCAACATCATACTTTATGCTCATGATCCCATGTTAGAGAATGTGCATGGCAACATATTTGGCCATGTTTTGGAAACAATCGAAGAGCAAGTAGTATTAAGTGTTTGGCTCAGACCATATTATCTCTCGAGAAGGAGTCGAGCCAGAATTTTTCCTTTTAGGGTCCTTTATGCTAAATGTATGGACCTCGATGTCATTTTTGCTTTTTTGAGGTTCCTGATGTAAAATGTACTCCGATCGACCGTGTAAAGTTCTAACCTGAAAGTAAGTGGTGAAATTTAAATGAATTTAAGCTTAGTTGTCAATGGGTATGAACCATTCTTCAATTTCAAGACAAACCATCAAGGCCATATCTACATCATACTTTATGCTCATGATCCCATGTCCAAGAATTTTCATGCCGACAAATTTGGCCATATTTTGAAAACAATCGAAGATGAAGTAGTCTGAAGAGTATGGCTCGATCATCTACTCTCATGAGAAGGAGCCAGACCTGACTATTTTCCTTGCTTAATTTTAGGGTCCTTTGTGCTAAATCTGTGGACCTCGATATAATTTTCCCCCTTTTTTAGGTCCTTGATGTAGAATGTACTCCCACCAACCATGTAAATTGCTAACCTATAAGTAAGTGATGAAATTTCAACGAATTTAAGCATAGTTGTCAACGTGTATGAAAAAATCTTGGATTTCAAGCCGAACGACCATGAGGTCAAGGCCATATCGCTACATCATACTTTATGTTGATGATCCCATATTCAAGAATTTGCATGGCGACAGATTTGGCCATATTTTGAAAACAATCAAAGAGGAAGTAGTATGTAGAGTATGGCTCGACCAACTACTCTCTCGAGAAGGAGCCGAACCAGATTGTTTTCTTTGCTCAATTTTAGGGTCCTTTGTGCTAAATGTATGGACCTCGATGTAATTTTCCCTTTTTTAGGTCCTTTATGTAGAATGTACTTTATGCTTATGATCCCATATCCAAGAATTTGCATGCCGACAAATTTGGCCATCTTTTGAAAACAATCGAAGATATTAAAAATAATCAATTTCATTTTTCCAAGTGACATGAATTTATTTTTTGAAAAGCAAGTAAGAAGATTTTTTTTGATCAACTGCTCTCTCGAGGAGCCGTACCTGACTGTTTTCAATTCCTTATTTGGTTTTATGGTCCTTTGTACTAAATGTATGGACCTCGATGGAATTTTCCCTTTTTAGGTCCTTGATGTAAAATGTAGTCCCACCATCCATGTAAAATTCTAACCAAATAGTGTAAGTGGTGAAATTTAAACGAATATAAGCTTACTTGTCAACGAGTATGAAGATTCTTGGATTTCAAGCCGAACGACCAAGGCCAAGGCCATATCAACATCATACTTTATGCTGATGGCCCCATATGATAGAATTTGCATGGTAATAGATTTGGCCATATTATGAAAACAATCAAAGAGGAAGTAGTATGAAGAGTTTGGCTCAGATCAGCTAATCTCTCGAGAAGGAGCCGAACCAGAAAGTTTTCCTTTTACGGTCCTTTGGGCTAAATGTATGGACCTCCATGTAAATTTCCCATTTTTGGTCTTTGATGTAAAATATGCTACCACCGATCGTGTAAAATACTAATATAAAAGTAAGTTGTGAAATTTAAACGAATTTAAGATTGGATTTTAAGCCGAACGACCACAAGGTTAAGGCCATATCTCTACATTAAACTTTATGATCCCATATCCAAGAATTTGAATGGCGACAGATTCGATCAGCTGCTCTCTCGAGAAGGAGTCGAACCCGACTACTACTCCCTCTGGCCCAAATTAATTGACTTGCATTTATCAGATTCAAATGCATCTAGCACTAGAACGTGTTTGTATACATCCGAATCTAGACAAATTCGGGTAAGTAATTTGAGGGATTACAATAGAGTAGCAATTCAAACTTTCCGAGTTTCGAAATTTTCACTTCCTTCACAAACATCGGGGGGAAGGATATTCAATAAATCGTCATTCGCAGTACTACTAGTACTACACGGTACAGTGAGTAGTAACAAAAGAAACATTTTTTTGATGATAGTACCAAAAGAAAGGACGTCCCAAAAGAAACTTCATTCAACCATTAACGGGTTGTTTGGTTCAGTGGCTATCCAGTGGATAACACGGGATATCCACTTTTTTGGTCATCTAGTGTTTGGTTTAGAGGGTGGAGGTGATATGGATAACCACTTTTGGCTCAAAATGGTGGTTGAGCATATCCCACAAAAAGAGCTGGATGATCTCAACCACTTTTGGATAGCACCTTCGAAGCGTTTTCTTGTTCGTTCACCCTTCCTCTCGAGAGAAAATAACCATATTTTCTTGCCTATGGGATCGACACGAGGGCGGCCATAGCGTAGGCTGTCGGGCAGAGCAGGTGTTCGAATACACACGCGGGCATAGGCCACCAGGCAGAGTAGGTAGGAAGAAGGGGCGCAGGCAGCCAGGTTGACACGGGGTCGACAGGGGCAAAAGGGTGGCGAGCTGCCGGCGGTCGTGGCCGCTGCTAGGGAAGTGGTGAGGCGGATGAAGAAGACAAGGTGAAATAGGAAAATGAAAAAAACAGTTGGGCCAATAGATTTTGACTCGCTATCCCTAACCACTTTTTATCCTACTTTAGCAAACAAAAAAGACTACCCCTAACCAGCTGTTTAGGGATATCCTCATCCCTAAATGACATCCTCTAAACCAAACAGCCCCTAACATAACATCACGAGTTTATATATAAAGGACTTGCTGCTAAACTATTGCAGGTTCGGCACCTCCTAGCACTAGTCCGTGCCGCCAGTGGCAGCTCGTGACATCGGCACCAACGCCAGCTCTAGCAACACAGGCGGCTCCTGACTCATCGGCACCTCCAGATAACACGGCGGCACCTCCCGAGCCATTAACGGTACCTCCTGAGCCATCAGCGGCACCTCCGGATAACATGGCGGCACCTCCGGATAAGGCGGCTATACCTCCTAAGCCATAAGTGGCACCTACGGATATGGTGGCGATACCTCCGAGGCCATCGGCAACTCCAGGAGGACACTGTGGATGAAGTTGCTGTTGTTGGGGAACCGGTCCCAGTAATTGGTGAAAATGTTGGCGTCGGTGAACACCACCATCTCGCAGCCGTAGTGGAAGGCCTGGCCGTGGAGGAGACAGTTGTCCCTGAAGTTGACGAACTTGACCTTCAATGTCTAGTCCGGATTATCGTGGAGGCGATACATACGGTACTTGCGGCGACCATACCCAGCGTTGAGGAAGGTGCAAGCCAGCTGCCACTTTGTTCTCCGGAAGGAGAAGGCCCAAATGCGCAGGGAGTTGTCCTCCTGTGCGGCGATGTCGGGGTCTTTGCACTCCGGTACAGCGGGCGGCAGCCGGAAGGTGGCCATGGATAACAGATGAGGACGGATATGGTTACTGGAAGCGGTGGATTGGTGGTGCGGGGAAGGGGAGAGGATAAATAGGAAGGAGATGATCCGATATTAATGTGGTAGATTACCAAAGCTTGGGGACAATCAATGTCGTTGATAAAGCCAATGCATGTGGCAAATATCGATGACGATGACTAGGGTAAGCGAGTGGACGGAACGCTGACTCTGCTTCCCGCACTCGATGGCCCAGTCATAATTTTCTAGTGTGTCCAAGGAGACCGCGACCTCCCCCATCTATGGGCTCTACGTAGATGATTGAGTTGATGGGTGAAAACAAATTGATAAAGTGAGCTATTTCCTACTCCCTCCGGTCCGAGATTTTCTATATCTATAATATCTATATCACTATATAGTACAATAGTTTTTGAATTTGTTTTTTCCCTTCAGTTCTAGAACCTTCCCAACATTGAATAATATATGTCGTTGATCTTCTGTGTCCACTCTTGCATTTATGTCTGGCACTTGTTCAGGTGGGAAGCATCACAACAGTCACCTCTTCCTTCCCGTGTAAGCTTCCGTGCAATGGAGTACAACCATGTAGGCGCAGCAGTGTAAAAAAGATTGGGGCCCGTAGTGGTCCAGCCAACTTTCCTTCTGTTTGCCTCATGCTTCTGCCCAAAAAATGAGCTCTGGATGGATGTTTTCTTTCTCTTCCATATTAGGCTGCTCTTCATAGTGCTAAATAACTTAGGCTAGTAAAACTTTCACATGTCACTACAGTACCTTCAAAGTGTACTAGGTGAAAACAAATATACACCGTTACTTTTAATAGATGTGGCTCTTTCATATTTTTTTGAGCTTTACCTATTATAGAGCATAATTTTATATAGTGATGATATGTCATACTTTATTATTATGTGGGTCTCACGTGCCAACTTACTAATAAAAGGGTGGTGCACAAATACAAAGAGGCCACTAATCTTGTCCAACTAAACCAGGAATTTGTAAATAATAAGGCCTCAAAATATACAAAAAGGACCCTAGTACAGAAAGGAAAGGCGCAATCAGGTAGAGCTTCATTGATTATCAGCTGTGGTATATAAAAGAAGGGCACGGCTCGAGGCCAGATCAGAGAGTCCTCATTTCGCCCACCCAAATCGCAATGCTTGGGACGGTCACTCTGAAGATGGAAGCCACTGTTCTCAACTGTTCCTCCTACTCCCAACCCCTCAAGCCCTGGTGGGTCTACAAGGTCTCTCCATTTCTCCCTCACAATCCATTGATTTTTCTTTTGTCGGTTCATCTGTGTAACTATTTTATTTTTCAAACTTCCATTTCTACAGTGCAAGGATATTCATCTGGTCTGGCACCGCTGCGTCCGCAAGATCACCTCCCGCCAGAAGTGCGAACATCCTAGCGGCAGATTCACCCACGAGCCCGCCATGGATGCCATCCTATCAGTGGCTAGGGTTGAGTGCGCCTACAAAGGCTACAGTAGTTTGCTGCCCTACTACGAACTCCACGAGCACGAAATCATGTGTCGGTATGCTCCCTGCACTTGCACGGAGACCGGCTGTGACTTCTTCGCCCCGCCACCAGCGCTCGTCGCCCACCTCAAAGCGGTCCACTTGATCCAAGTGCAGAAGATCCAGTATGCCACCACCAAAGCTTTCCAGGAGCTGGTGTCGCTGTCGGGTGAACCGTCCCGCTGGCTCATCGTCATTGGGGAGCTGGATGGCGTCGTGTTCGTTCTGACGATTGGCTTGGTAAGCACAGTCACCCTCGTGTCTGCGGTCTGTGTTAGGGCCGTGATGAGCGACTTGCCGGTGTACAGGGTAAGGATGTGGGCGCAATGCTCGCTGCCGCTCTCCTGGACGGATGGTAGGAGGAGGATCGGTAGCGTGACGGTGGAGCTCGATGCGCCGAGTTCCACTAAGCCGGGCGAGGTCGTGTTTGAGGACCTTACGTCTTACCTGGCGACATCGCCTCATTACCTAGTCGGTCCTGCTACCTCGAAGGAGCTGCGTTTCTTCTTCCGCATCAAGTTTTAGTGGTGATGTAAGCTGCTGTTAATTGGTTTAATTGCAGAATGATCATTTGCATACCAGAAATGGTGGATTTTGTAGTCCTAGTACTCTATCTCCGTCCCAAGTAATAAGGCACCCTTATTTTTGTTTTTTGTTTGACCAAGATTTACTCTAAATATATACAAAAAATGTTGATCATTGGAAAGTTGTTTCAATACGAATTCAACGAAACAAATTTTACACATATAAGTAAATTTTTGTTGCTCCATTGATTCGGTCAAACTTTACTTTGGAGCACACGTCCGTCTTATTCCTTGAAACGGAGGTACTAGATGAGTTTGTGTATGTACTCTCCTGAGTATTTTTCATGAAGTCTTAACTTCCGATGGGTTGGGTGGATCAGTGGATGTACTCTGCTGAGTAGTAAGGTGAATAGGATTAAGGCTCTCTGTGTAGGAAGGCCAGAGGGCTAATTCGCAATACTACCAAGTAGATGAACTCTAATTAATTTATGCATGCACAACTAGTTTTACATGCATGAGACGCTAGATAAAAAAAGGTGAACATGATGAGAGATGAAACAACATGCATTGGGAGATTGAGAGAAAATAGAGATATCTAAATTAATGAGTCACGGGAATTAAGACAATAAAGAGGATAGGTCTTGTGGGACCCCCGGATTAATCCTCCGAGAATCCCTATTATGCATACAACCACAATCCCATGATCAGTTAGTCATGGCACATAACCGACAAGTATCAAAGTAAGCATCCAGTACATAACGAATACATGATATACCTTATTTGCCATTATGGCTACATCGATCAACAATAGCGGAACTTCATTAGGCGTAGGGCCCAAGCCATGCCTTAACCTACAGGCAACTGACTGGAAGAACGTCCTAGCTCGCATAGTCGTCCCCTTCACCTTCGTCTTGATATCTGACCATGTTAATAGCTAGGGACAATGCCAGTGAGTACTTTGAATGTACTCGCAAACCACCTTAATAAAATAATAACAACAAGAGGCTATGCAATATGGCTGTGGTATTAGGAGGGCTCCAAGAGAGGTTCTTTTCTCAAATAGTTTCTCTTGATATAGCATCTACATATCTTTGTTGAAAACCTTTGTAAACAGTTTTGGAAACTTTTTTTTAAAAAGTTTTGGAAAATATCAGGACTAGGTCACCCCTTTGATCCCGTTTTCAGGTCGTCCCACGACCAAACTCCTTCCATACCTGTTTGACCATCCCATGGTTAAAGCAGGTATCCTTTCCGACCATCCCATGGTCGAAACATTCCCAAAACATTTCTTTTCCAAAACCCTTTTGGAAAACAAAGCCAGCACAACTCTACAGCAACCTTCCCAACCGTCCATGACCGGGGACACGGCTATTCGAATAGATTTACACTCTGCAGAGGTTGTACACTTTACCCACACCATCCGGGTACACTACCCTAATCTTCACCGATCGTGGGTCGAGTAACCGATCAAGACTCTCTGGATGCCCACTCCAATACAAGTGCCTACCCTATGAGTGTTAATCCCCTCAACACCAGGACATCGGGCGAGGACCAACCGGAGCACTTAGTGCACGTCCCGCGTGTGCACTTTCAATTAGGGGCTCATAGTAACGCGTGGAGGCCTGCCGACCCTTCGTTCCTTCTCCAGGTCGATGTTTCACATGGACCTATATCAGAGAAGGCCCACCCTCCAGGGATACCCGATCCCCTGTAGTTGTTGCGAGGAAGCTCATACCAGAGTAGACAAACATCAAATCTAGCCATGTCCCATTCCAGAGTAATGTGGTTGCACGGGTTAATTGTTCTAGCAAAACTGCAGAGAACCAGGTGCGTTTTCATAAACCGTTTTCCTCCAACCTTTTTGTAAAACAAAACCTCTTTCTTTCTCAACATCTCTTGGGAGGTCCCATCTCGCCAAGGTTTTATCAGAAATCATTTAGTAAAACTTTTTCTGGGGTCTTCCCATCCTCTAGCTTTGCTTCGGCTAAATAGGGGGTCTCCAAAGGGTTATGGTGATATACACCATCTATTGTACTAGGGACAAGTAGGTGTCACCAAGGGGGTTGTACTTAGTAGTACCCAGTGTAATAGTTTGGTGGAGCCAAACCACTATCATATAGATATATATCAACATATAGTAAAACAATGCAGTTTTTAATAAACCGTAAATAAAACATGCATAAGTAAAACTGTAGGACAAGGCTTATGAGCAAGAAGGTGGCTTGTCTGAGATCAGAAATATGGCATAATTGTCCCTGGACTTCTTCTTTAGATACCAATAATAATTACCACTTCTCCTGCTCTCCGATTTCATCGCAACTATCGTCGTCCAGACATCACATGCAAACAAACAAGGGCACAATCAACACAAGACAAACAAGCACCAATACATAAAGCAAGCAATTGAATAATACAGAAACAAGATTCAGATGGTTTTTAGAGGATTGGTTTTAGGAGATTGAGGTGGCCTTGGAGAAGGGAATGAATACCCCTTAGGATTTATAGTCTATAAACTACCTAAGGGATGGATTTTTGGACAAGACCATATTCTGTATGGTACCATTGTAAAAACATGATACCAATAGATAGGTATTGATAAGATGAAACCAACAAAAGTGGTTTCACTATTTTATCACTTACAAAAGATTTATAGTGATTTCTATAGAGGAAAGACTCTAGTTTTAGGAAATAATTCACCAGAAAGGTTATGGATCTCCAAAAATTATTTCCTTGGATGGTTAGGTAGGTTTTGATGTACTTGTTCACTGAGAGTTGGAATCAGGTCAAGACAATTAACAAAATGCCCTCAAGAAATTTCCAAAGGCAGTTATGTAGCTGTTTTGTCTTTTTAACCAGATTTAATCTACATAAGCTTTTGATTTGATTCCAAGGACACATGGTAGATATTTAGAATACCTTTCTGTAGAAATTGGAATCAACCTTTTTGGAGTTGTGGAACTCCAGTAATAATTTTTCTACTAAAAATACCCTAGCCAGAGAGGATTAATTCACCAAAGGGGGACAGAGCATCAATAAAAATTGGTCTCCTGGGTTTTGCTAGAACCTAGGGTACCACATCCCACTGAGTTGGAGTGAGGTCAAAACCTTTTTTGGTGTAACCTAGAGATATTTCAAAAGTCGGAACATAGCTATTTTTGTTATTTTTACTAAAGACAAATTGTTGCTCACCTTGGCATGAGTCTTAGTCTCTTAGATAGGTATATGGAGTACCTACCAGAGGAACTTGGGTTTACCTCAATTGGAGTTGTATAGATCCCAGAAATGATTTAATGGTAAATAGAACACCTCTGGGTACATGATTTATTATAAATCATCTAATTAATAATTTGTTACAATGTTGATACTGGATGATAGACAAAACCCTGGGTTATCCTAAGAAATTTGTATCAGATCATTTGGTGGTATTTAACATTTTCAAATCAATTTAAACCGATGGCGAATTTCTGGATCTGGGCAAAAAGAATAAACCAAAAGGTGTAGCGGGCTGGGATCTGGGGTTTTACTGGGCCGCGGAAGACAGATTCGGCCCACCCGGGTGCCTCTCTGCGCGGGAGGGTGGTTTTCAAAACGCGGCGCAAGGGCCCGCCCGTCAGCCAAATGGGAGGCGCGGAGGGGCATGGGGCTCTGGGAGCCGTTCGATCTAAAGGAGGATCGACGGCAGCGAGGCCGTCTTCTCCCCAGCGACGCGTCAGCGGGGCAAAACCGTAGGGAGGATCTGGCGGGGCTATGGGAGCTTACCAGAGACACGGGGAGGGGTCAGCGAGGGTGCAGGGCGACGCGGGGCGACGAGGCGATCCTGGATAGGGCGACGAGGTAGGGTTGGGCGTCGGGAGGTGGCTCGCGCATCGGAGACCGATGGAGATGGATCGGGAGCTCGCCAGCAAGGAGGTTCTGGCCGTTCCTGAGAAGAGAGGGAGCCACCGTTAGGAAGAGGAGGAGGAGGGAATCATCACAGAGGAACAAGCATCGGGGGAGGAGGCAAGGGAAGGGAGCTTAGTTCGATGGTGGGTAGGAGGCCGAAGTCGTGTTCGCCGTCGTACGGGCAGTGCAGCGCAGGGGAGAAGCTGGGAAGCTCAGGGATGAGAGATCTGGTGTCTAGGATGGTGTTGAGGCCACATGCAGGAGAGAGGGAGCTCGGGAGAGGGTTGCTCGAGCTCGGGCTCATTCATGGCCGAGAGGGAGTTCTTCTCTTCTCCTGGCTAGTACAGAGCGAGGGAGGGGAGGGGGAGTGCAGGGGGAGTGAGTGAGGGTGGGAGAAGGCAAATGAGGGGCAGAGGGGGGGCTGACCAGCCTCTGGCCTATTTATCTCGATTAGGGGAAGGGTGCGCCATGGGCATGGTCCATGAGGGCTTGGGGAGGAGGAAGAACTAGGGGGAGGAAGCATGCTGTGGGCAGGGGAGGTTGTTTCTAGTCGATCTGCAGGGAAGAGGGGAAGGGGTAGCTGCTGCAAGAGGTTTTTCAAGCCAAGACACCCACATGGGGTTAAATGCTAGTGTCCAAGCACTAAAGGACAAGAGGCTACAGTGATTAGCTATAGTGATCATGACCAGAGATGAGTGTTGGGTGCTAGGGTGCATTGCCTTGCAAGATTGGTGGTGGTTTGATCTTGGTTTAGTTCATTTCTAGCTAGACTTGGCAAATCGGGGGAATAGATGGTTGTGAAACAAGTTCATAAACTTGCATTGTCCAAGATGAGGAAAAGGTACTGGTCGAAGGGTAGGGTTAATATACACCTCCAGGAATTATTTGAGATTTTTCAGAGGAGTTTTAGTTCACTTAAAATCATTTATTCAAAAACTGTAGAAATGAAGTATTGGAGCTCAATTGATACTTTTACATTGGAAAGGTGGAGTTTTTGATGTGAGATGGTCCCAAATATGATTACACATTTAGGGGAATTTTCCCAAGATTTATTGGGGCTTAAAAGTATTTAAAACATTTATTATTCCATTTCAGCCATTTAAGAAAATGGGCAAAAAGAAATAATAAAGCTCTTCAAAAATATTTATTTTTGAAGTTGGAAGTTAGGGTATGATATAAGGACCTCAATTGATCCAAAAGTTGACGAAGCGTTTTGTCAAAAACCAAACTTTCCTTTATGAGAGGAGTTTTGGAGATTTTGCCTATTAAGGGAAATAAATAGTTTTGGTCCATAATAAATATGGATAATTGTTGATAAATCTTGATGATCAAGGTATATGATGTATACAAGGTGTAGCAAGCATTTTCAACCTTTGGATTGGAGAATCCAAGTGGATTTTAGTGGAATACTCTCGATTCAGGATCTAGGGTGATGTTAATTTCATACCATCAAAACATGGTTGCATCTTGGAGTTCAGATCTCCCCTTGGGGAATAGGATATATGGATGGATATACCAAGTGATGTAGATTGCAAAGGTGTAGGGTTTTGAGCTTGATCCTGCTTGAGCTCACCATGACAAGCTTTCAAAGTTTGAATAAAATAAGCCTGCCAAGGCAGATTATCAACTAGCCTTCAAAACCTTGTGGGTGTAAACAGCTCAAGGATCCAATTGGAACAAGTGAAGTAGTTAATGATAGAACTATATGAGTAGATCCCAACCATGCAAAGAGTTGGTCCAAAGAAGGTTGGATGGTGGTGTGAGCTTCTATCAATGTAGGCATGTTGACTGGATTTGCAGGAAAAGTTATTATCTTGCCTGCAAAAACCATCAAGAACTAGTGGGTTGGAGGGGGGTATAACCAAGGTCAAGAGTGGTCATTGGTAGTACTTAGGATGGTTAACAAGATGGTTCATATGCATTTCCAAAAATGCACAATGGTTGAGAAAGGGAGGCATTCAAAAAGGTGATGTTGGAATCAGATTTCCAAACTTTGCCAAATTTGGCAGATTTAGGGTTTTTGACTAGAATATGGGATGGGGTGTTTTTGATGGGATGCAAGGTACCCAAGCACCATAAAGTGGTTGGTGTGAAAGTGTAGTTTGAGTGGAAGGGATCCATGCTTGATATTGGTCTTCACTGGCTTGGAAACTTCTAGAGGGGATATCTTCAGAATGGATCTGGTTAAGGGTTTCAGATGATCTCTAGTAGCTAGAGATTTGATCTTGCTTTGCATTGTGGTTTAGGGTGTGGTGATTTGGAAACCTCTTGATCCTAGTGATGAGATCCTAGAGTAGCTCATACTATCTCCTAAGCAGACACTTCAATCAGCAAATCAAGGCAACTCATCGTATAGACAAAACAACTACTACTGCGGTTACCACCAAGCTTAGCTTGAGGTAAGGATGGATATTTTGAAATAGTTTGGAGTTTGAACAAGGTAAGATCCTTGGTATCTCTACCAAGATTAGAATTCAAAAGCTTACAAAAAGTTTTTGGAGATCCATAGGTAAGAGTAGTTGAAGGTTCTGTCTTGAAAACATAAGGAGATTATATTATATAACTCTCCATAGTTTTGTCAATAGAAGTTACAAAAATAGTTTTGGTTACATAAGCATCTTGGCTTAGGTTTTGAAATGCCAGAACATTTGAGAATATGTTAAGCGAGCCAGGATAATTTTGTTAAATAGCTTTTTGACAACTGGTGTTGAGGTAAGGAGTATATCATCTAATACACATTCATATGCATAAGCATATCCAAACAACAAGCAACACTTCAGCATTATGCAAGAAAAAGTTTTTGTTCCCCCTGATTTTTACATTCTAGTCGATTAATCAGGGTTGCCGAAATTGGGATGTTATAGGTCTTATTATACGTAATTTCTAAAAAATTTAAAAGCTCTCTGGCCTAATAATCCCAAACAGAGGTAGGAGTACTGGTCAACATACATTTGGGAGTACTAGTATGTACTAATACTACTACTACTACTACTACGACTAGTAGTACAATAGTGGAGTAGTACGGTACTAGTAGTACTCCCCTCTGATTCATATTAATTTTCACTAGATTGGATATACTCGTATCTAGAACTAAAACATGTCTAGATACATCCATTTATGCAACAAGTAAATATAGCCATTTTTGGAATAGTACTAGTTTGGTTGGAAAAAATCATATTTTTTCCGTACTAGGGACGATGGTTTTTTGATAGTAGTAGTACTAGATTAGCAGGTAGTAGTAATATAGTACTATGTTTATACTGTACTAACTCAACATACATTCGAGCAATCGACAAATGTTCATCTTGCGGTTCTGCTACTACTCCACCTAAGCAGTATAAATGAAATTACTCAAAGAAAGTCTCTACCACTATAAAATTATAATCTGCCATGTCTGTTGATTGACAAGATAATTCATTGAGGTGGGGTGGGTTGTTGACGTGTTCTATGATGCCTACTCCTACTATCACTCTACAGTCAAAATAAAAGAAACAACTGCGATTCCTTGCATTAATTCTTGCCTCTGCCCCTTGCATGCCTGTAGTATATACATGCATTAACTTCTATGAGTAGTATAGTACAACTAGGAGTAGTACCAAGCAAGGATATACCGACACGCAAAGATATACTCGTAGGTCACATGGTGTACCATTTTGAGTCTTCGTCTTCTTCTTTGGTATGATTGCCCTTGCCCTTGCCCTTCTTCCTTAGTTCTTTTTTTTGGTTGAACATTTCGATAGTTTGTTGACCCCTCTCGAAGTTCACTATCCGCCTGTAAACCTTGTAGGTTGCGTAGGCATCAAGGCTTGCATACTTGATCTGCTCTTTAGTCAAGGGCATGTTCCCCCACTTCTTGTGGTCCACATCCTCCTTCTTCTTCTTCATGACTTTATAACGGATGTCTATGAGGGCCACCGCATAGTCAGCCAAAGAATCCTTGTCATTCGTGGAGCCGGCAGGCTTCCACCTCTTCTGGATGTCCACGATGTTAGTCACTGGTACGAGAGAATGCCTAAGCCTGATACGGTCGTTACTGATGTCGACGCCTGCAAAGGAAATGTTAGGGTTGACGAGGAACTCTGGTAGCTTTGAGCATGGCTGGTCGGCCTGGCAGATCTGGTCGACCAGGAAATCCATACCCACACATAGCTAGACGACAGAAGCCTTCTGCGTTGATGATTGCTCGTTGGTGTACTCGACGTCGAGGCCAACAATCTTGCCATCCGTTTCCTCCAGGAACTTTTGGATTTACTCGATGTAATCTTTCACCACCGACGCTCTGTTGGTATACGCCACCAGTAGTGTGGTGTGCCAGGGTCCACGAAGTAGTACATCTTGTCCAACGACGCCGCCATGGACTATGATTGGCGCCTTCTTTTGTTTTGCAGAGGTCCAACCGGGTGACAGAAAAGGAATGGGATAGAGAAGAAAGGAACCGCTAGGAAGATAGGGAGATGCATGCATGAGCTGTTCTGGAGACGAAAGGGCATGCAGTTTCCCCTGGCCCCGCCCACGTACTCCTATAGAATATAATTTATTTACGGATCAGTTTTACAAATGCGGATTATTTACAGCTATAGGTTGATTTCTAGATTAAACAAAAAGTACAATAACTAAACACACAGGATACTTTATGAAAGAAGCTCGAAAGTATAAATATTTTTTGAGTTTCACCTACTACTATAATTTTATATAAAAAATTATATGTCATACTTATATTATCTGATTCTCACGTGTAAGGCACTTGCAACTCACTGGTTATTTCTTATCTTACCACTATATCTCTACCATTATAATGGAGCAGTTTTGAATTGGATCCTTAGCATGAATCCTTACCATTGGACTGTTAGATCCAATGGTTCATAGCACCTGGATTTATGTTGAATAGTACCTAGAGGAAACTCCACCTTTTTCGAGAACCATCATGTCACCACCCACAAAATTTCATAGCATATTAGGCTGTATTCTCTCTACTACTACAATGGAGAAGTTTTGAATTGGATCCATAGCACGAATCCTGACCGTTGGGCTGTTAGATCCAATGGTTCAGAGGAGCTGGATTCATGTTAAATAGTACCTAGACGTCCGGCATATCACCAATATATAAAATTTTAATAGGTAAAGACTAAAAAATATTAATTTGATCAACATCTATAAAGTATGGGTGTATATTTGGTTCTTGTAATTTTATATCATTTAGAAGTGAACGATTATTAGCTATCTAAAACTTGAAAATTCTAGTAACATGGTCTAGAGAAACGAGGGATAAGATTCTAGAATGATGGAGGAATGTGTTTTGAGTTTTGTGCATACCATTCATTGTGATGGAGACTATCAATAAAATCTTCTAGATGCTAGAATGGAAAAGAAGATCCAATGGCTAGAAATGTTGGGATTCGCAAGTCTTGATCCAACGGTCAATATTCAAAGTTATTCGTACACATTTCCAGTGTTGGATCAAGACTCTCGAATCCCAACATTGCCAGCAGTTGGATCTCCTTTTCCATTTTAGCATCTAAAAAATACTACTCCCTCCGTTCATAAATAACTTACTTGGGTTTGTCTAGATTTGAATGTATTTATACACTAGAATGCGTCTAAATATATTCGAATCTAGACAAAACCAACTCAGTTATTTCTAGACGAAGGGAGTACTTTTGATAGTCTTTAGCACAATGTATGCATATTACTACTCCAAGTTACTTACCTCTCAGACTAGTCTTAAAGCATCTCTAGCATGGAAAAAAATAGTGCACTATTTCACGCTATGTAGCGTGATGTAGCGTATTTGGAGAGTGCACGATATTTTTTAAAGATTTTGTTCGGTAAGGCGCTATTTTTTAAATAGCATGCTATATCGCGCTAAAACATCATAGCGTTACTGCTATTTCAAGTATAGGGCGTTATTTTTTTGTTGGCGGGTGTGGAGTAAGGTAACATATGATGAATATGTCAAGTAAGCAAACATACAATGCAAATTTGATTGTTAAACTTAAGTGACCGTGTCTATATTTGGCTTACACTACCGGATACACTAGCCACTAGAGATCCTCTTAGGATGGTCATAGTGGTAAACATACTACTCTAGTTCATCTTACTACGTACCTTCATGTGTGTACGTAATTAAGCCGAAGGTAGAGACCTTATTTTTGTAGAACTGGCTCCAGAAATATTCCGTACCTAGAAAGGCTAGGACATTACAGTAAACTATTTTTTCTAGTCATTGGACTATAGATACTCCGAGGATAGGATGGGATATTATTATTTCATATCTTTTGAACTATATAGTCAAATTCAAAATCCTAGAGCGGCCAATTCTCCCGCCTCACCTCCACCGAAATATTTCGAGTGATCACACGCCCCAAGTTGTAGCCGTACGAAACTCCTATTCTATTCCTGACAATGGCCTATCTACTAATGTAGGGGCATGGGTATGGTCCATAATCCCCCTCCCCCCGGGGGGCAGGGGGTCCCCACTGCTCTGAAGCTGCGTAGTCCACCTTCCACCAATGCCATTTCCCCCAAAGCACTGAAAAACCCTAACCCCTTTATCACCTCCGGCTCCTACACCACTTCACCGACCCATCCCCGCAGTGCTTCGCCGGCCTACACGCCACCCAACCCTCTCTCACCTCCAGCATCTGTACCACCGCACCGTTATCATATCCATCGCACTTCGCCCGCCTACACGCCACCCAACCCCCTATCTCACCTCCAGCCCCTGCACTGCTGACTCGTGTAATAACGAGCTCGTTGGGGAACCCCAAGAGGAAGGTATGATGAGCACAACAATAAGTTTCCCTCAGTTCTGAAACCAAGGTTATCGAACCCGTAGGAGAAAGGAAACACCTCCAAGGTGTTGCTAGCTGGCCTTTGGCAGGGCGCACTACCGGTGCTAGAAGTAACGTGGAAACCTGCACAACACAATCACATAACTTTGCCCCCAACTTACAGTGAGGCTGTCAATCTCACCGGTTTTGCTGAAAAACAAAGGATTAAACGTATTGTGTGGAAGAAATTAATAGTTTGCAGAAAGTAAAAAGAAGGCAGTAAGGAGTTGTAGATTGATGGTAAAAGAAAGGACCGGGGTCCATAGTTCACTAGTGGTGGCTCTCCTTAAGATAGATAACATGTTGGGTGAACAAATTACATTAGGGCAATTGACAAACATCGAGAAAGCATACCTGCATATACTAAACATCTTGACTCATTTGAGATTTGATTGGGCATTACAACATTATACATAGACCATAATCCAACTGCATCTATGACTAATAATCCACCTTCAGGTTATCATCCGAACCCCCTCCAGTATTAAGTTGCAAGAAACAGATAATTGCATTACGCATTGCATGTAAAGTAAACAATACGATTGTTCTATGAACAAAGGATTGTTGTTTTCTCCCTAGTAGCAACAACACATCTAGTACCTTATAGATTTTTGTCACTTCCCCAGATTACTAGAGGCATGAACCCACTATCGAGCATAAATACTCACTCTTGGAGTTGCTAGCATCTACTTGGCCAATATAGCTACTAACAACGGAAAGCATGCAAGATCACAAATAACAAACACATGATAGAATCAATAATCAATCTGAAATAGCATCTCAATATCGATCGGATCCCCGCAAACACAACATGTAGGATTACAAATAGATGATCTTGATCATGAACGGAGCTCACAAGATCTAGACATGAAAGCACAAAGGAGAAGAACCAGCCATCTAGCTACTACATGGACGCATAGTCCAAGGATGAACTACTCACGCATTACACCGGAGTCTCGCATGGTGATGAAGAAGGCCTCCAGGGTGAATTCTCCCCTCCGGCAGGGTGCGGGAAGAGCTTTAGATCCCTCCCGATCTAGGGATGGAGATGACGGCAGCTACATACTCTTTCGTGGAATTTTGATCGGGTAAAATTCTGCAAGTCTTGGGACAATGCACATAGAACTAAGAATGGCCACTATGCTCTCAAAGTAGGTGCATAAAGATAGAAGGTGGAGACTCAATATAAAAGTGGAAGAAAGGCCTTCATAGAAGGGAGTAGGGATTCAAGTTTCATAAAGAACTTCCAAAAATTATGGTACTTATTAGATTTCAGCTCTCATTGCCCCTATCATAAGCATCTTAGGTGATTAAGGTTAAAGTGACACAACTAAGAGGATATGCTTGACAAGTTATAAGCTGAATTCTCATGCCGCTTACTTACGAAGACCGAACCTCATGCTACTCAACTTTAGTCACAAGTACGCTCTTGTCATTGTAAGTACATATGTATCATAGAGAACCGCCAACGGGTACCCCTTGCACATGATACAGGAGCTATCCCATAATCAAAATGACAAGGCAAGAAGACAATGAGCATCTCATCGATCTTTTTATTTGTTATTTGCATAGGTTTTTATTGAGGATGCTTCATAGAGTGCTCTTTATGGTTATGCTGCAAGTTTCCACCATGATTAGGCATGGTTTAGGCTAGTGGCCCAGGTATTTCTCTAACACAAATACAAACTCCATGATCTTACAAGTTCCCCTTTTATTTCACACCGCCAGGATCCATAAGCAAAAGAACAGGATATCAACTAGGTACAATGTACAAGTGCAATGTTGAAAGCGTTCCCCATGATACATGGTTCTGCTAACTTCAACTTATAAAGCGCAAGCATATACGCAACAAAGATGGACACAATGGTTCAAGTTTATTAAGTGCAAGAAAGTAAAGTGTGTCATCAAAGGAGAATACCACAATATTATGATTTAATATGCTAAAACAACGCATGATTCTTTCAAAGCAATATTAAGCAATCTCAATTGTTTATAACATGTCATGCTACGGCAAAAATCACTAAGCATAAAGCCAAAACAATATCAAGCATGGCATGACAAAGCATAGGCCACAGTCAAAAACAAGCTCCTTTACCACTTAAGCATGAACTTTTTCTACTCTTTTACAATCCAAACCAAACTATTTGAAAACCAATCCATGAAAGAGGGGATCCAAACAATTTATTCAGCAAACTAAGAAAACCAAGCAAATGAAAACCAAAAACAAAAAACGAAGATGCTCCAAGAACAACACAACTATGCATGAAACAATAAAAATGAAGTGTCTGGAAGAAACCTGGGATTTTTATTGATGAAGAAGGGGATGCCTTTGTAACATCCCAAAACTTTAATCAAAGTGATCAAGATCCAAATTACCCAATTTAGGGTTAACAAAAACTTTTTATCATTTAAAATCTTTAAGCATGCATGTGAGTGTTGCATTAAATAGGAGTTGCTTTGAAATTCCATGATTTTTTGTGCTAATGGTTGTAAAATGATTCTAAGATGAATGCCACCTCATCTAGATCATTCCCAAGAAAAATCCAAAGAAAAATAAATCAACAATAATTAATAGAAGGAAATGGTCACTTTTGCCATTTTAATCACCTAGCCCACTTTGGTTATTCCTAGCACTCAATTTCCAATAGAAACAATTGTGGATCTTTGCACCCCTTGCTAGTAAAAGTAGTGATGTACCAAAGCACACTTTTTGATCTTCCAAAAACATTCAAACTCTAAATTTAAAAGACATTTGAAAATGGAATCTATCTCATATGTCTAGATCCCACTTTTGGAATCTATCTCATATGTCTAGATCCCACTTTTTAAAATTTAAAAGACATTTGAAAATGGAATCTTCCAAAAACATTCAAACTCTAAATTTAAAAAACATTCAAACTCTAAATTTTGTTGAGCCATTTGAACCCAAATCAATGCCTTTGTCTCCCCTAAACCCAACCAGTCCATCAAGGACCTACCCAATGGCCTAGGGCAACAGTACACTACCACCCCAAGGCCATGCTCACCGGCCAAACGTGCACAACCTGCAGGAGACCACCAGCCCATCTCCGCCGCTCCAGGAAGCAAGGTGTGTCCTCACTACCGTCCACGGTCCACCGCACGGCCCCTGCTAGCCCCTGAACCACCCCAGAGCAGCGCTGCACTTAGTCTCTGTGCCGCATCAGCGCACGCCAGAGTGCCATCACCGCTAGCACGTCACATGTCGTGCGTCGACCACAGACCGCACGCGTCGCTCCGCCTTGACCACCTCAACCCGCCAAACACGCCCGTACCCCGCCGCTCGACCCACACTCATCGGGAACCGTGTCGAGCACCGCCTCTGTCTTCCAGAGCACGCGACGCTCCCGACCGCAATCCACCACCCCTAGCACCGCCATTACGCTCTAGCTGACCGCCATGGAACCGCCCACCATCAACCTATCTCGCCCACGCCGATAGCCCCCTATGCCGTCGTCACCGACGAGCTTCGCCCACACCTCTCTGCCGCCTCGCCGTGCCTATATAAGGAAGCCTCCCCAACACGAATTCCTCACACTCTCACACTCCCCTCTCTCCACTGAACCTTCGCCACCACTCGCCGGAGCCACTCGAGCAGCCAGCCGCCGAAATTTCACCGGAGATAGCCACAGTAGAGGAGTAGAAGCTGCTGTCGATTTCGTCCACCCCAGCCCCTGCCGTGACTTCGCCTGAGCTTGTCGTTGTCTCCTCGTTCGTTTTCCCGCCTCGCCGCACTCACTGGAGCCCTAGTATGCCCTCATCGCACCCCCACCGAGCCGTTAGGGTTCCCCCTTCCTGGTGACGACTCCGTCTTCGACGATAAGCCCTAGCCATAGATTATGTTCTAATCCTACGGTCCACAATGCCCCGTACCGCTTCGCGTTTAATGATCCACTGACAGGCGGGACCCCCTGTCAGTAGTTCTCATTGCCGCAGAGTGAATCTGGTCCGGCCTGTTAGTGTTCCTGCGTGACCCAGTAAATTCAAATCCAGATTTTTCTTTTTAGACTTAGACTTAGTTCTGTCCCTTAGTTTAAAAATCAATTCAGAGAGTTTTACAAATCCAAATTGAGTGATTCCAATTTTTTTGGAAAGCTAATGAAAATATCTATCCAAGAGCGTTGGATTTAAACCATTTAGAGTTATAATAACAAGACAGAAGCTTTTGCACATTCAAACATTTTTATAAAATCAACTAGAATAGATTTTGAGTTGATTCCAACTCTCAAAAATCATATTTAACCATAACTATCTGAATATGTAATAATATTAAGGTTCGCATGCAGTGACTTTGTACTAGTACCAAAATAATGCTATATATGCATTTCTAGTCACTTTAAATCATTAATTATTAAACTTAAACTTATTAAAATGTGATCCCACCTTTAAATCACATTCCCATGCATTAGAATATGTGGTGATGACATGTGTCCACATGATACCATATTTTAATTGGAGAGTATTAAATCATAGTTAATTTCAATGAGTAGAAATTACTTTTCTCAAATAAAATAAATGAAACTAGTTCATTAAACCTTGTGATGTTTGTGATGATACTAGATCATCAAATGTGTGCCTTGGTGTGCTAAGTAGACTAGTTAAGTATCGTTTGGTGATTGTGTATTTCCGTATGTATTTATAGACGATAGTACCGACCAAGTCTAAGGAGGAGGAGGGAGAGAATTTCAACCACTACACCAACCAAGGCAAGCTATTGTTATTAAGATAGAATTAAGCAAGATAAGCTAAGCAAGATGCATTAGGCATGCTTTGGTTATACTTTTGACTTATACTTACTCCAAGTTTTATTTACAAGCTTTACTTTCTTTAACAAAGTTTCTTACTTGTTTATAGATAGAATAAAGAGTATAAAACTTAACTTATCTAGTTAGACTTAGATGTCATTCTATGGCATGAGATTAATCTTAGCATCCCACATTAATGAACACTCTTAACTTAGTAGCTGAGAGCTAAACCAAAAACTTGATCACTTTAGATGGGAATACTTGGTGAAAATGACTTGTGGAAACCTTGGAATGATGAGTCATTCTATTGAGATGTTTTGACATGTGTTGCGAAACACAAATAGTTTATAATGATGAAAATGTTGAGGCATGAGCCTTAGCCCTTCTACAAAAACTGATGGTTGGATTTGGATGCGGTACCATTCCAATTTTACCATACAACCACAATACCTGAATTGGGTAAGGCTTAGTCGGAAGTTTATATGCGTTAGTATTAGTTCCCTTGCGGGAGAGGTTTGAGCTGAGGCTACCTCTCAATGTTGTCCACCTATGTAGTGCCCAGGATGATAGATGGTCATGGCTGGGAGGCCAAGCTCATAGGATAGGTGCTTATACTAGAGTGTGTAAAGGAAAGGTTATGTTTGATTATCTGCATACTAAGTATGATGATTCAGGGTTATCCCTGATAGATGTATCGAATTTTGCCATGAAAGTGTACCACCTCTGCAGAGTGTCAAACTATTCTAATAGCCGCGTCCGCGGTTATGGACAGTTGGAGTGGCCATACTATTCCGTTGTCAGATGTTTTCAAAATGACTTATTTAATGAATTGTGACTTGACTTGACCACAACAGAGTTGTGACGATCACAACTAAGTTCCCACTTAGGTGTTTTCAAACTTTATCTTATCTTTCTTTGTTTCTGAACTCAGCTTAGGTTTCAAACGTAACTTTACAAATAGACTTCGAATTTAGCATTCCTATTAGAACTATCTTACTTGTTAGTGGTAGTTTGTGGGTACTTAAAGAGTACTCATGGCTTTGTCCCTGGCTATTCTTATGGCCAGACTATGAGGAGGACTACCCTGAAGGAGGACAGCAAGACGGCTATGAGAACTAGGATCATCTCCCATTATCAGTTGCCTGTGACACTAAAGATGGACCCCACCTCTACGCTATTTATTCCGCTACTTGATTGTACTAAGACTAGATCATGAGATCCTTTATTTGTGTAAGACCTTATTATGGTTTGTAATGAATGATGTACTGTGATATCCAATCTGTTATGTCTCGCAAAAATGGTAATCCTAGGATTGCGATGTATGGCATAACAGGCATCTGGGATTAAAAATCCGGGTGTTGACAAGTTAGTATCAGAGCCATCCTGACCATAGGAGACCCTAGTTATAAAGGACGTCCAAAACAAAAACTTAGTTTCAAAAACCAAAGTGAGTATTTGTGAAAACTATTTCCTCTCTTACCATTGGGAATTCTTTCTCTCAAAAAAATTCATGTTCCTCCAAATTCTTACCTTACTACATAAAACTTTAACACACTTGATCACTTCACTAACTTTCTCATCCTAAATTCTTATAGATGGAAGTTCAGTACAGCAAGTTCTACCAGTTGGGCAACGGAGGCCAACTGATCTTTGAGAGGGATCTTGATTCACTGTCTGAGTACTTGGAGCGTCCTCATCCGGAATTTCTTGGAGCTTAACTCAATGGTCCCCCAGGAGGAGATTTACAATGGATCGTAGTTGCTGATCTTCGAGGCAAGTTAGAAGCACCAATGTCCGAGAGGATTCAGTTCTCCGTGAGAGAGAACAACTGGCTAGATGGATTAGCCAGGGCAATGCATGAAGCTCTCGCACGTCTTTGCGCCCAGAGTGTCAACCTAATCCAAGGAACCCGCTTTGTTCACTATGGAAGGCGTGATTCCATGGGAATGCCTCTAGAGATGCCAAGTCACCCAATATTGAAGCGTCAAGTGGAGAACCTCGACTTCCTGCTATACGATAGACAGAAGGAGTTGGACAATGCTAGAGATTTCGCCAACCACAACCTCGCCATTTCCGCCCAGAAGGCCCAGACTTTCTCACTGCTAGTCAAGGATCATTAGTCTCTTCGCCGTCAACGCTCAAAGAAGGATCGCACCATCGACCATCTCCCCAAGAAGGTAGCCGACCTCGAGAACACCATCAAAGAGCAAGAAGCTCAGCTTGCAGCAAAAGAAGAAGAAGAAGAGGAAGGTGAAGATATCCAAGGGGATATTGACTCCTACCTTAGCAATGATGATGACTATCTAGAGGATGATGCCATGGACTTCTACACCGATGATGATGACTCCGACTTCATCGATGATGAGTAGATGCACTAGAGCACTATCGTAGGAGTATCGGTCCCATTGTATCTTAGCTTGCAGAATGGTTCTTAAAACCATATGTTTTGCTTTGATGTTGTGGTGTGTGTGTGTGTTTGTATCGTGTGCTTTGCTTGAATGAATGAAAAGAAGTTAGTTGGAAAACCTCAGTCAAACTCAAAGTTTTAGCTTTGAAACAAAAACCATGAACCTTAGAACTTTCCCTCTTACCCCTTTATCTACCTCAATCTTCAGATGACTCGTGGAAACCAAGGAGGGAGCAACTCATCACAATACCCAATGCTGCAGACTCTGCAAACGCTCATTGCAGACTATGAAGCTAGTAGGGCAGGGTGCCAAGCTAATCTAGCAACCCTCCAGCAGATCGCCCAGATGGCTCACAACAATTAGAATCATGGAAATCAGGATCATCATGGATCCAAACTCAAAAACTTCCAAAATACCAATCCCCCAATATTTAGCAAGTCTGAAGACCCGCTGGATGCTGATGATTGGTTACAGACAATGGAGAACAACTTAGAAGTAGCCAGAGTGGATGCCAACAAGAAAGTTCTTTTTGCCACCCACTATTTGGCAGGAGATGCAAGAGCATGGTGGAACAGCACCCGCACAATGAACCATGGTCAAGTGATGACATGGGAAGCCTTCAAGATCAAGTTCAGCCGCACCCACGTGCCACAGGGTCTAGTCACCACAATGAGGGATGAATTCAGAGAGTTGAAGCAAGGCAGAATGACTGTAGTGGAGTACCGTGACAGATTCTTGTCTCTCTCCAGGTATGCACCTGATGAGATCAACACGGAGGCCAAGAAGAAGGAGAGATTCCTGAACGGACTGCATGATAACATCCAGACAGTCCTCGTCAACATCCGTTTCGAGGATCTCGAAGAGCTAGTCAACACTACCTTTCAGATGGAAGGGAAGATTAATCAAGCAAACGAAAACCGCAAACATAGATGATGCACCAAGATGGATCTAGCTGTCACCCGAAGTTCCGTCCCAACCCGTCTGCTGGATATGCACCATGGAACAATCGACCCCCAATGTCTCGCCAAAGCTACCCCAACCGTAGCGGAGGAAATGTGAAGTCCGGAGGAAACAACAATCACCTCGGCAACTCCAGTAATTTCAACCGTGCACCTCCCAATAACAACAACAACAACAACACTACACCGAGAAGTAGAAGCAATGATGTGCCTGTGGCCGCAAAGGACAAGTCTCAGATTACTTGTTTCGAGTGTGGAGTGAAGGGTCACTATTCCAGTGAGTGTCCCAAGAAGATTGCCACCACTGCCAATGTGAATGGCCCAGCTCAACAGCAGTGTCGTGTTCACCCCGGAAGAAGATTTGCCCCAGGGAACCCTCACAACCGCAATAGCCGTCTCTTCCACATGAACACCGAAGAAGCCCAAGAAGCGCCAGATGTAGTGTTGGGTATGTTTTCTGTCAACTCAATTTTAATAAGAGTGTTGTTTGATTCTAGAGCATCGCACTCATTTGTCACCGAAAAATTTGCACTAACTAGTAAGATTCACCCAACCAACTTGAAGCATGTTATGATAGTTCAAATCCCCGGTTCAACTACAAAAGCTAGAAAAATTTGCAAAGTTGTGCCTATCAGAATACATGGGATAGATTTTTATGCCAATCTAATAGTACTTGGAACCAAAGATTTGGAAGTAGTACTAGTAATGGATTGGATGTCAAATCATAAAGGATTGATAGATTGCGCCAAGAAAGCCATCACCATGAACAGTAGCTCTGGAGTATCAGTAGAGCATATATCTGAAAGTTTGCCCCGTCAATTCAAGTGCAACAAGAGTCTAGCCCTACCCACATTAGACCAAGTCAGAGTAGTCTGTGAATACCACGACGTATTCCCAGATGAGTTTCCAGGTATGCCACCGGATAGGGATATTGAGTTCATTATCGAACTAATCACCGGAACCGGACCCATAGCCCAGAGACCCTATAGCATGAACCCCTTAGAGTTAGTGGAACTGAAGAAGCAATTGGATGCTATGTTGGCAACCGGCTTGATTCAACCAAGCGCATCGCCATGGAGATCGCCCGTGTTATTCATCGACAAGAAAGATGGAGGCAACCGTTTGTGCACAGATTACATGAAGCTAAATGACGTCACAATCAAGAACAAATACCCATTGCCAAAGATAGAGGATCTATTTGATCAGTTGACTAGTGCCAATGTGTCCTCTAAGATTGATCTTAGGACTGGGTATCACCAACTTAAGATTCATGCAAAGGATATTCCGAAGACCGCCTTTACTACTCGTTATGGATTATATGAGTATATAGTCATGTATTTTGGATTAACCAATGCCCCTACTTATTTCATGAATCTCATGAATAAGATCTTTATGAATTTTCTAGATAAGTTTGTCATTGTGTTTATCGACGATATTCTTATCTACTCCAAGTCAGAAGAAGAGCATGAGAAACATTTGAGAATCATCCTTGAAACCCTTAGAGAGCATCGGTTGTATGCCAAGTTCAGCAAATGTGAGTTTTGGCTGAAAGAAGTAGGATTCCTAGGACATATTGTGTCTGCCGGAGGAGTCGTTGTGGATCCCGCCAAGATCAAAGATGTCGAAGAATGGGAAGCCCCAAGCACTCAAACCCAAGTCCATGCATTTCTCGGATTAGCGGGATATTACCGCAAGTTCGTAGAAGGATTTTCGAGCATCGCCAGACCCAGGACACAATTGTTGAAGAAGGACAAGAAGTTTGAATGGACCGAAAAATGTGAAGCTAGTTTCCAAGAGCTCAAGAAGAGATTGATTTCAGCCCCAATATTGATCATGCCAGATATCAAGAAGCCGTTTGATGTGTATTTTGATGCATCAAAGATTGGTCTCGGATGTGTATTGATGCAAGAAGGCAAAGTCATCACATATGTGTCTCGACAACTGAAGAAGCATGAGCAAAACTATCCTACCCATGATCTTGAGTTAGCAGCCGTAGTTTTGGCATTGAAGACATGGCGTCATTACCTTATGGGTAATCACTGTTAAATTTACTTAGATCACAAAAGCTTGAAGTATATTTTCACTCAGAAGGAGCTGAATATGAGGCAAAGGAGATGGATAGAGTTAATCAAGGATTATGACCTTGATATTCACTATCACCCCGGCAAAACCAATGTGGTAGCGGATGCTCTTAGCAGAATGCTGTGTAGGTTAAACACCATGATCAAGGAGAAGTGATACATTGCAAATGTATCTATAATTTTTGATGTTCCATGCTTGGTTTTATCTACTTTCTTATGTTTTGTCCAGACTTTGGAGTACTTTTCATATGATTTCTTGGACTAACCTATTAACAAGAGCCACAATGCCAGCTGCCTTTTTTCTGTAGTTTTTGGTTCCACGAAGTCAGAAAATGAATATTCTCAGAATTGGACGAGACAAAAGCCAAAGTTATTATTTTATCGGGGGACACTCGGAGCCAGAATACGAGACGGAGAAGGGCCAGAGGGCGACCACACCACCTATCCGTGTGGCCAGGCTTGGCCCGCGCCAGGGGGTGGTGTGGCCAGCCAAGGCACCCCCTCGGCCTCTCCTTCCACCTATATATTGCCTCTGATACGGAAACCCTAAGTACCCGATCAAAAATCCATGAAAGAGTATGTAGCCGCCGTCGTCTCTGTGTCTCTAGATCGGGAGGGATCTGAAGCTCTTCCCGGCACCCTGCCGGAGAGGGGAATTCACCCTAGAGGCCTTCTTCATCATCATGCAAGCCTCCGGTGTGATGCGTGAGTAGTGCATCTCTGGACTACGGGTCCATGTAGTAGCTAGATGGCTGGTTCTCCTCCTTTGTACTATCATGTTTAGATCTTGTGAGCTCCGTTCATGATCAAGATCATCTATTTGTAATTCTGCATGTTGTGTTTGCGGGGATCCGATGGATATTGAGATGCTATTTCAGATTGATTATTGATTCTATCATGTCTTTGTTATTTGTGATCTTGCATTCTTTCCGTTGTTAGTAGCTATCTTGGCTAAGTAGATGCTAGCAACTCCAAGAGTTAGTATTTATGCTCGATAGTGGGTTCATGCCTCTGGTAATCTGGGGAAGTGCTAGGAATCTCTAAGGTACTAGATGTGATGTTACTACTAGGGAGAAAAGAACAATCCTTTGTTCATAGAACAATCGTATTGTTTACTTTACACGCAATTCATAATGCAATAATCTGTTGCTTGCAACTTAATACTGGAGGGGGTTCGGATGATAACCTGAAGGTGGATTATTAGTCATAGATGCAGTTGGATGGCGGTCTATGTATAATGTTGTAATGCCCAATCGAATCTCAAAGGAGTCAAGATGATTAGTATATTCTTGTATGCTTTCTCGATGTTTGTCAATTGCCCCGCTGTAATTTGTTCACCCAGCATGTTATCTATCTTAAGGAGAGCCACCTCTAGTGAACTATGGGCCCCGGTCCTTTCTTTTACTTTCAATCTAGAATCAAACTGTTTACTGCTTTGTGTTTACTTTCTGCAAACTATTACGTTCTTCCATTCGATACATTTAATCCTTTGTTTTCAGCAAAATTGGTGAGATTGACAACCTCACCGCAAGTTAGGGACAGGGTTCTGTGGTTGTGTTGTGCAGGTCTCCACATTGCTGCTGGCACCAGTAGTGCGCCCTGCCAACGCTCAGCTAGCAACACCTTTGGGGTGTTTCCTTGCTCCTACTATATTTATAACCTTGGTTTTGTACTAACGGAAAACTTGCTACTGTGCTCATCATACCTTCCTCTTGGGGATCCCCAATGAGCTCGATATATTTTGGGCCATCAAGCTCTTTTCTGGCGCTGTTGCCAGGGAGTCAAGGACATCTTCACAAGGGGAGTCCCGCATAACCAATCTCTTTACTTTGTTATTTTTGTTTTGCTTAGTTTACTTTTGCTTTGTTTGCTTGTTTCTTTATCAAAAACACAAAAAATTTAGTTTTACAAGTTTGCTTTCTTTATTAAAAACACAAAAAAAATTAAGTATCCTTTAGTTGTTACCTTCCCCTTAGCACACCATGTTGATCCCTAAATTCACCCTGAAAGATCTTTCAATAGGTAGTGGTTCAATAATTGGGAAATATAATATTGAAGAATTCTTTAATCATGTTAGTAAACATGAGGATATTGAGGATAGATCTCTTGCAGAACTTGCTCCAAACTATGAGATTGCTGTAGCTTCTTTAGTTCACATGTCGGAAGCTAGGTTTGTTTACCTTAACCCCTTAATGCAAGTAATGTTTCTTAAACTTAAAGAAATTGAGGACCCTTAAAAGAGGGATTTTATTCTTGAAACTTTGCTTCAGGAATTCAATGATGTTGCCAAGGAAGCTAGAAAAGTCTTAGAACGTTTGAATATGCTAGGCTCATGTGTAGATGTTATTGGTACACATGAAAATATGGACAAAACCGAACCTAATGGGGAGGAACCTAAGATACTGATACCTTTTAAACTCGTTGCAATGCATGAAGCCATAGAAAAGAATCTTGATTGGATTGTTCCTGAAAACCCTTTTGATGAAAATAGTGAACCTAAGAGCATTGCTAGAGGATCCTCTAGAACTTATTTGGATGAGATACCTTGCCTTGTTGAACATATTTCTGGTATTAATCTTAATGCTTCTTCATTTGGGAACACTTGATTCTTTTTCTTGCTTCTTATGCCTAACTTAAAGGCGTTAAAGAAAAAGTACTTATTGAGAGATAGCCCAAAAGTTTTAGATGAGTCTTGGAAGTTATTACTTCAGTAATAACCGCTCCTTATCCTTTTTATTTGCTTTTTGTGCCAAGAGTAAGCTCTAATGAGAGAGAAGCAATGATTGGGAAAGTTGCTGTCCCGAAACAGATTTCTGTGCTTCACCGTAAATATTCGTGTAAAATCTTTGTACATCCTTTTGAGGTGTGAATTTTTGTGCTTATGCCCCAGGTTGTTATCCAACTTTCATTAGTTCAACACTTTTCTATTTGAGCAACAGAAGGTCTTCGAAAAAATTCGTCTTTACCTGCTAGTCTGTTTTGACAGATTTCTGCCATTTGCTTCTTGTTGGTTCCTTTTTGAGTTCTTTTGGGGAATTGAGATTTTTGAGGGAAGTGCTACAGTATCTTGTGTTTTAATGGAAGTTTTATTGGTGTTAGAACTGAACCTAAAGACTTATTATCTTGAGTGCATTAATGTTGCTAATAAAGATTGTGTGAAGTTTTGTATGAAGGAAAAAAATTAGGTGTATGGAAGGAATGAGTAATGAGATGACGAATGGACTAAATCTCAAGCTTGGGGATGCCACGCGTGTCAGACCAAGAAATATCCAAAAAGTACAAGCGTCAAGGCTTGGGGATTCCCAAGGCATCCCCCTCTTCATCAATAAAAATCCCAGGTTTCTTCCAAACACTTCATTTTTATTGTTTCATGCAAAGTTGTGTTGTTCTTGGAGCGTCTTCTTTTTCATTTTTGTTTTGGTTTTTTGTTTGCTTGGTTTCCTTAGTTTTATGAATAAATTGGTTGGACCCTCTCTTTCATACATTGGTTTTCAAATAGTTTGGTTTGGTTTGGAAAAGAGTAGGAAAGTTCATGCTTAAGTGGTAAAGAGAGCTTGTTTTTAACTGTGGTCTATGCTTTGTCATGCCATGCTTGATATTGTTTTGGCTTTTTGCTTAGTATTCTTTTCTGTAGCATGACTTGTTATAAACAATTGAGATTGCTTAATGTGCCTTGGAAGGATCATGCATTGTTCTAGCATATTAAAGCATAGTATTGTGGTATTCTCCTTTGATGTTTTATTTGGCTTGACTTGGCGCATGCTCACACCATGTTATGACTATCCAAAGTCACCATAGCCTTGATGATCCTTTAGTATTCAACTTGTAGTATCACTTTATGATTTGATCAATGATGTTTTGTCGCTCTACATGATTATGGCCATTGTTGCTCTCTTAGTTTGTCGCTCCCAGTCTTTTGCTAGCCTCCATAACCTAGTATGAGTTCCACTCATGCATCCAACTCCTTAAACCAAGTTATTACAAAGAGTCCACCATACCTACCTACTAGCATATGCTATTCCAAGTATATTCATTCTTTTTTTATCTTCCAAATTAAACTTGTTATGAGAAAACTAGTGATTAAAGCTCTCACGAACTTGATGGCACACTTTACTTTCTTGCATTTAATAAACTTGAACCATTGGGTCCATCTTTGTTGCGTATATGCTTGCGCTTTATAAGTTGAAATTAGCAGAACCATGTATCATGGGGAACTCTTTCAACATTGCACTTGTACTTTGTACCCCGTTGATATCATGTTCTTTTTCTTATGGATCCCGGCAGTGTGAAATAAAAGTGGAACTTGTAAGATCATGGAGTTTGTATGTGTGTTAGAGCAACGCCTGGGACCCTAGACTAAGCCATGCCTAATCATGGTGGAAACTTGCAGCATCTCCATAATGAGAACTCTATGAAGCATCCTCAATAAAAACATACGCAAATACCAAATAAAAAGATCGCTGAGATGCTCATTGTCTGCTTGCCTTGTCATTTTGATTATGGGATAGCTCCTGTATCATGTGCAAGGGGTACCCCGTTGGTGGTTCTTGATGATACATATGTACTTACATTGACAAGAGCTTACTCGTGACTAAAGTTGTGTAGCATGAGGTTCGGTCTTCATAAGTAAGGGGCATGATATTTCGATTTATAACTTGTCAAGCATATCCTCTTAGTTGTGTCACTTTAACCTTAATCACCTTCAAGATGCTTATGATAGGGGCAATGAGAGCTGAAAGCTAATAAGTACCATAATTTTTGGAAGCTCTTTATGAAACTTGAATCTCTGCTTCCTTCTATGAAGGCCTTTGTTCCACCATTATATTGAGTGTCCACCTTCTACCTTTATGCACATACTTTGAGAGCATAGTGGCCATTCTTAGTTCTATGTGCATTGTCCCAAGACTAGGTGATTGATGCATACCTTGATATTGCTTGTTTTAAACTATTTGTATCTAGTCACTCTTATGAACTTTGAAGGTGTCCTATGCATTTATGTTTGCTACTCTATGTGGGACAAGCTAAATGCAACTATGCTATGTTTTCTTTATGTGAAACAAACAAACATCTTGCAAAACATTGTTATTCATTAATCTTTTGTTTGTGCCTTTTCATGTTGCAACATAGTTTCCTTGTCTTATTGCTAGAACTTTGTCTTTCATGTTATGATTGAAGTACTATGATCCTAGCTTTGAATGTTTTACAAATACTTTGATGAAGTTTATGATGGTGCATGGCACCTCAAAAATTATTCTTTCTTTTTATCACTTACCACTCGAGGACGAGCAAGAGTTAAGCTTGGGGATGTTGATACATTGCAAATGTATCTATAATTTTTGATGTTCCATGCTTGGTTGTATCTACTTTCTTATGTTTTGTCCATACTTTCGAGTACTTTCCATATGATTTCTTTGACTAACCTATTAACAAGAGCCACAGTGCCAGCTGCCTGTTTTCTTCTGTTTTTGGTTCCAGGAAGTCAGAAAATGAATATTCTCGGAATTGGACGGGACAAAAGCCGAAATTATTATTTTACCGGGGGACACTCGGAGCCAGAATACGAGACGGAGAAGGGCCATAGGGCAGCCACACCACCTGGCCGCGTGGCCAGGCTTGGCTCGCACCAGGGTGTGGTGTGGCTAGCGGAGGCACCCCCTCGGCCTTTCCTTCCGCCTATATATTGCCTCTGATACGGAAACCCTATGTACCCGATCAAAAATCCACGAAAGAGTCTATATCCCCTGTCGTCTTTGTCCCTAGATCGGGAGGGATCTGAAGCTCTTCCTGGCATCCTGCCGGAGAGGGGAATTCACCCTGGAGGCCTTCTTCATCATCATGCAAGCCTCCAGTGTGATGCGTGAGTAGTTCATCTCTGGACTGCGGGTCCATGTAGTAGCTATATGGCTGGTTCTCCTCCTTTGTACTATCATGTTTAGATCTTGTGAGCTCCGTTCATGATCAAGATCATCTATTTGTAATTCTACATGTCGTGTTTGCAGGGATTCGATGGATATTGATTATTGATTCTATCATGTCTTTGTTATTTGTGATCTTGCATGATTTCCGTTGTTAGTAGCTATCTTGGCCAAGTAGATGCTAGCAACTCCAAGTTTTAGTATTTATGCTCGATAGTGGGTTCATGCCTCTAGTAATCTGGGGAAGTGACAGAAATCTCTAAGTACTAGATGTGTTTTTGCTACTAGGGAGAAAACAACAATCCTTTGTTCATAGAACAATCGTATTGTTTACATTACACGCAATTCATAATGCAATAATCTATTGCTGGCAACTTAATACTGGAGGGGGTTCGGATGATAACCTGAAGGTGGATTATTAGTCATAGATGTAGTTGGATGGCGGTCTATGTATAATGTTGTAATGCCCAGTCGAATCTCAAAGGAGTCAAGATGATTAGTATATGCTTGTATCCTTTCTCGATGTTTGTCAATTGCCCCACTGTAATTTGTTCACCCAGCATATTATCTATCTTAAGGAGAGCCACCTCTAGTGAACTATGGACCCCAGTCCTTTCTTTTACTTTCAATCTACAATCAAACTATTTACTGCTTTGTTTTTACTTTCTGCAAACTATTACTTTCTTCCATTCGATACGTTTAATTCCTTGTTTTCAGCAAAACAGGTGAGATTGACAACCTCGTCGCAAGTTGGGGACAGAGTTCTGTGGTTGTGTTGTGCAGGTCTCCACGTTGTTGCTGGCACCGGTAGTGCCCCCTGCGAACGCTCAACTAGCAACACCTTTGGGGTGTTTCCTTGCTCCTACGTAATTGATAACATTGGTTTCGTACTGAGGGAAAACTTGTTGCTGTGCTCATCATACCTTCCTCTTGGGGTTCCCCAACGAGCTCGATATATTTTGGGCCACTAAGAAGCAACCAAGTTTGTATGAGGAGTTGGAGCAGTTTAGAACTGAGCTAGTTAGCCAAGGATTTTTAGCTAGCATTGAACTTCAACCCACTTTGATTAGCCAAATCAAGGAAGCCTAGAAGGGAAATGAAAGTATCGACGGAATCAAACATCGTATTGGTACAGGAAAGGTACCTGGATTCACCGAAGACGAAGAAGGAGTTTTGTGGTCCAAAGGGCGTATCTGTGTGCCAGCAGATTTGGAGTTAAAGCAAGTTATCATGCAAGTAGCTCATGATACTCTTTATTCTATCCACCCCGGAGGAACGAAGATGTATCATGATTTGAAAGAGCAATTTTGGTGGCACAAGATGAAGAGAGAAATCAGAAGCTACATCGCCAAGTGTGATATCTGTCAAAGAGTCAAAGCTGAACATTAGAGACCCGTAGGACTGTTGCAACCATTGCAGATTCCAAAATGGAAATGAGATTCCGTCGGAATGGACTTTATCACCGGTTTGCCTAATTCTAGTAGGGTAAATGACTCAACTTGTGTCATCGTTGATAGACTGTCCAAGGTAGCTCATTTTATACCTGTCAAGACAACCCACCAGAGTTTGAAGCTAGCAGAGTTGTATATTGCTAGAATTGTTAGTCTGCACGGAGCCCCCAAGACCAAAGTGTCGGATCGAGGAACCCAATTTACCTCGAGATTTTGGCAGAAAGTCCAAGAAGGACTAGGAACCAAGTTGAATTTCAGCACAGCTTATCACCCGCAAACCGATGGACAGACTGAAAGAGTCAACCAAATCTTAGAAGATATGTTGAGAGCTTGTGTGTTAGAATATTGATCAAAATGGGAAGATTGCCTGCCTTTCGCAGAATTCTCATATAACAACAGTTATCAAGCCAGTTTGAATGGCACCATTTAAGTTCCTATACGGAAGAAAGTGCTGTACCCCTTTGAATTGGTCGCAAGTAGGAGAGAGTTAGATTTTCAGACCCGACATTCTCCGAGAAACCGAAGAGAAGGTTTACAAAGTCCGTGAGCACCTCACCTCAAGACTTCCCAATCCAGACAAAAGAGTTATGCTAACAAGAGAAGGAGAGACCTAACTTTCAATGTCGGAGATTTTGTGTATCTCAAGGTTTCGCCATTGAAGGGAATGCAATGTTTTAGTCTAAAAGGAAAGTTAGCCCCTAGATATATCGGACCCTTCAAGATTCTAAATCATCGAGGAGAAGTATCATATCAACTGGAACTTCTAGAAGAGATGTCAGCCATCCACAATGTGTTCCATATATCGTTACTTCACAAATGCCTAGAAGTGCCAGAGAAGACCGAAGTTTTCAAAAACATCCACCACCGAGCCATTGATATCAACAAGGATCTGACGTATCGTGAAGTGCCCATCCGTATCTTGGAGGAAGCCTACGGAACCACCAGTACCCGGAGTATCAAATTTCTCAAGATCCAATGGAGCAACCATACCGAATAAGAGGCCACTTGGGAGCGAGAAGATTACATTAGGACTGAGTTCCCAGATCTCTTTAGTTCCTAGTTTTCTTTCTTAAATCTTGGGATAAGATTTTGTTTAAGGGGGAAGGGTTGTAACATCCCAAAACTTTAATCAAAGTGATCAAGATCCAAATTACCCAATTTAGGGTTAACAAAAACTTTTTCTCATTTAAAATCTTTAAGCATGCATGTGAGTGTTGCATTAAATAGGAGTTGTTTTGAAATGCCATGATTGTTTATGCTAATGGTTGTAAAATGATTCTAAGATGAATGCCACCTCTTATAGATCATTCCCGAGAAAAATCCAAAGAAAAAGAAATCAAAAAGAATTAATAAAACAAAATGGTCACTTTTGCCATTTTAATCACCTAGCCCACTTTGGGTATTCCTAGCACTCAATTTCCAACAGAAACAATTGTGGATCTTGGCACCCCTTGCTAGTACAAGTAGTGATGTACCAAGGCCCACTTTGTGATCTTCCAAAAACATTCAAACTCTAAATTTAAAAGACATTTGAAAATGGAACCTATCTCATATGTCTAGATCCCACTTTTTCAAAAACCTCTCAAATGAACTCCATTTAAAAATCCCAAGAAAACACAGATTCTTAAGCATGTGACAAACCACTCCACCAAATTTCATTTCAAAATTCCAAATTTGATTTCTTGCGGCCATTTGATCGAACACTTGGAGGGTAGAATCAAACTGGCCTAACTATCATTGTTTTTGATCAAATTTTGTCGAGCCATTTGAACCCAAATCAATGCCTTTTTCTCCCCAAAACCCAACGAGTCCATTAAGGACCTACCCAATGGCCTAGGGCAACAGTACACCGCCACCACGAGCCCATGCTAGCGGGCCAAACATGCACATCCCGCAGGAGACCACCAGCCCCACTCCGCCGTTCCAGGAAGCAAGGCGTGACCTCACCGCCATCCACGGTCGACCCCACGACCCCTGCTAGCCCCTGGACCACCACAGAGCAGCACCACACATAGTCTCAACCATAGACCGCGCGTGCCGCTCCGCCTTGACCACCTGAACCTGCCAGACACGCCCGTACCCCGCCGCTTGACCCACACTCGCCGGGAACTGCGTCGAGCATCGCCTCTGTCTCCCAGAGCGTGCGACGCTCCCGACCGCAATCCACCGCCCTAGCACCGCCATTACGCCATAGCTGACCGCCAGGGAACCGCCCACCGTCCACCTATCTCGCCCACGCTGATATCCCCCTGTGCCATCGTCACCGACGAGCTCCGCCCACACCTCTCTACCGCCTCGTCGTGCCTATATAAGGAAGCCTCGCCAACACGAATTCCTCACACTCTCACACTCCCCTCTCTCCACTTATCCTTCCCCACCTCTCGCAGGAGCCGCTCGAGCAGCCAGCTGCCGGAATCTCACCGGAGATAGCCGCAACAGAGGAGGAGACGCTGCCGTTGATTTCGTCCACCCCAGCCTCTGCCACGACTTCGTCTGAGCTCCCCGTCGTCTCCTTGTTCGTTTGCCCGCCTCGCCACACTCGCTGGAGCCCTGGTACGCCCTCACCGCACCCCCACCGAGCTGTTCAGGTTCCCCCTCGCCGGCGACGAGTCCATCGTCGACGATAAGCCCCGGCCGTAGATTTTGTTCTAATCATACGGTCCACAACGCCCAGTACCGCTTCATGTTTAATGAGACACTGACAGGCAGGACCCCCCTATCAGCAGTCCTCAGCGCCGCGGAGTGAATCTGGGCCGGCCCGTTAGTGTTCCCACGCGACCCAGTAAATTCAAATCTAGATTTTTCTTTCTAGACTTAGACTTAGTTCTGTCGCTTAGTTTAAAAATCAATTCAGAGAGTTTTACAAATCCAAATTGAGTGATTCCAATTTTGTTGGAAAGCTAATGAGAAACTCTATCCATGACCGTTGGATTTAAACCATCTAGAGTTATAGATATATCCTAGCTAAAATAACAAGATAGAAGCTTTTGCACATTCAAACATTTTTATAAAATCAACCATAATAGCTTTTGAATTGATTCCAACTCTCGAAAATCACATTTAACCATACCTATCTGAATATGTAATAATATTAATGTTTGAATGCAGTGACTTTGGACTAGTACCAAAATAATGCTACATAGGCATTTCTAGTCACTTTAAATCATTAATTATTAAACTTAAACTTCTTAAAATTTGATCCCACCTTTAGATCACATTCCCATGCATTAGAATACATGGTGACGACATATGTCCACATGATCCCATATTTTAATTGGAGAATGTTAAATCTTAGTTAATTTCAATGAGTGGAAATTACCTTTCTCAAATAAAATAAATGAAACTAGTTCATTAAACCTTGTGATGTTTGTGATGATACTAGATCATCAAATGTGTGCCTTAGTGTGCTAAGTAGACTAGTTAAGTATTGTTTGGTGATTGTGTATTTCCGTATGTATTTATAGACGATAGTATGGACCAAGTCTACAAGGTGGAGGAGTTCTACCAAGAGGAGGAGGAAGAGAATTTCAACCACTGCGCCAAACAAGGCAAGCTATTGTTAGCAAGCTAGAATTGAGCAAGATAACCTAAGCAAGATGCATTAGGCATGCTTTGGTTATACTTTTGACTTATACTTACTCCAAGTTTTATTTACAAGCTTTACTTTCTTTACCAGAGTTTCTTACTTGTTTATAGATAGCATAAAGATTATATAACTTGACCTATCTAGTTAGACTTAGATCTCATTCTATGGCATGAGATTAATCTTAGCATCCCACATTAGTGAACACTTAGTAGCTGAGAGCTAAACCAAAAAATTGACCACTTTAGATGGGAATACTTGGTGAAGATGACTTGTGGAAACCTTGGAATGATGAGTCATTATGTTGAGATGTTTTGACATGTGTTGAGAAACACAAATGGTTTATGATGATGAAAATGTTGAGGCATGATCCTTAGGCCTTTTACAAAAACTGATGGTTGGGTTCGGATGGGATACCATTCCAATTTTACCGTACAACCACAATACCTGAATTGGGGAAGGCTTAGCCGAAAGTTTATATGGATTAGTATTAGTTCCCTCACGGGAGAGGTTTGAGCTGAGGCTACCTCTCAATGTTGTCCACCTATGCAGTGCCAAGGATGACAGATGGTCATGGCTGGGAGGCCAAGCTCATAGGAGAGGTGCTTATACTAGAGTGTGTAAAAGAAAGGTTATGTTTGATTATCTGCATACTAAGTATGATGATTCAGGGTTATCCCTGATAGATGTATCGAATTTTGTGGTGAAAGTGTACGACCTCTGCAGACTGTCAAACTATTCGAATAGTCGCGTCCGCGTCTATGGACAGTTGGAGTGGCCATACTATTCCGTTATCAACTATTTTCAAAATGACTTATGAAATGAATTGTGACTTTACTTGACCACAACAGAGTTGTGACTATGACAACTAAGTTCCCACTTAGGTGTTTTCAAACTTTATCTTATCTTTCTTTGTTTCTGAACTCAGCTTAGGTTTCAAATGTAACTTTACAAATAGACTTAGAATTTAGCATTCCTACTAGAACTATCTTACTTGTTAGTGGTAGTTTGCGAGTACTTAAAGAGTACTCATGGCTTTGTCCCTAGCTATTCCTATGGCCAGACTATGAGGAGGACTATCCTGAAGGAGGACAGCAAGACGGCTACGACAACTAGGATCATCTCCCATCGTCAGTTGCCTATGACACTAAAGATGGACCCCACCGCTACGCTATTTATTCCGCTACTTGGTTGTACTAAGACAGGATCATGAGATCCTTTATTTGTGTAAGACCTTATTATGGTTTGTAATGGATGATGTACTATGATATCCAATCTGTTATGTCTCGCAAAAATGGTAATCCTAGGATTGCGATGTATGGCATAACAGGCATCTGGGATTAAAAATCCGGGTGTTGACAAGTTGGTATCAGAGCCATCCTGACCATAGGAGACCCTAGTTAGAATGGACATCCCAAACAAAAACTTAGTTTCAAAAACCAAAGTGAGTATTTGTGAAAACTATTTCCTCTCTTACCCTTGGGAATTCTTGGCACAAAAACCTTAGTTTCAAAAACTTTCCCAATCATTACTTCTCTCTCATTAGAGGTTACTCTTGGCACAAAAAGCAAATAAAAAGGATAAGTAGCGGTTATTACAGAGGTAATAACTTCCAAGACTTATCTAAAACTTTTGGGTTATCTCCCAATAAGTACTTTTCTTTAGCGCCTTTAAGTTAGGCATAAGAAGCAAGAAAAAGAATCAAGTGTTCTCAAATGAAGAAGCATTAAGATTAATACCAGAAATATCTTCAACAAGGCAAGGTATCTCATCCAAATAAGTTCTAGAGGATCCTTTCCCAATGCTTTTGGGTTCACTACTTTCATCAAATGGTTTTTCAGGAACAATCCAATTAAGATTCTTTTCTATGGCTTCATGCATTGCTACAAGTTTGAATGGTATTGGTATCTTAGTTTCCTCCCCATTAGGTTCGGTTTTGTTTATCTTTTCTCGTGTACCAACAACATCTACACATGAGCCTAGCATATTAAAATGTTCAAAGACATTTCTAGCTTCCTTGGCAACGTCATAGAATTCTTTAAGCAAAGTTTCTAGAATAAAATCTCTCTTATCATGGTCCTCAATTTCTTTAAGCTTAAGAAACATTACTTGCATTAAGGGGTTAAGGTTAACAAACCTAGCTTCCAACATGTGAACCAAAGAAGCTGCAGCAATTTCATAATTTGGAGAAGGTTCTGCAAGGGATCTATCCTCAATATCCTCATGCTTACTAACATGATTAAAGAATTCTTCAATATTATGTTTTCCAATTATAGAGCCACTTCCTATTGAAAGGTCTTTCAAGGTGAATTTAGGGATCAACATGGTGAGCTAAGAAAGAGGTAACAACTATAGAAAGACTTAATTTTTTGTGTTTTTAATAAAGATAGCAAACTAGTAAAACTAATTTTTGTGTTTTTGATAAAGAAACAAGCAAACAAAAAAGAAATAAACTAAGCAAAACAAAAACAACAAAGTAAAAAGGTTGGTTATAAGGGACTCCCTTTGTGAAGATGTCCTTGACTCCCTGGCAAAGGCGCCAGAAAAGTACTTGCTGACTCGTGTAATAACGAGCTAATTGGGGAACCCCAAGAGGAAGGTATGATGGGCACATCAGTAAGTTTCCCTCAGTTATGAAACCAAGGTTATCGAACCAGTAGGAGCAAGTAAACACCTCCAAGGTGTTGCTAGATGGCCTTTGGCAGGGCGCACTACCGTTGCTAGCAGCAACGTGGAAACCTGCACAACACAACCACAGAACTTTGCCCCCAACTTACAGTGAGGTTGTCAATCTCATCGGTTTTGCTGAAAACAAAGGATTAAACGTATTGTGTGGAAGAAAGTAATAGTTTGCAGAAAGTAAATAGAAAGCAGTAAACAGCTGTAGATTGATGGTAAAAGAAAGGACCGGGGTCCACAGTTCACTAGTGGTGGCTCTGCTTAAGATAGATAACATGTTGGGTGAAGATATTACAGCGGGGCAATTGACAAACATCGAGAAAGCATACATGCATATACTAAACATCTTGACTCCTTTGAGATTTGATTGGGAATTACAACATTATACATAGACTGTAATCCAACTACATCTATGACTAATAATCCACCTTTAGGTTATCATCCAAACCCCCTCCAGTATTAAGTTGCAAGCAATAGATAATTGCATTACGCATTGCGTGTAAAGTAAACTATACGATTGTTCTATGAACAAAGGATTGTTGTTTTCTCCCTAGTAGCAACACCAGATCCAGTACCTTAGAGATTTCCGTCACTTCCCTAGATTACTAGAGGCATGAACCCACTATCAAGCATAAATACAAACTCTTGGAGTTGCTAGCATCTACTTGGCCAAGATAGCTACTAACAACGGAAAGCATGCAAGATCACAAATAACAAAGACATGATAGAATCAATAATCAATCTGAAATAGCATCTCAATATCCATCAGATCCCCACAAACACAACATGTAGGAATTACAAATAGATGATCTTTATCATGAACGGAGCTCACAAGATCTAGACATGAAAGCACAAAGGAGAAGAACCAACCATCTAGCTACTACATGGACCCATAGTCCAAGGATGAACTACCCACGCATCACACCGGAGGCTTGCATGATGATGAAGAAGGCCTCCAGGGTGAATTCTCCCCTCCTGCAGGGTGCCGGGAAGAGCTTCAGATCCCTCCCGATCTAGGGATGGAGATGACGGTGGATACATACTCTTTCATGGAATTTTGATCGGGTACTTAGGGTTTCTGTATCGGAGGCATCTTATAGGCGAAAGAGGAGGCCGAGGGGGTGCCCGGGGTGGCTGCACCACCCCTGGCACAGGCCAGGTGGTGTGGCCGCCCCCTGGCCCCTCTCTGTCTCGTATTCTGGCTCCGTGTCCCCCTCGGTGAAAAACTGACTCTGGCATTTGTCCCCTCCAATTTCGAGAATATTCATTTTCTGACTCTCCTGGAACCAAAAATAGCAGAAAATAGGCAGCTGCCACTGTGGCATCTTGTTAATAGGTTAGTCCATGAAAGTGTATAAAAAGTACTCCAAAGTGTGGACAAAACATAAGAAAGTAGATAAAACCAAGCATCGAACATCAAAAATTATGGATACGTTAGAAACATATCATGCACCACCGCACCGAAACATCACCACCGCACTTCGCCGGCCCACACGCCACCCCAAACCCCCTATCCCACCTCTGGCTCCTGCACCACTACACTTTGCCGGCCTACATGCCATACCTCTATATTCTCCTGACCAGTCTACGGGATCAGCCGACGTCCACCTAACAGAACCCTAGTTCGCTTGACACCCTCTTCCATACAACCGTTTTAGTTTTGCCAACTCCCTAGTCCACAACACCTGACCTGCTTCACCTACGCTAGTGTGTTCTGCATTAGATCAGCTTCACGGACTCAACAGTCCACTACACCGGATCTGCTTCACCGACGCTCTTATGCAGCGCCTCAAATCCATAATCGGTCGTAATAGATCTGCTTCACCGACGATGCCGTGCACTACACCGGATATCCTTCACTGGCCATCTTCTCAAGCAAGACAGACCCATCAACAACCTCCACAGATGTGGTTCATAGACGCCGCCGAGATCTATCTGCTTCAGCCCGACTCACCACTACCGGGCACCCTCGTCGTCCTTGACGTCACCCGCAAAGAAGTCGTGTATGTGTAAACGATGCCATGGCCTAGGTAAACCAGATGTACTTGTTTGTTCGTTTCAATATAGCAGGTATGAGCCTGCGACAGTGAACTACATTTCTGTATTGGTGGTAAATTCCTGCCTTAATACTGGCTTAATTGATATCCCACTCTCCCTTGATAAATTCGGTGTAGTCTATGTTAAATCCAGCGTTAAACTACTCCTTATGTTTAGACGTATTTGTTATGCGTGTTTTTCTTTGACCAAGAATTACTCTTAATATACGTAAACAATTTTGGTAGTACAAAACATACATCATTAGAGTTCATTGGTATTATGCAGTTCATGGCAAATGTTAATTCACTGAACATGTGATGTTGCCTACCTATTCAACAAGTTCACAAGTTATGTCATCATAATGTGCACTTGCTTTGTCAGTTTCTACAATACTGACTGCATGTAATTTTGGAGTTCATTGGTAGTTTTAAGCCATTGAACATGTAGGTTAACATTCCCTGCTCTACAAGTTCAGAAAATTTATGCTATTTTAATTTCAATCTGGTTGTTCTAAGAAAACACAGTAACTGCCTTATCTTATGTAATTCATCGCAAGTTTTATGTCATTGAACTTGTTGGTCTTGCATTCCCTCTGCAAGTTATGCCATTATTGTTTGTTTCAATTAAGCTCCGATAGTAGCTGCCGCCTATTGTGTACTACTCCCTCTGTTTCAAAATATAAGAAGTTTTAGCTTTGTCTTAGGAGTGTATCTAGACACCATTTAGTGAGTAGGTTTACTCCAACATACATGAACCTACACACTAAAATTGGTCTAGATGATGACTTATACTTTTTGAAACAGAGGGAGTACATCCATTCCGTAAAAGAAGGCCTATACAACTTTAAAGTCAAACAATGATGAATTTTACCAAGCTCATAGAAAAATATATTAAGAGTTAATTTGTGGCATTTGCGTGTATGAAAATATATGCCCCGATGTATCGAATGGCGTTGGTTTGGTATGGTAGATGTTCCGGGTATGTTCTACAAACTTGGTACAATTTTTCGTCGATTGAGTTGCGAAATATTTATACGCCTTATTTACTTTGGATTGGATGTAGTATTACATGGCATGTTTTAAGGCACTTAACATGGTTATCTGCATGCCCTCTATAAATTCAAGTTTCTCAATTATAATTTATGTAGCAGTAGTATCTACCTTCTATTATGTAGTTCATGGTATTTTAAGTCACTTCACAGATGGGTCAGCATTCCCTGCTCTATAAGTTCACGAGATATACCATTGTAATGTCTATCTTGTTCGTCCAAATGTTAGTACAGTAACTTCCTGATCTGTAGTAGGTGACACTTTTTATGGCACTTCTCGTATTTATTTGCAATCCTATTTCACAAGTTAAATCATTGTAATTTCTCTCTTGTTCTTGCTAAGGACTGACTATAAATGCATTCTATTTTGTCACCAGGCAATCTTTATGTCATATGAATATTTTTTCATATTCCGCCATTCCCTGCTCTACGTGTTCACAAGTGATTATACTATAATGTCTATCTAGTTATTTGTAAACAGCAACAATCACTATTTGATATTATTTCCTATCACAGGGAACTCGGAGAATCGTAGAGCGAATCACCCCTACAATCTTGTAAGTACCTGTTGCTTTGTATTGCTGAATGCAAACCTGTTTTATGTGAATTAGTGGCTTGAACCTATATGTAGAGGAGCAAAAATTAAGTAGATGGATCGTCTATCCAAGTACTCGATGCGGTGGATGTCTTCAAAGAATGAATTGACAACAGGATGTCCTCCAACGGGACGGCACAAAAAGAAATAGTAAGTCCCTTGTTTTTACTTAGATGTGCACAGTGTCAGATGCTTGTTTGTACGAGGAACCACATGATTCGGCTAATGATTAGAACAAGGTTGACCTTAACCAAGACTAGACAAAAACCAGACGTAAATCCCTCGATTTCTAATTCAATGTGCTCACTTGATATTGGTGATGAACTATTCTTTCTATATGTGACTTGTGTTCATCTATCTATCTATCTATCTATCTATTATGTGGTGGTAATTTAAGTATTTCCACTTTTAAGCTAATTTATATTCTATTATTGTATTTTGCTACTATAATTAAGAGTTTGAGTGCACTCTGTAGGTAGTCACATTGTGTAGTATCGGCACCACATGAGTTGTCCAATGATTATAACAAGATGACCTTTACCGGTAGTGCACAAAGACCGAACATAAATCCCTTGATTTGTAATTCAATTTGCTCACTCAATCATGGTGGAGAACTCTTTTTGCTATATTTAACTGATGATCTTCTATCTATATATATATATATACGTTAACTAGACCATGATTAGGTGGTTGTGACTGAAGTATATCCACTTTTATGCAAATATATATTGTATTATAATCTTAGAGATCGCCACCATGATTGAGCTTATATGCACTCTGGAGGTAGTAACATAGTCTAGTGTTATATGTATGAGACTAGTATAAATTACTTGGTCTTGGTGCGGAGTAACTTAGACTAGTAAAAATGCATACGATACTAGTCCAAGTTACTCTACCAACACTAAAGGGTGTCTAGATACATTCGTTTTACAAAACCCATGACATCTTATATTTTGAAACGGAGGGAGTTCTATCTAGACTACTCATAGTGAGATTGTCATAGCTATTATCATCTAATATGATCCCCAATTACTATATATATGTCCTATGACCATGTTAATATGATCTAGAAGTCTATCGTGCACCTACTGTTTGATTTATTAATTCATTACCTCAATAGCTACCCTACATGATGCACATATAGAGTCTATTGCCAATTTGATTCTTTAGTTTGCTCATCATTAAAGCAATGTAATGATTTTATTAACTTAAATAGTGAGAGCACCGCCCTGTCAAGGCGAAGCTGCGAGTTTGAGCCCCATCAGTCCCAAACTAGGGATGGCAATTTCTGTGAGAAATACAATGTTTGATTAATAATAAACAAGGGATTTTCATCTATACATCATTAGATGATCTTGCCAGTTTAATATTAGCCACCATATGGTTCAATTGGTTATAGTTCCTATGAATTTTTAGTTGACTTGTGATTGCATCAATGCTATATTCTGACGTGGTTCCTAGACATACATTGTTTAAATACTTCATTGACCTTGCAAGGTGCACAATGTATCATTTGCTTGTTTGTCTACTGGATTTTCTTTCCTGGTTATATGTACAATGATACTGTCAGCAGTTGGAAATACAATAGCTGTAGGCATTACAAAGAAGGTTTCTGCTACTTTTTGGATGCATCCAACTATTATTTTGGCAGCAAATGACCTCTTCTTTTTTATTTTACTAGACCGACGATCAAAATATTTGAATGATCTGGCTACTGAAAAGGAATGGTTGATAACTTATTTGTCTGAAATGATTCTGGTAGTCTATTTAAGACACTTGGTCTATTGCTTGTTTTTCCAAGGTACTATCATAGTTGCCTCATGATTAAAGCAATGCCACATGTGGTTAGAGGTCACTTTTTTGGCTAGTTCATACTATAGACTATTTTTAAATGCTATTCTTATATTTTAGGTTAATGCTTTGTTATCCCGACCAGTTGTAAGCAGCTGAAGGAATATCATGCACCTCTTTTTGTTATATTTCTATATTTCCGTTATGCAGTGATATGATTAGTTTATGAGGGAAAGAGTGGAGTTGCTTGATTCCCTACATTCATTACCACACTAGTTCAGTTAGTCTGCATGAGACACACATGTTGATGGCTTGATTTGTTATATTAGGACAATGCCAATTTTGAAATTATTTGACAATAAACATGGTATTTTTTCGCCTGCTTTGCTGCTCTAACTTAATATGTCTTAGTTTCAGCATGTAAATAACATGTAGTGTTTCTTCCAGAGTGGCTATGATACTGGCACATGTACGCATCGGTCCAGGACATCGACAATTCCTGTTATTCCGGAAAGAGATGTACGAGGCACATCATTATTGTTCCTGGCCAATGATGAATTCGAATTATTTTACATATAAGATAGCTGCCAGTTAGCTGGTACGCTGTGCTGAGTTGTTTTCTTTGTTTCAGGATGCACATGAAGCTATGGGGGAAGAATGGAGGAATCCTACATTAAGTATTGAGGTCATTTCACAAAGCAGCAGTAACAGTGATTGTTGCTTGCATCGGCCCACGGTTTCAGTTTTTCCAGCAGAAAGAGGTGTTACAGCTGCACTCCAAACAATTGATTTAATTGAACAAGAAACAGAGCAAATAGATGGAATAATCACGATTACACGTGAACAGATACAAGAACTGAAAGATCGACAAGATTTGATGGACTGTCTACTTGATAATCTCTTCTACATCTGTCATGGTATGCCAGTTGTTACTTGTATGGGGATGTAAGCTCCGTAGTAGAAACCCTGTTCCAACACATGTCTCTCGATGTCTCTGTAATGCTTCATCTTGTTTTTGTTGAAAGTCTGGTCTATAATAAATTTCAAAAAATATTTGTTGATGTAATTGGGTGATCCTAGCGCGGCCATTAGTGGGTTAAAATATTAACGGACTATTTAAAACCAGAATTTCGCCATAGTTATAGAATACGCAAATATGCTGGCCAGCAGATGGGCCAAAGAAATACTAAAAGGCCGTAAGTGGCAGGTCAGAATTTTGGTGGGCCTCATAAGGGGCCAAGGCCCTGAAAATGTAATGGGCTGAATAGCAACATGCGAGATCAGTAAAGGCCCAAACTGTAATGGGCCCAAATATTGATATACCTGAACAGTAAAGAGCTGAAACAGCAAAAGGCCTAAACAGTAAAAAGCCCGCGCAGTAGAGGGCCTGCAAAGTAAAACGGATAGAAGAGTAAAAGGCATGAACAGTAAATGGCCTGAATAGTAAAATGCCATAAGAGCAATAGGCCATAGCAGCAAAAGGCCGAAACAGTACAAGGCCAGAACAGTAAAGGATCCTAGCACTGGCAACCCAGAAATGTAAAAGGCCTTAAAGTAAATGGGTATAATAGGATGGGACCCCCCGGGCCGGAGGAACAGTAATAGGCTACCTGTAGGCCTGAACAGTGCCTGACCTTCTGGCGCAGGCCCCTAATCGGCCACATATTATTCTACCAAAGTGGGCCTTCTTTAGGACGAAACTGTAGCGGGCTTGAAATCCTACGGGCCCTGGATGGATTCATTAATGGTCCACGTCAAACAGTACACGTCGTGAGAGTAAAGGGCCGTAATCTTATTGGGCTCTCCTCGTGGGCCGACCCACTTAACAATTAGCAGGCCTTGTTTGCGCCAGGCTTTTGCCACGGTTTCTGTGACCGTTAATGGCGGTAACCGGGAGTTAACGGCGGGTTCCACGTGGCATTTTTGCATGATGTCAGCAGTCAACGCGGGTGGCAAACAGATCTACGACGGAACAAGTTTTTGTGGCTGAAGGGTGCGATTCGCCACGGTTAGAAAAAAAACCGTGGTAGATTCTTTTGTGACGGGGCTTTTACCACGAAGGGCATCCGTCGTAGAAGACTTTTTAGCCACGAAAAATGGGCCTTCAACCATGAAAATCGTCCGTTGTAAAAGCCAACTTTTCTTGTAGTGACATGGATCCACTAATCTCATTGCATGTGTGTTCTTTTCATAAACCACATGGATCCACTAGATGCCATTGCATGTGTGTTCTTTTCCTAGCCCACATTGATCCACTAGATGTCATTGCATGTGTGCTCATTTCATAAACCACATGGATCCACATTACATCACACACTCTAGTGGATTGTGTGATGCAACTTCTGCCACACGGGTGCAACATGCAATATGGAAGTCGCTTTCCTATCTGCTTTTGGTCTCTATGACCAAGGTTTGACACACTTGTCCATTAGTGGCATTGCATGGTTCTTTTCCTATACCACATTGATCCACTAGTGGCATTGCATGTGTTCTTTTCCTAAATCACACCGATCCACATGAGAACACACACTCCAGTGGATTCTGTGATGCAACTTCTTCCACACTAGTGCAACATGCAGTATGGAAGCTGCTTTCCTATGTGTTTTTGGTTTGTGTCGCCATGTTTTGACACACTGATCCACATAATTCCATTGCATGTGTTGTTTTCCTATACCACATGGATCCACATGACAACACACATCTTTTCATAAACCACATTGATCCACTAGATGTCATTGCATGAGTGTTCATTTCATAAACCACATGGATCCACTAGTGCCATTGCATGTGTGTTCTTTTCATAAACCACATGGATCCACTTGATGTCATTACATGTGTGTTCTTTTCCAAAACCACATGGATCCACTAGATGGCATTGCATGTGTGTTCTTTTCATAAACCACACAGATCCACTGATGTCATTGCATGTGTGTTCTTTTCATAAAACACATGGATCCACTAGACGTCATTGCATGTGTGTTCTTTTCATAAACCACACTGATCCACTAATGTCATTGGATGTGTGTTCTTTGCATAAGCTACACTGATCCACTAGATGTCATTGCATGTATTTTCTTTTCATAAACCACACTGATTGACTAGATGTGACTACATGTGTGTTCTTTTCATAAACCACACTAATCAACTAGTGTCATTGCATGTGTGTTCTTTTCATAAACCACATGGATCCACTAGATGTCATTAAATGTGTGTTCTTTTCATAAACCACATGGATCCACTAGATGTCATTGCATGTGTGTTATTTTCATAAACCACATGCATCCACTAGATGTCATTGCATGTGTGTTCTTTTAATAAACCACATGGATCCACTAGATGTCATTACATGTGTGTTCTTTTCATAAACCACATCGATCCACTAATGTCATTGCATGTGTGTTCTTTTCATGAACCACATGCATCCACTTTACATCACGCACTCTAGTGGATTCGGTGAAGCAACTTCTGCCACACTAGTGCAACATGCAATATGGAAGCTGCTTTCCTATCTATTTTTGGTCTTTGTGACCAAGGTTTGATACACTAGTCCACTAGTGGCATTGCATGTGTTCTTTTCCTAGACCACACTGATCCACATGACAACACACACTCAAGTGGATTTTGTGATGCAACTTCTGCCACACTAGTGCAATATGTAGCATGGAAGCTACTTTCCTATCTGTTTTTGGTCTATGTCAATATGGTTTGACACACTGATCCACATGATGCCATTTCATGTTTATTCTTTTCATAAACCACATGGATCCACTAGATGTCATTTCATATGTGTTCTTTTCATAAACCACACTAATCCACTAGATGTCATTGCATGTGTGTTCTTTTCATAAACCACATGGATCCACTAGTGTCATTGCATGTGTGTTCATTTCATAAACCACATGGATCCACTGATGTCATTGCATGTGTTTTCTTTTCATAAACCACATGGATCCACTAGTGTCATTGCATGTGTGTTCATTTCATAAACCACATGGATCCACTGATGTCATTGCATGTGTGTTCTTTTCCAAAACCACATGGATTCACTAGATGGCATTGCATATGTGTTCTTTTCATAAACCACATGGATCCACTAGACGTCATTGCATGTGTGTTCTTTTCATAAACCACACTGATCCACTAATGTCATTGCATGTGTGTTCTTTGCATAAACCACACTGATCCACTAGATGTCATTGCATGTGTGTTCTTTTCATAAACCACACTGATCCACTAGATGTCACTGCATGTGCGTTGTTTTCATAAACCACACTGATCAACTAGTGTCATTGCATGTGTGTTCTTTTCATAAACCATATTGATCCACTAGTGTCATTGCATGTGTGTTCTTTTCATAAACCACATGGATCCACTAGATGGCATTGCATGTGTGTTCTTTTCATAAACCACATTGATCCACTTATGTCATTGCATGTGAGGTTATTTGATAAACCACATGGATCCACTAGATGTCATTAAATGTATGTTCTTTTCATAAACCACATGGATCCACTAGATGTCATTGCATGTGTGTTCTTTTCATAAACCACGTGGATCCACTAGATGTCATTACATGTGTGTTCTTTTCATCAACCACATGGATCCACTAGATGTCATTGCATGTGTGCTCTTTTCATTAACCACATGGACACTAATGTCATTCCATGTGTGTTATTTTCATAAACCACATGGTTCCACATTACATCACACACTCTAGTGGATTACGTGATGCACCTTTTGCCACACTGGTGTAACATGGAATGTGGAAGCTGCTTTCCCATCTGTTTTTGGTCTCTATGTCCAAGGTTTCATACACTGGTCCACTAGTGGCATTTTATGTGTCCTTTTCCTATACCACATTGATCCACTGATGGCATTGCATGTGTTCTTTACCTAAACCACACTGATCCACATGACAACACACACTCTAGTGGATTATGTGATGCAACTTCTGCCAGACTAGTGCAACATGCAGCATGGAAGCTACTTTCCGATGTGTTTTTGGTTTGTGTCACCATGGTTTAACACACTAATCCACTAGATTCCATTGCATGTATGTTATATTCTTAAACCACATTGATCCACTAGATGTCATTGCATGTGTGTCCTTTTCATAAACCACACTAATCCACTGGATGTCATTGCATGTGTGTTCTTTTCATAAACCACATGGATCCACTAGTGTAATTGCATGTGTGTTCTTTTCATAAACCACACTGGTCCACTGATGTCATTGCATGTGTCTTATTTTCATAACCCACACTGATCCACATATGTCATTGCATGTGTATCTTTTCATAAACCACATGGATCCACTAGATGGCATTGCATGTGTGTTCTTTTCATAAACCACACTGATCCACTAGATGTCATTGCATGTGTGTTCTTTTCATAAACCACACTTATCCACTAGATGTCATTGCATGTGTGTTCTTTTCGTAAACCACGTGGATCCACTAGTGTCATTGCATGTGTGTTCATTTCATAAACCACATGGATCCACTAGATGTCATTGCATGTGTGTTCTTTCCCAAAACGACATGTATCCACTAGATGTCATTGCATGTGTGTTCTTTTCATAAACAACATGGATCCACTAGATGTCATTGCATGTGTGTTCTTTTCATAAACCACATTGATCCACTTATGTAATTGCATGTGTGTTCATTTGATAAACCACATGGATCCACTATATGTCATTAAATGTTCGTTCTTTTCATAAACCACATGGATCCACTTATGTCATTTCATGCGTGTTATTTCCATAAACCATATGGTTCCACTTTACATCACACACTCAAGTGGATTATGTGGAAGCTGCTTTCCTATCTGTTTTTGTTCTCTGTGACAAAGGTTTGATACACTGGTCCACATGATGCCATTGCATGTGTTCTCCTATACCACATGGATCCACATGACTATAACACCCTCACCTGATAAGGCTGAGTTCCTGTGCATAGTGCTAATCCCTGGATCGGTTCACTAGTACACACAGTACAAAATGATACCAAATCTAACCGTGCATCATAAATACAATGAATATGATCTAGAATTTACAATATATTACAGCGGAAACAATACAAGGTAGATCTCAAAATCAGGTCACTCAAATTGTCCATAACCAGGGACACGGCTAAGTACTTAGTTTTACTCCCTGTAGGGGTTTGTACACTTTACGCCTATGACCTGGTCAACCCGCTCGTGCCATCACACTCATATTTTTTCATGGTAGGAAGAAGTCCAAGACGAGACAAGTCGAGAAGAGCTCCCCAAACGCATCCACGCACCGTACCAACCTACACTATCTACATCTCTGGCTACATAGGGTTCGAGTCGCCACAACCTACTAAGTCCAGCCAACCGCCCATTTCTTATTGGCACATGGTTATACACGTAAGCTACCAAATAAAGAAACTAAACTTTTCTCAGTGTCCTGGGTGCCTTTCTGCATTAAACCACCAAAAATTATCAATCCCATCATACCCAGTAGATTCATTAATTAAGTTGTTTTGGTTGAACAACCACAACATGATGTAATCCTAGCCCTCGTCTAACACAACATGGCTAAGCAAATCTAATCATACGGTGGCTCAACTACAAGTGATTCCTACCATAATACATAGGATATAACATAGCTTATACACATCAGTTCCTATACATGCAATTCTACAAAACATCTACAATGCATAGGAAAAACAGTAGGACATTTATGACCAAGATAGCACCACTTGCCTTTGTTGAAGATGTAGTCAATTAGATAATCCTCATAAATATAATGGTTGCACTCGTCTCACTCAAAATACTTGCAATCACAATACTCACAATCATACCCATTGTGATCATAGTAGTTGCACTCCTCGCAATCTACACCATTCAAACATTGCAATCATGTAACAATGCAACAATACAATAAAACATTAATGATCAATGCATGCATGAAGATTTAATATGTCACAATGGTTGTAATTAGTTATCTAAACAATACTAGATCACATGATGCATGTAGAGAATCATTTAATGCATTAGGGTATTTATTATTAATTTTTAATCGTTAATAGAGGAGTTTTAATAGTTATGTTGAAACTTCTATACTAATTGTTGTATTAAATTTATATCTGAAGTGTACTGCATAGAGGACATTAATACGAATCAGTAGAAATTGGATTCACCCTAAACATAGTTGTAGATCTTGTTTTATGATTTAATTACTAGTTAATATCGTTTAACTTATCTAAAAAGTTTACCACGACCAGAAATAAATCTAAGACCAGATCTCAAATCTACACAGAATTGTCAATCCATGGACGTATTATTTATATTTTTCGGAGCTATGAATAATTTACTATGAATTTATTACTCCAAAAGGCTATTAAAACTATTTAACTAATTACCAATTAAATGTAGCGCGAAATTTAGATCTAATCTTATATTAATAAACTACATGAAATTATCTTCAATTTGATATATTATACGCAATTTTTTGACAAAGTATCAATTTCTTATAAATTTTACAAGTTAGATCTATAATCTGCAATTTTAAATTCGAACCACTGACTGGACAGGTTGATCGTGCATGCTGACTGGGACTAGACACTCACCTGGTGACGACATGGCAGTGACGAGGCAGCTGACCGGGATGATTGAATCTGGACCGTCGGGATAGGATCTGGTGGCTAGGAAAGAAGTTGGCTCCAAATTGGCTCGATTTTGACTTAGAAAAGATTAGAATATATCTGCGTTAGAGAGACAAATCCGTAGATCAAATCGAAAAGCTTAAAAGTTATGGAGAATCATTAGATCTACCTTTTCACCAAAGGAATTTGGATTTGAAGAAACAAGCGCGAGTAAATCTTAGAATTACACCGCCAGATCTGAAATATTGTATGGCGGAATTCTCTGGCTATGGTGGATGAAAATAGGTGAGGTTTGTCGGAATTGAAAGATTTCAATGAGATCTACAACTTTCATATTGGAGCCGAAGGCATCTGACGAAGTTTAGATTGGTTTAGAAGCGAAATATGATTCGGAGGGTGTAGATTCGGGATTTCAAGAAGTAAAAGTGATATAGCTGTAGCTCTGTGGGATTATATAGGGGTTTATGATGGTGGAGAGATAGATCTTGGAGAAGGGAACAAGTAGAAACAAACGGAAGTCAATTCAGAGTTGTAGATAAAAATATATCAGAGTTTGAATAGAGAAAGGTTTGAAAAAAATTTATTCCGCATGCTTTTTGATGCAACCTGGGCATCGATCCTTCTCCCATGCGTGGACCGGCTGGTGGCCCATTTCGTTTTGTTTTTTTCCATTTTTTCCTTTCCTTTTTCTATTTTGGTATTTTCTTTATATCTTTTGCATACGAACTATAAACGATATGATTCTTGTTTCTAAATTTTTCTAAAATTCAGTAGATCGTTATAGTATCATATTTGTAACATTTTCACTAGTTTGAAGATGGTTGGTTCATAAATCTCTATATATTTCTTATAGGAACATTTGGGAAAATCAACTATCGGATTTAGATACTAGGATTTGGATTCAATTTTTGGGAACTTTGCATGGATGCAATGCAATTCTTATGAATGCTTCATGATTTTCATTTTTGCAAACATTCACACAAATACTAAAACTAAAACTCAATCCACGCTTTTTTGCCTATGGCTACTTAGGTCATAATGGAGTGAGTTCTTTCCAATTCAAAAGGTTTCTTTTCCTTGAGAATTTTCAACAAAGTCAAACAATCCACCAAACTTATTTATCTATTTCACATTCCAAAATTTGGAATTTTTTTGGGATGTGACAATGACAACACACACTCTAGTGGATTCTATGATGCCACTTCTGCCACATTGGTGCAACATGCAATGTGGAAGTTACTTTCCTATCTGTTTTAGGTCTGTGTCACCATGGTTTGACACACTGATCCACTAGATGTCATTGCATGTGTGTGTCTTTTCATAAACCACACTGATCCACTAGATGTCATTGCATGTGTGTTCTTTTCATAAACCACACTTATCCACTAGATTTCATTGCATGTTTGTTCTTTTCCAAAACCACATGGATCCACTAGACGTCATTGCATGTGTGTTCTTTTCATAAACCTAATTGATCCACTAGATTTCATTGCATGTGTGTTCTTTTCATAAACCTAACTGATTAACTAGATGTCATTGCATATGTGTTATTTCTATAAACCACATTGATCCACCAGATGTCATTGCATGTGTGTTCTTTTCAGAAACCACACTGATCCACTGATGTCATTGCATGTGTGTTCTTTTCATAAACCACATGGATCCACTAATGTCATTGCATGTGTGTTCTTTTCATAAACGACATGGATCCACTAGATGTCATTGCATGTGTGTTCTTTTCATAAACCACAATGATCCGAAAGATGTCATTGCATGTGTGTTCACTTCATAAACCACGCTAATCCACTTGTGTCATTGCATGTGTGTTTTTTCCTAGACCACATTGATCAGTTAGATGTCATTGCATGTGTGTGCATTTCATAAACCACATGGATTCACTTGATGTCATTAAACGTGTGTTCTTTTCATAAACCACATGGATCCACTATATGCCAATGCATGTATGTTCTTTTCATAAACCACATGGATCCACTAGATGTCAGTGCATGTGTGTTCTTTTCATAAACCACATGGATCCACTAGATGTCATTGCATGTGTGTTCTTTTCATAAACCACATGGATCCACTGATGTCATTGCATGTGTGTTCTTTTCATAAACCACATGGATCCACTTTATATCACACACTCAAGTGGATTCTATGATGCAACTTCTGCCACACCGGTGCAACATGCAATGTGGTAGCTGCATTCCTATCTGTTTTTTGGTTTCTGTAACCAAGGTTTGACACACTGGTCCTCTAGTGGCATTGTATGTGTTCTTTTCCTAGACCACATTGATCCACTAGTGGCATTAAATGTGTTCGTTTCCTAAACCATACTGATCCACATGAAAACACACACTCCAGTGGATTATGTGATGCAACTTCTTCCACACTTGTGCAACATGCAACATAGAAGCTGCTTTCCGATGTGTTTTAGTCTATGTCACCATGGTTTGATAAACTGATCCACATGATGCCATTGTATGTGTTGTTTTCCTATACCACATGGATCCACACACTCTAGTGGTTTATGTGATGCAAGTTCTGCCACACGGGTGCAACATGCAATGTGGAAGCTTCTTTCCTATCTGTTTCTGGTTTATGTCCCCAAGGTTTGACACACAGATCCACTAGATGTCATTGCATGCATGTTATTTTCCTAAACCACATGGATCCAATAGTGTCATTGCATGTGTGTTCTTTTCATAAACCACATGGATCCACCGCATGTCATTGCATGTGTGTTCTTTTCAAAAACCACATGGATCCACTAGATGTCATTGCATGTATGTTCTTTTCATAAACCACATGGATCCACTAGATTTCATTGCATGTGTGTTCTTTTTATAAACCACATTGAACCACTGATGTCATTTCATGTGTGTTCTTTTCATAAACCACATGGATCCACTAGATGTCATTCATGTGTCTTCTTTCCATAAACCACATTGATCCACTAGATGTCATTGCATGTGTGTTCTTTTCATAAACCACAATAATACACTAAATGTCATTGCAATGTGTCATTTTCATAAACCACACTGATCCACTAGATGTCATTGCATGTGTGTTCTTTTCATAAACCACACTAATCCACTAGTGTCATTGCATGTGTGTTCTTTTCATAAACCACATGGAATCACTAGATGTATTTGCATGTGTGTTCTTTTCATAAACCACATGGATGGACTAGATGTCAATGCATGTGTTTTTTACTAAGCCACATGGATCCACTAGATGTCATTGCATGTGTGTTCTTTTCATAAATCACACTGATCCACTAGATGTCATTGCATGTGTGTTCTTTTCATAAACCATATGGAACCACTAGATGTCATTGCATGTGTGTTCTATTCCAAAACCACATGGATCCACTAGATATCATTGCATATGTGTTCCTTTCATAAATCTAACTGATCCACTAGATGCCATTGCATGTATGTTTTTCTATAAACCACACTGATCCACTAGATGTTATTGCATGTGTGTTCTTTTCATCAACCACATGTATCCACTAATGTCATTGCATGTGTGTTCTTTTCATAAACCACATGGATCCACTAGATGTCATTGCATGTGTGTTCTTTTCATAAACAACATGGATCCACTAGATGTAATTTCATATGTGTTCTTTTCATTAACCACATTGATCCACTGATGTCATTGCATGTGTGTTCTTTTCATAAACCACACTAATCCAAAAGTTGTCATTGCATGCGTATTATTTTCATAAACCACATTGATCCATTGGTGTCATTACATGTGTGTTCTTTTCCTAAACTACATTGATCCACTAGATATCATTGCATGTTTTTTCATTTCATAAACCACATGGATCCACTAGATGTCATTAAATGTGTGCTCTTTTCATAAACCACATGGATCCACTATATGTTAGTGCATGTGTGTTGTTTTCATAAACCACATGGATCCACTAGATGTCATTGCATGTGTGTTCTTTTCATAAACCACATGGATCCACTGATGTCATTGCATGTGTGTTCTTTTCATAAACCACAGGGATCCACTTATATCACACACTCCAGTGGATTCTATGATGCAACTTCTGCCACACGGGTGCAACATGCAATGTGGAAGCTGCTTTCCTATCTATTTTTGGTTTCTGTGACCAAGGTTTGACACACTGGTCCACTAGTGGCATTGTATATGTTCTTTTCCTAGACCACATTGATCCACTAGTGGCATTGAATCTGTTTGTTTCCTAAACCACACTGATCCACATGAAAACACACACTCCAGTGGATTATGTGATGCAACTTCTGCCACACCCGTGCAACATGCATCATAGAAGCTGCTTTCCGATGTGTTTTTGGTCTGTGTCACCATGGTTTGAAAGACTGATCCACATGATGCCATTGCATGTGTCTTTTTCCTATACCACATGGATCCACATACTCTAGTGGATTATGTGATGCAAGTTCTGCCACACTGGTGCAACATGCAATGTGGAAGCTGCTTTCCTGTCTATTTGGGGTATGTGTCACCAAGGTTTGACACACAGATCCACTAGATATCATTGCATGTGTGTTCTTTTCCTAAACCACATGGATCCACTAGTGTCATTGCATGTGTGTTCTTTTCATAAACCACATGGATCCACTGGATGTCATTGCATGTGTGTTCTTTTCCAAAACCAGATGGATCCACTAGATGTCATTGCATGTGTGTTCTTTTCATAAACCACATGGATCCACTAGATGTCATTGCATGTGTGTTCTTTTTATAAACCACATCGAACCACTAATGTCATTGCATGTGTGTTCGTTTCATAAACCACATGGATACAATAATGTCATTCATGTGTCTTCTTTTCATAAACCACAATTATCCACTAGATGTCATTGCATGTGTGTTCTTTTCATAAAACACAATAATACAATAAATGTCATTGCAATGTATGTTTTTCTATAAACCACACTGATCCACTAGATGTCATTGCATGTGTGTTCTTTTCATAAACCACACTAATCCACTTGTGTCATTGCATGTGTGTTCTTTTCATAAACCACATGGAACCACTAGATGTCTTCGCATGTGTGGTCTTTTCATAAACCACATGGATCCACTAGATGTCATTGCATGTCTGTTCTTTTACTAAACCACATGGATCCACTAGATGTCATCGCATGTGTGTTCTTTTCATAAACCACATTGATCCACTAGATGTCATTGCATGTGTGTTCGTTTCATAAACCACATGGATCCACTAATGTCATTACATGTGTGTTCTTTTCATAAACAACATGGATCCAGTAGATGTCATTTCATATGTGTTCTTTTCATTAACCACATTGATCCACTGATGCCATTGCATGTGTGTTCTTTTCATAAACCACACTAATCCAAAAGTTGTCATTGCATGCGTCTTCTTTTCATACACCACATTGATCCATTGGTGTCATTACATGTGTGTTCTTTTCCTAAACTACATTGATCCACTAGATATCATTGCATGTTTTTTCATTTCATAAACCACATGGATCCACTAGATGTCATTAAATGTGTGCTCTTTTCATAAACCACATGGATCCACTAGATGTCATTAAATGTGTGCCCTTTTCATAAACCACATGGATCCACTATATGTTAGTGCATGTGTGTTGTTTTCATAAACCACATGGATCCACTAGATGTCATTGCATGTGTGTTCTTTTCATAAACCACATGGATCCACTGATGTCATTGCATGTGTGTTCTTTTCATAAACCACAGGGATCCACTTATATCACACACTCTAGTGGATTCTATGATGCAACTTCTGCCACACGGGTGCAACATGCAATGTGGAAGCTACTTTCCTATCTATTTTTGGTTTCTGTGACCAAGGTTTGACACACTGGTCCACTAGTGGCATTGTATGTGTTCTTTTCCTAGACCACATTGATCCAGTAGTGGCATTGAATCTGTTTGTTTCCTAAACCACACTGATCCACATGAAAACACACACTCCAGTGGATTATGTGATGCAACTTCTGCCACACCTGTGCAACATGCATCATAGAAGCTGCTTTCCGATGTGTTTTTGGTCTGTGTCACCATGGTTTGAAAGACTGATCCACATGATGCCATTGCATGTGTTTTTTTCCTATACCACATGGATCCACATACTCTAGTGGATTATGTGATGCAAGTTCTGCCACACTGGTGCAACATGCAATGTGGAAGCTGCTTTCCTATCTATTTGTGGTCTGTGTCACCAAGGTTTGACACACAGATCCACTAGATATCATTGCATGCGTGTTCTTTTCCTAAACCACATGGATCCACTAGTGTCATTGCATGTGTGTTCTTTTCATAAACCACATGGATCCACTGGATGTCATTGCATGTGTGTTCTTTTCCGAAACCACATGGATCCACTAGATGTCATTGCATGTGTGTTCTTTTCATAAACCACATGGATCCACTAGATGTCATTGCATGTGTGTTCTTTTTATAAACCACATCGAACCACTGATGTCATTGCATGTGTGTTCGTTTCATAAACCACATAGATCCACTAGATGTCATTCATGTGTCTTCTTTTCATAAACCACAATTATCCACTAGATGTCATTGCATGTGTGTTCTTTTCATAAAACACAATAATACAATAAATGTCATTGCAATGTATGTTTTTCTATAAACCACACTGATCCACTAGATGTCATTGCATGTGTGTTCTTTTCATAAACCACACTAATCCACTTGTGTCATTGCATGTGTGTTCTTTTAATAAACCACATGGAACCACTAGTTGTCTTTGCATGTGTGGTCTTTTCATAAACCACATGGATCCACTAGATGTCATTGCATGTCTGTTCTTTTACTAAACCACATGGATCCACTAGATGTCATTGCATGTGTGTTCTTTTCATAAACCACATTGATCCACTAGATGTCATTGCATGTGTGCTCGTTTCATAAACCACATGGATCCACTAATGTCATTGCATGTGTGTTCTTTTCATAAACCACATGGATCCACTAGATGTCATTGCATATGTGTTCTTTACATTAACCACACTGATCCACTGATGTCATTGCATGTGTGTACTTTTCATAAACCACACTAATCCAAAAGTTGTCATTGCATGCGTGTTCATTTCATAAACCACACTGATCCATTGGTGTCATTACATGTGTGTTCTTTTCCTAGACTACATTGATCCACTAGATGTCATTGCATGTTTGTTCATTTCACAAACCACATGGATCCACTAGATGTCATTTAATGTGTGCTCTTTTCATAAACCACATGGATCCACTATATGTCAGTGCATGTGTGTTGTTTTCATAAACCACATGGATCCACTAGATGTCATTGCATGTGTGTTCTTTTCATAAACCACATGGATCCACTGATGTCATTGCTTGTGTGTTCTTTTCATAAACCACAGGGATCCACTTATATCACACACTCCAGTGGATTCTATGATGCAACTTCTGCCACACGGGGGCAACATGCAATGTGGAAGCTGCTTTCCTATCTATTTTTGGTTTTTGTGACCAAGGTTTGACACACTGGTCCACTAGAGGCATTGTATGTGTTCTTTTCCTAGACCACATTGATCCACTAGTGGCATTGAATCTGTTTGTTTCCTAAACCACACTGATCCACATGAAAACACACACTCCAGTGGATTATGTGATGCAACTTCTGCCACACCTATGCAACATGCATCATAGAAGTTGCTTTCCGATGTGTTTTTGGTCTGTGTCACCATGGTTTGAAAGACTGATCCACATGATGCCATTGCATATGTTTTTTTCCTATACCACATGGATCCACATACTCTAGTGGATTATGTGATGCAAGTTGTGCCACACTGGTGCAACATGCAATGTGGAAGCTGCTTTCCTATCTATTTGTGGTTTGTGTCACCAAGGTTTGACACACAGATCCACTAGATATCATTGCATGCGTGTTCTTTTCCTAAACCACATGGATCCACTTGTGTCATTGCATGTGTGTTCTTTTCATAAACCACATGGATCCACTGGATGTCATTGCATGTGTGTTCTTTTCCAAAACCACATGGATCCACTAGATGTCATTGCATGTGTATTCTTTTCATAAACCACATGGATCCACTAGATGTCATTGCATGTGTGTTCTTTTTATAAACCACATCGAACCACTGATGTCATTGCATTTGTGTTTGTTTCACAAACCACATAGATCCACTAGATGTCATTCATGTGTCTTCTTTTCATAAACCACAATTATCCACTGGATGTCATTGCATGTGTGTTCTTTTCATCAAACACAATAATACAATAAATGTCATTGCAATGTATGTTTTTCTATAAACCACACTGATCCACTAGATGTCATTGCATGTGCGTTCTTTTCATAAACCACACTAATCCACTTGTGTCATTGCATGTGTGTTCTTTTCATAAACCACATGGAACCACTAGATGTCTTTGCATGTGTGGTCTTTTCATAAACCACATGGATCCACTAGATGTCATTGCATGTCTGTTCTTTTACTAAACCACATGGATCCACTAGATGTCATTGCATGTGTGTTCTTTTCATAAACCACATTGATCCACTAGATGTCATTGCATGTGTGATCGTTTCATAAACCACATGGATCCACTGGATGTCATTGCATGTGTGTTCTTTTCCAAAACCACATGGATCCACTAGATGTCATTGCATGTGTATTCTTTTCATAAACCACATGGATCCACTAGATGTCATTGCATGTGTGTTCTTTTTATAAACCACATCGAACCACTGATGTCATTGCATGTGTGTTTGTTTCACAAACCAAATAGATCCACTAGATGTCATTCATGTGTCTTCTTTTCATAAACCACAATTATCCACTAGATGTCATTGCATGTGTGTTCTTTTCATCAAACACAATAATACAATAAATGTCATTGCAATGTATGTTTTTCTATAAACCACACTGATCCACTAGATGTCATTGCATGTGTGTTCTTTTCATAAACCACACTAATCCACTTGTGTCATTGCATGTGTGTTCTTTTCATAAACCACATGGAACCACTAGATGTCTTTGCATGTGTGGTCTTTTCATAAACCACATGGATCCACTAGATGTCATTGCATGTCTGTTCTTTTACTAAACCACATGGATCCACTAGATGTCATTGCATGTGTGTTCTTTTCATAAACCACATTGATCCACTAGATGTCATTGCATGTGTGTTCGTTTCATAAACCACATGGATCCACTGGATGTCATTGCATGTGTGTTCTTTTCCAAAACCACATGGATCCACTAGATGTCATTGCATGTGTATTCTTTTCATAAACCACATGGATCCACTAGATGTCATTGCACGTGTGTTCTTTTTATAAACCACATCGAACCACTAATGTCATTGCATGTGTGTTTGTTTCACAAACCACATAGATCCACTAGATGTCATTCATGTGTCTTCTTTTCATAAACCACAATTATCCACTAGATGTCATTGCATGTGTGTTCTTTTCATCAAACACAATAATACAATAAATTTCATTGCAATGTATGTTTTTCTATAAACCACACTGATCCACTAGATGTCATTGCATGTGTGTTCTTTTCATAAACCACACTAATCCACTTGTGTCATTGCATGTGTGTTCTTTTCATAAACCACATGGAACCACTAGATGTCTTTGCATGTGTGGTCTTTTCATAAACCACATGGATCCACTAGATGTCATTGCATGTCTGTTCTTTTACTAAACCACATGGATCCACTAGATGTCATTGCATGTGTGTTCTTTTCATAAACCACATTGATCCACTAGATGTCATTGTATGTGTGTTCGTTTCATAAACCACATGGATCCACTAATGTCATTGCATGTGTGTTCTTTTCATAAACAACATGGATCCACTAGATGTCATTTCATATGTGTTCTTTTCATTAACCACATTGATCCACTGATGTCATTGCATGTGTGTTCTTTTCATAAACCACACTAATCCAAAAGTTGTCATTGCATGCGTCTTCTTTTCATAAACCACATTGATCCATTGGTGTCATTACATGTGTGTTCTTTTCCTAAACCACATTGATCCACTAGATATCATTGCATGTTTTTTCATTTCATAAACCACATGGATCCACTAGATGTCATTAAATGTGTGCTCTTTTCATAAACCACATGGATCCACTATATGTTAGTGCATGTGTGTTGTTTTCATAAACCACATGGATCCACTAGATGTCATTGCATGTGTGTTCTTTTCATAAACCACATGGATCCACTGATGTCATTGCATGTGTGTTCTTTTCATAAACCACAGGGATCCACTTATAACACACACTCCAGTGGATTCTATGATGCAACTTCTGCCACACGGGTGCAACATGCAATGTGGAAGTTGCTTTCCTATCTATTTTTGGTTTCTGTGACCAAGGTTTGACACACTGGTCCACTAGTGGCATTGTATGTGTTCTTTTCCTAGACCACATTGATCCACTAGTGGCATTGAATCTGTTTGTTTCCTAAACCACACTGATCCACATGAAAACACACACTCTAGTGGATTATGTGATGCAACTTCTGCCACACCTGTGCAACATGCATCATAGAAGCTGCTTTCCGATGTGTTTTTGGTCTGTGTCACCGTGGTTTGAAAGACTGATCCACATGATGCCATTGCATGTGTTTTTTTCCTATACCACATGGATCCACATACTCTAGTGGATTATGTGATGCAAGTTCTGCCACACTGGTGCAACATGCAATGTGGAAGCTACTTTCCTATCTATTCGTGGTCTGTGTCACCAAGGTTTGACACACAGATCCACTAGATATCATTGCATGCGTGTTCTTTTCCTAAACCACATGGATCCACTAGTGTCATTCCATGCGTGTTCTTTTCATAAACCACATGGATCCACTGGATGTCATGCATGTGTGTTCTTTTCCAAAACCACATGGATCCACTAGATGTCATTGCATGTGTGTTCTTTTCATAAACCACGTGGATCCACTAGATGTCATTGCATGTGTGTTCTTTTTATAAACCACATTGATCCACTAGATGTCATTGCATGTGTGTTCGTTTCATAAACCACATGGATACAATAATGTCATTGCATGTGTGTTCTTTTCATAAACCACATGGATCCACTAGATGTCATTGTATATGTGTTCTTTTCATTAACCACACTAATCCACTAATGTCATTGCATGTGTGTACTTTTCATAAACCACACTAATCCAAAAGTTGTCATTGCATGCGTGTTCATTTCATAAACCACACTGATCCATTGGTGTCATTACATGTGTGTTCTTTTCCTAGACTACATTGATCCACTAGATGTCATTGCATGTTTGTTCATTTCATAAACCACATGGATCCACTAGATGTCATTAAATGTGTGCTCTTTTCATAAACCACATGGATCCACTATATGTCAGTGCATGTGTGTTGTTTTCATAAACCACATGGATCCACTAGATGTCATTGCATGTGTGTTCTTTTCATAAACCACATGGATCCACTGATGTCATTGCATGTATGTTCTTTTCATAAACCACAGGGATCCACTTATATCACACACTCCAGTGGATTCTATGATGCAACTTCTTACACACGGGTGCAACATGCAATGTGGAAGCTGCTTTCCTATCTGTTTTGGTTTCTGTGACCAAGGTTTGACACACTGGTCCACTAGTGGCATTGTATGTGTTCTTTTCCTAGACCACATTGATCCACTAGTGGCATTGAATCTGTTTGTTTCCTAAACCACACTGATCCACATGAAAACACACACTCTAGTGGATTATGTGATGCAACTTCTGCCACACCTGTGCAACATGCATCATAGAAGCTGCTTTCCGATGTGTTTTTGGTCTGTGTCACCGTGGTTTGAAAGACTGATCCACATGATGCCATTGCATGTGTTTTTTTCCTATACCACATGGATCCACATACTCTAGTGGATTATGTGATGCAAGTTCTGCCACACTGGTGCAACATGCAATGTGGAAGCTACTTTCCTATCTATTCGTGGTCTGTGTCACCAAGGTTTGACACACAGATCCACTAGATATCATTGCATGCGTGTTCTTTTCCTAAACCACATGGATCCACTAGTGTCATTCCATGCGTGTTCTTTTCATAAACCACATGGATCCACTGGATGTCATGCATGTGTGTTCTTTTCCAAAACCACATGGATCCACTAGATGTCATTGCATGTGTGTTCTTTTCATAAACCACGTGGATCCACTAGATGTCATTGCATGTGTGTTCTTTTTATAAACCACATTGATCCACTAGATGTCATTGCATGTGTGTTCGTTTCATAAACCACATGGATACAATAATGTCATTGCATGTGTGTTCTTTTCATAAACCACATGGATCCACTAGATGTCATTGTATATGTGTTCTTTTCATTAACCACACTAATCCACTAATGTCATTGCATGTGTGTACTTTTCATAAACCACACTAATCCAAAAGTTGTCATTGCATGCGTGTTCATTTCATAAACCACACTGATCCATTGGTGTCATTACATGTGTGTTCTTTTCCTAGACTACATTGATCCACTAGATGTCATTGCATGTTTGTTCATTTCATAAACCACATGGATCCACTAGATGTCATTAAATGTGTGCTCTTTTCATAAACCACATGGATCCACTATATGTCAGTGCATGTGTGTTGTTTTCATAAACCACATGGATCCACTAGATGTCATTGCATGTGTGTTCTTTTCATAAACCACATGGATCCACTGATGTCATTGCATGTATGTTCTTTTCATAAACCACAGGGATCCACTTATATCACACACTCCAGTGGATTCTATGATGCAACTTCTTACACACGGGTGCAACATGCAATGTGGAAGCTGCTTTCCTATCTGTTTTGGTTTCTGTGACCAAGGTTTGACACACTGGTCCACTAGTGGCATTGTATGTGTTCTTTTCCTAGACCACATTGATCCACTAGTGGCATTGAATCTGTTTGTTTCCTAAACCACACTGATCCACATGAAAACACACACTCTAGTGGATTATGTGATGCAACTTCTGCCACACCTGTGCAACATGCATCATAGAAGCTGCTTTCCGATGTGTTTTTGGTCTGTGTCACCATGGTTTGAAAGACTGATCCACATGATGCCATTGCATGTGTTTTTTTCCTATACCACATGGATCCACATACTCTAGTGGATTATGTGATGCAAGTTCTGCCACACTGGTGCAACATGCAATGTGGAAGCTGCTTTCCTATCTATTTGTGGTCTGTGTCACCAAGGTTTGACACACAGATCCACTAGATATCATTGCATGCGTGTTCTTTTCCTAAACCACATGGATCCACTAGTGTCATTGCATGCGTGTTCTTTTCATAAACCACATGGATCCACTGGATGTCATTGCATGTGTGTTCTTTTCCAAAACCACATGGATCCACTAGATGTCATTGCATGTGTGTTCTTTTCATAAACCACATGGATCCACTAGATGTCATTGCATGTGTGTTCTTTTTATAAACCACATCGAACCACTGATGTCATTGCATGTGTGTTCGTTTCATAAACCACATAGATCCACTAGATGTCATTCATGTGTCTTCTTTTCATAAACCACAATTATCCACTAGATGTCATTGCATGTGTGTTATTTTCATAAAACACAATAATACAATAAATGTCATTGCAATGTATGTTTTTCTATAAACCACACTAATCCACTAGATGTCATTGCATGTGTGTTCTTATCATAAACCACACTGATCCACTTGTGTCATTGCATGTGTGTTCTTTTCATAAACCACATGGAACCACTAGATGTCTTTGCATGTGTGGTCTTTTCATAAACCTAACTGATCCACTAGATGCCATTGCATGTATGTTTTTCGATAAACCACACTGATCCACTAGATGTCATTGCATGTGTGTTCTTTTCATAAACCACATTGATCCACTAGATGTCATTGCATGTGTGTTCGTTTCATAAACCACATGGATCCACTAATGTCATTGCATGTGTGTTCTTTTCATAAACCACATGGATCCACTAGATGTCATTGCATATGTGTTCTTTTCATTAACCACACTGATCCAGTAATGTCATTGCATGTGTGTACTTTTCATAAACCACACTAATCCAAAAGTTGTCATTGCATGCGTGTTCATTTCATAAACCACACTGATCCATTGGTGTCACTACATGTGTGTTCTTTTCCTAGACTACATTGATCCACTAGATGTCATTGCATGTTTGTTCATTTCATAAACCACATGGATCCACTAGATGTCATTAAATGTGTGCTCTTTTCATAAACCACATGGATCCACTATATGTCAGTGCATGTGTGTTGTTTTCATAAACCACATGGATCCACTAGATGTCATTGGATGTGTGTTCTTTTCATAAACCACATGGATCCACTGATGTCATTGCATGTGTGTTCTTTTCATAAACCACAGGGATCCACTTATGTCACACACTCCAGTGGATTCTATGATGCAACTTCTGCCACACGGGTGCAACATGCAATGTGGAAGCTGCTTTCCTATCTATTTTTGGTTTCTGTGACCAAGGTTTGACACACTGGTCCACTAGTGGCATTGTATGTGTTCTTTTCCTAGACCACATTGATCCACTAGTGGCATTGAATCTGTTTGTTTCCTAAACCACACTGATCCACATGAAAACACACACTCCAGTGGATTATGTGATGCAACTTCTGCCACACCTGTGCAACATGCATCATAGAAGCTGCTTTCCGATGTGTTTTTGGTCTGTGTCACCATGGTTTGAAAGACTGATCCACATGATGCCATTGCATGTGTTTTTTTCCTATACCACATGGATCCACATACTCTAGTGGATTATGTGATGCAAGTTCTGCCACACTGGTGCAACATGCAATGTGGAAGCTGCTTTCCTATCTATTTGTGGTCTGTGTCACCAAGGTTTGACACACAGATCCACTAGATATCATTGCATGCGTGTTCTTTTCCTAAACCACATGGATCCACTAGTGTCATTGCATGCGTGTTCTTTTCATAAACCACATGGATCCACTGGATGTCATTGCATGTGTGTTCTTTTCCAAAACCACATGGATCCACTAGATGTCATTGCATGTGTGTTCTTTTCATAAACCACATGGATCCACTAGATGTCATTGCATGTGTGTTCTTTTTATAAACCACATCGAACCACTGATGTCATTGCATGTGTGTTCGTTTCATAAACCACATAGATCCACTAGATGTCATTCATGTGTCTTCTTTTCATAAACCACAATTATCACTAGATGTCATTGCATGTGTGTTCTTTTCATAAAACACAATAATACAATAAATTTCATTGCAATATATGTTTTTCTATAAACCACACTGATCCACTAGATGTCATTACATGTGTGTTCTTATCATAAACCACACTGATCCACTTGTGTCATTGCATGTGGGTTCTTTTCATAAACCACATGGAACCACTAGATGTATTTGCATGTGTGGTCTTTTCATAAACCTAACTGATCCACTAGATGCCATTGCATGTATGTTTTTCTATAAACCACACTGATCCACTAGATGTCATTGCATGTGTTTTCATTTCATAAACCACATTGATCCACTAGATGTCATTGCATGTGTGTTCGTTTCATAAACCACATGGATCCACTAATGTCATTGCATGTGTGTTCTTTTCATAAACCACATGGATCCACTAGATGTCATTGCATATGTGTTCTTTTCATTAACCACACTGATCCACTAATGTCATTGCATGTGTGTACTTTTCATAAACCACACTAATCCAAAAGTTGTCATTGCATGCGTGTTCATTTCATAAACCACACTGATCCATTGGTGTCATTACATGTGTGTTCTTTTCCTAGACTACATTGATCCACTAGATGTCATTGCATGTTTGTTCATTTCATAAACCACATGGATCCACTAGATGTCATTAAATGTGTGCTCTTTTCATAAACCACATGGATCCACTATATGTCAGTGCATGTGTGTTGTTTTCGTAAACCACATGGATCCACTAGATGTCATTGCATGTGTGTTCTTTTCATAAAGCACATGGATCCACTGATGTCATTGCATGTGTGTTCTTTTCATAAACCACAGGGATCCACTTTATATCACACACTCCAGTGGATTCTATGATGCAACTTCTGCCACACGGGTACAACATGCAATGTGGAAGCTGCTTTCCTATCTGTTTTTGGTTTCTGTGACCAAGGTTTAACACACTGGTCCACTAGTGGCATTGTATGTGTTCTTTTCCTAGACCACATTGATACACTAGTGGCATTGAATCTGTTTGTTTCCTAAACCACACTGATCCACATGAAAACACACACTCGAGTGGATTATGTGATGCAACTTCTGCCACACATGTGCAACATGCATCATAGAAGCTGCTTTCCGATGTGTTTTTGGTCTGTGTCACCATGGTTTGAAAGACTGATCCACATGATGCCATTGCATGTGTTTTTTCCTATACCACATGGATCCACATACTCTAGTGCATTATGTGATGCAAGTTCTGCCACACTGGTGCAAAATGCAATGTGGAAGCTGCTTTCCTATCTATTTGTGGTCTGTGTCACCAAGGTTTGACACACAGATCCACTTGATGTCATTGCATGCGTGTTCTTTTCATAAACCACATGGATCCACTGGATGTCATTGCATGCGTGTTCTTTTCATAAACCACATGGATCCACTAGTGTCATTGCATGTGTGTTCTTTTCATAAACCACATGGATCCACTGGATGTCATTGCATGTGTGTTCTTTTCCAAAACCACATGGATCCACTAGATGTCATTGCATGTGTGTTCTTTTCATAAACCACATGGATCCACTAGATGTCATTGAATGTGTGTTCTTTTTATAAACCACATCGAACCACTGATGTCATTGCATGTGTGTTCGTTTCATAAACCACATAGATCCACTAGATGTCATTCATGTGTCTTCTTTTCATAAACCACAATTATCCACTAGATGTCATTGCACGTGTGTTCTTTTCACAAACCACAATAATACAATAAATGTCATTGCAATGTATTTTTTTTCTATAAACCACACCGATCCACTAGATGTCATTGCCTGTATGTTCTTTTCATAAACCACACTGATCCACTTGTGTCATTGCATGTGTGTTCTTTTCATAAACCACATGGAACCACTAGATGTCTTTGCATGTGTGGTCTTTTCATAAACCTAACTGATCCACTAGATGCCATTGCATGTATGTTTTTCTATAAACCACACTCATCCACTAGATGTCATTGCATGTGTGTTCTTTTCATAAACCACATTGATCCACTAGATGTCATTGCATGTGTGTTCGTTTCATAAACCACATGGATCCACTAATGTCATTGCATGTGTGTTCTTTTCATAAACCACATGGATCCACTAGATGTCATTGCATATGTTTTCTTTTCATTAACCACACTGATCCACTAATGTCATTGCATGTGTGTACTTTTCATAAACCACACTAATCCAAAAGTTGTCATTGCATGCGTGTTCATTTCATAAACCACACTGATCCATTGGTGTCATTACATGTGTGTTCTTTTCCTAGACTACATTGATCCACTAGATTTCATTGCATGTTTGTTCATTTCATAAACCACATGGATCCACTAGATGTCATTAAATGTGTGCTCTTTTCATAAACCACATGGATCCACTATATGTCAGTGCATGTGTATTGTTTTCATAAACCACATGGATCCACTAGATGTCACTGCATGTGTGTTCTTTTCATAAACCACATGGATCCACTAATGTTATTGCATGTGTGTTCTTTTCATAAACCACAGGGATCCACTTTATATCGCACACTCCAGTGGATTCTACGATGCAACTTCTGCCACACGGGTGCAACATGCAATGTGGAAGCTGCTTTCCTATCTGTTTTTGGTTTCTGTGACCAAGTTTTGACACACTGGTCCACTAGTGGCATTGTATGTGTTCTTCTCCTAGACCACATTAATCCACTAGTGGCATTGAATATGTTTGTTTCCTAAACCACACTGATCCACATGAAAACACACACTCCAGTGGATTATGTGATGCAACTTCTTCCACACCTATGCAACATGCATCATAGAAGCTGCTTTCCGATGTGTTTTTGGTCTGTGTCACCATGGTTTGAAAGACTGATCCACATGATGCCATTACATGTGTTTTTTTCCTATACCACATGGATCCACATACTCTAGTGGATTATGTGATGCAAGTTCTGCCACACTGGTGCAACATGCAATGTGGAAGCTGCTTTCGTATCTATTTGTGGTCTGTGTCACCAAGGTTTGACACACAGATCCACTAGATGTCATTGCATGCGTGTTCTTTTCCTAAACCACATGGATCCACTAGTGTCATTGCATGTGTGTTCTTTTCATAAACCACATGGATCCACTGGATGTCATTGCATGTGTGTTCTTTTCCAAAACCACATGGATCCACTAGATGTCATTGCATGTGTGTTCTTTTCATAAACCACATGGATCCACTAGATGTCATGGCATGTGTGTTCTTTTTATAAACCACATCGAACCACTGATGTCATTGCATGTGTGTTCGTTTCATAAACCACATAGATCCACTAGATGTCATTCATGTGTCTTCTTTTTATAAACCACAATAATACTCTAAATGTCATTGCAATGTGTCATTTTCATAAACCACACTGATCCACTAGATGGCATTGCATGTGTGTTCTCTTCATAAACCACACTGATCTACTAGTGTCATTGCACGTGTGTTCTTTTCATAAACCACATGGATCCACTAGATGTCTTTGCATGTGTGTTATTTTCATAAACCACATGGATCCACTAGATGTCATTGCATGTGTGTTCTTTTACTAAACCACATGGATCCACTAGATGTCATTGCATGTGTGTTCTTTTCATAAACCACACTAATCCACTAGATGTCATTGCATGTGTGTTCTTTTCATAAACCATATGGATCCACTAGATGTCATTGCATGTGTGTTCTTTTCCAAAACCACATGGATCCACTATATATCATTGCATATGTGTTCCTTTCATAAACCTAACTGATCCACTAGATGTCATTGCATGTATGTTTTTCTATAAACCACACTGATCCACTAGATGTCATTGCATGTGTGTTCTTTTCATAAACCACATGGATCCAGTAATGTCATTGCATGTGTGTTCTTTTCATAAACCACATGGATCCAATAGATGTCATTGCATGTGTGTTCTTTTCATAAACCACACTGATCCACTAGATGTCATTACATATGTGTTCTTTTCATTAACCACACCGATCCACTGATGTCATTGCATTATTGTTCTTTTCATAAACCACACTAATCCAAAAATTGTCATTGCATGTGTGTTCTTTTCATAAACCACATGGATCCACTAGATGTTAGTGCATGTGTGTTCTTTTCATAAACCACATTGATCCACTAGATGTCATTAAATGTTTGTTCATTTCATAAACCACATGGATCCACTAGATGTCATTGCATGTGTGTTCTTTTCATAAACCACATGGATCCAGTAATGTCATTGCATGTGTGTTCTTTTCATAAACCACATGGATCCACTAGATGTCATTGCATGTCTGCTCTTTTCATAAACCACACTGAACCACTAGATGTCATTACATATGTGTTCTTTTCATTAACCACACTGATCCACTGATGTCATTGCATTATTGTTCTTTTCATAAACCACACTAATCCAAAAATTGTCATTGCATGTGTGTTCTTTTCATAAACCACATGGATCCACTAGATGTTAGTGCATGTGTGCTCTTTTCATAAACCACATTGATCCACTAGATGTCACTAAATGTTTGTTCATTTCATAAACCACATGGATCCACTATATTTCATTGCATGTGTGCTCTTTTCATAAACCACATGGATCCACTATATGTCATTGCATGTTTGTTATTTTCATAAACCTAACTGATCCACTAGATGTCATTGCATGTCTGTTCTTTTCATAAACCTAACTGATCCACTAGATGTCATTGCATGTGTGTTGTTTCTATAAACCACATTGATCCACCAGATGTCATTGCATGTGTGTCCTTTTCATAAACCACACTGATCCACTAATGTCATTGCATGTGTGTTCTTTTCATAAACCACACGGATCCACTGATGTCATTGCATGTGTGTTCTTTTCATAAACCACATGGATCCACTAGATGTCATTGTGACTAGGGTTTGACTCGTAAATGCCCATTGTTATGGACTTGGGTTTTGGAGAAGGAGGGAGCGCTAGAGGCATAAATCGGCTAGCAAACAAGCACACAGGGACGCAAGGTTTACCCAGGCTCAGGCCTCGTAGAGGTCCTTACTCCTTCTTGTCTGCTCTTGGAATTAACGAAGGAATCGAAGATTACAGGGGCACGTAGATGCAATCTGGTGAGAGTTGTGGAAACTAGGGTTGCGTGTGTCCTCCTCGCAGCCCCTCCTACCTTTATATAGATAGGCCAGGTCTCGGGTAGCAGGTCAAGTCGGTAACAGATTTGGGTTTTCCCTTTAAACTTTCTATCTTTAAATTTCTTCTTGTCTCGCAAGTAATTGATAGTCCATGGGTCACTCAAAGTCTTCATTAGGCCGTGGCAACGCCGTGGGCTTCCACCGTATCTGGACCGTATATACTAAACTCGAGTACCTGCAGGGTATACCCATGTTAGTAGCCCCCGAGTGTCCTGTGGAATCGTAGATTCGACTAGGGACTTTATGAAGCCTTTCGAGTGCATGACTGAATATTCTTTCAAGTGTTCTGTTTATGTCATAGGGATTATTGATATGCGTGCCTGATTTAACCGATGTATCGGTATTAGTTAACTTCCTTAGGGAAAAACAACGCAATCTACTCGAACTCGAGTCTCCGGACTCGAATTTGGAAAAGTGCTGGTGTAATTCGACTCAAGCCGCGGAGGTCTTATAGGAGTCGAATTCCAGTATATGGGTGTGAGCACTCGACGCGTCCGTCAAGGCATGTTCATCGTACCTGTAGGCACGGATATATTTCTGGTAGTGCGCAGCAAATGCGTTGCCAGGCCTTATTCAGGTATTATCTTCATGTTGCAAGCGCGGCATCCGAATTTTTTATCATTGCGGAGATGATTTGGGTGGCCCAGGAGACGCAGTCTCTTTATAGGGAAAAATATGAGGCGGTGTTGCCATAGACTTTGAGTGTGGGTCTTATCAACACACAGTACGATGTAAAAATAATCATAGGGTGCACGACCAGCGCTCCCTATGGGAGTAGCCCCCGAGTGCCTGGTTGAGTCGAAGACTCAGGTAGGGACTAAAATTTTGCGACTGCTGTCGGCTTTTGTTTGCTTGTTTCAGTCGAATTTGCTTCCGCCGCTCCCTATGGGAGTAACCCATGATCCATAATCGAATTGTAGATTCGAGTGGTTGGGTATGCTTTTGAATGTCCATATTCCTGCATAAAAAGAAAATCATAGGTTGTGCGACCAGCGCTCCCTATGGGAGTATCCCCCGAGTGCTTGGTGGAGTCGAAGACTCGAGCAAGGATTAAAGTAGTCAAAGTCTTGTAGTGCTCATCGTGATGACATCAGTGCTGACAATGTGATGACCTCAGTTGCCCACGTGAGCGGCTTTGACGGGACATGACAAGCGGTGGGTCCTTTTTTCTGACTTTGATTTAACTGGGCGTGCGTAATCTTTCGTTTTAACCGCGCCTCCTCGATTTTGCGCGCGTAATGGAGATAGTGGGGTCGGTTCGTGTTTTGGCCTCTCCACGTGTCGACCGCGATGTGCGCCATGCGTCCAATAGGGTTTCTGCTGGCCATTGGATTGCATCCGCAAGGTCTTAAGTAGCAGCGCAGCTGCGGTAATTTCCCATCTTCTCTTTCTCTGCTTGTTCCTCCATCCCCATTGCCACTGCTCTCTACTTCATAGAGCTTGTCCTTTTTCGTGGCGCTGGACCAACTCCGTGTGTTCCCGAGCTATTTCCTCCGCTCGCACCGCCATCGCAAGATGGGGAAAAAGAAGGGAGGTGCCGCCACTGGGTCTGTTGTCGCCACCGCCATCGCCTAGAAGAAGGGTGGCTCTGCCGCCGTGGGCACCAGCGCCGCCGGCACCGGCAAGAAGAAAGGTGGGGGCACGCGCGTCACCAATGGTGCGTGGCGCGAATCCACCATCAAGGCCTCTGAACTCCATCTTATGCGCCAAGATGGAGTTCTTCCGCTCGCCGAAGACGATTCACGAGTGCCTGGTGACGAGGTAACCCCCTGTCCTCCATCAGTTTTCCAGGTGATGTTCCTCGCGTTCATCATTCGTGGTATGTCTCTGCCCCTGCATCCCTTTGTCAGGGCCTTCTTTGTTTCTATGTGCTCCAACTGCACTAGCTGTCCCCAAACTCTCTTCTTCACATTGCGTGTTATATCACGCTTTGCGAGTGATGGCTTGGAGTCGAGCCACACCTTGGTCTCTTCAAGCGGCTTTTCATGCTGAAGCGCCAGTCAGCTTCTGGCTCGTTAGTCTACGACATAGGCGGCTGCGGGATTCATGTCGACTCCTCCGCTACCTACTTCGACATCATTCTCATGGCGTCCGTCCAAGGGTGGAGAGACAAGTGGTTCTACATCCACGACCAGAAGGCCAACGGAGAGCACTAAGGACTCGCGCCCTTCGGTCCCGCGACGTCGTGCAAGAGGAGGCTTTCTTGGAAGAACATGGTTATGCTTGGCGAGTTCGAGGAGATGGAAGTGTTGTACGAGTGCGTCTGCGACCTTGAGAGTCTCATGGGTAAAGAGGAGGGAGGCACTGCCCTCATTCACACATGGTTGCGCCGTCGCATCCAGCCTCTGCAGGCCAGAGTCCACCCCATGTTCCAATGGGCTGGTTGCGGACGATGTCACTCGCGTGTCTGTCGATGGCATTTCCGTGAGTGAAGTAGACAAGATGTTATGACTGGTGACAAAGTACACCACCAAGGAGGTTCTCCTAGGCGAACCAGTCGTACCTCCCTTCGACGCCTCTAACCCTCCTCCTGAGGTAGATTTGTGCTACGAAGTAGCTTGATTTGTCGATTGCTTCTAGTTTCTTGATGTATAATGAGTTGTTTTCTGAATGCAGGATTGGAAGGTGTCTTCCAGTTTTCCCCCTCTTCCTTAGGGGGTTATTCCTTGCAAAGTAGATGAAGAGGACGAGTCGGAATCGACCATCCCACTTGAAGAGGAGGAGGAAGCCCCCGAGTCAAGCGGTCTGGACAATCGCAAGCGTTCACGCAGCGAGGATTCGGATGCTTCGTATCCTTCCACTCTAGAGGGCCCATCTATCGGTGTGGAGGAGCCGATACCCGCCATTACTCTACGCTCTATGGCTCCTCCTGCCCGGAAGAATCTTCGACTGCCAAAGGAATCATCGGAGTCAGAGGAAGAGTCCTTCGATCTTGATAGATTTGACTGGTAAGTCCTGTATTCGCGAATTCGTTTTGGTTTCTTCTTTGAGTTGTCATCTGTATTGATGCTCTTGTTTGATTGTGTGTTTCAGTCAAGTGGCAACGTCGTCTTCTGATGACGTCCAATTTTTGAAGGAGTCCGTAGTCGCGGACTCCAAGTCCAAGAAGGTGGCCTCGCGGTCTCCTTCTCCTCCATTGGTGGCCCACTCCGGGTATAACTCATTGAGTTCCCTGCATGCTGGGGGCATCAGATGGTTACCCGGATGACTGTGCAATAGCCTTCTTCAGAGTCTGTGGAGGATCATGTAAGTATCTTGTAGTTGCCAGTCGAATTTATTCTTAGCGTGCTTTTACTTGAACTTGGAATGTCTCTGATGCAGCTCATCGTGAAGGAAGCCGCCCGCCTGGCGGAGCAGGTCCTTAACATGGGTCGACAGCATGCACGACTGGATAATCGCCATCGTATTGTCAAAAGTAAGTTTTGACTTCATCCTTGTCTTTTGAGAATATTATTGATTCGATTTGGTAACACTCTCTATTTGTTGCAACTGAGCACAATGAATTACTTCGCCATGCTACTGCATTGGAGAAAACATTGGCCGCGACGACAAAGAATCGTGACGAGGTAGTCGCAGCCTTGGAGGAGTCATGGAAGCGAGAGCAGGATCTCCTTGCCTCCACTGCTGAGAGAGAGAAGATGTTCGAGGAGCAGCTTCTCTCGATTGCCAAGTCCCTCTCAGGTATGACTTTTTCATCTGGATATGTCTTGCTCTTCTGTTCTTTGACGTATGATTGTTGTACGAATGCTTTTTGTATGCAGATGCCAACGGCTTGAGTTTCGATGCCCAATCCCTGTGCCGCGTGGATGCTTTAGCTGGTGCCATCGCCGTAGTCGAGGACCGCAGCGTTTCCCTCCAGGAGACGCTAGGGAAGGACAAGGATGTTCTTTGTCGCATCCGTGAGGACTTGACTCCCATGGCTGGGATGATCGACAACCTCGGCGACCTGGTGGAATCCCTGGCTAGAGGATTCCCCGCGGACTGCAAAAATTCGTAGCGTGCCGTCGGCGCCACCATGGCACTCGAAATGGTGGAGGCCCATGGCGTGGAGATGGATCCCGCAGCTATCTCTGAGGCGATGCCTGTTGACGCTGGAGGCCAGTAGGTAGTTTTTGCTCCCTATGCTGGTAAATGCAAACATTACGGTCCCCAGCTTATCGAGACACTCGCCAAGTACTCCGAAGAGCGGCGTCAAGTGAAGGTTGCGAAGGCTGCAACTTTTAGGGGTACTGCCGGCAAGTCCGTGGCATCGGAGACTGCCACGGATGCGATGAAGCCCCCGAGGCCGAAGTCCAAGTCAAAGAAACATGTTGCGCCTTAGTCTTTGTCTGTAATAGCTGAAGTGGTTTAGCCTTTTGCTTTAGGGAACAATGATTTTGTGGGTGTCCCAATCGAAACTTTTCCTGTATCTGAATGCGTATATGTCCTTTTGCCAAATGTATTCTGGGTCTCTTATTTGCATTTTGCTTGATTCGTGGTAGGGTACATCGAGTGCTCCTTCGAGTGATCCTTGTGATCCTCCCTCTGCCGATGAGAACTTGGCGCAGCCTCATTCGAAGGTGGAGGAGTTGTTGTTGCTTTCGTGACTGCGTGACCGTATTAAACAACTGGAGCGTGAGTTGCCCATCCTCCGTGGTAACACCGTTGTATGGAAGTCGAAGTTGGAGAAAGCCTCTACTCGCGAGAAGTACCTATTGGAGGAGGTGGCCCAGCTAAGTGAGCAGTTCAAGTGTTAGCCTTCTATCCTCTTATCTTTTCCTTTAGTCAGTCGTAGCGATGCCTATCTTTCAAACTTTGCTTTTGTGTGGTGTAGTTCTGATGACCCACAAGTATAGGGGGTGTATCGCAGTATTTTCGATAAGTAAGAGTGTTGAACCCAACGAGGAGCAGAAGGTGCTGGCTAGTGGTATGGATCAGGAATTCTCTGCAAATACTAAGCAAACGGATTTTTAGGGGGTTTTGATAAAGCAAGTAAATAAAGTACGAGTAAATAAAAGACAATAATAATAAATGCAGCAAGTGGCCCAATCCTTTATGCAGCAAAGGACAAGCCGGTTGTATTACTTAAGATGACCAAACGTTCTTGAGGACACATGGGAATTCTGTCAAGTGCTTTCGCTTCATATAGTTGATTAATCTTCTTTAGCTTGCTAAGTGTTGTGTGGTTGAACCTGTGCTAATGTACCGACCTTCCTAGGACTAATACATACTTGTGATTATACCCCTTCAAACATCCTTAAGTACAAGAAAGTAATTAAGGTAGAAACCTAACCACCGCTTTAAACTCTTAGACCCTTACGTCCCTTGTGCAATGGTTTCCTAACGGGGGTTATGGTTTCTGTCACTCCGGCAACCCCTACGATTAGTAGCCAAATACACAATGCATTCCCCTAGGCCCATATAGGTGAAGTGTCATGTAGTCGATGTTCACATGACACGACTAGAAGAAGTACACCACAGCTTAAATATCAAACTATTGAATCTTTCTCAACGCAATTCCACTACTAACAACATGACTTCTCCCATGTCCTCAAGAACAAAACGAACTACTCACAAGACATCATATGGATCATGATCAGAGATGGAATAATGATGTATAACAATCGGAACATAAACAATAATTCAATGGTTCACTCAATAGCATCAACTACGAAGAGTAATCAACACCGGGAAAGTTTCCCCAAAGAACTAAGCAAGATTCAACCCAATTGTTACAGCAATATGGAGATGGAGATGATGGCGCTGGTGGTGATGATGGTGGTGATGATGATGATGATCCCGATGAAGTCCAGCTTGATGGTGGTGTTGATGGCGACGATCTCCACGCTCCGGGAAGGAATTCCCCTGGAAGAAATCTATCTGCCGGAGAGATCTTTCTCTCTTGGTGTTTTCCACCCCTCAGAGGCGGCGGAATCTTTCTGTGGTTGCTCCCCAAGTATTAGGGTTTCGGGCGGATTATATACGCCATAGGGGAGAGCCAGAGGTGGGCCAGGGCGGCCACACCACCTGGTGGCACGGCCTAGGCTGGCCCGTGCTTGGGGGTGGTGTGGGCCCCCTGTGGCCCATCTCCACTCCTCCTTCTGGCTTCCTTCGTCTTCTGGAAAATAGGATTTTCCATATATTTTCCCGGATTTTATGATCTTCGCGAATTTTGCCTCCAAAGAACACATTTTCCATTAGAATCCTGACTACAGCGGTCCATGCTCCAAAAGTCATCAACCATGCAAAAACAGGTGAAATTACATAAGTATCATCTCTTAATATGAAATATACCAATGAATAACAGTAAATTATAATATAGAATAGTGATGCAAAATGGACGTATCAACTCCCCCAAGCTTAGACTTCGCTTGTCCCCAAGCGAAACTGAACTCAATAAACATGACCTCGGGTTTATGGAGTGAATAGTCGATAAAAGAATACGGATAAGAAGCATCACACTCATCAATACATAGATCATAATAGAAGACAACTCACTATTATATAGCTCAACTTGCAATAAGTAAAGGAAACACAATAAAGATACATAAAGTGAATCATAATTGGTAATGGCAAACTTAGCTCTTGGTCCAAGAATAGTTGATAATTTGCTAGAGTTCACAAATAACTGTTTTTCAATGATAGCTTTCAAAGTAGTAATCACTAAGATAAGAGCAATGTGCAAAACGAGGAACATAAGAAACATGATTAAATAAATCATTATATGAATGAATGAAACACAACAACTCAAAACACTTGCTGAGATAGAAGGGAATAGGTTTACTGACTCAACTAAAAAGTAAAAGAAAGGCCCTTCGCAGAGCAAAGCCAGGATTTCGAGTTTCATAAAGAGCTTCCAAAAATTATGATACTTATTAGCTTTGAGCTCTCATTGCCCCTATCATAGGCATCTTTTGGTGATTAAGGTTAAAGTGATCAAATATGACGATATGCTTGACAAGTTGTAAATTGAGAATATCATGTCCCTTGAATACGAGGGCCGCTCCTCATGCTACTCAAGTTTAGTCACCGGTAAGTTCTTGTCATAGTAAGCACATGTGTAACATAGAGAACCGCCAACGGGGTACCCCTTGCCCGATGATATGGAAGAATCCCCATATAGAATGACAAGGCAAGGAGACAACAAGCATCTGAGCAATCTTCTTATTTACCATGGGAATATGGTGCATTTTACTCCCTTTCCTCTTTTCATCAGACAAAGAAACTATGTTGCAACATGAAAAGGCACAAACAAAAGGTTCTTGAATAACAATGCTTTGCAAGACGTTTGTTTGTTTCACATAAAGAAAACATAGAATAATAGCATTCAGCTTGTCCCTCATAGAGTAGCAAGTATAAATGCATAGGACACCTTCAAAGTTCATAAGAGTGACTAGATACAAATAGTTTAAAACAAGCAATATCAAGTTATGCATCAATCAACTAGTCTTGGGACAATGCACATAGAACTAAGAATGGCGACTATGCTCTCAAAGTAGGTGCATAAGGGTAGAAGGTGGAGACTCAATATAGTGGTGGAAGAAAGGCCTTCATAGAAGGAAGCAGAGATTCAAGTTTCATAAAGAGCTTCCAAAATTATGGTACTTACAGCTTTCAGCTCTCATTGCCCCTATCATAAGCATCTTGAAGTGATTAAGGTTAAAGTGAACAAACTATGGTGTACATGCTTAACGAATTACAAGTTAGAAATCTCATGTCCCTTGAATACGAGGGTCGCTCCTCATGCTACTCAAATTTAGTCACCGGTAAGTTCTTGTCATCGTAAGTACATGTGTATCATAGAGAACCGCCAACGGGATACCCCTTTCCCGATGATACGGAAGAATCCCCATATCAAAATGACAAGGCAAGTAGACAACGAGCATCTCAGCAATCTTCTTATTTACCGTGGGAATATGGTGCTTTTTTCTCTCTTTCCTCTTTTCATAATCTCTTTTTTTCTTTTTCTATTTTTTCTCAATATCGGACTCTTTTTTATAAGAAGAATGCTTCATAGACAGCTCATTATGGTTACGCTACAGGTTTCCACCATGTCAGCATGGATTAGACCAGCGGCCCAGGCGTTTCCCTAACACATATACATAACTCCATGGACTTACAAGCTCCCCTTTCATTTCTTAATGTGCCTAGAAATATATCGAGCTCTGAAGTTCATAGTACTACAATGTATCAAAACACCCCCTATCGTTGTAGTATAGTGGTAAGTATTCCCGCCTGTCACGCGGGTGACCCGGGTTTGATCCCTGGCAACGGTGCCAGAAAAAGTGCTTGATGGCCCAAAATATATCGAGCTCGTTGGCGAACCCCAAGAGGAAGGTATCATGAGCACAGCTGCAAGTTTTCCCTCAGTACGAAACCAAGGTTATCAATCCAATAGGAGCAAGGAAACACCCCAATGGTTTTGCTAGCTGAGCCTTGGCAGGGCGCACTACCAGTGCTAGTAGCAACATGGAGACTTGGACAACACAACCACAAAACTTTGCCCCCAACTTACGATGAGGTTGTCAATCTCACCGGTTTTGCTGAAAACAAAGGATTAAACGTATTGAATGGAAGAAAGTAATAGTTTGTAGAAAGTAAACACAAAGCAGTAAACAGTTCATTGTAGATTGAATGTAAAAGAAAGGACCAGGGTCCATAGTTCACTAGAGGTGGCTCTCCTTAATATAGATAACATGCTGGGTGAACAAATAACAGCGGGGCAATTGACAAACATCGAGAAAGCATACAAGAATATACTAATCATCTTGACTCCTTTGAGATTCGATTGGGCATTACAACATTATACATAGACCGCCATCCAACTGCATCTATGACTAATTATCCACCTTCAAGTTATCATCCGAACCCCCTCCAGTATTAAGTTGCAAGCAACAGATTATTGCATTACGAATTGCGTGTAAAGTAAACAATACGATTGTTCTATGAACAAAGGATTGTTGTTTTCTCCCTAGTTGCAATAGCAAATCTAGTACCTTAGAGATTTCTGTCACTTCCCTAGATTACCAGAGGCATGAACCCACTATCGAGCATAAAAAATAACTCTTGGAGTTGCTAGCATCTACTTGGCCAAGATAGCTAATAACAACGGAAAGCATGCAAGATCAGAAATAACAAAGACATGATAGAATCAATAATCAATCTGAAATAACATCTCAATATCCATCGGATCCTTGCAAACACAACATGCAGAATTACAAATAGATGATCTTGATCATGAACGGAGCTCACAAGATCTAGACATGAAATCACAAAGGAGAAGAACCAGCCATCTAGCTACTACATGGACCCGTAGTCCAGAGATGAACTACTCACGCATCACACCGGAGGCTTGCATAATGATGAAGAAGGCCTCCAGGGTGAATTCCCCTCTCTGGCAGGGTGCTAGGAAGAGCTTCAGATCCCTCCCGATCTAGGAATGGAGATGACAGCGGCTACAGACTCTTTCGTGGAATTTTGATTGGGTACTTAGGGTTTCCGTATCAGAGGGAATATATAGGTGGAAGGAGAGGCCGAGGGGGTTTCTCGGGCTGGCCACACCACCCCCTGGCGCGGGTCAAGCCTGGCCTCGCGGTCAGGTGGTGTGGCCGCCCTCTGGCCCTTCTCCGTCTCGTATTCTGGCTCCAAGTGTCCCCCGGTAAAATAATAACTTTGGCTTTTGTCCCGTCCAATTCCGAGAATATTCATTTTCTGACTTCATGGAACCAAAAACAGTAGAAAACAGGGAGCTAGCACTGTGGCTCTTGTTAATAGGTTAGTCCATGAAATCATATGAAAAGTACTCCAAAGTGTGGACAAAACACAATAAAGTAGATAAAACCAAGCATGGAACATAAAAAATTATAGATACATTTGCAATGTATCAACATCCACAAGCTTAACTCATGCTTGTCCTCGAGTAGGTAAGTGATAAAAAGAAAGAATAATTTTTGAGGTCACATGCAGCATCATAAACTTTAATCAAAGTATTTGTAAAACATTCAAAGCTGCGATCATAGTACTTCAATCATAACATGAAAGACAAAGTTCTAGCAATAAGACAAAGAAACTATGTTGCAACATGAAAAGGCACAAACAAAAGGTTCATGAATAACAATGCTTTGCAATACGTTTATTTGTTTCACATAAAGAAAACATAGAATAATAGCATTCAGCTTGTCCCTCATAGAGTAGCAAGTATAAATGCATAGGACACCTTCAAAGTTCATAAGAGTGACTAGATACAAATAGTTTAAAACAAGCAATATCAAGTTATGCATCAATCAACTAGTCTTGGGACAATGCACATAGAACTAAGAATGGCCACTATGCTCTCAAAGTAGGTGCATAAGGGTAGAAGGTGGAGACTCAATATAGTGGTGGAAGAAAGGCCTTCATAGAAGGAAGGAGAGATTCAAGTTTCATAAAGAGCTTCCAAAAATTATGGTACTTATAGCTTTCAGCTCTCATTGCCCCTGTCATAAGCATCTTGAAGTGATTAAGGTTAAAGTGAACAATCTATAGTGTACATGCTTGACGAAGTATAAGTTATAAATCTCATGTCCCTTGAATACGAGGGCCGCTCCTCATTCTACTCAAGTTTAATCACCGGTAAGTTCTTGTCATCGTAAGTACATGTGTATCATAGAGAACCGCCAACGGGGTACCCCTTGCCCGATGATACGGAGGAATCCCCATATCAAAATGACAAGGCAAGTAGACAACGAGCATCTCAGCAATCTTCTTATTTACCATGGAAATATGGTGCTTTTTTCTCTCTTTCCTCTTTTTTTTTTTTCTCTTTTTCTCAATATAGGACTCTTTTTTTTATAAGAAGAATGCTTCATAGACAGCTCATTATGGTTACGCTACAGGTTTCCACCATGTCAACATGGATTAGACTAGCGGCCCAAGCATTTTATCTAACACATATACATAACTCCATGGACTTACAAGCTCCCCTTTCATTTCACACCGACGACATCCATAGACAAAAGAGCATGATATCAACTAGGTACAAAGTACCAGTGCAATGTTGAAAGCGTTCCCCATGATAGCATGGTTCTGCTAATCCCCAACAAATAAGTGCAAGCATATACAACATAGACGACACAATGGTTCAAGTTTATTAAGGGCAAGAAAAGTAAAGTGTGCCATCAAGTTCGTGAGAGCTTTAATCACTAGTTTTCTCATAACAAGTTTAATTTGGAAGGTAAACAAAAACATGAATATACTTGGAATAGCATAAGCTAATAGGTAGGTATGGTGAACTCTTTGGAATAACTTGGTTTAGGGAGTTGGATGCATGAGTGGAACTCATACTTGGTTGCGGAGGCTAGCAAAAGACTGGGAGCGACAAACTAAGAGAGCAATAATGGCCATAATCATGCAGAGCGACAAAACATCATTGATCAAAGCATAAAGTGATACTACAAGTTGAAAACTAAAGGATCATAAAGGCTATGGTGACTTGGGATAGTCATAACATGGTGTGAGCATGCGCCAAGTCAACCCAAATAAAGCATCAAAGGAGATTACCACAATACTATGCTTTGATATGCTAAAACAACGCATGATTCATCCAAGGCACATTAAGCAATCTCAATTGTTTATAACAAGTCATGATACATCAAAGAATACTAAGCATAAAGCCAAAACAATATCAAGCATGGCATTACAAAGCATAGGCCACAGGCAAAAACAAGCTCTCTTTACCACTTAAGCATGAACTTTCCTACTCGTTTCCAATCCAAACCAAACTATTTGAAAACCAATGTATGAAAGAGGGTCCAACCAATTTATTCAGCAAACTAATCAAACAAAGCAAACGAAAAACCAAAACTAAAATGAAAAAGTAGACTCTCCAAGAACAACACAACTGTGCATGAAACAATAGAAATAAAGCGTTTGGAAGAAACCTAGGATTTTTATTGATGAGGACGGGGATGCCTTGGGCATCCCCAAGCTTTGACGCTTGTACTTCTTGGATATTTCTTGGGGTGACACGCGTGGAATCCCCAAGCTTGAGCTTTAGTCCATCCTTCATCTCATTACTCATTCCTTCCATACACCTAAAATTTTTCCTTCATACAAAACTTCACACAATCTTTATTACCAACACTAGTGTACTCAAGATAATAAGTCTTTCAGGTTCAGTTCTAACACCAATAAAACATCCGTTAAAACACTAGATACTGTAGCACTTCCCTCAAAAAGCTCAATTCCCCAAAAGAACTCAAAAAGGAACCAACAAGAAGCAAATGCAGAAAATGGCAGAAATCTGTCAAAACAGACCAGCAGGTAAAGACGAATTTTTTCGAAGACCTTCTGCTGCTCAAATCAAAAAGTGTTGAACTAACGAAAGTTAGATAACAACCTGGGGCAGAAGCACAAAACTTCACGCCTCAAAAGGACGTTAAGAGATTTTACACGAATTTTTACAGTGAAGCACAGAAATCTGTTTCGGGACAGCAACTTTCCCAATCACTACTTCTCTCTCATTAGAGGTTACTCTTGGCACAAAAAGCAAATAAAAAGGATAAGGAGCGGTTATTACCGAAGTAATAAATACAAGACTCATCTAAAACTTTTGGGTTATCTCCCAATAAGTACTTTTAACACCTTTAAGTTAGGCATACGAAGCAAGAAAAAGAATCAAGTGTTCTCAAATGAAGAAGCATTAAGAGTAAATTTTGTTTTCATAGGAAAGGGAAAAGAAATCTTCTCTCTCTTCTTAGGGAAATTTTCTATACCTTTCTTCAGTGGGATTTGATATTTAATGGTGCCTTCTTTCTTATCAATAATGGCACCAACAGTTCTAAGAAAAGGTCTTCCCAAAGTAATAGGACAAGAAGCATTGCATTCAACATCCAAAACATAGAAATCAATGGGGACATAGGCATTGTTAACCATAATAAGAACATCATTAAGACTCCCCATGAGTTTCTTTTTAGCATTATCATAAAGTGGGACATTCAAATAACAATCTTCAAGTGGAGGCAAATCAAGCATATCATAAATCCTTCTAGGCATAATAGAAACACTACTATCAAGATCACATAAAGCTTTGAAATCAAAATCATTCACTTTCATATTAATGATGGGTTCCCAACCATCTTCTTGCTTTATTGGAATAGAAGCTTTATGTTTCATCTTTTCTTCTTTAATCTTTATGAGAGCATCAGTAATGTGTTTTGTAAAGGCCATGTTCATAGCACTAGCATTAGGACTTTTAGCAAGATTTTGTAGGAACTCAATAACTTCAGAGATATTGCAACCATCAAGATCAAAACCAAATTTATCATCTAAAGTAGTAGAACTATTACTAGCCTCAACACTAGTGGTGGTGATAGTAGAAACACTAATGTTTCTAGCAATTTCATCTTCGCTTTCCCACTTAGCATGTAATTCATCTAATAGTCTAACATTTTCATCAGTTCTTACTTGTATGGCATTAGTAGCTGGAAAGGGATTATCATTAGTTCAGGTTTAGCAGCCATTTTATTCAAAGAAGTTTGAGCTTCAGCAAGTGATGCTATATTTCTTTCAGCATTAGAGAGTTTTTCCTTATTTGAGAACACTTGATTCCCCGGCAATGGCGCCAGAAAAAGAGCTAGATGGCCCAAAATATATGGAGCTCGTCGGGGAACCCCAAGAGGAATGTATGATGAGCACAGCAGCAAGTTTTCCCTCAGTACGAAACCAAGGTTATCAATCCAGTAGGAGCAAGGAAACACCCCAAAGGTGTTGCTAGCTGAGCCTTGGCAGGGCGCACTACCGGTGCTAGTAGCAACATGGAGACCTCCACAACACAACCACAAAACTTTGCCCCCAACTTACGATGAGGTTGTCAATCTCACCGGTTTTCCTGAAAACAAAGGATTAAACGTATCGAATGGAAGGGAGTAATAGTTTGCAGAAAGTAAACACAAAGCAGTAAACAGTTGATTGTAGATTGAATGTAAAAGAAAGGACCAGGGTCCATAGTTCACTAGAGGTGGCTATCCTTAAGATAGATAACATGCTGGGTGAACAAATTATAGTGGGGCAATTGACAAACATCGAGAAAGCATACAAGCATATACTAATCATCTTGACTCCTTTGAGATTCGATTGGGAATTACAACATTATACATCGACCGCCATCCAACTGCATCTATGACTAATAATCCACCTTCAGGTTATCGTACGAACCCCCTCCAGTATTAAGTTGCAATCAATAGATTATTGCATTACGAATTGCATGTAAAGTAAACAATTCAATTGTTCTATGAACAAAGGATTGTTGTTTTCTCCCTAGTAGCAACATGACATCTAGTACCTTAGAGATTTCTGTCACTTCCCCAGATTACCAGAGGCATGAACCCACTATCGAGCATAAATACTAACTCTTGGAGTTGCTAGCATCTACTTGGCCAAGATAGCTACTAACAACGGAAAACATGCAAGATCACAAATAACGAAGACATGATAGAATCAATAATCAATCTGAAATAACATCTCAATATCCATCGGATCCCCGCAAACACAACATGCAGAATTACAAATAGATGATCTTGATCATGAACGGAGCTCACAAGATCTAAACATGATAGCACAAAGGAGGAGAACCAGCCATCTAGCTACTACATGGACCCGTAGTCCAGAGATGAACTACTCATGGATCACACCTGAGGCTTGCATGATGATGAAGAAAGCCTCTAGGGTGAATTCCCCTCTCCGGCAGGGTGCTGGGAAGAGCTTCAGCTCCGTCCCGATCTAGGGATGGAGATGACGGCGGCTACAGACTCTTTCGTGGGATTTTGACCGGGTACTTAGGGTTTCCGTATCAGAGGCAATATATAGGCGGAAGGAGAGGCCGAGGGGGTGCCTGGGCTGGCCACACCACCCCCTGGCGCAGGCCAAGCCTGGCCGCGCGGCTAGGTGGTGTGGCCGCCCTCTGGCCCTTCTCCGTCTCGTATTCTGGCTCCAAGTGTCCCCCAATAAAATAATAACTTTGGCTAGCACTATGGCTCTTGTTAATAGGTTAGTCCAAGAAATCATATGAAAAGTACTCCAAAGTGTGGACAAAACACAAGAAAGTAGATAAAACCAAGCATGGAACATCAAAAATTATAGATACATTTGCAATGTATCAACATCCCCAAGCTTAACTCCTGCTCGTCCTCGAGTAGGTAAGTGATAAAAAGAAAGAATAATTTTTGAGGTGACATGCACCATCATAAACTTTGATCAAAGTATTTGTAAAACATTCAAAGCTGGGATCATAGTACTTCAATCATAACATGAAAGACAAAGTTCTAGCAATAAGACAAAGAAACTATGTTGCGACATGAAAAGGCACAAACAAAAGGTTCATGAATAACAATGCTTTGCAACACATTTGTTTGTTTCATATAAAGAAAACATAGCATAGTAGTATTCAGCTTGTCCGTCATAGAGTAGAAAATAAAATGCATAGGACAGCTTCAAAGTTCATAAGAGTGACTAGATACAAATATTTTAAAACGAGCAATATCAAGTTATGCATCAATCAACTAGTCTTGGGACAATGCACATAGAACTAAGAATGGCCACTATGCTCTCAAAGTAGGTGCATAAGGGTAGAAGGTGGAGACTCAATATAGTGGTGGAAGAAAGGCCTTCATAGAAGGAAGCAGAGATTCAAGTTTCATAAAGAGCTTTCAAAAATTATGGTACTTATATGTTTCAGCTCTCATTGCCCCTATCATAAGAATCTTGAAGTGATTAAGGTTAAAGTGAACAAACTATGGTGTACATGCTCGACGAAGTATAAGTTAGAAATCTCATGTCCCTTGAATACGACGGTCACTCCTCATGCTACTCAAGTTTAGTCACCGGTAAGTTCTTGTCATCGTAAGTACATGTGTATCATAGAGAACCGCCAACGGGGTACCCCTTGCCCGATGATATGGAAGAATCCCCATATCAAAATGACAAGGCAAGTAGGCAACGAGCATCTCAGCAATCCTCTTTTTTACCATGGGAATATGGTGCTTTTTTCTCTCTTTCCTCTTTTCATAATCTTTTTTTTTATTTTTCTCTTTTTTCTCAATATAGGACTCTTTTTTTTATAATAAGAATGCTTCATAGACAGCTTATTATGGTTACACTGCAGGTTTCCACCACGTCAACATGGATTAGACCAGCGGCCTAGGCGTTTTCTCTAACACATATACATAACTCCATGGACTTACAAGCTCCCCTTTCATTTCACACCGACGACATCCATAGACAAAAGAGCATGATATCAACTAGGTACAAAGTACTAGTGCAATGATGAAAGCGTTCCCCATGACAGCATGGTTCTGCTAATCCCCAACAAATAAGTGCAAGCATATACAACATAGACGACACAATGGTTCAAGTTTATTAAGGGCAAGAAATGTAAAGTGTGCCATCAAGTTTGTGAGAGCTTTAATCACTAGTTTTCTCATAACAAGTTTAATTTGGAAGGTAAACAAATACATAAATATACTTGGAATAGCATAAGCTAATAGGTAGGTATGGTGGACTCTTTGGAATAACTTGGTTTAGGGAGTTGGATGCATGAGTGGAACTCATACTTGGTTGCAGAGGCTAGCAAAAGACTAGGAGCAACAAACTAAGAGAGCAATAATGGCCATAATCATGCAGAGCGACAAAACATCATTGATCAAAGAATAAATTGATACTACAAGTTGAAAACTAAAGGATCATAAAGGCTATGGTGACTTGGGATAGTCATAACATGGTGTGAGCATGCGCCAAGTCAACTCAAATAAAGCATCAAAGGAGAATACCACAATACTATGCTTTTATATGCTAAAACAACGCATGATTCATCCAAGGCACATTAAGCAATCTCAATTGTTTATAGTGGTAAGTATTCCCATGATAACCCAAATAAAAATCCGTTTCTCTAACAAATATACATAACTCCATGGATTTGCAAGCTCCCCTTGACTCCCCGGCAATGGCGCCAGAAAAAGAGCTTGATGGCCCAAAATATATCGAGCTCGTTGGGGAACCCCAAGAGGAAGGTATGATGAGCACAGACCAAGTTTTCCCTCGGTATGAAACCAAGGTTATCAATCCATTAGGAGCAAGGAAACACCCCAAAGGTGTTGCTAACTGAGCCTTGGCAGGGCGCACTACCGGTGGTAGTAACAACATGGAGACGTGCGCAACAAAACCATAGAACTTTGCCCCCAACTTACGATGAGGTTTTCAATCTCATAGGTTTTGCTAAAAACAAAGGATTAAACATATCGAAAGGAAGGAAGTAATAGTTTGCAGAAAGTAAACACAAACAAGTAAACAGTTGATTCTAGATTGAATGTAAAAGAAAGGACCGGGGTCCATACTTCACTAGAGGTGGCTCTCCTTAAGATAGATAACATGCTGGGTGAACAAATTACAATGGGGCAATTGACAAACATCGAGAAAGCATACAAGCATATACTAATCATCTTGACTCCTTTGAGATTCGATTGGGCATTACAACATTATACATAGACCGCCATCCAACTACATCTATGACTAATAATCCACCTTCAGGTTATCATCCGAACCCCCTCCAGTATTATGTTACAAGCAACAAACTATTGCATTACAAATTGGATGTAAAGTAAACAATATGATTATTCTATGAAAAAGGATTGTTGTTTTCTCCCTAGTAGCAACTACACCCAGATTACCAGAGGCATGAACCCACTATCAAGCATAAATACTAACTCTTGGAGTTTCTAGCATCTACTTGGCCAAGATAGCTACTAACAACAGAAAGCATGCAAGATCACAAATAACAAAGACATGATAGAATCAATAATCAATCTGAAATAGCATCTCAATATCCATCGGATCCCCTCAAAGACAACATGTCGAATTACAAATAGATGATCTTGATCATGAACGGAGCTCACAAGATCTAAACATGATAGAACAAAGGAGGAGAACCAGCCATCTAGCTACTACATGGACCAGTAGTCCAGAGATGAACTACTCACGCATCACACCGGAGGCTTGCATGATGATGAAGAAGGCCTCCAGGGTGAATTCCCCTCTGCGGCAGGGTGCCGGGAAGTGCTTCAGATCCCTCCTGATCTAGGGATGGAGATGACAGAGACTAGACTCTTTCGTGGAATTTTGATCGGGTATTTAGGGTTTTCGTATAAGAGGCAATATATAGGCGGAAGGAGAGGCCAAGGTGGTGCCTGGGCTGGCCACACCACCCCCTGGCGCGGGCCAAGCTTGGCCACGCGGCCAGGTGGTGTGGCCACCCTCTGGCCCTTCTCCGTCTCGTATTCTGGCTCCAAGTGTCCCTCGGTAAAATAATAACTTTGGCTTTTGTCCCGTCCAATTCCGAGAATATTCATTTTCTGACTTCCTGGAACAAAAAACAGCAGAAATTAGGCAACTGGTGGTACGTTGCTAACGTATCCATAATTTTTGATGTTCCATGCTTGGTTTTATCTACTTTCTTGTGTTTTGTTCCAACTTTGGAGTACTTTCTATACATTTTATTGGACTAACCTATTAACAAGTGCCACACTGCCAGTTGCGTATTTTCTGCTGTTTTTGGTTCCAGGAAGTTAGAGAATCAATATTCTCGGAATTGGACGAGACAAAAGACAAAGTTGATATTTTACTGGAAGACCCACGGAGCCAGAAGACGAGACGGAGAGGGGCCACATGGCGGCCACACCATGTGGTTGCGCAGGCTAGCCCTAGCCACGCCACCAGGTGGTGTGGGCCCCCTGGCCGCCCACCGACCTTGCCTCTTCGCGTATAAGATGTCTCGCGATGCAAAAACCCTAAATCATCTAGCCTCCAGCCACGAAAAGTTCCACAGTGCCGTCGCCACCGAAGAGGATATTCGGCGGACAAAAAGTCTCTGTTCCGGCACCCTGCCAGGACGGGGAAGTGCCCCCGGAGCCATCTCCATCGATCTCCACCACCATCTCCATCACCGTTGCTGATTCCCATGATGAGGAGGGAGTAGTTCTCTCTCCAGGCTAAGGGTTCTACCGGTAGCTATGTGTTCATCTCTCTCTATGCATGATCTTATTGATATCATGAGCTTGTAATCTATAGATCTACCTTGCTACTCAAGTGCTTTAATAGATCTCTGCTCTCCCGATGTGTGTGAAAGTGCCAACGTGCACACCATGGTGGCACTTAGGCTAGAGATTACAAATACTTGTTATGAGTTATATTTGGAGTTGGATGTCTCTATGAAATTGTGGTGTTTGTTGAACCATCTAGTGCTCAAGGTGACAGTGTGGGGTTATCTAGATGGGAAAGATGAACTTTGTGGTGTGCTGTTATAGCCCTACCAATGATTAGAGTGTCCAACCGGAGAGTAGTTAAGAGTTGTATCATAAAGAGAAGATATTTATATGAGAGTGTTCACTAGTGAATGTATGATACCTAAGCCTTGTTTCTAAGCATTGATACACCGGTTGCAATTAGATCTGTTACATGTTTTCTTGCTTCCTTCTTTATTTCAGTTTGCCTTTAGTCTTTTCCCACATCAACCACACGCCAGCAAGCTATTTTCTGGCACCGTTACCACTTATAATTATCTATACCACTTGTATTTCACTATCTCTTCGCTGAACTTGTGCACCTATACACCTGACAAGTGAATTGGGTGTGTTGGGGACACAAGGGACTTCTTGTATCTTGATTGCAGGATTGCTTGAGAGGGGATACCTTTGACCACTTCCTCCCTGAGTTCGATAAACCTTGGGTTATCCACTTAAGGTAAAACTTGCTACTATTCTACAAACCTCTACACATGGAGGCCCAACAACTGTCTACAACAACTATCCACGTCGAGGCCGCACCCCTCCTCCAACGCCTCCATTGCGCTGCCCGAGCCCCCCATCGGGCCACCTCGGTGCCGCCATGGGCGCCCTCACCCTCGTCGCCCCGGAAGCAAGCACCGCTTCCCCGACCAAAGTTCCCCCCGCTCGCCGTTCGTTGCTAGGCCCCACCATCTGCATCGCCTCTCCCCAGCCCCACCTACTGTCGAGCTCGCCCTCTGCCCCGATCAGGGCCTCCTTTCTACCCTAACGTCTGCAAGCCTGGCCGCCCTCGTCGCCTCGTGTCGTCCTCTCCGCTGCCCCTCAGCAAGCCGGCGCCACGCCTCCCTCGGCCTAGTGTCGTCGCCCCTGATGCCTCGTGTCCGTGACCGTGACTGTAACTACCTCGGTGAATTACGCTCCTAGTTACAAGCCTGGATGAACGGAAATGGTTGAAATAGTACGGTGGGGCCCAAATGCCACTCACAGGTAGACCTTTCGGCCGTCCCAACCATTTCCAAACATCGGGACAAGAACGGGCGGCGTAATCGGCAGGCGAAGGGATCAACTACATACACAAATGAGTATGTATGCAAGCCACCATACAACAGTACATCAGAGCCATTCCATCTAAAAAGAAAGGAAATATAGCAACGCCATACGGCAAGATCCAAATATCCTAGATAGATATAATAGTTTAGGATATCTCCTCATACATCAAACATCAGAGTATCAGGCGGAAGCGGAAGACAAAATCCGAGTACGGATAAGAAGCAAATCGGCATAAGATGCCCCATAAATAAGCACATCCCGCCCACAGATCTCACGGATCCCCGTTCCCGGAATCTCTACACCGAATGACCGTTGCCCACATCGTCCGTCTCTTCCACCCAGTATCCATCTTGCGAGTGTACCTGTTCATCTGAACCAATAATTTATCGTGTGAGACCCTAGGGGTACTCAGCAAGTCTTTATGCCTCTAAAGGGGACACAACCTGGGGTGACGCAATTGCAGCAAAAGATAAACCCTAGCAATTCTATAGATACTCGCTAACCATCCACCTAACCAGAGATAGACGGATGTCCGTGAATTAATAACAACAGTTATAACAGTTATAACGGTAATCTTAACAGATCCATCCTCCTCCTTGCTTACCGACGAGGAAGCGGACGAACAACCCCCCCCATCCGTTGGCAGTTTTATTATCCATTCCATGAGTATTGCACTATTTACTAGTCAGGTACCTAGTCTAGTCAAATTAAAGCGGTACTTTAGTTATGCTTATCTATGATCGAGAAACTGTGCTCCAAGTCGTCCATAACCGCGGACACGGATTTCAGAAAGTTTTACCCTACAGGGGTGCACAAATAGCAACACACACTCGATATGCCTCGGAAAAACCAAATCAAAACCCAACGAGGCAGTCACGACAAAGCAATTACAGGATTCAGAAATATTTCAGGGGGCCACCCCATTAAGCTACCCGCAACGAAGCTGGCTGGCTACGAGACGCACTCAAGGTTTGTGTGGCCGGCTGTAAACGACTGGGAACCCGAAAGTGTGACTGGGCTTGTCGATACAGCGAAAACGGGTCACGGACCTAAACAGTACAGTGTGCAGTACCTCGCACAATTTAAATAAAGCAGTAAAGCATGGCATAAGTACAGGATAGTAAATAAAACCTCAAACTAGTTTGTGGCCCCAAGAAATAAGAATGAATCAAGCTCTCGCTCAGGGGGGTTCATAAGCCTCCTGGATGTGGATAGCGCGAATATTCAAGGAACAGGAATCAAGTACTCGGGGTCCTACGGGACACAAGTGAGCCTGAAAAACCAAATAGCGAATATGGCTCACCGATGCCACTTTCATTAGTTATCCCATTACTACTCAGGTTAAGTTGTTTAGGTACCTCGTTATCCATCAGACACTCACATACCCTACACATGCTGTTCTACGACTCGCATGGCTCAAACAACTCCTGTAGTAATGGCTCATGGGATGGAGAACAAGCTGCGGAGGGGTTTAAAAGTAAAGGATATGCAATACTTGGGATTCAGTTTAATGCAATCGCGACTCAATGATGCAAGTATAAGATAGAGGCAATAGGTACTATATGTATGCAAGCATGTGGTAGTGCTTGCCTGGCAGCTCAGCTGAAGCAAGGGGTGGATCTGGGTGGTGCTCCTGGGTTTCTTGATATATCCCCTGCTCAGCGTCTATTCGAAGAAGAACCAAACAAACAAGGGCCAACATAAATAAAGTGCACAAGCATATGAATTAAATGCGACAAGCAAACAATCATGCCATGATGAATGATGCACAATTTGCATGGAAATAAAGTAGCATGGCATGGGTGAGGTGTGAAGTACAAGATTAAATCATTTTATTGAGTTTTGGCCACATTTTATCCTCATATTAGTTGCTGTATATTTTTTATTTATATGATGCACGCTTCAAAACAAAACATGGAATGCATAAACAGAAAGGTCTCGTCGAGCTAATCATTTTAGACATATTATTTGTTAAATTTGAAGTTATAAATCAAAAGTTATTAATTAATTAAGGTAAAAGGGCATTTTGTTGTAATTTTAATTAACTTGGAAAATAAAGTGTTCAAAATATATTTTGAAGGGCATATTTTAATTCCTCACATTTTTCTGATTTGAAAACATATATTATTTGTTTAATTTGGATTTATATGTTAAAAGATATTTAAAAACAGATTTAAATTTGAATTTGAATTAATTTTGAAAAGATTTGAATTAAAACAGATTACAAGAAAAACTTTTTATACTTAGACAGACCCAGCCACTGACGCTGACGGGTGGGCTCACTGCTGACTCAGCACAGGTGACGCGGCGGGACCTGGCGTGGGGACTTTTGTCACCGCGGGGTGGGCTAGCCGGTGCGGATGACAGATGGGACCGGCGTCCAGCGGGTCCACTCGCGGGCGCGTCCAGCAGGCGCACGCCACGTGGGCGATCCCAGGACGCGGGGAGGGACCGGTCCATGATGGCCAGGAACTTCCGGGGTTCTTTTGCAAAAAGATACCGCGGCTGACAAGTGGGGCACCAGGGAGCTCGGGTTGAGGCGGGAAAAACTACAGGGGGCTAAACGCAAAACGACATCGGCTGCTGCTGCCCTGCTGACGAATCCGTCCCTGACGGCGGCAGATCTGGCTGACTTTCGACGACGATGGCGAGGGCTACGGTGGACGGTTTCGGGCGTATGGGTAGGTGTTTTGACGAGGGAAACTAGGGCTACGCTTTTGGTGTTTGGGGATTTCGCGAAGGAGGCCTCCAACGTCGGGGAAAACGCGAAGAACAGAGGCCCCAGCGCGCACAGATACAGCGGGCGGCGACAGCGCGCAGGGCATTCGACGGAGCGCGACGGCTCTACGGCGCAGGAGGGAGAGGGGGACCATGTCTAGGGGGAAGAGGAGCTCACCTAGGTGCTGCTGGCGTGGTGGATCGTGCGGAGATGGAGGGGGTTTGGCACCGGGCTCAAGGACGGCTTCCTTGGCGCCCTCTCGGCATGGTGGCGACGGTGGCGCTCCGGCGAGGTTCCGGCCCAGGTACTGGTTCGAGCCGAAGAAGGAGACGCAGAATAACTCGTCGGTGCGCCTGGGGGCCTCGGAGAGCAGCAGGTTGGGCAGATCTTGAGCAGGGCCGAAGCAGCTATGGTTTAGCGAGGTGGTGGGCATGGCCTGGCTTGGGGGAAGGAGGGAGGAGGGAGAGGGGTCTGGGCGCCTCCTGGATCTTGATCTGGTGGTCATGGTGAGCTGGGGTGGTTAGGGAGATAGGGAGAGAGGAGGGAGGCACATGGGGTGGTCTCCACCTTTTTGCAAAAGCAAGAGGGGGCTCGGGCTGGGTAGGTTTCTCCCTCTTTTCTCTTTTCCTTAGCTAAAGAGAGGAAAAGGAGAGGAACCATGGGAGGGCAGAGCTAGGGTAGGATGGAGAGGGATGGCTCGGTATGGAGTGGTTAGGGTGTAGCCTCGGGTCAGGGTAGTTTGGGCTCGGGTTAGGTCTAGCTTAGGGTTAGAGAGAGGTGGTCTCGGGTTAGGTTAGACGAGGGACTAAGGTTTAGGATAGAGGAGAGGTAAGGTGGGGCCTAGGATTAGGGTTTAGAAATAACCCACAAGACAAGCATGGATGGAGGTGAAAAGGAGAGTGAGGTGAAGAAAAGAGAGAGAGATGTGGTGGTAGCTAGGATTTGAAGCATGATCAAACAAGAGGTGAAAAGAGAGAGGAGAGAAGAGGTGGTGAGGGTTTAACAAGATCAAAGTAGATCAAGCCAAAGAAGGGATAGAGATAGAGATGATCCACTCAAAAATCAAATAAAATCCAAATGACAAGCAAAAGGTGGTACTTGCATGGCCCATGCAAAATATTTAATACCATGTTGATTATTGTGAAAACAATATTATTACATGGCATTATTCATTTGCATTTCCAAAGGTGGAATAAAGCCAAGCAAAAGAAATGAAAGGATGCCCCATGTGGAGTAGTTGGAGATGGCCATGTGTGAATAAAATTGGGACTTGCTAGTGTGTATGTGCCACTAGGCATTTAATAAGCCCAAAAATATCCAAACATGATGATAACCCCCAAAACAACCCATATGGAAGCTAGGAAAGGTCCCACTCACAAGGCATGCAAAGATGGCCATGTGGCTCTCATAAACCAATATTGTGAAAACAACATGATGCTAAGATGAGAGCATGTGGAAAAAGAATTGGATCCATCCCAACCCACATGAGCTAGAGGTAAAACCCAATAAGGTGCAAAGCTCATATTTAGTTGGATGGTGGAATATAAGGTGGTGAAAGAAAGGGTGGTGGAGTTAATAAAAGATATGCCCCAACTCAACTTGGGCATTTAAACAATATATCAAGACCCAAATACATTATCAAGAGGCAAATACAATTAACAATGCATATGAGAGATGAACCAAATGAAAAAGGGTTTTATATGATGCTCAAATGCAAGGTGGCATGATGACATGAGCATGATATAATGATGATGCAACAATTATATATATATGAAGTAGCATTTATATAGACTAGGCTAGTAGCATTGCAATTGTTAGACAATTGGGATGCTACAACTCTCCCCCACTAAACAAGAATCTCGCCCCGAGATTCCTAGGATAAAGAAAACAACACAAGGAGAGGCGGGTGTTCGGAACGAAGGTGACCCTCACGTTTCCAAGTTGTTGAACCATGGAATGGTGCGACCACTACACCTTGCAAAACTTGCTAGACTTGTTGCGAGTCTTGCGTTTTGCTTGAGAAGCAACGGGATAGAAGAATGGAAGGATTGTCGTGAGACAAGAAGGATAGGATGGACATAGCTCCGGTTTTCTCAAGAACAAGATAAAAGAAAAGATCCACTTGTGAAAGAAAGGTCAAGATGATGTATCATGGATATAGAAAGGCACACCGTTAAGATTAAAGATTTACCGATACTAGAGAGGATGAATCTTTGTCTCGCCGGAAGGAAAAGAGCTAGATTGGAGAGGTTTTGAACCACTATGACAATAGCATCGTATCTTCTCTCGGATTTGAGAAATGAAGTACGGAAACAATATTTCCTTCAAACAATAGAATCCCTTGATATCAATAGAAAGATTTGGTTAGACCTCGTCGGATTAGATCTTCTTGCGCCTGTAAGAACCAAAGGATCACGCAATTGAGGTGCGCGGATATAACTTCTAGACAAGTAGGTGATGCTAGATTATGGCGGGGATCCCAAGAAGAAAGAAGACGGAGGATCTGGAGTTTATTGCATACATACTTATTGCTTTCTTTAACCTTGAGGCTAACGCAATAGATTTGCGGCTGATGGCATCAACCATAATTGGCTTTACCATAGAAAAAGAATAGATGAAACAAAGAGAGAGATAGTTTCCTTTCATCTTGTTTGGGGATGTCGAGCACCGGTAGAAAGATGAGGATAGAAAAGAGTTTGCGTTTGTTTCCACCAGATACTTGAGGATTTTGCTCCGTGTAGAAAGGGTGATATCACCAACAAGAGATTATTGATTACTTTCTTTGAGAGAGCACTCCGGAAAACAAAGACGGAAGTAAAAGTATCAAGGAATAAAGGCCACTTCTAACTTCCGTGGAATGAGTGAAATCGCATTAATTCACCAATTCAATGTACAAGAGCGAATGATAAGAGTAGTGGTATGGTAGCTACTCCATCCCGCACTCAAAGCATTACTCCGCACATGAATAGGAAAACTAAGCAACCCAACTACCGAAACAGACTGAAGGTATTGACAAGGATAACTCATGGAACTCCGTTAGAAAACAAGGATAGATGCAAACGATTCACCGGATCCAAGATAGATAAGGGTGATGATGTTGTCGTCATGTCTGATGTACCCAGCCACCGGAAAGATATGAAGGAAGATTACGAAGACAACTGCAAGATTCAACAGCTACAGAAAAGATAGCACCCACTTGAACAGAAGGAATACAAGATCTGGAAGGTCTTCATGGCCTCCAGTGGATTGAGCATAGACGATAGAACGAGAGGGTTTCAAAAGATTACTTAACGAGATAGAGGTGAAAAGAACTCCATGTTCTTCTTGAAATGATTGAGAGAGATATAGCAAGCTTGAGGAAAAATCTTTAGCGGAACGACGATGATAACTTGCCAACAAGGAAAACTCCGGGTTTGATTGAAGATGGAATTAACAATGAACTTACTGATTCCAGAATTGAAGCAATGTATTTAGCAGAAGGACGTGGCCGAGATAGGTGACTTCAAGAAGCCAGAATTCTCACTTTGGGAACTTGCACACAGGCAGGGTTCTCGAAGCTTGAGAGAAAGAGACATAGATGATCTTCCATGTTCTTCCATTGATATGGAATAGGCAAGCATATTATCAACATATACCACCATGGATTAACACGATATTCCCAGAATACCAAGTTCAAGAGGCGGGAGAAACGAACAAATGCTCGAACACTTCCTGAGCTCAACGCTCTTAGAAAGATCGATATTAAGAGCACGGGTTCATGTTGAAGAAGATGCACTGGAAGAATAGATTATCTGGTCCTTCGGAAGAAAAAGAGATGTCACCTGATTCACATTGTCGATTGGATCACCGGTTACAAAGATAAAGAGAGCTTGGATAAGAAATGATGATAGCTCATACCTTAAGCAAAGCTATCCGAAGCGAAAAGATGCAATTCCCTCGTATCCAGGAGAATTTTGCAGATATGGAGTTCAAAAAGATATGCAGCATGATGGACAGGTGATAGACCGCCGTAGTGTCTTGAGAAACTCCGGGTTGCCAAAGATGCTTGAATATGCATAGATATGATCACGGTGTACTCAAATCACAGGAGATAACCTTATCCTCCGGATGGTGACGGTTGATAGCATTTTTCCATATTCCAATCGACACTTATCATGAGTGGAATATAGCTATGCCGAGAGCCAAATTACAATCACCAGCATCGGATCGACACACGTTATGTAATTAGCCCAAGAGAATTGTTGATGAAAAGAAACTCCAGGATTAAGCGCCGGTGACAAAAGAATGAGTTAGCATGGACATGCTGATAAAAGGAAGATAGATAATGTTTCACACACGACTGGAAAGGAGTGTGGAAACACAGATGTATCAAAGAAAAATTTTCCGCATTTTTCGGCATTAAAATACCAATAGATGCGCAAAATCACTTATCAGGTAGAGATTAGCACTGATGGTTTCACAGAATGTGGAGTTTCTAGAAGGAAGGACACCCTTAAGAAGATGGCACCGGTTAACAAGGAGTCAGATAGATCGCGCCGGTTTTCAAAAGCCTGTCAGTATGGAATGTACCAACAGCTGATAACCAAAGGCAGATGGTGATAACAAATTGGATGCAACAGCTAGACAAGGGATTACACACACACACACTTTCTATGGTACTACGGGAACCCAGAACACGTGAATCCTAGTTTGAATTTTAAGAAGAGGATTGAAAACGTTACATTCCTTACCAGAAAAGGGTGGTGGTTGGGTAAGAAGAAAAGTGGAAGCAGTCCTACTCTCGCGTTTTGTTTTTCCTTAGTATACATAACTACCAAAAATATTTGCTAGACAGACAACGACCATTTGGCTGAGACCCTGAAGGGCGGGATGGCTCTGATACCAATTGTAACTACCTCGGTGAATTACGCTCCTAGTTACAAGCCTGGATGAACGGAAATGGTTGAAATAGTACGGTGGGGCCCAAATGCCACTCACAGGTAGACCTTTCGGCCGTCCCAACCATTTCCAAACATCGGGACAAGAACGGGCGGCGTAATCGGCAGGCGAAGGGATCAACTACATACACAAATGAGTATGTATGCAAGCCACCATACAACAGTACATCAGAGCCATTCCATCTAAAAAGAAAGGAAATATAGCAACGCCATATGGCAAGATCCAAATATCCTAGATAGATATAATAGTTTAGGATATCTCCTCATACATCAAACATCAGAGTATCAGGCGGAAGCGGAAGACAAAATCCGAGTACGGATAAGAAGCAAATCGGCATAAGATGCCCCATAAATAAGCACATCCCGCCCACAGATCTCACGGATCCCCGTTCCCGGAATCTCTACACCGAATGACCGTCGCCCACATCGTCCGTCTCTTCCACCCAGTATCCATCTTGCGAGTGTACCTGTTCATCTGAACCAATAATTTATCGTGTGAGACCCTAGGGGTACTCAGCAAGTCTTTATGCCTCTAAAGGGGACACAACCTGGGGTGACGCAATTGCAGCAAAAGATAAACCCTAGCAATTCTATAGATACTCACTAACCATCCGCCTAACCAGAGATAGACGGATGTCCGTGAATTAATAACAACAGTTATAACAGTTATAACGGTAATCTTAACAGATCCATCCTCCTCCTCGCTTACCGACGAGGAAGCGGACGAACAAACCCCCCATCCATTGGCAGTTTTATTATCCATTCCATGAGTGTTGCACTATTTACTAGTCAGGTACCTAGTCTAGTCAAATTAAAGCGGTACTTTAGTTATGCTTGTCTATGATCGAGAAACTGTGCTCCAAGTCGTCCATAACCGCGGACACGGCTTTCAGAAAGTTTTACCCTGCAGGGGTGCACAAATAGCAACACACACTCGATATGCCTCGGAAAAACCAAATCAAAACCCAACGAGGCAGTCACGACAAAGCAATTACAGGATTCAGAAATATTTTAGGGGGCCACCCCATTAAGCTACCCGCAACGAAGCTGGCCGGCTACGAGACGGACTCAAGGTTTGTGTGGCCGGCTGTAAACGACTGGGAACCCGAAAGTGTGACTGGGCTTGTCGATACAGCGAAAACGGGTCACGGACCTAAACAGTACAGTGTGCAGTACCTCGCACAATTTAAATAAAGCAGTAAAGCATGGCATAAGTACAGGATAGTAAATAAAACCTCAAACTAGTTTGTGGCCCCAAGAAATAAGAATGAATCAAGCTCTGGCTCAGGAGGGTTCATAAGCCTCCCGGATGTGGATAGCGCGAATATTCAAGGAACAGGAATCAAGTACTCGGGGTCCTACGGGACACAAGTGAGCCTGAAAAACCAAATAGCGAATATGTCTCACCGATGCCACTTTCATTAGTTATCCCATTACTACTCAGGTTAAGTTGTTTAGGTACCTCGTTATCCATCAGACACTCACATACCCTACACATGCTGTTCTACGACTCGCATGGCTCAAACAACTCCTGTAGTAATGGCTCATGGGATGGAGGAACAAGCTGCGGTGGGGTTTAAAAGTAAAGGATATGCAATACTTGGGATTCAGTTTAATGCAATCGCGACTCAATGATGCAAGTATAAGATAGAGGCAATAGGTACTATATGTATGCAAGCATGTGGTAGTGCTTGCCTGGCAGCTCAGCTGAAGCAAGGGGTGGATCTGGGTGGCAGCTCAGCTGAAGCATATGAATTAAATGCGACAAGCAAACAATCATGCCATGATGAATGATGCACAATTTGCATGGCAATAAAGTAGCATGGCATGGGTGAGGTGTGAAGTACAAGATTAAATCATTTTATTGAGTTTTGGCCACATTTTATCCTCATATTAGTTGCTGTATATTTTTTTTATATGATGCATGCTTCAAAACAAAACATGGAATGCATAAACAGAAAGGTCTCGTCGAGCTAATCATTTTAGACATATTATTTGTTAAATTTGAAGTTATAAATCAAAAGTTATTAATTAATTAAGGTAAAAGGGCATTTTGTTGTAATTTTAATTAACTTGGAAAATAAAGTGTTCAAAATATATTTTGAAGGGCATATTTGAATTCCTCACATTTTTCTGATTTGAAAACATATATTATTTGTTTAATTTGGATTTATATGTTAAAAGATATTTAAAAACAGATTTAAATTTGAATTTGAATTAATTTTGAAAAGATTTGAATTAAAACAGATTACAAGAAAAACTTTTTATACTTAGACAGACCCAGCCACTGACGCTGACGGGTGGGCTCACTGCTGACTCAGCACAGGTGACGCGGCGGGACCTGGCGTGGGGACTTTTGTCACCGCGGGGTGGGCTAGCCGGTGTGGATGACAGATGGGACCGGTGTCCAGCGGGTCCACTCGCGGGCGCGTCCAGCAGGCGCACGCCACGTGGGCGATCCCAGGACGCGGGGAGGGACTGGTCCGTGATGGCCAGGAACTTCCGGGGTTCTTTTGCAAAAAGATACCGCGGCTGACAAGTGGGGCACCAGGGAGCTCGGGTTGAGGCGGGAAAAACTACAGGGGGCTAAACGCAAAACGACATCGGCTGCTGCTGCGCTGCTGACGAATCCGTCCCTGATGGCGGCGGATCTGGCTGACTTTCGACGACGATGGTGAGGGCTACGGTGGACGGTTTCGGGCGTATGGGTAGGCGTTTTGACGAGGGAAACTAGGGCTACGCTTTTGGTGTTTGGGGATTTCGCGAAGGAGGCCTCCAGCGTCGGGGAACACGCGAAGAATAGAGGCCCCAGCGCGCATAGATACAGCGGGCGGCGACAGCGGCAGCGCGCAGGGCGTTCGACGGATCGCGACGGCTCTACGGCACAGGAGCGAGAGGGGGACCATGTCTAGGGGGAAGAGGAGCTCACCTAGGTGCTGCTGGCGTGGTGGATCGTGCGGAGGTGGAGGGGGTCTGGCACCGGGCTCAAGGACGGCTTCCTTGGTTCCCTCTCGGCATGGTGGCGACGGCGGCGCTCCGGCGAGGTTCCGGCCCAGGTACTGGTTCGAGCCGAAGAAGGAGACGCAGAGTAACTCGTCGGTGCGCCTGGGGGCCTCAGAGAGCAGCAGGTTGGGCAGATCTTGAGCAGGGCCGAAGCAGCTAGGGTTTAGCGAGGTGGTGGGCATGGCATGGCTTGGGGGAAGGAGGGAGGAGGGAGAGGGGTCTGGGCGCCTCCTGGATCTCGATCTGGTGATCATGGTGAGCTGGGGTGGTTGGGGAGATAGGGAGAGAGGAGGGAGGCACATGGGGTGGTCTCCACCTTTTTGCAAAAGCAAGAGGGGGCTCGGGCTGGGTAGGTTTCTCCCTCTTTTCTCTTTGCCTTAGCTAAAGAGAGGAAAAGGAGAGGAACCATGGGAGGGCAGAGCTAGGGTAGGATGGAGAGGGATGGCTCGGTATGGAGTGGTTAGGGTGTAGCCTCGGGTCAGGGTAGTTTGGGCTCGGGTTAGGTCTAGCTTAGGGTTAGAGAGAGGTGGTCTCGGGTTAGGTTAGATGAGGGACTAGGGTTTAGGATAGAGGAGAGGTAAGGTGGGGCCTAGGATTAGGGTTTAGAAATAACCCACAAGACAAGCATGGATGGAGGTGAAAAGGAGAGTGAGGTGAAGAAAAGAGAGAGAGATGTGGTGGTAGCTAGGATTTGAAGCATGATCAAACAAGAGGTGAAAAGAGAGAGGAGAGAAGAGGTGGTGAGGGTTTAACAAGATCAAAGTAGATCAAGCCAAAGAAGGGATAGAGATAGAGATGATCCACTCAAAAATCAAATAAAATCCAAATGACAAGCAAAAGGTGGTACTTGCATGGCCCATGCAAAATATTCAATACCATGTTGATTATTGTGAAAACAATATTATTACATGGCATTATTCATTTGCATTTCCAAAGGTGGAATAAAGCCAAGCAAAAGAAATTAAAGGATGCCCCATGTGGAGTAGTTGGAGATGGCCATGTGTGAATAAAATTGGGACTTGCTAGTGTGTATGTGCCACTAGGCATTTAATAAGCCCAAAAATATCCAAACATGATGATAACCCCCAAAACAACCCATATGGAAGCTAGGAAAGGTCCCACTCACAAGGCATGAAAGATGGCCATGTGGCTCTCATAAACCAATATTGTGAAAACAACATGATGCTAAGATGAGAGCATGTGGAAAAAGAATTGGATCCATCCCAACCCACATGAGCTAGAGGTAAAACCCAATAAGGTGCAAAGCTCATATTTAGTTGGATGGTGGAATATAAGGTGGTGAAAGAAAGGTTGGTGGAGTTAATAAAAGATATGCCCCAACTCAACTTGGGAATTTAAACAATATATCAAGACCCAAATACAATATCAAGAGGCAAATACAATTAACAATGCATATGAGAGATGAACCAAATGAAAAAGGGTTTTATATGATGCTCAAATGCAAGGTGGCATGATGACATGAGCATGATATAATTATGATGCAACAATTATATATATATGAAGTAGCATTTATATAGACTAGGCTAGTAGCATTGCAATTGTTAGACAATTGGGATGCTACAGTGACCCCGCAGCACGACTGGTTCAACAGGCTCCCGCCACCGTGTACGGTGTTGTCCCAAGCTGTGGTTGGGTTTGAAGATCGTTAGTGACCCTATTTTTCTGTCTCAGTTTTCCGCGTTTGTGTTGTTGTAGGCATATGTCGTAACGCGGCCACATTCTTTCGCGTCTTTCCCCGGTGCGTGTACCCGATGGCCTTGACGCAACATGTTCTGCGGACAAGTGTGTCGTCCTAGACCTTTGTTCCACCAAGCTCGTCGCCCTTGATGGCCGTTCCATGCCAAGTTCTACTTCCGGTTCCACCAAGATCTACCAAAGATTCATAGCGGCACGAAACCCGAAGTCGCCGATGTACACTCTGAAGGGAACAAAGACGCCCGTACCTGGACGCTGAGATCTTCTTCTCGAAATTAAAGATCAAACCCTAGGAACCACCGACGCCTGGACCCGAGAGAACCACGCCGAGACCTCGAAGACTGAACCCTAGCATGGGCTTCGCGCTCTCCTCGAAGACTGAACAACATGAACCATCTAATTAATTGTTGGGACCTCGGTTCTGCTTAATTTTTCCTAATTGCATCGCATCTTTGCCATGTCATGCACCATACCTGCATCATGCTCGATCTTCTGCCGTAGTATTAAATAGTGTATCCGGTGTTTCTTCTAGTGCTTTGCTTCTTCACGGACTAGGCCGATGAGTTGACGCGAGTGTCAATTCGATCTTCGGATGAACCTTCGGCAGTGTTTCCCAGGCGAGCATTCACCCCCTTTCTACCTATTTTGCATTTATAGTCTTTATTTCCTCCTGTTGATCTATTGCTATCCGTGTCGTGATGCTTTAGTGTTTCGTACCAAATATATTCTGTGCAGCCTTTATATTGCCTTGTACACATTCTATTGCATGTTGTTTGATAGATAGTCGACCTTGCGAGTCATAGTTGCTTGCTCAGGTGCTGCTTCGCGTTGTTGTCGCTCCACCGTTGTTGGAAGGTTGGCACATGTTTAATGGTGGAGATGATCATGACTTTAATTTCAACTGATACTTAAAATGCTAGGAATAGATATAACTAATGCAGAGGCATTAGTGGGCAATAGATAATATTTGGTTCTTCCACGCTCACTTGTGTCCCGTAGGCCCTGAGTACTTGATACCTGTTCCTTGACTATTCGCACTATCCACATACGAGAGAGTATATGAATCCCCCTTAGCCAGAGCTTGATTCATTTCTTATTTCTTGGGGTCACAAACTAGTTTGGGGCTTTATTACTATCTTGTACTTATGCCATGCTTTACTTCTTTATTTACGATTGTGCATGGAGAACCTGTACTGTTTTGGAACATGCAATGTTTTCGCGGTATCGACAAGCCCAGCCACACTTTCAGGTTCCCAGTCGTTTACAGCCATTGACACAAACCCTGGGTCTGTCTCGGAGCCGGCCAACTTCGTTGCGGGTAGCTTAGTGGGATGGCCCCTTGAAATAATTTATGAATCCTGTGGTTGCTTTGTCGTGAAAGCCTCATTGGGTTTTGATTTGGTTTTTCCGAGGATGATCGTGTGTGTGTTTCTATTTGTGCACCCCTGCAGGGTAAACCTTTCTGAAAGCCGTGTCCACGGTTATGGACGACTTGGAGCACAGTATCTCGATCATAGACATTCATAACTAAAGTAGTGCTATAAATTTGACTTAATATATGACTAGTAATCATCTTCACTACAATGGAATGGATAATAAAAGTGCCAACAACTGGTGTAACTGGGGTGTATTGTGTCATGTTATACCTGCCTAGTAAGTATCACAACTCCAATGGAATGAAATAAAAGTGCCAACTACTGCTGGTTTTGGGATGTCACATGCTAATTGTATCTGACTAGTAAGTACTGCAACTACAACGAAACGGTTAACTAAAACTACCCACTACTTATGCTCTCAGGATGACTCATGCTATCTATATCTGACCGTGTGAGTTCCTCGGTTTGACTTCCTCGTTTGGTCTCGAGGGGGAATACCAGGATGGGTATGATAGGTGTATGTATCAGGTTGGTCCTGAATAGGTCTTTCTTATCCCTCTCTAATAGCCGACAGTTGAATCGAGTCTCTATAGGTTGTTTAGTGCATGCTGCGCTGCCGCTTCAGTCCACCATACCTATGTAGGCGAGAGCTGCCAAATTCTAGAATCACCGTGTACTAGCCTCAGTACTGACCGCTCCCTTTTTTCTTCGCCCTTTGTCGGCACCCCTTTTGTTTAACAGGTATAAGTTCGACGTCGTTAGCAGGGTTACCCTTCCGGCTTGGCCTGGGCAGGGTTATGGACGCCATTGATTATTCTTCAGGGATCTTAGCCCATTTGCATCTTATCCGTACTCGGATGTTGTATCGTTTCAAGGTGATTTGGATCTTTGTATTGTATATCTGTATTTTTGACTCATGGAGTCGTTGTTGTATATATATGTTTCTGTCGGTTCCATCATGGACTATTGTGTAATGTTATTACTTTGTTTTCCACCCGCATGCAAGTGCCTGGTGCGCATCTTTGAATCATTTCTATGCGGGTTTGGCAGGAATCGCTAAAACTTGCATAGGGCCGATTCGAGGGTGTTAAACATGTCACCTCAAAAATTATTCTTTCTTTTTATCACTTACCTACTCGAGGATGAGCAGGAGTTAAGCTTGGGGATGATGATATGTTGCTAACGTATCCATAATTTTTGATGTTCCATGGTTGGTTTTATCTACTTTCCTGTGTTTTGTTCCAACTTTGGAGTACTTTCTATACACTTTCTTGGACTAACCTATTAACAAGTGCCACAGTGCCAGTTGCCTGTTTTCTGCTGTTTTTGGTTCTAGGAATGTCAGAGAATCAATATTCTCGGAATTGAACGGGACAAAAGCCAAAGTTGATATTTTACCGGAAGACTCACTAAGCCAGAAGACGAGACGGAGAGGTGCCACAGGGCGGCCACACCATGTGGTTGCGCGGGCTAGCCCTGCCCGCACCACCAAGTGGTGTGGCCCCCCTGGCCGCCCATCGACCTTGCCTCTTCGCCTATAAGATGTCTCCCGATGCAAAACCCTAAATCATCCAGCCTCCAGCCACGAAAATTTCTGTAGCACCGTCGCCACCGAAGGGGATATTCGGGGGATAGAAAGTCTCTGTTCTGGCACCCTGCTGGGACGGGGAAGTGCCCCCGGAGCCATCTCCATTGATCTCCACCACCATCTCCATCTGTTGCTGATTCCCATGATGAGGAGGGAGTAGTCTCTCTCGAGGCTAAGGGTTCTATCAGTAGCTATGTGTTCATCTCTCTCTATGCATGATCTTATTGAGATCATGAGCTTGTAATCTATAGATCTACCTTGCTACTCAAGTGCTTTAATAGATCTCTGCTCTCCCCATGTGTGTGAAAGTGACAACATGCAGACCATGGTGGCACTTAGGATAGAGATTAAAAATACTTGTTATGAGTTATATTGTGAGTTGGATGTCTCTATGAAATTGTGGTGTTTGTTGAACCATCTAGTGCTCAAGGTGACGGTGTGGGGTTATCTAGATGGGAAAGATGAACATTGAGGTGTGATGTTATAGCCCTACCAATGATTAGAGTGTCCAACCGGAGAGTAGTTAAGAGCAGTATCATAAAGAGAAGATATTTATATGAGAGTGTTCACTAGTGAAAGTATGATCCCTAGGCCTTGTTTCTAAGCATTGATACACCGTTTGCAATTAGATCTATTACATGTGTGCTTGCTTCCTTCTTTATTTCAGTTTGCCTTTAGTATTTTCCCACGTCAACCACACGCCAGCAAGCTATTTTCTGGCACCATTACCACTTATAATTATCTATAGCACTTGTATTTCACTATCTCTTCGCCGAACTAGTGCACCTATACACCTGACAAGTGTATTGGGTGTGTTGGGGACATAAGAGACTTCTTGTATCTTGATTGCAAGATTGCTTGAGAGGGTATACCTTTGACCACTTCCTCCCTGAGTTCGATAAACCTTGGGTGATCCACTTAAGAGAAAACTTGCTGGTGTTCTACAAACCTCTGCACTTGGAGGCCCAACAACTGTCTACAAGAATATAAGTGTGTAGACATCTACTGGCACTATGGCATCTTGTTAATAGGTTAGTCCAAGAAATCATATGAAAAGTACTCCAAAGTGTGGACAAAACACAAGAAAGTAGATAAAACCAAGCATGGAACATCAAAAATTATAGATACATTTGCAATGTATCAACATCCCCAAGCTTAACTCCTGCTCGTCCTCGAGTAGGTAAGTGATAAAAAGAAAGAATAATTTTTGAGGTGACATGGACCATCATAAACTTTGATCAAAGTATTTGTAAAACATTCAAAGCTGGGATCATAGTACTTCAATCATAACATGAAAGACAAAGTTCTAGCAATAAGACAAAGAAACTATGTTGCAACATGAAAAGACACAAACAAAAGATTCATGAATAACAATGCTTTGCAAGACGTTTGTTTGTTTCACATAAAGAAAACATAGCATAATAGCATTCAGCTTGTCCCTCATAGAGTAGCAAGTATAAATGCATAGGACACCTTCAAAGTTCATAAGAGTGACTAGATACAAATAGTTTAAAACAAGCAATATCAAGTTATGCATCAATCAACTAGTCTTGGGACAATGCACATAGAACTAAGAATGGCCACTATGCTCTCAAAGTAGGTGCATAAAGGTAGAAGGTGGAGACTCAATATAATGGTGAAGAAAGGCCTTCATGGAAGGAAGCAGAGATTCAAGTTTCATAAAGAGCTTACAAAAATTATGGTACTTATAGCTTTCAGCTCTCATTGCCCCTATCAGAAGCATCTTGAAGTGATTAAGGTTAAAGTGAACATACTATGGTGTACATGCTTGACGAAGTATAAGTTAGAAATCTCATGTCCCTTGAATACGAGGGCCGCTCCTCATGGTACTCAAGTTTAGTCACCGGTAAGTTCTTGTCATCATAAGTACATGTGTATCATACAGAACCGCCAATGGGGTACCCCTTGCTCGATGATACGGAAGAATCCCCATATCAAAATGACAAGGCAAGCAGACAATGAGCATCTCAGCAATCTTCTTATTTACCATGGGAAAATGGTTCTTTTTCCTCTCTTTCCTCTTTTCTCATATCTCTTTTTTTTCTCTTTTTCTCTTTTTTCTCAATATAGGACTCTTTTTTATAAGAAGAATGCTTCATAGACAGCTCATTATGGTTACGCTGCAGGTTTCCACCATGTCAGCATGGATTAGACCAGCGGCCCAGGCGTTTCTCTAACACACATACATAACTCCATGGACTTACAAGCTCCCCTTTCATTTCACACCAACGACATCCATAGACAAAAGAGCATGATATCAACTAGGTACAAAGTACCAGTGCAATGTTGAAAGCGTTCCCCATGACAACATGGTTCTGCTAATCCCCAACAAATAAGTCCAAGCATATACAACATATACGACACAATGGTTCAAGTTTATTAAGGGCAAGAAAATTAAAGTGTGCCATCAAGTTCGTGAGAGCTTTAATCACTAGTTTTCTCATAACAAATTTAATTTGGAAGGTAAACAAAAACATGAATATACTTGGAATAGCATAAGCTAATAGGTAGGTATGGTGGACTCTTTGGAATAACTTGGTTTAGGGAGTTGGATGCATGAGTGGAACTCATACTTGGTTGCGGAGGCTAGCAAAAGACTGGGAGCGACAAACTAAGAGAGCAATAATGGCCATAATCATGCAGAGCGACAAAACATCATTGATCAAAGCATAAAGTGATACTACAATTTGAAAACTAAAGGATCATAAAGGCTATGATGACTTGGGATAGTCAGAACATGGTGTGAGCATGCGCCAAGTCAACCAAAATAACGCATCAAAGGAGAATACCACAATACTATGCTTTTATATGCTAAAACAACGCATGATTCATCCAAGGCACATTAAGCAATTTCAATTGTTTATAAAAATTCATGCTATAGCAAAGAATACTAAGCATAAATCCAAAACAATATCAAGCATGGCATGACAAAGCATAGGCCACAATCAAAAACAAGCTCTCTTTACCACTTACGCATGAACTTTCCTACTTTTTTCCAATCCAAACCAAACTATTTGAAAAACCAATGTATGAAAGAGGGGGTCCAACCAATTTATTCAGAAAACTAAGCAAACTAAAAACGAAAACAAAAACGAAAAAGAAGACGCTCCAAGAACAACACAATTTTGCATGCAACAATAAAAATAAAGCGTTTGGAAGAAACCTGGGATTTTTATTGATGAGGAAGGGGATGCCTTGGGCATCCCCAAGCTTTGACTCTTGTACTTCTTGGATATTTCTTGGGGTGACACGCGTGGCATCCCCAAGATTGAGCTTTAGTCTATCCTTCATCTCATTACTCATTCCTTCCATACACTTGAAAATTTTCCTTCATACAAAACTTCACACAATCTTTATTAGCAACATTAGTGCACTCAAGATAATAAATCTTTAGGTTCAGTTCTAACAACAATAAAAATTTCATTAAAACACTATCTACTGTAGAACTTCCCTCAAACAGCTCAATTCCCCAAAAGAACTCAAAAAGGTACCAACAAGAAGCAAATGCAGAAAATGGCAGAAATCTGTGAAAACAGACCAGCAGGTAACGACGAATTTTTTCAAAGACCTTATGTTGCTCAAATCCAAAAGTGTTGAACTAACGAAAGTTAGATAACAACCTGGATCAGAAGCACAAAAATTCACGCCTCAAAAGGATGTTTAGAGATTTTACACGAATTTTTACAGTGATGCACAGAAATCTGTTTTGGGACAGCAACTTTCTCAATCATTACTTCTCTCTCATTAGAGGTTACTCTTGGCACAAAAAGCAAATAAAAAGGATAATGAGCGGTTATTACTGAAGTAATAACTTCCAAGACTCATCTAAAACTTTTGGGTTATCTTCCAATAAGTACTTTTCTTTAACGCCTTTAAGTTAGGCATAAGAAGGAAGAAAAAGAAGCGACGACGCCAGAAAATAGTGGGTTTTGGTAAGAGAAACTTTTCGCCCAGACGTATCAACTGCAGGTTTCCCCGGAAACAGCGCCATAAAATAGTCTTGATGACCCACAAGTATAGGGGTGTATCACAGTATTTTTGATAAGTAAGAGTGTCGAACCCAGCGAGGAGCAGAAGGTGCTGGCTAGTGGTATGGATCAGGAATACTCTGCAAATACTTAGCAAATGGATTTTCAGAGGTTTTTGATAAAGCAAGTAAATAAATTACGAGTAAATAAAAGACAATAAGAATAAATGCAGCAAGTGTCCCAATCATTTATGCAGCAAAGGAGAAGCCGGTTGTATTACTTAAGATGACCAAACTTTCTTGAGGACACATGGGAATTCGGTCAAATGCTTTCGCTTCATATAGTTGATTAATCTTCTTTAGCTTGCTAAGTGTTGTGTGGGTGAACCTGTGCGAATGTACCGACCTTCCTAGGACTAATACATACTTGTGATTATACCCCTTGCAAACATCCGTAAGTACAAGAAAGTAATTAAGGTAGAAACCTAATCACAACTTTAAACTCCAAGACCCTTACGTCCCTTGTGCAATGGTTTCCTAACGGGGGTTCAGGTTGCTGTCACTCAGGCAACCCCTACGATTAGTAGCCAAATACACAATGCATTCCCCTAGGGCCATATAGGTGAAGTGTCATGTAGTCGACGTTCACATGACACCACTATAAGAAGTACACCACAACTTAAATATCAAACTATTGAATCTTTCTCAACACAATTCCACTACTAACAACATGACTTCTCCCATGTCCTCAAGAACAAAACGAACTACTCACAAGACATCATATGGATCATGATCAAAGATGGAATAATAATGTATAACAATCTGAACATAAACAATAATTCAATGGTTCACTCAATAGCATCAACTACGAAGAGTAATCAACACCGGGAAAGTTTCCCCTAAGAACTATGCAAGATTCAACCCAATTGTGGTGATGGTGGTGGTGATGATGATGATGATCCCGATCAAGTCCAACTTGATGGTGGTGTTGATGGCGACGATCTCCCCTCTCCGAGAAGGAATTCCCTTGGCAGAAATCTGTCTACCGGAGAGATCTTTCTCTCTCGGTGTTTTCCGCCCCGCAGAGGCGGCGGAATCTTTTTGTGGTCGCTCCCCGAGTATTAGGGTTTCGCGAGGATTATATATGCCAGAGGGGAGAGCCAGAGGTGAGCAAGGGCAGCCATACCACCTAGTGGCGCGGCCTAGGCTGACCCGTGCCAGAGGGTGGTGTGGGCCCCCTGTGGCCCATCTCCACTCCTCCTTATGGCTTCCTTCGTCTTCTGGAAAAATAGGATTTTCCGTATATTTTCTCGGATTTTTTGATCTTCGCGAATTTTGCCTCCAAACAGCACCTTTTCCATCAAAATCCTGAATGCAGCGGTCCATGCTCCAAAAGTCGTCAACCATGCAAAAACGGGTGAAATTACATAAGTATCATCTCTTAATATGAAATATACCAATGAATAACAGTAAATGATGATATAGAATAGTGATGCAAAATGGACGTATCAAATCCCCAAGCGAAACTAAACTCAATAAACATGACCTCCGGTTTAAGGAGTGAAGAGTCGATAAAAGAATACGGATAAGAAGCATCGCATTCATCAATACATAGATCATAATAGAAGACAACTCACAATTATATAGCTTAACTTGCAATAAGTAAAGGAAACACAATAAAGATACATAAAGTGAATCATAATTGGTAATGGCAAACTTAGTTCTTGCTCGAAGAATAGTTGATAATTTGCTGGAGTTCACAAATAACTGGTTTTCAATGATAGCTTTCAAAGTAGTAATCACTAAGATAAGAGCAATGTGAAAAATGAGGAACATAAGAAACATGATTAAATAAATCATTATATGAATGAATGAAACACAACAACTCAAAATACTTGCTGAGATAGAAGGGAATAGGTTTACTGACTCAACTAAAAAGTAAAAGAAAGGCCCTTCGCAGAGCGAAGCCGAGATTTCGAGTTTCATAAAGAGCTTCCAAAATTATGATACTTATTATCTTTGAGCTCTCATTGCCCCTATCATAGGCATCTTTAGGTGATTAAGGTTAAAGTTATCAAATACGAGGATATGCTTGACAAGTTGTAAATTAAGAATCTCATGTCCCTTGAATACGAGGGCCGCTCCTCATGCTACTCAAGTTTAGTCACCGGTAAGTTCTTGTCATAGTAAGCGCATGTGTATCATAGAGAACCGCCAACGGGGTACCCCTTGCCCGATGATATGGAAGAATCCCCATATCAGAATGACAAGGCAAGCAGACGACAAGCATCTCAGCAATCTTATTATTTACCATGGTAATATGGTGCTTTTTTCTCTCTTTCCCCTTTTCATAATCTCTTTTTTATTTTTCTCTTTTTTCCCAATATCGGACTCTTTTTTTATAAGAAGAATGCTTCATAGACAGCTCATTATGGTTACGCTGCAGGTTTCCACCATGTCAGCATGGATTATACCAGCGGCCCAGGCGTTTCTCTAACACATATACATAACTCCATGGACTTACAAGCTCCCCTTTCATTTCACACTAACGACATCCATAGACAAAGAACATGATATCAACTAGGTACAAAGTACCAGTGCAATGTTGAAAGCGTTCCCCATGACTGCATGGTTCTGCGAATTCACAACTTACAAAGCCCAAGCATATACGCAACATAGATGGGCACAATGGTTCAAGTTTATTAAATGCAAGAAAGTAAAGTGTGCCATCAAGTTCGTGAGGTAGATAAAAATGGGGATAAAAACAAGTTTGATTTGGAAGGTAGATAAAAACAAGAATTTACTTGGGATAGCAATAATGCTAATACGTAGGTATGGTGGACACAAATGGGATGGGTTTGGTTCAAGGAATGGATGCACAAGAAGAATTCCCTCTCAGTACAGGTTTTTGGCTAGCAAGGCTGGGTAGCAAGTGTAAGAGTTGAAGTAAACAAACAAACATACAAGCGATAAAGACAAACATGCAATCTTCCTTAGAAGCACAAAAGATCTTATGAGCAAATGAAGAAAGAAAGATGATGAAATTATATTTCTTTAGAGTACTTTTATCTTTTTCATTCAACTCTCAAAAAAATAGTGATGCTACTGACCGAGCCAGGTTTGCCAAAACCAACTAGATTAACTCAATGATCCCAAAGTGATACTAATACTAACAACAAGATCAATCATTTAACCATGAATTGAAAACTAATATAAGATATGCAAAAGAGTAAATGATAGAACTTCTCATTAATATTCCATAACGGCAAATCACACCAAGGGATACGTATCTAATGAGAGAGGGGACACTTCCATAATGCAAACCATCCTACATGATAACTTCTCTATTCATGATATGACTCTACTAAGAAGGTAAAAAGATAGAAGATAGTGATGTGATACCGTGGCACTCCCCAAAGCTTGGAACAAACCAAGGGGATGCCAAACCTAATGATGAATTACTCCTTCGGGGGTGGTGGTATCCTCTTGATGAGCTCTTTGATCAGTTTCCCCAAGTCCTCAATTTCGAAGGTGATATTACGAATAAGTTGTGAGTTTTGCTCAATGCGGCTCATGATCACGTCGGGTTGAGAATCATTGAAGTCTTCTTTTCTTGCATGGCTAGAACGAGGCAAATCCCAATTGGAGGGTAATTTCTCCTTGGGCATATTCTGGTATTGATGCTCATGGATAAGGGTACGGAAAGGATTCTTGGTGCGTGGAGGAAGTGACCAGGGATCTGAACGGTGATGAGGAGGCTTCCCTCCAATTGACATAGTCCTGGCAGGGTTTGCTACCACTCCAATGCTTGCAATGGTAGTGCCGGTGTGCTTTGCCTCATCTTCATCTTCACTCTTGATCTCCTTCTCCTTCACCGGGTCTTGGAGATCTTCCTCCATAGGCTCCTTTCCTTTATCCTTGGTGGACACGATTGTGCTTCTAAGCTTTCAAAGATAGTTCCTAGCAGAAATAGATCGAAACGAAAACAGGACGAGAAGACGATATAGGAACCTCGGGAGATCCGGGGGATTATATATTACGAAGTTCCACAACAAAAGGAATGTACTAGGAGAAAACGGGTCGGAGACAGAGTCCAGGGTGGCCACACCACCTGGTGGCACGACCAGGGGTGGGCCCGTGCCACAGGGTGGTGTGAGCCACACTGGCTCCGTTTCCGTCCCTCTTTCGCTTCGTATCTTTCCTTGTTGGCTAAAAACATCAAAAATAATTGCACAGATATTTCACGGAACTTTTCTTACTAGAACTATTACCTATTTGAAAACAGACTCTGTAGGTCTCTGAATTTGGTCCCTGATAAATTTTTCTAGTGTTATAACTTGAAAGGCATCAACATCTTCATTGCAAGAATCTCAAGCAATATAGTGCTTATGTCGCTGCCCATTCACTACCTGTGTAGTGTTATTTTTAAAGAAGAAATCTTTATTGCTCCTGAGCGGTACACTTCTTCAATAACGAAAGGTCCTTCCCATTTTGACAGTAGTTTCCCTGCAAAAAATCTGATACGAGACCTATACAATAGAACCTTCTCATCAACATGGAATTCTCTCTTAAGTATTCGCTTGCCATGCCATCTTTTAACTTTTTCCTTAAAGAGCCTAGCATTCTCATATGCTTCCCTCCTCCATTCATCTAAAGAACTTAAGGCAAATAATCTCTTTTCACCAGCAAGCTTACAATCTCTATTGAGTTCTTTAACTGCCCAGTCAGCTTTGTGTTCTAATTCTAAAGTTAGGTGACAAGCTTTCCCATAAACCATTTTATAAGGAGACATTCCCATAGGGTTTATGTAGGAAGTCCTATAAGCCCATAAAGCATCATTCAACTTTTTAGCCCAGTTTTTTCTAGATCTATTAACAGTCTTTTGCAAGATGGATTTAATTTCTCTATTTGACAATTCTACTTACCCACTAGTTTGGGGGTGATAAGATGAAGCAATTCTATGATTAACATCATATTTAGCAAGCGTCTTTGTAAAACCACAATGAATGAAATGAGAACCTCCATCAGTCATGAGATACCTAGGCACTCCAAACCTAGGAAAGATAACATCCTTAAGCATTTTTAGAGAAGTCTCCCCGTCAGCACTCTTCGTAGGAATTGCTTCTACCTACTTAGTAACATAATCAATGGCAACAAGAATATGAATATAACCTTTCGAGGGAGGAAAAGGATCCATAAAGTCAAATCCCCAGCAATCAAAGGGTTCAATAATAGAGAGTAGTTCATAGGCATTTCATTGCATCTAGAAATATTACCAACACGCTGACATTCATCACATGATAAAACAAATTTTCTTGCATCTTTAAAAAGGGTAGGCCAGTAGAAACATGATTGTAGCACCTTTTGCACAGTTCTATCTCCTACATGATGTCCTCCATAAGCACTACCATGGCATTTACGCAATATCTCCTTTTGTTCATATTATGGAACACATCTTCGCATAATACCATCCACTCCTTCTTTATATAAGTGTGGGTCATCCCAAAAATAATGCCTCAAATCATAAAAGAACTTTCTTCTTTGCTGAGATGTAAAACTTGGAGGCAAATACTTGGAGACAATAAAGTTAGCATAATCAGCATATCAAGGGCTCCCTTGCGAGCTTACCCCTACCACAGTCAACTGTTCATTTGAGAAACTAGCATTAACAGGCATAGGGTCAAAGGAGATATTTTCCAATCGAGATAAATTATCAGCTACAGGGTTTTCAGCACCTTTCCTATCTACAATATGTAGATCAAACTCTTGTAAAAGCAGCACCCATCTAATAAGCCTAGTCTTAGCATCCTTCCTCGTCATAAGGTACTTAATAGCAGCATGATCAGTATGAATGGTGACTTTTGAGTCCACAATATAAGGTCTAAACTTATCACAAGCAAAAACGATAGATAGGAATACTTTTTCAGTAGTTGCATAATTCCTTTGAGAAGTATCAAGATTCTTACTAGCATAATGAATAACATTCAACTTTTTATCAATACGTTGCCCAAGGACAGCACCTACAGCAAAATCACTAGCATCACACATTATTTCAAAGGGTAAGCTCCAATCAGGTGGTTGAACGATAGGAGCTGTAGTTAAAGCCTTCTTAAGAGTTTCAAAAGATTCCTTGCAATCATCATCAAAAACAAAGGGTACATATTTTTGAAGAAGATTAGTGAGGGGTTTTGATATCTTAGAGAAATCTTTAATAAACCTTCTATAGAAACCAGCATTACCAAGGATACTACGAATACCTTTTATGTCTCTTGGGCAGGGCATTTTCTCAATTGCCTCGACTTTAGCCCTATCCACTTATATGCCTCATTCAGAAACCTTATGCCCAAGGACAATCCCTTCATTAACCATGAAGTGGCATTTCTCCCAATTAAGAACAATATTAGTTTCTTCACACCTCTGCAAAACTTTATCAAGGTTGTGCAGACAATTATCAAAAGAAGTTCCATAGACAGAGAAATCATCCATGAACACTTCCACAATTTCCTCACAAAAACCATGAAAGATAGCACACATGCATCTTTGAAAAGTAGCAGGAGCATTACATAAACCAAAAGGCATACGTCTATAAGCATAGGTTCCGTAAGGGCATGTAAAGGTAGTTTTTTCTTGATCTTGTTGTTTAACAGCAATTTGAGAAAACCCAGAGTATCCATCAAGAAAACAAAAATGAGTCTTTTTAGATAATCTTTCTAACATTTGATCAATAAAAGGAAGTGGGTAATGATCTTTCTTAGTAACTTTGTTAACCTTTCTGAAATCGATACACATCCTATAGCCTACTACTATTCTTTGGGGAATAAGCTCATCATTATCATTAGGCACAACTGTAATACCTCCCTTTTTAGGGACACAATGAACAGGACTAACCCATTCACTATCAGCAATAGGGTAAATAATACTAGCATCAAGGAGTTTCAATACCTCATTTCTTACCACTTCCTTCATCTTAGGATTTAAACGTCATTGGTGCTCGACCACTGGCTTTGCATCTAGTTCTATATTGATAACATGCTGACATATAGTAGGAGAAATCCCTTTTAAATTATCCAGGGTATAGCCCATAGCCCCTCCGTGTTTCTTCAGTACCTCCAATAACCTTTCTTCTTCCTTCCCTAAAAGTTGAGAGCTAATAATAATAGGATATATCTTATTATCATCAATGTAAGCATATTTAAGATCATCGGGTAAGGGTTTTGATCGAAGACTAGATCCTTTTTAGGTGGCAATGTGGTACCCAAGTCTTCTACAGGCAAGTTATGCTTAAGCATCTTAGGCTGATTACGGAGAATCTCATTCCTTTCTTCCATGAAGATTTCACTTTCATGATCTTCCATGGCGCCATTTGGGGTTGTGCGCAGGCTCCAAAGTACGGATTGCAGCTCATCTAGCCAACATCCAGTGACTTGCTTGAGTGGCCGGAGGAGTCGCTTCTTGATTCCACTGCAGACGAGGCCATTAGCCTTTTTGACTTGACCGTTGGGTTGTGGATGAGCCACGGAGGCGTAGCTTACATTGATTCCCAGGTTCACGCAGAAACCCTAGAACTCCTTAGAGGTGAAGTTCGTTCCGTTGTCCGTGATGACGCTATGTGGCACTCCGAGGCGATAGACAATGGACTCGAAGAACTTGACGGTGCTTGCTCCTGACTGGTTTGTCACCGACATGGCCTCTATCCACTTGGTGAATTTGTCGACTGCGACCAGGAGGTAGACGTAGCCTCCCCATGAGGACTTTGGGAGCTTGCCGATCATGTCGAGTCCCTATTGCGCAAAGGGCCAAGCCAATGGTATTAGCCGGAGTTCCGCTCCAGGTGCGTGCGGTTTGTCCGCGAATCTCTGACAAGCGTTGCATCTCTAGATGATGTCCTTGGCGTCATGCATGGCCATGGGCCAGTAGAATCCAGCTCGTAGAGCTTTGGCGACGAGGGCGCGACTGCCGGCATGGTGCCCACAAGTCCCTTCATAGATGTCGAGGACGACGACCCTTCCGTCCATGTTGGAGACGCAGCGTTGGAGTACTCCTGTGAGGCTGTGCTTGTATAGTTCGCCGTTGATGACGGCGAATGCCATGGGTCACCGTGCGATATGTCGCGCGTCAGTCGAGTCGTCCGGTAGCCTCTTGCTGAGAAGATATGTGATGTATGGTTGAGTCCAAGATGGCTCGATCATCATGACCCCATTGGTCCCTCGAGTCCTGTGTCAAGCTCTGGGTCGTCGAGTGCCATTGGCTCATTTGGTGGCGTAGCCCCCGAGTCCGTTGTTGCGCTTGTTTTCTTCTCTGTGGCCTTTGGCTTGATGGAGCGTTCACAGATATGATCGAGAAATACCCTAGGTGGTATGGGGGTGCAGGTGGAGCCAATGTTGGCGAGTGCGTCCGCCTCTTCATTGCTTTCGCGGCCTATGTGCCGCAACTCACAGCCGTCGAAGTCCCCTTCGAGTGTGTCGTAGAGGTCGCGATAAGCGATCATATTGTTGTTCAGCGCGTCGCACTCGTGCATTGTCTGGTTGATGACCAGCTTGGAGTCGCCGTAGATGATGAGCCTCTTGGTGCCGAAGGCTTTTGCCATCCGCATACTGTGCAATAGGGCCTCGTATTTAGCTTCGTTGTTGCAGGCGGTGAACTGCATTTGCAGGATGTATTTCATCTTGTATCCTTGGGGCGATGTCAGTATGACACCTACCCCAGCCCCATCCTTACGCTTGGATCCATCGAACTGCATCATCCAGAGATAAGACATATCTTGCTTTTCAGGGAGCTGGTTCTCCATCCACTGTACGAGGAAATCAGAGAGGACTTGCGACTTGATTGCGTCGCGCTTCTCGTATCTAATGTCACATGGAGACAGCTCGATTCCCCAAAGCGCGACTCGTCTGGTGGCGTCGGGGTTGTTGAGAATATGCCCAAGTGGGCGTCATTGACAACCATGATTGGGTGCTCCCGGAAGTAGTGGCGCAGTTGCCTGGTTGTCATGAAGATGCCGTATGCCAGCTTCTGGTAGTGCGGGTACTGCTGCTTTGATGGTGTGAGCACCTCGTTGAGATAGTAAACTGGGCGCTGCACTCCGTGGACCTCGTTTTCCTCGGCACGTTCCACCACGAGCACCGTGCTGACCACTTGGTTGGTGGCGGCGATGTTGAGCAGTAGTGGTTCTTTTTCAGCGGAGTCACCATTATTGGCGAGGTAGATAGTAGACGCTTGAGATATTCGAATGCTTCTTGCGCCTCGTCAGTCCATTCGAACTTGTTAGTTTTGCGGAGAAGTTGGTAGAAGGGCAGTGCTTTTTACCCATGCGACTGATGAATCGACTGAGCGCCGCGATTCGCCCAGCCAGTTGCTAGACGCCTCTTTTGTTTTTCGGCTTCTCCATGGCCAGTATGGCTTTTATTTTCTTTGGGTTTGCCTCAATCCCTCTCACGGAGATGAGATATCCGAGTAGTTGCCCAGATAGTACGCCGAAGGGGCACTTGTCCGGACTGAGCTTGATCCGGTAGCGGTCGAGGTTGGCGAAGGTCTCGCGTAAATCGTCGATTAGCGAGGCTTCCTCCTTTGTTTTGATGACGATGTCGTCGACGTAGACTTGGATGTTGCGACCAAGTTGATCTTTGAGGCAAGCCTGCATGCACCGTTGATAGGTGGCTCCTGCGTATTTGAGCCTGAATGGGCATTGTGTTGTAGCATAACACACCAAAAGGTGTTGTAAATGCTATTTTCTCTTGATCCTCCTCCTTCATTCAAATATGGTTATAGCCTGAGTAGGCGTCGAGGAAGCAGACGCGCTCACATCCTACGGTGGAGTCGATGATTTGATCGATTCGCGGCAGCGGGAAGTGATCCTTTGGGTAGTGCTTATTCAGGGAGGTGAAATCCACGCACATCCGCAGGATATCCGTGTTCTTTTTAGGTACAAGCACCGTGTTGGTGAGCCAAGTACTTTCCTTGATCTCGCGTATGAATTTGGCATTGAGGAGTCTGTTAATCTCCATTCTGACCGCTTTTTCTCTTAGCTCAGACAGTCGCTGAATTGTCTGCTTGACTAGCCTTGCGTCTGGGTTAACATTGAGTCCATGCTCGACGATTTCCCTAGGAACCCCTGGCATGTCCGCTGAACACCAGTTGAAGATTTCCTAGTGCTCACGGAGGAATTCGACGAGCACGAGTTCCTATGCGGAACTCAAGTTGTTGGCGATGAGAGCTGTCTTGGCCGGGTCCGATGGGTGGACCTGGACTTTCTTCGTGTGCACCAACAAATCGAAGGATAGGTCAGGTGAACTTAGCCGGCTTAGGGGAGGTAGACTGTTGTCTGTCGACTCCTTCAATCTTGCGAGCTCCTCCTGCATGCCGAAGGACTGGGAGATTCTGTTGAATTCTCTGTCACAGCTGTCGGACCTCTCGAAGCTCCCGTTGATTGTGATGACGCTGTTTAAACCTGGCATTTTCATCTGCAGGTAGGCGTAGTGCAGCACTGCCATTGACCTAGCGAACGCGACGTGTCCAAGGATGTAGTGGTACTATGAGTGCCAGTCGACGACTTCGAAGTCTATGCGTTGCGCCGAAAGTTTTTTAGCGTGCCGAAGATGACGTTGAGGTTAATTTTGCCCAGGGGATATATGCCCTTGCATGGGATGATGCCGTGGAATTTCGTATCTGAGACCTCTAGACATGTCAGAGGGATCCTCATCTCGTTCAAGGTACATGTGAACATGAGGTTGATGCCGCTCCTGCCATCCATGAAGACGCGACTCATGTCGAAGCCTCTGATCTGCGCCTCGAGTACAAGGGGACAGTGGCCTAGATGAGGGACTTGGCGCAGATGGTCGCGCTTGTCGAAGGTGATGCAGGAGTCACTTCCACTGAGGTACTCAGTGGTGGAGGGCGGAGAGTTTGTCGCCAAGTTGACTTGGCGAGTGATGGCTTTCTGCACCCGATTTGAGGAGCACCCTTTTTGGATCATCATGTTGACTACGGCCCACGGGTACGCTTTGCCACCTTGATTCTGGACCGGTGCAGCTGCGGGTGGTGGTACTCCGGGTGGTGGTGGAGGAGATTCATGTGCTATGGCGCCTGGGGCAGCTCCGTAGCCCCTATTGACTGCGTCGCGATTCATCCGAGCCAAACCCTTGTGGAGTTTGAGAAACTCGCTGCAGTCCTTGAGAAGGTGGCTGGATTTTTTCTTGCCGTCGTGCTTGTCGATGTAGAAGTGCATGTTGCACGGCCCGGACAGTTTGTCCTCGATAGTTGTTACGGGTGCCTCTTCGCGAGTGCGGCGCTGCCACACCTACGTGGTTTTCCCGGAGTCATGGTATCCACCGCTGCGATAGCCGCTGTTGCGGTTGTCGTTGTAGCCTGCTGCCACCATATTGCCATCATCACGGTCATCGTAGACGGCATTCGCCACTTGCCTTGACGGTCGCATCTGTGCCCGAGGTCGTCGTCGTTCTTAGAGTAGGTGCGGTTTTTCACCGAATCCTCTCCATCGGCCCACCGATTCGCAATTTCCATCAAGTGGTCAATTGTTTTGGGCTTCGAGCGGCCCAGCTCCTCCCTGAGCTCTATTGGCGAATGCTGCTGTTGAATGCGTCGATTGAGCGATCCTCCGAGATGTTTTCTGTGGAGTTCTTGATGATGGACCACCTCTGGATGTACAAGCATAGCGATTCGCCCGACCTTTCCTGGCAGCTCCTCAGTTCTTCAATTGATGCGGGCCTTTTGTAAGTGCCCTTGAAGTTGCATACAAAGCTGTAGACCAGCTCTTCCCAGCTGCGAATGGATCCGCGCGGAAGGTTGTTGAGCCATGCTCGGGCGGCGCCTTGCAACTGTAGCTGCAGGCATTGCATGGCCGTGCTTCGACTCCCGCCATGGAGCCTGACGGAGGAGATGTGATCCTCCAACCAGATTTTCGGGTCTTGTAGGCCATTGAAATTTGGGTTCTCTGATGGGAGCTTGAACCCCTTGGGCATTCGCTTTTGCATGATAGCTCTGCTGAAGCATCTTGCGGCACAGAGCTCCACATCTTCATCCTCTGAGTCATTCGAACGAGCGCGTCTTGCCCTTGATTTGTCGATTTTGCGCTGCATGAGGTCATCGCACGCATCGTAGTCGCGATCGTGCCGTCGTAAGCGGTGATGCCAAGACAGATCGTGGCTGTCATCGCTGGACGAGGGCGAGGAATAGCATTTTGCCAGGGCTTTGCCCTTCTTCGTCTCCGGTGTTGACTCTTTGTCGAGAGCGGCCTCGACTAGTCCCAAGCCCGCGATCGTAGATCGGTGCATAGCAGCTCGCGGATATCCAGCTGGAGGCTGGTTGTTGAGGAGGTACATGGTGGCCGCTATCACCGCAACTTGTGGTGTCTTTGGGACCACGTTGCCCCGCGTGTCAACTGTCATAGAGCCAAAGTCGAGGACCTTTGCAGCTTCTATGCGTTCCTGCTCGGTGAGGTGGGCCATTCGAGATTGTCTTTTGTTGGCGACGTACTCGTTGCGTTCCATGGGAGGAGAGGCCGGCCCGTCGAAGACTCGACTCGTCCGCTGCCTTTTTACACGCTTTGAGTTGCGCGATCGTTTGTAACTGGTGTCTGTACTCCTCCTTTAGTAGCCAATGGTAGCCTTCAGCAGGTCCTGCGGCGTGCCGGGGGGTAGAGGATTGCCTCGTAGAGTTTCTCGGCAATGGGCCCATTCGTTGTCATTGAGCCTTATCACGACGCGTTCGTCGGTGCATTCGTTCACCATGGTTGGAGGTTCGGTTGCCCCTCCATTGTTGACGGGCGCGCCATTGCCACCGTTGGTGGGGACGCTGTTGGGTGGACCGCCATTAGGTATGCCACCGTTGGGTGGATCAGGACCGTTGCCACCGTTTTCGCGATTGGCGCTGGTTTCACCAGCGTTGATGACGATGCACATGAAGTTGTTGGGGATGCTATTGCTTCTGCAACTTTCGGATCCTGAGCCGCAGACCCCATCTTCCGTTGCTAGGTCACCAGATCGGATCCGCGACTATTGTCGCTGTCCGTGCTCTCAGCTACTGCTCAGGTGCTGAGCTCGCTTAGGACGCCGATTGGTGGCAGGAACCACGATGCTAGAGCAATCGTGGATGTTGTTGGCTGGTCAGGCATGCGAAGCGTGCCAATCTGACCAACTTGGAAGCGTAAGCTCCCGATCGCCAGGATTATTCCCTCGCCCATGGACTCGAAAGCCGGGCGAGTGGACGGTGAAGTCGAACGCGCCGAAGAGATGGCGAATCTCCGCTATTGCAGAGTTGTAGATCGCGGTTGATGCGATCGAAGAAGCCGCAACATCAGCACTCCCAATTCCCACAGACGGCACCAATTGACGAGGGTTTAACTCATCAATGCCCATTGTTACAGACTTGGGTTTTGGTGAAGGAGGGAGTGCTCGAGGCATCAATCGGCTAGCAAACAAGCACACAGGGACGCAAGGTTTACCCAGGTTTAGGCCTCGTAGAGGTCCTTACTCCTGCTTGTCTGCTCTTGGAATTAACAAAGGAATCGAAGATTACAAGGGTGCACAGATGCAATCTGGAAAGAGTTGTGGAAACTAGTGTTGCGTGTGACCTCGTTCGCCGCCCCCTCCAAGCCTTTATATAGATAGGCCAGGTCTCGGGTAGCAGGTCGAGTCGGTTACAGAATAGGGTTTTCCCTTTAAACTTTTCTATATTTAAACTTCTTCTTGTCTCGCAAGTAATCGAGAGTCCGTGGGTCACTCGAAGTTTTCATTGGGCCGTGGCAACGCCGTGGGCTTCCACCGTATCTAGACCGTATATACTAAACTCGAGTACATGCAGGGTATACACATGTCACATTGCATGTGTTTTCTTTTCATAAACCACACTTATCCACTGATGTCATTGCATGTGTGTTCTTTTCATAAACCACACTGATTCGAAAGATGTCATTGCATGTGTGTTCACTTCATAAACCATGCTAATCCACTTGTTTCATTGCATGTGTGTTTTTTCCTAGACCACATTGATCACTTAGATGTCATTGCATGTGTGTGCATTTCATAAACCACATGGATTCACTAGATGTCATTAAACGTGTGTTCTTTTCATAAACCACATGGATCCAAAATATGCCATTGCATGTGTGTTCTTTTCATAAACCACATGAATCAACTAGATGCCAGTGCATGTGTGTTCTTTTCATAAACCACATGGATCCACTAGATGTCATTGCATGTGTGTTCTTTTCATAAACCACATGGATCCACTTATGTCATTGCATGTGTGTTCTTTTCATAAACCACATGGATCCACTTTATATCACACACTCCAGTGGATTCTATGATGCAACTTCTGCCACACCGGTGCAACATGCACTGTGGAAGCTGCTTCCCATTCTATTTTTGGTTTCTGTGACCAAGGTTTGACAGAATGGTCCTCTAGTGGCATTGTATGTGTTCATTTCCTAGACCACATTGATCCACTAGTGGCATTGAATGTGTTCGTTTCCTAAACCACACTGATCCACATGAAAACACACACTCAATTGGATTATGTGATGCAACTTCTGCCACACTTGTGCAACCTGCAGCATATAAGCTGCTTTCCGATGTGTTTTTGGTCTGTGTCACCATGGTTTGAGAGACTGATCCACATGATGCCATTGCATGTGGTTTATTCCTATACCACATGGATCCACACACTCTAGTGGATTATGTGATGTAAGTTCTGCCACACTGGTGCAACATGCAATGTGGAAGCTGCTTTCCTCTCTGTTTGTGGTCTGTGTCACCAAGGTTTGACATACAAATCCACTAGATGTCATTGCATGTGTGTTCTTTTCCTAAACCACATGGATCTACTAGTGTCATTTCATGTGTGTTCTTTTCATAAACACATGGATCCACTGGATGTCATTGCATGTGTGTTCTTTTCGAAAACCACATGGATCCACTAGATGTGGTTGCATGTGTGTTCTTTTCATAAACCACATGGATCCACTAGATGTCATGTGTGTTCTTTTCATAAACCACATGGAAACACTGATGTCAGTGCATGTGTATTATTCAATAAACCACATGGCTCCACTAGATGTCATTGCATGTGTGTTCTTTTCATAAACCACACTTATCCACCGATGTCATTGCATGTGTGTTCTTTTCATAAACCACACTGATCCGAAAGATGTCCTTGCATGTGTCTGCACTTCATAAACCACGCTAATCCACTTGTGTCATTGCATGTGTGTTTTTTCATAAACCACATGGAACCACTAGATTTCTTTGCATGTGTGTTCTTTTCATAAACAACATGGATCCACTAGATGTCATTGCATATATGTTCTTTTCATAAACCACATGGATCCTCTAGATGTGACTGCATGTGTGTTGTTTTCATAAACCACACTGATCCACTAGATGTTATTGCATGTGTGTTCTTTTCATAAATCATATGGATCCACTAGATGTCATTGCATGTGTGTTCTTTTCCAAAACCACATGGATCCACTAGATATCATTGCATATGTGTTCCTTTCATAAACCTAACTGGTCCACTAGATGTCATTGCATGTATGTTTTTCTATAAACCACACTGATCCAGTAGATGTCATTGCATGTGTGTTCTTTTCATAAACCACATGGATCCACTATTGTCATTGCATGTGTGTTCTTTTCATAAACCACATGGATCTAGATGTCATTGCATGTGTGTTCTTTTCATAAACCACATGGATCCACTAGATGTCATTGCATACGTGTTCTTTTCATAAACCACACTAATCCACTAATGTCATTGCATGTGTGTTCTTTCCATAAACCAAACTAATCCAAAAGTTGGCATTGCATGCATGTTCATTTCATAAACCACATTGATCCATTGGTGTCATTGCACATGTGTTCTTTTCCTAGACTACATTGATCCACTAGATGTCATTGCATGTTTGTTCATTTCATAAACCACATGGATCCACTAGATCTCATTAAATATGTGATCTTTTCATAAACCACATGGATCCACTATATGTCATTGCACGTGTGTTCTTTTCATAACCCACATGGATGCACTAGATGTTAGTGCATGTGTGTTGTTTTCATAAACCACATGGATCCACTGATGTCATTGCATGTGTATTATTTTCATAAACCACAAGGATCCACTAGATGTGATTACATGTTTGTTAATTTCATAAACCACACTAATCCACTAGATGTTATTGCATGTGTGTTATTTTCATAAGCCACACTGATCCACTAGATGTCATTGTACGTGTGTTCTTTTCCTAAACCACATGGATCCACTAGTGTCATTGCATGTGTGTTCTTTTCTTAAACCACATGGATCCATTAGATGTCATTGCATGTGTGTTCTTTTCGTAAACCACATGGATCCACTAAATGTCATTGCATATGTGTTCTTTTTAGAAACCACATTGAACCATTAATGTCATTGCATGTGTGTTCTTTTCATAAACCACATGGATCCACTAGATGTCATTGCATGTGTGTTCTTTTCATAATCCACATTGATAAACTAGATGTCATTGCATGTGTGTTCTTTTCATAAACCACACTGATCCACTAGATGTCATTGCATGCGTGTTCTTTTCATAAACCACGTGGATCGACAATATGTCATTGCATGTGTGTTATTTTCATAAACCACATGGATCCACTAAGTGTCATTGCATGTTTGCTCTTTTCCAAAACCACATGGATCCACTAGATGTCATTGCATGTGTGTTCTTTTTATAAACCTAACTGATCCACTAGATGTCATTGCATGTGTGTTCTTTTCATAAACCTAACTGATCCACTAGATGTCATTGCATGTGTGTTATTTCTATAAACCACATTGATCCACTACATGTCATTGCATGTGTGTTCTTTTCATAAACCACACTAATCCACTGATGTCATTGCATGTGTGTTCTTTTCATAAACCACATCGATCCACTAATGTCATTGCATGTGTGTTCTTTTCATAAACCACATCGATCCATCGATGTCATTGCATGTGTGTTCTTTTCATAAACCACACTAATCCGAAAGATGTCATTGCATGTGTGTTCACTTCATAAACCACGCTAATCCACTTGTGTCATTGCATCTGAGTTTTTTCCTAGACCACATTGATCACTTAGATGTCATTGCATGTATGTGCATTAAATAAACTAGATGGATTCACTAGATGTCATTAAACGCATGTTCTTTTCATAAACAACATGGATCTACTATATGCCATTGCATGTGTGTTCTTTTCATAAACCACACGGATCCACTAGATGTCAGTGCATTTGTGTTCTTTTCATAAACCACATGGATCCACTAGATGTCATTGCATGTGTGTTCTTTTCATAAACTACATGGATACACTGATGTCATTGCATGTGTTTTCTTTTCATAAACCACATGGATCCACTTTATATCACACACTCCAATGGATTCTATGATGCAACTTCTGCCACACCGGTGCAACATGCAATGTGGAAGCTCCTTTCCTATCTGTTTCTGGTTTCTGTGACCAAGGTTTGACACACTGGTCCTCTAGTGGCATTGTATGTGTTCTTTTCCTAGACCACATTAATTCACTAGTGGTATTGAATATGTTCGTTTCATAAACCACACTGATCCACATGAAAACACTCACTCTAGCGGATTATGTGATGCAACTTCTGCCACACTTGTACAACATGCAACATAGAGGCTGCTTTCCGATGTGTTTTTGGAATGTGTCACCATGGTTTGATGGACTGATCCACATGATGCCATTCCATGTGTTGTTTTCCTATACCACATGGATCCACACACTCTAGTGGATTATGTGATGCAAGTTCTGCCACACTGGTGCAACATGCAATGTGGAAGCTTCTTTCCTATCTGTCTGTGGTCTGTGTCACCAAGGTTTGACACTATAGCACCCCGGTAAAACCACTACTAGAAAATCGCTATGTTTTTTTTGTGCATCATCATGACCTCATGGTCATGTCATCATGCCACATTGCATTTGAGCATCGTCATGTCCTCATGCATCTTTTTGGATAAAACTATTTTCTAAAATCCTAGTTTTGTTTTCTAAATATCCCTATCTTTATTTCAAATCAAAAACCTCGGCCTCTTCTGATCTTTTATTTGCTAAAATATTAACAAAAGAATATTTAAAACAAAATAAATAAACAAAAAGATATTTTATAAAATCCTAGGGAGGCAGTCCAGCCGGTCAGGCCAGAGGCCTAACCGGGCCAGACTACCTACTACCCGGCAGCCCAAAACAACCTAGCCTAGCCCATCTAACAGCAAACCCCTAGACTAACTAAACCCTAACCACAACCAGCCGCCAGACCCTTCCTTACCCGCCCAGCCGCCGCTGCGGCAGTTGCAACACACGCACCACCCGCCCACAACAGCCCCACCGACCGTGTCCACCTGGCGTATGCAGCAACCGACGCGGGATCCTCGTAGCGCTCACGCCGCACATCCTCAACCCCACCCTCTCGCTCTGCACGCCCCCCTCGCACCGATGCCCACCAACCCCACGTGCCCCGTGTCGCACAGTGGGACCACCTTCACGTGTCCGCTGACCCCGTACCTCTCTCCCTCATTCCCGTCTCCCCAGCAACCACCGATTCCCCTGTAGCACCGCCTCATCCCGCCAAACCTCGCCGCCTTCCCATCGAGCAAGCGCCGCCGCTCTCTCCTCTGTTGGCCGCCGTTTCTAGGCCGCCGCCAGCAAGCCCCGCATGTCGCGCCGCCACGGATGGCCTCTCCTTCCTGTAGCACCGACGCAAGGCGTCCTTCTGCCCAGTCCCCTCCCGCATCAAGCTTGCCAAGGCCGACCCTCCTCCGGTGCCGCCACCTTCCCCGGCCTCACCCAGTTCGCCGGCCCCATGACCCCTTCACCGTCGTCGACCGCCACCCATCCGTGCAGCCCCTGTAGGTCGCTGTCGACCTCGCCTCGCACCGGACGCCATCGCCATGCCCTTCCCCTATGGCTCGCCGGTACTAGAGCCCCTCCTCTCTGCTCCAACTCCTCCGCCTGAGGCGCTACCCTCGCCCCTTTCGGTCGTCCTCTATCGCCGCTTGACCTCCTGCCCGCTGCCAGCTGCTACCACGTGTGTCCGACACATGGTAGTCTCTGTTCCTATTCTGAGTCATCTGCTTCTCATCTGCGAGCACGTGTGTTTGTACCTGCTACTGTGTTTGTTCGGGTGTCGATGCCTAAGTGTTATCTATGTGCAATCTGACAAATGCATATGCCTTGGCTGTGATCCAAGTTTGTTCTGGCGTCGTGCAAGTTCCCTACAAGGCCTTGAAGGCCCAAGAGGATGTCCATGTCATGTTTGTTTGACCCGGCAAGCTCACCAAGATCCACAAGCTTGATAAGACCGTCGGATGCCGAGGATCGCCCCAAGTCCGACCCCAACCACCACACCGCATTCCAAGATCTTCGCCCTGGGACCACCAAGACCTTCTACATGGACCATATGGCGTCACACCCCAAGGCCTCTGGCGCGGAAACACAAGTCCTACTTCAGGGATCGGATGGCCGAGACCCATGGATTCGAACCCCCTCAGAGCCCCAAGATGTGTGACCCATTTTCCGAGCCCTATTTTATAAAATGTTATATAAACTTGTTGCATATTAAATTATACATGCTTGCATACATGTTTGGTGGTTTGGGGGCATTATGCCGATTCACTCATAAATAAATATGGATCCCATATGCGGGAAAATATAGTCTTATATAGGCTCCATTTAAATTTGTGCAGCGAACCGATGCCATGTTTTGCCTTGTTAAGACAACATTTAAACTGTGGGGTATCTAAACAAATTGAACCTTATATTTAGTTGTCAGGACCCCGGTTCCACTTAATATTGTCTAGTTGCATCGCATATTTGCCATGTCATGCATCATCTCATAAACATGCCCGATCTTTTGCCTAGTATTAAATAGTGCATCCGGTGTTTCTTCTAGTGATTTGCTTCTTCGTGGATTAGGCCGTTGAGTGGTTGCGAGTATCGACAAGTTCTTCGGATAATGTATCTTCAACAGTGTTTCCCAGGCAAGCAATCTCCCCCTTTCTACCTATTTTGCATTTATAGTCTTTACTTCCTCCTGTTGATCTATTGCTATCCGTTTTACAATGCTTTAGTTTCTAGGCACTATTTATATTACTTGCAGCCTCTATATTGCCTTGGACACATCCTATTGCCTGTTGATTGATAGACAGTCGGCCTTGCGAGTCGTAGTTGCTTGCTCAGGTGCTGCTTTGCATCGTTGTCGTTCCACCGTTGATAAAAGGTTGGCACATGCTTAATGATGGAGATGCTCAATGGTGGAGAGGGTCATGGCTTTAATTATAACTTGTCAATTAAAATGCTAGGAATAGATATAACTAATAGAGAGGCATCGGTGGACAATAGAGGTTATTTGGTTTTTCCACGCTCACTTGTGTCCCGTAGGACCCCGAGTACGTGATACCTGTTCCTTGACTATCGCACTATCCGCATGTGGGACCATGAATCCCCTTAGCCAGAGCTTGATTCATTTCTTATTTTTTGGGGCCACAAACTAGTTTGGGGCTTTATTACTATCCTGTACTTATGCCATGCTTTACTGCTTTATTTAAGATTGTGCATGGAGCACCTGTACTATTTTGGATCGTGCCACGTTTTCGCGGTATCGACAAGCCCAGTCACACTTTCGGGTTCCCAGTCGTTTACATCCGTCGTCACAAACCCTAGGTCCATTTCGGAGCCGGTCAACTTCGTTGCGGGTAGCTTAGTGGGGTGACCCCCTGAAATCTTTTACGAATCTTGTGATTGCTTTGTCGTGAAAGCCTTGTTGGGTTTTGATTTGGTTTTTCCGAGGTTGATCATGCGTGTGTTGCTAATTTTGTGCACCCCTGCAGGGTAAATCTTTCTGAAAGCCGTGTCCGCGGTTATGGACGACTTGGAGCACAATATCTCGATCATAGACAAGCATAACTAAAGTAGTGCTATAAATTTGACTTAATATGTGACTAGTAATCAGCTTCACTATAATGGAATGGATAATAAAAGTGCCAACAACTGGTGGAACTGGGATGTATCGTGTCATGTTATATCTGCCTAGTAAGTATTTCAACTCTAATGGAATGAAATAAAAGTGCCAACAATTGTTGGGTTTGGGATGTCACATGCTAATTGTATCTGACTAGTAAGTACTGAAACTACAACTGAATGGTTAACTAAAACTGCCCACTACTTATGCTTTCAGGATGACTCATGCTATCTATATCTGACTAGTAAGTGCTTCAACTATAATGGAATGAATAAAACTACCAACTGTGTGAGTTCCTCGGTTTGACTTCCTCGTTTGGTCTCGAGGGGGAATACCAGGATGGGTATAATTGGTGTAACTATCAGGTTGGATCCGAATAGGTCTTTCTTATCCCCCTCTAAGAGCCGACAATTGAATCGAGTCTCTATAGATTGTTTAGTGCATGCTGCGCTGGTGCTTCAGTCCAACATACCTATGTAGGCGAGAGCCGCCGAATTCTAGCCTCGCCATGTACTGGCCTCAGTACTGACCGCTCCTATTTTTCCTTTGCCCTTTGTCGGTACCCTTTTGTTTTAGCAGGTTTGAGATCGATGTTGTTAGCACGGTTACCCTTCCGGCTTGGCCTGGGCAGGGTTATGGACGCCATTGCTTATTCTTCAGGGCTCTTAGCCCCATTTGCATCTTATATGTACTCGCATGTTGTTTCGTTTTCAAAGTGATTTGGATCTTTGTATTATATATCTATATTTTTGACTCTTTGAGTAGTTGTTGTATATATATGTTCTGTGGGTTCCATCGTGGACTATTGTGTAATGTTATTACTTCGTTTTCCACCCGCACGCAAGTGCCTGGTGGGCATCTTTGAATCATTTCTATGCGGGTTTGGCGGGAATCGCTAAACCTTGCATAGGGCCGATTCGAGGGGGTTACAGACACACAGATCCACTAGATGTCATTGCATGTGTGTTCTTTTCCTAAACCACATGGATCCGCTAGTGTCATTGCATGTGTGTTCTTTTCATAAACCACATGGATCCACTGGATGTCATTGCATGTGTGTTCTTTTCGAAAACCACATGGATCCACTAGATGTCATTGCATGTATGTTCTTTTCATAAACCACATGGATCCACTAGATGTCATTGCATGTGTGTTCTTTTTATAAACCACATTGAACCATTGATGTCATTTCATGTGTGTTCTTTTCATAAACCACATGGATCCACTAAATGTCATTCATGTGTCTTCTTTTCATAAACCACACTGATCCACTAGATGTCATTGCATGTGTGTTCTTTTCATAAACCACACTAATACACTAATTTTCATTGCAATGTGTCATTTTCATAAACCACACCGATCCACTAGATGTCATTGCATGTGTGTTCTTTTCATAAACCACACTGATCCACTAGTGTCATTGCATGTGTGTTCTTTTCATAAACCACATGGAACCAATATATGTCTTTGCATGTGTGTTCTTTTCATAAACCACATGGATCCACTAGATGTCATTTCACATGTGTTCTTTTCATAAACCACATGGATCCACTAGATGTCATTGTATGTGTGTTCTTTTCATAAACCACACAGATCCACTAGATGTCATTGCATGTGTGATCTTTTCATAAACCATATGGATCCACTAGATGTGATTGCATGTGTGTTCTTTTACAAAACCACAAGGATCCACTAGATATCATTGCATTTGTGTTCCTTTCATAAACCTAACTGATCCACTAGATGTCATTGCATGTATGTTTTACTATAAACCACACTGATCCACTAGATGTCATTACATGTGTGTTCTTTTCATAAACCACATGGATCCACTAATGTCATTGCATGTGTGTTCTTTCCATAAACCACATGGATCCACTAGATGTCATTGCATGTGTGTTCTTTTCATAAACCACATTACATATGTTTTCTTTTCATAAACCACGCCGATCCACTTATGTCATTGCATGTGTGTTATTTTCATAAACCACACTAATCCAAAAGTTGTCATTGCATGCATGTTAATTTCATAAACCACACTGATCCATTGCTGTCATTGCATGTGTGTTCTTTTCCTAGACTACATTGATCCAATAGATGTCATTGCATGTTTGTTCATTTCGTAAACCACATGGATCCACTAGATGTCATTAAATGTGTGCTGTTTTCATAAACCACATGGATCCACTATATGTAATTGCATGTGTGTTCTTTCCATAAACCACATGGATCCACTTGATGTCAGTGCATGTGTGTTGTTTTCATAAACCACATGGATCCACCGATGTCGTTGCATGTGTGTTATTTTCATAAACCACATGGATCCACTAGATGTAATTGCATTGTTATTTTCATAAACCACACTAATCCACTATATGTCATTGCATGTGTGTTATTTTCATAAACCACACTGATCCACTAGATGTCATTGTACGTGTGTTCTTTTCCTAAACCACATGGATCCACTAGTGTCATTGCATGTGTGTTCTTTTCATAAACCACATGGATCCACTAGATGTTATTGCATGTGTGTTATTTTCCAAAACCACATGAATGCACTAGATGTCATTGGATGTGTGTTGTTTTCATAAACCACATGGATCCACTAAATGTCATTGCATGTGTGTTCTTTTCATAAACCACATTGATAAACTAGATGTCATTGCTTTTGTTTTTGTTTCATCAACCACACTGATCCACTAGATGTCATTGCATGCATGTTCTTTTCATAAACCACGTGGATCCACTATATGTCATTGCATGTGTGTTCTTTTTATAAACCACATGGATCCACTAGATGTCATTACATGTGTGTTCTTTTCATAAACCACATTGATCCATAGATGTCATTGCATGTGGGTTCTTTTCATAAACCACATGTATCCACTTTATATTACACACTCCAGTGGCTTCTATGATGCAACTTCTCCCACACTGGTGCAACATGCAATGTGGAAGTTGCTTTCCTATCTGTTTTTATTCTCTTTGACTAAGGTTTGATACACTAGTCCACTAGTGGCATTGCATGTGTTCTTTTCCTAGACCACATTGATCCACTAGTGGAATGACATGTGTTCTTTTCCTAAACCATGCATATCCACATGACAACACACACTACAGTGGATTCTGTGATACAACTACTGCCACACTAGTGCAACATGCAGCATGGAAGCTGCTTTCCAATGTGTTTTTGGTCTATGTCGCCATGGTTTCACACACTGATCCACATGATTTCCATGCATGTGTTCTTTTCCTATACCGCATGGATCCACATGACAACACACACTCTAGTGGATTCTATGATGCAACTTCTACCACACTGGTGCAACATGCAATGTGGAAGCTGCTTTCCTATCTGTTTTTGGTCTGTACCACCATGGTTTGACACACTGATCCACTAGATGTCATTACATGTGTTTTTTTAGAAACCACACCGATCCACTAGATGTCATTGCATGTCTGTTCTTTTCATAAACCACACTGATCCACTAGATGTCATTGCATGTGTGTTCTTTTCATAAACCACGTGGATCCACTAGATGTAATTGCATGTGTGTTCTTTTCCAAAACCACATTTATCCACTAGATGTAATTGCGTGTGTGTTTTTTCTATAAACCACGTTGATTTACTAGATGTCATTGCATGTGTGTTCTTTTCATAAACCACACGGATCCACTGATGTTAATGAAACGGTACAACCCGGTAGGGTAGCACCTCTATGTATCACGCCAATCCCTGGATCGGTTCATTGGCATACATAGCATTGATAGACATCAAAGAATTAACAGTGCATCATTATTACAACAATATGATCCAGAATATTGTATTTATTACAGAGTTTGCAAAGCATAACGCTTGCACAAGTAAACAAGTATCAAATAGATAGCATAAATAAAGTAGCTCCAGTCTCCATTAGGCGCCACAGGCGAACAAAATATTGAGTGGAGGGTCGCAACCAACAGAATGTTTCAGAGTAACTGGAAGAGTCACCTGCAACATGAAACGTAACAGCCCCTGAAGGGTCAATACTTGGAATGTACTAGCAAGTGGAAGAATGAGAGAAACAATAAGACTAACAGCTATATGCATATCTCGCTTGTGGGGTTCAGGCTTAGTTGCAGCAGCAAAATACTTTATCCTACCATTTGTAAATCGTTTGTAAAGCATTTAATCTTCATCACACAACCCAATTTATGTTTCAACCACAAGTTTTATCAATTACAAGTTAGAATGAATGAGAACATGTCAAAGCACCCACAATTCAGCAACTCAATCGTCCATTACCGGGGACACGGCTAAGCACTTAGTTTTACACCCTGCAGGGATTGCACACTTTACCCATATGACTTGGTCGACCCGCTCGTACCATGACACACATATTGAGTCATGATAGGGAGAAGCCCAAGAAGAGACAATTCGGGAAGTAGCTCCCCAAGCCCATCCACGCACCGTACCAACCTATCACATTCACTACATCTCTGGATACGAAGAGCTCGGGTCACCATGACCTACTAAGTCCATCCAGCCACCCATAACTCACTGGCATATGGTTGCACACGGAAGCTACCAAATCAAGACACTAATCATTTCTCAGAAACCTGGGTGCCCATCCATAAGTGAGATACTCGGGTAAACCATACACATGGGCCCGGCATTCATGAACCAAGCAATTACCAATCCACCTAGAGAGTTCACTAATTAAGTAGTTTTCAAATTTTCCAAACACTTACTTTCAAAACAACCTTTATCATGGTGTATCCCACCCTCGTCTACATAAGCACAGCTAAGCACGACTACTTACTGTGGCTCACCTATCAAGTATGGTTACGACATAATAGGATATAGCATAGCAATAAATATAACTTGTAAAAACAAAATAAGCTGCAATTCATATAAAAAAGTAAATAGGACTTTTATGAAGCTCCACTTGCCTTGGTAGTTGTCGGAGTCAAAAGCACAGTCTGGACAATCACACAGGTTACAATCCTCACAATCTACACGAAAGCAATTCAACCAAATAAACAATCCACACATAGAGATCAACAAATGCAACACAATGCATGCATGGCACTTTAATAAAGCTTCAGTAGTTTAGTTATGTTCTCTGATCAATGTTACTACTAAATGATGCATGGGAAAACCTTTAATGCAAAGAAAATAATTTATGCATAAAAGATGGCTAGTTCATAGGCTTTTAGTCAAAATATTGAACCATTGCTGCAAACAGTGTTGTTCAAGTGTGACAAAAATACTACTGGACAGATATTTCAAATTAGAGCCTAGACCAAAAGGATTTACTCCAAAAAAAATTACAAATCTTTTTCTATGATTTTTATACCACTTTAAGCCTTTTTATAATCTCAGGAAAATACATACAGTAAACCTAAAATATTGTTGCAGAATAAAATTCTACGCAATTTTGTGAATCCAACGATATCTTATTTGCAATTTTTGGCCTAGTAGATTAATTTCTATGATTTTTACAAGTTATAACAATTTTCTGCCTTCTTTTCTATTTTCAGAAAAATTGTGGGGAATATTCCCGCTGACTGGTGGGGACGAGCTAACGAGGCGCTCACTGGGCTTGACCAGTCAGCGGTTGACTGGTGCAGTCAATGGCTGATCTGAGCCGTTCGTGCTCGATCCGATGGCTGGGTGAGTGTGAGCTCGTCGCTCAGCTTGTCCGACGGCGGCGGCGGGTCGGTGGCGATGGCGGACGGCGCTCCGTTGGTATTGGCGGTGGCGGGGTGGTCTACGGTGAGCGGAAGCATGCGACGGTCTCAGGGTTGCTTCGGCGTGGACAGGAGTCTCCCGGGGCGGCGGCAGCTAGCGGCTGGAGCGGCTCTCCGGTGTCGGTCTCCAGCGAGGCCTCCCAGGCGCCTCCAGTGGTCTGCGCGGAAGGGGAAACAGTCAGGGCGGCGCGGCACACGGTAATGGTGACCGGCAGCGGCCGGAAGGCGTCGGAGGAGCTCTTACCGACGGTAATGGTGACCGGAAGCGGCAGCAACTTTGGCGAGGGATTCCGGCGAGGTGGCGGTGCAACTCGCGAGGGTTCTTGGGGGGTTTTGGAGAGGGGGTCGAGGCTTATAAGTTCCAGGGAAAATTTTTGGCGAGGGCAACCGAATTCGGCAGAGGATCAGCGATAACCGCCGAGGCAGAGTCCGTGTCGACGACGAGCTCGTCGGGCAGATGACAGGTGGGCCCCAGTGGTTAGAAAAAAAACAAAAGGAAAAAGAAAAGGGGAAAGAAGGGGGCGTGCTGCGCGGGCTGCTATTGGGCCGCTTGGCGGCTAGCTATGCGTGGTTGCGCTGTGCCGTGCGTGAGCTAGGCCCCGGGTGGGCCACTGGCTGCCACCCGGCTGGCTGTCGGTTTTACTTTTTTTTCTTTTATTCTTTTTCTGAACTCTGCTGTAACTGAACCTGTCTGTGTTTTCTGAATTTTTCCTGAAACTGAAATTCAGTCCACACTAAAACTAGCCTAACTTTTGATCTACAGCTCCGAATTGAGCTGAACAAATTTCTACGGGTTCATAAATGGAAACACTATATAACTAAGCATCTGGAATGACTATATAATTTCATCCAAGCAGATGCTAGACAAAAAGCCTAGTAGTCACCTATAAGGGAAGGATAGGCACTTGTGTGGTGTTTTTGCAAAAAGCTTTCAAAAATGAATTTTTTCAAAGATGAATATGATGCAATGCCATGTATGTATGCAGTACCAAATCTAGAATTTGGGATGTGACAAGACTAACCCCCTTAAGATGAATCTCGTCCTCGAGATTCGACGTTGTTAGGAAATAGGTGTGGGTGGTCTTCTCGGAGGTCATCCTCTCGCTCCCAGGTGGCTTCCTCTTCAGTGTGATGGCTCCATTGCACCTTGCAAAACCTGATCGTCTTGCTGCGGGTAAACCTCTCCACTGTCTGCAAAATTTTGACCGGCTTCTCCTCATAAGTCAGGTAACTCTCTAGCTGAACCTCATCTAATGGCACCGTGTCCCTCAATGGTGTATCTACCATCTCCGGATGGCATTTCTTTAGCTGGGACACATGGAACACATCATGAACAATAGAAAAAGCTTCTGGCAACTCCAAATGATATGCAAGCTCTCCCTTGCATGCTAGGATCCGATATGGTCCTATAAACCGAGGTGCCAGCTTACCCTTAATTCTAAACCTCTTAATTCCATGTAGTGGCGAAACTCTGAGGTATGCTCGATCTCCAATCTCATACACCACTTCCTTGCGCTTAGAATCAGCATAGCTCTTATGTCTCGATTGTGCCACCTTCGACCTATCCTGAATCAAACTAACCTTCTCTTTAGCATCCTTGATCAAATCCGGTCCAAATAGTTGACATTCACCTACACCATCCCATAACAATGGTGTTCTGCACCTCTTACCATATAGTACATCGAATGGCGATGTCTTGATGCTGGATTGGTAGCTGTTGTTGTAGGAAAACTCACCATAAGGCAAATTTTCATCCCAACTAGCGCCATGAGCCGAGGCACGGGCTCTCAACATATCCTCCAAAATCTGATTCACCCTCTCGGTCTGACCATCCGTCTAGGGGTGGAAAGCTGTACTAAACTCCAATCTCATTCCCAATGACTCATGTAGATGACATCAAAAGTGAGAGGTGAATTGGGTGCCTCTATCTGACACAATGCTCTTAGGAACTCCATGCAGACATACAATTATGTTCATGTAGATCTTGGCTAACTTAGCACTACTGTAAGTGGTCTTCACAGGTATAAAGTGAGCTACCTTGGTCAAGTGGTCTACCACTACCCAAATAGAGTCATACCCTGACTTAGTCCTGGGTAATCCTGTGATAAAGTCCATTCCAACTCTATCCCACTTCCAATCAGGTATCGGCAATGGCTGTAGCAACCCTATTGGCTTTTGGTGCTTAGCCTTCACTCTACTACAGACATCACATAAGGCAATATACTCTACAATCTCTCGCTTCATGTTAACCCACCAAAACCTTTCCTTCAAATCCATGTACATCTTCATGTTACCTGGATGTATAGAGTTTGGCGAGTTATGAGCTTCTTGAAATATCAACTTCCTAATCTCCGGATCATTGGGCACACATAAGCGATCCTTGTACCATAGTGTTCCTTGATCATCCTCACGAAATCCTTCGGCTTTACCTTTGGGTATGTCTCCTCTTATTTCCTCCAGGTCACTATCCTTCTTTTGAGCTTCTCTAATCTCATCTAGAAGCGTTGGCTTGACTTCCATTATTGCAAAATATCCCTCGGATACTACTTCCAACCTGAGGTCCTTGAACTGTTCACACAAATCCTTAGGTAAACCCCCCACTGTCAGGCCATTAGCATAAACCTTGTGACTCAGCGCATCCGCTACAACATTGGCCTTTCCTGGGTGATATTGCAAACTCATGTCATAATCCTTTATGAGCTCCAACCATCTCCTCTGCCTCATATTCATCTCCTTTTGAGTGAATAGGTATTTCAGGCTCTTGTGATCCGTGAACACGTCACAATGCTTACCCATCCGATAGTGCCTCCACACCTTGAGCGCATGCACAACTAATGCTAATTCCAACTCATGCGTGGGGTAATTCCTCTCGTGGTGTTTAAGTTGGCGTGAGGCATAAGATACCACTCTTCCATCCTGCATTAATATACTACCCAGTCCTTGACGAGAGGCATCACAATACACTTGGAAATCCTTCTGAATATATGGCAAACACAAGATAGGTGCGGTCACTAGGCGTTGCTTCAGTTCCTAGAAACTACCTTCGCACTCCTTGGTCCATTCAAACTTCTTCTCCTTCTTTAGTAATTCAGTCATTGGCTTTGCAATCTTGGAGATATTCTCTATGAACCTTCTATAATATCCAGCAAGTCCCAAGAAACTCCTAATATCTCCCACATTCTTGGGTGATTCCCATTCTGTAACTGACACCACCTTGCTTGGATCAACTGCAACTCCTTCACCTGACACCACGTGTCCAACAAATCCAATAGTGTTCAACCAGAATTCACATTTACTAAACTTGGCATATAATTTATGCTCTCTCATCTTTTCCATGATTAGTCACAGGTGTTTCTCATGTTCAACATCATCCTTGGAATATATCAATATGTCATCAATGAACACCACCACGAACTTATCCAAGTACTCCATGAATACCTTGTTCATCATGGTCATAAAATATGCTGAAGCATTTGTTAGTCCAACAGACATAACTGTATACTCATATAACCCATACCTAGTGGTGAAAGAAGTCTTTGGTACGTCTTCCTCATGGATCTTCAATTGGAAATAACCCGATCTTAGATCAATCTTGGAAAACACCTTTGCTCCTTCCAAATGATCAAACAAGTCATTTATATTGGGCAATGGGTATTTATTCTTGATGGTCACTTCATAAGTGAGCGATAGTCAACCACCAATCTCTTACTACTGTCCTTCTACTCCACGAATAGAACAGGTGCGCCCCAAGACGATGAACTGGGCTGAATAAATCCCTTGTCAAATTGCTCTCTAAGCTGCTTCTTTAACTCCTTCAGTTCCTCCACATCCATCTTATACGGCCTCTTGTCTATCGGTCATGTTCCTGGTATCAAGTCAATAAGAAATTCCATGTCCCTATCAGGTGGCATCCCTGGCATCTCATCCGGAAACACATCGGGGTATTCCTTTACTACGGCCACATCTTCTAGGGTAACCCCCTTAAGAGAATTCAACTCAGCCACTCCAATACTGGTAGGCGACTTATACCTGATCCTTACTCCCTCTAGTGTGGTGAGTGAAATTGCTCGTTGAGCACAATCTATCTGACCTTGATGTTCCGACATCCAATCCATGCCCAATATGACATCTAGACCTTGGGATTCTAGTATAACCAGGTGTGCAGGAAATGCATAAGCACCGATTTCTAGTGTCCACCCTCGAGATGCTGCACTAGCTATCATCTCTCCCCCAGGGGAACTTACTCTAATAGATCCTCTAAGAGCCTCGGTAGGTAGCTTATACTTATCCACAAATGCCCTTGAAATGAATGTATGCGATGCACCAGTATCAAAAAGAACAAATGCGATGTGGGTGTTGATTGGAAACTTACCAACCACTAGCTCTGGTTCATTCTGAATCTCCTCAACGTTCACATGGTTGATTGTTTCCTTCTGGTTTGCATTAGGCTTGCTTCCTGCTTCAACCCTGTTCTCTAGGCAATTATCAGCATAGTGCCCCATCTTCTTGCACTTGAAGCATTCCACTTCACTGAAATCCCTCCTGCCAAAGAGGTTGTGTCCATTGTTCCTCCTAGAGTTGCTGTTGTAGCTCTTGTGGCCATTGTGGTGGTGGCCATTATGGTGGTGACCATTTCCTCCACGGTGATGTCCAGAGTTCCCATTACCTCCACGGTAACTGTTCCCGTTACCTCCATTGCAATGGTTACCATTACCTCCACGGTGATGTCCATAGTTCCCATTACCATGGTGGGAAATACAGGACCTATGGTGTGACCCCGAGTTGTCACTGCCATTATACTTCCTCTTACGCCTTTCAGCTTGTCCCTGTTTTCCATCTAGAATCCTAGCCTTGTCCATCAGAGTCTAGAAATCAGGAGCATGCACAATAGAAAGCTGGACTGAGAGCTCGTCATTCAGACCATCAAGGAACCTCTCTCTCCTCATCTGAGTCCACATCCTCTGGAGCATAGCGGGATAGATTAGTGAATTCCTCTATGTATTCAGACACATTCCGGTGACTCTGTCGCAGGCTGTGGAACTCCCTCTGCTTCAGGCTCATAGTTCCAGTAGAGACATGGTGAGTCTTGAACCCTTCTTCAAACATCTCCCAAGTCACAGTAGCAATGGGTGGGTGATCTGAAAAGTATCCCACCAAGAAGCAGCTGGTCCTTCCAACAGATGAGCAGCAAACCTCACTTTCTCAGCATCGGTGCACCCAACTGTCACCAAGTCCTTGTTCAGCGAGCTTAGCCAATCTAGTGCAACCATTGGCTCAGGTGCAGTGGAGAACTTGACTGGCCTCAACCTCAGAAATCGAGCAAGAGCATCCACTTGTGGGGGCGGATTGTTGTTGTTGTTGTTGTTGTTGTTATTGTTGTTGTTCATCTGCTGGGCCAGAGCTTGCATCAGCTGGGTCTGTGCTTCCATCATCTCCTGCATGGCAGGCGGCATGTCATTGGCGCATCTTGGCGGCATCTGCAGTTCAGCATAGGAAAGTTTTAGACAGAACAACTAAAGATAAGCAATAGCCTTCTACCTATGCAACATGCTCAATGCAACAACAATTCATCCACAACAACCATAAGCAATCACCACACGAGAAATCACACAAACAAGCTTTGTTCCAGGTTTTCCTTAACAGTATATAGCTACAAAATAGTTTTAAAACGCTGGTAACCACATTAGGCATAACAAAATAGCAAATAAGCAAAAACCAGAAATCTGGCAGAACAATTCTGTCCTGTTCATGAATTTTTTTGCCTGACATAAAATCATCAGGAATTTTTTCTGATTTTTTGTGCAGATACTACAGATAATTGCGCACCAGATCCCAATTTCTCAGATTTTTTGCAGTTACCAGTAAAACATGAAAAATCGTCCAGTACAGCAGAAAACTACAGCAATAAAAACACGAATTTTACCCAAACTTGTCCAAATATCATTGAATAAATCTCACGAAAATTCCTGGAACTTCATGGTACTTAACTGAGCATTCTAAACACAATAAGATAATAGTGCAGAAGTTTACATTCATCGATGTCTAAGACTAACGAATTTCCCTAGCGAAGACTAGTTTTGGAGGACCATCTCCAACTATTTGATGAACAGGTTGCAATAGGTTCTGGAGTCCATGCGCTAACGCTTCGATCCTCGTGCATGCCATGGTGGTGGCGTGTACACCTCTCCTGAGTCTTCTTCACTTGAGTCCTCGAATTCCACCTCTTTAATCCAAGGTTATTAAGATCCAAATCATCAAAATTAGGGTTAACAAAAACTTTTTCAAATAAAATTATCAAAGCATTCATATGTGTGTGCATTTAAAAATAGGAGTTGTTTGAATTGCCATGTTTAAGTGATCCATTCTTTGTAAAATGATTCTTAGGTAAAATAAACACCATCTAGATCATCCCCAAACAAATCCCAAAGAAAAACAAATCAAAATGAATAAAAGAAGCAAATGGTCATTTGTGCCATTTTAATCAGCATGCCTACTTTGGCTATTCCTAGTACTCAAAACTTAACAGAAACAATTATGGATCTTTCCACCCCTTGATAGTACACATAATGTTGTACCAAGGCCCACTTTGTGATCTGACAAAAACATTCAAACACTATATTTAAATGGCATTTGAAAATTGAATCTATTTCATATGGGAAGATCCCACTATTTCAAAAACCACTCAAATGAGCTCAAATTTCAAAACCCAAGAACCCACAGAGTCTCAAGCTTATGCCTAGCACACCCACGAAAAATCTTTTCAAAATTCCAAACTAAGTTTCTTGTGGTCATTTCATCAAACACATGGCATGCATGAATTACACCTAATATCTAGCTTACTGTTCTGAATAGGGTTTTGCACCCAATTCTCCTCAAAACACTCCCTCTGTCTCCCAATGATCTAACCATGCCATTATCACCCCCTCCCCTATCCCCTAGTGGCCATGCCATGCCATGCCGAGCACATGCTAGCCGGCCGACCATGCCACCACCGCAGCAGACCACCTCGCCCCCTCTCACCATGTCTAGCAGCTATCTCACACCTCACCACCACTCTCTGTCCCCTCCCCAAGCCGAGCCAGACCGTGGACCACCGCCAAAGCGCCGCCCACTGCTTGTCTGCGCCATGCCGAGCACGCGCCAGAGCGCCGCGCCCGACACGCATGTAGACGCTGCCCCTCGAATGCAGCCCGCGTCCACCGCTTCGCCACGACCAAGGGAGCACGCCGGACATGCCTGTTCGGCGCCCAACGCACCACAGCCACCGCTCGCCATGGACACCGCCGTCTCTGCCGCTCAGAGCACCAACACCGCCCGACCGCATACCACCGCCCCTAGTCCTGCATTGATCATGTAGAGCACCGCCAGGAGACCTGCGACCGCCCCTACCTCGATCCACGCCGCTAGCACGCTGTGTAGCTCACGCCGGAGCCGCTCGCCCATCCCTCTCAGTCGCGTCGTCGTCCTATAAATAGAGGCCACCCCAGCCCCATTTGGCACACCACTCACCTCCCCTCACCTCACTGACCTTTCCCCACCTCTAGCCGGAGCAAGGCGAGTAGCCGTTGGCCGGAATTGCACTGGAGCAGGCCGCCTCTGGAGGAGAAGGGCGCCACTGATTCCGACCACCCCCGGAGCTGCCTCGACCATCCCTGAGCTCGCCGTCGACCACCAGTCTGTTTTCCCGCCTCGCCGTCGTTGCTGGAGCCCTGGTACGCCCCCTGAGCACCCCCACTGAGCCGTTAGGGTTAGAGTTCGCCGGTGACAGGTCCGTCATCCATGACGATCCCTAGCTGTTGATCCCCGTTTTAATCCAATGACCTGCATCGCCCCGTACCGCTTCGCACGTTATGAGCCACTGACCGGTGGACCCCCCTGTCAACTGAGCCCCGCGCCGCGTAGTGTCACTGGGCCGGCCCGTTAGCGTTCCCGCACAACTCAGTTAGTTTGAATTAGGATTTTTCTATTTTATTTAAACCTAGTTTTGTCCCTTAGTTTAAAATTCAATTCAGAGAAATTTACAAATCCAAATGGAGTGATTCCAGTTTTTTTAGAAAGCTGCTGAAAAGATCTACCCAAGCCCGTTGGATTTAATGCAATTAGAATTAGATATCTCTCCTAGTAAAAATAACAAACAGAAGCTTTTGCACCTTGCAACATTTTTATAAAATCAACCAAGATAGATTTTGAGTTGATTCCAACTCTCAAAAATCACATTTAACCATACCTATCTGAATATGTAATAATATTAAGTTTTACATGCAGTGACTTTGGACTAGTACCAAAATAGTGCTATATAGGCATTTCTAGTCACTTTAAATCATTAAATAATGAACTTAAACCAAAGTAATTGTGAACCAACCCTTAAAGTACATTCCCACATGTTAGAATATGTGGTGATGACATGTGTCCACATGATCCCGTATTTTAAGTGGTGAATATTAAATCTTAGTTATTTTTCAATGAGTAGAAATTACTTTTCTTAAATAAAAAGAATGAACCTAGTTAATAAATCTTGTGATGCTTGTGATGATAATAGATCATCAAATGTATGCCTTAGAGTGCTAATTATACTAGTTAAGTATTGTTTGGTGATTGTGTACTCCGTATGTATTTATAGACGATAGTACCGACCAAGCTTACGAGGAGGAGGATTTCTACCAAGAGGAGGAAGACAACTTCAACCACTGCACCAACCAAGGCAAGCTAGCACTATCCAAGTTATCCTTTGCAAGTTGTACTTCCAAGCCACCATTAACAATGCAAGCTAACCCTTGCAATCTAGATAACCCAAGCAAAGACATTAGACGTGCTTTGGTTATACCACTTCGACTATTACTTATCCCAAGTATTATTTCTCCAAGCTTTACTTCCTTTACTTACCAAAGTCCTTTACTTGTTTTGAAGGTAGCATAAAGAGTATAAAACTTGGCCTATTTAGATAAACCTTAGATGTCATTCTATGGCATGAGATTGATCTCACCTTCCCACCTTAGTGAACACTCTTAACTTAGTAGTTTAGAGTAGATAAAAACTTGAGTCACTTTAGATGGGAACACTTGGTGAAAATGAATTATGAAAACCTTGGAATGATGAGTCATTCTATTGAGATGTTTGACATGTGTTGAGAAACACAAATGGTTTATGATGATGAAAATGTTGAGGCATGAGCCTTAGCCCTTTTATAAAAACTGATGGTTGGATTCGGATGCGATACCATTCCAAATTTACCGTACAACCACAATACCGGAATTGGGTAAGGTTTAGCCGGAAGTTTATATGTATTAATATTAGTTCCCTCGCGGGAGAGGTTTGAGCTGAGGCTATGACAGATGGTCATGGTTGGGAGGCCATGCTCATAGGAGAGGTGCTTATACTAGGGTGTGTAAAGGAAAGGTTATGTTTGATTATCTGCATACTAAGTATGATGATTCAGGGTTATCCCTGACAGATGTATCGAATCTTGTGGTGAAAGTGTACCACCTCTGCAGAGTGTCAAACTATTCGAATAGTCGCGTCCGTGGTTATGGACAGCTGGAATGGCCATACTGTTTCGTTGTCAGATGTTTTCAAAATAACGTATGAAAGGAATGATGAATCTTGACTTGACCACAACAGGGTTGTGTTTATGACACTAGCTTCCCAACTTAAGTGATTCTAGAACTTTATTTTATCTTTCTCTGCTTCTGAACTCAGCTTAGGTTTCAAACTTAACTTTATAGTTAAACTTAGAGTTAGCACTTTACCTTAGAACTATACTACTTGTTAGTGGTAGTTTGTGAGTACTTAAAGAGTACTCATGGCTTTTGTCCCTGGCTATTATCATGGCCATACTATGAAGGAGACTACCAAGATGATGCCCAGCAGGACGGCTATGATAACTAGGACTATCTGCCTTCGTCAGCATTGCCTGTGCCCCTGAAGATGGACCCCACCACTATGCTTATCTTTTATTTCCGCTGCTTGTTGTATTAAGACTGGATCATGAGATCCTTATTTGTGGAAGACCTGATGTATGGTTTGTAATGGATGATGTACTATGATATCCAATCCGTTATGTCTCGCAAAAATGGTAATCCTGGCATTGCAAGGTATGGCATAACGGGCATCTGGGATTAAAAATCCGGGTGTTGACATTCGGGGTCCTCCTCCTCGCTTTCTTTAGCAAAAGCGCCTGCTGCATCTCCTCCATCATCGTCATCGCTTCCTTCATCGTCACTGCCTCCATCATCATCATTGTTACCTCCACCACCATTGTTACCTCCATCACCATTAACTGCATCATCATCATCATTACCATTATTTGGTGGGGGATTCTGCTATGCTTGAAGGGCAGCAATCTGGGCATCCATATCCGTAATGGTTTCATCTCACTCAGCCACAACTTGATTCCTTTCCACAATATTTTGGTTCAGCGCTGCAATTGTGGCAGCCCTACCAATGAGGGCTTGCTCCATTGTATTCACATCGGTGTGCAAGGTTTCCATCTCATACCCTTGTAAATGCACAGTTCCTTGAAAGTAATCCAACGCCTCCTTTGGCTACATCAGCTTCTCTTCCCTCTCCCAAGCTTTAATCTCCATGTCTTCTATGTGCTTCTCATGGGGCGGCATGTTGTTCCGATTACCTGCGGTAACCATCATGTTCCCATCCTCATTCCGCTTTCCAAATGCATGGAAAGGTGAACCTGCTGGCAGTCGGTGTTGGTGGAGATAGCACAGGTATGAGCGTCTCATGCATGGCTGATTCTACTCCTTGCTCCCAGTTAAGGTACTTCTTGGTGCGGTTCAGGTTCTCAATTCCAGGCACGGTGGGATCTGCAAGAACAATAGCAGTGATCTCCCATATGCAATCTCCAGGCACATATGTGTTCATCCTCCTCCCTTTGAACATCGGCATTAGCATGCCCAGTGTCTGGCAAAGCTCCGCCAACTGTCTTGCGAAGATTCTTGGTGATTGGAACTCAACATACTCAACTTTGGTGGCATCTCCCATCTATCAATTGTAAAGAGGAAATAGTGAGAACAACAAAGGAAAAGAATTTACTAGAATGAAAGGCATAAGAATAAAGACAGAATTTAAATTAGACTTAAATAATATAAGGCTTCCTATTCCAATCCTAGGTCATGATCATACAGTCAACACACTGCTCTGATACCATCTAAAACGGTATGACCCAGTAGGGTAGCACCTCTATGTATCATGCCAATCCCTGGATCGGTTCATTGGCATACATAGCATCGATAGACATCAAAGAATTAACGGTGCCTCTTTATTACAATGATATGATACAGAATATTGTATTTATTACAAGGTTTGCAAAGCATAACGCTTTCACAAGTAAACAAGTATCAAACAGATAGCATAAATAAAGTAGCTCCAGTCTCCATTAGGCGCCACAGGCGAACAAAATGTTGAGTGGAGGGTCGCAACCAACACTACTACTCAGACTAACCGAAAGAGTAACTTGCAACATGAAACATAACAGCCCCGAAGGGTAAATACTTGGAATGTACTCGCAAGTGGAACAATGAGAGAAACAACAAGACTAATAGCTATATGCATATTTGTCTTGCGGGGTTCAGGCTTAGTTGCAGCAGCAAAATACTTTATCCTACCATTTGTAAATCATTTGTAAAGAATTTAATCTTCATCACACAACCCAACTTATGTTTCAACCACAAGTTTTAGCAACTACAAGATAGAATGAATGATAACATGTCAAAGCACCAACAATTCAGCAACTCAATCGTCCATTATCGGGGATACGACTAAGCACTTAGTTTTACACCTTGCAGGGGTTGCACACTTTACCCATATGACTTGGTCGACCCACTCGTACCATGACACGCATATTGAGTCATGATAGGGAGAAGCCCAATAAGAGACAATTTGGGAAGTAGCTCCCCAAGCCCATCCACGCACCGTACCAACCTATCACATTCACTACATCTCTCGATACGAAGAGCTCGGGTCGCCACGACCTACTAAGTCCATCCAGCGACCCATAACTCACGGGCATATGGTTGCACACGGAAGCTACCAAATCAAGAAACTAATCATTTCTCAGAAACCTGGGTGGCCATCCACAAGTGAGGTATTCGGGTAAACCATAGACATGGGCCTGGCATTCACGAACCAAGCAATTACCAATCCACCCAGAGAGTTTATTAATTAAGTTGTTTTCGAATTTTCCAAACACTTACTTTCAAAACAACCTTTATAATGGTGTATCCCACCCTCGTCTACATAAGCACAGCTAGGCACGACTATTTATGGCGGCTCACCTATCAAGTATGGTTACGACATAATAGGATATACCATAGCAATAAATATAACTTGTAAAAACAAAACAAGCTACAATGCATATAGAAAACTAAATAGGACTTTTATGAAGCTCCACTTTCCTTGGTAGTTGTCGGAGTCAAAAGCACAGTCCGGACAATCACACGGGTTACAATCCTCACAATCTACACAAAAGCAATTCAACCAAATAAACAATCCACACATAGAGATCAACAAATGCAACACAATGCATGCATGGCACTTTAATAAAGCTTCAGTAGTTTAGTTATGTTCTCTGATCAATGCTACTACTGAATGATGCATGGGAAAACCTTTAATGCAAAGAAAAAAATTTATGCATAAAAGAGGACTAGTTAATAGGCTTTTAGTCAAAACATTGAACCATTGCTGTAAACAGTGTTGTTCAGGTGTGACAAAAATACTACTGGATAGATAGTTCAAATTAGAGCCTACACCAAAATGATTTACTCCAAAAAGATTTAGAGATCATTTTCTGTGATTTTTATACCACTTTAATCCTTTTTATAATCTCAGGAAAATACATACAGTAAACCTGAAATATTATTGCAGAATAAAATTCTACTCAATTTTGTGAATCCAACGATATCTTATTTGTAATTTTTGGCCCAGTAGATTAATTTCTATGATTTTTACAAATTATAACAATTTTCTGCCTTCTTTTCTATTTTCAGAAAAATTGTGGGGAATATTCCTGGGAAATATTCCCGCTGACTGGTGGGGACGAGCTGACGAGGCGCTAACTTGGCTTGACCAGTCAGCGGTTGACTGGTCCAGTCAACGGCCGATCTGGGCCGTTCGTGCTCGATCCGATGGCTGGGTGAGCGTGAGCTCGTCGCTCACCTTGTCCGACGGTGGCGGCGGGTCGGTGGCGATGGCGGGCGGCGCTCCGGTGGTCTTGGCGGTGGCGGGGCAATCTACGGTGAGCGGCGGCGTGCCTGCGGTCTCGGGGTTGCTTCGGCGTGGACAGGAGTCTCCCGGGGCAGCGGCAACTGGCGGCTGGAGCGGCTCTCCGGCGACGGTCTCCAGTGAGGCCTCCCAGGCGCCTCCGGTGGTCTACGCAGAAAGGGAAACATCCAGGGCGGCGGGCACACGACGGTGGCTCGGTTTGCAGAAAAAAGGGGAGAGGGCATGGTCGGAAGGCATCGGAGGATCTCTTACCGATGGTAATGGCGACCGGCGGCGACAGCAACTTCGGCAAGGGATTCCGGCGAGGTGGGGGCGCAACTCGCGAGGGTTCCTGGGGTATTTTGGAGAGGGGGTCGAGGCTTATAAGTTCCAGGGAAAATTTTTGGCGAGAGCAAACAAATTCGACAGCGGATCGGCGATAACCGCGGAGGCAGAGTCCGTGTCGACGACGAGCTCATCGGCAAGATGACAGGCGGGCCCCGTTGTTCAGAAAAAAACAAAAGGAAAAAGAGGAAAAAGAAAAGGGGCAAGAAGGGGGGCGTGTTGCGCGGGCAGCTATTGGGCCGCTTGGCGGCCGACTATGCGTGGTTGCGCTGTACCGTGCGCGAGCTGGGCCCCGGGTGGGTCGCTGGCTGCCGCCCGGCTAGCTTCGGTTTTACTTTTTTTTTCTTTTTTTCTTTTTCTGAACTCTGCTGTAACTGAACCTGTCTGTGTTTTCTGAAATTTTTCTGAAACTGAAATTCAATCCACACTAAAAATAGCCTAACTTTTGATGTAGAGCTCCGAATTGAGCGAAACAAATTTCTAGGGGTTCGTAAATGGAAACACTATATAACTAAGCCTCTGGAATGACTATATAATGTCATACAAGGAGATGCTAGACAAAAAACCTAGTAGTCACCTATAAGGGAAGAATAGGCACTTGTGTGGTGTTTTTGCAAAAAGCTTTCAAAACTGAATTTTTTCAAAGATGAACATGATGCAATGCCATGTATGTATGCTGTACCGAATCTAGAATTTGGGATGTGACAGTTAATGCATGTGTGTTCCTTTCATAACCCACATGGATCCACTAATGGCATTGCATGTCTGTTCTTTTCATAAACCACATGGATCCACTAGATGTCATTGCATGTTTTTTTTTCATAAACCACACTAACCCACTTATGGCACTGCATGTGTGTTCTTTTTATAAACCACACTGATATGAAAGATGTCCTTGCATGTGTGTTCATTTCATAAACCACACTGATCCACTAGTGTCATTGCATGTGTGTTCTTTTCCTAGACCACATTGATCCACTAGATGTCATTACATGTTTGTTGATTTCATTCACCACATGGATCCACTAGATGTCATTAAATGTGTTTTCTTTTCATAAACCACATGGATCCACTATATGTCATAACACGTGTGTTCTTTCCATAAACCACATGGATCCACTAGATGTCAGTGCATTTGTGTTCTTTTGATAAACCACATGGATCCACTGATGTCATTGCATGTGTGTTCTTTTCATAAACCACATTGATTCAGTAGATGTCATTGAATGTTTGTTCTTTTTATTAACCACACTGATCCACTAGATGTCATTGCATGTGTGTTCATTTCATAAATCACACTGATCCACAAGATGTCAATGCATGTGTGTTCTTTTCCTAAACCACATGGATCCACTATATGTAAATACATGTGTGTCCTTTTCCAAAACCACATGGATCCACTAGATGACATTGCATGTGTGTTCTTTTCATAAACCACATGGATCCACTAGATGTCATTGCATGTATGTTCTTGTTATAAACCACATTGAACCACAAATGTCATTGCATGTGTGTTCTTTTCATAAACCACATGGACCCACTAGATGTCATTACATGTGTGTTCCTTTCATAAACCACACTGATCCACTAGATGTCATTGCATGTGTGTTCCTTTCATAAACCACACTGATACACTAGATGTTAGTGCAGTGTGTCCTTTTCATAAACCACACTCATCCACTAGATGTCATTCCATGTTGTCTTCTTTTCATCAACCACACTGATTCACTAGTGTTAGTGCATATGTGTTCTTTTCATAAACCACATGGATCCACTAGATGTCATCGCATGTGTGTTCATTTCATAAACCACATGGATCCACTAGATGTCATTGCATGTGTGTTCTTTTCATAAACCACATAGATCCACTAGATGTCATTTCATGTGTGTTCTTTTCATAAACCACATGGATCCACTAGATGTCATTGCATGTGCGTTCTGTTCATAAACCACACTGATCCACTAGAGGGCATTGCATGTGTGTTCTTTTCATAAACCACATGGATCCACTAGATGTCATTGCATGTGTGTTGTTTTCCAAAACCACATGGATCCACTAGATGTCATTGCATATGTGTTCCTTTCATAAACCTAACTGATCCAATAGATGTCATTGCATGTGTGTTTTATCTATAAACCACACATATCCACTAGATGTCATTGCATATGTGTTCTTTTCATAAACCACACTGATCCATTGATGTCATTCCATGTGTGTTCTTTTCATAAACCACATGGATCCACTAATGTCGTAGCATGTGTGTTCTTTTCATAAAACACATGGATCCACAAGATGTCATTGCATGTGTGTTCTTTTCATAAACCACATGGATCCACTAATGTCATAGTATGTGTGTTCTTTTCATAAAACACATGGATCCACAAGATGTCATTGCATGTGTGTTCTTTTCATAAACCACATGGATCCACTAGATGTCATTGCATGTCATAAACCACACCGATCCACTAATGTCATTGCATGTGTGTTATTTTCATGTGTATTCATTTCATAAACCACACTGATCCATTGGTGTCATTGCATGTGGGTTCTTTTCGTAGACCACATTGATCCACTAGATGTCATTGCATGTGGGTTCTTTTCATAAACCACATGGATCCACTAGAAGTAATTGCTTGTGTGTTCCTTTCATAAACCACATGGATACACTAGAGTCCCTTGAATGTATGTTCTTTTCATAAACCACACTGATCAACTCAATGTCATTGCATGTGTGTTCTTTTCATAAACCACACTGATCCACTAGATGTCATTGCAAGTGTGTTCTTTTCATAAACCACACTGATCCACTAGATGTCATTGCATGTGTGTTATTTTCATAAACCACACTGACTCGCTAGTGTCATTGTGTGTGTGTTCTTGTCATAAACCACATGGATCCACTAGATGTCATTGCATGTGTGTTCATTTCATAAACGACATGGATCCACTAGTGTTATTGCAATGTGTGTTCTTTTCATAAACCAAATGGATCCACTAGATGTCGTTGCATGTGTGTTCTTTTCATAAACCACGCTGATCTAGTTATGCCATTGCATGTGTGTTCTTTTCATAAACTACATTGATCCGAAAGATGTCATTGCATGTGTGTTCATTTGATAAACCACACTGATCCACTAGTGTCATTGGATGTGTGTTCTTTTCCTAGACCACAATGATCCACTAGATGTCATTGCATGTGTGTTCGTTTCATAAATCACATGGATCCACTAGATGTCATTAAACGTGTGTTCTTGTCATAAACCACATGGGTCCACTATATGTCATTGCATTTGTGTTCTTTTCATAAACCAGATGGATGCACTAGATGCCAGTGCATGTGTGTTCGTTTCATAAACCACATGGATCCACTAATGGCATTACATGTGCGTTCTTTTCATAAACCACACGGATCCACTAGATGTCATTGCATGTTTGTTCTTTTCATAAACCACACTGATCCACTAGATGTCATTGCATGTTTGTTCTTTTCATAAACCACACTGATCCACTAGATGTCATTGCATGTGTGTTCTTTTCATAAACCACACTGATCTACTAGATGTCATTGCATGTGTGTTCTTTTCCTAAACCACATGGATCCCCTAGTGTCATTGCATGCGTGTTCTCATTACATGAAAAGTTTCCTTCCGTAATGAATTGGTCCGACAGTCGTCATACAAGGCGCGTTTTCTACGACGAAATTCTTGGCTCGACCGTGGACGATGGGAAACATTTTTTCTGATTTCGCGGCCCTGTATTACGACATGGAGGAAGCTCGGCTAGCGCATGGCAGAAGCAAGATTTTCGTTTCCTCACGCGATGTTGACTCGCCGAAGTCTTTTGAGGCGTGTGGGTCCCGGACGTCAGTGTCTCTAGCCGACCATACTTTTCGGTCGCACGTCCCTGATTTGAACTCGATAACGTTGCTCGAGGCGTCTGCCATTTAGTCAGGATGCTAGTTCCCACATGTCAGCCTCTCATTAGAAGGATTGTGTGTATGATGGAATTTTTTTCCTTCGTTCCCGCTACCCTGTTCAGAAGTTCATAGCGCTGCTCGATGCATCTACCATCTAACCAACCTCCTGGGACCCACGTGTCATCCTCTCATTAGAAGAAACGTGTGTATGATGGATTTTTTTCCTTCGCTGGCGCTACCCCGTTCCGAGTTGATAGCGCTACTCGACACATCTACCGTTTAACCAACCTCCTGAGCCCCACATGTCATCCTCTCATTAGAAGAAACATGTGTATGATGGATTTTTTTCCTTCGCTCGCGCTACCCTGTTTCGAACTTGATAGCATTGTTCGATGCATCTGCCATTTAATCACGATGCTAGGCCCCACAATTCATCCTCTCATTATAAGAAAGGTGTGTACGATGGAATTTTTTCCTTCACTGGCGCTACCCCGTTCCGAGTTGATAGCGCTACTCGACGCATCTACCGTTTAACCAACCTCCTGAGCCCCAGATGTCATCCTCTCATTAGAAGAAACGTGTGTATGATGGATTTTTTTCCTTCACTTGCACTACCCTATTCTGAACTTGAGAGCGTTGTTCGATGCATCTACCATTTAATCACGATGTTGGGCCCCACATGTCATCCTCTCATTAGAAGAAACGTGTGTATGCTGGATTTTTTTCCTTTGCTAGCGCTACCCCGTTATGAGTTGATAGCACTGCTCGATGCATCTACCGTTTAACCAACCTCCTGAGCCCGACATGTCATCCTCTAATTAGAAGAAACATGTGTATGATGGATTTTTTACCCTCGGTCACGCCTTCGTGTTTCGAACTTGATAGCTTTGCTTGCTGCATCAGCCGTTTATTCAGGCTGGTGGGTCCCTTATGTCATCCTCACATTAGAAGAATCGTGGGTATGATGGAATTTTTTTCTTCTTTAGCGCTACCCTGTTCCAAACTAGATAGCGTTGCTCGATGAATCTGCCGTTTGCTCACGCTGCTGGGTCCCCCATTTCAGCCTCTCATTAAAAGAAACATGTACATGCTGAACTTTTTTCTCGCTCGTCCCTCCCTGTTTAGAACTGGCTACGTTGCTCGATGCAGCATCTGTATAAGGTAGGGCTGCTGGGTCCCACATATCAGCCTCTTTGTAAATGAAACGTGCGTATGATGTACTTTTTTTGGCCATGTCCGTTGTTTTGACCTTGGAAACTTGCTGGGTCCTAGATGTCAACCACCTCTGTGCAGGAAACATGTCTATGCTGGGTCCCAGTTGACAACCTCTATTTGAAAGAAACGTGTGTATGTTAGACTGTTTTTTGGGTCCCAGATGTCAGCCTCAGAGTACAAAAAATGCTTAGAAAGGCCGAATTAAAAAGATTCTGGGCTAACTCAGGGCGGATGCCCTATTCTTCATGGCTTATATTCCATGGGCTCGCTCCTAAATTGAATGGGCTACGGTCGGTGGCCACAAGACCATGAAAAGGCCGAATTAAAAGGTATTGGGCTATGATTGGGGCTGATAGGCTAGTTTCATGGGCTATGCTTGAGCCTGCTGGGTCCGACATGTCAGCTTCTCTGTAAGTGCAACGTGTGTGATGGACTTTTTTTCGGCCACGTCCACTATTTTCACCGTGGCAGCCGTGTATTGTCTTACTGCTGGGGCCCTTATGTCAGCCTCTCTAGCATGTTATGGCTTAAGGGTCCCAGATGCAGCATTGTATGTTCTGTCTGGTGGGTCCCTGATGCGAGCCTCTCTGTACAAGTATTTAAACTTTTGTTTCGAACCACCCTCAAAGCAAACTCCAGGGACGTTTCCTACAGGTGGGTCCGTGATGTCAGCCTCTCCGTAATGCAATATTGCTAGAAGAAAAGAATGTAAACCCAAGATACACACACAAAAAGGCGATTCGAACAAAAGACCTTCAAATCAAATAAACGTAAACTGAGTGCCAAATACAACAAAGATATTTATAGAAAATATATCATTAAACTTTTATTAGTACTACAACTTCTGTATTATTCTTCTTAAAATATTTTGTGTGTCTATGTTTATCTCTTTTAAAATATAATAGGGCAGCGCTCCTGGCATCTCAATTTATAAAATGCCACATAATGGGGTATTTTCTTAAAAACATGGGTATGCAGAGGTTTTTTATTATGAGAGGTGGGGGTAATGCCCAAAAGGCCGAATTAAAAAGATTTTGGCTATTGCTCTACGTGGGTTATATTCCATAGGCTATGCTCCATGGGCTTCATTCTCAAATTTCAGTGTCCTGTGCTCAGCAGTCTGCTGACTCGTAAAAGGCCGAACTAATATGTTCTCGGCTATGCTCCATGGGCTCCTTTCTAAAATTTCCGCTGGCCTATGGTCAGCAGTACCTGACCATGAGAAGAATGAACTAAAATGTTCTGGGCTAAAGAGGGGCCGAATGAGCTACTCCACTCCCTCCGATCCAACTTAATATTCTCGGATTTGGCTAGATTCGGACGTGTCTAGCACTAAAACATGACTAGATATGTCAGAATCTAGACAAATGTGAGAACATTAATTTGGATCGGAGGGAGTACTAGATTTCTTCTCCTGGTTAATAAAAATTTCATTGTGATGTGCTCTGCCAGATTCGAAACAAAGACCTCAGCGACGGAGGGGGAAAAGCGATAATTCTTTTTGGCAGATATTCATGTCAAAATTCAGCAGTACAGAATAAGGTAGAAAAATTATCAACAGATTCGAAGTTAATATTCGGGAGGACTTGACCAATTCAGCAGCATTTCAAAAGTCACCAATGAGCAACACAGACAATGAAATACAATACCAGTACATCAGTATTAGTTGCACAAATGCTTTAGTAATAGCAACGACAAAACATTTGGGAGATTTAGTATCGTTCCTTCTTGAAATTCAATAGCAGTACAGAGAGAATCAGTTCTTGTTCCAGCTAAAAAAAACTTGGCCCACGATCAATCATTGGAGCAAGAAAAACTGACGATCAAGTCTGCTTATGTGTGAGTATCTCCTCCTTACGTTAATGCCTCTGTGACCGCCCATAGCAACCCAAAATGCCCAAGACTCATCCAGTTAATTGTAACAATGCTAAGTTTCAAAAGAAAAGCAAGACAATCTGATGCACTTGATCTAACCAAGTACCAGTACATCACAATTCGTTCTACAAAATATTGTACTAATAGTAACGACAAGACATTTGACAGATTCAGTAGCATTTGGAAGATTCAGCAGTATAGAATAGACCATAAAAATATCAGATAGATTTCCGGTTCATATTCAGCAGCACTTGACAAATTGTGGCAGTATACAGACAGTGACCAAAAGAATTGACAGATTCAGAAATGCGGACAATGAAATTCAATAGATGTAGCAAGGACTGATTCAAAAGGAAAGCAAGACCATATTCTACACTCGACCGGTCGATCTAAACAAGCGCCAAACAAAACTTTTGATAGGTTTAGTAGCATTTGAAAGATGTAGCATTACATAATAAGAAAGAAAAATATCGACGGATTCACAGTTCATATTCTGCGTCACTTGGACATATTTACCAGCATTTCAAAGTGACAGATTCATTTTGCCCTTTTCTCCAAACACTCGTCATTGGAAGAAACAAAACTGACGATGAAGTCTGCTTTTGTGTGCATGCCTCCTTCTCGCATTAATACCTGTGTGTGACCTCCATAGGAAACTCAAAATGCCCAAAGCCTTGTCTAGTTTATGAGTTTATGACAAGGCCAAGTTACAAAATAAAAGAAAGACCATCTACTGCAATTGATCTAAACTAAGCTATCCTATTACATAGTATTACGATTACTTACGGTAGTTTGGCTCCAATAGCGGGCATTGGCAATGCTCAGGATGAACCATAATGGAGTCTCTGGAGATTTCCATGCAACGTTGGTTGAGAAACCAATAGCTGCTTCTTCGGTATTTAGACTGAAGCAGCATATTTTAGGAAACGGCGTATATCCAAGTCCTACTGCATGGTGGGAGGTGTAGAGACAGTTGCTTCTCGTCAGATATCCTGGGGCAACATCTGCACCGCCTACCGCAATATTAATTGGATAGTTCAATCCAAGGAAAAGGGAATATCCTCCCAGGTTAGCAATCTCTATCCATGGCTTAGGTGGATACAAATAAGCAGTGTCCTTTGAGTACACCTTACAGCCAAACCCAGTGGCATACGTGCCACAAGTGCGACCGCAGCGATCAACACTATGATCAGCAACAGGATTACCATGACCATAATAAGTACCGCCATAAAACTCCTCATCAGTAACACCCATGGTATGGATAATAAGGCGAGATTCATCTGCAGATATTGCTAAGAGCCATAAACTAGGTTCGTGCTTGTCATCATCTATGGCATCAAGGTTTCCCTCCTCGAGATGCGTGATAGGTGGTGACGGGAGCAGAATAGGACCTACAAAAAGAAATGACGGCCAAATCAGCCAACACTAATTTACATCCATTAAAACTGAAGCTAGTGTTTAGAAAAGGAATGGATCAAACTTACCAAAATACAGATGATTCCAAACATAAACACTGCCACTCTTAGTGGCTGCAAACACCAGACCCTTATGGATAAGTGCATCGATGTATCAGAAATAGCATTGGAACTGGTTCTCAAGAACTGTCCATGCATACTCATCACCATCAAGGGTAGCAATTGAGTAGTCGAAGATAGCGACAAGAGAGAAATCTAAATAATTAGCCGCAGCTATGGGAGCTCGGCAAATAGCAATCTTCTGGAGGAGAATAGGGCGATCATTATGCATGAATGTAAACGGATCGTTGATGGGTACAAACTCGTTGACTTGTGGGAGAGGAACGTGTTGATGAGTGTACACATTGACAAGCTCCCACTTGCACTCGGACCCAACAGTGGCGATCCAATATCCATTGGCACCTACCCACTGCTTACCCATACAATTCGCGAACACATCGTCGGAGGAGAACCTGTCCAGCAGCGTCAACTTGCATGTCGTGCCCTTGCCCTCAAAGTACTCATCGCATTCCCATGGTTTCTTAGTCGGGTGAGAATGAAGAACATAGGGGAGGCCAAACGGCTGAGAAGCATGTAAAGTTGCACTATATTTTCCCGAGTCAAGAAGATGTTTGGACGAACCGGTGAGGCTCACGGCGGTGATGACGTCGCATCTTGTTATGAGTTCTTCAAGCGGGCCTTCAGTAAAAACATGCTGGAACAGCTCAGAATCATCACTGTCATTGCTCGGTCCTGCCATCGCAAGGGAGCTGATGGAAGTTGGGATAGTGGATTGATTTGGTTTTCTGGAAAAGAGGAAGATCGATGGTGGCAGGCGGGACAGAGAGAAGAACAAACACTCTCATATATGCGGTGAACAGGATCGGAAAGCGGCATTGTGGAGGAGAAGAGCAGCGGATCTTGGTGTAGAACTGGGGATAGAGCGTATGGGCGAGGTTGAATAAAATGAAAACAGACGCATGTTCCTCTGCTCCAGTTCCCTTTAGAATAGTACTACTCTGCTCCCAGTTCCCTCCACAATAAATCTTTCTTGTAAATCGAAGAGGAAGTAGTATGAAGAGTAGGGCCCGATCATCTTCTCTCTCGAGGATCTAAATGAACCTGACTGTTTTCTTTCCTAAATTTTATGGTCCTTTATGCTAAATGCATGGACCTCACTTTAATTTACCTTTTTTATGGCCTTGGTGTAAATGTACCCCCACCATCTATGTAAAATTATAACTAAAAAGTGTAAGTTGTGAAATTTGAACAAATTTAAGCTTTGTTCTCAATGAGTATGAAAATTCTTGGATTTCAAGCCGAACGACCAAGGTCAAGGCCATATCATCATACTTTATGGTGATGATTCCATGTCCGAGAATTATCATGCCGATAGATTTGGACATATTTTGAAAACAATCAAAGATGAAGTAGTACGAATAGTATGGCTCGATCAGCTGCTCTCTCGAGAAGGAGCCATACACGACTGTTTTCCTTGCTTATTTTTAGGGGGGTTCTAAATGTATGGACATCGATGTAATTTTTCCCTTTTTTGGGTACTTGATGTAAAATGTACATCCACACACCGTGTAAAATTCTAACCTAAAAGTGTAAGTGTTGAAATTTAGACGATTTTGAGCTTACTTGTCAATGAGTATGAACATTCTTGGATTTCAATCGAACGACCAAGGTCAAGGCCATATAAACATCATACTTTATTCTGATGATCCCATATCAGAGAATCTGCATGGCAACAAATTTGGCCATATTTTGAAAATAATCGAAGAGGAAGTAGTATGAATAGTTTGGCTCAGATCAACTAGTCTCTCGATAAGGAGACAAAACAAAAAGTTTTCCTTTGTAGGGTCCTTTGTGCTAAATGTATGTACCTCCATGTAATTTTACCTTTTTAGGTCCTTGATGTAGAATGTACTCCCACCGACTGTGTAAAATTCTAAACTAAAAGTAAGTGGTGAAATTTAAACGAATTTAAGCTTAGTTGTCAATGAGTATGAACCATATTCTTGGATTTTCAAGACAAATGGCCAAGGTCAAGCCATATCTACACCATACTTTATGCATATGATCCCATATCCAAGAATTTGAATGCCAACAAATTTGGCCATATTTTGAAAATCGAAAATGAAGTAGTGAGAAGAGTGTGGCTCAATCAGCTGCTCTTTAGAGAAGGAGTCAAACCCGACTGTTTTCCTTGCTTAATATAAGGGTCCTTTGTGCTAAATGTATGGACCTCGGTGTAATTTTAACTTTTTTAGGTCCTTGATGTCAAATGTACTTCCACACCCGTGTAAAATTCAAACCTAAAAGTATAAGTGGTGAAATTCCGATAATTTTAAGCTTACTTGTCAACGAGTATGACCATTATTGGATTTCAAGCCGAACGACCAAGGTCAAAGCCATATCAACATCATACTTTGTGTTGGTGATCCCATATGAGAGAATTTGCATGGCGACAAATTGCCCTATTTTGAAAACAATCGAAGAGGAAGTAGTGTGTAGAGTTTGCCTCAGATCAGCTGATATCTCGAGAAGGAGCGAACCAGAATTTTTTCCTTTGAGGGAGCTTTATGATAAATGTATGGACCTCAATGTAATTATTGCTTTTTTCGTGTCCCTGGTGTAAAATGTACTCTCACCAACCTTGTAAAAATCTAACCTAAAAGTAAGTGGTGAAGTTTAAACGAATTTAAGCTTAGTTATCAAGGAGTATGAACCATTCTGGGATTTCAAGATGAACGACCAAGGTAATGATCCCATATTCAAAAATTTGCACCCCGACAAATTGTGCCATTTTTTGAAAACAATTGAAGATTAAGTAGTATGAAGAGTATGGATTGATCCGCTACACTCTCGAGAAGGAGCCGAACCCAACTCTTTTCCTTGCTTAATTTTAGGGTCCTTTGTGCTAAATATATGGACCTCGATGTAATTTTCCATTTTTTAGGTCCTTGATGTAAAATGCACTTCCATGCCCGTGTAAAATTCTAACCTAAAAGTATAAGTGGTGAAATTTAGACGATTTTTTAGCTTACTGGTCAACGAGTCTGACCATTATTGGATTTCAGGCCGAACGACCAAGGTCAAGGCCATATATATCAACCATCATACATTTTGTTGATGATCCCATATGAGAGAATTTGCATGGCAACAAATTTGGCCATATTTTGAAAACAATCGAAGAGGAAGTAGTATCAAGAGTTTGGCCCAGATCAGCTGATCTCTCGAGAAGGAGCCTAACCAGAAATTTTTCATTTTAGGGTCCTTTATGCTAAATGTATGGACCTCGATGTAATTTTTGCTTTTTTGAGGTACCTGATGTAAAGTGTACTCTGATTGACCGTGTAAAGTTCTAACCTAAAAGCAAGTGGTGAAATTTAAATGAATTTAAGCTTAGTTGTCAATGGGTACGAACCATTCTTGTATTTCAAGATGAACGACATAGGGCAAGGCCATATCTACATCATACTTTATGTTGTTGATCCCATATTGAAGAATTTGCACATCGACAAATTTGGCCATGTTTTGAAAACAATCGAAGATGAAGTAGTATGAAGAGTGTGGCTCGATCAGCTACTCTCTCAAGAAGGAACCGAACCCTACTATTTTGCTTGCTTAATATTCGGGTCCTTTGTGCTAAATGTATGGAGCTCGATGTACGTTTCCCCCTTTTTAGGTCCTTTTTGTAAAATATACTCCCATCGACCGTGTAAAATCCTAACCTAAAAGTAAGTGGTGAAATTTTAGCTTATAGTTGTCAATGATTATGGGCATTCTTTGATTTCAGGCCGAATGACCACAAGGTCGGGGCTATATTTGTACATCATACTTTATTCTGATCATCGAGTATCCAAGAAATTGCATCGTGATAGATTTGGCCATATTGTGAAAACAATCGAAGTGAAAGTAGTATGAAGAGTATGGCTGGATCCACTGCTCTCTTGAGAAGGAGCCAAAGCCAATTGTTTTCTTTGCTCAATTTTAGGGTCCTTTGTGCTAAATGTATGGACCTCGATGTAATTTCCCCCCTTTTTAGGTATTTGATGTAGAATCTACTCCCACCGACCGTGTAAAATGCTAACCTAAAAGTAAGTGATGAAATTTCAATGAATTTAAGCATAGTTGTCAACACAGTATGAAAAAATCTTGGATTTTCAAGCCGAACGACCACGAGGTCAAGGCCATATCTCTACATCATACTTTATGTTGATGATCCCATATTCAAGAATTTTCATGGCGACAGATTTGGCCATATTTTGAAAACAATCAAAGAGGAAGTAGTATGAAGAGTATGGCTCGACCAGCTGCTCTCTCAAGAAGGAGGCGAACCCGAGTATTTTCTTTGCTCAATTTTAGGGTCCTATGTGGTAAATGTATGGACCTCGATGTAATTTTACCTTTTTAGGTCCTTTATGTAGAATGTACTTTATTCTTATGATCCCATATCCAAGAATTTTCATGCCGACAAATTTGGCCTTCTTTTGAAAACAATCGAAGATATTAAAAACAAAAAATAATAATTTCATTTTTCCAAGTGACAGGAATTTATTTTCTGGAAAGCTAGTAAGAAGTTTATTTTCTTTTTTTTCTGTTAAAAAATAAAGAGCGAGAAGAGACTATATGAGCACAGAGGAGGAAGCAAGAGAGCTGCGAAGAGGAGGATTTGAAGGCGGTGTGATGTCAAAACAAAGCTGGGATGGGTTCCTGACACGAGGTACATGGTAAAGTGAGTAGAGTAAATTTTAGGACCACAATATATATATGCACGCAAAACAAAATGTGTTTTCTCTCTCCTTCACTCCCCTATGACCACCCCCACACCCTGGCCGGCCGATCTCTCCGTCGTCCATAAAGTGGCGTTATGCACGCGCGTCGACCGACAACCTGCCTTGTGTCAGTGGCTCCATGTCTATGTCTAGCATGTTCGTCAGCTGCGTCGGTGGGAACCATTTTGGTCCCTGGCGGCAAAAAGTATTACTACTATAGTAGTGGTATAATAGAGTAGCAATTCAAACTTTCCCACTTTCGAAATTTTCACTTCCTTCATAAACATTCGGGGGGAAGGATATTCAAAACATCGCCATTCACAATACTACTAGTACAAGTACGAGTACTACTTAAGTGCTGGACAAGGGATTGGTTGATCTGGCCAGCAAAAAAAAAACAAAAACGTCCCATCGCATTGGATGCTCACCATTATGATCCGACCAGCCTACCTACTCCACACTACTCTACCTTCGTACCCTAGGAAGAGGAATCACCAAGCACACCCGTAGCAAGCTGGTTCGAAAGTGAGGACCGCTCCCTCCGTACCCTAGGAAGAGGAAGCACCAAGCACACCCACAACAAGCTAGTTCGAAAGTGAGGAGTGTTGGAAATATGCCCTAGAGGCAATCATATGTGATGTTATTCCCAATGTATTCATAAGGTTATGGTCCTTGTATGAACTGCTGATATGTATCATCGAATATGTGATTTGATTGTGGAACTATATATTCATGTTGTTCATACTAATTGTCCTTGGTCATTGAGGTTGTGCTGGACACACAACTTAGACCAATGTGAAAGTCGGCAGATGAATAGGTTCCACTTGTGATGGGCATGGGGATGCTATTCCGACTTACACGGATTCAGCTAAAGAGTTTAGCGAGTCGGACTGACCCACATTGAGATGCAATGAACAAGTCGTCATTTCATGTCTCAATCAATGTAATCCCTAGACCTGAAGTTATTGCACAATCTGAGTTGAGGATCACCGACTTAGATTCTGTCAAACGTTGTTCTGTCACTGGGCAGTTATAAAGGCGAAGTTCGGGTCGACTGAGAATCAAGCCGCGTGATGTGAATAACCAAGATGGGATTTTGCCCCTCTGTCTAGAGAGATATTCTCTGGGCCCTCTCGAAGATATGATTCAGAAAGCATGGCCATGCGCATCTCGGATAAGTGTTAACCGAGGCAACCGACTAAGAGTTAGTCGGATGAATCACTTATCTTGGATCGAGAAAGAGAGTCGGACTATTTAAGGGATGACGATCATTCGCCTATAGTCCGACAAGGTATATCATGAGGCAAAAGGGACATAGACAAAAGTCGCATTGGAAGGTATGTCATCATGACTTATTGGTACTTGTGAGTTGGCACGTTCTGCTAGGAGCCGCTACCAACTGATCGATCACGAGTGAGACTCGAAATCGTGTCCGGATTACCATGAGCCTGTCGGGTCACACACTTAAGAGCGGGAGCAGTTTGGGTTAGACCCAAACAGGAAACCTATTTGGGTTGGACCCAAATAGTGACATGGACTTAGTTAGCAAGTGAGACATGCAGTGGCAAATATAGCCCTTTTAGTGAATGGGCCACAAGAGTGGAGCCCACTTTCACTCCCTATATAAGCTGGGGCACAGGTGCTTAGAGCACGAGGTTAGGTCACTCCATGTGTTGGAAACCCTAGCCCCAGTTCGTCCTGTCGCCGCCGTACCGGACCTAGCAGTCCATCGCCGACGCTCCTCCTCGTACGTGTGGATACCGGCGGAGGTGCTGTACGTTCAGCACTTCGACGATCGTGAAGAAATTACAGATCGTGGATCATGGAATCGGAACGGATCGCGAGGACTGCACTGCATCAAGCGACGTGCTTCATCAATTCCGCAATTGCGCGTCTAGTGGTAATCCTCTTGGCCTTCTACCTGAGCTGGATCTTGGGATCACCACGTAGGGAAAAGTTTTGTTTATCTCTACGTGGGCCAATAGTGGTATCAGAGCATTAGCTTTTGCTTTTAGGCTTGAGATCGTGCATATGTGAATGCGGTTGGCGTTAGATTGGATCTAATTGCAGTTTTGGTGGTCGATCTATGAGATAGATCGGTTTTGTACAAAGTTGATTGGATCAACTGTACTCGGGGGAATGGATGATCTAGTTTCCGTGATCTAAGTGCTAAGGTCGTGGAACGACATACCCCTACCGGTCGGCTTCCTCCATCGGGTAGACTGTGACACGTAAACCCGGATGCGGTGATCGAAGATCAAAGAGTTTGTTCAAATTGGAGTCCGGATCGGATTTGGGTAAAATTGTTTTATCCGATGACGAAATCCATGTCCGGAATGCAGATGAGATCTGCGCTTTTCGGAAAAATCGTCGGGTGCTTCCCGCACCCGAGAGGGGCGCTGCCCCTTCGATCCCCGCCCGGGACCGCCGGCTTCGCCCTGTCGTAGCGCCCTAGATGTCGTTGCGAGTTTCACAACACCGGTAGATATCGTATCTGTGCATAACTTGTTTTTGCAGGATGATGTTGTGAATGGTATGGCTTATGTGCATGTGATGTGTGTAATCCATACGTGATCTGCGTATCACGGTTTTTGTCAGCCGGTTGGAGCCTAGGTGTTGTCATCTTATTGTATAACGGCCTGCGTGTCGGATTCTCTGTGTAATTTGCATTACTAGCTAGTGTAGCTGTTTGGAGAATCCGGATGGCGTGCAAGTCGGTGTACAAGTCGGCTACATGGTGTAAGACGGCACGTGACAAGAGTTGACACGAGTCGGATTACAAGCTTTATGGAGATGGATATCGCCATGAAGAGAGCCATACCATTTCACATTATAATTGCCTTATTTTGTGTTATTGTTATGTCTCTGTTTTACCTCTATTAGATAGTTGGTAGAAAGTAATCCCTCAAAGAAGGTCTAGTCGGTTTCCCCGCCAGTGCTGCACCATCACAAGTCGGACATTTTTGATAGTGGGCTCATAAAATTGAGGTGCTATCAATTCTTTCCGAGTAGGTGGGTTCAAGTCGGACTCTTACAGCAGAAGCACATGGTAATCTAGACAGGACTATCACAACGGTTGTGGGACTTGGGGAAAAGTCGGATGGGAGCCGGGGCATGTGATGCCACCCATCCAACAGGAGTCGTATGAGATATGATTGACAAGGAGTTGTCTACCTAGATCACTTGACGGCTAGCAGTGATGCTAAAGCTCACTAGTCGACTTGCTTATTTAGGGTCCTGAATCACTAAGTAACCATCGGAGGGGTGTTGGTTCTAGTGGGAGCAAAAATATTAAAAGGTTTAATATGCTTGCTCTTTTATGGATACATGTCTTAAGTGTTGTGCTTTCTGTTGTAGATCAATGGCACCTAGCAGTCTTCCTCAGATTTCTGGTTTTGCTTTGAGAGCCATCTTAGAGAAAGATAAGCTGAATGGAACTAATTTCACCAACTGGTATCGTAATCTGAGAATTGTTCTCAAACAAGAAAAGAGGGATCGCGTCCTAGACAACCCACTTCCAGCTGAGCCGGATGAGAATGCAACTGTCGCGGCCACCAATGCCTACCATCGGATTTGTGATGAATCCACGGAGATTAGCTGTCTTATGCTTGCTCACATGGAACCGGACTTGCAGTAGCAGTTCGAGAATGTTGAGGCCTACGATATGATCGAAAGCCTCAAAATTATGTTCCAGGCTCAGGCAAAGACTGAGAGGTATCAAGTCTCTCAGGCTTTGTTGAGCTGCAAGCTTAAGGATGGCGATCCATTGAGTCCGCATGTGATCAAGATGGTTGGTTACATGCAGTCTCTGGAAAGACTTGGCTACCCCATTAGCGAAGAGTTCGCTACAGACATAATTCTGAACTCTCTTCCTAGTGCGTATGGCCAGTTCATATCGAACTACCACATGCATGGTATGGATAAGAAGCTCACTGAATTACATGGGATGCTCAAGCAGGCTGAGGCGGATCTCAAGAAAGGTGCCAGTAAGTGTTGATGGTACAAAACAAGGCTAAGTTCAAGAAGAGTTCTACTAAGTCAGGAGGTAAGGCTGAGGACCCGGTCCAAAGCGCTTCCTCAGGGACTAAGCCATCTCCTGCAGCCGGGATCCACTTGCTTCTACTATAAGTCGGATGACCACTGGTAGAGGAATTGCAGCAAGTATCTGGCTGACAAAGCCAAGAGCGGAGGTGTGACTTCCGGCTCAGGTACGCTTGTTTGCAATGTTATAGACATTTATCTTGCTGATGCACCTAGTAGTTCTTGGGTATATGATACCGGATCAGTCATTCACATATGCAACTCGTTGCAGGGACTGGTAAGAACTAGGAGCATGGCAAGAGGCGAGGTTGACATTCGGGTCGGCAACAAAGCAAGAGTTGCTGCGTTGGAAGTCGGCACGATGCAACTTCATTTACCTTCCGGATTCTTAATGGAGCTGAATAATTGTTATTATGTTCCAGTGCTTAGTCGAAACATTATTTCTGCCTCATGTTTGACAAGACAGGGCTATGAGTCAAATATTAAGAATAATGGTTGTTCTTTATATTTGAATGATATGTTTCACGGCTTTGCACCCGTCTAGGATGGATTATTTATTTTGAATCTTGAGGGTGAATCTGTCTTTAACATAAATGTGAAAAGGTTAAAACCAAATGATCTGAATATGACTTACTTTTGGCATTGTTGGCTTGGTCATATAAGTTGGAAACGCATGAAGAAGCTCCATGATGATGGACTCCAACTTTGTTCGACTTGGAGTCGTTCGAGACATCCGAATCCTGCCTTCTCAGCAAGATGACCAAGACACCTTTTGCAAAGAGTTGTGAAAGGGCGTCCGATTTATTGTGACTAGTACATAGTGATGTATGTGGCCCAATGAGCACGACAGCCAGAGGTGGTTATGAGTACTTCATTACCTTCACTGATGATTTGAGTAGATATGGATATATCTACTTGATGAAACATAAGTCGGAAGCCTTTGAAAAGTTCAAGGAATTCCAGAATGAGGTACAAAATCAACTTGGCAAGAAAATAAAGTTTCTTCGGTCGGACCGAGGAGGCGAGTACATGAGCCATGAGTTTGATGACCATCTGAAGATTTGTGGAATAGTTCCCCACCTCACTCCTCCAGGAACGCCGCAGAGAAACGATGTATCGGATAGGAGGAATCGGACCTTGTTGGACATGGTACGATCAATGATGAGTCAGACAGATCTGCCTTTATCATTTTGGGGATATTGTCTAGAAACTGCAGCGTTCACACTAAACAGAGTACCATCAAAGTCGATAGAAAAGACACCGCATGAGATGTGGACTGGCAAGAAGCCAATTTGTCTTTTCTCAAGATATGGGGTTGTGAAGCTTTTGTCAAGCGACTTCAGTCGGACAAGCTTCCAGCTAAGTCGGATAAGTGTATTTTCATGGGGTATTCGAGGGAAACCTTGGGTTACTACTTCTACAACCGAGAAGAGGGCAAAGTGTTTGTCGCTCGAAATGGTGTCTTCCTTGAGAAAGAGTTTCTCAGTCGGGGAGTCAGTGGGAGTACGGTGCATCTCGAAGAAATTCAAGAAATATCGGCTAGCAGTGAGTCGACAAAAGCCTGAGAGGTTGAGCCGGACGTGGTACCTGAGCCAGAAATTGCACCGACACTGCGAAGATCGGCCAGATTGCGAAGTGTTCGTGATGTGATGTTGTTAGACAGTGATGAGCCGGCAACTTATTCGGAAGCAATGGTGGGTTCTGATTCCGAGTCATGGCTTGGAGCCATGAGATCCGAGTTAAAGTCCATGGATGAAAATCAAGTTTGGAACTTGGTTGATCTGCCAGACGGTGCAAGACCCATCGAGTGCAAATGGGTCTTTAAGAAGAAAACTGGTATGGATGGAAATGGTTTCTATCTATAAGGCACGGCTTGTCGTGAAAGGGTTTCGAAAAGTTCAAGGAGTTGACTACGATGAAACTTTCTCTCCTGTAGCGATGCTTAAATCAGTTCGGATCATGTTAGCTATTGTGAGATCCAGGCACATGGCTTAATAGGATTGATAGGATACCCATATCAACAAGTTGCAACTTCTTTTCCGGAAGCTCATTCGAAGAGAACTCTAAGGTTAAGCATGCTTGTCCTAGAGCAATTCTAGGATGGGTGACCGACCGGGAAGTGGGTACCGGGTGCGCACGAGTGAGGACAAAGTGCGCAGAAAAGACTAGTGTTGGTCTGTGGGGCCAGTCTAGATATCCTATTAAGCTACCAGGAGTGACACCCCCCGGGCCCAGGAGTGGACGGGGTGTTACAAAGTGGTATCAGAGCCAGGTTCTCGCGGTTAAACGGGTGTGTGCGGGTCAGTGGCGGGACATGTGAAGCATGGCGCGTGTGGCCCAGAGTGGACATGGCATGGCACATGTGCCGGGACTGGACGCACAGACGCGTGCCAAGAGGGAATGTTCCTGGGGTGTGCTTGATCGATGAGGGCATCGATCTTCTAAAGGGTGGGTGTATGTGAGATCCAGGCACATGGCTTAATAGGATTGATAGGATACCCATATCAACAAGTTGCAACTTCTTTTCCGGAATCTTATTCGAAGAGAACTCTAAGGTTAAGCGTGCTTGGCCTAGAGCAATTCTAGGATGGGTGACCGATCGGGAAGTGGGTACCGGGTGCGCACGAGTGAGGACAAAGTGCGCAGAAAAGACTAGTGCTGGTCTGTGGGGCCAGTCTAGATATCCTATTAAGCTACCAGGAGTGACACCCCCCGGGCCCAGGAGTGGACGGGGTGTTACAGCTATAGCAGCCTATTTCGATTATGAGATATGGCAGATGGATGTCAAAATGGCTTTCCTTAATGGAAATTTAACCGAGGACGTGTCTATGATATAGCCTGAGGGTTTTGTCGATCCGTCTAATGCTGACAAGGTATGCAAGCTTCGGAAATCCATTTATGGGTTGAAGCAAGCATCTCGAAGTTGGAACATTCGCTTTGATGAGGTAGTCAAATCATTTGGCTTCATCAAAAGTGATCATGATTCTTGTTTATACAAGAAGTTTAGTGGGAGCAAAGTGAACTTTATGATCTTATATGTGGATGACATATTACTGATTGGAAATGATGTCCAGATGTTGCAAGAGACCAAGGAATCATTGGAAAAGAGTTTTTCGATGAAAGACTTGGGTGAGGCGACTTACATACTAGGAATCTGGATCTATAGAGATAGATCAAGGCGGCTCATTGGATTGAGTCAGAGTACATATTTGGACAAAGTGTTGAAGAAGTTCAACATGGAATCGTCTAAGAAGGGGTTCTTACCAATGTCCCATGGCGTAAAACTTAGCAAGACTCAGTGTCCTTCGACAACTGATGAGCGAAGTCGGATGAGTGTGATTCCGTATGCTTCTGCAGTCGGATACATCATGTACGCTATGATTTTTACTAGGCCGGATGTTTCCTATGCTCTAAGTGTTGTGAGCAGGTACCAGGCTGACCCTAGAGAAATCCACTAGGCAGTAGCTAAAAATATCCTAAATTACTTGAGAAGGACTAAGGATATGTTCCTGGTTTATGGAGGTGAGGATGAACTCAGTGTAAAGGGTTACACGGATGCGAGTTATCTCACTGACTCGGATGATTCTCGTTCGCAATCCGGATATGTGTTTGTAATAAACGGAGGGGCTATGAGCTGGAAGAGTTCCAAGCAAGAGACGGTGTCTACGTCTATGACAGAGGCTGAGTATATTGCTGCCTCGGAGGCGGCAAAAGAAGCCGTTTGGATGAGGAATTTCCTCATGGATCTTGGTGTGGTTCAGGGCTCGTCCAATCCGTTAGACGTGTATTGTGACAACAATGGTGCTATTGCACAAGCCAAGGAACCTAGACAACACCAGAAAAACAAACATATACTCATGCGGTACCACCTTATTCGCAAGTTCGTGGATCGAGGTGATATCAAGTTATGCAAGGTACACACGGATGCAAACATTGCGGATCCGTTGACAAAGGCACTTCCACAGCCAAAGCATGAGGCGCACCTGAGAGCTATGGGCATTAGGTGCCTAGACATGTGATGTCGGATGATTGACTCTAGTGCAAGTGGGAGACTGTTGGGAATATGCCCTAGAGGCAATCATGTATGATGTTATTCCCAATGTATTCATAAGGTTATGGTCCATGTATGAACTGCTGATATGTATCATCGAATATGTGATTTGATTGTGGAACTATATATTCATGTTGTTCATACTAATTGTCCTTGGTCATTGAGGTTGTGCTGGACACACAACTTAGACCAATGTGAAAGTCGGCAGATGACTAGGTTCCACTTGTCATGGGCATGGGGATGCTATTCCGACTTACATGGATTCAGCTAAAGAGTTTAGCGAGTCAGACTGACCCACATTGAGATGCAACGAACAAGTCGTCATTTGCATGTCTCAATCAATGTAATCCTTAGACCTGAAGTTATTGCACAATCCAAGTTGAGGATCACCGACTTAGGTTCTGTCAAACGCTGTTCCGTCACTGGGCAGTTATAAAGGCGGAGTTCGGGTCGACTGAGAATCAAGCTGCGTGATGTGAATAACCGAGATGGGATTTTGCCCCTCTGTCTAGAGAGATATTCTCTGGGCCCTCTCGGAATATATGATTCGGAAAGGATGGCCATGCGCGTCTCGGATAAGTGTTAACCGAGGGAACCGACTAAGAGTTAGTCGGATGAATTACTTATCTCAGATCGAGGAAGAGAGTCGGACTATTTAAGGGATGACGATCATTCGCCTATAGTCCGACAAGGTATATCGTGAGGCAAAAGGGACTCAGACAAAAGTCGCATTGGAAGGTATGTCGTCATGACTTATTGGTACTTGGGAGTTGGCACGTTCTGCTAGGAGCCGCTACCAACTGATTGATCACGAGTGAGACTCAGAATTGTGTCCGGATTACCATGAGCCTGTCGGGTCACACACTTAAGAGCGGGAGCATTTTGGGTTAGACCCAAACAGGAAACCTATTTGGGTTGGACCCAAATAGTGACATGGACTTAGTCAGCAAGTGAGACTTGCAGTGGCAAATATAGGCCTTTTAGTGAATGGGCCACAAGAGTGGAGCCCACTTTCACTCCCTATATAAGCTGGGGCACAGGTGCTTAGAGCACGAGGTTAGGTCACTCCATGTGTTGGAAACCCTAGCCCCAGTTCGTCCTGTCGCCGCCGTACCGGACGTAGCAGTCCATCGCCGGCGCTCCTCCTCGTACATGTGGATACCGGCGGAGGTGTTGTACGTTCAGCACTTCAACGATCGTGAAGAAAGTATGGATCGTGGATCGTGGAATCGGAACGGATCGCGAGGACTGCACTGCATCAAGCGACGTGCTTCATCAATCCCGCAACTCCGCGTCTAGTGGTAAGCCTCGTGGCCTTCTACCTGAGCTGGATCTTGGGATCACCGCGTAGGGAAAAGTTTTGTTTATCTCTACGTGGCCCAACAAGGAGCGCTCCTTTTTATTCTTCCGTGAAGCAAGTAGTACTCCCTCCTACCCAAATTAGGACGTGTATTACTTCTGGTCAGAGTCAAATTTGATAAACTTTGACTAAATGTACGACATCAACTCAATGTTATTAGAATCATCATGAACTATATTTTCATATTATATGTATTTGTCATTAGAAAAGTCAGTATGTTTTTACATATAGTTGGTCGAACTTTATTAAGATTGACTTTGATCAAACCTAATATGCGTCCAAATTGGGAAAGAGGAAGCAGTATGAAGAGTATGGCTCGATCAGCTGCTCTCTCGAGGAGTCGTACCCGACTGTTTTCAATTCCTTGTTTGGTTTTAGGGTCCTTTGTGCTAAATGTATGGACCTCGATGTTGCTTTCCCTTTTTTAGGTCCTTGATCTAAAATGTAGTCCCACCATCCGTGTAAAATTCTAACCAATAAGTGTAAGTGGAGAAATTTAAACGAATTTAAGCTTACTTCTCAACGGGTATGAACATTCTTGGATTTCAAGCCAAACCACCAAGGTCAAGGCCATATCAACATCATATTTATGTTGATGGCCCCATATGAGAGATTTTGCATGCCAACAGATTGGGCCATATATTTTGAAAACAATCGAAGAGGAAGTAGTATGAAGAGTTTGGCTCAGATCAGTTGATGTCTCGAGAAAGAGCCGAACCAGAAAGTTTTCCTTTTATGGTCCTTTGCGCTAAATGTATGGACCCCAATGTAAATTTCTGTTTTTAGGTCTTTGATGTAAAATATGCTCCCACCGCGACCGTGTAAAATTCTAACCTAAAAGTAAGTGGTGAAATTTAAACGAATTTAAGCTTAGCTGTCAACGAGTAGGAACTTTCTTGCATTTCAAGCCGAACCACCACAGGTCAAGGCCATATCTCTACATCATACTTTATGCTGATGATCCCATATCCAAGAATTTGCATGGCGACAAATTTGGCCATATTTGTAAAACAGTCGAAGAGGAGGTAGTATGAAACGTATGGCTCGATCAGCTGCTCTCTCGAGAATGAGCCGAACCCGACTATTTTATTTGCTCAATTTTAGGGTCATTTGTGCTAAATGTATGGACCTCAATGTAATTTTCCCTTTTTTAGGCACTTGATGTAAAATGTACTCCCACCGCCTGTATAAAATTCTAACCTAGAAGTAAGTGGTGAAATTGAAACGAATTTAAGGATAGTTGTTGATGAGTACAGAAAATTCTTGGATTTCAAGACGAACGACGAAGGTCAATGCCATATCAACATCATACTTTATGTTGATGACCCCATATCAGAGAATTTGCATGGAAACACATTTGTCCATATTATTTTGAAAACAATCAAAGAGGAAGTAGTATGAAGAGTTTGGCTCAGATCAGCTAATAATCTCTCGAGAAGGAGCCGAACCAATGCAACAAAAGGTTTTCCTTTTAGGGTCCTTTATGCTAAATGCATGGACATCGATGTAATTTTCCCCTTTTTAGGTCCTTGATGTAAAATATGCTCCCATCGGCCATGTAAATGCTAACCTAAAAGTAAGTGGTGAAATTTTAATGAATTTAAGCTTAGTTGTCAACGAGTATGAACTTTCTTAGATTTCAAGCCGAACGACCACAAGGTCAAGGCCATATCTCTACATCATACTTTATGATGACGATCCCATATCAAAGAATTTGCATGGTGACGGATTTGGCCATATTTTGAAAAAAATCAAAGAGGAAGTAGTATGAAGAGTATGGCTCGATCAGCTACTCTCGTGAGAAGGAGCCGGACACGACTATTTTCCTTGCTTGATTTTAGGGTCCTTTGTGCTAAATGTATGGACCTCGATGTAATTTACCCCCTTTTTAGGTCTAGAAGTGTAAGTGGTGAAATTTATAGGATTATTTTAAGCTTACTTGTCAACGAGTATGGACATGTTTGGATTTCAAGCCGAATGACCATGGTCATCAAGGCCATATCAACATCATACTTTATGCTCATGATCCCATGTTAGAGAATGTGCATGGAAATAGATTTGGCCATGTTTTGGAAACAATCGAAGAGCAAGTAGTATTAAGAGTTTGGCTCAGATGAGATGATCTCTCGAGAAGGATTCGAACAATTTTTTTTCCTTTTAGGGTCCTTTATGCTAAATGTATGGACCTCGATGTAATTTTTTATATTTTGAGGTTCCTAATGTAAAATGTACTCTGGTCGACCATGTAAACTTCTAACCTGAAAGTAAGTGGTGAAATTTAAACGAATTTAAGCTTAGTTGTCAACGAGGATGAACCATTCTTCAATTTCAAGACGAACCAGCAAGGTCACGGCCATATCTACATCATACTTTATGCTCATGATCCCATATCCAAGAATTTGCATGCTGACAAATTTGGCCATATTTTGAAAACAATCGAAGATGAAGTAGTCTGAAGAGTATGGCTCGATCATCTACTCTCGTGAGAAGGAGCCAGACCCGACTATTTTCCTTGCTTAATTTTAGGGTCCTTTGTGATAAATGTGTGGACCTCGATGTAATTTCCGGCTTTTTAGGTCCTTGATGCAGAATATACTCCCACCAACCATGTAAAGCAGAAAAAAAATTCCTACGTTGGAACCCCAAAACTACCTAGGATCTATCTATTAGTAATGCGGTAACAGCCAATGCGTAGAGAATACATACCCTTGTAGACCGTATGCGGTTAACGTTCCGAGGGGAACATGGTTGATGTAGTCGTACTCGTAGCCGACCTCATGGTCGTGAAGCTCCTCGTAGGTCACCCCTTGCTCCTTCTTCATCGTGCAACAGCTCTGGCTCACGACATTTAAGCGCCCCAAGTGTTGCGCCTCGTGTCTTCGTACACATCCGATGCACGATGAGACCTCCGGCTCCCCGATCCCGCCAGGAGTGCGGAAGTTGATATCCGGCTAGGAATCCCTATAGCGCAACGGTGTACTGCAGGTGTGCCTTGTTCGCACAGCCCAAACTTGGCCCCATCTGTCACAAGGGCTAGAGAGAGAGGGAAGGAGGAAGTCAACTGTAGCATCCCAATTGTCTAACAATTGTAATGCTACTTGGTCTAGTAATATAATGGCTACTTCAAATATATAATTGTTGCATCATCATTATATCATGCTCATGTCATCATGCCACCTTGCATTTGAGCATCATATAGAACTCTTTTCCTTTTGGTTCTTATCTCATATGCATTGTTAATTGTATTTGCCTCTTGATATTGTATTTGGTTCTTGATATATTGTTTAAGTGCCCAAGTTGAGTTGGGGGCACATCTCTTATTGACTCCACCACCTTTCTTTCACCACCTTATAATTCCACCATCCAACTAAATATGAGCTTGGCATTTATTGAGTTTACCTCTAGATCATGTGGGTTGGGATGGATCCAATTCTATTCCACATGCTCCCATCTTAGAATCATGTTGTTTCCACAATATTGAAACATGAGAGCCACATGGCCACCTTTGCATGCCTTGTGAGTGGAACCTTTTCCTAGCTTCCATATGTGTGGTTTTGGGGTTATCATCATGTTGGGGTATTTTTGAGGGATTATTAAATACCTAGTGGCATACACACACTAGCAAGCCCCAAATATAATCCAATGTGATCATCTCCATATACTCCACTTGGAATTCTTTCTAAATTCCTTTGCTTGGGCCTTACTCCAATTTTGGGGATGCATCATAATAATGCCATGTATTAATATTGTCTTCACAAGAATCAACATGGCATTAAATAGTTGCATGGGCCATGCAAGTACATCTTTTGCTTGTCATTTGGATTTTACTTGTTTTGGATGGATCATGCCATCTCTCATCTATCTCTCCCTCCTTTTAGCTTGATCTTAATTTGATCTTGCTTAAAACCATACCCCCCACCTTTCCCTCTTTTGGGTCTAGCTTGGGTATGATCTTGTGGTTGCTTGAGCTTGCCAAAAAGGAGTACCATCTCTCTCTCTCTTTAATCCCTAGACCATCACCTACCCCATCTTAACCTACCATCTCTCCCCTCATCTTTCTCTCTCTCTCCCCACATGTTTGTGCTTGATCTAGTTGGAGCATGCCATCTTCTTTATACCCTAGCTCTCACCCTCTCTCTTATCCTCTATCTAGCATCTACCCCATCATCACACCCCCATCTAAACCTAAACTCTAAGTCCATCACCTCTCTCCCTCTCTCGGCCTCTCCCTCCTCTCTCACCACATGGTCTCCATGACCTACCCTAACTGGCCCCACCGGCCACCCTCTCTCCCTGGCCACCCACCCCTGCCCTAGCTACCCTCTAACCGAGCCTAGCTCCAAACCTAAACCCTACCCGAGGCTACCCCCTCTCCCTCTCTTGCTCTCTCTCTGCCCTAGGGGCCCCAGCCCGAACCACCCCGACCCTGGCCTGCCCTACCCCACCTGGCAGCTCCCCTTACCCCTGCCCTACCTGCCCCTGCCAAGCACGTGAAGGAGAGGGAGGATAAAGGTGGCCGAGCCACCTTTATCGTCTACCTGCTCCCCATGGCGTCAGCCTCCCTCACTCTGCTTTACCACCACCCCACGGAACCCCTCTGCCTCTCCAGATCTGGCCGAGGAGCCCTGCTTCCTCCCCCTCTCTTCTCCACCGTCGTCGCCTACACCATCGCCGGCACCCTCGGCCTCCACCGTACCCCGCCGTTCCAGACGCGCGGGCAGTCCGTGGAGTGGTTGGAGAGTACCAGGAGGCTCCCCTGCGTCGCCTGGAACACGCCGTCGTCGAAGAGGAGCACCGGAGCCGCCAGTACCGACGCGCCTCCCCGAAACCCTAACCCGAGCCGTCCGTCTGTGTCCTCGTCGATCGCCTGCGCCCCTGCCCGTTCCGACCACGTCAACCACCTCTCGGTGAGCTACCCTACCACCCTGACATCCTCGCCGTCGCATCCTTGCCCTGGTCGCGCCGGACCATCCGATGAACGGCCTCTGTGCGCTGGCGTCGCGTGCGTCTGCTTGTCCCCGCAGCGCGCAGAAACCCTAGCTAGGCCCCAACCTCCTAGCGAACACCTAGCCCAAGCCACCGCAGTGGCTCTGCCTCTGCGCGCGCGCCCACAGGTCCCTGGTTCGATCCCCGCCCGCGCCGCGCGCGAGCACCGATCGGTCGCCAGCGCCGGGAAGAAGCACAGTACGGGCGCTCGTTTTGCCGATACCCCCCCTCGTTTTTGTTTGCATCATCCCGCGCTCCCGCCTGGCCCACTAGTCAGCCGCGCTGGCGCTCTTACAGAACCCCCCCAGGGTTCCACCGCCTCAACCCGCGCTCCGTCTCCGTGCCGCGTGGCACCACCTTGGTCGCCCGCTGACGCGTGGGCCTGCGAAGACCCCAGGCCCCACCTGTCATCCGCTAGGGCTAGAAGAGCTCGCGGTGACAGAAGTGTTTCCGTGCGCGTTTGGTCCAGTCAGTCGTGGCCCCATCTGTCATAGTCTCTGGCTAGCTCTGGTCTAAGTAACAAAAACATTTCTGTAATCTGTTTAAATTCAAATTTTTTCAAAATTAATTCAAATTAAAATTTATTTCTGTTTTAAAATATCTTTTAAAATATAAATCCAATCTAAACAAATAATATATGTTTTCAAATCAGAAAAATGTGAGGATTTCAAACATGCCCTCCAAAATATATTTTGAACATTTAAAATTCCAAGTTTATTTAAATTACAATAAATTGCCCTTTTGTCTTAATAAATTAATAACTTTTGTTTTATAACTCCAAATTTGATAAATGATATGTCTAAAATGATTAGCTCGACGAGACCTTTCTGTTTATGCATTCCATGGTTTGATTTGAAGCATGCATCATATAAATATATTGTATGCAGCAACTTAATTGTGAATAAAATGGGCCCAAAACTCAATAAAATGATTTAATCTTGTATCTCACACCTCACCCATGCCATGCTACTTTAATGCCATGCAAATTGAGCATCATTCATCATGGCATAATTGTTTGCTTGATGCATTTCTTCATAGGCTTGTGCACTTTATTTACGTTGGCCCTTGTTTGTTTGGTTCTTCTTCGAATAGACGCTGAGCAGGGGATTTATCAAGACACCCAGGAGTACTACCCAGATCCATCCCTTGCTTCAACTGAGCTGCCAGGCAAGCACTACCACATGCTTGCATACATATAGTACCTATTGCCTCTATCTTATTCTTGCATCATTGAGTCGCGATTGCATTAAATTGAATCCCAAGTATTGCATAGCTTTTACTTTTAAACCCCACCGAAGCTTGTTCCTCCATCCCATGAGCCATTACTACAGGAGTTGTTTGAGCCATGCGAGTCGTAGAACAGCATGTGTAGGGTATGTGAGTGTCTAATGGATAACGAGGTACCTAAACAACTTAACCTGAGTAGTAATGGGATAACTAATGAAAGTGGCATCGGTGAGCCATATTCGCTATTTGGTTTTTCAGGCTCACTTGTGTCCCGTAAGACCCCGAGTACTTGATTCCTGTTCCAAGATTATTCGCGCTATCCACATCCGGGAGGCTTATGGACCCCCCTGAGCCAGAGCTTGATTCATTCTTATTTCTTGGGGCCACAAACTAGTTTGAGGTTTTATTTACTATCCTGTACTTATGCCATGCTTTACTGCTTCATTTAAATTGTGCGAGGTACTGCACACTGTACTATTTAGGATTGCGGAGTGTTTTCGCGGTGTCGACAAGCCCAGTCACATTTTCGGGTCCCCAGTCGTTCACAGCCATTGGCGCAAACCTTGAGTCCGTCTCGGAGTCAGCTAACTCCGTTGCGGGTAGCTTAATGGGGTGGCCCCCTGAAATATTTCTGAATCCTGTAATTGCTTTGTCGTGACTGCCTTGTTGGGTTTTGATTTGGTTTTTCCGAGGCATATCGAGTGTGTGTTGCTATTTGTGCACCCCTGCAGGGTAAAACTTTCTGAAAGTCGTGTCCGCGGTTATGGACGACTTGGAGCACAGTTTCTCGATCATAGACAAGCATAACTAAAGTACCGCTGTTAACCTGACTAGACTAGGTACCTGACTAGTAAATAGCGCAACACTCATGGAATGGTTAATAAAACTGCCAACGGATGGGGGGGGGGGGGGTTGTTCGTCCGCTTCCTCGTCGGTAAGCGAGGAGCAGGATGGATCTGTGGATATTACCGTTATTACTGTTATAACTGTTGTTATTAATTCACGGACATCCGTCTATCTCTGGTTAGGCGGATGGTTAGCGAGTATCTATAGAATTGTTAGGGTTTATCTTTTGCTGCAATTGCGTCACCCCAGGTTGTGTCCCCTTTAGAGGCATAAAGACTTGCTGAGTACCCCTAGGGTCTCACACGATAAATTATTTGGTTCAGATGAGCAGGTACACTCACAAGATGGATACTGGTTGGAAGAGACGGACGATATGGGCAACAATCATTCGGTGTAGAGATTCCGGGAACGGGGATCCGTGAGATCTGTGGGCAGGATGTGCTTATTTATGGGGCATCTTATGCCGATTTGCTTCTTATCCGTACTCGGATTTTGTCTTCCGCTTCCGCTTGATACTCTGTTGATTGATGTATGAGGAGATATCCTAAACTATTATATCTATCTAGGATATTTGGATCTTGCCGTGTGGCGTTGCTATATTTCCTTTCTTTTTAGATGGAATGGCTCTGATGTACTATTGTATGGTGGCTTGCATACATACTCATTTGTGTATGTAGTTGATCCCTTCGCCTGCCGATTACGCCGCCCGTTCTTGTCCCGATGTTTGGAAATGGTTGGGACGGCCGAAAGGTCTACCTGTGAGTGGCATTTGGGCCCCACCGTACTATTTCAACCATTTCTGCTCATCCAGGCTTGTAACTAGGAGCGTAATTCACCGAGGTAGTTACATCAACCAAATGACTTCTCCAAATATTGGTGTATTGGTGTGTTTCAGTCCCACCCATGGGCACCCCTTTATATAGGCTAAGGGGGTGTGCCTTTCTCAAAGGCTAAGCCATGTGGGACTAAACAAGGGGAAGAGAGGGGGGCACATGGGCCCTTAGGGCTTCATGGGCCAGCCGGCCAGGGGTGGGCCCCACCCCACGCACAGCCCTAGGCTCGCCGGGTGGGCCCCCTTGTGGCGGCTGGGCCTTGGCCCTCTTGGCCCTTAGCCCTTCCCTCTTTCGGTTTTCCCTCATGGTCCTTTATTCACTAGGAAGTCTGGCCCATTAGTAGAATAACCCTTCAAATTAGATTTTAATATTATATTTAATATTAATTACACTAATTAATATGTAAATACATATTACAAAACCTGATTCAACCCGAAATACCTTTCGGTTCCCCTTTCGATACCCTCCGAACAACTTCGGAATTCTCGGAATGATTCCGATCCTTTATTCTTTCTCTGAACAGCTTTTGATTTCTCCACGGAACGATTCCGGCTTTCTCTTTCTCTACTGTGATTTCGGCTTACGAATGATCGCTCTCATCGTACCCTTAAGTGTATCCTCTCACGGCTTGAGAATGCTCTAGACATAATCTGTATCAATGATCAACAGAGGGACCAGGGATATCCATGTGACCCCTATGCATTCCTGATGACAATGTCATTTGAACCACTAAATGTAGCATCCAATTCCTTTTGTTTCTTGATACGACTTGTTCGAGACCCGATCATTGGTATCACATACCTTGTTTAATCTTGTTCACAACAAGTTATGTTTTCTTGTTACCGTGATATTACATCCCCGTGAACGAGTCACATGTTGCAACATTTATTGATATAATCTCACCAAGCCAGCCGTATGTATCTTTACCCATCATGTGGGTGAACAAATCCCGGTCTTGCAGTCACATGGCATCAACTGTTCCTTTGGAATACCCAACGTACACCTTTATGGCCACCGTATTACTAGATAACGGCTGATATAGTCAAAGCAGCCTCGGGAAACAGTGAGTAATATGAGGTCACGGTCTAAGGAAAATGAGTCTAGGTATAGTTGTTGCAATAATAAACTATATGACTTGATTGTGTTGCAATCCTTCGAGGAATGTCCATCACATCTTTCTCCAATAATATGACCCCATTGTCAATTGGCATAAATGCCTATGATCTTGAAACCCAGATCATCCTCATGACCAACGAACTAGTATGAATAGAGGCTACTAGGGACTTGGTTGTTTCATACCACACCTGTACCAATGTTTCTACTTGGCATAGTTATAGCACAATACGAAACAATTATAAACTAATTGAGATATGACAATAAAATCCTATTTATTATTTGTCTCTAGGGCATATCTCCTTCAATTTCAACGAATTTAAGCATAGTTGTCAACGGGTGATACGTCCATAACGTATCTATAATTTTTGATGGGTTTATGCTAATAATATGATTTTGACACTCCTTTTTGTATAAAGTTTATGATTTATTTGGACTAACCTACTAATTGTTGCAAAAGTGCACAATGTTCTTGTTTTACACTTTGATGTGTAGAAATTACCAAGAATACAAGTGGAAACCTTGTTGGAGTCAAATTGGGATTTTTCCAGAAATCTGTCTTAGAACTCTTTTTGAAGATGGTCCAGTTTTGGGTCGAAGACGGCGTCAAACGAAAAACTCTTCAACTACAAAGTTGTTGGAAATTTCACGAAAAACATTCTGGACATAAAATTTAGTTGATTCTGAGTCCAGACTAGCCTTTAGGCCCGATTTACTGCAGCCCAAGAAGGGGTGACGGGAATCCGAGAAGCTATATAAAGGGAGGAAACCTAATTCGCCCAGGGCATCTGCACCCACGAATTTGCAGCCACCAAAGACACCTTTTTGCCTCCCCATGGAACCCATCTCCATGGGGGAGGGCTCCCAAGAAACCATGAAGGAAAGGGGCTAAGGGGCGGTGCTTCCCCATGATACCGGCGGCAGGGAAGGTGTCCCCCGTGTCGCCTTCATCACCATCTTCACCATCTTCACCGCCATGTCCATCACCTAATCCTCCTAGTATGCAGTGGTTCATCCTCCCACACACCTCTGTATCGTCCTATGTAAATATGGTGTTTGATGCTATAAGTTATAATCCTATGATCTATGTCATGTTTGCGTAGTTTCTTTGTTCTTAGATTGAATGGTTGAACGTCTTTAGTTCATTAGAGTTGTATAGTGATATGGTACAGTCCTTTGGTGTCCATTATATTTGTGCGTGCATGGATTAACCATCATAGGGTTTGTAGTATGTGTAAAAGGAAGGGGGAGTTCTGCCGGAGTGACAGAAACCTGAGGACGCGAACCGGAATGTTGCACGTATGGGAGTAAGAGGACCATTAAACTTAAGGCTATGGTTGGGGAAACCTTAATGCATTTATTAGTACTTACAGATGTTTTCTAACAATCCAATCATATAGTACATGTAATTCCAAGTAGTGAAGCGCATGTATATTTAGCCTCCCCCACATAGAAAACTGCATCGAAGACAATGATTCTGATCTATTCGCTATTTAAAGTTGGACAAAGCCACCACAATTACCACCACTATTCCACACTCATGGTTCTGTTAGTTTAGTGTATTTTATTGCTGCAGCAACTAGCTTTACTTTCTTGTTATTTATTATCATGCAAAGCTTTCCCTATTACTCGTATTGTTTCTTTAGTTTATTTCCTAGATAATGCAAACGTTTAGTGTGCATAGAGTTGTATCAGTGGTTGATTGAACTTGAGAGAATATTTATCCTACCTTTAGATCCTCGTTGGGTTTGACACTATTACTTATCGAAAAGGCTACACACGATCCCCTATACTTGTGGGTTATGAAGACCTTTTCTAGCGCCGTTGCGGGGGTGCAATAGCGTGTGGGTGAATATTCTTGTGTGCACCTATTTGCTTTATCTCTAATTAGGTTTTACTTTCAGTTTTAAGTTGTTCTCTATCTTAGTATGGATAGGGAATGCGAATTATAAAAAAAATATTTGTACTTGTTACCTAAAAACGTTTTCAAAAATGAAAGTGATTGGAAAGATGAGTAATGGTTAAGTGGGGGTCTACCTTGAACACTTGTGTTCATGCCTATGAAACCAAAACAAATTCCATGGAATATTTTCAGTTAAAAACTTGTAGGAATGCATGAAGCCTTGAAAAATAAAGATATTTCTGGTATTGATCTTAATGCTTATTCATTCCAAAATACTTGAATCATGCTCCTATACCTAACTTAAAGGCGTTAAAGAAAAGTACTTATTGGAAGATAACCCAAAAGTTTAAGATGAGTCTTGGAAGTTATTACATATGTAATAACCGATCCTTATCCTTTTTATTTGCTTTTGGTACCAAGAGTAACCTCTAATGATAGTGCAGTCATGCATGGGAAAGTTGCTGTCCCGAAACAGATTTTTGTGCTTCGCTGTAAAAATTCGTGTAAAATCTCTATATGTCGGTTTGAGCTGTGAATTTTTTTGCTTCTGCCCCAGGTTGTTATCTAACTTTCGTTAGCTCAACACTTTTCAATTTGAGCAACATAAGGTCTTCGAAAAAATTGGTCTTTACCTGCTGGCCTGTTTTGACAGATTTCTGCCATTATTTGTATTTGCTTCTTGTTGATTCCTTTTTGTGCTCTTTTTGGGGAATTGAGCTTTTTGAGGGAAGTTCTATAGTAGCTTATGTTTTAATGGAAGTTTTATTGTTGTTGTAACTGAACCCAAAGACTTATTATCTTGAGTGCACTAATATTGCTAATAAAGATTGTGTGAAGTTTTGTATGAAGGAAAAATTTCAGGTGTATGGAAAGAGTGATGTAATGAGATGAAGAATGGACTAAAGCTCAAGCTTGGGGATGCCACGTGTGTCACCCCAAGAAATATCCAAGAAGTACAAGCGTCAAAGCTTGGGGATTCCCAAGACATCCCCTTCTTCATCAATAAAAATCTCAGGTTTCTTCCAAACACTTCATTTTTATTGTTTCATACACAGTTGTGTTGTTCTTGGAGCATCTTCGTTTTTATTTTCGTTTGCTTGGTTTTCTTAGTTTGCTTGAATAAATTGGTTGGACCCACTCTTTCATACATTAGTTTTCAAATAAGTGTGGTTTGGATTGGAAAAGAGTAGGAAATTTAATTCTTAAGTGTTAAAAGGAGCTCGTTTTTTACGGTGGCCTATGCTTTGTCATGTCATGCTTGATATTGTTTTGGCTTTATCCTTAGTGATTTTTTCTGTAGTATGACATGTTGTAAACAATTGAGATTGCTTAATGTGCCTCGAAAGAATCATGCGTTGTTTTAGCATATTAACTCATAGTATTGTGGTATTCTACTTTGACGCTTTATTTGGGTTGACTTGGCGCATGCTCACACAATGTTATGACTATCCCAAGTCACCATAGCCTTTATGATCCTTTAGTTTTCAACTTGTAATATCACTTTATGCTTTAATTAATCATGTTTTATCGCTTTGCATGATTATGGACATTATTGCTCTTTTAGTTGGTCGCTCCCTGTCTTTTGCTAGCCTCCATAACCAAGTATGAGTTCCACTCATGCATCCAACTCCAAATAAAACCAAGTTATCCCAAAGAGTCCACCATACCTACCTATTAGCATTTGCTATTCCAAGTATATTCATGCTTTTATCTACCTTCCGAATTAAACTTGTTATGTGAAAATTAGTGATTAAAGCTCTCACGAACTTGATGGTACACTTTATTTTCGTGCACTTAATAAACTTGTGTCCATCTTTGTTGCGTATATGCTTGCGCTTTATAAGTTGAAGTTAGCAGAACCATGTATCATGGGGAATGCTTTCAACATTGCACTTATATTCCGTTGATATCATGATTCTTTTGCTTATGGTTCCCGGCGGTGTGAAATAAAAGGGGAACTTGTAAGATCATGGAGTTTGTATGTGTGTTAGAGAAACGCCTAGGCTGCTAGCCTAAGCCATGCCTAATCATGGTGGAAACTTGTAGCATAACCATAACGAGCACTCTATGAAGCATCCTCGATAAAAACCTATGCAATTAGCAAATAAAAAGATCGCTGAGATGCTCATTGTTTACTTGCCTTGTCATTTTGATTATGGGATAGCTCCTGTATATCATGTGCAATGGGTACCCCATTGGCGGTTCTCTATGATACATATGTACTTACAATGACAAGAGCTTACTTGTGACTGAAGTTGAGTAGCATGAGGTTCGGTACTCGTAAGTAAGGGGCATGAGATTTCAACTTATAACTTGTCAATCATATCCTCTTAGTTGTGTCACTTTAATCTTAATCACCTAAAGACGCTTATGATAGGGGAAATGAGAGCTGAAAGCTAATAAGTACCATATTTTTTGGAAGCTCTTTATGAGACTTGAATCCCTGCTTCCTTCCAAGAAGTACTTTCTTTTACTTTTATGTCGAGTCTCCATCTTCTATCTTTATGCACCTATTAAGAGAGCATAGTGGCCATTCTTAGTTTAATGTGCATTGTCCTAAGACTTGTTGATTGATGCATAACTTTGATATTGCTTGTTCTTAAACTATTTGTATCTAGTCACCCTTATGAACTTTGAAGGTGTCCTATGCATTTATATTTTGCTACTCTATGAGAGACAAGCTGAATACCATTCTCATTATGCTTTCTTTATGTGAAACAAACAAATGTCTTGCAATGCATTGTTATTCATGAATCTTTTGTTTGTGCCTTTTCATTTTACAACATAGTTGCTATGTCTTATTGTTAGAACTCTATCTTTCATGATTCATGTTTAGAGTACCTTAATCCCAGCTATCAATGCTTTTACGATAATGATGATCAAGATTTTGTTGTCTGCATGTCACATAAAAAATTATATTGTTTTGACCGTTTACCTACTCGAGGACGAGCAGGAACTAAGCTTGGGGATGTTGATACGTCCATAATGTATCTATAATTTTGGATGGTTTTATGCTAATAATATGCTTTTGACACTCCTTTTTGTATAAACTTTATGATTTATTTGGACTAACCTACTAATAGTTTCAAAAGTGCAAAATGTTCTTGTTTTACACTTTTATATGTAGGAATTACCAAGAATATAAGTGGAAACCTTGTTGGAGTCAAATTGGGATTTTTCCAGAAATCTATCTCAGAACTCTTTTTGAAGATGGTCACGTTTCTGGTCGAATACGGCGTCAAACGGAAAACTTTTCAACTACAAAGTTGTTATAAATTTCGCGGCAAACGTTTTGGACATCAAATTTAGCTGATTCCGAATACAGACAGGCCTTTTAGGCCCGATTTACTGCTGCCCAAGATGGGGTCACGGGATTCCGAGAAGGTATATAAATGGAGGAAACCTAATTCACCCAGGGTATCTCCACCCATGAGTTTGCAGCCACCAAAGCCATGTTTTTGCCTCCCCCATGGATCCCATCTCCATGGGGGAGGGCTCCCAAGAATCCATGAAGAAAGGGGCTAAGGGGCGATGCTCCCCCATGATACCGGCAATGGGGAAGGAGTCCCCCGCACCGCCGGCGCCGCCGCCGCCTTCTTCACTACCTTTACCGCCATCTCCATCACCTAATCCTCCTACTATGAAGTGGTTCATCCTCCCACACACCTCTGTATCGTCCTATGTAAACATGGTGTTTGATGCTATAAGTTATAATCCTATGATCTATGTCATGTTTGCATAGTTTCTTTGTTCTTAGATTGAACGGTTGAACGTCTTTGGTTCATTAGAGTTGTATGTTGATATGGTACAGTCCTTTGGTGTCCATTATATTTGTGCGCATGGATTAAACATCATAGATTTTGTAGTATGTGTAAAAGGAAGGGGGAGTTCTGCCGGAGTGACAGAAACCTGAGGACGCGAACCGGAACGTTGCACATATGGGAGTAAGAGGACCATTAAACTTAAGGCTATGGTTGGGGAAACCTTAATGCATTGATTAGTACTTACGGATGTTTGCTAACAATCCAATCATATAGTACATATAATTCCAAGTAGTGAAGCGCATGTATATTTAGCCTCTCCCACATAGAAAACTGCATCAAAGACAATGAACCCGATCTATTTGCTATTTAAACTTGGACAAAGCCACCACAATTACCACCACTATTCCACACTCATGGTTTTGTTAGTTTAGTGTATTTTATTACTGCAGCAACTAGCTTTACTTTCTTGTTATTTATTATCATGCAAAGCTTTCCCTATTACTCGTGTTGTTTCTTTAGTTTTATTTCCTAGATAATGCAAACGTTTAGTGTGCATAGAGTTGTATCAGTGGTTGATAGAACTTGAGAGAATATTTATCCTACCTTTAGCTCCTCGTTGGGTTCGACACTCTTACTTATTGAAAAGGCTATACACGATCCCCTATACTTGTGGGTTATTAACGCATATGATTTTTTTTGGATTTCAAGCCGAACAACTACGAGGTAAGGCCAAATCTCTACATCATACTTTATGTTGATGATCCCATATTTAAGAATTTGCATGGTGACAGATTTGGACATATTTTGAAAACAATCGAAGAGGAAGTACTATGAAGAGTATGGCTCGACCAGCTGCTCTCTCGAGAAGGAGCCAAACTTGATTGTTTTCTTTGCTCAATTTTAGGGTCCTTTGTGATAAATGTATGGACCTCGATGTAATTTTCCCTTTTTAGGTCCTTTAGGTAGAATGTACTTTATGCTTATGATCCCATCTCCAAGAATTTGCATGCCGACAGATTTGGCCATCTTTTGAAAACAATCGAAGATATTAAAAACAAAAAACAATCAATTTCATTTTTCCAAGTGACATGAATTTATTTTCTAAAAATCAAGTAAGAAGATTATTTCGATCAGCTGCTGTCTCGAGGAGCCGTACCTGACTATTTTCAATTCCTTGTTTGGTTTAGGGTCCTTTGTGCTAAATGTATGGACCTCGATACAATTTTCCCTGTTTTAGGTCCTTGATGTAAAATGTAGTCCCACCATCTATGTAAAATTCTAACCAAACAGTGTAAGTGGTGAAATTTAAACGAATTTAAGCCTACTAGTCAACAAGGATGGTCATTCTTTGATTTCAAGCCAAACGACGAAGGTCAAGGCCATATCAACATCATACTTTATGCTGATGGCCCCATATGATAGAATTTGCATGGCAACAGATTTGGCCATATTATGAAAACAATCAAAGAGGAAGTAGTATGAAGAGTTTGGCTCAGATCAACTAATCTCTCGAGAAGGAGCCGAACCAGAAATATTTCCTTTTATGGTCCTTTGGGCTAAATGTATGGACCTCCATGTAAATTTCCCTTTTTCGGTCTTTAATGTAAAATATGCTCCCACCGATCGTGTAAAATGCTAACCTAAAAGTAAGTGGTGAAATTTAATTGAATTTAAGCTCAGCTGTCAACGAGTATGAACTTTCTTGGATTTTAAGCCAAACGACCACAAGGTCAAGGCCATATCTCTACATCAAACTTTATGATCCCATATCCAAGAATTTGAATGGTGACAGATTTGTTCATATTTGTAAAACAAGCAAAGAGGAAGTAGTATGAAATGTATGGCTCGATCAGCTGATCTCTCGAGAAGGAGCCGAACGCGACTACTAATCCCTCCGGCCCGAATTAATTGACTTCATTTATTAGATTCGAATGCATCTAGCACTAGAACATGTTTATATACATCTGAATCTAGACAAATTCGAGTCAACTAATTTGAGGGAGTACAATAGAGTAGCAATTCAAACTTTCCGAGTTTCGAAATTTTCACTTCCTTCACAAACATCGGGGGGGAGGATATTCAATAGATCGTCATTCACAGTACTACTAGTACTACACGGTACAGTGAGTAGTAACAAAATAAACTTTTTTTTGATGATAGTACCAAAAGGAAGGACGTCCCAAAAGAAACTTCATTCAACCATTAAGGGGTTGTTTGGTTCAGTGGCTATCCAGTGGATAACATGGGATATCCACTTTTTTTGGGTATGTAGTGTTTGGTTTAGAGGGTGGAGGGAATATGGATAACCACTTTTGGCTCAAAATGGTGGTTGAGCATATCCCACAAAAAAGAGCTGGATGAGCTAAACCACTTTTAGATAGCTCCTCTAAAGCGTTTTCTTGTTCGTTCACCCTTCCTCTCGAGGGAAAATAACCATCTTTCCTTGCCTATGGGCTCGAAACGAGGGCGACCATAGCATAGGCCATCTGGCAGAGCGAGTGTTCGAATACACACGCGGACGTAGGCCGCCGGGCAGAGTGGGCAGGCAGAAGGGGCGTAGGCAGGCAGGTTGACACGGGGTTGATAGGGGCAAAAGGGTGGCGAGCTGCCGGTGGTCGTGGCCGCTGCTAGGGAAGTGGTGAGGCGGATGAAGAAGACAAGGTGAAAGATAAAAATGAAAAAAAATAGTTGGGCTAATAGATTTTGACTGGCTATCCCTAACCACTTTTTATCCCACTTTACCAAACAAAAAAGACTACCCCTAACCAGCCGGTTGGGAACATCCTCATCCCTAAATGACATCCTCTAAACCAAACAGCCCCTAACATAATAACACGAGTTTACATAAAGGACTCGCTGCTGAACTAGTGCAGGTCCGGCGCCTCCTAGCACTATTCTGCACCGCTAGCGGCAGCTCGTGACATCGGCACCAACGCCAGCTCTAGCGACACAGCGGACTCCTGACTCATTGGTGAAAATGTTGGCGCCGGTGAGCACCACCATCTCGCAGCCGTAGTGGAAGGCCTGGCTGTAGAGGTGACATGTGTCCTGAAGTTGACAACCTTGACCTTCAATGTCTCGTCTGGATTGTCATGGAGGTGATACATACAGTACTTGCGGTGACCGTACCCAGCATCTAGGAAGGCGCACGCCAGCTGCCACTTTGTTCTCCATAGGGAGAAGGCCCACATGCGCAGGGAATTGTCCTCCTTTGCGGCGATTTCGGGTCTTTGCGCTCCGGTACAGAGGGCGGCAGCCGGAACATGGCCATGGATGACAGATGAGGACAGAGATGGTTGCTAGAAGTGGGGGATTAGAGATGGATTGATGGTGAGGGGAAGGGGACAGGATAAATAGGAAGGAGATGATTCGATATTAATGTGGCAGATTACCGAAGCTTACGGACAATCAATGTCGCTGATGAAGCCGATGCATGTGGCAAATATCGATGACGATGACTAGGGTAAGCGATTGGACGGAACGCTGACTCTGCTTCCCACACTCGATGGCCCAGTCATAATTTTGTTGTGCGTACAAGGCAACCGCGACTTCCCCCATCTATTGGCCCTACGTAGATGATTGAGTTGATGGGTGAAAACAAATTGATAAAGTGAGCTATTTCCTGCTCCCTCAGGTCCAAGATATTCTATATCTATAATATCTATACCACTATATAGTACTACTACAACATTTTTTGAATTTAGTTTTTCCCTTCAGTTCTAGAACCTTCCCGACGTTGAGTAATCTAAGCCGTTGATCTGTTATGTCCACTCTTGCATCTATGCCTGGCACTTTTTCTAGTGGGAAGCATCGCAGCAGTCACCTCTTCCTTCCCATGTAAGCTTCCGCGCAATGGAGTACAACCGTGCAGGCATAGCAGTGCAGAGAAGGTTGGGGCCCGTGGTGGTCCAGGCCAACTTTCCTTCTGTTTGCCTCATGCTTCTGCCCAAAAATGAGCTCTGGCTGGATGTTTTCTTTCTCTTCCATATTAGGCTGCTCTTCATAGTGCTAAATAACTTAGGCTAGTAAAACTTTTTCACATGTTACTACAGTACCTTCAAAGTGTACTGGGTGAAAACAAATATACAGCGTTACTTTTTATAGATGTGGCTCTTTCATATTTTTTTGAGCTTTACCTATTACAGATCATAATTTTATATAGTGATCATATGTCATACTTTATTATTATGTGGGTCTCACATGCCAACTTACTAATAAAAGGGTGGTGCACAAATACAAAGAGGCCGCTAATCTTATCCAATTAAACTAGGAATTTGTAAATAATAAGGCCTCAAAATATACAAAAAGGACCCTAGTATAGAAAGGAAAGGCGCAATCAGGTAGAGCTTCATTGATTATCAGCTGTAGTATATAAAAGAAGGGCACGGCTCGAGGCCGGATCAGAGAGTCCTCATTTTCCCCCACCCAAATCGCAATGTTTGGGACGGTCACTCTGAAGATGGAAGTCTCTGTTCTCAACTGTTCCTCCTGCTCCCAGCCCCTCAAGCCCCGGCGGGTCTACAAGGTCTCTCCATTTCTCCCTCACAATCCATTGATTTTTCTTTTGTCGGTTCGTCCGTGCAACTATTTTATTTTTCGAACTTCCGTTTCTGCAGTGCATGGATATTCATCTAGTCTACCACCGCTGCGTCCGCAATATCACCTCCTGCCAAAAGTGCGAGCACCCTAGCGGCGGATTCACCCACGAGCCGGCCATGGACGTCTGATATGTTTCAAACGTATCTATAATTTTTGATGTTTCATGCTTGGTTTATATCTACTTTCTTATGTTTTGTCCACACTTTGGAGTATTTTTATATACACTTTCTTGGACTAACCTATTAACAAGATGCCACAGTGCCAGCTGCCTGTTTTCTGCTGTTTTTGGTTCCAGGAATGTCAGAAAATGAATATTCTCGGAATTGGATGGGACAAAAGCCAAAGTCAGTTTTTCACTGAGGGGGGCACGGAGCTAGAATACGAGACGGAGAGGGGCCAGAGGGCTTCCACACCACCTGTTCGCACGGCCAAGCCTAGCCCGCGCCAGAGGGTGGTGTGGCCGCCTAGGGCACCCCCTCGGCCTCCACTTTCGCTTATAAGATGCCTCCGATACAGAAACCCTAAGTACCAGATCAAAAATCCACGAAAAGTTCCACAGCACCACCGCCACCGAAGAGGAGATTCTGGGGACAGAAAGTCTCTGTTCCGGCACCTTGCTGGGATGGGGAAGTGCCCCTGGAGCCATCTCCATCGATCTCCACCACCATCTCCATCACCGTTGCTGATCCCCATGATGATGAGGGAGTAGTTCTTCCTCGAGGCTAAGGGTTCTACCGGTAGCTATGTGTTCATCTCTCTCTATGCATGATCATATTGTGATCATGAGCTTTGTAATGAAGTAGATCTACCTTGCTACTCAAGTGCTTTAATAGATCTCTGCTCTCCCCATATGTGTGCAAGTGACAGCATGCACACCATGGTGGCACTTAGGCTAGAGATTACACATACTTGTTATGAGTTATATTTGGAGTTGGATGTCTCTATGAAATTGTGGTGTTTGCTGGAACCATCTAGTGCTCAAGGTGATAGTGTGGGGTTATCTGGATGGGAAAAGCGAACTTTGAGGTGTGCTGTTATAGCCCTACCATAGATTAGAGTGTCCAACCGGAGAGTAGTTCAGAGTAGTATCATAAAGAGAAGATATTTATATGAGAGTGTTCACTAGTGAAAGTATGATCTCTAGGCCTTGTTTCTATACATTGAAACACCGTTTGCAATTAGATATGTTACATGTTTGCTTGTTGCCATCTTTATTTCAGTTTTCCTTTAGTCTCTTCCATGCCATCAAGCTATTTTATGGCACCGTTACCACTTATAATTATCCATACCACTTCTATTTCACTATCTCTTCGCCGAACTAGTGCACCTATACACCTGACAAGTGTATTGGGTGTGTTGGGGACACAAGAGACTTCTTGTATCTTGATTGCAGGGTTGCTTCAGAGGGGATACCTTTGACCACTTCCTCCCTGAGTTTGATCAACCTTGGGTGATCCACTTAAGGAAAAACTTGCTGTTGTTCTACAAACCTCTGCACTTGGAGGCCCAACAACTTTCTACAAGAATAGAAGTGCGTAGACATCAATGCGTCCTATCAGCGGCTAGGGTCGAGTGCGCGAACAAAGGTTGCAGTAGTTGGCTGCCCTACTACAAACTCCACAAGCACGAAATCATGTGCCGGTATGCTCCCTACACTTGCACGGAGACCGGCTGTGACTTTGCCGCCCCGCCGCCAGCGCTCGTCACCTACCTCGAAGTGGTCCACTCGATCCAAGTGCACAAGATCCAGTATGCCACCACCAAAGCTTTTTAGGAGTTGGTGCCGCTGCCGGGCGAGCCGTCCTGCCGGATCATCGTCATTGGGGAGAAGGACGGTGCCGTGTTTGTTCGGACGATTGGCTCGGTAAGAAAAGTCCCCATCGTGTCTGCGATCTGTGTTAGGGCCGCGATGGGCGACTTGCCAGTGTACAGGTAAGGATGTGGACGGAATGCCCGCCGCTGCTCTCCTGGACGAATGGTAGAAGGAGGACCGGCAACGAGACGGTGGAGCTCGACGCGCCGAGCTGCGCTAAGCCAGGGAAGGTCGCGTTTGAGGACCTTACGTCTTACCTGGCGGGGTCACCTCATTACCTGGTCGGTCCTGCTACCTCGAAGGAGCTGCGTCTCTTCTTTCGCATCGAGTTTTAGTGGTGATGTAAGCTGCTGTTAATTGGTTTAATTGCAGAATGATCGTTTGCATAGCATGAATGGTGGATTTTGTAGTACTAGTACTCTATCTCTGTCCCAAGAAATAAGGCTCCCTTTTTTCTATTTTTTGTTTTACCAAGATTTACTCTAAATATATATAAAGAATGTTGGTACTGTACAAATTTAGAATCATTGGAAAGTTGTTTCAATACGGATTCAACGAAACAAATTTTACACATATAAGTAAATTTTAGTTGCTCCATTTATTCGATCAAACTTTACTTTAAAGCACGCGTGCGCCTTATTCCTTGAAACGGAGCTACTAGATGAGTTCGTGCATGTACTCTCCTGAGTATTTTTCATGAAGTCTTAACTTCCGATGGGTTGGGTGGATCAGTGGATCTACTTTGCTGAGTAGTAAGCTGAATAGGATTAAGGCTCTCTGTTTAGGAAGGCCAGAGGGATAATTGGCAATACTACCAAGTAGATGAACTCTAATTAATTTATGCATGCACAACTAGTTCTATATGCATGAGACGCTAGATAAAAAAAGGGGAACATGATGAGAGATGAAACAACATGCATTGGAAGATTGAGAGAAAATAGAGATATCTAAATTAATGAGTTACGGGAATTAAGACAATAAAGAGGATAGGTCTTATTATACGTAATTTCTAACAATTTTAAAAATCTCTCTAGCCTAATAATCCCAAACAGGGGTAGGAGTACTGGTCAACATACATTCGGCAGTACTAGTATGTACTACTACTACGATTAGTAATACAATAGTGGAGTAGTACGGTAGTAGTAGTACTCCCCTCTGATTCATATTAATTGTCACTTAGTTGGATGTACTTGTATCTAGCACTAAAACATGTCTAGATACATCCATTTTTGCAACAAGTAAATATAGCCATTTTTGGAATAGTACTAGTTTGGTTGGAAGAAATTATATTTTTTCTGTAGTAGGGATGGTGATTTTTTGCTAGTAGTAGTACTAGAGTAGTAGGTAGTAGTAATATAGTACTATGTTTATACTGTACTAACTCAACATACATTCGGCCAATCGACAAATGTTCATCTTGCGGTTCTGCTACTACAGTGCTACTAGTGGTTTTTCAGGTGCCCATTCACCCTCTGTCTTTCAGCAGTACTCCGCCTAAGCAGTATAAATGGAATTACTCAAAGAAAGTCTCTACCACTATAAAATTATAATCTGCATGTCTGTTGATTGACAAGACAATTCATTGAGGTGGGGTGGGTTGTTGGCGTGCGCTACGATGCCTACTCCTACTATCACTCTATAGTCAAAATAAAAGAAACAGCTGCGATTCCTTGCATTAATTCTTGCCTCCGCCCCTTGCATGCCTACAGTATATACATGCATTAACTTCTGCGAGTAGTATAGTACAAGTAGGAGTAGTACCAAGCAAGGATATACCGACACGCAAAGATATACTCGTAGGTCACATGGTGTACCATTCTGAGTCTTCGTCTTCTTCTTTGATATGCTTGCCCTTGCCCTTGCCCTTGCCCTTCTTCCTTAGTTCTTTTTTTGGTTGAACATTTCGAGAGTTTGTTGACCCCTCTCGAAGCTCACTATCCACCTGTATACCTCGTAGGTCGCGTAGGCATTGAGGCTTGCATACTTGATTTGCTCTTCGGTCAGGGGGCATGTTCCCCCACTGCTTGTGGTCCACATCCTCCTTCTTCTTCTTCTTCTTCATGACTTTGTAATGGATTTCTATGAGGGCCACCGCATAGTCAGCCAAAGAATCCTTCTCATTCATGGAGCCGGCAGGCTTCCACCTCTTATGGATGTCCACGAAGTTCGTCACTGGTACTAGAGAACACCTAAGCCTGATACGTTCGTTGCCGATGTCGACGCCTACAAACGAAATGTTAGGGTTGGTGAGGAACTATGCTAGCTTTGAGCATGGCTGGTCGGCCTAGCAGATCTGGTAGACCAGGCAATCCATGTCCACACATAGCTGGACGACAGCAGCCTTCTGCATCGATGATTGGTTGTTGGTGCACTCGATGTCGAGGCCAACAATCTTGTCGTCCGTTTCCTCCAGGAGCTTTTGGATTTTCTCGATGTAATCGTTCACCACCACCGCTCTGTTGGTATACGCCACCTCTAGTGTGGTGTTGCCAGGGTCCACGAAGTAGTACATCTTGTCCAACAGCGCCACCATGGACTGTGATTGGCGCCTTCTTTTGTTTTCCAGAGGTCCAGCCAGGTGACAGAAAAGGAATGGGATAGAGAAGAAAGGAACCGCTAGGAAGATCAGGAGATGCATGCATGAGCGGTTCTGAAGATGAAAGGGCATGCAGTTTCCCCTGGCCCCGCCCACGTACTCCTATAGAATATAATTTATTTACGGATCAGTTTTACGGACGCGGATCATTTACAGCTATAGGTTGATTTCTAGATTATACAAAAAGTACAAGAACCAAACACACGGGATACTTTATGAACGAAGCTCGAAGTATAAATATTTTTTGAGTTTCACCTACTACTATAATTTTATATAAAAAATGATATCTCATACTTATATTATCTGATTCTCACGTGAAAGGCACTTGCAACTCACCAGTTATTTCTTATCGTATCTTATCTTACCACTATATCTCTACCATTATAATGGAGCAGTTTTGAATTGGATCCTTAGCACCAATCCTTACCGTTGGACTGTTAGATCCAATGGTTCATAGCACATGGATTCGTGTTGAATATTACCTAGAGCAAACTCCACCATTTTCGAGAACCATCATGTCACCATCCCCAAAATTTCATAGCATAGTAGGCTGTATTCTCTCTACTACTACAATGGAGCAGTTTTGAATTGGATCCATAGCACCAATCCCGACTGTTGGGCTGTTAGATCCAATGGTTCAGAGGAGCTAGATTCGTGTTGAATAGTACCTACATGTCCTATATATCACCACTATATAAAATTTTAATAGGTAAACCATAAAAAATATAAATTTGATCAACATTTAGAAGTCAGCGATTATTAGCTATCTAAAACTTGAAAATTCTGGTAACATGGTCTAGAGAAACGAGGGAGAAGATTCTAGAATGATGGAGAAGTGTGTTTTGTGTTTTCTGCATACCATTCATTATGATGAAGACTATTAATAAAATCTTCTAGATGCTAGAATGGAAAACAAGATCCAACGGCTAGAAATGTTGGGATTCGCGAGTCTTGATCCAACGGTCAATATTCAAAGTTATTCGTACACATTTCCAGCTTTGGATCAAGACTCTCAAATCCCAACATTGCCATCAGTTGGATCTTCTTTTCCATTTTAGCATCTAAAAAATACTACTCCCTCCGTCCATAAATAACTTACTTGGGTTTGTCTACATTCGAATGTTCTATACACTAAAATGCGTCTAAATATATTCAAATCTAGATAAAACCAACTCAGTTATTTCTGGACGAAGGGAGTACTTTTGATAGTCTTTAGCACAATGTATGCATATTACTACTTCAAGTTACTTACCACTCAGACCAGTCTTAGAGCATCTCTAGCATGGAAAAAAATAGTGCGCTATTTCACGCTATGTAGCGTGATATAGTGTATTTGGAGAGTGCACGATATTTTTTAAATATTTTGCTCGATATGGCGCTATTTTTTAAATAGCATGCTATATCACGCTAAAACATCATAGCGTTAGCGCTATTTCCAGTATAGGGCGTTATTTTTATGTTGGCGGGTGTGGAGTAAGATAACATATGATGAATGTGTCGAGTAAGCAAACATACAATGCAAATTTGATTGTTAAACTTAAGTGATCGTGTCAAGCCACCGCCTCCTCCTGCAGCAACTGGCGCTGTACCTAGATTCAGCCCTGTCGGTTATCCTCCAACTTGGATAGCGCCAAAATCGATTATGCATGTGGAAGTATTAATCTAGCCAATTCATTACATGCTTAAATCGTTTATATTCATGATATAACTATTGTATTTTTAAATTTTTACAAAAATATGTTCTATAAAATAGCGTGTTATTAGCACGCTATAACTTTCATATCGTCCGGACAAAAGCCACTAGCCACTAGAGATCCTCTTAGGCTGGTCATAGTGGGAAACATACAACTCTAGTTCATCTTAATACGTGCCTTCATGTGTATACGTAATTAAGCCGAAGGTAGAGACCTTATCGTTGGAGAAATGGCTCCGGAAATATTCCTTACCTAGAAAGGCTTGGACATTACAGTAAACTATTTTTTCTAGTCATTGGACTATAGATACTCCTAGGAAAGGATTAGATATTATTATTCTATATCTTTTGAACTGTATAGCCAAATTCAAAATCCTAGAGCGGCAAATTCTCCCACCTCACCTTCACCAAAATATTTCGAGTGGTCACACGTTCCAAGTTGTAGCCGTACGAAATTCCTTTTCTACCCCTGACAATGGCCTATGTACTAACGTCGGGCCATGTGTATGGTTCGTAATCCCCCTCCCCCCGAGGGGCCGAGGGGCCCCACTGCTCTGAAGCTAGGTAGTCCACCTTCCACCGCCTCCATTCCTCCAAAGCACTCCGAAAAACCCTAACCCCTTTCTCACCTCCGGCTCCTGCACCACCGCACCGGCCCATCCCCGCAGCGCTTTGTCGGCCTACACGCCACCCAACCCCCTCTCACCTCCAGCATCTGCACCACCACACCGTTATCATCTCCACCGCACTTCACCCGCCTACACGCCACCCAACCCACTATCTCACCTCCAGCTCATGCACCACCGCACCGGAACATCGTCACCGCACTTCGTCGGCCCACACACCACCCCAAACCCCCTATCCCACCTCCGGATCCTGCACCACCACACTTCGCCGGCCTACACGCCATACCTCTATACCATATACTCCTGACCAGTCTAAAGGATTAGCCGACGTCAACCTTACTGAACCCTAGTTCGCCTGACACCCTCTTCCATACAACCGTGTTAGTTTTGCCGACTCCCTAGTCCACAGCACCTGACCTGCTTCACCTACGCCAGTGTGTGCTGCATTAGATCTGCTTCACAGACTCAACAATCCACTACACGGGATCTGTTCCACTGACACTCTTGTGTAGCACCTCGAATCCATAATCGGTCGTAACAGATCTGCTTTACCGACGACGCCGTGCACTACACCGGATCTCCTTCACCGGCCATCTTGTCAAGCAAGCCAGACCCATCAACAACCTCCACAGATCTGCTTCACAGACGCCGCTGAGATCTATCTGCTTCATCCCGACTCACCACTACCGAGCACCCTCGGCGTCCCTAATGTCACCCGCAAAGATGATGTGTATGCGTAAACGATGTCGTGGCCTAGGTAAACCAGATTTGCTTGTTCGTTCGTTTCAATATAGCAGGTATGAGCCTGCAACAGTGAACCGCATTTCTGTATTGGTGGTAAATTCCTGCCTCAATACTGGCTTAATTGATATCCCACTCTCCCTTGATAAATCCGGTGTAGTCTATGTTAAATCCAGGCGTTAAACTATTCTTTCTGTTCCGAGGTATAAGGCGTCCTTGTTATGCATGTTTTTCTTTTACCAACAATTACTCTTAATATACATAAACAATTTTGGTAGTACAAAACAGACATCATTAGAGTTCATTGATATTATGCAGTTCATGGAAAATATTAATTCACTGAACATCTGAGGTTGCCTACCTGTTCAACAGGTTCACAAGTTATGTCATCATAATGTGCACTTGCTTTGTCTGTTGCTACAATACTGACTGCATGTAATTTTGGAGTTCTTGGTAGTTTTAAGCCATTGAACATTTAGGTTAACATTCCCTGCTCTACAAGTTCAGAATTTATGCTATTTTAATTTCAATCTGGTTGTACTAAGCAAACACAGTAACTGCCTTCTCTTATATAATTCATCACAAATATTATGTCATTGAACTTGTTGATTTTGCATTCCCTCTGCAAGTTATGCCATTATTGTTTGTTTCAATTAAGCTTTGACAGTAGCTGCCGCCTATTGTGTACTACTCCCTCCTTTTCAAAATATAAGATGTTTTAGCTTTGTGATAGGAGTGTATCTAGACACCATTTAGTGAGTAGGTTTACTCCAAACGTACATGAACCTACACACTAAGAGTGGTCTATATGATGACTTATACTTTTTGAAACGGAGGGAGTACATCCATTCCGTAAAAGAAGGCATATACAACTTTAAAGTCAAACAATGATGACTTTTACCAAGCTCATAGAAAAATATATTAAGGGTTAATTTGTGGCATTTGTGTATATGAAAATATATGCCCCGATGTATCGAATGGAGTTGGTTTGGTATGGTAGATGTTCCTGGTATGTTCTACAAACTTGGTCCAATTTTCTGTCGATTAACTTGCGAAAAATTTATATGCCTTATTTACTTTAGATTGGATGTAGTATTACATGGCATGTTTTAAGGCACTTAACATGGTTATCTTCATGCCCTGCTCTATAAATTCAATTATAATTTATGTTGCAGCAGTATCTACCTTCTATTATGTAGTTCATGGCATTTTAAGTCACTTCACATATGGGTTAACATTCCCTGCTCTATAAGTTCACGAGATATACCATTGTAATGGCTATCTTGTTCATCCAAATGTTAGTACAGTAACTTCCTTCTCTATAGAAGGTTACACTCTTTATGGAACTTCTCATATTTGTTTGCAATCCTATTTCACAAGTTAAATCATTGTAATTTCTCTCTTGTTCATGCTAAGGACTGACTATAACTGCATTCTATATTGTCGCCATGGCAATCTTTATGTCATTTAAATGTTTGTTTATATTCCGCCATTCCCTGCTCTATGTGTTCACAAGTGATTATACTATAATGTATATCTAGTTCTTTGTAAACAGCAATAGCCACTATCTGATATTATTTCCTCTCACAGGGAACACGGAGAATCAGAAAGTGAATTGCCCCTACAATCTTGTAAGTACCCGTTGCTTTGTATTGCTTAATGCAAACATGTTTTATGTGAATGAGTGGCATGAACCTGTATGCAGAGGAGCAACAATAAAGTAGATGGATCGTCTATCCAAGTACTCAATGCGGTGGATGTCTTCAAAGAACGAACTAACAACAGGATGTCCTCCAACGGGACTTCACAAAAAAGAAATAGTAAGTCTCTTGTTTTTCCTGAGATGTGCACAATGTCATATGCTTGTTTGTACGAGGTACCACATGATTCGGCTAATGATTAGAACAGGGTTGACCTTAACCAAGACTAGACAAAAACCAGACGTAAATCCCTCGATTTATAATTCAATGTGCTCACTTGATTTTGGTGATGATCTATTCTTTCTATATTTGACTTGTGTTCATCTATCTATCTATTATGTGGTGATAATTTAAGTATATCCACTTTTATGCTAATTTATAGTCTATTATTGTATTTTTCTGCTATAATTAAGAGTTTGAATGCACTATGGAGGTAGTCACATTGTCTAGTGTTGGCACCACGTGAGTTGGACAATGATTAGAACAAGATGACCTTTAACGGTACTTCACAAAGACCGAACATAAATCCCTTGATTTGTAATTCAATTTGCCCACTCAATCATGGTGGAGATCTCTTTTTGCTATATTTGACCGGTGATCTTCTATCTATATATATATACGTTAACTAGACCATGATTAGGTGGTGGTGATTGAAGTATATCCACTTTTATGATAATCTATATTCTATTATAATATTAGAGATCACCACCATAATTGAGCTTATATGCACTCTGGAGGTAGTAACATAGTCTAGTGTTATATGTATGAGACTAGTATAAATTACTTGGTCTTGGTGGGGAGTAACTTGGACTAGTAAAATGCATACAATACTAGTCCAAGTTACTATACCAACACTAAAGGGTGTCTAGATACATTCATTTCACAAAACCCATGACATCTTATATTTTGAAACGGAGGGAGTTCTATCTAGACTACTCATAGTGAGATTGTCATAGCTATTATCATCTAATATGTACTATAAATATATGTACTATGACCATGTTAATATGATCTGGAAGTCTATCGTGCACCTATTGTTTGATTGCTTAATTCATTACCTCAATAGCTACTCTACATCATGCACATTTAGAGTCTATTGCCAATTTGATTCCTTAGTTTTCTCATCATTAAAGCAATTTAATGATTTTCTTAACTTAGACGGTCAGAGCACCGCCCTGTCAAGGCGAAGCTGCGGGTTCATCAGTCCCAAACTAGGGATGGCAATTTCTGTGAGAAATACAATGTTTGATTAATAATAAACAAGGGATTTTCATCTATAATAATAAACCACAGTGATCAACTCGATGCCATTGCATGTGTGTTATTTTCATAAACCACACTGATACACTAGATGTCATTGCAGTGTGTCCTTTTCATAAACCACACTCATCCACTAGATGTCATTTCATGTGCGTTCTTTTCATAAACCACACTGATCCACTAGTGTCATTGCATGTGTGTTCTTTTCATAAACCACATGGATCCACTAGATGTCATTGCATGTGTGTTCATTTCATAAACCACATGGATCCACTAGATGTCATTAATTTTGTGTTCTTTTCATAAACCACATGGTTCCAGTAGTTGTCATTGCATTTGTGTTCTTTTCATAAACCACATGGATCCACTAGATGTCATTGCATGTGTGTTCTTTTCATAAACCACATGGATCCACTAGATGTGATTGTATGTGTGTTCTTTTCATAAAGCACACTAATCCACTAGATGTCATTGCTTGTGTGTTGTTTTCATAAACCACATGGATCCACTAGATGTCATTGCATGTGTGTTCTTTTCCAAAACCACATGGATCCACTAGATGTCATTGCATATGTGTAACTTTCATAAACCTAACTGATCCACTAGATGTCATTGCATTTGTGTTTTGTCTATAAACCACACGGATCCACTAGATGTCATTTCATGTGTGTTATTTTCATAAACCACATTGATCCACTGATGTCATTGCATGTGTGTTCTTTTCATAAACCACACTGATCCACTGATGTCATTGCATGTGTGTTCTTTCCATAAACCACACTGATCTGAAAGATGTCATTGCATGTGTGTTCATTTCATAAACCACACCAATCCATTGGTGTCATTGCATGTGAGTTATTTTCCTAGACCTCATTGATCCACTAGATGTCATTGAATGTGTGTTCATTTCATAAACCACATGGATCCACTATATGTCATTGCATGTGTGATAATTTAATAAACCACATGGATCCACTGATGTCATTGCATGTGTGTTATTTTCATAAAACCACATTGATCCACTAGATGTCATTGCATGTGTGTTATTTTCATAAACCACACTGATCCACTAGATGGCATTGCCTGTGTGTTCTTTTCCTAAACCACATGGATCCACTAGTGTCATTGCATGTGTGTTCTTTTCATAAGCCACATTGATCCACTAGATGTCATTGCATGTATGTTCTTTTCCAAAATCACATGAATCCACTAGATGTCATTGCATGTGTGTTCTATTCATAAACCACATGGATCCACTAGAAGCATTGCATGTGTGTTCCTTTCATAAACCACATGGATCCACTAGATGTCATTGCATGTGTGTTCTTTTCATAAACCACACTGATCAACTAGATGTTATTGCATGTGTGTTCTTTTCATAAACCACACTTATCCAATAGATGTCATTGCATGTGTGTTATTTTCATAAACCACACTGATCCATTAGTGTCATTGCATGTGTGTTATTTTCATAAACCACATGGATCCACTAGATGTCATTGCATGTGTGTTCTTTTCCTAAACCACATGGATCCACTAGTGTCATTGCATGTTTGTTCTTTTAATAAACCACATGGATCCTCTAGATGTCATTGCATGTGTGTTCTTTTCCAAATCCACATGAATCCACTAGATGTCATTGCATGTGTGTTCCTTTCATGAACCACATGGATCCACTATATGTCATTGCATGTGTATTCTTTTCACAAACCGCACTGATCAACTTGATGCCGTTGCATGTGTGTTATTTTCATAAACCACACTGATCCACTAGAGGTCATTGCATGTGTGTTCTTTTCATAAACCACACTAATCCACTAGATGTCATTGCGTGTGTGTTATTTTCATAAACCACACTGATCAATTAGTGTCATTGCATGTGTGTTATTTTCATAAACCACATGGATCCACTAGATGTCATTGCATGTGTGTTCATTTCATAAACCACATGGATCCACTAGTGTCATGTCATGTGTGTTCTTTTCATAAACCACATGGATCCACTAGATGTCCTTGCATGTGTGTTCTTTTCATAAACCACACTGATCCACTTATGTCATTGCATGTGTGTTCTTTTCATAAATTACACAGATCCGAAAGATGTCATTGCATGTGTGTTCATTTCATAAACCACATCGATCCAGTAGGTGTCATTGAATTTGTGTTGTTTTCCAAGACCACAATGATCCACTAGATGTCATTGCATGTGTGTTCATTTCATAAATCACATGGATCCACTAGATGTCATTTAATGTGTGTTGTTTTCATAAATCACATAGGTCTAGTATATGTCATTGCATGTGTGCTCTTTTCATAAACCACATGGATCCACTAGATGTTAGTGCATGTGTGTTCTTTTCATAAACCACATGGATCCACTGATGTTATTGCCTATGTGTTCTTTTCATAAACCACAAGGATCCACCAGATGTCATTGTATGTTTGTTCTTTTCATCAACCACACCGATCTACTAGATGTCATTGGATGTGTGTTATTTTCATAAACCACACTAAGCCACGAGATGTCATTGCATGTGTGTTCTTTTTCCTAAACCACATGGATCAACTAGTGTCATTGCATGTTTGTTCTTTTTATAAACCACATGGATCTACTAGATGTCATTGCATGTGTGTTGTTTTCCAAAACCACATGGATCTACTAGATGTCATTGCATGTATGTTCTTTTCATAAACCACATGGATCCACTAGATGTCAGTGCATGTTTGTTCTTTTCATAAACCACATGGATCCACTGATGTCCTTGCATGTGTGTTATTTTCATAAACCACATGGCTCCACTAGATGTCATTGCATGTTTGTTCTTTTCATAAACCACATTGATCCACTAGATGTCATTGCATGTGTTATTTTCATAAACCACATTGATCCACTAGATGTCATTCCATGTATGTTCTGTTCCTGAACCACATGGATCCACTAGTGTCATTGCATGTGTGTTCTTTAATAAACCACATAGATCCTCTAGATGTCATTGCATGTGTGTTCTTTTCCAAAATGACATGAATCCACTAGATGTCATTGCATGTGTGTTCTTTTCATAAACCACATGTATCCACTAGATGGCATTGCATGTGTGTTCCTTTCCTAAACCACATGGATCCACTAGATGTCATTGCATGTATGTTCTTTTCATAAACCACACTGATCAACCCCATGTCATTGCATGTGTGTTCTTTTCATAAACCACACTGATCCACTAGATGTCATTGCATATGTGTTGTTTTCATAAACCACACTAATCCACTAGATGGCATTGCATGTGTGTTCTTTTCATAAACAAAACTAATCCACTAGTGTCATTGCATGTGTGTTCTTTTCATAAACCACACTGATCCACTGATGTCATTGCATGTGTGTTCTTTTCCAAAACCATATGGATCCACCAGATGTCATTGCATATGTGTTCCTTTCATAAGCGTAACTGATCCACCAGATGTCATTGCTTGTGTGTTTTATCAATAAACCACACTGATCCACTAGATGTCATTGCATGTGTGTTCTTTTGATAAACCACACTGATCCACTGATGTCATTGCATGTGTGGTCTTTTCATAAATCACATGGATCCACTAATGTCATAGCATGTGTGTTCTTTTCTTAAACCACATGGATCCACTAGATGTCATTGCATGTGTGTTCATTTCATAAACCACATGGATCCACTACATGTCATTGCATGTGTGTTCTTTTCATAAACCACACCGATCCACTGATTTCATTGCATGTGTGTTCTTTTCATAAACAACACTGATCCGAAAGATGTCATTGCATTTGTGTTCATTTCATAAACCACATCGATCCAGTAGGTGTCATTAAATGATTTTATTTTCATAAACCACATGGATCCACTATATGTCATTGCATTTTTGTTCTTTTCATAAACCACATGGATCCACTAGATGTGAGTGCATGTGTGTTATTTTCATAAAGTACATGGATCCACTAATGTCATTCCATGTGCGATAATTTAATAAACCACATGGATCCACTGATGTCATTGCATGTGTGTTATTTTCATAAAACCACATTGATCCACTAGATGTCATTGCATGTGTGTTATTTTCATAAACCACACTGATCCACTAGATGGCATTGCTTGTGTGTTCTTTTGCTAAACCACAAGGATCCACTAGTGTCATTGCATGTGTGTTCTTTTCATAAGCCACATGGATCTAATGGATGTCATTGCATGTATGTTCTTTTCCAAAACCACATTAATCCACTAGATGTCATTGCATGTGTGTTCAATTCATAAACCGCATGGATCGACTAGATGCATTGCATGTTTGTTCCTTTCATAAACCACATGGATCCACTAGATGCCATTGCATGTGTGTTCTTTTCATAAACCACACTGATCAACTAGATGTGATTGCATGTGTGTTCTTTTCATAAACCACACTTATCCACTAGATGTCTTTGCATGTGTGTTCTTTTCATAAACCACACTGGTCCTCTAGTCTGTGTTCTTTTCATAAACCACACTGATCCACTAGTGTAATTGCATGTGTCTTATTTTCATAAACCACATGGATCCACTAGATGTCATTATATGTGTGTCCATTTTATAAACCACATGGATCCACTAGTGTCATTGCATGTGTATTCTTTTCATAAACCATACTGATCCACTAGATGTCATTACATGTGTGTTCTTTTCATAAACCACACGGATCCACTAGTGTCATTGCATGTGTTTTCTTTTGATAAATCGCATGGATCCACTAGATGTCATTGCATGTGTGTTCATTTCATAAACCACATGGACCCACTAGTGTCATTGTACGTGTGTTCTTTTCATAAACCACAAGGATCCACTAGATGTCATTGTATGTGTGTTCTTTTCATAAACCACAAGGATTCACCAAGTGCCATTGCATGTTTGTTCTTTTCATAAACCACACTGATCCACTAGATGTCATTGGATGTGTGTTCTTTTCATAAACGACACTAATCCACTAATGTCATTGCATGTGTGTTCTTTTCATAAACCACACTGATCCACTGATGTCATTGCATGTGTGTTCTTTTCATAAACCACACTGATCCACTGATGTCATTGCATGTGTGGTCTTTTCATAAATCACATGGATCCACTAATGTCATAGCATGTGTGTTCTTTTCATAAACCACATGGATCAACTCGATGCCATTGCATGTGTGTTCATTTCATAAACCACACTAATCCACTAGATGTCATTACATGTGTGTTCTTTTCATAAACCACATGGATCCACTAGATGTCCTTGCATGTGTGTTCTTTTCATAAACCACACTAATCCACTTATGTCATTGCATGTGTGTTCATTTCATAAATTACACAGGTCCGAAAGATGTCAGTGCATGTGTGTTCATTTCATAAACCACATCGATCCAGTAGGTGTCATTGAATTTGTGTTGTTTTCCAAGACCACAATAATCCACTAGATGTCATTGCATGTGTGTTCGTTTCATAAATCACATGGATTCACTAGATGTCATTTAATGTGTGTTCTTTTCATAAATCACATAGGTCTAGTATATGTCATTGCATGTGTGCTCTCTTCATAAACCACATGGATCCACTAGATGTTAGTGCATGTGTGTTCTTTTCATAAACCACATGGATCCACTGATGTTATTGCCTATGTGTTCTTTTCATAAACCACAAGGATCCACCAGATGTCATTGCATGTTTGTTCTTTTCATAAACCACACTGATCCACTAGATGTCATTGCATGTGTGTTATTTTCATAAAGCACACTAAGCCACGAGATGTCATTGCATGTGTGTTCTTTTTCCTAAACCACATGGATCCACTAGTGTCATTGCATGTTTGTTCTTTTTATAAACCACATGGATCTACTAGATGTCATTGCATGTGTGTTGTTTTCCAAAACCACATGGATCCACTAGATGTCATTGCATGTGTGTTCTTTTCATGAACCACATGGATCCACTAGATGTCAGTGCATGTGTGTTCTTTTCATAAACCACATGGATCCACTGATGTCCTTGGATGTGTGTTATTTTCATAAACCACATGGCTCCACTAGATGTCATTGCATGTTTGTTCTTTTCATAAACCACATTGATCCACTAGATGTCATTGCATGTGTTATTTTCATAAACCACATTGATCCACTAGATGTCATTGCATGTGTGTTCTTTTCCTGAACCACATGGATCCACTAGTGTCATTGCATGTGTGTTCTTTAATAAACCACATAGATCCTCTAGATGTCATTGCATGTGTGTTATTTTCATAAACCACATGTATCCACTAGATGTCATTGCATGTGTGTTCCTTTCCTAAACCACATGGATCCACTAGATGTCATTGCATGTATGTTCTTTTCATTAACCACACTGATCAACCCGATGTCATTGCATGTGTGTTCTTTTCATAAACCACACTGATCCACTAGATTTCATTGCATATGTGTTCTTTTAATAAACCACACTAATCTACAAGATGTCATTGCAAGTGTGTTCTTTTCATAAATGACACTAATCCACTAGTGTCATTGCATGTGTGTTCTTGTCATAAACCACACTGATGTCATTGCATGTGTGTTCTTTTCAAAAACCATATGGATCCACTAGATGTCGTTGCATATGTGTTCCTTTGATAAGCGTAACTGATCCACCAGATGTCATTGCTTGTGGGTTTTATCAATAAACCACACTGATCCATTAGATGCCATTGCATGTGTGTTCTTTTTATAAACCACACTGATCCACTGATGTCATTGCACATGTGGTCTTTTCATAAATCACATCGATCCACTAATGTCATAGCATGTGTGTTCTTTTCATAAACCACAAGGATCCACTAGATATCATTGCATGTGTGTTCATTTCATAAACCACATGGATCCAGTAGATGTCATTGCATGTGTGTTCTTTTCATACACCACACTGATCCATTGATTTCATTGCATGTGTGTTCTTTTCATAAACAACACTGATCCGAAAGATGTCATTGCATGTGTCTTCATTTCATAAACCACATGGATCCAGTAGGTGTCATTAAATTATTTTATTTTCATAAACCACATGGATCCACTATATGTCATTGCATGTTTGTTCTTTTCATAAACCACATGGATCCACTAGATGTGAGTGCATGTATGTTCTTTACATAAACCACATGGATCCACTAATGTCATTGCATGTGTGATAATTTAATAAACCACATGGATCCACTGATGTCATTGCATGTGTGTTATTTTCATAAAACCACATTGATCCACTAGATGTCATTGCATGTGTGTTATTTTCATAAACCACACTGATCCACTAGATGGCATTGCCTGTGTGTTCTTTTCCTAAACCACATGGATCCACTAGTGTCATTGCATGTGTGTTCTTTTCATAAGCCACATGGATCCACTAGATGTCATTGCATGTATGTTCTTTTCCAAAACCACATGAATCCACTAGATGTCATTGTATGTGTGTTCTATTCATAAACCACATGGATCCACTAGATGCATTGCATGTGTGTTCCTTTCATAAACCACATGGATCCACTAGATGTCATTGCATGTGTGTTCTTTTCATAAACCACACTGATCAACTAGATGTGATTGCATGTGTGTTCTTTTCATAAACCACACTTATCCAATAGATGTCATTGCATGTGTGTTCTTTTCATAAACCACATGGATCCAGTAGGTGTCATTAAATGATTTTATTTTCATAAACCACATGGATCCACTATATGTCATTGCATGTTTGTTCTTTTCATAAACCACATGGATTCACTAGATGTGAGTGCATGTATGTTCTTTACATAAACCACATGGATCCACTAATGTCATTGCATGTGTGATAATTTAATAAACCACATGGATCCACTGATGTCATTGCATGTGTGTTATTTTCATAAAACCACATTGATCCACTAGATGTCATTGCATGTGTGTTATTTTCATAAACCACACTGATCCACTAGATGGCATTGCCTGTGTGTTCTTTTCCTAAACCACATGGATCCACTAGTGTCATTGCATGTGTGTTCTTTTCATAAGCCACATGGATCCACTAGATGTCATTGCATGTATGTTCTTTTCCAAAACCACATGAATACACTAGATGTCATTGCATGTGTGTTCTTTTCATAAACCACATGGATCCACTAGATGGCATTGAATGTGTGTTCCTTTCCTAAACCACATGGATCCACTAGATGTCATTGCATGTATGTTCTTTTCATAAACCACACTGATCAACCCGATGTCATTGCATGTGTGTTCTTTTCATAAACCACACTGATCCACTAGATGTCATTGCATATGTGTTGTTTTCATAAACCAAACTAGTCCTCTAGTGTGTGTTCTTTTCATAAACCACACTGATCCAATAGTGTAATTGCATGTGTTTTCTTTTCATAAACCACATGGATCCACTAGATGTCATTATATGTGTGTCCATTTCATAAACCACATGGATCCACTAGTGTAATTGCATGTGTGTTCTTTTCATAAACAACACTGATCCACTAGATGTCATTGCATATGTGTTCTTTTCATAAACCACACTGATCCACCAGTGTCATTGCATGTGTGTTCTTTCATAAACCACATGGATCCACTAGATGTCATTACTTTTGTGTTCATTTCATAAACCACATGGATCCACTAGTGACATTGTATGTGTGTTCTTTTCATAAACCACATGGATCCACTAGATGTCATCATATGTGTGTTCTTTTCATAAACCACACTGATTCGAAAGATGTCATTGGATGTGTGTTCTTTTCATAAACGACACTAACCCACTAGTGTCATTGCATGTGTGTTCTTTTCATCAACCACACTGATCCACTGATGTCATTGCATGTGTGTCCTTTTCCAAAACCACATTGATCCACTATATGTCATTGCATATGTGTTCCTTCCATAAGTGTAACTGATCCACCAGATGTCATTGCTTGTGTGTTTTATCAATAAACCACACTGATCCACTAGATGTCATTGCATATGTGTTCTTTTCATAAACCAGAGTGATGCACTGAGAGTAATGCATGTGTGGTATTTTCATAAATCACATGGATCCACTAATGTCATAGCATGTGTGTTCTTTTCGTAAACCACATGGATCCACTAGATTTCATTGCATGTGTGTTCATTTCATAAACCATATGGATCCACTAGATGTCATTGCATGTGTGTTCTTTTCATAAACCACACTGATCCACTGATTTCATTGCATGTGTGTTCTTTTCATAAACCACACTGATCCACTAGATGTCATTGCATGTGCGTTCTTTTCATAAACCACATTGATCCACTAGTGTCATTACATGTGTGTTCATTTCATAACCCACATGGATCCACTAGATTTCATTGCATGTGTGTTCATTTCATAAACCACATGGATCCACTAGATGTCATTAATTGTGTGTTCTTTTCATAAACCACATGGATCCACTAGTTGTCATTGCATTTGTGTTCTTTTCATAAACCACATGGATCCACTAGATGTCATTGCATGTGTGTTCTTTTCATAAACCACATGGATCCACTAGATGTGATTGCATGTGTGTTCTTTTCATAAAGCACACTAATCCACTAGATGGCATTACTTGTGTGTTGTTTTCATAAACCACATGGATCCACTAGATGTCATTACATGTGTGTTCTTTTCCAAAACCACATGGATCCACTAGATGTCATTGCATATGTGTAACTTTCATAAACCTAACTGATCGACTAGATGTCATTGCATGTGTGTTTTATCTATAAACCACACGGATCCACTAGATGTCATTGCATGTGTGTTCTTTTCATAAACCACACTGATACACTGATGTCATTGCATGTGTGTTATTTTCATAAACCACATTGATCCACTGATGTCATTGCATGTTTGTTCTTTCCATAAACCACACTGATCCACTAATGTCATTGCATGTGTGTTCTTTCCATAAACCACACTGATCTGAAAGATGTCATTGCATGTGTGTTCATTTCATAAACCACACTATTCCATTGGTGTCATTGCATGTGGGTTATTTTCCTAGACCTCATTGATCCACTACATGGCAATTGAATATGTGTTCTTTTTATAAACCTCACTGATCCACTGATGTCATTGCATGTGTTGTCCTTTCATAAATCACATGGATCCACTAATGTCAGAGCATGTGTGTTCTTTTCATAAACCACATGGATCCACTAGATGGCATTGAATGTGTGTTCCTTTCCTAAACCACATGGATCCACTAGATGTCATTGCATGTATGTTCTTTTCATAAACCACACTGATCAACCCGATGTCATTGCATGTGTGTTCTTTTCATAAACCACACTGATCCACTAGATGTCATTGCATATGTGTTGTTTTCATAAACCAAACTAGTCCTCTAGTGTGTGTTCTTTTCATAAACCACACTGATCCAATAGTGTAATTGCATGTGTTTTCTTTTCATAAACCACATGGATCCACTAGATGTCATTATATGTGTGTCCATTTCATAAACCACATGGATCCACTAGTGTAATTGCATGTGTGTTCTTTTCATAAACAACACTGATCCACTAGATGTCATTGCATATGTGTTCTTTTCATAAACCACACTGATCCACCAGTGTCATTGCATGTGTGTTCTTTCATAAACCACATGGATCCACTAGATGTCATTACTTTTGTGTTCATTTCATAAACCACATGGATCCACTAGTGACATTGTATGTGTGTTCTTTTCATAAACCACATGGATCCACTAGATGTCATCATATGTGTGTTCTTTTCATAAACCACACTGATTCGAAAGATGTCATTGGATGTGTGTTCTTTTCATAAACGACACTAACCCACTAGTGTCATTGCATGTGTGTTCTTTTCATCAACCACACTGATCCACTGATGTCATTGCATGTGTGTCCTTTTCCAAAACCACATTGATCCACTATATGTCATTGCATATGTGTTCCTTCCATAAGTGTAACTGATCCACCAGATGTCATTGCTTGTGTGTTTTATCAATAAACCACACTGATCCACTAGATGTCATTGCATATGTGTTCTTTTCATAAACCAGAGTGATGCACTGAGAGTAATGCATGTGTGGTATTTTCATAAATGACATGGATCCACTAATGTCATAGCATGTGTGTTCTTTTCGTAAACCACATGGATCCACTAGATTTCATTGCATGTGTGTTCATTTCATAAACCATATGGATCCACTAGATGTCATTGCATGTGTGTTCTTTTCATAAACCACACTGATCCACTGATTTCATTGCATGTGTGTTCTTTTCATAAACCACACTGATCCACTAGATGTCATTGCATGTGCGTTCTTTTCATAAACCACACTGATCCACTAGTGTCATTACATGTGTGTTCATTTCATAACCCACATGGATCCACTAGATTTCATTGCATGTGTGTTCATTTCATAAACCACATGGATCCACTAGATGTCATTAATTGTGTGTTCTTTTCATAAACCACATGGATCCACTAGTTGTCATTGCATTTGTGTTCTTTTCATAAACCACATGGATCCACTAGATGTCATTGCATGTGTGTTCTTTTCATAAACCACATGGATCCACTAGATGTGATTGCATGTGTGTTCTTTTCATAAAGCACACTAATCCACTAGATGGCATTACTTGTGTGTTGTTTTCATAAACCACATGGATCCACTAGATGTCATTACATGTGTGTTCTTTTCCAAAACCACATGGATCCACTAGATGTCATTGCATATGTGTAACTTTCATAAACCTAACTGATCGACTAGATGTCATTGCATGTGTGTTTTATCTATAAACCACACGGATCCACTAGATGTCATTGCATGTGTGTTCTTTTCATAAACCACACTGATACACTGATGTCATTGCATGTGTGTTATTTTCATAAACCACATTGATCCACTGATGTCATTGCATGTTTGTTCTTTCCATAAACCACACTGATCCACTAATGTCATTGCATGTGTGTTCTTTCCATAAACCACACTGATCTGAAAGATGTCATTGCATGTGTGTTCATTTCATAAACCACACTATTCCATTGGTGTCATTGCATGTGGGTTATTTTCCTAGACCTCATTGATCCACTACATGGCAATTGAATATGTGTTCTTTTTATAAACCTCACTGATCCACTGATGTCATTGCATGTGTTGTCCTTTCATAAATCACATGGATCCACTAATGTCAGAGCATGTGTGTTCTTTTCATAAACCACATGGATCCACTAGATGTCATTGCATGTGTGTTCATTTCATAAACCACATGGATCCACGAGATGTCATTGCATGTGTGTTCTTTTCATAAACCACACTGATCCACGGATTTCATTGCATGTGTGTTCTTTTCATAAACAACACTGATCCGAAAGATGTCATTGCATGTGTGTTCATTTCATAAACCACATGGATCCAGTAGGTGTCATTAAATGATTTTATTTTCATAAACCACGTGGATCCACTATAAGTCATTACATGTTTGTTCTTTTCATAAACCACATGGATCCACTAGATGTGAGTGCATGTGTGTTCTTTACATAAACCACATGGATCCACTAATGTCATTGCATGTGTGATAATTTAATAAACCACATGGATCCACTGATGTCATTGCATGTGTGTTATTTTCATAAAACCACATTGATCCACTAGATGTCATTGCATGTGTGTTATTTTCATAAACCACAATGATCCACTAGATGGCATTGCCTGTGTGTTCTTTTCCTAAACCACATGGATCCACTAGTGTCATTGCATGTGTATTCTTTTCATAAGCCACATGGATCCACTGGATGTCATTGCATGTATTTTCTTTTCCAAAACCACATGAATCCACTAGATGTCATTGCATGTGTGTTTTATTCATAAACCACATGGATCCACTAGATGCATTGCATGTGTGTTCCTTTCATAAACCACATGGATCCACTAGATGTCATTGCATGTGTGTTCTTTTCATAAACCACACTGATCAACTAGATGTGATTGCATGTGTGTTCTTTTCATAAACCACACTTATCCACTAGATGGCATTGCATGTGTGTTCTTTTCCTAAACCACATGGATCCACTAGTGTCATTGCATGTGTATTCTTTTCATAAGCCACATGGATCCACTGGATGTCATTGCATGTATATTCTTTTCCAAAACCACATGAATCCACTAGATGTCATTGCATGTGTGTTTTATTCATAAACCACATGGATCCACTAGATGCATTGTATGTGTGTTCATTTCATAAACCACATGGATCCATTAGATGTCATTGCATGTGTGTTCTTTTCATAAACCACACTGATCAACTAGATGTGATTGCATGTGTGTTCTTTTCATAAACCACACTTATCCACTAGATGTCATTGCATGTGTGTTCTTTTCATAAACAACACTGGTCCTTTAGTGTGTGTTCTTTTCATAAACCACACTGATTCACTAGTGTAATTGCATGTGTTTTCTTTTCATAAACCACATGGATCCACTAGATGTCATTATATGTGTGTCCATTTCATAAACCACATGGATCCACTAGTGTCATTGCATGTGTGTTCTTTTCATAAACCACACTGATCCACTAGATGTCATTGCATGTGTGTTCTTTTCATAAACCACACTGATCCACTAGTGTCATTGCATGTGTGTTCTTTTCATAAACCACATGGATCCACTAGATGTCATTGCATGTGTGTTCATTTCATAAACCACATGCATCCACTAGTGTCATTGTACGTGTGTTCTTTTCATAAACCACAAGGATCCACCAAGTGTCATTGCATGTTTGTTCTTTTCATAAACCACACTGATCCACTGATGTCATTGCATGTGTGTTCTTTTCCAAAACCACATTGATCCACAAGATGTCATTGCATATGTGTTCCTTTCATAAGCGTAACTGATCCACCAGATGTCATTGCTTGTGTGTTTTATCAATAAACCACACTGATCCACTAGATGTCATTGCATGTGTGTTCTTTTCATAAACTAGACTGATCCACTGATGTCAATGCATGTGTGGTCTTTTCATAAATCACATGGATCCACTAATGTCTAGCATGTGTGTTCTTTTCATAAACCACATGGATCCACTAGATGTCATTGCATGTGTGTTCATTTCATAAACCACACTGATACACTAGATGTCATTGTAGTGTGTCTTTTTCATAAACCACACTAATCCACTATATTGCATTGCATGTGTGTTCTTTTCATAAACCACACTGATCAACTAGTGTGATTACATGTGTGTTCTTTTCATAAACCACATGGATCCACTAGACGTCATTGCATGTGTGTTCATTTCATAAACCACATGGATCCACTAGATTTCATTGCATGTGTGTTCATTTCATAAACCACATGGATCCACTAGATGTCATTAATTGTGTGTTCTTTTCATAAACCACATGGATCCACTAGTTGTCATTGCATTTGTGTTCTTTTCATAAACCACATGGATCCACTAGATGTCATTGCATGTGTGTTCTTTTCATAAACCACATGGATCCACTAGATGTGATTGCATGTGTGTTCTTTTCATAAAGCACACTAATCCACTAGATGTCATTGCTTGTGTGTTGTTTTCATAAACCACATGGATCCACTAGATGTCATTGCATGTGTGTTCTTTTCCAAAACCACATGGATCCAATAGATGTCATTGCATATGTGTAACTTTCATAAACCTAACTGATCGACTAGATGTCATTGCATGTGTGTTTTATCTATAAACCACACGGATCCACTAGATGTCATTGCATGTGTGTTCTTTTCATAAACCACACTGATACACTGATGTCATTGCATGTGTGTTATTTTCGTAAACCACACTGATCCACTGATGTCATTGCATGTTTGTTCTTTCCAAAAACCACACAGATCCACTGATGTCATTGCATGTGTGTTCTTTCCGTAAACCACACTAATCTGAAAGATTTCATTGCATGTGTGTTCATTTCATAAACCACACCATTCCATTGGTGTCATTGCATGTGGGTTATTTTCCTAGACCTCATTGATCCACTACATGGCAATTGAATATGTGTTCTTTTTATAAACCTCACTGATCCGCTGATGTCATTGCATGTGTGGTCTTTTCATGAATCACATGGATCTACTGATGTCATACCATGTGTGTTCTTTTCATAAACCACATGGATCCACTAGATGCCATTGCATGTGTGTTCATTTCATAAACCATATGGATCCACTAGATGTCAATGCATGTGTGTTCTTTTCATAAACCGCACTGATGCACTGATTTTATTGCATGTGTGTTCTTTTCATAAACCACACTGATCCACTAGATGTCATTGCAAGTGCGTTCTTTTCATAAACCACATTGATCCACTAGTGTCATTACATGTGTGTTCATTTCATAAACCACATGGATCCACTAGATGTCATTGCATGTGTGTTCATTTCATAAACCACGTGGATCAACTAGATGTCATTAATTGTGTGTTCTTTTCATAAACCACATGGATCCACTAGTTGTCATTGCATTTGTGTTCTTTTCATAAACCACGTGGATCCACTAGATGTCATTGCATTTGTGTTCTTTTCATAAACCACATGGATCCACTAGATGTGATTGCATGTGTGTTCTTTTCATAAAGCACACTAATCCACTAGATGTCATTGCTTATGTGTTGTTTTCATAAACCACATGGATCCACTAGATGTCATTGCATGTGTGTTCTTTTCCAAAATCACATGGAACCACTAGATGTCATTGCATATGTGTAACTTTCATAAACCTAATTGATCGACTAGATGTCATTGCATGTGTGTTTTATCTATAAACCACACGGATCCACTTGATGCCATTGCATGTGTGTCCTTTTCATAAACCACACTGATCCACTGATGTCATTGCATGTTTATTCTCTCCATAAACCACACTGATCCACTGATGTCATTGCATGTGTGTTCTTTCCATAAACCACACTGATCTGAAAGATGTCATTGCATCTGTGTTCATTTCATAAACCACACCATTCCATTGGTGTCACTGCATGTGGGTTATTTTCCTAGACCTCATTGATCCACTACATGGCAATTGAATGTGTGTTCATTTCATAATCCACATGGATCCACTATATGTCATTGCATGTGTGTTATTTTCATACACCTCATGGATCCACTAGATGTCAGTGCATGTGTGTTCTTTTCATAAACCACATGTATCCACTAATGTCATTGCATGTGTGTTATTTTCATAAAGAACATGTATCCACTAGATGTCATTGGATGTTTGTTCTTTTCATAAACCACACTAATCCACTAGATGTCATTGCATGTGTGTTATTTTCATAAACCACACTGATCCATTAGATGTCATTGCATGTGTTCTTTTCCTAAACCACATGGATCCACTAGTGTCATTGCATGTCTGTTCTTTTAATAAACCACATGGATCCTCTAGATGTCATTGCATGTGTGTTCTTTTCCAAAACCACATGAATCCACTATATGTCATTGCATGTGTGTTCCTTTCATAAACCAGACAGATCCGAAAGATGTCAGTGCATGTGTGTTCATTTCATAAACCACAATGATCCACTAGTGTCATTTAATTTGTGTTGTTTTCCTAGACCACAGTGATCCACTAGATGTCATTGCATGTGTGTTTGTTTCATAAATCACATGGATCCACTAGATGTCATTAAATGTGTGTTCTTTTCATAAACCACATAGGTCCAGTATATGTCATTGCATGTGTGCTCTTTTCATAAACCACATGGATCCACTAGATGTTAGTGCATGTGTGTTCTTTTCATAAACCACATGGATCCACTTATGTCATTGCATGTGTGTTCTTTTCATAAACCACAAGGATCCACCAAGTGTCATTGCATGTTTGTTCTTTTCATAAACCACACTGATCCACTAGATGTGATTGCATGTGTGTTCTTTTCATAAAGCACACTAATCCACTAGATGTCATCGCTTGTGTGTTGTTTTCATAAAACACACTGATCAACTAGATGTCATTGCATGTGTGTTCTTTTCATAAACCACACTTATCCACTAGATGTCATTGCATGTGTGTTCTTTTCATAAACCACACTGGTCCTCTAGTGTGTGTTGTTTTCATAAACCACACTGATCCACTAGCGTAATTGCGTGTGTCTTCTTTTCATAAACCACATGGATCCACTAGATGTCATTATATGTGTGTCCATTTCATCAACCACATGGATCCACTAGTGTCATTGCATGTGTGTTCTTTTCATAAACCACACTGATCCACTAGATGTCATTGCATGTGTGTTCTTTCCATAAACCACACTGATCCACTAGTGTCATTGCATGTGTGTTCTTTTCATAAACCACATGGATCCACTAGATGTCATTGCATGTGTGTTTATTTCATAAACCACATGGATCCACTAGTGTCATTGTATGTGTGTTCTTTTCATAAACCACATGGATCCACTAGATGTCATTGTATGTGTGTTCTTTTCAAAAACCACACTGATCCAGTTATGTCATTGCATGTGTGTTCTTTTCATAAACCACAAGGATCCACCAAGTGTCATTGCATGTTTGTTCTTTTCATAAACCACACTGATCCACTAGATGTCATTGGATGTGTGTTCTTTTCATAAACAACACTAATCCATTAGTGTCATTGCATGTGTGTTATTTGCATAAACCACACTGATCCACTGATGTCATTGCATGTGTGTTCTTTTCATAAACCACACCAATCCACTGATGTCATTGCATGTGTGGTCTTTTCATAAATCACATGGACCCACTAATGTCATAGCATGTGTGTTCTTTTCATAAACAAAATGGATCCACTAGATGTAATTGCATGTGTGTTCATTTCATAAACCATATGGATCCACTAGATGTCATTGCATGTGTGTTCTTTTCATACACCACACGGATCCGCTGATTTCATTGCATGTGTGTGCTTTTCATCAACAACACTGATCAGAAAGATGTCATTGGATGTGTGTTCATTTCATAAACCACATGGATCCACTAGATGTCATTAAATGATGTTATTTTCATAAACCACATGGATCCACTATATGTCATTGCATGTGTGTTCTTTTCATAGACCACATGGATCCACTAGATGTCAGTGCATGTGTGTTCTTTTCATAAACCACATGGATCCACTGATGTCATTGCATGTGTCATATTTTCATAAACCACATGGATCCACTGATGTCATTGCATGTGTGTTATTTTCATAAACCACACTGAACCACTAGATGTCATTGCATGTGTGTTATTTTCATAAACCACACCGATCCACTAGATGGCATTGCGTGTGTTTTCTTTTCCTAAACCACATGGATCCACTAGTGTCATTGCATGTGTGTTCTTTTCATAAGCCACATGGATCCACTAGATGTCATTGCATGTATGTTCTTTTCCAAAACCACATGAATCCACTAGATGTCATTGCATGTGTGTTCTATTCATAAACCACATGGATCCACTAGATTTCATTGCATGTGTGTTCCTTTCATAAACCACATGGATCCACTAGATGTCATTACATGCGTGTTCTTTTCATAAACCACACTGATCAACTAGATGTCATTGCATGTGTGTTCTTTTCATAATACACAATTACCCATTAGATGTAATTGCATGTGTGTTCTTTTCATAAACCACATTGGTCCTCTAGTGTGTGTTCTTTTCATAAACCACACTAATCCACTAGTGTAATTGCATGTGTCATCTTTTCATAAACCACATGGATCCACTAGATGTCATTATATGTGTGTTCTTTTCATAAACCACATGGATCCACTAGATTTCATTGCATGTGTGTTCCTTTCATAAACCACATGGATCCACTAGATGTCATTACATGTGTGTTCTATTCATAAACCACATGGATCCACTAGTGTCATTGCATGTGTGTTCTTTTCATAAACCACACTGATCCACTAGATGTCATTGCATGTGTGTTCTTTTCATAAACCACAATGATCCACTAGTGTCATTGCATGTGTGTTCTTTTCATAAACCACATGGATCCTCTAGATGTCATTGCATGTGTGTTCATTTCATAAACCACATGGATCCACTAGTGTCATTGTATGTGTGTTCTTTTCATAAACCACATGGATCCACTAGATGTCATTGTATGTGTGTTCTTTTCATAAACCACACTGACCCAGTTATGTCATTGCATGTGTGTTCTTTTCGTAAACCACAAGGATCCACCAAGTGTCTGTGACACCCCGGTTCTGAAAAGACCGTGGCCTCTATGTGACATGCCAATCCCTGGATCGGTTCATTGGCCCACAATAGAGTAAGATAGATAACATAGCAAAATATCCGTGTATCATAGATAACGAAGATCCAGAGTACCATTATTACAATAAAAGCTTAGCACAGGCTAGCTCAAATTATTCAGGTAGCAACATAAACGAAAAAATCCTCCATTCTTCAAATTGCCCACAAGTGAACAAGTGCCGAGTGGAGTACCGTGGCCTATAACGATCAATCAGAATCGGAATAACCTGCAGCATGAAACGCAACAGCCCCGAAGGGTCAATACATGGAATGTATGGCAAGTAGAGCTAGTAAATGGAGACAATAATACTAACATCTACATGCATATTTGGCAAGTGGAGCTGTGTCTGGCTTGCATTTGCAAATAACTTTGTCCTACTTTCATAAACAGTTTTTGATTTTTCTTTGAAAAGATCCCAATTAAGTTAACCCAACAAGATTAAAACAATTATGAAATTAGAATGAGCGAGAAACATGTCATGGAATCAATATCTAGCAACTCAGTTGTCCATAACCGGGGACACGGCTAATCGATTAGATTATACACTCTGCAGAGGTTAGTACACTTTACCCATGTGACTTGGCCATCCCAACTCATACCATCACTCTCATTTTGGGTGATGATAGGGAGAAGACCAAGAAGAGACTGTTCGGGAAGTAGCTCCTCAATCCCGACGCGCACCGGTCCAACCTACCAAAATTCTACATCTCTGGATACGCGGGTTCGAGTTACCACAACCTACTAAGTCCAACCAACCGCCCATTTCATTATTGGCACATGGTTGTACACGTAAGCTACACAATAAAGAAGCCAATCATTCTCTCTTGATACCTGGGTGCCTTTCCGCAATGAAACCACCAAAAATTATCAATACCATCACACCCAGGGGATTCATTGATTAAGTTGTTTTAGTTTTCACAAACCAATACTTTGAGAAAACAAGTATCAATGATGTAACCCAGCCCTCGTTCAACATAGCATGGCTAAGCACATCTACAACGGTGGTTCATCTACAAGGAAAGCCCTACCACAATAATAGGACATAGCATAGCGATAGTATCATCCTATTCATGCAACTACAAAATACACGACAATGCATTGAAAATAGTAGGATGATATCATGAACAAAGTAGCATCTACTTGCCTTGATTGAAGCGGTCGGAGGAACAATCCAAACACGAGCAAGGGTTGCACTCCACACAATCTACACGACACAATTGCATTCATAAACAAACAATTCACAAACATATGCAACAAAGATGATGCATGAATGCAAGAACGGCAAGTGAATTGGTGCTACAGCTGCACCACATAATACTAATACATATTACTACTGAATACATGCATGGAAAATAGATTTGGCGCTAGGAAAACTATTAACCAAAAGGAGAGATCTCTACTAGAGCTAGAACTTAAATAATTCACTACCGGTAGTATACTGTTTTTAAAATCCTGGAAAAATTCTACCGCATAGGCATCGCTGATAAGAAACAGTACCAATTGGAATTACTCAAAAAGGAGTTATAAAACATCCCGAGTAATTAAAACACTGCAGAAAGCCATTAGAAAAATACTGCAGAAGTTTTTACTGTAAGCCTATCTTTTTAATTCACGATGAGATTCCCCTCGTTCATACGAGTTCAGGGACATATCATACGTGATTTTTGGAGCTACGAAACTTTTACTACGAATTTATTACTCCGAAAAGGCCACTAACTAGTTTGATTAAACTGTACTAAACCTGACAGTAAAAGTCTGAACCAAAGGTACAGCGAGATTCTACACGACTCACTGAACTCGTGCATATTTTATTTGCAATTTTTGGCCAAGCGGTTTAATTTCTACGTAATTTACAAGATCCTGCCGAAATCTGCCAACTAATAGGATTAACGAAATTGACCCAGTCAACTGTGTCTGTTTGACTGGTCAACTGGTCTGATGACTGGGCGCTGACTGGGCGTCTGACTAGTCAACGCCTGGGAAGCTGACCAGTCAACGTCTGGAGTGCTGACCAGTCAACGAACGATCTAAGCCGCTGATATGAGATCTGACGGTGGCTGCTGTCTTACCGGAAACGGACGGCGAAACGAACTTCGGCGAGCTCCGGACGACGGCGACGATCGGTTCCGGCGGCGTGGAAACTCCTGCAAGTACGTACACAGTCAACTACGGTTCCCGATATAATAAACGCGTGCGCGTACGCGGCGATCTGCAGGGCGCAGTTGGCGGCGACGGATGGAGACGCGGAGCACGGGAACGGAAAGAGGGCGGCGAGACGAACCCGGCAACAGACGCGGCGATGGCCGACGGCGGAGAGGTGGCCGGCGGCGGCGAGGAGAAGCGGCGGCGGCTGGACGTGCGCCAGGAGCGCGTGCGCCAGGGAGGAGTCGCGCCAGGGAAGAGTCTGGGAGGCGGGGTGTGGGCACGGATCCCGAGGCCCGGGTGGGTCCCCTTTAAGAACTCCCTCGCGTGAAAAAAAAACAGTCCTAAACTGAAAATGGTCCAGATTTGACTCCGATTCGGAAATCGGTCCGGATTTTCGGACCGTTTTCCGGCGGTTTACTAAAACGTCCGAGTCTTTTGCATACGAACTCCGATTGGAGCGATTTTCGCGCCTACGGGTTCGTATCGTCGAGGGGAACAACCTTCAGTCAAAGTTTGTGCGAAAACTCGAACCTACAGGGGTGGTTGTTGCAAGTCCCTCTGAAGCTCCCCGCAGGAACCTCGAAGCGAAGCAAAAACAGGGTTTTGCAAATAGCGTTTCGCCGAACCTTTCTACTCGACGATTTTGCATGGAAAGATATGATGCGATGCAATGAATGATATGCAAGACCAAATCTAAAATTTGGGATGTGACAAGACTAACCCCCTTAAAATGAATCTCGTCCTCGAGATTCGGCGCGGCTAGCAAATAGGTGTGGGTAGTCCTCTCGGATGTCATCCTCACGCTCCCAAGTAGCTTCCTCTTCGGTGTGGTGGCTCCACTGCACCTTGAAAAACTTGATTGTCTTGGTACGGGTAGTCCTTTCTGCTGTCTCCAGAATCTTGACCGGTTTCTCCTCATAGGTCAAATCATTCTCAAGCTGAACCTCTTCTAGCGGTACAATGTCTCTCAATGGTGTATCCACCATCTCCGGATGGCACTCCTTCAGCTGGGATACGTGGAACACGTTGTGAACAGCAGATAGAGCCTCTGGCAACTCCAATTGATAAGCAACTTCTCCTTTGCGTGCTAAGACTCGATAGGGTCCAATAAATCAAGGTGCCAGCTTACCCTTAATTCCAAATCTCTTGATTCCACGAAGCGGCGATACTCTGAGGTATGCTCTATCACCTATCTCATATACCACTTCCTTGCGCTTGGCGTCAGCGTAGCTCTTCTGTCTTGATTGTGCTACCTTCAGTCTGTCTCTAATCAAGGCGACCTTCTCCTCAGCGTCCTTGATCAAATCAGGTCCAAACAACTGACGTTCTCCTACTCCATCCCATAGCAATGGTGTTCGGCACCGTTTCCCATATAACACCTCGAACGGTGACGTCTTGATGCTTGTTTGATAGCTGTTGTTGTAGGAAAACTCCGCATACGGTAAATTCTCATCCCAACTAGAACCATGAGCCAAGGCGCAAGCTCTTAGCATGTCCTCCAAAATCTGATTCACCCTCTCGGTCTGTCCATCCGTCTGTAACTAGAACCATGAGCCAAGGTGAAACGCTGTGCTAAACTCCAATCTAGTACCAAGTGACTCGTGTAGCTGGCGCCAGAAGTGTGAGGTAAATTGGGTGCCTCTATCAGATACGATACTCCTGGGAACTCCATGTAGGCACACAATCTTGTCCATGTAAATCTTGGCCAACCTTGCACTTGTGTAGGTCGTCTTCACTGGTATAAAGTGGGCTACCTTGGTCAAATGATCGACCACTACCCAAATGGAGTCATATCTAGACCTGGTCCTGGGCAGTCCTGTGATAAAGTCCATTCCCACTCTATCCCATTTCCAATCCGGCACGGGCAAAGGCTGAAGCAGTCCTGCTGGTTTCTGGTGTTCCGCCTTCACTCGGCTACATACATCACATAGGGCAATATGCTTGGCGATATCTCCCTTCATGTTGTTCCACCAGAATCGGTCCTTTAGATCCATATACATCTTCTTATTGCCCGGATGTATGGAATACGGCGAGTCATGAGCTTCCTGCATAATCAACTTCCTTAACTCCGGATCGTTGGGCACACACAAACGATCTCCATACCACAAGGTACTTTGCTCATCCTCGCGGAATTCCCTTGCTCGACCTTCCTTCATCTTTTCCTTAACTTCATCTATCTCTTTGTCTCCCACTTGAGCCTTCCTGATTCTGTCCTGAAGCGTTGGTTGGACTTCCATTGCAGCCAAATATCCTTCAGATACTACCTCCAGTCTAAGGTCCTTGAATTGCTTGCACAAATCCTCAGGCAATTCACCAATTGTCAATCCATTGGCATAAACCTTTCGGCTCAGAGCATCTGCTACTACATTGGCCTTTCCTGGGTGGTATTGTAGATTCATATCATAGTCCTTGATAAGTTCCAACCATCTCCTTTGTCTCATGTTTAGCTCCTTCTGTGTAAATATGTATTTCAGGCTCTTGTGGTCGGTGTACACATCACAGTGTTTTCCCATTAAGTAATGTCTCCATACCTTGAGCGCATGAACCACTGACGCTAATTCCAAGTCATGTGTGGGGTAATTCTGCTCATGGTGCTTGAGTTGTCGCGAGGCATATTACACCACTCTCCCATCTTGCATCAGCACACTCCCAAGTCCCTGTCGAGAAGCATCACAGTACACTTGGAAATCCTTCTGAAGATCTGGTAAGCACAGAACAGGTGCAGTCACTAGTCGACGCTTCAGTTCCTGAAAGCTAGCTTCACACACATCCGTCCATTCAAACTTCCTCTCCTTCTTCAGAAGTTCAGTCATCGGCTTAGCAATCTTGGAAAAGTTTTCAATGAACCTCCTATAATATCCAGCAAGTCCCAGAAAGCTTCGAATCTCTCCCGCATTCTTGGGTGCTTCCCACTCAGTTACTGCAGTCACTTTGCTTGGATCAACAGCGACTCCTTCTCCTGACACTACGTGTCCAAGAAACCAACCAGTGTTAAGCCAGAATTCACACTTGCTGAATTTGGCATACAGCTGGTGTTCCCTCAGTTTCTCCATAATCAGTCGCAGAAGTTTCTCATGCTCAGCATCATCCTTGGAATATATCAGTATGTCATCAATAAACACCACTACGAACTTGTCTAAGTACTCCATAAATACCTTGTTCATCATGGTCATGAAATATGCCGAGGCATTCGTTAGTCCAAATGACATAACTGTATACTCATATAAACCATACCTAGTGGTGAAGGCAGTTTTTGGTACATCCTCCTTCCGGATCTTCAATTGAAAGTAGCCTGATCGCAGATCAATCTTGCTGAACACCTTTGCTCCTTCCAGTTGATCAAACAAATCATTTATGTTCGACAGAGGGTACTTGTTCTTGATGGTTACCTCATTCAGCGAGCGATAGTCCACCACTAACCTCTTGGTGCTGTCTTTCTTCTCCACAAACAGAACAGGTGCACCCCATGACGACGCACTAGGCTGAATGAATCCCTTTTCCAGCTGCTCCTTCAACTGTTTCTTCAATTCCTTCAGCTCATCCACATCCATCTTATATGGTTTCTTTGTTATTGGTCCTGTTCCCGGCATCAGGTCGATAAGAAACTCTACTTCCCTGTCAGGTGGCATTCCTGGCAGTTCTTCCGAAAACACGTCAGGGTAATCCCTTATCACTGGCACAGTATCCATGCTAACCCCCTTAAGAGAATTCAGCTTACACCTTCCTGGTCGTGCGACTGACTTGAATCTAATCCTCTTACCATCCTGGGTTTTGAGTGAAACAGCTCGCTGTGCACAATCTATGTGTCCCTCATGCATAGACATCCAATCCATACCCAGAATGACATCTAACCCTTGTGAATCCAACACTACCAAATGTGCAAAGAAGTTGTGTGTTCCAATCCTCATAGTTAAATTGCGGCATCCCGCACTAGCTATCATATCTCCTCCAGGTGAACTCACTCTAAAAGACCTCTTCATAGACTCAGTAGGTAACTTATACTTATCCACAAATGCCCTTGATATGAATGAATGCGATGCACCAGTATCGAAAAGTATAAGTGCAGGGTGAGTGTTGATTGGGAACTTACCAATCACAAGGTCAGGCTCGTCTGGAATCTCCTCCACATTCATGTGGTTCACTGTGGCCTTCTCATTGTTGGTTGGCTTCAGTCCTTTCCTCTCCGGACAGTTGTCAGCATAGTGTCCCTTCTTCTTACACTTGAAGCATGTCACCTCACTCAGATCCTTCTTCACAAAATTGCGATCACGGTTGCGGTCATGTCCACCATGTCCTTCGGAGTGGTGAGAGTGTCCTCCCTTGTGGCTGTGGTGGCTGCTCCTATGGTTGTCATGACGATGTCCATCGCCTCCATGGTGGTGGCGATCATGGCTCCCATGGTCACTCCCTCCATGCTTGGAGTATCCATCATATGAAGTTCGAGACTTGTGGTGTGAGCCAGAGTGGTGATTGTTGTTCTTTCTCTTGCGGCTTTCCACCTGCTTGTGCTTCCCTTCCAGGATTCTGGCCTTGTCCATGAGCTCCTGGAAAGTGGGGCAATAAACCACCAGTAGCTGCACTGAAAGCTCATCACTGAGGCCATCCAGGAATCTCTCCCTCCTTTTTGCATCAGTGTCAACATCCTTAGGTGCATAACGGGACAGGTTGTTGAACTCCTCAATGTACTCGGCCACGGTGCGATTGGTTTGGCGCAAGTTGCGGAACTCTTTCCTCTTCAGGCTCAGAACTCCTGAAGACACGTGGTCGGTCCTGAAACCTTCCTCAAACATAGCCCAAGTCACGGTATTGAGAGGGTGGGTGATCTGAAATGTGTCCCACCAAGAAGCGGCTGGTCCCTCCAGTAGGTGAGCGGCAAACCTCACCTTCTCAGCATCAGTGCATCCGACAGTTACTAGATCCTTGTTGACTGAACGCAACCAGTCGAGAGCAACCATTGGTTCCGTTGCAGCAGAGAACTTAGCTGGCCTCAACCTCAGAAATCTGGTGAGAGCATCTTCCTGAGGCTGATTGTTTCCATTGTTGTTGTTCTGATTTGCCATGAACTAGGTCATCACTTGGGTTAGCTGTGCCTGAGCTGCCATGAGCTGCTCCAACTCAGTGGGTTGGCGGCGGGGAGGCATCTGCGGTTCAGCACAGGTAAGTTTAGAAAGAATCAACTACGGTAATAGGATTCTACTCATGTATATGATCAATCAACAACAAACAATAGCAGACAATCACAAGCAAGCAACACATCAACAAACAAGCGGTCCAGCAACATCCCAGGTGCTATCCTAGCAGTATATACCTACTGAAATAGTTTTGCAAGAGTTGGCAATGGTTAACTAACCAGTTGAGCATCAAAACGACAAAACAGCAATTCTGACAGAACAGTTCTGCTGTGTTCGCGAATTTTTCCGCCTGACTTAAACTCGTCAGAAAATTAAGCCAATTTTTGTGCATATATAACAGGAAGTTCCGCATCAGCCCAATTTGTTTCAGATTTATCCGAGTTACCAGAAAAATATGAAAAATCGCGCAGTACTGCTGTATCAGCAGAAAAACTGCAGCGAAAACAACACAGATAGTAACCAAATTGCCATAACTCTTTCATATAATTTGCTCAAATAATTCCTGGGATATTGGAGTACACAAATAAGAATCTAAACACTCTTAAACTAACACGAACTAAGTATCACAACGATCGAGAATAATCCTAACGAATTTACCTAACGAGGACTAATTGGTGGACTTCTATCTATTGCTTGAAGAGGTTGCGGTAGGTCCTCGCTGTCATGCGTTGACGCTTCGGCTCGCGGTACAACCAGGGCGGCGGAGTGTACACCTCTCCTGAACCATCACTTGAAACGTCAAACTCCACCTCTTCTGGATCCTCCTCTTCTTCTTCATCATCCTCAGCTGCAACTGCAACAGCTTCATCTCCTCCACCATCATCATCTCCATCATCATCATCCTCGTCCTCCTCATCATCATCTCCACCGTCATCATCATCCCCATTGTTGCCATCATCTCCATTGTCATCATCAGAGGGTGGATTCAGCTGTGCTTGGAGAGCGGCAATCTGGGCTGTCATAGCTTCAATAGTTTGATCCCTTTCCTGGACTGTCCCTTGCAGTTGTTGTATGTTCTGGGTGTTCTCCTGCACAGTACCATGAAGATGTGCTATGGTTGCATCTCTGGCTATCAGGGCATTCTCCAGAACTCCCACAGCTTCATGCAAAGTGTCAATCTCCTGTCCTTGGACCACCATACCATTGCTAGTAAAATCTGTAATCTCCTTTATCATCCTCACCTTCTCTGCTAGAGCTCCATTCTCCCTTTCCATGTCCTCTATGTGCCTCCGACGGGGCGGCATGTTGTTCCTGTCGCCCGGGGTAACCACAATGTTTACATCTTCATCACGCCTTCCATAGTCATGGTAGGGTGAATCTGCCGGTAGTAGGTGTCGGACTTGATGGCACTGGCGAGACAGGGCTTCATGTATGGCCAAGTTGATTCCAAGTCCCCAGTTGCAGTATGTCTTGGTGTAGATCAAGTGCACGGGGTTTGGCAAGGCGGCATCTCTGAATATGAAGGTAGTGATCTCCCATGCATCCTCTCCATATCCATAGGTGTACAACCTTCTTCCCTTGAACATGGGCAGTGGCAATCCCAATGACTGCGAGAGCTGAGCTAACTGCCTTGCAAAGGGCCTTGGTGACTCCATGGTGGCATACTCAGTCCTGACTTCTCCCATCTATCAAGTAAAAGAGGAAAGTGTGAGAATAGCATATGGTAAGAATTTACGAGGGTGAAAGGCATAAGATGAAAGATAGAGTTAATATAGGCTTTAATAAATCTATGGCTTCCTAATCCAATTCTAGGTCATGATCCTACAGTCGACACACGGGCTCTGATACCATCCTGTGACACCCCGGTTCTGAAAAGACCGTGGCCTCTATGTGACATGCCAATCCCTGGATCGGTTCATTGGCCCACAATAGAGTAAGATAGATAACATAGCAAAATATCCGTGTATCATAGATAACGAAGATCCAGAGTACCATTATTACAATAAAAGCTTAGCACAGGCTAGCTTAAATTATTCAGGTAGCAACATAAACGAAAAAATCCTCCATTCTTCAAATTGCCCACAAGTGAACAAGTGCCGAGTGGAGTACCGTGGCCTATAACGATCAATCAGAATCGGAATAACCTGCAGCATGAAACGCAACAGCCCCGAAGGGTCAATACATGGAATGTATGCCAAGTAGAGCTAGTAAATGGAGACAATAATACTAACATCTACATGCATATTTGGCAAGTAGAGCTGTGTCTGGCTTGCATTTGCAAATAACTTTGTCCTACTTTCATAAACAGTTTTTGATTTTTCTTTGAAAAGATCCCAATTAAGTTAACCCAACAAGATTAAAACAATTATGAAATTAGAATGAGCGAGAAACATGTCATGGAATCAATATCTAGCAACTCAGTTGTCCATAACCGGGGACACGGCTAATCGATTAGATTATACACTCTGCAGAGGTTAGTACACTTTACCCATGTGACTTGGCCAGCCCAGCTCGTACCATCACTCTCATTTTGGGTGATGATAGGGAGAAGACCAAGAAGAGACTGTTCGGGAAGTAGCTCCTCAATCCCGACGCGCACCGGTCCAACCTACCAAAATTCTACATCTCTGGATACGCGGGTTCGAGTTACCACAACCTACTAAGTCCAACGAACCGCCCACTTAATTATTGGCACATGGTTGTACACATAAGCTACACAATAAAGAAGCCAATCATTCTCTCTTGATACCTGGGTGCCTTTCCGCAATGAAACCACCAAAAATTATCAATACCATCACACCCAGGGGATTCATTGATTAAGTTGTTTTAGTTTTCACAAACCAATACTTTGAGAAAACAAGTATCAATGATGTAACCCAGCCCTCGTTCAACATAGCATGGCTAAGCACATCTTCAACGGTGGTTCATCTACAAGGAAAGCCCTACCACAATAATAGGACATAGCATAGCGATAGTATCATCCTACTCATGCAACTACAAAATACACGACAATGCATTAAAAATAGTAGGACGATATCATGAACAAAGTAGCATCTACTTGCCTTGATTGAAGCGGTCGGAGGAACAATCCAAACACGAGCAAGGGTTGCACTCCACACAATCTACACGACACAATTGCATTCATAAACAAACAATTCACAAACATATGCAACAAAGATGATGCATGAATGCAAGAACGGCAAGTGAATTGGTGCTACAGCTGCACCACATAATACTAATATATATTACTACTGAATACATGCATGGAAAATAGATTTGGCGCTAGGAAAACTATTAACCAAAAGTAGAGATCTCTACTAGAGCTAGAACTTAAATAATTCACTACCGGTAGTATACTATTTGTAAAATCCTGGAAAAATTCTACCACATAGGCATCGCTGATAAGAAACAGTACCAATTGGAATTACTCAAAAAGGAGTTATAAAACATCCCGAGTAATTAAAACATTGCAGAAAGCCATTAGACAAATACTGCAGATGTTTTTAGTGTAAGCCTATCTTTTTAATTCACGATGAGATTCTCCTCGTTCATACGAGTTCAGGGACATATCATACGCGATTTTTGGAGCTACGAAACTTTTACTACGAATTTATTACTCCGAAAAGGCCACTAACTAGTTTGATTAAACTGTACTAAACCTGACAGTAAAAGTCTGAACCAAAGGTACAGCGAGATTCTACACGACTCACTGAACTCGTGCATATTTTATTTGCAATTTTTGGTCAAGCGGTTTAATTTCTACGCAATTTACAAGATCCTACCGAAATCTGCGAACTAATAGGATTAACGAAATTGACCCAGTCAACTGTGTCTGTTTGACTGGTCAACTGGTCTGATGACTGGGCGCTGACTGGGCGTCTGACTAGTCAACGCCTGGGATGCTGACCAGTCAACGTCTGGAGTGCTGACCAGTCAACGAACGATCTAAGCCGCTGATCTGAGATCTGACGGTGGCTGCTGTCTTACCGGAAACGGACGGCGAAACGAACTCCGGCGAGCTCCGGACGGCGGCGACGGTCGGTTCCGGCGGCGTGGAAACTCCTGCAAGTACGTACACAGTCAACTACGGCTCCCGGAATAATAAACACGTGCGCGTACGCGGCGATCTGCAGGGCGCAGTTGGCGGCGGCGGATGGAGACGCGGAGCACGGGAACGGAAAGAGGGCGGCGAGACGAACCCGGCAACAGACGCGGCGATGGCCAACGGTGGAGGGGTGGCCGGCGGCGGCGAGGAGAAGCGACGGCGGCTGGACGTGCGCCAGGAGCGCGTGCGCCAGGGAGGAGTCGCGCCAGGGAGGAGTCTGGGAGGCGGGGTGTGGGCACGGATCCCGAGGCCCGGGTGGGTCCCCTTTAAGAACTCCCTCGCGTGAAAAAAAAACAGTCCTAAACTAAAAACGGTCCAGATTTGACTCCGATTCGGAAATCGGTCCGGATTTTCGGACCGTTTTCCGGCGGTTTACTAAAACGTCCGAGTCTTTTGCATATGAACTCCGATTGGAGCTTTCGCGCCTACGGGTTCGTATCGTCGAGGGGAACAACCTTCAGTCGAAGTTTGTGCGAAAACTCGAACCTACAGGGGTGGTTGTTGCAAGTCCCTCTGAAGCTCCCCGCAGGAACCTCGAAGCGAAGCAAAAACGGGGTTTTGCAAATAGCGTTTCGCCGAACCTTTCTACTCGACGATTTTGCATGGAAAGATATGATGCGATGCAATGAATGATATGCAAGACCAAATCTAAAATTTGGGATGTGACAGTGTCATTGCATGTTTGTTCTTTTCATAAACCACACTGATCCGCTAGATGTCATTGCATGTGTGTTCTTTTCATAAACCACACTGATCCACTATATGTTATTGCATGTGTGTTCTTTTCATAAACCACACTAATCCACTAGTGTCATTGCATGTGTGTTCTTTTCCAAAACCACATGGGTCCACAAGATGTCATTGCATATGTTTTCCTTTCATAAGGGCAACTGATCCACCAGATGTCATTGCTTGTGTGTTTTTCATCAATAAACCACACCGATCCACTAGATGTCATTGCATGTGTGTTCTTTTCATAAACCACACTGATCCACTGATGTCATTGCATGTGTGGTCTTTTCATAAATCACATGGATCCACTAATGTCATAGCATGTGTGTTCTTTTCATAAACCACATGGATCCAATAGATGTCATTTCATGTGTGTTCATTTTATAAACCATATGGATCCACTAGAAGTCATTGCATGTGTGTTCTTTTCATAAACCACACTGATCCACTGATTTCATTGCATGTGTGTTCTTTTCATAAACAACACTAATCCGAAAGATGTCATTGCATGTGTGTTCATTTTATAAACCACATGGATCCACTAGATGTCATTAAATGATGTTATTTTCATAAACCACATGGATCCACTATATGTCATTGCATATTTGTTCTTTTCATAAACCACATGGATCCACTAGATGTCAGTGCATGTGTGTTCTTTTCATAAACCAAATGGATCCACTGATGTCATTGCATGTGTGATATTTTCATAAACCACATGGATCCACTGATGTCATTGCATGTATGTTATTTTCATAAACCACACTGATCCACTAGATGTCATTGCATGTGTGTTATTTTCATAAACCACACTGATCCACTAGATGGCATTGTCTATGTGTTCTTTTCCTAAACCACATGGATCCACTAGTGTCATTACATGTGTGTTCTTTTCATAAGCCACATGGATCCACTGGATGTCATTGAAGGTATGTTCTTTTCCAAAACCACATGAATCCACTAGATGTCATTGCATGTCTATTCTATTCATAAACCACATGGATGTACTAGATGTCATTGCATGTCTATTCTATTCATAAACCACATGGATGTACTAGATGTCATTGCATGTGTGTTCTTTTCAAAAACCACACTGAATAACTAGATGTCATTGCATGTGTGTTCTTTTCATAATACACAATTACCCATTAGATGTAATTGCATGTGTGTTCTTTTCATAAACCACACTGGTCCTCTAGTGTGTGTTCTTTTCATAAACCACACTAATCCACTAGTGTAATTGCATGTGTCATCTTTTCATAAACCACATGGATCCACTAGATGTCATTATATGTGTGTTCATTACATAAACCACATGGATCCACTAGTGTCATTGATCCACTAGATGTCATTGCATGTGTGTTCTTTTCATAAACCACATGGATCCACTAGATGTCAGTGCATGTGTGTTCTTTTCATAAACCAAATGGATCCACTGATGTCATTGCATGTGTGATATTTTCATAAACCACATGGATCCACTGATGTCATTGCATGTGTGTTATTTTCATAAACCACACTGATCCACTAGATTTCATTGCATGTGTGTTATTTTCATAAACCACAGTAATCCACTAGATGGCATTGTCTATGTGTTCTTTTCCTAAACCACATGGATCCACTAGTAGCATTACATGTGTGTTCTTTTCATAAGCCACATGGATCCACTGGATGTCATTGAATGTATGTTCTTTTCCAAAACCACATGAATCCACTAGATGTCATTGCATGTCTATTCTATTCATAAACCACATGGATGTACTAGATGTCATTGCATGTGTGTTCCTTTCATAAACCACATGGATCCACTAGATGTCATTGTATGTGTGTTCTTTTCATAAACCACATGGATCCACTAGATGTCATTGTATGTGTGTTCTTTTCATAAACCACACTGATATAAGTTATGTCATTGCATGTGTGTTCTTTTCATAAACCATAAGGATCCACCAAGTGTCATTGCATGTTTGTTCTTTTCATAAACCACACTGATCCACTAGATGTCATTGCATGTGTGTTCTTTTCATAAACCACACTGATCCACTAGATGTCATTGCATGTGTGTTCTTTCATAAACCACACTAATCCACTAGTGTCATTGCATGTTTGTTTCTTTTCATAAACCACACCGATCCACTGATGTCATTGCATGTGTGTTCTTTTCCAAAACCACATGGATCCAATAGATTTCATTGCATATGTGTTCCTTTCATAAGCGTAACGGATCCACCAGTTGTCATTGCATGTGTGTTTTATCTATACACCACACTGATCCACTATATGTCATTGCATGTGTGTTCTTTTCATAAACCACAGTGATCCACTGATGTCATTGCATGTGTGGTCTTTTCTTAATCACATGGATCCACTAATATCATAGCATGCGTGTTATTTTCATAAACCCCATGGATCCACTAGATGTTATTGCATGTGTGTTCATTTCATAACTCACATGGATCCACTAGATGTCATTGCATGTGTGTTCTTTTCATAAACCACACTGATCTACTGATTTCATTACATGTGTGTTCTTTTCATAAACAACACTGATCCGAAAGATGTCATTGCATGTGTGTTCGTTTCATAAACCACATGGATCCACTATATGTCATTAAATGATGTTATTTTCATAAACCACATGGATACACTATATGTCATTACATGTTTGTTCTTTTCCTAAACCACATTTATCCACTAGATGTCAGTGCATGTGTGTTCTTTTCATAAACCACATGGATCCACTAGATGTCATTGCATGTGTGTTATTTTCATAAACCACACTGATCCACTAGATGTCATTGCATGTGTGTTATTTTCATAAACCAAACTGATCTACTAGATGGCATTGCCTATGTGTTCTTTCCCTAAACCACATGGATCCACTAGTGCCACTGCATGTGTGTTCTTTTCATAAACCACATGGATCCACTGGATGTCATTGCATGTATGTTCTTTTCCAAAACCACATGAATCCACTAGATGTCATTGCATGTGTGTTCTATTCATAAACCACACTGATCAACTAGATGTCATTGCCTGTCTGTTCTTTCCCTAAACCACATGGATCCACTAGATGTCATTACATGTGTGTTCTTTTCATAAACCACATGGATCCACCAGATGTCATTGCATGTGTGTTCTTTTCATAAACCACACTAATCAACTAGATGTCAGTGCATGTGTGTTCTTTTCATAAACCACACTTATGCACTAGATGTCAGTGCATGTGTGTTCTTTTTAGAAACCACACAGATCCACTAGTGTAATTGCATGTGTCTTCTTTTCATAAACCACATGGATCCACTAGATGTCATTATATGTGTGTTCATTTCATAAACCACATGGATCCACTAGTGTCATTGCATGTGTGTTCTTTTCATAAACCACACTGATCCACTAGATGTCATTGCATGTGTGTTCTTTTCATAAACCACACCGATCCACTAGTGTCATTGCATGTGTGTTCTTTTCATAGACCACATGGATCCACTAGATGTCATTGCATGTGTGGTCATTTCATAAACCACATGGATCCACTAGTGTCATTGTATGTGTGTTCTTTTCATAAACCACATGGATCCACTAGATGTCATTGTATGTGTGTTCTTTTCATAAACCACACTGATCCAGCTATGTCATTGCGTGTGTGTTCTTTTCATAAACCACAAGGATACACCAAGTGTCGTTGCATGTTTGTTCTTCCACACTGATCCACTAGATGTCATTGCATGTGTGATCTTTTCATAAACCACACTGATCCACTAGATGTCATTGCATGTGTGTTCTTTTCATAAACCACACTGATCCACTAGATGTCATTGCATGTGTGTTCTTTTCATAAACCACACTAATCCACTAGTGTCATTGCCTGTGTGTTCTTTTCATAAACCACATTGATCCACTTATGTCATTGCATGTGTGTTCTTTCCCAAAACCATATGGATCCACTAGATGTCATTGCATATGTGTTCCTTTCATAAGCGTAACGGATCCACCAGTTGTCATTGCATGTGTGTTTTATCTATAAACCACACTGATCCACTATATGTCATTGCATGTGTGTTCTGTTCATAAACCACAGTGATCCACTGATGTCATTGCATGTGTGGTCTTTCCATAAATCACATGGATCCACTAATGTCATCGCATGTGTGTTATTTTCATAAACCACATGGATCCACTAGATGTTATTGCATGTGTGTTCATTTCATAACTCACATGGATCCACTAGATGTCATTGCATGTGTGTTCTTTTCATAAACCACACTGCTCCACTGATTTCATTACATGTGTGTTCTTTTCATAAACAACACTCATCCGAAAGATCTCATTGCATGTGTGTTCGTTTCATAAACCACATGGATCCACTAGATGTCATTAAATGATGTTATTTTCATAAACCACATGGATCCACTATATGTCATTACATGTTTGTTCTTTTCCTAAACCACATTTATCCACAAGATGTTAGTGCATGTGTGTTCTTTTCATAAACCACATGGATCCACTTATGTAATTGCATGTGTGTTATTTTCATAAACCACATGGATCCACTGATGTCATTGCATGTGTGTTATTCTCATAAACCACACTGATCCACTAGATATCATTGCATGTGTGTTATTTTCATAAACCACACTGATCTACTAGATGGCATTGCCTATGTGTTCTTTCCCTAAACCACATGGATCCACTCGATGTCATTGCATGTATGTTCTTTTCCAAAACCACATGAATCCACTAGATGTCATTGAATGTGTGTTTTATTCATAAACCACACTAATCAACTAGATGTCATTGCCTATGTGTTCTTTCCCTAAACCACATGGATCCACTAGATGTCATTACATGTGTGTTCTTTTCATAAACCACATGGAACCACCAGATGTCATTGCATGTGTGTCCTTTTCATAAACCACACTAATCAACTAGATGTCATTGCATGTGTGTTCTTTTCATAAACCACACTTATGCACTAGATGTCAGTGCATGTGTGTTCTTTTCATAAACCACACTGGTCCTCTAGTGTGTGTTCTTTTTAGAAACCACACAGATCCACTAGTGTAATTGCATGTGTCTTCTTTTCATAAACCACATGGATCCACTAGATGTCATTATATGTGTGTTCATTTCATAAACCACATGGATCCACTACAGTCATTGCATGTGTGTTCTTTTCATAAACCACACTGATCCACTAGATGTAATTGCATGTGTGTTCTTTTCGTAAACCACACCGATCCACTAGTGTCATTGCATGTGTGTTCTTTTCATAAACCACATGGATCCACTAGATGTCATTGCATGTGTGGTCATTTCATAAACCACATGGATCCACTAGTGTCATTGTATGTGTGTTCTTTTCATAAACCACATGGATCCACTAGATGTCATTGTATGTGTGTTCTTTTCATAAACCACACTGATCGAGTTATGTCATTGCATGTGTGTTCTTTTCATAAACCACAAGGATCCACCAAGTGTCATTGCATGTTTGTTCTTTTCATAAACCACACTGATCCACTAGATGTCATTGCATGTGTGTTCTTTTCGTAAACCACATTGATCCGCTAGATGTCATTGCATGTGTGTTCTTTTCATAAACCACACTAATCCACTAGTGTCATTGCATGTGTGTTCTTTTCATAAACCACACTGATCCACTGATGTCATTGCATGTGTGTTCTTTCCCAAAACCACATGGATCCATTAGATGTCTTTGCATATGTGTTCCTTTCATAAGCGTAACAGATCCACCAGTTGTCATTGCATGTGTGTTTTATCTATAAACCACACTGATCCACTATATGTCATTGCATGTGTGTTCTGTTCATAAACCACAGTGATCCACGGATGTCATTGCATGTGTGGTCTTTCCATAAATCACATGGATCCACTAATGTCATAGCATGTGTGTTATTTTCATAAACCACATGGATCCACTAGATGTTATTGCATGTGTGTTCATTTCATAACTCACATGGATCCACTAGATGTCATTGCATGTGTGTTATTTTCATAAATCACACTGATCCACTGATTTCATTACATGTGTGTTCTTTTCATAAACAACACTCATCCGAAAGATGTCATTGCACGTGTGTTCGTTTCATAAACCACATGGATCCACTAGATGTCAGTAAATGATGTTATTTTCATAAACCACATGGATCCACTATATGTCATTGCATGTGTGTTCTTTTCATAAACCACATGGATCCACTAGATGTCAGTCCATGTGTGTTCTTTTCATAAACCACATGGATCCACTGATGTCATTGCATGTGTGATATTTTCATAAACCACATGGATCCACTGATGTCATTGCATGTGTTATTTTCATAAACCACACTGATCCACTATATGTCATTGCATCTGTGTTATTTTCATAAACCACACTGATCCACTGGATGGCATTGTCTGTGTGTTCTTTTCCTAAACCACATGGATCCACTAGGTGTCATTGCATGTATGTTCTTTTCCAAAACCACATGAATCCACTAGATGTCATTGCATGTGTGTTCGATTCATAAACCACATGGATCCACTAGATGTCATTGCTTGTGTGTTCCTTTCATAAACCACATGGATCCACTAGATGTCATTGTATGTGTGTTCTTTTCATAAACCACACTGAATAACTAGATGTCATTGCATGTGTGTTATTTTCATAAACCACACTTATCCACTAGATGTCATTTCATGTGTGTTCTTTTCATAAACCACACTAGTCCTCTAGTGTGTGTTCTTTCAGAAACCACACAGATCCACTAGTGTAATTGCATGTGTCTTCTTTTCATAAACCACATGGATCCACTAGATGTCATTATATGTTTGTTCATTTCATAAACCACATGGATCCACTAGGTGTCATTGCATGTATGTTCTTTTCCAAAACCACATGAATCCACTAGATGTCATTGCATGTGTGTTCGATTCATAAACCACATGGATCCACTAGATGTCATTGCTTGTGTGTTCCTTTCATAAACCACATGGATCCACTAGATGTCATTGTATGTGTGTTCTTTTCATAAACCACACTGAATAACTAGATGTCATTGCATGTGTGTTATTTTCATAAACCACACTTATCCACTAGATGTCATTTCATGTGTGTTCTTTTCATAAACCACACTAGTCCTCTAGTGTGTGTTCTTTTAGAAACCACACAGATCCACTAGTGTAATTGCATGTGTCTTCTTTTCATAAACCACATGGATCCACTAGATGTCATTATATGTTTGTTCATTTCATAAACCACATGGATCCACTAGTGTCATTGTATGTGTGTTCTTTTCATAAACCACATGGATCCACTATATGTCATTGTATGTGTGTTCTTTTCATAAACCACACTGATCCAGTTATGTCATTGCATGTGTGTTCTTTTCATAAACCACAAGGATCCACCAAGTGTCATTGCATGCTTGTTCTTTTCATAAACCACACGGATCCACTAGATGTCATTGCATGTGTGTTCTTTTCATAAACCACACTGATCCACTAGATGTCATTGCATGTGTGTTCTTTTCATAAACCACACTAATCCACTTGTGTCATTGCATGTGTGTTCTTTTCATAAACCACACTGATCCACTGATGTCATTGCATGTGTGTTCTTTTCCAAAACCACATGGATCCACTAGATGTCATTGCATATGTGTTCCTTTCATAAGCGTAACGGATCCACCAGATGTCATTGCATGTGTGTTTTACCTATAAACCACACTGATCCACTAGATTTCATTGCATGTGTGTTCTTTTCATAAACCACAGTGATCCACTGATGTCATTGCATGTGTGGTCTTTTCATAAATCACATGGCTCCACTAATGTCATAACATGTGTGTTCTTTTCATAAACCACATGGATCCACTAGATGTTATTGCATGTGTGTTCATTTCATAAATCACATGGATCAACTAGATGTCATTGCATGTGTGTTCTTTTCATAAACCACACTGATCCACTGATTTCATTACATGTGTGTTCTTTTCATAAACAACACTGATCCGAAAGATGTCATTGCATGTGTGTTCGTTTCATAAACCACATGGATCCACTATATGTCATTACATGTTCGTTCTTTTCCTAAACCACATTTATCCACTAGATGTCAGTGCATGTGTGTTCTTTTCAAAAAGCACATATATCCACTTATGTCATTGCATGTGTGTTATTTTCATAAACCACATGGATCCACTGATGTCATTGCATGGGTGTTATTTTCATAAACCACACTGATCCACTAGATGTCATTGCATGTGTGTTATTTTCATAAACCACACTGATCTACTAGATGGCATTGCCTGTGCGTTCTTTCCCTAAACCACATGGATCCACTAGTGCCATTGCATGTGTGTTCTTTTTATAAACCACATGGATCCACTTGATGTCATTGCATGTATGTTCTTTTCCAAAACCACATGAATCCACTAGATGTCATTGCATGTGTGTTCTATTCATAAACCACATGGATCCCCTAGATGTCATTGTATGTGTGTTCTTTTCATAAACCACATGGATCCACCAGATGTCATTGCATGTGTGTTCTTTTCATAAACCACACTGATCAACTAGATGTCATTGCATGTGTGTTCTTTTCATAAACCAGACTTATGCACTAGATGTTAGTGCATGTGTGTTATTTTCACACTAGTGGAAAATGGGCCTCCAGTCCCGGCCCGTAAGGGGCTTTAGTCCCGGTCCTGGTAACCAGGACTACAGGGGCGGGACTAAAGGCCCACCCATTAGTCTCGGCCCTCTTACCAGTCGGGACCAATGGGAATCCACGTGGCTGTCTCTGCGGGCGCTGGGTGCCCCACCATTAGTCCCGGTTCGTATTACGAACCGGGACAACTGGTTCTCTGCCGCGACAGCATTTTAGGCACTTTCTCTTCCGCGGCAGAGAATTTAATTTGTATTCTTTTTTTCATTTCAAAATAGTTTTCTACGCTACCACATACCGTACATGTTCGTGCATATAAGATAACTTCTCTTAAGATCGAGCATTTAAATATATACATGATAGTTACACATAGAGATCACAATTATCGGGACTAGAGCCCGTCTATTCAATTACACGGTCGGGGATCATCGGTGCTTATTCACACAAAAATCTCCGGCGTCATCTATCATCTCGTTCATCAAGAATCCTGCCAGTTCTTCAGCAATTGCTACTACGCGTTGCTGTTGTAGGAGCTGATCCCGCATTTTCTCGAACTATATAAGAAAAGGAGATCAATATGAATATCAATCATGATAACAAAAAGTGACGGTAATAAAAATAATGTTATGAATGTATTGCTTACATAGACTCTATAATCATTCAGCTCACTGGTAAACGTGCGAATGAACTCGCAAACGTAGAATCCACATAGATTTGTCCCCTGTGGCTGCCTCGCGCACTTTACGAGAATAGAATTCAATCAAAATAATAACCATGCATCATAATTGTATTGAAACTAGAAGTAAAGAGATGCGCCTACTAGTTACCGAGACCGGCTTAAACGTCAGCTTCTCAGTAAAGTCACCCGTAACCGCACTCTTGAACTGGTTCCAAACCCTACCCGGTAAAGAAAATGAATGAGTTATTTATTACGTGATATCTCAGGAAATCAACGAAAGAGACCGCTGTAGCGCAAAAATTACCTTTGGAGCATGTCCTGCATGTCACTAAACTGTTCCAGGGGTCTCTTTAATGGGTCCATGACTTCAACTCTTCCCTTATCAAGTTGAATGTCCATGAGAATCCAGTGGAAACTGTACACGTTTATATATACATTAGTAACTCATCAATGACACTTAACATCGAGTAAGCAAAAGAGAATGTGTACAATAGAGTAAGACACTCACGCAAAATTGTAAGGAAACAGTATGTGGTCACAGAAATTTTGCTCCGTTAGAAACCTTAGAAGGTTTTCCTGTGTTTCCTCGGGTTTTTCCTTTAGCGTCCGACAATGTATTTTATCTGGGTCAATGAACCCAACACTGAAGATTGACCTTCTTTTACATTCCATGATCTTCATTCTGCATAATAATAGAGTACAAAAGGATATAATTAGGATAATTACATGCAATGAACTGAACAACTGAAAAAAATGAACAGCTTATATATAGACAATGAATTCAACGACTTATAGACAATACCAACTCATGAGACTTTTGTCGATGGCGTCAAAAGTGTATAACTGGAAGAGTTCTGGAAACTCAACATGGACCTCTTCTTCTCGGAAGTAGTAGTCATGTGAGACTTTCGCCACGATCATTATTCTCTCCTCCTTTACGGCATTCAAGTACCATTTATGTAAACTCCGCATTTGTGTTGGCAGTTGTTGGAACTGCTCAAAGCTGACCAGAGGCTTCCCTGGGACATATGTAGGGACTACCTGAGCCTTGGGTAACTTGTCGTCCTGGAAACCTAGCAATTCCTCAACAGTCACATTCATAGTGGCCACAAGCTTCTTAGCTTCTTCCATATCCTGCTGGGGAGTGTCATAGGATACCAACTTGAGGGGTGGGGTCGATTTTTTGGCCTGTTCTCCGAGCTGGGGGACGTCCTTTCTTTTCCCGGTTGCACTTTGACTTGATGATTTGCTCCCGCTTGCACTTCTACTTGATTTGCTCTTCTTGACTTCCTTCTAAAGTGTGCGTCGATATTCATCTGGCTTATGGTGCAAGTCATATTGCGATTTTGTGTTCAGAAAAGAAAGTGCATACGCTTTTTGCTTCTCGGTGTATACCGGGGCAGGCTCGGGTTTCTTCTTTTGAGGCTGCGCAACACATTCGGCCTTTACGATCATGTCGGTTTCCTCGTCAGTACGATCGTAAGGTCTGAGAGAAAGATTCTTATGAGGTACTCTTGGGAGGGGCGACATTTGTCGTTTTGGGCTCCTACGTCGTTTAGTACTAATCGGAGGCTGCGGCGGAGATCGAGATGGACTCGGGCTGTGGTGGTCGTAGTCATGGGGTGGGCTTCTTGGAGGTGATGGAGGTGAAGGTGACATGCGACCCCTCGGAGGCGGTGTTGGCTTTGGCGTCCAGCCTGGAAGCTTGATGTTGTTCTTGTCCCATAGAATGATACCACCCAATACTTCTCTGAGTGTCCTCTCACCTTCAGATCCAGGGATGTCAAGCTCCATTGAGTCCCACCCCATTGCGATTTCATCCACACCAACTTTAGCATAGCCAGCTGGAATCTCACGGCCATGCCAGCATGCGCTAGGTGGACAAGGTAAAGCACATCCGACCACCACCTTGATGGATAGGTTCTTCACCTTCTGATGGAGCTCACAAGATGACTGCTCCTTGATTCAGCCACTGAGATGGGACAGCGGTAATATTGAGTACAGGATCTTGCAGGCGCGCTGTTCCTCGAAGTTCGCCAATCTGTTGTTGATGCATTCGAAGTGTTCCTATCAACTCGGTGAACTTGTCTCCCTCCTCCTCCTGCCGTCGCCTCTTTGCTCTCTCTCGGCTCCTATAAGTATCTCTGTCTTTGGGAAACCCCATCTCCCACGTATAACTAGGGCCAAGGCCTCTTACACGTCCTCCACGTTCGTCATTCCCGAGGACCTTTGTCAGCAAGTCTTTCTCTCTATCGGGACGGAACTTTGTTGTCCCCGCTTTAATCTCCTTCACCACTTTCTGCCATGTATCCTGGGGTATCCTAATCCCGTCACTGCAAATAAGGTCCCCTATACTTTCGTCATACTCACTCCCATGCCCAAGGAACCAATTCCTTTCCCTCAGATCCCATTCTCCGTGTATTGGTTCTGGAGTGATCCCTTTAGCAAGCAGCTCATTCTCTTTAGCATCCCACTTTGGCATGGCAGCCACGTAGCCCCTTGGCCCCAGGTGATGGTGATATTTCTTCGTCGCGGCATTTTTCTTGTTTTTTCCGACATTTCCATAGCAGGTTGTGACTCCTTGTACTTCACAAATGCACCCTAGTTAGCCTGCTGCTTCGTTAGATATCATTCAAATTTAGGAGCCTTCTTCGTCTTCTGATACTTTTGCCATAATGCTTTCTTCTAGTTCTTGAATAGTTCAGCCATCTTCGTAAGAGTCCACTGCTTGACTTTCTTCCTCAATGCAGCTGTGTTGGGATCGTCCTCACATTCTGGCAGGGTGGAATGTGTCATGAGGTCATTCCAAAGACCCTCTTTGCACCTGTCGGAGACATACTCACCCTCTTTCGCCCCTTTGGTCTTATTCCACTCTCGAACGGTGATCGGGATGCGATCCCTAACCATAACTCCGCATTGTTGTTTAAATACAGTTTTAGCCTTTTTTGGGTTCCACTGGTTCACCCCGTGGTAATACCCGCGTAATTGTATAACGCGTAGATGCGTCCAACTTTTTGGCCAGACCTCGTTTGGAATATTTTTTGCTCGATGTGGAGGCCTAAGAGAAGAAACATTCGTCAATTTATATATATGTACAACTTAGTTAATGCATCTACTGATCACCAGACTTCATATATATACCTCGTCGTCGGCTTCTCCACCACCGGAGCCGTCGGCTTCTCCTTGATCATTTCGGTTGACCTCCTCTCCCTCACCGGAGGGGTTCAGATAAATCGACGGAGATTTGGGTGGATCAACATGGGGGGTGTCGTTGATCATATCCTTGAGAATTTCTTCCTGTGCTAGGTCTCTCTGGATTGGATCCATAGTTTTCTACAAAATGCACAGAATAACATTTTTCATTCAATATTGCTGCATAAAATAACACTAAACAATAATATGAACACGCAAATTGCTACAATAATACTAAACAATAGCAAAATTCTAGTGATGCCCTAACCCTAACCCTAAGTCCGGGCGGCCCGCAAGCACCACCACCCTAACCCTATTTCCGGGGGCCCACGAGCACCACCACTCTAACCCTAAGTCCAGGGGCCCGCGAGCACTACCACCCTAACCCTAAGTCCGGGCGGCCCGTGAGCACCACCATCCTAACCCTAAGTCCGGGTGCCCGCGAGCACTACCACCCTAACCCTAAGTCCGGGCGGCCCCGCGAGCACCACCACCCTAACCCTAAGTCCGGGGGCCCGCGAGCAATACCACATTAACCCTAAGTCCGGGTGCCCGTGAGCACTACCACCCTAACCCTAAGTCCGGGCGGCCTGCGAGCACCACCGGACTTAGGGTAGTTATTTCTTTAGCTTAGCTCTATTTAGCACTGATGCTAATATATATACACAAACATATATATATACTATATTTATATACTAGTAATAAATATTACAATATAAAAAAGATACAAGAAATACTAGTAATAATTATATCTATCTATTACAAAAAACATACTAGTAATACAAGTAATAATTCTATCTATCTATTACTAAAAAAATACACTAGAAATACTAGTAATACAAAAAATATAAAAAAATCAAGGAATAATTTTATCTATCTATTACTAATAATTCTATCTATCTATTACTAAAAACAATACACTAGAAATACTAGTAATACAAAAAATATAAAAAAAACAAGTAATAATTCTATCTATCTATTACTAATAATTTTATCTATCTATTACAAAAAAATACACTAGAAATACTAGTAATAGAAAAAATATAAAAAAACAAGTAATAATTCTATCTATCAATTACTAATAATTCTATCTATCTATTACTAAAAAATACACTAGAAATACTAGTAATACAAAAAATATAAAAAAAACAAGTAATAATTCTATCTATCTATTACTAATAATTCTATCTATATATTACTAAAAAAATACACTAGAAATACTAGTAATACAAAAAATATGAAAAAAAAACAAGTAATAATTATATCTATCTATTACTAATAATTCTACCTATCTATTACCAAAAAAATACACTAGAAATACTAGTAATACAAAAAATATAAAAAAAATACAAAAAATGGATGGCGGCCGGGGTGCCGCCTGGGCTCGCCGGTCGTGGGGCGCCGCCCGGGCTCGCTGGGGGGAAGCGCGCGGCCGGTCGCGGGGCGCCGCCCGGTCTGCTCGCCTACAGTGTCGCCGCCGCCGCGCCGTCGCGTAGCCGCCGGACGGGGGAGCGAATGGGAGGAGGCGCGGGGTACCTCTGGCGGGGGTGCGCGCATGGCGGCTGGAGTGGCGGTGGCGGTTGGGGGCGGTGGCGGCGGCGGTTGGGGTGGTGGCGGCCGGAGAATCGGGCAGCCTGCTAGCGTCTCAGGTCGTCCTTCGTGCATGGGGGGTGCTCTGCGTGGGGAGAAGAAGGGGCGCGCGGCGCGCCAAATGTATAGTGGGGGACCTGTAGTCCCGGTCCGTATAATGAACTAGGATTAAAGGGTCTTTAGTCCCGGTGCGTTATACGGACTGGGACTAAAGGTCTCCCCTTTAGTCCCGGTGTGTGCCACCCACCGGGACTAAAGGGTTTTCGGCCCAGCCCAATAGGCGCGCGCCAACGCCACACCTTTAGTCCCACTGTGTAGCACGCACCAGGACTAAAGGTCCCTTTTTCAAAAAAATTCACCCTGGTGCGCGCCTGTTTAAAAAAATTCAATTAGCATATTATTTAAACATTTGAATTTTACAGTTTTTGCATACTTATGAATTTGAGAAAAATTTCAACATGAAAAGTTCTTGAATTTGAATAACTAATCCAAATCTATTTTCTGTTTTATAAAATAATTATTCTAACTAGTGAAACTAATAACCATTTTGCCATTTTCAATTTAAAAATGAATTAAATATTATATTTTGCATATTTTTAAATAAGTGATTCAAATTAATTTTCTGTTTTATAAAATAATTATTCTAACTAGTCAAACTATTAACCATTTTGCTATTTTCATGTAATTCCGACGCTCCGGTGGTCTTCCTCCGGAGAAACCCTAGACCGGATCGTCTACCCCGCCTTATTTTTTCCCGCCCGTTCTCTTCCGGACCGTAGCCCCTTTAGGGTTTAGGGTTTAGGGTTTAGGGTTTTTGGTTTAGGGTTTAGGGTTTTTGGTTTAGGGTTTAGGGTTTAGGGTTTTCAGTTTAGGGTTTAGGGTTTAGGGTTTTTAGTTTAGGGTTTAGGGTTTAGGGTTCCCTGCTCTGACTTAGGGTTTAAGGTTTAGACTCATATCTGCCGCCTCTCTCCACTCTATCCCATGGCTTCCACCATACCTCTAACCCCAGGGAGGCGGAGATGCCATAGGGCGTGTGCACCAAGGGCATCTTCGAGAAGTTCCGCCACGGGAGATTTTCCAACCCTTCCCTCAATCCATGGGGATGAAACTCTCCATCCATGTTGGCTTGGTCGTTGCCATAGCACATCTAGACTCATAACTGCCGCCTCTCTCCACTCTATCCCATGGCTTCCACCATACCTCTAACCCTAGGTTGGCGGAGATGGAGTCTTTCACGGGCTAGCTGGAATATATTTTCCGAGGCGGAACTTCCGAAGATGCCATAGGGCGTGTGCACCAAGGGCATCTTCGAGAAGTTCCGCCACGGGAGATTTCCCAACCCTTTCCTCCATCCATGGGGATGAAACTCTCCATCCATGTTGGCTTGTTGAGTTGCTTGCCATGGCGTATCGATGCTCCTTTTATAGGCACGGCGCCGCTTCTACTTTGTCTTCTTCCTCCGACAGGGCGTCGTGCGCTACATGCCTTATCTCATCGAGCAGTGCGTCCACCCACGCGTCCTTATCCTACCGACAGCTTTAGTCCCGGTATGAGCCCCCACCCGGTACTAAAGGTTACCCACGCATCCTTATCCCACCGACAGTTTTGTTAGATGACACAAAAACCACCTTTAGTCCCGGTTGCACCCACCAGCCGGTACTAAAGGTCATCCACCCCCAGATAAGGCCCTCCCAGATAAGCCTCCCCCAGATAAGGCCCCCCATATTTTTTCCCGGTTTGAGCCCCCACCCGGGATGAAAGTTTCCCGCGCCACTGCGTTCCCGCGCTTTCCACTGGTTCCCACCTCTGTCTTCCCGCCATTTTTTCAGTATATATATGTACGCTTGGCCTCCATTTACATATCACATCTAGACTCATCATTCTCTTCCCATGGCTTCCATCGTATCTCTAACCACCCTATAGGCGGAGGCGCTTTGCACCTCGAACTACCCCTGCCCACCGGGCTACCGCGTCCCCACCGGCTAGATGCTGAGCGCCGGAGGAGTGCCGGTCCCTCCTGTCCCTCTAGGTGTGGAGCGCCGGATGGCCATCACGAACCACTACTACCTCGAGCTCACGCTAGAGCAACAGAGGAATCCCAACTAGCATCCTGACTATTTCCTGACTTGGGAAGCCTTCTTCATCAATCGGCGTGAGAGGGCGCTCGCCAGGCACGAGGAGGACGGCCCACCTCCTTCGAACTTCAACGAGGCCGGCCGTCGGCTGTGGTGGCGCGGCCGGACTCTCTAGAGTGTCATGGCCTACAACACGACCGGCAATAACCCCCGCCTGCGGTACCCTCAAATCCAGCCCAGGCGTGCCCAACCTTCAAGGTTTGACTATGGCGACCCCGACGATGACAGCGACGATGGCGCCGGCGACTACGACGACTACAGTGGCGCGTATTATAGGTCTAGGCAGGAGCATGATTGAATTACTCCAACCATTAGGCATGTTTCTTAATTTTCAGTTGTGCTATGTATCCTTAGTGTTTGTGGGTTCCTTCTATTGTGATGGTTCCTTCTCTTTGTGTGATCACCTACCACGGCTCAGAACGTCTAGTTTGATTGAGCAAGATGTATTACATGAAAGGGGACCCTTATGTCTCAAATAAAAGGTTTAATACATTACATAGATTTATGTCTCAAATAAATGGTTTAATTACATAGATTTATGTCTCAAATAAAAGGTTTAATACATTATTACAGATCAACAACATCTAGTGTTGTGGTTTTCTTCTGCATCGTAGCCATGGAGAATCTTCATCATTTAACAGGATGCTTTGGTCAGTTTTCACTTTGAAGGGCGGAATTTCATGAAACTTATTGTAATCTTCTGACATGTCTGTCTTGTCATCCACTCCCACGATGTTTCTTTTCCCTGAAAGAACTATGTGGCGCTTTGGCTCATCGTATTCTGTACTCTTTTGCTTATCTTTCCTTTTTCTCGGTTTGGTAGAAAGGTCCTTCACATAGAAAACCTGAGCCACATCGTTGGCTAGGACGAATGGTTCATCCATGTATGCAAGATTGTTGAGATCCACTGTTGTCATGCCGTACTTTTCGTCTACATGTACCACGCCTCCTGTCAGCTTGACCCATTTGCACCGAAACAAAGGGACCTTAAAAGTAGGTCCATAGTCAAGTTCCCATATCTCCTCTATGTACCCATAATATGTGTCAATCTGCCCATTGTCATCTGTTGCATCAAAGCGGACACCACTATTTTGGTTGGTGCTCTTTTTATCTTGGGCGATCGTGTAAAATGTATTCCCATTTATCTCATACCCTTGGAAAGTACATATAGTCGAAGATGGTAACCTGGCTAACGAGTACAACTCATCTCCAATAGTGGTTTTATTCATGAGATGTGTCTGCAACCAATTGCCAAAATTCTTCTCGTGTTCCCCTTTAATCATGGTTTCAGGCTTCCCCGGGTTTTCGGAGCGTAGAATATTCTTGTGTTTCTCGATATACGGAGCCACCACGGTGGAATTGTGTAGAACTGTGTAGTGTGCTTGAGTGAAAGAATGCTCGTCCCTACATACCATTGATTTCCTTCCTAGTGTGCCTTTTCCAGTCATCCTCCCCTCATACCGAGATTCAGGAACACCAATCGGCTTAAGGTCAGGAAGAAAGTCAACACAAAACTCAATGACCTCCTCTGTTCCATAGCCCTTGGAGATGCTTCCTTCTAGCCTAGCACGGTTATGAACATATTTCTTTAAGACTCCCATGAACCTCTCTAAGGGGAACATATTGTGTAGAAACACAGGACCGAGAATTCTAATCTCTTCGACTAGGTGAACTAGGAGGTGCGTCATAATATTGAAGAAGGATGGCGGGAACAACAACTCGAAGCTGACCAGACATTGGACCACATCAATCTGTAACCCTGATAGACTTTCTCGATCGATTACCTTCTGAGAAATTTCATTGAGGAATGCACATACCTTCACAATGGCTAGTAGAACATTTTCTGGTAGAATTCCCCTCAATGCAACCGGAAGCAATTGCATCATAAGCACATGGCAGTCATGAGACTTTAGGTTTTGAAATTTTTTCTCTTTCATATTTACTATTCCCTTTATATTCGACGAGAAGCCAGACGGGACCTTGCTACTGAAAAGGACTTCAAAAAAGATTTCCTTCTCTTCTTTGGTAAGAGCGTAGCTGGCAAGCCCTTGAAACTGCCCTGGATGCTTGTCGTCTCGTCCTTTATGATGTTGCTGGTCCTCCCGTGCTGCCGGGGTATCTTTTGACTTCCCATACAAGCCCAGGAAGCCTAGAATATTCACGCAAAGATTCTTCGTCAGGTGCATCACGTCGATTGCCGAGCGGACCTCATGCACTTTCCAATAGGGTAGCTCCCAAAATATAGATTTCTTCCTCCACATGGGTGCGTGTCCGGTAATGGGGTCTTTCGGAACAGGTTGTCCTCCATGATCCTTTCCAAAGATTACATCCAAATCCTTGACCATACCAAATACATCAGCACCACTACGGGGGACAGGCTTCGTCCGGGTTTCTGCCTTGCCATTGAAATGCTTGCCTTTCTTCTTTATGGGATGACTGGGCGGAAGAAAACAACGATTGTATGGGTACACATTCTTTCTACATTTATCCAGATATATACTTTCAGTCTCATCTAAACAGTGCGTGCATGCATTGTATCCTTTGTTCGTCTATCCTGAAATGTTACTAAGAGCAGGCCAAACATTGATGGTTACGAACAACAACGCTTGTAGGTCAAATTCCTGCTGTTTGTGCTCATCCCACACACGTACACCTGGTTTGGCCCACATCTGTAGAAGTTAATCAACTAATGGCCTTAGGTACACATCAATGTCGTTGCCGGGTTGCTTCGGGCCTTGGATGAGCACTGGCATCATAATGAACTTCTGCTTCATGCACAACCAAGGAGGAAGGTTGTAGATACATAGAGTCACGGGCCAGGTGCTGTGACTGTAGTTCTGCTCCCCAAAAGGATTCATGCCATCGCTACTTAGACCAAGCCATAAGTTCCTTGCGTCACCAGCAAAGTCCGGGAAGTCTCTCTCGATTTTTCTCCACTGCCGACCATCAGCAAGGTGCCTCAACATCCCGTCTTTCTTACGGTCTTCCATGTGCCATCGCAACAACTTGGCATGCTCTTTATTTCTGAACAAACGTTTCAACCGTGGTATTATAGGAGCATACCACATCACCTTGGCAGGAACCCTCTTCCTGGGATGCTCTCCCTCAACATCACCAGGGTCATCTTTTCTAATCTTATACCGCAATGCAGTGCATACCGGGCATTTATCCATATTCTTGTACTTATCACCGCGGTAGAGGATGTAGTCATTAGGGCATGCATGTATCTTCTACATGTCTAATCCTAGAGGGCAGACAAGTTTCTTTGCTTCGTACGTACTAGAGGGCAATTGGTTATTTCTTGGAAGCAGCTTCTTCATTATTACCAGCAACTTTTCAAATCCCGAGTCAGTCATACCGGTCTCTGCCTTCCACTTCAACAATTCCAGTGTGCTACCCAGCTTCTTCTGGCTATCTTCACAAGTTGGATACAGCAATGTGTTGTGGTCCTGTAACATCTGCTCGAACTGCCACCTCTCATTTTATGTGTCGCAGTCTTGCCTTACATCACTAATGACCCGACCAAAATCATCAACGGGCTCATCTGGTTCCCGTTCTTCACCCCCTTGTTTTTCATTATCTTCAACTGCGGTATCATCGTATTCAGGGAACATAGATCGGTAGTTGCCATCATTGTTCTCTTATTCATCGCCGTCTTCCATCATAACCCCTCTTTCTCCGTGCTTGGTCCAAACATTATAGCCGGACATGAAACCGGACCAAAGCAGGTGGCTCTGAATGACTCTTGAGGAAGTGTGAGCCTGCTCATTCCGACATTCAATACATGGACAACACATAATCCCGCCGCTTGTTCGCCTCGGCCACAAGGCGAAAAGAACGCACGCCTTCTCTGTAAGCGTTAGAGCATCGGTCACTGTACATCCATGGGTGGCTCATCTGCATCATACAACCATGCATATATATCAAACGCAATCAAGATGCTTAAATTAGTACCGCGCAGTCAAAACGAGAAAATAGTTGCTAACCTTTTAGGACACTTCAAAACAAAGAGGAGAAACCTTAAGTGTCGCTCTGACACCTCATATCATATTTTGTCTTGTGTAAACTCAAGTGGCATCGCTCTAATAGGCATTTCACCGAACACCTCTAGTGCATATGAAGAAAAAAAGTTAGCACAAAGTTATACCCACCTCTCACATAGGAAAAAAACAGGAGAGAGTGGAGGGTTGGGTGCATATATATAGGGCCAGGACATTAGTCCCGGTTTGAGATACAAACCGGGACAAATGGGTCTGGGCGACTAATGGTTCCTTACGGACCAGGACATAGTGCCTCGGCCTCCTCGGGCCGTCTAGTTCGGACCATTAGTCCCGGCCCCAGCCACGGTCGGGACTAATGGCCCGAACCAAAGGCCCATTTTCTACTAGTGTCATAAACCACACTGGTCCTCTAGTGTGTGTTCTTTTCTTAAACCACACTAATCCACTAGTGTAATTGCATGTGTGTTCTTTTCATAAACCACATGGATCCACTAGATGTCATTATATGTGTGTTCATTTCATAAACCACATGGATCCACTAGTGTCATTGCATGTGTGTTCTTTTCATAAACCACAATTATCTACTAGATGTCATTGCATGTGTGTTCTTTTCATAAACCACACTAATCCACTAGTGTCATTGCATGTGTGTTCTTTTCATAATACACATGGATCCACTAGATGTCATTGCACGTGTGTTCATTTCATAAACCACATGGATACACTAGTGTCATTGTATGTGTGTTCTTTTCATAAACCACATGGATCCACTAGATGTCATTGCATGTGTGTTCTTTTCATAAACCATACTGATCCAGTTATGTCATTGCATGTGTGTTCTTTTCATAAACCACAAGGATCCACCAAGTGTCATTGCATGTTTGTTCTTTTCATAAACCACACTGAACCACTATATGTCATTGCATGTGTGTTCTTTTTCCTAGACCACATGGATCCACTAGTGTCATTGCATGTGTGTTCTTTTTATAAACCACATGGATCCACTAGATGTCATTGCATGTGTGTTGTTTCCCAAAACCACATGGATCCACTAGATATCATTGCGTGTGTGTTCTTTTCATAAACCAAATGGATCCACTAGATGTCATTGCATGTGTGTTCTTATTATAAACCGAATTGAACCACTGATGTCATTGCATGTGTGTTCTTTTAATAAACCATATGGACCCACTAGATGTCATTGCATGTGTGTTCCTTTCATAAACGACACTTATCCACTAGATATCATTGCATGTGTGTTCTTTTCATAAACGACACTGAAACACTAGATTTCATTGCAGTGTGTCCTTTTCATAAACCACATTGATCCACTAGATGTCATTGCATGTGTGTTCTTTTCCTGAACCACATGGGTCCACTAGTGTCATTGCATGTGTGTTCTTTTAATAAACCTCATGCATCCGCTGGATGTCATTGCATGTGTGTTCTTTTCCAAAACGACATGAATCCACTAGATGTCATTGCATGAGTGTTCTTTTCATAAACCACATGTATCCACTAGATGTCATTGCATGTATCTTCTGCATGTCTAATCCTAGAGGGCAGACAAGTTTCTTTGCTTCGTACGTACTGGAGGGCAATTGGTTATTTCTTGGAAGCAGCTTCTTCATTATTACCAGCAACTTTTCAAATCCCGAGTCAGTCATACCGGTCTCTGCCTTCCACTTCAACAATTCCAGTGTGCTACCCAGCTTCTTCTGGCTATCTTCACAAGTTGGATACAGCAATGTGTTGTGGTCCTGTAACATCTGCTCGAACTGCCACCTCTCCTTTTCTGTGTCGCGGTCTTGCCTTGCATCACTAATGACCCGACCAAAATCATCAACGGGCTCTTCTGGTTCCCGGTCTTCACCCCCTTGTTTTTCATTATCTTCAACTGCGGTATCATCGTATTCAGGGAACATAGATCGGTAGTTGCCATCATTGTTCTCTTCTTCATCGCCGTCTTCCATCATAACCCCTCTTTCTCCGTGCTTGGTCCAAACATTATAGCCGAACATGAAACCGGACCAAAGCAGGTGGCTCTAAATGACTCTTGAGAAAGTGTGAGCCTGCTCATTCCGACATTCAATACATGGACAACACATAAAACCATCCCGCCGCTTGTTCGCCTCGGCCACAAGGCGAAAAGAACGCACGCCTTCTCTGTAAGCGTTAGAGCATCGGTCACCGTACATCCATGGGTGGCTCATCTGCATCATACAACCATGCATATATATCAAACGCAATCAAGATGCTTAAATTAGTACCTCACAGTCAAAACGAGAAAATAGTTGCTAACCTTTTAGGACACTTCAAAACAAATAGGAGAAACCTTAAGTGTCGCTCTGACACCTCATATCATATTTTGTCTTGTGTAAACTCAAGTGGCATCGCTCTAATAGGCATTTCACCGAACACCTCTAGTGCATATGAAGAAAAAAAGTTAGCACAAAGTTATACCCACCTCTCACATAGGAAAAAAACAGGAGAGAGTGGAGGGCTGGGTGCATATATATAGGGCCAGGCCATTAGTCCCGGTTTGAGATACAAACCGGGACTAAAGGTTCTGCCAGGAGCACACGCGTCGGCCCAGACCCATTTGTCCCGGTTTGTATCTCAAACCGGGACTAATGGTTCCTTACGGAACGGGACATAGTGCCTCGGCCTCCTCGGGCCGTCTGGTTCGGACCATTAGTCCTGGCCCCAGCCACGGTCGGGACTAATGGCCCGAACCAAAGGCCCGTTTTCTACTAGTGTCATAAACAACACTGGTCCTCTAGTGTGTGTTCTTTTCTTAAACCACACTAATCCACTAGTGTAATTGCATGTGTGTTCTTTTCATAAACCACATGGATCCACTAGATGTCATTATATGTGTGTTCATTTCATAAACCACATGGATCCACTAGTGTCATTGCATGTGTGTTCTTTTCATAAACCACAATTATCTACTAGATGTCATTGCATGTGTGTTCTTTTCATAAACCACACAAATCCACTAGTGTCATTGCATGTGTGTTCTTTTCATAATACACATGGATCCACTAGATGTCATTGCACGTGTGTTCATTTCATAAACCACATGGATCCACTAGTGTCATTGTATGTGTGTTCTTTTCAAAAACCACATGGATCCACTAGATGTCATTGCATGTGTGTTCTTTTTATAAACCACACTGATCCAGTTATGTCATTGCATGTGTGTTCATTTCATAAACCACAAGGATCCACCAAGTGTCATTGCATGTTTGTTCTTTTCATAAACCACACTGAACCACTAGATGTCATTGCATGTGTGTTCTTTTTCCTAAACCACATGGATCCACTAGTGTCATTGCATGTGTGTTCTTTTTATAAACCACATGGATCCACTAGATGTCATTGCATGTGTGTTGTTTCCCAAAACCACATGGATCCACTAGATATCATTGCGTGTGTGTTCTTTTCATAAACCAAATGGATCCACTAGATGTCATTGCATGTGTGTTCTTATTATAAACCGAATTGAACCACTGATGTCATTGCATGTGTGTTCTTTTAATAAACCATATGGACCCACTAGATGTCATTGCATGTGTGTTCCTTTCATAAACCACACTTATCCACTAGATATCATTGCATGTGTGTTCTTTTCATAAACCACACTCAAACACTAGATTTCATTGCAGTGTGTCCTTTTCATAAACCACATTGATCCACTAGATTTCATTCCATGTGTGTTCTTTTCCTGAACCACATGGATCCACTAGTGTCATTGCATGTGTGTTCTTTTAATAAACCTCATGCATCCGCTGGATGTCATTGCATGTGTGTTCTTTTCCAAAACGACATGAATCCACTAGATGTCATTGCATGAGTGTTCTTTTCATAAACCACATGTATCCACTAGATGTCATTGCATGTGTCTTCCTTTCCTAAACCACATGGATCAACTATATGTCATTGCATGTATGTTCTTTTCATAAAATACACTGATCAACTCGATGTCATTGCATGTGTGTTCTTTTCATAAACCACACTGATCCACTAGATGTCATTGCATATGTGTTGTTTTCATAAACCACACTGATCCACTAGATGTCATTGCATGTGTGTTCTTTTCATAAATGAAACTAATCCACTAGTGTCATTTCATATGTGTTCCTTTCATAAGCGTAACTGATCCACCAGATGTCATTGCTTGTGTGTTTGATCAATAAACCACACGGATCCACTAGACGGCATTGCATGTGTGTTCTTTTCATAACCCACACTGATCCACGGATGTCATTGCATGTGTGGTCTTTTCATAAATCACGTGGATCCACTAATTACATAGCATGTGTGTTCTTTTCATAAAGAACACTGATCCGAAAGATGTCATTGCATGTGTGTTCATTTCATAAACCACATGGATCCACTAGATGTCATTAAATGATGTTATTTTCATAAACCACATGGATCCACTAGATGTCATTGCATGTGTGTTCTTTTCATCAACCACACCGATCCACTGATTTCATTGCATGTGTGTTCTTTTCATAAACAACACTGATCCGAAAGACGTCATTGCATGTGTGTTCATTTCATAAACAACATGGATCCACTAGATGTCATTAAATGATTTTCTTTTCATAAACCACATGGATCCACTAGATGTCATTATATGTGTGTTCATTTCATAAACCACATGGATCCACTAGTGTCATTCATGTGTGTTCTTATTATAAACCGAATTGAACCACTGATGTCATTGCATGTGTGTTCTTTTAATAAACCATATGGACCCACTAGATGTCATTGCATGTGTGTTCCTTTCATAAACGACACTTATCCACTAGATATCATTGCATGTGTGTTCTTTTCATAAACGACACTGAAACACTAGATTTCATTGCAGTGTGTCCTTTTCATAAACCACATTGATCCACTAGAAGTCATTGCATGTGTGTTCTTTTCCTGAACCACATGGATCCACTAGTGTCATTGCATGAGTGTTCTTTTAATAAACCTCATGCATCCGCTGGATGTCATTGCATGTGTGTTCTTTTCCAAAACAACATGAATCCACTAGATGTCATTGCATGAGTGTTCTTTTCATAAACCACATGTATCCACTAGAGGTCATTGCATGTATCTTCTGCATGTCTAATCCTAGAGGGCAGACAAGTTTCTTTGCTTCGTACGTACTGGAGGGCAATTGGTTATTTCTTGGAAGCAGCTTCTTCATTATTACTAGCAACTTTTCAAATCCCGAGTCAGTCATACCGGTCTCTGCCTTCCACTTCAACAATTCCAGTGTGCTACCCAGCTTCTTCTGGCTATCTTCACAAGTTGGATACAGCAATGTGTTGTGGTCCTGTAACATCTGCTCGAACTGCCACCTCTCCTTTTCTGTGTCGCAGTATTGCCTTGCATCACTAATGACCCGACCAAAATCATCAACGGGCTCATCTGGTTCCCGTTCTTCACCCCCTTGTTTTTCATTATCTTCAACTACGGTATCATCGTATTCAGGGAACATAGATCGGTAGTTGCCATCATTGTTCTCTTCTTCATCACTGTCTTCCATCATAACCCCTCTTTCTCCGTGCTTGGTCCAAACATTATAGCCGGACATGAAACCGGACCAAAGCAGGTGGCTCTGAATGACTCTTGAGGAAGTGTGAGCCTGCTCATTCCGACATTCAATACATGGACAACACATAATCCCGCCGCTTGTTCGCCTCGGCCACAAGGCGAAAGGAACGCACGCCTTCTCTGTAAGCGTTAGAGCATCGGTCACCGTACATCCATGGGTGGCTCATCTGCATCATACAACCATGCATATATATCAAACGCAATCAAGATGCTTAAATTAGTACCTCGCAGTCAAAACGAGAAAATAGTTGCTAACCTTTTCGGACACTTCAAAACAAAGAGGAGAAACCTTAAGTGTCGCTCTGACACCTCATATCATATTTTGTCTTGTGTAAACTCAAGTGGCATCGCTCTAATAGGCATTTCACCGAACACCTCTAGTCCATATCAAGAAAAAAGTTAGCACAAAGTTATACCCACCTCTCACATAGGAAAAAAACAGGAGAGAGTGGAGGGCTGGTTGCATATAAATAGGGCCAGGCCATTAGTCCCGGTTTGAGATACAAACCGGGACTAAAGGTTCTGCCAGGAGCACACGCGCCGGCCCAGACCCATTTGTCCCGGTTTGTATCTCAAACCGGGACTAATGGTTCCTTACGGAACGGGACATAGTGCCTCGGCCTCCTCGGGCCGTCTGGTTCGGACCATTAGTCCCGGCCCCAGCCACGGTCGGGACTAATGGCCCGAACCAAAGGCCCATTTTCTACTAGTGTCATAAACCACACTGGTCCTCTAGTGTGTGTTCTTTTCTTAAACCACACTAATCCACTAGTGTAATTGCATGTGTGTTCTTTTCATAAACCACATGGATCCACTAGATGTCATTATATGTGTGTTCATTTCATAAACCACATGGATCCACTAGTGTCATTGCATGTGTGTTCTTTTCATAAACCACACTGATCTACTAGATGTCATTGCATGTGTGTTCTTTTCATAAACCACACTAATCCACTAGTGCCATTGCATGTGTGTTCTTTTCATAATACACATGGATCCACTAGATGTCATTGCACGTGTGTTCATTTCATAAACCACATGGATCCACAAGTGTCATTGTATGTGTGTTCTTTTCATAGACCACATGGATCCACTAGATGTCATTGCATGTGTGTTCTTTTCATAAACCACACTGATCCAGTTATGTCATTGCATGTGTGTTCTTTTCATAAACCACAAGGATCCACCAAGTGTCATTGCATGTTTGTTCTTTTCATAAACCACACTGAACCACTAGATGTCATTGCAAGTGTGTTCTTTTTCCTAAACTACATGGATCCACTAGTGTCATTGCATGTGTGTTCTTTTTATAAACCACATTGATCCACTAGATGTCATTGCATGTGTGTTGTTTCCCAAAACCACATGGATCCACTAGATATCATTGCATGTGTGTTCTTTTCATAAACCAAATGGATCCACTAGATGTCATTGCATGTGTGTTCTTATTATAAACCGAATTGAACCACTGATGTCATTGTATGTGTGTTCTTTTAATAAACCATATGGACCCACTAGATGTCATTGCATGTGTGTTCCTTTCATAAACCACACTTATCCACTAGATATCATTGCATGTGTGTTCTTTTCATAAACCACACTCAAACACTAGATTTCATTGCAGTGTGTCCTTTTCATAAACCACATTGATCCACTAGATTTCATTCCATGTGTGTTCTTTTCCTGAACCACATGGATCCACTAGTGTCATTGCATGTGTGTTCTTTTAATAAACCTCATGCATCCGCTGGATGTCATTGCATGTGTGTTCTTTTCCAAAACTACATGAATCCACTAGATGTCATTGCATGAGTGTTCTTTTCATAAACCACATGTATCCACTAGATGTCATTGCATGTGTCTTCCTTTCCTAAACCACATGGATCAACTATATGTCATTGCATGTATGTTCTTTTCATAAACCACACTGATCAACTCGATGTCATTGCATGTGTGTTCTTTTCATAAACCACACTGATCCACTAGATGTCATTGCATATGTGTTGTTTTCATAAACCACACTGATCCACTAGATGTCATTGCATGTGTGTTCTTTTCATAAATGTAACTAATCCACTAGTGTCATTTCATATGTGTTCCTTTCATAAGCGTAACTGATCCACCAGATGTCATTGCTTGTGTGTTTGATCAATAAACCACACGGATCCACTAGACGGCATTGCATGTGTGTTCTTTTCATAACCCACACTGATCCACGGATGTCATTGCATGTGTGGTCTTTTCATAAATCACGTGGATCCACTAATTACATAGCATGTGTGTTCTTTTCATAAAGAACACTGATCCGAAAGATGTCATTGCATGTGTGTTCATTTCATAAACCACATGGATCCACTAGATGTCATTAAATGATGTTATTTTCATAAACCACATGGATCCACTAGATGTCATTGCATGTGTGTTCTTTTCATCGACCACACTGATCCACTGATTTCATTGCATGTGTGTTCTTTTCATAAACAACACTGATCCGAAAGACGTCATTGCATGTGTGTTCATTTCATAAACAACATGGATCCACTAGATGTCATTAAATGATTTTCTTTTCATAAACCACATGGATCCACTAGATGTCATTATATGTGTGTTCATTTCATAAACCACATGGATCCACTAGTGTCATTCATGTGTGTTCTTTTCATAAACCACACTGATCCACTAGATGTCATTGCATGTGTGTTCTTTTAATAAACCACACTGATCCACTAGTGTGATTGCATGTGTATTCTTTTCATAAACCACATGGATCCACTAGATGTCATTGCATGTTTGTTCATTTCATAAACCACATGGATCCACTAGTGTCATTGTATGTGTGTTCTTTTCATAAACCACATGGATCCACTAGATGTCATTGCATGTGTGTTCTTTTCATAAACCACACTGATCCAGTTATGTCATTGCGTGTGTGTTCTTTTCATAAACCACAAGGATCAACCAAGTGTCATTGCATGTTTGTTCTTTTCATAAACCACATGGATCCACTAGATGTCATTGCATGTGTGTTCTTTTCATAAACCACACTGATCCACTAGATTTCATTGCATGTGTGTTCTTTTTCCTAAACCACATGGATCCACTAGTGTCATTGCATGTGTGTTCTTTTTATAAACCACATGGATCCACTAGATGTCATTGCATGTGTGTTTTTTCCCAAAACCACATGGATCCACTATTTATCATTGCATGTGTGTTATTTTCATAAACCACATGGATCCACTAGATGTCATTGCATGTGTGTTCTTTTTATAAACCGAATTGAACCACTGATGTCATTGCATGTGTGTTCTTTTAATAAACCATATGGACCCACTAGATGTCATTGCATGTGTGTTCTTTTCATAAACCACACTGATCCACTAGATATCATTGCATGCATGTTCTTTTCATAAACCACACTGAAACACTAGATTTCATTGCAGTGTGTCCTCATGACAATTATATCTGACTAGTAAATGTTCCAACTACAACGGAATGTTAACTAAAACTGCCCACTACTTATGCTATCAGGATGACTCATGATATCTATACCTGACTAGTAAATGCTGCAACTATAATGGAATGAGTAGAACTGCCAACTGTGTGAGTTCCTTGGTCCGACTTCCTCGTTTGGTCTCGAGGGGGAAATACCAGGATGGGTATGTTTGGTGTTAGTATCAGGTAGGATCCAAATAGGTCTTTCTTATCCCTCTCTAATAGCCGCCATCGATACCGAGTCTCTATAGGTTGTTTAGTGCCGCTGTGCTGCCGCTTCAGTCCACCATACCTATGTAGGCGAGAGCCGCCGAATTCTAGCCTCGCCGTGTACTGGCCTCAGTACTAACGCTCCTCTTTTTCCTTTGCCCTTTGTAGGCACCCCTTTTGTTTTAGCAGGTTTGAGATCGACGTCGTTAGCAGGGTTACCCTTTCGGCTTGGCCTGGGCAGGGTTATGGACGCCATTGGTTATTCTTTAGGGCTCTTAGCCCCGTTTGCATCTTGTCCGTACTCAGACGTTGTAACGTTTTCAAGGTGATTTGGATCTTTGTATTGTATATTTGTATTCTTGACTCATTGAGTCGCTGTTGTATATATATCTGTTCTATGGATCCCATCGAGGACTGTTGTGTAATGGTATTACTTCGTTTTCCACCTACACGAAAGTGCCTGGTGGGCGTCCTTGAATCGTTTCTATGCGGGTTTGGCGGAAAGGGCTAAAACTTGCATAGGGCCGATTCGAGGGTGTTACAGAGTGGTATCAGAGCTCAGCAGTTACGATACCCCACTTGTCCAGCCTGTAGGATAACCTAGCTAACAGCCGAAGTAGAGTGTTAAAACTATTTTGCAAAAATGGTTGGATAGATCTGATTAGGTCTGATTTTACTCCTTACCCTCTGCTATTCTCCTCTTACCTCTGCGTGTTTTAAGCCTGCTCTCTTATCTTTTCTTCGAGTCCAGGAATTCTCGTGGTTGAGTTTCCATCGTACCTTCAGGATTTCGCTTCCTCCTTTGATAACGGTGTTGCTACGTCCGATCTTCATGCTATCTGAGTGATCCTTTATCTGTGGTACCGTTCTTTGTTCCTTGTTTGTGCCTTCCGGTGTTTCTGACGCGACGACATCATCTATGTCAGATCCGATGTAGAGTCTGCATCACTTCTTTGTTCTGAACCTCGATTGTCAAGATCTTCAGTCTAATTCCGAGAGTTGGTTGCATAATTCCCCTATTCATGTGTAGAGTAATGGTTTCGGTGCGTGATGGACTGATCACCATTCGACTACCCTTATCATTCACTCTTGTACATCGAATTGGTGGATCAAGCAATTTTATTCCATCCACGGAAGCTAGAGGTGGCTTTATTTGTTGATACCTCTACCTTCGCCCTTTGTTCCCGGAGTGTTCTCTCGACGATCACGGACAACGACCCCTTGTTAGTAGTGTCGTGAGGATCTACACAAAGCAAGAATATTTAGATCGCCGGCCTTCTTCCCGGTACCATGAGGCGGATGTCGAGGGCGAGATCCCTTGTTAGTGGTGTCGAATTGTGGTATCCCGCTAAAACCACTACTAGAAAATCGTTGTGTTTTTTGTGCATTGCATCATCATGACCGCATGCTCATGTCATCATGCCACATTGCATTTGAGCATCGTCATCATCCGACATATGTTTGTCTGAAGCTATTTTCGAAAAACCTATTTCTGACTTCTAAAATACCTCGCCTTCAATTTCAAATTAAAACCCCGGGCTTGTCCGGAATATTCTGTTTCGTCTATAATCGGGATTCAAAAGCCCCGTTTTAAATAATAAAATATTTATATTATTTTTAGGGGGCAGCCGAACCGGGCCGAACCGACCTAGCCGGCCACCCCCCAAAATTACCTAAACCAGTCTATACTAACCCTGTCCTATCCTAACCCAACCCATCTTCCCCTACCCTTATCCCCTCACCAACCCCACCAACATAGCCACACACACCCACACCCTCCCAGCCTCACACAACACACGCACGCACCCTCGCGTGGCCACCCACCTGGTCGCCAGCCACGCCACCCCGACCACCTCCTGCACCGCGCCTGTAACCCCTCCCCGACCGCACGCTCCCCTGGCCCCGGCCCCACCACTCCCATTTTTTTTCTCTCGCTAGTCCCATCCCGCCCCAACCTTCCCCACCAACCACGTCCTACCCCGCCGGCAGCTCCGCGCCTCCCTGCTCGCTACGCCGCCGTTCTCCCTCGCCTCCTCTCCTCTCCCCTCGCAGCAGCTTGCCGCCGCCCTCTCCGGTCGCCTTGCTCGTCTGAGACGCGCCGCCGCGTGCAAGCCTCCTCCTCGACGTCCTCCACCGGCCTCCTCCACCTCCCGACGGGCTCCCGCTCGACCTCACTGCCCTGCTCCTCGAGCCCCTTCGTCGCCTCCCCCAGCTCGCCCGACCCTGCCCGAGGCCGCCCGTCCTCGGTGACACCGACCGCGCCCCCTCGTGAGCAGCGTCGTCCGTGCCCCTCAGCTCCCCTGCCGCCTTCTCCTCCTCTGCCTCGCAAGTCCTCTGACACCGCCGCCGTTTTCCACCGCCTCCTCCACCTCCTGCGGCCGCCAGCCTCCCCTAGCGCCGCCCCGCCTCTCTGCCCCACCTCGCCCCCGCCGCAAGGCACCGACGCCCCCTCCGGCGAGCCACCTGCCGACCCCAAGCTCCGCGTGTGCCTCCCGTCTGCGAGCCCGCAACCACGCCCTTCCTCATTATCGCCACGTTTGTCTCGCTGCACCCTGCCGTCGAGACCGTGTCACTGTTTCCCTGCAGGGGGCGTGTTCTCTGGCCCGGACGCACCTCGCCAAGTTCTAGTGCGTGCGCACCTTCCTGGTGGTTTTGGTGTGAAGCCAGTACAAAAGCATGATGGCGAAGGCAGTGGTCATCTCCGTTTGGCCTGGTGTGCAACGATGTGGCGCACAGAGACAAGAACATCCGTGGCTTAACCTATGTGATCGAGTACGAGACCGTCACCAAGTTCTTCTGAAGAGAAACCAACGTCAAGTTTGGGGCCGACAAGATCTTCCGAGTGCCAATGACGCGGGCGAGCAGTACACCTAGGACTCCGACATGGTGCGACAAGTACTTCTACCCGAGCATAAGACCGGTCAGACATGCCAAGATCTCAAATCGGAATCCGAGGATGCCGAGACCCCGGTACGACAAGACCTCCTTCCCGCACTGATGCCCGAGGACCGGACGCCAAGGTCGCCTACACGGAACGCCGAGTTCTCCACCTTGAACGCCATGACCGTCTACGCAGACCCGAAGGCCACGGATGCGACAAGATCTACCCCGTTGTCCGAGAATGTTCCCGCCGAGACTGATCCTCGTCGAACCCCGAACCCCCAGAACCAAGATCTTCTGAACCTAGATGTGTGCCCCTAAGCCTCTATTTTTATAATATGACATATGCCGGTCGCATCATTAAATCATCATGCTTGCATACATGTCATCTGGTGGGTTAGGTTAAATAGTCGATTCACCTAAATTAAATATGGAGCCTATATGCGGTCCATTCTAGTCTTATTCCGGACTTCATTTAAATTCGTGTAGAGAACCGATGCCATATTTTGCCTTGTTCATACAACGTTTAAATTGCGGGGTAGATAAAAAACTCGAACCCTCTATTTAATTGTCGGGACCCCGGTTCCGCTTAATATCGCCTAATTGCACCACATCTGTGCCATGCCATGCATCATATCATAAGCATGCCGGATCTTCTACCGTAGTATTAAATATTGCATCCGGTGTTTCTTTTAGTGTTTGCTTCATCGCGGATTAGGACGTTGTGTTGATGCAAGTATCGACAAGTTCTTCAGATAATGAACCTTCGGCAGTGTTTCCCAGGAGAGCATCTCTCCCCCTTCTACCTATTTTGCATTTATAGTCTTTATTTCCTCCTGTTGATCTATTGCTATCCGTGTCTCGATGCTTTCGTTTCCGTGCACCAGTTATATCTCGTGTAGCCTCTATATTGCCTTGGACACCTCCTATTACATGTGTTTGGTAGATAGCTGGCCTTGCGAGTCGTAGTTGCGTGCTCAGGTGCGATCTCGTGTTGTCAAGTACCACAGTTGTTGGAATGCTGACAGATGTTTATGGTGGAGATGCTTAATGGTGGAGATGATCATGACTTTAAATACTTGATATAACTAATGCAGAGGCATCGGTGGGCAATAGATGTTATTTTGGTTCTTCCATGCTCACTTGTGTCCCGTAGGACCCCGAGTACTTGATACCTATTCCTTGATTTTTTGCACTATCCACATTCAGGAGGCCTTATGGACCCCCTGAGCCAGAGCTTGATTCATTTCTATTTCTTGGTGCCACAAAGTAGTCTGGGGCTTTATTACTATCCTGTACCTATGCCATGTTTTACTGCTTTATTTACGATTGTGCGTGGAGCACCTGTACTGTTTTGGAACGTGGAATGTTTTCGCGGTATCAACAAGCCCAGTCACACTTTCGGGTTCCTAGTCGTTTACAGCCATTTTCACAAACCCTGGGTCCGTTCCGGAGCCGGCAACTTCATTGCGGGTAGCTTAGTGGGGTGGACCCCTGAAATATTTTATAAATCCTATGATCGCTTTGTCGTGAATGCCTCGTTGGGTTTTGAGTTGGTTTTTCCGAGGTTGATCGAGTGTGTGTTGCTATTTGTGCACCCCTGCAGGGTAAAAATTTCTGAAAGGCGTGTCCGCGGTTATGGACGACTTGGAGCACAGTATCTCGATCATAGACAAGCATAACTAAAGTAGTTCTATAAATTTGACTTAATATGTGACTAGTAATTCAGCTTCACTACAATGGAATGAATAATAAAAATGCCAACAAGGGTGGATATGTGGTGATCTGTGTCATACTATAACTGCCTAGTAAGTATTGCAACTCTAATGGAATGTGATAAAAGTGCCAACAAATGCTGGGATTTTGGGATTCCTCGGGACAATTATATCTGACTAGTAAATGTTCCAACTACAACGGAATGTTAACTAAAACTGCCCACTACTTATGCTATCAGGATGACTCATGATATCTATATCTGACTAGTAAATGCTGCAACTATAATGTAATGAGTAGAACTGCCAACTGTGTGAGTTCCTTGGTCCGACTTCCTCGTTTGGTCTCGAGGGGGAAATACCAGGATGGGTATGTTTGGTGTTAGTATCAGGTAGGATCCGAATAGGTCTTTCTTACCCCTCTCTAATAGCCGCCAGTGATACCGAGTCTCTATAGGTTGTTTAGTGCCGCTGTGCTGCCGCTTCAGTCCACCGTACCTATGTAAGCGAGAGCCGCCGAATTCTAGCCTCGCCGTGTACTGGCCTCAGTACTGACGCTCCTCTTTTTCCTTTGCCCTTTGTCGGCACCCCTTTTGTTTTAGCAGGTTTGAGATCGAGTTCGTTAGCAGGGTTACCCTTCCGGCTTGGCCTGGGCAGGGTTATGGACGCCATTGGTTATTCTTCAGGGCTCTTAGCTCCATTTGCATCTTGTTTGTACTCAGACGCTGTAACGTTTTCAAGGTGATTTGGATATTTGTATTGTATATCTGTATTCTTGACTCATTGAGTCGCTGTTGTATATATATCTGTTCTGTGGATCCCATCGAGGACTGTTGGGTAATGGTATTACTTCATTTTCCACCCGCACGAAAGTGCCTGGTGGGCGTCCTTGAATCGTTTCTATGCGGGTTTGGCGGAAAGGGCTAAAACTTGCATAGGGCCGATTCGAGGGTGTTACAGGTTCTTTTGATAAACCACAGTAATCCACTAGATGTCATTGCATGTGTGTTGTTTTTCCTAAACCACATGGATCCACTAGTGTGATTGCCTGTGTGTTCTTTTTATAAACCACATGGAACAGCTAGATGTCATTGCATGTGTGTTGTTTTCCAAAACCACATGGATCCACTAGATGTCATTGCATGTCTGTTCTTTTCATAAACCACATGGATCCAGTAGATGTCAGTGCATGTGTGTTCTTTTCATAAACCACATGGGTCCACTGATGTCATTGCATGTGTGTTATTTTCATAAACCACATGGCTCCACTAGATGTCATTGCATGTTTGTTCTTTTCATAAACCACACTGATCCACTAGATGTCATTGCATATGTGTTCCTTTCATAAACCTAACTGATCCACTAGATGTCATTGCATGTGTGTTTTATCTATAAACCACACTAATCCACTAGTTGTCATTGCATGTGTGTTCTTTTCATAAACCACACTGATCCACTGATGTCATTGCATGTGTGTTCTTTTGCAAAACCACATGGATCCACTAGATGTCATTGCATATGTGTTCTTTTCATAAGCCTAACTGATCCACCAGATGTCATTGCATGTATGTTTTATCTATAAACCACACTGATCCACTAGCTATCATTGCATGTGTGTTCTTTTCATAAACCAAAATGATCCGCTAATGTCATTGCATGTGTGGTCTTTTAATAAACCACATGGATCCACTAATATCATAGCATGTGTGTTCTTTTCATAAACCACATGGATCCACTAGATGTCATTGCATGTGCGTTCTTTTCATAAACCACATGGATCCACAAGATTTCATTGCATGTGTGTTCTTTTCATAAACCACACTGATCCACTGATGTCATTGCATGCGTGTTCTTTTCATAAACAACACTTATCCGAAAGATGTCATTGCATGTGTGTTAATTTTATAAACCACACTAATCTATTGGTGTCACTACACGTGTCTTCTTTTCCTCGACCACATTGATCCACTAGATGTCATTGCATGTGTTCATTTCATAAACCACATGGATCCACTAGATGTCATTAAATGATGTTATTTTCATAAACCACATGGATTCACTATATTTCATTGCATGTGTGTTCTTTTCATAAACCACATGGATCCACTAGATGTCAGTGCATGTTTGTTCTTTTCATAACCCACATGGATCCACTAATGTCATTGCATGTGTGTTATTTTCATAAACCAAATGGATCCACTGATGTCATTGCATGTGTGTTATTTTCATAAACCACACTGATCCACTAGATGTCATTGCATGTGCGTTATTTTCATAAACCACACTGATCCACTAGATGGTATTGCATGTGTGTTCTATTCCTAAACCACATGGATCCACTACTGTCATTGCATGTGTGTTCTTTTCATAAACCACATGGATCCACTGGATGTCATTCCATGTGTGTTCTTTTCCAAAACCACATGAATCCACTAGATGTCATTGCATGTATGTTTTATTCATAAACCACATGGATCCACTAGATGTCATTGCATGTGTGTTCCTTTCATAAACCACATGGATCCACTAGATGTCATTGCATGTGTGTTCTTTTCATAATCCACACTGATAACCTAGTTCTCATTGCATGTGTGTTCTTTTCATAAACTACACTGATCCACTAGATGTCATTGCATGTGTGTTCTTTTCATAAACCAAACTGGTCCTCTAGTGTGTGTTCTTTTCATAAACCACACTGATCTACTAGTGTCATTGCATGTGTGTTCTTTTCATAAACCACATGGATCCACTAGATGACATTATATGTCTGTTCATTTCATAAACCACATGGATCCACTAGTGTCATTGCATGTGTGTCCTTTTCATCAACTACACTGATCCAGTAGATGTCATTGCATGTGTGTTCTTTTCATAAACCACACTAATCCACTAGTGTCATTGCATGTGTGTTCTTTTCATAAACCACATGGATCCACTAGATGTCATTGCATGTGTGTTCATTTCATAAACCACACGGATCCACTAGTGTCATTGCATGTGTGTTCTTTTCGTAAACCACATGGATCCACTAGATTTCATTGCTTGTGTGTTCTTTTCATAAACCACACTGATCCAGTTATGTCATTGCATGTGTGTTCTTTTCGTAAACCACACTGATCTGAAAGATGTCATTGCATGTGTGTTCATTTCATAAACCACAGTAATCCACTTGTGTCATTGCATGTGTGTTCTTTTCCTAGACCACAATGATCTACTAGAGGTCATTGCATGTGTGTTCATTTCAGAAACCATATGGATCCACTAGATGTCATTAAATGATGTTATTTTCATAAACCACATGGATTCACTATATGTCATTGCATGTGTGTTTTTTTCATAACCCACATGGATCCAGTAGATGTTAGTGCATGTTTATTCTTTTCATAAACCACATGGATCCACCGATGTCATTGCATGTGTGGTATTTTCATAAACCACACTGATCCACTAGATGTCATTGCATGTGCCTTATTTTCATAAACCACACTGATCCACTAGATGTCCTTGCATGTTTGTTATTTTCATAAGTCACACTTATCAACTAGATGTCATTCCATGTGTGTTCTTTTCATAAACCACACTAGTCCTCTAGTGTGTATTCTTTTCATAAACCACACTGATCCACTAGTGTCATTGCATGTGTGTTCTTTTCATAAACCACATGGATCCACTAGATGTCATTGTATGCGTGTTCATTTCATAAACCACATGGATCCACTAGTGTCATTGCATGTATGTTCTTTTCATAAACCACATTGATCCACTAGATGTCATTGCATGTGTGTTCTTTACATAAACCACACTAATCCACTAGTGTCATTTCATGTGTGTTCTTTTCATAAACCACATGGATCCACTAGATGTCATTGCATGTGTGTTCATTTCATAAACCACATGGATCAACTAGTGTCATTGCATGTGTGTTCTTTTCATAAACCACACTGATCCACTAGATGTAATTGCATATGTGTTCTTTTCATAAACCACACTGGTCCTCTAGTGTGTGTTGTTTTCATAAACCACACTGATCCACTAGTGTCATTGCATGTATGTTCTTTTCATAAACCACATGGATCCACTAGATGTCATTGTATGTGTGTTCATTTCATAAACCACATGGATCCACTAGTGTCATTGCATGTGTGTCCTTTTCATAAACCACACTGATCCACTAGATGTCATTGCATGTGTGTTCTTTTCATAAACCACACTGATCCAGTAGTGTCATTGCATGTGTGTTCTTTTCATAAACCACATGGATCCACTAGATGTCATTGCATGTGTGTTCATTTCATAAACCACACAGATCCACTAGTGTCATTGCATGTGTGTTCATTTCATAAACCACATGGATCCACTAGATGTTATTGCTTGTGTGTTCTTTTCATAAACCACACTGATCCAGTTATGTCATTGCATGTGTGTTCTTTTCATAAACCACACTGATCCGAAAGATGTCATTGCATGTGTGTTCATTTCATAAACCACACTAATCCACTGGTGTCATTGCATGTGTGTTCTTTTCCTAGACCACAATGATCGACTAGAGGTCATTGCATGTGTGTTCATTTCATAAACCATATGGATCCACTAGATGTCATTAAATGATGTTATTTTCATAAACCACACGGATTCACTATATGTCATTGCATGTGTGTTCTTTTCATAACCCAAATGGATCCAGTAGATGTCAGTGCATGTTTGTTCTTTTCATAAACCACATGGACCCACCGATGTCATTGCATGTGTGTTATTTTAATAAACCACATGGATCCACTATTGTCATTGCATGTGTGTTATTTTCATAAACCACACTGATCCACTAGATGTCATTGGATGTGCCTTATTTTCATAAACCACTCTGATCCAACTAGATGTCATTGCATGTTTGTTATTTTCATAAACCACATTTATCAACTAGATGTCATTGCATGTGTGTTCTTTTCTTAAACCACATGGATCCACTGGATGTCATTGCATGTGTGTTCTTTTCATAAACCACACTGATCCAGTTACGTCATTGCATGTGTGTTCATTTCATAAACCACACTGATCCGAAAGATGTCATTACATGTGTGTTCATTTCATAAACCACACCGATCCACTAGTGTCATTGCATGTGTGTTCTTTTCCTAGACCACAATGATTGACTAGATGTCATTGCATGTATGTTCGTTTCATGAATCACATGGATCCACTAGATGCCATTAAAGGTGTGTTCTTTTCATAAACCACATGGGTCCACTAGATGTCATTGCATGTTTGTTATTTTCATAAACCACACTAATCCACTAGATGTCATTGCATGTGTGTTATTTTCATATACCACACTGATCCACTAGATGTCATTGCATGTGTGTTCTTTTCCTAAACCACATGGATCCACTAGTGTTATTGCACGTGGGTTCTTTTTAGAAACCACATGGATCCACTTGATGTCATTGCATGTGTGTTCTTTTCCAAAACCACATGAATCCACTAGATGTCATGCATGTGTGTTCTTTTCATAAACCACATGGATCCACTAGATGTCATTGCATGTGTGTTCCTTTCATAAACCACATGGATCCACTTGATGTCATTGCATCTATGTTCTATTCATAAACCACACTGATCAACTCAATGGCATTGCATGTGTGTTCTTTTCATTAATCACACTGATCCACAAGATGTCATTGCGTGTGTATTCTTTTCTTAAACCACATGGATCCACTAGTGTCATTGCATGTGTGTTGTTTTCATAAACCACATGGATCCACTAGATGTCATTGCAGGTGTGTTCCTTTCATAAACCACATGGATCCACTAGATGTCATCGCATGTGTGTTCTTTTCATAAACCACATTGATCAACTCGATGTCATTGCATGTGTGTTCTTTTCATAAACCACACTGATCCACTAGATGTCATTGCATGTGTGTTCTTTTCATAAACCACATTGATCCACTAGATGTCATTGCATGTGTTTTCACTAGTGTCATTGCATGTGTATTCTTTTCATAAACCACATGGATCCACTAGATGTCATTGCATGTGTTTTCACTAGTGTCATTGCATGTGTATTCTTTTCATAAACCACATGGACCCACTAGATGTCATTGCACGTGTGTTCTTTTCATAAACCACACTGATCCACTCATGTCATTACATGTGTGTTCTTTTCATAAGCAACACTGATCCGAAAGATGTCATTGCATGTGTGTTCATTTCATAAACCACACTAATCCATGGTGTCATTACATGTGTGTTCTTTTCCTATACCACAATGATCCACTAGATGTCATTGCATGTGTGTTCGTTTCATAAAACACACGGATCCACTAGATGTCATTAAATGTGTGTTCTTTTCATAAACCACGTGGGTCCACTACATGTCATTGCATGTGTGTTATTTTCATAAACCACATGGATCCACTAGATGTCAGTGCATGTGTGTTCTTTTCATAAACCACATTGATCCACTGATGTCATTGCATGTGTCCTCTTTTCATAAACCACATGGATCCACTGGATGTCATTGCATGTTTGTTCTTTTTAGAAACCACACTAATCTAGTAGATGTCATCGCATGTGTGTTCTTTTCATAAACCACACTAATCCACTAGATGTCATTGTGCGTGTGTTCTTTTCCTAAACCACATGGATCCACTAGTGTCATTGCATGTGTGTTCTTTTCATAAACCACATGGCTCCACTAGATGTCATTGCATGTGTGTTCTTTTCCAAAACCACATGGATCCACTAGATGTCATTGCATGTGTTCTATTTTCATAAACCACATGGATCCACTAGATGTCATTGCATGTGTGTTCTTTTTATAAACCACATTGAACCACTGATTTCATTGCATGTGTGTTCTTTTCATAAACCACATGGATCCACTTGATGTCATTGCATGTGTGTTCTTTTCATTAATCACACTGATCCACTAGATGTCATTGCATGTGTGTTCTTTTCCTAAACCACATGGATCCACTAGTGTCTTTGCATGTGTGTTCTTTTCATAAACCAGATGGATCCACCAGATGTCATTGCATGTGTGTTCTTTTCCAAAACCACATGGATCCACTAGATGTCATTGCATGTGTGTTCTTTTCATAAACCACATGGATCCACTAGATGTCATTGCATGTGTGTTCTTTTCATATACCACACAGATCCACTAGATGTCATTGCATGGGGTATCTTTTCATGACCCACACTGATACACTAGATGTCATTGCAGTGTGTCCATTTCATAAACCACACTAATCCACTAGATGTCATTGCATGTGTGTTCTTTTCATAAACCACACTAATCCACTAGTGTCATTGCATGTGTGTTCTTTTTCACAAACCGCATGGATCCACCAGATGTCATTGCATGTGTGGTCATTTCATAAACCACATGGATCCACTAGATGTAATGGCATGTGTGTTCTTTCCATAAACCACATGGATCCACTAGATGTCATTGCATGCATGTTATTTTCATAAAGCACACTCGTCCACTATATGTCATTGGATGTGTGTTCTTTTCATAAATCACATGGATCCACTAGATGTCATTGCATGTGTGTTCATTTCATAAACCACATGGATCCACTAGTGTCATTGCATGTGTGTTCTTTTTATAAACCACATGGATCCACGAGATGTCATTGTATGTGTGTTCGTTTCATAAACCACACTGATCCACTTATGTCATTGCATGTGTGTTCTTTCCATAAACCACACTGATCCGAAAGATGTCATTGCATGTGTGTTCATTTCATAAACCACACTGATCCACTGGTGTCATTCCATGTGTGTTCTTTTCCTAGACCACAATGATCGACTAGATGTCATTGCATGTGTGTTCGTTTCATAAATCACATGGATCCACTAGAAGTCATTACTTGTGTGTTCTTTTCATAAACCACATGGGTCCACTATATGTCATTGCATGTGTTTTCTTCTCATAAACCACATGGATCCACTAGTTGTTAGTGCATGTGTGTTCTTTTCATAAACCACAATGATCCACTAGATGACATTGCATGTGTGTTCTTTTGATAAACCACATGGATCCACTATATGTCATTGCATCTGTTTCTTTTCATAAACCACATGGATCAACTACATGTCAGTGCATGTGTGTTCTTTTCATAAACCACATGGATCTACTGATGTCATTGCATGTGTGTTATTTTCATAAACCACATGGATCCACTAGATGTCATTGCATGTTTGTTATTTTCATAAACCACACCGATCCACTAGATGTCATTGCATGTGTGTTATTTTCATAAACCACATGGGTCCACTAGATGTCATTGCGTATGTGTTCTCCTAAACCACATGGATCCACTAGTGTCATTGCATGTGTGTTCTTTTCATAAACCACATGGATCCACTGGATGTCATTGCATGTGTGTTCTTTTCCAAAACCACATGAATCCACTAGATGTCATGCATGTGTGTTCTTTTCATAAACCACATGGATTCACTAGATGTCATTGGATGTGTGTTCCTTTCATAAACCACACAGATCCACTAGATGTCATTGCATGTGTGTTATTTTCATAAACCAAACTGATCAACTTGATGTCATTACATGTGTGTTCTTTTCATAAACCACATGGATCCACTAGATGTCATTGCATGTGTGTTCATTTCATAAACCACATGGATCCACTAGTGTCATTGCATGTGTGTTCTTTTCATAAACCACATGGATCCACTAGATGTCATTGTATGTGTGTTCTTTTCATAAACCACACTGATCCACTTATGTCATTGCATGTGTGTTGTTTCCATAAACCACACTGATCCGAAAGATGTCATTGCATGTTTGTTCATTTCATAAACCACACTGATCCACTGGTGTCATTCCATGTGTGTTCTTTTCCTAGACCACAATGATCGACTAGATGTCATTGCATGTGTGTTCGTTTCATAAATCACATGGATCCACTAGATGTCATTACGTGTGTGTTCTTTTCATAAACCACACGGGTTCACTCTATGTCATTGCATGGTGTTCTTCTCATAAACCACATGGATCCACTAGTTGTTAGTGCATGTGTGTTGCTTTCATGAACCACATGGATCCACTGATGTCATTGCATGTGTGTTCTTTTCATAAACCACATGGATCCACTAAATGACATTGCATGTGTGTTCTTTTCATAAACCACATAGATCCGATATATGTCATTGCATGTGTGTTCTTTTCATAAACCACATGGATCAACTACATGTCAGTGCATGTGTGTTCTTTTCATAAACCACATGGATCTACTGATGTCATTGCATGTGTGTTATTTTCATAAACCACATGGATCCACTAGATGTCATTGCATGTTTGTTATTTCATAAACCACACTGATCCACTAGATGTCATTGCATGTGTGTTATTTTCATAAACCACATGGGTCCACTAGATGTCATTGCGTGTGTGTTCTTTTCCTAAACCACATGGATCCACTAGTGTCATTGCATGTGTGTTCTTTTCATAAACCACATGGATCCACTAGATGTCATTGCATGTGTGTTCTTTTCCAAAACCACATGAATCCACTAGATGTCATGCATGTGTGTTCTTTTCATAAACCACATGGATTCACTAGATGTCATTGGATGTTTGTTCCTTTCCTAAACCACACAGATCCACTAGATGTCGTTGCATGTGTGTTATTTTCATAAACCACACTGATCAACTTGATGTCATTACATGTGTGTTCTTTTCATAAACCACACTAATCCACTAGATGTCCTTGCGTGTGTGTTATTTTCCTAAACCACATGGATCCACTAGTGTCATTGCATGTGTGTTGTTTTCATAAACCACATGGATCCACTAGATGTCATTGCATGTGTGTTATTTTCCAAAACCACATGAATCCACTAGATGTGATGCATGTTTGTTCTTTTCATAAACCACATGGATCCACTAGGTGTCATTGCATGTGTGTTCCTTTCATAAACCACATGGATCCGCCAGATGTCATTGCATGTGTGTTCTTTTCATAAACCACACTGATCAACTCGATGTCATTGCATGTGTGTTCTTTTCATAAACCTCACTGGTCCACTAGATGTCTTTGCATGTGTTTTCTTTTCATAAACCACACTAATCCACTAGATGTCATTAAATGTGTGTTCTTCTCATAAACCACATGCGTACACTATATGTCATTTCATGTGTGTTCTTTTTATGAACCACATGGATCCACTAGTTGTTAGTGCATGTGTGTTCTTTTCATGAACCACATGGATCCACTGATGTCATTGCATGTGTGTTGTTTTCATAAACCACAATGATCCACTAAATGACATTGCATGTGTGTTCTTTTGATAAACCACATGGATCCACTATATGTCATTGCATCTGTTTCTTTTCATAAACCACATGGATCAACTACATGTCAGTGCATGTGTGTTCTTTTCATAAACCACATGGATCTACTGATGTCATTGCATGTGTGTTATTTTCATAAACCACATGGATCCACTAGATGTCATTGCATGTTTGTTATTTTCATAAACCACACCGATCCACTAGATGTCATTGCATGTGTGTTATTTTCATAAACCACATGGGTCCACTAGATGTCATTGCGTGTGTGTTCTTTTCCTAAACCACATGGATCCACTAGTGTCATTGCATGTGTGTTCTTTTCATAAACCACATGGATCCACTGGATGTCATTGCATGTGTGTTCTTTTCCAAAACCACATGAATCCACTAGATGTCATGCATGTGTGTTCTTTTCATAAACCACATGGATTCACTAGATGTCATTGGATGCGTGTTCCTTTCATAAACCACACAGATCCACTAGATGTCATTGCATGTGTGTTATTTTAATAAACCAAACTGATCAACTTGATGTCATTACATGTGTGTTCTTTTCATAAACCACATGGATCCACTAGATGTCATTGCATGTGTGTTCATTTCATAAACCACATGGATCCACTAGTGTCATTGCATGTGTGTTCTTTTCATAAACCACATGGATCCACTAGATGTCATTGTATGTGTGTTCTTTTCATAAACCACACAGATCCACTTATGTCATTGCATGTGTGTTGTTTCCATAAACCACACTGATCCGAAAGATGTCATTGCATGTTTGTTCATTTCATAAACCACACTGATCCACTGGTGTCATTCCATGTGTGTTCTTTTCCTAGACCACAATGATCGACTAGATGTCATTGCATGTGTGTTCGTTTCATAAATGACATGGATCGACTAGATGTCATTACGTGTGTGTTCTTTTCATAAACCACATGGGTCAACTATATGTCATTGCATGCGTGTTCTTCTCATAAACCACATGGATCCACTAGTTGTTAGTGCATGTGTGTTGTTTTCATGAACCACATGGATCCACTGACGTCATTGCATGTGTGTTCTTTTCATAAACCACATGGATCCACTAACTGACATTGCATGTGTGTTCTTTTCATAAACCACATAGATCCACTATATGTCATTGCATGTGTGTTCTTTTCATAAACCACATGGATAAACTACATGTCAGTGCATGTGTGTTCTTTTCATAAACCGCATGGATCTACTGATGTTATTGCATGTGTGTTATTTTCATAAACCACATGGATCCACTAGATGTCATTGCATGTTTGTTATTTTCATAAACCACACTGATCCACTAGATGTCATTGCATGTGTGTTATTTTCATAAACCACATGGGTCCACTAGATGTCATTGCGTGTGTGTTCTTTTCCTAAACCACATGGACCCACTAGTGTCATTGCATGTGTGTTCTTTTCATAAACCACATGGATCCACTGGATGTCATTGCATGTGTGTTCTTTTCCAAAACCACATGAATCCACTAGATGTCATGCATGTGTGTTGTTTTCATAAACCACATGGATTAACTAGATGTCATTGGATGTTTGTTCCTTTCCTAAACAAAACAGATCCACTAGATGTCATTGGATGTTTGTTCCTTTCCTAAACCACACAGATCCACTAGATGTCATTGGATGTTTGTTCCTTTCCTAAACCACACAGATCCACTAGATGTCGTTGCATGTGTGTTATTTTCATAAACCACACTGATCAACTTGATGTCATTACATGTGTGTTCTTTTCATAAACCACACTAATCCACTAGATGTCCTTGCGTGTGTGTTATTTTCCTAAACCACATGGATCCACTAGATGTCATTGCATGTGTGTTGTTTTCCAAAACCACATGAATCCACTAGATGTGATGCATGTGTGTTCTTTTCATAAACCACATGGATCCACTAGGTGTCATTGCATGTGTGTTCCTTTCATAAACCACATGGATCCGCCAGATGTCATTGCATGTGTGTTCTTTTCATAAACCACACTGATCAACTCGATGTCATTGCATGTGTGTTCTTTTCATAAACCTCACTGGTCCACTAGATGTCTTTGCATGTGTTTTCTTTTCATAAACCACACTGATCCACTAGATGTCATTAAATGTGTGTTCTTCTCATAAACCACATGGGTACACTATATGTCATTGCATGTGTGTTCTTTTCATAAACCACATGGATCCACTAGTTGTTAGTGCATGTGTGTTCTTTTCATGAACCACATGGATCCACTGATGTCATTGCATGTGTGTTGTTTTCATAAACCACAATGATCCACTAGATGACATTGCATGTGTGTTCTTTTGATAAACCACATGGATCCACTATATGTCATTGCATCTGTTTCTTTTCATAAACCACATGGATCAACTATATGTCAGTGCATGTGTGTTCTTTTCATAAACCACATGGATCTACTGATGTCATTGCATGTGTGTTATTTTCATAAACCACATGGATCCACTAGATGTCATTGCATGTTTGTTATTTTCATAAACCACACCGATCCACTAGATGTCATGGCATGTGTGTTATTTTCATAAACCACATGGGTCCACTAGATGTCATTGCGTGTGTGTTCTTTTCCTAAACCACATGGATCCACTAGTGTCATTGCATGTGTGTTCTTTTCATAAACCACATGGATCCACTAGATGTCATTGCATGTGTGTTCTTTTCCAAAACCACATGAATCCACTAGATGTCATGCATGTGTGTTATTTTCATAAACCACATGGATTCACTAGATGTCATTGGATGTGTGTTCCTTTCATAAACCACACAGATCCACTAGATGTCATTGCATGTGTGTTATTTTCATAAACTAAACTGATCAACTTGATGTCATTACATGTGTGTTCTTTTCATAAACCACATGGATCCACTAGATGTCATTGCATGTGTGTTCATTTCATAAACCACATGGATCCACTAGTGTCATTGCATGTGTGTTCTTTTCATAAACCACATGGATCCACTAGATGTCATTATATGTGTGTTCTTTTCATAAACCACACTGATCCACTTATGTCATTGCATGTGTGTTCTTTCCATAAACCACACTGATCCGAAAGATGTCATTGCATGTTTTTTCATTTCATAAACCACACTGATCCACTGGTGTCATTCCATGTGTGTTCTTTTCCTAGACCACAATGATCGACTAGATGTCATTGCATGTGTGTTCGTTTCATAAATCACATGGATCCACTATATGTCATTACGTGTGTGTTCTTTTCATAAACCACATGGGTCCACTATATGTCATTGCATGCGTGTTCTTCTCATAAACCACGTGGATCCACTAGTTGTTAGTGCATGTGTGTTGTTTCCATGAATCACATGGATCCGCTCATGTCATTGCATGTGTTTTTTTTCATAAACCACATGGATCCACTAGATGACATTGCATGTGTGTTCTTTTCATAAACCACATGGATCCACTATATGTCATTGCATGTGTGTTCTTTTCATAAACCACATGGATCAACTACATGTCAGTGCATGTGTGTTCTTTTCATAAACCACATGGATCTACTGATGTCATTGCATGTGTGTTATTTTCATAAACCACATGGATCCACTAGATGTCATTGCATGTTTGTTATTTTCATAAACCACACTGATCCACTAGATGTCATTGCATGTGTGTTATTTTCATAAACCACATGGGTCCACTAGATGTCATTGCGCGTGTGTTCTTTTCCTAAACCACATGGATCCACTAGATGTCATTGCATGTGTGTTCATTTCATAAACCACATGGATCCACTAGTGTCATTGCATGTGTGTTCTTTTCATAAACCACACCTTGTGACAACTCGAGGTGTGGTAAGAGGCTGGTATGAACTCTATTTGTTTTCTTTTTTGTACATATACTCATCATTATGAGCATGCTTAGTCTATTTATGTAAGGTGTATGTTATTTAATGGATACTTAGTGGTCCTTGCCTGCTTATGATCAGTTCCAATCCATTATTAGTTCGTAACATGTCATATAATTGTTTGCTTGCATTGTTCTATTCATAACTTGGTATGACATTGTGGTGTCCTCCTCTGAAGGTTCTATTTGAATTGACTTGGCACATGCTCACGCATGCATATGACTAAACAAAAAGTCAGTTAAGCCTTGATGATTTATTCTGCCTCAGAGTTCTTGTGTCACTTTATGCCACTATTAATTTTCTTTTGTTGCAAGCATGATTATGACAGTTACTGCTCTCTCGATTGTCGCTCCCTTTCTATTGCTAGCCTTCACTTGTGCTGAGTACTTTACTAGTGCATCAACCTCCCTAAAATCAAAGTTGTCAAAAAGAGTCCACCATATCTACCTATTAGCATAATTGCTATTCCTTGCATATTTATTATGCTCTGTTTTCTTCCAATAAATTTTTTTGCTTTTTATGTGAAAATTAGTTAGTAAATCTCTCACGAACTTGACGGCACACTTTACATTCTTGCACTTAATAAACTTGAACCATTGTGCCCATCTATGTTGCGTATATGCTTCCGCTTTGTAAGTTGTGAATTAGCAGAACCATGTTATCATGGGGAACGCTTTCAACATTCACTTTATTTAGTTGATATCATGTTCTTTTGCTTATGGATCCCGGCGGTGTGAAATGAAAGGGGAGCTTGTAAGGCTCATGGAGTTCATATATGTGTTAGAGAAACGCCTAGGCGGCTGGTCTAAGCCATGCCTAATCATGGTGGAAACCTGCGGCATAACCATAGTGAGAAATCTATGAAGCATCCTCTATAAAAAAACCTATGCAAACAGGAAAGAAAAAAAGAGAAAGAAAAAAAGAGGACTATGCAAATAGGAAATAAAAGGATTGCTGAGATGCTCATTATCTGCTTGCCTTGTCATTTTGATATGGGGAATCTTCCGTATCATCGGGCAAGGGGTACCCCGTTGGCGGTTCTCTGTGATACACATGTACTTACAATGACAAGAACTTACCTGTGACTAAAGTTGAGTAGCATGTGGAACGGTACTCGTAAGCAAGGGGCATGAGATTTTCAGCTTATATCTTGTCAAGCATATCCTCATATTTGTTCACTTTAACCTTAATCACTTAAAGATGCTTATGATAGGGGCAATGAGAGCTCAAAGCTAATGAGTACAATACTTTCAATATTTGGAAGCCTTTCAAACTTTTAAATCTTTTTCTTTCACTTTTGTGTTGAGTCGCCATTTATTCTTTGAGCACCTTCCTGAGAGCATAGCTATCATTGTTAGTGTAATGTGCTTGTCCCAAAACACGGTTAAATATGACATAATTTTGACACTTGTATCTTTGATATGTTTATTTCTAGTCTTCACTTGAACTTCAGAGGTGTCTTGGCATTTATGTTTTGCTCCAAAGAAAGGCAAGCGAGACACCACTTTATCATATCTTCTTATGAGCACTACAATCCTGCATATGCTTATGTGTCATGTTGTTTGTTATTAATGATTTGGAATCTCTTCATAGCTTGCATGACCACTAGGTAAACTTATTTGCATACTCTTTATTAGGAAATGCCTAGGTATTTGATCATATGCTGACAATATATACATCTTATGAAGCAAATGTGTTCGTGAAAGTTTCTTTTATCGCACTCAGTTTTCAACTGAATTTCTTGAGGACAAGCAATAAGCTAAGCTTGGGGGAGTTGATACATCCAAATCGTATCTACTTTCCCGAAAACTTTTGCTATTGTTTCTTCTCTAATTTGTGTGATTTGGATACAACTAATGCGGACTAACGCTGCTTTTAGCAGAATTGCTTTGGTGTCTCGTTTTTGTGCAGGAAATCAACTTTCAGGAAAAATCCCGAAAAATATTGCAAAACTCCTATTTTACAAGAAGACTCACGGAGCGAGAAGACAAGACGAAGGGGATCCACGAGGGGCCCACACCACCTAGCCACGCGGGCTAGGCCAGGCCATGCTAGGATGTGGTGTGGCCACCTCGGACTCCGCCTCGACCTCTCCTTTCACCTATAAAATCCCTCTAACCTAAAACACACAGGGGGTTCGATGTTTTTCTAGATAGAGTTCTGATGCGCCGCCACCACCAGATACCGCGATTCGGAACCAGAAACTCTATTCTGGCACCCTGCCGGGACAGGCCATTGGAGCAGATCATCGCCATCATCATCGCCATCGCTTCTCCATCAACCATTCATGATTCCCCCATCCATGAGTGAGTAATCCCCCGTTGTGGGATATGGGGATGGTAGGGATTGGATGAGATCGTTGATGTACTGGCATCAGATTGTTAGGGCATGGTGCCTAGTATCTATTGTTAGTGCTTTTTGACTTTGTTACAACTTGTTATGCTTAATGCTTGTCACTAGGGCCCGAGTGCCATGATTGCAGATCTGAACATGTTATTGATTCATGATGATAGTATTGTTTATGATCTTACCTTCAAGTTGTATACACATATTGTTGTCCGGAACCAAAGGCCCCGAAGTGACAAGAATCGGGATAACCGGAGGGAATGTCTATGATAAGAGGATCAGGTGTGTTCATGGAGTGTTAATGCTTTACTCTGGTGCTCTATTAAAAGGAGCACCTTAATTGCTAGCAGATTCCCTTGAGGCCCCACTGCAACGGGCTGGCGGGACAAAAAATGTTGTGCAAGTTCTCATTGCGAGCACGTATGACTATATATGGAACACATGCCTATGATTATTTAGTACTTGGATGCTTTACCTTATTTATCTTCAAATGCTCTATGTCTTGATTTTTATATGAATTGTCTTGTCCATGCAACGCCCGTCCATCCATCCCTATGCCTACTGCGCTTTAATCGTACTATTTACTGCAATTGTTACTACTGTCCTTACTTTTACTACTTCTATTACTTTGCTATTGCTACTATAAAACTGTTGCTACTGATAAACTACTGCGAGCAAGATTGTTTCCAGGTGCACCTGAATTGACAACTCAGTTATTAAGGCTTTTAAATATTCTTTGGCTCCCTTTGTGTCGAATCAATAAATTGGGTTTTACTTCCCTCGAAGGTTGTTGCGATCCCCTATACTTGTGGGTCATCAGTGTTCTTTTCATAAACCACATGGATCCACTACATGTCAATGCATGTGTCTTCATTTCATAAACCACATGGATCCACTAGATGTCATTACATATGTGTTCTTTTCATAAACCACATGGGTCCACTAGATTTCATTGCATGTGTGTTCTTTTCATAAAGCACGCTGATACACTAGATGGCATTGCATGTGTGTCCTTTTCATAAACCACATGGAACCACTAGATTTCAATGCATGTGTGTTCATTTCATAAACCACATGGATCCACTAGTGTCATTGCATCTGTGTTCTTTTCATAAACCACATGGACCCACTAGATGTCATTGTATGTGTGTTATTTTCATAAACCACACTGATCCACTTATGTCATTACATGTGTGTTCTTTTCATAAACCACACAAATCCGAAAGATGTCATTGCATGTGTGTTCACTAGTGTCATCGCATGTGTGTTCTTTTCATAAACCACATGGATCCACTAGATGTCATTGCATGTGTGTTCATTTCATAAACCACATGGATCCACTAGTGTCATTGCATGTGTATTCTTTTCATAAACCACATGGATCCAATAGATGTCATTGCATGTGTGTTCTTTTCATAAACCACACTAATCCACTTATGTCATTACATATGTGTTCTTTTCATAAACCACACTGATCCGAAAGATGTCATTACATGTGTGTTCATTTCATAAACCACACTGATCCACTGGTGTCATGGCATGTGTGTTCTTTTCCTAGACCACAAATATCCACTAGATGTCATTGCATGTGTGTTCTTTTCATAAATCACATGGATCCACTAGATGTCATTAAATGTGTGTTCTTTTCATAAACCACATGGGTCCACTATATGCCATTGCATGTGTGTTCTTTTTATAAACCACATGGATCCAATAGATGTCAGCGCATGTGTGTTCTTTTCATAAATCACAAGGATCCACTGATGTCATTGCATGTGTGTTCTTTTCATAAACCACATGGATCCACTGGATATCATTGCATGTTTGTTGTTTTTATAAACCACATTGATCCACTAGATGTCATTGCATGTGTGTTCTTTTCATAAACCACACTGATCCACCAGATGTCATTGCATGTGTGTTCTTTTCCTAAACCACATGGATCCACTAGTGTCATTGCATGTGTGTTCTTTTCATAAACCACATGGATCCACTATATGTCATTGCATGTGTGTTCTTTTCCAAAACCACATGGATCCACTAGATGTCATTGCATGTGTGTTCTTTTCATAAACCACATGGATCCACTAGATGTCATTGCATGTGTGTTCTTTTTATAAACAACATTGAACCACTGATGTCATTGCATGTGTGTTCTTTTCATAAACCACATGGATCCACTAGATGTTATTGCATGTGTGTTCTTTTCATAAACCACACTGATCCACTTATGTCATTACATGTGTGTTATTTTCATAAACCACATAGATCCGAAAGATGTCATTGCATGTGTGTTCACTAGTGTCATCGCATGTGTGTTCTTTTCATAAACCACATGGATCCACTAGATGTCATTGCATGTGTGTTCATTTCATAAACCACATGGATCCACTAGTGTCATTGCATGTGTATTCTTTTCATAAACCACATGGATCCAATAGATGTCATTGCATGTGTGTTCTTTTCATAAACCACACTAATCCACTTATGTCATTACATATGTGTTCTTTTCACAAACCACACTGATCCGAAAGATGTCATTACACGTGTGTTCATTTCATAAACCACACTGATCCACTGGTGTCATGGCGTGTGTGTTCTTTTCCTAGACCACAAATATCCACTAGATGTCATTGCATGTGTGTTCTTTTCATAAATCACATGGATCCACTAGATGTCATTAAATGTGTGTTCTTTTCATAAACCACATGGGTCCACTATATGCCATTGCATGTGTGTTCTTTTTATAAACCACATGGATCCAATAGATGTCAGTGCATGTGTGTTCTTTTCATAAATCACATGGATCCACTGATGTCATTGCATGTGTGATCTTTTCATAAACCACAAGGATCCACTGGATATCATTGCATGTTTGTTCTTTTTATAAACCACATTGATCCACTAGATGTCATTGCATGTGTGTTCTTTTCATAAACCACACTGATCCACCAGATGTCATTGCATGTGTGTTCTTTTCCTAAACCACATGAATCCAGTAGTGTCATTGCATGTGTGTTCTTTTCATAAACCACATGGATCCACTATATGTCATTGCATGTGTGTTCTTTTCCAAAACAACATGGATCCACTAGATGCCATTGCATGTGTGTTCTTTTCATAAACCACATGGATCCACTAGATGTCATTGCATGTGTGTTCTTTTTATAAACAACATTGAACCACTGATGTCATTGCATGTGTGTTCTTTTCATAAACCACATGGATCCACTAGATGTTATTGCATGTGTGTTCTTTTAATAAACCACATAGATACACTAGATGCCATTCCATGTGTGTTCTTTTCATAAACCACACTAATACACTAGATGTCATTGGAGTGTCTCCTTTTCATAAACCACACTAATCCACTATATGTCATTACATGTGTGTTCTTTTCATAAACCACACTGATTCACTAGTGTCATTGGATGTGTGTTCTTTCCATAAACCACATGGATCCAGTAGATGTCATTGCATGTGTGTTCATTTCATAAACCACATGGATCCACTAGATGGCATTGCATGTGTGTTCATTTCATAAACCACATGGATCCACTAGATGTCATTGCATGTGTGTTCTTTTCATAAACCACATGGATCCACTAGATGTCATTGTATGTGTGTTCTTTTCATAAACCACACCGATCCACTAGATGTCATTGCATGTGTGTTCTTTTCACAAACCACATGGATCCACTAGATGTCATTGCATGTGTGTTCATTTCATAAACCACATGGATCCACTAGTGTCATTGCATGTGTGTTCTTTTCATAAACCACATGGATCCATTAGATGTCATTGCATGTGTGTTCCTTTCATAAACCACATGGATCCACTAGATGTCATTGCATGTGTGTTCGCTTCATAAACCACATGGATCCACTAGTGTCATTAAATGTGTGTTCTTTTCCTAAACCACATGGACCCACTAGATGTCACTGTATGTGTGTTCTTTTCATAAACCACACTGATGCACCTATGTCACTGCATGTGTGTTGTTTTCATAAACCACACAGATCCGAAAGATGTCATTGCATGTGTGTTCATTTCATAAACCACACCGATCCACTAGTGTCATTGCATGTGTGTTCTTTTCCCAGACCACAATGATCGACTAGATGTGATTACATGTGTGTTCGTTTCATAAATCACGTGGATCCACTAGATATAATCAAATGTGTGTTCTTTACATAAACCACATGGGTCCACTATATGTCATTGCATGTGTGTTATTTTAATAAACCACATGGATCCACTATATGTTAGTGCATGTGTGTTCATTTCATGAAACACATGGATCCACTGATGTCATTGCATGTGTGTTCTTTTCATAATCCACATGGATCCACTGATGTCATTGCATGTGTGTTGTTTTCATAAACCACATGGATCCACTGGATGTCATTGCATGTTTGTTCTTTTTATAAACCACATTGATCCACTAGATGTCATTGCATGTGTGTTCTTTTCATAAACCACATGGATCCACCAGATGTCATTGCATGTGTGTTCTTTTCCTAAACCACATGGATCTAGTAGTGTCATTGCATGTGTGTTCTTTTCATAAACCACATGGATCCACTATATGTCATTGCATGTGTGTTCTTTTCCAAAACAACATGGATCCACTAGATGCCATTGCATGTGTGTTCTTTTCATAAACCACATGGATCCACTAGATGTTATTGCATGTGTGTTCTTTTAATAAACCACATAGATACACTAGATGCCATTCCATGTGTGTGCTTTTCATAAACCACACTAATACACTAGATGTCATTGGAGTGTGTCCTTTTCATAAACCACACTAATCCACTATATGTCATTGCATGTGTGTTCTTTTCATAAACCACACTGATTCACTAGTGTCATTGCATGTGTGTTCTTTCCATAAACCACATGGATCCAGTAGATGTCATTGCATGTGTGTTCATTTCATAAACCACATGGATCCACTAGATGTCATTGCATGTGTGTTCATTTCATAAACCACATGGATCCACTAGATGTCATTGCATGTGTGTTATTTTCATAAACCACATGGATCCACTAGATGTCATTGCATGTGTGTTCTTTTCATAAAGCACACCGATCCACTAGATGTCATTGCATGTGTGTTCTTTTCACAAACCACATGGATCCACTAGATGTCATTGCATGTGTGTTCATTTCATAAACCACATGGATCCACTAGTGTCATTGCATGTGTGTTCTTTTCATAAACCACATAGATCCATTAGATGTCATTGCATGTGTGTTCCTTTCATAAACCACATGGATCCACTAGATGTCATTGCATGTATGTTCGCTTCATAAACCACATGGATCCACTAGTGTCATTAAATGTGTGTTCTTTTCCTAAACCACATGGACCCACTAGATGTCACTGTATGTGTGTTCTTTTCATAAACCACACTGATGCACCTATGTCACTGCATGTGTGTTGTTTTCATAAACCACACAGATCCGAAAGATGTCATTGCATGTGTGTTCATTTCATAAACCACACCGATCCACTAGTGTCATTGCATGTGTGTTCTTTTCCCAGACCACAATGATCGACTAGATGTGATTACATGTGTGTTCGTTTCATAAATCACGTGGATCCACTAGATATCATCAAATGTGTGTTCTTTACATAAACCACATGGGTCCACTATATGTCATTGCATGTGTGTTATTTTAATAAACCACATGGATCCACTATATGTTAGTGCATGTGTGTTCATTTCATGAAACACATGGATCCACTGATGTCATTGCATGTGTGTTCTTTTCATAATCCACATGGATCCACTGATGTCATTGCATGTGTGTTGTTTTCATAAACCACATGGATCCACTGGATGTAATTGCATGTTTGTTCTTTTTATAAACCACATTGATCCACTAGATGTCATTGCATGTGTGTTCTTTTCATAAACCACATGGATCCACCAGATGTCATTGCATGTGTGTTCTTTTCCTAAACCACATGGATCCAGTAGTGTCATTGCATGTGTGTTCTTTTCATAAACCACATGGATCCACTATATGTCATTGCATGTGTGTTCTTTTCCAAAACAACATGGATCCACTAGATGCCATTGCATGTGTGTTCTTTTCATAAACCACATGGATCCACTAAATGTCATTGCATGTGTGTTCTTTTTATAAACAACATTGAACCACTGATGTCATTGCATGTGTGTTCTTTTCATAAACCACATGGATCCACTAGATGTTATTGCATGTGTGTTCTTTTAATAAACCACATAGATACACTAGATGCCATTCCATGTGTGTTCTTTTCATAAACCACACTAATACACTAGATGTCATTGGAGTGTGTCCTTTTCATAAACCACACTAATCCACTATATGTCATTGCATGTGTGTTCTTTTCATAAACCACACTGATTCACTAGTGTCATTGCATGTGTGTTCTTTCCATAAACCACATGGATCCAGTAGATGTCGTTGCATGTGTGTTCATTTCATAAACCACATGGATCCACTAGATGTCATTGCATGTGTGTTCATTTCATAAACCACATGGATCCACTAGATGTCATTGCATGTGTGTTCTTTCCATAAACCACATGGATCCACTAGATTTCATTGCATGTGTGTTCTTTTAATAAAGCACACCGATCCACTAGATGTCATTGCATGTGTGTTCTTTTCACAAACCACATGGATCCACTAGATGTCATTGCACGTGTGTTCATTTCATAAACCACATGGATCCACTAGTGTCATTGCATGTGTGTTCTTTTCATAAACCACATGGATCCATTAGATGTCATTGCATGTGTGTTCCTTTCATAAACCACATGGATCCACTAGATGTCATTGCATGTGTGTTCGCTTCATAAACCACATGGATCCACTAGTGTCATTAAATGTGTGTTCTTTTCCTAAACCACATGGACCCACTAGATGTCATTGTATGTGTGTTCTTTTCATAAACCACACTGATGCACCTATGTCACTGCATGTGTGTTGTTTTCATAAACCACACAGATCCGAAAGATGTCATTGCATGTGTGTTCATTTCATAAACCACACCGATCCACTAGTGTCATTGCATGTGTGTTCTTTTCCTAGACCACAATGATCGACTAGATGTGATTACATGTGTGTTCGTTTCATAAATCACGTGGATCCACTAGATATCATCAAATGTGTGTTCTTTTCATAAACCACATGGGTCCACTATATGTCATTGCATGTGTGTTATTTTAATAAACCACATGGATCCACTATGTGTTAGTGCATGTGTGTTCATTTCATGAAACACATGGATCCACTGATGTCATTGCATGTGTGTTCTTTTCATAATCCACATGGATCCACTGATGTCATTGCATGTGTGTTGTTTTCATAAACCACATGGATCCACTGGATGTCATTGCATGTTTGTTCTTTTTATAAACCACATTGATCCACTAGATGTCATTGCATGTGTGTTCTTTTCATAAACCACACTGATCCACCAGATGTCATTGCATGTGTGTTCTTTTCCTAAACCACATGGATCCACTAGTGTCATTGCATGTGTGTTCTTTTCATAAACCACATGGATCCACTATATGTCATTGCATGTGTGTTCTTTCCCAAAACCACATGGATCCACTAGATGTCATTGCATGTTTGTTCTTTTCATAAACCATATGGATCCACTAGATGTCATTGCATGTGTGTTCTTTTTATAAACCACATTGAACCACTGATGTCATTGCATGTGTGTTCTTTTCATAAACCACATGGATCCACTAGATGTCATTGCATGTGTGTTCTTTTCATAAACCACATAGATCCACTAGATGCCATTGCATGTGTGTTCTTTTCATAAACCACACTAATACACTAGATGTCATTGCAGTGTGTCCTTTTCATAAACCACACTAATCCACTATATGTCATTGCATGTGTGTTCTTTTCATAAACCACACTGACTCACTAGTGTCATTGCATGTGTGTTCTTTCCATAAACCACATGTATCCAGTAGATGTCATTGCATGTGTGTTCATTTCATAAACCACATGGATCCACTAGATGTCATTGCATGTGTGTTCTTTTCATAAACCACATGGATCCACTAGATGTCATTGTATGTGTGTTCTTTTCATAAACCACATGGATCCACTAGATGTCATTACATGTGTGTTCTTTTCATAAACCACACTGATCCACTAGTGTCATTGCATATGTGTTCTTTTCATAAACCACATGGATCCACTAGATGTTATTGCATGTGTGTTCATTTCAGAAACAACACTGATTCGAAAGATGTCATTGCATGTGTGTTCTTTTCATAAACCACATGGATCCACTAGATATCATTGCATGTGTGTTCTTTTCATAAAGCACACTGATCCACTAGATGTCATTGCATGTGTGTTCTTTTCATAAACCACATGGATCCACTAGATGTCATTGCATGTGTGTTCATTTCATAAACCACATGGATCCACTAGTGTCATTGCATGTGTGTTCTTTTCATAAACCACATGGATCCCTTAGATGTCATTGCATGTGTGTTCCTTTCATAAACCACATGGATCCACTAGATGTCATTGCATGTGTGTTCATTTCATAAACCACATGGATCCACTAGTGTCATTAAATGTGTGTTCTTTTCCTAAACCACATGGACCCACTAGATGTCATTGTATGTGTGTTCTTTTCATAAACCACACTGATCCACTTATGTCATTGCATGTGTGTTGTTTTCATAAACCACACAGATCCGGAAGATGTCATTGCATGTGTGTTCATTTCCTAAACCACACCAATCCACTGGTGTCATTGCATGTGTGTTCTTTTCCTAAACCACAATGATCGACTAGATGTTATTGCATGTGTGTTCGTTACATAAATCACGTGGATCCACTAGATATCATCAAATGTGTGTTCTTTTCATAAACCACATGGATCCACTATATGTCATTGCATGTGTGTTCTTTTCCAAAATGTCGTGGTGGTGTCACGGCAGATGCCATGGATAGGCTAAAGGTGGGGACTAATACACGCTAGGGGAATCCAGGGAGGGATAATGGAGTGATTCTCCACATAGAAGTTTGTATTGCTAGATCTCGAAGATTACAAGTGCTCCTTGAGCTGTATTGGCGAGAGGAGGAAGAAGGATCTCTCTTACTCTTGCCTACTATTTTTCCCGTGAACCCTAGATCAACTAGTGCTCATCTAACTAGAGCTCAACCAACCCCCTCTACCAGAACCCTAGCCCCCCTTATATAGAGGAAGTTCAGTCCTGGCCTAGGGATACGTGGAGGCATATTCCTAAGAATATGCCCCCTCCCAAAGCTGATCTGGTGGTCCTGCCCTTGCTTCCTCCGCTCATGCAGTACGTATCGGACCTTCTTTTTGACCAGAGAGATTCCTTCCTTCTCCTAGAAGCTAAGCGAGGACCCGGACCATAGTAGATCCGGCCACACATGTTCCTGCATATAAGTTAGACAAGCACTTCCGACTTACTCCTTAAGTCGGATGAGACAATGCTAGGCGTCCCCCCTGGTCCGGGTTACTCCGTGATCCGGCCTGCCTTGAGGTGACCCGGCCAGCATCCGCTTTGACCTTGCTAACCCTCGGCTAACTCGGCCCTTATACCCCGAAGAGACCCTACCCGGGGGTATCCCCCCAACATTAGTCCCCGAAGCTGGTGCGGTCTTAGCTGCCTTGGCCGCTAAGGCCACATCAGGTTCATTCATATTCGAGCCTCGGACGTTTAATTCCGGGTCAGCTCCTTATCTCGGATTATATGGATTTACGTTCCCTTCGCATGTTCCAAGTTTTCACTTGCTGGCCGGGTCACCACTTTGGCTCGGATCCCATGGTTATCATGGTTCGATCCGGGTCCCGTTTCCTTCTCTCATACGCCAACCCACGTGGAGGCTAATCATTACCTCGTCTTATTTTAAGGGCCTGCACAGTAACCGCCGTAGTAATTGTCAGTTATCATTGTGCGTGGGTCACGTCATGCCTGCCTCCTCGTTTACCGCATCAGCGCGTCGCGTCATGGGATTGCTTCTACTCCGTGGCCCCCTGTGTGGCTTTTCTCTGATTGGCTGATGCCGGTGATACACGGCCACACCGTGTGGCTCGTCGGCGCAGGGCGATCCCACTCATCCATCTCTGGGGGTGGTTAAATAGGGGAGGGGCGCATCCCTTAGCGTTTTTCCACCTCTGCGCCCCTCTGCCCATTGCGTTTTCTCCTTCGTCTTCCTCGCTACCACGCCGCTGCCGGTGCTTCTAGCAGCAGGGCCACCGCCGCACTCTCCCTATGCTTCTGCTTCGCAGCCACCGCTGCGCAACTCCTTAGCCACGGGTCCTCGCCAATCTAGGCCTCAGATCCCCGCCGCCGCTAGTTCCAGCGAGGATAGCGAATACGAAATGACGGAGGAGGAGCTCGTCGTCGCCGAGCAGGAGATGGAGGAGGACGCCGGCGCGGCAGACCGCGGCGCGTGGGCCGATTCATGGGTCTGTCAAGATGACATTGACTGGCTCTACCGGACCAGGCGTATTCCCGCCGGCGTCGTCGCTCGTCTCCCCTCCGCCGAACTGGCCCCCTCACCCAATCCGGGTGAGTTCGTTGTATTCCTGTCCCACTTCCAACGGGGATTTGGTCTCCCGGTGAGCGATTTCTTTCGGGATTGGGTTAGGACCTACCACTTGCAGCCGCACCATCCCTCGGCGAACGCTATCACCTCTCTTTCCGCCTTTGCCTCTACGATCAAAGGCTACACCGGACTATGGCCCACGAAGGATCTGTGGATTCGGTTCTTCGGCCTTCGTCGCAATGTCGTCCCCAATATCCACGTAGAGTCAGAGGATAAGTAGCTCACCCAATTTGGAGCTGCCTCCATCTCGCCCCAGAGGTTTTCGGTCTTTCCCCGGGTTACCGGTCTTGACTCCTGCAAAGGATGGGCCCGGACCTTCTTCTACGTCCGGAACGAGGGTACCAAAGATTTGGTTCGGTTGCTGCCCTACGCTCCGGGTCTACCTGACATGGATTTCTGGGAGGAGGTCCCCAAGAAGCCTACAACTCTGGCCAACCAAGTTAACAAGAGGTTCACGGAGCTGAAGAAGCTCGGATTGCGCAACGAGGATGCTATGATCACGTTCATGTGCAACCGAATCTCTCCCCTCCAGAAGTGCACCCACAAGTTGTGCCATATGAGTTTCGGCCGCGACCCCAACCGAACCTCCTCCTTCGAATTGAGCAACACAGAGATCTTTCGGCGGTTAAGGCTGTTTTCACCACCCACAAGGATTTCTCCGCCGAATGGACGTGGGTAATCGAGCACTACTGTCATGACAGGCTCCCTCCCGCGGTAAGCTTCGCGGGGCAAACTAATTTCGGATCAAGTATGTGTCGGTTTTTGTTGTATTTATGACTCTGTTCTTCATGCTTTTTCTCACATGTTCCTTTAGCAAACTCTCGAGGATCGGACGGACCCGACCCTCAAGTGGGCGCCGGACCGAGAAATCTTGGATGAGGAGGAGCCGGACCAGGAGATGTTCCTCCCTATGACCAACGCTACCAAACGACCCAGCGGTAAATTCTCTTCTCTTAGAATTGGCCCGATGATGAGGATGACTCGGATGTCGATGTGATTGAACCTGTTGAGGCTGTCCCTCTTTCTTTTGCCTTTCCGGCATCAGCTAACCCCGGTGGGCATATCCACGAGGATCCTCCACTTTCTACGGGAGAGCCACTTCCGGTGGCGTTGAAGAAGAAGCGCGGATCCGCATCAAGTTCTTCCTCCGAACCTTCTCAGCCCACAAAAAGGCAAAAGAAGGCCGGAGACAAGACTGCCTCCAAGCGGGCAGGCAAAGCCCCGGCACGGAGGGCTCGGAAACCCAAGGAGGCCGAAACCTCGGATGCGTAAGTCATTTTGCATTGCGTAACTCACTTTTCCTTGCATCGTGGTAATTTCTCTGCTAACATTATTCTCTTTTTCAGGCCTCCGGTGGAGGTTCCTCAGTGCGGATCAAGCATCTCTTCAGCCCTTCGGTCTGGCCCTTCTCCTCCTCGTGACGACGAGTCACGCCCGCTGAGCCCTATTCCGGAGGGTTCTACGGCTGCTCTGGGTTCCGCAGTGCCTCATCGAGAGGAACGTGACCTTGGAGCGGGAGGGGTCGGTCCAGCCGAGGCGACGACGTCCACCACTTCGGCATCGCCGCAACTAGCAACCACCGAGACTGTCACAACACCAGCACCAACAGCAGCTACAGTACCAGCGACCGAGCCAGCACCTACCCCGGCACCAAGGAAACCAACAACAGCTCCAGTGCCAAGTTCTTCTGCCTCGTCTGAGTCATTTCAGCCTCGGCGAGGAACTATTCCAGCAGCTTCTAAAGGGAAATCCACCGCAGTTACTTCTTCCCAGCAAGCTAAGGGCAAAAAGGCTCCGGATACTGCCAAGTCTGCATCTGTCGAGGCCGGGCAGCGAACCCTATCGTTGATGCTTCCGAAGAAATCACCAGCAGCGACGGATGTTCCTGCTGAGCCAACTGATGCACATCAGATGGTTCTGCACACCAGCCCAGCTCTTGCCCTAGTTGAGAGGAAAGAAGCTCATGCGAAGGGCTTGGTGTCACCCCACATGCCCACTGGTGAACGGTACCCTCCGAGCCTTATCGAGTTCGTCATGAACTGGAACAAGGCAGAGTTCGTCCACAACAACGATCTCCCGGAAAAGTTCGGCCCCATAGAATTTTCTGCCCAGATGAATACTGCCGCTAAGGCAATTAACCTCGCGGGGCGAATGATGGAGGTATGTCGTTTCTCCTTTACATGCTATAGATAATAACCATTGGTCCCCGAGCCTCCGGTGGAGTAGCTTGTTACTCGGCCGGATGCTCATTAGAAAACTAACGTAGCTGCATGTAAACTTCAAATATGCACACACCTAGAGCCGGGTTAAGTTCCACTTGGCCCGGATCTTGCACACTTCGAATATGCACACACCTAGAGCCGGGTTAAGTTCCACTTGGCCCGGATGTTGCACACTTCGAATATGCACACACCTAGAGCCAGGTTAAGTTCCACTTGGCCCGGATCTTGCACACTTCGAATATGCACACACCTAGAGCCGGGTTAAGTTCCACTTGGCACGGATCTTGCACACTTCGAATATGCACACACCTAGATCCGGGTTAAGTTCCACTTGGCCCGGATCTTGCACGCTTCGAATATCCACATACCTAGAGCCGGGTGAAGTTCCACTTGGCCCGGATCTTGCACACTTCGAATATGCACACACCTAGAGCCAGGTTAAGTTCCACTTGGCCCGGATCTTGCACACTTCGAATATGCGCACACCTAGAGCCGGGTTAAGTTCCACTTGGCCCGGATCTTGCACACTTCGAATATGCACACACCTAGAGCCGGGTTAAGTTCCACTTGGCCCGGATCTTGCACACTTCGAATATGCACACACCTAGAGCCGGGTTAAGTTCCACTTGGCCCGGATCTTGTACACTTCGAATATGCACACACCTAGAGCCGGTTAAGTTCCACTTGACCCGGATCTTGCACACTTCAAATATGCATACACCTAGAGCCGGGTTAAGTTCCACTTGACCCGGATCTTGCACACTTCGAATATGCACCAAGCTAATTTTACACTTCTGTACTTTTTTCAGGTAACTACCAATCGCCGGAGCGCTGAATTCCAACGCCTACTTGATACCCACAAGATGCTACGTGCAAAACATGAAAAGAGGGGTAATTTCCTCCATCAGTACCTCTCCATTCTTCTTTACTTTTTTCCACCGAACTAATATCCTCATTCGGTTTCTCCAGCTGGGGTTGAGGCTGAGAACAAGATCATGCGGAAGAACTAGAGGAAATCTGGGGTATGTCCTCTTTTGTTCGACCTCGTAGTGTTTTCCATTTCTTCTTCTCCTTGGCTTGGCAAACATTCACTCCTTGGCTCTGGCGGGTCAATATACTATTTCAGCATCGCTTGAGGATAGTGTGCCCGTGCCTGATATGATGCTGCATTTTCTCGAACAAGCAGGGCAGCATCAAGCTGAGCTGAAGAAAAAGAATGATGAACTTGCTCTCCTCCGGACTAAGGACGACGAGATTTCCACGCTCAAGGCTGAGATGGAGAAGATGAAGGCCTAGCACAAAACCGAGCTCCAAAAGGTTGGCCAGAACTTCACAGAAGAGCGTGAGCGCCTTGCTCTCTAGATCTCCAAGGACCAGGACCTACTCAGAGAATCCGACCTCCAGCTTGGGTCGGCAAACACTGAGCTTGAGCAACTTCGCAAAAGGCGTGATGCCTGCATCAAGGAGTTAACCCGGATCCATAGCCATATTTCTCGTAAGTTCCTTTCCCTCGTCCGACATAATTCTCCGGGTTACCTCATATGTATTTTCTTGACCTTCTTCGTTTGTCTTGTTTCCAGACCACTTTCCAGAGGGTACTGCTATTGCAAGCGCTGCTGTTGCCAAATTTCGCCGAGAGAGGGGTACTCCCGTCGTTCCTGATGGTGAGAGAATTCCCTTAGACATGGAGGACCTATTGGTCAGCCTATCAGCTCGCGTGGAAACTATCAAGAATTACGGCAAGGACATCCTCGACGTTGCAGTTCGGATTTTCAACACGTTCTGGCCCAGAGAGAGTAGCCCGGAGACCATCGCGACTCTCGTCGAGAAGTTAATGGAGATTGAGACCCAGCTTGACCTCTGGAGAGAGTCCGCTGGTCGTTCCGCAGCTGATACCATCCTTCACCATATTCTCACATGGTACGAGAAGATCGACCTCAGCCTCCTTACACGCCGGCGCATTGGATCCAGATGGACCGATGATCCGGAGTGGGTAGCTTGGCGCCAGGCTTGCGCCTACAACCTCGTCGAATATTCTCCCATTCATGATTGGGTTGAAGGACCGAGCTTCCTGGAATCCGCTGGGGAGGAGCACAATGAGAACGTTGAAGGTGGGTCGGATGAAGGCGAAGAAGATGATGCTTCAGATATTGAAGACAGCGATGACGACGCCAAACTTCCTCCTTCTGCTGCTCCTTAGTTCCAAAAAACTTGAAAATTTATCAGATCCCCGGTATGCCGTGTGCAATTGTATGCTGGATATGTGATATTTTGCTACTACATCTTTATGCCTAATTAACTTGGGCGTAGTCCCCGAGTTTCATTTTCTTGTTCGTCTAATTCTCTGGCTCAGTTCGTGTCTACCTTGATTCGGTTTTATGACTTACGAATCTATGCTTCAAAAATTGTTTTAACAATACTTAGAAACTTTTAGGCTTAGCTCAAAATAATTCAGCATAATAACTTAAAAATAAATACAGGGTTAGTCTGAAAAAAAACGTTAGCTCGAATAAATTCGTTTCCTTAGTCGTTTTTCATGTGCTACGCAATTCCAAACTTGTTCCCTTGCTTGCCATGAAGCCAATTCTTGTTGGACAGCAGCAAGTCGAAGGGTTGGGTTTTTGGTGCTCACACATTACTAATCCGGGTTAAGTAGAACGACTTATTCTAGCTACCGCATAAAAAGTAACAACAAACGTTATTATGGCAGTCCTCGAGTTACTGCTCGAGGCGCTGCTATTTCATTGATAAGCTCATTGCCGACATACATACCGACATATGATACGACTCGGATACATACACTTCTTAGCTAAGTGTATAAGGGACGAAGTAGTGTTACATTCCACGGTCGCTTGGATTCCTCTCCGGACCTGTCCGCCTTGTTCTTTTCCTGTGGCTTGGCATCTATAAGATAGTAAGAATCATTGTGCAATGCTTTGCTCACAATGAATGGCCCTTCCCATGGGGGGGATAATTTATGCATGCCAGCAGTATGTTGTACCAACCGGAGCACCAGATCGCCTTCCCGAAAGACTCAGGGGCACACTTTCCGGCTATGGTAGCGTCGGAGATTTTGCTGATATATGGCGGATCTGGACAGTGCCAGTTCTCTCGCTTCTTCCAGCAGATCAACATCATTTTGCCGGGCTTCTTGCACTTCGGCTTCGGTGTATTGGGTGACCCTAGGCGAATCATGCTCTATGTCGGCTGGTAATACAGCTTCTGCCCCATATACCAGAAAAATGGCGTATAGCCTGTTGATCGATTCGGAGTTGTTCTTAAGCTCCACAGTACCGCTGGTAGTTCTTTTATCCAGCACCCCGCTGATCTTTGCAGCGGCTCAATGAGCCGGGGTTTTATCCTGGATAATACTAATCCGTTGGACCTTTCCACTTGTCCGTTCGACGCGGGGTGGGCTACCGAGGCGACATCGAGTCGGATCTTCTTATCTCGGCAGAAGCGCGCAAATGCTCCTTCCGCAAAATTTGTTCCATTGTCAGTTATAATACTGTGTGGATAACCGTATCTCAAGATGATGTCTTTGAGAAATGTCACGGCCGTAGCTCCATCACATTTTCTTATAGGTTTCACTTCAATCCATTTTGTAAACTTGTCCACCATGACCAAAATATGTGTCATGTTTCCTCTCGCCGGTTTGAACGGGCCAACCATATCCAAGCACCATACAGCAAATGGCCACGTAATTGGTATGGTCTTGAGCTCCGACATAGGCATATGTGTCTTGGTGGCATACCTTTGACAACCATTGCATTTTCTCACCAGATCTTCTGCTTGTTCCAAGGCACTTGGCCAGTAGAATCCATGCCGGAACGCCTTTGCCACCAAGGCTCGGGATGAGGCATGATGCCCACATTCTCCTTGGTATATATCTCGGAGGATGTCAAGCCCTTCTTCCCGGTCAACGCATCGTTGGAGGACATTGGTTACACTCCGTTTGTACAACTCGGTATTGATGATTGTGTATGCTTTTGCTCTCCTCTGAGTTTGCCTGGCTAACACCTCCTCAGCGGGTAACGCTCCGTCTTTCAGGAATTGGAATATAGGCAGTGCCCAAGCTGGTATCGCTCGTGGAGGGAACATCTCCTCATCAATTTCCATCTGATCCACCGGCATAACTTCAGCCGGATCACGCTCAGCAGTCCCCGGGTCTAGCAAGGTAGTCCCCGGGTTTGCCGAGGCAGTCCCCGGGTTTGCTGATGCAGTCCCCGGGTCTCGCGTACTACCTTTCGTGTCAATGTCCATGGGCTCAGCTCCGGATTCCGTATTTTCCGGGACATAGATCGAGTTGGTTCCTGGAGACGGCCTGATAGATGGTTTCTGAGGTGTTCCAATGCTACACCCGGTGGAATTGCTTGTCTGGTCGATCCGAGCTTTGACAACATGTCGGCAGCCTCGTTTTCCACTCGGGGTACATGGTGAAATTCACACCCCTCGAAGTAACCAGATATCTTCTGCACGTGAAATTTGTATAGTGCCATGTTTGGATCCAAGGCGTCCCACACTCCGGACACCTGCTGCACCACCAGATCCGAGTCACCAAAGCATAATATCCGACGTATGCCAATCCCCTTTGCCACTTTGAGCCCATGCACAAGAGCCTCATACTCAGCGACAATGTTCGATGCCGCGAAATGGATCTGCAATACGTACTTTAGCTGGTCCTTCTTTGGCGAGGTAAGCACAACCCCGACGCCTAGCCCGGTTTTGGTTTTCGACCCGTCAAGTGCATCCTCCAGTAATTCGGATCTAGTGGCGGTGGTTCGTATTGTACCTCGGCCCAATCCACAAAAAAGTCCGCCACAGCCTGAGATTTGATCGCTTCTCTTCTGTCGTATTGGGGCGCATAAGGGGCTAACTCAATTGCCCATTTTGCAATTCTGCCACTCGCATCCTTGTTACCCATTATCTCAGATATGGGAGCTTCACATATTACTTTGATGGGGTGCTCCTCAAAGTAATGCTTTAACTTCTTTGCCGCCATATAGACACCGTATGCCACCTTTTGAAAGTGCGGGTAGTTTTGTTTTGAGGCAGACAATACCTCGCTTAGGTAATATACTGGCCTCTGCACCGACTTACCCTCTTCATTGCGCTCCACTACAATTACTGCACTTACAACTCGGTTGGTTGCGGCTATGTAGAGCAACATTGGCTCCTTTGATAGTGGAGAGGCTAACACTAGCGCTGTGGCCAACATCTTTTTTAAGTGGGCAAAGGCTTCATCAGCCTGTGGCATCCAAACGAATTTATCCGACTTTTTCATGAGTTGGTAGAGAGGCTGTGCCTTTTCTCCCAACCGACATACAAAACGACTCAACGATGCCAGGCATCCAGTGAACTTCTGGACATCGTTAAGACACTTCGGCAGCTCCATTCGTTCGATGGCTCAGATCTTAGTTGGATTAACTTCGATACCTCGGCTGGAGACGAGAAATCCGAGTAATTTTCCAGCCGGGACACCGAAGGTACATTTTTCCGGGTTAAGCTTCATCCGAAACCTTCTCAAGTTCGCGAATGTTTGCCTTATGTCGTCAAGGAGTGTTGCGCTTTCCTTGGTCTTGATAACTACATCATCCACGTATACTTGTACGTTTTGACCTATTTGGTCGTGCAAACATTTTTGCATACATCTTTGGTACGTTGCACCTGCATTACGTAAACCAAACGGCATAGTGCGATAGCAGTAAGCCCCGTACGGGGTAATAAACGCAGTCTTTATTTGATCATCCGGGTTCAGAGGTATCTGGTGGAAGCCAGAATATGCATCAACGAATGACAACAGTTCGCTTCCCGCGGTCGAGTCTATGACCTGATCTATCCTCGGCAGTGGAAATGGATCTTTTGGACACGCCTTGTTCAGGTTCGTGTAATCGATACACATACGCCAAACCACTGCCACGTTTGGATCGTCCTTCTTCTTTTCGACTAGCACCGGATTAGAGAGCCAATCCGGCTATAGTACCTCCATGATAAATCCTGCTGCTAGTAACCGAGCTATCTTGTCTCCAATGACTTTTCTCCTATCCTCGGCGAAGCGGCGGAGAGGTTGATTCACCGGCCTTGCTCCGGGTCTTAGGTGTAAAGAGTGCTTGGCCAACTCCCTCGGAACACCTTGCAAGTCCTGTGTAGACCAAGCAAAAATATCCCGATTCTCACAGAGGAAGTTGACGAGCTTGCTTTCCTATTTGTCAGTTAACCCGGCACCAATTGTTACGGTGTGCTCCGGGAACAAGTTATCAACTGGAACCTTCTTGGTGTCCTTTGTGGCTTGAAATGAAACGCTGCCATGTGGGTTACTTAACACCGGCATATATTGCTGCGCGGACTGAGCTAATGCTGCCACCTCTTAGATTTTTCTTTTCTCTTGCGCAGTCACGAGTGACTTGGCTAGGTTAGACCCGGCTGAAGCACACTCAATGGAACGTCGGAAATCCCCAGCAATGGTAATCACTCCATTTGGCCCGGGCAACTTCATCATCAGATAACTGATGTGACAGCTTGCCATGAATTTGTTCAATGATGGTCTTCCGAGTAACGCATGGTATGCACTTTCCAAGTTCACCACTTCAAACTCCAGATTTTCAGTTCGGCAGTTGTCCCTTGTGCCGAATAGCACGTCGACCCGGACCATGCCTATGGGCTCACAAGAAATGCCTGGTACAATGCCATGGAAAGTTGTTCTCGTAGCCTGGAGCATGTTCTCCGAGATGCCCACCTTGCGCATCGTATCCGCATACATGATGTTAATGCTACTACCATTATCAATCAAAACCTTGGAGAACCTCACGTTGATGTTCGGTCCAATGAATGTCGGATCTAGCACTAGCGCATAGGTACCTGGACTCGGCATAAGTTTAGGATGCTCTTTGATGTTCCATGTGATTTCCTGGTCTGACCAAGGCATGTACCTCGTCACCGCTGGCATGACCGCATTGACCTCCATATGCCGGCGCTGCAAGCTCTTTCTATCTGTTTCCTCAGTCGTGAACACACAATAACTCTGATGATGTTCCCTGTACTCACTCCTTCCCTCGTTTCCGGGGTACCTCTGTTCTAGTTGTTGCTGATTTTCCACCTGATGCACTGCATCCCTTCTCTCATTGTTGTCATACCTCGGCGGAGGGGGAGGCAACATTAGCTGCTGCGTGTTTGCCCCGGAGAGCAATTCTACCGGGATAAGTCCTGCCGAGGTTGCTCATTCCGGGGTGCCTGAGCATTCCCCGAACCACCTTGCTCTATCTTGCGCATCCACTCACATTGCCTCGTCGTGTGACCCGCCGGGCTATTCGGATTTGGCGTGTGAAACTTACACGGCTGGTCCAACATTGACTCGTAGGTATACCTCGGATGGTCTTTCTTTTCTTGCCACTGTTTATTTTGTTCTGGAGTCCATGTCTTCTTGCCATCATTTCTTGGAGTCCATTGGCCTCCCGTTCTCTGGCGTTGGTTGCTCCCTGCTCCGGGTTGATCTTGATTCATAGCTGCAACTTGTTGCGAACCGTAGCGATGATCCGTCCTATCATCTCTCCTTTTTCCTCTGTAATCGTTCCTCTGGGATGTCCCAGCTCCATCCCTCTGATAGTATTCCTCGTTTGACTCATTTTACGCGGGCCTAGGTTGAGTCAGATCGCCAAAAGCATACGAATCAGCAATCCGGATCATCTCTGCTAGCGTAACTGGCATTTTCCTTTGCAACTTCATCCACAGCTCGCTGCCATATCTGCACCCTTGCGCAAACCACGCTATGGCCTGTGACTCTATGACACCCTCACACGAGTTTCTCACGGTACACCACCGGGTCAAGAATTCACGATCCGTCTCGTTAGGTCTTTGCTTGCACATTGCTAGGGTCTGCGGTCTGTTTGGCCTCTGATATGTACTTGAGAAGTTGCTGATAAACATCTCCTCAAAATCTATCCAGCAGTTGATGCTTCCGGGTGGTAAATTATTCAGCCATACTCTGGCCGGTCCTTCCAACATCTGGGTACGTAACGTACAACCCATCTCAAGTTGCCAGTTGCAATTTTTACCGCCGTAGCATATTTTATCAGCCAATCCTCTGGCTTGGTACTGCCGTCATACGTCTTCGTGCCTCTGGGTAACTGGAAGTTTGGTACCGGCGGTTCCTTCATGATCCGGGGTCCAAAGCACGCTGGACCCGGAGGACCTTGACATTCGATCTGTTCCGACCTATACAAGCGATCCAGTTTTAACCTGGCGTCATCCGGCATTAAATCCCTGCTTCCCAATCTCGACCCTATCACATGATAGTCTGGTCTGTGGTACCCTGTGTTCACCATCTCTGAATCACCGTCGTTGTATCGGTTTTGCTCTTGTCGCGCACCTTTCTGCTGCATACCTCGGCCGGCGCTTTGCTCTTGCCTTGGTATATTCCGTTGTTGCGGCTGTCCTGCTCCTGCGGAGTTGCGTTGTCCGGCATTGTCGTTGGCAATGTTCCCTTCACCGACATTGCCTTGGTCGTGATTACCTTGGCTAGCTTCACATCGGCTCACACTCCGTCGATCTTCACCTTTTCGCATCTCTTTTTCTTTTCCCGCACGCGTCGGGTCGTACGGGACGATCTGTTTGTTCCGTCTGGCCGAGGTTACTACCTCTTCTCTCCTTGAACCACCATGAGGCGATGATGCGGCTCCAGCGGACTTCTCCGGATTACCCATCACCGAATGGACGATTTTGGAAGCTCTAGCTCTCTCCAGGTTAGCTCTCAGCAGCTCCTCGTTCTGTCTGTTCGCGATCCGAACCAGCTCGTTAACCCTATCTTGTTGTTTTTGACGGGCTTCACCCGTCAGACCCTCTAACTCGGACGCAGCCGCATCTGCTGCTCTGAGGTTCTTCGCTGGGGTACTATACTTCGGCAACCCCACAGACAGATAGTTTTCCGACCCTTCTAGTCCATCATCACCTTCTCTGTTCATCTCGCTTATGAGGTTTCTCCCTTTTACTTTTACCGTATCAACTTTGTTTGCCTTTGCGTACTCACGCAGCGTCATGTTCAGTGACTACTGAGTCGCGGCTATTTTCTTTGCGCCCTCCAGTATCTTTTGCCGAGTTTCCTCTAGCTCGGCCTGTGCCTAAGCCGGATCTACCACTGCTGCTACGGGTTAGCCAAGCTATCCATAGCTTCTCTCAGTACGTTCTCAGGCATCTCTAGTGGAGGTCCTCTACCTTTCCTCGGTGCCTTAGGTGTTACCTCCGGGTCTGGCGCTGGGTCCTTGCTTGCGCCTGCACCTGGCGCAGTCATCATCACCTCCGCATGGTCCGGGGAGCGAGCGATACACGCCCCGCGAGCCACAGTGAGGGGAGGTTCCCCCACATCGATGACGCGACGCGGATGAACGCATGAGACGTCCATAGCAACGTAGACCTTGTGTGCCCCGAGCTTGACGAAGAGGCCGTTGCGCGGAAGTGGGTGCGTGCCGAAGCAGCCAGCGTTGTCGCTGACGAAATCCAGCGCTCCAAAGCGCTGAACGAGCCCGGAGACGACGCGTTCGCCGGTGCCAATGAGGTTTCCCGTCCGGATCTTCACCCCTTCTAGCACCGCTAGCCCCACGGTGGGCGCCAACTGTCGTGGTGGTGTCGCGGCAGATGCCATGGATAGGCTAAAGGTGGGGACTAATACACGCTAGGGGAATCCAAGGAGGGATAGTGGTGTGATTCTCCACACAGAAGCTTGCATTGCTAGATCTCGAAGATTACAAGTGCTCCTTGAGCTGTATTGGTGAGAGGAGGAAGAAGGAGCTCTCTTACTCTTGCCTACTATTTTTCCCGTGAACCCTAGATCAACTAGTGCTCATCCAACTAGAGCTCAACCAACCCCCTCTACCAGAACCCTAGCCCCCCTTATATAGAGGAAGTTCAGTCCTAGCCTAGGGCATACGTGGAGGCATATTCCTAAGAATATGCCCCCTCCCAAAGTGGTAACCCGACCGGGGTGCTTTCCCCCCGCGTCATACATGCTTTAGCGACGTAAGCCTCTACGGCGCCCGCGTCAGCCTACATGGGCGTCGTCACCCTTGTCGGCCACGATCCGGTGGTCCTGCCCTTGCTTTCTCCGCTCATGCAGTACGTACCGGACCTTCCTTTTGACCAGAGAGATTCCTTCCTTCTCCCAGAAGCTAAGCGAGGACCCGGATCATAGTAGATCCGGCCACACCTATTCCTGCATATAAGTTAGACAAGCACTTCCGACTTACTCCTTAAGTCGGATGAGATAATGCTAGGCGTCCCCCTTGGTCCGGGTTACTCCGTGATTCGGCCTGCCTTGAGGTGACCCGGCCAGCATCCGCTTTGACCTTGCCGACCCTCGGCTAACTCGGCCCCTATACCCCGGAGTGACCCTACCCGGGGGTATCCCCCCAACACAAAACCACATGAATCCACTAGATGTCATGCATGTCTGTTCTTTTCATAAACCACATGGATCCACTAGATGTCATTGCATTTGTGTTCCTTTTATAAACCACATGATCCACTAGATGTCATTGCATGTGAGATCTTTTCATAAACCACTGATCAACTCGATGTCATTGCATGTGTGTTCTTTTCATAAACCACACTGATCCACTAGATGTCATTGCGTGTGTGTTCTTTTCATAAACCACATGGATCCACTAGATGTCATTGCATGTGTGTTCTTTTCCAAAACCATATAAATCCACTAGATGTCATGCATGTGTGTTCTTTTCATAAACCACATGGATCCACTAGATGTCATTGCATGTGTGTTCCTTTCATAAACCACGTGGATCCACTAGATGTCATTGCATTTGTGTTCTTTTCATAAACCACACTGATCAACTGGATGTCATTGCATGTGTGTTCTGTTCATAAACCACATGGATCCACTAGTGTCACTACACGTGTATTCTTTTCATAAACCACATGGATCCAATATATGTCATTGCATGTGTGTTCTTTTCATAAACCACACTGATCCACTTATGTCATTTCATGTGTGTTCTTTCATAAACCACACTGATCCGAAAGATGTCATTGCATGTGTGTTCATTTCATAAACCACGCTGATCCACTAGTGTCATTGCATACGTGTTCTTTTCCTAGACCACAATGATCCACTACATGGCATTGCATGTGTGTTTGTTTCATAAATCACATGGATCCACTAGATGTCATTAAATGTGTGTTCTTTTCATAAACCACACTGATCCACTAGTGTCATTGCATGTGTGTTCTTTTCATAAACCACATGGATCCACTAGATGTCATTGCATGTGTGTTCTTTTCATAAACCACATAGATCCACTGGATGTCATTGCATGTGTGTTCTTTTTACAAACCACATTGAACCACTGATGTCATTGCCTGTTATTATCATAAACCACATGGATCCAGTAGATGTCATTGCATGTGTGTTCTTTTCATAAACCACACAGATCCACTAGATGTCATTGCATGTGTGTTCTTTTCATAAGCCACATTGATACACTAGATGTCATTGCAGAGTGTCCTTTTGATAAACCACACTAATCCACTATATGTCATTGCATGTGTGTTCTTTTCATAAACCACTTGGATCCACTAGATGTCATTGCATGTGTGTTCATTTCATAAACCACAAGGATCCACTAGATGTCATTGCATGTGTGTTCTTTTCATAAACCACACTGATCCACTATATGTCATTGCATGTGTGTTCACTAGTGTCATCGCATGTGTGTTCTTTTCATAAACCACATGGATCCACTAGATGTCATTGCATGTGTGTTCATTTCATAAACCACATGGATCCACTAGTGTCATTGCATGTGTATTCTTTTCATAAACCACATGGATCCAATAGATGTCATTGCATGTGTGTTCTTTTCATAAACCACACTAATCCACTTATGTCATTACATATGTGTTTTTTCATAAACAACACTGATCCTAAAGATGTCATTACATGTGTGTTCATTTCATAAACCACATTGATCCACTGCTGTCATGGCATGTGTGTTCTATTCCTAGACCAGAAAGATCCACTAGATGTCATTGCATGTGTGTTCTTTTCATAAATCACATGGATCCACTAGATGTCATTGAATGTGTGTTCTTTTCATAAACCACATGGGTCCACTATATGCCGTTGCATGTGCGTTCTTTTTATAAACCACATGGATCCACTAGATGTTAGTGCATGTGTGTTCTTTTCATAAACCACATGGATCCACTGATGTCATTGAATGTGTGTTCTTTTCATAAACCACATGGATCCACTGGATGTCATTGCATGTTTGTTCTTTTTATAAACCACATTGATCCACTAGATGTCATTGCATGTGTGTTCTTTTCATAAACCACACTGATCCACCAGATGTCATTGCATGTGTGTTCTATTGCTAAACCACATGGATCCACTAGTGTCATTGGATGTGTGTTCTTTTCGTAAACCACATGGATCCACTATATGTCATTGCATGTGTGTTCTTTTCCAAAACCACATGGACCCACTAGATGTCATTGCATGTGTGTTCTTTTCATAAACCACATGGATTCATTAGATGTCATTGCATGTGTGTTCTTTTCATAAACCACATGGATCCACTAGATGTCATTGCATGTGTGTTCATTTTATAAACCACATTGATCCACTAGATGTCATTGCATGTGTTTTTTTTCATAAACCACATGGATCCACTAGATGTCATTGCATGTGTGTTCCTTTCATAAAGCACACTGATCCACTAGATGTCATTGCATGTGTGCTCTTTTCATAAACCACATGGATCCACTAGATGTCATTGCATGTGTGTTCTTTTCATAAACCACACTGATCCACTAGTGTCATTGCATGTGTGTTCTTTCCATAAACCACATGGATCCAGTAGATGTCATTGCATGTGTGTTCATTTCATAAACCACATGGATCAACTAGATGTCATTGCATGTGTGTTCTTTTCATAAACCACATGGATCCACTAGATGTCATTGTATGTGTGTTCTTTTCATAAACCACATGGATCCACTAGATATCATTACATGTGTGTTCTTTTCATAAACCACACTAATCCACTAGTGTCATTGCATGTGTGTTCTTTTCATAAACCACATGGATCCACTAGATGTCATTGCATGTGTGTTCATTTTATAAACCACATGGATCCACTAGATGTCATTGCATGTTTTTTTTTCATAAACCACATGGATCCACTAGATGTCATTGCATGTGTGTTCCTTTCATAAAGCACACTGATCCACTAGATGTCATTGCATGTGTGCTCTTTTCATAAACCACATGGATCCACTAGATGTCATTGCATGTGTGTTCATTTCATAAACCACATGGATCCACTAGTGTCATTGCATGTGTGTTCTTTTCATAAACCACATGGATCCATTAGATGTCATTGCATGTGTGTTCCTTTCATAAACAACATGGATCCACTAGATGTCATTGCATGTGTGTTCTTTTTATAAACCACACTGATCCACTAGATGTCATTGCATGTGTGTTGTTTTCATAAACTACACTGATCCACTAGATGTCATTGCAAGTGTGTTCACTAGTGTCACTGCATGTGTGCTCTTTTCATAAAGCACATGGATCCACTAGATGTCATTGCATGTGTGTTCATTTCATAAACCACATGGATCCACTAGTGTCATTGCATGTGTATTATTTTCATCAACCACATGGGTCCAATATATGTCATTGCATGTGTGTTCTTTGCATAAACCACATTGATCCACTTATGTCATTACATCAGTATTCTTTTCATTAACCACACTGATCCGAAAGGTGTCATTGCATGTGCGTTCTTTTCCTAGACCACAATGATCCACTATATATCATGGCATGTGTGTTCATTTCATAAATGACATGGATCCACTAGATGTCATTAAATGTGTGTTATTTTCATAAACCACATGGGTCCACTATATGTCATTGCATGTGTTTTCTTTTCATAAACCACATGGATCCACTAGATGTCAGTGCATGTGTGTTCTTTTCATAAACCACATGGAGCCACTGATGTTATTCCATGTGTGTTATTTTCATAAACCACATGGATCCACTAGATGTCATTGCATGTGTGTTCTTTTTATAAACCACATTGAACCACTGATGTCATTGCCTTTTGGTTCTTTTCATAAGCCACATTGTTGGGGATATACTTTCCGGGTATCCTCACAGTTCCTCACTGACCAGGGTGGCCCATTTCGGGTTAGAGCTTAGCTTCACGGGCGGCCCAGTGAGGGAGAAGAGACGGAGTCCAGTCCGGCTACGGGAAGGCCCAGAAGACTTACCGACTTAGGCCCATATTGTTACTTGTAGATCAAAATGCACTCTTTAACCGATCTTAGTCGTAGCCAGATAGATCTCTCCTGTAAACCCTAGGCCGGATATCTATATAAGCCATCCTAGGGAGATCCTTTAGGACACCCTCAATAGTCTATAATTTCAACTCACACAGGTGAACCATTGTAACCCATACTCCGGCTCTGCCGTATTACTGGATTGCTAGCAGGAGTATGATCCGTCCAAAGCCGGCGGATTCGAACCTAGGTAAACTTGTGTGCTCACCTTTCCGTAAAACCGTACGTCTCACACCCCTCTCTTCCGCATGCCCCGAGGACCCCCTCATGGCATACTTGTCATCAATCCGATGACAGTTGGCGCCCACCATGGGGCAAGTGAGCTTCGGATCTGCGTTTCGAGCGGAATATGCAAGAATCAGAATCGGCGAGACCATCGCCATCGCTCGTATCCTCTACGCTAGTGACGTCCCTCTCATCGTTCTCGACAAGACCTGGATTCTGGCAAGGGAGGCTATGACTGCCTACACCATCATGTATTTTGGCGAGATTGATGTTTACATCGGTTTTGCTGAACCTGTCCCACCCACCCTAGAGGTGATGATAGAGGCAGAAGAATCTTCTGGGTCCCCTTTGTCCATGAAGGCGGCAGAGTTCCGGATCTCAGGAAACCCTAATCCCACCTAGCCCGCACTAGTTGCGGAGATAGTGGAGAAATCCAATCCTGAAGCAGACCTAGCGGTCCAAGTCGAATCTGGAGTGGATCTCCTTGGAGAGACCGAATCCCAGATCGACCCACCCGCTGAAGTCGAAATCCAGGAGAAGCATAGCAACGACACTGATTCCGGCTCTGATGACGCCGGGACAGACATGCCTTTCCTAAGGTACACGCTACGATGCAAGATAATGCAAAACTCTAGCGTAGACGAAATCCTTGAGACTATCAAACATTTTGACGAGGCCGATCGCGAGAGCCGCAGGTATCTCAGGAGGCACGCATCACACTTCGTCGGATATGTGGGATCCGGATCCAGCTCTGCCGATGCTGGAGACAACACCAATTCGGTGCTGGAGGCAATCGGAACAAACGCCGACGTACCCGCATCCTCGGATGAGTCGATGACGTCGGTAGATTTTCGGAAGTTCTCTATGGAATATGACAAGGAGCTTAACTCCACAGCTACAACAGAAGGAGAAGACATGGACGAAGGATCCGGAGAAAACTCTCCCAAATCGCAGGACAACATGGATCTTGAAGAAGATCCTGAGAACCAAATGGCCGAAAGTACCGATCAGAGCCTGACTCCGGGAAACAGGCCCAAAGCCGTCTTTGCTATCGGCGCTGCCAAGAAGGCAAAGAAGAAGAACAAGAAAAACAAGACCCCGGCAAAAGATCCTCTAGCAGAGGAGGTGATTGCCGAGGAATACGAGGAAGACTCAGATGGAGCACTTATCCCAGACGAGCCCAAAAAAGAAGAGTCGGTGGATGGACATGTGATCACTGAAGGTGCGCGTAAACTCATCGGTGCTGCATTAACCACACCTATTCCTACAGCTGCAGAACTTACTGCTGAAGAACTGGACGAGAGGGCACATGCCCTAGAAGCGCGTCGTCAAGTACTCCTCGATGAAGCGAAAAACATTGAGGAGGAAAAGAAACGCATAGCATCTACGGAGAAGTACAGCTCCAGGCAATACCAGAAGACCAGGAAGCGTCATACTAGTGACAACCAATTCCCGCAGATTCACGCCGTCCTTTATGGAGAAGAAATGGGGAAGCCTCGAAAAGATAGCAAAGGGTATTGGGTGTATCCAACCCTAGTACAGAACAAAGTGGCGACCTGAGAAATTCTATCGGCTAATCCAGGCCCGGAGTAGATCCGGTTGGGCATCAAATTACTCGACAAGGGACTGGAGCAGCAAAAGGTCGCCAGGTCCGGAAGTCAAAAGCTGGTCTCTGATTCTGACCAGTGTAGCACAGATCTGGCATTGGCTGACGTAAGACCCTAGCGCGTTCCGGAGCAGCACCACCGTTCCGATCGCCAAGAGTACAATTACTCAAGAACCGGATCTTCGTGACAGCACCACAAAGCTGCCCATGACTGGCGTAACGTTAACCCAATTGTGGAGCAAGAGGCAATTGCTGCACTAAATCCGAGGAACCCGCCCGTCGAGAGTCGAAAGACCGTAGGGACGATGATAAAGAGAAACATCGGGAGGAGGACCGACAAAGAATGCCACCTCCTAGACATGCAAGCCGCCTGGATGACGGACGAAGGAACGACGAACACCATGCTGAGACAAGCCGGAAGGGGGCTCGTCACAATGAAGACCCTCCTCGGAACCGGAATAACGATGCTCCGGACGGAGGCCGGCGATCAGCCGGAAATACCCTAGCTGCTCCACCCTCTCCACCAAGTAGCCATCACAACGGCTCCCAAGGAGGCCAAGGAGGGCATCATGGTGAAGGAGGTGGTGGCAGAAGCCGAAGTCTGGCTCCAAGGCACCGCAGCCACAGCTGTCACTCGGGACGATCTCTATCCCCGAATGACGCAAGACACAGGATCAACTCCAATATAGAGGCGCGATGCTACGAAAATGATGATATAGACGTGGGCCCAAAGTGCTTCAGACCATGCATAAGAGGTACAAGATTCCCGGAAGGATTTGCTATCTCACGACATATCCAAGCCTACGATGGCATTGCTCGGCTAGATACTTGGCTACAGGATTTCTTCCAAGCTTGCTGCATTGCCAAAGGCGGAAACAGCCTGGTCACAACCCGATATCTTCCACTCATGTTGCGGAAGACGGCACGATCATGGCTTAATGAACTTCCGGAGAACACCATCCACAACTGGTATGACATGCAAAGTGCGTTCTTTCGGAATTTCGAAGGCACATACCGGAGGCCCTGTACGGTAGGAGACCTATAGCGTTGCACCCAGAAAGCCGGAGAAACTTGCCAGGATTACCTCGGACGATGGATCGACACCAAGAACTCCTGTGAAGGAGTAAATGACCAAACTGCGATTGAAGCTTTCATTGCAGGTCTCCCAATTGGTCTACTACGTCATTGCTTGAAGTGTGACAAGGTCACTGATTTGGGAGAGATGATAGAAATAGCGAGCAAGTATGCAGATGTTGACGACGATGCAGAGGGATTACTCAATGCCCTAGCCATGCCACAGTCGGCAAAACAACCAAAGCAACAATCTCAAAAGCGCAAGAATACCTCGGAAGAGAAACCCAACGCGGAAACAGCAGTGGTCACTGCTACTTTCGGGTCTGGAGGACGTGGCGGAGGCCGCGGACGCGGTCGTGGGACTTCAAGAGTTCAAGGTAGAGGAGACCAACAACCAGGCAAAACCTACTCATGGGCCAACATTGCCAATAACCCATGTGTGCATCACTTAGACGCCAATGGGGGCTCGTCCCACACAAATGCCGAATGTCGTTTCAAAATACGATATTAAAAGAGATGACCAAGGAAGAAGGGAAAGAAGAATCCCGAAAAAGATAAAGAGACCAAGGAAGATTCCGACATGGAGGAAGCTGATGCTTCAAATCCCAAGCTGGAAGGGAAGAAAAATTCTCCAACCAAGAAAGACACTTATGTCACCTTCCTCGGATCTCAACCAGCAAAGGTCAAGAAAGCAGTTCTACATGAGCTCAATGCAACAGTTCCGGCTATCCCCAATTCTTGGACTGGTCGAAAGTGGCAATCACATTTTGCACAGGCGAGGAAAATACGCCTTAATCGTCAATCCACTTATTGACGGTTATGGGTTCTCCAACACTCTCATGGACGGTGGCATCCGTATCAATATTCTGTATGTCGAAACGCTACGCCGGATGAAGATCTCGGAGACCCAGCTGAACCATAGCTTTGTGATCTTTCACGGAGTTGTCCTAGGAAGACAAGCTAATTCCCTGGGAGAAATCACTTTGGATGTTACCTTTGGAACTCCAAAGAACTATCGGACGGAGGCACTTTCCTTCAAAGTAGTCCCGTTCAAGACCGCGTACCACGCTATATTCGGACGTCCGGCTTATTGGGATTTTATGGCTCGTCCGTGTTACATTTACAATATGATGAAAATTCCAGGTCCCAATGGCGTGATCACCATCAGGAGAGACCCGAAGAAAGTGCGAGAGTGCGAGGATGGAAATGCCGCCTTTGCTGAACCCGTGCTGCATGCCCAGGAGTACCAGGAGATCAAGAAGAGCACGGATCCGTCCGAGATGCCCGCAACGAAGAAGGAGGTGACAAAGCCGAATCCAGAGTTCAAGGCATCAGAAGAGACGAAGAAGACGCTGTTGAAGGATGATGACCCCTCCAAGGTGACCCAGATAGGCGTAGGCCTAGATAGTGCATAGGAAAGCGCGCTCGTCAAGTTCCTCAAAGCAAATCAAGATATCTTCACATGGCAACCATCTGACATGACCGGAGTACCTAGGGAACTTGCCGAGCACTCCTTAAATGTAAACCCGAACGCTAAACCCGTCAAACAGTCCTTACGACGTTTCGGAGATGAAAAGCATAAGGCAATAGCTAAGGAACTAGCACGGCTCGAGTTAGCCGAATTCATAGAAGAGGTCATCCACACTGAGTGGTTGGCCAATCCTATAATGGTCCCTAAAAATGACACCACTGATTTAAGGATGTGTGTTGATTATACTACCTTGAACAAAGCTTGTCCAAAAGATTCGTTCGCTCTGCCTAGGATTGATCAAGTTATCGATTCTACGGCAGGCTCGGAACTCCTCTGTTTTCTCGACGCATATTTCGGTTATCACCAAATCCGGATGAAGGAATCTGAAAAAGTCAAAACTTCTTTCATAACCCCTTTCGGAACCTTCTATTTTGTTACGATGCCCTTTGGGCTGAAGAACGCAGGAGCTACGTACCAGCTCACAATGCAGCGTTGCCTCCACGACCAAATCGGATGCAATGTACATGCATATGTGGATGATATTGCGGTGATGTCCAAAAAGAAGGAAACACTAATTTCTGACTTGGAGGAAACGTTAGCCAATCTATGAAAATACAACATCATGCTTAATCTGAAGAAATGCTTCTTTGGAATCCGAGCCGGAAAATTGTTAGGTTTCATCGTGTCCTAAAGAGGCATAGAGGTGCACCGAGAAAAAATCAAGGCTATACTCAATATTTCCAGGCCAACTCGCCTGAAGGACGTACAAAGACTGACTGGTCGCATCGCTGCAGTCAGTCGGTTTGTAAGCCGACTCGGTGAAAGAGCCGCACCATTATACAAACTCCTGAAAAAGACCAAGGATTTTGTGTGGACCGGTGAAGCTGAAGCTGCACTACAAGACCTGGAGAAAGTACTCTCATCTGCTCCTATCCTTGCTGCACCGGAACCATGGGAACCGATGTTGCTTTATCTTGCTGCGACAAATAAAGTTGTTAGTATCGTCATGGTAGTGGAGAGACCAAAGGAAAATCAGGAACACTTGGTGCAACGTCCGACATACTTTGTCAGCGAGGTTCTAACAGAATAAAAACAGCGGTATCGGCACTATCAAAAGCTGGCTTATGGTGTTTTCTTAGCATCCTGTAAGTTGCGACATTATTTTCAGGAGCATCCAATTACCGTGGTGAGCATAGCTCCGATGAGGGATATAATCAACAACGGTGACGCCACAGGACGTGTCGCCAACTGGGGCATAGAGCTTTCAGCTTTCGATATTGAGTACAAACCTGAGACAACAATCAAATCCCAAATCCTTGCCGACTTTGTTGCTGATTGGACAGAGACAAAGGAGAATATGACCCTCCCAGTGTCGGAATATTGGACCCTATATTTTGATGGGTCTAAGGCTCGCGGGGGCTCGAGTGCTAGCGTGGTGCTCAAATCACCCCAAAGAGATAAATTTCTATACGTGTTGCAGATCCACTTCACAGCAACAAACAATATTGCCGAGTATGAAGTACTACTGCATGGAATCCAGATCACTAAGGATATCGGCATCCAACGTTTGATGTGTTACGGAGATTCAGATATTGTTGCTCACCAAGTGTAGGATATTTGTAATGCAAATAAACACATGGAAGCATACAAAGCTGTCGTGGATGATTTATCTAAATCGTTCGAAGGGTTTGAGGTTCAACACATCCCTCGAGCAGAAAATGAGGAAGCAGATGCATTATCTCGAATAGGCTCTACACGGAAAGAGGTCCAGGATGGCACTTTTTTAGAGCACCTCAAAGTTCCCGCAATAAAGGGAGTGGATGAGGAATATCCGGCCAAATACGACTCACCTCTAATAGTAGTTCTAGCTGGACCCAACCCTACCTTGATTATCTGGTAGATGGAAAATTACCCGAAGACGAGGTTCTGAGCTGGCAGATCGTCCGACGAGCAAAAACCTACACTATAGTTAAAGGTAAGCTCTATAAGCGGAGTGTTTCTGGGGTTTTTCAGCGCTGCGTATCTCCATAAGAAGGAGTGGAAATCTTAAGAGAAATCCACGAAGACGAGTGTGGTCACCACGCTGCAGCCAAATCTTTGGTGGCAAAAGCTTTCAGACATAGTTTTTTCTAGCTTACAGCCAAGGCAGATGCCGAATGGCTAGTCAAGACGTGCAAGGGCTGCCAAAAGTACGCCAAACAAGCTCATGTTCCGGCTGATCAGCTGCAAACAATACCTATAACATGGCCTTTTGCGGTCTGGGGGCTTGACATGGTAGGACCATTTAGACGAGCTCCAAGTGGATTTACTCACCTCTTAGTGATTGTGGATAAATTCACTAAACGGATTTAGGCTAAACATGTCACCAGTTGTGATGGAGCAACAGCCAAAAAGATTTGTCGAGCATGTTATAATCCGGTATGGTTATCCGCATAGCATTATCATGGACAACGGGAGTAATTTCTCTATGGGAGAATTGGCCGAATTCTGCAATGAACAAAATATCCGGCTTGACATTGCGTCAGTCGCACATCCACAAGATAACGGATAAGTTGAAAGGGCAAATGGTTTAATCCTACAAGGCCTAAAACCGAGACTTGAAGCACCACTACGACGTGCTACGGGGGCTTGGGCAGAGGAATTACCCTCTGTAATACGGAGTTTATGAACAACTCCGAACAGGTCAACCGGATACACACCTTTCTTCTTGGTCTATGGCGCAGAAGCAGTTCTTCCTAGTGATTTGATTCACACTTCCCCTAGACTGTCCGCGTATATCAAAGAGGATGCTGAGATTTCTCGACAAAATGATCTCTACTTAGTCGAAGAAGTTCGCGTCGTTGCTGAAATGACATCAACAACCTATCAGCAGAAGTTACGCAAGTATCATAGCCAGAGAGTCCGAAACAGATCTTTCAATAAAGGTGATTTGGTTCTCGGCTTTTGCAACAAAGAAATAACAAACTTTCCTAGTACGGGAAGGGCCCTTTTTAGTTAGTCGAGTATTGCACAATGGTTCGTACTACTTAACTGACATGAGGCCAGTCAAAGAAAGACCTGCTACTAAGAAGAGAAAGAGAGCTGGAGGCAGTACAAATCTGGATGAGTTAGACAGACCATGGAATATTGCTCAGCTGCGTCCCTTTTATTCTTAGTTTATCCTTCTTTGTAATCATACATATGTACATGTTCTGTGAGAAATAAAAGTCTTGGTTGCCTCAAAAAATTTCTGAGAAGTTTTTACCATCTTATTTCCAAATGATCATGTCATAGTCGAAAATCCCAAATACTTGAAAGAACTTTGTACTCATGATTGTTCTGGTTTAGATTTCCGATTCTAAAAATGCTACCTTCGGGTATAACTCTAAAGTTTCTAGTCTATACTTTGGTTATTTGTCTGATTACCGGATGCGGGCATTTTCCGAGTAGTGAATTGTTGGTACTGGAAGCTGGCTTTGTTTCCGAGTTTAAACTGGTTTAGAAATTGAGCTCTGTTGCTTGGCAAAGTTTCCGTGCAGAAGGTTTAGCCGGCTCACGAAAGGGACTAGGCGAAAAGCCAGATAAACGATAAGTATAGACAAAAAATATAAGTGCTTATGTAAACATTTCAGGCACACAAAAATTTAAAGCCAAAAGTGCTGAATAGATTAAAAGCTTAGCACTAGCAAAATTATAATACTGCATATTTACAGACCCATAAATGTTTCTCAGAATAATACATTTGTTTCTGGTAATTTATGATGCAGGAGAGTATGCAGGAGCTGCCGGCTCGCTGGATGCATCAGCCTCGGTTTGATAACGCTCCGAGACGTTCAGATCTGATACGGTCTGTTCATCATCAGAAACTTCAGCTCTTTCTTCCGGAGGCAGAGGCGGTGTGTCCACGCGGGTGAAGAAGGGAGTGTCGTAGTTGGTTAAGTCAGCTACGTGACATCCATATCCGGCGCAGGAGTCAATAATGGCCTTGATATCTTGCTCCTGGTCGTCTTCATCCACCTTGCAGTACCCTCTGGTCACTTGCCATATCTCCATGCTTCCATGGTGGCTCATGACCATGGTAAGAGCGTTCTGCACCGCGGATCGTGCGTAGGACATGTTCCAGTCCTGGACAAGTTGCGGCATATCCTTCTCCTTGTCTCGCACCTGAAAGTCCGACATGCTGTGCATATCCGGAACCTTGAGAGCTTCGCCAATATCCTCAATGGATTGGCAGAAGTCATGAAGAAGATCACCGACTTGGGTAAGCCGGTGGGTGCGAGGCTCGGCAGAGGTGGAGTCCATCAAGTTCAGAGGACCTATACACATAACGCAAAACGGTTAAGAAAATCCGACATCGAAAGAGTCGAAGAATATAGACAAGTCAGAAAGATGGAAACTTACCGAAGATGACATCGTCAACTTTGGTCTTCTCTTCTCGAAGACTCCGGAGTTCAGCCTGGAGCGCCTCGGAAAGATCCTTCTCTCTGCAAAGCTCATTGTTGAGATGCGAGATTCTCTGATCTTGAAGCGCAATCTTATGATCACGTTCATCAGTAGCCATGGAGGAGGATTCGAGAACTTGAGCAGTGCTCTTCTCATGATCTGCCTTGAGCTTATCCAGCTCTTGCCGAAGTTCTTTATTCTGCACCACCAAGGTTTTGAGGTTCTCGGCCTCTTCAATCATAGCGCAGGACTGTTTTACCAGTGTTGTAAGACAAAATAAGAACAGTTTAGTAAAAAATTATTCCACTATGAAAATCAATAAAAAGTTTTGAGACTCGGAATGTTTACCTTCGGCCTAATCCTTTGAAACCTTCAGCTCAGCATTTTCAAGTCAGAGAGCTCTAATCTCTCTCCGCTTGTTGCAGATATTCTTCAACAAATCCTGGTTATATGAATTAACTTTCTGTAAGTCAGAATACCCAGAGTCAGAAGTTAACTAAAGAATGGGGCTAATATTGTTACTAATATCAGCATGAGCCTTGGGGGCTACACTAGTTCATTCTTTGGCATCCTAAGGAAGCATAAACCCGGATTGTATATCCTACTTCATGCTTGGGCGCTAGAGGATATGATATAAAGTACAATAAAGAAATTCGTGAGTTGGAATTCCTACTTACATGATGTTCATGTGTGAGCTTGGACAGGCACATGTTCACCTCGGTGGTAACCTTCTCGGCGAGGGTGAGTGGAATAACCGGAGGTGGTGGAAGCACACCAGCTCTAAGTCCCTCGTCGCTAAGGAGAACTTGTTCAAGAAGGTCGGAGTACTTGATGTCTTCCGCCTCTTGTGCTACTTCTTCGACTGAGAGATTTTGGCTCTCTAGGCATTGCCGGGCCAGAAGCTGGATTTCTTCTACATATTTCCAAGACAAGCCAAATTTGGCAAGTCCCGGATTGTTCAGGAGGTTTTCGGCAAAGGTCTCTGCCGAGGGATCATTACCCGAAGAGGGTTCACCCTTATTTAAACCTGAGCTACTCGTGGTGGCGTCAGTCTGTGATTCAAGTATCGCTAGCCCCACTGAAGGAGCCGGATCTTCTGCGACAACCGGCGAAGGAATAATCATCGGTGTTGCGGAGGGTTGAGGAGTTGGAGTCGGAGGAGCCGCAGTAGGTGAAGCCATAGTCAGCTTCATCTACCGCAGGGGCTTCGAAGAAGTTCCCTTCACCTTTCCCTTGATGAGCTGCTTAGCTCTGAGAGTGTAATAGAATGGAAAACATTACATCTCGGAAGAAAATTCGAGTAAGGAACAAAGGCGGAAGTTGTGTTGAAAGTTACCTCTTCACGACTGGCACCTCCTTTGTGCCGACAACCACTGTCGGAGCTTTGTGCTTCCTAGGCACAACGTTCGGCAGTGGGACCAGTTCCGCCTCCTGAGAAAACTCTGGCGAATATCCCTCGAGAGGAGCTAGCTCCGACTCGGGGAGGTCGGCAAGCTGAAAAGAAGAAAATATCTCAGTATTGTGAAATAGCTTAAAAGGTGGAACACATAAAAGGGATTATTATTGAAGCTTACCAGAACTACAGGGTCTCCCACTGTATGCATGTCCAGAGACAAGTCCGGAATCTTCCTTTCAATCCGCTCCTTGATCAGCCATTTGATCTGGCTTATGTAATCCTGTGGATTTAAGGCCTTAGGACTGATGCGGAGGGAATCATTCTTCGATGCCGTGATGGAGTGCATTAGACGGTCGCCATGGTATTAGAGAGGCTGGATTCGGCGTGCGACCCAGCACTGGACCAGGTCAGATCGTTTCAAGCCCTTGTATTTTATCAGGTATTCGATCCGCCTCTTAACAAGGATCAGATCATCATTGAGAGCCGGAGGGGCCTCGTCCCAAGACGGTTGGGCCGTGGCAGCTCCGTCGATGAAAGCCGGCAAAGCAGTAGCTTTGCCGGGAGCAGGAATATCCTTATGATAGAAGAAAGTGTCCAGCCATTGTTTGACCGACTCACTGGCAAAAATGCGAGAATAACTACGCTCGCATCTAACAGAAAGGCTAATAGTGCCGGTAATGTAAGGATTACCGGCAGTGATGGAGTTTCTACGGACATGGAAGTAGAAACGAAACAAAGTGGGACTCGGCCTAATGCTGAGATACCCCTCGCACAAAGCTGTGTAAGAACAAATATCTAAGATAGAGTTCAGGGGAAGATGGTGAAGCTGAACACCGTAATGATCAATCACCTCGGAAAAGAATTCCGAGGGAGGGAAAGACTAACCTCTGTCGAGGTGGGTGCTGAAGTGTACCCGCTCGCCGGCTTGTGGATGGGGGATGGTTTCGCCAAAACCGCTCTGCTAGTCGCTGGCACGGATGAGACCTTTATTCTCCATGCCACAGAGTTTCTCGTCGTCGAGGAGGCACGCGATCCAAACCCCCCGGTTGCTCTCCTTCTTTGTCGTTGCCGTTGCCGCCACCGCTGCTGCTGCCAAGCCGGAGGAAGAAGAGGAAGCCATTTCTCTGGTGCGCCGGTGATCTTAGATGGGCAGCGCTAGGAATCTGGGAGGCGAGAGATCTCTGTGCGCGAGGGAGAAGTGGAGGAGAAGAAACGACAAGGGGAACAGGTGAAGATGGGAGAAGGAGAATCCTCACCCCTTATATCCACCTAACCGCGCCAAGATTCGTGCAAACGGCACTGTGGAAACGCCACGCATCGTGGAAGGAACTGGGAAGGAACCACGTGATGATTACATCTCCTCGATCTCCACGTACGTATTGAAACGGCGCCTCGGTTCTGCGAACGGCAGACCCACCAACGGTCGTGCTGGCAGGATGTTTGTCAGATGACATGACTTGACCATGACCAATGTCAGATGACGTCAGGGACCAAGTTCCGGCTTAGTTTGAAAATCAAGCTGGAAAATCCGAGTAACACGTTGATAGGTCCGACTTATTTTGAAGACCCGGATCGTATTTTTTGTTGTGAAGTTTCAGTAACCCTTCAAGATTCTGCAAGCCGAAGATCAAGCTAGACGTTGATGAATCCGACTTTGGATCTTGGAGACTTCCGGGGGCTACTGTTGGGGACATACTTTCCGGGTATCCTCACAGTTCCTCTGTAACACCCTCGCCTGATAAGGCTGAGGTCCTGTGTATAGTGCCAATCCCTGGATCGGTTCACTGGCACACACAATACAGATGAATACCAAAGAATATAATAGTGCATCATTATTACATCGAATGATCTAGAATTATAATTATTACATAGTGCTTAGCTCAAAGGCTAGCTCAAATAACAAAATAGCATACGGAAGCATAAACGTATAATAGGCTCCATCTTCAAATTTCCCACAAGTGAACAAATGTCGAGTGGAGTATCGCGACCTATTTCGATCACTCGGAATCGGAATAACCTGCAAAACATGAAACATAGGAGCCCTGAAGGGTCAATACATGGAATGTATGGGAAGTAGCGCTAAGGTAAAAGAGACAATGCACCTAGCATCTACATGCTTATTTGGCTAGTGGAGCTTTGGCTAGCTTGCACTTTTTAAGCACATTTATCCTACTTTCATAAACCATTTGATTCACAACAACCCATTAAGTTCACCCATCAAGTTTTAGTAATTAGGAAATAAGGATGAGTGAGAATATGTCATAGTCTCAAAATCAAGCAACTCAATCGTCCATAACCGGGGACACGGCTAAGTACTTAGTTTTACACCCTACAGGGGTTTGTACACTTTACCCATATGACCTGGCCAACCTAGCTCGTACCACCACACTCATATTGTGTGAGGATAGGAAGGAGACCAAGATGAGACCTTTCGAGAAGTAGATCTCCAAACCCCACTGCGCATCGCTCCCATCCTACCATTCACTACATCTCTGGCTACGCTGGGTTCGGATCACCACGACCTACTAAGTCCAACCAGCCACCCATTTCTTACTGGCACATGGTTGCACACATAAGATACTTTAACAAAGAAAACCAATCCTTCTCAGTACCCTGGGCGGCATTCCCCACCATTATCGACACTCCGTTGACAATACAACCATTCCGCCCACGTAGTTCATTAACATTATGTTGTTTTAGTTTAAATAAACACATACTTCACCATTTTGTGATCCCTTCCCCCGTCTTCACAGCAGGTCTAAGCACATCTACTGAACGGGGCTCAACTACAAGGAATTCCTACCACAATATATAGGATATAGCATAGCATAGTAATCCCTCCACAATATCTACAGAAATACACTACACATTAATAGAAGAAAATAGTAGGACAAGATATGAACAAAATAGCATATCCTTGCCTTGATGGTTGTTGGAGTTGTTCAAGTGCTCGTTGCAATTACAGACGTTGCACTTCTCGCGATCTATCGATCAAAAAATTGCAATACATAAACAACCATACACAAACATAAACAAATGCACAAATGCATGCATGATAATTTAATAAATGTTTTAGTAGTGTATTTAGGTTCTCTGATCATTATACTTACAGATGACATGCATGGAAAACTTTTTAATGCATCAGAACCATTTATTGCATTAATTAGATCTGTTTAGTAGGATTTTAGTCAAAGTATTAAGCATCTGCTGTTAACAGTGTTTTAAAATCTTGGAAAAATTCTTCTTGATAGATAATCCAATTTAGAGCTAGGGGCAATAAGAATCACGCCAAAAGGCCTTACGGATATTTTTAAATAATTAAAATACTATAGAATTCATTTCAATATACTTAAATCATGTGTGCTATAAACCTACGATTTTAATTCAGATAAGATTCTAATCCTCTCTGTGATTCTAGGGGTATATCATTTGTATTTTTCTGACTTTTATTTTATTTGCTATGAATTAATTGCTCAAAAAGGGTATTAATCCATTTAAATAATCATGACAAATACTTACAGTAATTGTCGGATAAAGTTGCAGATTAATATTCTACACAAAATCATGAAACCAACGGTATATTATATGCTATTTTTGGACATGTAAATATTTTTACATGAATTTTTGAAGTTAAATACATATTCTGCAAATTTTATTCAATTTTCAAATTGAAAGGGAATATTCTCTGGGAATAAGCCGTGCTGACCGTGCGCTGACTGGGAGATCAGCGCTGACGCGGCAGCCACGTGTGCGGTGACACGGATGACACACGGCGCAACGTGACTCGCCGGTACTGGTTCGGTACGGATCCCGTACCGTCCAGAGGCGATCAGACGGCGAGGGATGTGTTCATCCCAGGGCTCACCGGCGATGTTGAAGGTGGCGACGGGGTGGGCTCAGACGGTGGTGGCTAGAGGCGCTCCAGCCGTGTCCGGCGAGGGCGAGGTGGTCGACGAGATGCAGGCGGCCGCGGCAAGCGTCTACGTGGTCTCGTCGGGCTGCCTTGCTTCCTAGGGAGATGGTGGCGGGCGGCTGACGATGTACGGTGAGGCGGAGCTCCGGCGGCCTCATGTGGCGGCTCAGGTACACCTGTGAGAAGAAGGAGAGGATGAGAGGAAGCGGCGCCGCGAGGTTAAAACGATCAGAAGAAAAATAAAGAGGGGGGCGACGAAGGCGATGGGAACCTCGAGCTCCCGAAGCTCTGTGGCGGCGGTGATGAACTCCGGCGAGGGACTCTGGTGGCCTGGAGGTGCAATTCTCTAGGGTTCCAAAGGTCTTGCGAAGTGGAGGAGGTGGAGATTAGGTAGAAGGAGAAATCGGGCGAGGGGGCGCAGGTTTTTGGTGGGGATTCGGCGATTTTTGCGGCCAGTTCGACCGGATCGCGTTCGTCCAGGACTCAGCGACCTGACGGAGAAGGTGAGCGCAGAACCCACGCGTCAGTGACGGCGGAGAAGAAAAAAAGGGAAGAAGGGGCTCTGACCCGGGTGGGCTGTGAGGCGCTTGCTGGGCCGATGGCGGGCTGTTGTGGCACTGGCGCGCGCGGTAGGCGGCACGTAGGGGTGGGCTGCTGCGTTGGGCTGGGGTGGTCTGGGGTAGCTAGGTTTAGTTTTTTTTGTTCTTTTTATTATTTTTTCATTTTCTTATTTTCTTTATATCTTTTTCGTACAAGCTCCGATTGAGATGATTTTTATTTCTGAATTTTTCTAAAATTATGTAGATCAACATAGGATCATTTTTGGCATAATATGCATACTTCAAAATAGTGATTTCACAAATCTACGTGTATTCCTTTTATAGATGCATTTTGGTAATCTAATTTAGGGTTTAAACCTAGTGTTTCAAACAAAATATTTCATGAATGCAATTGATGTCATGCCAATGCAATAAAAATGCAGATTTTTTTCTAGTCCTAATTTCTAAAATCTTGGGATGTGACAGACTAACCCCTTAAAATGAATCTCGTCCTGAGATTCGAAATGGCTAGCAAGGTTTGGGTGGTGTTCTCGAGGCTAACGCCCTTAAGAGAATTGAACTTAGCATCTCCAATGCTAATTGTTGATCTATATCTGATTCTTCTTCTTTCTAAGATTATGAACAAGGTATCCTTTTATCAGACCTTGATTCTTAACCGTCCAATCCATGCGAGAATTAAATCTAAGCCATGTGAATCCAATATAAGTATGCTAGTGGGAAATTTATGTGATACCAATCTCCAGGATTTAATTGTGGCACCTTGTTCTAGTTATTGATCCTTCCCTAGAGATTTTACTTTAATAGATCCTCTAAGTAAATCCATATGTAACTATTCTTATCCATAAATGCCTTAGTATGAATGAACACGGTGCATCAGTATTGAAAAATTACGAGTGTGATGTATGAATTAGCCGAGAACTTACTAGTCACCAAGCCTGGCTTGTTGGATGCTTTTCCCATGTTCACATGGTTCATAGTTGCCTTTGGGGTTGAATATGGCTTGTCTCCAGCTTCAATCCTCCTCTCCGGGCAGTTATCAGTATAGTGTCCCTTCTGGTTGCACTTGAAACCAGTAACTTGGTTGATATCCTTCTTCTGATAGTTGTGGTTATGACCATTGTTGCCTCTAGAATTATGGCCATTTCCTCCTCCATGGTGTTGGTGTCCATTGCCACCATTGTGGTTGTGTCCATTGCCTCCATTCTTGTGGTGCCCAAAGTCTCCATCATAAGAAGTGCGAGCACGGTGGTGTGATCCTGAGTGGTGATTGCTCTGCTTCCTCTTGCGGTTTTCCACCTGCTGTTGTTTACCTTCCAGAATTCTGCCCTTGTCAGTTAGCTCCTGAAATGTTGGGCAATAAACCACAGATAGCTAAAGTGAAAGCTCATCACTGAGACCATCCAGGAACCTCTCCCTCCTCTTGGCATCAGTATCCACATCCTCAGGGGCATAGCGAGAGAAATTGTTGAATTCATTTATGTAGTCCGCCACAGTGCGGTTCGTTTGGTGCAGGTTACGGAATTCATTCCTCTTCAGGCTCATGGTCCCGGCAGAGACGTGGTTCGTTATGAACCCTTCCTCAAACATGGCCCAAGTAAATGTGTCCAGCGGGTGGGTGATCTGGAAAGCATCCCACCAAGAAGCAGTTGATCCTTCCAATAAGTGAGCAGCAAACCTCACCTTTTCAGCATCAGTGCAACCAACGGTCACCAAGTCCTTGTTCATAGAACATAGCCAGTCGAGAGAACCATGGGCCCAGGTGCAGAGGAGAATTTAGCTGGCCTCAGCCTCAGGAACCTAGTGAGAGCATTCCTTGGGGCTGATTGTTCCCGTTGTTGTTGTTATTGTTGTTCTGATTTTCCATGAACTGTGTCATCACCTGGGTCAATTGTGCATGTGCTGCAATAAGCTGAGCGATCTCATCGGGCTGGCGACGGGGAGGCATTTGTTGGGACAACATAGATGAGTTATAGATAGAAAGACTAGAGAAGTATTACTACCCATAACTATATGAAGCAAACAATAGGCACACAAGCAAACAATCATCACAAATAACACTCAAGCCAAAATAATTTTGTTTTATGTTCCAGAAGTTTTGTTTTAGTGGCATACCATCCACAAAATAGTTTTCATTTGATTAGAATTCGTTTGAGGGTGAACCTATAATCTCAAAAGCAATGGACAGAATCTGTCCTGAAACTACAGCAGTGTTCACGAATTTTTCTTGGCACCTTAATCTCATCAGGAATTTTAGCCAATTTTTGTGCTTACACTGCAGTAAATTACGAACCTGATCCTAAAATATGAGCGCAAACCGAGCTACCAGTAAGAAATTAAAAATCACGCGGTATAACAGGTCAGGCAGAAAACTGCAGCGAAATTAGCACGAGTTTTTAATCAAAATCTTCATTAATGCATTATGAAATCCATCAAAAATATTCTGAAATTTTTGGGTATCAAATAGCACAACCTAAACATAATAAACCAACTATCACACAAGTTCTTGCATCGATCGCACTAGATCTAAACGAAATCATATCAAATCTATATGGTGGACATCATCTAACTATTCTTTAATCTCACGCTTCCTCGCACGAGTGTTCATCAACAAGTTTTGAACAAGATGAGGCTAGAAAAGAGAGATCAAGAATTACAAGAATCTAATAGGTACAAAATTATGATTTTATTCATACATAGAGTCTTCCTTCTATATTTCAAAAGAGAAGAATATGAGAATTGAAGTGATAAGAAGATACTAGATAGAATTGTAAGATGATAATAGATAGAATGAAATAGTCCTTATAATTTACATGGTTTCCTATTCCAATCATAGGTCACGATCCTACAGTCAACACACAACTCTGATACTATCCTGTAACACCCTCGCCTGATAAGACTGAGTTCCTGTGTATAGTGCCAATCTCTTGATAGGTTCACTGGCACACACAGTACATATGAATACCAAAGAATATAACAGTGCATCATTATTACATCGAATGATCCAGAATTGTAATTATTACATAGCGCTTAGCTCAAAGGCTATCTCAAATAACAAAGTAGCATACGGAAGCATAAACATATAATAGGCTCTATCTTCAAATTGCCCACAAGTGAACAAATGTCGAGTGGAGTATCGCGACCTATTTCGATCACTCGGAATCGGAATAACCTGCAACATGAAACGTAGCAGCCCCAAAGGGTCAATACATGGAATGTATGGCAAGTAGCGCTAAGGTAAAAGAGACAATGCACCTAGCATCTACATGCTTATTTGGCTAGTGGAGCTTTGGCTAGCTTGCACTTTTTAAACACATTTATCCTACTTTCGTAAACCATTTGATTCATAGCAAACCATTAAGTTCACCCATCAAGTTTTAGTAATTAGGAAATAATGATGAGTGATAATATGTCATAGTCTCAAAATCAAGCAACTCAATCGTCTGTAACTGGGGACACGGCTAAGTACTTAGTTTTACACCCTGCAGGGGTTTTTACACTTTACCCATATGACCTGGCCAAACTAGCTCGTACCACCACACTCATATTGTGTGATGATAGGGAGAAGACCAAGATGAGACCTTTCGAGAAGTAGATCTCCAAACCCCACTGCGCACCGGTCCCATCCTACCATTCACTACATCTCTGGCTACGCTGGGTTCGGATCACCACGACCTACTAAGTCCAATCAGTCACCCATTTCTTACTGCCACATGGTTGCACACGTAAGCTACTTTAACAAAGAGAACCAATCTCAGTATCTTGGGTGGCATTCCCCACCATTATCCACACTCCGTTGAAAATCCAACCATTCCGCCCACATAGTTCATTAACATTATGTTGTTTTAGTTTAAATAAACACATACTTCACCATTTTGTGATCCATTCCCCTATCTTCACAGCAGGTCTAAGCACATCTACTGAACGGGGCTCAACTACAAGGAATTCCTACCACAATATATAGGATATAGCATAACATAGTAATCCCTACACAATATCTACAGAAATACACTACACATGCATAGAAGAAAATAGTAGGACAAGGTATGAACAAAATAACATCTACTTGCCTTGATGGTTGTTGGAGTTGTTCAAGCACTCGTTGTAATCACAGACATTGCACTTCTCGCGATCTGTCGATCAAACAATTGCAATACATAAACAACCATACACCAACATAAACAAATGCACAAATGCATGCATGACAATTTAATAAAAGTTTTAGTAGTGTATTTAGGTTCTCTAATCATTATACTTACAGATGACATGCATGGAAAACTTTTTAATGCATTAGAACCATTTATTGCATTAATTAGATCTATTTAGTAGGCTTTTAGTCAAAGTATTAAGCATCTGCTGCTAACAGTGTTTTAAAATCTTGGCAAAATTCTTCTGGATAGATAATCCAATTTAGAGCCAAGGGCAACAAGAATCACGCCAAAAGGCCTTACAGATATTTTTAAATAGTTATAATACTATAGAATTCATTTCAATATACTTAAATCATATGAGCTATAAACCTACGATTTTAATTCAGAATAAGATTCTAATCCTCTTTGTGATTCCAGGGGTATATCATTTGTATTTTTCTGACTTGTATTTTATTTTCTATGAATTAATTGCTCCAAAAAGGGTATTAATACATTAAAATAATCACGATAAATACTTACAATAATTTTCGGATAAAGTTGCAGATTAATATTCTACACAAAATCATGAAACCAATGGTATATTATATGCTATTTTTGGACATGTAAATCTTTTTATATGAATTTTTAAGTTAAATACATATTCTGCAAATTTTATTCAATTTTCAAATTGAAAGGGAATATTCTCTAGGAATGATGGGGATATGCCAAAGGGGGTATGCCCAGCAGGACGTTACGATTAGGCCGAAGGGCCTGTGAGTGGGCCTGAAGGACGGCGACTGGACTACGACTGAAGGAGAAGCCTGGCGACTAGAGACTAAAGGCCTAGGAGCATACCTGAAGCCCAGTTGGATTAGGTCAAAAGCCTCCGAGTCCATATCTGGCTTGGTTGTAACTTGTAAACCCTAGCGAGGTGACTCCTATATAAACCTCCCTAGGGTATCCTTAGAACTTACGTTCCATCATACACCCCCTCAAGCGACTCGCTGCTTAGACGTCGAGCTCGCCACCCCTGTAACTCGCTCTCCAATAATCTAATCTAGCAGGAGTAGGTCTTTACCCTCCGAGGGGCCGAACCTGCGTAAACTCATGTGCATCCGCCCCCATCTTGCACCACAGATGGCTGCCAACACTTCCTCACGTTACAACCAATCAGTGCCAGTGGCAGCGACTACCGTGGCCACTTCCACGATAGTGGCGTCCACCGTGGGCGCATAGCGGGACTGGCTTGAGTTCTGCAGCGAGACCCTACTCGTTGATCGATCGGTCGCTCGCCACCGGCCCCATGATCGCCATCGGCAGGATCTTACAGATCCTGCCCAGTAGCTACATCCCAGCATCACGCCCGATCACTCACGGCACGGTGATGCCGGTCGGCTCCATCAACCTCTTCGTCGGCTTCACCAGCGCGGTCGACCCAGCCGCAACGGCGACCGTCGGCGGATCGCTGCCGCACCGCAATCTGCTCTCGGAGGAGCAGGTCCGCTCCATCAAGAGCCTCGTCACCAAGTCTGACTCGGCCTCCAGCGACACGAACGAGACCAACGCCGCCACCAATGATGAGGCCCTAAATGACGACGCCAACTCCGCGACCCCTGCCTCGGTCGATGGATCTATCACCGTTGCATCATGAGAGGACTCCATCACGCGTGTCTCCAACCCGGAGGATTTCGAGGACCCCACCATCCTCGGGATCTTCGACTCCGACTCTAGCTTAGAATCGCCTGAAGACTTTCGCGCCAGATCTAATCGCTTCAACGCGATCTACATGGCGGGCAGCATCGCCGCCCCGCTAGATCCGTTCGCCACGCTGATCCCGCCGACTGCGACAACCACAGAGGTGGAGGAAGCCCGCGTGCGGCTCACGGAGGCGCAACGCAACGAACTCGCCAAGCGCGAGAAATACCGCCTCGAGCGGGAAACAGCGCGGGAGCTATCGCTCTACAACCAGCGCCACATCAGGACCCGCCTGAACTCCAACGTCCAGGGCCGCGTCCTGAACTTCAATGATGAAAGCGACCCCGCATGCGTGGCCGAGGGTGAATACTACGAGAATGCGCCGCCGGGCGGAAGCAATCCCGCGATACCACCACCCGGCGCACCGGCGACTGAAGCCCCTCCACCACCCATCGGCCGCACGCCCCCGCCGGACCAACCGCGGATCATCATCTCGCCTGAAGCCCGCGATGCCAACGGACTACCACTCTACTCCACCCTGATGGACAACGTCGTCGTGGCCGACACTGCGATCGCCAACCTCGATGTCCAAGGTGATGGCGCGCTATAGATCTAGTATGCCTAGGCCCTACTCGTTAGGGCCATCGAACAACAAGCTGCGGGAGTCGACCCGCGGGGGCGGATGTATTCCCGTTCCTCAGCAAACAGATCTGCGTCAAGCGGTCACCGCACCGTCGCTAACACGTTGACTTGCCCTCCACCGCAGCCCCTGGCAAACCAGCCACGGGCCGCTAACCCCGCTCTGTCCACCAATGAGCCGCGACCGGCGAATAACTCGGTCGCCGCCAACAGGCAGCCCATTGATGCCCGAACGAACATCATCAATAACCAGGCGTGGCGGGCGCGCCAGACCAACGACTTGAGGAACACCCTCACCAACCGCGACGACCCGGAACCAAGAGGCTCGCTCAGTCGAGTCGTACCGCAATTCTTCGGGCCCATGATCTGTGGGGAAAATACCCCGCCAACTTCAAGGCTCCCAAGGAGATCGAAAAGTACGACCCGACATACGATCCCGCTGTCTGGCTGAACACATGCCTCACGGCAATGGGAATCGCAGGCCACATCGACCTGCTCGCCGCTCGCTACCTCCCCCTGGTGATGGAGGGTGCGACTCGGCAATGGATCAACACCCTCCCCACCGATAGCATCGATTCCTAGGAAGAAATGCGGGACGCCTTCATCAGGCACTTCGAGGGCTCCTACACCCGTGCCACCACCATAGAAGACCTGGAGCGATGTATCAAGGGACAACGCGAGTCGACTCGCCGCTGGTTCAAAGATGGCAAGAACTATGGATCAATGCCTCCGGCATCCACCCAGATACGGCGATACATTGCTTCAAGAACGTGTGCTGGTACGAACCCCTAGTCGCTAAGATTAAGAGGGTCTACCGGACGCTCGACAACATCCCCGACCTCCTCGAGATCGCCAAGCGCTACGCGGAGGAGGACCCCAACCAAGACTCCGACGACAAGCCGGGAGGAAGACGCCGAACCAACATCCACGATAGCGGGCGCCTACGCGACATGCGCTACAGCAACACCCGCATCACCGGCAAGCGCCGCACGGACGGGCGAGTCGACTTTGTCGCCAACACCGGCTACGGCCAGTGTGACCCCAAGAGCTACCGCCGCGATGGAGGAAATTACCGCGACAGCAGAAACTACCGCTCCAACAATAAAGCGAGGCCGAAATTTGACCCCGCTGCCCTGCTTAACCAGCCCTACATCTACCATAGAAGGGAGGGAAAACCCGCCACCCACACCACCGCTGATTGCCACTCTCTCAAAGAGATTGAGAAGGCAAGGCGAGCAAGGGAGGATCCCAACAACAACCCACCTCGGGACAATAGGAACGCCGGTGGCTTCGGCACCGCCATCGGCTTGCTACACACCTTCACCGGACTCGGCACCAAGCGCGAGAGAAAGGTGCTCGCTCGCGCGGTCGCTGTCAATGCGGTGCCACAGGTCGACATCCCACGCTTCCTCAACTGGTCCGAGCAGAGTATCACTTGGAGTCGCCAGGACCACGCCCCCAGAATCGAGTACCCAGGGTGAGTCGCCCTGGTAGTCAGGCCCAAAGTGGCTGATTACTGGCTACCCAAGACATTGATGGACGGCGGGAGTTTCATCAACATCATGTACCTGCACACGTTCAAGAGGCTACAGCTCCCGGAGTCGGCAATCCAGCCGACCCTGACAACCTTCCACGGTATCGTCCTCGGTCGGAAGCCATACCCGATCAGAAAAGTGACGCTACCCGTCATCTTCGGCACACCGGCGAACTACCGCAGCGAGCGAATCAAGTTCGAGCTGGTGAACTTCCGTAGCCCCTACCACTACATGCTGGGACGCCAGATGTTTTCCAAATTCATGGCGACCCCCACTACGCGTACAACATGATGAAGCTCCCACGGCCAAGCAGCATCATCACCGTCCACGGCGACCCCGACATGGCCGTGGAATGCGAGGACAAAGGAGCCGAGCTCGCCGACACCGTCATCACCGTGGAGACTGACCATGCGGAGGAGCTCGCGAAATACACAGGCAACATCAACAAGGACGACCCCACCATCCTGAATAAATCAACCGCTACGAACTCCATGTTCAAGGCGACCACGCACACCCGCACCGTCGAGCTCATCCTAAGTGACTCCAGCCAGACAGTCACCATCGGGGCGCATATGAGCCCCGCATAGGAAAGCACGCTCATCAGGTTCCTTCTTGAGAATCGCGACATCTTCGCATGGAAGCCATCTGACATGATACGTGTCCCGAGGGAACTCGCTGAGCACAAACTCAACGCTGACCCCAAAGTGTGACCAGTAAAGCAGTCGCTACGGCCCTTCAATGAAGAGCGTCGCCGAGCAATCGCCAAAGAAGTACAGCGCCTGCTAGCCGCAGGCTTCATTCGGCCAATCAAATACTCCAAGTGGCTGGCAATCCCAGTCCTGGTTCTAAAAAAGAACAACACATGGAGAATGTGTATCGACTACACCAACCTCAACAGCGCCTGCCCGAAGGAGGAGTTTGTCCTACCGCGCATTGATCAGATCATCGACTCGACTGTGGGATTAGAGTCGCTGTGTTTCCTCGATGCTTACTCTGGTTATAACCAGATCAAGATGGCGGTCGAGGATGAGGACAAGACGGCGTTCATCACGCCATTCAGCGCTTTCTGCTACACGGCCATGACGTTCGGCCTCAAGAACACCAGCACCACATACGAGAGATGCATGCAGGAGTGCCTCGCGAGCCAAATTGGTCACAACATCCACGTCTACATCGATGACGTGGTGGTAAAATCCACCCGTCAGGACGACCTGCTCACCGACCTAGCCAAAACCTTCGCAAACCTGCGGAGGTACAACATCAAGCTGAACCCTGGAAAATGCACCTTTGGCGTCCCCACCGGACAACTCCTGGGGTATGTAGTCTCCAAGCGAGGCATCAAAGCCAACCCCACCAAGATCGACACCATGGGGCGACTTAGGAAACCCGAGTGCCTGTGCAACGTCCAGAAGTTGGCAGGGCAAGTCGCGGACCTCAGTCGCTTCATCCCCTGACTAGTCGAGAAGGCAATGCCCCTCTACCACCTGATGCGCAAGAACCCCATGTTCCAATGGGACGCGGAGGCCGATGATGCACTCAAAGCACTCAAAGAAGTACTACTCGCGGTCCCACTCCTCGCCGCTCCACTCGACAAAGAGCCAATGCTCGTCTACGTCGTGGCCTCCACTCGAGTCGTCAGCGCCGTGATGGTCGTCGAATGACCGGAGGAGGGAAAGGAACGCCTCATACAATGCCATGTCTACTACATCAGCGAAGTCCTAACAGATTCACGACAGCATTACCCGTAGTACCAAAAACTGGTGTACGTGGTATTCCGAGCTCACCGGCGACTCCCACACTACTTCCAGGAGCACCCGATCACGGTGGTATCCTCCGCACCTGTGCAGGACATAATACGCAACTGCGAGGCGACCGGGCGAGTCGCCAAGTGGGCCATCGAAATCGGCATCCACAACATCAAATACGAGCCCCGCAAGGCGATCAAGTCAAAAGCCCTAGCTGATTTCCTCGTAGATTGGGAAGAAGCACAGCAGCCGGAGAAGCTCCTGTACCTTCCACTACTGGTCACTCCATTTTGACGGCTCCAAGAACACCGTTGGCGCAGGGACAGGGGTCATACTGACCTCTCCCGAAGGAGACAAACTCCGCTACGTGCTCCACCTCAAGTTCAAGCCCTGCACCAACAACATGGCAGAATACGAGGCCCTCCTTCACGGCATGAGAGCCGCTAAGGAGATGAACATCAATTGCTTACGATGCTATGGCGACTCCGACCTAGTCGTCGTCCAGGTCGCCGGGACATGCGACGCCGTCTCTCCAACAAGGATCGCGTACCGCCAAGCAGTAGACCAGCTGGGAGGGCACTTTGATGGCTATTCCGTCGAGTGGATCGACGGATGCAAGAACGAGGAGGCAGACGCCCTCTCCAGCATCGGGTCGGCCCGACAAGCGCCACCAGTAGGTGTGTTCCTTGACACCATCTACAAACCGTCGGTCAGCCCACCAAAGGAGATCGACGTCGGGATACCGCTACAACCAGAGCCGGCCCTAGTCACCATGGTTGTGGAGCCTAGCGACTGGACAGCACCATACGTTGCCTTCCTGGAGCACAAGATCCTACCAAGCAACGAGACTGAGGCGCGAATGATCATGCGTCACTGCAAATCCTTCGTCATCATCAACGGCGAGCTCCACAGACGTAGCATGAATGGCGTATTCCAGCGGTGCGTACAGCCAGAAGAAGGCCGAAAGATCCTCCGGGACATTCACGCCGGCGACTGCGGCCATCACACCGGCGCCAAGTCGCTAGTCGCCAAGGCCATGCGGCACGATTTCTACTGGCTCACCGCACACGCCGAAGCCACCAACATCGTCCAGCGATGCGTCGGCTGCCAGAAGTACGCCCACAAGACGCACCTTCCTGGTTTGGCACTCAAGACCATCCCCATTACATGGCCATTCGCCGTATGGGGCATGGACATGGTAGGACCGTTCAAGAAGGCCCCATCTGGCTTCACCCATCTCCTGGTCGCGGTCGACAAGTTAACCAAATGGGTCGAGGCCAAGCCAATGAAAAAGTGCGATGGCAAGACGGCCACCAAGTTCTTAAGAGAGCTCATTTACCGATACGGCTACCCGCACAGCATCATCACAGACAACAGCACAAACTTCACCAAGGGGGCCATGGCAGAATTTTGTGAAGAACATGGCATACGACTCGACCTCGCTTTAGTTGCCCACCCGGAGTCGAACGGCCAAGCAGAACGCGCCAACCAGAGCATCCTACACGGGCTCAAGCCGCGACTCCAGGTGCCCCTCGAGCGCACCCCAGGATGCTGGGTCGACGAGCTCCCCTTCGTAATATTGGGGATCCGTAGTTCCGTCAATCGCTCTACCGGGTGCACACCCTTCTTCATGGTGTACGGCGTCGAGGCCGTAATGCCAACTGACCTAGAACAAGATTCACCTCGAGTCGCCAACTACATCGAGGCGACCAATGAGGTCGCCTGCCAAGACAGCATCGATCAACTCGACGAGGCACGCGACCTGGCTCGCTCTCGTACCACCATATACCAGCAAGGACTCCGCCGCTACCACAGCCGCCGAGTACGAACTCGCACTTTCTAGGAAGGCGACCTGGTCCTATGACTGGCCCAACACAAGAAAGGCATGCACAAAACTCACCCCCCCATGGGAGGGGCCATTAGCCATAGGACGAGTCCTCGGCAATGATGCCTACTACCTCATCGACATACGGGGTGACGGCCAACTTGAGGTCGGGAGGCCATGGAAGGTAAACCTCCTCAGGAAGTTCTATACATAGAACCTCAAATTGTACTAAGATGGCATATATAATGAATTTCATTCAGATCGCACAAATTGTGTATACTCGCCATATTCTTGTGCCACTCGCACTCATACATATTAGCAATATGCTACCCACGGAAGTCAACCTTTGGTCGAGCGACCAGCACAGCTAAGTAGTGCGGCACAAGGGCACCGGAAATACTCGGGCTTTGGGTCGTCCACGAAAACGCCAACCCGGAGCTGCCATCGGAGTCGCCTAGCCCGACTGGCTCACCGGGCCAAGACAACTGATATACGCTTCTCACAGCGACCTGTCCCTCCCATCCCCGCGCAAAGCGACTCGAACGGTTAAGTACCACGCACGGGGACTCCGCAAAACAGGAACCCCCACGCGGCTCGGGAACACACCAAGTAAGAGAGCTGTCTTGGACTCACCAAGCGACTGGCTCTCTGAGCCAGGGGAGGAGACGCGTTACAAACAACGCATTAACAACCTACAACAGGTTGACCACCACTCTCGGGGACTCGCCTACAAAACAATCCCACTCACGCTCGGGGACTCGCCACGCAGAAGACACGAGAAATAAAACAATGCACAACCAAAACAAAACACAAAAGTATACAATCGAGTCATACCCCATTAAAGGGCGGACACGCTCAGGGCCGCGCTCAATCAAAAACAAATACACCACACAATCCCGGTCGCAATACGAGTCGATTGACTCCCCTTGGCATACATTGTAAAACACATTACAACAGTCGCCACTTGTCATACATCATAAACTGCTCAACTACATTGTTTATTCCACAGGTCCTGATGAAGAAGCACCATCACCCCCCTAGACACGAACAAAAGGCTGCCACGGGTTCGTCGGGTACGTCGTCAGCGACTTCGACAACGCCGACCGGAAGGGTTGCTCCGACTTCATATCGTGATGCTCCGGCTCGGGGTCGCAAGGCGCCAACACCGTCTCCTAGTATGGCAGCAGATCCCCCATAGCCAGGACCTGATCGGTGTAAAGGGCAGCCTTCGCAGTCAGCTTCAGTACCTCTGACATCTCCACCGTGCCGGTCGCCGATGGGTAGCCAATCGTCACGTCTTCAAGGTCGAAGTCATCGGGGAAGTGGGTGAGACCCAAGCTCAATGCATGGTCGCCCCACGCCTGAACGCCGAGCGTGCCATCCACTCCACGACGACAGGCACCTCCTCCAGATAGCGCATACCTCCGTAAGCCCCCCAGGAATAACCTCGGTGGGGGACATGCCCTGAAGAACCGCTTGGACACATAACACTGAAGCCGTGGCCGTGTTCACCATGGCAGTCACGCACTGCGAAGCGTTGAAGGTCTGAACCACCGGGTCGCTTTGCCCTATCACAGCTGCAAAATCAGACGTCGGTGAAACTATGAACCTCCCCAATCAGGGACTTGCCAAACAAGTCAGGCAAAGACAGAGACTCACCAAGGAGTTTGCGGCAGTTCTCCGTGACATGCTTCTCCAAGGCGGCTTGATCATTGTGCAGCCCCACGATGATCGAATCCGTGGCCTTGCGTTCCTCCTCAGCCGCAGCGACAGCAGCCTTCGCGCGGTCCTCCGAAGAAACTGAGGCCGCTTTCGCCTCCTCCAAGTCTTGGATCAGCGAGGCAATTCGCCCATTCGCCGCGTCCAGCTCGGCGACTGGAACATACCCCTCATGGGCCTTGGAAATCGCAGCCGGGAAACCATCTGAAAGAGAAACTATCAATGCGTCACACACCAACAGGTCACACTTGACAGAAAAAAGGACAGAAAGGAAGATACTTACCTATAGTTTCCTGAAGCCGTTGGTTCGCCTCCTGTGCTTTGCGTAGATCTCGCTCCAAGCGCTCCCTTGTGGCCAGCCGATTGGTCGATTCCCTTTGCAAACCCTGCGAACAAACAATACAACTCAACATTTACCAAAATCAACACCCAGTTCCTAGCCGCTAAAATCCAGCGACTAACAACTCGGGGACTGGAGAGTAGGAAAAAGTTCAGTTCTGAGCCATTGAAATTCAGCGACTAAGAACTCGGGGACTGGAGAATAGGAAAAAGTTCAGTTCCTAGCCGCTGAAATTCAGCGACTAAGAACTCGAGGACTGGACATACCTGAATAGCGGCGCCAAGCATCCTGTGGAGTTCTCCGGCGTCAGTCGACGGGATCATGAAGGAAGTGCACCCACGAAAGGACCCAATGTCCGCATCCATGATCCCCGGACTCTGTGGAGACTGGGTGTCTGCCATGCCTAGAAACCCCTTAGCCATGAAGCGCGGGAACTTCGCCAACGCTCTAGCGGGAGCACTAGTTGTCGGGGCTGGCGCCTCTGACGCGCCCGCAACCAAGACTGGCTCCAATCGCGCCGCCACCACTTCTTCCACAACTGCCGCTAAATCGGGCTTCGCGGCGCTGTCCATGGTTGTGGTGTCATCGGCGCCTCCCTTCTTCTTCTTCGCGCCTTCCGCGGTCACCACATCTCCGGCGGGCTTTCTCTTCTTGGGGAGGTCGCCCTCTCCCGTGGTGGCGGCCGACGGAATCTTCGCCACCGAAGGGAGGCCAATCTTCTTGGCTCCAAATCTGCCCGAATTCCCACAGTCAATATAACAACTATACAAAAACAAGAGGGGAGTCAGAATGAAGAACCAATACTTACTAAGCGACCGGGAGAACGCGAAGCCCGGTGCTGATGTGGGCAGGCTTATCCAATTCTGGACCCATCTTGCGAGTGAGCCCCCTCTCAAAGACGTCTGAAGCCCATGACACCACGGGCTTCCTCGATGACGAAGCCGTGGTCGCCGGAACTTCCGGCCCCAAAGACGTGGCCGCTCTCGGCGGCTGTGGCGACTTGGACGCCGCTGCCTTAGCCACTTCCTGGCTTGGAACCCTCGAAACCATTGGCGCAATCACTGGCAGGGGAACCTCTACTGCCGCCTCGATGTACTCGCCCTCCAACCCCTTCGTCAGGATCGCATCCTCTGAAGCTTTGTGCGAGACTTCGGGGGTTTCTTCACCGTCAGAGTCGTCATCTGACTCAAACACCACCACCGACTTGGACGGCGACATTGGCTTCTTTGCTGGTGACTTGAGCTTGCGCGCGGGCTTCGACGGTGTGGCCGTACGAATGGATGGATGCTCTTGCGTGACCTCGTCGCCTCCATCGTGTTCGTCCAGGCTGCGATTGTTTCTGCATGCGAGTCTTGTGAGCCACAGGCGCCGGGGAGGGACCTCCTCCTCCTCGTCGCTATCGGAGGAGTCTCCCTCAGAGGCCTCCTCGAGCTCCTGGGGGACCTCTTCATCGAGCGGAGGAAGCCAGCCCTCCAACACCTACAGTTGAGAACCACCGCCAGTAAATACCAAATGATGTGACTACGAATCGAGATGCAGAAATGGCGACTAGGGAGAAAACTTACTGTGGGAGCTTCATTCTTCACGGGAATGTATGGGGCAAGCCCGACCGACATGGTGGTGAATTCCGCATTAGTGATCTTCTTTAGGGCGGCCTTGTAGTCCTCGGCCTCCCACGATTCTTTGCTGGTTCGGGAGGGGTCGTGCTTCCCGCTATACTTGTACATCCAATGCGGTCGAGCCGCTAGCGGGACCAGGCACCGCCCGAGCCAGCAGTTGTAGAGGTTGATTGATGTCAACCCCTGGTCCTTCAGTCTCTAGATCTGGTCCATCATCTCCGCGACGGCCATCCTTTGGTCCTCATGGAGCTTCTTCGGTGCCAACCAGCGAGGCTTGCTCCTCTCGGCAACGAACTCGGGAAGTGCCACCTCACCAGAGGGAGTGGATTCTTTCACATAGAACCAACTCTTCTTCGACTCGCTGGCGGCTTTCTTTGGCAGGAGAAGCTTGATGAAATTAGCCTTCGGCTTCAGCTGGAAAGTGACGTTGCCTGCGGCCAGTATCAGGCTGCCGGACGCTTCGCGCCCGATGCGGCCGTGGAAGAGCTCCAACCACAGCGGAAAATACAGCCTGCAGCCAAGGTAGCACTCGCAGAAGGCAACGAAGATCGCCAGCTGCTCGATGATGTGCGGGCCGAGATCCGACGGCTTGATCGCGTAATACGCGCAGAAGCACCGTTAGAAAAGCGAGGTGGGGAACCCCAGACCTCTCTCTAGATGACTAGGGAAACAGATGAATTCGGCCGCTCGCGGTTTCGGCTCGGTCTCGGAGGAGGGGGAACTCGCCAGTTCCCCTTGCGGAGGACTCCAGCGTCCTCAAAGGATTTGAGCTGGGCCGCGGTGCACTTGGATCTTCCCCATGAGCCTTTGGGAGGCGCCATCAGGAAAGATGTGGAATCGCACGGCGCGGAAGAATCGAATCGGAGGAAGGCAGAAAGATTGAAGGCAGGAAGAATGAATGTGGGAGAATGAAGAATGCGGGGAAGGATTCGTAGAGCTGATTCATCACTCCCCTTATATGGATAGTTACCTACGGTAATTGCGTCGAAGTTACTGTTGGGATTTCCAACGGATAGTTTGACCAGAATTAACGGTCCAACTCCTCCATTCCACCCGCTACTCGCTAGCCTTCTCCATTCGCTAAATCAGCGACTTGGCAGCAGTGGCATTCGTCAGGGGGCGAGTGGAAGCTTGGGGAAATTCTCCTTGGTTCTAATAGAGTCCATCGCCGACTTGATTGGGCGTCCAAATTGGGTTCGCCTACTTCGATCACCAAAGGGACGCATGCGCCTGAATCAACGATGGCCTCGGGGACTACTGATGGGGATATGCCAAAGGGGGTAGGCCCAACAGGACGTTCCGATTGGGCCGAAGGGCCTGTGAGTGGGCCTGAAGGACGGCGACTGGACTACGACTAAAGGAGAAGCCTGACGACTGGAGACTGAAGGCCCAGGAGCATACTTGAAGCCTAGTTGGATTAGGTCAAAAGCCTCCAAGTCCATATCTAGCTAGGTTGTAACTTGTAAACCCTAGCGAGGTGACTCCTATATAAACCTCCCTAGGGTATCCTTAGAACTTACGTTCCATCATACACCCCCACAAGCGACTCGCTGCTTAGACGCTGAGCTCACCACCCCTATAACTCGCTCTCCAATAATCTAATCTAGCAGGAGTAGGTCTTTACCCTCCGGGGGGGCGAACCTGGGTAAACCCATGTGCATCCGCCTCCATCTCGCACCGCAGATGGCCGCCAACTCTTCCTCACGTTACAATCAATCGCTGCCAGTGGCAGCGACTGCTGTGGCCATTTCCACGACAGGGAATAAGTCGTGTTGACTGTGCGCTGACTGGGCGATCAGCGCTGACGCGGCGGCCACGTGTGCGGTGACGCGGACGACACACGGCGCAACGCGACTCGCCGGTGCTGGTTTGGTAAGGGATCTAATCCGCACCGTCCAGAGGCGATCGGACAGCGAGGGATGTGTTCATCCCAGGGCTCACCGGCGACGTTGAAGGTGGCGATGGGGTGGGCTCAGACGGCGGTGGCTGGAGGCGCTCTAGCCGTCTCCGGCGAGGGCGAGGTGGTCGACGAGTTGCAGGCGGCCACGGCAAGCATCTACATGGTCTCGTCGGGCTACCTTGCTTCCTAGGGAGACGGTGGCGAGCGGCTGAAGTTGTACGGCGAGGCGGAGCGCCGGCAGCGTGTGTGGCGGCTCGGGTACACCTGCGAGAAGAAGGAGAGGATGAGAGGAAGCGGCGCAGCAAGTTTAAAACGATCAAAATAAAAATACAGAGGGGGCCGACAGAGGCGATGGGAACCTCGAGCTCCCGAAGCTCTGTGGCAGCAGCGGTGATGAACTCCGGCGAGGGATTCCGGTGGCCTAGAGGCGCAATTCTCCAGGGTTCCAAAGGGCTTGCGAAGTGGAGGAGGTGGAGATTAAGTAGAAGGAGAAATCGGGTGAGGGGGCGCTGGTTTTTGGTGGGGATTCGGCGATTTTTGCGGGTAGTTCGACCGGATCGCGTTCATCCAGGACTCAGTGACCTGAGGGAGAAGGTGAGAGCGGGACCCACGCGTTAGTGACGGCGGAGGAGAAAAAAAGGGAAGAAGGGGCTCTGACCCAGGTGGGCTGCGAGGCGCTTGCTGGGCCGATGGCGGGCTGCTGCAGCGCTGGCGCGCGCGATATGTGGCAGGTAGGGGTGGGCTGCTGCATTGGGCTAGGGTGGTCTGGGGTAGCTAGGTTTAGTTTTTTTGTTCTTTTTATTCTTTTTTCATTTTCTTATTTCCTTTATATCTTTTTCATACAACCTCCGAATGAGATGATTTTTATTTTCTGAATTTTTCTAAAATTATGTAGATCAACATAGGATCATTTTTGGCACTAATATGCCTACTTCAAAATAGTGATTTCACAAATCCATGTGTATTCCTTTTATAGATGCATTTTAGTAATCCAATTTAGGGTTTAAACCTAGTGTTTCAAACAAAATATTTCATGAATGCAATTGATGTCATGCCAATGCAATGAAAATGCAGATTTTTTTTCTAGTCCCAATTTCTAAAATCTTGGGATGTGGCATCCTCACTGACCAGGGTGGCCTACTTCGGGTTAGAGCTTTGCTTCACGGGTGAGCCAGTCAAGGAGAAGAGAGGGAGTCCAGTTCGGCTATGGGAAGGCCTAGAAGACTTACTGACTTAGGCCCATAGTGTTACTTGTAGTTCAAGATGTACTCTGTAACCGACTCTTAGTCATAGCCGGATAGATCTCTCCTGTAAACCCTAGGCCGGATATCTATATAAGTCGTCCTAGGGAGAGCCTTTAGGAAACCCTCAATAGTCTACAATCTCAACTCGCACAGGTGAACCCTTGTAACCCATACTCCGGCTCTGCCGTATTACTGGATTGCTAGCAAGAGTAGGATCCGTCCAAAGCCAGCGGATTCGAACCTGGGTAAACTTGTGTGCTCACCATCCCGAAACACCGTACGTCTCACACCCCTCTCTTCGGCACGCCCCGAGGACCCCCTCATGGCGTACTTGTCATCAATCCGATGACACAAATGGATCCAGTAGATGTCATTGCATGTGTGTTCATTTCATAAACCACACAGATCCACTAGATGTCCTTCAATGTGTGTTCTTTTCATAAACCACACTGATACACTCGATGTCATTGTAGAGTGTCCTTTTCATAAACCACACTAATCCACTATATGTCACTCCATGTGTGTTCTTTTCATAAACCACACTGATCCACTAGTGTAATTGCATGTGTGTTCTTTTCATAAACCACATGGATCCACTAGATGTCATTGCATGTGTGTTCATTTCATAAACCACAAGGACCCACTAGATGTCATTGCATGTGTGTTCTTTTCATAAACCACATGGATCCACTAGATGTCATTGCATGTCTGTTCCTTTCATAAACCACATGGATCCACTAGATGTCATTGCATGTGAGTTCCTTTCATAAACCACATGGATCCACTAGATGTCATTGCATGTGTGTTCTTTTCATAAACCACACTGATTAACTCGATGTCATTGCATGTGTGTTCTTTTCATAAACCACACTGATCCACTAGATGTCATTGCATGTGTGTTCTTTTCATAAACCACACTGATCCACTAGATGTCATTTCATGTGTCTTCACAAGTATCATCGCATGTGTGTTCTTTTCATAAAACACAAGGATCCACTAGATGTCATTGCATGTGTGTTCATTTCATAAACCACATGGATCCACTAGTGCCATTGCATGTGTATTCTTTTCTTAAACCACATGGATCCAATAGATGTCATTGCATGCGTGTTCTTTTCATAAACCACACTAATCCACTTATTTCACTACATGTGTGTTCTTTTCATAAACCACACTGATCCGAAAGATGTCATTGCATGTGTGTTCATTTCATAAACCACACTAATCCACTGGTGTCATTGCATGTGTGTTCTATTCCTAGAACACAATGATCCACTAGATGTCATTGCATGTGTGTTCGTTTCATAAATCACATGGATGCACTAGATGTCATTAAATGTGTGTTCTTTTCATAAACCACATGGGTCCACTATATGTCATTTCATGTGTGTTCTTTTCATAAACGACATGGATCCACTAGATGCCAGTACATGTGTGTTCTTTTCATAAACCACATGGATCCACTAGATGTCATTGCATGTTTGTTCTTTTTATAAACCACATTGATCCACTAGATGTCGTTGCATGTGTTCTTTCAATAAACCCCACTCATCCACTAGATGTCATTGCATGTGTGTTCTTTTCCTAAACCCCACTGATCCACTAGTGTCATTGCATGTGTGTTCTTTTCATAAACCACATGGATCCACTATATGTCATTGCATGTGTGTTCTTTTCCAAAACCACATGGATCCACTAGATGTCATTGCATGTGTGTTCTTTTGATAAACCACATGGATCCACTAGATGTCATTGCATGTGTGGTCTTTTTATAAACCACATTTAACCACTAATGTCATTGCATGTGTGTTCTTTTCATAAACCACATGGATCCACTAGATGTAATTGCATTTGTGTTCTTTTCATAAACCACACTAATACACTAGATGCCATTGCAGTGTGTCCTTTTTATAAACCACTAACCCACTATATGTCATTGCATGTGTGTTCTTTTCATAAACCATATGGATCTAGTAGATGTCATTGCATGTGTGTTCATTTCATAAACCACATGTATACACTAGATGTCATTGCATGTGTGTTCTTTTAAGAAACCACATGGATCCACTAGATGTCATTGTATGTGTGTTCTTTTCATAAAGCACACTGATCCACTATATGTCATTAGATGTGTGTTCTTTTCATAAACCACACTGATCCACTAGTGTCATTGCATTTGTGTTATTTTCATAAACCACATGGATCCACTAGATGTCATTGCATGTGAGTTCATTTCATAAACCACATGGGTCCACTAGATGTCATTGCATGTTGTTCTTTTCATAAACCACATGCATCCACTAGATGTCATTGCATGTGTGTTCTTTTCATAAAGCACACTGATCCACTAGATGTCATTGTATGTGTGTTCTTTTCATAATGCACATGGATCCACTAGATGTCATTGCATGTTTGTTCATTTCATAAACAACATGGATCCAATAGTGTCATTGCATATATGTTCTTTTCATAAACCACATGGATCCACTAGATGTCATTGCACGTGTGTTCCTTTCATAAACCACATGGATCCACTAGATGTCATTGCATGTGTGTTCTTTTTATAAACCACACTGATCCACTAGATGTCATTGCATGTGTGTTCTTTTCATAAACCACACTGATCTACTAGATGTCATTCCATGTGTGTTCCCTAGTGTCATTGCATGTGTGCTCTTTTCATAAACCACATGGATCCACTAGATGTCATTGCATGTGTGTTCATTCCATAAACCACATGGATCCACTAGTGTCATTGCATGTGTATTATTTTCATAAACCACATGGGTCCAATATATGTCATTGCATGTGTGTTCTTTTCAACCACACTGATCCACTTATGTCATTACATCTGTGTTCTTTTCATTAACCACACTGATCCGAAAGATGTCATTGCATGTTTGTTCCTTTCATAAACCACATGGATCCACTAGATGTCATTGGATGTGTGTTCCTTTCATAGACCACATGGATCCACTAGATGTCATTTTATGTGTGTTCTTTTCATAAACCACACTGATCAACTCGATGTCATTGCATGTGTGTTCTTTTCATAAACCACATTGATCCACTAGATGTCACTGCATGTGTGTTCACTAGTGCCATTGCATATGTGTTCTTTTCATAAACCAAATGGATCCACCAGATGTCATTGCATGTGTGTTCATTTCATAAACCACATGGATCCACTAGTGTCATTGCATGTGTATTCTTTTCATAAACCACATGGATCCAATATATACCATTGCATGTGTGTTCTTTTCATAAACCACACTGATCCATTTATGTCATTACATATGTGTTCTTTTCATAAACCACACTGATACGAAATATGTCACTGCATGTGTGTTCATTTCATAAACCACACTGATCCACTAGTGCCATTGCATGTGTGTTCTTTTCTTAGACCACAATTATCCACTAGATGTCATTGCATGTGTGTTCATTTCATAAATCACATGGATCCACTAGATGCCATTAAATGTGTGTTCTTTTCATAAACCACATGGATCCACTAGATGTCATTGCATGTGTGGTCTTTTTATAAACCACATTGAACCACTGATGTCATTGCATGTGTTTTCTTTTCATAAACCACATGGATCCACTAGATGTCTAGCATGTGTGTTCTTTTCCAAAACCACATGGATCCACTAGATGTCATTGCATGTGTGTTCTTTTCATAAACCACATGGATCCACTTCATGTCATTGCATGTGTGTTCTTTTTATAAACCATATGGATCCAGTAGATGTCATTGCATGTGTGTTCATTTCATAAACCACATGTATACACTAGATGTCATTGCATGTGTGTTCTTTTAACAAACCACATGGATCCACTAGATGTCATTGTATGTGTGTTCTTTTCGTAAAGCACACTGATCCACTATATGTCATTAGATGTGTGTTCTTTTCATAAACCACACTGATCCACTAGTGTCATTGCATTTGTGTTATTTTCATAAAACACATTGATCCACTAGATGTCATTGCATGTGTGTTCATTTCATAAACCACATGGGTCCACTAGATGTCATTGCATGTTGTTCTTTTCATAAACCACATGGATCCACTAGATGTCATTGCATGTGTGTTCTTTTCATAAAGCACACTGATCCACTAGATGTCATTGTATGTGTGTTCTTTTCATAATGCACATGGATCCACTAGATGCCATTGCATGTTTGTTCATTTCATAAACAATATGGATCCAGTAGTGTCATTGCATATGTGTTCTTTTCATAAACCACATGGATCCACTAGATGCCATTGCATGTGTGTTCCTTTCATAAACCACATGGATCCACTAGATGTCATTGCATGTGTGTTCTTTTCATAAACCACACTAATCCACTAGATGTCATTGCATGTGTGTTCACTAGTGTCATTGCATGTGTGCTGTTTTGATAAACCACATGGATCCACTAGATGTCATTGCATGTGTGTTAATTTTATAAACCACATGGATCCACTAGTGTCATTGCATGTGTATTATTTTCATAAACCACATGGGTCCAATATATGTCATTGCATGTGTGTTCTTTTCAACCACACTGATCCACTTATGTCATTACATCTGTGTTCTTTTCATTAACCACACTGATCCGAAAGATGTCATTGCATGTTTGTTCCTTTCATAAACCACATGGATCCACTAGATGTCATTGCATGTGTGTTCCTTTCATAGACCACATGGATCCACTAGATGTCATTGCATGTGTGTTCTTTTCATAAACCACACTGATCAACTCGATGTCATTGCATGTGTGTTCTTTTCATAAACCACACTGATCCACTAGATGTCATTGCATGTGTGTTCACTAGTGCCATTGCATATGTGTTCTTTTGATAAACCAAATGGATCCACTAGATGTCATTGCATGTGTGTTCATTTCATAAACCACATGGATCCACTAGTGTCATTGCATGTGTATTCTTTTCATAAACCACATGGATCCAATATATGCCATTGCATGTGTGTTCTTTTCATAAACCACACCGATCCACTTATGTCATTACATGTGTGTTCTTTTCATAAACCACACTGATACGAAAGATGTCACTGCATGTGTGTTCATTTCATAAACCACACTGATCCACTAGTGCCATTGCATGTGTGTTCTTTTCTTAGACCACAATTATCCACTAGATGTCATTGCATGTGTGTTCGTTTCATAAATCATATGGATCCACTAGATGCCATCAAATGTGTGTTCTGTTCATAAACCACAGGGGTCCACTATATGTCATTGCATGTGTGTTCTCTTCATAAACCACAGGGATCCAATAGATGTCAGTGCATGTGTGTTCTTTTCATAAACGACATGGATCCACTATATGTCATTGCATGTGTGTTCTTTTCATAAACCACAGGGATCCACTAGATATCATTGCATGTTGCTCTTTTCATAAACCACATGGATCCACTAGATGTCCTTGCATGTGTGTTCTTTTCATAAAGCACACTAATCCACTAGATGTCATTGCATGTGTGTTCTTTTCATAAACCACATGGATCCACTAGATGTCATTGCATGTGTGTTCATTTCATAAACCACATTCATCCACTAGTGTCATTGCATATGTGTTCTTTTCATAAACCACATGGATCCACTAGATGTCATTGCATGTGTGTTCCTTTCATAAACCACATGGAAGCACTAGATGTCATTGCATGTTGCTCTTTTTATAAACCACACCGATCCACTAGATGTCATTGCGTGTGTGTTCTTTTCATAAACCATACTGATCCACTAGATGTCATTGCATGTGTGTTCACTAGTGTCATTGCATGTGTGATCTTTTCATAAACCACATGGACCCACTAGATGTCATTGCATGTGTGTTCATTTCATAAACCACATGGATCCACTAGTGTCATTGCATGTGTATTATTTTCATAAACCACATGGGTCCAATATATGTCATTGCATGTGTGTTCTTTTCAACCACACTGATCCACTTATGTCATTACATCTGTGTTCTTTCCATTAACCACACTGATCCAAAAGATGTCATTGCATGTCTTTTCATTTCATAAACCACACTGATCCACTGGGGTCAATGCATATGTGTTCTTTTCCTAGACCACAATGATCCACTATATATCATTGCATGTGTGTTTGTTTCATAAATCACATGGATCCGCTACATGTCGTTAAATGTGTGTGCTTTTCATAAACCACATGGGTCCACTATATGTCATTGCATGTGTGTTCTTTTCATAAACCGCATGGATCCACTAGATGTCAGTGCATGTGTGTTCTTTTCATAAACCACATGGATCCACTAGATGTCATTGCATGTGTGTTCTTTTCATAAAGCACACTGATCCACTAGATGTCATAGCATGTGTGTTCTTTTCAAAAACCACATTGATCCACTAGATTTCATTCCATGTGTGTTCATTTCATAAACCACATGGATCCACTAGTGTCATTGCATGTGTGTTCTTTTCATAAACCACATTGATCCACTTATGGCATTACATGTGTGTTCTTTTCATAAACCACACTGGTCCGAAAGATGTCATTGCATGTTTGTTCCTTTCATAAACCACATGGATCCACTAGATGTTATTGCATGTGTGTTCCTTTCATAGACCACATGGATCCACTAAATGTCATTGCATGTGTGTTCTTTTCATAAACCACACTAATCCACTAGATGTCATTGCATGTGTGTTCTTTTCATAAACCACACTGATCCACTAGATGTCATTGCATGTGTGTTCACTAGTGCCATTGCATATGTGTTCTTTTCATAAACCAAATGGATCCACTAGATGTCATTGCATGTGTGTTCATTTCATAAACCACATGGATCCACTAGTGTCATTGCATGTGTATTCTTTTCATAAACCACATGGATCCAATATATGCCATTGCGTGTGTGTTCTTTTCATAAACCACACCGATCCACTTATGTCATTGCATGTGTGTTCTTTTCATAAACCACATTGATACGACATATGTCACTGCATGTGTGTCCATTTCATAAACCACACTGATCCACTAGTGCTATTGCATGTGTGTTCGTTTCTTAGACCACAATGATCCACTAGATGTTGTTGCATGTGTTCTTTCAATAAACCCCACTCATCCACTAGATGTCATTGCATGTGTGTTCTTTTCCTAAACCCCACTGATCCACTAGTGTCATTGCATGTGTGTTCTTTTCATAAACCACATGGATCCACTATATGTCATTGCATGTGTGTTCTTTTCCAAAACCACATGGATCCACTAGATGTCATTGCATGTGTGTTCTTTTGATAAACCACATGGATCCACTAGATGTCATTGCATGTGTGGTCTTTTTATAAACCACATTGAACCACTAATGTCATTGCATGTGTGTTCTTTTCATAAACCACATGGATCCACTAGATGTCATTGCATTTGTGTTCTTTTCATAAACCACACTAATACACTAGATGCCATTGCAGTGTGTCCTTTTTATAAACCACACTAACCCACTATATGTCATTGCATGTGTGTTCTTTTCATAAACCATATGGATCCAGTAGATGTCATTGCATGTGTGTTCATTTCATAAACCACATGTATACACTAGATGTCATTGCATGTGTGTTCTTTTAAGAAACCACATGGATCCACTAGATGTCATTGTATGTGTGTTCTTTTCATAAAGCACACTGATCCACTATATGTCATTAGATGTGTGTTCTTTTCATAAACCACACTGATCCACTAGTGTCATTTCATTTGTGTTATTTTCATAAACCACATGGATCCACTAGATGTCATTGCATGTGTGTTCATTTCATAAACCACATGGGTCCACTAGATGTCATTGCATGTTGTTCTTTTAATAAACCACATGCATCCACTAGATGTCATTGCATGTGTGTTCTTTTCATAAAGCACACTGATCCACTAGATGTCATTGTATGTGTGTTCTTTCATAATGCACATGGATCCACTAGATGTCATTGCATGTTTGTTCATTTCATAAACAACATGGATCCAATAGTGTCATTGCATATGTGTTCTTTTCATAAACCACATGGATCCACTAGATGTCATTGCACGTGTGTTCCTTTCATAAACCACATGGATCCACTAGATGTCATTGCATGTCTGTTCTTTTTATAAACCACACTGATCCACTAGATGTCATTGCATGTGTGTTCTTTTCATAAACCACACTGATCCACTAGATGTCATTGCATGTGTGTTCACTAGTGTCATTGCATGTGTGCTCTTTTCATAAACCACACGGATCCACTAGATGTCATTGCATGTGTGTTCATTTCATAAACCACATGGATCCACTAGTGTCATTGCATGTGTATTATTTTCATAAACCACATGGGTCCAATATATGTCATTGCATGTGTGTTCTTTTCAACCACACTGATCCACTTATGTCATTACATCTGTGTTCTTTTCATTAACCACACTGATCCGAAAGATGTCATTGCATGTTTGTTCCTTTCATAAACCACATGGATTCACTAGATGTCATTGGATGTGTGTTCCTTTCATAGACCACATGGATCCACTAGATGTCATTTTATGTGTGTTCTTTTCATAAACCACACTGATCAACTCGATGTCATTGCATGTGTGTTCTTTTCATAAACCACATTGATCCACTAGATGTCACTGCATGTGTGTTCACTAGTGCCATTGCATATGTGTTCTTTTCATAAACCAAATGGATCCACTAGATGTCATTGCATGTGTGTTCATTTCATAAACCACATGGATCCACTAGTGTCATTGCATGTGTATTCTTTTCATAAACCACATGGATCCAATATATACCATTGCATGTGTGTTCTTTTCATAAACCACACTGATCCATTTATGTCATTACATGTGTGTTCTTTTCATAAAGCACACTGATACGAAAGATGTCACTTCATGTGTGTTCATTTCATAAACCACACTGATCCACTAGTGCCATTGCATGTGTGTTCTTTTCTTAGACCACAATTATCCACTAGATGTCATTGCATGTGTGTTCATTTCATAAATCACATGGATCCACTAGATGCCATTAAATGTGTGTTCTTTTCATAAACCACATGGATCCACTAGATGTCATTGCATGTGTGGTCTTTTTATAAACCACATTGAACCACTGATGTCATTGCATGTGTTTTCTTTTCATAAACCACATGGATCCACTAGATGTCATTGCATGTGTGTTCTTTTCCAAAACCACATGGATCCACTAGATGTCATTGCATGTGTGTTCTTTTCATAAACCACATGGGTCCACTTCATGTCATTGCATGTGTGTTCTTTTTATAAACCATATGGATCCAGTAGATGTCATTGCATGTGTGTTCATTTCATAAACCACATGTATACACTAGATGTCATTGCATGTGTGTTCTTTTAACAAACCACATGGATCCACTAGATGTCATTGTATGTGTGTTCTTTTCGTAAAGCACACTGATCCACTATATGTCATTAGATGTGTGTTCTTTTCATAAACCACACTGATCCACTAGTGTCATTGCATTTGTGTTATTTTCATAAACCACATCGATCCACTAGATGTCATTGCATGTGTGTTCATTTCATAAACCACATGGGTCCACTAGATGTCATTGCATGTTGTTCTTTTCATAAACCACATGGATACACTAGATGTCATTGCATGTGTGTTCTTTTCATAAAGCACACTGATCCACTAGATGTCATTGTATGTGTGTTCTTTTCATAATGCACATGGATCCACTAGATGCCATTGCATGTTTGTTCATTTCATAAACAATATGGATCCAGTAGTGTCATTGCATATGTGTTCTTTTCATAAACCACATGGATCCACTAGATGCCATTGCATGTGTGTTCCTTTCATAAACCACATGGATCCACTAGATGTCATTGCATGTGTGTTCTTTTCATAAACCACACTGATCCACTAGATGTCATTGCATGTGTGTTCACTAGTGTCATTGCATGTGTGCTCTTTTCATAAACCACATGGATCCACTAGATGTCATTGCATGTGTGTTAATTTTATAAACCACATGGATCCACTAGTGTCATTGCATGTGTATTATTTTCATAAACCACATGGGTCCAATATATGTCATTGCATGTGTGTTCTTTTCAACCACATTGATCCACTTATGTCATTACATCTGTGTTCTTTTCATTAACCACACTGATCCGAAAGATGTCATTGCATGTTTGTTCCTTTCATAAACCACATGGATCCACTAGATGTCATTGCATGTGTGTTCCTTTCATAGACCACATGGATCCACTAGATGTCATTGCATGTGTGTTCTTTTCATAAACCACACTGATCAACTCGATGTCATTGCATGTGTGTTCTTTTCATAAACCACACTGATCCACTAGATGTCATTGCATGTGTGTTCACTAGTGCCATTGCATATGTGTTCTTTTCATAAACCAAATGGATCCACTAGATGTCATTGCATGTGTGTTCATTTCATAAACCACATGGATCCACTAGTGTCATTGCATGTGTATTCTTTTCATAAACCACATGGATCCAATATATGCCATTGCATGTGTGTTCTTCTCATAAACCACACTGATCCACTTATGTCATTACATGTGTGTTCTTTTCATAAACCACACTGATACGAAAGATGTCACTGCATGTGTGTTCATTTCATAAACCACACTGATCCACTAGTGCCATTGCATGTGTGTTCTTTTCTTAGACCACAATTATCCACTAGATGTCATTGCATGTGTGTTCGTTTCATAAATCACATGGATCCACTAGATGCCATCAAATGTGTGTTCTGTTCATAAAACACAGGGGTCCACTATATGTCATTGCATGTGTGTTCTTTTCATAAACCACAGGGATCCACTAGATGTCAGTGCATGTGTGTTCTTTTCATAAACGACATGGATCCACTATATGTCATTGCATGTGTGTTCTTTTCATAAACCACAGGGATCCACTAGATATCATTGCATGTTGCTCTTTTCATAAACCACATGGATCCACTAGATGTCCTTGCATGTGTGTTCTTTTCATCAAGGACACTGATCCACTAGATGTCATTGCATGTGTGTTCTTTTCATAAACCACATGGATCCACTTTGCATGTGTGTTCATTTCATAAACCACATTCATCCACTAGTGTCATTGCATATGTGTTCTTTTCATAAACCACATGGATCCACTAGATGTCATTGCATGTGTGTTCCTTTCATAAACCATACTGATCCACTAGATGTCATTCCATGTGTGTTCACTAGTGTCATTGCATGTGTGATCTTTTCATAAACCACATGGACCCACTAGATGTCATTGCATGTGTGTTCATTTCATAAACCACATGGATCCACTAGTGTCATTGCATGTGTATTATTTTCATAAACCACATGGGTCCAATATATGTCATTGCATGTGTGTTCTTCTCAACCACACTGATCCACTTATGTCATTACATCTGTGTTCTTTCCATTAACCACACTGATCCAAAAGATGTCATTGCATGTCTTTTCATTTCATAAACCACACTGATCCACTGGGGTCAATGCATATGTGTTCTTTTCCTAGACCACAATGATCCACTATATATCATTGCATGTGTGTTTGTTTCATAAATCACATGGATCCACTAGATGTCGTTAAATGTGTGTGCTTTTCATAAACCACATGGGTCCACTATATGTCATTGCATGTGTGTTCTTTTCATAAACCGCATGGATCCACTAGATGTCAGTGCATGTGTGTTCTTTTCATAAACCACATGGATCCACTAGATGTCATTGCATGTGTGTTCTTTTCATCAAGCACACTGATCCACTAGATGTCATAGCATGTGTGTTCTTTTCAAAAACCACATTGATCCACTAGATTTCATTCCATGTGTGTTCATTTCATAAACCACATGGATCCACTAGTGTCATTGCATGTGTGTTCTTTTCATAAACCACATTGATCCACTTATGGCATTACATGTGTGTTCTTTTCATAAACCACACTGGTCCGAAAGATGTCATTGCATGTTTGTTCCTTTCATAAACCACATGGATCCACTAGATGTTATTGCATGTGTGTTCCTTTCATAGACCACATGGATCCACTAAATGTCATTGCATGTGTGTTCTTTTCATAAACCACACTGATCAACTCGATGTCATTGGATGTGTGTTCTTTTCATAAACCACACTGATCCACTAGATGTCATTGCATGTGTGTTCACTAGTGCCATTGCATATGTGTTCTTTTCATAAACCAAATGGATCCACTAGATTTCATTGCATGTGTGTTCATTTCATAAACCACATGGATCCACTAGTGTCATTACATGTGTATTCTTTTCATAAACCACATGGATCCAATATATGCCATTGCGTGTGTGTTCTTTTCATAAACCACACCGATCCACTTATGTCATTGCATGCGTGTTCTTTTCATAAACCACATTGATACGACTTATGTCACTGCATGTGTGTCCATTTCATAAACCACACTGATCCACTAGTGCTATTGCATGTGTGTTCGTTTCTTAGACCACAATGATCCACTAGATGTCATTGAATGTGTGTTCGTTTCATAAATCACATGGATCCACTAGATGCCATCAAATGTGTGTTCTTTTCATAAACCACAGGGATCCACTAGATGTCAGTGCATGTGTGTTCTTTTCATAAACGACATGCATCCACTAGATGTTAGTGCATGTGTGTTCTTTTCATAAACCACATTGATCCACTTATGTCATTGCATGTGTGTTATTTTCATAAACCACACTGATCCGAAAGATGTCATTACACGTGTGTTCATTTCATAAACCACACTGATCCACTGGTGTCATTACATGTGTGTTCTTTTCTTAAACTACATTGATCCACTAGATGTCATTGCACGTGTGTTCTTTGCATAACACCGACCCACTAGTTCATTTCATGTGTGTTCTTTTCATAAACCACATGGATCCACTAGATGCCATTGCACGTGTGTTCCTTTCATAAACCACAGGGATCCACTAGATGTCAGTGCATGTGTGTTCTTTTCATAAACGACATGCATCCACTAGATGTCAGTGCATGTGTGTTCTTTGCATCAACCACATGGATCAACTGGATGTCATTGCATGTTTGTTCTTTTTATAAACCACATTGATCCACTAGATGTGATTGCATGTGTTCTATTCATAAACCCCACTGATCCACTAGATGCCATTGCATGTGTGTTCTTTTCCTAAACCACATGGATCCACTAGTGTCATTGCATGTGTGTTCTTTTCATAAACCACATGGATCCACTATATCTCATTGCATGTGTGTTCTTTTCCAAAACCACATGGATCCACTAGATGTCATTGCATGTGTGTTCTTTTCATAAACCAAATGGATCCACTAGATGTCATTGCATGTGTGGTCTTTTTATAAACCACATTGAACCACTGATGTCATTGCATGTGTTTTCTTTTCCTAAACCACATGGATCCAATAGATGTCATTGCATGTGTGTTCTTTTCACAAACCACACTAGTAGACTAGATGTCATTGTAGTGTGTCCTTTTTATAAACCACACTAACCCAATATATGTCATTGCATGTGTGTTCTTTTCATAAACCACACGGATCCACTAGTGTCATTGCATGTGTGTTCTTTTCATAAACCACACTGATCCGAAAGATGTCATTACATGTGTGTTCATTTCATAAACCACACCGATCCACTGGTGTCATTACATGTGTGTTCTTTTCCTAAACTACATTGATCCACTAGATGTCATTGCATGTGTGTTCTTTGCATAACACCGACCCAATAGTTCATTTCATGTGTGTTCTTTTCATAAACCACATGGATCCACTAGATGCCATTGCACGTGTGTTCCTTTCATAAACCACAGGGATCCACTAGATGTCAGTGCATGTGTGTTCTTTTCATAAACGACATGCATCCACTAGATGTCAGTGCATGTGTGTTCTTTGCATCAACCACATGGATCCACTGGATGTCATTCCATGTTTGTTCTTTTTATAAACCACATTGATCCACTAGATGTGATTGCATGTGTTCTATTCACATACCCCACTGATCCACTAGATGTCATTGCATGTGTGTTCTTTTCCTAAACCACATGGATCCACTAGTGTCATTGCATGTGTGTTCTTTTCATAAACCACATGGATCCACTATATCTCATTGCATGTGTGTTATTTTCCAAAACCACATGGATCCACTAGATGTCATTGCATGTGTGTTCTTTTCATAAACCAAATGGATCCACTAGATGTCATTGCATGTGTGGTCTTTTTATAAACCACATTGAACCACTGATGTCATTGCATGTGTTTTCTTTTCCTAAACCACATGGATCCACTAGATGTCATTGCATGTGTGTTCTTTTCATAAACCACACTAGTAGACTAGATGTCATTGCAGTGTGTCCTTTTTATAAACCACACTAACCCAATATATGTCATTGCATGTGTGTTCTTTTCATAAACCACACTGATCCACTAGTGTCATTGCATGTGTGTTCTTTTCATAAACCACATGGATCCAGTAGATGTCATTGCATGTGTGTTCATTTCCTAAACCACATGGATACACTAGATGTCATTGCATGTGTGTTCTTTTCATAAACCACATGGATCCACTAGATGTCATTGTATGTGTGTTCTTTTCATAAAGAACACTTATCCACTATATGTCATTACATGTGTGTTCTTTTCATAAACCACACGGATCCACTAGTGTCATTGCATTTGTGTTATTTTAATAAACCACATGGATCCACTAGATGTCATTGCATGTGTGTTCATTTCATAAACCACATGGATCCACTAGATGTCATTGCATGTTGCTCATTTCATAAACCACATGGATCCACTAGATATCATTGCATGTGTGTTCTTTTCATAAAGCACACTGATCCACTAGATGTCATTGCATGTGTGTTCTTTTCATAAACCAGATGGATCCACTAGATGTCATTGCATGTGTGTTCATTTCATAAACCACATGGATCCACTAGTGTCATTGCATGTGTATTATTTTCATAGACCACATGGGTCCAATATATGTCATTGCATGTGTGTTCTTTTCAACCACACTGATCCACTTATGTCATTACATATGTGTTCTTTTCATTAACCACACTGATCCGAAAGATGTCATTGCATGTCTGTTCATTTCATAAACCATACTGATCCACTGGTGTCATTGCATGTGTGTTCTTTTCCTAGAACACAATGATCCACTATATATCATTGCATGTGTGTTCGTTTCATAAATCACATGGATCCACTAGATGTCGTTAAATGTGTGTGCTTTTCATAAACCACATGGGTCCACTATATGTGATTGCATGTGTGTTCTTTTCATAAACCATATGGATCCACTAGATGTCAGTGCATGTGTGTTCTTTTCATAAAACCAAAACACTTGTTTTATTTGAGAATATAGAATATTTGGAAAACTTATTTTAAATAAATAAATAAGTTTTGATGTGTTGGAAATAGTAAAACCTTTATTAATAAAACTTGGATATTTAAATCCTTTTTATTTTATTTTAAATAAACCTCTACTATTTTAATCAAATCAAAACCTTTTGTTTCAAAGTCTTGGCCAAGGTTTAATTTGGCTTTATAAAATAATCTTTATTTAAAATATTTCTTTTCATTTTGAAAACCAAAACCTTTTATAAAAAGATTTCAAAGTAGTAATAAAATACTTGGAAAACTTATTTAAAATAAATAAATAAGTTTTAGTGTTCAATTAAAATGGGAAAAGCCTTTACTTAAATAAAATTTGGATATTACATCCTTATTATTTTATTTAAATAAACCTTTACTCATTTTATCAAAACAAAATATTTTATTATTTTAAATAAATAAATAAGTTTTGATGTTTTGGAAATAGTAAAACCTTTATTAATAAAACTTGGATATTTAAATCCTTTTTATTTTATTATAAATAAACCTCTACTATTTTAATCAAATCAAAACCTTTTGTTTCAAAGGCTTGGCCAAAATTAATTTGGCTCTTTTAAAATATAATCTTTATTTATAATTCTATCTTTGCTTTTGAAAACCAACTCTTTTTATTTTAAAGATTCAAAATAGTAACTCCAAAACATTTTATTTGCCTTTATTAAATGTTTATCTTTATAAATCCCTTTAGGATTTAATTGTTCAAAATAGGTTTGAAGATTCCCAATTGGATTCAAAAGTTTCTTCTGGCTCTGAAAAACAACAAAGTTTTATTTTATTCATTTATTTTTGGGAAATCTTGGGATGCGACAGGCTACCACCCTTAAAATAAATCTCGCCCTGAGATTTGGGAAGGTTAGGGTTACAAGCAGGTTCAAAACAACTAGGGTACTACCACCCTTAAAAAATTTCAAACAAAAATTACACATTGTCCTTCTTGGGATCCTGGGGAAACTTCTCTGGGCAACCATCTGCCTAGTGTCCTTTATTTCCATACTTGACTCATGGGCTAAGGTTGAGTTTCTCCATAGGCTTGTTCAACTTATTCTTCATCTTTTCTGGACAGTTGCTTGCATAGTGTCCTGGGTTCTTGCAATTGAAACAGTGGATATCTTGGAGTTCTTTACGTTGCTCTTGTGGACAAGTTGCTACATAATGGCCTAGCTCTTTGCAGTTGTTGCACACTACTTGGTCAATTCCCTTATTCTTCTGGTTCTCTGGGCATCCACTGGGGTAGTGTCCCATTTCCTTACATTTACGACATTGCACAAGGTTCATGTCTGGTCTTGGTTTCTTGGGTTTCTTTGATCCTTTGAATTGGGTTATCTTGTTTAGAGGTATAAGTGGTCCTTTTCCTTTGGTAGACTTGGATCCTTCTTGTTTCCTTTGTTCAACAATGTAATAGATGGGGCATTGGATAGGGACATGATTATTTCCTTCACATAGGAAACAAGTAACTTGAGATGTGGGGCATTGATTTGTTGGATGTTTCTATTCACAATTAGGGCATTGATCTTCATGCTCCTTGGAAGTATGGTCCTTGTCTCCACAAATAATGCAAGCTGGGGCTCCATCTAGAATAACATTCCTGTCATCCTTGTTGTCATACACTCTTTTTGGATAGTTTTCTTCTATGCTGATCATTTGATTAGCCACCTTAAGCATCAGTTGGGATTGTTCTTCCAAAAACTTTTGCAAGGTAGGGTCTTTATCACTATTGTTGGCTATGAACTGAGCTGTCAGTTGGTTTAACTGGTGTTGGGTTGCTATGATTTCTCTCATATTGTCTTCTTGGTTGTTGTTGTCATCAACCTTGATGTTAGAGTCTCTTGGAGAAGTCATCTGTTTGGGTTGGATAGGGATTAGAATAGGCAAAAGATTTTCTAAGGAGATGATTCTAATCACACATCACAATTCACACCAAGCAATGTGCAAGCAATCACAAATAATCATTCCACTCAAGGACAAGTTTCAAGCATATTTTTAGACAATCAAAAATGTTTTTGTTACACCACATAAGTTGGTGTGTTTGACTTAACTAAGATATGGTGATCCTTCTATATGGTTCACTTGTGATCTTTCCTTCCTTCTTGATTCTTCTTGTATGAGATCATGGTTTCCTTGGGAAAACTCCTTGGTTATAAAACTTCAAGTAAGGTAGGCTCCTTCTAACTTTTGCATTCCCTCAGTCTCTAAATCTTGAGCAAGATTTCCTTGTCTCTCTTGTAGTCCTTAGTGATATCCAAGTTGGAAGTCCTTGGTGAACACACTGAAGATGTTGAAGTCATTAGAGTTGAAGAAGTTGAAGTCATTAGAGTTGATGGAGTCCTTTGCACATGGTGAAGTCTTTGTCCATGGGGTAAGTTTTTCCATCAAGTTGAAAATAGAAGAGATGTAGAGTTGAAACCAAAATGGTTGAGGAAAGAGTTTACAAGATTGTTTTGTAAATAAGTTTTGGAACAATACAACTCCTATTTTTCTAAGGGGTTTTGTCCAATCCTAGGGTTACAAATCCTACAGGCAACACAATGCTCTGATACCATCTTATAGGGTCCCCAACCTTTAATAAGGTAGAGCCCCCTGTGTTTACAATGCTAGTCCCTGGATCAATAGCTAGCATCCACAGTTTAGATGTAATATCAAGAAACAAAGGTCATAATATAACTTTATAACCAGGAATAACATAATTTTATTACATCATACATAGCTCATTTGGCTATTACATTACATTGCAGCAGAATATCTATAAGCATGGGGTCCTTCATCTTCAAAGTGCCACAGGCAGACATGTTGGTTGTAGACTTGTAATCCTAATCATTAAACTTCACTAATATCAATCAAACCTGCAACATAACAAGTTACAGCCACAAGGGTCAATACATTTGAATTGTATTGGCAAGTGATACTATGGTAGTATAGTGGAGTCTATCATCTATATGCATTTGGCTAAGTGGAGTTGAGGCTTGCATTGCTCAAAATAGATTTCTCCTTAACATTTGAAAATACTAAGTTTTTGCTTTGATAAAATCATTTTTCTCAATCAAAGATTGGAGATCCTTTACAAGGCATCTCTCAATCAAAGATTGAAGATTTCACACAACCCTTGTTCAAACCACAAGTTTTACTTAGAAGTTGGAGTGATGAGATTCTTGATTGCTTCCATGTCTTGATGCTCAAATTGTCCTTTACCAGGGACATGGCTAAGTACTTAGATTTTACACTCTGCAGAGGTGGTGCACTTTCCCCACAAGACTTGGTTTCCCAAGACAAGATCTTTTAGAAGCTTTCCCTTAGACCAAAATGGACGCGCTCCATCCTATCAAACACTACCACCCACTGTCCATATGGCTAAGTTCTTGCAACCTATATGATCATGGCAGAGCCCATATTGCCAAGTGGTTGCACTTGAAGCTTCTCAACATTTGACATCTCAAATCTCTTTGTTCCTGGGTGGCCATCCACAAGTGTGATACACAAGGTTCACCAGTCCCCTGTCCTTGTGTAACCACTCAACCAAAACCACCAAGCAATCCCATTCCACCCAGGTGATTCATTAACTTAGTTGTTTTATTAAACAAAACACAAGTCCTCTGACTTAGAATATTTTTCCATAGTGTGAATATATATTCCACCCATATTTTCTATTAGCTAGGCTAAGCTTGATAGTAATAGGAATCTTAACTTAGGAAGATTTCCACTAAGGTTTCATCTACTAGGTGCTACTATAGCAAGGTCTATACTTTAGCAAAATTCCATGCAAGTTTTACTTAGCAAAGTCACTAATGCATATTGAAAGTAATGGGACAAAAAGATATGAAGCATCACTTGCCTTTTTGGTAGGGAATCGTGGTTCACTCCTTGATCTTGCTAGTCTCACACTTATCTAACTTCACTACAAGTCAATCAAGCAAACACAAAATCAACTAACATTCCAACCAAGCAAAACAACACACATAAAAAGACAAAGTCAAAGTATTGCATGCAAGCATGCCAAGCTTTGTTTTGTTTGAAAAAGTGGTTCCTAGTGGGTCATAAACTTTTGAAAACACCTAATGGTCATTTTATAAAGTGGCAAAGTCATTTGCAAAAGGTTTCTCTTCATAAGCCATTTTCAAAACAAAGTATCATTTTATGTGGTGTAGAAATATTTTTACTAAGGCTTTAACCTATAGGGTTCACCCAATATGTTTTCAAATCACAAAACTTGGGTTTTGGGGTCAGTGAGTTTAAAACAAAAACATTTTCCAAAGGTTTTCTTCCAAAAGTATTTTTAATAATTAAACCACATTTCTATTTGACTAGAAATGGTTTTAAATCAAAGAATCATTCTTTTCCTTCACCAAATACATTTTTGAAACCACAAAGTGTTTCCTATGGTCAGTAGGTTTGATCCAAAACATTTTCCCAAAGTTTTCTTTACAAAAACCTTTTCATAACAAAAATCTTTATTTTCATTTGGCTAGAAATGGGCTAAATCAAGTTTTCCATCCTAAACTTTACCAAATTCATTTTCCAAACTATGGGTTGGTTCCTAGGGTCAGTAATTTCTTCACAAACCATTTTGCAAAGGTTTTAACCCTAAAATCATTTTTAAACAATTTTTATACTCTAAACAAGCTCACAAAAGAATCTGCAAAAACAAACAAACTAACAGTTACTATTTGCTAAACCAAGGGCAGGGTTGGTTAGGGATTACTCTCCTGAATCCAACGACATAAAATTTGTAATTTTTGGACGTGTGGATCCAGAGTTATAGGGTTTTCAAAATGGCACTTAAATCTGTTTTTCAAATTCTGTTTTAAAACAAACCTGGCCACGCGTCGCTATCTCACTGGCTGATACCGGTTCAGCCGGATCAGCAACGAGGTGCGTTGGATCTAATTAGATCGTGTGGCACAGGATCATCACTTACCCCTTCGCTAACGTTCTATCATATCCGTTAGATCCAGATCCTACGGTTAATAACACGCTTGCCAAAGTCTGGCGGCGCTCGACGGCTGCGCGCGGCGGCGGCGCTCTGGCGGCGAGGTTGCCGGCGATACAGGAAGCTAGGGAAGGTAGGGAGATGCTCACAGTGATCGCCGTGGAATGCTGGTGCTCAACGTGGTCGTGATAGTCCAAGGGGCGCACGGTGCTGTCAGGGATTGCTCGCCGGAGCTGCGTCTGACGACGGCTGGCTCTGGACGTGGTCGGGGACGGTGTTGTGGTCCACGAGAAGATAAACGGAGGACTGGGTTAGCTGCGCAAGGCCATGGCAAAGATGTTTGCGTGATCGAGGAGACACGGGGTGGTCGGAATCTACCTGTGGGCGTCGTCGGAGAAAGAGGGCAGACGGCGGTGCTGCAGGTCGTTGTCGAAGCCGATGCTAATGGTCACGAAAAGACAAACAGAGGTCAGGGTTAGTTGCAAAAGACCGAGGCGAGTGAAGGAGTGTGAACGAGGAGGCTCGGGGCGGTCAGAAACTACCTGGGTGCTTGCCGGAGTTGAAGACAGACGCGGCGGCATTCGGAAGCTGGTCGTTGCCGACGCTCTGGGGTGCCCGCGGTTGAACGGTGGGTACTGGGAGATGTGCCAGGGAGTGGGGAGTCTCCTAGTGTGCTCAGGGAGGCAAGGGGCGGTGAGTCTTGGCCGGAATCGACACCGGACCTCGTCGGAACAGAGGATGGTTTCTCGCAAAATACGGCAGCCTGAGGGCGAGATGAGGTGTGGTGACAGAGGGGAAAGGAGGAGGGAACGCTGGCATTTTATCGAGCGTGGTCACTACGAGGAATTACTCAGGCATTATGGCGAATTGATCGCGAGAAATTAACGACAGAAACGATCGAGAGGTGAGGGGAAGGAGTCGCGGGAAGGACGATGAGCAATAGAGGTGGGGTCGTCTCGTCAGCGAGGAGAGACAGGGAAGATGGGGTCCGCGCGTCAGTGAGGGTGTGTGTTAGGTTTGCGGTGGAGAAAAATGGTTCGGGGCGAGGGTGAAAATGATGAACAGGCGAGTGGGTCCGCTTGGCAGTGAAAGAAAGGGATTGGGGGTGGGGTCTAGTTGTCACTCTCTGTGCGGGTAAGTTTCTGAGTGAGAAAAGAATGCTTCGGGGAGGAGAACAGGTGGGCTAGGTGGCTGCTGTTGGGCTAGTTGGGCCAGAGGGTGGACTGCTCTATTTTTTCTGTCTGAAACTTTTTCCTTTTCTAATTTTCTGTTTTGAATTTCAAACTATCAAACAACATTCAAATCTATTCAAACAAACACCACACTTCACAACTTTGAACTTGGTTCTGTTTATTAACATAAACCAACATTCCAAAATGAAAATAATATTTTTATTCATTTTAGGATCCATTCAATAATTAAATAAAATGGATCTTTAGTTATTTAATAAAATAGGGTTTGATTTAATTAATAAAAATTTCCATTTGAAATCCAAATATTTTCAAAACCAAATCAGTAGGTTTTAATTGAAAATAAAAGATATTTGGAAATCTTGTTTAAAACAAAATAACCTTTTATTTTAGGTTCCATTAATAATTAAATAGAATGGACCTTTGTTAATAAATCAAATAGGATTTGTTTATTTAAAAACTTTATTTTGAAATCTAAAATAAAACCAAAACACTTGTTTTATTTGAGAATATAGAATATTTGGAAAACTTATTTTAAATAAATAAATAAGTTTTGATGTTTTGGAAATAGTAAAACCTTTATTAATAAAACTTGGATATTTAAATCCTTTTTATTTTATTTTAAATAAACCTCTACTATTTTAATCAAATCAAAACCTTTTATTTCAAAGTCTTAGCCAAGGTTTAATTTGGCTTTATAAAATAATCTTTATTTAAAATATTTCTTTTCATTTTGAAAACCAAAACCTTTTATAAAAAGATTTCAAAGTAGTAATAAAATACTTGGAAAACTTATTTAAAATAAATAAATAAGTTTTAGTGTTCAATTAAAATGGGAAAAGCCTTTACTTAAATAAAATTTGGATATTACATCCTTATTATTTTATTTAAATAAACCTTTACTCATTTTATCAAAACAAAATATTTTATTATTTTAAATAAATAAATAAGTTTTGATGTTTTGGAAATAGTAAAACCTTTATTAATAAAACTTGGATATTTAAATCCTTTTTATTTTATTTTAAATAAACCTCTACTATTTTAATCAAATCAAAACCTTTTGTTTCAAAGGCTTGGCCAAAACTAATTTGGCTCTTTTAAAATATAATCTTTATTTATAATTCTATCTTTGCTTTTGAAAACCAACTCCTTTTATTTTAAAGATTCAAAATATTAACTCCAAAACATTTTATTTGCCTTTATTAAATGTTTATCTTTATAAATCCCTTTAGGATTTAATTGTTCAAAATAGGTTTGAAGATTCCCAATTGGATTCAAAAGTTTCTTCTGGCTCTGAAAAACAACAAAGTTTTATTTTATTCATTTATTTTTCACATTACAAGATTTGGAAAATCTTGGGATGCGACATTTTCCTAGACCACAATGATCCACTATATATCATTGCATGTGTGTTCGTTTCATAAATCACATGGATCCACTAGATGTCGTTAAATGTGTGTGCTTTTCATAAACCACATGGGTCCACTATATGTGATTGCATGTGTGTTCTTTTCATAAACCATATGGATCCACTAGATGTCAGTGCATGTGTGTTCTTTTCATAAACCACATGGATCCACAGATGTTATTCAATGTGTGTTCTTTTCATAAACCACATGGATCCATTGGATGTCATTGCATGTGTGTTCTTTTTATAAACCACATTGAACCACTGATGTCATTGCATGAGTGTTCTTTTCATAAACCACATGGATCCACTAGATCTCATTGCATGTGTTTTATTTTCATAAACCACACAGATCCGCTAGATGTCATTGGATGTGTGTTCTTTTCATAAACCACACTGATAAACTAGATGTTATTGCAGTGTGACCTTTTCATAAACCATACTAATCCACTATATATCATTGCATGTGTGTTCTTTTCATAAACCACACTGATTCCATTAGTGTGATTCCGTGTGTGTACTTTTCATAAATCACATGGATCCACTAGATGCCATTAAATGTGTGTTCTTTTCATAAACCACATGGGTCCACTATACGTCATTGCATGTGTGTTCTATTCATAAACCACAGGGATCCATTAGTTGTCAGTGCATGTGTGTTCTTTTCATAAACCACATGAATCCACTAATGTCATTGCATGTGTGTTCTTTTCATAAACCACATGGATCCACTGGATGTCATTGCATGTTTGTTCTTTTCATAAACACACTGATCCACTAGATGTCATTGCATGTGTGTTCTTTTCGTAAACCACACTGATCCACTAGATGTCATTGCAGGTGTGTTCTTTTCCTAAACCACATGGATCCACTAGTGTCATTGCATGTGTGTTGTTTTCATAAACCACATGGATCCACTAGATGTCATTGCATGTGTGTTCTTTCCCAAAACCACATGGATCCACTAGATGTCATTGCATGTGTGTTCTTTTCAAAAACCACATGGATCCACTAGATGTCATTGCATGTGTGTTCTTTTTATAAACCACATTGAACCAGTTATGTCATTGCATATGTGTTCTTTTCATTAACCACATGGATCCACTAGATGTCATTGCATGTGTGTTCTTTTCATAAACCACATAGATCCACTAGATGCCATTGCATGTGTGTTCTTTTCATAAACCACACTAATACACTAGATGTCATTGCAGTGTGTCCTTTTCACAAACCACACTAATCCACTATATATCATTGCATGTGTGTTCTTTTCATAAACCACACTGATCCATTAGTGTGATTCCGTGTGTGTACTTTTCATAAACCACATGGATCCACTAGATATCATTGCATGTGTGTTCACTTCATAAACCACATGGATCCACTAGATGTCATTGCATGTGTGTTCTTTTCATAAACCACATGGATCCACTAGATGTCATTGCATGTGTGTTCTTTTCATAACGCACACTGATCCACTAGATGTCATAGCATGTCTGTTCTTTTCGTAAACCACATGGATCCACTAGATGTCATTACATGTGTGTTTATTTCATAAACCACATGGATCCACTAGTGGCATTGCATGTGTGTTCTTTTCATAAACCACATGGATCCACTAGATGTCATTATATGTGTGTTCTTTTCATAAATCACATTGATCCACTTATGGCATTACATTTGTGTTCTTTTCATAAACCACACTGATCCGAAAGATGCCATTGCATGTTTGTTCCTTTCATAAACCACATGGATCCACTAGATGTCATTGCATGTGTTTTCCTTTCATATACCACATGGATCCACTAGATATCATTGCATGTGTGTTCTTTTCATAAACCACACTGATCAACTCGATGTCATTGCATGTGTGTTCTTTTCATAAACCACACTGATCCACTAGATGTCATTGCATGTGTGTTCACTAGTGGCATTGCATATGTGTTCTTTTCATAAAGCAGATGGATCCACTAGATGTCATTGCATGTGTGTTCATTTCTTAAACCACATGGATCCACTAGTGTCATTGCATGTGTATTCTTTTCATAAACCACATGGATCCAATTTATGTCATTGCATGTATGTTCTTTTCATAAACCACACTGATCCACTTATGTCATTACATGTGTGTTCTTTTCATAAACCACACTGATACGAAAGATGTCACTACATGTGTGTTCATTTCATAAACCACACTGATCCACTAGTGTCATTGCATGTGTGTTCTTTTCTTAGACCACAATGATCCACTAGATGTCATTGCATGTCTGTTCGTTTCGTAAATCACATGGATCCGCTAGATGCCATTAAATGTGTGTTCTTTTCATAAACCACATGGGTCCACTATACGCCATTGCATGTGTGTTCTTTTCATAAACCACAGGGATCCACTAGATGTCAGTGCATGTGTGTTCTTTTCATAAACCACATGAATCCACTAATGTCATTGCATGTGTGTTCTTTTCATAAACCACATGGATCCACTGGATGTCATTGCATGTTTGTTCTTTTCATAAACACATTGATCCACTAGATGTCATTGCATGTGTGTTCTTTTCGTAAACCACACTGATCCACTAGATGTCATTGCAGGTGTGTTCTTTTCCTAAACCACATGGATCCACTAGTGTCATTGCATGTGTGTTGTTTTCATAAACCACATGGATCCACTAGATGTCATTGCATGTGTGTTCTTTCCCAAAACCACATGGATCCACTAGATGTCATTGCATGTGTGTTCTTTTCATAAACCACATGGATCCACTAGATGTCATTGCATGTGTGTTCTTTTTATAAACCACATTAAACCACTGATGTCATTGCATGTGTGTTCTTTTCATTAACCACATGGATCCACTAGATGTCACTGCATGTGTGTTCTTTTCATAAACCACACAGATCCACTAGATGTCATTGCAGGTGTGTTCTTTTCATAAACCACATGGATCCACTATATGTCTTTGCATGTGTGTTCTTTTCATAAAGCAAACTGATCCACTAGATGTCATTGCATGTGTGTTCTTTTCATAAACCACATGGATCCACTAGTGTCATTACATGTGTGTTCTTTTCATAAACCACATGGATCCACTAGATGTCATTGCATGTGTGCTCACTAGTGTCATTGCAGGTGTGATATTTTCATAAACCACATGGATCCACTAGATGTCATTGAATGTGTGTTCATTTATAAACCACATGGATCCACTAGTGTCATTCCATGTGTATTATTTTCATAAACCACATGGGTCCAATATATGTTATTCCATGTGTGTTCTTTTCAACCACACTAATCCACTTATGTCATTACATCTGTGTTCTTTTCATTAACCACACTGATCAGAAAGATTTCATTGCGTGTCTGTTCATTTCATAAACCACACTGATCCAGAGGTGTCATTGCATGTGTGTTCTTTTCCTAGACCACAATGATCCACTATATATCATTGCATGTGTGTTCGTTTCATAAATCACATGGATCCAATAGATGTCGTTAAATGTGTGTGCTTTTCATAAACCACATGGGTCCACTATATGTCATTGCATGTGTGTTCTTTTCATAAACCACATGGATCCACTTGATGTCAGTGCATGTGTGTTCTTTTCATAAACCACATGGATCCACTGATGTTATTCCATGTGTGTTCTTTTCATAAACCACATGGATCCACTGGATGTCATTGCATATGTGTTCTTTTTATAAACCACATTGAACCACAGATGTCATTGCATGAGTGTTCTTTTCATAAACCACATGGATCCACTACATGTCATTGCATGTGTTTTCTTTTCATAAACCACACAGATCCGCTAGATGTCATTGGATGTGTGTTCTTTTCATAAACCACACTGATAAACTAGATGTCATTGCAGTGTGTCCTTTTCATAAACCATACTAATCCACTATATATCATTGCATGTGTGTTCTTTTCATAAACCACACTGATCCATTAGTGTGATTCCATGTGTGTACTTTTCATAAACCACATGGATCCACTAGATATCATTGCATGTGTGTTCACTTCATAAACCACATGGATCCACTAGATGTCATTGCATGTGTGTTCTTTTCATAAACCACATGGATCCACTAGATGTCATTGCATGTGTGTTCTTTTCATAACGCACACTGATCCACTAGATGTCATAGCATGTGTGTTCTTTTCATAAACCACATGGATCCACTAGATGTCATTACACGTGTGTTCATTTCCTAAACCACATGCATCCACTAGTGTCATTGCATGTGTGTTCTTTTCATAAACCACACTGATCAACTCGATGTCATTGCATGTGTGTTGTTTTCATACACCACACTGATCCACTAGATGTCATTGCACGTGTGTTGTTTTCATAAACCACACTGATCCAATAGATGTCATTGCATGTGTGTTCTTTTCCAAAACCACATGCATCCACTAGATGTCATTGCATGTGTGTCCTTTTCATAAAGCACATGGATCCACTAGTGTCATTGCATGTGTGTTCTTTTCATAAACCACATGGATCCACTAGATGTCATTATATGCGTGTTCTTTTCATAAACCACATTGATCCACTTATGGCATTACATGTGTGTTCTTTTCATAAACCACACTGATCCGAAAGATGTCATTGCATGTTCGTTCCTTTCATAAACCACATGGATCCACTAGATGTCATTGCATGTGTGTTCCTTTCATAGACCACATGGATCCACTAGATGTCATTGCATGTGTGTTCTTTTCATAAACCACACTGATCAACTCGATGTCATTGCATGTGTGTTCTTTTCATAAACCACACTGATCCACTAGATGTCATTGCATGTGTGTTCACTAGTGCCATTGCATATGTGATCTTTTCATAAACCAGATGGATCCACTAGATGTCATTGCATGTGTGCTCATTTCATAAACCTCATGGATCCACTAGTGTCATTGCATGTGTATTCTTTTCATAAACCACATGGATCCAATATATGTCGTTGCATGTGTGTTCTTTTCATAAACCACACTAATCCACTTATGTCATTACATGTGTGTTCTTTTCATAAACCACACTGACACGAAAGATGTCACTACATGTGTGTTCATTTCACAAACCACACTGATCCACTAGTGTCATTGCATGTGTGTTCTTTTCTTAGACCACAATGATCCACTAGATGTCATTGCATGTGTGTTCGTTTCATAATCACATGGATCCACTAGATGCCATTAATTGTGTGTTCTTTTCATAACGCACACTGATCCACTAGATGTCATAGCATGTGTGTTCTTTCATAAACCACATGGATCCACTAGATGTCATTGCATGTGTGTTCTTTCCCAAAACCACATGGATCCACTAGATGTCATTGCATGTGTGTTCTTTTCATAAACCACATGGATCCACTAGATGGCATTGCATGTGTGTTATTTTTATAAACCACATTGAACCACTGATTTCATTGCATGTGTGTTCTTTTCATTAACCACATGGATCCACTAGATGTCATTGCATGTGTGTTCTTTTCATAAACCACACAGATCCACTAGATGCCATTGCATGTGTGTTGTTTTCATAAACCACGTGGATCCACTATATGTCATTGCATGTGTGTTCTTTTCATAAAGCACACTGATCCACTAGATGTCATTGCCTGTGTGTTCTTTTCATAAACCACATGGATCCACTAGATGTCATTGCATGTGTGTTCTTTTCATAAACTACATGGATCCACTAGATGTCATTGGATGTGTGTTCTTTTCATAAAGCACATTGATCCACTTATGTCATTGCATGTGTGTTCTTTTCATAAACCACACCGATCCGAAAGATGTCATTGCATGTTTGTTCTTCTCATAAACCACACTGATCAACTCGATGTCATTGCATGTGTGTTCTTTTCATAAACCACACTGATCCACTAGATGTCATTGCATGTGTGTTCATTTCATAAACCACACTAATCAACTGGATGTCATTGCATGTGTGTTCTTTTCCAAAACCACATGCATCCACTAGATGTCATTGCATGTGTGTTCTTTTCATAAACCACATGGATCCACTAGATGTCATTGCATGTGTGTTCTTTTCATAATCCACATTGAACCACTGATGTCATTGCATGTGTGTTCTTTTCATAAACCACATGGATCCACTAGATGTCATTGCATTCATGTTCTTTTCATAAAGCACACTGATCCACTAGATGCCACTGCATGCGTGTTCTTTTCATAAGCCACATGGATCCACTAGATGTCATTGCAGGTGTGTTCATTTTATAAACCACATGGATCCAATAGTTTCATTGCACGTGTGTTCTTTTCATAAACCATATGGATTCACTGGGTGTCATTGTATATGTGTTCTTTCCATAAACCACATTGATCCACTTATGTCATTGCATGTGTGTTCTTTTCATAAAACACACTGATCTGAAAGATGTCATTGCATGTTTGTTTCTTTCATAAACCACATGGATCCACTAGATGTCATTGCATGCATGTTCCTTTCATAAACCACATGGATCCACTAGATGTCATTGCATGTGTGTTCTTTTCATAAACCACACTGATAAACTCGATGTCATTGCATGTGTGTTCTTTTCATAAACCACACTGATCCACTAGATGTCATTGGATGTGTGTTGTTTTCATAAACCACACTGATCCATTAGTGTGATTCCATGTGTGTACTTTTCATAAACCACATGGATCCACTAGATATCATTGCATGTGTGTTCACTTCATAAACCACATGGATCCACTAGATGTCATTGCATGTGTGTTCTTTTCATAAACCACATGGATCCACTAGATGTCATTGCATGTGTGTTCTTTTCATAATGCACACTGATCCACTAGATGTCATAGCATGTGTGTTCTTTTCATAAACCACATGGATCCACTAGATGTCATTACATGTGTGTTCATTTCCTAAACCACATGGATCCACTAGTGTCATTGCATGTGTGTTCTTTTCATAAACCACATGGATCCACTAGATGTCATTATATGCGTGTTCTTTTCATAAACCACATTGATCCACTTATGGCACTACGTGTGTGTTCTTTTCATAAACCACACTGATCCGAAAGATGTCATTGCATGTTTGTTCCTTTCATAAACCACATGGATCCACTAGATGTCATTGCATGTGTGTTCCTTTCATAGACCACATGGATCCACTAGATGTCATTGCATGTGTGTTCTTTTCATAAACCACACTGATCAACTCGATGTCATTGCATGTGTGTTCTTTTCATAAACCACACTAATCCACTAGATGTCATTGCATGTCTGTTCACTAGTGCCATTGCATATGTGTTCTTTTCATAAACCAGATGGATCCACTAGATGTCATTGCATGTGTGCTCATTTCATAAACCACACGGATCCACTAGTGTCATTGCATGTGTATTCTTTTCATAAACCACATGGATCCAATATATGTCGTTGCATGTGTGTTCTTTTCATAAACCACACTAATCCACTTATGTCATTACATGTGTGTTCTTTTCATAAACCACACTGACACGAAAGATGTCACTACATGTGTGTTCATCTCACAAACCACATTGATCCACTAGTGTCATTGCATGTGTGTTCTTTTCTTAGACCACAATGATCCACTAGATGTCATTGCATGTGTGTTCGTTTCATAAATCACATGGATCCACTAGATGCCATTAATTGTGTGTTCTTTTCATAACGCACACTGATCCACTAGATGTCATAGCATGTGTGTTCTTTTCATAAACCACATGGATCCACTAGATGTCATTGCATGTGTGTTCTTTCCCAAAACCACATGGATCCACTAGATGTCATTGCATGTGTGTTCTTTTCATAAACCACATGGATCCACTAGATGTCATTGCATGTGTGTTATTTTTATAAACCACATTGAACCACTGATTTCGCATGTGTGTTCTTTTCATAAACCACACAGATCCACTAGATTTCATTGCGTATGTGTTGTTTTCATAAACCACATGGATCCACTATATGTCATTGCATGTGTGTTCTTTTCATAAAGCACACTGATCCACTAGATGTCATTACATGTGTGTTCTTTTCATAAACCACATGGATCCACTAGATGTCATTGCATGTGTGTTCTTTCCCAAAACCACATGGATCCACTAGATGTCATTGCATGTGTGTTCTTTTCATAAACTACATGGATCCACTAGATGTCATTGGATGTGTGTTCTTTTCATAAACCACATTGATCCACTTATGTCATTGCATGTGTGTTATTTTCATAAACCACACCGATCCGAAAGATGTCATTGCATGTTTGTTCCTTTCATAAACCACATGGATCCACTAGATGGCATTGCATGTGTGTTCCTTTCATAAACCACATGGATCCACTAGATGTCATTGCATGTGTGTTCATTTCATAAACCACACTAATCAACTAGATGTCATTGCATGTGTGTTCTTTTCATAAACCACACTGATCCACTAGATGTCATTGAATGTGTGTTCTTTTCATAAACCACACTGATCCACTAGATTTCATTGCATGTGTGTTCACTAGTGTCATTGCACATGTGTTCTTTTCATAAACCACATGGATCCACTATATGTCATTGCATGTGTGTTCATTTCATAAACCACATGGATCCACTAGTGTCATTACATGTGTATTCTTTTCATAAACCACATAAATCCAATAGATGTCATTGCATGTGTGTTCTTTTCATAAACCACACTGATCCACTTATGCCTTTACATGTGTGTTCTTTCATATACCACACTGATACGAAACATGTCATTGAATGTGTATTCATTTCATAAACCACACTGATCCACTAGTGTCCTCGCATGTGTGTTCTTTTCCTAGACCACAATGATCCACTAGATGTCATTGCATGTGTGTTCGTTTCATAAATCACATGGATCCACTAGATGTCATTAAATGTGTGCTCTTTTCATAAACCACATGGGTCCACTATATGTCATTGCATGCGTGTTCTTTTCATAAACCACATGGATCGACTAGATGTCAGTGCATGTGTGTTCTTTTCATAAACCACATGGATCCACTGATGTCATTGCATGTGTGTTCTTTTCATAAACTACATGGATCCACTGGATGTCATTGCATGTGTGTTCTTTTTATAAACCACATTGAACCACTGATGTCATTGCATGAGTGTTCTTTTCATAAACCACATGGATCCACTACATGTCACTGCACGTGTTTTCTTTTCATAAACCACACAGATCCGCTAGATGTCATTGGATGTGTGTTCTTTTCATAAACCACATTGATAAACTAGATGTCATTGCAGTGTGTCCTTTTCATAAACCATACTAATCCACTATATATCATTGCATGTGTGTTCTTTTCGTAAACCACACTCATCCATTAGTGTGATTCCATGTGTGTACTTTTCATAAACCACATGGATCCACTAGATATCATTGCATGTGTGTTCACATCATAAACCACCTGGATCCACTAGATGTCATTGCATGTGTGTTCTTTTCATAAACCACATGGATCCACTAGATGTCATTGCATGTGTGTTCTTTTCATAACGCACACTGATCCACTAGATGTCATTGCATGTGTGTTCTTTTCATAAAGCACACGGATCCACTAGATGTCATTTCATGTGTGTTCATTCATAAACCACATGGATCCACTAGTGTCATTGCATGTGTGTTCTTTTCATAAACCACACTGATCAACTCGATGTCATTGCATGTGTGTTGTTTTCATACACCACACTGATCCACTAGATGTCATTGCATGTGTGTTGTTTTCATAAACCACACTGATCCAATAAATGTCATTGCATGTGTGTTCTTTTCCAAAACCACATGCATCCACTAGATGTCATTGCATGTGTGTCCTTTTCATAAAGCACATGGATCCACTAGTGTCATTGTATGTGTGTTCTTTTCATAAACCACATGGATCCACTAGATGTCATTATATGCGTGTTCTTTTCATAAACCACATTGATCCACTTATGGCATTACATGTGTGTTCTTTTCATAAACCACACTGATCCGAAAGATGTCATTGCATGTTTGTTCCTTTCATAAACCACATGGATCCACTAGATGTCATTGCATGTGTGTTCCTTTCGTAGATCACATGGATCCACTAGATGTCATTGCATGTGTGTTCTTTTCATAAACCACACTGATCAACTCGATGTCATTGCATGTGTGTTCTTTTCATAAACCACACTGATACACTAGATGTCATTGCATGTGTGTTCACTAGTGCCATTGCATATGTGTTCTTTTCATAAACCAGATGGATCCACTAGATGTCATTGCATGTGTGCTCATTTCATAAACCACATGGATCCACTAGTGTCATTGCATGTGTATTCTTTTCATAAACCACATGGATCCAATATATGTCGTTGCATGTGTGTTCTTTTCATAAACCACACTAATCCACTTATGTCATTACATGTGTGTTCTTTTCATAAACCACACTGACACGAAAGATGTCACTACATGTGTGTTCATTTCACAAACCACACTGATCCACTAGTGTCATTGCATGTGTGTTCTTTTCTTAGACCACAATGATCCACTAGATGTCATTGCATGTGTGTTCGTTTCATAAACCACATGGATCCACTATATGCCATTAATTGTGTGTTCTTTTCATAACGCACACTGATCCACTAGATGTCATAGCATGTGTGTTCTTTTCATAAACCACATGGATCCACTAGATGTCCTTGCATGTGTGGTCTTTCCCAAAACCACATGGATCCACTAGATGTCATTGCATGTGTGTTCTTTTCATAAACCACATGGATCCACTAGATGTCATTGCATGTGTGTTATTTTTATAAACCACATTGAACCACTGATTTCGCATGTGTGTTCTTTTCATAAACCACACAGATCCACTAGATGTCATTGCATGTGTGTTCTTTTCATAAACCACATGGATCCACTATATGTCATTGCATGTGTGTTCTTTTCATAAAGCACACTGATCCACTAGATGTCATTGCATGTGTGTTCTTTTCATAAACCACATGGATCCACTAGATGTCATTGCATGTGTGTTATTTCCCAAAACCACACTAGATGTCATTGCATGTGTGTTCTTTTCATAAACTACATGGATCCACTAGATGTCATTGGATGTGTGTTCTTTTCATAAACCACATTGATCCACTTATGTCATTGCATGTGTGTTCTTTTCATAAACCACACCTATCCGAAAGATGTCATTGCATGTTTGTTCCTTTCATAAACCACATGGATCCACTAGATGGCATTGCATGTGTGTTCCTTTCATAAACCACATGGATCCACTAGATGTCATTGCATGTGTGTTCATTTCATAAACCACACTAATCAACTGGATGTAATTGCATGTGTGTTCTTTTCATAAACCACACTGATCCACTAGATGTCATTGAATGTGTGTTCTTTTCATAAACCACACTGATCCACTAGATTTCATTGCATGTGTGTTCACTAGTGTCATTGCATGTGTGTTCTTTTCATAAACCACATGGATCCACTAGATGTCATTGCATGTGTGTTCATTTCATAAACCACATGGATCCACTAGTGTCATTACATGTGTATTCTTTTCATAAACGACATGGATCCAATAGATGTCATTGCATGTGTGTTCTTTTCATAAACCACACTTATCCACTTATGCCATTACATGTGTGTTCTTTCATATACCACACTGATCCGAAAGATGTCATTGAATGTGTATTCATTTCATAAACCACACTGATCCACTAGTGTCATCGCATGTGTGTTCTTTTCCTAGACCACAATGATCCACTAGATGTCATTGCATGTGTGTTCGTTTCATAAATCACATGGATCCACTAGATGTCATTAAATGTGTGCTCTTTTCATAAACCACATGGGTCCACTATATGTCATTGCATGCGTGTTCTTTTCATAAACCACATGGATCGGCTAGATGTCAGTGCATGTGTGTTCTTTTCATAAACCACATGGATCCACTGATGTCATTGCATGTGTGTTCTTTTCATAAACCACATGGATCCACTGGATGTCATTGCATGTGTGTTCTTTTTATAAACCACATTGAACCACTGATGTCATTGCATGAGTGTTCTTTTCATAAACCACATGGATCCACTACATGTCACTGCACGTGTTTTCTTTTCATCAACCACACAGATCCGCTAGATGTCATTGGATGTGTGTTCTTTTCATAAACCACATTGATAAACTAGATGTCATTGCAGTGTGTCCTTTTCATAAACCATACTAATCCACTATATATCATTGCATGTGTGTTCTTTTCGTAAACCACACTGATCCATTAGTGTGATTCCATGTGTGTACTTTTCATAAACCACATGGATCCACTAGATATCATTGCATGTCTGTTCACATCATAAACCACATGGATCCACTAGATGTCATTGCATGTGTGTTCTTTTCATAAACCACATGGATCCACTAGATGTCATTGCATGTGTGTTCTTTTCATAACGCACACTGATCCACTAGATGTCATTGCATGTGTGTTCTTTTCATAAAGCACACGGATCCACAAGATGTCATTTCATGTGTGTTCATTCATAAACCACATGGATCCACTAGTTTCATTGCATGTGTGTTATTTTCATAAACCGCACTGATCAACTCAATGTCATTGCATGTGTGTTCTTTTCATAAACCACACTGATCCACAAGATGTTATTGCATGTGTTTTGTTTTCATAAACCACACTGATCCAATAGATGTCATTGCATGTGTGTTCTTTTCCAAAACCACATGCATCCACTAGATGTCATTGCATGTGTGTTCTTTTCATAAACCACATGGATCCACTAGATGTCATTACATGTGTGTTCTTTTCATAAACCACATTGAACCACTGATGTCATTGCATGTGTGTTCTTTTCATAAACCACATGGATCCACTAGATGTCATTGCATTCATGTTCTTTTCATAAAGCACACTGATCCACTAGGTGCCATTGCATGCGTGTTCTTTTCATAAACCACATGGATCCACTAGATGTCATTGCATGTGTGTTCATTTTATAAACCACATGGATCCAATAGTGTCATTGCACGTGTGTTCTTTTCATAAACCATATGGATTCACTAGGTGTCATTGTATATGTGTTCTTTCCATAAACCACATTGATCCACTTATGTCATTGCATGTGTGTTCTTTTCATAAACCACACTGATCTGAAAGATGTCATTGCATGTTTGTTCCATTCATAAACCACATGGATCCACTAGATGTCATTGCATGCGTGTTCCTTTCATAAACCACATGGATCCACTAGATGTCATTGCATGTGTGTTCTTTTCATAAACCACACTGATCAACTCGATATTATTGCATGTGTGTTCTTTTCATAAACCACACTGATCCACTAGATGTCATTGCATGTGTGTTGTTTTCATAAACCACATTGATCCACTAGATGTCATTGCATTTGTGTTCACTAGTGTCATTGCATGTGTGTTCTTTTCATAAACCACATGGATCCACTAGATTTCATCGCATGTGTGTTCATTTCATAAACCACATGGATACACTGGTGTCATTGCATGTGTATTCTTTTCATAAACCACATGGATCCAACAGACGTCATGGCATGTCTGTTCTTTTCATAAACCACACTAATCCACTTATAACATTACATGTGTGTTCTTTTCATAAACCACACCGATCCGAAAGATGTCATTGCATGTGTGTTCATTTTATAAACCACATTGATCCATTAGTGTCATTGCATGTGTGTTCTTTTCCTAGACCAAAATGATCCACTAGATGTCATTGCATGTGTGATCGTTTCATAAATCACATGGATCCACTACATGTCCTTAAATGTGTGTTCTTTTCATAAACCACATGGGTCCACTATATGTCATTGCATGTGTGTTCTTTTCATAAACCACATGGATCCACTAGATGTCATTGCATGTGTGTTCTTTTTATAAACTACATTGAACCACTGATGTCATTGTAAGAGTGTTCTTTTCACAAACCACATGGATCCACTAGATGTCATTGCATGTGTGTTCTTTTCATAAACCACACAGATCCACTAGATATCATTGCATGTGTGTTCTTTTCATAAACCACACGGATACACTAGATGTCATTGCAGTGTGTCCTTTTCATAAACCACACTAATCCACTATATGTCATTGCATGAGTGTTCTTTTCATAAACCACATGGATCCACTATATATCATTGCATGTATGTTTATTTCATAAACCACATGGATCCACTGCATGCCATTGCATGTGTGTTCTTTTCATAAACCACATGGATCCAATGGATGTCATTGCATGTGTGTTCTTTTCATGAAGCACAGTGAACCACTGATGTCATTGCATGTGTGTTCTTTCCATAAACCACATGGATCCACTAGATGTCATTGCATGTGTGTTCTTTCCATAAACCACATGGATCCACTAGATGTCATTGCATGTGTGTTCTTTTCACAAAGCACATTGATCCACTAGATGTCATTGCATGTTTGTTCTTTTCATAAACCACACTGATCCACTAGATATCATTGCATGTGTGTTCTTTCCATAAACCACATGGATCCACTAGATGTCATCGCATGTGTGTTCATTTCATAAACCACATGGATACACTAGTGTCATTGCATGTGTATTCTTTTCATAAACCACATGGATCCAATAGACGTCATTGCATGTCTGTTATTTTCATAAACCACACTGATCCACTAGATGTAATTGCATGTGTGTTCACTAGTATCATTGCATGTGTGTTCTTTTCATAAACCACATGGATCCACTAGATGTCATTGCCAGTTTGTTAATTTTATAAACCCTACGGATCCACTAGATGTCATTGCATGTGTGTTCTTTTCATAAAGCACATGGATACACTAGTGTCATTGCATGTGTGTTGTTTTCATAAACCACACGGATCCACTAGATGTCATTGCATGCGTGTTCTTTTCCAAAACCACATGTATCCACTAGATGTCATTGTATGTCTGTTCTTTTCATAAACCAAATGGATCCAATGGATGTTATTGCTTGTGTGTTCTTTTTATAAACCACATTGAACCACTGATGTCATTGCATGTGTGTTCTTTTCAGAACCACATGGATCCACTAGATGTCATTGAATGTGTGTTCTTTTCATAAACCACACAGATCCACTAGATGTCATTGCATGTGTGTTCTTTTCCAAAACCACATGTATCCACTAGATGTGATTGCATGTGTGTTCTTTTCAAAAACCACATGGATCCAATGGATGTCATTGCATGTGTGTTCTTTTTATAAACCACATTGAACCAGTGATGTCATTGCATGTGTGTTCTTTTCATAAACCACATGGATCCACTAGATGTCATTGCATGTGTGTTCTTTTCATAAACCACACTGATCCACTAGATGTCATTGCATGTGTGTTCAGTAGTATCATTGCATGTGTGTTCTTTTCATAAACCACATGGATCCACTAGATTTCATTGCATGTGTGTTCTTTTCATAAACCACACTGATCCACTAGATGTCATTGCATGTGTGTTCAGTAGTATGATTGCATGTGTGTTCTTTTCATAAACCACATGGATCCACTAGATGCTATTGCCTGTTTGTTCATTTCATAAACCCTACAGATCCACTAGATGTCATTGCATGTGTGTTCTTTTCATAAAGCACATGGATCCACTAGTGTCATTGCATGTGTGTTATTTTCATAAACCACATGGATCCACTAGATGTCATTGCATGTGTGTTCTTTTCCAAAACCACATGTATCCACTCGATGTCATTGCATGTGTGTTATTTTTATAAACCACATTTAACCACTGATGTCATTGCATGTGTGTTCTTTTCATAAACCACATGGATTACTAGATGTCATTGCATGTGTGTTCTTTTCATAAACCACACAGATCCACTAGATGTCATTGCATGTGTGTTCTTTTCCAAAACCACATGTATCCACTAGATGTGATTGCATGTGTGTTCTTTTCATAAACCACATTGAACCACTGATGTCATTCCATGTGTGTTCTTTTCATAAACCACATGGATCCACTAGATGTTATTGCATGTGTGTTCTTTTCATAAACCACATAGTGTGTGTAAGATGGCATTGCATGTGTGTTATTTTAATAAACCACATGGATCCACTAGATATCATTGCATGTGTATTCTTTTCATAAAGCACACTGATCCACTAGATGTCATTGCATGTTTGTTCTTTTCATAAACCACACTAATCCACTAGATGTCATTGCATGTATGTTCTTTCCATAAAGCACACTGATCCACTAGGTGTCATTGCATGTGTGTTCTTTTCATAAACCATACTGATCAACTCGATGTCATTGCATATGTGTTGTTTTCGTAAACCACACTGATCCACTAGATGTCATTGCATGTGTGTTCTTTTCATAAACCTCACAGATCCACTAGATGTCATTGCATGTGTGTTCTTTTCATAAACCACATGGATCCACTAGATGTCGTTGCCCGTGTGTTCTTTTTATAAACCACATTGAACCACTGATGCCATTGCATGTGTGTTCTTTTCATAAACCACATGGGTCCACTAGATATCATGGCATGTATGTTCTTTTCATAAAGCACACTTATCCATTAGATGTCATTGCATGTGTGTTCTTTTCATAAACCACATGGATCCACTAGATGTCATTGCATGTGTGTTCATTTCATAAACCACATGGATCCAATTGTGTCATTGCATGTGTGTTCTTTTCATTAACCACATGGATCCACTAGGTGTCATTGTATATGTGTTCTTTCCATAAACTACATTGATCCACTTATGTCATTGCATGTGTGTTCTTTTCATAAACCACACTGATCTGAAAGATGTCAGTGCATGTTTGTTCCTTTCATAAACCACATGGATCCACTAGATGTCATTGCATGCGTGCTCCTTTCATAAACCACATGGATCCACTAGATGTCATTGCATGTGTGTTCTTTTCATAAACCACATTGATCAACTCGATGTCATTGCATGTGTGTTCTTTTCATAAACCACACTGATCCACTAGATGTCATTGCATGTGTGTTGTTTTCATAAACCACACTGATCCACTAGATGTTATTGCATTTGTGTTCACTAATGTCATTGCATGTGTGTTCTTTTCATAAACCACATGGATCCACTAGATTTCATCGCATGTGTGTTCATTTCATAAACCACATGGATACACTGGTGTCATTGCATGTGTATTCTTTTCATAAACCACATGGATCCAACAGACGTCATGGCATGTCTGTTCTTTTCATAAACCACACTAATCCACTTATAACATTACATGTGTGTTCTTTTCATAAACCACACCGATCCGAAAGATGTCATTGCATGTGTGTTCATTTTATAAACCACATTGATCCATTAGTGTCATTGCATGTGTGTTCTTTTCCTACACCACAATGATCCACTAGATGTCATTGCATGTGTGATCGTTTCATAAATCACATGGATCCACTACTTGTCATTAAATGTGTGTTCTTTTCATAAACCACATGGGTCCACTATATGTCATTGCATGTGTGTTCTTTTCATAAACCACATGGATCCACTAGATGTGAGTGCATGTGTGTTCTTTTCACAAAGCACATGGATCTACTGAAGTCATTGCATGTGTGTTCTTTTCACTAACCAAATGGATCCACTGGATGTCATTGCATGTTTGTCCTTTTCATAAACCACAAGGATCCACTAGATGTCATTGCATGTGTGTTCTTTTCATAAACCAGATGGATCCACTAGATGTCATTTCATGTGTGTTCATTTCATAAACCACATTGAACCACTGATGTCATTGCATGTGTGTTCTTTTCATAAACCACACAGATCCACTAGATGTAATAGCATGTGTGTTCTTTTCATAAACCACATGGATCCACTAGATGTCATTGCCTGTGTGTTCTTTTTATAAACCACATTGTACCACTGATGTCATTGCATGTGTGTTCTTTTCATAAACCACATGGATCCACTAGATGTCATTGCATGTGTGTTCTTTTCATAAACCACACCGATCCGAAAGATGTCATTGCATGTTTGTTCCTTTCATAAACCACATGGATCCACTAGATGGCATTGCATGTGCGTTCCTTTCATAAACCACATGGATCCACTAGATGTCATTGCATGTGTGTTCTTTTCATAAACCACACTCATCCACTAGATGTCATTGAATGTGTGTTCTTTTCATAAACCACACTGATCCACTAGATTTCATTGCATGTGTGTTCACTAGTGTCATTGCATGTGTGTTCTTTTCATAAACCACATGGATCCACTAGATGTCACTGCATGTGTGTTCATTTCATAAACCACATGGATCCACTAGTGTCATTACATGTGTATTCTTTTCATAAACCACATGGATCCAATAGATGTCATTGCATGTGTGTTCTTTTCATAAACCACACTGATCCACTTATGCCATTACATGTGTGTTCTTTCATATACCACACTGATCCAAAAGATGTCATTGAATGTGTATTCATTTCATAAACCACACTGATCCACTAGTGTCATCGCATGTGTGTTCTTTTCCTAGACCACAATGATCCACTAGATGTCATTGCATGTGTGTTCGTTTCATAAATCACATGGATCCACTAGATGTCATTAAATGTGTTCTCTTTTCATAAACCACATGGGTCCACTATATGTCATTGCATGCGTGTTCTTTTCATAAACCACATGGATCGGCTAGATGTAAGTGCATGTGTGTTCTTTTCATAAACCACATGGATCCACTGATGTCATTGCATGTGTGTTCTTTTCATAAACCACATGGATCCACTGGATGTCATTGCATGTGTGTTCTTTTTATAAACCACATTGAACCACTGATGTCATTACATGAGTGTTCTTTTCATAAACCACATGGATCCACTACATGTCACTGCACGTGTTTTCTTTTCATAAACCACACAGATCCGCTAGATGTCATTGGATGTGTGTTCTTTTCATAAACCACATTGATAAACTAGATGTCATTGCATTGTGTCCTTTTCATAAACCATACTAATCCACTATATATCATTGCATGTGTGTTCTTTTCGTAAACCACACTAATCCATTAGTGTGATTCCATGTGTGTACTTTTCATAAACCACATGGATCCACTAGATATCATTGCATGTCTGTTCACATCATAAACCACATGGATCCACTAGATGTCATTGCACGTGTGTTCTTTTCATAAACCACATGGATCCACTAGATGTCATTGTATGTGTGTTCTTTTCATAACGCACACTGATCCACTAGATGTCATTGCCTGTGTGTTCTTTTCATAAAGCACACGGATCCACAAGATGTCATTTCATGTGTGTTCATTCATAAACCACATGGATCCACTAGTGTCATTGCATGTGTGTTCTTTTCATAAACCACACTGATCAACTCGATGTCATTGCATGGTGTTCTTTTCATAAACCACACTGATCCACTAGATGTTATTGCATGTGTGTTGTTTTCATAAACCACACTGATCCAATAAATGTCATTGCATGTGTGTTCTTTCCAAAACCACATGCATCCACTAGATGTCATTGCATGTGTGTTCTTTTCATAAACCACATGGATCCACTAGATGTCATTGCATGTGTGTTCTTTTCATAAACCACATTGAACCACTGATGTCATTGCATGTGTGTTCTTTTCATAAACCACATGGATCCACTAGATGTCATTGCATTCATGTTCTTTTCATAAAGCACACTGATCCACTAGGTGCCATTGCATGCGTGTTCTTTTCATAAACCACATGGATCCACTAGATGTCATTGCATGTGCATTCATTTTATAAACCACATGGATCCAATAGTGTCATTGCACGTGTGTTCTTTTCATACACCATATGGATTCACTAGGTGTCATTGTACATGTGTTCTTTCCATAAACCACATTGATCCACTTATGTCATTGCATGTGTGTTCTTTTCATAAACCACACTGATCTAAAAGATGTCATTGCATGTTTGTTCCTTTCATAAACCACATGGATCCACTAGATGTCATTGCATGCGTGTTCCTTTCATAAACCACATGGATCCACTAGATGTCATTGCATGTGTGTTCTTTTCATAAACCACACTGATCAACTCGATATTATTGCATGTGTGTTCTTTTCATAAACCACACTGATCCACTAGATGTCATTGCATGTGTGTTGTTTTCATAAACCACATTGATCCACTAGATGTCATTGCATTTGTGTTCACTAGTGTCATTGCATGTGTGTTCTTTTCATAAACCACATGGATCCACTAGATTTCATCGCATCTTTGTTCATTTCATAAACCACATGGATACATTGGTGTCATTGCATGTGTATTCTTTTCATAAACCACATGGATCCAACAGACGTCATGGCATGTCTGTTCTTTTCATAAACCACACTAATCCACTTATAACATTACATATGTGTTCTTTTCATAAACCACACCGATCCGAAAGATGTCATTGCATGTGTGTTCATTTTATAAACCACATTGATCCATTAGTGTCATTGCATGTGTGTTCTTTTCCTAGACCACAATGATCCACTAGATGTCATTGCATGTGTGATCGTTTCATAAATCACATGGATCCACTACATGTCATTAAATGTGTGTTCTTTTCATAAACCACATGGGTCCACTATATGTCATTGCATGTGTGTTCTTTTCATAAACCACATGGATCCACTAGATGTCATTGCATGTGTGTTCTTTTTATAAACTACATTGAACCACTGATGTCATTGTAAGATTGTTCTTTTCACAAACCACATGGATCCACTAGATGTCATTGGATGTGTGTTCTTTTCATAAACCACACAGATCCACTAGATATCATTGCATGTGTGTTCTTTTCATAAACCACACGGATACACTAGATGTCATTGCAGTGTGTCCTTTTCATAAACCACACTAATCCACTATATGTCATTGCATGAGTGTTCTTTTCATAAACCACATGGATCCACTATATATCATTGCATGTATGTTTACTTCATAAACCACATGGATCCACTACATGCCATTGCATGTGTGTTCTTTTCATAAACCACATGGATCCAATGGATGCCATTGCATGTGTGTTCTTTTCATGAAACACAGTGAACCACTGATGTCATTGCATGTGTGTTCTTTCCATAAACCACATGGATCCACTAGATGTCATTGCATGTTTGTTCTTTCCATAAACCACATGGATCCACTAGATGTCATTGCATGTGTGTTCTTTTCACAAAGCACATTGATCCACTAGATGTCATTGCATGTTTGTTCTTTTCATAAACCACACTGATCCACTAGATATCATTGCATGTGTGTTCTTTCCATAAACCACATGGATCCACTAGATGTCATCGCATGTGTGGTCATTTCATAAACCACATGGATACACTAGTGTCATTGCATGTGTATTCTTTTCATAAACCACATGGATCCAATAGACGTCATTGCATGTCTGTTATTTTCATAAACCACACTGATCCACTAGATGTAATTGCATGTGTGTTCACTAGTATCATTGCATGTGTGTTCTTTTCATATTCCACATGGATCCACTAGATGTCATTGCCAGTTTGTTAATTTTATAAACCCTACAGATCCACTAGATGTCATTGCATGTATGTTCTTTTCATAAAGCACATGGATACACTAGTGTCATTGCATGTGTGTTGTTTTCATAAACCACACGGATCCACTAGATGTCATTGCATGCGTGTTCTTTTCCAAAACCACATGTATCCACTAGATGTCATTGTATGTCTGTTCTTTTCATAAACCACATGGATCCAATGGATGTTATTGCTTGTCTGTTCTTTTTATAAACCACATTGAATCACTGATGTCATTGCATGTGTGTTCTTTTCAGAACCACATGGATCCACTAGATGTCATTGCATGTGTGTTCTTTTCATAAACCACACAGATCCACTAGATGTCATTGCATGTGTGTTCTTTTCCAAAACCACATGTATCCACTAGATGTGATTGCATGTGTGTTCTTTTCATAAACCACATGGATCCAATGGATGTCATTGCATGTGTGTTCTTTTTATAAACCACATTGAACCAGTGATGTCATTGCATGTGTGTTCTTTTCATAAACCACATGGATCCACTAGATGTCATTGCATGTGTGTTCTTTTCATAAACCACACTGATCCACTAGATGTCATTGCATGTGTGTTCAGTAGTATCATTGCATGTGTGTTCTTTTCATAAACCACATGGATCCACTAGATTTCATTGCATGTGTGTTCTTTTCATAAACTACACTGATCCACTAGATGTCATTGCATGTGTGTTCAGTAGTATGATTGCATGTGTGTTCTTTTCATAAACCACATGGATCCACTAGATGCTATTGCCTGTTTGTTCATTTCATAAACCCTACAGATCCACTAGATGTCATTGCATGTGTGTTCTTTTCATAAAGCACATGGATCCACTAGTGTCATTGCATGTGTGTTATTTTCATAAACCACATGGATCCACTAGATGTCATTGCATGTGTGTTCTTTTCCAAAACCACATGTATCCACTAGATGTCATTGCATGTGTGTTCTTTTCATAAACCACATGGATCCAATGGATGTCATTGCATGTGTGTTCTTTTTATAAACCACATTTAACCACTGATGTCATTGCATGTGTGTTCTTTTCATAAACCACATGGATTACTAGATGTCATTGCATGTGTGTTCTTTTCATAAACCACACAGATCCACTAGATGTCATTGCATGTGTGTTCTTTTCCAAAAACACATGTATCCACTAGATGTGATTGCATGTGTGTTCTTTTCATAAACCACATTGAACCACTGATGTCATTCCATGTGTGTTCTTTTCATAAACCACATGGATCCACTAGATGTTATTGCATGTGTGTTCTTTTCATAAAGCACATAGTGTGTGTAAGATGGCATTGCATGTGTGTTCTTTTCATAAACCACATGGATATACTAGATGTCATTGCATGTGTATTCTTTTCATAAAGCACACTGATCCACTAGATGTCATTGCATGTTTGTTCTTTTCATAAACCACACTAATCCACTAGATGTCATTGCATGTATGTTCTTTCCATTAAGCACACTGATCCACTAGGTGTCATTGCATGTGTGTTCTTTTCATAAACCATACTGATCAACTCGATGTCATTGCATGTGTGTTGTTTTCGTAAACCACACTGATCCACTAGATGTCATTGCATGTGTGTTCTTTTCATAAACCTCACAGATCCACTAGATGTCATTGCATGTGTGTTCACTAGTGTCATTGCATGTGTGTTCTTTTCATAAACCACATGGATCCACTGATGTCATTGCATGTGTGTTCTTTTCATAAACCACATGGATCCACTGGATGTCATTGCATGTGTGTTCTTTTTATAAACCACATTGAACCACTGATGTCATTGCATGAGTGTTCTTTTCATAAACCACATGGATCCACTACATGTCAATGCACGTGTTTTCTTTTCATAAACCACACAGATCCGCTAGATGTCATTGGATATGTGTTCTTTTCATAAACCACATTGATAAACTAGATGTCATTGCAGTGTGTCCTTTTCATAAACCATACTAATCCACTATATATCATTGCATGTGTGTTCTTTTTGTAAACCACACTGATCCATTAGTGTGATTCCATGTGTGTACTTTTCATGAACCACATGGATCCACTAGATATCATTGCATGTCTGTTCACATCATAAACCACATGGATCCACTAGATGTCATTGCATGTGTGTTCTTTTCATAAACCACATGGATCCACTAGATGTCATTGCATGTGTGTTCTTTTCATAATGCACACTGATCCACTAGATGTCATTGCATGTGTGTTCTTTTCATAAAGCACACGGATCCACAAGATGTCATTTCATGTGTGTTCATTCATAAACCACATGGATCCACTAGTGTCATTGCATGTGTGTTATTTTGATAAACCACACTGATCAACTCGATGTCATTGCATGTGTGTTCTTTTCATAAACCACACTGATCCACTAGATGTCATTGCATGTGTGTTGTTTTCATAAACCACACTGATCCAATAGATGTCATTGCATGTGTGTTCTTTTCCAAAACCACATGCATCCACTAGATGTCATTGCATGTGTGTTCTTTTCATAAACCACATGGATCCACTAGATGTCATTGCATGTGTGTTCTTTTCATAAACCACATTGAACCACTGATGTCATTGCATGTGTGTTCTTTTCATAAACCACATGGATCCACTAGATGTCATTGCATTCATGTTCTTTTCATAAAGCACACTGATCCACTAGGTGCCATTGCATGCATGTTCTTTTCATAAACCACATGGATCCACTAGATGTCATTGCATGTGTGTTCATTTTATAAACCACATGGATCCAATAGTGTCATTGCACGTGTGTTCTTTTCATAAACCATATGGATTCACTAGGTGTCATTGTATATGTGTTCTTTCCATAAACCACATTGATCCACTTATGTCATTGCATGTGTGTTCTTTTCATAAACCACACTGATCTAAAAGATGTCATTGCATGTTTGTTCCTTTCATAAACCACATGGATCCACTAGATGTCATTGCATGCGTGTTCCTTTCATAACCCACATGGATCCACTAGATGTCATTGCATGTGTGTTCTTTTCATAAACCACACTGATCAACTCGATGTTATTGCATGTGTGTTCTTTTCATAAACCACACTGATCCACTAGATGTCATTGCATGTGTGTTGTTTTCATAAACCACATTGATCCACTAGATGTCATTGCATTTGTGTTCACTAGTGTCATTGCATGTGTGTTCTTTTCATAAACCACATGGATCCACTAGATTTCATCGCATGTGTGTTCATTTCATAAACCACATGGATACATTGGTGTCATTGCATGTGTATTCTTTTCATAAACCACATGGATCCAACAGACGTCATGGCATGTCTGTTCTTTTCATAAACCACACTAATCCACTTATAACATTACATGTGTGTTCTTTTCATAAACCACACCGATCCGAAAGATGTCATTGCATGTGTGTTCATTTTATAGCGACATTGATCCATGAGTGTCATTGCATGTGTGTTCTTTTCCTAGACCACAATGATCCACTAGATGTCATTGCATGTGTGATCGTTTCATAAATCACATGGATCCACTACATGTCATTAAATGTGTGTTCTTTTCATAAACCACATGGGTCCACTATATGTCATTGCATGTGTGTTCTTTTCATAAACCACATGGATCCACTAGATGTCATTGCATGTGTGTTCTTTTTATAAACTACATTGAACCACTGATGTCATTGTAAGAGTGTTCTTTTCATAAACCACATGGATCCACTAGATGACATTGCATGTGTGTTCTTTTCATAAACCACACAGATCCACTAGATATCATTGCATGTGTGTTCTTTTCATAAACCACACGGATACACTAGATGTCATTGCAGTGTGTCCTTTTCATAAACCACACTAATCCACTATATGTCATTGCCTGAGTGTTCTTTTCATAAACCACATGGATCCACTATATATCATTGCATGTATGTTTATTTCATAAACCACATGGATCCACTGCATGCCATTGCATGTGTGTTCCTTTCATAAACCACATGGATCCAATGGATGTCATTGCATGTGTGTTCTTTTCATGAAGCACAGTGAACCACTGATGTCATTGCATGTGTGTTCTTTCCATAAACCACATGGATCCACTAGGTGTCATTGCATGTGTGTTCTTTCTATAAACCACATGGATCCACTAGATGTCATTGCATGTGTGTTCTTTTCACAAAGCACATTGATCCACTAGATGTCATTGCATGTTTGTTCTTTTCATAAACCACACTGATCCACTAGATATCATTGCATGTGTGTTCTTTCCAGAAACCACATGGATCCACTAGATGTCATCGCATGTGTGTTCATTTCATAAACCACATGGATACACTAGTGTCATTGCATGTGTATTCTTTTCATAAACCACATGGATCCAATAGACGTCATTGCATGTCTGTTATTTTCATAAACCACACTGATCCACTTGACGTAATTGCATGTGTGTTCACTAGTATCATTGCATGTGTGTTCTTTTCATAAACCACATGGATCCACTAGATGTCATTGCATGTGTGTTCTTTTCATAAAGCACATGGATACACTAGTGTCATTGCATGTGTGTTGTTTTCATAAACCACACGGATCCACTAGATGTCATTGCATGCGTGTTCTTTTCCAAAACCACATGTATCCACTAGATGTCATTGTATGTCTGTTCTTTTCATAAACCAAATGGATCCAATGGATGTTATTGCTTGTGTGTTCTTTTTATAAACCACATTGAACCACTGATGTCATTACATGTGTGTTCTTTTCAGAACCACATGGATCCACTAGATGTCATTGCATGTGTGTTCTTTTCATAAACCACACAGATCCACTAGATGTCATTGCATGTGTGTTCTTTTCCAAAACCACATGTATCCACTAGATGTGATTGCATGTGTGTTCTTTTCATAAACCACATGGATCCAATGGATGTCATTGCATGTGTGTTCTTTTTATAAACCACATTGAACCAGTGATGTCATTTCATGTGTGTTCTTTTCATAAACCACATGGATCCACTAGATGTCATTGCATGTGTGTTCTTTTCATAAACCACACTGATCCACTAGATGTCATTGCATGTGTGTTCAGTAGTATCATTGCATGTGTGTTCTTTTCATAAACCACATGGATCCACTAGATTTCATTGCATGTGTGTTCTTTTCATAAACCACACTGATCCACTAGATGTCATTGCATGTGTGTTCAGTAGTATGATTGCATGTGTGTTCTTTTCATAAACCGCATGGATCCACTAGATGCTATTGCCTGTTTGTTCATTTCATAAACCCTACAGATCCACTAGATGTCATTGCATGTGTGTTCTTTTCATAAAGCACATGGATCCACTAGTGTCATTGCATGTGTGTTATTTTCATAAACCACATGGATCCACTAGATGTCATTGCATGTGTGTTCTTTTCCAAAACCACATGTATCCACTAGATGTCATTGCATGTGTGTTCTTTTCATAAACCACATGGATCCAATGGATGTCATTGCATGTGTGTTCTTTTTATAAACCACATTTAACCACTGATGTCATTGCATGTGTGTTCTTTTCATAAACCACATGGATTACTAGATGTCATTGCATGTGTGTTCTTTTCATAAACCACACAGATCCAGTAGATGTCATTGCATGTGTGTTCTTTTCCAAAACCACATGTATCCACTAGATGTGATTGCATGTGTGTTCTTTTCATAAACCACATTGAACCACTGATGTCATTCCATGTGTGTTCTTTTCATAAACCACATGGATCCACTAGATGTTATTGCATGTGTGTTCTTTTCATAAACCACATAGTGTGTGTAAGATGGCATTGCATGTGTGTTCTTTTAATAAACCACATGGATCCACTAGATGTCATTGCATGTGTATTCTTTTCATAAAGCACACTGATCCACTAGATGTCATTGCATGTTTGTTCTTTTCATAAACCACACTAATCCACTAGATGTCATTGCATGTATGTTCTTTCCATAAAGCACACTGATCCACTAGGTGTCATTGCATGTGTGTTCTTTTCATAAACCATACTGATCAACTCGATATCATTGCGTATGTGTTGTTTTCGTAAACCACGCTGATCCACTAGATGTCATTGCATGTGTGTTCTTTTCATAAACCTCACAGATCCACTAGATGTCATTGCATGTGTGTTCACTAGTGTCATTGCATGTGTATTCTTTTCATAAACCACATGGATCCACTAGATGTCGTTGCCCGTGTGTTCTTTTTATAAACCACATTGAACCACTGATGCCATTGCATGTGTGTTCTTTTCATAAACCACATGGATCCACTAGATATCATGGCATGTATGTTCTTTTCATAAAGCACACCGATCCATTAGATGTCATTGCATGTGTGTTCTTTTCATAAACCACATGGATTCACTAGATGTCATTGCATGTGTGTTCATTTCATAAACCACATGGATCCAATAGTGTCATTGCACGGGTGTTCTTTTCATAAACCACATGGATCCACTAGGTGTCATTGTATATGTGTTCTTTCCATAAACCACATTGATCCACTTATGTCATTGCATGTGTGTTCTTTTCATAAACCACACTGATCTGAAAGATGTCATTGCATGTTTGTTCCTTTCATAAACCACATGGATCCACTAGATGTCATTGCATGCGTGTTCCTTTCATAAACCACATGGATCCACTAGATGTCATTGCATGTGTGTTCTTTTCATAAACCACATTGATCAACTCGATGTCATTGCATGTGTGTTCTTTTCATAAACCACACTGATCCACTAGATGTCATTGCATGTGTGTTGTTTTCATAAACCACACTGATCCACTAGATGTCATTGCATTTGTGTTCACTAATGTCATTGCATGTGTGTTCTTTTCATAAACCACATGGATCCACTAGATTTCATCGCATGTGTGTTCATTTCATAAACCACATGGATACACTGGTGTCATTGCATGTGTATTCTTTTCATAAACCACATGGATCCAACAGACGTCATGGCATGTCTGTTCTTTTCATAAACCACACTAATCCACTTATAACATTACATGTGTGTTCTTTTCATAAACCACACCGATCCGAAAGATGTCATTGCATGTGTGTTCATTTTATAAACCACATTGATCCATTAGTGTCATTGCATGTGTGTTCTTTTCCTACACCACAATGATCCACTAGATGTCATTGCATGTGTGATCGTTTCATAAATCACATGGATCCACTACTTGTCATTAAATGTGTGTTCTTTTCATAAACCACATGGGTCCACTATATGTCATTGCATGTGTGTTCTTTTCATAAACCACATGGATCCACTAGATGTCAGTGCATGTGTGTTCTTTTCACAAAGCACATGGATCTACTGAAGTCATTGCATGTGTGTTCTTTTCATAAACCAAATGGATCCACTGGATGTCATTGCATGTTTGTCCTTTTCATAAACCACAAGGATCCACTAGATGTCATTGCATGTGTGTTCTTTTCATAAACCCGATGGATCCACTAGATTTCATTGCATGTGTGTTCATTTCATAAACCACATTGAACCACTAATGTCATTGCATGTGTGTTCTTTTCATAAACCACACAGATCCACTAGATGTAATAGCATGTGTGTTCTTTTCATAAACCACATGGATCCACTAGATGTCATTTCATGTGTGTTCTTTTCATAAACCACACTGATCCACTTGATGCCATTGCATGTTTGTTCTTTTCATAAACCTCACAGATCCACTAGATATCATTGCATGTGTGTTCACTAGTGTCATTGCATGTGTGTTCTTTTCATAAACCACAGGGATCCACTAGATGTCGTTGCCCGTGTGTTCTTTTTATAAACCACATTGAACCACTGATGCCATTGCATGTGTGTTCTTTTCATAAACCACATGGATCCACTAGATATCATGGCATGTATGTTCTTTTCATAAAGCACACCGATCCATTAGATGTGATTGCATGTGTGTTCTTTTCATAAACCACATGGATCCACTAGATGTCATTGCATGTGTGTTCATTTCATAAACCACATGGATCCAATAGTGTCATTGCACGTGTGTTCTTTTCATAAACCACATGGATCCACTAGGTGTCATTGTATATGTGTTCTTTCCATAAACCACATTGATCCACTTATGTCATTGCATGTGTGTTCTTTTCATAAACCACACTGATCTGAAAGATGTCATTGCATGTTTGTTCCTTTCATAAACCACATGGATCCACTAGATGTCATTGCATGCGTGTTCCTTTCATAAACCACATGGATCCACTAGATGTCATTGCATGTGTGTTCTTTTCATAAACCACATTGATCAACTCGATGTCATTGCATGTGTGTTCTTTTCATAAACCACACTGATCCACTAGATGTCATTGCATGTGTGTTGTTTTCATAAACCACACTGATCCACTAGATGTCATTGCATTTGTGTTCACTAATGTCATTGCATGTGTGTTCTTTTCATAAACCACATGGATCCACTAGATTTCATCGCATGTGTGTTCATTTCATAAACCACATGGATACACTGGTGTCATTGCATGTGTATTCTTTTCATAAACCACATGGATCCAACAGACGTCATGGCATGTCTGTTCTTTTCATAAACCACACTAATCCACTTATAACATTACATGTGTGTTCTTTTCATAAACCACACCGATCCGAAAGATGTCATTGCATGTGTGTTCATTTTATAAACCACATTGATCCATTAGTGTCATTGCATGTGTGTTCTTTTCCTACACCACAATGATCCACTAGATGTCATTGCATGTGTGATCGTTTCATAAATCACATGGATCCACTACTTGTCATTAAATGTGTGTTCTTTTCATAAACCACATGGGTCCACTATATGTCATTGCATGTGTGTTCTTTTCATAAACCACATGGATCCACTAGATGTCAGTGCATGTGTGTTCTTTTCACAAAGCACATGGATCTACTGAAGTCATTGCATGTGTGTTCTTTTCATAAACCAAATGGATCCACTGGATGTCATTGCATGTTTGTCCTTTTCATAAACCACAAGGATCCACTAGATGTCATTGCATGTGTGTTCTTTTCATAAACCCGATGGATCCACTAGATGTCATTGCATGTGTGTTCATTTCATAAACCACATTGAACCACTGATGTCATTGCATGTGTGTTCTTTTCATAAACCACACAGATCCACTAGATGTAATAGCATGTGTGTTCTTTTCATAAACCACATGGATCCACTAGATGTCATTTCATGTGTGTTCTTTTCATAAACCACACTGATCCACTTGATGCCATTGCATGTTTGTTCTTTTCATAAACCACACTAATCCACTAGATGTCATTGCATGTGTGTTCTTTCCATAAAACACACTGATCCACTAGATGTCATTGCATGTGTGTTCTTTTCATAAACCACACTGATCAACTCGATGTCATTGCATGTGTGTTGTTTTCATAAACCACACTGATCCACTAGATGTCATTCCATGTGTGTTATTTTCATAAACCACACTAATCCACTAGATGTCATTGCATGTGTGTTCACTAGTGTCATTGCATGTGTGTTCTTTTCATAAACCACATGGATCCACTAGATGTCATTGCCTCTGTGTTCTTTTTATAAACCACATTGAACCACTCATGTCATTGCATGTGTGTTCTTTTAATAAACCACATGGATCCACTAGATGTCATTGCATGTGTGTTCTTTTCATAAACCTCACAGATCCACTAGATGTCATTGCATGTGTGTTCTTTTCATAAACCACATGGATCCACTAGATGTCATTGCATGTGTGTTCTTTTCATAAAGCACACTGATCCACTAGATGTCATTGCATGTTTGTTCTTTTCATAAACCACACTGATCCACTAGATGTCATTGCATGTGTGTTCTTTCCATAAAACACACTGATCCACTAGATGTCATTGCATGTGTGTTATTTTCATAAACCACATGGATCCAATGGATGTTATTGCATGTGTGTTCTTTTCATAAGCCACACTGATCCACTAGATGGCATTGCATGTGTGTTCTTTTCATAAAACACACTAATCCACTAGATGTCATTGCATGTTTGTTCCTTTCCTAAACCACATGGATCCACTTGATGTCATTACATGTTTGTTCCTTTCATAAACCACATGGATCCACTAGATGTTAGTGCATGTGTGTTCCTTTCATAAACCACGTGGATCCACTAGATGTCATTGCATGTGTGTTCTTTTCATGAACCACACTGATCAACTCGATGTCATTGCATGTGTGTTCTTTTCATAAACCACACTGATCCACTAGATGTCATTGTTGGAGATATGCCCAAGAGGCAATAATAAAAGTGGTTATTATTATATCTTTGTGTTTATGATGAATGTTTACATCCCATGCTATAATTGTATTATAAGGAAACACTGATACATGTGTGTTTTGTAAACATAAAAGAGTCCCTAGTAAGCCTCTTGTGGAACTAGCTTGTTGATTAATTAATGATCATGGTTTCTTTATCATGGACATTGGATGTCGTTAATAACAAGGTTATATCATTAGGAGAATGATGCGATGGACACACACCCATAGTAAGCGTAGCATAAGATCAAGTCATTAAGTTCGTATTGCTATAAGCTTTCAAATGCATAGTAACCTTATCCTTCGACCATGAGGTTATGTTAATCACCATCACCGGATGGGTACTTTGATGACATCAAACACCGCTTCGTAACTGGGTTGTTATAAAGGTGTCATTGGGTATTCTGAAAGTATGTGTTGAAGCGCATGGACCAAGATTGGGATTTGTCCATCCATATGACGGATAGATATGCTCTGGGCCCTCTCGGTGGAATATCATCTAGTTAGCTTGCAAGCATGTGACTAGATCACAAGGGATGACATAACATGGAACGAGTAAAGAGTACTTATCAGAAACGAGGTAGAACTAGGTATGGAGATACCGACGATCAAACCTCGGATAAGTAGAATATCGCGTGACAAAGGGAATTGGTTTCGTATGTTAATGGTTCTATCGATCACGAAGTCATCGTTGAGTATGTGGGAGCCATTATGGATCTCTAGATCCCGCTGATGGTTATTGATCGGAGAGGTGTCTTCATCATGTCTGCATATTCACGAACCGTAGGGTGACACACTTAAGGTTCGAAGTTGTTTTAAGTAGACATGGAATATGCGTTGAAGACCGAATGTTGTTCGGAGTCTCGGATTGGATCCGGGACATCACGAGGAGATCCGGAATTGTCCGGAGAATAAGATTCATATATTGGGGATCATTTTCTAAGTTAGGAAATGTTCCGTAGTGTTTGTATGGAGATTCTAGAAGGTTTCGGAATGTTCTGGAAGGTTCTAGGAGATTTCTTGGAGTTTGCTTGAAAACCAAGAAAGGATCAAGGAGTCCTTGTGGGGCAACACAAGGAGTCGTGGGGGAGGAGGACTCCTCCCCCCCTCCCAATCCGCCGGCCAAGGAAGGGAGGGGAGTCCTACTAGGACTCCCCCTCCCATGGCGCCTCCCTCCTTTAAATAGAGGGGTGGGGGCGCCACCCCCTTGCCCCCTAGCGGCCACCTCTCCTCCTCCTTCCCTCTGCTCAGGCTTAGGCGAAGCCCTGCAGAATTCTCTACTCCACCACCACACCACACCGTCGTTCTGCTGGGATTCCGTGGAGAAGATCTACTACCTCCGCTGCTCGCTAGAACAGGGAGAGGAAGGTCTGCTTCGACTCCGCACGTGTGACCGACTGCGGAAGCGCTGCCGGAACGCGGCGCCGGAAGGATCGTCCACACGATCTTGAGATCGGCAAGTGATCGACTACATCAACCCCGCGATCTAATCTCGTAACGCTTTCGGATCTACGAAGGTTAGTACAGATCTATCTCGTTGCACATGTCTAATAGATTAGATCTTGGATTTTATCTAGATTAGATCTGGGTTTTGTTCGCTCTTGTGGTAGAAATTTTTTGTTTTCCATGCTACGAACCCTTCAGTGGTATCAGAGCCGTATCTATGCGTAGATCTTTTGCACGAGTAGAACACAATGGTTTTGTGGGCGTTGGTGCTCGTGCCGTCTTTTGCTTTGTATACTTTGCATCTTGCGGTATGGTGGGATGAAGCGGCTCGGGCTAACCTTACATGTCATCGCACATGAGACTTGCTCCACGCTTGACGTTTAACTTGCTTTGCACAAGTGGCTTTGCGGGTGTCTGTCTCTCCCACCATAGTATAGATCCAATCTACACTTTGCACTTGATAGCACTTGTATCAACGTTGTGATTCAGTTTTGTAGGTAAGATCCTTTCTTATTCGAAAGCCCCAAACCACGTAAAACATGCAAAGAAAATTAGAGGCGTCTAACTTGTTTTTGCAGGGGTTTTGTGATGTGATATGGCCATCATGTGATTGTGATTATATTTGATGTATGCAATGATCCTTGTTGTATTATGGCAACCGGCAGGAGCCTAATGGTTGTCTTTAATTCAGTTAAGACCTGCGTGTCTATTCATCTTGTAATAGCTTTATTCCAAGTAGCTGTAATAGTTGCTGGTGATGATGGACAACCATGAAGCGGCGCCACTGACCTTGACGCAATGCTGGTGATGATGGAGATCATGTCCGTGCTTTGGAGATGGAGATCAAAGGCATAAGAAGAAAGGGCCATATCATATCACACTAATTATGAATTGCCTGTGATGTTAATCCTTTATGCATCTTGTATTGATTAGATCGCGACGGTAGCATTATAAGATGATCCCTCTCACTAAATTTCAAGTAATAAAGTGTTCGTCCTTAGTTGGCACCATTGCTAAGACTCGTCGTCTCGAAGCATCTCGTGATGATCGGATGCGATAGATTCTACGTGTGCATACAACGGGTGCAAGCCAGATTTGCACATGCGGAAACTAAGGTTAATCTTGACGAGCCTAGCATGTACAGACATGGTCTCGGAACACGGAATACTGAAAGGTAGAGCATGAATCATATAAGTGATATGATGAACATGAAGATGGTTCGCCGATCAAACTACATCTTCTCTCGTGAAGATCGGACTTGGTGTAGTGGACTTGGTTCGTGTAATCACTAAGACAATGTGAGGGCTGTTGTTTTGAGTGGGAGTTCACCTAGTTAATTTAAGAATTAAAATTGAACTCAATTTATCATAAACTTAGTCTAAACTACTTGCAAATTTGTTGTAGATTATGGCGAATCTCTCCATCAATTTCAATGCGTTCCTAGAGAAATAAAAGCTTAAAAACAATGGAAGCAACTTCACGGACTGGCTCCGTGGTCTGAAGATTGTCCTTAGGGCTGGTCAGATGACCTATGTGCTCGAAGCACCGCTAGGTGACCCACCTGCAGATGATGCCACCGATGACGTAAAGAATGTTTACGCCACTCGGAAAAATCATTACTCCACAGTTCAGTGTGCCATCCTGTACGGTTTAGAAATGGAGCTCCAGAAGCGTTTTGAGCACCACGACCCGTTCGAGATCATTAAGGAGCTCAAGCTCATTTTTGAGACTCACACGGCCGTGGAGAGCTATGAGGCCTCCGAAAAGTTCTTTACCTGCAAGATGGAAGAGGGAAGCTCCGTTAGCGAGCACGTGCTCACCATGTCTGGGCACGCAAACAAGCTCCAAGAGTTGGGGATAACGATTCCTAATGAGTTAGGGATTCACCGTGTCCTCCAATCACTGCCACCGAGTTATAAGAACTTTGTGATGAACTACAATATGCACTGCATGAACAAGACGTTGCCTGAACTACCGTCCATGCTAAAAAATGCTGAAGTGGAGATCAAGAAGGAGCACCAAGTGTTGATGGTAAATAAGACCACCAATTTCAAGAAACTGGGCAAGACTAAGAAAAAGGGCAACTTCAAGAAGGACGGCAAGAAAGTTGTCGCACCTGCTAAGAAGCCCAAGGCTGGTCCTAAGCCTGAAACTGAATGCTTCTACTGCAAGGGTGCTGGTCACTGGAAGCATAACTGCCCCAAGTACCTGGCAGATCTGAAGAACGGCAACATCAAGAAGAAAGGTATATTCGATATACATGTTATTGATGTGTATCTTACTAGTAGTCGTAGTAGTGCCTGGGTATTTGATACTGGTTCGGTTGCTCATATTTGTAACTCGAAACAGGAGCTGCAGAATAAATGAAGACTGGCAAGAGAAGAGGTGACGATGCGCGTTGGAAATGGCTCCAAGGTTGATGTGATCGCCGTCGGCACGCTCCCTCTACATCTACCTTCGGGATTAGTTTTAAATTTGAATAATTGTTATCTGGTGCCTGCGTTAAGCATGAACATTATATCTGGATCTTGTTTATTGCGAGACGGTTACTCTTTTAAGTCTGAGAATAAAGGTTGTTCGATTTATATGAGTAATATCTTTTATGGTAATGCACCTGAGATGAATGGTTTATTCTTATTGAATCTCGATAGTAGTGATACACATGTTCACAACATAGATGCTAAACGAATAAAATTGAATGATAATTCTACATACATGTGGCACTGTCGTCTTGGTCACATTGGAGTGAAGCGTATGAAGAAACTCCATTCTGATGGACTTCTTGAATCACTTGATTTTGAATCACTTGAAAGATGCGAAGCATGTCCAATGGGAAAAATGACTAAGACTCCATTCTCTGGGATAATGGAGCGAGCTATAGACTTATTGGAAATAATACATACCGATGTGTGCGGTCCAATGAGTGTAGCATCGCGTGGTGGATATCGTTATGTTCTCACTTTCACGGATGACTTAAGTAGATATGGGTATGTCTACTTTATGAAACATAAGTCCGAAACTTTCGAGAAGTTTAAGGAATTTCAAAGTGAAGTGGAAAATCATCGTAACAAGAAGATTAAGTTTCTTCGTTCTGACCGCGGAGGTGAATATCTGAGTTATGAGTTTGGCATGCATTTAAAGAAATGTGGAATACTTTCGCCGTTGACACTGCCAGGAACACCACAGCGTAATGGTGTGTCCGAACATCGTAATCAAACTCTCTTAGATATGGTTTGGTCTATGATGTCTCTTACAGATTTACCACTGTGGTTTTGGGGCTATGCATTAGAGACAGCCGCATTCACTTTAAATAGGGCACCATCTAAATCCGTTGAAACGACACCGTACGAATTATGGTTTGGTAAGAAACCTAAGTTGTCGTTCCTTAAAGTTTGGGGTTGCGAAGCGTGTGTAAAGAAGTTACAGCCTGATAAGCTTGAACCCAAAGCGGAGAAATGCGTCTTCATAGGATACCCTAAAGAAACAATTGGGTATACCTTCTATCATAGATCCGAAGGCAAAGTTTTCGTTGCCAAGAATGGATCCTTTCTTGAGAAGGAGTTTCTCTCGAAAGAAGTGACTGGAAGGAAAGTAGAACTCGACGAGGTTATTGAACCTTCTCAAGGAGTTGAGAGTAGCGCAGCACCGGAAGATGTTTTTGTGCCTCCTGCACCAATTGGAGAGGAAGCTAATGATGGTGATCATGAAACTTCAAACGAAGTTACTACTGAACCTCGCAGGTCAACAAGAGTTCGTACCACTCCTGATTGGTATGACTCTGCCTTGAACGTCATGTTGGTGGACAACACTGATGACCCTGCGACGTATGAAGAAGCTATTGTGAGCCTAGATTCCGACAAATGGCTAGAAGCCATGAAATCCGAGATGGGATCCATGTACGAAAACCAAGTGTGGACTTTGGTGGACTTACCGGATGGCCGTAAGGCTGTCGAGAACAAATGGATTTTCAAAAGAAAAACAGATGTTGATGGTAATGTTACCGTCTATAAAGCTCGACTTGTCGCGAAAGGGTTCCGACAAATTCAAGGAGTTGACTACGATGAGACTTTCTCACCAGTAGCGAAGCTAAAGTCTGTGAGGATTTTGTTAGCAATCGCTGCATATTTTGATTATGAAATTTGGCAGATGGATGTCAAAACGGCGTTCCTTAATGGTGACATTGAGGAATAGTTGTATATGGTACAACCCAAGGTTTTTGTCGATCCTAGTGATGCTGACAAGGTATGCAAACTTCAGCGCTCCATTTATGGACTGAAGCAAGCATCCCGGAGTTGGAATCAACGTTTTGATAAAGTAATCAAAAACTTTGGATTTATACAAACTTATGGAGAAGCTTGTATTTACAAGAAAGTGAGTGGGAGATCTGTAGCATTCCTAGAACTATATGTAGATAACATATTGTTGATTGGGAATGATATAGAACTTCTTAATAGCATCAAAACCTATTTGAATAATAGTTTTTCAATGAAGGATCTTGGAGAAGCGGCATATATTCTAGGCATCAAGATTTATAGAGATAGATCAAGACGCCTAATAGCGCTTTCACAAAGTACATACTTAGACAAAGTTCTAAAGAAGTTTAGAATGGAAGAGAGCAAGAAAGGGTTTGTGCCCATATTGTCAGGTAAGACCTTGAGTAAGACTCAAAGTCCGGCTACGGCAGAAGATAGAGAAAAAATGAATAATGTTCCCTATGCCTCGGCCATAGGTTCTATCATGTATGCCATGTTGTGTACAAGACCGGATATAGCACATGCTGTTAGTTTGACTAGTAGATATCAGAGTGATCCTAGAATGGAACACTAGACAGCGGTCAAGAATATCCTAAAGTACCTAAATAGGACTAAGGATATGGTTCTTTATTATGGAGGTGATGAACAACTTGTTGTAAACGGTTACACTGATGCTAGTTGGAACACCGATCTAGATGACTCGAAGTCACAGTCTGGATACGTATTTATTTTGAATGGTGCTGCAGTGAGCTAGAGGAGTGCCAAGCAAAGCGTTGTGGCGAAATCTTCAACTGAATCGGAATACATAGCTGCTTCGGAGGCTGCACAAGAAGCCATATGGATGAAGGTGTTCATTACTGAACTTGGCATGGTTCCCAGTGCGTTAGACCCGATGGCCATCTACTGTGACAACACAGGTGCCATAGCTAATCCACAGGAGCCAAGGTCACATAGCAAGCTGAAGCACATCAAGCTACGTTTCCATGCTATTCGCGAGTATGTTCGAGATGGTGACATAAAGATTTGCAAAGTACACACTGATCTGAATGTGGCAGATCCGTTGACTAAACCTCTCCCTAGAGCAAAGCATGACCAACACCAGAACGCCATGGGTGTTAGGTATATTACCATGTAATCTAGATTATTGACTCTAGTGGGAGACTGTTGGAGATATGCCCAAGAGGCAATAATAAAAGTGGTTATTATTATATCTTTGTGTTTATGATGAATATTTACATCCCATGCTATAATTGTATTATAAGGAAACACTGATACATGTGTGTATTGTAAACATAAAAGAGTCCCTAGTAAGCCTCTTGTGGAACTAGCTTGTTGATTAATTGATGATCATGGTTTCCTGATCATGGACATTGGATGTCGTTAATAACAAGGTTATATCATTAGGAGAATGATGTGATGGACACACACCCATAGTAAGCGTAGCATAAGATCAAGTCATTAAGTTCGTATTGCTATAAGTTTTCAAATGCATAGTAACCTAATCCTTCGACCATGAGGTTATGTTAATCACCATCACCGGATTGGTACTTTGATGACATCAAGCACCTCTTCGTAACTGGGTGGTTATAAAAGTGTCATTGGGTATTCTGAAAGTATGTGTTGAAGCGCATGGACCAAGATTGGGATTTGTCCATCCATATGACGGATAGATATGCTCTGGGCCCTCTCGGTGGAATGTCATCTAGTTAGCTTGCAAGCATGTGACTAGATCACAAGGGATGACATAACATGGAACGAGTAAAGAGTACTTATCAAAAACGAGGTAGAACTAGGTATGGAGATACCGACGATCAAACCTCGGATAAGTAGAATATCGTGTGACAAAGGGAATTGGTTTCGTATGTTAATGGTTCTATCGATCACGAAGTCATCGTTGAGTATGTGGGAGCTATTATGGATCTCCAGATCCCGCTGATGGTTATTGATCAGAGAGGTGTCTTCATCATGTCTGCATATTCAAGAACCGTAGGGTGACACACTTAAGGTTCGAAGTTGTTTTAAGTAGATATGGAATATGCGTTGGAGACCGAATGTTGTTCGGAGTCTCGGATTGGATCCGGGACATCACGAGGAGATCCGGAATTTTCTAGGGAATAAGATTCATATATTGGGGATCATTTTCTAAGTTAGGAAATGTTCCGGAGTGTTTGTATGGAGATTCTAGAAGGTTTCAGAATGTTCTGGAAGGTTCTAGGAGATTTCTTGGAGTTTGCTTGAAAATCAAGAGAGGATCAAGGAGTCCTTGTGGGGCAATACAAGGAGTCGTGGGGGAGGAGGACTCCTCCCCCCTCCCAATCCGCCGGCCAAGGAAGGGAGGGGAGTCCTACTAGGACTCCCCCTCCCATGGAGCCTCCCTCCTTTAAATAGAGGGGTGGGGGCTCCACCCCCTTGCCCCCTCCACTTCAAGCCCTAGCCACCGCCTCTCTCCTCCTTCCCTCTGCTCAGGCTTAGGCGAAGCCCTGCAGAATTCTCTACTCCACCACCACCACACCGTCGTGCTGCTGGGATTCCGTGAAAGATCTACTACCTCCGCTGCTCGCTGGAACAGGGAGAGGAAGGTCTGCTTCGACTCCGCACGTGTGACCGACTGCGGAAGCGCTGCCAGAACGCGGCGCCGGAAGGATCGTCCACACGATCTTGAGATCGGCAAGTGATCAACTTCATCTAATCTCGTAATGCTTTCGGATCTACGAGGGTTAGTACAGATCTATCTCATTGCACATGTCTAATAGATTAGATCTTGGCTTTTATCTAGATTAGATCTGGGTTTTGTTCGTTCTTGCGGTAGAAATTTTTTGTTTTCCATGCTACGAACCCTTCAGTCATTGCATGTGTGTTCACTAGTGTCATTGCATGTGTGTTCTTTTCATAAACCACATGGATCCACTAGATGTCATTGCATGTGTGTTCTTTTTATAAACCACATTGAACCACTGATGTCATTGCAAGAGAGTTCTTTTCATAAACCACATGGATGCACTAGATGTCATTGCATGTGTGTTCTTTTCATAAACCACACAGATCCACTAGATATCATTGCATGTGTGTTCTTTTCGTAAACCACACAGATACACTAGATGTCATTGCAGTGTGAACTTTTCATAAACCACACTAATCCACTATATGTCATTGCATGAGTGTTCTTTTCATAAACCACATGGATCCACTATATGTCATTGCATGTGTGTTCATTTCATAAACCACATGGATCCACTAGATGTCATTGCATGTGTGTTCTTTTCATAAACCACATGGATCCACTAGATGTCATTGCATGTATGTTCTTTTCCAAAACCACATGCATCCACTAGATGTCATTGGATGTGTATTCTTTTCATAAACCACATGGATCCACTAGATGTCATTGCTTGTGTGTTCATTTCATAAACCACATGGATCCAATAGTGTCATTGCACGTGTGTTCTTTTCATAAACCACATGGATCCACTTGGTGTCATTGTATATGTGTTCTTTCCATAAACCACATTGATCCACTTATGTCATTGCATGTGTGTTCTTTTCATAAACCACTCTGATCTGAAAGATGTCATTGCATGTTTGTTCCTTTCATAAACCACATGGATCCACTAGATGTCATTGCATGTGTGTTCCTTTCATAAACCACATGGATCCACTAGATGTCATTGCATGCGTGTTCTTTTCATAAACCAAACTGATCAACTCGATGTCATTGCATGTGTGTTCTTTTCATAAACCACACTGATCCACTAGATGTCATTGCATGTGTGTTGTTTTCATAAACCACACTGATCCACTAGATATCATTGCATCTGTGTTCAGTAGTGTCATTGCATGTGTGTTCTTTTCATAAACCACATGGATCCACTAGATTTCATCGCATGTGTGTTCATTTCATAAACCACATGGATACACTAGTGTCATTGCATGTGTATTCTTTTCATAAACCACATGGATCCAACAGACGTCATTGCATGTGTGTTCTTTTCATAAACCACACTAATCCACTTATAACATTACATGTGTGTTATTTTCGTAAACCACACTGATCCGAAAGATGTCATTGCATGTGTGTTCTTTTCCTAGACCACAATGATCCACTAGATGTCATTGCATGTGTGATCGTTTCATAAATCACATGGATCCAGTACATGTCATTAAATGTGTGTTCTTTTCATAAACCACATGGGTCCACTATATGTCATTGCATGTGTGTTCTTTTCATAAACCACATGGATCCACTAGATGTCAGTGCATGTGTGTTCTTTTCATAAAGCACATGTGTAACATACCTAAATTCATATTTCAAAGCTCATTCATATCATCCTTGCATCCTTCATTCATCTAGGGTTTTTCTCAAAAATCATTTTAGAAGCAGAAGCTTGTGCTATGATTTCATGTGAGCAAATTTACCCCAAATGGCCATTACCCTTTGAGACTTGAATGTTTAGGAACTTGTTTGCTTGCCTCCATTGTTGGAAAGTTTAGGTGTAGCAATTTAACCAAAGTTTTCAACTTAGAAATAAATTTCAAAACCCTATTTTGTTTTATCAACCTTTGCAAACCAGAGGCAAAGTCTCTGTTTGTATTAAGCCCAAGCTTGACCAAGCCCTTGCAAGGTAACCACTTGGTTAAATGACTGTTTTTGAAACCTCAGTACCCTACAAAAATCCCCAGAAGTATTTGAATTCAAAAAGGATTTGAATTCATATTTAAATCATTCCTGAAAACCAAAATAGAAAAAGAAAAGGTTTAAACAAATGAAAAGGGCCACACGCCAGGTTTCTGGCCCAGCTTCAAATCGAGCCCAACAAGCCCACCCGGGACTTTTCTTTTTCTCTCTCACGCGCGAGCGCACGCACCCAGTCACTGACAGCTAGACCCCACCTACACCTCGCACACTTCGCTGACGAGCGGGCCCTGTCCATGTCGACCTCGTCTTCCCCAAACCGCGCCCGCGACCACGTCGCTGCTGCAGTCATGGCCGGTAATGGCGCGGCGTAATTGGGCATTAATCCGCGAGCGTTTCCTGTCGCATCCGAGCCTATTTAACCCTCTCTGCCTCGCGAGCAAATTCCCCCAAACACCTCACTCACTCCGCCACCGGGCTGCGTGCAATTGCTTTCGAAGCTCCGCAGAACCGAGAACTCCGGCGACCAAATACGGTGAGCCTCGACCACCCCTTCCCCTCTGGTTCAAACGAGCAGATTCGCCATCTCTTTGCGCACCTCCTGACCCCACTAGTTCATCCTGTACTGCCCCAGGTCGCCGTTTCCACTCGACACCGCAAGCACCAACGACAACCTCGACTCCAGCGAGCTCTAGTGGTAAGCAGACCGCCCCGAACCTTGTCATTCACGCACGCGTTTACCCCGTGACCATCTGCATTTGACCACACCTCCCGTTTGCATCCTAGTGATCTACAACGTCGCCTTCGACCTCAAGCAGAGCCACCGTTGCCAGATCCAACTCCGACGAGGAATCATCGCCGAGACAGCACGCCCCTTCGCAAACCGACGCTACCTTGAGCTTCAGCAGCTTCCTGCGAACCTGGTATGACCCTTGTCCCTCTCGCGGACGACCGGGAACACTAGCGCCGCCGTAGACCGAGCGCTCCGCCGCTCGCTGACGCAGCACGCCGCCGGGACATGGTCGCTTGCTCGCGCGCCGTTAGATCTAGATCCAAGCGCTAGGATAGACTCACTTATCGGCGAAGCGGTACGCGATCTGGAGCGTACGATCTGTTTAGATCCTGCGGCTGCAGAGCTCGATCCGGGCGAATCGGTACGCACCAATCACAACGCGACGCGTGGCTAGGGTTAGATTTAAAGACAGATTTAAAATCAGATTTGATCCAATTTTCAAATGCTTATAACTTTTGATTGCCACGTTGGATTTTTGCAAACTTTATACCATTGGATTCAGTGAATCAAGACCTTTATGAATATCCAATGTGTTTAACAAATAGTAACCATTAGAATGACTTTGTTTGTAGAAACATATTTAAGGCTATTTTTGAGTATGGATTTAGTTTAGTAATTTGTTTTAGGGTTAAATAAGTTTGTTTTGGCAAATTTTGTGTCTTGTTATGTTTCTGTAAACATGCACATGCTTGATAGAGTTTTCAAAATCCCCACTTAGTAAATTCATGCATGCATGCATTCATATTATTTTTGATTGTATATAAATTGTGTGTAATTGTATACTACAATTTTGTGTAGATTTTGCTAGTGATTGTGACTGTGAAGAGTGCTACTCTCCTCATTACCAAGGCAAGTGATGCTTCATACTTATGTCCCATTATTTTCACTATGCATTAGTGATATTTCTAAGTAGGACTTGCATGGAAATTTTGCTAAGTATAACTATGCTATGGGAAAACCTAGTAGATGAAGCCTTAGTAGAAATTTCCTAAGTTAAGATTCCTATTACTTTCATGCTTAGCTTAGCTAATAGAAAACAAGGGTGGATTATATATTCATGCTATGGAAAATTTCTAAGTCTGTGGACTTATGTTTTGTTTAATAAAACAACTAAGTGAATGAATCACCTGGGTGGAATGGAAGGAATGGGTTATGTTGAGTGGTTCACAAGGCCATGGACTTGGCTTGTGTATCTCACTTGTGGATGGCCACCCAGGAACAAAGAGATTCGAGATGTCAAATGTTGAGAAGCTTCAAGTGCAGCCACTTGGCAATATGGGCTCTGCCTGGATCATATAGGTTGCAATAACTTAGCCAAATGGACAGTTGGTGGTAGGGGAATGATAGGTTGGAACGCGTCCATGTTGGTCTAAGGGAAGGCTTCTGAAAGATCTTGTCTTGGTGAAACCAAGTCTTGTGGGGAAAGTGCACCACCTCTGCAGAGTGAAAAATCTAAGTACTTAGCCATGTCCCTGGAAAAGGACAATTTGAGCATCAAGACATGGAAGCTATCAAGAATCTCCTCATCCCAATTTCTAAGTAAAATTTGTGGTTGAACAAGGGTTAAAAGGATCTTCAGTCTTTGATTAGTAGATGCCTTGAGAGGATCTTCAATCTTTGATTTGTAGATGCCTTGGGTGTTTTGTGCCAAACAAAAACTTAGTGTTTTCAAATGATAAGAAAAATCTAATTTGAGCAATGCAAGCCTAAGATCCACTTAGCCAAATGCATATAGTGTTATAGTCCACTTTAAATAAACTAAGGTATCACTTGCCAATACTATTCCAAAGTATTGACCCTCTGTGGCTGTAACTTGTAATGTTGCAGGTTACTCCGAAGATGATTAGGAGTCATGAGTCTACACTCAACATGCTTGCCTGTGGCACATGAAGATGAAGACTTATGTTTATTTACTTATTCCATAAACTCTTGTATTAGGCCTTTGGCCCTGAGTTGTAAAAGACTATGTTTTATCTCTGGAATGACTGTAATAAACGACCTTTGTATCTGTGTACTTCATCTTAAACTGTGGATGCTAGCATTGATCCAGCGACTAGCATTGCAATCACAGGGATCCTTTCCTTTCTAAAGGAGGGGTCCGACAACATGGATCCACTGATGTCATTGCATGTGTGTTCTTTTCATAAACCACATGGATGCACTGGACATCATTGCATGTTTGTTCTTTTCATAAACCACATGGATCCACTAGATGTCATTGCATGTGTGTTCTTTTCATAAACCAGATAGATCCACTAGATGTCATTGCATGTGTGTTCATTTCATAAACCCTACGGATCCACTAGATGTCATTGCATGTGTGTTCTTTTCATAAAGCACATGGATCCACTAGTGTCATTGCATGTGTGTTGTTTTCATAAACCACATGGATCCACTAAATGTTATTGCATGTGTGTTCTTTTCAAAAACCACATGTATCCACTAGATGTCATTGCATGTGTGTTCTTTTCATAAACCACATGGATCCAATGGATGTCATTGCATGTGTGTTCTTTTTATAAACCACATTGAACCACTGATGTCATTGCATGTGTGTTCTTTTCATAAACCACATGGATCCACTAGATGTCATTGCATGTGTGTTCTTTTCATATACCACACAGATCCACTAGATGTCATTGCATGTGTGTTCTTTTCATATACCACACAGATCCACTAGATGTCATTGCATGTGTGTTCTTTTCCAAAACCACATGTATCCACTAGATGTCATTGCATGTGTGTTCTTTTCATAAACCACATGGATCCAATGGATGTCATTGCATGTGTGTTCTTTTTATAAACCACATTGAACCACTAATGTCATTGCATGTGTGTTCTTTACATAAACCACATGGATCTACTAGATGTCATTGCATGTGTGTTCTTTTCATAAACCACACAGATCATGTAGATCTCATTGCATGTGTGTTCTTTTCATAAACCACATGGATCCACTAGATGTCATTGCATGTGTGTTCTTTTCATAAAGCACACTGATCCACTAGATGTCGTTGCATGTTTGGTCTTTTGATAAACCACACAGATCCACTAGATGTCATTGCATGTGTGTTCTTTCCATAAAGCACACTGATCCACAAGATGTCATTGCATGTGTGTTCTTTTCATAAACCACACTGATCAACTCGACGTCATTGCATGTGTGTTGTTTTCATAAACCACACTAATCCACTAGATGTCATTGCATGTGTGTTCTTTTCATAAACCACACTGATCCACTAGATGTCATTGCATGTGTGTTCACTAGTGTCAGTGCATGTGTGTTCTTTTCATAAACCACATGGATCCACTAGATGTCATTGCCTGTTTGTTCATTTCATAAACCCTACGGATCCACTAGATGTCATTGCATGTGTGTTCTTTTCATAAAGCACATGGATCCACTAGTGTCATTGCATGTGTCTTGTTTTCATAAACCACATGGATCCACAAGATGTCAGCGCATGTGTGTTCATTTCCAAAACCACATGTATCCACTAGATGTCATTGCATGTGTGTTCATTTCATAAACCACATGGATCCAATGGATGTCATTGCATGTATGTTCTTTTTATAAACCACATTGAACCATTGATGTCATTGAATGTGTGTTCTTTTCATAAACCACATGGATCCACTAGATGTCATTGCATGTGTGTTCTTTTCATAAACCACACAGATCCACTAGATGTAATTGCATGTGTGTTCTTTTCATAAACCACATGGATCCACTAGATGTCATTTCATGTGTGTTCTTTTCATAAAGCACACTGATCCACTAGATGTCATTGCATGTTTGTTCTTTTCATAAACCACACAGATCCACTAGATGTCATTGCATGTGTGTTCTTTCCATAAAACACACTGATCCACTAGATGTCATTGCATGTGTGTTCTTTTCATAAACCACACTGATCAACTCGATGTCATTGCATCTATGTTGTTTTCATAAACCACACTGATCCACTAGATGTCATTACATGTGTGTTCTTTTCCTAGACCACAATGATCCACTAGATGTCATTGCATGTGTGATCGTTTCATAAATCACATGGATCCACTACATGTCATTAAATGTGTGTTCTTTTCATAAACCACATGGGTCCACTATATGTCATTGCATGTGTGTTCTTTTCATAAACCACATGGATCCACTAGATGTCAGTGCATGTGTGTTCTTTTCATAAAGCACATGGATCCACTCATGTCATTGCATGTGTGTTCTTTTCATAAACCACATGGATCCACTGGACGTCATTGCATGTTTGTTCTTTTCATAAAGCACATAGATCCACTAGATGTCATTGCATGTGTGTTCTTTTCATAAACCAGATGAATCCACTAGATGTCATTGCATGTGTGTTCATTTCATAAACCCTACGGATCCACTAGATGTCATTGCATGTGTGTTCTTTTCATAAAGCACATGGATCCACTAGTGTCATTGCATGTGTGTTGTTTTCATAAACCACATGGTTCTACTAGATGTTATTGCATGTGTGTTCTTTTCAAAAACCACATGTATCCACTAGATGTCATTGCATGTGTGTTCTTTTCATAAACCACATGGATCCAATGGATGTCATTGCATGTGTGTTCTTTTTATAAACCACATTGAACCACTGATGTCATTGCATGTGTGTTCTTTTCATAAACCACATGGATCCACTAGATGTCATTGCATGTGTGTTCTTTTCATATACCACACAGATCCACTAGATGTCATTGCATGTGTGTTCTTTTCATATACCACACAGATCCACTAGATGTCATTGCATGTGTGTTCTGTTCCAAAACCACATGTATCCACTAGATGTCATTGCATGTGTGTTCTTTTCATAAACCACATGGATCCAATGGATGTCATTGCATGTGTGTTCTTTTTATAAACCACATTGAACCACTAATGTCATTGCATGTGTGTTCTTTTCATAAACAACACAGATCAAGTAGATGTCATTGCATGTGTGTTCTTTTCATAAACCACATGGATCCACTAGATGTCATTGCATGTGTGTTCTCTTCATAAAGCACACTGATCCACTAGATGTCGTTGCATGTTTATTCTTTTGATAAACCACACAGATCCACTAGATGTCATTGCATGTGTGTTCTTTCCATAAAGCACACTGATCCACAAGATGTCATTGCATGTGTGTTCTTTTCATAAACCACACTGATTAACTCGACGTCATTGCATGTGTGTTGTTTTCATAAACCACACTGATCCACTAGATGTCATTGCATGTGTGTTCTTTTCATAAACCACACTGATCCACTAGATGTCATTGAATGTGTGTTCACTAGTGTCAGTGCATGTGTGTTCTTTTCATAAACCACATGGATCCACTAGATTTCATTGCCTGTTTGTTCATTTCATAAACCCTACGGATCCACTAGATGTCATTGCATGTGTGTTCTTTTCATAAAGCACATGGATCCACTAGTGTCATTGCATGTGTCTTGTTTTCATAAACCACATGGATCCACTAGATGTCATTGCATGTGTGTTCATTTCCAAAACCACATGTATCCACTAGATGTCATTGCATGTGTGTTCTTTTCATAAACCACATGGATCCAATGGATGTCATTGCATGTCTGTTCTTTTTATAAACCACATTGAACCACTGATGTCATTGCATGTGTGTTCTTTTCATAAACCACATGGATCCACTAGATGTCATTGCATGTGTGTTCTTTTCATAAACCACACAGATCCACTAGATGTAATTGCATGTGTGTTCTTTTCATAAACCACATGGATCCACTAGATGTCATTTCATGTGTGTTCTTTTCATAAAGCACACTGATCCACTAGATGTCATTGCATGTTTGTTCTTTTCATAAACCACACTGATCCACTAGATGTCATTGCATGTGTGTTCTTTCCATAAAACACACTGATCCACTAGATGTCATTGCATGTGTGTTCTTTTCATAAACCACACTGATCAACTCGATGTCATTGCATCTATGTTGTTTTCATAAACCACACTGATCCACTAGATGTCATTGCATGTGGTTCTTTTCATAAACCACACCGATCCACTAGATGTCATTGCATGTGTGTTCACTAGTGTCATTGCAGGTGTGTTCTTTTCATAAACCACATGGATCCACTAGATGTCATTGCCTGTGTGTTCTTTTTATCAACCACATTGAACCACTGATGTCATTGCATGTGTGTTCTTTTCATAAACCACATGGATCCACAAGATGTCATTGCATGTGTGTTCTTTTCATAAACCACATGGATCCACTAGATGTCATTGCATGTGTGTTCTTTTCATAAAGCACACTGATCCACTAGATGTCATTGCATGTTTGTTCTTTTCATAAACCACACTGATCCACTAGATGTCATTGTATGTGTGTTCTTTCCATAAAACACACTGATCCACTAGATGTCATTGCATGTGTGTTCTTTTCATAAACCACAATGATCAACTCGATGTCATTGCATGTGTGTTCTTTTCATAAACCACACTGATCCACTAGATGTCATTGCATGTGTGTTCTTTTCATAAAACACACTAATCCACTAGATTTCATTGCATGTTTGTTCCTTTCCTAAACCACATGGATCCATTAGATGTCATTACATGTTTGTTCCTTTCATAAACCACATGGATCCACTAGATGTTAGTGCATGTGTGTTCCTTTCATAAACCACATGGATCCACTAGATGTCATTGCATGTGTGTTCTTTTCATAAACCACACTGATCCACTAGATGTCATTGCATGTGTGTTCTTTTCATAAACCACACTGATCCACTAGATGTCATTGCATGTGTGTTCACTAGTGTCATTGCATGTGTGTTCTTTTCATAAACCACATGGATCCACTAGATGTCATTGCATGTGTGTTCTTTCATAAACCACACAGATCCACTAGATGTAATTGCATGTGTGTTCTTTTCATAAACCACATGGATCCACTAGATGTCATTTCATGTGTGTTCTTTTCATAAAGCACACTGATCCACTAGATGTCATTGCATGTTTGTTCTTTTCATAAACCACATGGATCCAATGGATGTCATTGCATGTGTGTTCTTTTTATAAACCACATTGAACCACTGATGTCATTGCATGTGTGTTCTTTTCATAAACCACATGGATCCACTAGATGTCATTGCATGTGTGTTCTTTTCATATACCACACAGATCCACTAGATGTCATTGCATGTGTGTTCTTTTCATATACCACACAGATCCACTAGATGTCATTGCATGTGTGTTCTGTTCCAAAACAACATGTATCCACTAGATGTCATTGCATGTGTGTTCTTTTCATAAACCACATGGATCCAATGGATGTCATTGCATGTGTGTTCTTTTTATAAACCACATTGAACCACTAATGTCATTGCATGTGTGTTCTTTTCATAAACAACACAGATCAAGTAGATGTCATTGCATGTGTGTTCTTTTCATAAACCACATGGATCCACTAGATGTCATTGCATGTGTGTTCTTTTCATAAAGCACACTGATCCACTAGATGTCGTTGCATGTTTATTCTTTTGATAAACCACATAGATCCACTAGATGTCATTGCATGTGTGTTCTTTCCATAAAGCACACTGATCCACAAGATGTCATTGCATGTGTGTTCTTTTCATAAACCACACTGATTAACTCGACGTCATTGCATGTGTGTTGTTTTCATAAACCACACTGATCCACTAGATGTCATTGCATGTGTGTTCTTTTCATAAACCACACTGATCCACTAGATGTCATTGAATGTGTGTTCACAAGTGTCAGTGCATGTGTGTTCTTTTCATAAACCACATGGATCCACTAGATGTCATTGCCTGTTTGTTCATTTCATAAACCCTACGGATCCACTAGATGTCATTGCATGTGTGTTCTTTTCATAAAGCACATGGATCCACTAGTGTCATTGCATGTGTCTTGTTTTCATAAACCACATGGATCCACTAGATGTCATTGCATGTGTGTTCATTTCCAAAACCACATGTATCCACTAGATGTCATTGCATGTGTGTTCTTTTCATAAACCACATGGATCCAATGGATGTCATTGCATGTCTGTTCTTTTTATAAACCACATTGAACCACTGATGTCATTGCATGTGTGTTCTTTTCATAAACCACATGGATCCACTAGATGTCATTGCATGTGTGTTCTTTTCATAAACCACACAGATCCACTAGATGTAATTGCATGTGTGTTCTTTTCATAAACCACATGGATCCACTAGATGTCATTTCATGTGTGTTCTTTTCATAAAGCACACTGATCCACTAGATGTCATTGCATGTTTGTTCTTTTCATAAACCACACTGATCCACTAGATGTCATTGCATGTGTGTTCTTTCCATAAAACACACTGATCCACTAGATGTCATTGCATGTGTGTTCTTTTCATAAACCACACTGATCAACTCGATGTCATTGCATCTATGTTGTTTTCATAAACCACACTGATCCACTAGATGTCATTGCATGTGGTTCTTTTCATAAACCACACCGATCCACTAGATGTCATTGCATGTGTGTTCACTAGTGTCATTGCAGGTGTGTTCTTTTCATAAACCACATGGATCCACTAGATGTCATTGCCTGTGTGTTCTTTTTATCAACCACATTGAACCACTGATGTCATTGCATGTGTGTTCTTTTCATAAACCACATGGATCCACAAGATGTCATTGCATGTGTGTTCTTTTCATAAACCACATGGATCCACTAGATGTCATTGCATGTGTGTTCTTTTCATAAAGCACACTGATCCACTAGATGTCATTGCATGTTTGTTCTTTTCATAAACCACACTGATCCACTAGATGTCATTGTATGTGTGTTCTTTCCATAAAACACACTGATCCACTAGATGTCATTGCATGTGTGTCCTTTTCATAAACCACACTGATCAACTCGATGTCATTGCATGTGTGTTCTTTTCATAAACCACACTGATCCACTAGATGTCATTGCATGTGTGTTCTTTTCATAAAACACACTAATCCACTAGATTTCATTGCATGTTTGTTCCTTTCCTAAACCACATGGATCCATTAGATGTCATTACATGTTTGTTCCTTTCATAAACCACATGGATCCACTAGATGTTAGTGCATGTGTGTTCCTTTCATAAACCACATGGATCCACTAGATGTCATTGCATGTGTGTTCTTTTCATAAACCACACCGATCCACTAGATGTCATTGCATGTGTGTTCTTTTCATAAACCACACTGATCCACTAGATGTCATTGCATGTGTGTTCACTAGTGTCATTGCATGTGTGTTCTTTTCATAAACCACATGGATCCACTAGATGTCATTGCATGTGTGTTCTTTTCATAAACCACACAGATCAACTAGATGTAATTGCATGTGTGTTCTTTTCATAAACCACATGGATCCACTAGATGTCATTGCATGTTTGTTCTTTTCATAAACCACACTGATCCACTAGATGTCATTGCATGTGTGTTCTTTCCATAAAACACACTGATCCACTAGATGTCATTGCATGTGTGTTCTTTTCATAAACCACACTGATCAACTCGATGTCATTGCATCTATGTTGTTTTCATAAACCACACTGATCCACTAGATGTCATTGCATGTGGTTCTTTTCATAAACCACACCGATCCACTAGATGTCATTGCATATGTGTTCACTAGTGTCATTGCAGGTGTGTTATTTTCATAAACCACATGGATCCACTAGATGTCATTGCCTGTGTGTTCTTTTTATCAACCACATTGAACCACTGATGTCATTGCATGTGTGTTCTTTTCATAAACCACATGGATCCACAAGATGTCATTGCATGTGTGTTCTTTTCATAAACCACATGGATCCACTAGATGTCATTGCATGTGTGTTCTTTTCATAAAGCACACTAATCCACTAGATGTCATTGCATGTTTGTTCTTTTCATAAACCACACTGATCCACTAGATGTCATTGTATGTGTGTTCTTTCCATAAAACACACTGATCCACTAGATGTCATTGCATGTGTGTTCTTTTCATAAACCACACTGATCAACTCGATGTCATTGCATGTGTGTTCTTTTCATAAACCACACTGATCCACTAGATGTCATTGCATGTGTGTTCTTTTCATAAAACACACTAATCCACTAGATTTCATTGCATGTTTGTTCCTTTCCTAAACCACATGGATCCATTAGATGTCATTACATGTTTGTTCCTTTCATAAACCACATGGATCCACTAGATGTTAGTGCATGTGTGTTCCTTTCATAAACCACATGGATCCACTAGATGTCATTGCATGTGTGTTCTTTTCATAAACCACACTGATCCACTAGATGTCATTGCATGTGTGTTCTTTTCATAAACCACACTGATCCACTAGATGTCATTGCATGTGTGTTCACTAGTGTCATTGCATGTGTGTTCTTTTCATAAACCACATGGATCCACTAGATGTCATTGCATGTGTGTTCTTTCATAAACCACACAGATCCACTAGATGTAATTGCATGTGTGTTCTTTTCATAAACCACATGGATCCACTAGATGTCATTTCATGTGTGTTCTTTTCATAAAGCACACTGATCTACTAGATGTCATTGCATGTTTGTTCTTTTCATAAACCACACTGATCCACTAGATGTCATTGCATGTGTGTTCTTTCCATAAAACACACTGATCCACTAGATGTGATTGCATGTGTGTTCTTTTCATAAACCACACTGATCAACTCGATGTCATTACATCTATGTTGTTTTCATAAACCACACTGATCCACTAGATGTCATTGCATGTGGTTCTTTTCATAAACCACACCGATCCACTAGATGTCATTGCATGTGTGTTCACTAGTGTCATTGCATGTGTGTTCTTTTCATAAACCACATGGATCCACTAGATGTCGCCTGTGTGCTCTTTTTATCAACCACATTGAACCACTGATGTCATTGCATGTGTGTTCTTTTCATAAACCACATGGATCCACAAGATGTCATTGCATGTGTGTTCTTTTCATAAACCACATGGATCCACTAGATGTCATTGCATGTGTGTTCTTTTCATAAAGCACACTGATCCACTAGATGTCATTGCATGTTTGTTCTTTTCATAAACCACACTGATCCACTAGATGTCATTGTATGTGTGTTCTTTCCATAAAACACACTGATCCACTAGATGTCATTGCTTGTGTGTTCTTTTCATAAACCACACTGATCAACTCGATGTCATTGCATGTGTGTTCTTTTCATAAACCACACTGATCCACTAGATGTCATTGCATGTGTGTTCTTTTCATAAAACACACTAATCCACTAGATTTCATTGCATGTTTGTTCCTTTCCTAAACCACATGGATCCATTAGATGTCATTACATGTTTGTTCCTTTCATAAACCACATGGATCCACTAGATGTTAGTGCATGTGTGTTCCTTTCATAAACCACATGGATCCACTAGATGTCATTGCATGTGTGTTCTTTTCATAAACCACACTGATCCACTAGATGTCATTGCATGTGTGTTCTTTTCATAAACCACACTGATCCACTAGATGTCATTGCATGTGTGTTCACTAGTGTCATTGCATGTGTGTTCTTTTCATAAACCACATGGATCCACTAGATGTCATTGCATGTGTGTTCTTTTCATAAACCACACAGATCCACTAGATGTAATTGCATGTGTGTTCTTTTCATAAACCACATGGATCCACTAGATGTCATTGCATGTTTGTTCTTTTCATAAACCACACTGATCCACTAGATGTCATTGCATGTGTGTTCTTTCCATAAAACACACTGATCCACTAGATGTCATTGCATGTGTGTTCTTTTCATAAACCACACTGATCAACTCGATGTCATTGCATCTATGTTGTTTTCATAAACCACACTGATCCACTAGATGTCATTGCATGTGGTTCTTTTCATAAACCACACCGATCCACTAGATGTCATTGCATGTGTGTTCACTAGTGTCATTGCAGGTGTGTTCTTTTCATAAACCACATGGATCCACTAGATGTCATTGCCTGTGTGTTCTTTTTATCAACCACATTGAACCACTGATGTCATTGCATGTGTGTTCTTTTCATAAACCCCATGGATCCACAAGATGTCATTGCATGTGTGTTCTTTTCATAAACCACATGGATCCACTAGATGTCATTGCATGTGTGTTCTTTTCATAAAGCACACTGATCCACTAGATGTCATTGCATGTTTGTTCTTTTCATAAACCACACTGATCCACTAGATGTCATTGTATGTGTGTTCTTTCCATAAAACACACTGATCCACTAGATGTCATTGCATGTGTGTTCTTTTCATAAACCACACTGATCAACTCGATGTCATTGCATGTGTGTTCTTTTCATAAACCACACTGATCCACTAGATGTCATTGCATGTGTGTTCTTTTCATAAAACACACTAATCCACTAGATTTCATTGCATGTTTGTTCCATTCCTAAACCACATGGATCCATTAGTTGTCATTACATGTTTGTTCCTTTCATAAACCACATGGATCCACTAGATGTTAGTGCATGTGTGTTCCTTTCATAAACCACATGGATCCACTAGATGTCATTGCATGTGTGTTCTTTTTATAAACCACACTGATCCACTAGATGTCATTGCATGTGTGTTCTTTTCATAAACCACACTGATCCACTAGATGTCATTGCATGTGTGTTCACTAGTGTCATTGCATGTGTGTTCTTTTCATAAACCACATGGATCCACTAGATGTCATTGCATGTGTGTTCTTTCATAAAACACACAGATCCACTAGATGTAATTGCATGTGTGTTCTTTTCATAAACCACATGGATCCACTAGATGTCATTTCATGTGTGTTCTTTTCATAAAGCACACTGATCCACTAGATGTCATTACATGTTTGTTCTTTTCATAAACCACACTGATCCACTAGATGTCATTGCATGTGTGTTCTTTCCATAAAACACACTGATCCACTAGATGTGATTGCATGTGTGTTCTTTTCATAAACCACACTGATCAACTCGATGTCATTGCATCTATGTTGTTTTCATAAACCACACTGATCCACTAGATGTCATTGCATGTGGTTCTTTTCATAAACCACACCGATCCACTAGATGTCATTGCATGTGTGTTCACTAGTGTCATTGCATGTGTGTTCTTTTCATAAACCACATGGATCCACTAGATGTCATTGCCTGTGTGTTCTTTTTATCAACCACATTGAACCACTGATGTCATTGCATGTGTGTTCTTTTCATAAACCACATGGATCCACAAGATGTCATTGCATGTGTGTTCTTTTCGTAAACCACATGGATCCACTAGATGTCATTGCATGTGTGTTCTTTTCATAAAGCACACTGATCCACTAGATGTCATTGCATATTTGTTCTTTTCATAAACCACAGTGATCCACTAGATGTCATTGTATGTGTGTTCTTTCCATAAAACACACTGATCCACTAGATGTCATTGCTTGTGTGTTCTTTTCATAAACCACACTGATCAACTCGATGTCATTGCATGTGTGTTCTTTTCATAAACCACACTGATCCACTAGATGTCATTGCATGTGTGTTCTTTTCATAAAACACAATAATCCACTAGATTTCATTGCATGTTTGTTCCTTTCCTAAACCACATGGATCCATTAGATGTCATTACATGTTTGTTCCTTTCATAAACCACATGGATCCACTAGATGTTAGTGCATGTGTGTTCCTTTCATAAACCACATGGATCCACTAGATGTCATTGCATGTGTGTTCTTTTCATAAACCACACTGATCCACTAGATGTCATTGCATGTGTGTTCTTTTCATAAACCACACTGATCCACTAGATGTCATTGCATGTGTGTTCATGTCACATCCCAAGATTTTCCAAATCTTGTAATGTGAAAAAAAAAATAACAAAATAATTTTTTGTTGAAAATCAGGGTGAAAAGAAACTTTTGTTTCTAAAAGGAGACTTAAAATCCCATCTTGAACAAACTTTGGCAGAAGTTTGAATTCAATAAAAATCCAAATCAAGGGAAATGCATTCCTCAATGAATGTATCTGGAAATTTGAACATTTGGAAAGTAATCCAAAAACCTAAGCCCTAATGGAAGGAAATCAATTTCCTAAGTATCTCCAAATCCATGGATTTGATCCATACCAAAGTTGATCAACAAACTTTCTCAAAAGATCAAGAAAGACCTTAGAAGTTGGTTTCACTTAGTTTGGAACCATAGACAAGATCTTGTGAATACAATAAGAGAAGGAAATTGAATTTCCAAAGACAATAAAGCCCTTACCAAAAGCCCCTACCAATTGGTGAACAATTATAATCCTAAAGGGATTTATAAAGATAAAACATTTATCAAAGGAAAATAAATTGTTTTGGAAATACTAATTTAGATCTTTTAATAAAAGACTTTGGTTGAAATCTTTTATTAAAAGGTTTTGCTTTGATTAAAATGAGTAAAGGATTATTTAAATAAAATAATAAGGATTTAAATATCCAATTTTATTTAAGTAAAGGCTTTCCCATTTTAATTAAAACACCAAAACTTATTTATTTATTTAAATAAGTTTCCAAGTATTCTTTTATGTTTCAAATTAAACCTTCTGGTTTGGTTTTGAAAATAATTGGATTTCAAATGGAAATTTTATTAAATAATCAAACCCTAATAACTAAAGATCCATTTATTTAATTATTAAATGGATCCTAAAATAAATAGAAATATTATTTCATTTTGAGATTTGGATTATGTTGCCAAAACAGAACCAAATTCAAATGAAAAGTTTGCTGCTTGAATTGATTGAGTGTTGTTTGAATTTGTTTGAAATTGAAAACAGAAAAAGATTTAGAAAAGGAAAAAGAGTTAGACAGAAAAAAATAGGAAAACAGGCCCAGCCCACTAAGCCAGTCCAGCCCAGACTTCTCCCCCCCCGAAGAAACCTTTTCTAACTCAGAAACCTACTCAGACAGAGACTGACCGGTGGCCCCCTCTTCTCCCTCTCTCTCACTCGCTGACAACAGACCCCACCTCCTCTTATTCCTCTCCCCGAACCGTTTTTCCGCACCGAGAAAGAAACCCACTAAGTGAATGACCCGTGGACCCCTCCTTCCCTTCTTTTCCCACTGACCAGAGGACCCCACCGACAGCTGTTCATCGTCCTCCCCGCGACCCCTTCTCCCCCAGACTTCGCCGGCCGTTTCTGCCCGTTGAAAGCTCGCATCAATTCGAGTTACTGCCGCGTTTATTCAGTCCAGCGACAACGCCTATTTAACCGCCTCCCTCTCCTCTGTCATTTCCCACAGACATCGCCTCCCCTCTGCCCCTAGGCTGCCTCCAATTCTCTCTGTACCGCCGCCGCTCCGACGATGTTCCGGTGACGATTCCGATGAAGCCTCGCCACCCCTACCTCCCTGAGCACACCAGGAGAATCCCCACTCCCAGACACTTCTCCTCGTATCCTTCATTCGACCGCGGGCGCCCCGGAACGCCGTCTACAACAAGCACAGAGCGCCGCCGTGTCTACTTCTTCTCCGGCGACGTCTCCCAGGTGAACCAGACCGCCCCGCACCCTCTCGATCACGCACACACCTCTGTCGTGTCTTGGCGCATCTGACCGTGCTTTTCGTTTGCCTTGAGGTGATCCACAGCAACGCCAACGACGACGACCCGAGAGCCCCGCCGCCCGCAGCAACTCCGGCGAGCAATCCCTGACAGCATCGTGCGCCCCTCGTCGAGCCATCAGCACGTCGAGCTTCACCGCAACCTTCTGAGCACGGTGAGCAACTTCCCTCTCTCCCTCACCCCCTGTAGCATCGCCTCCATCGCCGACCGACCGCTCCGCCGTCGTTAGCCACCGCAGCGCCGCTCGACTATGGCCAAGCACCCCACAGCCGTTAGATCTAGATCGGACGCACTGGACAGAATCACTAACCGCGAAGGGGTATGTCCTCTTTGCCGTGCGATCAAACTTGATCCAACGCTCCACGTTGCCGATCCACACCGAACCGGTACGGGCGAATAATATTAAGACGCGTGGCACTAGATCTGTTTAAAACAGAATTTGAAAACAGAAACTTTTGCAAACTTCAAACCCTTGTATCTTTTGATCCACACGTCCAAATTTTACAAATTTGATGTTGTTGGAATCAGCAAGACAAGCTCTAACCAACCCTGCCCTTAGTTTAGCAAATATTATCTGTTAACTTGTTTGATTTTGCAGATTCTTTTGTGTGCTTGCTAACATTAGAAAAATCATTTAAAAATGATTCTTAGGTTAAAACCTTTGCAAATTGGTTTGTTGTGACCTTACTGACCATAGGAACCAACCCATAGTTTGGAAAATGATTTTGGAAAAGAATAGGATGGATTAATTAGTTTAGTCCATTTCTAGCTAACTAAAACTATTTGTTTTGTTTATGAAAATGCTTTCATAAAGAAAACTTTGGAGAAAATGTTTTGAACCAAACCTACTGACCCAAAACACCAAGTTTTGCAATAGCAACTCATTTGGTGAAACCTATAGGTTAATACCCTAGTAGAAATATTTCTACACCACATAAAATGACACTTTGTCATGGAAATGGTTTTGAGGTGAAACCTTTTGCTAACAACTTTGCCACTTTGGTAAATGACCAATTTGGATCTTACAAAGTTTAGGAATCTAATAGAGACCCTATTTACAAGTGACTTTGCCATTTTGGTAAATGACCAATTTGGAACTTACAAAGTTAGAAGCCTAGTGAAGACCATCCCTACATTAGAACCAACCTTTGCATGCTTATGTATGACTTAGATGTACCCAAATGACTATGACCCACTAGGAACCACTTTTTCAAACAAAACAAAGCTTGGCATGCTTGCATGCATTACCTTGACTTTGTTATTTTTATGTGTGTGTTGTTTTTCTTGATTGGTGGATTGAGTTTGCGTTTGCTTGATTGACTTGTAGTGAAGTTAGAGAAGAGTGAGACTAGCAAGATCAAGGAGTAAACCTATACCCTCTACCAAAAAGGCAAGTGATACTTCATACTATCTATCCCATTATTTTCACTATGCATTAGTGTTTTTGCTAAGTAAAACTTGCATGGTTTTTGTTTTGCTAAGTATATACCTTGCTATAGGAAAACTAGTAGAATGAATCCTTAGAAGGATTTTCCTAAGTTAAGAATCCTATTACTATCAAGCTTAGCCTAGCTAATAGAAAACCTGGGTGGGATATATATTCATGCTATGAAAATTTCTAAGTCTGAGGACTTGTGTTTTATTTAACAAAACAACTAAGTTAATGAATCACCTGGGTGGAATGGATGGAATGGTTATGTTGAGTGGTTACACAAGGCCAGGGGTACTGGTGAACCTTGTGTATCTCACTTGTGGATGGCCACCCAGGAAACAAAGAGATTTGAGATGTCAAATGTTGAGAAGCTTCAAGTGCAACCACTTGGCAATATGGGCTCTGCCATGATCATATAGGTTGCAAGAACTTAGCCACATGGACAGTGGGTGGTAGTGATTGATAGGTTGGAACGTGTCCATGTTGGTCTAAGGGAAAGCTTCTGAAAGATTTTGTCTTGGGAAACCAAGTCTTGTGGGTAAAGTGCACCACCTCTACAGAGTGTAAAACCTAAGTACTTAGCCATGTCCCTGGTAAAGGACAATTTGAGCATCAAGACATGGAAGCAATCAAGAATCTCATCACTTCAATTTCTAAATTAAAATTTGTGGGTGAACAAGGGTTGTGTGAAATTCTTCAATCTTTGATGGAGAGATGGCTTGGTACAAGGATCTCAAAATCTTAGATTGGGAAATTGTTTTTGCCAAGCAAATCTTCAGTCTTTGATTGGTAGATGCCCTGAGTGGATCTCCAGTCTTTGATTAGAAGATGTCTTGGAAAGTTTTTGCCAAACAAAACTTATTTTCAAATGATAGGAAAAATCTATTTTGAGCAATGCAAACCTCAACTCCACTTAGCCAAAATGCATATAGATGATAGACTCCACAATACAACCAAAGTATCACTTGCCAATACAATTCAAATGTATTGACCCTTGTGGCTGTAACTTGTAATGTTGCAGGTTTGATTGATTTTAGTGAAGATTGATTGATTAGGATTACAAAGTCTACAACCAACATGTCTGCCTGTGGCACTTTGAAGATGAAGGACCCATGACTATAGTTATTCCGCTGCAATGTAATAAAAATAGTCAATGAGCTATGTTTGATGTAATAAAACTATTTAATCCTGGTTATAAAGTTGTATTATGACCTTTGTTTCTTGATATTACATCTGAACTGTGGATGCTAGCTAATGATCTAGGGACTAGCATTGTAAACACAGGGGACTCAATCTTATTAAAGGTTGGGGACGCTACAGAATGGTATCAGAGCATTGTGTTGCCTGTAGGATTTGTAACCCTAGGATTGGACAAAAACCCTTAGAAAAATAGGAATTGTTTTATTCCAAAACTTATTTACAAAACAATCTTGTAAACTCTTTCCTCAACCATTTTGATTTCAACTCTACTTCTCTTCTACTTCAAAACTTGATGGAGTAACATTTCATTTGAAGACTAAGGAAACACAACTTAGAAGGAGCCATCATCACCTTTGAAGATTTGTGACCAAGACACAAGAATTCTCCAAGGATACAAAGATCTCATTTCAAGAAGAATCAACCAAGAAGGATGGAAAGATCACAAGTGAACCATATAGATGGACCACCATATTTTAGTTAAGTCAAACCCACCAACTTAAGTGGTGTAACAAAAATTATTTTGTTGCCTAAGTTTGTGCTTGAACCTTGTTTGAGTGAAATGTTTGGTTTGTGATTGCATGCACATTACTTGTGTGAATTGTGATGTGTGTGAATAGAAATATCTCCTTAGAAATCTTTTGCCTATTCTAATCCCAATCCAACCCCAAACAGATGACTTCTCCAAGAGACTCCAACATCCAGGATGATGACAACAACAACAACCAAGAGGTCAACATGAGAGAACTCCTAGCAACCCAACACCAATTGAGCCAACTGATAGCTCAGTTCATAGCCAACAATAGTGATAAAGACCCTACCTTGCAAAAGTTTTTGGAAGAACAATCCCAACTGATGCTTAAGGTGACTAATCAAATGATCAGCATGGAAGAAAACTATCCCAAAAGAATGTTTGACAACAAGGATGACAAGAATATTATTCTAGATGGAGCCCCAGCTTGCATTATTTGTGGAGACAAGGATCATACTTCCAAGGAGCATGAAGATCAATGCCCCAATTGTGAAGAGGAACATCCAGTTGGCCAATGCCCCACATCTCAAGTTACTTGTTACCTTTGTGAAGGAAACGACCATGTTCCTATCCAATGCCCCATCTATGCCATTGTTGAACAAAGGAAACAAGAAGGATCCAAGTATGCCAAGAATGTTGATGACAAAGGAAAATGACCACTCATACCTCCAAACAAGACAACCCAATTCAAAGGATCAAAGAAGCCCAAGAAACCAAAGCAATACATGAGCCTTGTGCAATGTCGTAAATGTAAGGAAATGGGACACTACCCCAGTGGATGCCCAGAGAACCCGAAGAATAAAGAGATCGGCCAAGTAGTGTGCAACAACTGCAAAGAGCTAGGCCACTATGTAGCCACTTGTCCACAAGAGCAACGTAAAGAACTCCAAGATATCCACTGTTTCAATTGCAAGGAACCAGGACACTATGTAAGCAATTGTCCAGAAAAGATGAAGAACAAGATAAACGAGCCTATGAAGGATCTCAACCTTAGCCCATGAGTCAAGTATTGAAATAAAGGCCACTATGCAGAAGTTTTCCAAGAAGAAGTTTTCCAAGATTCCAAGCAAGCCAAGATGTAGTTTAGTTTGAAAATTTTTTAAGGGTGGTAGTACCCTAGTTGTTTTGAGCCAACTTGTAACCCTAGCCTTCCCAAATCTCGGGACGAGATTTATTTTAAGGGTGGTAGCCTGTCACATCCCAAGATTTTCCAAATCTTGTAATGTGAAAAATAAAATAACAAAATAAATTTTTGTTGAAAATCAGGGTGAAAAGAAACTTTTGTTTCTAAAAGGAGACTTAAAATCCCATCTTGAACAAACTTTGGCAGAAGTTTGAATTCAATAAAAATCCAAATCAAGGGAAATGCATTCCTCAATGAATGTATCTGGAAATTTGAACATTTGGAAAGTAATCCAAAAACCTAAGCCCTAATGGAAGGAAATCAATTTCCTAAGTATCTCCAAATCCATGGATTTGATCCATACCAAATTTGATCAACAAACTTTCTCAAAAGATCAAGAAAGACCTTAGAAGTTGGTTTCACTTAGTTTGGAACCATAGACAAGATCTTGTGAATACAATAAGAGAAGGAAATTGAATTTCCAAAGCCAATAAAGCCCTTACCAAAAGCCCCTACCAATTGGTGAACAATTATAATCCTAAAGGGATTTATAAAGATAAAACATTTATCAAAGGAAAATAAATTGTTTTGGAAATACTAATTTAGATCTTTTAATAAAAGACTTTGGTTGAAATCTTTTATTAAAAGGTTTTGCTTTGATTAAAATGAGTAAAGGATTATTTAAATAAAATAATAAGGATTTAAATATCCAATTTTATTTAAGTAAAGGCTTTCCCATTTTAATTAAAACACCAAAACTTATTTATTTATTTAAATAAGTTTCCAAGTATTCTTTTATGTTTCAAATTAAACCTTCTGGTTTGGTTTTGAAAATAATTGGATTTCAAATGGAAATTTTATTAAATAAATCAAACCCTAATAACTAAAGATCCATTTATTTAATTATTAAATGGATCCTAAAATAAATAGAAATATTATTTCATTTTGAGATTTGGATTATGTTGCCAAAACGGAACCAAATTCAAATGAAAAGTTTGCTGCTTGAATTGATTGAGTGTTGTTTGAATTTGTTTGAATAATTGTTTGAAATTGAAAACAGAAAAAGATTTAGAAAAGGAAAAAGAGTTAGACAGAAAAAAATAGGAAAACAGGCCCAGCCCACTAAGCCAGTCCAGCCCAGACTTCTCCCCCCCCGAAGAAACCTTTTCTAACTCAGAAACCTACTCAGACAGAGATTGACCGGTGGCCCCCTCTTCTCCCTCTCTCTCACTCGCTGACAACAGACCCCACCTCCTCTTATTCCTCTCCCCGAACCGTTTTTCCGCACCGAGAAAGAAACCCACTAAGTGAATGACCCGTGGACCCCTCCTTCCCTTCTTTTCCCACTGACCAGAGGACCCCACCGACAGCTGTTCATCGTCCTCCCCGCGACCCCTTCTCCCCCAGACTTCGCCGGCCGTTTCTGCCCATTGAAAGCTCGCATCAATTCGAGTTACTGCCGCGTTTATTCAGTCCAGCGACAACGCCTATTTAACCGCCTCCCTCTCCTCTGTCATTTCCCACAGACATCGCCTCCCCTCTGCCCCTAGGCTGCCTCCAATTCTCTCTGTACCGCCGCCGCTCCGACGATGTTCCGGTGACGATTCCGACGAAGCCTCGCCACCCCTACCTCCCTGAGCACACCAGGAGAATCCCCACTCCCAGACACTTCTCCTCGTATCCTTCATTCGACCGCGGGCGCCCCGGAACGCCATCTACAACAAGCACAGAGCGCCGCCGTGTCTACTTCTTCTCCGGCGACGTCTCCCAGGTGAATCAGACGGCCCCGCACCCTCTCGATCACGCACACACCTCTGTCGTGTCTTGGCGCATCTGACCGTGCTTTTCGTTTGCCTTGAGGTGATCCACAGCAACACCAACGACGACGACCCGAGAGCCCCGCCGCCCGCAGCAACTCCGGCGAGCAATCCCTGACAGCATCGTGCGCCCCTCGTCGAGCCATCAGCACGTCGAGCTTCACCGCAACCTTCTGAGCACGGTGAGCAACTTCCCTCTCTCCCTCACCCCCTGTAGCATCGCCTCCGTCGCCGACCGACCGCTCCGCCGCCGTTAGCCGCCGCAGCGCCGCTCGACTATGGCCAAGCACCCCACAGCCGTTAGATCTAGATCGGACGCACTGGACAGAATCACTAACCGCGAAGGGGTATGTCCTCTGTGCCGTGCGATCAAACTTGATCCAACGCTCCACGTTGCCGATCCACACCGAACCGGTACGGGCGAATAATATTAAGACGCGTGGCACTAGATCTGTTTAAAACAGAATTTGAAAACAGAAACTTTTGCAAACTTCAAACCCTTGTATCTTTTGATCCACACGTCCAAATTTTACAAATTTGATGTCGTTGGAATCAGCAAGACAAGCTCTAACCAACCCTGCCCTTAGTTTAGCAAATATTATCTGTTAACTTGTTTGATTTTGCAGATTCTTTTGTCTGCTTGCTAACATTAGAAAAATCATTTAAAAATGATTCTTAGGTTAAAACCTTTGCAAATTGGTTTGTTGTGACCTTACTGACCATAGGAACCAACCCATAGTTTGGAAAATGATTTTGGAAAAGAATAGGATGGATTAATTAGTTTAGTCCATTTCTAGCTAACTAAAACTATTTGTTTTGTTTATGAAAATGCTTTCATAAAGAAAACTTTGGAGAAAATGTTTTGAACCAAACCTACTGACCCAAAACACCAAGTTTTGCAATAGCAACTCATTTGGTGAAACCTATAGGTTAATACCCTAGTAGAAATATTTCTACACCACATAAAATGACACTTTGTCATGGAAATGGTTTTGAGGTGAAACCTTTTGCTAACAACTTTGCCACTTTGGTAAATGACCAATTTGGATCTTACAAAGTTTAGGAATCTAATAGAGACCCTATTTACAAGTGACTTTGCCATTTTGGTAAATGACCAATTTGGAACTTACAAAGTTAGAAGCCTAGTGAAGACCATCCCTACATTAGAACCAACCTTTGCATGCTTATGTATGACTTAGATGTACCCAAATGACTATGACCCACTAGGAACCACTTTTTCAAACAAAACAAAGCTTGGCATGCTTGCATGCATTACCTTGACTTTGTTATTTTTATGTGTGTGTTGTTTTGCTTGATTGGTGGATTGAGTTTGCGTTTGCTTGATTGACTTGTAGTGAAGTTAGAGAAGAGTGAGACTAGCAAGATCAAGGAGTAAACCTATACCCTCTACCAAAAAGGCAAGTGATACTTCATACTATCTATCCCATTATTTTCACTATGCATTAGTGTTTTTGCTAAGTAAAACTTGCATGGTTTTTGTTTTGCTAAGTATATACCTTGCTATAGGAAAACTAGTAGAATGAATCCTTAGAAGGATTTTCCTAAGTTAAGAATCCTATTACTATCAAGCTTAGCCTAGCTAATAGAAAACCTGGGTGGGATATATATTCATGCTATGAAAATTTCTAAGCCTGAGGACTTGTGTTTTATTTAACAAAACAACTAAGTTAATGAATCACCTGGGTGGAATCGATGGAATGGTTATGTTGAGTGGTTACACTAGGCCAGGGGTACTGGTGAACCTTGTGTATCTCACTTGTGGATGGCCACCCAGGAAACAAAGAGATTTGAGATGTCAAATGTTGAGAAGCTTCAAGTGCAACCACTTGGCAATATGGGCTCTGCCATGATCATATAGGTTGCAAGAACTTAGCCACATGGAAAGTGGCTGGTAGTGATTGATAGGTTGGAACGCGTCCATGTTGGTCTAAGGGAAAGCTTCTAAAAGATTTTGTCTTGGGAAACCAAGTCTTGTGGGTAAAGTGCACCACCTCTACAGAGTGTAAAACCTAAGTACTTAGCCATGTCCCTGGTAAAGGACAATTTGAGCATCAAGACATGGAAGCAATCAAGAATCTCATCACTTCAATTTCTAAATTAAAATTTGTGGGTGAACAAGGGTTGTGTGAAATTCTTCAATCTTTGATGGAGAGATGGCTTGGTACAAGGATCTCAAAATCTTAGATTGGGAAATTGTTTTTGCCAAGCAAATCTTCAGTCTTTGATTGGTAGATGCCCTGAGTGGATCTCCAGTCTTTGATTAGAAGATGTCTTGGAAAGTTTTTGCCAAACAAAACTTAATTTCAAATGATAGGAAAAATCTATTTTGAGCAATGCAAACCTCAACTCCACTTAGCCAAAATGCATATAGATGATAGACTCCACTATACAACCAAAGTATCACTTGCCAATACAATTCAAATGTATTGACCCTTGTGGCTGTAACTTGTAATGTTGCAGGTTTGATTGATTTTAGTGAAGATTGATTGATTAGGATTACAAAGTCTACAACCAACATGTCTGCCTGTGGCACTTTGAAGATGAAGGACCCATGACTATAGTTATTTCACTGCAATGTAATAAAAATAGCCAATGAGCTATGTTTGATGTAATAAAACTATTTTATTCCTGGTTATAAAGTTGTATTATGATCTTTGTTTCTTGATATTACATCTGAACTATGGATGCTAGCTAATGATCCAGGGACTAGCATTGTAAACACAGGGGACTCAATCTTATTAAAGGTTGGGGACGCTACAGTTCACTAGTGTCATTGCATGTGTGTTCTTTTCATAAACCACATGGATCCACTAGATGTCATTGCATGTGTGTTCTTTTTATAAACCACATTGAACCACTGATATCATTGCAAGAGTGTTCTTTTCATCAACCACATGGATGCACTAGATGTCATTGCATGTGTGTTCTTTTCATAAACCACACAGATCCACTAGATATCATTGCATGTGTGTTCTTTTCATAAACCACACGGATACACTAGATGTCATTGAAGTGTGTCCTTTTCATAAACCACACTAATCCACTATATGTCATTGCATGAGTGTTCTTTTCATAAACCACATGGATCCACTATATATCATTGCATGTGTGTTCATTTCATAAACCACATGGATCCACTAGATGTCATTGCATGTGTGTTCTTTTCATAAACCACATGGATCCACTAGATGTCATTGCATGTATGTTCTTTTCCAAAACCACATGCATCCACTAGATGTCATCGGATGTGCATTCTTTTCATAAACCACATGGATCCACTAGATGTCATTGCATGTGTGTTCATTTCATAAACCACATGGATCCAATAGTGTCATTGCACGTGTGTTCTTTTCATAAACCACATGGATCCACTTGGTGTCATTGTATATGTGTTCTTTCCATAAACCACATTGATCCACTTATGTCATTGCATGTGTGTTCTTTTCATAAACCACACTGATCTCAAAGATGCCATTGCATGTTTGTTCCTTACATAAACTACATGGATCCAGTTAGATGTCATTGCATGTGTGTTCCTTTCATAAACCGCATGGATCCACTAGATGTCATTGCATGCGTGTTCTTTTCATAAACCACACTGATCAACTCGATGTCATTGCATGTGTGTTCTTTTATAAACCACAGTAATCCACTAGATGTCATTGCATGTGTTTTGTTTTCATAAACCACACTGATCCACTAGATTTCATTGCATCTGTGTTCACTAGTGTCATTCCATGTTTGTTCTTTTCATAAACCACATGGATCCACTAGATTTCATCGCATGTGTGTTCATTTCATAAACCACATGGATACACTAGTGTCATTGCATGTGTATTCTTTTCATAAACCACATGGATCCAACAGACGTCATTGCATGTGTGTTCTTTTCATAAACCACACTAATCCACTTATAACATTACATGTGTGTTCTTTTCATAAACCACACCGATCCGAAAGACGTCATTGCATGTGTGTTCTTTTCCTAGAGCACAATGATCCACTAGATGTCATTGCATGTGTGATCCTTTCATAAATCACATGGATCCACTACATGTCATTAAATGTGTGTTCTTTTCATAAACCACATGGGTCCACTATATGTCATTGCATGTGTGTTCTTTTCATAAACCACATGGATCCACTATATGTCAGTGCATGTGTGTTCTTTTCATAAAGCACATGGATCCACTGATGTCATTGCATGTGTGTTCTTTTCATAAACCACATGGATCCACTGGATGTCATTGCATGTTTGTTCTTTTCATAAACCACATGGATCCACTAGATGTCATTGCATGTGTGTTCTTTCCATAAAACACACTGATCCACTAGATCTCATTGCATGTGTGTTCTTTTCATAAACCACATTGATCAACTCGATGTCATTGCTTGTGTTTTCTTTTCATAAACCACACTGATCCACTAGATGGCATTGCATGTGTGTTCTTTTCATAAAACACACTAATCCACTAGATGTCATTGCATGTTTGTTCCTTTCCTAAACCACATGGATCCATTAGATGTCATTACATGTTTGTTCCTTTCATAAACCACATGGATCCACTAGATGTTAGTGCATGTGTGTTCCTTTCATAAACCACATGGATCCACTAGATGTCATTGCATGTGTGTTCTTTTCATAAACCACACTGATCCACTAGATGTCATTGCATGTGTGTTCTTTTCATAAACCACACTGATCCACTAGATGTCATTGCATGTGTGTTCACTAGTGTCATTGCATGCGTGTCCTTTTCATAAACCACATGGATCCACTAGATGTCATTGCATGTGTGTTCTTTTTACAAACCACATTGAACCACTGATGTCATTGCAATAGTGTTCTTTTCATCAACCACATGGATGCACTAGATGTAATTGCATGTGTGTTCTTTTCATAAACCACACAGATCCACTAGATATCATTGCACGTGTGTTCTTTTCATAAACCACACGGATACACTAGATGTCATTGCAGTGTGTCCTTTTCATAAACCACACTAATCCACTATATGTCATTGCATGAGTGTTCTTTTCATAAACCACATGGATCCACTATATATCATTGCATGTGTGTTCATTTCATAAACCACATGGATCCACTAGTTGTCATTGCATGTGTGTTCTTTTCATAAACCACATGGATCCACTAGATGTCATTGCATGTATGTTCTTTTCATAAAGCACACTGATCCACTAGATGTCATTGGATGTGTGTTCTTTTCATAAACCACATGGATCCACTAGATGTCAATGCATGTGTGTTCATTTCATAAACCACATGGATCCAATAGTGTCATTGCACGTGTGTTCCTTTCATAAACCACATGGATCCACTAGGTGTCATTGTATATGTGTTCTTTCCATAAACCACACTGATCTCAAAGATGCCATTGCATGTTTGTTCCTTACATAAACTACATGGATCCAGTAGATGTCATTGCATGTGTGTTCCTTTCATAAACCACATGGATCCACTAGATGTCATTGCATGCGTGTTCTTTTCATAAACCACACTGATCAACTCAATGTCATTGCATGTGTGTACTTTTATAAACCACAGTAATCCACTAGATGTCATTGCATGTGTTTTGTTTTCATAAACCACACTGATCCACTAGATGTTATTGCATCTGTGTTCACTAGTGTCATTCCATGTTTGTTCTTTTCATAAACCACATGGATCCACTAGATTTCATCGCATGTGTGTTCATTTCATAAACCACATGGATACACTAGTGTCATTGCATGTGTATTCTTTTCATAAACCACATGGATCCAACAGACGTCATTGCATGTGTGTTCTTTTCATAAACCACACTAATCCACTTATAACATTACATGTGTGTTCTTTTCATAAACCACACCGATCCGAAAGACGTCATTGCATGTGTGTTCTTTTCCTAGAGCACAATGATCCACTAGATGTCATTGCATGTGTGATCCTTTCATAAATCACATGGATCCACTACATGTCATTAAATGTGTGTTCTTTTCATAAACCACATGGGTCCACTATATGTCATTGCATGTGTGTTCTTTTCATAAACCACATGGATCCACTATATGTCAGTGCATGTGTGTTCTTTTCATAAAGCACATGGATCCACTGATGTCATTGCATGTGTGTTCTTTTCATAAACCACATGGATCCACTGGATGTCATTGCATGTTTGTTCTTTTCATAAACCACATGGATCCACTAGATGTCATTGCATGTGTGTTCTTTCCATAAAACACACTGATCCACTAGATCTCATTGCATGTGTGTTCTTTTCATAAACCACATTGATCAACTCGATGTCATTGCTTGTGTTTTCTTTTCATAAACCACACTGATCCACTAGATGGCATTGCATGTGTGTTCTTTTCATAAAACACACTAATCCACTAGATGTCATTGCATGTTTGTTCCTTTCCTAAACCACATGGATCCATTAGATGTCATTACATGTTTGTTCCTTTCATAAACCACATGGATCCACTAGATGTTAGTGCATGTGTGTTCCTTTCATAAACCACATGGATCCACTAGATGTCATTGCATGTGTGTTCTTTTCATAAACCACACTGATCCACTAGATGTCATTGCATGTGTGTTCTTTTCATAAACCACACTGATCCACTAGATGTCATTGCATGTGTGTTCACTAGTGTCATTGGATGTGTGTCCTTTTCATAAACCACATGGATCCACTAGATGTCATTGCATGTGTGTTCTTTTTACAAACCACATTGAACCACTGATGTCATTGCAATAGTGTTCTTTTCATCAACCACATGGATGCACTAGATGTAATTGCATGTGTGTTCTTTTCATAAACCACACAGATCCACTAGATATCATTGCACGTGTGTTCTTTTCATAAACCACACGGATACACTAGATGTCATTGCAGTGTGTCCTTTTCATAAACCACACTAATCCACTATATGTCATTTCATGAGTGTTCTTTTCATAAACCACATGGATCCACTATATATCATTGCATGTGTGTTCATTTCATAAACCACATGGATCCACTAGATGTCATTGCATGTGTGTTCTTTTCATAAACCACATGGATCCACTAGATGTCATTGCATGTATGTTCTTTTCATAAAGCACACTGATCCACTAGATGTCATTGGATGTGTGTTCTTTTCATAAACCACATGGATCCACTAGATGTCAATGCATGTGTGTTCATTTCATAAACCACATGGATCCAATAGTGTCATTGCACGTGTGTTCCTTTCATAAACCACATGGATCCACTAGGTGTCATTTTATATGTGTTCTTTCCATAAACCACACTGATCTCAAAGATGCCATTGCATGTTTGTTCCTTACATAAACTACATGGATCCAGTAGATGTCATTGCATGTGTGTTCCTTTCATAAACCACATGGATCCACTAGATGTCATTGCATGCGTGTTCTTTTCATAAACCACACTGATCAACTCAATGTCATTGCATGTGTGTTCTTTTATAAACCACAGTAATCCACTAGATGTCATTGCATGTGTTTTGTTTTCATAAACCACACTGATCCACTAGATGTCATTGCATCTGTGTTCACTAGTGTCATTCCATGTTTGTTCTTTTCATAAACCACATGGATCCACTAGATTTCATCGCATGTGTGTTCATTTCATAAACCACATGGATACACTAGTGTCATTGCATGTGTATTCTTTTCATAAACCACATGGATCCAACAGACGTCATTGCATGTGTGTTCTTTTCATAAACCACACTAATCCACTTATGACATTACATGTGTGTTCTTTTCATAAACCACACCGATCCGAAAGACGTCATTGCATGTGTGTTCTTTTCCTAGAGCACAATGATCCACTAGATGTCATTGCATGTGTGATCCTTTCATAAATCACATGGATCCACTACATGTCATAAAATGTGTGTTCTTTTCATAAACCACATGGGTCCACTATATGTCATTGCATGTGTGTTCTTTTCATAAACCACATGGATCCACTATATGTCAGTGCATGTGTGTTCTTTTCATAAAGCACATGGATCCACTGATGTCATTGCATGTGTGTTCTTTTCATAAACCACATGGATCCACTGGATGTCATTGCATGTTTGTTCTTTTCATAAACCACATGGATCCACTAGATGTCATTGCATGTGTGTTCTTTTCATAAACTAGATGGATCCACTAGATGTCATTGCATTTGTGTTCATTTCATAAACCCTACGGATCCACTAGATGTCATTGCATGTGTGTCCTTTTCGTAAAGCACATGGATCCACTAGTGTCATTGCGTGTGTGTTGTTTTCATAAACCACATGGATCCTCTAGATGTTATTGCATGTGTGTTCTTTTCCAAAACCACATGTATCCACTAGATGTCATTGCATGTGTGTTCTTTTCATAAACCACATGGATCCAATGGATGTCATTGCATGTGTGTTCTTTTTATAAACCACATTGAACCACTGATGTCATTGCATGTGTGTTCTTTTCATAAACCACATGGATCCACTAGATGTCATTGCATGTGTGTTCTTTTCATATACCACACAGATCCACTAGATGTCATTGCATGTGTGTTCTTTTCCAAGACCACATGTATCCACTAGATGTCATTGCATGTGTGTTCTTTTCATAAACCCCATGGATCCATTGGATGTCATAGCATGTGTGTTCTTTTTATAAACCACATTGAACCACTGATGCCATTGCATGTGTGTTCTTTTCATAAACCACATGGATCCACTAGATGTCATTGCATGTGTGTTCTTTTCATAAACCACACAGATCAAGTAGATGTCATTGCATGTGTGTTCTTTTCATAAACCACGTGGATCCACTAGATGTCATTGCATGTGTGTTCTTTTCATAAAGCACACTGATCCACTAGATGTCGTTGCATGTTTGTTCTTTTCATAAACCACACTGATCCACTAGATGTCATTGCATGTGTGTTCTTTCCATAAAGCACACGGATGCCCTAGATGTCATTGCATGTGTGTTCTTTTCATAAACCACACTGATCAACTCGATGTCATTGCATGTGTGTTCTTTTCATAAACCACACAGATCCACTAGATGTCATTGCATGTGTGTTCACTAGTGTCAGTGCATGTGTGTTCTTTTCATAAACCACATGGATCCACTAGATGTCATTACCTGTTTGGTCATTTCATAAACCCTACGGATCCAATAGATGTCATTGCATGTGTGTTCTTTTTATAAAGCACATGGATCCACTAGTGTCATTACATGTGTGTTCTTTTCATAAACCACATGGATCCACTAGATGTCATTGCATGTGTGTTGTTTTCATAAACCACATGGATCCACTAGATGTCATTGCATGTGTGTTCTTTATCAAAACCACATGTATCCACTAGATGTCATTGCATGTGTGTTCTTTTCAAAAACCACATGGATCCAATGGATGTCATTGCATGTGTGTTCTTTTTATAAACCACATTGAACCACTGATGTCATTGCATGCGTGTTCATTTCATAAACCACATGGATCCACTAGATGTCATTGCATGTGTGTTCTTTTCATAAACCACACATATCCACTAGATGTCGTTGCATGTGTGTTCTTTTCCAAAACCACATGTATCCACTAGATGTGATTGTATGTGTGTTCTTTTCATCAACCACATGGATCCAATGGATGTTATTGCATGTGTGTTCTTTTTATAAACCACATTGAACCACTGATGTCATTGCATGTGTGTTCTTTTCATAAACCAAATGGATCCACTAGATGTCATTGCATGTTTGTTCTTTTTATAAACCACACAGATCCACTAGATGTAATTGCATGTGTGTTCATTTCATAAAACACATGGATCCACTAGATGTCATTTCATGTGTGTTCTTTTCATAAAGCACACTGATCCACTAGATGTCATTGCATGTTTGTTCTTTTCATAAACCACACTGATCCACTAGATGTCATTGCATGTGTGTTCTTTCCATAGAACACACTGATCCACTAGATGTCATTGCATGTGTGTTCTTTTCACAAACCACAATGATCCACTAGATGTCATTGCATGTGTGTTCTTTCCATAAAACACACTGATCCACTAGATGTCATTGCATGTGTGTTCTTTTCATAAGCCACACTGATCAACTCGATGTCATTGCTTGTGTGTTCTTTTCATAAACCACACTGATCCACTAGATGGCATTGCATGTGTGTTCTTTTCATAAAACACACTAATCCACAAGATGTCATTGCATGTTTGTTCCTTTCCTAAACCACATGGATCCACTAGATGTCATTACATGTTTGTTCCTTTCATAAACCACATGGATCCATTAGATGTTAGTGCATGTGTGTTCCTTTCATAAACCACATGGATCCACTAGATGTCATTGTATGTGTGTTCTTTTCATGAACCACACTGATCAATTCGATGTCATTGCATGTGTGTTCTTTTCCAAAACCACATGTATCCACTAGATGTCATTGCATGTCTGTTCTTTTCATAAACCACACTGATCCACTAGATGTCATTGCATGTGTGTTCACTAGTGTCATTGCATGTGTGTTGTTTTCATAAACCACATGGATCCACTAGATGTCATTGCATGTGTGTTCTTTTTATAAACCACATTGAACCACTAATGTCATTGCAAGAGTGTTCTTTTCATAAACCACAGGGATGCACTAGATGTCATTGCATGTGTGTTCTTTTCATAAACCACACAGATCCACTAGATATCATTGCATGTGTGTTCTTTTCATAAACCACACGGATACACTAGATGTCATTGCAGTGTGTCCTTTTCATAAACCACACTAATCCACTATATGTCATTGCATGAGTTTTCTTTTCATAAACCACATGGATCCAGTATATATCATTGCATGTGTGTTCATTTCATAAACCACATGGATCCACTAGATGTCATTGCATGTGTGTTCTTTTCATAAACCACATGGATCCACTAGATGTCATTGCATGTATGTTCTTTTCATAAAGCACACTGATCCACTAGATGTCATTGGATGTGTGTTCTTTTCATAAACCACATGGATCCACTAGATGTCATTCCATGTGTGTTCATTTCATAAACCACATGGATCTAATAGTGTCATTACACGTGTGTTCTTTTCATAAACCACATGGATCCACTAGGTGTCATTGTATATGTGTTCTTTCCATAAACCACACTGATCCACTTATGTCATTGCATGTGTGTTCTTTTCATAAACCACACTGATCTAAAAGATGTCATTGCATGTTTGTTCCTTACATAAACCACATGGATCCACTAGATGTCATTGCATGTGTATTCCTTTCATAAACCACATGGATCCACTAGATGTCATTGTATGCGTGTTCTTTTCATAAACCACACTGATCAACTCGATGTCATTGCATGTGTGTTCTTTTCATAAACCACACTGATCCACTAGATGTCATTGCATGTGTGTTGTTTTCATAAACCACACTGATCCACTAGATGAAATTGCATCTGTGTTCATTTCATAAACCACATGGATACACTAGTGTCATTGCATGTCTATTCTTTTCATAAACCACATGGATCCAACAGAAGTCATTGCATGTGTGTTCTTTTCATAAACCACACTAATCCACTTATAACATTACATGTGTGTTCTTTTCATAAACCACACCGATCCGAAAGATGTCATTGCATGTGTGTTCTTTTCCTAGACTACAATGATCCACTAGATGTCATTGCATGTGTGATCCTTTCATAAATCACATGGATCCACTACATGTCATTAAATGTGTGTTCTTTTCATAAACCACATGGGTCCACTATATGTCATTGCATGTGTGTTCTTTTCATAAACCACATGGATCCACTATATGTCAGTGCATGTGTGTTCTTTTCATAAAGCACATGGATCCACTGATGGCATTGCATGTGTGTTCTTTTTATAAACCACATGTATCCACTAGATGTCATTGCATGTTTGTTCTTTTCATAAACCACATGGATCAACTAGATGTCATTGCATGTGTGTTCTCTTCATAAACCAGATGGATCCACTAGATGTCATTGCATGTGTGTTCATTTCATAAACCCTACGGATCCACTAGATGTCATTGCATGTGTGTTCTTATCATAAAGCACATGGATCCACTAGTGTCGTTGCGTGTGTGTTGTTTTCATAAACCACATGGATCCACTAGATGTTATTGCATGTGTGTTCTTTTCCAAAACCACATGTATCCACTAGATGTCATTGCATGTGTGTTCTTTTCATAAACCACATGGAACCAATGGATGTCATTGCATGTGTGTTCTTTTTATAAACCACATTGAACCACTAATGTCATTGCATGTGTGTTCTTTTCATAAACCACATGGATCCACTAGATGTCATTGCATGTGTGTTCTTTTCATATACCACACAGATCCACTAGATGTCATTGCATGTGTGTTCTTTTCATATACCACACAGATCCACTAGATGTCATTGCATGTGTGTTCTTTTCCAAAACCACATGTATCCACTAGATGTGATTGCATGTGTGTTCTTTTCATAAACCACATGGATCCAATGGATGTCATTGCATGTGTGTTCTTTTTATAAACCACATTGAACCACTGATGTCATTGCATGTGTGTTCTTTTCATAAACAACATGGATCCACTAGATGTTATTGCATGTGTGTTCTTTTCCAAAACCACATGTATCCACTAGATATCATTGCATGTGTGTTCTTTTCATAAACCACATGGAACCAATGGATGTCATTGCATGTGTGTTCTTTTTATAAACCACATTGAACCACTAATGTCATTGCATGTGTGTTCTTTTCATAAACCACATGGATCCACTAGATGTCATTGCATGTGTGTTCTTTTCATATACCACACAGATCCACTAGATGTCATTGCATGTGTGTTCTTTTCATATACCACACAGATCCACTAGATGTCATTGCATGTGTGTTCTTTTCCAAAACCACATGTATCCACTAGATGTGATTGCATGTGTGTTCTTTTCATAAACCACATGGATCCAATGGATGTCATTGCATGTGTGTTCTTTTTATAAACCACATTGAACCACTGATGTCATTGCATGTGTGTTCTTTTCATAAACAACATGGATCCACTAGATGTCATTGCATGTGTGTTCTTTTCATAAACCACACTGATCCACTAGATGTCATTGCATCTGTGTTCATTTCATAAACCACATGGATACACTAGTGTCATTGCATGTCTATTCTTTTCATAACCACATGGATCCAACAGACGTCATTGCATGTGTGTTCTTTTCATAAACCACACTAATCCACTTATAACATTACATGTGTGTTCTTTTCATAAACCACATCGATCCGAAAGATGTCATTGCATGTGTGTTCTTTTCCTAGACTACAATGATCCACTAGATGTCATTGCATGTGTGATCCTTTCATAAATCACATGGATCCACTACATGTCATAAAATGTGTGTTCTTTTCATAAACCACATGGGTCCACTATATGTCATTGCATGTGTGTTCTTTTCATAAACAACATGGATCCACTATATGTCAGTGCATGTGTGTTCTTTTCATAAAGCACATGGATCCACTGATGTCATTGCATGTGTGTTCTTTTTATAAACCACATGGATCCACTGGATGTCATTGCATGTTTGTTCTTTTCATAAACCACATGGATCCAATAGATGTCATTGCATGTGTGTTCTTTTCATAAACCAGATGGATCCACTAGATGTCATTGCATTGCATGTGTGTTCATTTCGTAAACCCTACGGATCCACTAGATGTCATTGCATGTGTGTTCTTATCATAAAGCACATGGATCCACTAGTGTCGTTGCGTGTGTGTTGTTTTCTTAAACCACATGGATCCACTAGATGTTATTGCATGTGTGTTCTTTTCCAAAACCACATGTATCCACTAGATGTCATTGCATGTGTGTTCTTTTCATAAACCACATGGAACCAATGGATGTCATTGCATGTGTGTTCTTTTTATAAACCACATTGAACCACTAATGTCATTGCATGTGTGTTCTTTTCATAAACCACATGGATCCACTATATGTCATTGCATGTGTGTTCTTTTCATATACCACACAGGTCCACTAGATGTCATTGCATGTGTGTTCTTTTCATAAACCACACTGATCCACTAGATGTCATTGCATGTGTGTTGTTTTCATAAACCACACTGATCCACTAGATGAAATTGCATCTGTGTTCATTTCATAAACCACATGGATACACTAGTGTCATTGCATGTCTATTCTTTTCATAAACCACATGGATCCAACAGACGTCATTGCATGTGTGTTCTTTTCATAAACCACACCAATCCACTTATAACATTACATGTGTGTTCTTTTCATAAACCACATCGATCCGAAAGATGTCATTGCATGTGTGTTCTTTTCCTAGACTACAATGATCCACTAGATGTCATTGCATGTGTGATCCTTTCATAAATCACATGGATCCACTACATGTCATAAAATGTGTGTTCTTTTCATCAACCACATGGGTCCACTATATGTCATTGCATGTGTGTTCTTTTCATAAACCACATGGATCCACTATATGTCAGTGCATGTGTGTTCTTTTCATAAAGCACATGGATCCACTGATGTCATTGCATGTGTGTTCTTTTTATAAACCACATGGATCCACTGAATGTCATTGCATGTTTGTTCTTTTCATAAACCACATGGATCCACTAGATGTCATTGCATGTGTGTTCTTTTCATAAACCAGATGGATCCACTAGATGTCATTGCATGTGTGTTCATTTCATAAACCCTACGGATCCACTAGATGTCATTGCATGTGTGTTCTTATCATAAAGCACATGGATCCACTAGTGTCGTTGCGTGTGTGTTGTTTTCTTAAACCACATGGATCCACTAGATGTTATTGCATGTGTGTTCTTTTCCAAAACCACATGTATCCACTAGATGTCATTGCATGTGTGTTCTTTTCATAAACCACATGGAACCAATGGATGTCATTGCATGTGTGTTCTTTTTATAAACCACATTGAACCACTAATGTCATTGCATGTGTGTTCTTTTCATAAACCACATGGATCCACTATATGTCATTGCATGTGTGTTCTTTTCATATACCACACAGATCCACTAGATGTCATTGCATGTGTGTTCTTTTCATAAACCACACTGATCCACTAGATGTCATTGCATGTGTGTTGTTTTCATAAACCACACTGATCCACTAGATGAAATTGCATCTGTGTTCATTTCATAAACCACATGGATACACTAGTGTCATTGCATGTCTATTCTTTTCATAAACCACATGGATCCAGCAGACGTCATTGCATGTGTGTTCTTTTCATAAACCACACTAATCCACTTATAACATTACATGTGTGTTCTTTTCATAAATCACACCGATCCGAAAGATGTCATTGCATGTGTGTTCTTTTCCTAGACTACAATGATCCACTAGATGTCATTGCATGTGTGATCCTTTCATAAATCACATGGATCCACTACATGTCATTAAATGTGTGTTCTTTTCATAAACCACATGGGTCCACTATATGTCATTGCATGTGTGTTCTTTTCATAAACCACATGGATCCACTATATGTCAGTGCATGTGTGTTCTTTTCATAAAGCACATGGATCCACTGATGTCATTGCATGTGTGTTCTTTTTATAAACCACATGGATCCACTGGATGTCATTGCATGTTTGTTCTTTTCATAAACCACATGGATCCACTAGATGTCATTGCATGTGTGTTCTTTTCATAAACCAGATGGATCCACTAGATGTCATTGCATGTGTGTTCATTTCATAAACCCTACGGATCCACTAGATGTCATTGCATGTGTGTTCTTATCATAAAGCACATGGATCCACTAGTGTCGTTGCGTGTGTGTTGTTTTCTTAAACCACATGGATCCACTAGATGTTATTGCATGTGTGTTCTTTTCCAAAACCACATGTATCCACTAGATGTCATTGCATGTGTGTTCTTTTCATAAACCACATGGAACCAATGGATGTCATTGCATGTGTGTTCTTTTTATAAACCACATTGAACCACTAATGTCATTGCATGTGTGTTCTTTTCATAAACCACATGGATCCACTAGATGTCATTGCATGTGTGTTCTTTTTATAAACCACACAGATCAAGTAGATGTCATTGCATGTGTGTTCTTTTCATAAACCACATGGATCCACTAGATGTCATTGCAAGTGTGTTCGTTTCATAAAGCACACTGATCCACTAGATGTCGTCGCATGTTTGTTCTTTTCATAAACCACACTGATCCACTAGATGTCATTGCATGTGTGTTCTTTCCATAAAGCACACTGATCCACTAGATGTCATTGCATGTGTGTTCTTTTCATAAACCACACCGATCAACTCGATGTCATTGCATGTGTGTTGTTTTCATAAACCACACCGATCCACTAGATGTCATTGCATGTGTTTTCTTTTCATAAACCACACTGATCCACTAGATGTCATTGCATGTGTGTTCACTAGTGCTAGTGCATGTGTGTTCTTTTCATAAACCACATGGATCCACTAGATGTCATTGCCAGTTTGTTCATTTCATAAACCCTACGGATCCACTAGATGTCATTGCATGTGTGTTCTTTTCATAAAGCACATGGATCCACTAGTGTCATTGCATGTGTGTTGTTTTCATAAACCACATGGATCCACTAGATGTCATTGCATGTGTGTTCATTTCCAAAACCACATGTATCCACTAGATGTCATTGCATGTGTGTTCTTTTCATAAACCACATGGATCCAATGGATGTCATTGCATGTGTGTTCTTTTCATAAACCACACCGATCCACTAGATGTCATTGCATGTGTTTTCTTTTCATAAACCACACTGATCCACTAGATGTCATTGCATGTGTGTTCACTAGTGCTAGTGCATGTGTGTTCTTTTCATAAACCACACCGATCCGCTAGATGTCATTGCATGTGTTTTCTTTTCATAAACCACACTGATCCACTAGATGTCATTGCATGTGTGTTCACTAGTGCTAGTGCATGTGTGTTCTTTTCATAAACCACATGGATCCACTAGATGTCATTGCCAGTTTGTTCATTTCATAAACCCTACGGATCCACTAGATGTCATTGCATGTGTGTTCATTTCATAAACCCTACGGATCCACTAGATGTCATTGCATGTGTGTTCTTATCATAAAGCACATGGATCCACTAGTGTCGTTGCGTGTGTGTTGTTTTCTTAAACCACATGGATCCACTAGATGTTATTGCATGTGTGTTCTTTTCCAAAACCACATGTATCCACTAGATGTCATTGCATGTGTGTTCTTTTCATAAACCACATGGAACCAATGGATGTCATTGCATGTGTGTTCTTTTTATAAACCACATTGAACCACTAATGTCATTGCATGTGTGTTCTTTTCATAAACCACATGGATCCACTAGATGTCATTGCATGTGTGTTCTTTTTATAAACCACACAGATCAAGTAGATGTCATTGCATGTGTGTTCTTTTCATAAACCACATGGATCCACTAGATGTCATTGCAAGTGTGTTCTTTTCATAAAGCACACTGATCCACTAGATGTCGTTGCATGTTTGTTCTTTTCATAAACCACACTGATCCACTAGATGTCATTGCATGTGTGTTCTTTCCATAAAGCACACTGATCCACTAGATGTCATTGCATGTGTGTTCTTTTCATAAACCACATAGATCAACTCGATGTCATTGCATCTGTGTTGTTTTCATAAACCACACCGATCCACTAGATGTCATTGCATGTGTTTTCTTTTCATAAACCACACTGATCCACTAGATGTCATTGCATGTGTGTTCACTAGTGCTAGTGCATGTGTGTTCTTTTCATAAACCACATGGATCCACTAGATGTCATTGCCAGTTTGTTCATTTCATAAACCCTACGGATCCACTAGATGTCATTGCATGTGTGTTCTTTTCATAAAGCACATGGATCCACTAGTGTCATTGCATGTGTGTTGTTTTCATAAACCACATGGATCCACTAGATGTCATTGCATGTGTGTTCATTTCCAAAACCACATGTATCCACTAGATGTCATTGCATGTGTGTTCTTTTCATAAACCACATGGATCCAATGGATGTCATTGCATGTGTGTTCTTTTCATAAACCACACCGATCCACTAGATGTCATTGCATGTGTTTTCTTTTCATGAACCACACTGATCCACTAGATGTCATTGCATGTGTGTTCACTAGTGCTAGTGCATGTGTGTTCTTTTCATAAACCACACCGATCCACTAGATGTCATTGCATGTGTTTTCTTTTCATAAACCACACTGATCCACTAGATGTCATTGCATGTGTGTTCACTAGTGCTAGTGCATGTGTGTTCTTTTCATAAACCACATGGATCCACTAGATGTCATTGCCAGTTCGTTCATTTCATAAACCCTACGGATCCACTAGATGTCATTGCATGTGTGTTCATTTCATAAACCCTACGGATCCACTATATGTCATTGCATGTGTGTTCTTATCATAAAGCACATGGATCCACTAGTGTCGTTGCGTGTGTGTTGTTTTCTTAAACCACATGGATCCACTAGATGTTATTGCATGTGTGTTCTTTTCCAAAACCACATGTATCCACTAGATGTCATTGCATGTGTGTTCTTTTCATAAACCACATGGAACCAATGGATGTCATTGCATGTGTGTTCTTTTTATAAACCACATTGAACCACTAATGTCATTGCATGTGTGTTCTTTTCATAAACCACATGGATCCACTAGATGTCATTGCATGTGTGTTCTTTTTATAAACCACACAGATCAAGTAGATGTCATTGCATGTGTGTTCTTTTCATAAACCCCATGGATCCACTAGATGTCATTGCAAGTGTGTTCTTTTCATAAAGCACACTGATCCACTAGATGTCGTTGCATGTTTGTTCTTTTCATAAACCACACTGATCCACTAGATGTCATTGCATGTGTGTTCTTTCCATAAAGCACACTGATCCACTAGATGTCATTGCATGTGTGTTCTTTTCATAAACCACACAGATCAACTCGATGTCATTGCATGTGTGTTGTTTTCATAAACCACACCGATCCACTAGATGTCATTGCATGTGTTTTCTTTTCATAAACCACACTGATCCACTAGATGTCATTGCATGTGTGTTCACTAGTGCTAGTGCATGTGTGTTCTTTTCATAAACCACATGGATCCACTAGATGTCATTGCCAGTTTGTTCATTTCATAAACCCTACGGATCCACTAGATGTCATTGCATGTGTGTTCTTTTCATAAAGCACATGGATCCACTAGTGTCATTGCATGTGTGTTGTTTTCATAAACCACATGGATCCACTAGATGTCATTGCATGTGTGTTCATTTCCAAAACCACATGTATCCACTAGATGTCATTGCATGTGTGTTCTTTTCATAAACCACATGGATCCAATGGATGTCATTGCATGTGTGTTCTTTTCATAAACCACACCGGTCCACTAGATGTCATTGCATGTGTTTTCTTTTCATAAACCACACTGATCCACTAGATGTCATTGCATGTGTGTTCACTAGTGCTAGTGCATGTGTGTTCTTTCATAAACCACATGGATCCACTAGATGTCATTGCCAGTTTGTTCATTTCATAAACCCTACGGATCCACTAGATGTCATTGCATGTGTGTTCTTTTCATAAAGCACATGGATCCACTAGTGTCATTGCATGTGTGTTCTTTTCATAAACTACATGGATCCACTAGATGTCATTGCATGTGTGTTCATTTCCAAAACCACATGTATCCACTAGATGTCATTGCATGTGTGTTCTTTTCATAAAGCACATGGATCCACTAGTGTCATTGCATGTGTGTTGTTTTCATAAACCACATGGATCCACTAGATGTCATTGCATGTGTGTTCATTTCCAAAACCACATGTATCCACTAGATGTCATTGCATGTGTGTTCTTTTCATAAACCACATGGATCCAATGGATGTCATTGCATGTGTGTTCTTTTTATAAACCACATTGAACCACTGATGTCATTGCATGTGTGTTCTTTTCATAAACCACATGGATCCACTAGAGGTGCATGTGTGTTCTTTTCATAAACCACACATATCTAGTAGATGTCATTGCATGTGTGTTCTTTTCCAAAACCACATGTATCCACTAGATGTCATTGCATGTGTGTTCTTTTTATAAACCACACAGATCAAGTAGATGTCATTGCATGTGTGTTCTTTTCATAAACCACATGGATCCACTAGATGTCCTTGCAAGTGTGTTCTTTTCATAAAGCACACTGATCCACTAGATGTCATCGCATGTTTGTTCTTTTCATAAACCACACTGATCCACTAGATGTCATTGCATGTGTGTTCTTTCCATAAAGCACACTGATCCACTAGATGTCATTGCATGTGTGTTCTTTTCATAAACCACACCGATCAACTCGATGTCATTGCATGTGTGTTGTTTTCATAAACCACACCGATCCACTAGATGTCATTGCATGTGTTTTCTTTTCATAAACCACACTGATCCACTAGATGTTATTGCATGTGTGTTCACTAGTGCTAGTGCATGTGTGTTCTTTTCATAAACCACATGGATCCACTAGATGTCATTGCCAGTTTGTTCATTTCATAAACCCTACGGATCCACTAGATGTCATTGCATGTGTGTTCTTTTCATAAAGCACATGGATCCACTAGTGTCATTGCATGTGTGTTGTTTTCATAAACCACATGGATCCACTAGATGTCATCGCATGTGTGTTCATTTCCAAAACCACATGTATCCACTAGATGTCATTGCATGTGTGTTCTTTTCATAAACCACATGGATCCAATAGATGTCATTGCATGTGTGTTCTTTTTATAAACCACATTGAACCACTGATGTCATTGCATGTGTGTTCTTTTCATAAACCACATGGATCCACTAGAGGTGCATGTGTGTTCTTTTCATAAACCACACATATCCAGTAGATGTCATTGCATGTGTGTTCTTTTCCAAAACCACATGTATCCACTAGATGTGATTGCATGTGTGTTCTTTTCATAAACCACATGGATCCAATGGATGTTATTGCATGTGTGTTCTTTTTATAAACCACATTGAACCACTGATGTCATTGCATGTGTGTTCTTTTCATAAACCACATGGATCCACTAGATGTCATTGCATGTGTGTTCTTTTCATAAACCACACAGATCCACTAGATGTAATTACATGTGTGTTCTTTTCATAAACCACATGGATCCATTAGATGTCATTTCATGTGTGTTCTTTTCATAAAGCACACTGATCCACTAGATGTCATTGCATGTTTGTTCTTTTCATAAACCACACTGATCCACTAGATGTCATTGCATGTGTGCTCTTTTCATAAAACACACTGATCCACTAGATGTCATTGCATGTGTGTTCTTTTCATAAACCACACTGATCAAATCGATGTCATTGCATCTGTGTTGTTTTCATAAACCACACCGATCCACTAGATGTCATTGCATGTGTGTTCTTTTCATAAACCACACTGATCCAAAAGATGTCATTGCATGTGTGTTCACTAGTGTCATTGCATGTGTGTTCTTTTCATAAACCACATGGATCCACTAGATGTCATTGCCTGTGTGTTCTTTTTATAAACCACATTGTACCACTGATGTCATTGCATGTGTGTTCTTTTCATAAACCACATGGATCCACTAGATGTCATTGCATGTGTGTTCTTTTCATAAACCACACAGATCCACTAGATGTCATTGCATGTGTGTTATTTTCATAAACGACATGGATCCACTAGATGTCATTGCATGTGTGTTCTTTTCATAAAGCACACTGATCCACTAGATGTGATTGCATGTGTGTTATTTTCATAAACCACACTGATCCACTAGATGTCATTGCATGTGTGTTCACTAGTGCTAGTGCATGTGTGTTCTTTTCATAAACCACATGGATCCACTAGATGTCATTGCATGTGTGTTCTTTTTATAAACCACACAGATCAAGTAGATGTCATTGCATGTGTGTTCTTTTCATAAACCACAAGGATCCACTAGATGTCATTGCAAGTGTGTTCTTTTCATAAAGCACACTGATCCACTAGATGTCGTCGCATGTTTGTTCTTTTCATAAACCACACTGATCCACTAGATGTCATTGCATGTGTGTTCTTTCCATAAAGCACACTGATCCACTAGATGTCATTGCATGTGTGTTCTTTTCATAAACCACACAGATCAACTCGATGTCATTGCATGTGTGTTGTTTTCATAAACCACACCGATCCACTAGATGTCATTGCATGTCTTTTCTTTTCATAAACCACACTGATCCACTAGATGTCATTGCATGTGTGTTCACTAGTGCTAGTGCATGTGTGTTCTTTTCATAAACCACATGGATCCACTAGATGTCATTGCCAGTTTGTTCATTTCATAAACCCTACGGATCCACTAGATGTCATTGCATGTGTGTTCTTTTCATAAAGCACATGGATCCACTAGTGTTATTGCATGTGTGTTGTTTTCATAAACCACATGGATCCACTAGATGTCATCGCATGTGTGTTCATTTCCAAAACCACATGTATCCACTAGATGTCATTGCATGTGTGTTCTTTTCATAAACCACATGGATCCAATGGATGTCATTGCATGTGTGTTCTTTTTATAAACCACATTGAACCACTGATGTCATTGCATGTGTGTTCTTTTCATAAACCACATGGATCCACTAGAGGTGCATGTGTGTTCTTTTCATAAACCACACATATCCAGTAGATGTCATTGCATGTGTGTTCTTTTCCAAAACCACATGTATCCACTAGATGTGATTGCATGTGTGTTCTTTTCATAAACCACATGGATCCAATGGATGTTATTGCATGTGTGTTCTTTTTATAAACCACATTGAACCACTGATGTCATTGCATGTGTGTTCTTTTCATAAACCACATGGATCCACTAGATGTCATTGCATGTGTGTTCTTTTCATAAACCACACAGATCCACTAGATGTAATTACATGTGTGTTCTTTTCATAAACCACATGGATCCATTAGATGTCATTTCATGTGTGTTCTTTTCATAAAGCACACTGATCCACTAGATGTCATTGCATGTGTGCTCTTTTCATAAAACACACTGATCCACTAGATGTCATTGCATGTGTGTTCTTTTCATAAACCACACTGATCAAATCGATGTCATTGCATCTGTGTTGTTTTCATAAACCACACCGATCCACTAGATGTCATTGCATGTGTGTTCTTTTCATAAACCACACTGATCCACAAGATGTCATTGCATGTGTGTTCACTAGTGTCATTGCATGTGTGTTCTTTTCATAAACCACATGGATCCACTAGATGTCATTGCATGTGTGTTCTTTTTATAAATCACATTGTACCACTGATGTCATTGCATGTGTGTTCTTTTCATAAACCACATGGATCCACTAGATGTCATTGCATGTGTGTTCTTTTCATAAACCACACAGATCCACTAGATGTCATTGCATGTGTGTTATTTTCATAAACGACATGGATCCACTAGATGTCATTGCATGTGTGTTCTTTTCATAAAGCACACTGATCCACTAGATGTCATTGCATGTGTGTTCTTTTCATAAACCACACTGATCCACTAGATGTCATTGCATGTGTGTTCACTAGTGCTAGTGCATGTGTGTTCTTTTCATAAACCACATGGATCCACTAGATGTCATTGCATGTGTGTTCTTTTTATAAACCACACAGATCAAGTAGATGTCATTGCATGTGTGTTCTTTTCATAAACCACATGGATCCACTAGATGTCATTGCAAGTGTGTTCTTTTCATAAAGCACACTGATCCACTAGATGTCGTCGCATGTTTGTTCTTTTCATAAACCACACTTATCCACTAGATGTCATTGCATGTGTGTTCTTTCCATAAAGCACACTGATCCACTAGATGTCATTGCATGTGTGTTCTTTTCATAAACCACACAGATCAACTCGATGTCATTGCATGTGTGTTGTTTTCATAAACCACACCGATCCACTAGATGTCATTGCATGTGTTTTCTTTTCATAAACCACACTGATCCACTAGATGTCATTGCATGTGTGCTCTTTCCATAAAACACACTGATCCACTAGATGTCATTGCATGTGTGTTCTTTTCATAAACCACACTGATCAAATCGATGTCATTGCATCTGTGTTGTTTTCATAAACCACACCGATCCACTAGATGTCATTGCATGTGTGTTCTTTTCATAAACCACATTGATCCACAGGATGTCATTGCATGTGTGTTCACTAGTGTCATTGCATGTGTGTTCTTTTCATAAACCACATGGATCCACTAGATGTCATTGCCTGTGTGTTCTTTTTATAAACCACATTGTACCACTGATGTCATTGCATGTGTGTTCTTTTCATAAACCACATGGATCCACTAGATGTCATTGCATGTGTGTTCTTTTCATAAACCACACAGATCCACTAGATGTCATTGCATTGTGTTCTTTTCATAAACGACATGGATCCACTAGATGTCATTGCATGTGTGTTCTTTTCATAAAGCACACTGATCCAATAGATGTCATTGCATGTGTGTTCTTTTCATAAACCACACTGATCCACTAGATGTCATTGCATGTGTGTTCACTAGTGCTAGTGCATGTGTGTTCTTTTCATAAACCACATGGATCCACTAGATGTCATTGCATGTGTGTTCTTTTTATAAACCACACAGATCAAGTAGATGTCATTGCATGTGTGTTCTTTTCATAAACCACATGGATCCACTAGATGTCATTGCAAGTGTGTTCTTTTCATAAAGCACACTGATCCACTAGATGTCATTGCATGTTTGTTCTTTTCATAAACCACACTGATCCACTAGACGTCATTGCATGTGTGTTCTTTCCATAAAGCACACTGATCCACTAGATGTCATTGCATGTGTGTTCTTTTCATAAACCACACAGATCAACTCGATGTCATTGCATGTGTGTTGTTTTCATAAACCATACTGATCCACTAGATGTCATTGCATGTGTTTTCTTTTCATAAACCACACTGATCCACTAGATGTCATTGCATGTGTGTTCACTAGTGCTAGTGCATGTGTGTTCTTTTCATAAACCACATGGATCCACTAGATGTCATTGCATGTGTGTTCTTTCCATAAAACACACTGATCCACTAGATGTCATTGCATGTGTGTTCTTTTCATAAAGCACATGGATCCACTAGTGTCATTGCATGTGTGTTATTTTCATAAACCACATGGATCCACTAGATGTCATTGCATGTGTGTTCATTTCCAAAACCACATGTATCCACTAGATGTCATTGCATGTGTGTTCTTTTCATAAACCACATGGATCCAATGGATGTCATTGCATGTGTGTTCTTTTTATAAACCACATTGAACCACTGATGTCATTGCATGTGTGTTCTTTTCATAAACCAAATGGATACACTAGAGGTGCATGTGTGTTCTTTTCATAAACCACACATATCCAGTAGATGTCATTGCATGTGTGTTCTTTTCATAAACCACACAGATCCACTAGATGTAATTACATGTGTGTTCTTTTCATAAACCACATGGATCCATTAGATGTCATTTCATGTGTGTTCTTTTCATAAAGCACACTGATCCACTAGATGTCATTGCATGTTTGTTCTTTTCATAAACCACACTGATCCACTAGATGTCATTGCATGTGTGCTCTTTTCATAAAACACACTGATCCACTAGATGTCATTGCATGTGTGTTCTTTTCATAAACCACACTGATCAAATCGATGTCATTGCATCTGTGTTGTTTTCATAAACCACACCGATCCACTAGATGTCATTGCATGTGTGTTCTTTTCATAAACCACACTGATCCACAAGATGTCATTGCATGTGTGTTCACTAGTGTCATTGCATGTGTGTTCTTTTCATAAACCACATGGATCCACTAGATGTCATTGCCTGTGTGTTCTTTTTATAAACCACATTGTACCACTGATGTCATTGCATGTGTGTTCTTTTCATAAACCACATGGATCCACTAGATGTCATTGCATGTGTGTTCTTTTCATAAACCACACAGATCCACTAGATGTCATTGCATGTGTGTTATTTTCATAAACGACATGGATCCACTAGATGTCATTGCATGTGTGTTCTTTTCATAAAGCACACTGATCCACTAGATGTGATTGCATGTGTGTTATTTTCATAAACCACACTGATCCACTAGATGTCATTGCATGTGTGTTCACTAGTGCTAGTGCATGTGTGTTCTTTTCATAAACCACATGGATCCACTAGATGTCATTGCATGTGTGTTCTTTTCATAAACCACACAGATCCACTAGATGTAATTACATGTGTGTTCTTTTCATAAACCACATGGATCCATTAGATGTCATTTCATGTGTGTTCTTTTCATAAAGCACACTGGTCCACTAGATGTCATTGCATGTTTGTTCTTTTCATAAACCACACTGATCCACTAGATGTCATTGCATGTGTGCTCTTTTCATAAAACACACTGATCCACTAGATGTCATTGCATGTGTGTTCTTTTCATAAACCACACTGATCAAATCGATGTCATTGCATCTGTGTTGTTTTCATAAACCACACCGATCCACTAGATGTCATTGCATGTGTGTTCTTTTCATAAACCACACTGATCCAAAAGATGTCATTGCATGTGTGTTCACTAGTGTCATTGCATGTGTGTTCTTTTCATAAACCACATGGATCCACTAGATGTCATTGCCTGTTTGTTCTTTTTATAAACCACATTGTACCACTTATGTCATTGCATGTGTGTTCTTTTCATAAACCACATGGATCCACTAGATGTCATTGCATGTGTGTTCTTTTCATAAACCACACAGATCCACTAGATGTCATTGCATGTGTGTTATTTTCATAAACGACATGGATCCACTAGATGTCATTGCATGTGTGTTCTTTTCATAAAGCACACTGATCCACTAGATGTGATTGCATGTGTGTTATTTTCATAAACCACACTGATCCACTAGATGTCATTGCATGTGTGTTCACTAGTGCTAGTGCATGTGTGTTCTTTTCATAAACCACATGGATCCACTAGATGTCATTGCATGTGTGTTCTTTTTATAAACCACACAGATCAAGTAGATGTCATTGCATGTGTGTTCTTTTCATAAACCACATGGATCCACTAGATGTCATTGCAAGTGTGTTCTTTTCATAAAGCACACTGATCCACTAGATGTCGTCGCATGTTTGTTCTTTTCATAAACCACACTGATCCACTAGATGTCATTGCATGTGTGTTCTTTCCATAAAGCACACTGATCCACTAGATGTCATTGCATGTGTGTTCTTTTCATAAACCACACAGATCAACTCGATGTCATTGCATGTGTGTTGTTTTCATAAACCACACCGATCCACTAGATGTCATTGCATGTCTTTTCTTTTCATAAACCACACTGATCCACTAGATGTCATTGCATGTGTGTTCACTAGTGCTAGTGCATGTGTGTTCTTTTCATAAACCACATGGATCCACTAGATGTCATTGCCAGTTTGTTCATTTCATAAACCCTACGGATCCACTAGATGTCATTGCATGTGTGTTCTTTTCATAAAGCACATGGATCCACTAGTGTTATTGCATGTGTGTTGTTTTCATAAACCACATGGATCCACTAGATGTCATCGCATGTGTGTTCATTTCCAAAACCACATGTATCCACTAGATGTCATTGCATGTGTGTTCTTTTCATAAACCACATGGATCCAATGGATGTCATTGCATGTGTGTTCTTTTTATAAACCACATTGAACCACTGATGTCATTGCATGTGTGTTCTTTTCATAAACCACATGGATCCACTAGAGGTGCATGTGTGTTCTTTTCATAAACCACACATATCCAGTAGATGTCATTGCATGTGTGTTCTTTTCCAAAACCACATGTATCCACTAGATGTGATTGCATGTGTGTTCTTTTCATAAACCACATGGATCCAATGGATGTTATTGCATGTGTGTTCTTTTTATAAACCACATTGAACCACTGATGTCATTGCATGTGTGTTCTTTTCATAAACCACATGGATCCACTAGATGTCATTGCATGTGTGTTCTTTTCATAAACCACACAGATCCACTAGATGTAATTACATGTGTGTTCTTTTCATAAACCACATGGATCCATTAGATGTCATTTCATGTGTGTTCTTTTCATAAAGCACACTGATCCACTAGATGTCATTGCATGTGTGCTCTTTTCATAAAACACACTGATCCACTAGATGTCATTGCATGTGTGTTCTTTTCATAAACCACACTGATCAAATCGATGTCATTGCATCTGTGTTGTTTTCATAAACCACACCGATCCACTAGATGTCATTGCATGTGTGTTCTTTTCATAAACCACACTGATCCACAAGATGTCATTGCATGTGTGTTCACTAGTGTCATTGCATGTGTGTTCTTTTCATAAACCACATGGATCCACTAGATGTCATTGCCTGTGTGTTCTTTTTATAAATCACATTGTACCACTGATGTCATTGCATGTGTGTTCTTTTCATAAACCACATGGATCCACTAGATGTCATTGCATGTGTGTTCTTTTCATAAACCACACAGATCCACTAGATGTCATTGCATGTGTGTTATTTTCATAAACGACATGGATCCACTAGATGTCATTGCATGTGTGTTCTTTTCATAAAGCACACTGATCCACTAGATGTCATTGCATGTGTGTTCTTTTCATAAACCACACTGATCCACTAGATGTCATTGCATGTGTGTTCACTAGTGCTAGTGCATGTGTGTTCTTTTCATAAACCACATGGATCCACTAGATGTCATTGCATGTGTGTTCTTTTTATAAACCACACAGATCAAGTAGATGTCATTGCATGTGTGTTCTTTTCATAAACCACATGGATCCACTAGATGTCATTGCAAGTGTGTTCTTTTCATAAAGCACACTGATCCACTAGATGTCGTCGCATGTTTGTTCTTTTCATAAACCACACTGATCCACTAGATGTCATTGCATGTGTGTTCTTTCCATAAAGCACACTGATCCACTAGATGTCATTGCATGTGTGTTCTTTTCATAAACCACACAGATCAACTCGATGTCATTGCATGTGTGTTGTTTTCATAAACCACACCGATCCACTAGATGTCATTGCATGTGTTTTCTTTTCATAAACCACACTGATCCACTAGATGTCATTGCATGTGTGCTCTTTCCATAAAACACACTGATCCACTAGATGTCATTGCATGTGTGTTCTTTTCATAAACCACACTGATCAAATCGATGTCATTGCATCTGTGTTGTTTTCATAAACCACACCGATCCACTAGATGTCATTGCATGTGTGTTCTTTTCATAAACCACATTGATCCACAGGATGTCATTGCATGTGTGTTCACTAGTGTCATTGCATGTGTGTTCTTTTCATAAACCACATGGATCCACTAGATGTCATTGCCTATGTGTTCTTTTTATAAACCACATTGTACCACTGATGTCATTGCATGTGTGTTCTTTTCATAAACCACATGGATCCACTAGATGTCATTGCATGTGTGTTCTTTTCATAAACCACACAGATCCACTAGATGTCATTGCATTGTGTTCTTTTCATAAACGACATGGATCCACTAGATGTCATTGCATGTGTGTTCTTTTCATAAAGCACACTGATCCACTAGATGTCATTGCATGTGTGTTCTTTTCATAAACCACACTGATCCACTAGATGTCATTGCATGTGTGTTCACTAGTGCTAGTGCATGTGTGTTCTTTTCATAAACCACATGGATCCACTAGATGTCATTGCATGTGTGTTCTTTTTATAAACCACACAGATCAAGTAGATGTCATTGCATGTGTGTTCTTTTCATAAACCACATGGATCCACTAGATGTCATTGCAAGTGTGTTCTTTTCATAAAGCACACTGATCCACTAGATGCCATTGCATGTTTGTTCTTTTCATAAACCACACTGATCCACTAGACGTCATTGCATGTGTGTTCTTTCCATAAAGCACACTGATCCACTAGATGTCATTGCATGTGTGTTCTTTTCATAAACCACACAGATCAACTCGATGTCATTGCATGTGTGTTGTTTTCATAAACCATACTGATCCACTAGATGTCATTGCATGTGTTTTCTTTTCATAAACCACACTGATCCACTAGATGTCATTGCATGTGTGTTCACTAGTGCTAGTGCATGTGTGTTCTTTTCATAAACCACATGGATCCACTAGATGTCATTGCATGTGTGTTCTTTCCATAAAACACACTGATCCACTAGATGTCATTGCATGTGTGTTCTTTTCATAAAGCACATGGATCCACTAGTGTCATTGCATGTGTGTTATTTTCATAAACCACATGGATCCACTAGATGTCATTGCATGTGTGTTCATTTCCAAAACCACATGTATCCACTAGATGTCATTGCATGTGTGTTCTTTTCATAAACCACATGGATCCAATGGATGTCATTGCATGTGTGTTCTTTTTATAAACCACATTGAACCACTGATGTCATTGCATGTGTGTTCTTTTCATAAACCAAATGGATACACTAGAGGTGCATGTGTGTTCTTTTCATAAACCACACATATCCAGTAGATGTCATTGCATGTGTGTTCTTTTCATAAACCACACAGATCCACTAGATGTAATTACATGTGTGTTCTTTTCATAAACCACATGGATCCATTAGATGTCATTTCATGTGTGTTCTTTTCATAAAGCCCACTGATCCACTAGATGTCATTGCATGTTTGTTCTTTTCATAAACCACACTGATCCACTAGATGTCATTGCATGTGTGCTCTTTTCATAAAACACACTGATCCACTAGATGTCATTGCATGTGTGTTCTTTTCATAAACCACACTGATCAAATCGATGTCATTGCATCTGTGTTGTTTTCATAAACCACACCGATCCACTAGATGTCATTGCATGTGTGTTCTTTTCATAAACCACACTGATCCACAAGATGTCATTGCATGTGTGTTCACTAGTGTCATTGCATGTGTGTTCTTTTAATAAACCACATGGATCCACTAGATGTCATTGCCTGTGTGTTCTTTTTATAAACCACATTGTACCACTGATGTCATTGCATGTGTGTTCTTTTCATAAACCACATGGATCCACTAGATGTCATTGCATGTGTGTTCTTTTCATAAACCAGACAGATCCACTAGATGTCATTGCATGTGTGTTATTTTCATAAACGACATGGATCCACTAGATGTCATTGCATGTGTGTTCTTTTCATAAAGCACACTGATCCACTAGATGTGATTGCATGTGTGTTATTTTCATAAACCACACTGATCCACTAGATGTCATTGCATGTGTGTTCACTAGTGCTAGTGCATGTGTGTTCTTTTCATAAACCACATGGATCCACTAGATGTCATTGCATGTGTGTTCTTTTTATAAACCACACAGATCAAGTAGATGTCATTGCATGTGTGTTCTTTTCATAAACCACATGGATCCACTAGATGTCATTGCAAGTGTGTTCTTTTCATAAAGCACACTGATCCACTAGATGTCGTCGCATGTTTGTTCTTTTCATAAACCACACTGATCCACTAGATGTCATTGCATGTGTGTTCTTTCCATAAAGCACACTGATCCACTAGATGTCATTGCATGTGTGTTCTTTTCATAAACCACACAGATCAACTCGATGTCATTGCATGTGTGTTGTTTTCATAAACCACACCGATCCACTAGATGTCATTGCATGTCTTTTCTTTTCATAAACCACACTGATCCACTAGATGTCATTGCATGTGTGTTCACTAGTGCTAGTGCATGTGTGTTCTTTTCATAAACCACATGGATCCACTAGATGTCATTGCCAGTTTGTTCATTTCATAAACCCTACGGATCCACTAGATGTCATTGCATGTGTGTTCTTTTCATAAAGCACATGGATCCACTAGTGTCATTGCATGTGTGTTGTTTTCATAAACCACATGGATCCACTAGATGTCATCGCATGTGTGTTCATTTCCAAAACCACATGTATCCACTAGATGTCATTGCATGTGTGTTCTTTTCATAAACCACATGGATCCAATGGATGTCATTGCATGTGTGTTCTTTTTATAAACCACATTGAACCACTGATGTCATTGCATGTGTGTTCTTTTCATAAACCACATGGATCCACTAGAGGTGCATGTGTGTTCTTTTCATAAACCACACATATCCAGTAGATGTCATTGCATGTGTGTTCTTTTCCAAAACCACATGTATCCACTAGATGTGATTGCATGTGTGTTCTTTTCATAAACCACATGGATCCAATGGATGTTATTGCATGTGTGTTCTTTTTATAAACCACATTGAACCACTGATGTCATTGCATGTGTGTTCTTTTCATAAACCACATGGATCCACTAGATGTCATTGCATGTGTGTTCTTTTCATAAACCACACAGATCCACTAGATGTAATTACATGTGTGTTCTTTTCATAAACCACATGGATCCATTAGATGTCATTTCATGTGTGTTCTTTTCATAAAGCACACTGATCCACTAGATGTCATTGCATGTTTGTTCTTTTCATAAACCACACTGATCCACTAGATGTCATTGCATGTGTGCTCTTTTCATAAAACACACTGATCCACTAGATGTCATTGCATGTGTGTTCTTTTCATAAACCACACTGATCAAATCGATGTCATTGCATCTGTGTTGTTTTCATAAACCACACCGATCCACTAGATGTCATTGCATGTGTGTTCTTTTCATAAACCACACTGATCCACAAGATGTCATTGCATGTGTGTTCACTAGTGTCATTGCATGTGTGTTCTTTTCATAAACCACATGGATCCACTAGATGTCATTGCCTGTGTGTTCTTTTTATAAATCACATTGTACCACTGATGTCATTGCATGTGTGTTCTTTTCATAAACCACATGGATCCACTAGATGTCATTGCATGTGTGTTCTTTTCATAAACCACACAGATCCACTAGATGTCATTGCATGTGTGTTATTTTCATAAACGACATGGATCCACTAGATGTCATTGCATGTGTGTTCTTTTCATAAAGCACACTGATCCACTAGATGTCATTGCATGTGTGTTCTTTTCATAAACCACACTGATCCACTAGATGTCATTGCATGTGTGTTCACTAGTGCTAGTGCATGTGTGTTCTTTTCATAAACCACATGGATCCACTAGATGTCATTGCATGTGTGTTCTTTTTATAAACCACACAGATCAAGTAGATGTCATTGCATGTGTGTTCTTTTCATAAATCACATGGATCCACTAGATGTCATTGCAAGTGTGTTCTTTTCATAAAGCACACTGATCCACTAGATGTCGTCGCATGTTTGTTCTTTTCATAAACCACACTGATCCACTAGATGTCATTGCATGTGTGTTCTTTCCATAAAGCACACTGATCCACTAGATGTCATTGCATGTGTGTTCTTTTCATAAACCACACAGATCAACTCGATGTCATTGCATGTGTGTTGTTTTCATAAACCACACCGATCCACTAGATGTCATTGCATGTGTTTTCTTTTCATAAACCACACTGATCCACTAGATGTCATTGCATGTGTGCTCTTTCCATAAAACACACTGATCCACTAGATGTCATTGCATGTGTGTTCTTTTCATAAACCACACTGATCAAATCGATGTCATTGCATCTGTGTTGTTTTCATAAACCACACCGATCCACTAGATGTCATTGCATGTGTGTTCTTTTCATAAACCACATTGATCCACAGGATGTCATTGCATGTGTGTTCACTAGTGTCATTGCATGTGTGTTCTTTTCATAAACCACATGGATCCACTAGATGTCATTGCCTGTGTGTTCTTTTTATAAACCACATTGTACCACTGATGTCATTGCATGTGTGTTCTTTTCATAAACCACATGGATCCACTAGATGTCATTGCATGTGTGTTCTTTTCATAAACCACACAGATCCACTAGATGTCATTGCATTGTGTTCTTTTCATAAACGACATGGATCCACTAGATGTCATTGCATGTGTGTTCTTTTCATAAAGCACACTGATCCACTAGATGTCATTGCATGTGTGTTCTTTTCATAAACCACACTCATCCACTAGATGTCATTGCATGTGTGTTCACTAGTGCTAGTGCATGTGTGTTCTTTTCATAAACCACATGGATCCACTAGATGTCATTGCATGTGTGTTCTTTTTATAAACCACACAGATCAAGTAGATGTCATTGCATGTGTGTTCTTTTCATAAACCACATGGATCCACTAGATGTCATTGCAAGTGTGTTCTTTTCATAAAGCACACTGATCCACTAGATGTCATTGCATGTTTGTTCTTTTCATAAACCACACTGATCCACTAGACGTCATTGCATGTGTGTTCTTTCCATAAAGCACACTGATCCACTAGATGTCATTGCATGTGTGTTCTTTTCATAAACCACACAGATCAACTCGATGTCATTGCATGTGTGTTGTTTTCATAAACCATACTGATCCACTAGATGTCATTGCATGTGTTTTCTTTTCATAAACCACACTGATCCACTAGATGTCATTGCATGTGTGTTCACTAGTGCTAGTGCATGTGTGTTCTTTTCATAAACCACATGGATCCACTAGATGTCATTGCATGTGTGTTCTTTCCATAAAACACACTGATCCACTAGATGTCATTGCATGTGTGTTCTTTTCATAAAGCACATGGATCCACTAGTGTCATTGCATGTGTGTTATTTTCATAAACCACATGGATCCACTAGATGTCATTGCATGTGTGTTCATTTCCAAAACCACATGTATCCACTAGATGTCATTGCATGTGTGTTCTTTTCATAAACCACATGGATCCAATGGATGTCATTGCATGTGTGTTCTTTTTATAAACCACATTGAACCACTGATGTCATTGCATGTGTGTTCTTTTCATAAACCAAATGGATACACTAGAGGTGCATGTGTGTTCTTTTCATAAACCACACATATCCAGTAGATGTCATTGCATGTGTGTTCTTTTCATAAACCACACAGATCCACTAGATGTAATTACATGTGTGTTCTTTTCATAAACCACATGGATCCATTAGATGTCATTTCATGTGTGTTCTTTTCATAAAGCACACTGATCCACTAGATGTCATTGCATGTTTGTTCTTTTCATAAACCACACTGATCCACTAGATGTCATTGCATGTGTGCTCTTTTCATAAAACACACTGATCCACTAGATGTCATTGCATGTGTGTTCTTTTCATAAACCACACTGATCAAATCGATGTCATTGCATCTGTGTTGTTTTCATAAACCACACCGATCCACTAGATGTCATTGCATGTGTGTTCTTTTCATAAACCACACTGATCCACAAGATGTCATTGCATGTGTGTTCACTAGTGTCATTGCATGTGTGTTCTTTTCATAAACCACATGGATCCACTAGATGTCATTGCCTGTGTGTTCTTTTTATAAACCACATTGTACCACTGATGTCATTGCATGTGTGTTCTTTTCATAAACCACATGGATCCACTAGATGTCATTGCATGTGTGTTCTTTTCATAAACCACACAGATCCACTAGATGTCATTGCATGTGTGTTATTTTCATAAACGACATGGATCCACTAGATGTCATTGCATGTGTGTTCTTTTCATAAAGCACACTGATCCACTAGATGTGATTGCATGTGTGTTATTTTCATAAACCACACTGATCCACTAGATGTCATTGCATGTGTGTTCACTAGTGCTAGTGCATGTGTGTTCTTTTCATAAACCACATGGATCCACTAGATGTCATTGCATGTGTGTTCTTTTTATAAACCACACAGATCAAGTAGATGTCATTGCATGTGTGTTCTTTTCATAAACCACATGGATCCACTAGATGTCATTGCAAGTGTGTTCTTTTCATAAAGCACACTGATCCACTAGATGTCGTCGCATGTTTGTTCTTTTCATAAACCACACTGATCCACTAGATGTCATTGCATGTGTGTTCTTTCCATAAAGCACACTGATCCACTAGATGTCATTGCATGTGTGTTCTTTTCATAAACCACACAGATCAACTCGATGTCATTGCATGTGTGTTGTTTTCATAAACCACACCGATCCACTAGATGTCATTGCATGTCTTTTCTTTTCATAAACCACACTGATCCACTAGATGTCATTGCATGTGTGTTCACTAGTGCTAGTGCATGTGTGTTCTTTTCATAAACCACATGGATCCACTAGATGTCATTGCCAGTTTGTTCATTTCATAAACCCTACGGATCCACTAGATGTCATTGCATGTGTGTTCTTTTCATAAAGCACATGGATCCACTAGTGTCATTGCATGTGTGTTGTTTTCATAAACCACATGGATCCACTAGATGTCATCGCATGTGTGTTCATTTCCAAAACCACATGTATCCACTAGATGTCATTGCATGTGTGTTCTTTTCATAAACCACATGGATCCAATGGATGTCATTGCATGTGTGTTCTTTTTATAAACCACATTGAACCACTGATGTCATTGCATGTGTGTTCTTTTCATAAACCACATGGATCCACTAGAGGTGCATGTGTGTTCTTTTCATAAACCACACATATCCAGTAGATGTCATTGCATGTGTGTTCTTTTCCAAAACCACATGTATCCACTAGATGTGATTGCATGTGTGTTCTTTTCATAAACCACATGGATCCAATGGATGTTATTGCATGTGTGTTCTTTTTATAAACCACATTGAACCACTGATGTCATTGCATGTGTGTTCTTTTCATAAACCACATGGATCCACTAGATGTCATTGCATGTGTGTTCTTTTCATAAACCACACAGATCCACTAGATGTAATTACATGTGTGTTCTTTTCATAAACCACATGGATCCATTAGATGTCATTTCATGTGTGTTCTTTTCATAAAGCACACTGATCCACTAGATGTCATTGCATGTTTGTTCTTTTCATAAACCACACTGATCCACTAGATGTCATTGCATGTGTGCTCTTTTCATAAAACACACTGATCCACTAGATGTCATTGCATGTGTGTTCTTTTCATAAACCACACTGATCAAATCGATGTCATTGCATCTGTGTTGTTTTCATAAACCACACCGATCCACTAGATGTCATTGCATGTGTGTTCTTTTCATAAACCACACTGATCCACAAGATGTCATTGCATGTGTGTTCACTAGTGTCATTGCATGTGTGTTCTTTTCATAAACCACATGGATCCACTAGATGTCATTGCCTGTGTGTTCTTTTTATGAACCACATTGTACCACTGATGTCATTGCATGTGTGTTCTTTTCATAAACCACATGGATCCACTAGATGTCATTGCATGTGTGTTCTTTTCATAAACCACACAGATCCACTAGATGTCATTGCATGTGTGTTATTTTCATAAACGACATGGATCCACTAGATGTCATTGCATGTGTGTTCTTTTCATAAAGCACACTGATCCACTAGATGTCATTGCATGTGTGTTCTTTTCATAAACCACACTGATCCACTAGATGTCATTGCATGTGTGTTCACTAGTGCTAGTGCATGTGTGTTCTTTTCATAAACCACATGGATCCACTAGATGTCATTGCATGTGTGTTCTTTTTATAAAGCACACAGATCAAGTAGATGTCATTGCATGTGTGTTCTTTTCATAAACCACATGGATCCACTAGATGTCATTGCAAGTGTGTTCTTTTCATAAAGCACACTGATCCACTAGATGTCGTCGCATGTTTGTTCTTTTCATAAACCACACTGATCCACTAGATGTCATTGCATGTGTGTTCTTTCCATAAAGCACACTGATCCACTAGATGTCATTGCATGTGTGTTCTTTTCATAAACCACACAGATCAACTCGATGTCATTGCATGTGTGTTGTTTTCATAAACCACACCGATCCACTAGATGTCATTGCATGTGTTTTCTTTTCATAAACCACACTGATCCACTAGATGTCATTGCAGGTGTGTTCACTAGTGCTAGTGCATGTGTGTTCTTTTCATAAACCACATGGATCCACTAGATGTCATTGCCAGTTTGTTCATTTCATAAACCCTACGGATCCACTAGATGTCATTGCATGTGTGTTCTTTTCATAAAGCACATGGATCCACTAGTGTCATTGCATGTGTGTTGTTTTCATAAACCACATGGATCCACTAGATGTCATTGCATGTGTGTTCATTTCCAAAACCACATGTATCCACTAGATGTCATTGCATGTGTGTTCTTTTCATAAACCACATGGATCCAATGGATGTCATTGCATGTGTGTTCTTTTTATAAACCACATTGAACCACTGATGTCATTGCATGTGTGTTCTTTTCATAAACCACATGGATCCACTAGAGGTGCATGTGTGTTCTTTTCATAAACCACACATATCCAGTAGATGTCATTGCATGTGTGTTCTTTTCCAAAACCACATGTATCCACTAGATGTGATTGCATGTGTGTTCTTTTCATAAACCACATGGATCCAATGGATGTTATTGCATGTGTGTTCTTTTTATAAACCACATTGAACCACTGATGTCATTGCATGTGTGTTCTTTTCATAAACCACATGGATCCACTAGATGTCATTGCATGTGTGTTCTTTTCATAAACCACACAGATCCACTAGATGTAATTACATGTGTGTTCTTTTCATAAACCACATGGATCCATTAGATGTCATTTCATGTGTGTTCTTTTCATAAAGCACACTGATCCACTAGATGTCATTGCATGTTTGTTCTTTTCATAAACCACACTGATCCACTAGATGTCATTGCATGTGTGCTCTTTCCATAAAACACACTGATCCACTAGATGTCATTGCATGTGTGTTCTTTTCATAAACCACACTGATCAAATCGATGTCATTGCATCTGTGTTGTTTTCATAAACCACACCGATCCACTAGATGTCATTGCATGTGTGTTCTTTTCATAAACCACATTGATCCACAGGATGTCATTGCATGTGTGTTCACTAGTGTCATTGCATGTGTGTTCTTTTCATAAACCACATGGATCCACTAGATGTCATTGCCTGTGTGTTCTTTTTATAAACCACATTGTACCACTGATGTCATTGCATGTGTGTTCTTTTCATAAACCACATGGATCCACTAGATGTCATTGCATGTGTGTTCTTTTCATAAACCACACAGATCCACTAGATGTCATTGCATTGTGTTCTTTTCATAAACGACATGGATCCACTACATGTCATTGCATGTGTGTTCTTTTCATAAAGCACACTGATCCACTAGATGTCATTGCATGTGTGTTCTTTTCATAAACCACACTGATCCACTAGATGTCATTGCATGTGTGTTCACTAGTGCTAGTGCATGTGTGTTCTTTTCATAAACCACATGGATCCACTAGATGTCATTGCATGTGTGTTCTTTTTATAAACCACACAGATCAAGTAGATGTCATTGCATGTGTGTTCTTTTCATAAACCACATGGATCCACTAGATGTCATTGCAAGTGTGTTCTTTTCATAAAGCACACTGATCCACTAGATGTCATTGCATGTTTGTTCTTTTCATAAACCACACTGATCCACTAGACGTCATTGCATGTGTGTTCTTTCCATAAAGCACACTGATCCACTAGATGTCATTGCATGTGTGTTCTTTTCATAAACCACACAGATCAACTCGATGTCATTGCATGTGTGTTGTTTTCATAAACCATACTGATCCACTAGATGTCATTGCATGTGTTTTCTTTTCATAAACCACACTGATCCACTAGATGTCATTGCATGTGTGTTCACTAGTGCTAGTGCATGTGTGTTCTTTTCATAAACCACATGGATCCACTAGATGTCATTGCATGTGTGTTCTTTCCATAAAACACACTGATCCACTAGATGTCATTGCATGTGTGTTCTTTTCATAAAGCACATGGATCCACTAGTGTCATTGCATGTGTGTTATTTTCATAAACCACATGGATCCACTAGATGTCATTGCATGTGTGTTCATTTCCAAAAACACATGTATCCACTAGATGTCATTGCATGTGTGTTCTTTTCATAAACCACATGGATCCAATGGATGTCATTGCATGTGTGTTCTTTTTATAAACCACATTGAACCACTGATGTCATTGCATGTGTGTTCTTTTCATAAACCAAATGGATACACTAGAGGTGCATGTGTGTTCTTTTCATAAACCACACATATCCAGTAGATGTCATTGCATGTGTGTTCTTTTCCAAAACCACATGTATCCACTAGATGTGATTGCATGTGTGTTCTTTTCATATACCACATGGATCCAATGGATGTTATTGCATGTGTGCTCTTTTTATAAACCACATTGAACCACTGATGTCATTGCATGTGTGTTCTTTTCATAAACCACATGGATCCACTAGATGTCATTGCATGTGTGTTCTTTTCATAAACCACACAGATCCACTAGATGTAATTACATGTGTGTTCTTTTCATAAACCACATGGATCCTTTAGATGTCATTTCATGTGTGTTCTTTTCATAAAGCACACTGATCCACTAGATGTCATTGCATGTTTGTTCTTTTCATAAACCACACTGATCCATTAGATGTCATTGCATGTGTGCTCTTTCCATAAAACACACTGATCCACTAGATGTCATTGCATGTGTGTTCTTTTCATAAACCACACTGATCAAATCGATGTCATTGCATCTGTGTTGTTTTCATAAACCACACCGATCCACTAGATGTCATTGCATGTGTGTTCTTTTCATAAACCACACTGATCCACAAGATGTCATTGCATGTGTGTTCACTAGTGTCATTGCATGTGTGTTCTTTTCATAAACCACATGGATCCACTAGATGTCGTTGCCTGTGTGTTCTTTTTATAAACCACATTGTACCACTGATGTCATTGCATGTGTGTTCTTTTCATAAACCACATGGATCCACTAGATGTCATTGCATGTGTGTTCTTTTCATAAACCACACAGATCCACTAGATGTCATTGCATGTGTGTTCTTTTCCTAAACGACATGGATCCACTAGATGTCATTGCATGTGTGTTCTTTTCATAAAGCACACTGATCCACTAGATGTCATTGCATGTGTGTTCTTTTCATAAACCACACTGATCCACTAGATGTCATTGCATGTGTGTTCACTAGTGCTAGTGCATGTGTGTTCTTTTCATAAACCACATGGATCCACTAGATGTCATTGCCTGTTTGTCCAATTCATAAACCCTACGGATCCACTAGATGTCATTGGATGTGTGTTCTTTTCATAAAGCACATGGATCCACTAGTGTCATTGCATGTGTGTTGTTTTCATAAACCACATGGATCCACTAGATGTCATTGCATGTGTGTTCACTAGTGCTAGTGCATGTGTGTTCTTTTCATAAACCACATGGATCCACTAGATGTCATTGCCTGTTTGTCCATTTCATAAACCCTACGGATCCACTAGATGTCATTGGATGTGTGTTCTTTTCATAAACCACATGGATCCACTAGAGGTCATTGCATGTGTGTTCTTTTCATAAACCACACATATCCAGTAGATGTCATTGCATGTGTGTTCTTTTCCAAAACCACATGTATCCACTAGATGTGATTGCATGTGTGTTCTTTTCATAAACCACATGGATCCAATGGATGTTATTGCATGTGTGTTCTTTTTATAAACCACATTGAACCACTGATGTCATTGCATGTGTGTTCTTTTCATAAACCACATGGATCCAATAGATTTCATTGCATGTGTGTTCTTTTCATAAACCACACAGATCCACTAGATGTAATTACATGTGTGTTCTTTTCATAAACCACATGGATCCACTAGATGTCATTTAATGTGTGTTCTTTTCATAAAGCACACTGATCCACTAGATGTCATTGCATGTTTGTTCTTTTCATAAACCACACTGATCCACTAGATGTCATTGCATGTGTGTTCTTTCCATAAAACACACTAATCCACTAGATGTCATTGCATGTGTGTTCTTTTCATAAACCACACTGATCAAACGATGTCATTGCATCTGTGTTGTTTTCATAAACCACATCGATCCACTAGATGTCATTGCATGTGTGTTCTTTTCATAAACCACACTGATCCACAAGATATCATTGCATGTGTGTTCACTAGTGTCATTGCATGTGTGTTCTTTTCATAAACCACATGGATCCACTAGATGTCATTGCCTGTGTGTTCTTTTTATAAATCACATTGAACCACTGATGTCATTGCATGTTTGTTCTTTTCATAAACCACATGGATCCACTAGATGTCATTGCATGTGTGTTCTTTTCATAAACCACACAGATCCACTAGATGTCATTGCATGTGTGTTCTTTTCATAAACCACATGGATCCACTAGATATCATTGCATGTGTGTTCTTTTCATAAAGCACACTGATCCACTAGATGTCATTGCATGTGTGTTCTTTTCATAAACCACACTGATCCACTAGATGTCATTGCATGTATGTTCTTTTCATAAAGCACACTGATCCACTAGATGTCATTGGATGCGTGTTCTTTTCATAAACCACATGGATCCACTAGATGTCATTGCATGTGTGTTCATTTCATAAACCACATGGATCCAATAGTGTCATTGCACGTGTGTTCTTTTCATAAACCACACCGATCCACTAGGTGTCATTGTATATGTGTTCTTTCCATAAACCACACTGCTCCACTTATGTCATTGCATGTGTGTTATTTTCATAAACCACACTGATCTGAAAGATGTCATTGCATGTTTGTTCCTTAAATAAACCACATGGATCTACTAGATGTCATTGCATGGGTGTTCCTTTCATAAACCACATGGATCCACTAGATGTCATTGCATGCGTGTTCTTTTCATAAACCACACTAATCAACTCGATGTCATTGCATGTGTGTTCTTTTCATAAACCACACTGATCCACTAGATGTCATTGCATATGTGTTGTTTTCATAAACCACACTGATCCAATAGATGTCATTGCATATGTGTTCACTAGTGTTATTGCATGTGTGTTCTTTTCATAAACCACATGGATCCAATAGATGTCATTGCATGTGTGTTCTTTTCATAAACCACACAGATCCACTAGATGTAATTACATGTGTGTTCTTTTCATAAACCACATGGATCCACTAGATGTCATTTCATGTGTGTTCTTTTCATAAAGCACACTGATCCACTAGATGTCATTGCATGTTTGTTCTTTTCATAAACCACACTGATCCACTAGATGTCATTGCATGTGTGTTCTTTCCATAAAACACACTAATCCACTAGATGTCATTGCATGTGTGTTCTTTTCATAAACCACACTGATCAAACGATGTCATTGCATCTGTGTTGTTTTCATAAACCACATCGATCCACTAGATGTCATTGCATGTGTGTTCTTTTCATAAACCACACTGATCCACAAGATATCATTGCATGTGTGTTCACTAGTGTCATTGCATGTGTGTTCTTTTCATAAACCACATGGATCCACTAGATGTCATTGCCTGTGTGTTCTTTTTATAAATCACATTGAACCACTGATGTCATTGCATGTGTGTTCTTTTCATAAACCACATGGATCCACTAGATGTCATTGCATGTGTGTTCTTTTCATAAACCACACAGATCCACTAGATGTCATTGCATGTGTGTTCTTTTCATAAACCACATGGATCCACTAGATGTCATTGCATGTGTGTTCTTTTCATAAAGCACACTGATCCACTAGATGTCATTGCATGTGTGTTCTTTTCATAAACCACACTGATCCACTAGATGTCATTCCATGTATGTTCTTTTCATAAAGCACACTGATCCACTAGATGTCATTGGATGCGTGTTCTTTTCATAAACCACATGGATCCACTAGATGTCATTGCATGTGTGTTCATTTCATAAACCACATGGATCCAATAGTGTCATTGCACGTGTGTTCTTTTCATAAACCACACCGATCCACTAGGTGTCATTGTATATGTGTTCTTTCCATAAACCACACTGCTCCACTTATGTCATTGCATGTGTGTTATTTTCATAAACCACACTGATCTGAAAGATGTCATTGCATGTTTGTTCCTTAAATAAACCACATGGATCTACTAGATGTCATTGCATGGGTGTTCCTTTCATAAACCACATGGATCCACTAGATGTCATTGCATGCGTGTTCTTTTCATAAACCACACTGATCAACTCGATGTCATTGCATGTGTGTTCTTTTCATAAACCACACTGATCCACTAGATGTCATTGCATATGTGTTGTTTTCATAAACCACACTGATCCAATAGATGTCATTGCATATGTGTTCACTAGTGTTATTGCATGTGTGTTCTTTTCATAAACCACATGGATCCACTAGATTTCATCGCATGTGTGTTCATTTCATAAACCACATGGATACACTAGTGTCATTGTATGTGTATTCTTTTCATAAACCACATGGATCCAACAGACGTCATTGCATGTGTGTTCTTTTCATAAACCACACTAATCCACTTATAAATATTACATGTGTGTTCTTTTCATAAACCACACCGATCCGAAAGATGTCATTGCATGTGTGTTCATTTTTTAAACCACATTGATCCACTAGTGTCATTGCATGTGTGTTCTTTTCCTAGACCACAATGATCCACTAGATGTCATTGCATGTGTGATTGTTTCATAAATCACATGGATCCACTACATGTCATTAAATGTGTGTTCTTTTCATAAACCACATGGGTCCACTATATGTCATTCCATGTGTGTTCTTTTCATAAACCACATGGATCCACTAGATGTCAGTGCATGTGTGTTCTTTCCATAAAGCACATGGATCCACTAATGTCATTGCATGTGTGTTCTTTTCATAAACCACATGGATCCACTGGATGTCATTGCATGTTTGTTCTTTTCATAAACCACATGGATCCACTAGATGCCATTGCACGTGTGTTCTTTTCATAAACCAAATGGATCCAGTAGATGTTATTGCATGTGTGTTCATTTCATAAAACCTACGGATCCACTAGATGTCATTGCATGTGTGTTCTTTTCATAAAGCACATGGATCCACTAGTGTCATTGCGTGTGTGTTGTTTTCATAAACCACATGGATCCACTAGATGTCATTGCATGTGTGTTCTTTTCATAAACCACACTGATCAAATCGATGTCATTGCATCTGTGTTGTTTTCATAAACCACACCGATCCACTAGATGTCATTGCATGTGTGTTCTTTTCATAAACCACACTGATCCACAAGATGTCATTGCATGTGTGTTCACTAGTGTCATTGCATGTGTGTTCTTTTCATAAACCACATGGATCCACTAGATGTCATTGCCTGTGTGTTCTTTTTATAAACCACATTGTACCACTGATGTCATTGCATGTGTGTTCTTTTCATAAACCACATGGATCCACTAGATGTCATTGCATGTGTGTTTTTTCATAAACCACACAGATCCACTAGATGTCATTGCATGTGTGTTCTTTTCATAAACGACATGGATCCACTAGATGTCATTGCATGTGTGTTCTTTTCATAAAGCACACTGATCCACTAGATGTCATTGCATGTGTGTTCTTTTCATAAACCACACTGATCCACTAGATGTCATTGCATGTGTGTTCACTAGTGCTAGTGCATGTGTGTTCTTTTCATAAACCACATGGATCCACTAGATGTCATTGCCTGTTTGTCCATTTCATAAACCCTACGGATCCACTAGATGTCATTGGATGTGTGTTCTTTTCATAAAGCACATGGATCCACTAGTGTCATTGCATGTGTGTTGTTTTCATAAACCACATGGATCCACTAGATGTCATTGCATGTGTGTTCATTTCCAAAACCACATGTATCCACTAGATGTCATTGCATGTGTGTTCTTTTCATAAACCACACTGATCCACTAGATGTCATTGCATGTGTGTTCACTAGTGCTAGTGCATGTGTGTTCTTTTCATAAACCACATGGATCCACTAGATGTCATTGCCTGTTTGTCCATTTCATAAACCCTATGGATCCACTAGATGTCATTGGATGTGTGTTCTTTTCATAAACCACATGGATCCACTAGAGGTCATTGCATGTGTGTTCTTTTCATAAACCACACATATCCAGTAGATGTCATTGCATGTGTGTTCTTTTCCAAAACCACATGTATCCACTAGATGTGATTGCATGTGTGTTCTTTTCATAAACCACATGGATCCAATGGATGTTATTGCATGTGTGTTCTTTTTATAAACCACATTGAACCACTGATGTCATTGCATGTGTGTTCTTTTCATAAACCACATGGATCCAATAGATGTCATTGCATGTGTGTTCTTTTCATAAACCACACAGATCCACTAGATGTAATTACATGTGTGTTCTTTTCATAAACCACATGGATCCACTAGATGTCATTTCATGTGTGTTCTTTTCATAAAGCACACTGATCCACTAGATGTCATTGCATGTTTGTTCTTTTGATAAACCACACTGATCCACTAGATGTCATTGCATGTGTGTTCTTTCCATAAAACACACTAATCCACTAGATGTCATTGCATGTGTGTTCTTTTCATAAACCACACTGATCAAACGATGTCATTGCATCTGTGTTGTTTTCATAAACCACATCGATCCACTAGATGTCATTGCATGTGTGTTCTTTTCATAAACCACACTGATCCACAAGATATCATTGCATGTGTGTTCACTAGTGTCATTGCATGTGTGTTCTTTTCATAAACCACATGGATCCACTAGATGTCATTGCCTGTGTGTTCTTTTTATAAATCACATTGAACCACTGATGTCATTGCATGTGTGTTCTTTTCATAAACCACATGGATCCACTAGATGTCATTGCATGTGTGTTCTTTTCATAAACCACACAGATCCACTAGATGTCATTGCATGTGTGTTCTTTTCATAAACCACATGGATCCACTAGATGTCATTGCATGTGTGTTCTTTTCATAAAGCACACTGATACACTAGATGTCATTGCATGTGTGTTCTTTTCATAAACCACACTGATCCACTAGATGTCATTGCATGTATGTTCTTTTCATAAAGCACACTGATCCACTAGATGTCATTGGATGCGTGTTCTTTTCATAAACCACATGGATCCACTAGATGTCATTGCATGTGTGTTCATTTCATAAACCACATGGATCAAATAGTGTCATTGCACGTGTGTTCTTTTCATAAACCACACCGATCCACTAGGTGTCATTTAATATGTGTTCTTTCCATAAACCACACTGCTCCACTTATGTCATTGCATGTGTGTTATTTTCATAAACCACACTGATCTGAAAGATGTCATTGCATGTTTGTTCCTTAAATAAACCACATGGATCTACTAGATGTCATTGCATGGGTGTTCCTTTCATAAACCACATGGATCCACTAGATGTCATTGCATGCGTGTTCTTTTCATAAACCACACTGATCAACTGGATGTCATTGCATGTGTGTTCTTTTCATAAACCACACTGATCCACTAGATGTCATTGCATATGTGTTGTTTTCATAAACCACACTGATCCAATAGATGTCATTGCATATGTGTTCACTAGTGTTATTGCATGTGTGTTCTTTTCATAAACCACATGGATCCACTAGATTTCATCGCATGTGTGTTCATTTCATAAACCACATGGATACACTAGTGTCATTGTATGTGTATTCTTTTCATAAACCACATGGATCCAACAGACGTCATTGCATGTGTGTTCTTTTCATAAACCACACTAATCCACTTATAAATATTACATGTGTGTTATTTTCATAAACCACACCGATCCGAAAGATGTCATTGCATGTGTGTTCATTTCTTAAACCACATTGATCCACTAGTGTCATTGCATGTGTGTTCTTTTCCTAGACCACAATGATCCACTAGATGTCATTGCATGTGTGATTGTTTCATAAATCACATGGATCCACTACATGTCATTAAATGTGTGTTCTTTTCATAAACCACATGGGTCCACTATATGTCATTCCATGTGTGTTCTTTTCATAAACCACATGGATCCACTAGATGTCAGTGCATGTGTGTTCTTTCCATAAAGCACATGGATCCACTAATGTCATTGCATGTGTGTTCTTTTCATAAACCACATGGATCCACTGGATGCCATTGCATGTTTGTTCTTTTCATAAACCACATGGATCCACTAGATGCCATTGCACGTGTGTTCTTTTCATAAACCAAATGGATCCAGTAGATGTCATTGCATGTGTGTTCATTTCATAAAACCTACGGATCCACTAGATGTCATTGCATGTGTGTTCTTTTCATAAAGCACATGGATCCACTAGTGTCATTGCGTGTGTGTTGTTTTCATAAACCACATGGATCCATTAGATGTTATTGCATGTGTGTTCTTTTCAAAAACCACATGTATCCACTAGATGTCATTGCATGTGTGTTCTTTTCATAAACCACATGGATCCAATGGATGTCATTGCATGTTTGTTCTTTTTATAAACCACATTGAACCACTGATGTCATTGCATATGTGTTCTTTTCATAAACCACATGGATCCACTAGATGTCATTGCATGTGTGTTCTTTTCATAAACCACACTGATCAACTCGATGTCATTGCATGTGTGTTCTTTTCATAAACCACACTAATCCACTAGATGTCATTGCATGTGTGTTGTTTTCATAAACCACACTGATCCAATAGATGTCATTGCATCTGTGTTCACTAGTGTCATTGCATGTGTGTTCTTTTCATAAACCACATGGATCCACTAGATTTCATCGCATGTGTTTTCATTTCGTAAACCACATGGATACACTAGTGTCATTGCATGTGTATTCTTTTCATAAACCACATGGATCCAACAGACGTCATTGCATGTGTGTTCTTTTCATAAACCACACTAATCCACCTATAACATTACATGTGTGTTCTTTATATAAACCACACCGATCCGAAAGATGTCATTGCATGTGTGTTCATTTTATAAACCACATTGATCCACTAGTGTCATTGCATGTGTGTTCTTTTCCTAGACCACAATGATCCACTAGATGTCATTGCATGTGTGATCGTTTCATAAATCACATGGATCCACTACATGTCATTAAATGTGTGTTCTTTTCATAAACCACATGGGTCCACTATATGTCATTGCATGTGTGTTCTTTTCATAAACCACATGGATCCACTAGATGTCAGTGCATGTGTGTTCTTTTCATAAAGCACGTGGATCCACTGATGTCATTGCATGTGTGTTCTTTTCATAAACCACATGGATCCACTAGATGTCATTGCATGTTTGTTCTTTTCATAAACCACATGGATCCACTAGATGTCATTGCATGTGTGTCCTTTTCATAAACCAGATAGATCCACTAGATGTCATTGCATGTGTGTTCATTTCATAAACCCTACGGATCCACTAGATGTCATTGCATGTGTGTTATTTTCATAAAGCACATGGATCCACTAGTGTCATTGCGTGTGTGTTGTTTTCATAAACCACATGGATCCACTAGATGTTATTGCATGTGTGTTCTTTTCCAAAACCACATGTATCCACTAGATGTCATTGCATGTGTCTTCTTTTCATAAACCACATGGATCCAATGGATGTCATTGCATGTGTGTTCTTTTCATAAACCACACTGATCCACTAGATGTCATTGCATGTGTGTTCTTTTCATAAAGCACACTGATCCACTAGATGTCATTGCATGTGTGTTCTTTTCATAAACCACACTGATCCACTAGATGTCATTGCATGTATGTTCTTTTCATAAAGCACACTGATCCACTAGATGTCATTGGATGCGTGTTCTTTTCATAAACCACATGGATCCACTAGATGTCATTGCATGTGTGTTCATTTCATAAACCACATGGATCCAATAGTGTCATTGCACGTGTGTTCTTTTCATAAACCACACTGATCCACTAGGTGTCATTGTATATGTGTTCTTTCCATAAACCACACTGCTCCACTTATGTCATTGCATGTGTGTTATTTTCATAAACCACACTGATCTGAAAGATGTCATTGCATTTTTCTTCCTTAAATAAACCACATGGATCTACTAGATGTCATTGCATGGGTGTTCCTTTCATAAACCACATGGATCCACTAGATGTCATTGCATGCGTGTTCTTTTCATAAACCACACTAATCAACTCGATGTCATTGCATGTGTGTTCTTTTCATAAACCACACTGATCCAGTAGATGTCATTGCATATGTGTTGTTTTCATAAACCACACTGATCCAATAGATGTCATTGCATATGTGTTCACTAGTGTTATTGCATGTGTGTTCTTTTCATAAACCACATGGATCCACTAGATTTCATCGCATGTGTGTTCATTTCATAAACCACATGGATACACTAGTGTCATTGTATGTGTATTCTTTTCATAAACCACATGGATCCAACAGACGTCATTGCATGTGTGTTCTTTTCATAAACCACGCTAATCCACTTATAAATATTACATGTGTGTTCTTTTCATAAACCACACCGATCCGAAAGATGTCATTGCATGTGTGTTCATTTTTTAAACCACATTGATCCACTAGTGTCATTGCATGTGTGTTCTTTTCCTAGACCACAATGATCCACTAGATGTCATTGCATGTGTGATTGTTTCATAAATCACATGGATCCACTACATGTCATTAAATGTGTGTTCTTTTCATAAACCACATGGGTCCACTATATGTCATTCCATGTGTGTTCTTTTCATAAACCACATGGATCCACTAGATGTCAGTGCATGTGTGTTCTTTCCATAAAGCACATGGATCCACTAATGTCATTGCATCTGTGTTCTTTTCATAAACGACATGGATCCACTGGATGTCATTGCATGTTTGTTCTTTTCATAAACCACATGGATCCACTAGATGCCATTGCACGTGTGTTCTTTTCATAAACCAAATGGATCCAGTAGATGTCATTGCATGTGTGTTCATTTCATAAAACCTACGGATCCACTAGATGTCATTGCATGTGCGTTCTTTTCATAAAGCACATGGATCCACTAGTGTCATTGCGTGTGTGTTGTTTTCATAAACCACATGGATCCACTAGATGTTATTGCATGTGTGTTCTTTTCAAAAACCACATGTATCCACTAGATGTCATTGCATGTGTGTTCTTTTCAAAAACCACATGGATCCAATGGATGTCATTGCATGTTTGTTCTTTTTATAAACCACATTGAACCACTGATGTCATTGCATATGTGTTCTTTTCATAAACCACATGGATCCACTAGATGTCATTGCATGTGTGTTCTTTTCATAAACCACACTGATCAACTCGATGTCATTGCATGTGTGTTCTTTTCATAAACCACACTGATCCACTAGATGTCATTGCATGTGTGTTGTTTTCATAAACCACACTGATCCAATAGATGTCATTGCATCTGTGTTCACTAGTGTCATTGCATGTGTGTTCTTTTCATCAAACACATGGATCCACTAGATTTCATCGCATGTGTGTTCATTTCGTAAACCACATGGATACACTAGTGTCATTGCATGTGTATTCTTTTCATAAACCACATGGATCCAACAGACGTCATTGCATGTGTGTTCTTTTCATAAACCACACTAATCCACCTATAACATTACATGTGTGTTCTTTTGATAAACCACACTGATCCGAAAGATGTCATTGCATGTGTGTTCATTTTATAAACCACATTGATCCACTAGTGTCACTGCATGTGTGTTCTTTTCCTAGACCACAATGATCCACTAGATGTCATTGCATGTGTGATCGTTTCATAAATCACATGGATCCACTACATGTCATTAAATGTGTGTTCTTTTCATAAACCACATGGGTCCACTATATGTCATTGCATGTGTGTTCTTTTCATAAACCACATGGATCCACTAGATGTCAGTGCATGTGTGTTCTTTTCATAAAACACATGGATCCACTGATGTCATTGCATGTGTGTTCTTTTCATAAACCACATGGATCCACTTGATGTCATTGCATGTTTGTTCTTTTCATAAACCACATGGATCCACTAGATGTCATTGCATGTGTGTCCTTTTCATAAACCAGATAGATCCACTAGATGTCATTGCATGTGTGTTCATTTCATAAACCCTACGGATCCACTAGATGTCATTGCATGTGTGTTCTTTTCATAAAGCACATGGATCCACTAGTGTCATTGTGTGTGTGTTGTTTTCATAAACCACATGGATCCACTAGATGTTATTGCATGTGTGTTCTTTTCCAAAACCACATGTATCCACTAGATGTCATTGCATGTGTGTTCTTTTCATAAACCACATGGATCCAATGGATGTCATTGCATGTGTGTTCTTTTCATAAACCACACTGATCCACTAGATGTCATTGCATGTGTGTTCTTTTCATAAAACACACTAATCCACTAGATGTCATTAAATGTGTGTTCTTTTCATAAACCACATGGGTCCACTATATGTCATTGCATGTGTGTTCTTTTCATAAACCACATGGATCCACTAGATGTTAGTGCATGTGTGTTCCTTTCATAAACCACATGGATCCACTAGATGTCATTGCATGTGTGTTCTTTTCATGAACCACACTAATCAACTCGATGTCATTGCATGTGTGTTCTTTTCATAAACCACACTGATCCACTAGATGTCATTGCATGTGTGTTCTTTTCATAAACCACATCGATCCACTAGATGTCATTGCATGTGTGTTCACTAGTGTCATTGCATGTGTGTTCTTTTCATAAACCACATGGATCCACTTGATGTCATTGCATGTGTGTTCTTTTTATAAACCACATTGAACCACTGATGTCATTGCAAGAGTGTTCTTTTCATAAACCACATGGATGCACTAGATGTCATTGCATGTGTGTTCTTTTCATAAACCACACAGATCCACTAGATATCGTTGCATGTGTGTTCTTTTCATAAACCACACGGATACACTAGATGTCATTGCAGTGTGTCCTTTTCATAAATCACACTAATCCACTATATGTTATTGCATGAGTGTTCTTTTCATAAACCACATGGATCCACTATATATCATTGCATGTGTGTTCATTTCATAAACCACATTGATCCACTAGATGTCATTGCATGTGTGTTCTTTTCATAAACCACACTGATCCACTAGATGTCATTGCATGTGTGTTCACTAGTGTCATTGCATGTGTGTTCTTTTCATAAACCACATGGATCCACTAGATGTCATTGCCTGTGTGATCTTTTTATAAACCACATTGAACCACTGATGTCATTGGATGTGTGTTCTTTTCATAAACCACATGGATCCACTAGATGTCATTGCATGTGTGTTCTTTTCATAAACCACACGGATCCACTAGATGTCATTGCATGTGTGTTCTTTTCATAAACCACATGGATCCACTAGATGTCATTGCACATGTGTTCTTTTCATAAAGCACACTGATCCACTAGATGTCCTTGCATGTTTGTTCTTTTCATAAACCACACTGATCCACTTGATGTCATTGGATGTGTGTTCTTTCCATAAAGCACACTGATCCACTAGATGTCATTGCATGTGTGTTCTTTTCATAAACGACACTAATCAACTCGTTTTTATTATATGTGTGTTGTTTTCATAAACCACACTGATCCACTAGATGTCATTGCATGCGTGTTCTTTTCATAAACCACACTGATCCACTAGATGTCATTGCATGTGTGTTCACTAGTGTCAGTGCATGTGTGTTCTTTTCATAAACCACATGGATCCACTAGATGTCATTGCCTGTTTGTTCATTTCATAAACCCTACAGATCCACTAGATGTCATTGCATGTGTGTTCTTTTCATAAACCACATGGATCCACTAGTGTCATTGCATGTGTGTTGTTTTCATTAACCACATGGATCCAATAGATGTCATTGCATGTGTGTTCATTTCATAAACCACATGGATCCAATAGTGTCATTGCACGTGTGTTCTTTTCATAAACCACATGGATCCACTAGGTGTTATTGTATATGTGTTCTTTCCATAAACCACACTGATCCACTTATGTCATTGCATGTGTGTTATTTTCATAAACCACACTGATCTGAAAGATGTCATTGCATGTTTGTTCCTTACGTAAACCACATGGATCCACTAGATGTCATTGCATGTGTGTTCCTTTCATAAACCACATGGATCCACTAGATGTCATTGCATGCGTGTTCTTTTCATAAACCATACTGATCAACTCGATGTCATTGCATGTGTGTTCTTTTCATAAACCACACCGATCCACTAGATGTCATTGCATGTGTGTTGTTTTCATAAACCACACTGATCCAATAGATGTCATTGCATCTGTGTTCACTAGTGCTATTGCATGTGTGTTCTTTTCCAAAACCACATGGATCCACTAGATGTCATTGCATGTGTGTTCTTTTCATAAGCCACATGGATCCAATGGATGTCATGGAATATGTGTTCTTTTTGTAAACCACATTGAACCACTGATGTCATTGCATATGTGTTCTTTTCACAAACCACATGGATCCACTAGATGTCATTGCATGTGTGTTCTTTTCATATACCACACAGATCCACTAGATGTCATTGCATGTGTGTTCTTTTCCAAAACCACATGTATCCACTAGATGTGATTGCATGTGTGTTCTTTTCATAAACCACATGGATCCAATGGATGTTATTGCATGTGTGTTCTTTTTATAAACCACATTGAACCACTGATGTCATTGCATGTGTGGTCTTTTCATAAACCACATGGATCCACTAGATGTCATTGCATGTGTGTTCTTTTCATAAACCACACAGATCCACTAGATGTAATTGCATGTGTGTTCTTTTCATAAACCACATGGATCCACTAGATGTCATTTCATGTGTGTTCTTTTCATAAAGCACATTGATCCACTAGATGTCATTGCATGTTTCTTCTTTTCATAAACCACACCGATCCACTAGATGTCATTGCATGTGTGTTCTTTCCATAAAACACAGTGATCCACTATATGTCATTGCATGTGTGTTCTTTTCATAATCCACACTGATCAACTCGATGTCATTGCATCTGTGTTGTTTTCATAAACCACATTGATCCACTAGATGTCATTGCATGTGTGTTCTTTTCATAAACCACACTGATCCACTAGATGTCATTGCATGTGTGTTCACTAGTGTCATTGCATGTGTGTTCTTTTCATAAACCACATGGATCCACTAGATGTCATTGCCTGTGTGATCTTTTTGTAAACCACATTGAACCACTGATGTCATTGGATGTGTGTTCTTTTCATAAACCACATGGATCCACTAGATGTCATTGCATGTGTGTTCTTTTCATAAACCACACGGATCCACTAGATGTCATTGCATGTGTGTTCTTTTCATAAACCACATGGATCCACTAGATGTCATTGCACGTGTGTTCTTTTCATAAAGCACACTGATCCACTAGATGTCCTTGCATGTTTGTTCTTTTCATAAACCACACTGATCCACTTGATGTCATTGGATGTGTGTTCTTTCCATAAAGCACACTGATCCACTAGATGTCATTGCATGTGTGTTCTTTTCATAAACGACACTAATCAACTCGTTTTTATTGCATGTGTGTTGTTTTCATAAACCACACTGATCCACTAGATGTCATTGCATGCGTGTTCTTTTCATAAACCACACTGATCCACTAGATGTCATTGCATGTGTGTTCACTAGTGTCAGTGCATGTGTGTTCTTTTCATAAACCACATGGATCCACTAGATGTCATTGCCTGTTTGTTCATTTCATAAACCCTACAGATCCACTAGATGTCATTGCATGTGTGTTCTTTTCATAAACCACATGGATCCACTAGTGTCATTGCATGTGTGTTGTTTTCATTAACCACATGGATCCAATAGATGTCATTGCATGTGTGTTCATTTCATAAACCACATGGATCCAATAGTGTCATTGCACGTGTGTTCTTTTCATAAACCACATGGATCCACTAGGTGTCATTGTATATGTGTTCTTTCCATAAACCACACTGATCCACTTATGTCATTGCATGTGTGTTATTTTCATAAACCACACTGATCTGAAAGATGTCATTGCATGTTTGTTCCTTACGTAAACCACATGGATCCACTAGATGTCATTGCATGTGTGTTCCTTTCATAAACCACATGGATCCACTAGATGTCATTGCATGCGTGTTCTTTTCATAAACCATACTGATCAACTCGATGTCATTGCATGTGTGTTCTTTTCATAAACCACACCGATCCACTAGATGTCATTGCATGTGTGTTGTTTTCATAAACCACACTGATCCAATAGATGTCATTGCATCTGTGTTCACTAGTGCTATTGCATGTGTGTTCTTTTCCAAAACCACATGGATCCACTAGATGTCATTGCATGTGTGTTCTTTTCATAAGCCACATGGATCCAATGGATGTCATGGAATATGTGTTCTTTTTGTAAACCACATTGAACCACTGATGTCATTGCATATGTGTTCTTTTCATAAACCACATGGATCCACTAGATGTCATTGCATGTGTGTTCTTTTCATATACCACACAGATCCACTAGATGTCATTGCATGTGTGTTCTTTTCCAAAACCACATGTATCCACTAGATGTGATTGCATGTGTGTTCTTTTCATAAACCACATGGATCCAATGGATGTTATTGCATGTGTGTTCTTTTTATAAACCACATTGAACAACTGATGTCATTGCATGTGTGGTCTTTTCATAAACCACATGGATCCACTAGATGTCATTGCATGTGTGTTCTTTTCATAAACCACACAGATCCACTAGATGTAATTGCATGTGTGTTCTTTTCATAAACCACATAGATCCACTAGATGTCATTTCATGTGTGTTCTTTTCATAAAGCACATTGATCCACTAGATGTCATTGCATGTTTCTTCTTTTCATAAACCACACCGATCCACTAGATGTCATTGCATGTGTGTTCTTTCCATAAAACACAGTGATCCACTATATGTCATTGCATGTGTGTTCTTTTCATAAGCCACACTGATCAACTCGATGTCATTGCATCTGTGTTGTTTTCATAAACCACACTGATCCACTAGATGTCATTGCATGTGTGTTCTTTTCATAAACCACACTGATCCACTAGATGTCATTGCATGTGTGTTCACTAGTGTCATTGCATGTGTGTTCTTTTCATAAACCACATGGATCCACTAGATGTCATTGCCTGTGTGATCTTTTTATAAACCACATTGAACCACTGATGTCATTGGATGTGTGTTCTTTTCATAAACCACATGGATCCACTAGATGTCATTGCATGTGTGTTCTTTTCATAAACCACACGGATCCACTAGATGTCATTGCATGTGTGTTCTTTTCATAAACCACATGGATCCACTAGATGTCATTGCACGTGTGTTCTTTTCATAAAGCACACTGATCCACTAGATGTCCTTGCATGTTTGTTCTTTTCATAAACCACACTGATCCACTTGATGTCATTGGATGTGTGTTCTTTCCATAAAGCACACTGATCCACTAGATGTCATTGCATGTGTGTTCTTTTCATAAACGACACTAATCAACTCGTTTTTATTGCATGTGTGTTGTTTTCATAAACCACACTGATCCACTAGATGTCATTGCATGCGTGTTCTTTTCATAAACCACACTGATCCACTAGATGTCATTGCATGTGTGTTCACTAGTGTCAGTGCATGTGTGTTCTTTTCATAAACCACATGGATCCACTAGATGTCATTGCCTGTTTGTTCATTTCATAAACCCTACAGATCCACTAGATGTCATTGCATGTGTGTTCTTTTCATAAACCACATGGATCCACTAGTGTCATTGCATGTGTGTTGTTTTCATTAACCACATGGATCCAATAGATGTCATTGCATGTGTGTTCATTTCATAAACCACATGGATCCAATAGTGTCATTGCACGTGTGTTCTTTTCATAAACCACATGGATCCACTAGGTGTCATTGTATATGTGTTCTTTCCATAAACCACACTGATCCACTTATGTCATTGCATGTGTGTTATTTTCATAAACCACACTGATCTGAAAGATGTCATTGCATGTTTGTTCCTTACGTAAACCACATGGATCCACTAGATGTCATTGCATGTGTGTTCCTTTCATAAACCACATGGATCCACTAGATGTCATTGCATGCGTGTTCTTTTCATAAACCATACTGATCAACTCGATGTCATTGCATGTGTGTTCTTTTCATAAACCACACCGATCCACTAGATGTCATTGCATGTGTGTTGTTTTCATAAACCACACTGATCCAATAGATGTCATTGCATCTGTGTTCACTAGTGCTATTGCATGTGTGTTCTTTTCCAAAACCACATGGATCCACTAGATGTCATTGCATGTGTGTTCTTTTCATAAGCCACATGGATCCAATGGATGTCATGGAATATGTGTTCTTTTTGTAAACCACATTGAACCACTGATGTCATTGCATATGTGTTCTTTTCATAAACCACATGGATCCACTAGATGTCATTGCATGTGTGTTCTTTTCATATACCACACAGATCCACTAGATGTCATTGCATGTGTGTTCTTTTCCAAAACCACATGTATCCACTAGATGTGATTGCATGTGTGTTCTTTTCATAAACCACATGGATCCAATGGATGTTATTGCATGTGTGTTCTTTTTATAAACCACATTGAACCACTGATGTCATTGCATGTGTGGTCTTTTCATAAACCACATGGATCCACTAGATGTCATTGCATGTGTGTTCTTTTCATAAACCACACAGATCCACTAGATGTAATTGCATGTGTGTTCTTTTCATAAACCACATGGATCCACTAGATGTCATTTCATGTGTGTTCTTTTCATAAAGCACATTGATCCACTAGATGTCATTGCATGTTTCTTCTTTTCATAAACCACACCGATCCACTAGATGTCATTGCATGTGTGTTCTTTCCATAAAACACAGTGATCCACTATATGTCATTGCATGTGTGTTCTTTTCATAAGCCACACTGATCAACTCGATGTCATTGCATCTGTGTTGTTTTCATAAACCACACTGATCCACTAGATGTCATTGCATGTGTGTTCTTTTCATAAACCACACTGATCCACTAGATGTCATTGCATGTGTGTTCACTAGTGTCATTGCATGTGTGTTCTTTTCATAAACCACATGGATCCACTAGATGTCATTGCCTGTGTGATCTTTTTATAAACCACATTGAACCACTGATGTCATTGGATGTGTGTTCTTTTCATAAACCACATGGATCCACTAGATGTCATTGCATGTGTGTTCTTTTCATAAACCACACGGATCCACTAGATGTCATTGCATGTGTGTTCTTTTCATAAACCACATGGATCCACTAGATGTCATTGCACTGTTCTTTTCATAAAGCACACTGATCCACTAGATGTCCTTGCATGTTTGTTCTTTTCATAAACCACACTGATCCACTTGATGTCATTGGATGTGTGTTCTTTCCATAAAGCACACTGATCCACTAGATGTCATTGCATGTGTGTTCTTTTCATAAACGACACTAATCAACTCGTTTTTATTGCATGTGTGTTGTTTTCATAAACCACACTGATCCACTAGATGTCATTGCATGCGTGTTCTTTTCATAAACCACACTGATCCACTAGATGTCATTGCATGTGTGTTCACTAGTGTCAGTGCATGTGTGTTCTTTTCATAAACCACATGGATCCACTAGATGTCATTGCCTGTTTGTTCATTTCATAAACCCTACAGATCCACTAGATGTCATTGCATGTGTGTTCTTTTCATAAACCACATGGATCCACTAGTGTCATTGCATGTGTGTTGTTTTCATAAACCACATGGATCCACTAGATGTTATTGCATGTGTGTTCTTTTCCAAAACCACATGTATCCACTAGATGTCATTGCATGTGTGTTCTTTTCATAAACCACATGGATCCAATGGATGTCATTGCATGTGTGTTCTTTTTATAAACCACATTGAACCACTAATGTCGTTGCATGTGTGTTCTTTTCATAAACCACATGGATCCACTAGATGTCATTGCATGTGTGTTCTTTTCGTAAACCACACATCTCCACTAGATGTCATTGCATGTGTGTTCTTTTCCAAAACCACATGTATCCACTAGATGTGATTGCATGTGTGTTCTTTTCATAAACCACATGGATCCAATGGATGTTATTGCATGTGTGTTCTTTTTATAAACCACAATGAACCACTGATGTCATTGCATGTGTGTTCTTTTCATAAACCACATGGATCCACTAGATGTCCTTGCATGTGTGTTCTTTTCATAGACCACATAGATGCACTAGATGTAATTGCATGTGTGTTCTTTTCATAAACCACATGGATCCACTAGATGTCATTTCATGTGTGTTCTTTTCATAAAGCACACTGATCCACTAGATGTCATTGCATGTTTGTTCTTTTCATAAACCACACTGATCCACTAGATATCATTGCATGTGTGTTCTATCCATAAAACACACTGATCCACTAGATGTCATTGCATGTGTGTTCTTTTCATAAACCACACTGATCAACTCGATGTTATTGCATGTGTGTTGTTTTCATAAACCACACTGATCCACTAGATATCATTGCATGTGTGTTCACTACTGTCATTGCATGTGTGTTCTTTTCATAAACCACATGGATCCACTAGATGTCATTGCCTGTGTGTTCTTTTATAAACCACATTGAACCACTGATGTCATTGCATGTGTGTTCTTTTCATAAACCACATGGATCCACTAGATGTCATTGCATGTGTGTTCTTTTCATAAACAACATGGATCCACTAGATGTCAGTGCATGTGTGTTCTTTTCATTAACCACATGGATCGAATGGATGTCATTGCATGTGTGTTATTTTTATAAACCACATTGAACCACTGATGTCATTGCATGTGTGTTATTTTCATAAACCACATGGATCCACTAGATGTCATTGCATGTGTGTTCTTTTCATAAACCACACAGATCCACTAGATGTCATTGCATGTGTGTTCTTTTCATAAACCACATGGATCCACTAGATGTCTTTGCATGCGTGTTGTTTTCATAAAGCACATTGATCCACTAGATGTCATTGCATGTTTGTTCTTTTCATAAACCACACTGATCCGCTAGATGTCATTGCATGTGTGTTCTTTCCATAAAGCAGACTGATCCACTAGATGTCATTGCATGTGTGCTCTTTTCATAAACCACATGGATCAACTCGATGTCATTGCATGTGTGTTGTTTTCGTAAACCACACTGATCCACTAGATTGTTAGGGTTCGCAGCATAGAAAACAAAAAAATTTCCTACGATGGGAACTATACGCCAAGATCTATCTACTAGATACAAGCAACGGGTGGATATACATCCATAGAGAACTTACCCTCAAAGACAACAAAGCTTTGTTAACAAGATGGAACTCGTGGATGATGTAGTCGTACACTTGCCGATCTCAAGATCGTGATGAAGTCCAACAGGTCCGGCTCCAACACGTCCTTCAGATTCAACTCCAGCAAGTCCAGCACCACCAAGTCGAGCACCGCAAAGCAGCAGTGCATCCATGATCGCACACATGTCCGGTACCCCGACAACCTCCGTCCCTCACTCCAACAAAGCAGCGGAAGCAACAACGTTTTTCCAGATAAAGCCACTGGGAACATGTATCTCGCTAATCCGAGACCATGGGGAAATAATACTAGAGGGGGAGAGAGATCCTTCACGAGGAGGTGTGTGGAAGAAGGAGTGAGTGGGGGGCCTTTTATAGGAGGAGGGGAGGGTGTCCCTTCACCTTCCCCATTCATGTGGTGGTAACCCCCTCCACATTAAAATGCCCCTTCACATTGTCTTTTAAAGTCTCCACTTTAAATGCATTAAATTTCTCCAAATTTAATGCTCTCTCATTTAATAAAACTCTTTTATTAATTTTATTCGGAATTTTGTTAATTACTTTAATTAACAAACATTCACATAAAACCCCCTGCAATATTTCAATATTACATGCAGAACCAATTTCAGCAATTTCACCCGAAACAATTTCGGTGTCTATTGAAATAATTCCAGCGCTTTCTTAAATCTTTATCTGAAACATATTTGCTCCAAATGGTGTCGGTATCCTTTAAGTGTGTCACCCTACGGTTCGCGAATAATGCAGACATGATCGAGACCCCTCTCCGCTCAATAATAAGAAGCAGGACCTCGAGATCCATACTGACTCCTACACATTCAACGATGACTTTTGTGATCGTGAGAACCTTTAACGCTAGTAAGTAAATCCCTTTGTCTCGCGATATATTACATGTCCGAGATTCGATCATCGGTATCTCCATACCTAGTTTGATCTCGTTGCCGACATGCACTCTTTTCTCGTTCCCGTGATATAACATTCTAGTGATCACATCACTTGCTTGCAAGCTATCTTAATGTGATATCACCGAGAGGGCCCAGAGAATATCTATCCATCATCAAGATGGACAAATCCCACTCTTGATCCATGAGCCTCAACATAACACCTTCGTAGTACTGAACCCACCTTTATAGTCACCCTATTACGCTGTGACGTTTGATGTTATCAAGATACTCTTCCGGTGTTAGCAATTAACATGATCTCATGGTCTAAGGACTAAGATTACTTCGTATGATGTTGTAGAAATATAAACATAATGACTTTGATCGTAATGCTATACTTCGGATGAATGTTCATCACATCATTCCACCAATGTTGTGACCTCGTAATTAACAGCATCCAATGTCCATGATCAGGAAACCTTGATCATCTTGTTAATCAACGAGCTAGTTTATATGAGAGGCATTACTAGGAACTTTGTATTTTGTTTATTAAACACACATGTATTGTTGTTTCCGATCAATACAGTTCTAGCATGTAAAATAAACATTTACCATAAACATGGAATAAGATAATAACCACTTTATTATTGCCTCTCGGGCATATTCCCTTTAGTCTCCCACTTGCACTAGAGTTAATAATCTAGTTTGAAAAACTTTGCGTATTGAACACCTATGGCTTTCTGGTGTTGCATATACGCTATTGCTAGTGGTTAACATAATCTCTGGATGTGACAGTTTCACGTCTGTGTGTATTTGCATGTCTTTGCGTCTCTACGCATCACTCATTTTCAAATGAGATGGCATTGTATAAATTTGGTCCTCTGGTTAGACCTTTAGTTCGTTCGGCTCAAAAATATGTTGATATTATTGTCACACAATATATCTTCATAGTATTAGCCCACTTTGAACCACACCTAGTTTGGTAACAAACTACTTAACATAAATGCCCTCCTTTGCTGCTACTATAGCAGTTATATACTTAGCCTTTTGTTGTAGTATCCGTCACAATATCTCAACTTTGGAACGCATCCAAATCCATCATGGAACATCCTTTCCATTATATTGTGCCACCCATAGTCTAAATTGAGATAAATTTAATTTGTATCTTATGACAAAACTAGTATCAATGTAACACTTTACAATGAACTACCTTTAACTATTTGTCACTTATACATTATATATTCTTAGTTCTTCCAAAGCTCATAAGAATATCTTTACTATTGTCCAATGATCATCTTATGAATCATTCTGGTATATGCTCATAACATTTAGAGCATAGGACATTCTGGATATATACATATCATGGTATAATCGACCAAAATCTTCATGTGATTTTACTCACCAAGTGTTGAAACACTTGAATTTGGATACAATCTTTTCCATGCAGCAAGAACCTTTCTTGTTGTTTCCATATTGAACCCTTTCAATATCTCATATATTTATGTCTGGCACAACCATATTAGCGCCTTAATCTATCCATATAGATATTGATGCCTAATATTCCGGGTTTGCCCAAGTATTTCATCGAAATCTTATTTTAATGAAATTCTTAACTTGTGTCAATACAAGATACATCATTTCCAATCAACAATATGTCCTCTACATAATGTGTTAGAAATATGTCTCAGCGCTCCCACTTAATTTCTTGCGAATGCAAGCATCTTCATCATCTCCGATGAATTTAAACTCTTTTAATAGTTTCATCATGGTGAAGATTCCAACTCCGCTATGCTTACTTCAACTATTGAAGTTTACATGCCCTTTTAGCACCCTTTGAATTAACAAAACCCTTCGGACCATGTCATGTACACGTCCTAGGTTACCGTTCTATTAGAAGAACCTTGTTTTGTTTATTCAACTACCATATGCCAAATTATATGTAGTGGTTGCTACATTAATCCGTCAAGACTATATATCGCTATGAAAGATCAAATCTTGTCATAGTCAACTCCTTGAACATTGTCGTAAACTTCTTTCCGACATGTCGACTATTTCACAGATGTTAAACATCCATGTCTTATTTCTTTATAGATCCAAACACGACCGATAGGCTTCACGCCTTTCTGGAGGGTCTTCCAAGTTCAGAAACTTGTTTTCTCGTGTATGGATACTATCACGGATTCTATGACTTCTAGTCATTTTATGGAGTCAGGGCCCATCATCGCTTCTTTGCATGTAGTCGGTTCATCATTGTCAAAACAATAACGACTTGCTTATCAAATCTTACTATTTGATTCTTACCGACCCACACGGTTCTATAGGAACTCTAATCTCTGAGATCACACCTTTTGTAATCATGAGAGCCATGAGCATTGTGGCCGCCACCGAGACACTTTCCGGCGCTGTGCTACTTAGCACATACAGCTAAGGTTCAACAACCTTATCAAAGTTCTATTGTCCTCCCACTTAACTTTTCACGAAAAAATCCTTCTCAAGAAACTTGACGTTCTAGGTAACAAACTCTTTTGTACTCGGTGTTATGGAGAAATTCCCAACAAATTCTTTGGGATAACCTACAAAGACGTGCTTATCCGACTTTGGTTGTAAACACTTTACTTATGCATAGCATACCAAAATTTAAGAAAAGACAATTCGGGTTTTATCCCAAACCATAACTCATATGGTGTCATTTCAATGGATCACGATGGTGCTCTTTTCAGTGTAAAAGCGGTAGTCTCTAGAGCTTCAATCCTTAAAACATAATGGCAGTTTTATAAATGACACCTTTGATCTTACCATGTCAAACATGGTTTGATTCCATCTCTCGAATATGCCATACTCCTATGGTTTATCGAGGAACACAAATCATGGAACAATTCCTCAAGTCTTAGGTGTTTTTGCTAAATATGTAACTCAAATATCTTCCTTTATGATCGAATCATAAACTCTTTATTTTCTTGTTACAATGATTTTTCACTTCATCTTGAAAGTCTTTGAACAACTTTCAAATGTTTCATACTTCTTCCTTATTAAGTAAATATACAGATATATTCACTCAAATTCTTGAAGAAAGCATATGAGGCAAAAAGATCCATCGCATATGGCTACACATAATGGACTTATGCACATCAGCATGCACAATTTCCAATAAGCTAGTCATCCGTTCCTCTTTGGCCTATGAACGGAGTTTCAATTATCTCAAGGAAAGTCTCACATGCGTCAATTGATCAAAATCAAGGACTTCAAAATTCCATCAACATGGTGTTTCTTCATGTTTTCTTTCAAATATAATTCAAACAGCGATGTCACTTCATAAGTGATCTTTCAATCATTTGTCTTGCGACATTTTAGCAATAGTGTTTATGGATGTGATTTCTCCAACTATACTTGTAAAAGTTCATCCATCCTTTATGGAATACGGTAATTATTTGAACAGCCATTATTCTCATAATACCAGAACAAAATAACAATTATTTAAACAAATCTTGAAGGCTTGGTTTGATGACAACGAAAAACACAATAACACTTTATTTGTTTTCGATGAACATCATCACTCATTCTCTTGCTGGTTACTTAGGCCATTGTAGTTCATGAATTGTGTTGTCCTGTATGACACTTCATACCAACCAATTCGGTATCCAATACCGGTATCCAATACCTCATAACCACATTGTTTAACAAGTAAGGAATATAGCCATAACATGTACATCTTCTATATACCCAAGTTGGACATCTCCAACCTTTTATTTTCTACCAAATATTTCATAGATTCTCTTTCAGCAATTCCTTTTTCTTTTAAAAGAAACTATCAACATCAATAGTGGTGTGATCAACATGACACATGGTACAAAGCGTATATAGTCAACTACTAGTACCTTTGGACTTGCACTTTGAAGTGGATCACCATCATCAAATGTTTGGTGTTCTTTCAAAAATCCATTCTTTAGTAATCTATTAGTGTAGTAAAACTTTTACTTACATCTTCTATTCATCCTTATCATGACAACTTTCATGATCAAGCTACTATAGCTTATAAGGAAGAATCACGAGTATAATATCAGTTCCCAAAACCTTTTTGGTAGATTCAGATGCCTAGCATCTCCATCCTTCACAAATTCTCATACAATATGAGAACATGTATTTTGCTAAATTATACTCTATCATAATGCAACCAAAAACATTGTTTCAGATATCACAATATCTTTCACACATGATGGTTTCTGAAACAATTTTCAGCTCCAATATAATCTTGATCTTAAAACAACTTTTTCAATATCAATAATCATGGAGGCAAACATGATACTTTAGATACTAACATTGGAATTCTTACTCTTGATTTAATACTACTTATTAAACTTCATGGAGTAAATAGAGTTTGCTGAAAGTTTGCAATAGGACTTATAAACTTTAAATTGACATTCAAAACAATACGATACCAGTTCGTAAAGTAAATATCCAGAATTCTGTAGTTCTATTATCTCAAATAAAAACTAAGCATAAGGTAAAAAACGAATGCCAATTACTACAACAAACTATGCCAATTCACTTTGATTTAATTTATGACAAATTTGGTTCGACTAATCCAAATTAGAAATGAACTCCCACTCAAAAACGACATCCCTCGTGCCTTTTTGGTGATTACATGAACCAAATCCACTACACCAAGTACGATCATCACATGAGTTGATGTAGCTTCAAAGCGAGCAACTATATGGGCATCATATCAACTATATGACTCATGCTTAACCTTTCGGTCCGTGTTCTGAGGCCATGTCTGTACATGCTAGGCTCGCCAAGTAAGAACCTTAGTACTCGCATGTGTAAAACTGTCTTGCACCCGTTTGTATGAAAGCGTAGAGTCGAGTACACCCGATCATCACGTGATGTCTCGAAATACGATCCACAAAACGGTGCATACTTAAGAAAGAACACATTTTTATCTTGATATCTAAAAGAGGGATCATCTTACAATGCTACAGAAAGCGCCAAACTAGCAGTATAAGATGCTAACATCTAATGTGTAAAGTGAGATGATATGGTCCATGCATTTGATCTCTATCACTTGCATCGTGGTATGATCTCTATCATTCCTTTGTGTGTAAGGCCAAGGTCTATGGAACTTACACGTTGAGTGTGTTGAAAGAATATCTATTATACATCTACTTACAACAATACCATATCAATACACTAGCCCAGCAACGATCTAAACTAGACGCCTCTAATTTATCAATTGCAAGTTTTACGTGGCTTAGGGCTTTCGGAGATAGAACCGTTCTTACCTACGAACATGAACCACAACGAGGATAACTAAGTTATTAGCAACTCGTTGTAAATCAGATATTGACTATAGTAGGAGAGACAGACACCCGCCAGCCACTTATGCAAAACAAGTTGCATGTCAGTCGTGGAACCGGTCTCATGTACGATGACATGTAAGGTTGGTCCGGGCCGCTTCATCCCACTATGCTACCAATACTCAAAATACATAGAAGATGCAATAACATGATCATCATCGCCCACATATCAACATATGTGTACTACCCGTGCTAAGCACCTACGCATAGATCAGGCTCTGATACCACTGTTGGGTCCGCAACATAGAAAACAAAAAATTTCCTACGGTGTGAACTACACGCCAAGATCTATATATTAGGTACAAAGCAACGGTTGGACATACATACAACGAGAACTTACCCTCGTAGACAACGAGCTTTGTTAACGAGTAGGAACTCATGGTTGATGTAGTCGTACACTTGCCGATCTCAAGATCATGAGGAAGTCCAGCAGGTCCGGCTCCAGCACGTCCATCAGATCCAGCTCCGGCACCACCAAGTCCAGCACCGCAAAGTAGCGGTGCATCCGTGATCGCACACACGTCCGGTACCCCGACAACCTCCATCCCTCGCTCCAGCAAAGCAGCGGAAGCAGCAACTCCTTTCCAGATAAAGCCACCGGGAACATGTATCTCGCTAATCCGAGACCATGGGGGAATAATACTAGAGGGGGAGAGAGATCCTTCACAAGGAGGTGTGTTTGAGAAGTGAGGAGAGGTGGCCTTTTATAGGAGGAGGGGAGGGTACCCCTCCTTCATGGCCGGCGCATGGGGAGGTGACCCTTCACCTCCTCCATTCATGTGGTGGTAACCCCTCCACATTAAAATGCCTCTTCACATTCCCTTTTAAAGTCTCCACTTTAAATGCATTAAATTTCTCCAAATTTAATGCTCTCTCATTTAATAAAACTCTTTTATTATTTTTATTCAGAATTTTTGTTAATTACTTTAATTAACAAACATTCACATAAAACCCCCTACAACATTTTAATATTACATGGAGAACCAATTTCAGCAATTTCACCCGAAACAGTTTCGGTGTCTATTGAAATAATTCCAGCGCTTTCTTAAATCTTTATCTGAAACATATTTGCTCCAAATGGTGTCGGTATCCCTTAAGTGTGTCACCCTACGGTTCGCAAATAATGCAGACATGATCGAGACCCCTCTTAGATCAATAATCAGAAGCGGGACCTCGAGATCCATACTGACTCCTACACATTCAACGATGACTTCTGTGATCGTGAGAACCTTTAACACTAGTAACTAAAACCCTTTGTCTCGCGTTATATTACATGTCCGAGATTCGATCATCGGTATCTCCATACCTAGTTTGATCTTGTTACCGACATGCACTCTTTTCTCGTTCCCGTGATATAACATTCTAGTGATCACATCACTTGCTTTCAAGCTATTTCAATGTGATATCATCGAGAGGGCCCAGAGTATATCTATCTGTCATCGGGATGGACAAATCCCACTCTTGATCCATGAGCCTCAACATAACACCTTCGTAGCACTGAACCCACCTTTATAATCACCCTGTTATGGTGTGACGTTTGATGTTATCAAGATACTCTTCCGATGTTAGCAATTAACATGATCTCATGGTCTAAGGACTAAGATTACTTCGTATGATGTTATAGAAATATAAACATAATGACTTTGATCATAATGCTATACTTCGGATGAATGTTCATCACATCATTCCACCAATGGTGTGACCTTTTTATTAACAACATCCAATGTCCATGATCAGGAAACCTTGATCATCTTGTTAAACAACAAGCTAGTCTATAAGAGAGGCATAACTAGGAACCATTTTTGTTTATTAAACACACATGTATTGATGTTTCCGATCAATACAATTCTAGCATGTAAAATAAACATTTATCATAAACATGGAATAAGATAATAACCACTTTATTATTGCCTCTCGGGCATATTCCCTTCACCACTAGTGTCATTGCATGTGTATTCTTTTCATAAACCACATGGATCCAATAGACGTCATTGCATGTGTGTTCTTTTCATAAACCACACCAATCCACTTATGTCATTACATGTGTGTTCTTTTCATAAACCTCACCGATCCCAAATACGTCATTGCATGTGTGTTCATTTCATAAACCACACTGATCCACTGGTGTCATTGCATGTGTGTTCTTTTCCTAGACCACAATGATCCACTAGATGTCATTGCATGTGTGTTCGTTTAATAAATCACATGGATCCACTAGATGTCATTAAATGTGTGTTCTTTTCATAAACCACATGGGTCCACTATATGTCATTGCATGTGTGTTCTTTTCATAAACCACATGGATCCACTAGATGTCAGTGCATGTGTGTTCTATTCATAAACCACATGGATCCACTGATGTCATTGCATGTGTGTTCTTTTCATAAACCAGATGGATCCACTAGATGTCATTGCATGTTTGTTCTTTTCATAAACCACATGGATCCACTACATGTCATTGCATGTGTGTTCTTTTCATAAACCAGATGGATCCACTAGATGTCATTGCATGTGTGTTCATTTCATAAACCCTACAGATCCACTATATGTCATTGCATGTGTGTTCTTTTCATAAAGCACATGGATCCACTAGTGTCATTGCATGTGTGTTTTTTTCATAAACCACATGGATCCACTAGATGTCATTGCATGTGTGTTCTTTTCCAAAACCACATGTATCCACTAGATGTCATTGCATGTGTGTTCTTTTCATAAACCACATGGATCCAATGGATGTCATTGCATGTGTGTTCTTTTTATAAACCACATTGAACCATTGATGTCATTGCATGTGTGTTCTTTTCATAAACCACATGGATCCACTAGATGTCATTGCATGTGTGTTCTTTTCATAAACCAGACAGATCCACTAGATGTCATTGCATGTGTGTTCTTTTCAGAAGCCACGTGGATCCACTAGATGTCATTGCGTGTGTGTTCTTTTCATAAATCACACTGATCCACTAGATGTCATTGCATGTTTGTTATTTTCATAAACCACACTGATCCACTAGATGTCATTGCATGTGTCTTCTTTTCATAAAGCACACTGATCCACTAGATGTCATTCCATGTGTGTTCTTTTCATAAACCACACTGATCAACTCGATGTCATTGCATGAAATGTTGTTTTCATAAACCACACTGATCCACTAGATGTCATTGCATGTGTGTTCTTTTCATAAACCACACTGATCCACTAGATGTCATTGCATGTGTGTTCACTAGTGTCATTGCATGTGTGTTCTTTTCATAAACCACATGGATCCACTAGATGTCATTGCCTGTGTGTTCTTTTTATATACCACATTGAACCACTGATGTCATTGCATGTGTGTTATATTCATAAACCACATGGCTCCACTAGATGTCATTGCAAGTGTGTTCTTTTCATAAACCACATGGATCCAATAGATGTCATTGCATGTGTGTTCTTTTTATAAACCACATTGGACCACTGATGTCATTGCATGTGTGTTCTTTTCAAAAACCACATGGATCCACTAGATGTCATTGCATGTGTGTTCTTTTCATAAACCGCATGTATCCACTGATGTCATTCCATGTGTTCTTTTCATAAACCACATGGATCCACTGGATGTCATTGCATGATTGTTCTTTTCATAAACCACATGGATCCACTAGGTGTCATTGCATGTGTGTTCTTTTCATTAACCAGATGGATCCACTAGATGTCATTGCATGTGTGTTCATTTCATAAACCCTACGGATCCAGTAGATGTCATTGCATGTGTGTTCTTTTCATAAAGCACATGGATCCACTAATGTCATTGCATGTGTGTTGTTTTCATAAACCACATGGATCCACTAGATGTCATTGCATGTGTGTTCTTTTCCAAAACCACATGTATCCACTAGATGTCATTGCATGTGTGTTCTTTTTATAAACCACATGGATCCAATGGGTGTCATTGCTTGTGTATTCTTTTTATAAACTACATTGAACCACTGATGTCATTGCATGTGTGTTATTTTCATAAACCACATGGATCCACTAGATGTCATTGCATGTGTGTTATTTTCATAAACGACACTAATCAACTCGATGTCATTTCATGTGTGTTGTTTTCATAAACCACACTGATCCACTAGATGTCATTGCATGTGTGTTCTTTTCATAAACCACACCGATCCACTAGATGTCATTTCATGTGTGTGCACTAGTGTCATTGCAAGTGTGTTCTTTTAATAAACCACATGGATACAATAGATGTCATTGCATGTGTGTTCTTTTTATAAACCACATTGGACCACTGATGTCATTGCATGTGTGTTCTTTTCAAAAACCACATGGATCCACTAGATGTCAGTGCATGTGTGTTCTTTTCATAAACCGCATGGATCCACTGATGTCGTTCCATGTGTGTTCTTTTCATAAACCACATGGATCCACTGGATGTCATTGCATGATTGTTCTTTTCATAAACCACATGGATCCACTAGATGTCATTGCATGTGTGTTCTTTTCATAAACCAGACAGATCCACTAGATGTCATTGCATGTGTGTTCTTTTCATAAGCCACGTGGATTCACTAGATGTCATTGCATGTGTGTTCTTTTCATAAATCACACTGATCCACTAGATGTCATTGCATGTTTTTTATTTTCATAAACCACACTAATCCACTAGATGTCATTGCATGTGTGTTCTTTTCATAAAGCACACTGATCCACTAGATGTCATTGCATGTGTGTTCTTTTCATAAACCATACTGATCAACTCGATGTCATTGCATGTATGTTGTTTTCATAAACCACACTGATCCACTAGATGTCATTGCATGTGTGTTCTTTTCATAAACCACACTGATCCACTAGATGTCATTGCATGTGTGTTCACTAGTGTCATTGCATATGTGTTCTTTTCATAAACCACATCGATCCACTAGATGTCATTGCCTGTGTGTTCTTTTTATATACCACATTGAACCACTGATGTCATTGCATGTGTGTTATATTCATAAACCACATGGATCGACTAGATGTCATTGCAAGTGTGTTCTTTTCATAAACCACATGGATCCAATAGATGTCATTGCATGTGTGTTCTTTTTATAAACCACATTCGACCACTGATGTCATTGCATGTGTGTTCTTTTCAAAAACCACATGGATCCACTAGATGTCAGTGCATGTGTGTTCTTTTCATAAACCGCATGGATCCACTGATGTCATTCCATGTGTGTTCTTTTCATAAACCACATGGATCCACTGGATGTCATTGCATGATTGTTCTTTTCATAAACCACATGGATCCACTAGGTGTCATTGCATGTGTGTTCTTTTCATAAACCAGATGGATCCACTAGATGTCATTGCATGTGTGTTCATTTCATAAACCCTACGGATCCAGTAGATGTCATTGCATGTGTGTTCTTTTCATAAAGCACATGTATCCACTAGTGTCATTGCATGTGTGTTGTTTTCATAAACCACATGGATCCACTAGATGTCATTGCATGTGTGTTCTTTTCCAAAACCACATGTATCCACTAGATGTCATTGCATGTCTGTTCTTTTTATAAACCACATGGATCCAATGGATGTCATTGCTTGTGTGTTCTTTTTATAAACCACATTGAACCACTGATGTCATTGCATGTGTGTTCTTTTCATAAACCACATGGATCCACTAGATGTCATTGCATGTGTGTTCTTTTCATAAACGACACTAATCAACTCGATGTCATTTCATGTGTGTTGTTTTCATAAACCACACTGATCCACTAGATGTCATTGCATGTGTGTTCTTTTCATAAACCACACCGATCCACTAGATGTCATTTCATGTGTGTGCACTAGTGTCATTGTAAGTGTGTTCTTTTCATAAACCACATGGATACAATAGATGTCATTGAATGTGTGTTCTTTTTATAAACCACATTGGACCACTGATGTCATTGCATGTGTGTTCTTTTCAAAAACCACATGGATCCACTAGATGTCAGTGCATGTGTGTTCTTTTCATAAACCGCATGGATCCACTGATGTCATTCCATGTGTGTTCTTTTCATAAACCACATGGATCCACTGGATGTCATTGCATGATTCTTCTTTTCATAAACCACATGGATCCACTAGGTGTCATTGCATGTGTGTTCTTTTCATAAACCAGATGGATCCACTAGATGTCATTGCATGTGTGTTCATTTCATAAACCCTACGGATCCAGTAGATGTCATTGCATGTGTGTTCTTTTCATAAAGCAGATGGATCCACAAGTGTCATTGCATGTGTGTTGTTTTCATAAACCACATGGATCCACTAGATGTCATTGCATGTGTGTTCTTTTCCAAAACCACATGTATCCACTAGATTTCATTGCATGTTTGTTCTTTTTATAAACCACATGGATCCAATGGATGTCATTGCTTGTGTGTTCTTTTTATAAACCACATTGAACCACTGATGTCATTGCATGTGTGTTCTTTTCATAAGCCACGTGGATTCACTAGATGTCATTGCATATGTGTTCTTTTCATAAATCACACTGATCCACTAGATGTCATTGCATGTTTGTTATTTTCATAAACCACACTAATCCACTAGATGTCATTGCATGTGTGTTCTTTTCATAAAGCACACTGATCCACTAGATGTCATTGCATGTGTGTTCTTTTCATAAACCATACTGATCAACTCGATGTCATTGCATGTATGTTGTTTTCATAAACCACACTGATCCACTAGATGTCATTGCATGTGTGTTCTTTTCATAAACCACACTGATCCACTAGATGTCATTGCATGTGTGTTCACTAGTGTCATTGCATATGTGTTCTTTTCATAAACCACATCGATCCACTAGATGTCATTGCCTGTGTGTTCTTTTTATATACCACATTGAACCACTGATGTCATTGCATGTGTGTTATATTCATAAACCACATGGATCGACTAGATGTCATTGCAAGTGTGTTCTTTTCATAAACCACATGGATCCAATAGATGTCATTGCATGTGTGTTCTTTTTATAAACCACATTCGACCACTGATGTCATTGCATGTGTGTTCTTTTCAAAAACCACATGGATCCACTAGATGTCAGTGCATGTGTGTTCTTTTCATAAACCGCATGGATCCACTGATGTCATTCCATGTGTGTTCTTTTCATAAACCACATGGATCCACTGGATGTCATTGCATGATTGTTCTTTTCATAAACCACATGGATCCACTAGGTGTCATTGCATGTGTGTTCTTTTCATAAACCAGATGGATCCACTAGATGTCATTGCATGTGTGTTCATTTCATAAACCCTACGGATCCAGTAGATGTCATTGCATGTGTGTTCTTTTCATAAAGCACATGGATCCACTAGTGTCATTGCATGTGTGTTGTTTTCATAAACCACATGGATCCACTAGATGTCATTGCATGTGTGTTCTTTTCCAAAACCACATGTATCCACTAGATGTCATTGCATGTGTGTTCTTTTTATAAACCACATGGATCCAATGGATGTCATTGCTTGTGTGTTCTTTTTATAAACCACATTGAACCACTGATGTCATTGCATGTGTGTTCTTTTCATAAACCACATGGATCCACTAGATGTCATTGCATGTGTGTTCTTTTCATAAACGACACTAATCAACTCGATGTCATTTCATGTGTGTTGTTTTCATAAACCACACTGATCCACTAGATGTCATTGCATGTGTGTTCTTTTCATAAACCACACCGATCCACTAGATGTCATTTCATGTGTGTGCACTAGTGTCATTGTAAGTGTGTTCTTTTCATAAACCACATGGATACAATAGATGTCATTGAATGTGTGTTCTTTTTATAAACCACATTGGACCACTGATGTCATTGCATGTGTGTTCTTTTCAAAAACCACATGGATCCACTAGATGTCAGTGCATGTGTGTTCTTTTCATAAACCGCATGGATCCACTGATGTCATTCCATGTGTGTTCTTTTCATAAACCACATGGATCCACTGGATGTCATTGCATGATTCTTCTTTTCATAAACCACATGGATCCACTAGGTGTCATTGCATGTGTGTTCTTTTCATAAACCAGATGGATCCACTAGATGTCATTGCATGTGTGTTCATTTCATAAACCCTACGGATCCAGTAGATGTCATTGCATGTGTATTCTTTTCATAAAGCAGATGGATCCACAAGTGTCATTGCATGTGTGTTGTTTTCATAAACCACATGGATCCACTAGATGTCATTGCATGTGTGTTCTTTTCCAAAACCACATGCATCCACTAAATTTCATTGCATGTGTGTTCTTTTTATAAACCACATGGATCCAATGGATGTCATTGCTTGTGTGTTCTTTTTATAAACCACATTGAACCACTGATGTCATTGCATGTGTGTTCTTTTCATAAACCACATGGATCCACTAGATGTCATTACATGTGTGTTCTTTTCATAAACGACACTGATCAACTCGATGTCATTTCATGTATGTTGTTTTCATAAACCACACTGATCCACTAGATGTCATTGCATGTGTGTTCTTTTCATAAACTACACCGATCCACTAGATGTCATTTCATGTGTGTGCACTAGTGTCATTGCAAGTGTGTTCTTTGCATAAACCACATGGATCCAATAGATGTCATTGCATGTGTGTTCTTTTTATAAACCACATTGGACCACTGATGTCATTGCATGTGTGTTCTTTTCATAAACCACATGGATCCACTAGATGTCAGTGCATGTGTGTTCTTTTCATAAACCGCATGGATCCACTGATGTCATTCCATGTGTGTTCTTTTCATAAACCACATGGATCCACTAGTGTCATTGCATGATTGTTCTTTTCATAAACCACATGGATCCACTACATGTCATTGCATGTGTGTTCTTTTCATAAACCAGATGGATCCACTAGTTGTCATTGCATGTGTGTTCATTTCATAAACCCTATGGATCTAGTAGATGTCATTGCATGTGTGTTCTATTCATAAAGCACATGGATCCACTAGTGTCATTGCATGTGTGTTGTTTTCATAAACCACATGGATCCACTAGATGTCATTGCATGTGTGTTCTTTTCCAAAACCACATGTATCCACTAGATGTCATTGCATGTGTGTTCTTTTTATAAACCACATGGATCCAATGGATGTCATTGCTTGTGTGTTCTTTTTATAAACCACATTTAACCACTGATGTCATTACACGTGTGTTCTTTTCATAAACCACATGGATCCACTAGATGTCATTGCATGTGTGTTATTTTCATAAACGACACTGATCAACTCGATGTCATTTCATGTGTGTTGTTTTCATAAACCACACTGATCCACTAGATGTCATTGCATGTGTGTTCTTTTCATAAACCACACTGATCCACTAGACGTCATTTCATGTGTGTGCACTAGTGTCATTCCATGTGTGTTCTTTTCATAAACCACATGGATCCACTAGATGTCATTGCATGTGTGTTCTTTTTATAAACCACATTGAACCACTGATGTCATTGCATGTGTGTTCTTTTCAAAAACCACACGGATCCACTAGATGTCATTGCATGTGTGTTCTTTTCACAAAGCACATGGATCCACTAGTCTCATTTCATGTGTGTTCTTTTCATAAACCACATGGATCCACAGGATGTCATTGCACGTTTGTTCTTTTCCAAAACCACATGTATCCACTAGATGTCATTGCATGTGTGTTCTTTTCCAAAACCACATGGACACACTAGTGTCATTGCATGTGTGTTGTTTTCATAAACCACATGGATCCACTAGATGTCATTGCATGTGTGTTCTTTTCCAAAACCACATGTATCCACTAGATGTCATTGCATGTGTGTTCTTTTTCAAAACCACATGGAACCACTAGTGTCATTGCATGTGTGTTGTTTTCATAAACCACATGGATCCACTAGATGTCATTGCATGTGTGTTCTTTTTATAAACCACATGGATCCAATGGATGTCATTGCTTGTGTGTTCTTTTTATAAACCACATTGAACCACTGATGTCATTGCATGTGTGTTCTTTTCATAAACCACATGGATCCACTAGATGTCATTGCATGTGTGTTCTTTTCATAAACCACACTGATCCACTAATGTCATTGCATGTGTGTTCTTTGCATAAACCACACTAATCCAAAAGATGTCATATATGTGTGTTCATTTCATAAACCACACTGATCCACTGGTGTCATTGCATGTGTGTTCTTTTCCTAGACCACATTGATCCACTGGATGTCATTACATGTGTGTTCTTTTCATAAACCACATGGATCCACTAGATGTCATTGCATGTGTGTTCTTTTCATAAACCACACTAATCCACTAATGGCATTGCATGTGTGTTCTTTTCATAAACCACACTGATCCGAAAGATGTCATTGCATGTGTGTTCATTTCATAAACCACACTGATCCATTGGTGTCATTGCATGTGTGTTCTTTTCCTAGACCACATTGATCCACTAGATGTCATTGCGTGTGTGTTCATTTCATAAATCACATGGATCCACTAGATGTCATTAAATGTGTGTTCTTTTCATAAACCACATGGATCCACTATATGCCATTACATTTGTGTTCTTTTCATAAACCACATGCATCCACTAGATGTCAGTGCATGTGTGTTCTTTTCATCAACCACATGGATCCACTGATGTCATTGCATGTGTGTTCTTTTCATAAACCACATGGGTCCACTAGATGTCATTGCATGCTTGTTCTTTTCATAAACCACACTGATCCACTAGATGTCATTGCATGTGTGTTCTTTTCATAAACCACACTATTCCACTAGATGTCATTTCATGTGTGTTATTTTCCTAAACAACATGGATCCACTAGTGTCATTGCATGTGTGATCTTTTCAAAAACCACATGGATCCACTAGATGTCATTGCATGTGTGTTCTTTTTATAAGCCATGTTGAACCACAAATGTCTTTGCATGTGTGTTCGTTTCATAAACCACACTGATCCGAGAGATGTCATTGCATGTGTGTTCATTTCATAAACCACACTGATCCACTGGTGTCATTGCATGTGTGTTCTTTTCCTAGACCACATTGATCCACTAGATGTCATTACATGTGTGTTCTTTTCATAAACCACATGGATCCACTAGATGTCATTGCATGTGTGTTCTATTCATAAACAACACGAATCCACTAATGTCATTTCATGTGTGTTCTTTTCATAAACCACACTGATCCGAAAGATGTCATTGCATGTGTGTTCATTTCATAAACCACACTGATCCACTAGTGTTATTGCAGGTGTGTTCTTTTCCTAGACCACATTGATCCACTAGATGTCATTGCACGTGTGTTCATTTCATAAATCACATGGATCCACTAGATGTCATTAAATTTGTGTTCTTTTCATAAACCACATGGATCCACTATATGCCATTACATGTGTGTTATTTTCACAAACCACATGCATCCACTAAATGTCAGTGCATGTGTGTTCTTTTCATAAACCACATGGATCCACTGGTGTCATTGCATGTGTGTTCTTTTCATAAACCACATGGATCCACTATATGTCATTGCATGTGTGTTCTTTTCATAAACGAAATGGATCCACTAGATGTAAGTGCATATGTGTTCTTTTCATAAACCACATGGATCCATTGATGTCATTGCATGTGTGTTCTTTTCATAAACCACATGGATCCACTAGATGTCATTGCATGTGTGTTCTTTTCATAAACCACACTGATCCACTAATGTCATTGCATGTGTGTTCTTTTCATAAACCACACTGATCCACTGGTGTCATTGCATGTGTGAACTTTTCCTAGACCACATTGATCCACTAGATGTCATTACATGTGTGTTCTTTTCATAAACCACATGGATCCACTAGACGTCATTGCATGTGTGTTCTTTTCATAAACAACACGGATCCACTAATGTCATTGCATGTGTGTTCATTTCATAAACCACACTGATCCACTGGTGTTATTGCGTGTGTGTTCTTTTCCTAGACCACATTGATCCACTAGATGTCATTGCATGTGTGTTCATTTCATAAATCACATGGATCCACTAGATGTCATTAAATGTGTGTTCTTTTCATAAACCACATGGATCCACTATATGCCATTACATGTGTGTTCTTTTCACAAACCACATGCATCCACTAGAGGTCAGTGCATGTGTGTTCTTTTCATAATCCACATGGATCCACTGGTGTCATTGCATGTGTGTTCTTTTCATAAACCACATGGGTCCGCTAGATTTCATTGCAAGCTTGTTCTTTTCATAAACCACACTGATCCACTAGATGTCATTGCATGTGTGTTCTTTTCATAAACCACACTAATCCACTAGATGTCATTGCATGTGTGTTATTTTCCTAAACCACATGGATCCACTAGTGTCATTGCATTTTTGTTATTTTCATAGACCACAAGGATCCACTAGATATCATTGCATGTGTGTTCTTTTCCAAAACCACATGGATCCACTAGATGTCATTACATGTGAGTTCTTTTCATAAACCACACTGATCCACTAGATGTCATTGCATGTGTGTTCTTTTCATAAACCACACTATTCCACTAGATGTCATTTCATGTGTGTTATTTTCCTAAACAACATGGATCCACTAGTGTCATTGCATGTGTGATCTTTTCAAAAACCACATGGATCCACTAGATGTCATTGCATGTGTGTTCTTTTTATAAGCCATGTTGAACCACAAATGTCTTTGCATGTGTGTTCGTTTCATAAACCACACTGATCCGAGAGATGTCATTGCATGTGTGTTCATTTCATAAACCACACTGATCCACTGGTGTCATTGCATGTGTGTTCTTTTCCTAGACCACATTGATCCACTAGATGTCATTACATGTGTGTTCTTTTCATAAACCACATGGATCCAGTAGATGTCATTGCATGTGTGTTCTATTCATAAACAACACGAATCCACTAATGTCATTTCATGTGTGTTCTTTTCATAAACCACACTGATCCGAAAGATGTCATTGCATGTGTGTTCATTTCATAAACCACACTGATCCACTAGTGTTATTGCAGGTGTGTTCTTTTCCTAGACCACATTGATCCACTAGATGTCATTGCACGTGTGTTCATTTCATAAATCACATGGATCCACTAGATGTCATTAAATGTGTGTTCTTTTCATAAACCACATGGATCCACTATATGCCATTACATGTGTGTTATTTTCACAAACCACATGCATCCACTAAATGTCAGTGCATGTGTGTTCTTTTCATAAACCACATGGATCCACTGGTGTCATTGCATGTGTGTTCTTTTCATAAACCACATGGATCCACTATATGTCATTGCATGTGTGTTCTTTTCATAAACGAAATGGATCCACTAGATGTAAGTGCATATGTGTTCTTTTCATAAACCACATGGATCCATTGATGTCATTGCATGTGTGTTCTTTTCATAAACCACATGGATCCACTAGATGTCATTGCATGTGTGTTCTTTTCATAAACCACACTGATCCACTAATGTCATTGCATGTGTGTTCTTTTCATAAACCACACTGATCCACTGGTGTCATTGCATGTGTGAACTTTTCCTAGACCACATTGATCCACTAGATGTCATTACATGTGTGTTCTTTTCATAAACCACATGGATCCACTAGACGTCATTGCATGTGTGTTCTTTTCATAAACAACACGGATCCACTAATGTCATTGCATGTGTGTTCATTTCATAAACCACACTGATCCACTGGTGTTATTGCGTGTGTGTTCTTTTCCTAGACCACATTGATCCACTAGATGTCATTGCATGTGTGTTCATTTCATAAATCACATGGATCCACTAGATGTCATTAAATGTGTGTTCTTTTCATAAACCACATGGATCCACTATATGCCATTACATGTGTGTTCTTTTCACAAACCACATGCATCCACTAGAGGTCAGTGCATGTGTGTTCTTTTCATAATCCACATGGATCCACTGGTGTCATTGCATGTGTGTTCTTTTCATAAACCACATGGGTCCGCTAGATTTCATTGCAAGCTTGTTCTTTTCATAAACCACACTGATCCACTAGATGTCATTGCATGTGTGTTCTTTTCATAAACCACACTAATCCACTAGATGTCATTGCATGTGTGTTATTTTCCTAAACCACATGGATCCACTAGTGTCATTGCATTTTTGTTATTTTCATAGACCACAAGGATCCACTAGATATCATTGCATGTGTGTTCTTTTCCAAAACCACATGGATCCACTAGATGTCATTACATGTGAGTTCTTTTCATAAACCACGTGGATCCACTAGATGTCATCGCATGTGTGTTCTTTTTATAATCCATGTTGAACCACATATGTCTTTGCATGTGTGTTCTTTTCATAAATCACACTGATCCGAAAGATGCCATTGCATGTGTGTTCATTTCGTAAACCACACTGATCCATTGGTGTCATTTCATGTGTGTTCTTTTCCTAGACCACATTGATCCACTAGATGTCATTGCATGTGTGTTCATTTCATAAACCACATGGATCCACTAGATGTCATTAAATGTGTGTTCTTTTCATAAACCACATGGATCCACTATATGTCATTGCATGTGTGTTCTTTTCATAGACCAAATGGATCCACTAGATATCAGTGCATGTGTGTTATTTTCATAAACCACATGGATCCATTGATGTCATTGCATGTGTGTTCTTTTTATAAACCACATGGATCCACTAGATGTCATTGCATCTATGTTCTTTTCATAAACCACACTGATCCACTAGATGTCATTGCATGTGTGTTCTTTTCATAAACAACATGGATCCACTGAATGTCATTGCATATGTGTTCTTTTCCAAAACGACATGAATCCAGTAGATCTCATTTAATGTGTAATCTTTTCATAAACCACATGGATCCACTAGATTTCATTGCTTGTTTGTTCTTTTTATAATCCATGTTGAACCACTGATGTCATTGCATGTGTGTTCTTTTCATAAACCATATGGATCCACTAGTTTTCATTGCATGTGTGTTCTTTTCAGAAACCGCACTGATAAATTAGATGACATTGCATGTGTGTTCTTTTCATAAACCACATGGATCCACTATATGTCATTGCATGTGTGTTCTTTTCATAAACCAAATGGATCCACTAGATGTCTGTGCATGTGTGTTGGTTTCATAAACCACATGGATCCACTGATGTCATTGCATATGTGTTCTTTTCATAAACCACATGGATCTACTAGATGTCATTGCATGTGTCTTCTTTTCGTAAACCACAGTGATCCACTAGATGTCATTGCATGTGTGTTCTTTTCATAAACCACACTGGTCCACTAGATGTCATTGCATCTGTGTTATTTTTTCCTAAACTACATGGATCCACTAGTGTCATTGCATCTGCGTTCTTTTCATAAACCACATGGATCCACTAGATGTCATTGCATGTGTGTTCTTTTCCAAAACCACATGGATCCACCAGATGTCATTGCATGTGTGTTCTTTTCAAAAACCACATGGATCCACTAGATGTCATTGCATGTGTGTTCTTTTTATAAACCATGTTGAACCGCAGATGTCTTTGCATGTGTGTTCTTTTCATAAACCACACTGATCCGAAAGATGTCATTGCATGTGTGTTCATTTCATAAACCATACTGATCCATTGGTATCATTACATGTGTGTTCTTTTCCTAGACCACATTGATCCACTAGATGTCACTTCATGTGTGTTCATTTCATAAACCACATGGATCCACTAGATGTCATTAAATGTGTGTTCATTTCATAAAACACATGGATCCACTAGATGCCATTAAATGTGTGTTCTTTTCATAAACAACATGGATCCACTATATGTCATTGCATGTGTGTTCTTTTCATAAACCACATGGATCCACTAGATGTCATTGCATGTGTGTTCTTTTCATAAACCACACTGATCCACTAATGTCATTTCATGTGTGTTCTTTTCATAAACCACACTAATCTGAAAGATGTCATTGCATGTGTGTTCATTTCATAAACCACATTGATCCACTGGTTTCATTGCATGTGTGTTCTTTTCCTAGTCTAGATTGATCCACTAGATGTCATTACATGTGTGTTCTTTTCATAAACCACATGGATCCACTAGATGTCATTGCATATTTGTTCTTTTCATAAACCACACTGATCCACTAATGTCATTGCATGTGTGTTCTTTTCATAAACAACACTTATCCGAAAGATGTCATTGCATGTGTATTCATATCATAAACCACATTGGTCCACTTATGTCATTGCACTTTGCATAAACCACACTAATACGAAAGATGTCATTACATGTGTGTTCCTTTCATAAACCACACTGATCCACTAGTGTCATTGCATTTGTGTTCTTTTCCTAGACCACATTGATCCACTAGATGTCATTACATGTGTGTTCTTTTCATAAACCACATGGATCCACTAGATGTCATTGCATGTGTGTTATTTTCATAAACCACACAGATCCACTAATGTCATTGCATGTGTGTTCTTTTCATAAACCACACTGATCTGAAAGATGTCATTGCATGTGTGTTCATTTCATAAACCACACTGTTCCACTGGTGTCATTGCATGTGTGTTCTTTCCCTAGACCACATTGATCCACTAGATGTCATTGCATGTGTGTTCATTTCATAAATCACATGGATCCACTAGATGTCATTAAATGTGTGTTCTTTTCATAAACTACATGGATCCACTATATGCCTTTACATGTGTGTTCTTTTCACAAACCACCTGCATCCACTAGATGTCAGTGCATGTGTGTTCTTTTCATAAACCACATGGATCCACTGATGTCATTGCATGTGTGTTTTTTTCATAAACCACACTAATCCACTAGATGTCATTGCATGTGTGTTATTTTCCTAAACCACATGGATCCACTAGTGTCATTGCATGTGTGATCTTTTCAAAAACCACATGGATCCACTAGATGTCATTGCATGTGTGTTCTTTTTATAATCCATGTTAAACCACAGATGTCTTTGCATGTGTGTTCTTTTCATAAACCACACTGATCCGAAAGATGTCATTGCATGTGTGTTCATTTCATAAACCACACTAATCCATTCGTGTCATTGCATGTGTGTTCTTTTCCTAGACCACATGGATCCACTAGATGTCATTGCATGTGTGTTCATTTTATAAACCATGTTGAACCACAGATGTCTTTGCATGTGTGTTCTTTTCATAAACCAGACTGATCCGAAAGATGTCATTGCATGTGTGTTCATTTCATACACCACACTGATCCATTGGTGTCATTGCATGTGTGTTCTTTTCCTAGACCACAATGATCCACTAGATGTCATTGCATGTGTGTTCTTTTCCTAGACAACATGGATCCACTAGATGTCATTAAATGTGTGTTCATTTCATAAAACACATGGATCCACTAGATGTCATTAAATGTGTGTTCTTTTCATCAACAACATGGATCCACTATATGTCATTGCATGTGTGTTATTTTCATAAACCACATGGATCCACTAGATGTCATTGCATGTGTGTTCTTTTCATAAACCACACTGATCCACTAATGTCATTGCATGTGTGTTCTTTTCATAAACCACACTAATCCGAAAGATGTCATTGCATGTGTGTTCATTTCATAAACCACACTGATCCACTAGTGTCATTGCATGTGTGTTCTTTTCCTAGACCACATTGATCCACTAGATGTCATTACATGTGTTTTCTTTTCATAAACCACATGGATCCACTAGATGTCATTGCATGTGTGTTCTTTTCATAAACCATACTGATCCACTAATGTCATTGCATGTGTGTTCTTTTCATAAACCACACTGATCCACTAATGTCATTGCATGTGTGTTCTTTTCATAAACCACACTAATCCGAAAGATGTCATTGCATGTGTGTTCATTTCATAAACCACACTGATCCACTAGTGTCATTGCATGTGTGTTCTTTTCCTAGACCACATTGATCCACTAGATGTCATTACATGTGTTTTCTTTTCATAAACCACATGGATCCACTAGATGTCATTGCATGTGTGTTATTTTCATAAACCATACTGATCCACTAATGTCATTGCATGTGTGTTCTTTTCATAAACCACACTAATCCGAAAGATGTCATTGCATGTGTGTTCATTTCATAAACCACACTGATCCACTGGTACCATTGCATGTGTGTTCTTTTCCTAGACCACATTGATCCACTAGATGTCATTAGATGTGTGTTCTTTTCATAAACCACATGGATCCACTAGATGTCATTGCATATGTGTTCTTTTCATAAACCACACTGATCCACTAATGTCATTGCATGTGTGTTCTTTTCATAAACCACACTGATCCGAAAGATGCAATTGCATGTGTGTTCATTTCATAAACCACACTGATCCACTGGTGTCATTGCATGTGTGTTCTTTTCCTAGACCACATTGATCCACTAGATGTCATTGCATGTGTGTTCATTTCATAAATCACATGGATCCACTAGATGTCATTAAATGTGTGTTCTTTTCATAAACCACATGGATCCACTATATGCCATTACATGTGTGTTATTTTCATAAACCACACAGATCCACTAATGTCATTGCATGTGTGTTCTTTTCATAAACCACACTGATCTGAAAGATGTCATTGCATGTGTGTTCATTTCATAAACCACACTGTTCCACTGGTGTCATTGCATGTGTGTTCTTTCCCTAGACCACATTGATCCACTAGATGTCATTGCATGTGTGTTCATTTCATAAATCACATGGATCCACTAGATGTCATTAAATGTGTGTTCTTTTCATAAACTACATGGATCCACTATATGCCTTTACATGTGTGTTCTTTTCACAAACCACCTGCATCCACTAGATGTCAGTGCATGTGTGTTCTTTTCATAAACCACATGGATCCACTGATGTCATTGCATGTGTGTTTTTTTCATAAACCACACTAATCCACTAGATGTCATTGCATGTGTGTTATTTTCCTAAACCACATGGATCCACTAGTGTCATTGCATGTGTGATCTTTTCAAAAACCACATGGATCCACTAGATGTCATTGCATGTGTGTTCTTTTTATAATCCATGTTAAACCACAGATGTCTTTGCATGTGTGTTCTTTTCATAAACCACACTGATCCGAAAGATGTCATTGCATGTGTGTTCATTTCATAAACCACACTAATCCATTCGTGTCATTGCATGTGTGTTCTTTTCCTAGACCACATGGATCCACTAGATGTCATTGCATGTGTGTTCATTTTATAAACCATGTTGAACCACAGATGTCTTTGCATGTGTGTTCTTTTCATAAACCAGACTGATCCGAAAGATGTCATTGCATGTGTGTTCATTTCATACACCACACTGATCCATTGGTGTCATTGCATGTGTGTTCTTTTCCTAGACCACAATGATCCACTAGATGTCATTGCATGTGTGTTCTTTTCCTAGACAACATGGATCCACTAGATGTCATTAAATGTGTGTTCATTTCATAAAACACATGGATCCACTAGATGTCATTAAATGTGTGTTCTTTTCATCAACAACATGGATCCACTATATGTCATTGCATGTGTGTTATTTTCATAAACCACATGGATCCACTAGATGTCATTGCATGTGTGTTCTTTTCATAAACCACACTGATCCACTAATGTCATTGCATGTGTGTTCTTTTCATAAACCACACTAATCCGAAAGATGTCATTGCATGTGTGTTCATTTCATAAACCACACTGATCCACTAGTGTCATTGCATGTGTGTTCTTTTCCTAGACCACATTGATCCACTAGATGTCATTACATGTGTTTTCTTTTCATAAACCACATGGATCCACTAGATGTCATTGCATGTGTGTTCTTTTCATAAACCATACTGATCCACTAATGTCATTGCATGTGTGTTCTTTTCATAAACCACACTGATCCACTAATGTCATTGCATGTGTGTTCTTTTCATAAACCACACTAATCCGAAAGATGTCATTGCATGTGTGTTCATTTCATAAACCACACTGATCCACTAGTGTCATTGCATGTGTGTTCTTTTCCTAGACCACATTGATCCACTAGATGTCATTACATGTGTTTTCTTTTCATAAACCACATGGATCCACTAGATGTCATTGCATGTGTGTTCTTTTCATAAACCATACTGATCCACTAATGTCATTGCATGTGTGTTCTTTTCATAAACCACACTAATCCGAAAGATGTCATTGCATGTGTGTTCATTTCATAAACCACACTGATCCACTGGTACCATTGCATGTGTGTTCTTTTCCTAGACCACATTGATCCACTAGATGTCATTAGATGTGTGTTCTTTTCATAAACCACATGGATCCACTAGATGTCATTGCATATGTGTTCTTTTCATAAACCACACTGATCCACTAATGTCATTGCATGTGTGTTCTTTTCATAAACCACACTGATCCGAAAGATGCAATTGCATGTGTGTTCATTTCATAAACCACACTGATCCACTGGTGTCATTGCATGTGTGTTCTTTTCCTAGACCACATTGATCCACTAGATGTCATTGCATGTGTGTTCATTTCATAAATCACATGGATCCACTAGATGTCATTAAATGTGTGTTCTTTTCATAAACCACATGGATCCACTATATGCCATTACATGTGTGTTATTTTCATAAACCACACAGATCCACTAATGTCATTGCATGTGTGTTCTTTTCATAAACCACACTGATCTGAAAGATGTCATTGCATGTGTGTTCATTTCATAAACCACACTGATCCACTGGTGTCATTGCATGTGTGTTCTTTCCCTAGACCACATTGATCCACTAGATGTCATTGCATGTGTGTTCATTTCATAAATCACATGGATCCACTAGATGTCATTAAATGTGTGTTCTTTTCATAAACTACATGGATCCACTATATGCCTTTACATGTGTGTTCTTTTCACAAACCACCTGCATCCACTAGATGTCAGTGCATGTGTGTTCTTTTCATAAACCACATGGATCCACTGATGTCATTGCATGTGTGTTATTTTCATAAACCACACTAATCCACTAGATGTCATTGCATGTGTGTTATTTTCCTAAACCACATGGATCCACTAGTGTCATTGCATGTGTGATCTTTTAAAAAACCACATGGATCCACTAGATGTCATTGCATGTGTGTTCTTTTTGTAATCCATGTTAAACCACAGATGTCTTTGCATGTGTGTTCTTTTCATAAACCACACTGATCCGAAAGATGTCATTGCATGTGTGTTCATTTCATAAACCACACTGATCCATTCGTGTCATTGCATGTGTGTTCTTTTCCTAGACCACATGGATCCACTAGATGTCATTGCATGTGTGTTCATTTTATAAACCATGTTGAACCACAGATGTCTTTGCATGTGTGTTCTTTTCATAAACCAGACTGATCCGAAAGATGTCATTGCATGTGTGTTCATTTCATACACCACACTGATCCATTGGTGTCATTGCATGTGTGTTCTTTTCCTAGACCACAATGATCCACTAGATGTCATTGCATGTGTGTTCTTTTCCTAGACAACATGGATCCACTAGATGTCATTAAATGTGTGTTCATTTCATAAAACACATGGATCCACTAGATGTCATTAAATGTGTGTTCTTTTCATCAACAACATGGATCCACTATATGTCATTGCATGTGTGTTATTTTCATAAACCACATGGATCCACTAGATGTCATTGCATGTGTGTTCTTTTCATAAACCACACTGATCCACTAATGTCATTGCATGTGTGTTCTTTTCATAAACCACACTAATCCGAAAGATGTCATTGCATGTGTGTTCATTTCATAAACCACACTGATCCACTAGTGTCATTGCATGTGTGTTCTTTTCCTAGACCACATTGATCCACTAGATGTCATTACATGTGTTTTCTTTTCATAAACCACATGGATCCACTAGATGTCATTGCATGTGTGTTCTTTTCATAAACCATACTGATCCACTAATGTCATTGCATGTGTGTTCTTTTCATAAACCACACTAATCCGAAAGATGTCATTGCATGTGTGTTCATTTCATAAACCACACTGATCCACTGGTACCATTGCATGTGTGTTCTTTTCCTAGACCACATTGATCCACTAGATGTCATTAGATGTGTGTTCTTTTCATAAACCACATGGATCCACTAGATGTCATTGCATATGTGTTCTTTTCATAAACCACACTGATCCACTAATGTCATTGCATGTGTGTTCTTTTCATAAACCACACTGATCCGAAAGATGCAATTGCATGTGTGTTCATTTCATAAACCACACTGATCCACTGGTGTCATTGCATGTGTGTTCTTTTCCTAGACCACATTGATCCACTAGATGTCATTGCATGTGTGTTCATTTCATAAATCACATGGATCCACTAGATGTCATTAAATGTGTGTTCTTTTCATAAACCACATGGATCCACTATATGCCATTACATGTGTGTTCTTTTCACAAACCACATGCATTCACTAGATTTCAGTGCATGTGTGTTCTTTTCATAAAGCACATGGATCCACTGATGTCATTGCATGTGTGTTCTTTTCATAAACCACATGGGTCTACTAGATTTCATTGCATGCTTGTTCTTTTCATAAACCACACTGGTCCACTAGATGTCATTGCATGTGTGTTCTTTTCATAAACCACACTAATCCACTAGATGTCATTGCATGCGTGTTATTTTCCTAAACCACATGGATCCACTAGTGTAATTGCATGTGTGATATTTTCAAAAACCACATGGATCCACTAGTTGTCATTGCATGTGTGTTCTTTTTATAATCCATGTTGAACCACAGATGTCTTTGCATGTGTGTTCTTTTCATAAACCACACTGATCCGAAAGATGTCATTGCATGTGTGTTCATTTCATAAACCACACTGATCCATTGGTGTCATTGCATGTGTGTTATTTTCCTAGACCACATTGATCCACTAGATGTCATTGCACGTGTGTTCATTTCATAAACCACATGGATCCACTAGATGTCATTAAATATGTGTTCTTTTCATAAACCACATGGATCCACTATATGTCATTGCATGTGTGTTCTTTTCATAGACCAAATGGATCCACTAGATGTCAGTGCATGTGTGTTCTTTTCATAACCCACATGGATCCATTGATGTCATTGCATGTGTGTTCTTTTCATAAACCACAGTGCTCTACTAGATGTCATTCCATGTGTATTCTTTTCATAAACAACATGGATCCACTGAATGTCATTGCATGTGTGTTCTTTTCCAAAGCCACATGAATCCCCTAGGTCTCATTGCATGTGTGTTCTTTTCATAAACCACACTGATCCGAAAGATGGCATTGCATGTGTGTTCATTTCATAAAACACATTGATCCATTGGTGTCATTGCATGTGTGTTCTTTTCCTAGACCACATTGATCCACTAGATGTCATTGCATGTGTGTTCATTTCATAAACCACATGGATCCACTAGATGACATTGCATGTGTGTTCTTTTCATAAACCACATGGATCCACTATATGTCATTGCATGTGTGTTCTTTTCATAAACCAAATGGATCCACTAGATGTCCGTGCATGTGTGTTCTTCTCATAAACCACATGGATCCACTGATGTCATTGCATGTGTGTTCTTTTCATAAACCACATGGATCTACTAGATGTCATTGCATGTTTCTTCTTTTCATAAACCACACTGATCCACTAAATGTCATTGCATGTGTGTTCTTTCCATAAACCACACTGATCCATTAGATGGCATTGCATCTGTGTTATTTTTTCCTAAACTACATGGATCCACTAGTGTCATTGCATGTGCGTTCTTTTTATAAACCACATGGATCCACTAGATGTCATTGCATGTGTGTTCTTTTCCAAAACCACATGGATCCACCAGATGTCATTGCATGTGTGTTCTTTTCAAAAACCATATGGATCCACTAGATGTCATTGCATGTGTGTTCATTTTATAAACCATGTTGAACCGCAGATGTCTTTGCATGTGTGTTCTTTTCATAAACCACACTGATCCGAAAGATGTCATTGCATGTGTGTTCATTTCATAAACCACACTGATCCACTGGTGTCATTGCATGTGTGTTCTTTCCCTAGACCACATTGATCCACTAGATGTCATTGCATGTGTGTTCATTTCATAAATCACATGGATCCACTAGATGTCATTAAATGTGTGTTCTTTTCATAAACTACATGGATCCACTATATGCCTTTACATGTGTGTTCTTTTCACAAACCACTTGCATCCACTAGATGTCAGTGCATGTGTGTTCTTTTCATAAACCACATGGATCCACTTATGTCATTGCATGTGTGTTATTTTCATAAACCACACTAATCCACTAGATGTCATTGCATGTGTGTTATTTTCCTAAACCACATGGATCCACTAGTGTCATTGCATGTGTGATCTTTTCAAAAACCACATGGATCCACTAGATGTCATTGCATGTGTGTTCTTTTTATAATCCATGTTAAACCACAGATGTCTTTGCATGTGTGTTCTTTTCATAAACCACACTGATCCGAAAGATGTCATTGCATGTGTGTTCATTTCATAAACCACACTGATCCATTCGTGTCATTGCATGTGTGTTCTTTTCCTAGACCACATGGATCCACTAGATGTCATTGCATGTGTGTTCATTTTATAAACCATGTTGAACCACAGATGTCTTTGCATGTGTGTTCTTTTCATAAACCAGACTGATCCGAAAGATGTCATTGCATGTGTGTTCATTTCATACACCACACTGATCCATTGGTGTCATTGCATGTGTGTTCTTTTCCTAGACCACAATGATCCACTAGATGTCATTGCATGTGTGTTCTTTTCCTAGACAACATGGATCCACTAGATGTCATTAAATGTGTGTTCATTTCATAAAACACATGGATCCACTAGATGTCATTAAATGTGTGTTCTTTTCATCAACAACATGGATCCACTATATGTCATTGCATGTGTGTTATTTTCATAAACCACATGGATCCACTAGATGTCATTGCATGTGTGTTCTTTTCATAAACCACACTGATCCACTAATGTCATTGCATGTGTGTTCTTTTCATAAACCACACTAATCCGAAAGATGTCATTGCATGTGTGTTCATTTCATAAACCACACTGATCCACTAGTGTCATTGCATGTGTGTTCTTTTCCTAGACCACATTGATCCACTAGATGTCATTACATGTGTTTTCTTTTCATAAACCACATGGATCCACTAGATGTCATTGCATGTGTGTTCTTTTCATAAACCATACTGATCCACTAATGTCATTGCATGTGTGTTCTTTTCATAAACCACACTAATCCGAAAGATGTCATTGCATGTGTGTTCATTTCATAAACCACACTGATCCACTGGTACCATTGCATGTGTGTTCTTTTCCTAGACCACATTGATCCACTAGATGTCATTAGATGTGTGTTCTTTTCATAAACCACATGGATCCACTAGATGTCATTGCATATGTGTTCTTTTCATAAACCACACTGATCCACTAATGTCATTGCATGTGTGTTCTTTTCATAAACCACACTGATCCGAAAGATGCAATTGCATGTGTGTTCATTTCATAAACCACACTGATCCACTGGTGTCATTGCATGTGTGTTCTTTTCCTAGACCACATTGATCCACTAGATGTCATTGCATGTGTGTTCATTTCATAAATCACATGGATCCACTAGATGTCATTAAATGTGTGTTCTTTTCATAAACCACATGGATCCACTATATGCCATTACATGTGTGTTCTTTTCACAAACCACATGCATTCACTAGATTTCAGTGCATGTGTGTTCTTTTCATAAAGCACATGGATCCACTGATGTCATTGCATGTGTGTTCTTTTCATAAACCACATGGGTCTACTAGATTTCATTGCATGCTTGTTCTTTTCATAAACCACACTGGTCCACTAGATGTCATTGCATGTGTGTTCTTTTCATAAACCACACTAATCCACTAGATGTCATTGCATGCGTGTTATTTTCCTAAACCACATGGATCCACTAGTGTAATTGCATGTGTGATATTTTCAAAAACCACATGGATCCACTAGTTGTCATTGCATGTGTGTTCTTTTTATAATCCATGTTGAACCACAGATGTCTTTGCATGTGTGTTCTTTTCATAAACCACACTGATCCGAAAGATGTCATTGCATGTGTGTTCATTTCATAAACCACACTGATCCATTGGTGTCATTGCATGTGTGTTATTTTCCTAGACCACATTGATCCACTAGATGTCATTGCACGTGTGTTCATTTCATAAACCACATGGATCCACTAGATGTCATTAAATATGTGTTCTTTTCATAAACCACATGGATCCACTATATGTCATTGCATGTGTGTTCTTTTCATAGACCAAATGGATCCACTAGATGTCAGTGCATGTGTGTTCTTTTCATAACCCACATGGATCCATTGATGTCATTGCATGTGTGTTCTTTTCATAAACCACAGTGCTCTACTAGATGTCATTCCATGTGTATTCTTTTCATAAACAACATGGATCCACTGAATGTCATTGCATGTGTGTTCTTTTCCAAAGCCACATGAATCCCCTAGGTCTCATTGCATGTGTGTTCTTTTCATAAACCACACTGATCCGAAAGATGGCATTGCATGTGTGTTCATTTCATAAAACACATTGATCCATTGGTGTCATTGCATGTGTGTTCTTTTCCTAGACCACATTGATCCACTAGATGTCATTGCATGTGTGTTCATTTCATAAACCACATGGATCCACTAGATGACATTGCATGTGTGTTCTTTTCATAAACCACATGGATCCACTATATGTCATTGCATGTGTGTTCTTTTCATAAACCAAATGGATCCACTAGATGTCCGTGCATGTGTGTTCTTCTCATAAACCACATGGATCCACTGATGTCATTGCATGTGTGTTCTTTTCATAAACCACATGGATCTACTAGATGTCATTGCATGTTTCTTCTTTTCATAAACCACACTGATCCACTAAATGTCATTGCATGTGTGTTCTTTCCATAAACCACACTGATCCATTAGATGGCATTGCATCTGTGTTATTTTTTCCTAAACTACATGGATCCACTAGTGTCATTGCATGTGCGTTCTTTTTATAAACCACATGGATCCACTAGATGTCATTGCATGTGTGTTCTTTTCCAAAACCACATGGATCCACCAGATGTCATTGCATGTGTGTTCTTTTCAAAAACCATATGGATCCACTAGATGTCATTGCATGTGTGTTCATTTTATAAACCATGTTGAACCGCAGATGTCTTTGCATGTGTGTTCTTTTCATAAACCACACTGATCCGAAAGATGTCATTGCATGTGTGTTCATTTCATAAACCACACTGATCCACTGGTGTCATTGCATGTGTGTTCTTTCCCTAGACCACATTGATCCACTAGATGTCATTGCATGTGTGTTCATTTCATAAATCACATGGATCCACTAGATGTCATTAAATGTGTGTTCTTTTCATAAACTACATGGATCCACTATATGCCTTTACATGTGTGTTCTTTTCACAAACCACTTGCATCCACTAGATGTCAGTGCATGTGTGTTCTTTTCATAAACCACATGGATCCACTTATGTCATTGCATGTGTGTTATTTTCATAAACCACACTAATCCACTAGATGTCATTGCATGTGTGTTATTTTCCTAAACCACATGGATCCACTAGTGTCATTGCATGTGTGATCTTTTCAAAAACCACATGGATCCACTAGATGTCATTGCATGTGTGTTCTTTTTATAATCCATGTTAAACCACAGATGTCTTTGCATGTGTGTTCTTTTCATAAACCACACTGATCCGAAAGATGTCATTGCATGTGTGTTCATTTCATAAACCACACTGATCCATTCGTGTCATTGCATGTGTGTTCTTTTCCTAGACCACATGGATCCACTAGATGTCATTGCATGTGTGTTCATTTTATAAACCATGTTGAACCACAGATGTCTTTGCATGTGTGTTCTTTTCATAAACCAGACTGATCCGAAAGATGTCATTGCATGTGTGTTCATTTCATACACCACACTGATCCATTGGTGTCATTGCATGTGTGTTCTTTTCCTAGACCACAATGATCCACTAGATGTCATTGCATGTGTGTTCTTTTCCTAGACAACATGGATCCACTAGATGTCATTAAATGTGTGTTCATTTCATAAAACACATGGATCCACTAGATGTCATTAAATGTGTGTTCTTTTCATCAACAACATGGATCCACTATATGTCATTGCATGTGTGTTATTTTCATAAACCACATGGATCCACTAGATGTCATTGCATGTGTGTTCTTTTCATAAACCACACTGATCCACTAATGTCATTGCATGTGTGTTCTTTTCATAAACCACACTAATCCGAAAGATGTCATTGCATGTGTGTTCATTTCATAAACCACACTGATCCACTAGTGTCATTGCATGTGTGTTCTTTTCCTAGACCACATTGATCCACTAGATGTCATTACATGTGTTTTCTTTTCATAAACCACATGGATCCACTAGATGTCATTGCATGTGTGTTCTTTTCATAAACCATACTGATCCACTAATGTCATTGCATGTGTGTTCTTTTCATAAACCACACTAATCCGAAAGATGTCATTGCATGTGTGTTCATTTCATAAACCACACTGATCCACTGGTACCATTGCATGTGTGTTCTTTTCCTAGACCACATTGATCCACTAGATGTCATTAGATGTGTGTTCTTTTCATAAACCACATGGATCCACTAGATGTCATTGCATATGTGTTCTTTTCATAAACCACACTGATCCACTAATGTCATTGCATGTGTGTTCTTTTCATAAACCACACTGATCCGAAAGATGCAATTGCATGTGTGTTCATTTCATAAACCACACTGATCCACTGGTGTCATTGCATGTGTGTTCTTTTCCTAGACCACATTGATCCACTAGATGTCATTGCATGTGCGTTCATTTCATAAATCACATGGATCCACTAGATGTCATTAAATGTGTGTTCTTTTCATAAACCACATGGATCCACTATATGCCATTACATGTGTGTTCTTTTCACAAACCACATGCATTCACTAGATGTCAGTGCATGTGTGTTCTTTTCATAAAGCACATGGATGCACTGATGTCATTGCATGTGTGTTCTTTTCATAAACCACATGGGTCTACTAGATTTCATTGCATGCTTGTTCTTTTCATAAACCACACTGGTCCACTAGATGTCATTGCATGTGTGTTCTTTTCATAAACCACACTAATCCACTAGATGTCATTGCATGCGTGTTATTTTCCTAAACCACATGGATCCACTAGTGTAATTGCATGTGTGATATTTTCAAAAACCACATGGATCCACTAGTTGTCATTGCATGTGTGTTCTTTTTATAATCCATGTTGAACCACAGATGTCTTTGCATGTGTGTTCTTTTCATAAACCACACTGTTCCGAAAGATGTCATTGCATGTGTGTTCATTTCATAAACCACACTGATCCATTGGTGTCATTGCATGTGTGTTATTTTCCTAGACCACATTGATCCACTAGATGTCATTGCACGTGTGTTCATTTCATAAACCACATGGATCCACTAGATGTCATTAAATATGTGTTCTTTTCATAAACCACATGGATCCACTATATGTCATTGCATGTGTGTTCTTTTCATAGACCAAATGGATCCACTAGATGTCAGTGCATGTGTGTTCTTTTCATAACCCACATGGATCCATTGATGTCATTGCATGTGTATTCTTTTCATAAACCACAGTGCTCTACTAGATGTCATTCCATGTGTATTCTTTTCATAAACAACATGGATCCACTGAATGTCATTGCATGTGTGTTCTTTTCCAAAGCCACATGAATCCCCTAGGTCTCATTGCATGTGTGTTCTTTTCATAAACCACACTGATCCGAAAGATGGCATTGCATGTGTGTTCATTTCATAAACCACATTGATCCATTGGTGTCATTGCATGTGTGTTCTTTTCCTAGACCACATGGATCCACTAGATGTCATTGCATGTGTGTTCATTTCATAAACCACATGGATCCACTAGATGACATTGCATGTGTGTTCTTTTCATAAACCACATGGATCCACTATATGTCATTGCATGTGTGTTCTTTTCATAAACCAAATGGATCCACTAGATGTCCGTGCATGTGTGTTCTTCTCATAAACCACATGGATCCACTGATGTCATTGCATGTGTGTTCTTTTCATAAACCACATGGATCTACTAGATGTCATTGCATGTTTCTTCTTTTCATAAACCACACTGATCCACTAAATGTCATTGCATGTGTGTTCTTTCCATAAACCACACTGATCCATTAGATGGCATTGCATCTGTGTTATTTTTTCCTAAACTACATGGATCCACTAGTGTCATTGCATGTGCGTTCTTTTTATAAACCACATGGATCCACTAGATGTCATTGCATGTGTGTTCTTTTCCAAAACCACATGGATCCACCAGATGTCATTGCATGTGTGTTCTTTTCAAAAACCATATGGATCCACTAGATGTCATTGCATGTGTGTTCATTTTATAAACCATGTTGAACCGCAGATGTCTTTGCATGTGTGTTCTTTTCATAAACCACACTGATCCGAAAGATGTCATTGCATGTGTGTTCATTTCATAAACCACACTGATCCACTGGTGTCATTGCATGTGTGTTCTTTCCCTAGACCACATTGATCCACTAGATGTCATTGCATGTGTGTTCATTTCATAAATCACATGGATCCACTAGATGTCATTAAATGTGTGTTCTTTTCATAAACTACATGGATCCACTATATGCCTTTACATGTGTGTTCTTTTCACAAACCACTTGCATCCACTAGATGTCAGTGCATGTGTGTTCTTTTCATAAACCACATGGATCCACTTATGTCATTGCATGTGTGTTATTTTCATAAACCACACTAATCCACTAGATGTCATTGCATGTGTGTTATTTTCCTAAACCACATGGATCCACTAGTGTCATTGCATGTGTGATCTTTTCAAAAACCACATGGATCCACTAGATGTCATTGCATGTGTGTTCTTTTTATAATCCATGTTAAACCACAGATGTCTTTGCATGTGTGTTCTTTTCATAAACCACACTGATCCGAAAGATGTCATTGCATGTGTGTTCATTTCATAAACCACACTGATCCATTCGTGTCATTGCATGTGTGTTCTTTTCCTAGACCACATGGATCCACTAGATGTCATTGCATGTGTGTTCATTTTATAAACCATGTTGAACCACAGATGTCTTTGCATGTGTGTTCTTTTCATAAACCAGACTGATCCGAAAGATGTCATTGCATGTGTGTTCATTTCATACACCACACTGATCCATTGGTGTCATTGCATGTGTGTTCTTTTCCTAGACCACAATGATCCACTAGATGTCATTGCATGTGTGTTCTTTTCCTAGACAACATGGATCCACTAGATGTCATTAAATGTGTGTTCATTTCATAAAACACATGGATCCACTAGATGTCATTAAATGTGTGTTCTTTTCATCAACAACATGGATCCACTATATGTCATTGCATGTGTGTTATTTTCATAAACCACATGGATCCACTAGATGTCATTGCATGTGTGTTCTTTTCATAAACCACACTGATCCACTAATGTCATTGCATGTGTGTTCTTTTCATAAACCACACTAATCCGAAAGATGTCATTGCATGTGTGTTCATTTCATAAACCACACTGATCCACTAGTGTCATTGCATGTGTGTTCTTTTCCTAGACCACATTGATCCACTAGATGTCATTACATGTGTTTTCTTTTCATAAACCACATGGATCCACTAGATGTCATTGCATGTGTGTTCTTTTCATAAACCATACTGATCCACTAATGTCATTGCATGTGTGTTCTTTTCATAAACCACACTAATCCGAAAGATGTCATTGCATGTGTGTTCATTTCATAAACCACACTGATCCACTGGTACCATTGCATGTGTGTTCTTTTCCTAGACCACATTGATCCACTAGATGTCATTAGATGTGTGTTCTTTTCATAAACCACATGGATCCACTAGATGTCATTGCATATGTGTTCTTTTCATAAACCACACTGATCCACTAATGTCATTGCATGTGTGTTCTTTTCATAAACCACACTGATCCGAAAGATGCAATTGCATGTGTGTTCATTTCATAAACCACACTGATCCACTGGTGTCATTGCATGTGTGTTCTTTTCCTAGACCACATTGATCCACTAGATGTCATTGCATGTGCGTTCATTTCATAAATCACATGGATCCACTAGATGTCATTAAATGTGTGTTCTTTTCATAAACCACATGGATCCACTATATGCCATTACATGTGTGTTCTTTTCACAAACCACATGCATTCACTAGATGTCAGTGCATGTGTGTTCTTTTCATAAAGCACATGGATGCACTGATGTCATTGCATGTGTGTTCTTTTCATAAACCACATGGGTCTACTAGATTTCATTGCATGCTTGTTCTTTTCATAAACCACACTGGTCCACTAGATGTCATTGCATGTGTGTTCTTTTCATAAACCACACTAATCCACTAGATGTCATTGCATGCGTGTTATTTTCCTAAACCACATGGATCCACTAGTGTAATTGCATGTGTGATATTTTCAAAAACCACATGGATCCACTAGTTGTCATTGCATGTGTGTTCTTTTTATAATCCATGTTGAACCACAGATGTCTTTGCATGTGTGTTCTTTTCATAAACCACACTGTTCCGAAAGATGTCATTGCATGTGTGTTCATTTCATAAACCACACTGATCCATTGGTGTCATTGCATGTGTGTTATTTTCCTAGACCACATTGATCCACTAGATGTCATTGCACGTGTGTTCATTTCATAAACCACATGGATCCACTAGATGTCATTAAATATGTGTTCTTTTCATAAACCACATGGATCCACTATATGTCATTGCATGTGTGTTCTTTTCATAGACCAAATGGATCCACTAGATGTCAGTGCATGTGTGTTCTTTTCATAACCCACATGGATCCATTGATGTCATTGCATGTGTGTTCTTTTCATAAACCACAGTGCTCTACTAGATGTCATTCCATGTGTATTCTTTTCATAAACAACATGGATCCACTGAATGTCATTGCATGTGTGTTCTTTTCCAAAGCCACATGAATCCCCTAGGTCTCATTGCATGTGTGTTCTTTTCATAAACCACACTGATCCGAAAGATGGCATTGCATGTGTGTTCATTTCATAAAACACATTGATCCATTGGTGTCATTGCATGTGTGTTCTTTTCCTAGACCACATTGATCCACTAGATGTCATTGCATGTGTGTTCATTTCATAAACCACATGGATCCACTAGATGACATTGCATGTGTGTTCTTTTCATAAACCACATGGATCCACTATATGTCATTGCATGTGTGTTCTTTTCATAAACCAAATGGATCCACTAGATGTCCGTGCATGTGTGTTCTTCTCATAAACCACATGGATCCACTGATGTCATTGCATGTGTGTTCTTTTCATAAACCACATGGATCTACTAGATGTCATTGCATGTTTCTTCTTTTCATAAACCACACTGATCCACTAAATGTCATTGCATGTGTGTTCTTTCCATAAACCACACTGATCCATTAGATGGCATTGCATCTGTGTTATTTTTTCCTAAACTACATGGATCCACTAGTGTCATTGCATGTGCGTTCTTTTTATAAACCACATGGATCCACTAGATGTCATTGCATGTGTGTTCTTTTCCAAAACCACATGGATCCACCAGATGTCATTGCATGTGTGTTCTTTTCAAAAACCATATGGATCCACTAGATGTCATTGCATGTGTGTTCATTTTATAAACCATGTTGAACCGCAGATGTCTTTGCATGTGTGTTCTTTTCATAAACCACACTGATCCGAAAGATGTCATTGCATGTGTGTTCATTTCATAAACCACACTGATCCATTGGTTTCATTGCATGTGTGTTCTTTCCCTAGACCACATTGATCCACTAGATGTCATTGCATGTGTGTTCTTTTTGTAGACCACATGGATCCACTAGATGTCATTAAATGTGTGTTCTTTTCATAAACTACATGGATCCACTATATGCCTTTACATGTGTGTTCTTTTCACAAACCACTTGCATCCACTAGATGTCAGTGCATGTGTGTTCTTTTCATAAACCACATGGATCCACTTATGTCATTGCATGTGTGTTATTTTCATAAACCACACTAATCCACTAGATGTCATTGCATGTGTGTTATTTTCCTAAACCACATGGATCCACTAGTGTCATTGCATGTGTGATCTTTTCAAAAACCACATGGATCCACTAGATGTCATTGCATGTGTGTTCTTTTTATAATCCATGTTAAACCACAGATGTCTTTGCATGTGTGTTCTTTTCATAAACCACACTGATCCGAAAGATGTCATTGCATGTGTGTTCATTTCATAAACCACACTGATCCATTCGTGTCATTGCATGTGTGTTCTTTTCCTAGACCACATGGATCCACTAGATGTCATTGCATGTGTGTTCATTTTATAAACCATGTTGAACCACAGATGTCTTTGCATGTGTGTTCTTTTCATAAACCAGACTGATCCGAAAGATGTCATTGCATGTGTGTTCATTTCATACACCACACTGATCCATTGGTGTCATTGCATGTGTGTTCTTTTCCTAGACCACAATGATCCACTAGATGTCATTGCATGTGTGTTCTTTTCCTAGACAACATGGATCCACTAGATGTCATTAAATGTGTGTTCATTTCATAAAACACATGGATCCACTAGATGTCATTAAATGTGTGTTCTTTTCATCAACAACATGGATCCACTATATGTCATTGCATGTGTGTTATTTTCATAAACCACATGGATCCACTAGATGTCATTGCATGTGTGTTCTTTTCATAAACCACACTGATCCACTAATGTCATTGCATGTGTGTTCTTTTCATAAACCACACTAATCCGAAAGATGTCATTGCATGTGTGTTCATTTCATAAACCACACTGATCCACTAGTGTCATTGCATGTGTGTTCTTTTCCTAGACCACATTGATCCACTAGATGTCATTACATGTGTTTTCTTTTCATAAACCACATGGATCCACTAGATGTCATTGCATGTGTGTTCTTTTCATAAACCATACTGATCCACTAATGTCATTGCATGTGTGTTCTTTTCATAAACCACACTAATCCGAAAGATGTCATTGCATGTGTGTTCATTTCATAAACCACACTGATCCACTGGTACCATTGCATGTGTGTTCTTTTCCTAGACCACATTGATCCACTAGATGTCATTAGATGTGTGTTCTTTTCATAAACCACATGGATCCACTAGATGTCATTGCATATGTGTTCTTTTCATAAACCACACTGATCCACTAATGTCATTGCATGTGTGTTCTTTTCATAAACCACACTGATCCGAAAGATGCAATTGCATGTGTGTTCATTTCATAAACCACACTGATCCACTGGTGTCATTGCATGTGTGTTCTTTTCCTAGACCACATTGATCCACTAGATGTCATTGCATGTGCGTTCATTTCATAAATCACATGGATCCACTAGATGTCATTAAATGTGTGTTCTTTTCATAAACCACATGGATCCACTATATGCCATTACATGTGTGTTCTTTTCACAAACCACATGCATTCACTAGATGTCAGTGCATGTGTGTTCTTTTCATAAAGCACATGGATGCACTGATGTCATTGCATGTGTGTTCTTTTCATAAACCACATGGGTCTACTAGATTTCATTGCATGCTTGTTCTTTTCATAAACCACACTGGTCCACTAGATGTCATTGCATGTGTGTTCTTTTCATAAACCACACTAATCCACTAGATGTCATTGCATGCGTGTTATTTTCCTAAACCACATGGATCCACTAGTGTAATTGCATGTGTGATATTTTCAAAAACCACATGGATCCACTAGTTGTCATTGCATGTGTGTTCTTTTTATAATCCATGTTGAACCACAGATGTCTTTGCATGTGTGTTCTTTTCATAAACCACACTGTTCCGAAAGATGTCATTGCATGTGTGTTCATTTCATAAACCACACTGATCCATTGGTGTCATTGCATGTGTGTTATTTTCCTAGACCACATTGATCCACTAGATGTCATTGCACGTGTGTTCATTTCATAAACCACATGGATCCACTAGATGTCATTAAATATGTGTTCTTTTCATAAACCACATGGATCCACTATATGTCATTGCATGTGTGTTCTTTTCATAGACCAAATGGATCCACTAGATGTCAGTGCATGTGTGTTCTTTTCATAACCCACATGGATCCATTGATGTCATTGCATGTGTGTTCTTTTCATAAACCACAGTGCTCTACTAGATGTCATTCCATGTGTATTCTTTTCATAAACAACATGGATCCACTGAATGTCATTGCATGTGTGTTCTTTTCCAAAGCCACATGAATCCCCTAGGTCTCATTGCATGTGTGTTCTTTTCATAAACCACACTGATCCGAAAGATGGCATTGCATGTGTGTTCATTTCATAAAACACATTGATCCATTGGTGTCATTGCATGTGTGTTCTTTTCCTAGACCACATTGATCCACTAGATGTCATTGCATGTGTGTTCATTTCATAAACCACATGGATCCACTAGATGACATTGCATGTGTGTTCTTTTCATAAACCACATGGATCCACTATATGTCATTGCATGTGTGTTCTTTTCATAAACCAAATGGATCCACTAGATGTCCGTGCATGTGTGTTCTTCTCATAAACCACATGGATCCACTGATGTCATTGCATGTGTGTTCTTTTCATAAACCACATGGATCTACTAGATGTCATTGCATGTGTCTTCTTTTCATAAACCACACTGATCCACTAAATGTCATTGCATGTGTGTTCTTTCCACAAACCACACTGATCCATTAGATGGCATTGCATCTGTGTTATTTTTTCCTAAACTACATGGATCCACTAGTGTCATTGCATGTGCGTTCTTTTTATAAACCACATGGATCCACTAGATGTCATTGCATGTGTGTTCTTTTCCAAAACCACATGGATCCACCAGATGTCATTGCATGTGTGTTCTTTTCAAAAACCATATGGATCCACTAGATGTCATTGCATGTGTGTTCATTTTATAAACCATGTTGAACCGCAGATGTCTTTGCATGTGTGTTCTTTTCATAAACCACACTGATCCGAAAGATGTCATTGCATGTGTGTTCATTTCATAAACCACACTGATCCATTGGTTTCATTGCATGTGTGTTCTTTTCCTAGACCACATTGATCCACCAGATGTCATTGCATGTGTGTTCTTTTTGTAGACCACATGGATCCACTAGATGTCATTAAATGTGTGTTCATTTCAGAAACCACATGGATCCACTAGATGTCATTGCATGTGTGTTCTTTTCATAAACCACATGGATCCACTAGATGTCATTGCATGTGTGTTCTTTTCATAAACCACACTGATCCACTAATGTCATTGCATGTGTGTTCATTTCATAAACCACACTAATCCGAAAGATGTCATTGCATGTGTGTTCATTTCATAAACCACACCGATCCACTGGTGTCATTGCATGTGTGTTCTTTTCCTAGACCACATTGATCCACTAGATGTCATTACATGTGTGTTCTTTTCATAAACCACACTGATCTAAAAGATGTCATTTCATGTGTGTTCATTTCATAAACCACACTGATCTAAAAGATGTCATTTCATGTGTGTTCTTTTCATAAACAACACGGATCCACTAATGTCATTGCATGTGTGTTCTTTTCATAAACCACACTGATCCGAAAGATGTCATTGCATGTGTGTTCACTTCATAAACCAAACTGATCCACTGGTGTTATTGCTTGTGTGTTCTTTTGCTACACCACATTGATCCACTAGATGTCATTGCACGTGTGTTCATTTCATAAATCACATGGATCCACTAGATGTCATTAAATGTGTGTTCTTTTCATAAACCACATGGATCCACTACATGCCATTACATGTGTGTTCTTTTCACAAACCACATGCATCCACTAGATGTCAGTGCATGTGTGTTCTTTTCATAAACCACATGGATCCACTGGTGTCATTGCATGTGTGTTCTTTTCATAAACCACATGGGTCCACTAGATTTCATTGCATCCTTGTTCTTTTCATAAACCACACTGATCCACTAGATGTCATTGCATGTGTGTTCTTTTCATAAACCACACTAATCCAGTAGATGTCATTGCATGTGTGTTATTTTCCTAAACCACATGGATCCACTAGTGTCATTGCATTTGTGTTCTTTTCATAGACCACATGGATCCACTAGATATCATTGCATGTGTGTTCTTTTCCAAAACGACATGGATCCACTAGATGTCATTACATGTGAGTTCTTTTCATAAACCACGTGGATCCACTAGATGTCATCGCATGTGTGTTCTTTTTATAATCCATGTTGAACCACATATGTCTTTGCATGTGTGTTCATTTCATAAACCACACTCATCCATTGGTGTCATGTCATGTGTGTTCATTTCATAAACCACACTCATCCATTGGTGTCATGTCATGTGTGTTCTTTTCCTAGACCACATTGATCCACTAGATGTCATTGCATGTGTGTTCATTTCATAAACCACATGGATCCACTAGATGTCATTAAATGTGTGTTCTTTTCATAAATCACATGGATCCACTATATGTCATTGCATGTGTGTTCTTTTCATAGACCAAATGGATCCACTAGATGTCAGTGCATGTGTGTTCTTTTCATAAACTACATGCATCCATTGATGTCATTGCATGTGTGTTCTTTTCATTAACCACATGGATCCACTAGATGTCATTGCATATGTGTTCTTTTCATAAACCACACTGATCCACTAGATGTCATTGCATGTGTGTTCTTTTCATAAACCACATGGATCCACTATATGTCATTGCATGTGTGTTCTTTTCATAAATCACATGGATCCACTAGATGTTTGTGCATGTGTGTTCTTTTCATAGACCAAATGGATCCACTAGATGTCAGTGCATGTGTGTTCTTTTCATAAACTACATGCATCCATTGATGTCATTGCATGTGTCTTCTTTTCATTAACCACATGGATCCACTCGATGTCATTGCATATGTGTTCTTTTCATAAACCACACTGATCCACTGATGTCATTGCATGTGTGTTCTTTTCATAAACCACATGAATCTACTAGATGTCATTGCATGTGTCTTCTTTTCGTAAACCACAGTGATCCACTAGATGTCATTGTATGTATGTTCTTTTCATAAACCACACTGGTCCACTAGATGTCATTGCATCTGTGTAATTTTTTCTAAACTACATGGATCCACTAGTGTCATTGCATCTGCGTTCTTTTCATAAACCACATGGATCCACTAGATGTCATTGCATGTGTGTTCTTTTCTAAAACCACATGGATCCACCAGATGTCATTGCATGTGTGTTCTTTTCAAAAACCATATGGATCCACTAGATGTCATTGCATGTTTCTTCATTTTATAAACCATGTTGAACCGCAGATGTCTTTGCATGTGTGTTCTTTTCATAAACCACATTGATCCGAAAGATGTCATTGCATGTGTGTTCATTTCATAAACCACACTGATCCATTGGTGTCATTGCATGTGTGTTCTTTTCCTAGAACACATTTATCTACTAGATGTCATTGCATGTGTGTTCTTTTCGTAGACCACATGGATCCACTAGATGTCATTAAATGTGTGTTCATTTCATAAAACACATGGATCCACTAGATGTCATTAAATGTGTGTTCTTTTCATAAAGAACATGGATCCACTATATGTCATTGCATGTGTGATCTTTTCATAAACCAAATGGATCCACTAGATGTCATTGCATGTGTGTTCTTTTCATAAACCACACTGATCCACTAATGTCATTGCATGTGTGCTCTTTTCATAAACCACACTAATCTGAAAGATGTCATTGCATGTGTGTTCATTTCATAAACCACACCGATCCACTGGTGTCATTGCATGTGTGTTCTTTTCCTAGACCACATTGATCCACTAGATGTCGTTATACGTGTGTTCTTTTCATAAACCACATGGATCCACTAGATGTCATTACATGTGTGTTATTTTCATAAACCACATGGATCCACTATATGTCATTGCATGTGTGTTCTTTTGATAGACGAAATGGATCCACTTGATGTCAGTGCATGTGTGTTCTTTTCATAAACCACATGGATCCATTGATGTCATTGCATGTGTGTTCTTTTCATAAACCACATGGATCCACTAGATGTCATTGCATGTGTGTTCTTTTCTAAAACCACATGGATCGACCAGATGTCATTGCATGTGTGTTCTTTTCAAAAACCACATGGATCCACTAGATGTCATTGCATGTGTGTTCTTTTTATAAACCATGTTGAACCGCAGATGTCTTTGCATGTGTGTTCTTTTCATAAACCACACTGATCCGAAAGATGTCATTGCATATGTGTTCATTTCATAAACCATACTGATCCATTGGTATCATTGCATGTGTGTTATTTTCCTAGACCACACTGATCCACTAGATGTCATTGCATGTGTGTTCATTTCATAAACCACATGGATCCACTACATGCCATTACATGTGTATTCTTTTCACAAACCACATGCATCCACTAGATGTCAGTGCATGTGTGTTCTTTTCATAAACTACATGGATCCACTGGTGTCATTGCATGTGTGTTCTTTTCATAAACCACATGGGTCCACTAGATTTCATTGCATGCTTGTTCTTTTCATAAACCACACTTATCCACTAGATGTCATTGCATGTGTGTTCTTTTCATAAACCACACTAATCCACTAGATGTCATTGCATGTGTGTTATTTACCTAAACCACATGGATCCACTAGTGTCATTGCATTTGTGTTCTTTTCATAGACCACATGAATCCACTAGATATCATTGCATGTGTGTTCTTTTCCAAAATGACATGGATCCACTAGATGTCATTACATGTGAGTTCTTTTCATAAACCACGTGGATCCACTAGATGTCATCGCATGTGTGTTCTTTTTATAATCCATGTTGAACCACATATGTCTTTGCATGTGTGTTCATTTCATAAACCACACTCATCCATTGGTGTCATGTCATGTGTGTTCATTTCATAAACCACACTCATCCATTGGTGTCATGTCATGTGTGTTCTTTTCCTAGAACACATTGATCCACTAGATGTCATTGCATGTGTGTTCATTTCATAAACCACATGGATCCACTAGATGTCATTAAATGTGTGTTCTTTTCATAAACTACATGGATCCACTATATGTCATTGCATGTGTGTTCTTTTCATAGACCAAATGGATCCACTAGATGTCAGTGCATGTGTGTTCTTTTCATAAACCACATGCATCCATTGATGTCATTGCATGTGTGTTCTTTTCATAACCACATGGATCCACTAGATGTCATTGCATATGTGTTCTTTTCATAAACCACACTGATCCACTAGATGTCATTGCATGTGTGTTCTTTTCATAAACAACATGGATCCACTGAATGTCATTGCATGTGTGTTCTTTTCCAGAACGACATGAATCCACTAGATCTCATTTAATGTGTGATCTTTTCATAAACCACATGGATCCACTAGATTTCATTCCTTGTGTGTTCTTTTTATAATCCATGTTGAACCACTGATGTCATTGCATGTGTGTTCTTTTCAGAAACCGCACTGATAAACTAGATGACATTGCATGTGTGTTCTTTTCATAAACCACATGGATCCACTATATGTCATTGCATGTGTGTTCTTTTCATAAACCAAATGGATCCACTAGATGTCTGTGCATGTGTGTTGGTTTCATAAACCACATTGATCCACTAATGTCATTGCATGTGTGTTCTTTTCATAAACCACATGGATCTACTAGATGTCATTGCATGTGTCTTCTTTTCGTAAACCACAGTGATCCACTAGATGTCATTGCATGTGTGTTCTTTTCATAAACCACACTGGTCCACTAGATGTCATTGCATCTATGTTATTTTTTCCTAAACTACACGGATCCACTAGTGTCATTGCATCTGCGTTCTTTTCATAAACCACATGGATCCACTAGATGTCATTGCATGTGTGTTCTTTTCTAAAACCACATGGATCCACCAGATGTCATTGCATGTGTGTTCTTTTCAAAAACCATATGTATCCACTAGATGTCATTGCATGTTTGTTCATTTTATAAACCATGTTGAACCGCAGATGTCTTTGCATGTGTGTTCTTTTCATAAACCACATTGATCCGACAGATGTCATTGCATGTGTGTTCATTTCATAAACCACACTGATCCATTGGTGACATTGCATGTGTGTTCTTTTAATAGAACACATTGATCTACAAGATGTCATTGCATGTGTGTTCTTTTCGTAGACCACATGGATCCACTAGATGTCATTAAATGTGTGTTCATTTCATAAACACATGGATCCACTAGATGTCATTAAATGTGTGTTCTTTTCATAAAGAACATGGATCCACTATATGTCATTGCATGTGTGTCCTTTTCATAAACCACATGGATCCACTAGATGTCATTGCACGTGTGTTCTTTTCATAAACCAAATGGATCCACTAGATGTCTGTGCATGTGTGTTGGTTTCATAAACCACATTGATCCACTAATGTCATTGCATGTGTGTTCTTTTCATAAACCACATGGATCTACTAGATGTCATTGCATGTGTCTTCTTTTCGTAAACCACAGTGATCCACTAGATGTCATTGCATGTGTGTTCTTTTCATAAACCACACTGGTCCACTAGATGTCATTGCATCTATGTTATTTTTTCCTAAACTACACGGATCCACTAGTGTCATTGCATCTGCGTTCTTTTCATAAACCACATGGATCCACTAGATGTCATTGCATGTGTGTTCTTTTCTAAAACCACATGGATCCACCAGATGTCATTGCATGTGTGTTCTTTTCAAAAACCATATGTATCCACTAGATGTCATTGCATGTTTGTTCATTTTATAAACCATGTTGAACCGCAGATGTCTTTGCATGTGTGTTCTTTTCATAAACCACATTGATCCGACAGATGTCATTGCATGTGTGTTCATTTCATAAACCACACTGATCCATTGGTGACATTGCATGTGTGTTCTTTTAATAGAACACATTGATCTACTAGATGTCATTGCATGTGTGTTCTTTTCGTAGACCACATGGATCCACTAGATGTCATTAAATGTGTGTTCATTTCATAAACACATGGATCCACTAGATGTCATTAAATGTGTGTTCTTTTCATAAAGAACATGGATCCACTATATGTCATTGCATGTGTGTCCTTTTCATAAACCACATGGATCCACTAGATGTCATTGCACGTGTGTTCTTTTCATAAACCACACTGATCCACTAATGTCATTGCATGTGTGTTCTTTTCATAAACCACACTAATCCGAAAGATGTCATTGCATGTGTGTTCATTTCATAAACCACACCGATCCACTGGTGTCATTGCATGTGTGTTCTTTTCCTAGACCACATTGATCCACTAGATGTCATTACATGTGTGTTCTTTTCATAACCCACATGGATCCACTAGATGTCATTACATGTGTGTTATTTTCATAAACCACATGGATCCACTATATGTCATTGCATGTGTGTTCTTTTGATAGACGAAATGGATCCACTTGATGTCAGTGCATGTGTGTTCTTTTCATAAACCACATGGATCCACTAGATGTCATTGCATGTGTGTTCTTTTCCAAAACCACATGGATCCACCAGATGTCATTGCATGTGTGTTCTTTTCAAAAACCACATGGATCCACTAGATGTCATTGCATGTGTGTTCTTTTTATAAACCATGTTGAACCGCAGATGTCTTTGCATGTGTGTTCTTTTCATAAACTACACTGATCCGAAAGATGTCATTGCATGTGTGTTCATTTCATAAACCATACTGATCCATTGGTATCATTGCATGTGTGTTATTTTCCTAGACCACATTGATCCACTAGATGTCATTGCATGTGTGTTCATTTCATAAAACACATGGATCCACTACATGCCATTACATGTGTGTTCTTTTCACAAACCACATGCATCCACTAGATGTCAGTGCATGTGTGTTCTTTTCATAAACCACATGGATCCACTAGTGTCATTGCATGTGTGTTCTTTTCATAAACCACATGGGTCCACTAGATTTCATTGCATGCTTGTTCTTTTCATAAACCACACTGATCCACTAGATGTTATTGCATGTGTGTTCTTTTCATAAACCACACTAATCCACTAGATGTCATTGCATGTGTGTTATTTACCTAAACCACATGGATCCACTAGTGTCATTGCATTTGTGTTCTTTTCATAGACCACATGGATCCACTAGATATCATTGCATGTGTGTTCTTTTCCAAAACGACATGGATCCACTAGATGTCATTACATGTGAGTTCTTTTCATAAACCACGTGGATCCACTAGATGTCATCGCATGTGTGTTCTTTTTATAATCCATGTTTAACCACATATGTATTTGCATGTGTGTTCATTTCATAAACCACACTCATCCATTGGTGTCATGTCATGTGTGTTCATTTCATAAACCACACTCATCCATTGGTGTCATGTCATGTGTGTTCTTTTCCTATACCACATTGATCCACTAGATGTCATTGCATGTGTGTTCATTTCATAAACCACATGGATCCACTAGATGTCATTAAATGTGTGTTCTTTTCATAAACCACATGGATCCACTATATGTCATTGCATGTGTGTTCTTTTCATATACCAAATGGATCCACTAGATGTCAGTGCATGTGTGTTCTTTTCATAAACCACATGCATCCATTGATGTCATTGCATGTGTGTTATTTTCATAAACCACATGGATCCACTAGATGTCATTGCATATGTGTTCTTTTCATAAACCACACTGATCCACTAGATGTCATTTCATGTGTGTTCTTTTCATAAACAACATGGATCCACTGAATGTCATTGCATGTGTGTTCTTTTCCAAAACGACATGAATCCACTACATCTCATTTAATGTGTGATCTTTTCATAAACCACATGGATCCACTAGATTTCATTGCTTGTGTGTTCTTTTTATAATCCATGTTGAACCACTGATGTCATTGCATGTGTGTTCTTTTCAGAAACCGCACTGATAAACTAGATGACATTGCATGTGTGTTCTTTTCATAAACCACATGGATCCACTATATGTCATTGCATGTGTGTTCTTTTCATAAACCAAATGGATCCACTAGATGTCTGTGCATGTGTGTTGGTTTCATAAACCACATGGATCCACTGATGTCATTGCATGTGTGTTCTTTTCATAAACCACATGGATCTACTAGATGTCATTGCATGTGTCTTCTTTTCGTAAACCACAGTGATCCACTAGATGTCATTGCATGTGTGTTCTTTTCATAAACCACACTGGTCCACTAGATGTCATTGCATCTGTGTTATTTTTTCCTAAACCACATGGATCCACTATATGTCATTGCATGTGTGTTCTTTTCATAAATCACATGGATCCACTAGATGTTTGTGCATGTTTGTTCTTTTCATAGACCAAATGGATCCACTAGATGTCAGTGCATGTGTGTTCTTTTCATAAACTACATGCATCCATTGATGTCATTGCATGTGTCTTCTTTTCATTAACCACATGGATCCACTAGATGTCATTGCATATGTGTTCTTTTCATAAACCACACTGATCCACTAGATGTCATTGCATGTGTGTTCTTTTCATAAACCACATGGATCCACTATATGTCATTGCATGTGTGTTCTTTTCATAAACCAAATGGATCCACTAGATGTCTGTGCATGTGTGTTGGTTTCATAAACCACATGGATCCACTGATGTCATTGCATGTGTGTTCTTTTCATAAACCACATGAATCTACTAGATGTCAGTGCATATGTGTTCTTTTCATAAACCACATCGATCCACTAGATGTCATTGCCTGTGTGTTCTTTTTATATACCACATTGAACCACTGATGTCATTGCATGTGTGTTATATTCATAAACCACATGGATCGACTAGATGTCATTGCATGTGTGTTCTTTTCATAAACCACATGGATCCACTAGATGTCATTGCATGTGTGTTATTTACCTAAACCACATGGATCCACTAGTGTCATTGCATTTGTGTTCTTTTCATAGACCACATGAATCCACTAGATATCATTGCATGTGTGTTCTTTTCCAAAATGACATGGATCCACTAGATGTCATTACATGTGAGTTCTTTTCATAAACCACGTGGATCCACTAGATGTCATCGCATGTGTGTTCTTTTTATAATCCATGTTGAACCACATATGTCTTTGCATGTGTGTTCATTTCATAAACCACACTCATCCATTGGTGTCATGTCATGTGTGTTCATTTCATAAACCACACTCATCCATTGGTGTCATGTCATGTGTGTTCTTTTCCTAGAACACATTGATCCACTAGATGTCATTGCATGTGTGTTCATTTCATAAACCACATGGATCCACTAGATGTCATTAAATGTGTGTTCTTTTCATAAACTACATGGATCCACTATATGTCATTGCATGTGTGTTCTTTTCATAGACCAAATGGATCCACTAGATGTCAGTGCATGTATGTTCTTTTCATAAACCACATGCATCCATTGATGTCATTGCATGTGTGTTCTTTTCATAACCACATGGATCCACTAGATGTCATTGCATATGTGTTCTTTTCATAAACCACACTGATCCACTAGATGTCATTGCATGTGTGTTCTTTTCATAAACAACATGGATCCACTGAATGTCATTGCATGTGTGTTCTTTTCCAGAACGACATGAATCCACTAGATCTCATTTAATGTGTGATCTTTTCATAAACCACATGGATCCACTAGATTTCATTCCTTGTGTGTTCTTTTTATAATCCATGTTGAACCACTGATGTCATTGCATGTGTGTTCTTTTCAGAAACCGCACTGATAAACTAGATGACATTGCATGTGTGTTCTTTTCATAAACCACATGGATCCACTATATGTCATTGCATGTGTGTTCTTTTCATAAACCAAATGGATCCACTAGATGTCTGTGCATGTGTGTTGGTTTCATAAACCACATTGATCCACTAATGTCATTGCATGTGTGTTCTTTTCATAAACCACATGGATCTACTAGATGTCATTGCATGTGTCTTCTTTTCGTAAACCACAGTGATCCACTAGATGTCATTGCATGTGTGTTCTTTTCATAAACCACACTGGTCCACTAGATGTCATTGCATCTATGTTATTTTTTCCTAAACTACACGGATCCACTAGTGTCATTGCATCTGCGTTCTTTTCATAAACCACATGGATCCACTAGATGTCATTGCATGTGTGTTCTTTTCTAAAACCACATGGATCCACCAGATGTCATTGCATGTGTGTTCTTTTCAAAAACCATATGTATCCACTAGATGTCATTGCATGTTTGTTCATTTTATAAACCATGTTGAACCTCATATGTCTTTGCATGTGTGTTCTTTTCATAAACCACATTGATCCGACAGATGTCATTGCATGTGTGTTCATTTCATAAACCACACTGATCCATTGGTGACATTGCATGTGTGTTCTTTTAATAGAACACATTGATCTACTAGATGTCATTGCATGTGTGTTCTTTTCGTAGACCACATGGATCCACTAGATGTCATTAAATGTGTGTTCATTTCATAAACACATGGATCCACTAGATGTCATTAAATGTGTGTTCTTTTCATAAAGAACATGGATCCACTATATGTCATTGCATGTGTGTCCTTTTCATAAACCACATGGATCCACTAGATGTCATTGCACGTGTGTTCTTTTCATAAACCAAATGGATCCACTAGATGTCTGTGCATGTGTGTTGGTTTCATAAACCACATTGATCCACTAATGTCATTGCATGTGTGTTCTTTTCGTAAACCACATGGATCTACTAGATGTCATTGCATGTGTCTTCTTTTCGTAAACCACAGTGATCCACTAGATGTCATTGCATGTGTGTTCTTTTCATAAACCACACTGGTCCACTAGATGTCATTGCATCTATGTTATTTTTTCCTAAACTACACGGATCCACTAGTGTCATTGCATCTGCGTTCTTTTCATAAACCACATGGATCCACTAGATGTCATTGCATGTGTGTTCTTTTCTAAAACCACATGGATCCACCAGATGTCATTGCATGTGTGTTCTTTTCAAAAACCATATGTATCCACTAGATGTCATTGCATGTTTGTTCATTTTATAAACCATGTTGAACCGCAGATGTCTTTGCATGTGTGTTCTTTTCATAAACCACATTGATCCGACAGATGTCATTGCATGTGTGTTCATTTCATAAACCACACTGATCCATTGGTGACATTGCATGTGTGTTCTTTTAATAGAACACATTGATCTACTAGATGTCATTGCATGTGTGTTCTTTTCGTAGACCACATGGATCCACTAGATGTCATTAAATGTGTGTTCATTTCATAAACACATGGATCCACTAGATGTCATTAAATGTGTGTTCTTTTCATAAAGAACATGGATCCACTATATGTCATTGCATGTGTGTCCTTTTCATAAACCACATGGATCCACTAGATGTCATTGCACGTGTGTTCTTTTCATAAACCACACTGATCCACTAATGTCATTGCATGTGTGTTCTTTTCATAAACCACACTAATCCGAAAGATGTCATTGCATGTGTGTTCATTTCATAAACCACACCGATCCACTGGTGTCATTGCATGTGTGTTCTTTTCCTAGACCACATTGATCCACTAGATGTCATTACATGTGTGTTCTTTTCATAACCCACATGGATCCACTAGATGTCATTACATGTGTGTTATTTTCATAAACCACATGGATCCACTATATGTCATTGCATGTGTGTTCTTTTGATAGACGAAATGGATCCACTTGATGTCAGTGCATGTGTGTTCTTTTCATAAACCACATGGATCCACTAGATGTCATTGCATGTGTGTTCTTTTCCAAAACCACATGGATCCACCAGATGTCATTGCATGTGTGTTCTTTTCAAAAACCACATGGATCCACTAGATGTCATTGCATGTGTGTTCTTTTTATAAACCATGTTGAACCGCAGATGTCTTTGCATGTGTGTTCTTTTCATAAACTACACTGATCCGAAAGATGTCATTGCATGTGTGTTCATTTCATAAACCATACTGATCCATTGGTATCATTGCATGTGTGTTATTTTCCTAGACCACATTGATCCACTAGATGTCATTGCATGTGTGTTCATTTCATAAAACACATGGATCCACTACATGCCATTACATGTGTGTTCTTTTCACAAACCACATGCATCCACTAGATGTCAGTGCATGTGTGTTCTTTTCATAAACCACATGGATCCACTAGTGTCATTGCATGTGTGTTCTTTTCATAAACCACATGGGTCCACTAGATTTCATTGCATGCTTGTTCTTTTCATAAACCACACTGATCCACTAGATGTTATTGCATGTGTGTTCTTTTCATAAACCACACTAATCCACTAGATGTCATTGCATGTGTGTTATTTACCTAAACCACATGGATCCACTAGTGTCATTGCATTTGTGTTCTTTTCATAGACCACATGGATCCACTAGATATCATTGCATGTGTGTTCTTTTCCAAAACGACATGGATCCACTAGATGTCATTACATGTGAGTTCTTTTCATAAACCACGTGGATCCACTAGATGTCATCGCATGTGTGTTCTTTTTATAATCCATGTTTAACCACATATGTATTTGCATGTGTGTTCATTTCATAAACCACACTCATCCATTGGTGTCATGTCATGTGTGTTCATTTCATAAACCACACTCATCCATTGGTGTCATGTCATGTGTGTTCTTTTCCTATACCACATTGATCCACTAGATGTCATTGCATGTGTGTTCATTTCATAAACCACATGGATCCACTAGATGTCATTAAATGTGTGTTCTTTTCATAAACCACATGGATCCACTATATGTCATTGCATGTGTGTTCTTTTCATATACCAAATGGATCCACTAGATGTCAGTGCATGTGTGTTCTTTTCATAAACCACATGCATCCATTGATGTCATTGCATGTGTGTTATTTTCATAAACCACATGGATCCACTAGATGTCATTGCATATGTGTTCTTTTCATAAACCACACTGATCCACTAGATGTCATTTCATGTGTGTTCTTTTCATAAACAACATGGATCCACTGAATGTCATTGCATGTGTGTTCTTTTCCAAAACGACATGAATCCACTACATCTCATTTAATGTGTGATCTTTTCATAAACCACATGGATCCACTAGATTTCATTGCTTGTGTGTTCTTTTTATAATCCATGTTGAACCACTGATGTCATTGCATGTGTGTTCTTTTCAGAAACCGCACTGATAAACTAGATGACATTGCATGTGTGTTCTTTTCATAAACCACATGGATCCACTATATGTCATTGCATGTGTGTTCTTTTCATAAACCAAATGGATCCACTAGATGTCTGTGCATGTGTGTTGGTTTCATAAACCACATGGATCCACTGATGTCATTGCATGTGTGTTCTTTTCATAAACCACATGGATCTACTAGATGTCATTGCATGTGTCTTCTTTTCGTAAACCACAGTGATCCACTAGATGTCATTGCATGTGTGTTCTTTTCATAAACCACACTGGTCCACTAGATGTCATTGCATCTGTGTTATTTTTTCCTAAACCACATGGATCCACTATATGTCATTGCATGTGTGTTCTTTTCATAAATCACATGGATCCACTAGATGTTTGTGCATGTGTGTTCTTTTCATAGACCAAATGGATCCACTAGATGTCAGTGCATGTGTGTTCTTTTCATAAACTACATGCATCCATTGATGTCATTGCATGTGTCTTCTTTTCATTAACCACATGGATCCACTAGATGTCATTGCATATGTGTTCTTTTCATAAACCACACTGATCCACTAGATGTCATTGCATGTGTGTTCTTTTCATAAACCACATGGATCCACTATATGTCATTGCATGTGTGTTCTTTTCATAAACCAAATGGATCCACTAGATGTCTGTGCATGTGTGTTGGTTTCATAAACCACATGGATCCACTGATGTCATTGCATGTGTGTTATTTTCATAAACCACATGAATCTACTAGATGTCAGTGCATATGTGTTCTTTTCATAAACCACATCGATCCACTAGATGTCATTGCCTGTGTGTTCTTTTTATATACCACATTGAACCACTGATGTCATTGCATGTGTGTTATATTCATAAACCACATGGATCGACTAGATGTCATTGCATGTGTGTTCTTTTCATAAACCACATGGATCCACTAGATGTCATTGCATGTGTGTTCTTTTCATAAACCACACTGATCCACTAATGTCATTGCATGTGTGTTCATTTCATAAACCACACTAATCCGAAAGATGTCATTGCATGTGTGTTCATTTCATAAACCACACCGATCCACTGGTGTCATTGCATGTGTGTTCTTTTCCTAGACCACATTGATCCACTAGATGTCATTACATGTGTGTTCTTTTCATAAACCACATGGATCCACTAGATGTCATTGCATGTGTGTTCTTTTCATAAACAACACGGATCCACTAATGTCATTGCATGTGTGTTCTTTTCATAAACCACACTGATCTGAAAGATGTCATTGCATGTGTGTTCACTTCATAAACCAAACTGATCCACTGGTGTTATTGCTTGTGTGTTCTTTTGCTACACCACATTGATCCACTAGATGTCATTGCACGTGTGTTCATTTCATAAATCACATGGATCCACTAGATGTCATTAAATGTGTGTTCTTTTCATAAACCACATGGATCCACTACATGCCATTACATGTGTGTTCTTTTCACAAACCACATGCATCCACTAGATGTCAGTGCATGTGTGTTCTTTTCATAAACCACATGGATCCACTGGTGTCATTGCATGTGTGTTCTTTTCATAAACCACATGGGTCCACTAGATTTCATTGCATCCTTGTTCTTTTCATAAACCACACTGATCCACTAGATGTCATTGCATGTGTGTTCTTTTCATAAACCACACTAATCCACTAGATGTCATTGCATGTGTGTTATTTTCCTAAACCACATGGATCCACTAGTGTCATTGCATTTGTGTTCTTTTCATAGACCACATGGATCCACTAGATATCATTGCATGTGTGTTCTTTTCCAAAACGACATGGATCCACTAGATGTCATTACATGTGAGTTCTTTTCATAAACCACGTGGATCCACTAGATGTCATCGCATGTGTGTTCTTTTTATAATCCATGTTGAACCACATATGTCTTTGCATGTGTGTTCATTTCATAAACCACACTCATCCATTGGTGTCATGTCATGTGTGTTCATTTCATAAACCACACTCATCCATTGGTGTCATGTCATGTGTGTTCTTTTCCTAGACCACATTGATCCACTAGATGTCATTGCATGTGTGTTCATTTCATAAACCACATGGATCCACTAGATGTCATTAAATGTGTGTTCTTTTCATAAATCACATGGATCCACTATATTTCATTGCATGTGTGTTCTTTTCATAGACCAAATGGATCCACTAGATGTCAGTGCATGTGTGTTCTTTTCATAAACTACATGCATCCATTGATGTCATTGCATGTGTGTTCTTTTCATTAACCACATGGATCCACTAGATGTCATTGCATATGTGTTCTTTTCATAAACCACACTGATCCACTAGATGTCATTGCATGTGTGTTCTTTTCATAAACCACATGGATCCACTATATGTCATTGCATGTGTGTTCTTTTCATAAATCACATGGATCCACTAGATGTTTGTGCATGTGTGTTCTTTTCATAGACCAAATGGATCCACTAGATGTCAGTGCATGTGTGTTCTTTTCATAAACTACATGCATCCATTGATGTCATTGCATGTGTCTTCTTTTCATTAACCACATGGATCCACTAGATGTCATTGCATATGTGTTCTTTTCATAAACCACACTGATCCACTAGATGTCATTGCATGTGTGTTCTTTTCATAAACCACATGGATCCACTATATGTCATTGCATGTGTGTTCTTTTCATAAACCAAATGGATCCACTAGATGTCTGTGCATGTGTGTTGGTTTCATAAACCACATGGATCCACTGATGTCATTGCATGTGTGTTCTTTTCATAAACCACATGAATCTACTAGATGTCATTGCATGTGTCTTCTTTTCGTAAACCACAGTGATCCACTAGATGTCATTGCATGTATGTTCTTTTCATAAACCACACTGGTCCACTAGATGTCATTGCATCTGTGTAATTTTTTCTAAACTACATGGATCCACTAGTGTCATTGCATCTGCGTTCTTTTCATAAACCACATGGATCCACTAGATGTCATTGCATGTGTGTTCTTTTCTAAAACCACATGGATCCACCAGATGTCATTGCATGTGTGTTCTTTTCAAAAACCATATGGATCCACTAGATGTCATTGCATGTTTCTTCATTTTATAAACCATGTTGAACCACAGATGTCTTTGCATGTTTGTTCTTTTCATAAACCACATTGATCCGAAAGATGTCATTGCATGTGTGTTCATTTCATAAACCACACTGATCCATTGGTGTCATTGCATGTGTGTTCTTTTCCTAGAACACATTTATCTACTAGATGTCATTGCATGTGTGTTCTTTTCGTAGACCACATGGATCCACTAGATGTCATTAAATGTGTGTTCATTTCATAAAACACATGGATCCACTAGATGTCATTAAATGTGTGTTCTTTTCATAAAGAACATGGATCCACTATATGTCATTGCATGTGTGATCTTTTCATAAACCAAATGGATCCACTAGATGTCATTGCATGTGTGTTCTTTTCATAAACCACACTGATCCACTAATGTCATTGCATGTGTGCTCTTTTCATAAACCACACTAATCTGAAAGATGTCATTGCATGTGTGTTCATTTCATAAACCACACCGATCCACTGGTGTCATTGCATGTGTGTTCTTTTCCTAGACCACATTGATCCACTAGATGTCGTTATATGTGTGTTCTTTTCATAAACCACATGGATCCACTAGATGTCATTACATGTGTGTTATTTTCATAAACCACATGGATCCACTATATGTCATTGCATGTGTGTTCTTTTGATAGACGAAATGGATCCACTTGATGTCAGTGCATGTATGTTCTTTTCATAAACCACATGGATCCATTGATGTCATTGCATGTGTGTTCTTTTCATAAACCACATGGATCCACTAGATGTCATTGCATGTGTGTTCTTTTCTAAAACCACATGGATCGACCAGATGTCATTGCATGTGTGTTCTTTTCAAAAACCACATGGATCCACTAGATGTCATTGCATGTGTGTTCTTTTTATAAACCATGTTGAACCGCAGATGTCTTTGCATGTGTGTTCTTTTCATAAACCACACTGATCCGAAAGATGTCATTGCATGTGTGTTCATTTCATAAACCATACTGATGCATTGGTATCATTGCATGTGTGTTATTTTCCTAGACCACATTGATCCACTAGATGTCATTGCATGTGTGTTCATTTCATAAACCACATGGATCCACTACATGCCATTACATGTGTGTTCTTTTCACAAACCACATGCATCCACTAGATGTCAGTGCATGTGTGTTCTTTTCATAAACTACATGGATCCACTGGTGTCATTGCATGTGTGTTCTTTTCATAAACCACATGGGTCCACTAGATTTCATTGCATGCTTGTTCTTTTCATAAACCACACTTATCCACTAGATGTCATTGCATGTGTGTTCTTTTCATAAACCACACTAATCCACTAGATGTCATTGCATGTGTGTTATTTACCTAAACCACATGGATCCACTAGTGTCATTGCATTTGTGTTCTTTTCATAGACCACATGAATCCACTAGATATCATTGCATGTGTGTTCTTTTCCAAAATGACATGGATCCACTAGATGTCATTACATGTGAGTTCTTTTCATAAACCACGTGGATCCACTAGATGTCATCGCATGTGTGTTCTTTTTATAATCCATGTTGAACCACATATGTCTTTGCATGTGTGTTCATTTCATAAACCACACTCATCCATTGGTGTCATGTCATGTGTGTTCATTTCATAAACCACACTCATCCATTGGTGTCATGTCATGTGTGTTCTTTTCCTAGAACACATTGATCCACTAGATGTCATTGCATGTGTGTTCATTTCATAAACCACATGGATCCACTAGATGTCATTAAATGTGTGTTCTTTTCATAAACCACATGGATCCACTATATGTCATTGCATGTGTGTTCTTTTCATAGACCAAATGGATCCACTAGATGTCAGTGCATGTGTGTTCTTTTCATAAACCACATGCATCCATTGATGTCATTGCATGTGTGTTCTTTTCATAACCACATGGATCCACTAGATGTCATTGCATATGTGTTCTTTTCATAAACCACACTGATCCACTAGATGTCATTGCATGTGTGTTCTTTTCATAAACAACATGGATCCACTGAATGTCATTGCATGTGTGTTCTTTTCCAGAACGACATGAATCCACTAGATCTCATTTAATGTGTGATCTTTTCATAAACCACATGGATCCACTAGATTTCATTCCTTGTGTGTTCTTTTTATAATCCATGTTGAACCACTGATGTCATTGCATGTGTGTTCTTTTCAGAAACCGCACTGATAAACTAGATGACATTGCATGTGTGTTCTTTTCATAAACCACATGGATCCACTATATGTCATTGCATGTGTGTTCTTTTCATAAACCAAATGGATCCACTAGATGTCTGTGCATGTGTGTTGGTTTCATAAACCACATTGATCCACTAATGTCATTGCATGTGTGTTCTTTTCATAAACCACATGGATCTACTAGATGTCATTGCATGTGTCTTCTTTTCGTAAACCACAGTGATCCACTAGATGTCATTGCATGTGTGTTCTTTTCATAAACCACACTGGTCCACTAGATGTCATTGCATCTATGTTATTTTTTCCTAAACTACACGGATCCACTAGTGTCATTGCATCTGCGTTCTTTTCATAAACCACATGGATCCACTAGATGTCATTGCATGTGTGTTCTTTTCTAAAACCACATCGATCCACCAGATGTCATTGCATGTGTGTTCTTTTCAAAAACCATATGTATCCACTAGATGTCATTGCATGTTTGTTCATTTTATAAACCATGTTGAACCGCAGATGTCTTTGCATGTGTGTTCTTTTCATAAACCACATTGATCCGACAGATGTCATTGCATGTGTGTTCATTTCATAAACCACACTGATCCATTGGTGACATTGCATGTGTGTTCTTTTAATAGAACACATTGATCTACTAGATGTCATTGCATGTGTGTTCTTTTCGTAGACCACATGGATCCACTAGATGTCATTAAATGTGTGTTCATTTCATAAACACATGGATCCACTAGATGTCATTAAATGTGTGTTCTTTTCATAAAGAACATGGATCCACTATATGTCATTGCATGTGTGTCCTTTTCATAAACCACATGGATCCACTAGATGTCATTGCACGTGTGTTCTTTTCATAAACCACACTGATCCACTAATGTCATTGCATGTGTGTTCTTTTCATAAACCACACTAATCCGAAAGATGTCATTGCATGTGTGTTCATTTCATAAACCACACCGATCCACTGGTGTCATTGCATGTGTGTTCTTTTCCTAGACCACATTGATCCACTAGATGTCATTACATGTGTGTTCTTTTCATAACCCACATGGATCCACTAGATGTCATTACATGTGTGTTATTTTCATAAACCACATGGATCCACTATATGTCATTGCATGTGTGTTCTTTTGATAGACGAAATGGATCCACTTGATGTCAGTGCATGTGTGTTCTTTTCATAAACCACATGGATCCACGAGATGTCATTGCATGTGTGTTCTTTTCCAAAACCACATGGATCCACCAGATGTCATTGCATGTGTGTTCTTTTCAAAAACCACATGGATCCACTAGATGTCATTGCATGTGTGTTCTTTTTATAAACCATGTTGAACCGCAGATGTCTTTGCATGTGTGTTCTTTTCATAAACTACACTGATCCGAAAGATGTCATTGCATGTGTGTTCATTTCATAAACCATACTGATCCATTGGTATCATTGCATGTGTGTTATTTTCCTAGACCACATTGATCCACTAGATGTCATTGCATGTGTGTTCATTTCATAAAACACATGGATCCACTACATGCCATTACATGTGTGTTCTTTTCACAAACCACATGCATCCACTAGATGTCAGTGCATGTGTGTTCTTTTCATAAACCACATGGATCCACTAGTGTCATTGCATGTGTGTTCTTTTCATAAACCACATGGGTCCACTAGATTTCATTGCATGCTTGTTCTTTTCATAAACCACACTGATCCACTAGATGTTATTGCATGTGTGTTCTTTTCATAAACCACACTAATCCACTAGATGTCATTGCATGTGTGTTATTTACCTAAACCACATGGATCCACTAGTGTCATTGCATTTGTGTTCTTTTCATAGACCACATGGATCCACTAGATATCATTGCATGTGTGTTCTTTTCCAAAACGACATGGATCCACTAGATGTCATTACATGTGAGTTCTTTTCATAAACCACGTGGATCCACTAGATGTCATCGCATGTGTGTTCTTTTTATAATCCATGTTTAACCACATATGTCTTTGCATGTGTGTTCATTTCATAAACCACACTCATCCATTGGTGTCATGTCATGTGTGTTCATTTCATAAACCACACTCATCCATTGGTGTCATGTCATGTGTGTTCTTTTCCTAGACCACATTGATCCACTAGATGTCATTGCATGTGTGTTCATTTCATAAACCACATGGATCCACTAGATGTCATTAAATGTGTGTTCTTTTCATAAACCACATGGATCCACTATATGTCATTGCATGTGTGTTCTTTTCATAGACCAAATGGATCCACTAGATGTCAGTGCATGTGTGTTCTTTTCATAAACCACATGCATCCATTGATGTCATTGCATGTGTGTTATTTTCATAAACCACATGGATCCACTAGATGTCATTGCATATGTGTTCTTTTCATAAACCACACTGATCCACTAGATGTCATTTCATGTGTGTTCTTTTCATAAACAACATGGATCCACTGAATGTCATTGCATGTGTGTTCTTTTCCAAAACGACATGAATCCACTAGATCTCATTTAATGTGTGATCTTTTCATAAACCACATGGATCCACTAGATTTCATTGCTTGTGTGTTCTTTTTATAATCCATGTTGAACCACTGATGTCATTGCATGTGTGTTCTTTTCAGAAACCGCACTGATAAACTAGATGACATTGCATGTGTGTTCTTTTCATAAACCACATGGATCCACTATATGTCATTGCATGTGTGTTCTTTTCATAAACCAAATGGATCCACTAGATGTCTGTGCATGTGTGTTGGTTTCATAAACCACATGGATCCACTGATGTCATTGCATGTGTGTTCTTTTCATAAACCACATGGATCTACTAGATGTCATTGCATGTGTCTTCTTTTTGTAAACCACAGTGATCCACTAGATGTCAATGCATGTGTGTTCTTTTCATAAACCACACTGGTCCACTAGATGTCATTGCATCTGTGTTATTTTTTCCTAAACTACATGGATCCACTAGTGTCATTGCATCTGCGTTCGTTTCATAAACCACATGGATCCAGTAGATGTCATTGCATGTGTGTTCTTTTCTAAAACCACATGGATCCACCAGATGTCATTGCATGTGTGTTCTTTTCAAAAACCATATGGATCCACTAGATGTCATTGCATGTGTGTTCATTTTAAAAACCATGTTGAACCGCAGATGTCTTCGCATGTGTGTTCTTTTCATAAACCACATTGATCCGAAAGATGTCATTGCATGTGTGTTCATTTCATAAACCACACTGATCCATTGGTGTCATTGCATGTGTGTTCTTTTCCTAGACCACATTGATCTACTAGATGTCATTGCATGTGTGTTCTTTTCGTAGACCACATGGATCCACTAGATGTCATTAAATGTGTGTTCATTTCATAAAACACATGGATCCACTAGATGTCATTAAATGTGTGTTCTTTTCATAAAGAACATGGATCCACTATATGTCATTGCGTGTTCTTTTCCTAGACCACATGGATCCACTAGATGTCATTGCATGTGTGTTCTTTTCATAAACCACACTGATGCACTGATGTCATTGCATGTGTGTTCTTTTCATAAACCACACTAATCCAAAAGATGTCATTGCATGTGTGTTCATTTCATAAACCACACCGATCCACTGGTGTCATTGCATGTGTGTTCTTTTCCTAGACCACATTGATCCACTAGATGTCATTACATGTGTGTTCTTTTCATAAACCACATGGATCCACTAGATATCATTACATGTGTGTTATTTTCATAAACCACATGGATCCACTATATGTCATTGCATGTGTGTTCTTTTGATAGACGAAATGGATCCACTAGATGTCAGTGCATGTGTGTTCTTTTCATAAACCACATGGATCCATTGATGTCATTGCATGTGTGTTCTTTTCATAAACCACATGGATCCACTAGATGTCATTGCATGTGTGTTCTTTGCATAAACCACACTGATCCACTAATGTCATTGCATGTGTGTTCTTTTCATAAACCACACTAATCCGAAAGATGTCATTGCATGTGTGTTCATTTCATAAACCACACCGATCCACTAGTGTCATTGCATGTGTGTTCTTTTCCTAGACCACATTGATCCACTAGATGTCATTACATGTGTTTTCTTTTCATAAACCACATGGATCCACTAGATGTCATTGCATGTGTGTTCTTTTCATAAACCACACTGATCCACTAATGTCATTGCATGTGTGTTCTTTTCATAAACCACACTGATCTGAAAGATGTCATTGCATGTGTGTTCAATTCATAAACCACACTGATCCACTGGTGTCATTGCATGTGTGTTCCTTTCCTAGACCACATTGATCCACTAGATGTCATTGCATGTGTGTTCATTTCATAAATCACATGGATCCACTAGATGTCATTAAATGTGTGTTCTTTTCATAAACTACATGGATCCACTATATGCCATTACATGTGTGTTCTTTTCACAAACCACCTGCATCCACTAGATGTCAGTGCATGTGTGTTCTTTTCATAAACCACATGGATCCACTGATGTCATTGCATGTGTGTTCTTTTCATAAACTACACTGATCCGAAAGATGTCATTGCATGTGTGTTCATTTCATAAACCATACTGATCCATTGGTATCATTGCATGTGTGTTATTTTCCTAGACCACATTGATCCACTAGATGTCATTGCATGTGTGTTCATTTCATAAAACACATGGATCCACTACATGCCATTACATGTGTGTTCTTTTCACAAACCACATGCATCCACTAGATGTCAGTGCATGTGTGTTCTTTTCATAAACCACATGGATCCACTAGTGTCATTGCATGTTTGTTCTTTTCATAAACCACATGGGTCCACTAGATTTCATTGCATGCTTGTTCTTTTCGTAAACCACACTGATCCACTAGATGTTATTGCATGTGTGTTCTTTTCATAAACCACACTAATCCACTAGATGTCATTGCATGTGTGTTATTTACCTAAACCACATGGATCCACTAGTGTCATTGCATTTGTGTTCTTTTCATAGACCACATGGATCCACTAGATATCATTGCATGTGTGTTCTTTTCCAAAACGACATGGATCCACTAGATGTCATTACATGTGAGTTCTTTTCATAAACCACGTGGATCCACTAGATGTCATCGCATGTGTGTTCTTTTTATAATCCATGTTTAACCACATATGTCTTTGCATGTGTGTTCATTTCATAAACCACACTCATCCATTGGTGTCATGTCATGTGTGTTCATTTCATAAACCACACTCATCCATTGGTGTCATGTCATGTGTGTTCTTTTCCTAGACCACATTGATCCACTAGATGTCATTGCATGTGTGTTCATTTCATAAACCACATGGATCCACTAGATGTCATTAAATGTGTGTTCTTTTCATAAACCACATGGATCCACTATATGTCATTGCATGTGTGTTCTTTTCATAGACCAAATGGATCCACTAGATGTCAGTGCATGTGTGTTCTTTTCATAAACCACATGCATCCATTGATGTCATTGCATGTGTGTTATTTTCATAAACCACATGGATCCACTAGATGTCATTGCATATGTGTTCTTTTCATAAACCACACTGATCCAGTAGATGTCATTTCATGTGTGTTCTTTTCATAAACAACATGGATCCACTGAATGGCATTGCATGTGTGTTCTTTTCCAAAACGACATGAATCCACTAGATCTCCTTTAATGTGTGATCTTTTCATAAACCACATGGATCCACTAGATTTCATTGCTTGTGTGTTCTTTTTATAATCTATGTTGAACCACTGATGTCATTGCATGTGTGTTCTTTTCAAAAACCGCACTGATAAACTAGATGACATTGCATGTGTGTTCTTTTCATAAACCACATGGATCCACTATATGTCATTGCATGTGTGTTCTTTTCATAAACCAAATGGATCCACTAGATGTCTGTGCATGTGTGTTGGTTTCATAAACCACATGGATCCACTGATGTCATTGCATGTGTGTTCTTTTCATAAACCACATGGATCTACTAGATGTCATTGCATGTGTCTTCTTTTTGTAGACCACAGTGATCCACTAGATGTCATTGCATGTGTGTTCTTTTCATAAACCACACTGGTCCACTAGATGTCATTGCATCTGTGTTATTTTTTCCTAAACTACATGGATCCACTAGTGTCATTGCATCTGCGTTCGTTTCATAAACCACATGGATCCAGTAGATGTCATTGCATGTGTGTTCTTTTCTAAAACCACATGGATCCACCAGATGTCATTGCATGTGTGTTCTTTTCAAAAACCATATGGATCCACTAGATGTCATTGCATGTGTGTTCATTTTAAAAACCATGTTGAACCGCAGATGTCTTTGCATGTGTGTTCTTTTCATAAACCACATTGATCCGAAAGATGTCATTGCATGTGTGTTCATTTCATAAACCACACTGATCCATTGGTGTCATTGCATGTGTGTTCTTTTCCTAGACCACATTGATCTACTAGATGTCATTGCATGTGTGTTCTTTTCGTAGACCACATGGATCCACTAGATGTCATTAAATGTGTGTTCATTTCATAAAACACATGGATCCACTAGATGTCATTAAATGTGTGTTCTTTTCATAAAGAACATGGATCCACTATATGTCATTGCGTGTTCTTTTCCTAGACCACATGGATCCACTAGATGTCATTGCATGTGTGTTCTTTTCATAAACCACACTGATGCACTAATGTCATTGCATGTGTGTTCTTTTCATAAACCACACTAATCCAAAAGATGTCATTGCATGTGTGTTCATTTCATAAACCACACCGATCCACTGGTGTGATTGCATGTGTGTTCTTTTCCTAGACCACATTGATCCACTAGATGTCATTACATGTGTGTTCTTTTCATAAACCACATGGATCCACTAGATATCATTACATGTGTGTTATTTTCATAAACCACATGGATCCACTATATGTCATTGCATGTGTGTTCTTTTGATAGACGAAATGGATCCACTAGATGTCAGTGCATGTGTGTTCTTTTCATAAACCACATGGATCCATTGATGTCATTGCATGTGTGTTCTTTTCATAAACCACATGGATCCACTAGATGTCATTGCATGTGTGTTCTTTTCATAAACCACACTGATCCACTAATGTCATTGCATGTGTGTTCTTTTCATAAACCACACTAATCCGAAAGATGTCATTGCATGTGTGTTCATTTCATAAACCACACCGATCCACTAGTGTCATTGCATGTGTGTTCTTTTCCTAGACCACATTGATCCACTAGATGTCATTACATGTGTTTTCTTTTCATAAACCACATGGATCCACTAGATGTCATTGCATGTGTGTTCTTTTCATAAACCACACTGATCCACTAATGTCATTGCATGTGTGTTCTTTTCATAAACCACACTGATCTGAAAGATGTCATTGCATGTGTGTTCAATTCATAAACCACACTGATCCACTGGTGTCATTGCATGTGTGTTCCTTTCCTAGACCACATTGATCCACTAGATGTCATTGCATGTGTGTTCATTTCATAAATCACATGGATCCACTAGATGTCATTAAATGTGTGTTCTTTTCATAAACTACATGGATCCACTATATGCCATTACATGTGTGTTCTTTTCACAAACCACCTGCATCCACTAGATGTCAGTGCATGTGTGTTCTTTTCATAAACCACATGGATCCACTGATGTCATTGCATGTGTGTTCTTTTCATAAACCACACTAATCCACTAGATGTCTTTGCATCTGTGTTATTTTCCTAAACCACATGGATCCACTAGTGTCATTGCATGTGTGATCTTTTCAAAAACCACATGGATCCACTAGATGTCATTGCATGTGTGTTCTTTTTATAATCCATGTTAAACCACAGATGTCTTTGCATGTGTGTTCTTTTCATAAACCACACTGATCCAAAAGATGTCATTGCATGTGTGTTCATTTCATAAACCACACTGATCCATTCGTGTCGTTGCATCTGTGTTCTTTCCCTAGACCACATGGATCCACTAGATGTCATTGCATGTGTGTTCATTTCATAAACCATGTTGAGCCGCAGATGTCTTTGCATGTGTGTTCTTTTCATAAACCAGACTGATCCGAAAGATGTCATTGCATGTGTGTTCATTTCATAAACCACACTGATCCATTGGTGTCATTGCATGTGTGTTCTTTTCCTAGACCACATTGATCCACTAGATGTCATTGCATGTGTGTTCTTTTCCTAGACCACATGGATCCACTAGATGTCATTAAATGTGTGTTCATTTCATAAAACACATGGATCCACTAGATGTCATTAAATGTGTGTTCTTTTCATCAACAACATGGATCCACTATATGTCATTGCATGTGTGTTCTTTTCATAAACCACATGGATCCACTAGATGTCACTTCATGTGTGTTCTTTTCATAAACCCCACTGATCCACTAATGTCATTGCATGTGTGTTATTTTCATAAACCACACTAATTCGAAAGATGCCATTGCATGTGTGTTCATTTCATAAACCACACTGATCCACTAGTGTCATTGCATGTGTGTTCTTTTCCTAGACCACATTGATCCACCAGATGTCATTACATGTGTGTTCTTTTCATAAACCACATGGATCCACTAGATGTCATTGCAAGTGTGTTCTTTTCATAAACCATACTGATCCACTAATGTCATTGCATGTGTGTTCTTTTCATAGACCACACTAATCCGAAAGATGTCATTGCATGTGTGTTCATTTCATAAACCACACTGATCCACTGGTGTCATTGCATGTGTGTTCTTTTCCTAGACCACATTGATCCACTAGATGTCATTGCATGTGTGTTCATTTCATAAATCACATGGATCCACTAGATGTCATTAAATGTGTGTTCTTTTCATAAACCACATGGATCCACTATATGCCATTACATGTGAGTTCTTTTCACAAACCACATGATTCCACTAGATGTTAGTGCATGTGTGTTCTTTTCATAAACCACATGGATCCACTGATGTCATGGCATGTGTGTTCTTTTCATAAACCACATGGGTCCACTAGATTTCATTGCATGCTTGTTCTTTTCATAAACCACACTGATCCACTAGATGTCATTGCATGTGTGTTCTTTTCATAAATCACACTAATCCACTAGATGTCATTGCATGTGTGTTATTTTCCTAAACCACATGGATCCACTAGTGTCATTGCATGTGTGATCTTTTCAAAAACCACATGGATCCACTAGATTTCATTGCATGTGTGTTCTTTTTATAATCCATGTTGAACCACAGATGTCTTTGCATGTGTGTTCTTTTCATAAACCACACTGATCCGAAAGATGTCATTGCATGTGTGTTCATTTCATAAACCACACTGATCCATTGGTGTCATTGCATGTGTGTTATTTTCCTAGACGACATTGATCCACTAGATGTCATTGCATGTGTGTTCATTTCATAAACCACATGGATCCACTAGATGTCATTAAATGTGTGTTCTTTTCATAAACCACATGGATCCACTATATGTCATTGCATGTGTGTTCTTTTCATAGACCAAATGGATCCACTAGATGTCAGTGCATGTGTGTTCTTTTCATAAACCACATGGATCCACTAGATGTCATTACATGTGTGTTCTTTTCATAAATAACATGGATCGACTGAATGTCATTGCATGTGTGTTCTTTTCCAAAACCACATGAATCCACTAGGTCTCATTGCATGTGTGTTCTTTTCATAAACCACACTGATCCAAAAGATGGCATTGCATGTGTGTTCATTTCATAAACCGCATTGATCCATTGGTGTCATTGCAGGTGTGTTCTTTTCCTAGACCACATTGATCCACTAGATGTCATTGCATGTGTGTTCATTTCATAAACCACATGGATCCACTAGATGACATTGCATGTGTGTTCTTTTCATAAACCACATGGATCCACTATATGTCATTGCATGTGTGTTCCTTTCATAAACCAAATGGATCCACTAGATGTCCGTGCATGTGTGTTTTTCTCATAAACCACATGGATCCACTGATGTCATTGCATGTGTGTTCTTTTCATAAACCAAATGGATCCACTAGATGTCCGTGCATGTGTGTTCTTCTCATAAACCACATGGATCCACTGATGTCATTGCATGTGTGTTCTTTTCCAAGACCACATTGATCCACTAGATGTCATTGCATGTGTGTTCATTTCATAAATCACATGGATCCACTAGATGTCATTAAATGTGTGTTCTTTTCATAAACTACATGGATCCACTATATGCCATTACATGTGTGTTCTTTTCACAAACAAACTGCATCCACTAGATGTCAGTGCATGTGTGTTCTTTTCATAAACCACATGGATCCACTGATGTCATTGCATGTGTGTTCTTTTCATAAACCACACTAATCCACTAGATGTCATTGCATGTGTGTTATTTTCCTAAACCACATGGATCCACTAGTGTCATTGCATGTGTGATCTTTTCAAAAACCACATGGATCCACTAGATGTCATTGCATGTGTGTTCTTTTTCTAATCCATGTTAAACTACAAATGTCTTTGCATGTGTGTTCTTTTCATAAATCACACTGATCCGAAAGATGTCATTGCATGTGTGTTCATTTCATAAACCACACTGATCCATTCGTGTCATTGCATGTGTGTTCTTTCCCTAGACCACATGGATCCACTAGATGTCATTGCATGTGTGTTCATTTTATAAACCATGTTGAACCGCAGATGTCTTTGCATGTGTGTTCTTTTCATAAACCAGACTAATCCGAAAGATGTCATTGCATGTGTGTTCATTTCATAAACCACAATGATCCATTGGTGTCATTGCATGTGTGTGCTTTTCCTAGACCACATTGATCCACTAGATGTCATTGCATGTGTGTTCTTTTCCTAGACCACATGGATCCACTAGAGGTCATTAAATGTGTGTTCATTTCATAAAACACATGGATCCACTACATGTCATTAAATGTGTGTTCTTTTCATCAACAACATGGATCCACTATATGTCATTGCATGTGTGTTCTTTTCATAAACCACATGGATCCACTAGATGTCACTGCATGTGTGTTCTTTTCATAAACCCCACTGATCCACTAATGTCATTGCATGTGTGTTCTTTTCATAAACCACACTAATCAAAAAGATGTCATTGCATGTGTGTTCATTTCATAAACCACACTGATCCACAAGTGTCATTGCATGTGTGTTCTTTTCCTATACCACATTGATCCACTAGATGTCATTACATGTGTGTTCTTTTCATAAACCACATGGATCCACTAGATGTCATTCATTGTGTGTTCTTTTCATAAACCATACTGATCCACTAATCATTGCATGTGTGTTCTTTTCATAGACCACAGTAATCTTAAAGATGTCATTGCATCTGTGTTCATTTCATAAACCACACTGATCCACTGGTGCCATTGCATGTGTGTTCTTTTCCTAGACCACATTGATCCACTAGATGGCATTACATGCGTGTTCTTTTCATAAACCACATGCATCCACTAGATGTCATTGCATATGTGTTCTTTTCATAAACCACACTGATCCACTAATTTCATTGCATGTGTGTTCTTTTCATAAACCACACTGATCCGAAAGATGTCATTGCATGTGTGTTCATTTCATAAACCACACTGATCCACTGGTGTCATTGCATGTGTGTTCTTTTCCTAGACCACATTGATCCACTGGATGTCATTGCATGTGTGTTCATTTCATAAATCACATGGATCCACTAGATGTCATTAAATGTGTGTTCTTTTCATAAACCACATGGATCCACTATATGCCATTACATGTGTGTTCTTTTCACAAACCACATGCATCCACTAGATGTTAGTGCATGTGTGTTCTTTTCATAAACCACATGGATCCACTGATGTCATTGCCTGTGTGTTCTTTTCATAAACCACATGGGTCCACTAGATTTCATTGCATGCTTGTTCTTTTCATAAACCACACTGATCCACTAGATGTCATTGCATGTGTGTTCTTTTCATAAACCACACTAATCCACTAGATGTCATTGCATGTGTGTTATTTTCCTAAACCACATGGATCCACTAGTGTCATTGCATGTGTGATCTTTTCCAAAACCACATGGATCCACTAGATGTCATTGCATGTGTGTTCTTTTTATAATCCATGTTGAACCACAGATGTCTTTGCATGTGTGTTCTTTTCATAAACCACACTGATCCGAAAGATGTCATTGCATGTGTGTTCATTTCATAAGCCACACTGATCCATTGGTGTCATTGCATGTGTGTTATTTTCCTAGACCACATTGATCCACTAGATGTCATTGCATGTGTGTTCATTTCATAAACCACATGGATCCACTAGATGTCATTAAATGTGTGTTCTTTTCATAAACCACATGGATCCACTATATGTCATTGCATGTGTGTTCTTTTCATAGACCAAATGGATCCACTAGATGTCAGTGCATGTGTGTTCTTTTCATAAACCACATGGATCCATTGATGTCATTGCATGTGTGTTCTTTTCATAAACCACACTCCTCCACTAGATGTCATTGCATGTGTGTTCTTTTCATAAACAACATGGATCGACTGAATGTCATTGCATGTGTGTTCTTTTCCAAAACCACATGAATCCAATAGGTCTCATTGCATGTGTGTTCTTTTCATAAACCACACCGATCCGAAAGATGGCATTGCATGTGTGTTCATTTCATAAACCACATTGATCCATTGGTGTCATTGCATGTGTGTTCTTTTCCTAGACCACATTGATCCACTAGATGTCATTGCATGTGTGTTCATTTCATAAACCACATGGATCCACTAGATGACATTGCATGTGTGTTATTTTCATAAACCACATGGATCCACTATATGTCATTGCATGTGTGTTCTTTTCATAAACCAAATGGATCCACTAGATGTCCGTGCATGTGTGTTCTTCTCATAAACCACATGGATCCACTGATGTCATTGCATGTGTGTTCTTTTCATAAACCACATGGATCTACTAGATGTCATTGCATGTGTCTTCTTTTCATAAACCACACTGATCCAGTAAATGTCATTGCATATGTGTTCTTTCCATAAACCACACTGATCCATTAGATGGCATTGCATCTGTGTTATTTTTTCCTAAACTACATGGATCCACTAGTGTCATTGCATGTGCGTTCTTTTTATAAACCACATGGATCCACTAGATGTCATTGCATGTGTGTTCTTTTCCAAAACCACATGGATCCACCAGATGTCATTGCATGTGTGTTCTTTTCAAAAACCATATGGATCCACTAGATGTCATTGCATGTGTGTTCATTTTATAAACCATGTTGAGCCGCAGATGTCTTTGCATGTGTGTTCTTTTCATAAACCACACTGATCCGAAAGATGTCATTGCATGTGTGTTCATTTCATAAACCACACTGATCCATTGGTGTCATTGCATGTGTGTTCTTTTCCTAGACCACATTGATCCCCTAGATGTCATTGCATGTGTGTTCTTTTCCTAGACCACATGGATCCACTAGATGTCATTAAATGTGTGTTCTTTTCATAAACCACATGGATCCACTAGATGTCATTGCATGTGTGTTCTTTTCATAAACCACACTGATCCACTAATGTCATTGCATGTGTATTCATTTCATAAACCACACTAATCCGAAAGATGTCATTGCATGTGTGTTCATTTCATAAACCACACCGATCCACTGGTGTCATTGCATGTGTGTTCTTTTCCTAGACCACATTGATCCACTAGATGTCATTACATGTGTGTTCTTTTCATAAACCACATAGATCCACTAGATGTCATTGCATGTGTGTTCTTTTCATAAACCACACTGATCCACTAATGTCACTACATGTGTGTTCTTTTCATAAACCACACTGATCCGAAAGATGTCATTGCATGTGTATTCATTTCATAAACCACACTGATCCACTAGTGTCATTGCATGTGTGTTCTTTTCCTAGACCACATTGATCCACTAGATGTCATTGCATGTGTGTTCATTTCATAAATCACATGGATCCACTAGATGTCATTAAATGTGTGTTCTTTTCATAAACCACATGGATCCACTATATGCCATTACATGTGTGTTCTTTTCATAAACCACATGCATCCACTAAAAGTCAGTGCATGTGTGTTCTTTTCATAAACCACATGGATCCACTGATGTCATTGCATGTGTGTTCTTTTCATAAACCACATGGATCTACTAGATGTCATTGCATGTGTGTTCATTTCATAAACCACACTGATCCATTGGTGTCATTGCATGTGTGTTATTTTCCTAGACCACATTGATCCACCAGATGTCATTGCATGTGTGTTCATTTCATAAACCACATGGATCCACTAGATGTCATTAAATGTGTGTTCTTTTCATAAACCACATGGATCCACTAGATGTCAGTGCATGTGTGTTCTTTTCATAAACCACATGGATCCATTGATGTCATTGCATGTGTGTTCTTTTCATAAACCACACTGCACCACTAGATGTCATTGCATGTGTGTTCTTTTCATAAACAACATGGATCGACTGAATGTCATTGCATGTGTGTTCTTTTCCAAAACCACATGAATCCACTAGGTCTCATTGCATGTGTGTTATTTTCATAAACCACACTGATCCGAAAGATGGAATTGCATGTGTGTTCATTTCATAAACCACATTGATCCATTAGTGTCATTGCATGTGTGTTCTTTTCCTAGACCACATTGATCCACTAGATGTCATTGCATGTGTGTTCATTTCATAAACCACATGGATCCACTAGATGACATTGCATGTGTGTTCTTTTCATAAACCACATGGATCCACTATATGTCATTGCATGTGTGTTCTTTTCATAAACCAAATGGATCCACTAGATGTCCGTGCATGTGTGTTCTTCTCATAAACCACATGGATCCACTGATGTCATTGCATGTGTGTTCTTTTCATAAACCACATGGATCTACTAGATGTCATTGCATGTGTCTTCTTTTCATAAACCACACTGATCCACTAAATGTCATTGCATGTGTGTCCTTTCCATAAACCACACTGATCCATTAGATTGCATTGCATCTGTGTTATTTTTTCCTAAACTACATGGATCCACTAGTGTCATTGCATGTGCGTTCTTTTTATAAACCACATGGATCCACTAGATGTCATTGCATGTGTGTTCTTTTCCAAAACCACATAGATCCACCAGATGTCATTGCATGTGTGTTCTTTTCAAAAACCATATGGATCCACTAGATGTCATTGCATGTGTGTTCATTTTATAAACCATGTTGAGCCGAGATGTCTTTGCATGTGTGTTCTTTTCATAAACCACACTGATCCGAAAGATGTTATTGCATGTGTGTTCATTTCATAAACCACACTGATCCATTGGTGTCATTGCATGTGTGTTCTTTTCCTAGACCACATTGATCCCCTAGATGTCATTGCATGTGTGTTCTTTTCCTAGACCACATGGATCCACTAGATGTCATTAAATGTGTGTTCATTTCATAAAACAAATGGATCCACTAGATGTCATTAAATGTGTGTTCTTTTCATAAACCACATGGATCCACTAGATGTTATTGCATGTGTGTTCTTTTCATAAACCACATGGATCCACTAGATGTCATTGCATGTGTGTTCTTTTCATAAACCACACTGATCCACTAATGTCATTGCATGTGTGTTCATTTCATAAACCACACTAATCCGAAAGATGTCATTGCATGTGTATTCATTTCATAAACACACTGATCCACTAGTGTCATTGCATGTGTGTTCTTTTCCTAGACCACATTGATCCACTAGATGTCATTGCATGTGTGTTCATTTCATAAATCACATGGATCCACTAGATGTCATTAAATGTGTGTTCTTTTCATAAACCACATGGATCCACTATATGCCATTACATGTGTGTTCTTTTCATAAACCACATGCATCCACTAGAAGTCAGTGCATGTGTGTTCTTTTCATAAACCACATGGATCCACTGATGTCATTGCATGTGTGTTCTTTTCATAAACCACATGGGTCCACTAGATGTCATTGCATTCTTGTTCTTTTCATAAACCACACTGATCCACTAGATGTCATTGCATGTGTGTTCTTTTCACAAACCACACTAATCCACTAGATGTCATTGCATGTGTGTTCTTTTCCTAAACCACATGGATACACTAGTGTAATTGCATGTGTGATCTTTTCAAAAACCACATGGATCCACTAGATGTCATTGCATGTGTGTTCTTTTTATAAGCCATCTTGAACCACAGATGTCTTTGCATGTGTGTTCTTTTCATAAACCACACTGATACGAAAGATGTCATTGCATTTGTGTTCATTTCATAAACCACACTGATCCATTGGTGTCATTGCATGTGTGTTCTTTTCCTAGACCACATTGATCCACTAGATGTCATTGCATGTGTGTTCATTTCATAAACCACATGGATCCACTAGATGTCATTAAATGTGTGTTCTTTCATAAACCACATGGATCCACTATATGTCATTGCTTTTCATAGACCAAATGGATCCACTAGATGTCAGTGCATATGTGTTCTTTTCACAAACCACATGGATCCATTGATGTCATAGCATGTGTGTTCTTTTCATAAACCATATGGATCCACTAGATGTCATTGCATGTGTGTTCTTTTCATAAACCACACTGTCCACTAGATGTCATTGCATGTGTGTTCTTTTCATAAACAATAGGGATCCACTGAATGTCATTGCATGTGTGTTCTTTTCCAAAACCACATGAATACACTAGATCTCATTGCATGTGTGATCTTTTCATAAACCACATGGATCCACTAGATGTCATTGCTTGTGTGTTCTTTTTATAATCCATGTTGAACCACTGATGTCATTGCATGTGTGTTCTTTTCATATACCACATGAATCCACTAGTTTTCATTGCATGTGTGTTATTTTCATAAACCACATTGATAATCTAGATGACATTGCATGTGTGTTCTTTTCATAAACCACATGGATCCATATAAACTAGTGGATCCACTATATATAATTGCATGTGTGTTCTTTTTATAAACCAAATGGATCCACTAGATGTCCGTGCATGTGTGTTCTTTTCATAAACCACATGGATCCCCTGATGTCATTGCATGTGTGTTCTTTTCAAAAACCACATGGATCTACTAGATGTCATTGCATGTGTGTTCTTTTCCAAAACAACATGGATCCACTAGATGTCATTGCATGTGTGTTCTTTTCAAAAACCACATGGATCCACTAGATGTCATTGCATGTGTGTTATTTTTATAAACCATGTTAAACCGCATATGTCTTTGCATGTGTGTTCATTTCATAAACCACACTGATCCATTGGTGTCATTGCATGTGTTCTTTTCCTAGACCACATTGATCCACTAGATGTCATTGCATGTGTGTTCATTTCATAAACCACATGGATCCACTAGATGTCATTAAATGTGTGTTCATTTCATAAAACACATGGATCCACTTGATGTCATTAAATGTGTGTTCTTTTCATAAACAACATGGATCCACTATATGTCATTGCATGTGTGTTCTTTCATAAACCACATGGATCCACTAGATGTCATTGCATGTGTGTTCTTTTCATAAACCACACTAATCCACTATTGTCATCGCATGTGTGTTCTTTTCATCAACCACACTGATCCGAAAGATGTCATTGCTTGTGAGTTCATTTCATAAACCACACTGATCCACTGGTGTCATTGCATGTGAGTTCTTTTACTAGACCACATGGATCCACTAGATGTCATTAAATGTGTGTTCATTTCATAAAACACATGGATCCACTAGATGTCATTAAATGTGTGTTCTTTTCATAAACCACATGGATCCACTAGATGTCATTGCATGTGTGTTCTTTTCATAAACCACATGGATCCACTAGATGTCATTGCATGTGTGTTCTTTTCATAAACCACACTGATCCACTAATGTCATTGCATGTGTGTTCATTTCATAAACCACACTAATCCGAAAGATGTCATTGCATCTGTGTTCATTTCATAAACCACACCGATCCACTAGTGTCAGTGCATGTGTGTTCTTTTCCTAGACCACATTGATCCACTAGATGTCATTACATGTGTGTTCTTTTCATAAACCACATAGATCCACTAGATGTCATTGCATGTGTGTTCTTTTCATAAACCACACTGATCCTAAAGATGTCATTGCATGTGTATTCATTTCATAAACCACACTGATCCACTAGTGTCATTGCATGTGTGTTCTTTTCCTAGACCACATTGATCCACTAGATGTCATTGCATGTGTGTTCATTTCATAAATCACATGGATCCACTAGATGTCATTAAATGTGTGTTCTTTTCATAAACCACATGGATCCACTATATGCCATTACATGTGTGTTCTTTTCATAAACCACATGCATCCACTAGAAGTTAGTGCATGTGTGTTCTTTTCATAAACCACATGGATCCACTGATGTCATTGCATGTGTGTTCTTTTCATAAACCACATGGGTCCACTAGATGTCATTGCATTCTTGTTCTTTTCATAAACCACACTGATCCACTAGATGTCATTGCATGTGTGTTCTTTTCACAAACCACACTAATCCACTAGATGTCATTGCATGTGTGTTCTTTTCCTAAACCACATGGATACACTAGTGTAATTGCATGTGTGATCTTTTCAAAAACCACATGGATCCACTAGATGTCATTGCATGTGTGTTATTTTTATAAGCCATCTTGAACCACAGATGTCTTTGCATGTGTGTTCTTTTCATAAACCACACTGATATGAAAGATGTCATTGCATTTGTGTTCATTTCATAAACCACACTGATCCATTGGTGTCATTGCATGTGTGTTCTTTTCCTAGACCACATTTATCCACTAGATGTCATTGCATGTGTGTTCATTTCATAAACCACATGGATCCACTAGATGTCATTAAATGTGTGTTCTTTCATAAACCACATGGATCCACTATATGTCATTGCTTTTCATAGACCAAATGGATCCACTAGATGTCAGTGCATATGTGTTGTTTTCACAAACCACATGGATCCATTGATGTCATTGCATGTGTGTTCTTTTCATAAACCACATGGATCCACTAGATGTCATTGCATGTGTGTTCTTTTCATAAACTACACTGGTCCACTAAATGTCATTGCATGTGTGTTCTTTTCATAAACAATAGGGATCCACTGAATGTCATTGCATGTGTGTTCTTTTCCAAAACCACATGAATCCACTAGATCTCATTGCATGTGTGATCTTTTCATAAACCACATGGATCCACTAGATGTCATTGCTTGTGTGTTCTTTTTATAATCCATGTTGAACCACTGATGTCATTGCATGTGTGTTCTTTTCATATACCACATGAATCCACTAGTTTTCATTGCATGTGTGTTATTTTCATAAACCACACTGATAATCTAGATGACATTGCATGTGTGTTCTTTTCATAAACCACATGGATCCATATAAACTAGTGGATCCACTATATATAATTGCATGTGTGTTCTTTTTATAAACCAAATGGATCCACTAGATGTCCGTGCATGTGTGTTCTTTTCATAAACCACATGGATCCCCTGATGTCATTGCATGTGTGTTCTTTTCATAAACCACATGGATCTACTAGATGTCATTGCACGTGTGTTCTTTTCCAAAACAACATGGATCCACTAGATGTCATTGCATGTGTGTTCTTTTCAAAAACCACATGGATCCACTAGATGTCATTGCATGTGTGTTATTTTTATAAACCATGTTAAACCGCATATGTCTTTGCATGTGTGTTCATTTCATAAACCACATGGATCCACTAGATGTCATTGCATGTGTGTTCTTTTCATAAACCACACTGATCCACTAATGTCATTGCATGTGTGTTCATTTCATAAACCACACTAATCCGAAAGATGTCATTGCATGTGTGTTCATTTCATAAACCACACCGATCCACTGGTGTCATTGCATGTGTGTTCTTTTCCTAGACCACATTGATCCACTAGATGTCATTACATGTGTGTTCTTTTCATAAACCAGATAGATCCACTAGATGTCATTGCATGTGTGTTCTTTTCATAAACCACACTGATCCGAAAGATGTCATTGCATGTGTATTCATTTCATAAACCACACTGATCCACTAGTGTCATTGCATGTGTGTTCTTTTCCTAGACCACATTGATCCACTAGATGTCATTGCATGTGTGTTCATTTCATAAATCACATGGATCCACTAGATGTCATTCAATGTGTGTTCTTTTCATAAACCACATGGATCCACTATATGCCATTACATGTGTGTTCTTTTCATAAACCACGTGCATCCACTAGAAGTCAGTGCATGTGTGTTCTTTTCATAAACCACACTGATCCGAAAGATGTCATTGCATGTGAGTTCATTTCATAAACCACACTGATCCACTGGTGTCATTGCATGTGACTTCTTTTCCTAGACCACATCGATCCACTAGATGTCATTACATGTGTGTTCATTTCATAAACCACATGGATCCACTAGATGTCATTAAATGTGTGTTCTTTTCCAAAACGACATGGATCCACTAGATGTCATTGCATGTGTGTTCTTTTCATAAACCACATGGATCCAGTAAATGTCGCTGCATGTGTGTTCTTTTCATAAACCACATGGAACCACTGATGTCATTGCATGTTTGATCTTTTCAAAAACCACATGGATCCACTAGATGTCATTGCACGTGTGTTCTTTTCATAAACCACACTGATCCACTAGATGTCATTGCATGTGTGTTCTTTTCCTAAACCACATGGATCCACTAGTGTCATTGCATGTGTGTTCTTTTCATAAACAACATGGATCCACTGAATGTCATTGCATGTGTGTTCTTTTCCAAAACCACATGAATCCACTAGATCTCATTGCATGTGTGTTATTTCCATAAACCATGTTGAACTACTGATGTCATTGCATGTGTGTTCTTTTCATAAACCAGATGGATCCACTAGTTTTCATTGCATGTGTGTTCTTTTCATAAACCGCACTAACCAACTAGATGACATTGCACGTGTGTTCTTTTCATAAACCACACAGATCCACTAGATGACATTGCATGTGTGTTCTTTTCATAAACCACACTTATCCACTAGATGTCATTTCATGTGTGTTCTTTTCATAACACTAATCCACTAGTTCATTTCATGTGTGTTCTTTTTGTAAACCACATGGATCCACTAGATGTCATTGCATGTGTGTTCATTTCATAAACCACATGGATCCACTAGTGTCATTGCATGTGTGTTCTTTTCATAAACCACATGGATCCACTAGATGTCATTGTATGTGTGTTCTTTTCATAAACCACACTGATCCACTTATGTCATTGTATATGTGTTCTTTTCATAAACCACACTGACCCAAAAGATGTCATTGCATGTGTGTTCATTTCATAAACCACACTGATCCACTTGTGTCATTGCATGTGTGTTCTTTTCCTAGATCACATTGATCCACTAGATGTCATTGTATGCGTGTTCTTTTCATAAACCACATGCATCCACTAGATGTCAGTGCATGTGTGTTCTTTTCATAAACCACATGCATCCACTAGATGTCATTGCATGTGTGTTCTTTTCATAAACCACATGGGTCCACTAGATGTCATGCATGCTTGTTCTTTTCATAAACCACACCGATCCACTAGATGTCATTGCATGTGTGTTCTTTTCATAAACCACACTAATCCACTAGATGTCATTGCATGTGTGTTCTTTTCCTAAACCACATGGATCCACTAGTGTCATTGCATGTGTGATCTTTTCAAAAACCACATGGATCCACTAGATGTCATTGCATGTGTGTTCTTTTTATAAGCCATGTTAAACCACAGATGTCATTGCATTTGTGTTCATTTCATAAACCACACTGATCCATTGGTGTCATTGCATGTGTGTTCTTTTCCTAGACCACATTGATCCACTAGATGTCATTGCATGTGTGTTCATTTCATAAACCACATGGATCCACTAGATGTCATTAAATGTGTGTTCTTTCATAAACCACATGGATCCACTATATGTCATTGCTTTTCATAGACCAAATGGATCCACTAGATGTCAGTGCATATGTGTTCTTTTCACAAACCACATGGATCCATTGATGTCATAGCATGTGTGTTCTTTTCATAAACCATATGGATCCACTAGATGTCATTGCATGTGTGTTCTTTTCATAAACCACACTGTCCACTAGATGTCATTGCATGTGTGTTCTTTTCATAAACAATAGGGATCCACTGAATGTCATTGCATGTGTGTTCTTTTCCAAAACCACATGAATCCACTAGATCTCATTGCATGTGTGATCTTTTCATAAACCACATGGATCCACTAGATGTCATTGCTTGTGTGTTCTTTTTATAATCCATGTTGAACCACTGATGTCATTGCATGTGTGTTCTTTTCATATACCACATGAATCCACTAGTTTTCATTGCATGTGTGTTATTTTCATAAACCACATTGATAATCTAGATGACATTGCATGTGTGTTCTTTTCATAAACCACATGGATCCATATAAACTAGTGGATCCACTATATATAATTGCATGTGTGTTCTTTTTATAAACCAAATGGATCCACTAGATGTCCGTGCATGTGTGTTCTTTTCATAAACCACATGGATCCCCTGATGTCATTGCATGTGTGTTCTTTTCAAAAACCACATGGATCTACTAGATGTCATTGCATGTGTGTTCTTTTCCAAAACAACATGGATCCACTAGATGTCATTGCATGTGTGTTCTTTTCAAAAACCACATGGATCCACTAGATGTCATTGCATGTGTGTTATTTTTATAAACCATGTTAAACCGCATATGTCTTTGCATGTGTGTTCATTTCATAAACCACACTGATCCATTGGTGTCATTGCATGTGTTCTTTTCCTAGACCACATTGATCCACTAGATGTCATTGCATGTGTGTTCATTTCATAAACCACATGGATCCACTAGATGTCATTAAATGTGTGTTCATTTCATAAAACACATGGATCCACTTGATGTCATTAAATGTGTGTTCTTTTCATAAACAACATGGATCCACTATATGTCATTGCATGTGTGTTCTTTCATAAACCACATGGATCCACTAGATGTCATTGCATGTGTGTTCTTTTCATAAACCACACTAATCCACTATTGTCATCGCATGTGTGTTCTTTTCATCAACCACACTGATCCGAAAGATGTCATTGCTTGTGAGTTCATTTCATAAACCACACTGATCCACTGGTGTCATTGCATGTGAGTTCTTTTACTAGACCACATGGATCCACTAGATGTCATTAAATGTGTGTTCATTTCATAAAACACATGGATCCACTAGATGTCATTAAATGTGTGTTATTTTCATAAACCACATGGATCCACTAGATGTCATTGCATGTGTGTTCTTTTCATAAACCACATGGATCCACTAGATGTCATTGCATGTGTGTTCTTTTCATAAACCACACTGATCCACTAATGTCATTGCATGTGTGTTCATTTCATAAACCACACTAATCCGAAAGATGTCATTGCATCTGTGTTCATTTCATAAACCACACCGATCCACTAGTGTCAGTGCATGTGTGTTCTTTTCCTAGACCACATTGATCCACTAGATGTCATTACATGTGTGTTCTTTTCCTAGACCACATAGATCCACTAGATGTCATTGCATGTGTGTTCTTTTCATAAACCACACTGATCCACTAGATGTCACTGCAGGTGTATTCTTTTCATAAACCACACTGATCCTAAAGATGTCATTGCATGTGTATTCATTTCATAAACCACACTGATCCACTAGTGTCATTGCATGTGTGTTCTTTTCCTAGACCACATTGATCCACTAGATGTCATTGCATGTGTGTTCATTTCATAAATCACATGGATCCACTAGATGTCATTAAATGTGTGTTCTTTTCATAAACCACATGGATCCACTATATGCCATTACATGTGTGTTCTTTTCATAAACCACATGCATCCACTAGAAGTTAGTGCATGTGTGTTCTTTTCATAAACCACATGGATCCACTGATGTCATTGCATGTGTGTTCTTTTCATAAACCACATGGGTCCACTAGATGTCATTGCATTCTTGTTCTTTTCATAAACCACACTGATCCACTAGATGTCATTGCATGTGTGTTCTTTTCACAAACCACACTAATCCACTAGATGTCATTGCATGTGTGTTCTTTTCCTAAACCACATGGATACACTAGTGTAATTGCATGTGTGATCTTTTCAAAAACCACATGGATCCACTAGATGTCATTGCATGTGTGTTCTTTTTATAAGCCATCTTGAACCACAGATGTCTTTGCATGTGTGTTCTTTTCATAAACCACACTGATATGAAAGATGTCATTGCATTTGTGTTCATTTCATAAACCACACTGATCCATTGGTGTCATTGCATGTGTGTTCTTTTCCTAGACCACATTTATCCACTAGATGTCATTGCATGTGTGTTCATTTCATAAACCACATGGATCCACTAGATGTCATTAAATGTGTGTTCTTTCATAAACCACATGGATCCACTATATGTCATTGCTTTTCATAGACCAAATGGATCCACTAGATGTCAGTGCATATGTGTTGTTTTCACAAACCACATGGATCCATTGATGTCATTGCATGTGTGTTCTTTTCATAAACCACATGGATCCACTAGATGTCATTGCATGTGTGTTCTTTTCATAAACTACACTGGTCCACTAAATGTCATTGCATGTGTGTTCTTTTCATAAACAATAGGGATCCACTGAATGTCATTGCATGTGTGTTCTTTTCCAAAACCACATGAATCCACTAGATCTCATTGCATGTGTGATCTTTTCATAAACCACATGGATCCACTAGATGTCATTGCTTGTGTGTTCTTTTTATAATCCATGTTGAACCACTGATGTCATTGCATGTGTGTTCTTTTCATATACCACATGAATCCACTAGTTTTCATTGCATGTGTGTTATTTTCATAAACCACACTGATAATCTAGATGACATTGCATGTGTGTTCTTTTCATAAACCACATGGATCCATATAAACTAGTGGATCCACTATATATAATTGCATGTGTGTTCTTTTTATAAACCAAATGGATCCACTAGATGTCCGTGCATGTGTGTTCTTTTCATAAACCACATGGATCCCCTGATGTCATTGCATGTGTGTTCTTTTCATAAACCACATGGATCTACTAGATGTCATTGCACGTGTGTTCTTTTCCAAAACAACATGGATCCACTAGATGTCATTGCATGTGTGTTCTTTTCAAAAACCACATGGATCCACTAGATGTCATTGCATGTGTGTTATTTTTATAAACCATGTTAAACCGCATATGTCTTTGCATGTGTGTTCATTTCATAAACCACATGGATCCACTAGATGTCATTGCATGTGTGTTCTTTTCATAAACCACACTGATCCACTAATGTCATTGCATGTGTGTTCATTTCATAAACCACACTAATCCGAAAGATGTCATTGCATGTGTGTTCATTTCATAAACCACACCGATCCACTGGTGTCATTGCATGTGTGTTCTTTTCCTAGACCACATTGATCCACTAGATGTCATTACATGTGTGTTCTTTTCATAAACCAGATAGATCCACTAGATGTCATTGCATGTGTGTTCTTTTCATAAACCACACTGATCCGAAAGATGTCATTGCATGTGTATTCATTTCATAAACCACACTGATCCACTAGTGTCATTGCATGTGTGTTCTTTTCCTAGACCACATTGATCCACTAGATGTCATTGCATGTGTGTTCATTTCATAAATCACATGGATCCACTAGATGTCATTCAATGTGTGTTCTTTTCATAAACCACATGGATCCACTATATGCCATTACATGTGTGTTCTTTTCATAAACCACGTGCATCCACTAGAAGTCAGTGCATGTGTGTTCTTTTCATAAACCACACTGATCCAAAAGATGTCATTGCATGTGAGTTCATTTCATAAACCACACTGATCCACTGGTGTCATTGCATGTGACTTCTTTTCCTAGACCACATCGATCCACTAGATGTCATTACATGTGTGTTCATTTCATAAACCACATGGATCCACTAGATGTCATTAAATGTGTGTTCTTTTCCAAAACGACATGGATCCACTAGATGTCATTGCATGTGTGTTCTTTTCATAAACCACATGGATCCAGTAAATGTCGCTGCATGTGTGTTCTTTTCATAAACCACATGGAACCACTGATGTCATTGCATGTGTGATCTTTTCAAAAACCACATGGATCCACTAGATGTCATTGCACGTATGTTCTTTTCATAAACCACACTGATCCACTAGATGTCATTGCATGTGTGTTCTTTTCCTAAACCACATGGATCCACTAGTGTCATTGCATGTGTGTTCTTTTCATAAACAACATGGATCCACTGAATGTCATTGCATGTGTGTTCTTTTCCAAAACCACATGAATCCACTAGATCTCATTGCATGTGTGTTATTTCCATAAACCATGTTGAACCACTGATGTCATTGCATGTGTGTTCTTTTCATAAACCAGATGGATCCACTAGTTTTCATTGCATGTGTGTTCTTTTCATAAACCGCACTAACCAACTAGATGACATTGCACGTGTGTTCTTTTCATAAACCACACAGATCCACTAGATGACATTGCATGTGTGTTCTTTTCATAAACCACACTTATCCACTAGATGTCATTTCATGTGTGTTCTTTTCATAACACTAATCCACTAGTTCATTTCATGTGTGTTCTTTTTGTAAACCACATGGATCCACTAGATGTCATTGCATGTGTGTTCATTTCATAAACCACATGGATCCACTAGTGTCATTGCATGTGTGTTCTTTTCATAAACCACATGGATCCACTAGATGTCATTGTATGTGTGTTCTTTTCATAAACCACACTGATCCACTTATGTCATTGTATATGTGTTCTTTTCATAAACCACACTGACCCAAAAGATGTCATTGCATGTGTGTTCATTTCATAAACCACACTGATCCACTTGTGTCATTGCATGTGTGTTCTTTTCCTAGATCACATTGATCCACTAGATGTCATTGTATGCGTGTTCTTTTCATAAACCACATGCATCCACTAGATGTCAGTGCATGTGTGTTCTTTTCATAAACCACATGCATCCACTAGATGTCATTGCATGTGTGTTCTTTTCATAAACCACATGGGTCCACTAGATGTCATGCATGCTTGTTCTTTTCATAAACCACACCGATCCACTAGATGTCATTGCATGTGTGTTCTTTTCATAAACCACACTAATCCACTAGATGTCATTGCATGTGTGTTCTTTTCCTAAACCACATGGATCCACTAGTGTCATTGCATGTGTGATCTTTTCAAAAACCACATGGATCCACTAGATGTCATTGCATGTGTGTTCTTTTTATAAGCCATGTTAAACCACAGATGTCTTTGCATGTGTGTTCTTTTCATAAACCACACTGATCCGAAAGATGGCAATGCATGTGTGTTCATTTCATAAACCACATTGATCCATTGGTGTCATTGCATGTGTGTTCTTTTCCTAGACCACATTGATCCACTAGATGTCATTGCATGTGTGTTCATTTCATAAACCACATGGATCCACTAGATGTCATTAAATGTGTGTTCTTTTCATAAACCACATGGATCCACTATATGTCATTGCATGTGTGTTCTTTTCATAAACCAAATGGATCCACTAGAAATCAGTGCATGTGTGTTCTTTTCATAAACCACATGGATCCTTTGATGTCATTGCATGTGTGTTCTTTTCATAAACCACATGGATCCACTAGATGTCATTACATGTGTGTTCTTTTCATAAACCACACTGGTCCACTAGATGTAATTGCATGTGTGTTCTTTTCATAAACAACATGGATCCACTGAATGTCATTGCATGTGTGTTCTTTTCTAAAACCACATGAATCCACTAGATCTCATTGCATGTGTGATCTTTTCATAAACCACATGGATCCACTACATGTCATTGCTTGTGTGTTCTTTTTATAAACCATGTTGAACCACTGATATCATTGCATGTGTGTTCTTTTCATAAACCACATGGATCCACTATATGTCATTGCATGTGTGTTCTTTTCATAAACCAAATGGATCCACTAGATGTCCATGCATGTGTGTTCTTTTCATAAACTACATGGATCCACTGATGTCATTGCATGTGTGTTCTTTTCGTAAACCACGTGGATCTACTAGATGTCATTGCATGTGTGTTCTTTTCATAAACCACACTGATCCACTAGATGTCACTGCATCTGTGTTCTTTTCATAAACCACAATGATCCACTAGATGGCATTGCATCTGTGTTATTTTTTCCTAAACTACATGGATCCACTAGTGTCATTGCATGTGCGTTCTTTTCATAAACCACATGGATCCACTAGATGTCATTGCATGTGTGTTCTTTTCCAAAACCACATGGATCCACTAGATGTCATTGCATGTGTGTTCTTTTCATAAAACACATGGATCCACTAGATGTCATTGCATGTGTGTTCTTTTTATAAACCACATTGAACCACTAATGTCATTGCACGTGTGTTCTTTTCATAAACCACATGGATCCACTAGATGTCATTACATGTGTGTTCTTTTGATAAACCACACTGATCCACTAGATGTCATTGTATGTGTGTTATTTTCATAAACCACACCGATCCACTAGATGTCATTGCATGTGTGTCCTTTTCATAAACCACACTGGTCCACTAGATGTCATTGCATGTGTGTTATTTTCATAAACCACACTGATCCACTAGTGACATTGCATGTGTGTTCTTTTCATAAACCACATGGATCCACTAGATGTTATTACATGTGTATTCATTTCATAAACCACATGGATCCACTAGATGTCATTGCATGTGTGTTCATTTCATAAAACACATGGATCCACGAGATGTCATTAAATGTGTGTTCTTTTCATAAACAACATGGATCCACTAGATGGCATTGCATGTGTGTTCTTTTCATAAACCACATGGATCCACTATATGTCATTGCATGTGTGTTCTTTTTATAAACCACACTGATCCACTAATGTCATTACATGTGTGTTCTTTTCATAAACCACACTAATCCGAAAGATGTCATTGCATGTGTGTTCATTTCATAAACCACACTGATCCACTAGTGTCATTGCATGTGTGTTCTTTTCATAGACCACATTGATCCACTAGATGTCATTACTTGTGTGTTCATTTCATAAACCACATGGATCCACTAGATGTCATTAAATGTTTATTCTTTTCCGAAACCACATTGATCCACTAGATGTCATTACATGTGTGTTCTTTTCAAAAACCACATGGATCCACTAAATGTCGTTGCATGTGTGTTCTCTTCATCAACCACATGGAACCAGTGATGTCATTGCATGTGTGATCTTTTCATAAACCACATGGATCCTCTAGATGTCATTGCACATGTGTTCTTTTCATAAACCACACTGATCCACTAGATGTCATTGCATGTGTGTTCTTTTCCTAAACCACATTGATCCACTAGTGTCATTGCATGTGTGTTCTTTTCATAAAAAACATGGATCCACTGAATGTCATTGCATGTGTGTTCTTTTCGAAAACCACATGAATCCACTAGATTGGACGAGTTATGCCCTAGAGGCAAATAATAAAGTGTATTATTTGATACTTCTCCTGTATGTTCATAATACGTTTCATACTGTGCTATAACTGTGTTAATACGAAACGTTAATACACGTGTGGTATGTAAACAAAACGTGTCTCTAGTTACCTCTATTGAACTAGTTCATTGGTCATAAGGATGATCTATGTTTCAAGACCATGGGCATTTATGCCAACTGACAATGAGGTCATGTTATTAGTTGAATAACATGATAGACAAACATCCGACCATTATATCTTCATGAGATCTAGTTACAAAGTTCACCATTGATGATAAAACACAGAGACCCTCGTAACACAATCCTTTGACTGTGAGGTAATGCAAATCACCATTCCAGAAGAAGCTTAGATGGTTATCAAGAGTCATCTCGTAACAGGGTGACCAAAAAGGCGCCACTCAAGTTTTCCGAAGGGATGCATAGAGGAGTACATATCAAGACCAGGATTTGTCTAGTCTGTGTAACAGACAGATACATGTGGCCATCTCGGTGACATTGCATTAATGAAGCTTGCAAGCATGTGACTAGGTCACGAAATGCAATGACATGAGAATGAGGAAACAAGTTCATCAGTAACGAGATCGAACTAAGGTATGCAAATACTAAAGATCAAGTCTCGGATGAATTAGGTATCGAGTGACAAAGGGAATAGGGAACGGCTATCTCACGGTTCGAGCGATTGTATTCGTGAAACGCACGAGGGTCACATGGCCATCCAGGTCCCTCTGTTGATCACTGATATGCGAGTGGTCTCTATCATGTTCGGAGTGTTTCCGAAACGAAGGATGTCACGCTTAAGGGTAGGGACGCTTAGGGTAGATGAGGCATCGTATGAGAAATAGAGAGAGAGACCGGAATAGTTTCGGTAACATCCGATGGAGATCGGAAAGGGGTCCGGAAGTTGTTCCGGAGTGAAGAGATAATATAATATGTATATTTGAATGTTAATTGGAGAATTAATATTAAATATATATTTTATTTTATTTTTGAATGCACTATATTGCTAATGGGCCTCACCCGAAGGGAGGCCCAAGTGGGCAAGGCGCCTAGGGAGTGGGGCCAGCCGGCGTAGGGCTGGTGGGCCGCCCCAGTAGGGCCCACCTAGGGCCGGCAGCTGCCCCAAGGTGGCCGCCGGGTGTGGGGATTAGTCCCACCCCGCCTGGCCCCTAGGTGGTGCGCCCCCCTCCCACTATATAAAGGGGTCCCCCCTCCCCCTTGGAAATCACCCATTCCACTTATTCTCTCTCTCTCACCTGCTGAGGACTTCCCTGTAATATTGGGGAGGACCTCATGGTTGAGTTCTCCACCTTCACACTACCGTCGTGTGATCAGCGATCCGGCATCTACTTCTTCCGCTGCTCGGCTGGATCGGAGCCCGGTTGACGTCCCTACACCGGACGTGTGACGAACTTTGGAGGCACCACACTTGGGGTGCTGCTCGTCTTCATCAATATACGCCTTCCTGCGTAAGGCGTGCCTCATTCTGCAAAGGTATGAATATTGTATTCCTTCTCCGTTACTTATGTCTACATAGTATAGATCCTGGTATTAGTGTTCGAGTAGATAGAATTTTTTTGTTTTCTGCTACGAAACCCTTCAGTGGTATTAGAGTGGGTCTATGGGTAGACATGTCGTACGGATAGAACACATAGCAATATGTGGGCATTGATTCTCTAGTTTCTACCCTCTTTAGTGTTATTGTTTATATCGCGACACTATTTGATGAAGCGACCCCCAACCGACCTCACGTGGTGATTCATGAGACTGGTCCACAAATTGAAGTGGCTTAGGGGGGTGTCTGTCTCTCTACAGTAGTTGATATGGCATTGACACTGGAGGGCCCTGAAAAGGGAAGAAGAATGGCAATCATTGAATCCATGTTGTGGCTCAACGTTCGTAGGTGGGAAAGGGTTCTACTACGAAAGCCCTAAAGCCACATAAAACATGCAATAGTTGATATAGAAGCGTCTATCTTTATTATTGCATAGGGGAAAGTATTATAACATGGCAATAAGAAGTTTGTGAAACTCTCATTGAAGCTATTGATGATGATCATAGAGCTATAACCATGTCATAGCACTTCACTTTAGAAGTATTTCTTATTGTGCTAGTATACTTACTAGACGGTAGCATAATAAGATAATCCCTCATGGTATTCCAGTTATCGTATTCCCCTTGTGTGTGCACCACCAAGAAAGTTCTTCGGTATGAGGCGATCCAGGGTTACATGCCGGGGTGTCAAATATATCTATGTTCGCATACAGTGGGTGTAAGCCATGTTGCACTGCGAATACACACGAGTTAGCACTAGCGAGCCTAGCACATTAGAGAAATGTGGCCTCATAATACAAGAGACCGAAAGGTCAAGCATGAATCACATGGTTGATGTGATCGACATTAGGGAATGTCCACCTTTGATACTGCACTGATGGCCATGACGATCGGGGGAGGTGCAGAGGATAGGGATCATGTGATCACTGAACGAGTAGAGGGATGTTCGTTTAAGTGGGAGTTCTTTTAGTTAAAACTTGAACTCATTATTATGAACATAGTCTAAACACTTTGCAAATCCTTTGTAGATGTCTCGCCCACCCACCTTCAACCTTAGCACTTTCCTCAAGAAGGACAAGCTGAAAACTGATGGAACCAACTTCACCGCATGGTTCCGCAATCTTAGGATCCTCCTAGTACCCTACAAGTTGACTTATGTCATCGAGGCTGAGCTTCCGGCTAAGCCTGCAGATTCCGCCTCTGAGGATGAAAAGAATGTCTGGCAGTCCAAGGCGGATGATTTCTCCCTCATCCAGGGTGGAATGCTCTATGCCATGGAGCTGGAGCTTCAAAGCGTTTTGAGAAGATGAATGCTTTTGAGATCATTGAGGATCTCAAGGCTGTCTTTGCTCCACAGGTTCGTGCAGAGAGGTATGATGCTTCTGAGCTCTTCTTCTCTGCTAAAATGGAAGAGCACAGCAGTATTAGTGAGCACGTGGTCAAAATGTCTGGCTACGTTAAACGCTTAAACACCCTGGATTGCAAAATCCCGGAGGAACTCGCTATAGATAGGGTGCTGCATTCGCTGCCCCCTAGCTATAAGGGTTTTGTGATCAACTACAACATGCAAGGGATGACTCAAACCCTTGTTGAGGTGTTCGCCATGCTCAAAACTGCTGAGGTTGAAATCAATAAGGAGCACACGATGCTGATGGTCAACAAGACCACCAACTTTAAGAAACCGGGGAAAAATGGAAAAGGCAAGGGAAAGAAGCCTAAGAGGGATGGCAAGTTTGTTCCCAGCACCTCAAAGGCTGCCAAGCCTTGCCCTAAGCCCGGCACTTCGTGCTTCTACTACAAAGGGGATGAGCACTAGAAACGCAACTGCCCCAAGTACCTTGAAGACAAGCGAGCTGGCAAGATAGTCATTCCGGACAAAGGTATATATGATATACATGTTATTGATGTATTCCTTACAAGCGCCAGGAGTAACACCTGGGTATTTGATACGGATCTGTTGCTCACATTTGTAACTCTCAGCAGGATCTGTAGAGTAGGAGGCGCCTGAGGAAGGACGAGGTGACGATGCACGTCGGCAATGGTTCGAAAGTCGAAGTGATGGCCGTCGGCACCCTACATCTGCGTCTACCGTCAGGATTATTGTTGATTTTGAATAAATGCTATTATGTACCCGCACTGAGTATGAATATTGTGAGTGGGTCTTGCTTGTTGCAAGACCATTATTCGTTTAAATTAGGAGCAAATGGTTGTTCAATTTATATGAATGATGTTTTCTATCTTCATGCACTTGTACGTGATGGTTTATTCTTACTTGATCTTGATTGTGATACACACATCCATAGTGTTGATGCTAAACTTTGTAAGCACAGTGACGATAATTCCATGTACATATGGCATTACCGTCTTGGTCATATTGGCATAAAGCGCATGAAGAAGCTTCATTTTAGAAGGGCTTCTTGGATCATTGGATTTTGAATCCCTTGATACACGTGAGCCATGCCTCATGGGCAAGATGACCAGGACACCATTCTCCGGTATAGTGGAGAGAGCTGTAGACCTACTTGGGATCATACACACGGATGTATGTGGATCAATGAGTGTCTCAACACGCAATGGTTATCGTTACTTTGTTACCTTACTGACGACTTGAGCAGATATGTATATATCTACTTAATGAAGCACAAGTCTAAAACCTTTGAAAAGTTCAAGGAATTTCATAAAGAGGTAGAGAATCAACTTAACAAGAAAATCAAGCACCTTCAATCGGATCGAGGAGGCGAGTATTTGAGTTTTGAGTATAACATGCACTTGAAGGACTGTGGGATTATACCACAGCTTACGACAGCCGGAACACCACAGCGTAATGGTGTGTCGGAACATCGTAACCAAACCCTATTGGATAGCGTACGGTCCATGATGTCTTTAACTGATTTGTCTGTGTCTTTTTGGGGATACGCGTTAGAAACCGCCGCTTTTATTTTAAACTGAGCATCCAAATCCGTGGAGACAACCCCATATGAGATATGGCATGGCAAGAAGCCATTGTTGTCATTTCTGAAAGTTCGGGATTGTGAGGCTTATGTTAAGAAACTACAGCCTGACAAACTCGAACCCAAATCGGAAAAATGTATCTTTGTGGGATACCCAAGGGAAACAGTTGGGTATACTTTCTACAACCAAGCCGAAGGCGAAGTGTTTATCGCAAAAACTGGCACCTTTCTCAAAAAGGAGTTTCTTGCAAAAGGAGTTAGTGGAAGGAAAATTGAGTTAGATGAAATTGTTGACCCTCCTCTCCGTATTCCAAGTAGCGCAAAGGAAGCTGTTCCGAAACCGCTCTCCAGTATGGAATAAGAGCCTATTGATGATGATCAAAACAATGACATCGAAACTCCTGAGGTTCGTAGGTCTACAAGGGTTCGTGCCACTCTAGATTGGTACACTAGCCTTGTAATGTCTGTCATCTTAGATGATCAGGAAGAACCTACAAACTACAAAGAAGCTATGGATAGTGCTGACTCCGAGAAATGGCTAGAAGCCATGAAATCCAAAATATGATCCATGCATGAAAACCAAGTTTGGACCTTGGTGGATCTTCCAAAAGGCCGCAAGGGCATGGAAAATAAATGGATCTTTAAGAAAAAGACAGATGCGAATGGTAATGTGACCATTCACAAAGCTCGACTTGTCGCAAAGGGTTTTCGACAAATTCAAGGAGTTGATTACGATGAGACTTATTCTCCCGTAGTAATGCTTAAGGCTGTCAGGATTTTAATAGCAATTGCTGCACATTTCGACTAGGAAATTTGGCAGATGGATGTCAAGACCGCATTCCTCAATGGTCACATTGATGAAGAGTTGTATATGATGCAACCAGAAGGTTTTGTCAATCCTAAGGATGCTGGAAAGGTATGCAAACTTCAACGGTCCATTTATGGATTGAAGCAAGCATCTCGGGGCTAGAACCAACGTTTTGAGCAAGTCATCAAGAGTTTTGGATTTGTCCAAAACCAACAAGAGTTATGTGTTTACGAGAAAGCGAGTGGGATCTCGGTTGTTTTCTGAGTAGTATATGTGGATGACATATTACTCATGGGAAATGACGTGGATCTTATGAATAGCGTGAAAGCATATTTGAGCAACCAATTTTCCATGAAGGATCTAGGTGAAGCTGCATATATATTAGGAATCAAGATTTATAGAGATAGATCGAGACACCTAATAGCATTAAGTCAGAGTACTTACATAGATAAGATTTTAAAGAGGTTCAAAATGGAAAACACCAAGAGGGGTTTTACACCTATGATGAAGAATTGCAAAATGAGTATGACTCAATGTCCTATAACGGATGATGATAGAGAAAATATGTCTTACATCCCCTATGCCTCAGCCATAGGATCTATCATGTATGCAATGCTTAGTACCCGACCTGATGTGGCATTGGCTCTTAGTTTGACGAGCCGATATCAGAGTAATCCAGGACCGGATCACTAGATAGCTATGAAAAATATCCTAAAGTATCTGAGAAGAACAAAGGATATGTTCCTAATCTATGGAGGAAATGATGAAGCTCTAAACGTAACAGGTTACGTAGATGCGAGCTGGAATTCAAATCATGATGAGTCAAAGTCTCAGACAGGATTTGTTTTCTTGGTAAATGGTGGGGCGGTAAGCTGGAAGAGCAAGAAGCAACCGGTGGTGGAACAATCTTCAATGGAATCTGAATACATTGTTGTAGCTGATGCAGCAAATGAAGCTGTTTGGCTAAGGAATTTCGTCATTGAACTGGGAGTTTTTCCCAATGCGCAAGACCCCATGACGATCTATTGTGATAACACGGGAGCTATTGCAAATGCAAGGGAACCAAGAACTCATTACACGGCCAAACACATCAAGCTTAGATTTCACGTCATCCGGCAGAACGTTGACAAAGGTGAACTCAAGATTTGCAAAGTAGATACGGAACTGAATGTAGCAGATCCGTTGACGAAAACTCTCCATCTAGACAAGCATGAACAACACAGAGATTCCATTGGTGTTAGATTCCTGCCTATTGTAAACTAGTTTTGTTTATACCCTAGTGCAAGTGGGAGATTGAAGGAGTTATGCCCTAGAGGCAAATAATAAAGTGTATTATTTGATACTTCTCCTGTATGTTCATAATATGTTTCATACGGTGCTATAACTGTGTTAATACGAAACGTTAATACACGTGTGGTATGTAAAGAAACCGTGTCTCTAGTTACCTCTAGTGAACTAGTTCATTGTTCATAAGGATGGTCTATGTTTCAAGACCATGGGCATTTATGCCAACTAACAATGAGGTCATGTTATTAGTTGAATAACATGATAGACAAACATCCGACCGTTATATCTTCATGAGATCTAGTTACAAATTTCACCATTGATGATAAAACACAAAAAACCTTGTAACCCGATCCTTTGACTGCGAGGTAATGTAAATCACCATTCCGGAAGAAGCTTAGATGGTTCTCAAGAGTCATCTCGTAACAGGGTGACCAAAAAGGTGCCACTCAGGTTTTCCGAAGGGATGCGTAGAGGAGTACATATCAAGACCAGGATTTGTCTAGTCTGTGTAACGGATAGATACATGTGGCCATCTCGGTGACATTGCATTAATGAAGCTTGCAAGCATGTGACTAGGTCAAGGAATGCAATGACATGAGAACGAGAAAACAAGTTCATCAGTAACGAGATCGAACTAAGGTATGCAGATACCAAAGATCAAGTCTCGGATGAATTAGGTATCGAGTGACAAAGGGAATAGGGAACGACTATCTCACGGTTCGAGCGATTGTATTCGTGAAACGCACGGGGGTCACATGGCCATCCAGGTCCCTCTGTTGATCATTGATATGAGAGTCGTCTCTATCATGTCCGGAGTGTTTCCGAACCGAAGGATGTCACGCTTAAGGGTAGGGACGCTTAGGGTAGATGAGGCATCGTATGAGAAATAGAGAGAGAGACCAGAATAGTTTCGGTAACATCCGATGGAGATCGGAAAGGGGTCCGGAGTGAAGAGATAATATAATATGTATATTTAAATGTTAATTGGAGAATTAATATTAAATATATTTTTTATTTTATTTTAGAAGGCACTATATTGCTAATGGGCCTCACCCGAAGGGAGGCCCAAGTGGGCAAGGCGCCTAGGGAGTGGGGGCCAACCGGCCTAGGGCTGGTGGGCCGCCCCAGTGGGGCCTACCTAGGGCTGGCAGCTGCTCCAAGGTGGCCGGCGGGTGTGGGGATTAGTCCCACCCCGCCTGGCCCCTGGGTGGTGCGCCCCCCTCCCACTATATAAAGGGCCCCCCCTCCCCGTTGGAAATCACCCATTCCTCTCATTCTCTTTCTCTCACCTGCTGAGGACTTCCCCGTAATATTGGGGAGGACCTCGTGGTTGAGTTCTCCACCTTCACGCTACCGTTGTGTGATCGGCGATTCGGCATCTACTTGTTCTGCTGCTCGGCTGGATCGGAGCCCGGTTGACGTCCCTACACCGGACGTGTGACGAACATCAGAGGCACCACACTTGGGGTGCTGCTCGTCTTCATCAATATACGCCTTCCTATGTAAGGTGTGCCTCATTCTGCAAAGGTATGAGTACTATATTCCTTCTCCGTTACTTATGTCTACATAGTATAGATCCTGGTATTAGTGTTCAAGTAGATAGAAATTTTTTGTTTTCTGCTACGGAACCCTTCATAGATCTCATTGCATGTGTGATCTTTTCATAAACCACATGGATTCACTAGATGTCATTGCATGTGTGTTCTTTTTATAAACCATGTTGAACCACTGATGTCATTGCATGTGTGTTCTTTTCATAAACCACATGTATCCACTAGTTTTCATTGCATGTGTGTTCTTTTCATAAACCGCACTGACCAACTAGATGACATTGCATGTGTGTTCTTTTCATAAACCATATTGATCCACTAGATGTCATTGCATGTGTGTTCTTTTCATAAACCACACTTATCCACTAGATGTCATTGCGTGTTTTTTTTTCATAACACTTATCCACTAGTTCACTTCATGTGTGTTCTTTTCGTAAACCACATGGATCCACTAGATATCATTGCATGTGTGTTCATTTCATAAACCACATGGATCCACTAGTGTTATTGCATGTGTGTTCTTTTCATAAACCACATGGATCCACTAGATGTCATTGCATGTGTGTTCTTTTCATAAACCACATTGATCCACTTATGTCATAGCACTTTTCATAAACCACACTGATCCGAAAGATGTCATTGCATGTGTGTTCATTTCATAAACCACACTCATCCACTTGTGTCATTGGATGTGTGTTCTTTTCCCAGACCACATTGATCCACTAGATGTATTGTATGTGTGTTCATTTCATAAATCACATGGATTCACTAGATGTCATTAAGTGTTGGTTCTTTTCATAAACCACATGGATCCACTATATGTCATTACATGTGTGTTCTTTTCATAAGCCACATGGATCCACTAGATGTCAGTGCATGTGTGCTCTTTTCATAAACCACATGGATCCACTGATGTAATTGCATGTGTGTTCTTTTCATAAACCACATGTGTCCACTAGATGTCATTGCATGTTTGTTCTTTTCATAAACTTCACTTATCCACTAGATGTCATTGCATGTGTTTTCTTTTCATAAACCACATTGATCCACTAGATGTCATTAAATGTGTGTTCTTTTCCTAAACCACATGGATCCACTAGTGTCATTGCATGTGTGTTCTTTTCATAAACCACATGGATCCACTAGATGTCATTGCTTGTGTGTTCTTTTCCAAAACCACATGGATCCACTAGATGTCATTACATGTGAGTTATTTTCATAAACCACATGGATTCACTAGATGTCATCGCATGTGTGTTCTTTTCATAAACCACATGGATCCACTAGATGTCATTACATGTGTGTTCTTTTGATAAACCACACTGATCCACTAGATGTCATTGCATGTGTGTTATTTTCATAAACCACACTGATCTAGTAGATGTCATTGAATGTGTGATCTTTTCATAAACCACACTGATCCACTAATGTCATTGCATGTGTGTTCTTTTCATAAACCACATGGATCCACTAGATGTCATTACATGTGTATTCATTTCATAAACCACATGGATCCACTAGATATCATTGGATGTGTGTTCATTTCATAAAACACATGGATCCACTAGATGTCATTAAATGTGTGTTCTTTTCATAAACAACACTGATCCACTAGATGTCATTGCATGTTTGTTCATTTCATAAACCACATGGATCCACTACTGTCATTGCATGTGTGATCTTTTCATAAACTACATGGATCCTCTAGATGTCATTGCATGTGTGTTATTTTTATAAGCTGTGTTGAACCACATATGTCTTTGCATGTGTGTTGTTTTCATAAACCACACTGATCCAAAATATGTCATTGCATGTGTGTTCATTTCATAAATCACACTGATCCATTGGTGTCATTGCATGTGTGTTCTTTTCCTAGACCACATTGATCCACTAGATGTCATTGCATGTATGTTCATTTCATAAACCACATGGATCGACTAGATGTCATTACATGTGTGTTCTTTTCATAAACCACATGGATCCAGTATATGTCATTGCATGTGTGTTCTTTTCATAAACCAAATGGATCCACTAGATGTCAGTGCATGTGTGTTCTTTTCATAAACCACATGGATCCACTGATGTCATTGCATGTGTGTTTTTTTCATAAACCACATGGATCTACTAGATATCATTGCATGTGTGTTCTTTTCATAAACCACACTTATCCACTAGATGTCATTGCATGTGTGTTCTTTTCATAAACCACACTGATCCACTAGATGTCATTGCATCAGTGTTATTTTTTCCTAAACTACATGGATCCACTAGTGTCATTGCATGTGCTATCTTTTCATAAACCACATGGATCCACTGGCTGTCATTGCATGTGTGTTCTTTTCCAAAACCACATGGATCCACTAGATGTCATTGCATGTGTGTTCTTTTCATAAACCACATGGATCCACTAGATGTCGTAGCATGTGTGTTCTTTTTATAAACCACATTGAACCACTAATGTCATTGCATGTGTGTTCTTTTCATAAACCACATGGATCCACTAGATGTCATTGCATGTGTGTTCTTTTCATAAACCACACTGACCCACTAGATGTCATTGAATGTGTGATCTCTTCATAAACCACACTGATGCACTAATATCATTGCATGTGTGATCTTTTCATAAACCACATGGATCCACTAGATGTCATTACATGTGTATTCATTTGATAAACCACATGGATCCACTAGATGTCATTGCATGTGTGTTCATTTCATAAAACACATGGATCCACTAGATGTCATTAAATGTGTGTTCTTTTCATAAACAACACTGATCCACTAGATGTCATTGTATGTTTGTTGATTTCATAAACCACATGGATCCACTAGTGTCATTGCATGTGTGATCTTTTCGTAAACCACATGGATCCACTAGATGTCATTGCATGTGTGTTCTTTTTATAAACTGTGTTGAACCACATATGTCTTTGCATGTGTGTTCTTTTCATAAACCACACTGATCCGAAAGATGTCATTGCATGTGTGTTCATTTCATAAATCACACCGATCCATTTGTGTCATTGCATGTGTGTTCTTTTCCTAGACCACAGTGATCCACTAGATGTCATTGCATGTATGTTCATTTAATAAACCACATGGATCCACTAGATGTCATTACATATGTGTTCTTTTCATAAACCACATGGATCCCGTATATGTCATTGCATGTGTGTTCTTTTCATAAACCAAATGGATCCAGTAGATGATAGTGCATGTGTGTTCTTTTCATAAACCACATGGATCCACTGATGTCATAGCATGTGTGTTCTTTTCATAAACCACATGGATCTACTAGATGTCATTGCATGTGTGTTCTTTTCATAGACCACTTATCCACTAGACGTCATTGCATGTGCGTTCTTTTCATAAACCACACTGATCCACTAGGCTTCATTGCATTTGTGTTATTTTTTGCTAAACTACATGGATCCACTAGTTTCATTGCATGTGCGTTCTTTTCATAAACCACATGGATCCACTAGTGTTATTGCATGTGTGTTCTTTTCATAAACCACATGGATCCACTAGATGTCATTGCATGTGTGTTCTTTTGATAAACCACATTGATCCACTTATGTCATAGCACTTTTCATAAACCACACTGATCCGAAAGATGTCATTGCATGTGTGTTCATTTCATAAACCACACTGATCCACTTGTGTCATTGCATGTGTGTTCTTTTCCCAGACCACATTGATCCACTAGATGTATTGTATGTGTGTTCATTTCATAAATCACATGGATTCACTAGATGTCATTAAGTGTTGGTTCTTTTCATAAACCACATGGATCCACTATATGTCATTACATGTGTGTTCTTTTCATAAGCCACATGGATCCACTAGATGTCAGTGCATGTGTGCTCTTTTCATAAACCACATGGATCCACTGATGTAATTGCATGGGTGTTCTTTTCATAAACCACATGTGTCCACTAGATGTCATTGCATGTTTGTTCTTTTCATAAACTTCACTTATCCACTAGATGTCATTGCATGTGTTTTCTTTTCATAAACCACATTGATCCACTAGATGTCATTAAATGTGTGTTCTTTTCCTAAACCACATGGATCCACTAGTGTCATTGCATGTGTGTTCTTTTCATAAACCACATGGATCCACTAGATGTCATTGCTTGTGTGTTCTTTTCCAAAACCACATGGATCCACTAGATGTCATTACATGTGAGTTATTTTCATAAACCACATGGATTCACTAGATGTCATCGCATGTGTGTTCTTTTCAGTAACCACATGGATCCACTAGATGTCATTACATGTGTGTTCTTTTGATAAACCACACTGATCCACTAGATGTCATTGCATGTGTGTTATTTTCATAAACCACACTGATCCAGTAGATGTCATTGAATGTGTGATCTTTTCATAAACCACACTGATCCACTAATGTCATTGCATGTGTGTTCTTTTCATAAACCACATGGATCCACTAGATGTCATTACATGTGTATTCATTTCATAAACCACATGGATCCACTAGATATCATTGGATGTGTGTTCATTTCATAAAACACATGGATCCACTAGATGCCATTAAATGTGTGTTCTTTTCATAAACAACACTGATCCACTAGATGTCATTGCATGTTTGTTCATTTCATAAACCACATGGATCCACTACTGTCATTGCATGTGTGATCTTTTCGTAAACTACATGGATCCTCTAGATGTCATTGCATGTGTCTTCTTTTTTTAAGCTGTGTTGAACCACATATGTCTTTGCATGTGTGTTGTTTTCATAAACCACACTGATCCGAAAGATGTCATTGCATGTGTGTTCATTTCATAAATCACACTGATCCATTGGTGTCATTGCATGTGTGTTCTTTTCCTAGACCACATTGATCCACTAGATGTCATTGCATGTATGTTCATTTCATAAACCACATGGATCGACTAGATGTCATTACATGTGTGTTCTTTTCATAAACCACATGGATCCAGTATATGTCATTGCATGTGTGTTCTTTTCATAAACCAAATGGATCCACTAGATGTCAGTGCATGTGTGTTCTTTTCATAAACCACATGGATCCACTGATGTCATTGCATGTGTGTTCTTTTCATAAACCACATGGATCTACTAGATGTCATTGCATGTGTGTTCTTTTCATAAACCACACTTATCCACTAGATGTCATTGCATCAGTGTTATTTTTTCCTAAACTACATGGATCCACTAGTGTCATTGCATGTGCGTTCTTTTCATAAACCACATGGATCCACTGGCTGTCATTGCATGTGTGTTGTTTTCCAAAACCACATGGATCCACTAGATGTCATTGCATGTGTGTTCTTTTCATAAACCACATGGATCCACTAGATGTCGTAGCATGTGTGTTCTTTTTATAAACCACATTGAACCACTGATGTCATTGCATGTGTGTTCTTTTCATAAACCACATGGATCCACTAGATGTCATTGCATGTGTGTTCTTTTCATAAACCACACTGACCCACTAGATGTCATTGAATGTGTGATCTCTTCATAAACCACACTGATCCACTAATGTCATTTCATGTGTGATCTTTTCATAAACCACATGGATCCACTAGATTTCATTACATGTGTATTCATTTGATAAACCCCATGGATCCACTAGATGTCATTGCATGTGTGTTCATTTCATAAAACACATGGATCCACTAGATGTCATTAAATGTGTTTTCTTTTCTTAAACAACACTGATCCACTAGATGTCATTGCATGTTTGTTGATTTCATAAACCACATGGATCCACTAGTGTCATTGCATGTGTGATCTTTTCGTAAACCACATGGATCCACTAGATGTCATTGCATGTGTGTTCTTTTTATAAACTGTATTGAACCACATATGTCTTTGCATGTGTGTTCTTTTCATAAACCACACAGATCCGAAAGATGTCATTGCATGTGTGTTCATTTCATAAATCACACCGATCCATTGGTGTCATTGCATGTGTGTTCTTTTCCTAGACCACAGTGATCCACTAGATGTCATTGCATGTATGTTCATTTAATAAACCACATGGATCCACTAGATGTCATTACATATGTGTTCTTTTCATAAACCACATGGATCCAGTATATGTCATTGCATGTGTGTTCTTTTCATAAACCAAATGGATCCAGTAGATGTCAGTGCATGTGTGTTCTTTTCATAAACCACATGGATCCACTGATGTCATAGCATGTGTGTTCTTTTCATAAACCACATGGATCTACTAGATGTCATTGCATGTGTGTTCTTTTCATAGACCACTTATCCACTAGACGTCATTGCATGTGCGTTCTTTTCATAAACCACACTGATCCACTAGATGTCATTGCATTTGTGTTATTTTTTCCTAAACTACATGGATCCACTAGTGTCATTGCATGTGCGTTCTATTCATAAACCACATGGATCCACTAGATGTCATTGCATGTGTGTTCTTTTCCAAAACCGCATGGATCCACTAGATGTCATTGCATGTGTGTTCTTTTCATAAACCACACCGATCCACTAGATGTCATTGCATGTGTGTAATTTTCATAAATCACACTGATCCATTGGTGTCATTGCATGTGTGTTCTTTTCCTAGACCACATTGATCCACTAGATGTCATTGCATGTATGTTCATTTCATAAACCACATGGATCGACTAGATGTCACTACATGTGTGTTCTTTTCATAAACCACATGGATCCAGTATATGTCATTGCATGTGTGTTCTTTTCATAAACCAAATGGATCCACTAGATGTCATTAAATGTGTGCTCTTTTCATAAACCACATGGATCTACTAGATGTCATTGCATGTGTGTTCTTTTCATAAACCACACTTATCCACTAGATGTCATTGCATGTGTGTTCTTTTCATAAACCACACTGATCCACTAGATGTCATTGCATAAGTGTTATTTTTTCCTAAACTACATGGATCCACTAGTGTCATTGCATGTGCGTTCTTTTCATAAACCACATGGATCCACTGGCTGTCATTGCATGTGTGTTCTTTTCCAAAACCACATGGATCCACTAGATGTCATTGCATGTGTGTTCTTTTCATAAACCACATGGATCCACTAGATGTCGTAGCATGTGTGTTCTTGTTATAAACCACATTGAACCACTAATGTCATTGCATGTGTGTTCTTTTCATAAACCACATGGATCCACTAGATGTCATTACATGTGTGTTCTTTTGATAAACTACATGGATTCACTAGATGTCATTGCATGTGTGTTCTTTTCATAAACCACATTGATCCACTAGATGTCATTGAATGTGTGATCTCTTCATAAACCACACTGATCCACTAATGTCATTGCATGTGTGATCTTTTCATAATCCACATGGATCCACTAGATATCATTACATGTGTATTCATTTGATAAACCACATGGATCCACTAGATGTCATTGCATGTGTGTTCATTTCATAAAACACATGTATCCACTAGATGTCATTAAATGTGTGTTCTTTTCATAAACAACACTGATCCACTAGATGTCATTGCATGTTTGTTGATTTCATAAACCACATGGATCCACTAGTGTCATTGCATGTGTGATCTTTTCGTAAACCACATGGATCCACTAGATGTCATTGCATGTGTGTTCTTTTTATAAACTGTGTTGAACCACATATGTCTTTGCATGTGTGTTCTTTTCATAAACCACACTGATCCGAAAGATGTCATTGCATGTGTGTTCATTTCATAAGTCACACCGATCCATTGGTGTCATTGCATGTGTCTTCTTTTCCTAGACCACAGTGATCCACTAGATGTCATTGCATGTATGTTCATTTAATAAACCACATGGATCCATTAGATGTCATTACATATGTGTTCTTTTCATAAACCACATGGATCCAGTATATGTCATTGCATGTGTGTTCTTTTCATAAACCAAATGGATCCACTAGATGTCAGTGCATGTGTGTTCTTTTCATAAACCACATGGATCCACTGATGTCATAGCATGTGTGTTCTTTTCATAAACCACATGGATCTACTAGATGTCATTGCATGTGTGTTCTTTTCATAGACCACACTTATCCACTAGACGTCATTGCATGTGCGTTCTTTTCATAAACCACACTGATCCACTAGATGTCATTGCATTTGTGTTATTTTTTCCTAAACTACATGGATCCACTAGTGTCATTGCATGTGCGTTCTTTTCATAAACCACATGGATCCACTAGATGTCATTGCATGTGTGTTCTTTTCCAAAACCACATGGATCCACTAGATGTCATTGCATGTGTGTTCTTTTCATAAACCACACCGATCCACTAGATGTCATTGCATATGTGTAATTTTGATAAACCACACTAATCCCCTAGATGTCATTACATGTGTGTTCTTTTCATAAACCACACTGATCCACTAGATGACATTGCATGTGTGTTCTTTTTATAAACCACATTGAACCACTAATGTCATTGCATGTGTGTTCTTTTCATAAACCACATGGATCCACTAGATGTCAATACATGTGTGTTCTTTTGATAAACCATATGGATTCACTAGATGTTATTGCATGTGTGTTGTTTTCATAAACCACATGTATCCACTAGTTTTCATTGCATGTGTGTTCTTTTCATAAACCGCACTAATCAACTAGATGACATTGTATGTGTGTTCTTTTCATAAACCACACCGATCCACTAGATGTCATTGCATGTGTGTTCTTTTCATAAACCACACTTATCCACTAGATGTCATTGCATGTGTTTTTTTTCATAACAGTGATCCACTAGTTCATTTCATGTGTGTTCTTTTCGTAAACCACATGGATCCACTAGATGTCATTGCATGTGTGTTCATTTCATAACCCACATGGATCCACTAGTGTTATTGCATGTGTGTTCTTTTCGTAAACCAAATGGATCCACTAGATGTCATTGCATGTGTGTTCTTTTCATAAACCACATTGGTCCACTTATGTGATTGCACTTTTCATAAACACACTGATCCGAAAGATGTCATTGCATGTGTGTTCATTTCATAAACCACACTGATCCACTGGTGTCATTGCATGTGTGTTCTTTTCCTAGACCACATTGATCCACTAGATGTCATTGCATGTGTGTTCATTTCAAAAATCAGATGGATTCACTAGATGTCATTAAGTGTGGGTTCTTTTCATAAACCACATGGATCCACTATATGTCGTTGCATGTCTGTTCTTTTCATAAGCCACATGGATCCAGTAGATGTCAGTGCGTGTGTGTTCTTTTCATAAACCACATGGATCCACTGATGTAATTGCATGTGTGTTCTTTTCATAAACCACATGGGTCCACTAGATGTCATTGCATATTTGTTCTTTTCATAAACCGCACTTATCCACTAGATGTCATTGCATGTGTGTTCTTTTCATAAACCACATTGATCCACTAGATGTCATTAAATGTGTGTTCTTTTCCTAAACCACATGGATCCACTAGTGTCATTGCATGTGTGTTCTTTTCATAAACCACATGGATCCACTAGATGTCATTGCATGTGTGTTCTTTTCCAAAACCACATGGATCCACTAGATGTCATTACATGTGAGTTCTTTTCATAAACCACATGGATTCACTAGATGTCATCGCATGTGTGTTCTTTTCATTAACAACATGGATCCACTAAATGTCATTACATGTGTGTTCTTTTGAAAAACGAGACTGATCCACTAGATGTCATTGCATGTGTGTTCTTTTCATAAACCACACTGATCCACTAGATGTCATTGAATGTGTGATCTTTTCATAAACCACACTGATCCACTAATGTCATTTTCATGTGTGTTCTTTTGATAAACCAAATGGATCCACTAGATGTCATTACATGTGTATTCATTTCATCAACCAGATGGATCCACTAGATTTCATTGCATGTGTGTTCATTTCATAAAACACATGGATCCACTAGATGTCATTAAATGTGTGTTCTCTTCATAAACCACATGGATCCACTGGATGTCATTGCATGTGTATTCTTTTCATAAACCAGACTGATCCACTGATGTCATTGCATGTGTGTTCTTTTCATAAACCACACTGATCCAAAAGATGTCATTGCATGTGTGGTCATTTCATAAACCACACTGATCCACTAGTGTCATTGCATGTTTGTTCTTTTCCTAGACCACATTGATCCACTAGATGTCATTGCATGTGTGTTTATTTCATAAATCACATGGATTCACTAGATGTCATTAAGTGTGGGTTCTTTTCATAAACCACATGGATCCACTATATGTCATTGCATGTGTGTTCTTTTCATAAGCCACATGGATCCACTAGATGTCAGTGCATGTGTGTTCTTTTCATAAACCACATGGATCCACTGATGTAATTGCATGTGTGTTATTTTCATAAACCACATGGGTCCACTAGATGTCATTGCATGTTTGTTCTTTTCATAAACCGCACTTATCCACTAGATGTCATTGCATGTGTGTTCTTTTCATAAACCACATTGATCCACTAGATGTCATTAAATGTGTGTTCTTTCCTAAACCACATGGATCCACTAGTGTCATTGCATGTGTGTTCTTTTCATAAACCACATGGATCGACTAGATGTCATTGCATGTGTGTTCTTTTCCAAAACCACATGGATCCACTAGATGTCATTACATGTGAGTTCTGTTCATAAACCACATGGATTCACTAGATGTCATCGCATGTGTGTTCTTTTCATAAACCACACTGATCCACTAGATGTCATTGATGTGTGATCTCTTCATAAACCACACTGATCCACTAATGTCATTGCATGTGTGATCTTTTCATAAACCACATGGATCCACTAGATATCATTACATGTGTATTCATTTCATAAACCAGATGGATCCACTAGATGTCATTGCATGTGTGTTCATTTGATAAAACACATGTATCCACTAGATGTCATTAATTGTGTGTTCTTTTCATAAACAACACTGATCCCCTAGATGTCATTGCATGTTTGTTCATTTCATAAACCACATGGATCCACTAGTGTCATTGCATGTGTGATCTTTTCGAAAACCACATGGATCCACTAGATGTCATTGCATGTCTGTTCTTTTTATAAACTGTGTTGAACCACAGATGTCTTTGCTTGTGTGTTCTTTTCATAAACCACACTGATCCGATCATTGCATGTGTGTTCATTTAATAAATCACACCGATCCATTGGTGTCATTGCGTGTGTGTTTTTTCCTAGACCACATTGATCCACTAGATGTCATTGCATGTATGTTCATTTCATAAACCACATGGATCCACTAGATGTCATTACATGTGTGTTCTTTTGATAAACCACATGGATCCAGTATATGTCATTGCATGTGTGTTCTTTTCATAAACCAAATGGATCCACTAGATGTCAGTGCATGTGTGTTCTTTTCATAAACCACATGGATCCACTGATGTCATTGCATGTGAGTTCTTTTCATAAACCACATGGATCTACTAGATGTCATTGCATGTGTGTTCTTTTCATAAACCACACTTATCCACTAGATGTCATTGCATGTGTGTTCTTTTCATAAACCACATTGATCCACTAGATGTCATTGCATCTGTGTTATTTTTTCCTAAACTACATGGATGCACTTGTGTCATTGCATGTGCGTTCTTTTCATAAACCACATGGATCCACTGGATGTCATTGCATGTGTGTTCTTTGCTAAAACCACATGGATCCACTAGATGTCATTGCATGTGTGTTATTTTCACAAACCACATGGATCCACTAGATGTCGTGGCATGTGTGTTCTTTTTATAAACCACATTGAACCACCTGTGTCATTGCATGTGTGTTATTTTCATAAACCACATGGATCCACTAGATGTCATTACATGTGTGTTCTTTTGATAAACCACACTGATCCACTAGATGTGATTGCATGTGTGTTATTTTCATAAACCACACTGATCCACTAGATGTCATTGCATGAGTGTTCTTTTCATAGAACACACTTGTCACATCTCAAATTCTATATTTGGCACTGCATACACACATGTCATTGCATTCATGATCATATTTGCAAAAAAAATCAGTTTTAAAGGCATTTGGCCAAAGCACCACTTTTTGCCTATTCTTCTCTTATAGCAGATTAGTAGGAATTTTTCCTTGCATCTGCTAGAATGACACTTTTTGGGAATTCCAGATGAATAGATGCGTAGAGTTCGTCAATACGAATCCGTAGAACTTTGTTTCGCCCAAATTGGAGTCCTGGATCAAAAGTTATGGCCAGATTTCAAAAGTGCAGGAAAAATTCAGACTTTCAGACTGTTTTGTCAGTTCAGTTCTGTTCAAAAAAAAAGAAAACAAAAAAAGAAAAGAAAAGAAACCGCGTCGGCTAGCCGGATCGCCAGCCCACCGCGGCCTAGCGGCCCACCCGGGAACCCCCAGCGCCAGCGAGCGGCGGATAGCTGCCAACGCGCGCGCAGCGCGCAGTCCGCACCGCCCGGCCAACAGGCGGACCCACCTGTCCGCGCTGTCCGGCGAGCAGAACATGCTCGAACTGGAGTATGGCGTCGCTTCCAATTCTCCCGGAGCACAGCCGAGTCTGTTAGGATTTCCGCACCCCAACCTTACCGAGCGCCGCCCCCTTAAAGCCCTCGCTACCCCCAATCTTTTCCCCCCTTTGATTCATCCTACGCCGCTGCTAGCACCACGGAATTCCTCGCCGTTGGCGCCAGTAAGGAGCTCCGCTGACCCCACGCCCTCCTTCTGTTGCGGGAGCACCGTAGCGAGCCGCCCCACCCCTTTACTGACCTCCTTTTTCTCCTACAGCCGCCGGAGCCGCCCCCACGACCTCGCCGGAGTACCCCGCCGCCGCCGCTCCATCCGTGTCTTGCCGATGCCCAGGACCGCCCCAGCCCGAGCCGACCCTTCCCCCGTGACCAGCGCCCCCTGCCGCACCCCGTGTACCACCTCGTCGCCGCCAGGGAACACCAGAGCCGTCGCCGCCTTCAACGCCGACCGCCGCCGGTGAGTTCCGCCGCGATCGCCCCCGGCCGTTGGATAGAGCGTGGACGGCCCAGATCGTGCCATTGACCCGCCTCAGACCGCTGACCGGTCAAACCCGCCACAACGGCTGGGCCCGCACGTCAGAGGGAATATTCCCCAGGAATATTCCCCGCAGCTTTTTCTGAAAATAGTAAAAATTGCAGAAACTTGCTGCAACTTCAAAAATTTATAGAAAAAGATCTACCGGGCCAAAATTCGCAAATAATATATGGTTGGATTCACAAAATTGTGTAGAATTTGTTTCTAAAATAATATTGCAGGTTTACTGTATGTTTTTCCCTGAGACTTTAAAAAGGCTTAAAGCATTATAAAAATTGTAGAGAAAGTTCTGTAATACCTTTTTGCGTGTTTCCAATTGCCCCTGGTTTTAAATCACGTTACCTACACAGTAGTTTTTTTCCTAGGCTTTACAACCCTGTTAGCTACAGAGGCTTAGTGTTTTTTCCGAAAACCTATTAGTTTGGGTTCACAAAATTGCATGGTTTTGTTTTCGACGCATTAAAGGTTTTCCATGCATCATGCAGTAGTAATAAACATCAGAGAACACCGAGAGGTTACTGAAATTCTTGTTAAGCTATCATGCATGCATCTGTACACTTGCTTATGATTGTGTATGCTTGTTTATGTGTTGTTTTGTATCGTGTAGATTGTGACAAGTGCAACACTTGTTTCTGCTAGGATTGTACCCTCGACTCCTACCACCAAGGCAAGTAGATGCTATTTTGTTCATACTATTGTCCTACTATTTTCTCTTATGCATGTGTAGTGTATTTCTATAGTTATTGTGTAGGAATTACTATGCTATTCCATATCCTGTATATTTGTGGTAGGATTTCCTTGTAGTTGAGCCCCGTTCAGTAGATGTGCTTAGACCTGCTGTGAAGACGGGGGAGAAGGGATCACACTTTGGTGAAGTTGTGTTTGTTTCAAACTAAAACAACATAAAGATAATGAACTACCTGGGCGGAATGGTTGGATGGTCAGCGGAGTGTGGTTAATGGTGGTGAATGCCGCCCAGGGTACCGAGAAGGATTGGTTCTCTTTGTTATGGTAGCTTACGTGTGTGACCATGTGCCAGTAAGAATGGGTGGCTGGTTGGACTTAGTAGGTCGTGGTGATCCGAACCCAGCGTAGCCAGAGATGTAGTGAATGATAGGTTGGGACCGGTGCGCAGTGGGGTTTGGTGATCTACTTCCCGAAAGGTCCCATCTTGGACTTCTCCCTATCATCACACAATATGAGTGTGGTGGTATGAGCTGGGTTGGCCAGGTCACATGGGTAAAGTGTACAAACCCCTGCAGGGTGTAAAAACTAAGTACTTAGCCGTGTCCCCGGTTATAGACGATTGAGTTGCTTGATCTTGAGACTATGACATATTCTCACTCATCCTTATTTCTTAAATTACAAGAAATTGATGGGTGAACTTAAATGGGTTGCTATGAATCAAATGGTTTACGAAAGTAGGATAAATGTGTTTGAAAAGTGCAAGCTAGCCAAAGCTCCACTAGCCAAATAAGCAAGTAGATGCTAGGTGCATTGTCTCTTTTACCTTAGCGGTACTTGCCGTACATTCCATGTATTGACCCTTCAGGGCAGCTACATTTCATGTTGCAGGTTATACCGATTCCGAGTGATCGAAATAGGTCACGGTGCTCCATTCGACACTTGTTCCCTCGTGGGCAATTTGAAGATGGAGTAGTATCTTTATTTATGTTGTTATTTGAATAATGTGTAAGCTATCCTTCGAGCTAAGCGAATATTGTAATAATTGGATCTTCTAGATCTTTGTTATTTATGATACACAGATTATTACTTTGTTATTTCATCTATGTTCTATGTAAGCCAATGAACCAATCCAGGGATTGGCATGTTGCATAGAAACTATAGTCTTTTCAGTACTGTAGTGTTACAGAAGGTATCAGAGCTGTGTGTTGACTGTAGGATCGTGACCTAGGATTGGTATAGGAAGCCTTATATTTATTTAAGTCTATTTAAATTCTGTCTTTATTCTTATGCCTTTCAATCTAGTAAATTCTCTTCCTTTGCTGTTCTCACTCTTTCCTCTTTACAATTGATAGATGGGAGATGCCACCAGAGTTGAGTATGTTGATTTCCAATCACCAGGACCCTTCGCAAGACAGTTGGCGGAGCTTTGCCAGACACTGGGCATGTTAATGTCGATGTTCAAAGGGAGGAGGATGAACACCTATGTGCCTGGAGATCGCGTCTGGGAGAGCACCGCTATTGTTCTTGCAGATCCACTGTGCCTAGTATTGAGAACCTGAACCGCACCAAGAAGTACCTTACCTGGGAGCAAGGAGTGGATTCGGCCATGCATGAGACACTGTCACGCCTGTGCTATCTCCACCGACACCGACTGCCAGCAGGTTCACCTTTCCTTTCCTTTGGAAGTCCGAATGAGGATGGGAACGTGATGGTTACTACAGGAAATCGGAACAACATGCCACTCCATGAGAAGCATTAGAAGACATGGAGATTAAAGCTTGGGAGAGAAGAGAAGTTGATGCAGCAAAAGGAGGAGTTGGATTATTTTCAGGGCACTATGCATTTTCAAGGGTATGAGATGGAAACCTTGCACACTGCTGTGAACACAATGGAGCAAGCCCTCATTGGTAGAGATGCCACGATTACAGCGCTGAACCAAACTATTGTGGAGAGGAATCAAGTGGTGGCTGAGCGTGATCAAACTATAGTGGATATGGCTGCCCAGATTGCCGCCCTTCAAGCATAGCAGAATCCTCCACCAAATAATGGTAATGGTGATGATGGGAATGATGGTGATGATGATAGTGATGATGATGATGCGGATAATGGTGATGGAGGTAACAATGGTGGTGGAGGTAACAATGATGGTGATGGAGGCAGTGACGATGAAGGAAGCGATGACGACGATGGAGGAGATGCAGCGGACGCTTTTGTTGAAGAAAGCGAGGAGGAGGATCCCGAAGAGGTTGAATTTGAGGACTGAAGTGAAGAAGACTTAGGGTAGGTGTACACACCACCACCGTGGCATGCACGAGGATCGAAGCGTCAGCACATGGACTCTAGAACCTATTGCAACCTGTTCATCAAATAGTTAGAGATGGTCCTCCAAAAACTAGTCTTCGTTAGGGAAATTTGTTATTCTTAGGCATCAATCAATGTAAACTTCTGCACTTTTAGCTTATCGTGTTTAGATTTCTCAGTTAAGTACCTTGAAGTTCCAGGAATTTTCCGTGAGATTTATTAAATGAGATTTGGTTAAGTTTGGGTAAAATCCGTGTTTTTATTGCTGCAGTTTTCTGCTGAATCTGCTGTACCGTATGATTTTTCATGTACTGGAAGCTGCGAAAAATCTGAGTAATTGTGATCTGGTACGAAATTACCTATAGTATCTGCACAAAAATCAGCAAAAATTCCTAACGCTTTTAAGTCAGGCAGAAAAATCCTTGAACACAGCTGAACAGTTCTGGCAGAAATCTGTTTATTGCCTTGTTGTTGCTCTCTTGCATCTAGTTGTTGACGCAACTGTTTTTAAACTATTTTGTAGCTATATACTGCTAAGATAAACACCTGGAACTGTGCTTGTGATGTGTTTTCTTGTGTGATACCAGTTTGCCTTTGTCTGTAAGCATATGGTTGCTGCATGAGCATTATACATGGGTAGGAATAATTCCTTAGTTGCTTCTATCTAATCTTACCTGTGCTGAACCGTAGATGGATCCTCGCCGAGTACCTGATGAGATAGCCCAGCTCATGGCCGCTCAGACACAGTTGACCCAAGTGATGACACAGTTCATGGCAACTCAGAACAACAACAACAACAACAACGGGAACAATCAGCCGCAGGGGGATGCTCTCACTAGGTTCCTGAGGCTGAGGCCAGCTAAGTTCTCCTCTACACCTGAGCCCATGGTTGCCCTTGACTGGCTCTGTTTTGTGAACAATGACTTGGTGACCGTTGGTTGTACTGATGCTGAAAAGGTGAGGTTTGCTGCTCACTTGCTAGAAGGATCAGCTGCTTCATGGTGGGATACCTTCCAAATCACCCACCCACTGGACACAGTTACCTGGGCCATGTTTGAAGAAGGGTTCAGGACGAACCACGTATCTGCCGGGACTATGAGCCTAAAGAGGAAGGAATTCCGCAACCTGCGCCAAACCAACCGCACTGTGGCAGATTACATAGAAGAATTCAACAATCTCTCTTGCTATGCCCCTGAAGATGTATACACTAATGCCAAGAGGAGGGAGAGGTTCCTCGATGGTCTCAGTGATGAGCTTTCACTTCAGCTGTCTGTGGTTTATTGCCCGACATTTCAGGAACTGATGGACAAGACCAAAATTCTGGAAGGGAAACAATAGCAGGTGGAGAGACGCAAGAGGAAGAACAACCATCACTCCTTAGGATCACACCACCGCGCTCGCACCTCCTATGATGGACACTCTGGATATTCTAGATATGGCGGAGATGACCATAGCCACCGTGGAAACAATGGACATCGCCACAATGGTCACAGGAACGACAACCACCACTGTGGAGGAAATGACCACCACCATAATGGTCACAGGAGCCACCACAGCAACTCTGGGAGGAACAATGGACATGACTATGTGAGCAAGAAGGACCTCAGCAATGTGGAGTCCTACAAGTGCAAGAAGCTAGACCATTATGCTAGTACCTGCCCAGAGAAGAACACAGGAGTAGGACCCAAGCTTGGACCCAACCAGAAGGCGAATGTGAACCATGTGAATGTGGAGGAAGTCCATGATGAGCCAGATCTCGTGATTGGTAAGTTTCCAATCGATTCCCATATTGCACTTGTTCTATTTGATACTGGTGCATCGCATTCATTCATATCACGGGCATTTGTGGATAGACATAAGTTAGCCACCGAGTCACTAAAAGGGACTATTAGAGTGAGCTCACCAGGAGGAGAGATGCTAGCTAGTAAGGGATGTCATGATCTTACCCTAGGGATTGGAGCACACAGCTTCCCAACACATTTGGTAGTGTTGGAGTCGCCAGGACTAGATGTAATACTGGGCATGGATTAGTTGTCCGAGCATGATGGCCAGATAGATTGTGGACAACGTGCCATCTCTCTTAGGACACCACAAGGCATCAAGATTAAATTCAAGTCAGCAGCACGTCTTAAGGGTACTAAGGTGAACTCTCTTAAGGGGGTTAGCATGGACACCGTACCCGTAGTGAGAGAATACCCTGATGTGTTTCCGGAAGAACTACCAGGGATGCCACCTGAGAGGGACGTGGAGTTTCTTATTGACTTGATGTCGGGAATAGGACCGATAGCCAAGAGGCCGTACAAGATGGATGTGGATGAGCTAAAGGAATTGAAGAAGCAACTTAGAGAATAGTTGGACAAGGGATTCATTCAACCAAGTTCTTCATCTTGGGGTGCGCCTATTCTATTTGTGGAGAAGAAGGATAGTAGTAAGAGGCTGGTGGTAGACTATCGCTCTCTTAATGAGGTTACCATCAAAAATAAATATCCTCTACCCAATATAAATGACTTGTTCGATCAGTTGAAGGGAGCAAATGTATTTTCCAAGATCAATCTAAGGTCAGGGTATTTCCAATTAAAGATCCGTGAGCAGGACATACCAAAGACCGCCTTCACCACTAGGTATGGTTTATACGAGTATACCGTTATATCTTTTGGACTAACAAATGCTCCGGCATATTTTATGACCATGATGAACTAGGTATTCATGGAGTACTTGGATAAATTTGCCGTGGTGTTCATCGATGACATATTGATTTATTCTAAAGATGACAATGAGCATGAGAAGCATTTGCGCCTAATTATGGAGAAGTTGAGAGAGCATAAGCTATATGCTAAGTTTAGCAAGTGCGAGTTTTGGTTGAACACTGTTGGTTTTCTAGGACACATAGTGTCAGGTGAAGGAGTCGCAGTTGATCCAAGCAAGGTGGCGTCAGTTACAGAATGGGAGTCACCCAAGAATGTGGGGGATATTCAGAGTTTCTTGGGACTTGCTGGATACTATAGGAGATTCATAGAAAACTTCTCCAAGGTTGTGAAGCCAATGACTGAGTTATTGAAGAAGGAGAAAAGATTTGAATGGACAGAAGAGTGCGAAGCTAGTTTCCAGGAACTGAAACAACGCTTGGTGACTGCACCTATTTTTATTTGCCTGATATTCAGAAGGATTTCCATGTGTACTGCGATGCATCTTGTCAAGGACTTGGAAGTGTGTTGATGCAAGATGGGAGAGTGGTATCCTACGCCTCACGCCAACTTAAACACCATGAGCGGAATTACCCCAGCATGACTTGGAATTAGCATCAGTTGTGCATGCGCTCAAAGTATGGAGGCACTATTTGATGGGCAAGCATTGTGATGTATTCACGGACCATAAGAGCTTGAAATACATATTCACACAGAAGGAGTTGAACATGAGGAAGAGAAGATGGTTGGAGCTCATAAAGGATTATGACATGAGCCTACAATATCATCCCGGGAAGGCTAATGTTGTAGCAGATGCGCTAAGCCGCAAGGTGTATGCTAATGGTTTAACCGTGGGAGAGTTACCCAAGAATTTGTGTGAGCAATTCAAGGATCTCAGATTAGAGATAGTATCTGAGGGATATTTAGCAGCAATGGAAATCAAGCCAACACTTCAGGATAAAATTAGTGAAGCTCAGAAAAAGGACATTGAACTGAGGAGAGTAAAGGAAAACATACCCAAGGGAAAGGCGGAAGGATTTCACGAAGATGAACAAGGAGCACTATGGTATGGAGATCGTCTGTGCGTGCCCAACGATCCGGAGATTAGGAAGTCGATTCTTCAGGAAGCCCATGACTCGCCATACTCCATACATCCTAGTAACACAGAGATGTACATGGATTTGAATGAAAGGTTTTGGTGGGTTAATATGAAGGGATATATCACCGAGTATATCGCCTTATGTGATGTCTGTAGTAGAGTGAAGTCTGAGCACCAAAAGCTAGCAGGGTTGCTACAGCCATTGCCGAAACCTGATTGGAAGTGGGATAGAGTTGGAATGGATTTTATCACAGGACTACCTAGGATACGACTCTATTTGGGTAGTGGTTGATCACTTAACCAAGGTAGCCCACTTTATACCCGTGAAGACCACTTACACTAGTGCCAAATTAGCCAAGATCTACATGAACAGAATTGTGTGCCTGCATGGAGTTCCTAAGAGCATTGTGTCAGATAGAGGCACCCAATTAACTTCTCACTTTTAGCGCCAGCTACATGAGTTGTTGGGAACGAGGTTAGAATTTAGCATAGCTTTCCACCCCTAGACGGATGGACAAACCGAGAGGGTGAATCAGATTTTGGAGGATATGTTGAGAGGTTGCGCTCTAGCTCATGGCTCTAGTTGGGATGAGAATTTGCCTTATGCTGAGTTTTCCTACAATAACAACTACCAGACTAGCATCAAGACATCACTGTTCGATGTACTATATGGTAAGAGGTGCATAACACCATTGATGTGGGATGGCGTAGGTGAGCGTCAATTGTTTGGACCTAATTTGATCAAGGATGTTGAGGAGAAGGTCAGTTTGATTCGAAATAGGCTGAAGGTAGCACAGTCAAGGCAGAAGAGCTATGCTGATGCTAAGTGCAAGGAGGTGGTGTATGAGATTGGAGGTCGAGCCTACCTCAGGGTTTCTCCTCCGTGTGGAATTAAGCGATTTGGGATTAAGGGCAAGTTGGCACCTCGGTTTATAGGGCCCTACAAGATCCTAGCATGCAAAGGAGAGGCTGTGTATCAGTTGGAGATGCCAGAGGTTCTTTCCACTGTTCACGACGTGTTCCATGTGTCCTACCTAAAGAAGTGCCATCCAGATATGATGGATACACCATTGAGAGACACTGTGTCGCTTGAAGAGGTTCAGCTAGAGAACGATTTGACCTATGAGGAGAAGCTGGTCAAGATCTTGGAAACAGCGGAAAGGTTTACACGCAGCAAGACGATCAGGTTCTGCAAGGTGCAATGGAGCCATCACACCGAAGAGGAAGCCACCTGGGAGCGAGAGGATGACCTCCGAGAGGACCACCCGCACCTATATGCTAGCCACGTCGAATCCCGAGGACGAGATTCATATTAAGGGGGTTAGTCTTGTCACATCCCAAATTATAGATTTGGCACTTCATACACACATTTCATTGCATTCATGATCATATTTGCAAAAAAAAATCAGTTTTAAAGGCATTTGGCCAAAGCACCACTTTTTGCCTATTCTTCTCTTATAGGAGATTAGTAGGACTTTTGCCTTGCATCTGCTATAATGAAACTTTTTGGGCATTCCAGATGCATAGATGCGTAGAGTTCATCAATACAAATCCGTAGAACTTTGTTTCGACCAAATCGGAGTCCTGGATCAAAAGTTATGGCCAGATTTCAAAAGTGTAGGAAAAATTCAGACTTTCAGACTGTTCTGTTAGTTCAGTTCTGTTCAAAAAAAAGAAAAAAAAGAAACCGCGTCGGCCAGCCAGACCGCTAGCCCACCGCGGCCAAGCGGCCCACCCGGGAACCCCTAGCGCCAGCGAGCTGCGGATAGCTGCCAACGCGCGCGCAGCGCGCAGTCCGCCCCGCCCGACCAACAGACGGACCCACCCATCAGCGCTGTCCGGCGAGCAGAACATGCTCGAACCGGAGTCTGGCATCGCTGCCGATTCTCTCGGGAGCATGGCCGAGTCCATTAGGATTTCCGCACCCCAACCATACCGAGCGCTGCCCCCTTAAAGCCCTCGCTACTCCTAATCTTTTTCCCCCTTCGATTCATCCTACGCCGCCGCCAGCACCGCGGAATTCCTCGCCGGAGATTCGCCGCCGCCGCCACCATCGTTGACGCCGGTAAGGAGCTCCGCCGACCCCGCGCCCTCCTTCTGTCGCCGGTGCACCGCAGCGAGCCGCCGCACCCCTTTACTAACCTCCTTTTTCTCCTACAGCCGCTGGAGCCGCCCCCACGACCTCGCTGGAGTACCTCGCCACCGCCGCTTCGTCGGCGTCTTGCCGCCGCCCGGGACCGCCCTAGCCCGAGCTGACCCTTCCCCCGCGACCACCGCCCCCTGCCGCACCGCGTGTACCACCTCGCCGCCGCCAGGGAACGCTGGAGCCGTCGCCGCCTTCAACGCCGACGGCCGCCGGTGAGTTCTGCCGCGATATCCCCCGGCCGTCGGATCGAGCGTTGACGGCCCAGATCGTGCCGTTGACCCACCTCAGACCGCTGACCGGTCAAACCCGCCACGTCGGCTGGGCCCACACGTCAGCGGGAATATTCCCCGTAGCTTTTTCTGAAAATAGTAAAAATTGCAGAAACTTGCTGTAACTTCAAAAATTTGTAGAAAAAGATCTACTAGGCCAAAATTCGCAAATAATATATCGTTGGATTCACAAAATTGTGTAGAATTTGTTTCTAAAATAATATTGCAGGTTTACTGTATGTTTTTCCCTGAGACTTGAAAAAGGCTTAAAGCACTATAAAAATTGTAGAGAAAGTTCTGTAATACCTTTTTGCGTGTTTCCAATTGCCCCTGGTTTTAAATCACGTTACCTACACAGTAGTTTTTTGCCCAGGCTTTACAACCCTGTTAGCTACAGAGGCTTAGTGTTTTTTCCGAAAACCTATTATTTTGGGTTCACAAAATTGCATGGTTTTGTTTTCGACGCATTAAAGTTTTCCATGCATCATGCAGTAGTAATAAACATCAGAGAACACCGAGAGGTTACTGAAATTCTTGTTAAGCTATCATGCATGCATCTATGCACTTGCTTATGATTGTGTATGCTTGTTTATGTGTTGTTTTGTATCATGTAGATTGTGACGAGTGCAACGCTTATTTCTGCGAGGATTGTACCCTCGACTCCTATCGCCAAGGCAAGTAGATGCTATTTTGTTCATACTATTGTCCTACTATTTTCTCTTATGCATGTGTAGTGTATTTCTGTAGTTATTGTGTAGGAATTACTATGCTATGCCATATCCTATATATTTGTGGTAGGATTTCCTTGTAGTTGAGCTCTGTTCAGTAGATGTGCTTAGACCTGCTGTGAAGACGGGGGAGAAGGGATCACACTATGGTGAAGTTGTGTTTGTTTCAAACTAAAACAACATAATATTAATGAACTACTTGGGCGGAATGGTTGGATGGTCAGCGGACTATGGTTAATGGTGGGGAATGCCGCCCAGGGTACTGAGAAGGATTGGTTCTCTTTGTTATGGTAGCTTACGTGTGCGACCATGTGCCAGTAAGAATGGGTGGCTGGTTGGACTTAGTAGGTCGTGGTGATCCGAACCCAGCATAGCCGTGTCCCCGGTTACGGACGATTAAGTTTCTTGATCTTGAGACTATGACATATTCTCACTCATCCTTATTTCTTAAATTACAAGAACTTGATGGGTGAACTTAAATGGGTTGCTGTGAATCAAATAGTTTACGAAAGTAGGATAAATGTGTTTGAAAAGTGCAAGCTAGCCAAAGCTCCACTAGCCAAATAAGCATGTAGATGCTAGGTGCATTGTCTCTTTTACCTCAGCGCTACTTGCCATACATTCCGTGTATTGACCCTTCGAGGCTGCTACGTTTCATGTTGCAGGTTATACCAATTCCGAATGATCGAAATAGGTCGTGGTGCTCCACTCGACACTAGTTCCCTCGTGGGCAATTTGAAGATGGAGTAGTATCTTTATTTATGTTGCTATTTGAATAATGTGTAAGCTAGCCTTCAACCTAAGTGAATATTATAATAATTGAATCTTCTGGATCTTCGTTATTTATGATACACAGATTATTACTTTGTTATTTCATCTATGTTCTATGTAAGCCAATGAACCGATCCAGGGATTGGCATGTTGCACAGAAACTACAGTCTTTTTAATAATATAGTGTTACAACACTGATCCACTAGATGTCATTGCATGTGTGTTCTTTTCATAAATCACACCGATCCACTGGTGTCATTGCATATGTGTTCTTTTCCTAGACCACATTGATCCACCAGATGTCATTACTTGTGTGTTCATTTCACCAACCACATGGATCCACTAGATGTCATTAAATGTGTGTTCTTTTCCGAAACCACATGGATCCACTAGATGTCATTGCATGTGTGTTCTTTTCATAAACCACATGGATCCACTAAATGTCGTTGCATGTGTGTTCTTTTCATAAACCACGTGGAACCACCGATGTCATTGCATGTGTGATATTTTCATAAACCAAATGGATCCACTAGATATCATTGCACGTGTGTTCTTTTCATAAACCGCACTGATCCACTATATGTCATTGCATGTGTGTTCTTTTCCTAAACCACATGGATCCACTAGTGTCATTGCATGTGTGTTCTTTTCATAAACAACATGGATCCACTGAATGTCATGGCATGTGTGTTCTTTTCATAAACCACACTGATCCACTAGATGTCATTGCATGTGTGTTCGTTTTATAAACCACACTTATCCACTAGATGTCATTGCATGTGTGTTCTTTTCATAACACTGATCCACTAGTTCATTTCATGTGTGTTCTTTTCGTAAACCACATGGATCCACTAGATGTCATTGCATGTGTGTTCATTTCATAAACCACATGGATCCACTAGATGTCATTGCATGTGTGTTCATTTCATAAACCACATGGATCCACTAGTGTTATTCGATGTGTGTTCTTTTCATAAACCACATGGATCCACTAGATGTCATTGCATGTGTGTTCTTTTCATAAACCACATTGATCCACTTATGTCATTGCACTTTTCATAAACCACACTGCTCCGAAAGATGTCATTGCTTGTGTGTTCATTTCATAAACCACACAAACCCACTGGTGTCATTGCATGTGTGTTCTTTTCCTAGACCACATTGATCCACTAGATGTCATTGCATGTGTGTTCATTTCATAAATCACATGGATTCACTAGATATCATTAATTGTGGGTTCTTTTCATAAACCACATGGATCCACTATATGTCATTGCATGTGTGTTCTTTTCATAAACCACATGGATCCACTAGATGTCAGTGCATGTGTTTTCTTTTCATAAACCACATGGATCCACTGATGGAATTGCATGTGTGTTATTTTCATAAACCACATGAGTCCACTAGATGTCCGTGCATGTTTGTTCTTTTCATAAACCACACTGATCCACTAGATGTTATTGTATGTGTGTTCTTTTCATAAACCACATTGATCCGCTAGATGTCATTAAATGTGTGTTCTTTTCCTAAACCACATGGATCCACTAGTGTCATTGCATGTGTGTTCTTTTCATAAACCACATGGATCCACTAGATGTCATTGCATGTGTGTTCTTTTCCAAAACCACATGGATCCACTAGATGTCATTACATGTGAGTTCTTTTCATAAACTACATGGATCCACTAGATGTCATCGCATGTGTGTTCTTTTCCAAAACCACATGGATCCACTAGATGTCATTACATGTGAGTTCTTTTCATAAACTACATGGATCCACTAGATGTCATCGCATGTGTGTTCTTTTCATAAACCACATGGATCCACTAGATGTCATTACATGTGTGTTCTTTTGATAAACCACACTGATCCACTAGATGTCATTGCATTGTGTTATTTTCATAAAGCACACCGATCCACTAGATGTCATTGAATGTGTGTTCTTTTCATAAACCACACTGATCCACTAGATGTCATTGCATGTTTGTTCTTTTCATAAACCACACTGATCCACTAGTGTCATTGCATGTGTGTTCTTTTCATAAACCACATGTATCCACTAGATGTCATTGCATGTGTGTTCAGTTCATAAACCACATGGATCCACTAGATGTCATTGCATTTGTGTTCATTTCACAAAACACATGGATCCACTAGATGTCATTAAATGTGTGTTATTTTCATAAACAACATGGATCCACTAGATGTCTGCGGTGACCCAGCATACCACTACATGATGTAGTACACTATAGTCATTGACATAACACCAATGAAAAATTGTTCACTTGTATTACATCCCTCAGAGTGGTACAACAAAAACACAGCAAGTCCAAGACATGACTATAGATTACAACTCGACTCTTTACAAAAGATAAAGAGAACACTCTAGGTAAAAGAGAGAAAGAACTTCTTACAAAGAAGAACTAAAAATAATAACTCAGAACTATCTAGTAGCTAAGACTAGTATCTAAACTATTTGGCTTGCCATTGCTGCTATTGCAATGCTCTACAGAAATAGGTTTTATGGCTAGAGAATCTACTCCTATCTAAACTGACACTTTATCTTCACTTCAGCTGATGTATATGTTAACTTCATTGACTTTATTGAAGAACTTGAGTTGTCGATGATGGTTTCTTGAGCAAAAATTAATGTTGACGTCGTCTTCAACGACTTAGAACATAGCAAGGGTTAAGAAGGTACGGTTGAATACGAGCGTAATCAGCAAGTTCACTAAAAAGGAGTGTATGATGCACTATCTCTACAACCACAGACCATAGGTCATAGGCAATGCAGGTTTTCGTAAACATTTCTTCAAAGGTTGTTTTTATTCTGAAAACTATGTCCGACAGCCTTCACAGGTTGACCAGAACTTCATGGAGTTCCTTTGCTACCGCGTTCGTAGCTCCTTCCCAGAACAGGGAGTAACATGTCACAATTCTTACACTCTGCAGAGGTACGTTACTTTTCCCATAAGAGACCTTAGCCTTGTTGCACAACCAAGTCATGAGCTTGTCGACACTTCCTTGGTATGGGGCCCAGTCTAAGAGCCAAGCCAGTACTGCCCTCTCTGCGACCCCATATGTCTGCACGATCCTCCGGGGTTGACTACACCTCTGTTAAGCCTCCAACTAGGGCAAGCTATAACCGTGGGGAGTCCCTGAAGACTCTATGAGTTGGCGATGCCCCTGGAAGTCCTATACCTCCGGCAGCCACTCATAAAAAATCTAGACACCAAAATCGTGGGGCCTAAGGGTGCCCACCCATATGTTGGATCCACACCGGGAATCCCAACGTCACGATAAGGTCATCTTGCCTCCATATGAAAGGGAGAAGATACAACTGACTTTCCCGTCTCATTCCAAGTCTTATGGTTGACGCGTAATATACAGCGCTAGAATCACTGGCGACATTGGTTGTTAAGTCCTAGATATTATGTTCCTTTACCACTGGAACTGTATCAGTAGATTATTACCATCTGGTAAATAATCCATAATCGTATTATTATGAAAATATTGTTTTCTGACCTTTTTGAAATGCAGGTGATGACGTAGTTGATTTACAAGCATAGCAAATAATCAAAGGACATGAGCAAGTTGTGAACTTGCCTTTTGTGATTGCAAGATTATGCACTCACGGTCTTCAAGACAATAGAAGATCCAAATTTTGTAAATAGCATCATTGGTCTGGTAAGGACTAATGTTTAAAAAAGCAAGATGCAACGATGCATAACTAATGTAATGCAGTTTGTAAAACCCCGAAATAATACCCCGATATGGTGAATGAGTTACACTTAAGTGATTTCTTTAAGATTTAGTTTGTCTATAAGTTTACTTTACAATCCAATATACTTATACAAGGAACTTAAGACTAACATGTATGATTCAATGTAAGTATAACAACACATGATTAGAGATATTTGGTATTATATAACCATTATGGAAGTTCATGTTTTAGGTTGATAAGAGTTGAACAACTTATTATGAGATTTCTGTTTGAAGTGGCAGAACAAATAATTTTTGAAGAAAAGATTTCTTTGATAAGATTTAACCAATCTTTATGGTTAAAAGAATGTGATCGATGTCATTTGCGTTTGTTTGTTAAGTTTGGATTTAATATGCCTTATGACTTAATTTGGAATAGACAAAAGTTAAATATAAAAACATAATTAGATCTAAGGTGTGATGTGTTTAAAAGTATTAATAAGCTTTAAACCTTGCAACAAGCATATTTGAAGGTATAGGATCATTCACTTTCTAAGTGCATGATGAGTTTAAATGTGATTTGTTATTATAAATACATTTTATCTTATTAAGGAAAGTAAATTTAGATGATCTGAATAATCTATTAGAGCTAGGATCATGTTTCAAAATAGTTAAGAGATAAATAAAATTCATTTTTATGATGTTCAAAATTTACTTAAAATTGTTGGTTTTGTTTGGTTTTATGATTTTAAAAGAATTTTATAAGGCTAATAAGTTATACTTAAGTTTGATTATAGATCCAAGTTATAGCGTTGGACTTAGTATTTAGTTGTTAGGTATTTAAGGTGTTTTGTATAGAATTGTGATTATTCTTTTATTTTTATTTTTTATTTTTTTATTTAAGAACGATCTTAAAGAATTTAGCATCTAGATAATAAATAAGGATTTATTTTTTAATAACCTTAAAATGTGTTGAAATAATATAATTAGTATTTTTCTAGGAAAACATACTTACTTAAGATCTTAAAAGTGAATTTTATTTAATTTGAGGTGTTATCCTTATTTTTACAAAATTCCACAAAGGATCATATATCTTTAAATATTTGCTTCAGGTTTTATTTGTAAACAATTAAGTTAGTATTTATATAAAATAGTAGACTCATTTTTGTATGTAAAAATGATTTTTATTTAATTTTAAGTCTTTGTTTTATTTTATGAAATTTCTTTTAGGTCCTAATGGTATTAATATTTATTTATGTTTTATTTAACTCAAACAAGTCATGTTATATTTTTCTTAGGTATATATTATTTTTGTGATCATTTTGATATATTATAACTATTTTTAAGATTTTTTTATATTTTTCTAGAGCTAAAACAATTTGAGGGGTACTTTGGTAATTTTACATTTGGTTTATTCTTTCTTTTACAATATTTATTTTTCTATTTCCTATACAATTACTCTGGCCCGTGGGCTGGTTAAGACCAACCTAGCCCTGTTGGGCCTAGGGTCGAACCCCACCCTAGCCCAAACCCACTCCTCTCTCATCTCACACGCACACACGCACTAGTTCATTCAGAACCAACACCTGCACGCACGGACACAGGGACACGCATTCGTTCCCCACTCGCATCAGCGATGCGCCACCACCAGCGCTGCTCCGGCTGGCTACTGTCCGTGTCGGGCGCCGCCGCTAGTCTACACAAGGTCTGTCACCTCCTTCTCCATTGAATCCCCTACCAGCACATCCCCACACTGCTCTCGCACGCGCCTTCTCCTCAGAACCCTCGATCTACTGCCACCGTACAGCGGTCGATGACAATCAATTCTGGCACCGCCGGTCACCGTCATGTCCAGGCCATGAACTCCTCCACCGGTTACCTGCCGCGCCCATGCTCCCATGCTCCTCTCTGCGCACCGAGACAAACCCTAGGTTCACCGGTCGGTCTACTATCCACGGTGGTGCGGTATGGATCCTCTTGTTCCTTGTCGTCTCCGCTATTCAGTCCAGGTCGAGGCCCGCCTCTTACTACTCTCTCTCGGCGACCTTGCCTCCCTCAAGCCCCTGCTCGACCATGCGAATGCCCCTGGTCACACTTGAACATCGTGACCTGGTTTAATGTGACATGAACACCACAGCGGTGGTGTGGCTGCTGCGTCTGCTTTGATTACCTCAACGCGACGCTAGTGGGACGATGCTCCAGGCGCAACCCCGGCGACCTCCGATTTACTGGCTCATGGCTCTGTTTCTCTGTTGTTGTAATGGCGATGATCATTTGGTTATTTCCGTGCTACTGCTACAGCATGGCCATCGACCACACTCACCTCCCCTTCGGCTTCAACCACCTTTTAGGTAAATTCTACTATGACCGGCCATCGATCCGATGACATGCTCTTGTATTATTTTGGGTTTAGATTCTTAGTAATTCTAGGACTAGGCGGCTGATTCTGGTTATGGCATATATATCAGTGGCTCGATTTTAGTTAGTCTGCAGACTGTGTGGTTGATCAGGTGCTAGCAGCTTTGGTTTATATTAATCTTTAATTGTTGTGCTGATGGAGGTAGATGCTCCTATTGCTTCAGATGGTTTTTGAATGAGCTATTGATGATCAGATCATGCACAAGCATGACCTTGGACAAACATGAATTGGAATATGCAAAGTAGATTCTTTTTACCTACTTAATATCTTGATAGATAGATATATGATTCCTAGAGCAGATTTTCTAGGAAGATGATTTAATTTAACTACTGATGACTTGGAGATGATAAATGATGGATTTGATTTTCTGGGTTAGATATACATGGTAATGTGCACTTGTGGTCCAGAAATGATTATAGCCCCCCATGGAGTATATTTGTATCTACTTAAAATGATTCCTAGTATATGAACTAGGAAAATGATTTGAGAGTTTTGCTTGACCTCAAAGTTTATTAGCTGCTGATTCAAATAGTGGATTCTGTTGGTCTGGTTGTTCCACTGTGGTGCCTCTTTAGAGTGTGCACAGTGGACATCTAAGAGTAGCATGATTTTTTGCTATAAATCTCTTCTGCAAATGATGCTTGGTCTGAGGCTCAATTTAATGGATAAGAACATATGTTTCCCTTGACTTCCCCTTTTAGCTCAATGATGAACTCCTCATAGCATCACTATGTGGATTGGTGGGTGCTTATTTATTTACTCACATCTATGCCCAATGCATTTATGCTAGGCTAGATTTATACCTGTGATGCCTCTCATGAGTGTGCACATGGTAAATCCTTGCCTAACATGTTCTGTATTGATGGTGCTCATGCTTGGAGAAATATTAGATCCTCAAGCCAGATGAGAATCTAACCTGATGTTACTACTGTCATTGGAGTAGCTTATTCCTTTGCAGCTTGATCTATTCCACTATGCTCCTTGTTGATGATGCTGGCATGCTCCTTCGTGAGCTGCTGCCACTCCTTCTAATCTAGCCCAGCGACTCCTCCTATATGAATCTGCTACTGGTATTGCTAAGTATTGATGTTGTTGTCCTGCTCCACCTAGTGCTAATCTGTTTCCTAACTCCTCTAAGCGAGCACATGAACTTTGGCTGGGTCTGATTTATGTGAACGAGTTGGTGATTTGTTGTTCTAGTGAAGAATAGTGATGTGTGTGGATGAATGTTCTTGGTGATGAGATGGGAAGATTAAGTGGTTGTCTAGAGTGATGCTCTCGTATATAAGGAGTAATATGGTGCTGGCTAGCACCCTTGCTACGGCTGTGTTACCTCAAATGGCAATTGACTCTCTCTAATGTGTTGAAAACACATCCTTGTGCATGTGCTATGTATGCTACTTGATAGTGGGACCCTACACTTGTGGATCAGCTCAACTCTGAAGATCTTGTCTGGCTATTGTTATAGTTTTACTTTTACCTGTTTACTATGTTGGTGAAACTTGCCCCTTAAGGCCTATGATGTTGAACTGAGGCAAAAGTATGATAAGAACAGATACCACTATTTGGACCCTCTTTGAGAAATACCCAATGATGAGATTAGCAATGTATTTCATTGCAAATCTGAAAGTACAACTATCAACACCCGGATTTTTAATCCCAGATGCTTGTTATGCCATACATCGCAATCCCAGGATTACCATTTTTGCGAGACATAACAGATTGGATATCATAGTACATCATCCATTACAAACCATAATAAGGTCTTACATGAATAAAGGATCTCATGATCCGGTCTTAATACAATCAAGCAGCGGAATAAATAGCGTAGCGGTGGGGTCCATCTTCAGAGTCAGAGGCAATGCTGACGATGGAAGATAGTCCTAGTTCTCATAGCTGTCCTGCTATCCTTCATCTTGGTAATCTCCTTCATAGTCTGGCCATAGGAATAGCCAGGGACAAAAGCCATGAGTACTCTTTAAGTACTCGCAAACTATCACTAACAAGTGAGATAGTTCGAGTAGGAATGCTAACTCTAGGTTTACTTATAAAGTTATGTTTTGAAACCTAAGCTGAGTTCAGAAACAAAGAAAGATAAAAGAAGTTTGAAAACACTTAAGTGGGAACTTAATTATCATAGTCACAACTCTGTTCTGGTCAAGTCATGTCACAATTCATTTCATAAGTTTTTTTTAAAACATCTGACAATGAAACAGTATGGCCACTCCACCTGTCAATAACCGTGGATGCGGCTATTCGAATAGTTTGACACTTGGTAGAGGTGGTACACTTTCACCACAAGATTCGATACATCTGTCAGGGATAATCCTGAATCATCATACTTAGTATGCAGATAATCAAACATAACCTTTCCTTTACACACCCTAGTATAAGCACCTCTCCTATGAGCATGGCCTCCCAACCATGACCATCTGTCATCTTGGGCACTGCATAGGTGGACAACATTGAGAGGTAGCCTCAGCTCAAACCTCTCCCGTGGGGGAACTAATACTAATGCATATAAACTTCCGGATAAGCCTTACCCAATTCAGGTATTGTGGTTGTACGGTAAAATTGGAATGGTATCGCATCCGAACCCAACCATTAGTTTTTATAAAAGGGGCTAAGGCTCATGCCTCAACATTTTCATCATCATAAACCATTTGTATTTCTCAACACATGTCAAAACATCTCAATAGAATGACTCATCATTCCAAGGTTTTCACAAGTTATTTTCACCAAGTATTCCCATCTAAAGTGATCTAATTTTGGTTTTTCTCTAAACTACTAAGTTAAGAGTGTTCGCTAAGGTGGGATGATAGTCTCAATCTCATGCCATAGAATGACATCTAAGTCTAACTAGGTAGGTCAAGTTTTATACTCTTTATACTACCTTCAAACAAAGTAAAGGACTTTGGTAAAGTAAAGAAAGTAAAGCTTGTAAATAAAACTTGGAGTAGGTATAAGTCAAAATGGTATAACCAAAGCATGCCTAATGCATTTGCTTAGGTTATCTAGTCTGCAAGGGTTTAGTTGCATTGCTAAAGATAACTTGCTATGTATTATACTTGCAAGTGTTAGCTTTCCTTGGTTAGTGCAGTGGTTGAAGTTTTCTTCCTCCTCCTCTTGGTAGAACTCCTCCGCCTCGAAAGCTTGGTCGTTACTATCGTCTATAAATACATACGGAATACACAGTCACCAAACAATACTTAACTAGTATATTTAGCACACTAAGGCACACATTTTATGATCATTATCATCTCAAGCATCACAAGGTTTTATTAACTCGCTTCATTTATTTTATTTGAGAAAAGTAATTTCTACTGATTGAAATTAACTAAGATTTAATATTCTCCTATTAAAATATGGGATCATGTGGACACATGTCATCACCACATATTCTAACATATGGTAATGTGATTTAAATGTTGGATCACCTTTTAATAAGTTTAAGTTTAATACTTAATGATTTAAAGTGACTAGAAATGCCTATATAGCATTATTTTGGTACTAGTCCAAAGTCACTGCATGCAAACCTTAATATTATTACATATTCAGATAGGTATGGTTAAATGTGATTTTTTTAGAGTTGGAATCAACTCAAAAGCTATTATGGTTGATTTTATAAAAATGTTTGAATGTGAAAATGCTTCTGTCTTGTTATTTTTACTAGGAGATATCTTTAATTCTAAATGATTTAAAGCCAACGGGTTTGGATAGAGATTTTCACTAGCTTTCCAACAAAATTAGAATCACTCAATTTGGATTTGTAAAACTCTCTAAATTGATTTTTAAACTAAGAGACAAAATTGATTTAAGTCTAAAATGGGAAAATCCTAATTTGAATTAACTAGGTCAGCACGGGAAACTAATTGGGCCGGCCTAGTGACGCTCCGCGGCGCAGAGGGCGACTGACAGGCTGGTCCCGCATGTCAGCGACACTTAAAACCCGAAGCGGTACGGGGCAATCTGGGCGCTACGATTAGAACATAGATCAATGGTCAACGGTCGTCGTCGACGACAGACTCGTCGCCGGCGAGACCGAACCCTAGAGCAGTCGGTGGGGATCTACTAGGGATGTACCAGGGCTCCAGCTAGTGCCGCGAGGCGGGCAAATGAACTGGACGGTGACGACGGACTCAGGCGAGGTCGCGGCAAGGGCTGAGGTGGACAAAATTGACGGGGACTTCTCCTCCTCTGCAACAGCTACCTCCGACGGAATTTCAACGATGTGCTACTCGAGCGGCTCTGGCAAGAGAGGGGAAACGATCAGTGGAGAGAGGGGAGTGGAATGGTGTGAAGAATGAGGCTGGGGGTGGCCTCCTTATATAGGTTCAACGAGGAGACCGATGGGTGTGGGCTGGCGTCTCCGACGAGGGCGGTACAGAGGGCTACCGGCATGGGCAAGGTAGGCGGATGGTGGGCGGTCTGCTGGCGGTCCTCTACGGCGTAATGGTGTGGCTAGGGGCGGTGGCAAATGGTCGGGGGCTTCCCGCGCTCTGGGAGACAGAGGCGATGCTCGACGGTGATCATGGCGACTGTGGGTCGCGTGGTGGTGCACGGCCGTGTCTGGCAGGTTGCTCGGTTCAAGGCGGAGCGGCTTGCGTGATTTGTTGTCGAGGCATGGTTTGCGGCATGCTGGCGGCGATCGTGCTCTGGCACGCTCTGGCTGCACGCAGAGAGAAAGGGCGGCGCAGCGCTGAGGTGGTCCAGTGGCTAGCAGCGATCACAAAGTGGGCCTTCCCTAGTGGGCAAGCTGGAATGGCGCGGCTTGGTCTCTGGTGGACAGGGAGAGGCGATAGGGTTAGGCGGTGCTAGCGGGCAAGCTGGAATGGCGCGGCTTGGTCTCTAGCGCGTTGCCCGCGTTCGGCCGGCGGTGACCATACTCGGGCGGCACGCACTGGCGTTGCGGGGAAGGGGGAGTGCTGGTCTAGGCTGGGGTAGATGCTAGGGGGACAGGGGAGTGCAGAGAGGGTCAAATGGGGGACAAGGGATCAATGTGCAACAGTATTAGTTAGGCCAGAAATTTTCTGCCTGCCACCTGTTCGATCAAATGGCCGCATGAGAGACACTTTTGAATGTTTGAAAGATTTTTGGTGGAGTGATTCATCTTATGCTTGAGCATCTAGGTTTGCTTGGGATTTGAAAATGGATTTGAGCGGATTTTGAAAAAGTGGGATCTATACATATGAACTAGATTCAATTTTCAAATGTCATTTAAAATTAGAGTTTAAATGTTTTTGGGAGATCACAAATTGGGCCTTCACACATCACTACTTTTACTAGCAAGGGGTGCAAAGATCCACAATTGTCTCTGTTAGGATTTGAGTGCTAGGAATGCCCAAAGTAGGCTAGGTGATTAAAATGGCAAAAGTGTCCATTTGCTTTTTAATTCTTTTTTATTTCTTTTTATTTGGGATTTGCTTGGGGATGATATATATGATGTGTAATTCACCTTAGAGTCATTTTACAATCAATAGATCACTCAATCATGGCAATTCAAAACAACTCCTATTTAAATGCACCCACATATGAATGCTTAAAGATTTTTAACATGGAAAAGTTTTTGTTCACCCTAAATTGGGTAGATTTGATCTTGATCACCTGAATTAAAGTTTTGGGATTTTACAAACCTTCCCTCCCTTAAAAAAAATCTCGTCCCGAGATTTAAGAAAGAAAACTAGGAACTAAAGAGATCTGGGAACTCAGTCCTAATGTAATCTTCTCGCTCCCAAGTGGCTTCTTCTTCGGTATGGTTGCTCCATTGGATCTTGAGAAATTTGATACTCCTGGTCCTGGTGGCTCTGTAGGCTTCCTCCAAGATACAGATGGGCACTTCACGATACGTCAGATCCTTGTTGATATCAACAGCTCGGTGATCAATGTTCTTGAAAACTTTAGTATTCTCCGGCACTTCCATGCATTTGTGAAGTAACGAGATATGGAACACATTGTGAATGGCTGACATCTCTTCTGTCAGTTCCAGTTGATACGATACTTCTCCTCGACGGTTCAGAATCTTGAAAGGTCCGAAATATCTGGGGGCTAACTTTCCTTTCAGGCTAAAACGTTGGGTTCCCTTCAATGGTGAAACCTTGACAAAATCTTCGACATTGAAAGTCAGGTCTCTCCTTCTCTTATCAGCATAACTCTTTCATCTGGATTGGCGGGTCTTGAAGTGCTCACGGACTTTGTGAACTTTCTCTTCGGCTTCTCGGAGAATGTCGGGTCTGAAAATCTAACTCTCTCCTACTTGCGACCAATTCAAAGGGGTACAACACTTTCTTCCATATAGGAACTCAAATGGTGCCATTTGCAAACTGGATTGATAACTGTTGTTGTATGAGAATTCTGCGAAAGGCAGACAGTCTTCCCATTTTATACATATTCTAACACACAAGCTCTCAACATATCTTCTAAGATTTGGTTGACTCTTTCAGTCTGTCCATCTGTTCGTGGGTGATAAGCGGTGCTTAAATTCAACTTGGTTCCTAATCCTTCTTGGACTTTCTGCCAAAATCTCGAGGTAAATTGAGTTCCTTGATCTGATACTATGGCCTTGGGGGTTCCATGCAGACTAACAATTCTAGCAATGTACAAATATGCTAGCTTCGAACTCTGGTAGGTTGTTTTGACAGGTATAAAGTGAGCTACCTTAGACAGTCTATCAACAATGACCCAGATTGAGTCATTTCCCCTACTATAAGTAGGCAAACCGGTGATAAAGTCCATTCCGACGGAATCCAATTTCCTTTCCGGAATCTGCAATGGTTGCAACAGTCATGCAGGCCTCTGATGTTCCGTTTTGATACTCTGACACATATCACACTTGGCGATGTAGCTTCCGATTTCTCTCGTCATCTTGTGCCACCAAAATTGCTCTTTCAAATCTTGATACGCCTTCGTTCCTCCGGGGTGGATAGAATAAAGAGTATCATGAGCTTCTTGCATGATGGATTGCTTCAGCTCCGAATCTGCTGGCACACAGATACGGACTTTGTACCAAAAAACTCCTTCTTCGTCTTTTGTGAATCCATGTACCTTTCATGTACCAATACGACGTTTGATTCCGTCGATACTTTCATTTCCCTTCTGGGATTCCTTGACTTGGCTAATCAAAGTGGGCTGAAGTTCAATGCTAGCTAAAAATCCTTTGCTAACTAGATCAGTCCTAAATTGCTCCAATTCCTCATACAAACTTGGATGCTTCTCCTTGATCATGGTGTTTAACCTACACGGCAATCTTCTAAGAGCATCCGCTACCACATTGGCTTTGCTGGGGTGATACTGAATGTCAAGGTCATAATCCTTGATTAACTCTATCCATCTTCTTTGCCTCATATTCAGCTCCTTCTAAGTGAAAATATACTTCAAGATTTTGTGATCTGAGTAAATCTCACAGCAATTACCCATAAGATAATGATGCCATGTCTTCAATGCCAAAACTACGGCTGCTAACTCAAGATCATGGGTCGGATAGTTCTGCTCATGCTGCTTCAGTTGTCGAGACAGATAGGCGATAACTTTGTCTTCTTGCATCAATACACATCCGAGACCAATCTTGGATGCATCACAATACACATCAAACGGCTTCTTGATATCTGGCATGATCAATATTGGGGCTGAAATCAATCTCTTCTTTAGCTCCTGGAATATTGCTTCACATTTTTCGGTCCATTCGAACTTCTTGTCCTTCTTCAACAATTGGGTCATGCGTCTGGCGATGCTTGAGAATCCTTCAACGAACTTGCGATAATATCCCGCTAATCTGAGAAATGCACGGACTTGGGTTTGAGTGGTTGGGGCTTCCCATGCTTCGACATCTCTGATCTTGGTGGGATCAACAGCTATTCCTCTAGCAGACAGAATATGTTCTAGGAATCCTACTTCTTTCAACCAAAACTCACATTTGCTGAACTTGGCATACAACCGATGCTCTCTAAGGGTTTCAAGGATGATTCTCAGATGTTCCTCATGCTCTTCTTCTGACTTGGAGTAGATAAGGATATCGTCGATAAACACAACGACAAACTTGTCTAGAAAATTCATAAAGATCTTATTCATGAGATTCATGAAATAAGCAGGGGCATTGGTTAATCCAAAAGACATGATCGTATACTCGTATAATCCATACCGAGTAGTAAAGGCAGTCTTCGGAATATCCGTTGCACAAATCTTAAGTTGGTGATAACCAGTCCTAAGATCGATCTTAGAGAACACATTTGCTCCAGTCAACTGATCAAATAGATCCTCTATCTTTGGCAAAGGGTACTTGTTTTTGATGGTGACATCATTCAGCTCCCTATAATCTATGCACAAACGGTTGCCTCCATCTTTCTTATCGACGAATAACACTGGCGATCTCCATGGCGATGCGCTTGGTTGAATCAAGCCTATTGCCAACATAGCATCCAGCTGCTTCTTCAATTCCACTAACTCTGAGGGGTTTATACTATAGGGTCTCTAGGCAATGGGTCCGGTTCTGGGGATTAGTTCAATAATGAACTCAATATCCCTATCCGGGGGCATACCTGCCAATTCATCTGGGAATACGTCGGGGTATTCACAGACTACTCTGACTTGGTCTATGGTGGGTAGGGCTAGACTCTTGTTGCACTTGAATTGACGGGGTAAGGTTTCAGATATATGCTCTACTGAGACTCCACAGCTACTAGCCATGGTGATGGCTTTCTTGGCACAGTCAATCAATCCTTTATGCTTTGCCATCCAATCCATTCCTAGTACTACTTCCAAACCTTTGGTTCCAAGTACTATTAGATTGGCATAAAAATCTATCCCATGTATTCTGATAGGCATAGCTTTGCAAATTTTTCTAGCTTTTGTAGTTGAACCAGGGATTTGAACTATCATGACATGCTTCAAGTTGGTTGGATGAATATTACTAGTGCATGAAAATTATTCGGTGACAAATGAGTGTGATGCTCCAGAATCAAACAACACTATTTGCTAAAACTGAGTTGACAGAAAACATACCCAGCACTACATCTGGCGCTTCTTTGGCGTTCATGTGGAAGAGACGGCCGTTGCGGTTGTGAGAGTTCCCTGGGGCGAATCTTCTTCCTGGTTGAACACGACGCTGCTGTTGAGCTGGGGCATTCACATTGGCAGTGGCGGCAATCTTCTTAGGACACTCATTTGAGTAGTGACCCTTCACTCCACACTCGAAACAGGTGATCTGATACATGTCTTTTGCTGCAACGGGCACATCATTGCTTCCAGTTCTGGGTGTAGTGTTGCTGTTGTTGTTGTTGCTCTTGGGAGGTGCACGGTTGAAATTGCTGGTGTTGCTGGGGTGATTGTTGTTTCCTCCAGACTTCACATTTCCTCCGCTACGGTTGGGGTAGCTTGGGCGAAACATTGGGGGTCGGTTGTTCCTCGGTGCATATCCCGCTGAAGGGTTGGGACGGTACTTCTGGTGACTATTGGATCCAGCTTGGTGCATCATATGACGTTTGCGGTTTTTGTTTGCCTGATTAATCTTCCCTTCCATCTGAATGGCAGATTCGACTAGCTCTTCGAGATCCTCGAAACGGATGTTTACGAGGACAGTCTGCATCTCATCATGCAGTCCGTTCAAGAATCTCTCCTTCTTCTTGGCCTCCGTGTTGATCTCATCAGGTGCATACCTGGCAAGGGACAAGAATCTGTCACGGTACTCAACTACAGTCATTCTGCCCTGCTTCAATTCTCTGAATTCATCCCTCATTCGGGTGACTAGACCCTGCGGCACGTGGGTGCGGCTGAACTTGATTTTGAAGGCTTCCCATATCATCACTTGACCATGGTTCATTGTGCAGGTGCTGTTCCACCATGCTCTTGCATCTCCTGCCAAATAGTGGGTGGCAAAAAGAACCTTCTCGTTTGCATCCGCTCCTGCTACTTCTAAGTTGTTTTCCATTGTCTGCAACCAGTCATCAGCATCCAGTGGGTTCTCTGAAGTGCTAAAGATTCGGGGATTTGTATTCTGGAAGTTTTTGAGTTTGGATCCATGATGATCCTGATTTCCATGGTTCTGGTTGTTGTGATCCATCTGGGAAATTTGCTGCAGTGTTGCTAGATTAGCTTGGCGCTCTGCCCTGCTTGCTTCACGGTCTACAATGAGAGTCTGCAGAATCTGCAGCATTAGGTCTTGCGATGAGCTGCTCCCTCCTTGGTTTCCACGAGTCATTTGAAGATTGAGATAGATAAAGGGGTAAGAGGGAAAGTTCTATGGTTCATGGTTTTGATTTCAAAGCTAAAACTTTGAGTTTGACTCAGGTTTTGCAACTAACTTCTTTTCATTCATTCAAGCAAAGCACACGATACAAACACACACACACCACAATAAAAGGAAAACAGATGGTTTGAAGAACCATTTTGTAAGCTACGATACAATGGGACCGATACTCATCACTCTACGATAGTGCTCTAGTGCATCTACTCATCATTGATGAAGTTGGAGTCATCATCATCGGTGTAGAAGTCCACGACATCCTTCTCCAGAAAGTCATCATCATTGCTGAGGTAGGAGTCAACATCCCCTTGGATATCTTCACCTTCCTCTTCTTCTTCGTTTGCTACAAGCTCAGCTTCTTGCTCCTTGAGGGTCTTCTCGAGGTCGGCCATCTTCTTGCAAAGACGGTCGATGGTGCGATCCTTCTTGGTGCGTTGATGGTGCAGAGACTGAGGATCCTGGACGAGCAGTGAGAAAGTATGGGCCTTCTGGGCTGCAATGGCGAGGTTGTTGTTGGCGAGCTCTCTAGCATTGTCCAACTCCTTCTATATGTCATACAGTAGGAAGTCGAGGTTCTCCACTTGGCGCTTCAATATTGGGTGACTTGGCATCTCTAGCGACATTCCCATGGAATCACGCCTTGCATAGTGAACAAAGCGGGTTCCTTGGATTAGGTTAACACTGAGGGCACACAGACGCGCGAGAGCTTCATGCATTGCCCTGGCTAATCCATCTAGCCAGTTGTTCTCTCTCACGTAGAACTGAATCCTCCTAGATACTAGTGCTTCTATCTTGCCTCGAAGATCAGCAGTCACTAGCCATTGTAAATCTCCTCCTGGTGGACCCGGGAGTTGAGCTCCAAGGAATTCCAGATGCGGACGCTCCAGGAACTCAGACAGTGCATCCAAATCCCTCTCGAAGATCAGTTGGCCTTCGTTGCCCAACTGGTAGAACTTGCTGTATTGAGATTCCATCTATAAGAATTTAGGATGAGAGAGTTAGTGAAGTGATCAAGTGTGTCAAATCTTTATGTAGTAATGTAAGAATTTGGAGGAACATGAATTTTTTTTGAGAGAAAGAATTCCCAAGGATAAGAGAGGAAATAGTTTTCATAAATACTCACTTTGGTTTCTGAAACTAAGTTTTTGTTCGGACGTCCATTCTAACTAGGGTCTCCTATGGTCAGGATGGCTCTAATACTAACTTGTCAACACCCTGATTTTTAATCCCAGATGCCTATTATGCCATACATCACAATCCCGGGATTACCATTTTTGCGAGACATAGCAGATTGGATATCACAGTCCATCATCCATTACAAACCATAATAAGGTTTTACACGAATAAAGGATCCCATGATCCAGTCTTAATACAATCAAGCAGCGGAATAAATAGCGTAGTGGTGGGGTCCATATTCAGAGTCACAGGCAATGATGACGATGGAAGATAGTCCTAGTTCTCATAGCTGTCCTGCTATCCTTCATCTTGGTAATCTCCTTCATAGTCTGGCCATAGGAATAGCCAGGGACAAAAGCTATGAGTACTCTTTAAGTACTCGCAAACTATCACTAACAAGTGAGATAGTTCTAGTAGGAATGCTAACTCTAGGTTTACTTATAAAGTTAAGTTTTGAAACCTAAGCTGAGTTCAGAAACAAAGAAAGATAAATGAAGTTTGAAAACACTTAAGTGGGAACTTAATTATCATAGTCACAACTCTATTGTGGTCAAGTCATGTCACAATTCATTTCATAAGTTGTTTCGAAAACGTCTGACAATGGAACAGTATGGCCACTCCAACTGTCCATAACCGTGGACGCGGGTATTCGAATAGTTTGACACTCTGCAGAGGTGGTACACTTTCAGCACAAGATTTGATACATCTGTCAGGGATAATCCTGAATCATCATACTTAGTATGCAGATAATCAAACATAACCTTTCCTTTACACACCCTAGTATAAGCACCTCTCCTATGAGCATGGCCTCCCAACCATGACCATCTGTCATCTTGGGCACTACATAGGTGGACAACATTGAGAGGTAGCCTCAGCTAAAACCTCTCCCTCGAGGGAACTAATACTAATGCATATAAACTTCTGGCTAAGCCTTACCCAATTCAGGTATTGTGGTTGTACAGTAAAATTGGAATGGTATCGCATCCGAACCCAACCATCAGTTTTTATAAAAGGGGCTAAGGCTCATGCCTCAACATTGTCATCATCATAAACCATTTGTGTTTCTCAACACATGTTAAAACATCTCAATATAATGACTCATCATTCCAAGGTTTTCACAAGTCATTTTCACCAAGTATTCCCATCTAAAGTGGTCTAGTTTTGGTTTTGCTCTAAACTACTAAGTTAAGTGTCTTCACTAAGGTGGGATGATAGTCTCAATCTCATGCCATGGAATGACATGTAAGTCTAACTAGGTAGGTCAAGTTTTATAATCTTTATTCTACCTTCAAACAAAGTAAAGGACTTTGGTAAAGTAAGGAAAGTAAAGCTTGTAAATAAAACTTGGAGTAGGTATAAGTCAAAATGGTATAACCAAAGCATGCCTAATGCATTTGCTTAGGTTATCTAGTCTGCAAGGTGTCAACACCCGAATTTTTAATCCCAAATGCCTGTTATGCCATACATGGCAATCCTAGGATTACCATTTTTGCGAGGCATAACAGATTGGATATCACAGTACATCATCCATTACAAATCATAATAAGGTTTTACACGAATAAAGGATCGCATGATCCAGTCTTAATACAACAAGCATCGATATAAATAATAAAGTTAAGTTTGAAACCTAAGCTAAGTTCAGAAACAAAGAAAGATAAAATAAAGTTCTAGAATCACTTAAGTTGGGAAGCTAGTGTCATAGTCACAACCCTGTTGTTGTCAAGTCAATATTCATCATTCATTTCATAAGTCATTTTGAAAAATATCTGACAACGAAACAATATGGCCACTCCAACTGTCCATAACCACGAACGCGGCTATTCGAATAGTTTGACACTCTGCAGAGGTCGTACACTTTCACCACAAGATTCGATACATCTGTCAGGGTTAACCCTGAATCATCATACTTAGTATGCAGATAATCAAACATAACCTTTCCTTTATACACCCTAGTATAAGTACCTCTCCTATGAGCATGGCCTCCCAACCATGACCATCTGTCATCTTGGGCACTGCATAGGTGGCCAACCTTGAGAGGTAGCCTCAGCTCAAACCTCTCCCGCGAGGGAACTAATACTAATGCATATAAATTTCCGCCTAAGCCTTACCCAATTCAGGTATTGTGGTTGTACGGTAAAATTGGAATGGCATCACATCCGAATTCAACCATCATTTTTTGTAGAAGGGCTAAGGCTCATGCCTCAACATTTTCATCATCATAAAAAATTTGTGTTTCTCAACACATGTAAAAACATCTCAATAGAATGACTCATCATTCCAAGGTTTTCACAATTCCTTTTCACCAAGTGTTCCCATCTAAAGTGACTCAAGTTTTGATTTAGCTCTAAGCTACTAAGTTAAGAGTGTTCACTAAGGTGGGATGCTAATCTCAATCGCATGCCATAGAATGAAATCTAAGGTTATCTAGATAGGTCAAGTTTTATACTCTTTATACTACCTTCAAACAAAGTAAAGGACTTTGGTAAAGTAAAGAAAGTAAAGCTTGTAAAGAAAACTTGGGGTAGGTAATAATCAAAGTGGTATAACCAAACCATGCCTAGTGCATCTTGCTTAGGTTATCTAACTTAAATCTAGCTTGCTAACAATATCTTGCCTTGGTCGGTGCAGTGGTTGATGTTTTCTTCTTCCTCCTCTTGGTAGAACTCCTCCTCCTCGTAAGCTTGGTCGGTACTATCGTCTATAAATACATACGGAGTACACAATCACCAAACAATACTTAACTAGTCTACTTAGCACTCTAAGGCACAAATTTGATGATCTATTATCATCACAAGCATCACAAGGTTTTATGAACTAACTTCATCCTTTTTATTTGAGAAAAGTAATTTCTACTCATTGAAAATATCTAAGATTTAATATTCTCCAATTAAAATATGGGATCATGTGGACACATGCCATCACCACATATTCTAACATATGGGAATGTGATTTCAAGGTTGGATCACATTTAATTAAGTTTAAGTTTAATATTTAATGATTTAAAGTGACTAGAAATGCCTATATAGCATTATTTTGGTACTAGTCCAAAGTCACTGCATGTAAACCTTAATATTATTACATATTCAGATAGGTATGGTTAGATGTGATTTTTTAGAGTTGGAATCAACTCAAAAGATATTATGGTTGATTTTATAAAAATGTTTGAATGAGTAAAAGCTTTTGTCTTGTTATTTTTACTAGGAGAGATCTCTAACTCTAAATGAATTAAATCCAACGGGCTTGGATAGATCTTTTCAGAAGCTTTCCAACAAAATTAGAATCACTGAATTTGGTTTATCAAATCTTCCTGAATTTATTTTTGAACTAAGGGACAAAATCTAGTTTTAGTTACAAAGGAAAATGCTAAATTTGAATCTACGGGCTAAGGCGGGAACACTAATGGGTCGGCCCAGTCTCACTCCGCAGCGCTGAGGACAGCTGACAGGGGGGTCCCACATGTCAGTGGCTCTTTAAACGCGAAGCGGTACGGGGCAACATGGACCGTTGGATTAGAAAAAAGATCTACGACTAGGGCTTGTCATCGACGATGGACAGGTCACCGACGAGGTGTAACCCTAGCGGCTCGGTGGGAGTATGGGGCGCCTTACGGGGGCTCCGGTGAGGGTCAGTGAGGCAGGCAAGCGAACAAGTCGAGGACGGCGGTTCTCCTGGTACTGGCGGCATGCCGAGAGATGGCCTGGATCAACGGCTCCCTTCTTCTCCCTCCGCGGTAGACTCCGGCGAAATTCCGGCGCTGCAGACTATGGCTTGCTCCGGTGGGGATTCTAGGAGGTTTCTGAGGTGGAGTGGATGGAGCTGGTGTGACGAATTGGTGATGGGGAGCTCTCTATTTATAGGCTCGGCGAGGCGGCAGAGAAGCATGAGCGGAGCTTGACGTGGTCGACGACACAGCGAGCTAGAGGTGTGGACAGTGGGCTAGGACGGTGGGCGGTTCCCTGGCGTTCGTCAGGGTGGTGCGCATGCAGTGAAAGGTGGTCGGGAGAGGTGAGTGGCACGGCGCGCATGTTGCCTCTGTCGACGACGAACTTTGCGGTGGCTGGCGACTACGGGGCACGCTCGGGGAAAGGGGCATGTTTGGGAGCTTCCTATGTTGGTGGCGATCATATAGGTGGATGGCGAGTGCTCGGCGGGGTCTGGCTGAGCAAGGACGGTGCACGCTCTACGGGCGGCGTCGGCATGGCAGACAGGTTCCGGGTGCAGCGGTTCCTGGCTGACCCAGGAGGTGGACCACGAGCGACGTGCTGGACATGGTGGGCGAGGCTGGCGGCTGCTGTGGCACGCTGTCGCTAGTGAGGTGCTCGATTTGGGCTCGGCATTGATGTCCATGACCATTTGGTCGGGGCACAGTGCTTGGCCGGGCTAGCAAAGGGTAGGGGTGCACTAGGGTGTCTCTGGTTGCAAAATGGGAGACCACATTGGTCCAAACACTGCTCACAATAGTTTTTGTGATTTTTTCCAGATTTTTGCACACAAGGTGTTTGACAAAATGGCCAAAGAATTTAAGTTTTAAATTTTGAGATGATTTTTGGTGGAGTTGTAGATCACATGCTTGAGCATCTCTGGTTGCTTGGGAATTGAAAATGGAGTTCATTTGAGTGGTTTTTGAATAAGTGTAATCTTGATACCTACACTAGATTCAATTTTCAAATGTCATTTAAAATTAGGGTTTGAAAGTTTTTGGGATGAAACAAAGTGGGCCTTGGTACATCACTACTTGTACTAGCAAGGGGTGCAAAGATCCACAATTGTTTATGTTAAGATTTGAGTTCTAGGAATAGCCAAAGTAGGCATGGTGATTAAAATGGCACAAATGACCATTTCTTTATTTTATTCCTTTTGATTTAGTTTTATTTGGGATTTTTTTGGGAATGATCTAGATGATGTTTAGTTCACCTTAGAATCATTTTACAATCAATGGATCACTCAAACATGGCAATTCAAAACAAATCCTATTTTAAATGCACACACATATGAATGCTTAATCATTTTTAAATGGAAAAGTTTTTGTTAACCATAAATTAGGTAGATTTGATCTTAATAACCCTGGATTAAGTTTTGGGATGTTACAAACCTTCCCCCCTTAAACAAAATCTCATCCCGAGATTTACGAAAGAATACTAGGAACTAAAGAGATCTAGGAACTCTGTCCTAATGTAATCTTCTTGCTCCCAAGTGGCTTCCTCTTCGGTATGGTTGCTCCATTGAATCTTGAGAAATTTGATACTTCTGGTCCTGGTGGTTCTGTAAGATTCTTCCAAGATATGGATGGGCACTTCACGGTTCGTCAGATCCTTCTTGATATCAACGGCTCAGTGATCGATGTTCTTGAAAACTTCAGTCTTCTTCGGCACTTCTAGGCATTTGTGAAGTAACGAGATATGGAACACATTATGAATGGCTGACATCTCTTTAGGCAGTTCCAGTTGATACGAGACTTCTCCTCGACGGTTCAGAATCTTGAAGGGCCTGATATATCTAGGGGCTAACTTTCCTTTCAGACTAAAGCGTTGCATTCCCTTCAATGGCGAAACCTTGAGATATACAAAATCTCCGACATTGAAAGTCAGGTCTCTCCTTCTCTTGTCGGCATAACTCTTTTGTCTGGACTGGGCTATCTTGAGGTGTTCACTGACCTTGTTAACCTTATCTTGGGCTTCTCAGAGAATGTCGGGTCCAAAGATCTGACTCTCTCCTACTTGCGACCAATTCAAAGGGGTGCGACACTTTCTTCCATATAAGAACTCAAATGCTGCCATTTGCAAACTAGCTTGATAACTATTGTTATATGAGAATTCTGCGAAAGGCAGGCAATCTTCCCATTTTGATCCATACTCTAACACACAAGCTCTCAACATATCTTCTAGGATTTGGTTGACTCTCTCAGTTTGTCCATCACTTTGCGGGTGATAAGCGGTGCTAAAATTCAACTTGGTTCCTAATCCTTCCTCGACTTTCTGCCAAAATCTTGAGGTAAACTGGGTTCCTCGATTTGATACTATGGTCTTGGGGGTTCCATGCAGACTAACAATTCTAGCAATGTACAATTCTGCTAGCTTCGAACTCTGGTAGGTTGTCTTGACAGGTATAAAATGAGCTACCTTGGACAGTCTATCAACGATGACCCAGATTGAGTCATTTCCCCTACTAGAAGTAGGCAAACCTGTGATAAAGTCCATTCCGACAGAATCCCATTTCCATTCCGGAATCTGCAATGGTTGCAACAGTCCTGTGGGCCTCTGATGCTCTGCTTTGACTCTTTGACAGAATTCACACTTGGCGATGTAGCTGCCGATTTCTCTCTTCATCTTGTGCCACCAAAATTGCTCTTTCAAATCTTGATACATCTTCATTCCTCCGGGGTGGATAGAATAAAGAGTATCATGAGCTTCCTGCATGATAACTTGCTTCAGCTCCGAATCTCCTGGCACACAGATACGGCATTTGTACCACAGAACTCCTTCTTCGTCTTCGGTGAATCTAGGTACCTTTCTTGTACCAATACGATGTTTGATTCCGTCGATACTTTCATTTCCCTTCTAGGCTTCCTTGATTTGGCTAATCAAAGTGGGTTGAATTTCAATGCTAGCTAAAAATCCTTTGCTAACAAGCTCAGTTCTAAACTGCTCCAACTCCTCATACAAACTTGGTTGCTTCTCTTTGATCATGGGGTATAGCCTACACGGCAACCTGCTAAGAGCATCCGCTACCACATTGGCTTTGGCGGGGTGATAGTGAATGTCAAGGTCATAATCCTTGATTAACTCTATCCATCTTCTTTGCCTCATATTCAGCTCCTTCTGAGTGAAAATATACTTCATGTTCTTGTGATCTGAGTAAATCTCACAGCGATTACCCATTAGATAATGACGCCATGTCTTCAATGCCAAAACTACGGCTGCTAATTGAAGATCATGGGTCGGATAGTTCTGCTCATGCTGCTTTAGTTGTCTAGACAGATAAGCGATGACTTTGCCTTCTTGCATCAATACACATCCGAGACCAATCTTGGATGCATCACAATACACATCAAACGGCTTCTTGATATCTGGCATGATCAATATTGGGGCTGAAATCAATCTCTTTTTCAACTCTTGGAAACTGGCTTCACATTTGTCGGTCCATTCAAACTTCTTGTCCTTCTTCAACAATTGGGTGATGGGTCTAGTGATGCTTGAAAATCTTTCGACGAACTTGCGGTAATATCCTGCTAATCCGGGAAATGCACGGACTTGGGTTTGAGTGGTGGGGGCTTCCCATTCTTCGACATCTTTGATCTTGGCAGGATCGACAGAGACTCCTCCGACAAACACAATATGCCCTAGGAATCCTACTTCTTTCAGCCAAAACTCACATTTGCTAAACTTGGCATATAACCGATGCTCTCTTAGGGTTTCTAGAATTATTCTCAGATGTTGCTCATGCTCTTCTTCTGACTTGGAGTAGATAAGGATATCATCGATAAACACAACAACAAACTTATCTAGGAAATTCATAAAGATCTTATTCATGAGATTCATGAAATAAGCAGGGGCATTGGTTAATCCAAAAGACATAACCGTATACTCGTATAAACCATAGCGAGTAGTAAAGGCGGTATTCGGAATATCCATTGCACGAATCTTAAGTTGGTGATAACCAGTCCTAAGGTCAATCTTTCAGAATACCTAGCCACCAGTCAACTGATGAAACAGATCTTCTATCTTTGGCAAAGTGTACTTGTTTTTGATGGTGACGTCATTTAGCTTTCTATAATCGGTGCACAGACGGTTGCCTCCATCTTTCTTGTCGACAAATAACATGGATGATCTCCATGGCGATGCGCTTGGTTGATAAGCCTGTTGCTAACATGGCATCCAACTGCTTCTTCAATGTCACTAACTCTGAGGGGTTCATGCTATAGGGTCTCTGGGCTATGGGTCCGGTTCGGGGGATTAGTTCGATAATGAACTCAATATCCCTATCCGGGGGCATACCTGGCAATTCATTTGGGAATACATCAGGGTATTCATAGACTACTCTGACTTGGTCTATGGTGGGTAGGGCTAGACTCTTGTTGCACTTGAATTGACAGGGTAAGGTTTCAGATATATGCTCTACTGTTACTCCAGAGCTACTGGTCATGGTGATGGCTTTCTTAGCACAGTCTATTAGTCCTTTATGCTTTGACATCCAGTCCATACCTAGTACTACTTCCAATCCTTTGGTTCCAAGTACTATTAGGTTGGCATAAAATTTTATCCCATGTATTCTGATAGGCACAACTTTGCAAATTTTTCTAGCTTTCGTAGTCGAACCGGGAATTTGAACTATCATGACATGCTTCAAGTTGGTTGGGTGGATCTTACTAGTGCATGCAAATTCTTCGGTGACAAATGAATGCGATGCTCCAGAGTCAAACAACACTCTTGCTAAAACTGAGTTGACAGAAAACATACCCAGCACTACATCTGGCGCTTCCTGGGCTTCCTCGGCGTTCATGTGGAAGAGACAACTGTTGTGGTTGTGAGGATTCTCTTGGGAAAACCTTTTTCTTGGTTGAACAGGACGCTGCTGTTGAGCTGGGGTATTCACATTGGCAGTGGCGGCAGTCTTCTTGGGGCACTCATTGGAATAGTGACCCTTCACTCCACACTCGAAACAGGTGATCTGAGACTTGTCTTTAGCTGCGACCGGCACAACATTGCTTCTAGTTCTGGCTGCAGTGTTGTTGTTGTTGTTGTTGCTCTTGGGAGGCGCAAGGTTGAACTTGTTGGTGTTGTCGGAGTGATTGTTGTTTCCTCCGGGCTTCACATTGTCTCTGCTACGGTTGAGGTAGCTTGGGCGAGACATTGGGGGTCAGTTGGTTCTTGGTGCATACCCTGCAGACGGGTTGGGACGGTACTTCTGGTGACTATTGGATCCATCTTGGTGCATCATACGACGTTTGTGGTTGTCGTTTGCCTGGTTAATCTTCCCTTCCATCTGAATGGCAGAGTCGACTAGCTCTTCGAGATCCTCGAAGCATATGTTGACGAGGACAGTCTGCATCTCATCATGCAGTCCGTTCAGGAATCTCTCCTTCTTGGCCTCCGTGTTGATCTCATGAGGTGCATACCTGGCAAGCGACATGAATCTATCATGGTACTCCACTACAGTCATTCTGCCTTACTTCAAATCTCGGAATTCATCCCTCATTCTGGTGACTAGACCCTGCGGCACGTGGGTGCGACTGAACTTGATTTTGAAGTCTTCCCATGTCATCACTTGACCATGGTTCATTGTGCGGATACTACTCCACCATGCTCTTGCATCTCCTGCCAAATAGTGGGTGGCAAAGAGAACCTTCTCATTGGCATCTACTCCAGCTACTTCCAAATTGTTCTCCATCGTCTGCAAGCAGTCATCAACATCTAATGGGTTCTCTGAAGTGCTAAAGATTGGGGGATTGGTATACTGGAAATTTTTCAACTTGGATCCTTGATGATCCTGATTTCCATGCCCTTGGTTGTTTTGGGCCATATGGGATATCTGCTGCAGTGTTGCTAAGTTGGCCTGGCGTTCTGCCCTGCTTGCTTCATGGTCTGCAACTAACATCTACATAATCTGCAGCATTGGGTCTTGCGATGAGCTGCTCCCTCCTGGGTTTCCACGAGTCATCTAAAGATTGAGATAGATAAAGGGGTAAGAGGGAAAGTTCTAAGATTCATGGTTTTGGGTTTCAAAGCTAAAACTTTGAGTTTGACTCAGGTTTTGCAACTAACTCCATTTCATTCATTGAAACAAGCACACGATACAAACACACACACACCACAACAAGGAAAATAGATGGTTTTAAGAACCATTCTGTAAGCTACGATACAATGGGACTGATACATCTAATGCTACGATAGTGCTCTAGTGCATCTACTCATCATCTATGAAGTCGGAGTCCTCATCGTTAGTGTAGAAGTGCACGACATCCTCCTCCAGAAAGTCATCGTCATTGCAGAGGTAAGAATCCATATCTCCCTGGATGTCTTCACCCTCCTCTTCTTCCTCCTTTACTGCAAGCTGAGCTTCTTGCTCCTTGATGGTCTTCTTGAGGTCGGCCACCTTCTTGCGAAGATGGGCGATGGTGCGATACTTCTTTTCGCACTGGAGGCGAAGAGAATGACGGTCCTTGACAAGCAGTGAGAAAGGCTGGGCCTTCTGGTCAGCAATGGCACAGTTGTGGTTGGCAAACTCCCTAGCATTGTCCAACTCCTTCTGGCGATCGTACAGTAGGAAGTCAAGGTTCTCCACTTGACGCTTCAATTCCGGGTGACCTGGCATCTCCATTGGCATTCCCATGAAGTCACGCCTTGCATAGTGCGCAAAGCGGGTTCCTTGGATTTTGTTGACACTGAGGGCACATAGACGTGCGAGAGCTTCATGCATTGCCCTGGCTAATCCATCTAGCCAGTTGTTCTCTCTTACGAAGAACTAGATTCTCCCGAACGTTGGTGCTTCTATGCTTCCTCGAAGATCAGCAGTGACTAGCCATTGTAAATCTCCTCCTGGGGGTCCAGGAAGTTGAGCTCCAAGAAACTCCGGATGTGGGCGTCCCAATAACTCAGATAGTGAATCTATATCCCTCTCGAAGATCAGTTGGCCTCCATTGCCCAACTGGTAGAACTTGCTGAACTGAGTCTCCATCTACAAGAATTAGGGATGAGGAAGTTAGTGAAGTGATCAAGTGTGTCAAATTTTAGGTAGTAATGTAACAATTGGAGGAACATGAATTTTTGAGAAAGAATGAATTCCCAAGGGTAAGAAAGGAAATGGTTTTTCATAAATACTCACTTTGGTTTTGAAATTAAGTTTTTGTTCGGACGTCCATTCTAACTAGTGTCTCCTATGGTCAGGATGGCTCTGATACCAACTTGTCAACACCCGGATTTTTAATCCCAGATGCCTATTATGCCATACATCGCAATCCCAGGATTACCATTTTTGTGAGACATAACAGATTGGATATCATAGTACATCATCCATTACAAACCATAATAAGGTTTTACACGAATAAAGGATCTCATGATCTAGTCTTAATACAACAAGCAGTGGAATAAATAATAAGCATAGCGGTGGGGTCCATCTTCAGAGTCACAGGCAATGCTGACGATGGAAGATAGTCCTAGTTATCATAGTCGTCCTACTGTCCTTCATCTTGGTAGTCTCCTTCATAGTCTGGCCATAGGAATATCTAGGGAAAAAAGCCATGAGTACTCTTTAAGTACTCGCAAACTATCACTAACAAGTAAGGTAGTTCTAGTAGGAATGCTAAACTCTAAATTTAATTATAAAGTTAAGTTTGAAACCTAAGCTGAGTTTAGAAACACAGAAAGATAAAATAAAGTTCTAGAATCACTTAAGTTGGGAAGATAGTGTCATAGTCACAACCCTGTTGTGGTCAAGTCAAGATTCATCATTCATTTCATAAGTCATTTTGAAAAATATCTGACAACGAAACAGTATGGCCACTCGAACTGTCCATAACTGCGGACACGGCTATTCGAATAGTTTGACACTCTACAGAGGTGGTACACTTTCACCACAAGATTCGATACAACTGTTAGGGATAACCCTGAATCATCATCCTTAGTATGCAGATAATCAAACATAACCTTTCCTTTACACACACCCTAGTATAAGCACCTCTCTTATGAGCATGGCCTCCCAACCATGACCATCTGTAATCTTGGGCTTGATACATTGCAAATGTATCTATAATTTTTGATGTTCCATGCTTGGTTTTATCTACTTTCTTGTGTTTTGTTCCAACTTTGGAGTACTTTTCATAGACTTTCTTGGACTAACCTATTAACAAGATGCCATAGTGCCAGTTGCCTATTTCTGCTGTTTTTGGTTCCAGGAAAGTCAGAAAATGAATATTCTCGGAATTGGATGGGACAAAAGCCAAAGTTCCTATTTTCCCGGAAGACTCACGGAGCCAGAAGGAGAGTCGGGGAGGGGCCAGGGCCTGGCCACACACCCCCAGGCACGGGCAACCCTAGGCCATGCCAGGGTATGGTGTGGGCCCCCTGGCCGGACACCGACCTTGCCTCCTTCGCCTATAGGAGCCTCCCGATACCAAAACCCTAAATCATCAATCAAATATCCACGAAAAGTTCTGCAGCGCCGCCACCACCGAAGGGGAGATTTGGGGGATAGAAAGCCTCGGTTCCGGCACCCTGCCGGGAGGGGAAGTGCCCCCGGAGCCATCTCCATCAATCTCCACCGCCATCTCCATGACCATTGCCAATTCTCATGATGAGGAGGTAGTAGATCTCTCTCGAGGCTAAGGGTTCTACCGGTAGCTATGTGTTCATCTCTCTCTCTATGCGTGATCATAATGTGATGATGAGCTTGTAATCTAGTGGATCTACCTTGCTACTCAAGTGCTTTATTAGATCTCTGCTCTCCCCATGTGTGCGAAAGTGACAGCGTGCACACCATGGTGGCACTTAGGCTAGAGATTACAAATACTTGTTATGAGTTATATTTGGAGTTGGATGTCTTTATGAAATTGTGGTGTTTGTTGGACTCATCTAGTATTCAAGGTGACAATGTGGGGTTTTCTAGATGGGAATGGCTTACTTCGAGGAGTGCTGTTATAGCCCGACCATGGATTAGAGTGTCCAACTAGAGAGTAGTTCAGCGTAGTATCATAAAGAAGAATATATTTATATGAGAGTGTTCACTAGTGAAAGTATGATCCCTAGGCCTTGTTTCTAAGCATTGGTACACCGTTTGCAATTAGATCTGTTACATGTTTGTTTGCTTCTATCTTTATTTCAGTTTTACTTTAGTCTTTTCCATGCCATCAAGCTATTTTCTATCACCGCTACCACTTATAATTATCTATACCACTTGTATTTCACTATCTTGATTATGACAAGTATATTGGGTGTGTTGGGGACACATGAGACTTCTTGTATCTTGATTGCAGGGTTGCTTGAGAGGGGATACCTTTGACAACTTCCTCCCTGAGTTCGATAAACCTTGGGTAATCCACTTATGGGAAAACTTGCTGCTGTTCTACAAACCTCTGCACTTGGAGGCCCAACAACTGTCTACAAGAATACAAGTGCGCAGACATCAAGCTATTTTCTGGCGCCATTTCCGGGGAGGTAAGATAAAAGGTACTCACATCCTCCAGTGTGAGTGCTCGAAGTTATTTTCTTTAGATTCTTCAATTTTGTCTTTTTGTTTCTTGTTTTCACTAGTTAGGCTTAATGGAAAACAACAACAAAATTAGAGAGCTTTTAGTCTTTACCTTGAGTTAGGACATGAAGTGTTTGAAGAAAAATTAGAGAGCTTTATAGTCTTTATCTTGAGTTAGGACATGAAAATGATCTTTTTAGTTCCCCAACTTTGGAAGATAGCTATTCTATTGCTTATGATGATACTATGCCTCCAATATATGATGATTATAATGATGAATATGATATTTTCAGTCCACCTACTATTGAGGAGAAAATTTATGACTACAATATTCCTCCTATATTTGATGATTATGGTGATGAGAATAATAATGATAGCTATTTTGTTGAATTTGCTCCCACTAGAATTAATAAGAATGACTATGCTTATAGGGAGAGTAATAATTATTTTATGCATGTGGCTCATGATAAGAATGTTTTATGTGATAGTTATATTGTTACTTTTATTCATGATGCTACTGAAAGTTATTATGAGAGAGGGAAACATGGTTTTATGTGTCTCAACAATATTAAGTTTCCCCTCTTTATGTTGAAAGCTTTGAAGTTGCACTTGTTTTGCTTTCCTATACTTGTTGCTTTGTGCTTTCATGACTTGTTTATTTACAAGATTCCTATGCATAGGAAGTGGGTTAGACTTAAATGTGCTTTGAATTTGCTTCTTGATGCTCTCTTTTACTTCAATTCATATTTCTTATGTGAGCATCTTCTCAAATTATCATGCCTAACTTAAAGGCGTTATAAAAGTACTTATTGGGAGATAACCCACAAGTTTTAGATGAGTCTTGGAAGTTATTACTTCAGTAATAACCGCTCCTTATCCTTTTTATTTGCTTTTTGTGCCAAGAGTAACCTCTAATGAGAGAGAAGTAATGATTGGCAAAGTTGCTGTCCCGAAACAGATTTCTGTGCTTCACCGTAAAAATGTGTGTAAAATCTCTGAATATCTTTTTGAGGCGTGAAATTTTGTTCTTCTGCCCTAGGTTGTTATATAACTTTCGTTAGTTCAACACTTTTTGATTTGAGCAACAGAAGGTCTTCGAAAAAATTCGTCTTTACCTGCTGGTCTGTTTTGACAGATTTCTGCTATTTTCTGTATTTGCTTCTTGTTGGTTCCTTTTTTGAGTTCTTTTGGGGAATTGAGCTTTTTGAGGGAAGTGATACAGTAGCTAGTGTTCTAATGGAAGTTTATTTGGTGTTATAACTGAACCTTAAGGCTTATTTATCTTGAGTGCACTAATGTTGCTAATAAAGATTGTGTGAAGTTTTGTATGAAGAAAAATTTTCAGGTGTATGGAAGGAATGAGTAATGAGATGAAGGATGGACTAAAGCTCAAGCTTGGGGATTCCACACGTGTCACCCCAAGAAATATCCAAGAAGTACAAGCGTCAAAGCTTGGGGATACCCAAGGCATCCCCTTCTTCATCAATAAAAATTCCAGGTTTCTTCCAAACGCTTCATTTTTATTGTTTCATGCACAGTTGTGTTGTTCTTGGAGCGCCTTCTTTTTCGTTTTAGCTTTGGTTTTTTGTTTGCTTGGTTTTATTAGTTTTCTGAATAAATTGGTTGGACCCCTCTTTCATACATTGGTTTGCAAATAGTTTGATTTGGTTTGGTAAAGAGTAGGAAAGTTCATGCTTATGTGGTAAAAAGAGCTCGTTTTTGACTGTGGCCTATGCTCTGTCATGCCATGCTTGATATTGTTTTTGATTTATGCTTAGTATTCTTTGTTGTAGCATGAATTGTTATAAAAAATTGAGATTGCTTAATGTGCCTTGGATGAATCATGTGTTGTTTTAGCATATTAAAGCATAGTATAGTGGTATTCTCCTTTGATGCTTTATTTGGGTTGACTTGGCGCATGCTCACACCATGTTATGACTATCCCAAGTCACCATAATCCTTTATGATCCTTTAGTTTTCAACTTGTAGTATCACTTTGTGCTTTGATCAATGATGTTTTATCGCTCTACATGATTATGGCCATTATTGCTCTCTTAGTTTGTCGCTCCCAGTCTTTTGCTAGCCTCCACAACCAAGTATGAGTTCCACTCATGCATTAAACTCCTTAAACCAAGTTATCCCAAAGAGTCCACCATACCTACCTACTAGCTTATGCTATTCCAAGTATATTCATGCTTTTTGTTTACCTTCCAAATTAAACTTGTTATGAGAAAACTAGTGATTAAAGCTCTCAAGAACTTGATGGCACACTTTACTTTTCTTGCCCTTAATAAACTTGAACCATTGTGTCGTCTATGTTGTATATGCTTGCACTTATTTTTTGGGGATTATCAGAACCATGTTGTCATGGGGAACGCTTTCAACATTGCACGGGTAGTTTGTACCTAGTTGATATCATGCTCTTTTGTATATGGATGTCGTCGGTGTGAAATGAAATGGGAGCTTTTAAGTCCATGGAGTTATGTATATGTGTTAGAGAAACTCCTGGGCCACTGGTCTAATCCATGCTGACATGGTGGAAACCTACAGCGTAACCATAATGAGCTGTCTATGAAGCATTCTTCTTATAAAAAAAGTCCTATATTGAGAGAAAAAAGATAAAAAGAAAAAAAGAGTTTATGAAAAGAGGAAAGAGAGAAAAAAGCACCATATTCTGATGGTAAATAAGAAGATTGCTGAGATGCTCATTGTCTGCTTGCCTTGTCATTTTGATATGGGGATTCGTCCGTATCATCGGGCAAGGGGTACCTCGTTGGCGGTTCTCTATGATACACATATACTTACGATGACAAGAACTTACCGGTGACTAAACTTGAGTAGCATGAGGAGCGGCCCTCGTATACAAGGGACATGAGATTTCTAACTTATACTTCGTCAAGCATATACTCCATAGTTTGTTCACTTTAACCTTAATCACTTCAAGATGCTTATGATAGGGGCAATGAGAGCTGAAAGCTATAAATACCATAATTTTTGGAAGCTCTTTATGAAACTTGAATCTCTGCTTCCTTCTATGACGGCCTTTCTTCCACCATTATATTGAGTCTCCACCTTCTACCTTTATGCACCTACTTTGAGAGCATAGTGGCCATTCTTAGTTCTATGTGCATTGTCCCAAGACTAGTTGGTTGATGCATAACTTGATATTACTTGTTTTAAACTATTTGTATCTAGTCACTCTTATGAACTTTGAAGGTGTCCTATGCATTTATACTCGCTACTCTATGAGGGACAAGCTAAATGCTATTATGCTATGTTTTCTTTATGTGAAACAAACAAACGTCTTGCAAAGAATTTTTATTCATGAACCTTTTGTCTGTGCCTTTTCATGTTGCAACATAGTTTCTTTGTCTTATTTCTAGAACTTTGTCTTTCATGTTATGATTGAAGTACTATGATCCCAACTATGAATGTTTTACAAATACTTTGATTAAGTTTATGATGTTGCATGTCACCTCAAAAATTATTCTTTCTTTTTATCACTTACCTACTCGAGGACAAGCAGGAGTTAAGCTTGGGGATGTTGATACATTGCAAATGTATCTATAATTTTTGATGTTCCATTCTTGGTTTTATCTACTTTCTTGTGTTTTGTTCCAACTTTGGAGTACTTTTCATAAACTTTCTTGGACTAACCTATTAACAAGATGCCACAGTGCCAGTTCCCTGTTTTCTGCTGTTTTTGGTTCCAGGAAAGTCAGAAAATGAATATTCTTGGAATTGGACGGGATAAAAGCCAAAGTTCCTATTTTCCCGGAAGACTCACGGAGCCAGAAGGAGAGTCGGAGAGGGGCCAGGGCCTGGCCACACCCCCAGGCGCGGGTAACCCTAGGACGCGCCAGGGCATGGTGTGGGCCCCCTGGCCGGCCATCGACCTTGCCTCCTTCGCCTATAAGAGCCTCCTGATACCAAAACCCTAAATCATTAATCAGAAATCCACGAAAAGTTCCGCAGCGCCGCCGCCACCGAAGGGGAGATTCGGGGGACAAAAAGTCTCTGTTCCGACACCCTGCCGGGACGGGAAAGTGCCCCCAGAGCCATCTCCATCAATCTCCACCGCCATCTCCATCAGCATTGTTGATTCTCATGATGAGGAGGGAGTAGATCTCTCTCGAGGCTAAGGGTTCTACCGGTAGCTATGTGTTCATCTCTCTCTCTATGTGTGATCATATTGTGATCCTGAGCTTGTAATCTAGTAGATCTACCTTGCTATTCAAGTGCTTTATTAGATCTCTGCTCACCACATGTGTGTAAATGTGACAGTGTGCACACCATGGTGGCACTTAGGCTAGAGATTACAAATACTTGTTATCAGTTATATTTGGAGTTGGATGTCTTTATGAAATTGTGGTGTTTGTTGGACTCATCTAGTACTCAAGGTGACAGTGTGGGGTTTTCTAGATGGGAAAGGCTTACTTTGAGGAGTGTTGTTATAGCCCTACCATGGATTAGAGTGTCCAACCGGAGAGTAGCTCAGCGTAGTATCATAAAGAAGAATATATTTATATGAGAGTGTTCACTAGTGAAAGTATGATCCCTAGGCCTTGTTTCTAAGCATTGGTACACCGTTTGCAATTAGATCTGTTACATGTTTGTTTGCTTCTATCTTTATTTCAGTTTTACTTTAGTCTTTTCCACGCCATCAAGCTATTTTCTATCACCGCTACCACTTATAATTATCTATACCACTTGTATTTCACTATCTCTTCGCCGAACTAGTGCACCTATCCACCTGACAAGTGTATTGGGTGTGTTGGGGACACAAGAGACTTCTTCTATCTTGATTGCAGGGTTGCTTGAGAGGGGATACCTTTCATGACTTCCTCCCTGAGTTCGATAAACCTTAGGTAATCCACTTAAGGGAAAACTTGTTGCTGTTCTACAAACCTCTGCACTTGGATGCCCAACAACTGTCTACAAGAATAGAAGTGCGTAGACATCAGAGCACTGCATAGGTGGACAACCTTGGGAGGTATCCTCAGCTCAAACCTCTCCCGCAAGGGAACTAATACTAATGCATATAAATTTCCGGCTAAGCCTTAACCAATTCAGGTATTGTGGTTGTACGGTAAAATTGGAATGGTATGGCATCCGAATCCAACCATTAGTTTTTGTAAAAGGGCTAAGGCTCATGCCTCAACATTTTCATCATCATAAACCATTTGTGTTTCTCAACACATGTCAAAACATCTCAATAGTATGACTCATCATTCCAAGGTTTTCACAATTCCTTTTCACCAAGTGTTCCCATCTAAAGTGACTCGAGTTTTGATTTAGCTCTAAGCTACTAAGTTAAGCGTGTTCACTAAGGTGGGATGCTAATATCAATATCATGCCATAGAATGACATCTAAGGTTATCTATATAGGTCAAGTCTTATACTCTTTATGCTACCTTCAAAACAAATAAAGGACTTTGGTAAAGTAAACAAAAGTAAAGCTTGAATTAAAACTTGGGGTAGGTAATAGTCAAAGTGGTATAACCAAAGCATGCCTAATGCATCTTGTTTAGGTTATCTAACTTAATTCTAGCTTGCTAACAATAGCTTGCCTTGGTTGGTGCAGTGGTTGAAGTTTTCTTCTTCCTCCTCTTGGAAGAACTCCTCCTCCTCGTAAGCTTGGTCGGTACTATCGTCTATAAATACATACGGAGTACACAATCACCAAACAATACTTAACTAGTCTACTTAGCACTCTAAGGCACACATTTGATGATTTATTATCATCACAAGCATCACAAGGTTTTATGAACTAACTTCATTCTTTTTATTGAGAAAATTAATTTCTACTCATTGAAAATATCTAAGATTTAATATTCTCCACTTAAAATATGGGATCATGTGGACACATGTCATCACCACATATTCTAACATATGGGAATGTGATTTCAAGGTTGGATCACATTTAATTAAGTTTAAGTTTAATATTTAATGATTTAAAATGACTAGAAATGCCTATATAGCATTATTTTGGTACTAGTCCAAAGTCACTGTATTTAAACCTTAATATTATTACATATTCAGATAGGTATGGTTAGATGTGATTTTTGAGAGTTGGAATCAACTCAAAAGCTATTATGGTTGATTTTATAAAAATGTTTGAATGTGCAAAAACTTCTGTCTTGTTATTTTTACTAGAAGAGATCTCTAACTATAAATGAATTAAATCCAACGGGCTTGGATAGATCTTTTCAGAAGCTTTCCAACAAAATTGGAATCACTCTATTTGGTTTAGTAAATCTTCTTGAATTGATTTTTGAACTAAGGGACATAATCTAGTTTTAATTAAATAGGAAAATTTTAAATTTGAATCTACGGGCTAAGGCGGGAACACTAATGGGCTGGCACAGTCTCACTTTGTGGCGCTAAGGACAGCTGACAGGGGGTCCCACATGTCAGTGGCTCTTTAAACGCGAAACGGTACGGGGCAACGTGGACCATTGGATTAGAAAGAAGATCTATGGCTAGGGCTTGTCGTTGACGCCGGACAGGTCGCTGGCGAGGTGTAACCCTAGCGGCTCGGTGGGGGTCTAGGGCGGCTTACCGGGGCTCCGGCGAGGGTCGGCGAGGCGGGCAAACGAACAAGTCAAGGACGGCGGTTCTCCTGGTCCTGGCGGCGTCCCGAGAGATGGCCTGGATCAGTGGCTCCCTTCTTCTCCCTCCGTGGCAGACTCCGGCGAAATTCCGGCGCTACGGACTATGGCTTGCTCCGGTGGGGCTTTTGAGAGGTTTTTGAGGTGGAGTGGATGTTGCTGCTGTGACGAATTGGTGCTAGGGAGCTCTCTATTTATAGGCTCGGCGAGGCAGCAGAGAAGCATGGGTGGAGCTCGACGTGGTCGACGCCACAATGAGCTAGAGGTGTGGGCGGTGGGCTAGGACGGTGGGCGGTTCCCTGGCCGTCGTCAGGGCGGTGCAAGTGTAGTGAAAGGTGGTCAGGAGAGGTGAGTGGCGTGACACGTATGATGCCTCTATCGATGATGAACTTTGTGGTGGCCGACGACTATGGGGTATGATCGGGGAAAGGGGCATGTCTGGCAGCTTCCTGGGGTGGTGGCGATCTTATAGGTAGACGGCGAGTGCTAGGCGGGGTCTGGCTGAGCGGGGACCATGCACGCTCTACGGGCGGCATCGGCATGGTAGACAGGCTCCGGGCATGGTGGTTCCTGGCTAGTCCTCGCTCTGCCTTTGGGCTAGGGTTGGCCTGGCGGTGGAGGTGGACCACGAGCGACGTGCTGGACATGGTGGGCGAGGCTGGCGGCTGTTGTGGCGCGCTGTCGCCGGTGAGGTGCTCGATTTGGGCTCAACATTGATGTCCATGACCATTTGGTCGGGGCACAGTGCTTGGCCGGGCTAGCAAAGGGTGCACCGGGGTGGCTCTAGTTGCAAAATGGGAGATCACATTGGTCCAAACACTGTTCACAATAGTGTTTGTAATTTTTTCCAAATTTTTGCACACAAGGTGTTTGACAAAATGGCCGAAAGAATTTAAGTTTTAAATTTTGAGATGATTTTTGGTGGAGTTGTATATCACATGCTTGAGCATATCTGGTTGCTTGGGAATTGAAAATGGAGTTCATTTGAGTGGTATTTGAATAAGTGTGATCTTGATACCTACACTAGATTCAATTTTCAAATGTCATTTAAAATTAGGGTTTGAAAGTTTTTGGGATGAAACAATGTGGGCCTTGGTACATCACTACTTGTACTAGCAAGGGGGGCAAAGATCCACAATTGTTTCTGTTAAGATTTGAGTTCTAGTAATAACCAAAGTAGGCATGGTGATTAAAATGGCACAAATGACCATTTGTTTATTTTATTCCTTTTGATTTGTTTTTCTTTGGGATTTGTTTGGGAATGATCTAGATGATGTTTAATTCACCTTAGAATGATTTTACAATCAATGGATCAATCAAACATGTCAATTCAAAACAACTTCTATTTTAAATGCGCACACATATGAATGCTTAATCATTTTTAAATGGAAAAGTTTTTGTTAACCCTAAATTAGGTAGATTTGATCTTAATAACCCTGGATTAAGTTTTGGGATGTTACACAAGGGTTTAGCTTGCATTGCTAAAGATGACTTGCTAAGTATTGTACTTGCAAGTGTTAGCTTGCCTTGGGTAGTGTAGTGGTTGAAGTTTTCTTCCTCCTCCTCTTGGTAGAACTCCTCCTCCTCGAAAGCTTCGTTGGTACTATCGTCTATAAATACATATGGAATACACAATCACCAAACAATACTTAACTAGTCTACTTAGCACACTAAGGCACACATTTGATGATCATTATCATCTCAAGCATCACAAGGTTTTATTAACTCGCTTTATTTATTTTATTTGAGAAAAGTAATTTCTACTTATTAAAATTAACTAAGATTTAATATTCTCCAATTAAAATAAGAGATCATGTGGACACATGTCATCACCACATATTCTAACATATGGGAATGTGATTTAAATGTTGGATCACCTTTTAATAAGTTTAAGTTTAATACTTAATGATTTAAAGTATCTAGAAATGCCTATATAGCATTATTTTAGTACTAGTCCAAAGTCACTGCATGCAAAACTTATATTATTACATATTCAGATAGGTATGGCTAAATGTGATTTTTGAGAGTTGGAATCAACTCAAAAGCTATTATGGTTCATTTTATAAAAATGTTTGAATGTGCAAATGCTTCTGTCTTGTTACTTTTACTAGGAGAGATCTCTAACTCTAAATGATTTAAATCCAACGGGCTTGGATAGAGATTTTCACTCGCTTTCCAAAAAAATTGGGATCACTCAATTTGGATTTGTAAAACTCTCTGAATTGATTTTTAAACTAAGGGACAAAATTGATTTAAGTCTAAAATGGGAAAATCCTAATTTGAATTAACTGGGTTAGCATGGGAAACTAATTGGGCCGGCCTAGTGATGCTCCGCGGCGCAGAGGGTGACTGACAGGCTGGTCCCGCATGTCAGCGACACTTAAAATCCGAAGCGGTACAGGGCAATCTGGGCGCTACGATTAGGACACAGATCAACGGTCCATGGTCGTGGTCGATGACAGACTCGTCGCCGGCGAGACCGAACCCTAGAGCGGTCGGTGGGGGTCTACTAGGGATGTACCAGGGCTCCAATTAGTGCGGCGAGGCGGGAAAATGAATTGGACAGCGACGGCGGACTCAGGCGAGGTCGCAGCAGGGGCTGAGGTGGACGAAATCGACGGGGACTTCTCCTCCTCTGCAGTGGCTACCTCCGACGGAATTCCGGCGATGTGCTGCTCGAGCGGCTCTGGCGAGAGAGGGGAAACAGTCAGTGGAGAGGGGAGTGGAATGGTGTGAATAATGAGGCTAGGGGTGGCCTACTTATATAGGTTCGACGAGGGGACCGATGGGTGTGGCCTGGCGTCTCCAGCGAGGGCGGTACAGAGGGCTACCGGCGTGGGCGAGGTAGGCAGATGGTGGGCAGTCTGCTGGCGGTCCTCTACGGTGTAATGGCGCGGCTAGGGGTGGTGGCAAATGGTCAGGGGCTTCCCGTGCTCTGGGAGACAAAGGCGGTGCTCGGTGGTGATCATGGCGACTGTGGGTCGCACGGCGGTGCACGGCCGTGTCTGGAGGGTTTCCGGGTTCAAGGCGGAGCGGCGTGCGCGATTTGGTGTCGAGGCGTGGTCTGTGGCATGCTGGTAGCAATCACGCTCTAGCACGCTCTGGCTGCACGTAGAGAGAAAGGGCGGCGCGGCGTTGAGGTGGTCCAGTGGCTAGCAGCGATCGAGGGGTGGACAGGGATTTTTTAAGAGGTGGTAGGGTTAGGCGGTGCTAGCGGGCAAGCTAGAATGGCGTGGCTTGGTCTCTGGCACGTTGCCCGCGTTTGGCCAGCGGTGACCATACTCGGGCGATGCGACACTAGCGCTGCGGGGAAGGGGGAGTGCTGGTCTATGCTGGGGTTGATGTTAGGGGAATAGGGGAGTGCAAAGAGGGTCAAATGAGGGACAAGGGATCAATGTGCAACCGTATTAGTTAAGCCAGAAATTTTTTGCCTGTCACCTATTCGATCAAATGGCCGCATGAGAGAAACTTTTGAATTTTTGAAATATTTTTGGTGGAGTGATTCATCTTATGCTTGAGCATCTAGGTTTGCTTGGGATTTGAAAATGGAATTCATTTGAGTAGTTTTTGAAAAGTGGGATCTATACATATGAACTAGATTCAATTTTCAAATGTCTTTTAAAATTAGAGTTTGAATGTTTTTGGGAGATCACAAAGTGGGCCTTGGCACATCACTACTTGTACTATCAAGGGGTGCAAAGATCCACAATTGTCTGTGTTAGGATTTGAGTGCTAGGAATGTCCAAAGTAGGCTAGGTGATTAAAATGCCAAAAGTGACAATTTGCTTATTTAATTCTTTTTGATTTCTTTTTCTTTGGGATTTGCTTGGGGATGATCTAGATGATTTGTAATTCACCTTAGAGTCATTTTACAATCAATAGATCACTCAACCATGGCAATTCAAAACAACTCCTATTTAAATGCACCCACATATGAATGCTTAAAGATTTTTAAAATGGAAAAGCTTTTGTTCACCCTAAATTGGGTAGATTTGATCTTGATTACTTGGATTAAAGTTTTGGGATGTTACAACAACTAACACTAATCTCCCTCTTCTATTTTCTTGTATTTTGTTTTTGTTTTTGTTTTGCAGGAACAGGGAATATGAAGATTACAAGATAAAGAAAGAGTTTAGTATCTAGTTGGAATTTCTTTATTCTTTTGTAATTCCTCTTTTGTTTGGAAATTGTACAGACAATGTAATACTATGTATTATTAATAAAGTTAATTTTTCTCTCTTTTGTAATTTGAGAATCGTAGTTTCTTGAATTCATATTTCTATAATGTAATCTTCCATTGTTACATTTTATTTAATTTGTTGCTACCGAATAAGAAGTATCCTTTCATTTATTATATAAAGGGAAATAAAGTATTTATATTCACTTTATATACAAGATTTATTTTGTATTAAATTATTGTGATGTCCTTATTATAAGGAATATTGTAATATGCATTTATTATGAAAAGTAATCCATTTCATTGCCTCATTGCAATTCTTTTTCCATTATTATTTTTAAAGGTCCATCAGTTGTATGGCGAAATAAAATTGCATTTCAATTCTCAATTTCAAATATGAATTGAATTGTTTTCCCAAAACACAGAAATATAGTAGAGGTCATGTCGAAATCCGTACCACTTGCCCTGATGTTTTCATCAAAACAAGAGAGTTCCCAACCCCTCACTAACTTCTTTAGTTGCGTGGAAATTATTCGGATTTTCTATGCATGAATGCAATGCACACACATGTGTTCAGCTTATTTCTAAGCTCTAATGCTGGGACATTACAATGTCATTGCATGTGTGTTCTTTTCATAAACCACATGGATCCACTAGATGTTATTGCATGTGTGTTCTTTTGTAACATCCCAAGATTTTAGAAATTGGGACTAGAAAAAAAATATTTTTACATGTCATTCATGAGCATTACATTGTATCCATTCAAAAATTTGCAAGAATTGAATTTGAAAACCCAAACCCTAATATCAAATGCTAATTTATTCCTATAAGGAATTAAATAGGACTTATAGAATCCATTATACTTAGAACAACAACTATTGCTAAATATTACCTTAATGTGATCTAATGAATATTACAAATTTTAGAAATAAATTTAAGGTCAAATGGAGTTCATATGAAAAATTTATGGAGGAAAGAATAAAAAGGAAAATGGAAAAGAATAAAAATAATCTAACCAACCGGCGAAACCGGCCCAGCCCACCTACCAATTGTCGCCCCACCCTATATGCCGCTCGCCCTCTCTCCCTGCGCAGCGCGTAGCAACCACGGCCACTGGGCCGGCCCATCGCGACTACCAGCAGCCCACTCCCCTTTTCCCTTGTTTTTTTCTATGGGACCCGCGTGTCAGCCACCGCTAAACCACCGACAGGTGGGGCCCTAGCATCTTCTCCTCCGACGAGTTCATCTCCATTATGAACTACCACTGCGAAATTCTCTGAATCCGGCCGATTCTTTCGCCCCCGCCTCATAATCCCCTCGCCCCCTTTAAATTCAATCTCTCACCCATCGTTCCCCTTTTTTCGTTTTTCCATGAACCCTCGAGACCTCCAGGGTCTACTCTGATCTTGCCACCGCCATTGCCGAAGCAAGCTCGAGGTTGAGCTTCATAACAACGATTCCCGACGCCTACTCTCCCTCTGTTTCCCCTCACCGAATTCCCCATGATCCTCCACCTCTCCTAACTCCGTTTTATCATCTGCAGGTGGCCAGGGCATCCGGGATTGCTCGCCGGAGTGGCCCACTGCCCGTGGCCTCCATCCGCATCATGACGCTGTTACCGGGAGAAGGAGGAAACGAAGAGGACATATTCGAGACACCCATACTCTTCTCCATTGCGTCGGCCTTTTCCTCATCGTCGGCGAGCACCGCATCCACCACCACCAACGCCTCCCGAGTCGCATCGCCAACCACCTTCATCGTCGCCGCCGCTACCTCGCCAGCATCACCCAGTGCCGTTCGATCCCATATCCACGGCCTAGATCGCGTCCAGCCGAGTCCGAGCTTAAGCCGACAGTGCAAGCCTAGCCAAGACTCAAGCCAAGCCTCAGCCGAGCTGGTCCGCCTCTGCCGTCCGATCCTCATCTAGCGGTCAGGAACACGTTAGTTAAACGAAGGGGTAAGAGCAAATCAGAATCAGCCACATGGCCTGTTGACCATGTAATTCGAATTATAAATATTTAAAATAGCCAAAAATGTATCCAATCTTGTAAAATTCATATAAAATCGAATATAAGTCCAAAATTGACAAATAATATACTGTTGGATTCATGCTCTGTTTAGAGATCACATGATGGTTTGATGATTTGGTGACTTCCCTCAAAACAAAAAAAATATACCGTTGGAATCAGGAAAATATGAAGAATATTAATACTTGATTATATATAACTTTTACCGTATATATTTACTATATTAATTTAAATGGTTTAATGACCTTTTTGGAGTAAATAAATCATAGTAAATTGTATATATCAGAAAAATACAAATAAGGTATCTATGGAATCCTAGTGTTATGTATGACACTAATATGGCCTTATATGTAAGTATTGACATATAAAATATTTTACATGATTTAAACCCTTCTAATTTCTATTTAAATCATAGGAAATTATTGAAACCTACAAAAATAGTGAAATCAATTGCTACTGTTTTGTACTAAAAATAGATACCCATATAAATTACGTGCCAAATTATTTGGTACTGTTAAGACAGAATTCTTACAGAAAGCTATAAATGTATTGCATTAGTATTTAAATCATAGAAAAAGATCTATAAATTCGTTTTGGGTGATTCAAATTGCTGCTAGTTCTAAATTGCATTACCTATCTGGTAGTATTTAAATCACAATTTAATTCGACAGAAACATCCGAACTTTAATTAAAGTGAGTTAAACCCTATTAAATCAATATAGCTTTATTAATAATTGCTTTATTGCATTAAAAGCCTTTCCATATGCCTCATGAGATATATTAATGTTTAGAGAACTAAATATAACCATTGTGACATATTAAATCATCATGCATGCATTGTTCATCATCGTTTTATTGTATTGTGCATAATTGCAATGTTTTGAATGTGTTTGTTGTGTCTTGCTTCAAGCGTAGATTGCGAGGAGTGCAACTATTGTGATTGTGACGAGTGAAATCTTTTCTATTGTGAGGATTATCTGAACAACTACATCTACAACAAAGGCAAGTAGAGCTATCATAAATGTCCTACTATTTTTCCTATGCATGTAGTATGTTTTAGTAGTGATGCATGTGTAGGTGTTTTACTATTATCCTATGATATGACACCTAGGCATGATTGCCATATTTCCATTACTTAAGTTCCTTTGAGCCATCTTATTGTAGTTGCTTAGCCATGCTTATTAGATGTGCAATGGGAATTCATGATTGATTCTATTATAGAAAGATATGTTTTGTTATAATGAAAACAACTCGAAAGTAATGAACCTCTTGGGTGTGATGGGATTGATATTTTTGGTGGTTTCAATGCGGAAAGGCACCCAGGACACTGAGATTGGACATGTTTCTTGTGTAGTAGCTTCCAGTACAACCGCATGTCATTATTTGTCTTAACTAAGTAGGTTGTGGGAACCTGACCCGACGTGACCATCAGATGTAGGGGATGTAGGTTGGTATGGGTTCGTCCTGAGGGCTCAGGGTTCTGCTTCTGAAAGTTTTCGTCTTGGTTTTCTCCCTACCATGGCACAAAATGAGTGTAGTGGTATGAGCGGGTTGACTGCATCGTGCGGGTAAAGTGTACGAACCTCTCGAGAGTGTTATAATCTAAGTACTTAGCCGTGTCCCTGGTTATAGACAACTATGAGCAACTAGGCTTGGAACTGTTTGGAAGATCTCACTCATCCCAATTTCTCAATTATTAAAACTTGATGGGTGAACATGGGTTTAGGAGCATACGAAGCTAAACTGTCTTGTTTCTACATGGGTTTATGATGGTATGTCCTTAGAAGAATTGTTTTAAAGAAAGAAAAGTATTTCAAAACTAGGAAAAAGTTATAGTGCTTTATGCAAATGAGTCTGAGCTCCACCTAGTCAAATATGCATGTAATTGATAGGTTCCATTATACATCCACAAACTAGTCCTACTTGCCAATACATTCAAAGTATTGACCATTCATGGATGCAACCTTTCATGTTGCAGGTTATTATATTTCTGAGCGATTGTTCATAGGTCACGAGACTCCACTCAACAATTGTTCGCCTGTGGCACATTTGAAGGATGGAGATCTACCTTGCATTTGTTTCCTCTATGTACTTGAATAAATTCTGGATCATATTCATTGTATTTATGATGCAGAGTTATATTTGATATCATATTGTACTGTGTGTGCTAGTGAACCGATCCAGGGATTAGCACTATACATAGGAACTCATCCTTTTCAGGAGAGGGTGTTACATCTTTTGATAAACCACACTAATCCACTAATGTCATTGCATGTGTGTTCTTTTCATATGCCACACTGATTCGAAAGATGTCATTGCATGTGTGTTCATTTCATAAACCACACTGATCCACTGGTGTCATTGCATGGCTGTTCTTTTCCTTTGATCCACTAGATGTCATTACATGTGTGTTCATTTCATAAACCACATGGATCCACTAGATGTCATTAAATGTGTGTTCTTTTCCAAAACCACATGGATCCACTAAATGTCATGGCATGTGTGTTCTTTTCATAAACCACATGGATCCACTAAATGTCATTGCATGGGTGTTCTTTTCATAAACCACATGGAACCACTGATGTCATTGCATGTGTGATCTTTTCATAAACCAAATGGATCCACTAGATGTCATTGCACACGTGTTCTTTTCATAAACCACACTGATCCACTAGATGTCATTGCATGTGTTTTCTTTTCATAAACCACATGGATCCACTAGTGTCATTGCATGTGTGTTCTTTTCATAAAAAACATGGATCCACTGAATGTCATTGCATGTGTGTTCTTTTCCAAAACCACATGAATCCACTAGATCTCATTGCATGTGTGATCTTTTCATAAACCACATGGATCCACTAGATGTCAATGCATGTGTGTTCTTTTTATAAACCATGTTGAACCACTGATGTCATTGCATGTGTGTTCTTTTCATAAATCACATGGATCCACTAGTTTTCATTGCATGTGTGTTCTTTTCATAAACCGCACTGATCAACTAGATGGCATTTCATGTGTGTTCTTTTCATAAACCACATTGATCCACGAGATGTCATTGCATGTGTGTTCTTTTCATAAACCACACTTATCCACTAGATGTCATTGCATGTGTGTTCTTTTCATAACACTGATCCACTAGTTCATTTCATGTGCGTTCTTTTCGTAAACCTCATGGATCCACTAGATGTCATTGCATGTGTGTTCATTTCATAAACCACATGGATCCACTAGTGTCATTGCATGTGTGTTCTATTCATAAACCACATGGATCCACTAGATGTCATTGCATGTGTGTTCTTTTCATAAACCACATTGATCCACTTATGTCATTGCATGTGTGTTCTTTTCATAAACCACACTGATCCGAAAGATGTCATTGCATGTGTGTTCATTTCATAAACTGCACTGATCCACTGGTGTCATTGCATGTGTGTTCTTTTCCTAGACCACATTGATCCACTAGATGTGATTGCATGTGTGTTCATTTCATAAGTCACATGGATCCACTAGATGTCATTAAATGTGTGTTCTTTTCATAAACCACATGGATCCACTATATGCCATTGCATGTGTGTTCTTTTCATGAACCACATGGATCCACTAGATGTTAGTGCATGTGTGTTCTTTTCATAAACCACATGGATCCACTGATGTCATTTCATGTGTGATCTTTTCATAAACCACATGGATCCACTAGATGACATTGCATGTGTGTTCTTTTTATAAACCATGTTGAACCACTGATGTCATTGCATGCGTGTTCTTTTCATAAACCACATGGATCCACTAGTTTTCATTGCATGTGTGTTCTTTTCATAAACCGCACTGATCAACTAGATGACATTGCATGTTTGTTCTTTTCATAAACCACACTGATCCACTAGATGTCCTTGCATGTGTTTTTTTCATAAACCCATTTATCCACTAGATGTCATTGCATGTGTGTTCTTTTCATAACACTGATCCACTAGTTTATTTCATGTGTGGTCTTTTCGTAAACCACAAGGATCCACTAGATGTCATTGCATGTGTGTTCATTTCATAAACCACATGGATCCACTAGTGTCATTGCATGTGTGTTGTTTTCATAAACCACATGGATCCACTAGATGTCATTGCATGTGTGTTCTTTTCATAAACCACACTGATCCACTTATGTCATTCCATGTGTGTTCTTTTCATAAACCACACTGATTCGAAAGATGTCATTGCATGTGTGTTCATTTCATAACACGCATTGATCCACTAGTGCCATTGCATGTGTGTTCTTTTCCTAGACCACATTGATCCACTAGATGACATTGCATGTGTGTTCATTTCATAAGTCACATGTATCCATTAGATGCCATTAAATGTTTGTTCTTTTCATAAACCACATGGATCCACTATATGCCATTGCATGTGTGTTTTTTTCATAAACCACATGGATCCACTAGATGTCAGTGCATGTGTGTTCTTTTCATAAACCACATGATCCACTAATATCATTGCATGTGTGATCTTTTCATAAACCACATGGATCCACTAGATGTCATTGCATGTGTGTTCTTTTTATAAACCATGTTGAACCACTGATGTCATTGCATGTGTGTTATTTTCATAAACCACATGGATCCACTTGTTTTCATTGCATGTGTGTTCTTTTCATAAACCACATTGATCCGAAAGATGTCATTGCATGTGTGTTCATTTCATAAACGACACTGATCCACTGGTGTCATTGCATGTGTGTTCTTTTCCTAGACCACATTGATCCAGTGGATGTTATTGCATGTGTGTTCATTTCATAAGTCCATGGATCCAATAGATGTCATTAAATGTGTGTTCTTTTCATAAACCACATGGATCCACTATATGCCATTGCATGTGTGTTCTTTTATAAACCACATGGAACCACTAGATGTTAGTGCATGTGTGTTATTTTCATAAACCACATGGATCCACTAATGTCATTGCATGTGTGTTCTTTTCATAAACCACATGGGTCCACTAGATGTCATTGCATGTTTGTTCTTTTCATAAACCACACTGATCCACTAGATGTCATTGCATGTGTTGTAACAACCCAATTTCGGAAACCCTGCTTAGTTATCCAGAAGGCAAAAATCAGGGGGAACAAAAACTTTCGCTTGTTTAATGCTGTAGTGTTTGTTTGTTGTTTGATTATGCTTATGCATATGAATAGGTATTAGATGATGTACTCCTTAACTCAACTTCATTTGGCAAAACCTATTTAACAAAACTATCCTGGATCTTTCTCCATATTCTGAAATGTTCTGGCATTTCAAAACCTGAGCCAAGATGCCTTGCAAACCAATCTATTTTAGTAACTTCTATTGACAAAACTATGGAGAGATATATAATATAATCTCCTTATGTTTTCAAGACAGAACCTTCAACTATTCTTACCTCTAGAATTAACAAAACCTTTTATAAATCTTTTGAATCCTACTCTTGGTAGAAATACCAAGGCCCCTCACCTTATTCAAACTCCAACCATTCAACATACCACTACCTACCTCAAGCTAGGCTTGAGGGTAGCCCTAGTAGTGGGTGTGCTTTGTTTATAGGATGAATTGCCTTCATCAGCTGTTTGGTTTGTCTGCTTAGGAGATAGTATGAGCCACCCTAGGAGCTCACTCTCTAGGACTCAAGCTACTCCCCACCAACAACTCCTAACCTATACTACAAGTTGGACCTAATCCCTAGAGCTTTGGTGATCTAATCCAAAAGCTTCCAAGCCCATGAGGATCACTAGCAAGCTTGTATCACTTCTAATAAATATACACTTAAACATTATCCACTTGCTGATGCTTTGGTATCTTGCCATCCATCAAAGGAATCATCTGCTCGATTCTAGTCACCAAACCTAAATCTGCCAAATTTGGCTGTCTGGAAAACTATTTCCAAAATCACCTTTTCAAATGCGTCCCTTCCTCCACCCTTGTGCACTTTTGGAAATGCACTTGGACAAACTTGTAAACCAACCTATGTACTACCAAGTACCACTCTTGCCCTTGGTTAGATCATCCTCCAACCCACTTGTTCTAGATGGTTTTGCCGGCAAGAAAATAACTTTTTCTACAAATCTTATAAATTAGCCAACTTGGTTAGAAGCTCACACCCTCATCCTATCTTACTTGGACAAACTCCTTGCATGGTTGTGATCTACTCACATAGTTCTATCAACCCCTACATCACTTGTTCCAATTGGACCCTTGTGCTTCTTAAACCCACAAGGTTCTGAAGGCTATCTGATAATCTGCCTTTGGCAGGCTTATTTTATTCAAAGTTTGAATTCAATCCTTGGAACCCTCAAGCATGAACAAGCTCAAACCTCTATACCATGGTGATATACATCACTTGGTATATCCATCCATATCTTCCATGCCCCAAGCGGAGCTCTGAGCTCCAAGATCCAACAAGGTTTAGTTGGTATGACAACAACTTCACCCTAGATCCTTAATCTCTTGTATTCCACCAAAATCAACTTGATCTATCACATCCCAGGATTGAAAATGCTTGATACACATGGTGTACATCACTTACAGTGATTGCAAGGATTTACCAAATATTAACCATATTTATTATGGCCCAAACTATTTAATTCCTTTAGTGGACAAAAACTCCAAAACATAACCTATAGAAGAAAGTTTGATTTCCTCCAAATCACACCTCCAACGTCAAGCTCTTTTGAAGTCTAATTATCATAACCTATCTTCCAACTTCAAAAATAAAGAGCTTTATTTTTTCTTTTTGTCCATTTTCTTAAATGGAAGAAATGGAATAGTAATTGTTTTAAATTCTTTTATTCATCAATAAATCTTGGGAAAATTCCCAAAGGTGTGACTTCATATCTAAAACCTTTTAACATCAAAAACCAACCATGTCCAAAGTAAAAATATCAAATGATCTTCTAGAAACTACTTCTGCACTTCTTGAATAAATGGATTTAAGAGGACTAACACCCCTTAGAAAAATCCCAAATAAATCCTAGGAATGTACCTTAACCATACCCATCTACCAGTATCATCTCCCCCACCTTTTCCAATGCAAATTTCTGAACTCCTTCACAAGCTCTCTTGTGATCAAAGTTTGCAAAACAATCAAAACTTGAGCTAAATCAAATCCAACCTACCCCAAACTTGTCTAATACACCACCATAGAAACATCACTCCCTCCTGATCGTGTACCCCTGCATCAGCTGCTCTACCCTTGCCTCCTTAGCTCTTGATCAAGTGAGAGAGGGAGAGATGGCCCTACCTTGACAAAATATCTTGCATATTAAAAATAGCAGCAGCCACCACCACTCCCCTCTCTCTGGTCGAGCTACTGGCCCCACATAGCCCCAACACTGCCCTCCTCGACCAATGCCATTGCCCTGCCCTCCCCCATGCTCCCCATGGACTATGTCCACCATGGACCTCTCCCCTTTGGTTTATAAGGCCACATGCCAGTACAGCGCCTCTCCCCTGGCTCATTTGCTCCTTCACCACCCACCTACACTCCCCAGAGCTCCACTACCTCCCCCATGCTCTGCCCCGCTCGAAGGAAGGACGAGAAGAAGTTTCAGCCATTGCTCAAGATCTGACCGTAGCTCTCCCTCTCCTGCCCTTCTCCGCCTACATGTCAGTCTACCGTGATCCCCTCTTCCTCCTCTATCTAACCATGTGTGTATTTTGGCCCAGGACCGCCTCCGACCTCACCGGCGAAGCTCCAGCGAGCTAGGTTCGGGCACCGTCGTGCGAGCTGCTTCCTGGAGGCAAAAGCCACCGTGCCGCCCATCCCCGAGCTCCCAGCTGTCAACCGCATCGCCCTGTCGCCTCCACACCTTCCCCCGAGCCCCCAGGTGATCTCCCCGTCCCACTCGGCCCTTTGCTAGGGTTTGCGCCCCGTCGCCGCGTCGAGAGCTGGGAGACGATGCCGTGCCGTCGATCTCCCCTCTAATCCGACGGTCCCCTCGCGCCCTTACCGCTTCGTCGCGTCGAGCAGCTGATGAGCGGGCCAGCTCTGTCAGGTTCAAACTCAGACCACGCGCGATACCTCGGGCGTCGCGTGGGCCGGCCTGCCTTTGCGCGGCCCAGCATATCCCCAGATCTAGCCCAGTTACCCGTTTTTCCTTTTTCCTTTTTCTTTTAATTCCAGATCCAGAAATGTACCAGTTGGATTAAATCATTTTGAATATAAAAATAAAATCCAAATGCCAAGATCTAAATTTCAGATAGTCCACGGATGTTTTCTTAAACATGCAGAGGTACCACTTGGTCAAAGTAATTTTTATTATTTGTTGGCAATTAATCTGCAAGAAGGAGTAGTTTACATTAAATAAATTACTCAGTGACCTACACATCTCCAAAATGGATGAAATCAAGCTCTGTTAAAAGTTTATCCATAGGCCTACCATCTAGAATTTATCTCAGGTCAAGGTGAAGTAAGGTCACCCTATAGCAAAAATAACAAAAACAGAGAATGTCCGACTTAGGGAATTTCTCTAGGTCAAACCAAATGAGGTATTGATCTAATTCCAACTCCCATGTATGTGTCTTATCAACATCTATCAATCCCTAGTAGCTCGGATTTTATTGAGCTCTGGTTGAATTTTAATGAATTAAACTATTCTATGTACACCTTCTTCACTAGATAAATCCCTCCATTAGTTCTGCATATCCAAAATGAGTAATTTCAATTTATATAGATAGATAATTCCAATACCTACCATGTAATATTGGAATAACACTAAAACCTTCTATAAAATAAATCTGGCGAAAAAGACAAGTACCTTACAAAACTTCCTTTGATGATTTATTAAGGGCATTCTGGTAATTCTTTGGACAAGATTCCAATTCTATGTGGTTCAGTACCTCAAACACTACTTAACAACCCAAGGAAATAATTTTTGGGCCTCCAGATAAGTTCTGGTGAATTATTTCCTCAGACTAGAGTTTATTCCACTATAAAAAGCATAACTAAATCTAGGTAAGTGATAATCTAGTGAAACCACTTGTGTTGGTATTGTTTTGTCAAGACCTATCTGAGGATATCATTGTTGCACATTGGTATCCTACAGACCTCAGGCCCCCACCCCAAGTCCTTGGTAAATAGAACTATCTTCCAAGGGAAAACCCTATTAGGGTAACCTAAGCAATTCCATTACTAGTACCCAACTTCTCCAAAACCTACTAAATTTAGTAGTATGCCTTATGGTTGTTTGCTGGATGGTTGATACCTGTATGCCTTATATTGAATATGGTATTGTCTGCTTGCATGTATACTGGATGACGGCGATAGTGTGATTGTTTGACGCCGAGAAGAAAGGGACTTCTTATTATTATTTATTGAGTATTCCTGGTTATCTAAGGAGAAGTCCAGGGACTTATCACTGATCACATGCAAGACACCATTCTTGAATTCCGATACTTGTCCTACTCTTTTTGTTACCTGTTTGGTATCTCCTTTATAAATTGCATTATTTATCAGCATGTCTGGTTTTATAAATACTGCGCTAATGACTTGGCTCCTCCAAGTTATGAGTTGGTGTCCCTCATGGCACCCACCCGGATGTAAACCTACCATTTAACCCCCCCCCCCCCCTTAGATAGAGGTTATGGCGATTAGCATCCTACCTCGTTGGAAACCATGGATTTTTGTTGAATAAATTGTTTTGGGATTTACCCTACTACAAATGTTTAAACCTGCTATGCAAAACCCTTAGGAAGAGGTGATGACCCACAAGTATAGGGGGTGTATCGCAGTATTTTCGAGGGAAGTGAAACCCAATTTATTGATTCGACACAAGGGCAGCCAAAGAAAATTTATCAGCCTTAACAACTGAGTTGTCAATTCAGCTGCACCTGGAAACAATCTTGATCACATCAGTTTATCAGTAGCAACAGTTTTGTAGTAGGAATAGCAAAGTAACAGCAGTAGTAAAGCAAAGACAGTAGTAACAAAAGCCTTAAACAGTGGGATTCGAGTGCGGTAGGCATAGGGATGGATGGACGGGCGTTGCATGGACAAGAAAATTCACTTAGCAATCAGAGCATAGGGCAATTGCAGATAAATAAGATAAAGCATCCAAGTACTAGACAATCCTAGGCATGTGTTCCATATATAGTCATACGTGCTCGCAATGAGAACTTGCACAACATCTTTTGTCCTGCCAGCCCGTTTGCAGCGGGGCCTCTAGGGAACTACTGATAATTAAGGTGCTCCTTTTAATAGAGCACCGGAGCAAAGTATTAACACTCCGTGAACACATGTCATCCTCACATCAAAGCCATTTCCTTCCGGTTATCCCAATTTCTGTCACTTCGGGGCCATAGGTTCCGGACAACAACGTGTGTATACAACTTGTAGATAAGCCCAGAAACAATACTATCATAATGAATCAATAACATGTTTAGATCTGAAATCATGGCACTCCGGCCCTACTGACAAGCATTAAGCACAACAAGTCGCAAAAAAGTCATAAAGCACTAATAAAAGATACTAGGCACCATGCCCTAACAATCTGATGCCATTACATGAATGATCTCATCTAATCCCTACCATCCCCATAGCCTACAGCGGGGGATTACTCACTCATAGATGGGGGAAACATGGATGGTCGATGGAGAAGCGATGGTGATGATGATGGCGATGATCTCCTCCAATTCCTCGTCCCGGCAGGGTGCCAGAACGGAGTTTCTGGTGCTGTTTCGTGGAATCTAGTGGTGGCGGCAGAGCGGAACTCCTTCTGGAAAAACGTCGAACCGCCAGAAGTTTTTAGGTCAGAAGGCTCCTTATAGGCGAAGAGAGAGGCCGAGGGGGTGCCTGGGGGGCCCACACCCCCCTGGTGTGGCCTGGCCTGGCCCGTGCCACCAGGTGGTGTGGCCACCCCCCGGCTCTTCTCCGTCTCGTATTCTGGCTCCTGGAGTCTTCGGGTGAAATAGGATTTTTGGCATATTTTCCGTAATTTTTCCTGATAGTTGATTTTCTGCAAAAAAGTAGACACCAAGGCAATTCTGCTAAAAACAGCATCAATCTGCATTAGTTGCATCCAAATCACACACGTATAGAGGAGAAACAATAGCAAAAGTGTTGGATGTATCAAGAGGCATCGTTCCAAGCGGATGTTTTAACTAAAGAAGTGGTGATGATGAGAAATGAGGAAATGGGCAAGATAAAGAGAAGGGATGTTTCTATGCCTTTACCAGAACAATTTATCCGTGCAACCACATTACCCCAGGTGCCGGGGCTTAGCTCGTAGTTTTTCTTGTTTAGCCGAGGAAGCTTGTACAATGCTAATTGGGAGAAATCCCTTGAATTCCGCACATGGGCTAACAGTTCTACGGATCTAGAGCCTGTAGCTTACTTCGGCAAGCGTGAGCCTATCTTGGCACGAGTACCGGTGCAACAATTGGGTGTCCCACAGACGGTATGACTTAGGTAGTATGGAAGAAAGTGGAGTCACCAAGTTAAGGTATACGCCAAACTGCGGTTTGGTTATACGTGTGTACAGAAGGCAGGACTATGGCCGGGGGCCACATACTCGTTGGCGGGGAGAACAAACCCAAAAGGAAAAGCATCCTTTTCTAGGGTCGATAAGCGAAATGTTAGGTTTGATTATCCGAACCCCTGTCTACCGTGTGTAGTGGGCCGTGGTTTTATCCCGGCAGATGTATTGATTCTTGTGGGGAAAGTGCGCAAACTCTGCAGAGTATAATCTATTCGAATAGCCGTGTCCACGGTCAAGGACGGTTGGAAAGGTGATGGCTAGGAGTACCCAAATTGGTGGTTTTTGGGAAATATGGACCAATGTAGGGAGGTCTTGAGAGGACCTAAGAATAATGGCTTTGGTTTTACCAGAGATGGTCGAAGATGTTAAAAATGGGGTTTAATCCAAAACTGCTTTCAAAAAGGTTTTCAACAAGGATATGGGGATATCCTGCTTTATAAAACGAAGCATCTTTTCTAAACTCTTTTTCAACAAAGATATAGAGATGCCATAGCTACAAGAGATAATCTAGGCTTTTCAAAAACAACCATAGATAGAGCTATCTTGCCACAGCCAGATTGCATTACCTTGTTTAACTTATCTTGGTGGTTTGCAAGTACATTCAAATGTACTCATGGCATTTTCCCTGGTTATTTACTTGGCCAGGCTTTCAGAAGCTTGATAACGGAAGATTAAGGTGGCGTCCAGCAAGCTAGGCCGTCCTCCTAGTCAATCGCTTGTAGTTGGGGCCTGACTGCGCCCTGCGTGTGACGAAGCTCCATTGTTAAAGGTTGTGCAGCCATAAGGGCAACTATGTAAGTCTTGTACTCGTTATGTTTCGGAAGCTATAATGATACTTGTCGGTTATGTTCCATTGCTCACTAATCATGGGAACGTATATCATAACAGGGATTTCTCGGATGTTGAATCTGGGGGACCCCACATGTGAGTTCTTTTCATAAACCACACTGATCCACTAGATGTCATTGCATGTGTGTTCTTTTCCTAAACCACACGGATCCACTAGTGTCATTGCATGTGTGTTCTTTTCATAAACCACATGGATCCACTAGATGTCATTGCATGTGTGTTCTTTTCCCAAACCAGATGGATCCACTAGATGTCATTCCATGTGAGTTCTTTTCATAAACCACATGGATCCACTAGATGTCATCGCATGTGTGTTCTTTTTATAAACCACATTGAACCACTGATGTCATTGCATGTGTGTTCTTTTCATAAACCACATGGATCCACTAGATGTCATTGCATGTGTGTTCTTTTCATAAACCATACTGATCCACTAGATGTCATTACATGTGTGTTCTTTTCATAAACCACACTTATTCACTAGATGTCATTGCATGTGTGTTCTTTTCATAAACCACACTGTTCCACTAGATGTCATATCATGTGTATTCTTTTCATAAACCACACTAATCCACTAGTGTCATTGCATGTGTGTTCTTTTCATATACCACATGGATCCACTAGATTTCATTGCATGTGTGTTCATTTCATAAACCACATGGATCCACTGGATTTCATTGCATGTGTGTTCATTTCATAAACCACATGGATCCACTGGATTTCATTGCATGTGTGTTCTTTCATAAACCATAGTGTTCCACTATATGTCATATCATGTGTATTCTTTTCATAAACCACACTAATCCACTAGTGTCATTGCATGTGTGTTCTTTTCATAAACCACATGGATCCACTAGATTTCATTACATGTGTGTTAATTTCATAAACCACGTGGATCCACTGTATTTCATTGCATGTGTGTTCATTTCATAAACCACATGGATCCACTAGATGTCATTAATTGTGTGTTATTTTCATAAACCACATGGATACACTAGATGCCATTAATTGTGTGTTCTTTTGATAAACCACATGGATCCACTAGATGTCATTGCATGTTTGTTCTTTTCATAAACCACATTGACCCACTAGATGTCATTGCATGTGTGTTCTTTTCATAAACTACACTGATCCACTAGATGTCATTGCATGTGTGTTCTTTGCATAAACCACACTGATCTGAAAGATGTCATTGCATGTTTGTTCATTTCATAAACCACACGTATCCATTGGTGTCATTGCGTTTGTGTTCTATTCCTAGACCACATTTATCCACTAGATGTCACTGCATGTGTGTTCTTTTCATAAACCACACTGATCCACTAGATGTCATTGCATGTGTGTTCTTTTTTCCTAAACTACATGGATCCACTTGTGTCATTGCATGTGTGTTCTTTTCATAAACCACATGGATCCACTAGATGTCATTGCATGTGTTTTTTCCAAAACCACATGGATCCACTAGATGTCATCGCATGCGTGTTCTTTTTATAAACCATGTTGAACTACTGATGTCATTGCATGTGTGTTCTTTTCATAAACCACATGGATCCACTAGTTTTCATTGCATGTGTGTTCTTTTCATAAACCACACTGATCAACTAGATGACATTGCATGTGTGTTCTTTTCATAAACCACACTGATCCACTAGAAGTCATTGCATGTGTGTTCTTTTCATAAACTACACTTATCCACTAGATGTCATTGCATGTGTGTTCTTTTCATAACACTGACCCACTAGTTCATTTCATGTCTATTCTTTTCATAAACCACATGGATCCACTAGATGCCATTGCATGTGTGTTCATTTCATAAACCACATGGATCCACTAGTGTCATTGTATGAGTGTTCTTTTCATATACCACGTGGTTCCACTAGATGTCATTGCATGTGTGTTCTTTTCATAAACCACATGGATCCACTAGATGCCATTAATTTTGTTTTCTTTTCATAAACCACATGGATCCACTAGATGTCATTGCATGTTTGTTCGTTTCATAAACCACAGTGATCCACTAGATGTCATTGCATGTGTGTTCTTTTCATAAACCACACTGATCCGAAAGATGTCATTACATGTGTGTTCATTTCATAAACCACACTGATCCACTGGTGTCATTACATGTGTGTTCTTTTCCTAAACCACATTGATCCACTAGATGTCATTGCATGTGTGTTCATTTCATAAATCACATGGATCCACTAGATGTCATTAAATATGTGTCCTTTTCATAAACCACATGGATCCACTATATGTCATTACATGTGTGTTCTTTTCATAAACAACATGGATGCACTAGATGTCATTTCATGTGTGTTCTTTTCATAAACCACATGGATCCACTGATGTCACTACATGTGTGTTCATTTCATAAACCACATGGATCCTCTAGATGTCATTTTATGTGTTTTATTTTCATAAACCACATAGATCCGAAAGATGTCATTGCATGTGTGTTCATTTCATAAACCACACTGATCCACTGGTGTCATTGCATGTGTGTTCTTTTCCTAGACCACATTGATCCACTAGATGTCATTTATGTGTGGTCATTTCATAAATCACATGGATCCACTAGATGTCATTAAATGTGTGTCCTTTTCATAAACCACATGGATCCACTATATGTCATTTCATGTGTGTTCTTTTCATAAACAACATGGATGTAGTAGATATCAATGCAGGTGTGTTCTTTTCATAAACCACATGGATCCACTGATGTCATTGCATGTGTGTTCGTTTCATAAGCCACATGGATCCTCTAGATGTCATTGCATGTTTGTTATTTTCATAAACCACACTAATCTACCAGATGTCCTTGCATGCGTCTTCTTTTCATAAACCACACTGATCCACTATATGTCATTGCATGTGTGTTCTTTTCCTAAACCACATGGATCCACTAGTGTCATTGCATTGTGTTCTTTTCATAAACTACATGGATCCACTAGATGTCATTGCATGCGAGTTCTTTTCCAAAACCACATGGATCCACTGATGTCATTGCATGTGTGTTCTTTTCATAGACCACATGGATCCACTAGATGTCATTGCATGTGTGTTCTTTTCATAAACCATATTGATCCTCTAGATGCCATTGCATGTGTGTTCTTTTCATAAACCACATTGATCCATAGATGTCATTGCATGTGTGTTCTTTTCATAAACCACACTGATCCAATAGATGTCATTGCATGTGTGTTCTTTTCATAAACCACACTAATTCACCAGTGTCATTGCATGGGTGTTCTTCTCATAAACCACATGGATACACTAGATTTCATTGCATGTGTGTTCTTTTCATAGACCACATGGATCCACTAGATGTCATTGCATGTGTTTTCATTTCATAAACCATACTGATCCTCTAGATGCCATTGCATGTGTGTTCTTTTCATAAACCACACTGATCCACTAGATGTCATTGCATGTGTGTTCTTTTCATAAACCACACTGATCCAGTAGATGTCATTGCATGTGTGTTCTTTTCATAAACCACAATGATTCACCAGTGTCATTGCATTGGTGTTCTTTTCATAAACCACATGGATACACTAGATTTCATTGCATGTGTGTTTATTTCTTAAACCACATGGATCCACTAGATATATTTAAATATGTGTCCTTTTCATAAACCACATGGATCCACTATATGTCTTTACATGTGTGTTCTTTTCATAAACAACATGGATGCACTAGATCTCAGAGCAGGTGTGTTCTTTTCATAAACCACATGGATCCACTAATGTCACTGCATGTGTGTTCGTTTCATAAACCACATAGATCCTCTAGATGTCATTGCATGTGTTTTATTTTCATAAACCACACAGTTCCGAAAGATGTCATTGCATGTGTGTTCATTTCATAAACCACACTGATCCACTGGTGTCATTGCATGTGTGTTCTTTTCCTAGACCACATTGATCCACTAGATGTCATTGATGTGTGTTCATTTCATAAATCACATGGATCCACTAGATGTCATTAACTGTGTGTCCTTTTCATAAACCACATGGATCCACTATATGTCATTTCATGTGTGTTCTTTCATAAACCACATGGATCCAGTATATGTCATTGCATGTTTGTTCTTTTCGTAATCCACATGGATCCACTAGATGTCATTGCATGTGTGTTATTTTCATAAACCACACTGATCCACTTTTGTTATTGCATGTGTGTTCATTTCATAAACCACACTGATCCACTGGTGTCATTGCATGTGTGTTCTTTTCCTAGACCACATTGATCCACTAGATGTCATTGATGTGTGTTCATTTCATAAATCACATGGATCCACTAGATGTCATTAAATGCGTGTCCTTTTCATAAACCACATGGATCCACTATATGTCATTTCATGTGTTTTCTTTTCATAAACAACATGGATGAAGTAGATATCAATGCAGGTGTGTTCTTTTCATAAACCACATGAATCCACTTATGTCATTGCATGTGTGTTCGTTTCATAAACCACATGGATCCTCTAGATGTCATTGCATGTTTGTTCTTTTCATAAACCACACTAATCCACTAGATGTCCTTGCATGTGTGTTCTTTTTATAAACCACACTGATCCACTATATGTCATTGCATGTGTGTTCTTTTCCTAAACCACATGGATCCACTAGTGTCATTGCATTTGTGTTCTTTTCATAAACTACATGGATCCACTAGATGTCATTGCATGTGTGTTCTTTTCATAAACCACATTGATCCACTAGATGTCATTGCATGTGTGTTCTTTTCATAAACCACATTGATCCACTTATGTCATTGCATGTGTGTTCTTTTCATAAACCACACTGATCCGAAAGATGTCATTACATGTGTGTTCATTTCATAAACCACACTGATCCACTGGTGTCATTACATGTGTGTTCTTTTCCTAAACCACATTGATCCACTAGATGTCATTGCATGTGTGTTCATTTCATAAATCACATGGATCCACTAGATGTCATTAAATATGTGTCCTTTTCATAAACCACATGGATCCACTATATGTCATTACATGTGTGTTCTTTTCATAAACAACATGGATGCACTAGATGTCATTTCATGTGTGTTCTTTTCATAAACCACATGGATCCACTGATGTCACTACATGTGTGTTCATTTCATAAACCACATGGATCCTCTAGATGTCATTGCATGTGTTTTATTTTCATAAACCACACAGATCCGAAAGATGTCACTGCATGTGTGTTCATTTCATAAACCACACTGATCCACTGGTGTCATTGCATGTGTGTTCTTTTCCTAGACCACATTGATCCACTAGATGTCATTTATGTGTGGTCATTTCATAAATCACATGGATCCACTAGATGTCATTAAATGTGTGTCCTTTTCATAAACCACATGGATCCACTATATGTCATTTCATGTGTGTTCTTTTCATAAACAACATGGATGCAGTTGATATCAATGAAGGTGTGTTCTTTTCATAAACCACATGGATCCACTGATGTCATTGCATGTGTGTTCGTTTCATAAGCCACATGGATCCTCTAGATGTCATTGCATGTTTGTTGTTGTCATAAACCACACTAATCTACCAGATGTCCTTGCATGCGTGTTCTTTTCATAAACCACACTGATCCACTATATGTCATTGCATGCGAGTTCTTTTCCAAAACCACATGGATCCACTGATGTCATTGCATGTGTGTTCTTTTCATAGACCACATGGATCCACTAGATGTCATTGCATGTGTGTTCTTTTCATAAACCATATTGATCCTCTAGGTGCCATTGCATGTGTGTTCTTTTCATAAACCACACTGATCCAGTAGATGTCATTGCATGTGTGTTCTTTTCATAAACCACACTGATTCACCAGTGTCATTGCATGGGTGTTCTTCTCATAAACCACATGGATCCACTAGATTTCATTGCATGTGTGTTCTTTTCACAGACAACATGGATCCACTAGATGTCATTGCATGTGTGTTCATTTCATAAACCATACTGATCCTCTAGATGCCATTGCATGTGTGTTCTTTTCATAAACCACACTGATCCACTAGATGTCATTGCATGTGTGTTCTTTTCATAAACCACACTGATCCAGTAGATGTCATTGCATGTGTGTTCTTTTCATAAACCACACTGATTCACCAGTGTCATTGCATTGGTGTTCTTTTCATAAACCACATGGATACACTAGATTTCATTGCATGTGTGTTCATTTCATAAACCACATGGATCCACTAGATTTCATTAAATATGTGTCCTTTTCATAAACCACCTGGATCCACTATATGTCTTTACATGTGTGTTCTTTTCATAAACAACATGGATGCACTAGATCTCAGAGCAGGTGTGTTCTTTTCATAAACCACATGGATCCACTGATGTCACTGCATGTGTGTTCGTTTCATAAACCACATGGATCCTCTAGATGTCATTGCATGTGTTTTATTTTCATAAACCACACAGATCCGAAAGATGTCATTGCATGTGTTCATTTCATAAACCACACTGATCCACTGTTGTCATTGCATGTGTGTTCTTTTCCTAGACCACATTGATCCACTAGATGTCATTGATGTGTGTTCATTTCATAAATCACATGGATCCACTAGATGTCATTAAATGTGTGTCCTTTTCATAAACCACATGGATCCACTACATGTCATTTCATGTGTGTTCTTTTCATAAACCACATGGATCCAGTATATTTCATTGCATGTTTGTTCTTTTTGTAAACCACATGGATCCACTAGATGTCACTGCATGTGTGTTATTTTCATAAACCACATTGATCCACTTATGTCATTGCATGTGTGTTCATTTCATAAACCACACTGATCCACTGGTGTCATTGCATGTGTGTTCATTTCCTAGACCACATTGATCCACTAGATGTCATTGATGTGTGTTCATTTCATAAATCACATGGATCCACTAGATGTCATTAAATGTGTGTCCTTTTCATAAACCACATGGATCCACTATATGTCATTTCATGTGTTTTCTTTTCATAAACAACATGGATGAAGTAGATATCAATGCAGGTGTGTTCTTTTCATAAACCACATGGATCCACTGATGTCATTGCATGTGTGTTCGTTTCATAAACCACATGGATCCTCTAGATGTCATTGCATGTTTGTTCTTTTCATAAACCACACTAATCCACTAGATGTCCTTGCATGCGTGTTCTTTTCAGAAACCACACTGATCCACTATATGTCATTGCATGTGTGTTCTTTTCCTAAACCACATGGATCCACTAGTGTCATTGCATTTGTGTTCTTTTCATAAACTACATGGATCCACTAGATGTCATTGCATGCGTGTTCTTTTCCAAAACCACATGGATCCACTGATGTCATTGCATGTGTGTTCATTTCATAAACCACACTGATCCACTGGTGTCATTGCATGTGTGTTCATTTCCTAGACCACATTGATCCACTAGATGTCATTGATGTGTGTTCATTTCATAAATCACATGGATCCACTAGATGTCATTAAATGTGTGTCCTTTTCATAAACCACATGGATCCACTATATGTCATTTCATGTGTTTTCTTTTCATAAACAACATGGATGAAGTAGATATCAATGCAGGTGTGTTCTTTTCATAAACCACATGGATCCACTGATGTCATTGCATGTGTGTTCGTTTCATAAACCACATGGATCCTCTAGATGTCATTGCATGTTTGTTCTTTTCATAAACCACACTAATCCACTAGATGTCCTTGCATGCGTGTTCTTTTCAGAAACCACACTGATCCACTATATGTCATTGCATGTGTGTTCTTTTCCTAAACCACATGGATCCACTAGTGTCATTGCATTTGTGTTCTTTTCATAAACTACATGGATCCACTAGATGTCATTGCATGCGTGTTCTTTTCCAAAACCACATGGATCCACTGATGTCATTGCATGTGTGTTCTTTTCATAGACCACATGGATCCACTAGATGTCATTGCATGTGTGTTCTTTTCATAAACCAAACTGATCCTCTAGATGCCATTGAATGTGTGTTCTTTTCATAAACCACACTGATGCACTAGATGTCATTGCATGTGTGTTCTTTTCATAAACCACACTGATCCAGTAGATGTCATTGCATGTGTGTTCTTTTCATAAACCACACTGATTCACCAGTGTCATTGCATGGGTGTTCTTTTCATAAACCACATGGATACACTAGATTTCATTGCATGTGTGTTCATTTCATAAACCACATGGATCAACTAGATGTCATTGCATGTGTGTTCTTTTCATAAACCACAGATATCCACTATATGTCATTGCATGTGTGTTCTTTTCCAAAACCACATGGATGCACTAGATGTTATTACGTGTGAGTTCATTTCATAAACCACATGGGTCCACTAGATGTCATCGCATGTGTGTTCTTTTTATAAACCACATTGAACCACTGATGTCATTGCATGTGTGTTCTTTTCCTAGTCCACATTGATCCACTAGATGTCATTGATGTGTGTTCATTTCATAAATCACATGGATCCACTAGATGTCATTAAATGTGTGTCCTTTTCATAAATCACATGGATCCACTATATGTCATTTCATGTGTGTTCTTTTCATAAACCACATGGATCCACTGATGTCATTGCATGTGTGTTAGTTTCATAAACCACATGGATCCTCTAGATGTCATTGAATATTTGTTCTATTAAAAAACCACACTAATCTACTAGATGTCCTTGCATGCATGTTCTTTTCATAAACCACACTGATCCACTATATGTCATTGCATGTGTGTTCTTTTCCTAAACCACATGGATCCACTAGTGTCATTGCATTTGGGTTCTTTTCATAAACTACATGGATCCACTAGATGTCATTGTATGCGTGTTCTTTTCCAAAACCACATGGATCCACTGATGTCATTGCATTTGTGTTCTTTTCATAGACCACATGGATCCACTAGATGTCATTGCATGTGTGTTCTTTTCATATACCATACTGGTCCTCTAGATGCCATTGCATGTGTGTTCTTTTCATAGACCACATGGATCCACTAGATGTCATTGCATGTGTGTTCTTTTCATAAACCATACTGATCCTCTAGATGCCATTGCATGTGTGTTCTTTTCATAAACCACACTGATCCACTAGATGACATTGCATGTGTGTTCTTTTCATAAACCACACTAATCCAGTAGATGTCATTGCATGTGTGTTCTTTTCATAAACCACATGGATCAAATAGATGTCATTGCATGTGTGTTCTTTTCATAAACCACATGGATCCAATATATGTCATTGCATGTGTGTTCTTTTCCAAAACCACATGGATCCACTAGATGTCATTACATGTGAGTTCATTTCATAAACCACATGGATCCACTAGATGTCATCGCATGTGTGTTCTTTTTATAAACCACATTGAACCACTGATGTCATTGCATGTGTGTTCTTTTCATAAACCACATGGATCCACTAGATGTCATTGCATGTGTGTTCTTTTCATAAACCACATGGATCCACTAGATGTCATTGCATGTGTGTTCTTTTCCTAGAACACATTGATCCACTAGATGTCATTGCATGTGTGTTCATTTCATAAATCACATGGATCCACTAGATGTCATTAAATATGTGTCCTTTTCATAAACCACATGGATCCACTATATGTCATTACATGTGTGTTCTTTTCATAAACAACATGGATGCACTAGATCTCAGAGCAGGTGTGTTCTTTTCATAAACCACATGGATCCACTGATGTCACTGCATGTGTGTTCGTTTCATAAACCACATGGATCCTCTAGATGTCATTGCATGTGTTTTATTTTCACAAACCACACATATCCGAAAGATGTCATTGCATGTGTGTTCATTTCATAAACCACACAGATCCACTATTGTCATTGCATGTGTGTTCTTTTCCTAGACCAGATTGATCCACTAGATGTCATTGATGTGTGTTCATTTCATAAATCACATGGATCCACTAGATGTCATTAAATGTGTGTCCTTTTCATAAACCACATGGATCCACTATATGTCATTTCATGTGTGTTCTTTTCATAAACCACATGGATCCAGTATATGTCATTGCATGTTTGTTCTTTTCGTAAACCACATGGATCCACTAGATGTCATTGCATGTGTGTTATTTTCATAAACCACACTGATCCACTTATGTCATTGCATGTGTGTTCATTTCATAAACCACACTGATCCACTGGTGTCATTGCATGTGTGTTCTTTTCCTAGACCACATTGATCCACTAGATGTCATTGATGTGTGTTCATTTCATAAATCACATGGATCCACTAGATGTCATTAAATGTGTGTCCTTTTCATAAACCACATGGATCCACTATATGTCATTTCATGTGTGTTCTTTTCATAAACCACATGGATCCAGTATATGTCATTGCATGTTTGTTCTTTTCGTAAACCACAAGGATCCACTAGATGTCATTGCATGTGTGTTATTTTCATAAACCGCACTGATCCACTTATGTCATTGCATGTGTGTTCATATCATAAACCACACTGATCCACTGGTGTCATTGCATGTGTGTTCTTTTCCTAGACCACATTGATCCACTAGATGTCATTGATGTGTGTTCATTTCATAAATCACGTGGATCCACTAGATGTCATTAAATGTGTGTCCTTTTCATAAACCACATGGATACACTATATGTCATTTCATGTGTGTTCTTTTCATAAACAACATGGATGCAGTACATATCAATGCAGGTGTGTTCTTTTCATAAACCACGTGGATCCACTGATGTCATTGCATGTGTGTTCGTTTCATAAACCACATGGATCCTCTAGATGTCATTGCATGTTTGTTCTTTTCATAAACCACACTAATCCACTAGATGTCCTTGCATGTGTGTTCTTTTCATAAACCACACTGATCCACTATATGTCATTGCATGTGTGTTCTTTTCCTAAACCACATGGATCCACTAGTGTCATTGCATTTGTGTTCTTTTCATAAACTACATGGATCCACTAGATGTCATTGCATGCGTGTTCTTTTCCAAAACCACATGGATCCACTGATGTCATTGCATGTGTGTTCTTTTCATAGACCACATGGATCCGATAGATGTCATTGCATGTGTGTTCTTTTCATAAACCATACTGATCCTCTAGATGCCATTGCATGTGTGTTCTTTTCATAAACCACATTGATCCACTAGATGTCATTGCATGTGTGTTCTTTTCATAAACCACACTGATCCAGTAGATGTCATTGCCTGTATGTTCTTTTCATAAACCTTACGGATTCACCAGTGTCATTGCATGGGTGTTCTTTTCATAAACCACATGGATACACTAGATTTCATTGCATGTGTGTTCGTTTCATAAACCACATGGATCAACTAGATGTCATTGCATGTTTGTTCTTTTCATAAACCACATGGATCCACTATATGTCATTGCATGTGTGTTCTTTTCTAAAACCACATGGATCCACTAGATCTCATTACATGTGATTTCATTTCATACACCTCATGGATCCACTAGATGTCATTTCATGTGTATTCTTTTCATAAACAACTTGGATGCAGTAGATATCAATGCAGGTGTGTTCTTTTCATAAACCACATGGATCCACTGATGTCATTGCATGTGTGTTCGTTTCATAAGCCACATGGATCCTCTAGATGTCATTGCATGTTTGTTCTTGTCATAAACCACACTAATCTACCAGATGTACTTGCATGCGTGTTCTTTTCATAAACCGCACTGATCCACTATATGTCATTGCATGTGTGTTCTTTTCCTAAACCACATGGATCCACTAGTGTCATTTCATTTGTGTTCTTTTCATAAACTACATGGATCCACTAGATGTCATTGCATGCGAGTTCTTTTCCAAAACCACATGGATCCACTGATGTCATTGCATGTGTGTTCTTTTCATAGACCACATGGATCCACTAGATGTCATTGCATGTGTGTTCTTTTCATAAACCATACTGATCCTCTAGATGCCATTGCATGTGTGTTCTTTTCATAAACCACACTGATCCACTAGATGTCATTGCATGTGTGTTCTTTTCATAAACCACACTGATCCAGTAGATGTCATTGCATGTGTGTTCTTTTCATAAACCACGCTGATTCACCAGTGTCATTGCATGGGTGTTCTTCTCATAAACCACATGGATCCACTAGATTTCATTGCATGTGTGTTCTTTTCATAGACTACATGGATCCACTAGATGTCATTGCATGTGTGTTCATTTCATAAACCATACTAATCCTCTAGATGCCATTGCATGTGTGTTCTTTTCATAAACCACACTGATCCACTAGATGTCATTGCATGTGTGTTCTTTTCATAAACCACACTGATCCAGTAGATGTCATTGCATGTGTGTTCTTTTCATAAACCACACTGATTCACCAGTGTCATTGCATTGGTGTTCTTTTCATAAACCACATGGATACACTAGATTTCATTGCATGTGTGTTCATTTCATAAACCACATGGATCCACTAGATGTCATTAAATATGTGTCCTTTTCATAAACCACCTGGATCCACTATATGTCTTTACATGTGTGTTCTTTTCATAAACAACATGGATGCACTAGATCTCAGAGGAGGTGTGTTCTTTTCATAAACCACATGGATCCACTGATGTCACTACATGTGTGTTCGTTACATAAACCACATGGATCCTCTAGATGTCATTGCATGTGTTTTATTTTCATAAACCACACAGATCCGAAAGATGTCATTGCATGTGTGTTCATTTCATAAACCACACTGATCCACTGGTGTCATTGCATGTGTGTTCTTTTCCTAGACCACATTGATCCACTAGATGTCATTGATGTGTGTTCATTTCATAAATCACATGGATCCACTAGATGTCATTAAATGTGTGTCCTTTTCATAAACCACATGGATCCACTACATGTCATTTCATGTGTGTTCTTTTCATAAACCACATGGATCTAGTATATGTCATTGCATGTTTGTTCTTTTTGTAAACCACATGTGTAACACCCCGTCCACTCCTGGGCCCGGGGGGTGTCACTGCTGGTAGCTTAATAGGATATCTAGACTGGCCCCACAGACCAACACTAGTCTTTTCTGCGCACTTTGTCCTCACTCGTGTGCACCCGGTTACCCACTTCCCGGTCGGTCACCCATCCTAGAATTGCTCTAGGCCAAGCACGCTTAACCTTAGAGTTCTTTTCGAATGAGCTTCCGGAAAAGAAGTTGCAACTTGTTGGTATGAGTATTCTATCAATCCTATTAAGCCATGTGTCTGGTCTCACATACACCCACCCTTTAGAAGATCGATGCCCTCATCGATCAAGCACACCCTAGGAACATTCCCTCTTGGCACGCGTCTGTGTGTCTAGTGCCGACACATGTGCCATGCCGTGTCCACTCCGGGCCACACGCGCCATGCTCCACATGTCCCGCCACTAACCCGCACACACCCGTGTAATCGCAAGGGTCGGCTCTGATACCACTTTGTAACACCCCGTCCACTCCTAGGCCCGGGGGGTGTCACTCCTGGCAGCTTAATAGGATATCTAGACTGGCCCCACAGACCAACACTAGTCTTTTCTGCGCACTTTGTCCTCACTCGTGTGCAACCAGTTACCCACTTCCCGGTCGGTCACCCATCCTAGAATTGCTCTAGGCCAAGCACGCTTAACCTTAGAGTTCTTTTCGAATGAGCTTCCGGAAAAGAAGTTGCAACTTGTTGGTATGAGTATTCTATCAATCCTATTAAGCCATGTGCCTGGTCTCACAACATGGATCCACTAGATGTCACTTCATGTGTGTTATTTTCATAAACCACATTGATCCACTTATGTCATTGCATGTGTGTTCATTTCATAAACCACACTGATCCACTGGTGTCATTGCATGTGTGTTCTTTTCCTAGACCACATTGATCCACTAGATGTCATTGATGTGTGTTCATTTCATAAATCACAAGGATCCACTAGATGTCATTAAATGTGTGTCCTTTTCATGAACCACATGGATCCACTATATGACATTTCATGTGTTTTCTTTTCATAAACAACATGGATGAAGTAGATATCAATGCAGGTGTGTTCTTTTCATAAACCACATGGATCCACTGATGTCATTGCATGTGTGTTCGTTTCATAAACCACATGGATCCCCTAGATGTCATTGCATGTTTGTTCTTTTCATAAACCACACTAATCCACTAGATGTCCTTGCATGCGTGTTCTTTTCAGAAACCACACTGATCCACTATATGTCATTGCATGTGTGTTCTTTTCCTAAACCACATGGATCCACTAGTGTCATTGCATTTGTGTTCTTTTCATAAACTACATGGATCCACTAGATGTCATTGCATGCGTGTTCTTTTCCAAAACCACATGGATCCACTGATGTCATTGCATGTGTGTTCTTTTCATAGACCACATGGATCCACTAGATGTCATTGCATGTGTGTTCTTTTCATAAACCAAACTGATCCTCTAGATGCCATTGAATGTGTGTTCTTTTCATAAACCACACTGATCCACTAGATGTCATTGCATGTGTGTTCTTTTCATAAACCACACAGATCCAGTAGATGTCATTGCATGTGTGTTCTTTTCATAAACCACACTGATTCACCAGTGTCATTGCATGGGTGTTCTTTTCATAAACCACATGGATACACTAAATTTCATTGCATGTGTGTTCATTTCATAAACCACATGGATCAACTAGATGTCATTGCATGTGTGTTCTTTTCATAAACCACATGGATCCACTATATGTCATTGCATGTGTGTTCTTTTCCAAAACCACATGGATGCACTAGATGTCATTACGTGTGAGTTCATTTCATCAACCACATGGATCCACTAGATGTCATCGCATGTGTGTTCTTTTTATAAACCACATTGAACCACTGATGTCATTGCATGTGTGTTCTTTTCCTAGACCACATTGATCAACTAGATGTCATTGATGTGTGTTCATTTCATAAATCACATGGATCCACTAGATGTCATTAAATGTGTGTCCTTTTCATAAATCACATGGATCCACTATATGTCATTTCATGTGTGTTCTTTTCATAAACAACATGGATGCAATAGATATCAATGCAGGTGTGTTCTTTTCATAAACCACATGGATCCACTGATGTCATTGCATGTGTGTTCGTTTCATAAACCACATGGATCCTCTAGATGTCATTGAATGTTTGTTCTACTAAAAAACCACACTAATCTACTAGATGTCCTTGCATGCATGTTCTTTTCATAAACCACACTGATCCACTCTATGTCATTGCATGTGTGTTCTTTTCCTAAACCACATGGATCCACTAGTGTCATTGCATTTGGGTTCTTTTCATAAACTACATGGATCCACTAGATGTCATTGCATGCGTGTTCTTTTCCAAAACCACATGGATCCACTGATGTCATTGCATGTGTGTTCTTTTCATAGACCACATGGATCCACTAGATGTCATTGCATGTGTGTTCTTTTCATAAACCATACTGGTCCTCTAGATGCCATTGCATGTGTGTTCTTTTCATAGACCACATGGATCCACTAGATCTCATTGCATGTGTGTTCTTTTCATAAACCATACTGATCCTCTAGATGCCATTGCATGTGTGTTCTTTTCATAAACCACACTGATCCACTAGATGACATTGCATGTGTGTTCTTTTCATAAACCACACTGATCCAGTAGATGTCATTGCATGTGTGTTCTTTTCATAAACCACATGGATCAAATAGATGTCATTGCACGTGTGTTCTTTTCATAAACCACATGGATCCACTATATGTCATTGCATGTGTGTTCTTTTCCAAAACCACATGGATCCACTAGATGTCATTGCATGTGAGTTCATTTCATAAACCACATGGATCCACTAGATGTCATCGCATGTGTGTTCTTTTTATAAACCACATTGAACCACTGATGTCATTGCATGTGTGTTCTTTTCATAAACCACATGGATCCACTAGATGTCATTGCATGTGTGTTCTTTTCCTAGAACACATTGATCCACTTGATGTGATTGCATGTGTGTTCATTTCATAAATCACATGGATCCACTACATGTCATTAAATATGTGTCCTTTTCATAAACCACATGGATCCACTATATGTCATTACATGTGTGTTCTTTTCATAAACAACATGGATGCACTAGATCTCAGTGTAGGTGTGTTCTTTTCATAAACCACATGGATCCACTAATGTCATTGCATGTGTGTTCGTTTCATAAACCACATGGATCCTCTAGATGCCATTGCATGTGTGTTCTTTTCATAAACCACTAAGACATCCGAAAGATGTCATTGCATGTGTGTTCATTTCATAAACCACGCTGGTCCACTGGTGTCATTGCATGTGTGTTCTTTTCCTAAACCACATTGATCCACTAGATGTCATTGCATGTTTGTTCATTTCATAAATCACATGGATCCAGTAGATGTCATTAAATGTGTGTCCTTTTCATAAACCACATGGATCCACTATATGTCATTTCATGTGTGTTCTTTTCATAAACAACATGGATGCAGTAGATATCAGTGAAGGTGTGTCCTTTTCATAAACCACATGGATCCACTGATGTCCTTGCATGTGTGTTCCTTTCATAAACCACATTGATCAACTATATGACATTGCATGTGTGTTCTTTTCATAAACCACATTGATCCACTAAATGTCATTGCATGTGTGTTCTTTTCATAAACCACACATATCCACTAGATGCCATTGCATGTGTGTTGTTTTCATAACACCGACCCACTAGTTCATTTCATGTGTGTTCTTTTCATAAACCACATGGATCCACTAGATGCCATTGCATGTGTGTTCATTTCATAAACCACATGGATCCACTAGTGTCATTGCATGTGTGTTCTTTTCATAAACCACATGGATCCACTAGATGTCATTGCATGTGTGTTCTTTTCATAAACCACATTGATCCACTTATGTCATTGCATGTGTGTTCTTTTCATAAACCACACTGATCCGAAAGATGTCATTACACGTGTGTTCATTTCATAAACCACACTGATCCACTGGTGTCATTACATGTGTGTTCTTTTCTTAAACCACATTGATCCACTAGATGTCATTGCATGTGTGTTCATTTCATAAATCACATGGATCCACTAGATGTCATTAAATATGTGTCCTTTTCATAAACCACATGGATCCACTATATGTCATTACATGTGTGTTCTTTTCATAAACAACATGGATGCACTAGATCTCAGAGCAGGTGTGTTCTTTTCATAAACCACATGGATCCACTGATGTCACTACATGTGTGTTCGTTTCATAAACCACATGGATCCTCTAGATGTCATTGCATGTGTTTTATTTTCATAAACCACACATATCCGAAAGATGTCATTGCATGTGTGTTCATTTCATAAACCACACTGATCCACTGTTGTCATTGCATGTGTGTTATTTTCCTAGACCAGATTGATCCACTAGATGTCATTGATGTGTGTTCATTTCATAAATCACATGGATCCACTAGATGTCATTAAATGTGTGTCCTTTTCATAAACCACATGGATCCACTATATGTCATTTCATGTGTGTTCTTTTCATAAACCACATGGATCCAGTATATGTCATTGCATGTTTGTTCTTTTCGTAAACCACATGGATTCACTAGATGTCATTGCATGTGTGTTATTTTCATAAACCACACTGATCCACTTATGTCATTGCATGTGTGTTCATTTCATAAACCACACTGATCCACTGGTGTCATTGCATGTGTGTTCTTTTCCTAGACCACATTGATCCACTAGATGTCATTGATGTGTGTTCATTTCATAAATCACATGGATCCACTAGATGTCATTAAATGTGTATCCTTTTCATAAACCACATGGATCCACTATATGTCATTTCATGTGTGTTCTTTCCATAAACCACATGGATCCAGTATATGTCATTGCATGTTTATTCTTTTCGTAAACCACATGGATCCACTAGATGTCATTGCATGTGTGTTATTTTCATAAACCACACTGATCCACTTATGTCATTACATGTGTGTTTATTTCATAAACCACACTGATCCACTGGTGTCATTGCATGTGTGTTCTTTTCCTAGACCACATTGATCCACTAGATGTCATTGATGTGTGTTCATTTCATAAATCACGTGGATCCACTAGATGTCATTAAATGTGTGTCCTTTTCATAAACCACATGGATCCACTATATGTCATTTCATGTGTGTTCTTTTCATAAACAACATGGATGCAGTAGATATCAATGCAGGTGTGTTCTTTTCATAAACCACGTGGATCCACTGATGTCATTGCATGTGTGTTCGTTTCATAAACCACATGGATCCTCTAGATGTCATTGCATGTTTGTTCTTTTCATAAACCACACTAATCCACTAGATGTCCTTGCATGCGTGTTCTTTTCATAAACCACACTGATCCACTATATGTCATTGCATGTGTGTTCTTTTCCTAAACCACATGGATCCAATAGTGTCATTGCATTTGTGTTCTTTTCATAAACTACATGGATCCACTAGATGTCATTGCATGCGTGTTCTTTTCCAAAACCACATGGATCCACTGATGTCATTGCATGTGTGTTCTTTTCATAGACCACATGGATCCGATAGATGTCATTGCATGTGTGTTCTTTTCATAAACCATACTGACCCTCTAGATGCCATTGCATGTGTGTTCTTTTCATAAACCACACTGATCCACTAGATGTCATTGCATGTGTGTTCTTTTCATAAACCACACTGATCCAGTAGATATCATTGCCTGTATGTTCTTTTCATAAACCACACTGATTCACCAGTGTCATTGAATGGGTGTTCTTTTCATAAACCACATGGATACACTAGATTTCATTTCATGTGTGTTCATTTCATAAACCACATGGATCAACTAGATGTCATTGTATGTTTGTTCTTTTTATAAACCACATGGATCCACTATATGTCATTGCATGTGTGTTCTTTTCTAAAACCACATGGATCCACTAGATCTCATTACATGTGAGTTCATTTCGTACACCTCATGGATCCACTAGATGTCATTGCATGTGTGTTCTTTTCATAAACCACATGGATCCAGTATATGTCATTGCATGTTCGTTCTTTTCGTAAACCACATGGATCCACTAGATGTCATTGCATGTGTGTTATTTTCATAAACCACACTGATCCACTTATGTCATTGCATGTGTGTTCATTTCATAAACCACACTGATCCACTGGTGTCATTGCGTGTGTGTTCTTTTCCTAGACCACATTGATCCACTAGATGGCATTGATGTGTGTTCATTTCTGTGACACCCCGGTTCTGAAAAGACCGTGGCCTCTATGTGACATGCCAATCCCTGGATTGGTTCATTGGCCCACAATAGAGTAAGATAGATAACATAGCAAAATATCCGTGTATCATAGATAACGAAGATCCAGAGTACCATTATTACAATAAAAGCTTAACACAAAGCTAGCTCAAATTATTCAGGTAGCAACATAAACGAGATAAATCCTCCATTCTTCAAATTGCCCACAAGTGAACAAGTGCCGAGTGGAGTACCGTGGCCTATAACGATCAATCAGAATCGGAATAACCTGCAGCATGAAACGCAACAGCCCCGAAGGGTCAATACATGGAATGTATGGCAAGTAGAGCTAGTAAATGGAGACAATAATACTAACATCTACATGCATATCTGGCAAGTGGAGCTGTGTCTGGCTTGCATTTGCAAATACATTTGTCCTACTTTCATAAACAGTTTTGAACTTTCTTTGAAAAGATCCCAATTAAGTTAACCCAACAAGATTAAAGCAATTATGAAATTAGAATGAGCGAGAAACATGTCATGGAATCAATATCAAGCAACTCAGTTGTCCATAACCGGGGACACGGCTAATCGATTAGATTATACACTCTGCAGAGGTTAGTACACTTTACCCATGTGACTTGGCCAGCCCAGCTCGTACCACCACTCTCATTTAGGGTGATGATAGGGAGAAGACCAAGAAGAGACTGTTCGGGAAGTAGCTCCTCAATCCCAACGCGCACCGGTCCAACCTACCAAAATTCTACATCTCTGGATACGCGGGTTCGAGTTACCACAACCTACTAAGTCCAACGAACCGCCCATTTCATTATTGGCACATGGTTGTACACGTAAGCTACACAATAAAAAAGCCAATCATTCTCTCTTGATACCTGGGTGCCTTTCCGCAATGAAACCACCAAAACTTATCAATACCATCACACCCAGGAGATTCATTGATTAAGTTGTTTTAGTTTTCACAAACCAATACTTTGAGAAAACAAGTATCAATGATGTAACCCAGCCCTCGTTCAACATAGCATGGCTAAGCACATCTACAGCGGTGGTTCATCTACAAGGAAAGCCCTACCACAATAATAGGACATAGCATAGCGATAGTATCATCCTACTCATGCAACTACAAAATACACGACAATGCATTGAAAATAGTAGGACGATATCATGAACAAAGTAGCATCTACTTGCCTCGATTGTAGCGGTCGGAAGAACAATCCAAACACGAGCAAGGGTTGCACTCCACACAATCTACACGACACAATTGCATTCATAAACAAACAATTCACAAACATATGCAACAAAGATGATGCATGAATGCAAGAACGGCAAGTGAATTGGTGCTACAGCTGCACCACATAATACTAATACATAATACTACCGAATACATGCATGGAAAATAGATTTGGCGCAAGGGAAACTATTAACCAAAAGTAGAGATCACTATTAGAGTTATAATTCACTACCGGTAGAATACTGTTTGTAAAATCCTGGAAAAATTCTACCGCATATGCATCGCTGATAAGAAACAGTATCAATTGGAATTACTCAAAAAGGAGTTATAAAACTTACCGAGTAATTAAAACACTGCAGAAAGCCATTAGACAAATACCGCAGAAGTTTTTACTGTAAACCTATCTTTTTAATTCACGACGAGATTCCCCTCGTTCATACGAGTTCAGGGACATATCATACGCGATTTTTGGAGTTACGAAACTTTTACTACGAATTTATTACTCCGAAAAGGCCACTAACTAGTTTGATTAAACTGTACTAAACCTGACGGTAAAAGTCTGAACCAAAGCTACAGCGAGATTCGACACGACTCACTGAACTCGTGCATATTTTACTTGCAATTTTTGGCCAAGCGGTTTAATTTCTACGCAATTTACAAGCGGAAATCTGCCAACTAATAGGATTAACGAAATTGACCCAGTCCAATGTGTCTGGTGACTGGGCGCTGACGGGGCGTCTGACCAGTCAACGTCTGGGGCCTCTAACTAGTCAACATCTGGAGTGCTGACCAGTCAACGAACGATCTAAGCCGCTGATCTGAGATCTGACGGTGGCTGCTGTCTTACCGGAAACGGACGGCGAATCGAACTCCGGCAAGCGCCGGACGGCGGCGACGGTCGGTTCCGGCGGCGTGGTTCTACCTGCACGTACACACACGGTCAACTACGGCTCCCGGAATAATAAACGCGTGCGCGTACGCGGCGATCTGCAGGGCGCAGTTGGCGGCGGCGGATGGAGACGCGCAGCACGGGAATGGAAAGCGGGCGGCGAGACGAACCCGGCAACAGACGCGGCGATGGCCGACGACGACCGGAGGCGGCGGCGCGCGGCGCGGAAGGCGGCGACGGCGGACGTGCTCGCGCCTGGGAGCGCGCACGCAGGGAGATGGCGGCGGCGGGGTTGGGTCGCGTGCACGGGAACCGAGGCCAGGGGTGGGGCCCTCCTTAAAATGTCCCTCGCGCGCAGAAAAAAAGAAAATAAAAAAAAATCCTGAACCGAATCGGTTCGCGGTTGGACTTCGTTTCGGAAATCGGTCCGCATTTTCGGACCGTTTTCCGGCGGTTTACTGAAACATCCGAGTCTTTTGCATACGAACTCCGATTGGAGCGATTTTCGCGCCTACGGGTTCGTATCGTCGAGGGGAACAACCTTCAGTCGAAGTTTGAGCGAAAGCTCGAACCTACAGGGGTGGTTGTTGCAAGTCCCTCTAAAGCTCCCCGCAGGAACCTCGAAGCGAAACAAAATAGGGTTTTGACGATGGCGTTTCGCCGAACCTTTCTACTCGACGATTTTGCATGGAAAAGCATGATGCAATGATATGAATGATATGCAAGACCAAATATAAAATTTGGGATGTGACAAGACTAACCCCCTTAAGATGAATCTCGTCCTCGAGATTCGGCGCGGCTAGCAAATAGGTGTGGGTAGTCCTCTCGGATGTCATTTTTACGCTCCCAAGTGGCTTCTCTTCGGTGTGGTGGCTCCACTGCACCTTGCAAAACTTGATTGTCTTGGTACGGGTAGTCCTTTCTGCTGTCTCCAGAATCTTGACCGGTTTCTCCTCATAGGTCATGTCGTTCTCAAGCTGAACCTCTTCTAGCGGTATAGTGTCTTTCAATGGTGTATCCACCATCTCCGGATGGCACTCCTTCAGCTGTGATACGTGGAACACGTTGTGAACAGCAGATAGAGCCTCTGGCAACTCCAATTGATAAGCAACTTCTCCTTTGCGTGCTAGGACTCGATAGGGTCCAATAAATCGAGGTGCCAGCTTACCCTTAATTCCAAATCTCTTGATTCCACGAAGCGGCGATACTCTGAGGTATGCTCTATCACCTATCTCATATACCACTTCCTTGCGCTTGGCGTCAGCGTAGCTCTTCTGTCTTGATTGTGCTACCTTCAGTCTGTCTCTAATCAAGGCGACCTTCTCCTCAGCGTCCTTGATCAAATCAGGTCCAAACAACTGACGTTCTCCTACTCCATCCCATAGCAATGGTGTTCGGCACCGTTTCCCATATAACACCTCGAACGGTGACGTCTTGATGCTGGTTTGATAGCTGTTGTTGTAGGAAAACTCCGCATACGGTAAATTCTCATCCCAACTAGAACCATGAGCCAAGGCGCAAGCTCTTAGCATGTCTTCCAAAATCTGATTCACCCTCTCGGTCTGTCCATCCGTCTGTGGGTGAAACGCTGTGCTAAACTCCAATCTAGTACCAAGTGACTCGTGCAGCTGGCGCCAGAAGTGTGAGGTAAATTGGGTGCCTCTATCAGATACGATACTCTTGGGAACTCCATGTAGGCACACAATCTTGTCCATGTAAATCTTGGCCAACCTTGCACTTGTGTAGGTCGTCTTCACTGGTATAAAGTGGGCTACCTTGGTCAAATGATCGACCACTACCCAAATAGAGTCATATCCAGACCTGGTCCTGGGCAGTCCTGTGATAAAGTCCATTCCCACTCTATCCCATTTCCAATCCGGCACGGGCAAAGGCTGTAGCAGTCCTGCTGGTTTCTGGTGTTCCGCCTTCACTCGGCTACATACATCACATAGGGCAATATGCTTGGCGATATCTCCCTTCATGTTGTTCCACCAGAATCTGTCCTTTAGATCCATATACATCTTCGTATTGCCCGGATGTATGGAATACGGCGAGTCATGAGCTTCCTGCATAATCAACTTCCTTAACTCCGGATCGTTGGGCACACACAAACGATCTCCATACCACAAGGTACCTTGCTCATCCTCGCGGAATTCCCTTGCTCGACCTTCCTTCATCTTTTCCTTAACTTCATCTATCTCTTTGTCTCCCACTTGAGCCTTCCTGATTCTGTCCTGAAGCGTTGGTTGGACTTCCATTGTAGCCAAATATCCTTCAGATACTACCTCCAGTCTAAGGTCCTTGAATTGCTTGCACAAATCCTCAGGCAATTCACCAATTGTCAATCCATTGGCATAAACCTTTCGGCTCAGAGCATCTGCTACTACATTGGCCTTTCCTGGGTGGTATTGTAGATTCATATCATAGTCCTTGATAAGTTCCAACCATCTCCTTTGTCTCATGTTCAGCTCCTTCTGTGTAAATATGTATTTCAGGCTCTTGTGGTCGGTGTACACATCACAGTGTTTTGCCATTAAGTAATGCCTCCATACCTTGAGCGCATGAACCACTGACGCTAACTCCAAGTCGTGTGTGGGGTAATTCCGCTCATGGTGCTTGAGTTGTCGCGAGGCATAAGACACTACTCTCCCATCTTGCATCAGCACACTCCCAAGTCCCTGTCGAGAAGCATCACAGTACACTTGGAAATCCTTCTGAAGATCTGGTAAACACAGAACAGGCGCAGTCACTAGTCGACGCTTCAGTTCCTGAAAGCTAGCTTCACACACATCCGTCCATTCAAACTTCCTCTCCTTCTTCAGAAGCTCAGTCATCGGCTTTGCAATCTTGGAAAAGTTTTCAATGAACCTCCTGTAATATCCAGCAAGTCCCAAAAAGCTTCGAATCTCTCCCGCATTCTTGGGTGCTTCCCACTCAGTTACTGCAGTCACTTTGCTTGGATCAACAGCGACTCCTTCTCCTGACACTACGTGTCGAAGAAACCCAACGGTGTTAAGCCAGAATTCACACTTGCTGAATTTGGCATACAGCTGGTGTTCCCTCAGTTTCTCCATAATCAGTCGCAGATGTTTCTCATGCTCAGCATTATCCTTGGAATATACCAGTATGTCATCAATAAACACCACTACGGACTTGTCCAAGTACTCCATAAATACCTTGTTCATCATGGTCATGAAATATGCTGGGGCATTCGTTAGTCCAAATGACATAACTGTATACTCATATAAACCATACCTAGTGGTGAAGGCGGTTTTTGGTACATCCTCCTTCCGGATCTTCAATTGAAAGTAGCCTGATCGCAGATCAATCTTGCTGAACACCTTTGCTCCTTCCAGTTGATCAAACAAATCATTTATGTTCGGCAGAGGGTACTTGTTCTTGATGGTTACCTCATTCAGCGAACGATAGTCCACCACTAATCTCTTGGTGCTGTCTTTCTTCTCCACAAACAGAACAGGTGCACCCCATGACGACGCACTAGGCTAAATGAATCCCTTTTCCAACTGCTCTTTCAACTGTTTCTTCAATTCCCTCAGCTCATCCACATCCATCTTATATGGTTTCTTTGCTATTGGTCCTGTTCCCGGCATCAGGTCGATAAGAAACTCTACTTCCCTGTCAGGTGGCATCCCCGGCAGTTTTTCCGGAAACACGTCGGGGTAATCCCTTATCACTGGCACAGTATCCATGCTAACCCCCTTAAGAGAATTCAGCTTACACCTTCCTAGTCGTGCGGCTGACTTGAATCTAATCCTCTTACCATCCTGGGTTTTGAGTGAAACAGCTCGCTGTGCACAATCTATGTGTCCCTCATGCATAGGCATCCAATCCATACCCAGAATAACGTCTAATCCCTGTGATTCCAACACTACCATATGTGCAATGAAGTTGTGTGTTCCAATCCTCACAGTTAAATTGCGGCATCCCGCACTAGCTATCATATCTCCTCCAGGTGAACTCACTCTAAAAGACCTCTTCATAGACTCAGTAGGTAACTTATACTTATCCACAAATGCCCTTGATATGAATGAATGCGATGGACCAGTATCGAAAAGTATAAGTGCAGGGTAAGTGTTGATTGGAAACTTACCAATCACAAGGTCAGGCTCGTCTGGAATCTCTTCCACATTCATGTGGTTCACTGTGGCCTTCTCATTGTTGGTTGGCTTCAGTCCTTTCCTCTCCGGACAGTTGTCAGCATAGTGTCCCTTCTGCTTACACTTGAAGCATGTCACCTCACTCAGATCCTTCTTCACAAAATTGCGATCACGGTTGCGGTCATGTCCACCGTGTCCTCCAGAGTGGTGAGAGTGTCCTCCCTTGTGGCTGTGGTGGCTGCTCCTATGGTTGTCATGACGATGTCCATCGCCTCCATGGTGGTGGCGATCATGGCTCCCATGGTCACTCCCTCCATGCTTGGAGTATCCATCATATGAAGTGCGAGACTTGTGGTGTGAGCCAGAGTGGTGATTGTTGTTCTTTCTCTTGCGGATTTCCACCTGCTTGTGCTTCCCTTCCAGGATCCTGGCCTTGTCCATGAGCTCCTGGAAAGTGGGGCAATAAACCACCAGTAGCTGCACTAAAAGCTCATCACTGAGGCCATCCAGGAATCTCTCCCTCCTTTTTGCATCAGTGTCAACATCCTCAGGTGTATAATGGGACATGTTGTTGAACTCCTCAATGTACTCGGCCACGGTGCGATTGGTTTGGCGCAAGTTGCGGAACTCCTTCCTCTTCAGGCTCAGAACTCCTGAAGACACGTGGTCGGTCCTGAAACCTTCCTCAAACATTGCCCAAGTCACAGTATTCAGAGGGTGGGTGATCTGAAATGTGTCCCACCAAGAAGCGGCTGGTCCCTCCAGTAGATGAGCGGCAAACCTCACCTTCTCAGCATCAGTGCAACCGACAGTTACTAGATCCTTGTTGACTGAACGCAACCAGTCGAGAGCAACCATTGGTTCCGTTGCAGCAGAGAACTTAGCTGGCCTCAACCTCAGAAACCTGGTGAGAGCATCTCCCTGCTGGTTGTTCCCATTGTTGTTGTTGTTGTTGTTCTGGTTTGCCATGAACTGAGTCATCACTTGGGTCAGCTGTGCTTGAGCTGCCATGAGCTGCTCCAACTCAGTGGGTTGACGGCGGGGAGGCATCTGCGGTTCAGCACAGGTAAGTTTAGAAAGAATCAACTACGGTAATAGGATTCTACCCATGCATATGGTCAATCAACAACAAACAATAGCAGACAATCACAAGCAAGCAACACATCAACAAACAAGCGGTCCAACAACATCCCAGGTGCTATCCTAGTAGTATATACCTACTGAAATAGTTTTGCAAGAGTTGGCAATGGTTAACTAAACAGTTGAGCATCAAAACGACAAAACAGCAATTCTGACAGAACAGTTCTGCTGTGTTCGCGAATTTTTCCGCCTGACTTAAACTCGTCAGAAAATTAAGCCAATGTTTGTGCATATAGAACAGGAAGTTCCGCATCAGCCCAACTTTTTTCATATTTTTCCGAGTTACCAGAAAAATAAGAAAAATCGCGCAGTACTGCTGTATCAGCAGAAAAACTGCAGCGAAAACAACACAGATAGTAACCAAATTGCCATAACTCTTTCATATAATTTGCACAAATAATTCCTGGAATATTGGAGTACACAAATAAGCATCTAAACACTCTTACACTAACACGAACTAATTATCACAACGATCGAGAATAATCCTAACGAATTTACCTAACGAGGACTAATTGGTGGACTTCTATCTATTGCTTGAAGAGGTTGCGGTAGGTCCTCGCTGTCATGGGTTGACGCTTCGGCTCGCGGTACAACCAGGGCGGCGGAGTGTACACCTCTCCTGAACCATCACTTGAAACGTCAAACTCCACCTCTTCTGGATCCTCCTCTTCTTCTTCTTCATCATCCTCAGCTGCAACTGCAACAGCTTCATCTCCTCCACCATCATCGTCTCCATCATCATCATCCTCGTCCTCATCATCATCATCTCCACCATCATCATCATCCCCATTGTTGCCATCATCTCCATTGTCATCATCAGAGGGCGAATTCAGCTGTGCTTGGAGAGCGGCAATCTGGGCTGTCATAGCTTCAATAGTCTGATCCCTTTCCTGGACTGTCCCTTGCAGTTGCTGTATGTTCTGGGTGTTCTCCTGCACAGTACCATGAAGATGTGCTATGGTTGCATCTCTAGCTATCAGGGCATTCTCCAGAACTCCCACAGCTTCATGCAAAGTGTCAATCTCCTGTCCTTGGACCACCATACCATTGCTAGTAAAATCTGCAATCTCCTTTATCATCCTCACCTTCTCTGCTAGAGCTCCATTCTCCCTTTCCATGTCCTCTATGTGCCTCCGACGGGGCGACATGTTGTTCCTGTCGCCCGGGGTAACCACAATGTTCCCATCTTCATCACGCCTTCCATAGTCACGGTAGGGTGAATCTGCCGGTAGTAGGTGTCGGACTTGATGGCACTGGCGAGACAGGGCTTCATGTATGGCCAAGTTGATTCCAAGTCCCCAGTTGCAGTATGTCTTGGTGTAGATCAAGTGCACGGGGTTTGGCAAGGCGGCATCTCTGAATATGAAGGTAGTGATCTCCCATGCATCCTCTCCATATCCATAGGTGTACAGCCTTCTTCCCTTGAACATGGGCAGTGGCAATCCCAATGACTGCGAGAGCTGAGCTAACTGCCTTGCAAAAGGCCTTGGTGACTCCATGGTGGCATACTCAGTCCTGACTTCTCCCATCTATCAAGTAAAAGAGGAAAGTGTGAGAATAGCATATGGTAAGAATTTACGAGGGTGAAAGGCATAAGATGAAAGATAGAGTTAATATAGGCTTTAATAAATCTATGGCTTCCTAATCCAATTCTAGGTCACGATCCTACAGTCGACACACGGGCTCTGATACCATCCTGTGGTACCCCAGTTCTGAAAAGACCGTGGCCTCTATGTGACATGCCAATCCCTGGATCGGTTCATTGGCCCACAATAGAGTAAGATAGATAACATAGCAAAATATCCGTGTATCATAGATAACGAAGATCCAGAGTACCATTATTACAATAAAAGCTTAGCACAAAGCTAGCTCAAATTATTCAGGTAGCAACATAAACGAGATAAATCCTCCATTCTTCAAATTGCCCACAAGTGAACAAGTGCCGAGTGGAGTACCGTGGCCTATAACGATCAATCAGAATCGGAATAACCTGCAGCATGAAACGCAACAGCCCCGAAGGGTCAATACATGGAATGTATGGCAAGTAGAGCTAGTAAATGGAGACAATAATACTAACATCTACATGCATATCTGGCAAGTGGAGCTGTGCCTGGCTTGCATTTGCAAATACATTTGTCCTACTTTCATAAACAGTTTTGAACTTTCTTTGAAAAGATCCCAATTAAGTTAACCCAACAAGATTAAAGCAATTATGAAATTAGAATGAGCGAGAAACATGTCATGGAATCAATATCAAGCAACTCAGTTGTCCATAACCGGGGACACGGCTAATCGATTAGATTATACACTCTGCAGAGGTTAGTACACTTTACCCATGTGACTTGGCCAGCCCAGCTCGTACCACCACTCTCATTTAGGGTGATGATAGGGAGAAGACCAAGAAGAGACTGTTCGGGAAGTAGCTCCTCAATCCCAACGCGCACCGGTCCAACCTACCAAAATTCTACATCTCTGGATACGCGGGTTCGAGTTACCACAACCTACTAAGTCCAACCAACCGCCCATTTCATTATTGGCACATGGTTGTACACGTAAGCTACACAATAAAGAAGCCAATCATTCTCTCTTGATACCTGGGTGCCTTTCCGCAATGAAACCACCAAAACTTATAAATACCATCACACCCAGGAGATTCATTGATTAAGTTGTTTTAGTTTTCACAAACCAATACTTTGAGAAAACAAGTATCAATGATGTAACCCAGCCCTTATTCAACATAGCATGGCTAAGCACATCTACAGCGGTGGTTCATCTACAAGGAAAGCCCTACCACAATAATAGGACATAGCATAGCGATAGTATCATCCTACTCATGCAACTACAAAATACACGACAATGCATTGAAAATAGTAGGACGATATCATGAACAAAGTAGCATCTACTTGCCTTGATTGTAGCGGTCGGAAGAACAATCCAAACACGAGCAAGGGTTGCACTCCACACAATCTACACGACACAATTGCATTCATAAACAAACAATTCACAAACATATGCAACAAAGATGATGCATGAATGCAAGAACGACAAGTGAATTGGTTCTACAGCTGCACCACATAATACTAATACATAATACTACTGAATACATGCATAGAAAATAGATTTGGCGCAAGGGAAACTATTAACCAAAAGTAGAGATCACTACTAGAGCTAGAACTTAAATAATTCACTACCGGTATAATACTATTTGTAAAATCCTGGAAAAATTCTACCGCATAGGCATCGCTGGTAAGAAACAGTACCAATTGGAATTACTCAAAAAGGAGTTATAAAACTTCCCGAGTAATTAAAACACTGCAGAAAGCCATTAGACAAATACTGTAGAAGTTTTTTCTGTAAGCCTATCTTTTTAATTCGCGATGTGATTCCCCTCGTTCATACGAGTTCAGGGACATATCATACGCAATTTTTGGAGCTACGAAACTTTTACTACGAATTTATTACTCCAAAAGGGCCACTAACTAGTTTGATTAAACTGTACTAAACCTGATGGTAAAAGTCTGAACCAAAGCTACAGCGAGATTCTACACGACTCATGAACTCGTGCATATTTTACTTGCAATTTTTGGCCAAGCGGTTTAATTTCTACGCAATTTACAAGCGGAAATCTGCCAACTAATAGGATTAACGAAATTGACCCAGTCCAATGTGTCTGGTGACTGGGCGCTGACGGGGCGTCTGACCAGTCAACGTCTGGGGCCTCTAACTAGTCAACGTCTGGAGTGCTGACCAGTCAACGAACGATCTAAGCCGCTGATCTGAGATCTGACGGTGGCTGTTGTCTTACCGGAAACGGACGGCGAATCGAACTCCGGCGAGCTCCGGACGGCGGCGACGGTCGGTTCCGGCGGCGTGGTTCTACCGGCACGTACACACACGGTCAACTACGGCTCCCGGAATAATAAACGCGTGCGCGTACGCGGCGATCTGCAGGGCGCAGTTGGCGGCGGCGGATGGAGACGCGCAGCACGGGAATGGAAAGAGGGCGGCGAGACGAACCCGGCAACAGACGCGGGATGGCCGACGACGACCGGAGGCGGCAGCGCGCGGCGCGGAAGGCGGCGACGGCGGACGTGCTCGCGCCTGGGAGCGCGCACGCAGGGAGATGGCGGCGGCGGGGTTGGGTCGCGTGCACGAGAACCGAGGCCAGGGGTGGGGCCCTCCTTAAAAAGTCCCTCGCGCACAGAAAAAAAGAAAAGAAATAAAAAATCCTGAACCGAATCGGTCCGCGGTTGGACTCCGTTTCGGAAATCAGTCCGGATTTTCGGACCGTTTTCCGGCGGTTTACTAAAACGTCCGAGTCTTTTGCATACGAACTCCGATTGGAGCGATTTTCGCGCCTACAGGTTCGTATCGTCGAGGGGAACAACCTTCAGTAGAAGTTTGAGCGAAAGCTCGAACCTACAGGGGTGGTTGTTGCAAGTCCCTCTAAAGCTCCCCGTAGGAACCTCGAAGCGAAACAAAATAGGGTTTTGACAATGGCGTTTCGCCGAACCTTTCTACTCGACGATTTTGCATGGAAAAGCATGATGCAATGATATGAATGATATGCAAGACCAAATCTAAAATTTGGGATGTGACAATTTCATAAATCACATGGATCCACTAGATGTCATTAAATGTGTGTCCTTTTCGTAAACCACATGGATCCACTATATGCCATTTCATGTGTGTTCTTTTCATAAATAACATGGATGAAGTAGATATCAATGCAGGTGTGTCTTTTCATAAACCACATGGATCCACTGATGTCATTGCATGTGTGTTCGTTTCATAAACCACATGGATCCTCTAGATGTCGTTGCATATTTGTTCTTTCCATAAACCACACTAATCCACTAGATTTCCTTGCATGCGTGTTCTTTTCATAAACCACACTGATCCACTATATGTCATTGCATGTGTCTTCTTTTCCTAAACCACATGGATCCACTAGTGTCATTGCATTTGTGGTCTTTTCATAAACTACATGGATCCACTAGATGTCATTGCATGCGTGTTCTTTTCCAAAACCACATGGATCCACTGATGTCATTGCATGTGTGTTCTTTTCATAGACCACATGGATCCACTAGATGTCATTGCATGTGTGTTCTTTTCATAAACCATACTGATCCTCTAGATGCCATTGCATGTGTGTTCTTTTCATAAACCACACTGATCCACTAGATGTCATTGCATGTGTGTTCTTTTCATAAACCACACTGATCCAGTAGATGTCATTGCATGTGTTTTCTTTTCATAAACCACACTGATTCACCAGTGCCATTGCATGGGTGTTCTTTTCATAAACCACATGGATACACTAAATTTCATTGCATGTGTGTTCATTTCGTAAACCACATGGATCAACTAGATGTCATTGCATGTGTGTTCTTTTCATAAACCACATGGATCCACTATATGTCATTGCATGTGTGTTCTTTTCCAAAACCTCATGGATCCACTAGATATCATTACATGTGAGTTCATTTCATAAACCACATGGATCCACTAGATGTCATCGCATGTGTGTTCTTTTTATAAACCACATTGAACCACTGATGTCATTGCATGTGTGTTCTTTTCATAAACCACATGGATCCACTAGATGTCATTGCATGTGTGTTCTTTTCATAAACCACATGGATCCAGTATATGTCATTGCATGTTTGTTCTTTTCGTAAACCACATGGATCCACTAGATGTCATTGCATGGGTGTTATTTTCATAAGCCACACTGATCCACTTATGTCATTGCATGTGTGTTCTTTTCATAAACCACACTGATCCGAAAGATGTCATTGCATGTGTGTTCATTTCATAAACCACATAGATCCATTGGTGTCATTGCACGTGTGTTCTTTTCCTAGACCACATTGATCCACTAGATGTCATTGCATGTGTGTTCATTTTTATAAACCACATGGATCCACTAGATGTCATTAAATGTGTGTTCTTTTCATAAACCACATGGATCCAATATATGTCATTGCATGTGTGTTCTTTTCATAAACCACATGAATCCACTAGATGTCAGTGCATGTGTGTTCTTTTCATAAACCACATGGATCCACTAGATGTCATTGCATGTCTGTTATTTTCATAAACCACATGGATCCACTAGATGTCATTGTATGTTTGTTCTTTTGATAAACCACACTGATCCACTAGATGTTATTACAAGTGTGTTCTTTTCATAAACCACACCAATCCACTAGATGTCATTGAATGTGTGTTCTTTTTTCCTAAACTACATGGATCCACTAGTGTCATTGCATGTGTGTTCTTTTAATAAACCACATGGATCCAATGGATGTCATTGCATGTGTGTTCTTTTCCAAAACCACATGGATCCAATAGAAGTCATTGCATGTGTGTTCTTTTCATAAACCACATGGATCCACTAGATGTCGTTGCATGTGTGTTCTTCTTGTAAACCACATTGAACCACTAATGTCATTGCATGTGTGTTCTTTTCATAAACCACATGGATCCACTAGATGTCATTGCATGTGTGTTCTTTTCATAAACCACACTGATCCACTAGATGTCATTGTATGTGTATAATTTTCATAAACCACACTGATCCACTAGATATCATTACATGTGTGTTCTTTTCATAAACCACACTGATCCACTAGATGACATTGCATGTGTGTTTATTTCATAAATCACACTGATCCACTAGTGTCATTGCATGTGTGTTCTTTTCATAAACCACACGGATCCACTGATGTCTTTGCATGTGTGTTCTTTTAATAAACCACATGGATCCACTAGATGTCATTGCATGAGTGTTATTTTCATAAACCACACTGATCCACTAGATGTCATTGCATGTGTATTCTTTTCCTAAACCACATGGATCCACTGGTGTCATTGCATGTGTGTTATTTTCCAAATCCACATGTATCCACTAGATGTCATTGCATGTGTGTTCTTTTCATAAACCACTTGGATCCACTAGATGTCATTGCATTTGTGTTCTTTTCATAAACCATGTTGAACCATTGATGTCATTGCATGTGTGTTCTTTTCATAAACCACATGGATCCACTAGATGTCATTGCATGTGTGTTCTTTTCATAAACCACACTGATCAACTAGATGACATTGCATGTGTGTTCTTTTTATGAACCTCACTGATCCACTAGATGTCATTGCATGTGTGTTCTTTTCATAAACCACACTTATTCGAAAGATGTCATTGCATGTGTGTTATTTTCATAACACCGCTCCACTAGTTCATTGCATGCGTGTTCTTTTCATAAACCACATGGATCCACTGGATGTCATTGCATGTGTGTTCATTTCATAAACCACATGTATCCACTAGTGTCATTTCATGTGTGTTCTTTTCATAAACCACATGGATCCACTAGATGTCATTGCATGTGTGTTCTTTTCATAAACCACACTGGTCCACTTATGTCATTGCATGTGTGTTCTTTTCATAAACCACACTGATCTAAAAGATGTCATTGCATGTGTGTTCATTTCATAAACCACACTAAACCATTGGTGTCAAGGCATGTGTGGTCTTTTCCTAGACCACATTGATCCACCAGATGTCATTGCATGTGTGTTCATTTCATAAATCACATGGATCCACTAGATGTCATTCAATGTGTGTTCTTTTCATAAACCACATGGATCCACTATATGTCATTGCATGTGTGTTCTTTTCATAAACAACATGAATCCACTAGATGTCAGTGCATGTGTGTCCTTTTCATAAACCACATGGATCCACTGATGTCATTCCATGTGTGTTCTTTTCATAAACCACACGGATACACTAGATGTTATTGCATGTGTGTTCTTTCCAAAAACCACACTGATCCACTAGATGTCATTACATGTGTGTTCTTTTCATAAAGCACACTGATCCACTAGATGTCATTGCATGTGTGTTCTTTTTTCCTAAACTACATGGATCCACTAGTGTCATTGCATGTGTGTTCTTTTCCAGAACCACATGGATCCACTAGATGTCATTACATGTGTGTTCTTTTCATAAACCACATAGATCCACTAGATGTGATTGCATGTGTGTTCTTTTAATAAACCAAATGGATCCACTAGATGTCATTGCATGTGTGTTCTTTTCATAAACCACACTGATCCACTAGATGTCATTGCATGTGTGTTTTTTTCTAAACCGCATGGATCCACTAGTGTCATTGCATGTGTGTTCTTTCCATAAACAACATGGATCCACTAGATTCCATTGCATGTTTGTTCTTTTGATAAACCACATGGATCCACTAGATGTCATTGCATGTGTGTTCTTTTCATAAACCACATGGATCCAGTGATGTCATTGCATGTCTGTTATTTTCATAAACCACATGGATCCACTAGATGTCATTTCATGTTTGTTCTTTTGATAAACCGCACTGATCCACTAGATGTTATTACATGTGTGTTCTTTTCATAAACCACACCGATCCACTAGATGTCATTGCATGTGTGTTCTTTTTTCCTGAACTACATGGATCCACTAGTGTCATTGCATGTGTGTTCTTTTCATAAACCATATGGATCCAATGGATGTCATTGCATGTGTGTTCTTTTCCAAAACCACATGGATCGAATACAAGTCATTCATTGTGTGTTCTTTTCATAAACCACATGGATCCACTAGATGTAGTTGCATGTGTGTTCTTTTTATAAACCACATTGAACCACTAATGTGATTGCATGTGTGTTCTTTTCATAAACCACATGGATGCACTAGATGTCATTGCATGTGTGTTCTTTTCATAAACCACGTTGATCCACTGGTGTCATTGCATGTGTGTTCTTTTCCTAAACCACATTGATCCACTAGATGTCATTGCATGTGTGTTCATTTCATAAATCACATGGATCCACTAGATGTCATTAAATATGTGTCCTTTTCATAAACCACATGGATCCACTATATGTCATTACATGTGTGTTCTTTTCATAAACAACATGGATGCACTAGATCTCAGAGCAGGTGTGTTCTTTTCATAAACCACATGGATCGACTGATGTCACTGCATGTGTGTTCGTTTCATAAACCACATGGATCCTCTAGATGTCATTGCATGTCTTTTATTTTCATAAACCACACAGATCCGAAAGATGTCATTGCATGTGTGTTCATTTCATAAACCACACTGATCCACTGGTGTCATTGCATGTGTGTTCTTTTCCTAGACCACATTGATCTACTAGATGTCATTGATGTGTGTTCATTTCATAAATCACATGGATCCACTAGATGTCATTAAATGTGTGTCTTTTCATAACCACATGGATCCACTATATGTAGTTTCATGTGTGTTCTTTTCATAAACCACATGGATCCAGTATATGTCATTACATGTTTGTTCTTTTCGTAAACCACATGGATCCACTAGATGTCATTGCATGTGTGTTCTTTTCATAAACCACATGGATCCAGTATATTTCATTGCATGTTTGTTCTTTTCGTAAACCACATGGATCCACTAGATGTCATTGCATGTGTGTTATTTTCATAAACCACACTGATCCACTTATGTCATTACATGTGTGTTATTTTCATAAACCACACTAATCCGAAAGATGTCCTTGCATGTGTGTTCATTTCATAAACCACATGGATCCATTGGTGTCATTGCACGTGTGTTCTTTTCCTAGACCACATTGATCCACTAGATGTCATTCCATGTGTGTTCATTTTATAAACCACATGGATCCACTAGATGTCATTAAATGTGTGTTCTTTTCATAAACGACATGGATCCAGTATATGTCATTGCATGTGTGTTCTTTTCATAAAACACATGAATCCACTAGATGTCAGTGCATGTGTGTTCTTTTCATAAACCACATAGATCCACTAGATGTCATTGCATGTCTGTTATTTTCATAAACCACATGGATCCACTAGATGTCATTGTATGTTTGTTCTTTTGATAAACCACACTGATCCACTAGATGTTATTACATGTGTGTTCTTTTCATAAACCACACCAATCCACTAGATGTCATTGAATGTGTGTTCTTTTTTCCTAAACTACAAGGATCCACTAGTGTCATTGCATGTGTGTTCTTTTCATAAACCACATGGATCCAATGGATGTCATTGCATGTGTGTTCTTTTCCAAAACCACATGGATCCAATAGAAGTCATTGCATGTGTGTTCTTTTCATAAACCACAGGGATCCACTAGATGTCGTTGCATGTGTGTTCTTTTTATAAACCACATTGAACCACTAATGTCATTGCATGTGTGTTCTTTTCATAAACCACATGGATCCACAAGATGTCATTGCATGTGTGTTCTTTTCATAAACCACACTGATCCACTAGATGTCATTGCATGTGTGTAATTTTCATAAACCACACTAATCCACTAGATATCATTACATGTGTGTTCTTTTCATAAACCACACTGATCCACTAGATGACATTGCATGTGTGTTATTTTCATAAATCACACTAATCGACTAGTGTCATTGCATGTGTGTTCTTTTCATAAACCACATGGATCCACTGATGTCATTGCATGTGTGTTCTTTTGATAAACCACATGGATCCACTAGATGTCATTGCATGAGTGTTATTTTCATAAACCACACTGATCCACTAGATGTCATTGCATGTGTATTCTTTTCCTAAACCACATGGATCCACTGGTGTCATTGCATGTGTGTTATTTTCCAAAACCACATGTATCCACTAGATGTCATTGCATGTGTGTTCTTTTCATAAACCACTTGGATCCACTAGATGCCATTGCATTTGTGTTCTTTTCATAAACCATGTTGAACCATTGATGTCATTGCATGTGTGTTCTTTTCATAAACCACATGGATCCACTAGATGTCATTGCATGTGTGTTCTTTTCATAAACCACACTGATCAACTAGATGACAATGCATGTGTGTTATTTTTATGAACCACACTGATCCACTAGATGTCATTGCATGTGTGTTCTTTTCATAAACCACACTGATTCGAAAGATGTCATTGCATGTCTATTATTTTCATAACACCGCTCCACTAGTTCATTGCATGCGTGTTCTTTTCATAAACCACATGGATCCACTGGATGTCATTGCATGTGTGTTCATTTCATAAACCACATGTATCCACTAGTGTCATTTCATGTGTGTTCTTTTCATAAACCACATGGATCCACTAGATGTCATTGCATGTGTGTTCTTTTCATAAACCACACTGATCCACTTATGTCATTGCATGTGTGTTCTTTTCGTAAACCACACTGATCTAAAAGATGTCATTGCATGTATGTTCATTTCATAAACCACACTGAACCATTGGTGTCAAGGCATGTGTGGTCTTTTCCTAGACCACATTGATCCACCAGATGTCATTGCATGTGTGTTCATTTCATAAATCACATGGATCCACTAGATGTCATTCAATGTGTGTTCTTTTCATAAACCACATGGATCCACTATATGTCATTGCATGTGTGTTCTTTTCATAAACCACACTGATCCACTAGATGTCATTGCATGTGTGTAATTTTCATAAACCACACTAATCCACTAGATATCATTACATGTGTGTTCTTTTCATAAACCACACTGATCCACTAGATGACATTGCATGTGTGTTATTTTCATAAATCACACTAATCCACTAGTGTCATTGCATGTGTGTTCTTTTCATAAACCACATGGATCCACTAATGTCATTGCATGTGTGTTCTTTTAATAAACCACATGGATCCACTAGATGTCATTGCATGAGTGTTATTTTCATAAACCACACTGATCCACTAGATGTCATTGCATGTGTATTCTTTTCCTAAACCATATGGATCCACTAGTGTCATTGCATGTGTGTTATTTTCCAAAACCACATGTATCCACTAGATTTCATTGCATGTGTGTTCTTTTCATCAACCACTTGGATCCATTAGATGTCATTGCATTTGTGTTCTTTTCATAAACCATGTTGAACCATTGATGTCATTGCATGTGTGTTCTTTTCATAAACCACATGGATCCACTAGATGTCATTGCATGTGTGTTCTTTTCATAAACCACACTGATCAACTAGATGACATTGCATGTGTGTTCTTTTTATGAACCGCACTGATCCACTAGATGTCATTGCATGTGTGTTCTTTTCATAAACCACACTGATTCGAAAGATGTCATTGCATGTCTATTATTTTCATAAGACCGCTCCACTAGTTCATTGCATGCGTGTTCTTTTCATAAACCACATGGATCCACTGGATGTCATTGCATGTGTGTTCATTTCATAAACCACATGTATCCACTAGTGTCATTTCATGTGTGTTCTTTTCATAAACCACATGGATCCACTAGATGTCATTGCATGTGTGTTCTTTTCATAAACCACACTGATCCACTTATGTCATTGCATGTGTGTTCTTTTCGTAAACCACACTGATCTAAAAGATGTCATTGCATGTATGTTCATTTCATAAACCACACTGAACCATTGGTGTCAAGGCATGTGTGGTCTTTTCCTAGACCACATTGATCCACCAGATGTCATTGCATGTGTGTTCATTTCATAAATCACATGGATCCACTAGATGTCATTCAATGTGTGTTCTTTTCATAAACCACATGGATCCACTATATGTCATTGCATGTGTGTTCTTTTCATAAACCACACTGATCCACTAGATGTCATTGCATGTGTGTAATTTTCATAAACCACACTAATCCACTAGATATCATTACATGTGTGTTCTTTTCATAAACCACACTGATCCACTAGATGACATTGCATGTGTGTTATTTTCATAAATCACACTAATCCACTAGTGTCGTTGCATGTGTGTTCTTTTCATAAACCACATGGATCCACTAATGTCATTGCATGTGTGTTCTTTTAATAAACCACATGGATCCACTAGATGTCATTGCATGAGTGTTATTTTCATAAACCACACTGATCCACTAGATGTCATTGCATGTGTATTCTTTTCCTAAACCATATGGATCCACTAGTGTCATTGCATGTGTGTTATTTTCCAAAACCACATGTATCCACTAGATTTCATTGCATGTGTGTTCTTTTCATCAACCACTTGGATCCATTAGATGTCATTGCATTTGTGTTCTTTTCATAAACCATGTTGAACCATTGATGTCATTGCATGTGTGTTCTTTTCATAAACCACATGGATCCACTAGATGTCATTGCATGTGTGTTCTTTTCATAAACCACACTGATCAACTAGATGACATTGCATGTGTGTTCTTTTTATGAACCGCACTGATCCACTAGATGTCATTGCATGTGTGTTCTTTTCATAAACCACACTGATTCGAAAGATGTCATTGCATGTCTATTATTTTCATAAGACCGCTCCACTAGTTCATTGCATGCGTGTTCTTTTCATAAACCACATGGATCCACTGGATGTCATTGCATGTGTGTTCATTTCATAAACCACATGTATCCACTAGTGTCATTTCATGTGTGTTCTTTTCATAAACCACATGGATCCACTAGATGTCATTGCATGTGTGTTCTTTTCATAAACCACACTGATCCACTTATGTCATTGCATGTGTGTTCTTTTCGTAAACCACACTGATCTAAAAGATGTCATTGCATGTATGTTCATTTCATAAACCACACTGAACCATTGGTGTCAAGGCATGTGTGGTCTTTTCCTAGACCACATTGATCCACCAGATGTCATTGCATGTGTGTTCGTTTCATAAATGGCATGGATCCACTAGATGTCGTTCAATGTGTGTTCTTTTCATAAACCACATGGATCCACTATATGTCATTGCATGTGTGTTCTTTTCATAAACAACATGAATCCACTAGATGTCAGTGCATGTGTGTCCTTTTCATAAACCACATGGATCCACTGATGTCATTCCATGTGTGTTCTTTTCATAAACCACATGGATACACCAGATGTCATTGCATATGTGTTCTTTTCAAAAACCACACTGATCCACTAGATGTCATTACATGTGTGTTCTTTCAATAAAGCACACTGATCCACTAGATGTCATTGCATGTGTTTTCTTTTTTCCTAAACTACATGGATCCACTAGTGTCATTGCATGTGTGTTCTTTTCCAGAACCACATGGATCCACTAGATGTCATTGCATGTGTTATTTTCATAAACCACATAGACCCACTAGATGTCATTGCATGTGTTTTTTTTCTAAACCGCATGGATCCACTAGTGTCATTGCATGTGTGTTCTTTCCATAAACAACATGGATCCACTAGATTCCATTGCATGTTTGTTCTTTTGATAAACCACATGGATCCACTAGATGTCATTGCATGTGTGTTCTTTTCATAAACCACATGGATCCAGTGATGTCATTGCATGTCTGTTATTTTCATAAACCACATGGATCCACTAGATGTCATTGCATGTTTGTTCTTTTGATAAACCGCACTGATCCACTAGATGTTATTACATGTGTGTTCTTTTCATAAACCACACCGATCCACTAGATGTCATTGCATGTGTGTTCTTTTTTCCTAAACTACATGGATCCACTAGCGTCATTGCATGTGTGTTCTTTCCATAAACCATATGGATCTAATCGATGTCATTGCATGTGTGTTCTTTTCCAAAACCACATGGATCAAATACAAGTCATTGCATGTGTGTTCTTTTCATAAACCACATGGATCCACTACATGTCGTTGCATGTGTGTTCTTTTTATAAACCACATTGAACCACTAATGTGATTGCATGTGTCTTCTTTTCATAAACCACATGGATGCACTAGATGTCATTGCATGTGTGTTCTTTTCCTAAACCACACTGATCCACTAGATGCCATTGCATGTGTGTAATTTTCATAAACCACACTAGTCCACTAGATGTCATTACGTGTGTGTTCTTTTCATAAACCATACTGATCCACTAGATGACATTGCATGTGTGTTATTTTCATAAACCACACTGATCCAATAGTGTCATTGCATGTGTGTTATTTTCATAGACCAAATGGATCCATTGATGTCATTGCATGTGTGTTTGTTTCATAAACCACATGGATCCTCTAGATGTCATTGCATGTTTGTTCTTTTCATAAAGCACACTAATCCACTAGATGTCCTTGCATGCGTGTTCTTTTCATAAACCACATTGATCCACTATATGTCATTGCATGTGTGTTCTTTTCCTAAACCACATGGATCCACTAATGTCATTGCATTTGTGTTCTTTTCATAAACTACATGGATCCAATAGATGTCATTGCATGCGTGTTCTTTTCCAAAACCACAGGGATCCACTGATGTCATTGCATGTGTGTTCTTTTCATAGACCACATGGATCCACTAGATGTCATTGCATGTGTGTTCTTTTCATAAACCATACTGATCCTCTAGATGCCATTGCATGTGTGTTCTTTTCATAAACCACACTGATGCACTAGATGTCATTGCATGTGTGTTCTTTTCATAAACCACACTGATCCAGTAGATGTCATTGCCTGTATGTTCTTTTCATAAACCACACTGATTCACCAGTGTCATTGCACGGGTGTTCTTTTCATAAACCACATGGATACACTAGATTTCATTGCATGTGTGTTCATTTCATAAACCACATGGATCAACGACATGTCATTGCATGTTTGTTCTTTTCATAAACCACATGGATCCACTATATGTCATTGCATGTGTGTTCTTTTCCAAAACCACATGGATCCACTAGATCTCATTACATGTGAGTTCATTTCATAAACCACATGGATCCACTAGATGTCATTGCATGTGTGTTCTTTTCATAAACCACATGGATCTAGTATATGTCATTGCATGTTTGTTCTTTTCATAAACCACATGGATCCACTAGATGTCATTGCATGTGTGTTCTTTTCATAAACCACACTGATCAACTAGATGACATTGCATGTGTGTTCTTTTTATGAACCACACTGATCCACTAGATGTCATTGCATGTGTGTTCTTTTCATAAACCACACTGATTCGAAAGATGTCATTGCATGTCTGTTATTTTCATAACACCGCTCCACTAGTTCATTGCATGTGTGTTGTTTTCATAAACAACATGGATCCACTAGATGTCAGTGCTTGTGTGTCCTTTTCATAAACCACATGGATCCACTAATGTCATTCCATGTGTGTTCTTTTCATAAACCACATGGATACACTAGATGTCATTGCATGTGTGTTCTTTTCATAAACCACACTGATCCACTTATGTCATTGCATGTGTGTTCTTTTCGTAAACCACACTGATCTAAAAGATGTCATTGCATGTATGTTCATTTCATAAACCACACTGAACCATTGGTGTCAAGGCATGTGTGGTCTTTTCCTAGACCACATTGATCCACCAGATGTCATTGCATGTGTGTTCATTTCATAAATCACATGGATCCACTAGATGCAATTCAATGTGTGTTCTTTTCATAAACCACATGGATCCACTATATGTCATTGCATGTGTGTTCTTTTCATAAACAACATGAATCCACTAGATGTCAGTGCATGTGTGTCCTTTTCATAAACCACATGGATCCACTGATGTCATTCCATGTGTGTTCTTTTCATAAACCACATGGATACACTACATGTCATTGCATGTGTGTTCTTTTCAAAAACCACACTGATCCACTAGATGTCATTACATGTGTGTTCTTTTCATAAAGCACACTGATCCACTAGATGTCATTGCATGTGTTTTCTTTTTTCCTAAACTACATGGATCCACTAGTGTCATTGCATGTGTGTTCTTTTCCAGAACCACATGGATCCACTAGATGTCATTGCATGTGTTCTTTTCATAAACCACATAGACCCACTAGATGTGATTGCATGTGTGTTCTTTTAATAAACCAAATGGATCCACTAGATGTCATTGCATGTGTGTTCTTTTCATAAACCACACTGATCCACTAGATGTCATTGCATGTGTTTTATTTCTAAACCGCATGGATCCACTAGTGTCATTGCATGTGTGTTCTTTCCATAAACAACATGGATCCACTAGATTCCATTGCACGTTTGTTCTTTTGATAAACCACATGGATCCACTAGATGTCATTGCATGTGTGTTCTTTTCATAAACCACATGGATCCAGTGATGTCATTGCATGTCTGTTATTTTCATAAACCACATGGATCCAGTGATGTCATTGCATGTTTGTTCTTTTGATAAACCGCACTGATCCACTAGATGTTATTACATGTGTGTTCTTTTCATAAACCACACCGATCCACTAGATGTCATTGCATGTGTGTTCTTTTTTCCTAAACTACATGGATCCACTAGCGTCATTGCATGTGTGTTCTTTCCATAAACCATATGGATCTAATCGATGTCATTGCATGTGTGTTCTTTTCCAAAACCACATGGATCAAATACAAGTCATTGCATGTGTGTTCTTTTCATAAACCACATGGATCCACTAGATGTCGTTGCATGTGTGTTCTTTTTATAAACCACATTGAACCACTAATGTGATTGCATGTGTCTTCTTTTCATAAACCACATGGATGCACTAGATGTCATTGCATGTGTGTTCTTTTCCTAAACCACACTGATCCACTAGATGCCATTGCATGGCTGTAATTTTCATAAACCACACTAGTCCACTAGATGTCATTACGTGTGTGTTATTTTCATAAACCATACTGATCCACTAGATGACATTGCATGTGTGTTATTTTCATAAACCACACTGATCCAATAGTGTCATTGCATGTGTGTTATTTTCATAAACCACATGGATCCACTGATGTCATTGCATGTGTGTTTGTTTCATAAACCACATGGATCCTCTAGATGTCATTGCATGTTTTTTTCTTTTCATAAACCACACTAATCCACTAGATGTCCTTGCATGCGTGTTCTTTTCATAAACCACATTGATCCACTATATGTCATTGCATGTGTGTTCTTTTCCTAAACCACATGGATCCACTAGTGTCATTGCATTTGTGTTCTTTTCATAAACTACATGGATCCAATAGATGTCATTGCATGCGTGTTCTTTTCCAAAACCACAGGGATCCACTGATGTCATTGCATGTGTGTTCTTTTCATAGACCACATGGATCCACTAGATGTCATTGCATGTGTGTTCTTTTCATAAACCATACTGATCCTCTAGATGCCATTGCATGTGTGTTCTTTTCATAAACCACACTGATCCACTAGATGTCATTGCATGTGTGTTCTTTTCATAAACCACACTGATCCAGTAGATGTCATTGCCTGTATGTTCTTTTCATAAACCACACTGATTCACCAGTGTCATTGCACGGGTGTTCTTTTCATAAACCACATGGATACACTAGATTTCATTGCATGTGTGTTCATTTCATAAACCACATGGATCAACGAGATGTCATTGCATGTTTGTTCTTTTCATAAACCACATGGATCCACTATATGTCATTGCATGCGTGTTCTTTTCCAAAACCACATGGATCCACTAGATCTCATTACATGTGAGTTCATTTCATAAACCACATGGATCCACTAGATGTCATTGCATGTGTGTTCTTTTCATAAACCACATGGATCCAGTATATGTCATTGCATGTTTGTTCTTTTCGTAAACCACATGGATCCACTAGATGTCATTGCATGTGTGTTATTTTCATAAACCACACTGATCCACTTATGTCATTGCATGTGTGTTCATTTCATAAACCACACTAATCCACTGGTGTCATTGCATGTGTGTTCTTTTCCTAGACCACATTGTTCCACTAGATGGCATTGATGTGTGTTCATTTCATAAATCAGATGGATCCACTAGATGTCATTAAATGTGTGTCCTTTTCATAAACCACATGGATCCACTATATGTCATTTCATGTGTGTTCTTTTCATGAACAACATGGATGCAGTAGATATCAATGCAGGTGTGTCTTTTCATAAACCACATGGATCCACTGATGTCATTGCATGTGTGTTCATTTCATAAACCACATGGATCCACTAGATGTCATTGTATGTTTGTTCTTTTGATAAACCACACTGATCCACTAGATGTTATTACATGTGTCTTCTTTTCATAAACCACACCAATCCACTAGATGTCATTGAATGTGTGTTCTTTTTTCCTAAACTACATGGATCCACTAGTGTCATTGCATGTGTGTTCTTTTCATAAACCACATGGATCCAATGGATGTCATTGCATGTGTGTTCTTTTCCAAAACCACGTGGATCCAATAGAAGTCATTGCATGTGTGTTCTTTTCATAAACCACATGGATCCACTAGATGTCGTTGCATGTGTGTTCTTTTTATAAACCACATTGAACCACTAATGTCATTGCATGTGTGTTCTTTTCATAAACCACATGGATCCACTAGATTTCATTGCATGTGTCTTCTTTTCATAAACCACACTGATCCACTAGATGTCATTGCATGTGTGTAATTTTCATAAACCACACTAATCCACTAGATATCATTACATATATGTTCTTTTCATCAACCACACTGATCCACTAGATGACATTGCATGTGTGTTATTTTCATAAATCACACTGATCCACTAGTGTCATTGCATGTGTGTTCTTTTCAGAAACCACATGGATCCACTGATGTCATTGCATGTGTGTTCTTTTAATAATCCACATGGATCCACTAGATGTCATTGCATGAGTGTTATTTTCATAAACCACACTGATCCACTAGATGTCATTGCATGTGTATTCTTTTCCTAAACCACATGAATCCACTGGTATCATTGCATGTGTGTTATTTTCCAAAACCACATGTATCCACTAGATGTCATTGCATGTATGTTCTTTTCATAAACCACTTGGATCCACTAGATGTCATTGCATTTGTGTTCTTTTCATAAACCATGTTGAACCATTGATGTCATTGCATGTGTGTTCTTTTCATAAACCACATGGATCCACTAGATGTCATTGCATGTGTGTTCTTTTCATAAACGACACTGATCAACTAGATGACATTGCATGTGTGTTCTTTTTATGAACCACATTGATCCACTAGATGTCATTGCATGTGTGTTCTTTTCATGAACCACACTGATTCGAAAGATGTCATTGCATGTGTGTTATTTTCATAACACCGCTCCACTAGTTCATTGCATGCGTGTTCTTTTCATAAACCACATGGATCCACTGGATGTCATTGCATGTGTGTTCATTTCATAAACCACATGTATCCACTAGTGTCATTTCATGTGTGTTCTTTTCATAAGCCACATGGATACACTAAATGTCATTGCATGTGTGTTCTTTTCATAAACCACACTGATCCACTTATGTCATTGCATGTGTGTTCTTTTCATAAACCACACTGATCTAAAAGATGTCATTGCATGTGTGTTCATTTCATAAACCACACTGAACCATTGGTGTCAAGGCATGTGTGGTCTTTTCCTAGACCACATTGATCCACCAGATGTCATTGCATGTGTGTTCATTTCATAAATCACATGGATCCACTAGATGTCATTCAATGTGTGTTCTTTTCATAAACCACATGGATCCACTATATGTCATTGCATGTGTGTTCTTTTCATAAACAACATGAATCCACTAGATGTCAGTGCATGTGTGTCCTTTTCTTAAACCAAATGGATCCACTGATGTCATTCCATGTGTGTTCTTTTCATAAACCACATGGATACACTAGATGTCATTGCATGTGTGTTCTTTTCAAAAACCACATTGATCCACTAGATGTCATTACATGTGTGTTCTTTTCATAAAGCACACTAATCCACTAGATGTCATTGCATGTGTTTCCTTTTTTCCTAAACTACATTGGATCCACTAGTGTCATTGCATGTGTGTTCTTTTCCAGAACCACGTGGATCCACTAGATGTCATTGCATGTGTGTTCTTTTCATAAACCACACTGATACACTATATGTCATTGGATGTGTGTTTTTTCTAAACCGCATGAATCCACTAGTGTCATTGCATGTGTGTTCTTTTAATAAACAACATGGATCCACTAGATTCCATTGCATGTTTGTTCTTTTGATAAACCACATGGATCCACTAGATGTCATTGCATGTGTGTTCTTTTCATAAACCACATGGATCCAGTGATGTCATTGCATGTCTGTTATTTTCATAAACCACATGGATCCAGTAGATGTCATTGCATGTTTGTTCTTTTGATAAACCGCACTGATCCACTACATGTTATTACATGTGTGTTCTTTTCATAAACCACACCGATCCACTAGATGTCATTGCATGTGTGTTCTTTTTTCCTAAACTACATGGATCCACAAGTGTCATTGCATGTGTGTTCTTTTCATAAACCATATGGATCCAATGGATGTCATTGCATGTGTGTTCTTTTCCAAAACCACATGGATCCAATACAAGTCATTGCATGTGTGTTCTTTTCATAAACCACATGGATCCACTAGATGTCGTTGCATGTGTGTTCTTTTTATAAACCACATTGAACCACTAATGTGATTGCATGTGTGTTCTTTTCATAAACCACATGGATGCACTAGATGTCATTGCTTGTGTGTTCTTTTCCTAAACCACACTGATCCACTAGATGTCATTGCATGTGTGTAATTTTTGTAAACCACACTAATCCACTAGATGTCATTACATGTGTGTTCTTTTCATAAACCACACTGATCCACTAGATGACATTGCATGTATGTTATTTTCATAAACCACACTGATCCACTAGTGTCATTGCATGTGTGTTATTTTCATCAACCACATGGATCCACTGATGTCATTGCATGTGTGTTCGTTTCATAAACCACATGGATCCTCTAGATGTCATTGCATGTTTGTTCTTTTCATAAACCACACTAATCCACTAGATGTCCTTGCATGCGTGTTCTTTTCATAAACCACACTGATCCACTATATGTCATTGCACGTGTGTTCTTTTCCTAAACCACATGGATCCACTAGTGTCATTGCATTTGTGTTCTTTTCATAAACTACATGGATCCACTAGATGTCATTGCATGCGTGTTCTTTTCCAAAACCACATGGATCCACTGATGTCATTGCATGTGTGTTCTTTTCATAGACCACATGGATCCACTAGATGTCATTACATGTGTGTTCTTTTCATAAACCATATTGATCCTCTAGATGCCATTGTATGTGTGTTCTTTTCATAAACCACACTGATCCACTAGATGTCATTGCATGTGTGTTCTTTTCATAAACCACACTGATCCAGTAGATGTCATTGCCTGTATGTTCTTTTCATAAACCACACTGATTCACCCGTGTCATTGCATGGGTGTTCTTTTCATAAACCACATGGATCAACCAGATGTCATTGCATGTTTGTTCTTTTCATAAACCACATGGATCCACTATATGTCATTGCATGTGTGTTCTTTTCCAAAACCACATGGATCCACTAGATCTCATTACATGTGAGTTCATTTCATAAACCACATGGATCCACTAGATGTCATTGCATGTGTGTTCTTTTCATAAACCACATGGATCCACTGATGTCATTGCATGTTTGTTCTTTTCGTAAACCACATGGATCTACTAGATGTCATTGCATGTGTGTTATTTTAATAAACCACACTGATCCACTTATGTCATTGCATGTGTGTTCATTTCATAAACCACACTGATCCACTGGTGTCATTGCATGTGTGTTCTTTTCCTAGACCACATTGATCCACTAGATGGCATTGATGTGTGTTCATTTCATAAATCACATGGATCCACTAGATGTCATTAAATGTGTGTCCTTTTCATAAACCACATGGATCCACTATATGTCATTTCATGTGTGTTCTTTTCATAAACAACATGAATCCACTAGATGTCAGTGCATGTGTGTCCTTTTCTTAAACCAAATGGATCCACTGATGTCATTCCATGTGTGTTCTTTTCATAAACCACATGGATACACTATATGTCATTGCATGTGTGTTCTTTTCAAAAACCACATTGATCCACTAGATGTCATTACATGTGTGTTCTTTTCATAAAGCACACTAATCCACTAGATGTCATTGCATGTGTGTTCTTTTTTCCTAAACTACATTGGATCCACTAGTGTCATTGCATGTCTGTTCTTTTCCAGAACCACATGGATCCACTAGATGTCATTGCATGTGTGTTCTTTTCGTAAACCACACTGATACACTAGATGACATTGCATGTGTGTTATTTTCCTAAATCACACTGATCCACTAGTGTCATTGCATGTGTGTTCTTTTCATAAACCACATGGATCCACTGATGTCATTGCATGTGTGTTCTTTTAATAAACCACATGGATCCACTAGATGTCATTGCATGAGTGTTATTTTCATAAACCACACTGATCCACTAGATGTCATTGCATGTGTATTCTTTTCCTAAACCACATGGATCCACTAGTGTCATTGCATGTGTGTTATTTTCCAAAACCACATGTATCCACTAGATGTCATTGCATGTGTGTTCTTTTCATAAACCACTTGGATCCACTAGATGTCATTGCATTTGTGTTCTTTTCATAAACCATGTTGAAACATTGATGTCATTGCATGTGTGTTCTTTTCATAAACCACATGGATCCACTAGATGTCATTGCATGTGTGTTCTTTTCATAAACGACACTGATCAACTAGATGACATTGCATGTGTGTTCTTTTTATGAACCACACTGATCCACTAGATGTCATTGCATGTGTGTTCTTTTCATAAACCACACTGATTCGAAAGATGTCATTGCATGTGTGTTATTTTCATAACACCGCTCCACTAGTTCATTGCATGCGTGTTCTTTTCATAAACCACATGGATCCACTGGATGTCATTGCATGTGTGTTCATTTCATAAACCACATGTATCCACTAGTGTCATTTCATGTATGTTCTTTCCATAAACCACATGGATCCACTAGATGTCATTGCATGCGTGTTCTTTTCATAAACCACACTGATCCACTTATGTCATTGCATGTGTGTTCTTTTCATAAACCAAACTGATCTAAAAGATGTAATTACATGTGTGTTCATTTCATAAACCACACTGAACCATTGGTGTCAAGGCATGTGTGGTCTTTTCCTAGACCACATTGATCCACCAGATGTCATTGCATGTGTGTTCATTTCATAAATCACATGGATCCACTTGATGTCATTCAATGTGTGTTCTTTTCATAAACCTCATGGATCCACTATATGTCATTGCATGTGTGTTGTTTTCATAAACAACATGAATCCACTAGATGTCAGTGCTTGTGTGTCCTTTTCATAAACCACATGGATCCACTGATGTCATTCCATGTGTGTTCTTTTCATAAACCACATGGATACACTAGATGCCATTGCATGTGTGTTCTTTTCAAAAACCACATTGATCCACTAGATGTCATTACATGTGTGTTCTTTTCATAAAGCACATTGATCCACTAGATGTCATTGCATGTGTGTTCTTTTTTCCTAAACTACATGGATCCACTAGTGTCATTGCATGTGTGTTCTTTTCCAGAACCACATGGATCCACTAGATGTCATTGCATGTGTGTTCTTTTCATAAACCACATAGATCCACTAGATGTGATTGCATGTGTGTTCTTTTAATAAACCAAATGGATCCACTAGATGTCATCGCATGTGTGTTCTTTTCATAAACCACACTGATCCACTAGATGTCATTGCATGTGTGTATTTTTTTCTAAACCGCATGGATCCACTAGTGTCATTGCATGTGTGTTCTTTCCATAAACAACATGGATCCACAAGATTCCATTGCATGTTTGTTCTTTTGATAAACCACATGGATCCACTAGATGTCATTGCAAGTGTGTTCTTTTCATAAACCCCATGGATCCAGTGATGTCATTGCATGTCTGTTATTTTCATAAACCACATGGATCCACTAGATGTCATTGCATGTTTGTTCTTTTGATAAACTGCACTGATCCACTAGATGTTATTACATGTGTGTTCTTTTCATCAACCACACCGATCCACTAGATGTCATTGCATGTGTGTTCTTTTTTCCTAAACTACATGGATCCACTAGTGTCATTGCATGTGTGTTCTTTTCATAAACCATATGGATCCAATGGATGTCATTGCATGTGTGTTCTTTTCCAAAACCACATGGATCCAATACAAGTCATTGTATGTGTGTTCTTTTCATAAACCACATGGATCCACAAGATGTCGTTGCATGTGTGTTCTTTTCATAAACCACACTGATTCGAAAGATGTCATTGCATGTGTGTTATTTTCATAACACCGCTCCACTAGTTCATTGCATGCGTGTTCTTTTCATAAACCACATGGATCCACTGGATGTCATTGCATGTGTGTTCATTTCATAAACCACATGTATCCACTAGTGTCATTTCATGTGTGTTCTTTTCATAAACCACATGGATACACTAAATGTCATTGCATGTGTGTTCTTTTCATAAACCACACTGATCCACTTATGTCATTGCATGTGTGTTCTTTTCATAAACCACACTGATCTAAAAGATGTCATTGCATGTGTGTTCATTTCATAAACCACACTGAACCATTGGTGTCAAGGCATGTGTGGTCTTTTCCTAGACCACATTGATCCACCAGATGTCATTGCATGTGTGTTCATTTCATAAATCACATGGATCCACTTGATGTCATTCAATGTGTGTTCTTTTCATAAACCTCATGGATCCACTATATGTCATTGCATGTGTGTTCTTTTCATAAACAACATGAATCCACTAGATGTCAGTGCTTGTGTGTCCTTTTCATAAACCACATGGATCCACTGATGTCATTCCATGTGTGTTCTTTTCATAAACCACATGGATACACTAGATGTCATTGCATGTGTGTTCTTTTCAAAAACCACATTGATCCACTAGATGTCATTACATGTGTGTTCTTTTCATAAAGCACACTGATCCACTAGATGTCATTGCATGTGTGTTCTTTTTTCCTAAACTACATGGATCCACTAGTGTCATTGCATGTGTGTTCTTTTCCAGAACCACATGGATCCACTAGATGTCATTGCATGTGTGTTCTTTTCATAAACCACATAGATCCACTAGATGTGATTGCATGTGTGTTCTTTTAATAAACCAAATGGATCCACTAGATGTCATCGCATGTGTGTTCTTTTCATAAACCACACTGATCCACTAGATGTCATTGCATGTGTGTATTTTTTTCTAAACCGCATGGATCCACTAGTGTCATTGCATGTGTGTTCTTTCCATAAACAACATGGATCCACAAGATTCCATTGCATGTTTGTTCTTTTGATAAACCACATGGATCCACTAGATGTCATTGCAAGTGTGTTCTTTTCATAAACCCCATGGATCCAGTGATGTCATTGCATGTCTGTTATTTTCATAAACCACATGGATCCACTAGATGTCATTGCATGTTTGTTCTTTTGATAAACTGCACTGATCCACTAGATGTTATTACATGTGTGTTCTTTTCATCAACCACACCGATCCACTAGATGTCATTGCATGTGTGTTCTTTTTTCCTAAACTACATGGATCCACTAGTGTCATTGCATGTGTGTTCTTTTCATAAACCATATGGATCCAATGGATGTCATTGCATGTGTGTTCTTTTCCAAAATCACATGGATCCAATACAAGTCATTGTATGTGTGTTCTTTTCATAAACCACATGGATCCACAAGATGTCGTTGCATGTGTGTTCTTTTCATAAACCACACTGATTCGAAAGATGTCATTGCATGTGTGTTATTTTCATAACACCGCTCCACTAGTTCATTGCATGCGTGTTCTTTTCATAAACCACATGGATCCACTGGATGTCATTGCATGTGTGTTCATTTCATAAACCACATGTATCCACTAGTGTCATTTCATGTGTGTTCTTTTCATAAACCACATGGATACACTAAATGTCATTGCATGTGTGTTCTTTTCATAAACCACACTGATCCACTTATGTCATTGCATGTGTGTTCTTTTCATAAACCACACTGATCTAAAAGATGTCATTGCATGTGTGTTCATTTCATAAACCACACTGAACCATTGGTGTCAAGGCATGTGTGGTCTTTTCCTAGACCACATTGATCCACCAGATGTCATTGCATGTGTGTTCATTTCATAAATCACATGGATCCACTAGATGTCATTCAATGTGTGTTCTTTTCATAAACCACATGGATCCACTATATGTCATTGCATGTGTGTTCTTTTCATAAACAACATGAATCCACTAGATGTCAGTGCATGTGTGTCCTTTTCTTAAACCAAATGGATCCACTGATGTCATTCCATGTGTGTTCTTTTCATAAACCACATGGATACACTAGATGTCATTGCATGTGTGTTCTTTTCAAAAACCACATTGATCCACTAGATGTCATTACATGTGTGTTCTTTTCATAAAGCACACTAATCCACTAGATGTCATTGCATGTGTTTCCTTTTTTCCTAAACTACATTGGATCCACTAGTGTCATTGCATGTGTGTTCTTTTCCAGAACCACGTGGATCCACTAGATGTCATTGCATGTGTGTTCTTTTCATAAACCACACTGATACACTATATGTCATTGGATGTGTGTTTTTTCTAAACCGCATGAATCCACTAGTGTCATTGCATGTGTGTTCTTTTAATAAACAACATGGATCCACTAGATTCCATTGCATGTTTGTTCTTTTGATAAACCACATGGATCCACTAGATGTCATTGCATGTGTGTTCTTTTCATAAACCACATGGATCCAGTGATGTCATTGCATGTCTGTTATTTTCATAAACCACATGGATCCAGTAGATGTCATTGCATGTTTGTTCTTTTGATAAACCGCACTGATCCACTAGATGTTATTACATGTGTGTTCTTTTCATAAACCACACCGATCCACTAGATGTCATTGCATGTGTGTTCTTTTTTCCTAAACTACATGGATCCACAAGTGTCATTGCATGTGTGTTCTTTTCATAAACCATATGGATCCAATGGATGTCATTGCATGTGTGTTCTTTTCCAAAACCACATGGATCCAATACAAGTCATTGCATGTGTGTTCTTTTCATAAACCACATGGATCCACTAGATGTCGTTGCATGTGTGTTCTTTTTATAAACCACATTGAACCACTAATGTGATTGCATGTGTGTTCTTTTCATAAACCACATGGATGCACTAGATGTCATTGCTTGTGTGTTCTTTTCCTAAACCACACTGATCCACTAGATGTCATTGCATGTGTGTAATTTTTGTAAACCACACTAATCCACTAGATGTCATTACATGTGTGTTCTTTTCATAAACCACACTGATTCACTAGATGACATTGCATGTATGTTATTTTCATAAACCACACTGATCCACTAGTGTCATTGCATGTGTGTTATTTTCATCAACCACATGGATCCACTGATGTCATTGCATGTGTGTTCGTTTCATAAACCACATGGATCCTCTAGATGTCATTGCATGTTTGTTCTTTTCATAAACCACACTAATCCACTAGATGTCCTTGCATGCGTGTTCTTTTCATAAACCACACTGATCCACTATATGTCATTGCACGTGTGTTCTTTTCCTAAACCACATGGATCCACTAGTGTCATTGCATTTGTGTTCTTTTCATAAACTACATGGATCCACTAGATGTCATTGCATGCGTGTTCTTTTCCAAAACCACATGGATCCACTGATGTCATTGCATGTGTGTTCTTTTCATAGACCACATGGATCCACTAGATGTCATTACATGTGTGTTCTTTTCATAAACCATATTGATCCTCTAGATGCCATTGTATGTGTGTTCTTTTCATAAACCACACTGATCCACTAGATGTCATTGCATGTGTGTTCTTTTCATAAACCACACTGATCCAGTAGATGTCATTGCCTGTATGTTCTTTTCATAAACCACACTGATTCACCCGTGTCATTGCATGGGTGTTCTTTTCATAAACCACATGGATCAACAAGATGTCATTGCATGTTTGTTCTTTTCATAAACCACATGGATCCACTATATGTCATTGCATGTGTGTTCTTTTCCAAAACCACATGGATCCACTAAATCTCATTACATGTGAGTTCATTTCATAAACCACATGGATCCACTAGATGTCATTGCATGTGTGTTCTTTTCATAAACCACATGGATCCACTGATGTCATTGCATGTTTGTTCTTTTCGTAAACCACATGGATCTACTAGATGTCATTGCATGTGTGTTATTTTAATAAACCACACTGATCCACTTATGTCATTGCATGTGTGTTCATTTCATAAACCACACTGATCCACTGGTGTCATTGCATGTGTGTTCTTTTCCTAGACCACATTGATCCACTAGATGGCATTGATGTGTGTTCATTTCATAAATCACATGGATCCACTAGATGTCATTAAATGTGTGTCCTTTTCATAAACCACATGGATCCACTATATGTCATTTCATGTGTGTTCTTTTCATAAACAACATGAATCCACTAGATGTCAGTGCATGTGTGTCCTTTTCTTAAACCAAATGGATCCACTGATGTCATTCCATGTGTGTTCTTTTCATAAACCACATGGATACACTAGATGTCATTGCATGTGTGTTCTTTTCAAAAACCACATTGATCCACTAGATGTCATTACATGTGTGTTCTTTTCATAAAGCACACTAATCCACTAGATGTCATTGCATGTGTGTTCTTTTTTCCTAAACTACATTGGATCCACTAGTGTCATTGCATGTCTGTTCTTTTCCAGAACCACATGGATCCACTAGATGTCATTGCATGTGTGTTCTTTTCATAAACCACACTGATACACTAGATGACATTGCATGTGTGTTATTTTCCTAAATCACACTGATCCACTAGTGTCATTGCATGTGTGTTCTTTTCATAAACCACATGGATCCACTGATGTCATTGCATGTGTGTTCTTTTAATAAACCACATGGATCCACTAGATGTCATTGCATGAGTGTTATTTTCATAAACCACACTGATCCACTAGATGTCATTGCATGTGTATTCTTTTCCTAAACCACATGGATCCACTGGTGTCATTGCATGTGTGTTATTTTCCAAAACCACATGTATCCACTAGATGTCATTGCATGTGTGTTCTTTTCATAAACCACTTGGATCCACTAGATGTCATTGCATTTGTGTTCTTTTCATAAACCATGTTGAAACATTGATGTCATTGCATGTGTGTTCTTTTCATAAACCACATGGATCCACTAGATGTCATTGCATGTGTGTTCTTTTCATAAACGACACTGATCAACTAGATGACATTGCATGTGTGTTCTTTTTATGAACCACACTGATCCACTAGATGTCATTGCATGTGTGTTCTTTTCATAAACCACACTGATTCGAAAGATGTCATTGCATGTGTGTTATTTTCATAACACCGCTCCACTAGTTCATTGCATGCGTGTTCTTTTCATAAACCACATGGATCCACTGGATGTCATTGCATGTGTGTTCATTTCATAAACCACATGTATCCACTAGTGTCATTTCATGTATGTTCTTTCCATAAACCACATGGATCCACTAGATGTCATTGCATGCGTGTTCTTTTCATAAACCACACTGATCCACTTATGTCATTGCATGTGTGTTCTTTTCATAAACCAAACTGATCTAAAAGATGTAATTACATGTGTTTTCATTTCATAAACCACACTGAACCATTGGTGTCAAGGCATGTGTGGTCTTTTCCTAGACCACATTGATCCACCAGATGTCATTGCATGTGTGTTCATTTCATAAATCACATGGATCCACTTGATGTCATTCAATGTGTGTTCTTTTCATAAACCTCATGGATCCACTATATGTCATTGCATGTGTGTTGTTTTCATAAACAACATGAATCCACTAGATGTCAGTGCTTGTGTGTCCTTTTCATAAACCACATGGATCCACTGATGTCATTCCATGTGTGTCCTTTTCATAAACCACATGGATACACTAGATGTCATTGCATGTGTGTTCTTTTCAAAAACCACATTGATCCACTAGATGTCATTACATGTGTGTTCTTTTCATAAAGCACACTGATCCACTAGATGTCATTGCATGTGTGTTCTTTTTTCCTAAACTACATGGATCCACTAGTGTCATTGCATGTGTGTTCTTTTCCAGAACCACATGGATCCACTAGATGTCATTGCATGTGTGTTCTTTTCATAAACCACATAGATCCACTAGATGTGATTGCATGTGTGTTCTTTTAATAAACCAAATGGATCCACTAGATGTCATCGCATGTGTGTTCTTTTCATAAACCACACTGATCCACTAGATGTCATTGCATGTGTGTATTTTTTTCTAAACCGCATGGATCCACTAGTGTCATTGCATGTGTGTTCTTTCCATAAACAACATGGATCCACAAGATTCCATTGCATGTTTGTTCTTTTGATAAACCACATGGATCCACTAGATGTCATTGCAAGTGTGTTCTTTTCATAAACCCCATGGATCCAGTGATGTCATTGCATGTCTGTTATTTTCATAAACCACATGGATCCACTAGATGTCATTGCATGTTTGTTCTTTTGATAAACTGCACTGATCCACTAGATGTTATTACATGTGTGTTCTTTTCATCAACCACACCGATCCACTAGATGTCATTGCATGTGTGTTCTTTTTTCCTAAACTACATGGATCCACTAGTGTCATTGCATGTGTGTTCTTTTCATAAACCATATGGATCCAATGGATGTCATTGCATGTGTGTTCTTTTCCAAAACCACATGGATCCAATACAAGTCATTGTATGTGTGTTCTTTTCATAAACCACATGGATCCACAAGATGTCGTTGCATGTGTGTTCTTTTTATAAACCACATTGAACCACTAATGTGATTGCATGTGTGTTAATTTCATAAACCACACGGATCCATTGGTGTCATTGCATGTGTGTTCTTTTCCTAACCACATTGATCCACTAGATGTCATTCTAGGTGTGTTCATTTAATAAACCACATGGATCCACTAGATGTCATTAAATGTGTGAGCTTTTCATAAACCACATGGATCCACTATATGTCATTGCATGTGTGTTCTTTTCATAAACCACAGGAATCCACTAGATGTCAGTGCATGTATGTCCTTTTCATAAACTACATGGATCCACTAAAGTCATTGCATGTGTGTTCTTTTCATAAACCACATGGATACACTAGATGTCATTGCGTGCGTGTTCTTTTCATAAACAACATTGATCCACAAGATGTCATTACATGTGTGTTCTTTTCATAAACCACACTGATCCACTAGATGTCATTGCATGTGTGTTCTTTTTTCCTAAACTACATGGATCCACTAGTGTCATTGCATGTGTGTTATTTTCATAAACCACATGGATCCACTGGATGTCATTGCATGTGTGTTCTTTTCAAGAATCACATGGATCCACTAGATCTCATTGCATGTGTGTTCTTTTCATAAACCACATGGATCCACTAGATGTCGTTGCATGTGTGTTCTTTTTATAAACCACAATGAACCACTAATGTCATTGCATGTGTGTTCTTTTCATAAACCACATGGATCCACCAGATGTCATTGCATTTGTGTTCTTCTCATAAACCACACTGATCCACTAGATGTCATTGCATGTTTGTTCTTTTCATAAACCACACTGATCCACTATATCTCATTGCATGTATGTTCTTTTCATAAACCACAGTGATCCACTAGATGTCATTGCATGTGTGTTCTTTTCATAAACCACACTGATCCACTAGTGTCATTGCATGTGTGTTCTTTTCATAAACCACATGGATCCACTAATATCATTGCATGTGTGTTCTTTTCATAAACCACATGGATCCACTATATGTCATTGCATGTGTGTTCATTTCATAAAACACATGGATCCACTATATTTAATTAAATGTGGGTGTTCTTTTCATAAATAACATGTATCCACTAGATGTCATTGCATCTGTGTTCTTTTCATAAACCACATGGATCCACTATATGTCATTGCATGTGTGTTCTTTTCATAAAACACAATGATCCCGTGATGTCATTGCATGTGTGTTCTTTTCATAAACCACACTGATCCGGAAGATGTCACTTCATGTGTGTTCATTTCATAAACCACACTGATCCACTAGTGTCATCACATGTGTGTTCTTTTCCTAGACCACATTGATCCACTAGATATCATTGCATATGTGTTCATTTCATAGACAACACGGATCCACTAGATGTCATTAAATGTGTGTTATTTTCCAATACCGCATGGATCCAATAGATGCCTTTGCATGTGTGTTCTTTTCATAAACCACATAGATCCACTAGATGTCGTTGCATGTGTGTACTTTTCATAAACTACATGGATCCACTAATGTCATTACATGTGTGTTCTTTTAATAAACCACAAGGATCCACTAGATGTCATTGCATGAGTGTTCTTTTCATAAACCACACTGATCCACTAGATGTCATTGCATGTGTGTTTTTTTCCCAATCCACAGGGATCCACTAGTGTCATTGCATGTGTGTTATTTTCATAAACAACATGGATCCATTGGATGTCATTGCATGTGCATTCTTTTCCAAAACCACATGAATCCAATAGATGTCACTGCATGTTTGTTCTTTTCATAAACCACATGGATCCACTAGATGTCACTACATGTGTGTTCTTTTTATAAACCATGTTGAACCACTGATGTCATTGCATGTGTTTTTTTTTCATAAACCACATGGATCCACTAGATGTCATTGCATGTGTGTTCTTTTCATAAACCACACTGATCAACTAGATGACATTTGTTTGTTCTTTTCATAAGCCACACTGATCCACTAGATGTCATTGCATGTGTGTTCTTTTCATAAACCACACTTATCCACTAGATGTCATTGCATGTGTGTTCTTTTCATAACACTGATCCACTAGTTCATTGCATGTGAGTTCTTTTCATAAACCACATGAATCCACTAGATGTTATTGCACGTGTGTTCATTTCATAAACCACATGGATCCACTAGTGCCATTGCATGTGTGTTCTTTTCATAAAACACATGGATCCACTAGATGTCATTGCATGTGTGTTCTTTTCATAAACCACATTGATACACTTATGTCATTGCATGTGTGTTCTTTTCATAAACCACACTGATCTAAAAGATATCATTTCATGTGTGTTCATTTCATAAACCACACTGATCCATTGGTGGCATTGCATGTGTGTTCTTTTCCTAGACCACATTGATCCACTAGATGTCATTGCATGTGTGTTCATTTCATAAATCACATGGATCCACTAGATGTCATTCAATGAGTGTTCTTTTCATAAACCACATGGATCCACTAAATGTCATTGCATGTGTGTTATTTTCATAAAACACATGGATCCACTAGATGTCAGTGCATGTGTGTTCTTTTCTATAAACCACATGGATCCACAGATGTCATTGCATTTGTGTTCTTTTCATAAACCACGTGGATCCACTAGTTGTCATTGCATGTTTGTTCTTTTCATAGACCACACTAATCCACTAGATGTCATTGCATGCGTGTCATTTTCATAAACCACACTGATCCATTAGATGTCATTGCGTGTGTGTTCTTTTCCTAAACCACATGGATTCACTAGTGTCATTGAATGTGTATTCTTCTCATAAACCACATGGATCCACTAGATGTCCTTCCATGTGTGTTCTTTTCCAAAGCCACATGGATCCACTAGATGTCATTACATGTGAGTTCTTTTCATAAACCACATGGATCAGCTAGATGTCATTGCATGTGTGTTATTTTTATAAACCACATTGAACCACTGATGTCATTTCCTGTGTGTTCTTTTCATAAACCACATGGATCCACTAGATGTCATTGCATGTGTGTTCTTTTCATAAACCATACTGATCCACTAGATGTCATTTCATGCGTGTTCTTTTCGTAAACCACACTAATCCACTAGATTTCATTGCATGTGTGTTCTTTTCATAAACCACACTGATCCACTAGATGTCATTGCGTGTGTGTTTGAAGCGATCCAACCTGTTATAGATTGGATCCTGTGTTTACCATGCTAGTCCCTTGGATCGATTAGCTAGCACACACAGTTTCGATTAATAAAAGAGTATCAATGCGTCACAATATTACAATGATTGATCCAAGAATATAAATATTACAGAGTTGCATAGCTTACAGCTGCTCAAATAACATAGTTCAACAAATAAACAATAGAACAAAGCTCCATCACACCACAGGCAACACGCTGAGTGGAGATTCGCTTACAAGCTCTCATAACCAGTCACCTACAGCAGCAAAATACTCAACATATAATCCACTAAACACAAATCTACTTGGACAAGGGGAGGAGTCACATACCAGGGAACAAATGCTCCAAATTTCAGCAAGAAAGATGGGCTGAGCAAGGAGATCGAAAAAATCGAGAGCAAGCACAGCAAGAACATGATTTTGATCAATGAACTAGAGCTTACTCGGGAGAGAGAAGAAACTGGCAGGTGAGAGGTTTAGTGGGGGGCCAGGGATGGCCCACACCAGGGCATGGCGCCACCATGTGGTGTGCCTGCCTGGTGGGCCCCCCTGGTACCTCCCAGGTACTCCTCTGCCCCTTTTTCACATAAAAAATTTAATATGAATTTTCTGGATTTTTTCGAGACACTTTATTTTTGGGCATTTTTCAGAAATAGAAGAATGATTTTTCTGACAGACAGATTTTTTTCTTTTGGAAACATGATGCAAGGACAAAACAAGGCTAGAACTACAGAAGTTCTAACATGCAAGCAGCTAACAACAAAAAGAAAACTGAACGAAAGCAAAAACTAAAATGCAAAGGATAGAAATAAACGGAGATAATCATAATGAAAACATTATTTTGCTCAATGGAATCCTTTTGTTAACAAGGTTGATCAAGTCTTTCTACCAAAACAATTGCATATGAGACAAAACTTTGTACTCGATTAATGATTATGTTACCTCAACCTTGATAGCAATGGTCCCAATCATAATAGTTTAAATTTTTTCTCTTGGTATGGGACAATATATTTCTCCAACTTGAATGCCTTCAACATGTTCAATGGAATTCAAACCATAAGTCCTTTCAATCTCCTTGGGGAAATAGACAGTATGTTCCTTGTCATTAACATTGAAGGTCACCTTTCCTTGATTACAATTAATAACAGCTCCTGCAGTATTAAGAAAAGGTCTCCCAAGAATAATAGACATATTATCATCTTCGGGCATTTCAAGCCCAACAAAATCAGTTAATATCAAGCAATTGTGAGCCACCTGAACAGGTACATCCTCACATATACCCACAGGAATGGTGGTAGATTTATCAGCCATTTGCAAAGATATATCAGTTGGTATTAATTTTTCAAGTTGAAGCCTCTTATAGAGAGAGAAAGGCATAACACTAACTCCAGCTCCCAAATCACACAAAGCAGTTCTAACATAACTGTTCTTAATAGAGCAAGGGATAGTTGGAATACCTAGATCTCCAAGTTTCTTAGGAACCTTACCATTGAAGGAATAATTTGCAAGCAAAGTAGAAATTTCTTCATTAGGGATCTTCCTTTTATTCGAGACAATGTCTTTCATATACTTTGAGTAAGGAGGCAATTTAATAGCATCAGTCAAAGGAATTTGCAAGAATAAAGGCTTCATCCACTCACAAAACTTATTATAGTGTTCATCTTCGTTTGACTTGTGTTTCTTATCAGGGAAAGGCATAGGTTTTTGTACCCAAGGCTCTCTTTCACTACCATGTTTCTTAGCAATAAAATCTTCTTTGGTGTATTTAGTATTCTTAGTGTGGTTTTCAGGTTCTTCTTCAACTTTTTCTTCATTAGGAACTTCATTTTCTTCATTACCACTTTCAGTTTTAGCATCAGAGATAGATATACTATTAGGATCTATAGCAGGTTCAGAGGGTTCTACAACAGTTTTATGTTTCCTTTACCTTTTCTTACGAGTAGAACCACTATTTTCAGCTTGTTGAGAATCCTTCTCAATTCTTTTGGGATGCCCCTCAGGATATAGAGGATCCTGGGTAGCAGCACCACTTATAGTTCTAATTTCATAAGCATGTTTTTCTTTAGCAGCATTAACTAGCAAGTCGTTTTGCACTTTAACGAGTTGATCTATTTGAGTTTGAACCATTTGAAAGTGTTTAACAATCATTTTAACATCATTAGAGGTTCTTTCCACAATATCTTTCAACTCAACAATAGCTCTAGCGTTTTCCATTAGATAATTTTGCACCCTTTTATTAAAGTTATCTTGCTTAACAATAAAGATATCGAATTCTTCTGAGCATTGATCAGGAGGTTTAGAGTAAGGGATATCACCTTCATCAATGTGTTGGAGATAGTGTACCTCAATAGTGGGTGAGTAGTTTACATTAAATAAATTCCTCAGTGACCTACACATCTCCAAAATGGATGAAATCAAGCTCCGTTGAAAGTTTATCCATAGGCCTACCATTTAGCATTTATCTCAGGTCAAGGTGAAGTAAGGTCACCCTATAGCAAAAATAACAAAAACAGAGAATATCTGACTTAGGGAATTTCTCTAGGTCAAACCAAATGAGGTATTGATCTAATTCCAACTCCCATGGATGTGTCTTATCAACTTCTATCAATCCCCAGCAGCTCGGATTTTATTGAGCTCTAGTTGAATTTTAATGAATTAAACTATTCTATGTACACCTTCTTCACTAGATAAATCCCTCCATTAGTTCTGCATATCCAAAATGAGTAATTTCAATTTCTACAGAAAGATAATTCCAATACCTACCATGTAAAATTGGAATAACACTAAAACCTTCTGTAAAATAAATCTGGTGTAAAAGACAAATACCTTACATAATTGCCTTTGATGATTTATTAAGGGCATTCTGTTAATTCTTTGGACAAGATTCCAATTCTATGTGGTTAAGTACCTCAAACAATACTTAACCACCGAAGGAAATAATTTTTGGGCCTCCAGATAAGTTCTAGTGAATTATTTCCTCAAACTAGAGTTTATTCCACTATAAAAAGCATAACTAAATCTAGGTAAGTGATAATCTAGTGAAACCACTTGTGTTGGTCTTGTTTTGTCAAGACCTATCTGAGGATATCATTGTTACACATTGGTATCCTACAGACCTCAGGCCCCCACCCCAAGTCCTTGGTAAATAGAACTATCTTCCAAGGGAAAACCCTATTAGGGCAACCTAAGCATTTCATTACTAGTACCCAACTTCTCCAAAACCTACTAAATTTAGTAGTATGCCTTATGGTTGTTTGCTGTATGGTTGATGCCTGTATGCCTTGTATTGAATGTGGTATTATATGCTTGCATGTATACTTGATGACAGCGATAGTGTGATTGTTTGACGACGAGAAGAAAGGGACTTCTTATTATTATTTATTGAGTATTCTTGGTTATCTAAGGAGAAGTCCAGGGACTTATCGCTGATCACAGGCAAGCCACCATTCTAGAATTCCGGTACTTGTCCTACTCTTTTTATTACCTGTTTGGTATCTCCTTTATAAATTGCATTATTTATCAGCATGTCTGGTTTTATAAATACTACGCTAATGACTTGGCTGCTCCAAGTTATGAGTTGGTGTCCCTCATGGCACCCACCCGGATGTAAACCTACCATTTAACCCCCCCCTTTAGATCGAGGTTATGGCGATTAGCATCCTACCTCGTTGGAAACCATGGATTTTTGTTGAATAAATTGTTTTGGGATTTACCCTACTACAAATGTTTAAAACCTGCTATGCAAAACCCTTAGGAAGAGGTGATGACCCACAAGTATAGGGGGTGTATCGCAGTATTTTCGTGGGAAGTGAAACCCAATTTATTGATTCGACACAAGGGGAGCCAAAGAATATTTATCAGCCTTAACAACTGAGTTGTCAATTCAGCTGCACCTGGAAACAATCTTGCTCACAGCAGTTTATCAGTAGCAACAGTTTTGTAGTAGGAATAGTAAAGTAACAGCAGTAGTAAAGCAAAGACAGTAGTAACAAAAGCAGTAAACAGTGGGATTCGAGTGCGGTAGGCATAGGGATAGATGGACGGGCGTTGCATGGGCAAGACAATTCACATAGCAATCAGTGCATAGGCCAATTGCAGATAAATAAGATAAAGCATCCAAGTACTAGACAATCCTAGTCATGTGTTCCATATATAGTCATATGTGCTCGCAATGAGAACTTGCACAACATCTTTTGTCCTGCCAGCCCGTTTGCAGCGGGGCCTCTAGGGAACTACTGGCAATTAAGGTACTCCTTTTAATAGAGCACCGGAGCAAAGCATTAACACTCCGTGAACACATGTTATCCTCACATCAAAGTCATTCCCTTCCGGTTATCCCGATTTATGTCACTTCGGGGCCATAGGTTCCAGACAACAACGTGTGTATACAACTTATAGATAATACCAGAAACAATACTATCATAATGAATCAATAACATGTTCAGATCTGAAATCATGGCACTCGGGCCCTAGTGACAAGCATTAAGCACAACAAGTCACAACAAAGTCATAAAGCACCAATAAAAGATACTATGCACCATGCCCTAACAATCTGATGCCATTACATGAACAATCTCATCCAATCCCTACCATCCCCATAGCCTACAGCGGGGGATTACTCACTCATAGATGGGGAAAACATGGATGGTCGATGGAGAAGCGATGGTGATGATGATGGCGATGATCTCCTCCAATTCCCCGTCCCGGCAGGGTGCCAGAACGGAGTTTCTGGTGCTGTTTCGTGGAATCTAGTGGTGGCGGCAGAGCGGAACTCCTTCTAGAAAAACGTCGAACCCCTAGAAGTTTTTAGGTCAGAAGGCTCCTTATAGGTGAAGAGAGAGTCCGAGGGGGTGCCTAGGGGGCCCACACCCCCCCTGGCGTGGCCTGGCCTGGCCCGCACCACCAGGTGGTGTGGACACCCCCCGGCTCTTCTCCGTCTCGTATTCTGGCTCCTGGAGTCTTCGGATGAAATAGGATTTTTGGCATAGTTTCCATAATTTTTCCTGATAGTTGATTTTCTGCAAAAAAGTAGACACCAAGGCAATTCTGCTAAAAACAGCATCAGTCCGCATTAGTTGCATCCAAATCACACAAGTATAGAGGAGAAACAATAGCAAAAGTGTTGGACGTATCAAGAGGCATCGTTCCAAGCGGATGTTTTAACTAAAGAAGTGGTGATGATGAGAAATGAGGAAATGGGCAAGAGAAAGAGAAGGGATGTTTCTGTGCCTTTACCAGAATAATTTATCCGTGTAACCACATTACCCTAGGTGCCGAGGCTTAGCTCGTAGTTTTTCTTCTTTAGCCGAGGCAGCTTGTACAATGCTAATTGGGAGAAATCCCTTGAATTCCGCACATGCGCTAACAGTTCTACGGATCTAGAGCCTGTAGCTTACTTCAGCAAGAGTGAGCCTGTCTTGGCACGAGTGCCGGTGCAACAATTGGGTGTCCCACGGACAGTATGACTTAGGTAGTATGGAAGGAAGTGGAGTCACCAAGTTAAGGTATACGCCAAACTGCGGTTTGGTTATACATGTGTACAGAAGGCAGGACTATGGCCGGGGGCCACATACTCGTTGGCGGGGAGAACAAACCCAAAAGGAAAAGAAGCCTTTTCTAGGGTCGATAAGCGAAAGGTTAGGTTTGATTATCCGAACCCCCGTCTACCGTGTGTAGTGGGTCGTGGTTTTATCCCGGCAGATGTATTGATTCTTGTGGGGAAAGTGCGCAAACTCTCCAGAGTATAATCTATTCGAATAGACGTGTCCATGGTCAAGGACGGTTGTAAAGGTGATGGCTAGGAGTACCCAAATTGGTGGTTTTTGGGAAAGATGGACCAATGTAGGGAGGTCCTGAGAGGACCTAAGAATAATGGCTTTGGTTTTACCAGAGATGGTCGAAGATGCTAAAAAGGGGGTTTAATCCAAAACTGCTTTCAAAAAGGTTTTCAACAAGGATATGGGGATATCCTGCTTTATAAAACGAAGCATGTTTTCTAAACTCTTTTTAACAAAGATATAGAGATGCCATAGCTACAAGAGATAATCTAGGCTTTTCAAAAACAACCCTAGATAGAGCTATCTTGCCACAGCCAAATTGCATTACCTTGTTTAACTTATCTTGGTGGTTTGCGAGTACATTCAAACGTACTCATGGAATTGTCCCTGGTTATTTACTTGGCTAGGCTTTCAGAAGCTTGACAACAGAAGATTAAGGTGACATCCAGCGAGCTAGGCCGTCCTCCCAGTCAGTCGCCTGTAGTTGGGGCCTGACTGTGCCCTGCGTGCGATGAAGCTCCGATGTTAAAGGTTGTGCAGCCATAAGGGCAACTATGTAAGTCTTGTACTCGTTATGTTTCAGATGCTATAATGATACTTGTCGGTTATGTTCCACGGCTCACTGATCATGGGAACGTGGATATTTACATAACAGGGATTTCTCGGATGTTGAATCGGGGGACCCCATAGACTTGGTATCAGAGCCATCCTGACTGTAGGAAACCTTAGTTAGCATGGACGTTAGATAGGAAATGACAAACCCATTTTCTAAAAGACAAGGGCTAAGAGATGACTATTTGCAAAAATGCTTATGTCTTTTCCCCTCCATCTTGAAAACTACTTGCATTAATATGATTTTCTAATCTTAAAATCTTGCACACTTGTCACTAACCCAACCCCATATCAAAAATTGATGTAGATGGCCTCTTTCCGCTCGGAGCGCATCATCATTGGAGACAGTTTCTGGCCTTTTGAAGAGCAGCTTCACGACATGTTGAAGAGATTCAATAGGCCCTCACTGATGATTGAAGGAACCAAACTTCCTCGCAGTAACACCAATGTGATGCAATGGGTCATCAAGGGTGTAATTCCCTCCCCCGAAGATGACACCGCACCCACAATCTTCACCTTCCTCGACGGCAACTTGATAGATGGTGTGGTGCGAGCCATATAGGAGATCATGGCGCACCTCTACAAGATCGACGAAGATGAGTTGAAGGATACCCCCTACCACCTGTTCAGAAAGCGCGACCAAGATAGACTTCCCATCGAGTCCTTCCTCACCTGCTACATTGGGAATCAGTTAGAGAACATGGAATACATACTCCAACGTTCCCAAGAAGATCTTGACAAGGCCAGACGAGAGAATCTGCTTCTAAAGATGGATATCAACATACTCCATAACCGCGAAAGAAGTCTTAGAGCCACCAATGCTCGCTTGGAGAAGAAGCTGACCATTGAAGTAACCCCAACCCCTGAAGACGAAAATCCCGGGAATGGCGACAAACCCCCCTTCCTCAATGAGTACCACCCTATCGTACAGTCACCCGCGCCGGCCGAGCCAACATCCAACCCTGCACCTTGGGAAGGCACCACTCTCACCTTCACTAAAGCCGAGCTGAATATCCCACATACCCCAGAGGATCTGTAGTAGCTGAAACCCCCTGGAGTTAGCAACAAACCGCAGATGCACCCTCCAAATAGTCAAACATACTATCAAACTCGTCCGTCTAGCTCTAGGGTAGAGTCATGTATCGTCCCTGAACGTGTTTTGTAATGCTTAAGTACTATTAGCACCCCTCGAGTGCAGACTGGCTTGTTATGTAGTAACTTCCTTGGATTGCTATGCTTGCCTTGATGTTTTCCCTCTTGCGTGTTCTACCCAAGACGTTGCATCAGACCCAACCCGGGACGAAAATGCCCCAAGTGAACACAGCTCCTGATTGTCTAGTATTTCTCGCGAACGTTGGATGACTCCTGGTACCCCGTTAAATACACCTTGTGAGACCAAGACCCTCGGTTGGATCTGCTTGATTAGACCAAAATCGCTATCCTATAGTTCTATACCCCATTAATCCCTCTGAGTTGAACTCTGAAAGGTAATCGTTTAATATAATTTACTCCCGTAACCGAAATGCGTACCCCAACAGGAACTCCCTCAGGATGGCCATGAAGACCGGAAGCTCGAAGAAAGCATGTAGCCATTATAGAGAAGAAGGACATCAAGCCAGCTAGTTCCTAGGCAACTGCCCAAACTGCGGGACACCTCATCCTCCCGAGACTTGCCCGACCCTGTCTGTCACTTGTTTCCTCTGCGAATGCCAAGACCATGTTCCTGCCGACTACCCCGTATATCTCCTCATTGGCAAGGCCTGTCAACTCCCTTGTGTCAACGTCGAAAAGTCGTCAAGTAAGTCAGGTCGAAAGCAAGGTACCTGTTTCTCGTGTGATCAACCTGGTCATTTTAGCCGAGAATGCCCCCAGCGTACACCAGTCAATGCCTCCGCAAAGGTGAAGCCTGAAGCATCAGCGTTTGTCAACAAGTTTTTGAAGCAACAACCTGAACAAACCAAAGCTGAGCAACCTCCTTGCTTCAAAGGTGACCATCCGGGTCATTTCAATCGAGCACGTCCACAAACAAGAAGCTCTCACCCCAACACCTTTACCAAGGGAGAAACTGCAGCCATTCGAAGCAGGTCTACAAAGCGGAAGACCTGCCCCAGCTGTGGACAACCCGGTCATCTTCTTCAACATTGCCCTGCTAGTGGTTATATCCCAAGAAAATCAAGAGCTGCCCTAAGACACCAAGGGCGTCAGCAAGAAACCACTAGAAGGCTGGGATCCTTTTCTCGCCTAGACCAACAAAAGCCCGAATGCACCAAGGTCCTTACCTCAAGAAAAGACGGCCATCCTACCGCCTGCAACCCTGCAACGCAAGATTGAGAAATCCAGCAGCATCTTTAACCTATTGTACTGTTGGAATTATGCCCTAGAGGCAATAATAAAGATGTTATTATTATAATTCTTGTTCATGATAAAGTTTATATTTCATGCTAGAATTGTATTAAGCGGAAACATTAATACTTGTGTGGTTTGTGAACAACACCGTGTCCCTAGTACGCCTCTATGGACTAGCTCATTGATCAATGATGGTTAAGGTTTCCTAACCATAGACATGAGTTGTCAATTGATAATGAGACCATATCATTGGGAGAATGATATGGTGGACAGACCCAAACTAAGCGAAGCAATTAGATCGTGTCTTTGTGTTCATCTTTGCGAAGCTTTTCCTATGTCAAATATTGTATTCCTTAGACAATGAGATAATACAACTCCCTGGTATCGGAAGAAAGCTTTGAGGTCATCAAACGTCATCCTATGAGAGGGTGATCATAAAGGTGTCTCTCAGGTGATCGGAAAGTATTTGTTGGGTTGTATGTATCGAGATGGGATTTGTCCCTCCCAAGTCGGAGAGATATACTTCGGGCCCACTCGGTAATCGATATCAACACTGCTTGCAAGCATGTGGTTAAGGAGTTAATCACAAAGTGATATCGGATTACGGAACGAGTAAAGTATTTGCTGTGAACGAGATTGAACTAGGTATGACAGTACCGATGATCGAATCTCGGGCAAGTAAAATATCTCGAGACGAAGGGAATATGTATATGGGATTGATTGAATCCTGGCATCGTGGTTCATCCTATATGATCATCGATGAATGTGTGGGAGTCAATATGGGTGCCCAGACCCGCTGTTGATTATTGATAGAAGATCATATCTGCATATTCTCGAACCTGCAGGGTCACACACTTAACGTGTCTCGACGCTAGGATAGATTGGATACTTGGTTTATGAATTTTTGTTCGGAGTCTCGGATGGGATCCGGGACATCACGAGAGGTTCCAGAGTGGTCCGGAGAATAAGATTCATATAAGGCAGTGCAGTTTTTGGAGTTCGGAATTGTTCCGGATTAATCGGTATTGTACCGGAAGCTTCTAGAACCTTCCGGAAGGGGACCAACGTGGCCCCACCTTCCGGGAGGGGGCATGGGCCTATGAGGGAGTGTCCTGGCCGCATTGGGCCAGGGGCACAAGGCCCCATAGGGCCCAGCCGATCCTAGATAAGTTTAAACTTGTTTAAACTAGAGATAGGGTTTCTAGATAAGGGAAAGTTTAAATCGTTTAAACTAGAGATAGGCTTGGAGGATGGGCAAGGGCTGGCCGCACCCCCCCCTCTATATATAGAGGGCTGGTGCGCCCCCTCCCCCCCCCCCACACACACCTTCCTCCAAACCCTAGTAGCCCTGCTGCCTTCCTCTCTCCCTTCCGACTGTTTGTAGGCGAAGCCCTGCTGCAGAAATTCTCCACCATATACACCGCGCCGTCGTGTTGTAGATCCAATCTATCTCTCCACCATACTTGCTGGTCCGAGGAAGGAGGAGACGTCGAGGTGCTGCACGTGTGCATCTCATGGAGGCACCGCCACTTGTGGTGCTAGATCGGATCGGATCGCGAGGAGGAGAAGCGAGTACGACTACATCACCCACGTTTCGACGAACGTTCCGCTGTGCGAATCTTCAAGGGTATGAAGATCTAATCCAATCTCTCTCGTTGTATGCATCTCCTAGATTAGATCTTGGCTTTCCTTCTGTTCGCTTCCGTAGAAAATTTTGATTTACTATGCTGCGAAACCCTTCAGTGGTATCAGAGCTAGATCTATGCGTAGATGTGATTCACGAGTAGAACGCAACATGGTTGTTGCGGGCGTTGATGTTTTCTGTTGCAAGCCTCTTGTTTGTGTTCTTCTTATGACGCGGGATAGTGAGATTGAAGCGGTCCAGGCCAACCTTACGCGACGTCGTTCGCGAGACCGGCTCCGCACTTGACGTGTGGCTTGTACCACACATGCGGCTGGTGGATGTCAGTTTCTCTCACTATAGTTGTCATAGGATTAACACCGGATTTTGGCAACCATAATATCACCGTTGTGGCTTTCCGTAGGTAAGAATCGTTCTTAGCATCTACTCCCATGAGCCACGTAAAACATGCAACAACAAAGTAGAGGCGTCTAACTTGTTTTTGCAGGGAGTGTTTTCTGTGATATGGTATGGCCCAAGATGTGATGTGTATATTGTATGCGATGATCATGTTTTGTAATGTTTCACGACTTGCATGTCGATGAGTACACAACCGGCAGGAGCCATATGGTTGTCTTTATAATTGTGTATGACCTGCGAGTCAACTTCTTATACGCCATGTAATAGCTTTACTTTATCGCTAAGTAGTTAGCAATAGTTGTAGTTGTTATTCGTGGTGGAGGCAATCATGGTGGAGTGATGGAGATCATGCCGGAACGCACAAGATGGAGATCACTGCGCGAAGATTGGCTATACCATGTCACATAAAGTTATATGCATGTGATGTTTATCCTTTTATGTATCTTATTATGCTTAGACCGCGACGGTAGCATTATAAGATGATTACTCACTTAAAGATCAAGATAAAAGTTGTGTTCTCCCCAAGTATGCACCGTTGTGAAAGTTCGTCGTGTCCAAGCATCACGTGATGATCGGGTGCTATAGACTCTACGCTCACATACAACGGGTGCAAGCCAGTTTTGCACACGCGGAAATACTTGGGTCTAACTTGACGAGCCTAGCATGTACAGACATGGCCTCAGAACACAAGAACCGAAAGGTTAAGCATGAGTCATATGAATGATATGATCGACACTTCGTTGTCCACCATTGAAACCACATCTCTTCTCGTGAAGATCGGATTAGGTGTGGTGAATTTGGATCGTGTTCACTAAACAACTTGAGGGATGTTGAATTTAGTGGGAGTTCATCTAGTAATTTGATTAAGTTGAACTATTTATCATGAACATAGTCTAAATTGTACTTGCAAATACTATAGATCACATGGCCAAGTCCAACTTCAACTTCAACGTTTTTGCTGAGAAAGAAAAGCTTAGAAACAATGGGTCTAACTTCACCAACTGGTTCCGCAATCTAAGAATCATTCTGTCTGGCGGACAAAAGGACTATGTCCTTGAGAAAGCGTTAGGTAACCCCCTGCTGCAACTGCGCCGGATGATGAGAAAGCTATCTATCAGTCACACAAAGATGATTATGGTGTGATTAAGAGCACCATGTTGTTTGCTATGGAACCGGAACTTCAAAATCGTTTTGAAAACTATCCCGGGCCCTTTGAGATTCTCGAAGAGCTGAAAACCATGTTTCAGACTCAGGCCTGTTCTGAGAGATATGAGATCTCCGAGAAGTTCTTTAACTGCAAGATGGAGGAAGGGAGTTCCGTTAGCGCCATTAAGATGTCGGGCTACACTCAACGCCTTGAGCAACTGGACTGCAAGATTCCAGAGGATCTCAAGATTGACAGGGTTCTGCAATCACTCCCTCCCAGCTACAAAAGTTTTGTAGTGACTCACAATCAGATTGGTTCCACTGATACGATCACCGAGCTCTTCGCAAAGCTGAAGGCTGCGGAGGTGGACATCAAAAAGGATAATCATGTGTTGATGGTCAACAAGCCCTCCTTTAAGAAAGGTAAGGGTGCAAAGAAGCCCTTCAAGAAAGGAGGCGGCAAACGCGTTGCCCCTGCTGAGAAGAAGCTCAAGTCTGGACCCAAGCCGGAAACTGAGTGCTTCTATTGCAAGGACAAGGGTCACTGGAAGCGCAACTGTCCGAAGTACTTAGCGGACAAGAAGGCTGGCACCATCAAAGGTATATTTGATATACATGTTATTGATGTTTTCCTTACTAGCCCTCGTTGTAGTGCCTGGGTATTTGATACTGGTTCGGTTGCTAATATTTGTAACTCGAAACAGGAGCTACGGAATAGACGGCGGCTTGCGAGGGATGAGGTGACGATGCGCGTTGGCAACGGATCAAGAGTTGATGTGATGGCCGTCGGCACGCTCTCCTTAGTTTTACCTTCGGGATTAGTTTTAAACCTTAATAAATGTTATTATGTGCCTGTGTTGAGCATGAACATTATTTCTAGATCGTGTTTATTGCAAGACGGTTATTCATTTAAATCGGAGAATAATGGTTGTTCTATTTATATGAGTAACATATTTTATGGTCATGCACCTCTTGTGAATGGTTTATTTCTTCTAAATCTCGAAAGGGATGAAACACACATCCATAGCATTAAGGCTAAGAGATGCAAAGTAGATAGTGATAATACTACTTATTTGTGGCACTGTCGTCTAGGTCATATTGGTGTAAAGCGCATGAAGAAACTCCATTCTGATGGACTTTTGGAGTCTCTTGATTTTGAATCATTTGACACATGCGAACCATGCCTCATGGGCAAGATGATAAAAACCCCGTTCTCCGGTATGATGGAGCGAGCAACGGACTTGTTGGAAATCATACATACCGATGTATGCGGACCGATGAGTGTTTCGACGCGCGGTGGATATCGCTATTTTCTCACTTTTATCGATGACTTAAGTAGATATGGGTATATCTATTTAATGAAACATAAATCTGAAACGTTTGAAAAGTTCAAAGAATTTCAGAATGAAGTGGAGAACCATCGTAACAGAAAGATTAAGTTTCTACGATCCGATCGTGGGGGCGAATATTTGAGTTATGATTTTCTCACGCACCTCAAAGCAAGTGGAATCGTTTCACAACTCACGCCACCCGGAACACCACAGCGCAATGGTGTGTCTGAACGCCGGAATCGAACCCTATTAGATATGGTCCGATCGATGATGTCTCTTACTGATTTGCCGTTATCATTTTGGGGTTATGCATTAGAAACCGCTGCATTCACTTTAAATAGGGCTCCATCTAAATCCGTTGAGAAGACACCGTATGAACTGTGGTTTGGTGCTAAACCTAAGTTGTCGTTTCTTAAAGTTTGGGGATGCGAATCTTACGTCAAGAAGTTGATGCCCGACAAGCTCGAACCCAAAGCGGAGAAATGTGTCTTCATAGGATACCCTAAGGAAACTATTGGGTATACCTTCTATCACAGAACCGAAGGCAAAGTGTTTGTCGCGAAGAACGGTTCCTTTCTTGAGAAGGAGTTTCTCTCGAAAGAAGTGAGTGGGAGGAAAGTAGAGCTAGACGAGGTTATTGAACCTTATCTTGAATTGGAGAGTAGCGCAGCACCTGAAATTGTTCCAGTGCCGCCTGCACCAACAGTAGAGGAAGCTAATGACAAGGATCATGAAGCTTCGGACGATGCTGCTACTGAACGTCGCAGGTCGACAAGGTCGCGTGCCCCTCCTGAGTGGTACGGCAACCCTGTCTTGACAGTCTTGTTAGTAGAAGACAGTGAACCTACGAACTATGAGGAAGCGATGATGAGCCCAGACTCCGAGAAATGGCTAGAAGCCATGAAATCCGAATTGGGATCCATGAGCGAAAACCAAGTATGGACTTTGGTGGACCCTCCTAGCGACCGAAAGTCCGTTGAGTGCAAATGGATCTTCAAGAAGAAAACGGACACGGATGGTAATGTTACCGTCTATAAAGCACGGCTTGTCGCGAAAGGTTTTCGACAAGTTCAAGGTGTTGACTACGATGAGACTTTCTCTCCCGTAGCGATGTTTAAGTCTATTCGGATTTTATTAGCAATTGCTGCATTTCATGATTATGAAATATGGCAGATGGATGTCAAGACTGCGTTCCTCAATGGCAACATTGATGAAGAGTTGTATATGATGCAACCCGAAGGTTTTATCGATCCTAAGGATGCTGATAAAGTATGCAAACTTCAGCGTTCCATTTATGGACTGAAGCAAGCATCTCGGAGTTGGAACCTTCGTTTTGATCAAGTGATCAAAAGCTTTGGATTTGTTCCAAATTGCTACGAAGCTTGCATCTACAAGAAAGTGAGTGGGAGCTCGGTGACGTTTCTGGTACTATATGTGGATGACATATTGATTATTGGAAATGACATCAACATGCTTAACGATGTGAAGAGTTATTTGAACAAGTGTTTTTCAATGAAAGACCTAGGTGAAGCTGCTTATATATTGGGCATCAAAATCTATAGAGATAGACAAAGACGCCTGATATCTTTAAGCCAGAGTACATACCTAGACAAAGTTCTGAAAAGGTTCAGAATGGATAAGGCATTGTCAGGTAAGATATTTAGCAAGGCTCAGTGTCCAGCTACGGTAAATGATAGGGAAGTTATGAGCAAAGTGCCTTATGCCTCGGCCATAGGTTCCATCATGTATGCCATGCTGTGTACTAGACCGCATGTGTCCAATGCTCTTAGTTTGACGAGCAGATATCAAAGTGATCCAGGAGTGGAACACTGGACAGCCGTGAAGAACATCCTAAGGTACCTAAATAGGACTAAAGAAATGTTCTTAGTCTATGGGGGTGATGAACAGCTCGTCGTAAAAGGTTACGTCGATGCTAGTTTCGACACCGACAAGGATGATTGTAAATCTCAGACAGGATACGTGTATATTTTGAATGGAGGAGCTGTGAGCTGGAGAAGCTGCAAGCAAAGCGTGATCGTGGGATCTACAGTAGAAGCGGAATACATGGCTGCTGCAGAAGCGTCAAGTGAAGGAGTTTGGATCAGAAACTTCATTACTGAGCTTGGCGTGGTTCCAAGTGCATTGGTCCCACTGGAGATATTGTGTGACAACACTGGCGCCATAGCACTCGCTAAGGAACCAAGATATCATCCAAAGACCAAGCATATCAACCGCAAGTTTCATATAATCCGAGATTATATAGCAGATGGAGATCTGAAGATCAGCAAAGTACATACAGATCTGAATGTCGCAGATCCATTGACTAAACCTCTTTCACGTGTAAAACATGATCAGCACCTCAGTGCCATGGGTGTGAGATTGTTGCCAAATGTAAACTAGATTATTGACTCTAGTGCAAGTGGGAGACTATTGGAATTATGCCCTAGAGGCAATAATAAAGATGTTATTATTATAATTCTTGTTCATGATAAAGTTTATATTCCATGCTAGAATTGTATTAAGCGGAAACATTAATACTTGTGTGGTTTGTGAACAACACCGTGTCCCTAGTACGCCTCTATGGACTAGCTCATTGATCAATGATGGTTAAGGTTTCCTAACCATAGACATGAGTTGTCAATTGATAATGAGACCATATCATTGGGAGAATGATATGGTGGACAGACCCAAACTAAGCGAAGCAATTAGATCGTGTCTTTGTGTTCATCTTTGCGAAGCTTTTTCTATGTCAAATATTGTATTCCTTAGACCATGAGATAATACAACTCCCTGGTATCGGAAGAAAGCTTTGAGGTCATCAAACGTCATCCTATGAGAGGGTGATCATAAAGGTGTCTCTCAGGTGATCGGAAAGTATCTGTTGGGTTGTATGTATCGAGATGGGATTTGTCCCTCCCAAGTCGGAGAGATATACTTCGGGCCCACTCGGTAATCGATATCAACACCGCTTGCAAGCATGTGGTTAAGGAGTTAATCACAAAGTGATATCGGATTACGGAACGAGTAAAGTACTTGCTGTGAACGAGATTGTACTAGGTATGACAGTACCGATGATCGAATCTCGGGCAAGTAAAATATCGCGAGACGATGGGAATATGTATATGGGATTGATTGAATCCTGGCATCGTGGTTCATCCGATATGATCATCGATGAATGTGTGGGAGTCAATATGGGTGCCCAGACCCCGCTGTTGATTATTGATAGAAGATCATGTCTGCATATTCTCGAACCCGCAGGGTCACACACTTAACGTGTCTCGATGCTAGGATAGATTGGATACTTGGTTTATGAATTTTTGTTCGGAGTCTCGGATGGGATCCGGGACATCACGAGAGGTTCCGGAGTGGTCCGGAGAATAAGATTCATATAAGACAGTGCAGTTTTTGGAGTTCGGAATTGTTCCGGATTAATCGGTATTGTACCGGAAGCTTCTAGAACCTTCTGGAAGGGGACCAACGTGGCCCCACCTTCCGGGAGGGGGCATGGGCCTATGAGGGAGTGTTCTGGCCGCATTGGGCCAGGGGCACAAGGCCCCATAGGGCCCAGCCGATCCTAGATAAGTTTAAACTCGTTTAAACTAGAGATAGGGTTTCTAGATAAGGGAAAGTTTAAATCGTTTAAACTAGAGATAGGCTTGGAGGATGGGCAAGGGCTGGACGCACCCCCTCTATATATAGAGGGCTGGTGCGCCCCCTCCCCCCCCCCCACACACACACACCTTCCTCCAAACCCTAGTAGCCCTGCTGCCTTCCTCTCTCCCTTCCGACTGTTTGTAGGCGAAGCCCTGCTGCAGAAATTCTCCACCATATACACCGCGCCGTCGCGTTGTAGATCCAATCTATCTCTCCACCATACTTGCTGGTCCGAGGAAGGAGGAGACGTCGAGGTGCTGCACGTGTGCATCTCACGGAGGCACCGCCACTTGTGGTGCTAGATCGGATCGGATCGCGAGGAGGAGAAGCGAGTACGACTACATCACCCACGTTTCGACGAACGTTCCGCTATGCGAATCTTCAAGGGTATGAAGATCTAATCCAATCTCTCTCGTTGTATGCATCTCCTAGATTAGATCTTGGCTTTCCTTCTGTTCGCTTCCGTAGAAAATTTTGATTTACTATGCTGCGAAACCCTTCATGTACCTCGTTGGAATAGATTCAAGAGTTAGGATATCTAGCCTTAAACTAGAAATCTCCAGATGTCAGGAACTTCAGTTTGTGGTAGACTAGTTACCTGTCCCCCTTGAACGACACCTATGATGCTACCCTTCCTTATGTTGTTGTACGCTACCTTAAGAACTATCTTTTGCCACCCTCATCTGTGTGTATTAAGGATGTCCTTGGTTTATGACTCTCCGAGCTGCCTAGCTTGTCTTTCCCACATAAAGAGAATTAACAGATGGACCGAAGCCTACCCCCTGGAAGCTACGCTTGGATTTCGTTAGCACCTCAGAATATCAAGATGAAACCCCCCTAGCACGCCTCACCGCCTTCCCTAGACTGGACCCAAACCCCTACACGGCGTAGAACAACCCAAGCGTCAAACCCAGTATGGAAGCAATAATCCTGCCGTAAACTTAGTATCCCCGAGTTACCTCGGATATAGCACGACGCCATGACGTAGCTCCTCCAACCCTATCTCTCCCGAATCTTGGAACGAGATTCTCTTAAGGGGGAAAGGTCTATAACACCCCAATTTCAGCAACCCTGCATAGTTATCTAGAAGGCAAGAATCAGGAGGAACAAAAAACTTTCTCTTGTTTAATGTTGCACTATTTTTTTGTTGTTTGATTATGCTTATGCATATGAATAGGTATTAGATGATGTACTACTTAACTCAACTTCATTTGACAAAACCTATTGAGCAAAACTATCCTGGCTCTTTCTCCATATTCTCAAATGTTCTGGCATTTCAAAACCTGAGCCAAGATGCCTTGCAAACCAAACTATTTTAGTAACTTCTATTGACAACACTATGGAGAGCTATATAATATAATCTCCTTATGTTTTCAAGACAGAACCCTCAACTATTCTTACCTCTAGAATTAACAAAACCTTTTATAAATCTTTTGAATACTACTATTGGTAGAAATACCAATGCCCCTCACCTTATTCAAACTCTAACCTTTCAATATACCCCTACTTACCTCAAGATAGGATTGAGGGTAACCCTAGTAGTGGGTTTGCTTTGTTTATAGGATGAATTGCCTTCATCTGCTGTTTGGTTTGTATGCTTAGGAGATAGTATGAGCCACCCTAGGAGCTCACTCTCTAGGACTCAAGATACTCCGCATCAACAACTCCTAACCTATACTACAAGTTGGACCCAATCCCTAATCCCAAGATATTCCTCTAAATCCCCCTTAACCAGGTCCTTTCTGAAGTGATCTAATCCAAAAGCTTCCAAGCCCATGAAGATCACTAGCAAGCTTGTATCCCTCAAGCATGAACAAGCTCAAACATCTATACCATGGTGATCTACATCACTTGGTCTATCCATCCATATCTTCCATGCCCCAAGGGGAGCTCTGAGCTCCAAGAACCAATAAGGTTTAGTTGGTATGACAGCAACTTCACCCTAGATCATTAAATCTCTTGTATTCCACCAAAATCAACTTGATCTATCACATCCCAAGATTTAAAATGCTTGATACACATGGTGTACATCACTTACACTGATTACAAGGATTTACCAAATATTATCCATATTTATTATGGCTCAAACTATTTAATTCCTTTAGTGGACAAAAACTCCAAAACTTAATCTATAAAAGAAAGTTTGATTTCCTCCAAATCACACCTCCGACTTCTAGATCTTTTGAAGTCTAATTATCATACCCAATCTTCCAACTTCAAAAATAAATATTTTTGAAGAGCTTTATTATTTCTTTTTGTCCATTTTCTTAAATGGAAGAAATGGAATAGTAATTGTTTTAAATGCTTTTATTCATCAATGAATCTTGGGAAAATTCCCAAAGGTGTGACTTCATATCTAAGACCTTTTCACATCAAAAACCAACCATGTCCAAAGTAAAAATATCAAATGATCTTTTAGAAACTACTTCTGCACTTCTTGAATAAATGGATTTAAGAGGACTAACACCCCTTAGAAAGATCACAAATAAATCCTAGGATTGTACCTTAACCATACCCATCTACTAGTATCATCTCCCCCACCTTTTCCAATGTAAATTTCTGAACTCCTTCACAAGCTCTCTTGTGATCAAAGTTTGCAAAACAATCAAAACTTGAGCTAAAACAAATCCAAGCTACCCCAAACTTGTCTAATACACCACCATAGAAACGTCACTCCCTCCTGGTCATGTACCCCTGCAGCAGCTGCCCTACCCTTGCCTCCTTAGCTCTTAATCAAGTGAGAGAGAGATGGCCCTACCTTGACAAAATATCTTGCATATTAAAAGAAGCAGCAGACACCACCACTCCCCTCTTTCTCTGGCCGAGCTATTGGCCCCACATACCCCCAACACCGCCCTCCTCAACCAATGCCATTGCCCTGACCTCCTCCATGCTCCCCATGGACTATGTCCACCATGGACCTCTCCCCTTTGGTTTATAAGGCCACAGGACAGTACATCGCCTCTCCCTGGCTCATTTGCTCCTTCACCACCAACCTACACTCCCCAGAGCTCCACTCCATTCCCCCTGCTCTGCCCTGCTCGAAGGAAGGAAGAGAAGAAGTTTCGGCCATTGCTCAAGATCTGAGCATAGCTCTCCCTCTCCTGCCCTTCTCTTCCTGCATGTCACTCTACCGTGATCCCCTCTTCCTCCTCTATCTAACCATGTGCCTATTTTGGCCCAGGACCGCCTCCTCCGACCTCACTGACGAAGCTCCAGCGAGCTAGGTTCACGCACCGTGCCGCCCATCCCCGAGCTCCCCGTCGTCGACCGCGTCGCCCTGTAGCCTCCACACCTTCCCCCGATCCCCTAGGTGAGATCCCCGTCCCGCTCGGCCCTCTGCTAGGGTTTGCACCCCGCCGCCGCGTCGAGAGTTGTGAGACGATGCCGCGTCGTCGATCTCCTCTCTAATCCGACGGTCCCCACGTGCCCTTACCGCTTTGCCGTGTCGAGCCGCTGACGAGCGGGCCAGCTCTGTCGAGTTCAAACCCGCACCGCGCGCGCTCCCTCGGGCGACGTGTGGTCCCGCCTGCCTCTGCGAGGCCCAGCACATCCCCAGATCTAGACCAGTTACCCGTTTTTCCTTTTTCCTTTTTCTTTTAATTCTAGATCCAGAAATGTACCAGTTGGATTAAATAATTTTGAAAATAAAAATAAAATCCAAATGCCAAGATCTAAATTTCTGATAGTCCCCAGATGTTTTCTTAAACATGCAGAGGTACCACTTGGTCAAAAATAATTTTTATTACTTGTTGGCAATTAATCTGCAAGAAGGAGTAGTTTATACTAAATAAATTCCTTAGTGGCCTACACTTCTCCAAAATGGATGAAATCAAGCACCATTGAAGGTCTATCCGTAGGCCTACCATCTAGCATTTATCTCAGGTCAAGGTGAACTAAGGTCACTCTATAGCAAAAATAACAAAAACGGAGAATATCTGACTTAGGGAATTTCTCTAGGTAAAACCAAATGAGGTATTGATCTAATTCCAACTTCCGTGGATGTGCTTATCAAAATCTATCAATCCCCAACAGCTCGTATTTTATTGAGCTACGGTTGAATTTCAATGAATTAAACTATTCTGTGTACACCTTCTTCACTAGATAAATCCCTCCAGTAGTTCTGGTTATCCAAAATGAGTAATTCCAATTTGTAAAGAAATATAATTCCAATACCTACCATGTAAAATAGGAATCACACTAGCCTGTAAAATAAATCTGGTGAAAAAGACAAATACCTTACAGAACTGCCTTTGATGATTTATTAAGGACATTCTGGTAATTATTCTGACAAGATTCCAATTCTATGTGGTTCAGTACCTCAGACACTACTTAACCACCCAAGGAAATAATTGTTTGCCCTCCAGATAAGTTCTGGTGAATTATTTCCTCAAACTAGAGTTTATTACACTATAAAAAGCATAACTAAATCTAGGTAACTGATAATCTAGTGAAACCACTTGTGTTGGTCTTGTTTTGTCAAGACCTATCTGAGGATGTCATTGTTGCACATTGGTATCCTACAGACCTCAGGCCCCCACCCCAAGTCCTTGGTAAATAGAACTATCTTCCAAGGGAAAACCCTATTAGGGCAACCTAAGCAATTCCATTACTAGTACCCAACTTCTCCAAAACCTACTAAATTTAGTAGTATGCCTTATGGTTGTTTGCTGTATGGTTGATGCCTGTATGCCTTGTATTGAATGTGGTATTGTCTGCTTGCATGTATACTTGATGACGGCGATAGTGTGATTGTTTGACGACGAGAAGAAAGGGACTTCTTCTTATTATTTATTGAGTATTCTTGGTTATCTAAGGAGAAGTCCAGGGACTTATCGCTGATCACAGGCAAGCCACCATCCCGAATTCTAATACTTGTCCTACTCTTTTTATTACTTGTTTGGTATCTCCTTTATAAATTGCATTATTTATCTACAGGTATGGTTTTATATATACTGCGGTAATGACTTGGCTCCTCCAAGTTATGACTTGGTGTCCCTCATGGCACCCACCCTAATGTAAACCTAGCATTTTACCCCCCCCCCCCATTAAATCGAGGTTATGGCGATTAGCATCCTACCTCGTTGGAAACCATGGATGTTTGTTGAATAAATTGTTTTGGGATTTACCCTACTACAAATGTTTAAAAACTACTTTGCAAAACCCTTGGCAAGAGGCATCGTTCCAAGCGGATGTTTTAACTAAAGAAGTGGTGATGATGAGAAATAATGAAATGGGCAAGAGAAAGAGAAGGGATGTTTCTACGCCTTTACCGGAACAATTTATCCGTGCAACCACATTATCCCAGGTGCTAGGGCTTAGCTCATAGTTTGTCTTCTTTAGCCGAGGCAGCTTTTACAATGCTAATTGGGAGAAATCCCTTGAATTCCGAACAGGCGCTAACAGTTCTAAGGATCTAGAGCCTATAGCTTGCTTCGGCAAGAGTGAGCCTGTCTTGGTAGGAGTGCCGGTGCAACAATTGGGTCTCCCGCAGACGATATGACTTAGGTAGTGTGGAAGGAAGTGGAGTCACCAAGTTAAGGTATACGTGTGTACGGAAGGCAGGACTATGGCCGGGGGCCACATACTCGTTGCCGGGGAGAACAAACCCAAAAGGAAAAGCATCCTTTGCTAGGGTCGACAAGCAAAAGGTTAGGTTTGATTATCCAAACCCCCGTCTACCATGTGTAGGTGGGCATGGTTTTATCCCGGTGTATGTATTGATTCTTGTGGGGAAAGTGCGCAAACTCTGTAGGGTATAATCTATTCGAATAGTCGTGTCCACGGTCAAGGACGGTTGGAAAGGTGATGGCTAGGAGTACCCAAATTGGTGGTTTTTTTTTGGAAAGATGGATCAATGTAGGGAGGTCATGAGAGGACCTAAGAATAATGGCTTTGGTTTTACCAGAGATGGTCGAAGATGTTAAAAAGGGGGTTTAATCCAAAACTGCTTTCAAAAAGGTTTTCAACAAGGATATGGGGATATCTTGCTTTATAAAACAGAAGCATTTTTTCAAAACTCTTTTTCAACAAAGATATAGAGATGCCATAACTACAAGAGATAATCTAGGCTATTCAAAAACAACCCTAGATAGAGCTATCTCGCCATAGCCAGATTGCATTACCTTGTTTAACTTATCTTGGTGGTTTGCAAGTACATTCAAATGTACTCATGGCATTTCCCTGGTTATTTACTTGGCCAGGCTTTCCGAAGCTTGATACCAAAAAATTAAGGTGGCGTCCAGCAAGCTAGGCCGTCCTCCTAGTCAATCGCCTGTAGTTGGGGCCTGACTGCGCCCTGCGTGTGATGAAGCTCCATTGTTAAAGGTTGTGCAGCCATAAGGGCAACTATGTAAGTCTTGTACTCGTTATGTTTCGGAAGCTATAATGATACTTGTCGGTTATGTTCCATTGCTCACTAATCATGGGAATGTATATCATAACAGGGATTTCTCGGATGTTGAATCCGGGGGACCCCACATGTGTGTTCTTTTCATAAACCACACTGATCCACTAGATGTCATTGCATGTGTGTTCTTTTCCTAAACCACACGGATCCACTAGTGTCATTGCATGTGTGTTCTTTTCATAAACCACATGGATCCACTAGATGTCATTTCATGTGTGTTCTTTTCCCAAACCACATGGATCCACAAGATGTCATTCCATGTGAGTTCTTTACATAAACCACATGGATCCACTAGATGTCATCGCATGTGTGTTCTTTTTATAAACCACATTGAACCACTGATGTCATTGCATGTGTGTTCTTTTCATAAACCACATGGATCCACTAGATGTCATTGCATGTGTGTTCTTTTCCTAGACCACATTGATCCACTAGATGTCATTTATGTGTGGTCATTTCATAAACCACATGGATCCACTAGATGTCATTGCATGTGTGTTCTTTTCATAAACCACACTATTCCACTAGATGTCATATCATGTGTATTTTTTTCATAAACCACACTAATCCACTAGTGTCATTGCATGTGTGTTCTTTTCATATACCACATGGATACACTAGATTTCATTGCATGTGTGGTCATTTCATAAACCACATGGATCCACTGGATTTCATTGCATGTGTGTTCATTTCATAAACCAGATGGATCCACTGGATTTCATTGCATGTGTGTTCTTTCATAAACCACACTGTTCCACTAGATGTCATATCATGTGTATTCTTTTCATAAACCACACTAATCCACTAGTGTCATTGCAAGTGTGTTCTTTTCATAAACCACATGGATCCACTAGATTTCATTGCATGTGTGTTCATTTCATAAACCACGTGGATCCACTGTATTTCATTGCATGTGTGTTCATTTCATAAACCACATGGATCCACTAGATGTCATTAATTGTGTGTTCTTTTCATAAACCACATGGATCCACTAGATGCCATTAATTGTGTGTTCTTTTGATAAACCACATGGATCCACTAGATGTCATTGCATGTTTGTTCTTTTCATAAACCACATTGACCCACTAGATTTCATTGCATGTGTGTTCATTTCATAAACCACACTGATCCACTAGATGTCATTGCATGTGTGTTCTTTGCATAAACCACACTGATCCGAAAGATGTCATTGCATGTGTGTTCATTTCATAAACCACACGTATGCATTGGTGTCATTGCGTTTGTGTTCTTTTCCTAGACCACATTTATCCACTAGATGTCACTACATGGGTGTTCTTTTCATAAACCACACTGATCCACTAGATGTCATTGCATGTGTGTTCTTTTTTCCTAAACTACATGGATCCACTAGTGTCATTGCATGTGTGTTCTTTTCATAAACCACATGGATCCACTAGATGTCATTGCATGTGTTTTTTCCAAAACCACATGGATCCACTAGATGTCATCTCATGCGTGTTCTTTTTATAAACCATGTTGAACTACTGATGTCATTGCATGTGTGTTATTTTCATAAACCACATGGATCCACTAGTTTTCATTGCATGTGTGTTCTTTTCATAAACCACACTGATCAACTAGATGACATTGCATGTGTGTTCTTTTCATAAACCACACTGATCGACTAGATGTCATTGCATGTGTGTTCTTTTCATAAACTACATTTATCCACTAGATGTCATTGCAAGTGTGTTCTTTTCATAACACTGATCCACTAGTTCATTTCATGTATATTCTTTTCATAAACCACATGGATCCACTAGATGCCATTGCATGTGTGTTCATTTCATAAACCACATGGATCCACTAGTGTCATTGCATGAGTGCTCTTTTCATATACCACATGGTTCCACTAGATGTCATTGCATGTGTGTTCTTTTCATAAACCACATGGATCCACTAGATGCCATTAATTTTGTTTTCTTTTCATAAACCACATGGATCCACTAGATGTCATTGCATGTTTGTTCTTTTCATAAACCACAGTGATCCACTAGATGTCATTGCATGTGTGTTCTTTTCATAAACCACACTGATCCACTAGATGTCATTGCATGTGTGTTCTTTTCATAACACCGACCCACTAGTTCATTTCATGTGTGTTCTTTTCATAAACCACATGGATCCACTAGATGCCATTGCATGTGTGTTCATTTCATAAACCACATGGATCCACTAGTGTCATTGCATGTGTGTTCTTTTCATAAACCACATTGATCCGAAAGATGTCATTACATGTGTGTTCATTTCATAAACCACACTGATCCACTGGTGTCATTACATGTGTGTTCTTTTCCTAAACCACATTGATCCACTAGATGTCATTGCATGTGTGTTCATGTCATAAATCACATGGATCCACTAGATGTCATTAAATATGTGTCCTTTTCATAAACCACATGGATCCACTATATGTCATTACATGTGTGTTCTTTTCATAAACAACATGGATGCACTAGATCTCAGAGCAGGTGTGTTCTTTTCATAAACCACATGGATCTACTGATGTCACTGCATGTGTGTTCGTTTCATAAACCACATGGATCCTCTAGATGTCATTGCATGTGTTTTATTTTCATAAACCACACAGATCCGAAAGATGTCATTGCATGTGTGTTCATTTCATAAACCACACTGATCCACTGGTGTCATTGCATGTGTGTTCTTTTCCTAGACCACATTGATCCACTAGATGTCTTTTATGTGTGGTCATTTCATAAAACACATGGATCCACTAGATGTCATTAAAGGTGTGTCCTTTTCATAAACCACATGGATCCACTATATGTCATTTCATGTGTGTTCTTTTCATAAACAACATGGATACAGTAGATATCAATGTAGGTGTGTTCTTTTCATAAACCACATGGATCCACTGATGTCATTGCATGTGTGTTCGTTTCATAAACCACATGGATATTCTAGATGTCATTGCATCCTTGTTCTTTTCATAAACCACAGTAATCTACCAGATGTCCTTGCATGCGTGTTCTTTTCATAAACCACACTGATCCACTATATGTCATTGCATGTGTGTTCTTTTCCTAAACCACATGGATCCACTAGTGTCATTGCATTTGTGTTCTTTTCATAAACTACATGGATCCACTAGATGTCATTGCATGCGTGTTCTTTTCCAAAACCACATGGATCCACTAGATGTCATTGCATGTCTGTTCTTTTCATCAACCATACTGATCCTCTAGATGCCATTGCATGTGTGTTCTTTTCATAAACCACACTGATCCACTAGACGTCATTGCATGTGTGTTCTTTTCATAAACCACATTGATCCAGTAGATGTCATTGCATGTGTGTTCTTTTCATAAACTACACTGATTCACCAGTGTCATTGCATGGGTGTTCTTCTCATAAACCACATGGATACACTAGAATTCATTGCATGTGTGTTCTTTTCATAGACCACATGGATCCACTAGATGTCATTGCATGTGTGTTAATTTCATAAACCTTACTGATCCTCTAGATGCCATTGCATGTGTGTTCTTTTCATAAACCACACTGATCCACTAGATGTTATTGCATGTGTGTTCTTTTCATAAACCACACTGATCCAGTAGATGTCATTGCATGTGTGTTCTTTTCATAAACCACACTGATTCACCAGTGTCATTGCATTGGTGTTCTTTTCATAAACCACATGGATACACTAGATTTCATTGCATGTGTGTTCATTTCATAAACCACATGGATCCACTAGATGTCATTAAATATGTGTCCTTTTCATAAACCACATATATCCACTATATGTCTTTACATGTGTGTTCTTTTCATAAACAACATGGATGCACTAGATCTCAGAGCAGGTGTGTTCTTTTCATAAACCACATGGATCTACTGATGTCACTGCATGTGTGTTCGTTTCATAAACCACATGGATCGTCTAGATGTCATTGCATGTGTTTTATTTTCATAAAACACACAGATCCGAAATATGTCATTGCATGTGTGTTCATTTCATAAACCACACTGATCCACTGGTGACATTGCATGTGTGTTCTTTTCCTAGACCACATTGATCCACTAGATGTCATTGATGTGTGTTCACTTCATAAATCACATGGATCCACTAGATGTCATTAAATGTCTGTCCTTTTCATAAACCACATGGATCCACTATATGTCATTTCATGTGTGTTCTTTTCATAAACCACATGGATCCAGTATATGTCATTGCATGTTTTTTCTTTTCGTAAACCACATGGATCCACTAGATGTCATTGCATGTGTGTTATTTTCATAAACCACACTGATCCACTTATGTCATTGCATATGTGTTCATTTCATAAACCACACTGATCCACTGGTGTCATTGCATGTGTGTTCTTTTCCTAGCCCACATTGATCCACTATATGTCATTGATGTGTGTTCATTTCATAAATCACATGGATCCACTAGATGTCATTAATTGTGTGTCCTTTTCATAAACCACATGGATCCACTATATGTCATTTCATGTGTTTTCTTTTCACAAACAACATGGATGAAGTAGATATCAATGTAGGTGTGTTCGTTTCATAAACCACATGGATCCACTGATGTCATTGCATGTGTGTTCGTTTCATAAACCACATGGATCCTCTAGATGTCATTGCATGTTTGTTCTTTTCATAAACCACACTAATCCACTAGATGTTCTTGCATGCGTGTTCTTTTCATAAACCACACTGATCCACTATATGTCATTGCATGTGTGTTCTTTTCCTAAACCACATGGATCCACTAGTGTCATTGCATTTGTGTTCTTTTCATAAACTACATGGATCCACTAGTTGTCATTGCATGCGTGTTCTTTTCCAAAACCACATGGATCCACTGATGTCATTGCATGTGTGTTCTTTTCATAGACCACATGGATCCACTAGATGTCATTGCATGTGTGTTCTTTTCATAAACCATACTGGTCCTCTAGATGCCATTGCATGTGTGTTCTTTTCATAAACCACACTGATCCACTAGACGCCATTGCATGTGTGTTCTTTTCATAAACCACATTGATCCAGTAGATGTCATTGCATGTGTGTTGTTTTCATAAACAACACTGATTCACCAGTGTCATTGCATGGGTGTTCTTCTCATAAACCACATGGATACACTAGAATTCATTGCATGTGTGTTCTTTTCATAGACCACATGGATCCACTAGATGTCATTGTACGTGTGTTAATTTCATAAACCATACTGATCCTCTAGATGCCATTGCATGTGTGTTCTTTTCATAAACCACACTGATCCACTAGATGTCATTGCATGTGTGTTCTTTTCATAAACCACACTGATCCAGTAGATGTCATTGCATGTGTGTTCTTTTCATAAACCACACTGATTCACCAGTGTCATTGCATTGGTGTTCTTTTCATAAACCACATGGATACACTAGATTTCATTGCATGTGTGTTCATTTCATAAACCACATGGATCCACTAGATGTCATTAAATATGTGTCCTTTTCATAAACCACATATATCCACTATATGTCTTTACATGTGTGTTCTTTTCATAAACAACATGGATGCACTAGATCTCAGAGCAGGTGTGTTATTTTCATAAACCACATGGATCTACTGATGTCACTGCATGTGTGTTCGTTTCATAAACCACATGGATCGTCTAGATGTCATTGCATGTGTTTTATTTTCATAAAACACACAGATCCGAAATATGTCATTGCATGTGTGTTCATTTCATAAACCACACTGATCCACTGGTGACATTGCATGTGTGTTCTTTTCCTAGACCACATTGATCCACTAGATGTCATTGATGTGTGTTCACTTCATAAATCACATGGATCCACTAGATGTCATTAAATGTCTGTCCTTTTCATAAACCACATGGATCCACTATATGTCATTTCATGTGTGTTCTTTTCATAAACCACATGGATCCAGTATATGTCATTGCATGTTTTTTCTTTTCGTAAACCACATGGATCCACTAGATGTCATTGCATGTGTGTTATTTTCATAAACCACACTGATCCACTTATGTCATTGCATATGTGTTCATTTCATAAACCACACTGATCCACTGGTGTCATTGCATGTGTGTTCTTTTCCTAGCCCACATTGATCCACTATATGTCATTGATGTGTGTTCATTTCATAAATCACATGGATCCACTAGATGTCATTAATTGTGTGTCCTTTTCATAAACCACATGGATCCACTATATGTCATTTCATGTGTTTTCTTTTCACAAACAACATGGATGAAGTAGATATCAATGTAGGTGTGTTCGTTTCATAAACCACATGGATCCACTGATGTCATTGCATGTGTGTTCGTTTCATAAACCACATGGATCCTCTAGATGTCATTGCATGTTTGTTCTTTTCATAAACCACACTAATCCACTAGATGTTCTTGCATGCGTGTTCTTTTCATAAACCACACTGATCCACTATATGTCATTGCATGTGTGTTCTTTTCCTAAACCACATGGATCCACTAGTGTCATTGCATTTGTGTTCTTTTCATAAACTACATGGATCCACTAGTTGTCATTGCATGCGTGTTCTTTTCCAAAACCACATGGATCCACTGATGTCATTGCATGTGTGTTCTTTTCATAGACCACATGGATCCACTAGATGTCATTGCATGTGTGTTCTTTTCATAAACCATACTGGTCCTCTAGATGCCATTGCATGTGTGTTCTTTTCATAAACCACACTGATCCACTAGACGCCATTGCATCTGTGTTCTTTTCATAAACCACATTGATCCAGTAGATGTCATTGCATGTGTGTTGTTTTCATAAACAACACTGATTCACCAGTGTCATTGCATGGGTGTTCTTCTCATAAACCACATGGATACACTAGAATTCATTGCATGTGTGTTCTTTTCATAGACCACATGGATCCACTAGATGTCATTGTACGTGTGTTAATTTCATAAACCATACTGATCCTCTAGATGCCATTGCATGTGTGTTCTTTTCATAAACCACACTGATCCACTAGATGTCATTGCATGTGTGTTCTTTTCATAAACCACACTAATCCAGTAGATGTCATTGCATGTGTGTTCTTTTCATAAACCACACTGATTCACCAGTGTCATTGCATTGGTGTTCTTTTCATAAACCACATGGATACACTAGATTTCATTGCATGTGTGGTCATTTCATAAACCACATGGATCCACTAGATGTCATTAAATATGTGTCCTTTTCATAAACCACATGGATCCACTATATGTCTTTACATGTGTGTTCTTTTCATAAACAACATGGATGCACTAGATCTCAGAGCAGGTGTGTTCTTTTCATAAACCACATGGATCCACTGATGTCACTTCATGTGTGTTCGTTTCATAAACCACATGGATCCTCTAGATGTCATTGTATGTGTTTTATTTTCATAAACCACACAGATCCGAAAGATGTCATTGCATGTGTGTTCATTTCATAAACCACACTGATCCACTGGTGACATTGCATGTGTGTTCTTTTCCTAGACCACATTGATCCATTAGATGTCATTGATGTGTGTTCACTTCATAAATCACATGGATCCACTAGATGTCATTAGATGTGTGTCCTTTTCATAAACCACATGGATCCACTATATGTCATTTCAGGTGTGTTCTTTTCATAAACCACATGGATCCAGTATATGTCATTGCATGTTTGTTCTTTTCGTAAACCACATGGATCCACTAGATGTCATTGCATGTGTGTTATTTTCATAAACCACACTGATCCACTTATGTCATTGCATGTGTGTTCATTTCATAAACCACACTGATCCACTTGTGTCATTGTATGTGTGTTCTTTTCCTAGCCCACATTGATCCACTAGATGTCATTGATGTGTGTTCATTTCATAAATCACATGGATCCACTAGATGTCATTAATTGTGTGTCCTTTTCATAAACCACATGGATCCACTATATGTCATTTCATGTGTTTTCTTTTCACAAACAACATGGATGAAGTAGATATCAATGTAGGTGTGTTCGTTTCATAAACCACATGGATCCACTGATGTCATTGCATGTGTGTTCGTTTCATAAACCACATGGATCCTCTAGATGTCATTGCATGTTTGTTCTTTTCATCCACTAGATGTTCTTGCATGCGTGTTCTTTTCATAAACCACACTGATCCACTATATGTCATTGCATGTGTGTTCTTTTCCTAAACCACATGGATCCACTAGTGTCATTGCATTTGTGTTCTTTTCATAAACTACATGGATCCACTAGATGTCATTGCATGCGTGTTCTTTTCCAAAACCACATGGATCCACTGATGTCATTGCATGTGTGTTCTTTTCATAGACCACATGGATCCACTAGATGTCATTGCATGTGTGTTCTTTTCATAAACCATACTGATCCTCTAGATGCCATTGCATGTGTGTTCTTTTCATAAACCACACTGATCCACTAGATGTCATTGCATGTGTGTTCTTTTCATAAACCACACTGATCCAGTAGATGTCATTGCCTGTATGTTCTTTTCATAAACCACACTGATTCACCAGTGTCATTGCATGGGTGTTCTTTTCATAAACCACATGGATACACTAGATTTCATTGCATGTGTGTTCATTTCATAAACCACATGGATCAACTAGTTGTCATTGCATGTTTGTTCTTTTCATAAACCACATGGATCCACTATATGTCATTGCATGTGTGTTCTTTTCCAAAACCACATGGATCCACTAGATCTCATTACATGTGAGTTCATTTCATAAACCACATGGATCCACTAGATGTCATTGCATGTGTGTTCTTTTCATAAACCAAATGGATCCAGTATATGTCATTGCATGTTTGTTCTTTTCGTAAACCACATGGATCCACTAGATGTCATTGCATGTGTGTTATTTTCATAAACCACACTGATCCACTTATGTCATTGCATGTGTGTTCATTTCATAAACCACACTGATCCACTGGTGACATTGCATGTGTGTTCTTTTCCTAGACCACATTGATCCACTAGATGTCATTGATATGTGTTCACTTCATAAATCTTATGGATCCACTAGATGTCATTAGATGTGTGTCCTTTTCATAAACCACATGGATCCACTATATGTCATTTCATGTGTGTTCTTTTCATAAACCACATGGATCCAGTATATGTCATTGCATGTTTGTTCTTTTCGTAAACCACATGGATCCACTAGATGTCATTGCATGTGTGTTATTTTCATAAACCACACTGATCCACTTATGTCATTGCATGTGTGTTCATTTCATAAACCACACTGATCCACTGGTGTCATTGCATGTGTGTTCTTTTCCTAGCCCACATTGATCCACTAGATGTCATTGATGTGAGTTCATTTCATAAATCACATGGATCCACTAGATGTCATTAATTGTGTGTCCTTTTCATAAACCACATCGATCCACTATATGTCCTTTCATGTGTTTTCTTTTCACAAACAACATGGATGAAGTAGATATCAATGTAGGTGTGTTCATTTCATAAACCACATGGATCCACTGATGTCATTGCATGTGTGTTCGTTTCATAAACCACATGGATCCTCTAGATGTCATTGCATGTTTGTTCTTTTCATCCACTAGATGTTCTTGCATGCGTGTTCTTTTCATAAACCACACTGATCCACTATATGTCATTGCATGTGTGTTCTTTTCCTAAACCACATGGATCCACTAGTGTCATTGCATTTGTGTACTTTTCATAAACTACATGGATCCACTAGATGTCATTGCATGCGTGTTCTTTTCCAAAACCACATGGATCCACTGATGTCATTCCATGTGTGTTCTTTTCATAGACCACATGGATCCACTAGATGTCATTGCATGTGTGTTCTTTTCATAAACCATACTGATCCTCTAGATGCCATTGCATGTGTGTTCTTTTCATAAACCACACTGATCCACTAGATGTCATTGCATGTGTGTTCTTTTCATAAACCACACTGATCCAGTAGATGTCATTGCCTGTATGTTCTTTTCATAAACCACACTGATTCACCAGTGTCATTGCATGGGTGTTCTTTTCATAAACCACATGGATACACTAGATTTCATTGCATGTGTGTTCATTTCATAAACCACATGGATCAACTAGATGTCATTGCATGTTTGTTCTTTTCATAAACCACATGGATCCACTATATGTCATTGCATGTGTGTTCTTTTCCAAAAACACATGGATCCACTAGATCTCATTACATGTGAGTTCATTTCATAAACCACATGGATCCACTAGATGTCATTGCATGTGTGTTCTTTTCATAAACCACATGGATCTAGTATATGTCATTGCATGTTTGTTCTTTTCGTAAACCACATGGATCCACTAGATGTCATTGCATGTGTGTTATTTTCATAAACCACACTGATCCACTTATGTCATTGCATGTCTGTTCATTTCATAAACCACACTGATCCACTGGTGTCATTGCATGTGTGTTCTTTTCCTAGACCACATTGATCCACTAGATGGCATTGATGTGTGTCCATTTCATAAATCACATGGATCCACTAGATGTCATTGCATGTGTGCTCTTTTCGTAAACCACATGGATCCACTAGATGTCATTGCATGTGTGTTATTTTCATAAACCACACTGATCCACTTATGTCATTGCATGTGTGTTCATTTCATAAACCACACTGATCCACTGGTGACATTTCATGTGTGTTCTTTTCCTAGACCACATTGATCCACTAGATGTCATTGATGTGTGTTCACTTCATAAATCACATGGATCCACTAGATGTCATTAGATGTGTGTCCTTTTCATAAACCACATGGATCCACTATATGTCATTTCATGTGTGTTCTTTTCATAAACCACATGGATCCAGTATATGTCATTGCATGTTTGTTCTTTTCGTAAACCACATGGATCCACTAGATGTCATTGCATGTGTGTTATTTTCATAAACCACACTGATCCACTTATGTCATTGCATGTGTGTTCATTTCATAAACCACACTGATCCACTGGTGTCATTGCATGTGTGTTCTTTTCCTAGCCCACATTGATCCACTAGATGTCATTGATGTGTGTTCATTTCATAAATCACATGGATCCACTAGATTTCATTAATTGTGTGTCCTTTTCATAAACCACATGGATCCACTATATGTCATTTCATGTTTGTTCTTTTCATAAACAACATGGATGAAGTAGATATCAATGCAGGTGTGTCTTTTCATAAACCATATGGATCCACTGATGTCATTGCATGTGTGTTCGTTTCATAAACCACATGGATCCTCTAGATGTCATTGCATGTTTGTTCTTTTCATAAACCACACTAATCCACTAGATGTCCTTGCATGCGTGTTCTTTTCATAAACCACACTGATCCACTATATGTTATTGCATGTGTGTTCTTTTCCTAAACCACATGGATCCACTAGTGTCATTGCATTTGTGTTCTTTTCATAAACTACATGGATCCACTAGATGTCATTGCATGCGTGTTCTTTTCCAAAACCACATGGATCCACTGATGTCATTGCATGTGTGTTCTTTTCATAGACCACATGGATCCACTAGATGTCATTGCATGTGTGTTCTTTTCATAAACCATACTGATCCTCTAGATGAAATTGCATGTGTGTTCTTTTCATAAACCACACTGATCCACTAGATGTCATTGCATGTGTGTTCTTTTCATAAACCACATAGATCCAGTAGATGTCATTGCATGTGTGTTCTTTTCATAAACTACACTGATTCACCAGTGTCATTGCATGGGTGTTCTTTTCATAAACCACATGGATACACTAGATTTCATTGCAAGTGTGTTCATTTCATAAACCACATGGATCAACTAGATGTCATTGCATGTTTGTTCTTTTCATAAACCACATGGATCCACTATATGTCATTGCATGTGTGTTCTTTTCCAAAACCACATGGATCCACTAGATGTCATTACATGTGAGTTCATTTCATAAACCACATGGATCCACTAGATGTCATCGCATGTGTGTTCTTTTTATAAACCACATTGAACCACTGATGTCATTGCATATGTGTTCTTTTCATAAACCACATGGATCCACTAGATGTCATTGCATGTGTGTTCTTTTCATAAACCACATGGATCCAGTATATGTCATTGCATGTTTGTTCTTTTCGTAAACCACATGGATCCACTAGATGTCATTGCATGTGTGTTATTTTCATAAACCACACTGATCCACTTATGTCATTGCATGTGTGTTCTTTTCATAAACCACACTAATCCGAAAGATGTCATTGCATGTGTGTTCATTTCATAAACCACATGGATCCATTGGTGTCATTGCACGTGTGTTCTTTTCCTAGACCACATTGATCCACTAGATGTCATTGCATGTGTGTTCATTTTATAAACCACATGGATCCACTAGATGTCATTAAATGTGTGTTCTTTTCATAAACCACATGGATCCAGTATATGTCATTGCATGTGTGTTCTTTTCATAAACCACATGAATCCACTAGATGTCAGTGCATGTGTGTTCTTTTCATAAACCACATGGATCCACTAGATGTCATTGCATGTCTGTTATTTTCATAAACCACATGGATGCACTAGATGTCATTGTATGTTTGTTCTTTTGATAAACCACACTGATCCACCAGATGTTATTACATGTGTGTTCTTTTCATAAACCACACCAATCCACTAGATGTCATTGACTGTGTGTTCTTTTTTCCTAAACTACATGGATCCACTAGTGTCATTGCATGTGTGTTCTTTTCATAAACCACATGGATCCAATGGATGTCATTGCATGTGTGTTCTTTTCCAAAACCACATGGATCCAATAGAAGTCATTGCATGTGTGTTCTTTTCATAAACCACATGGATCCACTAGATGTCGTTGCATGTGTGTTCTTTTAATAAACCACATTGAACCACTAATGTCATTGCATGTGTGTTCTTTTCATAGACCACATGGATCCACTAGATGTCATTGCATGTGTGTTCTTTTCATAAACCACACTGATCCACTAGATGTCATTGCATGTGTGTAATTTTCATAGACCACACTAATCCACTAGATATCATTACATGTGTGTTCTTTTCATAAACCACATTGATCCACTAGATGACATTGCATGTGTGTTATTTTCATAAATCACACTGATCCACTAGTGTCATTGCATGTGTGTTCTTTTCATAAACCACATGGATCCACTGATGTCATTGCATGTGTGTTCTTTTAATAAACCACATGGATCCACTAGATGTCATTGCATGAGTGTTATTTCATAAACCACACTGATCCACTAGATGTCATTGCATGTGTATTCTTTTCCTAAACCACATGGATCCACTGGTTTCATTGCATGTGTGTTATTTTCCAAAACCACATGTATCCACGAGATGTCATTGTGTTCTTTTCATAAACCACTTGGATCCACTAGATGTCATTGCATTTGTGTTCTTTTCATAGACCATGTTGAACCATTGATGTCATTGCATGTGTGTTCTTTTCATAAACCACATGGATCCACTAGATGTCATTGCATGTGTGATCTTTTCATAAACCACACTGATCAACTAGATGACATTGCATGTGTGTTCTTTTTATGAACCACACTGATCCACTAGATGTCATTGCATGTGTGTTCTTTTCATAAACCGCACTGATTCGAAAGATGTCATTGCATGTGTGTTATTTTCATAACACCGCTCCACTAGTTCATTGCATGCGTGTTATTTTCATAACCACAGGGATCCACTGGATGTCATTGCATCTGTGTTAATTTCATAAACCACATGTGTCCACTAGTGTCATTTCATGTGTGTTGTTTTCATAAACCACATGGATCCACTAGATGTCATTGCATGTGTGTTCTTTTCATAAACCACACTGATCCACTTATGTTATTGCATGTGTGTTCTTTTCATAAACCACACTGATCTAAAAGATGTCATTGCATCTGTGTTCATTTCATAAACCACACTGAACCATTGGTGTCAAGGCATGTGTGGTCTTTTCCTAGACCACATTGATCCACCAGATGTCATTGCATGTGTGTTCATTTCATAAATCACATGGATCCACTAGATGTCATTCAATGTGTGTTCTTTTCATAAACCACATGGATCCAATATATGTCATTGCATGTGTGTTCTTTTCATAAACAACATGAATCCACTAGATGTCAGTGCATGTGTGTCCTTTTCATAAACCACATGGATCCACTATTTTGTCATTCCATGTGTGTTCTTTTCATAAACCACATAGATACACTAGATGTCATTGCATGTGTGTTCTTTTCAAAAACCACACTTATCCACTAGATGTCATTACATGTTTGTTCTTTTCATAAAGCACACTGATCCACTAGATGTCATTTCATGTGTGTTCTTTTTTCCTAAACTACATGGATCCACTAGTGTCATTGCATGTGTGTTCTTTTCCAGAACCACATGGATCCACTAGATGTCATTGCATGTGTGTTCTTTTCCTACACCACATAGATCCACCAGATGGTATTGCATGTGTAATCTTTTAATAAACCAAATGAATCCACTAGATGTCATTGCATGTGTGTTCTTTTCATAAACCACACTGATCCACTAGATGTCATTGCATGTGTGTTTTTTCTAAACCGCATGGATCCACTAATGTCATTGCATGTGTGTTCTTTCCATAAACAACATGGATCCACTAGATTCCATTGCATGTTTGTTCTTTTGATAAACCACATGGATCCACTAGCTGTCATTGCATGTGTGTTCTCTTCATAAACCACATGGATCCAGTGATGTCATTGCATGTATGTTATTTTCATAAACCACATGGATCCACTAGATGTCATTGCATGTTTGTTCTTTTGATAAACTGCACTGATCCACTAGATGTTATTACATGTGTGTTCTTTTCATAAACCACACCGATCCACTAGATGTCATTGCATGTGTGTTCTTTTTTCCTAAACTACATGGATCCACTAGTGTCATTGCATGTGTGTTCTTTTCATAAACCATATGGATCCAATGGATGTCATTGCATGTGTGTTCTTTTCCAAAACCACATGGATCCAATACAAGTCATTGCATGTGTGTTCTTTTCATAAACCACATGGATCCACTAGATGTCGTTGCATGTGTGTTCTTTTTATAAACCACATTGAACCACTAATGTGATTGCATGTGTGTTCTTTTCATAAACCACATGGATGCACTAGATGTCATTGCATGTGTGTTCTTTTCATAAACCACGTTGATCCACTGGTGTCATTGCATGTGTGTTCTTTTCCTAAACCACATTGATCCACTAGATGTCATTGCATGTGTGTTCATTTCATAAATCACATGGATCCACTAGATGTCATTAAATGTGTGTCCTTTTCATAAACCACATGGATCCACTATATGTCATTTCATGTGTGTTCTTTTCATAAACAATATGGATGCAGTAGATATCAGTGAAGGTGTGTCCTTTTCATAAACCACATGGATCCACTAGATGTCATTTCATGTGTGTTCTTTTCATAAACCACACTGATCAACTAGATGACATTGCATGTGTGTTCTTTTTATGAACCACACTGATCCACTAGATGTCATTGCATGTGTGTTCTTTTCATAAACCACACTGATTCGAAAGATGTCATTGCATGTGTGTTATTTTCATAACACCGCTCCACTAGTTCATTGCATGCGTGTTATTTTCATAAACCACATGGATCCACTGGATGTCATTGCATCTGTGTTAATTTCATAAACCACATGTGTCCACTAGTGTCATTTCATGTGTGTTGTTTTCATAAACCACATGGATCCACTAGATGTCATTGCATGTGTGTTCTTTTCATAAACCACACTGATCCACTTATGTTATTGCATGTGTGTTCTTTTCATAAACCACACTGATCTAAAAGATGTCATTGCATGTGTGTTCATTTCATAAACCACACTGAACCATTGGTGTCAAGGCATGTGTGGTCTTTTCCTAGACCACATTGATCCACCAGATGTCATTGCATGTGTGTTCATTTCATAAATCACATGGATCCACTAGATGTCATTCAATGTGTGTTCTTTTCATAAACCACATGGATCCAATATATGTCATTGCATGTGTGTTCTTTTCATAAACAACATGAATCCACTAGATGTCAGTGCATGTGTGTCCTTTTCATAAACCACATGGATCCACTATTTTGTCATTCCATGTGTGTTCTTTTCATAAACCACATGGATACACTAGATGTCATTGCATGTGTGTTCTTTTCAAAAACCACACTTATCCACTAGATGTCATTACATGTTTGTTCTTTTCATAAAGCACACTGATCCACTAGATGTCATTGCATGTGTGTTCTTTTTTCCTAAACTACATGGATCCACTAGTGTCATTGCATGTGTGTTCTTTTCCAGAACCACATGGATCCACTAGATGTCATTGCATGTGTGTTCTTTTCCTAAACCACATAGATCCACTAGATGTGATTGCATGTGTGTTCTTTTAATAAACCAAATGGATCCACTAGATGTCATTGCATGTGTGTTCTTTTCATAAACCACACTGATCCACTAGATGTCATTGCATGTGTGTTTTTTTCTAAACCGCATGGATCCACTAGTGTCATTGCATGTGTGTTCTTTCCATAAACAACATGGATCCACTAGATTCCATTGCATGTTTGTTCTTTTGATAAACCACATGAATCCACTAGCTGTCATTGCACGTGTGTTCTCTTCATAAACCACATGGATCCAGTGATGTCATTGCATGTCTGTTATTTTCATAAACCACATGGATCCACTAGATGTCGTTGCATGTTTGTTCTTTTGATAAACTGCACTGATCCACTAGATGTTATTACATGTGTGTTCTTTTCATAAACCACACCGATCCACTAGATGTCATTGCATGTGTGTTCTTTTTTCCTAAACTACATGGATCCACTAGTGTCATTGCATGTGTGTTCTTTTCATAAACCATATGGATCCAATGGATGTCATTGCATGTGTGTTCTTTTCCAAAACCACATGGATCCAATACAAGTCATTGCATGTGTGTTCTTTTCATAAACCACATGGATCCACTAGATGTCGTTGCATGTGTGTTCTTTTTATAAACCACATTGAACCACTAATGTGATTGCATGTGTGTTCTTTTCATAAACCACATGGATGCACTAGATGTCATTGCATGTGTGTTCTTTTCATAAACCACGTTGATCCACTGGTGTCATTGCATGTGTGTTCTTTTCCTAAACCACATTGATCCACTAGATGTCATTGCATGTGTGTTCATTTCATAAATCACATGGATCCACTAGATGTCATTAAATGTGTGTCCTTTTCATAAACCACATGGATCCACTATATGTCATTTCATGTGTGTTCTTTTCATAAACAATATGGATGCAGTAGATATCAGTGAAGGTGTGTCCTTTTCATAAACCACATGGATCCACTGATGTACTTGCATGTGTGTTCCTTTCATAAACCACACTTATCAACTATATGACATTGCATGTGTGTTCTTTTCATAAACCACATTGATCCACTAAATGTCATTGCATGTCTGTTCTTTTCATAAACCACACATATCCACTAGATGTCATTGTATGTGTGTTGTTTTCATAACACCGACCCACTAGTTCATTTCATGTGTGTTCTTTTCATAAACCACATGGATCCACTAGATGTCATTGCATGTGTGTTCATTTCATAAACCACATGGATCCACTAGTGTCATTGCATGTGTGTTCTTTTCATAAACCACATGGATCCACTAGATGTCATTGCATGTGTGTTCTTTTCATAAACCACATTGATCCACTTATGTCATTGCATGTGTGTTCTTTTCATAAACCACACTGATCCGAAAGATGTCATTACATGTGTGTTCATTTCATAAACCACACTGATCCACTCGTGTCATTACATGTGTGTTCTTTTCCTAAACCACATTGATCCACTAGATGTCATTGCATGTGTGTTCATTTCATAAATCACATGGATCCACTAGATGTCATTAAATATGTGTCCTTTTCATAAACCACATGGATCCACTATATGTCATTACATGTGTGTTCTTTTCATAAACAACATGGATGCACTAGATCTCAGTGCATGTGTGTTCTTTTCATAAACCACATGGATCCACTGATGTCACTGCATGTGTGTTCGTTTCATAAACCACATGGATCCTCTAGATGTCATTGCATGTGTTTTATTTTCATAAACCACACAGATCCGAAAGATGTCATTGCATGTGTGTTCATTTCATAAACCACACTGATCCACTGGTGTCATTGCATGTGTGTTCTTTTCCTAGACCACATTGATCCACAAGAAGTCATTGATGTGTGTTCATTTCATAAATCACATGCATCCACTAGTTGTCATTAAATGTGTGTCCTTTTCATAAACCACATGGATCCACTATATGTCATTTCATGTGTGTTCTTTTCATAAACCACATGGATCCAGTATATGTCATTGCATGTTTGTTCTTTTCGTAAACCACATGGATCCACTAGATGTCATTGCATGTGTGTTATTTTCATAAACCACACTGATCCACTTATGTCATTGCATGTGTGTTCATTTCATAAACCACACTGATCCACTGGTGTCATTGCATGTGTGTTCTTTTCCTAGACCACATTGATCCACTAGATGTCGTTGATGTGTGTTCATTTCATAAATCACATGGATCCACTAGATGTCATTAAATGTGTGTCCTTTTCATAAACCACATGGATCCACTATATGTCATTTCATGTGTGTTCTTTTCATAAACAACATGGATGCAGTAGATATCAATGCAGGTGTGTTCTTTTCATAAACCACGTGGATCCACTGATGTCATTGCATGTGTGTTCGTTTCATAAACCACATGGATCCTCTAGATGTCATTGCATGTTTGTTCTTTTCATAAACCACACTAATCCACTAGATGTCCTTGCATGCGTGTTCTTTTCATAAACCACACTGATCCACTATATGTCATTGCATGTGTGTTCTTTTCCTAAACCACATGGATCCACTAGTGTCATTGCATTTGTGTTCTTTTCATAAACTACATGGATCCACTAGATGTCATTGCATGCGTGTTCTTTTCCAAAACCACATGGATCCACTGATGTCATTGCATGTGTGTTCTTTTTATAGACCACATGGATCCACTAGATGTCATTGCATGTGTGTTCTTTTCATAAACCATACTGATCCTCTAGATGCCATTGCATGTGTGTTCTTTTCATAAACCACACTGATCCACTAGATGTCATTGCATGTGTGTTCTTTTCATAAACCACACTGATCCAGTAGATGTCATTGCCTGTATGTTCTTTTCATAAACCACACTGATTCACCAGTGTCATTGCATGGGTGTTCTTTTCATAAACCACATGGATACACTAGATTTCATTGCAAGTGTGTTCATTTCATAAACCACATGGATCAACTAGATGTCATTGCATGCTTGTTCTTTTCATAAACCACATGGATCCACTATATGTCATTGCATGTGTGTTCTTTTCCAAAACCACATGGATCCACTAGATCTCATTACATGTGAGTTCATTTCATAAACCACATGGATCCACTAGATGTCATTGCACGTGTGTTCTTTTCATAAACCACATGGATCCAGTATATGTCATTGCATGTTTGTTCTTTTCGTAAACCACATGGATCCACTAGATGTCATTGCATGTGTGTTATTTTCATAAACCACACTGATCCACTTATGTCATTGCATGTGTGTTCATTTCATAAACCACACTGATCCACTGGTGTCATTGCATGTGTGTTCTTTTCCAAGACCACATTGATCCACTAGATGGCATTGATGTGTGTTCATTTCATAAATCACATGGATCCACTAGATGTCATTAAATGTGTGTCCTTTTCATAAACCACATGGATCCACTATATGTCATTTCATGTGTGTTCTTTTCATAAACAACATGGATGCAGTAGATATCAATGCAGGTGTGTCTTTTCATAAACCACATGGATCCACTGATGTCATTGCATGTGTGTTCGTTTCATAAACCACATGGATCCTCTAGATGTAATTGCATGTTTGTTCTTTTCATAAACCACACTAATCCACTAGATTTCCTTGCATGCGTGTTATTTCATAAACCACACTGATCCACTATATGTCATTGCATGTGTGTTCTTTTCCTAAACCACATGGATCCACTAGTGTCATTGCATTTGTGTTCTTTTCATAAACTATATGGATCCACTAGATGTCATTGCATGCGTGTTCTTTTCCAAAACCACATGGATCCACTGATGTCATTGCATGTGTGTTCTTTTCATACACCACATGGATCCACTAGATGTCATTGCATGTGTGTTCTTTTCATAAACCATACTAATCCTCTAGATGCCATTGCATGTGTGTTCTTTTCATAAACCACACTGATCCACTAGATGTCATTGCATGTGTGTTCTTTTCATAAACCACACTGATCCAGTAGATGTCATTGCATGTGTGTTCTTTTCATAAACCACACTGATTCACCAGTGTCATTGCATGGGTGTTCTTTTCATAAACCACATGGATACACTAAATTTCATTGCATGTGTGTTCATTTCATAAACCACATGGATCAACTAGATGTCATTGCATGTGTGTTCTTTTCATAAACCACATGGATCCACTATATGTCATTGCATGTGTGTTCTTTTCCAAAACCACATGGATCCACTAGATGTCATTACATGTGAGTTCATTTCATAAACCACATGGATCCACTAGATGTCATCGCATGTGTGTTCTTTTTATAAACCACATTGAACCACTGATGTCATTGCATGTGTGTTCTTTTCATAAACCACATGGATCCACTAGATGTCATTGCATGTGTGTTCTTTTCATAAACCACATGGATCCAGTATATGTCATTGCTTGTTTGTTCTTTTCGTAAACCACATGGATCCACTAGATGTCATTGCATGTGTGTTATTTTCATAAACCACACTGATCCACTTATGTCATTGCATGTGTGTTCTTTTCATAAACCACACTAATCCGAAAGATGTCATTGCATATGTGTTCATTTCATAAACCACATGGATCCATTGGTGTCATTGCACGCGTGTTCTTTTCCTAGACCACATTGATCCACTAGATGTCATTGCATGTGTGTTCATTTTATAAACCACATGGATCCACTAGATGTCATTAAATGTGTGTTCTTTTCATAAACCACATGGATCCAGTATATGTCATTGCATGTGTGTTCTTTTCATAAACCACATGAATCCACTAGATGTCAGTGCATGTGTGTTCTTTTCATAAACCACATGGATCCACTAGATGTCATTGCATGTCTGTTATTTTCATAAACCACATGGATCCACTAGATGTCATTGTATGTTTGTTCTTTTGATAAACCACACGGATCCACTAGATGTTATTACATGTGTGTTCTTTTCATAAACCACACCAATCCACTAGAATTTCGTTGAATGTGTGTTCTTTTTTCCTAAACTACATGGATCCACTAGTGTCATTGCATGTGTGTTCTTTTCATAAACCACATGGATCCAATGGATGTCATTGCATGTGTGTTCTTTTCCAAAACCACATGGATCCAATAGAAGTCATTGCATGTGTGTTCTTTTCATAAACCACATGGATCCACTAGATGTTGTTGCATGTGTGTTCTTTTTATAAACCACATTGAACCACTAATGTCATTGCATGTGTGTTCTTTTCATAAACTATACTGATCCTCTAGATTCCATTGCATGTGTGTTCTTTTCATAAACCACACTGGTCCACTAGATGTCATTGCATGTGTGTTCTTTTCATTAACCACACTGATCCAGTAGATGTCATTGCATGTGTGTTCTTTTCATAAACCACACTGATTCACCAGTGTCATTGCATGGGTGTTCTTTTCATAAACCACATGGATACACTAAATTTCATTGCATGTGTGTTCATTTCATAAACCACATGGATCAACTAGATGTCATTGCATGTGTGTTCTTTTCATAAACCACATGGATCCACTATATGTCATTGCATGTGTGTTCTTTTCCAAAACCACATGGATCCACTAGATGTCATTATATGTGAGTTCATTTCATAAACCACATGGATCCACTAGATGTCATCGCATGTGTGTTCTTTTTATAAACCACATTGAACCACTGATGTCATTGCATGTGTGTTCTTTTCATAAACCACATGTTTCACATCCCAAATTTTGGATTTGGTCTTGCATATCATTCATTGCATCGCATCATATCTTTCCATGCATTATCGTCGAGTAGAAAGGTTCGGCGAAACGCCATCGTCAAAACCTTTTTTTGTTTCGCTTCGAGGTTCCTGCGGGGAGCTTTAGAGGGACTTGCAACAACCACCCCTGTAGGTTCGAGCTTTCACTCAAACTTCGACTGAAGGTTGTTCCCCTCGACGATACGATCCCGTAGGCGCGAAAATCGCTCCAATCGGAGTTCGTATGCAGAAGACTCGGACGTTTTAGTAAACCGCCGGAAAACTGTCCGAAAATCCGGACCGATTTCCAAAACGGAGTCCAACCGCGGACCGATTCTGTTTCAGTTTTTTTTCCTTCCGCGCGTGAGAGACCAATTAAAAGGAGGGCCCCACCCCTGCCTCGATTCTCGTGCCCACCAACTCCACACGCGCACGCCTCCCTGGAAGCCGCCGCCGCCTCCTGGTGCACGTCGCCGCCACCGCCGCTTCTCCTCGCCGCCGCCGGCCGCCCCTTCGTCGCCGGCCATCGCCGCGTCTGTTGCCGGGTTCGCCTCGATCTCCTCTTTCCGTTCCCGTGCTCCGCGTCTCCATCCGTCGCCGCCAACTGCGCCCTGCAGATCGCCGCGTACGCGCACGCGTTTATTATTCCGGGAGCCGTAGTTGACCGTGTGTGTACTTGCAGGAGTTTCCACGCCGCCAGAACCGACCGTCGCCGCTGTCCGGAGCTCGCCGGAGTTCGTTTCGCCGTCCGTTTCCGGTAAGACAGCAGCCACCGTCAGATCTCAGATCAGCGGCTTAGATCGTTCGTTGACTGGTCAGCACTCCAGACGTTGACTGGTCAGCATCCCAGGCGTTGACTAGTCAGACGCCCAGTCAGCGCCCAGTCATCAGACCAGTTGACCAGTCAAACAGACACAGTTGACTGGGTCAATTTCGTTAATTCTATTAGTTGGCAGATTTCGGTAGGATCTTGTAAATTACGTAGAAATTAAACCGCTTGACCAAAAATTGCAAATAAAATATGCACGAGTTCAGTGAGTCGTGTAGAATCTCGCTGTACCTTTGGTTCAGACTTTTACTATCAGGTTTAGTACAGTTTAATCAAACTAGTTAGTGGCCTTTTCGGAATAATAAATTCGTAGTAAAAGTTTCGTAGCTCCAAAAATCGCGTATGATATGTCCCTGAACTCGTATGAACGAGGGGAATCTCATCATGAATTAAAAAGATAGTCTTACAGTAAAAACTTCTGCAGTATTTGTCTAATGGATTTCTGCAGTGTTTTAGTTACTCAGGATGTTTTATAACTCCTTTTTGAGTAATTCCAATTGGTACTATTTCTTATCGGCGATGCCTATGCGGTAGAATTTTTCCAGAATTTTACAAATAGTATACTACCGGTAGTGAATTATTTAAGTTCTAGCTCTAGTAGAGATCTCTACTTTTGGTTAATAGTTTTCCTAGCGCCAAATCTATTTTCCATGCATGTATTCGGTAGTAATATGTATTAGTATTATGTGGTGCAGCTATAGCACCAATTCACTTGCCGTTCTTGCATTCATGCATCATCTTTGTTGCATATGTTTGTGAATTGTTTGTTTATGAATGCAATTGTGTCGTGTAGATTGTGTGGAGTGCAACCCTTGCTCGTGTTTGGATTGTTCCTCCGACCGCTTCAATCAAGGCAAGTAGATGCTACTTTGTTCATGATATCGTCCTACTATTTTCAATGCATTGTCGTGTATTTTGTAGTTGCATGAGTAGGATGATACTATCGCTATGCTATGTCCTATTATTGTGGTAGGGCTTTCCTTGTAGATGAACCACCGTTGTAGATGTGCTTAGCCATGCTATGTTGAACGAGGGCTGGGTTACATTATTGATACTTGTTTTCTCAAAGTATTGGTTTGTGAAAACTAAAACAACTTAATCAATGAATCCCCTGGGTGTGATGGTATTGATAATTTTTGGTGGTTTCATTGCGGAAAGGCACCCAGGTATCAAGAGAGAATGATTGGCTTCTTTATTGTGTAGCTTACGTGTACAACCATGTGCCAATAATGAAATGGGCGGTTGGTTGGACTTAGTAGGTTGTGGTAACTCGAACCCGCGTATCCAGAGATGTAGAATTTTGGTAGGTTGGACCGGTGTGCGTCGGGATTGAGGAGCTACTTCCCGAACAGTCTCTTCTTGGTCTTCTCCCTATCATCACCCAAAATGAGAGTGATGGTACGAGCTGGGCTGGCCAAGTCACATGGGTAAAGTGTACTAACCTTTGCAGAGTGTATAATCTAATCGATTAGCCGTGTCCCCGGTTATGGACAACTGAGTTGCTAGATATTGATTCCATGACATGTTTCTCGCTCATTCTAATTTCATAATTGTTTTAATGTTGTTGGGTTAACTTAATTGGGATCTTTTCAAAGAAAATCAAAAACTGTTTATGAAAGTAGGACAAAGTTATTTGCAAATGCAAGCCAGACACAGCTCCACTTGCCAAATATGCATGTAGATGTTAGTACTATTGTCTCCATTTACTAGCTCTACTTGCCATACATTCCATGTATTGACCCTTCGGGGCTATTGCGTTTCATGCTGCAGGTTATTCCGATTCTGATTGATCGTTATAGGCCACGGTACTCCACTCGGCACTTGTTCACTTGTGGGCAATTTGAAGAATGGAGGATTTATCTCGTTTATGTTGCTACCTGAATAATTTGAGCTAGCTTTGTGCTAAGCTTTTATTGTAATAATGATACTCTGGATCTTCGTTATCTATGATACACGGATATTTTGCTATGTTATCTATCTTACTCTATTGTGGGCCAATGAACCGATCCAGAGATTGGCATGTCACATAGAGGCCACGGTCTTTTCAGAACCGAGGTGTCACAGGATGGTATCAGAGCCCGTGTGTCGACTGTAGGATCGTGACCTAGAATTGGATTAGGAAGCCATAGATTTATTAAAGCCTATATTAACTCTATCTTTCATCTTATGCCTTTCACCCTCGTAAATTCTTACCATATGCTATTCTCACACTTTCCTCTTTTACTTGATAGATGGGAGAAGTCAGGACTGAGTATGCCACCATGGAGTCACCAAGGCCCTTTGCAAGGCAGTTAGCTCAGCTCTCGCAGTCATTGGGATTGCCACTGCCCATGTTCAAGGGAAGAAGGCTGTACACCTATGGATATGGAGAGGATGCATGGGAGATCACTACCTTCATATTCAGAGATGCCGCCTTGCCAAACCCCGTGCACTTGATCTACACCAAGACATACTGCAACTGGGGACTTGGAATCAACTTGGCCATACATGAAGCCCTGTCTCGCCAGTGCCATCAAGTCCGACACCTACTACCGGCAGATTCACCCTACCGTGACTATGGAAGGCGTGATGAAGATGGAAACATTGTGGTTACCCTGGGCGACAGGAACAACATGCCGCCCCGTCGGAGGCACATAGAGGACATGGAAAGGGAGAATGGAGCTCTAGCAGAGAAGGTGAGGATGATAAAGGAGATTGCAGATTTTACTAGCAATGGTATGGTGGTCCAAGGACAGGAGATTGACACTTTGCATGAAGCTGTGGGAGTTCTGGAGAATGCCCTGATAGCCAGAGATGCAACCATAGCACATCTTCATGGTACTGTGCAGGAGAACACCCAGAACATACAGCAACTGCAAGGGACAGTCCAGGAAAGGGATCAAACTATTGAAGCTATGACAGCCCAGATTGCCGCTCTCCAAGCACAGCTGAATCCAGCCTCTGATGATGACAATGGAGATGATGGCAACAATGGGGATGATGATGACGGTGGAGATGATGATGAGGACGAGGATGATGATGTTGGAGATGATGATGGTGGAGGAGATGAAGCTGTTGCAGTTGCAGCTGAGGATGATGAAGAAGAAGAGGAGGATCCAGAAGAGGTGGAGTTTGACGTTTCAAGTGATGGTTCAGGAGAGGTGTACACTCCGCCGCCCTGGTTGTACCGCGAGCCGAAGCGTCAACGCATGACAGCGAGGACCTACCGCAACCTCTTCAAGAAGTAGATAGAAGTCCACCAATTAGTCCTCGTTAGGCGAAATCGTTAGAATCATTCTCGATCGTTGTGATACTTAGTTCGTGTTAGTTTAAGAGTGTTTAGATGCTTATTTGTGTACTCTAATATCTCAGGAATTATTTGTGCAAAATTATATGAAAGAGTTATGGCAATTTGGTTACTATCTGTGTTGTTTTCGCTGCAGTTTTCTGCTGATACAGCAGTACTGCGCGATTTTTCATATTTTTCTGGTAACTCGGAAAAATCTGAAAAAAATTGGGCTGATGCGGAACTTCCTGTTCTATATGCACAAAAATTGGCGTAATTTTCTGACGAGCTTAAGTCAGGCGGAAAAATTCGCGAACACAGCAGAACTGTTCTGTCAGAATTGCTGTTTTGTCGTTTTGATGCTCAACTGTTTAGTTAACCATTGCCAACTCTTGCAAAACTATTTCAGTAGGTATATACTGCTAGGATAACACCTGGGATGTTGCTGGACCGCTTGTTTGATGATGTGTTGCTTGCTTGTGATTGTCTGCAATTGTTTGTTGTTGCTTGACCATATGCATGGGTAGAATCCTATTACCGTAGTTGATTTTTTCTAAACTTACCTGTGCTGAACCGCAGATGCCTCCCCGCCGCCAACCCACTGAGTTGGAGCAGCTCATGGCAGCTCAGGCACAGCTGACCCAAGTGATGACCCAGTTCATGGCAAATCAGAACAACAACAATGGAAACAATCAGCCTCAGGGAGATGCTCTCACCAGATTTCTGTGGTTAAGGCCAGCTAAGTTCTCTCCTGCAACGGAACCAATAGTTGCTCTCGACTGGTTGCGTTCAGTCAACAAGGATCTGGTAAATGTTGGATGCACTGATGCTGAGAAGGTGAGGTTTGCCGCTCACCTACTGGAGGGACCAGCCGCTTCTTGGTGGGACACATTTCAGATCACCCACCCTCTGAATACCGTGACTTGGGCTATGTTTGAGGAAGGTTTCAGGACCGACCACGTGTCTTCAGGAGTTCTGAGCCTGAAGAGGAAAGAGTTCCGCAACTTGCGCCAAACCAATCGCACCGTGGCCGAGTACATTGAGGAGTTCAACAACCTGTCCCGTTATGCACCTAAGGATGTTGACACTGATGCAAAAAGGAGGGAGAGATTCCTGGATGGCCTCAGTGATGAGCTTTCAGTGCAGCTACTGGTGGTTTATTGCCCCACTTTTCAGGAGCTCATGGACAAGGCCAGAATCTTGGAAGGGAAGCACAAGCAGGTGGAAAGCCGCAAGAGAAAGAACAACAATCACCACTCTGGCTCACACCACAAGTCTCGCACTTCATATGATGGATACTCCAAGCATGGAGGGAGTGACCATGGGAGCCATGATCGCCACCACCATGGAGGCGATGGACATCGTCATGACAACCATAGGAGCAGCCACCACAGCCACAAGGGAGGACACTCTCACCACTCTGGAGGACACGGTGGACATGACCGCAACCGTGATCGCAATTTTGTGAAGAAGGATCTGAGTGAGGTGACATGCTTCAAGTGTAAGCAGAAGGGACACTATGCTGACAATTGTCCGGAGAGGAAAGGACTGAAGCCAACCAACAATGAGAAGGCCACAGTGAACCACATGAATGTGGAAGAGATTCTAGACGAGCCTGACCTTGTGATTGGTAAGTTTCCAATCAACACTCACCCTGCACTTATACTTTTCGATACTGGTGCATCGCATTCATTCATATCAAGGGCATTTGTGGATAAGTATAAGTTACCTACTGAGTCTATGAAGAGGTCTTTTAGAGTGAGTTCACCTGGAGGAGATATGATAGCTAGTGCGGGATGCCGCAATTTAACTGTGAGGATTGGAACACACAACTTCTTTGCACATTTGGTAGTGTTGGATTCACAAGGGTTAGATGTCATTCTGGGTATGGATTGGATGTCTAAGCATGAGGGACACATAGATTGTGCACAGCGAGCTGTTTCACTCAAAACCCCGGATGGTAAGAGGATTAGATTCAGGTCAGCTGCACGACCAGGAAGGTGTAAGTTGAATTCTCTTAAGGGGTTAGCATGGATACTGTGCCAGTGATAAGGGATTACCCTGACATGTTTCCAGAAGAACTGCCAGGAATGCCACCTGACAGGGAAGTAGAGTTTCTTATCGACCTGATGTCGGGAACAGGACCAATAGCAAAGAAACCATATAAGATGGATGTGGATGAGCTGAAGGAATTGAAGAAACAGTTGAAGGAGCAGCTGGAAAAGGGATTCATTCAGCCTAGTGCGTCGCCATGGGGTGCACCTGTTCTGTTTGTGGAGAAGAAAGACAGCACCAAGAGGTTAGTGGTGGACTATCGCTCGCTGAATGAGGTAACCATCAAGAACAAGTACCCTCTGCCGAACATAAATGATTTGTTTGATCAACTGGAAGGAGCAAAGGTGTTCAGCAAGATTGATCTGCGATCAGGCTACTTTCAATTGAAGATCTGGAAGGAGGATGTACCAAAAACCGCCTTCACCACTAGGTATGGTTTATATGAGTATACAGTTATGTCATTTGGACTAACGAATGCCCCAGCATATTTCATGACCATGATGAACAAGGTATTTATGGAGTACTTGGACAAGTTCGTGGTAGTGTTTATTGATGACATACTGATATATTCCAAGGATGATGTTGAGCATGAGAAACATCTGCGACTGATTATGGAGAAACTGAGGGAACACCAGCTGTATGCCAAATTCAGCAAGTGTGAATTCTGGCTTAACACCGTTGGGTTTCTTGGACACGTAGTGTCAGGAGAAGGAGTCGCTGTTGATCCAAGCAAAGTGACTGCAGTAACTGAGTGGGAAGCACCCAAGAATGCAGGAGAGATTCGAAGCTTTTTGGGACTTGCTGGATATTACAGGAGGTTCATTGAAAACTTTTCCAAGATTGCAAAGCCGATGACTGAACTTCTGAAGAAGGAGAGGAAGTTTGAATGGACGGATGTGTGTGAAGCTAGCTTTCCGGAACTGAAGCGTCGACTAGTGACTGCACCTGTTCTGTGCTTACCAGATCTTCAGAAGGATTTCCAAGTGTACTGTGATGCTTCTCGACAGGGACTTGGGAGTGTGCTGATGCAAGATGGGAGAGTAGTGTCTTATGCCTCGCGACAACTCAAGCACCATGAGCGGAATTACCCCACACACGACTTGGAGTTAGCGTCAGTGGTTCATGCGCTCAAGGTATGGAGGCATTACTTAATGGGAAAACACTGTGATGTGTACACCGACCACAAGAGCCTGAAATACATATTTACACAGAAGGAGCTAAACATGAGACAAAGGAGATGGTTGGAACTTATCAAGGACTATGATATGAATCTACAATACCACCCAGGAAAGGCCAATGTAGTAGCAGATGCTCTGAGCCGAAAGGTTTATGCCAATGGATTGACAATTGGTGAATTGCCTGAGGATTTGTGCAAGCAATTCAAGGACCTTAGACTGGAGGTAGTATCTGAAGGATATTTGGCTACAATGGAAGTCCAACCAACGCTTCAGGACAGAATCAGGAAGGCTCAAGTGGGAGACAAAGAGATAGATGAAGTTAAGGAAAAGATGAAGGAAGGTCGAGCAAGGGAATTCCGCGAGGATGAGCAAGGTACCTTGTGGTATGGAGATCGTTTGTGTGTGCCCAACGATCCGGAGTTAAGGAAGTTGATTATGCAGGAAGCTCATGACTCGCCGTATTCCATACATCCGGGCAATACGAAGATGTATATGGATCTAAAGGACCGATTCTGGTGGAACAACATGAAGGGAGATATCGCCCAGCATATTGCCCTATGTGATGTATGTAGCCGAGTTAAGGCGGAACACCAGAAACCAGCAGGACTGCTACAGCCTTTGCCCGTGCCTTATTGGAAATGGGATAGAGTGGCAATGGACTTTATCACAGGACTGCCCAGGACCAGGTCTGGATATGACTCTATTTGGGTAGTGGTCGATCATTTGACCAAGGTAGCCCACTTTATACCAGTGAAGACGACCTATACGAGTGCAAAGTTGACCAAGATTTACATGGACAAGATTGTGTGCCTACATGGAGTTCCCAAGAGTATCGTATCTGATAGAGGCACCCAATTTACCTCACACTTCTGGCGGCAGCTGCACGAGTCACTTGGTACTAGATTGGAGTTTAGCACAGCGTTTCACCCACAGACGGATGGACAGACCGAGAGGGTGAATCAGATTTTGGAAGACATGCTAAGAGCTTGCGCCTTGGCTCATGGTTCTAGTTGGGATGAGAATTTACCGTATGCGGAGTTTTCCTACAACAACAGCTATCAAACCAGCATCAAGACGTCGTCGTTCGATGTGTTATATGGGAAACGGTGCCGAACACCATTGCTATGGGATGGAGTAGGAGAACGTCAGTTGTTTGGACCTGATTTGATCAAGGACGCTGAGGAGAAGGTCGCCTTGATTAGGGACAGGCTAAAGGTAGCACAATCAAGGCAGAAGTGCTACGCTGACGCCAAGCGCAAGGAAGTGGTGTATGAGATAGGTGATAGAGCATACCTCTGAGTATCGCCGCTTCGTGGAATCAAGAGATTTGGAATTAAGGGTAAGCTGGCACCTCGATTTATTGGACCCTATCGAGTCTTAGCACGCAAAGGAGAAGTTGCTTATCAATTGGAGTTGCCAGAGGCTCTATCTGCTGTTCACAACGTGTTCCACGTATCCCAGCTGAAGGAGTGCCATCCGGAGATGGTGGATACACCATTGAGAGACACTGTACCGCTAGAAGAGGTTCAGCTTGAGAACGACTTGACCTATGAGGAGAAACCGGTCAAGATTCTGGAGACAGCAGAAAGGACTACCCGTACCAAGACAATCAAGTTTTGCAAGGTGCAGTGGAGCCACCACACTGAAGAGGAAGCCACTTGGGAGCGTGAAGATGACATCTGAGAGGACTACCCACACCTATTTGCTAGCCGCGCCGAATCTCGAGGACAAGATTCATCTTAAGGGGGTTAGTCTTGTCACATCCCAAATTTTGGATTTGGTCTTGCATATCATTCATTGCATCGTATCATATCTTTCCATTCATTATCGTCGAGTAGAAAGGTTCGGCGAAACGCCATCGTCAAAACCTTTTTTTGTTTCGCTTCGAGGTTCCTGCGGGGAGCTTTAGAGGGACTTGCAACAACCACCCCTGTAGGTTCGAGCTTTTGCTCAAACTTCGACTGAAGGTTGTTCCCCTCGACGATACGAACCCGTAGGGGCGAAAATAGCTCCAATCGGAGTTCGTATGCAAAAGACTCGGACGTTTTCGTAAACCGCCGGAAAACGGTCCGAAAATCCGGACCGATTTCCGAAACGGAGTCCAACCGCGGACCGATTCTGTTTCAGTTTTTTTTCCTCCGCGCGTGAGAGACCAATTAAAAGGAGGGCCCCACCCCTGCCTCGATTCCCGTGCCCACCAACTCCACAAACGCACGCCTCCCTGGACGCCGCCGCCGCCTCTTGGTGCACGTCGCCGCCACCGCCGCTTCTCCTCGCCGCCGCCGGCCGCCCCTTCGTCGCCGGCCATCGCCGCGTCTGTTGCCGGGTTCGCCTCGATCTCCTCTTTCCGTTCCCGTGCTTCGCGTCTCCATCCGCCGCCGCCAACTGCGCCCTGCAGATCGCCGCGTACGCGCACGCGTTTATTATTCCGGGAGCCGTAGTTGACCGTGTGTGTACTTGCAGGAGTTTCCACGCCGCCGGAACCGACCGTCGCCGCCGTCCGGAGCTCGTTGGAGTTCGTTTCGCCGTCCGTTTTCGGTAAAACAGCAGCCACCGTCAGATCTCAGATCAGCGGCTTAGATCGTTCGTTGACTGGTCAGCACTCCAGACGTTGACTGGTCAGCATCCCAGGCATTGACTAGTCAGACGCCCAGTCAGCGCCCAGTCATCAGACCAGTTGACCAGTCAAACAGACACAGTTGACTGGGTCAATTTCGTTAATCCTATTAGTTGGCAGATTTCGGTAGGATCTTGTAAATTGCGTAGAAATTAAACCGCTTGGCCAAAAATTGCAAATAAAATATGCACGAGTTCAGTGAGTCGTGTAGAATCTCGCTGTACCTTTGGTTCAGACTTTTACTATCAGGTTTAGTACAGTTTAATCAAACTAGTTAGTGGCCTTTTCGGAGTATTAAATTCGTAGTAAAAGTTTCATAGCTCCAAAAATCGCGTATGATATGTCCCTGAACTCGTATGAACGAGGGGAATCTCATCGTGAATTAAAAAGATAGACTTACAGTAAAAACTTCTACAGTATTTGTCTAATGGCTTTCTACAGTGTTTTAGTTACTCGGGATGTTTTATAACTCCTTTTTGAGTAATTCCAGTTGATACTGTTTCTTATCGGCGATGCCTATGCGGTAGAATTTTTCCAGGATTTTACAAACAGTATACTACCGGTAGTGAATTATTTAAGTTCTAACTCTAGTAGAGATCTCTACTTTTGGTTAATAGTTTTCCTAGCGCCAAATCTATTTTCCATGCATGTATTCGGTAGTAATATGTATTAGTATTATGTGGTGCAGCTGTAGCACCAATTCACTTGCCGTTCTTGCATTCATGCATCATCTTTGTTGCATATGTTTTTGAATTGTTTGTTTATGAATGCAATTGTGTCGTGTAGATTGTGTGGAGTGCAACCCTTGCTCGTGTTTGGATTGTTCCTCCGACCGCTTCAATCAAGGCAAGTAGATGCTACTTTGTTCATGATATCGTCCTACTATTTTCAATGCATTGTCGTGTATTTTGTAGTTGCATGAGTAGGATGATACTATCGCTATGCTATGTCCTATTATTGTGGTAGGGCTTTCCTTGTAGATGAACCACCGTTGTAGATGTGCTTAGCCATGCTATGTTGAACGAGGGCTGGGTTACATCATTGATACTTGTTTTCTCAAAGTATTGGTTTGTGAAAACTAAAACAACTTAATCAATGAATCCCCTGGGTGTGATGGTATTGATAATTTTTGGTGGTTTCATTGCGGAAAGGCACCCAGGTATCAAGAGAGAATGATTGGCTTCTTTATTGTGTAGCTTACGTGTACAACCATGTGCCAATAATGAAATGGGCGGTTGGTTGGACTTAGTAGGTTGTGGTAACTCGAACCCGCGTATCTAGAGATGTAGAATTTTGGTAGGTTGGACCGGTGCGCGTTGGGATTGAGGAGCTACTTCCTGAACAGTCTCTTCTTGGTCTTCTCCCTATCATCACCCAAAATGAGAGTGATGGTACGAGCTGGGCTGGCCAAGTCACATGGGTAAAGTGTACTAACCTCTGCAGAGTGTATAATCTAATCGATTAGCCGTGTCCCCGGTTATGGACAACTGAGTTGCTAGATATTGATTCCATGACATGTTTCTCGCTCATTCTAATTTCATAATTGTTTTAATGTTGTTGGGTTAACTTAATTGGGATCTTTTCAAAGAAAATCAAAAACTGTTTATGAAAGTAGGACAAAGTTATTTGCAAATGCAAGCCAGACACAGCTCCACTTGCCAAATATGCATGTAGATGTTAGTACTATTGTCTCCATTTACTAGCTCTACTTGCCATACATTCCATGTATTGACCCTTCGGGGCTGTTGCGTTTCATGCTGCAGGTTATTCCGATTCTGATTGATCGTTATAGGCCACGGTACTCCACTCAGCACTTGTTCACTTGTGGGCAATTTGAAGAATGGAGGATTTATCTCGTTTATGTTGCTACCTGAATAATTTGAGCTATCTTTGTGCTAAGCTTTTATTGTAATAATGGTACTCTGGATCTTCGTTATCTATGATACACGGATATTTTGCTATGTTATCTATCTTACTCTATTGTGGGCCAATGAACCGATCCAGGGATTGGCATGTCACATAGAGGCCACGGTCTTTTCAGAACCGGGGTGTCACAACATGGATCCACTAGATGTCATTGCATGTGTGTTCTTTTCATAAACCACATGGATCCAGTATATGTCATTGCATGTTTGTTCTTTTCGTAAACCACATGGATCTACTAGATGTCATTGCATGTGTGTTATTTTCATAAACCACACGGATCCACTTATGTCATTGCATGTGTGTTCTTTTCATAAACCACACTAATCCGAAAGATGTCATTGCATATGTGTTCATTTCATAAACCACATGGATCCATTGGTGTCATTGCACGTGTGTTCTTTTCCTAGACCAGATTGATCCACTAGATGTCATTGCATGTGTGTTCATTTTATAAACCACATGGATCCACTAGATGTCATTACATGTGTGTTCTTTTCATAAACCACATGGATCCAGTATATGTTATTGCATGTGTGTTCTTTTCATAAACCACATGAATCCACTAGATATCAGTGCACGTGTGTTCTTTTCATAAACCACATGGATCCACTAGATGTCATTGCATGTATGTTATTTTCATAAACCACATGGATCCACTAGATGTCATTGTATGTTTGTTCTTTTGATAAACCACACGGATCCACTAGATGTTATTACATGTGTGTTCTTTTCATAAACCACACCAATCCACTAGATGTCATTGAATGTGTGTTCTTTTTTCCTAAACTACATGGATTCACTAGTGTCATTGCATGTGTGTTCTTTTCATAAACCACATGGATCCAATGGATGTCATTGCATGTGTGTTCTTTTCCAAAACCACATGGATCCAATAGAAGTCATTGCATGTGTGTTCTTTTCATAAACCACATGGATCCACTAGATGTCGTTGCATGTGTGTTCTTTTTATAAACCACATTGAACCACTAATGTCATTGCATGTGTGTTCTTTTCATAAACCACATGGATCCACTAGATGTCATTGCATGTGTGTTCTTTTCATAAACCACACTGATCCACTAGATGTCATTGCATGTGTGTAATTTTCATATACCACACTTATCCACTAGATATCATTACATGTGTGTTCTTTTCATAAACCACACTGATCCACTAGATGACATTGAATGTGTCTTATTTTCATAAATCACACTAATCCACTAGTGTCATTGCATGTATGTTCTTTTCATGAACCACATGGATCCACTGATATCATTGCATGTGTGTTCTTTTAATAAACCACATGGATCCACTAGATGTCATTGCATGAGTGTTATTTTCATAAACCACACTGAGCCACTAGATGTCATTGCATGTGTATTCTTTTCCTAAACCACATGGATCCACTGATGTCATTGCATGTGTGTTATTTTCCAAAACCACATGTATCCACTAGATGTCATTGCATGTGTGTTCTTTTCATAAACCACTTGGATCCACTAGATGTCATTGCATTTGTGTTCTTTTCATAAACCATGTTGAACCATTGATGTCATTGCATGTGTGTTCTTTTCATAAACCACATGGATCCACTAGATGTCATTGCATGTGTGTTCTTTTCATAAACCACACTGATCAACTAGATGACATTGCATGTGTGTTCTTTTTATGAACCACACTGATCCACTAGATGTCATTGCATGTGTGTTCTTTTCATAAACCACACTGATTCGAAAGAGGTCATTGCATGTGTGTTATTTTCATAACACCGCTCCACTAGTTCATTGCATGCGTGTCCTTTTCATAAACCACATGGATCCACTGGATGTCATTGCATGTGTGTTCATTTCATAAACCACATGTATCCACTAGTGTCATTTCATGTGTGTTCTTTTCATAAACCACATGGATCCACTAGATGTCATTGCATGTGTGTTCTTTTCATAAACCACACTGATCCACTTATGTCATTGCATGTGTGTTCTTTTCATAAACCACACTGATCTAAAAGATGTCATTTCATGTGTGTTCATTTCATAAACCACACTGAACCATTGGTGTCAACGCATGTGTGGTCTTTTCCTAGACCACATTGATCCACCAGATGTCATTGCATGTGTGTTCATTTCATAAATCACATGGATCCACTAGATGTCATTCAATGTGTGTTCTTTTCATAAACCACATGGATCCACTATATGTCATTGCATGTGTGTTCTTTTCATAAACAACATGAATCCACTAGATGTCAATGCATGTGTGTCCTTTTCATAAACCACATGGATCCGCTGATGTCATTCCATGTGTGTTCTTTTCATAAACCACATGGATACACTAGATGTCATTGCATGTGTGTTCTTTTCAAAAACCACACTAATCCACTAGATGTCATTACATGTGTGTTCTTTTCATAAAGCACACTGATCCACTAGATGTCATTGCATGTGTGTTCTTTTTTCCTAAACTACATGGATCCACTAGTGTCATTGCATGTGTGTTCTTTTCCAGAACCACATGCATCCACTAGATGTCATTGCATGTCTTTTCGTAAACCACACAGATCCACTTATGTCATTGCATGTGTGTTCTTTTCATAAACCACACTAATCCGAAAGATTTCATTGCATATGTGTTCATTTCATAAACCACATGGATCCATTGGTGTCATTGCACGTGTGTTCTTTTCCTAAACCACATTGATCCACTAGATGTCATTGCATGTGTGTTCATTTTACAAACCACATGGATCCACTAGATGTCATTAAATGTGTGTTCTTTTCATAAACCACATGGATCCACTAGATGTCAGTGCATGTGTGTTCTTTTCATAAACCACATGAATCCACTAGATGTCAGTGCATGTGTGTTCTTTTCATAAACCACATGGATCCACTAGATGTCATTGCATGTCTGTTATTTTCATAAACCACATGGATCCACTAGATGTCATTGTATGTTTGTTCTTTTGATAAACCACACGGATCCACTAGATGTTATTACATGTGTGTTCTTTTCATAAACCACACCAATCCACTAGATGTCATTGAATGTGTGTTCTTTTTTCCTAAACTACATGGATCCACTAGTGTCATTGCATGTGTGTTCTTTTCCAGAACCACATGGATCCACTAGATGTCATTGCATGTGTGTTCTTTTCATAAACCACAGAGATCCACTAGATGTGATTGCATGTGTGTTCTTTTAATAAACCAAATGGATCCACTAGATGTCATTGCATGTGTGTTCTTTTCATAAACCACACATGAATCCACTAGATGTCAGTGCATGTGTGTCCTTTTCATAAACCTCATGGATCCACTGATGTCATTCCATGTGTGTTCTTTTCATAAACCACATGGATACACTAGATGTCATTGCATGTGTGTTCTTTTCAAAAACCACACGGATCCACTAGATGTCATTACATGTGTGTTCTTTTCATAAAGCACACTGATCCGCTAGATGTCATTGCATGTGTGTTCTTTTTTCCTAAACTACATGGATCCACTAGTGTCATTGCATGTGTGTTCTTTTCCAGAACCACATGGATCCACTAGATGTCATTGCATGTGTGTTCTTTTCATAAACCACATAGATCCACTAGATGTGATTTCATGTGTGTTCTTTTAATAAACCAAATGGATCCAGTAGATGTCATTGCATATGTGTTCATTTCATAAACCACATGGATCCATTTGTGTCATTGCACGTGTGTTCTTTTCCTAGACCACATTGATCCACTAGATGTCATTGCATGTGTGTTCATTTTACAAACCACATGGATCCACTAGATGTCATTAAATGTGTGTTCTTTTCACAAACCACATGGATTCAGTATATGTCATTGCATGTGTGTTCTTTTCATAAACCACATGAATCCACTAGATGTTAGTGCATGTGTGTTCTTTTCATAAACCACATGGATCCACTAGATGTCATTGCATGTCTGTTATTTTCATAAACCACATGGATCCACTAGATGTCATTGTATGTTTGTTCTTTTGATAAACCACACGGATCCACTAGATGTTATTACATGTGTGTTCTTTTCATAAACCACACCAATCCACTAGATGTCATTGAATGTGTGTTCTTTTTTCCTAAACTACATGGATCCACTAGTGTCATTGCATGTGTGTTCTTTTCATAAACCACATGGATCCAATGGATGTCATTGCATGTGTGTTCTTTTCCAAAACCACATGGATCCAATAGAAGTCATTGTATGTGTGTTCTTTTCATAAACCACATGGATCCACTAGATGTCGTTGCATGTGTGTTCTTTTTATAAACCACATTGAACCACTAATGTCATTGCATGTGTGTTCTTTTCATAAACCACATGGATCCACTAGATGTCATTGCATGTGTGTTCTTTTCATAAACGACACTGATCCACTAGATGTCATTGCATGTGTGTAATTTTCATAAACCACACTAATCCACTAGATATCATTACATGTGTGTTCTTTTCATAAACCACACTGATCCACTAGATGACATTGCATGTGTGTTATTTTCATAAATCACACTGATCCACTAGTGTCATTGCATGTGTGTTCTTTTCATAAACCACATGGATCCACTGATGTCATTGCATGTGTGTTCTTTTAATAAACCACATGGATCCACTAGATGTCATTGCATGAGTGTTATTTTCATAAACCACACTGAGCCACTAGATGTCATTGCATATGTATTCTTTTCCTAAACCACATGGATCCACCAGTGTCATTTTATTTTCATAAACCACACTGAGCCACTAGATGTCATTGCATATGTATTCTTTTCCTAAACCACATGGATCCACCAGTGTCATTGCATGTGTGTTATTTTCCAAAACCACATGTATCCACTTGATGTCATTGCATGTGTGTTCTTTACATAAACCACTTGGATCCACTAGATGTCATTGCATTTTTGTTCTTTTCATAAACCATGTTGAACCATTGATGTCATTGCATGTGTGTTCTTTTCATAAACCACATGGATCCACTAGATGTCATTGCATGTGTGTTCTTTTCATAAACCACACTGATCAACTAGATGACATTGCATGTGTGTTCTTTTTATGAACCACACTGATCCACTAGATGTCATTGCATGTGTGTTCTTTTTATGAACCACACTGATTCGAAAGATGTCATTGCATGTGTGTTATTTTCATAACACCGCTCCACTAGTTCATTGTATGCGTGTCCTTTTCATAAACCACATGGATCCACTGGATGTCATTGCATGTGTGTTCATTTCATAAACCACATGTATCCACTAGTGTCATTTCATGTGTGTTCTTTTATTAAACCACATGGATCCACTAGATGTCATTGCATGTGTGTTCTTTTCATAAACCACACTGATCCACTTATGTCATTGCATGTGTGTTCCTTTCATAAACCACACTGATCTAAAAGATGTCATTTCATGTGTGTTCATTTCATAAACCACACTGAACCATTGGTGTCAACGCATGTGTGGTCTTTTCCTATACCACATTGATCCACCAGATGTCATTGCATGTGTGTTCATTTCATAAATCACATGGATCCACTATATGTCATTCAATGTGTGTTCTTTTCATAAACCACATGGATCCACTATATGTCATTGCATGTGTGTTCTTTTCATAAACAACATGAATCCACTAGATGTCAGTGCATGTGTGTCCTTTTCATAAACCTCATGGATCCACTGATGTCATTCCATGTGTGTTCTTTTCATAAACCACATGGATACACTAGATGTCATTGCATGTGTGTTCTTTTCAAAAACCACACTGATCCACTAGATGTCATTACATGTGTGTTCTTTTCATAAAGCACACTGATCCGCTAGATGTCATTGCATGTGTGTTATTTTTTCCTAAACTACATGGATCCACTAGTGTCATTGCATGTGTGTTCTTTTCCAGAACCACATGGATCCACTAGATGTCATTGCATGTGTGTTCTTTTCATAAACCACATAGATCCACTAGATGTGATTGCATGTGTGTTCTTTTAATAAACCAAATGGATCCAGTAGATGTCATTGCATATGTGTTCATTTCATAAACCACATGGATCCATTGGTGTCATTGCACGTGTGTTCTTTTCCTAGACCACATTGATCCACTAGATGTCATTGCATGTGTGTTCATTTTACAAACCACATGGATCCACCAGATGTCATTAAATGTGTGTTCTTTTCACAAACCACATGGATCCAGTATATGTCATTGCATGTGTGTTCTTTTCATAAACCACATGAATCCACTAGATGTTAGTGCATGTGTGTTCTTTTCATAAACCACATGGATCCACTAGATGTCATTGCATGTCTGTTATTTTCATAAACCACATGGATCCACTAGATGTCATTGTATGTTTGTTCTTTTGATAAACCACACGGATCCACTAGATGTTATTACATGTGTGTTCTTTTCATAAACCACACCAATCCACTAGATGTCATTGAATGTGTGTTCTTTTTTCCTAAACTACATGGATCCACTAGTGTCATTGCATGTGTGTTCTTTTCATAAACCACATGGATCCAATGGATGTCATTGCATGTGTGTTCTTTTCCAAAACCACATGGATCCAATAGAAGTCATTGCATGTGTGTTCTTTTCATAAACCACATGGATCCACTAGATGTCGTTGCATGTGTGTTCTTTTTATAAACCACATTGAACCACTAATGTCATTGCATGTGTGTTATTTTCATAAACCACATGGATCCACTAGATGTCATTGCATGTGTGTTCTTTTCATAAACGACACTGATCCACTAGATGTCATTGCATGTGTGTAATTTTCATAAACCACACTAATCCACTAGATATCATTACATGTGTGTTCTTTTCATAAACCACACTGATCCACTAGATGACATTGCATGTGTGTTATTTTCATAAATCACACTGATCCACTAGTGTCATTGCATGTGTGTTCTTTTCATAAACCACATGGATCCACTGATGTCATTGCATGTGTGTTCTTTTAATAAACCACATGGATCCACTAGATGTCATTGCATGAGTGTTATTTTCATAAACCACACTGAGCCACTAGATGTCATTGCATATGTATTCTTTTCCTAAACCACATGGATCCACCAGTGTCATTTTATTTTCATAAACCACACTGAGCCACTAGATGTCATTGCATATGTATTCTTTTCCTAAACCACATGGATCCACCAGTGTCATTGCATGTGTTTTTTTTCCAAAACCACATGTATCCACTAGATGTCATTGCATGTGTGTTCTTTTCATAAACCACTTGGATCCACTAGATGTCATTGCATTTGTGTTCTTTTCATAAACCATGTTGAACCATTGATGTCATTGCATGTGTGTTCTTTTCATAAACCACATGGATCCACTAGATGTCATTGCATGTGTGTTCTTTTCATAAACCACACTGATCAACTAGATGACATTGCATGTGTGTTCTTTTTATGAACCACACTGATCCACTAGATGTCATTGCATGTGTGTTCTTTTTATGAACCACACTGATTCGAAAGATGTCATTGCATGTGTGTTATTTTCATAACACCGCTCCACTAGTTCATTGCATGCGTGTCCTTTTCATAAACCACATGGATCCACTGGATGTCATTGCATGTGTGTTCATTTCATAAACCACATGTATCCACTAGTGTCATTTCATGTGTGTTCTTTTCATAAACAACATGGATCCACTAGATGTCATTGCATGTGTGTTCTTTTCATAAACCACACTGATCCACTTATGTCATTGCATGTGTGTTCTTTTCATAAACCACACTGATCTAAAAGATGTCATTTCATGTGTGTTCATTTCATAAACCACACTGAACCATTGGTGTCAAGGCATGTGTGGCCTTTTCCTAGACCACATTGATCCACCAGATGTCATTGCATGTGTGTTCATTTCATAAATCACATGGATCCACTAGATGTCATTCAATGTGTGTTCTTTTCATAAACCACATGGATCCACTATATGTCATTGCATGTGTGTTCTTTTCATAAACAACATGAATCCACTAGATGTCAGTGCATGTGTGTCCTTTTCATAAACCTCATGGATCCACTGATGTCATTCCATGTGTGTTCTTTTCATAAACCACATGGATACACTAGATGTCATTGCATGTGTGTTCTTTTCAAAAACCACACTGATCCACTAGATGTCATTACATGTGTGTTCTTTTCATAAAGCACACTGATCCGCTAGATGTCATTGCATGTGTGTTCTTTTTTCCTAAACTACATGGATCCACTAGTGTCATTGCATGTGTGTTCTTTTCCAGAACCACATGGATCCACTAGATGTCATTGCATGTGTGTTCTTTTCATAAACCACATAGATCCACTAGATGTGATTGCATGTGTGTTCTTTTAATAAACCAAATGGATCCAGTAGATGTCATTGCATATGTGTTCATTTCATAAACCACATGGATCCATTGGTGTCATTGCACGTGTGTTCTTTTCCTAGACCACATTGATCCACTAGATGTCATTGCATGTGTGTTCATTTTACAAACCACATGGATCCACTAGATGTCATTAAATGTGTGTTCTTTTCACAAACCACATGGATCCAGTATATGTCATTGCATGTGTGTTCTTTTCATAAACCACATGAATCCACTAGATGTTAGTGCATGTGTGTTCTTTTCATAAACCACATGGATCCACTAGATGTCATTGCATGTTTGTTCTTTTGATAAACTGCACTGATCCACTAGATGTTATTACATGTGTGTTATTTTCATAAACCACACCGATCCACTAGATGTCATTGCATGTGTGTTCTTTTTTCCTAAACTACATGGATCCACTAGTGTCATTGCATGTGTGTTCTTTTCATAAACCATATGGATCCAATGGATGTCATTGCATGTGTGTTCTTTTCCAAAACCACATGGATCCAATACAAGTCATTGCATGTGTGTTCTTTTCATAAACCACATGGATCCACTATATGTCGTTGCATGTGTGTTCTTTTTATAAACCACATTGAACCACTAATGTGATTGCATGTGTGTTCTTTTCATAAACCACATGGATGCACTAGATGTCATTGCATGTGTGTTCTTTTCCTAAACCACACTGATCCACTAAATGTCATTTCATGTGTGTAATTTTCATAAACCGCACTAATCCACTAGATCTCATTACATGTGTGTTCTTTTCATAAACCACACTGATCCACTAGATGACATTGCATGTGTGTTATTTTCATAAACCACACTGATCCACTAGTGTCATTGCATGTGTGTTATTTTCATAAACCACATGGATCCACTGATGTCATTGCATGTGTGTTCGTTTCATAAACCACATGGATCCTCTAGATGTCATTGCATGTTTGTTCTTTTCATAAACCACACTAATCCACTAGTCCTTGCATGCGTGTTCTTTTCATAAACCACACTGATCCACTATATGTCATTGCATGTGTGTTCTTTTCCTAAACCACATGGATCCACTAGTGTCATTGCATTTGTGTTCTTTTCATAAGCTACATGGATCCACTAGATGTGATTGCATGCGTGTTCTTTTCCAAAACCACATGGATCGACTGATGTCATTGTATGTGTGCTCTTTTCATAGACCACATGGATCCACTAGATGTCATTACATGTGTGTTCTTTTCATAAACCATACTGATCCTCTAGATGCCATTGTATGTGTGTTCTTTTCATAAACCACACTGATCCACTAGATGTCATTGCATGTGTGTTCTTTTCATAAACCACACTGATCCAGTAGATGTCATTGCCTGTATGTTCTTTTCATAAACCACACTGATTCACCCGTGTCATTGCATGGGTGTTCTTTTCATAAACCACATGGATCAACTAGATGTCATTGCATGTTTGTTCTTTTCATAAACCACATGGATCCACTATATGTCATTGCATGTGTGTTCTTTTCCAAAACCACATGGATCCACTAGATCTCATTACATGTGAGTTCATTTCATAAACCACATGGATCCACTAGATGTCATTGCATGTGTGTTATTTTCATAAACCACATGGATCTAGTATATATGTCATTGCATGTTTGTTCTTTTTGTAAACCACATGGATCCACTAGATGTCATTGCATGTGTGTTATTTTCATAAACCACACTGATACACTTATGTCATTGCATGTGTGTTCATTTCATAAACCACACTGACCCAATGGTGTCATTGCATGTGTGTTCTTTTCCTAGACCACATTGATCCACTAGATGGCATTGATGTGTGTTCATTTCATAAATCACATGGATCCACTAGATGTCATTAAATGTGTGTCCTTTTCATAAACCACATGGATCCAGTATATGTCATTAAATGTGTGTTATTTTCATAAACAACATGGATGCAGTATATATCAATGCAGGTGTGTCTTTTTATAAACCACATGGATCCACTGATGTCATTGCATGTGTGTTCGTTTCATAAACCACAAGGATCCTCTAGATGTCATTGCATGGGTGTTCTTTTCATAAACCACATGGATACACTAGATTTCATTGCATGTGTGTTCATTTCATTAACCACATGGATCAACTAGATGTCATTGCATGTGTGTTCTTTTCATAAACCACATGGATCCACTATATGTCATTGCATGTGTGTTCTTTTCCAAAACCACATGGATCCACTAGATGTCATTACATGTCAGTTCATTTCATAAACCACATGGATCCAATAAATGTCATCGCATGTGTGTTCTTTTTATAAACCACATTGAACCACCGATGTCATTGCATGTGTGTTCTTTTCATAAACCACATGGATCCACTAGATGTCATTGCATGTGTGTTCTTTTCATAAACCACATGGATCCAGTATATGTCATTGCATGTTTGTTCTTTTCGTAAACCACACTGATCCACTTATGTCATTGCATGTGTGTTCTTTTCATAAACCACATGGATCCATTGGTGTCATTGCACGTGTGTTCTTTTCCTAGACCACATTGATCCACTAGATGTCATTGCATGTGTGTTCATTTTATAAACCACATGGATCCACTAGATGTCATTAAATGTGTGTTCTTTTCATAAACCACATGGATCCAGTATATGTCATTGCATGTGTGTTCTTTTCATAAACCACATGAATCCACTAGATGTCAGTGCATGTGTGTTCTTTTCATAAACCACATGGATCCACTAGATGTCATTGCATGTCTGTTATTTTCATAAACCACATGGATCCACTAGATGTCATTGTATGTTTGTTCTTTTGATAAACCACACTGGTCCACCAGATGTTATTACATGTGTGTTCTTTTCATAAACCACACCAATCCACTAGATGTCATTGAATGTGTGTTCTTTTTTCCTAAACTACATGGATCCACTAGTGTCACTGCATGTGTGTTCTTTTCATAAACCACATGGATCCAATGGAAGTCATTGCATGTGTGTTCTTTTCCAAAACCACATGGATACAATAGAAGTCATTGCATGTGTGTTCTTTTCATAAACCACATGGATCCACTAGATGTCGTCGCATGTGTGTTCTTTTTATCAACCACATTGAACCACTAATGTCATTGCATGTGTGTTCTTTTCATAAACCACATGGATCCACTAGATGTCATTGCATGTGTGTTCTTTTCATAAACCACACTGATCCACTAGATGTCATTGCATGTGTGTAATTTTCATAAACCACACTAATCCACTAGATATCATTACATGTGTGTTCTTTTCATAAACCACACTGATCCACTAGATGACATTGCATGTGTGTTATTTTCATAAATCACACTGATCCACTAGTGTCAATGCATGTGTGTTCTTTTCATAAACCACATGGATCCACTGATGTCATTGCATGTGTGTTCTTTTAATAAACCACATGGATCCACTAGATGTCATTGCATGAGTGTTATTTTCATAAACCACACTGAGCCACTAGATGTCATTGCATATGTATTCTTTTCCTAAACCACATGGATCCACTGATGTCATTGCATGTGTCTTCTTTTAATAACCACATGGATCCACTAGATGTCATTGCATGAGTGTTATTTTCATAAACCACACTGATCCACTAGATGTCATTGCATGTGTATTCTTTTCCTAAACCACATGGATCCACTGGTGTCATTGCATGTGTGTTATTTTCCAAAACCACATGTATCCACTAGATGTCATTGCATGTGTGTTCTTTTCATAAACCACTTGGATCCACTAGATGTCATTGCATTTGTGTTCTTTTCATAAACCATGTTGAAACATTGATGTCATTGCATGTGTGTTCTTTTCGTAAACCACATGGATCCACTAGATGTCATTGCATGTGTGTTCTTTTCATAAACCACACTGATCAACTAGATGACATTGCATGTGTGTTCTTTTTATGAACTACACTGATCCACTAGATGTCATTGCATGTGTGTTCTTTTCATAAACCACACTGATTCGAAAGATGTCATTGCATGTGTTTTATTTTCATAACACCGCTCCACTAGTTCATTGCATGCGTGTTCTTTTCATAAACCCCATGGATCCACTGGTTGTCATTGCATGTGTGTTCTTTTCATAAACCACACTGATCCACTTATGTCATTACATGTGTGTTCTTTTCATAAACCACACTGATATAAAAGATGTCATTGCATGTGTGTTCATTTCATAAACCACACTGAACCATTGGTGTCAAGGCATGTGTGGTCTTTTCCTAGACCACATTGATCCACTAGATGTCATTGCATGTGTGTTCATTTCATAAATCACATGGATCCACTAGATGTCATTCAATGTGTGTTCTTTTCATAAACCAAATGGATCCACTATATGTCATTACATGTGTGTTCTTTTCATAAACAACATGAATCCACTAGATGTTAGTGCATGTGTGTCCTTTTCATAAACCACATGGATCCACTGATGTCATTCCATGTGTGTTCTTTTCATAAACCACATGGATACACTAGATGTCATTGCATGTGTGTTATTTTCAAAAACTACACTGATCCACTAGATGTCATTACATGTGTGTTCTTTTCATAAAGCACACTGATCCACTAGATGTCATTGCATGTGTGTTATTTTTTCCTAAACTACATGGATCCACTAGTGTCATTGCATGTGTGTTCTTTTCCAGAACCACATGGATCCACTTGATGTCATTGCATGTGTGTTCTTTTCATAAACCACGTAGATCCACTAGATGTGATTGCATGTGTGTTCTTTTAATAAACCAAATGGATCCACTAGATGTCATTGCATGTGTGTTCTTTTCATAAACCACACTGATCCACTAGATGTCATTGCATGTGTGTAATTTTCATAAACCACACTAATCCACTAGATATCATTACATGTGTGTTCTTTTCATAAACCACACTGATCCACTAGATGACATTGCATGTGTGTTATTTTCATAAATCACACTGATCCACTAGTATCATTGCATGTGTGTTCTTTTCATAAACCACATGGATCCACTGATGTCATTGCATGGGTGTTCTTTTAATAAACCACATGGATCCACTAGATGTCATTGCATGAGTGTTACTTTCATAAACCACACTGATCCACTAGATGTCATTGCATGTGTATTCTTTTCCTAAACCACATGGATCCACTGGTGTCATTGCATGTGTGTTATTTTCCAAAACCACATGTATCCACTAGATGTCATTGCATGTGTGTTCTTTTCATAAACCACTTGGATCCACTAGATGTCATTGCATTTGTGTTCTTTTCATAAACCATGTTGAAACATTGATGTCATTGCATGTGTGTTCTTTTCATAAACCACATGGATTCACTAGATGTCATTGCATGTGTGTTCTTTTCATAAACCACACTGATCAACTAGATGACATTGCATGTGTGTTCTTTTTATGAACCACACTGATCCACTATATGTCATTGCATGTGTGTTCTTTTCATAAACCACACTGATTCGAAAGATGTCATTGCATGTGTGTTATTTTCATAACACCGCTCCACTAGTTCATTGCATGCGTGTTCTTTTTATAAACCCCATGGATCCACTGGTTGTCATTGCATGTGTGTTCATTTCATAAACCACATGTATCCACTAGTGTCATTTCATGTGTGTTCTTTTCATAAATCACATGGATCCACTAGATGTCATTGCATGTGTGTTCTTTTCATAAACCACACTGATCCACTTATGTCATTGCATGTGTGTTCTTTTCATAAACCACACTGATCTAAAAGATATCATTGCATGTGTGTTCATTTCATAAACCACATTGAACCACCAGATGTCATTGCATGTTTGTTCATTTCATAAATCACATGGATCCACTAGATGTCATTGCATGTATGTTCTTTTCATAAACCACATGGATCCAGTGATGTCATTGCATGTCTGTTATTTTCATAAACCACATGGATCCACGGGATGTCATTGCATGTTTGTTCTTTTGATAAACCACACTGATCCACTAGATGTTATTACATGTGTGTTCTTTTCATAAACCACACTGATCCACTAGATGTCATTGCATGTGTGTTCTTTTTTGCTAAACTACATGGATCCACTAGTGTCATTGCATGTGTGTTCTTTTCATAAACCATATGGATCCAATGGATGTCATTGCATGCGTGTTCTTTTCCAAAACCACATGGATCCAATACAAGTCATTGCATGTGTGTTCTTTTCATAAACCACATGGATCCACTAGATGTCGTTGCATGTGTGTTCTTTTTATAAACCACATTGAACCACTAATGTGATTGCATGTGTGTTCTTTTCATAAACCACATGGATGCACTAGATGTCATTGCATGTGTGTTCTTTTCCTAAACCACACTGATCCACTAGATGTCATTGCATGTGTGTAATTTTCATAAACCACACTAATCCACTAGATGTCATTACATGTGTGTTCTTTTCATAAACCACACTGATCCACTAGATGACATTGCATGTGTGTTATTTTCATAAACCACACTGATCCACTAGTGTCATTGCATGTGTGTTATTTTCATAAACCACATGGATCCACTGATGTCATTGCATGTGTGTTCTTTTCATAAACCACATCGATACACTAGATGTCATTGCATGTGTGTTCTTTTCATAAACCACACTGATCCACTAGATGTCATTACATGTGTGTTCTTTTCATAAAGCACACTGATCCACTAGATGTCATTGCATGTGTGTTCTTTTTTCCTAAACTACATGGATCCACTAGAGTCATTGCATGTGTGTTCTTTTCCAGAACCACATGGATGCACTAGATGTCATTGCATGTGTGTTCTTTTCATAAACCACATAGATCCACTAGATGTGATTGCATGTGTGTTCTTTTAATAAACCAAATGGATCCACTAGATGTCATTGCATGTGTGTTCTTTTCATAAACCACACTGATCCACTAGATGTCATTGCATGTGTGTTCTTTTTCTAAACCGCATGGATCCACTAGTGTCATTGCATGTGTGTTCTTTTCATAAACCATATGGATCCAATGGATGTCATTGCATGCGTGTTCTTTTCCAAAACCACATGGATCCAATACAAGTCATTTCATGTGTGTTCTTTTCATAAACCACATGGATCCACTAGATGTCGTTGCATGTGTGTTCTTTTTATAAACCACATTGAACCACTAATGTGATTGCATGTGTGTTCTTTTCATAAACCACATGGATGCACTAGATGTCATTGCATGTGTGTTCTTTTCCTAAACCACACTGATCCACTAGATGTCATTGCATGTGTGTAATTTTCATAAACCACACTAATCCACTAGATGTCATTGCATGTGTGTTCTTTTCCTAAACCACACTGATCCACTAAATGTCATTTCATGTGTGTAATTTTCATAAACCGCACTAATCCACTAGATCTCATTACATGTGTGTTCTTTTCATAAACCACACTGATCCACTAGATGACATTGCATGTGTGTTATTTTCATAAACCACACTGATCCACTAGTGTCATTGCATGTGTGTTATTTTCATAAACCACATGGATCCACTGATGTCATTGCATGTGTGTTCTTTTCATAAACCACATCGATACACTAGATGTCATTGCATGTGTGTTCTTTTCATAAACCACACTGATCCACTAGATGTCATTACATGTGTGTTCTTTTCATAAAGCACACTGATCCACTAGATGTCATTGCATGTGTGTTCTTTTTTCCTAAACTACATGGATCCACTAGAGTCATTGCATGTGTGTTCTTTTCCAGAACCACATGGATGCACTAGATGTCATTGCATGTGTGTTCTTTTCATAAACCACATAGATCCACTAGATGTCATTGCATGTGTGTTCTTTTTCTAAACCGCATGGATCCACTAGTGTCATTGCATGTGTGTTCTTTCCATAAACAACATGGATCAACTAGATTCCATTGCATGTTTGTTCTTTTCATAAACCACATGGATCCACTAGATGTCATTGCATGTGTGTTCTTTTCATAAACCACATGGATCCACTGAGGTCATTGCATGTCTGTTATTTTCATAAACCACATGGACCACTAGATGTCATTACATGTTTGTTCTTTTGATAAACCACACTAATCCACTAGATGTTATTACATGTGTGTTCTTTTCATAAACCACACTGATCCACTAGATGTTCTTACATGTGTGTTCTTTTCATAAACCACACCGATCCACTAGATGTCATTGCATGTGTGTTCTTTTTTCCTAAACTACATGGATCCACTAGTGTCATTGCATGTGTGTTCTTTTCATAAACCACATGGATTCAATGGATGTCATTGCATGTGTGTTCTTTTCCAAAACCACATGGATCCAATAGAAGTCATTACATGTGTGTTATTTTGATAAACCACATGGATCCACTAGATGTCGTTGCATGTGTGTTCTTTTTATAAACCACATTGAACCACTAATGTCATTGCATGTGTGTTCTTTTCATAAACCACCTGGATCCACTAGATGTCATTGCATGTGTGTTCTTTTCATAAACCACACTGATGCACTAGATGTCATTGCATGTGTGTAATTTTCATAAACCACACTAATCCACTAGATATCAGTACATGTGTGTTCTTTTCATAAACCACACTGATCCACTAGATGACATTGCATGTGTGTTATTTTCATAAATCACACTGATCCACTAGTATCATTGCATGTGTGTTCTTTTCATAAACCACATGGATCCACTGATGTCATTGCATGTGTGTTCTTTTAATAAACCACATGGATCCACTAGATGTCATTGCATGAGTGTTATTTTCATAAACCACACTGAGCCACTAGATGTCATTGCATGTGTATTCTTTTCCTAAACCACATGGACCCACTGGTGTCATTGCATGTGTGTTATTTTCCAAAACCACATGTATCCACTAGATGTCATTGCATGTGTGTTCTTTTCATAAACCACTTGGATCCACTAGATGTCATTGCATTTGTGTTGTTTTCATAAACCATGTTGAACCATTGATGTCATTGCATGTGTGTTCTTTTCATAAACCACATGGATCCACTAGATGTCATTGCATGTGTGTTCTTTTCATAAACCACACTGATCAACTAGATGACATTGCATGTGTGTTCTTTTTATGAACCACACTGATCCACTAGATGTCATTGCATGTGTGTTCTTTTCATAAACCACACTGATTCGAAAGATGTCATTGCATGTGTGTTATTTTCATAACACCGCTCCACTAGTTCATTGCATGCGTGTCCTTTTCATAAACCACATGGATCCATTGGATGTCATTGCATGTGTGTTCATTTCATAAACCACATGTATCCACTAGTGTCATTTCATGTGTGTTCTTTTCATAAACCACATGGATCCACTAGATGTCATTGCATGTGTGTTCTTTTCATAAACCACACTGATCCACGTATGTCATTGCATGTGTGTTCTTTTCATAAACCACACTGATCTAAAAGATGTCATTTCATGTGTGTTCATTTCATAAACCACACTGAACCATTGGTGTCAAGGCATGTGTGGTCTTTTCCTAGACCACATTGATCCACCAGATGTCATTGCATGTGTGTTCATTTCATAAATCACATGGATCCACTAGATGTCATTCAATGTGTGTTCTTTTCATAAACCACATGGATCCACTATATGTCATTGCATGTGTGTTCTTTTAATAAACAACATGAATCCACTAGATGTCAGTGCATGTGTGTTATTTTCATAAACCACATGGATCCACTGATGTCATTCCATGTGTGTTCTTTTCATAAACCACATGGATACACTAGATGTCATTGCATGTGTGTTCTTTTCAAAAACCACACTGATCCACTAGATGTCATTACATGTGTGTTCTTTTCATAAAGCACACTGATCCGCTAGATGTCATTGCATGTGTGTTCTTTTTTCCTAAACTACATGGATCCACTAGTGTCATTGCATGTGTGTTCTTTTCCAGAACCACATGGATCCACTAGATGTCATTGCATGTGTGTTCTTTTCATAAACCACATGAATCCGCTAGATATCAGTGCATGTGTGTTCTTTTAATAAACCAAATGGATCCACTAGATGTCATTGCATGTGTGTTCTTTTCATAAACCACACTGATCCACTAGATGTCATTGCATGTGTTTTTTTTCTAAACCGCATGGATCCACTAGTGTCATTGCATGTGTGTTCTTTCCATAAACAACATGGATCCACTAGATTCCATTGCATGTTTGTTCTTTTGATAAACCACATGGATCCACTAGATGTCCTTGCATGTGTGTTCTTTTCATAAACCACATGGATCCAGTGATGTCATTGCATGTCTGTTATTTTTATAAACCACATGGATCCACTAGGTGTCATTGTATATGTGTTCTTTCCATAAACCACACTGATCCACTTATGTCATTGCATGTGTGTTCTTTTCATAAACCACACCGATCCACTAGATGTCATTGCATGTGGTGTCTTTTTTCCTAAACTACATGGATCCACTAGTGTCATTGCATGTGTGTTCTTTTCATAAACCATATGGATCCAATGGATGTCATTGCATGTGTGTTCTTTTCCAAAACCACATGGATCCAATACAAGTCATTGCATGTGTGTTCTTTTCATAAACCACATGGATCCACTAGATGTCGTTGCATGTGTGTTCTTTTTATAAACCACATTGAACCACTAATGTGATTGCATGTGTGTTCTTTTCATAAACCACATGGATGCACTAGATGTCATTGCATGTTTGTTCTTTTCATAAACCACACTAATCCACTAGATGTCCTTGCATGCGTGTTCTTTTCATAAACCACACTGATCCACTATATGTCATTGCATGTGTGTTCTTTTCCTAAATCACATGGATCCACTAGTGTCATTGCATTTGTGTTCTTTCCATAAACTACATGGATCCACTAGATGTCATTGCATGCGTGTTCTTTTCCAAAACCACATGGATCGACTGATGTCATTGCATGTGTGTTCTTTTCATAGACCACATGGATCCACTAGATGTCATTACATGTGTGTTCTTTTCATAAACCATACTGATCCTCTAGATGCCATTGTATGTGTGTTCTTTTCATAAACCACACTGATCCACTAGATGTCATTGCATGTCTGTTCTTTTCATAAACCACACTGATCCAGTAGATGTCATTGCCTATATGTTCTTTTCATAAACCACACTGATTCACCCGTGTCATTGCATGGGTGTTCTTTTCATAAACCACATGGATCAACTAGATGTCATTGCATGTTTGTTCTTTTCATAAACCAGATGGATCCACTATATGTCATTGCATGTGTGTTCTTTTACAAAACCACATGGATCCACTAGATCTCATTACATGTGAGTTCATTTCATAAACCACATGGATCCACTAGATGTCATTGCATGTGTGTTCTTTTCATAAACCACATGGATCCAGTATATGTCATTGCATGTTTGTTCTTTTCGTAAACCACATGGATCCACTAGATGTCATTGCATGTGTGTTATTTTCATAAACCACACTGATCCACTTATGTCATTGCATGTGTGTTCATTTCATAAACCACACTGATCCAATGGTGTCATTGCATGTGTGTTCTTTTCCTAGACCATATTGATCCACTAGATGGCATTGATGTGTGTTCATTTCATAAATCACATGGATCCACTAGATGTCATTAAATGGGTGTCCTTTTCATAAACCACATGGATCCACTATATGTCATTAAATGTGTGTTCTTTTCATAAACAACATGGATGCAGTAGATATCAATGCAGGTGTGTCTTTTTATAAACCACATGGATCCACTGATGTCATTGCATGTGTGTTCGTTTCATAAACCACAAGGATCCTCTAGATGTCATTGCATGTTTGTTCTTTTCATAAACCACACTAATCCACTAGATGTCCTTGCATGCGTGTTCTTTTCATAAACCACACTGATCCACTATATGTCATTGCATGTGTGTTCTTTTCCTAAACCACATGGATCCACTAGTGTCATTGCATTTGTGTTCTTTTCATAAACTACATGGATCCACTAGATGTCGTTGCATGCGTGTTCTGTTCCAAAACCACATGGATCCACTAATGTCATTGCATGTGTGTTCTTTTCATAGACCACATGGATCCACTAGATGTCATTGCATGTATGTTCTTTTCATAAACCATACTGATCCTCTAGATGCCATTGCATGTGTGTTCTTTTCATAAACCACACTGATCCAGTAGATGTCATTGCATGTGTGTTCTTTTCATAAACCACACTGATCCAGTAGATGTCATTGCATGTGTGTTCTTTTCATAAACCACACTGATTCACTAGTGTCATTGCATGGGTGTTCTTTTCATAAACCACATGGATACACTAGATTTCATTGCATGTGTGTTCATTTCATTAACCACATGGATCAACTAGATGTCATTTCATGTGTGTTCTTTTCATAAACACATGGATCCACTATATGTCATTGCATGTGTGTTCTTTTCCAAAACCACATGGATCCACTAGATGTCATTACATGTCAGTTCATTTCATAACCCACATGGATCCAATAGATGTCATCGCATGTGTGTTCTTTTTATAAACCACATTGAACCACCGATGTCATTGCATGTGTGTTCTTTTCATAAACCACATGGATCCACTAGATGTCATTGCATGTGTGTTCTTTTCATAAACCACATGGATCCAGTATATGTCATTGCATGTTTGTTCTTTTCGTAAACCACATGGATCCACTAGATGTCATTGCATGTGTGTTATTTTCATAAACCACACTGATCCACTTATGTCATTGCATGTGTGTTCTTTTCATAAACCACACTAATCCAAAAGATGTCATTGCATGTGTGTTCATTTCATAAACCACATGGATCCATTGGTGTCATTGCACGTGTGTTCTTTTCCTAGACCACATTGATCCACTAGATGTCATTGCATGTGTGTTCATTTTATAAACCACATGGATCCACTAGATGTCATTAAATGTGTGTTCTTTTCATAAACCACATGGATCCAGTATATGTCATTGCATGTGTGTTCTTTTCATAAACCACATGAATCCACTAGATATCAGTGCATGTGTGTTCTTTTCATAAACCACATGGATCCACTAGATGTCATTGCATGTCTGTTATTTTCATAAACCACATGGATCCACTAGATCTCATTGTATGTTTGTTCTTTTGATAAACCACACTGATCCACCAGATGTTATTACATGTGTGTTCTTTTCATAAACCACACCAATCCACTAGATGTCATTGAATGTGTGTTCTTTTTTCCTAAACTACGTGGATCCACTAGTGTCACTGCATGTGTGTTCTTTTCATAAACCACATGGATCCAATGGAAGTCATTGCATGTGTGTTTGTAACTACCTCGGTGAATTACGCTCCTAGTTACAAGCCTGGATAAGCGGAAATGGTTAAAATAGTACGGTGGGGCCCAAATGCCACTCACAGGTAGACCCTTCGGCCGTCCTAACCATTTCCAAACATCGGGACAAGAACGGGCGGCGTAATCAGCAGGCGAAGGGATCAACTACATACACAAATGAGTATGTATGCAAGCCACCATACAATGGTCCTCAGAGTCATTCCATCTAAAAAGAAAGGAAATATTGCAACGCCATACGGCAAGATCCAAATATCCTAGATAGATATAATAGTTTAGGATATTTCCTCATACATCAAACATCAGAGTATCAGGCGGAAGCGGAAGACAAAATCCGAGTATGGATAAGAAGCAAATCGGCATAAGATGCCCCATAAATAAGCACATCCCGCCCACAGATCTCACGGATCCCCGTTCCCGGAATCTCTACACCGAATGATCGTTGCCCACATCGTCCGTCTCCTCCACCCAGTATCCATCTTGCGAGTTTACCTGTTCATCTGAATCAAACAATTTATCGTGTGTGACCCTAGGGGTACTCAGCAAGTCTTTATGCCTCTAAAGGGGACACAACCTGGGGTGACGCAATTGCAGCAAAAGATAAACCCTAACAATTCTATAGATACTCGCTAACCATCCGCCTAACCAGAGATAGACGGATGTCCGTAAATTAATAACAACAGTTATAACGGTAATATTAACAGATCCATCCTCCTCCTCGCTTACCGACGAGGAAGCAGACGAACACCCCCCATCCGTTGGCAGTTTTATTATCCATTCCATGAGTGTTGCACTAGTTACTAGTCAGATACTTAGTCAAGTTAAAAGTGGTACTTTAGTTATACTTGTCTATGATCGAGAAACTGTGCTCCAAGTCGTCCATAACCGCGGACACGGCTTTCAGAAAGTTTTACCCTGCAGGGGTGCACAAATAGCAACACACACTCGATCAACCTCGGAAAAACCAAACCAAAACCCAACGAGGCAGTCACGACAAAGCGATCACAGGATTCAGAAATATTTCAGGGGGGCACCCATTAAGCTACCCGCGACGAAGTTGGCCGACTTCGAGACGGACTCAAGGTTTGCGCCAATGGCTGTAAACGACTGGGAACCCGAAAATGTGACTGGCTTGTCGATACCGCGAAAATACTCCGCTTACCTAAACAGTACAGGTGCAGTACCTCGCACAATTTTAAATAAAGCAGTAAAGCATGGCATAAGTACATGATAGTAAATAAAACCTCAAACTAGTTTGTGGCCCCAAGAAATAAGAATGAATCAATCTCTGGCTCAGGGGGGTTCATAAGCCTCCCGGATGTGGATAGCGCGAATATTCAAGGAACAAGAATCAAGTACTCGGTGTCCTACGGGACACAAGTGAGCCTGAAAAACCAAATAGCAAATATGGCTCACCGGTGCCACTTTCATTAGTTATCCCATTACTACTCAGGTTAAGTTGTTTAGGTACCTCATTATCCATCAGACACTCACATACCCTACACATGCTGTTCTACGACTCGCATGGCTCAAACAACTCCTTATAGTAATGGCTCATGGGATGGAGGAACAAGCTTCGGTGGGGTTTAAAAGTAAAGGCTATGCAATACTTGGGATTCAAATTAATGCAATCGCGACTCAATGATGCAAGAATAAGATAGAGGCAATAGGTACTATATGTATGCAAGCATGTGGTAGTGCTTGCCTGGCAGCTCAGTTGAAGCGAGAGAAGGATCTGGGTAGTGCTCCTGGGTTTCTTGATATATCCCCTGCTCAGCGTCTATTCGAAGAAGAACCAAACAAACAAGGGCCAACATAAATAAAGTGCACAAGCATATGAATAAAATGCGACAAGCAAACAATCATGCCATGATGAATGATGCACAATTTGCATGGCAATAAAGTAGCATGGCATGGGTGAGGTGTGGAATACAAGAATAAATCATTTTATTGAGTTTTGGCCCCATTTTATCCTCATATTAGTTGCTGTATACTTTATATTTATATGATGCATGCTTCAAAACATAACAAGGAATGCATAAACAGAAAGGTCTCGTCGAGCTAATCATTTTAGACATATTATTTGTTAAATTTGGAGTTATAAAACAAAAGTTATTAGTTAATTAAGGAAAAGGGCATTTTAAAGTAATTTTAATCAACTTGGAAAATAAAGTGTCCAAAATATATTTTGAATGGAAGATTTGAATTCCTCACATTTTTCTGATTTCAAAACATATATTATTTGTATTATTTGGATTTATATTTTAAAAGTTATTTAAAAACAGAATTAAAATTTGAATTTGAATTAATTTGAAAAAGGTTTAAATTTAAACAGACAGACAGAAATACTTTTCTGACACAGACAGACCTAGCCACAGCCACAGACGAGTGGGGCCACGCTGACTGGGCGACACACGCGCGCGGAAAAGGTTTTCTCACCGCGACTGGGCTAGACCAAGAGACCGACAGGTGGGGTCGGCGATCTCGCGGGTCCACTGCGCGCGCAGCCAGCCAGGGCGTGCCACGCGGCGAGGTCAGGGACACGTTGGTGATGGCGCAACAAACCCGGGCACTTTTCTGGAAAAACCACACAGAGGCAGACAGGTGGGCCTGGCAGGAGCGCGGGTTGAGCGCGCAAAAAGGCAGGGGGGCATCGGCAAAAGGACACCCCGCACTGTTTTTCTTCCACGCTGCTTCTGACGAAACTAACGGATACGAGCGGCACGGCGCAGCGGGGCTCGAACTCGCGACCGCGAGTGCGCGAGCGGCGGCGGCTACCGCTGGGATAGGGCGGGGTAGTTGTTAGGGGGTCAGGCGCGGCCTAGACAGGGTTTTGCGCGACGTGGGAGCGAGCAGACGCGCGCGCTCGTCGGTGCACCGAGGGTGCTCGACGGAACGTACGTCGCGGCCAGGACGCGACGACGATGGCGAGGGTGTCTAGGAGGTTGCGTGGCTCACCGAGAGTGTGTCGGTGGTGGCGGATCGGGTCGGCGAGCAGCAGGACGACGGTGATGCAGAGACCCAGCGGATTAGGGTTTGGCGTCGGGCTCGGCGGGCAGCAGCGGTTCTGGGGCTCCTCCTGCTCGGCTCCGTGTACAGGGTGACGTAGGGGAGCTCCACGGCCTTCCTCGACACCAGAGACCGACACGCCACCGGCTGGAAGAGGGGGATCGGTGGAAACCGACGATGGCCGGCGTTGGGGTAGGTGGGGCGATGGAGAAGAGAGGGAAGAGCGGCAGGCGCCCTGGGGTAGATCTGGGGGAGGCAGCAGGCGGGAGAGAGGGGTAGGTAAAGCAGAGAGGGAGAGGGGTGCCGTGGGGGAAGTGGGTAGGGTTAAAGGTGGCTCGGCCACCTTTTTCTCCTTCCTCTCCTCACGTGCATGGGCTGGTTCGGCCAGGCAGGGGCAGGTGGTGATGGGGCTGCCAGGTGGGGGCGGCCGGTTGGTGAGGAGGCTCGGGCTGGGGGGTCCTCATGGCAGAGAGAGAAAAGAGAGAGGGGGAGAGAGGGAGCTCGGGTTGGAGCTAGGGTCGGGTAGGGGAAGGCTCGGGTTAGGGCTTGGTACCAGGGTTGGGGGTAGCTAGGTGGGCCAGGGTGGCCAGGTGGGGCCAGCTAGGTGAGAGAGGGGAGAGGCCGAGAGAGATAGAGAGAGAGAACTAGGGTTAGATGGGGATGTGGTTAGAGAGGATGGTAAAGAGAGAGGAGAGATGAGGTGTGGTCATAACAAGATCAACTAGATCAAGCCAAGGAGTGGTAGAGAGGGAGATAGATGATTCACTCAGAAGACCAAATAAAAACAAGGAAGCAAAGATATAGAGATGGTTGCATGGCCCATGCATAATATTAATGCTAGGTTTCCTCTTGTGAAAACAAAACAAATATCCATGGCATTTATACTTATGCATTCCAAAAATATGGAATAAACCAAGCTAAAAGGAGTGAAAGGATGCCCCATGTGGAGTAGTTGGTGATGACCATATTTGAAATAAAATGGGACTTTCTAGTGTGTGTGTGCCACTAGGTATTTAATAAGCCCACAAAATATCCCAACATGATAATAACCCCTAAACAACACATATGGAAGCTAGAAATAGGGTCCCACTCACAAGGCATGCAAAGGTGGCCATGTGGCTCTCATATATCAATAATGTGAAAACAACATGATGCTAAGATGAGAGCATGTGGAAAAAGAATTGGATCCATCCCAACCCACATGAGCTAGAGGTAAAACCAAATAAATTGCAATGCTCATATATGGTGGAATGGTGGAATGATGGGACGGTGACAAGAAAGGTGGTGGAGTGGAATAAAAGATATGCCCCCAACTCAACTTGGACATTAAACAATATATCAAGAACCAAATACAATATCAAGAGGCAAATACAATTTACAATGCATATGAGAGAAGATCCAAAACAAAAAGGGTTTTATATGATGCTCAAATGCAAGGGGACATGATGACATGAGCATGATATAATTATGATGCAACAATTATATATATGAAGTAGCCATTATATATAGACTAGGATAGTAGCATTGCAATTGTTAGACAATTGGGATGCTACAGTGTTCTTTTCCAAAACCACATGGATCCAATAGAAGTCATTGCATGTGTGTTCTTTTCATAAACCACATGGATCCACTAGATGTCGTCGCATGTGTGTTCTTTTTATAAACCACATTGAACCACTAATGTCATTGCATGTGTGTTCTTTTCATAAACCACATGGATCCACTAGATGTCATTGCATGTGTGTTCTTTTCATAAACCACACTGATCCACTAGATGTCATTGCATGTGTGTAATTTTCATAAACCACACTAATCCACTAGATATCATTACATGTGTGTTCTTTTCATAAACCACACTGATCCACTAGATGACATTGCATGTGTGTTATTTTCATAAATCACACTGATCCACTAGTGTCATTGCATGTGTGTTCTTTTCATAAACCACATGGATCCACTGATGTCATTGCATGTGTGTTCTTTTAATAAACCACATGGATCCACTAGATGTCATTGCATGAGTGTTATTTTCATAAACCACACTGATCCACTAGATGTCATTGCATGTGTATTCTTTTCCTAAACCACATGGATCCACTGGTGTCATTGCATGTGTGTTATTTTCCAAAACCACATGTATCCACTAGATGTCATTGCATGTGTGTTCTTTTCATAAACCACTTGGATCCACTAGATGTCATTGCATTTGTGTTCTTTTCATAAACCATGTTGAAACATTGATGTCATTGCATGTGTGTTCTTTTCATAAACCACATGGATCCACTAGATGTCATTCCATGTGTGTTCTTTTCATAAACCACACTGATCAACTAGATGACATTGCATGTGTGTTCTTTTTATGAACTACACTGATCCACTAGATGTCATTGCATGTGTGTTCTTTTCATAAACCACACTGATTCGAAAGATGTCATTGCATGTGTGTTATTTTCATAACATCGCTCCAATAGTTCATTGCATGCGTGTTCTTTTCATAAACCCCATGGATCCACTGGTTGTCATTGCATGTGTGTTCATTTCATAAACCACATGTATCCACTAGTGTCGTTTCATGTGTGTTCTTTTCATAAACCACATGGATCCACTAGATGTCATTGCATGTGTGTTCTTTTCATAAACCACACTGATCCACTTATGTCATTGCATGTGTGTTCTTTTCATAAACCACACTAATCCAAAAGATGTCATTGCATGTGTGTTCATTTCATAAACCACACTGAACCATTGGTGTCAAGGCATGTGGGTCTTTTCCTAGACCACATTGATCCACTAGATGTCATTGCATGTGTGTTCATTTCATAAATCACATGGATCCACTAGATGTCATTCAATGTGTGTTCTTTTCATAAACCACATGGATCCACTATATGTCATTACATGTGTGTTCTTTTCATAAACAACATGAATCCACTAGATGTCAGTGCATGTGTGTCCTTTTCATAAACCACATGGATCCACTGATGTCATTCCATGTGTGTTCTTTTCATAAACCACATGGATACACTAGATGTCATTGCATGTGTGTTCTTTTCAAAAACTACACTGATCCACTAGATGTCATTACATGTGTGTTCTTTTCATAAAGCACACTGATCCACTAGATGTCATTGCATGTGTGTTCTTTTTTCCTAAACTACATGGATCCACTAGTGTCATTGCATGTGTGTTCTTTTCCAGAACCACATGGATCCACTAGATGTCATTGCATGTGTGTTCTTTTCATAAACCACATAGATCCACTAGATGTGATTGCATGTGTGTTCTTTTAATAAACCAAATGGATCCACTAGATGTCATTGCATGTGTGTTCTTTTCATAAACCACACTGATCCACTAGATGTCATTGCATGTGTATAATTTTCATAAACCACACTAATCAACTAGATATCATTACATGTGTGTTCTTTTCATAAACCACACTGATCCACTAGATGACATTGCATGTGTGTTATTTTCATAAATCACACTGATCCACTAGTGTCATTGCATGTGTGTTCTTTTCATAAACCACATGGATCCACTGATGTCATTGCATGTGTGTTCTTTTAATAAACCACATGGATCCACTAGATGTCATTGCATGAGTGTTATTTTCATAAACCACACTGATCCACTAGATGTCATTGCATGTGTATTCTTTTCCTAAACCACATGGATCCACTGGTGTCATTGCATGTGTGTTATTTTCCAAAACCACATGTATCCACTAGATGTCATTGCATGTGTGTTCTTTTCATAAACCACTTGGATCCACTAGATGTCATTGCATTTGTGTTCTTTTCATAAACCATGTTGAAACATTGATGTCATTGCATGTGTGTTCTTTTCATAAACCACATGGATCCACTAGATGTCATTCCATGTGTGTTCTTTTCATAAACCACACTGATCAACTAGATGACATTGCATGTGTGTTCTTTTTATGAACTACACTGATCCACTAGATGTCATTGCATGTGTGTTCTTTTCATAAACCACACTGATTCGAAAGATGTCATTGCATGTGTGTTATTTTCATAACATCGCTCCAATAGTTCATTGCATGCGTGTTCTTTTCATAAACCCCATGGATCCACTGGTTGTCATTGCATGTGTGTTCATTTCATAAACCACATGTATCCACTAGTGTCGTTTCATGTGTGTTCTTTTCATAAACCACATGGATCCACTAGATGTCATTGCATGTGTGTTCTTTTCATAAACCACACTGATCCACTTATGTCATTGCATGTGTGTTCTTTTCATAAACCACACTAATCCAAAAGATGTCATTGCATGTGTGTTCATTTCATAAACCACACTGAACCATTGGTGTCAAGGCATGTGGGTCTTTTCCTAGACCACATTGATCCACTAGATGTCATTGCATGTGTGTTCATTTCATAAATCACATGGATCCACTAGATGTCATTCAATGTGTGTTCTTTTCATAAACCACATGGATCCACTATATGTCATTACATGTGTGTTCTTTTCATAAACAACATGAATCCACTAGATGTCAGTGCATGTGTGTCCTTTTCATAAACCACATGGATCCACTGATGTCATTCCATGTGTGTTCTTTTCATAAACCACATGGATACACTAGATGTCATTGCATGTGTGTTCTTTTCAAAAACTACACTGATCCACTAGATGTCATTACATGTGTGTTCTTTTCATAAAGCACACTGATCCACTAGATGTCATTGCATGTGTGTTCTTTTTTCCTAAACTACATGGATCCACTAGTGTCATTGCATGTGTGTTCTTTTCCAGAACCACATGGATCCACTAGATGTCATTGCATGTGTGTTCTTTTCATAAACCACATAGATCCACTAGATGTGATTGCATGTGTGTTCTTTTAATAAACCAAATGGATCCACTAGATGTCATTGCATGAGTGTTCTTTTCATAAACCACACTGATCCACTAGATGTCATTGCATGTGTATAATTTTCATAAACCACACTAATCAACTAGATATCATTACATGTGTGTTCTTTTCATAAACCACACTGATCCACTAGATGACATTGCATGTGTGTTATTTTCATAAATCACACTGATCCACTAGTGTCATTGCATGTGTGTTCTTTTCATAAACCACATGGATCCACTGATGTCATTGCATGTGTGTTCTTTTAATAAACCACATGGATCCACTAGATGTCATTGCATGAGTGTTACTTTCATAAACCACACTGATCCACTAGATGTCATTGCATGTGTATTCTTTTCCTAAACCACATGGATCCACTGGTGTCATTGCATGTGTGTTATTTTCCAAAACCACATGTATCCACTAGATGTCATTGCATGTGTGTTCTTTGCATAAACCACTTGGATCCACTAGATGTCATTGCATTTGTGTTCTTTTCATAAGCCATGTTGAAACATTGATGTCATTGCATGTGTGTTCTTTTCATAAACCACATGGATTCACTAGATGTCATTGCATGCGTGTTCTTTTCATAAACCACACTGATCAACTAGATGACATTGCATGTGTGTTCTTTTTATGAACCACACTGATCCACTGGATGTCATTGCATGTGTGTTCTTTTCATAAACCACACTGATTCGAAAGATGTCATTGCATGTGTGTTATTTTCATAACACCGCTCCACTAGTTCATTGCATGCGTGTTCTTTTTATAAACCCCATGGATCCACTGGTTGTCATTGCATGTGTGTTCATTTCATAAACCACATGTATCCACTAGTGTCATTTCATGTGTGTTCTTTTCATAAACCACATGGATCCACTAGATGTCATTGCATGTTTGTTCTTTTCATAAACCACACTGATCCACTTATGTCATTGCATGTGCGTTCTTTTCATAAACCACACTGATCTAAAAGATGTCATTGCATGTGTGTTCATTTCATAAACCACACTAAACCATTGGTGTCAAGGCATGTGTGGTCTTTTCCTAGACCACATTGATCCACCAGATGTCATTGCATGTGTGTTCATTTCATAAATCACATGGATCCACTAGATGTCATTCAATGTGTGTTCTTTTTATAAACCACATGGATCCACTATATGTCATTGCATGTGTGTTCTTTTCATAAACAACATGAATCTACTAGATGTCAGTGCATGTGTGTCCTTTTCATAAACCACATGGATCCACTGATGTCATTCCATGTGTGTTCTTTTCATAAACCACATGGATACACTAGATGTCATTGCATGTGTGTTCTTTTCCAAAACCACACTGATCCACTAGATGTCATTACATGTGTGTTCTTTTCATAAAGCACACTGATCCACTAGATGTCATTGCATGTGTGTTCTTTTTTCCTAAACTACATGGATCCACTAGTGTCATTGCATGTGTGTTCTTTTCCAGAACCACATGGATCCACTACATGTCATTGCATGTGTATTCTTTTTATAAACAACATAGATCCACTAGATGTGATTGCATGTGTGTTCTTTTAATAAACCAAATGGATCCACTAGATGTCATTGCATGTGTGTTCTTTTCATAAACCACACTGATCCACTAGATGTCATTGCATGTGTTTTTTTTCTAAACCGCATGGATCCACTAGTGTCATTGCATGTGTGTTCTTTCCATAAACAACATGGATCCACTAGATTCCATTGCATGTTTGTTCTTTTGATAAACCACATGGATCCACTAAATGTCATTGCATGTGTGTTCTTTTCATAAACCACATGGATCCAGTGATGTCATTGCATGTCTGTTATTTTCATAAACCACATGGATCCACGGGATGTCATTGCATGTTTGTTCTTTTGATAAACCACACTGATCCACTAGATGTTATTACATGTGTGTTCTTTTCATAAACCACACTGATCCACTAGATGTCATTGCATGTGTGTTCTTTTTTCCTAAACTACATGGATCCACTAGTGTCATTGCATGTGTGTTCTTTTCATAAACCATATGGATCCAATGGATGTCATTGCATGCGTGTTCTTTTCCAAAACCACATGGATCCAATACAAGTCATTGCATGTGTGTTCTTTTCATAAACCACATGGATCCACTAGATGTCGTTGCATGTGTGTTGTTTTTATAAACCACATTGAACCACTAATGTGATTGCATGTGTGTTCTTTTCATAAACCACATGGATGCACTAGATGTCATTGCATGTGTGTTCTTTTCCTAAACCACACTGATCCACTAGATGTCATTGCATGTGTGTAATTTTCATAAACCACACTAATCCACTAGATGTCATTACATGTGTGTTCTTTTCATAAACCACACTGATCCACTAGATGACATTGCATGTGTGTTATTTTCATAAACAACACTGATCCACTAGTGTCATTGCATGTGTGTTATTTTCATAAACCACATGGATCCACTGATGTCATTGCATGTGTGTTCTTTTCATAAACCACATGGATACACTAGATGTCATTGCATGTGTGTTCTTTTCATAAACCACACTGATCCACTAGATGTCATTACATGTGTGTTCTTTTCATAAAGCACACTGATCCACTAGATGTCATTGCATGTGTGTTCTTTTTTCCTAAACTACATGGATCCACTAGTGTCATTGCATGTGTGTTCTTTTCCAGAACCACATGGATCCACTAGATGTCATTGCATGCGTGTTCTTTTCATAAACCACAGAGATCCACTAGATGTGATTGCATGTGTGTTCTTTTAATAAACCAAATGGATCCACTAGATGTCATTGCATGTGTGTTCTTTTCATAAACCACACTGATCCACTAGATGTCATTGCATGTGTGTTCTTTTTCTAAACCGTATCGATCCACTAGTGTCAGTGCATTTGTGTTCTTTCCATAAACAACATGGATCCACTAGATTCCATTGCATGTTTGTACTTTTCATAAACCACATGGATCCACTAGATGTCATTGCATGTGTGTTCTTTTCATAAACCACATGGATCCACTGAGGTCATTGCATGTCTGTTATTTTCATAAACCACATGGACCACTAGATGTCATTGCATGTTTGTTCTTTTGATAAACCACACTGATCCACTAGATGTTATTACATGTGTGTTCTTTTCATAAACCACACTGATCCACTAGATGTTATTACATGTGTGTTCTTTTCATAAACCACACCGATCCACTAGATGTCATTGCATGTGTGTTCTTTTTTCCTAAACTACATGGATCCACTAGTGTCATTGCATGTGTGTTCTTTTCTGAAACCACATGGATCCAATGGATGTCATTGCATGTGTGTTCTTTTCCAAAACCACATGGATCCAATGGATGTCATTGCATGTGTGTTCTTTTCATAAACCACACTGATCTAAAAGATGTCATTGCATGTGTGTTCATTTCATAAACCACACTGAACCATTGGTGTCAAGGCATGTGTGGTCTTTTCCTAGACCACATTGATCCACTAGATGTCATTGCATGTGTGTTCATTTCATAAATCACATGGATCCACTAGATGTCATTCAATGTGTGTTCTTCTCATAAACCACATCGATCCACTATATGTCATTACATGTGTGTTCTTTTCATAAACAACATGAATCCACTAGATGTCAGTGCATGTGTGTCCTTTTCATAAACCACATGGATCCACTGATGTCATTCCATGTGTGTTCTTTTCATAAACCACATGGATACACTAGATGTCATTGCATGTGTGTTCTTTTCAAAAACTACACTGATCCACTAGATGTCATTACATGTGTGTTCTTTTCATAAAGCACACTGATCCACTAGATGTCATTGCATGTGTGTTCTTTTTTCCTAAACTACATGGATCCACTAGTGTCATTGCATGTGTGTTCTTTTCCAGAACCACATGGATCCACTAGATGTCATTGCATGTGTGTTCTTTTCATAAACCACATAGATCCACTAGATGTGATTGCATGTGTGTTCTTTTAATAAACCAAATGGATCCACTAGATGTCATTGCATGTGTGTTCTTTTCATAAACCACACTGATCCACTAGATGTCATTGCATGTGTATAATTTTCATAAACCACACTAATCAACTAGATATCATTACATGTGTGTTCTTTTCATAAACCACACTGATCCACTAGATGACATTGCATGTGTGTTATTTTCATAAATCACACTGATCCACTAGTGTCATTGCATGTGTGTTCTTTTCATAAACCACATGGATCCACTGATGTCATTGCATGTGTGTTCTTTTAATAAACCACATGGATCCACTAGATGTCATTGCATGAGTGTTACTTTCATAAACCACACTGATCCACTAGATGTCATTGCATGTGTATTCTTTTCCTAAACCACATGGATCCACTGGTGTCATTGCATGTGTGTTATTTTCCAAAACCACATGTATCCACTAGATGTCATTGCATGTGTGTTCTTTTCATAAACCACTTGGATCCACTAGATGTCATTGCATTTGTGTTCTTTTCATAAGCCATGTTGAAACATTGATGTCATTGCATGTGTGTTCTTTTCATAAACCACATGGATTCACTAGATGTCATTGCATGTGTGTTCTTTTCATAAACCACACTGATCAACTAGATGACATTGCATGTGTGTTCTTTTTATGAACCACACTGATCCACTGGATGTCATTGCATGTGTGTTCTTTTCATAAACCACACTGATTCGAAAGATGTCATTGCATGTGTGTTATTTTCATAACACCGCTCCACTAGTTCATTGCATGCATGTTCTTTTTATAAACCCCATGGATCCACTGGTTGTCATTGCATGTGTGTTCATTTCATAAACCACATGTATCCACTAGTGTCATTTCATGTGTGTTCTTTTCATAAACCACATGGATCCACTAGATGTCATTGCATGTTTGTTCTTTTCATAAACCACACTGATCCACTTATGTCATTGCATGTGTGTTCTTTTCATAAACCACACTGATCTAAAAGATGTCATTGCATGTGTGTTCATTTCATAAACCACACTAAACCATTGGTGTCAAGGCATGTGTGGTCTTTTCCTAGACCACATTGATCCACCAGATGTCATTGCATGTGTGTTCATTTCATAAATCACATGGATCCACTAGATGTCATTCAATGTGTGTTCTTTTCATAAACCACATGGATCCACTATATGTCATTGCATGTGTGTTCTTTTCATAAACAACATGAATCTACTAGATGTCAGTGCATGTGTGTCCTTTTCATAAACCACATGGATCCACTGATGTCATTCCATGTGTGTTCTTTTCATAAACCACATGGATACACTAGATGTCATTGCATGTGTGTTCTTTTCAAAAACCACACTGATCCACTAGATGTCATTACATGTGTGTTCTTTTCATAAAGCACACTGATCCACTAGATGTCATTGCATGTGTGTTCTTTTTTCTTAAACTACATGGATCCACTAGTGTCATTGCATGTGTGTTCTTTTCTAGAACCACATGGATCCACTAGATGTCATTGCATGTGTATTCTTTTTATAAACCACATAGATCCACTAGATGTGATTGCATGTGTGTTCTTTTCATAAACCAAATGGATCCACTAGATGTCATTGCATGTGTGTTCTTTTCATAAACCACACTGATCCACTAGATGTCATTGCATGTTTTTTTTTCTAAACCGCATGGATCCACTAGTGTCATTGCATGTGTGTTCTTTCCATAAACAACATGGATCCACTAGATTCCATTGCATGTTTGTTCTTTTGATAAACCACATGGATCCACTAGATGTCATTGCATGTGTGTTCTTTTCATAAACCACATGGATCCAGTGATGTCATTGCATGTCTGTTATTTTCATAAACCACATGGATCCACGGGATGTCATTGCATGTTTGTTCTTTTGATAAACCACACTAATCCACTAGATGTTATTACATGTGTGTTCTTTTCATAAACCACACTGATCCACTAGATGTCATTGCATGTGTGTTCTTTTTTCCTAAACTACATGGATCCACTAGTGTCATTGCATGTGTGTTCTTTTCATAAACCATATGGATCCAATGGATGTCATTGCATGCGTGTTCTTTTCCAAAACCACATGGATCCAATACAAGTCATTGCATGTGTGTTCTTTTCATAAACCACATGGATCCACTAGATGTCGTTGCATGTGTGTTCTTTTTATAAACCACATTGAACCACTAATGTGATTGCATGTGTGTTCTTTTCATAAACCACATGGATGCACTAGATGTCATTGCATGTGTGTTCTTTTCCTAAACCACACTGATCCACTAGATGTCATTGCATGTGTGTAATTTTCATAAACCACACTAATCCACTAAATGTCATTACATGTGTGTTCTTTTCATAAACCACACTGATCCACTAGATGACATTGCATGTGTGTTATTTTCATAAACCACACTGATCCACTAGTGTCATTGCATGTGTGTTATTTTCATAAACCACATGGATCCACTGATGTCATTGCATGTGTGTTCTTTTCATAAACCACATGGATACACTAGATGTCATTGCATGTGTGTTCTTTTCATAAACCACACTGATCCACTAGATGTCATTACATGTGTGTTCTTTTCATAAAGCACACTGATCCACTAGATGTCATTGCATGTGTGTTCTTTTTTCCTAAACTACATGGATCCACTAGTGTCATTGCATGTGTGTTCTTTTCCAGAACCACATGGATCCACTAGATGTCATTGCATGTGTGTTCTTTTCATAAACCACATAGATCCACTAGATGTGATTGCATGTGTGTTCTTTTAATAAACCAAATGGATCCACTAGATGTCATTGCATGTGTGTTCTTTTCATAAACCACACTGATCCACTAGATGTCATTGCATGTGTGTTCTTTTTCTAAACCGCATCGATCCACTAGTGTCATTGCATGTGTGTTCTTTCCATAAACAACATGGATCCACTAGATTCCATTGCATGTTTGTTCTTTTCATAAACCACATGGATCCACTAGATGTCATTGCATGTGTGTTCTTTTCATAAACCACATGGATCCACTGAGGTCATTGCATGTCTGTTATTTTCATAAACCACATGGACCACTAGATGTCATTGCATGTTTGTTCTTTTGATAAACCACACTGATCCACTAGATGTTATTACATGTGTGTTCTTTTCATAAACCACACTGATCCACTAGATGTTATTACATGTGTGTTCTTTTCATAAACCACACCGATCCACTAGATGTCATTGCATGTGTGTTCTTTTTTCCTAAACTACATGGATCCACTAGTGTCATTGCATGTGTGTTCTTTTCTGAAACCACATGGATCCAATGGATGTCATTGCATGTGTGTTCTTTTCAGAAACCACATGGATCCAATAGAAGTCATTTCATGTGTGTTCTTATCATAAACCACATGGATCCACTAGATGTCGTTGCATGTGTGTTCTTTTTATAAACCACATTGAACCACTAATGTGATTGCATGTGTGTTCTTTTCATAAACCACATGGATGCACTAGATGTCATTGCATGTGTGTTCTTTTCATAAACCAAACGGATCCACTAGATGTCATTGCATGTGTGTAATTTTCATAAACCACACTAATCCACTAGATGTCATTACATGTGTGTTCTTTTCATAAACCACACTGATCCACTAGATGACATTGCATGTGTGTTATTTTCATAAACCCCACTGATCCACTAGTGTCATTGCATGTGTGTTATTTTCATAAACCACATGGATCCACTGATGTCATTGCATGTGTGTTCTTTTAATAAACCACATGGATCCACTAGATGTCATTGCACGTGTGTTATTTTCATAAACCACACTGATCCACTAGATGTCATTGCATGTGTATTCTTTTCCTAAACCACATGGATCCACTAGTGTCATTGCATGTGTGTTCTTTTCCAAAACCACATGTATCCACTAGATGTCATTGCATGTTGTAACTACCTCGGACCCTACGCTCTAAGTTCAAGCCTGGATGAAATGGAAGTGGATAAAATAGTACATCGGGGGCCCAGAGGTCCGCCCACGTGTAGACCCGTCGGCCGTCCTAACCACTTTCAAGACATCGGGACCAGAGCGAGCGGCGTAGGCAACAGGCGAAGAGATCAAATACATACACAAGTGAATATGTATGCAAGATACCATACAACAGTTCTTAGAGCCATTCCATCTAAAAGAAATAGAAATATTGCAACGCCATACGGCAAGATCCAAATATCCTAGATAGAGATAATAGTTTAGGATAGCTCCTCATACATCAAATATCAGAGTATCAGGCGGAAGGGGAAAACAAGATCTGAGTACGGATATGAAGCAGATCGGCATAGGATGCCACATAAATAAACACATCCCGCCCACAGATCTCGCGGATTCCCATCCCCAGAATCTCTACACCGAGTGATCGTTGCCAACATCATCTGTCTCCTCCACCCAGTATCCATCTTGCGAATACACCTGTTCATCTGAATCAAACAATTTATCGTGTGAGACCCTAGGGGCACTCAGCAAGTCTTTATGCCTCTAAAGGGGACATATACCTGGAGTGACGCAATTGCATCAAAAGATAATAACTAACAAGTCTATAGATACTCGCTAACCATCCGCCTAACCAATGATAGACGGATGTCCGTTAATTAGTAACAACAATTATAACAGTATAATTAACAGATCCATCCTCCTTCTCGCTTACCAACGAGAAAGCGGACGAACAACCCATCCGTTAGCAGTTTTATTAACCATTCCATGAGTATTGCACTATTTACTAGTCAGGTACTTAGTCAAATTAAAAGCGGTACTTTAGTTATACTTGTCTATGATCGAGAAACTATGCTCCAAGTCGTCCATAACCGCGGACACGGCTTTCAGAAAGATTTACCCTGCAGGGGTGCACAAATAGCAACACACACTCGATCAACCTCGGAAAAACCAAATCAAAACCCAACGAGGTATTCACGACAAAGCGATCACAGGATTCAGAAATATTTCAGGGGGGCACCCCAATAAGCTACCCGCAACGAAGTTGGCTGGCTCCGAGACGGACCCAGGGTTTGCGAGAACGGCTGTAAACGACTGGGAACCCGAAAATGTGACTGGGCTTGTCGATACCGCGAAATCGTGCCGCGATACCTAAACAGTACAGGTGCTCCTCGCACAATCTTAAATAAAACAGTAAAACATGGCATAAGTACAGGATAGTAATAAATCCCCAAACTACTTTGTGGCCCTAAGAAATAAGAATGAATCAAGCTCTGGCTTAGGAGGGTCCATAAGGCCTCCCGGATGTGGATAGTGAGAATAGTCAAGGAACCGGAATCAAGTACTCGGGGTCCTACGGGACACAAGTGAGCATGAAAAACCAAATAGCAGATATTGCTCACCGGTGCCTCTTTCATTAGTTATCCCATTACTACTCAGTTTAAGTTCTTTAGGTACCTCGTTATCCATCGGACACTCACATACCCTACACATGCTTTTCTACGACTCGCATGGCTCAAACAACTCCTGTAGTGGCTCATGGGATGGAGGGACAAGCTCGGTGGGGTATAAAAATAAAGGATATGCAGTACTTGGGATTCAAATTAATGCAATCGCGACTCAATGATGCAAGAATAAGATAGAGGAAATAGGTACTATATGTATGCAAGCATGTGGTAGTGCTTGCCTGGCAGCTCAGTTGAAGCGAGAGAAGTATCTGGGTAGTACTCCTGGGATTCCTGGTATTTCCCCTGCTCGGCGTCTTTTCGAAGAAGAGCCAAACAAAACATGGGCCAACATAAATAAAGCGCACAAGCATATGAATTAAAAATGCGACAAGCAAACAAGCATGCCATGATGAATGATGCACAATTTACATGGCAATAAAGTAGCATGGCATGGGTGAGGTGTGGGGTACAAGAATAAAGCATTTTATTGAGTTTTAGTCATGTTTTACTCCCAAATAAGTTGCTGTATACTTTATATTTATATGATGCATGCTGCAATTCAGAACATGGAATGCATAGTTAGAACGGGCTCGTCGCGCTGATTGATTTAGACATATTATTTGTCAAATTTTGAGTTGTAGATTTAAAGTTATTAATTAATTAAGAAAAGGCATTTTATTGCAATTTTAATTATCTCGAAATTTTAAATTTCTCAAATAATATTTTGAATAGCATATTTGAAATCCTCACATTTTTTCTGATTCAAAAACATATAGTATTTGTATTATTTGGAATTACAAATTAAAAGTTATTAAAAACAGAATTAAATCATATTGAAACTTTTTCTGAAATTGTTTTATTAAAACAGATAAACACAGAAACTTTTCGTACCGAGGAGCAGCTAGCCCCAGTCACTGACGGGTGGGACCAGTGCTAACTAGGCGGAACTGCGCGCGCCAGGGCTTTTCTCACCGCGAGCTTATCTAGCCTACGAGACAGACAGGTGGGGCCTGAGGCTTCGCGGGCCTAGCTGCCAGCGGGTGAGCCGAAGGCTGCCACGCGACACAGAGGGGACTGCGGGTTGAGGGACGGAGAACCTGGGGTCCTTTTCTGTAAAAAGACACAGCGGCTGGCAGGTGGGACCGAGGGGAGCGCGGGTTTGAGGGAGTAAAAAGGTGGGGTTTTTTTGCAAAGTAGCCAACTGATACTGTTGTTCTTCTCTGAATCCACTGACGACAGATCGGTGTTCGACAGCGGATAGAGTGCGGCGCGGGGGATCGAACCCGCGACCTGTGGGGCGCGCAAAGAGAGGCGGAGCCGCTGCGGTAGGGTGGGTGATGCTGGTAGGGAGCGGCTGGTTAAACCGCGATGCAGCGCGACGACGAGCCGAAGCTCGCGCACGCCGGCGCATAGAGACCGCTCGGCAAAAAGACCGGCGAGACCAGGAAGAGTAGGCGAGAGAGGGGGTGTCTGGGAGGTAGGGTGGCTCACCGCGAGCTCGTCGGAGGGCTTGGATCAGGCCGGGGAACAGCAGGGCGACGGCGACGCAGACGATCGGTGAAGCTAGGGTTTCGGGTCGGCATCGTGGACGTGTAGGGGTCCTGGGCCTCCTCCTCCTCCTCGTCTGCGGGCACAGGGGTGTTGCAGAGGTCGCCTCGGTCTTCCTCGACACCCAGAGCACCGCTCCCGCCGCCTGTATCATCGAGAGGAGGTGGATGCCGACGGTGGCCGCCGAGGTGGATGTGGGGTACAAGGGGAGGGAGAGGATCTGCGCAGCGGTCAGGGGGAAGGTGAGGCTCGGCAGAGGAAACGTGGGGGAGTAGATAAGAAGAGGGGAGGAGGAGCTGCACATGGGGGCTCGGTGGAGAGAAAAAGGTGGCTCGGCCACCTTTTCTCCCTCACGTGCTGGGCACGGCTAGGGCAGGGGTAGGGAGGCCAGGGGCTGCAAGGTGGGACCAGGGCGAGGCCAAGGAGGCCAGGCTCGGTGTGGGGCTGGGCTGCAGCGAGAGATAAGGAAGAGAGAGAGAGAGAGAGAGAGAGAGAGAGAGAGAGAGAGAGAGAGAGAGAGAGAGAGAGAGAGAGAGAGAGGGTTGGGTAGGTTTTAGCTAGAGTGGTTGAGCAAGGGAGGCTCGGGCTAGGGTTAGATTAGAGGGCGTGGTTCAGCTTAGAGCAGGGAGAGGGGAGGCTCGGCCTGGTGGGGCTCGGGTGGAGTGGTAGAGAGAAGGGTGGTGGTGAGGGTGAGGCTTGTGATGCACATGGCAAGGAAAACTAGACCAAGATGAGGAGGTTTGAGTAAGAGAGAAAGGGTAGCTCAACAAAAGAGAAGACCCACTCAAAATCAAAGAAAAACCAAGGAGAAAAAGATGGTGATGCTTGTTGCATGGCCCATGCATGAGCATTAATTGCCATGTCTAATCTTGTGAAAACAAAATAAATAATCATGGCATTTATACACATGCATTCCAAAATATGAATGAGGCCAAGCTAAAATAATTAAAAGGATGCTCCATGTGGAGTAGATGGAGATGGTCATATTTGAATATAAATGGGACATGCTAGTGTGTATGTTCCACTAGATGTTTAATAGTCTCAAAAATATTCCAACATGAGCATACATTCAAAATAATACATATGGAAGCTTGACAAGGGGTTCCACTCACAATCATGCAAAGGTGGCTTCACATATCAATAATGTGAAAACAACATGATGCTAGTGTGGGAGAATGTAGAATAGAAGTGGGTTATCCTAACCCACATGAGCTAGATTTAAATGCCAAAGGAAAAATGTACAAGCTCATGTATAATTAAGATGGTGGAATTGTAAGGTGGTGACAAGGGAAAGGTGGTGGGGTTGAATAAAAGATATGCCCCCAACTCAACTTGGGCGTCAAGCATTTATCAAGAACCAAATACAATATATCAAGAGCCAAATACAATTACTAATGCATATGAGAGAAGAACCAAATTAAAGGGTTTTATATGATGCTCAAATGCAATGTGGCATGATGACATGAGCATGATATAATTATGATGCAACAATTATATGTAGGAAGTAGCATATATATAGACTAGGCTAGTCGCATTGCAATTGTTAAACAATTGGGATGCTACACATGTGTGTTCTTTTCATAAACCACTTGGATCCACTAGATGTCATTGCATGTGTGTTCTTTTCATAAACCATGTTGAACCATTGATGTCATTGCATGTGTGTTCTTTTCATAAACCACATGGATCCACTAGATGTCATTGCATATGTGTTATTTTCATAAACCACACTGATCAACTAGATGACATTGCATGTGTGTTCTTTTCATAAACCACACTAATCCACTAGATGTCATTGCATGTGTGTTCTTTTCATAAACCACAGTTATCCACTAGATGTCATTGCATGTGTGTTCTTTTCATAACACCGCTCCACTAGTTCATTGCATGCGTGTTCTTTTCATAAACCACATGGATCCACTGGATGTCATTGCATGTGTGTTCATTTCATAAACCACATGGATCCACTAATGTCATTTCATGTGTGTTCTTTTCATAAACCACATGGATCCACAAGATGTCATTGCATGTGTGTTCTTTTCATAAACCACACTGATCCACTTATGTCATTGCATGTGTGTTCTTTTCATAAACCACACTAATCTAAAAGATGTCATTGCATGTCTGTTCATTTCATAAACCACACTGAACCATTGGTGTCATGGCATGTGTGGTCTTTTCCTAGACCACATTGATCCACCAGATGTCATTGCATGTGTGTTCATTTCATAAATCACATGGATCCACTAGATGTCATTCAATGTGTGTTCTTTTCATAAACCACATGGATCCACTATAAGTCATTGTATGTGTGTTCTTTTCATAAACAATATGAATCCATAAGATATCAGTGCATGTGTGTCCTTTTCATAAACCACATGGATCCACTGATGGCATTCCATGTGTGTTCTTTTCATAAACCACATGGATACACTAGATGTCATTGCATGTGTGTTCTTTTCATAAACCACACTGATCCACTAGATGTCATTACATGTGTGTTCTTTTCATAAACCACACTGATCCACTAGATGTCATTGCATGTGTGTTCTTTTTTCCTAAACGACATGGATCCACTAGTGTCATTGCATGTGTGTTCTTTTCCAGAACCACATGGATCCACTAGATGTCATTGCATGTGTGTTCTTTTCCAGAACCACATGGATCTACTAGATGTCATTGCATGTGTGTTCTTTTCATAAACCATATAGATCCACTAGATGTGATTGCATGTGTGTTGTTTTAATGAACCAAATGGATCCACCAGATGTCATTGCATGTGTGTTCTTTTCATAAACCACACTGATCCACTAGATGTCATTGCATGTGTGTTCTTTTTCTAAACCGCATGGATCCACTAGTGTCATTGCATGTGTGTTCTTTCCATAAACAACATGGATCCACTAGATTCCATTGCATGTTTGTTATTTTCATAAACCACATGGGTCCACTAGATGTCATTGCATGTGTGTTCTTTTCATAAACCACACTGATCAACTAGATGACAGTGCATGTGTGTTCTTTTCATAAACCACACTGATCCACTAGATGTCATTGCATGTGTGTTCTTTTCATAAACCACACTGATCCACTAGATGTCATTGCATGTGTGTTCTTTTCATAAACCACATTGATCCACTAGTGTCATTGCATGTGTGTTCTTTTCATAAAACACATGGATCCACTAGATTTCATTGCATGTGTGTTCATTTCATAAACCACATGGATCCACTAGATGTCATTAATTGTGTGCTCTTTTCATAAATCACATGGATCCACTAGATGTCATTGCATGTGTGTTCTTTTCATAAACCAGATGGATCCACTAGATGTCATTGAATGTTTGTTCTTTTCATAAACCACATGGATCCACTCGATGTCATTGCATGTGTGTTCTTTTCATAAACCACATCGATCCACTAGATTTCATTGCATGTGTGTTCTTTTCATAAACCACACTGATCGAAAGATGTCATTGCACGTGTGTTAATTTCATAACCACACAGATCCATTGGTGTCATTGCATGTGTGTTCTTTTCCTAGACCACATTGATCCACTAGATGTCATTCCACGTGTGTTCATTTCATAAACCACATGGATCCACTAGATGTCATTAAATGTGTGTGCTTTTCATAAACCACATGGATCCACTATATCTCATTGCATGTGTGTGCTTTTCATAAACCACATGAATCCACTAGATGTCAGTGCATGTATATCCTTTTAATAAACCACATGGATCCACTAATGTCATTGCATGTGTGTTCTTTTCATAAACCACATTGATACACTAGATGTCATTGCATGTGTGTTCTTTTCATAAACAACATTGATCCACAAGATGTCATTATATGTGTGTTCTTTTCATAAACCACATAGATCCACTAGATGTCGTTGCATGGGTGTACTTTTCATAAACTACATGGATCCACTAATGTCATTACATGTGTGTTCTTTTAATAAACCACAAGGATCCACAAGATGTCATTGCATGTGTGTTCTTTTCATAAACCACACTGATCCACTCGATGTCATTGCATGTGTGTTTTTTTCCCAATCCACATGGATCCACTAGTGTCATTGCATGTGTGTTATTTTCATAAACAACATGGATCCATTGGATGTCATTGCATGTGCATTCTTTTCCAAAACCACATGAATCCAATAGATGTCATTGCATGTTTGTTCTTTTCATAAACCACATGGATCCACTAGATGTCACTGCATGTGTGTTCTTTTTATAAACCATGTTGAACCACTGATGTCATTGCATGTGTGTTCTATTCATAAACCACATGGATCCACTAGATGTCATTGCATGTGTGTTCTTTTCAGAAACCACACTGATCAACTAGATGACATTTGTTTGTTCTTTTCATAAACCACACTGATCCACTAGATGTCATTGATGTGTGTTCTTTTCATAAACCACACTTATCCACTAGATGTCATTGCATGTGTGTCCTTTTCATAACACTGATCCACTAGTTCATTGCATGCGTGTTCTTTTTATAAACCACATGAATCCACTAGATGTTTTTGCACGTGTGTTCATTTCATAAACCACATGGATCCACTAGTGCCACTGCATGTGTGTTCTTTTCATAAAACACATGGATCCACTAGATGTCATTGCATGTGTGTTCTTTTCATAAACCACACTGATCCACTTATGTCATTGCATTTGTGTTCTTTTCATAAACCACACTGATCTAAAAGATATCATTTCATGTGTGTTCATTTCATAAACCACACTGATCCATTGGTGGCATTGCATGTGTGTTCTTTTCCTAGACCACATTGATCCACTAGATGTCATTGCATGTGTGTTCATTTCATAAATCACATGGATCCACTAGATGTCATTCAATGAGTGTTCTTTTCATAAACCACATGGATCCACTATATGTCATTGCATGTGTGTTATTTTCATAAACCACATGGATCCACTAGATGTCAGTGCATGTGTGTTCTTTTCTATAAACCACATGGATCCACTAATGTCATTGCATTTGTGTTCTTTTCATAAACCACATGGATCCACTAGTTGTCATTGCATGTTTGTTCTTTTCATAGACCACACTAATCCACTAGATGTCATTGCATGCGTGTCATTTTGATAAACCACACTGATCCATTAGATGTCATTGCATGTGTGTTCTTTTCCTAAACCACATGGATTCACTAGTGTCATTGCATGTGTATTATTCTCATAAACCACATGGATCCACTAGATGTCCTTGCATGTGTGTTCTTTTCCAAAACCACATGGATCCACTAGATGTCATTACATGTGAGTTCTTTTCATAAACCACATGGATCAGCTAGATGTCATTGCATGTGTGTTATTTTTATAAACCACATTGAACCACTGATGTCATTTCCTGTGTGTTCTTTTCATAAACCACATGGATCCACTAGATGTCATTGCATGTGTGTTCTTTTCATAAACCATACTGATCCACTAGATGTCATTTCATGCGTGTTCTTTTCGTAAACCACACTAATCCACTAGATTTCATTGCATGTGTGTTCTTTTCATAAACCACACTGATCCACTAGATGTCATTGCGTGTGTGTTTGAAGCGATCCAACCTGTTATAGATTGGATCTTGTGTTTACCATGCTAGTCCCTTGGATCGATTAGCTAGCACACACAGTTTCGATTAATAAAAGAGTATCAATGCGTCACAATATTACAATGATTGATCCAAGAATATAAATATTACAGAGTTGCATAGCTTACAGCTGCTCAAATAAGATAGTTCAACAAATCAACAATAGAACAAAGCTCCATCACGCCACAGGCAACACGCTGAGTGGAGATTCGCAACCTAAACGAAAACCTTACTCGTTGTCGAGTAACCTGCAACATGAAAAGATGCAGCCACGAATGGTCAATACATTTGAATTGTATTGGCAAGATGTCACTGTTATGTGGACACAATTGGCAACCTATCTTATACATGCACACTTTGGCTAGTGGAGTTCAGGCTCATTTGCATAAAAGCGATATAGCTTTTCTCGTACTTTTAAAATACATCTCTTTCTCTAAAACAATTCTTCTAAGGACATAACATCATAAACCCATGTAGAAACAAGACACTTTAGCTTCGTATGCTCCTAAACCCATGTTCTCCCATCAAGTTTTATTAGAGAAATTGGAATGAATGAAACTTTTCAACTGCGTTAAGAGAAGTTACTCATAATTGTCCATCACCGGGGACACGGCTAATCGATTAGATTTAGATCTTCTGCAGAAGTTGTACACTTTACCCACACGATACAATCTCAACTTGACGCCACTAGTGGCCGCTGGATTAGTACACACCAATTGGTATACCGGCATATTCGAGAATGTAACGAAGTATTTCCATAGAAGTCCTCCCAATACACAATGCTAGCACGTCTAACGGGCACCAATGCAAGGATATAACCTCCAATACACAATAATAGTTAACCTGAAGAGGTACCAATGCAAAGAGTCTTCTGCTATGTAGTTAACTAAGCCAGAGCCCATATTAGCATGTGGTTGCACACGGAAGTTACTGATCATGACCGTCTATTATCTCTTTGAAGCCTGGGTGGCAATCCCCACCATAATCCACACTCGATGACCCAATCAATACCATTCCACCCAGGTGATTCATTGATTAAGTGGTTTTCATTTAAGCAAAAACATAACTTTCTCATACACATATGTATCACGAAAACTACCCAGGCAACTAATAGCATTTCTAAGCAATCTACAATACGATGGCTATCAAGGAATCAACCGAGGTATATGACAATTCTATTGGGTACTCACACCATAGGATAGCATATAAGGTAAAACATTTCCAATACATGCAAAGCTACTAAAATCTAAATGTATAAGAAAACAATGGGAGATTTATGATAGTGATACTTGCCTTTAGTCGATGTTCTTGTTCACACACTCGTCTAAGTCACAATAATCGCACTCCGAACAATCTATCGCAGAAAAGAATAATTGCAATCAATAAACAGTAGCACAAACACAACAAAACAATATGCATGCATGATAGAAAAGAAAACGAGATCAAAAGCTTTTCATAGGCATTTTCTATTAAACAAATAGGCTTTTAATAGGTAATATTGGAATCTGAATGCATTCAGTATTAAATAGTTTCTTAAAATTTTGGAAACCATGCTACCCAATAGGTAATGTTCATAGTTTTCATTTGCCACTGGAATCACCTTAAAAAGATTTATAGAATAAAAGTTATAGCCAAAATACTCATTTATGGGAATTAATTATAGGAAATTATTCTGTACTGTAACAAAGTAAACTAATGATACAGTGGCATAGATTACAATTTCCTGAATCCATAGACATCAAATTTTCTAAATTTGGAGTTGTAGATATTTTTATATGAATTAAATACCATTAAGTAGATTTACATAATTCAGAAAATATTTACAGGGCAAGGTGCCAATTTTATTGCAGAATAAAATTCTACACATTTTGGTGAATCCGCGGGTATGTTATTTGCAGTTTTCTGACCAATATTCAATTTTATACGAATTTTACAAGATATGCATGTTTTCCGGATATTCTAAAAAAGAATTACACGGTCAGCCGACAAACTTGCCACGCGGCGCGCTGTGACTGGACGAGCGGGCTGACTGGCACTGACGCTATGCTGCTGACGAGGAGACTAGGTGGCAGCATGATTTTGGCCGATACCTTTTTGCACATCGCTCAAATTGGAGCCATTGGAAAATGATTGGATGGACGAAACCTTGTGCTTGCGGTGCTCACCGGCGAGGAAGAGCTGGGCAGCGGCGAGCGGTGCAGACAGTGGCGAGGGGGTTGTTTCGGCGGTCATCATCGGCGGCCAGATCGTCAACAGGGTGCGGGAGGCTGCGGCAGGTATCCTGGTGATCCCGACATGTTCCGTTGCTTCCCCGGCGATGGTAGCGGGCGAGTGGCCTGCTCGGCTTCGTTCGAGCTCCGGCAGCGTGGTCTGCGGGTTCTAGCGCTCCCATAGAGAAGATAAGGGGATGAGAGGAGGCGGTACGGATAGGGGAAGAAAATGGAGAGGAAGGGGATGGTTGGAGTGACGATGAACCTTGGGTTCAAGATCTCCTGGGAGCTTCGTGGCGGCGGATCGGGAACTCGAGCTTAGGCGGTTAGGGTTTCCATTTTTCAAAAAAAAGAGGGGTGAGGGTGCGGGAGAATTTATAGGAGGGCTATGACGTGCGAGCGGCACACAGACCGAACAAGATCAACGGGAAACGTGGCTATTTTGACTCGGGAGTGACCTTGCTCGTCGAGGACTCCAGGCCAGAGGTTGAAGAGGACTGACAGGTGGGTCCCACCTGTCGGTGAGAGAAGAGAGGGAGCGGGCTGTTTCCTAGGTGCCGCTGCTGGGCTGCTGCGGGTGCTAGCTGCTGCGCGCGTGCGGGGGTGAGCGGTAGAGAGGAGTGGGCCAACTGGGTGCCGGGTAGATTAGGCAAAAAAAATTTGTTTATTATTTTTCTTTTTCTGATTTCTTTTGTTACTTTTGAAATATAGCTCCAATTAGGTTTAAACTTGTTTGTAATTTTTTATAAAATTCATAGGATCAACTTAGGATCCTTGTTGCAACATTTTCACTAGTTTTAAAATAGTGGTTTTAGAAAAAAATTAGATTCCTCTTAGGAACATTTTGGCAATTTCCAAATAGCACTTAGAACTAGGGTTTTGAATGAGGAATGTTTGCATGATGCTTTATGCAATGCATAGATGCATGTCATATGCCAATAATCGAAACACAATTACTTTTTACCCCTTTTCCAAATAGGCCTACTTAGGCATTACCAAAAGGATATAGGATTTTATGCAATTGGCCTTATATGGCTATTATGCAATGTTTATAAATAGTTCTTATGGTTTTATTATTATTGATCAAATATAATAACTTCAATGCAAATGAGACCACACAATGCATACAAATAATATTTTCACCTATATTACATAAATGCATCACACTGAAACCCAAATAAAATGAAGAAGTCATATTATCTTCTCTCATATAAAACAAGTGTTGTAAAATATTTAGGAAGATTCCACAAATCCAAGAGATGAATTTAAAGTCAAAAGGAACATATTGAACTAGCAATCCACCATAATTTTGGGGAAGTCATTTTATTCCCTCTCTTTAATCATTTATAAGAATGGTTGGATATCTAAAGAATCCAATGGTTGAAAAAGAATTGCATTCAAGTTGGATAGTCATGTTTATCCAATCTCATATAAATTTATGAACTCAAGGTTGAAGGGAAGATAAATCAAAAGTTTCTTTTCTTTGAGAAATTTCAACAAAATCAAACAATTCAATCAAATTATTTTATTTACTTCACATTCCAAAATTAGGAGAATTTTGGGATGTGAAAGTGTTCTTTTCATAAACCACACTGATCCACTAGTGTCATTGCATGTGTGTTCTTTTCATAAACCATATGGATCCACTAGATTTCATTGCATGTGTGTTCATTTCATAAACCACATGGATCCACCAGATGTCATTAATTGTGTGTTCTTTTCATAAACCACATGGATCCACTAGATGTCATTGCATGTGTGTTCTTTTCATCAACCAGATGGATCTACTAGATGTCATTACATGGTTGTTCTTTTGATAAACCACACCGATCCACTAGATGTCATTGCATGTGTATTATTTTCATAAACCACATGGATTCACTAGATGTCATTGCATGTGTGTTCTTTTCCAAAACCACATGGATCCATTAGATGCCATTGCATGTGTGTTCTTTTCAAAAACTAACTGATCCACTAGATGTCATTACATGTGTGTTTTTTCTATAAACCACACTGATCCACAGATGTCATTGCATGTGTGTTCTTTTCATAAACCACACTGATCCACTAGATGTCATTGCATATGTGTTCTTTTCCTAAACCATATGGATCCACTAGTGTCATTGCATGTGTATTCTTTTCATAAACCACATGGATCCAGTGGATGTCATTGGAAGTGTGTTCTTTTCCATAACCACATGGATCCACTTGATGTCATTACATGTGAGTTCTGTTCATAAACCACATGGATCCGCTAGATGTCATTGCATGTGTGTTCTTTTTATAAACCACATTGAACCACCGATGTCATTGCCTGTGTGTTCTTTTCATAAACCACATGGATCCACTAGATGTCATTGCATGTGTGTTCTTTTCATAGACCATACTAATCCACTAGATGTCATTGCATCCGTGTTCTTTTCATAAACTGATGGGGGAATACCTGCAGGGGTATACCCACGGAGTGGAGTCGCCATGGCGAGTGGACTCGCGGGAACCGGCTTTCACCGACTGGAGGCCCAAGATAGAGACTCCAATAAAAAAGCCCATTAGCACTTGTAAACCCTAACTGGCTGCATATATAAAGCCACCAGGGGCACCCCACGGGGGAGATCACATTACATCTCTCACATCATATTAGATCTAGTATCCCCCTTCGCCTCTGTCAGCTTCATGTAAACCAATCTATGATCATATACTGGATTGACAACAGGACGTAGCGATCCTCCAGCGAGGGGACGTGAACCTGGGTACATCGTGTGCCAATCTCTCTCTCAGATTCTCCTACACCGCCTTGCCTCCTCTACGTAAGCTACCCTGTAGCATCTGCCGTGGCCAATACCACGACAGTTGGCGCCCACCGTGGGGATATTCTCCTACTTGCCACACTCAGCGACTCACCCGCCGCATATTCGCCATGTCAGCAACTCGCCCGCCTTATATTCGTCGCGCTCGGGGACTCCCTCGCTGCGTCGACCCTGTCCGCATTTGATAGCTAAGTTTCTTTATATTCGTACATGCTATAAGTCCAAAACGTATTCATCTTTTCGTTCAATCTACAGAACCATACTTAGGATAGGTTTCAGTTTTGTTTGCTGTTTATTCGCGTCCATCGAAGTAGTGAGGCTGGGTACCAAAAGGCCGACCTTGTCTTCGGGTTCAACAGTCTGGCATCGCGTCACTATTACCCGGCAATGGTTTGATGCTGGAGGTCTGCCTACTCATGAAAAGATACGCATAAACCTTTCATACTGCTAACTAATCCATTTAACAACATGCATTTTATTTCAACATCTATGAATCACACTCTTTACAAACGTTTAGTATATTTCATAAATACACCTTACTGCAGTTGTACCTTTTCCTCCTTCTCAGCAAAATGGTCTGGTGTCTTCCTTGCCACTCGGCGCGCTCGAGGACTCGGCGCGCTCCAGGCAGCGGCACTCGCCGGTCGCTTGACCTCGCCGCTCGCCGGGCTCGGGGAGTCGGTGCGCTCCAGACAGCGGCACTCGTCGGTCGCCCGACCTCCCCACTCACCGTGCTCTAGGCAGCGGCACTCGTCGGCCGCTCGTCCTCGCCACTCACCGCGCCCGGGGACTCGGCGCGCTCCTAGGCATACTGAGTGTGCGTGTGGTTTGCGGCTCGCCACACTCGGGGACACTCCCCTCACGGACTCGCAATCATCGTGACCTCGCTACACTCGGGGACTCTCCCCTCGCGGACTCGTAATCATCACGAACTCTCCCCTCGCGGACTCGCTCACCGCAAACTCTCCCCACACGGACTCGCCATGCTCGGAAACAACCACTACTATTTTCAGAATATGCATCTCTAAAGAGCCTCAAGTCGCCTCTACAAGCCAACTCGAGTCCCGGGGACTACTCCTAGGCATACTGCATGTGTGTGTGGTTCCACGACCGCGGCTCACCATGCTCGGGGACTCGCCACCAAGGACTCGCCCTCACATACTCAACACGCTCGGGACTCTCCACCGCGGACTCTCCCTCGTGTACTCAACACGCTTGGGGACTCGCCACCACAGACTCACCCTCGCGTACTCAATACGCTCGGGGACTCTTCACCACAGACTCGTCCTCGCGTACTCAACATGCTCGGGGACTCGCCACCACAGACTAGCCCTCGTGTACTCAACACACTCGGGGACTCGCCACCGTGGACTCGCCCTCGCGTACTCAACACGCTCGGGACTCTCCACCACGGACTCGCCCTCCTGTACTCAACACGCTCGGGGACTCGCCACCGCGACTTGCCCTCGCGTACTCAACACGCTCAGGGACTCGACCCTCGCGGACTCGTCTCGTGTATTGCCCTGCACCAACTTGGTGACTTCACCATCAATGATTTGGTGGCCTCCACGTCCTGTACGGCAACAAGTTGACAAGGCGCCGGTCAAACTTCTCGGCGGATCCGCCCAACACTGACTCGCCTGACGCGTCGACTCGCCCAGGCGAATGGACTACTTCACGAGCTATTTCTCTATTTCAGGAGCTCGCCAACGACTCGCCATCGACTCCAACCAATGGCGACTCGCCTGGCGTGTCGACTCGCTTAGGCGAATGGACTACTTCATGAGCTATTTCTTTGTTTCAGGAGCTCGCCAACGACTCGCCATCGACTCCACCCTAGAACCGCCTACGCCTATTCGGCGGCTTGAAGTCATCGCCGAGTCCCTGACACGCTCGGGGACTACTGATAGGGGAATACTAGCCAGGGTATACCCACGGAGCGGAGTCGCCATGGCGAGTGGACTCGTGGGAACCGGCGACTGGACCCAGACGACTCGCCGACTGGGGGCCCAAGATAGCAACTCCAATTAAAAATCCACTTAGCACTTGTAAACCCTAACTAGCTGCATATATAAAGCCACCAGGGGCACCCCACGGGGGAGATCAAATTACATCTCTCACATCATATTAGATCTAGTCTCCCCCTTCGCCTCCGGCGGCTTCATGTAAACCAATCTATGATCATATACTGGATTGACAGCAAGACGTAGCGATCCTCCAACGAGGGGACGTGAACCTGGGTACATCGTGTGCCAATCTCGCTCTCGGATTCTCCTACACTGCCTTGCCTCCTCTACGTAAGCTACCCTGTAGCATCTGCCATGGTCAATACCATGACATAAAGCACACTAATCGACTAGATGTCATTGCATGTGTGTTCTTTTCATAAACCACACTGATCCACTAGATGTCATTGCATGTGTGTTATTTTCATAAACTACACCAATTCACTCGTGTCATTGCATTTTTGTTCTTTTAATAAACCACATGGATCCACTAGATTTGATTGCATGTGTGTTCATTTCATAAACCACATGGATCCACTAGATGTCATTAATTGTGTGTTCTTTTCATAAACCACATGGATCCACTAGATGTCATTTCATGTGTGTTCTTTTCATAAACCACATGGATCCACTAGATGTCATTGCATGTGTGTTCTTTTCATAAACCACACTGATCCACTAGATGTCATTGGATGTGTATTCTTTTCATAAGCCACATGGATCCACTAGATCTCATTGCATGTGTGTTCTTTTCCAAAACCACATGGATCCATTAGATGTCATTGCATGTGTGTCCTTTTCATTAAACTAACTGATCCACTAGATGTCATTGCATGTGTGTTTTTTCTATAAACCACACTGATCCACCAGATGTCATTGCATGTGTGTTCTTTTCATAAACCACACCGATCCACTAGATGTCATTGCATGTTTGTTCTTTTCATAAACCACATGGTTCCACTGGTATCATTGCATGTGTGTTCTTTTTCTAGACCACATTGATCCACTAGATTTCATGGCAGGTGTGTTCATTTCATAAACCACATGGATCTACTAGATGTCATTAAATGTGTGTTATTTTCCAAAACCACATGGATCCACTATATGTCATTGCATGTGTGTTCTTTTCCAAAACCACATGGATCCACTAGATGTCATTGCATGTGTGTTCTTTTCATAAACCACATGGATCCAATAGATGTCATTGCATGTGTGTTCTATTCATAAACCACATGGATCCACTTGTGTCATTACATGTGTGTTCTTTTAATAAACCACATGGATCCACTAGATGTCATTGCATGTGTGTTCTTTTCATAAACCACACTGATCAACTAGATGACATTGCATGTGTGTTCTTTTCATAAACCACACTGATCCACTGGATGTCATTGCATGTGTGTTCTTTTCATAAACCACACTTATCCACTAGATGTCATTGCATGTGTGTTCTTTTCATAAACCACATGGATCCACTAGATGTCATTGCATGCGTGTTCATTTCATAAACCACATGGATCCACTAGTTTCATTGCATGTGTGTTCTTTTTATAAACCACATGGATCCACTAGATTTCATTGCATATGTGTTCTTTTCATAAACCACACTGATACACTTATGTCATTGCATGTGTGTTCTTTTCATAAACCATACTTCATCATCAGTCTAGAATCTTCTCCCTCGTTTCTCTAGACCATGTTACTAGAATTTTCATGTTTTAGATAGCTAATAATCGTTGACTTCTAAATGATATACAAAGTACAAGAACCAAATATACACCCATACTTTATAGATGTTGATCAAATTTACAATTTTTTATGCTTTACCTATTAAAATTTTATATAGTGGTGATATGTCAGACGTCTAGGTACTATTCAACATGAATCCAGCTCCTCTAAACCATTGGATCTAACAACCCAACGGTCAGGATTGGTGCTATGGATCCAATTCAAAACTGCACCATTGTAGTATTAGAGAGAATACAGCCTACAATGCTATGGAATTTTGGGGGTGGTGACATGATGGTTCTAGAAAATCGTGGAGTTTGCTCTAGATACTATTCAACACGAATCTAGGTGCTCTGAACCATTGGATCTAATAGCCTGATGCGCTCAACTTTCGATGTAGAGCTCGTTGGGAACCCCAAGAGGAAGGTATGATGAGCACAGCAGTAAGTTTTCCCTCAGTTATAAAACCAAGGTTTAATCGAACCAGTAGGAGCAAGGAAACACCCCAAAGGTGTTACTAGCTGAGCTTTGGCAAGGCGCACTACCGGTGCTAGTAGCAACGTGGAGACCTGCACAACACAACCACAAAACTTTGTCCCCAACTTGCGATGAGGTTGTCAATCTCACCGTGTTTTGCGGAAAACAAAGGATTAAATGTATCGAATGGAAAGAAGTAATAGTTTGCAGAAAGTAAACACAAAGCAGAAACAATTTATAGATTGTATGTAAAGAAAAAGGACCGGGATCCATAGTTCACTAGAGGTGGCTCTCCTTAGATAGATAACATGCTGGGTGAACAAATTACAGCGGGGCAATTGACAAACACCGAGAAAGCAATACATGCATATACTAATCTTGACTCCTTTGAGACTTGATTGGGAATTAACACATAATACATAGACCGCCATCCAACTGCATCTATGACTAATAATCCACCTTCAGGTTATCATCCGAACCCCCTCCAGTATTAAGTTGCAACCAACAGATTATTTCTTTACGAACTGCGTGTACAGTAAACAATACGATTGTTCTATGAACAAAGGATTGTTGTTTTCTCCCTAGTAGCAACAACACATCTAGCACCTTAGAGATTTCTGTCACTTCCCCAGATTACTAGAGGCATGAACCCACTATCGAGCATAAATACTAACTCTTGGAGTTGCTAGCATCTACTTGGCCAAGATAGCTACTAACAACGGAAAGCATGCAAGATCTCAAATAACAAAGACATGATAGAATCAATAATCAAACTGAAATATCATCTTAATATCCATCGGATCCCCGCGAACACAACATGTATGAATTACAAATAGATGAACTTGATCATGAACGGAGCTCACAAGATCTAAACATGAAAGCACAAAGGAGGAGAACCAGCCATCTAGCTACTACATGGATCCGTAGTCCAAAGATGAACTACTCATGCATCACACCGGAGGCTTGCATGGTGATGAAGAAGGCCTCCAGGGTGAATTCCCCTCTCCGGCAGGGTGCCGGGAAGAGCTTCAGATCCCTCCCGATCTAGGGATGGAGATGACGGCGGCTACAGACTCTTTCGTGGATTTTTGATCGGGTACTTAGGGTTTTCGTCCCGAGGGCAATCTATAGGCAGAAGGAGAGGCCGAGGGGGTGCCTGGGCTGGCCACACCAACCCCTGGCGCGGGCTAGGCCTGGCCGCGCGGCCAGGTGGTGTGGCCGCCCTCTGGCCCTTCTCCGTCTCGTATTCTGGCACTTGATCCCTTCCGGAAAATAGGCACTTTGGCTTTTGTCCCGTCCAATTTTGAGAATATTCATTTTCTGACTTTCCTGGAACAAAAACAGCAGAAAACAGGCAGCTGGCACTATGCTTCTTGTTAATAGGTTAGTCCAAGAAACCATATGAAAAGTACTCCAAAGTTGGAACAAAACACAAGAAAGTGGATAAAACCAAGCATGGAACATCAAAAATTATAGATACATTTGCAATGTATCAACATCCCCAAGCTTAACTCTTGCTCGTCCTCGAGTATGTAAGTGATAAAAAGAAAGAATTTTTGAGGTGACATGCACCATCAAAGACTTGATCAAATTATTTGTAAAACATTCAAAGCTGGGATCATAGTACTTCAATCATAACATGAAAGACAAAGTTCTAGCAATAAGCAAAGAAAATATGATGCAACATGAAAATGCACAAACAAAAGATTCATGAATAACAATGCTTTGCAAGACGTTTGTTTGTTTTACATAAAGAAAACATAGCATAATAGTATTCAGCTTGTCCCTCAATAGAGTAGCAAATATAAATGCATAGGACACCTTCAAAGTTCATAAGAGTGACTAGATACAATAGTTTAAAACAAGCAATATCAAAGTATGCACCAATCAACTAGTCTTGGGACAATGCACATAGAACTAAGAATGGCCACTATGCTCTCAAAGTAGGTGCATAAAGGTAGAAGGTGGAGACTCAATATAATGGTGGAAGAAAGGCCTTTTGTAAAAGGAAGTAGGGATTCAAGTCTCATAAAGAGCTTCCAAAAATTATGGTACTTATAGCTTTCAGCTCTCATTGCCCCTATCATAAGCATCTTGAAGTGATTAAGGTTAAAGTGAACAAACTATGGTGTACATGCTGGACGAAGTATAAGTCAAAATCTCATGTCCCTTGTATACGAGGGCCGCTCCTCATGCTACTCAAGTTTAGTCACCGGTAAGTTCTTGTCATTGTAAGTACATGTGTATCATAGAGAACCGCCAACGGGGTACCCCTTGCCCGATGATACGGAAGAATCCCCATATCAAAATGACAAGGCAAGCAGACAACGAGCATCTTAGCATTCTTCTTATTTACCATGGGAATATGGTGCTTTTTTCTCTCTTTCCTCTTTTCATAGTATCTCTTTTTTTTCTTTTCTCTTTTTTTTTCTCAATATAGGACTCTTTTTTTATAAGAAGAATGCTTCATAGACAGCTCATTATGGTTACGCTACAGGTTTCCACCATGTCAACATGGATTAGACCAGCGGCCCAGGCATTTCTCTAACACATATACATAACTCCATGGACTTACAAGCTCCCCTTTCATTTCACACCAACGACATCCATATACAAAAGAACATGATATCAACTAGGTACAAGTACCAAGTGCAATGTTGAAAGCGTTCCCCATGAAAGCATGGTTCTGCTAATTCCCAACAAATAAGTGCAAGCATATACAACACAGAAGACACAATGGTTCAAGTTTATTAGAGGCAAGTAAAGTAAAGTGTGCCATCAAGTTCGTGAGAGCTTTAATCACTAGTTTTCTCATAACAAGTTTAATTTGGAAGGTAAACAAAAGCATGAATATACTTGGAATAGCATAAGCTAGTAGGTAGGTATGGTGGACTCTTTGGAATAACTTGGTTTAGGGAGTTGGATGCATGAATGGAACTCATACTTTGTTTTGGAGGCTAGCAAAAGACTGGGAGAGACAAACTAAGAGTGCAATAATGGCCATAATCATGCAGAGCGACAAAACATCATTGATCAAAGCATAAAGTGATACTACAAGTTTAAAACTAAAGGATCATAAGGGATATGGTGACTTGAGATAGTCATAACATCGTGTGAGCATGTGCCAAGTGAACCCAAATAAAGCATCAAAGGAGAATACCACTATGTTATGCTTTAATATGCTAAAACAACGCATGATTCATCCAAGGAACATTAAGCAATCTCAATTTTTTATAACAAGTCATGCTACAGCAAAGAATACTAAGCATAAAGCCAAAACAATATCAAGCATGGCATGACAAAGCATAGGCCATAGTCAAAAACGAGCTCTTTTTACCACATAAGCATGAACTTTCCTACTCTTTTCCAAACCAAATCAAACTAATTGAAAACCAAAGTATGAAAGATGTGGTCCAACCAATTTATTCAGAAGACTAAGAAAACCAAAGAAAACGAAAAACAAAATGAAAACGAAAAAGAAGACGCTCCAAGAAAAACACAACTGTGCATGAAACAATAAAAATGAAGCGTTTGGAAGAAACCTGAAATTTTTATTGATGAAGAAGGGGATGCCTTGGGCATCCCCAAGCTTTGACGCTTGTACTTCTTGGATATTTGTTGGGGTGACACGCGTGGCATCCCCAAGCTTGAGCTTTAGTCCATCCTTCATCTCATTACTCATTCCTTCCATACACCTGAAATTTTTCCTTCATACAAAACTTCACACAATCTCATTAGCAACATTAGTGCACTCAAGATAAATAAGTCTCAAGGTTCAGTTCTAACACCAAATAAACTTCCATTAGAACACTAGCTACTGTATCACTTCCCTCAAAAAGCTCAATTCCCCAAAAGAACTCAAGAAGGAACCCACAAGAAGCAAATGCAGAAAATGGCAGAAATCTGTTAAAACAGACTAGCAGGTAAAGACGAATTTTTTCGAAGACCTTCTGTTGCTCAAATCAAACAGTGTTGAGCTAACGAAAGTTAGATAACAACATGGGGCAGAAGCACAAAACATTACAGCTCAATCCGACATACAGAGCTCTCTCAGGAATTTTTACGGTGAAGCACAAAAATCTGTTTCGGGACAACAACTTTCCCAATCATTACTTCACTCTCATTAGAGGTTACTCTTGGCACAAAAAGCAAATAAAAAGGATAAGGAGAGGTTATTACTGAAGTAAAAACTTCCAAGACTCATCTAAAACTCTTGGGTTATCTCCCAACAAGTACTTTTCTTTAACACCTTTAAGTTAGGCATAAGAAGCAAAGAAAGAATCAAGTGTTCTCAAATGAAGAAGCATTAAGATCAATACCAGAAATATTTTCAACAAGGCAAGGTATATCATCCAAATAAGTTTTAGAGGATCCTTTATCAATGTTGTTAAGTTCACTACTCTCATCAAAAGTGTTTGCAGGAACTATCCAATCAAGATTCTTTTCTATGGCATCATGTATTCCTACTAGTTTAAAGGGTATTGGTATCTTAGGTTCCTCCCCATTAGGTTCGGTTTTGTTCATCTTTTCTCGTGTACCAACAACATCTACACATGAGCCTAGCATATTGAAACGTTCAAAGACTTTTCTAGCTTCCTTGGCAACATCATAGAACTCCTTAAACAAAGTTTCTAGTATAAAATCCCTCTTTTCAGGGTCTTCAATTTCCTTAAGCTTAAGAAACATTACTTGCGTTAAGGGGTTGAGATTAACAAACCTAGCTTCTAACATGTGAATTAAAGAAGCTGCAACAATCTCATAGTTTGGAGCAAGTTATGCGAGCGATCTATCCTCAGTATCTTCATGCTTACTAACATGATTAAAGAATTCTTCAATGTTATCTTTCCCAATTATAGAACCACTACCAATTGGAAGGTCTTTCAGGGTGAATGTAGGGATCAACATGGTGAGCTAAGGAGGAGGTGACAACTAAAGGAGACTTAATTTTTTTTGTGTTTTTGAAATAAGAAAGAAAACAAGTAAAACTAATTTTTTAGTGTTTTTGAAGAACAAAACAAGCAAACAAAGCAAAAAGAAACCAAGCAAAACAAAAATAACAAAGTAAAGAGATTGGTTATGAGGGACTCCCCTTGTGAAGATGTCCTTGACTCCCCGGCAACGGCGCCAGAAAATGTCTTGATGCGCTCGACTTTCGACGTAGAGCTCGTTGGGAACCCCAAGAGGAAGGTATGATGAGAACAACAGTAAGTTTTCCCTCTGTTATGAAACGAACCAGTAGGAGCAAGGAAACACCCCAAAGGTGTTACTAGCTGAGCTTTGGCAGGGCCCACTACCGGTGCTAGTAGCAACGTGGAGACCTGCACAACATAACCACCAAACTTTGTCCCCAACTTGCGATGAGGTTGTCAATCTCACCGTGTTTTGTGGAAAACAAAGGATTAAACGTATCGAATGGAAAGAAGTAATAGTTTCCAGAAAGTAAACACAAAGCAGAAACAGTTTATAGATTGTATGTAAAGAAGAAGGACCAGGATCCATAGTTCACTAGAGGTGGCTCTCCTTAGATAGATAACATGCTGGGTGAACAAATTACAGCGGGGCAATTGACAAACACCAAGAAAGCAATGCATGCATATACTAATCATCTTGACTCCTTTGAGACTTGATTGGGCATTACAACATAATACATAGACCGTCATCCAACTGCATCTATGACTAGTAACCCACCTTAAGGTTATCATCCGAACCCCCTCCAGTATTAAGTTGCAACCAACAGATTATTGCTTTACGAACTGCGTGTCAATTAAACAATACGAGTGTTCTATGAACAAAGGATTGTTGTTTTCTCCCTAGTAGCAACAGCACATCTAGTACCTTAGAGATTTCTGTCACTTCCCTAGATTACCAGAGGCATGAACCCACTATCGAGCATAAATACTAACTCTTGGAGGTGCTAGCATCTACTTGGCCAAGATAGCTACTCAACGGAAAGCATGCAAGATCTCAAATAACAAAGACATGATAGAATCAATGATCAATCTGAAATAGCATCTCAATATCCATCAGATCCCCGCAAACACAACATGTATGAATTACAAATAGATGATCTTGATCATGAACGGAGCTCACAAGATCTAAACATGAAGCACAAAGGAGGAGAACCAGCCATCTAGCTACTACATGGATCCGTAGTCCAAGGATGAACTACTCACGCATCACACAGGAGGCTTGCATGGTGATGAAGAAGGCCTCCAGGGTGAATTTCCCTCTCCGGCAGGGTGCCAGGAAGAGCTTTAGATCCCTCCCGATCTAGGGATGGAGATGATGGCGGCTACAGACTCTTTTGTGGATTTTTGATCGGGTACTTAGGGTTTTCGTCCCGAGGGAAATATATATGCGGAAGGAGAGGCCGAGGGGGTGCCTGGGCTGGCCACACCACCCCCTGGCGCGGGCCAGGCCTGGCCGCACGGCCAGGTGGTGTGGCGCCCTCTGGCCCTTCTCCGTCACGTATTCTGGCACTTGATCCCTTCCGAAAAATAGGCACTTTGGATTTTGTCCCGTCCAATTCTGAGAATATTCATTTTCTGACTTTCCTAGAACCAAAAACAGTAGAAAACAGGCAGCTGGCACCGTGGCTCTTGTTAATAGGTTAGTCCAAGAAATCATATGAAAAGTACTCCAAAGTTAGAACAAAACACAAGAAAGTGGATAAAACCAAGCATGGAACATCAAAAATTATAGATACATTTGCAATGTATCATAGCCCAACGGTCAGGATTGGTGCTAAGGATCCAATTCAAAATGGCTCCATTATAATAGTAGAGATATAGTGGTAAGATAAGATAAGAAATAACTAGTGAGTTTCAAGTGCCTTGCACGTGAGAATCAGATAATATAAGTATGACATATCATTTTTTATATAAAATTATAGTAGTAGGTGAAACTCAAAAAATATTTATACTTTCGAGCCACGTTCATAAAGTATCCCGTGTGTTTGGTTCTTGTACTTTTTGTATAATCTAGAAATCAACCTATAGCCACAAATAATCCGCGTCCGTAAAACTAATTCGTAAATAAAATCTATTCTATAGGAGTACGTGGGCAGGGCCGGGGGAAACTGCATGCCCTTTCGTCTCCAGAACCGCTCATGCATGCATCTCCCGATCTTCCTAGCGGTTCCTTTCTTCTCTATCCCATTAATTTTCTGTCACCTGGCCGAACCTCTGCAAAACAAAAGAAGGTGCCAATCACAGTCCATGGCGGCGCTGTTGGACAAGTTGTACTACTTCGTGGACCCTGGCAACACCACACTACAGGTGGCATATACCAACAGAGCGTCGGTGGTGAATGATTACATCGATAAAATCCAAAAGCTCCTGGAGGAAACGGAAGACAAGATTGTTGGCCTCGACATCGAGTACACCAATGAGAATTTTTTTTCATTGATGCAGAAGGCTATTGTCGTCCAGCTATGTGTGGGCATGGATTGCCTGGTCTACAAGATCTACCAGGCCGACCAGCCATGCTCCAAGCTAGCAGAGTTCCTCGCCAACCCTAACATTTCCTTTGCAGGCGTCGACATCGGAAACGACCGTATCAGGCTTAGGCGTTCTCTAGTACCAGTAACGAACTTCATGGACATCTAGAAGAGGTGGAAGCCTGTCGGCTCCATGAATGAGCAGGATTCTTTGGCTAACTACGCGGTGGCCCTCATAGACATCCGTTACAAAGTCATGAAGAAGAAGAAGAAGGATGTGGACCACAAGTAGTGGGGGAACATGCCCCTGACCGAAGAGCAGATCAAGTATGCAAGCCTTGATGCCTACGCGACCTACGAGGTATATAGGCGGATAGTGAACTTCGAGAAGGGTCAACAATCTCTCGAAATGTTCAACCAAAAAAAGAACTAAGGAAGAAGGGCAAGGGAAAGGGCAAACATACCAAAGAAGAAGAAGACGAAGACTCGGAATGGTACACCATGTGACCTACGAGTATATCTTTGCGTTTCTTGCTTGATACTACTCCTACTTGTACTATACTACTCGCAGAAGTTAATGCATGTATATACTACAGACATGCAAGGGGCGGAGGCAAGAATTAATGTAAGGAATCACAGTTGTTTCTTTTATTTTGACTGCAGAGTGATAGTAGGAGTAGGAATCATAGCATGCCAATAGCCCACACCAGCTCAATGAATTGTCTTGTCAATCAACTGCCATGGCAGATTATAATTTTATAGTGGTAGAGATTTTCTTTGAGTAATTCCATTTATACTACTTAGGCAGAGTACTGGTGAAAGAAAGAGGGTGAATGGGCACCTGAAAAACTGCTAGTAGCACTGTAGCAGCAGAAATGCAAGATGAAGATTTGTCGATTGCCCGAATGTATGTTGAGTTAGTACAGTACAAACATATATATTACTACTACCTGCTATGTACTAGTACTACTACTAGCAAAAAACAACCATCCCTACTACAGAAAAAATATGATTTCTTCCAACCAAACTAGTACTACTAAAAAAATGGCTATATTTACTTGTCACGAAAATGGATGTATCTAGACATGTTTTAGTGCTAGATACGAGTATATCCAATCCAGTGACAATTAATATGAATCGGAGGGAGTACTACTACTGCCGTACTCCACTATTGTACTACTACTACTACAGAGTAGTACATACCAGTACTCCCGAATGTATGTTGACCAGTACTCTTACCTCTGTTTGGGATTATTAGGCTAGAGAGCATTTTAAAATTGTTAGAAATTATAATAATACATATCCTTTTTATTGTCTTAATTCCAGTGACTCATTAATTTAGATATCTCTATTTTCTCTCAATCTCCCAATGCATGTTGTTTCATCTCTCATCATGTCCCTCTTTTTTATCTAGCATCTCATGCATGTAAAACTAGTGCTACATGCATAAATTAATTAGTGAATAATTCACATACTTGGTAGTATTGTGAATTAGCCCTCTGGGCTTCCTATACAGAGAGCCTTAATCCTATTAAGCTTACTACTCAGTAGAGTACATCCACCCAACCCATCGGAAGTTAAGACTTCATGAAAAATACTCATGAGAGTACATCCACCGAACTCATCTACCTCCGTATCAAGGAATAAGGCGCATGCGTGCTCCAAAGTAAGTTTGACCAAATAAATGGAGCAACTAAAATTTACTTATATTGTGTAAAATTTATTTCATTGAATTCGTATTGAAACACACTTTCCAATGATGCTAAATTTGTACAGTACCAACATTCTTTATATATATTTAGAGTAAATCTTGGTCAAACAAAAAATAGGAAAAATAAGGGAGCCTTATTTCTTGGGAAGGAGATAGAGTACTACTACTACTCAAAATCCACCATTCCTGGTATGCAAATGATCTTTCTACAACTAAACCAATTAATAGCTGCTTACATCACCACTAAAACTCAATGCGAAATAAGAAACACAGCTCCTTCGACATAGCAAGACCGACCAGGTAATGAGGCGGCGCCGCCAGGTAAGACATAAGGTTCTCAAACGCGATGTCGCCCAGCTTAGCGGAGCTCGGCGCGTCGAGCTCCACCATCACGGTGTAGTTCCTCCTCCTGTCGTCCGTCCAGGAGAGCAGCGGCGATCATTCCGCCCACATCCTTAACCTGTACACCGGCAAGTCGCACATCGCGGCCCTAACACAGACCGCAGACACAAGGCGGATCTTGCTTACCATGCCAATCATCATGACGAACATGGCACTGTCCTGCTACCCAACGAGGATGAGATGGCGGGACGCCTCGCCTGGCAGCGGCACCAGCTCCTAGAAAGCTTTTGTGGTGGCATACTAGTTCTTTTGCACTTGGATCGAGTGGACCACTTCGAGGTCGGCGATGAGCGCTAGCGGCGGGGCGGCAAAGTCGCAACCGGTCTCTATCAAGTGCAAGGAGCATACCTGCACATGATTTTGTGCTCGTGGAATTCGTAGTAGGGAAGAAAACTACTGCAGCCTTTGTGGGTGCACTTGACCCTAGCCGCTGATAGGACGGTGTCCATGGCGGGCTCGTGGGTGAATCCGCTGCTAGGGTGCTCACAGTTCTGGCAAGAGGTGATCTTGCGGATGCAGCGGTGGCATACTAGATGAATATCCACGCACTGTAGAAATGGAAGTTCGAAAAGTAAAATAGTTGCACGGATGAACCTACAAAAGAAAAATCAATGGATTGTGAGGGATAAATGTAGAGAGATTGTAGACCCGCCGGGGCTTGAGGGGCTTGGCACAGGAGGAACAATTAAGAACGGTGGCTTCCATCTTTAGAGTGACCGTCCCAAGCATTGCGATTTGGGTGGGGGAAATGAGGACTCTCTGATCCGGCATCGAGCCATGCCCTTCTTTTATATACCACAACTGATAATCAATGAATCTCTACCTGATTGCACCTTTCCTTTCTGTACTAGGGTCCTTTTTGTATATTTTGAGGCCTTATTATCTACAAATTCCTGGTTTAGTTGGACAAGATGAGCGACCTCTTTGTATTTGTGCACCACCCTTTTATTAGTAAGTTGGCATGTGAGACCCACATAATAATAAAGTATGACATATCATCACTTTATAAAATTATGCTTTGTAATAGGTAAAGATCAAAAAGATATGAAAGAGCCACAGCTATAAAAAGTAACGGTGTATATTTGTTTTCACCCAATACACTTGGAAGGTACTGTAGTAACATGTGAAAGTGTTACTAGCCTAAGTTATTTAGCACTATGAAGAGCAGCCTAATATGGAAGAGAAATAAAACATGTAGCCAGAGCTGGACCACGAGGCAAACACAAGGAAAGTTGGGCTGGACCACCACGGGCCCCAACTTTCTCTGCACTGTTGTACCTGCACGGTTGTACTCCATTGCGGGGAAGCTTACATGGGAAGGAAGAGGTGACTGTTGCGATGCTTCCCAGCTGAACAAGTGCCAGGCATAGATGGAAGAGTGGACATAGCAGCCAATGCCGCATTGAGGAGGAGAGAGGGATGATGATTCTCCTTCATCTAGGAGCCTTTTCTCTCACGGAAGGCAGCGACGAGATGTAATTTTGGGTGGAGGAGCATTTTTTCTAAAAAAACAAGGCAAAATATTTGCGATGGAAGGATAACTTGATTGCCTTACTAGCAGTACGACTAATTTTTTTTAAATAATACAATTTGTTTAACAAATTTCACGAATAATACACGAATAGTATGGCTAATTTAAAAAATGCCGCTCTAGATTCGCAATTCCTCAAATTCATGTATTATTCGTGAAAAATTTGTTAAATAAATCGTATTATTTAAAAAATATAGCCGCAGTACAAGATCGACTAGGTACTAAAAGCTGAGTACTAATAATACAAACAGGATTAATACTTGAGTACTACTGCTAGTACTTCTAGTTGGTAATCCTATTAAAAGTTCCATAGTTTCATCCAGGAGCAATAGTGGCTAGTAGTAGTACTAAGTATAGTAGCTTGTCAGGATCCTTCTTGCTTCCTAGAATGCCTTGATGAATACAAGTTCGATGGTATTCATATCGACTTCTAATGAAGAGGGATATATTGAGTAATAAAGTAAAAAATAGGACCGGAGGAGATTTTATCACTTAGCACCACATGTTGGTGCCATTTTATCACAAAACCACAACCTTAGTGATTTTTTTGATAAACACCAATTTTTGTGGTAACGTTTTGCACATAACACATAAACCACACTAATAGCCCATTAGTAAATTTTAGCCCACTGTCAAGCAGTCTAGCATGGTCGTCTTCCTTCTATCGAGCAACCATGTCGTATTTGGTGGCGCGCTAGCATGGAGGATGCATGCCATGGATTCCGACGATCCCATATTGTTCAGTGGGTAAGATTCGTGAGCAATGCTAAAAATTCTTCAATTTCTTCTTTTGGTGAGGGATTTGAAGAGAGTTATAGTAAGAAGATGAAGAACCCTAGTTTTTGGGGCAGAACAATTTGTCTTTGATTGACGCATAAATGTAGCTCCTTTCTAAATGTTGTGGTTTTTTATTATTTTGGAGCAACCGGCAGCTGCCCAAGTATGTGCACATGCCTACAGGTCCTACCTTGCCACCAGCTGCAACACCTCCACCTCCACCTCCACCGGCACAAGCGCCAAATCCCATTTGCACCACCATGACAAAATCCACCTCGGCAAGGTCCGGCATCACCTCAACAACCTTCATCTGCGCCTCGGCAAGATACAACACCACCAAGGTCGAAGCTCAATTATGTTTGTGGACGAAGGCGACGGGTTCATTACACCGAGACCCGTACTTGCACTTACTTCATAGCTGGTAATAAGTAAGGATTGCAGCAGGAGAAAAGATAATTAAGCCTCTAAACTTTGAATGAAATGAAAAGAGTTATGTCCTGATTACAAAAGTTCTAGACTCTTATTTTGTATGTGCTGGGAGACACTAAAAGTAAACTAAACTTGTCCTGATTGTCTAAATATTTTCTATGAAATGAAAAGAACCATTTCCTAGTTGTCTAAATATTTTATTCTGTGTGGTTATAATTTGCAGTCATAAAATCTCCTGGACATGGAGTGATAATTTGTGTGGTTATAATCTGCTTACAGACTAATGAAATCTAGGCATGCTGCAGCTACCCATGCTGCCACGGTGGTTCTGACAAGTAGGCCCAACAAGTTAATCAGTTATCAAATGAGCTAATACTGTTTTTGTGTTTTGTGCAAAAGATTACCACAAAAGGTTGTGTTTTCTGAAAAAAATGTAAAGGTTGTGGTTCTATGAAAAAAAGACACCAACATATGTTGTTAAGTGATAAAATCTCGGACCGGAGAGAGTAGGAACGAGCTCACTTTATCAATTTGTTTTCACCCATCAACTCAATCATCTATGTAGGGCCCACGGATTGGGGAGGTCGCGGTCTCCTTGGACGCACCAGAAAATTATGAATGCGCCGTCGAGTGCGGGAAGCAGAGTTAGCATTCCGTCCAATCGCTTACCTGATTCATCGTCATCGATATTTGCCACAGGCATCGCCTTCATCAACGACATTGATTGTCTCCTCACTTTGGTAATCTGCCACATTAATCTCAGATCATCTCCTTCCTATTTATCATCTCCCCTTCCCCGCACCAATCCATCTCTAATCCCCCACTTCCAGCAACCATCTTTGTCCTCGTCTTTCATACATGGCCACCTTCCGACTACCGCCCGCCGTACTGGAGTGCAAAGACCCCGACATCGCCGCACATGAGGACAATTCCCTATGCATTTGGGCCTTCTCCCTGCGGAGAACAAAGTGGCATTTGGCATGCGCCTTCCTTGATGCTTGGTACGGTCGCCGCAAGTACCGTATATATTGCCTCCACGACAATCCGGACGAGACGTTGAAAGTCAAGTTCATCAACTTTAGGGACTCCCGTCTCCTCTACGGCCGGGCCTTCCACTGTGGCTGCGAGATGGTGGTGTTCACCAGTGCCAACATTCACCAACTACTAGGACCAGTTCCCCAACAACAACAACTTCATCCAAAGTGTCCTCCTGGAGCTGCCAATAGCTCCGAAGGTACCGCCGCCATATCCGGAGGTGTCGCTGATGGCTCAGGAGGTATTGCCGCCGTGTTATCCGGAGGTGCTGCTGATGGCTCAAGAGGTGACGCCGATGGCTCAGGAGGTGCCTATGTGTTATCCAAAGGTGCCGATGAGTCAGGAGCCGGCTATGTCGCTGGAATTGGCGTTGGTGCCGATGTCACAAGCTGCCGCTAGCGGCACGGACCAGGTGCTAGGAGGCTCCGGACATGCACTAGTTCAGCAGGGAGTCATTTATATGTAAACTCGTGTTGTTATGTTAGGGGTTGTTTGGTTTAGATGATGTCATTTAGGGGATGAGGATATCCCCAACCAGGTGGTTAGGGGTAGCCTTTTTTCTGTTTGGTAAAGTGGGATAAAAAGTGGTTAGGGATAGCTAGTCAAAATTTATGGGCCCAACTGTTTTTTTCCTTTTTGCTCTTTCACCTTGTCTTCTTCATCCGCCTTACCACTTCCCTAGCGGCGGCCATGACCACCGGCAGCTTGCCACCCTTTTGCCCATGTCGACCCCGTGTCAACCTGCCTGCTTGCACCCCATCTGCCTGCCCACTCTGCCCGACGGCCTACGCACGCGTGCGTATTCGAACACCCACTCTTCCCGACGACCTACTCTATGGCCACCCTCGTGTCGAGCCCATAGGCAAGAAAAGACGGTTATTTTCTCTCGAGAGGAAGGGTGAACAAACAAGAAAACGCTTCGGAGGAGCTATCCTAAAGTGTTTGAGCTCATCCAGCTATTTTTGTGGGATATGCTCAACCACCATTTTGAGCCAAAAGTGGTTATCCATATCCCCTCCACCCTCTAAACAAAACACTGGATAACCAAAAAAAAGTGGATATCCCATGTTATCCACTAGATAGCCACTAAACCAAATAACCCCTTAATGGTTGACTGAAGTTTCTTTTGGGACATCCTTTCTTTTGGTACTATCGTCAAAAAATGTTTCTTTTGTTACTACTCATTGTACCTTGTAGTACTAGTAGTACTGCAAATGACGATCTTTTGAAAATCCTTACCCTCGATGTTTGTGAAGGAAGTGAAATTTTCGAAACTGGGAAAAGTTTGAATTGCTACTCTATTGTACTCCCTCAAATTACTTGACTCGAATTTGTCTAGATTCGAATGTACATAAACATGTTCTAGTGCTAGATGCATTCAAATCTGATAAATGCAAGTCAATTAATTTGGGCCGGAGGGAGTAGGTAGTCGGGTTCGGCTCCTTCTCGAGAGAGCAGTTGATCAAGCCATACGTTTCATACTACTTCCTCTTCGGTTGTTTTACAAATATGACCAAATCTGTCGCCATGCAAATTCTTGGATATGGGATCATAAAGTCTGATGTAGAGATATGGCCTTGACCTTGTGGTCGTTCGGCTTGAAATCCAAGAAAGTTCATACTCATTGATAGCTAAGCTTAAATTCGTTTAAATTTCACCACTTACTTTTAGGTTAGCATTTTATCTGATCGGTGGGAGCATATTTTACATCAAAGACCTAAAAAAGGGAAATTTACATGGAGGTACATACATTTAGCCTAAAGGACTGTAAAAGAAAAATTTCTGGTTTGGCTCCTTCTCGAGAGATTAGCTGATCTGAGCCAAACTCTTCATACTACTTCCTCTTAGATTGTTTTCATAATATGGCCAAATATGTTGCCATGCAAATTCTGTCATACGGGGCCATCAACATAAAGTGTGATGTTGATATGGCCGTGACCTTGGTCGTTCAGCTTGAAATCCAAGAATGTTCATAATCGTTGACAAGTAAGCTTAAATTCGTTTAAATTTCACCACATACACTTTTTGGTTAGAATTTTACACGGATGGTCGGACTACATTTTACATCAAGGACCTAAAAAAGGGAAAATTACATCGAGGTCCATACATTTAGCACAAAGGACCCTAAAACCAAACAAGGAATTGAAAACAGTCGGGTACGACTCCTCAAGAGAGCAACTGATCGACAAAATCTTCTTACTTGCTTTTCAGAAAATAAATTCCTATCACTTGGAAAAATGAAATTGATTATTTTTTGTTTTTAATATCTTCGATTGTATTCAAAAGATGGACAAATTTGTCGGCATGCAAATTCTTGGATATGGGATCATAAGCATAAAGTACATTCTACATAAAGGACCTAAACATGGAAAACTACATCGAGGTCCATACATTTAGCACAAAGGACCTTAAAACTGAGCAAACAAAACAATCGGGTTCGGCTCCTTCTCGAAAGAGTACCTGGTCGATCCATACTCTTCATACCACTTCCTCTTTGATTGTTTTCAAAATATGGCCAAATCTGTCGCTGTGAGATCCAGGCACATGGCTTAATAGGATTGATAGGATACCCATATCAACAAGTTGCAACTTCTTTTCCGGAAGCTTATTCGAAAAGAACTCTAAGGTTAAGCGTGCTTGGCCTAGAGCAATTCTAGGATGGGTGACCGACCGGGAAGTGGGTAACAGGGTGCGCACGAGTGAGGACAAAGTGCGCAGAAAAGACTAGTTTTGGTCTGTGGGGCTAGTCTAGATATCCTATTAAGCTGCCAGGAGTGACACCCCCGGGCCCAGGAGTGGACGGGGTGTTAAAAGTGGTATCAGAGTCAACCCTTGCGATTATACGGGTGTGTGCGGGTCATTGGCGGGACATGTGGAGCATGGCGCGTGTGGCCCGGAGTGGACACGGCATGGCACATGTGTCGGCAATGGACGCACAAATGCGTGCCAAGAGGGAACGTTCCTAGGGTGTGCTTGATCGATGAGGGCATCGATCTTCTAAAGGGTGGGTGTATGTGAGATCCAGGCACATGGCTTAATAGGATTGATAGGATACCCATATCAACAAGTTGCAACTTCTTTTCCGGAAGCTTATTCGAAAAGAACTCCAAGGTTAAGCGTGCTTGGCCTAGAGCAATTCTAGGATGGGTGACCGGCCGGGAAGTGGGTAACTGGGTGCGCACGAGTGAGGACAAAGTGCGCAGAAAAGACTAGTGTTGGTCTGTGGGGCCTATCTAGATATCCTATTAAGCTGCCAGGAGTGACACCCCCCGGGCCCAGGCCCAGGAGTGGACGGGGTGTTACAGTCGCCATGCAAATTCTTGAATATGGGATCATCAACATAAAGTATGATGTAGAGATATGGCCTTGACCTCGTGGTCGTTCGGCTTGAAATCCAATATTTTTTCATACCTATTGACAATTATGCTTAAATTCGTTGAAATTTCACCACTTACTTATAGGTTAGCATTTTACATGGTTGGTGGGAGTATATTCTACATCAAGTACCTAAATAGGGGAAATTACATTGAGGTCCATACATTTCGCACAAAGGACCCTAAAATTGAGCAAATAAAACAATCGGGTTCGGCTCCTTCTCGAGAGAGCGGCTAATTGAGCTATACTCTTCATACTACTTTCTCTTAGATTGTTTTCACAATATGGACAAATCTATTGCCATGCAAATTCTTGGATACTCGATCATCAGAATAAAGTATGATGTAGAGATCTGGCCTCGACCTTGTGGTCATTCGGCTTGAAATCAAAGAATGTCCATACTCGTTGACAACTATAAGCTGAAATTTGTTTAAATTTCACCACTTACTTCTAGGTTTGAATTTTACATGGTCGATGGGAGTACATTTTACAACAAGGGCTTAAAAGGGGGAAAATTACATCGAGGTCCACACATTTAGCACAAAGGACCCTAAAATTAAGAAAGGAAAACAGTTGGGTTCGGCTCCTACTCATGAGAGTAGCTGATTGAGCCATACTCTTCATACTACTTCATCTTCGATTGTTTTCAAAATATGGCCAAATTTGTCGGCATGCAAATTCTTGGATATGGGATCATGAGCATAAAGTATGATGAAGATATGGCCTTGACCTTGGTGGTTCATCTTGAAATTGAAGAATGGGTCATACTCGTTGACAACTAAGATTAAATTCATTTAAATTTCACCACTTACTTTTAGGTTAGAACTTTACATGGTCGATCGGAGTACATTTTACATCAGGAACCTCAAAAAAAATACATCAAGGTCCATACATTTAGCATAAAGTACCCTAAAAGGAAACATTTTTGGTTCGACTCCTTCTCAAGAGATCAGTTGATCCGAGCCAAACTCTTTGAAAGTGTAAGATGGTTTACCTAGATGGGGGTTAATAGGTTTCTAACAAATTCTTTATAATCTTTTGCAAGTTTTAGGCTTTGCGGAATATAAGTGTGCCTAAATGCAAACTAGGTGAGGCAACCTAGATGATGATACAAGATACTTCAAGCACGAAGGCTATCATAAAGTAAACCACACAAGTAAGAGAGGGGTTAAGGAATAACCCAAGCACGCGTTGACGAAGATGTATTCCCGTGTTCACCACCTTTGGGAAGGGGGCTACGTCACGTTGGAGAGGTGTGAGGTTCCACGAAGGATTCCCCAACGCCACGAAGGCTCACCTTCTTCTCCGAGCCTATCCCACGAAGGAATAGCTCACTTACTCATGGTAGACTTTTAAGGTAGTCTCCAAACCCTCACAAACTTTCCACAGAGCAAATCACAAGCCGAAAGCCTTCGGGCGACCCTAGCCGCCCAGGATTTCCCACAAACCCAAGAGTAACAAGCTAACTCGAGGAACTCAAGGGGGAATGAAATTTGGCTTGCTGGAAACGTTTATCTGGACATCCTCTTGCTTTCTACCAAAGGGATTTGAGTTTGATTGGGTAGAATGGGAGATCCTAAAGAAATTGTGTTTCAACAATGGAGAGAGAGAGAGCTCCAAGTATGATATATGAACTGAATACCCAACCTACTTAAGCTGGAAGAAGAGGTATTTATACTCAAGGGAGAAATCTAGCCGTTTGAAGCACTTTCTGCGAAACTTGGTTTTAAGTTCGGTTGGACTGGTCCACACACCGGACCACCCGGTGTACAGCCCGGTCAACCGGAATCCAAACCGGGATACTCGCTGTGTGTGAGCCCGGATAGACTCAGTATACGAAACCGAGCATCCCGGTTTGGGCTCGGTTGACCGGCGCTGGTACCGGACCGTCCGGTCTGGGAACCGGTTCAACCGGCCTGATAACCGAGTTTGGCAGAGATGTTATCAAACTTAGATTTCTTTCTCCTCACTCTTTAGTGATGGAACAAGTGGGTGTATAGGATGTGTATAAGGCTTAGAAAAACATCCCCAGCAAGCTCATCGAGATAACCCCTCTTAATAGTGCGGTGTTCCTAAATACTCAAGAAACATATAAGAGGTAACACTCCGACACTTCTCTTCATTATCGAAATAGGGGCGTCTTCGATGATCTTCCAACATACCGGTGGACTAAAATCTGTTCAAGACACTGGTAGGTAGCATTATTCCGCACTAACTACGGTGTCATTGTCAACCAAAAACAATATAGGGTAAATTACCCTTTCAATCTCCCCCTTTTTGGTTGGCGATGACAAACCGAGCTAGAGTTCACAAGGATATAATAAAGAGCTATATACCAAGGAATTCCATAGAGACATATGTGAGCTCCCCCATAAAGTGTGCACTTGGTTGAATTTGCGTTTGAATGCAAGGTGCACCTAAATAAAGTATAGAGAGATTCCCACATGTCTTTATGGAAGCAAGCATAACATGACAAGATATAGAGCATGGATATCTATGCAAGGCTAGACAAATGAATGAAGTCCACATAGTCGTAGCACAATATACATAACCATGGTTCACACACATAGCACACGCTTATACAACATACGGAAGTAAAGCAAATAGTTCCAAACACGAAAGCAAATGGTAAGCACAATGCCATAAGAAGCAAAGATAAGGCAAAGGGCATTGTGCAAACGGCGAACCCTAGAAAAACCCTGGAAATGAACCCGTAGAGACCTAAAAGAACTCTACTCTTCTCCCCCATTGGCATCGAAATACCAAAAAGGAAGAGGAGTAGGGCGATGCTAACGGAACCCAACTAGAAGAACGTAGGACGCGGCGGAGGGTGAACAGGGGCATATTCGTCTTCATGGATCTCCTCTTCATCATCATCCTCGACATCATCATCATCAACAGAACCACGACGAGCAGCAGAGGAGGCACTAGGACCACCATGAGGAAACTGACTGGGGAAGTAACCGAAGAGCATGGCATTGTCAAGGGGCGGCATCTCATAGTTGACATAAGGAACAGGAGTCATCTCGGGACCATATGGAGGAGGAGTGACATGCTAGGTCACGAGAAACTCATTGTGCCTGCGCCGAGTCTCTTGGCTCATCTCAAGAGCCTTGTTGCTCACATCATAGGACGAGCGGCACATCTGAAACAGCCGCTTTAAGAAAGTGGCAGCACCACCCTTGGGCTTGGGATGTGAGGAGGAGGACTCTCCAACAGGACGACGAGAACCTGACCGAGTAGCAAAGTGAGGCTGAGGTTCATGGACAGCCTTGGTGTGCTGCTCGGAGGGGCTCATCGATGGAACCTCAGGAGACTGACCACGAAGATAAAGAGTAAGCTACTCTTGTTCCACACGCTCACCATCCATCACACCAGGAGGCACAACCCTGTTGAGCAGCTTTTGTACATATACGTAGAAGGTGGGGGTCATCCTATCCAAAGCAGCCTGGCGTAGCTCAAAGTACACAAAATCACAGCCATCAATCTTCCTCAACCTGTCAGGATGACAATAATACAGGAGGTTGGCAAAATACCCACGGAAGTTTGTAGTATCTCCAACTCGGCGAACAAGCAACTGACAAAAGATGCTCCCCAAGGTGTGGTAGTAAAAGTACATGCCAGAGATGCATGGAGGAGCATACTCAGAATCCTTCGGGTAGCAGAAGGCCAGACAGTCAGCAGGCTTGATCTTCTCACTATGAATGCAAAAACCACCTGGCTTATCAGAATAGCCCATGACCTCAACTAGATCCGCAAAGGTGGCACGGAAACGCCGCATGCCGGTCATCCACGACATAGTGCGGTCATCATCATCATGAAAATAGACTATGCAGAAGAACTGACGAATATACTCAGGATAGTAGTCCTCCTTGAGATACACAAGGTTAAAGAGATCCATTTTCTTCAAGGCATCATCAACAAAGCGATAATCTGAGGAAGCATACATGTTGCACCAGTCCACATTGAAAGCAAGAATGTTACCGTAGGAGGTGACCTTGAACTGAGTGTAAAAATGTTCCCACATCAAGGATTGAGTCTCAGTCCAAAACTTCTTGTCAGTGCCAGTGTAAGTGCGAGACTTGAAGAGATAGGGATTCTGCTTGTGAAGGGTCCGGTACATACCAATCTCCATATTCTTCAGGTTTTGAGAAGGTACATCTTCTTCGTCATCACGCACGGCAGGTTTCTTGCCCCTGGTGGCCTTGCTCTTGAAGCGACCAGAACAGGTGCTACCCTCTTCCTCATGCTGCACATACTGACTGGCTCGACGAGCCCTCTTACCCCTGCCGGTTTCCTCAGGCACATACTCATCACTCACATAGTCATCATCATCTGCACCTGTGAAAAAGAGATAGAGGTTTGGGAGCACAAGGATAAGTACACATGCCAAACAACAAAAACGGCGGAAAAACATGGATTTGGGAAAGTGCATGGTAGAAAAGAGACATTATAGAGAGATTCGGTGCTAGGGACGGTCTGACTGGCTCCCGAACCAGACGGTCCGGTGTCAGCACCGGACAACCGAACCGAAATCGGACAGTCCAGTGTCAGCACCGGAAAACCAAACCAGAACCAGACGACCCGGTGTCAGATCCGGTCTAACCGGGCCTGGAACCGAGTTGGTCAGGGAGGCCCCAAAGCTGATCTATGCAATGTAAAAGATCTACCATGTCTCAATACTTGCAGAAATACAAACTTCTCAAGAGAGGTAGGCCATGGTTTGATTTGGTTGGCATACAAGAAGGAAGGTGGGAACCCGAACTTGGCAAATCCATCAAAATGTGTAGCAAAACATGGGGATTTGACAAGGAAAAGGGAGAGGAGCAAGGGATTACCCGAGGACATGGCTTCCCGTGGAGGAAAGCCGCAAAAGCCCTTGAGGAAGAAGATTGCAAAAAGCTCCCAAACCACCACGAGATGGAGAGATTCCTTCAGTTGAGAGCCTCCAAAGGTCCTTCTCCGAGAAATGGTGGCCCGATCTATGAATCCTAGGGGTGGAAACACCCTAGGAGAGGGGGGAGGTGGGAGGGGCGGCAATGGAGAGTGGATGGGTCGGGGAAGTGAAGGGGTAATTTGTGGAGGAGTGGGGGTGTCCAGGGAAGAAGAAGGGAAAAAGATTTTTCAGATCACGGTGTGAGTTCGGTCCAACCGAGATGTAAACCGGACCGCTTGGTGCACAACCCAGTCAACTGAGCCATAAACCAAATCTACGGGAATTCTGACACGAGGGAGATTCGGTTTTCAGTCCGGTCAACCGGCTCCACAACCGGAGTACTCGGTTGAAAACAGGACTGGCAACCGAACTCGTTCAGTAACCTTCTGTCTGCAGACCAGGATAGACTCGGTTGAGAACTGGGCTAGAAACCGGACGGTCCGGTTCTGGAGACGGTTGGACCGGGCTAGAAACCAAACATCAGAAAAAACTTCGGAAAAGTTTGTGAAAACAGAAAAATTTCGAGAATGGCATGTGCAAGGAAGAAGATAGTAGACTCCAAAAGGGTAGAGGAGGCAGGTGATCTAGGCATGCCTATTGGAGAAGAACCAAATCAACACAGTTAATAGAAACAATAGGCATGATTCGAAGATATCAAGAGCCAGAAGAGACCAAAGTTGGCGGGGGATTTCTCCCCCTATGTTTAAGCACACATGTCATGGCGCCTCAAAGATAGATGCTTGGACCCATATGATGACACAAGATCAATTAATATCGCACGCATAGGTATGCATGAAACCAAGACATGGTAAAATGACTATCCCTATGTGTGTTGTGCGACTAGGCTACAAAGCAAGTTAAGAGCTGAAATATAATGCAAGAAGTGAATAAATCCAAGTTTTCGGGATCTATAATACCAAGTTCTCGCCTCAACATGACAAAACGGGCTTCATCCAAAGGCTTCGTGAAAATATCCGTCAATTGGAACATCGTTCCCATATGAGTGAGATTGATGTCACCATTTGCGACACGGTCACGTAGGAAGTGGTGGCGGATGTCAATATGTTTGGTGCAGCAATGTTGGACGGGGTTATTGGCAATCTTTATTGCGCTTTCATTGTCACATATAAGAGGCACCGTACCAAGAGACACACCATAGTCTTTCAAGGTTTGCCTCATCCATAACAATTGAGCGCAACAAGATAAAGCCTGAGAGTAGGAGTGAGAACAAGGTACCTAAAAATCCGTTTGACTGCCATCAAGTGGAACTCCTTAGGAGCGGATTGAAAACGAGCACACATTCCAACACTTAACATGATATCCGGCCTAGAAGCACAAAGGTAGAGCAAGGAGCCAGTCATGGAGTGATATACCTTTTGGTCCACATCCTTCTCACCTTCTCCAAGGCCAAGTTGCCCATAGAGTGGCATGGGTGTCTTCATGGGGTTGCCATTGGTCATCTCAAATTTCGCAAGCATGTCCTTCACGTACTTCTCTTGGGAGATGAAGGTTCCTTGAGCAAATTGCTTCACAATGAAGCCTAAGAAGTACTTCAACTCCCCCATCATGGACATCCTAAATTTCTGGGTCATCAACTCGGCAAAAGCTTTGTTATGAGATTCGTTAGCTCCACCAAAAATAATATCATCAACATAAATTTGAACAATAAACAAGCCACCCCCTTTAACCCGTTTGGTGAAAAGGGTGGAATCGACTTTACCCACGCCAAACCAGTCCATGAGTAATAAATCCCTAATGTGCTCATACCAAGCACGAGGAGCTTTCTTTAGTCCGTAGAGCGCCTTATGGAGTAGATACACATGGTTGGGAAAGCGTGTGTTTTCGAAACCCGGGGGTTGAGCCACATATGCAACCTCTTTCAAGGGACCATTAAGAAATGCACTCTTCACATCCATTTGATAAAGCTTGAAGTTATGAAAAGATGCATATGCAAACAAGAGAAGAATAGCTTCAAGGCGAGCAACGGGTGCAAAGGTGTCCTCATAGTCAATACCCTCTATTTGGGCATACCCTTGCGCCAGTAACCTTGCTTTGTTCCTTGTGATGGTTCCGTTCTCATCTTGCTTGTTCTTGAATACCCACTTGGTCCCAATAACATTGATGCGATGATCTTTAGGTCTCTCCACAAGAGACCAAACTTCATTGCGGGTGAAGCACTCGAGTTCTTCTTGCATGGCGATGACCCAATCCGGATCTCCACAAGAGGCTCGAAGTTGGACACAAAAGCATGATGGCCACAAAAGGTAGTGAGTTGCTTCTTCTTGTTGTGGGTCTCGATTCCTCTAGATATGCTTCCAAGTATATTATTGACTTGGAGTCCACTTGCAATAGAGGCAGACTTGATCTTTTGGATAGTTCCTTCATGATCAAAAAATTCATCCTTCGTTGGTCCTTGATCATTAACCGCATCTTGAGCTTGACCTTGATCTTGGGAAATTAGAACGTCTTCTTGGTCTTGCTCAATGGGTTGAAGGCTAGGTTCTTGTTCTTCGGTTTGCGAGAGTTGTTCGTTGTGAGGAACATTTGATGGTTCAACTTGAGTAGAGCTTGGCTCTTCTTGAATTGGGCTTGATTCTCCCCCATAAACATCTTGATCATGAGTGTGATGCTCGGTGGGCAAGATATGCCCAATTCCCATCAACTTGATGACTTGAGAGGAATCTCCATCGCCTACAACATGTGGAACAACTTGCCCCCCGTGGGGACCATTATCTTCCAAAAACTCCACGTCACAAGATACTTCAACACAACCATTGGCTTTGTTGTAGTATCTATAGGCGTGAGAGTTTTCCGCATAATCAACAAAGATAACCTCGATAGTTCTAGATTCGAATTTACCGAGTTTTTATTTCTTGTTCTTGACGAGGCACTTGCACCCAAAGACTCGGAAGTAGTTGACATTGGGCTTGTTCTTTGTGAGAATCTCGTACGGAGTCATGTCAAAGGGAGCTCGGAGGAAAAGCCGGGTCGAGTAGTGAACCGTGGTGGTGATGGCTTCTCCCCAAAAGTTGTGGGGTGACTTGTACTCACTCAACATAGTTCTTTCCATCTCAATGATAGTCCAGTTATTCCTTTCAACAACGCCATTTTGTTGAGGAGTATAAGGAGCCAAGAATTCATGCTTGATTCCCTCATCTTGAACAAACTCTTGCATGGTATAGTTCTTGAATTCGGTGCCATTGTCGGTCCTAATGGTCTTTATGTCCACTCCATGGGTGCGTTGAGCTTGCTTGGCAAAGATCATGAAGTACTTGTAGGTCTCATCCTTTGACTTGAGAAGGAATACCCAAGTGTATCTTGAGTAATCATCGACGATGACAAGACCATATCTCCTTCCACCAAGAGAATCATATGTTGATGGTTCGAAGAGATCCAAATGGAGAAGCTCCAAAGGTCTTGACATGGCCACCTTTGATATTGATGGATGACTCCTCCCATGTTGTTTTCCTGAAATGCAAGCACTACACACACGATCTTTCTCAAAAGACACACCGGTTGGTCCAACAATATGTTCACCCTTTAGGAGTTGTTTGAGATTTCTCATGTTGACATGGCCAAGGCGGCGATGCCAAAGCCATCCCTCATCAACTTTGGCCATTAGACATGTAGGAAGAGATTGACTCCCTTGCGAGAGGTCAACCACATAGAGGTCGTCTTCCACATATCCAACAAGGACCAACTTGAGATTATCACTCCTAAAGACTTTCACACAAGTTCTAAAGAAACAGGAATCATAACAGGCATCCACAGGAAATAGAAATAGGAATCATAACCGGCATCCGTAAGGAGGGAGCACTACTTGCTTCACAGAAAAAAGGAGCACTCCTCACTTTCGAACCAGCTTGCTGCAGGTGTGCTTGGTGCTTCCTCTTACTAGGGTACAGAGGTAGAGTAGTGCGAAGTAGGAAGGCTGGTCAGATCATAATGGTGAGCATCCAATGCAATGGGACGTTTTGTTTTTTTCCTAGCCAGATCAACCAATCTCTTGTCCAACACTTCAGTAGTACTTGTACTTGTACTAGTAGTACTACGAATGGCAATCTTTTGAGTATCCTCCCCCCAGATGGTTGTGAAGGAAGTGAAAATTTTGAAACCGGGAAAGTTTGAATTGCTACTCTATTGTAATGTAGTAGTAATACTTTTTGCCGCCAAGGACCAAAATGGTTCCTACCAACGCAGCTGACGAGCACGCCAGACATAGACACAGAGCCACCGACACAAGGAAGGTTGTCGGTCGACGCGTGTGTGCAGCACCACTTTGTGGACGAGGGAGAGATCAGCCAGCCGGGGTGTGGGGTGGTGAGGCTGGTCATAGTGGGGAGTAACTTAGTACTAACATGCATATGTTACTAGTCTAAGTTACTACCTCCATAGTGGAAAATAATATAGGTGTGGTATCATGCAAAGCCTCATTTATTGTAATGTAGAGTCATTTTGTCTGGAAATGTGTGATGTTAACATAGCTAGTTACCACAAGGTTCTCTTTCATCATTTAATTGCATGTCATGTCATCTAAATGTTTACTGTTGGCAATACATGTAGGACTATGTTACTACTACCCAAGTTACTCCAACTATGACTAGCCTGATGAGGGAGTGAAGGAGAGAGAAAACACATTTTTTTGCGTGCATACATATCATGGTCCTGAAATTTACTCTACTCACTATACCATGTACCTCGTGTTAGGAACCCATCCCAGCTTTGCTCTGACATCGCATCTCCTTCAAACCCTCCTCTTCATAGCTCTCTCGCTGCCTTCTCTGTGCTCATATAGTCTCTTCTCTCTCTTTATTTATTTAACAAAAAAAGGAAATAAATTCTTCTTACTTGAAAAATGAAATTGATTATTTTTTGTTTTTAATATCTTTGATTGTTTCCAAAAGATGGCCAAATTTGTCGGCATGCAAATTCTTGGATATGGGATCATAAGCATAAAGTACATTCGACATAAAGGACCTAAAAAGGGAAAATTCAATCAAGGTCCATACATTTAGCACACAGGACCCTAAAATTGAGCAAAGAAAACAGTCGGGTTTGGCTCCTTCTTGAGAGAGCAGCTGGTTAAGCCATACTCTTCATAATACTTCCTCTTTGATTCTTTTCAAAATATGCCCACATCTGTCGCCATGTAAATTCTTGAATATGGGATCATCAACATCAAGTATGATGTAGAGATATGGCCTTGACCTTGTGGTCGTTCGGCTTGAAATCGAAGATTTTTTCATACTTGTTGACAACTATGGTTAATTTCGTTGAAATTTCATCACTTACTTTTAGGTTAGCATTTTACATAGTCAGTGGGAGTACATTCTACATCAAGGACCTAAAAAAGGGGGAAATTACATCGAGGTCCATACATTTAGCACAAAGGACCCTAAAATTGAGCAAAGAAAACAATCGGGTTCGGCTCCTTCTCGAGAGAGCAGTTGATCAAGCCATACTATTCATACTACTTTCTCTTTGATTGTTTTCACAATATGGCCAAATCTATCGCCATGCCAATTCTTGGATACTCGATCATCAGAATAAAGTATGATGTAGAGTTATGGCCTTGACCTTGTGGTCATTCGGCTTGAAATCAAAGAATGTTCATACTCGTTGACAACTATAAGATGAATTTCGTTTAAATTTCACCACTTACTTTTAGGTTAGAACTTTAACAGTTGATTGGAGTACATACATCAGGGACCTCAAAAAAGCAAAAATTATGTCAAGGTCCATACATTTAGCATAAAGGACCCTAAAAGGAAAATTTCTGGTTCGGCTCCTTCTCGAGAGATCAGCTGATCTGAGCCAAACTCTTGATACTACTTCCTCTTCGATTGTTTTCAAAACATGGCCAGATTTGTTGCCATGCAAATTCTCTGACATGGGATCATCAGCATATAAAGTATGATGCTGATATGGCCTTGACGACCTTGGTCGTTCATATTGAAATCCAAGAATGTTCATACTCGTTGACAAGTAAGCTTAAAATAATCGTCTAAATTTCACCACTTACACTTTTAGACCTAAAAAGGGGAAAATTACATCGAGGTCCATACATTTAGCACAAAGGACCCTTAAATTAAGCAAGCAAAATTACATCAAGGTCCATACATTTAGCACAAAGGACACTAAAACCAAACAAGGAATTGAAAACAGTCGGGTACGGCTCCTCAAGAGAGTAGCTGATCGACAAAATCTTCTTACTTGCTTTTCAGAAAATAAATTCCTATCACTTGGAAAAATGAAATTGATTATTTTTTGTTTTTAATATCTTCGATTGTATTCAAAAGATGACCAAATTTGTCGGCATGCAAATTCTTGGATATGGGATCATACGCATAAAGTATATTCTACATAAAGGACCTAAACAGGGAAAACTACATCGAGGTCCATACATTTAGCACAAAGGATCCTAAAACTGAGCAAAGAAAACAATCGGGTTCGGAACCTTCTCAAAAGAGTAGCTGGTCGATCCTTACTCTTCATACCACTTCCTCTTTGATTGTTTTCAAAATATGGCCAAATTTGTCGCCATGCAAATTTTTGAATATGGGATCATCAAGATAAAGTATGATGTAGAGATATGGCCCTGACCTCGTGGTCGTTCGGCTTGAAATCCAAGATTTTTTCATACATGTTGACAACTATGCTTAAATTCATTGAAATTTCATCACTTACTTATAGGTTAGCATTTTACATGGTTGGTGGGAGTACATTCTACATCAAGGACCAAAAAAGGGGAAAATTACATCGAGGTCCATACATTTCGCAGAAAGGACCCTAAAATTGAGCAAAGAAAACAATCGGGTTCGGCTCCTTCTCGAGAGAGCAGCTAATCGAGCTATACTCGTCATACTACTTTCTCTTAGATTGTTTTCACAATATGGACAAATCTATTGCCATGCAAATTATTGGATACACGATCATCAGAATAAAGTATGATGTAGAGATATGGCCTCGACCTTGTGGTCATTCGTCTTGAAATCAAAGAATGTTCATACTCGTTGACAACTATAAGCTGAATTTCGTTTAAATTTCACCACTTACTTTTAGGTTATAACATTAACAGTTGATTGGAGTACATACATCAGGGACCTCAAAAAAGGAAAAATTATGTCAAGGTCCATACATTTAGCATAAAGGACCCTAAAAGGAAACATTTCTGGTTCGGCTCCTTCTCGAGAGATCAGCTGATCCGAGCCAAACTCTTGATACTACTTCCTCTTTGATTGTTTTCAAAACACGGCCATATCTGTTGCCACGCAAATTCTCTGACATGGGATCATCAGCATATAAAGTATGATGTTGATATGGCCTTGACGACCTTGGTCGTTCAGATTGAAATCCAAGAATGTTCATACTCGTTGACAAGTAAGCTTAAAATAATCGTCTAAATTTCACCACTTACACTTTTAGACCTAAAAAAGGGAAAATTACATCGAGGTCCATACATTTAGCACAAAGGACCCTTAAATTAAGCAAGGAAAATTACATCAAGGTCCATACATTTAGCACAAAGGACCCTAAAATTTGACCACTTAGACTTTTAGGTTAGAATTTTACATGGGTGTGGAAGTATATTTTACATCAAAGACCTAAAAAGGCAAAATTACATCAAGATCCATACATTTAGCACAAAGGACCCTAAAATTAAGGAAGGAAAATTGTCGGGTTCGGATCCTTCTCGAGAGAGTAGCTGATCGAGCCATACTCTTCATACTACCTCATCTTCGATTATTTTCAAAATATGGCCAAATTTGACGGCATGCAAATTCTTGGAAATGGGATCATGAACTTGGTCGTTCATCTTGAAATCCCAGAATGGTTCATACTGATTGACAACTAAGCTTAAATTCATTTAAATTTGACCACTTACTTTTAGGTTATATTTTTACATGGTTGGTCAGAGTACATTTTACATCAGGTACCTGAAAAAAGCAAAAATTATATCGAGGTCCATACATTATCATGAAGCTCCCTAAAAGGAAAAATTTCTGGTTCGGCTCCTTCTCGAGAGATCAACTGATCTGAGCCAAACTCTGCATACTACTTTCTCTTTGATTGTTATCAAAATACGACCAAATTTTTTGCCATGCAAATTCTCTCATATGGGATCATCAACGTAAAGTATGATGGCTGATATATATGGCCTTGACCTTTGGTCGTTCGGCTTGAAATCCAATAATGGTCATACTTGTTGACCAGTAAGCTAAACAAATCGTCAAAATTTCACCACTTACACTTTTAGGTTAGAATTTTACATGGGCATGGAAGTACATTTTACATCAAGGGCCTAAAAAGGGAATATTACATCGAGGTTCATACATTTAGCACAAAGGAACCTAAAATTAAGCAAGGAAAACAATCGAGTTCGGCTCCTTCTCGAGAGAGTAGCTGATCGAGCCATACTCTTCATACTACTTCATCTTCGATTGTTTTCAAAATATGGCCAAATTTGTCAGGGCGCAAATTTTTGAATATGGGATCATGACCTTGGTCGTTCATCCTGAAATCCCAGAATGGTTCATACTCATTGACAACTAAGCTTAAATTCGTTAAAATTTCACCATTTACTTTTAGGTTATATTTTTACACGGTTGGTCGCAGTACATTTTACATCAGGGACCCGAAAAAAGCAATAATTGCATTGAGGTCCATACATTTATCATAAAGCTCCCTAAAAGTAAAAAAATTCCGGTTCGCCTCCTTCTTGAGAGATCAGTTGATCTAAGCCAAACTCTACACACTACTTCCTCTTCGATTGTTTTCAAAATAGGGCAATTTGTCGCCATGCAAATTCTCTCATATGGGATCATCAACATAAAGTATGATGTTGATATGGCCTTGACCATGGTTGTTTGGTTTGAAATCCAATAATGGTTATACTCATTGACAAGTAAGCTTAAAATTTTCGAAATCTCACCATTTACACTTTTAGGTTAGAATTGTACATGGGCGTGGATGTACATTTTACATCAAGGACCTAAAAAATGAAAATTACATCGAATTCCATACATTTAGAACAAAGGACCCTTAAATTAAGCAAGGAAAACAGTCGGGTTAGACTCCTTCTCTAGAGAGCAGCTGATCAAGACACACTCTTCACACTACTTCATCTTTGATTGTTTTCAAAATATGGCCAAATTTTTCAGCATGCAAATTCTTGGATATGGGATCATATGCATAAACTATGATGTAGATATGGCCTTGACCTTGGCTGTTTGTCTTGAAAATCCAAGAATATGGTTCATACTCATTGATAACTAAGCTTAAATTCATTTAAATTTCACCACTTACTTTTAGTTTAGAATTTTACATGGTCAGTGGGAGTATATTTTACATCAAGGATCTAAAAAGGGAAAATTACATAGAGGTCCATACATTTATCACAAAGGACCCTACAAAGGAAAACTTTCTGTTTTGGTTCCTTATCGAGAGACCAGTTGATCCGAGCCAAACTCTTCGTACTACTTCCTCTTTGATTATTTTCAAAATATGGCCAAATCTGTTGCCATGCAAATTCTCTGATATGGGATCATCAGTATAAAGTATGATGTTTATATGGCCTTGACCTTGGTCATTTGACTGAAATCCAAGAATATTCATACTCATTGACAAGCAAGCTCAAAATCATCTAAATTTCACCACTTACACTTTTAGGTTAGAATTTTACTCGGTGTGTGGAAGTACATTTTACATCAAGTACCCAAAAAGGGAAAATTACATCGATGTCCATACATTTAGCACCCCCCTAGAAATAAGCAAGGAAAACAGTCGTGTATGGCTCCTTCTCGAGAGAGCAGCTGATCGAGCCATACTCTTCGTACTACTTCATCTTCGATTGTTTTCAAAATATGTCCAAATCTATCGGCGTGCTAATTCTTGGGCATGGCATCATCACCATAAAGTATGATGTTGACATGGCCCTGACCTTGGTCGTTCGGCTTGAAATCCAAGAATTTTGATACTCGTTGACAACTAAGCTTAAATTTGTTCAAATTTCACCACTTACACTTTTCGGTTAGAATTTTAAACAGATGGTGGGGGTACATTTACACCAAGGATCTAAAAAAGGTAAAATTACACTAAGGTCCATGCATTTAGCATAAAGGACCATAAAATTTAACAAAGAAAACAGTCGGGTTCGGCTCCTCGAGAGACCAGATGATCAGGCCCTACTCTTCATACTACTTCCTCTTCGATTTACAAGAAAGATTTATTGTGGAGGGAATTGGGAGTAGAGTAGTACTATTCTGAAGGGAACTGGAGCAGAGGAACATGCGTCCATTTTCATTTTATTCAACCTCTCCTATATGCTCTATCCCCACTTCTATGCCAAGCACCGCCATTCTTCTCCTCCACAATGCCGCTTTCTGATCTTGTTCAATACATACTATAAGAGTGTTTGTTCTTCTCCCTGTCCCGCCTGCTGTCATCGATGTTCCCTCTTTTACAAAAAACCAAATCAAGTCACTTTCCCAACTTCCATCAGCTCCATTGCGATGGAAGGACCGAGCAAGGATAGTGATGATTCTGAGCTATTCCAGCATGTTTTTACCGAAGGCCCGCTTGAAGAACTCATACCCAGATGCGACGTCATCACCGCCGCGAGCCTCGCTGGTTCGTCCAAACATCTTCTTGACTAAGCAAAATATAGTGCAACTTTACATGCTTCTCAGCCATTTGGCCTCCCCTGTGTTCTTCATTCTCACCCGACTAAGAAACCATGGGAATGCAACGAGTACTTCGAGGGCAAGGGCACGACATGCAAGCTTACGCCGCTGGACAGGTTCTCCTCCAACGCTGTGTTCCCGAATTGTATGGGTAAGCAGTGGGTAGGTTCCAATGGAGATTGGATCACCACTGTTGGATCCGAGTGCAAGTGGGAGCTTGTCAATGTGTACACTCATCAACACATTCCTCTCCCACAAGTCAATGAGTTTGTACCCACCAATGATCCGTTTACATTCATGCATAATGATCGCCCTATTCTCATCCGGAAGATTGTTATTTGCCGAGCTCCCACAGTTACGACGGATTATTTAGATTTCTCTCTTGTCTCTATCTTTGACTACTCAATTGCTACCCTTGATGGTAATGAGTATGCATGGACAGTTCTTGAGAACCAGTTCTTGTGCTATTTCAGATACATCGATGCACTTATCGACAAGGGTCTGGTGTTTGTAGCCATTGAGAGTGGTGGTGTTTATGTATGGAATCATATGTATTTTGGTAAGTTTGATCCATTCCTATTCTAAACACACTAGGTTCAGAATTATTGGATGTAAACTAGTGTTGGCTGATTTGGCCGTCATTTCTTTTTGTAGGTCCTATTATGCTCCCGTCACCACCTGTTGCGCATCTCGAGGAGGGCAACCTTGATGCCATAGATGATGACGAGCACGAACCTGGTTTATTATGGTTCTTAGCAATATCTCCAGATGAATCTCACCTTCTTCTTTTCCATACCATGGGCATTACTGATGAGGAGTTTTATGGTGGTACTTATTATGGTCATGGCAATCCTATTGCTGATCATAGTGTTGATCGTTGTGGTCGCACTTGTGGCACCTATGCTACTAGGTTTGGCTGCAAGGTGTACTCAAAGGACACTGCTTACTTGTATCCACCTAAGCCATGGATAGAGATTGCTAACCTGGGAGCATATTCCCTTTTCCTTGGATTGAACTATCCGAATAATATTGTGGTAGGCGATGCAAACGTTGACCCAAGATATCTGACATGAAGCAACTATGTCTACACCTCCCACCATGCAATAGGACTTGGATATACGCCATTTCCTAAAATATGTTGTTTCAGTCTAAATACCGAAGAAGTAGATGTTGGTTTCTCAACCAATGTTGCATGTAAATCTCCGGAGACTCCATTATGGTTCATCCCGAGCATCGCCAATGCCCGTGATTGGAACCAAACTACCGTAAGCAATCGTAATACTATGTAATAGGATAGCTCAATTTAGATCAAGTGCAATAGATGGTCTTGCTTTTCTTTTGTAACTTGGCCTTGTCACAAACTCATAATCTAGACAAGGCTTTAGGCATTTTGAGTTGCCTATGGAGGTCACACATAGGCATTGATGTGAGAACGAGGCGTGCACACAAAAGCAGACTTGATCATCAATTTTGTTTCTTCCAATGATGAGTGTTCGGAGAAAAGGGCAAACTGAATTTGTCACTTTGAAATGCTGCCGAATATGTCCAAGTGCCGCTAAATGTGAACTAGGAATCTGTCGATATTTTTCTTTCTTATTATGTACTTATGAATCTTTCAAATGCTACTGAACTTGTCAAAAGTTTTCTTTGGTACTTGTTCAGATCAACCGGCCAATTGCAGAATATGGTCTCGCTTTCCTTTTGAATCAGGCCTTGCTACATCTATTGAATTTCAATGTCCGCATTGCAGAATCTGTCATTTGTTTTGGTCACTGTCTATGTACTGCCAACTGGTCACTTTGAATGTTGTGCTGACTCTATCAAGTGCTGATGAATATCAACCGGGAATCTATTTGATATTTTCACAGTCTTATTCTATACTGCTAGATCTTTCAAATGCTACTGAATTTTTCGAATGCTCTGTCGTTACTATTAGTACAACATTTTGTAGAACAAATTGTAATGTACTGGTACTTGTTTAGATGAAGTGCATTAGATTGTCTTGCTTTTGTTTTGAAACTTAGCATTGTCACAATTATCTACATTAGTCTTGGGCAGTTTGGGTTGCATATGGGCGGTCACACAGGCATCGACGTAAGGAGGAGGTATTCACACAGAAGAAGACTTGGTCATCAATTTTGCTTGATCCGATGGTATCTCCGAAGAATAGGGCAAACTGATGGTGCGCCAAGTTTTTTTCTACCTTATTCTATACTGCTGAATTTTGACATGAATAACTACCAAAAAGAATTATCGCTTTTCCCCTCCCTCTCTGAGGTCTTTGTTTCGAATCCGGCCAAGCACATCACAATGCAATTTTTATTAACCAGGAGAAGAAATCTAGTTGCTCATTCGGCCCCTCTTTAGCATAGAACATTTTTATTCGGTCTTTTCGGGGTCAGGGGGCTGCTGACCATAACCTAGTGAAATTTTAAAAAGGAGACAATCGAGCATAGCCGACCTTTTAGGGGTCAGGGGACTGCTGAGCACAACAAACTAAAATTTGAGAATGAATCCCATGAAGCATAGCCAACAAAGTATAACCCATGTATAGCAGCCTATGTAGAATAGCCAAACTCTTTTTAATTCGGCCTTTTGGGTATTGCCCCCACCTCTCAAAATAAATAAAAAACTCTGCCTACCCATGTTTTTAAGAAAATACTCCATTATGTGGAATTTTATAAATTGAGATGCCAGGAGCGCTACTCTTTTATATTTTAAAAGAGATAAACATAGACACGCAAAATATTTTTAAGAAGACTAATACATAAATTATAGTACTAATAAAAGTTTAATGATATTTATTTTATAAATATCTTTATTGTAGTGGCAATGCACTCTGTTTACATTTATTTGATTTGAAGGTCTTTTGTTTGAATCGTATCTTGGGTTTACATTTTTTCTTCTAGCAATATCGCACTACGGAGAGGCTGACATCACGGACCCAGTTTGTTTTGAGGGTGGGTTCGAAAAAAAAGTTTAAATACTTGTACAGAGAGGCTCGCATCAGGGACCCAACAGACAGAACATACAAGGCTGCATTAGGGACCCACAAGCCAGAACATGCTAGAGAGGCTGACATAAGGGCCCCAGCAGTAAGACCATACAAGGCTGCCACGGTGAAAACAGCGGACACAGGCGAAAAAAAATCCATCACACACACCTTGCACTTACAGAAAAGCTGACATGTCAGACCCAACAGGCCCAAGCATATCCCATGAAATTAGGCTATCAGCCCCAAGCATAACCCAATACCTTCGAATTCATCCTTTTCGTGGTCTTGTGGCCATCGACCATAGCCCATTCAATTTAGGAGAGAACCCATGGAATATAAGCCATGAAAAATAGGGCATACGCCCCGAGTTAGCCCAAAATCTTTTTAGTTCGGCCTTTATGACCATTTTTTGTACTCTGAGGATGACATCTAGGACCCGAATAAACAGTCTAACATACACACATTTCTTTCAAATAGAGGTTGTCCGCTGGGACCCACCATAGACACGATTCCTGCACAGAGGTGGTTGACATCTGGGACCCAGCAAGTTGCCATGGTCAAAACAGCGGACATGGCCAAAAAACATCCATCATACACATGTTTCATTTATGGTAGATGTGTCGGGTAGCGTTATCAACTTCGGAACAGGGTAGCTAACGCACAAAAAAATTCCATCATACACACATTTCTTCTAATGAGAGGATGACATGTGGGTCCTAGGAGGTTGATTAAACGGTATATTTATCGAGCAGCGCTATCAACTTCAGAACAGGGTAGTGCGAGCGACGGAAAAAAATTCCATCATACACATGATTCTTCTAATGGGAGGCTGCCATGTGGGCCCTAGCATACTGACTAAACGACAGACACATCGAGCAATGTTATCAAGTTCAAATCAGGGAGGCGTGGTCGAAAAGTATGGTCCACTAGAGACACTGACATCTGGGACCCACATGCCTCAAAATTCTTCGGCGAGTCAACATCACGCGAGGAAATGAAAATCTTGCTTCTTCCATGGGCTGGCCGAGCTGCCTCCATGTTTTTAGTGGATCCATCATAGTAGAGGGCCGGGAAACTGGAAAAAAAAAGTTTTCCATCGGGCACGGCCGAGCCGAGAATTTCTTCGCGGAAGACGCGCCTTCTACGATGACCGTTGGGCCAAGTCGTTGCGGAAGGAAACTTTTCTTGTAGTGAAACCACATGGATCCACTAGATGTCAGTGCATGTGTGTTCTTTTCATAAACCACATGGATCTACTAATTTCATTGAATGCGTGTTCTTTTCATATACCACATGGATCCACTAGATGTTATTGCATGTGTGTTCTTTTCATAAACCACCTTGATCCACTAGATGTCATTGCATGTGTGTTCTTTTCATAAACCACACGGATCCACTAGATGTCATTGCATTTGTGTTATTTTCCTAAACTACATGGATCCACTAGTGTCATTGCATGTGTGTTCTTTTCATAAACCACATGGATCCTATGGATGTCATTGCATGTGTGTTCTTTTCTAAAACCACATGGATCCACTAGATATCATTGAATGTGTAGTCTTTTCATAAACCACATGGATCCACTAGATGTCGTTGCATGTGTGTTTGTTTTATAAACCACATTGAACCACTGATGTCATTGCATGTGTGTTCTTTTCATAAACCACATGTATCCACTAGATGTCATTGCATGTGTGTACTTTTCATAAACCACACTGATCCACTAGATGTCATTGCATGTGTGTTCTTTTCATAAACCACACTGATCCACTAGATGTCATTGCATGAGTGTTCTTTTCATAAACCACATTTATCCACAAGATGTCATTGCATGTGTGTTCTTTTCATAAACTACATTGATCCACTAGATGTCATTGCATATGTGTTCTTTTCATAAACCACACTGATCCACTAGATGTCATTGCACGTCAATACTAGAAAAGTTGTCTCTTACAATGGACGATTTTCGTGGTTGAAGGCCCGTTTTTCGTGGCTAAAAAATCTTCTATGATGGATGCGCTTCGCGGTAAAAGCCCCATCACAAAGGAATCTACCATGGTTTTTCTGACCGTGGCGGATCGCACCCTTCAACCACGAAAACTTCTTCCATCGTAGATCTGTTCGCCAGCCGCATTGACTGCTGACGTCATGCAAACTGCCACGTGGCAAACACCGTTAACACCTAGTTACCGCCGTTCATAGCGAAAGAATCCTTGGTAGAAGCCAGGCCCAGCCAAGGCCTTCTAATAATTAAGTGGGCTGACCCATTAGGAAAGCCCAATAAGATTATAGCCCGTTACTGTTTCTTCCGGCACTGTTTGAAATGGGCCCAAAAGATGCGGCCAACAGCAGCCCGCAAATTTCAGGCCCGTTACTATTTCGTCCTACAGAAGCCCACATCGTTCAAATACTGTCTGGCCTGTTAACAACCTACGTCAAATAGGCCCGATACTTTTAAGGCCCACGGCCAGCCTGTCACTATTCTCACAGCTCGTCCTGGGCTACGAACGGCCCACTTTTGAGAAGGTTCAATACTGTTCTGGACTTTTACTATACGGTTAGTTAACCTTTAGGGACCACCAGCGGCCTGCAACTGTTCTGATCTGGTACTATTCTAGCCTGGCAATATGTTCGTCCTGTTATTGTTCTTGTCTGGTATAATTTTCGGCATGCTACTGTTCTGGATTGTTACTGTTCTGGTCATTTACTATTCATGTCCGTACTGTTGTGGACCTTTACTGTTCTAGCCTACCACTTTTCTGGTCTGTTACTATTCTAGCCTGTTACTGTGCATAGTTGCCACTGTTCTAGCCTGCTGGTGTTCCGGCTTGTTACTGTTTGGGCCTGTTATTGTTCTAGTCGGTTACTGTTTCAACGTATTACTGTTCTAGTCTGTTACTATTTTGGCCTTTTGCTGTTTTGGCCTGTTACTGTTCTAGCCTGTCACTGTTACTAGTTGCCACCTAAGGGTAGGCCCATTACATTCACGGACACCTACAGTTTCGGCCTTTCTGAAGCCCATGAAAATATCATAAAATCAGTATAATTATGAGCATCTTTTACTGTCCATGGTAGGCCCAATACAAGAAGGGAAAATAACAAAACCCTATACTATTACCTGATCGACCTAGCTGGTGCAGTTATGGTACCGCCATGCATGGACGGCGTCAAATAAATGCATACATGGCCTATGCGAGTTATCTAGATATTACATCAGCTGCAAACTTCTTAAAAATATTACATAATATGAACAAAAGAGAAAGAGAATTCAGCATTTCAGTTGCCAATCAAGTTGATAGCAGATTCCTCAATTTGCTTTCTCAATCCGTCAACTGCATCTCCCTTTGAGTGTGACAGCTGCATTGGAAAACCACCTTGAGACATGATCTTGTAGTCCCCTCTTTGGTGGCGATAGCAATAATTGCAGTCTGAAACTAACTAATAACAAGTTAATACAACAAACAAGACAAACTACTCATAGCTAAGAATGAACCAGGTAGGAATTATAACTGCATAATACGAACTTGTAGAGCACGAATGCAAACCACGAATGAACTATATAGTAGAGGATAGATATGTCGTTGCCTAGGACGAACTAGAACCAGATACGAGATATAATGTTGTGGCTTGTGAACCTATAGAACAGGACAAACAAGTATTAGACAAGTATGCCAACAATGAAATGAGCAATCAAACAAATTGTTTCTTAAAATTTCAGTATAAACTAGCCAGGTCATTTGAGCGAATATATATGGAAGCATTGGTATCTCCTGGAATGCAAGAGACGTTGGGTCACTCGGAATTTGCAGTGAGCTACACAATGGCATGCAGTAACTGTCGTATCTAAGAATCAACCACATAGAAATTATTAACGCATCATACCAGAACTTGTCGAGAAGGAATGGAAAACATGAATGAAATGTACAGTAAAGAATAATTATGCCGTTGATTAGGACGAACCAGCAACAAAAATATATACTGGCATCCCTGGTAGACCTATAGGCTGTGCAAACCAACATGTTCAGTGTTGCCTTTTTGAGCTCTACGCAAAGAAAACGAAAATAGTCAGTGTTGCAGCTTTTGAAGAACCAGATGGCAGCAACAAAATTATAATCGAACTAGTATGAAGAGTTTGAACGGGTACCACATGATAGTAGAATGATGCCAGGGAGGAAATAATAGTAGGAACTTAGCTCAAGAATAACCAGATAGAGTCAGAATTGTGGAGTAGGGAATCCACACTAATATTTTCAATTGATATTACATTTTGCAAGAACTACACAATAGCAGGCATTTAGTTGTGTACGGAGCAGCTAAGATAAGAACATGTGCATGACAAAATAACAAACATGTGCATGACTTGAAATTTGTAGACCAACATGTCTAGTGACTTTGTATGTACTAGCACGAAGAACAGGCATGCCAAGTGACTTGTATGTACTAGCACGATTACAAAAATGCAGTTCATTGCGACAGGCTTGAACCTACTATACCGCTGACAAAACAAAAACGGGTTGGAGATTTGAGGGTTGTTTGGTTTAGAGGATGTCATTTAGGGGATGAAAATATCCCCAACCAGCTGGTTAGGGTTTGCGATTTTTTATGTTTGGCTAAAGTGGGACAAAAAGTGGTTAGGGATATCCAGTCAAAATCTACAAACATGAAACACTTCGGAGGAGCTATCCAAAAGTGGTTGAGCTCATCCATCTATTTTTGTAGGATATTCTCAACAACCATTTTGAGCCAAAAGTGGTTATCCATATCCCCTCCACCCTCTAAACCAAACACTAGATAACAACAAAAAAATGTGGATATCCGTTGTCATCAACTGGATAGCCACTAAATCAAACAGATTACCTTGGTCGGAGAGGCGTCTAAGCATCGTCGGTGTCGTGCGAGTGATGTCCAGGTCACCGAGGGTGCTGCGGTTGTGGTGGCTGTTGTCATCGGGGAAGCAGATCTTGGGCAGTCGATGCCGGTGCAGTCAACGGCGATGACCATGTAGTTGGTCTGGAGTAGTGGACATGGAACTTGTTGAACTATATCACATCTGGTGGACAACGGTGAAGCTGCTCCGGTACGGTTGGGTAGCTTTCGGCAGCGGGGAAGTAGAGGTGGGCGATTGACAATGCCATAGGCACAATCAATGAGACCACAACTCTAGTGGAGTGGTAGAGAGACCCGGTGAACGAGATCCGATGGGGTGGGCATCGATGAAGCGTCTCCGGCAGCCGTGGAATTGCCACTGGTCGGTGCGCGTGGTGGTCGTGGAGGTGAGGACGTGGGAGTGAAACCTGGGATTTTGGGAGGGCCAGCTAGAAAAATTGCACGAATCAGGACTATGGAGGTGAACAAAAAAATAATTACGATTGTGCCCCCAAGCTACCGACTTCAGCATGCCCATAGGGCGTCGAAACAATGGGTAGAAAAGGAATTTTAACGTCAAAAGTTTTTGAAACGGAGGGTTGCGAAATGCTTCAAAGTCGGTCTCTAGTTTTGCCGTTCGATTGAGATTTTGAATTTGGCTAATAATAGAAAAATGGTAATCCCCCGGTGGGAGATTTTGCCTCAAAGTTTTTGAAACAGTGGGGCGGGAAATGCTTCAAGGTCGGTATGTGATTTCCCTGCTCGACTGAGATTTGAATTTGGCTACCGGACAAATAATAATAATAGAAAAATGATTCTATATGGTGGGAGACTGTTCCTCAAAGTTTTTGAAATGGTGGGGCGAGAAATGCTTCAAGGTTGGTGTGTGAATTTGCCACCTAATTGAGATTTTGAATATGGCTACCAGACAAATAATAATACTGTAATAGAAAAATGGTACTCCATGATGGTATATTTTGCCTCAAAGTTTTTGAAACGGTGGGGCGGGAAATGCTCAAGGTCAGTGTGTGATTTTGCCACTCGATAGAGATTTTGAATTTGGATACAAGACAAATAATAATAATATAAAAATGGTACTCCCTGGTCAGAGGATTTGTTCAAAGCTTCTGAAACGGTGGGGAGGGAAATGCTTCAAGGTCGGTGTGTGATTTTGCCGCTCGATTGAGATTTTGAATTTGGCAAGAGTCCAAGTAATACTAGAAAAATGGTACTCCATCGGTGGGAGATTTTGCTTGCAAATGTTTGAAACGGAGCGGCACGAAATGCATATGAGTAGGTTCAGATTTTGCCGCTCGATTTTACGATTTTGAATTTGGCTAGTGGCAAATTAATAATAGAGAAAGATAGTTGTAGACCAGTACGCTATTTGGTCAGGAATTGAAGGCCGAGAGTCACATCAACTGACCATCCATTACATAATTGCGCAGAACATTGGTAAATTTTGCTGCTCAACTGAGATTTTGAATTTGGCTAGAGTACAAGTAATAATTTGAAAAAATGCTACTCCCTATGTTTAGGAATAAAAAATATTCACATAGAAAAAATAATGTTACCTCCATCTCCGAAATTGTTTGGGCTGTAGGTTTTTACTCACGATTAAGATTTTGAATTTGGCTATAGTCCTAGTAACAAAAGTTATGATCGAACCCCACCACCCAACCAGCAATTTCACAATCTCCATTGGTCATCAGTATGATAGATAAAACATAATTTCATAGTATACGAAAGATTAAACATGGGGCCCGAATATTTCGTGTAGGAGGGAGCTTTTTCCTCTCGATTCAGAATTTGAATTTGGTGATAGTCCATGTAATAACTAAAAGTAGACTATACTTCCCTCTGCTCACGAATCCAAGGCTTGGTCACATCAACTGATCATCCAGGACCTTGCTCAAAGTATCCTTTTTCTGGACGAAGGGGTAGAAAATTGGATACCATGATCTCGGATTCAAAAATATTACAGGGAACGGCGGGAGGACTTGTGGGTCCAGTACGGTTTTGAATGTGACTACTCCAAGTAATAGAATGGAAAAATTGTATAAGGTCTTTTTTTTTGCGGGTCGTACTCCATCTGTTCATCAATCCATTTAGACGTGAAAGAGAAAGTTGAGCTCCAATTCAAAATGTAGTTCCATTTATCACATGACGCGTATGAATATGGTGTGCAACAAAGGGCTAAGGCATTGTTTTGAGAACCTGAACCTTATGATCAATGATCTTGGACAGCAGCACTTGTAACATAACGTACTGTATCATACTAGTACATATTGGTGCATCCATACATAACCAGTTTGTGGCATTTGTTGCACAAAACATAGAAACAATTTCTTTTTTTGCATCTAGCATAGTTTATTTTGTGTAACATAAAGATTCATAGTTCATATATATATAATATCAATAAATTAGTCATACATATTAATAACATCATCCTAATTTGCTAAAATCTCACGTCAGCTCATACTTAACAAGTTGAATAAGAGAGAAGTTCCATGTTCATAAACCATTATTCATACATGCAAGCTCCATTTATTCATAGATTTCCCGTACTGGAGTAAATTACTAGCAAAGTCCACCTGTTCATAATTGATACTAATGACCTTGCATCTCCACTAGTTCTTTCATTAAAATTGGCATGTACTTCTTCCCAAAATTGTTGGAAAGCCTGGTCGACTCCAACAATTGTTTGATGATACAAAGCAAAGTATAAATCATTGTCCTCATCCTCGGACCATGGAGCTTCTCTTTTCTTCACCTTGCTACAAAGAATCATCTACATTAGAAAATTGATGAGCTTTAACCAAAAATGCTATGAAGAACCCTGGAGATTATCATTTCTTCACCTTGTTCTGGTGGCGCCGGCATGGGAAGGTGACGGTGCGGCTGCTAGTGCCGGATCCGGAGCTAGTGGCGGCGCGGGTGCTCGCGGTGCCACTCCTGTGAGTTCGTTAAGGGAGTTGCAATAGTGTGTAGTCATGCCGGAGGGTGCTTGGCCTCTGGGATCCGATCATTCGAGGCAAATCCTGGCCACGGTGCATCGAATCCGGCAAAGCTCGGCGGTGCATTTGTGGCCGGGGAAAATGGCTTGTGGCGTCCGATTCCAGTGATGTAGGATACCCGGAGAAGCACAGAGGGTAGCTGGCCATCATGGAGCACAGATCCGATGAAGGGCAGCAGCGAGGGCAGCTGGCCGACAGTGAATGTGCGGGTGGGGGAGAAAAAATAAAGGAGTCGAGGTCGTGGTGGCAAGTCCTATATTTATTCTCCTCTAAACGTGATATGGGCTAGGGTTAGGTTCGGTGCGGGTTCGGCCGTTAGAGGAGTAAATTTACTCCTCCATTGTCGTTTTGGGGATGGGTTAGAGATGCTCTAACCCATCAGGTTAAGATGTTTATTTGGGCTAGGTGCAAAACATTAAGCCACAAACCGTGCTAGTCACAAAAAAGGTCATGTTTCTGTGTTCTATGCAACAAATGCCAGAAAGACTGGTGTTAGATGCAATTTTCTCCATCCACACATATATTAGTACACAACAATCCAACCTTGCAGCATATAAAGCACCAATATTAAGCAGGCTAGCAATCTAGAGATCACGCATTCAGGAATCATACTACTACCATATTGGTGCATTTTGTTCCCCAATAGTACCTCTATTGATACTATAAGGATCTTTAGCAAGCTAAAACATCTTTGCTAAAAACGGATATATTTTGAAATGGAGGAAGTACAATATAAGGTACCATACAAATTATAGACATGCCACAACAAGGAAACAACCCAAGTTCATATCAAGTGCAGAATAGTGCACTAACAAATACTTTCAGCTTCAGGTTCCATTTCACGACAAAGGGACTGACCTCAGCTGTTAGTGCTCAACCACAAATACTGAGCATCTTCTCTCCTTATTTTCTATGGAATGCCACTACTAGAGAAAAGGCTATAGGAGACATCCTTATAGGAGGCGCATTTATACCATATGCGCCTCCTATAAAATAGGCGAGGCGCACTTCCCTGGCATGCGCCTCTAGTATCAAAATAGGCGAGGCGCATATTATAAGGAAGTGCCTCCTATAATCCCTGTATGGACGAAATCTGGCAGCCCCAGATTATGCAAGGCGCATGCTAACAATATGTTCCTCCTATATATCATATAGGAGAGGCACATGTGTGAAGAATGCACCTCACATAAGCTATGTGGGCCCGAGATGAGGTCGGTGGTCGAGTATGCGAGGCGCATATGATCATATGTGCCTCCTATATTTGATAATATGCGAGGCGCATGTAGCCAAGTGCTCCTCAAGTATCTCCTATCGGCCCGGATGGAGATAGGTGGCCACAAAGGCGAGGCGCATATGACCATATGCGCCTCGTATGGTTTGGGATATAGGAGGCGCATATGTAGCACTATGCGCCTCCTATATGCATGCTCCAGTGATGGCTCAGTGTACGGCGCCAAAAAAATGCTGGTGCGGTGTTGATGTCAAGCTCGTTGGGAACCCCAAGAGGAAGGTATGATGAGCACCGCAGCAAGTTTCCCTCAGTTATGAAACCAAGGTTTAATCGAACCAGTACTTGCAAGGAAACACCCCAAAGGTGTTACTAGCTGAGCCTTGGCAGGGCGCACTACCGGTGCTAGTAGCAACGTGGAGACCTGCACAACACAACCGTAGAACTTTGTCCCGAACTTGCGATGAGGTTGTCAATCTCACCGTGTTTTGCTGACAACAAAGGAATAAACGTATCGAATGGAAAGAAGTAATAGTTTGCAGAAAGTAGACACAAAGCAGTAAATAGTTTGTAGATTGTATGTAAAAGAAAAGGACCGGGATCCATAGTTCACTAGAGGTGGCTCTCCTTAGATAGAAAACATGCTGGGTGAACAAATTACAGCGGGGTAATTGACAAACAACGAGAAAGCAATACATGCATACACTAATCATCTTGACTCCTTTGAGACTTGACTAGGCATTACAACATTATACATAGACCGCCATCCAACTGCATCTATGACTAATAATCCACCTTCAGGTTATCATCCGAACCCCCTCCAGTATTAAGTTGCAAGCAACAGATTATTGCTTTACGAACTGCGTGTAAAGTAAACAATACGATTGGTCTATGAACAAAGGATTGTTGTTTTCTCCCTAGTAGCAACAGCACATCTAGTACCTTAGAGATTTCTGTCACTTCCCCAGATTACCAGAGGCATGAACCCACTATCGAGCATAAATACTAACTCTTGGAGTTGCTAGCATCTACTTTGCCAAGATAGCTACTAACAACGGAAAGCATGCAAGATCACAAATAACAAAGACATGATAGAATCAATAATCAATCTGAAATAGCATCTCAATATCCATCGGATCCCCACAAACAGAACATGCAGAATTACAAATACATGATCTTGATCACGAACGGAGCTCACAAGATCTAGACATGAAAGCACAAAGGAAGAGAACCAGTCATCTAGCTACTACATGGATCCGTAGTCCAAGGATGAACTACTCACGCATCACACCGGATGCTTCCATGGTGATGAAGAAGGCCTCCAGGGTGAATTCCCCTCTCCGGCAGGGTGCCGGGAAGAGCTTCAGATCCCTCCCGATCTAGGGATGGAGATGATGGCGGCTACAGACTCTTTCGTGGATTTTTGATCGGGTACTTAGTATTTTTGTCCCGAGGGCAATATATAGGCGGAAGGAGAGGACGAGGGGGTGCCGAAGGCGGCCAGACTACCCCCTGGCGTGGGCCAGGCCTGGCCACGCGACCAGGTGGTGTGGCCGGCCCCCAGCCCTTCTCCGTCTCGTATTCTGGCATCTGATGACTTCCGAAAAAATAGGCACTTTGGCTTTTGTCCCGTCCAATTCCGAGAATATTCATTTTTTTTACTTTCCTGGAACCAAAAACAGCAGAAAATAGGTAGCTAGCACTGTGGCTCTTCTTTATAGGTTAGACCAAGAAATCATATGAAAAGTACTCCAAAGTGTGGACAAAACACAAGAAATTGGATAAAACCAATCATGGAACATCAAAAATTATAGATACATTTGCAATGTATCAACATCCCCAAGCTGAACTCCTACTCGTCCTTGAGTAGGTAAGTGATAAAAACAAAGAATAATTTTTGAGGTGACAGGCACCATCATAGACTTGATCAAAGTATTTGTAAAACATTCAAAGCTAGGATCATAGTACTTCAATCATAACATGAAAGACAAAGTTCTAGCAATAAGACAAAGAAACTATGATGCAACATGAAAAGGTACAAACAAAAGATTGATGAATAACAATACTTGGCAAGACGTTTGTTTGTTTCACATAAAGAAAACATAGCATAATAGCATTCAGCTTGTCCCTCATAGAGTAGCAAATATAAATGCATAGGACACCTTCAAAGTTCATATGAGTAACTAGATACAAATAGTTTAAAACAAGCAATATCAAGTTATGCATCAATCAACTAGTCTTGGGACAATGCACATAGAACTAAGAATGGCCACTATGCTCTCAAAGTAGGTGCATAAAGTTAGAAGGTGGAGACTCAATATAATGGTGGAAGAAAAGCCTTCATAGAAGGAAGTAGGGATTCAAGTCTCATAAAGAGCTTCCAAAAATTATGGTACTTATAGCTTTCAGCTCTCATTGCCCCTATCATAAGCATATTGAAGTGATTAAGGTTAAAGTGAACAAACTATGGTGTACATGCTTAACGAAGTATAAGTTAGGAATCTCATGTCCCTTGAATATGAGGGCCGCTCCTCATGCTACTCAAGTTTAGTCACCGGTAAGTTCTTGTCATCGTAATTACATGTGTATCATAGAGAACCGCCAACGGGGTACCCCTTGCCCGATGATACGGAAGAATCTCCATATCAAAATGACAAGGCAAGCAAACAACGAGCATCTCAGCAATCTTCTTATTTACCATGGGAATATGGTGTTTTTTTCTCTCTTTCCTCTTTTCATAATATCTCATTTTTTCTTTTTCCCTTTTTTCTCAATATAGGACTCTTTTTTTTATAAGAAGAATGCTTCATAGACAGCTCATTATGGTTACGCTGCAGGTTTCCACCATGTCAGCATGGATTAGACCAGCGGCCCAGGCGTTTCTCTAACACATATACATAACTCCCTAGACTTACAAGCTCCCCTTTCATTTCACACCGATGACATCCATATACAAAAGAGCATGATATCAACTAGGTACAAGTACCAAGTGCAATGTTGAAAACGTTCCCCATGAAAGCATGGTTCTACTAATTCCCAACAAATAAGTGCAAGCATATACAACATAGATGACACAATGGTTCAAGTTTATTAAGGGCAAGAAAAGTAAAGTGTTCCATCAAGTTCGTGAGAGCTTTAATCACTAGTTTTCTCAAAACAAGTTTAATTCGGATGGTAAACAAAAGCATGAATATACTTAGAATAGCATAAGCTAGTAGGTAGGTATGGTTGACTCTTTGGAATAACTTGGTTTAGGGAATTGGATGCATGAGTGGAACTCATACTTTGTTGTGGAGGCCAGCAAAAGACTGGGAGCGACAAACTAAGAGAGCAATAATGGCCATAATCATGCAGAGCAACAAAACATCATTGATCAAAGCATAAAGTGATACTACAAGTTGAAAACTAAAGGATCATAAAGGCTTATGGTGACTTGAGATAGTCATAACATGGTGTGATCATGCGCCAAGTCAACCCAAATAAAGCATCAAAGGAGAATACCACTATACTATGTTTTAATATGCTAAACAACGCATGATTCATCCAAGGCACATTAAGCAATATCAATTGTTTATAAAAAGTCCTGCTACAGAAAATAATACTAAGCATAAATCCAAAACAATATTAAGCATGGCATGACAAAGCATAGGCCACAGTCAAAAACAAGCTCTTTTTACCACATAAGCATCAACTTTCCTACTCTTTTCCAAACCAAACCGAACTATTTGCAAACCAATGTACGAAAGAGGGGGTCCAACCAATTTATTCAGCAAACTAAGAAAACCAAGAAAACTAAAAACCAAAACAAAAACAAAAAAGAAGACGGTCCAAGAACAACACAACTGTGCATGAAACAATAAAAATGAAGCGTCTGGAAGAAACCTGGGATTTTTATTGATGAAGAGGGGGATGCCTTGGGCATCCCCAAGCTTTGATGCTTGTACTTCTTGGATATTTCTTGGGGTGACACGCATGGAATCCCCAAGCTTAAGCTTTAGTCCATCCTTCATCTCATTACTCATTCTTTCCATCGCCTGAAATTTTTCCTTTATACAAAACTTCACACAATCTTTATTAGCAACATTAGTGCACTCAAGATAATAAGTCTTAAGGTTCAGTTCTAACACCAAATAAACTTCCATTAGAACACTAGCTACTGTATCACTTCCCTCAAAAATCTCAAATCCCCAAAAGAACTCAAAAAGGAACCAACAAGAAGCAAATGTAGAAAATGGTAGAAATCTGTCAAAACAGACCAGCAGGTAAAGACGAATTTTTTCAAAGACCTTCTGTCGCTCAAATAAAAAAGTGTTGAACTAACGAAAGTTAGATAACAACCTGGGGAAAAAGCACAAAAAATCATGCCTCAAAAAGACAATTAGAGATTTTACACGAATTTTTACGGTGAAGCACAGAAATCTGTTTCGGGACAACAACTTTACCAATCACTACTTCTCTCTCATTAGAGGTTACTCTTGGCACAAAAAGCAAATAAAAAGGATAAGGAGCGGTTATTACTGAAGTAATAACTTCCAAGACTCATCTAAAACTTTTCGGTTATCTCCCAATAAGTACTTTCTTTAACGCCTTTAAGTTAGGCATAAGAAGCAAGAAAGAATCAAGTGTTCTCAAATGAAGAAGCATTAAGATCAATACCAGAAATATTTTCAACAAGGCAAGATATATCATCAAAATAAGTTTTAGAGGATCCTCTCTCAATGCTCTTAGGTTCACTATTCTCAACAAAAGGGTTTGCAGGAACATTCCAATCAAGATTCTTTTCTATGGCATCATGTATTGCTACTAGTTTAAAGGGTATTGGTATCTTAGGTTACTCTCCATTAGGTTCGGTTTTGTTCGTCTTTTCTCGTGTACCAACAACATCTACACATGACCCTAGCATATTGAAATGTTCAAAGACTTTCCTATCTTCCTTGGCAACATCATAGAACTCCTTAAACAAAGTTTCTAGAATAAAATCCCTCTTTTTAGGGTCCTCAGTTTCTTTAAGCTTAAGAAACATTATTTGCATTAAGGGGTTGAGGTTAACAAACCTAGCTTCTAACATATGAATTAAAGAAGCTGCAGCAATCTCATAGTTTGGAGCAAGTTCTGCAAGGGATCTATCCTCGGTATCTTAATGTTTGCTAAAATGATTAAAGAATTCTTCAATATTATCCTTCCCAATTATAGAACCACTACCAATTGAAAGGTCTTTCAGGGTGAATTTGGGGATCAACATGGTGGGCTAAGGAAGAGGTGACAACTAAAGGAGACTTAATTTTTTGGGGTTTTTGAAAAAGAAAGCAAACTAGTAAAACTAATTTTTTGTGTGTTTTTGATAAAGAAAAAAGCAAACAAAGCAAAAAGAAACTAAGCAAAACAAAAATAACAAAGTAAAGATATTGGTTATGAGGGACTCCCCTTGTGAAGATGTCCTTGACTCCCCGACAACAGCGCCAAAAAATGCTTGATGGCTCAGTGTACGGCGCCAGAAAAATGCTGGTGCGGTGTTGATGTAGAGCTCGTTGGGAACCCCAAGAGGAAGTTATGATGAGCACAGCAGCAAGTTTCCCTCAGTTATGAAATCAAGGTTTAATCGAACCAGTAGGAGCAAGGAAACACCCCAAAGGTGTTACTAGCTGAGCCTTGGCAAGGCGCACTACCGGTGCTAGTAGCAACGTGGAGACCTGCAAAACACAACCACAGAACTTTGTCCCCAACTTGCGATGAGGTTGTCAAGCTCACCGTGTTTTGCTGAAAACAAAGGATTAAACATATCGAATGGAAAGAAGTAATAGTTTGCAGAAAGTAAACACAAAGCAGTAAACAGTTTGTAGATTGTATGTAAAAGAAAAGGACCGGGATCCATAGTTCACTAGAGGTGGCTCTCCTTAGATAGAAAACATGTTGGGTGAACAAATTACAGCGGGGCAATTGACAAACATCGAGAAAGCAATACATGCATATACTAATCATCTTGAATCCATTGAGACTTGATTGGGCATTACAACATTATACATAGACCGCCATCCAACTGCATCTATGACTAATAATCCACCTTCAGGTTATCATCCGAACCCCCTCCAGTATTAAGTTGCAAGCAACAGATTATTGCTTTACGAACTGCGTGTAAAGTAAACAATATGATTGTTCTATGAACAATGGATTGTTGTTTTCTCCCTAGTAGCAACAGCACATCTAGTACCTTAGAGATTTCTGTCACTTCCCTAGATTACTAGAGGCATGAACCCACTATCGAGCATAAATACTAACTCTTGGAGTTGCTAGCATCTATTTGGCCAAGATAGCTACTAACAACGGAAAGCATGCAAGATCACAAATAACAAAGACATGATAGAATCAATAATCAATCTGAAATAGCATCTCAATATCCATCGGATCCCTGCAAACACAACATGCAGAATTACAAATATATGATCTTGATCATGAACGGAGCTCACAAGATCTAGACATGAAAGCAGAAAGGAGGAGAACTAGCCATCTAGCTACTACATGGATCCGTAGTCCAAGGATGAACTACTCACGCATCACGCCGGAGGCTTGCATGGTGATGAAGAAGGCCTCCAGGGTGAATTCCCCTCTCCGGCAGGGTGCCGAGAAGAGCTTCAGATCCCTCCCGATCTAGGGATGGAGATGACGGCGGCTACAGAATCTTTCGTGGATTTTTTATCGGGTACATAGGATTTTCGTCCCGAGGGCAATATATAGGCGGAAGGAGAGGCCGAGGGGGTGCTGGAGGCGGCCAAACCATCCCCTGGCATGGGCCAGGCCTGGCCGCGCGGCCAGGTGGTGTGGTCGGCCCCCAGCCCTTCTCCGGCTTGTATTCTGGCATCTGACGACTTCCGGAAAAATAGGCACTTTGGATTTTGTCCCGTCCAATTCCGAGAATATTTATTTTCTGACTTTCCTGGAACCAAAAACAGCAAAAAACAGGCAACTAGCACTGTGGCTCTTGTTAATAGATTAGTCCAAGAAATCATATGAAAAGTACTCCAAAGTGTGAACAAAACACAAGAAAGTGGATAAAACCAATCATGGAACATCAAAAATTATAGATACATTTGCAATGTATCATCTAGCTGAATTAAAATTTCTTCTAACTTTGCGATCAAATGTTCATTGTATACACTTAGGGCAGATGATAACGATTGTTCAGCTTGGAGTTGTTCCTCTAGAACTTGCTTATGCAAAGGAATGGCCTTGGAGTTGGAACTGAACTTGAACTTGGACTTTGAAGATCTCGCTGGGAACCCAGTATTACACAGCAACATATTCTTGGCTATAGCACCGCGGTGCAGTACCTTGGAAAATGAATCCACACATTCTTTTAGAGTTTTACTGAACAGTCTTTCCTAGGATATTCCAGATCCTCTTTCAATTCAGCCTAGAAAGTTTTCAGTTGATAGACATGTGTAGGAGAAGTGAAGTTACTACAGAGAAACGTGCAAACAGGTTTAACATGTGCATGAACTGCTATAATTGACAGTGCTGATAACGGATCTTATAAACTTCAGTAAAAAGATCATTTTGTCGTGTATCTTTTTTGATGTCATTTACTAACAGACTAAAAACGTGGCTTCCCGTGTAAACACTGTGAGGTGCATGATATGCCAACTATATGTACAATTCATAACTAAAACTGACTTTAGTTGCAAATTATGAAGGGAAATGAAAACAAAACTAAGAAGCAGTCCAAGCAAGGTTACATATCAAACTTATATGTACAAATCACTACAAGTGCAACATCACAAAATGCAGAGAAGACTTACAATAACTTTCTTTACAATGACACCATACATATTCGTCTAGCATCCTTCAAATTTCTCCAGCAGAGTCAACTATTTTTTTGGATCCCCATTAGACTTCGTCTGCATTTGGACGGGTGAAAATAAATTGCATCACATGGTGGAAACGGAGGTTGAAAGATAAGATGCATACAGATTCCACAACATCAATTACATACTTATTTAAAATATACAGTACAGAACAACAGGTCCTTACAAATTGGTAGAGGTTCCTAATTATGTTGCGAGATCCTAGACGACTTAGTACTCGTACTTTATTATGGCTGGAACATTTCCTTTGAGCGATGGCCTACAAAATGAGACTTATAAAACACATGCATAAATATTAAATGAGAACGCGATCTAGTCTCAGTATTCTCAAAGCATACCTCATTATTTTGATCCAGCCAGTGGTGGAGAAGATCACCCCACTGATTGTCAGTCATGTGATCCACATGAGACATTCTTGTAACATCCTTAAAACACTTGCCGGAGAAGTGTTGCTTCTTTAGCCTATGGCGCTGCTAGCGCAATCATGCGAAGAATATGATTTTGAGAATAACCTTTACTTCCTCGCTATTCTCATCGAACATGAAAAATCTCTGTAGACAACATTGAGGAGCATATATAACAAACGACAAGCTAAGAAGACAAGGGACAGAGAAATGGAGTATATCCAAGAGACAGATGCCTTACATGTAACTTCTTCAGTAAACCTTCAAAATGCTCGGGGGTATTTCGGTGGTGTTTCCATGAGGGCAAGATGGGAATATCATTTCTCATGAAAACACCTATGATCGATGCAATATAAGCAGATTCATGTGGATCCAGTGGCCTTCTGAATCCTACTATAGATGTGATCGAAAGTCTTGATTTAGTTATTTCAAGCAAACTGCTCAAGATTTTTTCCCATTGTCGACCCCCTTGTTAATCTTAGTCGTAGTGCAACTAAAAACAATTACATCAAAATATCAATGTATACATATTACATATAAAAGGGCATACTACTACTAGTCTCTGAACACGTAACAAATTTGGTGTCAAGCACATTTGCAAGGGAGTATATGTCTCTGTCAGTACTAAAGGTCATTGGGAGATCATTACCAGTTCATTGCTGAGAACCTGTTATTGAAACTGGTTCTGCTGCCAATTCTTCCTGGGTAACCGGATGGGCTACTAGTGGCTGTGGGATGTGTATTTTTCTATTTGCAGCCGGCAGTGCAACTGGACCAACTAGGGCAGGATTAGGATGGAACTTTTTATGCTGATGTTTTGCATTATTGTCTTTTTGGCCTGGTTGTCATTTTCAACTAGATTAAGTAGAGTCTAAGACCGTGTTCTGACTCCGTTTCCTGCATTGGAAGCAAATAGCTTTTCAGATTTATCATGGAATCATCTGAAAAAAGAGTAAATTATTAGGAGTTCTTGTAGAGGTTGACGGCTCGAAAAGCAATGATTCCCATCACAACTCTAGTACATTAACTTACTTATTCTATGAGTACTCTAACCATATGTCACCCTGACTAAGAATAGAACACATAAAGTTCCAATACAATCGACTAACCTACAGGCTTGACTATAATACTGATAACATAACTAGCAGGGCCCGCCTGGTTATACTCTAAACAAGGAGCCATGACATACTAATTCAGCTTAGGACGTCAACTAGAGTTGACGTATACTAGTTGTTCTATCTATAAACCTATACGCCCCAACTGGAATCATTCTAGGAGATATTCCATACATGTTAGAGGAGCTTCATAACGATGGTAATGAAGGCTCTAGCAAACTTTAGTAATGATCAAGTATATGAGCAAGATGTCGTACACTACAACAAATGATGAAGTACTTTTGATAGTAATAAGGTGCATAACAAAAGGGAGCATAAAGTGTGCAACAACCTTCGTATGGGGAGGAGATGAGTTTATGCTTCACGTTGGTGCGGTCGAATGGGGGGCGTGTCGTTTTCCCATCTCTCCAGTGCCGGATACTAGGGAGTACGTGAAGCAGATGGGATTTTGTGGCGACTGTACCGTTTTTGCCAGGGACACTGTGCATGCTTCGGCGTGGTGGTCGTTCGCATGGGGAATCCGCTCTGTCTTGTTAAACAAGGGAGTGGTGCCTTCGGTCACAACGGTAGCTGGTGACGAGGCAGTGATGGTGGGATGGGACGGCAGTGCGAGGCCATATTCGTGGGAGATGCTCCGGCTTTGAGGTCGAGTGAGAGATGTGGGATACGGCGTGTTCTATATGTATCACAGGGGCGCCGTAGGTTCGAAACTTTCGAATTGCGTCGCGCTAGGTAGTTCAAAGAAAAACCCACCAATATCATTCAAATTCTGGTGATCTCACTTTAGAACGAGATGAACCCGCCAAAAAAAATTGGTGATCTCTACTCTATAATTATTGCTACACTAGCCAGGAGCTGAGATAGAGGAAGTCCATCTAATGCGATGGCAGTTATGAACACACCAGCAACATTTCCTAGGTGCAGACTCCATGTAGTCCCTACTATGAAAAGCTATGCACAGTCACGAGCAGGGCCTCTGCTTCAAGCACTCCTACTCTAGTTAGGGTCCATTTGATTCAGAGGATTTGCCTAGGAATGTTGTAGTATTAAATCCTATAGGAAAATTTCCTATGATGGTTGTTTGATTTGTAGGATTGATTCCCATAGGAGCATTCCTTTGTACTAGTTTTCATAGGAAATCAAACATCCACCCATACCTCTTTTTCAGATTCCTGGGCATGTTTGATTCCTAGGAAAGGAAAATCGTAGGAGTAGGAAAAATATAGGATTGCAATGTCATGCCCACTCCAATCCTATAGGAATTCATGTGAACCAAAGTGTGTTTTATTCCACCATGACATTGCAATCCTACATTTTTTCTACTCCTACGATTTTCCTTTCCTACAAATCAAACATGTACACTCCCCTTTTAGGAAAAATACTACTATGTAGTATACTACCTCCATTCTGGTTCATTAGGAAAATACATACTCGAAGAAAATAATTTGACCATAAATTTGGTCACCAATTTATGAATTATATGTCACAAAAATTGTACCATTGGAATCGTCTTTTGAATATAAATAAATTGGTTAATAATTATTAAATATAATTATATATTATTGACCAGATTTACGGTCAAACTATGTTCTTGAAGTAAGTATTTGCATAATAATTTGCATGTGAGATGTATCCGTTCTTTTGTGATACCTTTAGCTTTGTTCACATGGTTGGTGTTTGTATCAACCTTATATGATCCGTAAATTGTACTCGGTACTTTGGTTTTAATAAAAGGGATTTGTGCATCCTTTGAGTGCAGAAGCTGTGGTATCCCTATTTCGAAAAAACAAACGTGAGACTCAAATAAAAGACTATCATGTCATCTCTAGCTATGAGATGGATAGTAAGACATGTCATCACTTATAAAATTATAATAGGTCTCAAAAGACTATTAAATAATTTTGAGCCACATCATATCCATAAATTATTAGGTGTATACTTGGTTCCTGGTACATAATAATACTCAAAAAAATTTAACATTCTTAGAGAAATGACAGAGAAGATTCTAGAATGGCGAAGAATTGTGTTTTGAAGTTTTAGCATAGCGTTCATTGTGCTAAAGATTATCCATTGAATCTTCTAGATGCTAGAATGGTAAAGATCTAGAGGTTAGATATGTTGCGATTTACCAGTCTTCATCGAGCGGTCAACCTTCAAAGTTATTCGTACACTATATAGTAGTAAGATAAGATAAGAAAGTTCGACCTAGTTTCACAACATCGTTTCCTTTTTCTATAGTTTCCTTTTTCTTTTTTGCGATGGACTCACTGCAGTTGAGTCGGTCCAAGAAACTCCACATATTTTATAGGTGTGTGCCAGGGCACAAGGGGCACAGTCATTGTCACAGAAAAACTATTACACGCGTATTTTTTTCATTTTTCATGGATTTGTTGCATTTTCCATAACAGGGTGACAAATTGTCGGGAACTCCATTGATAGAATACTCATTCATCATCTTGTTCTTGCAACTCTCATTTTTTTACTCATATATGTACCTCTCTCCCCTCTTTATTAGATCCTATGTACTCCCTCAATTCCAAAATATAAGATGTTTTAGCTTTTGTGGAACGAATATATCTAGACACCATTTAATATGTCTATAGCTAATGCATAATCCTACTCCCTTCGTATCGAAATAGATGTCGTAAGTTAGTCAAAATTTGGAAGAATTTATATATTACTACTAAATAACTAAATAGTGTTTTCTTATTTTGTCGACCAAATAGCACACATCAATTTAAAGGTCGAATTAATTTGACAAAATCACCCGAAACTCTTTTAAATGGCTACAAAATTGGTTATCCCTTCAATGTATAAATTGTGGAGAGTGTACATATGTTCACGAGGGATCCCCAGTAGTTACCTCTTCCTTCCCCTGTAAGAATTGGCGCAATAATTATACTACACTACGGCTGTACAAAGACAAAGTTGGGGTCCTGATCTAAAGTCACCATCAATGGGATACTACTGCCACTTCCATCAGTAGGACCCAAACCGAAGATGGCAGAAGAATGGAGGCTTTGAGAAACTAAAGATGGTGAGATGCAGCATGACAACGACGGCAAGGTAGCTATCACTCTACACGGAAAGGTGTATAGTTTTCTTAGGACCAAAACCTCGAATGATCTGTTCGGCCTCCATCGGCGATGGTCAAGAAGATTCTGCAGGGAGGAGTGCCATAGGAATGCGAAGTCCGCATAGCTAAAACAACATTAAGAAAAAATGTACTAATACGGAAATGAGTGAATCAAGAAAGAGTCAAAGACATGGAAAGTTGCCAAAGCACGGATATTTACCTGAAGGTATCTGTCTCCATCGGCGATGGTGAAGATGATTCTGCAGGCAGGAGTGCTGAGGGAATTCGAAGACCGCCCAACCTAAAAACACCACTGAGGAAGAATGTGCTTTTTTAGGTAAATGAGCAAATCAAGAAACAGTCAAAGACATGGAAAGTTGCACAAGAACGGAGATTTACCTGATGGTATCTGTCCCTGGCTGCGGTGGCTTCGAAGAACCTTGAGTTGAAGACCTCTCGCCTGCAGCCGAGGGATCCTACTTGGACCCTTTGATCGTCGCATCGCTTGGTACCGGTAGCAACATATGGCAGAACGGCAAGCCGACTTCTTCTCTTCCACCAGCTTCACTATCGCGGCCTGAGCCCTTCTATGGCGGGACATGTTCCCGGTCATGCAGGTGAAATAGCATAGCAAAAAGGAATGAAATTAGGCAAACCAATCTGGCAGAGAAGAGCTACAGTCGTGAAGAGGAGGAGGAAGAAGGTCGACGTGAGAGGTGGCCTCATGGTCTCCATGCGAGTAAAAAAACTAATTCCATTCAGATACAATACTTGACGCGGAAATCGAAGAGATAGCCATAAGCAGTTGTCACCCCCAGCATGGTATGGACATCCACTATAAAGTTGAACGTGCCTTGTATGGGACTATAAAATTATAATTATAATAGGTGAATCTCAAACAATAATTTTAATTTTGAGCCACGTCCATAATGTATCGGGTGTATATTTGGTTCTTCTACTTTATACTATATCATATAGAAATCAACCTAGCTACTCCTACCTAATACCAACGTGCTATAGAGAAATGAGAAAAAGATTCTAGAATTATTGAAAAGTGTGTTTTGAGATTTGTGCATAGCGTTCATTATGCTGAAGACTAACAATAGAATCTTCTAGATGCTACTCCCTCGTTCACAAATATAAGACATTTTATCTTTGTGAAACGAATGTATCTAGATGTTGTCCTATAGACTAAAAGGCATCTAGATACAAGATACATTCGTTTCATAAAGCTAAAATGTCTTATATTTCTAGACGGAGGGAGTAGAGTAGATAAAAGATCCAACAGTTAATTAGCAATATTGGTATTCACGAGTCTAGATCCAATGGTCAAAGTTCAAAGTTATTTGTATCATACACTATACGGTGTGATCTTCTTTTCTTTTACTACTATAATGGAGCAATTTTGAATTGGATCTATAGCACAAATCTTGACCGTTGGGATGTTAGATCCAATGTTTCAGAGCAGCTGGATTCGTGTTGAATAACTAGTATGTACCTAGAGCAAACTCCACCATGTTCTAGAACCATCATGTCAACACCCCACCCCCCCAAAATTTCATAGCATAGTAGACGATATTTTGAATATGTGTAGATAGTTATTATTAATAGCACCAATCCTAACCATTGGGTTGTTAGATCCAATGGTTCAGAGCAGCTGGATTCGTGTTGTACAGTACCTATGGAGCATACTCCACCATGTAACCCCCAAAAAAAATCATAACACAGTAGGTTGTATTCTCAATGTGTGTAGATAGTTATTATTAATAGAATTAATGTATCCCTTTTTTCTCTAACAAGACTATTGGTTAATAATAACACTTAATGTTTATTAAATCACGTTTCATACAACATATACGTGTGCGGCTCATGCCTTTTACTAGTAGACTTAATGTATGCCTTTTTCTCTATCAAGACTATTGGTTAATAATAACAACTTGATGTTTGCTAAATCACATTTCATACAGTATATATATGTGTGGCTCATGCCTTTTACTAGTAGACTTTTTCTCTAACAAGAATATTGATTAATAATAACAACTTAATGTTTGCTAAATCACATTTGAAGATAGTGGACCTTAGTTGCTAAATCATATTTCTAACAAGACTCGTGAATCCCAATATTGCCAACCGGTTGGATCTTATTTTCCATTCTAGCATCTAGAAGAAACTATTGATAGTCTTTCTTATCATATCTCACCACTATATTTTTGCGAATAACTTTTAATATTGATCGGTTGGATCAAAACTCGTCAATCCCAACATTGTCAGCCATTGGATCTACTGTTCCATTGTAGCATCATCTCTAAAAAATACTATTGTTTATCTTATCTTATCTTACCACTATACAGTGTACGAATAACTTTGAATATATTGACCGTTGGATCAAGACTCGTGAATACCAACATTACTAGTCGTTGGATCTTCTTTTTCATTATTCTACTAGCTAGCATCTCTACTAGAATGTATTATGGATAGTACGTCTTTAGCACAATGAACGCAATTCACAAACCTCAAAAAACACTACTCCATCATTCTAATCCCTTTTATCCAAATTATTGTTCTCATATTTGTCTAGGTTTGGATGTATCTAGCACTAAAACATGATTAGATACAACCGAATCTAGACAAATCTGAGAATAATAATTTGGATAGGAGTAGAATAATCTTATTAGGTGTTTATTTCATTCTTGTACTTTGTATATCATGTAGAAGTCAATGATTATTAGCTATCTAAAACTTTAAAATTTTGGTAACATGGTCTAGAGAAATGAGGGATAAGATTCTAGAATGATGGAGAAGTGTGTTTTGAGTTTTGTGCATAGCATTTGTTGTGATGAAGACTATCAATAGAATCTTCTAGATGCTAGAATCGAAAAGAAGATCCAACAGCTGGAAATGTTGGGATTCGTGGGCCTTGATCCAATGGTCAATATTCAAAATTCGAAACAGTATGATGTAGATATGGCCATGACCTTGGTCGTTCGTCTTGAAACCCAAGAATTTTCATAGTCATTGACAACTAAGCTTAAATACGTTTAAATTTTACCACTTACTTTTGGGTTCGAATTTTACAAAGATGGTGGGAGTACCATTTTAAATCAAGAAACTAAAAAAAGGGGAAATTACATCGAGGTCCATACATTTTGCATGAAGCACCCTAATTACATCAAGGTACTATTGATATTATTTCTTATCTTATCTTACCACTATATAGTGTACAAATAAATTTTAATATTGATTGTTGGATAAAGACTCGCAAATCCCAACATTGTTAGACGTTGGATCTGAAGGGAATATGCCTGAGAGGCAATAATAAAGTGGTTATTATCTTATTCCATGTTTATGATAAATGTTTATTTTGCATGCTATAATTGTATTAATTGGAAACGTTAATAAATGTGTGTTTAATAAACAAAATACAAAGTTCCTAGTAATGTCTCTCATATGAACTAGCTCGTTGATTAACAAGATGATCAAGGTTTCCTGATCATGGACATTGGATGTTGTTAATGACCAGGTCACAACATTGGTGGAATGATGTGATGAACATTCATCCGAGGTATAGCATTACGATCGAAGTCATTATGTTTGTATTGCTATAACATCATACGAAGTAATCTTAGTCCTTAGACCATGAGATCCTGTTAATTGCTAACATCGGAAGAGTAACTTGATAACATCAAACATCACACCGTAAAAGGGTGACTATAAAAGTGGGTTCAGATACTCCGAAGGTGTTATGTTGAGGATCATGGATTAAGAGTGGAATTTTTCAATCCCGATGACGGATAGATATACTCTGGGCCCTCTCGGTGATATCACATTAAGATAGCTTGCAAGTAAGTGATGTGATCACTAGAATGTTATATCACGGCAACGAGAAAAGAGTGCATGTCGGTAACGAGATCAAACTAGGTATTTGGATGCCGATGATCGAATCTCGGAGATGTAATATATCGCGAGACAAAGGGATTTAGTTACGACGTTAAAGGTTCACACGAGCACAAGAGTCATCATTGAATATGTGGGAGTCAGTACGGATCTCCAGGTCCCGCTGCTGATTATTGATCTGAGAGGGTTCTCAATCATGTCTGCATTATTCGCGAACCATAGGGTGACACACTTAAGGGATACCGACACCATTTAGGAGAAAATATGTTTCAGATAAAGATTAAGAAAGCGCTTGAATCATTTCGATGGAAACCGGAATTGTTTCGGGTGAAATTGCTGAAACTGGTTCTGCATGTGATATTGAAATGTTGCAGGGAGTTTTATGTGAATGTTTGTTAATTAAAGTAATTAACAAAATTCTGAATAAAATAAATAGAAGTGTTTTATTTAAATATAAAATGCATTTAATTTGGTGGACATTAAATGCAAAGTGAGTGGAGTTGAAATTGATGTGAGTGGGCTTAGTGGAAGCTCCACCCACATGAATGAGGGAGAGGTGGGGGCTCCCACCATGGCCGGCCAGCCAGGGCCTTGGGGCTGCGCCCCCTCCCCTATAAAAGGAGCCCCATGGCTCCTCTCCTCTTGCCCCACCTCCTCGTCAAGGTTCTCTTCTCCCTCTAGTTATTCCCCATGGTCTCGGATTAGCGAGATACATGGTCTCGATGGCTTTATCTGGAAAGGAGTTGTTGCTTCCACTGCATTGCTGGAGCGAGGAGGCGGAGGTTGTTCGGTGGACCGGACATGTGTGCGATCACGGATGCACCGCTACTTTGTGGTGCTGGACTTGATGGTGCTGGACCTGATTGTGCTGGAACTGCTGGACCTGAAGGACTTCATCATGATCTTGAGATTGGCAAGTGTACGACTACATCATCCACGAGTTCCATCTTGTTAACAAAGCTTTGTTGTCTTCGAGGGTATGTTCTCTATGGATGTATATCCACCCATTACTTGTATCTAGTAGATAGATCTTGGCGTATAGTTCCCATCGTAGGAAATTTTTTGTTTTCTATGCTGTAAACCCAACAGGATCCTCTTCTTTCCATTCTATCATATAGAAGATAATTTTGATAGTCTTTCTTATCTTATCTTTCTACTACATAGTGTACGAATAACTTAAACACCATTCACCGTTGGATTGATCAAGGGCTCGTGAATCCCAACATTAATTGCATCTTCTTTTCCATTCTATAGCATCGTATAGAAGATACTATTATTTATTTTATCTTATCTTAGCACTATATAGTGTAAGAATAACTTTGAATATTGACTGTTGGATCAAGACTCATGAGTCCCAACATTGTGAGCCGTCGGATATTCTTTTCCATTTTATCATCTTGAAGATACTATTGATAATTATATCTTCTTGGTCATTTCTCTAGACCATGTCGAGTATTTGGTAGCTAATAGGTTGGTCTCTACTCCCTCTGTTCTGAAATATAAGATGTTTTAGCTTTTGTGAAACGAGTGTATATAGTCACCTTTTAATGTGTAGGTTCACTCGGAACCTACACACTAAAATGTGTCTAGATGCATTCCTTTCACAAATGCTAAAACATCTTATATTTAGAATGGAGGGACTACATGATACAAAGTAGATGAACCAAATATACACCTGATGCTTTATGGACGCGGCTCAAAATTATAATTATTTCACCTATTATAATTTTATATAAAAAATGATATGTCATACTTCTATTATCCGATTCTCAAGTGTGTGAGGCATGTACAACTTTATACTAGTAAGTTGCGCATGCCATGCACGTGAGACTCAGATAATAGGCGGTCTGACATATCATCACTAAAATTATAATTTGTAAAGAAGAAGAAATTATACATTTGATCAACATCGATAAAGTATGGGTGTATATTTGGTTCTCGTACTTTGTATATCATGTAGAAGTCAACAATTATTAGCTATCTAAAACTTGAAAATTTTGGTAACATGGTCCAAAGAAACGAGGGAGAAGATTCTAGAATGATGGATAAGTGTGTTTTGAGGTTTGTGCATAACATTCATTATGATGAAGACTATCAATAGAATCTTCTAGATGCTAGAATAGAAAGGAAGATACAACGGCTGGAAATGTTGGGATCTTTGAGTCATGATCCAATGGTCAATATTCAAAGTTATTCGTACACTATATAGTGGTAAGATAAAATAAGATACATTACGGATGGCCTATGTCTAGAAGGCTTAAGGACATGTTTATTTTCTCCACTAGTATAAGGTGAACCTTAGGAAATGCCACATAGGCCTTCAGGTGTCCTTTTTTGCACATTGCGGATGCCCTTAGCCATGAGAGCACCTCCAACATCATTGCTATTTTGGACTGCTAAAAACTTGCTATAGGAAGAGGAAAGAGAAGGTTCAGCAATCCCAAAAAAAACTGCTTTCCCAGCCTTCGTATAATACTAGTAAGTTGCACGTGCCTGCACGTGATACTCAGATAATAGACTGTAACTCCCTCGCCTGATAAGGCTGAGTTCCTGTGTATAGTGTCAATCCCTGGATTGGTTCACTAGCACACACAGTACAGATGAATACCAAAGAACATAATAGTGCATCATTATTACATCGAATGGTCCAGAATTTGTAATTATTACATAGTGCTTAGCTCAAAGGCTAGCTCAAATAACAAAGTAGCATATGGAAGCATAAATAGATAGTAGGCTCCATCTTCAATTGTGCCATAGGCGAACAACTATTGAGTGGAGTACCGCGACCTATTCGATCACTCAGAATCGGTACAACCTGCAACATAAAATGTAACAACCCCGAAGGGTCAATACTTGGAATGTACTGGCAAGTGAAACTATGAGAGAAGCAGCAAGACTAATATCTACAAGCATATCTGGCTTGTGGGGTTCAGGCTTAGTTGCAGTAGCAAAATACATTATCCTATCTTTTGTAAATCATTTGTAAAACATCTGATCTTCATCACACAACCCAATTATGTTTCAACCACAAGTTTTAGCAATTACAAGTTAGAATGAATGAGAACATGTCATAGCACCCACAATTCAGCAACTCAATCGTCCATTACTGGGGACATGGCTAAGCACTTAGTTTTTTACACCCTGTAGGGGTTGCACACTTTACCCATATGACCTGGTCGACCCGCTCGTACCATGAAACGCATATTGAGTCATGATAGGGAGAATCCCAAGAAGAGACAATTCACGAAGTAGCTCCCCAAGCCCATCCACGCACCGTTCCAACCTAGCACAAATCACTACATCTCTGGATATGAAGAGCCCGGGTCGCCACGACCTACTAAGTCCATCCAGCCACCCATAACTCACTGGCATATGGTTGCACACGGAAGCTACCAAATCAAGACACTAATCATTTCTCAGAAACCTGGGTGGCCATCCACAAGTGAGATACTCGGATAAACCATAGACATGGGCCCGACATTCACGAACCAAGCAATTACCAATCCACCCAGAGAGTTCATTAATTAAGTTGTTTTCAAACTTTCCAAACACATTCTTTCAAAACAATCTTTGTCATGGTATATCCCACCCTCGTCTACATAAGCATAACTAAGCACAACTACTTACAGTGGCTCACCTAACAAGATAGACTACGGCAGAAGGATATAGCATAGCAATAGATAAAACTTGTAAACCAAAACAAGCTACAATGCATATAGAAAATAAATAGGACATTTATGAATCTCCACTAGCCTTAGTAATTGTCGGAGTCAAACACACAATCCGGACAATCACAAGGGTCACAAACCTCACAATCTACACGAAAGCAATGCAACAAATAAACAACAACACATAGAGACCAAACCAGTGCAACAAATGAATGCATGACAATTCAATAAAAAATTTAGTAGTGTATTTAGGTTCTCTGATCATTATACTACAGATGACATGCATGGAAAACTTTTTAATGCATCAAAAGCATTTATTGCATTAATTAGACCCATTTAATAGGCTTTATGCAATTCAATTCAACCTCTAATATAAACAGTGTGGTTAATTTTTGGTAATCATACTCCTGGATAGAGGTTTCAAATTAGAGCCAGGACCAAAAGGATTCAGGTCAAAATAGTTTACAGATCATTTTGTAGAATTAAAATACTACAAAAGGCCTTCAATGTGTGAAACATTATCTGTACCGTAAACTTGTAATTTTATTCCAGAATCATGTTCAATACACTTTTGTGAATCCAGGGGTATATCATTTATATTTTTCTAAGTTGTATTTTATTTTCTGTGAATTAATTGCTCCAAAAAGTTATTAATGCAATTTAAATAATCACAACAATTACTTACGGTAAATGTCTGATACAATTACATATTAATAATCTACACAATTTGGTGAATCCAACGGTATATTAATTGCAATTTTTGGACGTAGTATAAATTTTCTATAGATTTTACAAGTTATATCTATAATTTGCAATTTTAATTTCGAACGGAATATTCCTGGGAATATTCCGCTGACTGGACAGGTTGACCGTGCAGTCTGACTGGGACTAGACGCTGACCTGATGATGAGGTGGCGGTGACGAGGCAACTAATCGAGACGATTGAATCTCGACCGTCGGGATGAGATCCGGTGGCTAGAAGAGAAGTTGGCTCCAAATATGCCCGATTTTGCCTCACAAAGGATTAGAAATAGATCTGTGTTAGAGAGACAAATCCGTAGATTAAATCAAAAAACTTTGAACATGAAAGTTGTGGAGGATGATTAGATCTACCTTTTCACTAAAGGAATTTGGATTTCAATAAACGAGCGCGAGAAAATCTTGGAATTACGCCATCAGATCTGAAATATTGTGTTGCAAAATTCTTCGGCTGTGTTGGATGAAAAGAGGTGAGGTTTGCTGGAATTGAAATATTTCAACGAGATCTACAACTTTCGTGTTGAAGCCGAAGACATATGACGAAGTTTAGATGGGTTTAGAAGCAAAATACGATTCGGTAGGGTGTAGATTCGGGATTTCGAGAAGGAAAAGTGTTATAGCTATGGCTCTGGGGGATTATATAGGCTTTTAGGATGGTGGGAAGATAGATCTTGAAGTAGAGAACAAGTAGAAACAAACGGAAGTCAATTCGGAATTATAGATAAAAAGTTATAGGCGTTTGAATAGAGATAGGTTTGAGAAAAACGATTCCGCACGAATTTTGATGCAACCTGGGCATCGATCCTTTCTCCCCCTGCGCTGGTGGTTCGGTCGGCTGAGTGGGCTGGCCCATTTCGGTTATTTTTTTTTATATAATTTGGTATTTTCTTTATATCTTTTGCATACGAACTCCAAATGATATGATTCTTGTTTCTAATTTTTTTAAAAATTCAGTAGATCAATATAGGATTATTTTTGTCAATAATTTGACTACTTCAAAATAGTGATTTCATAAAACCCTGTGTATTCCTTTTGTAGATGCATTTTAGCAATTCAAAATAAGGGTTTAAACTAGTGTTTTGCAACCCAATTTTTTTCATGAATGCAAATGATGCAATGCAATTGCATTTTTGTTTCTAGTCCCAAATTTCTAAAATCTTGGGATGTGACAGACTAACCCCCTTAAGATGAATATCGTCTCGAGATTCGAAATGGCTAGCAAGGTTTGGGTGGTGTTCTCGAGAGGCTAACCCCCTTAAGAGAATTAAACTTGGTATCTCCATGGAACCATTGAGCTATATCTGATTCTTCTTCCTTCTGGGTATGGGTTTAATGTCCATCTATCAGACCTTTATTCTTAACCATCCAATCCATGCTAGAGTTGCATCTAAACCATGTGAATTCCAATATAATTAAGCCAGTGGGGAATGTGTATGCTACCAATATTAAGGATTTAATTGTGGCATCTTGTACTAGCTAGCAATTCTTCTCCAATGAATTCACTCTAACAGATCCTTCAAGTAACTCCAGAAGTAACTATTCTTATCCATGAATGCCTTTATATGAATGAATACGGTGCGCCAGTATTGAAAAATTATGAGTACGATGTATGAATTAGCCAGGAACTTACTAGTCACGAAGCATGGCTTGTTGAGTGCTTTTCTAGCATGAACATGATTCACAGTTGCCTTCAAGGTTAAATCTGGCTTGTCTCCAGCTTCAATCCTCTTCTCCGGGCAATTATCAGCACAGTGTCCCTTCTGGTTGCACTTGAAACATGCCACTTGACTAATATCCTTCTTCTGATAGTTGTGGTTATGACCATTGTGGCCTCCAGAATTATGGACATTTCCTCCTCCATGGTGTGGATGTCCATTGCCACCACGGTGGTTGTGTTCATTGCCTCCATCATTGTGGCCATTACCTCCATTGTTGTGATGTGCAGAGCTTCCATTACCATCATGGAAGGTACGCTTATGGTGTGATCCTGAATTGTGATCATGGTACTATCTCTTGCGTCTTTCCACCTGTTGGTGTTTCCCTTCTAGAATTCTGGCCTTGTCCATCAGCTCCTGGAAAGTAGGGGAATAGACCACAGACAACTGCAGTGAGAGCTCATCACTGAGACCATCCAAGAACCTCTCTCTTCTCTTAGCATCAGTGTCCACATCCTTAGGTGCATAGCGGGACAAGTTGTTGAATTCCTCTATGTAGTCCGCCATAGTGCGGTTAGTTTGGCGCAGGTTGTGGAATTCCTTCCTCTTTAGGCTCATGGTCCTTGAAGAGACGTGGTTGGTCCTAAACCCTTCCTCAAACATGGCCCAAGTAACAGTGTCCAGCGGGTGGGTAGTCTGGAAAGCATCCCACCAAGAAGCAGCTGATCCTTCTAGCAAGTGAGCAGCAAACCTCACCTTTTCAGCATCAGTGTAACCAACGGTCACCAAGTCCTTGTTCGCAGAACGGAGCTAGTCGAGAGCAACCATGGGCTCAGGTGCAGAAGAGAACTTAGTTGGCCTCAGCCTCAGGAACCTGGTGAGAGCATCTCCCTGGGGCTGGTTGTTCCCATTGTTGTTGTTGTTATTGTTCTGACTTGCCATAAACTGAGTCATCACCTGAGTCAACTGTACCTGTGCTACAATAAGCTGAGCAATCTCATCGGGCTAGTGGCGGGGAGGCATCTGTTGGGATAGCATAGACGAGTTATAGATAAAAAGACTAGAGAAGTATTACTACCCATAACTATATGAAGCAATCAATAGGCACACAAGCAAACATTCATAACAAACAACACTCAAGCCAAAATAGTTTTGTTTATGTTCCAGAAGTTTTGTTTTAGTGGCATACCATCCACAAAATAGTTTTTATTTGATTAAAATTCGTTTGAGAGTGAACCTACAATCATAAAAGCAATGGACAGAATCTGTCCTGAAACTACAGCAGTGTTCACGAATTTTTCTGGGCACCTTAAACTCATCACGAATTTTACCCAATTTTTGTGTAGGTGCTACAGGTAATTACGCTCCAGATCCTAAAATATGAGTGTAATCCGAGTTATAAGTAAGGAATTAAAAATCGCTCGGTACAACTGGTCAGGCAGAAAACTGCAGCAGTAATACCACGAATTTTTAATCAAAGCCTTCATTAATTCATTATAAAAACTATCAAAAATATTATGGAACTTTGAGATATCAAATAGCACAACCTAAACATAAAAAAACAACTATCAAACAAGTTCTTGCAACAATCGATTGCTACATATAAGAGAAATTCTATCAAAACTATATGGTGGTCATCATCTAACTATTCTTGGATCTCGCACAAGTGCTAGTCTATGAGTTTTGAACAAGATGAGATTAGAAAAGAAAGATTAGGAATTACAAGAATCTAATAAGTACAAAGTTTTGAGTTCATCCTACAAAGAGTCTTCCTTCTATGTTTTAACATAGAGAAGTCTGGGAATTGAAGTAATAAGAAGATACTAGAAAGAAGTGTAAGAAGAGAATAGATAGAATGAAATAGTCTTTATAATTTATATGGCTTTCCTATTTCAATCCTAGGTCACGATCCTACAGTCAACGCACTGCTCTGATACCATCCTGTAACACCCTCGCCTGATAAGGCTGACTTCCTGTGTATAGTGCCAATCCCTGGATCGGTTCACTGGCACACACAGTACAGATGAATAACAAAGAATATAACAGTGCATCATTATTACATCGAATAATCCAGAATTTGTAATTATTACATAGTGCTTAGATCAAAGGCTAGCTCAAATAACAAAGTAGCATACGGAAGCATAAATAGATAGTAAGCTCCATCTTCAATTGTGCCACAGGCGAACAACTGTTGAGTGGAGTACCGCGACCTATTCGATCACTCAGAATCGGTACAACCTGCAACATAAAACGTAACAGCCCCGAAGGGTCAATACTTGGAATGTACTGGCAAGTAAAACTATGAGAGAAGCAGCAAGACTAATATCTACATGCATATCTGGATTGTGGGGTTAAGGCTTAGTTGCAGCAGCAAAATACTTTATCCTATCTTTTGTAAATCATTTGTAAAACATTTGATCTTCATCACACAACCCAATTATGTTTCAACCACAAGTTTTAGCAATTACAGGTTAGAATAAATGAGAACATGTCATAGCATCCACAATTCAGCAACTCAATCGTCCATTACCGGGGACACGGCTAAGCACTTAGTTTTTTACACCCTGTAGGGGTTGCACACTTTACCCATATGACCTGGTCGACCCGCTCGTACCATGAAACACATATTGAGTCATGATAGGGAGAAGCCCAAGAAGAGACAATTCGGGAAGTAGCTCCCCAAGCCCATCCACGCACCGTTCCAACCTATCACAAATCACTACATCTCTGGATATGAAGAGCACGGGTCGCCACGACCTACTAAGTCCATCCAGCCACCCATAACTCACTGGCATATGGTTACGCACGGAAGCTACCAAATCAAGACACTAATCATTTCTCAGAAACCTGGGTGGCCATCCACAAGTGAGATACTCGGGTAAACCATAGACATGGGCCCGACATTCACGAACCAAGCAATTACCAATCCACCTAGAGAGTTTATTAATTAAGTTGTCTTCAAACTTTCCAAACACGTTCTTTCAAAACAATCTTTGTCATGGTATATCCCATCCTCATCTACATAAGCATAACTAAGCACAAGTACTTACGGTGGCTCACCTAACGAGATAGACTACAACATAATAGGATATAGCATAGCAATAGATAAAACTTGTAAAACAAAACAAGCTACAATGCATATAGAAAGTAAATAGGACATTTATGAATCTCCACTTGCCTTAGTAATTGTCAGAGTCAAACACACAATCCGGACAATCACAAGGGTCACAAACCTCACAATCTACACGAAAGCAATGCAACAAATAAACAACAACACATAGAGATCAAACCAGTGCAACAAATGCATGCATGACAATTTAATAAAAATTTCAGTAGTGTATTTAGGTTCTCTGATCATTATACTATAGATGACATGCATGGAAAACTTTTTAATGCATAAAAACCATTTATTGCATTAATTAGACCCATTTAATAGTCTTTATGCAATTTAATTCAACCTATGATGTAAACAGTGTAGTTAATTTTTGGTAATCATACTCCTGGATAGAGGTTTCAAATTAGAGCCAGGACCAAAAGGATTCAGGTCAAAATAGTTTTCAGATCATTTTGTAGAATTAAAATACTACAAAAAGCCTTTTAATGTGTGAAACATTATCTGTACCGTAAACTTGTAATTTTATTCCAGAATCATGTTCTATACACTTTTGTGAATCCAGGGGTATATCATTTATATTTTTCTAAGTTGTATTTTATTTTTTGTGAATTAATGGCTCCAAAAAGGTATTAATGCAATTTAAATAATCACGACAATTACTTAAGGTAAATATCTGATACAATTACATATTAATAATCTACACAATTTGGATAATCCAACGGTATATTAATTGCAATTTTTGGACGTAGTATGAATTTTCTATAGATTTTACAAGTTACATCTATAATCTGCAATTTTAAATTCAAACGGAATATTCCTGGGAATATTCCGCTGACTGGACAGGTTGACCGTGCAGTCTGACTGAGACTAGACGCTGACCTAACGATGACGTGGCGGTGACGAGGCAACTGATCGAGACGATTGAATCTCGACCGTCGGGATGAGATCCGGTGGCTAGAAGAGAAGTTGGCTCCAAATAGGCCCGATTTTGCCTCACGAAGGATTATAAATAGATATGTGTTAGAGAGACAAATCTATAGATTAAATCGAAAAACTTTGAACATGAAAGTTGTGGAGGATGATTAGATCTACCTTTTCACGAAAGGAATTTGGATTTCAAGAAACGAGCGCGAGAAAATCTTGGAATTACGCCATCAGATTAGAAATATTGTGTTGCGAAATTCTCCGGCTATGGTGGATGAAAAGATGTGAGGTTTGTCGGAATTGAAATATTTCAACAAGATCTACAACTTTCATGTTGAAGCCGAAGACATACGACGAAGTTTAGATGGGTTTAGAAGCAAAATACGATCGGTAGGGTGTAGATTCGGGATTTCGAGAAGGAAAAGTATTATAGTTGTGGCTTCGAGGGATTATATAGGCTTTTAGGATGGTGGGAACATAGATCTTGAAGTAGAGAACAAGTAGAAACAAACAGAAGTCAATTCGGAATTATAGATAAAAAGTTATAGGCGTTTGAATAGAGATAGGTTTGAGAAAAACGATTCTGCACGAATTTTGATGCAACCTGGGCATCGATCCGTTCCCCCCTGCGCTGGTGGTTCGATCGGCTGAGCGGGCCGGCCCATTTCGGTTTTTTTTTGGTTTTGTTTTTTTATAATTTGGTATTTTTTTTATATCTTTTGCATACGAACTCCAAATGACATGATTCTTGTTTCTAAAATTTTCTAAAATTCAGTAGATCAATATAGGATTATTTTTGTCAATAATTTGACTACTTCAAAATAGTGATTTCATAAAACCCTGTGTATTCATTTTGTAGATGCATTTTAGCAATTCAAAATAAGGGTTTAAACTAGTGTTTTGCAACCCAATTTTTTTCATGAATGCAAATGATGCAATGCAATTGCATTTTTTTCTAGTCCCAAATTTCTAAAATCTTGGGATGTGACATAGACGTCTGACATATCATCACTATATAGAAAATTATAATAGATAAAGCAGAAAAAATATAAATTTGATCAACATCTATAAAGAATGGGTGTATATTTGGTTCTTGTACTTTGTATACTAGTAAGTTGCACGTGTCCTGTACGTGAGACTGAGATAATAGATGTCTGACAGATCAGCACTATATAAAATTATAATAGGTAAAGCAGAAAAAATATATATTTGATCAACATCTATAAAGTATGGGTTTACATTTCGTTACTGTACTTTGTATATCATGTAGAAGTCAATGATTATTAGCTATCTAAAACTTTAAAATTTTGGTAATATGGTCTAGAGAAACGAGGGAGAAGATTCTAGAATGATGGAGAAGTGTGTTTTGAGTTTTGTGCATAGCATTCATTGTGATGAAGACTATCAATAGAATCTTCTAGATTCTAGAATGAAAAAAGAGATCCAACAGCTGGAAATATTGGGATTCATGAGTCTTGATCCAACGGTCAATATTAAAAGTTGTCCGTACACTATATAGTGGTAAGATAAGATCATGTAGAAGTCAACAATTATTAGCTATTTAAAACATGAAATTTTTGGTAACATGGTCTAGAGAAACTAGGGAGAAGATTCTAGAATGATCGAGATGTGTGTTTTGAGTTTTGTGCATAGCATTCATTATGATGAAGACTATCAATAGAATCTTTTAGACCATTCACAAAAATAGAATATTCTAGGTGCTAGAGTGGAAAAGAAGATCCAACTGCTGGAAATGTTGGGATTCACGAGTCTTGATCCAACGGCCAATATTCAAAGTTATTCATATACTATATAGTGGGAAGATAAGGTAAGATAAGATATAGAAATCGTAATGTTTTTTTGTGTGTGTGCTAACAGGTGGGGAGAGTATGTCATACATACAACACAATAGCACATATATATGTACTCCCTCCGATCCATATTAGTTAACTTGCATTTTTCTAGACTCTAGATACGGATCTATCTAGCACTAAAACTTGACTAGATACATCCGTATCTAGATGAATCTAAACCAACAAATATGGGTCAGATGGATTATATGTTTGTAGCACATCTCGCTCTCATACATATACTCATACTAAAACATGTCATGTATATGTACACGCCTGCAGATACTTGGCCACTCACACGTCACACACACGCGCAAACAACTACATGTATACATGTACATGGCCGCACACCACACACACATATACAGACACGTACAAATACATGTACACATGGCCACACGTATACACATGGCAAGACACATGTACAAAAATATAAGCCTTAATTAAGCTTTAGGATGGAGGCAATACAAATTAATTTTATGACATTTAGGCCTTAATATTGTATTGTTTGGAAGAAGGAAAGTTAGGGTCCTATGACTTCTCTAGCTTTTCTTCTACAGTATAAGTTAGAGGATCTGTATAAATTGTTTCTTGCCAAAGATCGTGGTAAATATAGTTTTAGTCCCACTTCTCGCACCCAGGGTACAAATTAGTCCCATATCTTGTAGAGTGGACAAAATCAATCCCAAAACATGCATCTCTTGTGCAAATCAGTCCATTGCAAACAAATTTGAGCGTATTTAACCAAATTTGTACATGTTTAGCTGTCATGAACGCGCCTTTTTACGATTGAGACAGTAAAATAGTACTGGCCTGCAAGTGGTGTCCTTCCACAACTTCTATTGCTTTTGAAAGTTCATGTAGAATTTTTGCATAGATTGATGTCGTTTTAGCTTGGCTGAACACAGTCATTTGCAATGCTCAAGTTAACTAAAACTACACATGTGTGCATTTCACTCAATATTTCATTGTTAGTTTCAAGTTAGCTGAAATCTAACCAAATTTGATTCTTTCCTTATACACTTCACAATCCATGTGCATCAATTGTTTTATATGTGACGATTCAACTTGAGCATTGCGAAGTACGTTGGATGAGCACATGGACATATGATATTCGCATATCATATCAAATTCCCAAGATTTTAGCTTCAGCACATGGGCTTTTCTGTAAACTATGATGCCTTGCGTGGGCCCATAAATTACCCTCGCCTCGCTTTTCTTATCTTATCTTACATCTTACAACTATATGGTGTACGAAGAACTTTGAACACCGGTCATTGAATCAAGGTTGTCAAATCCCAACATTGCTAGCAGTTGTATCTTCTTTTCCATTATGGGGTCTAGAAGATTCTATTGATAGTGTTTAGCACAATGAAATTTATGCACAAACCTCAAACACATGTTACCAAAGTAGCTAATAAAGGTTAAAATCTACATTATATAAAGCAGAAGAACCAAATATACACCCAATACTTTATGGATCTGGCTCAGAAGTATAATTATTTTTTTCAGCTTTACCTATTATAATTTTATAGTGATGATATGTCATACTTCTATTATCTGAGTCTGACGTGCAAGGCAGGTGCAACTTACTAGTATACACTAACCCGCAAAACTGCCCAGTAAGGACAACTCAACATGGTCAAATTCACTCAGTTCATTCAAATTCCATCCAATCCGTTTGAAATAGATCGAACTACGCCCGGGGTGCAAGGTGTGGGGCTAGTTTTGACCATTTACAAGATGTGAGACTAATTTGCACCCTAGATGTAAGAAGTGGGACTAAAAAGTGTAGCTCCTTGCCAAACTACCCTTCCATGGGCATAGAATTGACAAAGCGGATACATAGCTCGATCTTACAGGGACTGCGTCGTGTTTCCACGATTCCTTGCATGGTGCTTGTTGAATTTTGTGGGACCTGGTTGTGTCTCCTTGTTTTCTTATGGTCCTTTCTGTAAAATGTACCTACAGCTTCATTACCACTATGTGTGGAAAAACCACACCATAAGCCAAAAAGTACACCTTAAGAGCTATCCATATGCATAGTGGAGCTTGTCCACAAGCCAAAAAGCATAAGGGTGACCCATAAGCTTAGGGCATCACCTATGTATAAGATGAACTTTTGCCATAAGGTGGGTCCCACACAGCTTGTGGAAGTAGCTATAATGTATAAAGTCAACTTATCTATAAGCTAGGACCCATATGTCTGCAAAAAGTATACATATGCAAGAGAGAGAGAGATAGGAGAGAGTAAATAAATTTATATTGCTTATGGACAAGCCACAAGCTTACCTTAAGAAAATTTCCTTAAGGTGAAGCTCTACAATGTATGTGGTCATCCATAAGGACTACTTTTTTCTTGTGGACACCCTTATGGACAATAGAGTGGATTCCCTAAGGTGAACTTTTGCCATAAGGTGGGTCCCACACAGCTTGTGGAAGTAGCTATAATGCATAAAGTTAACTTATCTATAATCTAGGACCCATATGTCTGCAAAAAGTATACACATGCAAGAGAGAGAGATGAGAGAATAAATAATTTTATATTGCTTATGGACAAGCCACAAGCTTACCTTAAGAAAATTTCCTTAAGGTGAAGCCCTACTATGTATGTGGTCATCCATAAGGACTACTTCTTTCTTGCAGACACCCTTATGGACAACATAGTAGATACCCTAAGGTGAACTTTTGCCATAAGATGGGTCTGATAGCTCTGAAATATAGCCATCTACATCCACATTTAAACTAGATATTATTCATACTTTTTATGAAACATATCTCTAAACCCTGCCACTAATGCCTAATATTCAAAGGGATATGCAATCCTTTCTTTCTATTTTTCCTGCGCAGATAATGACGTTTTATGATGGTAATTACTACATTAAAGTCAAAGATGCGAGATTTCCAACAACTAGAAGAAACCAAGAGTCATGGGTCGGAGGCAGACGCTTTAACGACCAACTATACAACCGGAATAAAATTCCTGCCACGTAGCTCCGGCCTTATAGTGGCCATCGACGCCACTATGTCAAACAGAACTACTTTCTTGAAGGGACCCCTATATAAAGAAGCCTCGGGTGACGAGATAAGGGCGCTCCAGAAAACCATCAGCCACCCCCTAGATCTCCATCCACAACACCGACGAGCCGCTAGAGGAATAGACTTAGATCTTACCTCTCCACCACCATAGCCATATTCCACCACTTGTAATAGTAGATATCTTCTTCGATTGGCGACATTGTAAGACTATTTGCTATAAATCTCATGATTTCCACTACAATGTTTATGATCTTAGATCTCATCTCTATGTGTGAGTAATTCTTCTTTGGCTAAGGGCTTCGCCCTAGCCATGTAGCTTTTTGTGCATGTTATTTATCATATATGGGATCATGTATTAGTTTGTATGACATGATGGTTATTGTATCCTCTCTTGCCTCAATCTAAGGACTTGTCAGGTACCCAAGACCCTGAGGATTGAGCCAGGTATAGGGAGTATAAGTAATGACTAATCTACAGGTTGGGAACCCTAGTGACAGAAAGGTTAGTACGGTTGTATGTGAGGGATTTACTTGGGATTAATGGTGACATCACTATGCATATCATTAGTTCTCTTTCTTCTATGGATGAGAATAGTAGGTTATTGCTATAAGCGGTTGCGGAGGCAATAGAAATTATGGATGCACTGCCCACATATAATTTATCTTGCTCTAACAATTACATGAATACTTTATTTTTCTCTTTTATTCCCATCAGATGTTTTGCACAGCTATAGGTGAAACTAAACACCCTAGGCCCTCTCTCTCCATCATCGACAACAACAAAAAGATGCAATCTCTTGGTCCGGTAAAAACACAAAAGGAATTCTAAAACTACCGAGGATTCGATAAACCTAGGTCTACTAGGGAAAAAGAGTTATACTACATCCGTAATCCGGATCGAAGGTATCAACCCTTTTTCTGGCGCCTTTGCCGGGGAAGCAATAGCTACCCTGGTGAGGTTAGTAGGAACCTTGCTAGTTTTAATCCTTGTTTTTAATTTTTAGTTTGCTTTTAGTCTTTATGTGACAAACCAAAAAAATTAGTTAGTCTTTAAATTCTTGTTTTTTACTTTTATAAGTCTTTGTTTAAGAAAACCCAAAAACATAGGAACTATGGCTGAAAAGAAGCTTGGGGAGTTTGCTACTCCCAACAATGATTATTTGCATACTCCTATTACTTAGCCAACAATTGCTGCTGATGACTATGAAATTAAGCCCCATTATTTAAGTTTGGTTCAATAGAATAAATTTGGAGGCTCTACTGTTGAGGACGCAGGTATGCACTTGAATACTTTTACTGAAATATGTGATATGATGCACATAAAAGATGTTGATCCCGATGCGGTCAAATTGCGTTTATTTCCTTTCTCTCTTAGAGGAAGAGCAAAAGAATGGTTGCTAGCTTTGCCTAAACATACTATTACATCATGGGTGGGATGTACTTCTTTATTTATGACTAAATTTTTCCCACCTGCAAAGACTATGCTACTAAGATCTAATATTATTGGTTTTAGACAGGAAGAGCGTGAGACACTAGAGCTTGCATGGGAGAGGATGAAAGAATGCTTAAGAAACTGTCCCAGCCATGGGTTGGAAGATTGGTTAATCCTCCATTTATTTTATAATGCTCTTAATCATGTGTCTAAGTTTATACTTGATACTGCAGCTGGAGGAACATTCATGGGTAAACATATTACCGAAGTAAAGCAGTTGCTAGACAATATGCAAGACAACCATGCCCAATGGCATGTGGAAATATCAAACATGAAGAAGGTAAACTCCGTCTCACCACAAGAAAATGAAGAACTCAATTATAAGTTGGATGAGCTCATATTAGCCATAAAAGGTAAGGAAACCTAGGTAAGAGCTATCCTAGAAACAAATATTTAATAAATAGACTTCATAGCTCGTAATGATTATAACCCTACTTGGAAGAAGAATTATAATCCTAATTTTCGGAAACATTATTCTAATCCTACATGTAACTCTAATAATAATATGGGAACTAGTAATGGTAATCTCCAAGAAACACTTAAGTCTTTTATAGACTCACAAAATGAACAAAACAATATTCTTCTTAAAATAACGGAGAACCATGATGCTATGCTTGGTAAATTATCTAACCAAGCTGTAAGTTTGAGGAATGATTTGTAGGCCCTCCAAGAAAGAACGAGGATTGTTGAGGCACAGCTAGGTAAGATAACCGAGAGTCAAACTCTCATTCTAGCTAAATTTGCAGGTAATGCTGAGCCCAATCCTGTTGAAGAACTCAAAATGATGAGGATCCAGAGAGAGGAGCCTAGAGAGCTTGATTATAGTAATGCCCCTTCACCAAGCTACACCGTTGAAGATCTCGTAAAAAGGATCAACGTTAAGATTCCGGTAAGTGAAGGTAATGATGAAGCCATGTACCAACACTTCGTTAATCAGGTAGTAATTAAGGTACATGAGCTTGAGAAAGAGTATAAGAAAATAGCTGAAAAATTACCTGTGAAGCTTGATGACATATTTGAGCCTACTATTAAGATTAAGATTGGGACCAATGAAATAGCTGCACTTTGTGATCTAGGTGCAAGCGTTTCAATGATTCCAAGGAGTCTTTTTAACAAGTTAAATCTTGGCTCTTTTGATATCACCGAGATAAAACTACATCTTGCAGATTCTACCTATAAACTAGTTGTAGGAATTAAGGAGAATACTTTAGTTTACATTAAAGGTTGTCCTTCTCTAATTGATTTTGTTATTGTTGACATGCCTGAAGATGCTACTGCTCCTATTATATTAGGCCGTCCTTTCTTAAGAACTATCAAGGCTTTAATTAATCTCCATGAAGGGAACATGAATCTTCAATTGCCTCCACGGGATCCTTTTGTTATTCATTTCCCCAAGAAGAAGAAAGCCAAGCACGACTATAATGAGGCCATTACTTTGAAAGCCAACTACTTTGGAGTGGGTGTTCCCCTCATCTGTCCTAAGTGAGCAACATTGAGGTTAAGGTATTAACCATAAAAGAGCGCTCCATGGGAGGCAACCCATGTGAAATAAAGGTTTGAGTTAAGTTTTAAGTTTTATTTTTAGTTTAAGTTTATGTTTAATAAAGAGTGCTAGAAAACTCCATTTGAGGAGAAGAAGTTCGGTAGTACTTAAAATTATGCTTTATACATGTTGTTGTTGGTCGATAATATTTACTGTCATTTTTCTGTCAAAAAAAGTTACAGGATAAGAAATAATTTTCGAAGAAACAGAATTTTTTTGATGCATACAGAGAGTTTAACGACCAACTATACAGTGGGAATAAAAATTCTAGCCTTAAGGTCTGGTCGTATAGATATTTCTGCCATCAACAATTTTTTTTCATATGTACTGAAGGTTTAACGACCAACTATACAACGGGAATATAGATATCGGTGCTTTCGTACAAATTCTTTTCCACGTACTAACGGTTTAATGACCAACTATAGGGCGGGAAAAAATTCTGGTCGTATAGATATCAATGCCTTTGTATAGTTTATTTCCCAGGTAGAGACGGTTTGACGACCAACTATATGGCGGGAACATATTGTTCCGGCCGTATAGTTCCGGCCGTATAGCTGCGCCGCCACGTGGAAACCCTAAAAAATTGACAGAGGGCCAACGATACGATAGGAAAGCATTCTTCCGGCTGTATAGTTGCTCCCATATAGTTGCGTCCGACCAGAAAATTGCACGGGAAGGTACCTCCAACTCCAAAACTTCAATCCTTTTTCTCTCTTCTACCTCCAAACTCTCTCAAAACCTCAAGGGATCTTCACCTCTACTCAATTTCGTTCGATTTTCTCGCACACAAGTGACCTATGGTATGTTTCTCCTCCGATCCTCCAATTAATTTTTGTAAATTCATTTTCGATCAATTGTCATAATCAATCTAGGGTAAGTCCTACTATGAACTAATTGCCACGATTCTCTTGCCTAGATTATTATTTTGAGAGGATTCTTTAGTGTGCTATGTTGAGGAATATGTTATACTTATTATTGTTGGATCAAAAAGTTTTATTTTTGTCTTCCTTTAATGTTTTAGATGATGAACACAAGGAGCTAAACTCATGCCCATGATGTCACAAGCGCTTCTCGGGCTGTCACTCAAGAACGCATGGGGATACGGTTCAGGAATGAGCTCTAACGCGATCGCTTCAACAAGATCAAGAACCACTAAGTGAAGGCAACCAAGTGGGCTTACGCCATTATATTGAACCAACTCTGTGTTTCTGATGACTTCAATTTACTTTGCAATAGAGCTGGCCTACAAAACTTTGTGTATAATGATGTGCCTACTTATTGCCGCTGAACCATTGAATTCCTGAGTTCATTGTGAAGCACTGTTAAACTATGGCAAGGAGAGGACACGATTTATTTCTGACTTATGAACAACATCTACACCTTAACTCTAGATGAATCGCGTGCATGTTTTAGTTTCCCAAACAATGATGTTAGTTCCTGATACGTCCATTTTGCATCACTATTCTATGTCATAATTCACCGTTATTCATTGAAATATTTCATATTAAGAGATGATACTTATGTTATTTCATCTGTTTTTGCATGGTTGATGACTTTTGGAGCATGGACCGCTGCAGTCAGGATTCAGATGGAAAAGGTGCTGCTTGGAGGAAAAATTCGCGAAGATCAGAAAATCCGGGAAAATACATGGAAAATCCTATTTTTCTAGAAGACGAAGGAAGCAAGAAGGGGGGCTGGAGATGGGCCATAGGGAGACCACACCACCCCCTGGCACGGGCTAGCCTAGGCCATGCCACAGGTGGTGTGGCCGCCCTGGTCCACCCCTGGCTCCCCCCCCTCTGGCGTATATTATCCTCCCGAAACACTAAGACTTGGGGAGCGACGACAGAAAGATTCCGCCGCCTCTGCGGGGTGGAAAACACTAAGAGAGAAAGATCTCTCCGGCAGACAGATTTCTGCCAGGGGAATTCCTTCCTGGAGAGGGGAGATCGTCACCATCAACACCACCATCAAGCTGGAATTCATCGGGATCTCCCCATGTGTGTGAAAGTGACAGCGTGCACACCATAGTGGCACTTAGGCTAGAGATTACAAATACTTGTTATGAGTTATATTTGGAGTTGGATGTCTTTATGAAATTGTCGTGTTTGTTTGAACCATCTAGTGCTCAAGGTGACAGTGTGGGGTTATCTAGATGGGGAAAGCGGACTTTGAGGTGTGCTGTTATAGCCCTACCATCGACTAGAGCGTTCAACCGGAGAGTACTTAAGAGTAGTATTATAAAGAGAATATATTTATATGAGAGTGTTCACTACTGAAAGTATGATCCCTAGGCCTTGTTTCTAAGCATTGAAACACCGTTTGCAACTACATCTGTTATATGTTTGCTTGCTGCTATCTTTATTTCAGTTTTCCTTTAGTCTTTTCCCACGTCAACCACACGCCATCAGGCTATTTTATGGCACCGTTACCACTTATAATTATCCATACCACTTGTATTTCACTATCTCTTCGCCGAACAAGTGCACCTATACACCTGACAAGTGTATTGGTTGTGTTGGGGACACAAGAGACTCCTTGTATCTTGATTGTAGGATTGCTTGAGAGGGAATACCTTTGACCACTTCCTCCCTGAGTTCGATAAACCTTGGGTGATCCACTTAAGGGAAAACTTGCTGCTGTTCTACAAACCTCTGCACTTGGAGGCCGAAAGAATGTCTCCAAGTATAGAAGTGCGTAGACATCAAGCTATTTTCTGGCGCCGTTGCCAGGGAGTGAAGCGCTATTGGAGAGTGGAACTGGTAAAGGAAACTTCTACTGTGAGTATTGTTTACTTCTTCTAGTTGCTTTATTTTCGTTATGGATAATTCACTGAGTTTCTTATTTGGTAATGCTACTACCACAGCTAAAGTAGTAGATGAGCCACCACCTGTTGAGAATGATGCTTTTAAAATACCTACAAGAATTATTGATTGTGTTATGGATAACTACTATGTTGGGGATGGAACTATCCATCCCTGTGATCATTTACTCTTTATACACAAATTATGCGGGTTGTTCAAGTGTGAAGGTATTACTACAGATCAAGTTAAGAAGAAGTTATTCTCATTATCACTAAAAGGAAGTGCTGAGGAATTGTATAAGCTGCTGAAGAATGGTCAAGCTCTGGAATGGGAGGAAATAGTGCCTCTCTTTTATTCAAAGTTTTATCCTCCTAGTGAGGTTCATAAAGATCAGAATCAAATATACAACTTTTGGCCTCTTGATAGAGATAGTACAGCTCAATCTTGGGGGAGATTGAAGTTACTAATGCTCAAATGTCCCAATCATGAGCTCCCTAACAATATTATTATCGATAACTTTTATGCAAGGCTCCCTCTACATGATAAGGATTTATTGGATGGTTCCTGTGCTGGATCATTCACTCGCATGGAAGAAGAAGCTAAATGGCATATTCTAGACCGTATTCAAGATAATGCTGAAGCTTGGGAGAATGACAAAGGTACAAAGTCAGGTATAAATTATGACTATGAATGCATTGAATCTTTTATGGGAACTGATGACTTTCAAAATATTAAAAATGCTTATGGTCTAGACTCTCAAGCTATTGCTTCTTATTTTAAGGCTTTTGCTTCCTACATCAAAGTGCCTAAAAAGAAGTGGAATAAGTATCATGAACCTTATAAAGATATTGCTAAGAGTGTTCCTTCAAGAAATACTGAAGTTTATACTGCTAATCATGTTTTACCGAAACCTTACATTGAGAAAATGCCTTTCCCAGTTAAGATAAAGGAACATTCTATGATAGCTAGTATGGTTAATGAAAGTACAAATAAATCTATTGAACCTAATAAATAAATGGTTGATTAACCTATAATAGTAAATGTGAAAGACTTTGTCACTAAATATGTACAAGAGGGACACACTATCCTTTGTAAGGGTACCTCTAATATTGTTTCACAAAGTAGTGTTGTGAGAGCTAGTATTCCTGTGTTTTCTGTTAGGATTAGTGGTTATTATTACGATGGCCCTTGTGATAGATATATTGTAAAGTTTATGCATGATACTGAAAGTTACTATGAGAGAGGGAACAGTGTTCTTATGCATCTCAATAATATCAAGTTTCCTCGTTTTATGCTGAAAGTTTTTATGTTGCACTTCTTTTGCCTTCCTATGCTAGTAGCCTCTGGTTTCAACAACTTGTTTGTGTAAAAAATTCCCTTGCATAGGAAGTGGGTTAGACTTAAATGTGTGTATTTTTGATTCTTAATGCTCTCCTTCACTTCAATTCATATTCCTATGTGAGCATCTCCAAAATTATCATGTACATCTTAATGGCTATAAAGAAAGAGCTTTTTGGGAGACAACCCAATTTAGTTTTTGTTTTTAGTTTGTTTTTTATTTATTTGAGTTTTGGAAGTTATTACTTCGGTAATAACCGCTCTTTATCCGTTTTGTTTGGTTTTTGTGTCAAGATAAACCTCTAATGAGAGAAAAGTAATATTTGGGGAAGTTGTTGTCCCGAAACAGATTTTTGTGCTTCACCGTAAAAATCCGTGAGAGATCTCTGTCTATCGGATTGAGCTGTAATGTTTTGTGCTTCTGCCCTAGGTTGTTATTTAACTTTTGTTAGTTTTGCACTTTTTGATTTGAGCAACAGAAGATTTTCTAAAAAATTGATCTTTACCTGCTGGTCTGTTTTGACAGATTTTTGCCACTCTTGCATTTGCTTCTTTATTCGATTTCCTTTTTGAATTCTTTTTGGGTTTTCGGAAGGAGTTGCTACAGTGTCTTATGTTTTGATGGTTTTCAGTTGAAGTTGGACTCAAATGGTTTTATCACTTCATTTATACTAATGTTGCTAATGAGAACAGTGTGAAAAAAATTTCCAGGTAGTGGGGATGATGGTGTAATAAGGAAGTGAAAGGTTTTATGACTCAAGTAATAAGTGTATGAATATGAAGATGTTGATGCCTTTCAAGTTATAACTCCAAATAAATTTATCAAGGACCAGATTCAGAGACCTGCAGAGTTCGTTTTCAAATAGGTAACAGTTCTGGTAAGAAAAGTTCCGCAAAAATACAATCCAACTATATTTTTGCAGTTTTTAATCAATAAGGAAAGCTACGAAGCGAAAGAGGGACGGAAATGGTGCCAGGGTGGCTCACACCACCCTGTGGCGCGGGCCCACTCCTGGTCGCGCCACTAGGTGGTGAGTCCACCCCGGACTCCGCCTCCGAATCGTTTTCTCCCAGTACCTTCCTTTTGTTGTGAAACTTCGTAATATATAATCCCCCGGACCCCCGAGGTTCGTATATTGTGTTTTCCTCGTGTTTTTGTTTCAATCTATTTCTGCTAGGAACTATCTTTGAAAATCTTAGAAGCACAATGGTGTCTGCCAATGATAAAGGAAAGGAGCCTATGGAGGAAGACCTCCAAGACCCCGGGCAGGAGAAGGAGATCAAGAGTGAAGGTGAAGAAGAGGCAAAGCACAACGGCACTACCATTCCAAGCATTGGAGTGGTGGAAAACCCAGCCATTGGAGGGAAGCCTCCTCATCACCATTCAGATCCCTCCATGCAGGAAAAGAAGACTTCAAGGAGGAAGAGTGGGGAAAGAATTGCAAGAGCTAGAGTTCTCAACCTGACATGATCATGAGCCGCATTGAGCAAAACTCACAGCTGATTCGTAATCTCACCCTCGAGATCGAGGACTTGGGGAAACTGATCAAAGAGCTCATCGAGAGGATACCACCACCACCGAAGGAGTAATTCGTCATCAGGTTTGGCATCCCCTTGGTTTGTTCCAAGCTTGGTGGAGTGTCGCGGTATCACATCACTATCTTCTATCTTTTTACCTTATTAGTAGAGCCATATCATGAATAGAGAAGTTATTATGTAGGATGGTTTGCATTAAGGAAGTATCCCCTCTCTCGTTAGATATGTATCCCTTGGTGTGAGTTGTCGTTATGGAATATTAATGAGAAGTTCTATCATTTACTCTTTTGCATAGCTTATATTAGTTTTCAATTCATGGTTATATGATTGATCTTGTTTTTAGTATTGGTAGCACTTTGGTATCATTGAGTTAATTTAGTTGGTTTTGGCAAACCTGGCTCGGTCAGTAGCAACACTATTTTTGAGAGTTGAATGAAAAAGATAGAAGTACTCTAAAGAAAAAATAATTTCATCATCTTTCTTTCTTGATTTGCTCATATGTCTAGTATTCTCTAGTTAAGATCTTTTGTGCTTCCAAGGAAGATTGCATGTTTGTTTATATCACTTGTATGTTTGTTTGTTTCCTTCAACTCTTATACTTGCTCCCAAGCCTTGCTAGCCAAAAACCTGTACTGAGAGGGAATTCTTCTCGTGTATCCAATCCTAAAAACCAAACCATGCCATTTGTGTCCACCATACCTACCTATTAGCATTATTGCTATTCCAAGTAAATTCTTGTTTTTATCTACCTTCCAAATTAAACTTGTTATGTGAAAATTAGTGATTAAAGGTCTCACGAACTTGATGGCACACTTTACTTTCTTGCACTTAATAAACTTGAATCATTGTGCTCATCTATGTTGCGTATATGTTTGTGCTTTGTAAGTTGTGAATTAGCAGAATCATGTTGTCATGGGGAACGCTTTTAACATTGCATTGGTACTTTGTACCTAGTTGATATCATGTTCTTTTTTCTATGGATGTCGTCGGTGTGAAATGAAAGGGGAGCTTGTAAGTCCATGGTGTTATGCATGTGTGTTAGAGAAACGCCTGGGACGCTGGTCTAATCCATGCTGACATGGTGGAAACCTACAGCGTAACCATAATGAGCATCTATGAAGCATTCTTCTTATAAAAAAAGAGTCTGATATTGAGAAAAAAGAGAAAAAGAGAAAAAAGATTATGAAAAGAGGAAAGAGAGAAAAAGCACCATATTCCCATGGTAAATAAGAAGATTGCTGAGAAGCTTGTTGTCTGCTTGCCTTGTCATTTTGATATGGGGATTCTTCCGTATCATCGGGCAAGGGGCACCCTGTTGGCGGTTCTCTATGATAAACATATGCTTACGATGATAAGAACTTACCGGTGACTAAACTTGAGTAGCATGAGGAGCGACCCTCGTATTCAAGGGACATGAGATTCTCAATTTACAACTTATCAAGCATATCCTCATATTTGATCACTTTAACCTTAATCACCTAAATATGCCCATGATAGGGGCAATGAGAGCTGAAAGCTAATAAGTATCATAATTTTTGGGAGCTCTTTATGAAACTTGCAATCCCTGTTTCCCTCTGTGAAGGGCCTTTCTTTTACTTTTTAGTTGAGTCAGTAAACCTATTCCCTTCTATCTCAACAAGTATTTTGAGTTATTGTGTTTCATTCATTCATACGATGATTTATTCAATCATGTTCCTTACGTTCCTTGTTTTGCACATTGCTCTTATCTTGGAGTTTACTACTTTGAAAGCTATCATTGCAAAACCAGTTATTTGTGAACTCCAGCAAATTATCAACTATTCTTCGACCAAGAGCTAAATTTGCCATTACCAATTATGATTCACTTCATGTATCTTTATTGTGTTTCCTTTACTTATTGCAAGTTGAGTTATATAATAGTGAGATGTCTTCTATTATGATCTATCTATTGGTGAATGTGATGCTTCTTGTCCGTATTCTGTTAATGACTCTTCACTCCATAAACCCGAGGTCATGTTTATTGAGCTCAGTTTCGCTTGGGGACAAGCGAAGTCTAAGCTTGGGGGGAGTTGATACACCCATTTTGCATCACTATTCTATATCATAATTCAGTGTTATTCATTGATATATTTCATATTAAGATATGATACTTATGTTATTTCATCTGTTTTTGCATGGTTGATGACTTGGAGCATGGACCGCTGCAGTCAGGATTCTGATGGAAAAGGTGTTGTTTGGAGGCAAAATTCGCGAAGATCAGAAAATCCGGGAAAATACATGGAAAATCCTATTTTTCCAGAAGACAAAGGAAGCCAGAAGGGGGACTGGAGATGGGCCACAGGGGGCCCACACCACCCCCTGGCGCGGGCCAACCTAGGCCGCGCCACCAGGTGGTGTGGTGGCCCTGGTCCACCCCTGGCTCCCCCCTCTGGCGTATATTATCCTCCCGAAATCCTAAGACTCGGGGAGCGACGACAGAAAGATTCCACCGCCTCTGTGGGGCGGAAAACACCGAGAGAGAAAGATCTCTCTGGCAGACAGATTTCTGCCGGGGGAATTCCTTCCCGGAGAGGGGAGATCGTTGCCATCAAGACCACCATCAAGTTGGACTTCATCGGGATCATCATCATCACCATCATCATCACCATCGGCACCCTCATCACCATCTCCATATTGCTGTAACAACTGCGTTGAATCTTGCATATTTCCTAGGGGAAACTTTCCCGGTGTTGATTACTCTTTGTAGTTGATGCTATTGAGAATTATTGTTTATGTTCAGATTGTTATACATCATTATTCCATCTCTGATCATGATCCATATGATGTCTTGTGAGTAGTTCGTTTTATTCTTCTAGACATGGGAGAAGTCATGTTGTTAGTAGTGGAAAGATTCAATAGTTTGATATTTAAGTTGTGGTGTACTTCTTCTAGTGGTGTCATGTGAACGTCGACTACATGACACTTCACCTATATGGTCCTAGGCGAATGCATTGTGTATTTGGCTACTAATCGTAGGGGTTGCCGGAGTGACAGAAACCTGAACCCCCGTTAGGAAACCATTGCACAAGGGACGTAAGGGTCTTAGAGTTTAAAGCTGTGGTTAGGTTTCTATCTTAATTACTTTCTTGTACTTACGGATGTTTGCAAGGTGTATAATCACAAGTATGTATTAGTCCTAGGAAGGTCGGTACATTAGCACAGGTTCACCCACACAACACTTAGCAAGCAAAAGAAGATTAATCAACTATATGAAGCGAAAGCACTTGACAGTCTTCCCATGTGTCCTCGAGAACGTTTGGTTAGCTTAAGTAATACAACCGGCTTGTCCTTTGCTGCATAAAGGATTGGACCACTTGCTGCATTTACTCCTACTGTCTTTTATTTACTTGTACTTCGTTTACTTGCTTTATTAAAAACCCCTAAAAATCCATTTGCTAAGTATTTGTAGAGAATTCCTGATCCATACCACTAGCCAGCACCTTCTGCTCCTTGTTGGGTTCGACACTCTTACTTATCGAAAATACTGCGATACACCCCCTATACTTGTGGGTCATCAATTCCTTAAGCGCATCCTTTACTTAGAGTGTGTGTGGTCATGTGGATCAATGTATTTTAGGAAAAGAACACATGCAATGACTCTAGGGGATCAATGTGTCAAACCGTGGTCACAGATACCAAAAACAAGTAGGAAAGTAGCTTCCACATTTCACGTTGCACTAGTATGGCAGAATTTGCATCATAGAATCTACTGGAGTGTGTGTGGTAATGTGGAACAATGTGGTTTAGGAAAATAACACATGGCATGACTCAAGTGGATCAATGTGGTTTAGGAAAAGAACACATGCAATGACTCTAGGAATCAATGTGGTTTAGGAAAAGAACGCATGCAATGACTCTAGGAACTCTAGGTGTCAAAGCATGGTCATCAACACCAAAAACACATAGGAAAGCAACTTCCACATTGCATGTTGTGCCAGTATGGTAGAAGTTGCATCATTGATTCCACTGGAGTGTGTGTGTACATGTGGATTAATTTGGTTTAGGAAAAGACCACACATGCGATGACTGTAGTCTAGCAATGTGGTTTAGGAAAAGAAATCATGCAATAACTCTAGGGGATCGATGTGGTTTAGGAAAAGAATACATGCAATGACTTTAGGGACTCGATTCGTCAAACCACAGTCACAGAGACCAAAAACACTTAGAAAAACAGCTTCCACACTGCATGTTGAACTAGTGTGGTAGAAGCTGCCTCACAGAATCCACTGGAGTGTGTGTGGTCATGTGAATCAATGTGGTTTAGGAACAGAACACATGCAATGACTCTAGTGGATCAATGTGGTTTAGGAAAAGAACACATGCAATGACTCTAGGGGATAAATGTGCTTTAGAAAAACGACACATGAAATGACTTTAGGGACTCCATGTGTCAAACCATGGTCACAGAGAACAAAAACACATAGGAAAGCGGCTTCCACGTTGCATGTTGCACCAGTGTGGCAGAAATTGCATCATAGAATCCACTCGAGAGTGTGTGGTCATGCAGATCAATGTGGATTAGGAAAAGAACATATGCAATAACTATAGTGGATCAATGTGGTTTAGGAAAAGAACACATGCAATGACTCTAGGGGATCAATGTGATTTAGGAAAAGAACACATGCAATGACTCTAGGGACTCCATGTGTCAAACTATTATCACAGAGACCAAAAACACTTAGTAAACACTACAAGAATCTGGGCGGTTCATGACGATCTGATATCATTGTGGATGAGGGTCAAAACGTCGTAGATGGCCATCTGCAATGAATTCTGCGACCAAAAAAATAGGTCACGGACCTCACGTCATAATTTAATCTGTGACATTTTTCTGTCTGAAAAATTCACGGGCCGTCCGTGACGTTCCTCCAATTTCATCGCAACAAACTGGACCGGCCCGGCCCAGGCCCGGTCCTTCATGGCGTTTTTATTTCGTCATGAATGATGCCACGTGGCGGATGGCACCATAGATAGCCGTCAGCAATGTTTGGTGACGTCATGTTCGCCGTCTACGACGTCATCGACTTCCTGACATTTTTTTCCGTCACGGCCTGATTCCGCTAGCGCCATTTGTTGACGTCATCCTTTCATTTGCTTATATCATCCTTCCCATTTTGTCACGCTGGCAGAGACAAATTTCGTTTTTGTCACGGCAATAAGCTGGCTAGCTTACGCGTGGCCGATCGTCAAGGCGACACGTGGACCAATAGTAAGGAGACATGTGGTCCATCTGTAGCGCGAATCGTATACCAATTAGAGCATGATGCGTATATCCAATGCATGACGAACTCAATTCGTCAGGGCAGAAGAGATGACATTCCTGTTTCGTCGAGGATGTTAACGAGTGAAAGTGCGCCACGTCGGCCTCTATCGGTGATGGAAATATTTTCGTCAACTAAAAAAGCATGACGTTTTCATTTACGTCAGAGAAGAGTACTGACAACTTTGCTAGATTACACCATCCAAATCAAAATGAAAGAAGTGCAGGGCACATGTTTCAGGGGACATAAATAGGTTCGCACATAACTTTCCAACAAAATAAAGAAAAGAGCCTAACAAGCTTTCAGTCACACCACCGGTTCACTTACACAATATAGCTAAGAATTGCTGAAGTGATGCATTTATAAGGTCTACGAAGTTCACAAGTGCTTTGCACGCTTCATTCTTTGCTTCTATCTCCTTCAGCAATGCTGCAATGTGTCTTCCTAGTGCCTCATTCGCCGCTCTCTCAGCCCTAAGTTGTGCTTCAAGGAGAGAGTTGGTTGGTCTTGAAGCATGGATGCTTTCATCAGTGGAAGCAAGGGTTGATCCTCAATTCCATCTTCTGCAGTAGATGGCGCCACCGTGCTTCCAATGGGTGCCTGACAGTTATAGAAGCAAACATTAGAAAAGTAGCAAGAAAATTCCAAGCACATATTCATGGACAAACATGGTATTGAATTATACAAAGATGATAAAGATGGACATGGTATAACTTCTTCCACACTTCCTGCGCTTCCTTTAGGGCTTTTTCCTCGCCATCTAGTCTCTCCATCTGCAACCCCACAATGGCACTGCGCAATATCGCATTTCCTGCTCTCTGAGCCCTGAGTTGCGCTTCAAGGAGAGTCTTGGCTGGTCTTGAAGAATGGATGTTGATGTCGTGCGACATCGCATACTGCACCGTTTCGGTGGAAGGAGGTTGTTTAGCCTCAATGATATCTTCTGTACCATTAGGCGCCATCTTTGTTTCCTTGGTTGCCTATTGAGATTTAGGAATAGAATAAAAAATTAGAAAAATAGCCAGCAAATTACAAATGATCATACTCGTTTCAGAGACAAATATGGCATTGAAATTTTGGAAGATGAGAAAGATGAAAAGTATTCTGGAGGGATTACTGTTGCTTTTTTCACACTGTGATTGGAGAAGCCCCGACTGTCACAGAAAAACAAGTCACTATGATAAGGTTGTCTATTTCTTGTTTGCATGTTTATTAGATAACAGGCCTACACAAAGAGAGAGCATATAGTATAAGAGGCAGTCCTGGTTAAACATAAACAGGGGGAAGTTGAGTAGACACGACTTGACCTGGTTCCTGGGGTCAGCCCAAGAATCAACAAGCTTGCACCACTCTGCATTGTTCATGTGTTCAATAGGAGAAATCCTTTTTACTTCATTCAGTGGGAGGGGGTCAAAAAACTGCTTCTTTAGGAGATGCCTTTGAATTCTTGCGTGCTTCATTAACTGTTGGTTGCAAGCAACATGCACATCTACGTGTTATGCATCCATGACAAACTTTTTCTAAAATAAAACATCGTGCATCAGCCTCTACTTGACCAATAATGAGAAGAAAAGGGCAGTTGAGTCACAGAACATACGAAAACTCTGTCTTAGAACTCTGCTCTGACATTCGGCCTCTCCTTGTACTCTTTCCAGCAGGGGAAGATAGACATACCAGTCTTCTTGGAGGAATGGCAAATGGAAGCTTTCCTCCTTTGGAAATGTTCTCACGCTGCTTCCCCATGTTTTTTTCCCTCAAGATAATTTGAGGATCATCATGTTTAATAGTGTCTTCAGAAGGATGATGGCCAAAATCATCTACAAACATATAACATGGAGTTAGTGTTCTACCATATAATAAGTGCCATTCAAACAATATAATTTGCTTTCCTTGGGGAGTTGGTTGCTTTCCTGGGGAAGTTGTCTGCTTGTCTTGGATTGCTATGTTCCTGCCATGGAGTGCTGCCATCTTGATTTGGGCTGCTACCTTCTCTCCTTGAGCATCAGGATCTGCAGGACTCTAAGTTTCTTGCGAAGAGGTCATAGCACTTGGCGGTCTTGGTGGGAACCGTGGAGAACTTGGAGGTAGAAGTACTTCTGGTGGATTCCTCTTGGAGATTGTATGTCTCGTACTTTCTGTCGAGGCAACCATGCTAGCCAAGACGCACTTCCGAGTAGCTGATCCACCACCAGCAGCCATCCTTGTCATGACGACAGGTTTCTTCTTATATTTCCTCTTCTCAGTCTACACAATTCAAAGGTAGTCAATTCAGAATAATAAAAAAGCACAACATATATGGAAAATTAAGTGACCAAATAATTGCACAAAAGATGAGTAGGCAAGTAAGGGGACTACCTCCAGCTCATCATCCCCGCCTCTTGAGGATAATAGTCAGATCCAGAGCCTTCATCCTTGTTCTTTTTAGGGGAGAATCCAGTGGGAGATGCATAAACAAGGGGCCTAAGACCCATTTTTTTTGCATCCACGCATTGTTTCCAGCCGTCTTTCTTCCATGGGATGCAATTGTGGTTCTATCATGAATAAAAATCTCTTAAGTAAGCTACAAAAATATAACCTATGTCTTATGATATTGATTGTTCTATACTAATCATAATGTACAATAGTCCACTATGAGGAACTTCTACTCTAAATCTCATATCACAAGACTAACGATGAAGCAGCCAAAGAAAAGCAAGAGACAAGACGATGAACAAGCTGGACAATTCACCAATTAGTTGCAGTAATAAGCAGGGTGGGACAATAAAACATAAGCATGATAAGGATCAATAGTGGAATTAAACAGGAAACATAACCTAATGTACTGATTGTTCTATAGAACTCATCATGTGACAGCTCACTATGATCAGTTTCTACTATGATCATAAGGCATATGATGAAGCAGCCAAACTAATGCAAAAGGCAAGATAATGCAACCTTTATCACACGCAAACAGATCATAAGCTGAAATAGTATACATGCAGTTAAAGAGGATAATCACAATAAAACACAAGCAGGATAAGCAACTATCCTGCAAATAAACAAAATATAACTTATGGTGCTGATTGTTCTATAGTAATCATCATCTAATAGAGTCCACTATGAGCAATTTATACTCTGATCAAAATACATAGGATGAAGCAGCCAAACTAATGGAACAACCAAGATAATGCAAACTTTATCTGTATGTAAACTGATCATAAGTCGAATACTCTGAACCTCACTTGTCAATTGGTTGGCTGGTTGCACTAATAAGCAGGGCCGGACAATTAAACATCAGAAGGATAAGCATCTTTCATGCAATTAAAATAGGCAATTAAACAAGTCATGACATATGATGTTGATTGTTCAATAGTAATCATCATGTAAAACAGACTACTATGAACAATTTATACCCTGCTCATCAGACATGTCATGAAGTAGTCAAACTAATGTAATAGACAGGATAATGCAACCCTGATCACAAGACTTGTAAAATCACAAGCAATTTCATAGGCAGAACAAATAAGAGAGAATAACTGCAACAAAAAAGGTAAATTGGTGGCATGAAAAGGATAATGAACAACATTTCTCAGGCAAAGTAAAAAAACATGAGCATCGAGGATGAGAGTGTTTCCTTGCCTGCAGGCTATAGGGCCTTTTTGATACCGTGTTTCTTGCAGTGACCCGGGGAACGTGGCATCGATCTGGACGGCGAGGTAGCAGGCCTCCTCGACGAGGTGGAATACGAGGAGGACGGGCCTTGTCAGTGTGGTGACGGGCCTTGTCAGTGAGGTTGACAGCGAGCTAGACGGGGAGATGGATGGTGAGCTAGCCGACTTTGCGAGTGAAGTGTATAGAGTGGTGGTAGACAAGGTTAGCCGGTTTTCGGCGAGGTGGATGATCGGCGAGGGTGACAGACGTAGTTGAAAACTGGGACGGTGAGGAGGGGCTAGGGTTTGTGCTACGGTGACGGAGAGGTTACTACTGGATGGACGGACGGAGACGTGGGGATTAAAGGCAGAGGGCGGAGGGACGGACAGCGGCGAGGGGAAAAGGGGGAGAACGATGGGGAGGGTGAGGGGAGGGAGAGGGTATAAAAAGGGTTTTGAATAGATTATGCAAATGACCTTTGTGCGAATGCTTGGATGGCGCTCTGTGGGTAGGCTCAAAGATAATTTAAGCTCAAGAAATTTTCGTTTGCGTAGAAACTCTTCCGCGCTGGCACCAAATTTCGCATGGGCGGGAGGATCTGACCTAGAAATTTGGGGTTGGTTGTCCTGACCGTCGGATGCATGATGGAGGGTTCAAATAAATTAACCATATTTTAGAAAGTCTTCACGAAAAGGCCTTGGTGAAGAAAACTATAAATTATTGACGAATAAATCTTAAAAAGCAATAATGTGGACTACTAGTTTATATTCTAGCTTGTATAATGATCTCAGGAGTAGTAACGTATTTTGGATAATATATTCAAATTTAGATAAGATTCAAAATGCGGTTTATTTTGAACAATTTCTCCATATTAGGGTTGAACGTTGGACTTTTATCCTTATTTTGGTTAGTTTTAGGTCATAGTAACACATATGGTATATATTAAAGTTTGAGCCCAAATAAGATGCATCACAGAGACCAAAATACATAGGAAAGTTAAAGCAGCTTCGACATATCCATGTGAATGACTAGAGAGTATAGTGGATATATCAATGTGGTTAGAACACATGCATGACTCTAGGGGGATCCATGTGTGTCAGACTAAAATTAAACATCATATAGGAAATAATAAATAACCATCTTTCAACTCCATGTTGCATGGCCAGTGTGTGACATAAGGAAGTTGCATCACATAATCATGTAGATATATATCAAAATGTTGTTTAGGAAAAGAACACATGCAATGTCTCTAGGGGTTCCATGTGTCAAAAACTATGGTCACAGAGAGACAAAAACAAATAGGAAAGGTAGCTTCCACATTACATGTTGCACCAATGTGTGATAGAAGTTGCATCACAGAATCCGCTGGAGTATGTGTGTGTGGTCATCATGCATGGTTTTGGAAAAGAACCCATGCAAATGTGGTCATGTTGTGGTCAATGAATCTGATATGTTGCAAATGTATCTATAATTTTTGATGTTCACACTTTCTTATGTTTGGTCCACACTTTGGAGTACTTTTACACATTTTCTGGAACTAACCTATTAACAAGATGCCACGGTGCCAGTTGTCTGTTTTCTTCTATTTTTGGTTCCAGAAAAGCCAGAAAATGAATATACTCGGAAATGGACAGGACAAAAGCCAAAGTCATTATTTTACCGGAAGACACATGGAGTCCAAAGGAGAGACGAAGGAGGGGCACAGGGCGGACACACCACCCCTTGGCGCGGGCAGCCCTAGGCCGCGCCAGGGCATGGTGTGGGGCCCCTGGCCAGCCACCGACCTTGCCACTTCGCCTATATGATCCTCCCGGGACGAAAACCCTAAATTGAACAACCTCCAGCCGCAAAAAGTTCTGCAGCGCCACCACCACCGAAGGGGAGATTCGGGGGATAGAAAGTCTCTATTCCGGCACGCTGCCGAGACGAGGAAGTGCCCCCGGAGCCATCTCCATCGATCTCCACCACCATCTCCATCACCATTGTTGATTCCCATGATGAAGAGGGAGTAGTTCTCTCTTGAGGCTAAGGGTTCTACTAGTAGCTATGCGTTCATCTCTCTCTATGCATGATCATATTGTGATCATGAGCTTTGTAATCAAGTAGATCTACTTTGCTACTCAAGTGCATTAATGAATCTCTGCTCTCCCCATGTGTGTGAAAGTGACAGCGTGCACACCTTGGTGGCACTTAGGCTAGAGATTACAAATACTTGTTATGAGTTATATTTGGAGTTGGATGTCTCTATGAAATTGTGGTGTTTCTTGGAACCATCTAGTGCTCAAGGTGACAGTGTGGGGTTAACTAGATGGGGAAAGCGGACTTTGAGGTGTGCTATTATAGCCTACCATGAATTAGAGTGTCCAACCGGAGAGTAGTTCAGAGTAGTATTATAAAGAGAAGATATTTATATGAGTGTGTTCACTAGTGAAAGTATGATCCCTAGGCCTTGTTTCTAAGAATTGAAACACCGTTTGCAACTAGATCTGTTACATGTTTGCTTGTTGCTATCTTTATTTCAGTTTTCCTTTAGTCTATTCTACGCCATCAAGCTATTTTCTGGCACAGTTGTCTTATATCCATACCACTTGTATTTCACTATCTCTTCGCCGAACTAGTGCACCTATACACCTGACAAGTGTATTGGTTGTGTTGGGGACACAAGAGACTTCTTGTATCTTGATTGCAGGGTTGCTTGAGAGGGATACCTTTGACCACTTCCTCCCTGAGTTCGATAAACCTTGGGTGATCCACTTAAGGGAAACTTGTTGCTGTTCTACAAACCTCTAAACTTGGAGGCCCAACAACTATCTACAAGAATAGAAGTGCGTAGACATCAAGCTATTTTCTGGCGTCGTTGCCGGGGAGGTAACGTAAAAGGTACTCACATCCTCCGGTGTGAGTGCTCGAAGTTATTTCCTTTAGATTCTGCAATTTTGTCTTTTTGTTTCTTGTTTTTATTTTCACTAGTTAGGCTTAATGGAAAACAACAACAAAATTAGAGAGCTTCATAGTATTTGTCTTGAGTTAGGACATGAAGTGTTTGAAGAGAAAATTCAAAAACCTATGGAACTCTATTTGCATGCTAATAGCAATGTTATTAGTAAGAATTCTTTGAACACCATTATTTCTAATGCTATGGAAAATTCTAAGCTTGGGGAAGCTCGTTTTGATGAGCATGATCTTTTTAGTCCCCCAAGCAGGGAGGAGAAAATTTACTTTGATGATACTATACCTCCAATATACGATGATTACAATGATGAATATGATATTTTTGGTCCACCTACTATTGAGGAGGAAATTGATTATGGCTACAATATGCCTCCTATATTTGATGATTATGGTGATGAGAATAATGATAGCTATTTTGTTGAATTTGCTCCCACTACAATTAATAAGAATGACTATGTTTATGTGGAGAGTATGAATTCTTTTATGCATGTGGCTCATGATAAGAATGTTTTATGTGATAGTTATATTGTTAATTTTATTCATGATGCTACTGAAAGTTATTATGAGAGGGGAAACATGGTTTTATTCATCTCAATAATATTAAGTTTCCCCTCTTTATGTTGAAATTTTTGAAGTTGCACTTGTTTTGCTTTTCTATGCTTGTTGCTTTGTGCTTTCATGACTTGTTTATTTACAAGTTTCCTATGCATAGGAAGTGGGTTAGACTTAAATGTGTTTTGAATTTGCTTCTTGATCCTCTCTTTTACTTCAATTCATATTTCTTATGTGAGCATCTTCTCAAACTATAATGCCTAACTTAAAGTCATTAAAGAAAAGTACTTCTTGGGAGATAACCCAATAGTTTTCTTGAGTCTTGGAAGTTATTACTTCTGTAATAACCTCTCCTTATCCTTTTTTATTTGAGTTTTGTGCCAAGAATAACCTCTAATGAGGGAGAAGTAATGCTTGGGAATGTTGCTATCCCAAAACAAAAAAATTTGTGCTTCGTTGTAAAAATTCTTGAAAAATCCCTATACGTCGGTTTGATATGTAATTTTTTGTGCTTCTGCCCAAGTTGTTATCCAACTTTCGTTAGATCAACACTTTTCGATTTCAGCAACAGAAGGTCTTCGAAAAAATTGGTTTTTACCTAATGGTCTGTTTTGACAGATTTCTGCCATTATTTGCATTTGCCTCTTAATCTCTTTCTCTTTGAGTTCACTTTGATCATTTGAACTTTTCAAAGGAAGATCTACACTAGCTTGTGTTTTAATGGAAGTTTTATTGGTGTTGAAACTGAACCCAGAGACTTATTATCTTGAGTACACTAATGTTGCTAATAAAGATTGTGTGAAGTTTTGTGTGAAGGAAAAATTTCAGGTGTAAGTAAAGAATGATGTAATGAGATGAAGAATGGACAAAAGCTCAAGCTTGGGGATGCCACTCGTGTCACCCCAAGAAATATCCAAGAAGTACAAGCGTCAAAGCTTGGGGATGCCCAAGGCATCCCCTTCTTCATCAATAAAAATTTCAGGTTTCTTCCAAACACTTCATTTTTATTGTTTCATGCAGAGTTCTATTGTTCTTGGAGCGTCTTTATTTTTGTTTTTAGTTTTAGTTTCTTAGTTTGATTGAATAAATTGATTGGACCCCCTCATTCATACATTAGTTTTCAAATAAGTTTGGTTTGGATTGGAAAAAAGTAGGAAAAGTTCATGCTTAAGTGGTAAAGAGAGCTTGTTTTTAACTGTGGCCTATGCTTTTTCATGTCATGCTTTATATTGTTTTGGCTTTATGCTTAGTGATTTTTGTTGTAGCATGACATGTTATAAACAATTGATATTGCTTAATGTGCCTTGAAAGAATCATGCGTTGTTTTAGCATATTAAAGCATAGTATTGTGGTATGCTCCTTTGATGCTTTATTTGGGTTGACTTGGCGCATGCTCACACCATGTTAAGACTATACCAAGTCACCATAGCCTCTATGATCCTTTAGTTTTCGACTTATAATATCACTTGATGCTTTAATTAATGATGTTTTGTCGCTTTGCATTATTATGGCCATTATTGCTCTCTTAGTTGGTCGCTCCCAGTCTTTTGCTAGCCTCCATAACATGGTATGAGTTCCATTCATGCATCCAACTCCAAATAAAACCAAGTTATTCCAAAGAGTCCACCATACCTACCTATTAGCATTTGCTATTCCAAGTATATTCATGTTTTTATCTACCTTCCGAATTAAATTTGTTATGTGAAAACTAGTGATTAAAGCTCTCACGAACTTGATGGCACACTTTACTTCTCTTGCCCCTAATAAACTTGAACCATTGTGTCGTCTATGTTGTATATGCTTGCACTTATATGTTGGGTATTAGCAGAACCATGCTGTCATGGGGAACGCTTTCAACATTGCACTTGTACATTGTACCTTGTTGATATCATGCTCTTTTGTCTATGGATGTCGTCAGTGTGAAATGAAAGGGGAGCTTGTAAGTCCATGGAGTTATGTATGTGTGTTAGAGAAACGCCTAGGCCGCTGGTCTAATCCATGCCTAATCATGGTGGAAACCTGCAACGTAACCATAATGAGAAATCTATGAAGTATTCTTCTTATAAAAAAGAGATAGAGATTGAGAAAAAGGAAAAAAATGAGAAAATAGGAAATAGAGAAAAAAACCATTTTCCCATGGTAAATAAGAAGATTGCTAAGATGCTCGTTGTCTGCTTGCCTTGTCATTTTGATATGGGGATTCTTCCATATCATCGGGCAAGGGGTACCCCGTTGGCGGTTCTCTATGATACACATGTACTAACTATATCAAGAACTTACCGGTAACTAAACTTGAGTAGCATGAGGAGCGGCCCTCGTATTCAAGGGACATGAGATTTCCAACTTATACTTTGTCAAGCATATACTCCATAGTTTGTTCACTTTAAGCATAATCACTTCAAGATGCTTATGATTGGGGCAATGAGAGCTGAAAGCTAATAAGTACCAAAAATTTTGGAAGCTCTTTATGAAACTTGAATCCCTGCTTCCTTCTATGAAGGCCTTTCTGTTACTTTTATGTTGAGTCTCCACCTTCTATCTTTTTGCACCTATTGAGAGAGCATAGTTGCCATTCTTAGTTTAATTTTCATTGTCCCAAGACTTCTTGATTGATGCATAACTTTGATATTGCTTGTTCTTAAACTATTTGTATCTAGTCACCCTTATGAACTTTGAAGGTGTCCTATGCATTTATGTTTTGCTACTCCATGAGGGACAAGCTGAATGCCACTATGCTATGTTTTCTATATTTGCAACAAACAAACGTTTTTCAATGTGTTGTTATTGATGATATTTGTTTGTACCTTTTCATGTTACAACATAGTTTCTATGTCTTATTGTTAGAACTATATCTTTCATGTCTATGTTAGAGTACTTTGACCCCAGCTTTCAATGCTTGCAAATGGTTTGATCTTGATTGTTATGGTGCATGTCACCTCAAAAATTATTCTTTCTTTTTACCGCTTACCTACTTGAGGACGAGCAAGAGTTAAGCTTGGGGATGTTGATATGTTGCAAACGTATCTATAATTTTTGATGTTTCATTCTTGTTTTATATCTACTTTCTTATGTTTGGTCCACACTTTGGAGTACTTTTACACATTTTCTAGAACTAACCTATTAACAAGATGCCACAGTGCCAGTTGCCTGTTTTCTTCTGTCTTTGGTTCCAGAAAAGCCAGAAAATGAATATACTCGGAATTGGACGGGACAAAAGCCAAAGTCATTATTTTACCGGAAGACACATTTAGTCCGAAGGAGAGACGAAGGGGGGCCACACGGAAGCCACACCACCCCTTCACACGGGCAGCCCTAGGCCGCGCCAGGGCATGGTGTGGCCCCCTGGACCACCGACCTCACCCCTTCGCCTATAAGATCCCACCTGGACAAAAACCCTAAATCGAACAGCCTCTAGCCACAAAAAGTTCCACAGTGCTGCCGCCAACGAAGGTGAGATTCGAGGGATAGAAAGTCTCTGTTCCGGCATGCTGCCGGGACGGCGAAGTGCCCCCCGGAGCCATCTCCATCGATCTCCACCACCATCTCCATCACCGTTGTTGATTCCCATGATGAAGAGGGAGTAGTTCTCTCTCGAGGCTAAGGGTTCTACCGGTAGCTATGTGTTCATCTCTCTCTCTATGCATGATCATATTGTGATCATGAGCTTTGTAATCAAGTAGATCTACTTTGCTACTCAAGTGCTTTAATGAATCTCTGCTCTTCCCATGTGTGTGAAAGTGACAGTGTGCACACCATGGTGGCACTTAGGCTAGATATTACAAATACTTGTTATGAGTTATATTTGGAGTTGGATGTCTCTATGAAATTGTGGTGTTTGTTGGAACCATCTAGTGCTCAAGGTGACAGGGTGGGGTTATCTAGATGGGGAAAGCAGACTTTGAGGTGTTCTATTATAGCCCTACCATGGATTAGAGTGTCCAACCGGAGAGTAGTTCAGAGAAGTATCATAAATATAAGATATTTATATGAGAGTGTTCACTAGTGAAAGTATGATCCCTAGGCCTTGTTTCTAAGCATTGAAACACCGTTTGCAACTAGATCTATTAGATGTTTGCTTGTTGCTATCTTTATTTCAGTTTTCCTTTAGTCTCTTCCACGCCATCAAGCTATTTTCTGGCATAATTGTCTTATATCCATACCACTTGTATTTCACTATCTTTTCGCCGAACTAGTGCACCTATACACCTAACACGTGTATTGGGTGTGTTGGGGACACAAGATACTTCTCGTATCTTGATTGTAGGGTTGCTTGAGATGGATACCTTTGACCACTTCCTCCCTGACTTCGCTAAACCTTGGGTGATCCACTTAAGGGAAACTTGTTGCTGTTCTACAAACCTCTGCACTTGGAGGCCCAAGAACCGTCTACAAGAATAGAAGTGCGTAGACATCAGACTCTAATGGATATATATATATCAATGTGGTTTAGGAAAAGAACACATCATATATACAATGACTCTAGGGTATCCATGTGTCAAATTATGGTCACAAAGACCAAAAACACACATATATAGCTAGGAAATCTTAGCTTCCACATTGCACATGTTGCACCAGTGTGACAGAAGTTAAGTTGCATCACAGAATCCACTAGAGTTTGTGCGTGGTCATGTAGATATCAATGTGGTATTATTGGAAAAGAACACATGCAATGTGGTCATCGATCATGTGGTCTATCAAAAATGACTCTGGTGGCCATATCAATAATGTGGGTCCAAGAAAAGAACAAATCATTGCAAAATATGACTCTAGGAGAGATCCATGATCGTCATAGAGACCAAAAACACATAGGAATTTATTAATAAAGGAGCTTCCACATGGCATGCATGGTTGCACCAGTGTGACACAAGTTGTGCATCATCATAGAATCCACTTGAGTATATGCATGTGTGTGGTCATGTACATGTAGCAGAGATATCATTGTGGTTTTGGGAAAGAACAGTGCACATATATGCAATGTGGTCATGTGAGATGGATCAGTGACTCGAGCTAGTGGACAGTGTGTACTGGTTTATTAGGAAAAGAACACACATCATGCAATGATGTCTCTAGGGGATCCATGTGTCAAATTAAACCATGCATGGTCAAATCGACCAAAAACACATAGGAAAGCAACATATATTGCATGCATGTTTGCACCAATGTGACAGAAGTTGCATCACAGAATCCACTAGAGTATGTGTGTGTGGGTCATGCATGTAGATATCATCATGTGGTTTTGGAAAAGAGCACATGCAATAGTCAAGTGGAGAGATCAATGACTCTATTGTGGATATCAATGTGGTTTTTAGGAACAGAACACACACATGCAATTAATTAATGACTCTAGCAGCTAGGGGATCCATGTGTCAAACCATGCATGGTAGAGACCAAAAAACACATATGAAAGAAGCTTCCACATATGCATGTTGCACTAGTGTGTGTGTGTGTGACAAAAGTTATTTGCATCACAGAATCCACTAGTGTGTGTGGTCATATAGATATATATCAATGTGAAATTCATGTGTGGATCAATGACACCTAGCAGTTTGGATATCAATGTGGTTTATTTAGGAAAAGAACACATGCAATGACTCTAGGGGTTCCATGTGTACAAGAATGGACACAGAGATCAAACACATAGGAAAAGCAGCTTCCACACATTGCATGTTGCACCAGTGTGACATAAGTTGCAACACAGAGTGTGTGTGGTCATATGTAGATATCAATGTGGTATTATTGGAAATGAACACACATGCAATGTGGTCATCATGGTGTGGATCTATCAATGACTCTGGTGACCATATCAATGTGGGTAAGGAAAATAACACATGCATGCAATATGACTCTATAGGAGAGATATTCCATATGGTCATAGAGACCAACAACACATAGGAATTAAATAAAGGAGCTTCCACATATGCATGCATGGACCAGTGTGACAGAAGTTGTGCATCATCACAGAATCCACTTGAGTATATGCATGTGTGTGGTCATGCATATATGTAGAGAGATATCGTCATCATTGTTGTTTTGGAAAAGAACAGTGTACATATATGCAATGTGGTCATGTGATGGATCACTGGCTCTAATGGATATATATCAGTGTGTCTGGTTTAGGAAAAGAACACACATCATGCAATGTCTCTAGGGGATCCATGTTTCAAATTAAACCATTCATGATCACATAGACCACAACACAGAGGAAAGCAACATATTGCATGTTGCATAGTGTAACAAAAGTTGCAACACAGAATCCACTAATGTGTGTGGTAACATAGATATATATCAATGTGGTTTTGGAATAGAACACATCCAATGTGGTCATGTGTGGGTCAATGAAGCTAGCAGTGTGGATATATATCAATGTGTGCAGTGACTCTAGGGGTTCCATGTGTACAACCATGGTCACAGAGACCAAACACATAGGAAAATCAACATCCACACATTGGATGTTGCACTAGTGTGACATAAGTTCCATCATCACACAGAGTTATGTGTGGTCATGTAGATATATCAAAATGTGGTATTATTGGAAAAGAACACACATGCAATGTGGTCATCCTGTGGATCTATCAACAATAATGCAATATGGAAAAGAACACACATGCATGCAATATGACTCTAGCTAGGAGAGATCCATATGGTCATAGAGACCAAAAACACATAGGAATTAAATAAAGGAGCTACCACACATTGCATGCATGTGTGAGGTCATGCATATATATGTAGAGAGATATCATCATCATTATTGTTTTGGAAAAGAATAGTGTCCATATATGCAATGTGGTCATGTGATGGATGAGTGGCTCTAGTGGATATATATCAGTGTGTACTGGTTTAGGAAAAGAACAAACATCATGCAATGTCTCTAGGGTATCCATGTGTCAAATTAAAGCATGCATGGTCACATAGACCAAAACACATAGGAAAGCAACATATTGCATGTTGCACAGTGTGACAGAAGTTGCATCACAGAATCCACTAGTGCGTGTGGTCATGTAGATATATATCAATGTGGTTTGGGAAAAGAAAACATGCAATGTGGTCATGTGTTGATCAATGAAGCTAGCAGTGTGGATATATATATATATATCAATGTGTGTAGTGACTCTAGGGGTTACATGTGTACAACCATGGTCACAGAGACCAAATACATAGGAAAAGAACCTTCCAAACATTGCATGTTGCACCAGTGTGACATAAGTTGCATCATCACACAGAGTTATTTGTGGTCATATAGATATATCAAAATGTGGTATCATTGGAAAAGAACACACATGCAATGTGGTCATCATGTGGATCTATCAACAATAATGCAATATGTAAAAGAACACACATGCATGCAATATGACTCTAGCTAGGAGGGATCCATATGGTCATAGAGACCCAAAAAAACAAAGGAATTAAATAAAGGATCTTCCACACATTGCCTGCATGGTTGCATGCATGTGTGTGGTCATGCATATATATGTAGAGAGATATCATCATCATTGTTGTTTTGGAAAAGAACAGTGTACCTATATGCAATGTGGTCATGTGATGGATGATATGTCCATTTTGCATCACTATTCTATGTCTTAATTCACTATTATCCATTGATATATTTCGTATTGAGAGGTGATACTTATGTTATTTCATCTATTTTTGCATGGTTGATGACTTTTGGAGCATGGACCGCTGCAGTCAGGATTCTGATGGAAAAGGTGCTGTTTGGAGGCAAAATTCGCGAAGATCAGAAAATCCGGGAAAATATACAGAAAATTCTATTTTTCCAGAAGACTCAAGATGCCAGAAGATGGAGTGGAGGTGGGCCATAGGGGGCCCACACCACCCCATGGCGCGGGCAAGCCCAGGCCACGCCAGGGAGTGGTGTGGCCACCCTAGCCCACTCCAGCCTCTCCCCTCTGGCGTATATCTCCCTCCCGAAACCCTAAGACTCGGGGAGCGACCACAGAAAGATTCCGCCGCCTCTGCGGGGCAGAAAACACCGAGAGAGAAAGATCTCTCTGGCAGACAGATTTCTACCGGGGAATTCCTTCCCGGAGAGGGGAGATCGTCGCCATCAACACCACCATCAAGCTGGACTTCATCGGGATCATCATCATCATCATAACCACCATCATCACCATCAGCACCCTCATCACCATCTCCATATTGCTGTAACAATTGAGTTGAATCTTGCATTAGTTCATAGGGGAAACTTTCCCGATGTTGATTACTCTTTGTAGTTGATGCTATTGAGTGAACCATTGAATTATTGTTTATGTTCAGATTGTTATACATCATTATTCCATCTCTGATCATGATCCATATGATGTCTTGTGAGTAGTTCGTTTTGTTCTTGAGGACATGGGAGAAGTCTTGTTGTTAGTAGTGGAGTTGTGTTGAGAATGATTCAATAGATTGTTATTTAAGTTGTGGTGTACTTTTTCTAGTGGTGTCATGTGAACGTCGACTACATGACACTTCACCTATATGGGCCTAGGGGAATGCATTGTGTATTTGGCTACTAATCGTAGGGGTTGCCGGAGTGACAGAAACCTGAACCCCCGTTAGGAAACCATTGCACAAGGGACGTAAGGGTCTTAGAGTTTAAAGCTGTGGTTAGGTTTTACCTTAATTACTTTCTTGTACTTACGGATGTTTGCAAGGGGGTTTAATCACAAGTATGTATTAAGTCTTGGATGGGACGGTACATTAGCACAGGTTCACCCACATAACACTTAGCAAGCTACAGAAGATTAATCGACTATATGAAGCGAAAGCACTTGACAGTCTTCCCATGTGTCCTCGAGAACGTTTAGTCATCTATAGAAATACAACCAGCTTGTCCTTTGCTGCATAAAGGATTGGGCCACTTGCTGCATTCATTCTTACTGTCTTTTGTTTACTCGTACTTTGTTTACTTGCTTTGTCGAAAACCCCTAAAAATCTGTTTGCTAAGTATTTGCAGAGAATTCCTGATCCATACCACTAGCCAGCACCTTCTGCTCCTCGTTGGGTTTCACACTCTTACTTATCAAAAATACTGCGATACACCCCCTATTCTTGTGGTTCATCAAAACTATTTTCTGGCGCCGTTGCCAAGGAGTGAAGCGCTATTGGAGAGTGGAACTAGTAAAGGAAACTTCTACTGTGAGTATTGTTTACTTCTTCTAGTTGCTTTATTTTCGTTATGGATAATTCGCTGAGTTTATTATTTGGTAATGCTACTACCACTGCTAAGGTAGTAGATAAGCCACCACCTGTTGAGAAAGATGTTTTCAAAATACCTACAAGAATTATTGATCGTGTTATGGATAACTACTATGTTGGGGATGGAACTGTCCATCCCGGTGATCATTTACTCTTTATACACGAATTATGCGGGTTGTTCAAGTGTGCAGGTATTACTACAGATCAAGTTAAGAAGAAGTTATTCTCATTATCACTAAAAGGAAGATCTGAGGAATGGTATAAGCTGCTGAAGAATGGTCAAGCTCTGGAATGGGAGGAAATAGTGCCTCTCTTTTATTCAAAGTTTTATCCTCCTAGTGAGATTCATAAAGATAGGAATCAAATATACAACTTTTGGCCTCTTGATGGAGAGAGTACAGCTCATGCTTGGGGGAGATTGAAGTTACTAATGCTCAAATGTCCCATTCATGAGCTCCCCAACAATATTATTATCAATAACTTATATGCAAGGCTCCCTCTACATGACAAGGATTTATTAGATGCTTATTGTGCTGGATCATTCACTCGTATGGAAGAAGAAGTTAAATGGGACCTTCTACATCGTATTCAAGACAATGATGATGCTTGGGAGAATGACAAAGGTAGAAAGTCAGGTATAAATTATGATTATGAATGCATTGAATCTTTTATGGGAACTGACAACTTTCAAAATATTAAAAATGCTTATGGTCTAGACTCTCAAGCTATTGCTTCTTATTTTAAGGCTTTTGCTTCCTATATTGAAGTGCCTAAAAAGAAGTGGAATAAGTATCATGAGCCTTATAAATATATTGCTAAGAGTGTTCCTTCAAGAAATACTGAAGTTTATACTACTAATCATGTTTTACCTGAACCTTATATTGAGAAAATGCCTTTTCCAGTTAAGGTAAAGGAACATTCTATGATAGCTAGTATGGTTAATGAAAGTACTAGTAAAGCTGTTGAACCTTATAAACAAATGGTTGATGAACCTATAATAGCAAATGTGAAAGACTTTGTTGCTAAATATGAAAAAGAGGGACACACTATCCTTTGTACGGATACCTCTAATATTGTTTCGCAAAGTAGTGTTATGAGAGTTAGAATTCCTGTGTTTTCTGTTAGAATAAGTGATCATTGCTATGATGCTCCTTGTGATAGCTATATTGTTAAGTTTATGCATGATACTGAAAGCTACTATGAGAGAGGGAAAAGTGTTCTTATGCATCTCGATAATATCAAGTTTCCTTGTTTTATGCTGAAAGTTTTTATGTTGCACTTCTTTTGCCTTATTATGCAAGTTGCCTTTGGTTTCAATAACTTTTTTGTTTACAAAATCCCCTTGCATAGGAAGTGGGTTAGAATTAAATGTGTGTGTGTTTTTGCTTCTTAATGCTCTCTTTCACTTCAATCCATATCCCTATGAGAGCTTCTTCAAAATTATCATGCCCATCTTAATGGCTATAAAGAAAGAGCTTTATGGGAGACAACCCAATTTGTTTATGCTTTCAGTTTGTTTTTGTTTCTTTGAGTCTTGGAAGTTATTACTTCGGTAATAACCGCTCCTTATCCATTTTGTTTGGTTTTTGTGTCAAGATCAACCTCTAATGAGAGAGAAGTAATATTTGGGAAAGTTGCTGTCCTGAAACAGATTTTTTGTGCTTCACCGTAAAAATTCGTGAGAGATCTCTGTATGTTGGATTGAGATGTAATTTTTTGTGCTTCTGCCCCAGGTTGTTATTTAACTTTAGTCTGTTATGCACTTTTTGATTTTAGCAACAGAAGATTTTTGAAAAAATTGATCTTTACCTGCTGGTCTGTTTTGACAGATTTTGCCAATCTTGCATTTGCTTCTTTATTCGATTTCCTTTTTGAATTCTTTTTGGGTTTTCAGAAGGAGTTGCTATAGTAGCTTTTGTTTTGATGGTTTTCAGTTGAAGTTGGACTCAAAAGGTTTAATCACTTCACTTATACTAATGTTGCTAATGAGAACTGTGTGAAGTTTTGTGTGAAAGAAATTTCCAGGAAGTGGAGGTAATGGTGTAATAAGGAAGAGAAAGGTTTTATGACTCAAGTAATAAGTATATGAAGATGAAGATATCGATGATATTCAAGAGATGACCCTGGAAGAATCTACTAGATACCAAATTCAGAGACCTACAGAGTCCGTTTCCAACTAGGTAACAGTTCTGGTAAGAAAAGTTCCGCGAAAGTACAATCCAACTATATTTTTGCAGTTTTCAGTCAATAAGGAAAGTTTCGAAGCGAAAAAGGGACGGAATCGGAGCCGGGGTGGCCCACACCACCCCATGGCACGGGCCCACCCCTGGCCGCGCCACCAGGTGGTGAGGCCACCCAGGACTCCGTCTCTGACCCGTTTTCTCCCAATACCTTCCTTTTGACATGGAACTTCGTAATATATAGGCCCCCTAGATCTCCCGAGGTTCGTATATCGTGTTTTTGTCCTATTTTTGTTTCGATCTGTTTCTGTCAGGACATACTCTTTGAAGGTTTAGAAGCACAATGGTGTCTGCCAAGGATAAAGGGAAGGAGCCTATGGAGGAAGACCTCCAAGACCCCGGGAAGGAGAAGGAGATCAAGAGCGAAGGTGAAGAGGAAGCAAAGCACACCGACACTACCATTGCGAGCATTGGAGTGGTGGCAAACCCCACCAGGATTATTGGAGGGAAGCCTCCTCATCACCGTTCAGATCCCTGGTCACTTCCTCCAAGCACCAAGAATCCTTTCCACACTCTTATCCATGAGCATCAATATTAGAATATGCCCAAGGGGAAATTACGCTCCAATTGGGATTTGCCTCGTTCCAGCCATGCAGGAAAAGAAGACTTCAAGGAGGAAGAGTGGGGAAAGAATAGCAAGAGCTGGAATTCTCAACACGACGTGATCATGAGCTGCATTGAGCAAAATTCACAGCTGATTCGCAATCTCACCTTCGAGATTGAGGACTTGTGGAAACTGATCAGAGAGCTCATCGAGAGGATACCGCCACCACCAAGGAGTAATTCGTCATCAGGTTTGACATCCCCTTTGTTTGTTCCAAGCTTGGGGGAGTGACGCGGTATCACATCACTATCTTCTATCTTTTTACCTTATTAGTAGAGTCATATCATGAATAGAGGAGTTATTATGTAGTATGGTTTGCATTATGGAAGTGTCCCCTCTCTCGTTAGATTTGTATCTCTTGGTGTGAGTTTCCGTTATGGAATATTAATGAGAAGTTCTATCATTCACTCTTTTGCGTAGCTTATATTAGTTTTCAATTCGTGGTTATATGATTGATCTTGATGTTAGTATTGGTAGCACTTTGGGATCATTGAGTTAATTTAGTTGGTTTTGGCAAACCTGGCTCGGTCAGTAGCAACACCCTTTTTGAAGAAAAATATAGAAGTACTCGAGAGAAAAATAATTTCATCATCTTTCTTTCTTGATTTGCTCATAAGTTTTGTATTCTCTAGTTAAGATCTTTTGTGCTTCCAAGGAAGATTGCATGTTTGTCTTTATCACTTGTATGTTTGTTTGTATCCTTCAACTCTTGTACTTGCTACCCAGCCTTGCAAGCCAAAAACCTGTACTGAGAGGGAATTCTTCTCGTGCATCCACCTCCTTTAAACCAAAACCTTTGCCATTTGTGTCCACCATACCTACCTAGTAGCATTATTGCTATTCCAAGTAAATTCCTGTTTTGTCTACCTCCCAAATTAAACTTGTTATGAGAAAATTAGTGATTAAAGCTCTCACGAACTTGATGGCACACTTTATTTTCCGCACTTAATAAACCTGAACCATTGTGAACTCTCCATGAAAGTTATATGCTTGCAAATTATAGGCTGGGGATTAGCAGAACCGTGCTGTCACGGGGAACACTTTCAACACTTGTAAATATATACCCAGTTGATACCTTGCTCTTTTGTTTGCGGATGTCGTCGGTGTGAAATAAAAGGGGAGCTTGTAAGTCCATGGAGTTATGTACGTGTGTTAGAGAAACGCCTGGGCCGCTGGTCTAATCCATGCTGACATGGTGGAAACCTGCAGCGTAACCATAATGATATCTATGAAGCATTCTTCTTATAAAAAAAGAGAGAGATAGCTATTGACAAAAAGAAAAGAAAAAAAGAGATACTATGAAAAGAGGAAAGAGAGAAAAAGCACCATTTTCCCATGGTAAATAAGAAGATTGCTGAGATACTCATTGTCTGCTTGCCTTGTCATTTTGATATGGGGATTCTTCCGTATCATCGGGCAAGGGGTACCCCGTTGGCGGTTCTTAATGATACGCACATACTTACGATGACAAGAACTTACCGGTAACTAAAGTTGAGTAGCATGAGGAGCAGCCCTCGTACTCAAGGGACTCGGGATTTTCAGTTTATAGTCTGTCAAGCATATAACTCAGATTGGACCTCACTTTAACCTTAATCACCTAAAGATGCCTATGATAGGGGCAATGAGAGCTGAAAGCTAGTAAGTATCATAATTTTTGGGAGCTCTTTATGAGACTTGTAATCCTTGCTTCCCTCTTTAAAGGGCCTTTCTTTTACTTTGTAGTTGAGTCAGTAAACCTATTCCCTTCTATCTCAGCAAGTATTTTGAGTTGATGTGTTTCATTCATTCATATGATGATTTATTCAATAATGTTTCTTATGTTCCTTGTTTTGCACATTGCTCTTATCTTGAAGTTTACTACTTTGAAAGGTTTCATTGAAAAACCAGCTATTTGTGAACTCCAGCAAATTATCAACTATTCTTCGACCAAGAGCTAAGTTTGCCATTACCAATGATGATTTACTCTATGTATCTTTATTGTGTTTCCTTTACTCATTGCAAGTTGAGTTGTATAATAGTGAGTTGTCTTCTATTATGATCTATGTATTTGATGAATGTGATGCTTCTTGTCCGTATTCTTTTATCGACTCTTCACTCAATAAACCTGAGGTCATGTTTATTAAGCTCAGTTTCGCTTGGGGGGAGTTGATACGTCCATTTTGCATCACTATTCTATGTCTTAATTCACTATTATTCATTGATATATTTCATATTGAGAGGTGATACTTATGTTATTTCATCTGTTTTTGCATGGTTGATGACTTTTGGAGCATGGACCGTTGCAGTCAGGATTCAGATGGAAAAGGTGATGTTTGGAGGCAAAATTCGCGAAGATCAGAAAATCCGGGAAAATATACGGAAAATTCTATTTTTCCAGAAGACTCAAGATGCCAGAAGATGGAGTGGAGGTGGGCCATAGGGGGCCCACACCACCCCATGGTGCGGGCAAGCCCAGGCCGCGCCAGGGAGTGGTGTGGCCACCCTGGCCCACTCCAGCCTCTCCCTCTGGCGTATATCTTCCTCCCGAAACCCTAAGACTCGGGGAGCAACCACAGAAAGATTCCGCCGCCTCTGCGGGGCGGAAAACACCGAGAGAGAAAGATCTCTTCGGCAGACAGATTTCTGCCAGGGGAATTCCTTCCCGGAGAGGGGAGATCGTCTCCATCAACACCACCATCAAGTTGGACTTCATCGGGATCATCATCATCATCATCACCACCATCATCACCATCAGCACCCTCATCACCATCTCCATATTGCTGTAACAATTGAGTTGAATCTTGCATTAGTTCATAGGGGAAACTTTCCCGGTGTTGATTACTCTTTGTAGTTGATGCTATTGAGTGAACCATTGAATTATTGTTTATGTTCAGATTGTTATACATCATTATTCCATCTCTGATCATGATCCATATGATGTCTTGTGAGTAGTTCGATTTTTTTCTTGAGGACATGGGAGAAGTCTTGTTGTTAGTAGTGGAGTTGTGTTGAGAAAGATTCAATAGATTGTTATTTAAGTTATGGTGTACTTCTTCTAGTGGTGTCATGTAAACGTCGACTACATGAAACTTCACCTATATGGGCCTAGGGGAATGCATTGTGTATTTGGCTACTAATCGTAGGGGTTACCGGAGTGACAGAAACCTGAACCCCCATTAGGAAACCATTGCACAAGGGACAAAAGGGTCTTAGAGTTTAAAGCGGTGGTTAGGTTTTACCTTAATTACTTTCTTGTACTTACGGATGTTTTCAAGGGGGTTTAATCACAAGTATGTATTAAGTCTTGGATGGGACGGTACATTAGCACAGGTTCACCCACACAAGACTTATCAAGCTAGAGAAGATTAATCGACTATATGAAGCGAAAGCACTTGACAGTCTTCCCATGTGTCCTCGAGAACATTTGGTCATCTATAGAAATACAACCGGCTTGTCCTTTGCTGCATAAAGGATTGGGCCACTTGCTGCATTCATTCTTACTGTCTTTTGTTTACTCGTACTTTGTTTACTTGCTTTATCGAAAACCCCTAAAAATCCGTTTGCTAAGTATTTGCAGAGAATTCCTGATCCATACCACTAGCCAGCACCTTCTGCTCCTCGTTGGGTTCGGCACTCTTACTTATCGAAAATACTGTGATACACCCCCTATACTTGTGGGTCATCAATGGATTAGTGGCTCTAGTATATATATTAGTGTGTACTGGATTAGGAAAAGAACACACACATCATGCAATGTCTCTAGGGGATCCATGTGTCAAATTAAATCATGCTTGGTCACATAGACCAAAACACATAGGAAAGCAACATATTGCATGTTGCACCAGTGTGACAGAAGTTGCATCACAGAATCCACTAGTGTGTGTGGTAGATATACTAACAATGTGGTTTTGGAAAAGAACACATGCAATGTGGTCATGTACTGTGGATCAATGACATCTAGCTAGTATTGTGGATATCAATGTGGTTTAGGATAAATAACACATATGCAATGAGTCTAGGGGTTCCGTGTGTACAACCATGCATGGTCACAGACACCAAACACATATATAGGAAAAGCACAGCTTCCACACACATTGCATGTTGCACCAGTGTGACATAAGTTGCATCATCACAGAGTTATATGTGTGGTCATGTAGATATATCAAAATGTGGTATATTATTGGAAAATAACACACATGCAATGTGCTCATCATGGGGATCTATCAACAATAATGCAATATGGAAAAGAACACACATGCATGCAATATGACTCTAGGAGAGATCCATGGTCATCATAGAGACCAAAAATACATAGGTTAAATAAAGGAGCTTCCACATATTGCATACATGGTTAGTTGCACCAGTTTGACAGAATTAGTTGTGCATCATCACATAATCCACTTGAGAGTAGTATATGCATGTGTGGTCATGCATATGTGTAGATATATCATTGTGGTTTGGAAAAGAACAATGTACATACATGCAAATGTGGTCATCATGTGTGGATCTATCAATGATTCTGGTGGCCATATCAATGTGGGTTAGGAAAATAACACATGCATGCAATATGACTCTATAGGATATATATTCCATATGGTCATAGAGACCAGCAACACATAGGAATTAAATAAAGGAGCTTCCACATTGCATGCATGCATGGACCAGTGTGACAGAAGTTGTGCATCATCACAGAATCCACTTAAGCATATGCATGTTTGTGGTCATGCATATATGTAGAGAGATATCATCATCATTGTTGTTTTGGAAAAGAACAGTTTACATATATGCAATGTGGTCATGTGATGGATCAGTGGCTCTAGTGGATATATATCAGTGTGTACTGGTTTAGGCAAAGAACGCACATCATGCAATGTCTCTAGGGGATCCATGTGTCAAATTAAACCATGCATGGTCACATGCATAGACCAAAACAAATATGAAAGCAACATATTGCATGTTGCACTAGTGTGATAGAAGTTGCATCATATAATCCACTAGTGTGTGTGGTCATGTAGATATGTGGTTTTGGAAAAGAACACATGCAATGTGGTCATGCGTGGATCAATGAAGCTAGCAGTGTGGATATATATCAATGTGTGTAGTGACTCTAGGGGTTCCATGTGTACAACCATGGTCACAGAGACTAAACACATAGCAAAAGAGTCTTCCACACATTGCATGTTGCACCAGTGTGACATAAGTTGCATTATCACACAGAGTTATGTGTGGTCATGTAGATATATCAAAATGTGGTATTATTGCAAAAGAACACACATGCAATGTGGTCATCATGTGGATCTATCAACAATAATGCAATATGGAAAAGAACAAACATGCATGCAATATGAGTCTAGGAGAGATCCATATGGTCATAGAGACCAAAAACACATAGGAATTAAATAAAGGAGCTTCCACATATTGCATGCATCGTTGCACCATCATCATAGAATCCACTTGAGTAGTATCTGCATGTATGGTCATGCATATGTTTAGAGATATCATTGTTGTTTTGGAAAAGAACAATGTTAATATATGCAATGTGGTCATGTGGACCAGTGACTCTAGTGGATATATATTAGTGTGTAGGTTTAGGAAAAGAACACACTACATCATGCAATGTCTCTAGGGGATCCATGTGTCAAATTAAAAACCATGCATGGTCACAGAGACCAAAAACACATAGCAAACCAGCTTCCACATTGCATGTTGCACCAGTGATAGAAGTTGCATGCATCACAGAATAATCCAATGGAGCATGTGTGTGTGGTCATGCATCATGTAGATATCATCGTGGTTTTAGAAAATAACACATGCAAATGTGGTCATGTGCATCAATGACTCTATATAGTGGATATATGAATGTGGTTTAGGAAGAGAACACACATGCAACTAATGACTCTAGGGGATCCATGTGTCAAACCATATGGTCTCACAGAGACCAAAAACACAAAGAAAAAGGTGCATCACAAAATCAATTGAAGTTGCCTAGATGCTACCTATTTCAAAGTTTGAGCCCAAGAAGATGCTGGATCATGCGCATACATATCGATCGATATATGTGAGAGGCCATATGCTCACCAGGGGCCTGGATATAATGCCTATCTCAACAACCATCACACTTTTGTACACATATATATATCATATAGGAAAACACATACATATGCATGCAAGTTCTTCCAATGCTTAGATCCCAAACTAATCTATACATCCCAAAGTGTATACTACGTACACAAAATAAACGATAAACTATAAACTACGCTTAGCTTCCAACCGCTTCTTGTCTCACTATCCCAACATCCCTGCTCGTCCTGATACCGCTTTCTGTCCTCCTCGTGCTTCTTCTCTTGGGCTAGCTTGCAACCAGGGCATAGCTCTGTCGCGAAAACCCCCGCCTTAACCATCCGATCTTTCATGGTAATGAGCTTACTATACAACTCATACGCCATGTAGGCATCTCTGGCTGCATACTCGAGGCGCACATGGCTCATCGGCTTCCACTCCCAGTAGTCATGCTCGCTTCACTTCAATTTCTTCGGTTTTGCATAGGATCTGTCAATGATTTCCGCTGCTAGATCACCCATGCCATCCTTCGTTGGGTATTGTTTGATCTTGTACATATTTTGGATGTCGATGTGGTATGCATCTGGGATTTTTATCAACACACGAGAAAGAATAATTGTGTCATTTGTGATATCCATGCTAGTGAAAGTTATCCCTTTCCTACACAAGAACTCGACCAGAGCCGGACAATGCTTCTCAGTTGGTTTACTCCTACAATTAGAGGGTTTTAGGGATGTAAGGGAACAAGGTATGCAGAAGTGGTGATCTCAAATTTAAATTTCACATACCTGCAGAAGTGGTAAACGAGGACCTCCTCATGTATGGTGATTTGACGATGACGATCTCTTGTGGAGGATCTTTTCTCTTATTTGCAAGGGTTTACTCTAAGTCTAGCCCCACGAACTTGTACTTCCCTTTCTCCAGAAATTGATCATCCCTGGTGAGAGTTGTGTCCACAGTCGCTTCATCATTTGTGTACACCATTGTCAAAGTCATGGTGCCATGGGCAGGCACCAAGTGGGCCTCTATTGTGCATTTCCGATCGTCCATGCCTGCAAGGAAATGGGTGAAAGGAAATGCCTGCAAAGAACTGCCTGCGAGGAAGAAGAAGATGAACCGATGGTTGCAGAATAGAGGAAGAAGAAGCGCCCAGGAATAACTGCGGAGGAATGACCGTGGAAGAGGAAGAAGAAACATGGTAACTGCAGCTTCGGTTCGAGAACTCAACATGGTTACGTGGAGATCGTGACAGTGCCACCGGTTCAACAAGTGGGACCGGTTCCTCCGAGAATATGGAATTAGTTGTGCATTTTTCTATGCGAGAAATTGATAGAAATCATTTATATTTTCTCTTTCATAATTAAACATAATGAAGTTGGTACAGACCAAGACATTTGAACAAAAGAGATTTGCTAGTTTAACATACAACAACACAAAAGTTTCTGAGCATGCATTCTTGAAATTTAAATTCTGATGATTTATTCAGAAGATCTGAGCTAAAACCGACATCATAGAGCCAACGTTCTCGTCTTCGTCCTCCTCCTGCTGCTCGTCGCTGTCGTCTTCCACATCCTCATGTTCCTTTGCCGGACCGGTGACCACCTCAATAATCATCTTCATATAGCGCCTCATCACCTTGACCTAGACGATGAGCAGATCATCAAGGCAAATTCTGTTTTCAGCGCATAATTCAGTCCAGGGGTCGGTGAACTCAATGCAATCGTCATATACTTCTGATATGCGATGTCGCCCAAAGATTTTCAGGCCTTTGTCACAGTTATTCTTCATGCATACACAATAGAACCCTTTTGTTGGGATTTGGTGATTCCTTGTGTATCTCAAAGGAATTTCCTAAGTAACAAAAATATATAATAGATCTTAGTTAACTCGCCACCCTGATAAATTTACAAAATAAGAAGGAGGGATCTCAAAGACCCGGTGCACCAAGAACTGAGGGATCTCAAAGACCTCATCTTCATCTAGGTCTCTTACAAACTACTTGTATAATTACCAAGATATTTAATTCATTTCAGAACAACTGACATTACATGGGTGCTGAAATATGGATTTCTCTAGTGTCACCTTGCAACAATCTTCGGTCTTATAACACCCTGATCATGCATATGAAATTGAAGAAGGTTTGTGTGTAAGGAACATATATAATTAAGAAACTAGTCATGTGTGTAAGGAAAAAACCATTTCAATGCAAAGAAGCCAATACATACACTGGTCTTTATCAATCCAAGGTTTGACAACATTATCAGCATTTGACACTTCAACAATAAAGCACCTGTCTACTCTATCATATGCAAATGTGAGAACATCATTCTGTTTAATGTTATAAGCTGCATTGAACCCCCTCTAATATGGCCCACATAATGCTACAGACCTCCCAAAATTTCCACCATACAGCACATAGAAGTAGTATTCATCAATTGTTCTGTTTTGATCATGGCGGTCACTCCGAGCAAGGATCCAGGTCAGATGTGAACCAAGAGCGAATTGTCGCATACGCTCAGTGAAACAACAAGGAATAACCTGCATAAATTTGTGAAACAGGAAAAAACCCATAAGATCATGAACATAAAGCAATTTATATGGAAATTTAAAATAAGATATGTATATGAAAATTGAGAATACTTACAAATCCCTCTACAAAAAAGGGTGATCTCACCCTCATTCTAAAATACATCACATGGTATATGTTTCCTCTCCCATACCAGGTAGGTTGCTGCTGACATGTCACACATTCGTTCTGAGCAATATTCCTATTTTATGAACACAAAAATTACAAAAGATCAGGAAAATAAATGATATGATGTTACTAATATTATCACTGAACTCTACTACTAGTGTCAAAATATATAAATGGTATGATGCTACTAATATCACTACTACTAGTGTAGTTTAAAATATCAAAACTAAACTCTAAATTTGCAGCAATGATCTTTTGAGGAAAAAACTACATTATCCAAGTTAGGAAAATTATGGGATTTATACCCAAGCTAGGAATATTAATTATACTGATTACATTGTACTTTATCTAGTATATATATGTACTACGATTGACAACTAGTACTATATATGTGTAGAAATGCAACTAGTCTGCAGTTCTACATAGATAATCCTGCAAAAATACAACTAATGATGTGGATACTGTACTAATCTGCAGTTCTGCACACACATACTGAAGATTCTTATTGACAAAATATCAGCACAAATTGTACCAACAAAAAATCTACAAAAATTCAACCCAAAAAAATCGTCACATCCTAGATTTACTCAAGAGATTCAATGATGTAATCTTTAAGAAAACTCTACGGATTCGATGAAGCAATCATAGAGAAAACACTATAGATTCGATGAAGAACAAGTACTATTTACATAGCTCTGAAAACCCTATAGATTCATCGAGTTGTTGTTGCTGAAGATCTCTTCCACCGGTTATACTCCGGTGAAGGGATTCTTACCCCTGATGTAGAGCCTCGCCGTCGGTTATTCCACGGCAGATTGCGTCCCTCACTCCGTCGTTGTCGCGCGCACCCGTGGATGCTGCAGCTCCCCTGCATTCATCCAGAAAACGCGTGAGATCGGGCGGCGCGCTGCGCACCTATACGCGAACGAAGCTCGCCGGAGATTGGAGAATATATAAGTCGTGCAACTGCTTCTGGTGTAAGCTCGCTGGAGAGGAGCTTGTCGGAGGTAGCGATGGGGCACGCTCTATCTCTATCTCTCTAGCTGCACCTGTCTTTTCCACTCTCTCTCCACGTGCCTCTTCGGTTCTGATAAAATGGAACAAAAATAAAGTTTGAAGAAATTCAATAAAATGGAAACCTCTAGGTCTCGAACACGCAACCAAGAGGACCCTGACCGGTGGACCCACCTACAATGAAACCCACGTGTCAACTGGACAAGTGAAGATTCTTTCACTGACTTGTGGGGCCCACCTCTTTGTCGCCCACACACTCACCTGAACTCCACCCGGAAGATTTCGAAATCAGATCTGAAATCCGGTCCACCACACGCGGCGGAGGCGGCTAGGGTACCGCTACCTTTTTCGGTCCACCACATGCGATGGTGGTGTCTCCCAGTCCATTTCGGCGTCTCCCACTCCATTTTGGCGTCCGCATGTCTGCTAGGACTCCCCTTCCGGCCAACGTCTCTGTGCACCTCGGTAGCTCCCCTTGCGGGCGCCATCTCCATGCGCAACTCACTCATCTCCATGTCTGCCAAGGTAAAAAAATAGTTTGTTTAATTGTTCAACACATGGATATCACTTGGATTGTTATCTACAGAAAAATCTTCTTAAAAAGGATTATTCTTCTTAGAAAATGTGATTAGTTTGTTTAATTTTCCAATAGATTGATAGGAGTTGGATTTGTTGCATGGTAAAGTAAATTGGTCTGAAAAATGACTAACCTATTCTAAAATGAGATTTGTTGTTTTAATTGTTCAGCACATGGATATGAGTTGGATTGTTTATTGTAAAGAAAACTGTTCTAAAAAATCACTAGCCTGTTCTGAAAGTGTGATTTGTTTATTTAATTCTTAACAGATGGATAGGAGTTGGATTGTTCACAGCAGATAGCTTACTCAACCCTACAAAGCTGGCCTGAAACAGTTTGTCGGATTTGTCAAGGAGGGATATGGCAAGAATGTTGAGGTTCCATGCCCCTGTTGTAAGTGCCTCAATCGGAGAATGGTACATGTAGGGCTTCTTTATCACCACTTACGCATCAGTGGCATGTTGCACATGTATACTCAATGGATATAGCATGGAGAGCCACTTGATCTTGCTATTATTGAAGATGCACCCAATGGTGGTAACAATGGTGGTCATGCCAGTGATGATAATGAAAATATGTATACGGATGATGAAGGCGATGATGATGGAGGTCACAGCGTTCCAGATATGTTGCAAGACCTTAAGCACGCAGGCGGTGCATTAACTGCAGACCAGATTGCTGTTAATGTCCCAACTGACGGTAAACATGAGAAATTGTTTGCAAAGTTGATGGAAGAGGAAAAGTGCAAGCTTTACCCGCGAAGTAAACACTCCAGGCTTGCATTTGTTGTGAAGCTCCTTCATCACATGTCATATCACCGGATCACCAACACTGCTTTCAATGATTGGATGAAGCTATTTTTTTGATGCACTGTTGGGTCCCAATACCCTGCCGAGATCATACCGTGAAGCAAAAACTTATCTGAAGGAGCTTGGACTTTCCTATGACATCATACACGTGTGTAAAAACAACTGCATGCTACTCTATAAGGACAATGACAAGCTGGACAACTGCATTACGTGTGGCGCCTCAAGGTGGAAATATCCAGAAAGAAGGTCGTCGGCTGTCAAAGTGCTGCGTCATTTTCCTTTGGCGCCACAGATGCATAGATTGTTCTCTTGGAGGAAAACAGCGGAGAACATGCAGTGGCACAAGTTAAGGAGAATGCCCAGAGATGGTATACTTAGTCATCCGGCTGATGGTGAAGCATGGAAGGATTTTGGCAGAACATGTGAGGACCATTCAGCTGACCCTAGAAACGTAAGGCTCGGCCTTGCCACCGATGGCTTCAATCCTTATGGAACCATGAGCACGAGCTATAGTATGTGGCCTGCATTTGTCGTGTTGTACAACCTTCCACCTTGCAGCACTATGTCTGGGCGTACAACAAAAGGATATTATGCATGCCTGCATTATGACAAAAATCCTCTGTCCAAATCCATAAAGAGCAAAATATGCTACGCTGGGCACCATCGTTTCGTCCCGAAGCGCCACCTCTTGCGGTGAGACACAGAGCTTACCGGCATTCATGATGACCACTCGAAGCCTGGCAAATTTACTACAGTTGAGTTAAAAGCTGAGCTGGAGAAGGTTGGGCATCTTAAACCTGGATCTAGATGTGATCCTGGGAGCAAAAAGAGGAAGCGAATAGGTCCTTCACCGATATGGAACCAGCGGCATGGTTTCTAGGACTTGCCTTACTAGGCATCGTTGAAACTTCAGCACAATCTCGACGTGATGCACGTCGAGAAAAACATCTGTGACAACTTTATTGGCACACTACTTGAACTTGACAGGAAGAATAAGGACACCTTGAAGGCTACATATGATTGTGAAGCCCTAGGCTTTAGGTGAGATCTACATGTGCAACCCACAAACATAGAGAAGGACCTTCTCTGTCCATATGCATCGTATTAACTGAATAAGGAGCAGAAGATGGGTTTCTGTCTATATCTGTGGTACTACAATTTTCCTGATGGGTTTTGTTCAAACATGAGCAAATGTGTCAGCGTTCCTACACACAGGATGATGGGACTTAAAACCCATGACTGCCACATCTTGTTGCAGGGAATATTGGCTGCTGGTACGCGAGGGTATTTTCATCCCGATATCTACACGACACTTGGACAGCTGGGAAGATTTTTCAGGCAATTGTGAAGTAAAAACTTGAAATTGTCAGTGTTGGAAAGTCTCAAAGATGAAATCCCAGTAATTCTGTGCAAACTTGAACACATCTTTCCGCCGACATTTTTTCATGTGATGGTCCACCTGGCTGTGCACTTACGTGATGAGGCAACGCCCCGAGGCCCTGTGAACTATGGGTGGATGTATCCAATAGAGAGGTTGTTGTGTACTCTGAAGAGATATGTCAGGAACATGTCACGTATAATCACGTGAATTTAATTGGAGGAAGCCATGTCACCTACTATGGAGGAAGCGATGATACTGATCTGACCCTCCAAAGGGAGCTACACAAGATGACTTGGTATGTCCTAAACAACTGCGAGGAGGTTAAGCCATATATCATGTATGTTCTAAGCTCCCATACTTATGAATCCAATATTGCCATACACCTAAAGATTTTAATTCCGAGTTCTCTCCGGATTGCAGTCTTCGCCGAGAACAGCTGGTGAACGATGGGATGCCCAATGTGGAAAGAAGGCTTGAGCAGGGATTTCAAAGATGGTTCAAGGACCATGTTAGTTTCCTTTTGCATTTATCTTTGTCCTTTATATATAGCATTTCAATGCATGATTTGACCATATTGTATTTCTGCTGCGGTACATACAAATCAAGAAAAAGCGACAGGAGAATCCAGAAGCTCTGGTTGAAGAGCTTTTTTGCATTGGCGTGTGACCCATCCTTCCGAGTAAGAACATATTCAGCTTGTATTGTGGATGGTGTTTGGTTCCTCACCGCTTATCGTGATAAGGGAAAGAAAACACAAAATAGTGGAGTAATGAATGAAGGTTGTCACTTCGAAAAGGATATCCATTTTTATGGTGTCCTCAAGGATATCAAGGTGTTGTATTTTAACTCTGATTTGGAACACCAACGATCAGTTGATATTCCACTGCGATTGGTATTAGCTTGAGGGCTGCAAGGATACTGAGATGGTGTATGATAAACTCTTCCGGAGTGTCAACATTACCAATTTTTGGTACAAAGATGACAGTTACATCTTAGCAACCCAGGCGACTAAAGTGTTCTATGTGCTAGACACAGCCAAGGGCAAAAACTGGCGGGTGGTTCAACAAATAGTTCAAAGACATAAGTTTGATGTTGCCGAAGGAGTGAGGAGGTGGTGCATACTGATGTAGTATACCAACAGTTTGTAGGCTTTGACAATGAGTCTATATCTAAGGCTCTGCCTTTTAGGAAACGTCGACCCTCTGTCAACAGAGGCCGCATCATAGATGCATCAGTGTTTGATCGTATCAGAGGCAAAAGGAAAGCTATTGAATAGGAGGAAGTTGACAGTGAGACTGAAGTAGACGACACTATTGGAGAGTACTACAGTGACAAAGAAGATGAAGTACAAGATGATATAGACGAGTAGTAGTTCCAGCTTATGGTGGTGGAGTGTTGGATGATTTGTGTTGCATGCTTGAACTGATGGATGTGTGCATGTGTGTGTTGAACTGATCATCGTGTGTGCATGCTTTGTGGTGCATGCTTGAACTAATGGTTGTGTGCATGCCTGTGTTGCATGCTTTGTGTTGAACTAATGGTTGTGTGCATGCCTTTGAACTGATCAATATGATTGTCCTTTAGTTCATGGAATTAATAGCTATTCATTAGGAAAATTCGCCAAAACATTGTGATATTATTATGTCTGTCCAACTTGGCTGAACAAAAGCTCTTTTTCTGGTAGAAAAATTGTGTTGTTATTCAGTCTGCGCGGGACCCATTTGTTAGCCTACCAGACAAAGCCAGTGTGAACCAAAACTGCTCATGCATGGGACCCACCTGTCATAGTAGTTAGAAAAAAAAACCTCTCCCCTCCATGCCACTCCCAAATCCCACACCACTTCCCCCAAATCCGTGCTATAGAAAACCATCTCCCCTCCCTGCAGATGACCAAATACCGGTGACGACGGTGGTAGCAGGGGCTGCAAACTGATGTGTAAGTTCTCCTCAACCTAGGGCCCTTTCATCGCATCAACTCTTTGTTAACCGGCCAACGATGTGGTCGCCTCCTTGTTCTAGTTCGACGCATCGCTAATGGCTCTGAAATATAGCCATCCACGTCCACATTTAAACTGGATATTATTCATATTTTTGATGAAATATCTCTCTAACCCTGCCACTAATGCCTAATAATCAAATGGCTATGCAATCCTTTCTTTCTATTTTTTCCTGCACAGATAATGACGTTTCATGATGGGAATCACTACATTAAAGTCAAAGATAGGAGATTTCCAACAACCAGAAGAAACCAGGAGTCGTGGGTCAGAGGCATACTCTTTAACAACCAAATATACGACCGGAACAAAATTCCGGCCATATAGTTCTGGTCGTATAGTTGCCATCAGCGCCGCTAGGTCAAACAGAACAACTTTCGTGACGGGACCCCTATATAAAGAAGCCTCGGGCGACGAGAAACGGGCGCTCCAGAAAACCATCAGCCACCCTAGATCTCCATCCACAACACCGACGAGCCGCCGGAGGAATAGACTTTGATCTAATGTCTCCACCACCACAGCCATATTCCACCACTTGTAATAGTAGATCTCTTATTTGATTGGCGACATTGTAAGACTATTTTCTATCAATCTCATGATTTTTGCTACAATGTTTATGATCTTTGATCTCATCTCTATGTGTGAGTAATTCTCCTTGCGCTAAGGGCTTCGGCCTAGCCATGCAGCTTTTTGTGCATGTTATTTATCATAGATGGGATCATGTATTAGTTTGAATGACATGATGATTATTGTATCCTATCTTGCCTCAATCTAAGGACTTGTCAGGTACCCAAGACCCTGAGGATTGAGCCAGGTATAGGGAGTAGGAGTAATGACTAATCTACAGGTTGGGAACCCAAGTGACATAAGGGGTAGTATGGTTGTATGTGAGGGATTTACTTGGAATTAACGGTGACATCACTATGCATATCATTGGTTCTCTTTCTTCTATGGATGAGACTAGTAGGTTATTGCTATAAGCGGTTACGGAGGCAATAGCAATTATGGATGCACTGCCCACATATAATTTATCTTCCTCTAACAATTACATGCATACTTCATTTTTATCTTTTATTCCCATCAGGTCTTTTGCACATCTACAGGTGAAACCGAACGCCCAAGGCCCTCTCTCCATCATCAATAATAAAAAGACGCAAACTCTAGGTCTAGTAAAAACACAAAAGGAATTGTAAAACTCCCGAAGGTCCGTTATGCTTCCCGAGGATTCGATAACCCTAGGTCTACTACGGAAAAAGAAGCTATACTACATCCATAATTCGGATCGAAGGTATCAACCCTTTTTATGGCACCGTTGCTAGGGAAGCAATAGCTACCTTGGTGAGGTTAGTAGGAACATTGCTAGTTTTAATTCTTGTTTTTAATTTTTAGTTTGCTTTCATTCTTTATTTGAAAAACCCAAAAAATTAGTTGGTCTTTCAATTCTTGTTTTTACTATTATAACTCTTTATTTAAGAAAACTCAAAAACGCAGGAACTATGGCTGAAAAGAAGCTTGGGGAGTTTGATACTCCAAACAATGATTATTTGCATACTCCTATTACTCAGCCAGCAATTGCGTCTAATGACTATGAATTTAAGCCCCATTATTTAAGTTTGGTTCAATAGAATCAATTTGGAGGCTCTGCTGTTGAGGACGCATGTATGCACATGAATACCTTCACTGAAATATGTGATATGATGCGCATAAAAGATGTTGACCCCGATGCGGTCAAATTGCATTTATTTCCTTTCTCTCTTAGAGGAAGAGAAAAAGAATGGTTGCTAGCTTTGCCGAAAAATACTATTACATCATGGGTGGGATGTACTTCTTTATTTATGACTAAATTTTTCCCACCTACAAATACTATGCAACTAAGATCTAATATTACTAGTTTTAGATAGGAAGAGAGTGAGCCACTAGCGCTTGCATGGGAGAGGATGAAAGAATGCTTCAGAAACTGTCCTAGCCATGGGATAGAAGATTGGTTAATCCTCCATTTATTTTATAATGCCTTTAATCATGTGTCTAAGTCTATGCTTGATACTGCAGCTGGAGAAACATTCATGGGTAAACATATTACCAAAGCAAAGCAGCTGCTAGACAATACGCAAGACAACCATGCCCAATGGCATGTGGAAAGATCAAACATGAAGAAGGTGAACTCCATCTCACCAAAAGAAAATGAAGAACTCAATGCTAAGTTGTATGAGCTCATATTAGCCGTAAAACTTAAGGAAACCTAGGTAAGAGCTATCCGAGAATCAAAATTGAAGAAATAGACTTCATAGCTCGTAATGATTATAACCCTGCTTGGAAGAAGAATTATAATCCTAATTTTCAGAAACATTATTCTAATCATGTAGGTAACTCTAATAATAATATGGAAACTAGTAATGGTAGTCTCTAAGAAACACTTAAGTCTTTTATAGACTCACAAAATGAACAAAAAATATTCTTGTTAAAATAACAGAGAACCATGATGCTATGCTTGGTAAATTATCTAACCAAGTTGAAAGTTTGAGGAATGATTTGCAGGCCCTCCAAGAAAGAACGGGGATTGTTGAGGCATAGCTAGGTAATATAACTGAGAGTCAAACTCTCATTCTAGCTAAATTTGCAGGTAAAGCTGAGCCAAATCCTGTTGAAGACCTTAAAATGATGAGAATCCAAAGAGAGGAGCCTGAAGAACTTGATTATAGTAATGTTCCTTCACCAAGTTACACAGTTGAAGATCTTGTGAAAAGGATCAACATTAAGATTCCGGTAAGTGAAGGAAATGAGGAAGCTATGTACCAACACTTCACTAATCAGGTAGCAATAAAGGTACGTGAGCTTGAGGAAGAATATAAGCAAATAGCTGAAAAATTACCTGAAAAGCTTGATGATATATTTGAGCCTACTATTGAGATTAAGATTGGGACCAATGAGATAGCTGCACTTTGTGATCTAGGTGCAAGCGTCTCAACAATTCCAAAAAGTCTTTTTAATAAGTTAAATCTTGACTCTTTTGAGATCACCGAGTTAAAATTGCATCTAGCAGATTCTACCTACAAACAAGCTGCAGGAATTAAGGATAATACTTTAGTATACATTAAAGGATATCCTAGTCTTATTGATTTTGTTATTGTTGACATGCCTGAAGATGCTACTGCTCCTATTATACTAGGCCATCCTTTCTTAAGAACTATTAAGGGTTTGATTAATCTACATGAAGAGAACGTGAAGCTTCAATTGCCTTCGCGGCATCCTTTTGTTATTCATTTCCCCATGAAGAAGAAATCCAAGCATGATGAAAATGAGGCCATCACTTTGAAGGCCAACTACTTTGGAGTGGCCACTAATCTGGCCTAAGTGAGCAACATTAAGGTCAAGATATTGACCATAAAAGAGCGCTCCATGGGAGACAACCCATGTGAAATAAAGTTTTGAGTTAAGTTTTAGGTTAAGTTTATGTTTAATAAAGAGTGTTATAAAACTCCATTTGAGGAGAAGAAGTTCAGTAGTACTAAAAATCCTGATTTATACATGTTGTTGTTGGTCGACAATATTTACTTTCATTTTTATATCAAAAACAAGGTATTCACTAAGTTACAGGATAAGAAGTAATTTGCAAAGAAACAAAAAAAATTATGCATACATATGGTTTAATGACCAACTATACAGCGGAGTAAAAATTCCGGCCGTATAGCTCCGGTCGTATAGATATTTCTACCATCGACAATTTTTATTTCATATATACTGACTGTTTAACGACCAACTATAAGGCGAGAATAAAAATTCTGGCTGTATAGCTCCGGTCGTATAGATATCGATGCTTTCGTACAAATTCTTTTCTAGGTACAGACAGTTTGATGACCAACTATACAGCGGGAACATATTGTTCCGGCCGTATAGTTCTGGCCGTATAGTTGTGCCGCCAGGTGGAAACCCTAAAATTTTGACAGAAGGCTAACTATACGGTGGGAACACAATGTTCCAGCAGTATAGTTCCGCCCGTATAGTTGAGTCCGACCAAAAAATCGCACGGGATGGTACCTCCAACCCCAAAACTTCAATCCTTTTTCTCTCTTCTACCTCCAAACTATCTCAAAACCTTAAGAGATCTTCACCTCTACTCAATTTCGTACGATTTCCTCGCACACATGTGATCTACGGTATGTTTCTCCTCCAATCCTCCAATTAATTTTTGCAAATTCATTTTCGATCTATTGTCATTATCAATCTAGGGTGAGACCTAAGATGAACTAATTGTCATTATTCTCTTGCCTAGATTATTATTTTGAAAGGATTCTTTAGTGTGCTATTATGAGGAATATGTTATACTTATTATTGTTGGATCAAAACATTTTATTTTGTCTTCCTTTATTGTTTTAGATGATGAACACAAGGATCCAAACTCGTGCACGTGCCGCTGCTAGCGCTTCTCGGGCTGTCACCCAAGAACGCATGGGGATACAGTTCAGGAATGAGCTCCAATGCGATCGCTTCAACAAGATCCAGAACCATGAAGTGAAGGCCACCAAGTGGGATTGCTCCATTATATTGAACCAACTCGGTATTTCTGATGACTTCAATTTACCTTGCAATAGAGTTGGCCTACAAAACTTTGTGTACAATGATGTGCCTACTTTTGCCGGTTAACCATTGAATTCCTAAGTTCATTGCAAAGCACTGTTAAACTATGGCAACGAGAGGACACGATTTCTTTCCGACTTATGAACAACAACTACACTCTAACACTAGATGAATGGTGCCCATGTTTTAATTTCACAAACAATGATGTTAATGCCTTATGCGCATCCTCTACTATCTTAAATCCTTCCCCTAAACAATATTATAATGGAATGAGTTTCACTACTAGAGTAAGCAAGGGGAAGAATATTCAACATCCTACAATTCGCTATTTGTTCTATCTTATTGCTAACACCTTGCAAGAAAGAAACGAGTTCACAAGTCAGTGAGGAGGACATCTTAGTCCTTGCAAAGGCTGCTTACATCATCTGCGACTTGTCACTCAACTTGGGCGCAATCCTTGTGCGTTACCTGGAGCACCAATCCTCCCAAAGCCAAGGACCGATCATAGGTGCAGGCGTCATCACTTTGCTTGCCACAGCCCTAGGCATCGACCTAGGTGAGTTGCAACCTATGCTAGGTGAGCGATGTGTTGGTTTCTCTACTTTTAAGGCTTGTGGAATTCCACTAGGAGCGGTGGTGTTTATTAATTAATATTGCTAGAGCTAGGCGTATCTACCCCGCTCCTATGCCTAATGGTCTTTTCTCTATCGAGGAAGGATGTTTGCTATATGACTTGCAGGTTGAGCAACACCAACCCGAGGAGGAGATTCCGGATGAGGATGAGGACCAAGAAGAGGAGCAAGAAGTTGTTGGCGCATGGTTGACGTGGGAGCTTCTTCTTCTTCAGTCCCCGGCAACGGCGCCAGAAAATAGCTTGATGTCTACGCACTTCTATTCTTGTAGACAGTTGTTGGGCCTCCAAGTGCAGAGGTTTGTAGAACAGCAGCAAGTTTTCCCTTAAGTGGATCACCCAAGGTTTATCAAACTCAGGGAGGAAGTGGTCAAAGGTATCCCCTCTCAAGCAAACCTACAATCAATATACAAGAAGTCTCTTGTGTCCCCAACACACCCAATACACTTGTCAGGTGTACAGGTGCACTAGATCGGCGAAGAGATAGTGAAATACAATTGGTATGGATAATTATAAGTGGTACCGGTGATATAAAATAGCTTGATGGCTTGGAAAGGACTAAAGTAAAACTGAAATAAAGATAGAAGCAAGCAAACATGTAATAGATCTAATAGCAAACGGTGTTTCAGTGCTTAGAAACAAGGCCTAGGGATCATACTTTCACTAGTGAACACTCATATAAATATATTCTTCTTTATGATACTATGTTGAACTACTCTCCGGTTGGACACTCTAATCGTTGGTAGGGCTATAACAGCACACCTCAAAGTTCATCTTTCCCATCTAGATAACCCCACACTGTCACCTTAAGCACTAGATGGTTCAAACAAACACCACAATTTCTTAAAGACATCCAACTCCAAATATAACTCATAACAAGTATTTGTAATCTCTAGCCTAAGTGCCACCATGGTGTGCACACTGTCAACTTCACAAACATGGGGAGAGCAGAGATCTATTAAAGCACTTGAGTAGCAAGGTAGATCTATAGATTACAAGCTCATGATCTTAATAAGATCATGCATCGAGAGAGAGAGATGAACACATAGCTACCGGTAGAACCCTTAGCCTCGAGAGAGAAATACTCCCTCCTCATCATGGGAATCAGCAATGGTGATGGAGATGGTGGTGGATATTGATGGAGATGGCTCTGGGGGCACTTCCCCGTCCCGGTAGGGTGCCGAAACAGAGACATTCTGTTCCCCGAATCTCCCTTTCGGTGGCGGTGGCATTGCGGAAATTTTCGTGGCTAGAGGCTTGACGATATAGGGTTTTTGCATCGGGAGGATCTTATAGGCAAAGGGGCAAGGTCGGTGGCTGGCCAGGGGGCCCACACCATGCCCTGGCGAGGCCAGGGGGACCCGCGCCTAGGGGTGGTTTGGACACCCGGTGGCTTCCCTTCGTCTCTCCTTCTGGCTACATGAATCTTTCGGGAAAATAACGACTTTGGCTTTTGTCTGGTCCAATTCCGAGAATATTCATTTTCTGACTTTCTGTAACCAAAAACAGCAGAAAACAGGCAACTGGCACTGTGGCTCTTGTTAATAGGTTAGTCCAAGAAAGTGTATAAAAATACTCCAAAGTATGGACAAAACATAAGAAAGTAGATAAAACCAAGCATGGAACATAAAAAGTTATGGACGTTAGCAACGTATCAACATCCCCGAGCTTAATTCCTGCTCGTCCTCGAGTAGGTAAGTGATAAAAAGAAAGAATGATTTTTGAGGTGACGTGCACCATCATAAACTTGATCAAAGTATTTGTAAAACATTGCTAGCTGGGATCATAGTACTTCAATTATAACATGAAAGACAAAGTTCTAACAATAAGGCAAAGCAACTATGTTGCAACATGAAAAGACACATACAAAAGATTCATGAATAACAATGCTTTGCAAGACGTTTGTTTGTTTCACATAAAGAAAACATAGCATAGTGGCATTCAGCTTGTCCCTCATAGAGTAGCAAACATAAATGCATAGGATACCTTCAAAGTTCATAAGAGTGACTAGATACAAATAGTTTAAAACAAGCAATATCAAAGCTATGCATCAATCAACAAGTCTTGGGACAATGCACATAGAACTAAGAATGGCCACTATGCTCTCAAAGTAGGTGCATAAAGATAGAAGGTGGAGAATCAACATAAAAGTAAAAGAAAGGCCTTCATAGAAGGAAGCAGGGATTCAAGTCTCATAAAGAGCTTCCAAAAATTATGGTACTTATTAGCTTTCAGCTCTCATTGCCCCTATCATAAGCATCTTTAGGTGATTAAGGTTAAAGTGACACAACTAAGAGGATATGCTTGACAAGTTATAAGCTGGAATCTCATGCCCCTTACTTACGAAGACCGAACCTCATGCTACTCAACTTTAGTCACAAATAAGCTCTTGTTATTGTAAGTACATATGTATCATAAAGAACCACCAACGGGGTACCCCTTGCACATGATACATGAGCTATCCCATAATCAAAATGACAAGGCAAGAAGACAATGAGCATCTCAGCGATCTTTTTATTTGCTATTTGCATATGTTTTTATTGAGGATGCTTCATAGAGTGCTCATTATGGTTATGCTGCAAGTTTACACCATGATTAGGCATGGCTTAGGCTAGCGGCCCAGGCGTTTCTCTAACACACATACAAACTCCATGATCTTACAAGTCCACTTTTATTTCACACCGCTGGGATCCATAAGCAAAAGAACATGATATCAACGGGGTACAAAGTACAAGTGCAATGTTGAAAGCGTTCCCCATGATACATGGTTCTGCTAATTTCAACTTATAAAGAGCAAGCATATACGCAACAAATATGGACACAATGGGTCAAGTTTATTAATTGCAAGAAAGTAAAGTCTGCCATCAAGTTCGTGAGAGCTTTAATCACTAACTTTCACATAACAAGTTTAATTCGGAAGGTAGACAAAAACATGAATATACTTGGAATAGCATATGCTAGTAGGTAGGTATGGTGAATTCTTTGGAATAACTTGGTTTTAGGAGTTGGATGCATGAGTGGAACTCATACTTAGTTACGGAGGCTAGCAAAAGACTGGGAGCGACAAACTAAGAGAGCAATAATGTCCATAATGATGCAGAGCGACAAAACATCATTGATCAAAGCATAAAGTGATACTACAAGTTGAAAACTAAAGGATCATAACGGCTATGGTGACTTGGGATAGTCATAATATGGTGTGAGCATGTGCCAAGTCAGCCCAAATAAAGCATCAAAGGAGAATACCATAATACTATGCTTTAATATGGTAAAACAACGCATGATTCTTCCAAGGCACATTAAGAAATCTCAATTGTTTATAACAAGTCAGGCTACAGCAAAGAATACTAAGCATAAAGGAAAAACAATATCAAGCATGGCATGACAAAGCATAGGCCACAGTCAAAAACAAGCTCTCTTTACCACTTAAGCATGAACTTTCCTACTCTTTTCCAATCCAAACCAAAATATTTGAAAACCAATGTATGAAAGAGGGGGTCCAACCAATTTATTCAGCAAACTAAAAAAACCAAGCAAACGAAAATGAAAAAGAAGACGCTCCAAGAACAACACAACTATGCATGAAACAATAAAAATGAAGTGTTTGGAAGAAACCTGGAAATTTTACTGACGAAGAAGGGGATGCCTTGGGCATCCCCAAGCTTTGACGCTTGTACTTCTTGGATATTTCTTGGGGTGACACGCGTGGCATCCCCAAGCTTGAGCTTTAGTCCATCCTTCATCTCATTACTCATTCCTTCCATACACCTGAAATTTTTCCTTCATACAAAATTCACACAATCTTTATTAGCAACATTAGTGCACTCAAGATAATAGGTCTTTAGGTTCAGTTCCAACACCAATAAAAGTTCCATGAAAACACAAGCTACTGTAGCACTTCCCTCAAAAATGTCAATTCCAAAAGAACTCAAAAAGGAACCAACAAGAAGCAAATGCAAATAATGGTAGAAATCTGTCAAAACAGACCAGCAAGTAAAGACGAATTGTTTCGAAGACCTTCTGTTGCTCAAATCAAAAAGTGTTGAACTAAAAAAAGTTAGATAACAACCTGGGGTAGAAGCACAAAAATTCGCGCCTCAAAAGGACGTACAGAGATTGTACACGAATTTTTACAGTGAAGCACAAAAATATGTTTTGGGATAGCAACTTTCCCAAGCATTACTTCTCTCTTTTTAGAGGTTACTCTTGGCACAAAGAGCAAACAAAAAGGATAAGGAGCGGTTATTACTGAAGTAATAACTTACAAGACTCATCTAAAACTTTTGGGTTATCGCCCAATAAGTACTTTTCTTTAACGCCTTTAAGTTAGGCATGATAGTTTGAAAAGATGCTCACATAAGAAATATGAATCGAAGTAAAAGAGAGCATCAAAAAGCAAATTCAAAGCACATTTAAGTCTAACCCACTTCCTATGCATAGGAGTCTTGTAAATAAACAAGTCATGAAAGCACAAAGCGACAAGCATAGTAAAGCAAAACAAGTGCAACTTCAATACTTCCAACATAAAGAGGGGAAACTTAATATTATTGAGATGCAAAAAACCATGTTTCCCTCTCTGATAATAACTTTCAGTAGCATCATGAATGAAATTAACTATATAACTATCACATAAAACATTCTTATCATGAGCCACATCCATAAAAGAATTAATACTCCCCACATAAACATAGTCATTCTTATTAATTGTAGTGGGAGGAAATTCAACAAAATAGCTATCATTATTATGCTCATAACCATAATCATCAAATATAGGAGGCATAATGTAATCATAATTAATTTTCTTCTCAACAGTAGGTGGACTGGAAATATCATATTCATCATTGTAATCATCATATATTGGAGGCATAATATCATCAAAGTAAATTTCTCCTCTAAAGATGGGGGACTAAAAAGATCATTTTCATCAAAACTAGCTTCCCCAAGCTTAGACTTTTCCATAGAATTAGCAATAATGGTGTCCAAAGAATTCATACTAATAACATTTCTATTAGCATGCAAATAAAGTTCCATAGGTTTTTTAATTTTCTCTTCAAACACTTCATGTCCCAATTCAAGATATATACTATAAAGCTCTATAATTTTGTTGTTGTTTTCCATTAAGCCTAACTAGTGAAAACAAGAAACAAAAGGACAAAATTGCAGAATCTAAAGGAAATAACTTCGAGCACTCACACCGGAGGATGTGAGTACCTTTTACCTTACCTCCCCGGCAACGGAGCCATAAAATACTTGCTGGCGCGTGGTTGATTTGGGAGCTTCTTCTTCTTCAGTCCCCGGCAACGGCGCCAGAAAATAGCTTAATGTCTATGCACTTCTATTCTTGTAGGCAGTTTGCTGGGCCTCCAAATGCAGAGGTTTGTAGAACAGCAGCAAGTTTTCCCTTAAGTGGATCACCCAAGGTTTATCGAACTCAAGGAGGAAGTGGTCAAAGGTATCCCCTCTCAAGCAACCCTGCAATCAAGATACAAGAAGTCTCTTGTGTCCCCAACACACCCAATACACTTGTCAGGTGTATAGGTGCACTAGTTCAGCGAAGAGATAGTGAAATACAAGTGGTATGGATAATTATAAGATGTAACAGTGATAGAAAATAGCTTGATGGCGTGGAAAGGACTAAAGTAAAACTGAAATAAAGATAGAAGCAAGCAAACATGTAATAGATCTAATAGCAAACAGTGTTTCAGTGCTTAGAAACAAGGCCTAGGGATCATACTTTCACTAGTGAACACTCTCATATAAATATATTCTTCTTTATGATACTACGCTGAACTACTCTTCGGTTGGACACTCTAATCATTGGTAGGGCTATAACAGCACACCTCAAAGTTCATCTTTCCCATCTAGATAACCCCACACTATCACCTTGAGCACTAGATGGTTCAAACAAACACCACAATTTCATAAAGACATCCAACTCCAAATATAACTCATAACAAGTATTTGTAATCTCTAGCCTAAGTGCCACCATGGTGTGCACACTGTCAACTTCACACACATGGGGAGAGCAGAGATCTATTAAAGCACTTGAGTAGCAATGTAGATCTATAGATTACAAGCTCATGATCTCAACAAGATCATGCATAGAGAGAGATGAATACATAGCTACCGGTAGAACCCTTAGCCTCGAGAGAGAACTACTCCCTCCTCATCATGGGAATCAGAAATGGTGATGGAGATGGTGGTGGAGATCGATGGAGATGGCTCCGAGGGCACTTCCCCGTCCTGGCAGGGTGCCGGAACAGAGAGTTTCTGTCCCCTGAATCTCCCTTTCGGTGGCAGCGGTGTTGCGGAACTTTTCATGGCTGGAGGCTTGATGATCTAGGGTTTTTGCATCGGGAGGATCTTATAGGCAAAGGGGCAAGGTCGGTGGCCGGCCTGGGGTCCCACACCATGCCCTGGCGCGGCCAGAGGGACCCACGCCTAGGGGTGGTTTGGCCACCCTGTGGCCCCCTTTTCGTCTCTCCTTCTGGCTCCATGAATCTTCCGAGAAAATAACGACTTTGGCTTTTGTCCGGTCCAATTCCGAGAATATTCATTTTCTGACTTTCTGGAACCAAAAATAGCAGAAAACAGGCAACTGGCACTATGTCTCTTGTCAATAGGTTAGTCCAAGAAATTGTATAAAAATACTCCAAAGTATGGACAAAACATAAGAAAGTAGATAAAACCAAGCATGGAACATCAAAAATTATGGATACGTTAGCAGCGTATTAGAAGTCCCTTATCAAGAGGAGCAGCCATCAACTCTGTTCGCTACATACCAAGACTTCAAAGAACTTGGAGGGACTGTGGAGAGGATGCATAGCCTCTCTTTGAACCTCCGAGGAACAACTATTAATTTATCAACTCAATTTGTGAGAAGGAGAGTGATGAACAAAAGGAGGAAGAATGGATTAGCTACACATGCCTACCTTCTAATGAGAGTAACTCTTTATCCCTTACATTATTTGATTGTCCCCCATGCTTACTAAAGAAGGATGAATGTTATGTTCCTGAGGATTCTTTTGAAGATGTTTATGATAAAGCTCTAGTGCTTGTAGATCATGAAAAGCATGCTTTTATGTGATAGTTATATTGTTGAGTTTATTCATGAGGCTACTAAAAATTATTATGAGAGAGGAAAATATGGTAGTAGAAGTTTTCATGGAATTGAAACACCTCTCTATGTGCTGAATGTTTTCAAGTCACTCTTGTTTTATCTTCCTATGCCTGCCACGTTGTTCCTTGCGAATTTATTTGCATACACGATTCCTATGCATAGGAAGTGGGTTAGACTTAAATGTGTTTTGGATTTGCTTCTTGATGCTCTCTTTTACTTCAACTCATATTTCTTATGAGAGCATCCTCTCAAACTTTTATGCCTGAAGATGATAATATGTCTACTATTCTTGGGAGACCTTTTCTTAAATACTGCAGGAGCTGTTATTAATTGTAATTAAGGGAAGGTGACCTTCAATGTTAATGACAAGGAACACATTGTTTATTTCCTCAAGAATATTTAAAGGACTTATGGTTTGAATTCAATTGAACATGTTGAGGGCATTCAAGTTGGAGAAATATATTGTCCCATAGCAAGAGAAAAATTTGAAACTATTATGATTGGGACCATTGCTATCAAGGTTGAGGTAACATAATCATTAGTGGAATACAAAGTTTTGTCTCATATGAAATTGTTTTGGTAACAAGACCTGATCAACCTTGTTAACGAAAGGATTTCATTGAACAAAACAATGTTCTCACCATGTTTATCTCCGCTTACTTCTATTCTATCCATTTTTAGTTTTTGCTTATGCCTAACTTAAAGGCATTAAAGAAAAGTACTTATTGGGAGATAACCCAAAAGTTTTAGATGAGTCTTGGAAGTTATTACTTCAGTAATAACCGCTCCTTATCCTTTTTATTTGCTTTTTGTGCCAAGAGTAACCTCTAATGAGAGAGAAGTAATGATTGGGAAAGTTGTTGTCCCGAAATAGATTTCTCTGCTTCACCGTAAAAATTCGTGTAAAATCTCTGAATGTCTTTTTGAGGCGTGAATTTTCCTGCTTCTGCCCCAGGTTGTTATCTAATTTTCGTTAGTTCAACACTTTGTGATTTGAGCAACAGAAGGCCTTCGAAAAAATCGTCTTTACCTGCTGGTCTGTTTTCAGATTTGTGCCATTTTCTGCATTTGCTTCTTGTTGGTTCCTTTTTGAGTTCTTTTGGGGAATTGAGCTTTTTGAGGGAAGTGCTACAGTAGCTAGTGTTCTAATGGAAGTTTATTTGGTGTTAGAACTGAACTTTAAGACTTATTTATCTTGAGTGCACTAATGTTGCTAATAAAGATTGTGTGAAGTTTTGTATGAAGGAAAAATTTTAGGAGTATGGAAGGAATGAGTAATGAGATGAAGGATGGACTAAAACTCAAGCTTGGGGATGCCACGCGTGTCACCCCAAGAAATATCCAAGAAGTACAAGCGTCAAAGGTTGGGGATGCCCAAGGCATCCCCTTCTTCATCAATAAAAATCCCAGGTTTCTTCCAAACGCTTCATTTTTATTGTTTCATGCACAGTTGTGTTGTTCTTGGAGCGTCTTCTTTTTCGTTTTCGTTTTGGTGTTTAGTTTGCTTGGTTTGCTTAGTTTTCTAAATAAATTGTTTGGACCCCCTCTTTCATACATTGGTTTGCAAATGGTTTGGTTTGGTTTGGAAAAGAGTAGGAAAGTTCATACTTATGGTAAAAAGAGCTTGTTTTTGACAGTGGCCTGTGCTTTGTCATGCCATGCTTGATATTGTTTTGGTTGTATGCTTAGTATTCTTTGCTATAGCATGACTTGTTATAAACAATTGAGATTGCTTAATGTTCCTTGGATGAATCATGCGTTGTTTTAGCATATTAAAGCATAGTATAGTGGTATTCTCCTTTGATGCTTTATTTGGGTTGACTTGGCGCATGCTCTCACCATGTTATGAATGTCTCAAGTCACCATAGCCTTTATGATCCTTTAGTTTTCAACTTGTAGTATCACTTTATGCTTTGATCAATGATGTTTTGTCGCTCTACATGATTATGGCCATTATTGCTCTCTTAGTTTGTTGCTCCCAATCTTTTGCTAGCCTCCACAACCAAGTATGAGTTCCACTCATGCATCCAACTCCCTAAACCAAGTTATTCCAAAGAGTCCACCATACCTACCTACTAGCTTATGTTATTCCAAGTATATTCATGCTTTTGTTTACCTTCCAAATTAAACTTGTTATGAGAAAACTAGTGATTAAAGCTCTCACGAACTTGATGGCACACTTTACTTTACTTGCCCTTAATGAACTTGAACCATTGTGTCGTCTATGTTGTATATGCTTGCACTTATTTGTTGGGAATTAGCAGAACCATGCTTTCATGGGGAACGCTTTCAACATTGCACTTGGTACTTGTACCTAGTTGATATCATGCTCTTTTGTATATGTATGTCGTCGGTGTGAAATGAAAGGGGAGCTTGTAAGTCCATGGAGTTATGTATATGTGTTAGAGAAATGCCTGGGCCACTAGTCTAATCCATGCTGACATGGTGGAAACCTACAGCGTAACCATAATGAGTTGTCTATGAAGCATTCTTCTTATAAAAAAAGAGTCCTATATTGAGAAAAAAGAGAAAAGAAAAAAAAGATACTATGAAAAGAGGAAAGAGAGAAAAAAACACCATATTCCCATGGTAAATAAGAAGAATGCTGAGATGCTCGTTGTCTGCTTGCCTTGTCATTTTGATATGGGGATTCTTCCGTATCATCGGACAAGGGGTACCCCGTTGGCGGTTCTCAATGATACACATGTACTTACAATGACAAGAACTTACCGGTGACTAAACTTGAGTAGCATGAGGAGCGGCCCTCGTATACAAGGGACATGAGATTTCTGACTTATACTTCGTCAAGCATGTACACCATAGTTTGTTCACTTTAACTTTAATCACTTCAAGATGCTTATGATAGGGGCAATGAGATCTGAAAGCTATAAGTACCATAATTTTTGGAAGCTCTTTATGAGACTTGAATCCCTACTTCCTTCTATGAAGGCCTTTCTTCCACCATTATATTGAGTCTTCACCTTCTATCTTTATGCACTTACTTTGAGAGCATAGTGGCCATTCTTAGTTCTATGTGCATTGTCCCAAGACTAGTTGATTGATGCATAACTTGTTATTACTTGTTTTAAACTATTGTATCTAGTCACTCTTATGAACTTTGAAGGTGTCCTATGCATTTATATTTGCTACTCTATGAGGGACAAGCTGAATACTTTTATGCTATGTTTTCTTTATGTGAAACAAACAAACGTCTTGCCAAGCATTGTTATTCATGAATCTTTTGTTTGTGCCTTTTCATGTTGCATCATAGTTTTTTTGCTTATTGCTAGAACTTTGTCTTTCGTGTTATGATTGAAGTACTATGATCCCAGCTTTGAATGTTTTACAAATACTTTGATCAAGTCTTTGATGGTGCATGTCACCCCAAAAAATATTCTTTCTTTTTATCACTTACCTACTCGAGGACGAGCAGGAGTTAAGCTTGGGGATGTTGATACATTGCAAATGTATCTATAATTTTTGATGCTCCATGCTCGGTTTTATCCACTTTCTTGTGTTTTGCCCACACTTTGGAGTACTTTTCATATGATTTCTTGGACTAACCTATTAACAAGAGCCACAGTGCCAGCTGCCTGTTTTATGTTGTTTTTGGTTCCAGGAAAGTCAAAAAATGAATATTCTCGGAATTGGATGAGACAAAAGCCAAAGTGCCTATTTTTCCAGAAGGCTCCAGGACCCAGAATACGAGACGGAGAAGAGCCAGGGGGTGGCCACACCACCTGGTGGCGCGGGAAAGGCCAGGCCGCGCCAGGGGGTGGTGTGGGCCCACCAGGCACCCCCTTGGTCTCCCACTTCGCCTATAAGAAGCCTTCTGACCTAAAAACTCCGGGGGATTCGACGTTTTTCTAGAAGAAGTTCCGTAGCACCGCCACCACCGAAGGGGAGATTCGGGGACAGAAAGTCTCTGTTCCGGCACCCTGCCGGGATGGGGAAGTGCACCCGGAGCCATATCCATTGGTCTCCACCATCATCTCCATCAACTATCCATGTTTCCCCCATCTATGAGTGAGTAATCCCCCGCTGTAGGCTATGGGGATGGTAGGGATTGGATGAGATCGTTCATGTAATGGCATCAGATTGTTAGGGCATGGTGCCTAGTATCTTTTATTAGTGCTTTATGACTTTGTTGCGACTTGTTGTGATTAATTCTTGTCACTAGGGCCCGAGTGCCATGATTTCATATCTGAACATGTTATTGATTCATTATGATAGTATTATTTCTGGTCTTATCTACAAGTTGTATACACACGTTGTTGTCCGGAACCTATGGCCCCGAAGTTACAGAAATCGGGATAACCGGAAGGGAATGGCTTTGATGTGAGGTTCACATGTGTTCACGGAGTGTTAATGCTTTGCTCCGGTGCTCTATTAAAAGGAGCACCTTAATTGCCAGTAGTTCCCTAGAGGCCCTGCTGCAAACGGGCTGGCAGGACAAAAGATGTTGTGCAAGTTCTCATTGCAAGCACGTATGACTATATATGGAACACAAGCCTAGGATTGTCTAGTACTTGGATGCTTTATCTTATTTATCTGCAATTGCCCTATGTTCTGATTGCTATGTGAATTGTCTTGTCCATGCAACGCCCGTCCATCCATCCCTATGCCTACCGCACTCGAATCCCACTGTTACTGCTTTTGTTACTACTGTCTTTGCTTTACTACTACTATTACTTTGCTATTCCTACTACAAAATTGTTGCTACTGATAAACTGTTGTGAGAAAGATTGTTTTGAGGTACAGCTGAATTGACAACTCATTTGTTAAGGCTTATAAATATTCTTTGGCTCCCCTTGTGTCGAATCAATAAATTGGGTTTCACTTCCCTCGAAAATACTGCGATACACCCCCTATACTTGTGGGTCATCACATGCCCATATGATGCTCAACTTGTACTCACACTACGCAGGCAACGTATTTCGTTACATGTTTCCTGCTCCTAGAGTTTACAAACCTAGTAGCAGCGAATATTTCATGAGCAAGATTTTTGTGGTAGCCCCTGAACTTCCAGAGTACTTAGCCATCCATCATTTGCAGCTATGGAAGAGGAGTCAATTCAACCCTGACATCAAAGTTGATTACATAAACAACAACCTTGCAGAATGCCTGAATAACTAGGTGAAGGACATAAAAGTGTGTCATGTTCATATCTTGATGGATGATGACCCACAAGTATAGGGGGTGTATCGCAGTATTTTCGAGGGAAGTGAAACCCAATTTATTGATTCGACACAAGGGGAGCCAAAGAATATTTATAAGCCTTAACAACTGAGTTGTCAGTTCAGCTGCACCTAGAAACAATCTTGCTCACAGCAGTTTATCAGTAGCAACAATTTTGTAGTAGGAATAGCAAAGTAACAATAGTAGTAAAGCAAAGCCAGCAGTGACAATATCAGTAAACAGTGGGATTTGAGTGCGGTAGGCATAGGGATGGATGGACGGGCGTTGCATGGACAAGACAATTCAAATAGCAATCAGAACATAGGGCAATTGCAGATAAATAAGATAAAGCATCCAAGTACTAGACAATCCTAGGCATGTGTTCCATAAATAGTTAAACATGCTCGCAATGAGAACTTGCACAACATCTTTTGTCCTGCCAGCCCTTTTGCAGCGGGGCCTCTAGGGAACTACTGGCAATTAAGGTGCTCCATTTAATAGAGCACCAGAGCAAAGCATTAACACTCCGTGAACACATGTGATCCTCACATCAAAGCCATTCCCTTCCGGTTATCCCGATTTTTGTCACTTCGGGGCCATAGGTTCCGGACAACAACGTGTGTATAGAACTTGCAGATAAGACCAGAAATAATACTATCATAATGAATCAATAAAATGTTCATATCTGAAATCATGGCACTCGGGCCCTAGTGACAAGCATTAAGCACAACAAGTCGCAACAAAGTCATAAAGCACTAATAAAAGATACTAGGCAGCATGCCCTAACCATCTGATGTCATTACATGAACGATCTCATCCAATCCCTACCATCCCCATAGCCTACAACGGGGGATTACTCACTCATAGATGGGGGAAACATGGATGGTCGATGGAGAAGCGATGGTGATGATGATGGCGATGATCTCCTCGAATTCCCCGTCCCGGCAGGGTGCCAGAACGGAGTTTCTGGTGCTGTTTCGTGGAATCTAGTGGTGGCGGCAGAGCAGAACTCCTTCTGGAAAAACGTCGAACCCCCCGAAGTTTTTAGGTCAGAAGGCTCCTTATAGGCGAAGAGAGAGGCCGAGGGGGTTCCTGGGGGGCCCACACCACCCCCTGGCGCGACTTGGCCTGGCCCGCGCCACCAGGTGGTGTGGCCACCCCCTGGCTCTTCTCCGTCTCGTATTCTGGCTCCTGGAGTCTTCAGGTGTTTTTTCCTGATAGTTGGTTTTCTGCACAAAAAGTAGACACCAAGGCAATTCTGCTGAAAATAGCGTCAGTTCGCATTAGTCGCATCCAAATCACACAAGTTTAGAGGAGAAACAATAGCAAAAGTGTCCGAGAATGTAGATACGTTTTGGACGTATCAACTCCCCCCAAGCTTAGCTTATTGATTGTCCTCAAGCAATTCAGTTGAAAACTGAGTGCGATAAAAGAACTTTCACGAACACATATGATTCATATGATGTAAATATTCTTAGCAATGTGATGAACTACTTAGACAGTTCATAATAAAGAGTATGCAACTGAGTCTACTTAATAGTCATTGCAAGCTATGAAGAGATTCCAACTCAAGAATAATAAGTAGCATGAAGCACAAACATAAGCAACATTACAATGCTCATAAAAAGGTATGATAGAGTGGTATCTTGCTTGCCCTTTGATTACGAATATCAAGGCACCTTTGAAGTTCAAGTGATGACTAGAAGTAAAGATATCAAGGATACAAGCATCAAAGTCATAGCACAAATAATCAAGTAATGGAGCAAACACAAAGAATGACAACTATGCTCTCAAGAAGGTGCTCAAAGAATATGTGGAGACTCAACAAGTAGAAGAAAAGGTTTTGAATAATTTGAAAGGCTTCCAAATGCTGAAAGTATGGTACTCGTTAGCTTTGAGCTCTCATTGCCCCTATCATAAGCATCTTTAATGTTGTTAAGGTGAAAGTGAGGTCCAATCTGAGTTATATGCTTGACAGACTATAAACTGAAAATCCCAAGTCCCTTGAGTACGAGGGCCGCTCCTCATGCTACTCAACTTTAGTTACCGGTAAGTTCTTGTCATCGTAAGTATGTGCGTATCATTGAGAATCGCCAACGGGGTACCCCTTGCCCGATGATACGGAAGAATCCCCATATCAAAATGACAAGGCAAGCAGACAATGAGTATCTCAGCAATCTTCTTATTTACCATGGGAAAATGGTGCTTTTTTCTCTTTCCTCTTTTCATAAAACTATTTTTTTTTCTTTTTCTCAATAGCTATCTCTCTCTTTTTTTATAAGAAGAATGCTTCATAGATATCATTATGGTTACGTTGCAGGTTTCCACCATGTCAGCATGGATTAGACCAGCGGCCCAAGCGTTTCTCTAACACACATACATAACTCCATGGACTTACAAGCTCCCCTTTTATTTCACACTGATGACATCCGCAAACAAAAGAGCAAGGTATCAACTGGGTATATATTTACAAGTGTTGAAAGCGTTCCCCGTGACAGCACGGTTCTGCTAATCCCCAGCCTATAATTTGCAAGCATATAACTTTCATGGAGAGTTCACAATGGTTCATCAAGTTCGTGAGAGCTTTACTAACTAATTTTCCCATAACAAGCAAACATTTTATTCGGAAGAAAACAAGGCATAATGAATATGCACGGGAGTAGCAAATGATGCTAATAGGTAGGTATGGTGGACACTTTGGAAATATTTGGTTTAGGGAGTTGGAAATATGAGTAAAACACTCAGTGGAAGTGAAGGCTAGCAATAGTAAGGGAGCGACAAACGAGAGAGCAATAGCTGTCATTATCATGCTTGCAACAAAACAGGACTACTCATGGCATGAAAGTGATTCAAGATCCTCAAGGCAAAATAATTCATCAAGGCTTAACTGATTATCACAGTCATGTGCATGCGTGAGCATGTGCCAAGTCAATTCAAATGAAAACATTCAGAGGAGGATACCGTGGTGTCATACCAATTTATGAATAGAGCAATGCAAGCAAACATTCATAAGACATGCTACAAACTGTTAGCGAGCTGGTGCTAATCATAAGAAAGCAAGAACTACTAAGCATCCAAAGATAACATACACCCTACTTGAACGGACTAAGCAAGCACACAGTGATGAGTATATGTACAAAAATGAAAACAAATAGAGTTCGTTACCAGCCTCTTACCACGCATCAAGTAGTCATTGATCCTCATTATTGCTCTTCACTTGTGTGGCTTGAATAATAATATGAAACCAATATCCACTGAGGACTGCCGAACCTTGTAGCAAACTCACAAAAACCAAAGAAGAACGACAAATATTTTTGGTGTTTTCGATTTTTAAACAAGAACCAAAAGAGAAAAACAAGCAAAGCAAAATCTTTTTGGGTTTTTCGAATAGTTCAAACAAAGAAAAAAGGGAAAAGCAAACCAAGGCAAAAAGAAGAAGCAAACCAAAGAGAAACAACAGAAATATTTTTGGTCTTTTTGTGTTTTTAGAAAGCAAAAGCAAAGAAGAACGAAAACTAAAAAGAGAATGAAAACATGAATATACAAAGTACCGATGCAACATGATATGGAGATGCGGGCAGTGTCGGCGTACCTCCACCCAAGCTTAGGCTTTTGGCCTAAGTGGGTATCAATCCCAAGCTGGCCAGGATGAAGTGTCACCCTGGTACGACGAAGAGGTCCCCTCATCCTGGTGCGAACTCGAGTACGTCCCTCCGTAATGCGCGGAGTAATCATAGGAGGGCACATCCTGCTGGTGCTGCTCGTGGAAACCCAACAAGCGAAGCTGCTCGTCCACCTCCTCCTTGGAGCGCGACCACGGTCTCCTGTGAACACTAAACAAAGAAGGCTGTGGCAAAAGGATCTCCTTTTCATCCCTGTTAGTGAAAAGCATCCTATATACTAGACTGTCCAAATCAGAAGTAGCAGTGACAAAGTGATGAGCTTTTATAGCAACAAGGTCAAGCCTCTGTGATGCCATCATAGCATCATAGGGATCCACTGAAAGACCTAATGCATTGACTATACGCGAGGCAATGATGCCCCCATAGATAGGCCCCCTAGCAACTAAGCGGCGAGCAATAAGCGAGCCAAGATTGTACCGAGTGTCATCGTTAAGCGCAGCGGCAAGGAATGCTAAATGATAGTTGGAGATATTACTTGTGTTCTCCCTACCAAGTACACTAGTAGCAAGATAATATGCAAAGTATCTAAGAGCAGGGAGTTGGATATTTCTTATCTTTCCGCGCTGCGCCACACGGTCATCATCATTGGTCACCCTACGGTAAAGGTCCAACAAATCAGCGGGTCGCCCTTGAATTTTCTTCACGGCCCCTGTCATACGCACACCTACAATACTGCAAAGTCTCTCCAAAGGCATGGTGAAGGGCAGATCATAGACTTTAAAAGAGATAGTAGACTGATAGGGTGTGTTAGTAAACCTGAAGCTCTCAACAAAAGTTTTGGTGAGCATAGCGTATTGTGCACTCTCATCTTGCAAATATGAGGTCAAACCAACCCTCTCAATCAGTAGCAAGAAATCATCAAGAATACCTGCAGCTTGTAAGAATGTAAAACAAGGAAAAGAGGATGGGTGAGCATCCCTATCATCCCTTTCACCGCCAATGCGAGTTGCAATGAGATATTCATTGTATGATGGCCTAGCTTGAGAGTTTGTTCTCGAGGGCCTCGACCTCCTAGGTGCATCACTCTCAAATATCTCTCCAAAAGTATGGTTGTTCATGCTTGGTATTCTGAAATTTAAACACCTATCAAACAAGTGATTGCAAAGTAAATATAAAGAAGGATTCTACTCATAGGGACTTGCAAGAGGCCTAAACATGCATCAAAACTATATCTCTAAGCATCAAACAAGCTTACAAGCTCTCATAACTAGTCACCTACAGCAGCAAACTACTCAACATATAAACCACTAAACACAAATCTACTTGGACAAGGGGAGGAGTCACATACCAGGGAACAAATGCTCCAAATTTCAGCAAGAAAGATGGGTTGAGAAAGGAGATCGAAAAAATCGAGAGAAAGCACGGCAAGAACACGATTTTGAGCTATGAACTAGAGCTTACTCGGGAGAGAGAAGAAAGTGGCAGGTGAGAGAGTTAGTGGGGGGCAGGGGTGGCCCACACCATGGCATGGCGCCACCCAAGGCTAGCCACGCCACCATGTGGTGTGCCTGCCTGGTGGGCCCCCTTGGTACCTCCCAGGTACTCCTCTGCCCCTTTTTTCACGTAAAAATTTAATATGAATTTTCTAGAATTTTTCGAGACACTTTCTTTTTGGGCATTTTTCAGAAATAGAAGAATGATTTTTCTGACAGACAGATTTTTTCTTTTTTGGAAACATGATGCAAGGACTAAACAAGGATAGAACTACAGAAGTTCTAACATGCAAGCAACTAACAACAAAAAGAAAACTAAACGAAAGCAAAAACTAAAAACCAAAAGATAGAAATAAACGGAGATAATCATAATGAAAACATTGTTTTGCTCAAATGAATCCTTTTGTTAACAAGGTTGATCAAGTCTTGCTACCAAAACAATTGCATATGAGACAAAACTTTGTACTCCACTAATGATTATGTTACCTCAACCTTGATAGCAATGGTCCCAATCATAATAGTTTCAAATTTTTCTCTTGGTATGGGACAATATATTTCTCCAACTTGAATGCCTTCAACATTTTCAATTGAATTCAAACCATAAGTCCTTTCAATCTTCTTGGGGAAATAGACAGTATGTTCCTTGTCATTAACATTGAAGGCCACCTTTCCTTGATTACAATTAATAACAGCTCCTGCAGTATTAAGAAAAGGTCTCCCAAGAATAATAGACATATTATCATCTTCGGGCATTTCAAGCACAACAAAATTAGTTAATATCAAGCAATTGTGAGCCACCTGAACAGGTACATCCTCACATATACCCACAGGAATGGTGGTAGATTTATCAGCCATTTGCAAAGATATATCAATTGGTATTAATTTTTCAAGTTGAAGCCTCTTATAGAGAGAGAAAGGCATAACACTAACTCCAGCTCCCAAATCACACAAAGCAGTTCTAACATAATTGTTCTAAATAGAGCAAGGGATAGTTGGGATCCCTGGGTCTCCAAGTTTCTTAGGAACCTTACCATTGAAGGAATAATTAGCAAGCAAAGTAGAAATTTCTTCATTTGGGATCTTCCTTTTATTAGAGACAATGTCCTTCATATACTTTGAGTAAGGGGGCAATTTAATAGCATCAGTCAAAGGAATTTGCAAGAATAAAGGCTTCATCCACTCACAAAACTTATTATAGTGTTCACCTTCCTTTGACTTGTGTTTCATATCAGGGAAAGGCATAGGTTTTTGGACCCAATGTTCTCTTTCACTACCATGTTTCTTAGAAATAAAATCTTCTTTAGTGTATTTAGTATTCTTAGTGTGGTTTTCAGGTCCTTCTTCAACTTTTTCTTCATTAGGAACAACATTTTCTTCATTACCACTTTTAGTTTCAGCATCAGAGATAGATATACTATTAGGATCTATAGCAGGTTTAGAGGGTTATACAACAGTTTTATGTTTCTTTTTCCTTTTCTTACGAGTAGAACCACTATTTTCAGCTTGTTGAGAATCCTGCTCAATTCTTTTGGGATGCCCTTCAGGATATAGAGGATCCTGGGTAGCAGCACCACTTCTAGTTCTAATTTCATAAGCATGTTTTTCTTTAGTAGCATTAACTAGCAAGTCGTTTTGCACTTTAACGAGTTGATCTATTTGAGTTTGAACCATTTGAAAGTGTTTAACAATCATTTTAACATCACTAGAGGTTCTTTCCACAATATCTTTCAACTCAATAATAGCTCTAGTGTTTTCCATTAGATGATTTTTCACCCTTTTATTAAAGTTATCTTGCTTAACAATAAAGATATCGAATTCTTCTAAGCATTGATCAGGAGGTTTAGAGTAAGGGATATCACCTTCATCAAAGTGTTGGAGAGAGTGTACCTCAATAGTGGATGAGTAGGGAATAGGCTTACATAATTCTTCTATAGGAGGTAAATTCTTGACATCTGCAGCTTTAATTCCCTTCTCCTTAAGACATTTCTTAGCTTCCTTCATCACTTCATCATTTAATTCAATAATTCCCCTCTTCTTTGATGTTGGAATAGGCACTGGTATAGTAGGTTTAGGTACAATTACTTTAGGTATAGCTTGTTCAGGAGGAGTCCAATCTTCATAGTTCTTACTTATTTTAGCCATTAATTCCTCAGCTTCCTTGGGAGTCCTATTCCTAAAAACACAATCAGCACAACTATCTAGGTATGTCCTAGATTCTTTGGTTAGTCCATTATAAAATATATCAAGAAGCTCATTCTTAGGTAATGGACTTCCAGCTTGTGCATGAATCAAAGCACAAAACCTTGCCCAAGATTCAGGCAATACCTCTTTTTCTCCCTGTTTAAAATCAAAAAGTTCCTGCAAAATAGCATGTCTAGCACTGGGAGGAGAATTTTTCTGCAGGAAAGTACTAATCAAGCACTCAAGGCTATCAATAGATCTAGGAGGTAAATTACTAAACCAAGTTTTAGCTTCTCCTTTCAGTGAAAAGGGAAAAATCTTAGCAACAAAGTAAGTACGCATCTTAATATCATCAGAAAACAAGCCACTCATGGTAGAAAGTTCATTCATATGTGCTACCGCACTTTCATTCTTAGTCCCACAAAAAGGTTCTTTCTCGACAATAGCTATGTAAGATAGATCGAGAGAGAAATCATAATCTTCATCTATAATGTTTATGGGAGAAGCAGCAAACTTAGCATCAGGAGACAATTTGGGTCTAATAGTACGCCTCTCAAGGAGACTCTTAGCAGCGCTCCTATCATGGGTGTTCTTACATTCTTTAATAAACTCATCGGTCATCACAACATAACCATCTTCAATATCATAACTCTCACTAGACTCAGGTGAGCTAACAGGTGTGGTAGTGCCTTCATTAGGAGTTTCCGTATTTCCAGCTATAGTTCTAGCAATCGTAGCATCTAGGAAAGGACCTAATGAACCACTCTTATCAAGCACAGTAGAAGCAGCATCGTAAGCATCAGAAATTTCAGATTCAGCAGTAGTAGCAGTGTGTGTAACATGTGTATGTGGTGGTGTAAGGAACTTACTCAAAACAGACGGTGAATCAAGAGAAACAGAGGTGTTCAGAACCGTATCTCTTCTTATAGTGGATGGTAAAATAGGAACCTTGCCATCACGAGACTTACCCATGATGGATGGATAACAGCGAACAATAGAGAATCAAGGTGAACTTGATAAATAAAGCTATGCTCCCCGGCAACGGCGCCAGAAAATAGTCTTGATGAGCCACAAGTATAGGGGGTGTATCGCAGTATTTTCGAGGGAAGTGAAACCCAATTTATTGATTCGACACAAGGGGAGCCAAAGAATATTTACAAGCCTTAACAACTGAGTTGTCAGTTCAGCTGCACCTGGAAACAATCTTGCTCACAGCATTTTATCAATAGCAACAATTTTGTAGTAGGAATAGCAAAGTAACAACAGTAGTAAAGCAAAGACAGCAGTGACAATAGCAGTAAACAATCGGATTCGAGTACGGTAGGCATAGGGATGGATGGACGGGCGTTGCATGGACAAGACAATTCAAATAGTAATCAGAACATAGGGAAATTGCAGATAAATAAGATAAAGTATCCAAGTACTAGACAATCCTAGGCATGTGTTCCATAAATAGTCATACGTGCTCGCAATGAGAACTTGCACAACATCTTTTGTCCTGCCAGCCCGTTTGCAGCGGGGCCTCTAGGGAAGTACTTGCATTTAAGGTGCTCCTTTTAATAGAGCACCGGAGCAAAGCATTAACATTCCGTGAACACATGTGATCCTCACATCAAAGCCATTCCCTTCCGGTTATCCTGATTTCTGTCACTTCAGGGCCATAGGTTCCGGACAACAACGTGTGTATACAACTTGTAGATAAGACCAGAAAAAATACTATCATAATGAATCAATAACATGTTCAGATCTGAAATCATGGCACTCGGGCCCTAGTGATAAGAATTAAGCACAACAAGTCGCAACAAAGTCATAAAGCACTAATAAAAGATACTAGGCACCATGCCCTAACAATCTGATGCCATTACATGAACGATCTCATCCAATCCCTACCATCCCCATAGCCTACAGCGGGATATTACTCACTCATAGATGGGGGAAACATGGATGGTGGATAGAGAAGCGATGGTAATGATGATGGCGATGATCTCCTCCAATTCCTCGTCCCGGCAGGGTGCTAGAACGGAGTTTCTGGTGCTGTTTCGTGGAATCTGGTGGTGGCGGCGGAGCGGAACTCCTTCTGGAAAAACGTCGAACCCCCCGAAGTTTTTAGGTTAGAAGGCTCCTTATAGGCGAAGAGAGAGGCCGAGGGGGTGCCTGGGGGGGCCACACCACCCCCTGGCACGGCCTGGCCTGGCCTGCGCCACCAGGTAGTGTGGCCACCCCCTGGCTCTTCTCCGTCTCGTATTCTGGCTCGTTGAGTCTTCGGGTGAAATAGGATTTTTGGCATATTTTCCGGGATTTTTCCTGATAGTTGGTTTTCTGCACAAAAAGTAGACACCAAGGCAATTCTGCTGAAAACAGCGTCAGTTCGCATTAGTCGCATCCAAATCACACAAGTTTAGAGGAGAAACAATAGAAAAAGTGTTCGGGAAAGTACATACGTTTGGACGTATCAATGGACAGCATATGTGGTATGATCATGAAGTTGTTAAATATAAGGAGAGAGATCGGTAGGAGACTTAGTGGACATATGATACCGCCAGTTGTACAACAACTACACAAAAGAAGCCGAGGACTTGCTCATCTTAAGGTTCTCCCGTCAACTAGCAGAAGCTATGAGGTGGTCGATATGTCCAAGAGTGGCAAAAGGGATGTTGTGAACATCTAGATACAAGAATGCACATGCTTAGAGTGGCAGCATACCGGGAAACCTTGCGAACGCACCTTGGCCTTCTTGGTGAAGAAAAGAACTTACCACATTTGGATCAGTATTTGTTAGACTACTACTCTATGGAAAAGTTCAGAGCTGTGTACGCTGGATCCGTCGAGCCATGTACAAACCCATCTCAGTGGCCTCAAGTCCAACTGTCTTTCGAGCTTTGCCAGCCAATTACAAAAAGGGGCAGAGGAAGACCTCAGGTGAATAGGTTTAAGAATTTTCTCGAAAAGAAGAGTTCGGCTTTCTGTGCTACAAAGAAGGGCAAAAACAGATGCAAGACCTGCCATCTTATAGGCCATAGAGCAGCGGGCTGTCCCCTTAATGCTTCCAAACCTAGGTATGAGATGGTACATTCACACAAAAAATGTTTATAGTCTATAGATATAAGGTAGTAATCCATGTACTATTTTTTTATAGGAAGCGCAAGGTAAGAAACAAGACAGCCGACTCAGTGATTTTGCGGCGGGAAGAAAACCAAAATGAGTGGAGTGATGATGCTGGACAAGATTCTAGTGTTGATTGGCCTGACTTCCCTCGACCCGGAGATGCAGGGTACGTGAAGGTAAGAAAATTGGCACCCAGGAAGAGGAAGAAGGCAGGAGATGAAGAAACCAGTGGATGTGAAGGCAAGAGGAAGAAAGTTGGCACCCAAGCAGAAAAAGAAGGCTAGCAGTGTAGAAGCCTAATGATGTATTGAACTTGAACCTATATATGTAGTTCGGTTAAAATCTAGAGCTGTGTGCGTGGAACTTGTCGGGCAAAACAATCTGCCTCCTGTAGTCGGAGTAAAATGTATCACGACTTTAGGATTGGATACGGCCGAGGCCACTAGTTGAATCCAAAATTGTGACTGTGCCACTACTATCTAAACAATCGCGATAGCTGAGCGGTTAAGGGGTCTCCAAAATCGATGGGTGTTAGTGCCACAGACATGAATTATTTATAGGCGCTTAATAAATCCCTGCTTTTGGCATTACACTTATGATAAGTTTCTGGGCTGAAAAACAATTTCTTAAGCTGGCTGCTACACTCCACGAAGCAGCAACTTATTTCAGCTGCTGGACAACGACATGGCAACATAAACTGCAAATGCAACAGATAATGCCCAGATAATGAGGAAATTGTTTCCACTATCTGGCCTAATCTTGAGCCCGTCAGTCTCACCACCTCCCGGCCCCTGCCTCCCCTGCACCTGGCGAAGCTCCCGGATATCTCGCTCCATCGCACGAATCTCCTCTTTCTTGTCCAACACAACATCACGCAGATCCTGAACAAGCTCTCTCTGAAAACCTGTCAGTGGCTTTTCGATCCACACAAACTTGTCACAGCCAGTCCCCCTCCCTTCCTGCGTAGTAGATCAAAGGAAACAAAAAAAGAATTACATTACGCTTTCCGGATCCGGGTTAACATTGTACCTAAAGTAGGAACTTATCGCTCTGATACTGCAGTTGCTGAATTTTCCTGCACTATTTTCGTCGGTCCAGGAAATCCATCTCAGCATCTTCTCACCACACAAACACAGCATATCGGGTAGTAATTGTAGGGCGCCATCCGGTACCTGATGGGGGCACCTGCCTGACGGTGTTGAGATGACCCTGATTCCGCCCAAGACGAACTGCACGAGCTGCGAGCCATGAGCGAGGGGAGCGAGGGCAGAGGGAAGAGGAGCCTTTGGATGTCAGGGTAGTGGTGAAGCATGATTTATCCCCACTTAATAACTCGGGCAGAATCCTACCGTCCACATTCGGCTGACAGGTGGGGGACCTAGCGTGTGGACTTGTCAACCAAACCTCGCGCCTTCGTGGTTCAAAATCCCTCTCACACGCATTGGACGAATTTTTTTGGCACCTTGTCCGCGTACATATCACTGGGAGGCCTTGCTCAGGAACTAGACATGCCTGGCCCGCAATCTTACTCCCTCCTAGGAACTTGTCATGGCTTGCACCGGCAGATCCATCCGCTCCACCGCTTCTGGTAGGGCTCGCCACGGCAGATCCACCCCAAGATCCTATCGTTGCAGTATCAAATGGCCATGGTTTCTTGAGAGGAGCGACGACGCTACGTATCCATTTGGCCCCTCCTACCTATAGAAGGACTGATGCAGCGTCGAGCTCGAGCAGGAGCAGCCTGGCGCGACGGCGCTCGGTCCATGCCAACCCCGTCACCTTCGTCATTGTCGATTCTGATGTGGAGGACAACGGGGACGAAGCTATGCAGAATGCCATTGTTGCCTCCTTGGCGAAGGGCAAGCCACGGGCGGGAGTGGATGTCGCTGGGAAGGGCACGGCGGTGTCACCAATCGAGGTGGACGCCGACGATAGCGGTGTGATGTGGGTTCAGATGTTGTTTAGGATGGTTGCAATTTCTGTTGTGTTTAGTGCGAGTACAATTATTGTAATGGGTTTATCGAGCTATATTGAGAAATATGTGCAATAGCAGCGTGCGAGTGCTTCCACTTTAGAAATTGTGTCTGTGCCATTTGCATGTTGCATTATCAACATAGATTACATGTAAACAATCCAACAAAAATCAGATTACAACCATCAGACGGGAGTGGCAGGATGGAAGATAAGTTGGGACAGTGGCTTCGAGGGGAAGGAAGAGAAGGGGGTGTGACACAGGCAGGTGGGCCCTCAGAACACGTGACACTAACATGTAGGTGCGGGAGCACACGGTATTGCCAGTCTGTCCAAAGCAAGTGGACTTTGCAACGTGACAACAGCAAGCTGATTGGACCAATATAATAACTCGTCGAATTATTAAGGAGTACTAAAAACTACAACTGGGGTACATTCGCACAACACGTATGCTCTATGCACCTAAGAAGCATCGCTTAAGTCTAACAGTAACGACAACACAAGTACTATATTTCCCTGTCGGTCTTCTCGATACAAATGTAGAAATGCATTTGCATGTTCGGTCCATAAACGACAAGGTACTAAGATGGCACACATAGGATCGACCTTAGGTCCGCATACTCCACCTCCCGCGGTGTCGGGCAGCTCGGCGTCTTGGCTAGCACAAGAATGCTATCGGACGATGGCGGCTGGGCGTTCGCGCACATGCGCACCATGTATACGGGCCAGGCACACGAGACCGACCTGACGCATATGGCACACATGACGGTGGGCCCGGCTCTGGTTCCCGGAACAGCGGCGATGATGGTCAGGACGAAAACATAGTCGTCCCCCCTAGAAAATTAGCCGGCGGCGTGTCGAGTCAGTGAGCGGCACCTGCTCTTGGAGAAGTTGGGCTTGCCCATACGAGATCCTAATCACTTCGATCAACTGCTCCTCTGCAAGGTGGATGACGAGCTCTGCCGGCGGGCCGGTGTAGTTGCAGCCCGGCTCCGTACAGGAGCACGTGTCGTGCGGGCACGCGATCTCGTGGACCGGGAGCTCATGGTAGGAGTAACAGCGAAAGCATCCTGGATGGAAGCACACGAGCAGGAACGTCGCTGCGAAGTTGCGCGCGAGGATCTCCAGATTCTTGGGCTGCAGCATCTGCCACATCTAAAGTTTGTCGAGAAATCAGAAAAAAGATCAGCAGTTAGATTGGCGAATCGCAGGAATATGTAGGATACATTCAAAATCTTGTAAAATGATTTCTTAGCATGAAGGTAGTGACCTGAGAAGTACGGGGAGGAAGAGAAGTAATGGGGACGTGACACTGGGATATGGACCACTGAACTCGTGAGTCATGACACTCGCAACATGCCAGTTTGTCTAGAGCAAGCGTGGCCAATCATGCCGCAGAACAGCTGATGTCTACGCACTTATATTCTTGTAGACAGTTGTTGGGCCTCCAAGTGCAGAGGTTTGTGGAACATCAGCAAGTTTTCCCTTAAGTGGATCACCCAAGGTTTATCGAACTTAGGGAGGAAGTGGTCAAAGGTATTCCTCTCAAGCAACCCTGCAATCAAGATACAAGAAGTCTCTTGTTTCCTCAACACACCCAATACACTTGTCAGGTGTATAGGTGCACTAGTTCAGCGAAGAGATAGTGAAATACAAGTGGTATGGATATAAGACAACGGTGCCAGAAAATAGCTTGATGGAGTGGAAGAGACTAAAGGCAAACTGAAATAAAGATGGCAACAAGCAAACATGTAACAAATCTAGTTGCAAACGAAGTTTTAATGCTTAGAAACAAGGCCTAGAGATCATACTTTCACTAGTGAACACTCTCATATAAATATCTTTTTTTTATGATACTACTCTGAACTACTCTTCGGTTGGACACTCTAATCCATGGTAGGGCTATAACAACACACCTCAAAGTCCGCTTTCCCCATCTAGATAACCCCACACTGTCACCTTGAGCACTAGATGGTTCCAACAAACACCACAATTTCATAGAGACATCCAATTCCAAATATAACTCATAACAAGTAATTGTAATCTCTAGCCTAAGTGCCACCATGGTGTGCATGCTGTCACTTTCACACACATGGGGAGAGCAAAAGATCTATTAATTCACTTGAGTAGCAGAATAGATCTATAGATTACAAAGCTCATGATCTCATAAGATCACGCATAGAGAGAGAGATGACACATAGCAACCGGTAGTGCCCTTAGCCTCGAGAGAGAACTACTCCCTCCACATCATGAGAGTAAGCAATGACGATGGAGATGGCGAAGCAATGGCGATGGAGATGGCGGTGAAGATGGTGAAGAGGCGGCGGCGCGGAGGACTCCTTCCCTACTGCCGGTATCATAGGGGAGCACCGCCCCTTAGAGCACTTCCTTCATGGCTTCTTGGGAGCCCTTCCCCATGGAGATGGTACCCATGGGGGAGGAAAAAACGTGGCTTTGGTGGCTGCAAATTCGTGGGTGGAGGTGTCTCCCACGAATTAGGTTTCCTCCCTTTATATAGCTTCTCGGATTCCCGTCACCCATCTTGGGCTGCAGTAAATTGGTCCTATCGGTCCCGCCGGACTCGGAATCAGCTAAATGTTATGTCCACAATGTTTGTCGTGAAATTTCCAACAACTTTGTAGTTGAAGAGTTCTCCATTTGACACCGTCTTCGACCCGAAACATGACCATCTTCAAAAAGAGTTCTGAGACAGATTTCTAGAAAATCCCAATTTGACTCCAACAAAGTTTCCACTTGTATTCTTGGTAATTCCTACACATCAAAGTGTAAAACAATAACATTGTGCACTTTTGCAACTATTAGTAGGTTAGTCCAAATAAATCATAAACTTTATATAAAAAGGAGTATCAAAAGCATATTACTAGCATAAAACCTTCAAAGATCATGAATAACAATGAAAGACATTTGTTTGTTTCACATATAGAAAACATAATGAGAATGGTATTCAGCTTGTCCCTCATAGTGTAGCAAACATAAATGCATAGGACACCTTCAAAGTTCATAAGGGTGAATAGATACAAATAGTTTAAGAAGAAGCAATATCGAAGTTATGCATCAATCAACAAGTCTTGGGACAATGCACATTAAACTAAGAATGGCCACTATGCTCTCTCAATAGGTGCATAAAGATAGAAGATGGAGAGTCAATGTCAACACCCAGAATTTTAATTCCAGATGCCCGTTATGCCATACCTCGCAATCCCAGAATTACCATTTTTGCGAGACATAACGGATTGGATATCATAGTACATCATCCATTACAGACCATACATAAGGTCTTACACAAATAAGGATCTCATGATCCAGTCTTAATACAACAAGCAGCGGAAATAAATATAAGGCATAGCGGTGGGGTCCATCTTCAGGGGCACAGGCAATGCTGTCGAACGCAGATAGTCCTAGTTATCATAGCCGTCCTGCTGGCCATCATCTTGATAGTCTCCTTCGTAGTCTGGCCATGAGAATAGCCAAGGACAAAAGCCATGAGTACTCTTTAAGTACTCGCAAACTACCACTAACAAGTAGTATAATTCTAAGTTAAAGTGCTAAATCTAAGTTTAACTATAAGGTTAAGTTTGAAACCTAAGCTGAGTTCTGAAGCAAAGAAAGATAAAACAAAGTTCTAGAATCACTTAAGTTGGGAAGCTATTGTCATAAACACAACCCTGTTGTGGTCAAGTCAAGATTCATCATTCATTTCATAAGTTTTTTGGAAAACATCTGACAACGAAATAGTATGCCCATTCCAACTGTCCATAACCGCTGATGCGGCTATTCGAATAGTTTGACACTCTGCAGAGGTGGTACACTTTCACCACAAGATTCGATACATCTATCAGGGATAACCCTGAATCATCATACTTAGTATGCAGATAATCAAACATAACCTTCCCTTTACACACCCTAGTATAAGCACCTCTCCTATGAGCATGGCCTCCCAACCATGACCATCAGTCATCTTGGGCACTGCATAGGTGGACAACATTGAGATGTAGCCTCAGCTCAAACCTCTCCCGCGAGGTAACTAATACTAATGCATATAAACTTCCGTCTAAGCCTTACCCAATTCAGGTAGTGTGGTTGTACGGTAAATTTGGAATGGTATCACATCCGAATCCAACCATCAGTTTTATAAAAGGGCTAAGGCTCATGCTTCAACATTTTCATCATTATAAACCATTTGTGTCTCTCAACACATGTCAAAACATCTCAATAGAATGACTCATCATTCCAAGGTTTTCACAATTCATTTTCACCAAGTGTTCCCATCTAAGTGACTCAAGTTTTTGATCTACTCTAAACTACTAAGTTAAGAGTGTTCACTAAGGTGGAAAATGGTGGGATCAATCTCATGCAATAGAATGACATCTAAAGGGTTCTAAATAGGTCAAGTTTTATACTCTTTATGCTACCTTCAAAACAAGTAAAGAACTTTGGGTAAAGTAAAGGAAGTAAAACTTGAAACTAAGACTTGGATGAAATACTAGTCAAGGTAGTATAACTCAAGCATGCATAAATCATCTTTGCTAAACCATCTAGTTCAATCCTATCTTGCTAAGCATTATACTTGCAAGTGTTAGCTTGCCTTGGTTGGTGCAGTGGTTGAAGTTTTCTTCTTCTTCTTGGTAGCACTCCTCCTCCTCATAAGCTTGGTCGGTACTATCTTCTATAAATACATACGGAGTACACAATCACCAAACAATACTTAACTAGTCTAATTAGTACTCTAAGGCACAAAATTGATTATCTATCATCACAAGCATCACAAGTTTTATTCCATAGTTTCCTCCTTTTTATTTTAGAAAAGTAATTTCTACTCATTGAAAAATTAACTAAGATTTAATGTTCACCACTTAAAATATGGGATCATGTCGACACATGTCATCACCACATATTCTAACATGTGGGAATGTAATTTAAGGGTTGGATCAAAATTACTTTGGTTTAAGTTCATTTTTTAATGATTTAAAGTGACTAGAAATGCCTATGTAGCATTATTTTGGTACTAGTCCAAAGTCACTGCATGTAAACTTTGATATTATTACATATTCAGATAGGTATGATGAAATGTGATTTTTGAGAGTTGGAATCAACTCAAAAGCTAACTTGGTTGATTTTATAAAAATGTTGCAAGGTACAAATGCTTCTGTTTTATTATTTTTACTAGGATATATCTATAACTCTAATTTAAATAAATCCAACGGGCTTGGATAGATCATTTCAATACCTTTCAGACAAAATTGGTTTCATCCAATTTGGAGTTGTAAATCTCTCTGAATTGATTTTCAAACTTAGAGACAAAACTAAGTTTAAACTAAATAGGAAAATCCTAATTCAAACTAACTAGGTCGCGAGGGAAATTCTAACGGGCTGGCCCAGTGTCACTCCACGGCGCGAGGCTCAACTGACAGGGGGGTCCACCAGTCAGCGACTCATAACGTGCGAAGCTGTACGGAGCAATGTGGGATGTTAGATTAGAGAGGGGATCAACGGCTGGGGATCATCGTCGACGACGGACCTGTCGCTGGCGAGCTTGAACCCTAGCGGCTCAGTGGGGGTGCATAGGGGGTGTACCAGGGCTCCAGCAACGACGGCGAGGCGGGAAAACAGACTGGTGGTCGACGGCGAGCTCAGGGACGGTCGAGGCAGCTCCGGGGGTGGTCGCAATCAGCGGCGCCCTTATCCTCTAGAGGCGGCATGCTCCGGTGCAATTCCGACGAACTGCTGCTCCCCTTGCTCCGGCTAGAGGTGTGGAATGATCAGTGAGGTGAGGGGAGGTGAGTGGTGTGCTGCAAATGGCTGGGGGTGCCCTCCTTTTATAGGCTCGATGGTGAGACCGAGAGGGATGGGCAGGTAATGGTGGCGACATGGCTACGGGCGGCTAGCGGCATGGCTGAGGGTGGCGATCGACGCGCGGTCTCCTGGCGGTGCTCTAGGGCTTCAGTGCTGGCTTAGGGGCGGTGGTATGCGGTCGGGGGCAGCTGGCGCTCTGAGCGGCAGAGACGGCGGTGTCCACGGCGAGTGGTGGCTGTGGTGCGTTGGGCGGCGGACGGGCATGTACGGCGTGTTCCCTGGGTCGTGGCGACATGGTGGGCACGGGCTGCGGTCGAGCGGCGGCTTGTGCACGCGTTCCGGGTGCGGCGCTCTGGCGCATACTCGGCATGGCGCGGGGGCACTAGGGGAGGGGTTTCCTCGGTGGTCCACGACTAGGCCTGGCTCGGGGAGGGGACAGTGGGCGGCAGTGAGGTGCTGGCTACCTCCTAGACATGGCGAGAGAGGGGAAGATGGTCTGCTGCAGCGGGGCAAGGTTTGGCCGGTGAGCATGTCCTCGGGTTGGCATGGCATGGCTGCTAGGGGGTAGGGGATGGGTGCTAAAGGCATGGTTAGATCATGAGGGGACAAAGAGTTTAAATGGAGATCATTTGGGGGCAAAACCCTGTTCAAAACAGTGAGCTAAGATTAGGGTGTAAATCATGCCTGCCATGTGTTTGATGAAATGGCCGCATGAAATTTCTTTTTGAATTTTGAAAAGATTTTTGGTGTGTGTGCTAGTACTAATCTTGAGACTCTGTGGTTGCTTGGGTTTTGAAAATTGAGTTGGTTTGAGTTGTTTTTGAAATAGTGGGATCCTCCCATATGAAGTAGATTCAATTTTAAACTGTCATTTAAAATTAGTATTTGATTGCTTTTAGCAGATCACAAAGTGGCCCTTGGTACCTCATTATGTGTACTAGCAAGGGGTGCAAATATCCACATTTGTTTCTGTTAAGTTCTGAGTACTAGGAATAGCCAAAGTAGGCATGATAGTTAATTTGGCCAAAATGACCATTCACTTCAATTATTCATTTTGAGTTGTTTTTCTTTGGGAAAAGTTTGGGAATGATTTAGATGATGTTTATTTCACCTAAGAAACATTTTACAAGCAAAGAATCACAGAACCATGGCAATTCAAATCAACTCCTAATTCAAATGCACCTACACATGAATGCTATCATATTTTTAAATGGTAAGTTTTTGTTACCCCTAATTTTGATGATTTGGATCTTAATAAGCTTGGATTAAAGTTTTGGGATGTTACAAACCTTCCCCCCTTAAACAAAATCTCGTCTTGAGATTTACAAATAAAACTAGGAACTAAAGAGATCTGGGAACTCTGTCCTAATGTAATCTTTGCGCTCCCAAGTGGCTTCCTCCTCGGTATGGTTGCTCCATTGAATATTGAGAAACTTGATGCTCCTGGTCCTGGTGGTTCTGTAGGCTTCTTTTAAGATATGGATGGGCACTTCACGATATGTCAGGTCATTGTTGATCTCCACAGCTCTGTGATCGATGTTCTTGAAAACTTCGGTCTTCTCTGGCACTTCTAGGCATTTGCGAAGTAACGAGATATGGAACACGTTGTGGATGGCTGACATCTCTTCATGCAGTTCCAGTTGATAAGATACTTCTCCCCGACGGTTCAGAATTTTGAAGGGCTCGATATATCTGGGGTCTAACTTTCCTTTCAGACTAAAGCGTTGGGTTCCCTTCAATGGTGAAACCTTGAGATATACAAAATCTCCGACATTGAAAGTCAGGGTCTCTCCTTCTCTTGTCAGCATAACACTTCTGTCTGGACTGGGCGGTCTTGAGGTGCTCACGAACTTTGTGAACCTTCTCTTCGGATTCTCGGAGAATGTCGGGTCCAAAGATCTGACTCTCTCCTACTTGCGACCAATTCAAAGGGGTACGACACTTCCTTCCGTATAGGAATTCAAATGGTGCCATTTGCAAACTAGCTTGATAACTGTTGTTATATGAGATTTCTACAAAAGGCAGGCAGTCTTCCCATTTTGATCCATATTCCAACACACAAGCTCTAAGCATATCCTCTAAGATCTGGTTGACTCTCTCAGTCTGTCCATCTGTTTGCGGGTGATACGCGGTGTTGAAGTTCAACTTGGTGCCTAATCCTTCCTGAACTTTCTGCCAAAATCTCAAGGTAAATAGGGTTCCTCGATCTGATACTATGGTCTTGGTGGTTCCATGCAGACTAACAATCCTAGCAATGTACAGTTCTGCTAGTTTCGCACTCTGGTAGGTAGTCTTGACAGGTATGAAGTAGGCTACCTTGGACAGTCTATCAACGATGACCCAGATTGAGTCATTTCCCCTACTAGAAGTAGGTAAACCGGTGATAAAGTCCATTCCGATGGAATCCCACTTCCATTCCGGAATCTGCAATGGTTGCAACAATCCTGCAGGTCTCTGATCTTCTGCTTCGACTCTTTGACAGATGTCACACTTTGCGATGTAGCTTCCGATTTCTCTCTTCATCTTGTGCCACCAAAATTGCTCTTTCAAATTCTAATACATCTTCGTTCCTCCAGGGTGGATAGAATAAAGAGTATCATGAGCTTCCTTCATGATAACTTGCTTCAGTTCCGAATCTGCTAGCACACAGATACGTCCTTTGTACCACAGTACTCCTCCTTCGTCTTTGGTGAATCCAGGTACCTTTCCTGTACCAATACAACGTTTGATTCCGTCGATACTTTCATTCCCCTTCTGGGCTTCCTTGATTTGGCTAATCAAAGTGGGTTGAAGTTCAATGCTAGCTAAGAATCCTTTTCTAACCAATTCAGTTCTGAACTGCTCCAACTCCGCATACAAACTTGGCTGCTTCTCCTTGATCATGGTGTTTAGCCTACACGGCAATCTGCTAAGAGCATCCGCTACCACATTGGCTTTGCCAGGGTGATAGTGAATGTCAAGGTCATAATCCTTGATTAACTCTATCCATCTCCTTTGCCTCATATTCAGCTCCTTCTGAGTGAAAATATACTTCAAGCTTTTGTGATCCGAGTAAATCTCACAACGATTTCCCATCAGATAATGACGCCATGTCTTTAATGCCAGCACTACGGCTGCTAATTCACGATCATGGGTCAGATAGTTCTGCTCATGCTGCTTCAGTTGGCGAGACAGATACGCGATGACTTTGCCTTCTTGCATCAATACACATCCGAGACCAATCTTCGATGCATCACAATATACATCAAACGGCTTCTTGATATCTGGCATGATCAGTATTGGGGCTGATATCAATCTCTTCTTCAACTCCTGAAAACTGGCTTCACATTTATCTGTCCATTCAAAGTTCTAGTCCTTCTTCAACAATTGGGTCATGGGTTGGGCTATGCTTGAGAATCCTTCTACGAACTTGTGGTAGTATCCCGCTAATCCGAGAAATGCACGGACTTGGGTTTAAGTGGTTGGGGCTTCCCATTCTTCGACATCTCTGATCTTGGCGGGATCAACAGAGACTCCTCCGGCAGACACAATATGTCCTAGGAACCCTACTTATTTCAGCCAAAACTCACACTTGATGAACTTGGCATATAACTGATGCTCTCTCAGGGTTTCTAGGATGATTCTCAGATGTTGCTCATGCTCTTCTTCTGACTTGGAGTAGATAAGGATGTCATCGATAAACACAACTACAAACTTATCTAGGAAATTCATAAAGATCTTATTCATGACGTTCATGAAATAAGCAGGGGCATTGGTTAATCCAAAAGACATAACCGTATACTCGTATAAACCATAGCGAGTAGTAAAGGCGGTTTTCGGAATATCCATTGCACGAATCTTAAGTTGGTGATAACCAGTCCTAAGATCAATCTTTGAGAATACCTAGGCTCCAGTCAATTGATCAAATAGATCCTCTATCTTTGGCAAGGGGTACTTGTTCTTGATGGTGACGTCATTCAACTTTCTGTAATCTGTACACAGACGATTGCCTCCATCTTTCTTGTCGACGAATAACACTGGTGATATCCATGGCGATGCGCTTGGTTGAATCAAGCCTGTTGCTAACATGGCATCTAACTGCTTCTTCAACTCAACTAACTTTGAGGGGTTCATGCTATAGGGCCTCTGGGCTATGGGTCCGGTTCCGGGGATTAGTTTGATAATGAACTCAATATCCCTATCTGGGGGCATACCTGGCAATTCATCTGGGAATACGTCGGGGTATTCACAGACTACTCTTACTTGGTCTATGGTGGGTAGGGCTAGACTCTTGTTGCACTTGAATTGGCGGGGTAAAGTTTCAGAGATATGCTCTACTGTGACTACAGAACTACTGGTCATGGTGATGGCTTTCTTAGCACAGTCTATCAGTCCTTTATGCCTTGACATCCAGTCCATACCTAGTACTACTTCCAATCCTTTGGTTCCAAGTACTATTAGGTTGGCATAAAAATCTATCCCATGTATTCTGATAGGCACAGCTTTGCAAATTTTTCTAGCTTTTGTAGTTGAACCAGGGATTTGAACTATCATGACATGCTTCAGGTTGGTTGGGTGAATCTTAGTAGTGCATGCAAATTCTTCGGTGACAAATGAATGCGATGCTCCTGAATCAAACAATACTCTTGCTAAAACTGAGTTGATAGAAAACATACCCAGCAATACATCTAGCGCTTCTTGGGCTTCTTCTGCATTCATGTGGAAGAGACGACTGTTGCGATTGTGAGGGCTCCCTGGGGCAAACCTTCTTCCTGGTTGAACACGACGTTGTTGTTGAGCTGGGGTATTCACAGTGGCATTGGCAGCAGTCGTCTTGGGACACTCATTGGAGTAGTGACCCTTCACTCCACACTCGAAACAAGTGATCTGGGACTTGTCCTTGGCTGCGACAGGCACAGCATTGCTGCCAGTTCTGGGTTCAGTGTTGTTGTTGTTGTTGTTGCTGTTGCTGTTGTTGTTGCCCTTGGGAGGTGCACGGTTGCAATTGTTGGTGTTGCCGGAGTTGTGATGGTTTCCTCCGGACTTCACATTGCCTCCGCTACGGTTGGGGTAGCTTGGGCGAGACATTGGGGGTCGGTTGTTCTTTGGTGCATATCCTGGTGAGGGGTTGGGACGGTACTTCTGGTGACTGTTGGATCCTGATTACTGCATCATACGACATTTGCGGTTGTCGTTTGCCTGATTAATCTCCCCTTCCATCTAAATGGCAGAGTCGACTAGCTCTTTGAGATCCTGAAAACGGATGTTGACGAGGACAGTCTGCATCTCATCATGCAGTCCGTTCAGGAATCTCTCCTTCTTCTTGGCCTCCGTGTTGATCTCATCAGGAGCATATCTGGCAAGTGACAGGAATCTGTCACGGTACTCCACCACAGTCATTCTTCCTTGCTTCAATTCGCGGAACTCATCTCTCATTCGGTTGACTAGACCCTGCGGCACGTGGGTGCGGCTGAATTTGACTTTGAATGCTTCCCATGTCATCACTTGACCATGGTTCATATTACGGATACTATTCCACAAAGCTCTTGCATCTCTCACCAGCTAGTGGGTGGCGAAGAGAACTTTCTCGTTTTCATCAACTCCTGCAACTTCGAGGTTGTTTTCCATCGTCTGTAACCAGTCGTCAGCATCTAATGGGTTTTCAGATTGGCTGAAGATTGGGGGATTGGTATTCTGAAATTTTTTGAGTTTGGATCCATGGTGATCCTGATTTCCATGCCCTTGGTTGTTGAGAGCCATCTAGGCGATCTGCTGTAGTGTTGCTAAGTTGGCTTGACGTTCTGCCCTGCTTGCTTCACAGTCTGTGATGAGATTCTGCAAGATTTGCAGCATTGGGTCTTGCGACGAGCTGCTCCCTCCTTGGTTTCCACGAGTCATCTAAGGATTGAGATAGACAAAGGGGTAAGAGGGAAATTCTAAGGTTCATGGTTTTGGTTTCAAAGCTAAAACTTTGAGTTAGACTCAGGTTTTTTTAACTACTCCATTTCATTCATGCAAACAAACACACGATACAACACACACCACAACAAACAAAGGAAACAGATGGTTTGAAGAACCATTCTGCAAGCTACGATACAGTGGGACCGATATATCTCATGCTACGACAGTGCTCTAATGCATCTACTCATCATCGATAAAGTCGGAGTCCTCATTGTCAGTTTAGAAGTCCACAGCATCCTCCTCCAGAAAGTCATCATCATTGCTGAGGTAAGAATCCATGTCTCCCTGGATGTCTTCACCCTCATCTTCTTCTTCCTTGGCGGCAAGCTGAGCTTCCTGCTCCTTGACGGTCTTCTCGAGGTCGGCCACCTTCTTGCGAAGACGGGCGATGGTGCGATCCTTCTTTGCAAGCTGGCGGCGAAGAGACTGGCGATCCTGGACGAGCAGTGCGAAAGTCTGGGCCTTCTGGTCGGCAATGGCATGGTTCTGGTTGGCTAGCTCCCTGGCATTGTCCAGATCCTGCTGTCTGTCATGCAGCAAGAAGTCAAGATTCTCCACTTGACGCCTCCACTTTGGGTGACTTGGCATCTCCATCGGCATTCCCATGAAGTCACGTCTTGCATAGTGAGCAAAACGGGTTCCTTGGATTTTGTTGATGCTGAGGGCACATAGACGTGCGAGAGCTTCATGCATTGCCTTGGCTAATCCATCTAGCCAGTTGTTCTCTCTCACAGAGAACTGAATTCTTCCAGAAGTTGGTGCTTCGATGCTTCCTCTAAGATCAGCGGTGATTAGCCACTGTAGGTCTCCTCCTGGGGGTCCTGGAAGTTGAGCTCCAAGAAACTCCGGATGTGGGCGTCCCAATAACTCCGACAGTGAATCCAGATCCCTCTCGAAGATCAGCTGGCCTCCATCTCCCAACTGGTAAAACTTGCTGAACTGAGTCTCCATCTACAAGAATTAAGGATGAGGAAATTAGTGAAGTGATCAAGTGTGTCAAATTTTAAGTAATAATGTAAGAATTTTGAGGAACATGAATTTTTGAGAAATAAAGAATTCCCAAGGATAAGAGAGGAGATAGTTTTTCATAAATACTCACTTTGGTTTTGAAACTAAGTTTTTATTCGGACGTCCATTCTAACTAGGGTCTCCTATGGTCAGGATGGCTTTGAAACCAACTTGTCAACACCCGGATTTTTAATTCCAGATGCCCGTTATGCCATACCTCACAATCCCAGAATTACCATTTTTGCGAGACATAACGGATTGGATATCATAGTACATCATCCATTACAAACCATACATAAGGTCTTACACAAATAAGGATCTCATGATCCAGTCTTAATACAACAAGCAGCGGAAATAAATATAAGGCGTAGCGGTGGGGTCCATCTTCAGGGGCACAGGCAATGCTGACGAAGGCAGATAGTCCTAGTTATCATAGCCGTCCTGCTGGCCATCATCTTGATAGTCTCCTTCATAGTCTGGCCATGAGAATAGCCAGGGACAAAAGCCATGAGTACTCGCAAACTACCACTAACAAGTAGTATAATTCTAAGTTAAAGTACTAAATCTAAGTTTAACTATAAGGTTAAGTTTGAAACCTAAGCTGAGTTCTGAAGCAAAGAAAGACAAAACAAATTTCGAGAATCACTTCGGTTGGGAAGCTATTGTCATAAACACAACCCTGTTGTGGTCAAGTCAAGATTCATCATTCATTTCATAAGTTGTTTGGAAAACATCTGACAACGAAACAGTATGGCCATTCCAACTATCCATAACCGTGGACGCGGCTATTCGAATAGTTTGACACTCTACAAAGGTGGTACACTTTCACCACAAGATTCGATACATATGTCAGGGATAACCCTGAATCATAATACTTACTATGTAGATAATCAAACATAACCTTCCCTTTACACACCCTAGTATAAGCACCTCTCCTATGAGCATGGCCTCCCAACCATGACCATCAGTCATCTTGGGCACTGCATAGGTGGACAACATTGAGAGGTAGCCTCAGCTCAAACCTCTCCCATGAGGGAACTAATACTAATGCATATAAACTTCTGGCTAAGCCTTACCCAATTCAGGTAGTGTGGTTGTACGGTAAATTTGGAATGGTATTGCATCTGAATCCAACCATCAGTTTTATAAAAGGGCTAAAGCTAATGCATCAACATTTTCATCATTATAAACCATTTGTGTCTCTCAACACATGTCAAAACATCTCAATAGAATGACTCACCATTCCAAGGTTTTCACAATTCATTTTCACCAAGTGTTCCCATCTAAGTGACTCAAGTTTTTGATCTACTCTAAACTACTAAGTTAAGAGTGTTCACTAAGGTGGAAAATGGTGGGATCAATCTCATGCCATAGAATGACATCTAAAGGGTTCTAAATAGGTCAAGTTTTATACTCTTTATGCTACCTGCAAAACAAGTATAGAACTTTCGGTAAAGTAAAGGAAGTAAAACTTGAAACTAAGACTTGGATGAAATACTAGTCAAGGTAGTATAACTTAAGCATTCCTAAAGCATCTTTGCTAAACCATCTAGTTCAATCCTAGCTTGCTAAGCATTATACTTGCAAGTGTTAGCTTGCCTTGGTTGGTGCAGTGGTTGAAGTTTTCTTCTTCTTCTTGGTAGCACTCCTCCTCCTCGTAAGCTTGGTTGGTACTATCTTCTATAAATACATATGGAGTACACAATCACCAAATAATACTTAACTAGTCTAATTAGTACTCTAAGGCACATAATTGATGATCTATCATCACAAGCATCACAAGTTTTATTCCATAGTTTCCTCCTTTTTATTTTAGAAAAGTAATTTCTACTCATTGAAAAATTAACTAAGATTTAATGTTCACCACTTAAAATATGGGATCATGTGGACACATGTCATCACCACATATTCTAACATGTGGGAATGTAATTTAAGGGTTGGATCAAAATTACTTTGGTTTAAGTTCATTATTTTATGATTTAATGTGACTAGAAATGCCTATATAGCATTATTTTGGTACTAGTCCAAAGTCACTACATGTAAACTTTGATATTATTACATATTCAGATAGGTATGATGAAATGTGATTTTTGAGAGTTGGAATCAACTCAAAAGCTAACTTGGTTGATTTTATAAAAATGTTGCAAGGTACAAATGCTTCTGTTATATTATTTTTACTAGGAGAGATCTATAAATCTAATTGAATTAACTCCAACGGTCTTGGATAGATCATTTCAATACCTTTCAGACAAAATTGGTTTCATGCAATTTGGAGTTGTAAATCTCTCTGAATTGATTTTCAAACTCAGAGATAGAACTAAGTTTAAACTAAATAGGAAAATCCTAATTCAAACTAACTGGGTCGCGCGGGAAATTCTAACGGGCCGGCCCAGTGTCACTCCGCGGCGCCGGGCTCAACTGCCAGGGGGTCCACCAGTCAGCGACTCATAACACGCGAAGCGGTACGGGGCAATGTGGGATGTTAGATTAGAGTGGGGATCAACGGATGGGGATCGTCGTCGACGACGGACCTATCGCCGGCGAGATCAAACCCTAGAGGCTCAGTGGGGGTGCATAGGGGGCGTACCAGGGCTCCAGCGACGACGGCGAGGCGGGCAAACGGACTGGTGGTCGACGGCGAGCTCAGGGACGGTCGAGGCAGGTTCGGGGGTGGTCGCAATCAGCGGTGCCCTTCTCCTCTAGAGGCGGCCTGCTCCGGTGCAATTCCGGCAAACTGCTGCTCCCCTTGCTCCGGCTAGAGGTGTGGGACGGTCAGTGAGGTGAGGGGAGGTGAGTGGTGTGCTGCAAATGGCTAGGGGTGCCCTCCTTTTATAGGCTCGACAGTGAGACCGAGATGGATGGGCAGGCGACGGTGGCGACATGGCTACGGGCGGCTAGCGGCATGGCTGAGGGTGGCGATCGACACGCGGTCTCCTGGCGGTGCTCTAGGGCTTTAATGATGGCTTAGGGGCGGTGGTATGCGGTCGGGGGCAACTGGCGCTCTGAGCGGCAGAGACGGTGGTGTCCACGGCGAGCGGAGGCTGTGGTGCGTTGGGCAGCGAACGGGCATGTCTGGCGTGTTCCCTAGGTCGTGGCGACACGGTGGGCGCAGGCTGTGGTCGAGCGGCGGCTTGTGCATGCGTGCCGGGTGTGGCGCTCTGGCACGTGCTCAGCATGGCGCGGTGGCACTGGGCGCGGGGTTTGCTCGGTGGTCCACGACTGGGCCTGGCTCGGGGAGGGGACAGTGGGCGGCGGTGAGGAGTTGGCTACCTCCTAGACATGGCGAGAGAGGGAGAGATGGTCTGCTACAGCGGGGCAAGGTTTGGCTGGCGAGCATGTCCTCAGGTTGGCATGGCATGGCTGCTAGGGGGGTAGGGGATGGGTGCTAAATGCATGGTTAGATCATGAGGGGACAAAGAGTTTAAATGGAGATCATTTGGGGGCAAAACCCTATTCAAAACAGTGAGCTAAGATTAGGGTGTAAATCATGCCTGCCATGTGTTTGATGATATGGCCGCATGAAATTTCTTTTTGAATTTTGAAAAGATTTTTGGTGGGTGTGCTAGTACTAATCTTGAGACTCTGTGGTTGCTTGGGTTTTGAAAATTGAGTTGGTTTGAGTGGTTTTTGAAATAGTGGGATCTTCCCATATGAAGTAGATTCAATTTTAAACTGTCATTTAAAATTAGTATTTGATTGTTTTTAGCGGATCACAAAGTGGTCCTTGGTACCTCATTATGTGTACTAGCAAGGGGTGCAAAGATCCACATTTGTTTCTGTTAAGTTCTGAGTACTAGGAATAGCCAAAGTAGGCATGGTAGTTAATTTGGCCAAAATGACCATTCACTTCAATTATCCATTTTGAGTTGTTTTTCTTTGGGAAAATTTTGGGAATGATTTAGATGATGTTTATTTCACCTAAGAAACATTTTACAAGCAAAGAATCACAGAACCATGGCAATTAAAATCAACTCCTAATTCAAATGCACCTACACATGAATGCTTTCATATTTTTAAATGGAAAAGTTTTTGTTACCCCTAATTTTGATGATTTGGATCTTAATAAGCTTAGATTAAAGTTTTGGGATGTTACACTCAACATAAAAGTGGAAGAAAGGCCTTCATAGAAGGAAGAAGGGATTCAAGTCTCATAAAGAGCTTTCAAAAATTATGGTACTTATTAGCTTTCAGCTCTCATTGCCCCTATCATAAGCATCTTGAAGTGATTAAGGTTAAAGTGAACAAACTATGGAGTATATGCCTGACAAAGTATAAGTTGGAAATCTCATGTCCCTACAATACGAGATCCGCTCCTCATGCTACTCAAGTTTAGTTACTTGTAAGTTCTTGTCATAGTAAGTACATGTGTATCATAGAGAACCGCCAACGGGGTACCCCTTGCCCGATGATATGGAAGAATCCCCATATCAAAATGACAAGGCAAGCAGACAATGAGCATCTCAGCAATCTTCTTATTTACCATGGGAAAATGGTGCTTTTTTCTCTCTTTCCTCTTTTCTCATATCTCTTTTTTTTCCTTTTTCTCTTTTTCTCAATATGTAACTCTTTTTTTATAAGAAGAATGCTTCATAGACAGCTCATTATGGTTACGCTGCAGGTTTCCACCATGACAGCATGGATTAGACCGGCGGCCTAGGCGTTTCTCTAACACACATACATAACTCCATGGACTTACAAGCTCCCTTTCATTTCACACCGACGACATCCATAGACAAAAGAGCATGATATCAACTAGGTACAAAGTACAAGTGCAGTGTTGAAAGCGTTCCCCATGACAGCATGGTTCTGCTAATCCCCAACATATAAGGGCAAGCATATACAACATAGACGACACAATGGTTCAAGTTTATTAAGGGCAAGAAAAGTAAAGTGTGCCATCAAGTTCGTCAGAGCTTTAATCACTAGTTTTCTCATAACAAGTTTAATTCGGAAGGTAGATAAAAATATGAATATACTTGGAATAGCAAATGCTAATAGGTAGGTATGGTGGACTCTTTGGAATAACTTGGTTTTATTTGGAGTTGGATGCATGAGTGGAACTCATACTTGGTATGGAGGCTAGCAAAAGACTGGGAGCGACCAACTAAGAGAGCAATAATGGTCATAATCATGCAAAGCGACAAAACATCATTAATTAAAGCATAAATTGATATTACAAGTCGAAAACTAAAGGATCATAAAGGCTATGGTGACTTGGGATAGTCATAACATGGTGTGAGCATGTGCCAAGTCAACCCAAATAAAGCATCAAAGGAGAATACCACAATAGTATGCTTTAATGTGCTAAAACAACACATGATTATTTCAAGGCACATTAAGCAATCTCAATTGTTTATAACATGTCATGCTACAACAAAGATCACTAAGCATAAAGCCAACACAATATCAAGCATGACATGAGAAAGCATAGGCCACAGTCAAAAACAAACTCTCTTTACCACTTAAGCATGAACTTTCCTACTCTTTCCAATCCAAACCAAACTATTTGAAAACCAATGTATGAAAGAGGGGGTCCAACCAATTTATTCAAGCAAACTAAGAAAACCAAGCAAACAAAATGAAGTGTTTAGAAGAAACCTGGGATTTTTATTGATGAAGAAGTGGATGCCTTGGGCATCCCCAACCTTTGACGCTTGTACTTCTTGGATATTTCTTGGGGTGACACGCGTGGCATCCCCAAGCTTGAGCTTTAGTCCATTCTTCATCTCATTACATCATTCTCTCCATACACCTAAAAAATTTCCCTTCACACAAAACTTCACACAATCTTTATTAGCAACATTAGTGCACTCAAGATAATAAGTCTTTGGGTTCAGTTTGAACATCAATGAAACTTCCACTAAAACACAAGCTACTGTAGAACTTCCCTCAAAAAGCTCGAATCCCCAAAGAGAACCCAAAAAGGAACCAATAAGAAGCAAATGCAAATAATGGCAGAAATCTGTCAAAACAGACCAGCAGGTAAAAACCAATTTTTTCGGAGACCTTATGTTGCTCAAATCGAAAAGTGTTGAACTAACGAAAGTTAGATAACAACCTGGGGAAGAAGCTCACAAATTCACGCCTCAAAACGACGTACAGAAATTTTAAACGAATTTTTATGGTGAAGCACAAAAATCTATTTCGGAACAGCAACTTTCCCAAGCATTACTTTCCTCTCATTAGAGGTTAATCTTGGCACAAACAGCAAATAAAAAGGATAAGGAGCGATTATTACTGAAGTAAAAAGGTTATTACTGAATTAATAACTTCCAATACTCATCTAAAACTTTTTGGTTATCTCCCAATTAGTACTTTTCTTTAACGCCTTTAAGTTAGGCATGATAGTTTGAGAAGATGCTCCCATAAGAAATATGAATTTAGAGTAAAAGAGAGCATCAAGAATCAAATTCAAAACACATTTAACTCTAACCCACTTCCTATGAAAAATAATCTTGTAAATAAACAAATCATGAAAGCACAAAGCAACAAGCATAGGAAAGCAAAACAAGTGCAACTTCAAAAAATTCAACATAAAGAGGGGAAACTTAATATTGTTTAGATACATAAAACCATGTTCCCCTCTCTCATAATAACTTTAAGTAGCATCATGAATAAAATTAACAATATAAATATCATATGAAACATTCTTATCACGAGCCACATGCATAAAAGAATTAATACTCCCCACATAAACATAGTCATTTTTATTAATTGTAGTGGGAGTAAATTCAACAAAATAGATATCATTATTATTCTCATCACCATAATCATCAAATATAGGAGGCTTATTGTAATCGTAATTAATTTTCTCCTCAATAGTAGGTGGAATGAAAATATCATATTCATCATTGCAATCATCATATATTGGAGGTTTGGTATCATCATAAGCAATAGAATAGCTATCTTCCAAAGCCGGGGAACTAAAAATATCATTTTCATAAAAACTGGCTTCCCCAAGTTTAGACTTTTCCATAGCATTAGCAATAATGGTGTCCAAAGAATTCATACTAACAACATTGCTATTAGAATGCAAATAAAGTTCCATAGGTTTTTAAATTTTCTCTTCAAACACTTCATGTCCTAACTCAAGATAAATACTATAAAGCTCTTTAATTTTTTTGTTGTTTTCCATTAGGCCTAACTAGTGAAAACAAGAAACAAAAGGACAAAATTGCAGAATCTAAAGGAAATAACTTCGAGCACTCACACTTGAGGATGTGAGTACCTTTTACCTTACCTCCCCGGCAACGGCGCCAGAAAATAGCTTGATGTCTACGCACTTCTATTCTTGTAGACAGTTGTTGGGCCTCCAAGTGCAAAGGTTTGTAGAACAGCAGCAAGTTTTCCCTTAAGTGGATCACCCAAGGTTTATCGAACTCAGGAAGGAAGTGGTCAAAGGTATTCCTCTCAAGCAACCCTGCAATCAAGATACAAGACGTCTCTTGTGTCCCCAACACACCCAATACACTTGTCAGGTGTATAGGTGCACTAGTTCGACGAAGAGATAGTGAAATACAAGTGGTATGGATATAAGACAACAGTGCTAGAAAATAGCTTGATGGTGTGGAAGAGACTAAAGGCAAACTAAAATAAAGATGGCAACAAGCAAACATGTAACAGATCTAGTTGCAAACGAAGTTTCTATGCTTAGAAATAAGGCCGAGGGATCATACTTTCAATAGTGAACACTCTCATATAGATATATTATCTTTATGATACTACTCTGAACTACTCTCCGGTTGGACACTCTAATCCATGGTAGGGCTATAACAACACAACTCAAGGTCCGCTTTCCCCATCTAGATAACCCCACACTGTCACCTTGAGCACTAGATGGTTCCAACAAACACCACAATTTCATAGAGACATCCAACTCCAAATATAACTCATAACAAGTAATTGTAATCTCTATCCTAAGTGCCACCATGGTGTGCATGCTGTCACTTTCACACACATGGGGAGAGCAAGAGATCTATTAAACCACTTGAGTAGCAGAATAGATCTGTAGATTACAAAGCTCATGATCTCATAAGATCACGCACAGAGAGAGAGATGAACACATAGCTACCGGTAGAGCCCTTAGCCTCGAGAGAGAACTATTCCCTCCTTATCATGGGAGTAAGAAACAGCGATGGAGATGGTGGTGGAATAGATAGAGATGGCGGTGAAGATGGTGAAGAGGTGGTGGCGTCGCGGAGGACTCCTTCCCCGTCGCCGGTATCACAGGGGAGCACCGCCCCTTAGCGCTCTTCTTTCATGGCTTCTTGGGAGCTCTTACCCATGGAGATGGGATCCATGGGGGAGGCAAAAACATGTCTTTGGTGGCTGCAAATTCGTGGGTGGAGGTGTCTCCCACGAATTAGGTTTCCTCCCTTTATATAGCTTCTCGGATTCCCGTCACCCCATCTTGGGCTGCAGTAAATCGAGCCTATCAGGGCCGTCCGGACTCGGAATCAGCTAAATTTTATGTCCAGAACATTTGTCGCGAAATTTCCAACAACTTTGTAGATGCAGAGTTTTCCGTTTGACACCGTCTTCGACCCGAAATGTGACCATCTTCAAAAAGAGTTCTGAGACAGATTTCTAGAAAAAATCCCAATTTGACTCCAACAAGGTTTCCACTTGTATCCTTGGTAATTCCTACACATCAAAGTATAAAACAAGAACATTGTGCACTTTTGCAACTATTAGTAGGTTAGTCCAAATAAATCATAAACTTTATATAAAAAGAAGTATCAAAAGCATATTACTAGCATAAAACAATCAAAAATTATAGATACGTTATGGACGTATCAACAGCCTACTCGAGGATCGCTCTCACGAAGACCATCCCAATCCTCCAAGCGCCCTAATCGAACGGTATGTAACAATCGTCAAGCAGAACAACAGTGTTATGGCGTGCCTTCTAGAAGACTCGGTCTAACGGTGGATCCATTGGGGGCTAAGGTTAGGGCTCTCCTAAGATTAGGATCCATATGTGGTTTATGAAAAGAACACACATCCAATGACACTGGTAGATCCTTATGTGGTTTGTGAGAAGAAAACACATGCAATCACACTGGGTGGATCCATAAGTGGTTTGTGGAAAAGAACACACATGCAATGAACACCGGTGGATCCATAAGTGGTTTGTGGAAACAACACACATGCAATGACTCTAGTGGGTCCGTATGTGGTTCATGTCAAGAACACACATGCAATAACTCTAGTGGATACATATGTGGTTTGTGGAAAAGAACACACATGCAATGAACACTAGTGGATCCATAAGTGGTTTGTGGAAAGAACACACATGCAATGGCACTGGTGGATCCATGTGTGGTTTGTGAAAACAACACACGTGCAATGACTCTAGTGGATCCATATGTGGTATGCGGAAAGAACACACATGCAATAACCACTAGTTGATCCATGTGTCATTCATGACAGGAACACACATGCAATGAACACTGGTGGATCCATATGTGGTTTGTGAAAAGAACACACATTCAATGAATCGGGGGTATCCATGTGTGGTTTGTGGAAAGAACACACATGCAATTAACACTGGTGGATCCATAAGTGGTTTGTGGAAAGAACACACATACAGTGAACACTGGTGGATCCATACGTGATTTGTGAAAATAACACACATGCAATGCCATTGGTTGATCCATATGTGGTTTGTGAAAAGAACACACATGCAATGACTCTAGTGGGTCCATATGTGGTTTGTGGAAAGAACACACATGCAATGACTCAAGTGGGTCCATATGTGGTTTGTGAAAAGAACACACATGCAATGCCTCAGGGGGATCCATGTGTGGTTTGTGGAAAGAACACACATGCAATGAACACTGGTGGATCCATAAGTGGTTTGTGGAAAGACCACACATGCAATGACACTGGTGGGTCCATATGTGTTTTGTGAAAAGAACACACATGCAATGACTCAAGTGCTGGTTTTAGTGTAAGAACACACATGGAATGACCACTGGTGTCCATATGTGGTTTGTGGAAAGAACACACATGCAATGACACTGGTTGATCCATGTGTGGTTTGTGGAAAGAACACACATGCAATGACTCTAGTGCTGGTTTTAGTATAAGAACACACATGCAATGACTCTAGTGGGTCCATATGTGGTTTGTGAAAAGAACACACATGCAATGACTCTAGTGGATCCATATGTGGTTTGTGGAAAGAACACACATGCAATGACTCTAGTGGGTCCATATGTGGTTCATGTCAGGAACACGCGTGCAATGACATTGGTTGATCCATATGTGGTTTGTGACAATAACACACATGCAATGCCATTGGTTAATCCATGTGTGGTTTGTGGAAAGAACACACATGCAATGACTCTAGTGGTTCCATATGTGGTTTGTGAAAAGAACACACATGCAATGACTCTAGTGGATGCATAAGTGGTTTGTGAAAAGAACACACATGCAATAACCACTAGCTGATCCATGTGTGGTTTATGACAGGAACACACATGCAATGAACACTAGTGGATCCATATGTGCTTTTTGACAGGAACACACATGCAATGACTCTAGTGGGTCCATATGTGGTGTGTGAAAAGAACACACATGCAATGACTCTGGTGGATCCATATGTGGTTTGTGGAAAGAACACACATGCAATGAAACTGGTTGATCCATATGTGGTTTGTGGAAAGAACACACATGCAATGACACTGGTTAATCCATATGTGGTTTGTGGAAAGAACACACATGCAATGACTCTAGTGGATCCATGTGTGGTTTGTGGAAAGAACACACATGCAATGACACTGGTTGATCCATGTGTGGTTTGCGGAAAGAACACACATGCAATGCCATTGGTTGATCCATGGGTGCTTTGTGAAAAGAATATACATGCAATGAATCTAGTGGGTCCATATGTGGTTTGTGAAAAGAACACACATGCAATGACTCTAGTGTATCCATGTGTGGTTTGTGGAAAGAACACACATGCAATGACTCAACTGGGTCCATATGTGGTTTGTGAAAAGAACGCACATGCAATTACTCAGGGGGATCCATATGTGGTTTGTGGAAAGAACACACATGCAATGAACACCGGTGGATCCATAAGTGGTTTGTGGAAAGAACACATATGAAGTGAACACTGGTGGATCCATATGTGATTTCTGAAAAGAACACACATCCAATGCCATTGGTTTGTCCATATGTTGTTTGTGAAAAGAACACACATGCAATGACTCTAGTGGGTCCATATGTGGTTTATGGAAAGAACACACATGCAATGACTCAAGTGGGTCCATATGTGGTTTGTGAAAAAACACATGCAATGACTCAGGGGGATCCATGTGTGGTCTGTGGAAAGAACACACATGCAATGAACACTGGTGGATCCAATAAGTGGTTTGTGTAAAGAACACACATGCAATGACACTAGTGGATCCATATGTGATTTGTGAAAAGAACACACATGCAATGACTCTAGTGCTGGTTTTAGTATAAGAACACTCATGCAATGACCACTGGTTGATCCATATGTGGTTTGTGGAAAGATCACACATGCAATGACCACTGGTGTATCCATAAGTGGTTTGTGGAAAGAACACACATGCAATGACACTGGTTGCTCCATCTGTGGTTTGTGGAAAGAACACACATGCAATGACTATAGTGCTGGTTTTAGAATAAGAACACACATGCAATGACTCTAGTGGGTCCATATGTGGTTTGTGAAAAGAACACAATGCAATGACTCTAGTGGATCCATATGTGGTTTGTGGAAAGAACACACATGCAATTACTCGGGGGGATTCATATGTGGTTTGTGGAAAGAACACACATGCAATGAACAACGGTAGATCCATAAGTGGTTTGTGGAAAGAACACATATGAAGTGAACACTGGTGGATCCATATGTGATTTGTGAAAAGAACACACATCCAATGCCATTGGTTGATCCATATGTTGTTTGTGAGAAGAACACACATGCAATGACTCTAGTGGGTCCATATGTGGTTTGTGGAAAGAACACACATGCAATGACTCAAGTGGGTCCATATGTGGTTTGTGAAAAAAACACATGCAATGACTCAGGGGGATCCATGTGTGGTTTAGGAAAGAACACACATGCAATGAACACTGGTGGATCCAATAAGTGGTTTGTGAAAAGAACACACATGCAATGACTCTAGTGCTGGTTTTAGTATAAGAACACACATGCAATGACCACTGGTTGATCCATATGTGGTTTGTGGAAAGAACACACATGCAATGACCACTGGTGTATCCATATGTGGTTTGTGGAAAGAACACACATGCAATGACACTGGTTGATCTATCTGTGGTTTGTGGAAAGAACACACATGCAATGACTATAGTGCTGGTTTTCGAATAAGAACACACATGCAATGACTCTAGTGGGTCTATATGTGGTTTGTGAAAAGAACACAATGCAATGACTCTAGTGGATCCATATGTGGTTTGTGGAAAGAACACACATGCAATGACTCTAGTGGGTCCATATGTGGTTCATGTCAGGAACACACATGCAATGACATTGGTTGATTCATATGTCGTTTGTGACAATAACACACATGCAATTCCATTGGTTAATCCATGTGTGGTTTGTGGAAAGAACACACATGCAATGACTCTAGTGGGTGCATATGTGGTTTGTGAAAAGAACACACATGCAATGACTCTAGTGGATCTATAAGTGGTTTGTGGAAAATAACACACATGCAATAACCACTGGTTGATCCATGTGTGGTTCATGACAGGAACACACATGCAATGAACACTAGTGGGTCCATATGTGGTTCTTGACAGGAACACACATGCAATGACTCTAGTGGGTCCATATGTGGTTTATGAAAAGAACACACATGCAATGACTCTAGTGGATCCATATGTGGTTTGTGGAAAGAACACACATGCAATGACACTGGTTGATCCATATGTGGTTTGTGGAAAGAACACAGATGCAATGACTCTAGTGGATCCATGTGTGGTTTGTGGAAAGAACACACATGCAATGCCATTGGTTGACCCATGTGTGGTTTGTGGAAAGAACACACATGCAATGCCATTGGTTGATCCATGTGTGGTTTGTGAAAAGAATATACATGCAATGACTCTAGTGGGTCCATATGTGGTTTGTGAAAAGAACACACATGCAATGACTCTAGTGGATCCATATGTGGTTTGTGGAAAGAACACACATGTAATGACTCAAGTGGGTCCATATGTGGTTTGTGAAAAGAACACATATGCAATGACTTAGGGGATCCATGTGTGTTTTTGTGGAAAGACCACACATGCAATGAACACTGGTGGATCCATATGTGCTTTGTGGAAAGAACACACATGCAATGACACTGGTGGATCCATATGTTGTTTGTGAAAAGAATACACATGCAATGACTCTAGTGCTGGTTTTAGTATAAGAACACACATGCAATGACTCTAGTGGGTCCATATGTGGTTTGTGAAAAGAACACACATGCAATGACTCGAGTGGATCCATATGTGGTTTGTGGAAAGAACACACATGTAATGACTCAAGTGGGTCCATATGTGGTTTGTGAAAAGAACACATATGCAATGACTTAGGGGGATCCATGTGTGTTTTGTGGAAAGACCACACATGCAATGAACACTGGTGGATCCATATGTGGTTTGTGGAAAGAACACACATGCAATGACACTGGTGGATCCATATGTTGTTTGTGAAAAGAATACACATGCAATGACTCTAGTGCTGGTTTTAGTATAAGAACACACATGCAATGTGTCTAGTGGGTCCATATGTGGTTTGTGAAAAGAACACACATGCAATGACTCTAGTGGATCCATATGTGGTTTGTGGAAAAGAACACACATGCAATGAACACTGGTGGATCCATAAGTGGTTTGTATAAAGAACACACATGCAGTGAACACTGGTGGATCCATATGTGATTTGTGAAAAGAACACACATGCAATGACATTGGTTGATCCATATGTGGTTTGTGAAAAGAACACACATACAATGCCATTGGTTAATCCATGTGTGGTTTGTGGAAAGAACACACATGCAATGAACACTGGTGGATCCATATGTGGTTCTTGACAGGAACACACATGCAATGACTCTAGTGGGTCCATATGTGGTTTTTGAAAAGAACACACATGAAATGACTCTAGTGGATCCATATGTGGTTTGTGGAAAGAACACACATGCAATGACACTGGTTGATCCATATGTGGTTTCTGGAAAGAACACAGATGCAATGACTCTAGTGGATCCATGTGTGGTTTGTGGAAAGAACACACATGCAATGCCATTGGTTGACCCAAGTGTGGTTTGTGGAAAGAACACACATGCAATGCCATTGGTTGATCCATGTGTGGTTTGTGAAAAGAACATACATGCAATGACTCTAGTGGGTCCATATGTGGTTTGTGAAAAGAACACACATGCAATGACTCTAGTGGATCCATATGTTGGTTTGTGGAAAGAACACAAATGCAATGACTCAAGTGGGTCCATATGTGGTTTGTGAAAAGAACACACATGCAATGACTTAGGGGGATCCATGTGTGGTTTTTGGAAAGACCACACCTGCAATGAACACTGGTGGATCCATATGTGGTTTGTGGAAAGAACACACATGCAATGACACTGGTGGATCCATATGTGGTTTGTGAAAAGAATACACATGCAATGACTCTAGTGCTGGTTTTAGTATAAGAACACACGTGCAATGACTCTAGTGGGTCCTTATGTGGTTTGTGAAAAGAACACACATGCAATGACTCTAGTGGATCCATATGTGGTTTGTGGAAAAGAACACACATGCAATTAACATTGGTGGATCCATAAGTGGTATGTGCGAAGAACACACATGCAGTGAACACTGGTGGATCCATATGTGATTTGTGAAAAGAACACACATGCAATGCCATTGGTTGATCCATATGTGGTTTGTGAAAAGAACACACATGCAATGCCATTGGTTAATCCATGTGTGGTTTGTGGAAAGAACACACATGCAATGACTCTAGTGGATCCATATGTGCTTTGTGGAAAAGAACACACTGATGGCTCAATGCACGGCGCCCAGAAAAATGCTTGATGGCGGTGTTGATGTAGAGATCGTTGGGAACCCCAAGAGGAAGGTATGATGAGCACATCAGCATGTTTCCCTCTGTTATGAAACCAAGGTTTAATCAAACCAGTAGGAGCAAGGAAACACCCCAAAGGTGTTACTAGCTTAGCCTTGGCAGGGCGCACTACCGGTGCTAGTAGCAACGTGGAGACCTGCACAACACAACCACAGAACTTTGTCCCCAACTTGCGATGAGGTTGTCAATCTCACTGTGTTTTGCGGAAAACAATGGATTAAACGTATCGAATCGAAAGAAGTAAAAGGTTGCACAAAGTAGACACAAAGCAGTAAAAGATTGTAGATTGTATGTAAAAGACAAGGACTGGGATCCATAGTTCACTAGAGGTGGCTCTCTTTAGATAGATAAAATGTTGGGTGAACAAATTACAGCGGGGCAATTGACAAACACCGAGAAAGCAATACATGCATATACTAATCATCTTGACTCCTCTGAGACTTGATTGGGCATTACAACATAATACATAGACCGCCATCCAACTGCATCTATGACTAATAATCCACCTTCAGGTTATTATCCGAACCCCCTCCAGTATTAAGTTGCAAGCAACAGATTATTGCTTTACGAACTGCGTGTAAAGTAAACAATATGATTATTCTATAAACAAAGGATTGTTGTTTTCTCCCTAGTATCAATAGCACATCTAGTACCTTAGATATTTCTGTCACTTCCCCAGATTACCAGAGGCATGAACCCACTATCGAGCATAAATACTAACTCTTGGAGTTGCTAGCATCTACTTGGCCAAGATAGCTACTAACAACGGAAAGCATGCAAGATCTTAAATAACAAAGACATGATAGAATCAATAATCAATTTGAAATAGCATCTCAATATCCATCGGATCCCCACAAACACAACATGTATGATTACAAATAGATGATCTTGATCATGAACGGAGCTCACAAGATCTAAACATGAAAGCACAAAGGAGGAGAACCAGCCATCTAGCTACTACATGGATCCGTAGTCCAAGGATGAACTACTCACGCATCACACAGGAGGCTTGCATGGTGATGAAGAAGGCCTCCAAGGTGAATTCCCCTCTCCGGCAGGGTGCTAGGAAGAGCTTTAGATCCCTCCCGGTCTAGGGATGGAGATGACGGCGGCTACAGACTCTTTCGTGGATTTTTGATTGGGTCCTTAGGGTTTTCATCCCGAGGGCAATATATAGGCGGAAGGAAAGGCCGAGAGGGTGCCGGGAGCGGCCACACCACCCCCTGGTGCAGGCCAGGCCTGGCCGCGTGGCTAAGTGGTGTGGTGGGCCCCAGGCCCTTCTCTGTCTCGTATTCTAGCACTTGGTCCCTTTCAGAAAAATAGGCACTTTGGCTTTTGTCCCGTCCAATTCTGAGAATATTCATTTTCTGACTTTCCTGGAACCAAAAGCAGCAGAAAACATGCAGCTGGCATTGTGGCTCTTGTTAATAGGTTAGTCCAAGAAATCATATGAAAAGCACTCCAAAGTTGGAAAAAAACACAAGAAAGTGGATAAAACCAAGCATGGAACATCAAAAATTATACTCCCTCCGATCCCAATTAATTGACTTGAATTTGTCTAGATTCGGATGCATCTAGCACTAAAACATGTCTAGATACATCCGAATCTAGACAAATCCGAGTCAATTAATTTGGATCGGAGGGAGTAGATACATTTGCAATGTATCAACATCCCCAAGCTTAACTCCTACTCATCCTCGAGTAGGTAAGTGATAAAAAGAAAGAATAATTTTTGAGGTGACATGCACCATCAAAGACTTGATCAAAGTATTTGTAAAACATTCAAAGCTGGGATCATAGTACTTAAATCATAACATGAAAGACAAAGTTCTAGCAATAAGAAAACAAACTATGATGCAACATGAAAAGGCACAAACAAAAGATTCATGAATAACAATGCTTTGCAAGATGTTTGCTTGTTTCACATAAAGAAAACATAGCATAATAGTATTCAGCTTGTCCCTCAATAGAGTGGCAAATATAAATGCATAGGACACCTTCAAAGTTCATAAGAGTGACTAGATACAATAGTTTAAAACAAGCAATACCAAAGTATGCATCAATCAACTAGTCTTGGGACAATGCACATAGAACTAAGAATGGCCACTATGCTCTCAAAGTAGGTGCATAAATATAGAAGGTGGAGACTCAATATAATGGTGGAAGAAAGGCCTTTGTAAAAGGAAGTAGGGATTCAAGTCTCATAAAGAGCTTCCAAAAATTATGGTACTTATAGCTTTCAGCTCTCATTGCCCCTATCATCAGCATCTTGAAGTGATTAAGGTGAAAGTGAACAAACTATGGTGTACATACTTGACGAAGTATAAGTCAGAAATCTCATGTCCCTTGTATACGAGGGCCGCTCCTCATGCTACTCAAGTGTATTATAGAGAACCGCCAACGGGGTACCCCTTGCCCGATGATACGGAAGAATCCCCATATCAAAATGACAAGGCAAGCAAACAACGAGCATCTCAGCATTCTTCTTATTTACCATGGGAATATGGTGCTTTTTTCTCTCTTTCCTCTTTTCATAGTATCTTTTTTTTCTCAATATAGGACTCTTTTTTTATAAGAAGAATGCTTAATAGACAGCTCATTATGGTTACGCTACAGGTTTCCACCATGACAGCATGGATTAGACCAGCGGCCCAGGCGTTTCTCTAACACACATACATAACTCCATGGACTTACAAGCTCCCTTTCATTTCACACCGACGACATCCATAGACAAAAGAGCATGATATCAACTAGGTACAAAGTACAAGTGCAGTGTTGAAAGCGTTCCCCATGACAGCATGGTTCTGCTAATCCCCAACAAATAAGTGGAAGCATATACAACATAGACGACACAATGGTTCAAGTTTATTAAGGGCAAGAAAAGTAAAGTGTGCCATCAAGTTCGTGAGAGCTTTAATCACTAGTTTTCTCATAACAAGTGGAAGGTAAACAAAAGCATGAATATACTTGGAATAGCATAATCTAGTAGGTAGGTATGGTGGACTCTTTGGAATAACTTGGTTTAGGGAGTTGGATGCATGAGTGGAACTCATACTTTGTTGTGGAGGCTAGCAAAAGACTGGGAGCGACAAACTAAGAGAGCAATAATGGCCATAATCATGTAGAGCGACAAAACATCATTGATCAAAGCATAAAGTGATACTACAAGTTGAAAACTAAAGGATCATAAAGGCTATGGTGACTTTGATAGTCATAACATGGTGTGAGCATGTTCCAAGTCAACCCAAATAAAGCATCAAAGGAGAATACCACTATACTATGCTTTAATATGCTAAAACAACGCATGATTCATCCAAGGCACATTAAGCAATCTCAATTGTTTATAACAAGTCATGCTACAGCAAAGATTACTAAGCATAAAGCCAAAACAATATCAAGCATGGCATGACAAAGCATAGGCCACAGTCAAAAACAAGCTCTTTTTTACCACATAAGCACGAACTTTCCTACTCTTTTCCAAACCAAACCATACTATTTGCAAACCAATGTATGAAAGAGGGGGTCCAACCAACTTATTCAGAAAACTAAGCAAACCAAAGCAAACAAAAAACCAAAACAAAAACGAAAAAAAGACGCTCCAAGAAAAACACAACTGTGCATGAAACGATAAAAATGAAGCGTTTGGAAAAAACCTAGAATTTTTATTGATGAAGAAGGGGATGCCTTGGGCATCCCCAAGCTTTGACGCTTGTAATTCTTGGATATTTTTGGGGTGACATGCGTGGCATCCCCAAGCTTGAGCTTTAGTCCATCCTTCATTTCATTACTCATTCCTTCCATACACCTAAAATTTTTCCTTCATACAAAACTTCACACAATCTCATTAGCAACATTAGTGCACTTAAGATAAATAAGTCTTAAGGTTCAGTTCTAACACCAAATAAACTTCCATTAGAACACCATCTACTGTAGCACTTCCCTCAAAAATCTCAATTCCCCAAAAGAACTCAAAAAGGAACCCACAAGAAGCAAATGCAGAAAATGGCAGAAATCTATCAAAACAGACCAGCAGGTAAAGACGAATTTTTTCGAAGACCTTCTGTTGCTCAAATCAAACAGTGTTGAACTAACGAAAGCTAGATAACAACCTGGGGCAGAAGCACAAAACATTACAGCTCAATCCGACTTACAAAGCTCTCTCACGAATTTTTACGGTGAAGCACAAAAATCATGTTTCGGGACAGCAACTTTCCCAATCATTACTTCACTCTCATTAGAGGTTACTCTTGGCACAAAAAGCAAATAAAAAGGATAAGGAGAGGTTATTACTGAGGTAATAACTTCCAAGACTCATCTAAAACTTTTGGGTTATCTCCCAATAAGTACTTTTCTTTAACGCCTTTAAGTTAGGAAAAAGCAAAGAAAGAATCAAGTGTTCTCAAATGAAGAAGCATTAAGACCAATTTTGTTTTCATAGGAGAAGCAAAAAAATCTTTTCTCTCTTTTTAGGGAAGTGTTCTATACCTTTCTTGAGTGGGAGTTGCTATTTAATGGTGCCTTCTTTCATATCAATGATGGCACCAACAGTTATAAGAAGAGGTCTTCCCAAAGTAATAGGACAAGAAGCATTGTATTCAACATCCAAAACATAGAAATCAATGGGGACATAGGAATTGTTAACCATAATAAGAACATCATTAAGACTCCCCATGAGTTTCTTTTTAACATTATCATCAAGTGGGACATTCAAATAGCAATCTTCAAGAGGAGGCAAATCAAGCATATCATAAATCCTTCTAGGCATAATAGAAACACTACTATCAAGATCACATAAAGCTTTGAAATCAAAGTCATTCACTTTCATATTAATGATGGGTTCCCAACCATCTTCTTGTTTTATAGGAATAGAAGCTTTATGTTTCATCTTTTCTTCTTTAATCTTTATGAGAGCATCAGTAATGTGTTTTGTAAAGGCCATGTTCATAGCACTAGCATTAGGACTTTTAGCAAGCTTTTGTAGGAACTTAATAACTTCAGAGATGTTGCAACCATCAAGATCAAAATCAACGTTATCATCTAAAGTAGTAGAACTATTACTAGCCTCAACACTAGTGGTGGTAATAGTAGAAACACTAATGTTTCTAGCCATTTCATCTTCACTTTCCCACTTAGCATGCAATTCAGCTAATAGTCTAACATTTTCATAAATTCTTACTTGTATGGCATTAGTAGCTGCAAAAGGATTCTCATTAGTTTCAGGTTTAGCAGCCATTTTATTCAAAGAAGATTGAGCTTCAACCAAAGATGTTATATTTCTTTCAGCATTAGAGAGTTTTTCCTCAATAGTTTTATTGAAAGCAGTTTGTTTACTAATAAACTCTTTAAACATAACTTCAAGTTCAGAGAGAGCACTCTTATTATTGTTGTAAGAATTTCCATAACCATTACCATTGTTGGAAGAATATGGCTTATAATTGTTGTTACCAAAATTGTTCCTATAAGCATTATTATCACTAGTAATCATGCACGTGCAACGCACGTTTCATCATTTATAGTTAAAATATCTATCTTGAATCCTTCACATGAAATACACGATCACATCAATGTACTAACACGGCCACATAAGTGTAGCGCTCCATCGTCCCATGATGACTGCATGCGATTAAAAACTAAAAACCTGATAAAGGACTACATGTTTGAAATGGTACATTATGCGTCAAATGGACTAATCAAGATTGTAATGCATTGACAAGATTAATACATGTATGAGTTTGTCTGAACAACATGAACCTTGCAAAAAAAATCTGGTATGTGGTGGAGCCGTAGAGAGCGAGCGTGTTAGTGAAAAATAGACAAAGAATAAGCTAACTCACCAGATTTCCATGCATGTGGCTGAAAGGAATGGATACAATTCACATGATATGCTGCCACATTTTAACACGCCAAAAAAAACCCGGGAAACCCAAAAACAGACTGAGTACACGACAATCTCGGCCCCATCTTCTCCTGCCTCTCACTCTCCTCTTTATCTTCCTCCCTTTGTCTCCCCCACCACCGGCGACCACCCGCCCGCTCCCCTGCCTCCCCTCACCTGTTGTCGCGCCGCTGACCTGCCTACTCACCTCCCCGTCGAGGTCCTGCGCCCCTCCCTGTATCCCTGCCGCTCCAGCAAGGTCCTGCGTCCCTCCTCGTCTCCCGGCCGCTCCGACGGCGGCGAGTTCAAGGGCTCCCTCACCTGGCTCCCCACAGCCCCGGCGAGTTCATGCGCTCCCTCACCTGTCTTCCCACCATCCCGGCAAGCTCCTGCGCCACCTCCCCACCGGATTTGCGGAAGCACGGAGGCGGATTCGTGGCCGCAGCCACCTCCTGTTGGAGAAACACAGCCGGCCTTCTACTGCCGCTATACAAGGATATGAACCGGAGCAATCGCGGTGGGACGCTGGTGAGGAGACCCAGCTCCAGCAGGTTGGCCGTGTCGCGAGCTTCCTGGAGTGGATTCGTTGCCCCTCCCCACCCAATTGGTATGCATCAAACTATACTCTTCAGAGTAGATCTTTAGTGATTTCAGGTAGTCTAGTTTTTTGTTTATGAAAAGGGATTCAGAATGTTCCTTTGGCATCAGAAAGAGAACGGGCTTAAGTTGTCACAGATCAATGCCGTAAAGTTTCATGCGCAGATACAATCTTGATTATAGTGGAATTAATTTGTATGAAGTGACTACCTGACTATCATTAGGTGACTAACTGAATATGTATTTCTAAAGTTCTCAATGTTTTAATGTTCCATCACTACTATTCTAATCATATATTTCTCAGTGTATTTAGGCAAACAATTAAAGCAGCATGGATTCTACTTACAGCTTATATGACTTTGTTTGTAGATTGTAGGTTTGCAAAACTATCTCGAGATAATACAAAGGAGGACTGAACTCAATGGTATGGTACAACTCTTTGAGCTTGACAGAAAATTGCATCTTCATTCTCTATTCAGGGTCTGACTTTGCTTGTTACAATGTTTTTTTTCAAACTTTTCTCATTTATTTTCCCATATGGCTCCAGCGGAGCAGGCAGAGCATTTGCATCATTGAGCAGGAGGCAGAGGCTGCTGGGCCAGTGGTGGCTAACTGTGAAGAGGCAGGACGACACACAGCTACCTCATCACAGCTTCACGTCCAGCGCCAGGCCATCGCCAGCAAATATCAAACAAATGGAAGGACTGCTGAAAGCGCCTCCGTACACCAGCGAAGAGGCGGTAAGGCATGTGCAGTTGGAGGGGAAGAAGGCTACAAGTTGGAAGGAGTTTTTCCAATTATAAGTTCAGTTAATAAGTTCAGGTAACTTCTATCTCTACCATGATTTTGAATTAGGAGTTCTCAGCCAGAGCTATATGTTGCTTTTGTTCTCATCAACTTACTTCAGCGCGAATACTCTTTTATCATTTTATTTAGCAGTTTTTTCTCAATTTTCAATCAAACTAAATTTATTGATCTGTTACTTTTGCTTCCCTTCAGCAGCTGTAGCTTTGCCGTAGTTTTCTTCCAAAAGAAGAGACTGAAAGGTGAAAGCGCTTTACCTCAAAACATCACAAATAATTTGCTTTCTGTCATGTTCTCCTTCCCCGTTTGGGTTAATTCCAAGGTTCACGTCTTTCCTGATTTTTTAAGGAGGATATGTTTACGGTTTACCCAACAAACAATTTCTGTACTAAGCAATACACTTATATGGACATGACGATTCTTTTAGACCTTCTGTCTAACATGTGAAAATGAAGTTTTCTTTAGACATTCTGTAGTACACTTATACGTACTAAGGAACCCTAAGTTTCAAATTTAGTAGGTACGACGAAGGTTATTTTATTGGATGTGATCCGCATACGAAATGCAAGTGTAATCTCTGCTGTAATGCAGTTTCTTGATTGTAATGGAATATCGTGATTTCAATTATTGTAAGGACAATATCAATCAAACCCTGATGACAGAACTAATTGTGATAGGTACATCACTCGCACATTACCAGATGAAGATGATGAAAATGATCCTAAATTACTTGATCTCATGCCTGACACAAGCCCGTAGGTTTTTTTCTCAGTCTGTAATGTAGGTGGCTTTATTTATATCTTAGGTACTATGTGTGTACAAATACCAGTGATAATTCCTTGAGTAAGCATATTATTACATAGTTGCTCATGAAACCAGAAAAGACGGTATTAATCATTAGCTTTTTTTCTATCTCATAAGGACAGGTTGAGTTGTATCAGGTGCGGAAAGGGCAGATCAGCGTACGTTGCTGATCATGTATCAGGCGGGCCGGGGCCGTCTACGAAAGCCGTGAGGGCTTCATCATCCCGGCACATGATGCGAGCTAGCGCGCCTTCCAGTTCAGGGCGAGGGTGATGCCCAGGAATTCGGCGAGTGAGTCCAGGAACGCCATGAGATCTCCGTCCAGTTCACAGCTAGGGTGACGCCCGGGAATTCCGCGAATTCGGTGAGGGCGTGGTAGTGGTGATGGCCAGGATCGCGGTGATGTGATGTGCCTTGATCTCGGTGATTTGTTTCCTAGTTTAGCGAGGGTGCGTATCCTAGTGTGCGTGATTAGTTTCCTAGTTTAGCGGATCTTTTTTTCAACCAACAACTATCGTTGAAGAAGCGCGGCGGGGGCGTGGGTGTGCTGTGTGCGCAGACTGCGGGGATAAGTTTTCGTCCCACGCTGGAAATCGCTAAGTGCACACCTGAACCTATTTAGGCTAAGCCCAAGCGTTAGATTAGCTTAAGTGGGGCTGATCGTGTGGTTGGTTTATGTTCTTGTGTGATCTACGGGATACCTAAAGCTAAATTATTGTTCGCTCCTTTATTAGTAGTAGAGATAAGCATTGTTGTCAAAATTGTTATTTCTTATGAAGTTCACATCAACTTGCTCTTCTTGAGCAACCACGGAGGCTAAAGGAACATTATTTGGATCAATATGGTTTTCCCATTAACAAGCATAAACATAATAATATCAATTTTATCGTTCAAGAAGAAGGTTTCCTCAACAGAATTTACCGTCTTACCTTGTGGAGCTCTCTCAGTATGCCATTCAGAATAATTAATCATCATATTGTCTAAAAGTTTTGTTGCAGCACCCAAAGTGATGGTCAGAAAGGTACCTCCACCAGCAGAATCCAATAGGTTTCTTGAAGAATAGTTCAGTCCTGCATAAAAAGTTTGGATGATCATCCAAGCAGTCAGTCCATGAGTGGGACAATTCTTTATCAAAGATTTCATTCTTTCCCAAGCTTGAGCAACATGTTCATTATCAAGTTGTTTAAACTTTATTATTTCACTTCTCATGGATATAATCTTAGCAGGAGGATAGTATTTTCTAATAAAAACATTTTTGCACTAGTCCAAGAATCAATATTATTCCTAGTTAAGGAATTCAACCACTCTTTAGCTTTTGCTCTCAAAGAGAAAGGAAACAATTTCAGCTTAATAATATCACCATCTAGATCCCTATGCTTTTGCATCTCACAAAGTTCAACAAAGTTATTTAGATGGGAAGCAGGATCTTCATTACCAATACCAGAAAATTGCTCTTTCATAACAAGATTGAGTAAAGCAGGTTTTATCTCAAAGAAAGTATTTTCGGCCACAGGTGGAGCAATAGGTGTGCTCATAAAATCATTGTTGTTGGTGCTAGTGAAGTCACACAACTTAGTGTTTTCAAGGGTAGTTATTTTTTTTGGATTTTCAAATAAGAAAGCAAACTTGCAAAACTAATTTTTGTGTGTTTTTGAATAACAAAACAAGCAAACAAAGAAAAAAGAAACTAAGCAAAACAAAAACAACAAAGTAAAGAGATTGGTTATGAGGGACTCCCCTTGTGAAGATGTCCTTGACTCCCCGGCAACGGCGCCAGAAAAATGCTTGATGGCTTAATGCACGACGCCCAGAAAAATGCTTGATGGCGGTGTTGATGCAGAGCTCGTTGGGAACCCCAAGAGGAAGGTATGATGAGCACAACAACAAGTTTCCCTCAGTTATAAAACCAAGGTTTAATCGAACCAGTAGGAGTAAGGAAACACCCCAAAGGTGTTACTAGCTGAGCCTTGGCAGGGCGCACTACCGGTGCTAGTAGCAACGTGGAGACCTGCACAACACAACCACAGAACTTTGTCCCCAACTTGCGATGAGGTTGTCAATCTCACCGTGTTTTGCGGAAAACAAAGGATTAAACGTATCGAATGGAAAGAAGTAAAAGTTTGGAGAAAGTAAACACAAAGTAGTAAAAGATTGTAGATTGTATGTAAAAGACAAGGACCGGGATCCATAGTTCACTAGAGGTGGCTCTCCTTAGATAGATAACATGCTGGGTGAACAAATTATAGCGGGGCAATTAACAAATACCGAGAAAGCAATACATGCATATACTAATCATCCTGACTCCTCTGAGACTTGATTGGGCATTACAACATAATACATAGACCGCCATCCAACTGCATCTATGACTAATAATCCACCTTTAGGTTATCATCCGAACCCCCTCCAGTATTAAGTTGCAAGCAACAGATTATTGCTTTACGAACTGCGTGTAAAGTAAACAATACGATTGTTCTATGAATAAAGAATTGTTGTTTTCTTCCTAGTAGCAATAGCACATCTAGTACCTTAGAGATTTCTGTCACTTCCCCAGATTACCAGAGGCATGAACCCACTATCGAGCATAAATAATAAATCTTGGAGTTGCTACTATCTACTTGGCCAAGATAGCTACTAACAACGGAAAGCATACAAGATCTCAAATAACAAAGACATGATAGAATCAATAATCAATCTGAAATAGCATCTCAATATCCATCGGATCCCCGCAAACACAACATGTATGATTACAAATAGATGATCTTGATCATGAACGGAGCTCACAAGATCTAAACATGAAAGCACAAAGGAGGAGAACCAGCCATCTAGCTACTACATGGATCCCTAGTCCAAGGATGAACTACTCACGCATCACACCGGAGGCTTGCATGGTGATGAAGAAGGCCTACAGGGTGAATTCCCCTCTCCGGCAGGGTGCCAGGAAGAGCTTCAGATCCCTCCCGATCTAGGGATTGAGATGACGGAGGCTACAGACTCTTTCGTGGATTTTTGATCGGTTCCTTAGGGTTTTCGTCCCGAGGGCAATATATAGGCGGAAGGAGAGGCTGAGGGGGTGCTGGGAGCGGCCACACCACCCGCTGGCGCGGGCCAGGCCTGGCCGCGCGTCCAGGTGGTGTGGTGGCCCCCAGGTCCTTCTCCATCTCGTATTCTAGCACTTGATCCCTTCCGAAAAATAGACACTTTGGCTTTTGTCCCGTCCAATTCCGAGAATATTCATTTTCTGACTTTCCTGGAACCAAAAACAGCAGAAAACAGGCAGCTGGCACACATGCAATGCCATTGGTTGATCCATGTGTGGTTTGTGAAAAGAATATACATGCAATGACTCTAGTGGGTCCATATGTGGTTTGTGAAAAGAACACACATGCAATGACTCTAGTGGATCCATATGTGGTTTGTGGAAAGAACACACATGTAATGACTCAAGTGGGTCCATATGTGGTTTGTGAAAAGAACACATATGCAATGACTTAGGGGGATCCATGTGTGGTTTGTGGAAAGAACACACATGCAATGAACACTGGTGGATCCATATGTGGTTTGTGGAAAGAACATACATGCAATGACACTGGTGGATCCATATGTGGTTTGTGAAAAAATACACATGCAATGCCTCTAGTGCTGGTTTTAGTATAAGAACACACATGCAATGACTCTAGTGGGTCCATATGTGGTTTGTGAAAAGAACACACATGTAATGACTCCAGTGGATCCATATGTGGTTTGTGGAAAAGAACACACATGCAATGAACACTGGTGGATCCAAAAGTGGTTTGTGGAAAGAACACACATGCAGTAAACATTGGTGGATCCATATGTGATTTGTGAAAAGAACACACATGCAATGCCATTGGTTGACCCATATGTGGTTTGTGAAAAGAACACACATGCAATGTCATTGGTTAATCCATGTGTGGTTTGTGGAAAGAACACACACGCAATGACTCTAGTGGATCCATATGTGGTTTGTGGAAAAGAACACTCATGCAATGACCACTGGTTGATCCATATGTGGTTTGTGGAAAGAACAGTCATGCACTGACACTGGTTGATCCATGTGTGGTTTGTGGAAAGAACACACATGCAATGCCCTTGGTTGATCCATATCTGGTTTGTGAAAAGAACACACATGCAATGACTCTAGTGGATCCATATGTGGTTTGTGGGAAGAACATATATGCAATGTGTAACATCCCAAAACTTCAATCCAAGCTTATCATGATCAAATCATCCAAAAATGGGGTTAACAAAAACTTTTCCAAATTTAAAATGAAAGCATTCATATATGTGTGCATTTAAAATAGGAGTTGTTTTGAATTTCCATGATTGTGTGATCCTTTGCTTCTAAAATGTTTCTTAGGTGATTTAAACATCATCTACATCATTCCCAAACTTTTCCTAAAAGAAATCAAATCAAAAAGAATTAAAATGAAGGAATGGTCATTTGGACAAATTTAACTCTCATGCCTACTTTGGCTATTCCTAGTACTCAATTCTTAACAGAAACAATTCTTGATCTTTGCACCCCTTGCTAGTACACATAATGAGGTACCAAGGCCGACCTTTTGATCTACTAAAAACCTTCTGTAAACTATTTTAAATGACAGTTTAAAATTGAATCTAATGCATATGCATAGATCACCCCTATTTCAAAAACCATCTAATTGAGCACCATTTTCAAAACCCTTGCAACCAGAGACTACCTATCACTAGTGGAGGTCACCGAAAAATTTTGAACTCCAAATTCAATTTTTTTCTCTTGCGGCCATTTCATCAAACACTTGGCAGGCAGAATCACACCTCTAATCCTAGCTCACTGTTTTGAATAGAGTTTTGCCCCCAATTGATCTCCATTTAATCTCTATGTCCCCCTCTGATCAAACCATGCCATTTGCAACCCATCCCCTACACCCTAGTAGCAATGCCATGCCATGCCGAGCACCACCCTGGCCGGCCAAACTTGCCCCGCTGCAGCAGACCACCTCCTCGTTCCTCTCCATGTCTAGGAGGTAGCCAGCACCGCATCGCCCCTCTCTGCCCCTTGCCCGAGCCAAGAGCCACCGTGGACCACAGAGGAGAACCCGCGCCCAGTGCCACCGAACCATGCCGACGCCGCCCGCAAAGCGCGCACTATCCCCGCTCGCACCGACCGCCCCTTGGCACCAGCCCGCGCCCACCGCTCCGCCTCGACCTGGAGAACACCCCAGACACCTCCGTTCGCCGCCCAAAGCCCCACAGCCACCGATCGCAGTGGACACAGCCGCTTCGGCCGCGCAGAGCGCCACCTCGCCCCGACCGCATGCCACCGCCCCTATGGCCACATTGTAGCGCTAGAGCACCGCCAGGGAACCGCCCACCAATCGCAATCCCCAGCCATGCCGCTAGCTCGCCGTAGCCATGTCGCCACCGTCGACCGCCCATCCCGCTCGGTCTCAACGTCGAGCCTATAAAAGGAGCCCACCCCAGCACAAAAGACTTACACCATTCCACTCCCCTCACCTCTCTGAACCTCACCCACCTCTCGCCGGAGCAAGTGGAGTAGCAGTTCGCCGGAATTGGAGCCGGAGCCGCCGCCTCTCGAGAAGAAGGGTGCCGCTGATTCCGGCCACCCCAAGCTCCGCCGCGACCACGCCTCGCCTCGCTGTCGTCTTCCACTTTGTTCGCCCGCATCGCCGACCCCGCTGGAGCCCTGGTACGCCCCCATTAGACCCCCACCGAGCCGCTAGGGTTCGAGCTCGCCGGTGACCCGTCCGTGATCGACGACGACCCTCAGCCGTAGATCTAGCCTCTAATCGCACGGCCCACAGCGCGCGTACCGTTTCGCGTTTTAAGTGCCGCTGACAAGTGGGACCCCCCTGTCAGCTGAGTCCCGTGCCGCGTAGCGCCACTGGGCCGGCCCATTTCCTTTCCCGCGCAAGCCCGTAGATTCAAATCTAGGTTTTTGTTTTTAGTTAGAATATAGTTTCTGTCCAGTGTTTCAAAATTCAATTCTATGAGTTTGACAAATCCAAATTACATGAAACTAATTTTGTCTGAAAGATATTGAAATGCTCTATCCAAGCCCGTTGGATTTAATTCATTTAGAGTTATAGATTTCTCCTAATAAAAATAAGAAGACAGAAGCTTTTGCAACTTGAAACATTTTTATAAAATCAACCAAGTTAGCGAGTTGATTCCAACTCTCAAAAATCACATCTCACCATATCTATCCAAATATGTAATAATATTAAGGTTTATAGGCAGTGACTTTGGACTAGTACCAAAATAAGGCTATATAGGCATTTCTAGTCACTTTAAATCATTAAATAATGAACTTAAACCAAAGTAATATTGATCCAACCTTTAAATCTCATTCCCACATGTTAGAATATGTGGTGAGGACATGTGTCCACATGATCCTATGTTTTAGTGGTGAATATTAAATTGTAGTTAATTTTTCAATGAGTAGAAATTACTTTTCCAAAATAAAAAGGTTGAAACTATTGAATTAAACTTGTCATGCTTGTTATGATAATAGATCATCAATTGTGTGGTTTAGAATAATACTTAGCCTAGTTAAGTATTGTTTGGTGATTGTGCACTCCCTATGTATTTCTAGATGATAGTACCGAGCAAGCCTTCGAGGAGGAGGAGTTCTACCAAGAAGAAGAAGAAAACTTTAACCACTACACCAACCAAGGCAAGCTATTAGTGGCAAGTTAACCCTTGCAAACATGCTTTAGTAAGCTATTGTAGCAAGCTAGAATAAAACTAGATAGTTTAGTAAAGATGCCTTAAGCATACTTTGATCACACCCCTTTAACTCTTAGTACCTCAAGTCTTATTAACAAGTTTTACCCCCTTAGTTACACAAAGTTCTTTAATTAATTTTGAAGGTAGCATAAAGAGTATAAAACTTGACCTACTTAGAAACCTTTAGATGTCATTCTATGGCATGAGATTGATCCCATCTTTCCACCTTAGTGAACACTCTTAACTTAGTATTTTAGAATAGATCAAAACTTGAGTCACTTTAGATGGGAACACTTGGTGAAAATGAGTTATGAAAACCTTGGAATGATGAGTCATTCTATTGAGATGTTTTGACCTGTGTTGAGAAACACAATGGGTTGATGATGATGAAAAAGATAAGGCATGAGCCTTAACCCTTTTATAAAACTGATGGTTGGATTCGGATGCGATACCATTCCAAATTTACCGTACAACCACATTACCTGAATTGGGTAAGGCTTAGCTAGAAATTTATATGCATTAGTATTAGTTCCCTCACGGGAGAGGTTTGAGCTAAGGCTACCTCTCAATGATGTCCACCTATGCAGTGCCCAAGATGACTGATGGTCATGGTTGGGAGGCCATGCTCATAGGAGAGGTGCTTGTACTAGGGTGTGTAAAGGGAAGGTTATGTTTGATTATCTACATACTAAGTATGATGATTCAGGGTTATCCCTGACAGATGTATCGAATCTTGTGGTGAAAGTGTACCACCTCTGGAGAGTGTCAAACTATTCGAATAGCCGCGTCCGCGGTTATGGACAGTTGGAATGGCCATACTGTTTCATTGTCAGATGTTTTCTAAATACCTTGAAATGAATGATGACCTTTGACTTGACCACAACAGGGTTGTGTTAATGAAATTAGCTTCCCAACTTAAGTGATTCTAGAACTTTACTTTATCTTTTCTTGCTTCAGAACTCAGCTTAGGTTTCAAACTTAACTTGATAGTTATTCTTTAAATTCAGCACTTTAACTTAGAATTACAATCCTTGTTAGTAGTAGTTTGCGAGTACTTAAAGAGTACTCATGGCTTTTGTCCCTGGCTATTATCATGGCCAGACTATAAAGGAGATTATCAAGATGATGGTCAGCAGGACGGCTATGATAACTAGGACTATCTGCCTTCGTCAGCATTGCCTGTGCCCCTGAAGATGGACCCCCCGCTATGCTATCGTTTATTTCCGCTGCTTGTTGTATTAAAGACTGGATCATGAGATCCTTATTTGTGTAAAACCTTATGTATGGTTTGTAATGGATGATGTACTGTGATATCCAATCCGTTATGTCTCGCAAAAATGGTAATCCTGGGATTGCGAGGTATGGCATAACGGGCATCTGGGATTAAAAATCCGGGTGTTGACAAGTTGGTACTAGAGCCATCCTGACCATAGGAGACCCTAGTTAGAATGGACGTCCAAACCAAAAACTTAGCTTCAAAACCAAAGTGAGTATTTATGAAAAACTATTTCCCCTCTTACCCTTGTGAACTCATTATTTCTCAAAAATACATGTTCCTCAAAATTCATACATTACTACTTAAAATTTGACACACTTGATCACTTCACTAATTTCCTCATCCTAAATTCTTGTAGATGGAGACTCAGTTCAGCAAGTTTTACCAGTTGGGAAACGGAGGCCAACTGATCTTCGAGAGGGATCTGGATTCACTGTCAGAGTTACTGGGACGCCCACATCCGGAGTTTCTTGGAGCTCAACTTCCAGGACCCCCAGGAGGAGACCTACAATGGCTAGTCAGCGTAGATCTTCGAGGAAGCATTGAAGCACCAACTTCTGGAAGAATTCAGTTCTCCGTGAGAGAGAACAACTGGCTAGATGGATTAGCCAGGGCAATGCATGAAGCTCTCGCACGTCTATGTGCCCTCAGCGTCAACAAGATTCAAGGAACCTGTTTTGCCCACTCTACAAGACGTGACTTCATGGGAATGCCGATGGAGATGCCAAGTCACCCAGAGTTGAGGCATCAAGTGGAGAACCTTGACTTCTTGCGTCATGACCGACAACAGGAACTGGACAATGCCAGAGAGTTAGCCAACCAGAACCGTGCAATTGCCGACCAGAAGGCCCAGACTTTTGCACTGCTCGTCCAAGATCGCTAGTCTCTTCGTCGCCAGCGTGCAAAGAAGGATCGCACCATCGCCCGTCTTCGCAAGAAGGTGGCCGACCTCGAGAAGACCATCAAGGAGCAGGAAGCTCAGCTTGCCGCCAAAGAAGAAGATGATGAGGGTGAAGACATCCAGGGAGATATGGATTCTTACCTCAGCAACGATGATGATTTTCTGGCGGAGGATGCTGTGGACTTCTACACTGATGATGAAGACTCCGACTTCATTGACGATGAGTAGATGCACTAGAGCACTGTCGTAGCATGAGATGTATCATCTCATTGTATCGTAGTTTGCAGAATGGTTCTTCAAACCATCTGTTTTCCCCTTTGATTGTTGTGGTGTGTGTTGTATCGTGTGCTTGCTTGCATGAATGAGAATGAAGTTAGTTGAAAAACCTGTGTCTAACTCAAAGTTGTAGCTTTGAAAACCCAAAACCATGAACCTTAGAATTTCCCTCTTACCCCTATATCCATCTCAATCTTCAGATGACTCGTGGAAACCAAGGAGGGAGCAGCTCATCGCAGGACCCAATGCTGCAGATCTTGCATAATCTCATCGCGGACCGTGAAGCAAGCAGGGCCGAGCGTCAAGCCAACTTAGCGACATTGCAGCAGATCGCCCAAATGGCTCTCAACAACCAAGGACATGGAAATCAGGATCACCATGGATCTAAACTCAAAAACTTTTAGAACACCAATCCCCCAATCTTCAACCAATCTGAAAACCCATTAGATGCTGATGACTGGTTACAGACCATGGAAAACAACCTCGAAGTTGCAGGAGTTGATGAGAATGAGAAAGTTCTCTTCGCCACCCACTATCTGGCGGGAGATGCAAGAGCTTGGTGGAATAGCATCCGCACTATGAACCATGGCCAGGTGATGACCTGGGAAGTATTCAAGGTCAAGTTCAGCCGCACCCACATGCCGCAAGGTCTTGTCAACAGGATGAGAGATGAATTCCGTGAACTGAAGCAAGGAAGATTGACTGTAGTAGAGTAACGTGACAAATTCTTGTCACTTGCCAGATATGCACTGGATGAAATCAACACGGAGGCCAAGAAGAAAGAGAGATTCTTAAACGGACTGCATGATGAGATGCAGACTGTCCTCGTCAACATCCATTTCCAGGATCTCGAAGAGCTAGTCGACTCTGCCATTCCGATGGAAGGGAAGATTAACCAGGCAAACAACAACCGCAAGCGTCGTATGATGCAGCAGTCTGGATCCAGTATTCACCAGAAGTACCGTCCCAACCCCTCACCAGGATATGCACCAAGGAACAACCGACCCCCACCTTCTCGCCCAAGCTACCCCAACCGTAGCGGAGGAAATGTGAAGCCCGGAGGAAACAATCACAACTCCGGCAACGCCAACAACTTCAACCGTGCCCCTCCCAAGGGCAACAACAACACTGCCCCCAGAACTGGCAGCAATGCTGTACCTGTTGCAGTCAAGGACAAGTCCCAGATCACTTGTTTCGAGTGTGGAGTGAAGGGTCACTACTCCAATGAGTGTCCCAAGAAGACTGCCGCCAATGCCCCTGTGAATGCCCCAGCTCAGCAGCAGCGTCGTGTTCAACCAGTCAGGAGATTTTCCCCAGGGAACCCGCACAACTGCAATGGTCGTCTCTTCCACATGAACGCAGAAGAAGCCCAGGAAGCACCAGATGTAGTGCTGGGTATGTTTTCTGTCAACTCAGTTTTAGCAAGAGTATTGTTTGATTCTGGAGCATCGCATTCATTGGTCACCGAAGAATTTGTATGCACTAGCAAGATTCGCCCAACCAACCTGAAGCATGTCATGATAGTTCAAATCCTCGGTTCAACAACAAAAGCTAGAAAAATTTGCAAAGCTGTACCTATCAGAATTCATGGGATAGATTTTTATGCCAACCTAATTGTACTTGGAACCAAAGGTTTGGAGTAGTACTAGGTATGGACTGGATGTCAAGGCATAAAGGACAGATAGACTGTGCTAAGAAAGCCATCACCATGACCAGTAGTTCTGGAGTAACAGTAGAACATATCTCTGAAACCTTACCCCGTCAATTCAAATGCAACAAAAGTGTAGCCCTGCCTAGCATTGACCAAGGCGTATTCCCAGATGAATTGCCAGGTATGCCCCCGGATAGGGATATAGAGTTCATTATCGAACTAATCCCCAGAACCGGACCTATAGCCCAGAGACCCTATACCATGAACCCCTCAGAGTTAGTAGAACTGAAGAAGTAGTTGGATGCCATGTTAGCAACATGCTTGATTCAGCCAAGCGCATCGCCATGGAGATCACCAGTGCTATTCGTCGACAAGAAGGATGGAGACAACCGTCTGTGTATAGACTACAAAAAGTTGAATGATGTCACCATCAAGAACAAGTACCCCTTGCCAAAGATAGAGGATCTATTTGATCAGTTGACTGGAGCTCAGGTATTCTCAAAGATTGATCTTAGGACTGGTTATCACCAACTTAAGATTCGTGCAACGGATATTCCGAAGACCGCCTTTACTACTCCCTATGGTCTATACGAGTATACGGTTATGTCTTTTGGATTAACCAATGCCCCTGCTTATTTCATGAATCTCATGAATAAGATCTTTATGAATTTCTTAGATAAGTTTGTAGTTGTGTTTATCGACGACATCCTTATCTACTCCAAGACAGAAGAAGAGCATGAGCAACATCTGAGAATCATCCTAGAAACCCTGAGAGAACATCAGTTATATGCCAAGTTCAGCAAATGTGAGTTTTGGCTGAAAGAAGTAGGATTCCTAGGACATATTGTGTCTGCCGGAGGAGTCTCTGTTGATCCCAGCAAGATCAAAGATGTCGAAGAATGGGAAGCCCCAACCAATCAAACCCAAGTTCGTTCATTTCTCGGATTAGCGGGATATTACCGCAAATTCATAGAAGGATTCTCGAGCATAGCCCGACCAATGACCCAATTGTTGAAGAAGGACAAGAAGTTTGAATGGACAGACAAGTGTGAAGCCAGTTTCCAGGAGTTGAAGAAGAGATTAATATCAGCCCCAATTTTGATCATGCCCGACATCAAGAAGCCGTTTGATGTGTATTGTGATGCATCAAAGATTGGTCTAGGATGTGTTTTGATGCAAGAAGGCAAAGTCATCGCGTATCTGTCTCGACAACTGAAGCAGCATGAGCAGAACTACCTGACCCATGATCTTGAGCTAGCAGCGGTGGTTCTAGCGTTGAAGACATGGCGTCATTATTTGATGCGAAATCGCTGTGAGATTTACTCAGATCATAAGACCTTGAAGTATATCTTCACCCAGAAGGAGCTGAATATGAGGCAAAGAAGATGGATAGAGTTAATCAAGGATTATGACCTTGACATTCACTATCACCCCGGCAAAGCCAATGTGGTAGCGGATGCTCTTAGCAGATTGCCGTGTAGGCTGAACACCATGATCAAAGAGAAGCAACCAAGTTTGTATGAGGAGTTGGAGCAGTTTAGGACTGAGTTAGTCAGCAAAGGCTTCCTTGCTAGCATTGAACTTCAACCCACTTTGATTAGCCAAATCAAGGAGGCCCAGAAGGGGAATGAAAGTATCGACAGAATCAAACGTCGTATTGGTACAGGCAAAGTACCTGGATTCACCGAAGACGAAGAAGGTGTACTGTGGTACAAGGGACGTATCTGTGTGCCAGCAGATTCGGAGCTGAAGGAAATTATCATGAAGGAAGCTCATGATACTCTTTATTCTATCCACCTAGAGGAACAAAGATGTATCAGGATTTGAAAGAGCAATTTTGGTGGCACAAGATGAAGAGAGAGATCGGAAGCTACATCGCCAAATGTGACATCTGCCAAAGAGTCAAAGCAGAGCATCAGAGACCTGCAGGATTGTTGCAACCATTGCAGATTCCGGAATGGAAATGGGATTCCATCAGAATGGATTTTATCACCGGTTTACCTACTTCTAGTAGGGGAAATGACTCAATCTGGGTCATAGTTGATAGACTATCTAAGGTAGCCCACTTCATACCAGTCAAGACAACCTACCAGAGTGCAAAACTAGCAGAGCTGTACATTGCTAGGATTGTTAGTCTGCATGGAACCCCCAAGACCATCATATCAGATCGAGGAACCCAGTTTACTTCAAGATTTTGGCAGAAAGTTCAGGAAGGTTTAGGAACCAAGTTGAATTTCAGTACCGCTTATCACCCGCAAACAGATGGACAGACTGAGAGAGTCAACCAGATATTGGAGGATATGCTTAGAGCTTGTGTGTTGGAATATGGATCAAAATGGGAAGACTGCCTGCCCTTCGCAGAATTCTCATATAACAACAGTTATCAAGCTAGTTTGCAGATGGCGCCATTTGAATTCCTATACGGAAGAAAGTGTCGTACCCCTTTGAATTGGTCGCAAGTAGGAGAGAGTCAGATCTTTGGACCCGATATTCTCCGAGAAGCAGAAGAGAAAGTTCACAAAGTTCGTGAGCACCTCAAGACCGCCCAATCCAGACACAAGAGTTATGCTGACAAGAGAAGGAGAGACCTGACTTTCAATGTCGGAGATTTCGTATATCTCAAAGTTTCACCATTGAAGGGAACCCAACGCTTTAGTCTGAAGGGAAAGTTAGCTCCCAGATATATCGGACCTTTCAAGATTCTGAACCGCCGAGGAGAAGTATCGTATCAGCTGGAATTGCCTGAAGAGATGTCAGCCATCCATAATGTGTTCCATATCTCGTTACTTCGCAAATGCTTGGAAGTGCCTGAGAAGACTGAAGTTTTTAAGAATATCGATCACAGAGCAGTGGAAATCAACAATGACCTGACCTATCGGGAAGTGCCCATTCGTATCTTAGAAGAAGCCTATAGAACCACCAGGACCAGGAGTATCAAGTTTCTCAAAATTCAGTGGAGCAACCATACTGAGGAGGAAGCCACTTGGGAGCGCGAAGATTACATTAGGACAGAGTTCCCAGATCTCTTTAGTTCCTAGTTTTCTTGTAAATCTCGGGACAAGATTTTATTTAAGGGGGAAGGTTTGTAACATCCCAAAACTTCAATCCAAGCTTATCATGATCAAATCATCCAAAAATGGGGTTAACAAAAACTTTTCCAAATTTAAAATGAAAGCATTCATATATGTGTGCATTTAAAATAGGAGTTGTTTTGAATTGCCATGATTGTGTGATCCTTTGCTTCTAAAATGTTTCTTAGGTGATTTAAACATCATCTACATCATTACCAAACTTTTCCTAAAAGAAATCAAATCAAAAATAATTAAAATGAAGGAACGGTCATTTGGACAAATTTAACTCTCATGCCTACTTTGGCTATTCCTAGTACTCAATTCTTAACAGAAACAATTCTTGATCTTTGCACCCCTTGCTAGTACACATAATGAGGTACCAAGGCCCACCTTTTGATCTACTAAAAACCTTCTGTAAACTATTTTAAATGACAGTTTAAAATTGAATCTAATGCATATGCATAGATCACCCCTATTTCAAAAACCATCTAATTGAGCACCATTTTCAAAATCCTTGCAACCAGAGACTACCTATCACTAGTGGAGATCACCCAAAAAATTTGAACTCCAAATTCAATTTTTTTTCTCTTGCGGCCATTTCATCAAACACTTGGCAGGCAGAATCACACCTCTAATCCTAGCTCACTGTTTTGAATAGAGTTTTGCCCCCAATTGATCTCCATTTAATCTCTATGTCCCCCTCGGATCAAACCATGCCATTTGCAACCCATCCCCTACACCCTAGTAGCAATGCCATGCCATGCCGAGCACCACCCTGGCCGGCCAAACTTGCCCCGCTGCAGCAGACCACCTCCTCGTTCCTCTCCATGTCTAGGAGGTAGCCAGCACCGCACCGCCCCTCTATGTCCCTTGCCCGAGCCAAGAGCCGCCGTGGACCACAAAGGAGAACCCGCGCCCAGTGCCACCGAACCATGCCGACGCCGCCCGCAGAGCGCGCACTGTCCCCGCTCGCACCGACCGCCCCTTAGCACCAGCCCACGCCCACCGCTCCGCCTCGACCTGGAGAACACCCCAGACACCTCCGTTTGCCGCCCAAAGCCCCACAGCCACCGCTCGCCGTGGACACAGCCGCTTCGGCCGCGCAGAGCGCCACCTCGCCCCGACCGCATGCCACCGCACCTATGGCCGCATTGAAGCGCTAGAGCACCGCCAGGGAACCGCCCACCGATCGCAATCCCCAGTCATGCCGCTAGCTCGCCGTAGCCATGTCGCCACCGTCGACCGCCCATCCCGCTCAGTCTCAACATCGAGCCTATAAAAGGAGCCCTCCCCAGCACAAAAGACTCACACCATTCCACTCCCCTCACCTCTCTGAACCTCACCCACCTCTCGTCGGAGCAAGTGGAGCAGCAGTTCACCGGAATTGGAGCCGGAGCCGCGGCCTCTGGAGAAGAAGGGTGCCATTGATTCCGGCCACCCCAAGCTCCGCCGTGGCCACGCCTTGCCTCGCCCTCGTCTTCCACTTTGTTCGCCCGCATCGCTGACCCCGCTGGAGCCCTGGTACGCCCCCAGTAGACCCCCACCGAGCCGCTAGGGTTCGAGCTCGTCGGCGACCTGTCCGTCGTCGATGATGACCCTCAGCCGTAGATCTAGCCTCTAATCGCACGGCCCACAGCGCGCGTACCGTTTCGCGTTTTAAGTGCCGCTGACAAGTGGTACCCCCCTGTCAGCTGAGCCCCGTGCCGCGTAGCGGCACTAGGCCGGCCCATTTCCTTTCCCGCGCAAGCCCATAGATTCAAATCTAGGTTTTTCTTTTTAGTTAGAATATAGTTTTTGTCCAGTGTTTCAAAATTCAATTCTGTGAGTTTGACAAATCCAAATTACATGAAACTAATTTTGTATGAAAGGTATTGAAATTCTCTATCCAAGACCGTTGGATTTAATTAATTTAGAGTTATAGATTTCTCCTAATAAAAATAAGAAGACAGAAGCTTTTGCAACTTGAAACATTTTCATAAAATCAACCAAGTTAGCTTTTGAGTTGATTCCAACTCTCAAAAATCACATCTCATCATATCTATCCAAATATGTAATAATATTAAGGTTTATAGGCAGTGACTTTGGACTAGTACCAAAATAAGGCTATATAGGCATTTCTAGTCACTTTAAATCATTAAATAATGAACTTAAACCAAAGGAATATTGATCCAACCTTTAAATCTCATTCCCACATGTTAGAATATGTGGTCAGGACAAGTGTCCACATGATCCCATGTTTTAGTGGTGAATATTAAATTGTAGTTAATTTTTCAATGAGTAGAAATTACTTTTCCAAAATAAAAAGGTTGAAACTATTGAATTAAACTTGTGATGCTTGTGATGATAATAGATCATCAATTGTGTGGTTTAGAATAATAATTAGCCTAGTTAAGGATTGTTTGGTGATTGTGCACTCCCTATGTATTTCTAGACGATAGTACCGACCAAGCCTTCGAGGAGGAGGAGTTCTACCAAGAAGAAGAAGAAGAAAACTTCAACCACTACACCAACCAAGGCAAGCTATTAGTGGCAAGCTAACCCTTGCAAACATGCTTTAGTATGCTATTGTAGCAAGCTAGAATAAAACTAGATAGTTTAGTAAAGATGCCTTAAGCATACTTTGATCACACCCCTTTAACTCTTAGTACCTCAAGTCTTATTAACAAGTTTTACCCCCTTAGTTACACAAAGTTCTTTAATTAATTTTGAAGGTAGCATAAAGAGTATAAAACTTGACCTACTTAGAGACCTTTAGATGTCATTCTATGGCATGAGATTGATCCCATCTTTCCACCTTAGTGAACACTCTTAACTTAGTATTTTAGAATAGATCAAAACTTGAGTCACTTTAGATGGGAACACTTGGTGAAAATGAGTTATGAAAACCTTGGAATGATGAGTCATTCTATTGAGATGTTTTGACCTGTGTTGAGAAACACAATGGGTTGATGATGATGAAAAAGATAAGGCATGAGCCTTAACCCTTTTATAAAACTGATGGTTGGATTCAGATGCGATACCATTCCAAATTTACCGTACAACCACATTACCTGAATTGGGTAAGGCTTAGCTAGAAATTTATATGCATTAGTATTAGTTCCCTCACGGGAGAGGTTTGAGCTGAGGCTACCTCTCAATGATGTCCACCTATGCAGTGCCCAAGATGACTGATGGTCATGGTTGGGAGGCCATGCTCATAGGAGAGGTTCTTGTACTAGGGTGTGTAAAGGGAAGGTTATGTTTGATTATCTGCATACTAAGTATGATGATTCAGGGTTATCCCTGACAGATGTATCGAATCTTGTGGTGAAAGTGTACCACCTCTGGAGAGTGTCAAACTATTCGAATAGCCGCGTCCGCGGTTATGGATAGTTGGAATGGCCATACTATTTCGTTGTCAGATGTTTTCTAAATACCTTGAAATGAATGATGACCTTTGACTTGACCACAATAGGGTTGTGTTAATGAAATTAGCTTCCCAACTTAAGTGATTCTAGAACTTTACTTTATCTTTTCTTGCTTCAGAACTCAGCTTAGGTTTCAAACTTAACTTGATAGTTATTCTTTAAATTCAACACTTTAACTTAGAATTACAATCCTTGTTAGTAGAAGTTTGCGAGTACTTAAAGAGTACTCATGGCTTTTGTCCCTGGCTATTATCATGGCTAGACTATGAAGGAGATTATCAAGATGATGGTCAGCAGGACGACTATGATAACTAGGACTATCTACCTTCGTCAGCATTGCCTGTGCCCCTGAAGATGGACCCCACCGCTATGCTATCGTTTATTTCCGCTACTTGTTGTATTAAAGACTGGATCATGAGATCCTTATTTGTGTAAAACCTTATGTATGGTTTGTAATGGATGATGTACTGTGATATCCAATCCGTTATGTCTCGCAAAAATGGTAATCCTAGGATTGCGAGGTATGGCATAACGGGCATCTGGGATTAAAAATCCGGGTGTTGACACAATGACTCTAGTGGAGCCATATGTGGTTTGTGGAAAGAAAACACATGCTGTCAACACCCGGATTTTTAATCCCAGATGCCTGTTATTTCATTCATCGCAATCCCAGGATTACCATTTTTGCGAGACATAACAGATTGGATATCACAGTACATCATCCATTACAAACCATACATAAGGTCTTACACAAATAAGGATCTCATGATCAAGTGTTAATACAACAAGCAGCGGAAATAAAAGATAAGCGTAGTGGTGGGGTCCATCTTCAAGGGCACAGGCAATGTTGACGAAGGCAGATAGTCCTAGTTATCATAGCCGTCCTGCTATCCATCATCTTGGTAGTCTCCTTCATAGTCTGGCCATGAGAATAGCCAGGGACAAAAGACATGAGTACTCTTTAAGTACTCACAAACTACCACTAACAATTGGTATAGTTCTAATGTTGCTAACTCTAAGTTTAACTATAAAGTTAAGTTTGAAACCTAAGCTGAGTTCGGAAGCAAAGAAATATAAAATAAAGTTCTAGAATCACTTAAGTTGGGAAGCTAGTGTCATAGTCACAACCCTGTTGTGGTCAAGTCAAGATTCATCATTCATTTCATAAGTTATTTTGAAAACATCTGACAACAAAATAGTATGGCCATTCCAACTGTCCATAACCACGGACGCGGCTATTCGAATAGTTTGACACTCTGCAGAGGTGGTACACTTTCACCACAAGATTCGATACATCTGTCAGGGATAACCCTGAATCATCATACTTGGTATGCAGATAATCAAACATAACCTTTCCTTTACACACCCTAGTATAAGCAGCTCTCCTATGAGCATGGCCTCCCAACCATGACCATCTGTCATCTTGGGCACTGCATAGGTGGACAACATTGAGAGGTAGCCTCAGCTCAAACCTCTCTCGCAAGGGAACTAATACTAATGCATTTAAACTTCCGGCTAAGCCTTACCCAATTCAGGTATTGTGGTTGTACGGTAATTTTGGAATGGTATCGCATCCGAATCCAACCATCAGTTTTGTAAAGGTTTAAGGCTCATGCCTCAACATTTTCATCATCATAAACCATTTGTTTTTCTCAACACATGTCAAAACATCTCAATAGAATGACTCATCATTCCAAGGTTTTCTCAATTCATTTTCACCAAGTGTTCCCATCTAAAGTGACTCACGTTTTTATCTAACTCTAAACTACTAAGTTAAGAGTGTTCACTAAGGTGGAAAGATGGGATCAATCTCATGCCATAGAATCACATCTAAAGTTATCTAACTAGTTCAAGTTTTATACTCTTTATGCTACCTTCAAAACAAGTAAAGGACTTGGTGTAAAGTAAAGGAATTAAAGCTGGAAAAATAATACTTGGGGTAAGTAATAGTTAAAGTAGTATAACCAAGCATGCCTAATGCATCTTGCTTATTTTCTCTAGCTTAATTCTAGCTGGCTAACAATAGCTTGCCTTGGTTGGTGAAGTGGTTGAAGTTTTCTTCGTCCTCTTGATAGAACTCCTCCTCCTCGAAAGCTTGGTCGGTACTGTCGTCTATAAATACATACGGAGTACACAATCACCAAACAATACTTAACTAGTCTAATTATCAATCTAAGGCACACATTTGACGATCTATTATCATCACAAGCATCACAAGTTTTATAACTAGTTTCCTTCCTTTTATTTAAGAAAAGTAATTTCTACTCATTGAAAAATAACTAATATTTAATATTCACCACTTAAATATGGGATCATGTGGACACATGTCATCACCACATATTCTAACATGTGGGATGTGATTTAAGGGTTGGATCATAATTACTTTGGTTTAAGTTTAATATTTAATGATTTAAAGTGACTAGAAATGCATATATAGCATTATTTTGGTACTAGTGCAAAGTCACTGCATGTAAACCTTAATATTATTACATATTCAGATAGGTATGGTTAAATGTAATTTTTGAGAGTTGGAATCAACTCAAAATCTATCATGGTTGATTTTACAAAAATGTTTGAATGTGCAAAAGCTTCTGTCTTGTTATTTTTACCAGGAGAGGTCTCTAACTCTAATTGAATTAAATCCAACGGGCTTGGGTAGATCTTTTCAGTAGCTTTCTAACAAAATTGGAATCACTCCATTTGGATTGGTAGATCTCTCTGACTTGATTTTCAAACTAGGGGACAGAACTAAGTTCAAACTAAAATAGAAAAATCCTAATTTGAAATAAATGGGTCGTGCGGGAAGGTAAACGGGCCGGCCCAGTGACACTCCGCGGCGCGGGGCACAACTGACAGGGGGTTGCACCGGTCAGCGGCTCTTTACACGCGAATCGGTACGGGGCGATGTGGGGTCGTTAGATTAGAACTAGGATCTGTGGCTAGGGCTTGTCGTCGATGACGGACAGGTCGCCGACAAGGTCTAACCCTAGCGGCTCGGTGGGGGTGCTCAGGGGGCGTACCAGGGCTCCAACAACTGGTGGACGACGACGAGGTTATGGGTGGTCGCGGCAGCTCCTGGGGTGGTCGCAATCAGCAGGGCCCTTCTCCTCCAGAAGCGGCTAGCTCCGGTGAAATTCCAGCGACTACGAGATCGAGCGGCTCTAGGAGGAAGTGGGGACTGATCAGTGGCGAGAGGGGAGGTGAGTGGTGTGCAGAATAAGGCTGGGGTGGCCTCCTTATATAGGCTCGACGACGGGACAACACGGTGTGGTCAGGCGATGGTGGCGACATGGCTACGGGCTGCTAGCGGCATGGCTGCGAGCAGCGATCGATGCACGGTCTCCTGGCGGTGCTCTATGGTGTAATGGAGCTGCTAGGGGCGGTGGAAAATAGTCGGGCGGTGCTCACGCTCTGAGCGGCAGAGGCGGCGTTTGACACGGCGTGCGGTGGCTGCGGGTCAAACGGCGGCGAACGGGCATGTCCAGGCGGTTCCTGGGTTCGTGGCTGAGCGTTGAGCGCGGGCTGTGGTCGAGGTGCGAGGTATGCACGCTTGTCGGGCGCGGTGCTCTGGCACGTGCTCGGCATGGTGCAGATGCTCTAGGCGCGGCGCTGGGCGAGTGGTCCACGGCTTGGCTTTGCTCGGAGAGGGGACAGAGGGCGGCGATGTGGTCTGGTCTAGCTCCTAGACATGGCGAGAGAGAGGGGCGGTCGGCTGCGAGTTATCCGTGCTCGACCGGCGAGCATGGTGCTCAGGTGGCGCGGCACTGCTGCTGGGGACTAGGGGATGGGGTGATTATGGCTTGGTTAGATCAAATGGTGACAGAGGGAGTAATTTGAGGTCAAATGGGTTGCAAAACCCTGTAGAAAAAAGTGAGCTAAATACTAGGTGTGAATCCTGCCTGCCAAGTGTTTGTGAAAATGGCCGAAAGAAATTTAGTTTTGAGTTTTGAAAAGATTTTTGGTGGGTGTGTTAGTCATAAGCTTGATCATCTGTGGTTTCTTGGGTTTTGAAAATGGAGCTCATTTGAGTGGTTTTTGAATAAGTGGGATCTTCCCATATGAACTACATTCAAATTTCAAATGCCATTTAAAATTAATGTTTGAAATTTTTTGGCAGATCACAAAGTGGGCCTTGGTACATCATTACATGTACTAGCAAGGGGTGCAAAGATCCACATTTGTCTCTGTTAAGAATTGAGTCCTAGGAATATCCAAAGTAGGCATGTTGATTAAAATGGCAAAAATGACCATTTGGTTATTTTATTCATTTTGATTTGTTTTTCTTTGGGATTTGTTTGGGAATGATCTAGATGATGTTTATTTCACCTAAGAATCATTTTACAAGAAATGTACCACTTAATCATGGCAATTCAAAACAACTCCTATTTAAATGCATACACATATGAATGCTTTAATAATTTTAACTGAAAAAAGTTTTTGTTAACCCTAATTTAGATGACTTGGATCTTAATAGCCTTGGATTAAAGTTTTGGGATGTTACAGATGCAATGACTCAAGTGGGTCCATATGTGGTTTGTGAAAAGAACACACATGCAATGACTCAAGGGGATCCATGTGTGGTTTGTGGAAAGAACACACATGCAATGAACACTGGTGGATCCATATGCGGTTTGTAGAAAGAACACACATGCAATGACACTAGTGGATCCATATGTAGTTTGTGAAAAGAACAGACATGCAATGACTCTAGTGCTGGTTTTAGTATAATAACACACATGCAATGACTCTAGTGGGTCCATATGTGGTTTGTGAAAAGAACACACATGCAATGACTCTAGTGGATCCATAAGTGGTTTATGGAAAGAACACACATGCAGTGAACACTGGTGGATCCATATGTGATTTGTGAAAAGAACACACATGCAATGCCATTGGTTGATCCATATGTGGTTTGTGAAAAGAACACACATGCAATGCCAATGGTTAATCCATGTGTGGTTTGTAGAAAGAACACACATGCAATCACTCTAGTGGATCCATATGTGGTTTGTGGAAAAGAACACACATGCAATGACCACTGGTTGATCCATATGTGCTTTGTGGAAAGAACACACATGCAATGACACTGGTTGATCCATCTATGGTTTGTGGAAAGAACACATATGCAATGACTCTAGTGGGTCTATATGTGGTTGTGAAAACAACACACATGCAATGACTCTAGTGGATCCATATATGGTTTGTGGAAAAGAACACACATGCAAGGACTCAAGTGGGTCCATATGTGGTTTGCCAAAAGAACACACATGCAATGACTCGGGAGGATCCATGTGTGGTTTGTGAAAAGAACACACATGCAATGACTCTAGTGGATCCATATGTGGTTTGTGGAAAGAACACACATGCAATGACACAAGTGGGTCCATATGTGGTTTGTGAAAAGAACACAAATGCAATGACTCAGGGGGATCCATGTGTGGTTTGTGGACAAAACACACTTGCAATGAACACCGGTGGATCCATATGTGGTTTGTGGAAAGAACACACATGCAATGACACTGGTGGATCCATATGTGGTTTGTGAAAAGAACACACATGCAATGACTCTATTACTGGTTTTAGTATAAGCACACACATGCAATGACTCTAGTGGGTCCATATGTGGTCTGTGAAAATAACACACATGCAATGACTATAGTGGATCCATATGTGGTTTGTGGAAAAGAACATACACGCAATGAACACTGGTGGATCCATTTGTGGTTTGTGGAAAGAACACACATGCAGTGAACAGTGGTGGATCCATATGTGATTTGTGAAAAGAACACACATGCAATGCCATTGGTTGATCCATATGTGGTTTGTGAAAATAATAGACATGCAATGCCAATGGTTAATCAATGTGTGGTTTGTGGAAAGAACACACATGCAATGACTCTAGTGGATCCATATGTGGTTTGTGGAAAAAAACACACATGCAATGAGCACTGGTTGATCCATATGTGGTTTGTGGAAAGAACACACATGCAATGACACTGGTTGATCCATGTGTGGTTTGTGAAAAGAACACACATGCAATGACTCTAGTGGGTCCATATGTGGTTTGTGAAAAGAACACACATGCAATGACTCTAGTGGATCCATATGTGGTTTGTGGAAAAGAACACACATGCAATGAACACTGGTGGATCCATAAGTGGTTTGTGGAAAGAACACACATGCAACAACACTGGTGGATCCATATGTGGTTTGTGAAAAGAACACACATGCAATGACTCTAGTGCTGTTTTTAGTATAAGAACACACATGCAATGAATCTAGTGGTTCCATATGTGGTTTGTGAAAAGAACACACGTGCAATGACTCTAGTGGATCCATATGTGGTCCGCGGAAAGAACACACATGCAATAACCACTTATTGATCCATGTGTGGTTCATGACAGGAACACACATGCAATTAACACTGGTGGATCCATATGTGGTTCTTGACAGGAACACACATGCAATAACATTGGTTGATCCATGTGTGGTTCATGACAGGAACAGGCATGCAATGGCATTTGTTGATCCATATGTAGTTTGTGGAAAGAACACACATGCAATGACACTGGTTGATCCATATGTGGTTTGTGGAAAGAACACACATGCAATGACTCTGGTGGATCCATGTGTGGTTTTTGGAAAGAACACACATGCAATGCCATTAGTTGATCCATGTGTGGTTTGTGAAAAGAATACACATGCAATGCCATTGGTTGATCCATGTGTGGTTTGTGGAAAGAACACACATGCAATGCCATTGGTTAATCCATGTGTGGTTTGTGGAAATAACACAGATGCAATGACTCTAGTGGATCCATATGTGGTTTGTGGAAAATAACACACAAGCAATGACCACTCGTTGATCCATATGTGGTTTGTGGAATGAACACACATGCAATGACACTGGTTTATCCATGTGTGGTTTGTGGAAAGAACACACATGCAATGACTCTAGTGGATCCATATGTGGTTTGTGGAAAGAACACACATGCAATGACCACTGGTTGATCCATATGTGGTTTGTGGAAAGAACACACATGCAATGACACTGGTGGATACATATGTGGTTTGTGATAAGAACACACATGTAGTGACTCTAGTGCTGGTTCTAGTATAAGAACACACATGCAACGAGTCTAGTGGGTCCGTCTGCGGTTTGTGAAAAGAACACACTTGCAATGACTCTAATGGAACCATATGTGGTTTGTGGAACAGAACACACATGCAATGAACACTAGTGGATCCATAAGTGGTTTGTGGAAAGAACACACATGGAGTGAACACTGGTGGATCCATATGTGATTTGTGAAAAGAACACACATGCAATGCCATTGGTTTATCCAGATGTGGTTTGTGAAAAGAACACACATGCAATGACTCTAGTGGGTCCATATGTGGTTTCTGGAAAGAACACACATGCAATGACTCAAGTGGGTCCATATGTGGTTTGTGAAAAGAACACACATCCAATGACTTAGGGGGATCCATGTGTGATTTGTGGAAAAACACACATGGAATGAACACTAGTGGATCCATATGTGGTTTGTGTAAAGAACACACATGCAATGACACTGGTGGATCCATATGTGGTTTGTGAAAAGAACACACATTCAATGACTCTAGTGCTAGTTTTAGTATAAGAACACACATGCAATGACCATTTGTTGATCCATATATGGTTTGTGGAAAGAACACACATGCAATGACCACTAGTGTATCCATATGTGGTTTGTGGAAAGAACACACATGCAATGACACTGGTTGATCCATGTGTGGTTTGTAGAAAGAGCACACAAGCAACGAATCTAGTGTTGGTTTTAGTATAAGAACACGCATGCAATGACTCTAGTGGGTCCATATGTGGTTTGTGAAAAGAACACACATGCAATGACTCTAGTGGATCCATATGTGGTTTGTGGAAAGAACACACATGCAATGACTCTAGTGGGTCCATATGTGGTTCATGTCAGGAACACACATGCAATGACATTGGTTGATCCATATGTGGTTTGTGATAATAACACACATTCAATGCCATTGGTTAATCCATGTGTGGTTTGTGTAAAGAACACACATGCAATGACTCTAGTGGATCCATATGTGGTTTGTGGAAAGAACACACATGCAATGACACTGGTGGATACATATGTGGTTTGTGAAAAGAACACACATGCAGGGACTCTAGTGTTGGTTTTAGTATAAGAACATACATGCAATGACTCTAGTGGGTCCGTCTGCGGTTTGTGAAAAGAACACACTTGCAATGACTCTAATGGAACCATATGTGGTTTGTGGAACATAACACACATGCAATCAACACTAGTGGATCCATAAGTGGTTTGTGGAAAGAACACACATGCAGTGAACACTGGTGGATCCATATGTGATTTGTGAAAAGAACACACATGCAATGCCATTGGTTTATCCAGATGTGGTTTGTGAAAAGAACACACATGCAATGACTCTAGTGGGTCCATATGTGGTTTTTGGAAAGAACACACATGCAATGACTCAAGTGGGTCCATATGTGGTTTGTGAAAAGAACACACATCCAATGACTTAGGGGGATCCATGTGTGGTTTGTGGAAAAACACACATGCAATGAACACTAGTGGATCCATAAGTGGTTTGTGGAAAGAACACACATGCAATGACACTGGTGGATCCATATGTGGTTTGTGAAAAGAACACACATTCAATGACTCTAGTGCTAGTTTTAGTATAAGAACACACATGCAATGACCATTTGTTGATCCATATATGATTTGTGGAAAGAACACACATGCAATGACCACTGGTGTATCCATATGTGGTTTGTGGAAAGAACACACATGCAATGACACTGGTTGATCCATGTGTGGTTTGTAGAAAGAACACACAAGCAACGAATCTAGTGTTGGTTTTAGTATAAGAACACGCATGCAATGACTCTAGTGGGTCCATATGTGGTTTGTGAAAAGAACACACATGCAATGACTCTAGTGGATCCATATGTGGTTTGTGGAAAGAACACACATGCAATGACTCTAGTGGGTCCATATGCGGTTCATGTCAGGAACACACATGCAATGACATTGGTTGATCCATATGTGGTTTGTGACAATAACACACATTCAATGCCATTGGTTAATCCATGTGTGGTTTGTGGAAAGAACACACATGCAATGACTCTAGTGGATCCATATGTGGTTTGTGGAAAGAACACACATGCAATGACACTGGTGGATACATATGTGGTTTGTGAAAAGAACACACATGCAGGGACTCTAGTGTTGGTTTTAGTATAAGAACACACATGCAATGACTCTAGTGGGTCCGTCTGCGGTTTGTGAAAAGAACACACTTGCAATGACTCTAATGGAACCATATGTGGTTTGTGGAACAGAACACACATGCAATCAACACTAGTGGATCCATAAGTGGTTTGTGGAAAGAACACACATGCAGTGAACACTGGTGGATCCATATGTGATTTGTGAAAAGAACACACATGCAATGCCATTGGTTTATCCAGATGTGGTTTGTGAAAATAACACACATGCAATGACTCTAGTGGGTCCATATGTGGTTTTTGGAAAGAACACACATGCAATGACTCAAGTGGGTCCATATGTGGTTTGTGAAAAGAACACACATCCAATGACTTAGGGGGATCCATGTGTGGTTTGTGGAAAAACACACATGCAATGAACACTAGTGGATCCATAAGTGGTTTGTGGAAAGAACACACATGCAATGACATTGGTGGATCCATATGTGGTTTGTGAAAAGAACACACATTCAATGACTCTAGTGCTAGTTTTAGTATAAGAACACACATGCAATGACCATTTGTTGATCCATATATGGTTTGTGAAAAGAACACACATGCAATGACCACTGGTGTATCCATATGTGGTTTGTGGAAAGAACACACATGCAATGACACTGGTTGATCCATGTGTGGTTTGTAGAAAGAACACACAAGCAACGAATCTAGTGTTGGTTTTAGTATAAGAACACGCATGCAATGACTCTAGTGGGTCCATATGTGGTTTGTGAAAAGAACACAGATGCAATGACTCTAGTGGATCCATATGTGGTTTGTGGAAAGAACACACATGCAATGACTCTAGTGGGTCCATATGCGGTTCATGTCAGGAACACACATGCAATGACATTGATTGATCCATATGTGGTTTGTGACAATAACACACATGCAATGCCATTGGTTAATCCATGTGTGGTTTGTGGAAAGAACACACATGCAATGACTCTAGTGGATCCATATGTGGTTTGTGGAAAGAACACACATGCAATGACACTGGTGGATGCATATGTGGTTTGTGAAAAGAACACACATGCAATAACCACTGGTTGATCCATGTGTGGTTCATGACAGGAACACACATGCAATGAACACTGGTGGATCCATATGTGGTTCTTGACAGGAACACAGATGCAATGACTCTAGTGGGTCCATATGTGGTTTGTGAAAAGAACACACATGCAATGACTCTAGTGGATTCATATGTGGTTTGTGGAAAGAACACACATGCAATGACACTGGTTGATCCATATGTGGTTTGTGGAAAGAACACACATGCAATGACACTGGTTGATCCATGTGTGGTTTGTGGAAAGAACACACATGCAATGACTCTAGTGGATCCATGTGTCATTTGTGGAAAGAACACACATGCAATGCCATTGGTTGATCCATGTGTTATTTGTGAAAAGAATACACATGCAATGCCATTGGTTGATCCCTGTGTGGTTTGTGGAAAGAACACACATGCAATGCCATTGGTTAATCCATGTGTGGTTTGTGGAAAGAACACACATGCAATGACTCTAGTCGATCCATATGTGGTTTGTGGAAAATAACACACATGCAATGACCACTAGTTGATCCATATGTGGTTTGTGGAAAGAACACACATGCAATGACACTGGTTGATCCATGTGTGGTTTGTGGAAAGAACACACATGCAATGACTCTAGTGGATCCATATGTGGTTTGTGGAAAGAACACACATGCAATGACCACTAGTTAATCCATATGTGGTTTGTGGAAAGAACACACATGCAATGACACTGGTGGATCCATATGTGGTTTGTGAAAAGAACACACATGCAATGACTCTAGTGCTGGTTTTAGTATAAGAACACACTTGCAATGACTCTAGTGGGTCCATATGTGGTTTGTGAAAAGAACACACATGCAATGACTAGTGGATCCATATGTGGTTTGTGGAAAAGAACACACATGCAATCAACACTGGTGGATCTATAAGTGGTTTGTGGAAAGAACACACATGCAGTGAACACTGGTGGATCCATATGTGATTTGTGAAAAGAACACACATGCAATGCCATTGGTTGATCCATATGTGGTTTGTGAAAATAACACACATGCAATGCCATTGGTTAATCCATGTGTGGTTTGTGGAAAGAACACACATGCAATGACTCTAGTGGATCCATATGTGGTCTGCGTAAAGAACACACATGCAATAACCACTGGTTGATCCATATGTGGTTCATGACAGGAACACACATCCAATGAACAATGGTGGATCCATGTGTGGTTCATGACAGGAACACACATGCAATGACATTGGTTGATCCATATGTGGTTTGTGGAAAGAACACACATGCAATGACACTGGTTGATCCGTATGTGGTTTGTGGAAAGAACACACATGCAATGACACTGGTGGATCCAAATGTGGTTCATGACAGGAACACACATGCAATGGTTCTAGTGGATACATATGTGGTTTGTGGAAAGAACACACATGCAGTGAACTCTAGTGGATCTATCTTGGCATAATTTGATGTATGCCATGATGTATTTGATTGTAAAAGACAACCACTTTCCATTTATACTACTCAGCTTTGCCCTTGGTTTTTTGATACTACCTAGTTTTGCCCCCTATCTCTCTTTCGTAGAATCCCAAACCTGTGCCCACTCTGTCGGCTACGCCCTGATTGGTTGTCACAATTGTCACGCGGATCGTGCGCACCAACCATTGATCATGTGTGATCCAACGAGGCTCATTGCACACGTCGTGCCCTTCACAGGACAGCGCGAGAAAACACGGACGTCTCCCTCAACGAGACTTCTACAAGAAGGAACACGATGTCGTCAATGGAAAAAGTCCTCGAGTGGTCATGTTATGTTTAATCTAGTCTGCAAAGGCTACAAGTCTACTGCACGGCAACTGTTCATCCACGGCCCACGAGTTATACCATTTTTACTACGCAGCACGCCTACACTCTCACTTCCGACAGGCCCCCACCACACGAACCTTCCACACGGTAGCCGTAGCCGGAAGAGCTGCCTACCGGGGCCCTCGAGGAGGCCTAAACGTCCCCGCATTAAAAACCCAGCCTATCGGGTCCTCCATTCACACTCATCCACTACTCTCTCTTCCCTATCTAGGAAAACCCCACAATCTTGGACGTACTTGCACGGACCTTCTCCATGAAACCAGTGCGTGGGGGTGAGTGTCCGGGCATCGCGGCCGGGGTGGTGCCTCACGCGGCAGATCTGGAGGAGCATCACGCAGCACAAGGCGAGGAGGACGTGCAGCTAAACCCCTTGGGGGACCATGTGCTCGCGGTGCTGACGACTTCGGAGGCGCCGATGAGGGCGTGGAGTTCGACGAACATGCTCTTCTCGTGTACCCGGAGGTACATCTACTTCTACATGTTTCATGTTTTCAACTCGAGCTTAATCTATCCTGGCATCATAAAAAAATCTAGTCCTAATGATTAGATGCAACGTACGAACCGGTACATGGAGAGATCTAGTCTGTTCTGAATCAATCCATATTATTTATTTATTAATAAGTTACCAAGAACACAAACCACATTAATTTAGGAGCGAGATGGGAAGACGGCCGTAATGAACTGTTGAACCTGTATAGACATGTTATTGCATCGAAAGTAACTCGGAATGGTGGAGGAAATATATATTTATTATTTTGCTCATTTCGGTTTATATTCCATACATTACAGGTGGATTCAAGTGAGATGGACTCTGACAAGGAGAACAGGGACAACAAGAGCCACCATGTCATGAAGAAGCTAAAGAGCGGGATAATCCCTTTCCACACTCGACTTGGGGAGCTCAGGTGCCCTTTCTGTAAGAAAGGAGTCAACCCGAGGATTGCCAGCTTGATTCTGCATGCGGTTGGCATCGGTAAAAGCCTGGCTAGTAAACACAAGTCGGCGACCAAGGCTAAGCACGCTGCTTATGGAAAATTCCTGAGGGAGTATGTCAAGACCGGCCTAGTGTCCCCTTACTTAGGAATCAACAACTTCTAGCTGACCAACCCGTCACTGTGCTGGCCCGGCCTCTAATAATATTTAGTTCTCTCATCGTATCTAGACCGGGGATTTCTATTTCCGTACCCTTCAAAATATATTCAAGTTCATCTATTTATGGATTTAAAGTTCCGGTGGCATACTCGTTATTTTGCATGGATAGAGGGGTGCCCCCGACAGATATAAGGGTTATCCTATCCGCTAGATTACAGATGATCAACGGTTGGTGGGCACGATCCGTGTGACAACTGTCTCGACCAATCAGAGCGTAGCAGCGAAGATGAGCACAGGTGCGAGAGATGGATACAATGAGAGGGGAAAACCGAGTAGCGCTTAAGAACCAAGGGAAAAACCAAGTAGAACTTAAAAACCAAGGGCAAAACTGAGTAGAACTTAAAAACCAAGGGCAAGAGTGACAAATGGATTCAAATAGAAAATAGAAAATGATTTAAAAATGGAACCAAACCGCCAGTGTTACACTCGAGGGAAAAACTGAGTACAACTGAATCGCCAGGGTTAGACACGAGGGAAAAAACACGACTCACGGTACGCGTGTGCGGTGCACGGGGCGGTAGCGGACACTTGTGACCGTGCATGGTGTATTAGCGTACGCGGTGCATGGTAGTGCAACGAAACGTCGCTTCCCTTCCTTTAATAGAGGCCTCCCCACTCCCACTCATCACGCACTCGCTCACTCAACCGTCTCTACTGTCCCATCACCTTCTGTAAACGCCCAACAAAACTCCAACCATGCCGGTGATGGAGAAGAACGGCGCGGTGGCCATCGACGCCTCCAAGGCCGCCGGCGAGGAGCCCCCCGTCCCCGTACAGACCCCCGTCCCCATCCCCGCATCCACCGTAGCCGCCGGCGAGGAGGCCCTCGCCGGTCTCGGACAGATCCCACTCAGCTGGGACCCCTACGAGGAGGTTGTCTACATAAGGCTGGAGAACTCCTACGACATCAGCATCGCTGACCCATGGTTAGAGGTAACCAGGGTTTTCTCCCCTTCCCTTGTTCTTCCCCCGTTCCCATCGTTGGATGCTAGATCGTATGTTATTAGGGCTCGGCTGTTCGTATTTTTACAGTAGCTAATCCTCTTGTGTTAGATCTCGATTTTCGATGAATCCCCCTGTTCGTAGTTGGGATCAGTATTCGATTTGGTTTGAGATTTGGGGAATAATTGGGAGATCTCATTCGGTTAATTTATGCAAAAAATCAATCCCGATAATCAAAGTATCTCAATCATGTCCTTATTTCACTCTACTGTTTTTTTCCAACAAGAGGATAGCAGCGACCTCCACAGCGACGAGTCTAAGGACAACAAGACTCGTCATGTACTAAGGAGGCTAAAGTCCGGTCAGTACAACAACTTCTTCGACGGCGACGTGTACAGGTTCCCCTTCTGCCCTACCAGGAGGCTCCACGCCACGAACTTCAACTCTCTCGTGAAGCATGCCGAGGACATGAGGACCTGCGGCGAGTCCGTGAACGTCCACGACTTCATGGTCAAGCACCAGGCGCTCGGTCTTCACCTCTGCAACCTCCAGAAGGTGGCTATCTAGGAGGGTCGCATGCCCCCGATCAGACCCAAGGCGCCCAAGGTCAAGGGGCTGGGCAGCAAGAAGTGGAGGAGGCGCCAGAGGGAGGAAGAGGATGCCCTCCTAGCAAAGGCCATGAGGGGCCACTGATCAGCTGCTGCTGCTGCTATAAAGTAGCTTCTTTTGTCTTGTCTGTGTTGAACCTGTCAGCTGCTGCTACTTCTGAGTAGCCTAATTGTCGAACCTCGTTAAGTACCATACTATATAACCTATATTAGGTGCTTTATCTACATCTGCTCTGTTTTCTGAATTTATTTATGGTGCTGGTTTGTTTTGCTGCTCTAGATTTGCTACTAGATTGGGGAAAAATGAGGGCAAAAGGAACAATGAATGAAGAGAGAAGCTGCTCTAGATTCCCTACCTTTTTGGAAAAAAAATACAATAGTTAGAGAGAGAGGGGAAAGGCGCTCTTAAAAGTCCGAATAACAAAAAAAACTTCCAATTTAGGCGTCAGGGCGCACTTAACGGCCAAGCCTTTGACCAGACGCCACCCTCCTCTGAGCGCATGTGAGGGCTTCGGAATATCGGGAGGGCAAAAGTGAGGACAAACGAGACACAATGTTGCTATAGCTAAATCTTACAAAAAGTTGAATTTGGCTTTACCATGCAATTTGGCTAGATCTCCACAATGTAGCTATTCTAAATCCCTAAACTATGTGGTGCGTTGAAACCTAATGCTTTTCCACCGACACGTGTGTTGCAAAGTTGCTTGATCGTGCATGCTTACACAAGTGGCCTACAGAGACACTTATAGAAGCATGGGAAAACGAGCTTCATTTTGGCAAATTCTGGACAAGATTTGTGCAATCGGCAGGCCTGGTCGGCTGGGCAACTGCCCCGGGGTGCAGGGATGCTAGGTCCATGTCTATGCTTACACTTCTTAAACTTGTTAGGAATAATAGTTGTACACTTCCTTATGTCCTGTCACATTACGTCGTGTCAGCACCTCTCACCCGCTGCGGATCGGCAACGGGACGGTGGTCTACGTGACCGGTCTCTGCCATGCCAAAGCCATATCGCACACCCGTCCCATCGCCTACCGGGACGGATGCTAATCGCTAGGATTGGAAACCAACTGTGCTCTCCTGGTTAAACTTGCCTCCACATGGGTATGAACGAAATATTGGTAAACGCAATTTAAGCATCGCCTTCTGTCTCCTCAGCACATCACTGTGCAAAAATCCCCAACTCATTCCTTCCGCCGCCCTCCATCGCTGCCGCAGCCACCGCAAGAACCATCGACGCTGCCGCAGGCACCGCCTCCGCTGGGCCATACCACCGCAACAGATCACTCCACCGCCACGCCCAGTCCCAGCCACCGCTACTTACCCTAGGCCATCGCCGCCGCATTAGCTGCTGCCATGGACACAGAGTACAACGTGTTCAGCGACGGGAGCGACTTCACTGATGAGTACACCGTCACCGCCCATGGCACTACCAAGCTGATGGTCGTCCACACAAATGTGTCAGCGGAGGTCGCCAAGGTCATCGCAATGTATGAGCGGTGGCTACAGGAGCCGATGGACAAGTACAAGATCGTCGGCCTTGACCTCGAGTATACCGGAGATAGGAAGAGGACGGTGCTTTTGCAGCTGTCCATGCGCAACCACTGCCTCCTATACCACGTATGTAGGGCCAAATCTGTATGCCCGGAGCTTCGCGAGTTCCTAGACAGGAGGGAGATCTACTTCGCTAGCGTCAACATCAAGAACGACACTCTGAAGCTAGAGCGGGATCTCCTCGTTCATGTCGTCAATCACGTCGATCTCCAACGTTTGTGGAGGTACCCGGATGGTGGTACGGGGAAAGCCGGCATGGATAGACTCGCTGCCGACATCATTGACCGCGAGTATGTCGGCATGAAAGTCGAGTTCTCGAAGCACCTACACGAGCGATGGGAGTGGAGGCACCCGGATTACGATGCGATCAAGTGTGCAGCCATGGATGCGTATGTCTTCTACGAGATGCTCAACAGGATCTGGCGAGTGGGTGAGTGTGTTGTTTACCACTACTAGTTTCGCATTTCGTTCCTAGTTTTATCTCGCCTCTATTTTATCTCGCATGTATTTTCTAAGCATTTCGTGTGTAAGAACCAAGCTCGTATGATCCCTGTGCTATGAGCTACTTAACCTGCATGAATTACATTCCCCCTTTTGTATGCTCAACATTCATTCTTACAAATTCTGTCTGTGCCATTTGCATGCGGCAGAATCCAGGACTGACATGCATAAGGTGTGATACAGTCATAAGTCATAACCAAACCCAGATTATAGCGAAGGATACAGTCATAACGAATCCCAGATTATAGTTTGACAAAGGTAATACACAGCAGTTCGTAATTGCTCACATAGTGTACTTCTGAAATAACATGTTTTCATAAACACAACAATCATGCACTAAAAGTCTATATCCCAGCCTGTTGGAGAAGGCAACCGATCCCAGGATGCCTTCGATCGCTTGCCCTGGCTTGTAGATTCATCTACATTCTAGCATCTGGGGCAAACAACCTGCCTTGGTGGTGGTTCAATGATGCGATGCCTGGAACGATATTTTACAATCTGGCGATACAGCTCATGGCTAACATACCCGTCAATTGCGGCATACTTCAAATTAGGTTCAGAAAGTGGCTTATCCTCCCAGTAATCATTCCCTAAACGCCTCCACGAACATCTCGGCAATTTGCCCTTCATGTTAGCGTACCACGGGTCGATGAGTTCAGAGGCAAGAGCGGCCATCCTGATCTTGCTGCCCTTCATCCCTGGGATCCAGTAAATTTCCTAGGTGTCCACTCTACACTCCTTTGGGATTCTAATGTTGATAGTCGGGCTTTCAAGCAGTTTAGTGTCATTCGTGATGTGAACAGTAGTAAATGTTATGTGCTGGTTCACGAGAAAGTCATGAAACAGATCCCTAATGCTTTCGCCCCACCTGCATGAAAATGAATTCAGACAAATAATATAGCAATAACTTTTGCAAACAGACAGTTCAGGAACAAAAAGACAGCAAATTCTACAAGATCCCGTCAGCCCCCTTCTCGCAAAAAGGCTGGTATACAAGGACGTGCCCCTTCATGGAGAGTTGCACCATGGCGATCCTACGGTGATCGTGGCTGTACTCGAGGTTGAGACCTACGAACCTGTTTTCTTCGAAATGTAGCCAACTCGTGTAATTATTCAGAGTGTTCCTCACCGTCTGAGGGTCGGTAGTGTAGACAACATCGATCTTCTTCCCGCCATGTACTTCTATGTCAAAGTGCGCAGTTTCTTGCCTGCCATCGTTTCGGACGTCCGGAGAGTCCATGACTACATGAAGGAGGGAAATGATATGGAGGAAGAGGGTGATGCGGTGGTGGAGGAAATGGATGAGGCCATGGAGGAGAAAGACGATGAGGTCGTGGAGGAGGAAATGAGACGGAGAAGTGAAAGATTGGAACTTCCCTTACCAATATCTAGAATGGTGCACGACCGTTCGTAGTAGGGTGAAGGTTGAGAAAAACGACGGTTTTACACGTTGATGCTAGCGCTTCCTAAAATTTGTTCTGCGCCACTTGCATGCGGTGGAATCGAGGTCTGCCATGCACGATCCAAGTCAAACATAGGCACGTTTGTGCGTGCCGACCTTCACTCACTGACAGGCGGGCCGCACATTTCTCTCTCTTACAATTTATTTTTTCACTTCCTCTAGACGGTTCTGGTGCCCGCCCTCAATAATTACGCCCCCCTTCCTTGTCTTCCACACGGACGAGAACCTGCAGCGGCGGCGGTTCCTTGCAGATTCACTCCCCACTCGAACAACTGCCCCATCCCTGATTCCATCCCCTCTCGAATCCATCCGCCTCCTTATCACAACGCCTCCATCCCTGATTCCATACTCCATTTGCCGCTATGGGTAGAGCTTGGGGTAGCAGCAGGCTGAAGCGAAAGGCATGCGACGACGACGCGGATGGCCAGGGCAACCGCCACCGCGAGGATTGGGGATGGCTGAACCTCAGCGCCACGAACGTGCACAGGATCGCCTCGGGGTTGGACATCATCTCTGTCGGTCGCCTCGCTCGCTGCATCCCTGGCTACGGCTTCACGATGCGGGACATGGACGAACAACCATTCGGCACGCCATGCCTTCTTTACCCTGATAACAGCAAATGGCCAGATGACCGCGATGGCCATGTAAGTTCCAGTATCTAGCTTATTTGTTCAGTTATATCGTTGATTCATATATGTGAACTCTCATCGGAATCCTATGTTCCTTTCGTCGAACGTGTTGTGTGCACACGCAATTTGAACAAATCGAACCATTTAAGACTATTCTGTACAGCGGAAGCTCTGCTCGTATCTGATATTCTGGTATTTTCGTAGTGACACAGTCTTACTTTACGTGATAGACGAGTTGTCAATTTCGATTTTGCAATGGAATGCCTGCTAGGTGATATTCTGTTTCCTAAAATAAAAACAAACAGATTAGACGATTTAAGGCTATTATGCCCCGAGCTATTTATGATCATCGTCAGGAGTTTGTTCTGGGGGCTATGTTACTACTCCATATATTGGGTATCTTCGTAGTGACACATGCACAATTTAGGCGATATTTGAGGAGACACTCGTATTTAGGCGATATTTTGTGTACTTTAATCTGAAGGTCCAGTTGTCAAATTGTATTTGCAATGGAATCCATGCTAGGTGATTGTACCAACTGACAACAAACTCTGCAGAATATTCATGCAAAACTGATGCTGCTAGATAAGTGGTCTAAATCAGTAGTGGTGAATATCAAGGAAGAAGAAGAGACGGAAATGGAAGATGACCAGAACTGGGTGGGTGGCAACGGCGAGTGGCTGGTCCTTTTATCACAGGATGGGAGTACTTGGACTCTAAAAAATGGCTACAGATCGGTGAGACTTGCATTGGAGGGTGTCGGCATTATTGCATTCAACAACAGGTGGCCGCCGCCCATTTCCGAATTCGCTTACAGGTTCAACATGGCAGAACTTGACCTGCTGAAGGTACAACTCCCACATAGACCGCAGGAGGGGGCGTGGAAGACCTAGGAGTACGACCTCTTAGCGGTGTTTGACAAGGCAATCACATTCATTAGATGCCCAGAAGACAAGGAATGGATAGTCTTGCGCGACGACTTCCTGTGGCCGAAGAAGTATGTCGACGCCGTCTTCACTTACAGCTACTCTTCGTACAAACCGCAATGCATTTATGCGGTCACTGAACCTAGCGGCGACGTGTGTGTTTGGGAGCCATCCTTTTGGGGTGAGTCATGGTGTCATATAGCATGTAAAATCCCATTCAAAATTCTGCTTACTGACTGTAAGTAACACGCAGGTACCCACGCAGCCCTACGCATCATTCCAGCTCCGGTCATCGAAGATGCAGTAGCAGATGCTGAACTTGGGACACGGCGCTGGTTCCTGGCACCTCTCGGAGGCGACACGGAACAGGATGATGAACTCATGTGGATTCATATCAGGGGAGCACTAAAAAGCATTGGTGACACAATAGAACATATGGGGACACAACTTTCTTGATACCCATCGCTGTGGTGTCACATTTTCTCGAGGTCCGCATCCCCATCGAAAGACCCAGTAGAGCAAGTCTGGAGCAGTGTCGACAATCTGAAGGGACAATCTGTGTTTCTTGGGATCAATTACCCTTTCTTTGTCGGAGCCCCTGGAGCTATTGAACCTGTAATTGCTCAGGCAACCCTGGCTCCTGATGCTGCTGCTGCTGGTGTTGGTGGTGGTGGAGCTGACGAAGAACTAGCTGTTGCTGCTCCTGGTGAAGCTGACGAAATACTTGGTGATGCTGCTACTAGTGAAGCTGACGAAATACCTACTAATGGTACTGCTGGTGAAGCTGAAGAAATACCTGTTGAGGCTGCTGCTGGTGAAGCTGACGAAATACCTCCTGAGGCTACTGCTGGAGTCCAGGAAGAACATGCTGGTGTTGTTGCTGAGGTGTCAGCACTTCTAGTGTTTATAGCATACTATGTGTTTGCTGCACACTCACGCGCCTATCATGTTGACACTCCAGATCCGACCTGGAGCCGAATCCATGTCGGGGGGAGGGGGCCTACAATTGGCTCATCTGTGGGGTCGTACGATTTGATGGAGAATGCCCGACGGCCAAATGCAGCATTCTGGTTCGTTCCAACGATACCACCAGCTCCAGGGACCTAGTGCTCATACTGGCAGATCCGATGAACCATTTGTCTTTATCTTTATCATTAGTTACGCTTATTTGTGTAAAGACTAAGCTGTGCTTATTTGTGTAAGACTAAGTTAGGCCTAACTGCGTAATATTCAGTGAAGCCCAGCTTTTCTTTCCACGCCCATAACAACAGAATTGCAGCATAGAACATACAAAGGTAATGTGCATACTAGGCATTTTTGCTCAGGATAACAACCACTCCAAGCAAATGATACATGGTGTACGCATTTGAACTCATCACTAGAATGTGCCACCTATTGATGATTGATGACATGGATCTAGCTTTTCTGCGTGTATTTGCATTGAATCGCTCATTGATTTGTTCACATATTTTTTGGCAATGGCTGATGAACTCCACTCTCTTGGTAACTTGCTTCGTTAGCGAGCACTTGTTGATGCAATGCAAAGTACAGAACATGGTCGTCATCATCATTCCATTTAGGTTCTCTATGTTTTGTCATCACGGAGTTACTAATTTCAAATGAAAATCTAGTAAACAACATATGTGTACATTGTTAGAGTATGCTACGGCCATGGTACATACATGTTTTTCTACAATCACAAGAAGAAAACTTGGTGCATTTTCACCTTGTTGGCGTTGTGCCGAACTGGGTGGATGCGGCTTTGGGGTTCGGAGAGGAAGGCTCCGTGGCTGGTGCGTGTGTGACCACGGAAACGGTGAGCTCGGATTCTAGAGGAGGCCAACAGGACCGAGCATGGTCGGCATGGTGACAGATCTCACCCGGGAATGAATTCCCGTCCCCGCATCGTGCCATGGGTGTGGCCATGGTGAGGGCGAGCTCTGATTCGGGATGGGGAGGAGAACGGGGCCAAGCAGGTTCGTCCAAGTCCTAGCTCCGCGCCACGACCACGACCACAGATTGCCGCCCCAGAGGAAGAAGAAGATGCGTAAAGGATGCATGCGCCAACGCTGCAAGCCTACATGGCAGCCACGACGATAGCGACATAACATCGAAAGCTGACAGGGGGCCCAACTTAACGGTCGTTAGCCTGATATTTTGTATTGAAACATAAAGTTGAATTCGTGCCGAAAAAGACCCTCTGAGTATTTGGCACGCCAACTTTGGGCAACGCAGCTGATTGTAAGCAACTTGGGTACCGCGTTGCCTGGGCGCCCCAACTTTCGGGCCGCAAAATGATATTCTCCAAACCATGGTCACAGAGACCAAAAACACATAGGAAAGCATCTTCCACATTGCATGTTGCACCGGTGTAGCAGAAGTGGCATCACAGAATCCACTGGAGTATGTGTGGTCATGTGGATCAATGTGGTTTAGGAAAATAACACATGCAATGACTCTAGTGGATTAATCTGCTTTAGGAAAAGAACACATTGAATGACTCTAGGGGATCAATGTGGTTTAGGAAAAGAACACATGTAATAACTCTAGGGACTCCATGTGTAAAACCATGGTCACAGAGACCAAAAACACTTAGTAAAGCAGCTTCCACGTTGCATGTTGTACCCGTGTGGCAGAAGTTGCATCACAGAATTCACTGGAGTGTGTGTGGTCATGTGGATCAATATTAGTTAGGAAAAGAACTCATGCAATGCCTCTAGTGTATCAATGTGGTTTAGTAAAAGAACACATGCAATGACTCTAGGGGATCAATGTGGCATAGGAAAAGAACACATGCAATGACTCTAGGGACTCCATGTGTCAAACCATGGTCATATAGACCAAAAACACTTAGGAAAGCAGCTTCCACATTGCATGTTACTCTAGTGTGGCAGAAGTTGCATCACAAAATCCACTAGAGTGTGTGTGGTCATGTGGATCAATGTGGTTTAGGAAAATAGCACATGCAATGAATCTAGGGGATCAATGTGGTTTAGGAAAAGAACACATGCGATGACTCTAGGGACCCCATGTGTCAAACCATGGTCACAGAGACAAAAGCACTTAGGAAAGCAGCTTCCACATTACAAGTTGCACCGGTGTGGCAGAAGTTGTAACACAAAATCCACTAGAGAGTGCGTGGTCATGTGGATCCATGTGGTTTAGGAAAATAACACATGCAATGTCTTTAGTGGATCAATGTGGTTTAGGAAAAGAACACATGCAATGACTCTAGGGGATCAATGTGGTTTAGGAAAAGAACACATGCAGTAACTATAGGGACTCAATGTGTCAAACCATGGTCACACAGACCAAAAACACATAGGAAAGCAGATTCCACATTGCATGTTGCACTAGTGTGGCAGAAGTTGCATCACAGAATCCACTGGAGCGTGTGGTCATGTGGATCAATGTGGTTTAGGAAAATAACACATGCAATGACTCTGGGGGATCAATGTTGTTTAGGAAAAGAACACTTGCAATGACTCTAGGGGATCAATATTTCAAACCAAGATCACAAAGACCAAAAACACATTGGAAAGCAGCTTCCACATTGCATGTCGAACCGGTGTGGCAGAAGTTGCATCACAGAATCCACTGGAGTATGTGTGGTCATGTGGATCAATGTGGTTTAGGAAAATAAAACATGCAATCACTCTAGTGGATCAATATGGTTTAGGAAAAGAACACATTCAATGACTCTAGGGGATCAATATGTTAAACCATGTTCACAGAGACGAAAAATAGATAGGAAAGTAGATTCCACATTGCATGTTGCACCAGTGTGGCAGAAGTTGCATCATAGAATCTACTAAGTGTGTGTGGTCATGTAGATCAATGTGGTCTAGGAAAAGAAACACATGCAATGACTCTAGGGAATCAATGTGGTTTGGGAAAAGAACACATGTAATGACTATAGGGGATCAATATGTAAAACCATGGTCATAGAGACCAAAAACACTTAGTAAAGCAGCTTCCACATTGTATGTTGTACCAGTGTGGCAGAAGTTGCATCACAGAATCCACTGGAGTGTGTGTGTGGTCATGTGGATCAATATTAGTTAGGAAACGAACTCATGCAATGCCTCTAGTGGATCAATGTGGTTTAGTAAAAGAACACATGCAATGACTCTTGGGGATCAATGTGGTATAGGAAAGGAATACATGCAATGACTCTAGGGACTCATGTGTCAAACCAGGGTCATATAGACCAAAAACACTTAGGAAAGCAGATTCCACATTGCATGTTGCACCAGTGTGGCGGAAGTTGCATCACAAAATCCACTAGAGTGTGTGTGGTCATGTGGATCAATGTGGTTTAGGAAAATAACACATGCAATGATTCTTGGGGATCAATGTGGATTAGGAAAAGAACACATGCAATGACTCTAGGGATCCCATGTGTCAAACCATGATCACAGAGACCAAAAACACTTAGGAAAGCAGCTTCCACATTCCATGTTGCAGCGGTGTGGCAGAAGTTGTAACACAAAATCCACAAGAGAGTGCGTGGTCATGTGGATCAATGTGGTTTAGGAAAATAACACATGCAATGACTCTAGTGGATCAATGTGTTTTAGGAAAAGAACACATGCAATGACTCTAGGGGATCAATGTGGTTCAGGAAAAGAACACATGCAAGAACTCTAGGGACTCAATGTGTCAAACCATGGTCACACAGACCAAAAACACATAGGCAAGCAGATTCCACATTGCATGTTGCACTAGTGTGGCAGAAGTTGCATCACAGAATCCACTGGAGCGTGTGGTCATGTGGATCAATGTGGTTTAGGGAAATAACACATGCAATGACTCTAGGGGCTCAATGTTGTTTAGGAAAATAACACTTGTAATGACTCTAGGGGATCAATATTTCAAACCAAGATCACACAGACCAAAAACATATTGGAAAGCAGCTTCCACATTGCATGTCGCACCGGTGTGGCAGAAGTTGCATCACAGAATCCACTGGAGTATATGTGGTCATGTGGATCAATGTGGTTTAGGAAAATAACACATTCAATGACTCTAGTGGATCAATATGGTTTAGGAAAAGAATACATGCAACGACTCTAGGGGATCAATATGTTAAAGCATGTTCACAGAGATCAAAACAGATTGGAAAGCAGATCCCACATTGCATGTTGCACCGGTGTGGTAGAAGTTGCATCATAGAATCTACCTGTGTGTGTGTGGTCATGTCGATCAATGTGGTCTAGGAAAAGAAACACATGCAATAACTCTAGGGGATCAATGTGGTTTAGGAAAAGAACACATGCAATGACTATAGGGGATCAATATGTCAAACCATGGTCACAGAGACCAAAAACACATAGGAAAGCAGCTTCCACATTGCATGTTGCCCCGATGTGGTAGAAGTTGCATCACAGAATCCACTGGCGTATGTGTGGTCATGTGGATCAATGTGGCTTAGGAAAATAACACACTCTATTGGATTAATGTGGTTTAGGAAAAGAACACATGCAATGACTCTAGGGGATCAATGTGGTTTAGGAAAAGAACACATGTAATAACTCTAGGGACTCCATGTGTAAAACCATGGTCACATAGACCAAAAACACTAAGTAAAGTAGCTTCCACATTGCATGTTGTACCAGTGTGGCAGAAGTTGTATCATAGAATCCACTGGAGTGTGTGTGGTCATGTGGATGAATATTAGTTAGAAAAAGAACACATGCAATGACTCTAGTGGATCAATGTAGTTTAGTAAAAGAATACATGTAATGACTCTAGGGGATCAATGTGGTATAGAAAAGAACACATGCCATGACTCTAGGGACTCCATGTGTCAATCCATGGTCATAGAGACAAAAACACTTAGGAAAGTAGCTTCCACACTGCATGTTGCACTAGTGTGGCAGAAATTGCATCACAGAATCCACTAGAGTGTGTGTGGTCATGTGTATCAATGTGGTTTAGGAAAATCACACATGCAATGACTCTAGGCGATCAATGTGGATTAGGAAAAGAACACATGCAATGACTCTAGGGACTCCATGTGTCAAACCATGCTCACAAAGACCAAAAACACATAGGAAAGTAGATTCCACATTGCATGTTGCACCAGTGTGGAGAAGTTGCATCTCAAAATCCACTAGAGTTGGTGTGGTCATGTGGATCAATGTTGTTTGGGAAAAGAACACATGCAATGACTCTAGGGGATCAATGTGGTTTAGGAAAAAATACATGCAATGACTCTAGGGACCCCGTGTGTCAAACCATGGTCACAGAGAGCAAAAACACTTAGGAAAGTAGCTTCCATATTTCATGTTTCATAGGTGTGGCAGAAGTTGCAACATGAAATCCACTAGAGTGAGCGTGGTCATGTGGATCAATGTGGTCTAGGAAAGTAACACATGCAATGACTCTAGTGGATTAATGTGGTTTAGGAAAAGAACACATGTAATGACTATAGGGTATAAATGTGTCAAACCGTGGTCACAGAAACCAAAAATACATAGGAAAGAAGCTTCCATATTGCATGTTGCACCAGTATGGCAGAAGTTGCATCACAGACTCTACTGGAGTGTGTGGTCATGTGGATCAATGTAGTATAGGAAAAGAACACATGCAATGACTCTAGGGATCAATGTGGTTTAGGAAAAGAACACATGCAATGTTTCTAGGGGATCAATGTGGTTTAGGAAAATAACACATGCAATGACTCTAGGGGATCAATGTGGTATAGCAAAATAACACATGCAATGATTCTAGGGACTCCATGTGTCAAAACATGGTCACAGAGACCAAAAACACATAGGGAAGCAGATTCCACATTGCATGTTGCACCAGTGTGGCAGAAGTTGCATCACAAAATCCACTAGACTGTGTGTGGTCATGTGGATCAATGTGGTTTAGGAAAATAACAAATGCAATGACTCTAGGGGATCAATATGGCTAAGGAAGATAACACATGCAATGACTCTAGGGACCCCATGTGTCAAACCATGGTCTCAGATACCGAAAACACTTAGGAAAGCAGCTTCCACATTGCATGTTGCACCTGTGTGGCATAAGTTGCAACACAAAGTCCACTGGAGTGTGCGTGGTCATGTGGATCAATGTGCTTTAGGAAAATAACACATGCGATGACTCTAGTGGGTCAATGTGGTTTAGGAAAAGAAACACATGCAATGACTCTAGGGGATCAATGTGGTTTAGGAAAAGAATACATGCAATACCTCTAGGGACTCAATGTGTCAAACCATGGCCACATAGACCAAAAACACATAGGAAAGCAGATTCCACATTGCATGTTGCACTAGTGTGGTAGAAGTTGCATCACAGAATCCACTGGAGTGTGTGGTCACGTGGATCAATGTGGTTTAGGATAAGAACACATGCAATGACTCTAGGTGATCAATGTTGTTTAGGAAAAGAACACCTGCAATGCATCTAGTGGATCAATATATCAAACCAAGGTCACAAAGACCAAAAACACATTGGAAAGCAGCTTCCATATTGCATGTCGCACTGGTGTGGCAGAAGTTGCATCACAGAATCCACTGGAGTATGTGTGGTCATGTGGACCAATGTGGTTTTGGAAAATAACACATGTAATGACTCTAGTGGATCAATATGGTGTAGGAAAAGAACACATGCAATAACTCTAGGGGATCAATATGTTAAACCATGTTCATAGAGACCACAAACAGATAGGAAAGCAAATTCCACATTGCATGTTGCACTAGTGTGGTAGAAGTTGCATCATAGAATCTATTGGAGTGTGTGTGGTCATGTGGATCAATGTGGTCTAGGAAAATAAACACATGCAATGACTCTAGGGGATCAATGTGCTTTAGGAAAAGAACACATGCAATGACTGATACGTTGCAAACGTATCTATAATTTTTGATGTTCCACGCTTGGTTTTCATCTACTTTCTTATGTTTTTCCCACACTTTGGAGTATTTTTATACACTTTCTGGGACTAACCTATTAACAAGATGCCACGGTGCCAGTCGCCTATTTTCTGCTGTTTTTGGTTCTAGGAAAGTCAGAAAATGAATATTCTCGGAATTGGACCAGACATGTGCCAAAGTCCATATTTTACCGGAAGACTCACGGAGCCAGAAGACGAGACAGAGAGGGGCCACAGGGCGCGCGGGTAGCCCTAGGCTGCACCAGGGCATGGTGTAGGCCCCCTGGCCGGCCACCGACCTTGCCCCTTCACCTATAAGAAGCCTCCGATGCAAAAACCCTAAATAGAACAGCCTCCAGCCACGAAAAGTTCTGCAGCGCCGCCGCCACCGAAGGGGAGATTCGTGGGACAGAAAGTCTCTGTTCCGGCACCCTGCCGGGACAGGGAAGTGCCCCCGGAGCCATCTCCATCGATCTCCACCGCCATCTCCATCGCCGTTGCTGATTCCCATGATGATGAGGGAGTAGTTGTCTCTCGAGGCTAAGGGTTCTACCGGTAGCTATGTGTTCATCTCTCTCTCTCTCTATGCATGATAATATTGTGATCATGAGCTTTGTAATCAAGTAGATCTACCTTTCTACTCAAATTCTTTAATAGATCTTTGGCTCTCCTCATGTGTGTGAAAGTTACAACGTGCACACCATGGTGGCACATAGGCTAGAGATTACAAATACTTGTTATGAGTTATATTTGGAGTTGGATGTTTCTATGAAATTGTGGTGTTTATTGGAACCATCCAGATCTCAAGGTGACAGTGTGGGGTTACCTAGATGTGGAAAGAGAACTTTGAGTAGTGCTGTTATAGCCCTACTATGGATTAGAGTGTCCAACCGGAGAGTAGTTCAGAGTAGTATCATAAAGAGAAGATATTTATATGAGAGTGTTCACTAGTGAAAGTATGATCCCTAGGCCTTGTTTCTAAGCATTGAAACTTCGTTTACAACTAGCTATGTTACATGTTTGCTTGCTTCCATCTTTATTTCAGTTTGCCTTTAGTCTCTTCCACACCATCAAGCTATTTTCTAGCACCATTGTCTTTTATCCATACCGCTTGTATTTCACTATCTCTTCACCGAACTAGTCCACCTATACACCTGACAAGTGTATTGGGTGTGTTGGGGACATAAGAGACTTCTTGTATCTTGATTCCAGGGCTGCTTGAGAGAGGATACCTTTGACCACTTCCTCCCTGGGTTCGATAAACCTTAGGTGATCCACTTAAGGGAAACTTGCTGCTGTACGACAAACCTCTGCACTTGGAGGGCCAACAACTGTCTACAAGAATAGAAGTGCGTAGACATCAAGCTATTTTCTGGCGTTGTTGCCGGGGAGGTAAGGTAAAAGGTACTCACATGCTCTGGCTACTAAACTATCTTCTAGTACTGTTGCTGGTGTGTGAGTGCTCGAAGTTATTTCCTTTAGATTCTGCAATTATATCTTTTTGTTTCTTGTTTTTATTTTCACTAGTTAGGCTTAATGGAAAACAACAACAAAAATAGAGAGCTTTATAGTATTTGTCTTGAGTTAGGACATGAAGTGTTTGAAGAGAAAATTTAAAAACCTATGGAACTTTATTTTCATGCTAATAGCAATGTTGTTAGTATGAATTCTTTGGACACCATCATTGCTAATACTGTGGAAAATTCTAAGCTTGGGGAAGCTAGTTTTTATGAAAATGATCTTTTAAGTCCCCCAAGCACGGAGGAGAAAATTTACTTTGATGATACTATGCCTCCAATATATGATGATTACAATGATGAGTATGATATTTTAAGTCCACCTACTATTGAGCAGAAAATTAATTATGACTACAATATGCCTCCTATATTTGATGATTATGGTGATGAGAATAATAATGATAGCTATTTTTTTGAATTTGCTCCCACTACGATTAATAAGAATGACTATGCTTATAGGGAGAGTAATAATTGTTTTATGCATGTGGCTCATGATAAGAACGTTTTATGTGATAGTTATATTTTTAATTTTATTCATGTTGCTACTGAAAGTTATTATGAGAGAGGGAAACATGGGCTTATGTATCTCAACATTATTAAGTTTCCCCTCTATGTTGAAAGTCTTGAAGTTGCACTTGTTTTGCTTTCCTATGATTGTTTCTTTGTGCTTTCATGACTTGTTTCTTTACAATATTCCTATGCATAGGAAGTGTGTTAGACTTAAATGTGTTTTGAATTTGCTTCTTGATGCTCTCTTTTACTTCAGTTCATATTTCTCATGTGAGCATCTTCTCAAACTATCATGCCTAACTTAAAGGCGTTAAAGAAAAGTACTTATTGGGAGATAACCCAAAAGATTTAGTTGAGTCTTGAAGTTATTACTTCAGTAATAACCTCTCCTTATCATTTTTTTTTGGTTTTTGTGCCAAGAGTAACCTCTAATGAGAGAGAAGTAATGCTTGGAAAAGTTGCTGTCCCAAAACAGATTTTTGTACTTCACTGTAAAATTTTGTGTAAAATCTCTGTATGTTGTTTTGAAGCGTGAATGTTTGTGCTTTTGCCCCAGGTTGTTATCTAACTTTCATTAGTTCAATACTTTTCGATTTGAGAAACAGAATGTCTTCGAAAAAATTGGTTTTTACCTGCTGGTCTGTTTTGACAGATTTCTACCATTATTTGCATTTGCTTCTTGTTGGTTCCTTTTTTGGTTCTTTTTGGGGAATTGAGATTTTTGAGGGAATTTCTACAGTAGCTTGTGTTTTTAATGAAAGTGTTTATGTTTTAAAACTAAACCCCAAAGGTTTATTATCTTTTGAATGCACTAATGTTGGTAATGAAGATTGTGTGAAGTTTTGTATGAAGGAAATTTTCAGGTGTAGGGAAAGAATGATGTAATGAGATGAAGAATGGAAAAAAGCTAAATCTTGGGGATGCCACCCCATCTCACCCCAAGAAATATTCAAGAGGTACAAGCGTCAAATCTTGGGGATTCCCAAGGCATCCCCTACTTCATGAATAAAAATCTCAGGTCTTTCTAGACACTTCGTTTTATTGTTTCATGCACTGTTGTGTTGTTCTTGGAGTGTCTTTGTTTTTGTTTTTAGTTTTCCTTTGCTTGGTTTGCTGCAATAAGTTGGTTGGATCCCAGCACTTCTTTTGGAGAGAGACACACTCTGCTTTCATTGTTTAAAACACTCTAGTTTTCATTCTTATTGTTTTGTGAGTGTTCCCTTTTGCTAGCACTGTGTTTTGCCTTAGTTTTTTTGTGCTTTCAGCTTAGAAATTTTTAGTTCTTCTTTGTGGATTTGTGAGACAAGCTCACTTATCTTTATTTATTATTATCTTTGTGAGTTATTTCAAATAGGTTGGTTTGGATTGGAAAAGAGTAGGAAAAGTTCATGCTTAAGTGGTAAAAAGGAGCTTGTTTTTGACTGTGGCCTATGCTTTGTCATGTCATGCTTGATATTGTTTTGGCTTTATGCTTAGTGATTTTTGCTGTAGCATGACATGTTACAAATAATTGAGATTGCTTAATGTGCCTTGAAATAATCATGCGTTGTTTTAGCATATTAAAGCATAGTATTGTGGTATTCTCCTTTGATGCTTTATTTGGGTTGACTTGGTGCATGCTCACACCATGTTAAGACTATACCAAGTCACCATAGCCTCTATGATCATTTAGCTTTTGACTTGTAATATCACTTTATGATTTAATTAATGATGTTTTGTCGCTTTGCATGATTATGGCCATTATTTCTCTCTTAGTTGGTCGCTCCCAGTCTTTTGCTAGCCTCCATAACCAAGTATGAGTTCCACTCATGCATCCAACTCATAAAACCAAGTTATTCCAACGAGTCCACCATACCTACCTATTAGCATTTGTTATTCCAAGTATATTCATGTTTTTATCTACCTTTTGAATTAAACTTGTTATGAGAAAACTAGTGATTAAAGCTCTCACAAACTTGATGGCACACTTTACTTTTCTTGCCCTTAATAAACTTGAACCATTATGTCGTCTATGTTGTATATGCTTGCACTTATATGTTGGGGATTAGCAGAACTATGCTGTCATGGGGAACGCTTTCAACATTGCACTTGGACTTTGTACCTAGTTGATATCATGCTCTTCTGTCTATGGATGTCGTTGGTGTGAAATAAAAGGGGAGCTTGTAAGTCCACGGAGTTATGTATATGTGTCAGAGAAATGCCTGGGTCGCGAGTCTAATCCATGTTGTCATGGTGGAAACCTGCAGCGTAACCATAATGAGTTGTCTATGAAGCATTCTTCTTATAAAAAAAGAGTCAGATATTGAGAAAAAGAGAAAGAAAAAAACATGAGAAAAGAGAAAAAAGAGAAAAAAGCACCATTTTCCCATGGTAAATAAGAAGATTGCTGAGATGCTCGTTGTCAGCTTTCCTTGTCATTTTGATATGGGGATTCTTCTGTATCATCGGGCAAGGGGTACCCCGCTGGCGGTTCTCTATGAGACACATGTACTTACTATGACAAGAACTTACCAGAACTAAACTTGAGTAGCATGAGGATCCGCCCTCGTATTCAAGGGACATGAGATTTCCAACTTATACTTTGTCAAGCATATACTCCATAGTTTGTTCACTTTAACCTTAATCACTTAAAGATGCTTATGATAGGGCAATGAGAGCTTAAACCTAATAAGTACCATAATTTTTGGAAGATCTTTATGAGACTTGAATCCCTGCTTCCTTCTATGAAGGCCTTTCTTTTACTTTCATGTTGAGTCTCCACCTTCTATCTTTATGCACCTATTGAGAGAGCATAGTGGCCATTCTTAGTTTTATGTGCATTGTCCCAAGACTTGTTGATTAATGCATAACTTTGATATTTCTTGTTCTTAAACTATTTGTATCTAGTCACCCTTATGAACTTTGAAGGTGTCCTATGCATTTATGTTTGCTACTCTATGAGGGACAAGCTGAATACCATTCTCATTATGCTTTCTTTATGTGAAACAAACAAACGTCTTGCAAAGCATTGTTATTCATTAATCTTTTGTTTGTGCCTTTTCATGTTATAACATAGTTGCTATGTCTTATTGTTAGAACTTTGTCTTTCATGCTATGTTAAAGTACTACGATCCCATCTATCAATGTTTTACAAATACTTTGATCAAGTTTATGATGGTGCATGTCACCTCAAAAATTATTCTTTCTTTTTATCGCTTGCCTACTCGAGGACGAGCAGAAGTTAAGCTTGGGGATGTTGATAAGTTGCAAACGTATCTATAATTTTTGATGTTCCATGCTTGGTTTTTATCTACTTTCTTATGTTTTGCCCACACTTTGAAGTATTTTTATACACTTTCTGGGACTAACCTATTAACAAGATGCCACAGTGCCAGTTGCCTGTTTTCTGCTGTTTTTGGTTCCAGGAAAGTCAGAAAATGAATAATCTCGGAATTGGACCGGACAAAAGCCAAAGTCGATATTTTACCGGAAGACTCACAGAGCCAGAAGACGAGACGGAGAGGGGCCACAGGGTGGCCACACACCCTCCTTGGCGCGGGCAGCCCTAGGCCACGCCAGGGCATGGTGTGGGCCCCCTGTCCAGCCACCGACCTTGCCCCTTTGCCTATAATAAGCCTCCGATGCAAAAACCCTAAATAGAAGAGCCTCCAGCCACGAAAAGTTCCACAGCGCCGCCGCCACCAAAGGGGAGATTCGGGGGATAGAAAGTCTCTGTTCCGGCACCCTGCCAGGACAGGGAAGTGCCCCCGGAGCCATCTCCATCGATCTCCACCGCCATCTCCATTGCCGTTGCTGATTCCCATGATGATGAGGGAGTAGTTCTCTATCGAGGCTAAGGGTTCTACCGGTAGCTATGTGTTCATCTCTCTCTATGCATGATCATATTGTGATCATGAGCTTTGTAATCAAGTAGATCTACCTTGCTACTCAAGTGCTTTAATAGATCTTTGGCTCTCCCCATGTGTGTGAAAGTGACAGCGTGCACACCATGGTGGCACATAGGCTAGAGATTACAAATACTTGGTATGAGTTATATTTGGAGTTGGATGTTTCTATGAAATTGTGGTGTTTATTGGAACCATCTAGATCTCAAGGTGACAGTGTGGGGTTAACTAGATGTGGAAAGAGAACTTTGAGTAGTGTTGTTATAGCCCTACTATGGATTAGAGTGTCCAACCGGAGAGTAGTATCATAAAGAGAAGATATTTATATGCGAGTGTTCACTAGCGAAAGTCTGATCCCTAGGCCTTGTTTCTAAGAATTGAAACTTCGTTTGCAACTAGATCTATTACATGTTTGCTTGCTTCCATCTTTATTTCAGTTTGCCTTTAGTCTCTTCCACACCATCAAGCTATTTTCTAGCACCGTTGTCTTTTATCCATACCACTTGTATTTCACTATCTCTTTGCCGAACTAGTGCACCTATACACCTGACAAATGTATTGGGTGTGTTGGGGACACAAGAGACTTCTTGTATCTTGATTGCAGGGTTGCTTGAGAGGGGATACCTTTGACCACTTTCTCCCTGAGTTCGATAAACCTTGGGTGATCCACTTAAGGGAAACTTGTTGCTGTTCTACAAACCTCTGCACTTGGAGGCCCAACAACTGTCTACAAGAATAGAAGTGCGTAGACATCAAGCTATTTTCTAGCGCCGTTGCCGGGAAGGTAAGGTAAAAGGTACTCACATCCTCTAGCTACTAAACTATTTTCTAGTACTGTTGCAGGTGTGTGAGTGCTCGAAATTATATCTTTTTGTTTCTTTTTTTTTATTTTCACTAGTTAGGCTTAATGGAAAACAACAACAAAATTAGAGAGCTTTATAGTATTTATCTTGAGATAGGACATGACGTGTTTGAAGAGAAAATTAAAAAACCTATGGAACTTTATTTGCATGCTAATAGCAATGTTGTTAGTATGAATTCTTTGGACACCATTATTACTCTAGTGGTTTAGGAAAAGAACACATGCAATGACTCTAGGGGATCACTATGTCAAACTATGGTCACAGACACCAAAAACACATAGGAAAGGAGCTTCCACATTGCATGTTACACTGGTGTGGCAGTAGTTGCATCACAGAATCCACTAGAGTATGTGTCGTCATGTGGATCAATGTGGTTTAGGAAAATAACACACGCAATGACTCTAGTGGATCAATGTGGTTTAGCAAAAGAACACATGCAATGACTCTAGGGGATCAATGTGGTTTCGGAATATAACTCATGCTATAACTCTAGGGACTCCATGTGTCAAACCATGGTCACAGAGACCAAAAACACTTACGAAAGCATCTTCCACGTTGCATGTTGTACCAGTGTGACATAAGTTGCATCATAGGATCCACTGGAGTGTGTCTGGTCATGTGGATCAATATTAGTTAGGAAAAGAACACATGCAATGACTCTAGTGGATCAATGTGGTTTAGTGAAAGAACACATGCAATGACTCTAGGGCATCAATGTGGTATAGGAAAAGAACACATGCAATGACTTTAGGTACTACATGTGTCAAATCATGGTCATAGAGACCAAAAACACCTAGAAAAGAAGCTTCCACATAGCATGTTGCACTAGTGTGGCAGAAATTGCATCACAGAATCCACTGGAGTGTGTGTGGTCATGTGGATCAATGTGATTTAGGGAAAGAACACATGCAATGACTCTAGGGGATGAATGTGGTTTAGGAAAAGAACACATGCAATAACTCTAGGGGATCAGTGTGGTTTAGGAAAAGAACACATGCAATGACTCTAGGGCATCAATATGTCAAACCATGGTCACAGAGACCAAAAACACATAGGAAAGCATCTTCCACATTGCATGTTGCACTGGTGTGGGTGATGTTGCATCATAGAATCTATTGAAGTGTGCGTGGTCATGTGGATCAATGTGTGACATCTGTATGATTACTCGGATGCTTATGATATGCTTCCCTATGCTGGGTAAAAGGCTTACGTCCCATGAATATTTCAGATGATAGCCCAAGGAAGCAACAGATAAAGACTTTGATTGTATTAGGAAAAAGTCTCTGAACCGACAATGTATTGGTATTGTAATCACGTGTATGTAAAACCTGTCCGCATACAACTTTTAGACCCGGCCTATTATATATAGGACGGGAGAAACCAAAGCAAGGGAACCCGAAATTTCCCAGGCAACTTGTGATAGTGCGATTACTCAATATTTAGGCTACTTTGACTCTATTGTTTTCCTGACATCTGACGAAATCCCCAGCATTCTCTTTTCCGCGAAACCATAAGTCCTTCACCATGGACATTGGAGGTTACTCCTCGTCAATTAGCGTCGTCTATGGGAAACCTGAATGTTGGAACCATGGATTCGGCGTACCGCTCTCAACCAAGCCTCAACCCGACAAAAGCAGATCCACGCCCGCCCACCCCTGTATTGGTACCCACCGATTTCAACAGCGGATCCGATCTGATCATTGGAATTTTACACTTCCAAGTATAAGACCCGCAAGAATCGCACCCTTCGTCCCTGATCACATCAGAACCGTCGGTGCAAAAACCTACGCCTATGGCGGTACCAGCATCTTCCGTCGGATCCTCCACGGATGTCACATCACAGATCGAAGCAGGCAAAGAAAGCGAGAAAATCGAGACGGATCTGGGGGACCTTGATGGCCTTCATGGTAATCTCTCCCTCGGGTCGGGTCCTCAGCCAACTCCACCACGCGAAGCAAACCTGGCAAATTTAGAACCCGAAGAAAGCAGTGAAAATTTGACTCTGAAAAAAGGATGGCAAAGATCTATCCAGAACTACAATCTTGGAATATTATCAGTACATCCTTTGAAGAAGAAGATAACATCATCGTCCCACGCATAACACGCCACCAAGTGTGCATGATCAACCGGGATTACTCAACACCACGCGAATCTAACGGTAATCCTATCCTCAACCCCAATGATATTTTATCAGATGACAATGCAGGAAACCACGACAATGAAGGGGACCACGGAAACGAGGAGAGACGGCAGATAACCGCATAGTCCAAGGAAGAGGTGGAGAACCGCACGGAGGAGAGAGGGAAACTCTTCGGCTACCAGCATCTGCATGGCAAAAAGCAAGGGAAGCAATTTCAGGAGCAGTTCTAATGACAGCGGATGCTTCACATGAGGATTTATTAGCATACCAGTATCTTCTTCATCACAAGAAGAGAGACCTACTTAGGATGCAGAGGCAACTCAACGGAAGAAACAGATTAGCCGATGAATCCAGCTTACGACAGGCATAGCTAAGCTCTACCCGAGGATCAGGGAGGGTAATAGGAGGAGCACCACCAAGAAGGGCAACATCTCAACTGCAGCATATCCCTAAAGCAGAAAGAAGTGGACTCATCTGAGATCTCGACCTATCATTCATGTCGATTGACCAAGCAGGAAACATCAAGGAAAAATCAGCTCAGGCAGCCATTGTGGCCGCGCAAACATATCTGATCACAACTTAGCCCGCACCTGACGATCCGTGTTTGGCCCTCCACCGCTCCGCCCTGATGAACCTTGGCATGGTGGGAGCCTCTCTCGCGGAAGCAGAGCAAGGAACCACGTGACAACCCGATAGATCCCCATGCCGTCACAGCAGTCCTCGGCAAGTGGGACACACCCAACAATCTCGATCGCCACACCAAGCACATCTCGTAGGACCCGCGCTGCAAAGCAACACAAGAAACAACAACACGCAACACAGGAACGATGGAGAAAGAGACGAAAACCGCAGTCGATGATACCATGATGGATACAACAAAGACGATTACAAGCTATGCGGGGCCAGCTATTTTACTCAGTGGATTCGCAAAACCTTAGTACCCAAAGACTTCAAACTTACGCACGACCGCCACAAGTACGATGGACTCCAGGAACCCGAAGCATGGTTAGCAGATTATTTGGCCACTGTCAAATTATAAGGTGGCTCCACAACTACCGCAATGCAAAGCTTACAACTACATCTCACCGACGCTGCAAGATCATGGCTCAGACAGTTACCCAAAGATTCCATCGGTAGTTGGAACGACCTAGAAGATAAGTTTATCCGACACTTCCAATCTACATTCAAACGACCTACGTCCTTGGAGCAGTTGCGGGCATGCAAACAAAAATCTGGGGAATCAATAAGAGCATTTATCCAACGATGGAATATCATAAAAAACTCAGCTGAGTCCATATCCAATGAAAGGGCCATCGATGCCTTCAACGACTGCCTCCATCGCTAAGAATTCATAGAGGAACTAGGACGGATTAAACCCAAAACAATCTCACAATTAATGGAAATAGCAAATCGCTGGGCTGATGGAGAAGACACATTGCATAATAAGCGTACACAATCACCTGAAGAAGACAGGGATAAGCGCGGCAACAATAGAAGAAGAAGGAACAATGATGGAAACACAGGACCAAGTTGCGTCGCAATCGGTTTCTCGGGTGAAGGTAACAACAGAAGAAACGACCACAATGACGGATACCGCCAGAACAGGGACGATGTTGGGGGAAGCTAGTCAGCATAGCGGTATCAGCCAAGAGCACGAGACCCACCCATGTCCGTGATGCAAATGCTAGAAGGACCATGTAATATGGATTTTTACATCGACTTAGCGGCCAGACGACAATCTAACCACCTCATGAAAGACTCCTGGACATTCTTGAAGATGCAGGAGCTATGTAATGCAAAAGCAACTGAAGCGGCAAACCGAGGATACGCATATACGCCTGGAACATTAGCCATCGGCGCACCACCACCACCATCACCAGCAGTACGACCACAAAACAAAACTGACCAAAGCAATGAATACCCCAGGTCAAAAGGAGCAATGTCTATGATTCAGAAAGGACGTCCATCCAACAGATCCCAGAAGCTCATCACAAGACAAATCAACATGGCGGAAGCAACAATATCAATCACACCCGAATAGCTCCACTAGTCAGAGCAAGAAATCACATTCAGCAGAGCTAACCACCCACTTTGGGTCCCACGACTGGGTCACTCATCCTTGATAGTTGAAGCACAAATTGGCGGGTTTGATATGAGCAAGGTCTTCATGGACGCAGGAAGCAGCATAAATTTGATCTACGCAAAAACACTAAGAATAATGGGCTACTCCCTAGACAATATCGCGCCAACAGAAACATCTTTCCACGAAATAGTACTAGGTAAAGCCGAAATTCCTTTAGGCAAAGTATTTCTTGATGTTGTTGTTGGTTCGAAAGCAAATTTCAGGCGAGAAAAACTCAAATTCGAAGTCATGGACTAGCCATCACAATATCATACGATCCTGGGACGACCAGCTTTCACACGGTTTATGGCAGTGCCGCATTATGTGCACCTAGTCATGAAAATGCCAGCACCAAAGGGAATCATCACGGTAAAAGGAAGCTTCACGCATGCCGACAATTGCGACCGGGAGTGCAACAAAATTTCTGAATCTTTCAGGATGGCAACGGAGTTTGTACAACTCAAAACTTCGGTGATTGCAGAACCACTGGAAGTAGCGCACGTCAATCCTGATCAGGCTTTTAACACGGAAAAAGACACAAAATAAGTGCAGATCCACCCCGTCGACCCGACGAAAACAACATTTGTGGCTGCTAATCTTGGTCCCGCATAGGAAAGCACGCTCATCGAGTTCCTCCGTGAGCACTGGGAGATCTTCGCATGGCTACCTTCTAACATGCCGGGAATTCCCAGGGAACTCGTAGAGAACGAATTAAATTTGGATCCAAAGGTGAAGCTAGTAAAACAACCGCTTCATCGCTTTGCAAAACCAAAGCGTAAAGCTATTGGAAAGGAGCACCATCGCCTTATTGACGCCAACTTTATCAAAGAACTAACAAAAGCAGAGTGGGTCGCAAACCCAGTATGTGTTCCAAAGAAAAAATACTACATAACTTCAGATGTGCATTGACTTTACTGCACTGAACAAATATTGTCCAAAAGATCACTTCCCATTACCGTGAATCGACCAAATAATCGATGCAACCACGGGATGCGAACATCTTTCTTTCTTGGATGCTTACTCAGGATACCACTAGATTAGGATGAAGGAAGAAGATCAGGAGAAAACGGCATTTATCATGCCTTATGGTGTATTCTGCTACACAACGATGCCCTTTGGTCTCAAGAACGCCGGAGCAACATATCAGCGGATGATGCAGAAATGTTTGGGAAGCCAAATAGGCACAAACGTACAAGTATATATCGATGACGTTATAGTTACAACAAGACAAGGATCCGCACTCATCAAGGACCTCAAAGAAACATTCAAAAATCTCAACAAGTTTAGCATCAAGCTCAACCCGAAGAAATGTTCCTTTGGAGTCCCGGTAGGGTAACTCCTCGGATATTTGGTATCAGCAAGAGGAATCGAGACTAATCCCGAGAAAATACAGGCAATTTTAACAATGAAAAAGCTAACAAATCTACATGGCGTACAACAGCTGGCGGGACAAGTAGCGGCACTCAGTCGTTTCATTGCAAGATTCGGAGAAAAAGCGTTGCCATTTTACGCCCTCATGAGGAAATCAGAGAAATTCGAATGGACGGAAGAAGTCAACGTTCATCATGGTCTTGGTCATGGAGCGACCCGAAGAAGGGAAAACCCATGGTGTACAGAGGCCAGTTTACTTCCTGAGCGAGGTCTTATCACCATCCAAACAAAGGTACCCACATTACCAGAAACTAGCATATGGGGTATTTATGACAGCACGAAAGTTACGCCATTATTTTTCGGAAGATCCGATCATAGTGGTTAATGAAGCACCTTTGTCAAACATCCTCAACAATCCAGAGGCGACTGGGCGTGTCTCTCTATGGGGCATCAAATTATCCCCTCTAGATATCACATAATGTGCGGGTTGTCGGATTTCATCACAAAATGGACAGAGTCGCAAAGCAATCAAGTCACAAGTTTTGTCGGATTTCATCATAGAATGGACAGAGTTGCAATGTGCGGGTCCACCTAACCTTTCCAGTGCCTCGACAATGTACTTTGATGGATCAAAAAGAACGGAAGGAGCAGGGGTAGGAGTCATACTAGTATCACCACAACGGGACAAAATGCGCTATATATTTCGGATGAGCTTCGCAAACGCATCCAATAATGAAGCTGAATACGAGGCCTTGTTGCGCGGCATGCGAATGGCCAAGCTTGCGGTGCAACTCGCCTAAAAATCTTTGGAGATTCCAATCTTGTGGCATAGCAAGCAATGAACAAGTGTGACACCGTTAGTGATAATATGGTTGTTTACCGCGATCTATATGGCATTATGGAAGCTCAATTTGATGGATGTGAAGTATCGCACATAGGAAGAGCAAGCAATGAAGAAGCTGACAATCTAGCAAACATCAGATCCTTGTGCTTACCAGTGCCACCTGGGGTTTTTTGGGAAGAGATAATGGAGCGATCAATCAAAGCTAAAAGAGTCTCCAAGGTCGTAGCACCAAAAAACAGAAAAAAGAGACATCCGCAAAAAGACTCGGTGGCTCCAATGACGACCAAGAATATAGAAGAGGCCATCGAAGAAGAAGGATACGATATTGGAGAGCTCATGCTAATTGAACCTACCTAGATGCAGCCTTATGTAGCATATATGACTAAGGGCGAACTACCAAAGATGTGATAGAAGCCTAGCGAATCACCCAAAGATCGAAGGCCTTCAGAATAATCAAATGGGAGCTATATAAGAGAAGTATTTCAGGTGTGTTGCAGCGCTGCGTGACACCCGAAGAAGGAAAAACCATACTCAAATATATACATGAAGGAGTTTGTGGTCATCATGCTAGTTGCCGAGCAATTGCTGCCAAAGCGTTCAGAGCCAGATTTTACTGGCTCACCATAGTTCAGGATGCAAAAGATATCACTAGAACATGTGAAGCATGTCAACGGTTCGCAACAAAGCCTAGAGCACCTGCCGCGGAGTTAAATCCTATACCTCTAGCTTGGCCCTTCGCTCAGTGGGGATTCGATATGGTTGGAAAACTTCACAAATCATCGCTAGGAGGACACGTCTTTCTGCTAGTAGCAGTCAAAAAATTTACTAAATGGATAGAAGCAATGCCTGTCACCACCCAAGATGGAACTTCGGCTGTGAGTTTCATTTAATCCATAGTATTTCGGTTCATCATACCGAACAACATCATCATAGACAATGGGACTACCTTCACTTCCAATGAGTTCAAGGAGTACTGCCAGGAGATGGGCATCAAAGTAAACTATGCCTTGGTAGCTCACCCGCAAACAAATCGACAGGTAGAAAAATCCAATGGACTAGTTACTGCTGGACTCAATAAAAGACTACTAGCACCACTTGACAGAGCAAAAGGAGCATGGGTTGATGAATTACCATCTATTTTATGGAGTTTATGTACAACCCCAAATAATTTGACACAAGAGACACCTTTCTTTCTGGTTCACGGTGCAGAAGTCGTGCTTCCTGTTGAGGTGTCACATGAATCCCCAAGAGTAGTTGCATATGATGAAGAGGAATCAAGAGAAGCACTCGAAGATGATGTGGATGCACTTGAAGAAGCTCGAGATGAAGCCCTACAAAGAGCAACTATGTACCAGCAAAACTTGCGCAATTACCACAACCGACGATTGCGGCCTAGGTCCTTCGCAGTAGGGGACCTAGTTCTCCGCCTCAAACAAAATGGACACCAGAAGTTAGAATCGCCATGTGAAGCACCATACATCTTCACAGAAGTTATCTCCGGAGGAGCATATCGACTACAAGACAAGAAGACAGGAGTCAAATACTCCAATCCATGGAACGTAGCATAGCTACGGCATTTTTACGCATAAAATTACTTGCAATATGATAAGATTCACGGTTCGGCTTCTTAAGCCAGAATATCCAGGCCAACGGCTAGGCGCCATTCGCCAAAAATAATGTATCATCGGGTTTTTGCCTAATGTATAAAAGATAAGCTTTTTGTACCTTAAGTTCTTTATTGATTATATCCGTTTACAAGATCTATGTTTTTCCATCAAGCTAATAGCAACTATGAGCCTATGTCCAGATACAGGCATCTGAGCATAGCTTCGGGGGCTACTCCCATCGGGAGCGCTGGCGTGCACCCGATAGAAATCCAATTATGTATGATTACAACAAACTTCATGATTGAAAATACCTATGAGTTTTACATTGATATATCCTCAAAAGATTACTCCCATTGGGAGCCAGCATATAGCATTAAAACTATCTGATAAAAGTTATAAAAATTGGCAGCTCGGCAAGCCAACCACCAGAAAACTAAAAAATCTCGGATCGTGCCCAAACGCGACAAAAATGCGAATGCCATGTTCAGAAGCATGAAGGTAAGACCCCCAGGATTCATCTTGTGTGGCCTGGTAATCGCACAAGAATGCGCTCTGGCAGCAAAATATCCGTATCAACAATACGACGAAAAATCCCGACGGACGCGTTGGGTACCCGATAAAATAAAACTAGGACTCAGTATTCGATAAGATCTCAGCGGCCCGAACTGAATTATGCCAGTAGTAAATTCCGTGTTCAGGCCTGGGGACTTGAATTTTATGTAGGACAACCTTGTTTTTGCCTAGGAGCAATTAACTGATTTCCAATCCATCGGAAGCATTATACTCGTTGTACCAAATCCCTATAAAACACAAAAAGAGATAAAAATAAAGGAAAAAAAGAAAAAGAAACTCTGAGACTCAACCTGAAACTACGGTTCAAGAAGAGTCTCGGGGGCTACTGACATAGGTATGATTACTCGGATGCTTATGATTTGCTGCCCTATGCTGGGTAAAAGGCTTACGGCTCATGAAGATTTCAGATGATAGCCCAAGGAAGCAAACGACAAAGACTTTGATTGTATTAGGAAAGAGTCTCTGAACCAACAATGTATTGGTATTGTAATCATGCGTATGTAAAAACCTATCTGCATACAGCTTTGAGAGCCGGCCTATTATATATAGGACGGGAGAAGACCAAGTGAGGGCACCCGAAATTTCCCAGGCAACTTATGATAGTGCGATTACTCAATACTCAGGCGACTTTGACTCTATTGTTATCCTGACATCCGACGAAATCCCCATCATTCTCTTTTCCACAAAACCCTAAGTCCTTCACCATGGACATTGCCGAGGTTACTCCTCGTCAATGTGGTTTAGGAAAATAACACATGCAATGACTCTAGTGGATCAATGTGGTTTAGGAAAAGAACACATGCAATGACTCTAGGGACTCCATGTGTCAAACCATGGTCACATGGACCAAAAACACATAGGAAAATAACTTCCACATTGCATGTTGCACCAGTATGGCAGAAGTTGCATCTCAGAATCTACTGGATTCTGTGTGGTCATGTGGATCAATGTAGTTTAGGAAACAAACACATGTAATGACTTTAGTGGATCAACGTGGTTTAGGAAAAGAACACATGCAATGACTCTAGGGGACCAATGTGGTTTAGGAAAAGAACACATGCAATGACTCTAGGGACTCCATGTGTCAAACCATTATCATAGAGACCAAAAACACTTAGGAAAGCAGCTTTCACATTGCATGTTGCACCGTTGTGGTAAAAGTTGCATCGCGGAATCCACTGGAATGTGTCTGGTCATGTGGATAAATGTGGTTTAGGAAAAGAACACATGCAATGACTCGAGTGGATCAATGTGTTTTAGGAAAAGAACACATGCAATTACTCTAGGGGATCAATGTGGTTTAGGAAAAGAACACATGCAATGACTCTAGGGAGTCCATGTGTCAAATCATGGTTATAGAGACCAAAAATACTTAGGAAATCAGGTTCCACATTGCATGTTAAAGCAGTGTGGAAGAAGTTGCATCACAGAATCCACTAGAGTGTGTGTGGTCATGTGGATCAATGTTAGTTAGGAAAAAAGAACATATGCAATGACTCTAGTGGATCAATGTGGTTTAGGAAAAGAACACATGCAATGACTCTAGGGGATCAATGCGGTTTAGGAAAAGAACACATGCAATGACTCTAGGGACTCCATGTGTCAAACCATGGTCATAAAGACCAAAAACACTTAGGAAAGCAGCTTCCACATTGCATGTTACACTAGTGTGGTAGAAGTTGCATCATAGAATTCACCGGATTTTGTGTGGTGTAACAACCCGGTAAAACCACTACTAGAAAATCGCTTGTTGTTTCTATATTTGCGCATCAACATGATAGCATGCTCATGTCATCATGCCACGTTGTATTTGAGAATCATCATCAGCATGCATAGTTGTGCCTAAAACTATTTTATAGATGCATATTTTGTTTTCTAATTAGTCCCCTCCTTTAATTGCAAACCAAAAAACCAGATATTTTCCGGATATTTTATTTGTCTATAAAATATTTATAAAAATCTTCCAAAAAATAAAACTAATAAAATAAAAATGTTTTTGTGAGGAGGCAGCCCAGCCGTTTAGGCCAGGCCACCTACTACCCACTAGCCCGGCCCAGGCTAGAGCAAATGTAACCCTAATCTCCCAGCACCATCCGCCGCCGCTCAGCAAACACGCATGCAGCGTCCGCACCTGTTCCACCGCTCATAGCAGCCGCACCGGCCCGACCATCTTGCATCGCCTGTACTAGCACGCAGCCCCGGCCTATTTTTCCCGCTCGCTCCCAGGCCGCGTCCCTCGCACACCGTACACGCTCCCCTTCCCTGATACCCGCACCTGGCCCCACCCCTCCGAGACCATCCTCAATCCCCCACCTACCTTCTCTCTCCCCAACCCCGCATCACTGCCTTTTGCTCACTTGAGTGCTGTCGCCAGTGCCTCGTCGCCCTCGCCTCTCCCGGCTACCAGCGGCCGCCATGTCGAGTAGTCTGCCGCTGTCGGCCTCCTCCCGCCTCGCTTACCTCTACAGCCACCGTCGAGCATGAACTCGACCGCCTCGCCGGAGCCCGGCCAGGCCCGCACGTGAGCCCGTCGAGCCCTCCCCGAGCAGCGTCGTGCTGCCCTCCGCCCGCGCTGACGCTCGCACGACCTCCTCAGCCAGCATCGTCGCCGCCTCCTGAAGCCCTGAGCCTGCATCCCTGGTCGCCGCCCACCATGGCCACCGTCTGCCTGCGAGCGCCTGCTCCTCGATGCCTTGGCCGGCGAGCCCCTTGCCAGAGCTCCTCTGCCTCCTCCCTGCAGACCCGCCATCAGCGCCGCCACCTCACCTCTGCCCCGTGTTGGGCCCCTGTCTCGTCTGTGTCTCCCTCGTCCCCGGCCAGACGCGCACTGCCGCCCTGCCAGGGCCAGCCTGTTCTCCGCTCGCTAACCCGGCAGCCTCCTACAACTCCGGCCATGCCTGGCTCCTCACTCTCGCCGGTAGTTGCCCCTGCCTTCGTGGCCTCGCTTCGGCCTGCTCCCGTCTGCCATGACGTCGCATTTGCGCATCCTAACACCTGCTGCAGGTCCAGTACCAATCTGTTTTCCGCTATGGTCAGTGTTTTTGGTGAGCTTCTACTTTGCGTCGTGCCCATGCATGTATGGTCCTACACACGCTTGAGGCTTGTGCGTTCTTGAAGTGGTGATGCTACTGATGTGACCATGAAGTGGTGTTGTGGCGATGGTAGTATGATGTCCATGTGGTGATGTTGCATTCATTTTCAATATCTCTCGAAGACCATCGGCAATCGAAGCCTAACATCCAGAGTTCGCCTTCATGGACCTGGTGACCCAAGTTCTCCTTCCAGACTAGAAGCCCGACAGCGATGATCCGAGTTCTCCATTACGGGCTGAACTCGAAGACCTTTGTCCCGGACGCCAAGTCTCCTTCACGGATCGATCACCGGGCCCCCGAAGACCGTTCCTAGACTAATTTCTCCATATGCAACAACAAGATCTTCGTCATGGTATTTGGAGAGCCCTAATCCCGGAACCTGAAGTCCGAAGCCAGATCCCTCGAAAACCCCAAGATCTCCGGACCACCCCGTGTGACCCTTTTTTCCGAGGCTCCTATTTTATAATGACATATACTTGTTGCATATTAATTGAACATATTTTCATACATATTGTGGGTGTTTAGGGCATTTCGACGATTCACCTAAATTAAATATGGAGATCATACGTGGGCAAATCTAGTCTTATATTGGCTCCATTTAAATTTGTGTAGCGAACGATGCCACTATTTCCTTGTTAAGTCAACATTTAAATGGTGGGATACTTAAACAACATGAACATCCTACTTAATTGTTGGGACCCCAGTTCTACTCAATATTGCCTAGTTGCATCGCATCTTCGCCATGTCACGCATCATATCATGCATCATACCTGATCTTATGTCGTAGTATTAAATAGTGCATTTGGTGTTTCTTTTAGTGATTTCGCGGGTTAGGCCGTTGAGTTGATGCGAGTATTGACAAGTTTTTCGGATACGAACCTTTCGGCCGCATTTCCCAAGCGGGCAATCTCCCCCTTTCTACCAATTTTGCTTTTAATAGTCTTTATTTCCTCTTGTTGATGTATTGCTACCCGTGTTGTGATGATTTAGTTTCCGTGCACGATTTATATTCCTTGCAGCCTCTATATTGCTTTGGACACATCCTATTGCCTGTTGTTTGTTAGATCGTCGGCCTTGCGAGTTGTAGTTGCTTGCTCAGGTGCTGCTTCGCGTCGTTGTTGTTCCATCGTTGTTGGAAGGTTGGCACATGTTTAATGGTGGAGATGATCATGGCTTTAAATTCAACTTGTCGATTAAAATGTTGGGTGTAGATGTAACTAATGCAGAGGCACCAGTGGCCAATAGCTAATATTTGGTTTTTAACCGCTCACTTGTGTCCCGTAGGCCTCGAGTACTTGCTACCCGTTCGTTGACTATCACACTATACGCATGTGGGACCATGAATCCCCTTAGCCAGAGCTTGATTCATTTATTATTTGTTGGGGCCACAAACTAGTTTGGAGCTTTATTACTATCATATACTTATGTCATGCTTTACTGCTTTATTTATGATTGCGCGTGGAGCACCTGTACTGTTTATGAATATGGAATGTTTTCGCGGTATCGACAAGCCTAGTCACACTTTTGGGTTCCCAGTCGTTTACTGCCATTGGCACAAACCCTGGGTCCTTCTCGGAGCCGGCCAACTTCGTTGCGGGTAGGTTAGTGGGGTGGCCCTTGACATACTTTATGAATCTAGTGATTGCTTTGTCGTGATGCCTCGTCAGGTTTTCATTTGGTTTTTCCAAGGTTGATCGTGCGTGTTTTGCTATTTGTGCCCCCCTGCAGGGTCAATCTTTCTAAAAGCCATGTCCGCGGTTATGGATGACTTGGAGCACAGTATCTCGATCATAGACAACTACAACTAAAGAAGTGCTATAAATTTGCCTTTGGAATGACTAGTAATCAGCTACACTACAACGGAGTGAGTAAATAATAGTGCCAACAACTACTGGTTTTGGGATGTCTCATGCTATCTATACCTGACTAGTAATGTTGCAACTATAATGGAATGAATAAAACTGCCAACTGTGTGAGTTCCTTCGTTTGACTTCCTTGTTTGGTCTCGAGGGGGAAATGCCAGGATGGGTATGATTGGTGTTAGTATCAGGTTGGTCCCAAATAGGTCTTTCTTACCTATCTCTGATAGCTGACAGTTGTATCGAGTCTCTATAGGTTGTTTAGTGCCTACTTTGTTGCTGCTTCAGTCCACCATACCTATGTAGGTGAGCGTCGTCGAATTCTAGACTCGCCGTGTACTGGCCTCAGTATTGACCGCTCTCGTTCCCTTTCCCCTTTGTCGGCACCCCTTTTGTTTTAGCAGGTTTGAGATCAATGTCGTTAGCAGGGTTACCCTTCCTGCTTGGCCTGGGCAGGGTTATGGACTCCATTGGTTATTCTTTAGGGATCTTAGCCCCATTTGTATCTTATCCGTACTCCGATGTTGTATCGTTTTCAAGGTGATTTGGGTCTTTGTATTGTATATATGTATTCTTGACTCATGGAGTCGTTGTTATATATATATATATATATATATATGTTCTGTGGGTTCCCTCATGTACTATTGTGTAATGGTATTACTTTGTTTTTCCACCCGCACGCAAGTGCTTGGTGGGCATCTTTGAATCAGTTCTATGCAGGTTTGGCGGGAACCGCTAAAACCTACATAGGGCCGATTCGAGGGTGTTACAAAGTGGTATCGGAGCTTAGTAGTCGCGATACCCCACTGGTCCAGCCTATAGGATAACCTAGCTAATGGTGGATGTAGAGTGTCAAAACTATTTTGCAAAATCGGTTGGATAGATCTGATTACGTCTGCTTTTACTCCTTACCCCTAATGCTACTCTCCTCTTACCTTTGTGTGTTTTGAATCTGCTCTCTTATCTTTTCTTTAATTCTAGGAATTCTCGTGGATGGGTTTTCATCGTACCTTCAGGGTTTTGTTTCCTTCTTGTAACAGTGTTGCTACATCCGGTCTTCATCTCTGAGGAATTTTCTTCTGTGTACCTTTCAAGTGACCCAAAAGTCACTAAATTTGTTTCTTTGTATCTTACGGTAGTTCTCAATGCGACGACATCATCTACGCGAGATCCGATAAATAGCCTACATCACTCCTTTGTTTTCGAACCTCTCTTGTCGAGATCTTTAGTCTGAACTCCGAGAATGGGTTGCACGATTTTCTACTGAATGTACGGGGTAATAGTTTGGGTGCGTGATGGATTGTCCCCCATGCCAACTACTCATTCTATTCGCTCTCAAACATTGAAGTGGATTATATTGCACTTATTCTCTCCTCTCACAGAAGTTAAAGGTGGCCTTATTTTTTGATACCTTTATCTTCGTCCTTTGTCCTCCGGAGTGTTCTCCCAACGAACCTGAGCAATGTCCCCTTGTTGGTGGTGTCGCCAATTTTAATATGGTGCAACAAACTTGTTAGTAGTGTCACGAGGATCTACATGAAGCGAGAAGATTTAAATTGCCGACCTTCTTCCCTGTGCCATGAGGTGGATCTCGAGGGCGAGATCCCTTGTTAGTGGTGTCGAATTGTAACACCCCTGTAAAACCACTACTAGAAAATCGCTTGTTGTTTCTATCTTTGTACATCAGTATGACAACATGCTCATGTCATCATGCCACATTGTATTTGAGCATCATCATCAGCATGCATAGTTGTGCCTAAAACTATTTTCTAAATGCCTATTTTTTTCTAATTAGTCCCCTCCTTTAATTCCAAATAAAAAAACTCGGTCGTTTTCGGATCTTTTATTTGTCTAAAAACAATTCATAAAAATCTTCCTAAAAATAAAACTAGTAAAATAAAAATGATTTTGTGAGATGGCAGCCCAGCCATTTAGGACAGGCCACCTACTACCCACTAGCCCGGCCCAGGCTAGAGAAAACCTAACCCTAATTCCCTAGCACCATACGTCGCCGCTCACCAAACAAGCACACATCGTCCGCACCGGTTCCACCGGGCGCAGTAGCCTCACCGACCCGACCATCTCGCATCGCCCGTACCAGCACGCAGCCCCGGCCCATTTCCCCGCTCGCTCCCAGGCCGCGTCCCTCGCACACCGTACACGCTCCCCGTCCCCGATACCCCCACCTGGCCCCACCCATGCGAGACCATCCTCGATCCCCTACCTACCTCCTCTCTCCCCAACCTCGCATCACTGCCTCTCGTTCACCCGAGCGCCGCCGCCAGCACCTCGTCGCCCTCACCTCTCCTGGCTACGCATCCTCGACCTCTCCGGAGACCAGTGGCCGCCATGCCGAGTAGCTTCACCGCTGCCGGCCTCCTCTTGCCCCGCTTACCTCTACAGCCGCCGCCGAGCACGAACTCGACCACCTCGCCAGAGCCCGGCCAACCCGCACGTGAGCCCGTCGAGCTCTCCCCAAGAAGCATCATTCTTCCCTCCGCCCGCTCCGATGCTCGCACGACCTCCTCGCCCATCATCATCGCCGCCTCCTAAAGCCCTGAGCTCGCATCCCTAGCTGCTGCCTGCCTCGGCCACCGTCTGCCCCATGAGCGCCCGCTCCTCGAGGCCATGGCCAGCGAGCCCCTCGCCAGACCTCCTCCGCCTCCTCACTGCAGACCCGCCATCGGCGCCTCTACCTCACCTCCGCCCCATGCTGGGCCCCTGTTTCGTCTGTGTCCCTCGTCCCCGGCCAGAGGCGCGCTGCTGCCCTGCTAGGGCCAGCCCCGTCACCACTCGCTGACCTGGCGGTCTCCTGCAACTTCGGCCATGCCTAGCTCCTCACCCTCACTGGTAGTTGCCCCTGCCTTTGTGGCCTCGCTTCGGCCTGCTTCCGTCTTCCATGATGTCACCTACGCGCATCCTAACACCTGCTACATGTCCAGTACTGATCTGTTTTCTGCTATGGTGAGCTTCTCCTACGCATCATGCCCATGCATGTATGGGCCTACACACGCTTGAGGCTTGTGGGTTCTTGAAGTGGTGATGCTACTGCTGTGACCATGAAGTGGCGTTGTGGTGATGGTAGTACGATGTCCATGTGGTGATGTTGCGTTCATGTTCATTATCCCCGAAGACCATCGGCAATCGAAGCCTGACATCCAGAGTTCTCCTTCATGGACCTGGTGACCCAAGTTCTCCTTCCGGACTAGAAGCCTGATCCCGAAGACCGACCCCGATGATCCGAGTTCTCCGTTATGGGCTGAACTCAAAGACCTTCGTCCCGGACGCCAAGTCTCCATCACGGATCGATGGCCGAGACCCGAAGAATGTTCCTGGACTGAGTTCTACATCTCCAACAACAAGATCTTCGTCTTGGTACTTGGAGAGCCCTAATCCCGGAACCTGAAGTCCGAAGCCCGATCCCTCGAAAACCCCAAGATCTCCGGACCAACCTATGTGACCCCTTTTAACGAGCCCCCTATTTTATAATGATATATACTTGTTGCATATTAATTGAACATATTTGCATACATATTGTGGGTATTTGGGGACATTTCTATGATTCACCTAAATTAAATATGGAGATCATATGTGGGCAAATCTAGTCTTATATTGGCTCCATTTAAATTTGTGTAGCGAACCGGTGCCACTATTGTCGTCAGATTGATGACAAATATGCCATGAGGGGGTCCTCGAGGCGTGTGGAAGAGAGATGTGTGAGACGTATGGTGTTTCGGGACGGCGAGCACACAAGTTTACCCAGGTTCGAATATGCCGGCTTTGGATGGATCCTACTCCTACTAGCAATCCAGTAATACGGCAGAGCCGCAATATGGGTTACAAGGGTTTCGCCTATGCGAGTTGAGATTGTAGACTATTGTGCGGGTTCCCTAAAGGCCTTTCCTATGACGACTTATATAGATATCCAGCCTAGGGTTTACAGGAGAGACCTATCCGGCTACGAGTAAGATTCGATTAAAGAGTACATCTTGAACTACAAGTAACATAACAGGCCTATGACGATAAGTCTTCTGGGCCTTCCTGTAGCCGGACTGGACTCCGTCTCTTCTCCCTGACTAGGCCGCCTGTGAAGCAAAGCTCTAACCCGAAGTGGGCCACCCTGGTTAGTGAGGCACAGTGAGGATACCCGGAAAGTATATCCCCAACAGCAGCACCCGGAAGCCTCCAAGATCTAGAGTCGGATGTCATCATCGTCTAGCTTGATCTTCAGCTTGCAGAATCTTGAAGGGTTCCTGAAACTTCAAAAGAAAGAATATGATCCGGGTCTCAAACTAAGTCGGACCTATGAATGCATTATTCAGTTTTCTAGCTAGAAATTCAAACTAAGCCGAAACTTGGCCTCTGACATAATCTGACACCAGTCATGGTCAAGTCACATCACTAACAAACATTCCCGTCAGCACGACCATTGGTGGGTCCGCCTTTTGCAGAACCGAGGCGTCGTTTTAATGCGTGTGCAGAGATGGAGGTGGCGTAATCATCACGTGGGGGTTACCCAGCTCCTTCCATGACACGTGTCACGGTTACTGTTCATATTGCATGAATCTTGGCGCGGATGAAGGATATAAGGGGATGAGATTCTTCTCCCTCTTCTCCTCACCAGCACTTGTGTTCCTTCCTTCCTCCCAACGCCTCCCACGAGAAGAGCTCCTATGCCCCCCAAAATCCCCCAGCGCCGCCCATCCTAAGTCACCCGCACACAGAAAATGGCTGACGCCTCATCTTCTGACACGGCGGCGATGATAGTGCCAACATCAGCAGCGGAGAAGGAGAGCTTCCACGGGGTTTGGATCCCCTACGTCTTGGATGACGCCAAGCTTCGCGTCGTTGAGAACGAAGGACTCCTCTACGCCGGTGACTGGCGGAGTGGCTACAGCCAAACCATCCCCACTCCTTGCACCGATGAGCGGGTGCACTTTGGCACCCACCTCGACAGAGGTTTGAGCTTTCCACCCTCAGACTTCTTCTCTGAGGTGATAGATTACTACGGAGTTCAACTCCACCATCTCCCCCCGAACTCTCTCTTAGAGATGAGCTCTTATGCTTCTTTGTGCGAGGTGTATCTCGGCATTAGGCTGAGTCTCATTCTCTTCCGATTTTATTTCCATACCCGGAGAAACTCTATCGCTGCCGGTAACCCATACATTACCGGGACTCTTAGCTTTTCTGTTAGGAGAGAACGCATCTATCCCCGGATTAAGGCTAGCGAGTCGGTAAAACAGTGGCCATCCACCTTTTTCTATCACAAGGATATTCCTGCTCCCAGCAAAGCTACTCTTTGCCGGCTTTTGTCGACGATGCTGCCATGCCCCAAGAGTCCTGGGACGTAGATGCGCCGGCTCTCAGTGATGATCTGCTTCTCTCCAAGAGGCAGATTGAATATCTGATGAAGCACAAGGGCCCCGACTTGATTTACTGCTGGCTAGCACGCCGGATCCAGCATCTCCAACACCATGGTGACCGGCTTATGCACTCCATCACGGCATCCAAGAAGGACACTCTTCGGATATGCTCCCGTCCTTACTCGGAAAAGGACTATGAGTCCTAAATCAGATGGTTGATAAGGGAGCGGATCGAGAGGAAGATCCCAGAGCTATCTTTGGACATGCATATGACGGATAATCCCGTAGTTCTAGTAAGATTCCAGCAATAACTCGAATTATGTGTTCATCTTTACATTATTGTCTCTTTTCGCAATACTGAGATATTTGTTCTTTTCAGCTTGCTGACCTCCCTGAGTCGGAGCTTGGTCCTCTCGAGGGATATCCTCCTGAGATCTCTCGGGATGATAGAGAACTGGTTCCACTACCGAAGACCTTTACTCAAAAGTGTAAGGCTCCGACACTAGCTATTGGCACCAAGGAAGTGCCCATTGTGAAGAGGTAACTTTCCTCACAAAGTTTCTGTACTTTATTCCTTAATTCTTTCCAAGGTGTAATGTTCTTTGTTCTATTACCTCCCCAAATCTAAACAGCTCACCAAGGGCAAGGGGAAAGGAGGCTCGTCGAAGCCCCTGCACCAGTCAAAGTTGAATTTGGCTTCTCCTACCACAACACCTCCGACTCCTGCCCCTCAGCCTTCTACAGTGCCAGATATTACGCCATCTCCAACCATCGTAGAAGATCCGGCTCAACAAGCAGAGCCAGCGATCCTCGGCTGGCAAACTAATGTCACCATGGGTGACTCAGGTTTTGATAAGGGTGAACCCTCTACGGGTAATGATCCCTCGGCAGAGGTCTTCGCTGAAAACCTCCTCAACAATCCGGGTCTTGCCAAACTTGGCATTACTCGGAAATCTATGGAGGAGATCCAACGGCTAGCCCAAGAATGCTTGTAAAGCCAGAACATTACTATGGATGAGGAGGCACAAGCAGTGGAGGACGTCAAATACTCTGAACTCCTTGAGCAAATCCTTCTTCGTGATGAGGGGCTGATAACTGGTGTGCTTCTGCCACCACCAGTAATCCTACTCACCCTCGCCGAGAAGGTTATCACAGAGGTGACTATGAGCTTAAGCAAGCTCACTCATGAACATCATGTAAGTCGAATTCCAACTCATCTTTTTTACTTCATTTCATATCATATCCTCTAGCCCCCAAGCATGAAGTTGGATAGATAGTCTGGATTTATGCTTCCATAGGATGCCAAAGAATGAACTAGTGTAGCCCCCAAGGCTCGTGCTGATATTAGTAAAAATATTAGCTCGAGTCTTTAGTAGACTTCTGATTCTGGGTATTCTGACTTACAGAAAGTTAAGTTGTATAACCAGGAATTGTTGAAGAATATTTGCAACAAGCAGAGAGAGATTAGAGCTCTCCAGCTTGAAAATTCTCAGTTAGAAGTGTCAAGGGATGAGTCTAAAGGTAAACATTTCAATCCTTGAACCTTGATCTTTATTTCATAGTCGAATTATTTATTCAACTATTGTTCTTTTGGCTTACATCATTGGTCAAACAATCATGTGCTATGATTGAAGAAGCCAAGAATCTGAAGACCTTGGAGGTGGAGAACACCGACTTACGTCGGGAACTGGACAAGTTGAAGGTGGATCACGAACGGAGTATTGCTCAAGTTCTTGCATCCTCTTCTATGGCCACCGAAGAACATGATCGAAGGATCACGACCCAAGATCAAAGGATCTTGGATATCAACGATGCATTGTTCAGAGAGAAGGACATCACCGAGGCACTCCGGGCTAAACTCCAGAGCCTTAGGGAAGAGACGACCAATGACGATGTCATCTTTGGTATGTTTGCTTCTTTCTGACTTTCCATTTTTCCGACTCTTGGAGTTTGGATATATTTAAGCGTCACGACAGTTTCCATTCGATAGGGTTTACTAACGTTTTGCATTACATGTGCAGGTCCTCTAAACTTACTGGATTCTGCCTCCACTGAGTCTCGCACCAGCTGGCTTACACAAGTCAGCGATTTTCTTCATGACTTCCGCAAATCCTTGGAGTATATTTGCAAAGTACTCAAGGTTCCGTACATGCATAGAATGTCCGGCTTTGAAGTGCGAGACAAGGCCAAGGAGATGCCCCATATCATCCAGGACTGGAACATGTCCTATGCGCGAACCACAGCATAGAACTCTCTCACCATGGTTAGAGACACCATGGAAGCATGGAAATCTGGCAAGTAACCAGAGGGTATTCGACTGTGGATGAAGATGGATAGGAGCAGGACATCAAGGCCATCATGGACTCCTGTGCCTGATATGGGTGTCACGTTGCTGACTTTACCAGCTATGACACTCCTTTCTTCACTCGTGTGGAGACGCCTCCTGCGCCTGTCGAGGTAACAGCTGAAGTCTCCAACGACGAACAAATCATTTCAGATTTGAACATCTCAGATAGATATCAAGGCGAGGTCGATGTCTCCAGTGAGCCGGCAGCTCCTACCTCTCCTCCTGCATCATAGATCATCAGAATAAACTTTTTGTTATTCTGAAAACAATTTGGGTTGTAAATAAGTAGTTTAATACTTTTGCTGGTGCTAAGATTTGCTACTTGCTATTTAGCACTTTTGGCTTTATACTTATCTTGCCTGAAATTTTTTCATAAGCATGTTTTGTTTTGCCTGTACATATCGTTTATCTGGCTTTCCTCCTCGTCCCTTTCGTGAGCCGGCCAATCTTCAACACGGAAACTTTGCCGAGCAACGGAGCTCAATTGCTAAACCAGTTTAAACTCAGAAACAAAGCCGGCTTCTAGTACCAACAATTCACTACTTGGAAAATGCCCGCATCCGGCAATCAGATAAATAACCAAAGCACGAACTAGAAAATTTAGATTAATACCCAAAGGTAGCATCTTTAGAATCGGAAATCTTAACCAGAACAAACATGAGCATAAAGTACTTTCAAGTATTCTGGGATTTTTGATCGTGACATGATCATTTGGAAATAAGATGGTAATACAAAACTTCTCAAAAAAAATGAGGCAACCAATACTTTATTTCTCATTTAACATGTACACATATATGATTACAAAGAAAGATAAATTAAGAATAAAAGGGATGTAGCTGAGCAATATTCCAAGGCCTGTCTAATTCTTCCGGGTCTGTACTGCCTCCAGCTCTCTTTCTTTTCTTAGTAGCAGGTCTTTCTTTGACTGGCCGCATATCAGTTAGATAGTAAGAACCATTGTGCAATACTCGGCTAACTAAAAGGGCCCTTCCCATACTGGGGAAAGTTTGTGCTTTCTTTTCTGTAGAAGCTGGAGAACCAAATCGCCCTTATTGAAACACCGGTTTCTGACTCTCTAGCTATGATACTTGTGTAACTTCTGCTGATAGGTTGTCGATCTCATCTTAGCAACGACGCGAACTTGTTCGATTAAATCGAGATCATTTTGTCGAGAAATTTCGGCATCCTCTTCAATATACGCGGCAACTTGGGGAGAAGTGTGAATCAAATCACTAGGAAGAACTGCTTTTGCGCGATAGACTAAGAAGAAAGGTGTGTATCCAGTTGACCTGTTCGGAGTTGTTCGTAAACTCAATATCATAGAAGGTAATTCCTCTGCCCAAGTCCCTGCAGCACGTCGTAGTGGTGCTTTGAGTCTTGGTTTTAGGCCTTGTAGGATTAAACCATTTGCTCTTTCGACTTGTCCATTAGCCTGTGGATGTGCAACTGACGCAATGTCAAGCCGGATATTTTGTTCATCACAGAATTCCGCAAGTTCTCCCATAGAAAAGTTACTCCCGTTGTCCCTAATAATGCTATGTGGATAACCGTATCGAATTATGACATCCTCAACAAATCTTCTGGTTGTTGCTCCATCACAACTAGTGATGGGATTAGCCTCAATCCATTTTGTGAATTTATCCACCATCACTAAGAGATGAGTAAATCCACCTGGAGCCCGTTTAAACGGTCCTACCATGTCAAGCCCCCAGACCATGAAAGGCTATGTTATAGGTATTGTTCGCAGCTGATCAGCCGAAACATGATCTTGCTTGGCGTACTTTTGGCAGCCTTTGCACGTCTTACCCAGCCGTTCAGCGTTTGCCTTGGCTGTAAGCCAGAAAAAACCGTGTCGAAAAGCTTTTGCCACTAAATATTTGGCTGCAGCATGGTGACCGCATTCGCCTTCGTGGATTTCCCGTAAGATTTCCACTCCTGCTTCCGGAGATACATAGCGCTGAAAGACCCCAGACACACTCCACTTATAGAGCTCACCATTAATTATAGTATAGGCTTTTGCTCATCGGATGATCTGCCGGCTCAGAACCTTGTCTTCCGGTAATTTTCCATCTACCAAGTAATCAAGGTAGGGTTGAGTCCAGCTAGGAATTATAGCCAGAACTGCTACTAAAGGTGAGTCATATTTTGTCGGATATTCCTCGTCTACTCCTTTTATAGAGGGAACTTTGAGGTGCGCTAAAAAAGCGCCATCCGGGACCTTTTTCCGTGCAGAGCCTATACGAGATAGTGCATCTTCTTCCTCATTTTCTGTTCGAGGGATGTGTTGAACCTCAAACCTTTCGAACGATTTAGATAGTTCATCCACGACAACTCTATATGCTGCCATGTTCTTATTTGCATTATAGATATCTGACAGTTCTTGAGCTACAAGATCCGAATCTCCATAACACATTAAACGTCGGATGTCGATATTCTTAGCAATCCGGATTCCATGCAGTAATGCTTCATATTCAGCAATGTTATTCGTCGCCGTGAAGTAGATCTGCAATACATAGAAATGTTTATCTCCTTGGGGTGATTTGAGCACCATGCCAGCCCTCGAGCCCCCGAGCGCCTTAGACCCGTCAAAGTGCAAGGTCCAGTATTCCGACTCTGGGAGGGTCATATTCTCCATAGTCTCTGTCCAATCAGCGACAAAGGCAGTGATGATTTGGGATTTTATTATTGTACGAGGTTTATACTCAATGTCAAAAGCTGAAAGCTCTATGCCCCATCGCTATTGTTGATTATATCTCTCATGGGAGCTATGCTCACCACGGTAATTGGATGCTCCTGAAAATAATGATGTAACTTATGGGATGCGAAAAACACGCCATAAGCCAACTTTTGATAGTGCGGATATCGCTGCTTTGATTCCGTTAGGACCTCGCTGAGATAGTAAGTCAGACGCTCTACCAGGTGTTCCTGTTTTTCCTCTGGTCTCTCCACCACCATGACAACACTAACGACTCTGTTTGTCGCAGCGAGATAGAGCAACATCGGTTCCCGTGGTTCCGGTGCTGCAAGGATTGGAACAGACGAGAGTACTACTTTAAGCTCTTGTAGTGTAGCTTCAGCTTTATCAGTCCAAATGAAGATTTTGGTCTTTTTCAGGAGCTTGTAGAGTGGTGCAGCTCTTTCACTGAGCTAGCTTACAAACCGACTGACTGCAGCAATGTAACCAGTTAGTCTTTGAACGTCCTTCAGGCGAGTTGGCCTAGAAATATTGAGTATAGCCTTAATCTTGTCTTGGTTCACCTCTATGCCTCTTTGAGACATGATGAAACCTAACTATTTTCCGGCTGGTATTCCAAAGAAACACTTCTTCGGGTTAAGCATTATGTTGTATTTTCGTAAGTTGGCAAACGGTTCTTCCAAGTCAGAAATTAAGGTTTCCTTCTTTTGGACATCACCGCAATGTCACCACATATGCATGTACATTGCGTCTGATTTGGTCGTGGAGGCAACGCTGCATAGTGCGCTGGTACGTAGCTCCTGAGTTTTTGAGCCAAAAGGCATCATAACAAAATAGAAGGTTCCGAAGGGGGTTATGATGAAGTTTTGACTTTGTCTGATTCCTTCATCCGGATTTGGTGATAACCGAAATATGCGTCGAGAAAACATAGGAGTTCCGAGCCTACCGTAGAATCGATAACTTGATCAATTCTAGGCAGAGCGAACGGATCTTTAGGACAAGCCTTGTTCAAGGCAGTATAATCAACACACATCCTTTAATCAGTGGTGTCCTTTTTAGGGACCTTTACAGGATTGTCTGACCACTCAGTGTGGATGACCTATTCTATGAATCCAGCTAACTTGGGCCGAGCTAGTTCCTTAGCTATTTCCTTACGCTTTTCATTGCCGAAATGTCGTAGGGACTGTTTGACGGGTTTAGCGTTTGGGTGTACATTTAGAGAGTGCTCGGCAAGTTCCCTAGGTATTCCGGTCATGTCAGATGGCTGCCATGCGAAGATATCTTGATTTGCTTGGAGGAACTTGACGAGCGCGCTTTCCTATGCACTATCTAGGCCTACACCTATCTGTGTCACCTTGGAGGGGTCATCATCCTTCAACAGCGTCTTCTTTGTCTCCTCCGATGCCGTGAACTCCGGATTTGGCTTTGTCACCTCCTTCTTCGTCACGGGCATCTCGGACGGATCAATGGTTTTCTTTATCTCCCGGTATTCCTGGGCGTGCAACACGGCTTAAGCAAAGGTGGCATTTCTGTCTTCGCACTCTCACGCCTTCTTCGGGTCTTCCCTGATGGTGATCACGCCTTTGGGACCTAGAATTTTCATCATATTGTAAATGTAACACGCACGAGCAATAAAAGCCCAGTAAGCCAGATGTCCGAATATAGCGTGGTACACGCTCTTGAATGGGACCACTTCAAAGGAAAGTGCCTCCACTCGATAGTTCTTTGGAGTTCCAAAGGTAACAATCAAAGTGATCTCTCCCAGGGAATTTGCTTGTCTTCCTGGGACAACTCCGTGAAAGATCACAGAGCTGTGATTCAGCTGTGTCTCCGACATCCGCATCCAGCGTAGCGTTTCGACATACAGAATATTGATGCTGCTGCCGCCGTCCATGAGAGTCTTGGAGAAACCATAGCCGTCAATAAGTGGATTGACGACTAAGGCGTATTTTCCTCCCCTGTGCAACTTGGGCGGATGATCAGCACGTCAAAGGTGATTTCCACTTCTGACCAATCCAAAAATTGTGGGACGGCCGGAAAAGTTGCGTTGAGCTCATGCATAACTGCTTTCTTGACCTTAACTGGTTGAGATCCAAGGAAGGTGACGTAAGTGTCTTTCTTTGTTGGGAAGTTCTTCTTTCCATCCGGCTTGGGATTTGAAGGGCCAGCTTCCTCCATGTCGGAATCTTCCTTGGTCTCCTTCTCTTTCTCGAGATTCTTCTTTCCCTTCTTCCGCCTACCCCTGTAGCCAGCGGTATCGTCTTTTTTGATATCGTCATTGAAACGGCACTCGGCGTTTGTGTGAGACGAGCCCCCACTGGCATCTAAGTGAGGCACACATGGGTTGTTGGCAATGTCGGCCCAGGAATAGGTTTTGCCGGGTTGTTTGTTTCCTCTACCCTGGACTCTTGATGTCCCACGACCATGTCCGCGACCACCGTCGCGCCCTCCTCATCCTCCAGACCTAAAAGTAGCAGTAACCACTACCGTTTCCAGGTTGGTCTTTTCTTTCGAGGTGTTCTTGCGCTTCTGAGCTTGTTGCTTTGGTTGTTTTACCGACTGTGGCACAACTATGGCGTTTAGTAATCCCTCTGCGTCATCGTCAGCATCTAAATACTTGATCGCTATTTCTATCATCTCTCCCAGATCAGCGACCTTATCGCACTTTAAGCGGTGACGTAGTAAACCAATTGGGAGTCCTGCAATGAAAGCTTAAATCACAATTTGGTCATTTACTCTTTCACAGGAGTTCTTGGTGTCGATCCATCGTCCGAGGTAGTCTCGGCAAGTTTCTCCGGCTTTCTGGGTGCAACACTATAGGTTTCCTACCATACAGGGCCTCCGATATGTGCCTTCAAAATTCCAAAAGAACACGCTTTGCATGTCATACTAGTTGTGGATGGTATTCTCTAGAAGTTCATTGAGCCATATTTGTGCCGTCTTCCGCAACATAAGTGGGAGATATCGGGTTGCGACCAAGCTGTTTCCGCCTTTGGCGATGCAGCAAGCCTAGAAAAAATCCTGGAGCCAAGTATCTGGCTGGGCGACACCATCGTAGGCTTGGATGTGTCTGGAGATAGCAAATCCTTCTGGGAAATGTGGTTGTCGAATTCGTGGTCCAAAGCATTTTGGACCCATGTATATATCATTGTTCTCATAGCGCCGTGCCTCTATGTTAGAGTTGATCCGATGTCTCGCGTCACTTGGTGACAGGGAACACCATCTTGGTTGTTCGCTATAGCTTCGGTGCCTTGGAGCCGGACTTCGGCTTCCGCCACCACCTCTTCCGCCACGACGCCCTCCTTGGCCTCTATGAGAGTTGTTGTAATGGCTGCTTGGTGGAGAGGGTGGAGCAGGTGGATTGTTTCCGGCTGATCACCGGCTTCCATCCGGAATGTCATTATTCTAGTTCTGGGAGGGTCTTCATTGCGACGAGTTCCCTGTCGACTCAAATCGGCAAGGTGTCCGTAGTTACTTAGTTCATCACTCCCACCGCGAAGGGTTCAACCGGACGGCTTGTGGGTCTGGGAGGTGGCATTCTTGGACGGTCCTCCTCTCGATGTTTCTCTTTATCTTCTTCCCTGCGATCGTTCGAATCTCGCCGGGGAAGATTTCTCGGATATAGTGTAGCAATCGCTTCTTGCTCCGCGGCTAGAGAAACGTTGCGCCAGTCACGTGCGGTTCTGTGGTGCTGCCCTGAAGATCCGGTTCTTGAGTAGTTGTCTTCCCGATGGCCAGAACGGTGATGCTGTTCTGGAACCTGTTGGGGCCTTACGTCATTCCAGGCTGCATCCGTGTGACATTGGTCAGATTGAGAGACCAGTTTTCCGCTCCCAGATTTCATGACCTTTTGCTGCTCCAGACCCTTGGTTAGTAGCTTTATGCCTAACCGAACTTATGTTGGGCCTGGATTATTTGCTAGGATATCTCGAGCTGCGGCAGTGTTTTGTACTAGTGTTGGGTACACCAGATCTCCCTTGCTGTTGAGTCGAGGCATCCCTGGGTCTCCCTCAAAGAGAACCTTGTGGACTCCCGAAAACTGATTGTCATGCATGTGTCGTTTCCGGGTCTTCTGATGCTGTAGAGAGATATACTTCTCCACAGTAGCTATGCACTTCTTCTCTTCCTCGATGTTATTGGCTTCATCCAGGAGTATTTGGCGACGCGCTTCTAGGGCCTATGCCCTTTCTTCTAGCTCTTCAGCAGTAAGTTCTGCAGATGTAGGGATAGGTGTAGTTAACGCAACATCGATGAGTTTATAGGCTCCTGCAGTAACCACGTGTCCATCCACCGAAGCTTCTTTGGGCTCTTCTGGGATAAGTGCTCCATATGATTCTTCCTCATATTCCTCGGCAATCACTTCCTCTGTTGGAAGTTCTTTTGTCGGGGTCTTGTTCTTCTTGTTCTTGTTCTTTGCCTTCTTGGCAGCGCTAGTAGCAAAGACGGCTTTGGGTCCATTTGCCGGAGTGAAGCTCTGATCGGTACTTTCGGACATCTGGACGTCGGGATTTTCTCCGAGATCCATGTCATCCTGCGCTTTGGGAGAGTTTTCTTCGGATCCTTCGTCCATGGCTTCTCCTTCTTCTGCAGCTTTGGAGTTAAACTCCTCTTCATATTCCGCGGAGAACTTTCGGAAATCTGCCGATGTCATCGAGTCATCCAAAGATGCCAGTAAGTCGGTGTTTGTCCCGATCACCTCCAGAACCGAGTCTTCGTTGTCTCCAGCACCGGCGGAGCCGGATTCGGATCCAACGTATTCGAAAAAGTGCGACACGTGGGTCCTGAGGTAGTTGCGGCTTTTCTCGTGGGGTTCCTCGAAAATTCTGATGGTCTCGAGAACCTCATCCATGTTTGCGCCTTGCAGCATCACGCACCTCAACGTATGCCTCAGGAAAGGTTGGTCTGTTTCGGCATTAGCAGAGCCAGAACAAAGATTGTTGTCTTGCTCCTCCTTGATTTCGACCTTAGCGGGTGGATCGATCTGGGATTCGGCCTCGCTAGGGAGATCCACTCCAGATTTGACTTGCACCGCAAGATCTGCTTCATGTTCAGTTTTCTCCACTATCTCCACAATAGGTGTAGGCTGGGTGGGATTAGGGTTTTCTGAGATTTGGAACTCTGCCGCCTCTACGAACAAAGTGGACCCAGAGATTTCTTCTGCCTCTATCATCACTGCTAGGGTAGGTGGGGCAGGTTCAGCGAATCCGATGTACACATTGATCTCACCAAAAGACATGATGGTGTAGGTAGTCACAGCCTCCCTAGACGGAATCCAGGTCTCGTCGAGAACGACGAGAGGGACGTCGCTGGCATAGAGGACACGACCATCAGCGATGGTCTCCCCGATTCCGATTCTTGCAGATTCCGCTCAGAACATAGATTCGAAGCTCACTTGCCCCATGGTGGGCACCGACTATCATCGGATTGATGACAAGTACGCCATGAGGGGGTCCTCGAGGCGTGTGGAAGAGAGGGGTGTGAGACATACGGTGTTCCGGGATGGAGAGCACACAAGTTTACCCATGTTCGAATCCACCGACTTTGGACGGATCCTACTCCTGCTAGCAATCCAGTAATACGACAGAGCCGAAATATGGGTTACAAGGATTTCTCCTGTGCGAGTGGAGATTGTAGACTATTCTGAGGGTGCCCTAAAGGCCTTTCCTAGGACGGCTTATATAGATATCCAGCCTAGGGTTTACAGGAGAGACCTATCTGGCTACGACTAAGAGTCGGTTACAAAGTACATCTTGAACTACAAGTAACATAACATGCCTATGTCGGTAAGTCTTCTGGGCCTTCCTGTAGCCAGACTGGACTCCGTCTCTTCTCCCTGACTAGGCCGCCTATGAAGCAAAGCTCTAACCCGAAGTGGGCCACCCTGGTTAGTGAGGCACAGTGAGGATACCCGGAAAGTATATCCCCAACAACTATTGCCTTGTTAAGTCAACATTTAAATTGCGGGGTACTTAAACAACATGAACCTCCTACTTAATTGTCGAGACCCCGGTTCCACTTAATATTGCCTAGTTGCATCACATCTTCGCCATGTCACACATCATATCAGGCATCGTGCCTGATCTTCTGCCGTAGTATTAAATAGTGCGTCCGGTGTTTCTTTTAGTGAATTGCTTCTTTGCGGATTAGGTCGTTGTGTTGATGCGAGTATTGACAAGTTCTTCAGATATGAACCTTTCGGCAGCATTTCCCAGGCGAGCAATCTCCCCCTTTCTACCTATTTTGCTTATATAGTCTTTATTTCCTCCTGTTGATCTATTGCTATCCGTGTTGCAGAGCTTTAGTTTCCGTGCACCATTTATATTCCTTGCAGCCTCTATATTGCCTTGGACACATCCTATTGCCTGTTGTTTGTTAGATAGTCGGCCTTGCGAGTTGTAGTTGTTTTCTCAGGTGCTGCTTCCCGTCATTGTTATTCCATCATTGTTGGAAAGTTGGCACATGTTTAATGGTGGAGATGATCATGGCTTTAAATATAACTTGTCGATTAAAATGTTGGGTGTAGATATAACTAATCTAGAGCCACCTGTGGGTAATAGATAATATTTTATTTTTAACCGCTCATTTGTGTCCCGTAGGCCTCGAGTACTTGATACATGTTCCTTGACTATTGCACTATCTGCATGTGGGACCATGAATCCCCTTAGCCAGAGCTTGATTTATTTCTTATTTCTTGGGGCCACAAACTTGGTTGGGGCTTTATTACTATCCTATACTGTAACATCCCAAAACTTGAATCCAAGTGATCAAGATCGAAATCATCAAAATTAGGGTTAACAAAACTTTTCCAATCAAAAATATGAAAGCATTCATATGTGTGCATGTAAATTAGGAGTTGATTTGAATTGCCATGATTAAGTGATCCATTGCTTGTAAAGTGATTTTTAGGTGAAATAAACATCATATAAATCATTCCCAAACTTTTCCCAAAGAAAAACAACTCAAAATGAATAATTGAAGTGAATGGTCATTTTGGCCAAATTAACTATCATGCCTACTTTGGCTATTCCTAGTACTCAAAACCTAACAGAAACATTTGTGGATCTTTACACCCCTTGCTAGTACACATAATGAGGTACCAAGGCCCACCTTGTGATCTGCTAAAAACAATCAAATACTAATTTTAAATGACAGTTTAAAATTGAATCTATTTCATATGGGAAGATCCCACTATTTCAAAAACCACTCAAACAAGTTCAATTTTCAAAACCCTTGCAACCAGAGACTACCTAGTACTAGTGGAGATCACTCAAAATTTTGAACCCAAAATTCAAAAGTAAAGTTCATGCGGCCATTTCATCAAACACTTGGCAGGCAGAATTCAAACAAAACAAAATTCACTATTTTAAATAGTGTTCTGGCCAAACTTGTCTCCCATTTGACCCCCATTTGCTCCTATTGTCTCCTAATGATCTAACCATGCAATTACACCCCACTCCCCTACCCCCTAGTGACCTTGCCTTGCCATGCCGAGCCCCACCTCGCTGGCCAACTTGGTCGCCACCGCAGCAAACCACCTCCCCCTCTTTCTCCATGTCTAGCAGCTAGCCAGCACCTCACCGCCGCCCACTGTCCCCTCCCCGAGCCAGGCCAAGCCATGGACCACCGAGAAAACCCCACGCCCAGTGCCACCGCGCCATGCCGAGCACGCGCCAGAGCACCGCACCCGGCACATGTGCACAAGCCGCCGCTCGACCGAAACCCGCACCCACCGTGTCGCCACGACCCAGGGAGCATGCCAGACACCCCCATTCGTCGTCCAACACCTCACAGCCACTGCTCGCCGTCGAAGCAGCCGCCTCTGCCGCTCAGAGCGTCAGCTCCGCCCGACCGCATAACACCGCCCCTAAGCCCGCATTGAAGTCCTAGAGCACCGCCAGGAGACCGTGCATCGATCGCCACCCTCAGCCATGCCGCTAGCAGCCCGTAGCCATGTCGCCACCATCGCCTGCCCATCCCTCTTGGTCTCACCGTCGAGCCTATAAAAGGAGGGCACCCCCAGCCATTTGCAGCACACCACTCAACTCCCCTCATCTCACTGATCGTCCCACACCTCTAGCCGGAGCACGGGGAGCAACAGCTCGCCGGAATTGTACCGGAGCAAGCCGCCTCTGGAGGAGAAGGGCGCCGCTGATTTCGACCACCCCAGAGCTGCCTCGACCATCCTGAGCTCGCTGTCGACCACCAGACCATTTGCCCGCCTCACCATCGTTGCTGGATCCCTGGTACGCCCCCTATGCACCCCCACTGAGCTGCTAGGGTTAGAGCTCGCTGGCAACAGGTCCGTCGTCGATGACGATCCACAGCCGTTGATCCCCACTCTAATCCAACGTCCCACATTGCCTCGTACCGCTTCGCGCGTTATGAGCCGCTGACTGGTGGACCTCTCTGTTAGTTGAGCCCCGCGCTGCGGAGTGACACTGGGCCGGCCCATTAGCGTTTCCCGTGCGACCCAGTTTGTTTGAATTAGGATTTTTCTTTTTAGTTTAAACTTAGTTCTGTCCCTTAGTTCAAAATTCAATTCAGAGAGATTTACAAATCCAAATGAAGTGATTCTAATTTTTCTGAAAAGCTACCGAAAATATCTATCCAAGCCCGTTGGATTTAATTCATTTAGAGTTATAGATCTCTCCTAGTAAAAATAATAAAACAGAAGCATTTGCACCTTGCAACATTTTTATAAAATCAACCAAGTTAGCTTTTGAGTTGATTCCAACTCTCAAAAATCACATTTCATCATACCTATCTGAATATGTAATAATATTAGGATTTACATGCAGTGACTTTGGACTAGTACTAAAATAATGCTATATAGGCGTTTCTAGTCACTTTGAATCATTAAATAATGAACTTAAACCAAAATAGTTATGATACAACCCTTAAATTACATTCCCACATGTTAAATATGTGGTGATGACATGTGTCCACATGATCCCAAATTTTAAGTGGTGAATATTAAATCTTAGTTAATTTTTCAATGAGTACAAATTACTTTTCTAAAATAAAAGGAGGAAACTATGGAATAAAACTTGTGATGCTTGTGATGATAATAGATCATCAATTGTGTTCCTTAGAGTACTAATTAGACTAGTTAAGTATTGGTTGGTGATTGTGTACTCCGTATGTATTTATAGAAGATAGTACCGACCAAGCTTACGAGGAGAAGTGCTACCAAGAAGAAGAAGAAGAAAACTTCAACCACTGCAACAACCAAGGCAAGCTATTGTTAGCAAGCTAGAATTAAGCTAGATGAATGATCAAAGATGCTTTAGGCATGCTTTGGTCACACCACTTTGACTATTACTGCCCCAAGTATTACCTTACGAGCTTTACTTCCTTTACTTTACACAAAGTCCCTTACTTGTTTTGAAGGTAGCATAAAGAGTATAAAACTTGACCTATTTAGATAAACCTTAGATGTCATTCTATGGCATGAGATTGATCCCATCTTTCCACCTTAGTGAACTCTCTTAACTTAGTAGTTTAGAGTAGATCAAAACTTGAGTCACTTTAGATGGGAACAATTGGTGAAAATGAATTATGAAAACCTTGGAATGATGAGTCATTCTATTGAGATGTTTTGACATGTGTTGAGAAACACAAATGGTTTATAATGATGAAAATGTTGAGGCATGAGCCTTAACCCTTTTATAAAACTGATGGTTGGATTCAGATGCGATACCATTCCAAATTTACCGTACAACCACACTACCTGAATTGGGTAAGGCTTAGCCAGAAGTTTATATGCATTAGTATTAGTTCCCTCGCGGGAGAGGTTTGAGCTGAGGCTACCTCTCAATGTTGTCCACCTATGTAGTGCCCAAGATGACTGATGGTCATGGTTGGGAGGCCATGCTCATAGGAGAGGTGCTTATACTAGGGTGTGTAAAGGAAAGGTTATGTTTGATTATCTGCATACTAAGTATGATGATTTAGGGTTATCCCTGACAGATCTATCGAATCTTGTGGTGAAAGTGTACCACCTCTGCAGAGTGTCAAACTATTCGAATAGCCACGTCCACGGTTATGGATAGTTGGAATGGCCATACTGTTTCGTTGTCAGATATTTTAAAAACAACTTATGAGATGAATGATGAATCTTGACTTGACCACAACAGGGTTGTGCTTATGATAATAGCTTCCCAACTTAAGTGATTCTAGAACTTTATTTTATCTTTCTTTGCTTCTGAACTCAGCTTAGGTTTCAAACTTAACTTTATAGTTAAACTTAGATTTAGCACTTTAACTTAGCACTATACTACTTGTTAGTGGTAGTTTGCGAGTACTTAAAGAGTACTCATGGCTTTTGTCCATGGCTATTCTCATGGCCAGACTATGAAGGAGACTATCAAGATGATGGCCAGCAGGACAACTATGATAACTAGGACTATCTGCCTTCGTCAGCATTTCCTGTGCCCCTGAAGATGGACCCCACCGCTACGCTTATCTTTTATTTCCGCTGCTTGTTGTATTAAGACTAGATCATGAGATCCTTATTTGTGTAAGACCTTATGTATGGTTTGTAATGGATGATGTATTGTGATATCCAATCCGTTATGTCTCGCAAAAATGGTAATCCTGGGATTGCGAGGTATGGCATAACGGGCATCTGGGATTAAAAATCCGGGTGTTGACAAGCTGGTATCAGAGCCATCATGACCATAGGAGACCCTAGTTAGAATGGACTCATAGAGCTCGCGGTTTTCTGCACTTTTAAACTCATAGAGCTTTCACCTTCTCCTCTTGCAAGAATTCCATTGTGCTTAGGCAAGCAATGCAGTTCTTGATTGAGAACTCATCCACATTCCTTGAATCAGCTTTCGTGTCCTCAATTTGCTTTGTCTTCATCTCAATATATTTTTCCATCATTGCAGCTACATCTGCATTTGATCGGTGCCTTTTGGGTTCGATATCAGTGCTTGTTGATGGTGTAGCAGCCATTGTTGGGTTAGCTTGAAAACTGGCCTCTTGCATGCCTCCTTGTGTATCAGCCTCAACATCCACCACGGTCTCTCTAATATGGAGTTGTATGACCTCTACAAAACTAACCTTGGGATCGAACTCCACTTCTTTAAGGATTGGTTGTTGGGATTGCTGATTGGAGGTAAAGTTATAGGTTCCCTCGGTGGTCTATCCATCATACAACTCTCCCATGGCATCAAAAAGAGGAAAAGCCTTAGTATGGAACTTCCCTATCTTAGGAAATGACTGCACAATAGAAAATAAGATGAGTGATATACCATAATAAGTAATATCTTACGATAATAAGGAAATGACCAGATGCATGTAAACAACTAAAACTATCTAACGACGATAAGGTTAACCCATAGAGCTTGCTCAGCTTCAATCATTGAACGCTTGTTATTCCAGGATACTCCACTTTAGCTCATTATATACCCTTTTTACCTCATTATCCCTATCTTGGATCTGTCCCTTTGTGTAAGACACATACAGATGGCTTGCTTGGAATCTCTTGACAATCTTATTCCAGGCGTCGGAGGACCACCCATTCTGACCCTTATATTGAGGGGTATTGTGCTCATGCAGCAAATCCACAAGGGTAACCACGAATATAAGGTTTCCTAATCCTTTGTGAATGCATCTGTATTTTTTGGCAACCATGTGCTACATAATCAACGATCGAATTCAGTTTAGTTGTTCAGGTTAGTTAGACACCTATTTTACATGGACATGTTATAGAAATAAAAAAACTTGCACATATGTAGAAACTACCATGGCATAAAACTCCACTCTTCTACCATGGTCCTGTAGCACCCCGCTAAAATCACTACTAGAAAATCGCTCGTTATTTCTACTTTGTGCATCATCATGACATCATCATGCATGTTTGTTCATAAAAGTACTTTGCAAAAACCCTATTTTGTTTTCTAATTAGCCCTCCTTTAATTTCAAATCATAAAACCAGGTCTCCCTGGATATTTTATTTGTCTAAAAACTATTTATAAAATATTTTAAAAGTTAAATAAAAATAAAATATTTCCAATGGGGGAGGCAGCCACCGGCCAGGCCCAAAAGGCCCAGCCAGCAGCCAGCCTACAACCCTAGAAATAAAACCCTAATCACCCCAAACCCTAGCACACCACCCTACACACAACCACCTATCGCCGCCACTCTCGTACTACCACACACGCCGCACACAACCATCGCCCACCCACGCACTACCGCCACCACCTGCCCTGATCCCCATGCGGCCTCGATCCCATTGCTACCCGACACGACCCGATCAACCCGACCGCGCTCACCCGACGCGACGCGTCCTACCCCTGCGGTACACGCCCCAGCACCCCGGCCACAACACTCATCTCTCCTCGTGATCCCCGCCTCTCCCCTCGATCCACGCGATCCCCACCCCGCTCCCCTCTCACCTCGCGTCCTCCCTCGTCTTCCTCTGCAACCAACCCTCTGCCGCTCCTCTCCTGGACCTGACCTCCGCGTCCTCACCGGCCGCCGCCGCGCGAGCCCGACGCTCCCTCGAGCCCGAACCCCTCGCCTCGCGTGTAGACCCTGCCGCCACAGCTCCTTCGTCGTCGGCCGCCGCGGACCTCGTGTCGTCCCTTGTCGGCCTCGCCTTCCCTGCTCGGCTCCTCCTCTCTGAGTGCCCATCGCCCAAGCACCTCGTTGTCCAACGTTCCTACATCGAGACGCCGTCGCCAGGCGCGGTCCCGCTCCTCCAAGGTCCTCGCCGCCATCGGCCTAGTCGTCTCCCTAGGACTCCTCGCCGTGCCAGGACCTCGCCGACCTTACCCTAGCATGCGCCGGCCCGTTGTTCTCTTTTGCCATGTCGCGCCATTGCCGCGTCGAGCCCTTGACCGCGTCGACCTCCATCCCTATGCCTCACGCTGTTGTGTCCATGGCCCACACACGAGCACAGCCGCTCGAGCTCTGTCGCCCCAGCGCCCTCCTATGCGTCGGCCGCCGGGCCTCTCTCCGCGACAAGCTCGTCGAGCCGCCACTTCTGTCTCCTGGTTGCGTCGCGCCGCCGCCCCTCTCACCGTCCAGCGCCGCCAGAGCCGCCCCCTCCTCCGCGAGCCGGTCGTCACACCCTCTTCCGCCCACCGTTCCCTGCACCGAGCACCACCACCTACGATGGCCTCCTCGTTGTGCTCCAGATTGCGGACCTCCTCTTCTCTGGCCTGTAGCCGCCTACACCACCCAAGCACACCATGCCGCCGATGTCTCTGCAGGACCGCGCTCCGCGACATCGAGCTGCATCCACGTCGCCATGTCCTCTGATGCCTCTGCTGCACTTGTGCTCCCTGGTGAGCGCGTGTTCCACCGATCGCTCCTCTGTCCGCGCGTCCTCCTACAACTCCTATGCACGCTCCTGTATATGAACATGCTTGTGTGCTTGTATGTTTAATCAGCTGCCGACGCCTATGTTTGTGCATGTGCACTATGTGAATCAGGCTTCTATTTTGGCAAGTGCCTCTACAACATGTTCCGCCGACAACTGCCTCGTTCGGACTCTGTTTCACGCCTAGCTCTCCGTCTCCGGTGTCATGACCTGGTTCGCTCAAGCCAAGTTTATCTTGTCGCAAGATCTTTCAGAGACCAGAACCGAGGGACCATAACAAAGGTGATGCCACTCGAAGTTCTCCAACGTTGAAACCAAAGGCGATGATGCCGGACCGACGAGATCTTCTTCCTGGAGTCGATGACCTGAAGACCGATCTAGAACGCCAAGGACTTCTTCATGGATGCGGATAGGCCCGGTTCCCAGATCCGAAGACCGAACCTGAACCACATCGAACCCCAAGATCTTCGACCCCTAAAGTGTGATCCCCTTTTTCGAGACCTCTATTTTTATAATATATAACATATATCTTGTTGCATATTAAATGGCTCATGCTCGCATACATATTCATTTGTTTGGGGGTGTTTTGTCGATTCATCTCATAATTAAATATGGAGCCCATATGTGGGCGAATCTAGTCTTATATTGGCTCCATTTAAATTGGTGTAGCGAATTGATGCCATGTTCTGTCTTGCTAATCCAATAGTTAAATTGCGGGGTTTGTAAACAACATGAACCTATTGATTAATTGTCGGGACCCCGGTTCCGCTTAATATTGCCTAATCGCACCGCATCTTTGCCATGCCATGCATCATACCATGAACATGTCAATTCTTCTGCCGTAGCATTAAATATTGCATCCGGTGTTTCTTCTAGTGTTTGCTTCTTCGCGGACTAGGCCGATGAGTGGATGGGAATATCGACAAGTTTTCCGGATGAATCTCTGGCAGTGTTTCCCAGGCGAGCATCTCTCCCTCTTCTACCTATTTTGCATTTATAGTCTTTATTTTCCTCCTGTTGATCTATTGCTATCTGTGTCGCGATGCTTTAGTTTCCGTGCACCAGTTATATCCCGTGCAGCCTCTATATTGCCATGGACACCTCCTAATACCTGTTGTTTGGTAGATAGTTGGCCTTGCGAGTCGTAGTTGCTTGCTCAGGTGCAATCTCGTGTTGTCGAGTACCACAGTTGTTGGTATGCTGGCAGATGTTTATGGTGGAGATGATCATGTCTTTAATTACAACTATTAAATTGCTGTGATAACTAATGAAACAGGCACCGGTGGGCAATATATGTTATTTGGTTTTTCATGCCCACTTGTGTCCTGTAGGCCCCGAGTACTTGATACCTGTTCCTTGACTATTCGCACTATCCACATCCGGGAGAGTCTATGAATCCCCCTTAGCCAGAGCTTGATTCATTTCTTATTTCTTGGGGGCCACAAACTAGTTTGGGCCTTTATTACTGTCCTATACTTATGCCATGCTTTACCGCTTTATTTACGATTGTGTGTGGAGCACCTATACTGTTTTGGATCGTGACACGTTTTCGCTGTATCGACAAGCCCAGTCACACTTTCGAGTTCCTAGTCGTTTATCGCCGTCCACACAAACCCTGGGTCCGTCTCGGAGCCGGCCAACTTCATCACGGGTAGCTTACTGGGGTGGCCCCCTGAAATATTTTATGAATCCTATGATTGCTTTGTCGTGAAAGCCTCGTTGTGTTTTGAGTTGGTTTTTCCGAGGTTGATCGTGTGTGTGTTGCTATTTGTGCACCCCTGCAGGGTAAATCTTTCTGAAAGCCGTGTCCACGGTTATGGATGACTTGGAGCACAGTATCTCGATCATAGACAAGCATAACTAAAGTAGTGCTATAAATTTGACTTAATATGTGACTAGTAATCAGCTTCACTATAATGGAATGAATAACAAAAGTGCCAACAACTGGTGGAACTAGGGTGTATCGTGTCATGTTATATCTGCCTAGTAAGTATCGCAACTCCAATGGAATGAAATAAAAGTGCCAACAACTGCTGGGTTTGGGATGTCACATGCTAATTGTATCTGACTAGTAAGTACTGCAACTACAACTGAATGGTTAACTAAAACTGCCCACTACTTATGCTATCAGGATGACTCATACTATCTATATCTGATTAGTAAGAGCTTCAACTATAATGGAATGAATAAAACTGCCAACCGTGTGAGTTCCTCCGTTTTGACTTCCTCGTTTGGTATCGAGGGGGAAATGCCAGGATGGGTATGTTTGGTGTTAGTATCAGGTTGGATCCGAATAGGTCTTTCTTATCCCTCTCTAATAGCCGCCAGTTTTACTGAGTCTCTATAGGTTGTTTAGTGTTGCTGCGCTGCCGCTTCAGTCCACCATACCTATGTAGGCGAGGACCGCCAAATTCTAGCCTCGCCGTGTACTGGACTCAGTACTGACGCTCCTCTTTTTCCCTTCGCCCTTTGTCGGCACCCCTTTTGTTTAGCAGGTACGAGTTCGACGTCGTTAGCAGGGTTACCCTTCCGACTTGGTCTGGGCAGGGTTATGGACGCCATTAGTTATTCTTCAGGGCTCTTAGCCCCATTTGCATCTTATCCGTACTTGGATGTTGTATCGTTTTCGAGGTGATTTGGATCTTTGTACTGTATATCTGTATCCTTGACTCGATGAGTCGTTGTTATATATATATATATATATATATATATATATATATATATATATGTTCTGTGGGTCCCATCATGGACTATTGTGTAATGATATTACTTTGTTTTCCACCCGCACGAAAGTGTCTGGTGGGCGTCCTTGAATCGTCTCTATGCGGGTTTGGCGGGAAGCGCTAAAACGTGCATAGGGCCGATTCGAGGGTGTTATAGAGTGGTATCAGAGCTCAGCAGTTACGATACCCCACAAGTCCAGCCTGTAGGATAACCTAGCTAATGGCCGAAGTAGAGTGTCAAAACTATTTTGGAAAATCGGTTGGATATATCTGATTAGGTCTGATTTTACTCCTTACCCTCTTCTGTTCTCCTCTTACCTCTACGTGTTTTGGATCTGTTCTCTTATCTTTTCTTCGAGTCCAGGAATTCTCGTGGTTGGGTTTCCGTCGTACCTTCAGGGTTTTGCTTCCTTCTTTGGTAACGGTGCTTCCACATCCGGTCGTCATGCTATCCGAGGAATCCGTCTTCTGTGGTACCATTCTTTGTTCCTTGTTTGTGCCTTCCGGTGTTTTCAACGCGACGACAACATCCTCTATGCCAGATCCAATGCATAGCCTGCATCACTCCTTTGTTCCGAACCTCGCTTGTCGAGATCTTCAGTCTGATTCCGAGAGTTGGTTGCATAATTCTGCTGTTCATGTACGGGGTAATGATATGAGTGCGGGATGGAGTCGCGACCATACCACTACTCTTATCATTCGCTTTTGTATATTGAATTGGTGGATCAAGCAATTTCGCTCCGTCCACGGAAGTTAAAGGTGGCCTTATCTCTTGATACCTTTTCCTTCGTCCTTTGCTCCCGGAGTGTTTTCTCGACGACCATGGACAACGACCCCTTGTTAGTGGTGTCGCCGATTTCAAGAAGGAGCAACAATCTTGTTAGTGGTGTCACGGGGATCTACACGAAGCGAGAACATTCAGTTCATCGGCTTCTTCCCGGTACCATGAGGTGGATCTCGAGGGCGAGATTCATTGTTAGTGGTGTCGAATTGTAGCACCCCGCTAAAATCACTACCAGAAAATTGCTCGTTGTTTCTACTTTGTGCATCATCATGACATCATCATGCATGTTTGTTCATAAAAGTACTTTGCAAAAACCGTTTTTTTTAATTAGCCCTCCTTTAATTTCAAATCATAAAACCAGGTCTCCCTGGATATTTTATTTGTCTAAAAACTATTTATAAAATATTTTAAAAGTTAAATAAAAATAAAATATTTTCAGTGGGGGAGGCAGCCACCGGCGAGGCCCAAAAGGCCCAGCCAGCAGCCAGCCTACAACCCCAGAAATAAAACCCTAATCACCCCAAACCCTAGCACCCACCCTACACACAACCACCTGCCGCCGCCACTCTCGTACTACCACACACGCCGCACACAACCACCGCCCACCCACGCGCTACCGCCACCACCTACCCCAATCCCCACGTGGCCTCGATCCCATTGCTACCCGACACGACCCGATCAACCCGACCGCGCTCACCCGACGCGATGTGTCCCACCCCTGCGATACACGCCCCAGCACCCCGGCCCCACCAATCATCTCTCCTCGCGATCCCCGCCTCTCCCATCGATCCACGTGATCCCCACCCTGCTCTCCTCTCACCTCACGTCCTCCATCGTCTTCCTCTGCAACCAACCCTCTGCCGCTCCTCTCCTGGACCTGACCTCCGCGTCCTCACCGGCCGCCACGGCGCGAGCCCGACGCTCCCTCGAGCCCCAACCCCTCGCCTCGCGTGCAGACCCCGCCGCCACGGCTTCTTCATCGTCGGCCGCCACGGACCTCGTGTCGTCCATTGTCAGCCACACCTTCCCTGCTCGGCTCCTCCTCTCCGAGTGCCCGTCGCCCGAGCACCTCATTGTCCAACGTTCCTGCATCGAGACGCCGTCGCCAGGCGCAGTCCCGCTCCTCCAAGGTCCTCGCCGCTGTCGGCCTAGTCGTCGCCCTCGGACTCCTCGCCGTGCCAGGACCTCACCGACCTTGCCCCAGCACACTCCGGCCCGTCGTTCTCCTTCGCCATGTCGCGTCGTTGCCACGTCGAGCCCCTGACCGTGTCGACCTCCTTCCCTATGCCCCACGCCGCTGTGTCCCTGGCCTGCGCACGAGCACAACTGCTCGATCTCTGTCGCCCCAGCGCCCTCGTGTGCGTCGGCCGCCGGGACCCTCTCCGCGACAAGCTCGCCGAGCCGCCACTTCTGTCTCATGGCAGTGTCGTGCCGCCGCCCCTCTCACTGTCCAGCGCCGCCATAGCCGCCCCCTCCTCCTCGAGCCGGTCGTCGCGCCCTCTTCCGCCCACCGCTCCCTGCACCGAGCACCACCACCTACGATGGCCTCCTCGCTATGCTCCCGATTGCCGACCTCCTCTTCTCTGGCCTGTAGCCGCCTACACCACCCAAGCACACCATGCCGCCGCTGTCTCTGCAGGACCGCGCTCTGCGACATCGAGCTGCATCCCCATCGCCATGTCCTCTGATGCCTCTGCTACACTTGTGCTCCCTCGTGAGCACGTGTTCCACCGACCGCTCCTCTGTCCGCGCGTCCTCCTACAACACCTGTGTGCGCTCCTGTATGAGCATGCTTGTGTGCTTGTATGTTTAAGCAGCTGCCGATGCCTATGTTTGTGCATGAGCACTATGTGAATCAGGCTTCTATTTTGGCAGGTGCCTCTACAACATGTTCCGCCGACAACTGCCTCGTTCGGACCCCGTTTCATGCCTAGCTCTCCGTCTCCCTTGTCGTGACCTGGTTTGCTCAAGCCAAGTTTATCTTGTCGCAAGATCTTTCGGAGACCAGAACCGAGGAACCATAACAAAGGCGATGCCACTCAAAGTCCTCCAACGTTGAAACCAAAGGCGATGATGCCGGACTAACGAGATCTTCTTCCTGGAGTCGATGACCTAAAGACCAATCTGGAACGCCAAGGACTTCTTCATGGATGCGGATAGGCCTGGTTCCCAGATCCGAAGACCGAACCCGAACCACATCGAACCCCAAGATCTTCGACCCCTAAACTGTGATCCCCTTTTCCGAGACCTCTATTTTTATAATATATAACATATATATTGTTGCATATTAAATGGCTCATGCTCGCATACATATTCATTTGTTTGGGGGTGCTTTGTCGATTCATCTCATAATTAAATATGGAGCCCATATGTGGGTGAATCTAGTCTTATATTGGCTCCATTTAAATTGGTGTAGCGAACCGATGCCATGTTCTGTCTTGCTAATCCAACATTTAAATTGCGGGGTTTGTAAACAACATGAAACTATTGATTAATTGTCGGGACCCCGGTTCCGCTTAATATTGCCTAATCGCACCGCATCTTTGCCATGCCATGCATCATACCATGAACATGCCGATTCTTCTGCCATAGCATTAAATATTGCATCCGGTGTTTCTTCTAGTGTTTGCTTCTTCGCGGACTAGGCCGATGAGTGGATGCGAGTATCGACAAGTTCTCCGAATGAATCTCCTGTAGTGTTTCGCAGGCGAGCATCTCTCCCCCTTCTACCTATTTCGCATTTATAGTCTTTATTTTCCTCCTGTTGATCTATTGATATCCGTGTCACGATGCTTTAGTTTCCGTGCACCAGTTATATCCCGTGCAACCTCTATATTTCCATGGACACCTACTAATACCTGTTGTTTGGTAGATAGCTGGCCTTGCGAGTCGTAGTTGCTTGCTCAGGTGCGATCTCATGTTGTCGAGTACCACAGTTGTTGGTATGCTGGCAGATGTTTATGGTGGAGATGATCATGTCTTTAATTACAACTATTAAATTGCTGTGATAACTAATGAAAGAGGCACCGGTGGGCAATATATGTTATTTGGTTTTTCATGCCCACATGTGTCCCGTAGGCCCCGAGTACTTGATACCTGTTCCTTGACTATTCGCACTATCCACATCCAGGAGAGTCTATGAATCCCCCCTTATCCAGAGCTTGATTCATTTCTTATTTCTTGGGGCCACAAACTAGTTTTGGGCTTTATTACTATCCTATACTTATGCCATGCTTTACCGCTTTATTTACGATTGTGCGTGGAGCACCTGTACTGTTTTGGATCGTGACACGTTTTCGCTATATCGACAAGCCCAATCACACTTTCGGGTTCCCAGTCGTTTACCGCCGTCCACACAAACCCTGGGTCCGTCTCGGAGCCGGCCAACTTCGTCGTGGGTAGCTTACTGGGGTGGCCCCCTGAAATATTTTATGAATCCTATGATTGCTTTGTCGTGAAAGCCTCGTTGGGTTTTGAGTTGGTTTTTCCGAGGTTGGTCGTGTGTGTGTTGCTATTTGTGCACCCCTGCAGGGTAAATCTTTCTGAAAGCCATGTCCGCGGTTATGGATGACTTGGAGCACAGTATCTCGATCATAGACAAGCATAACTAAAGTAGTGCTATAAATTTGACTTAATATGTGACTAGTAATCAGCTTCACTATAATGGAATGAATAACAAAAGTGCCAACAACTGGTGGAACTAGGGTGTATCGTGTCATGTTATATCTGCCTAGTAAGTATCGCAACTCCAATGGAATAAAATAAAAGTGCCAACAACTGTTGGGTTTGGGATGTCACATGCTAATTGTATCTGACTAGTAAGTACTGCAACTACAACTGAATGGTTAATTAAAACTGCCTACTACTTATGCTATCAGGATGACTCATACTATCTATATCTGATTAGTAAGAGCTTCAACTATAATGGAATGAATAAAACTGCCAACCATGTGAGTTCCTCGGTTTTGACTTCCTCGTTTGGTATCGAGGGGGAAATGCCATGATGGGTATATTTGGTGTTAGTATCAGGTTGGATCCGAATATGTCTTTCTTATCCCTCTCTAATAGCTGCCAGTTTTACTGAGTCTCTATAGGTTGTTTAGTGTTGATGCGCTGCCGCTTCAGTTCACCATACCTATGTAGGCAAGGACCGCCGAATTCTAGCCTTGCTGTGTACTAGCCTCAGTACTGACGCTCCTCTTTTTCCCTTGGCCCTTTGTCGGCACCCCTTTTGTTTAGCAGGTACGAGTTCGACGTCGTTAGCAGGGTTTGGCAGAAAGCGCTAAATCTTGCATAGGGCCGATTCGAGGGTGTTACATGTCCTTCCTACAATTTAATGTAGTAGAAGTGAAGTGGCTTTTGATGAATGAACTCAGGATCTTGTTTGCATCTTGATTACAGTCGATATATACACAAATACAGCTAATCTGGTATTCAATTATGAGTACCATCACCATATAAAAGATCTACTAGTATTTATTTCTAAAAACAGAAGCAAGTGAGCTTGAGCTACAGAGATCTACGTATAAAGCAGCCAGCATATCTGATACTGCTAGTCTGCTACTGCTACTGGACTCACTGGTTTAGAGTGAGAGCAGAGGCACCTCAGGCTGGATAGTAGGTTTAATATTAGGAGCACCTTAGGCGGATTGAGAGCATAGGCAGGTCCACTGCTGCACATAATCTATTCGAATAGTACTACATCTAGATTCATTGGTTCAGAGCGAGACAAGTGGTCTAGCGATCAAAACTAACAACCTATTTCACAAAAAAACAAAGAAAAAGCAATCTGTGATGTACAAACATGGCAAGAACCTACCACTACCGACCACACCAAGAACCCTAGAAATTGTTATAGGACATGCCAAAACCCTAGAAACTTTGAGAGGATGAAGAGGAAGAGTAGGCACTTACCAGCACGAAGCAGATGGAAGTGGAGAGGACGCCGGAGCTGACTTGTCAAGGGCGCCGTCAAGCTCGCACGGGGTGAGATCTCTAGGACAAACTCGCGCTGCCGATTGGAAAGGGGAGAGGACACGCATCTTTCATATGGATTCTTTGCACCGCCACTGTCCCTCCGCCCTAGACGCCGCTATCCCTCCACCCCCTAGCCGCTGATGTGCCTCTGCCCCAGCCACCGCCGGCCCTCCAAATCGTGAGAATGAAAGAGGCGGGAGACGAAGAAGTGGGGGATTTGTTCCACGGGCCGGGTGTCGTGTTTTGTTTCCCTTCTGAAACCAAGGGAGTTGAGGTGGATGCCTGGTCGGGACTAACCGAACACGTCAAATAAAAAGGCTGGGATTCAAACCATGTGTATCTGATCCCGGCTGACACACTGGGATATTGCCCCGATCCCAGCCAGGTTGGGGTGAAACAAACAAAGCCTAGCGAATCTGTGCGCGTGGATTTGGTCAAGGCGCATCCCACGCACTAACGCACCCAGGCACCCACCCCACCCTGTCACGCAGCCACCCATCCCATCCACTCATCGCCCAGCCCAACCCTAACCTCCACCCACCCATCCTCGGTAGTCCCCCGCCGCCACCCATCCTCTGATCCAACTCTCCACCTCTCTCGCTAATTCCCTCCCCCCATCGCCCTCCGGCGTGGCCATGTCCTCTCTATCCAGCGTGGCCCCTCCCTCTGTCACTCTCCGAAGCGGCATCCCCACGGATCCCCCACTCACGATGCTGCATGTCGGCACGCAGCCGTGGAAGCCCTAGGGGAGAGCACGGCTCCAGCTCCATGTCGAGCCCACGCTGATCTAGGCAGGTAGGTTGACCGCTGATCTGGGATGACACGCGGCGACATGGGATCTGTGTGCAGCGGCACAAGATCTACGTGCAGTGGTGCGGGATACGATATCCTGCAGCGATAAGCTCGACATCGACCTGCGCAGGAGCAGCGGGAGGACGATGCCTACATCTGGACTCTGGAGCGCCATCAGGAGGACGAAACCTTGCTGTCCAGAGGTGCTGCTGCTATCGAGACAGTACACATCAGCGTGACTGTAGCCAAAGGAGGAGGCACGCCTATCAAGTTCAGAGTGAGAATAGTAGTCTAAATTTCTAGCTGTAGATGATACCCTGTTGTTGAACCTATAGCCGTGCATTCTGGAGTAATTTAGTGTCTTGAACATTGTTGAACTAGAGCTATTGTACACTAAAATTTCATACTCATTCTTGCTCTGTACTCATTCCTGCTCAAGTACTCCTGAAATTTGACATACACCTTCTAGCCTTTTGGTTTTCAGACTCAAGGTTGTATGCAATTTGATAAGATCTGACATACACCATTTGAACTAGCTACATGGTTCATAAATATCTTATGATTCTTGTAAAACTTGAATGCCACATGAGCCTCTTGGTTTGGAAATTTAACTAGTAATCCTAGGGCATCAGGGATCAATGCAACCCAACAAATAATGGTGTAAATAATTGTTGACTAGATCTATCGGGCGTGGCCTGTTTCTATTGCTGTGACTTGATTCTTGTCACTGCCTGCTTGCTTTCTTGGCATTTTTCTATTGCTGTGGATGATCGATGATTAGCATCACGCTAGTCGCTATAGCCGTGTATGCACAAGTTAATTTTATATTCGTTGAATCATCGTCACTACTGAAAGCTATCATATAAGTTACATTTCATATGTACATATGTGATAGCCAAATAGTAAGCTTGTCTTTTTCTCCTTCTGAATCCTGATGCATGCCTGAAATCCTGCAGGTATAGGTGCCTCTCTCAAGTATTTATCCATCTGATGCATCAAAATGCTGGTTGGCTAAATGACTAATGAACAAGATCTCTAGCCCTTTGATCCTACTACCTCCCAGGTCGAGTTCCTCATGGTGGCCTTCCCCTTCTCCAAGGCCCGAGAGTTGTACAAAGACGCTGATGGAGGCAAGACCTGCATCGATCCCACCTTCAACCATCAAGGTACCTACCCGGCTACCCCTATTGAACCTTGCTAGGTTTCGAGTTACACTTGTTGGTTCTATACAATAAATATGATGGTTTCTCTATTTCTAATGTTGGTTCTGTCAAATAGATATGATGATTGATGCTTTCAGATTTTGGCACAACATTGAAGCTAATGCTTACTGTTCAGATCATATAGAAATTGGTAGATAAATCTAATGGATATTGCATTTATGAATATTACAAACTGGTTTGGCTGATCACGTCTTGCTCCGCAGGTATGTAGAATATCATTGTGGAGGCTGGGATTAGCTGTAGGTTCATCTGCTTTGAGTGTGTCCATTGGAACCTGTTATGTGCCCGACAAGGGAATGACCTTCTATGTGTTGTGCCCTGGTCAAAAGTGATGTTTACTTTACAAATTAGCATGTCCTGGTCGCTGTGAAGTGGGGATTGTTCTTATAAATTGTAAACATTGATCTGTTATCTATTTTTTGGGGACACTATTCAGAACTCACTTTTTTGTTAAATGTTGCCATGGTGTAGAAACCTTGGACTCATAGTTCATTTCCTTTTATGTGTTTCAAGCGAAAAAAAACATTGATCTTGCAGGGCATGTACTTTCTATGTTAGCAACCTAGGACTCATATGAAATGATTTTATACATGACATGCTCCAACCAAGCTTGTTAGTAAAAATGTTATGCATCTATTGTCCTGTTAGGATTAGTAGTAAACTGCTCCTGATTGGGTTAATATCTGTTTGCTGTTATATATACTACTGACTCGTGATGTAATAACCTAGTAAATTGCTTGTTTGATTATTATTGATAATGACACGTGGGAGATTTTTTTGTATACATCTTGATAATCACTACTGATATACCTTTTCTATTTACCCATCTTGTTGTGAAGAAGGAATAACACGATATGGTCCTCCGGGCAACACTAGGTATGGTTCAGCAGGTGGCCTAGGAGCGTAGGGAAGACTTCTACATTGGCAAGTATGTGTGAAGTCCCTACAGTAAGATGCCTGCGGTGGTCGTACCACCAGCCTTGAAGGTAATAACATTGTGCCCGACTGCTCTATATTTTTATTTTGTGAAGATAGCCGAACCTTCTGGGTTTGTTCTGTATTTTAGTCTCTATTTAGTGCGGAGGATGATATGGTTGGTTAGCTAGTAGATAAATCGGCTAGTTCACTAAGATCCAAGCTGCAAAATTACTAGAAGTTACCTTTTAGTTGTTAATGATCATATCACATGGTTTAGAACATCTTAGCTGCTAACTTATTTGTGTTATACTCCAGACTTATTTTCATGTCCCAACCAAATGAATAATCTTGTTGATTATAGATTAGCCTTCTATTTTCTTCTTAATTCTAAAAGTTGCGTTTCCTCTCTTTATAGGAACTGCAGGCTGATGAAATATGAAGAAGACTGAAGACTGACAAAGCTCCTTACAATTTAGTGGTAGTTATATTATTGTACTATTGTAGCAATCATCTTGGCATGGAAACAAACCCAGAATAGTCACCTGATTAGAGCTGGTTCTGTTTTGGTGGCTAGATATAGCTCACATTTTGTTGTATTAAGGTATAGCTGGATACCTGATGTGTATTGTGGATCATTGTAATGTACTGCTATTTCCTGTAATACTATTCGTTACTAGATCTTTTGAATCAGAAGAATGATTATATTATTGTTCATTACTGTTAGAACATGAGGATATAATATCTAATGAATCTGAGCAGTGTGAGATTTAAACTGACAAGTGGCGGCCTAGTAAACCAGCGGGACCAGCTTGAGCTGACAATTGGGACTGTTCTGACTAGTGGGATGTCGTGGTGGTGTCACGGCAGATGCCATGGATAGGCTAAAGGTGGGGACTAATACATGCTACGGGAATCCAGGGAGGGATAGTGGAGTGTTTCTCCACACAGAAGTTTGTATTGCTATATCTCGAGATTACAAGTGCTCCTTGAGCTGTATTGGCGAGAGGAGGAAGAAGGAGCTCTCTTACTCTTGTCTACTATTTTTCCCTAGAACCCTAGATCCACTAGCCCTATGGAATCACCAAACCAACTAGAGCTCAACCAACCCCTCTACCAGAAACCTAGCCCCCCTTATATAGAGGAAGTTCGGTCCCTGCCTAGGGCATACGTGGAGGCATATTCCTAAGAATATGCCCCCTCCCAAAGTGGTAATCCGACTGGGGTGCTTTTCCTTGCGTCACACATGCTTTAGCGACGTAAGCCTCTGCGGCGCCCGTGTCAGCCGACATGGGCGTCGTCACCCTTGTCGGCCATGACCCGGTGGTCCTGCCCTTGCTTTCTCTGCTCATGCAGTGCGTACCGGACCTTCTTTTTGACCAAAGAGATTCCTTCCTTCTCCCAGAAGCTAAGCGAGGACCCGGATCATAGTAGATCCGGCCACACCTGTTCCTGCATATAAGTTAGACAAGCACTTCTGACTTACTCCTTAAGTCGGATGAGACAATGTTAGGCGACCCCCCTGGTCCGGGTTATTCCGTGATCCGGACTGCCTTGAGGTGACCCGGTCAGCATCCGCTTTAACCTTGCCGAACCTTGGCTAACTCGGCCGTTATACCTCGGAGTGACCCTACCCGGGGGTATCCGCCCAACATGGGACCAGGTCAAAACAGAAAGGCTAAAATTTCAAATAAAATGTTAAATGCGTAGGCCAAGGCCCAAAAAATGAAAAGGTCGTTTGGCCCATGTAGTAGACTAGAAATGAAGTAGAAAAAAAGATATAGGCCAAATTATTGGGCTTGGCCTAGCAAGACGACTATCATGGACTGGGCCACATTCTTTCCATGTAGGCTTACCACGTAGGATGATCTGACGTGGACATGGTAGATTACCCATGACCAAAATTTTGCTCATGGGCTCTATAACCTTCTATTTTGGTCATGACTGACCATGACCAATTCAAAAAAGGTCGCCAGTTGTCTATAGTGACGCTCGGTATGTGACCTACTACTTTTGGTCATAGAAAGGTCATAGATGGATTACTATGACCTTTCTATGACCAATATTTGGGGTCACCAGTTAACACATTTCCACATGCAATGACACTAGGGGATCAATGTGTAAAACCGTGGTCACAAAGACCAAAAACATATAGGAAAGAAGATTTCACATTGCATGTTACACTAGTGTGGGAGAAGTTACATCACAGAATCCACTAGAGAGTGTGTAGTCATGTGGATCGATGCCAATTCGGGAAAAAGAACACATGCAATGACTCTAGGGATCAATGTGGTTTAGGTAAAAAACACATGCAATGACTCTAGGGGATAAATGTGGTTTAGGAAAAGAACACATGCAATGACTCTAGGGACTCCACATATCAAACGATGGTCACAGAGACTAAAAACACATAGGCAAGCACCTTCATTGCATGATGCACCAGCTTGGTAGAAGTTGCATCATAGAATCTACTAGAGTGTGTGTGATCATGTGGATCAATGTGGTTTAGGAAAAGAACATATGCAATGACTAGTGGATCAATGTGGTTTAGGAAAACAACCCATTAAATGACTCTAGGGGATCAATATGGTTGAGGAAAAGAATAGATGCAATGACTCTAGGGATTCCATGTGTCAAATCATGGTCATAGAGAACAAGAACACATAACAGAGCAGTTTCCACATTGCACGTTGCACTAGTGTGGAGAAGTTGCATCAGAGAATCCACTAGAGAGTGTGTGGTCATGTGGTCAATGTGGTTTAGGAAAAGAACACATGCAATGACTCTAGTGGATCAATGTGGTTTAGGAAAAGAACACATGCAATGATTCTAGGCGATCAATATGTCAAACCATGGTCACAGAGACCAAAAACACAAAGGAATGCAGCTTCCACATTGCATGTTAGACTAGTATGGCAGAAGTTGCATCAAAGAATCTACTGGAGTGTGTGTGGTCATGTCGATCAATGTGGTTTAGGAAAAGAACACATGCAATGACTCTAGTGGATCATTGTGGTTTAGGAAAAGAACACATGCAATTACTCTAGGGGATCAATGTGGTTTGGAAAAAAACACATGCAATGACTCTAGAGGATCAATATGTCAAACCATAGTCACAGAGACCAAAAACACTAAGAAAGCACTTTTCACATTGCATGTTGACACTAGTGTGGCAGAAGTTGCATTACAGATTCCACTGGAGTCTGTGTGGTCATGTGGCTCAATGTGGTTTCGGAAAATAACACATGCAACGACTCTAGGGGTCTATGTGGTTTAGGAAAAGAACACATGCAATGACTCTAGGGAGCCCATGTGTCAAACCATGGTCACATAGACCAAAACCAGTTAGGAAAGCAGCTTCCACATTGCATGTTACATAAGTGTGGCACAAGTTGCATCACGAAATCCACTAGAGTGTGTGTGGTCAGGTGGATCAATTTGGTTTAGGAAGAGGACACATGCAATGACTCTAGTGGATCAATGTGGTTTAGGAAAAGAACACATGCAATGACTCTAGGGGAGCAATGTGGTTCGGGAAAAGAACACATGCAATTACTTTAGGGAGTTCATGTGTCAAACCATGGTCACACACACCAAAAACACTTATTAAAGCAGCTTCCGCATTACATGTTGCACCCATGTGGCAGAAGTTACATCATTGGATCCACTGGAGTGTGTGTGTGGTCATGTGGATCAATGTGGTTTAGGAAAATAACACATGCAATGACTCTAGTGGATCAATATGGTTTAGGATAAGAACACATGCAATGAGTCTAGGGGATCAATGTGGTTTAGGCAAAGAACACATACAATGACTCTAGGGACTCCATGTGTCAAACGATGGTCACAGAGACCAAAAACACTTTGGAAAGCAGCTTCCACATTGCATGTTGCACGAATGTGGCATAAGTTGCATCACACAATCTACTGGAGTGTGTGTGGTCATGTGGATCAATGTTAGTTAGGGAAAAATAACACATTCAATGACTCTAGTGGATCAGTGTGGTTTAGGAAAAGAACGCATGCAATGAATCTATGGGGTCAATATGGTTTAGGAAAAAATCACATGCAATGACTCTAGGTGATAAATGTGGTTTAGGAAAAGAATACAAGCAATGACTCGAGGGACTCCAAGTGTCAAACCATGGTCAGATAGACCAAAACACATAGGAAAGCGGATTCCACATTGCATGTTGCACCAGTGTGGCAGAAGTTGCATTATAGAATCCACTGGAGTGTGTGCTCATGTGGATCAATGTGGTTTAGGAAAAGAACACATGCAATTACACTAGGGGATCAATGTGGTTTAGGAAAAGAACACATGCAATGACTCAGTGGGATCAAAATGTCAAACCATGGACAAAGAGACTAAAAACACATTGGAAAGTAGCTTCCACATTGCATGTTGCACTAGTGTGGCAGAAGTTGCATCACATAATCCACTAGACTATGTGTGGTCATGTGGATCAATGTGGCACATGCAATAACTCTAGTGGATCAATGTGGTTTTGGAAAAGAACACATGCAATGATTCTAGGGGATCAATGTGTCAAACCATGGTCGCAGAGACCAAAAACACATAGGAAAGCAGCTTCCCCATTGCATGTTGCACCAGCATGGCAGAAGTTGTATCACATAATCTACTGGAGTGTTTATGGTCATATGGATCAATGTGGTTCAGGAAAATAACACATGCAATGACTCTAGTGGATCAATGTGGTTTAGGAAAATAAAACAAGCAATGACTCTAGGGGATCAATGTGGTTTAGGAAAAGAACACACGCAATGATTCTATGGAGTCCATGTGTGAAACTATGGTCACAGAGACCAAAAACTCTTATGAAACCAACTTCCACATTTCATGTTGCACCAGTATGGTAGAACTTGCAACATAGAATCCACTAGAGTGTGTGTGGTCATGTGGATCAATGTGGTTTAGGAAAAAATCACATGTAATAACTCTAGTGGATCAATATGGTTTAGAAAAAGAACACATGTAATGACTCTAGGGGATCAATGTGGCAAACCGTGACAGATAGGAAAGTAGCTTCTACATTGCATGTTGCACCAGCATGGTAGAAGTTGCATCACAGAATCTACTAAAGTGTGTGTGCTCATGTGGATCAATGTGGTTCAGGAAAAGAACACATGCAATAAATCTAGTGGATCAATGTGGTTTAGCAAAAGAACACATGCAATGACTGTAGGGGATCAATGTGGTTCAGAAAAAGAACACATGCAATGGCTCTAGGGACTCCATGTGTCAAATCATAGTCATAAAGAACAAAAACACATAGGAAAGTAGTTTCCACATTGCATGTTGCACCAGTGTGGCAGAAGTTGCATCATAGAATCCACTAGAGTGTGTGTGGTCATGTGGATTAATGTGGTTTAGGAAAGGAACACATGCAATGACTCTAGTGGAGCAGTGTAGTTTAGGAAAAGAACACATGCAATGACTCTAGAGGATCAATATGTCAAACCATGGTCATCGAGACCAAAAACACATAGGAAAGCAGCTTCCATATTGCATGTTGCACCAGTATGGTATAAGTTGCATCACATAATCTACTGGAGTGTGTGCGGTCATGTGGATCAATGTGTTTTAGGACAAGAACACATGCAGTGACTCTAGGGGATCAATGTGGTTTAGGAAAAGAACACATGCCATGACTTTTTTGACTCCATGTGTCAATCCATGGTCATAGAGACCAGAAACACTTAGGAAAGCAACTTCCATATTACATGTTGCACTAGTGTGGCAAAATTCACATCACAAAATCCACTAGAGTGTGTGTGTGGTCATGTGGATCAATGTGGTTTAGGAAAATAACACATGCAATGACTCTAGTGGATCAATTCGGTTTAGGAAAAGAACATATGCAATGACTCTAGGGGATCAATGTGGTTTAGGCAAAGAACACTTGCAATGACTCTAGGGACTCAATGTGTCAAACCATGGTCACAGAGACCAATAACACTTAGGAAAGCAGCTTCCATGTTGCATGTTGCACCAATATGACAGAAGTTGCATCACAGAATCCACTAGAGTCACTACAAAAAAGTTGGCTTTTACAACGGACGATTTTCGTGGTTGAAGGCCCGTTTTTCGTGGCCGAAGAGTCTTGCGTGACGGATGGCCTTCGTGGTAAAAGCCCCATCACAAATGAATTAACCACGGTTTTTTTAGCCCGTGGCGGATCGCACCCTTCAGCAACGAAAACATGTTCCGTCGTAGATCTGTTTGCCAGCCACGCTGACGGCTGACGTCATGCAAACTGCCATGTGGCAGCCGCCGTTAGCGGCCGGTTACCGCCATTAACGGTCATAGAAACCATGGTAGAAGCCAGGCCCAGCCAAGGCATGCTAAGTACTAACTGGGCCGGCCCATCAGGGGAGCCCAACAAGAAGATGGCCCATTACTGTTTTGTCCTACACTGTTTGAAATAGGCCCAGAGATGCGGCCCGTGAACTTTCAGGCCCGATTCGGTTTTGGCCTATAGAAGGCCCATGTTTGTCCAACACTGTGCTGCCACTTGAGGCATGCACAAGTCCGGCCCTGCACTGTTCAGGCCTGTTACCAATTTAGCCTTTTACTGTTCAGTCCTGTTACTATTTCAGCCTTTTAGGTAATTCGACCCGTTACTGTTTAGGCCCTTTATTTGTTTGGGCTTTTGCCTGTTAAGGCCGGCACTGTTTGGCCTGCTACTGTACTGGCCTGCCACCATACTGGCCTTTTGCTATTGATACCTTTTACGGTTCTGACCTTTTACTATTTCGGCCTTTTCAGTATTCTGGCCTTTTACTTTTCTGGCCTTTTACTGCTACGGCCTTTTACTGTTCTGGCATTTTACTATTCTAGCCTTTTTCTATTATGGTCCTTTAGTGTTCTGGCCTTTTACTATTCTGGCCTATTACTGTTCTGGCCTTTTATTGTTCTGGCTGCTTTGGCCCGTCCATGCGCAATTTTTTACTGTTTCGGACTTTTTTGCTAGCACCTACTTTTTGCAGAACAGGTGAATATCAAGACATCAATTAATAAACACAGAGAAATTAACATTACTTATTACACAACAATAAAAGTTTGTTACAACAGGTTATACAACAAGATCGTAATTCCGATAGATTACAACGTGTCAGTACCATCAATAAGAGATCAGTACATGGCGATTTGCTTCATTGTATCATCTGTCCTATTCTTCAACATTTGAGCTATAGATATAAGAGAAGCTACACCCTTTCGTCTACATGCAATACAACATTTATATATTTATCACATGCAGGAGTTGTTCTAGGTGGACTGTTAAGTAAGTTTGCTTCGGCAATGCAATGGGAGGATGAATGGGACAAGGGATCACAACTTCTAGTCTTGCCTTCCAAGGACTCCTGCTGGGGTTTAACTGCAGTCTGCTAAAATATGGTGAAACAGGTTAAAACAAACAACGAGGGAAACAAGTAGTATTATATAAAGTAGAGATCATTTAAAGTAAGTATGAACTTATAGTAGCACGTTTAGGCTGACAGTAGATCCTTCTCGAGTGGGTGCGACTCCTGGTCAATCTGCCAGAAGAATCTGAGCAGAGCAGTTGGAACTCTAGTCCTTGTACTCCATTTTCATTTCTCTGCATGACATTTGAAACCAAGTTGGTTGGTTTGGAAGGATGAAAACTCTTGAAAAACACCAAAGACATAGCATTAAAAATTACCAGACGTATGTTTGAAACTAGATAGCTGGTTTGGAAGGATGAAAGCAGGTGAAAACACCAACATATAGCATTAAAAATGACCAGATATATCATCCAAACTAGATGGACATTTTACGAATTAAGCATTCGCAGATATATTCACAATTGAACATAAATGCAAATGTCATGGCAAGTTCTTAGGTAGAATGACAACTAATTAACATGATAAGAAACTGGCCTAAGTAACACAAGGAAACCTCATGATTCAGCCTTGCTAGGCATCCGATTGTCAGTGTTGGATCCTCTATGAGCTGTTTGCATGACCCATGCGAGCGCTCAGAAATAATAGAATCTATGAGTTCGTGTTGGAGGATTAAATCGATAGCGTGAGAATAAAGAAAGGGAATAAAAGCAAGAAGCTAATGAGGTGGATAGGACCTACAAGATAAAGGGTGCAAACAAAATGGCAATAGCATCCAGGATATTGATCAACATCCTAAAGATTTCGTAGCTTACGAGTAACAAAAATATAGCAAACGGGCAAGAGAAATTACCGCTGCACGGCGAGGACGGGAGGGATGAGCAAGTGGGCGGCGGGGGCGGCGACTCGGCATTTCGGGGTCAGCAATGAATGATTCATGAACACCGGTCCTGGTAGGATAGGCGATGGCATTGGCGAAGCAGATCCAGTGCTGCGAGGGAGTCGGTGAAATAGTTCTGGTAAAGAGCGCCTGCAGTGGAACTCCGGTGTGGAAGAGAGGGCCGACGATGAAGCAGCTAGAGGAAGGTCGAGGTTGGAGGGGTGTGGGTGGGGAAGAGACGATGGAGGGATATAGGTGGGATAACGCACATTTACGACCTATACCCCTCTATTATTGCAGTACTGCCACGGTCCATGTTTCCAGACATGGATAGAAGAGGAATTTTGCATTTGCAAAAGCAGGGCGAGATATTTGAATATGCAGGATATTTGAATAGATGTGCGTATGATGTTTTGGTGCCATGCGGAAATTTTGAGGTTGAAGCTTCTGACGTAAGCTACTCCGACGCGGCCGCTCTCACGTGTTGGCCCCGTCTAGACCCACACACCAGCGACAGTATGCTTACCAACATATAAATGATTTTCCACACATTTGCCGAAATTGATAAACAATATATTTTGAAGGCTTTCATACAAGATGACTAAGGTCACAACCATATCTCTGTTATAGTTTATAATAGGATGTCCATATCTAGTAGATAGCTACATCTTGGCATTTCAAAAGAAGATTCTGGATTCGATGGACAATGCCCAACTTTCATGAATTTCCAAACTTTCTAGCTAAATCTATGCAATAAAATGACTTTTTGACAATCTGAAGTAAATATGTCTAATTTCGAACTAGAATGTGTGTGATACACCTTGCTCTTGACTTTTTAAAATAATTCAAAGATATCAAGTAATCAAATATTGGAGAACCACCGAGAGTTTTGGAAAATTCAACTTTTTGATATGAATGGTAATGACACCTAATTTCAACCATTTAAAAAAATACAAAGAAACAAAATATAAAAAGAAATGCATCCATTATTTTCTCTATTCGTGTCTCACTATGTGCACTAGCTAGTTTCCATGGAAAAATAAAATCGTGAAATTTGATAATTTCTGAGAAAAAATTGTATCACAATATATATGGAGTATTGCCATGTAAGAATATGCATGGCTTTCAAACCAGATGACCAAGGTCATGGCCATATCTTTTCTATAGGTTATAATAACCTATCCATATTTGTTATGGGGTGTATTGGCATTTAAAATATTATTTACAAAGGAAGCTTTCAAATTGGAAGTTATTTCAATTTTCTAATGCACAACAATGGCTTTAGTCATGAAGCTACTGCAAAACATGGCTTTAAATTCCACTGCCCTGGTTTTCACTCAAAGTATATATAGCCTAGGGTTAATTAAGTTTAGGGTTCGGGGTTTTATTTTTGGTTGAGGGTTTAAGGGTTCATGGTTTAGGATTTTGGGGTTTAGGCTTTTAGGGTTTAGTGGTTTAGGGTTATTCAATGTTTTAGGGTTTATGATAGTTTAGGTTTTAATGTTTAGGTAATTTTCAATAATAATGTTCAAGCTTTCTATATATGGTTATATTCATGGAATAGAATGACGTTATCGTAATTTAATAAAAGTATTTCAAAATTTGATCTATAAGTGCATTATACCTCCTTGGTAAGGGTTTAGGGTTCTAGGGTTAGGATGTTAGAGTTCTAGGGTTAGTAGGTTATTAGGGTTTACGGTTAAGGGTTTATGATTTTCAATAATGTTCAAGCTATATGCTTATATTCATGTAATAGAATGGCGTTACTACAATTTAACGAAAGTATCTCAAATTTTGATCTATAAGTGCACGGTACCTGCTGGTTTAGGGTTTATGGGTCGATGATTTAGGGTTTCACGGATTAGGTTTTATGGGTTGTTTAGGGTTTAGGGATTAGTAATTTTTCAATAATGCTCAAAGATTTATACTTATATTCATCAAATAAAATGGCGTTACCTGCTTTAATGAAAGTATCACAAATGTTGATCTATAAGCGCATGATACTTGCTTGGTTAGGGTTTTACAGTTTACGTTTTATCATTGTATAGTGTTTAGAGTTTAGCGAATTTAGAATAATGCTCAAGCTTTATTGTTATATTTGTCAAATAGAATAAGATTACCCAATTTAATTAAAGTATCTCAAATTTTGATCTATAAAGTGCATGATACCTGCTTGGTTAGTGTTTATGGGTTGAGGGTTTGGGGTTTTAGGGTTTAGATTTTAGGGGTTGTTTAGGGTTTAGGGTTTAGGGAATTTTCGATAATGCTCAAGATTTATGCTTATATTCGTCGAATAAAATGGCATTATTAAATTAAACGAAAGTATATCAAATTTTGATCTATAAGTGCATGCTACGTGCTTGGTAAGTGTTTAGGGTTTTAGGGGTTTAGGGTTTTGGGTTTTAGGAATTTTCGATAATGTTCAAGTTGCTTTATGCTTATATTCGTTGAATAGAATGGCATTACATCAATTTATTGAAAGTATCTCAAATTTTTATGTATAACTGCATAATACCTGCTTTTGTTAGGGTTTATGGTCGAGGATTTAGGGTTATAGGTTTTTACGGTTTAGTTTATGGGTTGTTTAGGGTTTAGCGAATTTTTAATAATGCTCAAGATTTATGCTTATACTCGTAGAACAGAATGGGTGTTAGCTGATTTAGTGAAAGTATCTCAAATTTTGATCAATGTGTGCATGACACATGCTTGGTTAGGGTTTATGGCTGAGGGTTTAAGGTTTAGGGAAATTTTTATATTACTTAGAATTTAGGCTTATACTCGTCAAATAGAATGGCGTTACCCAATTTAACGAAATATCTTAAATTCTGATCTATAAGTGCATGCTACGTGCTTGGTGAGGGTTTAGGGTTATAGGGTTTAGGGGTTTAGGATTTGGGTTTTACAAGTTTCGGTTTTCGGGAATTTTCAATAATGTTCAAACTTTATTGTTATATTCGTGGAATAGAATAGCGTTACCGCAATTAATGAAATATCAAATCTCAGATTTTGATCTATAAGTCCATGATACCTGCTTGGTTAGGGTTTTTATATGGGTCGAGGGTTTAGGGATTTAGGGTTTTACGGTTTAGGTTTTATGGACTAAATAGGGTTTAGGGGTTTTATGGATTTTTCAATAATACTCAAGCTTTATGCTTATATTCGTCGAATAGAATATATATGGTGTTACCTAACTCATTGAAAGTATCTCCAAATTTGATCTATAAGTCAATGATACATGATCTGTTAGGGGTTATGGGTTGAGGGTTGGGTTTTAGGTTTAGGTTTTATTAGGGGTTGTTTAGGGTTTAGGGTATTTTCGATAATGCTCAAGATTTATGCTAATATTCATCGAATAGAATGGACTTACCAATTTAATAAAAATATATCAATTTTGATTGATAAGTGCATGCTATGTGTTTGGTAAGGATTTAGGGTTTAGTGTTTAGATTTAAGGGTTTTAGGAATTTTAAATAATGTTCAAGCTTTATGCTTATATTCGTGGAATAGAATGGCGTTACCACAATTTAATGAAAGTATCTCAAATTTTGATATATAAGTGCACGATACCTGCTTGATTAGGGTTTATGGGTCGAGGGTTTAGGGTTTTCCAGTTTAGTTTTATGGGTTATTTTCGGTTTAGGGTTTAGAGAATTTTTGGTAATGCTCAGGATTTATGCTTATATTCGTCTAATAGAATGGCATTACCTGATTTAACGAAAGTATCTCAATTTGATCTATAGTTGCACGATACCTGCTTGGTCAGGGTTTAGGAGTTTAGATTTTATGGTTTAGGATTCCGTGAATTCTCAATAATATTTTCAAACTTTATGGTTATATATATTTGTGGAATAGAATGGTGTTACCGCAATTTAATGAAAGTATCTCAAAATGTGATCTACAAGTCGATGATATCCTGCTTGGTCATATTTTTTGTTAAATAAAATTGGTTGGGCTCGAATTCTGGCTTTTGATTTTTGGCTTATAAAGCTACAAACGTGTTTTTGGCTTTGTTTTTTTAGCTTTTACTCTGACATAGTGGAATGATAGTATAAGCCAGGTTGGATGATTTTAATGATTTTATCTCGGTTTAACAAAAAAAATCGAATTTTGAACAACAAGCTATGGGAGTCTCTACTTCCCGTAATTCTGGCTCACTGACATGTGGGTCACTTGCATAGTGGGTCCAAAAAGTTGGTGTAGGTCGGAGTGGGCGGGAAGGTAAATATTGAAGATGGGCTGGGAAACGTGGATGGGGTGATGCACTTGGGAGAACGCAAATTTACCACGTATATCCCTCTATTATTGCAGTGCCCCCTCGGATTCTTGTTTCTGGAGCAGGGATAGAAGAGAAATTTTGCATTCTAGAAAGAGGTGAAGCATGTTTGAATGGATGCGCGGGATATTTTAATGTATGGGTGGGATGTTTGGGCGCCGTACCAAATTTTGAGGTCGAAGCTTCTAGCATGCGCTACTCCGGCATGGGGCCTCTCAGACGCGCTGTCACCATCTAGGCCCACACGCCAGCGAGAGTTGCTTCCCAGCATTTAAACGAGTTTCTAGCCATTTGCTGAAATTTTTGAACAATTTAAGGCTTTCAAGAAGATGACCATCGTCCAAAAAAAGGTGACCAAGGTCATGGAAATAGTTTATGATGACATGTCCGTATTTGGTAGATCGGTGCATCTTTGCAAATCAACCAATATGTCTGCTTCCAATTTTGAAGTTTGTTTTTGAATTTCCAAGTAACAACAATGTGTTTTGTTGTGAAGCAACTACAAAGATGATGGCTCAAAATGCCACCACCCCTTTTTTTCACACAATGTATAACGCCCTTTCAAGCTTCCAGGCTAAATTTGTGCAATAAAATAATTTTTGGGGCTGGATGTTTTTTTGGGGCTGTATGTTTGAATGGATGGGCGGGATGTTTGAATGGGTGGGTAGGATATTTCGGCGCTCTGCCGAAATTTTCAAGTTGAAGCTTCTAAGGTACGCTACTCCCACTTGGGATGTTGTCCCCGTCAGATAGACCCACATGCATGTATGCTTTCCAGCATTTAATGAGTTTATAGACATCTGCCAAAATTAATGAACATTAATTCAAGGCTTTCAAAAAAGAGGAGCAAGGTCACATCTATAGTTTCTGTACCTTTTTCATCTTTTGTACTACTTCGTACATTGAAGTATCTTCGCCAACCAATCTTACAAACCTGTCCATATTTGGTAGATCGGTGCATCTTGGCATTTCAAGCAATTGTTTACATAGGAGATTCCAGATTTGATGGATAATGCCCTACTTTCATGAGTTTCCAAACTTCCTAGCTGAAGATGCTGAAATTAAATAACTTTTTGACATAAATCCATTCGTTCACAAAGTGCAATGCTATGTGCATTAGTTTCCATGGTAAAACATAAACTTGTATATTGACAAGTTTTGGAGCAATTTTGATCTATGGTGACTGGCAGGTGGGCCATGTATATGGTGGTGCCCAAAGAAGGGTAGGTCAGAATTTCCAAAGTTATCCCTCCATAGTCCGCACCCCTTCGTGCTGTGTATTAACTTCCACCCTCCGCCGCCTAGACCTCACCCCCTTCCCCTCAAAATAGATGCGCTTACGGCCGCTCCTCATCACCAACATGCGCAAAGAAGCTTTCCCTACCTATTGGTCTTTTTGAGACGCACCGGTGGGCACGTCGATCCCACGGTAGTCCTTCTATCTCTAGCTCAATATGGTTGGCATTTTTATTGCCCTTTCAAATACTCCTACGTAGTTTAATTTGTCCTCAGTCTGCATGGTCATAGTTTATTCTGTGCTGGATCTTTGTTTCTAAATACCTTCGGCATTTTCTGCTGTCAATATGTTTGCTGAAACGCATAGGCATATATAGTTTTTGTACTTCATCTATATGTTCCGTGCTTTTCTTTTAATAATAACCAACCTTGTATGTCATAGTTAAACAGATGGGCATATTTTGGATAGAGATTGCTCCATTAGGCAGCACTAAACGTATCCTTGATGTTCTACGATTTATGGGATTTTTAGAGCTCATTGTGCAACTCAAAAGTACATTGCCCCTACTGGTTTTGTGCGAATCGTAGGGTGCTGCCTCAAAGTATAGTGGAAGACCATACTTTTACATTTGGGATGCTTAGCACATATGTTAGATGGGTATTTCATGTTGAACCTTATGATCCTTCATTTGAACTGGGGGAAGCACATCTTTATCATCAAGATAAAGTAGGGGAAGCAGATGTTGATCAACTAGATCAACTGACAGAGGCAGCTCCTGAGCATCTAGATCAACTTGGAGAAGGGGAGGAGACAAAAAGCGCAAGCTGCATGACACAAGATTCATTTCTGGTACTACCACTATGCTAGATGACAAGGTATATCTATAGAACGACAAATTTTTAGGTTGTGTGTCTTTGATGTTTGTCTATAAACGTATCTGTTAATCTATAATCGCAGAAGAAGACGATCGAAGAGGACATTCATGGTAATGACGATGACCTGTTCATTGATGAGGCTGTACCTGAGGCTGTGGATCGGGTACACTGCATCTGGATGGATTTGATGCAGGGTTGATGATCATCAGGGGTGTACTTTTGGTGCCATTCATGACCACTAGCCTAGCTGCAAAACTCTTGGGGTGTAGAGCTATCCCATGATTGGTTTGCTACTGTCGTAGTTCTATAATATGGAGCTACCTTATTATGATTTCTAGGCCTTTGTTAGCAGGACTGTAATTTGAAACTATTCCGTATATTAGTATATACAGAGTATATGTGTGTTTGTGTGTGTTTCTAGTCTGAAATCTGAGCTTATCATTTTATCGGTTCCTAAACTGTTTTTGAGGCCCTAGCGTTGGTGCCCTATGCTGCAATTACCACCGTCTTATGCACTGCTCTGTGAGACGAATCAATATAAGGATAATAAGCTAGGACCAATTTGATTCGAAGAGGGGAGATTTTCTCTGTCCTTGGAGAGGAACCCGGGAGAACTAGGACTGGTACCAAGGGAAGGAGGAGGTTGGCTCGGTCAATTATCTCACCCACTTGATGTGGGACCTGCTTTAACTCACCCCTAACGTGGGTCCCGCTTGAAACAGTTGTAGGCCACCACGTGATAGCTGGGATCAAAAATTCGGGATTCTCTCCAGGCAAAATGTTCCCGCCACTTCCACTTAAAAATACTTACTGTAGAAAAAAGTGTACTGCCCAGCCCTACTACTTCTAGTACTACTACTCCCCTGCCCATGCCTTTCTACCGACGACAAGACAAGAAACCATCACTAGCTAGCTCACATCCAGCAAGCAACTGATGGAACTGGTGCAACCTCCGCTTGGGGAGTTCTTGTTGAAACAGGTGGGTGTATTTGCTCACCTCGAAATCCAGCTTTGCTTAATTTGCTTCCGATTGGGCCATTGGGGGTACTATTAGTACTAGGAGTAGTAGTATTCAGTATGCTTTGATTGTGGAGTTCTTGCTTATTACTCACCTCGGAATCACCTAATTAGGATATTTTTCCTCTTATCTAATCGATTGGGTCATTTGGGTGGGGTGGGGGTGGGGGTGGGGATGGAGGGTGGGGGTGGGGGTGGGGGGAGGTGGTACTGATTTCGTATGGATTCTGGATCAGGGCATGGTCACAGCTGTTTTGATTGGGGCATTTGGTCGGGTTCGATTTCGGCGTTCTTCACTTTTGTAACCTTTAGTTGCTACTCATAATGTGCAATGGATTTTGGGTCAGATTTTGTATGGAGAACTATGGGTCAGTGGCGCGCACGGCCACTACGGACAGGGATGGTCCCGTCAGTTCCCTTAAAAGTTGCCTAAAAAAGGTAATGTAGCAGTATATTCGTTGCGTTCTTCCATTCTTTCCAATGTTGAAAGTGGTTGGCTGAAACCTAGATGTATCCTTGTGCTAAAAATTGTCTCTGTCTGCATCATGTTTTTGTGGAAACCTCTGTGACACCATCTCTTCTTCATTTATTGTAGCACGGTGGTACATACCTGCGAACGTGCGGTGCTCCAAGTGCGGCAAACAGGATGGTACCCCCACATGTCGCAGGATCCGACGAGTACCACTACTCACCAAAAAACAAGCACAAGGCCACCGACCAGCTGGGAGGGCCCAGCTTAAAGAGAAAGGTGTTTGTTCTTAATACCCTTATTACCATGGTGTAGACATATTTAAGTATTACCCTCTTGGTGTGACACATGCTTATCAGATGTTAAGAAACATATGTGTGATTTTATTGATTATGGCACTGTTTATGTGAATCTAGATCTAGATCTATCAGACTGTCTCATACAGTCAGTATATGACTACTATGTACTGTACTCCCTCGTCCCAAGGCTTAGCATATACTGTTTTTTTGAAAATTCAAGCGACGGAAAGTTTGACCAAACTTTACATAGTATTAAACTGTTGACTTGTGTTGCTATTTATGCAGATTGAAGGTGCTATTGCAGAGGCTCAGGCTGCTGTAGAGGCTAGTAGATTTCTGATGCCCGCACCAAAAGAGGACATCCTCTACACAACGAGGAAGCACCAACACAGTACCTAGGTGGGCAGTGACCTCTCTAAGAAGTGGGTATAATTTGGAAATCCACAATTTCACATGTTATGATTTTCCATGTTATTTTTATCAGCTAGTACTATATGTTTACGCTCATTAGAAGTTCACAAAAATAAAATCTGTTTGCTTTACATGCAATGGTTTTTCCTTATATTATTAGATTTACTTGCTCTTTACATAATTTAACCTTTCCACTTAATTTCAATCAGTACCACATACCAGCTGCTCAGCCCTTTCTGCTACCCTCCTCTTGTCAAGCTTGTGGATTGAAAGGGGGCCCCGTATGCCATTCCAAAGGAAGAGGGATGAAAAATGGTGCATGGCCACCCTTCGCAAAGGGTACCCATGGTAGCAGGTATGGATTCCAAGTGGTCTAGACCGACTTGATGTAAGATCTTGTATCTCACTTTTTTTGCTCTCGCCTTACTTCTCTATCAATTTTCTCATGAAGGTTGTCCCTTGTGTCGCTCGCCCCATTATAAACAAGATGTTCGGAAACAACAAGTTTCTAACTCTATATAGCGAGGGCCCTAAAGGCATGCGGCAACTATATGATGTGGATGTCTCCCAAAGGATGGCAACGACCTATTTGGGTGGCAGAGGTTGGTCCAAGTATGTCTGTGAGAATGGTCTGAAGCAGGGGGACAAGGTAACATTCGATTTTAGCAAGCCTAGGAAGATACTTGCACGCCATCGTACACCTGTTAACTGAAGGACCAAGAACAGAGGTAGTACTAATTAATTTGATTATGTACTCATCACAACCTCTAATGATTTTCTTGCGACTAACTGTTATGCACCATTGTTTTTACTCATCATATGACCCTGACCACTTCTGCAGTCCGCTTCCCCTTATGTACCACCTAGAAGGGTGCCAGCATCAAGCTGCTGGCACCGGCACCAACACTGGCCCCATTTCCTTAAACGGCACCTGTTGACCTTAGTAGGAGAAAGAATAGAGGTAGTAACTTAATTCGCTTGTATACTCTCATCTCTGTCTAGGAGTTACTGTTGTATAAGAAATCATTTTGCTTGTCCACATCCCATATGCCTCTCTGACCACTCCTGGAGTCCCCTTACCTACCCCTCAGAAGGTAACCAGCACCAAGCTGCTGGCACCCCCAGCGGCACTAGCCCTAGTTCCTGCTCCAGCACCTGTTGACCTAAGTAGAAAGAATGGAGGTAGTAACTTAATTTGCTTGTATACTCATCATATCCTCTGATCACTGTCTTGTGAGTAACTCTTGTATAAGAGACCATTTTGCTTGTACACTTCTCATCTGCCTCTACCATCCCTGCAGTCAGCTTAGCTACCCCTCAGAAGGAATCTAGCATGAAGCTGATGGCGCCAGCACCGCTCCTGCACCAGCCCCTCTACCATTAGTGACACCATCTCCTGCACCAGCACCCACCCCAGCACAGGCACCGGCGCAAGCTCCTTCATAACCCCGGGCAGCACTTTGTCAGACCATATCCTACACATGTGTCACCACAAGGTCACACTGGATTATGTTTGTGAGTATATGGCGGCATATAAACTGTTCTGAATGTCTTCTCAAGTTTCACATGATTCAGTGCATCGCTCTTAGTAACTATGCGTCTATCTCTTGCTTTGACTCAGAAATTGCCTAAGAGTGCCACAAAGCAACTCCAGGCCATACGAAAGGGCACAATAGTCTTCACGATGCAGAGCGAATGATTTCTTATCGAGGGATTCTACGCCATTAACTCGACTGATAGGCGCTTGGCAGCTACTTCTAGGTGGATCAAGTTCCGGAAAGCAGCCAAACTTACTATTGGAAGAACAATCAAGGTCGATGTATCTCGTTGCCCTGAATGTGGCATGCTGTTCATGAACTTCCTAGCTATCTAGACCTTTGGCCGCATGCTATTGTAATTAATTATGTGGTTGTTTTATCTCCACTAATCATATATGGGTGGTAAAACTATGATAACCTTTTGCTGGATTAGAGCTATGACTAGTACGTACTGGTATGGTATATTTGTATCTATATGACAGTTCCCTATATGAGCAAATATTATGACAATGATTGTGTTGTGATCGAGTGTGTTTGGATAAAAGGGCAAACTGATCACGTGGCATGGTTTTTAGAGCTGAAACAAGAACTGTCTCTCTCTGTAGTGATATTGAATTTCAGTGTTTGTATTGCTAAATCAGTCACTTTGAAATGCTTCTGAATTGGTCAAGTGCTGCTGAATATGAACTAGGAATCTGTCGTTTTTTATGTCTTATTATTCTGTACTCCTTAATCTTTCAAATGGTATTGAATTTGTCAAAACTTATGTCGTTGCTGCCGGCTGCATGCTCTAGAGCTTTTGCCTTTGTGTCATCGGAACCGTTGGATGCATTTTGGACAGAGATGAGAGGGTAAAGATATACATCGTGATTTCACAAAGTGAAGTCATTGGATACCAGCCATGTTTTGGCGCATGTGGTGTGTGTTCATTAGATATTCTTACATGAATATTTGTCAAAGGAATTATCGCTTTTTTCCTCCCTCAAAGAGGTTTGTGTTTGAATCTGGTGAGACACAACCTAGTAAAATTTGTGATAGGATCCCATTGACCATAGCCCAAAAACTTTTTACTTAGGCCTTTTTGGCAGTGCCCCCCACCTCTAAAAAAACTCTGCCTACCCATGTTTTTAAGAAACTAATCCATTATGTGGCTTTTTATAAATCGAGGTTCTAGTAGCACTGCTCTTTTATTTTAAGAGAGATAACATGGAAACACAACAATATTTTTTAGAAGACTGATACATAAGTTGTAGTACGAATACATGTTTAATGATTCAATTTCTATTAGTATCTTTGGTATTGTGGCAAAACACTCAGTTTATATCTATTTGATTTGATTTGAAGGTCTTTAGTTCAAATCCACTGTGTGTACATATTTATATATATCTTGGGTTTTTCGAAAGGGTTTACTTTTTAATATCGCATTACAGAGAGGCTGACATCGCGGACCCACCAGCCTGCAGCATCCCTCGAGTTTAATGGTCGGGTTTGAAAAAAAAGTTAAATACTTGTACAGAGAGGCTGGCATTAGGGACCAACTGGCCAGAACATACAAGAGAGGGTGACATGGGGGCCTCAGCAGTAAGACCATACACAGCTGCCACATCGAGCAACGTTGCCAAGGTCAAAACATCGGACGTGGCCAAAAAAAAGTCCATCATACGTAGGTTTGATATACAGAGAGGCCGGCATGTGGGACCCAGTAGCGCGGCCTTATACAGGTTCTGCCTTGAGCGACGTTGCCAAGTTCGAAACAGGGAGGCGCAAGCGAGAAAAAAGTCCAGCATGCACACCTTTCTTCTAATGAGAGGCTCACATGGGGGACTCAGCAACCTGGAAAAACGGCTGATGCATCGAGCAACGCTATCAAGTTCGAAACACGGAGGCGTGATTGAGGGAAAAAATTCTATCATACACACGTTTCTTCTAATGAGAGGATGACATGTGGGGTCTAGGAGTTTGATTAAACTGATGCAGTGAGCAATGCTATCAAGTTCGAAACATGAAGGCGCGACAGAGGGTAAAAAATCCATCATACACACGTTTCTTCTAATGAGAGGATGACATGTGGGGCTCAGGAGGTTGGTTAAACGGTAGATGCATCGAGAAGCGCTATCAACTCGGAACGGGGTAGCGCAAGCCAAGGAAAAAATCCATCATACACACATTTCTTCTAATGAGAGGATGACATGTGGGGCTCAGGAGGTTGGTTAAACGGTAGATGCGTCAAGCAGCGCTATCAACTCAGAACGGGGTAGCACCAGCGAAGGAAAAAAATCCATCATACACATGTTTCTTCTAATGAGAGGATGACATGTGGGACTTAGGAGATTGGTTAAACGGTAGATGCGTCGAGCAGCGCTATCAACTCGGAACAGGGTAGTGCCAGCGAAGAAAAAAATTCCATCATACACACGTTTCTTCTAATGGGAGGATGACATGTGGGGCCCAGCATCGTGATTAAACGGTAGATGCATCGCACAACGCTATCAACTTCGGAACAGGGTAGCGCAAGCGAAGGAAAAAAATTCCATCATGCACACGATCCTTCTAATGAGAGGTTGACATGCGGGACCTAGCATCCTGACTAAACGATAGATGCATCGAGCAACATTTTTGAGTTCAAATCAGGGAGGCGCGACCGAAAAGTATGGTCCGCTAGAGACACTGACGTCCGGAACCCACATGCCTCAAAAGACTTCGGCGAGTCAACATCGCGCGAGGAAACGAAAATCTTGCTTCTTCCACGCGCCAGCCGAGCATCCTCCATGTTTTTAGCAAATCCGTCGTAGTAGAGGGTCACGAAACCGGAAAAAAAAGTTTTCCATCGGCCACGGCCGAGCCAAGAATTTCGTTGCAGAAGACACGCCTTGTACGACGACCGTCGGGCCAATTCGTTGCGGAAGAAAACTTTTCTTGTAGTAAGTGTGAGTTGTCATGTGGATCTATGTTAGTTACAGAAAAAGAACACATGCAATGACTCAAGTGGATCAATGGGGTTTAGCAAAAGAACACATGCAATGACTGTAGGGGATAAATGTGGTTTCGGAAGAGAACACATGCAATCATAGTCATAGAGAACAAAAAAACATGTGTCAAATCATAGTCATAGAGAACAAAAGAACAATCTAGGGACTCCATGTGTCAAATCATAGTCATAGAGAACAAAAAAACATAGGAAAGTAGTTTCCACATTGCATGTTGCACCAGTGTGGCAGAAGTTGCATCACAGAATCCACTAGAGTGTGTGTGGTCATGTGGATCAATGTGGTTTAGGAAAAGAACGCATGCAATGACTCTAGTGGATCAGTGTACTTTAGGGAAAGAACACATGCAATGACTCTACTGGATCAATATGTCAAACCATGGTCACAGAGACCAAAAACACATAGGAAAGCAGCTTCCACATTGCATGTTGCACCAGTATGGTAGAAGTTGCATCAAATAATCTACTGGAGTGTGTGTGGTCATGTGCATCAATGTGTTTTAGGACAAAAACACATGCAATGACTCTAGGGGCTCAATGTGGTTTAGGAAAAGAACACATGCAATGACTTTAGGGACTCCATGTGTGAACCCATGGTCATAGAGACCAAAAACACTTAGGAAAGCAGCTTCCATATTCCATGTTACACAAGTGTGGCAGAAGTCGCATCATAGAATCTACTGTAGTGTGTGTGTGGTCATGTGGATCAATGAGGTTTAGGAAAAGAACACATGCAATGACTCTAGGGGATCAATGTGGTTTAGGCAGAGAACACATGCAATGACTCTAGGGACTCAATGTGTCAAACCATGGTCACAGAGACCAATAACACTTAGGAAAGCAACTTCCACGTTGCATGTTGCACCAGTGTGGCAGAAGTTGCATCACAGAATCCACTAGATTGTGAGTTGTCATGTGAATCTATGAAAAGTTACGGAAAAAGAACACATGCAATGACTCTAGTGGATCAATGTTGTTTAGGAATAGAACACATGCAATGACTATAGGGGATAAATGTGGTTTAGGAAAAGAACACATGCAATGACTCTAGGGACTCCATGTGTCAAACCATGGTCACAGAGCCCAAAACCACATAGGAAAGTAGATTCCACATTGCATGTTGCACCAGTGTGGCAAAAGTTGCTTCATAGAATCTACAGGAGTGTGTGTGGTCATGTGGATCAATGTGGTTTAGTAAAATAACACATCCAATTACTCTAGGGAATGAATGTGGTTTAGGAAAAGAACACATGCAATGACTTTATGGGATCAACATGTCAAACCATGGTCATAGAGACAAAAAACACATAGGAAAGTAGCTTCAACATTGCATGTTGCACTAGTGTGGCAGAAGTTGCATCACAAAATCCACTGGACTATGTGTGGTCATGTGGATATGGTTTAGGAAAAGAACACATGCAATGACTCTAGGGGATCAATGTGTCAAACTATGGTCATATAGACCAAAATAGATAGGAAAAGCAGCTTCCACATTGCATGTTGCACGAACATGGCAGAACTTGTATCACAGAATCTACTGGAGTGTGTGTGGTCATGTGGATCAATGTGGTTCAGGAAAAGAACGCATGTAATGACTCTAGTGGATCGACGTGGTTTAGCAAAAGAACACATGCAATGTCTGTAGGGGATCAATGTGGTTTCGGAAAAGAGCACATGCAATCACTCTAGGGACTCCATGTGTAAAATCATAGTCATAGAGAACAAAAACACATAGGAAAGCAGTTTCCGCATTGCATGTTGCACCAGTGTGGCAGAAGTTGCATCATAGAATCCACTAGAGTGTGTGTGGTCATGTGGATCAATGTGGTTTAGGAAAAGAATACATGCAATGACTCTAGTGGATCAGTGTAGTTTAGGAAAAGGACACATGCAATGACTTTAGGGACTCCATGTGTGAACCCATGGTCACAGAGACCAAAAACACTTAGGAAAGCAGCTTCCATATTCCATGTTGCACTAGTGTGGCAAAAGTCGCATCACAGAATCCACTAGAGTGTGTGCGTGGTCATGTGGTTTAAGAAAATAACACATGCAATGACTCTAGTGGATCAATATAGTTTAGCAAAAGAACACATGCAATGACTCTAGGGGATCAATGTGGTTTAGGCAAAGAACACATGCAATGACTCTAGGGACTCAATGTGTCAAGCCATGGTCACAGAGACCAATAACACTTAGGAAAGCAGCTTCCACGTTGCATGTTGCACTAGTGTGGCAGAAGTTGCATCACAGAATCCACTAGATTGTGAGTTGTCATGTGGATCTATGTCAGTTATGGAAAAAGAACACATGCAATGACTCTAGTGGATCAATGTGGTTTAGGAAAAGAACACATGAAATGACTCTAGTGGATCAGTGTGGTTTAGGAAAAGAAGACATGCAATGACTCTATGGGATCAACATGTCAAACCATGGTCATAGAGATAAAAAACACATAGGAAAGTAGCTTCCACATTGCATGTTGCACTAGTGTGGCAGAAGTTGCATCACGGAATCCACTGTATTGTGTGTGGTCATGTGGATCAATGTGGTTTAGGAAAAGAACACATGCAATGACTCTAGGGGGTCAATGTGTCAAACTATGGTCACAGAGACCAAAATAGATAGGAAAGCAGCTTCCACATTGCATGTTGCACCAACATGGCAGAAGTGGCATCACAGAATCTACTGGAGTGTATGTGGTCATGTGGATCAATGTGGTTCAGGAAAATAACACATGCAATGACTCAAGTGGATCAATGGGGTTTAGCAAAATAACACATGCAATGACTGTAGGGGATAAATGTGGTTTCAGAAGAGACAACATGCAATCACTCTAGGGACACTAGTGTGGCAGAAGTTGCATCACAGAATCCACTAGATTGTGAGTTGTCATGCGGATCTATGTCAGTTATGGAAAAAGAACACATCAATGACTCTAGTGGATCAATGTGGTTTAGGAAAAGAACACATGCAATGACTCTAGGGGATCAATGTGGTTTAGGAAAAGGACACACGCAATGACTCTAGGGGATAAATGTGGTTTAGGAAAAGAGCACATGCAATGACTCTAGGGACTCCATGTGGCAAACCATGGCCACAAAGACCAAAACCACAAAGGAAAGCAGATTCCACATTGCATGTTGCATCAGTGTGGCAAAAGTTGCTTCATAGAATCTACTGGAGTGTGTGTGGTCATGTGGATCAATGTGGCTTAGGAAAATACCACATGCAATTACTCTAGGGGATCAATGTGGTTTAGGAAAAGAACACATGCAATGACTCTACGAGATCAACATGTCAAACCATGGCCATAGAGACAAAAAACACATAGGAAAGTAGCTTCCACATTGCATGTTGCACTAGTGTCGCAGAAGTTGCATCACAGAATCCACTGGACTGTTTGTGGTCATGTGGATCAATGTGGTTTAGGAAAGGAACACATGAAATAACTCTAGTGGATCAATGTGGTTGATGGCTGTGAAATATATCCATCTACATCCAAATTTAAACTGGATATTATTCATATTTTGATGAAATATCTCTCTAAACCCTTCCACTAATACCTAATTATCAAAGAGGTATGTGTTGGGCCACGCAGAGATAAACAAAACGTTTCCCTAACACGGAACTCCCAAGATCTAGCTCAGGTTATAGGCCACGAGATTACCGCTAAACGCGCAGATGCGGAAGTTGATGTAGCGCATCGAAGCAGTACCGAATGATCCCCCGAACAGACCTCAGAATCCCGCGGATAGCTTCTCCAGATTCCACGAACTCCTTTGCTAGATCCCCATGAGCTTCCCCGTCTCCAGCACCGCACGTGCAACGCCTCTACCGGTATCCACACATACAGGAAGGAGCTACGGACAAAGAATTGCTAGATCCTGTCTAGCCCGAAATGGAAGTGGAGAAAGTGACGGCTAGGTCAAGAACTATCCCTTGTCACTCCACTTATATACACTCCTAGTTGGGCTCAACACTTGAGGCCCATCTAGGCCATATTCCAATCTCCACATGGGCTCCTTACCCTTAAGTGTGTGACCCTCTAGGTTCACGTACACCTGGACACGACACGAGTCACCACTCCGAGTCGATAGCTGGTAGCGGTCTCTAGCAAGACGTGCCAACTCCCAAGCACCGTAAAGTCAGAAGACAAACCTTCAATGTGACTTTCGTCCAAGTCCCTTTGCCTCACGATATACCTGTTAAGCTATAGGAGAGTAGTTTCCATCCCTTTAATAGCTTAACTCTCTTCTCGTACCATGATATGTGATTCACTGGACTAACTCTTAGTCTAACTCCTCAGTTAACACTTAACTGAGTAGCGCATGGCCATGCTTCCGAATCATATCACACGAGAGGGCCTAGAGAATATCTCTCCATTACGGAGGGGCAAATCCCATCTTGATAATCCATGTCATGCAGCTTGCTTCACATCCAACCCGAACTCTACCTTTATAACTGCCCACTTACGGAACATCGTTAGATAGAACCTAAGTTGGCGATCCACAACTCGGATCATGCAATCACCTCAGGTCGAAGGATTCCATTGCTTGAGACTACAAATGACAACATGCTCGTTGCATCTCAACTGTGGGTCAGTCTGGCTTGCTAAACTCTTTAGTTGAACTAGTTTAAGTCGGAATAGCATTACCATGCCCATGACAAGTGGAACTGTGTCATCAGCCGACTTGCACATTGGTCTAAGTTGTGTGCCCATCACAACCTCAACGACCATGGATAATCTAATATGAACAATCATGAATACAAAGTTCCATAACTGAATCACACATTCAATGATATATATCTGATGTTCATATAAGGACAACTTTACTTTATGAATACTTTGGGAAATATTATCAACCATGATTGCCTCTATGGCCCAACAGTATGCAATCCTTTCTTTCTATTTTTCCCTTCACAGATAATGACGTTTGATGATGGGAATCACAACATTAAAGTCAAAGATACGAGATTTCCAACAACCCAAAGAAACTAGGGGTAGTGAAGTGGAGACAGAAGCTTTAATGACCAACTATACGACGGGAATAAAATTCCGGCCGCATAGTTCTGGACGTATAGTTGCCATCAACACTGCTAGGTTAAATAGAAGAACTTTCATGAAGGGACCCCTATATAAAGAGGCTCTAGGTTACCAGAAACACTGCCCCCCAGAACACTAGAAACCTCCGTCCACAACACCGAAGAGCCACGGAGGAATAGACTTAGATCTAATCTCCAAACCCTTCTCCACCACCATAGCGATATTCCACCACTTGTAATAGTAGATCTCATCTTCGATTGGCGACATTGTAAGACTATTTGCTATGATTCTCATGGTTTCCATTAAAATGTTTATGATTGTTGATTTCATCTCTATGCATGAGTAATTCTCTTTGGGCTAAGGGCTTTGGCCTAGCCATGTTTTGCTTTTGTGCATGTTATTTCCTAGATGGGATCTGTATTAGTTTGTATATCATGATGATTATTGTATCCTCTCTTGCCTCAATCCAAGGACTTGTCAGGTACCCAAGACCCCAACGATTGAGCCAGGTATAGGGAGTATGAGTAATGACTAATCTGTAGGTTGGGAACCCGAGTAACAGAAGTGGTAGTACGGCTGTATGTGAGGATTTACTTGGGATTAATGGTGACATCACTATGCATATCATTAGTTCTCTTTCTTCTATGGATGATACTAGTAGGTTATTGCTATAAGCGGTTGCGGAGGCAATAGCAATTATGGATGCACTGCTCACATATAATTATCTTGCTCTAACAATTACATGCATACTTTATTATTATCTCTTACTAGCACACATACCCGTGTGTTGCTACGAGTTGATTTTTGTTAAACATTTTTGTAGCATAGAGAGAAGCCGTGCTGATGCCGACAACTTGTAGCTCTTGTACTCCCGAGCTTCATGGCAGTAGTAAATGTGTGATTCAGAGTCTTTCTCACAAATTCTAAAAGGGTCATAGGTAAACAATTAGGTTAAAATCATGCACATATCAGTTAAGCGCATCATATCTTTAAGACAACACATGCAAAACTTCCTTGTACCAGTTGACTGAAACAAAAACTAAATTTTCCAAAAATAAACATGAACTATAACCAAGAAAAAATATTTTAGATTTAAGGCGTAGGCAACTGAACAAATCATCAGATTCCTATGCTGCTATGCATTATCTAATGGCAAGGCTGAAGGTCATTACAAAAAGTCAAGGCTAAAGGAGGTGGCATCTCTATCCCCTATTTTTCTCGATCGGAGCATAGGTGTTGCAAGATGCTCCTTCTCTTCCGTGAGAAGGGTTTAGAGTAGAGTATCTTAAAGGATTAAAACTCTCAAACTTGGTAACTCCATCAAGCTCACCGTCTTCAGTTTCAACTCCAATCCATGTGTCAGGTGTCTAGCATTCACATAGTACTATCCCAAATAACTCTCTGAATTATCTTCTCTTTCCAGGAGCAAGACCGGATATGTTCTTGTGTTTATGCTTCTTTAGTAGATGATGTGGAATCCCTAAAGATTAAAGATTGACGTCTCTATGACACCACTGGTGTTTCCGTGTTTGGTGATGGTGTGACAGAGCCTTCTGGACATGAAGTCTGACATGAAACTGAAGATTCTTAGGTGAGAAGCGAAACTGAAGATGTTCAAGCCTGCAACTTCGTACGGAGCAATCCATTGAGTTCACCATCTTCAGTTTGAACTCACTTCTGTTTCTAAAGTGTTAACACGGTAGTGCTCCAAACTCTCTGCATTCTATTTTTCGCTCTAGGAGAAAGGTTCGTGCAACATAACTGAAGATACTCAAGCCTACAACTTCATACTGAGTCAGATAACACTGCTCCTTTTTCGGTAGTTTTAGTTTAGACATTTTTATCTTTCAGTGTCTTGATATAAGATAAGAGGAATAAATTCACGCTTCATTTCCTAAGACAATGCTTCTAAGTTACAAAAAAATGATGCTTTAGTTAATTGGATTCTTCAGAGCTTTCCTTCCTCTTCCTGTTCTCCACGGGTAGTGTCTGAATTTTAAAGATTGTACCACTGCTCACTTCCTTCCAGTTTTCAGGCTCCTTCTGCACTTCTACTCCGCAAGTACCTCTGAAGATGATTGCACCAATATCGATCTCCTTCTGATATAGATGGATAGTTGCTTGCTCTCTCTCCTTGCTGAATCGATTCTTCTAGATCTTCTTTGATTTATTCACCCAGATGAATCCTCTTCCTCAATTTTTGTACTCCAACATCGAATCCCAAGTGGCCATGGCCTCCTAAAGTGAGCAAGGAACAATTGAGCCGCTGAAGGAAGATGGCATGGGCAGAGTCAGCCAAAGTATGGGGACTGAGTCCTCGTGTAGTTTTGTTCTGAGCCTTGCTGCTACGCACTTCGACCTGCTAGCAGCATGGAGCCTCGCTGAACTGTATGTGACGGCGCCATGCACGCTGACTCGTCACCGATGGAGACTGCCCCGCGCCTCTCCATTGTGCCCGAGAGCTCCGCCTCATCTGACTCTCCCGCCGGTGCACGAGGTGGACTTCCCACCGGCATGACATGCGAGCTAAGGCACGGCACCACGTGGTATGGGCGGCGATCTGGGAACCTAGGAGTAGGGATTGGGAGGAGGTCGTCTGATGGATCTAGGAATTGCACGGGCGAGAGGATGCATACGTGTGAGTGTTTTTTTCTTCCAAAAAACCGGTTAGATTCACTGGGCGGATCCAAACAAACCGATGCGACTTACAAAGACGTAAATACTGCACAGACCAAAGTGTATTTTGACAAACAAAGAGAGAAGAGTAAATTACGCAGAACCACACATTCAGGTCAACTTATAACAGTTTGCCCCAACTTTTGAGCAAACTTTCAGAATACCACAGATTTTGAGCTAAGCAGCGTCGACTCATCCAAAAAACCGTTTTAGTCCAAATCTGACATGACAACGTGGTGCAAAGCTAGGCCAGCGTGGCGCATGGCCAGGCCATCAGTTCGCACGCAAAGTCGCTCCTCTCCGTCACCGCCGCCGCCGCCTCTCCCCCACTGCTGAGTCGCCATCTTCCCTATACCTCTGGTCCGCGTCCGCCCCTCCGTCCCCGCCGCCGTCTCTCCCCCACCGCTGAGCCGCCGTCGCCCCTATACCTCTGGTCCGTGTACGCCCCTCCGCCTCCGGTCTGCTCCGCCTAGCTCGTCATCGCTACATCACCTCTGAGCTGCCGCCTCTCCCCCACCGCTGAGCCGCCGCCAGCCACGCACATCCAATCTGCAACCTCCCCTTCGCCTTCGGTCTGTCGTCGCCCCTGTAGGTCGTCTCTGCTACAGCTGCTCTGCTACCACCTGTGCCGCTGATAAGACAAAGATGAACTGATGTTGCAGCTTTAGTAGTGAAATTTGGATTCATTAAATTGTTTGGAGTTCAGATGAAACTCTGTGAATATCTTGTACTGGTTGTTTGTGTTGCATGAATATTCAGATGAATTGTTTGTTGACTCTATAACATTGGTAATAAAATGAGAATTGCTTAGTGCTGCAAGTCGTATTGTGCTGTTCCAGATTGTCAGAATGAGGACTTGGACATGAACAATGTTGATGTACATAGAACGTATTTTCTAGAGAGAAGTAGAGAATAAAATGACAGAATGAGACAACAAATAGTTCATGTTTGACACTTGCAAATTGAGTACACGGTCTGTGCTCAACCATGATGTAACAAAAGAAAACTTCACCTATATTTGAGCATGTATTTAAAGTAAAGGAATACAAGTTATTCTCAATAGTTGCCACTAGCTGTGAGATACTCCCTGATTCTCCCTAATTGGAAGTGCTGGTACGTCAAATGTATCTTCTGATTGATATACATCATTTGCATCTGGTTGTTTCTCCTCCTCAACAACAGCTGCTCTTCCTCTCTTTTTACCTCTTCCTCTAACTCTGATTACTCTAGTAGGTGGTCCTTGTCGTTGTTCTTCGCCAGCACGAGCTTCTGTTACATTGTTCTGTGCTTCGGCCACATGGTCTTGTGCTTTCCTATTACTCTAAAAGAAAAGGGAGATCAAACAAAGTTATGAATTATAGAATATTGAAGTACAAGCGGCTAGTTTGAAAACGCACCTTGTGCTTGCTCTTTCTTATCTCCAAATCTGCTCTCAAAGGCTCAGAACAATTTGTGTATTTGTGACCGAGTCTACGACAATTAGAACATGTAGAAGTTGTCATCCTATGCCTGCCACCTGGTTGCGGTACCTCATGAACACCCTTTCTCCTATTTTTCTCTGGTCTTCCAGGGTGCCTTAAGAATATTGGAGGATCAATGTTAGGTGAGTCTGTCTTTGTCCAGTTTTCCTTGGAAGGTACAGGAAAAATGATATTGTTGTAGGCAATCTGGTAGAGTGGTTTTTTGAAGAAATCACTTAAATAATCTTCAGGATGTTCCTTCTTTTTATAGATACATGCAACTGCATGCTTGCATGGCACACCATTCAAATCCCATCTTCTGCACCCGCATGTCTTTGCAAATAAACTAACAGCATAAATTTTCTCCCCTGATGGAACTTGCCATAACCCCATCCCTGCAGCCATTGGCCTAATATGCTTTGCTCTGACCTTCTCTAGTTCAAGTTTCTCTGCATAATTAGGTGTAATCTCCCAATTTGACCTATCAGCCCCGTCCCTATTTGTATTGAATCTAGACATGAGCTTTGTCCTAATGCTATCTATCATGGTTTGAATTGGCTTATCCCTCGTATCCAAGATATATTTGTTGAAAACTTCACTCAAGTTGTTGACGACCAAATCTGTCTTGCAAACACTGTCCATAGCATGCCTAGCCCAATGCCTAGGTGGAATTTTTGATAGCCACTCCCATGCACTCTCACTCTCGGCTTTCAAATCACTCATTGCAGCATCAAACTCAGATTTTTGGTAAGCATATGCAGCAGAATCCATGATTTTCTTCAAATCAGGACCCTTAAATCCAGCAGTTTGAAAGTTCGCATATATATGCCTTAGACAAAATCTCTGATCGCAATGAGGAAAAACTTTGTCTATGGCATTGAGAAGGCCCTAAAAAAATAACAAAGAGACTTTGTAAGTTTGTCGGGAGCATAGACGTGGATAAGTACATAGAGATTGATATTTTATACCTTTTGCCTATCAGACATGAAAGTAAACCTTCCAAATGGCCCAGAATCGCCACCAAGAGCATACTTGAGTTGTTCTAGAAACCAACACCATGAGGAAGTATCTTCTTTCCCTACAACTCCAAATGCAATTGGGAACAAGTTATTGTTACCGTCCCTTCCCGAGGCAGCCAATACTTGAGCCCCTGTTGTCAACTTAACAAAGCATCCATCAACACCAATGAATGGTCTACATCCATTTAGAAAACTCTCTTTAGCAGCACTCAAATAGAAAAACAGTCCATGGAACCTAGGGTTAACTGCAGGTGGAGGTTGTAGGATAGTGGTAACAATGCACCTACTCCCCGGGTTAGTGTCAATTACTGTCTGAAGGTAGTCTCTGATCCTTAGATACTGTTCTTTGTGATTTCCCAACACTATGTCTGCTGCCTTGTTCTTTGCCCTATATGCCATCATGGGAGTGATCTCTACACCATGATCTCTAATAGTAGCATCTATGAGTCCACTTATTTTCCAACCTGGATCACCTCTGAATGTGCTCTCATACCTCTTACTCAGCCATGTGCTGCTCACTCTAGAACTATCATATGTAATACCACAAGTGTGAGGCAGTACCATCCTCCTAATGCAAACTGTTTGTTCCCTCTTTATGGTTGAAGCAGTCATATAGAATTGGCAATGCTCATTGATACAACACACATTAACCCTGTCTCCATCATTTCGAATATACTCATAATCCCTGCTCTGGAGTATGTGATAGTTCTTGAGTGCGCGTATAAATTGATGCATGTTGATGAAGCACATCTTCAAACATAGTTGTTCACCTCCAAGCAACCTTCCTTCGTCATACCAAACTCTAGGTGGTAGTGGTTTTGCTCTACTTTTTTGATAATTATGTGCAATGGAAATGGGGGTTTCAAAGCCATCATCGTCACTAGATATGATGTGTACTCCAAGATCCTCACTTCCTGAATCTGAGAGCTCAAAAACTTCTGAACTTGTTCCTCCTCTAGCATTAGTTTGTGATCTGAGAAGTGTTGCCTGTCTATGGGCCATGTTTTTTCTTTTCTCCCCTCTTGCTACAAGCCCTATCTTCTTTGATAAATTGCTAGAACCAGTTATCTCATCTTTATTTGTGATAATAGGTGCCTCATCTACCATGGGGAAAATATCCTCAACATCCGTGTCACCCTCCATATGCTCATTGGGGTCTTCCTTCTGCCTCTTTAGTTGTGTAATATTGGATAAATCTTCTTCATCAAAATCTTGCGTTGTAGCTCCTTCTTGATCAGCTACCTCTTCTTCTTGCTCAAGTGCATATTTTTCTTCCTCATATGGCTTTGATGTGCCCTTCGTTTCCTTTGACTTACAAGCTTGGTTCGTTTGGTTCACACTTTGTTGAGTTGGATGCTCTATGAAATCTGGTTGTCTTGATGTTGGGTCAAATCCCCTCATGATTGTCAGATTTAATCTCTTAATGTCCTTGTACTAAATCATCATTGATGTAACCTTCTCATTGCTATCCAGAACCTCCAACCCAGCCAATCCTCTCCCTTCCTCTTTCACATAATATATAAAGTCATTGACATTATAACCAGCGGAACACACAAGGCAGACTATCTTCCGGTGAGTGATGTCAGAATGTCGAATTGTTCTTTGCACAGCTTCTCTACCTTCAGAAAACATACTGACCAGCCAATGTTCATCATCGTCACTACAAAGACAAGCACACATGTTCGTATGAGAAACAAATGGAAATCTCACTAGATGCAAATTCAATTCATCATTTTCAACAAATAACCTAACCAAATCGACCTGCCTGTCCCAAATTAATGAAAGCCGACAGAAAACTCTGTTTGAAGTACAAACATTGCAGGAATTTACAAGCTAATCGTAAATAGAGAGCAATCGTGTGAGAAATACATGTCGATCACCGGATCACACTCAAAACCCTCACTCCTTCCTTTTCCGCCAGACCTAATCCCCAAACCCACAGGATCTTGCATCATGGCGAGAGGGAGATGGGGACTTACTCGATGCCTGATCCGTTGAAGCTCCAGTCCATAGCGTGCATGTGCGCCGCCAGCAGAGTGCCGGCCATTGGCATGGACGTCACCCAATCGCCAACGATGGGAAGCAAAGGGGAGGCGCGGGTGCGCAACGCTAGAACGAACTGCACAGGCGATCGATCGGTGAGACGTGGTCCACGGTGGCAATCATGTACGCCACGCTGGCCTCGCAAGTTGGGATCAGGCGTGAGTTCTGATGAGTCGTTGTTGGTTAGCTCAAAAGTTGTGGTAATCTGAAAGTTTTCCTAAAAGTTGGGGCAAACTGTTATAACTTGATCTGAATGTGTGGTTCTACGTAATTTACTCAAGAGAGAAATGTTCCGTACTTTATTATTACATATAGATTCCCATCAGATGTTTTGCACAACTACAGGTGAAACCGAAAGCCCTAGGACCGCTCTCTCCATCATTGACAACATCAAAAGACAACAAACTCTTGGTCCGGTAAAACACAAAAGAATTCTAAAACTCCTGAAGGTCCCTTAAAGTAACTTCACTATGCTTTCTGCTTCCCGAGGATTCGATAACCAAGGTCTACTAGGGAAAAAGAGCTATACTACATCCATAATTAGAATCAAATATATCAACCCTTTTTCTGGCACTATTGCAGGGGAAGCAATAGCGACCCTAGTGAGGTTAGTAGGAACCTAGCTAGTTTTAATTCTTGTTTTTAATTTTGTTAGTTTGCTCTCAATCTTTATTTGAAAAACCAAGAAAATACTTTAGTATACATTAAAGGATGTCCTGCTCTTATTGATTTTGTTATTGTTGACATGCCTGAAGATGCTACTGCTCCTATTATATTAGGTCGTCCATTATTAAGAACTATTAAGGCTTTGATTAATCTACATGAAGGGAACATGAAGCTTCAATTGCCTTCGCGGGATCCTTTTGTTATTCATTTTCCCAGGGAGAAGAAAGCCAAGCATTATGAAAAGGAGGCCATCACTTTGAAGGACAAATATTTTGGAGTGGGTGTTACACTCATCTAGCCTAAGTGAGCAACATCGAGGTCAAGCTATTGACCATAAAAGATCTCTTCATGGGAGGCGACTCATGTGAAATAAAGGTTTGGGTAAAGTTTTTAAGTTTTAATTTAAGTTTTATGTTTAATAAAGTGTGCTAGAAAGCTCCAGTTGAGGATAAGAAGTTTGGTAGTACTAAAAATCCTGCTCTATACATGCTGATGTTGGTTGACAATTTTTACTATCATTTTTTTTGTGAAAAACAAGGTGTTTCGCTAAGTTTCAGGATAAGAAAGAATTATTGAAGAAATAGAATTTTTTGATGACTACAGAAGGTTTAACGACCAACTGTACGGTGGGAATAAAAATTCTAGCCATATAGTTTGGCCGTATAGATATCTTTGCCATCGACAAATTTTCATTCTTAGGTACTGAAGGTTTAATGAACAACTATACGGCGGAAATAAAAATTCTAGACATATAGTTCTAGCCGTATAGTTATCGTTGCCTTCGTAAAATTTCTTTTCTAGGATACAGAAGGTTTGACGACCAACTATACGGCAGGGATAAAAATCCTAGCTGTATAGTTCTGGCCGTATAGTTACGCTGCTAGGTGAAAACCCTAATTTTTTGATATCAGACCAACTATACGGTGGAAACAAATTGTTCCGGCCGTATAGTTACATACGACCACAAAATCTCCACGGGAAGGTACTCCCAACACCAAAACTTCAATCCCTTTTCTCTCTTTTACCTCCAAACTGTCTCAAAACCTCAAGAGATCTTCATGTCTACTTAATTTTGTCCGATTTCTTCACACACAAGTGATCTATGGTATGTTCTCCTCCGATCCTCCAATTACCTTTTGCAAATTCATTTTCGATCTGTTATCATTATCAATCTAGGGTGAGACCTACTATGAACTAATTGCCATGATTCTCTTGCCTAGATTATTATTTTGAGGGGACTCTTTAGTGTTCTAAGATGAGGAATATGTTGTGCTTATTATTGTTGGATAAAAAAGTTTTATTTTTTGTCTTTCCTTATTATTTTAGATGATGAATAGAAGGAGCCAAACTCGTGCTCGTGCCGTTGCTAGTTCTTCTTGGGATGCCGCTCAAGAACGCATGGGGATACGGTTCAGGGATGAGCTCCAACGTGATCGAGTCAACATGATCAAGATCCGAGAAGTGAAGACAACAAAGTGGGTTTGCCCCATTATATTGAATCAACTCGGTATTTCTAATGACTTCAATTTACTTTGCAATAGAGTTGGGCTACAAAAGTTTGTATTCAATGATGTGCCTACTTATCGCAAGTTAACTCTTGAATTTCTAAGTTCTTTGTAAAGCACCTTTAAAGCATGGCAAGGAAAGGACATGATTTCTTTCCAACTTATGAACAACAATTATGCTTTATCACTAGATCAATGGTGCGCATGTTTTAATTTTCCAAACAATAATTCTAATGCCTTACGCGCATCCTTTACTGGCATAGACCCTTCCCCAGAACTTCATTATAATGGAATGAGTTTCACTTCTAGAGTAATCAAAGGGAAGAATATTCAACATCCTACAATTCGCTATTTGTTCTATGTTATTGATAACACCTTGAAGGCACAAAATGAATTCACGAGACTCAATGAGGAGGACATCTTAGTCCTTGCAAAAGCTGCTTTCAACAACATCGACTTGTCACTCAACTTGAGCGCAATTCTTGTGCGCTACCTGGAGTACCAATCCTCCCAAAGCCAACGACCAATCATAGGTGGAGGCGTCATCACCGTGCTTGCCATTGCCCTAGGCATCGACCTAGGTGAGTTGCAACCAGTGCTAGGTGAGCGATGATTTGGTTTCTCTACTTTAAAAGCTTGTGGAATGCTCACTAGGAGAGGTTGTGTTTATTACTTGCATATTGCTAGAGCTCGACGTCTCTACCCTACTCCTTTGCCTAAGGGTGTTTTCTCTATCGAGGAAGGATGTTTGCTATATGACTTGCAGGTTGAGCAACACCAACCCGAGGAGGAGATTCCAGATGAGGATGAGGACCAAGAAGAGGAGCAAGAAGTTCCCTATCAAGAGGAGCAGCCACCAACCCGGTTTGCTACATACCAAGACTTCCAAGAACTTGGGGGAACTGTGGAGAGGATGCATAACCTCTCGTTGAACCTCTGAGAAACAACTAGTAATTTATCAACTCAATTTGAGAACTAGAGTTACGACTTTTCCCGCCACCACAATGATTTGAAGGGATTTCCAAAGCCTAAGTTTGGGGAAGTTTCCTCACTATCTTTATTTGGCATTCATTTGCTTTTATTTATTTCAAGGTTATGTTTTTAATTCAAGTTTATAAGCACTCGTGTTGGTTTCCCCAACACTTTATCTTTAATTATTTCTATTTGTTTTCGAGACTATCTAGCTGAGCTTTGTCGCCAATTTTCTATTCTTTAATTCCCTCTCTTAAAAACAACAAAAAGATTTTTCCATTTATCTTTATTTTCCCTATTCATTCCTTTCTATTCTCCTTGTAGATTTCACATATTTGCAGGAGAGTGATCGACTTCGAGTTTCCAAGAAGCAAATCAAAAGGAAAGAGAGAAGTGGAACCAATCATGAGAGGTATGCCTTAAGACTCCCAAGTTTTGAAGTTTGAGAAACCCATGCTAGTTAGTAGTAAATGTTAAGATATTATATTGGTGGAGTGACTCTTTATATTATAGTAAAATTTTGTTTGCATGGGTATTTAGTTGGCTACACTATGTTCTAGCTCTTGTAGTTAACCAAGTCTTGCCTAAAAATTTGCTAAACCATTGTAGTAAGAAAAAGTCTCGCAATTGAAGGCTTGGGTGTTGTAGTGTTTAGTCTTGAAGGCTTACTTCTAGAGACACTCAATACCACAGAAAATAATGATTGACATGATAGCTCTCTTTAAATGGATTTGTTCAATTGAATTAATGTTTAGTGGTTTTTGTGAGCATGCCAAAGTTTGACTTATGAATCATAAGAATGATATAGTTTTATGTGTGTCAAACTTCATGGGATGCCAACAACTCCGCTAGCCTATGAACGATCTTCATGGAGGAAGCTCCTAGATTTTGGCTATGAGTTAATTAAACATGTGTAGAAGCAATGCTATAATGAATAAGATTCTTGGCATTCTCGGGTAGTTGTGTTCATGATGGAATCACTCCTCCGGCTGATATGAGTAATCATTGTGCAAAAGGAACAAAAACCTCGGTGATGCCACGAGTGTCCATCATAGCTCGATAAACTAATTAATTTTTTTGGCATGCTCTCAATTACTTAAGAATTGAAATTCTTGAAGGACAATGAACAGTAAAGTAGTGCTTGAAAAGTCTTGACTTATTGATGTGGGAGAATTGAGATACTCTAGTGTATATGTTTTTCATGACAAACTCTCACACTCTCAATTTTACATGATTATACTTTATTGTTTAAAGGGCAAGTCTATGAGTTGATTACATGACATGGAATAAGGTTTACTCATTTGAATTATCCATGTTAATAATAATTTTGCTGTGCTATAAGGATGCATAAAAACCCGTATGATATGTTTGCCATTACTCTATATATGCTGAAGTTTTTCAGATTAATAAAGTGGAGGAAACATGAGACTACCAATCATGAGTAAGATCATCATCTCATTATTTCAGTTTAAATGCTGAGTCCTTTTTGATTTTGGTTTTCTTGCTCGAGGACGATCAAGTTTAAGCTTGGGGAGGTTGATGGCTATGAAATATAGCCATCTACATCCACATTTAAACTATATATTACTCATATTTTTTATGAAATATCTCCTAAACCCTGCCACTAATGCCTAATGATCAAAGGGGTATGCAATCCTTTCTTTCTATTTTCCCTGCATATATAATGACGTTTGATGATGGGAATCACAACATTAAAGTCAAAGATACGAGATTTCCAACAACCCAAAGAAACTAGGGGTCGTAAAGTGGAGACAGAAGCTTTAATGACCAACTATACAGCGGGAATAAAATTCTGGCCGTATAGTTTCCATCGACACTACTAGATCAAACATAACATCTTTCGTAAAGGGACCCCTATATAAAGAGGCTTCGGGTGATGATAAACACAGCCCCCCCTAGAACCCCAGAAACCTGCATCCACAACACCGAAGAGCCACCGGAGGAATAGACTTAGATCTAATCTCCAAACCCTTCTCCACCACCATAGCCATATTCCACCACTTGTAATAGTAGATCTCATATTTTATTGGTGACATTATAAGACTATTTGATATCAATCTCATGGTTTCCATTGCAATGCTTATGATTGTTGATTTCATCTCTATGCGTGAGTAATTCTCTTTGGCTTAAGGCTTTGGCATAGCCATGTAGCTTTTGTGCATGTTATTTATCATAGATGGGATCATGTAATGACTAATCTGCAGGTTGGAAACCCCAGTGATAGAAGGGGTAGTACGGCTGTATGTGAGGGATTTACTTGGGATTAACGGTGACATCACTATGCATATCATTAGTTCTCTTTCTTCTATGGATGAGACTAGTAGGTTATTTCTATAAGCGATTGCGGAGGCAATAGCAATTATGGATGCACTGCTCACATATAATTATCTTTCTCTAAGAATTACATGCATACTTTATTATTATGTTTTATTCCCATTAGATGTTTTGCATAGCTATAGGTGAAACCGAACTCCCTAGGCCGTCTCTCTCCATCAAAAGACAGCAAATTCTTCGTCCGGTAAAACACAAAAACTATTCTAAAACTCCCGAAGGTCTGTTAAAGTAACTTCACTATGCTTTCTGCTTCCCGAGAATTCGATAACCTATGTATACTAGGCAAAAAGAGCTATACTACATCCGTAATCCGGATCGAAGGTATCAGTGGTTTAGGACTGACTCTAGGTGATCGATGTGTCAAACCAGGGTCACAGAGACCAAAAGCACATAGGAAAGCAGCTTTCACGTTGCATTTTGCACCAGCATGGCACTAGTCGCATCACAGAATCTACTGGAGTGTGTGTGGTCATGTGGATCAATGTGGTTCAGGAAAACAACACATGCAATGAATCTAGTGGATCAATGTGGTTTAGTAAAAGAACACATGCAATGACTCTAGGGGATCAACGTGGTTTAGGAAAAGAACACATGCAACGACTCTGGGGACTCCATGTGTCAAATCATGGTCATAGAGAACAAAAACACATAGGAAAGCAGTTTCCACATTGCATGTTGCACTAGTGTGGTAGAAGTTGCATCACAGAATCCACTAGAGTGTGTGGTCATGTGGATCAATGTGGTTTAGGAAAAGAACACATGCAATGACTCTAGTGGATCAGTGTAGTTTAGGAAAAGAACAGGTGCAATAACTCTAGAGGATCAATATGTCAAACCATGGTCAGAGAGACCAAAACACATATGAAAGCAGCTTCCACATTCCATGTTGCACCAGTATGGTAGAAGTTGCATCACATAATCTTCTGGAGTGTGTGTGGTCATGAGGATCATTGTGGTTTAGGAAAAGAACACATCCAATGACTCTAGTGGATCATTGTGGTTTAGGAAAAGAACACATGCAATGACTTTAGGGGATCAATGTGGTTTAGGAAAAGAACACATGCAATGACTCTAGTGGATCATTGTGGTTTAGGAAAAGAACACATGCAATGACTCTACGGGATAAACGTGGTTTAGGAAAAGAACACATGCAATGACTCTAGGGACTCCATTAGTCAAATCATGGTCACAGAGACCAAACACACTTTGGAAAGCAGCTTCCACATTGCATGTTGGAGCAGTGTGGCTGAAGTTACATCAAAAAATCCACTAGAGTGTGGTCATGTGGATCAATGTGGTCTAGGAAAAGAACACATGCAATGACTCTAGAGGATCAATATATCAAACCATGGTCACAGAGATCAAAAACGCATAGGAGAGTAGGTTCCATAATGCATGTTGCACCAGTATGGTGGAAGTTGCATCACAGAATCTACTGGAGTGTGTGTGGTCATGTGGATCAATGTGGTTTAGGAAAAGAACACATGTAATGACTCTAGTGGATCATTGCGGTTTAGGAAAAGAACACATGATGTGACTCTAGGGGATCAACGTGGTTTAGGAAAAGAACACATGCAATGACTCCAGGGACTCCATGTGTCAAACCATGGTCACAGAGAGCAAAAACACCTAGGAAAGTAGCTTCCACATTGCATGTTGCACTAGTGTGGCCGAAGTTGCATCACATAATCCACTGGAGTGTGTGTGGTCATGTGAATCAATGTGGTTTAGGAAAATAACACATGTAATGACTCTAGGGGATCAACGTGGTATAGGAAAAGAACACATGCAATGACTCTAGGGACTCCATTAGTCAAATCATGGTCACAGAGACCAAAAACACTTAGGAAAGCAGCTTCCACATTGTATGTTGGACCAGTATGGTAGAAGTTCATCACATAATCTACTGGAGTGTGTGTGGTCCTGTGAATCAATGTGGTTTAGGAAAAGAACGCATGCAATGACTCTAGGGGATCAATGTGGTTTAGTAAAAGAACACATGCAATGACTCTAGGGGATAAAAGTGGTTTAGGAAATAAACACATGCAATGACTCTAGGGACTCCATGTGTCAAACCATGGTCACAGAGACAAAAAACACATAGGAAAGCAGATTCCACATTGCATATTGCACGAGTGTGGCAGAAGTTGCATCATAGAATCCACTTAAGTGTTTGTGGTCATGTGGATCAATGTGGTTTATGAAAATAACACATGCAATGACTGTAGGGGATCAATGTGGTTTAGGAAAAGAACACATGCAATGACTCTATGGGATCAACATGTCAATCTGTGGTCATAGAGACTCAAAACACACAGGAAAGTAGCTTCCACATTACATGTTGCACTAGTGTGGCAGAAGTGGCATCATAGAATCCACTGGAGTTTGTGTGGTTATGTGGATCAATGTGGTCTAGGAAAAGAACACATGCAATGACTCTAGGGGATCAATGTGTCAATCCGTGGTCACACAAACAAAAAAGACATAGGAAAGCAGCTTCCACATTGCATGTTGCACCAGCATGGTAGAAGTTGCATCCTTGAATCTACTGGAGTGTGTGTGGTCATATGGATCAATGTCGTTGAGGAAAACAACAAATGCTATGACTCTAGTGGATCAATGTGGTTTAGGAAAAGAACGCAAGCAATGACTCTACGGGATCAATGTGGTTTAGGAAAAGAACACATGCAATGACTTTAGGGGATAAGTGTGGTTTAGGAAAAGAACACACACAATGACTCTAGGAGATAAATATAGTTTAGGAAATAAACACATGCAATGACTCTAGGGACATCATGGGTCAAACCATGGTCACAGAGACGAAAAACACATAGGAAATTAGATTCCACATTGCATGTTGCACCTGTGGCAGAAGTTGCATCATAGAATCCATTAGAGAGTGTGTGGTCATGTGGATCAATGTGGTTTACGAAAAGAACACATGCAATGACTGTAGGGGTCAATGTGGTTTAGGAAAAGAACACATGCAATGACTCTATGGGATCAACATGTCAATCCATGGTCACAAAGACTCAAAACACATAGGAAAGTATCTTCGACGTTGCATGTTGCACTAGTGTGGCAGAAGTTGCATCATAGAATCCACTGGAGTGTGTGTGGTCATGTGGATCAATGTAGTTTAGGAAAAGAACACATGCAATAACTCTAGTGGACCAATGTGGTTTACGAAAAGAACACATGCAATGACTCTAGGGGATCATTGTGTCAAACCGTGGTCACAGAGACAAAAAACACATAGGAAAGAAGCTTCCACATTGCATGTTGAACCAGTATGGCAGAAATTGCATCACATAATCTAATGGAGTGTGTGTTGTCATGTGGACCGATGTGGTTTAGGAAATCAACACATGCAATGACTCTAGTGGATCAATGTGGTTTAGGAAAAGAACACAAGAAATGACTCTAGGGGATCAATGTGCTTTAGGAAAAGAACACATGAAATGACTCTAGGGACACATGTGTCAAATCATGGTCACAGAGAACAAAAACACATAGGAAAGCAATTTCCACAATGCATGTTGCACCAGTATGGCAGAAGTTGCATCACAAAATCCACTAGAGTGTGTGTGGTCATGTGGATCAATGTGGTTTAGGAAAAGAACACATGGAATGACTCTAGTGGATCAGTGTAGTTTAGGAAAAGAACATGTGCAATAACTCTAGAGGATCATATGTTAAATCATGGTCAAAGAGACCAAAAACACATAAGAAAGCAGCTTCCACATTGCATGTTGCACCAGTATGGCAGAAGTTGCACCACAAAATCTTCTGGAGTGTGACTGGTCATGTGGATCAATGTGGTTTAGGAAAAGAACAGATGCAATGACTCTAGTGGATCATTGTGGTTTAGGACAAGAACACATGAAGTGACTCTAGGGGATCAACGGGGTTTAGGAAAAGAGCACATGCAATGACTCTGGGGACTGCATTAGTCAAATCATGGTCACAGAGACCAAAAAACACTTAGGAAAACAGCTTCCACATTGCATGTTGGTCTAGTGTGGCCGAAGTTGCATCACAAAATCCACTAGAGTGTGTGTGGTCTTGTGGATCAATGTGGTTTAGGAAAAGAACACATGCAATGACTCTAGAGGATCAATTTATCAAACCATGGTCACAGAGACCAAAAACACATTGGAAAGTAGGTTCCACATTGCATGTTGCACCAGTATGGCAGAAGTTGCATCAGAAAATCTACTAGAGTGTTTGTGGTGATGTGGATCAATGTGGTTTAGGAAAAGAACACATGGAATGACTCTAGTGTATCATTGCGTTTTAGGAAAAGAACACACGCAGTGATTCTAGGGGATCAACATGGTTTAGGAAAAGAACAAATGCAATGACTCTAGGGACTCCATGTGTCAAACCATGGTCACAGAGACCAAAAATACTTAGGAAAGCAACTTCCACATCGCATGTTGCACCTGTGTGGCCAAAGTTGCATCACAGAATCCACTGGAGTGTGTGTGGTCATGTGGATCAATGTGGTTTAGGAAAAGAACACATGCAATGACTCTTGGTGACGAGGGTTCAACTCGGCAATGCCCATTGTTATGGACTTGGGTTTTGGAGAAGGAGGGAACACTGGAGGCATCAATCGGCTAGCAAACAAGCACACATGGATACAAGTTTTACCCAGGTTCAGGCCTCGTAGAGGTCCCTACTCTTGCTTGTCTGCTCTTGGAATTATCGAAGGAATCGAAGATTACAGGGGTGCGCAGACGCAATCTGGCGAGAGTTGTGGAAACTAGGGTTGTGATTGTACTCCACGCCGCTCCCTCCTAGCCTTTATATAGATAGGCTAGGTATCGTGTAGCAGGTCGAGTCGTTTATAGATTAGGGTTCACCCTTTGAACTTTCCATCTTAAGCTTCTTCTTGTCTCGCAAGCAATCGGAGAGTCCGTGGGCCACTCGAATTCTTCATTGGGCCTTGGCAATGCCGTGGGCTTCTGCCATATCTAGACCGTACATGCCAAACTCGAGTACCTGTAGGGTATACCCATGTCAGTAGCCCCCGAGTGTCCAGTGGAATCGAAGATTTGACTGGAGACTTGATGAAGTCTTTCGAGTGTGTGACTGAGCATTTTTTCGAGTGTTCTGTTTATGTCATAGGGATTGTTGATATACGTGCCTGATTTTCTGATTTATCGGTACCAGTTAACTGTCTTAGGACAAAACAACGCAATCTACTCAAACTCGAGTCCCCAGACTTGAATTTAGAAAAGTGCTGGCATAATTCGACTCAGGCCGTGGAGGTCTTATAGGAGTCGAATTCCAGTGTATAGGTGTGATCACTCGACGCGTCCATCAAGGCATGTTCATTCGTACCTATAGGCACGGATATATTTCTGGTAGTGCGCAGCAGATGCGTTGCCAGACCTTATTAAGGTCTTATCTTCACGCTGCAAGCGTGGCATCCGAAATTTTTAATCATCACGGAGATGATTCGGGTGTCCTAGGAGATTTAATCTCTTTGTAGGGAAAAGATGAGGCGGAGTCACCATAGAATTCGAGTGTGGATGTTATCAACACATAGTACGATGTACGAATAATCATAGGGTGCGTGGCCAGTGCTCCCTATAGGAGTAGGGCCCGTGTGCCTATTCGAGTCGTAGACTCGAGTGGGGACTATAAGTACTTTGCGACAGTTGTCGTCTTTTGTTGCTTGTTTCAGCCGAATGTGCTTCTAGCGATCCCTATGGGAGTAACCCACAGTTCAAAATAGAATTGTTGATTCGAGTGATCGGTTTGTCTTGAATGCTCATATATCTGTATAAAAATTCTTTTGGGTGTGCGGCCAGCGCTCCTATTAGGAGTAGCCCCCGAGTGCTTGGTTGAGTCAAAGACTCGAGCAAGAACTAAAGTAGTCAAAATCTTCTGCTGCTAGAATTGATGAAGTCAGTGCTGACGATGTGATGACCTCATTTGCCCGCGTGAGCGACTTTGACGGGACGTGACGAGCGATGGGTCCCACTTTCTGACTTTGATTTGATTGGGCGTGCATAAGCTTCTAGTTTAACTGTGTCTCCTCGATTTCCGCGCGTAATGGCAGTAGTGGGGGACGGTTCGTGGTTCAGCTTCGCCACGTGTCGATGGCGATGTGCGCCACGTGTTTAGTAGGGTTTTTGTTGGCCGTTGGATGACATCTACGAGGAGGTTAAGTAGCAGCGCAGCTACGGTAAATTTCCCCATCTCTCTTATTGCCCGTGCCTCCCTCGCCATTGTTGTTCTCTCTGCTTGCGTGCTTCCTCTTCGCGGCACTGGACCAGCTCCATGTTTTCCCCAGTTACTTTCTCCGTTCGCATCGCCACCGAAAGATGGGTAAGAAGAAGGGAGGCGCCGCCGCTAGATCTGCGGCCACCATTGTCGCCACCAAGAAGAAGGGCAGTATCACCACCGTTGGCACCAGCGCCGCTGGTGCTGGGAAGAAGTAGGGTGCGGGCACCCGCGTCACCAACGGCGCCTGGCGCGCGTCCATCATCAAGTCCTCTGAGCTGCACCTTTATCGTCAAGATGGAGCTCTTTCGCTCGCGGAAGATGACTCGCGAGTGCCTGGCGATGAGGTAATCCCTTGTCCTCCGGCAGGTTTCTGAGTGATGTTCCTTGCGGTCATCATTCGAGGTCTCTCTCTTCCCCTGCATCCTTTCTTCAGGGGTCTTCTTTGTTTCTATGGGCTCCAGCTGCATCAGCTGTCCCCAAATTCCATTCTCCACATCTCTTGCTTCATCACTATTTTCGAGTGCTGGCTCGGAATCGAGCCGCACTTTGGCCTCTTCAAGAGGCTTTTCTAGCTCAAACGTTAGTCGGCATCTTGTTCGGTAGTCTATGATGTAGGAGGCTGCGGAATCCATGCCAACTCCTCAGTCACCTACTTTGACATCAAGCTCACCGCGTCTGTCCAAGGGTGGAGAGACAAGTGGTTCTACATCCGCGACCAGAAGGCTGACGGAGAGCACTACTGACTCGCGCCCTTCGACCCCATGGCATCTTGTAAAAGGAGGCGTTCCTGGAAGAACGTCGTGATTCATGGCTGTTGGGGATATACTTTCCGGGTATCCTCACAGTTCCTCACTGACCAGGGTGGCCCACTTCGGGTTAGAGCTTTGCTTCATGGGCGGCCCAGTCAGGGAGAAAGACAGAGTCCAATCCGGCTACGGGAAGGCCCAGAAGACTTACCGACTTAGGCCCATAGTGTTACTTGTAGTTCAAGATGTACTCTGTAACCGACTTTTAGTCGTAGCCGGATAGATCTCTCCTGTAAACCCTAGGCCGGATATCTATATAAGCCGTCCTAGGGAGAGCCTTTAGGGAAACACCTCAATAGTCTACAATCTCAACTCACACAGGCGAATTCCTTGTAACCCATATTTCGGCTCTACCGTATTACTGGATTGCTAGGAGGAGTAGGGTCCGTCCAAAGCCGGCAGACTCGAACCTGGGTAAACTTGTGTGCTCACCGTCCCGGAACAACGTACGTCTCACACCCCTCTCTTCCGCACGCCTCGAGGACCCCCTCATGGCGTACTTGTCCTCAATCCGACGACAGTTGGCGCCCACCGTGGGGCAAGTGAGCTTCGGATCTGCGTTCCGAGCGGAATCTGCAAGAATCAGAATCGGCGAGACCATCGCCGTCGGTCGCATCCTCTACGCCAGCGACGTCCCTCTCATCGTTCTCGACGAGACGTGGATCCCGGCTAGGGAAGCCGTGACTGCCTACACAATCATGTCTTTTGGCGAGATCGATGTTTACATCGGTTTCGCTGAACCTGCCCCACCCACCCCAGCGGTGATGATTTAAGCAGAAGAATCTTTTGGGTCCCCTTTTTTCGCGGAGGCGGCAGAGTTCCGGATCTCAAAAAACCATAATCCCACCCAGCCCGCACCAGCTGCGGAGATAGTGGACAAATCCGATCCTGAGGAAGATCTAGTGGTTAAAGCCAAATCTGGAGTGGATCTCCTCGGAGAGACCGTATCCCAGATCGACCCACCCGTGGAAGTCGAAATCTAGGAGGAGCATATCAACGACAGTGATTCCGGCTCTAATGATGCCGGGACAGACATGCCTTTCCTAAGGTACACACTGCAACTTATGATAATGCAAGATGCAAGCGCAGATGTAATTCTCGAGACCATCAAAAGTTTCGACATGGCTGATCGCGTGAGCTGCAGGTACCTCAGGAAGCACGCGTCACACTTCGTCGGGTATGTGGGATCCGGATCTGGCTCTGCCGATGCTGGAGAAAACACCGACTCTGTGCTGGAGGCAATTGGAACAAATGCCGACGTACCCGCATCCTCGGATGAATCGATGACGTCAGCAGATTTCCGAAAGTTCTCTGTGGAATATGAAGAGGAGTACAACTCCAAAGCTGCAGAAGAAGGAGAATCCATGGATGAAGGATCCGGGGAACACTCTCCCAAAGCGCAGGATGATATGGACATCGGAGATAATCCCGAGGTCCAGATGTCCGAAAGTACCAATCAGAGCTTGACTCCGGGAAATGGACCCAAAGCCGTCTTTGCTACCGGCGCTGCCAAAGGCAAAGAAGAAGAACAAGAAGAAGAAGACCCCGGCAAAAGACCCTCTGATAGAGGAGGTGATTGCCGAGGAATACGAAGAAGACTCGGATGGAGCACTTATCCCAGAAGAGCTGAAAAAAGAAGAATCGGTGGATGGACACGTGATCACCGAAGGTGCACGTAAACTCATCGATGCTTAATTAACCACACCTATTCCTACAGCTGCAGAACTTACTGCTGAAGAGCTGGACGGAAGGGCCCAAGCCCTAGAAGCGCGTCGTCAACAACTGCTGGATGAAGCCAAAAACATCAAGGAGGAGAAGAAACACATGGCAACTAAGGATGACATGTCTCGGTTGCATCAGAAGACACGGAAGCGTCACACCAATGACGACCAATTCCCACATATACGTGCCGTCCTTTTCGAAGATGAGATGGGGAAGCCACGGAAAGATAGCAAAGGAGATTGGGTATATCCAACCCCAGTACAGAATACCATGGTGGCCTGAGAAATTCTATCGTCTAATCCAGGACCGGAGGAGATCCGTTTGGGTATCAAACTGCTCAACAAGGGACTGAAGCAGCAAAAGGTCACCCTATTCGGAAGTCAAAAACTGGTCTCAGATTCCGACCAATGTCTCACAGATCCAGCATGGGCGGACGTAAGACCCTAGCGCGTCCCGGAGCAGTATCATCGCCCCGAGCACCGGGAAGACAATTACTCGAGAACCGGATCGTCAGGACAGCACCGCAGGACTACTCGTGAATGGAGCAACGTCGCCCCAACGGCCGAAAAAGAGGCCATTGCTGTACTGAATCCGAGGAATCCTCCCTGACGAGAGTCTAACAATCGAAGGGGAGAAGATAAAGAGAAATGTCGGGAGGAGGATCGTCAAAAAATGCCACCTCCTAGACATGCAAGCTGTCCGGCTGAGCCTCACCATAGTAGGAACGATGGAAACCATGTAGGGACAAGCCGACAGGGGGCTCGTCGTAGCCAAGACCCTCCCCGGAACCGGAATAATGATGTTCCGGATGGAGGCCGGCGATCAGCCGGAAACTATCCAGCTGCCCCACCCTCTCCACCAAACAGTCATCACAACGGCTCCCAAGGAGGGCAAGGAGGACGATGTGGCGGAGGAGGTGGTGGCAGAAGCCGAAGTCCGGCTCCAAGGCACCGCAGCCGCAGCCGACATTCGGGACGATCACTATCCCCGAACGACACAAGGCACAGGATCAATTCCAACATAGAGGCGCGGCGCTACGAAAACGATGATATCTACGTGGGCCCAAAGTGCTTCGGACCAAGCATCAGAGCTACAAAATTCCCGGAAGGATTTGCTATCTCAAGACATATCCAAGCCTACGACGGCATTGCTAGGCCAGATACCTGGCTACAGGATTTCTTCCAAGCTTGCTGCATCGCTAAAGGCGGAAACAGCCTGGTCGCAACCCGATATCTCCCACTTATGTTGCGGAAGACGGCACGATCATGGCTCAATGAACTTCCGGAGAACACCATCCATAACTGGTATGACATGCAAAGTGCGTTCTTTCGGAATTTCGAAGGCACATATCGGAGGCCCTGTACGGTCGGAGACCTACAGCGTTGCACCCAGAAAGCCGGAGAAACTTGCCGGGATTACCTCGGACGATGGATCGACACCAAGAACTCCTGTGAAGGAGTAAATGATCAAACTGCGATTGAAGCTTTCATTGCAGGTCTCCCAATTGGTCTACTGCGCCATCGCTTGAAGTGTGACAAGGTCACTGATTTGGGAGAGATGATAGAAACATCGAGCAAGTATGCAGATGCTGATGACGATGCAGAGGGATTGCTCAATGCCCTAGTTGTGCCTCAGTCGGCAAAACAACCAAAGCAACAAGCTCAGAAGCGCAAAAATACGTCGGAAGAAAAACCCAACACGGAAATGGCAGTGGTCACTGCTACTTTCGGGTCTAGAGGACAAGGAGGACGCGGCGGAGGCTGCGGGCGTGGGCGTGGAACTTCAAGAGTCCAGGGTAGAGGAGACCAGCAACCAGGCAAAACCTACTCTTGGGCCGACATTGCCAATAACACATGTGTGCATCACCTAGACGCCAATGGGGGCTCATCCTACACCAATGCCGAATGTCGTTTCAATGACGACATCAAAAGAGATGACACCACGGGCTACAAAGCTAAGCGAAAGAAGGGAAAGAAGAATCCCGAAAAGGAAAAAGAGACCAAGGAAGCTGATGCTTCAAATCCCAAGCCGTAAGGGAAGAAAAATTTTCCCACCAAAAAGGACACTTATGTCACTTTCCTCAGATCTCAACCAGCAAAGGTCAAAAAAGCAGTTCTACATGAGCTCAATGCAACAGTTTTGGCTGTCCCTCAGTACCTGGACTGGTCAGAAGTGGCAATCACATTTGACCGTGCTGATCATCCGCCTAAGTTGCACAGGCGAGGAAAATACGCTTTAATCGTCAATCCACTTATTGACGGTTATGGTTTCTCCAAGACCCTCATGGACAGTGGTAGCAGTATCAATATTCTCTATGTCGAAACGCTACGCCGGATGAAGATCTCGGAAACACAGCTGAACCATAGCTCTGTGATCTTTCATGGAGTTGTCCCAGGAAGACAAGCCAATTCCCTAGGAGAGATCACTTTGGATGTTACCTTTGGAACTCCAAAGAACTATCGGACGGAGGCACTTTCCTTCGAAGTGGTCCCGTTCAAGAGCACGTACCACGCTATATTCGGACGTCCGGCTTACTGGGCTTTTATGGCTCGTCCGTGTTACATTTACAATATGATAAAAATTCCAGGTCCCAACAGCGTGATCACCATCAAGGGAGACCCGAAGAAAGCGCGAGAATGCGAGGATGGAAATGCCACCTTTGCCGAAGCCGTGCTGCATGCCCAGGAGTACCAGGAAATCAAGAAGAACATAGATCCGTCCGAGATGCCCGCAACAAAGAAGGAGGTGACAAAGCCAAATCCGAAGTTCAAGGCATCGGAAGAGACGAAGAAGACGCCATTGAAGGATGATGACCCCTCCAAGGTGACCCAGATAGGCGTAGGCCTAGGTAGCGCATAGGAAAGCACGCTCGTCAAGTTCCTCCAAGAAAATCAAGATATCTTCGCATGGCAGCCATCTGACATGACCGGAGTACCTAGGGAACTTGCCGAGCACTCTTTAAATGTAAACCCGAACGCTAAACCCGTCAAACAGTCCTTACGATGTTTCGGCGATGAAAAGCGTAAGGCAATAGTTAAGGAACTAGCACGGCTCGAGTTAGCCGGATTCATAGAAGAGGTCATCCATACTGAATGGTCGGCCAATCCTGTAATGGTCCCTAAAAAGAACACCACTAATTTAAGGATGTGTGTTGATTATACTGCCTTGAACAAGGCTTGTCCAAAAGATCCATTCGCTCTGCCTAGAATTGATCAAGTTATCGATTCTACGGCAGGCTAGGAACTCCTCTGTTTTCTCGACGCATATTCCGGTTATCACCAAATCCGGATGAAGGAATCTGACAAAGTCCAAACTTCATTCATAACCCCCTTCGGAACCTTCTATTTTGTTACAATGCCCTTTGGGCTGAAGAACGCAGGAGCTACGTACCAGCGCACGATGCAGCGTTGCCTCCACGACCAACTCGGACACAATGTACATGCATATGTGGATGATATTGCGGTGATGTCCAAAAAGAAGGAAACGCTGATTTCCGACTTGGAGGAAACATTTGCCAATCTACGAAAATACAACATCATGCTTAACCCGAAGAAATGCTTCTTTGGAATACCAGCCAGAAAATTGTTAGGTTTCATCGTGTCTCAGAGAGGCATAGAGGTGAACCGGTACAAAATCAAGGTTATACTCAATATTTCCAGGCCAACTCGCCTGAAGGACGTACAAACACTAACTGGTTGCATTGCTGCAGTCAGTCGGTTTGTAAGATGGCTTGGTGAATGAGCCGCACTATTATACAAACTCCTGAAAAAGACCAAAGATTTTGTTTGGACTGATGAAGCTGAAGCTGCACTACAAGACCTAAAGAAAGTACTCTCATCTGCTCCTATCCTTGCAGCATCGGAACCTCAAGAACCGATGTTGCTTTATCTTGCTGCGACAAATAAGGTCGTTAGTATCATCATGGTGGTGGAGAGACCGGAGGAAAATCAGGAGCACCTGGTGCAGCGTCCGACTTACTTTGTCAGTGAAGTCCTGACAGAGTCAAAACAGCGGTATCCGCATTATCAAAAGTTGGCTTACGGTGTTTTTCTAGCATCTCGTAAGTTACGACACTATTTTCAGGAGCATCCAATTACCGTGGTGAGCACAGCTCCCATGAGAGATATAATCAACAACAGTGACGCCACAGGACGTGTCGCCAAATGGGGCATAGAGCTTTCAACTTTTGATATTGAGTATAAACCTCGGACAGTAATCAAATCCCAGATCCTTGTTGACTTTGTCGCTGATTGGACAGAGACGAAGGAGAACATGATCCTCCCTGAGTCGGAATATTGGACCATCTATTTTGATGGGTCTAAGGCTCGAGGGGGCTCAGGGCTAGTTTAAAATCACCCCAATGAGATAAACTTCTATAAGTGTTGCAGATCCACTTCACAGTGACAAATAATATTGTCGAGTATGAAGCACTGCTACATGGAATCCGGATTGCTAAGGATATTGGCATCCGACGTTTGATGTGTTACGGAGATTCGGATCTTGTTGCTCAATAAGTGTCAGATATTTGTAATGCACATAAGCACATGGCAGCATATAAAGCTGTCATGGATGATCTATCTAAATCATTCGAAGGGTTTGAAGTTCAACACATCCCTCAAGCAGAAAACAAGGAAGCAGATGCACTATCTCGGATAGGTTCTGCGCAGAAAGAGGTCCCGGATGGCGCTTTTTTAGAGCACCTCAAAGTTCCCTCAATAAAGGGAGTAGATGAGGAATATCCGACCAAATCCGACTCACCTTTGATAGTAGTTCTGGCTGTGATTCCCAGCTGGACTCAACCCTACCTCGATTATTTGGTAGATGGCAAATTACCCGAAGACGAGGTGCTGAGCCGGCAGATCATCCGACGAGCAAAATCCTATACTATAGTTAAAGGTGAGCTCTATAAGCGGAGTGTTTCTGGGGTTTTTCAGCGATGCCCGGAAGAAGGAGTGGAAATCTTAAGGGAAATCCACGAAGGCGAGTGTGGTCACCATGCTGCAGCCAAATCTTTAGTGGCAAAAGCTTTTAGACACGGATTTTTCTGGCTTACAGCTCAGGCAGATGCCGAACGATTAGTCAAGACGTGCAAAGGCTGCCAAAAGTACGCCAAACAAGCTCACGTTCCGGCTGATCAGCTGCGAACAATACCTATAACATGGCCTTTTGCGGTCTGGGGGCTTGATATGGTAGGACCTTTTAAACGAGGTCCAAGTGGATTTACTCACCTCTTAGTGATGGTGGATAAATTCACCAAATGGATTGAGGCTAAACCTGTCACTAGTTGTGATGGAGCAACAGCCAAAATATTTGTCGAGGATGTTATAATCCGGTATGGTTATCCACATAGCATTATCACGGGCAACGGGAGTAACTTCTCTATGGGTGAATTGGCTGAATTCTGCAACGAGCAAAATATCCGGCTTGACATTGCGTCAGTCGCACATCCACAAGGTAACGGACAAGTCGAAAGAGCAAATGGTTTAATCCTACAAGGCTTGAAACCGAGACTCGAAGCACCACTACGACGTGCTGCGGGGGCTTGGGCAGAGGAATTACCCTCTGTAATATGGAGTTTATGAACGACTCCGAACAGGTCAACTAGACACACACCTTTCTTCTTGGTCTATGGGGCAGAAGTAGTTCTTCCTAGTGATTTGATTCACAGTTCTCCGAGAGTGGCCGCATATATCGAAGAGGATGCCGAGATTTCTCGACAAAATGATCTCGACTTAGTCGAAGAAGTTCGCGTCGTTGCTAAAATGAGATCAACAGCCTATCAGCAGAAGTTACGCAAGTATCATAGCTAGAGAGTCAGAAACAGATCTTTCAATAAAGGTGATTTGGTTCTCCGACTTGTGCAACAAAGAAAGCACAAACTTTCCCCAGTATGGGAAGGGCCCTTTTTAGTTAGTCGAGTATTGCACAATGGTTCATATTACTTAATTGACATGAGGCCAGTCAAAGAAAGACCTGCTACTAAGAAGAGAAAGAGAGCGGGAGGCAGTACAAATCCGGATGAGTTAGATAGACCGTGGAATATTGCTTAGCTACTTCCCTTTTATTCTTCGTTTATCCTTCTTTGTAATCATATATATGTACATGTTCTGTGAGAAATAAAAGTTTTGGTTGCCTCAATTTTTTCTGAGAAGTTTTTACCATCTTATTTCCGAATGATCATGTCATAGTCGAAAATCCCAGAATGCTTGAAAGTACTTTATGCTCATGCTCGTTCTGGTTTAGATTTCCGATTCTAAAACTGCTACCCTCGTGTATAACTCTAAAGTTTCTAGTCTTTACTTTGGTTATTTGTCTGATTGCTGGATGCGGGCATTTTCCGAGTAGTGAATTGTTGGTACTAGAAGCCGGCTTTGTTTCCGAGTTTAAACTGGTTTAGCGATTGAGCTCCGTTGCTCGGCAAAGTTTCCTGCAGAAGGTTTAGCCGGCTCACGAAAGGAACAAGGCAGAAAGCCAGATAAACGATAAGTATAGACGAAAAAATACAGATGCTTGTGTAAACATTTTAGGCACACAAAAAATTTAAAACCAAAAGTGCTGAATAGATCAAAAGCTTAGCACTTTTAAAATAATAGTACTGCATATATACAGGCCCATCATGTTTTTCAGAATAACACAAATATTTCTGTTAACCTATGACGCAGGAGAGGAAGGAGCTGTCGGCTCGCTGGATACACCACCTTGGTATCGTTCCGAGATGTCCACATCTGAGGTGGTGCGTTCATCATCGGAAACTTCTACTGATTCTTCTAGAGGAGGAGGCGAAGTGTCCACGCGGGTGAAGAAAGGGGTCTCGTAGCTGGTCAAATCAACCACGTGACACCCATATCTGGCACAGGAGTGCATGATGGCTTGAAGGTCCTGCTCCTGGCCGTCTTCATCTACTTTGTAGTACCCTCTGGTCACTTGCCATATTTCCATGTTTCCATGGTGGCTCATGACCATGCTGAGAGCGTTCTGCGCTACAGTCCGCGCGTAGGACATGTTCCAATCCTGTACAAGTTGCGGCATCTCCTTTGCCTTGTCCCACACCTAAAAATCTGACATGTTGTGCATGTCTGAAATCTTGAGAGCTTCGCCGATGTCCTCAAGGGATTGGCGGAAGTCATGAAGCAGGTTGCCGACTTGGGTAAGCCGGTGGGTGCAGAGCTCGGTGGAGGAACAGTCCGTCAAGTTCAGAGGACCTATACACAAAACAAGTTAAGAAAAATCCGACATTGATAGAAGTCAAAGAAAGCAGAAAACTCAGACAGATGGAACTACCGAAAATGACGTCATCAATTTTGGTCTTCTCTTCCTGAAGACTCTGGAGTTCAGCCCGGAGCACCCCGGAAAGGTTCCTCTCTCTGCTAAGCTACTTATTGAGGTCCGAGATTTTTTGATCTTGAGCAGCGATCTTGTGATCACGCTCATCAGTAGCCGTGGAGGAGGACTCAAGGATTTGAGCAGATCCGCCTTGAGCTTATCCAGCTCTTGGCGCAGCTCCTTGTTCTCCACCACCAAATTCTTGAGGTTCTCGGCCTCTTCAATCATGGCACAGGATTGTTTTACCAGCGCTGTAAGTCAAAAAGAACAACAGTTTAGAAAAGTTCGACTATGAAAACATGAAAGACAAGGTTTGAGTCTTGAAAAGTTTACCTTCAGCCTCATCCTTAGAGACCTTAAGTTTAGCATTTTTAAGTCGGAGAGACTTGATCTCTCTCCACTTATCACAGACATTCTTCAACAAATCTTGGTTATAGGAACATACTTTCTGTAAGTCAGAATACCCAAAGTCAGAAAGCTACTAAAGACTCGGGCTAATATTTTTGCTAATATCAGCACGAGCCTTGGGGGCTACACTAGTTTGTTCTTTGGCATCCTAAGGAAGCATAAACCCGGATTATTTATCCTACTTCATGCTTGGGGGCTACAGGATATGATACGAAATAAAGGAAAAACAGGAGTTAGAATTCTGACTTACATATTGTTCGTGAGTAAGTTTGTCCAAACTCGCGTTCACTTCAACTGCTTCTCGGCGAGAGTCAGAGGGACCACTGGAGCTGTTGGAAGCTCACCGGTCCGTATCCTCTCATCGTGAAGACGCACTTGTTCAAGAAGGTCAGAGTGCTTGATGTCCTCTGCCTCTTGTGCTTCTTCTTTGGCATATAAGTTTCTTTTCTCCAGGCATTGCCTGGCCAGCCGCTGGATCTCTTCAGCAGATTTACGGGACAGGCCAAACTTGCCAAGTCCCAGATTGCTGATAAGGTTTTCGACAAAGGTTTCTGCCGAGGGATCATTACCCAAAGAGGGTTCATCCTTATCTAAATCTGACTCACCCATGGTGACGTCAGTTTGTGATTCAAGGATCACGGGCTCCGATGAAGGAGCCGGGTCTTCTGCGGCAGCCGGAGAGATCATCGGCGTTGCGGAAGGATGAGGGGCAGGAGTCGGAGGAGCCACGGCAGGAGAAGCTATGGTAAGCTCCGTCTGTCGCAGGGGCTTCGAAGAAGTTCCCTTCCCTTTGCCCTTGATGAGCTGCTTAGCTCTGAGAATGTGATAAAGTCGGAAACATTACATCTCAGAAGAGAATCTGAATAAAGTGCAAAGGCGGAAGTTGTGATTGAAAGTTACCTCTTCACGACGGGCACCTCCTTTGTGCCAACAGCCACTGTTGGAGCTTTGCGCTTCTTGAGCGCAGCATCCGGCAATGGTACCACTTCTGTCTTCTAAGAAAACTCTAGAGGATATCCTTCGAGCGGAGCAAATTCCGACTCGGGGAGGTCAGCAAGCTGAAAAGAAGAAAATATATTAGTATTGCAATGTAACTCAAAGATTGAAACACATAAAAAGATGTACTGATAGAAGCTTACCGGCACTACGGGGTTTTCCGCCGTATGCATATCCAGAGAAACCTCCAGTATCCTCCTCCCTATCCGCTCCCTGATCAACCACTTGATTTTGCTTATATAGCCCTAAGTGGTGTAGGCTTTGGGGATGATGCGGAGGGAGTCTTTCTTGGACGACTGATGGAGTGCATCAGTCGAGTTCCGTGGTACTGAAGGGGCTGGGTCCGGCGTGAGACCCAGCATTGGACCAATTCGGATCCCTTCAGTCCTTTGTGTTTGATCAAGTATTCGACCTGCCTCTTAGAAAGGATCAGATCGTCACTAAGAGCTGGAGCGGCCTCGTCCCAGGATGGTTGGGCTGTGGCAGCTCCGTCAACAAAAGCCGGCAAAGTAGTAGCTTTGTCGGGAGCCGGAATATCCCTATGATAAAAGAACGTGGCTGGCCATTGTTTGATTGAGTCACTAGCTAGGATTTTGGGATATGCGCGCTCGCGTCTAATCGAAGAACTAATAGTACCGATGATTTAAGGAACACCGGTAGTAATAGAGTTTCTCCGGACATGAAAATAGTACCGGAATAAGGTCAAACTCGGCCTAATGCCGAGAAAGCCCTCACACAAACAAGCGTAAGCACTCATCTCTAAGAGAGAGTTGGGAGGAAGATGATGGAGTTGAACTCCGTAATGGTCAATCACCTCGGAGAAAAACTCTGAGGGAGGAAACGACAAACCTCTGTCGAGGTGGGTGCCGAAGTGGACCCGCTTGCCGGCGCGCGGGTTGGGGACGGTTTCGTCGAAGCCGCTCCGCCAGTCGCCGGCGCAGAGGAGCCCTTCTGTCTCCATGTTCTGGAGCTTCTCATCGTCGAGTACGCAGGGGATCCAGACCCCGCGGAAGCTTTCCTTCTCCGCCGCCACTTCCGTCGCCGCCGTCGCTGCTGCTGTCGCCAAGCCGGAAGAGGAAGAAGAAGCCATTTCTCCGGTGAGTGGTTGACCTAGGATGGGCGGCGCTGGGAGTTTTTCTTGGGGGAAAGCAGAGGAGCTCTATGCGCGCTGGGAGATTGGGAGGAGATGAAAAGGCAAGGGAACAGGCGAACAGAGAAGGAGAAAATCCCAACCCCTTATATCCACCTAACCGCGCCAAGATTCGTGCAAATGCTACGGTGTAACCGCCACGTGTCGTGGAAGGAACTGGGAAGGACCCACGCGATGATTGCGTCGCCTCGATCTCCACGCACGCATTGAAACGGTGCCTCGGTTCCGCGAACCGCGGACCCACCAACGGTCGTGCTGACAGGATGTCTGTCAGGTGACGTGACTTGACCATGACTTGTGTCAGGTGGCGTTAGAGACCAAGTTTCGGCTTAGTTTGAAATCAAGCTGGAAAATCCGAGTAACCTGTTGATAGGTCTGACTTATTTTTAAGACCCGGATCGTATTTTTTGTTGTGAAGTTTCGGGAACCCTTCAAGATTCTGCAAGCCGAAGATCAAGCTAGATGATGGTAAATCCGACTTTGGATCTTGGAGACTTCCGGGGGCTGCTGTTGGGGATATACTTTCCGGGTATCCTCACAGTTCCTCATTGACCAGGGTGGCCCACTTAGGGTTAGAGCTTTGCTTCACGGGCGGCCCAGTCAGGGAGAAAGACGGAGTCCAATTCGGCTACGGGAAGGCCCAGAAGACTTACCGACTTAGGCCCATAGTGTTACTTGTAGTTTAGGATGTACTCTGTAACCGACTCTTAGTCGTAGCCGGATAGATCTCTCCTGTAAACCCTAGGCCGGATATCTATATAAGCCGTCCTAGGGAGAGCCTTTAAGGCAACACCTGAATAGTCTACAATCTCAACTCGCACAGGCGAAACCCTTGTAACCCATATTCCGGCTCTGTCGTATTACTGGATTGCTAGCAGGAGTAGGGTCCATCCAAAGCCAGCGGATTCGAACCTAGGTAAACTTGTGTTCTCACCGTCCCGGAGCACCGTATGTCTCACACCCCTCTCTTCCGCACGCCTCGAGGACCCCCTCATGGCGTACTTGTCATCAATCCGATGACACTGGCGAGTCCGAGGAAATGGAGTTTCTGTATAAGCGCGTCTACGACCTTGAAGGCTGCATAGGCAAAGAAGAGGGTGGCGCCGCTCTCATTCGCATGTGGCTGCACTGCCGTGTCCAGCCACTGCAAGCTAGAGTCCATCCTATGTTCCACTGGACCGGTACTGGTGATGTGACTCGCATATTTGCTGAGGGCATTTCTGCGGGTGAGGTAGACAGGAAGTTGCGATTGGTGACCAAGTACACTGCAAAGGAGGATCTCCTAGGCGAACTAGTCGTGCCTCCTTTCGACGCCTCCAAGCCTCCTCCTGAGGTAGAACTGTACTGTGAAGTAGTTTTGTATTCATTCGATTGCCACCAAGTACTTGATATTTACTAATGTATCTTGTGATTGCAGGACTGGAGCGTGGCTACCAGTTTACCTCCTCGGCCCGAAGGAACTATTCCACGTGAAGCGGAGGAAGAGGATGAGTCGAAATCGACTGTCCCAATTGAAGAAGAGGAGGGAGCCCCCGAGTCTAGCAGCCATGACACTCGCAAGCGGTCCCACAGCAAGGATTCTAAAGCTTCTTCACCGACAATGCCGGAAGGTCCCTCTACTACTGCAGAGGAGCCAATCCCCACCGTGCCTGTGAGCGCCATGGTTCCTCCTGCTCAGAAGAAGCTGCGACTGCCGAAGGAGTCATCGGATGACTCCTTTAACCTCAACAAATTCGCTTGGTAAGCTTTTTAATCCTCGTGATTTCTTCTTGCTTTCTGTGAGGTTGCTTTTTCTGAAGTGGCGTTGTGCATGTTTTGTAGTCAAACAGCGTTGTCATCTTATAACAATGTCCAATTTGTTAAAGAGTCCGGAGTCGCTGACTCCAAGTCCAAGGAGGTGGCCAAACAGTCTCCTTCTACTCTGGTGGTGGCCCACTCCGGCACCAACTCTTCGAGTTCCCCACATACTGGGAGCATCAGATGGTTGCCCGGACGACTGTGCGATAGTCATCTTCGGAGTCCCTGGAGGAGCATGTGAGTTTCCCCTTTTATTGTTTATCAGTCGAATTTTTATGTTGGGTTGCCTCTGAATCTTTGTTTCCCTTGATGTAGCTTATTGTGAAGGAAGTTGCCCGCCTTGCGGAGCAAGTCCTTGTCATGGGTCGGCATCATGCTCTACTGGACAATCGTCACCGCACCGTCGAAGGTTAGTTTTGGCTTTGTCTTTATCTTCGTGAAATTTGTCAACTCGATTGGTGATGCGCCCTGTGCTTTGTAGTCGAACACAATGAGCTTCTTCATCGTGTTGTGTACCTCGAGAAGGGGCTTGCCGTGGCGGCGAAGAATCGTGACGAAGCAATCATAACCCTGGAGGAGTCATGAAAGCGTGAAGAGGATTTGCGCTCTTCCACTACTGAAAGGGAGAAGTTGTTTGAAGAACAACTTTTCTCAACTACCAAGGCCCTCTCAGGTAATTTTCAGTTTGATTTGCGTTGCTCCTGATGTGATGAAGTGTTGTTGTGCTAACACCTTGCGTATGCAGATGCCGCCGGCCTGAGCTTTGACGCCCAGTATCTACATAGCGCGGATGTGTTGGCTGGCACCGTTGCTGCAGTCGAGGACCGCAGTGTTTCCCTCCAGGAGACGCTGGGGAAGGCCCAGGATGTGCTCAGTCGCATTCGTGAGGATTTCACTCCCAAGGCCGGGTTGATCGACAACCTTGATGACCTGGTGGAATCCCTTGCTGGAGGTATTCCCGTGGAATTCAGGAACTCTCAGCGGTCCATCGGCGCCACCATGGCACTCGCGATGGTGCAAGCCCATGGCATGGAGATGGATCCCGCCGCGATCTTCGAGGCGATGCCTATCGACACCGGGGCCACCAGGTAGTGTTTGCTCCCTTCGCTGGTAGTTGCGCTAAATATGGTCCTCAACTTATCGAGACAGTCACCAAGTACTCTGAGGAGCAGCGGCGAGCGAAGGCGGCGAAGTCCGTGGCGTCGGAGACTGCCACGAATGCGATGAAGCCCCCAAAGCCGAATTCGAAGTCGAAGAAGCAAAATTCTCCTTAGTCTTCATGTGTAATAGTTGTAGCTTAGCCTTTTGCTTGAAGCGTGCTTTTGTGGGGGGTGTTCCCTTGACAATTTATCAAGTTTGACTGTAGTTCTTTGTTTATCGATGTCTGATGAGTTTCATTTGCATCTTGCTTTATTGTACCTAGGGTCCTTCGAGTGGTCCTCATGATCCTCCTCCCACCGATGAAACCTCGGCGCAGCCGCGCTCATAGGTGGAGGAATTGTCGTTTCTTTCGCGACTGCGCGATCGCATTAAGAAATTGGAGCGTGAGTTGCCCATCCTCTGCATACTACGGATGTGTGGAAGTCGAAGGCAGAGAAGGCCACCGCCCATGAGAAGTATCTCTTGGAGGAAATGGGGCGGTTGAATGAGCAGTTCAAATGTTAGCTTTCTGCCTTCTCATCTTTTCTTTTAGTCAGTCACGGCGATGCCTTGTCTTCACACTTTACTGTTTGCTTGGTGTAGTTGTTAGTGCTTGTCACCCGCAGGATGAAAAGGACCGGGTGGCCATTCGAATGAACAACCTGACCCAGGAGCAGCTGCAGGCGAGTGGGTACTTTTGGGTGGACCACGACCGTGCAATCACGCTGGCGACCCTGCATGATCATTCTTCTCGAGTGCTACAATGTTTAAAGAAGGTGTAGTCGTGCCTTAGGAACATTTACCAAATGATTATTCCTCTGGATGTTGTCCCTTCAAGCCTATTGGCCCTTTTCGTGAAGTTTCAAGATATAAGCGTGGTGCGAGAGTGCGTGCGGCAGCAGCTGGTTGCTGGTGCCAAGGCTGCCTTGTCGATGGTGCGACTGCATCGGCCAGATGTGGACATGGCATCCATTGCTGCTGGACCACCGCCGCCACTAGAAGGGATGACTTGGAACATGGTGCCAAACTATCAGGCGGTTGATCGGTCGGCGGAGGACATCGTCGACTTCTTTGAAGAGCAGACGAACGTTCATCTTCTGCAGCAGTCGCGTAGTTTGTATCCTGCACATAGATGTATGAGTGTTGTAAAGTTCATATAATTATGTTGGGTGTAATTAGTACCCATTGATATGTGAAGAGCTTGCTAGCTTATATATGTTTCGAGTGTATTGTACTCTTGCAGTTCCTTTTCGTTAGCCTGACTTATGTTTATCTCAGCACCTTGCCAACCTGTCAAGTGCGTTGCAACTGGGTTGGTGTTTATCAAGGGTTCAATTGGTGTTGTGTCAGCTACTCAGGATACTGCGATTTGTTCATAGAACGAAGATGTAAAGGGTGGCGCAGCCCCCGAGTGATGAAAATGCAAGAAAATAAGGAAAAACACAGAGCTTTGGGGCACTTAGTTTTATTTATTCATAGAATAGTAGGAGGTACAATGTGTGGCTAAGTAGCCTGGCTGAATATCCTTATTTGTAATGTAAAAATGACTAGGGGTAGAAGCGACGCAGCTGCGCGACATTCTAGGGGTTGGAGTATGCGACTCCGGTCTCGAAATCTTTAAGGCGATAGGCGCCACCTGGGATTACTTCTGTAATCACGTAAGGTCCTTCCCAAGGGGACTCGAGCTTGAGATGCCCTTGCTGCTTTAGTCGCAGGACCAGGTCTCCTTTGACGAAGGATCTCGGGCATAGCCTTCTGCTGTGGTAGTTGTGGAGGCTCTGCTGGTAGATCATTGATCTCTCCGCTGCGATTTCTCATGCCTCGTCAAGGAGGTCGACGGAGTCTTTGAGTGCAAGAGTTGACTCCTGCTCGCTGTAAGCGACCACCCTTGGGGCTTTGTAGCGTACTTCTGTGGGTAGCACCGCTTCAGCACCGTGCACCATGAAGACCAGAGTGTATCCCGTGGCGCTATTTGGAGTTGTACACAGGCTCCAAAGGACTGATTGCAGCTCGTCTGGCCAGCATCCAACGGCTTGATCGAGTGGTTGGAGGAGTCATTTCTTGATTCCTTTTCGACTTGACCGTTGGTCTGCGAGTGAGCCACCGAGGCGTAGCTTATGTTGATTCCCAGGTTTTCGTAGAATTCCTAGAATTCCTTAGAGGTGAAGTTCGTCCCATTGTTCGTGATGATGCTGTGTGGCACTCCGAAGCGGTAGACAATGGACTCGAAGAATTTGACAGCGCTGGCTCCTGATTGATTCGTCACCGGCATGGCCTTGATCCTCTTGGTGAATTTGTCGACTGCGACCAAGAGGTAGACATAACCTCCTCGCGAGGACTTTGGGAGCTTGTCGACCATGTTGAGTCCCCATTGTGAAAAGGGCCAAGCCAATGGTATTGGCCTGAGTTCTGCACCAGGCGCGTGTGGTTTGTCCATGAATCGCTGGCAAGCGTTGCAGCGCTGGACAATTTCCTTGGCGTCGCGCATGGCCATGGGCCAGTAGAATCCAGCTCGTAGAGCTTTTGCGACGAGGGCGCGGCTACCAGCATGGTGCCCGCAAGTGCCTTCGTGGATCTCGAGGAGGACGGCTCTTTCGTCCCTGTTGGAGACGCATCATTGAAGTACTCCTATGATGTTGCGCTTGTACAGTTCGCCGTTGATGAGGGCGAATGCCTTGGATCATTGTGTGATATGTCGTGCATCAGTCGGGTCATCTGGCAGCCTCTTGCTGAGTAGATATGTGATCCAGGGCTGTGTCTAGGATGGTTCGATCATCATGACGCCCATTGGCCCTTCGAGTCCTGTATCGAGCTCCATGTCATCGAGTGCCATTGGCTCGTTGGGTGGCGTAGCGCCCGAGTCTGGTGATGTGCTTGCCTTCTTCTTTGGAGCTTTGGGCTTGATGGAGCATTCGCATATGCGCTCGAGGAATACCCCAGGTGGTATGGGGGCGCAGGTGGAGCCAATATTGGCGAGTGTATTCGCCGCTTCGTTGCTTTCGTGGCCCATGTGCCGCAGTTCGCAGCCGTAGAAGTATCCCTCAAGTGTGTTGTAGAGGTCGCGATAGGCGATAATGTTGCCGCTCAGTGCATCACACTCGTGCATCGTTCGTTTCACCACCAGCTTGGAGTCGCCGTAGATGACGAGCCTCTTGGCGCCGCAGGCTTTCGCAATCCGCATCCCATGGATTAAGGCCTCGTACTCGGCTTCATTATTGGAGGCAGTGAACTATATTCGCAGAGTGTATTTCATCTTGTCTCCCTGGGGCGATGTCAGTATGACACTTGCGCCAGCTTCGTCCTTTCGCTGAGGTGTCGAGGAGCTGGTTCTCCATCCAGTGCACGAGAAAATCCGGGAGGATTTGTGACTTGATCGCGTCGCGCTTCTCATATGTGATGTCTCGTGGAGACAGTTCGATTCCCCAGAGAACGACTCATTCGATGGCGTCAGGATTATTGAGTATATGCCTGAGCGGGGCGTCATTTACCACCACGATTGGGTTCTCCTGGAAGTAGTGGCGTAGTCGCATGGCTGTCATGAAGACGCCATACGCCAGCTTCTGGTAGTGCGGGTACCGCTGCTTTGTTGGCGTGAGCACCTCGCTGAGGTAGTATACTGGGCGCTAGACCCCGTGGACCTTATTTTCTTCGGCTCTTTCCACCACGAGCACCATGCTAACCACCTGGTTGGTGGCAGAGATGTAGAGCAGTAGTAGTTCCTTTTCGCGAGGCGTCACCAACACGGGCAAGGTGGATAGTAGACGCTTGAGATCTTCGAATGCTTCTTGCGCCTCGTCTGTCCACTCGAACTTGTCAGCTTTGTGGAGAAGTTGGTAGAAGGGCAGTGCCTTTTTGCTCATTCGACTAATGAATCGACTGAGCACCACGATTCGCCTAGCCAGCTGCTGGACGCCTTTTACGTTCTTCGGCTTCTCCATGGCCAGTATGGACTTTATTTTCTTCGGGTTTGCTTTGATCCCTCTCACAGAGATGAGATACCTGAGTAGCTGCCCAGATGGCACGCCGAAAGCACATTTGTCCGGATTGAGCTTGATCCAGTAGCGGTCGAGGTTGGCGAAGGTCTCGCGGAGATCATCGATTAACGAGGCTTCTTCTCTAGTTTTGATGACGATGTCGTCAACATAGACTTGGATATTGCGACCAAGTTGATTCTTGAGTCAAGCCTGCATGCACCGCTGATAGGTGGCTCCTACGTTTTTAGCCCGAAGGGCATTGTGTTGTAGCAGAACATACCAAAGGGCGTCGTAAACGCTGTTTTCTCCTGATCTTCCTCCTTCATTCGAATCTTATTGTAGCCTGAGTAGGCGTGGAGGAAGCAGAGGCGCTCACATCCCGCGGTGGAGTCGATGATTTGGTCGATTCGTGCTAACAGGAGTGATCCTTTGGGCAGTGCTTATTCAAGGAGGTGAAGTCCACGCGCATCTGTAGGATATCCATGTATTTTTTAGGCACAAGCACTGTGTTAGCAAACCAGGTGCTTTCCTTGATCTCGTGTATGAAGTTTGCGTTGAGGAGTCTGTTGATCTCCATCCGACTGCTTTTTCTCTTGGTTCAGATAGTCACTGTATTTTCTACTTGACTGACCTTGCGTCTGGATTTCACGTTGAGTGCTCGGCGAATTCCCTGGGAACCCCTGGCATGTCCGCTGGACACCAGGTGAAGATTTCCCAGTGCACACGGAGGAATTCGACGAGCGCGAGTTCCTATGCGGAACTCAAGTTGTTGGCAATGAGGGCCATCTTGGTCAGGTCTGTTGGGTGGACCTGGACTTTCTTCGTGTGCACCGACGAGTCGAAGGACAGGTCGGGTGAGCTTGGCCTGCTTAGGGGAGGCAGACTGTTGTCTGTCGACTCCTTCAATCTTGCGAGTTCCTCCTACATGCCGAAGGACTGGGAGATTCTGTTGAATTCCCTATCATAGCTGTCGGACCTCTCAAAGTTTCCATTGATTGTTATGACGCCGTTTGGACCTAGCATTTTCATCTGCAGGTAGGTGTAGTGTGGCACTGCCATGAACCTAGTGAACGTGACACGTCTGAGGATGCAGTGGTATTGTGAGGGCCAGTCAACGACCTCAAAGTCGATGCGCTCTCGCCGAAATTTTTGCGGCATGCCGAAGATGACGTCGAGGTTGATTTTGCCTAGGGGATATATGCCCTTTCCTGGGACGATGCCATGGAACATCGTGTCTGAAACTTCCAGACAAGTCAGGGGAATCCTCATCGCACGCAAGGTACTTGCGAACATGAGGTTGATGCCGCTCCTGCCATCCATGAAGAAGCGACTCATATCGAAGCTTCCGATTTGTGCCTCGAGTACGAGGGGACAGTGGCCTAGACGAGGAACTTGGTGCGGATGATCGCGCTTATAGAAGGTGATGCAGGAGTCGCTTCCACTGAGGTACTCAGTGGTGGAGGGTGGAGAGTTTATCACCAGATTGACTTGGTGAGTGATGGCTTTCTGCACTCGATTTGAGGGACGCCCTTTTTGGATCATCCCCATGTTGCCCACGGCTTGTGGGTATGGCTCGCCTCCATGATGCTGGACTGGCACGGCCGCGGGTGGTGGTGGTCCGGGCAGTGGAGGAGCTCCATGTGCCACAACGCCTGGGGCAACTCCATAGCCCCTGTTGATCGCCTCGCGGTTCATCCGTGCCAGGCCCTCGTGGAGTTTGAGGAACTCGCGGCAGTCCTTGAGAAGGTGGCTGGATTTCTTCTTGCCGTCGTGCTTGTCGATGTAGAAATGCACCTTGCATGGTCCTGACAGTTTATCCTCGATAGATGTTGCGGGTGCCTCTTCGCGAGTGCGGTGCTGCCACACCTGCTTGTTTTTCGCTATCGCGGTATCCACCGCTATGATATCGGTTGTCTTCACGTTTGTCGGTGTAGCCGGCTACGACCATATTGACCTCGTCGCGGTCATCGTAGATGCGCATTCGACGTTTGCCCTGACGGTCGCGTCAGCACCCAAGGTCATCATCGTTGTCGGAGTGGGTGCGGTTTTTCATCGAGTCTTCTCCGTCAGCCCACCGATTCGTGATTTCCATCAGGTGGTCGATCGTTTTGGGCTTCGAGCGGCCCAGCTCCTCCCTTAGCTCTATACGGCGAACGCCGCCGTTGAACGCGTCGATTGCACGGTCCTCCGAGATGTTTTCTGCGGAGTTCTTGATTATGGACCACCTCTGGATGTACGAGCGCAGCGATTCGCTAGACCTTTGTTGGCAGCTCCTCAGTTCTTCGATTTATGTGGGCCTTTTGTAAATGCCCTTGAAGTTGCACATGAAACTGTAGACCAGCTCTTCCTAGCTGCGAATGGATCCGCGCAGAAGGTTGTTGAGCCATGCGCGAGCGGCGCCCTGCAGCTACAGCTGTAGGCATTGCATGGTCGTGCTTCGACTCCCGCCGTGTAGCCTGACGGAGGAGATGTGGTCCTCCAGCCAAATTTTTAGGTCCTGCAGGCCGTCAAATTTTGGGTTCTCCGATGGGAGTTTGAACCCCTTAGGCATTCGCTTCTGCCTGATGGCCCTGCTAACGCATCTGGCGACGTAGAGCTCAGTCTCGTCTTCTTTCAAGTCAGTCAAACGAGCACGCCTTGCCTGCATCTTGTCGACCTTGCGCTGCATGCTGTCATCACGCGCGTCGTAGTCACGGTCATGCCGCCGTGAGCGGCGTCGTCGTGACAGATCTTGATTGTCGTCACTTGAGGAGTACGAGTAGTAGTACTTGTCCAGAGCCTTGCTTTTCTTCGGCTCTGGGGTTGGTTCTTTGTCGAGGGTGGCCTCGATTAACCCTAAGCCAGCGATCGTAGATCGGTGCATGGCAGCTCACGGGTCTCCAACCGGTGGCTGGTTGCTAAGGAGTTACATGGTGACCACTGTCACCACAGCTTGTGACGTCTTTGGGAGTACGTTGCCCCGCGTGTCGACCGTCATAGAGCCGAAGTCAAGGACTTTCATGGCTTCTACGCGTTCTTGCTCGGTGAGGTGTCCAGTCGAGATCGTCTCTTGTTGGCCACGTACTCGTTGCCTTTGGAGGAGGATCCTTCATGGGAGGAGAGCCCAGCTCGTCGAAGACTCGACTCATCCGCTGCCTTTCTGCGCGCCTCCAGTTGTGCGATCACTTGCTGCTGGCGCTTGAATTCCTCCTTTAGAAGCCAATGATAGCACATTAGCATGTCCTGCAGAGTGTTGGGGGTAGAGGATTGCTCCGTAGAGCTTCCCGACAGCGGATCCACTCGTTGTCGTTGAGCTTGATCAGCATGCGCTCGCCAGTGTTCTCGTTCGTCGTGAGTGACGGTTCTCCTCCTGTCCCGTTGTTGACGGGCGCGTCGTTACTATCGTTGGTGGGGCCCCCGTTTGCAACTGGTATGCCACCATTGGGTATACCGCCGCTGGGCGGTCCGGTGCCAGTGTATTCCCGATTAACATCGGTATCGCCCGTGTTGATGACGACGCACATGAAGTGGTTAGGGAAGCTGCTTCTCCCACAACTTTTATTTTTCGGAGCCGTAGGCTCCATCTTCTGTGGCTAGGTCACCTAGATCGGATTCGCGACTGCTGTCGCTACCCGTATTCCCAGCTGTTGTTGAGGTGTTGAGCTTGCTGAGGGTGCTGATTGGTGGCGGGAACCACGATGCTGGAGCAATCGCGGGTGCTGTTGGTTGGTCAGGCATGTGAAGCGTGCCCAGTTGGCCAACCTGGAAGCGGAAGCTCCCAATCGCCAGGCTGATCCCATCGCCCACGGACTCGAAAGCCGAGCGAGTGGCCGACGTGTGGACGGTGAAGTCGAACGCTCTGAAGAGCTAGTGAATCTCCGCTGTTGCAGAGTTGTAGATCGTGGTTGACGGGGCCGAAGAAGCCGTGACATCAGCACTCCCAATTCCCACAGACGGCGCCAATTGACGAGGGTTCAACTCGTCAATGCCCATTGTTATGGACTTTTGTTTTGGAGTAGGAGGGAGCACTGGAGGCATCAATCGGCTAGCAAACAAGCACACAGGGACACAAGTTTTACCCAGGTTCAAGCCTCATAGAGATCTCTACTCCTTCTCGTCTACTCTTGGAATTATCGAAGGAATCGAAGATTATAGGGGTGCGCAGATGCAATCTGGCGAGAGTTGTGAAAACTAGGGTTGTGATTGTACTCCTCGCCGCCCCCTCCTAGCCTTTATATAGATAGGCTAGGTCTCGGGTAGCAGGTCGAGTCGGTTACAAATTAGGGTTCGTCCTTTGAACTTTCTATCTTAAGCTTCTTCTTGTCTCGAAAGCAATCGGAGAGTCCGTGGGCCACTTGAATTCTTCATTGGGCCTTGGCAACACCGTGGGCTTCTGCCGTATCTGGACCGTAAATGCCCAACTCGAGTACCTGTAGGGTATACCCATGTCACTAGGGGATCATGTGGTTTAGGAAAAGAACACATGCAATGACTCTAGGGGATAAATGTGGTTTAGGAAATAAACACATGTAATGACTCTGGGACTCCATGTGTCAAACCATGGTCATAGAGACCAAAAACACATAGGAAAGCAGATTCCACATTGCATGTTGCACCAGTGTGGCAGAAGTTGAATCATAGAATCCACTTGAGTGTGTGTGGTCATGTCGATCAATGTATTTTACAAAAAGAACACATGCAATGACTATAGGGCATCAATGGGGTTAGGAAAAGAACACATGCAATGACTCTATTTGAACAATATGTCAATCCGTGGTCATAGAGACTCAAAACACATAGGAAAGTAGCTTCCACATTGCATGTTGCACTAATATGGCAGAACTTGCATCACAGAATCCACTAGAGTGTGTGTGGTCATGTGGATCAATGTGGTTTAGGAAAACAACACATGCACTAACTCTTGGGGATCAATGTGTCAAACCGTGGTCATAGAGACAAAAAACACATAGGAAAGCAACTTCCACATTGCATGTTGCACCAGCATGGCAGAAGTTGCATCACAGAATCTACTGGAGTGTGTGTGGTCATGTGGATCAATCTGGTTCTGGAAAACAATACATGCAATGACTCTAGTGGATCAATGTGGTTTAGGAAAAGAACACAAGCAATGACTCTAGGGGATCAATGTGGTTTAGGAAAAGAACACATGCAATGACTTTAGGGACTCAATGTGTCAAATCACGGTCACAGAGAACAAAACAAATAGGAAGTAGTTTCCACATTGCATGTTGCACGAGTGTGGCAAAAGTTACATCACAGAATCCACTAGAGTGTGTGGTCATGTGGATCAATGTGGTTTAGGAAAATAACACATGCAATGACTCTAGTGGATCAGTGTAGTTTAGGAAAAGAACACATGCAATAACTCTAGAGGATCAATATGTCAAACTATGGTCACAGAGACCAAAAACACATAGGAAAGCAGCTTCCACATTGCATGTTGCACCAGTATGGCAGAAGTTGCGTCACATAATCTTCTAGAGTGTGTGTGGTCATGTGGATCAATGTGGGTTAGGAAAAGAACACATGCAATGACTCTAGTGGATCATTGTGGTTTAGGAAAAAACACATGCAATGACTCTACGGGATCAACGTGGTTTAGGAAAAGAACACATGCAATGACTCTAGGGACTCCATTAGTCAAATCATGGTCATAGAGAACAAAAACACTTAAGAAAGCAGCTTCCACATTGCATGTTGGACCAGTGTGGCCGAAGTTGCATCATAGAATCCACTGGAGTGTGTGTGGTCATGTGGATCAATGTGCTTTACAAAAAGAACACATTCAATTACTATAGGGGATCAATGTGGTTTAGGAAAAGAATACATGCATTGACTCTATGGGATCAACATGTCAATCTGTGGTCACAGAGACTGAAAACACATAGGAAAGTAGCTTCCACATTGCATGTTGCACTAGTATGGCAGAAGTTGGTTCACAGAATCCACTGGAGTGCGTGTGGGCATGTGATCAATATGGTTTAGGAAAATAACACATGCAATAACTCTAGTGGATCAATGTGGTTTAGGAAAAGAACACATGTAATGACTCCAGGGACTCCATGTGTCAAACCATAGTCACCGAGACCAAAAACACTTAGAAAAGCAGCTTCCACATTGCATGTTGCAACAGTGTGGCCGAAGTTGCATCACAGAATCTACTGGAGTGTGTGTGGTCACGTGGATCAATGAGGTTTAGGAAAAGAACACATGCAATGACTCTAGGAGATCAACGTGGTTTAGGAAAAGAACACATGCAATGACTTTAGGGGATAAATGTGGTTTAGGAAATAAACACATGCAATGACTCTAGGACTCCATGTGTCAAACCATGGTCACAGAGACCAAAACACACATAGGAAAGCAGATTCCACATTGCATGTTGCACCAGTGTGGCAGAAGTTGCATCATAGAATCCTTCGGAGTGTGTGTGGTCATGTGGATCAATGTATTTTACGAAAATAACACATGCAATGACTGTAGGGCATCAATGTGGTTTAGGAAAAGAACACATGCAGTGACTCAATGGGAACAATATGTCAATCCGTGGTCACAGAGACTCAAAAGACATAGGAAAGTAGCTTCCACATTTCATGTTGCACTAGTATGGCAGAAGTTGCATCACAGAATCCACTAGAGTGTGTGTTCATGTGGATCAATGTGGTTTAGGAAAAGAACACATGCAATAACTCTAGTGGATCAATGTGGTTTAGGAAAAGAACACATGCAATGACTCTAGGGGATCAATGTGTCAAACCGTGGTCAAAGAGACAAAAAACACATAGGAAAGCAGCTTCCACATTGCATGTTGCACCAGCATGGCATAAGTTGCATCACAGAATCTACTGGAGTGTGTGTGGTCATGTGGATCAATGTGGTTCAGGAAAACAACACATGCAATGACTCTAGTGGATCAATGTGGTTTAGGAAAAGAACACAAGCAATGACTCTAGAGGATCAATGTGGTTCAGGAAAAGAACACATGCAATGACTTTAGGGACTCAATGTGTCAAATCATGGTCACAGAGAATAAAACACATAGGAAAGCAGTTTCCACATTGCATGTTGCACCAGTGTGGCAAAAGTTACATCATAGAATCCACTAGAGTGTGTGGGGTCATGTGGATCAATGTGCTTTAGGAAAAGACATGCAATGACTCTAGTGGATTAGTGTAGTTTAGGAAAAGAACACATGTAATAACTCTAGAGGATCAATATGTCACACCATGGTCACAGAGACAAAAACACATAGGAAAGCAGCTTCCACATTGCATGTTGCACCAGTATGGCAGAAGTTGCGTCACATAATCTTCTAGAGTGTGTGTATTCATGTGGATCAATGTGGTTTAGGAAAAGAACACATGCAATGGCTCTAGTGGATCATTGTGGTTTAGGAAAAACACATGGAATGACTCTAGGAGTTCAACGTGGTTTAGGAAAAGAACACATGCAATGACTCTAGGGACTCCATTAGTCAAAACATGGTCATAGAGAACAAAAAACACTTAGGAAAGCACCTTCCACATTGCATGTTGGACCAGTGTGGCCGAAGTTGCATCATAGAATCCACTGGAGTGTGTGTGGTCATGTGGATCAATGTGGTTTACGAAAATAACACATGGAATTACTATAGGGTATCAATGTGGTTTAGGAAAAGAATACATGCATTGACTCGATGGGATCAACATGTCAATCTGTGGTCATAGAGACTCAAAACACAAAGGAAAGTAGCTTCCACATTGCATGTTGCACTAGTATGGCAGAAGTTGTTTCACAGAATCCACTGGAGTGCGTGTGGTCATGTGGATCAATTTGGTTTAGGAAAAGAACACATGCAATAACTCTAGTGGATCAATGTGGTTTAGGAAAAGAACACATGCAATGACTCTAGGGACTCCATGTGTCAAACCATGGTCACCGAGACCAAAAACACTTAGGAAAGCAGCTTCCACATTGCATGTTGCACCAGTGTGGCCGAAGTTGCATCACAGAATCCACTGGAGTGTGTGTGGTCACGTGGATCAATGAGGTTTAGGAAAAGAACACATGCAATGACTCTAGGGGATCAACGTGGTTTAGGAAAAGAACACATGCAATGACTCTAGGGGATAAATGTGGTTTAGGAAATAAACACATGCAATGACTCTGGGACTCCATGTGTGAAACCATGGTCACATAGACCAAAAACACATAGGAAAGCAGATTTCACATTGCATGTTGCACCAGTGTGGCAGAAGTTGCATCATAGAATCCTTTGGAGTGTGTGTGGTCATGTGGATCAATGTATTTTACGAAAAGAACACATGCAATGACTGCAGGGCATCAATGTGGTTTAGGAAAAGAACACATGCAATGACTCTATGGGAACAATATGTCAATCTGTGGTCACAGAGACTCAAAACACATAGGAAAGTAGCTTCCACATTTCATGTTGCACTAGCATGGCAGAAGTTGCATCACAGAATCCACTAGAGTGTGTGTGTTCATGTGGATCAATGTGGTTTAGGAAAAGAACAAATGCAATAACTCTAGTGAATCAATGTGGTTTAGGAAAAGAACACATGCAATGACTCTATGGGAACAATATGTCAATCCGTGGTCACAGAGACTCAAAACACATAGGAAAGTAGCTTCCACATTTGATGTTGCACTACTATGGCAGAAGTTGCATCCGAAAATCCACTAGAGTGTGTGTGTTCATGTGGATCAATGTGGTTTAGGAAAAGGACACATGCAATAACTCTAGTGGATCAATGTGGTTTAGGAAAAGAACACATGCAATGACTCTAGGGGATCAATTTGTCAAACCGTGGTCACAGAGACAAAAAACACATAGGAAAGCAGCTTCCACGTTGCATGTTGCACCAGCATGGCAGAAGTTGCATCACAGAATCTACTAGAGTGTGTGTGGTCATGTGGATCAATGTGGTTCAAAAAAACAACACATGCAATGACTCTAGTGGATCAATGTGGTTTAGGAAAAGAACACAAGCAATGACTCTAAGGTATCAATGTGGTCTAGGGACTCAATGTGTCAAATCGTGGTCACAGAGAACAAAACACATAGGAAAGTAGTTTCCACATTGCATGTTGCACCAGTGTGGCAAAAGTTACATCACAGAATCCACTAGAGTGTGTGGGGTCATGTGGATCAATGTGGTTTAGGAAAATAACACATGCAATGACTCTAGTGGATTAGTGTAGTTTAGGAAAAGAACACATGTAATAACTCTAGAGGATCAATATGTCAAACCATGGTCACAGAGACCAAAACCACATGGGAAAGCAGCTTCCACATTGCATGTTGCACCAGTATGGCAGAAGTTGCGTCACATAATCTTCTAGAGTGTGTGTGTTCATGTGGATCAATGTGGTTTATGAAAAGAACACATGCAATGACTCTAGTGGATCATTGTGGTTTAGGAAAAACACATGGAATGACTCTAGGGGATCAACGTGGTTTAGGAAAAGAACACATGCAATGACTCTAGGGACTCCATTAGTCAAAACATGGTCATAGAGAACAAAAACACTTAGGAAAGCACCTTCCACATTGCATGTTGGACCAGTGTGGCCGAAGTTGCATCATAGAATCCACTGGAGTGTGTGTGGTCATGTGGATCAATGTGGTTTACGAAAATAACACATGCAATTACTATAGGGGATCAATGTGGTTTAGGAAAAGAATACATGCATTGACTCGATGGGATCAACATGTCAATATGTGGTCATAGAGACTCAAAACACATAGGAAAGTAGCTTGCACATTGCATGTTGCACTAGTATGGCAGAAGTTGTTTTACAGAATCCACTGGAGTGCGTGTGGTCATGTGGATCAATGTGGTTTAGGAAAAGAACACATGGAATAACTCTAGTGGATCAATGTGGTTTAGGAAAAGAACACTTGCAATGGTTCTAGGGACTCCATGTGTCAAACCATGGTCACCGAGACCAAAAACACTTAGGAAAGCAGCTTCCACATTGCATGTTGCACCAGTGTGGCCGAAGTTGCATCACAGAATCCACTGGAGTGTGTGTGGTCACGTGGATCAATGAGGTTTAGGAAAAGAACACATGCAATGACTCTAGGGGATCAACGTGGTTTAGGAAAAGAACACATGCAATGACTCTAGGGGATAAATGTGGTTTAGGAAATAAACACATGCAATGACTCTGGGACTCCATGTGTCAAACCATGGTCATAGAGACGAAAAACACATAGGAAAGCAGATTCCACATTGCATGTTGCACCAGTGTGGCAGAAGTTGCATCATAGAATCCTTTGGAGTGTGTGTGGTCATGTGGATCAATGTATTTTACGAAAAGAACACATGCAATGACTGCAGGGCATCAATGTGGTTTAGGAAAAGAACACATGCAATGACTCTATGGGAACAATATGTCAATCCGTGGTCACAGAGACTCAAAACACATAGGAAAGTAGCTTCCGCATTTCATGTTGCACTAGTATGGCAGAAGTTGCATCACAGAATCCACTAGAGTGTGTGTGTTCATGTGGATCAATGTGGTTTAGGAAAAGAACACATGCAATAACTCTTGTGGATCAATGTGGTTTAGGAAAAGAACACATGCAATGACTCTAGGGGATCAATGTGTCAAACCGTGGTCACAGAGACAAAAAACACATAGGAAAGCAGCTTCCACGTTGCACGTTGCACCAACATGGCAGAAGTTGCATCACAGAATCTACTGGAGTGTGTGTGGTCATGTGGATCAATGTGGTTCAAGAAAACAACACATGCAATGACTCTAGTGGATCAATGTGGTTTAGGAAAAGAACACAAGCAATGACTCTAAGGTATCAATGTGGTTTAGGAAAAGAACACATGCAATGACTTTAGGGACTGAATGTGTCAAATCGTGGTCACAGAGAAGAAAACACATAGGAAAGTAGTTTCCACATTGCATGTTGCACTAGTGTGGCAAAAGTTACATCACAGAATCCACTAGAGTGTGTGTGGTCATGTGGATCAATGTGGTTTAGGAAAAGAACACATGCAATGACTCTAGTGGATCAGTGTAGTTTAGGAAAAGAACACATGCAATAACTCTACAGTATCAATATGTCAAACCATGGTCACAGATACCAAAAACACATAGGAAAGCAGCTTCCACATTGCATGTTGCACCAGTATGGCAGAAGTTGCGTCACATAATCTTCTAGAGTGTGTGTGTTCATGTGGATCAATGTGGTTTAGGAAAAAAACACATGCAATGACTCTAGTGGATCATTGTGGTTTAGGAAAAAACACATGGAATGACTCTACGGGATCAACGTGGTTTAGGAAAAGAACACATGCAATGACTCTAGGGACTCCATTAGTCAAATCATGGTCATAGAGAACAAAGACACTTAAAAAGCAGCTTCCACATTGCATGTTGGACCAGTGTGGCCGAAGTTGCATCATAGAATCCACTGGAGTGTGTGTGGTCATGTGGATCAATGTGGTTTACAAAAAGAACAACTGTAATTACTATAGGGGATCAATGTGGTTTAGGAAAATAATACATGCATTGACTCTATGGGATCAACATGTCAATCTATGGTCACAGAGACTGAAAACACATAGGAAAGTAGCTTCCACATTGCATGTTGCACTTGTATGGCAGAAGTTGGTTCACAGAATCCACTGGAGTGCGTGTGGGCATGTGGATCAATGTGGTTTAGAAAAATAACACATGCAATAACTCTAGTGGATCAATGTGGTTTAGGAAAAGAACACATGTAATGACTCCAGGGACTCCATGTGTCAAACCATGGTCACCGAGACCAAAAACACTTAGGAAAGTAGCTTCCACATTGCATGTTGCACCAGTGTGGCCGAAGTTGCATCACAGAATCTACTGGAGTGTGTGTGGTCACGTGGATCAATGAGGTTTAGGAAAAGAACACATGCAATGAATCTAGGGGATCAACGTGGTTTTGGAAAAGAACACATGCAATGACTCTAGGGGATAAATGTGGTTTAGGAAATAAACACATGCAATGACGTTGGGACTCCATGTGTCAAACCATGGTCACAGAGACCAAAAACACATAGGAAAGCAGATTCCACATTTCATGTTGCACCGGTGTGGCAGAAGTTGCATCATAGAATCCTTTGGAGTGTGTGTGGTCATGTGGATCAATGTATTTTACGAAAATAACACATGCAATGACTGTAGGGCATCAATTTGGTTTAGGAAAAGAACACATGCAATGACTCTATGGGAACAATATGTCAATCCATGGTCACAGAGACTCAAAAGACATAGGAAAGTAGCTTCCACATTTCATATTGCACTAGTATGGCAGAAGTTGCATCACAGAATCCACTAGAGTGTGTGTTCATGTGGATCAATGTGGTTTAGGAAAAGAACACATGCAATAACTCTAGTGGATCAATGTGGTTTAGGAAAAGAACACATGCAATGACTCTAAGGGAGTCAAGCTGTGGTCATAGAGACAAAAAACACATAGAAAAGCAGCTTCCACATTGCATGTTGCACCAGCATGGCAGAAGTTGCATCACAGAATCTACTGGAGTGTGTGTGGTCATGTGGATCAATGTGGTTCAGGAAAACAACACATGCAATGACTCTAGTGGATCAATGTGGTTTAGGAAAAGAACACAAGCAATGACTCTAGGGGATCAATGTGGTTTAGGAAAAGAACACACGCAATGACTTTAGGGACTCAATGTGTCAAATCATGGTCACAGAGAACAAAACACATAGGAAAGTAGTTTCCACATTGCATGTTGCACCAGTGTGGCAAAAGTTACATCACAGAATCCACTAGAGTGTGTGGGGTCATGTGGATCAATGTGGTTTAGGAAAAGAACACATGCAATGACTCTAGTGGATTAGTGTAGTTTAGGAAAAGAACACATGCAATAACTCTAGAGGATCAATATGTCAAACCATGGTCACAGAGACCAAAAACACATAGGAAAGCAGCTTCCACATTGCATGTTGCACCAGTATGGCAGAAGTTGCGTCACATAATCTTCTAGAGTGTGTGTGTTCATGTGGATCAATGTGGTTTAGGAAAAGAACACATGCAATGACTCTAGTGGATCATTGTGGTTTAGGAAAAAACACATGGAATGACTCTAGGGGATCAACATGGTTTAGGAAAAGAACACATGCAATGACTCTAGGGACTCCATTAGTCAAAACATGGTCATAGAGAACAAAAACACTTAGGAAAGCAGCTTCCACATTGCATGTTGGACCAGTGTGGCCGAAGTTGCATCATAGAATCCACTGGAGTGTGTGTGGTCATGTGGATCAATGTGGTTTACAAAAATAACACATGCAATTACTATAGGGGATCAATGTGGTTTAGGAAAAGAATACATGCATTGACTCTATGGGATCAACATGTCAATCTGTGGTCATAGAGACTCAAAACACATAGGAAAGTAGCTTCCACATTGCATGTTGCACTAGTATGGTAGAAGTTGTTTCATAGAATCCACTGGAGTGCGTGTGGTCATGTGGATCAATGTGGTTTAGGAAAAGAACACATGCAATAACTCTAGTGGATCAATGTGGTTTAGGAAAAGAACACATGCAATGGCTCTAGGGACTCCATGTGTCAAACCATGGTCACCGAGACCAAAAACACTTAGGAAAGCAGCTTCCACATTGCATGTTGCACCAGTGTGGCCGAAGTTGCATCACAGAATCCACTGGAGTGTGTGTGGTCACGTGGATCAATGAGGTTTAGGAAAAGAACACATGCAATGACTCTAGGGGATCAACGTGGTTTAGGAAAAGAACACATGCAATGACTCTAGGGGATAAATGTGGTTTAGGAAATAAACACATGCAATGACTCTGGGACTCCATGTGTCAAACCATGGTCACAGAGACCAAAAACACATAGGAAAGCAGATTCCACATTGCATGTTGCACCAGTGTGGCAGAATTGCATCATAGAATCCTTTGGAGTGTGTGTGGTCATGTGGATCAATGTATTTTACGAAAATAACACATGCAATGACGGTAGGGCTTCAATGTGGTTTAGGAAAAGAACACATGCAATGACTCTATGGGAACAATATGTCAAACCATGGTCACAGAGACTCAAAAGACATAGGAAAGTAGCTTCCACATTTCATATTGCACTAGTATGGCAGAAGTTGCATCATAGAATCCACTAGAGTGTGTGTTCATGTGGATCAATGTGGTTTAGGAAAATAACACATGCAATAACTCTAGTGGATCAATGTGGTTTAGGAAAAGAACACATGCAATGACTCTAGGGGAGTCAAACCGTGCTCACAAAGACAAAAAACACATAGAAAAGCAGCTTCCACATTGCATGTTGCACCAGCATGGCAAAAGTTGCATCACAGAATCTACTTGAGTGTGTGTGGTCATGTGGATCAATGTGGTTCACGAAAACAACACATGCAATGACTCTAGTGGATCAATGTGGTTTAGGAAAAGAACACAAGCAATGACTCTAGGGGATCAATGTGGTTTAGGAAAAGAACACATGCAATGACTTTAGGGACTCAATGTGTCAAATCATGGTCACAGAGAACAAAACACATAGGAAAGTAGTTTCCACATTGCATGTTGCACCAGTGTGGCAAAAGTTACATCACAGAATCCACTAGAGTGTGTGGGGTCATGTGGATCAATGTGGTTTAGGAAAAGAACACATGCAATGACTCTAGTGGATTAGTGTAGTTTAGGAAAAGAACACATGCAATAACTCTAGAGGATCAATATGTCAAACCATGGTCACAGAGACCAAAAACACATAGGAAAGCAGCTTCCACATTGCATGTTGCACCAGTATGGCAGAAGTTGCGTCACATAATCTTCTAGAGTGTGTGTGTTCATGTGGATCAATGTGGTTTAGGAAAAGAACACATGCAATGAGTCTAGTGGATCATTGTGGTTTAGGAAAAAACACATGGAATAACTCTAGGGGATCAACGTGGTTTAGGAAAAGAACACATGCAATGACTCTAGGGACTCCATTATTCAAAACATGGTCATAGAGAACAAAAACACTTAGGAAAGCACCTTCCACATTGCATGTTGGACCAGTGTGGCCGAAGTTGCATCATAGAATCCACAGGAGTGTGTGTGGTCATGTGGATCAATGTGGTTTACAAAAATAACACATGAAATTACTATAGGGGATCAATGTGGTTTAGGAAAAGAATAAATGCATTGACTCGATGGGATCAACATGTCAATCTGTGGTCATAGAGACTCAAAACACATAGGAAAGTAGCTTCCACATTGCATGTTGCACTAGTATGGCAGATGTTGTTTCACAGAATCCACTGGAGTGCGTGTGGTCATGTGGATCAATGTGGTTTAGGAAAAGAACACATGCAATAACTCTAGTGGATCAATGTGGTTTAGGAAAAGAACACATGCAATGACTCCAGGGACTCCATGTGTCAAACCATGGTCACCGAGACCAAAAACACTTAGGAAAGCAGCTTCCACATTGCATGTTGCATCAGTGTGGCCGAAGTTGCATCACAGAATCCACTGGAGTGTGTGTGGTCACGTGGATTAATGAGGTTTAGGAAAAGAACACATGCAATGACTCTAGGGGATCAACGTGGTTTAGGAAAAGAACACATGCAATGACTTTAGGGGATAAATGTGGTTTAGGAAATAAACACATGCAATGACTCTGGGACTCCATGTGTCAAACCATGGTCACAGAGACCAAAAACACATAGGAAAGCAGATTCCACATTGCATGTTGCACCAGTGTGGCAGAAGTTGCATCATTGAATCCTTTGGAGTGTGTGTGGTCATGTGGATCAATGTATTTTATGAAAAGAACACATGCAATGACTCTAGGGCATCAATGTGGTTTAGGAAAATAACACATGCAATGACTCTATGGGAAAAATATGTCAATCCGTGGTCACAGAGACTCAAAACACATAGGAAAGTAGCTTCCACATTTCATGTTGCACTAGTATCGCAGAAATTGCATTACAGAATCCACTAGAGTGTGTGTGTTCATGTGGATCAATGTGGTTTAGGAAAAGCACACATGCAATAACTCTAGTGGATCAATGTGGTTTAGGAAAAGAACACATGCAATGACTCTAGGGGATCAATGTCTCAAACCGTGGTCACAGAGACAAAAAACACATAGGAAAGCAGCTTCCACGTTGCATGTTGCACCAGCATGGCAGAAGTTGCATCACAGAATCTACTGGAGTGTGTGTGGTCATGTGGATCAATGTGGTTCAAGAAAACAACACATGCAATGAATCTAGTGGATCAATGTGGTTTAGGAAAAGAACACAAGCAATGACTCTAGGGTTTCAATGTGGTTTAGGAAAAGAACACATGCAATGACTTTAGGGACTCAATGTGTCAAATCGTGGTCATAGAGAACAAAACACATAGGAAAGTAGTTTCCACATTACATGTTGTACCATTGTGGCCAAAGTTACATCAAAGAATCCACTAGAGTGTGTGTGGTCATGTGGATGAATGTGGTTTAGGAAAAGAACACATGCAATGACTCTAGTGGATCAGTGTAGTTTAGGAAAAGAACACATGCAATAACTCTAGAGTATCAATATGTCAAACCATGGTCACAGAGACCAAAAACACATAGGAAAGTAGCTTCCACATTGCATGTTGCACCAGTATGGCAGAAGTTGCGTCACATAATCTTCTAGAGTGTGTGTGGTCATGTGGATCAATGTGGTTTAGGAAAAGAACACATGCAATGACTCTAGTGGATCATTGTGGTTTAGGAAAAACACATGCAATGACTCTAGGGGATCAACGTGGTTTAGTAAAAGAACACATGCAATGACTCTAGGGACTCCATTAGTCAAATCATGGTCAAAGAGAACAAAAACACTTAGGAAAGCAGCTTCCACATTGCATGTTGGACCAGTGTGGCCAAAGTTGCATCATAGAATCCAGTGGAGTGTGTGTGGTCATGTGGATCAATGTGGTTTACAAAAAGAACACATGCAATTACTATAGGGGCTCAATGTGGTTTAGGAAAAGAATACATGCATTGACTCTATGGGATCAACATGTTAATCTGTGGTCAGAGAGACTCAAAACACATAGGAAAGTAGCTTCCACATTGCATGTTGCACTAGTATGGTAGAAGTTGCTTCACAGAATCCACTAGAGTGCGTGTGGTGATACATTGCAAATGTATCTATAATTTTTGATGTTTCGTGCTTGGTTTTATCCACTTTCTTGTGTTTTATCTACACTTTGGAGTACTTTTCATATGATTTCTTGGACTAACCTATTAACAAGAGCCACAGTGCCAGCTGCCTGTTTTCTGCTGTTTTTGGTTCCAGGAAAGTCAGAAAATGAATATTCTCGGAATTGGACGGGACAAAAGCCAAAGTGCCTATTTTTCCGGAAATCATCAGATGCCAGAATACGAGACGGAGAAGGGCTGGGGGCCGGCCACACCACCTGGCCGCGCGGCCAGGCCTGGCCCGCGCTAGGGGGTGGTCTGGCCGACCCCAGCATCCCCTCGGCCTCTCCTTCTTCCTATAAGATGCCCTCGGGATGAAAACCCTAAGTGCCCGATCAAAAATCCACGAAAGTGTCTGTAGCCGCCGTCATCTCCATCCCTAGATCGGGAGGGATCTGAAGCTCTTCCCGGCACCCTGCCGGAGAGGGGAATTCACCCTGGAGGCCTTCTTCATCACCATGCAAGCCTCCGGTGTGATGCGTGAGTAGTTCATCCTTGGACTACAGATCCTTTAGTAGCTAGATGGCTGGTTCTCCTCCTTTGTGCTTTCATGTCTAGATCTTGTGAGCTCCGTTCATGATCAAGATCATCTATTTGTAATTCTGCATGTTGTGTTTGTGGGGATCCGATGGATATTGAGATGCTATTTCAGATTGATTATTGATTCTATCATGTCTTTGTTATTTGTGATCTTGCATGATTTCTGTTGTTAGTAGCTATCTTGGCGAAGTAGATGCTAGCAACTCCAAGAGTTAGTATTTATGCCCGATAGTGGGTTCATGCCTCTGGTAATCTGGGGAAGTGACAGAAATCTCTAAGGTACTAGATGTGCTGTTGCTACTAGGGAGAAAACAACAATCCTTTATTCATAGAACAATCATATTGTTTACTTTACACGCAGTTCGTAAAGCAATAATCTGTTGCTTGCAACTTAATACTGGAGGGGGTTCGGATGATAACCTGAAGGTGGATTATTAGTCATAGATGCAGTTGGATGGCGGTCTATGTATAATGTTTTAATGCCCAATCAAGTCTCAAAGGAGTCAAGATGATTAGTATATGCATGTATTGCTTTCTCGATGTTTGTCAATTGCCCCGCTATAATTTGTCCACCCATCATGTTATCTATCTAAGGAGAGCCACCTCTAGTGAATTATGGATCCCGGTCCTTTTTCTTTACATACAATCTACAAACTGTTTACTGCTTTGTGTTTACTTTCTGCAAACTTTTACTTCTTTCCATTCGATACGTTTAATCCTTTGTTTTCAGCAAAACACGGTAAGATTGGCAACCTCATCGCAAGTTGGGGACAAAGTTATGTGGTTGTGTTGTGCAGGTCTCCATGTTGCTACTAGCACCAATAGTGCGCCCTGCCAAGGCTCAGCTAGCAACACCTTTGGGGTGTTTCCTTGCTCCTACTGGTTCGATTAAACCTTGGTTTCATAACTGAGGGAAACTTGCTGCTGTGCTCATCATACCTTCCTCTTGGGGTTCCCAACGAGCTCTACATCAACACCGCACCAGCATTTTTCTGGCGTCGTACACTGAGCCATCAAGCATTTTTCTGGCGCCGTTGCTGGGGAGTCAAGGACATCTTCACAAGGGGAGTCCCTCATAACCAATCTCTTTACTTTGTTATTTTTGTTTTGCTTAGTTTCTTTTTGCTTTGTTTGCTTGTTTCTTTATCAAAAACACAAAAAATTAGTTTTACTAGTTTGCTTTCTTATTTGAAAACACAAAAAATGACTACTCTTGAAAACACTAAGTTGTGTGACTTCACTAGCACCAACAACAATGATTTTATGAGCACACCTATTGCTCCACCTGTGCCTGAAGATACTTTCTTTGAGATAAAACCTGCTTTGCTCAATCTTGTTATGAGAGAACAATTTTCTGGTATTGGTAATGAAGATGTTGCTGCCCATCTAAATAACTTTGTTGAACTTTGTGAGATGCAAAAGCATAGGGATGTAGATGGTGATATTATTAAGCTGAAATTGTTTCCTTTCTCTTTGAGAGGAAAAGCTAAAGAATGGTTGAATTCCTTAACTAGGAATAGTATTGATTCTTGGACTAAGTGCAAAGATGCTTCCATTGGAAAATATTATCGTCCTGCTAAGATTATATCTATGAGAAGTGAAATAATGAAGTTTAAACAATCTGATAATGAGCATGTTGCTCAAGCTTGGGAAAGAATGAAATCTTTGGTAAATAATTGTCCCACTCATGGACTGACTGTTTGGATGATCATCCAAACTTTTTATGCAGGATTGAACTATTCTTTAAGGAACCTATTGGATTCTGCTGCTGGAGGTACCTTTATGACCATTACTTTGGGTGCTGCAACAAAACTTCTGGATAATATGATGGTTAATTATTCCGAATGGAATGCTGAGAGAGCTCGACAAGGTAGGAAGGTAAATTATGTTGAGGAAACCTCCTCCTTGAGTGATAAGATTGATATTATTATGTCTATGCTTGTGAATGGGAAAGCCCATATTGATCAAAATAATGTCCCTTTAACTTCTTTGGTTGCTCAAGAAGAGCAAGTTGATGTGAACTTCATAAGAAATAATAATTTTGGCAATAATGCTTATAGAAGTAATTTTGGTAACAACAATTATAAGCCATATCCTCCCAACAATGGTAATTCTTATGGAAATTCCTACAACAATAATAGGAGTGCACCCTCTGAACTTGAAGTTATGCTTAAGGACTTTATTAGTAAACAAACTGCTTTCAATAAAAATATTGAGGAAAAACTCTCTAATGCTGAAAGAAATATAGCATCTTTGGCTGAAGCTCAATCTTCTTTGAATAAAATGGCTGCTAAACCTGAAACTAATGATAATCCCTTTACAGCTACTAATGCTATACAAGTAAGAATTGATGAAAATGTTAGACTATTAGCCAAATTACATGCTAAGTGGGAAAGAGAAGATGAAATTGCTAGAAACATTAGTTTTTCTACTATCACCACCACTAGTGTTGAGGCTAGTAATAGTTCTACTACTCTAGATGATAAATTTGATTTTGATCTTGATGGTTGCAATATCTCTGAAGTTATTAAGTTTATACAAAAGCTTGCTAAATGTCCTAATGCTAGTGCTATGAACATGGCCTTTACAAAACACATTACTGATGCTCTCATAAAGATTAAAGAAGAAAAGATGAAACATAAAGCTTCTATTCCTATAAATCAAGAAGATGGTTGGGAACCCATCATTAATATGAAAGTGAATGACTTTGATTTCAAAGCTTTATGTGATCTTGATAGTAGTGTTTCTATTATGCCTAGAAGGATTTATGATATGCTTGATTTGCCTCCACTTGAAGATTGTTATTTGAATGTCCCACTTGATGATAATGCTAAAAAGAAACTCATGGGGAGTCTTAATGATGTTCTTATTATGGTTAACAATGTTGGGTCACGCAGAGATAAACAAAACTTTTTCCCTAACGCGGAACTCCCAAGATCCAGCTCAGGTTATAGGCCACGAGATTACCGCTAGACGCGCGGATGCGGAAGTTGATGCAGCGCGTCGAAGCAGTGCCGAACGATCCCCGGGCAGCCCTTGCGAATCCCACGAACTCCTTCGTCAGATCCCCACGAGCTTCCCCGTCTCCAGCGCCGCATGTGCAATGCCTCTACCGGTATCCACACATACAGGAAGGAGCTTCGGACAGAGGACTGCTATATCCTGTCTAGCCCGAAATGGAAGTGGAGAAAGTGACGGCTAGGTCAGGGACTATCCCTTGTCACTCCACTTATATACACTCCTAGTTGGGCTCAACGCTTGAGCCCCATCTAGGATGTACTCCAATCTCCACATGGTTCTAATCCACATGGGATCCTTACCCTTAAGTGTGTGACCCTGTAGGTTCACGTACACCTGGACACGACATGAGCTACTCCTCCAAGTATCCCGTCATGGCTTTGAGTCCAACTCACTTCCATGAACACTCGGTCTCAAGTTGATAGATGGTAGAGGCCTCTAGCAAGACGTGCCAACTCCCAAGTGCCATAAAGTCAGAAGACGAACCTTCAATGTGACTTTCGTCCAAGTCCCTTTGCCTCACGATATATCTGTTAAGCTATAGGTGAGTAGTTGTCATCCCTTAAATAGCTTAACTCTCTTCTCGTACCATGATATGTGATCCACTGGACTAACTCTTAGTATGACTCCTCAGTTAACACTTAACTGAGTAGCGCATGGCCATGCTTCCGAATCATATCACACGAGAGGGCCTAGAGAATATCTCTCCATTACGGAGGGGCAAATCCCATCTTGGTAATCCACGTCACGCAGCTTGCTTCACGACCAACCCGAACTCTACCTTTATAACTACCCATTTACGGAAGAGTGTTTGATAGAACCTAAGTTGGCGATCCACAACTCGGATCATGCAATCACCTCAGGTCAAAGGATTCCATTGCTTGAGACTGCAAATGACAACATGCTCGTTGCATCTCAATTATGGGTCAGTGTGACTCGCTAAACTCTTTAGCTGAATCAGTGTAAGTAGGAATAGCATCACCATGCCCATGACAAATGGAACCGTGTCATCAGCCGACTTGCACATTGGTCTAAGTTGTGTGTCCAGCACAACCTCAACGACCAAAGACAATCTAGTATGAACAATCATGAATATATAGTTCCACAACTAAATCACGTATTCAGTGATACATATCTGATCTTCATACAAGGACAACTTTACTTTATGAATACTTTGGAAAATATCATCAACCATGATTGCCTCTAGAGCATATTCCCAATAGTCTCCCACTTGCACTAGAGTCAATCATCCCGACATCACATGTCTAGGCATCTAATGCCCATGGCTCTTACGTTCTCCTCATGCTTAGGCTGTGGAAGTGGCTTTGTCAACAGATCTACAACGTTTGCATCCGTATGTACCTTGCATAACTTGATATCACCATGATCCACGAACTGGCGAATCAGGTGGTATCGCATGAGTATATGTTTGTTCTTCTGGTGCTGTCTAGGTTCCTTGGCTTGTGCAATAGCACCATTGTTGTCACAATACACGTCTAACGGATTGGACGAGCTCTGAACCACACCAAGATCAATCAGGAAGTTCCTGATCCAAACAACTTCCTTTGCCGCCTCCGAGGTAGCAATATACTTAGCTTCTGTTGTAGATGCAGACACAGTCTCTTGCTTGGAACTCTTCCAGCTCACAGCCCCTCCGTTCATAATGAACACGAACCCAGATTGCGAACGAGAATCACCAGAGTCAGTGAGGTAACTCGCATCCGTGTAACCCCTTACACTGAGTTCAACCTCACCTCCATAAACTAGGAACACATCCTTAGTCCTTCTCAAGTACTTAAGAATGTTCTTAACTGCTGCCCAGTGGATTTCTCCAGGGTCAGCCTGGTATCTTCTCACTACACTTAGAGCATAGGAAACATCCGGCCTAGTACAAATCATGGCATACATGATGGACCCGACTTCCGAAGCATACGGAATCGTACTCATCCTACTTCGCTCATCAGTTGTCGAAGGACACTGAGTCTTGCTAAGTCTTATGCCATGGGACATCGGTAAGAACCCCTTCTTAGACGATTCCATGTTGAACTTCTTCAACACTTTGTCCAAATATGTACTTTGACTCAATCCAATGAGCCGCCTGGATCTATCTCTATTGATCCTGATTCCTAGTATGTAAGTTGCCTCACCCAAGTCTTTCATTGAGAAACTCCTTTCCAATGACTTCTTGGTTTCTTGCAACATCTGGACATCATTTCCAATCAATAATATGTCATCCACATATAAGATCAGAAAGTTTACTTTGCTCCCACTAAACTTCTTGTAAAGACAAGAGTCATGATCACTCTTGATGAAGCCAAACGATTTGACTACCTCATCAAAGCGAATGTTCCAACTCCGAGATGCTTGCTTCAACCCATAAATGGATTTATCAAGTTTACATACCTTGTCAGTATTAGCCGGATTGACAAAACCCTCTGGCTGTATCATATACACGTCCTCGGTTAATTTTCCATTAAGGAACGCCGTTTTGACATCCATCTGCCATATCTCATAGTCGAAATAGGCTGCTATAGCTAACATGATCCGAACTGATTTAAGCATCGCTACGGGTGAGAAAGTCTCATCGTATTCAACTGAACTTGTTGGAACCCCTTCGCGACAAGCCGTGCTTTATAGATAGAAACGTTTCCATCCATATCAGTTTTCCTTTTAAAGACCCATTTGCACTTGACGGGTCTTGCACCGTCTGGCAGATCAACCAAGTTCCAAACTTGATTGTCATCCATGGACTTTAACTTGGATCTCATGGCTCCAAGCCATGACTCAGAATTAGAACCCACCATCGCTTCCGAATAAGTTGCCGGCTCATCACTATCCAACAGTTATACATCACGAACACTTCACAATCTTGCCAATCTTTGTAGTGTAGGTGCAGCTGTCGGCTCAGCTACCATGACTGGCTCAACCTCCAAGGCTTTCACCAAATCGCTACTGACCGGTTCCTATCGAACTTCTTTGAGCCGCACCGTACTCCCACTGACTTCCTGACTGAGAAACTCTTTCTCAAGGAAGACACTGTTCCGAGCGACAAACACTTTGCCCTTTTCTCGGTTGTAGAAGTAGTAACCCAAGGTTTCCCTTGGATACCCAACGAAAATGCACTTATCCGACTTGGCTGCAAGCTTGTCCGACTGAAGTCACTTGACAAATGCTTCACAACCCCAAATCTTAAGAAAAGACAAACTCGGCTTCTTGCCTGTCCACATCTCATGTGGTGTCTTCTCTACCGATTTTGATGGTACTCTGTTTAGTGTGAACGCCGACATTTCTAGACAATAACCCCAAAATGATAAAGGTAGATCTGTCTGACTCATCATTGATCGTACCATGTCCAACAAGGTCCGATTTCGCCTTTCCGACACACCGTTCCTCTGCGGTGTACCCGGGGGAGTGAGCTAAGGAACTATTCCACAACTTCAGATGGTCATCAAACTCGTGGCTCATGTACTCGCCTCCTCGGTCCGACCGAAGAAACTTTATTTTCTTGCCGAGTTGATTCTGTACTTCATTCTGGAATTCTTTGAACTTTTCAAAGGCTTCCGACTTATGTTTCAACAAGTAGACATATCCATATCTACTCAAATCATCAGTGAAGGTAATGAAGTACTCATAACCACCCCTGGCTGTCACACTCATCGGACCACATACATCACTATGTACTAGTCCCAACAAGTCAGACGCCCTTTCATAACTCCTTGCAAAAGGTGTCTTGGTCATCTTGCCCAGAAGGCAGGATTCGCATGTCTCGAACGACTCCAAGTCGAACGAAGTTAGGAGTCCATCATCATGGAGCTTCTTCACGCGTTTCCAACTTATATGACCAAGTCGACAGTGCCAAAAGTAAGTCATATTCAGATCATTTGGTTTTAACCTTTTCACAATTACGTTATAGACCGACCCACCATCAAGACTAAAAATAAATAACCCATTCTGAACGGGTGCAAAGCTGTGAAACATATCATGCAAATATAAAGAACAACCATTGTTCTTAATATTAGACTCATAGCCTTGTCTCATCAAGCATGAGGCAGAAATGATGTTTCGACTAAGCACTGGAACATAATAACAATTATTTAGTTCCATTAAGAATCCTGAAGGTAAATGAAGTTGCATCGTGCCGACTTCCAATGCAGCAACTCTTGCTTTGTTGCTGACCCGAATGTCAACCTCGCCTCTTGCTACGCCCCTAGTTCTTACCAGTCCCTGCAACGAGTTGCAGATATGAATGACTGATCCAGTATCATATACCTAAGAACTACCGGGTGCATCAGCAAGATAAAGATCTATAACATTGCAAACAAGTGTACCTGAGTTGGAAGTCACACCTCCACTCTTGGCTTTATCCGCCAAATACTTGCTGCAATTCCTCTTCTAGTGGCCATCTGCCTTGCAATAGAAGCAAGCATATCCGGCTGAAGGAGATGACTTAGTCCCTGAGGAAACGCTTGGGATCTCATCCTGAGCATTACCTCCTGACTTAGCCTTCTTCTTCTTAGTCCAAGAACTCTTCGTAAACTTAGCCTTATTCTGTACCACCAACACTTGGCTAGTACCTTTCTTGAGATCAACCTCTGTCTGCTTAAGCATCCCATGTAATTCAGTGAGCTTCTTATCCATACCATGCATGTGGTAGTTCGATATGAACTGACCATACACACTAGGAAGAGAGTTCAGAATTATATCCGTAGCGAACTCTTCGCTAATGGGGTAGCCAAGGCTTTCCAGAGACTGCGTGTAACCAACCATCTTGATTACATGCAGACTCAGTGGATCACCATCCTTAAGCTTACAACTCAGCAAAGCTTGAGAGACTTGGTACCTCTTAGTCTTTGCCTGAGCCTGGAACATGCTTTTGAGGCTTTCGATCATATCATAGGTCTCAACATTCTCGAACTGCTGCTGCAAGTCCGGTTCCATGTGAGCAAGCATAAGGCAACTAATTTCTATAGACTCATCACATGTTCTACGATAGGCATTGGTTGCTGCTACACTCGCATTCTCATCCGGCACATCTGGAAGCGGGTTCTCTAGAACATGGTCCCTCTTTTCTTGTTTGAGAACAATTCTCAGATTATGATACTAGTTGGTGAAGTTTGTTCCATTAAGTTTATCTTTCTCTAGGATGGTCCTCAACGCAAAACTGGATAACTGAGGGAGACTGCTACTAAGTGCCATTATCTACAACAGAAATATGCAAAACACTTAAGACAAGTATTCATAAAAGAGCAGGCGTATTAAACAATTTAATACTTATGCTCCCACTAGAACCAACATCCCTCCGATGGTTACTTAGTGATTCAGGATCCTAAATAAGCAAGCCGACTAGTGAGCTTTAGCATCACCGCTAGTCGTCAAGTGATCTAGGTAGGCAACTCCTTGCCAATCGCATCTCATGCGACTCTTGTTGGTCAGGTGGCATCTCATGCCCCGGCTCCCGACCGCCCTCTCCCTGAGCCCCACAACCGTTGTGATAGACCCGTCTAGCTTACCAAGTGCTTCTGCTGTAAGAGTCTAACTCGAACCCATCTAGTGGAAGAGAATTGGTAGCACCTCAATTTTATGAGCCCACTACCAAGAATGTCCAACTTGTGATGGTGCAGCACTGGCGGGGAGACCGACTAGACCTTCTTTGAGGGATTAAAGTTCTACCAACTATCTCATAGAGGTAAAACTAGAGACATAAGAACAACATAAAATAATCCAATTATAATGTGAAATGGTATGGCTCTCTTCATGGAGATCTCCATCTCCATGAACCTGTTCGTCATGCCTTTGGCTGCAGTGTCCTTCAAGTCCTCCAAACATGCTACTCTAGCACTAAGCAATATATAAGAAGATGGCATCTCATGCCGACACGGAGGTCGTTATACAATAACAGTGACAACACTTTGGCTCCAGCCGGCTGACAAACCCGTGATACTCATATCACGTATGGATTACACACATCACATGCACATAAGCCATACCATTCATAACCTCCTGCAAAAACAAGTTATGCATAGATACGATATCTATAGGTGTTGTGAACCTCGCAACAACATCTAATGCGCTACGACAGGGCGAAGCTGGCGGTCCCACATATGCACAGATCGACCACCAAAACCCTAAGTGGATCTCATCCACCACCTTGTGCATATCACATATGCATAGATCTAGAGCCTAAAACCAGAAGCTTTCGCTCTGATACCACTGTTGGGCCACGCAGAGATAAACAAAACTTTTTCCCTAACGTGGAACTCCCAAGATCCAGCTCAGGTTATAGGCCACGAGATTACCGCTAGACCGCAGATGCGGAAGTTGATGCAGCGCGTCGAAGCAATGTCGAACGATCCCCAGATAGCCCTTGCGAATCCCACGAACTCCTTCGTCAGATCCTCATGAGCTTCCCCGTCTCCAGCGCCGCACGTGCAACGCCTCTACCAGTATCCACACATACAGGAAGGAGCTTCGGACAGAGGACTGCTAGATCCTGTCTAGCCCGAAATGGAAGTGGAGAAAGTGACAGCTAGGTCAGGGACTATCCCTTGTCACTCCACTTATATACACTCCTAGTTGGGCTCAACGCTTAAGGCCCATCTAGGCTGTACTCCAATCTCCACATGGATCTAATCCACATGGGCTCCTTACCCTTAAGTGTGTGACCCTGTAGGTTCACGTACACCTGGACACGACATGAGCTACTCCTCCAAGTATCCCATCATGGCTTTGAGTCCAACTCACTTCCATGAACACTCGGTCTCAAGTCGATAGATGGTAGCGGCCTCTAGCAAGACGTGCCAACTCCCAAGTGCCGTAAAGTCAGAAGACGAACCTTCAATGTGACTTTCATCCAAGTCCCTTTGCCTCACGATATATCTGTTAAGCTATAGGTGAGTAGTTGTCATCCCTTAAATAGCTTAACTCTCTTCTCGTACCATGATATGTGATTCACTGGACTAACTCTTAGTACGATCCTCAGTTATCACTTAACTGAGTAGCGCATGGCCATGCTTCCGAATAATATCACACGAGAGGGCCTAGAGAATATTTCTCCATTACGGAGGGGCAAATCCCATCATGGTAATCCATGTCACGCAGCTTGCTTCACGACCAACCCGAACTCAACCTTTATAACTGCCCATTTACGGATCAGCGTTTGATAGAACCTAAGTTGGCGATCCACAACTCGGATCATGCAATCACCACAGGTCAAAGGATTCCATTGCTTGAGACTGCAAATGACAACATGCTCGTTGCATCTCAACTATGGGTCAGTCCGACTCGCTAAACTCTTTAGCTGAATTAGTGTAAGTCGAAATAGCATCACCATGCCCATGACAAGTGGAACCGTGTCATCAGCCGACTTGCACATTGGTCTAAGTTGTGTGTCCAGCACAACCTCAATGACCAAGGACAATCTAGTATGAACAGTCATGAATATATAGTTCCACAACTGAATCACGTATTTAGTGATACATATCTAATGTTCATACAAGGACAACTTTACTTTATGAATACTTTGGGAAATATCATCAACCATGATTGCCTCTAGGGCATATTCCCAACAAACAATGCCTATGTCCCCGTTGATTTCTATGTTTTGGATGTTGAATACAATGCTTCTTGTCCTATTACTTTGGAAAGACCTTTTCTTAGAACTGTTGGTGCCATTATTGATATGAAACAAGGCACCATTAAATATCAACTCCCACTCAAGAAAGGTATAGAACACTTCCCTAAGAAGAGAGAGAAGATTTCTTTTGCTTCTCCTATGAAAACAAAATTTGGTCTTAATGCTTCTTCATTTGAGAACACTTGATCCTTTTTCTTTGCTTCTTATGCCTAACTTAAAGGCGTTAAAGAAAAGTACTTATTGGGAGATAACCCAAAAGTTTTCAATGAGTCTTGGAAGTTATTACTTCAGTAATAACCACTCCTTATCCTTTTTATTTGCTTTTTGTTCCAAGAGTAACCTCTAATGAGAGAGAAGTAATGATTGGGAAAGTTGTTGTCCCGAAATAGATTTATGTGTTTCACCGTAAAAATTCGTGTAAAATATCTGAACGTCGTTTTGAGGCGTGAATTTTTAAGATTCTGCCCCAGGTTGTTATCTAACTTTCGTTAGTTCAACACTTTTTGATTTGAGCAACAGAAGGTCTTCGAAAAAATTCGTCTTTACCTGCTGGTCTGTTTTTTGACAGATTTCTGCCATTTTCTGCATTTTCTTCTTGTTGGTTCCTTTTTGAGTTCTTTTGGGGAATTGAGATTTTTGAGAGAAGTGCTACAGTAGATAGTGTTCTAATGTAAGTTTATTTGGTGTTAGAACTGAACCTTAAGACTTATTTATCTTGAGTGCACTAATGTTGCTAATAAAGATTGTGTGAAGTTTTGTATGAAGGAAAAATTTCAGGTGTATGGAAGGAATGAATAATGAGATGAAGGATGGACTAAAGCTCAAGATTGGGGATGCCACGCGTGTCACCCCAAGAAATATCCAAGAAGTACAAGCGTCAAAGCTTGGGGATGCCCAAGGCATCCCCTGCTTCATCAATAAAAATCCCAGGTTTCTTCCAACGATTCATTTTTATTGTTTCATGCACAGTTGTGTTGTTCTTGGAGCGTCTTCTTTTTCGTTTTCATTTTGGTTTTTCGTTTGCTTGGTTTGCTTAGATTTTTTATTAAATTGGTTGGACCCCCTCTTTCATATATTGGTTTTCAAATAGTTTGGTTTGGTTTGGAAAAGAGTAGGAAAGTTCATACTTATGTGGTAAAAAGAGCTCGTTTTTGACTATGGCCTATGCTCTGTCATGCCATGCTTGATATTGTTTTGGCTTTATGCTTAGTATTCTTTGCTGTAGCATGACTTGTTATAAACAATTGAGATTGCTTAATGTGCCTTGGATGAATCATGCGTTGTTTTAGCATATTAAAGCATAATATAGTGGTATTCTCCTTTGATGCTTTATTTGGGTTGACTTGGCACATTCTCACACCATGTTATGACTATCTCAAGTCACCATAGACTTTATGATCCTTTATTTTTCAACTTGTAGTATCACTTGATGCTTTGATCAATGATGTTTTGTCGCTCTGCATGATTATGGCCATTATTGGTCTCTTAGTTTGTCGCTCCCAGTCTTTTGCTAGCCTCCACAACCAAGTATGAGTTCCACTCATGCATCCAACTCCCTAAACCAAGTTATTCCAAAGAGTCCACCATACCTACCTACTAGCTTATGCTATTCCAAGTATATTCATGCTTTTGTTTACCTTCCGAATTAAACTTGTTATGAGAAAACTAGTGATTAAAGCTCTCACGAACTTGATGGCACACTTTACTTTTCTTGCCCTTAATAAACTTGAACCTTTGTGTCGTCTATGTTGTATATGATTGCACTTATTTTTTGGGAATTAGCAGAACCATGCTTTCATGGGGAACACTTTCAACATTGCACTTGGTACTTGTACCTAGTTGATATCATGCTCTTTTGTATATGGATGTCGTCGGTGTGAAATGAAAGGGGAGCTTGTAAGTCCATGGAGTTATGTATATGTGTTAGAGAAACGCCTGGGCCGCTGGTCTAATCCATGCTGACATGGTGGAAACCTGCAGCGTAACCATAATGAGCTGTCTATGAAGCATTCTTATTATAAAAAAAGAGTCCTATATTGAGAAAAAAAAAAGAAAAAAAGAAAAAAGAGATATTATGAAAAGAGGAAAGAGAGAAAAAAGCACCATATTCCCATGGTAAATAAGAAGAATGCTGAGATGCTCGTTGTCTGCTTGCCTTGTCATTTTGATATGGGGATTCTTCTGTATCATCGGGCAAGGGGTACCCCGTTGGTGGTTCTCTATGATACACATGTACTTACGATGACAAGAACTTACCGGTGACTAAACTTGAGTAGCATGAGGAGCGGCCCTCGTATACAAGGGACATGAGATTTCTAACTTATACTTTGTCAAGCATGTAGACCATAGTTTGTTCACTTTAACCGTAATCACTTCAAGATGCTTATGATAGAGGCAACGAGAGCTGAAAGCTATAAGTACCATAATTTTTGGAAGCTCTTTATGAGACTTGAATCCCTGCTTCCTTCTATGAAGGCCTTTCTTCCACCATTATATTGAGTCTCCACCTTCTACCTTTATGCACCTACTTTGAGAGCATAGTGGAAATTCTTAGTTCTATGTGCATTGTCCCAAGACTAGTTGATTGATGCATAACTTGATATTGCTTGTTTTAAACTATTTGTATCTAGTCACTCTTATGAACTTTGAAGGTGTCCTATGCATTTATATTTGCTACTCTATGAGGGACAACCTGAATACTATTATGCTATGTTTTCTTTATGTGAAACAAACAAATGTCTTGCAAAGCACTGTTATTCATGAATCTTTTGTTTGTGCCTTTTCATGTTGCATCATAGTTTCTTTGTCTTATTGCTAGAACTTTGTCTTTCATGTTATGATTGAAGTACTATGATCCCAGCTTTGAATGTTTTATAAAGACTTTGATCAAGTCTTTGATGGTGCATGTCACCTCAAAAATTATTCTTTCTTTTTATCACTTACCTACTCGAGGACGAGTAGGAGTTAAGCTTGGGGATGTTGATACATTGCAAATGTATCTATAATTTTTGATGTTCCATGCTTGGTTTTATCCACTTTCTTGTGTTTTGTCCACACTTTGGAGTACTTTTCATATGATTTCTTGGACTAACCTATTAACAAGAGCCACAGTGCCAGCTGCCTGTTTTCTGCTGTTTTTGGTTCCAGGAAAGTCAGAAAATGCATATTCTCGGAATTGGACGGGACAAAAGCCAAAGTGCCTATTTTTCCAGAAGTCATCAGATGCCAGAATACGAGACGGAGAAGGGCTGAGGGCCGGCCACACCACCTGGCCGCACGGCCAGGCCTGGACCGCGCCAGGGGGTGGTCTGGCCGACCCCATCACCCCCTCGGCCTCTCATTCTACCTATAAGATGCCCTCGGGACGAAAACCCTAAGTGCCCGGTCAAAAATCCACAAAAGAGTCCGTAGCCGCCGTCATCTCCATACCTAGATCGGGAGGGATCTGAAGCTCTTCCCGGCACCTTGCCGGAGAGGGGAATTCACCCTGGAGGCCTTCTTCATCACCATGCAAGCCTCCGGTGTGATGTGTGAGTAGTTCATCCTTGGAATACGGATCCATGTAGTAGCTAGATGGCTGGTTCTCCTCCTTTGTGCTTTCATGTCTAGATCTTGTGAGTTCCGTTCATGATCAAGATCATCTATTTGTAATTTTGCATGTTGTGTTTGCGGGGATCCGCTGGATATTGAGATGCTATTTTAGATTGATTAGTGATTCTATCATGTATTTGTTATTTGTGATCTTGCATGCTTTCCATTGCTAGTAGCTATCTTGGCCAAGTAGATGCTAGCAACTCCAAGAGTTAGTATTTATGCTCGATAGGGGGTTCATGCCTCTGGTAATCTGGGGAAGTGACAGAAATCTCTAAGGTACTAGATGTGCTGTTGCTACTAGGGAGAAAACAACAATCCTTTGTTCATAGAACAATCGTATTGTTTACTTTACATGAAGTTCGTAAAGCAATAATCTGTTGCTTGCAACTTAATACTGGAGGGGGTTCGGATGATAACCTGAAGGTGGATTATTATTCATAGATGCAGTTGGATGGCGGTCTATGTATAATGTTGTAATGCCCATTCAAGTCTCAAAGGAGTCAAGATGATTAGTATATGCATGTATTGCTTTCTCGATGTTTGTCAATTGCCCCACTATAATTTGTTCACCCAGCATGTTATCTATCTAAGGAGAGCCACCTCTAGTGAACTATGGATCCCGGTCCTTTTTCTTTACATACAATCTACAAACTGTTTACTGCTTTGTGTTTACTTTCTGCAAACTTTTACTTCTTTCCATTTGATACGTTTAATCCTTTGTTTTCAGCAAAACACGGTAAGATTGGCAACCTCATCGCAAGTTGGGGACAAAGTTATGTGGTTGTGTTGTGCAGGTCTCCATGTTGCTACTAGCACCAATAGTGCGCCCTGCCAAGGCTCAGCTAGCAACACCTTTGGGGTGTTTCCTTGCTCCTACTGGTTCGATTAAACCTCGGTTTCATAACTCAGGGAGACTTCTGCTGTGCTCATCATACCTTCCTATTGGGGTTCCCAACGAGCTCTACATCAACACCGCACCAGCATTTTTCTGGCGCCGTACACTGAGCCATCATGTGGTCATGTGGATCAATGTGGTTTAGGAAAAGAACACATGCAATAACTTTAGTGGCTAAATGTGGTTTAGGAAAAGAACACATGGAATGACTCCAGGGACTCCATGTGTCAAACCATGGTCATCGAGACCAAAAACAATTAGGAAAGCATCTTCCACATTGCATGTTGCACTAGTGTAGCCGAAGTTGCATCACAGAATCCACTGGAGTGTGTGTGGTCATGTGGATCAATGAGGTTTAGGAAAAGAACACATGCAATGACTCTAGGGGATCAATGTGGTTTAGGAAAAGAACACATGCAATCAATCTAGGGGATAAATGTGGTTTAGGAAATAAACACATGCAATGACTCTGGGACTCCATGTGTCAAACCAAAAACACATAGGAAAGCAGATTCCACATTGCATATTGCACCAGTGTGGCAGAAGTTGCATCATAAAATCCTTTGGAGTGTGTGTGATCATGTGGATCAATGTATTTTACGAAAAGAACACATGCAATGACTGTAGGGCATCAATGTGGTTTAGAAAAAGAACACATGCAATGACTCTATGGGAACAATATGTCAATCCGCCGTCATAGAGACTCAAAACACATAGGAAAGTAGCTTCCACATTGCATGTTGCACTAGTATGGCAGAAGTAGCATCACCGAATCCACTCGAGTGTGTGTGGTCATGTGGATCAATGTGGTTTAGGAAAAGAACACATGCAATAACTCTAGTGGATCAATGTGGTTTAGGAAAAGAACAAATGCAATGACTCTAGGGGAGCAATGTGTCAAACTGTGGTCACATAGACAAAAAACACATAGGAAAGCAGCTTCCACATTGCATGTTGCACCAGCATGGCAGAAGTTGCATCATAGAATCTACTAGAGTGTGTGTGGTCATGTGGATCAATGTGGTTCAGGAAAACAACACATGCAAGGACTCTAGTGGATCAATGTGGTTTAGGAAAAGAACACAAGCAATGACTCTAGGGGATCAATGTGGTTTAGGAAAAGAACACATGCAATGACTCTAGGGACTCAATGTGTCAAATCATGGTCACAGACAACATAAACACATAGGAAAGCAGTTTCCACATTGCATGTTGCACCAGTGTGGCAAAAGTTACATCACAGAATCCACTAGAGTGTGTGTGGTCATGTGGATCAATATGGTTTAGGAAAAGAACACATGCAATGACTCTAGTGGATTAGTGTAGTTTAGGAAAAGCACAGTCGCAATAACTCTAGAGGATCAATATGTCAAACCATGGTCACAGAGACCAAAAACACATAGGAAAGCAGCTTCCACGTTGCATGTTGCACCAGTATGGCAGAAGTTGCGTCACATAATCCTCTAGAGTGTGTGTGGTCATCTGGATCAATGTGGTTTAGGAAAAGAACACATGCAATGACTCTAGTGGATCATTGTGGTTTAGGAAAAAACACATGCAATGACTCTAGGGAATCAACGTGGTTTAGTAAAAGAACACATGCAATGACTCTAGGGACTCCATTAGTCAAATCATGGTCACAGAGAACAAGAACACTTAGGAAAGCAACTTCCACATTGCATATTGGACCAGTGTGGCCGAAGTTGCATCATAGAATCCACTAGAGTGTGTGTGGTCATGTGGATCAATGTGGTTTACAAAAAGAACACATGCAATTACTATAGGGGATCAATGTGGTTTAGGAAAATAATACATGCATTGACTCTATGGGATCAACATGTCAATCTATGGTCACAGAGACTCAAAATACATAGGAAAGTAGCTTCCACATTGCATGTTGCACTAGTATGGCAGAAGTTGCTTCACAGAATCCACTGGAGTGCGTGTGGACATGTGGATCAATGTGGTTTAGGAAAAGAACACATGCAATAACTCAAGTGGATAAATGTGGTGTAGGAAAAGAACACATGCAATGACTACAGGGACTCCATTTGTCAAACCCTGGTCACCGAGACCAAAAACACTTAGGAAAGCATCTTCCACATTGCATGTTGCACCAGTGTGGCCAAAGTTGCATCACAGAATCCACTGGAGTGTGTGTGGTCATGTGGATCAATGAGGTTTAGGAAAAGAACACATGCACTGACTCTAGGGGATCAATGTGGTTTAGGAAAAGAACACATGCAATGACTCTAGGGGATAAATGTGGTTTAGGAAATAAACACATGCAATGACTCTAGGACTCCATGTGTCAAACCATGGTCATAGAGACCAAAAACACATAGGAAAGCGGATTCCACATTGCATATTACACCAGTGTGGCAGAAGTTGCATCATAGAATCCTTTGGAGTGTGTGTGGTCATGTGGATCAATGTATTTTACGAAAAGGACACATGCAATGATTGTAGGGCATCAATGTGTTTTAGGAAAAGAACACATGTAATGACTCTATGGGAACAATATGTCAATCCGTGGTCATAGAGGCTCAAAACACATAGGAAAGTAGCTTCCACATTGCATGTTGCACTAGTATGGCAGAAGTTGCATCACAGAATCAACTGGAGTGTGTGTGGTGATGTGGATCAATGTGGTTTAGGAAAAGAACACATGCAATAACTCTAGTGGATCAATGTGGTTTAGGAAAAGAACAAATGTAATGACTCTAGGGGACCAATGTGTCAAACAGTGGTCATAGAGACAAAAAACACATAGGAAAGCAGCTTCCACATTGCATGTTGCACCAGCATGGCAGAAGTTGCATCACAGAATCTACTAGAGTGTGTGTGGTCATGTGGATCAATGTGGTTCAGGAAAACAACACATGGAATGACTCTAGTGGATCAATGTGGTTGAGGAAAAGAACACAAGCAATGACTCTAGGGGATCAATGTGGTTTAGGAAAAGAACACATGCAATGACTCTAGGGACTCAATGTGTCAAATCGTGGTCACAGAGAACAAAAACACATAGGAAAGCAGTTTCCACATTGCATGTTGCACCAGTGTGGCAAAAGTTACATCATAGAATCCACTAGAGTGTGTGTGGTCATGTTGATCAATGTCATTTAGGAAAACCACACATGCAATGACTAGTGGATCAGTGTAGTTTAGGAAAAGAACACATGCAATGACTCTAGTGGATCAATGTGTCAAACCATGGTCATAGACACAAAAAACTCATAGGAAAGTAGCATCCACATTGCATGTTGCACCAGCATGGCAGAAGTTGCATCACATAATCTACTGGAGTGTGTGTGCTCATGTGGATCAATGTGGTTTAGGAAAACAATACATGTAATGAATCTAGTGGATCGATGTGGTTTAGGAAAAGAACGCAAGCAATGACTCTAGGGGATCAATGTGGTTTAGGAAAAGAACACATGAAATGACTCTAGGGACTCAATGTGTCAAATCATGGTCACAGAGAATAAAAATACATAGGAAAGCAGTTTCCACATTGCATGTTGAACCAGTGTGGCAGAAGATGCATCATAGAATCCACTAGAATATGTGTGGTCATGTGGATCAATGTGGTTTAAAAAAGAACACATGCAATGACTCGAGTGGATCAATATATCAAACCATGGTCACAGAGACCAAAAACACATAGGAAAGCAGGTTCCATATTGCATGTTGCACCAGTATGGCAGAAGTTGCATCACAAAATCTACTGGAGTGTGTGTGTTCATGTGGATCGATGTGGTTTAGCAAAAGAACACATGAAATGACTCTAGTGCATCATTGAGGTTTAGGAAAAGAACACATGCAGTGACTCTAGGGGATCAATGTGGTTTAGGAAAAGAACACATGCAATGACTCCGGGGACTCCATGTGTCAAACCATCATCACAGAGACCAAAAACACTTAGGAAAGCAGCTTCCACATTGCACGTTTCCCCAGTATGCCTGAAGTTGCATCATAGAATCCACTGGAGTGTGTGTGGTCATGAGAATCAATGTGGTTTAGGAAAAGAACACATGTAATGACTCTAGGGGATCAATGTGGTTTAGGAAAATAACATATGCAATGACTCTAGAGGATAAATGTGGTTTAGGAAATACACACATGCAATGACTCTAGGGAGTCCATGTGTCAAACCATGGTCACAGAGACCAAAAATACATAGGAAAGCAGATTCCACATTGCATATTGCACCAGTGTGGCAGAAGTTGCATCATAGAATCCACTTGAGTGTGTGTGGTCATGTGGATCATTGTGGTTTACGAAATCAACACATGCAATGACTGTAGGGATCAATGTGGTTTAGGAAAAGTACACATGCAATGACTCTATGTGATCAACATGTCAGTCTATGGTAATAGAGACTCAAAACTCATAGGAAAGTACTTCCACATTGCATGTTGCACTAGTGTGGCAGAAGTTGCATCACAGAATCCACTGGAGTGTGTGTGGTCATGTGGATCAATGTGGTTTAGGAAAAGAACACATGTAATAAATCTAGTGGATCAATGTTGTTTAGGAAATGAAAACATGCAATGACTCCAGGGGATCAATGTGTCAAACCATGGTCATAGACACAAAAAACACATAGGAAAGTAGCGTCCACATTGCATGTTGCACCAGCATGGGAGAAGTTGCATCACATAATCTACTGGAGTGTGTGTGGTCATGTGGATCAATGTGGTTTAGGAAAACAATACATGTAATGAATCTAGTGGTTCAATGTGGTTTAGTAAAAGAACACAAGCAATGACTCTAGGCGAACAATATGGTTTAGGAGAAGAACACATGCATTGGCTCTAGGGACTCCATGTGTCAAATCATGGTCACAGAGAACAAAAACACATAGGAAAGCAGTTTCCACATTGCATGTTGCACCAGTGTGGTAGAAGGTGCATCACCGAATCCACAAGAGTCCGTGTGGTCATGTGGATCAATGTGGTTTAGGAAAAGAACACATGCAATGACTCTAGTGGATCAGTGTAGTTTAGGAAAGAACACATGCAATAACTCTAAAGGATCAATATGTCAAACCATGGTCAAAGAGACCAAAAGCACAGAGGAAAGCAGCGTCCACATTGCATGTTGCACCAGTATGGCAGAAGTTGCATCATAGAATCTACTGGAGTGTGTGTGGTCATATGGATCAATGTGGTTTAGAAAAAGAACACATGCAATGACTCTAGTGGATCATTGTGGTTTAGGAAAATAGCAGATGCAATGACTCTAGGGGATCAACGTGGTTTAGGAAAAGAACACATGTAATGACTCTAGGGACTCCATTAGTCAAATCATGGTCACAGAGACTAAAGCCACTTAGGAAAGAAGCTTCTAAATTGCATGTTTGACTAGTGTGGCCAAAGTTGAATCACAGAATCCACAGGCGTGTGTGTGCTCATGTGGATGAATATGGTTTAGGTAGAGAACACATGCAATGACTCTAGTGGATCAATGTGGTTTAACAAAAGAACACATGCAATGACTTTAGGGGATCAATGTGGTATAGGAAAAGAACACATACAATGACTCTAGGGACTCCATCTGTCAAACCATTGTCACAGAGACCAAAAACACTTAGGAAAGCAGCTTCCAGATTGCATGTTGCACCAGTGTGGCAGAATATGCATCATAGAATCCACTGGAGTGTGCGTGGTCATGTGGATCAATGTGGTTTAGGAAAATAACACATGAAATGACTCTAGGGGATCAATGTAGTTTAGGAAAAGAACACATGCAATGACTCTACGGGATCAACGTGGTTTCTGAAAAGAACACGTGCAATGACTATGGGATCAACATGTCAAACCATGGGCATAGAGACTTAAAACACATAGGAAAGCAACTTACGCATTGCATGTTGCACTAGTGTGGTAGAAGTTGCATCACAAAATCCACTAGAGTGTGTGTGATCATGTGGATCAATGTGGTTTAGGAGAAGAACACATGCATAACTCTAGTGGATTAATGTGGTATAGGAAAAGAACACATGCAATGACTGTAGGGAATCAATGTGTCAAACCGGGGTCATAGAGACAAAAAACAGATAGGAAATCACCTTCCACATTGCATGTTGCACTTCCATGGCAGAAGTTGCATTACAGAATCTACTAGAGTGTGTGTGGTCATGTGGATCAATGTGGTTCACGAAAAGAACACATGCAAGGATTCTAGTGGATCAATGTGGTTTAGGAAAAGAACACGCGCAATGACTCTAGGGGATCAATGTGGTTTATGAAAAGAACACATGCAATGACTCTAGGGACTCCATGTGTGCAATCATGGTCATAGAGTACAAAAACACATAGGAAAGCAATTTCCACATTGCATGTTGCACCAGTGTGGAAGAAGTTGCATCACGAAATCCACTAGACTGTGTATGGTCATGTGGATCAATGTGGTTTAGGAAAAGAACACATGCAATGACTCTAGGGGCTCAATGTGGTTTAGGAAAAGAACACATGCAATGACTCTACGGGATCAATGTGGTTTTGGAAAACAACACATGGAATGACTATGGGATCAACATGTCAAACCATGGTCACATACACTAACAACACATAGGAAAGAAGCTTACACATTGCATGTTGCACTAGTGTGGTAGAAGTTGCATCACAGAATCCACTCGAGTGTGTGTGGTCATGTGGATCAATGTGGTTTAGGAGAATAACACATGCAATAACTCTAGTGGTTTAATGTGTCTTGGGAAATGAATACATGCAATGACTCTAGGGGATGAATGTGTCAAACTGTGGTCACAGAGACCAAAAACACATAGGAAAGCAGCTTCCACATTGCATGTTGCACCAGCATGGAAGAAGTTGGATCACAAAATCTACTGGACTGTGTGTGGGCGTGTGGATCAATGCGGTTTAGGAAAAGAACACATGAAATGACTCTAGTGGATGAATGTGGTTTAGCAAAAGAACACACATAATGACTCTTGGGGATCTATGTGGTTTAGGAAAAAAACGCATCCAATGACTCTAGGGATTCCATGTGTCAAACCATGGTCACAGAGACCAAAAACACTTAGAAAAGTAGCTTCCACATTGAATGTTGCACCACTGTGGCAGAAGTTGCATCATAGAATCCACTTGAGTGTGTGTGGTCATGTGGATCAATGTGGTTTAGGAAAAGAACACATGCAATGACTCTAGGGGATCAAGGTGGTTTAGGAAAAGAACACGTGCAATGACTCTATGGGATCAACATGTGAAACCATGGCCACAGAGACTAAAAACACATAGGAAAATAACTTCCACATTGCATGTTGCACTAGTGTGGCAGAAGTTGCATCACAAAATCCACTGGAGTGTGTGTGGTCATGTAGATCAATGTGGTTTAGGAAAAGAACACATGCAATGACTCTAGTGGATCAATGTGGTTTAACAAAAGAACACATGCAATGACTCTAGGGGATCAATGTGGTTTAGGAAAAGAACACATGCAATGACTCTAGGGACTCCATGTGTCAAACCATGGTCACAGAGACCAAAAACACTTAGGAAATTAGCTTCCAGATTGCATGTTGCACCAGTGTGGCAGAAGATGCATCGTAGAATCCACTGGAGTGTGCGTGGTCATGTGGATCAATGTGGTTTAGGAAAAGAACACATGCAATGACCCTAGGGGATCAATGTAGTTTAGGAAAAGAACACATGCAATGACTCTATGGGATCAACGTGGTTTCGGAAAAGAACACGTGCAATGAGTATGGGATCAACATGTCAAACCATGGGCATAGAGACTAAAAACACATAGGAAAGCTGCTTACACATTGCATGTTGCACTAGTGTGGTAGAAGTTACATCACAAAATCCACTGGAGTGTGTGTGGTCATGTGGATCAATGTGGTTTAGGAGAAGAACACATGCAATAACTCTAGTGGATTAATGTGGTATAGGAAAAGAACACATGAATGGCTGTAGGGAATCAATGTGTCAAACCGTGGTCACAGAGACAAAAATAGATAGGAAAGCACCTTCCACATTGCATGTTGCACCTGCATGGCAGAAGTTGCATTACAGAATCTACTAGAGTGTGTGTGGTCATGTGGATCAATGTGGTTCACAAAAAGAACACATGCAAGGATTCTAGTGGATCAATGTGGTTTAGGAAAAGAACATGTGCAATGACTCTAGGGGATCAATGTGGTTTATGAAAAGAACACATGCAATGACTCTAGGGAATCCATCTATAAAATCATGGTCATAGAGAACAAAAACACATAGGAAAGCAGTTTCCACATTGCATGTTGCACCAGTGTGGAAGAAGTTGCATCATAGAATCCACTGCAGTGTGTGTGGTCATGTGGATCAATGTGGTTTAGGAAAAGAACACATGCAATGACTCTAGGGGATCAATGTGGTTTAGGAAATAAACACATGCAATGACTCTACAGGATCAATGTGGTTTCGGAAAACAACACATGGAATGACTATGGGATCAACATGTCAAAGCATGGTCACATAGACTACAAACACATAGGAAAGAAGCTTACACATTGCATGTTGCACTAGTGTGGCAGAAGTTGCATCACAGAATCCACCCGAGTATGTGTGGTCATGCGGATCAATGTGGTTTAGGAGAAGAACACATGCAATAACTCTAGTGGTTTAATGTGGCCTGGGAAAAGAATACATGCAATGACTCTAGGGGATGAATGTTTCAAACCGTGGTCACAGAGACCAAAAACATATAGGAAAGCAGCTTCCACATTGCATGTTGCACCAGTATGGAAGAAGTTGGATCACAAAATCTACTGGAGTGTGTGTGGGCATGTGGATCAATGTGGTTTAGGAAAAGAACACATGAAATGACTCTAGTGGATGAATGTGGTTTAGCAAAATAACACACATAATGTGTCTTGTGGATCTATGTGGTTTAGGAAAAAACACATGCAATGACTCTAGGGAGTTCATGTGTCAAACCATGGTCACAAAGACCAAAAACACTTAGAAAAGCAGCTTCCACATTGCATGTTGCACCAGTGTGGCAGAAGTTGCATCATAGAATCTACTGGAGTGTGTGTGGTGATGTGGATCAATGCGGTTTAGGAAAAGAACACATGCAATGACTCTAGGGGATCAATGTGGTTTAGGAAAATAACACGTGCAATGACTCTATGGGATCAACATGTGAAACCATGGTCATAGAGACTAAAAACACATAGGAAAATAGCTTCCACATTGCATGTTGCACTGGTGTGGCAGAAGTTGCATCACATAATCCACTGGAGTGTGTGTGGTCATGTGGATCAATGTGGTTTAGGAAAAGAACACATGCAATGACTCTAGTGGATCAATGTGGTTTAGCAAAACAACACATGCAATGACTCTAGGGGATCAATGTGGTTTAGGAAAAGAACACATGCAATGACTCTAGGGACTCCATGTGTCAAACCATGGTCATAGCAACCAAAAACACTTAGGAAAGCATCTCCACATTGCTTGTTGCACTAGTGTGGCAGAAGTTGCATCAGAGAATCCACTAGAGTGTTTGTGGTCATGGGGATCAATGTCAGTTAGGAGAAAAGAACACATGCAATGACTATACTGGATCAACTAGTTTAGGAAAGAACACATGCAATTACTCTAGGGGATCAATGCGGTTTAGGAAAAGAAGACATGCATTGACTCTAGGGACTCCATGTGTTAAACCATGGTCACAAAACCAAAAAACATAGGAGAGCAGATTCCACATTGCATGTTGAACAAGTGTGGTAGAAGTTGCATCACAGAATCCACTAAAGTGTGTCTGGCCATGTGGATCAATGTGGTTTAGGAAAAGAACACATGCAATGACTCTAGGGGATCAATGTGGTTTAGGAAAAGAACATATGCAATGACTCTATGGGATCAATATGTCAAACCATGGTCACAGAGACTAAAAACACATAGGAAAGCACCTTCGACATTGCATGTTGCACTAGTGTGGCAGAGGTTGGATCACAGAATCCACTGGACTATGTGTGGTCATTTGGATCAATGTGGTTTAGGAAAAGAACACATGCAATGACTCTAGTGGATCAATGTGGTTTAGGAAAAGAACACATGCAATGACTCTAGGGGATCAATTTGTCAAACCATGGTCACGGAGACCAAAGACACATAGGAAAGTATCTTCCACATTGCATGTTGCACCAGAAGTTGCATCGAGAATCTACTGGTGTGTGTGCTCATGTGGATCAATGTGGTTTAGGAAAAGAACGCATGTTGTCGGGGGAAGACCCCCGGGTAGGCCAAGCCAGGCTCAACTGGCCGCTCCAGGGAGTCTCGGCCGATTAGCCATAGGAAAAAGTACCACAACCGGGTGGACAGCTCCATCCAGTCCGCCATCAAAATTTCCCGGATGGCCCGTCTAGCCAGGTGACCAGAAGAGTCGGCTGGGTGGCCACCTCTACCCGGCTGCCCTGGATCCATTGGCCAAATATGCGGAGGGGGTGATGTTCCTTGCTGAGCACACCCCTGACTAGACAGGCTAGCATGCCACCCTAGCAGCACTGCAAGATGAGGGCACCAAAGCGCCAAGGCGGGATGCTGATGAGTAAAGCACCGGCTGATGGATAAAGCGCCAAGCTGATGAATAAAGCATCAGGTGAAGCCCAAAGTAACCGCGCTGGGACACTGTAGTGTTATCCCCCTGTATTTAAGGCTTGACTAGGTCTTGGGCCACCGGCTGGTCCCGTCCAGCCGACCTGCTTTGTAAACCCGAAGCCCAAACAATAAACCCTAGATCCCACACTATAACCTACTTGTCCTAGCCAATATATAAGGGGTAGTGCTAGGGTTCTAGGTAGACAATTACAAGTTACAGGTTCTCTAGATTCCACAAGTTCAGTAGTTCATCTTCCTCTAGCTCTCCATAGTAGCTAGGGAAACATCTCAAGGAGCACTTCTACTGAGCACTTGTTCCCCATATAGTAGATCCATGCAGGAGTAGGATTTTTACCTCATCTAGAGGGCTCCGTACCTGGGTACATCGTTGTGTTGGTAGTATTTGTGCCCAACCCGTTGTGAGTAGCCACTGATAGCATCCTGATTGTCCCCTTCATGCCATCACCGATGGAACTACCGTGTTCCACACCACGACAATTGGTGCCCACCGTGAGGCAGAGCACTTCGGCTGGGGTCATCTTTCGCATGGGACTTCCACTCATCGCCGGTGAACGATTTGCCTCTGGCCTTGTCCTCACCTTCGACTCATTCGACTGTGTCATCGACAATGCATCCTGCTTCAACGGGGAAACCTTCCCAAGTGGCGGCTCTGTCATGTACTTCGACGAGAATCATGTCTACATCGCCATCGTCGCAGAGGCCTTCCCTCGCGAGGTCATCGCCATTTTTGGTGCACCGCCTGGTTTCTCCGCCCTACGCCTCGCCAGCGGCAACGTCGAGGTCATGATGGCTGGTTCGGGCGAAGGCTGTCGCCCGCCTCTGGAGCACAACACAGGCGCCAGAAATGCTGCTCCGTGCGAGCAAGATCCGGACCTGATGACTGCCTCCATCCAAAACCTTTGCATCCCCGTCTCTACCGAGGTGGACCCAGCAACTGCCGCGGCTACACTGGAAGCCACACGCTAGGACCTCCTAGAGGAAGCCAGCAAGGTTGCTGCCCACCAATGCCGCCTAGATAGGAGCATGCGTGAGTACAACACCATGCACGACTTCTCCCACTTACCCGGTGCAAACCGGCAGATTCCGCCCCAGGGACGTAACCTGGGGTCGAAGCTAGACCATGCTGCTGACTCGCGTGTCCTCGAGGCTCAGCCGGTTTACAGTACTCCAGCCAAGAACATGAGAGCCGCAGAAGCAGCCATCGCCGAGCTAAGCCACCCGGAGGGTGATGAGCTGCGTCACTAGGAGGCACGCATTCAAATCCTCGTCACCACGGCCAACAGGCAACAGTCCGAGGCAGGCACAAGCCTCGGAGGAAATAGCAAGAGCCAACAGCCTCGCTAGATAGTGGATCCAGCTGTAGGCAGTAGCAAGGCCTCCTCCCCGAACGGCACAAAGCAGAACAGCCTTCCACGCGGCAAATCATTCAGCCGTGGGAAAACCCACGCGACGTCGTAGCCGTCACCAACAGGAACCGTGATCTGGCTAACGGAGCTGGAAGAAGCAACACGCCACCCAAGTCTCGCCTTTCGGGCCGGCTTGGCCCACTCAAGCCAGAAGAGCCACGGGACGCACGCGCACGCACCGACCAGTTGGTCTATTCGCGTGTGCTAGAATAAGAAAGTCCGTCTGGCCCAAGATGTTTTGGACCACGCTTCCGGAATGAACCTTTTCCAAAGGGATTTTCACTCCCATGGGACACGCAGAAGTACAATGGCATGGTCAAGCCGGAGGACTGGCTGGTGGACTACACCACCGTGGTGGGCATCTCAAGTGGAAATCACCGGGTAGATGTGTGTCGCCCCCCTCATTCTCCTCGACTTGGCTAGAACATGGCTCAATAGCCTCCCCGACAACAACATCAACGCTTGGATCGACTTCGAGCAGGCATTTGTCCACAACTTCACTGGAACCTACAACCTCCCAGGTCGCCCAGACATGCTCGCCCTCTGCATTTAGGGCAAGGATGAGACCGATCGCTCCTACATCACCCGGTGGACAAGCATGCACAACTCCTGCGAGGGGGTGCGCGAGCACCGGGCAGTCGACTTCTTCATCAACGTCTACAAAGACGGCACCATGCTAAAGCACAGGATCTGTTAGGTGGAACCCGACACCATGGCCAAGACCATGGCCATCATGGACAAGTACACCACCGCCGACGTGGCAATGAAGAGATCCATCCGGGTAGACAACCTGGGGCAGATCATCGTGGATGTCTCCATGGACCGACGCCAGCCAGACGAAAACAACAACTCTAGGCGGCATGATAACCACCCCGACAAGAGTAAGGATGAACAGTTGGATAACCAATATTGTTCTAGGGAGGTGGCAGAAGCCTGATGATCAGCTGGCTTGGCCCAAGTACACCATCGAATCGATGCTTGATGGCCCGTGCAAGTTCCAAAGTGGCAGAAACAAGTCGGCTACGCATACCACGACATCCTGGGACGCACATCGCTCACCAAGTTCATGGCGGTGCCGCACTATGCATACCTGCAGATGAAGCTCCCCGGGACAAAGGGAGTAATCACCATCACTAGCGACTACATGAGGTCGGTGTAATGTGCCACTGACGGCTCCAAGATAGCCGAGGCCATGATAATCATGGAAGAGAAGCGCATCATCATGTAGAACGTGGTGGCCCTATAGGCGGACATGCTGATTAGCGACCCAAAGCCAGCCGGAGAGGCGCAGTTCAAGCCATCAAAGGGCACCAAGAAGATCCTGCTCAATGAGACTGAGCCAAACAAGTTCGTCCTGGTCCGAGACGACCTTGACAACAAATAGGAAAGCACACTCATCAACTTCCTCCATGAGAATCGGGATATCTTCGCATGGTCCCCAAAGGACATGCCTGGTGTTTCGAGGGAGCTCGCCGAGAACTCTTTACATGTTAGGCCAGATGCAAAGTCGGTCAAAAAATCACTACACCGCTTCACTAATGAGAAGAGAAGAATCATTGGTGAGGAAATCACCCGGCTTCTCGCAGCCAGATACATCATGGAGGTTTTCCACTCGGAATGGCTGGCAAACCTATTACTAGTGCTGAAAAAGAACAAAACTTGGCGCATGTGTGTTGACTACACCAGCCTCAACAAAGAATTCCCCAAAGATCCATTCGCCCTACCAAGGATAGATCAAGTGATCGACTCTGCGACCGGCTGCGAGCTGTTGTTGTTTCTGGATGCATACTCCAGCTACCACCAGATCCAGCTGAACCCCGCTGATCACATAAAGACAACATTCATCACCCCGTATGGGGCTTACAGCTACACCACCATGCCATTTGGACTATAAAATGTAGGTGCCACGTACCAACACTGCATGCGGAAGTTCCTGCAATCGCAGATCGGCAAAAACATGCATGCCTACATCGATGACGTGGTGGTCAAGAAAAAGGAGCAGAGGACACTCCTCGAAGACCTGAAGGAAATACTCGCCAACCTCCGTCGGTTCCAGATGAAGCTGAACCCAGAGAAGTGCATATTTGTCGTTCCAACCGGCCAGCTCCTCGGTTTCCTCGTGTCAGAATGTGGAATCGAGGCCAACCCAGAGAAGATCGGCGCAATCGGGCCCATGTAGTTGCCATAGAACCTGCACGACATGTAGAAGTTCACCGGGTGCCTAGCCTCCCTTAGCTGATTTGTCAGCCAGCTGGGCGAGAAGGCACTCCCCCTATACCAGCTCATGAATAAAACGGACAAGTTCGTCTGGACGGCGTAGGAAGATGAGGCCTTCCGCGACCTCAAACACATGTTGTCCTCTCCACCAATACTAGCGGCCCCCACTGCAAAAGAGCCAATGCTGATGTACATCACAACTACCAACCGGGTCGTCAGCGTCGTGCTGGTGGTTGAAAGGCTAGAGGAAGGAAAGGCGCAGCCGGTCCAGCGCCCAGTATACTACCTGCGTGAGGTACTCTCACTGTCAAAGCAGAACTACTGTCACTACCAGAAGCTGGTGTATGGCATATACATGGCCACCAAGAAACTGAAGCACTACTTCCAAGAGCACTCCATCCAGGTAGTGGCGCCAGCCTCCCTTTCGGAGATCATCGACAATAGAGACGCCACCGGCCGAGTGGCAAAGTGGGCAATAGAGCTCACCGCACACTACATCCGGTACGAGCCAAGGATGGCAATCAAGTCCCAGGCACTGGCAGATTTCCTCGTCGACTGGGCAGAGACGTAGTACCTGCCTTCATGCCCTGACTTGATGCACTGGAAGCTACACTTCGACGGCTTCAAGATGTACGGGGGACTTGGAGACGGAGTCATCATCTCCTCTCCAAAAGGAGACCGGCTGGAGTATGTGCTGCAGATCCACTTTCGTGCATCCAACAACGTCTCCATGTATAAAGCGCTCATCCATGGCCTAAAGATGGCAAAAGAAATCGGCATCAGGCACATCCTATGTTTTGGCGACTCAGACCTAGTGGTGCAGCATGTATTAGGCGATTGGGACGCCAAGGATGCAAACATAGAACTATACCGCTTCTTCGTACAAGAGCTATGCGCCTGTTTTGAAGGATGCGAGTTTCACCATGTGCCTCGCGTAAACAACGAAGCCGTGGACCCACTCGCCAATGTTGGGTCAACAAGAGCAGCAATTCCGCCTGGAGTTTCCCTTGAATATCTACACAGGCCCTCCACCACGCCATCTCTAGAATCCAACTCCATCATACTGGATGCAGACCCGGGGACTGCCGACTCCAAGCAACTTGAAGCTGCAACTAAGGCCCCGGGGACTACCGCGCCACACTCGGGGACTGTTGCACCACACTCGGGGACTGCCGCCTCCATCTCAGGGACTATCTAGTCGAAGTCCGCGACACTCCTAGCCAACTACAGCAGCATGGGGACTGCCGGCTCAGCTCTCCCTCCCGGCAGGCCACCCGACGAGCCTGAACCGACCGGGTGTGAGGAAATCAAGTTGATCATGGAGACAGTGTGCGCCTTCCGGGTAACACCTCAATGGGGAAAGCCATTCATGAACTTCTTGGCTAAAGGGGAGCTGCCTGATGAAGAGGTTGAGGCAAGGCAAGTGAAGTATAGGGCAAGTGCGTACACCATCATCAACGACGAGCTATACAAGCACAGTGTTGGAGGAATCTAACAGCGTTGCATGAGCCAAGAAGAAGGAATTAGGCTGCTAGTGGACATTCACCAAGGCGAGTGCGGTCACCACGCATCGTCACGAGCCATAGTGGCAAAGGCGTTCCACAAGTTTTATTGACCCATGGTGCTGGAAGAGGCCAAGCAGCTGGTGAAGGCGTGTAATGGATGCCAGTGGTTTTCCCAGCCGAAATACACCCCGTCAGCGACACTCAAGACAATCCCCATCACCTGGCCATTTGCCGTCTAGGGTTTGTATATGGTGGGCCCCTTCAAGACAGCGTGATCCAGCATGACGCACCTGCTGGTGGACATGGACAAGTTCACCAAGTGGATTGAGGCAAAGGCAATCAAGAAGCTGGATGGGCCGACAGTGGTCAAGTTCTTAACCGACATAATCACACGTTTCGGCTACCTCAATAGCATCATCACTGACAATAGCACAAACTTCGCCAAAGGGGCCTTCGCGCGCTTCTGTAGAGACAAAGGTATTCGCCTGGACCTAGCCTCTGTCGCACACCCCCAGTCCAACAGGTAGTGTGAGCGAGCAAACGGTCTGGTCTTAGACGGAATCAAGCCACGCCTGATCGAGCCACTGATGAGATCCCCCGGAAGCTGGATAGAAGACCTGTCGGCTGTGCTATGGAGCCCGCGCACCATGCCAAACTACTCCACTGGCTACACACCATTCTTCCTCATCTACGGAGCAGAGGCGGTCCTGCCAACTGACCTCGAGTTCGACGCACCCCGGAAGCTGTTATACACTGAGCAGCAGGACAAGGAAGCACGTGAGGATAGCATCGACCTCCTAGAAGAGGTACGAGAACTAGCCTTGTCTAGTGCCGCCATCTACCAGCAGAACCTACGCCGCTACCATGTGAGCCGGATCCACAATGTCTCATTTCAAGAGGGCGATCTAGTCCTGTGGCTGGTACAAGAAACCAAGGGGAAGCAGAAGTTGTCTCCACCTTGGGAGGGGCTATACATCATCAGCAGAGCGCTACAGAACAACTCATACTACCTCATCGACACCCTCCAGCCAGCAAAGAACAAGATGGACCGCTCCGACGAAGAAACCGAGGGCCCGTGGAACACGAACCTGCTTCGCCCATTTTACACCTGAATAAAAACACATGTATCTTACTTTTATGTAATGAACAAGTTGAGGAGCCTTGACACAGTCTCGGGGACTCCGTAATCATTTGGCATTCTCTGCTGCATAATTTGATGTTTTTTGGCTGCATTATTTCTAACCCTGGATCTGGCAGTCTCCCCCGGGGACTCGCTGGATGGCCCAGACGGCCACGCATTCTAGAAGGCAAAGTACTGTATGCGGTTCTAAGGGTTTCCTCTTTGAGTCCGGCTGCAGACTGCAAGCCAGCTGACAGACACGGCAAGAGAATAAAACTCGAAGACCCATATAGGAAAAGTCCTAAGGAAAACAATAACGTCTGGATATTTCGGTTGCGCTTGCTTGCTCGAGGCCGATAGCCAAAATTCGAAGTATTGTGCAGTACGCCAACTAGCCAACCCTTTGACACCGGCTCACGGCTGGCAAGGGCACAGCTCGAACGACCAATGCTCACTAAGAAAAGGACTAAGTTATTAGTTTCACGTGAAACATCAAAGTTTTCAACCAAACGAACAACTACATACTATATTTCTCCTATGCATATCTAATGCACAAACCATTGCTTGTGTTTCGTCTTTGCATGGGCCAGAGTACCAGATCTGGATGCCAATCGCCTCCCAAACGGCAGAAGAACCACTACAAGAAATGTGTTATTCTATGACCTTCTAATAGTGACCGTGGACAAATTCGTCATAGAGTTACAACGATTTCGCACTAGATGGTCGTAAGCCATTCGGGAGGTTCAAACTCTTAGAAAATTACGACGATTTTGCTTAGAAACGTCATAGTTTGATTAACTAAAATCATCATAATCTGGTGGATGTAGTATACAACGTTATTTGTAGCTCACTAAGACGGTTTAAAATCGTCATAGCGTCTAAATTAGGATATGTTGAAATGGGTTTGCCGACCACATCAACAATTACGCCTACGTGTTGTTTCTATGTGTCAGTTTTTAACTATCTGTCATATTCATATGTCAAATATCGGCGTACATGGCACTTTTTTTGAATCTACTACCATCACGACATAAAGATGCTATATCAGGAGATTTTTTTGGCTTGGTGAATATTTTCGCAAAAAGTAATCATCCGGGATTCGCGAACCCGTGACCAACAACCACAGATAACTACCACTTACTAACCACCACACCACTCGACACTTGTTGTCAATGTACTGCGATCGGACTTTATTATTTCTGTTCTCGAAGTTGGGCCTGGGCCTTAGTAGATGGACTCCACCTCTCATCATTTTTTTTCATTAAATTTTTCCGTCGCATGGGAGGAGCCCACCTACGCTTGGGTTGGCCTTGAATCGGTCCAGGCCAACTTGGTTGGTCCGCTAGGAGAGTATTTTTTCTTTCTTTCTTTTTTCTTTTTTCTGTTTTTTTAATTCTTTTATATCTTTTCTATAAGATGTCTAAAACAATTGATTTTTGTCTCCAAATTTTTATAAAATTTAGTAAGTCATCTTAGGGTGTTAATTATCAATATTTTAATTTTTTTAGTGGATTTAATAATCCGATATTAGTCCATAGAAGGAACAATATCATAATTCAAAATATGATTTTAAAATTAGGGTTTTTCTTCAAAATTGCGGGTGAGTGCAATGGATATCTAAAGAAACATGATATTATGAGCCTAAAAATAATTTTTGCAAAAAATCACGAGCATTAGATCATGTACCTGTAGTTCGAACCGGACCCACTTCCTCCTGATTCGACAGGAATTTGTCTTTTTCACCAAGGCTAGAAGAAAAGGTTTTAAAATCGCCGGTTGGGACATTGTTCATGTAAGGTGGTCTAGTATTTTTGAAAAATAGTGTGGTAGCATTTTTGAATTGAACATTTGGTGTTGCTTCACAAAACGCCCCGATTTTTGCACTCAAAAAATAGAAAATGGTTTTTCCGTGCGACGAAAATGAAAACTTCCTCCCGCAACATTGTTAGCCATCCCAAGATGCACATGCGTGCACAATATGGGCACATTATCACAAACTATGCCATGATTCTGGTCATAACATTGGTTGTTTGGCTTGAAAGCCATGAAACCTCGAACATGATAGGTCATTTTTGTGAAGGTTTTTTCGAGATGCAATCAATATACCAAGTTTGGTATTTTTCCTTGCAAGTATGTCACATAATATGATGCCACGCGAAGATTTTACATTGTTCGGATCATTTTTGATTTTTATGCCCGTTTCAAACTATGGTCAAAACAGCGGGCACAAAGGTTCTTAGATCGGGGCCGAGTCTTGCTAAACTTGCATTAGATCTCTAAAGAAACATGATATTATGAGCCTAAAAATAATTTTTGTAAAAAATCACGAGCATTAGATCATGTACCTGTAGTTCGAACCGGACCCACTTCCTACTAATTCGGTAGGAATTTGTCTTTTTCACCAGGGTTGGATGAAAAGGTTTTAAAATTGCCGGTTGGGACATTGTTCATGTGAGGTGGTCTAGTATTTTTGAAAAATGGTGTGGTAGCATTTTTGAATTGAACATTTGGGGTTGCTTCACAAAATGCCCCGATTTTGGCACTCGAAAAATAGAAAATAGTTTTTCCGTGTGATGAAAAGGAAAACTTCCTCCTGCAACATTGTTAGCCATCCCAAGATGCACATGCGTGCACAATATGGGCATATTATCACAAATTATACCATTCTTCTGGTCATAACATTGTCGTTTGACTTGAAAGCCATGAAACCTCGAACATGATAGGTCATTTCCGTGAAGGTTTTTTCGAGATGCAATCAATATACCAAGTTTTGTATTTTTCCTTGCAACTATGTCACATAATTTGATGCCACGTGAAGGTTTTACATTGCTCGGATTATTTTTGAATTTTTTTATGCTCGTTTCAAACTATGGTCAAAACGGCGGGAACGAAGGTTCTTAGCTCGGGGCCGAGCCTTGCTAAACCTGCATTGGATATCTAAAGAAACATGATATTATGAGCCTAAAAATGATTTTTGCAAAATATCACGAGCATTAGATCATGTACCTGTAGTTCGAACCGGACCCACTTCCTACTGATTCAGTAGGAATTTGTCTTTTTCACCAGGGGTGGATGGAAATATTTTAAAATCCCCGGTTGGAACATTTTTCATGTAAAGTGGTCTAGTATTTTTGAAAAATGCATTTGGTGTTGCTTTACAAAACGCCCCGTTTTTGGTACTCAGAAAATAAAAATGGGTTTTTTGTTCGACGAAAAGGAAAAGTTTCTCTGGTAACATTGTTTGCCATTCCAAGATACACATGTGTGCAGCATATCATGTCTATGCAACAGTTTTCTGTGTGGACTCTAGAGTGAGCGACACTTTGGTGGAAAAAACCCTATGACATCAACTCCAACCAATAAAATTACACGAAACAATCACCCAAGGATTGCCCATCTCAGCCTAATCTGGACATTCGAGCACATCCAACGGCCACCGAAGAAGCACACATCGCCAACCAACCTACCTCCACCTCCACAGTCCACCACATCCCACAAACTCCTAGCCCCGAGCCAGATCCGCTGCCAGCCACGCCCCTCTCGGCCCCAACCCTAATCTCTCCAACTCCGGATCGCCTCCCCTCACGTCGCCGATTCTCCCCTCTCACCCATCCACCGTCTCCCACCTCTCTCACCGGTTGAGCACCCTACACACACGATCCTCCACCGCCATTGATGCCTCGGAGACCACCCTCCCCACATGATCCTCTACCGCCAGACCCCTCCCTCGTCTCTGTGCCGCCACCCCACCCCACCCCACCCCCACCCCCACCCCATCACTCCCGATCACAATCACCGATTTCCGCTCACACGACATGCTGGATCACGCTGCTCTACACGGGCGACAGCGGCCCCGAGTATGGCGGCTCCAGCAGCCATCTGCCATATCCTCCTAGGAAGGGCCATAGACAAGACCTCATAGCGGCGTGGCCGCACAACTTCCCAAACCCTAGAGATCGAGCTACGATGACTCGTTTTGTGCTGTGAATTGTGTCAGGGCGGCAGAGGAGGAAATGTGGCCTTGGTCAAGGAGGAGGAGGAGGTGGTGCACATGGTGGATGCGGTGAAGCTGCTCGTGGAGCGCCGCCGAGAACAAGCGCCACATGAAGCTGGAGAAGCAACGCCCCGTCACGCATTAGGTGACTATTTTTAGCTGTGTAGTTGTCTGTACTCTAAGAAGCAAAGGCATTTCTGTGCAGGTGATATGTGTTCGATCTTGTTTGTGATCCCATTTTGCTTACTCCAATAATCTTGCTCGTTTGCTCTGTGATTTGTATTTGAGTATAGTTAACTGAATCTGTGAGATTCCTGAAAACTGACTGTGAATAAGGAGTAGTTGAGCTGCTGTAGGAGTAATACAAATTTTTCTCTGTAATATGGAGTTCTGTCATTTAAGGAACAACACAAAATCAATGAGTAGTTGAACTACTAAAAGAGTAGAATTAAAGGTTATAAAAAATGATCGAGAAATAATGGCTTGAGTTTATTTGATATCAAATGATCGACATGGAACTATTGGAATCAAATTGTCTCTTTCTTTTCCAATCAAAATAGAGTAGAAACCATGTGTACATCTTATTGTTTTCAGATTGGATTACTTTGCTGTGATGAAAACAAGTTAGTGTATATGCTCAAATTAATGGAGAAAATGAGATGCGACTGGATTGTGATTATTTCATCTTGTAGATATTGTTTCTACATGTTGTCTTGTACCAACCTTCTAGATTTTAATTGTTGACACTTGCATGTTTACAAGTTCAATTATGTGTAGTGCAGGATCATCTTAAAGAGAGACCTTGATCTGCTACAAAGGCATGATTGAACATTAGGTCTTCGGTAATGAATATTAGTTGATGGACCTGCCTTTTCTGTAGAATACGAAGTGCCACTACCTTTTGTGCAGAATACTTAGTGCTGTACTTGACAATCATAGTCGTGAACTTGTAGCAGAAATGTAATGACACTGCCATTGCTATTATATATACTTGAAAGTTAAATATATCCTTATATTCCCAGCACCACATCTATAACACTATATGCAATCAGTTTTATGCTTATCTTGTTTAAAAGACAACTATATTGAATCACCTATCTAGTATATAATCTGTTGTGATTCATTGACAGTATTGTCCCAATATAGCTTTGTACTTTGCTTGAATCTATATGTTCATCATGGTGTAAGTATTCCAAGCTAGTATTTAATGGGCCCTTATTTTACTTGTTTTGACCCACATCAGTAGCATCCTTGATGCTTACTGACACCTACCTCGCTTGGTTGTTCTCACATGCCTGATGGAGTTTGTCCTGGAGCACATCAACCCCAGTCATGGCACCAGATTCTCATTGTCGAGGTCAACGCTCCAATTGAAGCAACGATGGCTTCTATGGATTAGATAACTCTTCTGTCTATCTTGTTCTCTTTGTTACTTGGTTGCAATGCATTATTGTTGAGTCAATTCCCTATGGCATGGAAGCTATGGTCTGACTAGCTTTTATTAGGATCTTGTTGAGTCTCTATGATGTTACTTTATGGTTACCGCTGTATGTGTTGCTTTCTTTTCGAGTTTATGGTGCAAGTGATAAGGATCTGTATAAAATGGTAAATCGTGTACTCATAGTTCTCTTTGAGAGGTATCAGCTTTAATTCCAAGATAAAACATATAGATATGCAGCTGTTTCCTAATGGTACATTATGATTTGTTTCAACAAGGACAAAGTATGCACCTCATTGACTTGGATGTTGCTGATGTAAAAAGATGTTGCTGATGTAAATTCTAGTAAGAGAACTATTTTCTATTGAGCACCTCAATTGCCTAATTTTTGTTTGTTTGTACCAGTGAACTAAAACATTCACATAAGTACTTGTGTTTATTAAACTTATCTGTTGTTACTATTTTTTTCTCTAAAGTTCACTCCATTGCTCCCACACTTTTCATTTAGACCTGTCATCTTTTCTGAGTCTGTTTGGCTTGAATTTGATGTATGGAAATCTAACAATAGATGGATCCTAAAACGTTTAATATTCATATGCAATATTATGTATTATGTTAGTCTTTAGGATAAATGCATAGCATGATTTTGTGTCACTGATTGTTACCCCAGAAGGCGTGCTAGCTCGCTAACTCTTTGATTTTTACCAGAAGCAATGCCTGGGTGTTGATGGATGACAAGAGGGCAGCAGCAGTCGTGAGAAAATTTTAACATTGGACTGGTTCTAGGTGCCTAAACTGGAACACGAGGCTAGACTAGATGATGATCTTTTTTGTAACATAGATAACCTTCATGTACATGATACCTCATGTTAAATATGATCTTTTCTGAACATGTGCTCGAGAGCTTGTATTTTTAATGCTTATTTGTAAAATTCCACGTGTTATCTTTTTCTGGATGAAATATTAGTTATATACTGTCGAAAGGTACAAAATTGATACCTGATGGATGGGACTAGTGTCAAACTGAAACCTGACAGGTGGGACCACTCCAAAATGGAAACTTGGCATGTGTGACCAGATCTGTAATTTAAATGAAAATAGGAAATATCAAAGAAAAAAGGCTAGGCCCAAAACAAAATAGAAATTAAGAAAGGCAAGGCCCAAAAAGTAATGGATAGTAAAAAAAAAGTCAAGGCCCAAAAGCATTTAAAGAAAAAAGGCAAATTTTTGGGTTTGGCCCATATAAACCACACAAGTGGAATGGGCTGATTTTGCTTTAAGACGATCCTGTTTCGTCACAATTTTGCCACGTCAAATCGCCACGTAGATCTGATGTGGCTGGGGCAGACTCTCTGTGATAATATTGAATGATAATATTGAATCGTTATAGAGGTTATGACGATCCAATATCGTAATAGAAGGTTATGACGATTTCGCTGAAATCATCGATATAGTTCATTAGCGACGCCCAGCTTTTTAGGATATCAAAATCGTCATATAATCGTCATAAACAGACTATTGTGTAACATCCCAAAACTTCAATCCAAGCTTATCATGATCAAATCATCCAAAAATGGGGTTAACAAAAACTTTTCCAAATTTAAAATGAAAGCATTCATATATGTGTGCATTTAAAATAGGAGTTGTTTTGAATTGCCATGATTGTGTAATCTTTTGCTTCTAAAATGTTTCTTAGGTGATTTAAACATCATCTACATCATTCCCAAACTTTTCCTAAAAAAATCAAATAAAAAAGAATTAAAATGAAGGAATGGTCATTTGGACAAATTTAACTCTCATGCCTACTTTGGCTATTCCTAGTACTCAATTCTTAACAGAAACAATTCTTGATCTTTACACCCCTTGCTAGTACACATAATGAGGTACCAAGGCCCACCTTTTGATCTACTAAAAACCTTCTGTAAACTATTTTAAATGACAGTTTAAAATTAAATCTAATGCATATGCATAGATCACCCCTATTTCAAAAACTATCTAATTGAGCACCATTTTCAAAACCCTTGCAACCAGAGACTACCTAGCACTAGTGGAGATCACCCAAAAATTTTGAACTCAAAATTCAAAACTTTTTCTCTTGCGACCATTTTGTCAAACACCTTGTTAGCAAGATCATTAAGGCCTAACTATTACTGTTTTGGGCTGATTTTGTCTAGCAATTCTGTAGTGCTTTGATCATCTTGTCCCCCCTCAAGCCAGACCAGACCAAACCAGCCTCTTCTCTACCCCCTAGCCGCACTGCACAGCCATGCCGAGCACCATCTCGCCGGCCGACCGTGCACCTGCAGCAGCAACCCTCTCCAGCCCCTCTCGCCATGTCTAGTACCTGGCCAGTGGTCCACCTCCACCGTCCAACCAGCCCCAGGACAGAGACAGAGGGCAGAGCGGCCAGGAACCGCCGTGGCCGGAGCTTGTCGAGCATGCCGATGCCGCCCGCAGAGCGCGCACTGTCCCCGCGTGCACAAGCCACCGCTTGATACCAACCCGCGCCCACCGCTCCGCCTCGACCTGGAGAACACCCCAGACACCTCCGTTCGCCACCCAAAGCCCCACAACCACCGCTCGCCGTGGACACAGCCGCTTCGGCCGCACAGAGCGCCACCTCGCCCCGACCGCATGCCACCGCCCCTAGGGCCGCATTGAAGCGCTAGAGCACCGCCAGGGAACCGCCCACCGATCGCAATCCCCAGCCATGCTGCTAGCTCGCCGTAGCCATGTCGCCACCGTCGACCGCCCATACCGCTCGGTCTCAACGTCGAGCGTATAAAAGGAGCCCTCCCCAGCACAAAAGACTCACACCATTCCACTCCCCTCACCTCTCTGAACCTCCCCACCTCTTGCCGGAGCAAGTGGAGCAGCAGTTCGCCGAAATTGGAGCCAGAGCCGCTGCCTCTGGAGAAGAAGGGTGCCGTTGATTCCGGCCACCCCAAGCTCCGCCGTGACCACGCCTCGCCTCGCCGTCGTCTTCCACTTTGTTCGCCCGCATCGCCGACCCTGCTGGAGCCCTGGTACGCCCCCAGTAGACCCCCACCGAGCTGCTAGGGTTCGAGCTCGCCGACGTCCCGTCCATCGTCGACGACGACCCTCAGCCGTAGATCTAGCCTCTAATCGCACGACCCACAGCGCGCGTACCGTTTCGCGTTTTAAGTGCCGCTGACAAGTGGGACCCCCTGTCAGCTGAGCCCCGTGCCGCGTAGCGGCACTGGGCCGGCCCACTTCCTTTCCCGCGCAAGCCCGTAGATTCAAATCTAGGTTTTTCTTTTTAGTTAGAATATAGTTTCTGTCCAGTGTTTCAAAATTCAATTCTGTGAGTTTGACAAATCCAAATTACATGAAACTAATTTTGTCTGAAAGGTATTGAAATGCTCTATCCAAGCCCGTTGGATTTAATTCATTTAGAGTTATAGATTTCTCCTAATAAAAATAAGAAGACAGAAGCTTTTGCAACTTGAAACATTTTTATAAAATCAACCAAGTTAGCTTTTGAGTTGATTCCAACTCTCAAAAATCACATCTCATCATATCTATCCAAATATTTAATAATATTAAGGTTTACAGGCAGTGACTTTGGACTAGTACCAAAATAATGCTATATAGGCATTTCTAGTCACTTGAAATCATTAAATAATGAACTTAAACCAAAGTAATATTGATCCAAACTTTAAATATCATTCCCACATGTTAGAATATGTGGTGAGGACATGTGTCCACATGATCCCATATTTTAGTGGTGAATATTAAATTGTAGTTAATTTTTCAATGAGTAGAAATTACTTTTCCAAAATAAAAAGGTTGAAACTATTGAATTAAACTTGTGATGCTTGTGATGATAATATATCATCAATTGTGTGGTTTAGAATAATACTTAGCCTAGTTAAGGATTGTTTGGTGATTGTGCACTTCGTATGTATTTCTAGACGATAGTACCGACCAAGCCTTTGAGGAGGAGGAGTTCTACCAAGAAGAAGAAGAAAACTTCAACCACTGCACCAACCAAGGCAAGCTATTAGTGACAAACTAACCCTTGCAAACATGCTTTAGTAAGCTATTGTAGCAAGCTAGAATAAATCTAGATAGTTTAGTAAAGATGCCTTAAGCATACTTTGATCACACCCCTTTAACTCTTAGTACCTCAAGTCTTATTAACAAGTTTTACCCCCTTAGTTACACAAAGTTCTTTAATTAATTTTGAAGGTAGCATAAAGAGTATAAAACTTGACCTACTTAGAAACCTTTAGATGTCATTCTATGGCATGAGATTGATACCATCTTTCCACCTTAGTGAACACTCTTAACTTAGTATTTTAGAATAGATCAAAAATTGAGTCACTTTAGATGGCAACACTTGGTGAAAATGAGTTATGAAAACCTTGGAATGATGAGTCATTCTATTGAGATGTTTTGACTTGTGTTGAGAAACACAATGGGTTGATGATGATGAAAAAGATAAGGCATGAGCCTTAACCCTTTTATAAAACTGATGGTTGGATTCGAATGCGATACTATTCCAAATTTACCGTACAACCACATTACCTGAATTGGGTAAGGCTTAGCTGGAAATTTATATGCATTAGTATTAGTTCCCTCACGGGAGAGGTTTGAGCTGAGGCTACCTCTCAATGATGTCCACCTATGCAGTGCCCAAGATGACTGATGGTCATGGTTGGGAGGCCATGCTCATAGGAGAGGTGCTTGTACTAGGGTGTGTAAAGGGAAGGTTATGTTTGATTATCTGCATACTAAGTATGATGATTCAGGGTTATCCCTGACAGATTTATCGAATCTTGTGGTGAAAGTGTACCACCTCTAAAGAGTGTCAAACTATTCGAATAGCCACGTCCGCGGTTATGGACAGTTGCAATGGCCATACTGTTTCGTTGTTAGATGTTTTCTAAATACCTTGAAATGAATGATGACCTTTGACTTGACCACAACAGGTTGTGTTAATGAAATTAGCTTCCCAACTTAAGTGATTCTAGAACTTTACTTTATCTTTACTTGCTTCAGAACTCAGCTTAGGTTTCAAACTTACTTGATAGTTATTCTTTAAATTCAGCACTTTAACTTAGAATTACAATCCTTGTTAGTAGTAGTTTGCGAGTACTTAAAGAGTACTCATGGCTTTTGTCCCTGGCTATTATCATGGCCAGACTATGAAGGAGATTATCAAGATGATGGTCAGCAGGACGGCTATGATAACTAGGACTATCTGCCTTCATCAGCATTGCCTGTGCCCCTGAAGATGGACCCCACCGCTATGCTATCGTTTATTTCCGCTGCTTGTTGTATTAAAGACTGGATCATGAGATCCTTATTTGTGTAAAACCTTATGTATGGTTTGTAATGGATGATGTACTGTGATATCCAATCTGTTATGTCTCGCAAAAATGGTAATCCTGGGATTGCGAGGTATGGCATAACGGGCATCTGGGATTAAAAATCCGGGTGTTGACAAGTTGGTATCAGAGCCATCCTGACCATAGGAGACCCTAGTTAGAATGGATGTCCAAACCAAAAACTTAGCTTCAAAACCAAAGTGAGTATTTATGAAAAACTATTTCCCCTCTTACCCTTGTGAAATCATTCTTTCTCAAAAATACATGTTCATCAAAATTCATACATTACTACTTAAAATTTGACACACTTGATCACTTCACTAATTTCCTCATCCTAAATTCTTGTAGATGGAGACTCAGTTCAGCAAGTTTTACCAGTTGGGAAATGGAGGTCAGCTGATCTTCGAGAGGGATCTGGATTCACTGTCAGAGTTACTGGGACGCCCACATCCGGAGTTTCTTGGAGCTCAACTTCCAGGACCCCCAGGAGGAGACCTACAATGGCTAGTCACCGTAGAACTTCGAGGAAGCATTGAAACACCAACTTCTGGAAGAATTCAGTTCTCTTAGAGAGACAACAACTGGCTAGATGGATTAGCCAGGGCAATGCATGAAGCTCTCGCACGTCTATGTGCCCTCAGCGTCAACAAGATTCAAGGAACCCGTTTTGCCCACTATGCAAGATGTGACTTCATGGGAATGCCGATGGAGATGCCAAGTCACCCAGAGTTGAGGCGTCAAGTGGAGAACCTTGACTTCTTGCTTCATGACCGACAGCAGGAACTGGACAATGCCAGAGAGTTAGCCAACCAGAACCGTGCCATCGCCGACCAGAAGGCCCAGACTTTCGCACTGCTCGTCCAAGATCGCCAGTCTCTTCGTCGCCAGCGTGCAAAGAAGGATCGCACCATCGCCCGTCTTTGCAAGAAGGTGGCCGACCTCGAGAAGACCGTCAAGGAGTAGGAAGCTCAGCTTGCCGCCAAGGAAGAAGATGATGAAGGAGAAGACATCCAGGGAGATATGGATTCGTACCTCAGCAACGACGATGATTTTCTGGCAGAGGATGTTGTGGACTTCTACACTGATGACGAAGACTCCGACTTCATCGACGATGAGTAGATGCACTAGAGCACTATCGTAGCATGAGATGTATCATCTCATTGTATCGTAGCTTGCAGAATGTTTCTTCAAACCATCTGTTTTCCCCTTTGATTGTTGTGGTGTGTGTTGTATCGTGTGCTTGCTTGCATGAATGAGAATGAAGTTAGTTGAAAAACCTGAGTCTAACTCAAAGTTGTAGCTTTGAAAACCCAAAACCATGAACCTTAGAATTTCCCTCTTACCCCTATATCTATCTCAATCTTCAGATGACTCGTGGAAACCAAGGAGGGAGCAGCTTATCGCAGGACCCAATGCTGCAGATCTTGCAGAATCTCATCGCGGACCGTGAAGCAAGCAGGGCCGAGCATCAAGCCAACTTAGCGACATTGCAGCAGATCGCCCAAATGGCTCTCAACAACCAAGGACATGGAAATCAGGATCACCATGGATCTAAACTCAAAAACTTTCAGAACACCAATCCCCCAATCTTCAACCAATCTGAAAACCCATTAGATGCTGATGACTGGTTACAGACCATGGAAAACAACCTCGAAGTTGCAGGAGTTGAGGAGAATGAGAAAGTTCTCTTCGCCACCCACTATCTGGTGGGAGATGCAAGAGCTTGGTGGAATAGCATCCGCAACATGAACCATGGCCAGGTGATGACCTGGGAAGCATTCAAGGTCAAGTTCAGCCGCACCCACGTGCCGCAAGGTCTTGTCAACAGGATGAGAGATGAATTCCGTGAACTGAAGCAAGGAAGATTGACGGTAGTAGAGTACCGTGACAAATTCTTGTCACTTGCCTGATATGCACCGGATGAGATCAACACGGAGGCCAAGAAGAAAGAGAGATTCTTAAACGGACTGCATGATGAGATGCAGACTGTCCTCGTCAACATCCGTTTCCAGGATCTCGAAGAGCTAGTCGACTCTGCCATTCAGATGGAAGGGAAGATTAACCAGGCAAACGACAACCGCAAGCATCGTATGATGCAGCAGTCTGGATCCAGTAGTCACCAGAAGTACCGTCCCAACCCCTCACCAGGATATGCACCAAGGAACAACTGACCCCCAAATTCTCGCCCAAGCTACCCCACCCGTAGCAGAGGAAATGTGAAGCCCGGAGGAAACAATCACAACTCCGGCAACGCCAACAACTTCAACCGTGCCCCTCCCAAGAGCAACAACAACAACACTGCCCCCAGAACTGGCAGCAATGCTGTACCTGTTGCAGTCAAGGACAAGTCCCAGATCACTTGTTTCGTGTGTGGAGTGAAGGGTCACTACTCCAATGAGTGTCCCAAGAAGACTGTCGCCAATGCCCCTGTGAATGCCCCAGCTCAGCAGCAGCGTCGTGTTCAACCAGGCAGGAGATTTTCCCCAGGGAACCCGCACAACCGCAACGGTCGTCTCTTCCACATGAATGCAGAAGAAGCCCAGGAAGCACCAGATGTAGTGCTAGGTATGTTTTCTGTCAACTGAGTTTTAGCAAGAGTATTGTTTGATTCTGGAGCATCGCATTCATTTGTCACCGAAGAATTTGTATGCACTAGTAAGATTCGCCCAACCAACCTGAAGCATGTCATGATAGTTCAAATCCCCGGTTCAACAACAAAAGCTAGAAAAATTTGCAAAGCTGTACCTATCAGAATTCATGGGATAGATTTTTATGCCAACCTAATTGTACTTGGAACCAAAGGTTTGGAAGTAGTACTAGGTATGGACTGGATGTCAAGGCATAAAGGACTGATAGACTGTACTAAGAAAGCCATCACCATGACCAGTAGTTCTAGAGTAACAGTAGAACATATCTCTGAAACCTTACCCCGTCAATTCAAATGCAACAAAAGTGTAGCCCTGCCTACCATTGACCAAGTCAGAGTAGTCTGTGAATACCCCGACGTATTCCCAGATGAATTGCCAGGTATGCCCCCGGATAGGGATATAGAGTTCATTATCGAACTAATCCCCGGAACCGGACCTATAGCCAGAGACCCTATACCATGAACCCCTCAGAGTTAGTAAAACTGAAGAAGCAGTTGGATGCCATGTTAGAAACATGCTTGATTCAGCCAAGCGCATCGCCATGGAGATCACCAGTGCTATTCGTTGACAAGAAGGATGGAGGCAACCGTCTGTGTACAGACTATAGAAAGTTGAATGATGTCACCATCAAGAACAAGTACCCCTTGCCAAAGATAGAGGATCTATCTGATCAGTTGAATGGAGCTCAGGTATTCTCAAAGATTGATCTTAGGACTGGTTATCACCAACTTAAGATTCGTGCAACGGATATTCCGAAGACTGCCTTTACTACTCGCTATGGTCTATACGAGTATACAGTTATGTCTTTTGGATTAACCAATGCCCCTGCTTATTTCATGAATCTCATGAATAAGATCTTTATGAATTTCTTAGATAAGTTTGTAGTTGTGTTTATCGACGACATCCTTATCTACTCCAAGTCAAAAGAAGAGCATGAGCAACATCTGAGAATCATCCTAGAAACCCTGAGAGAACATCAGTTATATGCCAAGTTCAGCAAATGTGAGTTTTGGCTGAAAGAAGTAGGATTCCTAGGACATATTGTGTCTGCCGGAGGAGTCTCTATTGATCCCAGCAAGATCAAAGATGTCGAAGAATGGGAAGCCCCAACCAATCAAACCCAAGTTCGTTCATTTCTCGGATTAGCGGGATATTACCGCAAATTCGTAGAAGGATTCTCGAGCATAGCCCGACCAATGACCCAATTGTTGAAGAAGGACAAGAAGTTTGAATGGACAGACAAGTGTGAAGCCAGTTTCCAGGAGCTGAAGAAGAGATTAATATCAGCCCCAATTTTGATCATGCCCGACATCAAGAAGTCGTTTGATGTGTATTGTGATGCATCAAAGATTGGTCTAGGATGTGTATTGATGCAAGAAGGCAAAGTCATCGCGTATCTGTCTCGACAACTAAAGCAGCATGAGCAGAACTATCCGACCCATGATCTTGAGCTAGCAGCCGTGGTTCTAGCATTGAAGACATGGCGTCATTATTTGATGGGTAATCGCTGTGAGATTTACTCAGATCATAAGAGCTTGAAGTATATCTTCACCCAAAAGGATTTGAATATGAGGCAAAGAAGATGGATAGAGTTAATCAAGGATTATGACCTTGACATTCACTATCACCCCGACAAAGCCAATGTGGTAGCGGATGCTCTTAGCAGATTGCCGTGTAGGCTGAACACCATGATCAAAGAGAAGCAACCAAGTTTGTATGAGGAGTTGGAGCAGTTCAGGACTGAGTTAGTCAGCAAAGGATTCCTCGCTAGCATTAAACTTCAACCCACTTTGATTAGCCAAATCAAGGAGGCCCAGAAGGGGAATGAAAGTATCGATAGAATCAAATGTCGTATTGGTACAGGCAAAGTACCTGGATTCACTGAAGACGAAGAAGGTGTACTGTGGTACAAGGGATGTATCTGTGTGCCAGCAGATTCAGAGCTGAAGGAAATTATCATGAAGGAAGCTCATGATACTCTTTATTCTATCCACCCCGGAGGAACAAAGATGTATCAGGATTTGAAAGAGCAATTTTGGTGGCACAAGATGAAGAGAGAGATCGAAAGCTACATCGCCAAATGTGACATCTGTCAAAGAGTCAAAGCAGAGCATCATAGACCTGCAGGATTGTTGCAACCATTGCAGATTCCGGAATGGAAATGGGATTCCGTCGGAATGGATTTTATCACCGGTTTACCTACTTCTAGTAGGGGAAATGACTCAATCTGGGTCATAGTTGATAGACTATCTAAGTGTCAACACCTGGATTTTTAATCCCAGATGCCCGTTATGCCATACCTCGCAATCCCAGGATTACCATTTTTGCGAGACATAACGGATTGGATATCACAGTACATCATCCATTACAAACCATACATAAGGTTTTACACAAATAAGGATCTCATGATCCAGTCTTTAATACAACAAGCAGCGGAAATAAACGATAGCGTAGCGTTGGGGTCCATCTTCAGGGGCACATGCAATGCTGACAAAGGCATATAGTCCTAGTTATCATAGCCGTCCTGCTGACCATCATCTTGATAATCTCCTTCATAGTCTGGCCATGATAATAGCCAGGGACAAAAGCCATGAGTACTCTTTAAGTACTCGCAAACTACTACTAGCAAGGGTTATGATTCTAAGTTAAAGTACTAAATTGAAAGAATAACTATCAAGTTAAGTTTGAAACCTAAGCTGAGTTCTGAAACCAGAAAAGATAAAGTAAAGTTCTAGAATCACTTAAGTTGGGAAGCTATCTTCGTCTACACAACCCTGTTGTGGTCAAGTCAAGGTTCATCACTCATTTCAAGTTATTTAGAAAACATCTAACAACGAAACAATATGGCCATTCCAACTGTCCATAACCGCGGACGCGGCTATTCGAATAGTTTGACACTCTACAGAGGTGGTACACTTTCACCACAAGATTCGATACATCTGTCAGGGATAACCCTGAATCCTCATACTTGGTATGCAGATAATCAAACATAACCTTCCCTTTACACACCCTAGTACAAGCACCTCTCCTATGAGCATGGCCTCCCAACCATGACCATCAGTCATCTTGGGCACTACATAGGTGGACATCATTGAGAGGTAGCCTCAGCTCAAACCTCTCCCATGAGGGAACTAATACTAATGCATATAAATTTCCAGCTAAGCTTTACCCAATTCAGGTAATGTGGTTGTACGGTAAATTTGGAATGGTATCACATCCGAATCCAACCATCAGTTTTATAAAAAGGGTTAAGGCTCATACCTCATCATTTTCATCATCATAAACCAATTGTGTTTCTCAACACATGTCAAAACATCTCAATAGAATGACTCATCATTCCAAGGTTTTCACAACTCATTTTCACCAAGTGTTCCCATCTAAAGTGACTAAAGTTTGATCTATTCTAAAACACTAGGTTAAGAGTGTTCCCTAAGGTGGAAAGGTGGGATCAATCTCATGCCATAGAATGACATCTAAGGGTTTCTAATTAGGTCAAGTTTTATACTCTTTATGCTACCTTCAAAATTAATTAAAGAACTTTGTGTAACCTAAGGGGGTGTGAGCAAAGTATGCTTAAGGCATCTTTACTAAACTATCTAGTTTTATTCTAGCTTGCTACAATAGCTTACTAAAGCATATTTGCAAGGGTTAGCTTGCCACTAATAGCTTGCCTTGGTTGGTGCAGTGGTTAAAGTCTTCTTCTTCTTCTTCTTCTTGGTAGAACTCCTCCTCCTCGAAAGTTTGGTCGGTACTAGCGTCTATAAATACATAGGGAGTAGACAATCACCAAACAATACTTAACTAGGCTAAGTAGCATTCTAAAACACACAATTGATGATCTATTATCATCACAAGCATCACAAGTTTTAATTCAATAGTTTCAACCTTTTTATTTTGGAAAAGTAATTTCTACTCATTGAAATATTAACTAAAATTTAATATTCACCACCAAAATATGGGATCATGTGGACACATGTCCTCACCACATATTCTAAAATGTGGGAATGAGATTTAAAGGTTGGATCAATATTACTTTGGTTTAAGTTTATTATTTAATGATTTAAAGTGACTAGAAATGCCTATATAGCATTATTTTGGTACTAGTCCAAAGTCACTGCCTGTAAACCTTAATATTATTACATATTTGGGTAGATATGCTGAAATGTGATTTTTGAGAGTTGGAATCAACTCAAAATCTAACTTGGTTGATTTTACAAAAATGTTTCAAGTTGCAAAAGCTTCTGTCTTCTTATTTTTATTAGGAGAAATCTATAAATCTAAATGAATTAAATCCAACGGGCTTGGATAGAGCATTTCAATACCTTTCAGACAAAATTAGTTTCATGTAATTTGGATTTGTCAAACTCACAGAATTGAATTTTGAAACACTGGACAGAAACTATATTCTAACTAAAAGGAAAATTCCTAATTTGAATTTAAAACGTGCGCGGGAACGAAATGGGCCGGCCCACTGCGCTCCGCACAGCGTCGCGGGCTGGCTTAAGTGAGGGCCCCACCCGTCAGTGGAACAGGGGGGTACCGAAGGGGTATGGATGAAAGGTGGCCGTGCGATTAGAGGGCAGATCGACGGCTCACAGCTATCGTCCTCGTCAGAACAGGACACGACGGAAGCTAACCCTAGCGCGGTCGGTGAGGGTGCAGTGGGGGCGTACCGGGGCTCCAACAAGGTCGGCGATGCAGGCGAACGAAGTGGAAGACGATGACGGTTCTCCTGGTACAAGCGGCGCTTCCTGGGATGGCCTGGATCAACGGCGCCCTTCTCCTCCCGAGGCGGCGGCTCCGTCTGCAATTCCGGAGTCCTGGTGCTCGAGCGGCTCCGGATGGCTGTGGGGAGTGAGAGTGAGAGGTGGGGATGAGAATGGTGTGAAGAGAGCTTGCTGGGAAGGCCTCCTTATATAGGCGAGCGAAGGGTGCAGAGCGGCATGGGCAGAGCTCGACGTGGGCGACGACACAGCGAGCTAAGGGCATGGGAGAGGTAGGCAGACGGTGGCCGGTCTCCTGGCGATCCTCTATGGCTTGATGGCGCGGCAAGGGGCTATCTCTATTGGTCGGGAGCGGGCGGTGCACTGGGCACGGGTGTGGCATCCCGCAAAAACCACTACTAGAAAATCGCGTTGTTTCTGTGCATTGCATCATCATGACCGCATGCTCATGTCATCATGCCACATTGCATTTGAGCATCGTCATCATCTTGCATTTGCTTGCATAAAACTATTTTCGGAAAAACCTAATTTTGTTCTCTAAACGCCCCGTCTTTGTTCACACGCAAAACCCGGGTATCCAGATTATTTTGTTTTTGTTTGCTATCGGTTTGCACAAAAGTCTGTATGAAACAAATAAAATATTTAATTATTTTAGGGGGGCAGTCGAACGGGCCGAATCGACCCGAACGACCACCCCCAGAATAAAATCGGTCCAGCTTAGACCCCACCCCAAATCTTTTCTTACCAAGTCCTAGTCTAACCACCCCACCTCCACCTCACCCCAACCTATCCTATGTCGCCACCTCACCCCTCCCCAAACCCCCACCTCTCATCTGCTGCCACCTCATCTACCACATGCCAGCCCCCACTCCTCTCTCTCTCCCCCTCTCTCTCCCTGGGTCCCACCCCTCCCCACAGCAACACACACACGCCACCGCCCTGCCCCACCTGCCGACGCCCCACGCGCGCCCCACCCTGCTCACCCTGGCCCACCCCGAACCCGTCGTCCCCATCCTCCCACGCCACGCTCCCCTGGTTCTCTCCCTTCCCCCTCCTCTCCTTCCTCCTTCCCCGCGGCCGAGCCCCGCTCGGACCCGAGCGCCGCCGCTCCCGCACGCCCCGCGGCCCCAGCTCCCTCCTCCTTCCCGGACGCCAAGTTCGCCAAGAACCGTTCCCGGACTCCGTTTGTCGAGCCGAACCCGTGGAACCCCGAAACCTCCCCAAGATCTACGCTGCGGAACAACAAGGCCGTTGGAGTGGAATCGACAAGATCTACCGCCGGACGCCAAGTACTCCTTCCTAGCTTCGAAGCCCGACCCCGTGGGGCCCGACAAGATCTTCGCGACGATAAGAACGACACCGACCCGGAAGAATCCGATGCGCCCCCGGCACCGAACCTAGTCCTTCTTCCCGGATGCGACAAGACCTACCTCCGTTGTCCAAGAACGATCCCTTCGAGGCCGAACCCCAGATCCGGACCCTGAGACCGACCCCGAACCCCGGAACCAAGATCGTCGAACCCTAATGTGTGAACCTTTTTCCCGAGCCCCTATTTTATAAACACTAAATATAAAACCTGTTGCATATTAATCATTCATCTCGCATGCATATTTGTGTGGTTTGGGGGCCTTATGCCGATTCACCATATAATTAAATATGGGGCCCATATCCGGGCTAATCTAGTCTCATATTGGCATTTAAATTTGTGTAGCGAACCGGTGCTATCTTTTGCCATGCTAATACAACATTTAAATTGCGGGGTATCTAAACAACTTGAACCTATTAAATAATTGTTGGGACCCCGGTTCCGCTTAATATGACCTACTTGCATCGCACATTTGCCATGTCATACATCATACATGCATCATGCCGATCTTTTGCCATAGTAATAAATAGTGCATCCGGTGTTTTCTTCTAGTGATTTGCTTCTTCACGGACTAGGCCGATGAGTTGATGCGAGTGTCGATCCGATCTTCGGATGAACCTTCGGCAATGTTTTTCAGGCGAGCATCTCCCCCTTTCTACCTATCTTACTTTTATAGTATTTATTCCTTCCTGTTGATCTATTGCTATCTGTGTTGCGATGCTCTAGTTTTCGTACCCGTGATATCCCTTGCAGCCTTATATTGCCTTGGACACATCCTATTACCTGTTGTTTGGTAGATAGTTGGACTTGCGCGTCGTAGTCGCTTGCTCAAGTGCTGTTGCGTGTCGTCAAGTACCACAGTTGTTGGAAGGCTGCCATAAGCTTTATGTTGGAGATGGTTATAACTTTAATTATTGTTAATAACTAAAATGGAAGTAGGTAATGCAGAGGCACCGGTGGGTGATAGACAATATTTGGTTTCCGACCGCTCACTGGTGTCCCGTAGGACCCCGAGTTCTTGACACCTGTTCCGAGATCGAGCGCGCTAACCACAGGTGGGGAGATATGGGCCCCCCATTGATTATTACCTGATTTCAAAGTATTGTACTGGGGGCCACAACTAGTTTGAGGTTTTATTACTATTCTGTACTTATGCCACGTTTTACTGCTTTATTTAAATTGTGCGATGGATAGCACACTGTACTGTTTAGGATCGTGATCTGTTTTCGCTGTATCGACAAGCCCGAGAGTTTCTGGTTCCCAGTCGTTTACAACCGGCTCCACAAACCCTAAGTCCGTCTCGGAGACCGGCCGACTTCGTTGCGGGTTCGACTTAGTGGGGTGGCCCCCATGTACTTACTTTGGGTCTGGGAAACGTCATGACTTAGGCCCCGCCGACATACCGATGGGTGTATGTTAATTGATCTGGCAAAAAGGGTCGAAGTGCGTGTGGATATCTCATGCTAATCGCGTGTGGATACTTTGGTGCACCCCTGCAGGGTTAAATCTTTTCGAAAAGCCGTGTCCGCGGTTATGGACGACTTGGAGCACAGTTCTCGATCATAGACAACTATAACTAAAGTTTACTGTTATAATTTGACTTGTATCCGATGTGACTAGTAATCAGCTCAACTGCAATGGAATGGCTAAATAAAAGTACCAACAACTGCTGGGTTTGGGATATCTCATGCTTATTGTATCTGACTAGTAAGTGTTGCAACTACAACGGAATGGTTAACTAAAACTGCCCACTGCTTATTTTTATCAGGATGACTATCTATACTTGACTAGTAATTGCTGCAACGATAACTGAATAAATAAAACTGCCAACTGTGTGAGTTTCTCGGTTGACTTCCTCGTTTGGTGTCGAGGGGGAAATACCAGGATGGGTATGTTTGGTGGTAGTATCAGGATGGTTCCGAATAGGTCATTCTTATCCCTCTCTAATAGCCGACAGTTTTATCGAGTCTCTATAGGTTGTTTAGTGCATGCTGCGCTGCCGCTTCAGTCCACCATACCTATGTAGGCGAGGACCGCCGAATTCTAGCCTCGCCGTGTACTGGCCTCAGTACTGACGCTCCTCTTTTTCCTTTGCCCTTTTCCGGCACCCCTTTTGTTTAAGCAGGTTTTGAGAACGACGTCGTTAGCAGGGTTACCCTTCCGGCTTGGCCTGGGCAGGGTTATGGACGCCATTGGTTATTCTTCAGGGCTCTTAGCCCCATTTGCATCTTGTCCGTAGCTGGACGCTCCCTCGTTTTCAAGGTGATTTGGATCTTTGTATATTATATCTGTAATCTTGACTCATGAAGTCGTGTTGTAAATATATCTGTTTTGTGGGTCCCATCGAGGACTGTTGTGTAATGTTATTACTTCGTTTTCCACCCGCACGAAAGTGCCTGGTGGGCACCTTCGAATCGTTTCTATGCGGGTTTGGCGGGTTTCGCTAAAACTTGCATAGGGCCGATTCTGAGGGTGTTACAGAGTGGTATCAGAGCTCAGCAGTTGCGATACCCCACAAGTCCAGCCTGTAGGATAACCTAGCTAACGGCCGAAGTAGAGTGTCAAAACTATTTTTGAAAAATCGGTTGGGTAGTTCTGGTTAGGTCCGCTTTTATTCCTTACCCCTCTGCTATTCTCATCTTACCTCTACGCGTATTGAATCCACCCCTTATCTTTTCTTCGAGTCCAGGATTTCTCGTGGTTGGGTTCCGTCGTACCTTCAGGGTTTCGCTTCCTCCTTTGATAACGGTGTTGCTACATCCGGTCTTCATGCTATCCGAGGAATCCTCCGTCTGTGGTACCATTCCTTGTTCCTTCTCGTGCCTCCCGGTGTTTTCCGACGCGACGACATCATCTACGCCAGATCCGATGCAGAGTCTGCATCACTCCTTTGTTCCGAACCTCGCTTGTCGAGATCTTCAGTCTAAATCCGAGAGTTGGTTGCATAATCCGCCTATTCGTGTGCAGAGTAATGGTTTGGGTGCGCGATGGACTGATCACCATCCGACTACTCTTATCATTCGCTCTTGTACCCCGAATCAGTGGATCCAGCGATTTTACTCCGTCCATGGAAGCTAGAGGTGGCTTTATTTGTGGATACCTCTACCTTCGCCCTTTGTTCCCGGAGTGTTCTTTGACGATCACGGACAACGACCTCTTGTTAGTGGTGTCGCGAGGATCTACATGAAGCGAGAAGACGCAGACCGCCGACCTTCCATCCGGTACCATGAGGCGGATCTCGAGGGCGAGATCCATTGCTAGTGGTGTCGAATTGTGGCATCCCGCAAAAACCACTACTAGAAAATCGCGTTGTTTCTGTGCATTGCATCATCATGACCGCATGCTCATGTCATCATGCCACATTGCATTTGAGCATCGTCATCATCTTGCATTTGCTTGCATAAAACTATTTTCGGAAAAATCTAATTTTGTTCTCTAAACGCCCCGTCTTTGTTCACACGCAAAACCCGGGTATCCAGATTATTTTGTTTTTGTTTGCTATCGGTTTGCACAAAAGTCTGTATGAAACAAATAAAATATTTAATTATTTTAGGGGGGCAGTCGAACGGGCCGAATCGACCCGAACGACCACCCCAGAATAAAATCGGTCCAGCTTAGACCCCACCCCAAATCTTTTCTTACCAAGTCCTAGTCTAACCACCCCACCTCCACCTCACCCCAACCTATCCTATGTCGTCACCTCACCCCTCCCCAAACCCCCACCTCTCATCTGCTGCCACCTCATCTCCCACATGCCAGCCCCCACTCCTCTCTCTCTCTCCCCCTCTCTCTCCCTGGGTCCCACCCCTCCCCACAGCAACACACACACGCCACCGCCCTGCCCCACCTGCCGACGCCCCACGCGCGCCCCACCCTGCTCACCCTGGCCCACCCCGAACCCGTCGTCCCCATCCTCCCACGCCACGCTCCCCTGGTTCTCTCCCTTCCCCCTCCTCTCCTTCCTCCTTCCCCGCGGCCGAGCCCCGCTCGGACCCGAGCGCCGCCGCTCCCGCACGCCCCGTGGCCCCAGCTCCCTCCTCCTTCCCGGACGCCAAGTTCGCCAAGAACCGTTCCCGGACTCCGTTTGTCGAGCCGAACCCGTGGAACCCCGAAACCTCCCCAAGATCTACGCTGCGGAACAACAAGGCCGTTGGAGTGGAATCGACAAGATGTACCGCCGGACGCCAAGTACTCCTTCCTAGCTTCGAAGCCCGACCCCGTGGGGCCCGACAAGATCTTCGCAACGATAAGAACGACACCGACCCGGAAGAATCCGATGCGCCCCCGGCACCGAACCTAGTCCTTCTTCCCGGATGCGACAAGACCTACCTCCGTTGTCCAAGAACGATCCCTTCGAGGCCGAACCCCAGATCCGGACCCTGAGACCGACCCCGAACCCCGGAACCAAGATCGTCGAACCCTAATGTGTGAACCTTTTTCCCGAGCCCCTATTTTATAAACACTAAATATAAAACCTGTTGCATATTAATCATTCATCTCGCATGCATATTTGTGTGGTTTGGGGGCCTTATGCCGATTCACCATATAATTAAATATGGGGCCCATATCCGGGCTAATCTAGTCTCATATTGGCATTTAAATTTGTGTAGCGAACCGGTGCTATCTTTTGCCATGCTAATACAACATTTAAATTGCGGGGTATCTAAACAACTTGAACCTATTAAATAATTGTCGGGACCCCGGTTCCGCTTAATATGACCTACTTGCATCGCACATTTGCCATGTCATACATCATACATGCATCATGCCGATCTTTTGCCATAGTAATAAATAGTGCATCCGGTGTTTTCTTCTAGTGATTTGCTTCTTCACGGACTAGGCCGATGAGTTGATGCGAGTGTCGATCCGATCTTCGGATGAACCTTTGGCAATGTTTTTCAGGCGAGCATCTCCCCCTTTCTACCTATCTTACTTTTATAGTATTTATTCCTTCCTGTTGATCTATTGCTATCTGTGTTGCGATGCTCTAGTTTTCGTACCCGTGATATCCCTTGCAGCCTTATATTGCCTTGGACACATCCTATTACCTGTTGTTTGGTAGATAGTTGGACTTGCGCGTCGTAGTCGCTTGCTCAAGTGCTGTTGCGTGTCGTCAAGTACCACAGTTGTTGGAAGGCTGCCATAAGCTTTATGTTGGAGATGGTTATAACTTTAATTATTGTTAATAACTAAAATGGAAGTAGGTAATGCAGAGGCACCGGTGGGTGATAGACAATATTTGGTTTCCGACCGCTCACTGGTGTCCCGTAGGACCCCGAGTTCTTGACACCTGTTCCGAGATCGAGCGCGCTAACCACAGGTGGGGAGATATGGGCCCCCCATTGATTATTACCTGATTTCAAAGTATTGTACTGGGGGCCACAACTAGTTTGAGGTTTTATTACTATTCTGTACTTATGCCACGTTTTACTGCTTTATTTAAATTGTGCGATGGATAGCACACTGTACTGTTTAGGATCGTGACCCGTTTTCGCTGTATCGACAAGCCCGAGAGTTTCGTGTTCCCAGTCGTTTACAGCCGGCTCCACAAACCCTAAGTCCATCTCGGAGACCGGCCGACTTCGTTGCGGGTTCGACTTAGTGGGATGGCCCCCATGTACTTACTTTGGGTCTGGGAAACGTCATGACTTAGGCCCCGCCGACATACCGATGGGTGTATGTTAATTGATCTGGCAAAAAGGGTCGAAGTGCGTGTGGATATCTCATGCTAATCGCGTGTGGATACTTTGGTGCACCCCTGCAGGGTTAAATCTTTTCGAAAAGCCGTGTCCGCGGTTATGGACGACTTGGAGCACAGTTCTCGATCATAGACAACTATAACTAAAGTTTACTGTTATAATTTGACTTGTATCCGATGTGACTAGTAATCAGCTCAACTGCAATGGAATGGCTAAATAAAAGTACCAACAACTGCTGGGTTTGGGATATCTCATGCTTATTGTATCTGACTAGTAAGTGTTGCAACTACAACGGAATGGTTAACTAAAACTGCCCACTGCTTATTTTTATCAGGATGACTATCTATACTTGACTAGTAATTGCTGCAACGATAACTGAATAAATAAAACTGCCAACTGTGTGAGTTTCTCGGTTGACTTCCTCGTTTGGTGTCGAGGGGGAAATACCAGGATGGGTATGTTTGGTGGTAGTATCAGGATGGTTCCGAATAGGTCATTCTTATCCCTCTCTGATAGCCGACAGTTTTATCGAGTCTCTATAGGTTGTTTAGTGCATGCTGCGCTGCCGCTTCAGTCCACCATACCTATGTAGGCAAGGACCGCCGAATTCTAGCCTCGCCGTGTACTGGCCTCAGTACTGACGCTCCTCTTTTTCCTTTGCCCTTTTCCGGCACCCCTTTTGTTTAAGCAGGTTTTGAGAACGACGTCGTTAGCAGGGTTACCCTTCCGGCTTGGCCTGGGCAGGGTTATGGACGCCATTGGTTATTCTTCAGGGCTCTTAGCCCCATTTGCATCTTGTCCGTAGCTGGACGCTCCCTCGTTTTCAAGGTGATTTGGATCTTTGTATATTATATCTGTAATCTTGACTCATGAAGTCGTGTTGTAAATATATCTGTTCTATGGGTCCCATCGAGGACTGTTGTGTAATGTTATTACTTCGTTTTCCACCCGCACGAAAGTGCCTGGTGGGCACCTTCGAATCGTTTCTATGCGGGTTTGGCGGGTTTCGCTAAAACTTGCATAGGGCCGATTCTGAGGGTGTTACAGCGGGCGACGGTGTTCGACGCGGTTCCTCAGGGCTGCTGGTCGCGAGGCTGTGAACAAGGATGTTTGGGCGGTTGTTGGGCCTGCTGCGGGTGCTGCCACGCAAGGCTAGGGCTTGGCGAGGCCGGTGCTGCTCTGGCGGGCGCGGCGCTCCGGGGTGATCGGCATGGCGGACAGAGACATGGGCGTGAGTAACTGGGAGTAGTCCTACGCTCGATTTTGGTCAGGGGCTGGTCGAGGCGGTGCGGTGTGATGGCGCCTGTCTGCCAGCAGGCGAAGGAGAGCGCGGGGCGGCTTTGTGCGAGCTTTCCATGGTCGACCTGGCGCATGGCGTCAGGCGGCTTGGCACTAGCGCAGCTAGGGGAGAGGGAGAGAGAGCTAGGGCCGGGGTTTGAGCTGGGGGGACAAGGGGACCAAGTTAGGCCCAAATGGTGACAAGAAGCACTGCACACTATAGTGTTTTGACAAATGTTTGATCTGTGTCTGCCACCTGTTCGATGAAATGGCCGCAAGAGACCAAAGTTTGAATTTTGAGTTCAAAATTTTTGAGTGATCTCCACTAGTGCTAGGTAGTCTCTGGTTGCAAGGGTTTTGAAAATGGAGCTCAAATACATGGTTTTTGAAATAGGGGTGATCTATGCATATGCATTAGATTCAATTTTGAACTGCCATTTAAAATAGTTTCCAGAATGTTTTTAGAAGATCAAAAGGTGGGCCTTGGTACCTCATTATGTGTACTAGCAAGGGGTGCAAAGATCAAGAATTGTTTCTGTTAATAATTGAGTACTAGGAATAGCCAAAGTAGGCATGAGAGTTAAATTTGTCCAAAAGACCATTCCTTCATTTTAATTCTTTTTGATTTGATTTCTTTTAGGAAAAGTTTGGGAATGATGTAGATGATGTTTAAATCACCTAAGAAACATTTTAGAAGCAAAGGATCACACAATCATGGCAATTCAAAACAACTCCTATTTTAAATGCACACATATATGAATGCTTTCATTTTAAATTTGGAAAAGTTTTTGTTAACCCCAATTTTGGATGATTTGATCTTTGATACTCTTGGATTGAAGTTTTGGGATGTTACAATCCTTCCCACCTTAAATAAAATCTCGTCCCGAGATTTACAAGAAAACTAGGAACTAAAGAGATCTGGGAACTCTGTCCTAATGTAATCCTCGCGCTCCCAAGTGGCTTCCTCCTCAGTATGGTTGCTCCACTGAATCTTGAGAAACTTGATACTCCTGGTCCTGGTGGTTCTGTAGGCTTCTTCTAAGATACAAATGGGCACTTCCCGATAGGTCAGGTCATTGTTGATTTCCACTGCTCTGTGATCGATATTTTTGAAAACTTCAGTCTTCTCAGGCACTTCCAAGCATTTGCGAAGTAACGAGATATGGAACACATTGTGGATGGCGGACATCTCTTCAGGCAGTTCTAGTTGATACGATACTTCTCCTCGGCGGTTCAGAATCTTGAAAGGTCCGATATATCTGGGAGCTAACTTTCCCTTCAGACTAAAGCGTTGAGTTCCCTTCAATGGTGAAACCTTGAGATATACGAAATCTCCGACATTGAAAGTCAGGTCTCTCCTTCTCTTGTCAGCATAGCTTTTCTGTCTGGATTGGGCGGTCCTGAGGTGCTCACGAACTTTGTGAACTTTCTCTTCTGCTTCTCGAAGAATGTCGGGTCCAAAGATCTGACTCTCTCCTACTTGCGACCAATTCAAAGGGGTACGACACTTTCTTCCGTATAGGAATTCAAAGGGTGCCATCTGCAAACTAGCTTGGTAACTATTGTTATATGAGAATTCTGCGAAGGGTAGGCAGTCTTCCCATTTTGATCCGTATTCCAACACAGAAGCTCTAAGCATATCCTCCAAGATCTGGTTGACTCTCTCAGTCTGTCCATCTATTTGCGGGTGATAAGCGGTACTGAAATTCAACTTGGTTCCTAAACCTTCCTGAACTTTCTGCCAAAATCTTGAAGTAAACTGAGTCCCTCGATCTGATACGATGGTCTTGGGGGTTCCATGCAGACTAACAATTCTAGCAATGTACAGCTCTGCTAGCTTTGCACTCTGGTAGGTTGTCTTGACTAGTATGAAGTGGGCTACCTTAGATAGTCTATCAACTATGACCCAGATTGAGTCATTTCCCCCACTAGAAGTAGGTAAACCGGTGATAAAGTCCATTCCGACGGAATCCCATTTCCATTCTGGAATCTGCAATGGTTGCAACAATCCGGCAGGTCTCTGATGCTCCGCTTTGACTCTTTGACAAATGTCACATTTGGCGATGTAGCTTCCGATCTCTCTCTTCATCTTGTGCCACCAAAATTGCTCTTTCAAATCCTGATACATCTTTGTTCCTTCGGGGTGGATAGAATAAAGAGTATCATGAGCTTCCTTCATGATAATTTCCTTCAGCTCCGAATCTGCTGGTACACAGATACGTCCCTTGTACCACAGTACACCTTCTTCGTCTTCGGTGAATCCAGGTACTTTGCCTGTACCAATACGACGTTTGATTCCGTCGATACTTTCATTCCCCTTTTGGGTTTCCTTGATTTGGCTAATCAACGTGGGTTGAAGTTCAATGCTAGCTAGGAATCCTTTGCTAACTAACTCAGTCCTGAACAGTTCCAAATCCTCATACAAACTTGGTTGCTTCTCTTGGATCATGGTGTTAAGCCTACACGACAATCTGCTAAGAGCATCCGCTACCACATTGGCTTTGCCGGGGTGATAGTGAATGTCAAGGTCATAATCCTTGATTAACTCTATCCATCTTCTTTGCCTCATATTCAACTCCTTATGGGTGAAGATATACTTCAAGCTCTTATGATCTGAGTAAATCTCACAGCGATTACCCATCAAATAATGACGCCATGTCTTTAATGCTAGAACCACCGCTGCTAGCTCAAGATCATGGGTCGGATAGTTCTGCTCATGCTGCTTCAGTTGTCGAGACAGATACGCGATGACTTTGCCTTCTTGCATCAATACACATCCTAGACCAATCTTCGATGCGTCACAATATACATCAAATGGCTTCTTGATGTCTAGCATGATCAAAATTGGGGCTAATATCAATCTCTTCTTCATCTCTTGGAAACTGGCTTCACACTTGTCTGTCCATTCAAACTTCTTGTCCTTCTTCAATAATTGGGTCATTGGTCGGGCTATGCTCGAGAATCCTTCTACGAATTTGCGGTAATATCCCGCTAATCCAAGAAATGAACGAACTTGGGTTTGATTGGTTGGGGCTTCCCATTCTTCGACATCTTTGATCTTGCTGGGATCAACAGAGACTCCTCCGACAGACACAATATGTCCTAGGAATCCTACTTCTTTCAGCCAAAACTCACACTTGCTAAACTTGGCATATAACTGATGCTCTCTCAGGGTTTCTAGGATGATTCTCAGATGTTGCTCATGCTCTTCTTTTGACTTGGAGTAGATAAGGATGTCGTCGATAAACACAACTACAAACTTATCTAAGAAATTCATAAAGATCTTATTCATGAGATTCATGAAATAAGCAGGGGCATTGGTTAATCCAAAAGACATAACCATATACTCATATAAACCATAGCGAGTAGTAAAGGCGGTCTTCGGAATATCCGTTGCACGAATCTTAAGTTGGTGATAACCAGTCCTAAGATCAATCTTTGAGAATACCTGAGCTCCAGTCAACTGATCAAATAGATCCTCTATCTTTGGCAAGGGGTATTTGTTCTTTATGGTGACATCATTCAACTTTCTGTAGTCTGTACATAGACGGTTGCCTCCATCTTTCTTGTCGACGAATAACACCGGTGATCTCCATGGCGATGCACTTGGTTGAATCAAGCCAGTTGCTAACATGGCATCCAACTGCTTCTTCAGTTCTACTAATTCTGAGGGGTTCATGGTATAGGGTCTCTGGGATATAGGTCCGGTTCCGGGGATTAGTTCGATAATGAACTCTATATCCCTATCCGGGGGCATACCTGGCAATTCATCTGGGAATACGTCGGGGTATTCACAGACTACTCTGACTTGGTCAATGGTAGGCAGGGCTACACTTTTGTTGCATTTGAATTGACGGGGTAAGGTTTCAGAGATATGTTCTACTGTTACTCCAGAACTACTGGTCATGGTGATGGCTTTCTTAGTACAGTCTATCAGTCCTTTATGCCTTGACATCCAGTCCATACCTAGTACTACTTCCAAACCTTTGGTTCCAAGTACAATTAGGTTGGCATAAAAATCTATCCCATGTATTCTGATAGGTACAGCTTTGCAAATTTTTCTCGCTTTTGTAGTTGAACCGGGGATTTGAACTATCATGACATGCTTCAGGTTGGTTGGGCGAATCTTACTAGTGCATACAAATTCTTCGGTGACAAATGAATGCGATGCTCCAGAATCAAACAATACTCTTGCTAAAACTCAGTTGACAGAAAACATACCCAGCACTACATCTGGTGCTTCCTGGGCTTCTTCTGCGTTCATGTGGAAGAGACGACCGTTGCGGTTGTGCGGGTTCCCTGGGGCAAATCTCCTGCCTGGTTGAACACGACGCTGCTGCTGAGCTGGGGCATTCACAGGGGCATTGGCTACAGTCTTCTTGGGACACTCATTGGAGTAGTGACCCTTCACTCCACACACGAAACAAGTGATATGGGACTTGTCCTTGACTGCAACAGGTACAACATTGCTGCCAGTTCTGGGGGCAGTGTTGTTGTTGTTGCTCTTGGGAGGGGCACGGTTGAAGTTGTTGGCGTTGCCGGAGTTGTGATTGTTTTCTCCGGGCTTCACATTTCCTCCGCTACGGGTGGGGTAGCTTGGGCGAGAATTTGGGGGTCAGTTGTTCCTTGGTGCATATCCTGGTGAGGGGTTAGGACAGTACTTCTGGTGACTACTGGATCCAGACTGCTGCATCATACGATGCTTGCGGTTGTCGTTTGCCTGGTTAATCTTCCCTTCCATCTGAATGGCAGAGTCGACTAGCTCTTCGAGATCCTGGAAACGGATGTTGACGAGGACAGTATGCATCTCATCATGTAGTCCATTTAAGAATCTCTCCTTCTTCTTGGCCTCCGTGTTGATTTCATCTGGTTCATATCTAGCAAGTGACAAGAATTTGTCACGGTACTCTACTACAGTCAATCTTCCTTGCTTCAGTTCACGGAATTCATCTCTCATCCTGTTGACAAGACCTTGCGGCACGTGGGTGCGGCTGAACTTGACCTTGAATGCTTCCCAGTTCATCACCTGGCCATGGTTCATGTTGCGGACGCTATTCCACCAAGATCTTGCATCTCCCGCCAGATAGTGAGTGGCGAAGAGAACTTTCTCATTCTCATCAACTCCTGCAACTTCTAGGTTGTTTTCCATGGTCTGTAACCAGTCATCAGCATCTAATGGGTTTTCAGATTGGTTGAAGATTGGGGGATTGGTGTTCTGAAGGTTTTTGAGTTTAGATCCATGGTGATCCTGATTTCCATGTCCTTGGTTGTTGAGAGCCATTTGGGCGATCTTCTGCAATGTCGCTAAGTTGGCTTGACGCTCGACCCTGCTTGCTTCACGGTCCGCGATGAGATTCTGCAAGATCTGCAACATTGGGTCCTGCGATGAGCTGCTCCCTCCTTGGTTTCCACGAGTCATCTGAATATTGAGATAGATATAGGGGTAAGAGGGAAATTCTAAGGTTCATGGTTTTGGGTTTTCAAAGCTACAACTTTGAGTTAGACTCAGGTTTTTCAACTAACTTCATTCTCATTCATGCAAGCAAGCACATGATACAACACACACCACAATAATCAAAGGGGAAAACAGATGGTTTGAAGAACCATTCTGCAAGCTACGATACAATGAGATGATACATCTCATGCTACGATAGTGCTCTAGTGCATCTACTCATCGTCGATGAAGTCGGAGTCTTCATCATCAGTGTAGAAGTCCACAACATCCTCTGCCAGAAAATCATCGTCGTTGCTGAGGTATGAATCCATATCTCCCTGGATGTCTTCTCCTTCATCATCTTCTTCCTTGGCGGCAAGCTAAGCTTCCTACTCCTTGACGGTCTTCTCGAGGTCGGCCACCTTCTTGCAAAGACGGGCGATGGTGCGATCCTTCTTTGCACGCTGGCGTCAAAGAGACTGGCGATCTTGGACGAGCAGTGTGAAAGTCTGGGCCTTCTGGTCGGCAATGGCACGATTCTGGTTGGCTAACTCTCTGGCATTGTCCAGTTCCTGCTGTCGGTCATGAAGCAAGAAGTCAAGGTTCTCCACTTGACGCCTCAACTCTGGGTGACTTGGCATCTCCATCGGCATTCCCATGAATTCACGTCTTGCATAGTGGGCAAAACGGGTTCCTTGAATCTTGTTGACGCTAAGGGCACATAGACGTGCGAGAGCTTCATGCATTGCCCTGGCTAATCCATCTAGCCAGTTGTTCTCTCTCATGGAGAACTGAATTCTCCCGGAAGTTGGTGCCTCAATGCTTCCTCGAAGATCTACGGTGACTAGCCATTGTAGGTCTCCTCCTGGGGGTCCTAGAAGTTGAGCTCCAAGAAACTCCGGATGTGGGCGTCCCAGAAATTCTGACAGTGAATCCAGATCCCTCTCGAAGATCAACTGACCTCCGTTTCCCAACTGGTAAAACTTGCTGAACTGAGTCTCCATCTACAAGAATTTAGGATGAGGTAATTAGTGAAGTGATCAAGTGTGTCAAATTTGAAGTAGTAATGTAAGAATTTTGAGGAACATGTATTTCTGAGAAAGAATGAGTTCACAAGGGTAAGAGGGGAAATAGTTTTTTTTATAAATACTCACTTTGGTTTTGAAGCTATTTTTTTTGGTTTGGACGTCCATTCTAACTAGGGTCTCCCATGGTCAGGATGGCTCTGATACCAACTTGTCAACACCCGGATTTTTAATCCCAGATGCCCGTTATGCCATACCTCGCAATCCCAGGATTACCATTTTTGCGAGACATAACGGATTGGATATCACAGTACATCATCCATTACAAACCATACATAAGGTTTTACACAAATAAGGATCTCATGATCCAGTCTTTAATACAACAAGCAACGGAAATAAACGATAGCGTAGCGGTGGGGTCCATCTTCAGGGGCACAGGCAATGCTGACGAAGGCAGATAGTCCTAGTTATCATAGCCGTCCTGCTTACCATCATCTTGATAATCTCCTTCATAGTCTGGCCATTATAATATCCAGGGACAAAAGCCATGAGTACTCTTTAAGTACTCGCAAACTACTACTAGCAAGGGTTATGATTCTAAGTTAAAGTACTGAATTGAAAGAATAACTATCAAGTTAAGTTTGAAACCTAAGCTGAGTTCTGAAACAAGAAAAGATAAAGTAAAGTTCTAGAATCACTTAAGTTGGGAAGCTATTTTCGTCTACACAACCCTGTTGTGGTCAAGTCAAGGTTCATCACTCATTTCAAGTTATTTAGAAAACATCTGACAACGAAACAGTATGGCCATTCCAACTGTCCATAACCACGGACGCGGCTATTCGAATAGTTTGACACTCTGCAGAGGTGGTACACTTTCACCACAATATTCGATACATCTGTCAGGGATAACCCTGAATCCTCATACTTGGTATGCAGATAATCAAACATAACCTTCCCTTTACACACCCTAGTACAAGCACCTCTCCTATGAGCATGGCCTCCCAACCATGACCATCAGTCATCTTGGGCACTGCATAGGTGGACATCATTGAGAGGTAGCCTCAGCTCAAACCTCTCCCGTGAGGGAACTAATACTAATGCATATGAATTTCCAGCTAAGCCTTACCCAATTCAGGTAATGTGGTTGTACGGTAAATTTGGAATGGTATCACATCCGAATCCAACCATCAGTTTTATAAAAAGGGTTATGGCTCATGCCTCATCATTTTCATCATCATAAACCAATTGTGTTTCTCAACACATGTCAAAACATCTCAATAGAATGACTCATCATTCCAAGGTTTTCACAACTCATTTTCACCAAGTGTTCCCATCTAAAGTGACTCAAGTTTGATCTATTCTAAAACACTAGGTTAAGAGTGTTTCCTAAGGTGGAAAGGTGGGATCAATCTCATGCCATAGAATGACATCTAAGGGTTTCTAATTAGGTCAAGTTTTATACTCTTTATGCTACCTTCAAAATTAATTAAAGAACTTTGTGTAACCTAAGGGGGTGTGAGCAAAGTATGCTTAAGGCATCTTTACTAAACTATCTAGTTTTATTCTAGCTTGGTACAATAGCTTACTAAAGCATATTTGCAAGGGTTAGCTTGCCACTAATAGCTTGCCTTGGTTGGTGCAGTGGTTGAAGTTTTCTTCTTCTTCTTCTTCTTCTTCTTCTTGGTAGAACTCCTCCTCCTCGAAAGCTTGGTCGGTACTAGCGTCTATAAATACATAGGGAGTAGGAAATCACCAAACAATACTTAACTAGGCTAAGTAGCATTCTAAAACACACAATTGATGATCTATTATCATCACAAGCATCACAAGTTTTAATTCAATAGTTTCAACCTTTTTATTTGTGAAAAGTAATTTCTACTCATTGAAATATTAACTAAAATTTAATATTCACCACCAAAATGTGGGATCATGTGGACACATGTCCTCACCACATATTCTAAAATGTGGGAATGAGATTTAAAGGTTGGATCAATATTACTTTGGTTTAAGTTTATTATTTAATGATTTAAAGTGACTAGAAATGCCTATATAGCATTATTTTGGTACTAGTCCAAAGTCACTGCCTGTAAACCTTAATATTATTACATATTTGGGTAGATATGCTGAAATGTGATTTTTGAGAGTTGGAATCAACTCAAAAGCTAACTTGGTTGATTTTACAAAAATGTTTCAAGTTGCAAAAGCTTCTGTCTTCTTATTTTTATTAGGGGAACTCTATAACTCTAAATGAATTAAATCCAACGGGCTTGGATAGAGCATTTCAATACCTTTCAGACAAAATTAGTTTCATGTAATTTGGATTTGTCAAACTCACAGAATTGAATTTTGAAACACTGGACATAAACTATATTCTAACTAAAAGGAAAATTCCTAATTTGAATTTAAAACGTGCGCGGGAACGAAATGGGCCGGCGCACTACGCTCCGCGCAGCGTCGCGGGCTGGCTTAAGTGAGGGCCCCACCCGTCAGTGGAACAGGGGGGTACCGAAGGGGTATGGATGAAAGGTGGTCGTGCGATTAGAGGGCAGATCGACGGCTCACAGCTATCGTCCTTGTCGGAACAGGACATGACGGGAGCTAACCCTAGCGCGGTCTGTGAGGGTGCAGTGGGGGCGTACTGGGGCTCCAGTGAGGTTGGCGATGCGGGCAAACAAAGTGGAAGACGACGGCGGTTCTCCTGGTACAAGCGGCGCTTCCTGGGATTGGCCTGGATCAACGGCGCCCTTCTCCTCCCGAGGCGGCGGCTCCGGCTGCAATTCCAGCGTCCTGGTGCTCGAGCGGCTCCGGATGGCTGTGGGGAGTGAGAGTGAGAGGTGGGGATGAGAATGGTGTGAAGAGAGCTTGCTGGGGAGGCCTCCTTATATAGGCGAGCGAAGGGTGCAGAGCAGCATGGGCAGAGCTCGACGTGGGCGATGACACAGCGAGCTAAGGGCATGGGAGAGGTAGGCGGACGGTGGCCGGTCTCCTGGCGATCCTCTATGGCTTGATGGGGCGGCAAGGGGCTATCTCTATTGGTCAGGAGCGGGCGGTGCACTGGGCGCGGGCGGCGGTGTTCGACGCGGTTCCTCGGGGCTGCTGGTCGCGAGGCTGTGAACAAGGATGTTTGGGCGGTTGTTGGGCCTGCTGCAGGTGCTGCCATGCAAGGCTAGGGCTTGGCGAGGCCGGTGCTGCTCTGGCGGGCGCGGCGCTCCGGGGTGATCGGCATGGCGGACAGAGACATGGGCGCGAGCAACTGGGGGTAGTCCTTCGCTCGATTTTGGTCGGGGGTTGGTCGAGGCGGTGCGGTGCGGTGTGATGGCGCCTGTCTGCCAGCGGGCGAAGGAGAGCGTGGGGCGGCTTTGTGCGAGCTGTCCATGGTCGACCTGGCGCATGGCGTCGGGCGGCTTGGCACTGGCGCAACTAGGGGAGAGGGAGAGAGAGCTAGGGCCGGGGTTTGAGCTGGGGGGACAAGGGGACCGAGTTAGCCCCAAATGGTGACAAGCACTACATACTATAGTGTTTTGACAAATGTTTGATCTATGTCTACCACCTGTTCGATGAAATGGCCACAAGAGACCAAAGTTTGAATTTTGAGTTCAAAATTTTTGAGTGATCTCCACTAGTGCTAGGTAGTCTCTGGTTGCAAGGGTTTTGAAAATGGAGCTCAAATACATGGTTTTTGAAATAGGGGTGATCTATGCATATGCATTAGATTCAATTTTGAACTGCCATTTAAAATAGTTTCCAGAATGTTTTTAGAAGATCAAAAGGTGGGCCTTGGTACCTCATTATGTGTACTAGCAAGGGGTGCAAAGATCAAGAATTGTTTCTGTTAAGAATTGAGTACTAGGAATAGCCAAAGTAGGCATGAGAGTTAAATTTGTCCAAAAGACCATTCCTTCATTTTAATTCTTTTTGATTTGATTTCTTTTAGGAAAAGTTTGGGAATGATGTAGATGATGTTTAAATCACCTAAGAAACATTTTAGAAGAAAAGGATCACACAATCATGGCAATTTAAAACAACTCCTATTTTAAATGCACACATATATGAATGCTTTCATTTTAAATTTGGAAAAGTTTTTGTTAACCCCATTTTTGGATGATTTGATCTTTGATACTCTTGGATTGAAGTTTTGGGATGTTACACTAAGGTAGCCCACTTCATACTAGTCAAGACAACCTACCAAAGTGCAAAACTAGCAGCGCTGTACATTGCTAGGATTGTTAGTCTGCATGGAACCCCCAAGACCATCGTATCAGATCGAGGAACCCAGTTTACTTCAAGATTTTGGCAGAAAGTTCAGGAAGGTTTAGGAACCAAGTTGAATTTTAGTACCGCTTATCACCCGCAAACAAATGGACAGACTGAGAGAGTCAACCAGATATTGGAGGATATGCTTAGAGCTTGTGTGTTGGAATATGGATCAAAATGGGAAGACTGCCTGCCCTTCGCAGAATTCTCATATAACAACAGTTATCAAGCTAGTTTGTAGATGGCGCCATTTGAATTCCTATACGGAAGAAAGTGTCGTACCCCTTTGAATTGGTCGCAAGGAGGAGAGAGTCAGATCTTTGGACCCGACATTCTCCGAGAAGCAGGAGAGAAAGTTCACAAAGTTCGTGAGCACCTCAAGACCGCCCAATCCAGACAGAAAAGCTATGCTGACAAGAGAAGGAGAGACCTGACTTTCAATGTCGGAGATTTCGTATATCTCAAGGTTTCACCATTGAAGGGAACCCAACGCTTTAGTCTGAAGGGAAAGTTAGCTCCTAGATATATCGGACCTTTCAAGATTCTGAACCGCCGAGGAGAAGTATCGTATCAGCTGGAATTGCCTGAAGAGATGTCAGCCATCCACAATGTGTTCCATATCTCGTTACTTCGCAAATGCTTGGAAGTGCCTGAGAAGACTGAAGTTTTCAAGAATATCGATCACAGAGCAGTGGATATCAACAATGACCTGACCTATCGGGAAGTGCCCATTCGTATCTTAGAAGAAGCCTACAGAACCACCAGGACCAAGAGTATCAAGTTTCTCAAGATTTAGTGGAGCAACCATACCAAGGAGGAAGCCACTTGGGAGCGCGAGGATTACATTAGGACAAAGTTCCCAGATCTCTTTAGTTCCTAGTTTTCTTGTAAATCTCGGGACAAGATTTTATTTAAGGGGGGAAGGTTTGTAACATCCCAAAACTTCAATCCAAGCTTATCATGATCAAATCATCCAAAAATGGGGTTAACAAAAACTTTTCCAAATTTAAAATGAAAGCATTCATATATGTGCGCATTTAAAATAGGAGTTGTTTTGAATTGCCATGATTGTGTGATCCTTTGCTTCTAAAATGATTCTTAGGTGATTTAAACATCATCTACATCATTCCCAAACTTTTACTAAAAGAAATCAAATCAAAAAGAATTAAAATGAAGGAATGGTCATTTGGACAAATTTAACTCTCATGCCTACTTTGGCTATTCCTAGTACTCAATTCTTAACAGAAACAATTCTTGATCTTTGCATCCCTTGCTAGTACACATAATGAGGTACCAAGGCCCACCTTTTGATCTACTAAAAACCTTCTGTAAAATATTTTAAATGACAGTTTAAAATTGAATCTAATGCATATGCATAGATCACCCCTATTTCAAAAACCATCTAATTGAGCACCATTTTCAAAACCCTTGCAACCAGAGACTACCTAGAACTAGTGGAGATCACCCAAAATTTTTGAACTCAAAATTCAAAACTTTTTCTCTTGCGGCCATTTTGTCAAACACCTTGTTAGCAAGATCATTAAGGCCTAACTATTACTGTTTTGGGCTGATTTTGTCTAGCAATTCTGTAGTGCTTTGATCATCTTGTCCCCCCTCAAGCCAGACCAGACCAAACCAGCCTCTTCTCTACCCCCTAGCCACACTGCACAGCCATGCCGAGCACGTGCACCTGCAGCAGCAACCCTCTCCAGCCCCTCTCGCCATGTCTAGTACCTGACCAGTGGTCCATCTCCACCGTCCAACCATCCCCAGGCCAGAGGCAGAGGGCAGAGCGGCTAGGAACCGCCGCGCCCGGAGCTTGTCGAGCATGCCGACACCGCCCGCAGAGCGCGCACTGTCCCCGCGTGCACAAGCCGCCGCTCGACACCAGCCCGCGCCCACCGCTCCGCCTCCACCTGGAGAACACCCCAGACACCTCCGTTCGCCGCCCAAAGCCCCACAGCCACCGCTCGCCGTGGATACAGCCGCTTCGGCCGCACAGAGCGCCACCTCGCCCCGACCGCATGCAACCGCCCCTACATCCGCATTGAAGCGCTAGAGCACCGCCAGGGAACCGCCCACCGATCGCAATCCCCAGCCATGCCGCTAGCTCGCCGTAGCCATGTCGCCACCGTCGACCGCCCATCCCGCTCGGTCTCAACGTCGAGCCTATAAAAGGAGCCCTCCCCAGCACAAAAGACTCACACCATTCCACTCCCCTCACCTCTCTGAACCTCACCCACCTCTCGCCGGAGCAAGTGGAGCAGCAGTTCGCCGGAATTGGAGCCGGAGCCACCGCCTCTAGAGAAGAAGGGTGCCGTTGATTCCGTCCACCCCAAGCTCCGTCGCGACCACGCCTCGCCTCGCCGTTGTCTTCCACTTTGTTCGCCCGCATCGCCAATCCTGGTGGAGCCCTGGTACGCCCCCAGTAGACCCACACCGAGCCGCTAGGGTTCGAGCTCGCCGGCGACCCGTCCGTCCTCGACGACGACCCTGAGCCGTAGATCTAGCCTCTAATCGCACGGCCCACAACGCGCGTACCGTTTCGCGTTTTAAGTGCTGCTGACAAGTGGGACCCCCCTGTCAGCTGAGCCCCGTGCCGCGTAGCGGCACTGGGCCATCCCATTTCCTTTCCCGCGCAAGCCCGTAGATTCAAATCTAGGTTTTTCTTTTTAGTTAGAATATAGTTTATGTCCAGTGTTTCAAAATTCAATTCTGTGAGTTTCACAAATCCAAATTACATGAAACTAATTTTGTCTGAAAGGTATTGAAATGCTCTATCCAAGCCCATTGGATTTAATTCATTTAGAGTTATAGATTTCTCCTAATAAAAATAAGAAGACAGAAGCTTTTGCAACTTGAAACATTTTTATAAAATCAACCAAGTTAGCTTTTGAGTTGATTCCAACTCTCAAAAATCACATCTCATCATATCTATCCAAATATGTAATAATATTAAGGTTTACAGGCATTGACTTTGGACTAGTACCAAAATAATGCTATATAGGCATTTCTAGTCACTTTAAATCATTAAATAATGAACTTAAACCAAAGTAATATTGATCCAACCTTTAAATATCATTCCCACATGTTAGAATATGTGGTGAGGACATGTGTCCACATGATCCCATGTTTTAGTGGTGAATATTAAATTGTAGTTAATTTTCAATGAGTAGAAATTACTTTTCCAAAATAAAAAGGTTGAAACTATTGAATTAAACTTGTGATGCTTGTGATGATAATAGATCATCAGTTGTGTGGTTTAGAATAATACTTAGCCTAGTTAAGGATTGTTTGGTGATTGTGCACTCCCTATGTATTTCTAGACGATAGTACCGACCAAGCCTTCAAGGAGGAGTTCTACCAAGAAGAAGAAGAAAACTTCAAACACTGCACCAACCAAGGCAAGCTATTAGTGGCAAGCTAACCCTTGCAAACATGCTTTAGTAAGCAATTGTAGCAAGCTAGAATAAAACTAGATAGTTTAGTAAAGATGCCTTAAGCATACTTTGATCACACCCCTTTAAATCTTAGTACCTCAAGTCTTATTAACAAGTTTTACCCCCTTAGTTACACAAAGTTCTTTAATTAATTTTGAAGGTAGCATAAAGAGTATAAAACTTGACCTACTTAGAAACCTTTAGATGTCATTCTATGGCATGAGATTGATCCCATCTTTCCACCTTAGTGAACACTCTTAACTTAGTATTTTAGAATAGATCAAAACTTGAGTCACTTTAGATGGGAACACTTGGTGAAAATGAGTTATGAAAACCTTGGAATGATGAGTCATTCTATTGAGATGTTTTGACATGTGTTGAGAAACACAATGGGTTGATGATGATGAAAAAGATAAGGCATGAGCCTTAACCCTTTTATAAAACTGATGGTTGGATTCGGATGCGATACCATTCCAAATTTACCATACAACCACATACCTGAATTGGGTAAGGCTTAGCTGGAAATTTATATGCATTAGTATTAGTTCCCTCACGGGAGAGGTTTGAGCTGAGGCTACCTCTCAATGATGTGAACCTATGCGGTGCCCAAGACGACCGATGGTCATGGTTGGGAGGCCATGCTCATAGGAGAGGTGCTTGTACTAGGGTGTGTAAAGGGAAGGTTATGTTTGATTATCTGCATACTAAGTATGATGATTCAGGGTTATCCCTGATAGATGTATTGAATCTTGTGGTGAAAGTGTACCACCTCTACAGAGTGTCAAACTATTCGAATAGCCGCGTCCGCGATTATGGATAGTTGGAATGGCCATACTGTTTCGTTGTCAGATGTTTTCTAAATACCTTGAAATGAATGATGACCTTTGACTTGACCACAACAGGGTTGTGTTAATGAAATTAGCTTCCCAACTTAAGTGATTCTAGAACTTTACTTTATCTTTTCTTGCTTCAGAACTCAGCTTAGGTTTCAAACTTAACTTGATAGTTATTCTTTAAATTTAGCACTTTAACTTAGAATTACAATCCTTGTTAGTAGTAGTTTGCGAGTACTTAAAGAGTACTCATGGCTTTTGTCCCTGGCTATTATCATGGCCAGACTATGAACGAGATTATCAAGATGATGGTCAGTAGGACGGCTATGATAACTAGGAGTATCTGCCTTCGTCAGCATTGCCTGTGCCCCTGAAGATGGACCCCACCGCTATGCTATCGTTTATTTCCGCTACTTGTTGTATTAAAGACTGGATCATGAGATCCTTATTTGTGTAAAACCTTATGTATGGTTTGTAATGGATGATGTACTGTGATATCCAATCCGTTATGTCTCGCAAAAATGGTAATCCTGGGATTGCGAGGTATGGCATAACGGGCATCTGGGATTAAAAATCCGGGTGTTGACATATTGTGACGATTCTGTGACGAAAATTGAGGGTCATATATAGCCAGATTCCTTGTAGTGAATAGATAAGGATCTTTGACCTGGTTGAATTCTCCAGTCGACCCGAACCTCGGGGACTACACCCTGTGGGTGCGCTCGCATGCCCCCACATTGAAAACCTACAACTAGTAACGATATAAAAGAGCTTCGACCCGACTGAACTCTCCAGCCAGCCCGAACCTCAAGTGCCCCCACACAGAAACAAGCAGACAACAAGTGCAACAAATATAAAGTGCAAGCAAAAAAGGCACAAGATAACATCATAAAGGGAGAAAAAGCTCCCAACAGAGTCCAATATAGAACAAAATAAAATTGCTCACAGAAGGACAAAGCAATAATACAAAGGACAAGTTCCAAACAAGTACAAATACACCTGGCATCCTAGGGATCAAGCAAATGGACGAGAGGCATCAACTAGAGCATGGCTGCTGGAGGCGACATCAGAAGAGGTAGAGGCTAGCATAGCCGAGGCATTGGTATCTGATGGAGAAGGGAGCAGATCAAAGGAGTACGGGTCCGTGCTAGACGGGTCGCTGAAGTCCCGGTCCAGCTGGATGAAGCTCCCGATCTTGACACCACAGGAGCGGATGCCAGGAACTTTAGTGCGAAGCTGCTCATAGCTGGTCCCTTAACGGAACCCCCTGGAGAGACTCTGAAGGTCCACGTCAGGGTACCAAGACTTCAGCAGTGCAAGAACCATCTCCGTGCCGCCGCATGCCGCCTAGTCTCGTGCAACATCCATGATGTCAGTAGTAGAGAGGAGCTTCTCAGCCAAGGCCTCCATCGTTGCCGGTAGTGTGGTATCCGACCATACGTACGCGTAGACGTCAAGGGCTGCATCACGCAGCTGCTTGGCCTCCTCACACGCCACCGCCACCAACTCCTCCGGATGGAGGTCGCATCCGGCGTCTGTCTCAGGAATGCGGGCCAGATCCTGGTCAGTCGCCTTGGAATACTGAGCTGTACCCAGGAAATAAGTAGTTTTTATACACCAGCTACAGCAAACGAAGAACAGGTTGACTGAAGGAGGAGCCACATACTGATGACGATTTCGCAATCTAGCATAGCCGGCCTAGCTGGCCTTGACCTCCATCTTGAGCGACATTCTTGGCCTAGCCGACACAACGTGGTTTCGGAAAAGAACACATGCGATGACTCTAGCGGATAAATATGGTTTAGGAAAAAACACATGCAATGACTCTAGGGGATCAATATGTCAAACCATGGCCACAGAGACCAAAACACATAGGAAAGCAGCTTCCACATTGCATGTTGCACCAGTGTGGTAGTAGTTGCATCATAGAATCCACTAGAGTGTGTGTGGTCATCAGGATCAATGTGGTTTGGGAAAAGAACACACGCAATGACTCTAGGGGATCAATGTGGTTTAGAAAAAGAACACATGCAATGATTCTAGGGTATCAATGTGTCAAACCATGGTCATAGAGACCAAAAACACATATGAAATCAGCTTCCACATTGCATGTTGCACCAGTATGACAGAAGCTGCATCGCAGAATCCACTTGAGTGTGTATGGTCATGTGGATCAATGTGGTTTTGGAAAAGAACACATGCAATGTTGTCATGTGGATCAATGACTCTAGTGGATCAATGTGGTTTAGGAAAAGAACACATGCAATGACTCTAGGAGATCAATGTGTCAAACCATGGTCACAGAGACCAAAAACACATAGGAAAGGAGCTTCCACATTGCATGTTGCACCAGTATGGCAGAAGTTGCAACACATAGTCCACTGGAGTGTGTGTGGTCATGTGGATAAATGTGGTATATGAAAAGAACACATGCAACAACTCTAGTGGATCAATGTTGTTTTGGAAAAGAACACATGCAATGACTCTAGGGGATTAATGTGGTTTAGGAAAAGAACACATGCAATGACTCTAGGGACTCCATGTGTCAAACCATGCTCATAGAGACCAAAAACATTTAGGAAAGTGATGACCCACAAGTATAGGGGGTGTATCGTAGTATTTTCGAGGGAAGTGAAACCCAATTTATTGATTTGACACAAGGGGAGCCAAAGAATATTTATCAGCCTTAACAACTGAGTTGTCAATTCAGCTACACCTGGAAACAATCTTGCTCACAGCAGTTTATTAGTAGCAATAGTTTTGTAGTAGGAATAGTAAAGTAACAGAAGTAGTAAAGCAAAGACAGTAGTAACAAAAGCAGTAACAGTGGGATTCGAGTGCGGTAGGCATATGGATGGATGGACGGGCGTTGCATGGACAAGACAATCCACATAGCACTCAGAACATAGGGCAATTGCAGATAAATAAGATAAAGCATCCAAGTACTAGACAATCCTAGGCATGTGTTCCATATATAGTCATACGAGCTCGCAATGAGAACTTACACAACATCTTTTGTCCTGCCAGCCCGTTTGCAGCGGGGCCTCTAGGGAACTACTGACAATTAAGGTGCTCCTTTTAATAGAGCACCGGAGCAAAGCATTAACACTCCGTGAACACATGTGATCCTCACATCAAAGCCATTCCCTTCCGGTTATCCCGATTTCTGTCACTTCGGGGCCATAGGTTCCGGACAACAACGTGTGTATACAACTTGCAGATAAGACCAGGAATAATACTATCATAATGAATTAATAACATGTTCATATCTGAAATCATCGCACTCGGGCCCTAGTGACAAGCATTTAGCACAACAAGTCACAACAAAGTCATAAAGCACTAATAAAAGATACTAGGCACCATACCCTAACAATCTGATGCCATTACATGAACGATCTCATCCAATCCCTACCATCCCCATAGCCTACAGCGGGGGATTACTCACTCATAGATGGGGGAAACATGGATGGTCGATGGAGAAGCGATGGTGATGATGATGGAGATGATCTCCTCCAATTCCTCGTCCTGGCAGGGTGCCAGAACGGAGTTTCTGGTGCTGTTTCGTGGAATCTGGTGGTGGCGGCGGAGTGGAACTCATTCTGGAAAAACGTCGACCCCCCCGGAGTTTTTAGGTCAGAAGGCTTCTTATAGGCGAAGAGGGAGACCAAGGGGGTGCTTGGGGCCACCACACCATGCCCTGGCGTGGCCAGGCCTAGCCCGCGCCTGGGGGTGGTGTGGCCAGCCCCTATCCCTCCTCCGTCTCGTATTCTAGCTCCTAGAGTCTTTGGGAAAAATAGGCACTTTGGCTTTTGTCCCGTCCAATTCTGAGAATATTCATTTTCTGACTTTCCTGGAAGCAAAAACAGCAGAAAACAGGCAGCTAGCATTGTGGCTCTTGTTAATAGGTTTGTCCAAGAAATCATATGAAAAGTACTCCAAAGTGTGGACAAAACACAAGAAAGGAGATAAAACCAAGCATGGAACATCAAAAATTATAGATACATTTCCAATGTATCAGAAAGCAGCTTCCACATTGCATGTTGCACTAGTGTGGCCGAAGTTCCATCACAGAATGCACTGGAGTGTGTGTGGTCATCTGGATCAACGTGGTTTAGGAAAAGAACACATGCAATGAATCTAGTGGATCAATGTGGTTTAGGAAATGAACACATGCAATGACTCTAGTGAACCAATGTGGTTTAGGAAAAGAACACATGCAATGACTCTAGGGGATCAATGTGTCAAACCGTGGTCACAGAGACCTGAAACACTCACGAAAGTAGCTTCCGCGTTGCATGTTGCACTAGTGTGGCAGAAGTTGCATTACAGAATCCACTGGAGTGTGTGTGGTCATGTGGATCAATGTGGTTTAGGAAAAGAACATGTGAAATGACTCTAGTGGATTAATGTGGTTTAGGAAAAGAACACATGCAATGACTCTAGGGCATCAATGTGGTTTAGGAAAAGAACACATGCAATAATTATAGGGACTGCATGTGTCAAACCATTGTCATAGAGACCAAAAACACATAGGAATGCAGCTTCCACATTGCATGTTGCACCAGTGTGGCAGAATTTGCATCACAGAATCTACTCGAGTGTGTGTGGCCATGTGGATCAATGTGGTTTAGGAAAAGAAACATGCAATGACTCACTAAAAGAAAAGTTGGCTTTTCCAACAGATGATTTTCGTGGTTAAAGGCTCATTTTTCGTGGTTAAAAAGTCTTCTACAACGAATAGCCTTCGTGGTAAAAGCCCCGTCACAAAAGAATCTACCATAGTTTTTTTACCATGGCGGATCGCACCCTTTGGCCATGGAAACGTGTTCCGTCGTAGATTTGTTCGCCAACGATGTTGACTACTAACGTCATGCAAACTACCACGTGGCTGCCGCCGTTAACGACCAGTTACCGCCGTCAACGCACATAGAAACCGTGGCAGAAGCCAGGCCCCGCCAAGGCTGCTAACTAATAAGTGGGCCGGCCCATGAGGAGAGCCTAATAAGAAGACGACCTGTTACTATTTTGTCCTACACTACTTGAAATGGGCCCAATAATGCAGCCAACAGAGGCCCGCGAACTTTCATCCCAGGTATTGGTTCTAGCTATAGAAGGCCCAAGTTGGTCCAACACCGTGCGACCCATTAGCAGCATGCGCCTCGTCGGTTCGGTACTCTTAAGGCCTGTAGTTAGCCCATCAATGTTCTCGCAGCCCGTCGTGGGCTGCCTAGTAACGACCCTTCTTTGAGATGGTTCGTTACTGTTCTAACCTTTTACTGTTCTAGGCGTTAACGGTTCAGGCCACAAGTGGCCTGTTACTGTTCTATACTAGTAAATTTGCCGGTCTGTTACTGTTCTTGTCTGGTATTTCTATGGCATGTTACTGTCCTATCCTTTTACGGTTGCGACCCTTTACTGTTGTGGTTTGCTACTGTTTTGGCCCATTAACCCTCTATCATGTTATTGTTATGGCCTTTTACAGTTTCTTGCCTTTTACTGTTGTGCCCTGTTACTTTTCTGGCATGTTTCTATTCTGACATGCTGCTGCCTGGCCTATTACTGTTCTCTCCTGTTACTATTATTAGTTCCCACATGTGGGTAGGCCCATTACGTTTACTGTCTTTTATAGTTTCAACCTTTCTTAAGCCCATGTCAATATCATAAAAGGTGTATAATTAGTGAGCATCTTTTACTGTTCATCGACGACCGAATATAAGACGGGCCAAAAACAAATCCTGATATTGTTCCCTAATCGACCTGGCTGGCTAGTTATGGTACCGCTTACCACCATGTGTGGATAGCGTCAAACAAATTCCTAAATGGCCTATGCGAGTTATCTAGATATTACATCAGCTACAAACTACTTAAAATTATTACATATTATCAACTCAAGGGAAAGAAAATTCGTCATTTCAGTTGAGAATCGAGTTGATAGCAGAGTCCTCAATTTGCTTTCTCAATCTATCACCCGCATCTTCCTTTGAGTGTGAGAGCTACATTGGAGGAGACATGATCTTGTAGCCCCCTTGTTGGTGGTGATAGCAATAATTGCAGTCTAAAACTAAGTAATAACAAGTTAATACATCAAACAAGACAAACTACTCATTTGACTGATATGACAGGAGGTATGAACTGGAGTTTACAACTGGTCAATTTTTCAATTGTTGACCAACACGTCAAACAAACAGGAAAAGCAAGCACATATTAAACAAGTGTGCCCACTGTGAAAAACGAGCAATCAAACAATGTGTGTGTGTGGCTTACAATTTGAGCAAATATAAACTAGCAAGGCCATTTCAACAAATATATATGGAAGAAATTGTATACCCTAGAATGCAAAAAGACATTGGGTGACGCAGAATTTGCGCTGAGCTACACAATGGCATGAAGTTTCTATCGTAGCTAAGAATGAACCAGATAGAAATTATAACCGCATCATACAAGAACTTGTAGAGCGATAATGCAAACCACGAATGAACTATATATAGTGGAGGATAATTATGTCGTTGATTAGGACGAACCAAAACCAGATGCGGGATATAATAGCATCGCTCGTGAACCTGTAGAACAGGACAAAAATCACTAGATAAGTGTGCCTACTATGAAATGAGCAATCAAACAAAGTGTATCTTAGCATTTCAGCAAATATAAACTAGCTAGGTCATTTCAACAAATATATATATATGGATGCAGCGGTATTTACTGAAATGCAAGAGGCGTTGGGTGACTCAGAATTTGCGGTGAGCTACACAATGGCATGCTGTTACTGTCATAGCTAAGAATCAACCATATAGAAATATAATGGCATCATAAGAGAACTTCTAGAGAAGGAATGTGAACCACGAGTGAACTACATAGTAGAGGACAATTATGCCATTGCTCAGGATGAACTAGCACCAGATAAGGAAATAATGGCGTCGCTTGTGAACCTGTAGAAGAGGCTTTGCAAGCCAACATTTTCATTGTTCTATTATGTGCTCTATACAAGAAAAATAAAATAGTTAGTGTTGTAGCTTTTGAAGAACCAGATGGCAACAAAAAAATATAATCAAAGAGTCTAAACGGGCACTACAGGATAGCAGAACGATGCCAAGGAGGAAATAATAATAGGAACATATCTCATGACGAACCATATAGATTTAGTAATTATGGAGCTAGGAATCCACACTAATATTTTCAACTAATTTTACATTTTGCAAGAACTACACTATAGCAAACAACTACTATTGTTTGGAGTAGCTAAGAACATGTGCATGACTTTAAAATTTGCAAAGCCAGTCGGAGAAGTGCTGCTAGAGGTTCCGGGTATTGGGTTCGCAACCTAGAAAATAAATTTTTTCCTACGATGGAACTACTAAGCACCAAGATCTACCTACTAGATAAAAGCTACATATGGATATACATCTATAGAGAACATACCCTTGTAAACCGACAAAGTGAAACGAGGTTGAACTCATGGCTAATGTAGTCGAACGCTTGCCGATCTCAGGATCGAGAAGAAGTCCAGCACCGCAACTCAGCAGCGCATCCATGATCACACACACATTTAGGCCACCGAGCAATCTCCACCTCCTCGTTCTAGCGATGCAGCGGAAACACCAACTCCTTCCAGACAAAATGCAATCGAGAACATGTATCTCGCTAATCCGAGTTCATGGGGGAATAATTCAAGAAGGGAGAGAGATCCTTCACGAGGAGGTGTGAGTGAGAAGGAGTGAGAGGGGGGCCTTTTATAGGGGAGGGGGGCATCCCCTCCCATGGCCCACAGCCATGAAGGAACCCCTCCACCTCCTCTCATTCATGTGGTGAATCTCCACTCACATAAATATGGCCCTCCATTTTCTCCACTCAAAAGCCCACTGAAAATGCATTAAATTTACACCAAATTTAATACAACACTCATTTAATAAAACTATTTTAGTTATTTTATTCAGAATTTTGTTAAGTACTTTAATTAACAAAAATTCACATAAAACCCCCTACAACATTTCAATATCACATGTAGAACTATTTTCAGCAATTTCACCTGAAATAATTTTGGTGTCCATTGAAATAATTCGAGCGCTTTGCAATTCTTTCGTCTAGAAAATATTTGCTCCGAATGGTGTTGGTATCCCTTAAGTGCGTCACCCTACGATTCGCAAATAATGCAGACATGATCGATACCATTCTCTTATCAATAATCAGAAGCGGGACCTGGAGATCCATACCGACTCCCACACATTCAACGATGACTTCTTGTGATCATGAGAACCTTTCACGCTAGTAACTAAATCCCTTTGTCTTGCGATATATTATATGTCCGAGATTCGATCATTAGTATCCCCATACCTAGTTTGATCTTGTTGCCAATATGCACTATTTTCTTGTTCTCGTGATATAACATTCTAGTGATCACATCACTTGCTTGCAAGCTATCTTAATGTGATACAACCGAGAGGACCCATAGTATATCTATCCATTATCAGGATGGACAAATCCCACTCTTGATCCATGAGCCTCTACATAACACCTTCGTAGCACCGACCCCACATTTATAGTCACCCTATCACGATAGTGACGCTTGATGTTATCAAGATACTCTTCCATTGTTAGTGATTGACATGATCTCATGGTCTAAGGATTAGGATTACTTCATAATGTTATAAAAATATAAACATAATTATTTCGTAATGCTATACTTCCGATGAATGTTCATCACATTATTCCACTAATGTTGTGACCTTGTTATTAACAACATCCAATGTCCATGACCAGGAAACCTTGATCATCTTGTTAATCAACGGGCTAGTTTATAAGAGAGGTATAACTAGGAAATTTCTATTTATTTACTAAACACACATGTATTAATGTTTCCAAATTAATACAATTATATTGTGCAAAATAAACATCTATCATTGTCTTGGAATACATATAATAACAACTTCATTATTGCCTCTCGGGGATATTCCCTTCAGTCTCCCACTTGCACTAGAGACAATAATCTAGTTACATAGTGATAAATCTAACACCCATGGAGTTCTGGTGTTGATCATGTTTTTCCCTAGGGAGAACTTTAGTCAACAGATCTGTTACATTGAGATCCGTGTGTATTTTACAAATCTTTATATCTCCATCCTTGACATGCTCGCGGATGGAGTGAAACCAGCAGTTAATATGCTTGGAATTCATGTGAGACCTTGGTTCCTTGGTGTTGGCTATTGCTCCATTGTTCTCACAATATATCACCATTGGGTCCAATGCACTAGGAACCATACCTAGTTTGGTTATGAACTCCTTCATCCAAACTGCTTCCTGCGCTGCTTCTAGAGCATCAATATATTCTGCCTCCGTTGTGGATCTTGTCACCACGGGTTGTTTGGAGCTCCTCCAACTAACTTGTAATGCCCAAGTGTTAGCTAATCCTAATTAGGGCTTTGTTTGTGCATTCATGAGCATCATATTTTAAAATATGCATTGAAGAAAATAATGCAAAACCCTAACCTTAACTTTTCCCCCTCCCTATAAAAATAATTCAAAATGGGTTTGAATATTTTGAAAACCACCAAAATAGTGGAGCCCAAATTCATTAAAGGGCCCTGCAATATTTTCTATAGTTTACTAAATTTGCTGGTATTTTTGAAATGATTCAAAACAGAAAGTATTTGAAAATACAAAAGAGAAATTGAAAAGAGAAATTGGAAAAAGGTTTTAGTTAAAAAAAGCAACACAGCCAGAGCCCAGCCGGCCCATCTGTCCTCTTCCCTCCCTGCCACTCGTGCGCAGGTCGTAGCAGCCCCATGCGTCCCAACTCGGCCCAAGCCAGCCCGTACCCCTCCAGGCGTGCTTTTCTTTTCTTCTTCCTCGCGCCTGACATAGCGAATCTGCTCGCTGTCCTGCACTGATGTCGTCGCCTCGCCGCCCTGCTGTGATGCGTGCTATCGCCCCAGGAGAAGGGGATAAGACCCTAGTGCCGTGTCCATCCTCCCTAGTTCCTCTTGCTCGCTCTCTCGCCCTCCCTACACACAACCCCTTCCTACCAAAACCCTAGCCCGCCATGGCCTCGAGCTAGAGCTTGCTCCTGGCCACCCCGTGCCCTGCCGACTGCACCACAAGCTCTACCTTGCTCTCCTAGTTTGTTTGCCCCTACTCGCATGAGCCGGCATGCTCCCACGAGCTCCAATCGGAAGCTCCCTCCCTGACTCCGTCCAGCATCGTCATGGTCAATCATCGTCGTTCTCGACCGCACCCCGCCTCGCCAATGCCATAGATGCAACCAGGGTGAGCAAATGGTGCTCAGGCACCCCTCCTCACCTCCCCTACCTCTCTAGATGGTCCCCGCGTCAGTCACTGTCATTGTCTGCCGCCAGTCGCCATCGAGGTGGTCACTCCGGTGACCAATATCCAGCGGTGCCACTTCTACTAGGTCCATCTCGATGCGCTGATTCAAATGCACATAGCCCCGTAGCCCCGCGTGCTCTCCACCCTCGCTGCCAGCCACCGTCTGCCGCGCCGCCCGTCATGGTGACGTGGTGCTCACGTGGCTACCGCGTGGTGCCCGCGAGGCCTAGGTCCCACCCGCCAGCCATAGTGGCTAGCCCAGCCCCAGAGAGAAAGGTGTTAAATGCCCCCACTGATGTCATAATGACGTAGTAAACCTTTTTATAAATGGTTTATTATTTTCAGAAAAGGTTTAAATCTTATAAATTCAATAACTTATTATTTATAAGTCAGAAAAATGTGTATAATATATCAAAATGTTCATAAAAATGAGATCTTTACAATAGACTCATAATCATGCATTGTTCAACAACTTTAATTGAAAGTTTAATTAGGGAACTAAATGAACCCCCCGCAGGTGATTCCCAGGTCTCTCTGTTTTAGGGTTTGGACCTCTCGAATCCCACTTAAATTGCCAAGCATGCTTTAGGGTCTCATTTCAATACTATTAAACTTATCATATCATCATCCTTGCTTGAGCATTGCATCAATGCCATGTGTTGATTGTTGTTTCCCCTTTCTTTCCGGTGTTTGGTTCTTTCCGGTAGAATACGATATCGAGATCAAGATTGAAGACCGAGATCAACACAATCGAAGATCGACGACCAATACTTGACCAACTATAATCAAGTAAAGCACAAGTCTTCCAAAGATCTATATCTAGGTATCAACAAACAAGGCATGCATAGCCCCACCATTATAAAATCCTATGATTTCGAAAGCATTTCATTCTTGCCATGATGCATATGATTCTACTGTGGTCTTTTATCGATAGATAGAGTATCCTATCTGTTGCATTACTCCCTTTGAGCTTATATTACCTGATCCATTGCTCCTAGAATAACTAGGTTTGGCTTGTGTGCACTTCTAGAGCTAATATCTATGTCTTGCTTAGCCATGTTTAGCTGTCAGTGCTGGTTCATACAGAAGATGTACCAATTGTTGAGAATCTAGTATGACAGGAGAACGAGGTATACTGATGAGGTAAGACCAGTGGTAAAGGTTAAACATGGTAAGGCTTGTATGGGAGGCCACGGTGGGATGTGGTTTTTGTAGTCCCATGCTCGCCACTACTAGGACCCGAGTTCTTGCCTTTGAAACAGAGACGAGCGTACAACCACACGGGGCCTGGAAAACCTCACGAGTAACGAACTTGCCTAGTAGATTCCATGAGTCACATAGTTCGGCGTTCCATTTGACATATGAATAGATAATGTTTTTGAAAGAGGAGGGGAAGGAGGTGCATTCATACAGGTAGGTAAGCATGGCCGGGGTTGCTTGGGGTAGATGGCGCCCCTGGTAAACCAACCTCGCCCACATCTCTAGGGACCAACTTCGGGATTTGATCCGTTACGGCGGAACCATCCTTAGAGCATGACTCATGGTCTCGGCGAAAGCAAGGTAAAGGTCGTGTCTAACCACCCTCTACCGGCCTTCCAAGGAAGAGGGCTTATCTAGTGGCATTAAGAGTCGGTTGGTACATGTGGGTAAAGTTGTACACCCCTGTAGGGTTAAATCTTTTTGAAAAGCCATGTTCACAGTTATGAATGCTTGGTGACCGAATTCTAAGATCATTGAGAACATGAACCTAATCGTAAAACTTGGAGGTTTGAACATGTACTTAAGGATGCTTCATCTTGGGTATGAGGGGGTGATCCTAGTTGTGAGATGAGGATTACTTTGGTGGATATCAAGATAATGATCAATTATTTGGAGATGCCACTCTCTTATCCCCTTTTAAAATATTATGAATATACGAGCTTCTTCTCCCTCTTGTTTTATAAACAAAGATGGCTTTATGCAAAATAACCCCACCAGCCATAAGTCTTGTGGAGTACACCCTGTACTCACACTTGCTTTGTTGATACTTTTCTAGAAGAGTAAGTGTTCACCTAAAGATGAGTTCTGTACGACATCGACACCGACGAGTAGCTTGGGGTTCTTGGCCGGCAGCCTAGAATCTATGGGCTGGGACGTCATCGTTATGCTTTAGGCCTCTTAGGCCATTTGTTAAGTTTTCCATATTTAATAGCATAATTTGCCTTCCATTGTTTGATGTTTGTGGTCAGTGACCTCTACTTGTAATAATTTTTGTGTCGTAGGGTTACTGTTGTGTTAATGATTTCTCACTTGATATCCTCGAGCTCTAGGTTAAGGTTATGTCAGGCCGAGGTCTAGATTTGTTTAACCCTGATCCTGGGGGTGTCACAGTTGTTGGTATCAGAGCAGTACCGGTCATAGGAAAACCTTGCTATTGGTCGATGTTGAGTCTAGTGCTTATGAAAACTATCTTCAAAGATGAAAAGTATTTGCGAAAACTCTAGTATGCTTCTTTTTCTCCTTATCTGGTATCGCCCTAAACTCTGGGTCATCTTATCTTGTTTTGATTTGGAAAAGTTTTGATATCTCTTCTAGTCTTTCAAAACTTAGGTGCCTTCTTGGTATGTCGTTTCTCAACTAGTTGACCTTGAGTTGAGTTCTCTAGAGTTGTGTGTGTTGTATTCTTTGTGTCCCCTTTGCTCTACTTCATTTGAGAGATTCCTTTCCATCATGATCTCTCTATCTTATGGGCCCACAATATTATATTGTACGATCCATAGTGTTCTGTTCTAGGCTTTGAGGTTTCCTTTTGCCTCGGGTGCCTCCCTTTTGTTTGTTTAGGTACTTCAGAAGTTCTTTCTTCTCTTGGAAGCTACCTTGTGATTACTATCTTCAAGTGTATGCTGTGTCACTCAAGTAGTAGTTACTTCTTTCTCGAGTTTTAACTCTTGGACTTGAACCGAAGATCCCGGATTGTGCTGGATTCTGGTGTTGTGAATCTCGCACATGAAGCTGATCTTTATCCCAAGATCCATTCCATTGACCCCTGTCGTTAATGCTCAAATATTACCTCAGGATGGCTGGTACTACAATTCTAGCCTTCAAGCTTGTGGTCTTTGTCGCGATTGAATCTCGACAATTAAGGTCTTCCCCTACCACTAGCAATGGAAGATGTTGTTAAATGGAACCAAATAGATCACGACAAGAGTACTTCTCATGAGTCTCACATCTATATTCGTGACTCTGCCACACCTTACCTCTTATGTGCATTGGTTTTCAGAAGAATGTTAATCTATGCATCCACATCCCGGGATTCCATCCGGAGCATGTTCTTTCTCCCTTGTTGTTTTTCAACCTTTGTCTACTATTTGGTAGCCAAGTAGTAAAGGTGCATTGTTGTCTTCCGATGTAAGATACTCTTGTGGGCCATCAATACAAACCATTTCAGAATGTCAAGAGAAACAAACTCCAGTACCTCGTCACATCTAGGACCAGGTCAAAGTGTTGTAATTCGCAGATCAAAAAGCATTGATTAGCTTCTGTTCTGTTCCATCTTAAGGCATCACACTACTTTATATCTAGAGGTAGTGCTGAGTTTCATGAACCCTTAATGAAGTGATGCTCTTACATATTTTTACCACCCTTCCTTCAAGCTTTCACGTTCAAAAGTGATGCGTGTGCATAATAATGTGGTCATCTGAGATTCTTAGCAATTGTTATTGCTTTGAAATCCAAGGACATTTGTATCATTCTTAGCGTGATGATGTGCTACCAAGTCTGTTATTCTGGTACATTCTCTTCGGTCAAAGAGTTAGGTTTATTCCAAGCTCTGAGACTATGTCTTCTTTCCTTACCAAGCAAGTTTCCTCTCGAACTAAATGACATATTGGTGGTTCATGATATTCTATATGTCTACTAGAAGTATTGCCATGTTGCCACATGACTGTGTAGTCAAGTTCTTGAGTAAGTAAGTTCTCTGAATTTCTCCTTTCTCCAAGGATCCGTACTAGATACCCCTGAACTAGTTGGTTGAGCTTAAACAACAACTTGGAGAGTTGCAAGACAAAAGTTCTATCTTACTTAGTTCATCTTAAAGGGTTTTCTAGTTTAGTTCGTGCTGAAGAAAGATAGTATTTCCTTTGTGGATATGTTATCTTCCTCGCTTTTGATTTGATTTGGGTTATCGTCAAATCAAACTCAGTTCCAAGGACTGTCTTGATGATGTTGCTACTCGTGATGTTTCACTTGAGTACATCTTCATGCACTTTGGTCTAACCAATACATATACCTTGTTTATGCAACATATGAGTTCATCTCCTTGGAGTATCTCGATGATTTTGTTATTGAGCCCATCGATAACATCCTTATCTTCTCCAAGCTAGACTAGATTCATATGGAACCTTTGGCATTAATGTTAGAAAATTTTAGAGAACCGTCTTTGAGTTATCTCGAAGTATGTGTTCTGGATGTTAGAAGTGACCTTCTCTAATTCACGAGCAAATGTTGAAAGATGTCACCGTGGATTAGAGCAGAGTTATTTTGTTCCTTAAGGACACATGTGTATTTCGTTGAAAAACTTCATGTATAAGCAATTGTCATTTGACAAGTTGTTATTACATGGGTCTAGCAATCTAGCTTAGTCTATTGTAGCTTAAAACTGAAGTTCATGTCTTGAGAATCGAGTAACTTTACCTTCGTGGTAAATGTTGCAAAATTTCTATTCAGACATGCCGAGTCTGAAGTATCATCTCACCTAACCAAAGCTGAACCTCAAGCAACAATGATGGTTGATGTTTCTCAAGGTTTTGACATAGGTTTCTATGTAAGTCCGACATGATTCATGTAATGGTTGACACAACTAGTCGGAAAGCCTATTGTCAAATTATCTTGAATCAACAAATAACAACCACTCTTCATGAGGCATCTTCTATGATTCATTATAGGAGTTCTGCTTATGTTTCCTTTGTATCCGAAGTTTGAACTTTACTTGATGTTTCATGACTCTAACATCAAGGAGAACATTTAAAGTAGTGTTGCTAAATGTCTCTCGGTCGATCCTCTAGACCCTTTTACGTTGGCAAGCGTCTTGTTGTGCCAAGTAATTAAAGTTTGAGAATGAAGTTTATTTTTCCTCTTGTCATTAGGAATCTTCATACCTATTTATCTGGTGGTGTAAAGTGATGTCATGATCTTTGGCAAAGATTTTGATAATCCTGGATGATTAAAGAGTTTCCTTCGGTCCCTCTAACATGTTTGAAGAGCTATTATGGTTTGGGTAATCAGAAATTTCTTTTGCTACATGTTCCTTGTGACTCTTACGGGTCCTCTCTACAAAACACCTTTCCATCTTAACCTTCTATTGAACGAAGAGTGATCCTTCTGTATCAAAAGTAGATCAACAACTTGGTTATCTGTATCTTTGTATCCCTGGAAGCTCTACTTAAGCCGTCTAGTGGAGGTTCACTTCTCGAAGTCTGTGGTTTTGTTCTTTCTGTTGTAAGCTTCCCTCTTGAAAAGCTTAAACTCTTCTGAAACTCCATGGTCTCCATCCTTATGCAGACCAGTTATCTAACAACTTGAAAACCTATCTCCTCTTGTTTCCTCCGTTACCTTGATGTGTTTCATGCTTGTCATCTCAGAGTTGTTGTGAACACTCCTTTCATGAGTTGACCATGAGATACTCTGTGTGTTGTTAGTGTGTTTCCCTCTTATCCTTAGAAGTGACCCTGTTTCTCTTCCTTCTTCCTACCTGTGGAATCTCAGGTCGAGATTCTCGTAAGGGGATAGAGCTATAACGCCCTAGTGTTAGCTAATCCTAATTAGGGCTTTGTTTGTGCATTCATGAGCATCATATTTTAAAATATGCATTGAAGAAAATAATGCAAAACCCTAACCTTAACTTTTTCCGCCTCTCTATAAAAACAATTCAAAATGGGTTTGAATATTTTGAAAACCACCAAAATAGTGGAGCCCAAATTCATTAAAGGGCCCTGCAATATTTTCTATAGTTTACTAAATTCTCTGGTTATTTTGAAATGATTCAAAACAGAAAGTATTTGAAAATACAAAAGAGACATTGAAAAAAGAAATTGGAAAAAGGATTTAGTTAAAAAAATAGCAACACAGCCAGAGCCCAGCCGGCCCATCTCTTCTCTTCCCTCCCTGCCGCTCGTGCGCAGGTCGTAGTAGCCCCACGCAGCCCAACTTGACCCAAGCCAGCCCTTACCCCTCCAGGCGTCCTTTTCTTTTCTTCTTCCTCACGCCCGACACATCGATGCGTGCTACCGCCCCAAGAGAAGGGGATATGACCCCAGTGTCGTGTCCATCCTTCCCAGTTCCTCTTATTCGCTCTCTCACCCTCCCTGCACACAACCCCTTCCTACCGAAACCCTAGCCCGCCATGGCCTCGAGCTAGAGCTTGCTCCTGGCGACCTCGTGCCCTGCCGATCGCACCACAAGCTCCGCCTTGCTCTCATAGTTTGTTTTCCTCTACTCGCATGAGCCGGCGTGCTCCCAGGAGCTCCAATCGGAAGCTCCCTCCCTGACTCCGGCCAGCATCGTCATCGTCAATCGCCGTCGTTCCCGACCGCACCCCGCCTCGCCTACGGCATAGACGCAACCAGGGTGAGCAAATGATGTTCAGGCACCCCTCCTCGCCTCCCTACCTCTCTGGATGGTCCCCGCATTAGTCACCATTGTTGTTCGCCGCCAGTCGCTGTCGAGGTGGTCACTCCGGTGACCAATAGCCAGCGGCGCCGCCGCTAATAGGTCTGTCTCGATGAGCTGATTCGAACGCATGTAGCCCCACAGCCCCGCATGCTCTCCAGCCTCGCCAGCGGCCACCGTTTGCCGCGCCTCCCGTCGTGGTGACGTGGTACTCACGTGGCTACCGCGTGGTGCCCGCATGGCCCAGGTCCCACCCGCCAGCCACAGTGGCTAGCCCAGCCCCAGTGAGAAAAGTGTTAAACGCCCCCGCTGATGTCATAATGACGCAGTAAACCTTTTTAGAAATGGTTTATTATTTTCAAAAAAGGTTTAAATATTATAAATTCAATAACTTATTATTTATAAGTTAGAAAAATGTGTATAATATATAAAAATGTTCATAAAAATGAGATCTTTACAATAGACTCATAATAATGCATTGTTCAACAAATTTAATTGCAAGTTTAATTAGAGAACTAAATGAACCCCCGTAGGTGATTCCGAAGTCTCTCTTGTTTTAGGGTTTGGACCTCTCGGATCCTACTTAAATTGCCAAGCATGCTTTAGGGTCTCATTTCAATGCTATTAAACTTGTCATATCATCATCCTTGCTTGAGCATTGCATCGATGCCATGTGTTGATTGTTGTTGCCCCTTTCTTTCTGGTGTTTGGTTCTTTCTGGTAGAATACGATATCGAGATCAAGATTGAAGACCGAGATCAACACCATCGAAGATCGACGAACAATACTTGACCAACTATAATCAAGTCAAGCACAAGGCTTCCAAAGATCTATATCTGGGTATCAACAAACAAGGCAAGCATAGTCCCACCATTATACAGTCCTATGATTTCGAAAGCATTTCATTCTTGCCATGATGCATATGATTCTACTATGGTCTTTTCTCGATAGATAGAGTATCCTATCTGTTGCATTACTCCCTTTGAGCTTATATTACCTGATCCACTGCTCCTAGCATAACTAGGTTTGGCTTATGTGCACTGCTAGAGCTATTATCTGTGTCTTGCTTATCCATGCTTAGCTACCAGTGCTGGTTCATCCAAAAGATGTACCAATTGTAGAGAATCTAGTATGACAGGAGAACGAGGTATACTGATGAGGTAAGATCAGTGGTAAAGGTTAAACATGCTAAGGCTTGTATGGGAGGCCACAGTGGGATGTGGTTTTTGTAGTCCCATGTTCGCCACTACTAGGACCCGAGTTCTTTCCTTTGGAACCGAGACGAGCGTACAGCCACACGGGGCCTGGAAAACCTCACGAGTAACTAACTTGCCTAGTATATTCCATGAGTCACATAGTTCGGCGTTCCATTCGACATATGCATAGAAAATGTTTTCGAAAGAGGAGGTGCAGGAGGTGCATTCATACAAGTAGGTAAGCATGGCCGGGGTTTCTTGGGGTAGATGGCGCCCCTAGTAAACCAACCTTGCCCACATATCTAGGGACCGACTTCGGGAGTTGACCCGTTACAGCGGAACCATCCTTAGGGCGTGAGTCATGGTCTCGGTGAAAGCAAGGTAAAGGTCGTGTCCAACCACCCTCTGCCAGCCTTCCAAGGAACAGGGCTTATCTAGTGGCATTAAGAGTCAGTTTGTATGTGTGGGTAAAGTTTTACACCCCTGCAGGGTTAAATCTTTTCGAAAAGCCATGTTCACGGTTATGAACGCTTGGTGACTGAATTCTAAGATCATAGAGAACATGAAGCTAATCGTAAAACTTGGAGGTTTCAACGTGTGCTTAAGGATGCTTCCTCTTGGGTATGAGGGGGTGATCCTAGTTGTGAGATGAGGATTACTTTGGTGGATATCAAGATGATGATCAATTATTTGGAGATGCCGCTCTCTTATCCCCTTTTAAAATATTCTGTATAGACGAGCTTCTTCTCCCTCTTGTTTTATTATCAAAGATGGCTTTATCAAATATCCCCACCAGCCATAAGTATTGTGGAGTACACCCTGTACTCACCCTTGCTTTGTTGATACTTTTGTAGAAGAGCAATGTTCACCTGAAGATGAGTTCTGTACGACATCGACACAGACGAGTAGCTTGGGGTTCCCGACCGGCAGCCTAGAATCTATGGGTTGGGACGTCATCGTTATGATTTAGGCCTCTTAGGCCATTTGTTAAGTTTGCGATACTTAATAGCATAATTTTCCTTCTGTTGTTTGATGTTTGTGGTCAGTGACCTCTGCTTGTAATAATTTTTCTATCGCAGGGTTACTGTTGTGTTACCGATTTCTCACTAGATATCCTCGAGCTCTAGGTTAAGCTTATGTTAGGCTGAGGTCTGGATTTGTTGAACCCTTATCCAGGGGGTGTCACATAACTGCTACTCTGTTCATGAGAAATACGTATCCCGATTGATACTTAGAGTCATCCGGATCGGTGTCAAAGGTAGCGCCGACATAACAATTAGCGACTAGGTCTTCTTCGCCTCCGTATACAAGAAACATTTCCTTAGTTCTTCTTAAGTACTTAAGGATATTCTTGACCACTATCCAGTGTTTTGAACCTGGATCAGATTGGTACCAACTAGTCAAACTAATAGCATGTGCCACATCCGTTCTTGTACATAGCATGGCGTACATTATAGAGCCTATGGCTAAAGCATAGGGGATCTTATCCATTATCTCTCTTTCTTCCATCGTAGCTAGACTTTGAGTCTTACTCAAGGTCTTGCCTTGTAACATAGGTAAGAACCCCTTCTTACTTTCGTCCATTTTAAACTTCTTTAAAATCTTATCAAGGTATGTACTCTATGATAGCGCTATTAGGCACCTTGATCTATCTCTATAGATCTTAATGCCTAATATATATGATGCTTCACCAAGGTCCTTCATCGAAAATTTGTTGTTTAGATAACTTTTAACACTATTTAAAAGATCTGGATCATTTCCAATCAGTAATATGTCATCCGCATATAATATCAGAAATGCCACATTGCTCCCACTCACTTTGTTGTAAATACAAGCCTCTCCATAAGTCTGGACAAATCCAAACTCTTTGATCACCTCATCGAGGCATAGATTCCATCTTCGGGATGCTTGCTTCAGTCCATAGATGGATTGCTGAAGCTTACATACCTTCTAAGCATCCTTAGGATCGACAAAACCCTTAGGTTGTATCATATACAACTCTTCTTCAATATTACCATTGAGGAATGCAGTTTTGACATCTATCTGCCATATTTCATAATCGAAATATGCAGCAATTGCTAACATAATCCTAACCTACTTTAGCATCGCTACTGCAGAGAATGTCTCATCGTAGTCAACTCCTTGAATTTTTTGAAACCCCTTTGCGACAGGTCGAGCTTTATAGATCGTCACAATACCATCAACATCAGTTTTTCTTTTGAAAATCCATTTATTATCAACAACTTTTTGGTCGTGAGGTAAGTCCACCAAGGTCCAAACCTGATTTTCGTACATGGATTCCATCTAGGATTTCATTGATTCTAGCCATTTGTTGGAATCCGGGCTCATCATCACTTCTACATACGTCACAGGGTCATCTATTTCATCAACCATGAAATTCACAACAGGATTTCCGTATAGTTCAGGAGATGTACGTGTTCTGCTTGACCTGCGAGGTTTGGTAATGTCCTTCTTCAGGAACAATTTCAGACACTGTGCCACTCATCGTTTCATGTAGAGAAGGTTCAGTAACCTCTTCGAGTTCTACCTTCCGACTACTCACACCTTCCGCGAGAAACTCTTTCTCTAGAAGGATCCATTGGCAACAAAAACCTTGCCCTCAGATCTGTGATAGAAGGTATACCCAATCGTTTCTTTAGGGTATCCTATGAAGACGCATTTTCCGCTTTCAGTTCGAATTTATCAGGCTGAAGTTTCTTCACATAAACATTGCATCCCCAACCTTAAGAAATGACAGATTAGGTTTGTTTCCAAACCACAATTCATACGGTGTCGTTTCAACAAATTTAGATAGTGCCCGATTTAAAGTGAATGAAGCGGTTTCCAGTGCATAACCCCAAAATGACAGTGGCAAGTCAGCCAGAAACATCATAGATCGAACCATATCCAATAAAGTACGATTACGATGTTCAGACACACCATTATGTTTTGGTGTTCCGGCAGGTGTGAGTTGTGAAACTATTCCACAATCTTTCATAGGTGCGCTAAATTCGTAACTAAGATACTCTCCTCCACAGTCAGACCACAGAAATTTGATCTTTCTATTACAATGATTTTCCACTTCCCTCTAAAATTCCTTGAACTTTTCAAAGCTTTAAGACTTGTGTTTGATCAAATAGATAGACCCGTATCTACTTAAATCATCCATGAAAGTAACAAAATAACAATATCCACCACGCACGACACACTCATTGGACCACATACATCATTATGTATGATTTCCGATAAATCTGTCACCCGTTCCAATGAACCGGAAACCGACATTCTAGTCCTATTGCCCATAAGGCCTTGCTCACATGTATCAAATGATTTGAAATCAAGTGATTCTATAATTCCATCAGAATGGAGTTTCTTCATGTGTTTAACACCAATATGACCTAGACGGAAGTGGCACATATATGCAGATATATCGTCATCACGTTTAATCCTTTTAGCATTGACATTATGAATATGCATAATATTATTATCGAGATCCAACTATTGGGTTCGCAGCATAGAAAACAAAAAATTTCCTACGATGTGAAGATCTAAGCACCAAGATATATCTGCCTAGATATAATCAACATGTGGATATAGATCGATAGAGAACATACCCTTGAAGATCGACAAAGCATTGTTAACGAAACTTATTTCGTGGTTGATGTAGTCATACACTTGCCGATTGTTGGGGATATACTTTCCGGTATGCTCACTGTTCCTCACTGACTAGGGTGACCCACTTCATGTTAGAGCTTTGCTTCACGGGCAGCCTAGTCAGTGAGAAGAGACGGAGTCCATCCCGTCTATGGGAAGGCCCAGAAGACTTACTGACATAGGCATGTAATGTTACTTGTAGTTCAAGATGTGCTATGTAACCGACTCTCAATCATAGCCGGATAGGTCTCTTCTGTAAACCCTAGGCCGGATATCTATATAAGCCGTCCTAGGGACCAGCCTTTAGGGCACCCCACAATAGTCTACAATCTCAACTCGCACAGGCAAAGCCCTTGTAACAGATATTCCGGCTCAGCCATATTACTGGATTGCTAGCAGGAGTAGGATCCGTCCAAAGCCGGCGGATTCGAAACTGGGTAAACTTGTGTGCTCACCGTCCCGGAATAGCATACATATCACACCCCTCTCTTCTGCATGCCTCGATGACCCCCTCATGGCGTACTTGTCATCAATCCGACGATAGTTGGCGCCCACCGTGGGGGCAAGTGAGCTTCGGTTCTATGTTCCGAGCAGAATCTGCAAGAATTAGAATCGGCGAGACAATCACCGTCGGTCACGTCCTCTACACTAATGACGTCCCTCTCATCATTCTCGACGAGAACAAGATTCTGGCTAGGGAGGCCATGACTGCCTACACCATCATGTCTTTTGGTGAGATTGATGTTTACATTGGTTTCACTGAACCTGCCCCACCCACCCCAGCGGTGGTGATGGAGGCAGAAGAAGTTTCTGGGTCCACTTTTTCCGCAGAGGCGGCAGAGTTTCAGATCTCAGAAAACCCTGATCCCACCCAGCCCGCACTTATTGTGGAGATAGTTGAGAAAGCTGAGCCTGAAGCAGATCTTCCAGTGCAAGTCGAATCTGGAGTGGATCTCCCTAGGGAGGCTGAATCCTAGATCGATCTACCCGTCGAGGTAGAAATCCAGGAAGAGTAGGACAACAACTATGGTTCCGTCTCTGCCAACACCAGAACAGATCAACCTTTCCTGAGGTACACGTTGAGGCGCATGATGCTACAAGACGCCCGCATGGATGAAATTCTCGAGACCATCAGGCGTTTCAAGGAAGCCCATGAGGAAAGCCGCAACTACCTCAGGATGCACGCATCGCACTTCGTCGGATATGTTGGATCTGGATCTGGCTCTACCGATGCTGGAGACAACGAGGAGTCGGTGATGGAGGCGATTGGAAGAAACATCGACTTACTGGCATCTGCAGATGATTCAATGACATCTACGGATTTCTGAAAGTTCTACACGGAATATGAAGAGGAGTATAACTCCAAAGCTGCATAGGAAGGAGAAGCCATGGACGAAGGATCCGGAGAAAACTCTCCTAAAACGCAGGATGACATGGATCTCGGAGATAATCCCAACATCTAGATGTCCGAAAGTACTGATCAGAGCTTGACTCCGGGAAACAGACCCAAAGCCATCTTTGCTACCGGCGCTGCCAAGAAGGCAAAGAAGAGGAAAACAAAGAAGACTCCAGCTAAAGACCCTCCAGTGGAGGAAGTAGTTGCCGAAGAATACGAAGAAAACTCGGATGGAGCCCTAATCCCAGATGAGCCAAAGGAAACTCTGGTGGATGGATACGTGGTTACCGCTGGTCCCCATAAACTCATTGATGATGCGTTAACTACGGCAATCCCTACTGCTGTAGACCTTACACCTGTAGAATTGGAAGATAGGGCCCAATCCCTAAAAGCGCGTCGTCAAGTACTCCTGGATGAGGATAACAACCTTATGGAAGAGAAGAAGCGCATTGCATCTGTGGGGCAATTCAACTCCCTGCAGCATCAAAAGACCCGGAACGGCCCGTGCGGGCTAACAAAAATCCGGAAGTCCACAAGACCCTCTTCGAGGGATATAACGCCATCAAAGGAGAACCTCGGCTAGATAGCAAGGGAGATCTGGTGTATGCAATGCTAGTGGAAAATAGTGCTGCAGCTCGAGATGTCTTGGCAAACAACCCAAAGCCAGATCAAGTTCGGTTGGGCGTAAAGCTACTTACCAAGGGTCTGGACCAACAGAAGGCCATGAAATCCGGAAGCATAAAACTGGTCGCCAAGTCCGACCAATGTCGTACGGATCCGGATTGGGATGATATTAGGCCCTGACAGGACCTGACACAGCATCACCGTCCCGACTATTTGGAAGACAACTATTCAAGAACCTGATCTTCAGGGAAACGACACAGACCCGCACGTGACTGGAGTAATGTTGCCCCAGCTACAGAGCGAGACGCAGTTGCAGCACTAGTTCCGAGACACCCTCCCTAGCGAGATTCGAACAATCGCAGGGAAGACAAAAAAGAGCAACGTCGAGAGGAGGACCAACAAAGGATGCCACCTCTAGACATACAAGCTGTCCGACTGAAGCTCACCATGATGGGGGAAACAACGGATGAAGGAATGACGGACACCATGCCGAGCCAAGCCGACAGGGGGCTCGTCATAATCAAGACCCTCCCTGGAACCGGAATAATGACGTTCTGGATGGAGGCCAGCACTCAGCCGGAAACAATCCACCTACACCACCCTCAGCACCAAGTAGCCATCATACCGGCTCTCGAGGAGGCCAAGGAGGGCGTCATGGAGGAGGAGGTTGTGGCAGAAGCAGAAGTCCGGCTCCACAGCACCGCAACCACAACGAACAACCAAGACGGTGCTCTCTGTCACTAAGTGATGCGAGGCACTAGATTAACTCCAACATAGAGGCACAATGCTACACGACCGATGATATTTACGTCGGTCCAAAATGCTTCGGACCATAAATTTGACTAACACACTTCCTGGAAGGATTTGCTATCTCAAGACACATCCAAGCCTACGGCGATGTGGCCTGGCCAGATACTTGGCTTTAGGATTTTTTCCAGGCTTGCTGCATCGCCAAAAGCGGAAATAGCCTGGTCGCGACCCTGTATATCCCACTTATGTTGAGGAAGACAACACGATCCTGGCTCAATGAACTTCCGGAAAACACCATCCACAACTAGTATGACATGCAAAATGCGTTCTTTTGGAATTTTGAAGGCACATATCGGAGAACCTGTACAGTAGGAGACCTACAGAGTTGCACCCAGAAAGCCGGAGAAACTTGCCGAGATTATCTCGGGTGATGGATTGACACCAAGAACTCCTGCGAAGGGGTAAATGATGAAACTGCGATTGAATCTTTCATTGTAGGACTCCCAATTGGTTTACTACGTCACCATTTAAAGTGCGACAAGGTCACTAATCTGGGAGAAATGATAGAAACGGCAAGCAAGTATGTAGATACCAATGATGACGCAGAGGGACTACTGAACGTCCTAGCTGACGTAGAGGGACTACTGAACATCAAGAGTCCAGGGTAGAGGAGACCAGCAACTTGGCAAAACCTACTCTTGAGCCGACATTGCCAACAATCTGTGTGTGCATCACTTAGATGCCAACGGATGCTCGTCCCACACAAACGCCGAGTGTCGTTTCAATGACGATATCAAGAAAGACAAATCCGCTTGCTCCAGGGCCAAGCAAAAGAAGGGAAAGAAGAATCCCGAAAAATAAAAGGAGACCAAGGAAGATTCTGAGATGGAGGAAGTAGAGCCTTCAAATCCCAAGTCAGATTGAAAGAAGAACTTCCCAACAAAGAAAGACACTTATGTCACTATCCTTGGGTCTCACCCAGCTAAGGTCAAGAAGACAGTTTTGCACAAACTCAATGCAACTGTTCCGGCTATCCCTCAATTCTTGGATTGGTCGGAATTGACAATCACCTTTGACCATGATGATCATCCTCCTAAGTTGCACAGGCGAGGAAAATACGTGTTAGTCATCAATCCACTTATTGACGGCTATGGTTTCTCCAAGACCCTCATGGACGGCGGCAGCAACATCAACAACCTCTACATCAAAGCACTTTATCGAATGAGGATCTCAGAAACTCAGCTGAATCACAACTCTATGATTTTTCATAGAGTTTTTCTAGGAAGACAAGCAAATTCCCTAGGAGAAATCACTTTGGATGTTACTTTTGGAACTCCAAGGAACTACTAGACGGAAGAACTTTCCTTCGAAGTGGCCCCATTCAAGGGCGCATACAACGCTATATTCGGAAGGCCGGCTTACTGGCTTTCATGGCTCGTCCATTTTACATTTATAATATAATGAAAATTCCAGGTCCAAAGGGCGTGATCACCATCAGGGAGACTCGAAGCAAGCATGAGAGTGCGAGGACGAAAATGCTGCTTTTGATGAATCGTACTGCACGCCCAGGAGTACCAGGAGATCAAGAAAACCATCGACCCGTCCAAGATGCCCGCGACGAAGAAGGAGGTGACAAAGCTGACTCTGAAGTTCAAGGCATTAGAAGAGGTGAAGATGACGCTGTTGAAGGATGATGACCCTGCCAAGGTGACCCAGATAGGTGTAGGTTTAGATAGCATATAGGAAGGTGCACTCGTCAAGTTCCACCAAGCAAATCAAGATATCTTCGCATGGCAGCCATCTGACATGACTGGAGTACCTAGGGAACTTGCCGAGCACTCTCAAAATGTACACATAAACGCTAAACCCGTCAAACAGTCCTTACGATGTTTTGGCGATGAAAAGCAAAAAGTAATAGCTAAGGAACTAGCCTGACTCGAGTTAGCCGGATTCATAGAAGAGGTCATCCTCACCGAGTGGTCGACCAATCCTATAATGGTCCCTAAAAAGGACATCACTGAATTAAGGATGTGTGTTGATTATACCGCCTTGAACAAGGCTTGTCCCAAAGATCCATTCGCTCTGCCTAGAATTGATCAAGTTATTGATTCTACGGCAGGCTCGGAACTCCTATGTTTCGTTGATGAATATTCTGGTTATCACCAAATCCGGATGAAGGAATCAGACAAAGTCAAAACTTCATTCATAACCCCCTCTGGAACCTTCTATTTCGTTATGATGACCTTTGGGCTCAAAAACGCAGGAGCTACATACTAGCGCACTATGTAGCGTTGCCTCCACAATCAAATCAGATGCAATGCACATGCATATGTGGATGACATAGCGGTGATGTCCAAAAAGTAGGAAGCATTAATTTCTGACTTAGAGGAAATGTTCACCAATCTACGCGAATACAACATAATGCTTAACCTGATGAAATGTTTCTTTGGAATACCAACCGGAAATTTGTTAGGTTTTATCGTGTCTCAAAGAGGCATAGAGGTGAACCGAGACAAAATTAAGGCTATACTCAATATTTCCAGGCCGACTCGCCTGAATGATATTCAGAGATTAACTGGTTGCATTCCTACAGTCAGTCGATTTGTAAGCCGGCTCGATGAAAGAGCCGCACAACTCTACAAGCTCCTGAAAAAGACCAAAAGTTTGTTTGGACTGATGAAGCTGAAGCTGCACTAGAAGACTTGAAAGCAGTACTCTCGTCCTCTCCTATCCTTGCAGCACCGGAAACTCGTGAACCGATGTTGTTCTATCTTGCTGCAACAAACAAGGTCATTATTCTCGTCATGGTGGTGGAAAGACCAGAGGAAAAACAGGAGCACCTAGTGCAGCGTCCGATGTACTAGCTCAGTGAAGTACTAACTGAATCAAAACAACGGTATCCGCACTATCAAACTATGGCTTCCGCTGTGTTCTTAGCATCTCGGAAGTTACGGCGTTACTTTCAGGAGCATCAAATTACCGTGGTGAGCACAACTTCCATGAGAGACATAATTAACAAGAACGACGCCACAGGACATGTCGCAAAATGGGGAATATAGCTTTCAGCTTTGGACATTGCGTACAAACCTCGTACAATAATCAAATCCCAAATCCTCGCTGACTTTGTCATTGATTGGACAGAGAGAACAAAAAATACGACCCTCCTAGAGTTGGAATACTGGACCTTGCATTTTGACGGGTCTAAGGAACTCGGGGGCTAGCGTGGTGCTCAAATCACCCCAAGGAGATAAGCTTTTCTATGTGTTGCAGATTCACTTGATAGCAACAAACAACATTGCCGAATATGAAGCACTGCTGCATGGAATCCGGATTGCTAAGGATATCATCATCCAATGACTTATGTGTTATGGAGATTCAGATCTTGTTGCTCAGCAAGTGTCGGATATCTGTAATGCAAATAAACACATGGCAACATATAGGGCTATCGTGGATGAACTATCTAAATCGTTCGAAGGGTTTTACATTCAACACATCCCTTGAACAAAAATGAGGAAGCAGATGCATTACCTCGAATAGGATTTGCACAGAAAAAGGTCCCGGATGGCGCTTTTTAGAGCACCTCAAAGTTCCCTTTATAAAAGGAGTAGATGAGGAATATCCGACCAAATCTGACTCACCTTTAGTGGCTGTTCTGGCTATAATTCCTAGCTGGACTCAACCCTACCTTGATCTCTTGGTAGACGGAAAACTACCCGAAGATGAGGTTCTAAGCCGGCAGATCACCGACGAGCAAAAACCTATACAATAATAAATGGTGAGCTCTATAAGAGGAGTGTATCTAGGGTCTTTTAGCGCTATGTATCTCTGGAAAGGAGTGTTAATCTTACGAGAGATCCACGAAGGCGAATGCGGCCATCATGCTGCAGCCAAATCGTTAGTGCCAAAAGCTTTTAGACACGGATTTTTCTGGCTTACAGCCAAGACAAATGCCGAGCGGCTGGTCAAGACATGCAAAGGCTGCCAAAAGAACGCCAAACAAGCTCATGTTCTGGCTGATTAGCTACGGACAATACCTATAACATGGCCTTTTGTGGTCTGGGGGCTTGACATGGTAGGACCATTTAAACGGGCTCCAAGTGTATTTACTTACCTCTTAGTGATGGTGGATAAGTTCACAAATGGATTGAGGCTAAACCTGTCACAAGTTGTGATGGATCAACAACCAGAAGATTTGTCAAGGATGTTATAATCCAATACGGTTATCCGCATAGTATTATCACGGACAACGGGAGCAATTTTTCTATGGGAGAACTTGCCTAATTCTGCGACGAACAAAATATTTGGCTTGACATTGTGTTAGTCGCACATCCACAAGCTAATGGACAAGTCGAAAGAGCAAATGATTTAAACTACAAGGCCTCAAACCAAGACTCGAAGCACCACTTGGTTGTGTTGCGGGGTTTGGGCAGATGAATTACCGTCTATGATATGGAGCTTAAGAACAACTCCGAACAGGTCAACCGGATACACACCTTTCTTCTTGGTCTATGGCGCAAAAAGCAGTTCTTCCTAGTGACTTAATTCATACTTCTCCCCGTGTTGCTGCGTATATCAAAGAGGATGCCGAAATTTCTTGACAAAATGATCTCGATTTAATAGAAGAAGTTTGCATCATTGCTGAGTAGAGATCAACAACCTATCAGCAGAAGTTACACAAGTATCATAGCCAAAGAGTCAGAAACCGGTCTTTCAATAAGGGCAGTTTGGTTCTCCAGCATGTGCAGAAAAGAAAGCACAAACTTTCCCCAGTATGGGAAGGGCCTCCTTTTTGGTTAGCCGAGTATTGCACAATGGATCTTACTATCTAACTGATATGCGTCCAGTCAAAGAAAGACCTGCTACTATGAAGAGAAAGAGAGCTGGAGGTAGTACAGACCTAGAAGAATTAGATAGACCATGGAATATTACTCATCTACGTCCCTTTTTTCTTAAAAAATTCTTTCTTTGTAATCATATATGTGTACATGTTCAATGAGAAATAAAGTGTTGGTTTCCTCAATATTGTTTCTCAGAAGTTTTATATTACCACCTTATTTCCAAATCATCATGTCATAGTCGAAAATCCCAGAATACTTGAAAGTACATTATGCTCATGTTTGTTCTGGTCAGATTTATGATTCCAAAAATGCTACCTTTGGGTATAAGTCTAAATTTTCTAGTTTATACTTTGGTTCTTTATCTGATTGCCGGATGCGAGCATTTTTCGAGTAGTGAATTGTTGGTACTAGAAACCGGCTTTGTTTCCGAGTTTAAATTGGTTTAGCAATTGATCTCCGTTGCTCGGCAAAGTTTCCGCGTTGAAGGTTTGCCGACGCATGAAAGGGATGAGGCAGAAAGCCATAAAAAGCGATAAGTATAGACAAAAAAGTGCATATGTAAAAATTCAGGCACAACAAAATAATGCCAAAAGTGCTAAAATGAAGGAAAGAGCATCATTTCTTGGAAACCTTGGTACTAGCAAAATATTACACTACTTATTTAGAAATCCGATTGTTTCAGAATAACACATTGTTTTTTCTGCTACTCTATGATACAGGAGGAGAGGTAGGAGCTTCCGGCTCACTGGAGACATCGCCTTCAACTTGATATCTTTCTGAGATAGGCAACTCAGATTTGATTTGCTCGTCGTCGGAAACCTCAGCTGTTCCTTCAGGAGGCGGAGGAGGCGTTTCCACGCGAGTGAAGAAAGGAGTGTCGTAACTGGTCAAATCCGCTACGTGACATCCATAACCAAAACAGGAGTCCATGATGGCCTTGATGTTCTGCTCCTTGCCATCTTCATCCAAAGTTGAATACCCTTGGTTACTTTCCAGATCTCCATGCTTCCATGGTGGCTCATAACCATGGTGAGGGCATTCTGTACTGCGGTTCGTGCATAGGACATGTTCCAGTCCTGGATGAGCTGGGGCATCTCCTTTGCCTTATCTTGCACCTCAAAGGCGGACATTTTGTTCATGTCCCGAACTTTAAGAGCTTTGCCAATATCCTCCAGTGACTGGCAGAAATCGTGAAGCAAATCTCCGACTTTGGTAAGCCGGCTGGTGCGAGACTTGGTGGAGGATGAATCCAGTAAAATCATAGGACTTGCGTATATAAAGCAAAGGTCAAAAAATATATCCAAACTCCTAGAGTCAGAAGAACGAAAAGTTAGAAGACAGGAAACATACCAAAGATGACATCGTCAACTTTGTCTTTTTCGCCCTAAGGTTCTGGAGTTTAGCCTGGAGTGCTTGGGTGATGTCCTTCTCCCTAGATAATTCATCATTGAGCTCTGAGATTTTTTGATCCTGGATTGCGATCTTTCGATCATGCTCTTTGGTGGCCATGTTAGACGACTCAAGAATGCTTGCCATGCGGTGCTCATGATCCGTATTTAGTTCATTTAGCTCCTGCCGTAAGTCGGCGTTTTCCACCTCTAGGGTTTTAAAATACTCGGCCTCTTCAATCATTTTAGATGACTTTTTGACCAGTTCTGTAAGAAAAAGATAACAGCCAAATAAGAAATTCAGCTACGAAGATAAAAAGAACAAGGATGAGGACTGAAATGATTACCTTTGGCCTCATCCTTGGAGACCTTCAGCTGAGAATTTTCAAGTCGGAGAGCTTTGATCTCTCTCCGCTTATTGCAAATATTCTTTAATAATTCCTAGTTATAAGCATTAATTTTCTGTAAGTCAAAATAGTACCCAGATTCGGAAGTCTACTAAAGACTCGGGCTAATATTTTAAAAAATATTAGCACGTGCCTTGGGTGCTACTCTAGTTCATGCTTTGGCATCCTATGAAAGCATAAATCCGGATTGTCTATCCAACTTCATGCTTGGGGGATAGAGGATATGATATGAAATATAGTAAAAGAGTGAGTTGGAATTCTGACTTACATATTGTTCATGAGTAAGCTTGCTTAGACTCATGTTCACCTTAGTAGTAACTTTCTTGGTGAGAGTCAGCCGGATTCTTGGCGGTCGTGGAGCCACAACAGCCTTCATGTTCTCGTCGCAAAGATGAACTTGGTCAAGAAGATCAGAGATTTTTACGTCCTCGGCTTCTTGCGCCTCTTCCTGAGTGGTGATGTTTTGGCTGTCCAAGCATTGCTGAGCTAGTTTCTGTATCTCTTATGTAGTTTTCCGAGTAAGGCCAAGTTTGGTGATACTCGGATTACTGAGAAGGTTATCGGCAAAAACCTCTACCGAGGGATCATTACCCTTTACGGGTTCACCCTTATTAGTTGTCGGGTGATGGCTCTGATAATACAACACCTTTTAGCAATATCCGACCAAATCTGACTCACCTTTAGTGGCTGTTCTGGCTATAATTCCTAGCTGGACTCAACCCTACCTTGATCTCTTGGTAGACGGAAAACTACCCGAAGATGAGGTTATAAGCCGGCAGATCATCCGACGAGCAAAAACCTATACAATAATAAATGGTGAGCTCTATAAGAGGAGTGTATCTAGGGTCTTTTAGCGCTATGTATCTCTGGAAAGGAGTGTTAATCTTACGAGAGATCCACGAAGGCGAATGCGGCCATCATGCTGCAGCCAAATCGTTAGTGCCAAAAGCTTTTAGACACGGATTTTTCTGGCTTACAGCCAAGACAAATGCCGAACGGCTGGTCAAGACATGCAAAGGCTGCCAAAAGAACGCCAAACAAGCTCATGTTCTGGCTGATTAGCTACGGACAATACCTATAACATGGCCTTTTGTGGTCTGGGGGCTTGACATGGTAGGACCATTTAAACGGGCTCCAAGTGGATTTACTTACCTCTTAGTGATGGTGGATAAGTTCACAAATGGATTGAGGCTAAACCTGTCACAAGTTGTGATGGATCAACAACCAGAAGATTTGTCAAGGATGTTATAATCCAATACGGTTATCCGCATAGTATTATCACGGACAACGGGAGCAATTTTTCTATGGGAGAACTTGCCGAATTCTGCGACGAAGAAAATATTGGCTTGACATTGTGTTAGTCGCACATCCACAAGCTAATGGACAAGTCGAAAGAGCAAATGATTTAAACTACAAGGCCTCAAACCAAGACTCGAAGCACCACTTCGTTGTGTTGCGGGGGCTTGGGCAGATGAATTACCGTCTATGATATGGAGCTTAAGAACAACTCCGAACAGGTCAACCGGATACACACCTTTCTTCTTGGTCTATGGCGCAAAAAGCAGTTCTTCCTAGTGACTTAATTCATACTTCTCCCCGTGTTGCTGCGTATATCAAAGAGGATGCCGAAATTTCTTGACAAAATGATCTCGATTTAATAGAAGAAGTTTGCATCATTGCTGAGTAGAGATCAACAACCTATCAGCAGAAGTTACGCAAGTATCATAGCCAGAGAGTCAGAAACCGGTCTTTCAATAAGGGCAGTTTGGTTCTCCGGCATGTGCAGAAAAGAAAGCACAAACTTTCCCCAGTATGGGAAGGGCCTCCTTTTTGGTTAGCCGAGTATTGCACAATGGATCTTACTATCTAACTGATATGCGGCTAGTCAAAGAAAGACCTGCTACTAAGAAGAGAAAGAGAGCTGGAGGTAGTACAGACCTAGAAGAATTAGATAGACCATGGAATATTACTCATCTACGTCCCTTTTTTTCTTAAAAATTTCTTTCTTTGTAATCATATATGTGTACATGTTCAATGAGAAATAAAGTGTTGGTTTCCTCAATATTGTTTCTCAGAAGTTTTATATTACCACCTTATTTCCAAATCATCATGTCATAGTCGAAAATCCCAGAATACTTGAAAGTACTTTATGCTCATGTTTGTTCTGGTCAGATTTATGATTCCAAAAATGCTACCTTTGGGTATAAGTCTAAATTTTCTAGTTTATACTTTGGTTCTTTATCTGATTGTCGGATGCGAGCATTTTTCGAGTAGTGAATTGTTGGTACTAGAAACCGGCTTTGTTTCCGAGTTTAAATTGGTTTAGCAATTGATCTCTGTTGCTCGGCAAAGTTTCCGCGTTGAAGGTTTGCCGACGCATGAAAGGGATGAGGCAGAAAGCCATAAAAAGCGATAAGTATAGACAAAAAAGTGCATATGTAAAAATTCAGGCACAACAAAATAATGCCAAAAGTGCTAAAATGAAGGAAAGAGCATCAGTTCTTGGAAACCTTGGTACTAGCAAAATATTACACTACTTATTTAGAAATCCGATTGTTTCAGAATAACACATTGTTTTTTCTGCTACTCTATGATACGGGAGGAGAGGTAGGAGCTGTCGGTTCACTGGAGACATCGCCTTCAACTTGATATCTTTCTGAGATAGGCAACTCAGATTTGATTTGCTCGTCATCGGAAACCTCAGCTGTTCCTTCAGGAGGCGGAGGAGGCGTTTCCACACGAGTGAAGAAAGGAGTGTCGTAACTGGTCAAATCCGCTACGTGACATCCATAACCAACACAGGAGTCCATGATGGCCTTGATGTTCTGCTCCTTGCCGTCTTCATCCAAAGTTGAATACCCTTGGTTACTTTCCAGATCTCCATGCTTCCATGGTGGCTCATAACCATGGTGAGGGCATTCTGTACTGCGGTTCGTGCATAGGACATGTTCCAGTCCTGGATGAGCTGGGGCATCTCCTTTGCCTTATCTTGCACCTCAAAGGCGGACATTTTGTTCATGTCCCGAACTTTAAGAGCTTTGCCAATATCCTCCAGTGACTGGCGGAAATCGTGAAGCAAATCTCCGACTTTGGTAAGCCGGCTGGTGCGAGACTTGGTGGAGGATGAATCCAGTAAAATCATAGGACTTGCGTATATAAAGCAAAGGTCAAAAAATATATCCAAACTCCTAGAGTCAGAAGAACGAAAAGTCAGAAGACAGGAAACATACCAAAGACGACATCGTCAACTTTGTCTTTTTCGCCCTAAGGTTCTGGAGTTTAGCCTGGAGTGCTTGGGTGATGTCCTTCTCCCTAGATAATTCATCATTGAGCTCTGAGATTTTTTGATCCTGGATTGCGATCTTTCGATCATGCTCTTTGGTGGCCATGTTAGACGACTCAAGAATGCTTGCAATGCGGTGCTCATGATCCGTATTTAGTTCATTTAGCTCCTGCCGCAAGTCGGTGTTTTCCACCTCTAGGGTTTTAAAATACTCGGCCTCTTCAATCATTTTACATGACTTTTTGACCAGCTCTGTAAGAAAAAGATAACAGCCAAATAAGAAATTCAGCTACGAAGACAAAAAGAACAAGGATGAGGACTGAAATGATTACCTTTGGCCTCATCCTTGGAGACCTTCAGCTGAGCATTTTCAAGTCGGAGAGCTTTGATCTCTCTCCGCTTATTGCAAATATTCTTTAATAATTCCTGGTTATAAGCATTAATTTTCTGTAAGTCAGAATAGTACCCAGATTCGGAAGTCTACTAAAGACTCGGGCTAATATTTAAAAAAATATTAGCACGTGCCTTGGGTGCTACTCTAGTTCATGCTTTGGCATCCTATGAAAGCATAAATCCGGATTGTCTATCCAACTTCATGCTTGGGGGATAGAGGATATGATATGAAATATAGTAAAAGAGTAAGTTGGAATTCTGACTTACATATTGTTCATGAGTAAGCTTGCTTAGACTCATGTTCACCTTAGTAGTAACTTTCTTGGTGAGAGTCAGCCGGATTCTTGGCGGTCGTGGAGCCACAATAGCCTTCATGTTCTCGTCGCAAAGATGAACTTGGTCAAGAAGATCAGAGATTTTTACGTCCTCGGCTTCTTGCGCCTCTTCCTGAGTGGTGATGTTTTGGCTGTCTAAGCATTGCTGAGCTAGTTTCTGTATCTCTTATGTAGTTTTCCGAGTAAGGCCAAGTTTGGTGATACTCGGATTACTGAGAAGGTTATCGGCAAAAACCTCTACCGAGGGATCATTACCCTTTACGGGTTCACCCTTATTAGTTTTCGGGTGATGGCTCTGATAATACAACACCTTTTAGCAATATAAATTGTGTCATTTGCCTATCATATCATGCTCCATCTAACTATTGCTATGCCTGATATGCATGATTACTTGTGTTTATTAAATTCAATATGAGGTTCGGACATTTAGTAGTTTAGGTAGAATTTTATCCCTCTTCCTTGTCTTTGACATGTGTGTAGGTGTTGATGATGATTACGGATAAAAAAGGCAAAAGGAACAAAGAGAGCATAGTATGGAGGAGCAGCAGGGACCAGACTTAGCCATTTGAGGTGTTGGAAAAGTGATTTTTTCCAACTACTCAAAATAAGGATCCAAGAGCACAGGGTTACATCCCTCGATGATACTAACTCAACAAGCCCAAGAACACCCAAAAGTTTGTAAGAAGAAATGGCGACCAAAATACTAAAGCATACAGACGATTTAACGAGCAACTATACGACGGGAGCAATAATTTCGGCCATATAGTTGCGTCTGTATAGTTGTAAAAATGGTCGGGAATGACGGGATTTCGCCCTATAGAAGCTCCAAAACCTTCCCTAATTCATATGACGGTATTGGGGGAACCCTAGGGCACCCCATGGCCTATACAAAGGAGGGAGGACCCAAGGAAGCTACAATACACCATATACCGCCTCCACAGCGGTGCCCTGCCGCCGTGCCGCCTCCATAGCTTCTACAGCTAGACCAAGATCCAGATCTCCATCAACACCATGATGACATCCAAGAAAGAAGAGGAGGAGAAGGAGGACACCGCCATCACCACGCCGATGCCACCATCACTTCGCTGTCATCGCCATCTCCATCGCCGCTACTCCTTCATCCTTCCCCATCATGATCTCCTTGATGGGTTGTAACATAGATTGAACCCCCTTTTATTAATGTTATGATGATTTGAGTAATTGAAGTGTGGTGTGTTCTTGTTAATTAATATGTTTGTGCTTTATCTTTACATTGTTCTATTCATGTTATTATTCTAGTGATTGGAAACGTCCAATCCATTGTTGAGGTGTTTACTAGGGATTCATGGAGTGTCACAAAACTTATCATTTGTCTCTCCTCGTCCATGGGTTAGACAAGTCTATGGGTAGAACTAATAGGCTATTTGCTATAAGTGATTTGTGGAGGCAATAGCAGCTTAGGATGCACCGCCCATTAAGATTTAATTTCCTCAAGATCACTCATGATATAGATAGGATAGTGTTGTGAATTGCTTGACCCCAAAGTGACATATGGGATATCTTGTGACTAGCACACTTGCTTAGGAGTATGGTTGTCCATAGAACTTAATGCCTTTGCTCTAGTTTACCATGATTGGTCATGTTACCTTAATACACTATTCTCTTACGGATGACCCATGCCTGAAGAAGGTGTGGACATTTGAGTTGTCTAGTTGCCACTTACCAACAGTGGGATACAATGGTATACGAGGGACCGCCACAATTATAGTTAACACCTATTCCATAAGCACTTATCATGCACACCGGTATACACAGCATTACTTCACGAATCATAGCATTAATATTTCATCTCATTGCATTCACCTCTTTTCAGTTTTACTTTTGTTATAGTTTTCTTCCAGTCTTAGTAGTAGTTATTACAAAACATGTTAAATTCATTTATCCTAGCAACTTATAGAATAGGCTATTTCCAAACCATGGTTTGGGTGCGAACGTGGTCGCATTAACAACGTGGCTGTGAGGGTCGTGTTCGCCGAGCTCCCATCAGGAGAATTTAAATATTTGCTGCTGCAAGTACTGCAATAACACTGTTTTGGTGGAGGAACCCCAGCCCATCAAATTGGCGCCGTTGCTAGAGAGCAAAGCGTTCGGTTATCTACTCACACATAGTTTATTTCTGTTTGTTGCTATTATCTTACTGCTTTCTTTCATATTGAAAACAATAACAAAATTACAAAACCAAAAATTTAAAAAAACTATTGCTACTAATCATGTCTTCCAAGATAAATTTTGTTCAAGATATAATACAAGAATTGGAGGAGAAAAAGGATTCAAGTTCATCAAGCCTGGTTGCTAGAAATGAGCTGATAAAGAAATTGGTGGACCAATTGGAAATGCATTCATTATGATTGTGTGCTAATGATGGATCTTATTGCACAATTTGTATAACAGATGACCACCTTAATTTTCAATGTAAGTATTCCAACAATCCTACTCTACAAAATTATCATAGAGATAAATGCTATGCTAGTTTGGAAGTACTAGAATATGTTCTTTTCAAAGGTGCATCTGAAATGGTATTTAGACTAGGAAGTATTGATGTTGAAAACGACGCACTTGATGGAGTTTTTAATTTAGTATACCTCATATTCCTCTTTTGCAAAAATAATTTAAGTGGAGAGAAAAAGGAGCAGAAGGAGGAAGATTGGATTGAACACCCGCTCACACATTCGACTCCTACTTTTGATTCTATCATTGCCATTAAAGCACTAGTCGATGAAAAGGAGGAACAAAAAGGTCAGGTTGACAAAGAGAGTCACACTACAACTTTTGTTTGTGATGCCTCTCACTCAAGTAGTGATTTTTATGATGCTAAAACTGTTGATAATTGTTCTGTAGAGGCCTTGTGCCTAGAGACTCATATGGAGAGAATTAATAATAATGAACTAGAGATAGAACCTTGATATACTAACATGCAGGATCCTAAACTCCCTGCTATGAAGGAAGATGTAACATCCCAAAACTTTAATCAAGGTTATCAAGATCCAAATCACCCAATTTAGGGTTAACAAAAACTTTTTATTATTAAAATATTTATGAATGCATGTGTATCTGCATTAATATAGAATTGTGTGTAAATGCCATGTTTGATTGTTCTAATGGTTGTGAAATGATTCAAAGGTGAATGCCACATCATCTAGATCCTTCAAAAAAAATCCAAAGAAAAAGAAATCAAATAAGATTAAATAATGCAAATGGTCACTTTGGCCATTTTAATCCGCTAGGCCACTTTAGGTGTTCCTAGAAGTCAATTTCAAATAGAAACATTCTCAACTCTTTTCACCCCTTGCTACTACTAGTAAATATCTACCAAGGCCCATTTTCAAATCTTACAGAAACCTTTAGCAAGACAATTTAAATGACATTTGAAAAGTGAATCCATTACATATGCATAGATCCCACTTTTTCAAAAACCACTCAATTGAACTCCCCTTGCGAATCCCAAGCAAACAAAGACTACCAAGCATAAGATCAAGTCACACACCAAAAATCTTTTCAAAATTCAAATTTGAATTTCTTGCGGCCATTGTGTCGAACACCTGGTGATCACAAACTAAACTGCCTAACTATTACTGTTGCTAATCAAAGCCTTGTCCCCCGTTTGACCCTGTCATCTCTCCTCTGTCTCCCTAGCACCTAACCCAGCCCCAAACATCACCCCCCTTCGCCGCTAGCAGCAGTCCTGAGCCACCCCGAGGCCATGCCTGCCAGTCGAGCATGGACAGCTCGCAGCAGGCCACACCTCACTCTCTCGCCATGTCTAGGACGATCACCGCACCCTACCGCCCCTCTCTATCCCTTCCCCAAGCGCTGCCAGACCATGGACCACCCCTAGCATGCCGCACCCACCGCCTTTGCGTCATGCACATACCGCGCCAGTGCGCGGCGCCCGACAGACGTGCACACGCCGCGCCTCGACCGCAGCCCGCGCGTGCTGCATCGCCACGACCCCAGCATGCCCCTGGACATCCCTGTTTGCCGTTGTTTGACCCGCAGCCACTACACGCCGCGTCGAACGCCGCCTCTGCCGCTCAGAGCACCAGCCGCGCTCGACCGATTGCCACTGCCCCTAGCCGCTCCTTTACGCCGTAGAGGACCGCCAGGAGATCGCTCATCGATCGCCGCTCGTAGCTACGCCTCTAGCAGCCTGTAGCCATGTCGCCATCGTTGCTTGACCAAGCCGCACTGCCTCACCGTCGAGCCTATAAAAGGAGGCCACCCCCAGCCTCATTTTGCACACCACTTGTAACTACCTCGGTGAATTACGCTCCTAGTTACAAGCCTGGATGAGCAGAAATGGTTGAAATAGTACGGTGGGGCCCAAATGCCACTCACAGGTAGACCTTTCGGCCGTCCCAACCATTTCCAAACATCGGGAAAAGAACGGGCGGCGTAATCGGCAGGCGAAGGGATCAACTACATACACAAATGAGTATGTATGCAAGCTACCATACAATAGTACATCAGAGCCATTCCATCTAAAAAGAAAGGAAATATAGCAAAGCCATACGGCAAGATCCAAATATCCTAGATAGATATAATAGTTTAGGATATCTCCTCATACATCAAACATCAGAGTATCAAGCGGAAGCGGAAGACAAAATCCGAGTACGGATAAGAAGCAAATCGGCATAAGATGCCCCATAAATAAGCACATCCCGCCCACAGATCTCACGGATCCCCGTTCCCGGAATCTCTACACCGAATGATCGTTGCCCACATCGTCCGTCTCTTCCACCCAGTATCCATCTTGTGAGTGTACCTGTTCATCTGAACCAATAATTTATCGTGTGAGACCCTAGGGCTACTCAGCAAGTCTTTATGCCTCTAAAGGGGACACAACCTGGGGTGACGCAATTGCAGCAAAAGATAAACCCTAGCAATTCTATAGAAACTCGCTAACCATCCGCCTAACCAGAGATAGACGGATGTCCGTGAATTAATAACAACAGTTATAACGGTAATCTTAACAGATCCATCCTCCTCCTCGCTTACCGACGAGGAAGCGGATGAACAACCCCCCATCCGTTGGCAGTTTTATTATTCATTCCATGAGTGTTGCACTATTTACTAGTCAGGTACCTAGTCTAGTCAAGTTAAAAGCGGTACTTTAGTTATGCTTGTCTATGATCGAGAAACTGTGCTCCAAGTCGTCCATAACCGCGGACACGGCTTTCAGAAAGTTTTAGCAACACACACTCGATATGCCTCGGAAAAACCAAATCAAAACCCAACGAGGCAGTCACGACAAAGCGATCACAGGATTCAGAAATATTTCAGGGGGCCACCCCATTGAGCTACCCGCAACGAAGTTAGCTGACTCCGAGACGGCCTCAAGGTTTGCGTCAGTGGCTATGAACGACAGGGAACCCGAAAATGTGACTGGGCTTGTCGACACCGCGAAAACACTCCGCTTTCCTAAACAGTACAGTGTGCTCCTCGCACAATCTTAAATAAAGCAGTAAAGCATGGCATAAGTACAGGATAGTAAATAAAACCTCAAACTAGTTTGTGGCCCCAAGAAATAAGAATGAATCAAGCTCTGGCTCAGGGGGGGTTCATAAGCCTCCCGGATGTGGATAGCGCGAATATTCAAGGAACATGAATCAAGTACTCGGGGTCCTACGGGACACAAGTGAGCCTGAAAAACCAAATAACAGATATGGCTCACCGGTGCCACTTTCATTAGTTATCCCATTACTACTCAGGTTAAGTTGTTTAGGTACCTCCTTATCCATCAGACACTCACATACCCTACATATGCTGTTTTACGACTCGCATGGCTCAAACAACTCCTGTAGTAATGGCTCATGGGATGGAGGAACAAGCTTCGGTGGGGTTTAAAAGTAAAGGCTATGCAATACTTGGGATTCAATTTAATGCAATCGCGACTCAATGATGCAAGAATAAGAAAGAGGCAATAGGTACTATATGTATGCAAGCATGTGGTAGTGCTTGCCTGGCAGCTCAGTTGAAGCGAGAGAAGGATCTGGGTAGTGCTCCTGGTTCTCTTGATATATCCCCTGCTCAGCGTCTATTCGAAGAAGAACCAAACAAACAAGGGCCAACATAAATAAAGTGCACAAGTGTGTGAATTAAATGCATCAAGCAAACAATCATGCCATGATGAATGATGCACAAATTGCATGGCAATAAGGTAGCATGGCATGGGTGAGGTGTGGAAAACAATAATAAAGCATTATATTGGGTTTTGGCCACATTTTATTCACAATTAAGTTGCTGTACACATTATATTTATATGATGCATGCTTCAACTCAAAACATGGAATGCATAAACAGAAAGGTCTTGTCGAGCTAATCATTTTAGACATATCATTTGTTAAATTTGGAGTTATAAAACAAAAGTTATTAATTAATTAAGAAAAGGGCATTTTATTGTAATTTTACTCAACTTGGAATTTTAAGTGTTCAAAATATATTTTGAATGGCATATTTGGGTTCCTCACATTTTCCTGATTTGAAAACATATATTATATGCATTATTTGGAATTATATTTGAAAAGATATTTAAAAACAGAATTAAATTTGAATTGGAATTAATTTGAAAAAGATTTGAATTTAAACAGATACAGGAAAAATACTTTTGTTACTCAGATTAAGCCAGCCACAGACGCTGACGGGTGGGGCCAACGCTGACTGGATGCCACAGCGCGCAGAAAAGCTTTTTACACCGCGGCTGCTGCCAGCCACAGAGACCGACAGGTGGGGTCAGCGGGCTCGCAGGCCCACGTGCCAGCGAGGGACCTGGCTCGACCACGCGGCACAGAGAGGGAGCGCGGGTTGAGGAGTTCTAAATCCTGGGTACCTTATTGCAAAAAGACAGGGAGGCCGACAGATGGGACCAAGCTGGACCGCGGGTTAGGAGAAAAAAGAAGCAGGGGGTTTAACGCAAAACGACGCCCGACACTGTTTTTCTTCTATGCCGCAGAGGACAGATCGGTCTGCGGCGCGCGGCGCGGCGAGGCGGGTTCAAACTCACGACCTGGGTGCGCGCACGGGGGCGAAGCCGCTGCGGCTAGGTGGGCTAGGTGCTAGAGGGTTCGGCGCGGCATAGATATGGGCTAAGCGGAGCGGAAGTGTGCAAACAGAAACGAGCGGCGGCGCGCAGAGGGTGATCGACAAAAAGACCGGCGAGGCTAGGGCAGCATGGCGAAGCGGTCCATGTCAGGGAGGTCAGGGAGCTCACCGTGGGGGTGTTGGTGTGGACGGATCGAGCAGAGGAGCAGTCGATCGTCGACGAGGCAGAGGCCGGGCGGTCTAGGGTTTGGGCTCGGGCGACGATGGTTCTGGCGGTTCCAGCCCTTCTCCTTCTCAACGTCGTGCTCCGCGCTGCTGTAGAGGTCCTCCTCGGTCTACCAGGCCTCCTCCACGACGTGCTTGCGAGCCAGAACGACGAGGAGCAGAGGGTAGACGGTGGCCGGCGAGAGGGAGGGTGTGGTTGATGGAGAGGAAGAGAGGAGATGCAGGGGCGCTGGGGCTGGATCTGGCGAGGCAGAGAGGTTGAGGGGGGGGGGGGGTGGTGGTAGGTAGCCGAGAGGGGGATGTGCTGTGGTTGCCGTGTGGGAGCAGCTGGGGATAAAGGTGGCCTCGGCCACGTTTTCTCCACCTCCTCACGTGCTCGGTTCGGCCAGGGCAGGGCAGGGGCAGGGACTGCAGGTGGGGCCAGGGCGAGGCCAGGCAGGCAGGGGAGGAGAGAGGACAGGCTCGGGTGGTGGGGTTCTCATGGCAGCGAGAGAGAGCTAGGGAGAGAGAGGTGAGGCTCGGATAGGGTTAGAGCTAGGCTCGGGTTAGGGTTTGGGGGTTGGTAGCTAGGGCAGGGAGAGGGTAGCTCGACCAGGGGGAGGGTGGCTAGGTGGGGCCAGCTAGAAGGGGAGAGGAGAGAGGCCGAGAGAGGGTAGGTTAGCTTAGGGTTTTGCTTAGAAGGGGGGGTGTGAGGGTTAGGGTTAGATGGGGTGGTTTAGAGAGAGATGGATTGGTCCTTTTTGACTAGATCAAGGATGATCAACCAAGCTCAAGCAAGGTAGCCAAAGAGGGAAAAAGAGAAAAAGGGGAAGATGGCATAGATGGATATGGTGATGGGGTTTAAACAAGATCAACTAGATCAAGCCCAAAAGAAGGGATAGGGATAGAGATGATCCTCTCAAGATTCAATAAAAACCAAAAGATGACCAAAGTTGGTGATGGTTGCATGGCCCATGCAAATGCATTAAATGCTAGGTTTCCTCTTGTGAGAACAAAAATGAATATCCATAGCATTTATACTTATGCATTCCAAAATGTGGAGTAAGGCCTAAGCAAAAGGGTTTAAGAGAAAGTTCCAAGTGGAGTAGATGGAGATGATCACATTTGATTATATTTGGGACTTGCTAGTGTGTATATTCCACTAGATGATTATTAGTCCCAAAAATATTCCCACATGAGCATGAACCCATAATAATCCATATGGAAGCTAGGACAAAGGGTTCCACTCACAAGGCATGCAAAGGTGGCCATGTGGCTCTCATATATCAATAATGTGGAAACAACATGATGCCAAGATGAGAGCATGTGGAAAATAATTGGATCCATCCCAACCCACATGAGCTGGAGATAAAACCAATAAGTGCCAAGCTCATATTTAGTTGGATGGTGGAATTATAAGGTGGTGAAATGAAAGGGTGGTGGAGTTAATAAGAGATATGCCCTCAACTCAACTTGGGCATTTAAACAATATATCAAGAACCAAATACAATATCAAGAGGCAAATACAATTAATAATACACATGAGATAAGAACCAAATGGAAAAGGGTTTTATATGATGCTCAAATGCAAGGAGGCATGATGACATGAGCATGATATAATGATGATGCAACAATTATATATAGGAAGTAGCCATTATATAGACTAGGCTAGTAGCATTGCAATTGTTAGACAATTGGGATCCTACACCACTCAACTCCCATCTCACCACTGAGCCTTCCCCACTTCTCCCCGGAGCCATTCGAGCCCTTAGTCACCGGAATTCCACCGGAGCTGGCCGCTACTGGAGGAGAAGGGCCCCACTGATTGCGACCGCCCCAGGAGCCGCCGTGACCATGCCTAGAACTACCGTCGTCCACCAGTTTGATCACCCCCCCCATCGCGACGCCTAGCTAGAGCCCTGGTATGCCACCGTAGACCCCCACTGTGCCGGTAGGGTTAGCTCTCGCCAGCGACTTGTTCCCCGGGGATGACAATCCTCAACTGTTGATCCACCTTTTAATCGTAGCGCTGATATCGCCCTGTACCGCTTCGTGTTGGATGTGTCGCTAACGTGCGGGACCATCCTATCAGTTGCCCTCTACACCACGGAGCTCCACTAGGCCGGCCCGTTAGTGTTCCTGTGCTAGCCCACAAATTCAAATAGATGTGCTTCTATTTAGATATAAACTAGATTCTGTCCACTTGTTTAAAAACCAGTTCAGAGAGATCCACTCAACCAAAATGTATGATTCAATTTTTTCTAGAAATATAATTAAAATCTCTATCCAGGCCCGTTGGATTTAAATCAATTGGAGTTAGAGATCACATATAGCAAAAATAACAAACATAGACTTTTCTACATTCAAACATTTTTCAAAAATCAACCATAATAGCTTTTGAGTTGGTTCCAAATCTCAAAAATCACATTAGATAATATCTATCTGAATATGTAATAATATCTAGGTTTACATGCAGTGACTTTGGACTAGTACCAAAATAATGCTATATAGGCATTTCTAGTCACTTTAAATCATTTAAATAATAAACTTAAACTTATTGAAATATGATCAAACATTTAAATCACATTCCCATGTATTAGAAAATGTGGTGAGGACATGTGTCCACATGATCCCATATTTTAATTGGAGAATATTAAACCTTAATTAATTTCAATGAGTAGAAATTACTTTTCTCAAATAAAATAAATGAAACTAGTTCAATAAATCTTGTGATGATTGTGATGATACTAGATCATAAAGTGTGTGCCTTAGTGTTCTAAATAGACTAGTTCAGTATTGTTTGGTGATTGTGTATCCCATATGTATTTTTAGACGATAGTACCGACCAAGTCTACAAGGAGGAGGAGTTCTACCCCGAAGAAGACGAGGAGAATTTCAACCACTGCACCAATCAAGGCAAGCTAACACTTGCAAGTTTCTTAACTATGCAAGCTATTATTAGCAAGCTAGAATTATGCAAGAGAACCTAAGCAAGATGCATTTGGCATGCTTTGGTTATACCTTTAGATATATACCCATTCCAAGTTTTACTTATAAGTTTTACCTTTTGCTTTACCAAAGTTTCTTTACTTTTAGTAATGCTTTGTGAGATGTTAGAAAGTAGTATAGATAGCATAAAGAGTATAAAACTTGGCCTATACTAGATGTCATTCTATGGCATGAGATTGTGATTAGCATCCCACCTTAGTGAACACACTTAACTTAGTGGTTAGTGCTAAACAAAAAACTTGATCACTCTAGATGGGAATACTTGGTGAAAATGATAATGAAAACCTTGGAATGATGAGTCATTCTATTGAGATGTTTTGACATGTGTTGAGAAACACAAATGGTTTATGATGGTGAAAATGTTGAAGCATGAGCCTTAGCCCTTTATAAAAACTGATGGTTGGGTTCGGATGCGATACCATTCCAATTTTACCGTACAACCACAATACCTGAATTGGGTAAGGCTTAGCCGGAAGTTTATATGCATTAGTATGGGTTCCCTCGTGGAAGAGGTTTGAGCTGAGGCTACCTCTTGATGTTGTCCACCTATGTAGTGCCCAGGATGGTAGATGGCCATGGCTGGGAGGCCAAGATCATAGGAGAGGTGCTGATACTAGAGTGTGTAAAGGAAAGGTTATGATCGATTAGCCGCATACTAAGTATGATAATTCAGGGTTATCCCTGACGGATGTATCGAATTTTGTGGTGAAAGTGTACCACCTCTGCAGAGTGTCAAACTATTTGAATAGCCGTGTCCACGGTCATGGACAGTTGGAGTGGCCATACTGTTCCGTCGTCGGATGTTTTCAAAATGACTTCTGAAATGATTTGTGACTTGACTTGACCACAATAGGGTGGTGACTATGAAAACTAAGTTCCCACTTAAGTGATTTAGAACTTTATTTTATCTTTCTTTGTTTCTGAACTCAGCTTAGGTTTCAAACTTAACTTTGCCAATAAACATAGAACTTAGCATTCCTACTAGAACTACCTTACTTGTTAGTGATAGTTTGCGAGTACTTAAAGAGTACTCATGGCTTTGTCCCTGGCTATTCTCGTGGCCAGACTATGAGGAGGACTATCCGGAAGGAGGGCAGTAGGACGGCTATGACAATTAGGATCATCTCCCATCGTCAGCATTACCTGTGACACTGAAGATGGAGCCCACCGCTATGCTTATTATTCTGCTGCTTGTTTGTATTAAGACGGGATCATGAGATCCTTTATTTATGTAAAACCTTATTATGGTTTGTAATGGATGATGTATTGTGATATCCAATCTGTTATGTCTCACAAAAATGGTAATCCTGGGATTGCGATGTATGGCATAACAGACATCTGGGATTAAAAATCCGGGTGTTGACAAAAGAATACTATGAAGTGTTCCCCTACACAGGTAACCAAGGTAAAGATTTAAGAATTTTATATGAATCTCAAATCCTCTCATTTTAGCTATACACATAGGCATGTTCACCCAGCTTGGTGCATCAACACTAGCTTGAAAGTGAAAACTTGTTCATCTACATGATGCTGATGCATCGTAAGCGGGTACGACTCCAACTGAACTCTACTTCAAAATGCTCCAAGCTGGTATGTATAACCTCACCTCGAGTCGATATCCCTTGGGATCCAGGTGGGTGATGTATGGAGCATCCTAGCCTAGCTTTATGGATTTAAAGGGAGCGCATCTCGGGAGGCAACCCAGAAGTTACTAGGTGTCTTTCTTAGTTTTGTGTTTTGAGTCTAGTTGCATTCATGTTGCATTTACACTATTATTCTTAGAGTAATCTTGTTGAAGTTTTCAAAAGGTAGAATTTATTATCACTATATTATGTGTTGCATAAACTCGGTAAAAAGGAAGCGAAAATCAGTTTCAGGTGAATCCTTCAATTATATGTATTTGTCGGTCAAAAATTAAAGTTGTTATTTTACCGTCAAAACAAGGTATTTCACTAAGTTACATGATAAGAAATAATTCATGAAGAAATAGAAATTTTATGATGTATACAGAAGGTTTAACTTCCAATTATACGACGGGAATAAAAATTCCGGCTGTATAGTTCCGGTCGTATAGATATTTTTGCCATCGATAATTTTTCTTTCATAAGTACTGATGGTTAACGACCAACTATATGACAGGAATAAAAATTCTGGCCGTATAGTTGCGGTTGTATAGATATCGATGCTTTCGTACAATTTCTTTTCCAGGTACAAAGGGTTTTATGACCAACTATACGGTAGGACCTTTTTGGTCCGGACGTATAGTTGCAGCCGTATAGATATCGACACTTCGATGTTCAAGGTACTGTAAGTTTAACAACTAACTATACGGCGGGATCTTTTTGGTCCGGCTGTATAGTTGCGCCCGTATAGTTGGGAAAACCCCTCAAACGCCAACTAGAAGGTAACCATTGCTCAAAATTTCATTCTTTCTTCTTCCTTCTTCTTCTAAAAACCTTGAAGCACCGCCTGGGCGCTTCTCGCATGTTGTAGAGAAGTCGTGCGTATGTAAACAATAAAGTTCTATCTTAGAAACTCCTTAAGTTGTAATTCTCTTTAGTAGTTCATGTTTTCTTTTTGTTTTCTTTCATTAGTTGGGTCAACGAACTTCGTTCGTACACCAAACTGTTGTCTTTTTTTATGTGTTATTTTCGCAGCGACATGAATCTTGTGTGATGACGTGTACGGTAGTGCCAACCGTGCAAACACTCACATGAGCCACTTGGTTTCTTCAGTTCAACATTTCAACAATCAGTGTCTCGTAAAACCTTCCAACTCGAACCTCTTTTAAGTAAGCACATAGGGGTTACACACTCGTGTTTCATATTTTGTCTCACTTACACTTCATCATATCTAGGAGAAGCGCACTTCTAGAATTAATTTGTTGACTTAAGCGTGGTGCTTAGGTTGATGAATCGACTCAGTGGGACTTGTATTTTTATCACTTGTGAGCTAAACCTGTGTCTTAAAAAACACAAAAATATTTTATTTTCTTTCTAGTCTTGTTCCTACCAGGTTCTTAAGGAAGGAATACACCGGATCGTGAAGCATTCATTGAAGCAAAGGTTCTTTGTCCATAAAAGTAGAGGTTAAAAGCACCTCAATGGTAAAGTGTGTCTTCCTTGCTTTAACTTAAGCTTGGGGACGTAAACACTTCTTATACTCTCTTTTGATAACTGCATTTTCTCTTTTGTTTTCATGATCTTCTCAAGTTTATCTTGGGGAGGTTATTTTGCATGCGCAGAGTCTTGTGCAAAGTTCTTTATCTTAAAAAGTTTTCATGCTATTGTATATCTCTCTGTTTTGGAATGCTTGCTTAGGTGAGATTTTGTTCATATTTATATAAGGGATATACTTGCTCATGTTAGGACCCATATGAGACAAGCCATAACTTTGATGCAGCTTGTTCAACTTTTATCTAGCTTGTGAAAAATATTGTGATCCTCTAAATATACATTGCCATGTTCTCTACATTTTGAAAAGAAAAAAATATAATAAAGAAGTTCTTCAAAACTTGCTAGTTGTCACTGTTCATAATTGTCTTAAGTGAATGGTTATGGAGTAACACGACCCCATAGTGCTGGAAATGATGGTCTTAATAGATGCTTATTGAGTGAGTTGTCAAATAAGAAATGATGTTTCAAAGTTTCAAGATTACATATGCCAATTTTTTCCTGGAAATCAAAGTGAGATATTGCTTTATGCATGTCTTGCGCCACTATCGAACAACATGGGATGCTAAGAACTTTGCTGGCCTTTGGAAAATCCAAAAAGAGGAAACTCTTGGAGTTTGGCTATGAGTTACCAACATAAGTAGCAAAAATGGGATATTTGGGTATGCATTGGTATTCTCATGGGCCTACGTTAAAAGCAAAAGTCGGAATACTCCTCTGACCTTTATGAGAAATCATTATAGCGAAAAGGGAAACCTTGGTAATGGTCATGAGTGTCCTTCCTAGCCTGCACAGTCTCGATTGAACATATACCACTCTTTGGCATGGTCTCGTTAATAAGAAATATATTTTCTATGAGCTTAACAATCTAAGTTTGCACTTGAGAGACTTTCATAGATGGCATGAGTGGGCAGCATTGGAAAACTCTATTTCTATTTATGATTGACAACTAACCGTGTTCAGCTTTTCCTTATACAAATAAAAATACAAAAATACAATAAAGTGTGTATAGAAGGATCACAAGTTTACTTGCAAGCTAGATTTAACTTTCACCTGGGCATAGAAGTTTTTGACTAATCTCTAGTGGTTTGGAATAATATAACTGAGCTTATATTGCCTTGTAATTATGTGCTCTCTTACTTTGAGCTTGCAGGAAAAACAAGGATACAATGCATTGATTTCCAATGATAAGCAAGATCACATCCATTAAGTTATCGATCCCTTTTGCTCGAGGACGAGCAAGATCTAGCTTGGGGAAGTTGGTGGCTGTGATACCCGGATCTAGCTAGTTTCTGTATCTCTTCTGTAGTTTTCCAAGTAAGGCCCAGTTTGGTGATACCCAGATTACTGAGAAGGTTATCGGCAAAAACCTCTGCCGAGGGATCCTTACCCTTGACGGGTTCACCCTTATTAGTTGCCGGGTGATGGCTATGATAATACAACACTTTTAGCAATATAAATTGTGTCATTTTCCTATCAAATCATGCTCCATCTAACTATTGCTATGCCTGATATGCATGATTACTTGTTTTTATTAAATTCAATATGAGCTTTGTACATTTAGTAGTTTAGGTAGAATTTTAACTCTCTTCCTTGTCTTTGACATGTGTGTAGGTGTTGATGATGATTTTGGATAAAACAAAGGCAAAATGAACAAAGAGAGCATAGAATGGAGGAGCTGCAGGGACCAGACTTAGCCATTTGAGGTGTTGGAAAAATGAACTTTTCCAACTCCTAAAAATAAAAATCCAAGACCACAAGGTTGTAGCCCTCAATGATACTAACTCAACGAGCCCAAGAACACCCAAAATGGAGTTCGTATGAAGAAATGGCGACCAAAATAATAAAGCATGCAGACGGTTTAACGAGCAACTATACGACCGAAGCAATAATTCTGGCCGTATAGTTGCGCCCGTATAGTTGTAAAAAGGGTCGGAAACGACGGGATTTCACCCTAGACAAGCTCCAGAACCTTCCCTAAGTCATATGACGGTGTTGGGGGAACGCTAGGGCACCCCCAAGGCCTATATAAAGGAGGGAGGACCCAAGAAAGCTACAATACACCATATACAAGATCTAGATCCCATATACCGCCTCCACGGCGGCGCCCTGTGCCGTGCCGCCTCCATAGGCTCTAGAGCTCCACCAAGGTCCAGATCTCCATCAACACCATCAAGCCATCCAAGCAAGAAGAGGAGGATAAGGAGGACACCGCCATCACCACGCCGATGCCACCATCACCACGCCATCATCACGATCTCCATCACCACTACTCCTTCATCCTCCCCCATCATGATCTCCTTAATGGAGTGTAACATGGCTTGAACTCCCTCTTATTAATGTTATGATGATTTGAGTAATTGAAGTGTGGTGTGTTCTTGTTAATTAATATGTTTGTGCTTTCTCTTTACATTGTTCTATTCATGGTATTATTCTAGTGATTGGAGACGTCCAATCCATTGTTGAGGAGTTTACTAGGGATTCATGGAGTGTCACAAAACTTATCATTACTCTCTACTTGTCCATGGGCCTAAAAAGTCCGTGGGTAGAACTAATAGGATATTTTCTATAAGTGATTTGCGGAGGTAATAACAACTTAGGATGCACCACCCATTAAGATTTAATTTCCTCAAGATCACTTATGATATAGATAGCTATAGTGTTGTGAATTGCTTGACCCCAAAGTGACATATGGGATATGTCGTGACTAGCACACTTGCTTAGGAGTAGGTTCTCCATAGAACTTAATACCATTGCTCTAGTTTACCTTGATTGGTCTTGTTACCTTAATACACTATTCTCTTACGGATGACCCATGTCCAAAGAAGGTGTGGACAATTGAGTTGACTAGTTTCCACTTACCAACGGTGGGAGACAACAGTATACCAGGGAGCGCCACAATTACAGTTAACAACTATTCCATAAGCACTTATCATGCACACCGGTATACACAACATTACTTGAGGAATCATAGCATTAATATTTCATCTCATTGAATTCACCTCTTTTTTTTCAGTTTTACTTTTGTTATAGTTTTCTTCTAGTCTTAGTAGTAGTTATTACAAAACATCTGAAATTCATTTATCCTAGCAACTTATAGAATAGGCTATTTCGAAACCACGGTTTGGGTGCGAACATGGTCACATTAACAACGCGGCTACGAGGGTTGTGTTTGCCGAGATCCAATCGGGACAAACTCTTTAAATTATTGTCGCTGCAAGTACTGTAATAACCTTGTTTTGCTACAGGAACCCCAACCCATCAACGGGTCACTCATGGTGACGTCGGTATACGAACCAAGATTCGCTGGCTCAGAATGCTGAGCCGAATCTTCTTCAACACTTGGAGATGGAGTAACCTCCAGTGCTACAGAAGGCTTTGGGGTAGGAGTCAGAGGTGCTGTGGCAGGAGAAGTCAAATTTAACTTTGACTGGCGTAGGGGTTTCGACAAGGCGCCTTTCCCCTTACCCTTGGTGAGTTGTTTAGCTCTGAAGGAGTGATAGAACAAGATCGTTATGCTTCAGAAATAGTAATAAATAAAATACAAAGACCTTCTGAAGAAAGTTACCTCTTCACAACAGGCACTTCGTTTGTGCCGATAGAAACAGTCAGAGTCTTATGCTTTCGGGTAAGAGTCTCCGGCAGTGGAACCTGTTCTCCATCATCCTGAGAGAGCTTAGGGGGATTTCCCTCAAGAGGAGCAAGCTTCAACTGAGGGAGGTCAGCAAGCTGAAAGAAAGATTACTTTAGTATTGCAAAAAGATATAACAAAGCATGGATGAGCACATATTCGAGTAAACTACTGGAAACTTACTAGTGTCATAGGATCGTGAACCGTATGCATATCCAAGTAAAGTTCCAGAATCTTCCTCTCGATCTGCTCCCTAATCAACCATTTGATCTAGGACTCATAGTCCTTTTCTGAATAAGGTCTAGAGAAGATCCGAAGAGAGTTTGTCTTACTCTTGGTGATTAAATGCATGAGCCGATCACCATGATGTTGGAGAGGTTGGATCCGACGCTCCAGCCAGCAGTTGATCAAGTCGGATCCTTTCAGACCGTCAAAGTAGTTGCTTTGCCAGGAGCGGGTCTGTCCTTATGATAAAAGAACGTGGACGACCACTGCTTCACCGACTCAGTAGCTTTAATCCTTGGATAGGCTCGCTCTCTCCTAATAGAAAAGCTAAGAGTTCTGGTAATGTAAGGATTACCGGCAGTGATGGAATTTCCCCGGGTATGGAAGTAATACTGAAAAAGAATAAGACTTGGCCTAATATCGAGATACCCCTCACACAAAGAGGCATAAGTGCTCATTTCTAAAAGAGAGTTTGGGGGAGATGGTGGAGTTGCACTCCGTAGTGATCTATAATCTTAGAAAAGAAATCTGAGGGAGGAAAACTCAAACCTCTGTCTAGGTGGGTGCCGAAGTGCACTCGCTCATCGGTGTTGGGGGTGGGGATGGTTTGTCTGAAGCCGCTCCGCCAGTCGCTAGCATGGAGGAGGCCCTCCTTCTTGACGATGTGGAGCTTGTCATCATCAAGGACGTAGGGGATCTAGACCCCGCGAAACTTCTCCTTCTCCGCCGCAGGAGCCGTGGTGACTGTCGCTGCCATGCCGGAAGATGAAGCCTCAGCCATTTTCTGGGCGTCAGTGACCTAGGATGGGTGGCGCTATGGGATTTGGGGAGGCAGAGGAGCTTTTTCACAGGAAGCATCAGGAGGAAGGAGAAAGCACTAGCGTTGGTAAGGAAGAAGGAAAAGATTTTGACCCCTTATATCCCTCACTTGCGTCAAGATTCGTGCAAGATAAACAGTAACCATTCCACACGTCGTGGAAGGAGCTGGGTAACCTCCTCGCGAAGATTACACCGCCTTGATCTCCATGCATGCATTAAAACGACGCCTCGGTTCCGCGAAGGGCGGACCCACCAACGGTCGTGCTGATAGGGATGTTTGTTAGTGACGTGACTTGACCTTGACTGATGTCATGTTACATCAGAGACCAAGTTCTGGCTTAGTTTGAATTTCAAGATGGAAAACCGAATGATATACTCATAGGTCTGGCTTATTTTTAAGATTCTGATCCTATCCTTTCTTTTGAAGTTTTAGGAACCTTATGGAAGCGCGTCGTCAAGTATAGGGCCCAATCCCTAGAAGCGCGTCGTCAAGTACTCCTGGATGAGGATAACAACCTTATGGAAGAGAAGAAGCACATTGCATCTGTGGGGAAATTCAACTCCCTGCAGCATCAGAAGACCCGGAACGGCCCCGTGCGGGCTAACAAAAATCCAGAAGTCCACAAGACCCTCTTCGAGGGAGATAACGCCATCAAAGGAGAACCTTGGCTAGATAGCAAGGAAGATCTGGTGTATGCAATGCCAGTGGAAACACTACTGCAGCTCGAGATGTCTTGGCGAAAACCCAAAGCCAGATCAAGTTCGATTGGGCGTAAAGCTACTTACCAAGGGTCTGGAGCAACAGAAGGCCACGAAATCCAGAATCAGAAAACTGGTCGCCAAGTCCGACCAATGTCGTACAGATCCGGATTGGGATGATATTAGGCCCCGACAGGACCCGACACAGCATCACCGTCCCGACTATCGGGAAGAAAACTATTCAAGAACCTAATCTTCAGGGAAATAGCACAAACCCGCACATGACTGGAGTAATGTTGCCCCAGCCGCAGAGCGAGACGCAGTTGTAGCACTAGTTCCGAGACACCCTCCCGAGCGTGATTCGAACAATCGCAGGGAAGACAAAAAAGAGCAACGTCGGGAGGAGGACCAACAAAGGATGCCACCTCCTAGACATACAAGCCGTCCGACTGAACCTCACCATGATGGTGGAAACGACGGACGAAGGAACGACGGAAACCATGCAGAGCCAAGCCGGCAGGGTGCTCGTCATAATCAAGACCCTCCCCGGAACCAGAATAATGACGTTCTGGATGGAGGCCAGTACTCAGCCGGAAACAATCCACCTACACCACCCTCACCACCAAGTAGCCATCATACCGGCTCTCGAGGAGGCCAAGGAGGGCGTCATGGAGGAGGAGGTTGTGGCAGAAGCAGAAGTCCGGCTCCACAGCACCGCAACCACAACGAACAACCCAGACGGCGCTCTCTGTCACCAAGTGATGCGAGGCACTAGATTAACTCCAACATAGAGGAACGAGCTACGAGACCGATGATATTTACGTGGGTCCAAAATGCTTCGGACCATGAATTTGACTAACACACTTCCCGGAAGGATTTGCTATCTCAAGACACATCCAAGCCTACGACGATGTGGCCCGGCCAGATACTTGGCTTTAGGATTTTTTCCAGGCTTGCTGCATCGCCAAAAGCGGAAATAGCCTGGTCGCAACCCTGTATATCCCACTTATGTTGAGGAAGACAACACGATCCTGGCTCAATGAACTTCCGAAAAACACCATCCACAACTAGTATGACATGCAAAGTGCGTTCTTTTGGAATTTTGAAGGCACATATCGGAGAACCTGTATAGTAGGAGACCTACAGAGTTGCACCCAGAAAGCCAGAGAAACTTTCCAAGATTATCTGGGGTGATGGATTGACACCAAGAACTCCTGCGAAGGGGTAAATGATGAAACTGTGATTGAAGCTTTCATTGTAGGACTCCCAATTGGTTTACTACGTCACCATTTAAAGTGCGACAAGGTCACTAATCTGGGAGAAATGATAGAAACGGCAAGGAAGTATGTAGATACCAACGATTATGCAGAGGGACTACTGAACGTCCTGGCTGACGCAGAGGGACTACTGAACATCAAGAGTCTAGGGTAGAGGAGACCAGCAACCTGGCAAAACCTACTCTTGGGCCGACATTGCCAACACTCCGTGTGTGCATCACTTAGATGCCAACGGATGCTTGTCCCACACAAACGCCGAGTGTCGTTTCAATGACGACATCAAGAAAGACGAATCCGCTTGCTCCAGGGCCAAGCGAAAGAAGGGAAAGAAGAATCCCGAAAAATAAAAGGAGACCAAGGAAGATTCTGAGATGGAGGAAGTAGAGCCTTCAAATCCCAAGTCGGATTGAAAGAAGAACTTCCCAACAAAGAAAGACACTTATGTCACTATCCCTGGGTCTCACCCAACTAAGGTCAAGAAGGCAGTTTTGCACGAACTCAACGCAACTGTTTCGGCTATCCCTCATTTCTTGGATTGGTCGGAAGTGACAATCACCTTTGACTGTGCTGATCATCCTCCGAAGTTGCACATGCGAGGAAAATACGCGTTAGTCATCAATCCACTTATTGACGGCTATGGTTTCTCCAAGACCCTCATGGACGGCGGCAGCAGCATCAACATCCTCTACATCAAAGCACTTTGTCGAATGAGGATCTCGAAAACTCAGCTGAATCACAACTCTATGATTTTTCACGGAGTTTTTCCAGGAAGACAAGCAAATTCCCTAGGAGAAATCACTTTGGATGTTACTTTTGGAACTCCAAGGAACTACTAGACGGAAGAACTTTCCTTCGAAGTGGTCCCATTCAAGAGCGCATACCACGCTATATTCGGAAGGCCGGCTTACTGGCTTTCATGGCTCGTCCATTTTACATTTATAATATAATGAAAATTCCAGGTCCAAAGGGTGTGATCACCATCAGGGAGACTCGAAGCAAGCATGAGAGTGCAAGGACGAAAATGCTTCCTTTGATGAAGTCGTACTGCACGCCCAGGAGTACCAGGAGATCAAGAAAACCATCGACCCGTCCGAGATGCCCGCGACGAAGAAGGAGGTGACAAAGCTGACTCCGAAGTTCAAGGCATCAGAAGAGGTGAAGATGACGTCGTTGAAGGATGATGACCCTGCCAAGGTGACCTAGATAGGTGTAGGTTTAGATAGCATATAGGAAGGTGCACTCGTCAAGTTCCACCAAGCAAATCAAGATATCTTCGCATGGAAGCCATCTGACATGATCGGAGTACCTAGGGAACTTGCCGAGCACTCTCAAAATGTACACCTAAACGCTAAACCCGTCAAACAGTCCTTACGATGTTTCGGCGATGAAAAGCGAAAAGTAATAGTTAAGGAACTAGCCCGACTCGAGTTAGCCGGATTCATAGAATAGGTCATCCTCACCGAGTGGTCGACCAATCCTATAATGGTCCCTAAAAAGGACACCACTGAATTAAGGATGTGTGTTGATTATACCGCCTTGAACAAGGCTTGTCCCAAATATCCATTCGCTCTGCTTAGAATTGATCAAGTTATTGATTCTACGGCAGGCTCGGAACTCCTATGTTTCCTTGATGAATATTCTGGTTATCACCAAATCCGCATGAAGGAATCAGACAAAGTCAAAACTTCATTCATAACCCCCTATGGAACCTTCTGTTTCGTTACGATGACCTTTGGGCTCAAAAACGCAGAAGCTACGTACTAGCGCACTATGTAGCGTTGCCTCCACAATCAAATCAGATGCAATGCACATGCATATGTGGATGACATAGCGGTGATGTCCAAAAAGAAGGAAGCATTAATTTCCGACTTAGATGAAATATTCACTAATCTACGCGAATACAACATAATGCTTAACCCGAAGAAATGTTTCTTTGGAATACCAACCGGAAAATTGTTAGGATTTATCGTTTCTCAAAGAGGCATAGAGGTGAACCGAGACAAAATTAAGGCTATATTCAATATTTCCAGGCCGACTCGCCTGAAGGATGTTCAGAGATTAACTGGTTGCATTCCTACAGTCAGTCGATTTGTAAGCCGGCTCGATGAAAGAGCCGCACAACTCTACAAGCTCCTGAAAAATACCAAAAAGTTTGTTTGGACTGATGAAGCTGAAGCTGCACTAGAAGACTTGAAAGCAGTACTCTCATCCTCTCCTATCATTGCAGCACCGGAACCTCGCGAACCGATGTTGTTCTATCTCGCTGCAACAAACAAGGTCATCAGTCTCGTCATGGTGGTGGAAAGACCAGAGAAAAAACAGGAGCACCTAGTGCAGCGTCCGATGTACTAGCTCAGTGAAGTACTAACTGAATCAAAACAACGGTATCCGCACTATCAAACTATGTCTTACGGTGTGTTCTTAGCATCTCGGAAGTTACGGCGTTACTTTCAGGAGCATCAAATTACCGTGGTGAGCACAACTCCCATGAGAGACATAATTAACAAGAACGACGCCACAGGACATGTCGCAAAATGGGGAATAGAGCTTTCAGCTTTGAACATTGAGTACAAACCTCGTACAATAATCAAATCCCAAATCCTCGCTGACTTTGTCATTGATTGGACAGAGAGAACAGAAAATACGACCCTCCTAGAGTCGGAATACTGGACCTTTCATTTTGACGGGTCTAAGGCACTCGGGGGCTAGCGTGGTGCTCAAATCACCCCAAGGAGATAAGCTTTTCTATGTGTTGTAGATTCACTTGATAGCAACAAACAACATTGCCGAATATGAAGCACTGCTGCAGGGAATCCGGATTGCTAAGGATATCATCATCTAATGACTTATGTGTTATGGAGATTCAGATCTTGTTGCTCAACAAGTGCCGGATATCTGTAATGCAAATAAACACATGGCAGCATATAGGGCTATCATGGATGAACTATCTAAAATTGTTTGAAGGGTTTGACTTTCAACACATCCCTTGAACAAAAATGAGGAAGCAGATGCATTACCTCAAATAGGCTCTACACGGAAAAAGGTCCCGGATGGCGCTTTTTAGAGCACCTCAAAGTTCCCTCTATAAAAGGAGTAGATGAGGAATATCCGACCAAATCTGACTCACCTTTAGTGGCAGTTCTGGCTATAATTCCCAGCTGGACTCAACCCTACCTTGATCTCTTGGTAGATGGAAAACTACCCAAAGATGAGGTTCTGAGCTGGCAGATCATTCGACGAGCAAAAACCTATACAATAATAAATGGTGAGCTCTATAAGAGGAGTGTATTTGGGGTCTTTCAGTGCTATGTATCTCCGGAAAGGAGTGGAAATCTTACGAGAGATCCACGAAGGCGAATGCGGCCATCATGCTGCAGCCAAATCTTTAGTGCCAAAATCTTTCAGAGACGGATTTTTCTGGCTTACAGCCAAGACAAATGCCGAACGGCTGGTCAAGACGTGCAAAGGCTGCCAAAAGTATGCCAAACAAGCTCATGTTCCGACTGATTAGCTACGGATAATACCTATAACATGGCCTTTTGTGGTCTGGGGGCTTGACATGGTAGGACCATTTAAACGGGCTCCAAGTGGATTTACTTACCTCTTAGTGATGGTGGATAGGTTCACAAAATGGATTGAGGCTAAACCTGTCACAAGTTGTGATGGATCAACAGCCAGAAGATTTGTCAAGGATGTTATAATCCAATACGGTTATCCTCATAGTATTATCACGGACAACGGGAGCAATTTTTCTATGGGAGAACTTGCTGAATTCTGCGACAAACAAAATATTTGGCTTGACATTGTGTTACTCGCACATCCACAAGCTAATGGACAAGTCGAAAGAGCAAATGATTTAAACTACAAGGCCTCAAACCAAGACTCGAAGCACCACTTCGTTGTGTTCCGGGGGCTTGGGCAGATGAATTACCGTCTATGATATGGAGCTTAAGAACAACTCCGAACAGGTCAACCGGATACACACCTTTCTTCTTGGTCTATGGCGCAAAAGCAGTTCTTCCTAGTGACTTAATTCATACTTCTCCCCGTGTTGCTGCATATATCGAAGAGGATGCTGAAATTTCTTGACAAAATGATCTCGATTTAATCGAAGAAGTTTGCATCATTGCTGAGTAGAGATCAACAACCTATCAGCAGAAGTTACGCAAGTATCATAGCCAGAGAGTCAGAAACCGGTCTTTCAATAAGGGCAGTTTGGTTCTCCGGCATGTGCAGAAAAGAAAGCACAAACTTTCCCTAGTATGGGAAGGGCCTCCTTTTTGGTTAGCCGAGTATTGCCTAATGGATCTTACTATCTAACTGATATGCGGCTAGTGAAAGAAAGACCTGCTACTAAGAAGAGAAAGAGAGCTGGAGGTAGTACAGAGCTAGAAAAATTAGATAGACCATGGAATATTACTCATTTTACGTCCCTTTTTTCTTAAACATTTCTTTCTTTGTAATCATATATGTGTGCATGTTCGATGAGAAATAAAGTGTTGGTTGCCTCAATATTGCTTCTCAGAAGTTTTATATTACCATCTTATTTCCAAATGATCATGTCATAGTCGAAAATCCCAGAATACTTGAAAGTACTTTATGCTCATGTTTGTTCTGGTCAGATTTATGATTCCAAAAATGCTACCTTTGGGTATAAGTCTAAATTTTCTAGTTTATACTTTAGTTCTTTATCTGATTGTCGGATGCGAGCATTTTCCGAGTAGTGAAATGTTGGTACTAGAAATCGGCTTTGTTTCCGAGTTTAAATTGGTTTAGCAATTGATCTCCGTTGCTCGGCAAAGTTTCCGTGTTGAAGGTTTGCCGACGCATGAAAGGGACGAGGTAGAAAGCCAGAAAAAGCGATAAGTATAGAAAAAAAGTGCATATGTAAAAATTCAGGCACAATAAAATAAAGCCAAAAGTGCTAAAATGAAGGAAAGAGCATCAGTTCTTGGAAACCTTGGTACTAGCAAAATATTACACTACTTATTTACAAATCCGATTGTTTCAGAATAACACATTGTTTTTTCTGCTACTCTATGATACAGGAGGAGAGGTAGGAGCTGTCGGCTCACTGGAGACATCGCCTTCAACTTGATATCTTTCCGAGATAGGCAAATCAGATTTGATTTGCTCGTCGTCGGAAACCTCAGCTGTTCCTTCGGGAGGCGGAGGAGGCGTTTCCACGCGAGTGAAGAAAGGCGTGTCGTAACTGGTCAAATCAGCTACGTGACATCCATAACCGACACAGGAGTCCATGATGTTCTGCTCCTTGCCATCTTCATCCAAAGTTGAATACCCTTGGTTACTTTCCATATCTCCATTCTTCCATGGTGGCTCATAACCATGGTGAGGGCATTCTGTACTGCGGTTCGTGCATAGGACATGTTCCAGTCCTGGATGAGCCGGGGCATCTCCTTTGCCTTATCTTGCACCTCAAAGGCGGACATTTTGTTCATGTCCTGAACTTTAAGAGCTTTGCCAATATCCTCCAGTGACTGGCGGAAATCATGAAGCAAATCTCCGACTTTGGTAAGCCGGCTGGTGCGAGACTTGGTGGAGGATGAATCCAGTAAAATCACAGGACTTGCGTATATAAAGCAAAGGTCAAAAAATATATCCAAACTCCTAGAGTCGGAAGAACGAAAAGTCAGAAGACAGGAAACATACCAAAGATGACATCGTCAACTTTGGTCTTTTTCGCCCTAAGGCTCTGGAGTTTAGCCTGGAGTGCTTGGGTGATGTCCTTCTCCCTAGCTAATTCATCATTGAGCTCTGAGATTTTTGATCCTGGATTGCGATCTTTCGATCATGCTCTTTGGTGGCCATGTTAGACGACTCAAGAATGCTTGCAATGCGGTGCTCATGATCCGTATTTAGTTCATTTAGCTCCTACCGTAAGTCGGTGTTTTCCACCTCTAGGGTTTTAAAATACTCGGCCTCTTCAATCATTTTACATGACTTTTTGACCAGTTCTGTAAGAAAACGATAACAGTCAAATAAGAAATTCAGCTACGAAGACAAAAAGAACAAGGATAAGGACTGAAATAATTACCTTTGGCCTCATCCTTCGAGACCTTCAGCTGAGCATTTTCAAGTCAGAGAGCTTTGATCTCTCTCCGCTTATTGCAAATATTCTTTAATAATTCCTGGTTATAAGCATTAACTTTCTGTAAGTCAGAATAGTACCCAGATTCGGAATTCTACTAAAGACTCGGGCTAATATTTTAACAAATATTAGCACGTGCCTTGGGTGCTACTCTAGTTCATGCTCTGGCATCCTCTGAAAGCATAAATCCGGATTGTCTATCCAACTTCATGCTTGGGGGATAGAGGATATGATATGAAATATAGTAAAAGAGTGAGTTGGAATTCTGACTTACATATTGTTCATGAGTAAGCTTGCTTAGACTCATTTTCACCTTAGTAGTAACTTTCTTGGCGAGAGTCAGCCGGATTCTTGGCGGTGGTGGAGCCACACCAGCCTTCAAGTTCTCGTCGCAAAGATGAACTTGGTCAAGAAGATCGGAGATTTTTACGTCCTCGGTTTCTTGCGCCTCTTCCTAAGTGGTGATGTTTCGGCTGCCCAAGCATTGCTGAGCTAGTTTATGTATCTCTTCTGTAGTTTTCCGAGTAAGGCCATGTTTGGTGATACTTGGATTACTGAGAAGGTTATCGGCAAAAACCTCTACCGAGGGATCATTACCCTTTACGGGTTCACCCTTATTACTTGTCGGGTGATGGCTCTGATAATACAACACCTTTTATCAATATAAATTGTGTCATTTGCCTATCATATCATGCTCCATCTAACTATTGCTATGCCTGATATGCATGATTACTTGTGTTTATTAAATTCAATATGAGCTTCAGACATTTAGTAGTTTAGGTAGAATTTTATCCCTTTTCCTTGTCTTTGACATGTGTGTAGGTGTTGATGATGATTATGGATAAAAAAGGCAAAAGGAACAAAGAGAGCATAGTATGGAGGAGCAGCAGGGACCAGACTTATCCATTTGAGGTGTTGGAAAAGTGAATTTGTCCAACTACTCAAAATAAGGATCCAAGACCACAGGGTTATGTCCCTCGATGATACTAACTAAACGAGCCCAAGAACACCCAAAATGGAGTTTGTATGAAGAAATGGCGACCAAAATACTAAAGCATACATACGGTTTAACGAGCAACTATACGACGGGGGCAATAATTTCAGCCATATAGTTGCGCCTGTATAGTTGTAAAAATGGTCGGGAATGACGGGATTTCACCCTAGAGGAGCTCCAGAACCTTCCCTAAGTCATATGACGGTGTTGGGGGAACCCTAGGGCACCCCACGGCCTATATAAAGGAGGAAGGACCCAAGGAAGCTACAATACACCATATACCGCCTCCGCAGCGGTGCCCTGCTGCCGTGCCGCCTCCATAGCTTCTACAGCTCGACCAAGATCCAGATCTCCATCAACACCATGATGACATCCAAGCAAGAAGAGGAGGAGAAGGAGGACACCGCCATCACCACGCCGATGCCACCATCACTTCGCCGTCATCACCATCTCCATCGCTGCTACTCCTTCATCCTTCCCCATCATGATCTCCTTGATGGGTTGTAACATGGATTGAACCCCCTTGTATTAATGTTATGATGATTTGAGTAATTGAAGTGTGGTGTGTTCTTGTTAATTAATATGTTTGTGCTTTCTCTTTACATTGTTCTATTCATGTTATTATTCTAGTGATTGGAGACGTCCAATCTATTGTTGAGGTGTTTACTAGGGATTCATGGAGTGTCACAAAACTTATCATTTGTCTCTCCTCGTCCATGGGTTTGACAAGTCTGTGGGTAGAACTAATAGGCTATTTGCTATAAGTGATTTGTGGAGGCAATAGCAGCTTAGGATGCACCGCCCATTAAGATTTAATTTCCTCAAGATCACTCATGATATAGATAAGATAGTGTTGCGAATTGCTTGACCCCAAAGTGACATATGGGATATCTTGTGACTAGCACACTTGCTTAGGAGTATGGTTGTCCATAGAACTTAATGCCTTTGCTCTGGTTTACCTTGATTGGTCATGTTACCTTAATACACTATTCTCTTATGGATGACCCATGTCTGAAGAAGCAGTGGACAATTGAGTTGTCTAGTTGCCACTTACCAACGGTGGGATACAACGGTATACGAGGGACCGCCACAATTATAGTTAACAACTATTCCATAAGCACTTATCATGCACACCGCTATACACAACATTACTTCACGAATCATAGCATTAATATTTCATCTCATTGCATCCACCTCTTTTCAGTTTTACTTTTGTTATAGTTTTCTTCTAGTCTTAGTAGTAGTTATTACAAAACATCTCAAATTCATTTATCCTAGCAACTTATAGAATAGGCTGTTTCCAAACCACGGTTTGGGTGCGAACGTCATTGCATTAACAACGTGGCTACGAGGGTCGTGTTCCCCGAGCTCCCATCAGGAGAATTTAAATATTTGCTGCTGCAAGTACTGCAATAAACCTGTTTTGGTGGAGGAACCCTAGCCCATCAAATTGGCGCCGTTGCCAGAGAGCAAAGCGTTCGGTTACCTACTCGCACATAGTTTATTTCCGTTTGTTGCTATTATATTACTTCTTTCTTTTATATTGAAAACAATAAAAAAATTACAAAACCAAAAATTTATAAAAACTGTTGCTACTAATCATGTCTTCCAAGATAAATTTTGTTCAAGATATAATACAAGCATTGGAGGAGAAAAAGGATTCAAGTTCATCAAGCCTGGTTGCTAGACATGAGCTGATAAAGAAATTGGTGGACCGATTGGAAATGCATTCATTATGGTTGTGTGCTAATGATGGATCTTATTGCACAATTTGTATAACAGATGACCACCTTAATTTTCAATGTAAGTATTCCAACAATCCTACTCTAGAAAATTATAATAGAGATAAATCCTATGCTAGTTTGGAAGTACTAGAATATGTTCTTTTCAAAGGTGCATCTGAAATGGTATTTAGACTAGGAAGTATTGATGTTGAAAACGACGCACTTGATGGAGTTTTTAATTTAGTATACCTCATATTCCTCTTTTGCAAAAATAATTTAAGTGGAGAGAAAAAGGAGCAGAAGGAGGAAGAACGGATTGAACACCCGCTCACACATTTGACTCCTACTTTTGATTCTATCATTGCCATTAAAGCACTAGTCGATGAAAAGGAGGAACAAAAAGGTCAGGTTGACAAAGAGAGTCACACTAGAACTTTTTTTTGTGATGCCTCTCACTCTAGTAGTGATTTTTATGATGCTAAAATTGTTGATAATTGTTCTGAGGAGGCCTTGTGCCTAGAGACTCATATGGAGAGCATTAATAATAATGAACTAGAGATAGAACCTTGATATACTAACATGCAGGGTCCTAAACTCCCTGCTATGAAGGAAGATGTAACATCCCAAAACTTTAATCAAGGTTATCAAGATCCAAATCACCCAATTTAGGGTTAACAAAAACTTTTTATTATTAAAATATTTATGAATGCATGTGTATCTGCATTAATATAGAATTGTGTGTAAATGCCATGTTTGATTGTTCTAATGGTTGTGAAATGATTCAAAGGTGAATGCCACGTCATCTAGATCCTTCAAAAACAAAATCCAAAGAAAAAGAAATCAAATAAGATTAAATAATGCAAATGGTCACTTTGGCAATTTTAATCCACTAGGCCACTTTAGGTGTTCCTAGAAGTCAATTTCAAATAGAAACATTCTCAACTCTTTTCACCCCTTGCTAGTACTAGTAAATATCTACCAAGGCCCATTTTCAAATCTTACACAAACCTTTAGCAAGACAATTTAAATGACATTTGAAAAGTGAATCCATTACATATGCATAGATCCCACATTTTAAAAAACCACTCAAATGAACTCCCCTTGCGAATCCCAAGCAAACAAAGACTACCAAGCATAAGATCAAGTCACACACCAAAAATCTTTTCAAAATTCAAATTTCAATTTCTTGCGGCCATTGTGTCGAACACCTGGTGATCACAAACTAAACTGCCTAACTATTACTGTTGCTAATCAAAGCCTTGTCCCCCGTTTGACCCTGTCATCTCTCCTTTGTCTCCCTAGCACCTAACCCAGCCCCAAACAGCACCCCCCTTCGTCGCTAGCAGCAGTCCCGAGCCACCTCGAGGCCATGCCTGCTAGTCGAGCATGGATAGCTCGCAGCAGGCCACACCTCTCTCCCGCCATGTCTAGGACGATCAACGCACCCTACCGCCCCTCTCTATCCCTTCCCCAAGCACTGCCAGACCATGGACCACCCCCAGCATGCCGCGCCCACCGCCTTTGCGTCATGCACAGACCGTGCTAGTGAGCTGCGCCCGACAGACATGCACACGCCGCGCCTCGACCATAGCCCGCGCGCCGCATCGCCACGACCCTAGCATGCCCCCGGACATGCCCGTTTGCCGCCGTTTGACCCGCAGCCACTGCACGCCGCGTCGAACATTGCCTCTGCCGCTCAGAGCACCAGCCACGCTCGACCGATTGCCACTACCCCTGGCCGCGCCTTTATGCCGTAGAGGACCGCCAGGAGACCGCGCATCGATCGCCGCTCGCAGCCACGCCTCTAGCAGCCCGTAGCCATGTCGCCACCGTCGCCTGACCATGCCGCACTGCCTCACCGTCGAGCCTATAAAAGGAGGCCAACCCCAGCCTCATTCTACACACCACTCACCTCTCCTCTCACCACTGAGCCTTCCCTACTTCTCCCCGGAGCCATTCGAGCCCTTAGTCACCGGAATTCCACCGGAGCTGGCCGCTACTGGAGGATAAGGGCCCCACTGATTGCGACCGCCCCAGGAGCCGCCGTGAGCACTCCTAGAACCGCTGTCATCCACCAGTTCGATCGCCCCATTTCCACGCCTAGCTGGAGCCCTGGTAAGCCACCATAGGCTCACACCGTGCCACTAGGGTTAGCTCTCGCCGGCGACCTGTTCGCCGGCGACGACGATCCTTAGCCATTGATCCACCTTTTAATCATAACGCTGATATCGCCCCGTAACGCTTCACGTTGGATATATCGCTAACGTGCCGGACCAGCCTTTCAGTTGCCCTCTGCACCGTAGAGCGCCACTGGGCCGGCCCGTTAGTGTTCCCGCGCTAGCCCACAAATTCAAATAGATGTTTTTCTATTTAGATATAAACTACATTCTGTCCCCTTTTTTAAAAACTAGTTCAGAGAGATCCACTCAACCAAAATGTATGATTCAAATTTTGCTAGAAAGATAATTAAAATCTATATCCAGGCTCGTTGGATTTAAATCAATTGGAGTTAGAGATCACATATAGAAAAAATAACAAACAATGACTTTTCTACATTCAAACATTTTTCAAAAATCAACCATAATAGCTTTTGAGTTGTTTCCAAATCTCACAAATCACATTTGATAATATCTATCTGAATATGTAATAATATCCAGGTTTACATGCGGTGACTTTGGACTAATACCAAAATAATGCTATATAGGCATTTCTAGTCACTTTAAATCATTTAAATAATAAACTTAAACTTATTGAAATATGATCAAACATTTAAATCACATTCCCATGTATTAGAAAATGTGGTGAGGACATGTGTCCACATGATCCCATATTTTAATTGGAGAATATTAAATCTTAATTAATTTCAATGAGTATAAACTACTTTTCTCAAATAAAATAAATGAAACTAGTTCAATAAATCTTGTGATGATACTAGATCATCAAGTGTGTGCCTTAGTGTTCTAAATAGACTAGTTAAGTATTGTTTGGTGATTGTGTATCCCGTAGATATTTTTAGACGATAGTACCGACCAAGTCTACAAGGAGGAGGAGTTCTACCCCGAAGAAGACGAGGAGAATTTCAACCACTACACCAATCAAGGCAAGCTAACACTTGCAAGTTTCTTAACTATGCAAGCTATTATTAGCAAGCTAGAATTATGCAAGATAACCTAAGCAAGATGCATTTGGCATGCTTTGGTTATACCTTTAGATTTATACCCATTCCATGTTTTACTTATAAGTTTTACCTTTTGCTTTACCAAAGTTTCTTTACTTTTAGTAATGCTTTGTGAGATGTTAGAAAGTAGTATAAATAGCATAAAGAGTATAAAACTTGGCCTATACTAGATGTCATTCTATGGCATGAGATTGAGATTAGTATCCCACCTTAGTGAACAATCTTAACTTAGTGGTTAGTGCTAAACCAAAAACTTGATCACTCTAGATGGGAATACTTGGTGAAAATGATTATGAAAACCTTGGAATGATGAGTCATTCTATTGAGATGTTTTGACATGTGTTGAGATACACAAATGGTTTATGATAGTGAAAATGTTGAGGCATGAGCCTTAGCCCTTTATAAAAACTGATGGTTGGGTTCGGATGCGATACCATTCCAATTTTACCGTACAACCACAATACCTGAATTGGGTAAGGCCCAGCCGAAAGTTTATATGCATTAGTATGGTTTCTGTTGAGAAAGAGGTTTGAGCTGAGGCTACCTCTTGATGTTGTCCACCTATGTAGTGCCCAGGATGGCAGATGGCCATGGCTGGGAGGCCAAGCTTGTAGGAGAGGTGCTTATACTAGAGTGTGTAAAGGAAAGGTTATTATTGATTATCCGCATACTAAGTATGATGATTCAGGGTTATACCTGACTGATGTATCGAATTTTGTGGTGAAAGTGTACCACCTCTGCAGAGTGTCAAACTATTTGAATAGCCGCGTCCGCGGTCATGGAAAGTTGGAGTGGCCATACTGTTCCGTCGTCGGATGTTTTCAAAATGACTTATGAAATGATTTGTGACTTGACTTGACCATACTAGGGTGGTGACTATGAAAACTAAGTTCCCACTTAAGTGATTTAGAACTTTATTTTATCTTTCTTTGTTTCTGAACTCAGCTTAGGTTTCAAACTTAACTTTGCAAATAAACATAGAACTTAGCATTCCTACTAGAACTACCTTACTTGTTAGTGATAGTTTGCGAGTACTTAAAGAGTACTCATGGCTTTGTCCCTGGCTATTCCCGTGGCTAGACTATGAGGAGTACTATCTGGAAGGTGGACAGCAGGACGGCTACGACAACTAGGATCATCTCCCATTGTCAGCATTGCCTGTGACACTGAAGATGGAGCCCACCGCTACGCTTATTATTCTGCTACTTGTTTGTATTAAGACGGGATGATGAGATCCTTTATTTATGTACAACCTTATTATGGTTTGTAATGGATGATGTACTATGATATCCAATCTGTTATGTCTCGCAAAAAATGGTAATACTGGGATTGCGATGTATGGCATAACAGGCATCTGGGATTAAAAATACGGGTGTTGACAAGGTGGTATTAGAGACATCGTGACCATAGGAGACCCTAGTTAGAATGGACGTCCGAAAAAAACTTAGTTTCAAAACCAAAAAGAAGTGAGTATTTATGAAAACCTATTTCCACTCTTATCCTTGAGATTCTTTCAAAAAAATTCATGTTCCTAAAAAATTCTTACATTACTACCTAAAATTTGACACACTTGATCACCTCACTAACTTACTCATCCTAAATTCTTATAGATGGAAGTTCAGTACTGCAAGTTCTACCAATTGGGCAACAGAGGCCAACTAATCTTCCAGAGGGATCTTGATGCACTATCAGAGCACCTTGAGCGTCCGCATCCGGAATTCTTCGGAGCCCAACTCAAGGATTTTACAGGAGGAGATTTACAATCGCTGATAGTTGCTGATCTGCGAGGCAAGATGGAAGCACCTCTTTACGAGAAGATTCAATTCACCGTGAGATAGAACAACTGGCTAGATGGATTAGCCAGGGCTATGCATGAAGCTCTCGCCCGTCTTTGCGGATAGAACGTCAACTTGATCCAGGGAACTCGCTTTGCTCACTATGCAAGGCGTAATTCTGTGGGTATGCCATTGGAGATACCAAGTCACCCAGAGTTGAAGCGCCAAGTGGAGAATCTTGACTTCCTACTGTATGATAGACAGGAGGAATTGGACAATGCTTGAGCCTATGCCAACCACAACCTTGCCATTTCCCCCAGAAGGCCCAAACTTTCTCACTGCTCGTCAAGGATCGTCAAACACTTCGCCGGCAATGCGAGAATAAGGATCGCACCATTGCTCGTCTTTGCAAGAAGGTGGCCGACCTCGAGAAGACCATCCAGGAGCAAGAAGCTCAGCTTGCAGCAAAAGAAGAAGAAGAAGGTGAGGACATCCAGGGAGATATTCACTCCTACCTCAGTGATGACAATAACTATCTAGAGGATGATGCCATGGACTTCTACACCGACGATGATGACTCCGACTTCATCGATGATGAGTAGATGCACTAGAGCACTATCGTAGGAGTGAGAAGTATCGGTCCCATTATATCTTAGTTCACAGAATAGTTCTTAAAACCATCTGTTTTCCTTTCATGTTGTGGTGTGTGTGTTTGTATCGTGTGCTTTGATTGAATGAATGAATGAGAAGGAGTTAGTTTGCAAAACCTAAGTTCAAACTCAAAGTTTTAGCTTTGAAAACAAAATCATGAACCTTAGAACTTTCCCTCTTACCCCATTATCTTTCTCAATCTTCAGATGACTCGTGGAAACCAAGGAGGTAGCAGCTCATCGCAGGGCCCAATGCTGCAGATTCTGCAGATGCTAGTTTCCGACGATGAAGCTAGTAGAGCAGAGCACCAAGCCAACCTAGCCACCCTGCAGCAGATCGCCCAGATGGCCCATAACAATCAAGGCCATGGAAATCAGGATCATCATGGATCCAAGCTCAAAAACTTCTAGAATACCAATCCCCCTATCTTTAACAAGTCTGAAGACCCAGTGGATGCCGATGATTGGTTACAGACCATGGATAATAACCTAGAAGTCGCAGGAGTGGACACCAACGAGAAAGTTCTGTTTGCCACCCACTATCTGGCAGGAGATGCAAGAGCCTGCTGGAACAGCACCCGTACAATGAACCACGGTCAAGTGATGACGTGGGAAGCTTTCAAGGTCAAGTTTAGCCGCACCTATGTCCCGCAAGGTTTAGTTACCAGCATGAGAGATGAATTTAGAGAACTGAAGCAAGGCAGAATGACGGTAGTGGAGTACAGAGACAGATTTTTGTCCCTCGCCAGGTATGCACCTGATGAGATCAACACTGAGGCCAAGTAGAAGGAAAGATTCCTGAACGGACTGCTTGATGAGATGCAGACGGTATTAGTCAACATCCGTTTTGATGATCTCGAAGAGCTAGTCGACTCTGCCATCCAGATGGAAGGGAAGGTCAACCAAGCGAATGACAACTGCAAACGCCGGATGATGCACCAAGCTGGGTCCCATAATACCCAGAAGTATCGCCCCAACCCATCTGCTGGATATGCCCCAAGGAATAATAGACCCCCAATGTCTCATCCAAGCTACCCCAACCGTAGGAAACAACAACAACAACAACCCTGGCAACTCCAACAACTTCAACCGTGCACCGCCCAAGTCCAACAACAACAACAACAACAACAATAATGCCCCAAGGACTGGAAGCAATGCCGTGCCTGTTGCAGCCAAACACAAGTCCCAGATTACCTGTTTTGAGTGTGGAGTGAAGGGGCACTATTCCAACGAGTGTACCAAGAAGATTGAAGCCACTACCAATGTGAATGCCCCAGCTCAGCAGCAGCGCCGTGTTCAGCCCGGAAGAAGATTCGCCCCAGGGAATTTTCGCTAAACCGCAACAACCGTCTATTCCACATGAACACTGAAGAAGCCCAAGAAGCGCCAGATGTCGTGATGGGTATGTTTTCTGTTAACTCAGTATTTGCAAGAGTGTTGTTTGATTCTTGAGCATCACATTCGTTTGTTACCGAAGAATTTGCATGCACTAGTAAGATTCACCCGACCAACTTGAAGCATGTTATGATAGTTCAAATACCTGGTTCAACCATCAAATCTAGAAAAATTTGCAAGGCTGTGCCTATCAGAATACATGGGATAGATTTTTATGCCAATCTAATAGTACTTGGAACCAAAGGTTTAGAAGTAGTACTAGGAATGGATTGGATGTCGAGACATAAAGGATTGATCGACTGTGCCATGAAAGCCATCACCATGACCAGTAGCACTGGAGTATCAGGCGAGCATATATCTGAAACCTTGCCCCGCCAGTTCAAATGCAACAAGAGTCTAGACCTACGCACCATAGACCAAGTCAAAGTAGTCTGTGAATACCCTGACGTATTCCTAGATGAATTTCCCGGTATGCCCCCAGATCGAGATATTGAGTTCATTATTGAACTAATTCCTGGAACTGGACCCATAGCTCAGAGACCCTATAGCATGAACCCATCAGAGGTAGTGGAGCTGAAGAAGCAGCTTGATGCTATGCTAGAGAAAGGTCTGATTCAACCAAGCGCATCGCCATGGAGATCGCCCGTTTTGTTTGTCGACAAGAAGGATGGAGGCAACCGTTTGTGCACAGATTACCAGAAGCTGAATGATGTCACCATCAAGAACAAGTACCCACTGCCCAAGATAGAGGATCTGTTTGATCAGTTGACTGGTGCCAGAGTGTTCTCTAAGATTGATCTTAGAACTGGTTATCACCAACTCATAATTCATGCAACGGATATTCTAAAGACTGCCTTTACCACTAGATATGGATTGTATGAGTATACGGTCATGTCTTTTGGATTAACCAATGCCCCCACTTATTTCATGAATCTCATGAATAAGATCTTTATGAACTTTCTGGATAAGTTTGTCATTGTGTTTATCGACGATATTCTTATCTACTCCAAGTCAGAAGAAGACCATGAGCAACATCTGAGAGTCATTCTCGAAACCCTCAGAGAGCATCAGTTGTATGCGCAAATGTGAGTTTTGGCTGAAAGAAGTAGGATTCCTCGGACATATTGTGTCGGCAGGAGGAGTCGTTGTTGATCCCGCCAAGATAAAAGATGTTGAAGAATGGGAAGCCCCAACCACTCAAATCCAAATTCGTGCATTTCTCGAATTAGCGGGATATTACCGCAAGTTCGTTGAAGGATTTTCAAGCATCACAAGACCAATGACCCAACTATTGAAGATGGATAAGAAGTTTGAATGGACCGACAAATGTGAAGCAAGTTTTCAAGAGCTCAAGAAGAGATTGATTTCAGCCCCAATATTGATCATGCCAGATATCAAGAAGCCGTTTGATGTGTAGTGTGATGCATCCAAGATTAGTCTCAGATGTGTGTTGATGCAAGAAGGCAAAGTCATAGCATATCTATCCAGGCAACTAAAGCAGCATGAGCAAAACTACCCTACCCATGATCTTGAACTAGCAGCTGTAGTTTTAGCCTTGAAGACATGGGCGTCATTACCTTATGGGTAATCGCTATGAGATTTACTCAGATCACAAGAGCTTGAAGTATATTTTCACTCAGAAGGAGCTGAATATGAGGCAAAGGAGACAGATAGAGTTAATCAAGGATTATGACCTTGACATTCACTATCACCCCGGCAAAGCTAATGTGGTAGCGGATGCTCTTAGCGGATTGCCGTGTAGGTTAAACACCATGATCAAAGAGAACCAGCCAAGTTTGCATGAAGAGTTGGAGCAGTTTAGAACTAAGCTAGTTAGCAAAGGATTTTTAGATAGCATTGATCTTCAAACCACTTTGATTAGCCAAATCAAGGAAGACTAGAAGGGAAATGTAAGCATCGACGGAATCAAGCGTCGTATTGGTACAAGAAAAGTACCTGGATTCACAGAAGACGAAGATGGAGTTCTATGGTACAAAGGAAGTATCTGTGTGCCAGCAGATTTGGAGCTGAAGCAAGTTATCATGCAACAAGCTCATGATACTCTTTATTCTATCCACCCCGCAGGAACAAAGATGTATTAGGATTTGAAGGAGCAATTTTAGTGGCACAAAATGAAGAGAGAAATCGGAAGCTACATCGGCAAGTGTGATATCTGTCAGAGAGTTAAGGCAGAACATCAGAGACCCGTAGGACCGTTGCAACCATTGCAGATTCCGGAATGGAAATGGGATTCCGTCGGAATGGACTTTATCACCGGTTTGCCTACTTCTAGTAGGGGAAATGACTCAATTTGGGTCATCATTGATAGACTGTCCATGGTAGCCCATTTTATACTTTTCAAGACAACATACCAAAGTTCGAAGCTAGCAGAGCTGTACATTGCCAGAATTGTCAGTTTGCATGGAACCCCCAAGACCATAGTGTTAGATTGAGGAACCCAATTTACCTCGAGATTTTGGCAGAAAGTCCAAGAAGGCTTAGGGACCAAGTTGAATTTCAGCATAGCTTATCACCCACAGACCGATGGACATACTGAAAGAGTTAACCAGATCATAGAAGATATGCTGAGAGCTTGTGTGTTAGAGTATGGATCAAAATGGGAAGATTGTCTGCCTTTCGCAGAATTCTCATACAACAACAGTTATCAAGCCAGTTTGCAAATGGCACCATTTGAGTTCTTATATGGAAGAAAGTGTCGTACCCCTTTGAATTGGTCGCAAGTAGGAGAGAGTCAGATTTTCAGACCTGACATCCTACGAGAAGCCGAAGAGAAGGTTCACAAAGTTCGTGAGAACCTCAAGACCACTCAAACCAGACAAAAGAGTTATGCCGACAAGAGACGTAGAGACCTGACTTTCAACGTCAGAAATTTTGTGTATCTCAAGGTTTCGTCGTTGAAGGGAACACAACGTTTTAGTCTGAAAGGAAAGTTAGCCCCCAGATATACTGGACCCTTCAAGATTCTAAATCATCGAGGAGAAGTATCATATCAACTTGAACTGCTAGAGGAGATGTCAGCCATCCATAATGTGTTCCATATCTCGTTACTTAGCAAATTCTTAGAAGTGCCGGAGAAGACCGAAGTGTTCAAAACCATCGACCATCGAGCCGTTGATATCAACAAGGATCTAACGTATCGTGAAGTGCCCATCCATATTTTAGAAGAAGCCTTCAGAACCACCAGGACCTGGAGTATCAAATTTCTCAAGAGCCAATGGAGCAACCACACCAAAGAAGAAGCTACTTGGGAGCGAGAAGATTACATTAGGACTAAGTTTCCAGATCACTTTACTTCCTAGTTTTTCTTAAATCTCGGGATGAGATTTTGTTTAAGGGGGGAAGGTTTGTAACATCCCAAAACTTTAATCAAGGTTATCAAGATCCAAATCACCCAATTTAGGGTTAACAAAAACTTTTTATTATTAAAATATTTATGAATGCATGTGTATCTGCATTAATATTGAATTGTGTGTAAATGCCATGTTTGATTGTTCTAATGATTGTGAAATGATTCAAAGGTGACTGCCACATCATCTAGATCCTTCAAAAACAAAATCCAAAGAAAAAGAAATCAAATAAGATTAAATAATGCAAATGGTCACTTTGGCCATTTTAATCCACTAGGACACTTTAGGAGTTCCTAGAAGTCAATTTCGAACAGAAACATTCTCAACTTTTTCACCCCTTGCTAGTACAAGTAAAGATCTACCAAGGCCCATTTTGAAATCTTACAGAAACCTTTAGCAAGACAATTTAAATGACATTTGAAAAGTGAATCCTTTACATATGCATAGATCCCACTTTTTAAAAAACCACTCAAATGAACTCCCCTTGCCAATCCCAAGCAAACAAAGACTACCAAGCTTAAGGTGAAGTCACACACCAAAAATCTTTTCAAAATTGAAATTTGAATTTCTTGCGGCCATTGTGTCCAACACCTGGTGATCACAAACTAAACTGCCTAACTATTATTGTTGCTAATCAAAGCCTTGTCCCCCATTTGACCCTCTCATCTCTGCTCTGTCTCCCTAGCACCTAACCCGGCCCCAGACAGCACCCCCCTTCGCCGCTAGCAGCAGTGCCGAGCCACCCCGAGGCCATGCTCGCCGGTCGAGCATGGATAGCTCGTAGCAGGCCACCCCTCTCTCTCCCGCCATGTCTAGGATGATCGCCGTACCCTACCTCCCCTCTCTGTCCCTTCCCCAAGCGCTGCCAGGCCATGGACCACCCCCAGCATGCCGTGCCCACTGCCTCTGCGTCATGCACAAATCGCGCCTGTGTGCCGTTCCTAACAGACATGCACATGTCGCGCCTCGACCGTAGCCCGCATGCGCCGCATCACCACGACCCCAGCATGCCCCCAGACATGCCTGTTTGCCGCCGTTTGCCGCCGTTTAACCCCCAGCACGTCATGTTGAACGTTGCCTCTGCCGCTTAGAGCACCAGCCGCGCCCGACTGATTGCCACCGCCCCTAGACGCACCTTTACACCGTAGAGGACCGCCAGGAGACCGCGCATCGATCGCCGCTCGCAGCCACGCCTCTAGCAGCCCGTAGCCATGTCGCCATTGTCGCCTGACCAAGCCGTACTGCCTCACCGTCGAGCCTATAAAAGGAGGCCACCCCCAGCCTCATTCTACACACGACTGACCTCCCCTCTCACCACTGAGCCTTCCCCACTTCTCCCTGAAGCCATTCGAGCCCTTAGTCGCCAGAATTCCACCGGAGCTGGCCGCTACTGGAGGAGAAGGGCCCCGCTGATTGCGACCGCCCTAGGAGCCACCGCGACCACGCCTAGAACTACCGTCGTCCACCAGTTCGATCACCCCCCATTGCCACGCCTAGCTGGAGCCCTGGTATGCCACCGTAGACCCCCACCGGTAGGGTTAGCTCTCGCCGGTGACTTGTTCGCCGGGGACGACGATCCTTAGCTGTTGATCCACCTTTTAATCGTAGCGCTGATATCGCCCCGTACCGCTTCGCGTTGGATGTGTCGCTGACGTGCGGGACCAGCCTATCAGTTGCCCTCTGCGCCACGGAGCTCCACTAGGCCGGCCCGTTAGTGTTCCCGCGCTAGCCCACAAATTCAAATAGATGTGCTTCTATTTAGATATAAACTAGATTCTATCCACTTGTTTAAAAATCAGTTCAGAGAGATCCACTTAACCAAAATGTATGATTCAAATTTTTCTAGAAATATAATTAAAATCTCTATCCAGGCCCGTTGGATTTAAATCAATTGGAGTTAGAGATCACATATAGCAAAAATAGGAAAACAGAGACTTTTCTACATTCAAACATTTTTCAAAAATCAACCATAATAGCTTTTGAGTTGTTTCCAACTCTCAAAAATCACATTTGATAATATCTATCTGAATATGTAATAATATCTAGGTTTACATGTAGTGACTTTGGACTAGTACCAAAATAATGCTATATAGGCATTTCTAGTCACTTTAAATCATTTAAATAATAAACTTAAACTTATTGAAATATGATCAAACATTTAAATCACATTCCCATGTATTATAATATGTGGTGAGGACATGTGTCCACATGATCCCATATTTTAATTGGAAAATAGTAAATCTTAATTAATTTCAATGAGTAGAAATTACTTTTCTCAAATAAAATAAATGAAACTAGTTCTTTAAATCTTGTGATGATTGTGATGATTGTGATGATACTAGATCATCAAGTGTGTGCCTTAGTGTGCTAAAATAGACTAGTTAAGTACTGCTTGCTGATTGTGTATCCCGTATGTATTTTTAGACGATGGTACCGACCAAGTCTACGAGGAGGAGTTCTAGCCTGAAAAAGACGAGGAGAATTTCAACCACTGCACCAATCAAGGCAAGCTAACACTTGCAAGTTTCTTAACTATGCAAGCTATTATTAGCAAGCTAGAATTATGCTAAATAACCTAAGCAAGATGCATTTGGCATGCTTTGGTTATACCTTTAGATTTATACCCATTCTAAGTTTTACTTATAAGTTTTACCTTTTGCATTACCAATGTTTCTTTACTTTTAGTAATGCTTTGTGAGATGTTAGAAAGTAGTATAGATAGCATAAAGAGTATAAAACTTGGCCTATACTAGATGTCATTCTATGGCATGAGATTGAGATTAGCATCCCACCTTAGTGAACAATCTTAACTTAGTGGTTAGTGCTAAACCAAAAACTTGATCACTCTAGATGGGAATACTTGGTGAAAATGATTATGAAAACCTTGGAATGACGAGTCATTCTATTGAGATGTTTTGACATGTGTTGAGAAACACAAATGGTTTATGATAGCGAAAATGTTGAGGCATGAGCCTTAGCCCTTTATAAAAACTGATGGTTGGGTTCGGATGCGATACCATTCCAAATTTACCGTACAACCCCAATACCTGAATTGGGTAAGGCTCAGCCAAAAGTTTATATCCATTAGTATGGGTTCCCTTGAGAAAGAGGTTTGAGCCGAGGCTACCTCTTGATGTTGTCCACCTATGCAGTGCCCAGGATGGCAGATGGCCATGGCTAGGAGGCCAAGCTCATAGGAGAGGTGCTTATACTAGAGTGTGTAAAGGAAAGGTTATTATTGATTATCCACATACTAAGTATGATGATTCAGGGTTATCCCTGATGGATGTATCGAATTTTGTGGTGAAAGTGTACCACCTCTGCAGAGTGTCAAACTATTTGAATAGCCGCGTCCGTGGTCATGGAAAGTTGGAGTGGCCATACTGTTCCGTCGTCGGATGTTTTCAAAATGACTTATGAAATGATTTGTGACTTGACTTGACCACAACAGTGTGGTGACTATGAAAACTAAGTTCCCTCTTAAGTGATTTAGAACTTTATTTTATCTTTCTTTGTTTCTAAACTCAGCTTAGGTTTCAAACTTAACTTTGCAAATAAACTTGGAACTTAGCATTCCTACTAGAACTATCTTACTTGTTAGTGATAGTTTGTGAGTACTTAAAGAGTACTCATGGCTTTGTCCCTGGCTATTCTCGTGTCCAGACTATGAGGAGGACTATCCGGAAGGAGGGCAGTAGGACGGCTATGACAATTAGGATCATCTCCCATTGTCAGCATTGCCTGTGACACTGAAGATGGAGCCCACCGCTACGCTTATTATTCTGCTATTAAGACGGGATCATGAGATCCTTTATTTATATAAAACCTTATTATGGTTTGTAATGGATGATGTACTGTGATATCCAATCTATTATGTCTCGCAAAAACGGTAATCCTGGGATTGCGATGTATGGCATAATAGGCATCTGGGATTAAAAATTCGGGTGTTGACAGAAAAATACTATGAAGTGTCCCCCTACACAGGTAACCGAGGTAAAGATTTAAGAATTTTATATGAATCTAAAATCCTCTCATTGTAGCTATACACATAGGCATGTTCACCCAGCTTGGTGCATCAACACTCGCTTGAAAGTGAAAACTTGTTCATCTACATGATGCTGATGCATCGTAAGCGAGTACGACTCCAACCGAACTCTACTTCAAAATGCTCCAAGCTGGTATGTATAACCTCACCTTGAGTCGATATCCCTTGGGATCCAGGTGGGTGATGTATGGAGCATCCTAGCCTGGCTTTATGGCTTTAAAGAGAGCGCATCTCGGGAGGCAACCCGGAAGTTACTAGGTGTCTTTCTTAGTTTTGTGTTGTGAGTCTAGTTGCATTGACACTATTATTCTTAGAGTAATCTTGTTGAAGTTTTCAAAAGGTAGAATTTATTATCACTATATTATGTGTTGCATAAACTCGGTAAAAAGAAAGAGAAAATCGGTTTCAGGTGAATCCTTCAATTATATGTATTTGTTGGTCGAAAATTAAAGTTGTTTTTTATCATCAAAACAAGGTATTTCACTAAGTTACAGGATAAGAAAGAATTCATGAAGAAAAAGAAATTTTATGATGTATACAGAAGGTTTAACTACCAATTATACGACGGGAATAAAAATTCCGGCTGTATAGTTCTGGTCGTATAGATATTTTTGCCATCGATAATTTTTCTTTCATAAGTATTGATGGTTAACGACCAACTATACGACAGGAATAAAAATTCTGGCCGTATAGTTGCGGTCATATAGATATCGATGCTTTCGTACAATTTCTTTTCCAGGTACAGAGGGTTTTACGACCAACTATATGGTGGGACCTTTTTGGTCTGGACATAGGGTTGCAGCCGTATAGATATCGACACTTCGATGTTCAAGGTACTGTAAGTTTAACAACTAACTATACGGCAGGACCTTTTTGGTCTGGTTGTATAGTTGCGCCTGTATAGTTGGGAAAACCCCTCAAACGCCAACTAGAAGGTAACCATTGCTCAAAATTTCATTCTTTCTTCTTCCTTCTTCTTCTAAAAACCTTGAAGCACCACCTGGGCGCTTCTCGCATGTTGTAGAGAAGCCGTGCGTATGTAAACAATAAAGTTCTATTTCAGAAACTCCTTAAGTTGTAATTCTCTTTAGTAGTTCATGTTTTCTTTTCGTTTTCTTTCATTAGTTGGGTGAACGAACTTCGTTCGTACACCAAACCGTTGTCTTTTTTTATGTGTTATTTTCGCAGCGACATGAATCTTGTGTGATGACGTGTACGGTAGTACCAACCGTGCAAACACTCACATGAGCCACTTGGTTTCTTCAATTGAACATTTCAACAATCAGTGTCTTGTAAAACCTTCCAACTCGAACCTCTTTTAAGTAAGCACATAGGGGTTACACACTCGTGTTTCATATTTTGTCTCACTTACACTTTATCATAATCTAGGAGAAGCACACTTCTAGAATTAGTTTGTTGACTTAAGCGTGGTGCTTAGGTTGATGAACCGACTCAGTGGGACTTGTATTTTTATCACTTGTGAGCTAAAACTGTGTCTTAAAAAACACAAAAATATTTTATTTTCTTTCTAGTCTTGTTCCTACCAGGTTCTTTAGGAAGGAATACACCAGATCGTGAAGCATTCAATGAAGCAAAGGTTCTTTGTCCATAAAAGTATAGGTTAAAATCACCTCAACGGTAAAGTGTGTCACCCTTGCTTTAACTTGGGGAGGTAAACACTTCTTAGGCTCTCTTTTGATAACTGCATTTTCTCTTTTGTTTTCATGATCTTCTCAAGTTTAGCTTGGGGAGGTTATTTTGCATGCGTAGAGTCTTGTGCAAAGTTCTTTATCTTAAAAAGTTTTCATGCTATTGTATATCTCTCTGTTTTGGAATGCTTGCTTAGGTGAGATTTTGTTCATATTTATATAAGGGATATACTTGCTAATGTTAGGACCCATATGAGACAAGCCATAGCTTTGATGCACCTTGTTCAACTTTTATCTAGCTTGTGAAAAATATTGTGATCCTCTAAATATACATTGCCGTGTTCTCTACATTTTGAAAAGAAAAAATATAATAAAGAAGTTCTTCAAAATTGCTAGTTGTCACTGTTCATAATTGTCTTAATTGAATGGTTTCGGAGTAACATGACCCCATAGTGTTGGAAATGATGGTCTTAATAGATGCTTATTGAGTGAGTTGTCAAATAAGAAATGATGTTTCAAAGTTTCAAGATTACATATGCCAATTTTTTTCCTGGAAATCAAAGTGAGATATTGCTTTATGCATGTCTTGGGCCACTGTCGCACAACATGCGATGCTAACAACTTCGCTGGCCTTTGGAAAATCCAAAAAGAGGAAACTCTTGGAGTTTGGCTATGAGTTACCAACATAAGTAGCAAAAATGGGATATTTGGGTATGCATTGGTATTCTCATGGGCCTACGTTAAAAGAAAAAGTTGGAATACTCCTTTGACCGTTATGAGAAATCATTATACCGAAAAGGGAAACCTTGGTAATGGTCACGAGTGTCCTACCTAGCCTGCATAGTCTCGATTAAACATATACCACTCTTTGGCATGGTCTCGTTAATAAGAAATATATTTTCTATGAGCTTAACAATCAAAGTTTGCACTTGAGAGACTTTATAGATGGCATGAGTGGGAAGCATTGGAAAACCTATTTCTATTTATGATTGACAACTAACCGTGTTCAGCTTTTCCTTATACAAATAAAAATACAAAAAACAATAAAGTGCGTATAGAAGGATCACAAGTTTACTTGCAAGCTAGATTTAACTTTCACCTGGGCATAGAAGTTTTTGACTAATCTCTAGTGGTTTGTAATAATATAACTGAGCTTATATTGCCTTGTATAATTATGTGCTCTCTTACTTTGAGCTTGTAGGAAAAACAAGGATATAGTGCATTGATTTCCAATGATAAGCAAGATCACATCCATTAAGTTATCGATCCCTTTTGCTCGAGGACGAGCAAGATCTAGCTTGGGGAAGTTGATGGCTGTGATACCCGGATCTAGCTAGTTTTTGTATCTCTTCTGCAGTTTTCTGAGTAAGGCCAAGTTTGGCGATACCCAGATTACTGAGAAGGTTATCGGCAAAAACCTCTGCCGAGGGATCCTTACCCTTGACGGGTTCACCCTTATTAGTTGCCGGGTGATGGCTGTGATAATACAACACTTTTTAGCAATATAAATTATGTCATTTGCCTATCAAATCATGCTCCATCTAACTATTGCTATGCCTGATATGCATGATTACTTGTTTTTATTAAATTCAATATGAGCTTTGTACATTTAGTAGTTTAGGTAGAATTTTAACCCTCTTCCTTGTCTTTGACATGTGTGTAGGTGTTGATGATGATTATGGATAAAACAAAGGCAAAATGAACAAAGAGAGCATAGAATGGAGGAGCTGCAGGGACCAGACTTAGCCATTTGAGGTGTTGGAAAAATAACCTTTTCCAACTCCTGAAAATAAAAATCCAAAACCACAAGGTTGTAGCCCTCGATGATACTAACTCAACGATCCCAAGAACACCCAAAATGGAGTTCGTATGAAGAAATGGCGACCAAAATAATAAAGCATGCAGACGGTTTAACGAGCAACTATATGACCGGAGCAATAATTCTGGTCGTATAGTTGCGCTCATATAGTTGTAAAAAGGGTCGGACACGACGGGATTTCACCCCAGACAAGCTCTAGAACCTTCCCTAAGTCATATGACGGTATTGGGGGAACCCTAGGGCACCCCCAAGGCCTATATAAAGGAGGACCCAAGAAAGCTACAATACACCATATACAAGATCTAGATCCCATATACCGCCTCCACGGCGGCGCCCTGCTGCTGTGCCGCCTCCATAGCCTCTAGAGCTCCACCAAGATCCAGATCTCCATCAACACCATCAAGACATCCAAGCAAGAAGAGGAGGATAAGGAGGACACCGCCATCACCACGCCGATGCTACCATCACCACGCTGTCATCACCATCTCCATCACCACTACTCCTTCATCCTCCCCCATCATGATCTCCTTGATGGGTTGTAACATGGCTTGAACTCCCTCTTATTAATGTTATGATGATTTGAGTAATTGAAGTGTGGTGTGTTCTTGATAATTAATATGTTTGTGCTTTCTCTTTACATTGTTCTATTCATGATATTTTTCTAGTGATTGGAGACGTCCAATCCATTGTTGAGGAGTTTACTAGGGATTCATGGAGTGTCACAAAACTTATCATTAGTCTCTACTCGTCCATGGGCCTGACAAGTCCGTGGGTAGAACTAATAGAATATTTTCTGTAAGTGATTTGCGGAGGTAATAACAACTTAGGATGCACCACCCATTAAGATTTAATTTCCTCAAGATCACTTATGATATAGATAGCTATAGTGTTGTGAATTGCTTGACCCCAAAGTGGCATATGGGATATGTCATGACTAGCACACTTGCTTAGGAGTACGGTTCTCCATAGAACTTAATACCTTTGCTCTGGTTTACCTTGATTGGTCTTGTTACCTTAATACACTATTCTCTTACGGATGACCCATGTCCGAAGAAGGTGTGGACAATTGAGTTGACTAGTTGCCACTTACCAATGGTGGGAGACAACGGTATACCAGGGAGCGCCACAATTACAGTTAACAACTATTCAATAAGCACTTATCATGCACACCGGTATACACAACATTACGTGAGGAATCATAGCATTAATATTTCATCTCATTGCATTCACCTCTTTTTTTTCAGTTTTACTTTTGTTATAGTTTTCTTCTAGTCTTAGTAGTAGTTATTACAAAACATCTGAAATTCATTTATCCTAGCAACTTATAGAATAGGCTATTTCCAAACCACGGTTTGGGTGCGAACATGGTCGCATTAACAACGCGGCTACGAGGGTTGTGTTTGCCGAGATCCAATCGGGGCAAACTCTTTAAATTATTGTCGCTGCAAGTACTGTAATAACCTTGTTTTGGTGCACGAACCCCAACCCATCAACGGGTCACTCATGGTGACGTCGGTATACGAACCAAGATTCGCTGGCTCAGAATGCTGAGTCGAATCTTCTTCAACACTTGGAGATGGAGTAACCTCCAGTGCTACAGAAGGCTTTGGGGTAGGAGTCGGAGGTGCTGTGGCAGGAGAAGTCAAATTTAACTTTGACTGGCGCAGGGGTTTCGACAAGGCGCCTTTCCCCTTACCCTTGGTGAGTTGTTTAGCTCTAAAGGAGTGATAGAACAAGATCGTTATGCTTCGGAAAGAGTAATAAATAAAATACAAAGACCTTCTGAAGAAAGTTACCTCTTCACAACTGGCACTTCGTTTGTGCCGATAGAAACAGTCAGAGTCTTATGCTTTCGGGTAAGAGTCTCCGGCAGTGGAACCAGTTCTCCATCATCCTAAGAGAGCTCAGGAGGATTTCCCTCAAGAGGAGCAAGCTTCAACTCAGGGAGGTCAGCAAGCTGATAGAAAGATTACTTCAGTATTGCAAAAAGATATAACAAAGCATGGATGAGCACATATTCGAGTAAACTACGGGAAACTTACTGGTGTCATAGGATTGTCAACCATATGAATATCCAAGTAAAGTTCCAGAATCTTCCTCTCGATCCGCTCCCTAATCAACCATTTGATCTAGGACGCATAGTCCTTTTCTGAATAAGGTCTGGAGAATATCCAGAGATAGTCTGTCTTACTCTTGGTGAGTAAATGCATGAGTCGATCACCATGATGTTGGAGAGGTTGGATCCGACACGCCAGCCAGCAGTTGATCAAGTCAGATCCTTTCAGACCATCAAAGTAGTTCCTTTGCCAGGAGAGGGTCTATCCTTATGATAAAAGAACGTGGACGACCACTGCTTCACCGACTCAGTAGCTTTAATCCTTGGATAGGCTCGCTCTCTCCTAATAGAAAAGCTAAGAGTTCTGGTAATGTAAGTATTACCGACAGTAATGGAATTTCCCCGGGTATGGAAGTAATACCGGAAAAGAATAAGACTTGGCCTAATATTGAGATACCCCTCACACAAAGAGGCATAAGTGCTCATTTCTAAAAGAGAGTTTGGGGGAGATGGTGGAGTTGCACTCCGTAGTGATCTATAATCTTAGAAAAGAAATCTGAGGGAGGAAAACTCAAACTTCTGTCCAGGTGGGTGCCGAAGTGCACTCGCTCGTCGGTGTTGGGGGTGGGGATGGTTTGTCCGAAGCCGCTCCGCCAGTCGCCGCGAAACTTCTCCTTCTCCGCCGCAGGAGCCGTGGCGACTGTCGCCGCCGTGCCGGAAGATGAAGCCTCAGCCATTTTCTGGGCGTCAGTGACCTAGGATGGGCGGCGCTTTGGGATTTGGGGGAGGCAGAGGAGCTTTTTCGCAGGAAGCATCAGGAGGAAGGAGAAAGCACTAGCGTTGGTAAGGAAGAAGGAAGAGATTTTGACCCCTTATATCCCTCACTTGAGTCAAGATTCGTGCAAGATAAACAGTAACCGTTCCACACGTCGTGGAAGGAGCTGGGTAACCTCCTCACGAGGATTACACCGCCTCGATCTCCACGCATGCATTAAAACGACGCCTCGGTTCCGCGAAAGGCGGACCCACCAACGGTCATGCTGACAGGGATGTCTATCAGTGACGTGACTTGACCTTGACTGATGTCATGTTACGTCAGAGACCAAGTTCCGGCTTAGTTTGAATTTCAAGATGGAAAACCGAATGATATACTCATAGGTCTAGCTTATTTTTAAGATTCTGATCCTATCCTTTCTTTTGAAGTTTCAGGAACCCTTCAAGATTCTACAAACCGAAGATGGATCAAGCTAGATGATGATAAAATCCGACTCTTGATCTTGTAGGCTTCCGGGGGCTATTGTTGGGGATATACTTTCCAGGTATCCTTACCGTGCCTCACTGACCAGGGTGGCCTACTTCGGGTTAGAGCTTTGCTTCATGGGTGGCCCAGTCAAGGAGAAGAGACAGAGTCCAGTCCAGCTATGGTAAGGTCTAGAAGACTTACCGACATAGGCTTGTAATGTTACTTGTAGTTCAAGATGTACTCTGTAACCGACTCTTGGTCGTAGCCGAATAGGTCTCTCCTATAAACCCTAGGCCGGATATCTATATAAGCCTTCCTAGGGACCAGCCTTTAGGGCACCCCACAATAGTCTACACTCTCAACTTGCACAGCAAAACCCTTGGAACCAATATTCCGGCTCTGCCATATTACTGGATTGCTAGAAGGAGTAGGATCCGTCCAAAGCCATCAGATTCGAACCTGGGTAAACTTGTGTGCTCACCGTCCCGGAATACCGTATGTCTCACACCCCTCTCTTCTGCACGCCTAGAGGACCCCCTCATGGCGTACTTGTCATCAATCTGACGACACCGATCTCAAGATCGTGATGAAGTCCAGCAAGTCCAGCAGGTCCAGCACCAGCAAGTCCAGCAGGTCCAGAACCACCAAGTACATCACCACAAAGTAGCGGTGCATCCGGGATCGCACACATGTCCGGTACCCCGACAACCTCCATCCCTCGCTCCAGCAAAGTAGTGGAAGCAGCAACTCCTTTCCAGATAAAGCCACCGAGAACATGTATCTCGTTAATCCGAGACCATGGGGAATAATTTCTAGAGGAGGAGAGAGATCCTTCATGAGGAGATGTGAGTGAGATGGCGTGAGAGGGGTGCCTTTTATAGGAGGAGGGGGCAGCCAAGGGCCATGGAGTGCAGCCATGGTGGGTGCCCCCACCTCTTCCTCATTCATGTGGGTGGAGCACCTACTCACATAAAACACCTCCACTCAAAATTCCACTAACACATGCATTAATTTTCCACCAAAATTAATGTATCTCTCATTTAATAAAACTATTTTATTTATTTATTCAGAATGTATTTAATTACATCAATTAACAAACATTCACATAAAACCCCCTGCAACATTTCCATATCACATGCAGAACCAGTTTCTTCAATTTCACCCGAAACAATTCCGGTTTCCATCGAAATGATTCCAGCGCTTTCGTAAAGCTTTATCTGAAACATATTGGATCCAAACGGTGTCGGTATCCCTTAAGTGTGTCACCCTACGGTTCGCGAATAAAGTAGACATGATCGAGACCTTTCTCTGATCAATAATCAGTAGTAGGACCTAGAGATCCATACTTACTCCCACACATTCAACAATGACTAGTGATCGCGTGAACCTTTAATGTTGTAACTAAGTCCCTTTGGATCACGATATATTACATGTCCTATATTCGATCATCGGTATCTCCATCCCTAGTTTGATCTCATTACCGACATGCACTCTTTTCTCGTTCCCGTGATATAACATTCACATCACTTGCTTGCAAGCTATCTCAATGTGATATCACCAAGAGGGGCTAAAGTATATCTATCCATCATTGGGATGGACAAATCCCACTCTTGATCCACACGCCTCAACATAATACCTTCGGAGTATCTAAACCCACCTTTATAGTCACCCTGTTACAGTGTGACATTTGATGTTATCAAGTTACTCTTCTAGTATTTAGCGATTGACATGATCTCATGGTCTAAGGACTGAGATTACTTCGTATGATGTTATGGAATTTTAAACACAATGACTTTGATCGTAATGCTATACTTCAGATGAATGTTCATCACATCATTCCACCAATGCTATGACCTCGTTATTAACAACATCCAATGTCCATGATTAGGAAACCTTGATCATCTTGTTAATCAACGAGCTAGTTAATGAGAGAGGCATAACTAGGAACCCTTTTTTTGTTTATTAAACACACATGTCTTAACGTTTCCAATTAATACAAATATAGCATGCAAAATAAACATTTATCATAAACAAGGAATAAGATATTAACCACTTTATTATTTCCTCTCGGGCATATTCCCTTCAGTCTCCCACTTGCACTAGAGTCAATAATCTAGTCTGTAGACTTACGCATTCAACACCTTTGGTTTTATGGTGTTGTATATACGCTTTTACTAGTGTTTAGCATAATATCTGGATCTGACAATTTGAGGTCCACATGTATTTGCATGTCTTTGCGTCTCTATGCATTACTCGTTCTCTAATGAGATGGCATTGTATAAATTTAGTCCTTATGTGTGACCTTTAGTTCCTTTCGGTTAAATCATGTTGAAATAATTGTCACACAATATATCTTCATAGTACTAGCCCACTGCGAATCACACCTAGTTTGATAACAAACTTCTTAACCAAATTCCCTCCTTTGTTGCTACTATAGCAGTCATATACTTAGCTTTTTTGTTGTAGTATCCATCACAACATATCAACTTTGGAACTCATCCAAATCCATCATGGAACCTCCTTTCCATTACATTGTGATACCCATAGTTTCAATTGAGATATATTTAATTTGTATCATGTGACAAACTAGTATCAATGTAACACTTTACAATGAACTACTTTTAACTATTTATCACTTATACATGATATATTCTTAGTTCTTCAAGAAATCATAAGAATATTTTTACTATCATCCAGTGATCATCTTATGAATCATTCTGGTATATGCACATAACATTTAGAGCATAGGCCATATCTAGATATGTACATATCATGGTATATATTATTGATCAAAATATGCATGTGATTTCACTCACAAAGTGTCAAAACACTTGAATCTCGTTTCACTTACCAAGTGTCAATACACTTGAATCTTGATTCAACCCTTTCCCTACGGCAGGAACCTTTCTCGTCATTTCCATATTGAACCCTTTCGGCATCTCATATATGTGCGTCTGGCACAACCATATTAGCATTTCAATCTATCCATATAGATATTGATGCCAAATATTCCGATTTTGCCCAAACCATGAAATTCTTAATTCATGTCAATAAAAGATACATCATTTCCAATCAACAACATGTCCTATACATAATATACTGGAAATTTGTCTCAGCGCTCCCAATTAATTTCTTGCAAATACAAGCATCTTCATCATCTCAGATGAAATTAAACTCTTTTAACATTTTCATCACGGTGAAGATTCCAACTCCGCTATGCTCACTTCAACCATTGAAGTTTGCACGCCTTTTTAGCATCCTTTGATTTAACAAAACCCTTCAGACAGTGGCATGTACACTTCCTAGGTAACCATTCTATTAGAAGAACATTGTTTTGTTTGTTCAACTACCATATACCAAATTATATGTAGTGGTTGCTACATTAATCTGTCAAGATTAAATATCACTATGAAAGATCTAATCTTGTCATAGTCAACTCCTTGAACATTGTCGTAAACTCCTATCCGACATGTCGACTATTTTATAGATGTCAAACATCCATGTCTATTTCTTTATAGAGCCAAATATGACCGATAGGCTTCAGGCCATTCCGGAGGGTCTTCCAAGTTCAGAAACTTGATTTCTCTTGTATGGATACTATCATGGATTTTATGACTTCTAGTTATTTTATCGAGCCAGGGCCCATCATCTCTTCTTTGCATGCAGACGATTCATCATTGTCAAAACAATAACGGCTTCTGTTTCAAATTTTACTATTTGATTCTTACCGACCCACATGGTTCAATAGGTACTCTAATCTCCGATATCACAACGTTTGTAATCACGGGAGCCATGAGCATTTTAGCCGCCTCCGGGACACTTTCCAGTACTGCGCTACTTAACACATGTTGCTTAGGTTCATCAACCTAATCAAAGTTCTATTGTCCTCCCACTTAACTTTTGTGAAAATTTCTTCTTTAAGAAACTTCACGTTCCAAGTGACAACCTCTTTTGTCTTTGGTGTTATGGAGGAATACCCAACAAATTCTTTGGGATAACCTACAAAGACGTGCTTATCCGACTTTGGTTGTAAACATTTTACTTATGCATAGCATACAAAAATTTAAGAAAAGATAACTCAGGTTTTATCACAAACCATAAACTTTATGGTGTCATTTCAACGAAACACGATGGTGCTCTTTTCAGTGTAAAAGCGGTAGTCTCTAAATCTTTAATCCTTAAAACATAATGGCAGTTTTATAAATGACACCTTTGATCTTACCATGTAAAACAAGGTTCGATTTGATCTCTCGAACATACCATACTCCTATGGTTTATCAGGAAATGCAAATCCATGGAACAATTCCTCAAATTTTATGTGTTTTGCTAAACATGTAACTCAAATATCATCCTTTATGATCGAATCAGAAATTCTTCACTTTCTTGTTACAATGATTTTCTACTTCATCTTGAAAGTCTTTGAACAATTTTCAAATGTTTCATACTTCTTCCTTATTATGTAAATATACAGATATATTCACTCAAATTTTCGGAGAAAGCATATGAAGTCGAAAGATACACTGCACAAGGCTACATATAATGGAGTATATACATCAATATGCACAATTTCCAATAAGTTAGTCACCAGTTCCCTTTTGGCCTATGAACGGAGTTTCAATTATCTCGAGGAAAGTCTCACAAGCGTCATTTGATCAAAATCAAAGACTCCAAAATTCAATCAACATGGAGTTTCTTCATGTTTTCTTTCCAATATAATTTAAACAGAGATGTCACTTCATAAATGATCTTTCAATCGTTTGTCTTGTGACATTTTAGCATTAGTTTTATGGACGTGATTTCTCCAACTAGACTTTTAAAAGTTCATCCATCTTCTATGGAATACGGTTATTATTTGAACAACCATTGTTCTCATAACATCGGAACAATATAACAATTATTTAAACAAATCTTGAAGGAAAGCTTTGATGTCAATGATGAACACAATAACACTTTCTTTGTATTCGATGAACATCATCACATAATCTCTTGCTAGTTAGTTAGGCCATTGTAGTTTATGAATTGCATTGTTCTGTATCACATTTCATATGAACCAATTCAGTATCCAATACCTAAGAACCACATTGTTTAACAAGCAAAGAATACTACCATAACATGTATATCATCTATATACCTTAGCAGGACATTTCCAGTCTTTTATTTTCTGCCAAATATTTTATGGATTCTCTTTCAGCATTTGTTTTTCTTTTTAAAAGAATATATCAACATGCCATACATATGAAACATATTCCATAGAGTGTATAGTCAAATACTAATACCTTCGGACTTGTACTTTGAAGTTGATCACCATCATCAAGTGTTTGGCGTTCTTTCAAAAATTCATTCTTTAGTAATCTATTAGTGTAGTAAACATTTTACCTACATATTCTATTCATCCTTATCATGACAACTTTCATGATCAAGCTACTATAGCCTATAAGAATAAACCGTGAGTATAATGTTAGTTCCCAAAACCTTTTTGGGAGATTAGGACATCTAGCGTCTCCAACCTTCGCAAATTCTCATACAATATGAGAACTTGTATTTTTCCAAATTATATTGTATCATATTGCAATCATAAACAATGTTTTAGATATCATAATATCTTCCACACATGATGGTTTCTTAAACAATTCTTTCAGCTCCCGGATAACCTCGATATTAAAACAATATTTGAATATCAAGAATCATGGAGGCAAACATGATACTTTAGATACTAACACTGGAATTGTTACTCTTGATTTAATACAACTTATTAAACTTCATTGAGTAAATAGAGTTTGCTGAAGGTTTGCAATAGGACTTCTAAACTTTAAATTGACATTAAAAAAATACAATACCAGTTCGTAAAGTAAATATCCATAATTCTATAGTTCTATTGTCTCAATTAAAACTAAGCATAAGTTAGTAAACAGAAGCCAATGACTACAACAAACTATGCAAATTCACTTTGATTTTAGTTTATAATAAATTGAGTTCGACTAATCCAAATTACAAATGAACTTCCACTCAAAACCAACATCCCTCGAGTTGTTTTGGTGATTACATGAACCAAATCCACTACACCAAGTCCAATAATCATGTGAGTCATGTTTAGATTCAAAGGCGAGCATCTATATGGGCATCATATCTACCGTATGACTCATGCTTAACCTTTCGGTCTGTGTTCCGAGGCCATGTATGTACATGCTAGGCTCACCAAGTAAGAACCATAGTACTCACGTGTGTAAAACTGTCTTACACCGATTGTATGAACGTGGATTCAAGTACACCCGATCATCACATGATGTCTTGAAGCAACGAAACATAAAATGGTGCATACTTAAGGAAGAACACATTTTATCTCGATATCTTAATGAGGGATCATCTTATAATGCTACTAAAACACCAAAGAAGCAATATAAGATTCAAACATCATATGCATAAAGTGAAATGATATGCTTCTTGCACTTGATCACTATCATGTGCATCGTGGTATGATCTTTCTCATTCCTTTATGTGTAAGGCCAAGGTCTATGGAACTTACACGTTAGGCATGTTATAAGAGTAGCAACTATACTTCAACTTACAACATTACCATATCATGACACTAGCCTAGCAACAATCTAAACTAGAAGCTTCTAATTTATCCATTGCAAGTTTTATGTGGATTAGGGCTTTCGAAGATAGAAACAGTCTTACCTACGAACATAGAACCACAACGATGATAACTAAATTATTATCAACTCGTTTTGTAAATCAGATATTGACTATAGTAGGAGAGGCAGACACCCGCTAGCCACTTATGCAAAACTAGTTTCATGTCAAGCGTGGTACATGTCTCATGTGCGAGGACATGTAAAGTTAGTTCGGGTTGCTTCATCCCACTATGCCACCAATATCCAAAATACATAGAAGATGCAATAATATGACCATAAGCACCCACATACTCATATGTGTTCTACCCGTGCAAAGCATCTATGCATAGACCTGGCTCTGATACCACTATTGGGTTCGCAGCATAGAAAACAAAAAATTTCCTATGATGTGAACATCTAAGCACTAAGGTCTATCTACCTAGATACAATCAATGGGTGGATATACATCCATAGAGAACATAACCTTGAAGATCGAGAAATCATTGTTAACACAAATGATTTCGTGGTTGATGTAGTCGTACACTTGTTGATCTCAAGATCGTGATGAAGTCCATCGAGTCTAGCAGGTCCAGCACCAGCAAGTCCAGCAGGTCCTGCACTGCAAAGCTGCGGTGCATCCGTGATCACACACACGTCCGGTACCTCGACAACCTCTATCGCTTGCTCCAGCAAAGCAGCGGAAGCAGCAACTCCTTTCTAAATAAAGCCACTGGGAACATGTATCTCGCTAATCTGAGACCATATGGAATAATTTCTAGAGGGGGAGAGAGATCCGTCACGAGGAGGTGTGAGTGAGATGGAGTGAGAGGGGTGCCTTTTATAGGAGGAGGGGGGCAGACAAGGGCCACGGCATGGCATGTATGGTGGGTGCCCCCACCTCTTCCTCATTCATGTGGGTGGAGCACCCGCTGACATAAAAGACCTCCACTCAAAATTCCACTCACACATGCATTAATTTTCCACCAAAATTAATGTATCTCTCATTTAATAAAACTATTTTTTTATTTTATTCATAATTTTGTTAATTACATAAATTAACAAACATTCACATAAAACCCAGTACAACATTTCAATATCACATGCAGAACCAGTTTCTGCAATTTCACCCGAAACAATTCTGGTTTCCATCGAAATGATTCTAGCGCTTTCTTAAATCTTTATCTAAAACATATTTGCTCCAAACAGTGTCGGTATCCCTTAAGTGTGTCACCCTACGGTTCACGAATAATGCATACATGATCGAGACCTTTCTCCGATCAATAATCGGCAGCGGGACCTGGAGATCAGTACTGACTCCCACACATTCAACGATGACTCTAGTGATCGTGTGAAACTTTAACATCATAACTAAATCCCTTTGTCTCGCGATATATTACATGTCCGATTTGATTATTGGTATCTCCATACCTAGTTTGATCTCGTTACCAACATGCACTCTTTTCTTGTTCCCGTGATATAAGATTCTAGTGATCACATCACTTCCTTGCAAGCTATCTCAATGTGATATCACCGAGAGGGCCCAGAGTATATCTATCCGTAATCGGGATGGAAAAATCCCACTCTTGATCCATGAGCCTCAACATAACACCTTCGGAGTATCTAAACCCACCTTTATAGTCACCCTATTATGGTGTGACGTTTGATGTTATGAAATTACTCTTCTAGTGTTAGCGATTGACATGATCACATGGTCTAAGGACAAAGATTACTTCGTATGATGTTATAGCATTTTAAACATAATGACTTTGATCATAATGCTATAATTCGGATGAATGTTCATCACATCATTCCACCAATGTTGTGACCCCATTATTAACAACATCCAATGTCCATGATCAGTAAACCTTGATCATCTTGTTAGTCAACGAGCTAGTTTATAAGAGAGGCATAACTAGGAACCCTTTATTTGTTTATTAAACACACATGTATTAACATTTCCAATTAATACAATTATAGAATGCAAAATAAACATTTATCATAAACAAGGAATAAGATAATAACCACTTTATTATTGCCTCTCGGGCATATTCCCTTCACCAATAAAAATAAACCATTCATCACATGTGCATGACCATAAGAGATATCATTCATATAAATCGAACAACCATTGTTTTCAAACTTAAATGAATAACCACTTCGCATCAAACACGATTTGGATAAAATGTTCATGCTTAGTGCAGGCACCAAATAACAATTATTTAGTTTTATCACTAATCCTGACGGCATATGGAGAGGCAGTGTTCCGACGGCGATCACATCAACTCTTGATCCATTGGCGACACGCATCGTGACCTCATCCCTTGCTAGCTGCCGGTTGTTCCACAGCCCCTGAATTGAGTTACATATATTAGCAACCGATCTAGTATCAAATACCCAAGTGCTACCGCGAGTACAAGTACACTTTAATAAAATGTATATCACATATACCTTTGTTTTCCTTGCCGGCCTTCTTGTCCACCAAATACATGGGGCAGTTGCGCTTCCATTGGCCAGTCGCCTTACAATAGTAGCACTCAGTATCAGACTTAGGGATAGCTCTAGAATTCTTTTCAGGGGCAGCAACATATTTGCCGCCCTTCTTTCCCTTCTGTTTACCCTTCTTGTCTTTCTTGAAACCGGTGGTCTTATTGATCATCAACAATTGATGCTCTTTCCTGATCTCCACTTCTGCAGTTTTAAGCATTCATAGAAGGTTGGAGAGAGACATCTTCATGCCCTGCATGTTATAGTTCATCACGAAGCTCTTGTAGCTATGTGGCAGATATTGGAGAACATGATGTATGCCTAAGTCAAAGGGAATTGTTAAGATTATTGGCGTACCAAGAAATTTTGAGTACATGCTCACTAACGGAGATGTTCTCTTCCATCCAACTAAAGAAATTTTCAGAAGCATTATAACTCTCTACCGTGGCATGGGTATCGAAAATCATTTTCAATTCACCCATGGTATCAAAAGCATTGCTATTTTCGAAACGCTTTCGAAGTTCTGGCTCTAGCCCATACAGTATGCCGCAATGAACTAAGTTGTGGTCCTCCTGACAAGTCAAATAGACATTCTTTTACTCGTCAGGGGCATCAGGAGTTGGTGGGGGGCCTACAGGTGCTTCTAGCACATATTGCTTTTGTGAAACAGGAGGAGAATCCTCAGATTCATGGCCCAGTTGGTAAAGTTGCTACCATTTGCCTCAAGTTTCTCTTTCTCCATGAACACATTGAAATTAAAAGCAGGTGGTGCCATCTACAACAGAATTTGTAAAGTTTAGACTAAGTTTATGATAAATTGAGTTCAACTAATCCAAATTACAAATGAACTCCCACTCAAAAACAACATCCCTCGTGTCTTTTTGGCGGTTACATGAACCAAATACACTACACCAAGTCTAATCATCACGTGAGTCAGTGTAGTCTCAAAGGCGAGCATCAATATGGGTATCATATCAACTATTTGACTCATGCTTAACCTTTCGATCTATGTTCCGAGGCCATGTCTATACATGCTAGGCTCGCCAAGTAAGAACCTTAGTACTCGCGTGTGAAAAACTGTCTTACACCCATTGTATGAAAGAGTAGAGTCGAGTACACCCGATCATCACGTGATGTCTCGAAACACGATCCATAGAATCGTGCATACAAAGGAAGAACACATTTTATATTGATATTTAAATGAGGGATCATCTTATAATGCGACTAAAACACCAAACAAGCAATATAACATGCAAACATCATATGTGTAAAGTGAAATGATATGGTTCTTGCACTTGATCACTATCATGTGCATCGTGGTATGATCTTTATCATTCGTTTGTGTGTAAGGCCAAGGTCTATGGAACTTAAACGTTAGGTGCGTTGTAAGAGTATCAACTATACATCAACTTACAACATTACCATATCATGACACCAGCCCAGCAACAATCTAAACTAGAGGCTTCAAATTCATCCATTGCAAGTTTTATGTGTCTTAGTGCTTTCGAAGATAGAACCGGTCATACCTACGAACATGTAACCACAATGATGATAACCAAATTATTAGCAACTTATTATAAATCAGATATTGACTATAGTAGGATAGACAGACACCCGCTAACCACTTATGCAAAACTAGTTGCATGTCAAGCGCGGAACATGTCACATGTGCTAGGATATGTAAAGTTAGTGGCATGGTATTGTTGATGAGTACGCCATGGAGGGGTACTCACAGTGCGTGTTTAGAGACGTGGGGTAAGGTAGAGAGTTGACGGGTATGAGGTTGCGCAGCTTACCTAGGTTCAAGTCCCACAACGGTGGAGGAACTCTACTCTTGCTATAAATAACTATAATAGCAATACACAAAGTTATAGAGATCGGTTTGCTATGCGAGGTGTTGTACGTTGTATGTTGAGTGTTGCCTCAAAGGCTCCCACAGGTCCGGTTTATAAAGGCACCAGAACCTAGGGTTACAGGGAAAGGACCATGTCGGACAAGTTAGAGAGTCCTACACTAATAATAACTACTCTTCGTGTCTTGTACTCCAAGGCTCAGAGTATGTCGATGAATACTACGTAGCCTTCCTTCATCCGGCATGGGCCTCCCTTCTGGATCCATCTAACTGGGTCACCCAACAGGCCATAGTCCTTGCTACCAACTGTGGGCCACCCGGGTTACACGGATTAGAGACATGCTATGGTGATACCCATTTAGCATATCCCCAACAGTTAGTTCGGGCCGCTTCATCCCACTACGCCACCAATATCCAAAATACATATAAGATGCAATAACATGATCATCATCGCCCACATACTCATATGTGTACTACCCGTGCAAAGCATCTACGCATAAATCAGGCTCTAATACCACTGTTGGGTTTGCACCATAGAAAACAAAAAAATTCCTATGATGGGAACTACTAAGCACCAAGATCTATCTACTAAATACAAACTACGGGTGGATATACATCCATAGAGAACATACACTTATAGACCGACAAAGTGTAACGAGCTTGAACTCGTGGATGATGTAGTCGAACGCTTGCCGATCTCAGGATCGAGATGAAGTCCAGCGCCGCAACTTAGCAGCACATCCATGATCGCACACATGTTATGGACACCGAACAACCTCCACCTCCTTGCTCCAGCAATGCAGCGGAAGCGGCAACTCCTTCCAGACAAAATGCCACCGAGAACATGTATCTTGCTAATCCAAGACCATGGGGGAATAATTCTAGAGGGGGAGAGAGATCCTTCACGAGGAGGTGTGAGTGAGAAAGAGTGAGAGGGGCGCCTTTTATAGGGGATAGGGCATCCCCTCCCATGGCCGGTGGCCATGGAGGAGCCCCTCCACCTCCTCTCATTCATGTGGTGAAGCTCCACTCACATAAATATGGCCCTCTGTTTTCTCCACTCAAAATGCATTAAATTTCCATCAAATTTTATACAACTCTCATTTAATAAAACTCTTTTATTTATTTTATTCAGAATTTTGTTAATTACTTTAATTAAAAAACATTCACATAAAACACCCTGCTATATTTCAATATCACATGCAGAACCATTTTTAGGAATTTCACCCGAAACAATTTCGGTGTCCATTGAAATAATTCTAGCGCTTTGCAATTCTTTCATCTAGAACATATTTGCTTCAAATGGTGTTGGTATCCCTTAAGTGTGTCACCCTACGGTTTGCAAATAATGCAGACATGATCGAGGCCATTCTTGGATGAATAATCAGAAGCGAGACCTAGAGATCCATATTGACTCCCACACATTCAACAATGAATTCTTGTGATTGTGAGAACCTTTAACGATAGTAACTAAATACCTTTGTCTCGTGATATAGTACATGTCCGAGATTCGATCATCGGTATCTCCATACCTAGTTTGATATCATTGCTGGCATGCACTCTTTTCTCGTTCCTGTGATATAACATTCCAATGATCACATCACTTGCTCGGAAGCTATCTTAATGTGATATCATCGAGAGGGCCCAGAGTATATCTATCCGTCACCGGGATGGAAAAATCCCACTCTTGATCCATGAGCCTCTACATAACATTTTCGTAGCACTAAACCCACCTTTATAGCCACCCTGTCACGGTGTGACGTTTGATGTTATCAAGATACACTTCCAATGTTAGTGATTGAGATGATCTCATGGTCTAAGGATTAGGATTACTTCGTATGATGTTATAGAAATATAAACATAATGACTTTGATCGTAATGCTATACTTCAGATGAATGTTCAACACATCATTCCACTAATGTTGTGACCTCGTTATTAACAACATCCAATGTCCATGATAAGGAAACCTTGATCATCTTGTTAATCCTAATCTATGAACTTTCTATTTGTTTATTAAACACACATGTATTAACGTTTCCAAATTAATAAAATTATATCATGCAAAATAAACATCTAACATATACTTGGAATATATATAATAACAACTTTATTATTGCTTCTCGGGCATATTCCCTTCACCGGGCGCGAGAAATTTCACGGTGTTTGAAATGGAGGGGCACGAGGGAGTGGGGACAATGTGATATTGGTATTTTTTGAAACGTAGGGGCGCGAGAAATTTCATAGTGTTTGAAATAGAGGTGCGCGAGGGAGTGGCGACTACATGATTTTGGTATTGTTTGAAACAGAGGGGCGCGAGATATTTCGTAGTGTTTGAAATGGAGGGGCATGAGGGAGTGGGGACCACGTGATTTTGGTCATCTAGGAATCTTGTCCGTCCATCCCAAATCAATGGACCAGAGGGGATACCTTCCCTTCGAAGGCTCTAGCGCAGATGCCTATGCAAGCAATCGCTGGGTGTCCTAGAGTAGACTATAGGGGTAGATGTGTAGGTTACTGTAGTAGCAGACCATTAATCGGGCTAGCTGGGGTGCATGTGATTTTGGCGCTCCACGAGTTAATACTTTTACTTATGATGTTCAGGAGTGAATGCATGCAACTCAAATAAAGTACTCATACTTACATGATATTATTAGGATAATAAGTTGCATGCAACATGTAGTAATGAGTTGATTCAATTGGGTTGATCATATTACTCGTATTCTCTCTCCGTATATGTGTTGATCACAGTCTAGTTACTGAGTTGCCTGCATGTGCACACAAGCTCCATCTACTTTATTGAGTGACAAACCTTTTTGTGTGCGGTCGAGGCCCCCATCCGCTGATGACTCTCGCCAATCAACGCAACTACCAAATACTATAGTTTTTAGTCATAACCAGAATTCTAATGAAATCAGACTAGTAACTCATAAGAACAATTAAATTGTTGTTTTAGAAGTGTATGTTACGTCGTAGTAGTAGGAACATCATTCAAGGAGACAGTGTTCATCGTCTTGCAATCTTGTCCGTCCTATCCAAAATCAATGGGTCAAAGTAGATACCTTCCCTGTGAAGGCTCTAGCATGAATGCCTATGCAAGGAATCGTTAGGTGTCCTTGGGAAGGGGTAGCTATGCTTGTGACCCAAAGTACTCTAGACAATAGCTGGCTGTCCTTGACGCTGACGGTGCATTTTCTTTTCTACCACCATATTAGATAGACACCGCCTCCTAATACTAGTATATGTCTAAACGGTGGAGCAGTTGAGTAAGAAAAGATTCCCTGAGGTGAGTCTAGTACTACTATACGCAATGTTTAGTGCAATAAAGAAAAGAAAAAGGAACCAGAGAAGAGAACAAGGTTGAACAAAACTTGTAAGTTAAGAGAAAGTCCAGCAGCGCGCCTACATTTTCTCCCCTATGTGTGTATATGTAGGGGCCTCCCCTAAAGGCTGGTCATAGTGGAGAGTAACATAGACTATAATATTGTAACACCCCGTCCACTCCTGGGCCCGGGAGGTGTCACTCCTGGCAGCTTAATAGGATATCTAGACTGGCCCCACAGACCAACACTAGTCTTTTCTGCGCACTTTGTCCTCACTCGTGCGCACCCGGTTACCCACTTCCCGGTCGGTCACCCATCCTAGAATTGCTCTAGGCCAAGCACGCTTAACCTTAGAGTTCTTTTCGAATGAGCCTCCGGAAAAGAAGTTGCAACTTGTTGGTATGGGTTTCCTATCAATCCTATTGAGCCATGCGCCAGGGTCTCACATACACCCACCCTTAGAAGATCGACGTCCTCGTCGATCAACCACAAGCCAGGAACGTCCCCTCTTGGCACACGTCTGTGCCTCCAGTGCCGGCACATGTGCCATGCCGTGTCCACTCCGGGCCACACGCGCCATGCGCCACATGTCCGCCACTGACCCGCACATGCCCGTTTAACCGCGAGTGTCGGCTCTGATACCAATTGTAACTACCTCGGTGAATTACGCTCCTAGTTACAATCCTGGATGAGAAGAAATGGTTGAAATAGTACGGTGGGGCCCAAATGCCACTCACAGGTAGACCTTTCGGCCGTCCCAACCATTTCCAAACATCGGGACAAGAACGGGCGGCGTAATCGGCAGGCGAAGGGATCAACTACATACACAAATGAGTATGTATGCAAGCCACCATACAATAGTACATCAGAGCCATTCCATCTAAAAAGAAAGGAAAAATAGCAACGCCATACGGCAAGATCCAAATATCCTAGATAGATATAATAGTTTAGGATATCTCCTCATACATCAAACATCAGAGTATCAGGCGGAAGCGGAAGACAAAATCCGAGTACGGATAAGAAGCAAATCGGCATAAGATGCCCCATAAATAAGCAGATCCCGCCCACAGATCTCACGGATCCCCATTCCCGGAATCTCTACACCGAATGATCGTTGCCCACAACGTCCGTCTCTTCCACCCAGTATCCATCTTGTGAGTGTACCTGTTCATCTGAACCAATAATTTATCGTGTGAGACCCTAGGGGTACTCAGCAAGTCTTTATGCCTCTAAAGGGGACACAACCTGGGGTGACGCAATTGCAGCAAAAGATAAACCCTAACAATTCTATAGATACTCGCTAACCATCCGCCTAACCAAAGATAGACGGATGACCGTGAATTAATAACAACAGTTATAACGGTAAAACAACAGATCCATCCTCCCCCTCGCTTACCGACGAGGAAGCGGACGAACAACCCCCATCCGTTGGCAGTTTTATTAACCATTCCGTGAGTATTGCACTATTTACTAGTCAGGTACCTGGTCTAGTCAAATTAAAAGCGGTACTTTAGTTATTCTTGTCTATGATCGAGAAACTGTGCTCCAAGTCGTCCATAACCGCGGACACGGCTTTCAGAAAGTTTTTCCCTGCAGGGGTGCACAAATAGCAACACACACTCGATATGCCTCGGAAAAACCAAATCAAAACCCAACGAGGCAGTCACGACAAAGCAATCACAGGATTCAGAAATATTTTAGGGGGCCACCCCATTGAGCTACCCGCAACGAAGTTAGCTGACTCCGAGACGGCCTCAAGGTTTGTGGAGCCGGCTGTAAACGACTGGGAACCCGAAAGTGTGACTGGGCTTGTCGATACAGCGAAAACGGGTCACGGCCCTAAACAGTACAGTGTGCATTACCTCGCACAATCTTAAATTAAAGCAGTAAAGCATGGCATAAGTACAGGATAGTAAATAAATCCTCAAACTAGTTTGTGGCCCCAAGAAATAAGAATGAATCAAGCTCTGGCTCAGGGGGGTTCATAAGCCTCCCGGATGTGGATAGCGCGAATATTCAAGGAACAGGAATCAAGTACTCGGGGTCCTACGGGACACAAGTGAGCCTGAAAAACCAAATAGCGAATATGGCTCACCGATGCCACTTTCATTAGTTATCCCATTACTACTCAGGTTAAGTTGTTTAGGTACCTCATTATCCATCAGACACTCACATACCCCACACATGCTGTTCTACGACTCGCATGGCTCAAACAACTCCTGTAGTAATGGCTCATGGGATGGAGGAACAAGCTTCGTTGGGGTTTAAAAGTAAAGGCTATGCAATACTTGGGATTCAATTTAATGCAATCGCGACTCAATGATGCAAGAGTAAGATAGAGGCAATAGGTACTATATGTATGCAAGCATGTGGTAGTGCTTGCCTGGCAGCTCAGTTGAAGCAAAGGATGGATCTGGGTAGTGCTCCTGGTTCTCTTGATATATCCCCTGCTCATCGTCTATTCGAAGAAGAACCAAACAAACAAGGCCAACATAAATAAAGTGCACAAGCATATGATTAAAATGCATCAAGCAAACAATCATGCCATGATGAATGATGCACAATTTGCATGGCATTAACGTAGCATGGCATGGGTGAGGTGTGGAATACAACAATAAAGCATTTAATTGAGTTTTGGCCCCATTTTATTTCCATTTTAGTTGCTGTCCACATTATATTTATATGATGCATGCTTCAAAACAAACCAAGGAATGCATAAACAGAAAGGTCTCGTCGAGCTAATCGTTTTAGACATATCATTTATTAAATTTGGAGTTATAAATCAAAAGTTATTAATTAATTAAGATGAAGGGGCAATTATTGTAATTTAAATAAACTTGGAATTTTAAATGTTCAAAATATATTTTGGATTGCATATTTGAATTCCTCACATTTTTCTGATTTGAAAACATATATTATTTGTATTATTTGGATTTATATTTCAAAAGTTATTTAAAAACAGAATTTAAATTGAATTTGAATTAATTTGAAAAAGATTTGAATTTAAACAGATAGACTGAAATACTTTTTATACTCAGTCTAATCTAGCCACAGACGCTTATAGGTGGGGCCAGGCTGACTGGGATTCCACAGCGCACGGAAAACGTTTTACACCGCGGCTATTCCAGCTCAAGCGAATGACAGGTGGGCCATCGACCACGCGGGTCCACGCGGCAGTGGGCGAAAGATAGGCACTGACGGATGGGGCCAAGGTGGAGCGCGGGTTGAGTTTTCTAGGGGCCAGGGGGTTCTCTGCAAAGCGGGCACTGCGGCTGACGGTGGGCCCAAAAGGTACCGCGGTTTGACGCAGACAAAACGTGGGGGGGGGGGTATGCGCAAAACGACCACGCGCGCACTGTTTCTCTTCTCTGCATCTCTGACGAGCGGTCGATGCGCGACAGACGCAGCGCGGCGCGGGCGGGGATCGATCTCTCGATCTGGGGCTCGCGCGCGGAAGCGGCTACCGCTGCGGCGGGCCGGTGTTGTTGTCAGGGAGGGTGGACGGGCCTAGGTAGGGTGTTGCGCGACGTGGAAACGAGCAGGCGCGCGCGCTCGTCGGTGCACCGAGGGTGCACGACGAAACGTCCGGCGGAACTAAGGTGGCACGGCGAGGCGGACCGTGTCAGGGAGGGAGAGGGGCTCACCGCGAGGCTGTCGGTGGCTCGGCTCGAGGCGCAGGCGATCGACGAGGACGCAGACAGACGGCCGGCTAGGGTTTCGCGTCGGCCTCGCGCTGGTTCTGGCGGCTCCGGTCCTCCTCCTCCTCGACGGCGAGCGCAGGGCGATGCAGGGGAAGCAGAGGAACGTCCTCGAACACTTCCACGACGGCCACGCTGGCTGGATCGGCTAGGCGCGGTGGAGGCCGAGGTTTTGGCGGCGAGGTGTAGACGGTGGCGGTGGAGAAGGAGGGCGAGAGGGGAGGCTATGGGGCGGATCTGGGCGAGCAGAGGAGAGCCGTGGGGGAGGAGATAAGGCAGAGGGAGGGAGGATGCCGTGGGGAGCAGGTAGATGGGGTAAAGGTGGCCTCGGTGCCCTTTTTCCTCCTCTCCTCCTTCACGTGCTTGGTCGGGCAGGCAGGACAGGGGCATGCAGGTGACGTCCAGGTGGGGCCAGAGGGCGAGGCTAGGGAGGCAGGGGCAGGCTCGGGTGGTGGGGTCCTCAGGCAGAGAGAAAAGAGAGGGAGGGGAGCTCAGGTTGGAGCTAGGAGGTGGCTCGGGCTAGGGTTGGCATTAGGGTTGGGGGTAGCTAGGTGGGCCAGGGAGAGGGCCAGGTGGGGCCTGCATGGTAGGGAGAAGGAAGGGCCGAAAGAGAGGGGGAGGTGGCTTAGGGTAGGGTTTTAGCTTAGATGGGGGTATGGGTAGATTAGAGGAGATGGTCATGGGGATGGTGAAGAGGGGAGATTAGGTGTAGGGTTTTCTTTTGACAAGACCAAGCAAACACAAGCCGTCCACTCCTAGGCCCGGGGGTGTCACTCCTGGCAGCTTAATAGGATATCTAGACTAGCCCCACAGACCAACACTAGTCTTTTCTGCGCACTTTGTCCTCACTCGTGCGCACCCGGTTACCCACTTCCCGGTCGGTCACCCATCCTAGAATTGCTCTAGGCCAAGCACGCTTAACCTTAGAGTTCTTTTCGAATGAACTTCCGGAAAAGAAGTTGCAACTTGTTGATATGGGTATCCTATCAATCCTATTAAGCCATGTGCCTGGATCTCACAAACATGCATAAGCTATTATTCTATGTTAATAGAGGAATAGTTCATTTATTAGGTAATAGACTCATTTCACCTTGGTAGGTGTGATTAACTCACTGCCACATAAGCAATTTTACTGAATTGGACCCTTAGTTACTCATAAAGTTATTTGTACTATGACTAGCCTAAAAAGATTCTTTCTCTAAATTTTGCTTATCTCTAGCAGCAACCCTATACTATCTTCCTATATCATAACCACAATATTTTAATAGGGAAGAGCCAAAAAATCATCCAATAACTCCCTTATCGACGTAGGGGCCACATATAGGGGAGACAGAACAGTTTATAGTATTACTAGACACTGGATCCATACATATCTGACAAAGTAGAAAGTATGACCAAATTTAAAGATCACTCATTGACGATTTATTTATTTTGATTTATCACACATACTCTCCCTCCATCCTAATTTTTCTGAAAATGCCCTCCACCCTTATTAAAAAGGATGTCACATATTTTACTAAATTAGATTGTATATGTACACTAAATAGTGACTACTATACAACAAGTATATCGTTACAAAAGATCCATAGAGCGCATTCGATTGTTAAGAGTGCAATATAATTATATGAAAACATATGATAAAAACGGTCCATGCACCCAAAAGAAAAGAAGACGGCCATGGGAACTCTTCTCCCTTCCTAGTTCATACTCCAATGCAAAATCTTTCCCTGTCTCAAACTCGGCGATTGCAACACTGTGGCCGCCCTGTGGAGACACGACCTCGATGACCTCCACAATAGTCACGACCGTGATGGCCAACATGAGATGGCTTCTCTCTTCCTACTTAGTGGGGCGTGACCTGGACGATCTCAACAATGGTAGCTGCTGGCTGTGGATCTCCATGACTCCCTTCTTCAAATTTTTGCACTCAGCACGAAGCGTCGAGGAGTCACGCTCATAAGATCATGAGAGCTTTATTTCACAAGACAAATTGGGTCGGAGGCAATCACACTCTAGGTTGAGCTCGATGGTTTTCTGCAGAATGATGATGTTATGGGTATTGATTTCATCTACTTTGACCGAGATTCTTGCCCTGACTTCCTACATGGAAAATGCATCATCAATAAGAGATCATGGAGTGCATGCAGAGAAGAACATAAAATGCCAAAACAAGTATAGTGACTACAGTACATCGCTTCTTCGACTGAGAGCGGGCATGATGGCATCGTACGCGTAAGATATATCCATCGTTCTATCGACCTGTGGGGTGAAAAATTCGATGCTCGAGCCGCCCGCCCTAGAAGATGTACTGAGATAGTTCAATAGTAGGAACAGACTACCCAGGAATCAACGGATGTGCAAACCTACTCGCACTCTTGGTCCCCATGATAGCCGCTCTTCAGATACATGCACGAAGAAAAGCCCTCTCCCCATGGCTAGTGTCCTTTCTCGGTCCAAGCCTGCAGGACACCCTGCCGACGAGATTTCTCCACGGCTCTAACCTTCGCCATCTTGATGTTCTTACGATGAGACATGTTATTTTTTGACATCGCTGGATGAAGAAGTAAAGAAGCAAGTGAGGAGTAGTGGAAGAAAATGGTTTCCGCGAAGGTGGAGCGAGGTAGTATGAGTAGGAGGAGAGAGGAGAGTAAATAGTGGAAGCAAAATGTCTTGGTCCGGGTCTCGTCGTATGCCTTATGAAGGTTGGTCCATCCAAGACCTAGCAAGCAGGATCAAGGGTCTACCGTAGTAGCAACAAAAACCTATAGGTGTACCGAAGGTTACAAGAAAATATCTAGTGTTACCATCCTCTATATGATACCAGGATACTAGTTCTAAGAAATAAAATTTTCAAGTTAAAAAAATTGAAAAGATAATTTGTATGATCACAAGATGTGTGTTCACAATCCCTAAAATTTTCGGAACCAAATTCGAAATATATAAAAAAACGAATAAGACAAATTGACAGGTGAATTGTGTCATTTGTGGTGTCTTTTTATGATATTATTTATATTGATTTGTCATTTTTGTTTCTCAACCTGTTTCATATTTAGTTCTAAATTTTTTAGAGTCTGTCAACACACATTATGTGAACACTCACAATTATTTTTGAATTTTTTAGAAGCTATTTTTTTGTTTTTAGGACTAATACCATGATATCATATAGAGGGTGGTATCACTAGATATATTCTCCGGAGTAGACGATGGGTAGGCCATTATACTAGCAATCGACCTACTAGCTGTCAATATTTACGACCGACCCAATGTTTTGTACTAGTAGTAATAATGCCTTGTCAAAGGAGTGGACAAGATTCCATCCGAGAGATGTGTTTTTTACTTACTTGTTTAGCCAGTACGCGCGACGGAGTAACTCATAAAAAAGTTTATTTATTGTTTCTTTCTACTCAGATGAGTGGGTCCCCTACCTGGTCTAAATGCTAGAGCAGATTTTATTTTCTTAGTGCATCCACTGTATTGTCCACAAGCTATCTGATAAGGGGTAACCTCGGCAATTCCCATGATGATAGACTTAGGGTTTTGCAGAAAAAAGAACGTTGGAGATTTCGTCAGATATCAGGCAAACAAGGGAGTCAAAGTCGCCTGAATACTTGATGAATTGCACTATTATGGATTGCTTGGGTTTTTTTGGTTGTCCCCTCATAGGATTCTCCTGTCCTATATATAATAGGCTGGGTCTCAAAGTTCTATGCGAATAGGCTACATATGTATGATTACAACACTAATACAATGTCGGTTCATAGTTTCTTTCCAAATAATACTAAAGCTTCCGTCAGATGCTCTCTTGGGCCATCATCTTGAATCTTTGTGGGTTGTGAGCCTTTATACAGCTAGGGTAACAAATCATAAGCACCTGAGTAATCATACCCATGTCAGTAGCCCCCGAGACTCTTCCTCAACCATAGATTCTGGTTGAGTCTCAAAGATAGTTCTTTCCATGTTATGAAGTGTTTCTATTTTTATTTATTATATAGGGATTTGGTTCAACAAGCCTGATGCATCCAACAGATCGGGAATCAGTTAATTGCTCCTTGGCAAAAATGCTATAGACCTACATGAAACTCAAGTCCCCATGCCTGAATTTGGAATTTTTACTAGTGTAATTCTGTTATAGCCGTTGAGGTCTTATTAAATACAGAATCCCATTCTTATTTTATCGGGTACCTAACGTGTCCATCAGGATTTTTCACCATATCATTGATACGGATATTTCTTTGGCAGAGCGCATTCTGGTGTGATTACAAGGCCACACATGATGAATCCCGGGGTCTTACCTTCATGTCTTGGACACAACATTCGAAGTTTTATTGTGATCCTAGATTTTTGTATTTATTTTTGTTAGCTGCCTTGTTTGGCTGCTGGAGTTTTTGAAATTTATCAGATTCTTTTTTTAATAATTTTATAGACTCTCTCGATGGGAGTAACCTGTTGAGGATACACCAAAGTAAAACTCATAGGTCTGGGTGAAAACTGTCGCAAGTCGATATGCATAATTTGATTTCTATCGGGTGCGCGTTAGCGCTCCCGATGGGAGTAGCCCCCGAGGCTATGTTCAGATGCCTATATCTGGACATAGGCTCATAATTCTTGTTAGTTATGTCAAAATAATGCTTTACAAAGAAAAATAGATATATCTTTTTTTACTGCTAAAAAGTATAAATAAATACTCAGAGTATGAAGAACTTATCTTTTATTTATTATTCTGAAGCCGAAGATACATAGTTTGGCAGCTTTCCGCCTAGCCATTGGCCTTAATATTCTGGCTAAGAAGCCAGGCCATAGGCTTTATTGTAATTTAAATTGTGAGAAAATATAAATTCCAAGCGTAAAAAACCCGTAGTTGTGCGCTGTTCCATGGACTGGAGTATTTTACTCATGTCTTCTTGTCTTGTAGCCAATATGCTCGTCTAGGGATAACTTCTGTAACGATGTAAGTCCCTTCCTAGGGTGACTCCAGTTCTCGGTGACCATCTTGCTTAAGGCGAAGAACTAGGTCCCCTGCAGTGAAGGACCTAGGATGTAAACACCGACTGTGATAGTTGCATAAATATTGCTGATATATAGTTGCTCTTTGTAGGGCATTGTCACGGTCTTCATCGAGTGCATCAACGTCATCTTCAAATGCTTATCTCGATGCTTCTTCATCATATGTAGATACTCGTGGGGAGTTGTGTGATACTTTGACTGGAAGGACGAATTCAATGCCATGGACCTGAAAGAAGGGTGTTTATTGTCTAGAATTATTTGGAGTGGTAGGTAAACTCCATAAAACAGATGGCAGCTCATCAACCCAACATCCTTTTCCCCTGTCGAGTGGTGCCAATAATGTTTTCTTGAGACCAGAAGTTACTAGGCCATTGGCTTTTTCCACTTGCCCATTGGTTTGCGGGTGGTCTACTGAGGCGTAGCTTACTTTGATACCCATCTCCTCACAGTATTCCTTGAACTCATTGGAGGTAAAGTTAGTTCCATTATCTCTGATAATGATATTTGGCATGCCAAACCGGAACCCAATGCATTTGATAAAATTCACGGCCAAAGTTCCATCCTGAGTAGTGACGGGCATTGCTTCAATCCATTTAGTAAATTTGTTGACTGCTAGGAATAGAAAGACGTGTCCTCCTGGAGATAATTTTTGAAGTTTCCCCATCATACTGAGTCCCCACTAAGCGAAGGGCCATCCGAGAGGTATATGATTTAACTCAGCGGACGATGCAACAAGTTTCGTTGTGAATCACTGACAAGCTTCACATGTTCTAACTATATCTTTTGCATCTTGTACTACCGTAAACTAGTAGAATCCAGCCCTGAATGCTTTAGTAGCAATTGCTCGGCTGCTAGCATGATGGCCACATACTCCTTCATGTATGTCCTTGAGTATAACTTTTCCTTCGTCGGGTGTGGCACATCGCTGCATCACACCCGAAATGCTTCTTTTATATAATTCCCCTTTGATGATTCTGAAAGCTTTTTATCTTCGAGTGATTTGCCGAGCTTCTATCATATCTTTGGGTAGCTCTCCTCTCGTCATATATGCTATGTATGGCGGCATCCATGTAGGCTCTATTATCATAACCTTATCAACTTCTGGTTCTTCTTCCTGGATTTCTGCTACACTTGTGCTAGCTGGTGAAGCCCCCGAGTCCTTTCGTGGCTTGAACTTTCTCCCTGTCTTGGGTGCTACAACCTCAGAAACTCTCTTGGCCTTAATGGACCCCTCGGTTATTTCTTCCCAAAAAACTCGGGTGGCACTGGTAGACACAGGGAGCCGATGTTTGCTAGATTGTTGGCTTCTACATTGCTTGCTCTTCCTATGTGCAATACTTCGCATCCATCAAACTGAGCCTCGATAATGCTATATAGATCACAACAGGTAATCATGTTGCCGCTGACAACATCGCATTTGTTCATTGCTTGATGTGTGATACGTTGCTAACGTATCCATAATTTTTGATGTTCCATGCTTGGTTTTATCTACTTTCTTATGTTTTGTCCACACTTTGGAGTACTTTTTTATACACTTTATTGGACTAACCTATTCAAAAGATACCATAGTGCCAGCTGCCTGTTTTATGCTGTTTTTGGTTCCAGGAAAGTCAGAAAATGAATATTCTCGGAATTGGACGGGACAAAAGCCAAATTCAGTTTTTCACCGAGGGGGACACGGAGCCAGAATACAAGATGGGGAGGGGCCAGGGGCGGCCGAACCACCTGGCCGCACGGCCAAGCCTGGCTCGCGCCAGGGGGTGGTGCGGCCACCCAAGGCACCCCCTCGGCCTTCCCTCTGGCTTGTAAGATGCCTCCGATACAAAAAGCCTAAGGACCCGATCAAAATTGAATGAAAGAGTTTGTAGCTGCCGTCATCTCCATCCCTAGATCGGGAGGGATCTGAAGCTCTTCCTGGCACCCTGCCGGAGGGGAGAATTCACCCTGGAGGCCTTTTTCATCATCATGCAATCCGCCGGTGTGATGCTGTCAACACCTGAATTTTTAATCCCAGATGCCCGTTATGCCATACCTCGCAATCCCAGGATTACCATTTTTGCGAGACATAACGGATTGGATATCATAGTACATCATCCATTACAACCATACATAAGGTCTTACACAAATAAGGATCTCATGATCCAGTATTAATACAACAAGCAGCGGAAATAAAAGATAAGCGTAGCGGTGGGGTCCATCTTTAGGGGCACAGGGAATGCTGAAGAAGGCAGATAGTCCTAGTTATCATAGCCGTCCTGCTGGCCATCATCTTGGTTGTCTCCTTCATAGTCTGGCCATGAGAATAGCCAGGGACAAAAGCCATGAGTACTCTTTAAGTACTCGCAAACTACCACTAACAAGTAGTATAGTTCTAAGTTAAAGTGCTAAATCTAAGTTTAATTATAAAGTTAAGTTTGAAACCAAAGCTGAGTTCTGAAGCAAAGAAAGATAAAATAAAGTTCTAGAATCACTTAAGGTGGGAAGCTAGTGTCATAAACACAACCCTGTTGTGGTCAAGTCAAGATTCATCATTCATTTCATAAGTTGTTTCGAAAACATCTGACAACGAAACAGTATGGCCATTCCAACTGTCCATAACAGCGGACGTGGCTATTCGAATAGTTTGACACTCTACAGAGGTGGTATACTTTCACCACAAGATTAGATACATCTGTCGGGGATAACCCTAAATCATCGTACTTAGTATGCAGATAATCAAACATAACCTTTCCTTTACACGCCCTAGTATAAGTACCTCTCCTATGAGCATGGCCTCCCAACCATGACCATCTATCATCTTGGGCACTACATAGGTGGACAACATTGAGAGGTAGCCTCAGCTCAAACCTCTCCCACGAGGGAACAAATACTAATGGATACAAACTTCCGGCTAAGCCTTACCCAATTCAGGTATTGTGGTTGTACGGTAAATTTGGAATGGTATCGCATCCGAATCCAACCATCAGTTTTATAAAAAGGGCTAAGGCTCATGCCTCAACATTTTCATCATCATCAACCATTTGTTTTTCTCAACATATGTCAAAACATCTAAATAGAATGACTCATCATTCCAAGGTTTTCATAATTCATTTTCACCAAGTGTTCCCGTCTAAAATGACTCCAGTTTTTATCTACTCTAAACTACTAAGTTAAGAGTGTTCACTAAGGTGGAAAGATGGGATAATCTCATGCCATAGGATGACATCTAAAGTTATCTAAAATAGGTCAAGTTTTATACTCTTTATGCTACCTTCAAAACAAGTAAGGGACTTTGTGTAAAGTAAAGGAAGTAAAGTTGGAAAATAAGACTTGGGGGTAACTAGTAGTCAAAGTGGTAGAACCAAAGCATGCCTAAAGCATCTTTGCTAAACCATCTAGTTTAATCCTAACTTGCTAATAGTAGCTTGCAAGGGTTAGTTTGCATTGTTAATGGTGGCTTGCAAGTATAACTTGCAAGGATTAACTTGGATAGTGCTAGCTTGCCTTTGTTGGTGAAGTGGTTGAAGTTTTCTTCTTCTTCTTCTTGGTAGAACTCCTGCTCCTCGTAGACTTGGTCGGTACTATCTTCTATAAATACATACGGAGTACACAATCACCAAACAATACTTAACTAGTCTAATTAGTACTCTAAGGCACACAATTGATGATCTATTATCATCACAAGAATCACAAGTTTTATTCAATAGTTTCCTCCTTTTTATTTTAGAAAAGTAATTTCTACTCATTGAAAAATTAACTAAGATTTAATATTCACCACTTAAAATATGGAATCATTTGGACACATGTCATCACCACGTATTCTAACATGTGGGAATATGATTTAAGGGTTGTATCACAATTACTTTGGTTTAGGTTCATTATTTAATGATTTAAAGTGACTAGAATTGCCTATATAACATTAATTTGGTACTAGTCCAAAGTCACTGCATGTAAACCTTAATATTATTACATACTCAGATAGGTATGGTTAAATGTGATTTTTGAGAGTTGAAATCAACTCAAAAGCTATCATGGTTGATTTTATAAAAATGCTGCAAGGTGCAAATGCTTCTGTTTTGTTATTTTTGCTAGGAGAGATCTCTAACTCCAAATGAATTAAATACAATGGTCTTGGGTAGATCTTTTCAGTAGCTTTCTAACAAAATTTGAATCACTCCATTTAGATTTGTAAATCTCTCTGAATTGATTTTCAAACTAAGGGACAGAACTAGGTTCAAACTAAAAAGAAAAATCCTAATTCAAACTGACTGGGTCGCGTGGGAAACGCTAACGGGCCGGCCCAGTGTCACTCCACCGCGCGGGGCTCAGCTGATAGGGGGGTCCACCAGTCAGCGGTTCAAAACGCGCGAAGCGGTATGGGGCAATGTGGAGCGTTGGATTAGAGTGGGGATCAACGACTAGGGATCGTCGTCGATGCCGGACCTATCGCCGGCGAGCTCTAACCCTAGCGGCTTGGTGGGGGTGCATAGGGGGCATACCAGGCCTCCAGCGACGAGGGTGAGGCGGGAAAACGGACTGGTGTTCGACGGCGAGCTTAGGGACGGTCGAGGCAGCTCTAGGGGTGGTCACAATCAGCGGCGCCCTTCTCCTCCAGAGGCAGCCTGCTCCGGTGCAATTCCGGCGAACTGCTGCTCCCCTTGCTCCGTCTAGAGGTGTGGGACGATTAGTGAGGTGAGGGGAATTGAGTGGTGTGCTGCAAATGGCTGGGGTTGCCCTCCTTTTATAGGCTCGACGGAGGGACAGCGCGGCATGGCCAGGCGACGGTGGCAACATGGCTACGGGCTGCTAGCAGCATGACTGCGGGCGGCGATCGACGCGCGGTCTCCTGGTGGTGCTCTAGGACTTTAATGCGGGCTTAGGGGTGGTGGTATGTGGTTGGGCTGTGCTGGCGCTCTGAGCGGTAGAGACGGTGGCTTCGACGGTGAGCGGTGGCTGTGAGGTGTTGGACGGCGAATGGGGGTGTCTGGCGTGCTCCCTGGGTCGTGGCGACATGGTGGGTGCGGGCTGCGGTCGAGCGACGGCTTGTGCACGCGTGTCGGGCGCAGCGCTCTAGCGCGTGCTCGGCATGGTGCAGTCGCACTGGGCATGGGGGTTTGGCGGTGGTCCCTGGTCCGGCCTGGCTCGGGGAGGGGACAGAGGGTGGCGGTGAGGTGCTGGCTAGCTGCTAGACATGGCGAGATAGAGGGAGGTGGTCTGCTGGGGTGAGGGCATGGTCAGCCGGCCAGCAGGTGCTCGGCTTGGCATTGCCATGCCACGCGGGGGTAGGGGATGGGGTAGTTAGGCCCTGGTTAGATCAAGTGGCGATAGTGGGGTTAAATGGGGATCGAATGGGGGCAAAACCCTATGCAGAACAGTAAGCTAGGTTTAGAGTTAGATTCTTGCCTACCAAGAGGTTGATGAAATGGCCGCAAGAAAATTATTTTTGAATTTTTCAAAGATTTTTTGTGGGTGTGCTAGTACTAAGCTTGAGACTCTCTGGGTGCTTGGGTTTTGAAAATTGAGCTTGTTTGAGTGGTTTTTGAAATAGTGGGATCTTCCCATATGATATAGATTCAATTTTCAAATGCCAATTAAATATAGTGTTTGAAAGTTTTTGGCAGATCACAAAGTGGGCCTTGGTACCTCATTATGTGTACTAGCAAGTGGTATAAAGATCCACAAATGTTTCTGTTAAGTTTTGAGTACTAGGAATAGCCAAAGTAGGCATGATAGTTAATTTGGCCAAAATGACCATTCACTTCATTTATTCATTTTGAGTTGTTTTTCTTTGGGAATTGTTTGGGAATGATTTATATGATGTTTATTTCACCTAAGAATCATTTTACAAGCAATGGATCACAGAACCATGGAAATTCAGATCAACTCCTAATTTAAATGCACACACATGAATGCTTTCGTATTTTGAAATGGAAAAGTTTTTGTTAACCTTAATTTTGATGATTTGGATCTTGATAAGATTGGATTAAAGTTTTGGGATGTTACAAACCTTCCCCCTTAAACAAAATCTCGTCCCAAGATTTACAAAGAAAACTAGGAACTAAAGAGATCTGGGAACTCTGTCCTAATGTAATCTTCGCGCTCCCAAGTGGCTTCCTCCTCGGTATGGTTGCTCCATTGAATCTTGAGAAACTTGATGCTCCTGGTCCTAGTGGTTCTGTAGGCTTCTTCTAAGATACAGATGGGCACTTCCCAATAGGTTAGGTCATTGTTGATCTCTACAACTCTGTGATCGATGTTCTTGAAAACTTCAGTCTTCTCCGACACTTCTAGGCATTTGCGAAGTAACGAGATATGAAACACATTGTGGATGGCTGACATCTCTTCAGGTAGTTCCAGTTGATACGATACTTCTCCTCGACGGTTCAGAATCTTGAATGGCCCGATATATCTGGGGGCTAACTTTCCTTTCAGACTAAAGCATTGGGTTCCCTTCAATGGCAAAACCTTGAGATATACAAAATCTCCGACATTGAAAGTCAGGTCTCTCCTTCTCTTGTCAGCATAACTCTTCTGTCTGGACTGGCCGGTCTTGAGGTGCTCATGGACTTTGTGAACCTTCTCTTCGGCTTCTCGAAGAATGTCGGGTCCAAAGATCTAACTCTCTCCTACTTGTGACCAATTCAAAGGGGTACGGCACTTCCTTTCGTATAGGAACTCAAATGGTGCCATCTACAAACTAGCTTGATAACTGTTGTTATACGAGAACTCTGTGAAAGGCAGGCAGTCTTCCCATTTTGAGTCGTATTCCAACACACAAGCTCTAAGCATATCCTCTAGGATCTGGTTAACTCTCTCAGTTTGTCCATCAGTTTGCGGATGATACGCGGTGCTGAAATTCAACTTGGTTCCTAATCCTTCATGGACTTTCTGCCAAAATCTCGAGGTAAACTAGGTTCCTCGATCTGATACTATGGTCTTGGGGGTTCCATGCAGACTAACAATCCTAGCAATGTACAGCTCTGCTAGCTTCGCACTCTGGTAGGTAGTTTTGACAGGTATAAAGTGGGCTACCTTGGACAGTCTATCAACTATGACCCAGATCGAGTCATTTCCCCTACTAGAAGTAGGCAAACTGGTGATAAAGTCCATTCCGACGGAATCCCATTTTCATTCCGGAATCTACAATGGTTGCAACAGTCCTGCAGGTCTCTGATGCTCTGCTTTGACTCTTTGACAGATGTCACACTTGGCGATGTAGCTTCTAATTTCTCTCTTCATCTTGTGCCACCAAAATTGCTCTTTCAAATCTTGATACATCTTCGTTCCTCCGGGGTGGTTAGAATAAAGAGTATCATGAGCTTCCTTCATGATAACTTGCTTCAGCTCCGAATCTGCTGGCACACAGATACGTCCTTTGTACCAAAGAAGTCCTCCTTCGTCTTCAGTAAATCCAGGTACCTTTCTTGTACCAATATGATGTTTGATTCCGTCGATACATTCATTCCCCTTCTAGGCTTCCTTGATTTGGCTGATTAATGTGGGTTGAAGTTCAATGCTAGCTAAGAATCCTTTTCTAACCAATTCAGTCCTGAACTGCTCCAACTCCTCATACAAACTTGGTTGCTTCTCCTTGATCATGGTGTTAAGCCTACATGGCAATCTGCTAAGAGCATCCGCTACCACATTGGCTTTGCCGGGGTGATAGTGAATGTAATGATCGTAATCCTTGATTAACTCTATCCATCTCCTTTGCCTCATATTCAGCTCCTTCAGAGTGAAGATATACTTCAATCTCTTATGATCCGAGTAAATCTCACAGCGATTACCCATCAGATAATGACGCCATGTCTTCAATGCCAAAACTACGGCTGCTAATTCAAGATCATGGGTCAGATAGTTCTGCTCATGCTGCTTCAGTTGTCGAGACAGATAAACGATGACTTTGCCTTCTTGCATCAATACACATCCGAGACCAATCTTGCATGCATCACAATATACATCAAACGACTTCTTGATATCTGGCATGATCAATATTGGGGCTGATATCAATCTCTTCTTCAGCTCCTGGAAACTAGCTTCACATTTGTCTGTCCATTCAAACTTCTTGCCCTTCTTCAACAATTGGGTCATGGGTCTGGCGATGCTCGAGAATCCTTCGACGAACTTGCTGTAGTATCCCGCTAATCCGAGAAATGCACGGACTTGGGTTTGGGTGGTTGGGGCTTCCCATTCTTCGACATCTTTGATCTTGGCGGGATCAACAGAGACTCCTCCGGCAGACACAATATGTCCTAGGAATCTTACTTCTTTTAGCCAAAACTCACACTTGCTGAACTTGGCATATAACCGATGCTCTCTCAGGGTTTCTAGGATGATTCTCAGATGTTGCTCATGCTCTTTTTCTGACTTGGAGTAGATAAGGATGTCGTCGATAAACACAACTACAAGCTTATCTAGGAAATTCATAAAGATCTTATTCATGAGATTCATGAAATAAGCAGGGGCATTGGTTAATCCAAAAGACATAACCGTATACTCGTATAAACCATAGCGAGTAGTAAAGGCGGTCTTCGGAATATCCGTTGCACGAATCTTAAGTTGGTGATAACCAGTCCTAAGATCAATCTTTGAGAATACCTGGGCTCTAGTCAACTGATCAAATAGATCCTCTATCTTTGGCAAAGGGTACTTGTTCTTAATGGTGACATCATTCAATTTACGGTAATCTGTACACAGACGATTGCCTCCATCTTTCTTGTCGACGAATAACACTGGTGATCTCCATGGCGATGCGCTTGGTTGAATCAAGCGTTTCTCTAACAAAGCGTCTAACTGCTTCTTCAGTTCCACTAACTCTTAGGGGTTCATGCTATAGGGCCTCTGGGCTATGGGTCCGGTTCCGAGGATTATTCGATAATGAACTCAATATCCCTATCCGGGGGCATACCTGGCAATTCATCTGGGAATACGTCGGCGTATTCACAGACTACTCTTACTTGGTCTATGGTGGGTAGGGATAGACTCTTGTTGCACTTGAATTGGCGAGGTAAGGTTTCAGATATATGCTCTACTGTTACTCCAGAACTACTGGTCATGGTGATGGCTTTCTTAGCACAGTCTATCAGTCCTTTATGCCTTGACATCCAGTCCATACCTAGTACTACTTCCAATCCTTTGGTTCCAAGTACTATTAGGTTGGCGTAAAAATCTATCCCATGTATTCTGATAGGTACAAATTTGCAAATTTTTCTAGCTTTTGTGGTTGATCCGGGGATTTGAACTTTCATGACATGCTTCAGGTTGGTTGGGTGAATCTTACTAGTGCATGCAAATTCTTCGGTGACAAGTGAATGCGATGCTCCCGAATCAAACAATACTCTTGCTAAAACCGAGTTGACAGAAAACATACCCAGCACTACATCTGGCGCTTCTTGGGCTTCTTCTGTGTTCATGTGGAAGAGACGACCGTTGCGGTTGTGAGGGTTCCCTCGGGCAAACCTTCTCCCTGGTTGAACACGACGCTGCTGTTGAGCTAGGGCATTCACATTGGCAGTGGCTGCAGTCTTCTTGGGACACTCATTGGAATAGTGACCCTTTACTCCACACTCGAAACAAGTAATCTAGGACTTGTCCTTGGCTGCGACAGGCACAACATTTCTGCCAGTTCTGGGTGCAGTGTTGTTGTTGTTGTTGTTGTTCTTGGGAGGTGCACGGTTGAAATTGTTGGCATTGCTGGAGTTGTGATTGTTTCCTCCGGGCTTCACATTTCTTCCGCTACGGTTGGGGCAGCTTGGGCGAGACATTGGGGGTCGGTTATTCCTTGGTGCATATCCTGGTGAGGGGTTGGGATGGTACTTCTGGTGACTGTTGGATCCTGATTGCTGCATCATATGACGCTTGCGGTTGTTGTTTGCCTGGTTAATCTTCCCTTCCATCTGAATGGCAGAGTCAACTAGCTCTTCGAGATCCTCGAAACGGATGTTGACGAGGACAATCTGCATCTCATCATGCAGTCCGTTCAGGAATCTCTCCTTCTTCTTGGCCTCCGTGTTGATCTCGTCAAGTGCATATCTGGCGAGTGACAGGAATCGGTCACGGTATTCTACCACAGTCATTCTTCCTTTCTTCAATTCGCGGAATTCATCTCTCATCCTGTTGACTAGACCTTGCGCCACGTGGGTGCGGCTGAACTTGACCTTGAATGCTTCCCATGTCATCACTTGAACATGGTTCATATTGCAGATACTAGTCCACCAAGCTCTTGCATCTCCCGCCAGATAGTGGGTGGCAAAGAGAACTTTCTCGTTTTCATCAACTCCTGCAACTTCTAGTTTGTTTTCCATCGTCTATAACCAGTCATCAGCATCTAACGGGTTTTTAGATTGGTTGAAGATTGGGGGATTGGTATTCTGAATTTATTTTAGTTTGGATCCATGGTGATCCTGATTTCCATGCCCTTGGTTGTTGAGAGCCATCTAGGCGATCTGCTACAAAGTTGCTAAGTTGGCTTGGCGTTCTGCCCTGCTGGCTTCGCGGTCTGCGATGAGATTCTGCAAGATCTGCAGCATTGGGTCTTGCGATGAGCTGCTCCCTCCTTGGTTTACACGAGTCATCTGAAGATTGAGATAGATATAGGGGTAAGAGGGAAATTCTAAGGTTCATGGTTTTGGTTTCAAGGCTAAAACTTTGAGTTAGACTCAGGTTTCTCAACTAACTCCATTTCATGCATGCAAACAAACACACGATACAACACACACCACAACAATCGAAGGGAAAATAGATGGTTTGAAGAACCATTCTGCAAGCTACGATACAGTGGGACCGATACATCTCAAGCTACGACAGTGCTCTAGTGCATCTACTCATTGTCGATGAAGTCAGAGTCCTCATCATCAGTGTAGAAGTCCACAGCATCCTCCTCCAGAAAGTCATCATCATTGCTGAGGTAAGAATCCATGTCTCCCTAGATGTCTTCACCCTCATCTTCTTCCTCCTTTGCTGCAAGCTGAGCTTCCTGCTCCTTTACGGTCTTCTCGAGGTCGGCCACCTTCTTGCGAAGACGGGCGATGGTGCGATCCTTCTTGGCACGCTGGCGGCGAAGAGACTGGCGATCCTAGACGAGCAGTGCTAAAGTCTGGGCCTTCTGGTCGGCAATGGCACGGTTCTGGTTGGCTTACTTGTAACACCCTCGGAATCGACCCTATGCAAGTTTTAGCGCTTCCCGCCAAACCCGCATAGAAACGATTCAAAGGTGCCCACCAGGCACTTGCCTGCGGGTGGAAAACGAAGTAATATCATTACACAATAGTCCTCGATGGAACCCACAAAACATATATATACAACAGCGACTCAATGAGCCAAGAATACAGATATACAATACAAAGATCCAAATCACCTGGAAATCGATACAACCGAGTACGGACAAGATGCAAATTGAGCTAAGAGCCCTGAAGAATAACCAATGGCGTCCATAACCCTGCCCAGGCCAAGCCGGAAGGGTAACCTTGCTAACGACGTCGATCTCAAAACCTGCTAAAGACAAAGGGGTGCCGACAAAGGGCAAAGGAAAAAGAGAGTGGTCAGTACTGAGGACAGTACACGGCGAGACTAGAATTCGGCGGTCCTCGCCTACATAGGTATGGTGGACTGAAGCGGCAGCGCGGCATGCACTAAACAACCTAGAGAGACTCGATACAAATAGCGGCTATCAGAGAGGGGTAAGAAAGACCTATTCGGAACCAACCTGATACTACCTCCAAACATACCCATCCTGGTGTTTCCCCCTCGAGGCCAAACGAGGAAGTCAACCGAGGAACTCACACCGTTGGCAGTTTTATTTATTCAGTTATCGTTGCATCAATTACTAGTCAGGTATAGATAGTCATCCTGATATAATAAGCAGTGGGCACTTTTAGTTAACCATTCCGTTGTAATTGCAACACTTACTAGTCAGATACGATTAGCATGAGATATCCCAAACCCAGCCGTTGTTGGTACTTTTATTTAGCCATTCCGTTGCAGTGAAGCTGATTACTAGTCATATCGGATACAAGTCAAATTATAACAGTAAACTTTAGTTATAGTTGTCTATGATCGAGAACTATGCTCCAAGTCGTCCATAACCGCGAACATGGCTTCTCGAAAAGATTAAACCCTGCAGGGGTGCACCAAAGTTTCCACACGCACCTACACCCTTGTTGTCAGATCAGGTAGGTACAAGATCACAAAACATACACCCAATGGTATGTCGACGGGGTTTCGGACACGATGTTTCCCAGACCCAAAGAAAGCACGGGGGGCCACCCCACTAAGCTACCCGTAACGAAGTCGGCCGGTCTCCGAGACGGACCCAGGGTTTGTGTCGACGGCTGTAAACGACTGGGAACCCGAAAGTGTGACTGGGCTTGTCGATACAGCAAAAACGTGTCACGGTCCTAAACAGTACAGGTGCTCCACGCATAAACTTAAATAAAGCAGTAAAGCATGGCATAAGTACAGGATAGTAATAAAGCCCCAAACTACTTTGTGGCCCCCGGTACAATACTTTGAAATCAGGTACTAAATCGATGGGGGTGCCCACACACCCCACCTGTGGTTAGCGCGCTCGATCTCGGAACAGGTGTCAAGAACTCGGGGTCCTACGGGACACCAGTGAACGGTTAAAAACCAAATATTGTCTATTACCCACCGGTGCCTCTGCATTATTTACCTACTTCAATTTTAGTTATTAAACAGTAATTAAAGCCATGATCATCTCCAACATTAAACATGCGGCAATACTCCAACAACTGTGGTACTTGACGACACGCAACAGCACTTGAGCAAGCGACTACGACGCACGAGTCCAACTATCTACCAATCAACAGGTAATAGGATGTGTCCAAGGCAATATAAGGCTGCAAGGGATATCACGGGTACGAAAACTAGAGCATCGCAACACAGATAGCAATAGATCAACAGGGGGAATAAATACTATAAAAGTAAGATAGGTAGAAAGGGGGAGGTGCTCGCCTGAAAACATTGCCGAAGGTTCATCCGAAGATCGGTTCGACACTCGCATCAACTCATCGGCCTAATCCGTGAAGAAGCAAAGCACTAGAAGAAACACCGGATGGACTATTTAATACTACGGTAGAAAATCGGGCATGATGCATGTATGATGTATGACATGGCAAAGGTGCAATGCATTTAGGCCATATTAATGGAACCGGGGTCCCGGCAAATATTTAAGTGGTTCAAGTTGTTTAGATACCCCACAATTTAAATGTTGTCTTAACATGGCAAAAGATAGCACCGGTTCGCTACACAAATTTAAATGGGACCAATATAAGACTAGATTTGCCCGCATATGGATCCCATATTTAATTTAGGTGAATCGTCGAAACACCCCCAAACACCCATAATATGCATGCGAGTATGACAATTTATATGCAACAAGATATATCATTTATAAAAATAGGGGCTTAGGGTCACACATGGGTATTCGTCGAACTTGGGGTTCCGAGGTCCAGGGGATCGGTCTTCGGATTTGGTCACGGCTCCGGGGTACATGAAGGAGATCTTGCCGATCCAGCATCGTCCCCTCCGATGTCCAAGTTGAATTTCTCGCCGCTCTCCGTTATAGATGTCGAACTTCAAGGGTCGATGCTGGTTTGTTCTTTGAGGACGCTCTTGTCAGAAGTCGGGCTCGAGGTTGATCTTGGTGGTTCTTGATTCATTCTCTGTGGTTTCCAACTTGTACCTCCTGACCAAAAACTTCACATATAACTGCATCCCGACATGACCACTTGCACGAGGGTTCACGACACTGAACAAAACTAATGGCTAATAAACAGGCAGCAACCCACGAACTTGACAGGAGACAGATGCTATCGAAGCAAAACAGAACACGCCCAAGGTCGAGGTTGTCGAGGATCTCGGGAGGGCGCTCGGTGAGGCTGACGAGGCCGTGGCGCTCGACAGGTATAAGAGACGGGGAGGGTCCCCTGGCAGCAGACAGAGAAGACCCCGGCGACGCCCTGCAGAGGCGGCGGCGACGGACCCGGGAGAAGCAGGAGACGCAGGCGGTGGAAGTTGGGGGCGAGGAGGCCTGTCAGAGTTCGGTCGGGCGTAAAATAATTAAATATTTTATTTATAAAAAAACGAGGCCTTTGCAAACCGTTGGCGGACAAAACAAAATATTCTGGAGACCTGGGTTTTGGGTTGAAATAATAACGGGGCATTTAGAAAACAAAACAGACTTTTAAAAAAAAATAGTTTTATGCAAACAAATGCAAGAAGACATGACGATGCTCAAATGCAAGGTGGCATGATGACATGAGCATGCGGTCATGATGATGCAATGCACAAAAACAACGCGATTTTCTAGTAGGGGTTTTTGCGGGGCGCCACATTACTCCCTGGCATTGTCTAGTTCCTGTTGTCTGTCGTGCAGTAAGAAGTCAAGATTCTCCACTTGAGGCCTCAACTCTAGGTGACTTGGCATCTCCATCGGCATTCCCATGAAGTCACGTCCTGCATAGTGAGCAAAAGGGGTTCCCTGGAGTTGGTTGACACTGAGGGCACATAGACGTGCGAGAGCTTCATGCATTGCCCTGGCTAATCCATCTAGCCAGTTGTTCTCTCTGACGGAGAACTGAATTCTCCCAGAAGTTGGTGCTTCGTTGCTTCCTCTAAGATCCGCGGTGACTAGCCATTGTAGGTCTCCTCCTGGGGGTCCTGGAAGATGAGCTCCAAGAAACTCCGGATGCGGGCATCCTAATAACTCCGACAGTGAATCTAGATCCCTCTCGAAGATCAGCTGACCTCCGTTTCCCAACTGGTAAAACTTGCTGAACTGAGTCTCCATCTACAAGAATTAAGGATGAGGAAATTAGTGAAGTGATCAAGTGTGTCAAATTTAAAGTAGTAATGTAAGAATTTTGAGGAACATGAATTTTTGAGAAAGAATGAATTCACAAAGATAAGAGAGGAGATAGTTGTTCGTAAATACTCACTTTGGTTTTGAAACTAAGTTTTTGTTCGGACGTCCATTCTAACTAGGGTCTCCTATGGTAAGGATGGCTCTGATACCAACTTGTCAACACCCCGATTTTTAATCCCAAATGCCTGTTATGCCATACCTCGCAATCCCAGGATTACCATTTTTGCGAGACATAACGGATTGGATATCATAGTACATCATCCAGTACAACCATACATAAGGTCTTCCACAAATAAGGATCTTATGATCCAGTCTTAATACAACAAGAAGCGGAAATGAAAGATAAGCGTAGCGGTGGGGTCCATCTTCAGGGGCACAGGAAATGCTGATGAAGGCAGATAGTCCTAGTTATCATATCCGTCCTGCTGGCCATCATCTTGGTAGTCTCCTTCATAATCTGGCCATGAGAATAGCCAGGGACAAAAGCCATGAGTACTCTTTAAGTACTCGCAAACTACCACTAACAAGTAGTATAGTTCTAAGTTAAAGTCCTAAATCTAAGTTTAACTATAAACTTAAGTTTGAAACCTAAGCTGAGTTCTAAAGCAAAGAAAGATAAAATAAAGTTCTACAATCACTTAAGGTGGGAAGCTAGTGTCATAAACACAACCCTGTTGTGGTCAAGTCAAGATTCGTCATTCATTTCATAAGTTGTTTTGAAAACATCTAACAACGAAACAGTATGGCCATTCCAACTGTCCATAACCGCAGTCACGGCTATTCGAATAGTTTGAGACTCTGGAGAGGTGGTGCACTTTCACCACAAGATTCGATACATCTGTTAGGGATAACCCTGAATCATGATACTTAGTATGCAGATAATCAAACATAACCTTTTCTTTACACACCCTAGTATAAGTACCTCTCCTATGAGCATGGCCTCCCAACCATGACCATCTGTCATCTTGGGCACTGCATAGGTGGACAACATTGAGAGGTAGCCTCAGTTCAAACCTCTCCCGCGAGGGAACTAATACTAATGCATATAAACTTTCGGCTAAGACTTACCCAATTCAGGTATTGTGGTTGCACGGTAAATTTGGAATGGTATCGCATCCGAATCCAACCATCAGTTTTATAAAAAGGGCTAAGGCTCATGCCTCAACATTTTCATCATCATAAACCATTTGTGTTTATCAACACATGTCAAAACATCTCAATAAAATGACTCATCATTCCAAGGTTTTCATAATTCATTTTCACCAAGTGTTCCCATCTAAAGTGACTCCAGTTTTTATCTACTCTAAACTACTAAGTTAAGAGTGTTCACTAAGGTGGACAGATGGGATCAATCTCATGCCATAGGATGACATCTAAAGTTATCTAAAATAGGTCAAGTTTTATACTCTCTGTGCTACCTTCAAAACAAGTAAGGGACTTTGTGTAAAGTAAAGGAAGTAAAGTTGGAAAATAAGACTTGGGGGTAACTAGTAGTCAAAGTGGTGTAACCAAAGCATGCCTAAAACATCTTTGCTAAACCATCTAGTTTAATCCTAACTTGCTATAGTAGCTTGCAAGGGTTAGCTTGCATTCTTAATGGTGGCTTGCAAGTACAACTTGCAAGGATTAACTTGGATAGTGCTAGCTTGCCTTGGTTTGTGCAGTGGTTGAAGTTTTCTTCTTCTTCTTCTTCTTCTTCTTCTTCTTCTTGGTAGAACTCCTCCTCCTCGTAGACTTGGTCGATACTATCTTATATAAATACATACGGAGTACACAATCACCAAACAATACTTAACTATTCTAATTAGTACTCTAAGGCACACAATTGATGATCTATTATTATCACAAGAATCACAAGTTTTATTTAATAGTTTCCTCCTTTTTATTTTAGAAAAGTAATTTCTACTCATTGAAAAATTAACTAAGATTTAATATTTGCCACTTAAAATATGGGATCATGTGGACACATGTCATCACCACATATTCTAACATGTGGGAATATGATTTAAGGGTTGGATCACAATTACTTTGGTTTAGGTTCATTATTTAATGATTTAAAGTGACTAAAAATTCCTATATAGCATTAATTTGGTACTAGTCCAAAGTCACTGCATGTAAACCTTAATATTATTACATATTCAGATAGGTATGGTTAAATGTGATTTTTGAGAGTTGAAATCAACTCAAAAGCTATCATGGTTGATTTTATAAATCTTTTGCAAGGTGCAAATGCTTCTGTTTTGTTATTTTTACTAGGATAGATCTCTAACTCTAAATGAATTAAATCCAACGGGCTTGGGTAGATCTTTTCAGTAGCTTTCTAAAAAAAATTGAATCACTCCATTTGGATTTGTAAATCTCTCTAAATTGATTTTCAAACTAAGGGACAGAACTAGGTTCAAACTAAAAAGAAAAATCCTAATTCAAACTGACTGGGTCGCGCGGGAAACGCTAACGGGCCGGCCCAGTGTCACTCCGCAGTGCGGGCTCAACTGACAGGGGGGTCCACCAGTCAGCGGCTCATAACGCATGAAGCGGTACGAGGCAATGTGGAGCGTTGGATTAGAGTGGGGATCAACGGCTGGGGATTGTCGTCAACGACGGACCTGTCGCCGGTGAGCTCTAACCCTAGCGGCTCGGTGGGGTGCATAGGGAGCGTACCAGGGCTCTACCGACGACGGCGAGGCGGGCAAACGGACTGGTGGTCGACGGCGAGCTCAGGGACGGTCGAGGCAGCTCCGGGGTTGGTCGCAATCAGCAGCGCCCTTCTCCTCTAGAGGTGGCCTGCTCCGGTGCAATTCTGGCGAACTGCTGCTCCCCTTGCTCCGACTAGAGGTGTGGGACGATCAGTGAGGTGAGGGGAGTTGAGTGGTGTGCTGCAAATGGCTGGGGGTGCCCTCCTTTTATAGGCTCAACAGCGGGACAACACGACATGGCTAGGCGATGGTGGCGACATGGCTACGGGCTGCTGGCAGCATGGCTGCGGGCGGCGATCGATGCGCGGTCTCCTGGTGGTGCTCTACGACTTTAATGCGGGCTTAGGGGCGGTAGTATGCGATCGGGCGGAGCTGGCGCTCTGAGCGGCAGGGATGGCGGCTTCAATGGCGAGCAGTGGCTATGAGGCATTGGACGGCGAATGGGGGTGTCTGGCGTGCTCCCTGGGTCGTGGCGACGCGGTGGGCGCGGGCTGCGGTTGAGCGGTGGCTTGTGCATGTGTGTCGGGCGTGGCGCTCTGGCGCGTGCTCAGCATGGCGCAGTCGAACTGGGCGCGGGGGTTTGGCGGTGGTCCCTGGTCTGGCCTAGCTTAGGGAGGGGACAGAGGGTGGTGGTGAGGTGCTGGCTAGATGCTAGACATGGCGAAAGAGAGGGAGGTGGTCTGCTGGGGTGAGGGCATGGTCGGCCGGCCAGCAGGTGGTCGGCTTGGCATTGCCATGCCACTAGGGGATAGGGGATGGGGTAGTTAGGCCCTGGTTAGATCAAGAGGGGACAGTGGGGTTAAATGGGGATCAAATAGGGGCAAAACCCTGTGCAGAACAGTAAGCTAGGTTTAGAGTTAGATTCTTGCCTGCCAAGTGTTTGATGAAATGGCCGCAAGAAAATTATTTTTGAATTTTGCAAAGATTTTTGGTGGGTGTGCTAATACTAAGCTTGAGACTTTGTGGGTGCTTGTATTTTGAAAATTGAGCTTGTTTGAGTGGTTTTTGAAATAGTGGGATCTTCAGATATGATATAGATTCAATTTTGAAATGCCAATTAAATATAGTGTTTGAAAGTTTTTGGAAGATCACAAAGTGGGCCTTGGTACCTCATTATGTGAACTAGAAAGTGGTGTAAAGATCCACAAATGTTTCTGTTAAGTTTTGAGTACTAGGAATAGCCAAAGTAGGCATGATAGTTAATTTGGCCAAAATGACCATTCACTTCATTTATTCATTTTGAGTTGTTTTTCTTTGGGAATTGTTTGGGAATGATTTAGATGATGTTTATTTCACCTAATAATCATTTTACAAGCAATGGATCACAGAACCATGGCAATTCAGACCAACTCCTAATTTAAATGCACACACAGATGAATGCTTTCATATTTTGAAATGGAAAAGTTTTTGTTAACCCTAATTTTGATGATTTGGATCTTGATTAGCTTGGATTAAAGTTTTGGGATGTTACAAATGCGTGAGTAGTTCATCCTTGGACTACGGGTCCATGTAGTAGCTAGATGGTTTGTTCTTCTCCTTTGTGCTTTCATGTCTAGATCTTGTGAGATCCATTCATGATCAAGATCATCTATTTGTAATCCTACATGCTGTGTTTGCGGGGATCCGATGGATATTGAGATGCTATTTTAGATTGATTATTGATTCTATCATGTCTTTGTTATTTGTGATCTTGCATGCTTTCGGTTGTTAGTAGCTATCTTGGCCAAGTAGATGCTAGCAACTCCAAGAGTTAGTATTTATGCTCGATAGTGGGTTCATGCCTCTAGTAATCTAGGGAAGTGACAGAAATCTCTAAGGTACTAGATGTGCTGTTGCTACTAGGGAGAAAACAACAATCCTTTGTTCATAGAATAATCCTTACACGCAATGCGTAATGCAATTATCTGTTGTTTGCAACTTAATACTGGAGGGGGTTCGGATGATAACCTGAAGGTGGATTATTAGTCATAGACGTAGTTGGATTACGGTCTATGTATAATGTTGTAATTCCCAATCAAATCTCAAAGGAGTCAAGATGTTTAGTATATGCTTGTATGCTTTCTCGATGTTTATCAATTGCCCTGCTGTAATTTGTTCACCCAACATGTTATCTATCTTAAGGAGAGCCACCACTAGTGAACTATGGACCCCGGTCCTTTCTTTTACCATCAATCTACAACTATTTACTGCTTTCTGTTTACTTTCTACAAACTATTACTTTCTTCCACACAATATGTTTAATCCTTTGTTTTCAGCAAAACCGGTGAGATTGACAACCTCACTATAAGTTGGGGGCAAAGTTCTATGGTTGTGTTGTACAGGTTTCCACGTTGCTGCTAGCACCGGTAGTGCGCCCTGCCAAAGGCTAGCTAGCAACACCTTAGAGGTGTTTCCTTGCTCCTACTGGTTCGATAACCTTGGTTTCATAACTGAGGGAAACTTATTGTTGTGCTCATCATACCTTCCTCTTGGGGTTCCCCAACGAGCTCGTTATTACACGAGTGAGCAAGTACTTTTCTGGCACCATTGTCGGGGAGTCAAGTACATCTTCACAATGGGAGTCCCTCATAAACAATCTCTTTACTTTGTTGTTTTTGTTTTGCTTAGTTTATTTCTGCTTTGTTTGCTTGTTTATTTATCAAAAACACAAAAAAATTAGTTTTACTAGTTTGCTTTGTTTATTAAAAACACACAAAAAATTAAGTCTTTCTATAGTTGTTACCTCTTTCTTAGCTCACGATGTTGATCCCTAAATTCACCTTGAAAGACCTTTCAATAGGAAGTGGCTCCATAATTGGAAACGATAATGTTGAAGAATTCTTTAATCATGTTAGTAAGCACGAGGATATTGAGGATAGATCCCTTGCAGAACTTGCTCCAAATTATGAAATTGCTGCAGCTTCTTTGGTTCACATGTTGGAAGCTAGGTTTGTTAACCTTAACCCCTTAATGCAAGTAATGTTTCTTAAACTTAAAGAAATTGAGGACCCTGAAAAGAGAGATTTTATTCTACAAACTTTGCTTAAAGAATTCTATGATGTTGCCAAGGAAGCTAGAAAAGTCTTTGAACGTTTTAATATGCTAGGCTCATGTGTAGATGTTGTTGGTGCACAAGAAAAAATGAACAAAACCGAACCAAATGGGGGAGGAAACTAAGATACCAATACCTTTCAAACTTGTAGCAATGCATGAAGCTATAGAAAAGAATATTAATTGGATTGTTCCTTAAAACCCATTTGATGAAAGTAGTGAACCCAAAAGAATTGGGAAAGGATCCTATAGAACTTATTTGGATGAGATACCTTGCCTTGTGGAAGATATTTCTAGTATTAATCTTAATGCTTCTTCATTTGAGAACACTTGATTCTTTTTCTTGCTTCTTATGCCTAACTTAAAGGCGTTAAAGAAAAGTACTTATTGGGAGATAACCCAAAAGTTTTAGATGACTCTTGGAAGTTATTACCTCTGTAATAACCGCTCCTTATCCTTTTTATTTGCTTTTTGTGCCAAGAGTAACCTCTAATGAGAGAGAAGTAATGATTGGGAAAGTTGTTGTCCCGAAACAGATTTCTGTGCTTCACCGTAAAAATTCATGTAAAATCTCTGTACGTTGTTTTGAGGCGTGCATTTTTGTTCTTCTGCCCCAGGTTGTTATATAACTTTTTGTTAGTTCAGTACTTTTTGATTTGAGCAACATAAGGTCTTTGAAAAAATTGGTTTTTACCTGCTGGTCTATTTTGACAGATTTCTGTCATTATTTGCATTTGCTTCTTGTTGGTTCCTTTTTTAGTTCTTTTGGGGAATTGAGATTTTTGAGGGAAGTACTACAGTAGCTTGTGTTCTAATGGAAGATTTACTTGTGTTGAAACTGAACCCAAAGACTTATTATCTTGAGTGCACTAATGTTGCTAATAAAGAATGTGTGAAGTTTTGTATGAAGGAAAAATTTCAGGTGTATGGAGAGAATGATGCAATGAGATGAAGAATGGACTAAAGCTCAAGCTTAGGGATGCCACCCCGTGTCACCCCAAGAAATATCCAAGAAGTACGAGTGTCAAAGCTTGGGGATGCCCAAGGCATCCCCTTCTTCATCAATAAAAATTCTAGGTTTCTTCCAAACACTTCATTTTTATTATTTCATGCACAGTTGTGTTGTTCTTGGAGCGTCTTCGCTTTTTTGTTTTTGGTTTTCATTTGCTTGGTTTTATTAGTTTGCTGAATAAATTGGTTGGACCCCCTCTTTCATACATTGGTTTTCAAATAGTTTGGTTTGGATTGGAATAGAGTAGAAAAAGTTCATGCTCAAGTGGTAAAAGGAGCTTGTTTTTGACTGTGGCCTATGCTTTGTCATGCCATGCTTGATATTGTTTTGTCTTTATGCTTAGTTATCTTTGTTGTAGCATGACATGTTATAAACAATTGAGATTTCTCAATGTGCCTTTGAAAGAATCATGCATTGTTTTAGCATATTAAAGCATAATTTGTGGTATTCTCCTTTGATGCTTTATTTGGGTTGACTTGGCGCATGCTCACACCATGTTATGACTATCCCAAGTCACCATAGCCTTTATGCTCCTTTAGTTTTCGACTTGTAGTATCACTTTATGCTTTGATTAATGATGTTTTGTCGCTCTGCATTATTATGGCCATTATTGCTCTCTTAGTTGGTCGCTCCTAGTCTTTTGCTAGCCTCCATAACCAAGTATGAGTTCCACTCATGCATCCAATTCCTAAAACCAAGTTATTCCAAAGAGTCCACCATACCTACCTATTAGAATTTTCTATTCCAAGTATATTCATGTTTTTATCTACCTTCCGAATTAAACTTGTTATGAGGAAACTAGTGATTAAAGCTCTCACGAACTTGATGGCACACTTTACTTTCATGCACTTAATAAACTTGAACCATTGCATCCATCTTTGTTGCGTATATGCTTGCGCTTTATAAGTTGAAGTTAGCAGAACCATGTATCATGGGGAATGCTTTTAGCATTGAACTTGTACATTGTACCTAGTTGATATCATGTTCGTTTGCTTATGGATCCCGGTGGTGTGAAATAAAAGGGGAACTTGTAAGGTCATGGAGTTTGTATTTATGTTAGAGAAACGCCTAGGCTGCTAGCCTAAGCCATGCCTAATCATGGTGGACACTTGCAGCATAACCATAATGAGCACTCTATGAAGCATCCTCAATAAAAACCTATGCAAATAGCAAATAAAAAGATCGCTGAGATTCTCATTGTCTGCTTGCCTTGTCATTTTGATTATGGGATAGCTCCTGTATCACATGCAAGGGGTACCCCGTTGGCGATTCTCTATGATACATATATACTTACAATGACAAGAGCTTACTTGTGACTAAAGTTGAGTAGCATGAGGTTCGGTCTTCATAACTAAGGGGCATGAGATTTCAGCTTATAACTTGTCAAGCATATCCTCTTAGTTGTGTCACTTTAACCTTAATCACATAAAGATGCTTATCATAGGGAGAATGAGAGCTAAAAGCTAATAAGTACCATAATTTTTGGAAGCTCTTTATGAAACTTGAATCCCTACTTCCTTTTATCAAGGCCTTTCTTCCACTTTTATATTGAGTCTCCACCTTCTATCTTTATGCACCTAATTTGAGAGCATAGTGGCCATTCTTAGTTCTATGTGCATTGTCCCAAGACATGTTGATTGATGCATAATTTTGATATTGCTTGTTATTAAACTATTTGTATCTAGTCACTCTTATGAACTTTGAAGGTGTCCTATGCATTTATGTTCGCTACTCTATGAGGGACAACCTGAATGCCACCATGCTATGTTTTATTTACGTGAAACAAACAAATGTCTTGCAAAGCATTGTTATTCATGAATCTTTTGGTTGTGCCTTTTCATGTTACAACATAGTTGCTATGTCTTATTGTTAGAACTTTGTCTTTCATGCTATGTTGAAGTACTATGATCCCAGCTATCAATCTTTTACAAATATTTTGATCAAGTTTATGATGGTGCATGTCACCTCAAAAATTATTCTTTCTTTTTATCACTTACCTACTCGAGGTCGAGCAGGAGATAAGCTTGGGGATGTTGATACGTTGCTAACGTATCCATAATTTTTGATGTTCCATGCTTGGTTTCAACTACTTTTTATGTTTTGTCCACACTTTGGAGTACTTTTTATACACTTTTTTGGACTAACCTATTAACAAGATGCCACAGTGCCAGCTTCCTGTTTTCTGCTGTTTTGGTTCCAGGAAAGTTAGAAAATGAATATTCTCGGAATTGGACGGGACAAAAGCCAAAGTCAGTTTTTCACTGAGGGGGACACGGAGCCAGAATACGAGACACAGAGGGGCCAGGGGGCGGCCACGCGGCCAGGCCTAGCCCGCGCTAGGGGGTGATGCGGCCACCCAGGGACCCCCTCGGCCTCCCCTTTTGCCTATAAGATGCCTCCAATACAGAAACCCTAAGGACCCGATCAAAATTCCACAAAATACTCTGTAGTCGTCGTCATCTCCATCCCTAGATCAAGAGGGATCTGAAGCTCTTCCCGGCACCCTGCCGGAGGGAAGAATTCACCCTGGAGGCCTTCTTCATCATCATTCAAGCCTCCGGTGTGATGCGTGAGTAGTTCATCCTTGGACTACGGGTCCATGTAGTAGCTAGATGGTTGGTTCTTCTCCGTTGTGCTTTCATGTCTAGATCTTTTGAGCTCCATTCATGATCAAGATCATTTATTTGTAATCCTACATGTTGTGTTTGCGGGGATCCGATGGATATTGAGATGCTATTTCAGATTGATTATTGATTCTATCATGCCTTTGTTATTTGTGATCTTCCATGCTTTCCGTTGTTAGTAGCTATCTTGGCCAAGTAGATGCTAGCATTTCCAAGAGTTAGTATTTATGCTCGATAGTAGGTTCATTCCTCTAGTAATCTGGGGAAGTGACTGAAATCTCTAAGGTACTAGCTGTGCTGTTGCTACTAGGGAGAAAACAACAATCCTTTGTTCATAGAACAATCATATTGTTTACTTTACACACAATGCGTAATGCAATTATCTGTTGCTTGCAACTTAATACTGGAGGGGGTTTGGATGATAACTTGAAGGTGGATTATTAGTCATAGATACAGTGTGATTACGGTATATCTATAATGTTGTAATGCCCAATCAAATCTCAAAGGAGTCAAGATGTTTAGTATATGCTTGTATGCTTTCTCGATGTTTGTCAATTGCCCCTATGTAATTTGTTCACCCAACATGTTATCTATCTTAAGGAGAGCCACCACTAGTGAACTATGGACCCCGGTCCTTTCTTTTACCATCAATCTACAACTGTTTACTACTTTCTGTTTACTTTCTGCAAACTATTACTTTCTTCCACACAATACGTTTAATCCTTTGTTTTCAGCAAAACCGGTGAGATTGCAAACGTCACTGTAAGTTGGGGGCAAAGTTCTGTGGTTGTGTTGTGCAGGTTTCCATGTTGCTGCTAGCATCGGTAGTGCGCGCTGCCAAAGGCTAGCTAGCAACACCTTGGAGGTGTTTCCTTGCTCCTACTGGTTCGATAACCTTGGTTTCATAACTGAGGGAAACTTACTGCTGTGCTCATCATACCTTCCTCTTGGGGTTCCCCAACGAGCTCGTTATTACACAAGTCAGCACTATGCTATAAGATTGGAGTCATGAAATTTCTTGAGGCGAGTTGCACCGCAAGATTTGGCCATACACATACCATGTAGCAAGGCCTCATACTCTACTTCATTGCTGGACGCGTTTGCGAAGCTCATCCAAAGTACGTATCGCATTTTGTCGCCTTGTGGTGATACTTATATGACCCCTACCCCTGCTCCTTCTGTTCTTTTTGATCCATCAAAGTACATTGTCCATGCACGAGAGAGGTCAGGTGGTCCCGTGCATTGTAGTTCAGTCCATTTAGTGATAAAATCAGGTAGAACTTGTGATTTAATTGCTTTACGCTTCTCGTATGTGATATCTCAAGGGGAAATCTCAATGCCCCATAGAGAGACATGCCCACTTGCTTCGGGATTATTGAGGACATTGGACAAAGGTGCTTCATTAACCACTATAATCGGATGTTCCAAAAATAATGGCTTAACTTTTGTGTTGTCATAAATACTCCATATGCTAATTTTTGATAATGCGGGTACCTTTGCTTGGATGGTGAGAGAACTTCGCTCAAAAAATAAACTGGCCTCTTCCCTTCTTCGGGTCACTCTACGACCAGGATTGTGCTAACCACTTGATTTGTGGTGGCGATGTAAAGAAGTAGTGGCTCCTTCTCATGGGGAGACACGACGATTAGAGATGTCGAAAGTTTCCTTTTGAGATCCTCGAAGTCGTGCTGAGCTTATTCTGTCCATTCGAATTTGTCAAGTTTTCTCATAAGGGTGTATGGTAGTGCTTTTTCTCCCAAATGAGCAATGAAATGGCTGAGTGTTGCGACCCGCCCAGCCAGCTGCTGAACACCCTGGAGATTTGTTGTTTTTTCATTGTTAGAATCGCCTGTATTTTTTCTAGATTTGCTTCAATTCCTCTTGCTGAGAGGAAGTATCCGAGGAGTTGCCCTGCTGGGAATCCAAAGGAGCACTTCATCGGGTTCAGTTTGATGCAGAATTTGTTGAGGTTCTCGAATGATTATTGGAGATATTTGATAAGCGAAGACCCTTCCTTCGTTGTAACTATGACATCATCAATATATACTTGTACGTTTGTGCCAATTTGATTTACTAGACAGTTCTGCATCATCCGCTAATATGTTGCCCTGGAGCTTTTTAGGCCAAAGGGCATTGTTGTGTAGCAGACTACACTGTATGGCGTGATAAATTTTGTTTTATCTTGATTTTCCTCCTTCATCTGAATTTGATGATATCTTGAATATGCTTCCAGGAAAGAAAGACATTCGCGTCACACAGTTGCATCAATTATCTGATTGATTCACGGTAATGGGAACTGATCCTTTGGACAATGCTTGTTTAGTGCAGTGAAGTCTATGCACATCCGTAATTCTTTTATATTTTTCTTTGGGACGCATACTGGATTGGCAACCCACTCTTCTTTCTTTAATTCTTTGATAATTTGGCATCAGTAAGGTGATGGAGTTTTTTTCCAATGGCCTTACGTTTTGGCTCTATGAAGCGGCGTAGCGACTGTTTTACTGGCTTTGCTTTTGGATCCAAATTTAGTCCATGCTTAGTGAGTTCACTAGGAATCCTCGGCATGTCAGAAGGTAACCATGCAAAGATCTCCCAGTGCTCACGGAGGAACTCGATGAGCGCGCTTTCCTATGCGGGATCAAGATTGGGAGTCACAAATGTTGTCTTTTTTGGATCGGTAGGGTGGATCTTTACATCCTTTGTATATTTCACGGTGTCAAAGGCCTGATCGGGATTGACATGTACTATTGCCAGAGCTTCTATTGTTTCTGATGTTTTTAGATGTTCAAACTCAGTTGCCATTTCGAAGGTTCAGAAATTTTGTTGAACTCCTGATCGCATTTGTTGGATCGTGTGAAGCTCCCCTTTACTGTTATAATTCCTTTTGGCGCTGGCATTTTCATAACCAGGTATGCGTAATGGGGGACTGCCATGAATCGTGCAAAAGCTGGTTGTCCCAGGATCGTGTGATATTGTGATGGCCAGTCCATGACTTCAAACTCTAGCTCTACGTCAAGAAATATTTTACCTAGGGGAATTTCAGCTTTACCTGGTACTATGCCGTGGAAGGATGTTTCTATTAGCGCTAGATTTTCCAAAGAGTAGTTCATTGCTCTCAGTGTTTGGGCGTAGATCAACTTTATGCTGCTTCCTGCATCCATGAAAACTTTGGTCATATCGAATCCTCCCACTTGCGCTTCAACCATCAAGGCTGAATGACCCAGTCTTGGTACTCTGCTAAATGTGATTTGTTGTTCATACCAATGAAGATATTTGGGTGTGTCTGGTGGGGAATTCTCGGCCATGTTTACTTGTCGTGTGATTAGCTTCTGGATCCTATTAGATGGGCGCCCTTTCTAAATCATTAACATTGCTCCCTTTAAACTTGGGTATTCACCACCTTGATCTATTATGTTCTGCGGTTGCCCTACTGGCTGATTTACCGGTGGTGGCGGGGCATCGATGGCTAACGCGCCAGGTGTAGTGGCATATCCTCGACTTGCTACCTGAGTTGCCTTTGCGTTGCACACCTCTTGCATATTGCAGGGACCTTCCAACATTTGCATTGCAAACATGGGTGGTTCCCGAGCTCTTGGCTAGTATCGCTGCATTGATTGGCCCCCTCCGACGTCGTCCTGTTGGTGTGGTGCTCGCTATTGTAGTCGTCGTTCCTATGATTAACTTCTCCTAGAAAACTTGTTGCGACATAGCTTGGCCCCACATTTCTATCGTTGTTCTCCGTCTTCTGTCATTGCTGCGTTTGTCCCTATCATCTTCGGGTGAATGTGTTAGTTAGTTATGTAGCGCGTCCTCTCCATCAGCCCAACGATTTGCTATGTCCATTAACTGGGAGACTATTTTGGGTTTAACCCGTCCTATCTCTTCTATGAATTCTCAGCGGTGGAGGTCGTCATTAAAGGCGTTGATTGCTCTTTCGTCGGATATGGCTTCGGCTGAGTTCTTGATAATGTTCCATCTCTGAATGACAGCTCTTATTGATTCTCCATGCTTCTGTTTGCACGCCCATAACTTCCAGAGATGCAGGTTGTTCGAATGTGGAGTGGAAGTGTTGGATGAACTTGTCTTCAAGATCATTCTAGCTACTAATCGAATCTTCAGGTAGTTGTCTTAGCCATGATCATGCGGCACCAGTCAGGTGCAACAACAAACTTTGCATTGTTGTGGCTGTGGCGCGAACCTATAATTTGGCAGTGGCTAAGTAATCAGTTAGCCATGCTTCGGGTTGCTGTAGTCCATCGTATTTTTGGCGGTCATGCGGGAGTTTGAAGTCTTTTGGTACGGAAGCTTTGCGAATTCATTGGGTAAAACAACTGGCCCCGCATAACTTGTGGTCATCTTCACTATCATTGTTCCGGTATCTTCGGCTGCGGCTCTCATCCCTTGATCCATCATTCATGTGCTGCGTGTTGTCATTTCTTATGTTATTTCATGTTTTAGATCTTGAAAAGTGCACCCGATGTGGTGATCATGATCATCGGGTGTGCCCCACCCGCCGAGGGCTGCTACGATGTCATGGGGATCTGTTCGGTTGGTGCGTGATTCCTTGTTCTTCCTATGAAAGAGATGCTCCTACCATGCCGAGGTTCATTAAATCCGAGTGATGAAGGGCCGCACGGGGATCATCGGGTGCGGGTTGAGTTGTGAATAAGTATGTTTGCGCTGCCACGATTGCTGCTGGGGTTGTGTTTGCTTTGATGTTTCCTGCTTGATCTACTGATATGAATGATTCATCGAGGTCTTGAATTAACTCATTTCTTTCGGCTTTGGGGATGTTATTCAGTCAAGAGTTTCCTCTTCTTGCCGGTGCTCCTCCTATTATGCTTCCTGATGCTCTGGTAGAATTTAGTTGTGCCCGTCTTAGGCTGGATTCACCAGCTAGCTTTTTTCTTTCATCGATATGCCTTTGCATCCTTAGGAATTCTCTCTTTTTGTGATGAAGCAAGTATTGATATGCTAGAAAATCATCGTGTGTGGCATCGGCTGTCATTAGGACTGCACCCGAGATTGCTTCCCTTGCTCTTTGCCATGCTGCAGCTGGTAATCAAGAGTTCACCTCTCGCCTCCACGTGATCCGCCTCCTCCTACGGTTATGCGCTTGTCTATTGGGTCTCCTTCATTTTCGTGATTCCCTTCATTGCTATGGTTTCCCGCATTGTCATCTGATAGATTATCATCGGGATTAATAATAGAGTTACCATTACAGTCGTGTTGTGTCAAAGATTCTCCGTTGATCACGCACACTTGGTGGCGTGTTTTTATTTCCTAGGGTCGTCGTTGTTAGATCCGAAGGAGAAACTATTTAAGGGACCAGTGAAATCTAGCGGTTCCTGTTCTGGGTAGATTTCAGCCTTTCTGATTCCGAAATCGATACTTTCTTTATTTTCTTTGGGTTCTGCATTTTCTGAGCTTGATCTAGGCGGCGTGTTTGGCTGGTGCTTTGATCAAGAGGAGAGATTGTCATATAGACCATCACGGTCCTCTAGGTCTCCAGTGATTTCCTCGTTTTCTTTGGTTACTTCAGCTTGTGTCGGACCTCTGCGGAAGATCCGATAGATGACACAGCTATCACTGTAGGCACAATTTTCCTGACTGATGGTCCTAATGGAATCAGAGCTAAGAGGTGTGGTTCTTCTGGATTTTCTACTTGGAAGTGGAAATTTCCGATGATGAGATCGGATCCACCGTTGAAATCGGCGGGTACCAAAATAGGGGTGGGCGGGCGTGGATCTGCTTTCATTGGATTGTTGCTTGAAGAACATAGTTCAGCCGAATCCATGACTCTAGCATTCAGGTTTCCCACATACGACGCTAATTGATGAGGGGTAACCTCGACAATGCCCATGTTAATGGACTTAGGGTTTTGTGGAAAATAGAACACCGGGGATTTCGTCGGATATCAGGGAAACAAGGGAGTCAAAGTCGCACGAATACTTGATGAATTACACTATTACAAATTGCTTGGGGTTTTTTCTATTGTCCCCTCATAGGCTTCTCCCGTCCTATATATAATAGGCCATGTCTCAAAGATGTATGCGAATATGTTACATATGTATGATTACAACTCTAATACAATGTTGGTTCATAGTTTCTTTCCAAATACTACTAAAACTTCCATCGGATGCTCTGTTGGGCCATTAGCTTGAATCTTCATGGGCTATGAGACTTTATACAACTGGGGTAATAAATCATAAGCACCTGAGTAATCATACCCATGTCACTATCCATAAGGGAAAATGGATAATGAGTTTGACATACGTAGTGGAGCCTATCCATAAGCTCAAAAACTTAAAGGTGACCCTTGAGGGTAGTCCATAAGCATTAAAATATTATTATTAGGTATAAATAGTAATAGAAACAAATTCAAATCACAACAATGTGTGAGATGGCAGCTGGTCCTAGATTATGGAATAATTTGGCTAGATATATGGTGGTGAAATCAATTGGCTTATGTTGTACTAAGTGGATCTCACCTTAAGGATTGGTTTTTGCCAGCCAGTCTAGTAAATTTATACTAGTAGATTCAGAAAAAAGTCTAGTACGTACATTTCTTAGCGACATCTAGTAACGGCTCACGCTGTGCTTTCTCATAGTAGTAGTAGTAGCAGTAGTAGTCACACTGAATATACTTAGGCCTTGACGCATAATTATCACAAACGGTCACCAAAAGAGCGAACGACAAACTTAAATATAACCTAGGGCTTCTTTGGATAACAGGATTTAAAAACACAGGAATTTGACTGGGTCATAGGTACAAAACATTGCATTGCAAAATAGAGGAAATAGCTTTCTTTGGATCACAGGATTTCAAAACACATGATAACAGGGTTGCAGGTACAAAACAGAGGAAATCTATAGGCTTAAAGTCATTTCAATGAAACACAGGAAACACGCAGGAAAATTACCTCAATCCTACACGAATGAGTGTAAAAAAGTGGTTGTTAAAATTCCTATGGGATTGGGGTGTTGAAATGCAATCCATATGAATTTTGGAGGTATGATTCCTTTAATCCAAAGGGATTCCTTATGAAAAAAATCTTATGGGTCGAATTCTTCCAAAATTCCTTTGAAAATCCTTCGATCCAAAGAGGCCCTTAATCAAGATGTGGATGCTCACGGCAGATGAACACCTTCCGGCAGGAGGTGATGCGGTCATAGATTTTCATCTTAAACCCATCTGTAGTGACCTTGAACATAAGGCAATCACCCTCCTTCAACTCATGGAAAGCAGCAAAGGTAGCCCACTCTTTGTCCAGGACGATCTGGTCTTTGTTGTGGTTGGCATGGACAACCCACTCGCATTCCTCGCATGCTTGGACCACCACTAGTTTTGTGTAGGGGTGTCCCTTCACGTAAGGCTTGAAGTAAGTCGGGATGATAAGCATATACAAGTCATGCTAGACTAACTGGATGTAGAAGCTCCTAGGACAATGCGCGGTGGCATGGTGTCCGACCGACCTAGGGCATCTTCTTGGTTTGGCAGGACTAGCGACCGACCTGGCACCACTTGCCCTTGCCAAGGCCTCCACTCTCTTGCTCGGCAGCTTCAACTCCCTTGGTATGATGGGGAGAGCATCTTCATAGCCACCTGAAGCTGAAGCTGTCCGGTCAAGAATGTAGTCAATTTTGTTATTACAACTAGGTCGTCCTACATGAAAATTACCATTGGGTAATTCCTTTGGAATTACCAAAACACCAAAATGAATTTTATAAATTGACTAAAGATCACAATGCGTCATTGCACCATCAAAATTACCTAAACATCAAAAGATATCAGGTAAATTAAATTGCCTACAAAGCATAATGCATCATCAGAATCACCTAACCTGATGGGTCCTCAAAATTATCAGAATAGCTATTAGAAGGCATACCACTTAATTAGATTGATTAAACAGAACAATGCATAATCTGGATAGACAAAACAACATATATGTAGTTCACCATTAAAACTACCAAAATAGCACAAGGTATCATGTAATTAAATTTAATAAAGAGTGTCTGCATAATCAAAATTACCTAAACTAAAGGGTCATTGAAATAATCTGAACAACTAGAAGGCATATCATTTAATCCTAAATAGCAGAACACATATCAAAATGGACGAAACAACACAGTAAGGAGATAGGACAAAATGCATCATAAAAAGTTACCAAAACAACACAACGCATCATGGAAAATTCCTAAACAACACAATGCATCATCTAAGTACCAAAATAGAACCCTGCATCATCATCAACAATATTCCATAACTAGGCAGACCAACACAAAAGACAATTATCAAGAATATGACATATAAAGAATAGCACAAAAGACAATTATCAAGAATATGACATATAACTAAGCAGTTCAACAAAGGACCTGCATTACATGTTGTAAACATCTGAATAGATGCACATTGGATTTGGGTTAAAGCCCCAATCCTCCAGATCTAACCTTGTTGCAGTTGGGGGCACGAACTCGCAAATGGTTCGATGGGTTGAGTAGATGAACTGGGCGCCATTGACGAAGAACCAGCCATATACACCGAAGAAGAACAGACAATCGTGCATGAAGGGGGAGCCACTGATAGGAGTTTCACCGCATACACTCTGAAATTTGGCACATTGGGAATGAGAGTCCAACCTGCAGACAAAAAGGACGCGTCCACTGCTGCATGAGCATTCGGTCACAATGCACGCGGTGCTGGAGGGTTGGACGACCGCTCGGCGCGCGATGATGGTTTCGGCATGGCCGGCCGAAACCCCTAAGGGAAACATGTTGGGTTCGCAACATAGAATTTTTTTTCCTACGATGGGAACTATCGCCAAGATCTATCTATTAGATACAAGCAACGGGTGGATATCATCCATAGAGAACTTACCCTCGACATCAACAAAGCTTTGTTAACGAGATGGAACTCGTGGATGATGTAGTCATACACTTGCCGATCTCAAGATCGTGATGAAGTCCAGCAGGTCCGGCTCCAGCACGTCCATCAGATCCAGCTCTAGCAAGTCCAGCACCACCAAGTCCAGCACCGCAAAGTAGCAGTGCATGCATGATTGCATACATGTCCGGTATCCCGACAACCTTCGTCTCTCACTCCAGCAAAGCAGCATAAGCAGCAACTCCTTTCCAGATAAAGCCACCAAGAACATGTATCTCGCTAATCCGAGACCATCGGGAATAACTAAAGGGGGAGAGAGATCCTTCACGAGGAGGTGTGTGTTGTGAGGAGGAGAGGGGGGCCTTTTATAGTAAGAGGGGGGCATCTAAGGGCCATGGAGTGGAAGCCATGGTAGTGCCCCCACCTCTTCCATCATTCATGTGGTGGATGCTCCACTCACATAAATATGCCTCCACTCACACATCCACTCACATGCATTAAATTTCCACCAAAATTAACGGAAGCTCTCATTAAATAAAACTATTTTAATTATCTTATTCAGAATTTTTTTAATTACTTTAATTAACAAACATTCACATAAAACCCCCTGCAATATTTCAATATCGCATGCATAACCAGTTTCTACAATTTCACCCGAAACAATTCTGGTTTCCATCGAAATGATTCCAACGTTTCCTTAAATCTTTATCTGAAACATATTTGCTCCAAATGGGGTCGGTATCCCTTAAGTGTGTCACCCTAAAGTTCGCAAATAATGCAGACATGATCGAGACCCCTCTCCGATCAATAATCAGCAGCGGGACCTGGAGATCCGTACTGACTCCCACATATTCAACGATGACTCTTGTGATCGTGTGAACCTTTAACGTCGTAACAAAATCCCTCTGTCTCGTTATATATTACATGTCCGAGATTCAATCATCGCTATCCTAATACCAAGTTTGATCTCGTTACCGACATGCACTCATTTCTTGTTCCCGTGATATAACATTCTAGTGATCACATCACTTGCTTGCAAGCTATTCTCAATGTGATATCACTGAGAGGGCCTAGAGTATATCTATCCGTCATCGGGATGACAAATCCCACTCTTGATCCATGAGCCTCAACATAAAACCTTTGGAGTATCTGAACCCACCTTTAAATTCACCCTCTTACGGTGTGATGTTTAATGCTATCAAGTCACTCTTCCGATGTTAGCAATTAACATGATCTCATGGTCTAAGGACTAAGACTACTTCGTATGATGTTATATCAATATAAACATAATGACTTTGATCGTAATGCTTTAGTTCAGATGAATGTTCATCGCATCATTTCACCAATGTTGTGACCTCGTTATTAACAACATCCAATGTCCATGATCAGGAAAACTTGATCATCTTGTTAATCAACGAGCTAGTTTATATGAGAGGCATTACTAGGAACTTTGTATTTTGTTTATTAAACACACATGTATTAATGTTTCCAATTAATACAATTATACCATACAAAATAAACATTTATCATAAACATGGAATAAGATAATAACCACTTTATTATTGCCTCTCGGGCATATTACCATCACAACATACACCTCATCTTGGGCACGACCCACGCCATGCGAAAGGCGAAGGATGTTTCAGAAAAGGCGTTGCGGTCGGTGGTATCAATCAAGCCACCTAAAACTCCAAAGCAGAGCTTGAATACGACCCTAGCTTAACCACAGACAAAGGTTTTGGCATTGGTTTCATCGAATCAACGACTAGTTTAATGACTGATAGTTGAGAGGTGAATGTGGGAATGTGATAGCGAGAGAGGGAATGGTGGGGAAGGAGTTAGATAATGGGAGTAGGTAACCCTCTATCCACTTTAGTAGTACCGGACTACAAAAATAGAACTACATTTCACATATCATCATTTTTTGACAAACTAGTCCATTTCTTTGAACCGACTAAAATAGTGGGTACCCTTTAGGTTTCAAACGTCCATCTGGTACCTATTTTGCTAGTAGTAAGTATAGTACAATACTTTGTATACCATCCATGGTAGTATAAAACATTTTTTACATAGAGGAAATTGCACGATCCACCATCTTTTCATCACACTTTTGCACAAAGGACTTGGTGGATGTCATTTTTGCACATTTTCATAGTTTTTGGCCTAATATGTACAAATTTGGCCAGTTAGTCATGTAATGATCGATTTAACCTCATTGGTAGCAATACTGACAAGTGGTCCCCAAATGTCATTGCTCCCATTCACACACAAAGATTGAGTGATGCTAAAAACTGGATACTAATGATATTTATCACCCAAAAATACTTTTTGGGTGCATGTAGCTAGGATGTAAGAGACTTATTTCATATGAAACATCAATGTTTACACAAAGGTACCAAAATATTTGTCTATCACACATTGAATTTGTGAAGGATTTATTTGGTCATAATAAACTTGTTTTTGAACATAACTTATTTGTACATAAGATTTGACATTTCACTCACATAACCAATGTCCATCGAACGAACGATATATGTCTATTTATTACACCTCACACAAAAAGCACCCTGATTTATCATAAAATTTAAGAGGATAATTATTTTTGCGTGATTTATTTTCTTGAGAGAAAGCACGGTGAATATGGCTCGGAATGCCACAAGCCTAGTTTCCAGAAAAAGTTTATACATGTTTCACTTACGATTATGAAGTTTTTTGACTTCTCAAGGTTTCCTAGCAAACTTCACACTCTTACACTAATTTAAGCTGATTTATCAATGTTAGATAAAATTTGAACTACGAGTAAGTAGTAGATTGCTCTTAAAGTTATACAAGTATCTTTTGAAGGTACCCACCCAGGCTGTCAATATATCAAAAACCAATGAATTTGTTGAAATCATCTTCTTGCTAAGAATTTGCATGTACAAAATTTGACTTTTATTTGAAAACAATAAAAAAAATTACATGATGTACTTTGACATGTACTACTTGCTCTGAAAAATGATTATTATGAAGATAGTTCACATCATTTAAAAAACAAACTAATTGAAAATATGGCATGCCATGTATGAACATCCTTAGGCTTCAAGCCGAAGGACAAGCTAAATGGCCTTATATATGTACAACATACTTTATGGTAATGTTCCCATATTTGATAGATGAGTGCATCTTTGCATGGCGAACAATAATGCTACCAGTACTAGGAGTTTCCAAAATTTAGGAACAAAAAAATCATTTTTCATATTTGAACTACAAGTAAACGTGATAGAATGCTCTTAAAAAGTAACAAGCATCCTTTGAGTCTTTATGGTACCGAGGCGGTTAATACTTCAAAAACCAACGAGAGTTCTATAGGATTAAAGTTCTTGCTATGAATATGCTTGTTGAATTTTTTTTTGAAACTCTTGACAATAGGTGTTGTCCTACTATCTTTATATAACTTTAGGATTCCCCAAGCTGGGGAAGCCTAGAAAGGTTACATGTGTTCCTGAAACTGATACAGGGGGTATAGGGAGCAAAAAGGAGTAAGGGAAAGAGCTACAAAGAATTACAAGTATTGTGTATCTCCTGATGATATTCAGGTTTAGTCCTATGCACCAGTAGCCTAAAGTTCTGCTGAAATCTATCCTTCCATGAGTCAACAGAGGGAGTAATATTGTTAAAGCACAGGTCATTCATCTCTTTCCAGATGCTCCAAGTTGCTACAATAACAATTTCCATAAACAACTTGCTTGTAGAATCCTTTTCCCTCTTTTGATGATATGCAGATGATCCCCATTGTAATCCCAGTACATAGCAAGAGCCGGCCAACATTTTTTGCTGAAAGAGCAGCCGAAGAAGAGGTGTTCCATAGTTTCCACAAAGTTATTGTTACATATTAGACGGTCATAAGTAGAAACACTATTGTAGTGTCTATGTTTGAGCATGATTTTAGTATTCAATCTGTCAGAGATTAATAACTAGCAGATTTTTTTAACTTTGGTGTACATTTGCTCTTCCATAACCAGTTGAAAGAAATGTGGGTTTCCATCTCTCTGAAGCAGAATTGATAGAATGCTCTAGCCTGATAGTTCTCTAATCCCCAATTGTAACTCCAGATATCCTTTATAGAGTCGGTAATTTCTACATTTCTGACTTTTTGCCGCAATTCTTTCAGTTCATCCATAGCTTGAGGCGAAATCGTAAAGAAAAATTTGTGGCAAGGTCAGGGCCACTAAGAAATTCTGCCACCGAAGAGTCCTCTTTAGATGTAAAAGAGAAGGCTCTAGGGAACATTTCAGCTACCACCCCTTCCAACCAGTTATCCTTCCACATCAAAACTATGTTCCTAGTTTTAACAGTACAATGAGTAATCCCTCTGTAAATTGGGAAAAGTTTAACAATATCCTTCCACTAGAAAGATCCACATGGTTCAGAAGCATGTGGAATTTTCCCAATATAATATGTGCTCTAGATTAAAGATACCCAAGGGATGTCTATTTTGTTGTAAAACTTATGTAGAAACTTCAGAAGCAGTGCATCATTCTATATTTTAAGATTTAGAACACCCATACCTCCTTTGTTCTTTGGTCTAATTTGATCCTCAGTAGGTATGAACAAAAATAATGAAAACCCGAAAAAAGAAGACTTCTTCATGTCGTCCTCTTGCGTGTACTACTGTTTGCAATGAAAAATAATTAATAACCATGAGACATCATAAATTGCGAAAAAATAGTTACACAATATATGGCCCTCAGTGTATGAACATTCTTGGGTTTCAAGCCGAACGACAAAGGTAACAACCATATGCACACCATATTGTATTGTAATGTTCCCATATTCGGTAGATGTGCATATTGGCAAGGTGAAAATTGGTGGAAACCACAGTTTCCTTCTTATAGAAACAATAAAATATTTTAGTTTTCAAAGCGACAAGATTTTTCTATAAGCAAGTACGAAGAAAAATGGCTCAGAGTAGCACGGCAACAACCCTAGTTTTCAGACAAAGCGTGGACCTTGATACACCTATGATTGATTACCAAGTTTTATGAGTTCTCAAGCATCCTAGCCAACTGTTTTCCTTGCTTAATTTTAGGGTGCTTCGTGCTAAATGGATGGAAATCGATGTAATTTTACCTTTTTAGGTCCTTGATGTAAAATGTACTCGCAACGCCCGTGTAAAATTTGAACATATTTAAGATTGTTTGTTGTAAATGAGTATGAACATTCTTCGAGTTTCAAACCAAATGACCAAGGTCATGGCCATACCTACATCATACTTTATGCTGATGATTCATGATCACATATCCAAGAATTTGCATGCCGCCAAATTAGGCCATATTTTGAAAACAAACAAAGAGGAAGTAGTATGAAGAGTATGGCTCGATTAGCTTCTCTCTCGAGGATCCAAACTTGACTACTTTCCCTGATTAAATTTAGGGTGCTTCATGCTAAATGTATGGAGGACCTGGATGTAATTTCCCCACTTTTTAGGTCCTTGATGTAAAATATACTCTCATCACCTGTGTAAAATTCAAACCTAAAAGCAAGTGGTAAAATTTAAACGTATTTAAGATTATTAGTTATCGATGAGTATAAACATTCTTGGGTTTCAAGACGAACGACCAAGGTCATGGCCATATCTACATCATACTTTATGCTAATGATTCATGATCCCATATCCAAGAATTTGCATCCCACCAAATTTGGCCATACTTTGAAACAAACGAAAAGGAAGCAGTATGGAGAGTATGGCTCGGTCAGGTTCTCTCTCGAGAAGGAGCTGAACCTAAATATTTTCCTTTGCTTAATTTTAAGGTGCTTTGTTCTAAATTTATGTACCTTGATGTAATTTCCCACCTTTTTAGGTCCTTGATGTAAAATGTACTCCCACCGTCCATGTAAAATTCGAACATAAAAGCAAGTGGTAAAATTTAAACGTATTTAAGCTTATTAGTTGTCGATGAGTATGAACATTCGTGCATTTCAAGCCGAATGACCAAGGTCATGGACATATCTACGTCATACTTTATGTTGATGATGATCCCATGTCCAAGAATTTGCATGCCGCTAAATTTGGCCATATATTTTGAAAACAAATGAAGAGAAAGCAATATGAAGAGTATGGCTCGATCTGCTGTTCTCTCGAGAAGGAGATGGACCCAACTATTTCCCTTGCTTAATTTAGGGTGCTTCATGTTAAATGTAAGGACCTCGATGTAATTTTCTCCTTTTTAGGTCCTTGATGTAAATTGTACTCCCACCATCCGTGATGTTCCCGTATTTGGGAGTAAATGGGTGAATCATGGCATGGTAACAATGTTGCCACTCAGAGTTTCCAACCATTAGGAAAAGAAAAAAAATCAATTTCCCAAGTGACAGGAGTGTATTTTCTGTAAAGAAAGTATGAAGAATATGTATTTTCTTTAGAAAAAACAAAGATAAAGAAGAGAAACTATGAGCATGGACGAGGAAGCTCGAGAGAGCGGTGAAGTGGAGGAGTTAAAGACGGTGCGATATCACATCAAAGTTGTGATGGCTTCCTTCAATGAGGTACATGGTACAGTCACCTAGTAGTACTAGTAGTACGAAACTTATAGTAAATTTCAGGACCTTTACTATATATGCATGCAAAACAAATTGTATTTTCTCTCTCCTTCAATGCCTCATCACCCCGGGCTCGCTGATCTCTCCCTCGTCCAAAATGTAGCGCTGTGCACGTGTGTCGACCTACCTTGTCGGCGGCTCCGTGTTAGTATCAGGTGTGTTGCGTTGGTGTGCATAAGAAGGAAACATTTTGGGGCTTGGCGGCAAAAGGTATTGTACTCATACTATTACAATTAGAGCATTATTTCAACTTTCCCAATTTCAAAACTTTCACTTCATTCCCAAACATTCAGAGGAAATGTTATTCAAAAGATAGTGTGCACAAGGGATTTTTTATATTGTATGCAATATGTCCCATCGCATTCTATGCACTCTATTATGATCTGGCCAGCTTTACCACTACTCCGTAGTACTCCATTCTCATTCCATTTCACACCCTGCAAAGAGGAAGCCACCAAGCGCAACCACAACGCACTGGTTTGAAAGTGGTACAGTAGGAGTAGTACGAAGGGTATGGCTCAGCCGCTCGCTCAAGAAGGACCCTGACCCGACTTATTTTCATTGCTTATTTTAGGGCCCTTTGTGCTAAATGTATGGACCTCTATGTAATTTTCTATTTTTTGAGGTATTTGATGTAAACTGTACTCCCACCGACCTTCTCAAATTTTAACTAAAAGTAAGCGCAATAAATTGCTCTTAAAATTTTTGAAAAATCTTTTGAAGCTAAGTAGGAATTCGGTACATCGAAAACCACCAAAAGTTCTGAAAAATTCATGTTCTTGCTATGAATCCGCTTACCGACAAAGTTGACATGGGTTTGATAACATTTCAAATAAAGAATAAAAAGTAAAATATATTTTGTGGAGTCATGTTACATGTATCTAGAAACACCGTTATAAAAACTTCAATACAAACATTATTATTTATTCTTTGGTTTTGATAATAGTTTATGTTGATGATCCCATATCCAAGAATTTGCATCCGCCAAATTTAGCCATATTTTGAAAACAAACAAAGAAGAGGTAGTATGAAGGGTATGGATCGATCACCATCTCTCTCAAGAAGGAGCCAAACCTAACTGTTCTCCTTGCTTAATTTTAGGGTGCTTTATGCTAAATGTATGGATGTCGATGTAATTTTACCTTTTTTGGGTCCTCGACGTAAAATGTACTCCCATGGTCCGTGTAAAAGTCGAACCTAAAAGCAAGTGGTAAAATTTAAACGTATTTAAGATTATTAGTTGTCAATGAGTATGAACATACTTGCATTTCAAGCCGAACAACCAAGGTCATAGCCATATCTACATAAGAATTTATGCTAATGATTTATGATCCCATATCCATGAATTTTCATGCCGCCAAATTTGGCCATATTTTGAAAACAAATGAAGAGGAAGTAGTATGAAGAGTATGGCTCGATCAGCTTATCTCTCGAGAAGGAGCCAAAACTGACTGTTTTCCTTGCTTCATTTTAGGGTGCTTCATTCTAAATGTATGGATGTCGATGTAATTTTACCTTTTTTGGGTCCTTGATGTAAAATGTAATCCCACCGTCCGTGTTAAATTCGAACCTAAAAGCAAGTGGTAACATTTAATCGTATTTAAGATTATTAGTTGTCAATGAGTGTGAGCATTCTTGCATTTCAAGCCGAACAACCAAGGTCATGTCCATATCTATATCATAGTTTATGCTGATGATGATCACATATCCAAGAATTTCATAATGACAAAATTGGACATATTTTGAAAAAAACGAAGAGGAAGTACTATGAAGAGTATGGCTCGATCAGCTATTCTCTCGAGAAGGAGCCAAACCCGAATGTTTTATTTGCTTAATATTAGGGACCTTCGTGCTAAATGTGTCAACCTCGATGTAATTTTCCCCATTTTTAGGTCCATGATGTAAAATGTATTCCCACTGTCCATGTAAAATTCCAACCTAAAAGTTAGTGCTAAAATTTAAACAAATTTAAGGTTAGTTGTGAATGAGTATGAACAATCTTGGATTTCAAGCCAAACGACCAAGGCCATGGCCATATCAACATCATACTTTATGCCGATGATTCATGATCCCATATCCAAGAAATTGCATTCCGCCAAATTTGGCCATATTTTGAAAACAAATGAACAAGAAGTAGTATGAAGAGTATGGCTCGATCATCTTCTCTCTCGATAAGGATCCAAACCTGATTGTTTTCCTTGATTAATTTTATGGTGCTTCATGCTGAATGTATGGATGTCGATGTAATTTTACCCTTTTAGGTCCTTGGTGTAAAATGTACTCCCATCGTCAATGTTAAATTCGAATCTAAAAGCAATTGGTAAAATTTAAAGGTATTTAGGATTATTAGTGGTCATTGAGTATGAACATTCTTGCATTTCAAGCCGAATTACCAAGGTCATGGCCATATCTACATCATACTGTATGGTGATGATGGTCACATATCCAAGAATTTCATACCGCCAAATTTGGCCATATTTTGAAAACAAACGAAGAGGAAGTACTATGAAGAGTATGGCTCGATCAACTACACTCTCGATAAGGAGTGGAACCCAACTATTTTATTTGCTTAATTTTAGGGTACTTTGTGCTAAATGAATGGACCTCGATGTAATTTCCCCCTTTTTAGGTCCTTAATGTAAAACGTACTCCCATCGTCCGTGTAAAATTCGAACCTAAAAGTTAGTGGTAAAATTTAAATCAATTTTAAGGTTAGTTTTGAATGAGTATGAAAATTCTTGGATTTCAAGCCAAACGACCAGGGTCATGGCCATATCTACATCATACTTTATGCTAATGATCATACCACATCCAAGAATTTGCATGCCGCCAAATTTGGCCATATATTTTGGAAACAAACAAAGAGAAGTAGTGTGTAGTGTATGCCACGATCAACTTCTCTCTCGAGAAGGTGCCAAACCCGACTATTTTTCTTGCTTAATTTTATGGTGCGTCATGCTAAATGTATGGACCTTAATGTAATTTCCCCCTTTTTAGGTCTTTGATGCAAATTCAACTCCCATCATCCATGTAAAATTCAAACCTAAAAGTAAGTGGTAAAATTTAAACATATTTAAGCTTAGTTGTCAATGAGTATGAATATTCTTGGTTTTCAAGCTAAACGACCAAGGTCGTGGCCATATCTACATCATACTTTAAGCTGATGATTCATGATACCATATCCAAGAATTAGCATGCCACGAAAATTAGCCCATATTTGCAAAACAAACAAAGATGAAGTAGTACGATGAGTACGGCTCAACTAGCTTCTCTCCCGAGATGGATCCAAACCTAACTTTTTCCTTTCTTAATTTTACGGTGCTTGGTGCTAAATGTGTGGACTTCGATGTAATTTCCCCTTTTTAGGTTCTTGATGTAAAATGTACTCCCACTGTCCGTGTAAAATTTGAACCTAAAAGTAAGTGGTAAAATTTGAACGTATTTAAGCTTAGTTATCAATGAGTATGAAAATCTTGGATTTGAAGCCGAAAGACCAAGGTCATGGCCATATCTACATCATACTTTATCTTGATGATGATGCCATATCCAGGAATTTGCATGCCGCCAATTTTGGCCATATTTAGAAGTAATATGAAGAGTATGGCTCAATCAGCTGCTCTCTCGAGAAGGAGCCGAACCTGACTATTTTCCTTGCTTAATTTTAGGGTGCTTCGTGTAAAAAGTATGGACCTCGATGTAATTTTACCTTTTTAGGTCCTTGGTGTAAAATGTACTCCCACCACCGTTCATGCAAAATTCGAACCTAAAAGTAACCGTGATAGTTTGCTCTTAAAATTTTCCAAAAATCTTTTGAAGCTAACTACGAATTCAGTATATCGAAAAGCACCGAATGTTCTGAAAATTCATGTTCTTGATATGCATCCGCATCCTGACGAAGTTGACACGCTTTTGAAAACATTCAAATAAAGAATAGAAAGTATAATATTTTTTGTGTGGCATCCTGTTACGTGTATGCAAAAACATGCGTTATAAAAAGTATAATACACATTATACATTAATCTTTGGTTTTGATAAGCTTAGTTGTTAATCTTTGGTTTTGATGATAATATTCCCATATTTGGTAGATGGGTGCGTCTTGCTATGTTAAACAATACGGGGGATGGTAGTTTCGAACTAGTATTAATAAAAGCATGTTCAAATTTTCGAGTGTATCTTTAGAGTCGGTGTTGTAAAAGTGTAGGTCCCAAATGTATTTTGGTTTTCTTTCTAGGCCGCTATGTATATTTTATGCCCAACCTTGGATTTTAACGTGCACCTTCTTGGTACTTCGGGGCAGATTCCTTGTTAGAAACAAAAAGAAAAAGTTCCCGGTGACTGGAATTATTTTTCTATAAAGCAAACACGAGTATTTTGGATCTAAATGCCATAGATCCAATTTTTAGAGAAAGAGCACAATTGTGCAAAAGTCGAGTAGTCCGTACTTCTACTAAACCAGGGACACTAGAAAATTAACCCCAAATCTACCAAAGAAAAAAAAAGAAAAAAACGAAGAGCAAGAAGAGATTATATGAGAATATACTAAACGGGAGGGAACGCGAGAGCAGCACAGGAGGAGTTGAAGTATGTGTGATATCATATTAAAGCTAGTTTCACGGGTTTCTGACACGAGGTGCAGGTACCTACTAGTATATGTTGGCTCTCTCCTTCGCTGTCTCTCACCATCCATCCTCCCTCTCCCCTCCTGTGTAGAACCTCGCGTGCACCGCCCCACAGATATCTCCCTCGTCCCACTACGTGGTGCCGCGCATGTGTGCCTTGGTACGGCCTCTCTCTGTGTGTCTCTGGTGTGTTTTTAAGAAGAGTCTCTAGAGTGTTGGTTAGCTGCCTTAGTGTGCATATATAGGAAGAGGACATCGCAGATTTCACCATGTCCTGCTCTGTGTGTTGCACAAGCCACCACTTAGACAGTTTTTTTTGTAGTTTTTACCAGCTGTTGGTCTCATCCATTGCAATTTCCACACTTGGTCATCTAACCTATTTAGCTCTGCTGACAACATAACAGATAGTTGGGTCTGCCTTGTTAGTACTGCCATTAATTAACAAATTTGTATAAACTTACATATTCAAAAAATGTTAATAATTCATCCAATATTTATAATTTTTTAAATGATCTATTGAATGTAATAGTCTCTACTCTATATGTAGCACCATTTTGGTGCTTGCCGGCAGAAGCTAGTATTAGAGTTGAAGTTCAAACTTTCCCGGTTTTAAAATTTTCACTTCCTTCTCAAACATCCGAAGGGAAGGTTATTCAAAAGACAGTGGTGCACAAGGGATTGTTTATACTGTATGCAGTATGTACCATTGCATTCGATGCACTTCTTTATGATCTGGACAACTTTCCTACTATACTCATATTACTCTATTCTCGTTCAATTTCACACCCTGCAAAGAGCAAGCAACCAAGCTCACCCGCAGCACGCTCGTTCGAAAGTAAAGTAGGAGTAGTAGTACGAGGGTATGGATAAACCTCTCGCTCGAGAAGTACCCGACTGCTTTTCATTATATTGCTTCATTTCATGGCCCTTTGTGCTAAATGTATGGACCTCTATACAATTTTCTATTTTTGTGGTCTTCGATGTAAACTGTACTCCCACTGTCCGTGTCAAATTTAAACTAAAATTAAGCGTGATATATTGCTTTTAAAAATTTCCAAAAAACATTTGGAGGTAAGCACTAACCTCTATCCAAGAGTATGGCTCGATCAACCGCTTTCTAGAGAAGAAGTTGAACCCTACTTTTTTCCCTGCCTAATTTTAGGGTGCTTCATGCTAAATGTATGGATCTTGATGTAATTTTCCACCTTTTGAGGTCCTCAATGTAAAATGTACTCATAGCGTCCATGTAAAATTCGAACCTAAAAGTAAGTAGTAAGATTTTAAAAAAATTAAGCTTAGTTGTCAATGAGTATGAACATTCTTGGATTTCAAGCCGAACGGCCAAGGTCTAGGCCATATCTACATCATACTTTATGATGATGATGATCCCATATCCAAGAATTTGCATGTCGTCTAATTAATTTTCCATATTTTGAAAACAAACAAAGAGGAAGTAGTGTGAAGAGTATGTCTCGATCGCTGCTCTCTCAAGAATGAGAGACGAAACTGACTATTTTTCTTAGCTTAATTTTAGGGTGCTTCATGCTAAATGTATGGACCTCTATGTAATTTTATGTTTTTAGGTCCTTGATGTAAAATATACTCCCACCATCAAGTAGGTGGTAAAATTTAAACGAGTTGAAGTTTAGTTGTCAATGAGTATGAAGATTCTTCGATTTTAAGCCGAACGACGAATGTCATGTGGCCATATCTACATCGTACTTTATGTTAATGATGCTCTCATATCGAAGAATTTGCATGCTACCAATTTAGCCATATTTTGAAAATGATCAAAGAGGAAGTAGCTAGTATGAAGAGTATGGTTCGATCAACTTCTCTCTCGAGAATTAATGGAGCTGGTCCGAATATTTTCCTTACTTAATTTTAGGGTGCTTCGTGCTAAATGTATAGACATCGATGTAATATTACCTTTTCTAGGTCCTTGATGCAAAATTTACTCCCACCGTCCGTGCAAAATTCGAACCTAATTTTTTTAAAAGTATTTAAGCTTAATTGTCAATGAGTATGAACATTCTTAGATTTCAGGCGGAACGACCAAGGTCTTGGCCATATCTACATCATACTTTATGCTGATGTTTCATAATCCCATATCCAAGAATTTGCATGGTGTGAAATTTGACCATATTTTGAAAACAAACAAAGAGGAAGTAGTATGAAGAGTATGGCTCGATCAGATTCTCACTCATGAAGAGGCCGACCCGACTGTTTTCCTTGCGTAATTTTAGGATGCTCCATGCTTATGTAATTTTACCTTTTTCAGGTCCTTGATGTAAAATCTACTCCCACTGTCGTGTAAAATTTGAACCTAAAAGAAAGTGGTAAAATTTAAACATTAATTAAGCTTAGTTTTAAATGAGGATTTCAAGCCGAACGACCAAGGTGATGTCCATATCTAATCCATACTTTATGCTGATGATGATCCCATATCCAAGATTTTTGCATGTTGCCAAATTTGTCTATATTTTGAGAATGAGCAAAGTGGAAGTGGTATGAAGAGTATGGTTCGATCAGCTGCTCTCTTGAGAAGGAGCCAACCCAACTATTTTGCTTTCTTAATTTTAGGGTGCTTCATGCAAAATATATGGACGTCGATGTAATTTTACCTTTTTAGGTCCTTGATGTAAAATGCAGTCCTAGCATCCATGTAAAATTCATGCCTAAAAGTAAGTGGCAAAATTTTAACGAAATTAAACTAGTTGTCAATGAGTATGAACATTCTTGAATTTTAGGCCGAGCGACCAAGGTCATGGCCATATCTACATCATACCTTATGCTGATGATGATCTCATATCCAAGAATTTGCATGCCGCCAAATTTGGCCACATTTTGAAAATGATCGAAGAGGAAGTAATATGAAGAGTATGGTTCGATCAGCTGGACTCTCGAGACGGAGCCGATGCGACTGTTTTTATTGCTTAATTGTAGGGTGCTTCGTGCTAAATGTATGGACCTAGATGTAATTTTCCCTTTTCAGGTCCTTGATGTAAAATGTACTCCCACCATTCTTGTCAAATTCGAACCTAAAAGTTAGTTGTAAGATTTAAACAAATTTAAGCTTAGTTGTCAATGAGTATGAACATTCTTGGATATCAAGCCGAACGGCCAAGGTCATGGCCATATCTACATCATACTTTATGCTGATGATGATCCGAGATCCAAGAATTTGCATGCCACCAAATTTGTCCATATTTTGAAAATGACCAAAGAGGAAGTTGTATGAAGAGTATGGTTTGATCAACTGCTCTCTCGACAAGGAGCCGACCCAACTATTTTCCTTGCTTAATTTTAGGGTGCTTTGTGCTAAATGTATGGACCTCGATGTAATTTTACCTTTATTAGGTTCTTGATATAAAATGTACTACCACCGTATGTGTAAAATTTGAACCTAAAAGTAAGTTGTAAAATTTAAACGAATTTAAGCTTAGTTGTCAATGAGTATGAACATTCTTGGATTTCAAGCCGAATGACCAAGGTCATGGTCATATCTACATCATACTTTATGTTGATGATGATCCGAGATCCAAGCATTTGAATGCCGCCAAATTTGGCCATATTTTGAAAATGATCGAAGAGGATGTAGTATGAAGAGTATGGTTCGATCATCTGCTCTCTCGAGAAGGTGCCGACACGACTGTTTTCTTTGCTTAATTTTAGTGTGCTTCATGGTAAATGTATGGACCTCGATGTAATTTTACCTTTTTTTGGTCCTTGATGTAAAATGTACTCCCACCGTTCATGATGTTCTGATATTTGGGAGTAGATGGGCAAATCTTGGCATGGTAAATAATGTTCCCACTTGTGTTTCTAACCATTTAGAAAAGAAAAAAATTCTAGGTGATAGGAGTGTATTTTATGTATAGAAAGTAGGAAGAATATGTATTTTCTGTAGAAAAAAGAGAGAAAGAAGTGAAACTATGAGCATGAAGGAGGCATCTCGAGAGAGAAGCAAAGAGGAGGAGTTGAAGGCGATGCAATATCAGAGAAAAGTTGTGACGGCTTCCTGACACGAGGTACATGGTACAGTCACCTAGTAGTACTTGTATTCGCAAAAAAATCGAGTAGTACTTGTAGTACGAAGTAGTAGTAATTTTCACGACCATTACTATAGTAGTACTCCCTCCGATACAAATTAACATTCTCAAATTTGTCTAGATTCGGATGTATCTAGCACTAAAACATGACTATATACATTCGAATCTTGATAAAGCTAAGAAAATTATATGTATTGGAGGGAGTAGTATATATGCACTCAAAACAAATTGTGCATTCTCTCTCCTTTAGTGCCTCATCACCATCCTCATGCGCAAAATAAGTTTTAGGATATTTCGAACTTTTTTCTTCAACACGGTGTGATTTGCTATGCCCTAGCTACCAATAGGAAAAAATCAGCGCCTCAAACTAGCGGCTAGAGTTGTGAGCCAGAGCGTTTAAGAATTGTAATAATTTTCTGTTATGATTCCATTTGCATAAGCATCTATGTTAACGTCCTGCGTTAGTTTTGTCCTAATATACTAGGTCAGAGGAGTTGATCCGACAGCCGCAGGAGAACCGCCCACCCCCCATCTTTTTTTGCTGAGAAACCACGCACCCCTCATCGTCTTCCTTTGCCGCTCCGGCCGCTTGTGTACCATCGTAGCCCCTCTCCACCCTTTGTAGAAAGGTATAAACCTCCAACCCACCTTGACTAATCTTCCGCCGTACTCTTACCCAGAACGACATCTAGAGCGATGAAGCGTAACATATCTGAGCGCTGTAGCAAGGCAATGGGATTGGGCAACCTCCACTACGGACCGCTGAGCAGCATCACCAGTCACTCGATCTTCTGAGAACCTCTCGCCTGGCTTGTGGCATGGTTAGCATGCGGCAAGGGATTACAGAAGATCCTAGTCTCCCGTTTGGACTGCCCTCCCTACTTCACTCTGACCCACGGACATTGCCACTAGACCGTGACGAGAAGGTAATAAATCAGTTTTTCATGATTTTTTAGGATTCGAATCCTTAGATTATTTCCTATGGATTCCATTTGGATCAAAGGAATCATGGTACCCAAATTCTTTTGAACTACACCCCCACCCATGCTTAAATCCCGTACGAATTGGAACATCTACTTGAGCCTCAACTCTCATCACGTGCATAGGATCGAAACATGCCATTGATGTCTACGCACTTCTATTCTTATAGACAGTTGTTGGGCCTCCAAGTGCAGAGGTTTGTAGAATAGCAGCAAGTTTTCACTTAAGTGGATCACCCAAGGTTGATCGAACTCAGGGAGGAAGTGGTCAAAGGTATCCCCTCTCAAGCAATCCCGCAATCAAGATACAGGAAGCCTCTTGTGTCCCCAACACACTCAATACACTTGTCATGTGTATAGGTGCACTAGTTTGGAGAAGAGATAGTGAAATACAAGTGGTATAGATAATTATAAGTGGTAACGGTGATAGAAAATAGCTTGATGGCGTGGAAAAGACTAAACTAAAACTGAAATAAAGATAGAAGCAAGCAAACATGTAATAGATCTAATTGCAAACGGTGTTTCAATGCTTAGAAACAAGGCCTAGGGATCATACTTTCACTAGTGAACACTCTCATATAAATATATTATCTTCATGATACTACTCTTAACTACTCTCCGGTTGAACACTCTAATCGATGGTAGGGTTATAACAACACACGTCAAAGTAAGCCTTTCCCATCTAGATAACCCCACACTGTCACCTTGAGCACTAGATGGTTCCAACAAACACCACAATTTCATAGAGACATCCAACTCCAAATATAACTCATAACAAGTATTTGTAATCTCTAGCCTAAGTGCCACCATGGTGTGCACACTGTCAACTTCACACACATGGGGAGAGCAGAGATCTATTAAAGAACTTGAGTAGCAAGGTAGATCTATAGATTACAAGCTCATGATCTCAATAAGATCATGCATAGAGAGAGATGAAGACATAGATACTGGTAGAACCCTTAGCCTCGAGAGAGAACTACTCCCTCCTCATCATGGGAATCAGCAATGGTGATGGAGATGGTGGTGGAGATCCATGGAGATGGCTCCGGGGGCACTTCCCCGTCCCGGCAGGGTGCCAGCACAGAGACTTTCTGTCCCCCGAATCTCCCCTTTGGTGGCGACGGCACTGCGGAACTTTTCGTGGCTGGAGGCTTGACGATTTAGGGTTTATGCATCAGGAGGCTCTTATAGTGAGAGGGGAGACCGAGGGTGTGCCGGAGGGGCCGACACCACCCCCTGGTGCGGCCTGGCCTAGACCACACCACCAGGTTGTGTGGCCACCCTCTGGACCTTCTCCGTCTTGTATTCTTGCTCCAAGTGTCCCCCGGTAAAATAATAACGTTGGCTTTTGTCCCGTCCAATTCTGAGAATATTCATTTTCTGACTTCCTGGAACCAAAAACAGCAGAAAACAGGCAGCTGGCACTATGGCTCTTGTTAATAGGTTAGTCCAAGGAAGTCTATGAAAAGTACTCCAAAGTTGGAACAAAACATAAGAAAGTAGATAAAAACCAAGCATGGAACATCAAAAATTATAGATACATTTGCAATGTATCAACATCCCCAAGCTTAACTCCTGCTCATCCTCGAGTAGGTAATTGATAAAAAGAAAGAATAATTTTTGAGTTGACATGCACCATCATAAACTTGATCAAAGTTTTTGTAAAGCATTGAAAGTTGGGATCATAGTACTTCAATCATAACATGAAAGACAAAGTTCTAGCAATAAGACAAAGAAACTATGTTGCAACATGAAAAGGCACAAACAAAAGATTCATGAATAACAATGCTTTGCAAGACGTTTGTTTGTTTCACATAAAGAAAACATAACATAGTGGCATTCATCTTGTCCCTCATAGAGTAGCAAACATAAATGCATAGGACACCTTCAAAGTTTATAAGAGTGACTAGATACAAATAGTTTAAAACAAGCAATATCAAAGCTATGCATCAATGAACAAGTCTTGGGATAATGCACATAGAACTAAGAATGGCCACTATGCTCTCAAAGTAGGTGCATAAAGATAGAAGGTGGAGAATCAATATACTGGTGGAAGAAAGGCCTTCATAGAAGGAAGTAGAGATTCAAGTCTCATAAAGAGCTTCCAAAAATTATGGTACTTATAGCTTTCATCTCTCATTGCCCTTATCATAAGCATCTTGAAAGTGATTAAGGTTAAAGTGACACAACTAAGAGGATATGCTTGACAAGTTATAAGCCAAAATCTCATGCCCCTTACTTACGAAGACCGAACCTCATGCTACTCAACTTTAGTCATAAGTAAGCTCTTATCATTGTAAGTACATATGTATCATATAGAACCGCCAACGGGGTACCCCTTGCATATGATACAGGAGCTATCCCATAATCAAAATGACAAGGCAAGCAGACAATGAGCATCTCAGCGATCTTTTTATTTGCTATTTGCATAGGTTTTTATTGAGGATGCTTCATAGAGTGCTCATTATGGTGATGCTGCAAGTTTCCACCATGATTAGGCATGGCTTAGGCTAGCGGTCTAGGCGTTTGTCTAACACACATACAAACTCCATAATCTTACAAGTTCCACTTTTATTTCACATCACCGGGATCCATAAGCTAAAGAACATGATATCAACGGGGTACAAAGTACAGGTGCAATGTTGAAAGCGTTCCCCGTGATACATGGTTCTGCTAATTTCAACTTATAAAGTGCAAGAATATACGCAACAAAGAAGGACCCAATGGTTCAAGTTTATTAAATGCAGAAAGTAAAGTGTGCCTTCAAGTTCGTGAGAGCTTTAATCACTAGTTTTCTCATACCAAGTTTAATCTGGAAGGTAAACAAAAACATGAATATACTTGGAATACCATATGCTAGTAGGTAGGTATGGTGGACTATTTGGAATAACTTGGTTTAAGGAGTTGGATGCATGAGTGGAACTCATACTTGGTTGCGGCGGCTAGCAAAAGACTGGGAGCGACAAACTAAGAGAGCAATTATGGCCATAATTATGCAGAGCGACAAAACATCATTGATCAAAGCATAAATTAATACTACAAGTTGAAAACTAAAGGATCATAAAGGCTATGGTGACTTGAGATAGTCATAACATGGTGTGAGCATGCGCCAAGTCAACCCAAATAAAGCATCAAAGGAGAATACCACAATACTATGCTTTAATATGCTAAAACAACGCATGATTCATCCAAGGCACATTAAGCAATCTCAATTGTTTATAACAAGTAATGTACAACAAAGAATACTAACCATAAAGCCAAAACAATATCAAGGATGGCATGACAAAATATAGGCCACAGTCAAAAACAAGCTCTCTTTACCACTTAAGCATGAGCTTTCCTACTCTGTTCCAAACCAAAGTAAACTATTTGAAAACCAATGTAAGAAAGAGGGGGTCCAACCAATTTATTCAGCACACTAAGCAAACAAATCAAATGAAAAACCAAAATGAAAATGAAAAAGAAGACGCTCCAAGAACAACGCAACTGTGCATGAAACAATAAAAATGAAGCGTTTGGAAGAAACCTGGGATTTTTATTGATGAAGAATGGGATGCCTTGGGCATCCCCAAGCTTTGACGCTTGTACTTCTTGGATATTTCTTGGGGTGACACGCGTGGCATCCCCAAGCTTGAGCTTTAGTCCATCCTTCATCTCATAACTCATTCCTTCCATACACCTGAAAATTTTCCTTCATACAAGACTTCACACAATCTTTATTAGCAACATTAGTGCACTCAAGATAATAAGTCTTTAGGTTAAGTTCCAACACCAATAAAAATTCCATTAAAACACAAGATACTGTATCACTTCCCTCAAAAATCTCAATTCCCCAAAAAGAACTCAAATAGGAATCAACAAGAAGCAAATGCAAATAATGGCAGAAATCTGTCAAAACAGACTAGCAGGTAAAGACGAAATTTTTCGAAGATCTTATGTTGCTCAAATCGAAAAGTGTTGAACTAAAAAACGTTAGATAACTACCTGGGGCAGAAGCACAAATTCACGCCTCAAAAGGACATACAGATATTTTCGACGAATTTTTACGGTGAAGCGCAGAAATCTGTTTCGGGACAGCAACTTTCCCAATCATTACTTCTCTCTCATTAGAAGTTACTCTTGACACAAAAAGAAAATAAAAAGGATAAGAAGCAGTTATTACTGAAGTAATAACTTCCAAGACTCATCTAAAACTTTTGGGTTATCTCCCAATAAGTAGTTTTCTTTAACGCCTTTAAGTTAGGCATGATAGTTTGGAAAGATGCTCACATAAGAAATATGAATTGAAGTAAAAGAGAGCATCAAGAAGCAAATTCAAAGCATATTTAAGTCTAACCCACTTCCTATGCATAGGAATCTGTTAAAGAAACAAGTCATGAAAGCACAAAGCAACAAGCATAGGAAAGCAAAACAAGTGCAACTTCAAGACTTTCAACATAAAGAGGGGAAACTTAATATTGTTGAGATGCATAAAACCATGTTTCCCTCTCTCATAATAACTTTCAGTAGCATCATGAATAAAATTAACAATATAACTATTACATAACACATTCTTATCATGAGCCACATGCATAAAACAATTATTACTCTCCCTATAAGAATAGTCATTCTTATTAATCATAGTGGGAGCAAATTCAACAAAATAGCTATCATTATTATTCTCATCACCATAATCATCAAATATAGGAGGCATATTGTAATCATAATTAATTTTCTCCTCAATAGTAGGTGGACTGAAAATATCATATTCATCATTGTATTCATCATATATTGGAGGTATAGTATCATCAAAGTAAATTTTCTCCTCTAAAGATGGGGGACTAAAAAGATCATTTCATCCATTCATCCTCGAGCCTCCGACAAACCCCAAACTTGGTGGTAGCAATGTTGATGAAGCTCTGCCAGTGTTCAGAGCAGACTGTGTGTTTGCTAGACACATGCGCTGCCTACATCGCCCACATCCAGTTTCATATTGGAGCTGCATGCACGTCAATGGGGGATGCCATAAGTTCATCAGTTAACTACACTCGAGTGGAACATAGGGAGCAAATGTTCGAGGCGCCAATGTGGTTCGTACCAATCCTGCCTCGTTAGAACTATGTGAAGTTCGACCAAAAAGTAGAAAAGCTGATTATTAGCACTCGCAATATCATATCTATAGCTAGTGCTTGTCACCATGTAATGTACAATACTACGTGCATAGTACTGTCATACTGTATTGTAGTGTCAGCACTTGCAACATCATTTCCACTATTGCTTGTACTAGGCACCATGTACGTAATAATATACTTTCATAGTATTTGTTTGATGTTTCCCTATTCAAGCACTCAAGCTGGCGTGCCCAATTTTCTAGACTATTAATTTTGGCATGACAATTAATAGTACTATATTAGTGGCCATTAGATTTGTGATACAGTGGATATTGCAGCGAAACTATAGCGAAATAAAGGCAAGGTGTGCTTTGTCCACAACATACGTCTGACTTCACCGCATTTATTCCCTCACCAGCCCCAGCCCCAGCTCTCTCTTACACAGCACACCTTAATAGCCATTGTGCTTCCCTCCATTGATGACCACCACCACCGCAACTTACTCATCTTAGGTGGGTCGGCTGCGCGTAGCGGGCCCTGCCACCTCATCTATAGAGCCATCGGATCCCTCAAACATCATGGTGGTAGTGTGGTATGTACATAATCCCTGAAACCCTTGATCATGATGATGAGATGCGGTCATGCTTTTATTAGCGCTTGGTTAATATTGGATTGGTGTTGAGTAGTTCTCATCTAGTGAATTTAACCCATTTGTATACTGGAGTACAATTTTACATATCCAAGCTAGTTTTGTTGCTAGTTCTATGGTGAACTATAATAATAAGTTCAAATTTGTATTGATCGATCCACGACTGATGATGATTTGGGAGGCCACTCGGTATGTTTTGCTTGGTTGGTCTCAGGGGCGGAGGTCCCTTTCATTTGGGCAAGTTAGGGCAACTGCTGCCCTACCCTGATTTTTCCCAAAATTCCAAGTATATGTGTGCATCTCTAGCATCGACAACAGATAGAGCTCATCTTGTTTGTCCGTTCGTCTATTCCTGGGTGTTCGATTTCTGAACTGCTCGATAATGAACTACACTAATGTGATGCCTAGACCTTGGAAGTACTAATATAACCGGCGTTCATGCTAGCTAGAGTTAAGATTTTGTGTACTTTGATAAGAAAATTTCTCAACTTTATTTTCTTACCTGATCTTATATTGTACTCTATCAGCTAATGCTATACTAGCATTTTCACAATTATTGACAGCTGGTAGAGACATTATCTGTCCACAGGATTTTGTTTGCAGTGTTCGGGCAAGAAGCTCAAGCTTGGAGAGACTCATCCTTGAAGAAGATAAGAGAGCCTTGTGCAGTCAGGATGGAGGGGTGAGCCAGGAACACCCACGTGGAGAACACTTGTGACGAGTTCTGCAAGATGATGTTAATACCGAGAGGGTTAAACATGCGGAGCATACCCAACTCATTTGTGCCAACGTTTGGTGGTGTCTATCTAAAGGCTATCAAGCTAAAGATATGCAAAGCCAGCAGCTGGGACATCGACCTGAAGAAGCAAGATGGCAAGGTAGTCCTTGATGAAGGATGGATAGATTTTGTCAAAGCACATGACTTGAAGGTAGGATACTTTATGGTATTCAAGAAGCATGCCACCACTTCCTTTAAGGTGATAGTATTTGATCATGATAACTGCGAGAAGGTGATTAGATGTGCAGGTTATCACCCATCATTTGATGAATAATTTACTATATTGTAGGTGAATTAATGCGGTGACTTTTGGCTCCTAATTATAACTACTCTATAAGAGGTGGTCTATAATTATTATCCTCTAGTCATGGATGGTGTTGGAACACTGTGGTACTTGATCGTGCTAGGCTCCAATGTGGAGGTATTTACTATACTATGTTTGCAGCAAAACTACAAAACAAACATCTAGTGTACTACTGCTAGTATTGTACTACCTCTGTTCCAGAGTATAATCCTCTTTAGACAACTAAACAATCATCTTGTTAGTTCCGCTGAATACAAGAGTTGTAATGTGTTGGTGTACCTAAAAATCAAGTGGGTAGGTGTAGTACAACTCTTGTATGCAGCGAAACTAACGATATGATTGTTCGTTGTACTCTACTGCTAGTAGTACTAGTATTGTACTAGTACAAGTGTATTACTACTAGGTAGGAGTATTATTTTTCAAGTAAATACTATAGAAGCTGTAAATAATCATCATCTGGTCAAACATGATAATAGTAGTAACTCTAGTCGGCGTACACGATAGCGTGCCGACCTAGCTATAATGGCCTAGGATGTGACATGGTTAATTAGTGCACGGCAGCGTGCCAGCCTAGCTATAAAATGCACTAGGATTTCAGATGGTTAATTTAGTGCACTACTGCGTGCCAGCCAAGCTATAGTAGGCATCCTGGATGCAGCTCCAGATGCCTTGCAAAAAAAAACCTCGTTCAAACAGCCATCATCTTCCATCTCGGCTATTTTTATCCCCACTCACCAATGCCGCCTGGCCGCATTTGGGATCATCTCCAGTGCGTGATTGCACATTTTCCTTGCCACCTCACCTGCCGCATCGGATATGGCAAACCGCACCACCCCTCTCCAAAAGTCCCCTACTCTAGTCTGACCTCTTCCCCCAATCCACCTCGATGTCATAATCGACCCATAATCCATTGCACGTCATCTGGAGTAGGTCGATGACGATGTGTTCAACAAAATCACTATGTGTCTAGACACTACCAGCGCCGCCCGGCTGGCCGCATGCTCCAAGGAGCTGTACCACCAAGTCACGGGCGGAAAATGTAGCAGATGCCCCAACGACCACTGCGGGACATTTGTCCTGTACAACGACGTATACGACCACATAATCTCGTGCTTTCATGGCCACCAAGTATGCACAGAGCCTAGAAGCGAGATCATCACCTCGTAGATAGAGCTAACACCTATGGTAGAGCTCGTCCGCCACCTCAGAGTTGCCCACTCGAGGACCGCGGCCACAATGCACTATAACCAACACCACCGGGGGTTGTCTAAGTCGGTTCCCACAAGAGACTCGCGGAGAGAGGATATTATCGGCATCCGGAAAGAGGGCACCATGTTCGTTGCCCAAATTGACGGACACACCACATAGTTCGTCATATCCCCCAGGTTCGTCAGTTCAAGTGCGTGCAAATCTCCGAGGTACATGGTGAAACTTTGGTCACTTTCTCTATGGCATGAGCTCCATGTGGTCTAAATGGTGGCGACATCTGAGCTAACGAGCAGGTCGTCGTCCGCCGAAGTCGCCCTAGAAGCGATTAGGTCGTACCTGTCTCAGCCGCGGTCTTACCTGGCAGATTATGAACCGTTCATCGGAATTCCCTGTGGATTAGGAGTATTGCATCGACAAGTTTCAAAAGTGAAATAAAACATCTAAATCTTCTTGTGATGATCCCAATGTTAAGATATGTAATGTCGTACTAATTTATTACTATTTTATGTTGGTGATAGATTCAATTTGTATGGGGAGAGGTGGACCAAGATTGCGGCAATGTATACCTATTTCCAGTGTACGTGCTGACATAGTGGCCCCTTAGACGATGGTGTGACAAGGAAAGCGTAATTGTCAGGAAAGAAAGCGCTACCCGTCCAGCACTTGGAGACGTTGTTGCATTATGCCGAGTATTTTGTATGGAGGTCTGCTATTGCTAATCTATTTGTAGTAATACATATGTACTGGTACTTGTTCAGATCAACTGATCGAGTGCTGAATATGGACTATCTTTCCTTTTGGGGCATGTATGCACTGCTGAATCGATGACTTTGAAACGATGCTGAATCTGTCAAATGGTGCTAAATATGAACTGGGAATCTATCGATATTTTTCTATCTTATTCTGTACTTCTCAATCTTAAAATGTTACTCGATCTGTCAAGTGTTATGTCGTTACTATTACTAAAGTAGTTTCTAGAACTAATACTGATGTACTGTGTCAACACCCGGATTTTTAATCCTAGATGCCTGTTATGCCATACATCGCAATCCCAGGATTATCATTTTTGTGAGACATAACAGATTGGATATCACAGTACATCATCCATTACAAACCATAATAAGGTCTTACAAATGAAGGATCTCATGATCCAGTCTTAATACAAAAAAGCAGCGGAATAATAAGCGTAGTAGTGGGCTCCATCTTTAGTGTCACAAGCAATACTGACGATGGGAGATGATCCTAGTTGTCGTAGGCATCCTACTGTCCATCATCCTGGTAGTCCTCCTCATAGTATGGCCACGGGAATAGCCAGGGACAAAGCCATGAGTACTATTTAAGTACTTGCAATCTATCATTAACAAGTAAGGTAGTTCTAATAGGAAGTCCTAAGCTCTAAGTTTATTTGCAAAAAGCCAGACTTATCTAAACTGAGTTCAGAAGTATAGAAAACTAAGTAAATGTTCTAAATCACTTTAAGTGGGAACCTAGTTTTCATATTCACAACCCTGTTGTGGTCAAGTCAAAATCATAGTTCACTTCACAAGTAATTTTGAAAACATCTAACGACGGAACAGTATGGGCACTCCAACTGTCCATGACCGCGGACGTGGCTATTCGAATAGTTTGACACTCTACAGAGGTGGTACACTTTCACCACAAAATTTGATACATCCGTCAGGGATAACCCTGAATCGTCATACTTAGTATGCGGATAATCAATCATAACCTTTCAATTACACACTCTAGTATAGGCACCTCCCATATGAGCTTGGCCTCCCAACCATGGCCATCTGCCATCCTGGGCACCCCATAGGTGGACATCATCAAGAGGTAGCCTCAAATCAAACCTCTTCCGCGAGGGAACCCATACTAATGCATATAAACTTCCGGCTAAGCCTTACCCAATTCAGGTATTGTCGTTGTATGGTAAAATTGGAATGGTATCGCATCTGAACCCAACCATCAGTTTTTATAAAGGGCTAAGGCTCATGCCTCAACATTTTCATCATCAAATCCATTTGTGTGTCTCCACACATGTCAAAACATTACAATAGAATGAATCATTATTCCAAGGTTTTCATAATCATTTTCATCAACTAGACCCATCTAAAGTGATCAAGTTTTATGCTTAGCACTAGCCACTAAGTTAAGAGTGTTCACTAATGAGGGATGCTAATCTCAATCTCATGCCATAGAATGACATCTAGTATAGGCCTAGTTTTATACTATTTATGCTATCTATACTACTTTCCAATACTCACAAGGCACTAACTAAAAGTAAAGAACTTTGGTAAAGTAAAAGAGTAAAGCTTGCAAGTAAAACTTGGGATTGGTATAAATCAAAGGTATATAACCAAAGCATGCCTAATGCATCTTATCAAGTTCGCAAGTATTATCTTGCATAGTTCTAGCTTGCATAGTTAAGAAACTTACAAGTGTTAGCTTGCCAATAATAGCTTTCCTTGATTGGTGCAGTGATTGAAGTTTTCCTCCTCTTCTTCGGGGTAGAACTCCTCCTCCTCGTATCCTTGGTCGGTATTATTGTCTATAAATGTATATGGGGTACAAAATCACCAAACAATACTTAACTTCTTCTATTTAGCAACTAAGGGTCACACTTGATGATCTAGCATCATCACAATCATCACATGAATTAAAGAACTAGTTTTAATTATCTTATTTGAGAAAAGTAATTTCTACTCATTCAAATTAATTAAGATTTAATATTCTCCAATTAGAATATGGGATCATGTTGACACATGTCATCACCACATATTCTAATACATGGGAATGTGATTTAAAGGGTTGGTCACATTTTATAAAGTTTAAGATTATCATTTAATAGATTTAAAGTGACTAGAAATGCCCTAATAGCATTCTTTTGGTACTAGTCTAATATCACTGCATGCAGAGCAAAATATTTTTACGTATTCAGATAGATATTATCAAATTTGATTTTTGAGAGTTGGAATCAACTCAAAAGCTACTATGGTTGATTTTTGAAAAATGTTTGAAGTTGCAAAAGTCGCTGTCTTGTTATTTTTACTATATGTTATCTCTAACTCCAAATGATTTAAATCCAACGAGCTTGGATAGATAATTTAATTACCTTTCTAGCAAAATTTTAATCATGCAATTTGGTTAAGTGAAACTCTCTAAATTGATTTTTGAATAAGTGGACAGAATAGGGTTTTAGCTAAAAAGGAAAATCCATATTTGAATTTCTAGGCCTGAGCGGGAAAGCTAAACGGGTCTGCCCAGTTACACTGCACAGCACAGCGGACACTGACAGGCGGGGTCCACTAGTCAGTGACTATTCTAACGCGAAACGATATGTTTCAACCAGAGCCCTACGATCTAATTCTAATCCAACGACCGTGGTTCATCCTCGACGGCGAACAGCTCCAGTGAGGAATCAACCCTAATGTGGCAGTGGGGGTCTTGCGGGGCTCACCTGGGCTCCAGCTAGGATCGGTGACGGGGGCAATCGACGTGGTAGACAACAGCGAGGCGAGGCGCGGTCACGGCAGGGCTTGGGGTGGTCGGAATCGACGGCGCCCTTCTCCTCCAGCAGCGGCGGGCTCCAGTGAAATTCCGGCATGGTGGGATCGCCTTTCTCCGGGGATAAGTGTAGTTGTGTTTGTGAGGAGTGTGGAGTGGAGTGGTGTTGAGAATGGAGGCGGGGGTGGCCTCCTTTTTTAACGCGGTGAGGGGACCGAGCGGTGCAGCGTGAGCTCGACGATGGCGTCACTACAGGCGGCTATTGTTGTGGCGGGGGTAGGTGGACGGTGCGGTGCTCCCTGGCAGTTCTTACGGGCATAATGGCGAGGCGTGGGGCGGCGTAGTCCGGTCGGGAGCGTGTGGTGCTCCGCGCGGGGTCATAGGTGTTTGCGGCGGCGTGCAGCAGCTGCGGGTCGCGCGACAACAAACGGGGTTGTCCACTGGGTTGGCGTGATCATGGCGGTCATGCGCGTGCGTGGTAGGGGCAAGACGCGAGCTGTGCGAGCTGGTCAGGCACGACAAACTGGCGCGCTCTGGACATGGTGCAGAGGCACGATGCGCGACGTAGCTAGGGTGGTCCAGGGCTTGTCTTCGACCGTGGGGTGGACAGGGGGTGGCAGTGGACTATGGTGCACCTCCTGGACATCCTGGATGGGCGCGGGGTGGTCTGCTGTGAGCTGGCTATGGTCAGCCAGCGATGACCACAAACAGGTGGCGCTCCACGATGCAAACGGTGAAGGGGGAGCTGGTATGGGGCTGGGTTAGACTTAGGGGAGACAGGAAAGTAAAGAAGGGACCAAATGGTCAACTATTACTGTGCACAACAGTGAAGTTAGGCTAGAGGTTTAGCTGTGCAGACAAGGTGTTTGTGTTAATGGCCGCATGAAACAATGTTTGGAAATTTTGATTCAAAAATTTCGAGTGATCTTAAGTTAAGCTTGAGAGTCTATGTTTGCTGGGAGAGGTCAAGGGGAATTGATTTGGTAGGATTTTGAGAAAGTGGGATCTTAACATATGAACTAGGCTCCATTTTCAACTATCCATGAAATTAATTTGAAAGATGTTTTTGTAAGTTTGTAAAGTGGGCATTGATTCACTTTTACTTGGTCTAGCAAGGGGTGAAAAGAAATAGAAAGGTTTGTGTTAGAGATCTTCTTCTAGGAACACACTTAATGAAAATTGATAAATCATTTAATATAATTGCTATGCTTAGTGTGTGACTCGATATTTTTTTTCTTTTTTAAAGAAAAAGCAAAAAACCTTAGTAATTATGTTGGCAATCCATAAATTGGGTGTTTTCTTGACCTGTTCCGCTATGTTTTGCTTATAAAATAAGTCAATATGGAAATTCCTCCAATGGAGTTCTTGTGCTTTTTGCATTATCGCTGCGTGCAGCATAATATCATGTATCGTATGCTTTCTATAAGAAGATTGATTCTGAAAAAAGTGACCTAGTGGTTGATTTTGGTCAAAATGACCATTTGCTTTATTTATTCATATTTGATTTCTTTTCTTAATAAAAGTTTTTGTTAACCCTAACTTTGGGTGATTAGAACTTGATAATCTTGATTATAAGATTTGGGGTGTTACAAACCTTCCCTCCATAAACAAAATCTCGTCCCGAGATTTAAAAAAAACTAGGAACCAAAGAGATTTGGAAACTTAGTCCTAATAGAATCTTCTCGCTCCCAAGTAGCTTCTTCTTTGGTATGGTTGCTCCATTGGATTTGAGAAACTTGATACTCCGGGTCCTAGTTGTTATGAAGGCTTCTTCAAAAATACGGATGGGCACTTCTCCATACGTTAGATCCTTGTTGATATCAATGGCTTGGTGATCGATGTTCTTGAACACTTCGATCTTCTCCGGAACTTCCAGGCATTTGCGAAGTAACGAGATATGGAACACATTATGGATGGTTGACATCTCCTCTGGCAGTTCCAGTTGATAAGATACTTCTCCTCGGCGATTCAGAATCTTGAAGGGTCCAATATATCTAGGGGCTAACTTTCCCCTCAGCCGAAAACGCTGCATTCCCTTCAAGGGCGAAACTTTGAGATACACAAAATATCCGACATTGAAAGTCAGGTCTCTACGTCTCTTGTCAGCATAACTCTTTTGTCTGGATTGGGCGGTCTTGAGGTGCTCATGGACTTTGTGAACCTTCTCTTCAACTTCTCGTTGGATGTCGGGTACAAAAATCTGACTCTCTCCTACTTGCGACCAATTCAAGGGGGTACGACACTTCTTTCCATACAGAAATTCAAATGGGGCCATTTGCAAACTCGCTTGATAACTGTTGTTGTATGAGAATTCTACGAAAGGCAGACAATCTTCCCATTTTGATCCATACTCTAACACGCAAGCTCTCAACATATCTTCTAAGATCTGGTTGACTCTTTCAGTCTGTCCATCGGTTTGCAGGTGATAAGCTGTGCTGAAATTTAACTTGGTTCCTAATCCTTCTTAGACTTTCTGCCAAAATCTTGAGGTAAATTGGTTTCCTCGATCCGACACTATGGTCTTAGGGGTTCCATGCAAACTGACAATTCTTAGCGATGTACAACTCTGCTAGCTTCGAACTCTTGTAGGTAGTCTTGATAGTTATAAAATGGGCTACCTTGGACAGTCTATCAACTATGACGCAGATAGAGTCATTTACCCTACTAGATGTAGGGAAACCGATGATAAAGTCCATTCCGACAGAATCCCATTTCCATTCCAGAATCTGCAATGGTTGCAACAGTCCTGCGGTCCTCTGATGTTCCGCTTTGACTCTCTGACAGATATCACACTTGGCTATGTAGCTTCCGATTTCTCTCTTCCACTTGTGCCACCAAAATTGCTCCTTCAAATCCTGATACATCTTCGTTCCTCCGAGTTGGATAGAATAAAGAGTATCATGAGCTTCCTGCATGATAACTTGCTTCAGCTCCGAATCTGCTGGCACACAGATACGTCCTTTATACCACAAAACTCCTTCTTCATCTTCGGTGAATCCAGGTACCTTTCCTGTACTAATAAGACGTTTGATTCCTTCGATACTTGCATTTCCTTTCTGGGCTTCCTTCATCTGGCTAATCAACGTGGGTTGAAGTTCAATGCTAGCTAAAAATCCTTTGCTAACTAGTGCTGTTCTAAACTGCTCCAACTCCTCATGCAAACTTGGATGGGCTTCTTTTATCATGGTGTTTAATCTACATGGCAATCTTCTAAGAGCATCCACTACCACATTGGCTTTGCCGGGGTGATAGTGAATGTCAAGGTCATAATCCTTGATTAACTCTATCCATCTCCTTTGCCTCATATTCAGCTCCTTCTGAGTGAAAATATACTTCAAGCTATTGTGATCTGAATAAATCTCACATCAGTTACCCATAATTCAAGATCATGGGTAGGGTAGTTTTGCTCATGCTGCTTCAGTTGTCGGGACAAATATGCTATGACTTTGCCTTCTTGCATCAACACACATCCGAGACCAATCTTGGATGCATCACAATACACATCAAACGGCTTCTTGATATCTGGCATAATCAAGATTGGGGCTGAAATCAATCTCTTCTTTAGCTCTTGAAAGCTTGCTTCACATTTGTCGGTCCATTCGAACTTCTTGTCTTTCTTCAACAATTGGGTCATCGGTCTTGTGATGCTCAAAAATCCTTCAACGAACTTGCGGTAGTATCCCGCTAATCCGAGAAATGCACGGACTTGGGTTTGAGTGGTTGGGGCTTCCCATGCTTTAACATCTTTGATCTTGGCGGGATCGACAACGACTCCTCCTGCCGACATAATATGTCCGAGGAATCCTACTTCCTTCAACCATAACTCACATTTGCTAAACTTGGCATACAACTGAAGCTCTCTGAGGGTTTCAAGGATGGTTCTCAGATGTTGCTCATGGTCTTCTTCTGACTTGGACTGGATTAGAATATCATTGATAAAAACAACGACAAACTTATCCAGAAAGTTCATAAAAATCTTATTCATGAGATTCATGAAATAAGCGGGGGCATTGGTTAATCCAAAAGACATGACCGTGTACTCATACAATCCATATCTGGTGGTAAGGGTGGTCTTTGGAATATACGTTGCACGAATTTTGAGTTGGTGATAACTAGTTCTAAGATCATTCTTAGAAAACACTCTGGCACTAGTGAACTGATCAAACAGATCCTCTATCTTGGGCTGTGGGTACTTGTTCTTGATGGTGACATCATTCAGCTTCCGGCAATCCATGCACAAAAGGTTACCTTCATCTTTCTTGTCCACAAACAGAACATGCGATCTCCATGGAGATGCGCTTGGTTGAATTAGACCTTTCTCCAGCATAGCATCAAGTTGCTTCTTCAGCTCCACTACTTCAGATGGGTTCATACTATAAGGTCTCTGAGCTATGGGTCCAGTTCCAGGAATTAGTTCAATAATGAACTCGATATCCTGATATGGGGGCATACCGGGCAATTCATCTGGGAATACGTCAGGGTATTCACAGACTACTCTGACTTGGTCTATGGTTGGTAGGGCTAGACTCTTGTTGCATTTGAACTGATGGGGTAATGTCTCAGATAAATGCTCTGCTGATACTCCAGAGCTACTGGTCATGGTTATGGCTTTCTTGGCACAGTCGATCAATCCTTTATGTTTTGACATCCAATCCATTCGTAGTACTACTTCCAAACCTTTGGTTCCAAGTACTATTAGATTAGCATAAAAGTCTATTCCATGGATTCTGATAGGTACAGCCTTGCAAATTTTTCTAGCTTTGGTGGTTGAACCAGGTATTTGAACTATCATAACATGCTTCAATTTTGTTGGTTGAATCTTACTAGTGCATGCAAATTCTTTTGTAAACAAATGAGTGAGATGCTCTAGAATCAAACAACACTCTTGCAAGTACTGAGTTAACAAAAACATACCCAACACGACATCTGGTGCTTCCTGAGCTTCTTCAGCATTCATGTGGAACAGACGACCGTTGCGGTTGAGCGGGTTCCCTGGGAAAAATCTCCTTCCAGGATGAACACGGCGCTGCTGCTGAGTGGGTGCATTCACATTGGTGGTTGCTGCAAGCTTCTTGGGGCACTCGTTGGAGTAGTGATCCTTGACTCCGCATTCAAAGCAAGTAATCTAGGACTTGTCTTTGGCTGCAACCTACACGGCATTGCTTCCATTCCTTGGGGCAGTATTGTTGTTGTTATTGTTGGACTTGGGCGGTGCACGGTTGAAGTTGGTAGGGTTGTCGGGGTTGTTGTTATGGTTTCCTCCAGTCTTCAGGTTTCCTCCGCTACGATTGGGGTAGCTTAGACGAGACATTGGGGGTCTATTGTTTCTTGGGGCATATCCTGTAGATGGGTTGGGGTGATACTTCTGGGTATTGTGGGACCTAGTCTGTTGCATCATCCTACGCTTGCGGTTTTCATTGGCTTGGTTGATCTTCCCATCCATCTTAATGGCAGAGTCTACTAGCTCTTCTAGATCTTCAAAACGGATGTTGACTAACACAATCTGCATCTCATCATGCAATCCATTCAGGAATCTTTTCTTCTTCTTGGCTTCAGTGTTGATCTCATCAGGGGCATATCTAGATAGGGACAAAAATTTGTCACGATATTCAACTACCGTCATCCTTCCTTTCTTATGTTCTCTGAACTCATCTCTCATTCTGGTGACCAAACCTTGCGGCACATGGGTGCGTCTGAACTTCATCTTGAATGCTTCCCAAGTCATGATCTGACCATGGTTCATAGTACGGGTGCTATTCCACTAGGCCAGATAGTGGGTGGCAAACAGTACCTTCTCGTTGGCGTCAACTCCTGTGACTTCCAGATTTTTCTCCATGGTTTCCAGCTAGTCATCAGCATCTAAGGGATCCTCAGATTTCTTAAAGATAGGGGGATTGGTATTCTGAAAGTTCTTAACCTTGGATCCATGGTGATCGTGATTTCCATGGCCTTGATTATTGTGGGCCATCTAAGCTATCCGTTGAAGAGTGGCTAGGTTGGCATGGCGTTCGGCTCTACTAGATTCACGGTCAGAAACTAGCATGTAACATCCCAAAACTTAATCCAAGGTTAATCAAGATCATATTTACCCAATTTAGGGTTAACAGAAACTTTTCCAATCGAATATCATTAAGCATTCATATGTGTGTGCATTTAAATTGGGAGTTGATTTGAATTGCCATGTTTGAGAGATCCATTGATTGTAAAATGATTCTAACATGAAATTAACATCATCTATATCATTCCCAAACAAATCCCAAAGAAAAAAAATCAAAAAGAATAAACTAAGGAAATGGTTATTTGTGCCATTTTAATCACCATGCCTACTTTGGCTATTCCTAGAACTCAAATTTTAATAGAAACAAATGTGGATCTTTGCACCCCTTGCTAGTACAAGTAGTGGTGTACCAAGGCCCACTTTGTGATCTACCAAAAACTTTCAAACACTAATTTTAAATCCACTCAAATGAACTCCATTTTCAAAACCCAAGCAACCAGAGATACTCAAGCATGTGATCACTAACTCCACCAAAATTCAGCCCAAAATTCAAATATTTGGTTCATGCGGACATTGTGTCGAACACCTTGTTAGCCGAATCAAATTAGCCTAACTATTACTGTTTTTGATCAAATCTTGTCGAGCAATTTGAGTTGCATTGATCATCCTTGTCCCCCTGAGTCCAACCAGACCCTCACCGGCCTACCCGTTAGCACGCCAGAGCACCCTCACCGCCAGCACGCCATAGAGCACCCCTCGACCCAATACCGCGCACGCCGCTCTGCCTCAACCTTAGCACCCCGCCAGACATGGCCGTGTGTCGCTGCGGGACACACAGTCGCCATGCGCCACGTCGAGCATCGCCTCTGTCTCCCAGAGCGCGAGACGCTCCCGACCAAATGACACTGCCCCTAGCTGAGCCATTTCGCCGTAGCTGACCGCCAGGAGGGAGCCCACCATCTGCCTACCCAGCCCATGCGTCTAGCAGCCTATATCAACGTCACCGACGAGCTCGCTGTCGCCCTGTCGGTCCCCTCGTCGAGCCTATGTAAGGAGCTTTCCCTAGCACCCATTCTCCACACTCCAACACTCCCCTCTCTCCCCTGAGCATTTCCCCTCTCTCACCGGAGACACTCGAGCCTTAGTTCGCCGGAATTTCTACCGGAGCTGCCGCAACAAAGGAGGAAGCGCCCCATCGATTTCATCCACCCCAGGAGCCGCCGCGACCACGCCTGAGTCCGCCGTCGACCGCACGTTCGATCGCCCCCATCGCCACGCAAGCTGGAGCCCTGGTATGCCCCCATTGCACCCTCACCGAGCTGCTAGGGTTCTGTCTCGCCGGCGACTAGTTTGTCGTCGATGATGAACCACCACCGTCGATCCAGGTTCTAATCGCATGGTCCACATCGCCCCGTACCGCTTCGCGTTGAGTTGTGTCGCTGACATGTGGACCACCCCTGTCAGTTGTCATCCGCGCCGCGGAGCACCACTGGACTGGCCTGTTAGTTTTCCCGCGTGACCCAGTTAATTCAAATATAGGTTTTTCTATTTTAGTTTGAACTCACTTCTGTCCTTTAGTTTAAAAATCCATTCAGGAAGATTTACTGAGCCAAATTGAGTGATTCCAATTTTGTTAGAAAGCTACTGAAAAGATATATCCATGCCCGTTGGATTTAATTCATTTAGAGTTAGAGATCTCTCCTAGTAAAAATAACAAGACAGAAGCTTTTTCACTTTCAAACATTTTTATAAAATCAACCATAATAGATTTTGAGTTGATTCCAACTCTCAAAACTCACATTTAACCATACCTATCTGAAAATGTAATAATATTAAGGTTTGTATGCAGTGACTTTGGACTAGTACCAAAATAATGCTATATAGGCATTTCTAGTAACTTTAAATCATTAAATATTAAACTTAAACTTAATTAAATTTGATCCATCCTTTAAATCACATTACCTTATGTTAGAATATGTGGTGATGACATGTTTCCACATGATCCCATATTCTAAGTGGAGAATATTAAATCTTAGTTATTTTCGATGAGTAGAAATTACTTTTCTCAAATAAAAAGAATGAAACTAGTTAATAAAACCTTGTGATGTTTGTGATGATAATAGACCATCAAATGTGTGCTTTAGAATGCTAAATAGGCTAGTTAAGCATTTTTTGGTGATTGTATATACCGTCTGTATTTATAGACGATAGTACCGACCAAGCTTATGAGGAGGAGGAGTTCTACCAAGAGGAGGAGGAAGAAAACTTCAACCACTGCACTACCCAAGGCAAGCCTAGCACTTCAAGTAAACTGAGCAAGCTAACACTTGCAAGTATAATACTTAGCAAGCCATCATTAACACTACAAGCTAACCCTTACAAGCTAGATAACCTAAGAAAGGCATTATGCATGCTTTGGTGATACCATTTTGGATTTATACTTATTCCAAGATTAAATTCCAAGCCTTACTTCTCTTTACTTTACCAAAGTCCTTTACTGGTTTTGAAGGTACCATAAAGAGTATAAAACTTGACCTATCTAGATAAGTTTAGATGCCATTCTATGGCATGAGATTGATATTAGCATTCCACCTTAGTGAACACTCTTAACTTAGTAGTTTAGAGCTAAATCAAAACTTGAGTCACTTTAGATGGGAATACTTGGTGAAAATGAATTATGAAAACCATGGAATGATGAGTCATTCTATTGAGATGTTTTGACATGTCTTGAGAAACACAAATGGTATGATGATGAAAATGTTGAGGCATGAGCCTTAACCCCTTTTACAAAAACTGATGGTTGGATTCGGATGCGATACATTCCAATTTTACCGTACAACCACAATACCTGAACTGGGTAAGGCTTAGCCGGAAGCTTATATGCATTAGTATTAGTTCCCTCGTGGAAGAGGTTTGAGCTAAGGCTACCTCTCAATGTTGTCCACCTATGCAGTGCCCAAGATGACAGATGGTCATGGTTGGGAGGACATGCTCATAGGAGAGGTTCCTATACTAGGGTGTGTAAAGGGAAGGTTATGTTTGATTATCTACATACTAAGTATGAAGATTCCGGGTTATACCTGACAGATGTATCGAATCTTGTGGTGAAAATGTACCACCTCTGCAAAGTGTCAAACTATTCGAATAGCCGCGTCCGCCGTTATGGACAGTTGGAGTGGCCATACTGTTTAGTTGTCACATGTTTTCAAATTGACTTATGAAATGAATGATGAATCTTGACTTGACCACAACAGAGTTGTGACTATGACACTAGCTTCCCAACTTAAGTGATTCTAGAACTTTATTTTATCTTTCTTTGTTTCTGAACTCAGCTTAGGTTTCAAACTTAACTTTACAAATAAAAATAGAGTTAGCATTTTCCCACTTGCACTATCTTACTTGTTAGTGGTAGTTTGCGAGTACTTAAAGAGTACTCATGGCTTTTGTGCCTAGCTATTCTCATGGCCAGACTATGAAGGAGACTACCAAGATGAAGGACAGCAGGACTGCTATGATAACTAGGACTACCTGCCTTCGTCAGCATTGCCTGTGCCCCTGAAGATGGACCCCACCGCTACGCTTATTATTTACACCACTGCTTGTTGTATTAAGACTAGATCATGAGATCCTTTATTCGTGTAAGACCTTATTATGGTTTGTAATGGATGATGTACTGTGATATCCAATCTGTTATGTCTTGCAAAAATGGTAATCCTGGGATTGAGATGTATGACATAACAGGCATCTAGGATTAAAAATCCGGGTGTTGACATAGCATTTGCAGAATCTGCAACATTGGGTCCTAAGATGAGCTGCTTCCTCCGGGGTTTCCACGAGTCATCTGAAGATTGAGATATCTAATGAGATAAGAGGGAAATTTCTAAGGTTCATCGTTTTGTTTCAAAAGCTTTAAACTTTGAGTTTGAACTTAGGTTTTGCAAACTAACTTCTTCTCATTCATTCAAGCACACAATACAAACACACACCACACACAAATGGAAAATTGATGGTTTTAAGAACCATTATGTGAACTAAGATACACTAGGACCGATACAACGCATTCCTATGGTAGTGATCAAGTGCATCTACTCATTATCAATGAAGTCAGAATCATCATCATCAGTGTAGAAATCCATGGCATCATCCTCCAGGTAGTCATTGTCATCACTGAGGTATGAGTGAAGATCTCCCTGGATGTCTTCACCTTCTTCCTCTTCCTTTTCTTCAAGCTGGACTTCTTGCTCATGGATGGTCTTCTCGAGAGCGGCCACCTTCTTGCGAACATGAGCGATGGTGCGATCCTTCTTCTCGCATTGATGACGAAGTGATTGGCGATCCTTGACGACCATGGTGTATATAACCAAAGCATGCCTAATGCATCTTTCTTAGGTTATCTTGCAATTAGTGATGGCTTGCCTTGATTGGTGTAGTTATTGAAGTTTTCCCCCTCTTCTACGAGGTAGAACTCCTCCTCCTCGTAGTTTGGGTAGGTACTATCGTCTATAAATAAATAGAGGGTACACAATCACCAAACAATACTTAACTTCTTCTATTTAGCAAACTAAGGCTCACACGTGATGATCTAGCATTATCACAATCATCACATGAATTTAAAGAACTAGTTTTAATTAGTTTACTTGAGAAAAGTAATTTCTACTCATTGAAATTAATTAAGATTTAATATTCTCCAATTAAAATATGGGATCATGTGGACACATGTCATCACCACATATTCTAATACATGGGAATGTGATTTAAAGGGTTGATCATATTTTATAAAGTTTAAGATTATCCTTTAATAGATTTAAAGTGACTAGAAATGCCCTAATAGCATTATTTTGGTACTAGTCCAATGTCACTACATGCAAACGTAGATATTTTTACATATTCAGATAGATATTATCAAATGTGATTTTTGAGAGTTGGAATCAACTCAAAAGATATTATGGATGATTGTTGAAAAAGTTTGAAGTTGCAAAAGTTTCTGTCTTTTTATTTTTACTAAAGATTATCTCTAACTCCAAATGATTTAAATCCAACGGGTTTGGATAGATAATTTAAATTTCTTTCTATCAAAATTCGAATCATGCAATTTGATTAAGTGAAACTCACTGAATTGATTTTCGAATCTATGGACAGAAACTAGGTTAAACTAAAAAGGAAAATCCTCATTTGAATTTCCAGGCCTGAGCGGGAAAGCTAAACAGGCCAGCCCAGCTACACTACACAGCGTAGCGGGCTGCTGACAGATGGGGTCCACTAGTCAGCGACTTAAACTATGCGAAGCGGTATCTAAGCATTTGGGCCATGCGATCTTAATCTAATCGAACGGCTTGGAGTCGTCGTCGACGACGAACTTCTCCAGCGAGGACTAAACCTAGCGCGGCAGTGGGGGTCTCGCGGGGCTCACCTGGGCTCTAGTTAGGGTCGGCGAGAGGGGCAATCGACATGGTAGACAACGGCGGGGCGAGGCGCGGTCACGGTAGGGCTTTATGGTGGTCGGAATCAACGGCGCCCCGCCTCCAGCAGCGGCGGGCTCCGGCCAAATTCTGGCAAAGGAGATGGCTCGCCTTGCTCTCGGAAGAAGTGGGGGAGGGTCAGTGAGAGGTGGTGAGTGGAATGGTGTGGAGAAATGAGGCAGGGGTGGCGTCCTTTTATTGTGCGGCGAGGGGACCGAGCTGTGCGGGCGCGAGCTCGTCGGTGACGAGGCTACAAGCGGCTATCGGCATGGCGGTGGCTAGTGGGCAGTGATGTGTCTCCTGGCGGTTGTTATGGGTGTAATGGCAAGGCGTGGGGTGGCATGGTTCGGTCAGGAGCGTGTGGTGCTCCGCACGGACACGGAGGTGTTTGCGGTAGCGTGCGGTAGCTGTGGGTGGAGCGGCGGTGAATAGGGTTGTCTGCTGGGGTGCTGGGATCATGGCGGGCATGCGCATGCGCGGTGAGGGCAAGGCGCGGTCTGGGCGAGCTGGTCGGGCACGGCGAGCTGGCATGCTCTGGACATGGCACAGAGAGGCGGGACGCGGCGTAGCTAGGGTGTTCTAGGGCTCGCCTAGGGTCATGGCCTAGACAAGGGGTGGTAGTGGACCGAGGCGTGCTTCCTGGACAACATGGCTGGCTGTGGCTGTGTCTGCTATGAGCTGGCCGTGGTTGAACGGTGATGACCTCAATCGGGCGGTGCTCCACTGTGCTCCACGGCTAATGGGGGATGGTATAGGGCTTGGTTAGACTGAGGGGAGACATGGGAGTGAAATGGAGACCAAATGGTCGAGCATCACTATGCACAACAGTGAAGTTAGGCCAGGGGTTAATTAGTGTAAGCAGGGTGTTTGTGGAAATGGCCGCATGAAATAAAGTTTGGAATTTTTGAATGAAATTTTTTGAGTGATCTTAAATTAAGCTTGAGAGTCTATGTTTGCTTGGAGAGGTCAAGGGGAATTGATTTGATAGGTTTTTGAAAAAGTGGGATCTTAACATATGAACTAGATCAAATTTTTCATTGTCCATTTAATTGATTTGAAGGATGTTTTTGTAAGTTTGTAAAGTGGGCTTTGATACACTTTTACTTGGTCTAGCAATGGGTGAAAATAAATAGAATTGTTTTTGTTAGAAATTTTCTTCTAGGAACACACAAAGTGACCTAGTGGGTTAAATTTGTCAAAATGAACATTTGCTTTATTTATTCATATTTGATTTCTTTTTCTTTTGATTTTGTTTGTAATTGGTCTGGATGATGCAGTATTCACCTTTAATCCATTTCCCATCATTTGCAACAATAAAGCATGGCATATACACTCAATTCTACACTAATGCAAACACACATGCATTCATATTCGTTTTCTTAATAAAAGTTTTTGTTAACCCTAAATTGGGTGATTAGAACATGATAATATTGATTAGAAGTTTTGTGGTGTTACATATTGGTACTTGTTTAGATCAAGTGCAGTAGATGGTCTAGCTTTTCTTTTTATACTTGGCCTTGTAATAATCTAGATGGGGCTTGGGCATTTTGGAATGCTTATATGGGGATCACACTGGTATTGATGTGAAGAGAAGGTGTGCACACAAAAGCATACTTGATCGTCAGTTTTTCTTGCTCCAACGATCTACTGTGTTTGGAGAAAAGGGCAAACTGATCGTGCGACAAGGTTTTTAGAGCTGAAACATGAAAGGGTTCCCTCTGGACTGCTATTGAGTGTCAGTTTCTATATTGCTGAAAGAGGCACCCTGGAATGCTACAGAATCGGTCAAGTGCTGTTGAATAAGAACTAGGAATCTGTCGATATTTTTCTTTCTTATTCTGTACTACTAGATCTTTCAAATGCTACTGAATTTGTGAAAAGTTTTATCGCTGATGCTGGGCTGCTTGCACTAGAGCTTTTTCCTGTGTGTCATCGGCACCATTGGATGCGTTTTGGACATAGATGAGAGGGTACCAAGTGAAGTCATTGGATACCAGTCCATTTTTGGCACACCCGGTCTGTGTCCCATGTTCTTTTGATATTTTTACACGAATATCTGTGAAAAGAATTATCACTTTTTTTCTCCAGTAGCGAGGTCTGTGTTTCGAATCCGGCCGAGCCACAACACAATGCAAATTTTACTAACGAGGAGATAAAAACTAGCCCATTCGGCCCCTCTTTAGCCCAGAACAATTTAATTCGGCCTTTTAGGGGTTAGGGGACTTGCTGACCACTACCCATTTAAATTTTTATCAAGGATCCCATGGTGAATAGCGCATGGAGTATAGCCCATTGAGTATAGTAGATGTAGAATAGCCCAAAATATTTAATTTGGCGTTTTTAGAATTGCCCTTTTAAAAAATATCCGCCTACCCATGTTTTTAAGAAACTACTCCATTATGTGGCATTTAATAAATTGAGATGCCAGGATCGCTTCCCTTTTATTTTAAGAGAGATAACATGGACACATAAAATCTTTTTAAGATGACTAATAAATAAGTTATAGGTACTATAAAGCTTTTAGTGATAATGTTCATCTTGTTTGTTTGTCATAGTGGCAACACACACGGGTTATACATGTTTTGAAGTCTTGAGTTCGATTCTCTATGGTTGACATAAAATTATCTTGGATTTACATTTTTTCTTCTAGCAATATTGCTTTATGGAGAGGCTCGCGGACCCGTCAACCTGCAGTGTCCCTCGAGTTTGATGGGCGGGTTTGAAAAAAAGTTAAGTACATGTACAGAGAGGCTGGTGTCAGGGACCCACAAGCCAGAACATATCAAGGAGGCTGACATGCACAAGCCAGAACATACAAGGGAGGCTCACATGTGGGCCCTATCAGCAAGACCATACACAGCTGCCGCATCGAGCAACGTTGCCAAGATCAAAACAGCAGACATAGCCGAAAGAGAAGTCCATTATACACACGTTTCATTTAAAGAGATACTGACATGGGGGCCCATTAGCAAGACCTTATATGTGTCTTGCATCTAGCACTGTTTACCAAATGAGCGGAAGACTTGGCGTGATCCAATGAAGCGCTGCCAAGGCTTTCTCCTATTGAGTCGCTCTTCCTTGAGCTTCTAAGAAGTTCGAAACAAGGAGGGGCGAGCGAGAAAAAAGTCCAGCATGCACACATGTCTTGTAATGAGAGGCTGACATGGGGGACTGCTGACCACAACCCAGAGAAATTTGAGAAACCATCCCATGGAGCATAACCCTCAACAAATTTTAGTTCGACCTTTTAGGGGTTAGGGGACTGCTGAGCACAGCCTAGTGAAATTTGAGAAAGGAGCCCATGTACATAGGAAAACTCTTTTTAATTCAAACTTTTGAGCATTGCCCCCACCTCTCAAAATAAAAAACTCTTCCTACCCATGTTTTAAACTTCTCCATTATGTGGCATTTTATAGACTGAGATGCCTGAGCACTGCCATTTTATATTTTAAAAGAGATAAACATAGACACACAAAATATTTTTTAGAAGACTGATACATAAGTTGTAGTACTAATACATGTTTAATGATTTAATATCTATAAATATCTTTGGTGTAGTGGCAAAGCACTCAGTTTATGTCTATTTGATTTTATTTGAAGGTCTTTAGTTCGAATCTTCTGTGTGTACATATGTATTTATATATATCTTGGGTTTCATTTTTTTGAGAAAGGGTTTACATTTTAATATCGCATTATGGAGAGTCTGAGATCACGGACCCACCAGCCTACCACATCCATCAAGTTTAATGATTTGGTTTGAAAAAAAGTTAAATACTTGTACTGAGAGGATGACATCGGTGACCCACCCGCCAGAACATACAAGGCTGCATCGGGGACTCACAAGCCAGGACATACCAGATAGGCTGACATGGTTGCCTCAACAGTAAGACCATACATGACTATCGCATCGAGAAACATTGCCAAGGCTAAAACAGCGGACACAACATAAAAAAGTCCATCATACACAAGTTTCATTTACAAAGATACCAACATGTGGGACCCAGTAGCGCGGCCTTATATAGGTGCTTCCTCGAGCAATGTTTCCAAGTTTGAAACAGGGAGGCGTGAGCGAAAAAAAGTCCAGCATGCACAAGTTTCTTCTAATGAGAGGCTGACATGGGGGATCCAGCAGCCTGAAAAAACGACTGATGCATCAAGCAACACAATCAGGTTCGAAACACGGAGGCATGAATGAGGGCAAAAATTCCATCATACACATGTTTCTTCTAATGAGTGGATGACATGTGGGGCCCAGCAGCGTGATTAAACGGTAGATGCAGCGAGTAACGCTATCTAGTTTGGAACAAGGCAGTGTGACCGAGGGAAAAATTCTATCATACACATATTTCTTCTAATGAGAGGATGACATGTGGGGTCCTCGAGTTTGATTAAATGGTAGATACATCGAGCAACGCTATCAAGTTCAGAACAGGGTAGCATGAGCAAAGAAAAACATTCCACATGTGGGACCGAATAGCCTGATTAAATGGTAGTTGCATCGAGCAACGCTATCATGTTTAGAATAGGGTAGCGCGAACAAAGGAAAAAATTTCATCATACTAATGAGAGGCTGGCATATGGGACCCATCAGCCTGACTAAACAACAGACACATCGAGCAATGTTATCGAGTTCAAATCAGGGAGGCATGACCAAAAAGTATGGCCTGCTAGAGACACTAACGTCCGGGACCCACATGCCTCAAAAGACTTCAGCGAGTCAACATCGTGTGAGGAAACGAAAATCTTGCTTCTGTCACGCGCCAACCAAGCTTCCTCCATGTTTTTAGCGGTTCCGTCGTAGTAGAGGGCCAAAAACCGGAAAAAATAGTTTTCCATCGGCCACGGTCGAGCCGAAAAATTCGTCGCAGAAGACGTGCCTTCTACAACGACCGTCGGGCTAAATCGTTGCAGAAGCAAACATTTCTTGTAGTGACTCTAGGGGATCAATGTGTCAAATCATGCTCAGAGACACTAAAAACACATACGAAAGCAGCTTCTACATTGCTTGTTGCACCAGTATGGCTGAAGTTGCATCATAGAATCCACTAGAGTGTGTGGTCATGTGGATCCATTTGGTTTAGGAAAAGAACACATGCAACGAATCTAATGGATCAATGCGGTTTAGGAAAAGAACACATACCATTAATCTATGGGATCAATGTGGTTTAGGAAAAGAACACATGCAATGACTCTAGGAGATTAATGTGTCAAACCATGGTCACAGAGACCAAAAACGCATAGGAAAACAGCTTGTACATTGCATGTTGCACCAATGTGACAGTAGTTGCATCACAGAATCCACTTGAGTGTGTGTGGTCAACACATGCAATGTGGTCATGTCGATCAATGACTCTAGCCGATCGATGTGGTTTAGGAAAATAACACATGTAATGACTCTAGGGGATCAATATGTCAAACCATGGTCATAGAGATCAAAAACACATCGGAAAGCAGCTTCCACATTGCATGTTGCACCTGTATGGAAGAAGTTGCATCACAGACTCCATTGGAGTGTGTGTGGTCATGTGGATCAATGCGGTTTAGGAAAACAACACATGCAACGACTGTAGTGAATCAATATGGTTTAGGAAAAGAACACATGCGATGACTCTAGGGGATCAATATGGCTTAGGAAAAGAACACATGCAATGACTCTAGGGACTCCATGTGTGAAACCATAATTAGAGAGACCAAAAACACTTAGGAAAGTAGCTTCCACGATGCATGTAACACTAGTGTGGTAGAAGTTGCATCACAGAAACCACTGGAGTGTGTGTGGTCATGTGGATCAATGTGACTTAGGAAAACTACACATCCAATGAATCTAGTGGATCAATGTGGTTTAGCAAAATAACACATGCAATAACTCGGGGGAATCAATGTGGTTTAGGAAAAGAACACATCCAATGATTCTAGGGACTCCATGTGTCAAACCATGGTCACAGAGACCAAAACACTAAGGAAAGCAACGTACATATTGCATCAAAGAATCCACTTGAGTGTGTGTGGTCATGTGGAGAAATGTGGTTTCCGAAAAAACAAATGAAATGACTCTGGTGGATCAACGCTGTTTAGGAAAAGAACACATGCAATCACTCTAGGGACTCCATGTGTCAAACCATGGTCATAGAGACCAGAAAAACTTAGGAAAGCAGCTTCTGCATTGCATGACGCACCAGTATGTCAAAAGTTGCATCATAGAATCCACTTGAGTGTGTGTGGTCATGTGGATCAATGTGTTTTAGAAATGAAGACATGAAATGACACTAGTGGATCAACGTGTCTTAGGAAAAGAACACATACAATGACTCTAGGGAATCAATGTGGTTTAGGAAAAGAACACATGCAATGACTCTAGTGGATCAATGTGGTTTAGCAAAAGAACACATGCAATGACTCTAGGACATCAATGTGTCAAACCATGGTCAATAAGTCCAAAAACACATAGGAAAGCAGCTTCCAGAATGCATGTTGCACCATTGTGACCAAGGTTGCATCACATAATCCACTTAAGTGTGTGTGGTCATGTGGATCAATGTGATTTTAGAAAATGCTAATCATGCAATGTGGTCATGCGGATCAATGACTCTAGTGCATCAATGTGGTTTAGGAAAAGAAAAAATACATTTACTCTAGGGGATCAATGTGACAAACCATGCTTAGAGAGACCAAAAATAGATAGGAAGTAGCTTCCACATTGCATGTTGGACCATTATGGCATAAGTTACATAACAGACTCCATTGGAGTGTGTGTGGTCATTTGGATCAATGTGGTTTAGCAAAAGAACACATGCAACGACTCTAGTGGATTAATATGGTTTAGGAAAAGAACACATGCAATGACTCTAGGGGATCAATGTCGTTTACAAAAAGAACACATGATATGACTCTAGGGACTCCATGTGTCAAACCATGGTTAGTAAGAGCAAAAACACTTAGGGAAGCAGCTTCCACATTGCATGTTGCACTAGTGTGGAAGAAGTTACATCATAGAAAACACTGGAGTGTGTGCGGTAATGTATATCAATGTGGTTTAGGAAAGGAACACATCCAATGAGTCTAGTAGATCAATGTGGTTTAGGAAGATAACACATGCAATAACTCTAGGGGATCAATGTGGTTTAGGAAAAGAACACGTCCATTGACTCTAAGGACTCCATGTGTCAAACCATGGTCATCGACACCAAAAACACTAAGGAAAGTAGCTTCCATATTGCATGTTGCACTAGCTAGAAGAAGTTGCATCAACAAATCCACTGGAGTGTGTGTGGTCATGTGGATCAATGTGGTTTAGGAAAAAAACACATGCAATGACTCTGGTGGATCAAAGTGGTTTAGGAAAAGAACACATGTAATGATTCTAGGGGATCAATGTGGTTTAGGAAAAGAACATATGCAATGACTCTAGGGACTGCATGTGTCAAACCATGGTCACAGAGACCAAAAACACATAGGAAAGTAGCTTACACATTGCATCTTGCACCAGTGTCATAGAAGTTGCATCACAGAATCCGCTGGAGTGTGGGTGGCCATATGGATCAATGTGGTTTAGGATAAGCACACATGCAATGACTCTAGGGTATCAATTTGGTTTATGGAAAGAACATATGCAATAACTCTAGGGGGCAATATGTCAAACCATGATCAAAAAGACCAAAAACACATAGGAAAGCAGCTTCCACATTGCATGTTGCACCAGAGTGGCAGAAGTTTCATCACAAAATCATCTAGAGTTTGTGTGGTCATCTAGATCAATGTTGTTTAGGAAAATAACACATGCAATGACTCTAGAGGATCCATATGGTCTAGGAAAATAACACATGCAATGACTCTAGGGGATCAATGTGCCAAACCATGGTCACATAGACCAAAAACACATCGGAAAGCAGTTTCCATATTGCATGTTGCACCAGTATGGTAGAAATTACATCACAGACTTAACTGGAGTGTGAGTGGTCATGTGTATCAATGTGGTTTAGCAAAAGAACACATGCAATGACTCTAGTGGAGCAATGTGGTTTAGGAAAAGAACACATGCAATGACTCTAGTGGATTAATGTGGTTTAGGAAAAGAACACATGCAACGACTCTAGGGGACCAATGTTGTTGTGGGAATGACCACGGTAGTCACTATCATGGATAGAGATTGGAAGGTTTTGGGGCAAGAGCGGGCATCCATCTACGGAGCAAGATGAGGGCGAAGACACAGGGTTTACCCAGGTTCGCCCCCCGAAGGGTAAATACCTACTCCTTCTAGATTGTATTATCGAGTGAGTATAATGGTGGCGTGCTCAGCGGCTAGGCAGTGAGTCGATGGGGTGTATGATGGAACATAAGTACAAAGAGCACCCTAGGGAGGTTTATATAGGAGTACCTTGCTAGGGTTTACAGATATACAACCGAGTTAGTTAGGGACTCGGAGGATTGGACCTAATCTGATTTGGCTTCTGCTATGCTTCTGGGCCTCCAGCTTCTAGTCACCAGGCTTCTTCTCAGTCGCATTCTAGTCGCCGTCCTGCAGGCCCACTCGCAGAGGTCATGGCCCACTCGAAACATCCTACTGGTCATATACCATTCAGCATATCCCCATCAGTAGTCCCCGAGGGACACGTTGGATCGGCGCAGGTGTTCTTTTGGCAGTCGGAGTAGGCGAGTCCAATTTGGATGCCCAGTCGAATCGGTGATGCACTCCCTCAATGAAGGAGGAAGTCTCTCCGGCAAATCTTCAGTCGCAGCATTGGCGAGTGGAGTTCACGTTTGAGTCACCGCACCTTATCGAATGGACTAGGCGCACCACCAAGCGAGTCGAGTGAATTAAGTTGGACCGTCAAGTAGGTAAAACTAGCTGTTGGGTAATCCAACGGTAACTTCGGCGTAATTACCCTGGGGTAACGGCTAGCCCGAGATTGGCGGGTAGCGTCCCCCTTATAAGACAAATGATAGAGGCAGAAATGAGTCTTCGCATTTCTCCATCCCCATGCACTCCCAGTCTCCAGATCTGCTCCTGATCCAAAATCTCCGGACATAACAACTTCCTTTCTCCACCCATGGTGTCTCCCAAAGATCTCTGGGCAAATCCAAATGCACCACGGCCGCCTTGAAGTCCTTTCAGGACACGGGCATCCTCTGCCAAGGTGAATTGGCGGATCCCCGCACCCGTCGAGACAGAGCCGAAGCCTCTCCATGGCGAATTCATCTGCTTCTAGATCCACTTAGAAAGAGGGCTAGGATTCCCGAGGTCGCTTTTCTTCTGGCGATTCTGCGCATACTACGCGATCAAGCTGTCGGATCTAGGGCCACACAACATGGAACAGCTCGTGATCTTTGTCGCCTTCTATGAAAGTTACCTCGGGTGCCGCCCCTACTTCCCCTTGTGGATGGAGTTGTTCCACGGCCACGTAGGTCATGAAGGTACTGGCGGCCCCATTCTGGTGGCAGGCGGAGTTACGTTTTAGCTTAAGCCCAAGGACACCTTCGTGAAGCTTCTGCTGCCGAAGAAAGCCGCCAGCGAGTGGAAAAAGAGCTGGTTTCTATGAAGGAGTCTACCCCCAACGGTGAGTTGGCGCTCCTGATGTACACCGCCAAGAGGAGCGAGCCGCGCCAACTACCGGCGACCATGCTCCCTGAAGACCAAAGGATGGCCGTCGACAAAATGTTGACACGGATTAAGGAGCTAAACAAGGAGTGCCTGGAGTCCATTAATTTGTACAACTGCTGGCTCCAGAAGCGTTTGGTCCCGCTAGCCAACCAAGCCCACTAGATGTATGAATACACCGGTAAAGACGACACCTAGAAGGCAAGCAAGGAGGTCTGGGAGGCCGACGACTATATCGCTGCGCTGAAGAAGATCACAGACGTAGAGTACAACGACCCCAAGGCTGGGCTCGCTCCATATACCGTGACCGGGAAATATCAGGCCCCCATAGTAAGTCTTCTTTCCTATCCTTAATTCTGCAGTCACCACTTCGTAGTCGCAAATTCTATGCTCATTTTGATCACCTTTCTGTCTATTGTCAGCTATTTCAGTTGCTAGAAAATTGGCTCTCTCCTCTTGACGAGGAGGTTCCTTCTGAGCTTGAAGAAGGGGCGATGGTGTCCTCCGACGATGAGGACGAGGTAGCGTAGGTCGCTGCTCCCATGCCCGCAACCCGCAAGACCTGTGGGCCAAAGCAACACAAAATCGAGGCAAGTCGCAGCCTCAAAGAGCACGACAGTGATGAAGAAATGTTGCAGGAGCACAGCTCACGACGCGTGGCAATGCTGGTGAAGCCTGTACTGAAGGTGAAGTCACCCATGAAGAAGCCAACGATGAAGTGGACGTCACCGTCTCGGTCGGTGGTTGCGTTCGAATCGTCATACGAGGATTCTGACGATGAAAGGGGGAAGGCAACGACCAAGATTTCAGAGGACACTGCTCCGATGAAGGAATCAGAGGCAGCGTATGCGGTGGTGGAACAGGCGGTTCTGCTCGCCGAGATCGTGCTGACCGCCTCGGTGGCCCTAGAGCCAGGGGCCGCCGACCGTACGGGTTCGAAGTCCCCGCTACCGGAGGGGGCGCTCGTGTCGCCGGGCTAGAGGTTCCTGATGGCCCAAAATATATCGAGCTCGTTGGGGAACCCCAAGAGGAAGGTATGATGAGCACAGCAGCAAGTTTTCCCTCAGTACGAAACCAAGGTTATCAATCTAGTAGGAGTAAGGAAACACCCCAAAGGTGTTGCTAGCTGAGCCTTGGCAGGGCACACTACCGGTGCTAGTAGCAACATGGAGACCTGCACAACACAACCATAGAACTTTGCCCCCAACTTACGATGAGGTTGTCAATCTCACCTGTTTTGCTGAAAACAAAGGATTAAAGGGAATCGAATGGAAGGGAGTAATAGTTTGCAGAAAGTAAACACAAATAAGTAAACAGTTCATTATAGATTGAATGTCAAAGAAAGGACCGGGGTCCATATGTCACTAGAGGTGGCTCTCCTTAAGATAGATAACATGCTGGGTGAAAAAATTACATCGGGGCAATTGACAAACATCGAGAAAGAATACAAGCATATACTAATCATCTTGACTCCTTTGAGATTCGATTGGGCATTACAACTTTATTCATAGACCGCCATCCAACTACATCTATGACTAATAATCCGCCTTCAGGTTATCATCCACCCCCCCCCCAGTATTAAGTTGCAAGCAACAGATTATTGCATTACGAATTGCGTGTAAAGTAAAAAATACGATTGTTCTATGAACAAAGGATTGTTGTTTTCTCTCTATTAGCAACAGCACATCTAGTACCTTAGAGATTTCTGTCACTTCCCTAGATTACTAGAGGCATGAACCCACTATCGAGCATAAATACTAACTCTTGGAGTTGCTAGCATCTACTTGGCCAAGATAGCTACTAACAATGGAAAACATGCAAGATCACAAATAAAAAAGTCATGATAGAATCAATAATCAATCTGAAATAGCATCTCAATATCCATCGGATCCCCGCAAACACAACATGTAGAATTACAAATAGATGATCTTGATCATGAATGGAGCTCACAAGATCTAGACATGAAAGCACAAAGGAGGAGAACCAGCCATCTAGCTACTACATGGACCCGTAGTCCAGAGATGAACTACTCACGCATCACACCTGAGGCTTGCATGATGATGAAGAAGGCCTCCAGGGTGAATTCCCCTCTCCGGCAGGGTGCCGGGAAGAGCTTCAGATCCCTCCAGATCTAGGGATGGAGATGATAGTGGCTATAGACTCTATCATGGAATTTTTAATCGGGTACTTAGGGTTTCCATATCAGAGGAAATATATAGGTGGAAGGAGAGGCCGAGGGGGTACCTGGGCTGGCCACACCATACCCTAGCACGGGCCAAGCCTGGCCGCATGGCCAGGTGGTGTGGCCGCCCTCTGGCCCTTCTCCGTCTCGTATTCTGGCTCCAAGTGTCCCCCGGTAAAATAATAACTTTGGCTTTTGTCCCGTCCAATTCCGAGAATATTCATTTTCTGACTTCCTGGAACCAAAAACAGCAGAAAACAGGGAGCTGGCACTATGTCTCTTGTTAATAGGTTAGTCCAAGAAATCATATGAAAAGTACTCCAAAGTGTGGACAAAACACAAGAAAGTCGATAAAACCAAGCATGGAACATAAAAAATTATAGATACATTTACAATGTATCAACATCCCCAAGCTTAACTCCTCCTCGTCCTCGAGTAAGTAAGTGATAAAAAGAAAGAATAATTTTTGAGGTGCCATGCACCATCATAAACTTTGATCAAAGTATTTGTAAAACATTCAAAGCTGGGATCATAGTACTTCAATCATAACATGAAAGACAAAGTTCTAGCAATAAGACAAAGAAACTATGTTGCAACATGAAAAAGGCACAAACAAAAGGTTCATGAATAACAATGCTTTGCAAGACGTTTGTTTATTTCACATAAAGAAAACATAGCATAATAGCATTCACCTTGTCCCTCATAGAGTAGCAAATATAAATGCATAGGACACCTTCAAAATTCATAAGAGTGACTAGATACAAATAGTTTAAAACAAGCAATATCAAGTTATGCATCAATCAACTAGTCTTGGTACAATGCACATAGAACTAAGAATGGCCACTATGCTCTCAAAGTAGGTGCTTATAGCTTTCAACTATAAGCAGTAAAGGTAGAAGGTGGAGACTCAATATAATGGTGGAAGAAAGGCCTTCATAGAAGGAAGCAGAGGTTCAAGTTTCATAAAGAGCTTCCAAAAATTATGGTACTTATAGCTTTCATCTCTCATTTCCCCTATCATAAGCATCTTGAAGTGATTAAGGTTAAAGTGAACAAACTATGGTATATATGCTTGATGAAGTATAAGTTAGAAATATCATGTCCCTTGAATACGAGGTCCACTCCTCATGCTACTCAAGTTTAGTCACCAGTAAGTTCTTGTCATCGTAAGTACATGTGTATCATAGAGAACCATTAAATGGGGTACCCCTTGCCCGATGATACGGAAGAATCCCCATATCAAAATGACAAGGCAAGCAGACAATGAGCATCTCAGCAATCTTCTTATTTACCATAGGAATATGGTGCTTTTTTCTCTCTTTCATCTTTTCATAATCTCTTTTTTTTCTTTTTCTATTTTTTCTCAATATATGACTCTTTTTTTATAAGAAGAATGCTTCATAGACAGCTCATTATGGTTACGCTCCAGGTTTCCACCATGTCAGCATGGATTAGACCAGCGGCCCAGGCATTTCTCTAACACATATACATAACTCCATGGACTTACAACCTCCCCTTTCATTTCACACCGATGACATCCATAGACAAAAGAGCATGATATCAACTAGGTACAAAGTACCAGTGCAATGTTGAAAGCGTTCCCCATGACAGCATGGTTCTGCTAATCCCCAACAAATAAGTGCAAGCATATACAACATAGATGCCACAATGGTTCAAGTTTATTAAGGGCAAGAAAAGTAAAGTGTGCCATCAAGTTCGTGAGAGCTTTAATCACTAGTTTTCTCATAACAAGTTTAATTTGGAAGGTAAACAAAAACATGAATATACTTGAAATAGCATAAGCTAATAGGTAGGTATGGTGGACTCTTTGGAATAACTTGGTTTAGGGAGTTGGATGCATGAGCAGAACTCATAATTGGTTGCGGAGGCTAGCAAAAGACTGGGAGCGACAAACTAAGAGAGCAATAATGGCCATAATCACGTAGAGCGACAAAACATCATTGATCAAATCATCAAGTGATACTACAAGTTGAAAACTAAAGGATCATAAAGGCTTATGGTGACTTGATATAGTCATAACATGGTGTGAGCATGCGCTAAGTCAACCCTAATAAAGCATCAAAGGAGAATACCACAATACTATGCTTTAATATGCTAAAACAAGGCATGATTCTTCCAAGGCACATTAAGAAATCTCAATTGTTTATAACAAGTCATGCTACAACAAAGAATACTAAGCATAAAGCAAAAACCATATCAAGCATGGCATGACAAAGCATAGGCCATAGTCAAAAACAAACTCTCTTTACCACCTAAGCATGAACTTTCCTACTCTTTTCCAATCCCCAAACCAAACTATTTGAAAACCAATGTATGGAAGAGGGGGTCCAACCAATTTATTCAGGAAACTAAGCAAACAAAGCAAACGAAAAAACAAAATTAAACCGAAAAAGAAGACGCTCCAAGAATCAACACAATTGTGCATGAAACAATAAAAATGAACCGTTTGGAAGAAACCTGAGATTTTTATTGATGAAGAAGGGGATGCCTTGGGCATCCCCAAGCTTTGACGCTTGTAATTCTTGGATATTTCTTGGGGTGACACGTGTGTCATCCCCAAGCTTGAGCTTTATTCCATTCTTCATCTCATTACTCATTCCTTCCATACACCTGAAATTTTTTCCTTCATACAAAACTTCATACAATCTTTATTAGCAATATTAGTGCACTCAAGATAATAAGTCTTTTAGGTTCAGTTCTAACACAAATAAAACTTCCATTAAAACACAAGGTACTTCAGCACTTCCCTCAAAAATATCATTTCCCCAAAAGAACTCAAAAAGGAACCAACCAGAAGGAAATGCAGAAAATGGCAGAAATCTGTCAAAATAGACCAGCAGGTAAAGACGAATTTTTTCGAAGACCTTCTGTTGCTCAAATCAAAAAGTGTTGAACTAACAAAAGTTATATAACAACCTGGGGCAGAAGCACAAAAATTCACGCCTCAAAATGACGTACAGGGATTTTACACAAATTTTTACGGTAAAGCACAAAAATCTGTTTTGGGACAGTAACTTTCCCAATCATTACTTCTCCCTCATTAGAGGTTACTCTTGGCACAAAAAGCAAATAAAAAGTATAAGGAGCGATTATTAAAGAAGTAATAACTTCCAAGACTCATCTAAAACTTTTGGGTTATCTCTCAGTAAGTACTTTTCTTTAACGCCTTTAAGTTAAGCATAAGAAGCAAGAAAAAGAATCAAGTGTTCTCAAATAAAGAAGCATTAAAACCAAATTTCTTGCCCTTACCTCTCTTACTTTTATTCTTAACCTTGGGGAAAATATGATTATTTCATGGAGAAGCAAGGTGCATGGTCCCCTTTTTACCACATCTATTATTGCTCCAAGGAGTTCTAATAGGGACCTTCCAAGTGTAATTTGTCCTTTTCCTGCACATTCAATAACAAGATAATCAGTAGAAATCATTTTCCCAAGGATCTTTGTAAACACTCCTTCATCTATTCCAATAGGTAATATTGTAGAATTATTATCAAGAGATATTTCTTTTCCTCCTTCATAAAGCCCCCAAAGATTCAAAGATTCATAAATATCTTTGGGCATAAGACAAGATTCAGACATGATATCACAGCGAGCTTGAAAAGTTTCATTATTTATACCAATCTTTACTGTGTGGAGCCACTTTGATGGTTCAGAATTTATTGGAATATAATTATGATGTTCTCTAAGCGTGTTATAACAATCCTTCAAACTAGTAGTGCGGGTCTCAAGAGTGTTCAGTCTAGCAAATATGTTCATAAAGGAAGAATCAGTTTTGCTAGGCAAGTTGTAAGTAAAGATCAATTTCTTTATAGCATTAATAGCATCATCCTCATTGCATTGGAGGAAATGTCCTCCCACAACAGCATCTAAAGAATATCTATAGCGAAGAGCAATTCCAAGGTAAAAACTGCTAAGGAACAAGCTTTGAGTCATTTTAGGCTCAGTTTTTTCATGTAGATCAGAGATTCTAGACCAAGCTTCCTTGAAGCTCTCCTCTATTCCTTGTTTAAAAGTAAAAATCATTTCCTCGGGTGACAAAGTGATTGGAGCAAGGCTAGACATAATGGTAACTTAAGATAGAAACTATTTTTTGTGTGTTTTTGATAAAGAAACAAGCAAACAAAACAAAAGTAAACTAAGCAAAACAAAAATAACAAAGTAAAGTGATTGGTTATGAGGGACTCCCCTTGTGAAGATGTCCTTGACTCCCTAGCAACGGCGCCAGAAAAAGAGCTTGATGTCCCAAAATATATCGAGCTCGTTGGGGAACCCCAAGAGGAAGGTATGATGAGCACAGCAGCAAGTTTTCACTCAGTATGAAAACCAAGGTTATCAATCCAATAGGAGCAAGGAAACACACCAAAGGTGTTGCTAGTTGAGCCTTGGCAGTGCGCACTACCGGTGCTAGTAGAAACGTGGAGACTTGCACAGCACAACCATAGAACTTTGCCCCCAACTTACGATAAGGTTGTCAATCTCACCTGTTTTGCTGAAAACAAATGATTAAACGTATCGAATGGAAGGGAGTAATAGTTTGAAGAAAGTAAACACAAAGCAGTAAACAGTTGATTGTAGATTGAATGTAAAAGAAAGGACCGGGGTCCATAGTTCACTAGAGGTGGCTCTCCTTGAGATAGATAACATGCTGGGTGAACAAATTACAGTAGGGCAATTGACAAACATCGAGAAAGCATACAAGCATATACTAATCATCTTGACTCCTTTGAGATTCGATTGGGCATCACAACATTATACATAGACCGCCATCCAACTGCATCTATGACTAATAATCCACCTTCAGGTTATCATCCGAACCCCCTCCAGTATTCAGTTGCAAGCAACATATTATTGCATTACGAATTGCGTGTAAAGTAAACAATACGATTATTCTATGAATAAAGGATTGTTGTTTTCTCCCTAGTAGCAACAACACATCTAGTACCTTAGAGATTTCTGTCACTTCCCCAGATTACCAGAGGCATGAACCCACTATCGAGCATAAATACTAACTCTTGGAGTTGCTAGCATCTACTTGGCGAAGATAGCTACTAACAACAGAAAGCATGCGAGATCACAAATAACAAAGACATGATAGAAAATAGCATCTCAATATCCATCGGATCCCCGCAAAAACAACATGCAGAATTACAAATAGATCATCTTGATCATGAACGGAGCTCACAAGATCTAGACATGAAAGCACAAAGGAGGAGAACCAGCCATCTAGCTACTACATGGACCCGTAGTCCAGATATGAACTACTCACGCATCACACCGGAGGCTTGCATGATGATGAAGAAGGCCTCCAGGGTGAATTCCCCTCTCCGGCAGGGTGCCGGGAAGAGCTTCAGATCCCTCCCGATCTAGGGATGTAGATGACGGTGGCTACAGACTCTTTCTTGGAATTTTTGATTGGGTACTTAGGGTTTCCGTATCAGAGGAAATATATAGGCGAAAGGAGAGGCAGAGGGGGTGCCTGTGCTGGCCACACCACCCCCTGGCGCGGGCCAAGCCTGGCCACGCGGCCAGGTGGTGTGGACGCCCTCTGGCCCTTCTCCGTCTCGTATTCTGGCTCCAAGTGTCCCCCGGTAAAATAATAACTTTGGCTTTTGTCCCGTCCAATTCCGAGAATATTCATTGTCTGACTTCCTGGAACCAAAAACAGCAGAAAACAGGCAGCTGGCACTATGGCTCTTGTTAATAGGTTAGTCCAGGAAATCATATGAAAAGTACTCCAAAGTGTGGACAAAACACAAGAAAGTAGATAAAACCAAGCATGAACATCAAAAATTATAGATACATTTGCAATGTATCAGTTCCAGCAGCCACGAGCTCAACATCGAAGAAGCCCGCATTGTCGTGGGCTGGGAGTGTTTTTGAGAAGGGGCTCTCACGCAAGTTGGGCCTCGGAGCTAGAGAAGCCTGCCCATATTCGCACCTGACTACGCTCTCTCCCTATCGCCAAGTAAGTTTGATGTTCTCTTTCTCGTGCTTCGATGGTTTTCTTGTATAATTGGCTCACTAATCATGGCAATCTGGTAGGTCCGGTGTCAAAAAGATTGGCCACCCATCGGTGGCCAAGGTTTCGCCAGTCGACACCGATGGGAAGGTTGACCCTTCCAAGAAGAGGAAGGCCGTCACAGTGGAGGCGCCATTCGCTGGCATGAAGAAGAAGAAGGTGGATGATTCTGCTGCCATGGCGGAAGAAGACGTGGAGAAGGACGAGTCCGCCGTTCCCGCAGAAGGTGAAGTGGCCGCTAGCTCGGAGCCTATCAAACCGACCAAGCCTATGGAGGTGTCGATGCATGTGGCTAGTGCTCCGACGGTGATGACCGCATCATTCCCTCGCTTTATGGCGAGGGCCACTACCGTGGCGACTGCAACACAGTCGCCATAGGTCCCTGAGGTTGTTGATGGTGATGCAGGACAACATCGTGGGCATACCTCATTCGTGATTGCATCGACAGATGCGATCGAGCTTCATGGCATGTTAGGTGCTGCTATACAGGTATGTCAGGTCCTCAAGGGTCTACTCGTTGAATTTCAGTGGCTAGACACTTTGAATCTTTAGTCGTCCAGTCCCCAAGGGTCTAGTCGCTGAATTTTAGCGACTAGACACTTAGAGCCTTTAGTCGTCCAACCCCTTACTATTTGTTTTCTTTAGGGCCTGAAACGGGAGTCGACCGACTGGCTGGCCACGAAGGAACGCTTGGAGCCCGATGTGCGGGAGACACAGGAGGCCAACCAGTGACTCCAAGCGTCTGCTGGTAAGTTGTACTGTCTTCAGTAGATTTGAGTTCTTACTGATGTGGGGACATTGAAGTATTGTCTTTTTTCTTTTAGTTGATTCTTGTGCTGCAATTGCTACGGCCTGTGAGGGCTATGCTCCATTCGCCGAGCTGGACATTGCGAAGGCCACTTTGGCCAGGGCGAAGGAGTGAATCGTCTTGTTGACGAAAGAGCTAGAGGCAGCGAAGGCCTCAATGATCTCGTCTGAAGAGAGGGCCAAATGTGCGGTCGCCGCGGCGAAGGAGGAGTGGAAAGCCTCTGACTCGGTCATCCTTGGGTTGCAGGAAAACCTTGGGATACTTGAGAAGCATGCGACACATAGCTGCCACAAACTCCTTGGTGAGTATCTTTTTCTTTTTCTACTGCTTTTCTGGTATACCGCAAGTCGTCGAGCGGGTGAGCCCCTGAGCCGGTGAGTCTACTAGGTCGAAGTAATATAGATTTTCTGATATTGCAGCTGTGATAGGTCAAAGTGATCCGGTGGTGAAGACATTTGATGCTTCGCAATGCATGACGGCGGTGGCGAATGCGGCCACCGCCTCGGCACTTTGTGTCTAGGCCATTCTTCAAGGAATCTCTCCCACCGAGGTAATTCCTGGTGGGCTAACGGGGGTGTGGCGCTACCTCGAGGAAGCACCCGCGGTGGTCAAGTGGATGGCACAGTCAGCCTTCCAGCAAGGAGCCACCATGGCGCTCAGTCTCGGGCTCGCGCACTTTCCCGACGACTTCGATCTTGATGACGTCACCAGCGGGTATCCCTCGGTGACTGGCTCGGTGGATATCATGGAGGTGTTAAGGTTGACCGCCAAGGCCACTCCGTTCACGGAGCAGGTGTTGGAAATTGTGGATCTGCTGCCGTATCAGGAGACGGTGGTGGCGCTAGGCGACCCCGAGCCAGAGCACCACGACTTGATGTTGGAGCAGCCCTTCTAGTCGTTGTTGGTGAAGCAGCTGACAACGTACCCATAGAACCGTTGGGAATGATTTGTTTGGGTCAAGGGCGATGGCAGCGCTTCTTCTTCGAGCCCTGCAAAGTGAAGAAATTGCCCTGGGGCATTGTGTTAGTCGAGGTGATTGGCCCCTTTTGTAATGAACAATGTATTTTGTTGTTTGAAATGGGAAAGGTAAATCGACTCGCATTGATGTGTGATTTTGTTCCTTTTTTTGGTTGAGCGAGTCCCTGAGCGCATCTGCCCTTTAGTGGGGTTAACCTCACGTGTATGTATGTTTGTTTGTGTTAGGTTAACCGGAGTCGACTCGCCGTGGCTCGTAGAGCCAGTCGCTTGGCGACCCCAAGGGGTGCTTGGCCGTTTTCCCTGACGCGTCCGGGGTCGGTTAGGCGAGTCCTCGAGCATGTTAATTGGCTGTTCTAGTCTCATGTCCAAGGTATGTTAGGATGTTGTGTGTTGTTTGTAACTTGTCGCCCTGCCTTGGAAAAATAGTCGCGTGGCGAGCCCGAGGAATGCTCTCATACTTTGTGTGTTCCCGAGCTGCATGAGGGACGTTTGTGGCGAGTTGCCGTGCGCGAGGGTGGGGAGGACGGGTTTGCTGTGAGAAGCATGTTTGGTTGTCTTGGCCCGGAAGGCCAGTCGAGTGAGGCGACTCTGATGGTGGCTCCGGGGTGGCGTTTTCGTGGACAGCGCAAGACCCGAATATTTTTAGTGCCCTTGAACCGCACTACTTAGCCGTGTCGGTCACTCAACCAATGGTTGACTTTTGGAGGTAGCGTATTGCTGAAAATACGAGTGTGATTGGCACAAGGAAATGGTCAGTAGACACAATTTGTGCGATCCGATTTTATTTCATCATATAGCAGCTGAGTACATTCTTGAGTTCTATGTATAGAATTTCAGAGGAGGTTTAATTCCATGGCATCCCGACTTTGAGATGGCTGTTGCCTCGTACGTTGGTGAGGTAATAGGCGTCGTTGCCGAGGACACGCCCTATGGCGAACGGCCCTTCCCATGGGGGAGAAAGCTTGCATGCCCTACTTGTGCTGGACTAGTCGCAGGACCAGGTCGCCTTCTTGGAAGGTGTGAGTCCAGACTCAGGTAGCGACGGAGTCCTTGCTGGTAGATGACGGTGTGAGAGCAAGCTAGGTTGCGTGCTTCATTGAGCTGATCGATCCTGTCTTGGCAGGCGACCTTGGTATCCGCCTCTGCATAGTTGACAACCCGAGGAGAGTCATGTTCCAGGTCGGTTGGCATGACGGCCTCAGCGACATACACCATGAAGAAGGCCGTGAACCCTGTTGAGTGGTTGATGGAGGTGCGGATGCCCCATATCATGGAGGGTAGCTCTTCGACCTAGCACCCGGGTGTTCGCTCGAGGGGGACCTATAGTCGCAACTTGAGGCCATGGAGGACGCTTTGGTTGGCGTGTTCTGCTTGACCGTTCGACTCCGGTTGGGCGACTGAAGGGAGGTCGAGTTGTATGTCGTGCTCTTCGCAGAAATCAGCCATGGCGCCCTTGGCAAAGTTGGTGTCATTGTCTGTGATGATGCTATGCTGGTAGCCGTACCGATAGATGATCTTGCAGAGGAACCTGGTAGCGGTCTTGCCGTCACACTTCTTGATTGGCTTGGCCTCCACCCATTTGGTGAACTTGTCGACTACGACCAGGAGGTGGGTGAAGCCATATGGGGCCTTTTTGAATGGGCCTACCATGTCGATGCCCCATACGGCGAATGGCCAAGTGATGGGGATGGTCTTGAGAGATGAACCAGGTATATGCGTCTGGTTGGTGTACTTCTACCACCCGACACACTGTTGGACTATGTCGGTGGCGTCGACGTGTGCTATAAGCCAGTAGAAGCCATGTCGCATGGCTTTGGCGACTAGCGACCAGGCCCCGACGTGGTGGCTGCAGTCGCCAGCGTGGATGTCCTACATGATCTTACGCCCTTCTTATGGCTGCACGCAGTGCTAAAATATGCTCATCACGCTGCGTTTTTGGAGCTCGCCATTGATGATGATGAAGGAATTGCAGCAGCGCATGATCATTCACACCTCTATCTCCTCGGTGGGTAGGATCTTGTGCTCGAGGAAGGCATCGTATCGTGCGGTCCAGTCGCTGGGCTCCGTGATCATGGCGACCTGGGTGGGTTCGGGCTGCAGAGGTATCCCGATGTCGATCTACTTCGGCAGGGAGACCGAGGGCTTGTTGTTGATGTTGACGAAGACGCCCACAGGTGGTCTTTGGTGGGCCGACCCTATACGGGAGAGTGCATCAGCTTCCTTGTTCTTCCGCATGTCGATCCACTCGACAGAATAGCCGGCGAAGTGCCCCCTAGCTGGTCCACCGCTTGCCTGTACGCTATCATGGTGGTGGAGACGGTGTCACAGGTACCAGCGACTTATCCATCAACAACATCGGAGTCGCCGTAGCACCATAGGCGATTGATATTCATCTCCTTGGTGGCATGCATGCCATAAAGGAGGGAATCATATTCGGCCATATTGTTGGTGCATGGGGTGAAGTGTTGGTGCAGCATGTAGCGAAGCTTGTCGACTTTGGGGGATGTGAGGACGATCCCATCCCCTGCGTCGTCCGTGTTCTTGGACCTGTCGAAGTGGAGCGACCAGTAGTGGAGATAGGGCAGCTTCTCTGGCTGCTGTGCTTCTTCCCAGTCGATGAGGAAATTAGCCAGGGCTTGCAACTCGATCGCCTTATGTGGCTCATATTTGATGTTGTGAACACCGATTTCGATGGCCCACTTGGCAACTCGCCTAGTCGCCTCGCGATTTCGGATGATGTCCTGCAGCGGCGCGGAGGAGACGACCGTGATGGGGGTCCTCCTGGAAGTAGTGCGGGAGCCGTCGCTGAGCTCTGAAGACTGCATACACCAATTTTTGGTACTGCGGGTAGCGCTGCCTTGAGTCCGTTAGGACCTCGCTGATGTAGTAGACCGGGCGTTGCACGGGGCGCTCCTTTCCCTCTTCTGATCGCTCGATGACCATCACGGCACTAACGACTCGAGTGGAGGCCACGATGTAGACGAGCATTGGCTCTTTGTCGACTGGGGAGGCGAGCAGTGGTGCTACGAGCAGCACTTCCTTGAGCACTTTGAGCGTGTTGTCCGCCTCTTCCTATCATTGGAACATGGGGTTCTTGCGCATCAGGAGGTACAGGGGCATCACCTTCTCACCAAGCCAGGGGATGAAGCAACTGAGAGCCACAAGTCGCCCGACCTGCTTCTAGACGTCGTGCAGGCACTCGGGTTTCTAGTGTCGCGTGATGGTGTTGATCTTGGTGGGGTTTTCCTCAATGCCTCGCTTGGAGACGACGTACCCCAGGAACTGTCCGGTGGGCACGCTGAAGGTGCACTACCCTAGGTTAAGCTTGATCTTGTACCTCCGTAGATTTTCGAAGGTTTCGGCGAGGTCGGCGAGCAGGTCGCTCTGGCAGGTGGGCTTTACCACCACATCATTGATGTAGACGTGGATGTTGCGGCCAATTTGACTCGCAAGGCACTCCTGCATGCACCTTTGGTAGGTTGCACTGGCATAGTTGAGGCCAAACGTTATGGCGGTGTAGCAGAAGACGCTGGATGGCATGATGAACACCGTTTTCTCTTTGTCCTCAACCGCCATCTTGATCTGGTTGTACCCAGAGTACGCGTCGAGGAAGCACAGCGACTCTGAGCCTGCGGTAGAGTCAATGATCTAGTCGAAGCGGGGGAGGACGAACTCCTCATTTGGGCAGGCGTTGTTAAGGTTGGTGTAGTCGATGCACATTCTCCAAGTGTTGTTCTTCTTCAGAACTAGGACCGGGTTTGCCAACCACTTGGAGTACTTGATGGGCAGGATGAAGCCTACAGTGAGTAGACGCTGCATTTCTTCGGGATTGCTCGGCCGCACTCTTCATTGAAGGGCCGCAGCGACTGCTTCACCGGTCGCACTTTGGGGTCAGTGTTCATTTTGTGCTCAGCGAGTTCCCTCTGGACACCAGTCATATCAGATGGTTTACATGCAAAGGTGTCGCGATTCTCACGCAAGAACCCGATGAGCGCGCTTTCCTATGCGGGTCTCATGTTCGTCCTGATGGTGACCGTCTGGCTGGAGTCGCCCGGGAGGAGCTCAACGGTGCGAGTGTGCGTGGCTATCTTGAAAGTTTATCCCCCGGAGTTCTTCGAGGTGGGCTTCTTCAGAATGGTGGGGTCATCATTGTTGATGTTGCTCGCATATTTCGCAAGCTCATACGCGTGGTTGGATTTCGTGGCAATGACGGTGTCGGCGAGGTTGGTGCCTTTGTCCTCGCACTCCACGGCCATATCGGGGTCGGCTTGGATGGTGATGATGCTGCTTGGCCCGAGGATCTTCTTCATGTTGTATGCGTAGTGTGGGGCCACCATGAATTTGGCAAATGCCTGGCGCCCTAGGACGCAGTGATAGGGGCTGCGGAAGTTCACCAGCTCGAACACGGTGCACTCAATGTGGAAGTTTGCTGGTGTGCCGAAGGTGACTAGTAGCGTCACCTTGCTGATCACAAATGCTTTCCGACTAGTGACGATGTCGTGGAAGGTGGTGAGGGTCGACTCGATCATCGACTCCGGGAGGTGTAGCCTCTTGAACGTATCCAGGTACAGGATATTGATCGAGCATCCACCGTCCATCAACTTCTTGGGTACCTAGTAATCGGCCACTTTGGGCCAAAAACAAAGGGCGACTCGCCCTGGATATTCAATCCTGGGCGCGTGATTTTGGCGACTCTAGGTAATGCTTTGCTCAGACCAGTTGAGGAAGCGGGGAACGTCAACCTAGGTCACCGCATTGACGGCGACCGCATGGGCGAGCACCTTCTTCTCGCGCTTGGTGCCGAGCCCGGTGAAGGTGTGCTGCGAGCTGATGGTGTTGCCGTTGTTCCTTGGCGGGTTGTTGTTGGGGTCCTCTCTCACTCGCCTTGCCTTCTCAATCTCCTCCAGAGAATGGCAGTCGGTGGTGGTGTGAGTGGCTGGCTTCCCCTCCCTGCTGTGGTAGACACAGGGCTGGTTGACTAGGGCGGCGGGGTTGAATTTCGGCATCGCCGTGTTGTTGGTATGGTAGTTTCCGCTATCGTGGTAGTTTCCTCCGTCGCGGTGGAAGGTTTTTTGGTTGCATTGCCCGTAGCCGGTGTTGGCGACAAAGTCGACTCGCTTGTCACCACGGTGCTTGCCGGTGAGGCGAGTGTTGCTGTAGCGCATGTCGCGCTGTCGCGCGTTGTCGTTGCCACTAGCATGGCGTCTGCCCCCCGAATCGTTGTCGGAGTCTTGGTTGGGGTCATCCTCCGCATAGCGCTTGGCGATCTCGAGGAGGTCAGGGATGTTATCGAGCATCCGATAGACCCTCTTGATCTTGGAGACCAGGGGTTCGTACCGGCACGCGTTCTTGAAGCAATGGACCGCCGTGTCTAGGAGGACCTAGTGGTGGGTCGATTCACGCTGTCCCTGGATGCAGCGCTCTAGGTCCTCGATGGTGGTGGTGCGGGTGTAGGAACCCTCGAAGTGCCTTACGAAGGCGTCGTGCATTTCCTCCCATGAATCGATGCTGTCCGCAGGGAGGGTGTTGATCCATTGCCGAGTCGCACCTTCCATCATCAAGGGGAGGTAGCGGGTGGCGAATAGGTCGGTGTGACTAGCGATCCCCATTCCCGTGAGTTATGTATCAAGCCACAATGTTGGCTAGTACGTCGGGTCATACTTCTCTATCTTCTTCGGCATATTGAAGTTCGCCGGGTATTTTTCGCCTCGCATCATTGGTCCGAAGCACTGCAGGCTGATTCAGCTGAGCTAGCCCCTTGGATCTGCCTCACCGCAGTTGAGGAGGCTGTGCTACAGATCATGCGGCTGGTGGACTCACCAAGCCTGGTTGTTGATGATGTGTGTCCACGCGTCGATTGGTTGGCTGTTGGCAACGACCGTGTTATTCACAGGTCACGGCTTGTTGGTGGAGAGCGCAGGGTTGGTGTCCTGCGGTTGGAATTGCAGGTGCTCGGGCGGTGGGTAGTTAAGGGTTTTGGCAACAATTGGACGGCCACTTAAGGCCGCCCTGCTTCCCGATGAGCTAGAGTACATCCGCCCCCGCGGGTCGACTCCTGTCGCTTGCTGTTTGATGGCCCTAGCGAGTAGGGCCTTGGCATACTGGACCTGTAGCATGCTGTCTCCTTGGATGTCAAGGTTGGTGACTATGGCGTGTCCCGCGATGACGTTGTCCATCAGGGTGGAGTACAGCGAGATCCCATTGGTGTCGTGCGCTTGCGGCGAGCTGATGGTCCGCGGCTGGTCCGGTGGAGGCGCGTGACCTATGGGTGGTGGTAGGGTTCCAGTCGCAGGTGCCCCAGGTGGTTTGTAGTTGCTGCCGCCAGGCGGTGCATTCTCGGAGAGCTCGCGCTCGGTCGCGCGGGCGGGGTCATTTTCGTCGTTGAAGTTTCAGGACGCGGCCTTGGATGCTGGAGTGCAGGCGGGTCCTGATCCGGTGTTCATGGTAGAGCAACAGATCCTGCGTCGTTTCCCACTCAAGGCGGAATTTGTCGCGGTCGGTCTGCTCCTTGCGTGTTGCCTCCTCTAGTCACAGGCGGGCTTCTTCGACCTCTGTTCCCATCACGGTCGGCAGGATCGACATGGAGAAGGAATCTTGAGGGGTGCTTGCGCTGCCCGCCATGTTGATCGTGTTGAAGCGATTGGATCTGGCACGCAAGTCCTCGGGGGAATCCGATCCGGAGTCGAAGCCGAAGATCCTGAGGATGGAGGGGTCCTAGAAATCCTCAGGGTTGTAGACTCGCGTGATGGAGTCCTCGTGCGATGTGGCATGATGGATCCAGCGACCGAGACAAGGGTTATGACACCCCCGGGATTAAGGCTAGACAAATCCCAGACCTCCGTCTGATCATAAGCCTAACCTAAATCTCAGAAGCGTACAAAGGAAGAATCGGTAAAATTATAGTGACCCTATGACACAAAAATTATTACAGCAAGCTCATAACTGAGCAAAGAACCAAAATATTACAAGAAGAGGTCACTAGCCACAAACATCAAGCAACGGAACGCAGATTATGCTCTTAAGTATAGCAAACTTAACAAATGGCCTAAGAGGCCTGAAGCATAACGATGACGTCCCAGTCCACAGCTTCCAGGCCACCGACCAGGAACCGCAAGCTACTCCTCGATGTCGATGCTGTAACAAACTCTTCTTATATGGTAACATTACCTGCTGCAAAAGTATCAACAAAGCAAGGCTGAGTACAGGGTGTACTCCGCAAGACTTATGGATGGTGGGGTTATTTCTCATAAAGCTATCTTTCTTCGTAAACGAGGTAGAAGTAGAAGCTCGACTAAATATATCATTTTAAAAGGGGATAAGAAAGCGATAACTCTAACTTGACCATCTCTTGATATCCGCCGAATCTTTATCAGCCGAACCTACTAACTAGGATCACCCCCTCGATCCTTGAGGAGGCATCCTTAAGCACACCTCACATCTCTTGTTAAGTTTTACAATTAGGTTATAGTTCTCTATGATCATCATGTCTGTTCCCAAGTAATCTATAACCATGGACATGGCTTTTCGAAAAGATTAATAACCCTGCAGGGGTGCACAACTTTACCCACACGTACCAACCTAATCTTAATGCCACTAGTAGTAGCCGTCTTCCTTGGAAGGCCGACATAGGGTAATTGGACACGACCTTGACCTTTCTTTCACCGAGACCATGAGTCACGCCCTAAGGAGATGCTGCCGTAATGGGTCAAGTCCCAAAGTCGGTCCCTAGAGAGGTGAACAGGGTTTGAGATTACGAGGCCGTGCCTCTCCCATTCCTTCCCACACTTACCTACATGTATGAATGCACCTCCTTCACCTCCTTCAAGAACGACTAGAATGAATATGTCGAATGGAACGCCCGAACTATGTGACTCATGGAATCTACTAGGCAAGTTAGTTGGTCGAGAGAGTTTCCAGGCCCCCGCGTGGCTGTACGCTAGTCTTGGTTTAAGAGGCAAGAACTCAGATCCTAGAGGTGGCTAGTATGGGACTTCAAAAACCACAACCCGACGTGGCCTCCCATACAAGCCTTAGCATGTTTAACTTTCATCTCTGATCATACCACATCATCCTGTCCAACTAGGTTCATTCGCATCTCTAATTCATCAACCAGATGGACCAGCGGTAACAACTAATCTTGGCTAAGCACAACGGATCTAGCAGCTCTAGCGAAGCTCATAAGGAAACCCTAGTTATGCTAGGAGCAATGGATCAGGGAGTATAGGCTACAAAGGTAACATGCATCAGATAGGATTGATATATCTACCGATAAAAGACTTTAGAATCATATGCACATGGCAAGAATGAAATACTTTGAAATCATAGGATTTTATCATGTGTGGGACTATGTTTGCCTTTTCCTGTTGATACTCAGATATAAATCTTCGGAAGTCTTATACTTGACTTGGTTACATTTGGTCAAGTATTGTTCGTCGATCTTCGATGGTGTTGATCTCGGTCTTCAATCTTGGACTCGATCTCGTTACTTCTCAACTCCGAGGTCTACCGAAAAGAAGTAGAAACATTGGAAAGGAAAGCAACAGTCAACACATGGAATTGATGAAATGCTCAAGCAAGGATGAAGATATGACAAGTTAAGTTGTATCTAAATGTCACCCTAACACATGCTTAGAAATTTTAAGCGGGATCCGAGGGGTACAAACCCTAAAATAGGGGGAACCTCGGAGTAACCTACGAGGTTGCTATGGTTCTTCTAATTAACCTTGCAATGAAAGTTGTTGATCAACGCATGATTATGAGTCTATTGTGTATATCTCATTTTTCTGAACATTTTGATATATTATTTGTATTTTTCTGACTTAAAATGAATTAGTTATGATTTTTCTCATTTTAAATCCATTTTTAAAACAATTTGAAACAATTAATTTTTTTTGGAATATTTAAATTATTTTCCAACAGGACCCACATGTCAGAATTTTATTAATTTTAGAAAACTTTTCCAAGAAGATTAAAAACCTAACATTTGGGACCCAGCTGTTAGCATTTTTATTTGTTAAAACAATTACATGAAAGATTAAATTAAAAGAAAAAGAGAAATGACATCAGCCTAACGTCATGATGACATCCTCGACGCCATTGCTCCCAGGTCGAGCACAGATCCGTTGATCCCATGCACGCCTGGACACGCAAGTGGGCGCGCTAGAGAGAGCAATGCGCGGGGGACCTTGTAGTGGTGGCGCCGCTGCGGTTTGGTCGCCGGAGCGACGAGGACAATGGTGGCGAGCGGCGGTGCTTGCGGGTGCCCGTGGAGGGGAAGAACCAGAGCGGGAGGGGACAAGGGAGAAGGTCCACAGGGACCAGCAGCTCACCAGGAGCATGACGGTGAGGTCGGGGAGGCATCGCGAGCTCTTTCAGCACCAGAATCGTCCATGGTGATGGCGGCGGTTGTCAAGTATGAGGTGGCGATTAGAACTACTAGGAGCTCCCCAGCTTGGTTGGGTAGGGGCACACTAACAAGGATGGAGAGGCGGATCCAACATTGGACTTATCTTGTCAGACAGAGCTGGGGAATGACGGGACCGGTGAGCAAGTACGAGCAAGGGTTTCAGCTGAGGCGGAGGAGGAGGAGGAAGGGGAAAATAGGAACTAGGGTTCGTCCTGGGTAGTGTTGGGGGTCTTGTAGATGCCAGGGGAAGCGGTAGCACGCATCATAGCACCGGCGGGGATTCTAGCGCAGGTGGGCGGCGGAGGCAGAGCCACACAGGTGCTTCACGTCATCATCAACGAAGACGAAGAGGAAAGAAGGGTTGTCCTGGTTTGCTGGGCTCTATTTTTTTAGTGAGATTGTTTTTCCTTTTTTGTTTTCTCACTTTTCTCTTTGTATTTGGATTTGAAAACTGTTCTGGATATTTCCAAAATACAAGAACTTTTTCAAACATTTAACATATTGCAGGAACCCTTTATAACAATTTGGGTTCCATGAGTTTTTATGGTTTTCAAAATATTCAAACCCATTTTGAATTATTTTCAAGAGGGATAGGGAAATTAGGGTTTAGGGTTTTGTCTATTTTCTTCCATGCATTTTAAATGATGATGCTCATGGATGCACAAATTAAACCCTAATTACTATTAATAACACTAGGGGTGTTACAATTCTATCCCCCTTAACAGAATCTCGTCTCAAGATTCCTAGGTAGGAAGATAGAAGGAACAGGGTTATAGTAGACTTCTACGATCTTCTCGAAGAGGTTGGTCCATGCCACCATTATTCAATGAATGAAGCGCTTCATTTCTTTGAGGTTGCTGTTCACACTAAAGAAGAGAGGGAAAGACACAAAACTACAACTGAGTATCTCATGGTCAACTCGTGGATAGATGCTTCATGAACATCTCTGGAGGCAACGAGCATGAAACACGTCAACGTAACAGAGGAAACATGAGGAGATGGTTTCAAGTTGTTAGATAGCTAGTCTTCAAAAGGATTGATACCATGGAACTTCAGAAGAGTTTGAGCCTCTAAAAAGGAGAGCGTACAATGGAAAGAACACGACCATAGACTTCGAGAGGTGAACCTCTACTAAACAACTTAGGTAGAGCTTAGAAGGTACAGAGATACGGATAACCAAGTTGTTGAACTACTTTTGATACATAAGGATCACTCTTCGTTCAACACAAGGTCCATACAGAAGGGTTATTTTGGTGGAGAGGACTCATAAGAGTCACAAGGAACATATAACAAGAGAAACTTCTGATTATCAAAACCATAGTAGCTCTTCAAACATGCTATCAAAATCTTTATTCATCCAGGTTTATCAAAATCTTTGTCAAAGATCGTGATATCACTTTACACCACTAAGACGAATATATAAGAAGATTCGTAATGACGCAAGGAAAAAGAAACTTCATTCTAAGACTTCAATTACTTGGCACCACAGGATGCTTACCAACATAAAAGGGTCTGGAGGATCGACCGAGAGACATTTAGCAACACTTCTTTAAATGTTGTCCTTGATGTTCGAGAATGCGGAGATCAAGTAAAGGTCAGACTTTGGATATAAAGGAACCATAAGAACCACTCATATAATAAGTCATAGAAGAAGCCTCATGAAGCGTGGATGTTATTTATGATTCAAGTGAATGTGACAAGAGGTGTTCCAGGTAACTGTGTCAACCATTACATCAATTTTGCCAGATTTACAAAGAGACTGATGTCAAAACCTTGATGAACACCAGCCATCGTTGTTGCTTGAGATTTAGCTCTGGTTAACTGGAATGATGTTTCAGACTCAACATGTCCAAATAAAAGACTTGCAACATTTACCATAGAGATAAAGTTTAGATTCTCAAAGACATGGACTACAATGTCAAGCTCCAAATGAATGAGCTAGGTTGCGGAACCCATGCATTAGCAAGTTATCAAAAGATAATTGCTCCTACATAAATTGATTGCAACGAAACACAAATGCATCCTTGTTTGGGAAACATTTAGGAGGATACTAAAGTTTGTAGAACTTCTTCTCTTCCATGACGAATCATCAGTGGCTTAGCATGCTCAAAGGATGTTCTCGAGATGGAAAGGTATCAACCTACCATATCAAGAATACTTCACACATGCTTGACTGACTTGGAATGATTTCCGAGGAAACAAAGATAACTCTTATCGAATCCACGACAAAAACTTCCAACTATTGCACGTGAATCGAAGATGGTCACTTCCAACATCCATAACACATACTTCGAGGACATGAAGACGGTTCCCAAAAGTTTCCAACATTAATGCCAATTGTTCCATATGAATCCAGTATAGCATGGGGAAGATAAGGATGTCATCGATGGGATCAATAACAAACTTATCAACATACTCCAAGAATATGAACTCATATATTGTATGAACAGGACATAGATATTGGTCAGACCAAAGAACATGAAGATGTACTGAAGCGAAACATCATGAGTGAATACATCATCAGAATAGTTATTTAGAACTGAGTTTGATTTGATGATAACCCAAATCAAATCAAAGGCGAGGGAAGGTAACATATCCACAAAGTAAACACTATCTTTCTTCAGCACGAGCAAAACTAGACATCCCTTTAGGAGGAACAAGTCTGATAGAACTTCTATCTTACAACTCTCCAAGTTGTTGTTTAAGCTCAACCAACTAGTTCAGGGGTATCTAATACGGATACTTGGAGAAAGGAGTAGTTTGGAGAACTTGCTTTCTAAGAACATGACAACACGGTCATGTGGCAACATAGCGATACTTCTAGAAAGACGTCCAGAATATCACGGACCACCGATATGTCACTTTGTTCGAGATGGAACTTTCTTAGTAAGGCAAGGAGACATAGTTTTAGAGCTTCAGCACAAGCCTAACTCTTTGACCGAGGAGAGTGTACCTAAATAGCAGACTTGGTAGCACCATCAAACTTCACTTAGTAATAGGTTTAACCAATCGTGCTAAGAATGACACAAATGTCCTTGTTGAGGTCCAAAGCAATATTGATTGCTAACAATCTCAGATGGTCACATTATTACGCACACGCATCATTCACGAGCATAAAATCTCGGAGGAGTGGTGGGTAAAGATGTATAAGAATATCACTTCATTAATGGTGTCATGAAACTCAGCAGGACTTCTTAGTATATAAGAGTGTGATACTTTGAGGTAAAATAGGTAGAAGCTAATCATTGCTTCTTGACCTATGGATTACAACATTTTGACCCGGTCCTAGATATGATAAGGTACTAGATTTTGTTTCTCCTGACATCCCGAGATGGTTTGTCTGGCGGACCACAAGAGTATCTTGAATCGAAAGACATCGATGCGCATTTACTAGTTGGCTACCAACTGGTAGACAAAGGTCGAAAAAAACAAGGGGAAAAAGAACATGCTCAGGATAGAATCCCCAGATGTGGATGCATAAGTCAACAATCTTCCAAGGACCGATGCCGAAAAGAGAGGGGTAGCAGAGTCACGAGTATAGAAGTGAGACTCACGAGGAGAAATCTTCTCATGATCAATTTGGTTCCATTAAAGAACATCTTCCATAACATGTGGTAGGGGAAGTCCTTAATTGTCACGAGGCAATAGCGTCAAGGACCACAAGCTTGAAGGCTAGAATTATAGTACCAGCCATCCTGTGGTAATGTTTGAACATTAACAACATGGATCAAAGGAATGGATATTGGGTTAAAGATCAGCTTCATGTACAAGATTCACAACACTAGAATCTAGTACAATCCGGGACCTTCGGTTCAAGTCGAAGGGTTAAAACCCGAGAAAGAAGTAACTACTATGTTAGTAATACAGAGGGTACTACAAGGTAATAGCCACGAGGTAGCTTCCAAGAGAAGAGACAACTTCTGAAGTACCCAAACAAACAAAAAGGAGGCACGCAAGGCAAAAAGAAACCTCGAAGCCTAAAACAGATCACTGCAGAACCATCAACATAAAGTTGTGGGCCGTAAGATAGAGAGATCGTGATGGAATATCTGAATAGAAGTAGAGCAAAAGGAAACAAAGAACACACACACATTGACTCTAGAAAACTGAGCACTACGTCAACTAGTTGAGAAACGGCATGCCTAAAAGGCACCTAAGGTTTGAAAGACGAGATGAGATAGCAAAACTTTTTCCAAATGAACACAAGATAAGATGACCTAGAGTTAGAGCGAAACTAGATAAGGAGAAAAAGAAGTATAGTAGAGTTTCACAGATAATTTTCAATGTTCAAATAGTTTTTCACAAACACTAGACTCAACATCGACTAGTAGAAAGGTTTTCCTACAGACGGTACTGCTCTGATACCAAAACCTGTGACACCCCCGGGATTAAGGCTAGACAAATCCTAGACCTCCGTCTGATCATTAGCCTAACCTAAATCTCAGAAGCATACAAAGGAAGAATCGGTAACATTACAGTGACCCTACGATACAAAAATTATTACAGCAAGCTCATAACTAAGCAAAGAACCAAAATATTACAAGCAGAGGTCATTGACCATAAACATCAAGCAACTGAAGGCAAATTATGCTATTAAGTATATGAAACTTAACAAATGGCCTAAGAGGCGTGAAGCATAACGATGATGTCCCAATCCATAGATTCCAGGCTGCCGACCGGGAACCCCAAGCTACTCTTCGATGTCGATGTTATAACAAACTCTTCTTGTATGGTAACACTTACCTGCTGCAAAAGTATCAACAAAGCAAGGTTGGGTACAGGGTGTACTCCGCAAGACTTATGGACGGTGGGGTTATTTCGAATAAAGCTATCTTTCTTTGTAAAAGAGGTAGAAGTGGACCCTCGACTAAATAGATCATTTTAAAAGGGGATAAGAAAGTGATATCTCTAACTTGATCATCTCTTGATATCCACCGAATCTTTATCAGCCGAACCTACTAACTAGGATCACCCCCTCGATCCCTGAGGAAGCACCCTTAAGCACACCTCACATCTCTTGTCAAGTTTTATGATTAGTTTCTAGTTCTCTATGATCATCACGTCCATTCCCAAGTCGTCCATAACCGTGGACACGGCTTTTCGAAAAGATTAATAAACCTCCAGGGGTGCACAACTTTATCCACACGTACCAACCGACTCTTAATGCCACTAGTAGTAGCCCTCTTCCTTGGAAGGCCGACAAAGGGTGATTGGATACAACCTTTACCTTGCTTTCACCGAGAACATGAGTCACGCCCTAAGGAGATGTCGCCGTAACGGGTCAAGTCCTGAAGTTGGTCCCTAGAGATGTGAATAGGGTTTGAGATTATGGAGGTCGTGCCTCTCCCATTCCCTTCCATGCTTACCTACCTGTATGAATGCACCTCCTTCACCTCCTCAAGAATGACCAGAATGCATATGTCGAATGTAACGCCCGAACTATGTGACTCATGGAATCTACTAGGCAAGTTAGTTAGTCGTGGGGGTTTCCAGGCCCCCATGGTGCTGTACTCTCATCTTTGTTCAAGAGGCAAGAACTCAGATCCTAGTGGTGGCACATATGGGACTGCAAAAACCACAACCCGACGTAGCCTCCCATACAAGCCTTAGCATGTTTAACTTTCATCTCTGATCATACCACGTCATCCTGTCCAACTAGGTTCATTCGCAGCTCTGATTCATTAACCGGATGGACCAGCGATAACAACTAAGCTTGGCTAAGCACAACGGATATAGTAGCTCTAGCGAAGCTCATAAGCCGAACCCTAATTATGCTAGGAGCAGTGGATCAGGGATTATAGGATACAAAGGTAACATGCATTAGATAGGTTTGATATATCTATCGATAAAAGACTTTAGAATCGTGTGCACATGGTAAGAATGAAATACTTTGAAAGCATAGGATTTTATCATGTGTGGGGCTATGCTTGCCTTTTCCTATTGATAATTAGATATAAATCTTCGGAAGTCTTGTACTTGACTTGGTTACATTTGTTTAAGTATTGTTCGTCGTTGTTCGATGGTGTTGATATCGGTCTTCAATCTTGGACCTGATCTCGTTACACACCTCAACTCCGAGGCCTACCAAAAAGAAGTAGAAACACCGGAAAAGAAAGCAACAATCAACACATGGCATCGATGAAATGCTCAAGCAAGGATGATGGTATGACAAGTTAAATTGTATCGAAATGTCACCCTAAAGCATGCTTAGCAATTTTAAGCGAGATCTAAGGGGTGCAAACCCTAAAATAGGGGGAACCTCAGAGTCACCTGCGAGGTTGCTATTGTTCTTCTAATTAAACATGCAATTAAAGTTGTTTATCAATGCATGATTATGAGACTATTGTGTAGATCTCATTTTTCTGAACATTTTGATATATTATTTGTATTTTTCCCCTTCAAATGAATTAGTTATGATTTTTCTCATCTTAAATCCATTTTTAAAACAAATTGAAACAGTTAAACATTTTTGGAATATTTAAATTATTTTCCAACTAGACCCGCATGTCAAAATTTTATTAAATTCAGAAAACATTTCCAAAAAGATTAAAAACCTGACATTAGGGACCCACCTGTCAACATTTTTATTTGTTAATACAATTACAGGAAAGATTAAAGTAAAAGAAAAAAGAGAAATGACATCATCCTGACATCATGATGACGTCATCGACGCCATTGCTCCCAGGCCGAGCATGGATCCGTCGATCTCGTGCGCGCCTGGACACGCGAGTGGGCGCGCTGGAGAGAGCACTACGCGGGGGACCTTGTAGTGGTGGCGCCGCTGCGGTTTAGTCGTCGGAGCGACGAGCACAACGACAGCTAGCGGCGGTGCTTGCGGGTGTCCGTGGAGGGGAAGAACTAGAGCGGGAGGGGACAAGGGTGAAGGTCCACAGGGACCAACAGCTCACCAAGAGCATGACGATGAGGTCAGGGAGGCGTCGCTAGCTCTGTCAGCGCCGAAATCGTCCATGGCAACGACGGCGGCCGGCGGGTACGAGGTGGCGGTTGGACCTACTGGGAGGCTCCCTATCTAGGTTTAGTAGGGGCAAACAAACGAGGACGAAGAGGCAGATCCGACAATGGCCTAATCTTGTCGGTCGGAGGTTGGAAATGACGGCGCCGGTGAGCAACTACGAGCTACGGTTTCGACCGAGGCGGAGGAGAAAGGGGAAAAGAGGAACTAGGGTTCGTCCTGGGTGGTGTTGGGGGTCTTGTAGATGCCATGGGATGCAGTAGTGCACATCGTAGCGCCAGTGGGGATCCTGGCGCAGGCGGGCGGCGAAGGCAGAGCCACGCAGGTGCTTCGCGTCATCGTCGACGAAGATGAAGGAGAAAGAAGGGGCCGAAGTGGTACGGGCCAAGCTGGGCTCCACTTGGGCCGGGCTGGGCCGCGGGGAAGGTTGCGGAAGCAGCTACTAGAGGGCTGCTGTGGCGGTAGATAGAGGGAGAGGAAAGATGGGCCGACCTGGTTTGCTCGGCTCTATTTTTTTAATGAGATTATTTTTCCTTTTTTTTTGTTTTCTCACTTTTCTTTTTGTGTTTGAATTTCAAAATTGTTTTGGATATTTCCAAAATACAAGAACTTTTGCAAACATTTAACATATTGTAGGTACCCTTTATAACAATTTGGGTTCCATGAGTTTTGATGGTTTTCAAAAATATTCAAACCCATTTTGAATTGTTTTCAAGAGGGAGAGGTAAATTAGGGTTTAGTGTTTTGTCTATTTTATTCCATGCATTTTAGATGATGATGCTCATGGATGCACAAATCAAACCCTAATTAATATTAATAACACTAGGGGTGATACAAGGGTCACCGAATCGGCGTCGTCATGGTGATCCACGTCGTCTGTGGCAGCAACAGTCCCGGCCACGTTGCTGGCGGCCGAATGTACTCGGAGGCGAGGTGGCTGATGGAGCAGATCTGGTCCTATGAGAGCACATCACGGTGTGGCGATGATCCGCCGATGATCGCTATCGTCATCGGGTCGACAACATCCATGAAGACGACGAACAGGTTGATGGTGCCGACTGGCATCATCGCGCTGTGCGTGATCGGGCACGACGCCAGGATGTAGCTGTTGGGCAGGATCTGAAGGATCTGAAGGGTCTCGCTGCAGAACTCAGGCCTGACCGGCCATGCCCCATGGTGTGCCACTGTCGTGGGAATGACCACGACAGTTGCTACCAGGGGTAGCGATTGGAAGGTTTTGGGGCAAGAGCGGGCATCCATCTACAAAGCGAGATGAGGGCGACGCCTTAGGGTTTACTCAGGTTTGGCCCCCCGAAGGGTAAATACCTACTCCTGCTAGATTGTATTATCGAGTGAGTACAGTGGTGGCGAGCTCGGTGGCTAGGCAGCAAGTCAGTGGGGTGTATGAAGGAGCGTACATACAGAGAGCACCCTAGGGAGGTTTATATAGGAGTACCTCACTAGGGTTTACAGATATACAACTTAGTTAGATAGGGACTCAGAGTATTTGACCTAATCTGACTGGGCTTCTTCTACGCTTCTAGGCCTCCAACTTCTAGTCACCAGGCCTCTTCTCATTCGCATTCCAATCGTGGTCCTGCAGGCCCACTCACAGAGGTCATGGCCCACTCAAAACATCCTGCTAGGCATATCCCATTCGGCATATCCCCATCAAATGTGGTTTAGGAAAAGAACACATGCAATGACTCTAGGAACTCTATGTGTCAAAACATGATCATAGAGACAAAAAACACTTAGGAAAGCAGCTTCCACATTGCATGTTGCACTAGTGTGGCAGAAGTTGCATCACAGAATCCACTTGAGTGTGTGTGGTCATGTGGATCAATGTGGTTTAGGAGAAAAACACATGCAATGAATCTAGGAGATCGATATGTCAAACCATGGTCACAGAGAGCAAAAATAAATAGTAAAGCCGCTGCCACATTGCATGTTGCCGCAGTGTGGCAGAAATTGCATCACAGAATCCACTAGAGTGTGTGTGGTCATATGTATCATTGTGGTTTAGGAAAAGAACACATGCAATGACTCTAGTGGATCAATGTGGTTTAGGATAAAAACACATGCAATGACTCTAGGGGATCAATGTGTCAAACCATGGTCACAGAGACCAAAAATACATAGGAAAGCATCTTCCACATTGCATGTTGCACCAGTGTGGCAGAAGTTGCATTACAGAATCCTCTAGAGTGTCTGTGGTCATGTTGAGCAATGAAGTTTAGGAAAATAACACATACAATGAATCTAGAGGATCAATGAGGTTTAGGAAAAGAACACATGCAATGGCTCTACGTGTCAAACCATGGTCACATAAACGGAAAAAACATCTGAAAGTAGCTTCCATATTGCATGTTGCACCATTATGGCAAAAGTTGCATCACAGACTCCACTAGAGTGTGTGTGGTCATGAGGATCAATGTGGTTTAGGAAAATTACACATGCAATGACTCTAGTGGAACAATGTGGTTTAGGAAAAGAACACATGCAATGACTCTAGTGGAACAAGGTGGTTTAGGAAAAGAACACATGCAATGACTCTAGGGGATCAATGAGGTTTAGGGAAAGAACACATGTAATGACTGTAGGGACTCCATGTGTTAAACCATGGTCATATAGAGCAAACACACTTAGGACAGTAGCTTCCACATTGCATCTGGCAACACTGTGACAGAAGTTGCATCATACAATCCACTAGAGTGTGTGTGGTCATGTGGATCAATGTGGTTTAGGAAAAGAACACATGTAATGACTCTAGTGGATCAATGTGGTTTAGGAAAAGAACACATGGAATGACTCTAGGGGATCAATATGGTTTAGGAAAAGAACACATGCAATGACTCTATGGACTCTATGTCAAACCATGGTCATAGAGACCAAAAACACTTAGGAAAGAAGCTTCCACATTGCATGTTGCACCAATGTGGTTTAGGAAAAGAACGCATTTAAGGACCCTAGTGTATCGACATGGTTTAGGAAAAGAACACATGCAATGACTCTAGTGGATCCATGTGGTTTAGGAAAAGAACACATGCAATGACTCTAGGGGATCAATGTGTAAAAACATGGTCATAGAGACCAAAAACACATAGGAAAGCAGCAACAACATTGCATGTTGCACCAGTGTGACATAAGTTGCATCACAGAATCTAGTTGATTGTGTGTGGTCATGTGGATCAATGTGGTTTTGGAAAAGAACACATGCAATGTGATCATGTGGATCAATGACTCTAGTGGATCAGAGTGCTTTAGGAAAAGGACACATGCATTGACTCTAGGGGATCAATGTGTCAAACCATGGCCATAGAGACCAAAAAACACACAGGAAAGCAGCTTCCACATTACATGATCCACCAGTATGGCAGAAGTTGCATCACAGAATTCGCTGAAGTGTGTGGTCATGTGGATCAATGTTGTTTACACGCAATGACTCTATTTGATCAATGTGGTTTAGGAAAATAATACATGCAATGACTCTAGGGGATCAACATGGTTTAGGAAAAGAACACATGCAATGACTCTAGGTACTCCATGTGTCAAAACAACGTCACAATGACCAAACACACTTAGGAAAGAAGCTTCCATATTGCATGTTGCACTAGTGTGGCAGAAGTTGCATCACAGAATCCACTGGAGTGTGTGTGGTCATGTGGATCAATGTGGTTTAGGAAAAGAACACATGCAATGACTCTAGTGGATCAATGTGGTTTAGGAAATGTTGGGGATATACTAAATAGGTATCACGATTGCATGTCTCTAATCCGGTTAACCCGGGTGGACCAAAGTTGGTAGCATGTCCCTTGGCCTGCTGTGCGGCTCAGTTAGAAGGATCCAGAAGGGAGGCCCATGCCGGATATAGGAAGGCTACGTGGGAGTCACCAACATTCTCGGAGCCTTGGAGTACAATACACGAAGACTAGTTAGTATTAGTGTATGACTCTATAACTTGTCCGGCAAGGTCTTTTCCCTGTAACCCTAACTTTTGGTGCCTTTATAATCCGGACCTATTGGAGCCTTTAGAGCAAGAAACAACATACAACGTACAACACATCACACAACGAGCCGAAACCTGTAACTCGGTGTATTGCCATTATAGTGACTTATAGCAGGATTAGAGTTCTAGCCCCGTTGTGGGACTTGAACTGGGTAAGTTGTGTTACCTTGTACCCGCCAACTCTCCGCCTTACCCCACAACTGTAAACCCGCTCTTTGAGGACCTCTCCATGACGTACTCGTCAGCTAAACCATGATAGGAAAAGAACACATGCAATGACTCTAGGGATCAATGTGTTTTTGGAAAATAACACATGCAATGACTCTAGAGACTCCATGTGTCAAACAATGGTCATAGAGACCAAAAACACTTATGAAAGAAACTTCCACATTGCATGTTGCACTAGTGTGGCAGAAGTTGCATCACAGAATCCACTGGAGTTTGTGTCGTCATGTGGATCAATATGGGTTAGGAAAAGAACATATGCAATGACTCTAGGGGATCAATATGTCAAACCATTGTCACATAGACCAAAAATACATAGTAAAGCAGCTTCCACATTGCATGTTGCACCCGTGTGGTAGAAGTAGTATCATAGAATCCACCAGAGTGTGTGTGGTCACCTGTATCAATGTGGTTTAGGAAAAGAACACATGCAATGACTCTAGGGGATCAATGTGTCAAACCATGGTCAGAGAGACAAAAAACACAAAGGAAAGCAGCTTCAACATTGCATGTTGCACTAGTGTGGCAGAAGTTGCATCATAGAATCTCTGGATTGTGTGTGGCCATGTGCAGCAACGTGGGTATAGGAAAAGAACACATGCAATGCTCTAGGGGATTAATGTGGTATAGGAAAATAATAAAATGCAATGACTCTACGGACTCCATGTGTCAAACCATGGTATTAGAGACCAAAAACACTTAGGAAATCAACTAACATATGCAACGACTCTAGTGGATCAATGTGGTTTAGGAAAACAATACACACAACGAATCTAGGGGATCAATGTGGTTTAGGAAAAGAACACATGCAATGACTCTAGGGACTCCATGTGTGAAAACAAGGTCGCAATGACCAAACACACTTAGGAAAGCAGCTTCCATATTGCATGTTGCACTAGTGTAGCAGAAGTTGCATCATAGAATCCACTACAGTGTGTGTGGTCATGTGGATCAATGTGGTTTAGGAAAATAACACATGAAATGACTCTAGTGGATCAATGTGGTTTAGGAAATGTTGGGGATATACTAAATGGGTATCACTATTGCATGTGTCTAATCTAGCTAACCCGGGTGGCCCACAGTTGGTAGCTTGGCCCATGACCTGCTATTTGGCTCAGCTACAAGGATCCAGAAGGGAGGCCCATGCCGGATATAGGAAGGCTAAGTGGGAGTCACCAACATACTCGGAGCCTTGGAGTACAAGACACGAAGACTAGTTAGTATTAGTGTAGGACTCTATAACTTGTCCGACAAGGTCTTTTGCCTGTAAACCCAGCTTTAGTTGTCTTTATAAGCCCGCCACGTGTGAGCCTTTAGGGCAAGACACAACATACAACGTACAACACCTTGCACAACAAATCAATCATTGTAACTCGGCGTATTGCCATTATAGTGATTTATAGTAGGAGTAGAGTTCCTCCACCGTTGTGGGATTTCAACCTGGGTAAGATGTGTTACCTCGTACCCGCCAACTCTCTGCCTTATAGCACATCTGTAAACACGCTCTATCAGGACCACTCCATGGTGTACTCATCGGCTATACAATGATAGGAAAAGAACACATGCAATGACTCTAGGGATCAATGTGCTTTAGGAAAAGAACACATGCAATGACTCCAAGGACTCCATGTGTCAAACCATGGTCATAGAGACCAAAAACACATATGAAAGCAACTTCCACATTACATGTTGCACTAGTGTGGCAGAAGTTGCATCACAGAATCCACAGGAGTATGTGCGGTCATGTGGATCAAGGTGGTTTAGGAAAAGAACGCATGCAATGAATCTAGGGGATCAATATGTCAAACCATTGTCACAAAGACCAAAAATACATAGTAAAGTAGCTTCCACATTGCATGTTGCACCCGTGTGGCAGAAGTAGCATCACAGAATCCACTAGAGTGTGTGTGGTCATGTGTATCAATGTGGTTTAGGAAAAGAACACATGCAATGACTCTAGGGGATCAATGTGTCAAACCATGGTCAGAGAGACCAAAAACACAAAGGAAAGAAGCTTCCACATTGCATGTTGCACCAGTGTGACAAAAGTTGCATCATAGAATCCTCTGGATTGTGTGTGGTCATGTGGAGCAATGTGGGTTTACGAAAAGAACACATGCAATGACTCTAGGGGATTAATGTGGTTTAGGAAAATAATAAAATGCAATGACTCTACGGACTCCATGTGTCAAATCATGGTAACAGAGAGCAAAAACACTTAGGAAATCAACTTCCACATTGCATGTTCCACCAGTATGGCAGAAGTTGCATCACAGAATTCATTGAAGTGTGTGTGGTCATGTGCATGAATGTCGTTTAGGAAAAGAACACATGCAACGACTCTAGTGGATCAATGTGGTTTAAGAAAACAATAGATGCAACGACTCTAGGGGTCAATGTGGTTTAGGAAAAAACACATGCAATGACTCTAGGGACTCCATGTGTCAAAACAAGGTCACAATGACCAAACACACTTAGGAAAGCAGCTTCCATATTGCATGTTGCACTAGTCTGGCAGAAGTTGCATCACAGAATCCACTTCAGTGTGTGTGGTCATGTGGATCAATGTGGTTTAGGAAAATAACAGATGCAATGACTCTAGTGGATCAATGTGGTTTAGGAAATGTTGGGGATATACTAAATAGGTAGCACCATTGCATGTCTCTAATCTGGCTAACCCGGGTGGTCCACAGTTGGTAGCATGGCCCATGGCCTGCTGGGCGGCTCAGTTAGAGGGATCCAGAAGGGAGGCCCATGTTGGATATAGGAAGGCTACATGGGAGTCACCGACATACTCGGAGCCTTGGAGTACAAGACACGAAGACTAGTTAGTATTAGTGTAGGACTCTGTAACTTGTCCGACAAGGTCTTTTCCCTGTAACCCTAGCTTTTGGTGCCTTTATAATTCGGACCTATTGGAGCCTTTAGGGCAAGACACAACATACAACGTACAACACGTCGCATAACGAGCCGATCCCTGTAACTCGGTGTATTGCCATTATAGTGATTTATAGCAGGATTGGAGTTCCACCACCGTTGTGGCACTTGAACCTGGTTAAGCTGTGTTACCTCATACCCACTAACTCTCCTCCTTAGCCCACAACTGTAAACCCGCTCTTTGAGGACCCCTCCATGGGGACTCATCCGCTAAACCATGATAGGAAAATAACACATGTAATGACTCTAGTGACTCCATGTGTCAAACAATGGTCATAGAGACCAAAAACACTTATGATAGAAACTTCCACATTGCATGTTCCATTAGTGTGGCAGAAGTTGCATCACAGAATCCACTGGAGTGTGTGTGGTCATGTGGATCAATGTTGTTTAGGAAAAGAACACATGCAATGACTCTAGGGGATCAATATGTCAAACCATTGTCACATAGACCAAAAATACATAGTAAAGTAGCTTCCACATTGCATGTTTCACTTCTTGACGGCCCAAAATATATTGAGCTTGTTGCGGAACCCCAAGAGGAAGGTATGATGAGCACAGCAACAAGTTTTCCCTCAGTACGAAACCAAGGTTATCAATCCAGTAGGAGCAAGGAAACACCCCAAAGGTGTAGCTAGCTGAATGATGGCAGGGCGCAGTACCGGTGCCAGCAGCAACGTGGAGACCTGCACAACACAACCACAGAACTCTGTCCCCAACTTGCGATGAGGTTGTCAATCTCACCGGTTTTGCTGAAAACAAAGGATTAAACGTATCGAATGGGAGGAAGTAATAGTTTGCAAAAAGTAAACACAAAGCAGTAAATAGTTTATAGATTGTATGTAAAGGAAATGACCGGGATCCATAGTTCACTAGAGGTGGCTCTCTTTAAGATAGATAACATGCTGGGTGAACAAATTACAGCGGGGCAATTGACAAACATCGAGAAAGCAATACATGCATATACTAATCATCTTGAATCCTTTGGAACTTGATTGGGCATTACAACATTATACATAGACCACCATCCAACTACATCTATGACTAATAATCCAACTTCAGGTTATCATCCAAAACCCCTCCAGTATTAAGTTGCAAGCAACAGATTATTGCTTTACGAATTGCGTGTAAAGTAAACAATACGATTGTTCTATGAACAAAGGATTGTTTTGTTCTTCCTAGTAGCAACAACACATCTAGTACCTTAGAGATTTCTGTCACTTCCCCAAATTACTAGAGGCATGAACCCACTATCGAGCATAAATACTAACTCTTGGAGTTGCTAGCATCTACTTGGCCAAGATAGCTACTAACAATGGAAAGCATGCAATAGCACAAATAACAGAGACATGATAGAATCAATAATCAATCTGAAATAGCATCTCAATATCCATCGGATCCCCGGAAACACAACATGCAGAATTACAAATAGATGATCTTGATCATGAACTGAGCTCACAAGATCTAGACATGACAGCACAAAGGAGGAGAATTAGCCATCTAGCTACTACATGGATCCGTAGTCCAAGGATGAACTACTCACGCATCACACCGGATGCTTGCATGATGATGAAGAAGGCCTCCAGGGTGAATTCCCCTCTCTGGCAGGGTGCCGTGAAGAGCTTCAGATCCCTCCCGATCTCGGGATGGAGATGACGGTGGCTACAGACTCTATCGTGGATTTTTGATCGGGTACCTAGGGTTTTCGTCCCGAGGTCATCTTATAGGCGGATGGAGAGGCCGAGGGGGTGCTGGGGTCGGCCAGACCACCCCCTGGCACGGGCCAGGCCTGGCCGCGTGGCCAGGTGGTGTGGCCAGCCGCCAGCCCTTCTCCGTCTCGTATTCTGGCATCTGATGACTTCCGAAAAAATAGGCACTTTGGATTTTGTCCCGTCCAATTCCGAGAATATTCATTTTCTGACTTTCCTGGAACCAAAAACAGCAGAAAACAGGCAGCTGGCACTGTGGCTCATGTTAATAGGTTAGTCCAAGAAATCATATGAAAAGTACTCCAACGTGTGGACAAAACACAAGAAAGTGGATAAAACCAAGCATGGAACATCAAAAATTATAGATACATTTTCAATGTATCAACATCCCCAAGCTTAACTCCTACTCGTCCTCGAGTAAGTAACTGATAAAAACAAAGAATAATTTTTGAGTTGACATGCACCATCAAAGACTTGCTCAAAGTATTTGTAAAACATTCAAAGATGGGATCATACTACTTCAATCATAACATGAAAGACACAGTTCTAGCAATAAGACAAAGAAACTATGATGCAACATGAAAAGGCACAAACAAAAGATTAATGAATAACAATGCTTTGCAAGACGTTTGTTTGTTTCACATAAAGAAAACATAGCATAATAGCATTCAGCTTGTCCCTCATAGAGTAGCGAATATAAATGCATAGGACACCTTCAAAGTTCATCAGAGTGACTAGATACAAATAGTTTAAAACAAGCAATATCAAGTTATGTATCAATCAACTAGTCTTGGGACAATGCACATAGAACTAAGAATGGCCACTATGCTCTCAAAGTAAGTGCATAAAGGTAGAAGGTGGAGACTCAATATAATGGTGGAGGAAAGGCCTTCATGGAAGGAAGTAGGGATTCAAGTCTAATAAAGAGCTTCCAAAAATTATGGTACTTATAGCTTTAAGCTCTCATTTCCCCTATCATAAGCATCTTGAAGTGATTAAGGTTAAAGTGAACAAACTAGGGTGTACATGCTTGACGAAGTATAAGTTAGAAATCTCATGTCCCTTGTATACGAGGGCCGCTCCTCATGCTACTCAACTTTAGTCACCGGTAAGTTCTTGTCATCGTAAGTACATGTGTATCATAGAGAACCGCCAACGGGGTACCCCTTGCTCGATGATACGGAAGATTCCCCATAGGAAAATGACAAGACAAGCAGACAACAAGCATCTCAGCAATCTTCTTATTTACCATCGGAATATAGTGCTTTTTTCTCTCTTTCCTATTTTCATAATCTCTTTTTTTCTTTTTCTCTTTTTTCTCAATATAGGACTCTTTATTTTTATAAGAAGAATGCTTCATAGACAACTCATTATGGTTACGCTGCAGGTTTCCACCATGTTAGCATGGATTAGACTAGCAGCCCAGGCGTTTCTCTAACACATATACATAACTCCATGGACTTACAAGCTCCCCTTTCATTTCACATCGACGACATACATATACAAAAGAGCATGATATCAACTAGGTACAAGTACCAAGTGCAATGTTGAAAGCGTTCCCCATGATAGCATGGTTCTACTAATTCCCAACAAAATAAGTGCACGCATATACAACATAAGACGACACAATGGTTCAAGTTTATTAAGGGCAAGAAAAGTAAAGTGTGCCATCAAGTTCGTGAGAGTTTTAATCACTAGTTTTCTCATAACAAGTTTAATTCGGAAGGTAAACAAAAGCATCAATATACTTGGAATAGCATATGCTAGTAGGTAGGTATGGTGGACTCTTTGGAATAGCTTGGTTTATTGAGTTGGATGCATGAGTGGAACTCATACTTGGTTGTGGAGGCTAGCAAAAGACTGGGAGCGACAAACTAAGAGAGAAATAATGGCCATAATCATGCGGAGCGATAAAACATCATTGATCAAAGTATAAAGTGATACTACAAGTTGAAAACTAAAGGATCGTAAAGGCTATGGTGACTTGAGATAGTCATAACATGGTGTGAGCATGCGCCAAGTCAACCCAAATAAAGCATCAAAGGAGAATACCACTATAATATGCTTTAATATGCTAAAACAACGCATGATTCATCCAAGGCACATTAAACAATCTCAATTGTTTATAACAAGTCATGCTACGACAAAGAATACTAAGGATAAAGCCAAAACAATATCAAGCATGGCATGACAAAGCATAGGCCACAGTCAAAAACAAGCTCTTTTTACCACATAAGTATGAACTTTCCTACTCTTTTCCAAACCAAACCAAACTATTTCCAACCAATGTATGAAAGAGGGGGTACAACCAATTTATTCAGAAAACTAAGAAAACAAATCAAAGGAAAAACCAAAACTAAAACAAAAAAGAAGACGCTCCAAGAACAACACAACTGTGCATGAAACAATAAAAATGAAGCGTTTGGAAGAAACCTGGGATTTTTATTGATGAAGAAGGGGGTGCCTTGGACATCCCCAAGCTTTGACGCTTGTAATTATTGGATATTTCTTGGGGTGACATGCGTCGCATCCCCAAGCTTGAGCTTTAGTCCATCCTTTATTTCATTACATCATTCCTCCCATACACCTGAAATTTTTCTTCATACAAAACCTCACACAATCTTTATTAGCAACATTAGTGCACTCAAAATAATAGGTCTTTAGGTTCAGTTCTAACACCAATAAAAAATCCATTAAAACACTAGCTACTGTAGCACTTCCCTCAAAAAGCTCAATTCCCCAAAAGAACTCAAAAAGGAACCAACAAGAAGCAAATGCAAATAAAGGCAGAAATCTGTCAAAACAGACCAGCAGGTAAAGACGAATTTTTTCGAAGACCGTATGTTGATCAAATCAAAAAGTGTTGAACTAACGAAAGTTAGATAACAACCTGGGTCAGAAGCACAAAAATTCACACCTCAAAAAGACATACACAGATTGTACACGAATTTTTACGATGAAGCAGAGAAATGTGTTTCAAGACAACAACTTTCCCAATCATTACTTCTCTCTCATTAGAGGTTACTCTTGGCACAAAAGGCAAATAAAAAGGATAAGGAGTGGTTATTACTGAGGTAATAATTTCCATGACTCATCTAAAACTTTTGGGTTATCTCTCAATAAGTAATTTTCTTTAACGCCTTTAAGTTAGGCATAAGAAGCAAGAAAGAATCAAGTGTTCTCAAATGAAAAAGCATTAAAACCAAATTTCTTGCCCTTACCTCTCTTACTTTTATTCTTAACCTTGGGTAAAATATGATTGTTTGGTGGATAATAAAGGTGCATGGTCCCCTTTCTCACATCTATTATTGCTCGAAGTAGTTCTAATAAGGACCTTCCAAGTATAATTTGTCCTTTTCCTGCACATTCAATGACAAGATAATCAGTAGAAATCATTTTCCCAAGGATCTTTGTAAACACTCCTTCAGCTATTCCCGTAGGTAATATGGTAGCATTATTAGCAAGAGATATTTCTTTTCCTCCTTCAGTAAGCCCCCAAAGGTTCAAAGATTCATAAAAATCTTTGGGCATCAGACAAAATTAAGACATGATATCACAGCAGGCTTGAAAAGTTTCAGTGTTTATCTCAAATTTTACTGTAGAGAGCCATTTTGATGGTTCCGAATTTATTGGAACATAATTATGATGCTCCCTAAGCGTATTATAGCAATCTTTTAAGCTGGCAGTGTCAGACTCAAGAGTGTTCAATCTAGCAAATATTTTTGCGAAAGAAATATCAGTTTGGCTAGATAAGTTGTAAGTATGGATAAATTTCTTTATAGCATTTATAGAATTATCCTCATTACATTGCAGGAAATCTCCACCCACAACAGCATCTAAAGCATATCTATAGCAAAGAGCAATTCCAAGGTAAAAACTGCTAAGGGACAAACTTTGAGTCATTTTAGGCTCAGTTTTTTCATGTAGATCAGAGATTCTAGACCAAGCTTCCTTGAAACTCTCTTCAATTCCTTGTTTAAAAGTGAAAATCATTTCCTCGGGTGACATAGTGACTGGAGCAAGGCTAGACATAGTGGCAACATAAGATAGGAACTAATTTTTTTGAGTTTTCAATAAAGAAAGCAAACTTGGAAAACTAATTTTTTGTGTGTTTTTGATAAAGAAACAAGCAAACAAAGCAAAAAGAAACTAAGGAAAACAAAAATAACAAAGTAAAGAGATTGGTCATGAGGTACTCCCCTTGTGAAGATGTCCTTGACTCCCCGGCAACGGTGCTAGAAAATATGCTTGATGGCCCAAAATATATCGAGCTCGTTGGGGAACCCCAAGAGGAAGGTATGATGAGCACAGCAGCAAGTTTTCCCTCAGTACATAACCAAGGTTATAAATGCAGTAGCAGCAAGGAAACACCCCAAAGGTGTAGCTAGCTGAACGATGACAGGGCGTACTACCGGTGCCAGCAACAACATGGAGACCTGCACAACACAACCACATAACTCTGTCCCCAACTTGCGATGAGGTTGTCAATCTCACCGGTTTTGCTAATGTATCGAATGAAAGGAAGTAATACTCCTGTAGTACACAACTACGAGTATTGACAAGTGCATGAGGAAAAATGCAGAGAAACAATTGAAGCTGTGCAAGGAAGATGCTAAAAGGAAGGAGCAGACAATTCGACCCTTGCTCTCGTAGTAAGATGCACATCAGGCCAAGATTAGGAAGATCAAGGAGATGTGTGATAACTAGTTCTATTTAGCTTAAGCTCCGTGCCTTTTTAAGTTGTAATATTTGTACTTGTTGACCTAGTGCTCTGAACTATTGGTCCCGGATTCTAGGGAGGAAAAAAATTGCTCTGACCCCACATTAATTTGTGGAAGAATTTGTGATTTAGATCAATTTATGCCTCGATTTAGATCTCTGTCCTAGATTGGGAACTTAACCGTGGACCAAAGACACCTTTTCTACTAGTGTATTCTGGCATTGGTGGTTTATTTAAACGTAATCTACGTGGATTGTGCCGCATGCAAATGGCATAACCACAATTTATAAAGTGGAAGCACGTACACCCGGTTACTGGAGATCCGGGAGCTTCGCCAGATGCAGGGGATGTAGGAGCAGAGAGGCGGTGAGATAGACGGGCTCAAGATTAGGCCAGAAAGTGGTACCCATTTCCTCCTCATCTAGGCATTATCGGTGAGAACATTGTTGTTTATGTTGCCACGTCATTGTGCAGCATCTGAAATAAGTTGATGCTTGGTGGAGTGTGGCAGCTTAAATAATTTATTTATGTGCCACTTACATTCCGTCTTATTTGGAGACCTCCTGCCCCTCAGCAATCGTGGAACCGTTGGATCCTTGTTTTCAGATAGAAGTGGCACAATCACAATTTCAGATTCAACTACTGACTCAGGCGTTTCCAAACCCTAAGTCGCGGTACATTTTACTTAGAGAACGTGGGTAGACTGTTTCACCCAGCAACGTGCCACACACAGAGCGATCATAATTTAACAGAATTACATATATAGGTTCAAGTTCAACACATTACTATGCATCTTCATTGCCATCAGCCTTCTTCCGCAGCCTGGGTGCCAAGCCTTCACGTCCAATGGCTTCTTCATTTCCTGCCTTCTTCCTCTTCCTCGGTGCCAATTTTCTTAGCTTCACGTACTCTGCATCACCGGGACAATGGGCACCAGAATCGTGTCCAGCATCATCTTTCCACTCGTTTTTAATTTCTTCGGGCAGCAAAATGACATCTTTCCACTCGTTTTTAATTTCTTCGGGAAGCAAAATGACTCACCCGGCAGTCGTGTTTCTAACCTTGCGGCGCTTCCTGTCAAATAAACGAGACTGTTGCATAACTGCCCAATATCTACAGAGTAAATAAAACAAAATTTACAATTCAGCACAAACATGCGAACTCCAAGAGACCTTTGCTTACCAGGAGCTAATTGGGTTCGAGCAACCACCCTGTCCAAGAATAGAAGGGCGACTCCCAGTTGCAGCAGCTTCCACATCCAGTACATCACATTTCAGCTCAAACATGGCAGCCGAAGCATACCTTTTCATCAACCCAATTAGCTGACTATCACACGTTATAGGAACCATGATGCCATGTTCATCCATGAAGCTGAACTTTGCAGTCTGCTTCGGCCATAATTCAACATGATTACGCAGAGCAGAAACCATACCAGATATAGTGCAGATCTGCACATGTGCTTCTTCCATCGTGAAACAATGGTGTCCATCCCTCTTGCCCTTAGAGTCGTACCTATAGAGTACTACCATAACCAGGTAAGGGGGGTCCGCGCAGATCCCACTTGACAGAAAACTATGGACAAAATATGTTTGTCAGCATTGGGCTATCAAACAATTTGAGGTTTAGTAGCCAGCTAGCAATTGTAACTAGTGCGAATAGCAAAGAGAAGGGTAGATCACCCGCTTGTAGACAAAACTTCTTCTTTATTGATAGTAGGATCTGCCATCCTCCGAGCTGCTCAGCTCGTCGGCGGCGGAGGCGGGCTAGAGCCTCGCAACGGCGGCTACGGCATGCACCATTGGAGCTCAGGATCAGCGACTGGGTGCAGCAACTTGGCGCCAGAAGTCAAATGTCTGAAGGGATCGTCCTGCCTGGATGGTGGATTCCGACGCCGCCGGTGCTAGGGGAAAGCTGGGAATGGATTTGTGAAATTGGTCAACGCATCCAATCCACTTAGCTGCTCATTTCGCCTACGTGGTTGCCGCGTTGGCGCTTGCATCACGAAAATATTACTGACATGAGGGTCCCGACCGTCTACCTCACGGGACATTTTCACGGCATGTTTGGATTTGGTAGGGGTGAGACGAGTTTGCCTCGAAATGGGCCCTCTCAGTAGTTGGCGGCCCAACTTTTCAAAACGCGGTAATTTTAGGCAACTTAGGTACTGCCATGCGCTGGCCTGCCAACTTTGGTACCGCAAACGAACAATCCCGTGCTCAGGGGGCATACCAGGGCTCCAGCTACTGCGGCGATGGGGGTGATCGAACGTGATGTCGACGACGGGCTCAGGGGTGGTCACGGCAGCTCCTGGGGTGGACGAAATCGACGACGCCTTCTCCTCCTCTGCAGCGGGCTCCTCCGGCTAAATTCCGGCGAACCAAGGCTCGAGCGGCTCCGGCGAGAGGTGGGGAAGGACCAGTGAGGAGAGGGGAGTGGAATGGTGTGAGGAGTTTGTGCTGGGGTGGCCTTTATTTATAGCTCGACAAAGCAACCAAAAGGGATGGGCTGGCGACTCCGACGAGGGCTACACAGCATGCTAGTGGCATGGCTTGAGGTAGGGGACGGTGGCCTGCCTCCTGGCGGTGCTCTAGGGCTTAAATGCGTGGCTAGGGGCAGTGGCGTTTGCTCGGGAGCGTTCCTCCCTCTAGGAGACAGAGGCGGTGCTCGACACAGCGCACGATGACTGTGGGTCGCACGACGGTGCACGGCCATGTCTGGCGGAGTGCTAGGGTTGAGGCGGAGCAACGTGCACGGGATTAGGTCGGGGGATGGTCTGTGGTGTGCTGGCGGCGCTGGCGCTCTGGCTCCATGCAGAGAGAATGGGCGGCGAGGATGGGGAGTGGTCCAGTGGCTGGCAGTGTCCGTGGGCGGCGGTGAGGTCTCGCCGTGCTTCCTGGAGCGGTGGAGAGGGGTTGGCAGTCTGCTGCTGCGTTGGCAAGGTTGGCCGGCGAGCATGTCCTCGGGGTGGCGTGGTACTGCTGCTAGGGACAAGGGGTAGGGTGATTAGGCTTTGGTTAGAGCTAGGAGGGACAGAGGGTGTAAATTGAGGTCAAATGCGTGGCAAATCCCTATAGAAACAATGAGCTAGAATTAGAGTGTGATTCATGCCTGCCAGGTGTTCGACACAATGGCCGCATGAACTCAAGTTTGGAATTTTTGGATGAATTTTGGTGGGTTTGTTATACACATTCTTAAGCTTCTATGGTTTCTTGGGATTTAAAAATGGAGCTCATTTGAGTGGTTTTTGAATAAGTGGGATCTTCCCATATGAAGTACATTCAATTTTCAATTGCCATTTAAAATTAGTGTTTGAAAGTTTTTGGCAGATCACAAAGTGGGCCTTGGTACATCATTACATGTACTAGCAAGGGGTGCAAAGATCCATATTTATCTCTGTTAAGAATTGAGTCCTAGGAATATCCAAAGTAGGCATGGTAGTTAAAATGGCACAAATGACCATTTCTTTCTTTTATTCATTTTTTATTTGTTTTTCTTTGGGATTTGTTTGGGAATGATTTAGATGATGTTTATTTCACCTAAGAACCAGTTTACAAGCAATGGATCATTTAATCATGGCAATTCAAAACAACTCCTAATTAAATGCACACACATATGAATGCTTTAATAATTTTAATTGAAAAAGTTTTTGTTAACCCCAAAACTTGGATTGAAGTTTTGGGATGTTACATCACTCGTGTGGTAGAAGTAGCATCACAGAATCCACTAGAGTGTGTGTGGCCATGTGTATCAATGTGGTTTAGGAAAAGATCACATGCAATGACTCTAGGGAATCAATGTGTTAACTCATGGTCAGAGAGACCAAAAACACAAAGGAAAGCAGCTTCAACATTGCATGTTGCACTAGTGTGGCAGAAGTTGCATCACACAATCCTCTGGATTGTGTGTGGTCATGTGCAGCAATGTGGGTATAGGAAAAGAACACATGCAATGACTCTAGGGGATTAATGTGGTATAGGAAAATAATAAAATGCAATGACTCTATGGACTCCATGTGTCAAACCATGATAATAGAGACCAACAACACTTAGGAAATCAACTTCCACATTGCATGTTCCACCAGTATGGCAGAAGTTGCATCACAAAATTCACTGAAGTGTGTGTGGTCATGTGGATCAATGTCGTTTAGGAAAAGAACACATGCAACCACTCTAGTGGATCAATGTGGTTTAGGAAAAAATACATGCAACGACTCTAGGGGATCAATGTGGTTTAGGAAAAGAAGACCTGCAATGACTCTAGGACTCCATGTGTGAAAACAAGGTCACAATGACCAAACACACTTAGGAAAGCAGCTTCCATATTGCATGTTGCACTGGTATGGTAGAAGTTGCATCACAGAATCCACTTCAGTGTGTGTGGTCATGTGGATCAATCTGGTTTAGGAAAATAACACATGCAATGACTCTAGTGGACCAATGTGGTTTAGGAAATGTTGGGGATATACTAAATGGGTATCACTATTGCATGTCTCTAATCTGGCTAACCCGGGTGGCCCACAGTTGGTAGCATGGCCCATGGCCTGCTATTTGGCTCAGCTAGAAGGATCCAGAAGGGAGGCCCATGTCGGATATAGGAAGGCAAAGTGGGAGTCACCGACATACTCGGAGCCTTGGAGTACAAGACACGAAGACTAGTTAGTATTAGTGTAGGACTCTATAACTTGTCCGGCAAGGTCTTTTCCATATAACCCTAGCTTTAGTTTCCTTTATAAGCCCGACCCTTGTGAGCCTTTAGGGCAAGACACTACATACAATGTACAACACCTTGCACAACAAACCAATCCCTGTAACTCGGCGTATTGCCATTATAGTGATTTATAGTAGGAGTAGAGTTCCTCCACCGTTGTGGGATTTCAACCTGGGTAAGCCGTGTTACCTCATACCCGCCAACTCTCCGCCTTACCCCACATATGTAAACACGCTCTATGAGGACCCCTCCATGGCGTACTCATCGGCTATATATCGATTGGAAAAGAACACATGGAATGGCTATAGGGATCAATGTGGTTTAGGAAAAGAACACATGCAATGACTCTAGGGATCAATGTGGTTTAGGAAAAGAACACATGCAATGACTCCAGGGACTCCATGTGTCAAACCATGGTCATAGAGACCAAAAACAATTATGAAAGCAACTTCCACATGCATGTTGCACAAGTGTGACAGAAGTTGCATCACAGAATCCACAGGAGTGTGTGTGGTCATGTGGATCAATGTGGTTTAGGAAAAGAACACATGCAATGACTCTAGGGGATCAATATGTCAAACCATTGTCACAGAGACCAAAAATACATAGTAAAGCAGCTTCCACATTGCATGATGCACCCGTGTGGTAGAAGTAGCATCACAGAATCCACTAGAGTGTGTGTGGTCATGTGGAGCAATGTGGTTTAGGAAAAGAACACAGGCAATGACTCTAGGGGATCAATGTGGTTTAGGAAAATAATAAAATGCAATGACTATGTACTGCATGTGTCAAACCATGGTCACATGGACCAAAAAACACTTAGGAAAGGAACTTCCACATTGCATGTCGCACTAGTGTGGCAGAAGTTGCATGACCGAATCCATTGGAGTGTGTGTTCATGTGGATCAATGTGGTTTAGAAAAATAACACATGTAATGACTCTAGTGGATCAATGTGGATTAGGAAAAGAACACATGCAATGACTTAGTAGATCAATGTGGTTTTGGAAAATAACACATGCAATGACTGTAGGGACTCCATGTATCAAACAATGGTCATAGATACCAAAAACACTTACGAAAGCAACTTCCACATTGCATGTTGCACTAGTGTGGCAGAAGTTGCATCACAGAATCCACTCGAGTGTGTGTGGTCAGGTGGATCAATGTGGTTTATGAAAAGAACACATGCAATGACTCTATGGGATCAATATGTCAAAAAATGGTCACAAAGACCAAAAAATAGATCGTAAAGCAGCTTCCACAATGCATGTTGCACCCGTGTGGCAGAAGTAGCATCACAGAATTCACTAGTGTGTGTGTGGTTGATGACCCACAAGTATAGGGGATGTAACGCAGTATTTTCGAGGGAATTGAAACCCAATTTATTGTTTCGACACAAGGGGAGCCAAAGAATACTTATCAGCCTTAACAACTGAGTTGTCAATTCAGCTGCACCTGGAAACAATCTTGCTCACAACAGTTTATCAGTAGCAACAGTTTTGTAGTAGGAATAGCAAGGTAACGGCAGTAGTAAAGCAAAGACAGTAGTAACAAAAGTAGTAAACAGTGGGATTTGAGTGTGGTAGGCATAGGGATGGATGGACGGGCGTTGTATGGACAAGACAATTCACATAGCAATCAGAACATAGGGCAATTGCAGATAAATAAGATAAAGCATCTAAGTACTAGACAATCCTAGGCATGTGTTCCATATATAGTCATACGTGCTCGCAATGAGAACTTGCACAACATCTTTTGTCCTGCCAGCCCATTTGCAGCGGAGCCTCTAGGGAACTACTAGCAATTAAGGTGTTCCTTTTAATAGAGCACCGGAGCAAAGCATTAACACTCCGTGAACACATGTGATCCTCACATCAAAGCCTTTCCCTTCCGGCTACCCCGATTTCTGTCCCTTCGGGACCATAGGTTCCGGACAACGACGTGTGTATACAACTTGTAGATAAGACAAGAAACAATACTATCATAATGAATCAATAATAAGTTTAGATCTTAAATCATGGCACTCGGGCCCTAGTGACAAGCATTAAGCACAACAAGTCGCAACAAAGTCATAAAGCACTAATAAAAGATACCAGGCACCATGCCCTAACAATCTGATGCCATTACATGAACGATCTCGTCCAATCCCTACCATCCCCATAGCCTACAGCGAGGGATTACTCACTCATAGATGGGGGAAACATGGATGGTCGATGGAGAAGCGATGGTGATGATGATGGCGATGATCTCCAATTCCCCATCCCGGCAGAGTGCCAGAACGGAGTTTCTGGTGCTGTTTCGTGGAATCTGGTGGTGGCGGCAGAGCGGAACTCCTTCTGGAAAAACGTCAACCCCCCCGAAGTTTTTAGGTCAGAAGGCTCCATATAGGTGAAGAGAGAGGCCGAGGGGGTGCCTGGGGGGCCCACATCACCCCCTGGCGCGGCCTGGCCTGGCCCGCGCCAGCAGGTGGTGTGGCCACCCAGGGCTCTTCTCTGTCTCGTATTCTGGCTCCTGGAGTCTTCGGGTGAAATAGGATTTTTGGCATATTTTCTGGGATTTTTCCTGATAGTTGATTTTCTGCACAAAAAGTAGACACCAAGGCAATTATGCTAAAAACAGCATCAGTTCGCATTAGTTGCATCCAAATCACACAAGTATAGAGGAGAAACAATAGCAAAAGTGTTCGGGAAAGTAGATACGTTTTGGACGTATCAACTGCCCCCAATCTTAGCTTATTGCTTGTCCTCAAGCAATTCAGTTGAAAACTGAGTGCGATAAAAGAACTTTCACGAACACATTTGCTTCATATGATGTAAATATTCTCAGCAATGTGATCAACTACTTAGACAATTCATAATAAAGAGTATGCAACTGAGTCTACTTAGTAGTCATTGCAAGCTATGAAGAGATTCGAACTCAAGAATAATAAGTAGCATAAAGCACAAACATAAGCAATATTACAATACTCATAGAAAGGTATGATAGAGTGGTATCTCGGTTGCCTTTGAGTATGAATGTCAAGGTACCTCTGAAGTTCAAGTGATGACTAGAAGTAAAGATATCAAGGATACAAGCATCAAAGTCATAACACAAATAATCAAGTAATGAAACAAACATAAAGAATGACAACTATGCTCTCAAGAAGGTGCTCAAAGAATATGTGGAGACTCAACAAGTAGAAGAAAAAGGTTTTGAATAATTTTGAAAGGCTTCCAAATGCTGAAAGTATAGTTCTCGTTAGCTTTGAGATCTCATTGCCCCTATCATAAGCATCTTTATTGTGGTTAAGGTGAAAATGAGGTCCAATCTGAGTTATATGCTTGACAGACTATAAACTGGAAATCCCAAGTCCCTTGAGTACGAGGGACGCTCCTCATGCTACTCAACTTTAGTTACCGGTAAGTTCTTGTCATCGTAAGTATGTGCGTATCATTGAGAACCGCCAACGGGGTACCCCTTGCCCGATGATACGGAAGAATCCCCATATCAAAATGACAAGGCAAGCAGACAATGAGTATCTCAGCAATCTTCTTATTTACCATGGGAAAATGGTGCTTTTTTTCTCTCTTTCCTATTTTCATAACTCTCTCTTTTTTTCTTTTTCTCAATAGCTATCTCTCTCTTTTTTTATAAGAAGAATGCTTCATAGATATCATTATGGTTACACTGTAGGTTTCCACCATGTCAGCATGGATTAGACCAGCGGCCCAGGCGTTTCTCTAACACACATACATAACTCCATGGACTTACAAGCTCCCCTTTTATTTCACACCGACGACATCCGCAAATAAAAGAGCAAGGTATCAATTGGGTATATATTTACAAGTGTTGAAAGCGTTCCCCGTGACAGCGCGGTTCTGCTAATCCCCAGCCTATAATTTGCAAGCCTATAACTTTCATGGAGAGTTCACAATGGTTCAGGTTTATTAAGTGCATGAAATAAAGTGTGCCATCAAGTTCGTGAGAGCTTTACTAACTAACTTTATCATAACAAGCAAACATTTTATTGGAAGAAAACAAGGCATATTGAATATGCACGGAAGTAGCAAATGATGCTAATGGGTAGGTATGGTGGACACTTTGGAAATATTTGGTTTAGGGAATTGGAAACATGAGTAAAACACTCAGTGGAAGTGAAGGCTAGCAATAGTAAGGGAGCGACAAACGAGTGAGCAATAGCTGTCATTATCATGCTTGCAACAAAACAAGACTACTCATGGCATGAAAGTGATTCAAGATCCTCAAAGAAAAATAATTCGTCAAGGCTTAACTGATTATTACAGTCATGTGCATGCATGAGCATGTGCCAAGTCGATCAAACGAAACATTCAGAGGAGGATACCACAGTGTCATACCAATTTATGAATAGAGTAATGCAAGCAAACATTCATGAGACATTCTACAAACTATTAGCGAGCTGGAGCTAATCACAAGAAAGCAAGAACTACTAAATATCCAAAGATAACATACACTCTACATGAACGGACTAAGCAAGCTCACAATGATGAGTATACGTACAAAAATGAAAACAAATAGAGTTTGTTACCAGCCTCTTACCACGCCTCAAGTTGTCATTAATCCTCATTATTGCTCTTCACTTGTGTGGCTTGAATAATAATATGAAACCAATAATCCACTGAGAACTGCCGAACCCTATAGCCAACTCACAAAAACCAAAGAAGAACGACAAATATTTTTGGTGTTTTCGATTTTTAAACAAAAACCAAAAGAGAAAAACAAGCAAAGCAAAATCTTTTTGGGTTTTTCGAATAGTTCAAACAAAGCAAAAAGGAACAAGCAAACCAAAGCAAAAAGAAGAAGCAAACCAAAGAGAAACAACAAAAATATTTTTGGTCTTTTTGTGTTTTAGAAAGAAAAAGCAAAGAAGAACGAAAACTAAAAAGAGAACGAAAGCATGAATATACAAAGAACTGGCGCAATCATGATATGGAGATGAGTGTGGTGTCGGCGTACCTCCCCCCAAGCTTAGGATTTGGCCTAAGTGGGTATCAGTCCCAGGCTGGCCAAGATGAAGTGTCAATGGGGTACGACGAGGAGGTACCCTCGTCCTGGTGCGAGCCAGAGTACATCCCTCCATAATGTGCGGAATAATCATAGGAGGGCACATCCTCCTGGTGATGCTCGTGGAAACCCAACAAGCGAAGCTGCTCGTCCACCTCCTCCTTGGAGCGCGACCACGGTCTCCTGTTAACACTGAACAAAGCAGGCTGGGGCAAAAGGATCTCCCTTTCATCCCCGTCAGTGAAAAGCATTTTATATACTAGACTGTTCAAATCAGAGGTAGCAGTGACAAAGTGATGTGTTTTCATGGCAACAAGGTCGAGCCTCTGTGGTGCTAGCATAACATCCTCAGGAGCCACAGAAATATCTAATGCATCAACTACACGCGAAGCAATGATGCCCCCATAGATAGGCCCCCTAGCTGCTAGGCGGCGAGCAATAAGAGAGCCAAGATTGTACCGAGTATCATTGTTGAGCGCAGCAGCAAGGAAAGCTAAGTGATAGTTGGAGATATTACTAGTGTTCTCCCTACCCAAAACACTAGCGGCAAGATAGTATGCAAAGTATCTAACAACAGGGAGTTGGCTATTTCTTATCTTTTCGCGTTGCGCCACGCGGTCATCATCATTGGTCACCCCTCGGTAAAGCTCCAACAAATCAGCAGGCCGCCCTTGAATTTTCTTCACGGTCCCTGTCATACACACACCTACAATACTGCAAAATCTCTCCAAAGGCATGGTGAAGGGCATATCATAGATTTTAAAAGAGACAGTAGAATGATAGGATGTGTTAGTAAATGAGAAGCTCCCAACAAAAGTTTTGGTGAGCATAGCGTATTGTGCACTCTCATCTTGCATATAAGAGGTCAAACCAACCCTCACAAACAGTAGCAAGAAATCATCAAGAATACCTGCAGCTTGCAAGAAAGTAAAACAAGGGAAAGAGGATGGGTGAGCATCTCCATCATCTCTTTCATTGCCAATACGTGATGCAATGAGGTCTTCATTATATGATGGCCTAGCTTGAGAGGCTGTTCTTGAGGGCCTTGACCTCCTAGGTGCATCACTCTCAAATATCTCTCCAAAAGTGTGGTTGTTCATGCTTGGTGTTCTGAAATTTAAACACCTATTAAACAAGTGATTGCAAAGTAAATATAATGAAGGAATCTACTCATAGGGACTAGCAAGAGGCCTAAACATGCATCAAAACTATATCTCTAAGAATCAAACAAGCTTACAAGCTCTCATAACTAGTCACCTACAGTAGCAAAATACTCAACATACAATCCACTAAACACAAATCTACTTGGACAAGGGAGGAGTCACATACCAAGGAACAATTGCTCCAAATTTCAGCAAGACAGATGGGCTGAGCAAAGAGATCGAAGAAATCAAGGGCAAGCACGGAGAGAACGCGATTTTGAGCTACGAACTGGAGCTTACTCGGGAGAGAGAAGAAAGTGGCAGGAGAGAGAGGTAGTGGGGGGCCAGGGGTGGCCCACACCAAGGTATGGCGCCACCCAGGTCTGGCGGCGCCACCATGTGGTGTGCCTGCCTGGTGGGCCCCCCTGGTACCTACCAGGTACTAATCTGCCCCTTTTTTCACGTAAAAATTTAATATGAATTTTCTGGCATTTTTCGAGACACTTTATTTTTGGGCAATTTTCAGGAATAGAAGAATGATTTTTCTGACAGACAGATTTTTTTTCTTTTTGGAAACAGGAAGCAAGGACAAAACAAGGCTAGAACTACAGAAGTTCTAGCATGGAAGCAAACTAACAATAGAAATAAAACTAAATGAAAGCAAAAGCTAAAATACAAAGGATAGAAATAAATGGAGATAATCATAATGAAAACATTGTTTTGTTCAATGGAATCCTTTTGTTAGCAAGGTTGATCAAGTCTTGCTACCAAAACAATTGCATATGATACAAAACTTTGTATTCCACTAATGATTATGTTACCTCAACTTTGATAGCAATGGTACCAATCATAATAGTTTCAAATTTTTCTTTAGGTATGTGACAATATATTTGTCCAACTTGAATGCCTTCAACATGTTCAATTGAATTTAAACAATAAGTCCTTTCAATCTTCTTGGGGAAATAGACAGTATGCTCCTTGTCATTGACATTGAAGGTCACCTTTCCTTGATTACAATTAATAACAGCTCCTGCAGTATTAAGAAAAGGTCTCCCAAGAATAATAGACATATTATCATCTTCAGGCATTTCAAGCACAACAAAATCAGTTAATATCAAGCAATTATGAGCCACCTGAACAGGTACATCCTCACATATACCCACAGGAATAGTGGTAGACTTATCAGCCATTTGCAAACATATATCAGTTGGTATCAATTTTTCAAGGTGAAGCCTCTTATAGAGAGAGAAAGGCATAACACTAACTCTAGCTCCCAAATCACACAAAGCAGTTCTAAGATAACTATTCTTAATAGAGCAAGGGATAGTTGGAATCCCTGTGTCTCCAAGTTTCTTAGGAACCTTACCATTGAAGGAATAATTAGCAAGCAAAGTAGAGATTTCTTCATTAGGGATCTTCCTTTTATTCAAGAAAATGTCCTTCATATACTTTGAGTAAGGATGCAATTTAATAACATCAGTCAAAGGAATTTGCAAGAATAAAGGTTTCATCCACTCACAAAACTTATTATAGTGTTCATCTTCCTTTGACTTGTGTTTCTTATCAGGGAAAGGCATAGGTTTTTCGACCCAAGGTTCTCTTTCACTACCATGTTTCTTAGCAACAAAATCTTCTTTAGTGTATTTAGTATTCTTAGTGTGGTTTTCAGGTTCTTCTTCAACTTTTTCTTCATTAGGAACTTCATTTTCTTCATTACCACTTTCAGTTTCAGCATCAGAGATAGATATACTATTAGGATCTATAGCAGGTTCAGAGGGTTCTACAACAGTTTTATGTTTCTTTTTTCTTTTCTTACGAGTAGAACCACTATTTTCAGCCTGTTGAGACTCCTGCTCAATTCTTTTGGGATTCCCCTCGGGATATAGAGGATCCTGGGTAGCAGCACCACTTCTAGTTCTAATTTCATAAGCATGTTTTTCTTTAGCAGCATTAACTAGCAAGTCATTTTGCACTTTAACGAGTTGATCTATTTGAGTTTGAACCATTTGAAAGTGTTTAACAATCATTTTAACAGCATTAGAGGTTCTTTCCACAATATCTTTCAACTCAACAATAGCTCTAGTGTTTTCCATAAGATGATTTTGCACCCTTTTATTAAAGTTATCTTGCTTAACAATAAAGATATCAAATTCTTCTAAGCATTGATCAGGAGGTTTCATGTAAGGGATATCACCTTCATCAAAGTGTTGGAGAGAGTGTACCTCAATAGTGGATGAGTAGGGAATAGGCTTACATAATTATTCTATAGGAGGTAAATTCTTGACATCTGCAGCTTTAATTCCCTTCTCCTTAAGACATTTCTTAGCTTCCTTCATCACTTCATCATTTAATTCAATAACTCCCCTCTTCTTTGATGTTGGAATAGGCACAGGAATAGATGGTTCAGGTACAATTACTTCAGGTATAGCTTGTTTAGGAGGAGTCCAATCTTCATAATTCTTGCTTATTTTAGCCATTAATTCCTTAGCATCCTTCGGAGTCCTATTCCTGAAAACACAATCAGCACAACTATCTAGGTATGTCCTAGATTCTTCGGTTAGTCCATTATAAAATATATCAAGTAGTTCATTCTTAGGTAATGGACTTCCAGCCTGTGCATGAATCAAAGCACAAAACCTTGCCCAAGATTCGGGCAATACCACTTTTTCTCCCTGTTTAAAATCAAAAAGTTCCTGCAAAACAACATGTCTAGCACTAGGAGGAAAATATTTCTGCAGGAAAATATTAAACAAGCACTCAAGGCTATCAATAGATCCAGGAGGTAAATTACCAAACCAAGTTTTAGCTTCTCCCTTTAGTGAAAAAGGGAAAATCTTAGCAACAAAGTAAGTACACATTTTAATATCATCAGAAAACAAGCCACTCATGGCAGAAAGTTCATTCATATGTGCTACCACACTTTCATTCTTAGTCCCACAAAAAGGTTCTTTCTCGACAATAGCTATGTAAGATAGATCTATAATGTTTATGGGAGAAGTAGCAAACTTAGCAGCAGGAGATAATTTGGGTCTAATAGTACGCCTCTCAAGGAGATTCTTAGCAGCGCTCCTATCATAGGTGTTCCTACATTCTTCTATAAACTCATCAGTCAGCTCTACATAATCTTCTTCAGCATCATAATTCTCAGGTGAGCTAACAGGTGTGGCAGTGTCTTCATTAGTAGTTTCGGTATTTCCAACTATAGTTCTAGCAATCGTAGCATCTAGGAAATGACCTAATGAACCACTCTTATCAAACACAGTAGAAGCAGCATCATAAGCATCAGAAGTTTCAGATTCAGCAGTGGTAGTAGTGTGTGTAGGATGTGTATCTGGTGGTGTAAGGAACTTACTTAGCACAGACGATGAATCAAGAGCAGCAGAGGTGTTCAGAACCGTACCTCTTCTTGTAGTGGATGGTAAAATAGGAACCTTGCCATCACGAGACGTACCCATGATGGATGGATACCAGCGAACAATAGAGAATCCAAGTGAACTTGATAAATAAAGCTATGCTCCCCGGCAACGGCGCCAGAAAACAGTCTTGATGACCCACAAGTATAGGGGGTGTATCGCAATATTTTTGAGGGAAGTCAAACCCAATTTATTGATTTGACACAAGGGGAGCCAAAGAATACTTATCAGCCTTAACAACTGAGTTGTCAATTCAGCTACACCTAGAAACAAACTTGCTCACAGCAGTTTATCAGTAGCAACAGTTTTGTAGTAGGAATAGCAAAGTAACGGCAGTAGTAAAGCAAAGATAGTAGTAACAAAAGCAGTAAATAGTGGGATTCGAGTGCGGTAGGCATAGAGATGGATGGACAAGCGTTGCAAGGATAAGACAATTCACATAGCAATCAGAACATAGGGCAATTGCAGATAAATAAGATAAAGCATCCAAGTACTAGACAATCCTAGGCATGTGTTCCATATATAGTCATACGTGCTTGCAATGAGAACTTGCACAACATCTTTTGTCCTGCCAGCCCGTTTGCAGCGGGGCCTCTAGGGAACTACTGGCAATTAAGGTGCTCCTTTTAATAGAGCACTGGAGCAAAGCATTAACACTCCGTGAACACATGTGATCCTCATATCAAAGCCTTTCCCTTCCGGCTACCCCGATTTCTTTCACTTCGGGACCATAGGTTCCGGACAACGACGTGTGTATACAACTTGTAGATAAGACCAGAAACAATACTATCATAATGAATCAATAATAAGTTCAGATCTGAAATCATGGCACTCGGGCCCTAGTGACAAGTATTAAGCATAACAAGTCGCAACAAAGTCATCAAGCACTAATAAAAGATACCAGGCACCATGCCCTAACAATCTGATGCCATTACATGATCGATCTCATCCAATCCCTACCATCCCCATAGCCTACAGCGGGGGATTACTCACTCATAGATGGGGGAAACATGGATGGTTGATGGAAAAGCGATGGTGATGATGATGGCGATGATCTCCTCCAATTCCCCGTCCCGGCAGAGTGCCAGAACGGAGTTTCTGGTACTGTTTCGTGGAATCTGGTGGTGGCGGCAGAGCGGAACTCCTTCTGGAAAAACGTCAACCCCTCGAAGTTTTTAGGTCAGAAGGCTCCATATAGGCGAAGAGAGAGGCCGAGGGGGTGCCTGGGGGGCCCACACCACCCCCTGGCGCGGCCTGGCCTGGCACGCGCCAGCAGGTGGTGTGGCCACCCTAGGGCTCTTCTCCGTCTCGTATTCTGGCTCCAGGAGTCTTCGTGTGAAATAGGATTTTTGGCATATTTTCCGGGATTTTTCCTGATAGTTGATTTTCTGCACAAAAAGTAGACACCAAGGCAATTTTGCTGAAAACAGCGTCAGTTCGCATTAGTTGCATCCAAATCACACAAGTATAGAGGAGAAACAATCGCAAAAGTGTTCGGGAAAGTAGATACGTTTTGGACGTATCAGTGGTCATGTGTATCAAGTTGTTTAGGAAAAGAACACATGTAATGACTCTAGTGGATCAATGTGGTTTAGAAAAATAACACATGCAATGATTCTAGGGGATCAATGTGTCAAACCATGGTCAGAGAGACCAAAAACAAATAGGAGAGCAGCTTCCACATTGCATGTTGCACTAGTGTGGCAGAGGTTGCATCATAGAATCCTCTAGAGTGTGTGTGGTCATGTGGACCGATGTGGTTTAGGAAAAGAACACAGGAAATGACTCTAGGGGATCAATGTGGTTTAGGAAAGTAATAAAATGCAATGCCTCTACGGACTCCATGTGTCAAACCATGGTCACATAGACCAAAAAGAAACCACGAAAATCAGCTTCCACATTGCAAATTCCACTAGTATGGAAAAAGTTGCATCACATAATTCACTGAAGTGTGTGTGTTCATGTGGATCAATGTCGTTTAGGAAAACAGCACATGCAACGACTCTAGTGGATCAATGTAGTTTAGGAAAAGAATACATGCAATGACTCTAGGTGATTAATGTGGTTTAGGAAATGAACACATACAATGACTCTAGGGACTCCATGTGTTAAACCAAGGTCACAATGACCAAACACACTTAGGAAAGCAACTTCCATATTGCATGTTGCACTAGTGTGGCAGAAGTTGCATCACAGAATCCACTTTAATGTGTGTGGTCATGTGGATCAATGTGGTTAGGAAATCTTGGGGATATACTAAATGGGTATCACCATTGCATGTCTCTAATCCGGCTAACCCAGGTGGCCCACAATTGGTAGCATGGCCCGTGGCCTGTTGGGTGGCTCAGTTAGATGGATCCAGAAGGGAGGCCCATGCCGGATATAGGAAGGCTAAGTGGGAGTCAGCGACATACTCGGAGCCTTGGAGTAGAAGACACAATGACTAGTTAGTATTAGTGTAGGACACTATAACTTGTCCGGCAAGGTCTTTTCCCTGTAACCCTAGCTTTAGTTGCCTTTATAAGCCCGACCCATGTGAGCCTTTAGGGAAAGACACAACCTACAACGTACAACACCTTGCACAACAAACCGATCCCTATAACTCGGTGTCTTGCCATTATAGTGACTTATAGTAGGAGTAGATTTCTGCCACCATTGTGGGATTTGAACCTGGGTAAGTTGTGTTACCTCGTACCCGCCAACTCTCCGCCTTACCCCACATCTGTAAACATGCTCTGTGAGGACCACTCCATGGCGTACTCGTTGGCTATACCATGACAAGAAAAGAACACATGCAATGACTCTAGGGGATCAATGTGGTTTAGGAAAAGAACAGATGCAATGACTCTAGGGACTCCATGTGTCAAACCATGGTCATAGAGACCAAAAACACGTATGAAAGCAGCTTCCACATTGCATGTTGCACTAGTGTGGCTCAAGTTGCATCAGAAAATCCACTAGAGTGTGTGTGGTCATGTGGATCAACGTGGTTCAGGAAAAGAACACATGGAATGACTCAAGGGGATCAATATGTCAAACCGTGGTCACATAGACCAAAAATACATAGTAAAGCAACTTCCACATTGCATGTTGCACCAGTGTGGCAGAAGTAGCATCGCAGAATCCACTAGAGTGTGTGTGGTCATGTGTATCAATGTGGTTTAGGAAAAGAACACATGAAATGACTCCAGTGTATCAATGTTGTTTAGGAAAAGAACACATGCAATGAATGTAGGGGATCATTGTGTCAAACCATGGTCAGAGAGACGAAATACACATAGGAAAGCAGCTTCCACATTGCATGTTGCACTAGTGTGGCAGAAATTGCATCATAGAATCCTCTGGAGTGTGTGTGGTCATGTGGAGCAATGTGGGTTAGGAAAAGAACACAGGCAATGACTCTAGGGGATCAATGTGGTTTAGGAAAATAATAAAATGCAATGACTCTATGTAGTCCATGTGTCAAACCATGGTCACATGGACCAAAAAACACTTAGGAAAGCAACTTCCACATTGCATGTCGCACTAGTGTGGCAGAAGTTGCATGAAAGAATCCATTGGAGTGTGTGTTCATGTGGATCAATCTGGTTTAGAAAAAGAACACATGCAATGACTATAGTGGATCAATGTGGATTAGGAAAAGAACACATGAAATGACTTAGTAGATAAATGTGGTTTTGGAAAATAACATATGCAATGACTCTAGGGACTCCATGTATCAAACACTGGTCATAGATACCAAAAACACTTACGAAAGCAACTTCCACATTGCATGTTGCACTAGTGTGGCAGAAGTTGCATCACAGAATCCACTAGAGTGTGTGTGGTCATGTGGATCAATGTGGTTTTGGAAAAGAACACATGCAATGACTCTAGGGGATCAATATGTCAAACCATTGTCACAGAGACAAAAAATACATAGTAAAGCAGCTTCCACATTGCATGTTGCACCCCTATGGTAGAAGTAGCATCACAGAATCCACTAGAGTGTGTGTGGTCATGTGTATCAATGTGGTTTAGGAAAAGAACACATGCAATGACTCTAGTGGATCAATGTGGTTTAGGAAAAGAACACATGCAATGACTCTAGGGGATCAATGTGTCAAACCATAGTCAGAGAGACCAAAAACACAAAGGAAAGCAGCTTCAACACTGCATGTTGCACTAGTGTGGCAGAAGTTGCATCATAGAATCCTCTGGATTGTGTGTGATCATGTGGAGCAATGTGGGTTTAGGAAAAGAACACATGCAATGACTCTAGGGGATTAATGCGGTTTAGGAAATTAATAAAATGCAATGACTCTATGGACTGCATGTGTCAAACCATGGTAACAAAGACCAAAAACACTTAGGAAATCAACTATCACATTGCATGTTCCACCAGTATGGCAGAAGTTGCATCACAGAATTCACTGAAGTGTGTGTGTTCATGTGGATCAATGTCATTTGGGAAAACAACACATGCAACGAGTCTAGTGGATCAATGTGGTTTAGGAAAACAATACATGCAACGACTCTAGGGACTCCATGTGTCAAAACAAGGTCACAATGACCAAACACACTTAGGAAATCAGCTTCCATATTGCATGTTGCACTAGTGTGGCAGAAGTTGCATCACAGAATCCACTACAGTGTGTGTGGTCATGTGGATCAATTTGGTTTAGGAAAATAACACACGCAATGACTCTAGTGGATCAATGTGGTTTAGGAAATGTTGGGGATATACTAAATGGGTATCACTATTGCATGTCTCTAATCCGGCTAACCCGGGTGGCCCACAGTTGGTAGCATGGCCCATGGTCTGCTATTTGGCTCAGCTAGAAGGATCTAGAAGGGAGACCCATGCCGGATATAGTAAGGCTACGTGGGAGTCACCGACATACTCGGGGCCTTCGAGTACAAGACACGAAGACTAGTTAGTATTAGTGTAGGACTCTGTAACTTGCCCGACAAGGTCTTTTCCCTGTAACCCTAGATTTTGGTGCCTTTATAAGCCGGACCCGTGGGAGCCTTTAGGGCAAGACACAACATATAACGTATAACACCTTTCACAGTGAACCGGTCCCTGTAACTCGGCGTATTGCCATTATAGTGATTTATAGCAGGAGTAGAGTTCCTCCACTGTTGTGGGATTTGAACATGGGTAATCTATGTTACCTCGTACCCGCCAACTCTCCGGCTTACACCACGTCTGTAAACACGCTCTATGTAACATCCCAAATCCCTGATTAGTTATCCATAATGCAAAAATAAGGGGGAACAAAAACTTTTTCCGGTTTAATGCTGAAGTGTTTGCTTGTTGTTGGATATGCTTATGCATATGAATGTGTGTTAGATGATATACTCCTTACCTTAACACCAACTGACAAAAGCTACTTCCCAAAATAGTCTTGGCTTAATTTCCATATTCTCAAATGTTCTGGCATTTCAAAACCTGAGCCAAGAAGCCTTTGCAAACCAACTATTTTAGTAGCTTCTATTGATCAAACTATGGAGAACTATATAACATAATCTCCTTATGTTTTCAAGACAGAACCTTCAACTACTCTTACCTCTAGGATCCCCAAAACCTTTTACAATCTTTTGAACTCTACTCTTGGTAGATGTACCAAGGATCTTACCTTGTTCAAACTCCAACCTATTCAAAATACCTAACCATAGCTCAAGCTAAGCTTGATAATACCCCTAGTAGTAGTTGATTTGTTTGTCAGATGAGTTGCCTTGAGCTACTCTAGGAGCTCATCACTAGGATCAAGATGTTTCCAAATCATCACACCATAAGGAAGAATACAAACCTGGATCTGGTCTCTAGCCACCAAGTGATCATCTAAAACCCTTAACCAGATCAATTCTGAAGATATCCCTCCTAGAAGTTTCCAAGTCAATGAAGACTAATATCAAGCTTGGATCATTTCTACTCAATATACACTTCAACATCATCCACTTGATGATGCTTGGGTACCTTGTAACCCAATAAAAACATCCCCTCTCATGCTCTAGTCAAAAACCCTAAATGGGTACCTTGTAATATCAAGTCTGGAAAACTATTTCCAATATCACCTTTTTGAATGCCTCCCTTTCTCAACCCTTGTGCATTTTTGAAAATGCATCTGAACCATCTTGTTAACCATCCTAAGGTCTACCAAGGACCACTCTTTCCCTTGGTTAGATCATCCTCCTACCCACTTGTTCTTGATGGTTTTGCGGGCAAGAAAATAACTTTTCTTGCAAATCTAGTCAACATGCCTACTTTGGTAGAAGCTCACACCACCATCCAACCTTCTATGGACCAAATCTTTGCATGGTTATGTTCTACTCATATAGGTATATCATTACCTACTTCACTTGTTCCAAGTGGATCCTTGTGCTTCTTAAACCCACCAAGTTTTGAAGGCTAGTTGATAATCTGCTTGGGCAGGCTTATTTTATTCAAAGTTTGAAAGCCTGTCTTGGTGAGCTCAAGCATGATAAAGCTCAAACCTCTACACAATTGCAATCTACATCACTTGGTCTATCCATCCATATATCCCATGCCCCAAGGGGAGCTCTAGGCTCCAAGATACACCCATGTTTTGATGGTATGAAATTAACACCACCCTAGATCCCTAATCAAGGGTATTCCACCAAAAATCAACTTGGATTCTCCAATCCCAAGGTTGAAAATGCTTGCTACACCTTTTCTATATCATCTACTCTGATCACCAAGATATATAAATAATTATCAATAATTATTATGGACCAAAACTATTTAAACCCCCTTGATAGCCAAAATCTCCAAAACTCCTTTCCCAAAGGAAAGTTTGGTTTTTGCCAAAACACTTCCCCAACTCTAAGCACTCTTGAGCCCCATATATCATACCCTACCGTCCCATCTTAAAAATAAATATTTTTGAAGAGTTTTATTATTTCTTTTTGCCTATTTTCTTAAATGGCCGAAATGGGATAATAAATGTTTTAAATACTTTTAAGCCCCGATAAATCTTGGGAAAATTCCCTTAAGTGTGTATTCACATTTGGGATCACCTCACATCAAAATCCAACAAAGTCCAATGTAAAAATATCAAATGAGCTCCAACACTTCACTTCTGCAGTTTTTGAATAAATGGATTTAAATGGACTTTTCATCTTTTGAAAAATCCCAAATAATTCATGGAGGTGTGTCTTGACCTCATCTATATACCAATACACTTGTCTCATCTCATCCATGTCAACTTAATTGATTCTCTTCATGAGCATCCCCATGATCAAAGTGGACATTAATCAAATCCATGAGCAAAATCAAATCAAAACCTCGTCAAAATATCTCCATCAACTTCCACCAGCACCAGAACACCCCTCTGGTCGAGCTGCACTGTAGCCTTACTGTAGCATTGCACCCTTTTTTTCTTTTAGCTATTGGAGCAAGCGAGAGAGAGAGAGAAAGAGCAAATAAATGCCATCCCTTGTAAAATCTTCTCAGCAGCTGCAGCACGCCCCCTCTCCCTCTCCGGTCAACACATGACCCCACCCCTCTCCCCTCTGCACCACTAAGAGCCACCTAGCTCTCCCTAGCCCACTTCCCCCTCTCCTCCCTTTTCTTTCAACCGAGGTAAAAAGGGTGGAGAACCCAAGGCTCCTAGGGAAGTCTTTGGTCCTTGGCACCACACCACCCTCTCCACCATCCATATCGACCAACCAATTCCCAACCCCTCCTCCCATGGCTCTTTGAGCTTGGTTCACCATAGACCGAAATCCCTCGGTTAAATAAGAGAAACGCCACCCTAGGGCCTCTCATGCCCTTATTTGCATCCTCACACCCCCACCTACCCTCCCCACAAGCCCCAGCTCCTCTTACCGCTCCATAGCGCAGAGGAGAAGAAAAACTCCCCCCCTTGGCCATGGTCTAGATCAAGATCGCATGGCCTCCTCCTTGCCCTATTCCTATCTACATGTCACCCCACTGACCTCTCCTTGAGATCCTCTCTCTAACCCCATCTTTTTCGCCTCTCAAGGAGCTCCCAGATGCCGCCACCGCCGAGCTCCGGCGAGCTCACCTCGGATGCCCCCGCGTGAGACCGTTCCAGACGCGGAACTGGCCCTTCCTGCCCCTCGTTGGGACCGCCGTCAAGTACCACGTCACCCCCACGTCTTCCCTGCCGCCGTTACGAACTCTGGTAAGCCCCCTGCTGCCGCCCAGAGCCACCTAGGGTTCCGGCGAGTCCTGTCCGCGATGGAGGTGGACGATGCTCTGGCGCCGTCGGATCGTTTTTAGCCCAATGGCCTGGATCGACGGATACCCCTTTGCCCCTCCACCCTCACTGACCAGCGGGCCCTCCCTGTTAGGTTCGAACCGCGCGGTGCGTGCGTCTAGGCATGGTGCTGGGCCGGCCTGATGCTTCGCGGCCCAGTACCCCTCAGATCTGGCCCAATGACCCCCCCTGCGTTTTATTATTTTTCCCATATTTAAATCCCGGTACTTTAGTTTAAATCAATTAGAACATGGTAAATACCCCCTTATGACCAGACACGAATTTTCTAGGACACCTTAGGGTTTTGTCTACCATGCAGTACCAAAAGTTTGGCCATATACCATCTGTAGATTTATCTCCTAGATAGCACCTTTTTCAATCAATAAATCTTCAAAGTAATTCCACAGCACCAAATGGAGTAAATCCAACTGCAATTGTTTGGCATCTGAAATACCTGTTAGCAAGACTTAGTCCCATACCAAGTGGAGCCTTGGAGTTGTTGTAGGAAAAATAATAAAACAGTCATATTCTAACTTTAGAAAATTCCCTAGGTAAATCTGCAACATATTTTGGGTTGTTTCCAAATCCCAGTGATGTGGTACCTCAATACCTGTCTAATCCCAGGAGTTCACTATTTATTGATCCTCTGTTGAGTTTTAGTGATTTAATTACTTCTATAAGTGGTTTTATCACCAAATGAATCACTCCCGGAGTTTGACATATCCAAACAGAGTGAATCCAATTCCTCAAGAAAGGTATTTGAAATACCTACCACATGCCTTTGGAATCAATTCAAGTGCTTTTGTAGAATTAATCTGGTGAGAAAGACAAGCTGTCTACATAACTGCCTTTGGGGATTTCCTGTGGGCATTCTGTTAAATATTTTGACATGATTTCAACTCTCAGTGAACAAGTACATAAAACCCTACTGAACCATCTAAGGAAATAATTTTTGGAGCTCCAGAACTATTCTGGTGAGTTATCTCCTAAAACTAGAGTCTTTTTCACTATAAAAATCACTATAAATCTTTGGTAGGTGATAAAATAGTGAAACAACTTTTGTTGGTTTCACTTTATCAACTCCTATCTGTTGGTATCGGTTTTACCCAATGGTAACCTACATAATATACCCTTGGTTCAAAATCCATCTCTTAGGTAATTTCTAGGCTATAAAACCCTAAGGGATGTTCATCCCCTACTCCAAGGCCCTCTCAAATCTCCTAAATCCAATCTTCTCAAAACCATCTGAATCTTAATCTGGTATTATTCAATTGGTTATTGTATTGTATTGGTGATTGTATGCCTTGTATTAATTGTTCCCTTTTGTTTGTTTGCATGTGTTCCCTCTCGACGATAGTTGCGATTATATCGGAGAGCGGAAGGAGATGGTTTTTATTTGTTATTATGGTTTTCTAAAGAAGAAGTCCAGGGACATATTGCCATATTGCTGATCATCAAGCAAGCCACCTTCTTGCTCATAAGCCTTGTCCTAATGTTTTACTTATGCATGTTTTATCTACTGTTTATTAAAACTGCATGTTTTACTATATGTTGATGTATATATGTGGTGGTGATTTGGCTCCTCCGAACTATTACACTTTTGTACTATTAAGTACAACCCCCTTGGTGATACCTACTTGTCCCTAGTAGAATAGATGGTGTAACACACCATACCCCTTTGGAGACCCCGATTTAGCTGAAGTAAAGCTAGAGGATGGGAAGACCCCGGAAAAAGTTTTACCAAATGTTTTATGATAAAACCTTGGTGAGGTGGGACCTCTCAAGAGATGTTGAAAAAGAAAAAGGTTTTGTTTTATACAATGCTGAAGGAAAGATGGAGGAAAAAGGTTTACAAAAACGCACCCTGTTCTTTGCAGTTTTGCTAGAAGAATTAACCCGTGCAACCACATTTCTCTAGAATGGGATAGGGCTAGATTTGATGGTTGTTTATTCTGGTATAAGCTGCCTCGTAACTGGGATCCCTGGAGGGTGGGCCTTCTCCGATAAAGGTCCATGTGGGACATCGACCTGGAGAAGGAACTAAGGGTCTGCTGGCCTCCACGCGTTACTATGAGCCCCTCATTGAAAGCGCACACTCAAGAAGTGGAAAAAGCACTCCGGTTGGTCCTCCGTAACCGATGTCCCAGTTTTGAGGGGATTAACACTCATAGTGTAGGCACTTATACTGGAGTGGGCATCTGGAGAGTCTTGATCAGTTACTCGACCCACGATCGGTGAAGATTAGGGTAGTGTACCCAGATGGTGTGGGTAAAGTGTACAACCTCTGCAGAGTGTAAATCTATTCGATTAGCCGCGTCCACGGTCATGGATGGTTGGGAAGGTTGCTGTAGAGATGTGCTGGTTTTGTTTTCAAAAAGGATTTCAGAAAAGCAAAAGCTTTGAAAATATTTGACCATGGGATGGTCAGAAAGGTATGAAAGGAGTTTGGTCGTGGGACAACCTGAAGACGGGAACAAATGGGTGACCTAGTCCTAATGTTTTCCAAAACTTTTCAAAACGGTTTCCAAAATGGTATTACAAAAGTTTTCAACAAATATATGTAGATGCTATATCTACAAGAGAAACTAACTGAGAAAAGAACCCCTCTTGGAGCCCTCCTACTACCACAGCCATACTGCATATCCTCTTGTTGTTATTGTTAACTTAAGGTGGTTTGCGAGTACATTCAAAGTACTCATCGGCATTGTCCCTGGTTATTAACTTGGTCAGATATGAAGAAGATGATGATGTTGGAGACTCTGCGAGCTAGGACGTTCTCCTAGTCAGTTGCCTGTAGGTTAAGGCATGGCTCGGTCTCTACGCTTGATGAAGTTCCGCTGATGATTATTGATGTAGCCATAACGTCATTCATGTAAGTCTTAGAATTCGGTATATTCTCGGATGTTGTAATGATACTTGTCGGTTATGTGCCACGACTAACTGATCATGGGATCATGGTTGTGTGCATAACAGGGATTCTCGGAGGATTAATCTAGGGGCACCACACTCTACGAGGACCCCTCGATGGCATACTCATCGGCTATAAAACGACAGGAAGAGAACACATGCAATGACTCTAGGGATCAATGTGGTTTAGGAAAAGAACACATGCAATGTCTCCAGGGACTCCATGTGTCAAACCATGGTCATAGAGACCAAAAACACTTATGAAAGAAGCTTCCACTTTGCATGTTGCACTAGTGTGGCAGAAGTTGCATCACAGAATCCACTGGAGTGTGTGTGGTCATGTGGACCAATGTGGTCTAGGAAAATAACACATGCAATGACTCTAGGGGATCAATATGTCAAACCATTGTCAAAGAGACCAAAAATACAAAGAAAAGTAGCTTCGAAATTGCATGTTACACCCGTGTGGCATAAGTAGCATCACAGAATCCACTAGAGTGTGTGTGGTCATGTGTATCATTGTGGTTTTGAAAATAACACATCCAATGACTCTAGTGGATCAATGTGGTTTACGAAAGGACACATGCAATGACACTAGGGATCAATGTGTCAAACCATGGTCAGAGAGAGCAAAAACACAAAGGAAAGCAACTTCCACATTGCATGTTGCACCAGTGTGGCAGAAGTTGCATCATAGAATCCTCTGGATTGTATGTGGTCATGTGGAGAAATGTGGGTTTTTGAAAAGAACACATGCAATGAGTCTAGTGGATTAATGTGGTTTAGGAAAATAATAAAATGCAATGACACTACGGACTCCATGTGTCAAACCATGGTAACAGAGACCAAAACACTTAGGAAATCAACTTCCACGTTGCACGTTCCACCAGTATGGCAGAAGTTGCATCACAGAATTCACTAAAGTGTGTGTGGTCATGTGGATCCATGACGTTTATGAAAATAACACATGCAAATACTCTAGTGGATCAATGAGGTTTAAGAAAACAATACATGCAACGACTCTAGGGGATCAATGTGGTTTAGGAAAAGAACGCATGCAATGACTCTAGGGACTCCATGTGTCAAAACAAGGTCACAATGACCAAAAACACTTAGTAAAGCAGCTTCCATATTGCATGTTGCACTAGTGTGGCAGAAGTTGCATCACATAATCCACTATAGTGTGTGTTGTCTTGTGGATCAATGTGGTTTAGGAAAATAACAAATGTAATGACTCTAGTGGATCAATGTGGTTTAGGAAATGTTGGGTATATACTAAATGGGTGTCACCATTGCATGCCTCTAATCCGGCTAACCCGGGTGGCTCATAGTTGGTAGCATGGCTCATGGCCTGCTGGGTGGCTCAGTTAGAAGGATCCGGAAGGGAGGCCCATGCCGGATATAGGAAGGCTACGTGGGAGTCACCGACATACTCGGAGCCTTGGAGTACATGACAAGATGACTAGTTAGTATTAGTGTAGGACTCTATAACTTGTCTGGCAAGGTCTTTTCCCTATAATCCCAGCTTTTGCTGCCTTTATAAGCGGGACCTGTGGGAGCCTTTAGGGAAAGACACAACATACAATGTACAACACCTCGCATAGCGAACCGATCCCCGTAACTCAGCGTATTGCCATTATAGTGATTTATAGCAGGAGTAGAGTTCCTCCACCGTTATGGTACTTGAACCTGGGTAAGTTGTGTTTCCTCGTACCCGCCAACTCTCCGCCTTACCCCACATCTGTAAACACGCTCTATTAGGACCCCTCCATGGCGTACTCGTCGTCTATACCACGACAGGAAAAGAATATATACAATGACTCTAGGGATCAATGTGGTTTAGGAAAAGAACATATGCAATGACTCTAGGGACTCCATGTGTCAAACCATGGCCATAGAGACCAAAAACACTTATGAAAGCAACTTCCACATTGCATGTTGCACTAGTGTGGCAGAAGTTGCATCACATAATCCACTGGTGTCGTCGGATTGATGACAAGTACGCCATGAGGGGGTACTCGAGGCATGCGGAAGAGAGGGGTGTGAGACGTACGGTGTTCCGGGATGGTGAGCACACAAGTTTTCCCAGGTTTGAATCCACCGACTTTGGACGGATCCTACTCCTTCTAGCAATCCAGTAATACGGCTGAGCCGGGATATGGGTTACAAGGGTTCGCCTGTGCGTGTTGAGATTGTGATTGTAAGGGGTGCCCTAAAGGCTCTCCCTAGGACGGCTTATATAGATATCCGGCCTAGGTTTTACAGGAGAGATCTATCCAGCTACGACTAAGAGTCGGTTAGAGTACATCTTGAACTACAAGTAACACTATGGGCCTATGTCGGTAAGTCTTCTGGGCCTTCCCGAAGTCGGACTAGACTCCGTTTCTTCGCCCTGACTGGGCCGGCCGTGAAGCAAAGATCTAACCCGAAGTGGGCCACCCTGGTCAGTGAGGAACTGTGAGGATACCCAGAAAGTATATCCCCAACAGCAGCCCCCAGAAGTCTCCAAGATCCAAAGTCGGATTCATCATCGTCTAGCATGATCTTCAGCTTGCAGAATCTTAAAGGGTTCTTGAAACTTCAAAACAAAAGATACGATCCGTGTCTCTAAAGTATGTCGGACCTATTAGTACGTTACTCGGATTTTCCAGCTTGATATTCAAACTAAGCCGGATCCTGTCAGCACGACCGTTGGTGGGTCCGCCGTTCGCGGAACCGAGGCGCCGTTTCAATGCACGCGTGGAGATCGAGGCAGTGTAATCATCGCGTGGGGGCTTCCTAGTTCTCTCATCTTATTCACCTGGTCCCCGTGCCGTTTCCTTTTCCTCCACTTCTCCCTCGCACACAGAGCTCTCTTGCTTCCAGATTCCTAGCGCCGCCCATCCAAGGTCACCGGCGCACTGGAGGAATGGCTTCATCTTCATCATCCGGCTTGGTTGGGGCCGCAGCGGCGGTGACGGCAGATAAAGAAAGCAATCACGGGGTCTGGATCCCGTGTGTCCTAGATGACACCAAGCTCAGCGGCGTGGAGAACAAAGGGCTCCTCCACACTGGCGACTAGCGGAGCGGTTTCAGCTAAACCATCCCTGACCCTCACGCCGACGAGAGGGGACACTTCGGCACCCACCTCGATAGAGGTTTGTCTTTCCCTCCCTCGGAATTCTTTTCCGAGGTGATAGACCAGCTGCCCCCAAACTCTCTCTTAGAGATGAGCGCATATGCGGCTTTATGTGAGGGATAGCTCGGCATTAGGCCAAGTCTCATTCTCTTCCGGCTGTACTTCCATGTCCAGAGAAACTCTATCACTGCCGGTAATCCTTACATTACCGGTAAAATTAGTCTTTCTGTTAGACGTGAGCGTGTCTATCCCAAGATTTTATCTAGTGAGTCGGTAAAACAGTGCTCGACCACCTTCTTTTATCATGAGGATATTCCTCCTCCCGGCAGAGCTACTGCTTTGCCGGCTTTCATCGACGGAGCCGCCACGCCCCGAGCATCCTGGGACGAGGCTCCTTCGGCTCTCACCGATGATCTGCTTCTTGCTAAGAGGAGGATCGAGTATCTGATGAAGCACAAGGGCCTAAAAGGGTCTGACTTGGTCCAGTCCTGGGTGGCATGCTGGATCCAGCCTCTCCAGTACCACGGTGACCGACTGATGCATTCCATCACGGCGTCGAAAAATGACTCCCTCCGCATCAGTCCCAAGGCTTTAAAGCCACAGTATTACATAAGCCAGATCAAATGGCTGATAAAGGAGCGGATCGAGAGAAAGATCCCAGATTTGTCATTGGACATGCATACAACAGAAGACTCTGTAGTGCCGGTAAGCTTTAGCAATAACCCCTTTTTATATGTTTCACCTTTAACTTGTTTCGCAATACTGAGATATTATCTTCTTTTCAGCATGCCGACCTCCCAGAGTCGGAACTAGCTCCTATCGAGGGATATCCTCTAGAGTTTTCTTAGGAGGAGGAACTGGTCCCACTACTAGACGTTGTGCCCAGGAAGCGTAAAGCTCTGACAGTGGCCGTCGGCACAAAGGAAGTGCCAGTTGTGAAGAGGTAACTTTCCACACAACTTCCACCTTTGTACTTTATCAGTAATTTCTTCCGAGACATAATGTTCTTTATTATATTACTTTCTCAGAGCTAAGAAGCTCATCAAGGGCAAGGGGAAGGTGAACGTCTCGAAGCCCCTATGTCAGACGAAGCTAACCATGGCTTCTACTACCGCAGCTCCTCTGACTCCTGCCCCTCAATCTTCTGCAATGCCGGTGATTACTCCATCCCTGGTCGTCGCAGAAGATCCGGCTCCCTCAATAGGGCCAGCGACCCTTGAGTCACAGACTGACGCCACCGTGGGTGGCTCATGTTTTGAAAAGGGTGAACCCTCGTCGGGTAATGATCCCTCGGAAAATACCTTCGCCGAAAATCTCCTGAACAATCCTGGATTGCCAAATTTGGCTTGTCTCGGAAATCTGCGGAGGAAATCCAGCGGCTAGCCCAGCAATGCCTGGAAAGTCGTAATCTCTCCGCCGAAGAAGAAGCACAAGATGCGGAGGACATCAAGTACTCCGATCTTCTTGAACAAGTCCGTCTTCGCGACGAGGGACTAAGAGCTTGTGTGCTACCACTACCTCCGGTTATTCCACTCACCCTCGCCGAGAAGGTTACCACTGAGGTGAACATGTTCCTGAGCAAGCTCACACATGAACATCATGTAAGTAGGAATTCCAACTCGCGTTTTTCTTTATTGTACTTTATATCATATCCTCTAGACCCAAGCATGAAGTTGGATATACAATCCGAGTTTATGCTTCCTTAGGATGCTAAAGAACGAACTAGTGTAGCCCCCAAGGCTCGTGCTAATATTAGCTACAATATTAGCCCGAGTCTTCAGTAGACTTCTAACTCTGGGTATTCTGACTTACAGAAAGTTAATTCATGTAACCAGGATTTGTTGAACAATGTCTGCAATAAGAGGAGAGAGATCAAAGCTCTCCTATTTAAGAATGCTGAGCTTAAAGTTTCCAAGGATGAGGCCGAAGGTAAACATTCCGAGACTCAAACTTTGTCTTGATTTTTCATAGCCGAATATTTTGCTGAACTATTGCTTTCTTTGACTTACACCACTGGTAAAGCAATCCTATGCTATGATCGAAGAGGCCGAAAATCTGAAGACCCTGGTGGTGGAAAACAAGGATCTCCGCCAAGAGCTAGATCACCTTAAGGGGGATCATGAGAAGAGCATTGCTCAAGTTCTTGAATCCTCCTCCATGGCCACCGTGGAGCATGATCGCAAGATTGCACTCCACGAGCAGAAAATTTCGGATCTCTACGACAAGCTTTGTAGAGAGAAGGACCTTTCCGAGGCACTCCAGGCTAAACTCCGGAGTCTTCGTGAAGAGAAGACCAAAGTTTATGTTTCCATCTTTATGACTTGTCTACATTCTTTGACTCTTTCGATGTCGGATTTGTAACCGTTTTGCATTATATGCATAGGTCCTCTGAACTTGACGGACTCCACTTCTGCAGAACCTCGCACCCACCGGCTTACCCAGGTCGGTGATTTGCTTCATGACTTCCGCCAATCCATTGTGCATATTGGCGAAGCTCTCAAGGTTCCGGACATGCATAGCATGTCCGACTTTCAGGTGCGAAACAAAGCGAAAGAGATGCCACAGCTCGTCCGGGACTGGAACATGTCCTACGCACGATCCGCGGCGCAGAACGCTCTCACAATGGTTATGAGCCACCATGGAAGCATGGAAATCTGGCAAGTAACAAGAGGGTACTGCAAGGTGGACGAAGATGGACAGGATCAAGACATCAAGGCTATCATGGACTCCTGTGCCAGATATGGGTGTCATGTAGCCGACTTAACCAGCTACGACACTCCCTTCTTCACCCGCGTGGACACGCCGCCTCGCCTCCTGAAGAAGCAGCCGAAGTTTCCGACGATGAACAAACCATATCAGATTTGGACATCTCGGATCGTTATTAGGGCGCGGCTGATGTGTCCAGCGAGCCGGCAGCTCCTTCCTCTTCTCCTGCATCATAGATTATCAAAAACAAATGTTTTATTCTGAAAAACATTATGGATCTATAAATATGTAGTATGATACTCTTTTTTGCTAGTGCTAAGTTTTTATCTATTCAGCACCTTTGGCTTTAAATTTTTGTGTGCCTGAAATGTTTGCATAAGCACTTGTATTTTTTTTGTCTATACTTATCGTTTATCTGGCTTTCCGCCTTTCATTTCCTTAATAAAAACAGTCTGATTGCGTCTGCAGCGTGCCCGGGCACTGCGGCACTCCGTGCGTTGGACTCCTGCGTAGTATTAGGTAGTTGGTCAGGTAAAGGCTGACCCTTTTCGCACTCCAATAGGCATATATTGTTACAAACAAGGTTATGCCCAAAGGTCTCAAAAACGCCGCAGCCCTAGCCTGGGACACCACTGTGCGACATAAAGATCAGATCAAGTTATGATTTTAGAAAACATACACACATGAACCTGTTGAAAACCAAACGTACGAAGGCAAAGCGGACAACGGGAAAAGCTCCGTGGGCCGGGCACTGTGGCACTGCGTGGCCCAGACACTTCTCATTAAGATAGGAAAAGATTGTTCAATTATCCATCAAGAGGCGGGCAACTATCTCATTTGACACTGAAATGTGGGCATCATAACAAAAAAAGAAAAAGAACGAACTAGTAAGACTAATGTCTACTTATTTATACCTTTGAGAGGCTAAAATTTCTACATAGAAACTTTGCCGAGCAACGGAGCTTCCAGTACCAACAATTCACTACTCGGAAAATACCCGCATCCGGCAATCAGACAAATAACAAAAGTATAGATTATGAAATTTAGAGTTATACCCGAAGGTAACATTTTTAGAATCGGAAATCTAAACCAGAACAAACATGAGCATAAAGTACTTTCAAGTATTCTGGGATTTTCGACTGTGATATGATCATTCGGAAATAAGATGGTAAAAAACTTCTCAGGAAAAAACTTGAGGCAACCAAAACTTTTATTTCTCACAGAAAACGTACACATATATGATTACAAAGAAGGATAAACTAAGAATAAAAGGGATGTAGCTGAGCAACCATGGTCTGTCTAACTCATACAGATTTGTACTGCCTCCATCTCTCTTTCTCTTCTTAGTAGCAGGTCTTTCTTTGACTGGTCTCATATCAGTTAGGTACTATGAACCATAGTGCAATACTCGACTAACCAAGAAGGGCCCTTCCCATATTGGGGAAAGTTTGTGCTTTCTTTGTTGCACAAGCCGGAGAACCAAATCGCCTTTATTGAAAGATTTGTTTCTGACTCTCTGGCTATGATACTAGCGTAACTTCTGTTGATAGGTTGTTGATCTCATTACAGCAACGACGCGAACTTCTTCGACTAAGTCGAGATCATTTTGTCAAGAAATCTCGGCATCCTCTTCGATATACGTAGCCACTCTAGGAGAAGTGTGAATCAAATCACTAGGAAGAACTGCTTTTGCGCCATATACCAAGAAGAAAGGTGTGTATCCGTTTGACCTGTTCGGAGTTGTTTGTAAACTCCATATTACAGAAGGTAATTCCTCTGCCCAAGCCCCCGCAGCACGTCGTAGTGGTGCTTTGAGTCTCGGTTTTAGGCCTTGTAGGATTAAACCATTTGCTCTTTCGACTTGTCCATTAGCCTGTGGATGTGCGACTGACGCAATGTCAAGCCGGATATTTTGTTCGTTGCAGAATTCGACCAGTTCTCCCATAGAGAAATTACCCCCATTGTCCGTGATAATACTATGCGGATAACCATACCGGATTATAACATCCTCGACAAATCTTTTGGATGTTGCTCCATCACAACTAGTGACAGGTTAAGCCTCAATCCATTTGGTGAACTTATCCACCATCACTAAGAGGTGAGTAAATCCACTTGGATCCCGTTTAAACAGTCCTACCATGTCAAGCCCCAGACCTCGAAATGCCATGTTATAGGTATTGTTCACAGCTGATCAGCCAGAACATGAGCTTGTTTGGCGTATTTTTGGCAGCCCTTGCACGTCTTGACCAGCCGTTCGGCATCTGCCTTGGCTGTAAGCCAGAAAAAAACGTGTCTGGAAGCCTTTGCCACTAAAGATTTGGCTGCAGCATGGTGACCACACTCGCCTTCATGGATTTCTCTTAAGATTTCCACTCCTTCTTCCGGACATACGCAGCGCTGAAAACCCCTTGATACACTCCTCTTATAGAGCTCACCATTAACTACAGTATAGGTTTTTGCTCGTCGGATAATCTGCTGGCTCAGAACCTCGTCTTCGGGTAGTTTGGCATCCACCAGTTAGTCAAGGTAGGGTTGTGTCCAGCTGGGAATTACAGCCATAACTTCTACTAGAGGTGAGTCGGATTTGGTCGGATATTCCTCGTCCACTCCCTTTATTGAGGGAACTTTGAGGTGCTCTAAAAAAGCGCCATCCGGGACCTCTTTCCGTGCAGAGCCTATTCGAGATAATGCATCTGCTTCCTCATTTTCTGCTCAAGGGATGTGTTGAACCTCAAACCGTTCGAACGATTTAGATAAATCATCCACGACAGATTTATATGCTGCCATGTGTTTATTTGCATTACAAATATCCGACACTTGCTGACCAACAAGATCCGAATCTCCGTAACACACCAAACGTCGGATACCAATATCCTTAGCCATCCGGATTCCATGCAGCAGTGCTTCATACTTGGCAATATTATTTGTCGCTATGAAGTGGATCTGCAACACGTATAAAATTTTATCTCCTTGGGGTGATTTGAGCACCATGCCAGCCCCCGAGCCCCCGCGAGCCTTAGACCCATCAAAATATAGGGTCCAATATTCTGACTAAGGGAGGGTCATATTCTCCTTCGTCTCTGTCCAAGTAGCAACAAAGTTGGCAAGGATTTGGGATTTGATTACTGTTCGATGTTTGTACTCAATATCGAAAGCTGAGAGCTCTATGCCCCATTTGGCGACGCGTCCTGTGGCGTCACTGTTGTTGATTATATCTCTCATGGGAGCTGTGCTCACCACGGTAATTGGATGCTCCTGAAAATAGTGTCGTATCTTATGAGATGCTAATAAAACACTATAAGCCAGCTTTTGATAGTACGGATACCGCTGTTTTGATTCTGTTAGGACCTCACTGAGAAAATAAGTCGGACGCTGCACCAAGTGTTCCTGATTTTCCTCCGGTCTCTCCACCACCATGACAACACTAACGAATTTGTTTGTCACAGCAAGATAGAGCAACATCGGTTCCTGTGGTTCCGGAGCTACAAGGATTGGAGCAGATGAGAGTACTGTCTTCAGGTCTTGTAGCGCAGCTTCAGCTTCGTCGGTCCACACAAAATCCTTAGTCTTTTTAGGAGTTTGTATAATGGTGCGGCTCTCTCATCGAGCCGGCTTACAAACCGACTGACTGCGGCAATGCAACCAGTTAGTCTTTTACGTCCTTCAGGCGAGTTGTCCTAGAAATGTTGAGTATAGCCTTAATTTTCTCTCGGTTCACCTCTATGCCTCTTTGATACACGATGAAACCTAACTGTTTCCTGGTTGGGATTCCAAAGAAGCATTTCTTCGGATTAAGCATTATGTTGTATTTTTGTAGATTGGCGAACGTTTCCTCCAAGTCGGAAATCAATGTTTCCTTCTTTTTGGACATTACCGCAATATCATCCACATATGCATGTACATTGCGTCCGATTTGATCGTGGAGGCAACGCTGCATTGTGCGTTGGTACGTAGCTCCTGTGTTCTTCAGCCTAAAGGGCATCGTAACAAAACAGAAGGTTCCAAAGGGGGTTATGAATGAAGTTTTGACTTTGTCAAATTCCTTCATCCGGATTTGGTGATAACCGGAATATGCGTCGAGAAAACAGAGGAGTTCCGAGCCTGCCGTAGAATCGATAACTTGATCAATTCTAGGCAGAGCGAACGGATCTTTGGGGCAAGCCTTGTTCAAGGCAGTATAATCAACACACATCCTTAAATCAGTGGTGTCCTTTTTAGGGACCGTTACAGGATTGGCCGACCACTCAGTGTGGATCACCTCTTCTATGAATCCGGCTAACTCGAGCCATGCTAGTTCCTTAGCTATTGACTTATGCTTTTCATTGTCGAAACGTCGTAAGGAATGTTTGACGTGTTTAGCGTTCGTGTTTAGACTTAAAGAGTGCTTGACAAGTTCCCTAGGTACTCCGGTCATGTCAGATGGCTGCCATGCGAAGATATCTTGATTTGCTTTGAGGAACTGGACGAGCACGCTTTCCTATGTGCTATCTAGGCCTACGCCTATCTGGGTCACCTTGGAGGGGTCACCATCCTTCAACACCGTCTTCTTTGTCTCTTATGATGCCTTGAACTCCAGGTTTGGCTTTGTCACCTCCTTCTTCGTTGCGGGCATCTCGGACGTATGTATGCGTTCCTTGATCTCCTGGTACTCCTGGGGGTGCACCACGGCTTCAGCAAAGGCGACATTTCCATCCTTGCACTCTCGCGCTTTCTTGGGGTATCCCTTGATGGTGATCACGCCATTGGGACCTAGAATTTTCATCCTATTGTAAATATAACACGGACGAGCCATAAAATCCCAATAAGCCGGACGTCCGAATATAGCATGGTACGCGCTCTTGAACGGGACCACTTTGAAGGAAAGTGCCTCCGTCCGATAGTTCTTTGGAGTTCCAAAGGTAACATCCAAAGTGATTTCTCCTAGGGAATTTGCTTGACTTCCTGGGACAACTCCTTGAAAAATCACAAAGTTGTGATTCAGCTGGGTCTCTGAGATCTTCATCCGACGTAGCGTTTCGACATACAGAATATTAATACTGCTGCCACCATCCATGAGACTCTTGGAGAAAGTATAACCGTCAATAAGTGGATTGACGATTAAAGCGTATTTTCCTCGCCTCTGTAACTTAGGCGGATGATCAGCGCGGTCAAATGTGATTGCCACTTCCGACCAGTCCAAGAATTGGGGGACAGCCGGAACTGTTGCATTGAGCTCAGGCAGAACTACCTTTTTGACCTTTGCTAGTTGAGATCTGAGGAAGGTGACATAAGTGTCTTTTTTGGTTGGAAAATTTTTCTTCCCTTCCGGCTTGGGATTTGAAGCGTCGGCTTCCTCCATGTCGGAATCTTCCTAGGTCTCTTTATCCTTTTAGGGATTCTTCTTTCCCTTCTTCTGCTTAGCTTTGTATCCAGCGGTATCATCTCTCTTAATGTCGTCATTGAAACGACACTCGACGTTTGTGTGGGACGATCTCCCATTGGCCTCTAAGTGATGCACACATCGGTTATTGGCAATGTCGGCCCAAGAGTAGGTTTTTCCGGGTTGCTGGTCTCCTCTACCTTGGACTCTTGACGTCCCACGACCGCGGCCGTGGCCACCGCCACGTCCTCCTCGTCCTCCAGACCCGAAAGTAGTAGTGACCACTGCCGTTTACGCATTGAGTTTTTCTTCCGAGGTATTCTTGCGCTTCTAAGCTTGTTGCTTTGGTTATTTTGCCGACTATGGCACAACCAGGGCGTTGAGTAATCCCTCTATGTCCTCGTCAGCATCTGCATACTTGCTCGCTTTTTCTATCATCTCTCCCAAATTAGTGACTTTGTCACACTTCAAGCGATGACGTAGTAAACCAATTAGGAGACCTGCAATGAAAGCTTCAATCGCAGTTTGGTCATTTACTCCTTCACAGGAGTTCTTGGTGTCGATCCATCATCCGAGATAATCCTGTCAAATTTCTCTGGCTTTCTGGGTGCAACGTTGTAGGTCTCCGACCGTACAGGGCCTCCGGTACGTGCCTTCGAAATTCCGAAAGAACGCACTTTGGATGTCATACCAGTTGTGGATGGTGTTCTCTAGAAGTTCATTGAGCCATGATCGTGCCGTCTTCCGCAACATGAGTGGGAGATATCGGGCTGCGACCAGGATGTTTCTTCCTTTGGCAATGCAACAAGCTTGGAAGAAATCCTGTAGCCAAGTATTCGGCCGACCTATGCCATCGTAGGCTTGAATATGTCTTGAGATAGCAAGTCCTTCTAGGAATCTTGTATCTCTTATGCATGGTCCGAAGCACTATAGCACCACGCCTGTATATTGGAGTTGATCCTGTGCCTTGTGTCATTTGGGGATAAAGATCGTCCCGAGTGACGACTATGGCTGCGGTGCCTTGAAGCCGGACTTCGGCTTCTGCCACCACCTCCTCCACCACGACGCCCTCCTTGGCCTCCTTGTGAGCCGTTGTGATGGCTACTTGGCGGAGAGGGTGGAGCAGCTGGGTTATTTCCAGCTGATCGCCGGCCTCCATCCGGAGCGTCATTATTCCGGTTCCGGGGAGGGTCTTCATTGTGACGAGCCCCCTGCCGGCTTTTCTCGGCACGATGTCCGTCGTTCCTTCGTCTGTCATCCGGACAGCTTGCATGTCTAGGAGGTGGCATTCTTTGTCGGTCCTCCCGACGTTTCTCTTTATCTTCTTCCCTGCGGTATTTCAACTCTTGCCGGGGAGGATTCCATGGAGTCAGTGCATCAATTGCCTCTTGCTCCACAACTGGGTTAACGTTATGCCAGTCACGTGCAGCTTTGTGGTCTTGTCCTGAAGATCCGGTTCTTGAGTAGTTGTCTTCACGATGGTCGAAACGATGTTGCTGTTCCGGAACACGTTGGGGTCTTACGTCAGCCCATGCCGGATCCGTGTGACATTGGTCAGAATCTGAGACCAGTTTTTGACTTCCGGACAGGGCGACCTTTTGCTGCTCCAGTCCTTTGTTGAGTAGTTTGATTCCCAAACCAGATCTGCTCCGGGCCTAGATTAGGCGATAGGATTTCCCGAGCCGCAACGGTGTTCTGTACTGGCGTTGGATACACCCAATCCCTGTTGCTGTCGCGTCGAGGCATCCCAAGTTCTGCTCCGAAAAGGACTTTGTGAATCTACCGGAATTGGTCGTCATGAGTATGATGTTTCTTGGTCTTCTGATGTTGCCTGGAATTGTACTTCTCTGTAGTTGCCATGCGTTTCTTTTCCTCCTCAATGTTTTTGGCTTCATCAAGGAGTACTTGGCGACGCGCTTCTAGGGCCTGTGCCCTCTCGTCCAGCTCTTCAGCAGTAAGTTCTGCAGCTGTAGGAATTGGTGTGGTTAATGCAACATCGATGAGTTTATGCGCACCTTCAGTGATCACGTGTCCATCCATCGACTCTTCTTTGGGCTCGCCTGGGATAAGTGCTTCATCCGAGTCTTCCTCGTATTCCTCGGAAATCACCTCCTCCGTCGGAGGGTCTTTCGCCAGGGTCTTGTTCTTCTTGTTCTTCTTCTTTGCCTTCTTGGCAGTGCCAGTAGCAAAGACGGCTTTGGGTCCGTTTCCCGGAGTCAAGCTCTGATCGGTACTTTCGGACATCTGGACCTCGGGCTTATCTCCGATTTCCATGTCATCCTGCGCTTTCGAAGAGTTTTCCCCGGATCCTTCATCCATGGCTTCTTCTTCCTCTGCAGCTTTGGAGTTATACTCCTCTTCATATTCCATGGAGAACTTTCGGATATCTGCTAACGTCATCGACTCATCCGAGGATGCGGGTACGTCGTCGTTTGTTCCGATCGCCTCCAACACAGATTCGGTGTTGTCTCCAGCATCGGCAGAGCCGGATCCTGATCCCACATATCCGATAAAGTGCGATGCGCCCCTCCTAAGATAATTGCGGTCTTCCTAGTAGGATTCGTCGAAATGTTTGATGGTCTCGAGGATTTCATCTACGCCTGAGTTTTGCATCATCATGCGTCTTAGTGTGTATCTCAGGAAAGGCCTGTTCGTTCCGGCGTCAATCTGGGATTTTGATTTCAGTGGGTGAGTCAATCTGGGATTCAATCTCTCCAGGTAGATCCACTCCAGATTCAACTCGGACTACCAGATCTGCTTCAAGCTCGGATTTCTCCACTGTCTCCGCAACTAGTGCGGGCTGGGTGGGATTAGGGTTTTCGGAGACCCGGAAGTCTGCCGCCTCCGTGGACAAAGGGGACCCAGAAATTTCTTCTGCCTCTATCATCACCGATGGGGTGGGTGGGACAGGTTCAGCAAAGCCGATGTAAACATCGATCTCGCCAAAAGACCTGATGGTGTAGGTGGTTGCGACTTCCCACCCGGAATCCAAGTCTCGTCAAGGACGATGAGAGGGATGTCGCTGGCGTAGAGGATGCGACCGACGACGATAGTCTCGCCAATTCTGATTCTTGTAGATTCCGCTCAGAACGCAGATCCGAAGCTCACTTACCCCACGGTGGGTGCCAACTGTCGTCGGATTGATGACAAGTACGCCATGAGGGGGTCCTCGAGGCGTGCGGAAGAGGGGGGTGTGAGACGTACGTTGTTCCGGGACGGTGAGCACACAAGTTTACCCAGGTTCAAATCCGCCGGCTTTGGACAGATCCAACTCCTGCTAGCAATCCAGTAATAGGGCAGAGCCGGGATATGGGTTATAAGGGTTCGCCTGTGCGAGTTGAGATTGTGATTGTAAGGGGTGCCCTAAAGGCTCTCCCTAGGACAGATTATATAGATATCCGGCCTAGGGTTTACATGAGAGATCTATCCGGCTACGACTAAGAGTCGGTTACAGAGTACATCTTGAACTACAAGTAACACTATGGGCCTATGTCGGTAAGTCTTCTAGGCATTCCCGTAGCCGGACTGGACTCCGTTTCTTCGCCCTGACTGGGTCGCCCATGAAGCAAAGCTCTAACCTGAAGTGGGCCACCCTGGTCAGCGAGGAACTATGAGGATACCCGAAAAGTATATCCGCAACAACTGGAGTGTGTGTGTGGTCATGTGGATCAATGTGGTTTAGGAAAAGAACACATGCAATGACTCTAGGGGATCAATATGTCAAAAAATGGTCACAAAGACCAAAAATACATAGTAAAGCAGCATCCACAATGCATGTTGCACACGTGTGGTATAAGTAGCATCACAGAATCCACTAGTGTGTGTAGTCATGTGTATCAATGTGGTTTAGGAAAAGAACACATGCAATGACTCTAGTGGATCAATGTGGTTTAGGAAAAGAACACATGCAATGATTCTAGGGGATCAATGTGTCAAACCATGGTGAGAGAGACCAAAAACACATAGGAAAGCAGCTTCCACATTGCATGCTCCTTGAGATCAATAGTGTTTACAAATGCTCCTTGAGGTGTACAAAGGAGAGGAAGGAGACGATGCTATCCCGCCCTCTACTCTCACGATAGGGTTTTTCCTTCACTAAAATGATCGACCCTCTCCTTGGAGGCCCTGGCTCACCTTATAAAGGGGTGGCCAGGTTACAGCTAGGACTTACGTGGCCCGAATATTCTAGGAATATGCTTGTCCCAAAGTGGTAACTCGGCGTGCTCCTTTCTCCTGTCACCATCCTTTATATGTCAATGGCACACAGTCCATGCGTTGTGACCATTGATGTCAGTGACTGTCATGTCCCTGAAGAATTGCTCTGTCTCTGCTTCTCTGACTCTTATCGCTAGCGCTTGTCTCTCCCTAGATTCCCTTAGGAGAGAGAAAAGTGCTGACCTTGGGCTGGCTTTCTCCTTCTTGAGAAAGCCATCTCCTAAGTCGGCCTTGGTATAGATAAACCGGCCAAGTTGGTACCTGCAAAGAGAGTATAGCTCATTCCTCGTGCCGACATAACGTATATGTCGGTCGAGTCTTGCCAGTGGTATCTGGATTTGGGTAACCCGGCCATAACCCGGCCAGCCCTTCTATGATTCGGCTAGCTTATGCTTTGACCTGTTTTGTGCCTTGGCGGACCTTGTACTTTTAAATGGGCTTGACCCTACCTGGGGGCATCCCCCCAAAATTAGTGCCTGAAGCTGGTGCGGTCTTGTCAGCCTTAGCTGGTACGGACACAGCAGGTTCAATCTTATTCGGATTACCTTCCATTTTGTTGACATACTTATACGTCGGCATATACCGATTTTAACTCGACAATACCTCGTGGTTACTTGGTTTTCACCCTAACTTTCCTTGGATATTTCCGAGTTAAATATCGTTGGCGGAGTCATAGTGTTGCATCCGGGGTTTACCTCTTAGATGCCTATCTTCTCGTGTACTCCTCCTTGTATCCTATGTGGCAAACAATCATTGTCGTTGCCTCATTTTAAGAACCTTTCCAGTAGTTACTGCTATGCGCTATCAGGAGTTACCGTGCCCCCATCACATCATGGGGTTCCTCTTCGATAACCATAGATCCACGTCTTGTCGCTTGACCTTCTACATCGTGTAACCCCTTGTGTGGCTCGCCTCTGATGCGTTTGTTGGTGGAATACATGCCCGCACTATGCGGCTAGCGGGAATTACCGATCCCACTACCCATGATCTGGGCGTGGTTCAGTAGAGGAGTATGGGAGGTCCTTAGCCACTTTCCCCCCACTCGCCTCGCCCTCTTTTTCTTCCTTGCGCCGCGGACACCACTGCTCTCTGCTTAGCGATTGCACCACAGTTGCTGCTTTCCGCTTAGCGATTGTGCCGCTACTCTCCTTGCTTCCTTGCTCCACTGCAGCACTGTTGCTCACCGTCGCTATGGGGCTGCACCAATCCAAGCCTCTCTCCACTGAATCGGGATCTGTATTGGAAGAAGGGGTTTTGGAGATGCCACGGGAAGTTGTCGCTATGGAGGAACAAGAGGAGGGAGGCGCCGCCCACGAGCGTGGGGCCTGGGCTGGATATAGGGTCACGTAGGAGGAACTTGACTGGCTAGTACAGACGCGTCGTATTCCCGCTTGGGTCAGCTGCCTCCTCCCAGGCCAAGCCCATGTTCTTAAAGATGGTGAGTTCATTGTATTCGTCCCCATTTTGCTCACGGCTTCGATCTCCCAATTAGCATCTTCTTGAAGGATTTTCTCGAAACCTTTGGCTTGCAACCCCATCATCTTCCCGCAAATGCTCTTGCCTCTCTCTCCGTATTCGCCTCTAGCATTCAGGGATATCTCAGACTTTGGCTAGATGTCAATATCTGGGGCAAGCTCTTCCAATTCAAAGCCAACATTGTCCCCAAGAAAGATCTCCGTCCTAACGAGAAATCTTTGATTCAGTGCGGGGCGGCATCAATCTCACCTGAGAGAGGTTCAAACTTTCCCCATATCACGGTCCTCAAATCCTGCAAGGGGTGGGCGAAGACGTTCTTCTACGTGAAGAACGATACTTTAGACGACAAGATTCAGCTTCCTGCCTTTTCTCTCGGCGTCACCACGAGGAAGAATTGGGACCTTGACACCAAGAAGAACAACGCTCTAGTTAATTCAGTGGCGAAGCGCATCCTCAAGTTGAAGGATGCCGGGTTAACCGGTGCAAACCTGATGCTTACTTTCATCCGCTGCCGAGTTTGCCTGCTACAGAAATGCACCCACAAGCTCTCTTACATAAGCGGTCACCTCGACCACAACCGAGTTTCCACGGTCGAGTTGTCCGACTCTCAGATCTACCACCGAGCCATATCCATCTTCAAGACGACCTTGAACGAGGATTGGGAATGCGGAATGGAGCCCTTCAACAGAGATAAGCCTGCTCCCAAGGTACGTACTTCGGGTGACTCATTTCTGAGTTATATTTTATGTCGGCTTATATTACTTATTTGACCTTCCAAACCCCCATGTACAAAAATTCCACCAGCAGATGGTTGAGTACACTCAGACCCCGACCCTTACTGGGGCAAGGATCAGGATACCTCAGATCTAGAGGAGCCGGACTCTAAGGAGTTCATGCCTGTCCCGGACTCCAGCTCCGGCCGATCCTCCTGTAAGACTTCTATCTTCAAGGATTGGACGGACAATGATGACAATGATGATGACTGTGAGGTTCTCGAGGTACTTGACCCTATGCTCATCTATTACGCCTTTCCGGTTGATCCCACTCCCGCTAACCCAGCTGGGCAGGTGCATAATACGCCCCCCATTGCCACTAGAGGCCAAGGTGTGACGAAGAAGCACGCCGCCACCTTGGCTCCTTCTGCCAAATCTTCTCGGGATGGAAGAGGATTAAGAAACCCGGCGAGAAGCCCGTTACTCGGAGGGCTCCTAGACCCAGAGATCCTTCAGTTGTGATCATATAAGTTCATTTCTCCGAGTTACTTTTGTGTTTCATACTTTTCTTTTCCTGTATTTCTTGTTTATCTCTTTCTTGTTTGGCTTGATCTTTTTCTTCGTTTAACTTCACAGGGCCACTGCGGACATTCCTAGAGCGTCTTTAGCATTACCTCTCCCATCCATGAGGGACCACCTTCCCCTCCTTGTGACGACACGCCCGTTCTCAGCCCAGTTCGGGAGAGCTCCCCTGCTGCGCCGAATAATAACCCATCTCGACAGGAGGATGATAACATCGGCACAGATGGAGGGGGTGCCATAGAGGATGTCGTTATGCTAGATCAACGTGGTGACCTCTCTACCGCCTGGAAATAAGAAGATCGTGGCACCGACAATGCCGGTGCCAAAATAGTTTCTACCGAGGTGCCAAAAACTCCGGCACCAGTTCAATCTCAATCTGAGCCTCAGTCCCAGCCAGCCTCTTCAGTTACGTCGTCTCCTCATAAACAACCATCAGCAGCTTCCTCCGAGCCTAATAAGAGTTGTCCACAAGCCCCGCCTCGCGAAACCCGTCGGCCAAAACTCAGACAGTTTCCCGGGCTCAGCCCCAGCAAACCTCCGTGACGGGACCTCGGCCAGCCACCTCACAATAGCAAGCCCAACAGAAGAAGGGAGGTGATGGCACCAAGATGACCAATAAAATGGCTGGAGAAGGATCACTGCAACCATCCATTACCACTATGCTTCAGAAGGGTGCTGCTCCTTCTACCTCAGCTACTGGCCAATAGCTTGCTCTGCATACCTCACTGCTACAAAGGTCGCCTAGCAAGCATCTCAGTGGAAAGGCTTAGTCCTGACTCGGACCCTCAGCGGTGGTAGCATCGGCTCACTAGCTGAATACGCTGAGAATTGGAATAATTTAGAGTACGTTGATGTCAGCCTGGTAATCCTCAGAAGTTCAGCCCTACCGAGATTAGTGCACAAATGAATTCTACGAGCAAAGCTATTGCTTATGCTGGCCGAATGATGGAGGTAAATCTCTTGACTATTTCTTTTATGTTTGTGCAAGTACTTGTGTACATATCCTCTAGTCCCCAAGCCTCCAGGGGAGTAAGGTATTACTCGGTCGGATGCTCTTAGCACTAAACTTTCGAAATTCTCCTTTTTATTCTGTTCAATTTTTAAGTATTTAAATCGAGTTATTAAGACGTAGGCCAAAGGTTCTGTTTGCCAGCCACCTAGAGCCGGGTTAAGTTCCACTTGACTTGGTTCTTGAGTAGCTTCGAATATCTAGCCACCTAGATCTTGTTTAAGTTCCACTTTACTCGGATCATTAGTAGCTTCAAATATATAGCCACTTAGAGACGGGTTAAGTTCCACTTGACTCGGATCTTTAGTAGCTTTGAATATCCAACCACCTGAAGCCGGGTTAAGTTCCACTTGACTCGTATCTTTAGTAGCTTCAAATATCCAGCCACCTAGAGCCGGGTTAAGTTCCACTTGACTCGGTTCTTGAGTAGATTCGAATATCCAGACACCTAGAGTCGGGTTAAGTTTCACTTGACTCAGTTCTTGAGTAGCTTGGAATCTCTAGCCACCTAGAGATGGGTTAAGTTCCACTTGACTCGGATCTGTAGTAGCTTGGAATATCCATGTCACTTATTGTCTAACAGCTGCTCTTTTTAGATCACCACCAACCGGCATACTGTCGAGTTCCATCGGCTCCTTGATGTGCATAGAGATCTTTCCTCGAGGTATAAGGCATTGCTGCCAGAGATGAAGAAGAAAGGTGAGTCTTTGCCTTGTTGCCTTTAATTCTGTTCCTTTTGTTCCTAATTTGCCGGGATAACTTATAACTTGGACTCTTCCAGCCAATGTGGAGGTCCAAAACAAGGAACTACAGAAGCAGGTGGCCGAGCTAAAAGATATTTTCCCTCTTGCTCTTTATCTTTGGCACTTATCCTTTCTGGCTTAGCGGGTAATTATACCTCGGTTCTGTTGGGTCAAAATCTTTTTAGTGTCTCTTCAGGATTGTGTTTCCATGCCTGAATTGACACTTCACTTTCTCGAACAAGCAGGCCAGCTTCAAGCTCAGCTGAAGGAAAAGCTCCGTGACGAGATTGAGAAATTAAAAAACCTCCAAAAAGTTGAACTTGACAAGGTTGAACAGGCTTTTGCTAAAGAGAAGGACCAGCTCAAGACCCATCTCGAAAAGGAGCAGGATCTAGTCAAAGAGACCGAGGTAAAATTTGACTCGGTGAACCTTGAGATGGAGAATCTCCGGAAAAAGACTGCTTCTTGGTTGATCGAGATCACCCGAATCAATAGTGTCATATCTCGTGAGTTTTCCCCTGATTTTTTCTTATTTGCCGAGATTCCCTGTATGTCTTCTGTTTCTTTTACTAACATGTTCCTTTTACTTGCTTTTTAGGTAACTTCCCAGAATCCCAATCTCGTGCTGCCACAATTGTTTAGAAGTTCCGAGCTGAGAAGGGTATTCCTACTGGTGCCCCTACAACGTTTGACATGGATGACTCGCTGGTTAGTCTCTAGGCCCGGGTTAAACTAATGAAGACCTTCAGGGTAGATCTTCTAGATGCCGCCATCTGGGTTTTCCATGTCCTCTGGCCAAATGAAAATGCACCCAAACGCCCCTCCCAACTAGCCGAGAAACTGATGCAGAGTGAGACCACCTTAAATCTGTGGCGGGAATCTTCCGCTCGAGTTGGTGCCAACATAACCTTATCCTTCATGCCACCATGGTACGACGGTATCAATATGGACACACTCCTGAACATGCGCACCGGCTCCAGGTGGACAACTGATCTGGTCTTCATACAACAATGTCAGGCTCGAGCCTATCAGATAATCCAATATGGCAGTCTCCATGCTTGGACTAATGGGCCAAGTTTTCTCGACAAGGTGGATGATGAATACATCAAGGAAGGCGCTGATGAAGACCAGGAGGACGCTGAGGATCCGGAGGCAAACCCGGATGAGGAAGGGGAAGCTGAGGTTCCCGAGCCTGAAGCTGTTGTTCGACCTCCTGCTGCAGATGATTCGTCTACCACCCCACCTGAGGTGCATAAAACATTAAACTTTGTTAAATCCCCGGTATGCCTGGTGCATATGTATGAAACAGTTTAAGTCACTTTGCTACAATTAAGCTTTTTATGTCGAATCTAAATGGGCAAAGTCCCGAGTTTTATTTTCTTGTTTTCCCAATCTCATGACTTGGCTCACGTCTACCATTATTTGATGTTCGACTTACGAGTCTGAGATCAACAAATCTATTCTATTATATATTAAAAGTACATGTCGGGTTAAGAAGAAATTAGAGAAACACACTAGAAAATCCCAGAAAAATAGAAACATCTGACCATCAATTAAAAACACGTGAAAATCACAGCCATCAATCTTAAGGACCGCTTATTAGAGGGGCAAGTAATTACCCAGCGATGCCATTAAGTTATTATCCTCGTACCCTTTCAATCTCAATAGACGAGTAAAGAAGACATCTAGGTTACTGACTCCCTCACGCCGACGCCACGCCCGCCCCCAAGTGCACGCACAAGATCGATGCAAAAAACCACTAAGCGACATGGTTAATGCCGCCATCAAACTATATGGTACGTGTGTTCCCACGCACTCTAATGGCACTGCCTATTCTGATTGTCTAGCAAATATTATTGTCGCCATGCATGTTCATCTCGGTGCAGTCAGCTGATGGATCGCATGCACATGAATCAGTGTCATCAGGTTTTAACTTTAGATACGGATTTGCAACTAGACGCACTCAGCCGACCGACTCTCCTCAAGTGCATGTACTTGGACCCTTCATCGGGTTTCATTATTAGACATGCCTCTATACAAGATGGCTCTGTGGAGACATACCTCATGTACACACAGCCGGACAAGCTCGACAACCAAAGCAAGGTAATCGACCATAAACTTTCCTTTGACGGGCTCCATCTATTTTTCATGGTCCAAGAATATACTATTACTTTGTTGCGAATCTTCATATAGTAATTTATTTAGGGCGCAAAGTTAATTTAGATTTGTAGCTTATACTTGACAACTTTCTGCAAACTCTCATAATTTATTTTAAGGCCCAAAGTTAATTTCAGATCTGTAGCATATACTCAACAAGTTTTAGCAAACTTTCGGAATTTTATTTAAACATGCAAACTTAATTTGAGGTTTGTAGCATATGTTCAAAAAGTTTTAGATGTAGCATATGCACTGAGAAAAATAATAGATCGGTCATTTGATAGACCCACTTTTATTTTTAATTAGAGAATGATAATCGCTATCTCACTGAGTGTTCTATCTAAAAAAACAATTTTCTTTCACATTCCATTCAGCCCTCTTATCCTCACTGTGGTGTTTCGAGACTCGAGTGAACAGGAGGGCAGCAGATCCTCCAGATCCGTAAGGAGAAGATGTGAAGTTCATGTGGGATTTAGGAGGAGATAAGTCGTGCGCCAACTGAAATTTTGTACTTCCTCTCATCCAAATTAATGTTCGTAGATTTGGCTAGATTCGGATATATCTAATATTAAAATATCACTAGATACATTTGAATCTGGACAAATGTGAGAACATTAATTTAGATCGGAGGGAGTAGCAGGGTTTACTTTCACGGGATGGAGCTGAAGTAGGTTTCTAGATGGAGGATGAGGAGAAGCCATACAATAATGGAAATTTTGATGCTGGGATCACCGTCATGTAATGGAGGTCTGAACTGAGGTGTACTGTGACTTCAATCAGCAAGGAATTAAGGTAGTAGATTATTTTTCTGGACAGTTAAAACTGAACCTGATGTATATGCATATGTTTTGTCCTAAATGAGATGTTGCATAATCACATTGTGGAGCCTTTGAACATGGAACATATTGGTTGTTGCATGTTAATTAGTTGGCTGGTGGCACCACCCGAGCTACACAACCATCGAAGCATATCCAATCCTGTTAATGTGCAACATGCACTCCACCAAGCAACTGCAGCTACTGCTTTTGCCCACTAGAAGAACTATCCAATCTGCTGGTTCAGACAAAAATATAATGTTGTTAAGTATGTAGTAATGTACTTAGTGGCATATGCTAGAAATATTATTTGAAAAAATGCTGAATTTTTTCTCTCGCTATCTCCTCTAGTCGTTGCCCAATCTTTCTCCTTCAATCCTCCAGGATTTCGATTGTTGCCAGGCACCTCCACATTTCCCTTCATGCTCTTGAGATGATCTAAACCGGCGCTTATGGTTCTGAAGTGTTTAGGGCATTGGATCCGTCCAGTGCGACATTCACCAGCAATGGCAATAAACATATTGATGTGTGTAGCAGGATTCCATGGTTCAAGATAGCGGTCACCAATATACTCCAGATAGCAGCTTTGTCCAACATTCGTAATATGCCCGGAAGATCCGTTGCTAGCATTCATCGCAGTTGTCATGTCAAAGATGCAGTGCAAATAGTACATGTTCCCCAAGGCCACAACCCATCACATTAGTCTGGTACCATTATTGATTCTTAGTGGTATGCTACTTTAATCGTTCAAATATTTCACTGTAGAGTGGGAATTACTCACCTTCGGTCTCACACATAGAAAAAAGATACTCAAATCCCCGTAGGACTAGAATAAGTATCTCCAGAGTTTATGATGGTTTTAACAAACTTGATGCTATTAATTAGTGCGTGAAGTTGTAGTAGGGTTTATACAAAATGTTTACCATGGAACTCTTTACTGACTCTACTCTGAAACAAGTTTCACCGGTCTCCAGTAAGCAACGTGATCCTCACTTTCCTGGTATGCACCAAATCTTTGTAAGAAATAGCAAGCATTAACAAATCTGAGCGAAGGTATAAAATCAACAAAACAATGTTTGAAAATAAGTAAAACATCTGCACTAATTGTAGTAGTACCTTCTTACTTTTCGACTTTCGAATACATGGACTGACAGTGTTGGCGACCGTGAAGATAAGGGACATAGTGCTAAGCCATGTTTTGGCGCTTCTGCCACAAAATCAGCTATTCTCTCATTCTCAATCATCTCACTGAGATTTTTTGCATACTTAGATTAACAGTTACATTCAAATATATTTAGGTTTGGTATATGACATCCTATTGAACTTCTTAACACACAACTATGTAAAATATCCTTTGTCAACATATTAGCCAATCGAGATATTTTATATTCTACACTACTATCTTTTGTACGGAGGTAGTACTAATTATATATTTGTTCTATTATTTAAAATAGCTAACTATAGATTCTCGAGAGCCTAGAAATGGAACCCTGTACCGCTGCTCTAGCAAAGACTGCTAATAGTTGTGCTATTTGAATTAGCGAGAATGAAACATGCCAGGTTAACTAGAAATTAGAGAAATACTATAGAAAATACCACAAAGAATAGAAACATCTGACCATCAATTAAAACACGTGAAAATCACAGCCATCAATCTAAAGGACCTCTTATTAGAGGGGCAAGAAATTACCCAGCGATGCCATTAAGTTATTATCCTCGTACCCTTTCAATCTCAATAGACGAGTAAAGAAGACATCTAGGTTACTGACTCCCTCACGCAGTCACGCCGACGCCACACCTGCCCCCAAGTGCTCGCACAAGATCGATGCAAAAAACCACTAAGCGACATGGTTAACGCTGCCATCAAACTATATGGTACGTGTGTTCCCACGCACTCTAATGCCGCTGCCTATTCTGATCGTCTAGCAAATATTACTGTCGCCATGCATGTTCGCCTCGGTGCAGTCAGCTGATGGATCACATGCACATGAATTAGTGTCATTAGGTTTTAACTTTAGATACGGATCCACAAATAGACGCACTCAGCTGACCGACTCTCCTCAAGTGCATGTACTTGGACCCGTCATCGGGTTTCATTATTAGACATGCCTCTATACAAGATGTCTCTGTGGAGACATGCCTCATGTACACACACATCCGGACAAGCTCGATAGCCAAAGCAAGGTAATGAATCATAAACTTTCCTTTGACGGGCTCCATCTACTTTTTCAGGGTCCAAGAATATACTATTACTCTGTTGCGAAGCTTCATATAGTAATTTATTTAAGGCGCAAATTTAATTTAAGATTTGTAGCTTATACTTGACAACTTTCAGCAAAGTCTCAGAATTTATTTTAAGACGCAAAGTTAATTTCAGATCTGTAGCATATACTCAACAAGTTTTAGCAAACTTTCGGAATTTGATTTGAACATGCAAACTTAATTTGAGATTTGTAGCATATGTTCGAAAAGTTTTAGATGTAGCATATACACTGAGCAAAATATTAGATCGGTCCTTTGATATACCAACTTTTATTTTTAATTAGAGAATGATAATCGCTAGCTCATTGAGTCTTCTATCTAAAAAAAATTCCCTTTCGCATTCCATTCAGCCATCTTATCCTCACTGTGGTGTTTCAATACTCGAGTGAACAGGAGGGCAGCAGATCCTCCAGATCCTTGAGGAGAAGATGTGAAGTTCATGTGGGATTTAGGAGGAGATATAGCCGTGCGCCAACTGAAATTTTGTACTTCCTCTAATCCAACTTAATGTTCGTAGATTTGGCTAGATTCAGATATATCTAATATTAAAACATGACTAGATACATCTGAATCTGGAAAAATGTGAGAACATTAATTTAGATCGGAGGGAGTAGCAGGGTTTACTTTAACGGGACAGAGTTGAAGTAGGCGCCTAGATGGAGGATGGGTAGAAGCCATGCAATAATTTAAATTTTTCTGCCAGGTTCACCGTCATGTAATGGAGGTCTAAAACGAGGTGTACTGTGACTTCAAGCAGCATGGAATTAAGGTAGTAGATTATTTTTCTAGACAGTTAAAACTGAACCTGATGTATACGCATATGTTTTGTCCTAAATGAGATATTGCATAATCACATTGTGGAGCCTTTGAACATGGAACATATTGGTTGTTGCGTGTTAATTAGTTGGCTGGCGGCACCACTCGAGCTACAGAACCATCGGAGCGTATCCAATCCCGTTAATGTGCAACATGCACTCCACCAAGCAACTGCAGCTACTGCTTTTGCCCACTAGAAGAACTATCCAATCTGCTGGTTTAGACAAATATATCTTGCTAATGTTATTAAGTATGTAGTAATGAACTTAGTGGAATATGCTAGAAATATTATTTGAAAAAAATGCTGAATTTTTTCTCTCTCTATCTCCTCTGGTCATCGCCCAATCTTTCTCCTTCAAGCCTCCAGGATTTCGATTGTTTCTAGGCACCTCCACACTTCCCTTCATGCTCCCGAGATGATCTAAATAGACGCTTATGGTTCTGAAGTGTTTAGGGCATTGAATTCATCTAGTGCAACATTCACCAGCAATGGCAACGAACATATTGATGTGTGTAGCAGGATTCCATGGTTCAAGATAGCGGTCACCAATATACTCTAGATAGCAACAGTGTCCAACATTCGGAGTATGCTCGGCAGATCCGTTGCTAGCATTCATGGCAGGTGTCATGTCAAAGCTGCAGTGCAAATAGTACATGTTCCCCAAGGCCACAACCCATCACATTAGTCTGATACCATTATTGATTCTCAGTGGTATGCTACTTTAATCGCTCATATATTGCAGAGTGGGAATTACTCACCTTCGGTCTCACACATAGAAAAAAGATACTCAAATCCCCGTAGGACTAGAATAAGTATCTCCAGAGTTTATGATGGTTTTAACAAACTTGATGCTATTAATTAGTGCGTGAAGTTGTAGTAGGGTTTATACAAAATGTTTACCATGGAACTCTTTACTGACTCTACTCTGAAACAAGTTTCACCGGTCTCCAGTAAGCAACGTGATCCTCACTTTCCTGGTATGCACCAAATCTTTTTAAGAAATAGCAAGCACTAACAAATCTGAGCGAAGGTATAAAATCAACAAAACAATGTTTGAAAATAAGTAAAACATCTGCACTGATTGTAGTAGTACCTTCTTACTTTTCGACTTTCGAATACATGGACCGACAGTGTTGGTCGACCGTGAAGATAAGGGACATAGTGCTAAGCCATGTTTTGGAGCTTCTGCCACAAAATCAGCTATTCTTCTCATTCTCAATCATCTCACTGAGATTTTTTGCATACTTAGATTAACAGTTACATTCAAATATATTTAGGTTTGGTATATGACATCCTATTGAACTTCTTAACCCACAACTATGTAAAATATCCTTTGTCAACATATTAGCCAATCGAGATATTTTGTATTCTACACTACTATCTTTTGCACGGAGGTAGTACTAATTATATATTTGTTCTATTATTTAAAATAGCTAACTATAGATTCTCGAGAGCCTAGAAATGGAACCCTGTACCGCTGCTCTAGCAAAGACTGCTAATAGTTGTGCTATTTGAATTAGCGAGAATGAAACATGCCAGGTTAACCAGAAATTAGAGAAATACTCTAGAAAATCCCACAAAGAATAGAAACATCTGACCATCAATTAAAAACACGTGAAAATCACAGCCATCAATCTAAAGGACCTCTTATTAGAGGGGCAAGAAATTACCCAGCGATGCCATTAAGATATTATCCTCGTACCCTTTCAATCTCAATAGACGAGTAAAGAAGACATCTAGGTTACTGACTCCCTCACGCAGTCACGCCGACGCCACACCCGCCCCCAAGTGCTCGCACAAGATCGATGCAAAAAACCACTAAGCGACATGGTTAACGCTGCCATCAAACTATATGGTACGTGTGTTCCCACGCACTCTAATGCCGCTGCCTATTCTGATCGTCTAGCAACTATTACTGTCGCCATGCATGTTTGCCTCGGTGCAGTCAGCTGATGGATCACATGTACATAAATCAGTGTCATTAGGTTTTAACTTTAGATACGGATCCACAAATAGACGCACTCAGCCGACCGACTCTCCTCAAGTGCATGTACTTGGACCCGTCATCGGGTTTCATTATTAGACATGCCTCTATACAAGATGTCTCTGTGGAGACATGCCTCATGTACACACACATCCGGACAAGCTCGATAGCCAAAGCAAGGTAATGAATCATAAACTTTCCTTTGACGGGCTCCATCTACTTTTTCAGGGTTCAAGAATATACTATTACTCTGTTGCGAAGCTTCATATAGTAATTTATTTAAGGCGCAAATTTAATTTAAGTTTTGTAGCTTATACTTGACAACTTTCAGCAAAGTCTCAGGTAACCAACGTGATCCTCACTTTCATGGTATGCACCAAATCTTTGTAAGAAATAGAAAGCATTAACAAATCTGAGCGAAGGTATAAAATCAACATAACAATGTTTGAAAATAAGTAAAACATCTGCACTGATTGGAGTAGTACCTTCTTACTTTTCGACTTTCGAATACATGGACTGACAGTGTTAGTCGACGGTGAAGATAAGGGACATAGTGCTAAGCCATGTTTTGGAGCTTCTGCCACAAAATCAGCTATTCTTCTCATTTTCAATCATCTCACTAAGGATTTTTGCATACTTAGATTAACAGTTACATTCAAATATATTTAGGATTGGTATATGACATCCTATTGGACTTCTTAACACACAACTATTTAAAATGTCCTTTGTCAATATATTAGCCAATCGAGATCTTTTGTATTACACACTACTATCTTTTGCACGGAGGTAGTACTAATTATATATTGGTTCCATTATTTTAAATAGCTAACTATAGATTCTCGAGAGCCTAGAAATGGAACCCTGTATCGTTGCTCTAGCAAAGACTGCTAACAGTTGTGCTATTTGAGTTAGTGAGAATGAAGATATAGCACACACTATTTCTGATAAGTAGAAATGGGCCAGAACAACCTTTAGTTTCAATCTCATGACTTGGCTCACGTCTACCATTATTTGATGTTCGACTTACGAGTCTGAGATCAACAAATCTATTCTATTATATATTAAAAGTACATGTCGGGTTAAGAAGAAATTAGAGAAACACACTAGAAAATCCCAGAAAAATAGAAACATCTGACCATCAATTAAAAACACGTGAAAATCACAGCCATCAATCTTAAGGACCGCTTATTAGAGGGGCCAGTAATTACCCAGCGATGCCATTAAGTTATTATCCTCGTACCCTTTCAATCTCAATAGACGAGTAAAGAAGACATCTAGGTTACTGACTCCCTCACGCAGTCACGCCGACGCCACGCCCGCCCCCAAGTGCTCGCACAAGATCGATGCAAAAAACCACTAAGCGACATGGTTAATGCCGCCATCAAACTATATGGTACGTGTGTTCCCACGCACTCTAATGGCACTGCCTATTCTGATTGTCTAGCAAATATTATTGTCGCCATGCATGTTCATCTCGGTGCAGTCAGCTGATGGATCGCATGCACATGAATCAGTGTCATCAGGTTTTAACTTTAGATACGGATCTGCAACTAGACGCACTCAGCCGACGACTCTCCTCAAGTGCATGTACTTGGACCCTTCATCGGGTTTCATTATTAGACATGCCTCTATACAAGATGGCTCTGTGGAGACATACCTCATGTACACACAGCCGGACAAGCTCGACAACCAAAGCAAGGTAATCGACCATAAACTTTCCTTTGACGGGCTCCATCTATTTTTTCATGGTCCAAGAATATACTATTACTTTGTTACGAATCTAGTAATTCATTTAGGGCGCAAAGTTAATTTAGATTTGTAGCTTAAACTTGACAACTTTCTGCAAAGTCTCATAATTTATTTTAAGGCGCAAAGTTAATTTCAGATCTGTAGCATATACTCAACAAGTTTTAGCCAACTTTCGGAATTTTATTTAAACATGCAAACTTAATTTGAGGTTTGTAGCATATGTTCAAAAAGTTTTAGATGTAGCATATGCACTGAGAAAAATAATAGATCGGTCATTTGATAGACCCACTTTTATTTTTAATTAGAGAATGATAATCGCTATCTCACTGAGTGTTCTATCTAAAAAAACAATTTTCTTTCACATTCCATTCAGCCCTCTTATCCTCACCGTGGTGTTTCGAGACTCGAGTGAACAGGAGGGCAGCAGATCCTCCAGATCCGTAAGGAGAAGATGTGAAGTTCATGTGGGATTTAGGAGGAGATAAGCCGTGCGCCAACTGAAATTTTGTACTTCCTCTCATCCAAATTAATGTTCGTAGATTTGGCTAGATTCGGATATATCTAATATTAAAACATGACTAGATACATTTGAATCTGGACAAATGTGAGAACATTAATTTAGATCGGAGGGAGTAGCAGGGTTTACTTTCACGGGACGGAGCTGAAGTAGGCTTCTAGATGGAGGATGAGGAGAAGCCATACAATAATGGAAATTTTGATGCTGGGATCACCGTCATGTAATGGAGGTCTGAACTGAGGTGTACTGTGACTTCAATCAGCAAGGAATTAAGGTAGTAGATTATTTTTCTGGACAGTTAAAACTGAACCTGATGTATATGCATATGTTTTGTCCTAAATGAGATATTGCATAATCACATTGTGAAGCCTTTGAACATGGAACATATTGGTTGTTGCATGTTAATTAGTTGGCTGGTGGCACCACCCGAGCTACACAACCATCGAAGCATATCCAATCCCGTTAATGTGCAACATGCACTCCACCAAGCAACTGCAGCTACTGCTTTTGCCCACTAGAAGAACTATCCAATCTGCTGGTTTAGACAAAAATATAATGTTGTTAAGTATGTAGTAATGTACTTAGTGGCATATGCTAGAAATATTATTTGAAAAAATGCTGAATTTTTTCTCTCGCTATCTCCTCTAGTCGTTGCCCAATCTTTCTCCTTCAATCCTCCAGGATTTCGATTGTTGCCAGGCACCTCCACATTTCCCTTCATGCTCCTGAGATGATCTAAACCGGCGCTTATGGTTCTGAAGTGTTTAGGGCATTGGATCCGTCCAGTGCGACATTCACCAGCAATGGCAATAAACATATTGATGTGTGTAGCAGGATTCCATGGTTCAAGATAGCGGTCACCAATATACTCCAGATAGCATCTTTGTCCAACATTCGTAATATGCCCGGAAGATCCGTTGCTAGCATTCATCGCAGTTGTCATGTCAAAGATGCAGTGCAAATAGTACATGTTCCCCAAGGCCACAACCCATCACATTAGTCTGGTACCATTATTGATTCTTAGTGGTATGCTACTTTAATCGTTCAAATATTGCACTGCAGAGTGGGAATTACTCACCTTCGGTCTCACACATAGAAAAAAGATACTCAAATCCCCGTAGGACTAAAATAAGTATCTCCAGAGTTTATGATGGTTTTAACAAACTTGATGCTATTAATTAGTCCGTGAAGTTGCAGTAGGGTTTATACAAAATGTTTACCATGGAACTCATTACTGACTCGACTCTGAAACAAGTTTCACCGGTCTCCAGTAAGCAACGTGATCCTCACTTTCCTGGTATGCACCAAATCTTTGTAAGAAATAGCAAGCATTAACAAATCTGAGCGAAGGTATAAAATCAACAAAACAATGTTTGAAAATAAGTAAAACATCTGCACTGATTGTAGTAGTACCTTCTTACTTTTCGACTTTCGAATACATGGACTGACAGTGTTGGTCGACCGTGAAGATAAGGGACATAGTGCTAAGCCATGTTTTGGAGCTTCTGCCACAAAATCAGCTATTCTTCTCATACTCAATCATCTCACTGAGATTTTTTGCATACTTAGATTAACAGTTACATTCAAATATATTTAGGTTTGGTATATGACATCCTATTGAACTTCTTAACACACAACTATGTAAAATATCCTTTGTCAACATATTAGCCAATCGAGATATTTTGTATTCTACACTACTATCTTTTGCACGGAGGTAGTACTAATTATATATTTGTTCTATTATTTAAAATAGCTAACTATAGATTCTCGAGAGCCTAGAAATGGAACCCTGTACCGCTGCTCTAGCAAAGACTGCTAATAGTTGTGCTATTTGAATTAGCGAGAATGAAACATGCCAGGTTAACCAGAAATTAGAGAAATACTCTAGAAAATCCCACAAAGAATAGAAACATCTGACCATCAATTAAAAACACGTGAAAATCACAACCATCAATCTAAAGGACCTCTTATTAGAGGGGCAAGAAATTACCCAGCGATGCCATTAAGTTATTATCCTCGTACCCTTTCAATCTCAATAGACGAGTAAAGAAGACATCTAGGTTACTAACTCCCTCACGCAGTCACGCCGACGCCACACCCGCCCCCAAGTGCTCGCACAAGATCGATGCAAAAAACCACTAAGCGACATGGTTAACGCTGCCATCAAACTATATGGTACGTGTGTTCCCACGCACTCTAATGCCGCTGCCTATTCTGATCGTCTAGCAAATATTACTGTCACCATGCATGTTCGCCTCGGTGCAGTCAGCTGATGGATCACATGCACATGAATCAGTGTCATTAGGTTTTAACTTTAGATACGGATCCACAAATAGACACACTCAGCCGACCGACTCTCCTCAAGTGCATGTACTTGGACCCGTCATCGGGTTTCATTATTAGACATGCCTCTATACAAGATGTCTCTGTGGAGATATGCCTCATGTACACACACATCCGGACAAGCTCGATAGCCAAAGCAAGGTAATGAATCATAAACTTTACTTTGACGGGCTCCATCTACTTTTTCAGGGTCCAAGAATATACTATTACTCTGTTGCGAAGCTTCATATAATAATTTATTTAAGGCGCAAATTTAATTTAAGATTTGTAGCTTATACTTGACAACTTTCAGCAAAGTCTCAGAATTTATTTTAAGACGCAAAGTTAATTTCAGATATGTAGCATATACTCAACAAGTTTTAGCAAACTTTCGGAATTTGATTTGAACATGCAAACTTAATTTGAGATTTGTAGCATATGTTCGAAAAGTTTTAGATGTAGCATATACACTGAGCAAAATATTAGATCGGTCCTTTGATATACCCACTTTTATTTTTAATTAGAGAATGATAATCGCTAGCTCATTGAGTCTTCTATCTAAAAAAAATTCCCTTTCGCATTCCATTCAGCCCTCTTATCCTCACTGTGGTGTTTCGATACTCGAGTGAACAGGAGGGCAGCAGATCCTCCAGATCCTTGAGGAGAAGATGTGAAGTTCATGTGGGATTTAGGAGGAGATATAGCCGTGCGCCAACTGAAATTTTGTACTTCCTCTAATCCAACTTAATGTTCGTAGATTTGGCTAGATTCAGATATATCTAATATTAAAACATGACTAGATACATCTGAATCTAGAGAAATGTGAGAACATTAATTTAGATCGGAGGGAGTAGCAGGGTTTACTTTAACGGGACAGAGTTGAAGTAGGCGCCTAGATGGAGGATGGGGAGAAGCCATGCAATAATTGAAATTTTTCTGCCGGGTTCACCGTCATGTAATGGAGGTCTAAACCGAGGTGTACTGTGACTTCTAGCAGCATGGAATTAAGGTAGTAGGTTATTTTTCTAGACAGTTAAAACTGAACCTGATGTATACGCATATGTTTTGTCCTAAATGAGATATTGCATAATCACATTGTGTAGCCTTTGAACATGGAACATATTGGTTGTTGCGTTTTAATTAGTTGGCTGGCGGCACCACCCGAGATACAGAACCATCGGAGCGTATCCAATCCCGTTAATGTGCAACATACACTCCACCAGGCAACTGCAGCTACTGCTTTTGCCCACTAGAAGAACTATCCAATCTGCTGGTTCAGACAAATATATCTTGCTAATGTTATTAAGTATGTAGTAATGAACTTAGTGGAATATGCTAGAAATATTATTTGAAAAAAATGCTGAATTTTTTCTCTCGCTATCTCCTCTGGTCATCGCCCAATCTTTCTCCTTCAAGCCTCCAGGATTTCGATTGTTTCTAGGCACCTCCGCACTTCCCTTCATGCTCCCGAGATGATCTAAATAGACGCTTATGGTTCTGAAGTGTTTAGGGCATTGGATTCGTCTAGTGCGACATTCACCAGCAATGGCAACGAACATATTGATGTGTGTAGCAGGATTCCATGGTTCAAGATAGCGGTCACCAATATACTCTAGATAGCAACAGTGTCCAACATTCGGAGTATGCTCGGCAGATCCGTTGCTAGCATTCATGGCAGGTGTCATGTCAAAGCTGCAGTGCAAATAGTACATGTTCCCCAAGGCCACAACCCATCACATTAGTCTAATACCATTATTGATTCTCAGTGGTATGCTACTTTAATCGCTCATATACTGTAGAGTGGGAATTACTCACCTTCGGTCTCACACATAGAAAAAAGATACTCAAATCCCCGTAGGACTAGAATAAGTATCTCCAGAGTTTATGATGGTTTTAACAAACTTGATGCTATTAATTAGTGCGTGAAGTTGTAGTAGGGTTTATACAAAATGTTTACCATGGAACTCTTTACTGACTCTACTCTGAAACAAGTGTCACCGGTCTTCAGTAAGCAACGTGATCCTCACTTTCCTAGTATGCACCAAATCTTTGTAAGAAATAGCAAGCATTAACAAATCTGAGCGAAGGTATAAAATCAACAAAACAATGTTTGAAAATAAGTAAAACATCTGCACTGATTGTAGTAGTACCTTCTTACTTTTCGACTTTCGAATACATGGACTGACAGTGTTGGTCGACCGTGAAGATAAGGGACATAGTGCTAAGTCATGTTTTGGAGCTTCTGCCACAAAATCAGCTATTCTTCTCATTCTCAATCATCTCACTGAGATTTTTTGCATACTTAGATTAACAGTTACATTCAAATATATTTAGGTTTGGTATATGACATCCTATTGAACTTCTTAACACACAACTATGTAAAATATCCTTTGTCAACATATTAGCCAATCGAGATATTTTGTATTCTACACTACTATCTTTTGCACGGAGGTAGTACTAATTATATATTTGTTCTATTATTTAAAATAGCTAACTATAGATTCTCGAGAGCCTAGAAATGGAACCCTGTACCGCTGCTCTAGCAAAGACTGCTAATAGTTGTGCTATTTGAATTAGCGAGAATGAAACATGCCAGGTTAACCAGAAATTAGAGAAATACTCTAGAAAATCCCACAAAGAATAGAAACATCTGACCATCAATTAAAAACACGTGAAAATCACAGCCATCAATCTAAAGGACCTCTTATTAGAGGAGCAAGAAATTACCCAGCGATGCCATTAAGTTATTATCCTCGTACCCTTTCAATCTCAATAGACGAGTAAAGAAGACATCTAGGTTACTGACTCCCTCACACAGTCACGCCGACGCCACACCCGCCCCCAAGTGCTCGCACAAGATCGATGCAAAAACCCACTAAGCGACATGGTTAACGCTGCCATCAAACTATGTGGTACGTGTGTTCCCACGCACTCTAATGCCGCTGCCTATTCTGATCGTCTAGCAAATATTACTGTCGCCATGCATGTTCGCCTCGGTGCAGTCAGCTGAAGGATCACATGCACATGAATCAGTGTCATTAGGTTTTAACTTTAGATACGGATCCACAAATAGACGCACTCAGCCGACCGACTCTCCTCAAGTGCATGTACTTGGACCCGTCATCGGGTTTCATTATTAGACATGCCTCTATACAAGATGTCTCTGTGGAGACATGCCTCATGTACACACACATCCGGACAAGCTCGATAGCCAAAGCAAGGTAATGAATCATAAACTTTCCTTTGACGGGCTCCATCTACTTTTTCAGGGTCCAAGAATATACTATTACTCTGTTGCGAAGCTTCATATAGTAATTTATTTAAGGCGCAAATTTAATTTAAGATTTGTAGCTTATACTTGACAACTTTCAGCAAAGTCTTAGGTAACCAACGTGATCCTCACTTTCCTGGTATGCACCAAATCTTTGTAAGAAATAGAAAGCATTAACAAATCTGAGCGAAGGTATAAAATCAACATAACAATGTTTGAAAATAAGTAAAACATCTGCACTGATTGGAGTAGTACCTTCTTACTTTTCGACTTTCGAATACATGGACTGACAGTGTTAGTCGACGGTGAAGATAAGGGACATAGTGCTAAGCCATGTTTTGGAGCTTCTGCCACAAAATCAGCTATTCTTCTCATTCTCAATCATCTCACTAAGGATTTTTGCATACTTAGATTAACAGTTACATTCAAATATATTTAGGTTTGGTATATGACATCCTATTGGACTTCTTAACACACAACTATTTAAAATGTCCTTTGTCAATATATTAGCCAATCGAGATCTTTTGTATTACACACTACTATCTTTTGCACGGAGGTAGTACTAATTATATATTGGTTCCATTATTTTAAATAGCTAACTATAGATTCTCGAGAGCCTAGAAATGGAACCCTGTATCGTTGCTCTAGCAAAGACTGCTAACAGTTGTGCTATTTGAGTTAGTGAGAATGAAGATATAGCACACACTATTTCTGATAAGTAGAAATGGGCCAGAACAACGTTTAGTTTTTAATTATATCTATAAACTAATCCTATAATGACTACAATATTTGATTATATGACCAAATTGATTTAAAAAAAATCCTAATAATCATCCGAAATCTTGCCACAATGGATGATTTTCTCTTCACTGGCTGTAATATTCCTTTGACTGATTCAGTGCCTCTAGACTTGATAAATGGTGTTCTAGAGATATATTTGTACATCTATGTTACTATGGTTTCATAGTTATTTTGTTCTGACTATTTTACATTTTTATCTTTATAACTTTTTACCTACTTAATATTAAAACACTATCAGAAATAACTTACGAAATAGCTACCAAGAGATACCACAGCTATAGGTCCGACCATTCCACGAAAATATGTTTTGAAACCTTGATATGATGTGTCACGGTTTATGCCACATATGGTACTATAGAGTTACTTCATTCGTCCTTTTCTTTCGTTATAAATAATAATATTTTTCTTCTTCTTGGAAACAATAAACTTGCCAACTGAAACTGTTTCAGTAATAAGTATTCATAGAACACGACTGCCAAACATATCGTATGTAGTTTGATGTTCTAACTAGAGGGAGATGCCCATTACCTATCTCTTTGCTTTTTCCCCATATTAAATTTAGTTGAATGTTCGTTAGTAGCCATGTCAACTATTAAAATTGTTTGCAATGTTGTAGTATGATGTTGAATAAAAGAACGGATAATAATTTAGTTCCTCCTGAGTGAGTTCGATTAAACAGATATAAAAGAATAGAGGGAGCACAATATTTTCTAAATGAAAAGATAGATTTCTCTATAAGATATGTAACACATAAATATGTTAATAAATAAGCATTTAATGGATTCCATTAAATAGATTCGTTTGTACGTATATTAATATTAAATATCTAAGAATTTAAAAAGTTAAACACACTAAGACCAAGTGCAATAAGCCTACTTAGCAGGCTATAGGAATTGACATGTCAATCGAATTCATACTTGGAGGAAAGAGAAAGGTGTAAATAGGGCTGAGCGGGGCTTATCCTACAGCCTGGCTATAGCACAATTTCCTAGAAAAAGTGGCATGCATGCAACCTAGGGAAAATAGCATGCATGCTCTAAATAATTGTTTCTTAATTACAATCCATCATATAGCCAGTCTAATAGCCTACTTATTGTACTATTACGCATTATAAATGCTCTAGATGACATGGCAAGACTATATAGCCAGCAACGGGCTGTCTTATTGAACTTTCTCTAATTGGGTCTCTTGCTCTGAGAATAAAGTCAGGCTTCTCTTCAATGGAAGAAATGAGAAAATTATGTTGTATTAAGGTAAGGCTTTATTATAATAACATGTAGCAGGCTAATAAGCTTTAGAGGAGGAATCAATATAAGACCGATGGATAAAAATAGTTTTAAAGTTGATGCCCGCGCATTGCGCGAGCCACTGTGCTCGTTAAATTAACAATACTTGAAATTATGAGGATTAGCTCAAAATGACTCGGCATAATAATAAAGAAATTAAATACAAGGGTTAGTCAAAAAACAAACATCGGCTCAATTATATTTCCTTATTCGTTTTTCATGTGTTTGGCATTTTCATGCTTGTTCTCTTGCTTGCCATCAAGCCAATCTTTTTAGACAGCAATAAGTCGAAGAGTTAGCCCTTGGTGCCGACACATTACTAACTCGGCTAAGGGGTAAGAAATTTAAGCCAACCGACATATAAAATGTAAATACAAAACAAATACAATTACTACGAAGGCAGTCCCCGAGTTTCTGCTCGAGATGTCGAGATTTCATTTATAACCTCATTGCCGACATACATGCTGACATACGAGAGTTTGAGATACATACACTTCAGCTAAGTGTCAAATGGACGAAGAAGTGCTACATTCCATGTCCTTTCGATTCTTCTCCTGCGCTGTTCGCCTTATTCTTCTCCTGCGGTTGAGAATATATAAGATAGTATGTATCATTCTGCAATGCTTTGCTCATGATGAATGGTCTTTCCCATGGAGGTGAGAGATTATGCATGCCGGTAGTGTGCTGCACCAGCCAAAGTACCAAACCTCCTTCCCAGAAAACTGGGGGATTCACTTTCTGGATATGATAGCGTTAGAGGTTTTGCTGATATATGGCGGATCTAGACAATGCCAACTCTCTTGCCTCTTGTAGTAGATCAACATCATTTTGCCGGGCTTCTTGCACTGCGGCTTCAGTGTATTGGGTGACCCTAGGCGAGTCATGCACTATGTCGGCTGGTAATATAGCTTCTGCCCCATATACAAGAAAGAACGGCGTACAACCAGTTGATTGATTCAGAGATGTCCTTAGGCTCCTTAGCACAGTCGGTAGTTCATGAATCCAACACACCGCTGATCTTTGCAGCGGCTCAATGAGACGGGGTTTTATCCCGGATAGTAGAAGACCATTGGATCTCTCCACTTGCCTGTTCGATGCGGGGTGTGCAACTGATGCAACATCAAGTCTTGTTCTTTTATATTAGCAGAACCAAGCAAATGCTCCCTCGGTGAAATTTCTGCCATTGTGTGTTATGATACTGTGTGGGTACCCATATCTCAGGATGATGTCCTTGAGGAATGATACAACAGTGGGTCCATCACACTTTCTGATTGGCTTGACCTCAGTCCACTTTGTAAACTTGTCCACCATGAATAAGATATGAGTCATGTTGCGTCGGGCTGTCCTAAATGGTCTAACCATATCCAAACACCATACAGCAAACAACCAAATGATAGGAATAGCTTTGAGTTCGGAGGATGGCATATGAATTTTGCTCAAATATCTATGACACCCATTGCACTTCCTCAACATCTTGTAAAGCACTATGCCAATAAAAACCATGCCGAAATGCCTTGGAAACTAGAGCTCTAGATGAGGCATGATGCCCACATTTGCCCTGATGTATATCTTGGAGGATCTCCTGGCCTTCTGCCGGGTCAACACATCACTGAAGGACACTTGTGACACTTCTCTTATATAACTCAAAATTTATTATGGTATATGCCTTTGCTCTTCTCTAACATGCCTAGAGAGTACCTCATCACTTGGCAAACTGACATCTTTCAAGAAGAAAAATATTGGCTACGCCCATGGTGGTATAGTTTGTGCCGGGAAAATCTCTTCATCAACTTCCATCAGATTAACCAACATAACTTCCTCCGGGTTAAGCTGAACAAATCATGACTTCTATGAGACAGTCCCCGGATTTGCTGAGGCAGTCCTCGAGTGTGCCGAGGCAGTCCCCGGGATACTGATACTGTTCCCCCAATCATTGTCCATTGGGACAACCTCGGATCCAGGATTTGCCGGGACATAGATTGACTCGGACTCTGGTGATGGGTTGATAGATGGTTTTATGAGGTGCTCCAAAGCTATGCCTGGTGGGATTGCTTGCCGGGATGAACCAAACTTTGATAATACGTGAGCTGCATCATTTTTAGCTCGAAGTACATGATGGAATTCACATCCTTCAAAGTACCCATAGATTTTCTGCACGTGGAATCTGTACAGAGCCATATTTGCATCCAGAGCATCCCAATGCCCCGAAACTTGTTGTACTACTAAATCCGAGTCACCAAAACACTAGATTCGGTGTATTCCAATTTCTTTCGCTACTTTTAAGCCATGCACGAGCGCCTCATACTCGGCCACGTTGTTTGATGCTCTAAAGTGAATCTGTAGCACATATCTCAATTGGTCTTTCTTGGGAGAGGTAAGTACTACCCCGACACCTAAACCATCCTTCAATTTTGATCCGTCGAAGTGCATTCTCCAGAAGTTCTAATCGGTCAAAGGTGGTTCATACTGCATCTTGGCCCAATCCATAAAACAGTTGGCCACTGCACGTGACTTGATTGCATCTCTCCTATCATATTATGGAGCATATGGAGCTAAATCAATTTCCCATTTAGTGATTCAGCCACTTGCATCTCTCTTTCCCATTATCTCGAATATGGGTGCTTCACATATCACCTTTATGGGATGTTCTTCAAAGTAGTGCTTAAGCTTTTTCGCCGCCATATAGACGCCATATGCCATTTTCTGATCATGGGGATAGTTTTGCTTTGAAGCAGAAAGTACCTCACTTAGGTAATTGAAGTGACCCAACCCGGTTGGGTACAAGTCTCTGTGTTATATAGTGCTAGTCCCTAGATCGACTAGCTAGCACATATAGTTCAGGAATGGAATATCATGATAATCAAAAGGTCAAATTTCTATTACATCGCACAAATCAGAGATAAAATAACATAGTCTTATACAAGTTGCATAGCAGAAGGGATAGATCCTCGAAATCATAGTTCAACAGCGGAAGACAATAAAAGATAAGGAGCATTAATTCAAAATGCGACAGGCGAAGCATGTTGAGTGGAGACTCGTGACCCTACTTCGTACCTCACTCGCCATCAGAGTATCCTACAAGATGAAAGGTTGCATCCACGAATGATCAATACTTTGAATATCTTGGCAAATTCACTATCTATAGTTTACACATGTCTCATCCTAAACTATAAATGCCTTCTATCTAGGTGGGGGTTTGGCTGAGATTTTGCACAAAGCCATGGTTTTATGCTATCATTTGGTAAACTCATTTTATTTCTACTTAAGCGGTACCACGCTGGTTGATAGCAGTGAACCTGGGTACCACCGATAGGAACCGGTGAACCCTCCTACCCTTATACACCCATCAAAAATTTAATTAAAGAAATTGGAATGATGAGATTCTCAGTTAGCTTTAGAGTCAAGTCTCTCAAAGTTGTCCATAACCAGCGACATGGCTAAGAACTTAGATTTGACATTCTTGAGAGGTTTGTACACTTTACCCACAAGACCCTAATCCCAAACTTGTTGTGAAGTTATTCACGGAACTACTACAGGGCTAAGCATTGAACTCCTACATTGTCTTCTACTCAATAGTCAGGGATACATGTGACTAACCTAACTGGGTTGCATTGCATAGTATAATACTATATAAGACTACACATGCATACCAAGAAAACACTAAGTGCATAGGAAAATATTGGTACATTTATGTAGTGAACTTGTCTTGGGTACCATTTCTTGGAACACAGTCCTCACAGTCATAAAGGTTGCACTCTGGATAATCTACACGTTGAGGTCACACAATCACAACAGGTACAAAGCAAAACAACTATGCTCATGTATGCCATGGAATGCACCATGACCACTTTTTAAAAGCTTCCCAACACACATGAATGTTGGGTTTATGATTTATTTGGTATTTAAAACAATTGCTATGTCTATTATACCAAAACGACAAACTTGTAGTATTAAACAAGTTCTAAAGTTCAACACCGAAAACCCTCTGTATGGTATTGTAGTGTTACTCCAGAGGTTTCTAGAAACATATCATTTGATAAAAAACACTATACAAAACATTTTCTATGATTTAATTACTTCATTTAGAGTTTTTAGTTTTTAAACTAAATAACTTCGGAAAATAGTATGTTTTATTTCATAGATAAATTCTAGACATTTTTCTGAATCCAATGGTATATCATACGTATTTTCTGATAACCAGAACATTTTCTATTAATTTTGCAAGTTTAAATAGTTTTCTGCCTATTTTAAATAAAACAGGGGATGAATGGATAAGGGCGGTCCACGCGGCAGCGTGCGGTTGGCTGGCGCGGCTGACGCAGCGCTGATGTGGCATGCTGACACGACGGCATCTGACTGGACGATGCCGGTTTGGTACCGAAGAGATCTAGGTCGCTGGTGTTATGAAGATCCTACGGCTGAGAAGCGGCCACGTCGACCAAGGTTAGGTCGCGTCGCTGGCGACCTGGGAGTGGCGGCATGCGGCGGCGGCACTACCGGCGGTGGTCCTAGGCGGCAGTACAGAGGGATCTGGGAAGCGCGGAGACTACCTAGCGAAGGGGAAGAAGACACCAAGTGCAGCGTTGCCGATTCCTCGCCGGAGTTGCGGCCGTGGCAGTGGTTCTTCGGTTCCTTATGCAGGCGGTTCCGCCAGGGCTCCCTAGGCCGAACCAAGTGCATTAGAAGACGTTCAAGGGGAAGAGGATGCGAGGGGAGTAGGTAAGAGGGCACGGAGTGGCTTAGACTCACCAGAATCTTCACCGGAGTTGTGGTGGCGTCAGCTCGAATTTCGACAGCCTGGCAGCCTATGTGTGTGCGCTAGCTAGGGAAGGAGTAGAGGAGGTCACGATGATTTGAAGGCGAGGCGTGGGGAGTGCCATGGCGGCTCGAGCAGCGTGGGGGAAGTGGGGCGAGTGGGCGCTGGCGAGCGGGAGCGAGCTCCGCCTCGCTCTGGTGGAGGTTAGGGATGAATGTGGGGTGGGGCCGGCATGCCAGCGAGGGAGAGGGGAGATGGGCCACGGTGGCTGTATCGGGCTTTAGCTGAACCTCCCCAATAGGCATGGTATCTTTGAGCGGGGTGTCTACATGTTCTAGGTGGTACTTCTTGAGTTGTGAAACATGGAACACATCATGCACACCTGACAGCACCTCTGGTAGTTCTGGCTGATATGCGACCTCTCCTTTGCGAGCTAGGATCTTGTAGGATCCCACGAAACGTGGTGCTAACTTTCCCTTAATTCCAAACCTCTTCACTCCTTGCAAAGGTGAAACCCTGAGGTATGCTCTATCACCAATTTCAGAGGTCACTTACCTACACTTAGTATTTGTGTAACTTTTCTGCCTAGATTGATCTATCTTTAGCCTGTCTCGAATCAACTTGACCTTTGCTTCAGCATCCCTGGTCATATCCGGTCCAAAAAGACTTCGCTCACCAACACCATCCCATAATAAGGGTGTCCTACACTTCTTGTTGTACAATAATTCGAAGGGTGACATCCCAATACTGGCTTGATAGCAGTTGTTGTATGGGAATTCGGCATATGGTAAATTCTTGTCCCAACTGAACCATAGTCCAAGGCACAGGCCCTCAACATATCCTCAAGAATTTGGTTTACCCTCTCGGTTTGTCCATCTGTTTGTGGATGAAATGTTTTGGTGAACTCCAACCTAGTACCTAGTGACTCATGTAGCTAGTGCCAAAAGTGTGAAGTGAATTGGGTACCTCTATCAGACACGATCTCCTTTGGTACTCCATGTAGGCACACAAATTTGGACATATAGATCTTTTAAAGTTTGGAACTTGTGTACGTTGTTCTTATGGGTATGAAATGAGCGACCTTGGTTAGGTGGTCGACCACTACCCAAATGGAGCCTATCATGTCCCACTTCCAGTCTCAGATAGGTAGTGGTTGAAGCAACCCGACAGGTTTCTGATGTTCTGCTTTGACCCTATTGCACCCATCACACAAGGCGATGTACTCGATGATATCTCTCTTCAGCCCAGTCCACTAGAATCTCTCCTTGAGGTCCATATACATCTTAGTATTTCCTGGGTCAATTGAATAAGGGGAATCGTGGGCCTCTTAGAATATTAGCTTTCTGATCTCAGGGTTATAGGGTACACATAGGCGACTTCCAAACCAAATGACACATTGATCATCCTCACTAAAACCTTTAGCTCCGCCCTTACCCATGTTCTCCTTTATTTCCCAAATTTTTGAGTCTTCCAACTGCGCTTCTTTGATTCTATCCATCAATGTTGGTTTCACCTCTAATGATGCTAGGTATCCTTCTGCCACTATCTCCAACGTGAGATCTTTGAATTGATCGCAAAGATCAAAGGGTGTCTCTCCTACTGTGAGTCGTTCACATAGCCCTTGTGGCTGAGTGCATCAGCTACTACGTTTTCCTTTCCTGGGTGGTATTGTAGACTCATATCATAATCCTTTATCAGTTCTAATCACCTCCTTTGTCTCAAGTTCAGTTCCTTTTGGGTGAATATGTATTTCAAACTCTTGTGATATGTAAACACTTCATAATGCTTTCCTAGCAGATAGTGTCTCCAGGTTCTGAGTGCATGCACCACTGACGCCAATTCCAAGTCATGAGTGGGTTAATTTCCTTCGTGCACCTTGAGTTCGCGCGATGCGTAAGCCACCAATATTCCTCCTTGCATTAGCACACTACCAACTCCTTAGCTAGAAGCATCACAGTAAACTTGGAAATCCTTCTCGATGTCGGGTAGACATAACACAGGTGCGGATACAAGTCGTTTCTTAAGCTCTTGGAAGCTTTCTTCACAAGGATCGGTCCATGCAAACTTCCTCTCCTTCTACAACAGCTTAGTCATCCGTCTGGCTATCTTAGAGAAGTTCTCTATGAACCTTTGGTAGTACCCTACCAATCCCAAAAAACTACGGATGCCTCCCACATTCTTGGGGGACTCCCACTCTGTCCCAACTGCCACTTTGGCGGGGTCAACCGTGACTCCTTCCATGCACACGATGTGTCCCAGGAATCCTACTTCCTTTAGTTAGAACTCACACTTGCTAAACTTGGCATACAACTTGTGTTTTATAAGTTTCTCCATGATCATATGGAGATGTTCCTCCTCGTTCTTGGAGTATACCAGAATGTCGTCGATGAAAACTACTACAAACTTGTCCAAGTACTCCATTAATACCTTGTTCATCATACTCGTGAAGTATGCCAGTGTATTGGTTAATCCGAATGGTATCACTGTGTACTCATACAATCTAGATCTAGTGGTGAATGCCGTCTTGGGAAGATCTTGCTCCCGAATCTTCAACTGGAAGTAACCTGATCGAAGATCGATCTTGGAGAAAACTTTTACTCCTTTAAGCTAGTCATACAAATCGTTGATCACCGATAGTGGATACTTATTCTTAATCATGACCTCGTTTAGTGATTGGTAGTCCATACATAACCTTTGTCTTTTATCCTTCTTCTCCACAAACAATACTGGCGCTCCCTAAGATGATGAACTTGGTCGAATGAAACCTTTGGCCAATTATTCCCCCAGTTGCTTCTTTAGCTCTTTTAACTCATGCACAACCATCTTATACGGTCTTTTGGCTATGGGTCCACTACCTGGCATCAGGTCAATGAGGAACTCAATGTCTCGATCTGGCGGCATTCCGGGTAGTTCTTCCGGAAACACGTCTAGGTATTCCCTTACTATGGGTACATTCTCCATACTAACCCTCTTAAGAGAATTGAGCTTACTTCCTTTCATCTTCATTGTGGGTCTAAATCGGATTCGATTCTCTTCAGGGGAGGTGAACATAATGGTTCTCTTGGCACAATCTATTACCCCCTGGTAGTTGGACATCCAATTCATGCATAATATCACATCTAGTCCTTGAGATTCCAACACTATCAGGTTGGTAGGTAAACCATGCTTCCCTATACTCAAGGTTAACCGGTGGCATCCAAAGTTTGCTACCATCTCGCCGGATGGTGATTTGACTCTAAGGGGTTTTCTAAGTGCTTGAATATGTATCTTATGTCTAACCACAAATGCTCTTGATATGAATGAATGGGATGCACAAATATCGAAAAGAACGAGTGCAGTAAAGGTATTAATGGGGAACGTACCTATTACAGCATCAGGTTCCTCCATGATCTCCTCCACATTGATGTGGTTCACATGCCCTTTCTGAAATGGGTTAGGCTTGGATCCATCATCATTCCTTGCTTCTGGGCATTCATTGTCATAGTGCCCATGCATTCTTGCACTTGAAACGGGTAACATGGCTAAAGTCCTTCTGGTTGGAGTTGCTGTTGCGGTTCTTGTTGGTGTTGTTTCCATTACCATGTCCATTGTGTACTCCATAGCCATGTCCATGGTGGTTACCACCCTCATTCTTGTGGTTGTTTCTAGTGTGGCCATGCCCACTAGTGTGGTTGTGCCCATTCCCATTGTTAGCGTGATGGCTATGGTTCTCGGACCTATTGAAACCAGAGCTTCCTCCACCTTCATGAAAGTGGTGTGACTTGTGAGGTGGTCCTGAGTGGAACTTCCCATGGTGTTGGACTTTCTCTTGCGACTCTCCATCTCCTGGTTCTCAAGGATAATGGCTTTGTCCGGAATGCCTGAAAATTTGGGGTGTAGACCACAGATAGTTAGACTGATAAATCATCGTTCAGTCCGTACATAAACTTCTCCCTTCTCTTAGCATCGGTCTCCACATCGTCCGGTGCATAGCGAGACAGACTATTGAACTCGTCAATGTACTCAATGATTGTGTGGTTCCCCTAGTGTAACTTGTGAAACTCCTTCTTCAGGCTCATAACTCTAGCAGAGATGTGATAGGAGCGGAAACCCTCCTTGAACATGTCCCAGTTCACCTTTTCAATATGGTGGGTGATCTAGTAGTTCTCCCACCATGATGCTGCAGGGCCTTCCAATAGGTGAGCGGCAAACCTCACCTTCCCTGCACCAGTGCAATCCACAGTCACTAAGGTTTTTCTGACAGAATGCAGCCAGTCATCTGCCATAATTGGATCAACGGAACTTGAGAAAGTTCGTGGTCGCAAACTCAGGTATCTGGTGAGTCTATCCACATGTGGTGGTGGGTGGTTATTATAGCCACCATTGATGTTGCCTCGATTGTTATTGTTATCACCATTGTTGTTTCCTCCACCATTGTTGTTGTTGCCATTGTTGTTGTTTCCTCCACTATTGTTGTTGTTGTTGCCATTGTTGTTGTTTACTCCACTATTGTTGTTGTTGTTGTTGTTGTTGTTGTTGTTGCCATTGTTGTTGTTTGTTAGATTCTGCAACATGGCTTGCATCATTTGTCCATTGTTTTCCAGTAACTGTCCTTGCATTTCCATCATCAAACCTTGTCTCTCCAGTATCTGTTGCATAACCATTGACATGTTTTGGAGGCATTTGTTTAGGCTAGCATGGAGGAGTACGTGAACATAGGAAAAACCCAGGTAAGGATCTACCCCAAAGACAAAATAGTACTCATCACAACAAGGTAAGACATCACAACACATGCAACAATGACACAACAAACAAGGTTCAACAAACCTCCAATCTCACAAGTAAAGTTCAATAGTTGAATAATAAACTATCTAGTATTGCTATATCTCATAGTATGATATAGTCAACATCCTAACACGATAACGATTAAAAAGGTAAACAAACTAGACAGGGTAGTCCATCCTATGCTCGGGGCCTGATGCGTCCCCTTTATTCTGCGGCGTCCCTGGGTGACGCTCCTTCGATCCACTCTCCTCTAGAGGGGCAATAGGCACCTCCAACCCTCCTGGCAAGATGCGAACCATCTCCATTGGCTCCTCCTCTGATCTGTCCTATGGGATAGCCAGGGGCATCCAGGTCCATGCCATGTGCGCAATCTGTGCATCTCTGGACACTATCCTGCTCTCCATCTCTATTAGCTCAAAGGTCAAGTCGTGATTGCTCTTCTTCAGCTTATCCACAGTGATCTTAGCACTCATCTCGGTTTCCACTACCTTCTTCATCTTGTCCTAAGGCCACCCTCCAAGTCATCAACATGTATCTCCATGTCCTCGAACTGGATGTCCTTCTAGTCCATCCCGCCTTGGCCTCCTTCGGTCTTGATGGCGGTCCCATCAAAGTGGTGCCTTGTAAATTCTCGGAAGGTACTGTCCTTAGGTATATGGTTATAGTAGGCCTCGACAGTCCGGTCCAATGCCTCCTGCATAGCCATCTGACGACCAAATTCCTAGTTGGGGTACTCTTCGGTGAAGGACATATCTCCAGTGCATGGGTAGATACGTTGTCCTCTCACAGTGGCCTGGATGGTCCAGTTGTTAGGCTGAGGTGCCGTGGTTGACTATTGCCTACCCTGAGCTCTGGTGGGGGAAGGCCCAACAACTCCGTCAGTCTAAATAGGTGCTCACTGAAAGGAAGCTCACTCCTCTCCCGGGCAAAGGTCATCACTGTGAACTCGTCCATCTACATTTTAAAATTAGAGAAAATAGTGAGAACTTTTGATAATCTAAAAGGTTACAAGATATGAAAATGCACATTCAAATTTTTTAAATAGAGAGTAGAAAACGAATATATATATATATATTTTGAAACCGAAATTCCTAGGGGCTCTCCTAATACTAAACAATTTCTAGGGTCACGAACCTACAGTCAACACAGTGCTCTGATAACATCTGAAGTGACCCGACCCGATAGGGGTACGAGTCGTTGTGCTATATAGTGCTAGTCCCTGGATCGACTCACTAGCACGCACAGTTCAGGAATGGAATATCATGATAACACAAGTCAAATTTCTATTACATCGCACAAATTCAGAGATAAAATAACATAGTCTTATACAAGTTGCATAGGAGAAGGGATAGCTCCTCGAAATCATAGTTCAACAGCGGAAGACAATAAAAGATAAGGAGCCTCCATTCAAAATGCCACACACAAAGCAAGTTGAGTGGAGACTCGTGACCCTACTTCGTACATCACTCGTCATCAGAGTATGCTGCAACATGAAAGGTTGCAGCGACGAATGGTCAATACATTGAATATATTGGAAAATTCACTATCTATAGTGGACACATGTCTCATCCTAAACTGTACATGCCTCCTGGCCAGGTGGGGGTTTGGCTGAGATTTTGCACAAAGCCATGGTTTTATCCTATCATTTGGTAAACTCATTTTAGTTCTAATTAAGCAGTGGCACTGGTTGAAAGCAGTGAACCTGGGTACCACCGATAGAAACTGGTGAACCCTCCTACCCTTGTACACCCATCAAAATTTTAATTAAAGAAATTGGAATGATGAGATTCTCGGTTAGCTTCAGAGTCAAGTCGCTCAAAGTTGTCCGTAACCAGGTACATGGCTAAGTACTTAGATTTGACACTCTCGAGAGGTTTGTACACTTAACCCACAAGACCCAGTAATACTCCCCCGCACACATACTACCCAGACGTGGCATGGCCGGGAGAAGACTGAGACAAGACCTTTTAGAAGTAGTCCCCTGATCCCCTGATGGACCCATACAACCTACCCAATCTACATCTGCTAGTCACGTCGGGCCAGGTTTCCACAACATACTTAGTCAGGACAGAGACATGTGACATGTGGCTGTACAGGGAAGCTTCTAAAACACTGGGCGCCTCCAATCTCTTTAAGCATGGGTGGCTTTCCGCATGCGCACATAAGACATGAGTGAGCCGTTGAAAGGGCTGACTAATGATTGGCACCCCACCATAAAATATCAATTCCAACACCCATGTAGTTCATTAAATTAAGTTGTTTTTCAACCTTCGAAAAAGACACTTTAAAAATCACAAACTTGTTGTGAAGTCATTCATGGAATTACTGTAGGGCTAAGCATTCAAGTCCTACGTTGTCTTCTACTCAACAGTCAGGGATACATGTGACTAACCTGACTGGTTTCTATTGCATAGCATAATACTATATAAGACTACACATGCATACTAAGAAAATACTAAGTGCATAGGAAAATATTGAGACATTTATGTAGTGAACTTGCCTTGGGTACCGTTGCTTGGAACACAGTCATCACAGTCACAAAGGTTGCACTCCGGACAATCTACACATCAAGGTCACACAATCACAATAGGTACAAAGCAAAACAACTATGCTCATGCATGCCATGCAATGCACCATGACCACTTTTTAAAAGTTTCCCAACACACATGAATGTTAGGTTTATGATTTATTTGGTATTTAAAAACAATTTTTATGTCTATTATACCAAAACGATAAATTTATAGTATTAAACAAGTTCTAATCTTCAACACCGAAAACCCTCTGTATGGTATTGTAGTGTTACTCCAGAGGTTTCCAGATACATATCATTTGATCAAAAAGAATGTACAAAACATTTTCTATGATTTAATTATTTCATTTAGGGGTTTTAATTTTTAAATGAAATAGCTTCGCAAAATAGTATGTTTTATTTCATAGATAAATTCTAGACATTTTTTTGAATCCAACGGTATAGCATACGTACTTTTCTGATAATCAGAACATTTTCTATGAATTTTGCAAGTTTAAAAAGTTTTCTGCCTATTTTAAATAAAACACGGGCTGAGTGCATAAGGGCGGTCCATGCGGCGGCGTGCGGTTGGCTACCGCGGCTCTGACGTGGCGGCGTCCGATTGGACGATACCAGTTTGGTACCGAAGAGATCTAGGCCGACGATGTTACGAAGATCCTACGGCCGAGAAGCAACCACGTTGACCAAGGTCAGGTCGTGTCGCCGGCGACCTGGGAGTGGCAGCGCGCGGCGGTGGCGCTATCAGCGGTGGTCCTAGGCGGCGGTACAGTGGGATCTGGGAAGCGCGGAGACTACCTGGCAAAGCGGATGAAGACGCCGAGTCTACTGGTGGCTGCGGTGGGGACGATGGCGGACGGCAGCATCGACGATTCCTCGCCAGAGTTGCGCCCGCGACAGTGGTTCTTCGGTTCCTTCTGCAGGCGGTTGCTCCAGGCCTCCCTAGGCTGAACCGAGTGCATTAGAAGAAGTGCAAGGGAAAGAGGATGCGAGGGGAGTAGGTAAGAGTGTGCGGAGCGGCTTGGACTCACCGGAATCATCACCGGAGTTGCGGTGGCATCGCCATGAAATTTCGGTAGCCTGGCGACCTATATGTGCGCGCTAGCTGAGGAAATAGTAGTGGGGGTTGCGGTGATTTAAAGGCGAGGCACGGGGCATGCCATTGCGGCTCGAGCAGAGTGGGGGAAGTGGGCGAGTGGGGGCTGGCGAGCGGGAGCAAGCTCCGCCTCGCTCGGGTGGAGGTTGGGGACGAACATGGGGTGGGGCCAGCTTTTCAGCGAGGGAGAGGGGAGATGGGCCGTGGTGGGCTTGATTGGGTTGTGCGACACGCGGGCGGTGAGTAGCGAGGAGGCGCAGGGTCGCTAGGGATTCCAGGTGGGCCGGCTCTGTCGGCTGGGTCGGCTCGTTAGGGAGTCTGCCCCCTTTTTTTTGTTCAAAACATTTTTCTTTTAACACATTTCCATTTAGAGCTGATGTATGTCCCAAAATACTTAAATAAAAATATAGAAAAATAAAGGCTGTTAAAATCTGTTTAATGAACAGGTTTAGTCTAGTTTTTTTATGCCAAATGATTTATTTATTTTTTGAAAGAGGAATCTAGGGTTTAGGATATTTTCCCCTAAAGGGAGGTATGGTTTTACCCATTTCTAATGGGGTTTAGAGAATTTATAGTAAAAGATACGCATGCATGTTGATATGCCCAAGGAATGCAATGAGATTCATAAAAATTGAAAAATTGGGATGTTACAGTAATAGACTGGTTTCTGCACCGATTTACCTTCCTCGTCACCTTCCACCACTACCACGACACTTATGACCCAGTTAGTTGCTGCTATGTAGAGCAACATCGGTTCTTTGGATAGTGGCGAGGCTAACACTAGTGCAGAGGCTAGCATCTTTTTTAGCTCATGAAATGCGTCATTCACTTTGGTGTCCATATGAACTTGTTCAAATTTTTCATTAACTGATAGAGAGGCAAATCCTTTTCTCCTAGCCGACATAAAAACCGACTCAATGATGCCAGGCAACCTGTAAACTTCTGGAAATCATTAAGACACTTTGGCAATTCCATTCATTCGATATCTCGGATTTTAGTTGGGTTAGCCTCTATACCTCGGTTGGATACGAGGAAACCGAGTAATTTTCTAGTCGGGACACCGAAGGTCCATTTTTTCGGTTTAAGCTTCATTTGGAACCTTCTTAGGTTCGCGAATGTTTGCCGGATATCATCTAAGAGAGTCCGATTGTCCATGGTCTTTATCACCACATCATCAACATATACTTGGAAATTTTTGCCAATCTGATCGTGCAAACATGATTGCATGCATTTGTGATACTATGCCCCTGCATTCCATAAGCCAACTGGCATAGTTCGATAGCAATAATCCCCATATGGGGTGATAAAAGCAGTCTTTATTTGACCTGCCGGATTTAATGGTATATGGTGGAAACCAGAGTACGCATCTCAAAATGATAAGAGCTCACAACCTGCTGTTGAGTCAATGACTTGATCTACCCTCGGCAGAGGAAACATATTTTTTGGACACGCCTTGTTCAGGTTTGTGTAATCAATACACATACACCACACTGCTGCCACATTCAGGTCATCTTTCTTCTTTTCCACCAGCACCGGATTAGACATCCAATCTGTATAATGTACTTCCATGATAAACCTGGCTACTAAGAGCCGAGCTATCTCATCTCCTATGATTGTTCTTCTATCTTCGGCGAAGCAGCGAAGAGGTTGCTTCACCATCCTAGCATCAGGCCTGACATGCAAAGAGTGCTCAGCTAGCTCTCTTGGCACACCTTGTAGATCCTATGTGGACCAAGCAAAGATTTCCCGATTCTCACAGAGGAAGCTGATGAGCTCGCTTTCCTATTTGTCATTCAAGCCCGCACCAATAGCGACGTTGCTCTCTGGGAACTAGTCATCAACTGGAACTTTCTTAGTGTCTTTTGTTGGTTGGAATGAAACACTGTCATGCTGGCATACTCAGCTGAGCCGATTGAGCTAGTGCCACTGCATCATGGACCCTTTTCTTTTCCTACACGATCACGGGTGATGACCCCATTCGTCCCTGGCAGTTTCATCTTCAGATAGCTTATGCGACAACTTGCCATGAACTTGTATATAGTTGGTCTGCCCAACAGTGCATGGTAACTACTTTCCAGATCCACAACCATGAACTCTAGGTTCTCTATCTGAAAATGTCTCTCGTACCGAATAACACATCTATCCGAACTTTCCCGATTGGCTCTCACGACAAACCCGACACGATGCCATGGAATGTGGCCTTAGTCGCTTGGAGCATGTTTTCCGAGATTCCCAACTTATGCATTGTGTCCTTGTATATACTAATGCCATTATCGATCAGTACATTGGAGAACTTGATGTTTAGACTCGGCCCAACGAATGTCGGATCAAGTACCAGAGCGTATGCTCCAGTACTTGTCATGATCTTTGGCTGATCCTTTATGCTCCATGTGATTTCCTGATCTGACCAGTACATAAACCTCGACACTGTCAGCATAATAGCATTGACCTCCATATGTTGCCTCTAAACACTTTGCCTATCGTTCTGCTTTGTGGTGAACACACAATAGCTCTGATGCTTCTGCCTATTATCATTTCGGCCACCTCGGCCACCATTTTCATAGTTACCCTGATTCTGGTCTTCCACCCTATGTACTTCCCTTCTGTCCCATGTTACTTTGTCATGCATGTTGCATCCATTCACATTACAGGGTTGTATTATTTGCTGGTTTACTTGGATTGGGCGTGTGGAACTTCAAGGTTGATCCAGCATGGCCTCGTAGCTATACCTCGGTCTATCTCTTTTTTCTTGCCATTGCTTTATCTGTTCATTGGTCCATGTTTTCTTGCCATCATTCTTTTGTGTCCACGGTTGGCTAATGTTCTTCTATCGCTGGTTACTCCCGGCATCTGGAAGATCTTGAGTCACTACAGCAACATAGTTCGAGTTATACCGATAATCCGGCCTTTCATCTCTTCACTTGCCCCGGAAATCATTCTGCTGGGATGACCTGGCCCCGTCCCTGTGGTAGTACTCCTCATTTGGCTCAGCCGACATAAGCAGGGGTTGGGTCGGATATCCCAGTGCATATGAATCTGCAATCTTGATTGTCTTGGCCAACGTAGTTGCCATATCCCTCTGTAGCCTCTACCATAGCACACTTGCATGTCGACACCCCTGTGCAAACCAAGCAACTGACTATGACTCGATCACACCTTCACACGAGTGGCGCAATGTGCACCACCGAGTGAAAAACTCTCGGTCGGTCTCATTCGGCCTCTGCTTACACATTGGCAAGTGTTGTGGCCTATTCGGTCTCTTATACATGCTAGTGAAGTTACTGATGAATATTTCCTCGAAATCCAACCAACAGTTGATACTTCCCGGTGGCAGATTATTTAGCGAGACTCTTGCTGGTTCCTCTAGCATCTGAGTCACATATCTCACCGCCCACCTAATATTGCCTTGTATGATGTGCACAACGTTGGCATAGTCAATCAACCAATCTTGTGGCTTGGTGATACCATCATAACTCTTCGCGCAGCTAGCCAACTGAAAGATCGGCATAGGTGGTTCCATCATAATCAGAGGTCAAAAGCATACAAGTCCTGGGGGCCTTGCCCTTCCATTATTTCTGACATATAAATTCTGTCCAGCTTCAATCTTGCATCATTCGTTTGCAAGTTCCTATTCCCAATCTTGATCCCATTGCATTTCCCATCACATGATGATCCGGCCTAGGAAACCCGTAATTGGCCATAGCCGAGTAACCATCATTGTACCTGTTTTGCCCCGGATGAGCATATTGTTGTTGGATAGCTGCCCCTGCATTGATCTTACCGAGGTATATACTATTGTTGTTGTGGGGGATATTGTCCTCTCCTGCCGAGTTATGCCGTCCGGCATTGCCATGCACAACATTTCCTTGATTTCCATTACCTTGGCCAGGGTTAATATGACCACCGTTACCTCGGCTAACCCTTCCTCTCTCAGCATTATCCTGTACTCCTTTGCATTTTGCAGCCACGACTAGGTCATATGGTACCTTATTCTTGTTTCTTCTAGCCGAGGTTACCACCTCTTCTCTCCTAGGGTTCGATGCAGGTGAAGATGCTGCCACCGCTGACTTTGTAGGGGCGCCCCCAGCTAAATGAATCGCGCGGGAACTCCCTACCCTGGACGGGTTAGTCCTGTGTATCTCTTAATTTTGCTGGTTCGTGATGCACCCCAGCTCTATGGCTCTTGCTTGCTTCCTTTCCCGGGCTTCACCGATTAAACCATCTAACTCCGCCGATACTGCATCTGCACGGCCCTGAGGTTCTTTGCCGGGGTGATATACCTCGGTAGCCCTGCTAACATGAGGTTATTGAAAATCTCTTGGCCTAGGCACATATTCCTTATCTATTTCACTCATGAGGTTCTTTCCCCTAATCTTTACACCATCCAGGCGGGTAAGACTAGTGTTAATCTTGTTTGCCTTTGCATACTCATGCAGCATGATGTTCAATGCCTGCTGAGCCGCTGCTACTTTCTTTGCCCCTGTTAACATTTTCTGTAGGGTCTCCTCTCGCTCAGCCTGTGCCTAAGCCGGATCTACTATGGGAGCTATAGGTGTGGTGATACTCTCTATTGCCTGCTGTAGTATGTTTTGTGGCCTTTTCAGGGGTGACCTCTAGTCCTAGGCGACTTGGGAGTCACCTCCCCTTCTTCTACTAGGTCTTTGCTCATGCCCACATCTTGCACCATCATCATCACCTCGATGCTGCTAGCGGCTCGAGCGATATGCGAACCGCAAGCCGCGCCGAGAGGAGGTTCTCCTGCCACAATGACTCACTGCGGGTATACACAGGAGTCATAGATGCTGATGTAGATCTTGTGCACACCGAAGCTGATAAAGAGCCTATTGCACGGATGTGGGTGGTTGTCGATGTTGCGGGCGCTGTCGCGGACAACGTCCAGCGTGCGGAACCACTGCACCAGCCTGGAGACGATGCGGTCTGCAGTGGAGATGAAGTTTCCCGTCTAGATATTGACACTAGCTAGCGCCACTGCTGGCCCCACGGTGGGTGCCAACTGTCGTGCTGTTGTCACGGCAGATGCCATGGGTAGGCCAAAGATGGGGCCAATGAATTCTAGTGGTATCCGGGGAGGGATTGTGCGGTGATTCCGCACACGATGATTTTTATTGTCAAGATCAATTGTGTTTATAGATGCTCCTTGAGTTGTACATAGGAGAGGAAAGAAACGATGATATCCTGACCTCTACTCTCACACTAGGGTTTTTCCTTACCAAAAATGATCGACCCTCTCCTTGGATGCCCTGGCTCACCTTATAAAGGGGTGGCTAGGTTAGACCTAGGGATTACGTGGCCCGAATATGCTAGGAATATGCTTGTCCCAAAGTGGTAACTCAACGCGGTCCTTTCCACTGTCGCCACCCACTGTATGGCAATGGCACAGAGTCCACGCTCGGTGACCATTGATGTTAGTGACTGCCACATCTGTGACGAACTGCTCTATCTCTGCTTCTCTCACTCTTGTCACTAGCGCTTGTCTCTCCCTAGATTCCCTTAGGATAGAGAAAAGCGTTGACCTTGGGATGACTTTCTCCTTCTTGAGCAAGCCATCTCCTGACTTAGCCTTGGTAAAGATAACCCGACCAAGTTGGTACCTAGAAATAGAGTATAGCTCATTCCTCGTGCTGACATAACACATATGTCGGCTGAGTCTTGCCAGTGCTATCTATCTTTGGGAAACCCGGCCATAACCCGGCCGGCCCTTCTATGATTCGGCCAGCTTACTCTTTGACCTGTTTTGTGCCTCTGTGGACCCTGTCCTTTTAACTCAGCTTGATCCTACCTAGGGTCATCCCGCCAATAGGGCCCAATCCATGTCGCGGGAAGTGCAACAAGACTATACGACACACTTTCCCATCCCGTAGAGCTGATGTGCTCGTGCCTGCGCAGTCAAGTGGTTACGGGACTGCCGAGCCATGCCTTGGCTTCCGCGGGAGCCCACATTGACTATGCCTGCTTTGGTTCCTTCAAAATAACTTTCGTGGGGCACGATCATTGCCCTCCCATGATCCGGTGAGGTGGGCAGCAACTGTTCCCCCCTCTTTTTGTTATAAAAGGGAGGGACGACGCGGGGCTATGGCTCATTCTCCACTCCCCCCGCAACTGTTCCTGCCAAATCCCTTGGTAGTGAAGACGATGGCATCGTGCAGATCTGGTGACGACAGTCCTCCTTCACGGGTGGGGGAGATTGCTCCGGCCTTGTCGGAGGGGCCATGGCGCAGGCCTAGGCGCCAATGCTGCCGTGTCTCCTCTAGCAGTGGCACGGATCTCCTACAACCTCAAACCGAGGCCCCTCTATGGCTGCCGGGAAGGAAGCAATGGCTGGGGAGGCCCTCCTAGTCACCGTTCTCCTTCTCCAAGGCGTGGTCGTGGCCCGCCTTCCTAGGGTCATAGCTGACGACACTCACTCCCCTTTACAACTCCTTCAATCTCTCTATCCCAATCCCGGGAGGAATATACAGTGGACTTAGCAGGCTCTGAGTTCATGGTCATCCTAGGCACAGTGTTTAACATCTGGTTGGTGCTTCCCTGTTCCCTGACCGAGGATTTGAATGGTATTCGCACACACGATGTAGAGTTGTGTGAGACCAGCAGGGGCCAACCCGTCTAAGATCTTTAGATGGAGATCGATGTAGAGGGCCACATGTTCCTAAGAAAGGGGTAGCCTTCATTCATAGACTGGTATGAGCTATGGGCCAGCCACGTGCTGAAATTGCGCTACCGTGGTGGGGGCCGGCTCATAGGAAATGTCTTTGACGAAACCATGTGCTGCTGTAGATACCGTCCCTACTCTCCTGGCAATAGGGGGTCGAGCGGGCACCCCTCCTGATGAAGAGGACGCCAAGGAGTCCACTAGGCAATGTGACGCCGCTGGGAACGGTCGGGTTTCTTCTGGTATTATTAATATTTCCCAAATAAGCGATTTACATTGTTTTTTACTCCTTTTCTCCTTACTACAACTGCTTCAAGAATTGTGTCTATTGTATCCATCATTTGTCCCGATCCTGGTGAAAACAGACATAAAATGTGCACGGGAACACCTTAAAATACCAAGATCCTACATCTACAATGCAAAATAACAATACAAAACATGATCCAAATATGCACTCATCAACTTCCCCAAGCTTAGACTCTTGCTCGTCCCGAGAAAGTTTAGCTTGATGGATCTAATCCTCGTATTCATGAAGCTGAGTCAATAAAATAAATGAGGCGGTTGCAGCATGTGTTTATCATATAGATATATAGGAATAAGTTCATGAATAGTACCTTACTGGAACCATCTGAATAGTATTAGCAGGCTTCCACACCTTAGTGATTAATAGTTCATGAAAGATGAATCTCAACATAATATAAAAGTATATGGTTCAACCGAATGAGTTAGAGAGGTAGTCCCAAGTGTTTTAGGATTAACATATTCACTTGGGATTCAAAATCTCAAAAGTGTCTCTTTGTCATACTACAATATAGTGGTGTATGCCTATTTGCTCTTTGCACATCCGCTCCTTTCCTTCTTTTTTTTGTTTTGTTTTGTTTATATGCTCACACTTTTGTTTAAGTGTCGTGCAAAGAAGATAGCCATACATTCCACTTCATGTAGGAATTCAAAGTTTAACAATATCAATTATCAAATTCCAATTGTATATGAAGCATCTTCATGACTTGAATATTCTACCTCGACTTGTTATCACTCTATTTTTTATAGCATTCTTTATTTTCCTTTGTTCAAGGTTTTCTTTTTCAACTCAATAGGTTAGATAATTTTTCTTTCTTTGTAAATCAAACCATGTACTTACAACATATTGACCAAATTATCTCAAGTGCATGTAAAATTATACTAAATCATCAAGTGCATGTAAAATTATACTCAATCCATTCATATATCCAATAAGACAAACATAAATTCAAGATTGCTCATATATAATAATAAACTCAGAATTTCATAAAAGGGATCGACTATTCCTGAAGATAGATTACAAGGTCTTAAAGATCTCCCCAAGCTTGGAATCAAGCTAGGCGGGATCAAATAATCCCTTACGATTATTTGATACCGTGATTATTGTAGATCACTGTGGCGCCATGGCACGTGGTACCTTATCTTCACGGGCCAGCCTGAGACGTAGGGATTGATTGACTGCATCTAGTTCTTTAACACGTAGCTTGTGGAAAAGATTATTCCTCTCCAGCACATTCACTTGTTCTTTAATGAACTCATTGTTATCCTGAAGGGTTTTCAGCTCCTTAAGACTCATAGAAAATTCTACTTCGGTTGTCTACTTGATATCTTCATCAAGTTTGTCAAGATAAAGTCATGGAAACCAAACATGTTTGGGTGTCCCTGACGTCTCCATGTCCATCTCTTCAATCTTCTGCTCGAGGGCCTTCAAATCCCTCTTCCGACACCCATGGTCGGTGTCTAGGAACTCCAAAGGGATAGCCTTGATCTCCTTGCCTTGCTTGCTATTGCTCCCGATCTCCATAGGAGTTTGTCTCCTTGACTTTCGTCCCTTGGTTTGCGTGTTCTCGAATATGAGGAAGAGATAGATTGGTTCCTGAAGATTACGATTAGAGCGAGAGAAAATGGCAGTATATAAGGGTGTTAGAGGCCGGTAAAACTCGTGAGAAACACCAAATTGTCGCCCAACAAAATAATCTTAACGAACCAGGGAAAGAAATCATGGATTAGGAGGAGTCATGCTGCGTATCGACCAACTATATGGATGAGGCTCGTATAGCTCTAGCCGTATAGTTGGTTCTGGGTAGCTATTTCCAAATATATCGAGTCCAGGTCGGTTAAGTGATGACTCGGAACCGACAATAACATTTTTTTATATCATAAATGAAAAGGAAAATGAAAAACTTGCGGTAGTTTAACAACCAAATATATGGCCAGCTCTGGCCGTATAGTTGTGACCGTATAGATACAGACACCAAAAAATTAAAAGTGCCTGAGAGTTTAACGACCAACTATATGGCCAGAATTATTTCATCCGGTCGTATAGTTATGCCCGTATAGTTCCAGACATCGAAAATAATTTCAGAAAGAAGATATAGAGAGTTTAACGACCAACTATACGGCGTGAGCTTCCTCTCCGGTCGTGAAAAGAAATCAAGGAATTCAAAGGCAGAATTTTTAGGAGTAAAATGTGTGAAAAGAAATCACTTATTGGAGTAAGAACATTTACCTTGATCTTACCGTTTACTTATTCAGGGATGAAAAACTTCTCTAACAACAAAGACTTCTTCTCTTTTGAAGGAATTGATCTTAGTTCATATAATAATTCTCGTAAACAAAAATCATCAGGACTAAAGTTCCTCTCAATAAGATTGGTGTCTTGCTGAGCAAACATGGATACTACATTCAACATTTTTATTTCCTGCCTCTGCATAATCTTCAACTCAAATTCTTGAAGTGAAAGAATCCAATGGATCAGTCTTGGCTTATGGTCTTTCCTTTCAAGGAGTTCTTTTAATCTAGCACGATCCGTATGAACTCTTACTTTTGCATCAACTAAATAAGAACGAAATTTATGACAAGAGAAAAATACAACAAGAAGTTCCTTTTCCTTCCTAGGATAATTCTTTTGAGCACCATTAAGAGTTCTACTAGCATGATTGATAATATTAAATCTGCGACCAATGTGTTGTCCTAGAGTTACTCCTACAACATCATCACTAGCTTCACATATTAAGTCAAAAGTCATATCCCAGATAGGAGGTTTAATAATAGGAGCCCAGGATAAAGCATTCATGAGATTATAAAAGGCAATAAGACATTTATCATCAAAATTAAATCTTACTCCCTTTTGCAGGAGGTTAGTTAAAGGTTTAGATATTCCAGAGAAATTTCTAATGAACCTTCTATAAAAACCCACATGACCAAGGAAACTTCTTATACCCTTAATATCTCTCGGTTGTGGTATTCTCTCTATGGCCTCAACCTTAGCTCTATCCACTTCAATTCCCTTACCTGATACCTTATGTCCGAGGACTATATCTTCTTTGACCATGGAACTTCTCCCAGTTTAGAACAAGATTGGTTTCTTCACAACGCTGCAAAACTCTTTTGAGATTATCCAAGCAACTAGTAAATGAAGTTCCATAGACAGAAAAGTCATCCATAGATACTTCCATTATCAGTTCTTTAAAATCCACAAAAATAGCAGTCATGAATCTTTGAAAAGTAGCTGGAGCATTGCATAAACCAAAAGGCATACATCGGTAAGCATGTAAACCATAAGGACTAATGAAAGTTGTTTTAAGTTGGTCATCCGGATGAACAGCTATTTGAGAAAACCAGAGTATCCATCCAAGTATCAAAAATGAGTGTGGTTTGCTAACCTTTCTAAAGTTTTATCTACGAATGGTGAAGGATAATCATCTTTCCTAGTTTCTTTATTAAATTTCCTGAAGTCTATGCATATCCTATGCCCAACAATAGTTCTAGTAGGTATCAATTCATTGTTTTCATTAGGAACAACAGTAAAACCGCCTTTCTTAAGGACACAATGAACATGACTTACCCATTAACGTTCTTTAACAGGATAGATTATACCTACATCCAGTAGGCGTACAATTTCTTTTCTTACCATTTCCTTCATTTTAGGCTTCAATCTTCTATTAAATTCTACAACTGGTTTAGCACCTTCTTCCATGAATACTCGATGGACGGTTATCATGGGACTAATGCCCTTCAAATCGTCCATTGAGTACCCAAAGGCCTTGCGATGCTCCTTGAGTATTTTCATGAGTTCTTCTTCTTATCCTAGAAGTTTAGCACTAATAATAACAGGAAATTTATTTGTATCATCTAAAAACCTGTATTTAAGATTATCTGGAAGAGTCTTCAACTCCGGGGGTGGTAATTCCACGCCCCCTCTCTTTTCTGGCTATTCAAAAGCCTCATTAGTTGGAGGCTCTATAATGGGAAGTGAATCGAGTTCATCTTCTAGTTCTTCTAGGGACTTGTCCTCCATAACTATTTCTTCATAATTTGAGTCTTCATTTATTTCTTCTTCTTGATTGCTAAAGAAAAGAGCTGTCATTTCATCAATAGTCTCCTCTACCTCTTCTTCTTGTATTTGTGGATGCCTATCTTTAAATTTGGAAAAGTGGAATTCCTTTTGTACTCCACCAAGCTTAAGAGACACAATCTCCTTTTTGAAATCAACATGGGCACCTATATGACTCAAAAAATTCGTTCCAAATATAATTGGGCAAAGAGTGTTAGCTGGAATATCAATAACTACAAAATCGATAGGAAAGTTTTTGTTGCCAATTGTGACAACTGTATCTTGAGCTACTCCCATTGGAATTCTAAGATTTTATTGGCTAACATAATTGACATATCAGTATTTTCAATTGTAGACGGTTCTATTTCTTATTTTATTTCTAAATAGAAATCATAATATATAAGATTAACTTCGGTGCCAAGATCACATAAACCATAATGAGAGGTTTCTTTAAATATGCAGGGAAGAATAGGCTTACCCACATCTTTTACCTTTGTCTTACCTTAAAACAATACGGAAGTCTCTTCATCAAGTTCAACTATGTTTCAATCCGTGTACATAGCCATAATTCCTTCCTTGGTTACCTCTTCATCTTTGGTTTCTTCCATATGTTCCACGACCTCCGGCATACTTTCCTCTTCTTTCTTTTCTTCTGCTGCTTTGACCTATTCATATTAAAAAATAAGCTTCTGTGTAGTGTTAGGGAAAGGTATCTCATATGTTCGTTCTAGGGAGGCCAGTGTTGCTTTAACTTCTCTTTTCATCTCAGGTTCGTGTGGTGGATCATACTTGACTAAACCTTCTTTTGGAGCTTTGATATGTTCTGTAAAAAGCTTTAACAACTTGCAACACAAGATCTGAATCCAAATAAAGTTCTTTAGATAATTCTTTAACATGGCCTTTTTTATTATAGTCATGAATGCAATCATGTTCTATTTCTATGACTCCTTCACTTCCTAAACCAAAATTCGATGAAACTCTATGATCACAAATTCTATTAAGTAGAGCCCAAGCTTTAGTTATTGGAAATTTCATAAAGGCTCCTTCCGCGAAAGAGTCTAGTTCAATTTTATTAGGTTCAATTAAACCGCCATAAAAGACATGCGATAAATAACATTTGGAAAAGTGGAATTCCTTTTCTGCTCCCCCAAGCTTAAGAGACACAATCTCCTTTTTGAAATCAACATGGGCACCTATATGACTCAAAAAGTTCATTCCAAATATAATTGGGCAAAGAGTGTCTGCTGGCATATCAATAACTACAAAATCGATAAGAAAGTTTTTGTTGCCAATTGTGACAGTTGCATCTTGAACTATTCCCATTGGAACTCTAAGATTTTTATTGGCTAACATAATTGTCATATCAGTATTTTCAATTGTAGCCGGTTCTATTTCTTCTTTTCTTTCTAAATAGAAATCATAAGATATAACATTAACTTTGGTGCCAAGATCACATAAACCATAATGAGTGGTTTCTTTCAATATGCAGGGAGGAATAGGCTTAACCACATCTTTTACCTTTTTCTTACCTTCAAACAATACGGAAGTCTCTTCATCAAGTTCAACTATGTTTCAATGCGTGTACATATCCATGATTACTTCCTTGGTTACCTCTTCATCTTTGGTTTCTTCGAGATGTTCCACGACCTCGGCATACTTTCCTCTTCTTTCTTTTCTTGTGCTTCTTTGACCTGTCATATTAAAAAATATGCTTCTGTGTAGTGTTAGGGAAAGGTATCTCATATGTTGGTTCTAGGGAGGCCAGTGTTGCTTTAACTTCTATTTTCATCTTAGGTTCGGGTGGTGGATCATAATTGACCAAACCTTCTTTTGGAGCTTTGATATGTTCTGTAAAAAGATTTAACAACTTGGAACACAAGATCTGAATCCAAATAAAGTTCTTTAGATAATTATTTAACATGGCCTTTTTTTTATTATAGTCATGATGCAATCATGTTCTATTTCTACGCCTCCTTCACTTCCTAGACCAAAATTCCATCAAACTCTATGATCGCAAATTCTATTAAGTAGAGGCAAAGCTTTAGTTATTGCAAGATTCATAAAGGCTCCTTCCGCAAAAGAGTCTTGTTCAATTTTATTAGGTTCAATTAAATCGCCATACAAGATATGCAATAAACACCATTCGGGCAATTCATGATGAGGACATAGGTGAAGTAAATTTTTAATCCTGATATAAGCCCTTACTAGTCCTTCATTAGAATGGTTCTTCTAAGTCATTATAAGACGCCTGATTCCAAAGGATTTTGATAATTAAATTTGGAAAAGTGGAATTCCTTTTCTGCTCCCCCAAGCTTAAGAGACACAATCTCCTTTTTGAAATCAACATGGGCACCTATATGACTCAAAAAGTTCATTCCAAATATAATTGGGCAAAGAGTGTCTGCTGGCATATCAATAACTACAAAATCGATAAGAAAGTTTTTGTTGCCAATTGTGACAGTTGCATCTTGAACTATTCCCATTGGAACTCTAAGATTTTTATTGGCTAACATAATTGTCATATCAGTATTTTCAATTGTAGCCGGTTCTATTTCTTCTCTTCTTTCTAAATAGAAATCATAAGATATAACATTAACTTTGGTGCCAAGATCACATAAACCATAATGAGTGGTTTCTTTCAATATGCAGGGAGGAATAGGCTTAACCACATCTTTTACCTTTTTCTTACCTTCAAACAATACAGAAGTCTCTTCATCAAGTTCAACTATGTTTCAATGCGTGTACATAGCCATGATTACTTCCTTGGTTACCTCTTCATCTTTGGTTTCTTCGAGATGTTCCACGACCTCCGGCATACTTTCCTCTTCTTTCTTTTCTTGTGCTGCTTTGACCTGTCATATTAAAAAATATGCTTCTGTGTAGTGTTAGGGAAAGGTATCTCATATGTTGGTTCTAGGGAGGCCAGTGTTGCTTTAACTTCTCTTTTCATCTTAGGTTCGGGTGGTGGATCATAATTGACCAAACCTTCTTTTGGAGCTTTGATATGTTCTTTAAAATGATTTAACAACTTGGAACACAAGATCTGAATCCAAATAAAGTTCTTTAGATAATTATTTAACATGGCCTTTTTTTATTATAGTCATGAATGCAATCATGTTCTATTTCTACGCCTCCTTCACTTCCTAGACCAAAATTCCATCAAACTCTATGATCGCAAATTCTATTAAGTAGAGGCAAAGCTTTAGTTATTGAAAGATTCATAAAGGCTCCTTCCGCAAAAGAGTCTTGTTCAATTTTATTAGGTTCAATTAAATCGCCATACAAGATATGCAATAAATACCATTCGGGCAATTCATGATGAGGACATAGGTGAAGTAAAATTTTAAACCTGATATAAGCCCTTACTAGTCCTTCATTAGAATGGTTCTTCTAAGTCATTATAAGACGCCTGATTCCAAAAGATTTTGATAATTAAATTTGGAAAAGTGGAATTCCTTTTCTGCTCCCCCAAGCTTAAGAGACACAATCTCCTTTTTCAAATCAACATGGGCACTAATATGACTCAAAAAGTTCCTTCCAAATATATTTGGGCAAAGAGTGTCAGCTAGTATATCAATAACTACAAAATCAATAGGAAATTTTTTGTTGCCAATTGTGATAGTTGCATCTTGAACTACTCCCATTGGAATTATAAGATTTTTATTGGCTAACATAATTGCCATATCAGTATTTCCAATTTTAGCTGGTTCTATTTCTTCTTTTATTTCTAAATAGAAATCATAAGATATAACATTAACTTCAGTGCTAAGATCACGTAAACCATAATGAGAGGTTTCTTTAAATATGCAGGGAAGAATAGGCTTTCCCACATCTTTTACCTTTGTCTTACCTTCAAACCATACAGAAGTCTCTTCATCAAGTTCAACTATCTTCCAATGCGTGTGCATAGCCATAATTGCTTCCTTGGTTACCTCTTCATCTTTGGTTTCTTCCAGATGTTCCACGACCTCTGGCATACTTTCCTATTCTTTCTTTTCTTGTGCTTCTTTAACCTTTTCACATTCAAAAATATGCTTATGTGTAGTGTTAGGGAAAGGTATCTCATATGTTTGTTCTACGGAGGCTAGTGTTGCTTTAACTTCTCTTTTCATCTCAGGTTCGAGTGGTGGATCATACTTGACCAAACCTTCTTTTGGAGGTTTGGTATGTTCTGTAAAAAGCATTAACAACTTGCAACACAAGATCTGAATCCAAATAAAGTTCTTTAGATAATTCTTTAACATGGCCTTTTTTTATTATAGTCATGAATGCAATCATGTTCTATTTCTATGCATCCTTCACTTCCTAGACCAAAATTCCATGAAACTCTATGATCACGAATTCTATTAAGTAGAGCCCAAGATTTAGTTCTAGGAAGATTCATAGAGGATCCTTCCGCGAAAGAGTCTAGTTCAATTTTATTAGGTTCCATTAAACCGCGATAAATGATATGCAATAAATACCATTCGGGCAATTCACGATGAGGACATATGCAAAGTAAATCTTTAAACCTGATATAATCGCTTACTAGTCCTTCATTAGAATGGTTCTTCCAAGTCATTATAAGATGCCTGATTCCAAAAGATTTTGATAATTAAATTTGGAAAAGTGGAATTCCTTTTCTGCTTCCCCAAGCTTAAGAGACACAATCTCCTTTTTGAAATCAACATGGGCGCCTATATGACTCAAAAACTTCCTTCCAAATATAATTGGGCAAGGAGTGTCTGCTGGCATATCAATAACTACAAAATCGATGGGAAAGTTTTTGTTGCCAATTGTGATAGTTGCATCATGAACTACTCCCATTGGAACTCTAATATTTTTATTGCCTAACATAATTGTCATATCAGTATTTTCAATTGTAGCTGGTTCTATTTCTTCTTTTATTTCTAAATAGAAATCATAAGATATAACATTAACTTCGGTGCCAAGGTCACATAAACCATAATGAGAGGTTTCTTTAAATATGCAGGGAAGAATAGGCTTACCCACATCTTTTACCTTTGTCTTACCTTCAAACAATACAGAAGTCTCTTCATCAAGTTCAACTATGTTTCAATGCGCGTACATAGCCATAATTGCTTCATTGGTTACCTCTTCATCTTTAGTTTCTTCCAGATGTTCCATGACCTCCGGCATACTTTCCTCTTCTTTCTTTTCTTGTGCTGCTTTGACCTGTTCATATTCAAAAATATTCTTTTGTGTAGTGTTAGGGAAAGGTATCTCATATGTTGGTTCTATGGAGGCCAGTTTTGCTTTAACTTCTCTTTTCACCTCAGGTTCGGGTGGTGGATCATACTTGACCAAACCTTCTTTTGGAGCTTTGATATGTTCTGTAAAAAGCATTAACAACTTGCAACACCCAAGATCTGAATCCAAATAAAGTTCTTTAGACAATTTTTTAACATGGACTTTTTTATTATAGTCATGAATGCAATCATGTTCTATTTCTATGCCTCCTTCACTTCCTAGACCAAAATTTGATGAAACTCTATGATCTCCAATTCTATTAAGTAGATCCCAAGCTTTAGTTATAGGAAGATTCATAGAGGCTCCTTCCGCGAAAGAGTCTACTTCAATTTTATTAGGTTCAATTAAACCGCCATAAGAGATATGCAATAAATACCATTCGGGTAATTCATGGCGAGGACATAGGCAAAGTAAATCTTTAAACCTGATATAAGCCCTTACTAGTCCTTCATTAGAATGGTTCTTCCAAGTCATTATAAGATGCCTCATTCCAAAAGATTTGGATAACTAATTTGGAAAAGTAGAACTCCTGTTCTGCTCCCCCAACCTTAAGCGACACAATCTCCTTTTTGAAATCAACATGGGCACCTATATGACTCAAGAAGTTCCCTCCAAATATAATTGGGCAAAGAGTGTCAACTGGCATATCAATAACTACAAAATCAATAGGAAAGTTTTTGTTGGCAATTGTGACATTTGCATCTTGAACTACTCCCATTGGAATTCTAAGATTTTTATTGGCTAACATAATTGTCATATCAGTATTTTCAATTATTGCCGGTTCTATTTCTTCTTTTATTTCTAAATAGAAATCATAAGATATAACATTAACTTTGGTGCTAAGATCACATAAACCATAATGAGATGTTTCTTTAAATATGCAGGGAAGAATAGGCTTACCCACATATTTTACCTTTGTCTTACCTTCAAACAATACAGAAGTCCCTTCATCAAATTCAACTATCTTTCAATGCGTGTACATATTCATAATTGCTTCCTTGGTTACCTCTTCATCTTTGGTTTCTTCAAGATGTTCCACGACCTCAAGCATACTTTCCTCTTCTTTCTTTTCTTGTGCTGCTTTAACCTGTTCATATTCAATGATATGCTTCTATGAAGTGTTAGGGAAGGTATCTCATATGTTGGTTCTAGGGAGGCCAGTGTTGCTTTAACTTCTCTTTTCATCTCAGGTTCGGGTGGTGGATCATACTTGACCAAACCTTCTTTTGGAGCTTTGATATGTTCTGTAAAAGCTTTAACAACTTGCAACACAAGATCTGAATCCAAATAAAGTTCTTTAGATAATTCTTTAACATGGCCTTTTTTATTATAATCATGAATGCAATCATGTTCTATTTCTACGCCTCCTTCACTTCCTAGACCAAAATTCCATGAAACTCTATGATCACGAATTATATTAAGTAGAGCCGAAGCTTTAGTTATAGGAAGATTCATACAGGCTCATTCCGCGCAAGAGTCTAGTTCAATTTTATTAGGTTCAATTAAACAGCCATAAAAGATATGCAATAAATACCATTCGGGCAATTCATGATTAGAACATAGGCAACGTAAATTTTTAAACCTGATATAAGACCTTACTAGAACTTCATTAGAATGGTTCTTCCAAGTCATTATAAGATGCCTGATTCCAAAAGATTTTGATAACTAATTTGGAAAAGTAGAACTCTTTTTTTGCTCCCCCAAGCTTAAGAGACACAATCTCCTTTTTGAAATCAACACGGGCACCTATATGACTCAAAAAGTTCCTTCCAAATATAATTGGGCAAATAGTGTCAGCTGGCATATCAATAACTACAAAATCAATAGGAAAGTTTTTGTTGCCAATTGTGACAGTTGCATCCTGAACTACTCCCATTGGAATTCTAAGATTTTTATTGGCTAACATAATTGTCATATCAGTATTTTCAATTATAGATGGTTGTATTTCTTCTTTTATTTCTAAATAGAAATCATAAGATATAACATTAACTTCGGTGCTAAGATCACATAAACCATAATGAGAGGTTTCTTTAAATATGCAGGGAAAAATAGGCTTACCCACATCTTTTACCTTTGTCTTACCTTCAAATAATACAGAAGTCCCTTCATCAAGTTCAACTATCTTTCAATGCGTGTACATAGCCATATTTGCTTCCTTGGTTACGTCATCATTTTTGGTTTCTTCCAGATGTTCCACGACCTCTGGCATACTTTCCTCTTGTTTCTTTTCTTGTGCTACTTTAACCTGTTCATATTCAATAATATGCTTCTATGCAGTGTTAGGGAAAGGTATCTCGGATGTTTGTTCTAGGGAGGCCAGTGTTCCTTTAACTTCTATTTTCATCTCAGGTTCGGGTGGTGGATCATACTTGACCAAACCTTTTTTGGAGTTTTGATATGTTCTGTAAAAAGCTTTAACAACTTGCAACACAAGATCTGAATCCAAATAAAGTTCTTTAGATAATTCTTTAACATGGCCTTTTTTATTATAGTCATGAATGTAATCATGTTCTATTTCTACGCCTCCTTCACTTCCTAGACCAAAATTCCATGAAACTCTATGATCATGAATTCTATTAAGTAAAGCCCAAGCTTTGGTTATAGGAAGATACATAAAGCTCCTTCTATGAAATAGTCTAGTTCAATTAGACCGCCATAAAAGATATGCAATAAATACCATTCGGGCAATTCATGATGAGGGCATGGGCGAAGTAAATCTTTAAACATGATATAAGCCCTTACTAGTCCTTCATTACAATGGTTCTTCCAAGTCATTATAAGACGCCTGATTCCAAAATATTTTGATAATGGATAATATTTTGCTAGAAATTCACAAGCTAGATTATCCCAAGTAGTAGTGGCTTCTGGAGGTAAAGGTTTATACCATGAGAGAGCTATGCTAGTCAAAGTCCGACTAAAAAGTTTAACCCTTACCTCATCAGCAGTATATCCTGTCAATTGAAAAGTGCCACATATATCTTTGAAACATACAATATGATCATATGGATTAGGATCTTCTTCATTTGTAGTAAATTGTTTCTTGTGTAGAATACCAAGTAATAGAGGATTTATTTCAAACCACAGGGAGTAGGAATCTAAATTCTAATAACTCTTGAAATAAATATTACACTAGTAATGCTAAATAAAGTTCTAAGTAACAAGATGAAATGTGAGTATTGTGTAAAAAGGTATTCTTGGGTTTTTGGTATGGGAGCAATAATAAGTAAAGTAAAACAATTGAATATAGAAAGTAAGTATTGCGTATGTAAGAAAGATTGAAACTGCAATAGGGAAAAGGCGTTCTTAGGGAGTAGCGGATACACCACTAGCATTATAAGGAGCTAAGGCAAAGATTATTATCATGAACATTCTCAACTATGTATGTGTGGGAGGAACTCCGTATTTGGACAAATAGGCAGCAACCGTTGCTCACATCGTCTTCATAACCACAATAGTCAGCAATCGACATCAAGCGATTTACTGCGCTATTAAGGGACATAATCCCGTAGGACGTATCCCATGGCATGGATAGTGTTCCGTGAGTTTCCTCGGTTTCCCAAGATGATACGTAAGGAGTGCCAACAGCTTTATAGTCACTTTAAGTGCTAACAGACCTTTGTCTACCAACAAGTAGTTCCCTCCATCAAGTCCCCATGAGAGGCAAATATTGAGAGGTCGACTTCTCTCAACATCAAGATGAAGACAATCTAACACATGGTCATAGCGATGAATATCATAATAAACTTTATCTTATTTCAATCTCATACTAGGGTTTCTCCATCTCCCCGAGAACTAATGATCTACTCAGACATGGAGGCAATCAACATCATGGCAATAACAATGGAATCTATCATAGATGAATAGTACTTGTATAAATCCACAACAAGTACGGAAATTACAACAAGATCTAGAAAAGATGTAGATGGGATGGATGGAGATGGTGGTGATGCAGCGGTGGATGATGAAGATCGATGCCTTAGCCTCCCGGATCTGCGCAGGGAGAAGATGGATCCCCGGTGGACGAGTTCCCCTCTAGATCCCTTCTAGAGGTGAGGTTTCTATGATTTCTGGGTGTTCTGTATGTCGTCTTCCTGATCCAGTTGCACGGGGTGAAACTATTTGAGGAGGCGGTGGCGGCGCCAACTATACAGCAGCAACTATACGGCCAGAAATTTATCCCCGCCTATAGTTGGTCGTTAAACCATATCTCTCCCTTGATTGCTTCAGGTTTTCTTCTGGTATTATTAATATTTCCGAAATAAGTGATTTACGTTGTTTTTGATTCCTTTTCTCCTCAGTACCACTGCTTCAAGAATTGTGTCCATTGTATCCATCATCTGTCCTCATCCTAATGAAAACAGACATAAAATGTGCGCGGGAGCGCCGTAAAATACCAAGATCCTACATCTATAATGCAAAATAACAATATAAAACGTGATGCAAATATGCACTCATGACCCACACCCTTCCGTCGAGTTCTTCTATGTGTCGGTTGCTGCATTTCACATTTTTCAAATGTAATGCCAATTGTCTATCATTAGTATATTTACCTTTGCATTGTGTTATTCACTCTTTTCTTTGTTGTGTCGTGCTCATGGCTACCCATGATTCACCTGTCTGTTGCCGCCTCGGCACCTCCGTGGGGCCCGTGCGGGCATCGTTCATCGTCTTAGAAACCTTGATGCCATTCTCTTAAGCCCAGCCTTGCGATTGTCTCATGCCTTGCTCGCAGGGACAACCACCCCTGGTTGCTGCTATCCGGCGGTGAGCCTTTCACCCTTGTCGAGACCTTGCCCTGGCCTCATCTTTCTTATCCATCCGCTTCTCATCCTGAAACACGACGAACACACCTTGCGGTAGCTTACCCATGCCTCAATTTAAAACAAGGTGTCTTGCACTTGATCAGGGCGCACGACGTTGCCAACTCGGAGGCCTGACGTGGGAGGTGTGTCTTCGCGATCTACTGCTCATCGGCAATGCCTAGAGAACAACGCTCATACCTCAGAGCGGATCATGAAAGTACGATGTTTCCACACCTGACAGTCTCGTTACCCACGCGTGACCTTGAGAAAATCCAAAGGAATGCAAAATACCGAAAAGGCTCGGCAAATGAAAATGGGCGGATGAACGAGAGCAACGGGATTTCCATTCCAAAACGGGGGCAGCCCCTGGGTTACAAGAAGTTTACACATAGGCAGGCTAGGTCAGATATGCTAGTATTCATCGCATTTTCCGGGAGTACTACACTCACTCGCGGGCTTTAAGGTTTTCCAGGAGAACCACGCATGCTCCCGGACTTTCATTTTTTGGGGGAACCTCCACTCACACCCGGTCTTTAAGGTTTTTATGAGAGTACCATGTCCACTCCCTGGATTTCATTTGCCGGTGGAAGCTCCTGCGAAACGGCACACCTCAAGTATGCTCGCCCTCGTCAACTACGGGGTGGGGCAGTGACGGCAGTGGTGGTGGCGCAGTTGCGCTTGGCCCTGGACGTGGGTCGGCACCTGCGACGGTAGTCGCGCGCCATGCATGAGGCTCTGCATCTAAGCCCCCAGTCATGGGAAGGCCGTGTGAGCGAGTTCATGCAGCGGGCGAGTCTACCGTAGCAGGTCCAGTCCCAGTGCCAGCACCTCTCCTCAGCGCCATGGCTAGTGATAGCATGGTCGATGTCGATGTTGAACTCGAAGATGAAGCACATGTTGGTGACGATGACAGTGACGACAACGAAGCTCACGAATCTTGTTCACGATGAGGAATATTGCCAAAGCCGAAAACGTGAGCGCCCCCCTACCTGGCGTGCCAAATGTCGTGTCTCGCCTACGCTGATATCGGGGATATTGGACACCCCCTATGTGTTTGGTAGTGGGCACGAAGGCGTTCCATCCTTAGCATCAGCGAATGAACCTACTGATACGATCTTATAGCACACATAGAGCACACACAGGCATTTTTTACCTAGGTTCGGGCTGCTCTTCGGTAACAGCCCTACGTCCTGCTTTGGTGGATTATCTCAGGTGGATCAAGGTACAAGAAGATAATCTCTATGGTGCCGGAGGGATGCTTTATCTCTAGCTTCTACACTCCCTGGGCTTGCCCTTTCTTTATTTCCTCGCTTCCCATCTTTCTCCCTCTAACTCAGGACTCCAACATTCCTGGCCTAGATCCCTTCCAAGACCTCTCCCAATGACCTCTCCACTTGGCTACTAAGAAGCCGTCTAAACCTCTCTCCTTCCCAAAACCCTCCTTCTTAACCTCTATGCCTCCAAAAATCCTCTTCCGACTCTTGACCAAGTGCCTCCTTTTATACACCAAGGGGTCACCAGAGGGCCAGCGTGGAGCACCATCCGGGGCATTCCCGGGCTCAATCGCGGGGTGTTACGCGGTCTTTGGGTAGATAAGTAGCGCATGTGGCCAATGGATGGCCAGGGGCGATGCTCAGATGCACTCGATGGCCAAGTGACACCTCAGGTTCCAAGCTATCACTCCTGTCGGTGGCGTGCTATATTGGACTGCAGCGCCATGATGATGTCCAGCAATGCTAACGCATTGCTGGTTCCCAAGGTTGCACCAGACACGCCTTGTCACACATTTGACCCTGGTTCCCGGGCTGCACCTGGCCAGGGAGGGGTGTTGTCGTGGTCCTTCCATGACTTGGTCGAGGCCGCTCCTCGGCCTCGCTGCCTCCAACAGTGCCCTCGCCCTCCTTCTGGGGCACCCCCAGTAGAAGGGACAGGACCGCCTTGTGCTCATCTTGTCCTTTCCTCGTTGTCCGTGCTCGGTTGGCAGATCGAGGTGCATCTTGTAGCATTTTTCTCACCCATAGGCACCTACAACATAGCTGACACTTAGTCTCCATAGGCTCAGCACGACAAAACCATACCTGCTTGGAGCACACGGTGCTCGTATCCTCGCGATGACCTTACTGGCCAAACCACACATCTATTGGGTCGCTGACCGGTGGGTCCTGGCCCACACGATGAGGCACAATGCGAGGGACACCCGATCCCATTACGCCGACATTAGGAAAGTATCTTCCGCATTCCATGTTGCACTATTGTGGCAGAAGCTGCATCACAGAATCCACTAGATTGTGTGTGGTCATGTCAATCAATGTGGTTTAGGAAAAGAACAGATGCAATAACTCTAGTGGATCAATGTGGTTTAGGAAAATAACACATGCAATGACTCTAGGGGATTAATGTGGTTTAGGAAAAGAACACATGCAATGACTCTAGGGATTCCATGTGTCAAACCATGGTCATAGAGACCAAAAACACTTAGGCAAGCAACTTCCACATTGCATGTTACACCAATGTGGCTGAAGTCGCATCACAGAATCCACTAGAGTGTGTGTGTTCATGTGTATCAATGTGGTTTAGGAAACGAACACATGCAATGACTCTAGTGGATCAATGTGGTTTATGAAAACAACACATGTAGTGACTCTAGGAGATCAATGTGTCAATCCATGGATATAGAGACCAAAAACACATAGGAAAGCAGCTTCCACATTGCATGTTGCACCAGGGTGGCAGAAGTTGCATCACAGAATCCATTGGAGTGTGTGTGGTCATGTGGATCAACGTGGTTTAGGAAAATAACACATGCAATGAATCTAGTGGATCAATGTGGTTTAGGAAAAGAACACATGCAATGACTCTAGTGGATCAATGTGGTTTAGGAAAACATCACATGCAATGACTCTAGGGATCAATGTGTCAAACCATGGTCACAGATAGAAAAAACACATAGGAAAGCAGCTTCCACATTGCGTGTTTCACTAGTATGGCAGAAGTTGCATCAAAGAAACCACTAGAGTGTGTGTGGTCATGTGGATCAATGTGGATTCGGAAAAGAACACATGCAATGACTATAGTGGATCAATGTGGTTTAGGAAAAGAACACATGCAATAACTCTAGGGGATAAATGTGGTTTAGGAAAAGAACACATGCAATGACTCTAGGGACTCCATGTGTCAAACCATGGTCATAGAGACCAAAAACACATAGGAAAGCAGCTTCCACATTGCATGTTGCACTAGTGTGGCACAAGTTGGATCACAAAATCCACTGGAGTTTGTGTGGTCAAGTGGATCAATGTGGTTTAGAAAATGAACATATGAAATGACTCTAGTGGATCAATGTTGTTTAGGAAAAGGACACATGCAATGACTCTAGTGGATCAATGTGGTTTAGGAAAAGAACACATGTAATTACACCAGGGGATCAATGTGTCAAACCATGGTCACAAAGGCCAAAAACACATAGGAAAGAAGCTTCAACATTGCATGTTGCACCAGTATGGAAGAAGTTGCATCATAAAATCCACTGGAGTGTGTGTGTTCATGTGGATCAATGTGGTTTACGAAAAGAACACATATAACGACTCTAGTGGATCAATGTGGTTTAGGAAAAAAACACATGTAATTAATCTAGGGGATCAATATGGTTTACGAAAATAACACATGCAATGACTCAAGGGCATAAATGTGTCAAACCATGGTCATAGAGACAAAAAACACATAGGAAAGAAGCTTCCACATTGCATTTTGCACCAATGTGGCATATTTTCTTCATAGAATCCACTGGAGTGTGTGTGGTCATGTGCATAAATGTGGTTTAGGCAAATAAACATGCAATGAATCTAGTGAATCAATGTGGTTTAGGAAAATAACACATATAATGACTTTAGTGGATCAATGTGGTTTAGGAAAAGAACACATGAAATGACTCTAAGGGATCAATGTGTCAAACCATGGTCACAGAGACGAAAATACGATTGTAAAGCATCTTCCACATTGCATGTTGCACCAATATGGGAGAAGTTGCATCATTGAATCCACTAGAGTCTGTGCAATCATGTGGATCAATGTGGTTTATGAAAAGAACACATGCAACGACTCTAGTGGATCAAATTTAGTTTAGGAAAAGAATGCATGCAACTACTCTAGTGGATCAATGTGGATTCGGAAAAGAACACATGCAATGATTCTAGGGGATCAATGTGTCAAACCATGGTCACAGAGACCAAAAACATATACGAATGCAGCTTCCACATTGCATGTTGCACTAGTATGGCAGAAGTTGCATCACCGAAACCACTGGAGTGTGTGTGGTCATGTAGATCAATGTGGTTTAGGAAAAGGACACATGCCATGACTCTAGTGCATCAATGTGTTTTAGGAAAAGAACACATGCAATGACTCTAGGGGATCAATGTGGTTTAGGGAAACAACACATGCAATGACTCTAGCGATTCCATGTGTCAAACCATGGTCATAGAGACCAAAAACAATTAGGGAAGTAGTTTCCACATTGCATGTTGCACTAGTGTGGCAGAACTAGCATCACATAATCCACTTGAGTGTGTGTGGTCATGTGGATCAATGTGTTTTAGGAAATTACACATGCAACGACTCTAGTGGATCAATGTGGTTTAGGAAAATAACACATGCAATGACTCTCGGGACTCCATGTGCTTTATGAAAATAACGCATGCAATGACTCTAGGGACTACATGTGTCAAACCATGGTCAAAGAGCCCAAAACCACACAGGTAAGATGCTTCCACATTGCATGTTACACTAGTGTGGTAGAAGATGCATCACCGAATCGACTGGAGTGTGTGTGATCATGCAAATAAATGTGGTTTAGGAAAAGAACACATGCAATGACTCTAGGGACTCCATGTGTCAAACAATGGTCACAAAGACCAAAAACACATAGGAAAGCAGCTTCCACATTGCATGTTGCACTAGCGTGGCACAAGTTGTATCACAGAATCCACTGGAGTGTGTGTCATCGTGTGGATCAATGTGGTTTAGGAAGAGAACACATGCAATGACTCTAGTAGATCAAAGTGGTTTAGGAAAAGATAACATACAATGACTCTACGAGCTACCTGTGTCAACCGATGGTCACACAGACCAAAAACACATAGGAATGCAGCTTCCACATTGCTTGTTGCACTAGTGTGGCAGAAGTTCTATCACAAAATCCACTAGAGTGTGTGTGTGGTCAAGTGGATAAATATTGTTTAGGAAAAGAACACAAGAAATGACTCTAGGGGATCAATATGTCAAACCATGGTAATAAAGACCAAAAACACATAGTAAAGCACCTTTCACATTGCATGTTGCATCAGTGTGGCAGAAGTTGCATCACACAATCCACTGGAGTGTGTTTCGTCATGTGGATCAATGTGAATTACGAAAATAACACATGCAATGACTCTAGAGGATCAATGTGGTTTGGGAAAAGAACACATGCAATGACTCTAGGGGATCAATGTGGCAAACAATGGTCACATAGACCAAAAACACATCGGAAAGCAGCTTCGACATTGCATGTTCCACTAGTATGGCAGAAGTTGCATCACAGACTCCACTGGAGTGTGTGTGGTCATGTGAATCAATGTGGTTTAGGAAAAGAACACATGCAATGACTCTAGTGGATCAATGTGGTTCAGGAAAAGAACACATGCATTGACTCTAGCGGATCAATGTGGTTTAGGAAAATAACACATGCAATGACTCTGGGGACTCCATGTGTCAAACCAAGGTCAAAATACCAAAAACACTTAGGAAAGCAGCTTCGACATTGCATGTTTCACTAGTGTGGCAGAAGTTGCATCACAGAAAGCACTAGAGTGTGCATGGCCATGTGGATGACTGTTGTTTAGGAAAATAACACATGCAATGACACTAGTGGATCAATGTTGTTTAGGAAAAGAACACATGTAGTTACTCTAGGGGATCAATGTGTCAAACCATGGTCACAGAGGCCAAAACACACATAGGAAAACATCTTCCACATTGCATGTTGCACCAGTATGGAAGAAGTTACATCATAGAATCCACTAGAGTGTGTGTGTTCATGTGTATCAATGTGGTTTACCAAAATAAGACATGTAATAAATCTAGTGGATCAATGTGGTTTAGTAAAAGAACACATGCAATTACTCTAGGGGATCAATGTTTTCAGAAAAAGAACACATGCAATGACTCTAGGGCGTCAATGTGTCAAACCATGGTCATAGAGACAAAAAAACACATAGGAAAGAAGCTTCCACATTGCATGTTGCAGCAATGTGGCATAACTTGCATCACGGAATCCACTGGAGCGTGGGTGGTCATGTGGATAAATGTGGTTTAGGAAAATAGCACATGAAATGACGCTAGTGAATCAGTGTGGTTTCGGAAAAGAACACATATTATGACTTTAATGGATCAATATAGTTTGGGAAAAGAACACATGAAATGACTCTAGGGGATCAATGTGTCAAACCATGGTCACAGAGACGAAAAAGAACATAGGAAAGCAGCTTCCACATCGCATGTAGCACAAGTATGGAAGAAGTTGCGTCATAGAATCCACTGGAGTGTGTGTAATCATGTGGATCAATGTGGTTTACGAAAAGAACACATGCAATGACTCTAGTGGATCAATGTGGTTTATAAAAAGAACACATGCAATGACTCTTGTGGATCAATGTGGATCAGGAAAAGAAAACATGCAATGAGTCTACGGGATCAATGTGTCCAACCATGGTCATAGAGACCAAAAACATATGGGAAATCAGCTTCCACATTACATGTTGCACCAGTATGGTAGAAGTTGCATCACAGAAACCACTGGAGTCTGTCTAGTGATGTGGATCAATGTGGTTTAGGAAAAGAACACATGAAATGACTCTAGTGCATCAATATTGTTTAGGAAAATAACACATGCAATGACTCTAGTGGATCAATGTGGTTTAGGAAAAGAACACATGTAAATACTCTAGGGGATCAATGTGTCAAACCATGGTCACATAGACGAAAAACACATAGGAAAGCAGCTTCCACATTGCATGTTGCACCGGTATGGCAGAAGTTGCATCATTGAATCCACTCGAGTGTGTGTAATCATGTGGATCAATGTGGTTTAAGAAAAGAACACACGCAATGACTCTAGTGGATCAATGTGGTTTAGCAAAAGAACACATGCAATGACTCTAGTGGATCAATGTGGATCAGGAAAAGAACACATGCAATGACTCTAGTGGATCAGGAAAAGAACACATGCAATGAGTCTAGGGGATGAATGTGTCGAACCATGGTACAGAGACTAAAAACATATAGCAAAGGAGCATCCACATTGCATGTTGCACCAGTATGGCAGAAGTTGCATCACAAAAACCATTGGAGTCTATGTAGTCATGTCACTACAAGAATCTGGGCGGTTCATGACGATCCGATATCATCGTGGATGAGGGAAAAAATGTCACAGATGGCCATCCGCGATGAATTCTATGATGAAAAAATAGGTCACGGACCTAACGTCATAATTCAATCCTTGAAGTTTTTTCTGTCTGAAAATGTCACGGCCTGTCCGTGACATTCCTCCAATTTCGTCGCGACAAACTGGACCGGCCCGACCTAGGCCCAGTCTGTCATGACATTTTTATTTTGTCATGAATGATGCCACGTGGCGGATGGCACCGCGAACTGCCATCAGCAACGTTTGCTAATGTCATTGTTCGCCGTCTACGCTGTCATCTACTTCCTGACGTTTTTTTTCCGTCACGGCCTGATTCTGCTAGCGCCGTTTGCGGACATCATCCTTTCATTTGCTTATGTCATCCTTCCCATTTCGTCGTGTTGGTGGAGACGAATTTCATTTTCATCACGGCAATAAGTTGGCCCGCTTACGCGTGGCTGATCGTCAGGGTGACATGTGGACCAATAGGAAGGAAACACGTGGTCCATCTGTATCACGAATCATGTACCAACGAGATTTGGATGCGTATCTCCAATGCATGACGAACTCAATTTGTCAGGGTAGAAAAGATGATGTTCCTGTTTCGTCGAAGATGTTGACGAGTGAAAGTGCACCACATAGGCGTTTATCGGTGACGGAAATATTTTCATCAACTAAAAAAGCATGACGTTTTCATTTACGTCGGAGAAGAGTGCTGGAAATTTTGCTAGATTGCACCGTCCAGATCAAAATGACAGAAATTGCAGGGCACATGTTTCAGGGGACATAAATAGGTTCGCACATAAGTTTCCAACAAAACAAAGAAAAGAGCCTAACAAGCTTTGAGTCACACCACCAGTTCACTTACGCATTATAGCTTCAAGTTGCTGAAGTGATGCATTTATAAGGTCTGTGAAGTTCACAATTGCTTTCCGCGCTTCATTCTTTGCTTCTATCTCCTTCAGCAATGCTGCAATGCGTCTAGTCTGTGCCTCATTCGCTGCTCTCTCAGCCAAAAGCTGTGCTTCAAGGAGAGAGATGGTTGATCTTGAAGCCTAGATGCTTTCATCAGTGGAAGCAAGGGGTTGATCCTCAATGCCATCTTCTGCAGCAGATGGCGCCACCGTGCTTCCAATGGGTGCCTGGCAGTTATAGAAGCAAACATTAGAAAACTAGCAAGAAAATTCCAAGCACATCTTCATGGAAAAATAGGGTATTGAATTATACGAAGATGACAAAGATGGACCTGGTATAGCTTCTTCCACATTCCTGCGCTTCCTTTAGGGCTTCTGCCTTGCCATCTGGTATCTTCGTCTGCAACCCCACAACAGCACTACATAGTATCACATTCCCTGCTCTCTGAGCCCCGAGTTGCGCTTCAAGGAGAGTCTTTGCTGGTCTTGAAGAATGGATGTTGATGTCCTATGATAGCGCATAGTGCACCGTGTTGGTGGAAGGAGGTTGCTCAGCCTTAGTGATATCTTCTGTACCATTAGGTGCCATCTTGCTTTCCTTGGTTGCCTATTGAGTTTTAGGAATGGAATCAAACATTAGAAAAATAGCCAACAAATTACAAATGATCATACTCATTTCAGAGAAAAATATGGCATTGAAATTTTGGAAGATGAGAAAGATGAAAAGTATTCTAGAGGGTTGTTTGCCTATTTAGGAATGGAACACAAGTCACTGTGATAGGGTTGTCTATTTCTTGTTTGCATGTTTATTAGACAATGGGCCTACACAAAGAGAGAGCATAGAGTATAAGAGGCAGTCCTGGTTAAACACAAACAGGGGGAAGTTGAGTAGACAAGACTTGACCTAGTTCCTGGGGTCAGTCCAAGAATCAACAAGCTTGCACCACTCTGCATTGTTCATGTGTTCAATAGGAGAAATCCTTGTTACTTCATTTAGTGGGAGGGGGTCAAAAAACTACTTCTTCAGGAGATGCCTTTGAATTCTTGCGTTCCTCATTAACTGCTGGTTGCAAGCAACCTGCACATCTGGGTGTGATGCATCCAGGACAACCTTTTGCTGAAATAAAACATTGTGCATCAGCCTCTGCTTGAATAGTAATGAGAAGAAAAGGGCACTTGAGTCACATAACATACGGAAACTCTATCGTAGAACTCTGCTCTGACATTCGGCCTCTCCTTGTACTCTTTCCAGCGGCGGAAGATAGGCATACCAGTCCTGACTATTTTTGCACACTCAGTGGCAAACTTGGAAGCAATAGTTCTTCCTGGAGGAATGGCAAATGGAAGCTTTCCTCCTTTGGACACGTTCTCAAGCTGTGTCCCCATGTTTTTTCCCTCAAGACAATTTGAGGATCATCATGTTTAATAGTATCTTCAGAAGGATGATGGCCAAAATCATCTACAAACATATAATGTGGAGTTAGTGTTCTACCATATAATAAGTGCCATTCAAACAATATAATGTGCTTTCCTTGGGGAGTTGGTTGCTTGCCTGGGGCAGCTGTCTGCTCATCTTGGACTGCTATCTTCCTGCCATGGAGTGCTGCCATCTCGATTTGGGCTGCTACCTTCTCTCCTCAAGCATCAGGATCTGCAGGACTCTAAGTTTCTTGCGAAGAGGTCGCAACACTTGGTGGCCTTGGTGGGCGCCGTGGAGAACTTGGAGGTGGAAATACTTCTGGCGGATTCCCCTTGGACCTGGTATGTCTTGTACTTTCTATCGAGGCAGCCATGCTAAACGAGACGCGCTTCCGAGAAGCTGATCCACCACCAGCAGCCATCCTTGTCATGACGACAGGTTTCTTGTTATATTTCCTCTTCTCAGTCTACATAATTCAAAGGTAGTCAATTCAGGATAATAAAAAGCACAACTTATATGGAAAATTAAGTAACCAAATAATTACACACAAGATGAGTAGGCAAGTAAGGGGACAACCTCCAGCTCATCCCCCCTCCTCTTCAGGATAATAGTCAGATCCAGAGCCTTAATCCTTGCTATTTTTAGGGGAGAATTCAGTGGGAGATGGATAAACAAAGGGCCTAAGACCCATTTTTTGCATCCTCTCATTGTTTCCCGCGATGTTTTCCAACCGTCTTTCTTCCATGGGATGCAATTGTGGTTCTACCATGAATTAACAACGCTTTAGTAAGCTACAAAAATATAACCTATGTCTTATGGTATTGATTGTTCTATACTAATCATAATGTCCAACAGACCACTATGAGGAACTTCTACTCTGAATCTCATATCACAAGACTAACGATGAAGCAGCCAAAGCAAAGCAAGAGACAAGACGATGAACAAGATGGAAAATTCACCAATTGGTTGGAGTAATATGCAGAATGGGACAATAAAACATAAGCAGGATAAGTAGCAATAGTGCAATTAAATAGGAAACATAACCTACTATACTGATTATTGTATAGAACTCATCATGTGACAGCTCACTATGATCAATTTCTACTATGATCATCAGGAATATGATGAAGTAGCCAAACTAATACAAAAAGGCAATATGATGCAACCTTTATCACACGCAAACAGATCATAAGCCGAAATAGTATACACGAAGTTAAAGAGGATAATCATAATAAAACATAAGCAGGATAAGCAACTATCCTGCAAATAAACAAAATATAACTTATGGTGTTGATTGTTCTATAGTAATCATCATGTAATCGAGTCCACTATGAGCAAATTATACCCTGATCAAAACACATAAGATGAAGCAGCGAAACCAATGGAACAACAAAGATAATGCAAACTTTATCTGTATGTAAATTGATAATAAGTCGAATACTCTGAATCTCACTTTTCAATTGGTTGGTTGGTTGCACTAATAAGCAGTACAGGACAATTCAACATCAGAAGGATAAGCATCTTTCATGCAATTAAAATAGCAATTAAACAAGTCATGACATATTATCTTGATTGTTCAATAGTAATCATCAATTAAAATAGACTACTATGAAGAATTTATACTCTGCTCATCAGACATGTCATGAAGCAGTCAAACTGATGCAACAGACAGGATAATGCAACCCTGATCACAAGACTTGTAAAATCACAAGCAATTTCACAGGGAGAACAAGTAAGAGAGAATAACTGCAACAAAAAAGGTAAATTGGTGGCACGAACAGGATAATGAACAACATTTCTCAGGCAAAGTAAAAAACATGAGAATCGAGGATGAGCGTGTTTCCTTGCCTGTAGGCCGTAGGGCCTTTTTGATACCGCATTTCTTGAAGTGACCCGGGGCACGTGGCATCGATCTGGACGGCGAGGTAGCAGACCTCGTCGACGAGGTGGATGGGCCTTGTTAGTGTGGTCACGGGCCTTGTCAGCGCAGTGGACGGCGAGCTGGACGGCGAGCTAGATGGGGAGATGGAAGGCAAGCTGGCCGACTTTGCGAGTGAAGTGTATAGCGAGGTGGTAGAAAAGGTCAGCCGGCTATCGGCGAGGTGGACTACCGGTGAGGTCGACGGACGGGGTGGAAAACCGGGACGGTGAGGAGGGGCTAAGGTTTGTTCTAGGGTGACGGAGAGGTTACTACTGGAAGGACGGACGGAGATGAGGGGATTAAAGGCATACGGCGGAGGGACGGACAGTGGCGAGGGGAAAAGAGGGAGGATGGCGGGGAGGACGGCAAGAAGGGCAAGGGGAAAAGGGGGAGGGTGGCGGCACCGAGGGCGGTGGGGAAATTTGGATCTATCTCATTTCAGCAAGGGGATAAAAAGGGTTTGTAATAGATTACGTAAATGACCTTTGTATGAATGCTTGGGTGGCGCTGTGCGGGTGGGCTCAAATGTAATTGCAGCTCGAGAAATTTTTACACAAACTGGAAATTCGGGTGTAGAAACTCCCCGCGCTGGCGCCAAATTTCGCGTGGGTCGGAGGATGTGACCTGGAAATGTTGGGTTGGTGTCCTGGCCATTGGATGCACGATGGAGGGTTCAAACAAATTAACCATATTTTAGAAAGTCTTCACTAAAAAGAGCCTTGGTGAAGAAAACTATAAATTATTGATGAATAAATCTTGAAAAAAAGCAATAATGTGGACTACTAGTTTATATTCTGGCTTGTATAATGATCTCAAGAGAGGTAAGTATTTTGGATAATATATTCAAATTTATAGATAAGATTCAAAATGTGGTTTATTTTGAACAATTGATTTCTCTAGATTAGGGTTGAACAATGATGGACTTTTATCCTTATTTTGGTTAGATTTAGGTCATAGCAACACATATGGTATATATAAAATTAGTTTGAGCCCAAAGAAGTTGGATCACTACACATAGTAAAATACATATATAGGAAAAGTAAAGAAGCTTCCACATATATCCATGTGAATAACTAGAGTATAGTGGATATATCAATGTGGTTAGAACACATGCATGACTCTAGGGGCCGGGGGTCCATGTGTGTCAAGACTAAATTAAATTAAACATCATCATATAGGAAATAATAAATAACCAGCTTTCAATTCCATGTTGCACCTGTTGCACCAGTGTGACAGAAGTGTTAAGTTGCATCACATAATCCACTGGAGTTAGATATCAATGTGTTGTATATATTATTGGAAAAGAACAAATGCAATGATGTGTGGTCATCATCATGTGTGGTCTATCAACAATGACTCTAATGGCCATATCAATAATGTGGGTTTGGAAAAGGATACATCATTTGCAAAATGTGACTCTAGGAGAGATCCATGGTCGTCATAGAGACCAAGAACGACACATGGGAATTAATTAATAAAGGAGCTTCCATACATTGCATGCATGCATGGTTGCACCAGTGTGACAGTACAAGTTGTGCATCATCGATATCATAGAAGAAATAATCCACTTGAGTATATATACATGTGGGGTCATGTGTACATGTAGCTAGCTAGAGATATATCATTGTGGTTTTGGAAAAGAACAATGTATGCAATGTGGTCATGTGGGATCAGTGGCTCAGGTGGATATATATCAGCGTGTACTAGTAAAAGAACACACACATCGATCATGCAATGTCTCTAGGGGATATATCCATGTGTCAAATTAAACCATGCATGGTCATACAGAGCAAAACACATAGGAATTAAAGCAACATATTGCATGTTGCACCAATATGACAGAATGAAGTTGCATCACAGAATCCACTAGTGTGTGGTAGATATACCAATTAACAATGTGGTTTTGGAAAATATAACACATGCAATGTGGTCATGTATGTGCATCAATGACATCTATCTACTAGTAGCTAGTGTGGATATCAATGTGGTTTAGGAAAAAGAACACATGTGCAATAATGACACTAGGGGTTCCATATGTGTACAACCACATGCATGGTCACATTGCATGCATGTTGCACCAGTATACAACCACAACCACATGCATGTTGCAACAGTGTACAACCACAACCAATATAGGAAAAGGACAGCTTCCACACACATTGCATGCATGTTGCACCAGTGTGACATAAGTTGCATCATCCAGAGTTATATATGTGTGGTCATCATGTAGATATATGTCAAAATGTGGTATATTGTTGTAAAAGAACACACATGCATGCAATGTGGTCATCTCATGTGGATCTATCAACAATAGTGCAATATATGCAGGGAAAAGAACACACATGCATGCAATATGACTCTAGGAGATCAGATCCATATATATATGGTTATAGAGACCAAAAACACATAGGTTAAATAAAGGAGATCTTCCACACATTGCATGCATGCAGTGTGCAGAATTATTATTAGTTGTGCATCATTAGATAATCCACTTGAGTAGTACATGCACTGTGTGGTCATGCATATGTGTGGAGATATCATTGTGGTAGGTTTTGGAAGAGAACAATGTACATATTTGCAAATGTGGTCACAAATCATCATGGATGTGGATCTATCAATGACTCTAGTGACCATAACAATGTGGGTTAGGAAAAAGAACACATGCATGCAATATGACCCCCTATAGGAGATATATATATTCCATATTGGACATAGATACCAAACAACACATAGGAATTAAATAAAGGAGCTTCCACATTGCATGCATGCATGCATGGACCAGTGTGACAAAATTTGTGCACATCATCACATAATCCTTGATTATATGCATGTGTGTCTGGTCATCCATATATATGTAGAGATATATATATATCATCATCTTGTGTTGCTTTGGGAAAGAACAATGTACATATATATGCAATGTGTGGTAATGTGATGGGATCAGTGGCTCTAGTGTATATATATATCAGTGCATAACACACATCATGTCTCTAGGGGAGGATCCATGTGTATTAAACCATGCATGGTCACATGCATATATAGACCAAAACACAGGAAAGCAACATATTTGCATGTTGCACCAGTCTGACAGAAGTTGCATCACAAAATCGACTAGTGTGTGGTAGATATACGAATTAACAATGTGGTTTTGGAAAAGAGAACACATGAAATGTGGTCATGTATGTGGATCAATGACATCTAGTTACTAGTAGCTAGTGTGGATATCAATGTGGTTTATGAAAAAGAACACATATGCAATAATGACTCTAGGGGTTCCATGTGTACATCCACATGTATGGTCACAAAGACCAATATAGGAAAAGCACTGCTGCTTACACACACATTGCATGCATCATGTTGCACCAGTGTGACATAAGTTGCATCATCTAGAGTTATATATGTGTGGTCTCATCATGTAGATACATGTCAAAATGTGGTATATTGTTGGAAAAGAACACACATGCATGCAATGTGGTCATCTCATGTGGATCTATCAACAATAATGCAATATATGCATGGAAAAGAACACACATGCATGAAATATGACTCTAGGAGATCAGATACATATATGGTCATTGACACCAAAATAACATAGGTTAAATAAAGGAGAGCTTCCACACATTGCATGCATGCAGTGTGACAGAATTATTATTAGTTGTGCATCATCAGATAATCCACTTGAGTAGTATATGCATTGTGTGGTCATGCATATGTGTAGAGATATCATTATGGTAGGTTTTGGAAGAACAATGTACATACATGCAAATGTGGTCACAAATCATCATGGATATGTGGATCTATCAATGACTCTGGTGACCATATCAATGTGGGTTAGGAAAAAGAACACATGCATGTAATATGATCCCCTATAGGAGATACATATATATATTCCATATTATTGGTCATAGAAACCAAACAACACATAGGAATTAAATAAAGGAGGTTCCACATTGCATGCATGCATGCATGCATTGATGTCTACGCACTTCTATTCTTGTAGAAAGTTGTTGGGCCTCCAAGTGCAGAGGTTTGTAGAACAGCAGCAAGTTTTCCCTTAAGTGGATCACCCAAGGTTTATCGAACTCAGGGAGGAAGTGGTCAAAGGTATCCCCTCTCAAGCAACCCTGCAATCAAGATACAAGAAGTCTCTTGTGTCCCCAACACACCCAATACACTTGTCAGGTGTATAGGTGCACTAGTTCAGCGAAGAGATAGTGAAATACAAGTGGTATAGATAATTATAAGTGGTAACGGTGAGAGAAAATTCTTTAATGGCGTGGAAGAGACTAAAGGCAAACTGAAATAAAGATGGAAGCAAGCAAACATGTAACAGATCTAGTAGCAAACGGTGTTTCAATGCTAAGAAACAAGGCCTAGAGATCATACTTTCACTAGTGAACACTCTGATATAGATATATTATCTTCATGATACTACTCTTAACTACTCTCCGGTTGGACACTCTAATCGATGGTAGGGCTATAACAGCACACCTCAAAGTAAGCCTTTCCCATCTACATAACCCCACACTGTCACCTTGAGCACTAGAAGAGTCCAACAAACACCACAATTTCATGAAGACATCCAACTCCAAATATAACTCATAACAACTATTTGTAATCTCTAGCCTAAGTGCCACCATGGTGTGCACGCTGTCACTTTCACACACATGGGGAGAGCAGAGATCTATTAAAGCACTTTAGTAGCAAGGTAGATCTATAGATTACAAGCTCATGATCATTTGATCATGCATAGAAAGAGAGATGAACACATAGCTACCGGTAGAACCCTTAGCCTCGAGAGAGAACTACTCCCTCCTCATCATGGGAATCAGCAATGGTGATGGAGATGGTGGTGGAGATTGATGGACATGGCTCCAGGGGCACTTCCCCGTCCCGGTAGGGTGCCGGAATAGAGACTTTCTGTCCCCGAATCTCCCCGTCCCGGTAGGGTGCCGCGGAACTTTTCGTGGATTTCTGATTGACCACTTAGGGTTTTCGTCCCGAGGGTAATATATAGGCGGAACGAGAGGCCGAGGGGGTGCCGGGAGCGGCCACACCACCCCCTGGCACGGGTCAGGCCTAGCCGCGCGGCCAGGTGGTGTGGTGCCCCTGGCCCCTCTCCGTCTCGTATTCTGGCACTTGATGACATCCGAAAAATAGGCACTTTGGCTTTTGTCCCGTCCAATTCCGAGAATATTCATTCTCTGACTTTCCTGGAACCAAAAACTGCAGAAAACAGGCAGCTGGCACTGTGGTTCTTGTTAATAGGTTAGTCCAAGAAATCATAAGAAAAGTACTCCAAAGTGTGGACAAAACATAAGAAAGTAGATAAAACCAAGCATGGAACATCAAAAACTATAGATACATTTGCAATGTATTAACATCCCCAAGCTTAACTCCTGCTCGTCCTCGAGTAGGTATGTGATAAAAAGAAAGAATAATTTTTGAGGTGACATGCACCATCAAAGACTTGATCAAAGTATTTGCAAAACATTCAAAGCTGGGATCATAGTACTTCAATCATAACATGAAAGACAAGGTTCTAGCAATAAGACAAAGAAACTATGATGCAACATGAAAAAGCACAAACAAAAGATTCATGAATAACAATGCTTTGCAAGACGTTTGTTTGTTTCACATAAAGAAAACATAGCATAATAGTATTCAGCTTGTCCCTCATAGAGTAGCAAACATAAATGCATAGGACACCTTCAAAGTTCATAAGAGTGACTAGATACAAATAGTTTAAAACAAGCAGTATCAAAGCTATGCATCAATCAACAAGTCTTGGGATAATACACATAGAACTAAGAATGGCCACTAAGCTCTCAAAGCAGGTGCATAAAGGTAGAAGGTGGAGACTCAATATTATGGTGGAAGAAAGGCCTTTTTATAAATGGAAGTAGGGATTCAAGTCTCATAAAGAGCTTCCAAAAATTATGGTACTTATAGCTTTCAGCTCTCATTGCCCCTATCATAAGCATCTTGAAGTGATTAAGGTTAAAGTTAACAACTATGGTGTACATGCTTGACGAAGTACAAGTCAGAAATCTCATGTCCCTTGTATACGAGGGCCGCTCCTCATGCTACTCAAGTTTAGTCACCAGTAAGTTCTTGTCATTGTAAATATATGTGTATCATAGATAACCGCCAACGGGGTACCCCTTGCCCGATGATACAAAAGAATCCCCAAATCAAAATGACAAGGCAAGTAGACAACGAGCATCTCAACAATCTTCTTATTTACCATGTGAATATGGTGCTTTTTTCTCTCTTCCCTCTTTTCATAGTATCTTTTTTCCTTTTTCTCCTTTGTTCTCAATATGGGACTCTTTTTTTATAACAATAATGCTTCATAGACAACTCATTATGGTTACGCTGTAGGTTTCCACCATGTCAGCATGGATTAGACCAGCGGCCCAGGCGTTTCTCTAACACATATACATAACTCCATGGACTTACAAGCTCCCCTTTCATTTCACACAGACGACATCCATATACAAAAGAGTATGATATCAACTAGGTACAAGTACCAAGTGGAATGTTGAAAGCGTTCCCCATGACATCATGGTTCTGCTAATTCCCAACAAATAAGTGCAAGCATATACAACATAGACGACACAATGGTTCAAGTTTATTAAGGGCAATAAAAGTAAAGTGTGCCATCAAGTTCGTGAGAGCTTTAATCACTAGTTTTCTCATAACAAGTTTAATTTGGAAGGTAAAAAAAAGCATGAATATACTTGGAATAGCATAAGCTAATAGGTAGGTATGGTGGACTCTTTGGAATAACTTGGTTTAGGGAGTTGGATGCATGAGTGGAACTCATACTTGGTTGTGGAGGCTAGCAAAAGACTGGGAGCGACAAACTAAGAGAGCAAAAATGGCCATAATCATGCAGAGCGACAAAACATCATTGATCAAAGCATAAAGTGATACTACAAGTTGAAAACTAAAGGATCATAACTACTATGGTGACTTGAGATAGTCATAAGATGGTGTGAACATGCGCCAAGTCAACCCAAATAAAGCACCAAAGGAGAATACCACAATACTATGCTTTAATTTGCTAAAACAACGCATGATTCATCCAAGGCACATTAAGCAATCTCAATTGTTTATAACAAGTCATGCTACAGCAAAGAATACTAAGCATAAAGCAAAAACAATATCAAGCATGGCATGACAAAGCATAGGCCACAGTCAAAAACAAGCTCTTTTTACCACATAAGCATGAACTGTCCTACTCTTTTCCAATCCAAACCAAACTATTTGCAAACCAATGTATGAAAGAGGGGGTCCAACCAATTTATTCAGAAAACTAAGAAAACCAAGAAAATGAAAAACCAAAACAAAAACGAAAAAGAAGACACTCCAAGAACAACACAACTGTGCATGAAACAATAAAAATGAAGTGTTTGGAAGAAACCTGAGATTTTTATTGATGAAGAAGGGGATGCCTTGGGAATCCCCAAGCTTTTATGCTTGTACTTCATGGATATTTCTTGGGGTGACACGCGTGGCATCCCCAAGCTTGAGCTTTAGTCCATCCTTCATCTCATTACTCATTCCTTCCGTACACCTGAAATTTTTCCTTCATACAAAACTTCACACAATCTTTATTAGCAACATTAGTGCACTAAAGATAACAAGTCTTAAGGTTCAGTTCCAACACCAAATAAACTTCCATTAGAACACTAGCTACTGAAGCACTTCCCTCAAAAATATCAATTCCCCAAAAGAACTCAAAGAGGAACCAACAAGAAGCAAATGCAGAAAATGGCAGAAATCTGTCAAAACAGACCAGCAGGTAAAGACGAATTTTTTCGAAGACCTTCTATTGCTCAAATCAAAAAGTGTTGAACTAACGAAAGTTAGATAACAAACCGGGGCAGAAGAAAAAAAATTCACACCTCAAAAAGACGTTCAGAGATTTTACACAAATTTTTACGGTGAAGCACAAAAATCTGTTTCGGGACAGCAACTTTCCCAATCATTACTTCTCTCTCGTTAGAGGTTACTCTTGGGACAAAAAGCAAATAAAAAGGATAAGGAGCGGTTATTACAGAGGTAATAACTTCCAAGACTCATCTAAAACTTTTAGGTTATCTCCCAATAAGTACTTTTCTTTAATGCCTTTAAGTTAGGCTTGATAGTTTGAGAAGATGCTCACATAAGAAATATGAATTGAAGTAAAAGAGAGCATCAAGAAGCAAATTCAAAACACATTTAAGTCTAACCCACTTCCTATGCATAGGAATCTTGTAAGAAAAAGGCCATGAAAGCACAAAGCAACAAGCATAGGAAAGAAAAACAAGTGCAACTTCAAGACTTTCAACATAACAGGGGAAACATAATATTATTGAGATGCATAAAACCATGTTTCCCTCTCTCATAATAAATTTCAGTAGCATCATGAATAAAATTAACAATATAACTATCACATAAAACATTCTTATCATGAGCCACATGCATATAATCATTATTACTCTCCCTATAAGCATAGTCATTCTTATTAATCGTAGTGGGAGCAAATTCAACAAAATAGCTATCATTATTATTCTCATCACCATAATCATCAAATATAGGAGGCATATTGTAATCATAATTAATTTTCTCCTCAATAGTAGATGCACTGAAAATATCATATTCATCATTGTAATCATCATATATTGGAGGTTTGGTATCATCAAAGTAAATTTTCTCCTCCATGCTTGGGGGAATAAAAATATCATGCTCATCAAAACTAGCTTCCCCAAGCTTAGACTTTTCCATAGCATTAGCAATAACGGTGTCCAAAGAATTCATACTAACAACATTGCTATTAGCTTGCAAATAAAGTTCCATGGGTTTTTTAATTTTCTCTTCAAACACTTCATGTCCTAACTCAAGATAAATACTATAAAGCTCTCTAATTTTGTTGTTGTTTTCCATTAAGCCTAACTAGTGCAAACAAGAAAAAAAAAGACAAAATTGCAGAATCTAAAGGAAATAACTTCGATCACTCACACCAGAGGATGTGAGTACCTTTTACCTTACCTCCCCGGTAATGGCGCCAGAAAATAGGCGTTTGCCGTGGGAGGTTCTTCATCTCTAATCCTCCGGTGTGAATACCTTGTACCTTACCTCCCCGGCAACGGCGCCAGAAAATAGCTTGATGTCTACGCACTTCTTTCTTGTAGACAGTTGTTGGGCCTCCAAGTGCAGAGGTTTGTAGAACAGCAGCAAGTTTTCCCTTAAGTGGATCACCCAAGGTTTATCGAACTCAGGGAGGAAGTGGTCAAAGGTATCCCCTCTCAAGCAACCCTGTAATCAAGATACAAGAAGTCTCTTGTGTCCCCAACACACCCAATACACTTGTCAAGTGTATAGGTGTACTAGTTCGGCGAAGAGATAGTGAAATACAAGTGGTATAGATAATTATAAGTGGTAACGGTGAGAGGAAATACTTTGATGGCGTGGAAGAGACTAAAGGCAAACTGAAATAAAGATGGAAGCAAGCAAACATGTAACAGATCTAGTAGCAAACGGTGTTTCAATGCTAAGAAACAAGGCCTAGGGATCATACTTTCACTAGTGAACACTCTCATATAGATATATTATCTTCATGATACTACTCTTAACTACTCTCCGGTTGGACACTCTAATCGATGGTAGGGCTATAACAGCACACCTCAAAGTAAGCCTTTCCCATCTAGATAACCCCACACTGTCACCTTGAGTACTAGATGAGTCCTACAAACACCACAATTTCATAAAGACATCCAACTCCAAATATAACTCATAACAAGTATTTGTAATCTCTAGCCTAAGTGCCACCATGGTGTGCACGCTGTCACTTTCACACACATGGGGAGAGCAGAGATCTATTAAAGCACTTGAGTAGCAAGGTAGATCTATAGATTACAAGCTCATGATCATATGATCATGCATAGAGAGAGAGAGATGAACACATATCTACCGGTAGAACCCTTAGCCTCGAGAGAGAACTACTCCCTTATCATCATGGGAATCAGCAATGGTGATGGAGATCGATGGAGATGGCTCTGGGGCACTTCCCCGTCCCGGCAGGGTGCCGGAACAGAGACTTTCTGTCCCCCGAATCTCCCCTTTGGTGGCGGCGGCACTGCGGAACTTTTTGTGGATTTCTGATTGACCACTTAGGGTTTTCGCCCCAGCGTAATATATAGGCGGAAGGAGAGGCCGAGGGGGTGCCGGGAGCGGCCACACCACCCCCTGGCACGGGCCAGGCCTGGCAGCGCGGCCAGGTGGTGTGGTGGCCCCCTGGTCCCTCTCCGTCTCGTATTCTGGCACTTGATGACATCCGGAAAAATTGGCACTTTGGCTTTTGTCCCGTCCAATTCCGAGAATATTCATTTTCTGACTTTCCTGGAACCAAAAACAGCAGAAAACAGGCAGCTGGCATTGTGGCTCTTGTTAATAGGTTAGTCCAAGAAATCATAAGAAAATTACACCAAAGTGTGGACAAAACATAAGAAAGTAGATAAAACCAAGCATGGAACATCAAAAATTATAGATACATTTGCAATGTATCATGCATGTAGACCAGTGTGTAAGAATTTGTGCATCATCACATAATCCTTGAGTATATGCATGTGTGTTTGGTCATGCATATATATGTAGAGAGATATATATCATCATCTTATGTTGTTTTGGAAAAGAACAATGTACATATATATGCAATGTGTGGTCATGTGATGGGATCAGTGGCTCTAGTGGATATATATTTATATTATTTTGTACTGGTTTAAGAACACATCATGCAATGTCTCTAGGGGAGGAACCATGTGTATTAAACCATGCATGGTCACATGCATATAGACCAAAACACATAAGAAAGCAACATATTGCATGTTGCACCAGTGTGACAGAAGTTGCTTCACAGAATCCACTAGTGTGTACATATACCAACAATGTGGTTTTGGAAAAGAGAACATATGCAATGTGGTCATGTATTTGGATAAATGCCATCTAGCTAGTGTGGATATCTATGTAATGTGGTCATACATATGCAATGTGTGGTCATGTGATGTGATCAAAGGCTCTAGTGGATATATATCAGTGTGTACGGTTGTAGGAAAAGAATACACACACATCATGCAATGGAGCATGTGTGTGTGGTCATGCATGACACAAAGAAGGAAAAGGTGCATCACAAAATCCACTAAAGTTGCCTAGATGATACCTATCTCAAAGTTTGATCCCAAGAAGATGTTGGATCATGCGCATGCTTATCGATCGATATATGTGAGAGACCATATGCCCCCCAGGGCCCTAGATATAATGCCTATCTCAATGCAACAACCTATCACACTTGTACATATATATCATATAGGTAAACACATACATATGCACGCAAGTTCTTCCAACGCTTAGATCCCAAACTAATCTGTACATCCCAAAATACATATTACATACACAAAATAAACTAGAAACTAAATTCTAGTTCAAACACATAATGTATCACCACCACTTGTTGTCATCCTTGACTTGCTTCCCCTTAAACCGCTTGCTGTCGCCACCGTCCCAAGATCCCTGCTCGTCCTGATACCGCTTTCTGTCCTCCTCGCGCTTCTTCTCCTGGGCTAGCTTGCAACCAGGGCATAGCTCTCTCGTGAAAAACCCCGCCTTAACCATCCCATTTTTCATGGTAATGAGCTTACTGTCAACTCCTACACCACGTAGGTGTCTCTGGCTACATACTCGAGGCGCACCTGGCTCATCGGCTTCCACTCCTAGTAGTCGTGCTTGAGTCGCTTCAATTTCTTGAGTTTTGCATAGGATTTATCGATGATTTCCGCTGCCAGATCACCTATGCCATCCTCGCTAGGTATGGTTTGATCTTGTACATATTTTGGATGTCTATGTGGTGCCCATCTGGGATTTTGATCAATGCATGAGAAAGCATAATTGTGTCATTTGTGATATCCATGCTAGTGAAAGTTATCCCTTTCCTACACAAGAACTCGACCATAGCCGGACAATGCTTCTCAGTTAGTTTACTCCTACAGTTAGATGGTTTTAGGGCTATAAGGGAACAAGGGATACAGAAGTGGTGATCTCAAATTGAATTTTCACATACCTGCAGAAGTGGTAAACGGGGACCTCCTCATGTATTGCGATTTGCACGATAGCGATGTCTTGTGGAGGATTTTTTTGCTTATTTGCATGGGTGTACTCCAAGTCTAGCCCCACAAAGTTGTGCTTCTCTTTCTCAAGAAATTGCTCAAAACTGGCGAGAGTTGTCTCCATAGTCGCTTCATCATTTGTGTACACCACTGTCAAAGTCATTGTCACATGGGCAGGGACCAAGTGGGTCTCTGTTGTGCATTTCCCATCATCCATGCCTGCAAGGAAATGGGTGAAAGGAAATGCCTGGAAGGAATTGCCTGCGAGAGGAAGAAGAAGATGAACCGACAGTTCCAGAACAGAGGAAGAAGAAGCACCCAGGAAAAACTCAAGAGGAAGCAGAAACGTGGTAACTGCAGCTTCGGTTCGAGAACTCACAATGGTTACGTGGAGATCGTGGCAGTGCCGCTAGTTCAACAAGTGGGGCCAGTTCCTGCGAGAATATGGAATTAGTTGTGCATTTTTCTATGCGAGAAATTGAGAGAAATCATTTATATTTTGTCTTTCATAATTAAACATAATGATGTTGGTACAGCCCAAGATATTTGAACAAAAGAGATTTGCTAGTATAACATACAACAACACAAAAGTTTCTGAGCATGCATTCTTGAAATTTAAATTCTGATGATTTATTCAAAAGTTCTGAGCTACAACCGACATTACAGAGCCAACGCTCTCGTCTTCGTCCTCCTCCTGCTGCTCGTCGCTCTCGTCTTCCGCATCCTCTTGTTCCTCTGCCGAACCGGTGACCACCTCAATAATTAGCTTGATATAGTGCCTCATCACCTTGACCTGGACAATGAACAGATCATCAAGGAAAATTCTGTTTTTAGCACAGAATTCAGCCCAGGGGTCGGTGAACTCAATGCAATTGTCATATACTTCCGATATGCAATATCGCCCCAAGATTTCCAGGCCTTTGTTACAATTATTCTTCATGCATACACAATATAACAATTTCTTTGGGATTTGGTGTTCCCTTGTGCATCTCAAAGGAATTTCCTGAGTAACAAAAATATATAACAGATCTTAGTTAACTGGCCACCCTGATAAATTTACAAAATAAGAAGGAAAATCATAGGAAAAAGTTATTAAACTAACCATTTGATGAAGATCATCTTCATCCTGCACCTGGTGCACCAAGAACTAAGGGATCTCAAAGACCTCATCTTCATCAAGGTCTCTTACAAACTCCTTGTAGAATGCCCAAGATATTGAATTCATTTCAGAGCAACTAACATTACATGGGTGCTGAAATATGGATTTCTCTAGTGTAACCTTGCAACAATCTTCAGTCTTATAACACCCTGATCATGCATATGAAATTGAAGAAGGTTTGTGTATAAGGAACATACATAATTAAGAAACTAGTCATGTGTGTAAGGAAAAAACCATTTCAATGCAAAGAAGTCAATACATACACTGGTCTTGATCAATCGAAGGTTTGACAACATTATCAGCATTTGACACATCAACAATAAAGCACCGGTCTACTCTATTGTATGCAAATGTCAGAACATCATCCTGTTCAATGTTATAAGCTGCACAAAACCCCCTCCAATATGGCCCACATAAGGCTATGACCTCCCAAAATTCCCACCATACAGCACATAGAAATAGTATTTATCAATTGTTCTGTTTTGATCATCATGGCGGTCACTCCGAGAAAGGATCCAGGTCAGATGTGGACCAAGAGCGAATTGTTGCATACGCTCAGCGAAACAAGAAGGAATACCCTGCATAAATTTGTGAAATAGAAAAAACCCATAAGATCATGAACATAAAGCAATTTATAATTTAAAATAAGATATGTATATGAAAATCGAGAATACTTGCAAATCGCTTTGCAAAAAAGGGTGATCTCACCCTCATTCTAAAATACATCACATGGTCTGTGTTTCCATGCCCACACCAGGCAGGTTGCTGCTGACATGTCACACATTCGTTTTGAACCATATTCCTTTTTTTTGAACAAAAAAATTACAAAAGATCAGGAAAATTAATGATATGATGTTACTAATATTGTCACTGATTACATTGTACTTCAAAACGACAACTAGTACTATATATGTGCAGAAATACAACTAGTCTGCAGTTCTACATAGATAATCCTGCAAAAATACAACTAATGATGTGCATATTGTACTAATCTGCAGTTTTGCACACACATACTGAAGATTGTTATTAACAAAATATCATTAGAAATTGTACCAACAAAAAAATATGCAGAAATTCAACCCAACAAAATCTGCACATCCTAGATTTACTCAAGAGATTCGATGAAGTAATCTTAGAGAAACCTCTACAGATTGGATGAAGCAATCGTAGAGAAAACGCTACAGATTCGATGAAGAACAAGTACTATTTACGCAACTCTGAAAACCCTACAGATTCATTGAACTACTGCTACTGAAGATCTCTACCGCCGGTTATATTCCGATGATGGGGATTCTTACCACTGCTATAGAGCCTCGCCGCTGGTTATTCCATGGGAGATTGCATCCCTCACTCCACCGTCATCGCGCCCGTGGATGCTGCAGCTCCCCTGCATTCGCCTAGAAAACGCGTGAGATCGGGCGGCACGCCGCGCACCTATATATACGCAAAGGAAGCTCGCCAGAGATTGGAGAATATATAAGTCGTGCACCTACTTCCAGTGAAAGCTCCCCGGAGAGCAACTCGCTGAGGGCAGCGATGGGGCACGCTCTCTCTCTCTCTCTCTAGCTGCACATGTCTTGTCCACTCTCTCTATGTGCCGCTTCGGTTTAGACAAAATGGAGAGAAAATAAAGTCCGAAGAAATTCAATAAAATGGAAACCTCTAGGTCTCGAACACGCAACCAAGAGGACCCTGACTAGTGGACCCACCTACGATGAAGTCCACGTGTCAGCTGGACAAGTGAAAATTATTTCGCTGACTTGTGGGGCCCACCTCTTTGCCTCCCACACACTCACCTGAACTCCACCCGGGAGGTTTCGAAATCAGATATGAAATCTGGTCCACCACATGTGGTGGCGGCAGATAGGGCACCGCTGCCTTTGCCAGTCCACCACACGCAGCGGTGGCGTCTCCCCGTCCATTTCGGCGTCCACACTCCAAGGTTGTCCCCTTTTGTCCGACGTCTCCGTGCACCTCGGTAGCTTCCCTTCCGGGGCCATCTCCGTGCTCAACTCACTCGTCTCCATGTCTGCCAAGGTAAAAAATTAGTTTGCTTAATTGTTCAACACATGGATATCACTTGCATTCTTCATGTACATAAAAATCTTCTTAAAAAGGATTATTCTTCTCAGAAAATGTGATTAGTTTGTTTAATTGTCCAATAGATTGATAGGAGTTGGATATGTTGCATGGTAAAGTAAATAGTTCTGATAAATGACTAGCCTGTTCTAAAAATGAGATTTGTTGTTTTAATTATTCAACACATGGATATGAGTTGGCTTGTTCATTGTAAAGAAAATTGTTCTAAAAATCACTAGCCTGTTCTGAAAGTTTGATTTGTTTATTTAATTCTTAACAGATGGATAGGAGTTGGATTGTTCAAGGCAGACAGTTTACGGAACCCTACAAAGCTGGCCTGAAACAGTTTGTCAGATTTGTCAAGGAGGGATATGGCGAGAATGCTGAGGTTCCATGCCCCTGTCGTAAGTGCCTCAACCGGAGAACGATACATGTAGGCCTTCTTTATCACCACTTACTCATCAGTGGCATGTCGCACACGTATACTCGGTGGATACAGCATGGAGAGCCACTTGATCTTGCTATTATTGAAGATCCACCCAATGGTGGTAACAATGGTGGTCATGCCGATGATGACAATGACAATATGTATACGGATCATGAAGGTGCTTATATTGGAGGTCACAGTGTTCTAGATATGTTGCAAGACCTTAAACACGCAGACGATGCATTAACCGTAGACCCGATTGCTACTAATATCCCAACTAACAGTAAACATGAGTAATTGTTTGCAAAGTTGTTGGAAGAGGCAAAGCGTAAGCTTTACCTGGGAAGTAAACACTCCAGGCTTGCATTTGTTGTGAAGCTCCTTCATCACACGTCATATCACCGGATCACCAACACTGCTTTCGATGATTGGATGAAGCTATTTTCTGATGCACTACCGGATCCCAATACCCTCTGAGATCATACCGTGAAGCAAAAACTTATCTGAAGGAGCTTGGACTTTCCTATGACAACATACACATGTGCAAAAACAACTACATGCTCTTCTAGAAGGACAATGACAAGCTGGACAACTGCATTACGTGTGGCGCCTCAAGGTGGAAATATCCAGAAAGAAGGTCGTCGGCTGTCAAAATGCTGCGTCATTTTCCTTTGGCGCCACAGCTGCAGAGATTGTTCTCTTCGAGGAAAACAACGGAGAACATACAATGGCACAAGTTAAGGAGAATGCCTAGAGATGGTATACTCAGTCATCCGGCTGATGGTGAAGCATGGAAGGATTTTGACAGAACATGGGAGGACTTTTCAGCTAACTCTGGAAACATAAGGCTCAGGCTTGACACCGATGGCTTAAATCCTTATGGAACCATGAGAACGAGCTACAATATGTGGCCTGTATTTGCCCTTCCGTACAACCTTCCACCATGGGATTGTATGGATGCATCAAACTACATGCTTTGCCTTTTAATCCCTAGCAAATTAAGTCCTGGAAAGGACTTTGATCTCTTTATTGAGCCTCTGCTGGACGATTTGCAACAACTTTGGAATGGTGTGCACTCTTACGATGCAATTCAAAACGAAACCTTTGATCTTCGAGAAGCGGTTCTTTGGTGTACCCATGACTACCTAGCTTGCAGCACTATGTCTGGGCGTACAACAAAAGGATATTATGCATGCCTGCATTGTGACAAAAATCCTCTGTCCAAATCCATAAAGAGCAAAATATGCTACATTGGGCACCATCGTTTCCTCCCGAAGTGCCACCGCTTGCGGAGAGACAATGAGCTTGCCGGCATTCATGATGACCACTCGAAGCCTGGCAAATTTACTGCAGTTGAGTTACAAGATGAGCTGGAAAAGGTTAGGCATCTTAAACCAGGAAGCGAACAGATCCTTCACCGATCTGGAACTGGCGACATGGTTTCTGGGACTTGCCTTACTAGGCATCGTTGAAACTTTGGCACAATCTCGACGTGATGCACATCGAGAAAAACATCTGCGACAACTTGATTGGCACACTACTTGAACTTGCACTACTAGGAAACAACTCATCTGTGGCGCATGGAAATTCATCTTATGTGGCGCATATCTTAGTCACCACTGTTATCTCGCCACTGATAATTATCTTTTGTGGCACATATTCAAATGCGCCACAGAAATCTCAAACTTTAGTAGCGCATATGGCCAATATGCGCCACAGAAGATTTTTTTTCCAAAATTCAATAAAAAAGGCGGGCCAGATCTCAAACTTCTGTGGCGCATATGGCCAATATGCGCCACAAAAGCTTTTTCAAATTTCAAAAAAAACCGGGCCAGATCTATATCTGGCCGGAGGTGGTGGTGGTGGTGGTTGTGGTGGTGGCGATTGGCTAGTGGCTGGAGGAGGGCTAGGAGGAGGTCGCTGGAGTTGGTGGTGGAAGAGGAGGATAAGGAGGTCGCCGGAGTTGGTGGTGGAGGAGGAGGAGGTCACCGGAGTTGGTGGTGGTGGAGGAGGAAGATGTCGCTGGAGTTGGTGGTGGAGGAGGAGGAGGAGGAGGGAGGAGAAGGGGAGAAGTGTGGAGGGGAGGAGAAGTGGGGACGGGAGAAGAAGTAGAGGGAGACAAAAGAAAATGGGAGGGAGAAGGGCACCGACGGGATTCAAATTTCGAATCCCGCCCAAGACATCTGTGGCGCATATGGCAGAAATGCGGCACAGAAGTTTCTCCCCCTTTTTTATTTTTTTGCAATAAAAAATCTTCTTTATGCCATAACTTTTTACAGTTTTCGAATTTTGGGATTCTTTAAAATCCTAAATGACCGTAGGAAATTTTGAGACGATCATTTTGATAGGTTAAAGATTTTTTTCCGACATCGTATGCAAAAGTTATGGCTGTTTACCATGCCATAACCTATTTTTGCAAAATACATCGAAATTCATGTATTTCAATTTTCACTACAACTACACCCATAAATATAACTACATCTCAAAGGAATTATTTTTTTGAAGTTTTTATCATTTTCATTTATTTTTTACAAAACTGAAAAGGCGATCCACAAGGGTGTCTGGTTTTCCATATTATGTCCATATGCGCCACAGAAACATCACTTTCAGTGGCGCATATGGCCATATGCGCCACATAATTGTCTCCCCCCTTTTTTTGGTGCTGGGTCCCATCAATTTTCTGTGGCGCATACATCTATATGCTCCACAGAATCATCACTTTCTGTGGCGCACATGAAAATATGCGCCACTGAAATGTGGACTTCTGTGGCGCATATCCATTTCGTGCGCCACTGAACTGCCAAACTTCAGTGGCGCATTATTTCTTGTGCACCACTAATACTTATCCATGGCGCATGGTTTTACATATGCACCACAAAATATCTTGTCCACCTATAGTTGTTTTCCTAGTAGTGTTGACGAGAAGAATAAGGACACCTTCAAGGATAGGTATGACTGTGAAGCCCTAGGCATTAGGCGAGATCTACATGTGCAACCCACAGACATAGAGAAGGACCTTCTCTGTCCATATGCACCGTATTACCTGAATAAGGATCAAAAGATCGGTTTCTGTCAATATCCGTGGGACTGCACTTTTCCTGATGGATTTTGTTCAAACATGGCCAAATGTGTCAGCCTTCCTACACGCAAGATCACAGGACATAAAACCCATGACTGCCACATCCTGTTGCAGGGAATAATGGTTGTTAACATGTGAGGGTATTTGCATCGTGATATCTACACGACACTTGGAGAGCTGGGAAGATTTTTTAGGCAATTTTGAAGTAAAAACTTGAAACTGTCAGTGTTGGAAAGGCTCAAAGATGAAATCCAAGTAATTATGTGCAAACTTGAACACATCTTTCCGCCGGCATTTTTTGATGTGATGGTCCACCTGGCTGTGCATTTACCTGATGAGGCAATGCTCCGAGGCCATGTGAACTATGGGTGGATGTATCCAATAGAGATGTTGTTGTGTACTCTAAAGTGATATGTCAGGAACATGTCACGTCCAGAGGGTTCAGTGGCAGAGGCCTACATGGCTGCCGAGTGCATGAATTTTTTCGCTAGATACCTTGATGATATTCTGACAAGATTCAATCGACCAGCGAGAAATGTAGGTGACCAACATGAATCAGCTTGTGATGTGTTTGGCCATGGTGTGAATTTGATTGGAGGAAGCCATGTCACCTGCTATGGAGAAAGCGATGATACTAATTTGACCCTCCAAACGGAGCTACACAAGATGACTTGGTATGTCCTAAACAACTGTGAGGAGGTTAAGCCATATATCATGTATGTTCTGATCTCCCATACTTATGAATCCAATATTGCCATAAACCTAAAGATTTTAATTCTGAGTTACTCTCTGGATTGCAGTCTTCACCAACAACAGCTTGTGAATGATGGGATGCCCAATGTGGAAAGAAGGCTTGAGCAGGGATTTCAAAGATGGTTCAAGGACCATGTTAGTTTCCTTTTGCATTTATCTTTGTCCTTTATATATAGCATTTCAATGCATGATTTGACCATATTGAATTTCTGCTGCGGTACATACAGATCATGAAAAAGCGACAGGAGAATCCTGAAACTGTGGATGAAGAGCTTTTTGCATTGGCGTGTGGCCTAGACTTCCGAGTAAGAACATATTCAGCTTGTATTGTGGATCGTATTTTGTTCCTCACCGCTGATCATGAGAAGGGAAAGAAAACACAAAACAGTGGAGTAATGACTGACATTTGTCATTTGGAGAGGGATATCCATTTTTATGGTGTCCTCAAGGATATCAAGGTGCTGTATTTTAACTCTGATTTGGAACACCAACGATTAGTTGTGTTATTCCACTGCGATTGGTATCAGCTTGAGGGCCGCAAGGATACTGAGATGTTGTATGATAAACTCTTCCGGAGTGTCAACATTACTAATTTTTGGTACAAAGATGACAATTACATCTTGGCAACCCAGGCTACAAAAGTGTTCTACGTGCCAGACATAGCCAAGGGCAAAAACTGGCGGGTGGTTCAACAAATAGTTCAAAGACATATGTTTGATGTTGCCGAAGGAGAGGAAGAGGAGGCGGTGCATACTGATGTAGCATACCAACAGTTTGTAGGCTCTAACAATGATACTGTATCTGAGGCTCTGCCTTTCAGGAAATGTTGACCCTCTGTCAACGGAGGTCGCATCATAGATGCTTCAGTGTTTGATTGTATCGGATGCAAAAGGAAATTTGTTGAAGAGGAGCAAGTTGGCAGTGAGCCTGAAGTAGACAACACCATTCAGGAGTACTGCAGTGACAAAGAATATGAAGTACAAGATGATATAGACGAAGAGTAGTTCCGGCATATGGTGCTGGAGTGTTGGATGATTTGTGTTGCATAATTCAACTGATGGATGTGTGCATGCGTGTGTGGAACTGATGATCGTGTGTGTATGCTTTGTGGTGCATGCTTGAACTAATGGTTGTGTGCATGCCTTTGAACTGATCAATATGATTTTCCTTTAGTTCATGGAATTAATAGTTATTTATTTGGAAAATTAGCCACAACATTGTGCTGTTATTCTGTCTATCAAACATGGCTGAACAAAAAGCTCTTTTTCTGGTAGAAAAATTGTGTTGTTATTCAGTCCATGTGGGACCCATTTGTTAACATACCAGACGATGCCATTGTGAACCAAAACCTCTCACGCATGGGACCCACATGTCATAGCAGGTAGAAAAAACCCTCTCCCCTCCATGCCACTCCAAAATCCCACACCACTTCCCGCGCTAGAGAAAACCCTCTCCCCACCCCGTGGACGACCATGGCAGCGGAGGCTACAAACTGACATGTAAGTGCTCCTCAACCTAGCGCCCTTTAACCGCGTCAACTCTTTGTTAACCGGCTAGCGATGTGGTCGCCTCCTCGTTCTAGTTCGACGCATCGCCTCCTTGTTATATAGGACACCGCGTCAATGTTGCTATTTAATTAGTTCTAGTTCAATGTGTCGCCTCCTTGTTCTATGGCAGCGTGTATGCACTCACAATCTAGTGCTCCACGCGTCGAGGTTACTGTTTTGATAAGGCTCAATCTAGTACACTGGAAGCGCCTTTTAGTTTACTCACTAAATTTGATTCTCGTAATAATTGACTAATTAGAATTGTATTCTAACAAAATTCTTGTATTTACTCTTTGGGGCAGGTACGACGAAGGCCAGGGAGATACATGAGTAGGTTCTAAAATTGATGCTACTGGCACTACTATTGTATATGGCATAAAAACTAAACATTCTTATTAGTGCAATGTCTAATTTAGGCTATGAAGGATGCTGTCATTATCGATGTCTCATCTGATGATGATGCAAAGAAACCTGCTGCTGTAGTTTTTTGCAAGATGAAAGCTAAGATAGCAAGGCGAAGAGCTAAAGCTTATATGAAAAGATTTAGAGCAGCCGAGAAACCGAGGATCGTTATTCCTAGAGGTGTGGAAAAATATACATGTTTGCTACATTTATATATATGCAGATACAGATTATTACTTTCTAATATTCTATTTCTAGGTCCAAGTATGATGGGGCTTGAGGAATTCGATGAGCACTGCATGTTTGGAAACCATTTGGAATTGACTTCTGACCAAGTTGCTTCCCTCAAAGTGTTAGTTAAACGACACAAGCCATATATACCATACTATGTGTGCAACATGAACAAGTCAAATGTCATCCGTGGGAAGGCCAAAATGGTTAAAAGTTGACATTTCAATAGTTAAATTTTATTATGCACAGTGAACTCTAGCCAACAACTAATATTATTCTTCTCCTATAGTACTTTTTAGTTAGCTACAGCCGTGCACAACTCAACCGCTAGCTCCCAAAGGTGTTACCAGTCGCATGCTCCTACAAGACCACTTTTGAGCATGTTAAGCTCTTCCAAGGCATGAATGATGCTGCTCAGATGACAAGAGGCTGGTCTAATGTTCTCGACCTCGCTGGAATAAGGGAGGGGAATGTGTGCATCTTCACCTTTTTAAATGAGGGGCTACATGGCTTCATGGGTTGTGTTAATGTTCTGTAGTGAGGCCAAAAAGTATCTGCTTGTTTATGCTGTGGTGTTGGATGAACCATTAACGTAATATGTTATCACTGCACTTGTACTGGTAAGGAACTTGTTGTCCTGGTGATCTACATGCTAAGTAATATTATCTCCACATGCTATGTATATATTTTGGTTCATTGTGTTCATGTTGTTGCTTTCTTGTGATTTAGAGCTGGTATGTAATATACAGAATAAAGTTGTAGATCAGCAAAAAACCAATGGACAGATGCATCGGTTGAAAGTTAGTTCTGCAAAAGATTGGTTGACGGTTCGATTCCGTCTACCCACAGGAAATGTTTTTTGTTATTTAATTTCTATCAAACGCACTGACAGCTGGGGCCGGCGGAAAACGTAACGTCAACACCGAGCTGACAAGTGGGGTTGAAGCACGGAGGAGACGGTCGATGCGAAAAAAATTGTCGAATATGTGTCGTGATGAAATCCACGATGAATTTTGCACCTGACGAAATGGCAAACTGGGCTTCAGGGCCTAGGGAGAAATCTGCGATGAATTTTACATGATGAAAATAAGGAATGTCATGGATAACCGGGCTGGAGGGGCTTGGATCTTGTTACGACGAAACGTTCTAGAACATCAGGAATGCGCGACATTTTTAGGTCGCGTCATAAAAAAACTTCACGGATCGTCCAGATTCTTGTAGTGTGTGGATCAATGTGGTTTAGGAAAAGAACACATGCAATGACTCTAGTGCATCAATGTTGTTTAGGAAAAGAACACATGCAATGACTCTATTGGATCAATGTGGTTTAGGAAAAGAACACATGTAAATACTCTAGGGGATAAATGTGTTAAACCATGGTCACAAAGGCAAAAAACACATAGGAAAGCAGCTTCCACATTGCATGTTGCACCAGTATGGAAGAAGTTGCATCATAGAATCCACTTGAGTGTGTGTGTTCGTGTGGATTAATGTGGTTTCCAAAAAGAACACATGCAAGGACTCTAGTGGATCAATGTGGTTTAGGAAAATAACACATATAATTACTCTAGGGGATGAATGTGGTTTAGTAAATAACACATGCAATGACTCAAGGGCACCAATGTGTCAAACCTTGGTCATAGAGACCAAAAACACATAGGAAAGAAGCTTCCACATTGCATGTTCCACAATGTGGAATATTTGCATCCAAGAATCCACTGGAGTGTGTGTGGTCATGTGGATAAATGTGGTTTAGGCAAATAACACATTCAATGAATCAAGTGAATCAATGTGGTTTACGAAAAGAACACATATAAAGACTTTAATGGATCAGTGCGGTTTAGGAAAAGAACACATGAAATGACTATAGGGGATCAATGTGTCAAACCATGGTCACATAGACAAAAAACACATAGGAAAGGAGCTTCCACATTGCATGTTGCACCATTATGGCAGAAGTTGCATCATTGAATCCACTGGAGTCTGTGTAATCATGTGGATCAATGTGGTTTACGAAAAGAACACATTCAATGACTCTAGTGGATCAATGTGGTTTAGGAAAAGAACACATGCAATGAGTCAAGGGGACCAATGTGTCAAACCATGGTCACAGAGACCAAAAACATATAGGAATGTAGCTTCCACATTGCATGTTGCACTAGTATGGCAGAAGTTGCATCACAGAAACCACTTGAGTGTGTGTGGTCATGTGGATCAATGTGGTTTAGGAAAATAACACATGCAATGACTCTAGTGGATCAATGTGTTTAGGAAAAGAACACATGCAATGACTCTAGGGACTCCATGTGCTTTACGAAAATAACACATGCAATGACTCTAGGGACTACATGTGTCAAACCATGGTCACAGAGCCCAAAACACACAGGTAAGATGCTTCCACATTGCATGTTACACTAGTGTGGCAGATGTTGCATCACAAAATCGACTGGAGTGTGTGGGGTCATGTGGATCAATGAGGTTTAGGAAAAGAACACATGTAATGACTTAGGGACTCCATGTGTCAAACCATGGCCACGAAGTCCAACAACACATAGGAAATGAGCTTCCACATTGCATGTTGCACTAGCGTGGCAAAAGTTGCATCACAGAATCCACTGGAGTGGGTGTCGTCATGTGGATCAATGTGGTTTAGGTAGAGAGCACATGTAACATCCCAAAACTTCAATCCAAGCTTATCAAGATCAAATCATCCAAAAATAGGGTTAACAAAAACTTTTCCAAATTTAAAATGAAAGCATTCATATGTGTGTGCATTCAAAATAGGAGTTGTTTTGAATTGCCATGATTGTGTGATCCAATGCTTGTAAAATGTTTCTTAGGTGATTTAAACATCATCTACATCATTCCCAAACTTTTCCTAAAGAAAATCAAATTAAAAAGAATTAAAAAGGAGGAATGTTCATTTTGGAAAATTTAACTCTCATGCCTACTTTGGCTATTCCTAGTACTCAATTCTTAACAGAAACAATTCTTGATCTTTCTACCCCTTGCTAGTACACATAATGAGGTACCAAGGCCCACCTTTTGATCTTCTAAAACATTCTTTGACTTATTTTAATTGGCATTTGAAAATTGATTCTAATGCATATGCATAGATCACCCCTATTTCAAAACCCATCTATTTGAGCTCCACTTTCAAAACCCTTGCAACCAGAGACTACCTAGCAATAGTGGAGATCACTCAAAAATTTTGAAACCAAAATTCAGAACTTTTTCTCTTGCGGCCATTTAATCAAACACCTTGCTGGCAAGATCATATTGGCCAAACAAATACTGTTTTGGGTTGATTTTGTCTAGCAATTGCAATGTGCTTTGATCATCTTTGTCCCCCTCAAGCTTGACCAGACCAACCACAGCCTCTTCCCTAACCCCTAGTTGCACTGCACTGCCATGCCGAGCCCCCTCTTGCCGGCCGACCGTGCACTCGCAGAAGCCGCCCTCTCCAGCCTCTCTCACCATGTGTAGCAAGTTTCCTGTGGTCCACCTCCACCGCCCAACCAGCCCCAGGCCAGAGGCAGAGGGCAGAGCGGCCAGGAACCGCTGCGCCCGGAGCCGGTCCAGCATGCCGACGCCAGCCCCAGAGCACGCCCTGTCCCCGCTCGCACAGACCGCCCCTTGGCCATAGCCAGCGCCCACCGCTCCGCCTCGACCTGGAGAACACCCTAGACACCCCCGCTGGCCGTCCAACGCCTCACAGCCACCGCTCGCCGTGGACACCGCCGCCTCTGCCTCTCATAGCGCCACCTCGCCCCAGACCACGTGCCACCGCCCCTACGCTCGCATTCAAGTTCTAGAGCACCGCCAGGGAACCACACATCGATCGCCACCCCCAGCCATGCCTCTACCCCGCCGTAGCCATGTCGCCACCGTCGACTACCCATCCCGCTCGGTCTCACCGTCGGGCCTATAAAAGGAGCCCTCCCCAGCCTCCTCTCCACACCATTCCACTCCCCTCACCTCTCTGAACCTCACCCACCTCTAGCCGGAGCAAGGCGAGCTCTGCCTCGCCGAAATTGGAGCCGGAGCAGCCGCGGCAGGAGGAAAAAGGCACCGTTGATTGCGACCACCCCAAGCTCTGCCGCAACCGCGCCTCGCCTCGCCGGTGTCTTCCACCTCATTTGCCCGCCTCGCCGACCCCGCTGGAGCCCTGGTACCACCCGGTAGACCCCCACCGAGCTGCTAGGGTTCGAGCTCGCCGGCGACCTGTTCGTCATCGACGACGACCCTCGGTCGTAGATTCTTATTCTAATCGCACGTCCCACAACACTCGTACCGTTTCGCGTTTTAAGTGTTGCTAACACGAGGGAACCCTCTATTAGCTGAGCCCCGCGCCGCAGAGCGCCACTGGGCCGGCCCATTTCTTTTTTCCCGAGCTAGCCCACCCATTCAAATCTGGATTTTTCTTTTTAGTTAAATCTAGTTTTTGTCCACTATTTCAAAATTCAATTCTGTGAGTTTGACAAATCCAAATAGCATGAAACAAATTTTGCCTGAAAGGTATTAAGATGATCTACCCATGCCCGTTGGATTTAATTCAATTAGAGTTATAGATCTCTCCTAATAAAAATAAGAAGACAGAAGCTTTTGCTATTTGCAACATTTTTATAAAATCAACCAAGTTAGCTTTTGAGTTGATTCCAACTCTCAAAATTCACATTTCATCATATCTATCTAAATATGTAATAATAATAAGGTTTACATGCAGTGACTTTGGACTAGTACCAAAATAATGCTATATAGGCATTTCTAGTCACTTTAAATCATTAAATAATAAACTTAAACTAAAGTAATATTGATCCAACCTTTCAATCTCATTCCCACATGTTAGAATATGTGGTGAGGACATGTGTCCACATGATCCCATATTTTGGTGGTGAATATTAAATTTTAGTTAATATTTCAATGAATAGAAATTACTTTTCTAAAATAAAAAGGATGAAACTATTGAATTAAAACTTGTGATGTTTGTGATGATAATAGATCATCAAATGTGTGTTTTAGAATGCTACTTAGCCTAGTTAAGTATTGCTTGGTGATTATCTACTCCGTATGTATTGTTATAGAAGATAGTACCGACCAAGCTTACGAGGAGGAGGAGTGCTACCAAGAAGAAGAAGAAGAAGAAAACTTCAACCACTGCACCAACCAAGGCAAGCTATTGTTAGCAAGCTAGAATCAAACTAGAAGGTTTAGCAAAGATGCCTTAAGCATGCTTTGATCACACCCCTTTTTAACTATTAGTACCCCAAGTCTTACTTACAAGTTTTACTCCCCTTAGTATGCAAAATTCCTTAATTATTTTGAAGGTAACATAAAAAGTATAAAACTTGACCTACTTAGAAACCTTTAGATGTCATTCTATGGCATGAGATTGATCCCATCCTTCCACTTTAGTGAACACTCTTAACTTAGTATTTTAGAGTAAATCAAAAACTTGAGTGACTTTAGATGGGAACACTTGGTGAAAATGAATTATGAAAACCTTGGAATGATGAGTCATTCTATTGAGATGTTTTGACATGTGTTGAGAAACACAAATGATTGAGGATGATGAAAATATTGAGGCATGAGCCTTAACCCTTTTATAAAACTGATGGTTGGATTCGGATGCGATACCATTCCAAATTTACCGTACAACCACACTACCTGAATTGGGTAAGGCTTAGCTGGAAATTTATATGCATTAGTATTAGTTCCCTCACGGGAGAGGTTTGAGCTAAGGTTACCTTTCAATGTTGTCCACCTATGCAGTGCCCAAGATGACTGATGGTCATGGTTGGGAGGCCATGCTCATAGGAGAGGTGCTTATACTAGGGTGTGTAAAGGGAAGGTTATGTTTGATTATCTGCATACTATGTATGATGATTTAGGGTTACCCCTGACAGTTGGAATGGCCATACTGTTTCGTTGTCAGATGTTTTCTAAAGACTTTGAAGTAATGATAAATCTTTGACTTGACCACAACAGGGTTGTGTTGATGATAATAGCTTCCCAACTTAAGTGATTCTAGAACTTTACTTTATCTTTCTTTGCTTCTGAACTCAGCTTAGGTTTCAAACTTAACTTGATAGTTAAACATAGATTTAGCACTTTGACTTAGAACTATAGTAACTGTTAAAGAGTACTCATGGCTTTTGTCCCTGGCTATTATCATGGCCAAACTATGAAGGATATTATCAAGATGATGGTCAGTAGGACGGCTATGATAACTAGGACTATCTGCCTTCGTCAGCATTGCCTGTGCCCCTAAAGATGGACCCCACCACTACGCTTATCTTTTATTTCCGCTTCTTGTTGTATTAAAGACTGGATCATGAGATCCTTATTTGTGTAAAACCTTATGTATGGTATGTAATGGATGATGTATTGTGATATCCAATCCGTCATGTCTCGCAAAAATGGTAATCCTGGGATTGCGAGGTATGGCATAACGGGCATCTGGGATTAAAAATCCGGGTGTTGACAAGTTGGTATCAGAGCCATCCTGACCATAGGAGACCCTAGTTAGAATGGACGTCCAAACCAAAAACATAGCTTCAAAACCAAAGTGAGTATTTATGAAAAACTATTTCCCCTCTTACCCTTGTTAACTCATTCTTTCTCAAAAATTCATGTTCCTCAAATTTTTTACATTACTACTTAAAATTGGACACACTTGATCACTTCATTAACTTCCTCATCCTTAATCCTTGTAGATGGAGACTCAGTTCAGCAAGTTTTACCAGTTGGGAAACGGAGGTCAGCTGATCTTCGAGAGGGATCTGGATTCACTGTCGGAGTTACTAGGACGCCCACATCCGGAGTTTCTTGGAGCTCAACTTCCAGGACCCCCAGGAGGATACCTACAGTGGCTAGTCACCGCGGATCTTCGAGGAAGCATCGAAGCACCAACTTCCGGGAGAATTCAGTTCTCCATGAGAGAGAACAACTGGCTAGATGGATTACCTAGGGCAATGCATGAAGCTCTCGCACGTCTATGTGCCCTCAGCGTCAACAAGATCCAAGGAACCCATTTTGCCCACTATGCAAGACGTGACTTCATGGGAATGCTGATGGAGATGCCAAGTCACCCAGAGTTGAGGCGTCAAGTGGAGAACCTTGATTTCTTGCTTCATGACAGACAGCAGGAACTGGACAATGCCAGGGAGATAGCTAACCAGAACCGTTCCATCGCCGACCAGAAGGCCCAGAATTTCGCACTGCTCATCCAAGACCGCCAGTCTCTTTGCCGCCAGCGTGCCAAGAAGGATCGCACCATCACCCGTCTTTGCAAGAAGGTGGCCGACCTCGAGAAGACCGTCAAGGAGCAGGAAGCTCAGCTTGCCGCCAAGGAAGAAGAAGATGAGGGTGAAGACATCCAGGGAAATATGGATTCTTACCTCAACAACGATGATGACTTTCTGGAGGAGGATGATGTGGAATTCTACACTGATGATGAAGACTCCGACTTCATTTACGATGAGTAGATTTACTAGAGCACTGTCGTAGCATGAGATGTATCATCTCATTGTATCGTAGCTTGCAGAATGGTTCTTCAAACCATCTGTTTTCCCCTTTGATTGTTGTAGTGTGTGTTGTATCGTGTGCTTGCTTGCATGAATGAAAATGAAGTTAGTTGAAAAACCTGAGTTTAACTCAAAGTTTTAGATTTGAAAAACCCAAAACCATGAACCTTAGACTTACCCCTATATCTATCTCAATCTTCAGATGACTCGTGGGAACCAAGGAGGGAGCAGCTCGTCGCAAGACCCAATGCTGCAGATCTTGCAGAATCTCATTCCGGACCGTGAATCAAGCAGGGCCGAGCGTCAAGCCAACTTAGCAACATTGCAGCAGATCGCCCAAATGGCTCTCAACAGCCAAGGACAGGGAAATCAGGATCACCAAGGATCCAAACTCAAAATCTTTCAGAACAACAATCCCCCAATCTTTAACCAATCTGAAAACCCATTAGATGCTTATGACTAGTTACAGACCATGGAAAACAACTTAGAGGTTGCCAGAGTTGATGAGAATGAGAAAGTTCACTTTGCCACCCACTATCTGGCGGGAGATGCAAGAGCTTGGTGGAATAGCATCCGCAATATGAACCATGGTCAAGTGATGACCTGGGAAGCATTCAAGGTCAAGTTCAGCCGCACCCACGTGCCACAAGGTCTTGTCAACAGGATGAGAGATGAATTCCGCGAATTGAAGCAAGGAAGAATAACTGTGGTGGAGTACCATGACAGATTCTTGTCACTTGCCAGATATTCACCAGATGAGATCAACACGGAGGCCAAGAAGAAGGAGAGATTCTTAAACGGACTGCATGATGAGATGTAGACTGTCCTCGTCAACATCCATTTCGATGATCTCGAAGAGCTAGTCGACTCTGCCATTCAGATGGAAGGGAAGATTAACCAGGAAAACGACAACCGCAAGCGTCGTATGATGCAGCAGTCTGGATCCAGTAGTCACCAGAAGTACCGTCCTAACCCCTCACCAGGATATGCACCAAGGAACAACCGACCCCCAAATTCCCGCCCAAGCTACCCCAACCGTAGCGGAGGTAATGTGAAGTCTGGAGGAAACAATCACAACTCCGGTAATGCCAACAATTTCAACTGTGCCCCTCCCAAGAGCAACAACAACAACACTGCACCCAGAACTGGCAGCAATGTTGTGCCTGTCGCAGTCAAGGACAAGTCCCATATCACTTGTTTCGAGTGTGGAGTGAAGGTTCACTACTCCAATGAGTGTCCCAAGAAGACTGCCGGCAATGCCCTTGTGAATGCGCCAGCTCAACAGCAGCATCGTGTTCAACCAGGAAGGAGATTTGCCCTAGGGAACCCTCACAACCGCAACGGTCATCTCTTCCACATGAACGCAGAAGAAGCCCAGGAAGCGCCAGATGTAGTGCTGGGTATGTTTTCTGTCAACTCAATTTTAGCAAGAGTATTGTTTGATTTTGGAGCATCGCATTCATTTGTCACCGAAGAATTTGTATGCACTAGTAAGATTCACCCAACCAACCTGAAGCATGTCATGATAGTTCAAATCCCCGGTTCAACAATAAAAGCTAGAAAAATTTGCAAAGTTGTACCTATCAAAATACATGGGATAGATTTTTATGCCAACATAATTGTACTTGGAACCAAAGGATTGGAAGTAGTACTAGGTATGGACTGGATGTCAAGGCATAAAGGATTGATAGACTGTGCTAAGAAATCCATCACCATGACCAGTAGTTCTGGAGTAACAGTAGAGCATATCTCTGAAACCTTACCCCGTCAATTCAAGTGCAATAAGAGTGTAGCCCTGCCCACCATTGACCAGGTCAGACTAGTCTGTGAATACCTCGACGTATTCTCAGATGAATTGCCAGGTATGCCCCCAGATAGGGATATTGAGTTCATTATCGAACTAATCCCCGGAACCGGACCTATAGCCCATAGACCCTATACCATGAACCCCTCAGAGTTAGTGGAACTAAAGAAGCAGTTGGATGCCATGTTAGCAACAAGCTTGATTCAGCCAAGCGCATCGCCATGGAGATCACCAGTGTTATTCGTCGACAAGAAAGATGGAGGCAATCGTCTGTGTACAGATTACAAAAAGTTGAATGATGTCACCATCAAGAACAAGTACCCCTTGCCAAAGATAGAGGATCTATTTGATCAGTTGACTGGAGCTCTGGTATTCTCAAAGATTGATCTTAGGACTGGTTATCACCAACTTAAGATTCGTGCAACGGATATTCCAAAGACCGCCTTTACTACTCGCTATGGTTTATACGAGTATACGGTTATGTCTTTTGGATTAACCAATGCCCCTGCTTATTTCATGAATCTCATGAATAAGATCTTTATGAATTTCCTAGATAAGTTTGTAGTTGTGTTTATCGACGACATCCTTATCTACTCCAAGTCAGAAGAAGAGCATGAGCAACATCTGAGAATCATCCTAGAAACCCTGAGAGGGCATCAGTTATATGCCAAGTTCAGCAAGTGTGAGTTTTGGCTGAAAGAAGTAGGATTCCTAGGACATGTTGTGTCTGCCGGGGGAGTCTCTTTTGATCCCACCAAGATCAAAGATATCGAGGAATGGGAAGCCCCAACCAATCAAACCCAAGTTTGTTCATTTCTCGGATTAGTAGGATATTACCGCAAGTTCGTAGAAGGATTCTCGAGCATAGCTCGACCAATGACCCAATTGTTGAAGAAGGACAAGAAGTTTGAATGGACAGGCAAATGTGAAGCCAGTTTCTAGGAGCTGAAGAAGAGATTGATATCAGCCCAAATTTTGATCATGCCAGACATCAAGAAGCCATTTGATGTGTATTGTGATGCATCCAAGATTGGCCTAGGATGTGTATTGATGCAAGAAGGCAAAATCATCGCGTATCTGTCTCGACAATTGAAGCAACATGAGCAGAACAATCCGACCCATGATCTTGAGCTAGCAGCTGTGGTTCTAGCATTGAAGACACGTCGTCATTATTTGATGGGTAATCGCTGTGAGATTTACTCAGATCATAAGAGCTTGAAGTATATCTTCACTCAGAAGGAGCTGAATATGAGGCAAATAATATGGATAGAGTTAATCAAGGATTATGACCTTGACATTCACTATCACCCCGGCAAAGCCAATGTGGTAGCAGATGCTCTTAGCAGATTGCCGTGTAGGCTTAACACCATGATCAAAGAGAAGCAACCAAGTTTGTATGAGGAGTCAGAGCAGTTCAGGACTGAGTTAGTTAGCAAAGGATTCCTAGCTAGCATTGAACTTCAACCCAATTTGATTAGCCAAATCAAGGATGCCCAGAAGGGAAATGAAAGTATCGACAGAATCACACGTCGTATTGGTATAGGAAAGGTACCTGGATTCACCAAAGACGAAGAAGGAGTACTGTGGTACAAAGGACATATCTGTGTGCCATAAGATTCGGAGCTGAAGGAAATTATCATGAAGGAAGCTCATGATACTCTTTATTCTATCCACCCCGGAGGAACAAAGATGTATCAGGATTTGAAAGAGCAATTTTGGTGGCACAAGATGAAGAGAGAGATCGGAAGCTACATTGCCAAATGTGACATCTCTCAAAGAGTCAAAGCAGAGCATCAGAGACCTGCAGGATTGTTGCAACCATTGCAGATTCCGGAATGGAAATGGGATTCCATCAGAATGGACTTTATCACCGGTTTACCTACTTCTAGTAGGGGAAATGACTCAATCTGGGTCATAGTTGATAGACTATCCAAGGTATCCCACTTCATACCTGTCAAGACTACCTACCAGAGTGCAAAACTAGCAGAGTTGTATATTGTTAGGATTATTAGTCTGCATGGAACCCCCAAGACCATCGTCTTAGATCAGGGAACCCAGTTTACTTCAAGATTTTGGCAGAAAGTTCAGGAAGGTTTAGGAACCAAGTTGAACTTCAGCACCACGTATCACCCGCAAACAGATGGACAAACTAAGAGAGTCAACCAGATCTTGGAGGATATGCTTAGAGCTTGTGTGTTGGAATACGGATCAAAATGGGAAGACTGGCTACCTTTCGTAGAATTCTCATATAACAACAGTTATCAAGCTAGTTTGTAGATGGCACCATTTGAATTCCTATACGGAAGAAAGTGTCGTGCCCCTTTGAATTGGTCGGAAGTAGGAGAGAGTCAGATCTTTGGACCCGACATTCTCCGAGAAGCAGAAGAGAAAGTTCACAAAGTCCGTGAGAACCTCAAGACCGCCCAATCCAGACAGAAGAGCTATGCTGACAAGAGAAGGAGAGACCTGACTTTCAATGTGGGAGATTTTTTATATCTCAAGGTTTCTCCATTGAAGGGAACTCAACGCTTTAGTCTAAAGGGAAAGTTAGCTCCCAGATATATCGGACCATTCAAGATTCTGAACCGCTGAGGAGAAGTATCGTATCAACTGGAACTGCCTTAAGAGATGTCAGCCATCAACAATGTGTTCCATGTCTCGTTACTTCGCAAATGCTTGGAAGTGCCTGAGAAGACTGAAGTTTTCAAGAACATCGATCACAGAGTTGTGGAAATCAACAATGACCTGATCTATCGGGAAGTACCCATCTGTATCTTTAAGAAGCCTATAGAACCACCAGGACCAGGAGTATCAAGTTTCTCAAGATTCAGTGGAGCAACCATACCGAGGAGGAAGCTACTCGGGAGCGCGAAGATTACATTAGAACAGAGTTCCCAGATCTCTTTAGTTCCTAGTTTTCTTTGTAAATCTTGGGACAAGATTTTGTTTAAGGTGGGAAGGTTTGTAACATCCCAAAACTTCAATCCAAGCTTATCAAGATCAAATCATCCAAAAATAGGGTTAACAAAAGGTTTTCCAAATTTAAAATGAAAGCATTCATATGTGTGTGCATTTAAAATAGGAGTTGTTTTGAATTGCCATGATTGTGTGATCCAATGCTTGTAAAATGTTTCTTAGGTGATTTAAATATCATCTACATCATTCCCAAACTTTTCCTAAAGAAAATCAAATCAAAAAGAATTAAAAAGGAGGAATGGTCATTTTGCCAAATTTAACTCTCATGCCTACTTTGGCTATTCCTAGTACTCAATTCTTAACAGAAACAATTCTTGATCTTTGTACCCCTTGCTAGTACACATAATGAGGTACCAAGGCCAACCTTTTGATCTACTAAAAACATTCGTTTACTTATTTTAATTGGCATTTGAAAATTGAATCTATTGCATATGCATAAATCACCCCTATTTCAAAACCCATCTATTTGAGCTCCACTTTCAAAACCCTTGCAACCAGAGACTACCTAGCAATAGTGGAGATCACTCAAAAATTTTGAAACCAAAATTCAGAACTTTTTCTCTTGCGGCCATTTCATCAAACACCTTGCTGGCAAGATCATATTGGCCTAACTAATACTGTTTTGGGTTGATTTTGTCTAGCAATTCCAATGTGCGTTGATCATCTTTGTCCCCCTCAAGCTTGACCAGACCACCCATAGCCTCTTCCCTAACCCCTAGCTGCACTGCACTGCCATGCCGAGCCCCCTCTCGCCGGCCGACCGTGCACTCTCAGCAGCCGCCCTCTCCAGCCTCTCTCACCATGTCTAGCAACTTGCCTGTGGTCCACCTCCACCGCCCAACCAGCCCCAGGCTAGAGGTAGAGGGCAGAGCGGCCAGGAACCGCCGTGCCCGGAGCCGGTCGAGCATGCCGACGCCGCCCCCAGAGCACGCCCTGTCCCCGCTCGCACAGGTTGCCCCTTGGCCACAGCCCGCGCCCGCCGCTCCGCCTCGACCTGAAGAACACCCCAGACACCCCCACTGGCCCCCCAACGCCTCACAGCGACCGCTCGGCATGGACACCGCCGCCTCTGCCTCTTAGAGCGCCACCTCGCCCAGACCGCCTGCCACCACCCCTACGCTCGCATTCAAGTTCTAGAGCACCGCTAGGGAACCACATATCGATCGCCCCCCAGCCATGCCTGTACCCCGCCGTAGCCATGTCGCCATTGTCGACTGCCCATCCCGCTCGGTCTCACCGTCGGGCCTATAAAAGGAGCCCTCCCCAGGCTCTTCTCTCCACACCATTCCACTCCCCTCACCTCTCTGAACCTCACCCAACTCTAGCCGGAGCAAGGCGAGCTCTGCCTCACCAGAATTGGAGCCGGAGCAGCCGCGACAGGAGGAGAAGGGCGCCGTTGATTGCGACCACCCCAAGCTCCGCCGCAACCGCGCCTCGCCTCGCCGTCGTCTTCCACGTCGTTTGCCCGCCTCACCGACCCCGTTGGAGCCCTGGTACGCCCCTAGTAGACCCCCACCGAGCCGCTAGGGTTCGAGCTTGCTGGTGACCTGTTCGTCGTCAACGACGACCCTCAGCCGTAGATTCTTATTCTAATCGCACAGCCACAACGCGCGTACCGTTTCGCATTTTAAGTGACGCTGACACGCGGGACCCCCCTGTCAGCTGAGCCTCACGCTGCGGAGCGCCACTGGGCCGGCCCATTTCTTTTCCCGCGCTAGCCCACCCATTCAAATCTGGATTTTTCTTTTTAGTTAAATCTAGTTTCTGTCCACTATTTCAAAATTCAATTCTGTGAGTTTGACAAATCCAAATAGCATGAAACAAAATTTGCCTGAAAGGTATTAAGATGATCTACCCAAGCCCGTTGGATTTAATTCAATTAGAGTTATAGATCTCTCCTAATAAAAATAAGAAGATAGAAGCTTTTGCAACTTGCAACATTTTTATAAAATCAACCAAGTTAGCTTTTGAGTTGATTCCAACTCTCAAAATTCACATTTCACCATATCTATCTAAATATGTAATAATAATAAGGTTTACATGAAGTGACTTTGGACTAGTACCAAAATAATGCTATATAGGCATTTCTAGTCACTTTAAATCATTAAATAATAAACATAAACTAAAGTAATATTGATCCAACCTTTAAATCTCATTCCCACATGTTAGAATATGTGGTGAGGACATGTGTCCACATGATCCCATATTTTGGTGGTGAATATTAAATTTTAGTTAATATTTCAATGAGTAGAAATTACTTTTCTAAAATAAAAAGGATGAAACTATTGAATTAAAGCTTGTGATGTTTGTGATGATAATAGATCATCAAATGTGTGTTTTAGAATGCTACTTAGCCTAGTTAAGTATTGTTTGGTGATTGTCTACTCCGTATGTATTGTTATAGAAGATAGTACCGACCAAGCTTACGAGGAGGAGGAGTGTTACCAAGAAGAAGAAGAAGAAAACTTCAACCACTGCACCAACCAAGGCAAGCTATTGTTAGCAAGCTAGAATCAAACTAGATGGTTTAGCAAAGATGCCTTAAGCATGCTTTGATCACACCCCTTTTTAACTATTAGTACCCCAAGTCTTACTTACAAATTTTAGTCCCCTTACTATGCAAAATTCCTTAATTATTTTGAAGGTAGCATAAAAAGTATAAAACTTGACCTACTTAGAAACCTTTAGATGTCATTTTATGGCATGAGATTGATCCCATCCTTCCACTTTAGTGAACACTCTTAACTTAGTATTTTAGAGTAGATCAAAAACTTGAGTCACTTTAGATGGGAACACTTGGTGAAAATGAATTATGAAAACCTTGGAATGATGTGTCATTCTATTGAGATGTTTTGACATGTGTTGAGAAACACAAATGATTGAGGATGATGAAAATATTGAGGCATGAGCCTTAACCCTTTTATAAAACTGATGGTTGGATTCGGATGCGATACCATTCCAAATTTACCGTACAACCACACTACCTGAATTGGGTAAGGCTTAGCTGGAAATTTATATGCATTAGTATTAGTTCCCTCACGGGAGAGGTTTGAGCTGAGGCTACCTCTCAATGTTGTCCACCTATGCAGTGCCCAAGATGACTGATGGTCATGGTTGGGAGGCCATGCTCATAGGAGAGGTGCTTATACTAGGGTGTGTAAAGGGAAGGTTATGTTTGATTATCTGCATACTAAGTATGATGATTTAGGGTTACCCCTGACAGATGTATCGAATCTTGTGGTGAAAGTGTACCACCTCTGCAGAGTGTCAAACTATTCGAATAGCAGCATCCGCGGTTATGGATAGTTGGAATGGCCATACTGTTTTGTTGTTAGATGTTTTCTAAATACTTTGAAGTAATGATAAATCTTTGACTTGGCCACAACAGGGTTGTGTTGATGATAATAGCTTCCCAACTTAAGTGATTCTAGAACTTTATATTTCTTTGCTACTGAACTCAGCTTAGGTTTCAAACTTAACTTGATAGTTAAACTTAGATTTAGCACTTTGACTTAGAACTATAGTACCTATTAATAGTAGTTGGCGAGTACTCATTGCTTTTGTCCCTGGCTATTATCATGGCCAAACTATGAAGGAGATTATCAAGATGATGGTCAGCAGGAGGGCTATGATAACTAGGACTATCTGCCTTCGTCAGCATTGCCTGTGCCCCTGAAGATGGACCCCACCGCTACGCTTATCTTTTATTTCCGCTGCTTGTTGTATTAAAGACTGGATCATGAGATCCTTATTTGTGTAAAACCTTATGTATGGTATGTAATGGATGATGTACTATGATATCCAATCCGTTATGTCTCGCAAAAATGGTAATCCTGGGATTGCGAGGTATGGCATAACGGGCATCTGGGATTAAAAATCCAGGTGTTGACATGGCACAAGTTGCATCAAAAAATCCACTAGAGTGTGTGTGGTCATGTGGATCAATATGGTTTAGGAAAAGACACAAGAAATGACTCTAGGGGATCAGTATGTCAAACCATGGTCACAAAGACCAAAAACACATAGGAAAGCAGCTTCCACATTGCATGTTGCATCAGTGTGGCAGAAGGTGCATCACACAATCCACTGGAGTATGATTGGTCATGTGGATCAATGTGACTTATGAAAATAACTGATACATCGCAAATGTATCTATAATTTTTGATGCTCCATGCTTAGTTTTATCCACTTTCTTGTGTTTTGTCCACACTTTGGAGTACTTTTCATATGATTTTTTGGACTAACCTATTAACAAGAGCCACAGTGCTAGCTGCCTGTTTTCTGCTGTTTTTGGTTCCAGTAAAGACAGAAAATGAATATTCTCGGAAATGGACGGGACAAAAGCCAACGTGCCTATTATTCCAGAAGACTCCTGGGGCCAGAATACGAGACGGAGGAGGGCCAGGGGCTGGCCACACACCCCCCTAGGCGCGGGCTGGGCCTGGCCACGCCAGGGCATGGTGTGGTGGCCCCTGGCACCCCCTCGGTCTCCCTCTTCGCCTATAAGAAGCCTTCTGACCTAAAAACTTCGAGGGGTTCGGCGTTTTTCCAAGAAAAGTTCTGCTGCGCCGCCGCCACCGAAGGGGAGATTCGGGGGACATAAAGTCTTTGTTCCGGCACCCTGCCGGGACGAGGAAATACCCCCGGAGGCATATCCATCTATCTCCACCATCATCTTCATCGACCATCCATGTTTCCCCCATCTATGAGTGAGTAATCCCCCACTGTAGGCTATGGGGATGGTAGGGATTGGATGAGATCGTTCATGTAATGGCATCAGATTGTTAGGGCATGGTGCCTAGTATCTTTTATTAGTGCTTTATGACTTTGTTGCGACTTGTTGTGCTTAATGCTTGTCACTAGGGCCCGAGTGCCATGTTCTCAGATCTGAACATGTTATTGATCAATTATGATAGTATTGTTCTTGGTCTTATCTGCAAGTTGTATACACACGTTGTTGTCCGGAACCTATGGCCCCGAAGTGACAGAAATCGGGATAACCGGAAGGGAATGGCTTTGATGTGAGGATCACATGTGTTCACGGAGTGTTAATGCTTTGCTCCGGAGCCCTATTAAAAGGAGCACCTTAATTGCCAGTAGTTCCCTAGAGGCCCCGCTGCAAACGGGCTGGCAGGACAAAAGATGTTGTGCAAGTTCTCATTGCGAGCACATATGACTATATATGGAACACATGCCTAGGATTGTCTAGTACTTGGATTCTTTATCTTATTTATCTGCAATTGCCCTATGTTCTGATTGCTATGTGAATTGTCTTGTCCATGCAACACTCGTGCATCCATCCCTATGCCTACCGCACTCAAATCCCACTGTTACTGCTTTTGTTACTACTGTCTTTGCTTTACTACTGTTGTTACTTAACTATTCCTACTACAAAACGGTTGCTACTGATAAACTGATGTGAGCAAGATTGTTTCTAGGTGCAGCTGAATTGAAAACTCAGTTGTTAAGGCTAATAAATATTCTTTGGCTCCCCTTGTGTCGAATCAATAAATTGGGTCTCACTTCCCTTGAAAATACTGCGATACACCCCCTATACTTGTGGGTCATCAAGACTATTTTCTGGTGCCGTTGCCGGGGAGCATAGATTTATTTATCAAGTCCACTTGGATTCACTATTGTTCAAGCTAAGTTTATTTTCTCCTTGTTTGCTTGTTTCTTTATCAAAAATACAAAAAAAATAGTTCCTACTCTTGTTGTTATTTTTGTTGGTCTATTATTGTCTTGCCTTATCATGCTTGTTGTCAATGGTTGGTTTCTTTGAAACTGAAGCTTATTGGCAAGGTGGGTTCACGGAAGATCAAAGATATTATTATAAGGAACACAGCTTGTCACAAAAAGGGAAACACTTATGTGAACAAATTGATAGATTGTATACCATTGCTAGAAACGTGTGCTCTACTTATAATGTTACTTATTGTTGTGATGAGTCTTCTTGCATAAAGAGGTATAAACACCTCCCTTTTCAATGTGAGTATAGTGATAATGATACCATATCTTCCTATGCTAAAGGAATTTATGAATTTTATGATGCGGAACAAATTGAAGAATTTATTGCTTGGAAGGGTGCTTTTGAACTTGCTAGTTTGCTTGAAAATATTGATGATTCACCTTATAAGTATGAGGTTTATGGTATACTTAAATTTTGCTTTGATAATTACAAGGATGAAAATAGCTATATCCTTGAATATTTTAATAGATGCTTTACACAAATGGAAGAGACTAATGCCTTGCAGGATCCTATGGAAGAAGAAATTGATGAACCTGAAATCTTATTAGATGAAAAAGAGGAGGAGAGTGATGAACAAAAGGAGGAAGAATGGATTAGCTACCCATGCCTACCTTCTAATGAGAGTAACTCTTTATCCCTTACATTATTTGATTGTCCCCCTTGCTTACTAAAGGAGAATGAATGTTATGTTCCTGAGGTTTCTCTTGAAAATGTTTATAATAAAGCTCTAGTGCTTGTAGATCATGAAGAGCATGCTTTATGTGATAGTTATATTGTTGAGTTTCTTCATGAGGCTACTAAAAATTATTATGAGAGAGGAAAATATGGTTGTAGAAGTTTTCATTGTATTGAAACACCTCTCTATGTGCTGAAAGTTTTGAAATTACTCTTGTTTTATCTTCCTATGCGTGTCACTTTGTTCTTTGTGAATTTATTTGCATACATGATTCCTATGCATAGGAAGTGGGTTAGACTAAATGTGTTTTGAATTTGCTTCTTGATGATCTCTTTTACTTTAATTCTTATTTCTTATGAGAGCATCCTCTCAAACTTTTATGCCTGAAGATGATAATATGTCTACTATTCTTGGGAGACCTTTTCTTAAATACTGCAGGAGTTGTTATTAATTGTAATCAAGGGAAGGTGACCTTCAATGTCAATGACAAGGAACATACTATCTATTTCCCCAAGAAGATTGATAGACTTATGATTTTGAATTCAATTGAACATGTTGAGGGCATTCAAGTTGGAGAAATATATTGTCCCATACCAAGAGAAAAATTTGAAACTATTATGATTGGGACTATTGCTATCAAGGTTGACGTACCATAATCATTAGTGGAATAGAAAGTTTTGTCTCATATGGAATTGTTTTGGTAGCAAGAACTGATCAACCTTGTTAACAAAAAGGATTTCATTGAACAAAACAATGTTTTCACCATGATTATCTCCGCTTACTTCTATTCTATCCATTTCAGTTTTTCCTTATGCCTAATTTAAAGGCGTTAAAGAAAAGTACTTATTGGGAGATAACCCAAAAGTTTTAGATGAGTCCTGGAAGTCATTACTTCAGTAATAACCTCTCCTTATCCTTCTTATTTGCTTTTTGTGCCAAGAGTAACCTCTAATGAGAGAGAAGTAATGATTGGGAAAGTTGCTGTCCCGAAACAGATTTCTGTGCTTCACCGTAAACATTCGTGTAAAATCTCTGAACGTCTTTTTGAGGCGTGAATTTTTGTGCTTCTGCCCCCGGTTGTTATCTAACTTTCGTTAGTTTAACACTTTTTGATTTGAGCAACATAAGGTCTTCGAAACAATTCGTCTTTACCTGCTGGTCTGTTTTGACAGATTTCTGCCATTTTCTGCATTTGCTTCTTGTTGGTTCCTTCTTGAGTTCTTTTGGGGGAATTGAGATTTTTGAGGGAAGTGCTACAGTAGCTAGTGTTGTAATGGAAGTTTATTTGGTGTTAGAACTGAACCTTAAGACATATTTATCTTAAGTTCACTAATGTTGCTAATGACATTGTGTGAAGTTTTGTATGAAGGAAAAAATTTAGGTGTATGGAAGGAATGAGTAATGAGATGAAGGATGGAATAAAGCTCAAGCTTGGGGATGCCACACGTGTCACCCCAAGAAATATCCAACAAGTATAAGCGTCAAAGCTTGGGGATGCCCAAGGCAACCCCTTCTTCATCAATAAAAATTCCAGGCTTCTTCCAAACGCTTCATTTTTATTGTTTCATGCACAGTTGTGATTGTTCTTGGAGCGTCTTCTTTTTCGTTTTCATTTTGGTTTTTAGTTTGCTTGGTTTGATTAGTTTTCTGAATAAATGTGTTGTACCCCATCTTTCATACATTGGTTTGCAAATGCTTTGGTTTGGTTTGGAAAAGAGTATGAAAGTTCATACTTATGTGGTAAAAAGAGCTTGTTTTTGACTGTGGCGTGTGCTTTGTCATGCCATGCTTGATATTGTTTTGGCTTTATGCTTAGTATTCTTTTATTTAGCATGACTTGTTATAAACAATTGAGATTGCTTAATGTGCCTTGGATGAATCATGGCGTTGTTTTAGCATATTAAAGCATAGTATAGTGGTATTCTCCTTTGATGCTTTATTTGGGTTGACTTGGCGCATGCTCACACCATGTTATGACTATCTCAAGTCACCATAAGCCTTTATGATCCTTTAGTTTTCAACCTGTAATATCACTTTATGCTTTGATCAATGATGTTTTGTCGCTTTCCATGATTATGGCCATTATTGCTCTCTTAGTTTGTCGCTCCTAGTCTTTTGCTAGCTTCCACAACAAAGTATGAGTTCCACTCATGCATCCAACTCCCTAAACCAAGTTATTCCAAAGAGTCCACCATACCTACCTACTAGCTTATGCTATTCCAAGTATATTCATGCTTTTGTTTACCTTAAACTTGTTATGAGAAAACTAGTGATTAAAGCTCTCACGAACTTGATGGCATACTTTACTTTACTTTCCCTTAATAAACTTGAACCATTGTGTCATCTATGTTGTATATGCTTGCACTTATTTGTTCGGAATTAGCAGAACCATGCTTTCATGGGGAACGCTTTCAACATTACACATGGTACTTGTACCTAGTTGATATCATGCTCTTTTGTATATGGATGTCGTCGGTGTGAAATGAAAGGGGAGCTTGTAAGTCCATGGAGTTATGTATATGTGTTAGATAAACGCCTGGGCCGCTGGTCTAATCCATGCTGACATGGTGGAAACCTGCAGCGTAACCATAATGAGCTTTCTATGAAGCATTCTTCTTATAAAAAAAGAGTCCTATATTGAGAAAAAAAGAGAAAAGAGAAAAAAAAGAGATACTATGAAAAGAGGAAAGAGAGAAAAAATCACCATATTCCCATGGTAAATAAGAAGAATGCTGAGATGCTCGTTTTCTGCTTGCCTTGTCATTTTGATATGGGGATTCTTCCGTATCATCGGGCAAGGGTACCCCATTGGCGGTTCTCTATGATACACATGTACTTACGATGACAAGAACTTACCGGTGACTAACTTGAGTAGCATGAGGAGCGGCCGTCGTATACAAGGGACATGAGATTTCTAACTTATACTTCGTCAAGCATGTACACCCTAGTTTGTTCACTTTAACCTTAATCACTTCAAGATGCTTATGATAGGGGCAATGAGAGCTGAAAGCTATAAGTACCATAATTTTTGGAAGCTCTTTATGAGACTTGAATCCCTACTTCCTTTTACAAAAGGCCTTTCTTCCACCATTATATTGAGTCTCCACCTTCTATCTTTATGCACCTACTTTGAGAGCATAGTGGCCATTCTTAGTTCTATGTGCATTGTCACAAGACTAGTTGATTGATGCATACTTTGTTATTGCTTGTTTTAAACTATTGTATCTAGTCACTCTTATGAACTTTGAAGGTGTCCTATGCATTTATATTTGCTACTCTATGAGGGACAAGCTGAATACTTTTATGCTATGTTTTCTTTATGTGAAACAAACAAACCTCTTGCAAAGCATTGTTATTCATGAATCTTTTGTTTGTGCCTTTTCATGTTGCATCATAGTTTCTTTTTATTATTGCTAGAACTTTGTCTTTCATGTTATGATTGAAGTACTATGATCCTAGCTTTGAATGTTTTACAAATATTTTTTATCAAGTCTTTGATGGTGCATGTCACCTCAAAAATTATTCGTTCTTTTTATCTCTTACCTACTTGAGGACGAGCAGGAATTAAGCTTGGGGATGTTGATACATTGCAAATGTATCTATAATTTTGGACGCTCCATGCTTAGTTTTATCCACTTGCTTGTGTTTTGTCCACACTTTGGAGTACTTTTCATATGATTTCTTAGACTAACCTATTAATAAGAGCCACACTGCTAGCTGCCTGTTTTCTGCTGTTTTTGGTTCCAGGAAAGTCAGAAAATGAATATTCTCGGAATTGGACGGGATAAAAGCCAAAGTGCCTATTTTTCCAGAAGACTCCAGGAGCCAGAATACGAGACGGAGGAGGGCCAGGGGCTGGCCACACCCCCCCAAGCGCGGGCTGGGCCTGGCCGTGCCAGGGCATGGTGTGGTGGCCCCAGGCACCCCCTCGGTCTCCCTCTTCGCCTATAAGAAGCCTTCTGACCTAAAAACTTTGGGGGGTTCAACGTTTTTCCACAAAAATTTCTGCTGCACCGCCGCCACCGAAGGGGAGATTCGGGGGACAGAAAGTCTCTGTTCCAGCACCCTGCCGGGATGGGTAAGTTCCCCCGGAGCCATCTCCATCGATCTCCACCATCATCTTCATCGACCATCCATGTTTCCCCAAACTATGAGAGAGTAATCCCCCGTTGTAGGCTATGGGGATGGTAGGGATTGGATGATATCGTTCATGTAATGGCATCAGATTGTTAGGGCATGGTGCTTAGTATCTTTTATTAGTGCTTTATGACTTTGTTGCGACTTGTTGTGCTTAATGCTTGTCACTAGGTCCCGAGTGCCATGATCTCAGATCTGAACATGTTATTGATCAATTATGATAGTATTGTTCTTGGTCTTATCTGCAAGTTGTATACACACGTTGTTGTCCGGAACCTATGGCCCCGAAGTGACAGAAATCGGGATAACCGGAAGGGAATGGCTTTGATGTGAGGATCACATGTGTTCACGGAGTGTTAATGCTTTGCTCCGGAGCCCTATTAAAAGGAGCACCTTAATTGCCAGTAGTTCCCTAGAGGCCCCGCTGCAAACGGGCTGGCAGGACAAAAGATGTTGTGCAAGTTCTCATTGCGAGCACATATGACTATATATGGAACACATGCCTAGGATTGTCTAGTACTTGGATGCTTTATCTTATTTATCTGCAATTGCCCTATGTTCTGATTGCTATGTGAATTGTCTTGTCCATGCAACGCCCGTCCATCCATCCCTATGCCTACCACACTCGAATCCCACTGTTACTGCTTTTGTTACTACTGTCTTTGCTTTACTACTGCTGTTACTTTACTATTCCTAGCACAAAACTGTTGCTACTGATAAACTGCTGTGAGCAAGATTGTTTCCATGTGCAGCTGAATTGACAACTCAGTTGTTAAGGCTTATAAATATTCTTTGGCTCCTCTTGTGTCGAATCAATAAATTGGGTTTCACTTCCCTCGAACATACTGCGATACACCCCCTATAATTGTGGGTCATCAATAACACATGCAATGACTCAAGAGGATCAATGTGGTTTAGGAAAAGAACACATGCAATGACTCTAGGGATCAATGTGGGAAACCATTGTCACATAGACGAAAAACACATCAGAAAGCATCTTCCACATTGCATGTTGCACTAGTATGGTAGAAGTTGCATCACAGACTCCACTAGAGTCTGTGTAGTCATGTGGATCAATGTGGTTTAGGAAAATAACACATGCAATGACTCTAGTGGATCAATGTGTTTAGGAAAAGAACACAAGCGATGACTCTAGGGACTGCATGTTCTTTACGAAAATAACACATGCAATGACTCTAGGGACTACATGTGTCAAACCATGGTCACAAAGCCCAAAAACACATAGGTAAGATGCTTCCGTATTGTATGTTACACCAGTGTGGCAGAAGTTGCATCACAGAATCAACTGGAGTGTGTGTGGTCATGTGGATCAATGTAGTTTAGGAAAAGAACACATGCAATGACTTAGGGACTCCATGTGTCAAACCATGGTCACGAAGACCAAAAACACCTGGGAAATTAGCTTCCACATTGCATGTTGCACTAGCGTGGCAAAAGTTGCATCACAGAATCCACTGGAGTGTGTGTCGTCATGTGGATCAATGTGGTTGAGGTAGAGAGCACATGCAATGACTCTAGTGGATCAATGTGGTTTAGGAAAAGATAACATGCAATGACTCTAGGAGATGGATGTGTCAAACCATGGTCACAGAGACCAAAAACACATAGGAATGCAGCTTCCACATTGCTTGTTGCACTAGTGTGGCACAAGTTGCATCTCAAAATCCACTAGAGTGTGTGTGGTCATGTGGATCGATATGGTTTAGGAAAAGAACACAAGAAATGACTCTAGGGGATCAATATGTCAAACCATGGTCACAAAGATCAAAAACACGTAGGAAAGCAGCTTCCACATTGCATGTTGCATCAGTGTGGCAGAAGGTGCATCACACAATCAACTGGAGTATGTTTGGTCATGTGGATCAATGTGACTTATGAAAATAACACATGCAATGACTCTAGAGGATCAATGTGGTTTAGGAAAAGAACACATGCAATGACTCTAGGGATCAATGTGGCAAACCATTGTCACATAGACCAAAAACACATCGGAAAGCATCTTCCAAATTGCATGGTGCACTAGTATGGCAGAAGTTGCATCACAGACTCCACTAGAGTGTGTGTAGTCATGTGAATCAATGTGGTTTAGGAAAAGAACATATGCAATGACTCTAGTGGATCAATGTGGTTTAGGAAAAGAACACATGCAATGACTATAGCGGATCAATGTGGTTTAGGAAAATAACACATGCAGTGACTCTAGGGAGTCCATGTGTCAAACCAAGGTCAAAAGACCAAAAACTCTTAGGAAAGAAGCTTAGACATTGCATGTTTCACTAGTGTGGCAAAAGTTGCATCACAGAAAGCACTGGAGTGTGTGTGGCCATGTGGATCAATGTTGTTTAGGAAAAGGACACATGCAATGACTCTATTGGATCAATGTTGTTTAGGAAAAGAACACATGTAATTACTCTAGTGGATCAATGTGTCAAATCATGGTCACAGAGGCCAAAACACACATAGGAAAGAAGCTTCCACATTGCATGTTGCACTAGTATGGAAGAAGTTGCATCATAGAATCCACTAGAGTGTCTGTGTTCATTTGGATCAATGTGGTTTACAAAAAGAAGACATGCAATGACTCTAGTGGATCAATGTGGTTTAGGAAAAGAACACATGCAATTACTCTAGGGGATGAATCTTTTTTAGGAAAAGAACACATGCAATGAGTATAGGGTATCAATGTGTTAAACCATGGTCATAGAGACAAAAAAACACATAGGAAAGAAGCTTCCACATTGCATTTTGCACCAATGTGGCATAACTTGCATCACAGAATCCACTGGAGCGTGTGTGGTCATGTGGATAAATGTGGTTTAGGCAAATAACACATGCAATGACTAGTGAATCAATGTGGTTTAGGAAAACAACACATATAATTATTTTAGTAGATCAATGTGGTTTAGGAAAAGAACACATGAAATGACCCTAGGGGGTCTATTTGTCAAACCATGGTCACAGAGGTGAAAAACACATAGGAAAGCAGCTTCCACATTGCATGTTGCACCATTATGGCAGAAGTTGCATCATTGAATCCACTAGAGTCTGTATAATCATGTGGATCAATGTGGTTTACGAAAAAACACATGCAATGACTCTAGTGGATCAATGTGGTTTAGGAAAAGAACACATGCAATGACTCTAGTGGATCAATGTGGATTAGGAAAAGAACACATGCAATGAGTCTAGGGGATCAATGTGTCAAACCATGGTCATAGAGACCAAAAACATATAGGAATGCAGCTTCCACATTGCATGTTGCACCAGCATGGCAGAAGTTGCATCACAGGAACCACTAGAGTGTGTGTAGCCATGTAGATCAATGTGGTTTAGGAAAAGAACACATGCAATGACTCTAGGGGATCAATGTGGATTAGGAAACCAACAAATGCAATGACTCTAGCGACTCCATGTGTCAAACCATGGTCATAGAGACCAAAAACAATTAGGAATGTAGCTTCCACATTGCATGTTTCACTAGTGTGGCAGAACTAGCATCACAGAATCCACTTGAGTGTGTGTGGTCATATGGATCAATGTGGTTTATGAAAAGAACACATGCAATGAATCTAGTGGATCAATGTGATTTAGGAAAAGAACACATACAATGACTCTAGTGGATCAGGAAAAGAACACATGCAGTGAGTCTAGGCGATCAATTTGTGAAACCATGGTCACAGAGACCAAAAACATATCGGAAAGCAGCTTCCACATTGCATGTTTCACTAGTATGGCAGAAGTTGCATCATAGAAACCATTGGAGTCTATGTAGTTACGTGGATCAATGTGGTTTAGGAAAAGAACACATGCAATGAATCTAGTGCATCAATGTGGTTTAGGAAAAGAACACATGCAATGACTCTAGGGGATCAATGTGTTTTAGGGAAACAAGACATACAATGACTCTAGCGACTCCATGTGTCAAACCATGGTCATAGACACCAAAAACAATTAGGAAAGTAGCTTCCACATTGCATGTTGCACTAGTGTGGCAGAAGTAGCGTCACATAATCCACAGGAGTGTGTGTGGTCATGTGGATCAATCTGGTTTAGGAAAATAACACATGCAATGACTCTTGTGGATCAATGTGGTTTAGGAAAAGAACACATGCAATGACTCTAGGGGATCAATGTGCTTTTGGAAAATAACACATGCAATGACTCTAGGGACTACATATGTCAAACCATGGTCACAGAGACCAAAAGAACACGGTAAGATGCTTTGACATCGCATGTTGCACCAGTGTGGTAGAAGTTGCATTAGAGAATCCACTAGAGGTGGTCATGTGGATCAATGTGGTTTAGGAAAAGAACACACACAATGACTCCAGGGACTCCATGTGTCAAACCATGGTCACAGTGTCCAAAAACACTTAGGAAAGCAGCTTCCACATTGCATGTTGCACTAGGATGGTAGAAGTTGCATCACAGAATCCACTAGAGTGTGTGTGATCATGTGGATCAATGTGGTTTAGGAATAAAAACACATTCAATGACTCTAGTGGATCAAAGTGGTTTAGGAAAAGATAACATGTAATGACTCTAGCGGTTGCATGTGTCAAACCATGGTCACAGAGACCGAAAACACATAGGAAAGCAGCTTTCCACATTGCTTGTTGCACTAGTGTGGCAGAAGTTGCATCACACAATCCACTAGAGTGTGTGTGGTTATGTGTATCTATATGGTTTAGGAAAAGAGCACAAACAATGACTCTACGGGATCAATATGTCAAACCCTGGTCACAAAGACCAAACACACATAGGAAAGCAGCTTCCACATTGCATGTTGCATCAGTGTGGCAGAAGTTGCATCGCAGAATTCACTGGAGTGTGTTTGGTCATGTGGATCAATGTGACTTAGGAAAATAACAAATGCAATGAATCTAGACGATCAATGTGGTTTAGGAAAAGAACACATGCAATGACTCTAGGGGATCAGTGTGGCAATCCATGGTCACATAGACCAAAAACACATTGGAAAGCAGCTTCCAGATTCCATGTTGCACTAGTATGGCAGAAGTTGCATCATAGAATCCACTGGACTGTGTGTTCTCATGTGAATCAATGTGTGTCGTGCTATTGCCGACGAGTAGGCCATGGAGGGGTCCTCACAGTGCGTGTTTATAGACGTGGGGTAACGCGGAGAGTTGGCGGGTACGAGGTAACACAGCTTACCCAGGTTCAAGTCCCACAACGGTGGCGGAAATCTACTCCTGCTATAAATCACTATATTAGAAATACGCCGAGTTACAGAGATGGGTTCGCTGTGCGAGGTGTTGCGCATTATACGCAGCAATAAGAGAAGTTGTGCCCTAAAGGCTCCCACGGGTCAGCTTATAAAGGCACCAAGACCTAGGGTTTACAAGGAAAGGTCCTTCCCAGACAAGGTATAGAGTCCTACATTAATACGAACTAGTCTTCCGTGTCTTGCACTCCAAGGCTCCGAGTATGTCGGTGACTCCTACGCAACCTTCCTTTATCCAGCATGGGCCTCCCTTCAGGATCCGTCTAACTGGGCCGCCCAGCAGGCCATAGGCCTTGCTACCAACTATGGGCCACCCGAGTTAGGCGGATTGGTGACATGCTATGAGGATACCCATATGGCATATCCCCAACAATAGCCCCTGGAGGACTTTGAAATCTTGCGCCGTCTTGCTCGTTGATCTCTGAATATCATATCTAAGTGATGCCGGCAATCTGTCAAGCAATATCTTAAAGGTCTCCCAAAGAACCCTGCAATCCTCTCCGGCTTCACAATGTAGCCGGAGATTCCTTGAGTCTTTGTTTCCAGAGTCGGATAATCCCCATCTTCGATGGAATCTTCGGACGTGACACTTCATTGCAACTGTTACAAAGATGACGTAGGGTACGACCTACGCTACCTTGAAACTCATAGAAATAGAGAATTAATCATCAGCTATTTTCACGCGCGTGAAATCCGAAATGGTGGAGCCGCAAAATACGAAGGACGTGGCGAAATTACTGTGCACGTTCACTTCCACATCGGCAACGTTCCATCCATCAGATATCTTTGCACGAATCTTGACGCGAGGCTTATATATTTCCACCATGGTTAATTTATTTCCTTTTACAAGCAATTGCTTCCTAGTCTTCGTCTTCCTCTAGCCGTGCGACCGTTCGAGCTCTTCTGCGAAAACCCTAACCAGAGCCCTTTCTTCCTCCACCTTCTCCTTGTTGTAATGGCCTCGAGTAGCTCTGTTCCTTCCATGGCGGCGATTCCCGAGGTTATACTAGAGCCATCCTAGGGAGTGATCGTTCCACCGGAGGGGGTGGTCGTTCCCGTCTCCACCGTTTTGGAATCTGCCGGCGATGACCAAGAACGAGCGGCGCCCGAAGCCGCTAAAGAACAGAACGATTCCCAGAAGGGTATGTGGAGAGGCTTTGATCTCTCTGTCGAAGATCTGCAGGAGCTGGTCGCCGAGGGGTATCTCCCTATGGCGGAGAAGTTAATCTAGCGGGCGGCACCGACCGACGAGGTGGTCCCTTCTCACCAACCCGAAGAGAATGTGTACCTCAAATCTCAGCTAGTACATGGCGTAAGCCTGCCAGTCTCGGACTTCTTCTTGGATGTCCTCCGGCACTTCCGGGTACTTCCCCACAATCTCTCTCCCAAGAGCATTCTAGTTCGTAGCATCTTTGTAGCTCTGTGCGAAGGATATCTAGGGTTTAAGACTAGACTAGATCTGTTTGTATAATTTTTCACCGTCAAGAGAGAGTCCGTAGAGTCCAAGGACAAACTGCGGATGTGCGGAACCCTTAGCTTTAAGATCCGGCCTAGCTAGTGCTTCCCCGACATCGTAGGGCACGAGTCTTGCAAGAACTAGCAGCGCACATATTTCTACGGGCCAGATGTTCCTCTGCCAGACCGCCTTGAGACCTACGCCGACTTTGTCGATGGAGCTGCCACCAAAGTGCCCACATGGCGGACCCCAGCCTCTCTTCCCTTCGATGACGAAGCCAATCGCGCCGTAGGGCGAATCGAATGGATCGTATACCAAGGTCTTACGGGCTTATCCCTTTCCATGTGCTGGTACGTTAGGCGGATCCAACCTCTGCAGCACCGTGCCGAGTTGATGTGCAATTATACTCAAGACAGGAGGGATCCCATGCAAATTTCGCAGGATATCTTCTCTACTGACTCCATCAAGCTCCATCTTAAGGACATCGTTAGGGTGAGGGACAAGAAGCGGGGCCTCAAGATGACCCATGACATGTTCGACCGCGGTACATGCCCAGAGGTAGCTTTTGTTTCCTTTGTTGCTCGTTACATGCTCTAACGTTTTTCCGAATTTGAAGTTGTCCGTTTAACACTCCTCTGTATCCTAGCTGGTGACCTTGGCGGCGGATCAAATGGCCTCTCAGGTGTATGATCCTAAGCTGAAAGATATCCAGGTGGTGTCCGACAACGACGCCCCCAAGGATCAACCAGCTCTGGCAGCGCGAAAGCAAAAGAGCTCCACCTCTAACACTGTTGCCGAGGCCAAGGAGAAGAAATCGGAGAGTGGAGTCTCCAAATGTTCCACTGTTGCCTTAGAGGCGGAGAAGAAGAAGAAGTCCACTGCTATTCCCCTCACCAAGTCTCCTGCCGTGGAGTAAGTACTATCATTCTCCGGCTTGTAATTTTCAGCTCACACCTTTTTTCAACTCTTGTACTTATACTTTGTATGTTTCAGGAGGAAACCCAGTGTTAGTTTGAAGCGATCCTCCAAAGATGTTGGAGGGTCAAAAAACATTCGCGATATGCTGACCAAGGGTCCGTCCGCCAAGCCCTCTCCCGCCACCGCTCCCCCCACTCTTGTCACCAAACCTTCTACTAGCCCCGCTAGGCCGTCGTCCATGAGACCTCCGCCATGGAGACAGATATCAATCCAATTCTTGATGTCTCAAGCTCTGTATAGGCAGACGTTGCTCCCAGCAGCCAGGTGACACAGAAGAGTACTTCCTCTAAAGAGGCTGAATCTCTGGCTAAGGATGCCACCGAGAAAGGGAAGGAAGTGGTGGAAGAGGTGGACGTGGAAGCAACGATCGAGGCGGGAGCCTCCGAGCCATCATCTGCTTTGAAGGTGCAGGAGGCATCTAGGGCTTCATTCATGCCTCCGACTTCGACCTCTCCATTGGCTGTGAATCCTCCGACGTTGAGCCTGGATGACCTCATCAAGCAAGCCGACACAATCTATAAGAATGCCCGGACCTCCCATGTTTCCTATGCTCATCTGTCCAACAATCTCAGGATCATTGCCATTGTAAGTTTTTTGAACTTCACTTACTTTACTTTGTGTAGTATATCCCAATGTAGCTCCCGAGCTCTTAGGCGGATAATCCAATAGTTATTGGCCTGAGTGCTCCAAGTAACTACGTGTAGAATTTGTCCGTCTGGCCCCCAAGCATTTAGTTGAAACTAAATAGTACCGACTAGATGCTTTGGAGAAACTGGTTTACTTTAAAATCATGTACTGTAGCCCCCGAGCATTTAGTTGAAACTAGATAGTACCGACTAGATGCTCTAGAGAAACTAAGCATGTTTACATCTTGTGCAAAATGAGAATAAATGGAGGATAACCGCCAATGAGAGGTTTGCTTCTCTTCGAAAGGAAATGGACCTTGAATAGGGTAAAACCAAATTCCTCAAGGAACATATAAAAAATAGCAAGAGTCTGTTTCCTATAATAGCTCCTTGCTTTTCTCATTGAATTATTTCTTCTGTCTTCTGATAGCACTTTCTGATTTCTATCTTACAGAAGCCATTGCCAAGGCCAAGAGCTTCATCGAGCAACCAAGCATATCCAGGAGCTCGATGATGAAAACAAAATTCTGAAGAAGGACCTGGCCGAGGTTGTTAAGGGCCATGAGGAGACGATGAAGGCTATGCAAGAGTCTGCGGACGTCGAGATGCAGCACCTGAAGGATGAAATTTCATAGCTCAAAGACCAGAACCAAGTTGCCAAAGAGCAGAATGCTAGGAGTCTTGAGATGTTCAGGTCAGTCTAGAAGGGGAGCATGTTGTCTTGGCGGAGACATGCAAGCAAGCAGAAACGAGCATCTTCGGTAACCTTTCTCCCAAGGAACGCATGATTCTTGTCGGCAACTTCATCAGCATCGCAATTTCCCAAGCCAAGGAGATAGCTCAACGTCTGGCATCAATATCAAGGCAGCAAACTCAGCGGCCAAGTATGTGGAAATCCTGTGCCGAGCCCCTAAGAAAATCAAGGACTAGAAAGCCTCTTGTGTCTGGGCTGGTGGTCGGATGACCCTGTCCTTGGTCAAGGTTCACTATGACAATGCCGACATCGACTTGGTGACCTCCGGCATGCCCAAGCTGGACGAGGAAGGACACGAGATCGATAGTGATGATTTTTGGAACTCTCTTGCCAGCTTCGTTACCAGACTTGCCAAGATGGTCAAGGCTGATGTCTTCATGCCTACTGAGATCCTGGATGATGATATGGCCTCGTCTGAGTCTAGCCCCTCTCCTTCAGAGTTTGATGAGCTCTCCCGGCATGGCTCTCCTGATGATGCCACCACGAAGCCCCTGCAACAGAGCCATGAAAAACAAAGTCTGTATTAAATGTATCTCTACAATGTGTATGCGGAAAAAACTTATGTTTTGGCTAATGCAGAAAACTTGTACTCAAGCTTCCTACAACTTATTTGTTTCTAGCATGTGTATATATTTTTTAAGCAAGTGCTGGCTATCCATTATTCTAGTTCGTATGCTTGACCTTTCGTGAGACGGAAGACTCGCAGCACAGAACTATGCTCTCAGTTGATGATGCTTAATAGCACCGTCAAGAACCCAAGAACAAAATTGCCGGCTTTGAGTGCCAAAAAGTCACTACTCCGGAATCCACATAAAAACTTCAGAAAATGTGTAGACCAAAAACCTTAAGCTAACGCCTGTAGGCGGAATTTTCACAAGGGAAAATGCAACCTTGCACATAAAGGGTTTATATGATCCAAAAATGAACAACTAAAGGAGGTAAAGGACTCAAAGAATATGAGTGAACCAAATGCTTTGTTTCATTGGTCATATAAGAAACTTATTACATAATATAAACGTGCTAAGTGTAAAAGTGACGTAGCTGCGCTTTGTTCCATGGCTGATCTGTCTCCTGGTAATCATCATCGGAGTCACGTTGCTTGCGCTTGTGATCTTTTGGCCTATCTTTCACCTCGCGAGTATCGACGAGGTAATAGGAACCATTTAGCAATGCTTTGCTCATGACGAACGGTCCTTCCCAAGGCGGGGATAGTTTGTGTGATTTCTCCTGCTTGAGTCTAAGCACCAGATCCCCCTCTTTCAACGAGCAATGCTTTACACGGCAACTATGGTAGCCGTGCAGCTTCTGTTGGTAGATAGTGGATCTCTGGCATGCCAGCATGTGCTCTTGTTCAAGTAGGTCCACAGATAGTCATCTGGATTCTTCAGCGTCATCCTCCTTGTAGGCGGAAACTCCTTGTGCATTGTGGAGGATGTCGGATGGGAGAACTGATTTTGCTCCATAAACCATGAAGAAAGGAGTTAACATGGTGGATCTGTTGGGTGTTGTTCGTAAAATCCACAAGACAGATGGTAGTTCCTTCGCCCAGGCTCCAGCTGCTCTACGTAGCGGTGCCTCTAAGCGTGGCTTTATTCTATGCAGAATTAGTCCATTTGCGCATTCAACTTGCCCATTTGACTATGGATGTGCCATAGATGCTAGGTCAAGGCGGATGCCTTTCTCATGATAGTACTCCTCAACTTCTCCAAGAGATAAATTTCTGCCATTGTCGGTAAAGATGATGCTATGTGGGAGACCAAATATCGCCACTGGATCTCAGAAAACTTTAGGGATGTTGCCCCATCAAGCTTTCTAATTGGTTTATCTTCAATCCATTTCGTGAATTTGTCCACTACTACTAGCAATTGTGTGAATCCACAGGGTGTTGTCTGCAAAGATCCCGCCATGTCCAGCCCCAGACTGCAAACAGCCAACTTATTGGTATTGTTCTCAATTCTTCAGCTGGAACACTTGGTTGTTTTGCATAAAACTAACACCCAAGGCATGTTTGTACCAACTTGTCGGCGCCCGCCTTGCCAGTTATCCAGTAGAATCCTTGTTGGAAGGACTTGGCTACCAATGACCGGGGAGCGGCGTGATGCCCGCAATCTCTGAGATGTATTTCTCTAATGATTTCAATACCTTGCTACTAGGAGACGCATCGTAGGAACACTCCTGTGGTACTTCTTTTGTATAGCTGTCCGTCAATGATGATGTAGCCTTTTTCTCTGCGTACTATTTGTCGGCTTTTGACTTCGTCGGCGGACAAAGTTCCATCTTGTAGATAATCCATGAACGGTTTCATCCAAGCCGGAGAGGTCACTATTACTATGTTAAAAAATTAGTCCACTCTATCCGGGTTGTCGGGGTCTGCTCCCTTCATGGATGGAGTTCGTAAATGCTCCAGGAAAACGCCTGGCGGAATTGGTCGACAAGCTGATCCAAGGTTTGACAGTAGATCTGCCACCTCATTATCCTCCCTTTTGATGTACTTGACTTCTTAGCCGTCGAAGCACTTGGCTATTTCATCCACTTCGTCTCGATATGCCACCAGGTGCCAGCTACTTGCTGGGTAACCAAGTCGGAATCTCCACTACAAACTATGCGCTTGATGCCAATATATTTGGCTACGCGAAGTCTGTGAATGAGGGCCTCTTACTCCGCCATGTTATTGGTAGCGTTGAAGTGGATCTATAGGACGTATTGCAACTTCTCTCCTATTGGTGATTGAAATAATACACCAGCCCCCGAGCCATTGAGTAACTTCGATCCATCAAAGTGCATGACCCAATACTCTGGCTCTGGTACAGGAGTGTCTTCTGGCAGTTCTGTCCAATCTGCAAGAAAATCCGTCAATGCTTGCGATTTTATAGCATCGCACCGCTTGTAGGTGATGTCGAAGGCGGAAAGTTCAATGCCCCACTTTGCCACTCTCCCTATAGTGTCGATGTTTTTGATGATGTCGGACAGTGGAGCTTTGCTCACTACTGTGATGGGGTGCTCCTGGAAATAATGCCTTAGCTTACATGAAGCAAGGAAAACTCCATAAGCTATCTTCTAGTAGTGTAGGTAACGCTGAATGGATTCCGTCAAGACCTCGATTACATAATAAACGGGTCGTTGAACTCTATACTCGCGCATTGGTTCCTTGCGCTCCACCACGATGACGATGTTGATTACTCGGTGGTCGCCGCCATGTAAACTAACATAGGCTCCCTTGGTACCGGTGTTGCAAGTATAGGTGGGAAGGAGAGTATTCTCTTCAACTCCTTAAGTGTTGCGCCAGCTTCGTCTTTCCATGTGAATTTGTCTGCCTTCTTGAGCAACTTGTATAACAGCATAGCATTCTCACCAAGTTGGCTGGTGAACCGGCTTACTGCTGCAACACAGCCTGTGAGCCTTTGTATGTCCTTCAGGCATGTCGAGCGTTTGATGTCGAGGATGGCCTTGATTTTCCCCAGGTTCACCTTGAGTCCATGATGCGAAACGATGAAGCCCAATAGTTTGCCAGGTGGTAACCTGAAGATGCACTTCTTTGGGTTCAGCATCATGTTGTATTTCCGCAGATTGTCGAAGGTTTCCTGCAAGTCAGCGATAAGATCATTTGATTTCTTTGACATTACGGCAATGTCGTCCACGTAGGCATGTACGTTGCGACCTATTTGGTCATGCAGGCAACATTGCATCATCTGCTGGTACGTGGCACCATCGTTTTTCAACCCAAAGGGCATCGTGATGTAGCAATACATGTCGTAGGGTGTGGTGAATGAAGGGGCCAATTGGTTCGACTTTCACATCCGGATCTGGTGTTATCCTGAATAGGCATCGAGAAAACACAGACGTTCCGAGCCAGCCATCGAATCAATGACTTGGTCAATGGGAGGCAAATAAAATGGATTCTTCGGACACGCTTTGTTCAAGCGGTGTGATCAACGCACATTCTTAATTCATTGGTTCCCTTTTTGTGGACAAGTACATGATTTTCCATCCATCGGGTGTGAATAACTTCTCGGATAAAGCCAGCCTTAAGTAACCTAGCTATTTCTTTGCCTATAGCCCTTCGTCTTTCATCACCAAAGCATCGTAGAGGTTGTTTCACCGATTTAGCATTAGGATCAATATTCAAGTTGTCCTCAGCAAGTTCCCTAGGTACACCTTTCATGTTGGCAGGGTTGCTAGGCAAAGATGTCTCTATTCTAACGGAGGAACTCGATGAGCGCGCTTTCCTATTTGGGATCCAGGTCCATGCCAATGGCGGTGGTCTTGGAGGAATCACCTTCGACAAGCTCCACCTGCTTGGTCTTGATGGCGGCCTTGAAGGCGGGTTCGGTAGAAATGATCTGCTTCTTCGAAGCTGGCATTTCTGAGGCATCGACCTAGTTCTGGATCTCCTTGAACTCCTCACCATAGAGGACTGCTTGGATGAAGGCGGCTTCGCTGAGCTCGCACTCCCATGTCTTAGTGAAGCTTCTGTCAATGGTGATGACGCCATTTGATCCAGGAACCTTGAGCTTGTTGTAGACAAATCATGGCCTTGCGAGGAAGGAGTGGAAAATGTCGTGTCCGAAGATGACGTGGTACACGCTCTTGAAGGGCACCACTTTAAAGGTCATGCATTCTTGGCGATAGTTGTTGACATCACCAAAAGCGACCGGAAGGGTGATGCAACCCAGGGAATTTGCTTGTCGGCTGGGGACAACCCCATGGAACACGGTGTTGTTGTTCCTTAGCTGAGTCTCCATCAAGTTCATCTTGTGCAGTGTATCCAGGTATATGATACTGATGCTGCTTCCACTGTCCATGAGGAACTTGGTGAACTCCATGCCAATCAAATGGTTGATGACCATGGCATACTGGTTCTCTATTGGGATAAGTTCTGGGTGATCTTTCCTATCCCAAGTGATTGGAACTTCTGACCACCTGACGTACTGGGGAACTGGAGGGAGGGTAGCCATCAGTATCCTCAGAGAGGTTTTCTGGACCCGAATGATTGCGGTGCCAAGGAAGGTGTGGTAACATGGAGTCTTCTTTTCGAAGGGATTTTTCCCTTTATCATCTCCCTTGTCGGAAGATTTTGGGTCCATGTCTCGTCCATATCAGTTGATTCCTTGGGCTCTTCCTCCTTCTTCTTCCCCTTGCCTTTTCTGTGGGGTCTGTTTTTCCAACTTCGCTTGTAGCCAGACTCAGGGTCCTCCTTGAGATCATTGACAAACTTGCAATGGCTGTTGGTGTGGGTGGATTTGCCATTGGCATCGAGATGGACGAAACACGGCATATCGCGGTACTCTTTGTACGTTTGGGGGACGCGAGGCGTTGAGGGTGTGGTGTCACTCCTCTGCTGGCCACTGCTAGGCCCCCGACCACGACCACGTTGTCTGCCATTGCCTCTGCCAGTGAACGTTGTGGTGACCATGTCGGCTACTTGATTCTCTTCGAGCGAATTCTTCCTCTTGTTATTGTTGTTCTTCCTAGCCTGGGCAGGGATTGCTATCGCCAGCAAGGATCCACGCGCGTCATCATAAGCAGCGGCAAACTTGCTAGCCATGGCGATCATTGCATTGAGGGTGAGCTCATTGTTGTCTTGCTTGCGCTTAAACGTATGCTGGATAAAAGTTCACTTTTACAGACCATTAAAGAAGGCGGGCATAGCGGTCTATTCGTGTACCCTTGCGCAGGAAATTTTCATATCCAGCCAGTGAGAGAGGTAGGCACGGGAGGTTTCATCCTTTTCTTGCACACACCGCTATAGGTCTCCCATAGTACAGGGATGTTTGTACGTACCCTCGAAATTCTTGGTGAATGCTTCATGCATGTCCAACCAATTGCATATTAATTTCTCCGGTAAGTCGTCGATCCATTGTGGGGTGGTGTCAGTCAACATAAGTGGGAGGTACTTGACTGTGACGTTCGGGTTTCCCCCTGCGATGTGGATCGCTTCGTTGTAGTCATGCAACCACGTTGATGGCCTGGCAGTGCCGTTGTATGGCTTAATGGTCTTGTCTATCCGGAGGCCCTTGGGGTATATTGTGGCCCATATGAATGGTCCAAACTAACGTGGACCATGGTATGGGAGCTCCCGAGCTTCTTCGATCTTGTCCATCTATGTATGTGCATCGTATGGCTCTGGCTGCTTCCTGTTTCCGTTATGCGGAGGGGAATTGTGGCGTGATCTATGAGATCCGTCGTGTCCTCCACCATGATGGCTGCTAGGTGGTGATGGCAGCAGTGGAGGCGGTGGGTTAGCTCTCTTGCTATGCCCCTCCTGTGATTCCTCACGCCTATCACGGTTGCTTGTCGGACGTGGCGGTTCCTTATGGGACCTGCTTCTGTGTCCGTCATGGTTGCTATGCTCTCCGGCATGCCGAGGTTGTTCGCCTTGGAGGTGGCATGCTTGTGCGGTGGCGCGACTCTGGTTCCTCGTGAAGCCGAGATGGTGGTGGAGGTGGCGAGCATTGGGGGCGCGCTTTTTCTCCATGATCGGAATATATGGGGATAGCATCCGTCCTGTTGTGTGCCTCCCTCCGTCTTTGGTCTGTGGAGCCTATATGTGATTCCTCGTCACGGGGAGATTTTGGCCTTCTGCGGCTGTTCAGGGTTGATTGGCAAAGCTCCGGGTTGGACTCAAGCCTCTGCGAGGTGGCCTTTTCCTGTTGCTTGCATGCCTTAGCAACAAGGTCATACACCTGAGCAACTGCTTCTGGCGGCCTGTCCTGCTCCAGGAGGGTCTTGGCAATGGCAATGTTGAGAGCGGGAGTTGGCATGACCCACCTCCCCTCTAAATCTATTTATGGGGTGGCTTTTGTCGGCTTAGACCAATTAAATCCCAAGCTTCACCGAACACCAGGATCTTCGACGACACGAGCTAGTACCTTCTTTGTTTTATGCTTTAACAACAATTGCTTGTATTCAGCCTCCATAGCTCTTTCCGCCTTAATGGATTGTTGCGCCTTATCCATGTCTTCGTCCAGCTTAGCGCCCTGCTACACGATGCACTTGGCCTCTGCCAAGATTTCCGCACGCTTCTCATCAAGCTCCGTAACACTCCGAATATGGGCGACGGTGATTGTCTCAATGAGGAGTGCGCCATAGATTGCTTTATCGGCGGGAGTGGCCAGTGGGTTGCCTGCTGCAGACGTTGACGGTGGCGTTGGCAGCTGATTTGATTGTCGGGCCGTACTAGGGGTCATGGTAAGTTCCTGCACCGGTGGCGGGCGGGTAACCGGAGGAGGCATAGCTTTGGCCGGAGCCGGAATCTCGGCGGCTTTCTTAGCTACTGCTGCTCTAGCGACTGATGGCGTGGGAGGAGCTCTCTCATTTTCTAGTTCTTGTCCGTCTTCTTCCATCACGCTCCCAGTGGCGACTAGCACCTGGTGGGAGGTGTTGGTCTTCTTAGCGTGCTCCTCCTTCTTGATATCCTGCTCGATCTCCCGCATAACAGCGTCATATTCCTTTGAGTTAGCGTCCGAGCCACCGGCATCCATACTGATGTCGGCGTAAAGTGCGTCGAGGACGGAGTCAGAGTTGGCCTCGGTGTTGGTGATGGCGGATGTGGAGGGTGATGGAGGCGGGTCGTTGTTGTTGTCTCCTCCTCTGGCTAAGACGGCAGTAGCCGCCATGGCCTCTTCATTGGCATCCGCGTATTCGTTGACGATGGCAACCATCTCACCAAGGGTGAGAGGGCTTGCGGCCTGCCTCCTTCGGAGCGTATGCCGGAGGAGTGTTCCAGGGGCGAGACCTTCCACGAAGTGGTACACGAGCTTGTCGGCGCGGTCGCCCTCTAGGGTTTCCCTCACCCTCATATTCGTGGGGAGGTTCTCCATCCCTTTGAACACATCTGGCTAGATCGAAGATGGTGACGACGCTGACAAAGTGTGACTTGCGCATCTCTAACGCTCGGGGAACCCAAGAGGATTTGCGGGGTCCTTCCACCTTTATATCCTGCACAGGGGTGGTTTGGGTGGGCCTTGAAATTTCCTGATCCAAGCCACCGCCCTCCAAGGAGAGGTATGGCCCAGATCCTTCCGCGAACATGTCCTGCTCATAGGCGGTCCGTGTGGGGCTTGACGAGTTTCTGACTTCCTGGGAGCTAGGACTCGAGTCAGTTTTGCCAATGGAGATGTGGATGTCTCCGAAGGGGATGACGGAGCAGCACGTGGGGTTCGTCTCTGTCGGCACCCAAAACTCATATGGAGGGATAATCGCGACATTGCCGGAGAAGAGAACGCGACCGATGGCTAAGATATTGCCAATTCTCGCGAAGAGATTGGACCTCGCCCGGTGTAGAGCTCGAAGCTCCTCTTGTCCCACGGTGGGTGCCAACTGTCGTGGTATTGCCGACGAGTATGCCATGGAGGGGGTCCTCATAGTGCGTGTTTAGAGACATGGGGTAAGGTGGAGAGTTGGTGGGTACGAGGTAACACAGCTTACCCAGGTTCAAGTCCCACAACGGTGGCGGAACTCTACTCCTGCAATAAATCACTATAATGGAAATACGCTGAGTTATAGAGATGGGTTTGCTGTGCAAGGTGTTGCGCGTTGTACACAGCAATCTGAGAAGTTGTGCCCTAAAGCCTCCCACAGGCCAGGTTATAAAGGCGCCAATCCTAGGGTTTACAGGGAAAGGTCCTTGCCGGACAAGGTAAAGAGTCCTACATTAATATGAACTAGTCTTCCGTGTCTTGCACTCCAAGGCTCCGAGTATGTCGGTGACTCCTACGTAGCCTTCCTTTATCCAACGTGGGCCTCCCTTCAGGATTCAACTAACTGGGCCACCCAGTAGGCCATAGGCCTTGCTACCAACTATGGGCCACCCGGGTTAGGTGGATTGGTGACATGCTATGAGGATACCCATATAGCATATCCCCAACAATGTAGTTTAGAAAAAAACACATGCAATGACTCTAGTGGAACAATGTGGTTTATGAAAAGAACACATGCAATGACTCTAGGGGCCCAATGTTGTAACATCCCAGTGATGAGTTCATATTTGCATCATGTTTTACATTATTATTTTGCATTGTAGATGTAGGATCTTGGTATTTTACGGCGCTTGCGCGCACATTTTATGTCTGTTTTCACCAGGATTAGGACAGATGATGGATCCAATGGATACAATTATTGAAGCAGTTGTACAGTGGAGAAAAGGAGTCAAAAACAACGTAAATCGCTTATTTGGGAAATATTAATAATACCAGAAGAAAACTAGAAGCGAACAAAGGAGGCAGAGAGCACAACGACCAACTATACAGCAGGATCATCTCTTCCGCCGGTATAGCTCCGGCCGTATAGTTGGTGCCGCCTCCGCCTCGTCAAATAGTTTCACCATGTGCAATTGGTAATTGGTTCGAGGAGACAACATATAGAACACCCAGAAATCACAGAAACCTCACATCCGGAAGGCATCCGGAGGGGAACTCATCCACAAGGGATCCATCTTCGCCCTGTGCAGATCCGGGAGGCTAAGGCATCGATCTTCATCATCCACCACTACATCACCACCATCTCCATCCATCCCATCTACATCTCATCTAGATCTTGTTGTAATTCCTATACTCGTTGTGGATTAATACAAGTACTATTCATCTATTATTTTTTCCATTATCATTGCCATGATGTTTATTGCCTCCATGTCTGAGTAGATCATTAGTTCTTGGGGAGATGGAGAAACCCTAGTATGAGATTGAAATAAGATAATGTCTATTATGATATTCATCACTGTGACCATGTGTTAGATTCTCTACATCTTGATGTTGAGAGAAGTCGACCTCTCAATATTTGCCTCTTGCGGGGACTTTATGGAGGGAACTACATGTTGGTACACAGAGGCATGTTAGCAGTTACAGTGACTATAAAGTTGTTAACACTCCTTACGTATCAACATGGGAAATCAAGGAAACTCACGGAACAATATCCATGCCATGGGATACGTCCTACAGGATTACTTCCCTTAATAGCACAGTAATTTTATTTATGTCGATTGCTGACTGTGTGGTTATGAGGATGATGTGAGCAGCGGTTGTTGCCTATTCGTCCACATATGGAGTTTCTCCCACACATACATAGTTGAGAATGTTCATGATGATAATCTTTATAATACTAGTGGTGTATCCTCTACTCCTGGAGAATGTTTTTTCCGTACTGCAGTTCCAAACTCTCTTACATACATGATATTTACTTTTTGTATTAAGTTATTTTGCTTTACTTTATTATTGCTCTTATACCCAAAACCCCAAAACACCTTTTTACACAATACTCGCATTTTATCTTGTTACTTAGAACTTTATCTAGCATTTATATCGCAATATTTATTTCAAGAATTATTAGACTTCAGACTCCTGCTCCCTGTGGGGTCGATATCTTTATTTCGAAACTAGCTACAAACAATCTATGCACTTGCAGTCATCAACCTATTTTCTGGCGCCGTTGCCGTGGAGCTAAGCACTGTAGGCCTTTTATTTTTTTCTTATTTATTTTTACTTGCTAAATTTTGTTTTAAGTTACAGGTTTCCACCAACATGATGGAGTTTGAGCATATGACTAGTGCTAACCCACTCAACCACTTTGGGAAGTCCTATGCTATTTATAAAAGAGACAACTCCAATGAGAAGACAAGGGGGTTTGAAATAAATCCTCTACTCCGTAGTATTCTACATAAGAAGCAATTTACTAGAGATGAAGAAGATCTTGATCCATATGAGAATATTGCATGTTTTAAAGATAGATGTGGCACTTTTCTATTGACGAATATACCGCCGATGAGGTAAGGGTTAAACTTTTTAGTTAAACTTTGACAAGTACATCTCTCTCATGGTATAGATCTCTATCCCCTAAATCCACTACTAATTGGGATAATTTAGCTTGTGAATTTCTATCAAAATATTATCCACTATCAAAATCTTTTGGAATCAAGCGTATTATAATGACTTGGAAGAATCGTTCTAATGAAGGACTAGTAAGAGCTTATATTAGATTTAAATATTTACTACGACTATGTCCTCATCATGATTTTCCTGAATGGTATTTACTACATATCTTTTATGGTGGTTTAATTGAACCTAATAAAATTGAACTAGACTCTTTCCCGGAAGGAGCCTTTATGAATCTTCCTATACCTAAAGCTTGGGCTTTACTTAGTAGAATTTGTGATCATAGAGTTTCATGGAATGTTGGTCTAGGAAGTGAACGAGGCATAGAAATAGAGCATGATTTTATTCATGATTATAATAAAAAGGCCATGTTAAAGAATTATCTAAAGAACTTTATCTAGATTCAGATCTTGTGTTTTAAGTTGTTAAAGCTTTTACAGAACATATTAAAGCTCCAAAGGAGGGTCCAGTCAAGTATGATCCACCACCCGTACCTGAAAAGAAAAGAGAAGATAAGACAACACTTGCCTCTGTAGAACCAATATACGAAGTGACTTTCCCTAACACTGCGCAAAAGCATATTTTTGAATATGAACAGGTAAAATTAGTACAGGAAAACAGAGAAGAGGAAAGGGTGCCAGAAGTTGTGGAACAGTTGAAGGAAAAAAATATGAAGAGGTAACCAAGGAAGCAATTATGGCTATGTACTCACACTGTAACATAGTTGAACTTGATGTAGAGACTTCCATATTGGTTGAAGGTAAAACAAAGGTAAAAGATGTGGGTAAGCCTATTCTTCCCTGCATATTTAAAGAAACCTCTCATTATGGTTTATGTGATCTTGGCACCAAAGTTAATATTATATCTTATGATTTCTACCTAGAAATAAAAGAATAAATAGAACCTTCTACAATTGAAAATACTGATATAACAAATATGTTAGCCAATAAAAATCTTAGAATTCTAATGGGAGTAGTTGACAATGCAACTGTCACAATTGGCAACAAAAACTTTCCTATCAATTTTGTAGTTGTTGATATGCCGACTGACACTTTTTCCCTATTATATTTGGAAGAACCTTTTTGGGTGATATAGATGCCTATGTTAATTTCAAGAAGGAGATTGTGTCTCTTAAGCTTGGGGGAACGGAAAATAAATTCCATTTTTTCAAATTTAAAGACAGACCTCCACAAATACAATAAGAAGAGGAAGAGAGAACCATTGAGGAAATGGCAGCTCTTTTCTTTGGTAATCAAGAAGAACAAATAAATGAAGATCCAAATTATGAAGAAATAGCTATGGAGGACAAGTCCCTAGAAGAACTAGAAGATGAATTTGATTCACTTCCCATTTTGGGACCTCCAACTGATGAGGCTTTTAAAGAGCCAGAAAATAGAGGGGACGAGGAATTACCACCCCCAGATCTGAAGACTCTACCAGATAATCTCAAATACAGGTTTTTAGATGATACCAATAAATTCCCTGTTATTTTTAGTGCTAAACTTTCAGGAGAATAAGAACTCATGAGGATACTTAGGGAGCATCGCCAAGCCTTTGGGTACTCAATGGATAGTGTTGGGAATATGCCCTAGAAGCAATCATGTATGATGTCATTCCCAATTTATTCATAAAGTTATTGTCCATGTATGAACTACTAATATGTATCATTGAATATGTGATTCGGTTGTGGAACTATATATTCATGTTGTTCATACTAAGTTTTCCTTGGTCGTTGAGGTTGTGTTGGACACACAACTTAGACTAATGTGAAAGTCGTCTTGATGACTCGGTTCCACTTGTCATGGGCATGGAGATGATATTCCGACTTACGCTAATTCGGCTAAAGAGTTTAGCGAATCGGACTGACCCATAGTTGAGATGCAATGAGCATGTTGTCATTTGTAGTCTCAAGCAATGGAATCCTTTGACCTGAGGTGATCGCATGATCCAAGTTGTGGATCGCCAACTTAGGTCCTATAAAACGTTGTTCCGTAAATGGGCAATTATAAAGGTAGGGTTCGCGTTGGTTGTGAAGCAAGCTGCATGACGTGGATTACCAAGATGGGATTTTCCCCCTCCATAATGTAGGGATATTCTCTGGCCCTCTCGTGTGATATGATTCGGAAGCATGGCCATGCGCGACTTGGTTAAGTGTTAACCAAGGAGTCGGACTAAGTGTTAGTCCAGTGAATCGTATATCACGGAACAAGAAGAGAGAGCAACAACTCGCCTATAGCTTGACACGATATATCGTGAGGCGAAGGGAATTGGACGAAAGTCATACTGAGAAAGGTTTGTCTTCTGACTTTATGGCGCTTGGGAGTTGGTAGGTCTTGCTAGAGGCCACTACCAACTATCGACTCGCAGTGGTGACTCATGTCGTGTCCAGGCGTACGTAAACCTACAGGGTCACACACTTAAGGGTAAGGAGCCCATGTGGATTAGATGCATATGGAGATTGGGGTACGGCCTAGATAGGCCTCAAGCGTTGAGCCCAGCTAGGAGTGTATATAAGTTGAGTGACAAGGGATTGTCCCTAACCTAGCTCCCCCTTTCTCCACTCCCATTTCGGGCTAGACAGGATCTAGCAGTCCTCTGCCTGTAGCTTCTTTCCTGTACATGTGGATACTGGTGGAGGCGTTGCACGTGCGGCGCTAGAGACAAGGAGGTCCATGGGGATCTGGACGTGCTGCACGGGGATCGTTCGGCATAGCATCAACTGACGCGCTTCATCAACAATCCGCACCTGCGCGTCTAGTAGTAAATCTCGTGGCCTATCACCTGAGCTGGATCTTGGGAGCACCACGTAGGGGAAAGTTTTGTTTATCTCTGCGTGGCCCAATAGATAGCCGTCCATCGAATATTCATGTAAGAAGGTGCAAATCCAGTTTCGGAATTCAATAGAAGATTGAAGCCTAAAATGGAAGAAGTGGTAAGAAAAGAAATTGTACGCCTACTGGACGCAGGTATAATTTATCCTGTCAAAGAGAGTGATTAGGTAAGTCCTGTTGATTGTGTCCCTAAGAAGGGCGGTTTTACTGTTGTTCCTAATGAAAACAATGAACTAATACCTACTAGAACTATTGTTGGGCACATGATGTGCATAGATTTCAGGAAATTAAATAAAGAAACTAGGAAAGATCACTATCCATTACCGTTCATAGATCAAACTTTGGAAAGGTTAGTAAACCATACTCATTTTTGTTACTTGGACGGATATTCTGGTTTCTCTCAAATATCTGTTTATCCGGATGACCAACTTAAAACAACTTTCATAACTCCTTACGATTTACATGCTTAACGACATATGCATTTTGGCCTATGTAATGCTCCAGCTACTTTTCAACAATGTATGACTGCTATTTTTGCAGATTTTATAGAACTTATAATGGAAGTATTTATGGATGACTTTTCTGTCTATGGAACTGCATTTACTAGTTTCTTGGATAATCTCAAGAAAGTTTTCCAGCATTGAGAAGAAACTAATCTTGTTCTAAACTGGGAGAAGTGCCACTTTATGGTCAAACAAGGTATAGTCCTCGGACACAAGGTATCAGGTAAGGGAATTTAATTTCATAGAGATAAGATTGAAGCAATAGATAGAATGCCACCACCTAGGGATATTAAAGGTATAAGGAGTTTTCTTGGTCATGTGGGTTTTTACAGAACGTTCATTAGAAATTTCTCTAGGATATATAAACCTTTGACTAACCTCTTGCAAAAGGGAATGAGATTTAATTTTGATGATAAGTGTCTCGAAGCCTTTGATAAACTTAAAAATTCTTTAACTCGAGCTCCCATCATTAAACCACCTATCTGGGATACAACCTTTGACTTAATTTGTGAAGATAGCGATGATGTTGTAGGAGTAACTCTTGGACAACATATTGGTCGTAGATTTAATATTATACATCATGCTAGTAGAACTCTCAATGGTGCTCAAAAGAATTACCCTAAAGAATAAAAGGAACTCTTTGCTGTATTTTTCTCTTGCGATAAATTTTGTTCCTATATAGTTGATGCAAAGGTAAGAGTTCAGACGGACCATGATGGCTTAAAAGAACTCCTTGAAAGGAAAGACCATAAGCCAAGACTGATCCGTTGGATTCTTTCACTACAAGAATTTGAGTTGCAAATTATGCAAAGATAGGAAATAAGGATGTTAGATGCAGTGTCCATGGTTGCCCAAGAAGACACTAATCTTATTGAGAGGAACTTTAGTCCTGGTGATTTTCATTTACGGGAATTATTTGATGAACTAAAGTCAATTCGTCCAAAACAGAAGGAGTCCTTGTTGTGGGAGGAACTTTTCATCCCTGTTTAAGCAAATGGTAAGTAAAAGGTAAGTGTTCTTACCCAAATAAGTGATTTATTTTCACAATTTTTAATCTTGAAATTTCTGTTTTCGAATTCCTTGTGTTTTCTGAAGTTTTAGAGGGGTTTTACCAACTATACGGGCGGAGCTATACGACAGGAGAGGGGGGCTCCCGCCGTATAGTTGGTCATTGAACTCTTTGTATCATCTTTGTGAAATTATTTTCGATATCTGAGCCTATACGGTCGGAACTATATGATCGGAGCAAAAAATTCGGGCCGTATAGTTGGTCATTAAACTCTCAGATAGTTTTGCTTTTTGGTGTCTGTATCTATACAGTCGCAACTATACGACCGGAGCAAAAATTCTGGCTGTAGAGTTGGTCGTTAAACTCCCAGGCACTTTTGATTTTCACTTTTTGAAATTATACGGTCGCAACTATATGACCGGAGCAAAAATTCCGGCCATATAGTTGGTCTTTAAACTCTCAGACACTTTTTTGTTCGATCGTATAGTTGGTCTTTAAATTCCGGCCGCGCCCGTATAGTTGGTCATTATGTGGCAGGTTACTTCCAAATCCGTGATTTCTTTCTCTATTCCGTTTGGATTCTTTTCTTGGAAGACAATTTTGTGTTTCTCACGAGTTTTACCGACCTCTGACCCCTCTTATATGTTCCATTGTCTCTCTCTAATAATAATCTACAGAAACCAATCTACGTCCTATTTTCGCGAGAGGGCTCTCAACCAAGGGATATAAGTCAAGAAGAAGGGCTCCCGTGGAGATCGGGAGCAAGAACGACCAAGGCAAGGAGATCATGACCATCCCTATAGAGTTCCTCGACGCCAACCATGGGTGTCGGAAGAGGGATTTGAAGGCCCTGGAGTTGAAGATTGAGGAATTGGACAAGGAGAAGCCAGGGACACCCAAACACCTTCGATTGCTACGACTTTATCTTGATAAACTTGAGTCTTAAGGTCCTACAAGTGGACAACCGAAGCGGGTTTTTCCTTGAGTCTTAAGGCGCTACGAACACTCCAAGATAATAATTAGTTCATTAAGGAAAAAGTGAAAGTGCTGGAGAGGAACAATCTTTTTTACAAGCTGCGTGTTAAGGAATTAGAAGCTGTCAATCAATCCCTCCACCTCAGGCTGGCCCGTGAGGAGAAGAAACCACGTGCCATTGCGCCACAGTGATGTACAACAATCATGGTATGAAATAATCGCAAGGGATTATTTGATCCCGCCTAGCTTGATTCCAAGATTGGGGAGATCTTTAAGACCTTCTCATCTATCTTATAAGTTTTTATTATTATTCTTGCATTAGTTCAAACTAGAAATAAAGTTTGCATCATTAGAACTCCCTTTAGATATAGTCGATCCCTTTTATGAAATTCCGAGTTTAATATTGTACATGGAGCAATATTGAGTTTGTGTTTTCTTTATTGATATATGAAAGGCTTGAGTATGATTTTACTTGCACTTGAGGATAGCAATAGGAGTCTTCCACACCATTGGTATTAATGTAACACATAAAGATAATTTGGTCAATATGCTGTAAGACTACGGGTTGATTCACAAAGAAAATTATCTATATTTAAGTTGGAAAAAAGAAACCTTGAATAAAGGAAAATCAAAGTGCTATTTAAATAGAGTGAGAACAAGTCATGGTAGAATCTCAAGTCATATGAATGCTTCATATATAGTTGGAATTTTATAATTGAGATTGTTGAAATTTGAATTCCTAGATAAGGTGTAATATATTGATTGATCCTTTGCATAACACTTAAAACAAAAGTGTGAGCATATATGCAAAAGAAAAGAAAAAGAAAAGATGAAAAGAGCGAATGTGCAAAGAGAAAATAGGCATATACCACTGTATTATAGTATGACAAAGAGACACTTTTGAGATTTTGAATCCCAAGTGAACACGTTGATCCTAAAACACCCGGGACTACCTCGTTAACTCATTCGGTTGAACCGGATTCTTTTACGTTATGTTGAGATTCATTTTTTATGAACTATTGATAACTAAGGTGTGGAAGCCTTTTGATGGCCCAAAATATATCGAGCTCATTGGGGAACCCCAAGAGGAAGGTATGATGAGAACAGCAGCAAGTTTTCCCTCAGTACGAAACCAAGGTTATCAATCCAGTAGGAGCAAGGAAACACTCTAAAGGTGTTGCTAGCTGAGCCTTGGCAGGGCGCACTACCGGTGCTAGTAGCAACATGGAGACCTGCACAACACAACCACATAACTTTGCCCCCAACCTACGATGAGGTTGTCAATCTCACCGGTTTTGCTGAAAACAAAGGATTAAACATATTGAATGGATGAAAGTAATAGTTTGCAGAAAGTAAAAACAAGGTAGTAAACAATTTATAGATTGAATGTGAAAGAAAGGACCGAGGTCGATAGTTCACTAGAGGTGGCTCTCCTTAACATAGATAACATGCTGGGTGAACAAATTACAGCGGGGCAATTGACAAATATCAAGAAAGCATACAAGCATATACTAATCATCTTGACTCCTTTGAGATTCGATTGGGCATTACAAGATTATACATAGACCGCCATCCAACTGCATCTATGACACATATCCACCTTCAAGTTATCATCCGAACCCCCTCCAGTATTAAGTTGCAAGCAACAGATTATTGCATTACGAATTGCGTGTAAAGTAAACAATATGATTGTTCTATGAACAAAGGATTGTTGTTTTCTCCCTAGTAGCAACATCACATCTAGTACCTTAGAGATTTCTGTCACTTCCCCAGATTACCAGAGGCATGAACCCACTATCGAGCATAAATACTAACTCTTGGAGTTGCTAGCATCTACTTGGCCAAGATAGCTACTAACAACGGAAAGCATGCAAGATCATAAATAACAAAGACATGATAGAATCAATAATCAATCTGAAATAGCATATCAATATCCATCGGATCCCCGCAAACACAACATTCAAAATTACAAATAGATGATCTTGATCATGAACGGAGCTCACAAGATCTAAACATGGTAGCACAAAGGAGAAGACCAACCATCTAGCTACTACATGGACCCGTAGTCCAAGGATGAACTACTAACACATCAAACCGGACGCTTGCATGGTGATGAAGAAGGCCTCCAGGGTGAATTCTCCCCTCCGGCAGGGTGCCTGTAAGAGCTTCAGATCCCTCCCGATTTAGAGATGGAGATGACAACGGCTACAGAATCTTTCGTGGAATTTTGATCAGGTACTCAGGGTTTCTGTATCAGAGGCAATACATAGGCGGAAGGAGAGGCCGAGGGGGTGCCTGGGCTGGCCACACCACCCCCTGGCGCAGGCCAAGCCTGGCCACGCGGCCAGGTGGTGTGGCCGCCCTCTGGCCCTTCTCTGTCTTCTATTGTGGCTCCAAGTGTCCCCCGGTAAAATAATGACTTTGGCTCTTGTCCCGTCCAATTCTGAGAATATTCATTTTCTGACTTTCCTAGAACCAAAAACAGCAGAAAACAGGCAGCTAGCACTGTGGCTCTTGTTAATAGGTTAGTCCAAGAAATCATATGAAAAGCACTCCAAAGTGTGGACAAAACATAAGAAAGTAGATAAAACCAAGCATGGAACATCAAAAATATAGTTACATTTGCATTGTATCACCTTCCAATACTATTCCGATGGTTTGAGTAAGTTACTATTCATGAACTTATTCCCATGTATCGTACATGATGAACACATCCTGCAATTGCCTCATTTATTTTATCGACTCAGCTTCATGAATATGAGGATCACATCCATTAAGCTAAAAACTTGGTCCGGACGAGCAAGAGTCTAAGCTTGGGGAAGTTCATGAGTGCATATTTGCATCATGTTTTACATTATTATTTTGCATTGTAGATGTATGATATTGGTATTTTACGGCGCTTACGCGCATATTTTATGTCTATTTTCAGTAGGATCAGGACAGGTGATGGATCCAATGGATATAATGATTGAAGCAGTTGTACTGTGGATAGTAGCAAACAACGTAAATCTCTTATTTGGGAAATATTTATAATACTAGAAGAAAACCAGAATCGAACAAAGGATGAAGAGAGCGCAATGACCAACTATACGGCAGGAGCCTCTCTTATGCCTGTATAGCTCTGGCTGTATAGTGGGTGTCGTCTCCGCCTCGTCAAATAGTTTCACCCCGTGCAATTGGTTCGGCGAGACGACATACAGAACACCTAGAAATCGCAAAAACCTCACCTCCGGAATGCATCTGGAGGGGGAATCATCCACAAGGGATCCATCTTCACCATGCGTAGATCCGGGAGGCTAAGGCATCGATCTTCATCATCCCCCGCTGCATCACCACCATCTCCATCCATCCCATCTACATCTCGTCTAGATCTTGTTGTAATTCCTATACTCATTGTGGATTTATACAAGTACTATTCATCTATGATTATTTCCATTATAATTTCCATGATGTTGATGGCCTCCATGTCTGAGTAGATCATTAGTTCTTGGGGAGATGGAGAAACCCTAGTATGAGATTGAAATAAGATAAAGTCTATTATGATATTCATCGTTGTGACCATGTGTTAGATTCTCTACATCTTGATGTTGAGAGAAGTCGACCTCTCAATATTTGCCTCTTGTGGGGACTTGACGGAGGGAACTACTTGTTGGTAGACGGAGGCGTGCTAGCACTTACAGAACACTATCCATGCCATGGGATACGTCCTACGGGATTACGTCCCTTAATAGCACAGTAATTCGATTGATGTCAATTGCTGACTACTGTGGTTATGAGGATGATGTGAGCAGCGGTTTTTGCCTATTCGTCCACATACGGTATTCCTCCGACACATACATAGTTGAGAATGTTCATGATGATAATCTTTGTCTTAGATCTTTACAATACTAGTGGTGTATCCGCTACTCCCTGAGAAAAAAATTTCCCTACTGCAGTTCTAATATCTCTTACATACGTGATATTTACTTTCTGTATTAAGTTATTTTTCTTTACTTTATTATTTCTCTTATACCCAAAACCCAAAAACACCTTTTTACACAATACTCGCATTTTATCTTGGTTACTTATAACTTTATCTAGCATTTCTATCGCAAAATTTATTTCAAGAATTATTAGACTTCAGACTCCTGCTCCCTGTGGGATCGATATCTTTATTTTGAAGCTAGCTACAAACGATCTATGCACTTGGAGTCATGACCTAGCATTAGAGCTTAGAAATAAGCTGAGATGAGGTGTGTGCATTGCATTCATGCATAGAAAATCTGGATAATTTTCACGCTTTTAAATAAATCTTGTCAAAGTGATTGAAGCTTCTCATAACTTTGTGGAACTGAAGTAGATCATCAAGTTGACTGCGATAAGTTTCAATATGACATTTGCTAAAACCTTATCATTGGATATATAATTTGATCTAAGGGTAAATAAAATGTAATAAAACTAAGTCACAATACACTACTTAATAAGGAGTACTTGATCTTCTAGAGATCATTACATGGTATTCCATACAACAACTCAAGGATGAATACTTAATATTCCAAATATTATATCAAGGTATTATCTACCACAAACCCTGAATACCAAGTCAAGTATATAACCCAAGTAAAAGAAACTCAATAACCAAATCATGAAACACTTGTTTGCCATAGATATTCCTACCATGGGTATCATGGTAGTTCTTAAATATGAACTCTTATCACACATAAAGTAGAAAAGGAAGTCAAGCCAAGACCATTCATCTCATATCTTTGTTGCCATATTAGTAAGTGACATTTCTACTTAACCAAGTCCTAGTGTCTATTGATCTTCAATGTAGAGGGGTCAATCCTTGACCTAGAACTTAGTGACCTATTATATTGACCTTCCAAAGACCTCAAGTAAATTAATAAGAAGAAGGAACTAGTTATGGTAGAGTGTGCCATCATCAATGGAATGAGATCCTTAGTGGTGATCAAACCATTTGATGTTGGAGGAGTTAACTCACTCATCATTTAACTAGAAGAAGTATCTAAACGTAAAAGTTAAGTTAGTACTTATGGAGATATGAGAAAGCTAGTAGTGTTAGAGTATCAAGTGATAATCTTGCTAAGTCAAGTGGGTATAAACCTAAAGTAAGCTTCCTTATCAAGATAAGATATAGAGAGACTAGTACAAGTCTATTGATTAGTGTTAATAGATATTAATCAGATAATTAGAAGCCTAAGCTTTGCTTGATCAAAGGTTGGTGGTCATTATTCTCAAGTCATTGGAAATAGATGACAAGTAGATGAAGAAGAGTTGTGAGTATACTAAATTAGGCAAGCCTTAGTAAGTTGAATTATCTAGCTTGATCATGTTAAGTCAATCTAGAGTTTGATGAAGTATATAATATGAGTTATATGGAATAGTTGGAGGCATCGTAGTTTAACAAGTTAATACAAGAATAACTTGTATTATGGAGAGTAGTACCATAACCATTCCAGGTGATTGATATGACATGTATAGAGAGAATTATAATCTTGCAAGCCTTGGAAGTAGTTGCAAGACGGATTTCAAGGAGTTAATGGATGGAGTTAGAAGTAGATACATTGATGGATTCATCAAGGGTAGTTAAATAATGGAAGTTATATACTAGAGTAATAATGGAGAATGAGTATTGCTGCAGTGACATGACTATGTCATCATATGATGATGTATATGGTGGAGTCAGATGATTGAGTTATTCAAAAGGATGTGTCCTTTGTGAATAAGAGAAGAGGGATATATAGAGTATATTTAGGAAAGCAATTCGTTATCTAAAGCTAAGCTTAGTGAGGTATTAAGGTAGGAGTGCTTGAGAAACCCTTAACCAGCAGTATATCAAGCCATGACAGACCCATGTCTGCCTCATTGTACAAAACTCTAGAATTAAGTTAATAGTGGAGGCATTCCTATTTGTAGACAGCCAAAGAAATGGTATTCCTTGGTCAAATCAAGTTTCTAAGAGATAATTAGAATATTAGAGGGTAATTATTATAGCTCATTCTAAGTTGAGTTATTATCCATGGCCACAAGAAATGAATGCAAATTATATTATCTCTTAATCTTCATCCATAGCCATAATAGAATGTGAGTTTATTCAATATTCTCCAAACTTAGGATAACCACTTGTTAAATGAGTAGCTTCCTTTCTCCACCAGTGATTGTTGTTTGTGAATAAATACTCAACCAAGATTGTTTTACGCTAGTTATAAACCCCACCAAACTAAGTAGAGTTTGAATAAGAGAAATCACCAAATATTGAGAATCATGAAATTCAAATCACCACATTATGAACCCTAAGATTCAACCCGTTATAAGGTTATACCTTAATTCTTATGTGAGGTTAAGTATGACACAAGTTTTGTATATATCATTAAGCATTTTAAACCATTACCATTAAAATTATCAAGTGAAAACAAAAACATCTTCAAGAGATCTTTAAATAAGAAATAATCCCTAAAATCCTAATTGGTATTTACTTTACTAAATGAACCCTTCATATAGTTGTGGATATTTTTCCTTATACACAATAAGAAAGGAGGAGGAGAGGGTTATACTTGCTTTATGCAATAAAATTCACGACCTACAAATTCTCCGAATATTTAAATCCTTGAAGAAATTCATATTTAAAAGGTTTTTGTAAAAAACAGAAACTCAAGATAGAAAAGGAAAAAGAAAAGGGGATAGCCAGCCGCCTGGCCCACATCCCACTTCTTCCTTTGCTTAACCACTGCCCATCTTACTCCACAGTAGCCTAACACCAACCCAAAATCTGCCAAGCCCACGTACCGTTTCGATATCTCACTAACAGGCAGGGCTCGCATGAGAGAGGTGCATCGTCTTTGTCTTCCTCTGTAGAATCGAAACGCCGCCGGTGATCCACGTCGCCACCGTCTTCCTGGACCGCCCCAAACGCGATTGACCAACCTAGAGCCCTGCACTACTCACTAGGAATCTACCAGTAGGCAATACGCTATGATTCATGCCCACAACAAGCTCCACCTCCGCCGCTGCATCTTGGCTGTCATCGACGCCTTGCCGTCATGTCAGTGCTCACCAAGCCATATAAAACCACCGCCGAGAACCGCATCACCCTCTTGGTTCATCCTTATCCTCCCCAATCCTTTCCCTCGCTCTCAATCTTCCTCCAGTACACCAAAGCCGCCGCCGGCGAGCTTCATCTAGCCACCGAACCAACCCACCTCGAAGACCATGGAGTGGAGGGGAAGAAGCGTCGTGCTCCATAGATCCCTGGGTGGAATATAGCTTCGAGGGGAGCTCAGAGTGAGGCGAATTTCGCAGTTTCCTTCCGTCGGTGCTCGCTGGAAATCTTGTCGAAGTGCTTATCTCCGGCCACCATCATCACCATTGACGACATAGGCGTACTTAGGGTGAGCATCTGCTTCTCTAGTCTTAGCTACACATCCTAGCTTATCCCATAGCTAAAGTTCGACGTGTCCTCGGACATCACCGCCACGGGTGGTCATCCTAGCCACTATTCTGGTCCCCGAGAGCTAGTGCCAACGAGATGGTTCGACTTGCTATCTTCCATAGCGTCGAATGCACCCCTCTGCGTCGTCTCTAATGCCAGAAATCAGCGGCGCCATCGAGGCTAGCGTGCTGACATCATCAAGCCAGCGGGCTGACGCGAGGGTGAGGTCATCCTTGAGCGGGTCCGCCTGTTAAGTAGTCCATGCCCAGGTGGTATCTGCCATGTCCTGGGCCTGCTTCTCATTGGCCTCAGGTAAACACAGAATTCGTACCAAAAGCCTTGCTAACATAAGAAATATAAAATAAATCATTTAAGAATTAGTTTAATAATTTCAGAGATTGATTAAATTTTAGAAATTCAATATCTTTTGTTTTATAATTAAGAAAAATCTATATTATATATCAAAATGTTCAGAAAAAGAAATTCTATATTCTAAACCTATTATCAAATTTTATTTTCCAACTTAAATAAGATAATTATTATTATTAACAACTATTCTATTAGGGATAAATCTTAAATAAATATATTTTATTATTTAAATAAACATTTATAAATTGGATACAAATAATTTTGTGTCACTTTACTAAAAATTATTATTTATTAAATCTTTATAAAGTAATAAAACTTATAAAAGTAATATATTATTATTTAAAAATCACAAAAATACATATCATATACCAAAATGATCATAAAAATAAAATATACACCTTAGAAATATCATCTTTCATAATTGTAGTAAAATAAAAGGTAAAGGTCTAATAAATCTTATTAAAACCCTTTTCTTTTTTTAATTCATTAAAAATATATAAATCTTTACTATTGCCTTTACCATTATTTGTTTAAAGTCTAAAAATGTAATAACAAGTTCAATTGATGTTTAATTGAAGTTAACATAGGTCTAAACATTTTAAGATGTATCTACTAAAACTATCATCTCAAATTAAGTGTATGTTAATTTTGCTAAAAATATTTTATCAATTATAAATTCAAGCAAAAGAAATAATACTTTTGTTTCACCTTCATGGAGTAATATAAAGTGTCCTCTCATATTACAAAAATTTTGAGTCTCCACTTGCTAGTGGAATAACTATTCAAAAATGCTAATTGTTTTCTTCTTTAATACTCATAACTAGTAAGAAAACCTTAAAGTGTTAGCTTTAAGACTAAATGTTTTTACTTTGTAAAGTAATATTTTCCTCAAAAAATATTCTTTTAAGAAACATTAAAAGTAATCGTTAAGCATTTGTAAAAAATCTCTAATTAATTAATAATCTTGCTCAAGGAAATCTTTTAAATACCATGCCCCTTTTGAGTGCTTTACTATTGTATGCTACTTATTGTACTTGCATGTTATTTCACACACTCTCACAAGCCTTAATAAGAAGCACAAGTGTGAAGCTGGTATAAAAGTGCAACACATTCCAAAGAACTAATCATAAGCTTCAAACCCTAGATCAGATATAATTATTCTAGGGATTCACATTCTCAAACTTGCATTACATTACTTATGCATAATTGCATCTTGCTTCTTTAAACATTCGTCCTTACTAGACCAATGATGTTGTTTACATAAATTGGATCTTCTATTGTCTTGAAGACCGTGAGAGCATAATCTTGCAATCACAAAAGGCAAGTTCACACTTGCTCATGTCCTTTGGTTATTTTCTATCAAATGCTTGTAACTCAAATGTTGTCATCACCTGCATTTCAAAAAGGTTAGAAAACACTATTTCATATTAATATGATTATGGATTATTTACCAAATGGTAATAATCTATTATTACAGTTCTAGTGGTAAAGGAACTTAATATCTAGGACTTAACAACCAATGTCGCCAGTGATTCTAGCGCCATATATTACGCGTTAATCATGAGATCTAGAATGGGACAGAGAAGTCAGCTGGATCTTCTTCCTTTCACATGGACGGATGACCTTATCATGAAGCTACAGATTTCTCATGGAGAATCTAGAGAATCCAGCACATGGGTAGGACCCCTCAGTTCCCCTTGATCTAGGTGTCTAGATTATCAATGCATAGATGTCATGGTGGAGGTTCACCATAGCTAATGGTGGCTGCCAAGCAAAGCTTCTTACAGAGTCTTCGAGAGGCTACCTAGACTGTACTCATGGTACAGCTCATGGAGGATCATGTCTTCTATGGGGTCATGGAGAAGGGAAGCGATTGGCTTGGATCGTCAACTGGGCCCCACATCACGGAATTGTGGACGCGAAATATTTGCCCGGTTGTGCAAGAAGGATTTGGTCTCTCATGGGTAAAGCAACGCACCTATGTAGAGTGTAAGAACTGTGACATGTTACTCCCTGTTCTGGGAAGGAGCTACTAACATGGCAGGAAAGGAACTCCATGAAAGTTCTGGTCAACCTTTGAAGGCTTTCGGACATAGTTTTCAGAATAAAAGCAAGCTTTAAGGAAATGTTTACGAAAACCTACATTGCCTATGACCTATGGTCTGTGGCTGTAGAGGTAGTGCATCATACACTCCTTTTTAGTGAACTTGCTGAGTACGTTCATACTTAACCGTATCTTCTTAACCCTTGATAGATCTCGAAACAAGCAATGGCATTCCCAACCAATGGTCAACTTTGAATAGTTAAAGATACCAAGTGGAGTTCAATGGAGTCAGTGACCACATCAGAAGCTATGGAGGTCAAGTTGAACCGTAGAATATAAATAAATCCCTAGAAAACTAGAACCTACTTCTGTAGAACATTGCTATAGCAGCAATGGCAAACCAGAGGTATATATATATCTTAGTAGTAGTACTCCTAGGGTAGACTTCGAGTTGTTCTTTCTGGTTTTCTTTTGCAAAATAGTCCTCACTGTTCCGAGGAAGTTTCCTGGATCTTTTGTAATGTGATGTATGTAATATAAAGTCATGTCTTGGACCCGTGATCTTTCTGTTGTATCACTCTGAGGGATATAATACTGGTGGGATGGTGTTTCATTGGTGTTATATCAACGAATATAGTGTACTACAACATGAAGTGGTATGCTGGGTCACTGCAGCTGGTATCAGAGCAAACGCTTTGATCTTAGGATTAAAACCCTTTTAGGAGATATATAGGTTTGATAGTGACTTTAGGAAGCCATCTTATCTACACCACAACTTATTGTAGGTGTGATGGATATTCACTTGAGAATAATCTTATCATAGTTTATGGAATAGTTACTTGTCTAATATTTCTTTGTGAAGTTACCGATATAGTATCTCTCTAAGTAACTAATATCCTTTTTACTAGATTATCCTATACCATTAATTAGATCAAAGTAGTATATCACCAAGCCAGAGTATCCCATAAGGGAGTAATCATGGTGTTATCTTGCAAGGAGAAGCCATGTAAAGAAGTAAAACTCCACTATTATCTTTATGATAGTGGGAAATATCAAGGAAGTACACCTCAAACCCTTTAACAACATGTATTTTAAGGGAAGTAATAAATTTTTGAAAGCTATTACATTAAGAATAGAACCTTATCTAGAGTTAACCAATAGGTTATGTTTACTTTACCCCATGCAGTATGCCAAATCCATTGTGGTAAGGCCCAAAAGACAGTATTCTTATAGTATAAGTCAATCTATATAGATTATGAAGCTTGTTAAAGCTTGAGAATTACCGTGGTTATAATGTAGAAGTACTTAGAGATGCTAAGATTAGAAACCAATAGCAGAAATGTAACGATGATGTTAAGGATTACATCAAGGATAATTATTTAATAACAAGTTATAGAGGGAATTACCCAAACTATTGGTAGAGTTGGATCATTTTTGCCCAAAGTTATTCCTTTGCAAATGGCAAGTGGTGTAATTAAGGAGGCAAAGAACATTATGATATGTATATATAGTATACAACGATTGAGATCCATAAACTAATAGGTATCAAAAATTGTAGTGTATAACATCAAAGCCTAAGTACAAGAGATGTTTTACTCGAAGTACTGTTTCTATAGATTTCTGATGTATGTTTGGTAGCCATATTATTTGCGATTTGTTGGATTTTATTGGATTTTGTTGTGTGACTAAGTCTATGCATGAAGTTAAACTTTATGGGAATATGCATGATGTTTCATGGAGTTCTTACTTGATGTACATGTCTAGTGGGGAAAATGGGTTCGCATGAGGGAGAGGCGTATTATCACTTTGATGATGGGAAAATGAAGGCTCATGAGATGATACTGACACAACAAAAGGAGGTTAGCAAGGAAATTCCAAAGGAAGGAGAAATTCAAATGCTGCACTTAATCACCAACAAAGGACTTCTTCAGTATATGAAGGGTATGGAAGATGAAAGAAAGGCTGAAATAGAGAAGCAAAATAAATTCTATCATGAGACTTTAAAGAAAATGCAAGAGAAGCAACCTGAGGAATTACATCCAAGGGTTAAACTAGTGAAGTTTTTGCAAACCAAGCCTTGGAGTTTTTCCATGGTAGAAGAACCTTTGGAGGCGGAAAATTGGTTAATAGATACATCTTGGAAGCTTAAAAGTGTGGGATGTAAGAATGAAGAAAAGGTGCAATATGCAACTTATCTATTGACCGGAACCACAGTCACATATTGGGAGAAGTCAAGGTACACAACATTGGGAGAAGGTGTTAGTACCTGGGCTGAGTTCAAAAAGAAGTTTCATGAAGAATTTGTTCATCAGAACAATGGGAAAAGGAAGGAGGATGAAGCCTTATTAAATGAAGAATCTTCCAGTTCTGAAACATGTACGGGAGTTTAGTCATTTATCCAAGTACTTTAGTGTGGAAGTAAACATGTAGGCGAAACGACAAAGGAAGTTCATGAAAGGACTACAAGGAGTTATGAGGATGCAACTTAGGGTTGTGCGTACAAAGGAGTTCCAGGAATTATTGGATAGTGCACATATATTAGAAGGTGATGAGATTGTTGTACCTGAAGGAAAGAGGAAGAAAGTTCAAAAACAGACGACAACATGTCTGGATCCGCATATGATGTACAACACAAAGAAGATATGTCACAATTGTGGAATCAGGGGCCACGTTATTAAGGAGTGCCCAAACCCTAAGATATTATGTTACCAATGTGGAGATCCTGGACACATGATGATGAATTGCCTAAACCTACTGTTAACTCGTGGGTGGTTAACAGGTGGAATAGGTCCAATAATTGGGCTACCATCTAGTCCAAACATCCATCCTACTCCAATGAAGAGAAATGCAAGAGCATTTCTAGGAAACTGTAACAAGTGTGGAATTATAGGACATAAGAAATCATGTTGTTCAAAACATCGGGAGAAATATGGAACATCCATAGGAGTAAACCTAACATCCACTGGATTATCTTTAAAGGATGGTGTAATTGAAGGAGGTACATCTTCAGGAAAACGGAAGTATGAGACCATGACTCAAGTCAACCGCAATGAAGCAAGTGGTAAGTCAAGACATTATTAGTTGTATAAGAAGCTTCATACATGCATCTAAGAAATTAGGGAATTCACACTGGTAATCACAAATGGGTGGGTGTACCATATGTTTCCTCTTGAGACCTTCTAGAGGTAAAGTATAATCTAGACAGAGACTGATATCCTAAACATTGAGTTAATGGGTATTATACATGTAGTTTAGAGACCATTAGGAAACCCCAAGGGGGAGAGTAAACAATAAACACTGAAGTGTTGTTATCTAACTTTTTGACTAAATGTTGGAGAAGAAGTATTAAGTCATGATGAGGTTAAGCCTTATTCTTATAAGGTTATAAGAAGTCCTCCATATAAAGAGTATTCTAAAGAGTATGTCCGGATGAAAGATCGAAGGAGGTATAATAGATTAAACTTAGTGGACTAGTTCTTAAAGAAACAACTCATAAGTTGTCCTTAAAAGGTGGATAAAGTACTCCAATACAGGCCAGTGTAGTGTAATAAGAAAACCTTATTGGAATGGAGAAAATGTATCCACAACCTATTCTAAATAGGAATATAAGGACATAATCCAAGAGATTATAGTAAAATAAACCATATGATAAATTAGAAGAGATAGTGTATATTGTAAAGTATGAAGAGAATTCAAGGAAAAAGATCTAGATACGGGATACCACAATTATCCCCAAACATGATCACAATGGAGTTGAGAAATGCCGTGATCAATACAAGCCAACACGTTATTCTAAAACGTAACAGAGTACGAACTTTGGGGACGAAGTTTATTTTAAGGGAGAGATTCTGTAACATCCCATCATTATAGCTTAGAAATAAGCTGAGATGAGGTGTGTGCATTGCATTCATGCATAGAAAATCTAGATAAATTCCGCGCTTTTAAATAAAACTTGTCAAAGTGATTGAAGCTTCTCTTAACTTGGTGGAACTGAAGTAGATCATCAAGTTGACTGCGATAAGTTTCAATATGACCTTTGCTAAAACCTTATCTTCGGGTAACATAATTTGATCAAAGGGTATATCAAATGTAATAAAACTAAGTCACAATACACTACTTAATAAGAGTACTTGATCTTCTAGAGATCATTACATGGTATTCCATACAATAACTCAAGGATAAATACTTAATATTCCAAAGATTATATCAAGGTATTATCTACCACAAACCCTGAATACTAAGTCAAGTATATAACCCAAGTAGAAGAAACACAATAACTAAACCTTGAAACACTTGTTTGCCGTAGATATTCCTACCATGGGTATCATGATAGTTCTTAAATATGAACTCTTATCAAAAATAAAGTAGAACAGGAAGTCAAGCCAAAATCATTCATCTCATATCTTTTTGCCATATTAGTAGGTGACGTTTCTACTTAACCAAGTCCTACTGTCTATTGATCTTCAATGTAGAGGGATCAATCCTTGACCTAGAACTTAGTGACCTATTATATTGACCTTCTAAAGACCTCAAGTAAATTAATAAGAAGAAGGAACTAGTTATGGTAGAGTGTGCCATCATCAATGGAAATAGATCCTTAGTGGTGATAAAACCATTTGTTGTTGGAGGAGTTAACTAACTCATGATTTAACTAGAAGAAGTATCTCAACCTAAAAGTTAAGTTAGTATTTATGGAGCTATGAGAAAGCTAGTAGTGCTAGAGTATGAAGTGATAATCTTGCTAAGTCAAGTGGGTATAAACATAAAGTAAGATTCCTTAACATGATAAGATATAGAGATACTAGTACAAGTCTATTGCTTAGTGTTAATAGATCTTAATCTGACAATTAGAAGCCTAAGCTTTGCTTGATCAAAGGTTGGTGGTCAGTATTCTCAAGTCATTGGAGAAAAGATGACCAGTACATGAAGAAGAGTTGTGAGTATACTAAATTAGGCAAGCACTAGTAAGCTGAATCATCTAGCTCAATCATGTGAAGTCAAGCTAGAGTTTGATGAAGTATATAATATGAGTTGTATGGAATAGTTGGAGGCATCGTAGTTTAACAAGTTAATACAAGAATAACTTGTATTATGGAGAGTAGTACCATAACCATTCCAGGTGATTGATATGACATGTATAGAGAGAATTATAATCTTGTAAGCCTTGGAAGTAGTTGCAAGATGGATTTAAAGGAGTTAATTGATGGAGTTAGAAGTAGCTATATTGATGGATTCATCAAGGGTAGTTCAATAATTGAAGTTATATACTAGAGTAATAATGGAGAATGAGTATTGCTGAAGTGACATGACTATGTCATCATATGATGATGGATATGGTGGCGTCTGATGATTGACTTATTCAAAAGGATGTGACCTTTTTGAATAAGAGAAGAGGGATATATAGAGTATATTTAGGACAGGAATTCCTTATCTAAATATAAGCTTAGTGAGGTATTAAGGTAGGAGTGCTTGAGAAACCCTTAACTAGTATTATATCAAGCCATTACAGACCCATGTCTGCCTCATTGTCCAAAACTCTAGAATTAAGTTAATAGTGGAGCCATTCCTGTTTCTAGACAGCCAGTGAAAAGGTATTCCTTGGTCAAATAAAGTTTCTAAGAGATAATTAGAATATTCGAGGAATGTAGTATTGGAGGAAGCCATGTCCATCTTAACATCTTAAACCCTAATTAAAAACCTAGTCTCATAATCTATCAAAATCACATGGAGTGGTAATTATTATAGCTCATTCTAAGTTGAGTGATTATCCATGGCCACAAGACATTAAGGCAAATTATATTATATCTTAATATTCATCCATAGCCATAATAGAATGTGAGTCTATTCAATATTCTCCAAACTTAGGATAACCACTTGTTAAATGAGTATCTTCCTTTCTCCACCAGTGATTGTTGTTTGTGCATAAATACTCAACCAAGATTGTTTTATGATAGTTATAAACCCCACCAAACTAAGTAGAGTTTGAATAAGAGAAATCACCAAATATTGAGAATCATGAAATTCAAATCACCACATTATGAACCCTAAGATTCAACCCGTTATAAGGTTATACCTTAATTCTTATGTGAGGTTAAAAACCATTACCATTAAAATTATCAAGTGAAAACAAAAACATCTTCAAGGGATCTTTAAATAAGAAACAATCCCTAAAATCCTAATTGGTATTTACTTTACTAAACGAACCCTTCATATAGTTGTGGATATTTTTTCTTATACACAATAACAAAGGAGGATGCGATCTTTATACTTTATTTATGAAGTAAAATTCATGACCTAAAAATTCTCTGGATATTTAAATCATTGAAGAAATTCATATTTAAAAGGGTTTTGTAAAAAACAGAAAACAGAAAATAGAAATGGAAAAATAAAAGGGAATAGCTAGTCGCTGGCCCACAACCCACTTCTTTGTTTTCTTAACCACCGCCCAGCTTACTCCACAGTAGCCTAACACCAACCCAACATGGCCCAAGCCCATGTACCGTTTCGATCTCTCACTAACAGGCAGGGCTTGCGTGAGAGAGGATCATCAGCTTCGTCTTCCTCTATAGGATCAACACGCCACCGGTGAGCCACGTCATCGCCGTCTTCCTAGACCGCCCCGTACGCAATTAACCAACCTAGAGCCCTTCACTACTCGCTAGGAATCCGCTAGTAGGACATACATAATGATTCGTCCCCATAGCAATCTCCAGCTCCGCCGCCGCATCTCGGCCGTCAACGACAACTTGTCGTCAAGTTAGTGCTCGCCAAGTGTCAACAACCAGATTTTTAATCCCAGATGCCTGTTATGCCATACATCACAATCCCAGGATTACCATTTTTGCGAGACATAACAGATTGGATATCACAGTACATCATCCGTTACAAACCATAATAAGGTCTTACACCAATAAAGGATCTCATGATCCAGTCTTAGTACAAACAAGTAGCGTAATAATAGCTTAGCGGTGGGCTCCATCTTTAGTGTCACAGGCAATGCTGTCGATGGGAGATGATCCTAGTTGTCATAGCCGTCATGCTATCCTTCTTCAGGGTAGTCCTCCTCATATTCTGGCCAAGGGAATAGCTAGGTACAAAGCCATGAGTACTCTTTAAGTACTTGCAAACTATCACTAACAAGTAAAGTAGTTCTAATAGGAATGCTAAACTCTAAGTTTATTTATAAAGTTAGGTTTGAAACCTAAGCTGAGTTCAGAAACAAAGAAAGATAAAATAAAGTTGAAAATCACCTAAGTGGGAACTTAGTTGTCATAGTCACAACTCTATTATGGTCAAGTCATGTCACAATTCATTTCATAAGTCATGTTGAACACATATGACAACGGAACAGTATGGACACTCCAACTGTCCACAACCGCGGATGCGGCTATTCGAATAGTTTGACACTCTGCAGTGGTGGTAAATTTCACCAAAAAATCCGATACATCTGTCAGGGACAACCCTGAATCATCATATGCAGATAATCAAAGATAAACTTACCTTTATACACTCTAGTATAAGCACCTCTCCTGTGAGCTTGGCCTCCCGGCCATGGCCATCTGCCATCCTAGGCACTGCATAGGTGGACAACATTGAGAGGTAGCCTTAGCTCAGACCTCTCCCGCGAGGGAACTAATACTAATGCATATAAACTTCAGGCTAAGCCTTACCCAATTCAGTTATTGCGGTTGTACGGTAAAATTGGAATGGTATCGCATCCGAACCCAACCATCAGTTTTTATAAAAGGGCTAAGGCTCATTCCTCAACATTTTCATCATCATTATAAATCATTTGTGTTTCTCAACACATGTCAAAACATATCAATAGAATGACTCATCATTCCAAGGTTTTCACAAGTCATTTTCACAAAGTATTCCCATCTAAAGTGATCAAGTTTTTGGTTTAGCTCTAAGATACTAAGTTAAGAGTGTACACTAAGGCTGGATGCTAATATTAATCTCATGCCATAGAATGACATCTAAGTCTAACTAGGTAGGTCAAGTTTTATACTCTTTATGCTATCTATAAACAAGTAAGAAACTTTGGTAAAGTAAAAGAAAGTAAAGAATGTAAATAAACTTGGAGTAGGTATAAGTCAAAGGATATAACCAAAGAATGCCTAATTCATCTTGCTTAGGTTAGCTTGCTTAATTCTATCTTGCTAACAATAGCTTGCCTTGGTTGGTGCAGTGGTTGAAATTCTCCTCGTCTTCTTCGGGGTAGAACTCCTCCTCCTCGTAGACTTGGTCAGTACTACCGTCTATAAATACATACGGGATACACAATCACCAAACCATGCTTAACTAGTCTATTTAGCACACTAAGGCACACATTTGATGATCTAGTATCATCACAAACATCACAAGATTTATTGAACTAAGTTCATTTATTTTATTTGAGAAAAGTAATTTCTACTCATTGAAATTAACTCAGATTTAATATTCTCCAATTAAAATATGGGATCCTATGGACACATGTCATCACCACATATTCTAATGAATGGGAATGTGATTTAAATGTTGGATCACATTTTAATAAGTTTAAGTTTAATATTTAATGATTTAAAGTGACTAGAAATGCCTATATAGCATTATTTTGGTACTAGTCCAAAGTCACTGCATGCAAACTTGAATATTATTACATATTCAGATAGGTACATTGAAATGCAATTTTTGAAAGTTGGAATCAATTCAAAAACTATTATGGTTGATTTTAGAAAAATATTTGAATGTGAAAAAGCTTCCGTCTTGTTATTTTTGCTAGGAGAGATCTCTAACTCTAATTGATTTAAATCCAACGGGCATGGATAAAGTTTTTAATTTTCTTTCCAATTAAATTGGAATCATTCAATTTGGATTTGTAAAACTCCCTTAATTGATTTTTGAACTAAGGGACAAAATTAAGTTTACTTCTATTAAGATTTATTTGAATCTGATGGGTTGCGCGGGAACACTAATGGGTTGGCCCAATATCACTCCGTGGCGCCGAGGACAGCTGATAGGGGGTCCCGCCTGTCAGTGGCTCTTTAAACGTGAAGCGGTACGGGGCAACGTAGACCGTAGGATTAGAACTAAGATCTACGGCTGGGGCTTATCGTCGACAACATACCTGTCACCGGCGAGGTGGAACCCTAGCGGCTCAGTGGGGGTGCAGAGGGGGCATACCAGAGCTCCAGCGAGTGCGGCGATGGGAGCGATCGAATGAGACGACGACGGTGGACTCAGGCAAGGTCGCGGCAGCTCCGGGGGTGGACGAAATCGATGGGGGCGTCTCCTCCTCTGCTGCGGCTATCTGCGGCGAAATTCCGGCGGCTGGCTGCTCGAGCGGCTCTGGCGAGAGGTGGGGAAGGACTAGTGGTGAGAGGGGAGATGGGTGGTGTGAAGAAATGGTGCTGGGGAGGCTCCCTTATATAGGCTCAGCGAGGCGGCAGAGAAGCATGGGCGGAGCTCATCGGTGACGACGGCACATGGTGCTATCGGTGTGGGCAAGGTAAGCGGATGGTGGGCGGTTCCCTGGCGGTCAGCTACTGCTTAATGGAGACGCTAGGGGTGGTGGCTAAAGGTTGGGATTGTCTCAAGCTCTGAGCGACAGAGGTGGTGCTCGACGCGGTCCATAGAGGTTGTGGGTAGCACGGCGGGGTTAGGGCGTGTCTGGCAGGGTCATGTGGTCAAGGCAGAGCGGCGCGCACATGCAGTGGTCGAGGGGAGGCTTGTGGAGTTCTGTCAGGGACGGCGCTCTATCATGCGCTACGCATGGCACAAAGGCGATGGGCGCGGGCGAGGTGAGGTGGTCCAGGGGCTTGCTGGGCTTGAAGAGCAGACAAGGGGCGGTAGTGCTACCACGCCTACCTCCTAGACATGCCGAGAGAGAGGGGCGTGCTCCTGTGGTTTGGCACGGTCGGCCGGCGAACATGGCATCAGGGTGGCGCTGCACTGTGGCTAGGTACTAGGGAGTGGGCTGGTTATGGCCTGGTTGGGACTAGAGGAGACAAGGAAGGTTAATGGTGATCAAATGGCTCGACAAAATTTGATCAAAACAGTATTAGTTAGGCAGGTTTGATTCTGCTCACAAGGTGTTCGACACAATGGCCGCAAGAATTCAACTTTTGAATTTTGAAGTGAATTTTGGTGGAGTTGTTAGTCACATGCTTAAGTATCTGTGGTTGCTAGGATTTGTCAAGTTGAAGTCATTTGAGTGGTTTTTGAAAAAGTGGGATCTAGACATATGAACTAGATTCCATTTTTCAATTGTCATTTTAAATTAGGGTTTAAATGCTTTTGCAAGATCACAAGGTGGGCCTTGGTACACCTTAACTTGTACTAGTAAGGGGTACAAAGATCCACAATTTTTTCTGTTTGAATTTGAGTGCTAGGAACACCCAAAGTGACCTAGTTGATTAAAATGGCCAAAGTGACCATTTCCATTTATTAATTCTATTTGAATTCTTTTTCTTTGGATTTGGCTTGGGAATGATCTAGATGATGTGGAATTCATCTTAGAATCATTTTACAACCATTAGAACAAACAATCATGGAAATTAAAATCAATTCCTATTTAATGCAACACACATATGCATGCTTAATTATTTAAATGAGAAAAAGTTTTTGTTAACCCTAAATTGGGTGATTTGGATCTTGATAACTTGGATTAAAGTTTTGGGATGTTTCAAACCTTCCCCCCTTAAACAAAATCTCGTCCCAAGATTTAAGAAAGAAAACTAGGAACTAAAGAGATCTGGGAACTCAGTCCTAATGTAATCTTCTCGCTCCCAAGTGGCTTCTTCTTCGGTATGGTTGCTCATTGGATCTTGAGAAATTTGATACTCCGGGTCCTGGTGGTTCTGTAAGCTTCCTCCAAGAGATGTATGGGAACTTCACGATACGTCAGATCCTTGTTGATATCAACGGCTCGGTGATCGATGTTCTTGAAAACTTCGGTCTTCTCCGGCACTTCTAGGCATTTGCGAAGTAACGAGATATGGAACACATTGTGGATGGCAGACATCTCCTCTGGCAGTTCCAATTGATACGATACTTTTCCTTGACGATTCAGAATCTTGAAGGGTCCGATATATCTGGGGGCTAACTTTCCTTTCAGACTAAAACGTTGGGTTCCCTTCAATGGTGAAACCTTGAGATACACAAAATCTCCGACATTGAAAGTCAGGTCTCTCCTTCTCTTGTCAGCATAACTCTTCTCTCTGGATTGGTTGGTCTTGAGGTTCTCACGGACTTTGTGAACCTTCTATTCGGCTTCTCGCAGGATGTCGGGTCCGAAAATCTGACTCTCTCCTACTTGCGACCAATTCAAAGGGGTACGACACTTTCTTCCATATAAGAACTCAAATGGGGACATTTGCAAACTAGCTTGATAACTATTGTTATATGAGAATTCTACGAAAGGCAGACAAACTTCCCATTTTGATCCATACTCTAACACACAAGCTCTCAACATATCTTCTAAGATTTGGTTGACTCTTTCAGTCTATCCATCTGTTTGTGGGTGATAAGCTGTGCTGAAATTCAACTTGGTTCCTAATCTATCTTGAACTTTCTGACAAAATCTTGAGGTAAATTGGGTTCCTCGATCCAAGACTATGGTCTTGGGGGTTCCATGCAAACTAACAATTCTAGCAATGTACAAGTCTGCTAGCTTCAAACTCTGGTAGGTTGTCTTGACAGGTATAAAATGAGCTACCTTGGACAGTCTATCAACGATGACCCAGATTGAGTCATTTCCCCTACTATAAGTAGGCAAACTGGTGATAAAGTCCATTTCGACGGAATCCCATTTCCATTCCGGAATCTGCAATGGTTGCAACAGTCCTGCGGGCCTTTGATGTTCCGCTTTGATTCTCTAACAGATATCACACTTGGCGATGTAGCTCCTGATTTTTCTCTTCATCTTGTGCCACCAAAATTGCTCCTTCAAATCCTGATACATCTTTGTTCCTCTAGGGTGGATAGAATAAAGAGTATCATGAGCTTATTTCATGATAACTTGCTTCAGCTCCAAATCTTCTGGCACACAGATACGTCCTTTGTACCACAGAACTCCTTCTTCGTCTTCAGTGAATCCAGGTACCTTTCTTGTACCAATACGACGCTTGATTCCGTCGATACTTTCATTTCCCTTCTGGGCTTCCTTGATTTGGCTAATCAAAGTGGGTTGAAGTTCAATGTAGCTAAAAATCCTTTGCTAACTAGCTCAGTTCTAAACTGCTCCAATTTTTCATACAAACTTGGTTGCTTCTCCTTGATCATAGTGTTTAGCCTACACGGCAATCTGCTAAGAGCATCCGCTACCACATTGGCTTTGCTGGGGTGATAGTGAATGTCAAGGTCATAATCCTTGATTAACTCTATCTATCTCCTTTCCCTCATATTCATCTCCTTCTGAGTGAAAATATACTTCAAGCTCTTGTGATCTGAATAAATCTCACAGCGATTACCCATAAGATAATGACGCCATGTCTTTAAAGCCATTACTACAGCTGCTAACTCAAGATCATGGGTAGCATAGTTCTGCTCATGTTGTGTCAGTTGTCGAGACAGATATGCGATGACTTTGCCTTCTTGCATCAATACACATCCGAGACCAATCTTGGATGCATCACAATACACATCAAACAGCTTCCTGATATCTGCATGATCAAGATTTGGGCTGAAATCAATATCTTCTTGAGCTCTTGGAAACTTGCTTCACATTTGTCGGTCCATTCGAATTTCTTGTCCTTCTTCAACAATTGGGTCATGGGTCTGGCGATGCTAGAAAATCGTTCTACGAACTTGCAGTAATATCCCGCTAATCCGAGAAATGCACGGACTTGGGTTTGAGTGGTTGGGGCTTCCCATTCTTCGACATCTTTGATCTCGGTGGAATCAACAGCGACTCCTCCGGCAGCCACAATATGTCCTAGGAATCCTACTTCTTTCAGCCAAAACTCACATTTGTTGAACTTGGCATACAACTGGTGCTCTCTAAGGGTTTCAAGAATGATTCTCGGATGTTGCTCATGCTCTTCTTCTAACTTGGAGTAGATAAGGATATCATCGATAAACACAACGACAAACTTATCCAAAAAATTCATAAAGATCTTATTCATGAGATTCATGAAATAAGCGGGAGCATTGGTTAATCCAAAAGACATGACCGTATACTCGTATAATCCATATCTGGTGGTAAAGGCAGTCTTTTGAATATATGTTGCACGAATCTTAAGTTGGTGATAACCAGTCCTAAGATCGATCTTAGAGAACACACTCGCACCAGTCAACTGATCAAATAGATCCTCTATCTTTGGCAATGGGTACTTGTTCTTGATTGTGACGTCATTCAGCGTCCCGTAATCTGTGCACAAACGGTTGCCTCCATTTTTCTTGTCGACGAACAACATGGGCGATCTGCATGGCGATGCTCTTGGTTGAATCAAGCCGGTGGACAACATAGCATCCAACTGCTTCTTCAGTTCCACTAACTCGGAGGGGTTCATGCTATAGGGTCTCTGAGCTATGGGTCCGGTTCCGGGGATTAGTTCAATAATGAACTCAATATCCCTATCCGGGGGCATACCGGGCAATTCATCTGGGGATACGTTGGGGTATTAACAGACTACTCTGACTTGGTCAATGGTGGGTAGGGCTAGACTCTTGTTGCACTTGAATTGACGGGGCAAGGTTTCAGATATATGCTCTACTGATACTCTAGAGCTACTGGTCATTGTGATGGCTTTCTTATCACAGTCTATCAATCCTTTATGCTTTGACATCCAATCCATTCCTAGTACTACTTCCAAACCTTTGGTTCCAAGTACTATTAGATTGTCATAAAAGTCTATCCCATGTATTCTGATAGGTACAACTTTGCAAATTTTTCTAGCTTTTGTAGTTGAACCGGGTATTTGAACTATCATGACATGCTTCAAGTTGGTTGGGTGAATCTTACTAGTGCATGCAAATTCTTCGGTGACAAATGAGTGTGATGCTCCTGAATCAAACAACACTCTTGCTAATACGGAGTTGACAGAAAACATACCCAACACTACATCTAGCACTTCTTGGGCTTCTTCGCGTTCATGTGGAAGAGACGGCCGTTGTGGTTGTGAGGGTTCCCTGGGGCGAATCTTCTTCCGGGGCTGAACACGACACTGCTGTTGAGCTGGGGCATTCACATTGGCAGTGGCAGCAATCTTCTTGGGACACTCATTGGAGTAGTGACCCTTCACTCCACACTCGAAACAAGTAATCTGAGACTTGTCTTTTGCTGCCACGAGCACAACAATGCTTCCAGTTCTCGGTGCAGTGTTGTTGTTGTTGTTGTTGTTATTGTGATTGGGAGGTGCATGGCTGAAATTGCTGAAGTTGCCGGGGTGGTTGTTGTTTCCTCCAGACTTCATATTTCCTCCACTGCAGTTCGGGTAGCTTGGGCGAGACATTGGGGGTCGATTGTTTTGTGGGGCATATCCAGCAGACGGGTTGGGATGGTACTTCTGGTGACTGTTGGATCCAGCCTGGTGCATCATCCGACGTTTGCGGTTGTCGTTTGCTTGATTAATCTCCCCTTCCATCTGAATGACGGAGTCGACTAGTTCTTCAAGATCCTCAAAACGGATGTTGACTAACACCGTCTGCATCTCATCATGCAGTCCGTTCAGGAATCTCTCCTTCGTCTTGGCCTCCGTGTTGATCTGATCAGGTGCATACCTGGCGAGGGACAAGAATCTGTCATAGTACTCCACTACAGTCATTCTGCCTTGCTTTAGCTCTCTGAATTCGTCTCTCATTCTGGTGACTAGACCCTGCGGCACGTGGGTGCGGCTGAACTTGACTTTGAAGGCTTCCCATGTGATCACTTGACCATGGTTCATCGTGTGGGTGCTGTTCCACCATGTTGTTGCATCTCCTGCCAGATAGTGGGTGGTAAATAGAACTTTCTCGTTTGCATCCACTCCGGCGACTTCTAAGTTGTTCTCCATGGTATGTAACCAATCATCAGCATCCAGCGGGTCTTCGGACTTCCTAAAGATTGGGGAATTGGTATTCTGGAAGATTTTGAGTTTGGATCCATGATGATCCTGATTTCCATGATTCTGATTGTTGTGAGCCATCTGGGCGATCTGTTGTAGGGTGGCTAGATTTGCTTGGCGCTCTGCCCTACTAGCTTCATGGTCTGCAATGAGCGTCTGCAGAATCTGTAGCATTGGGTCTTGTGATGAGATGCTCCCTCCTTGGTTTCCACGAGTCATCTGAAGATTGAGATAGATAAAGGGATAAGAGGGAAAGTTCTAAGGTTCATGGTTTTGGTTTCAAAGCTAAAACTTTGAGTTTGACTTAGGTTTAGCAACTAACTTCTTTTCATTCATTCAAGCAAAGCACACGATACAAACACACACACCACAACAAAAAGGAAAATAGATGGTTTTAAGAACCATTCTGCAAGCTAAGATACAATGAGACCGATACTTCTTACTCCTACGATAGTGCTCTAGTGCATCTACTCATCATCGATGAAGTCGGAGTCATCATCGTCGGTGTAGAAGTCCATAACATCATCCTCCAGATAGTCATCATCATTGCTGAGGTACGACTGAATATCCCCTTGGATGTCTTCACCTTCCTCCTCTTCTTCTTTTGCTGCAAGCTGATCTTCTTGCTCCTTGATCGTCTTCTTGAGGTCGGCCACCTTCTTGGGAAGACGGTCAATGGTGTGATCCTTCTTTGCCTGTTGACGGCAAAGAGACTGATAATCCTTGACGAGCAGTGAGAAAGTCTGGGCCTTCTGGGCGGCAATGGCATGGTTATGGTTGGCGAACTCTCTAGTATTGTCCAATTCCTTTTGTCTGTCGTATAGCAGGAAGTCGAGGTTCTCAACTTGATGCTTCAACTCCGGGTGACTTGGCATCTCCAGAGGCATTCCCATAGAATTACGCCTTACATAGTGAGCAAAGCGGGTTCCTTGGATCAGGTTGACATTCTATGCGCAGAGACGAGCGAGAGCTTCATGCATTGCCCTGGCTAATCCATCTAGCCAGTTGTTCTCTCATACGGAGAACTGAATCTTCTCGGACATTGGTGCTTCTAACTTGCCTCGAAGATCAGCAACTGCTAGCCATTGTAAATCTCCTCCTGGTGGACCATTGAGTTGAGCTCCAAAGAATTCCGGATGTGGGCGCTCCAAGTACTCAGACAGTGCATCTAGATCCCCCTCGAAGATTAGTTGGCCTCTGTTGCCCAACTAGTAAAATTTGATGTACTGAACTTCCATCTATAAGAATTTAGGATGAGAAAGTTAGTGAAGTGATCAACTGTGTCAAAATTTTATGTAGTAATGTAAGAATTTTTTAGGAACATGTATTTTTTTTTGAGAGAAAGAATCCCAAGGGTAAGAGAGGAAATAGATTTTCACAAATACTCACTTTGGTTTTGAAACTAAGTGTTTTGTTCGGACGTCCATTCTAACTAGGGTCTCCTATGGTCAGGATGGCTCTGATACCAACTTGTCAACACCCGGATTTTTAATCCCAGATGCCTGTTATGCCATACATCACAATCCCAGGATTACCATTTTTGCGAGACATAACAGATTGGATATCACAGTACATCATCCATTACAAACCATAATAAGGTCTTACACAAATAAAGGATCTCATGATCCAGTCTTAGTACAAACAAGTAGCAAAATAAATAGCGTAGCGGTGTCCTCCATCTTCAGTGTCACTGGCAATGCTGACGATGGGAGATGATCCTAGTTGTCATAGCTGTCCTACTGTCCTCCTTTAGGGTAGTCCTCCTCATAGTCTGGCCACGGGAATAGCCAGGGACAAAGCCATGAGTACTCTTTAAGTACTCGCAAACTATCACTAACAAGTAAAGTAGTTCTAATAGGAATGCTAAACTCTAAGTTTATTTATAAAGTTAAGTTTGAAACCTAAGCTAAGTTCAGAAATAAAGAAAGATAAAATAAAGTTGAAAATCACCTAAGTGGGAACTTAGTTGTGATAATCACAACTCTGTTGTGTTCAAGTCATGTCACAATTCATTTCATAAGTCATTTTGAAAACATCTGACAATAGAATAGTATGGCCACTCCAATTGTCCATAACCACGGACGCGGCTATTCAAATAGTTTGACACTCTAGAGAGGTGGTACACTTTCACCACAAAATTCTATACATTTGTCAGGGATAACCCTGCATCATCATACTTAGTATGCAGATAATCAAACATAACCTTTCCTTTACACACTCTAGTATAAGCACCTCTCCTATGAGCTTGGCCTCCCAACCATGGCCATCTGCCATCCTAGGCACTGCATAGGTGGACAACATTGAGAGGTAGCCTCATCTCAAACCTCTCCCGTGAGGGAACTAGTAATAATGCATATAAACTTCCGGCTAAGCCTTACCCAATTCAGGTATTGCGGTTGTACGGTAAAATTGGAATGGTATCGCATCCGAACCCAACCATCAGTTTTTATAAAAGGGCTAAGGCTCATTCCTCAACATTTTCATCATCATTATAAATCATTTGTGTTTCTCAACACATGTCAAAACATATCAATAGAATGACTCATCATTCCAAGGTTTTCACAAGTCATTTTCACCAAGTATTCCCATCTAAAGTGATCAAGTTTTTGGTTTAGCTCTAAGCTACTAAGTTAAGATGTTCACTAAGGTGGGATGCTAATATCAATGTCATGCCATAGAATGACATCTAAGTCTAACTAGATAGGTCAACTTTTATACTCTTTATGCTATATATAAACAAGTAAGAAACTTTGGTAAAGTAAAAGAAAGTAAAGCTTGTAAATAAACTTGGAGTAGGTATAAGTCAAAGGGTATAACCAAAGCATGCCTAATGCATCTTTCTTAGGTTATCTTGCTTAATTCTAGCTTGCTAACAATAGCTTGCCTTGGTTGGTGTAGTGGTTGAAATTCTCCTCGTCTTCTTCGGGGTAAAACTCCTCCTCCTCATAGACTTGGTCGGCATCATCATCTATAAATACATACGGGATACACAATCACCAAACCATAATTAACTAGTCTATTTAGCACACTAATGCACATATTTGATGATCTAGTATCATCACAAACATCACAAGATTTAATGAACTAAGTTCATTTATTTTATTTGAGAAAAGTAATTTCTACTCATTGAAATTGACTTAGATTTAATATTCTCCAATTAAAATATGGGATCATATGGACACATGTCGTCACCACATATTCTAATGCATGGGAATGTGATTTAAATGTTGGATCACATTTTAATAAGTTTATGTTTAATATTTAATGATTTAAAGTCACTAGAAATGCCTATATAGCATTATTTTGGTACTAGTCCAAAGTCACTGCATGCAAACCTGAATATTATTACATATTCAGATAGGTATATTCAAATGTGATTTTTAGGAGTTGGAATCAACTCAAAAACTATTATGGTTGATTTTAGAAAAATGTTTGAATGTGAAAAAGCTTTTGTCTTGTTATTTTTGCTAGGAGAGATCTCTAACTCTAATTGATTTAAATCCAATGGGCTTTGATAGAGTTTTTAATTGTCTTTCCAACAAAATTGGAATCATTCAATTTGGATGTGTAAACTCCCTGAATTGATTTTTGAACGAAGGGACAAAATTAATTTTACTTCTAAAAAGAAAAATATTTATTTGAATCTGCTGGGTTGCGCGGCAACACTAATGGGCCGACCCAGTCTCACTCTGCGGCACTAAGTACAGCTGACAGGGGGGTCCCGCCTGTCTGTGGCTCTTTAAACGCGAAGCGGTACGGGGCAACGTGGACCATAGGATTAGAACTAAGATCTATGACTAGGGGTTATCATCGATGACGGACCTGTCGCCGGCAAGGTGGAACCCTAGCGGCTCAGTGGGGGTGCAGTGGGGGTATACCAGGGCTCCAGCGAGTGCGGCGATAGGGGCGATCGAACGAGACGACAACGGCAGACTCAGGCGAGGTCGTGCAAGCTCCGGGGGTGGACGAAATCGACGGGGGCGTCTCTTCCTCTGATGCGGCTATCTCCGGCGAAATTCCAGCAGCTGGCTGCTCGAGCGGCTCCGACGAGAGGTGGGGAAGGACCAGTGGTGAGAGGGGAGCTGGGTAGTGTGAAGAAATGGTGGTGGAGAGGCTCCCTTATGTATGCTCGGCGAGGCGGTAGAGAAGCATGGGCAGAGCTCGTCGGTGACGACAGCACAAGGTGCTATTAGCGTGGGCAAGGTAGGCGGACGATGGGCGGTTCCCTGGTGGTTAGCTAGGGAATAATGGTGACGCTAGGGGCGATGCCTAACGGTTGGGACCGTATCGCGCTCTGAGCGACAGAGGCGGTGCTCGACGCGGTACACGGCGGTTGTGGGTCGCGCGGCGGGGTAAGGGCGTGTCTGGCGGGGTCATGTGGTCAAGGCGGAGCGGCTCGCGCGGGCTATGGTCGAGGGTAGGCTTGCGGAGCTCTACCGGGGATGGCGCTCTGGCATGCGCTGCGCATGGCACAGAGGAAGTGGCCGCGGGCGAGGTGAGGTGGTCCAGGGGCTTGGTGGGCTTGAAGAGTGGACAGGGGCCGGTGGTGTTACCACGCCTACCTCCTAGACATGGCGAGAGAGAGAGGGGCATGCTCCTGTGGCTTGGGCATGGTCGGTCGATGATCATGGCATCGGGGTGGCGCTGCACTGTGGCTAGGGACTAGGGAGTGGGCTGGTTATGGCCTGGTTGGGACTAGGGGAGACAAGGAAGGTTAATGGTGATCAAATGGCTCGACAAAATTTGATCAAAACTGTATTAGTTAGGCAGGTTTGATTCTACTCACAAGGTGTTCGACACAATGGCCACAAGAATTCAACTTTTGAATTTTGAAGTGAATTTTGGTGGAGTTGTTAGTCACATGCTTAAGTATCTGTGGTTGCTAGGATTTGTCAAGTTGAAGTCATTTGAGTGGTTTTTGAAAAAGTGGGATCTAGACATATGAACTAGATTCCATTTTTCAATTGTCATTTTAAATTAGGGTTTAAATGTTTTTGCAAGATCACAAGGTGGGCCTTGGTACACCTTAACTTGTACTAGCAAGGGGTACAAAGATCCACAATTGTTTCTGTTTGAATTTGAGTGCTAGGAACACCCAAAGTGACCTAGTTGATTAAAATGGCCAAAGTGACCATTTCCATTTATTAATTCTATTTGAATTCCTTTTCTTTGGATTTGGCTTGGGAATGATCTAGATGATGTGGAATTCATCTTAGAATCATTTTACAACCATTAGAACAAACAATCATGGCAATTCAAATCAATTCCTATTTAATGCAACACACATATGCATGCTTAATTATTTAAATGAGAAAACGTTTTTGTTAACCCTAAATTGGGTGATTTGGATCTTGATAACTTGGATTAAAGTTTTGGGATGTTACACGAAGCCCTATAAAACCACCGCTAAGAACCGCATCACCCTTCTGGTTCATCCTTATCCTCCCTAATCGTTTCCCTCACTCTCAATCTTCCTCCAGTACACTCGTGCCACCGCCGGCGAGCTTCAGCTAGCCACCGAACCAACCCACCTCCAAGACCGTGGAGTGGATCAAAGAAGCGCACTACTCCGTAGATCCCTTAGGTGGAATATAGCTTCGAGGGGAGCTCGGATTGAGGTGAATTTCGCAGTTTCCTTCCGTTGGTGCTCGCCGAAAATATCGTCAAAGTGCTTATATCCAGCCACCATCATCACCATCGACTACACATGCGTACTCAGGGTGAGCATACGCTTATCTAGTCTTAGATACACATCCTTGCTTAGCCCGTAGCTCTAGTTCGTCGTGTCGCCGGTCAGCACTACCGGAGGTGCTCACCCTAGCCACTATTCTGGTGCCCGAGAGCTAGTGCCAACGAGATGTCTCGACTCACTATATTTTGTACCGACATAAGCAATATACAATAAATCATTTAAGAATTAGTTTAATAATTTCAAAGATTGATTAAATCTATATTATATATCAAAATGTTCAGAAAAATAAATTCTATATTCTAAACCTATTATCATATATTAATTTCCAACCGAAATAAGATAATTATTATTATTAGCAAATATCCTATTAGGGATAAATCTTAAATAAATATATTTCATTATTTAAAATTCAGAAAATAAGTATAATATACCAAAATTCTTAGAAAAGAAAAATAAACATTTATAAATTGGATACAAATAATTTTGTGTCAGTTGACTAAAAATTATTATTTATTAAATCTTTATAAACTAATAAAATTTATAAAAGTCATGTCTTATTATTTAAAAATCACAAAAATACATATAATATACCAAAATGATCATAAAAATAAAATATACACCTTAAAATTTTCATCTTTCATAATTGAAGTAAAATAAAAGGTAAAGGTCAAATAAATCTTATTAAAACCCTTTTCTTTTGTTTTAATTCATTAAAAATATATAAATATTTACTATTGCCTTTACCATTATTTGTTTAAAGTTTAAAAATGTAATAGCAAGTTCAATTGATGTTTAATTGAAGTTAAAATAGGTCTAACCATTTTAAGATGTATCTACTAAAACTATCATCTCAAATTAAGTGTATCTTAATTTTCCTAAAAGATTTTATCAATTATAAACTCAAGCAAAACAAATAATACTTTTGTTTCACCTTCATGGAGTAATATAAAGTGTCCTATCATATTACAAAATATTTGAGTCTCCACTTGTTAGTGTAATAACTATTCAAAAATGTTAATTGTTTTCTTCTTTAATACTCATAACTAGTAAGAAAACCTTAAAGTGTTGGCTTTAAGATTAAATGATTTTACTTTGTAAAGTAATATTTTCCTCAAAAGTTATTCTTTTAAGAAACATTAAAAATTATCCTTAAGCATTTCTATAAAAGCTCTAATTAATTAATAATCTTGCTCAAGGAAATCTTTTAAATACCATGCCCCATTTGAGTGCTTTACTATTGTATGCTACTTATTGTACTTGCATATTATTTTACACACTCTCACAAGCCTTAATAAGAATCACAAGTGTGAAGCTAGTATAAAAGTGCAACACATTCCAAAGAACTCATCATAAGCTTCAAACCCTAGATTAGATACAATTATTCTGAGGATTCATGTTCTCGAACTTGCATTCAATTACTTATGCATAATTGCATCTTGCTTCTTTAATCATTCGTCCTTATCGTACCAAAGATGTTGTTTACAGAAATTGAATCTTCTATTGTCTTGAAGACCGAGAGTGCATAATCTTGCAATCACAAAAGGCAAGTTCACACTTGCTCATGTCCTTTGGTTATTTTCTATCAAATGATTGTAACTCAAATGTTGTCATCACCTGCATTTCAAAAAGGTCAGAAAACACTATATTCATAATAATATGATTATGGATTATTTACCAAATGGTAATAATCTATTATTATAGTTCTAGTGGTAAATGAACTTAATATCTAGGACTTAACAAACAATGTCGCCAGTTATTCAAGTGCCGTATATTACGCGTTAACCATGAGATCTAGAATGGACAGAGAAGTCAGCTGGATCTTCTTCCTTTTGCATGGACGGATGACCTTATCGTGAAGCTGCAGATTTCTCGTGGAGAATCCAGAGAATCCAGCACATGGGTGGGACCCCTCAGTGCCCCGCGATCTACGTGTCTAGATTATCTATGCATAGCTGTCGTGGTGGAGGTTCACCATAGCTGATGGTGGTTTCTCAGCAGAGCTTCTTACAGAGTCTTCGAGAGGCTACCCAGACTATACTCGTGGTAGATCTCTTGGGGGATCGTGTCTTCATGCAGGGGTGTGGAGAAGGGAATCGATTGGCTTGGATCATCTACTTGGACCCACATCACGGAATTGTGGATAGGAAAGATTCGCTCTGTTGTGCAACAAGGATTTGGTCTCTCTTGGGTAAAGCAACGCACCTCTGTAGAGTCCAAGAACTGTGAAATGTTACTTCCTGTTCTGGGAAGGAGCTACGAATGCGGCAGGAAAGGAACTCCACGAAAGTTCTAGTCAACCTATGATGGTTGTCGGACATAGTTTTCAGAATAGAAGCAACCTTTGAAGAAATGTTTACGAAAACCTGCATTGCCTACGACCTATGGTATGTGGCTGTAGAGTTAGTGCGTCATACACTCCTTTTTAGTGAACTTGCTGAGTACGCTCGTACTCCACCGTATCTTCTTAACCCTTGCTAGATCTCGGAGCAAGCAATGGCGTTCCCAAGCAATGGTCTACTTTGAATAGTTAAAGATACCAAGTGTAGTTCAATGGAGTCAGTGACCACATCAGAAGCTATGGAGGTCAAGTTGAAGCGTAGAATATAAATAAATTCCTAGAAAACTAGAACCTACTTCTATAGAACATTGCTATAGCAGCAATGGCCAACCAGAGATATATATATCTTAGTAGTAGTACTAATAGGGTAGACTTCGAGTTGTTCTTTCTGGTTTTCTTCTGCAAAAATATTCCTCACTGTTCCGAGCAAGTTTCCTGGATCTTTTATAATGTGATGTCTGTAATCTAAAGTCATGTCTTGGACCCGTGATGTCTTTGTTGTATCACCCTAAGGGATATAATACTGGTGGGATGGTGTTTCATTGGTGTGATGTGAACGACTATAGTGTACTACAACATGAGTGGTATGTTGGGTCGCCGCAAATGTGGTTTAGGAAAAGAACACATGCAATGACTCTAGGGACTCCATGTGTAAAATCATGGTCATAGAGAAAAAAACACCTAGGAAAGCAGCTTCCACATTGCATGTTGCACTAGCGTGGCAAAAGTTGCATCGCAGAATCCACTTGAGTGGGTGTGGTCATGTGGATCAATGTGGTTTAGGAAAAGAACACATCCAATGACTCTAGTGGATCAAAGTAGTTTACTAAAATATAAAATGCAATGACTCTAGGGGATCAATGTGGTTTAGGGAAAGAGCACATGTAATGACTCTAGGGACTGCATGTGTCAAACCATGGTCATACGGACCACAAACACATAGGAAAGCAGCTTCACATTGCATGTTGCATCAGTGTGGTAGAAGTTGCATCACATAATCCACTTGAGTGTGTGTGGTCATGTGGATCAATGTGGTTTAGGAAAAGAACTCACAATGACTCTAGGGGACTAATATGGTTTAGGAAAAGAACACATGTAATTCTCTAAGGGATGAATGTGTCAAACCATGGTCACATAGACCAAAAACACATAGGAAAGCAGCTTCCACATTGCATGTTGCACCCATATGGCAAAAGTTGCATCATAGACTCCACTGCAGTGTGTGAGGTCATGTGGATCAATGTGGTTTCGGAAAAGAACACATGTAATGACTCTAGGGACTCCATGTGTCAAACCATGGTCATAGAGACCAAAAACACTCAGGAAAGCAGCTTCCACATTGCCTGTTGCACTAGGGTGGGAGAAGTTGCATCACAGAATCCATTGGAGTGTGTATGGTCATGTGGATCAGTGTGGATTAGGAAAAGAACACATGCAATGACTCTAGTGGATCAAAGTGGTTTAGGAAAAGAACACATACAATGAATCTAGGGGGTCAATGTTGTCATGGTATTTCCGACAAGTACGCCATGGAAGGGGTCCTCACAGTGCGTGTTTAGAGATGTGGGGTGAGGCGGAGAGTTGGCGGGTACGAGGTAACATAGTTTACCCATGTTCAAGTCCCACAACGGTGGTGGAACTCTGCTCCTGCTATAAATCACTATAATGGCAATACGCCGAGTTATAGAGATTGGTTCGATGTGTGAGGGTGTTATGGAACGTTGAGTGTTTTCATTGTGCCCTAAAGGCTCCCGCAGGTCTGTTTTATAAAGTCACTAGATCCTAGGGTTACAGGGAAAGGACCTTGCCGGACAAGGTAAAGAGTTCAACACTATTACAAACTAGTCTTTCGTGTCGTGCACTCCAAGGCTCCGAGTACGTCGGTGACTCATGTGTAGCCTTCCTCAATCAGTCATGGGCCTCCCTTCTGGATCCGTCTTACTAGGCCGCCCAGCAGGCCATAGGCCTTGCTACCAACTGTGGGCCACCCGGGTTAGCCGGATTAGAGACATGATATGATGATACCCGTTTATCATATCCCCAACAGTAGCCCCTAGAGGACTTTGAAATCTTTCCGTCTTGCTTATTAATCTTGAATGCTACGTCTATGTGATGTCGTCAATCCGTCAAGCAATATTTCCAAGGTCTCCCAAAGAACCCTGCAATCCTCTCCGGCTTCGCAATGTAGTCGGAGATTCCTTGAGTATTCATTTCCAGAGCTGGATATTTTCCGCCTTCGCTGGAATCTTTAGACGTGACCCTTCATTGCAACTATCAGGAGGATGACGTAGGTTACAGCCTACACTACCTCAAAACTCACAGAAGGTAGGGAATTAATAATTAGCTGTTTTTACGCGTGCGAAATCCGAAACAGTAAAGCGGCAAAGACGGAGGATGTGGCGAAAATACCGTGCACGCTCATCTCCACGTCGGCAACACTCTGCCCGTAGGATCCTTCTGCATGAATCTTGATGCTAGGGCTATATTGTTTGATTGCGGCTAGCTTATTTTCTTTTTCCCGTATTTGCCCCTGCGTCTTTGTCTTCCTCCAGCCGCACGGCCATTATAGCTCCTCATCGGAAAACCCTAGCCAGAGCATCACCCTTCTTTCCATCCACTCCCAGTCGCAGAATGGCTTCCAGCAGCTCTGCTCCTTCGACAGTGGCGACTCCCGAGGCTACAATAGAGCCATCTCAAGGAGTGACGGTCCCACCGGAGGGGGTCGTTGTCCCTGTTACCGCCGTGGTGGAAACCACCAGCGACGACCAAGGACGGGTGGCGCTAGATGCCACTGAAGAGGATAATGACTCCCACAAGGGGGTGTGGAGGGGCTCCGACCTCCCTGCCGAGGATCTCCAAGAACTCATCACCGAGGGGTATCTCCCTACAGCGGAGGGTTTGGCCTGGCAGTTGCCGCTGGCCGGCGAGGTAACTCCTTCTCCCCAAGCCAGAGAGAAGGTATACCTCAAAGCTTAGTTGGTTCGTGGCGTATGCCTGCCAGTCTCTGACTTCTTCCTGGATGTCCTTCGTCAGTTCTGGGTACTCCCCCACAACCTCTCTCCCAACAGCATCCTCGTACTTAGCAACTTTATTGCCTTGTGCGAAGGATACCTAGGAATAAAGCCTAGGTTATATCTGTTTGTTTTCTCTTTTACCATCAAGAGATAGTTAGTAGAATCCATGGATGAGCCACGGATATGCAGAACAATTAGCTTTAAGATCCGGCCTAGCCGGCACTTCCCCAACATAGTTGGTCACGACTCTTGCAAGAACTGGCAGCGCACATACTTCTATGGCCCAGACATTCCTCTGCCCGACCATCTTGAGACGTACCCCGACTTCATCGATGGAGCCCCACTGAAGCACCCACCTGGAGGTCCCCTGCCCTTCTCCTGTCCGACGAGGAAGCCAACTGCGTTGTAAGGTGGATTGAGTGGCTCGTAGATGGAGGTCTGATGGGCTTGGACCTAGCCATGTGCTGGTTCACTAGGCGGATCCAGCCTCTGCAGCATCATGCCGAGCTGATGTGCAAGTACACCAAGAGCTGGAAGGATCCTTTGCGTATTTCGTAGGACAACTTCTCCACTGACTTCATCAAGCTTCGCCTAAAGGACATAGTCAAGGTGAAAGATAGGAAGCGTGGCTTCAAGATCACCTATGACATGTTCGAATGTGCCAAGTGCCTAGAGGTAGCTTCTATTTCCTTTGTTGCTTCTTATGTATATACTCTAAGGCTTTTCCATATTGAAGTTATCAGTCTAACACTACTTCGTTTTCTAGCTGGCGACCTTGGTGGAAGATCAAATGGCCCCCTTGGTGGAAGATCCTAAGCTGAAGGATATCCAGGTGGTGTCCGAGGATGACACCCCCAAGGATCACCCAGCATCGGCAGTGTGAAAGTTGAAGAGCTCCACCTCTAACGCTACTGTCGAGGCCAAGAAGAAGAAGAAATCGGAGAGTGGAGTCTCCAGATGATCCACCTCCACCTTAGAGGCGGAGAAGAAGAAATCTACTATCATTCCCCCAACCAAGGCTCCTACCGTGGAGTAAGTGTATTCATTCTCCGGCTTGTATTTTTAGCTCACACCCTATTCAACTCATGTACATATACTTTCTATGTTTTAAGAGGAAAGTCGGTGTTAGCCTGAAGTGATCCTCTAGAGATGCTGGAGGGTCAAAAAATATTCATGACATGTTGACCAGGGATGTGGCCACCAACCCTTCTCCCGCTACTGCTCCCCCTACCCCTGCCGCCAAGCCCACCGCTGGTCCCACTAGGCCTTCGTCCCCCGTCATCCCTGAGATCTCCGCCATGGAGACATATGTCAATCCAATCTTTGATATCTCAGACTCTGCCGGGATGGATGTCGCCCCCAGCGGACAGGCGACTCATGAGAGTACTTCCTCCAAAGTGGCTAAAGCTCTGGCTAAGGATGCCACCGAGAAAGGGAAACAGGTAATGGAAGGATAGGAGGTGGAGGTAGTTGTGGCCATGGACAAGGCGAGAGCCTCTGAGCCATCAACTTCTATGACAACACACCAGGCGACTAGGCCATTATCCATGCCTCCGGCTTCAACATCTCCTCTGGCCGTGACTCCTCCGACATTGTGCCTGGATGACCTTATTGCACAGGCGGATGTCGTGTATAATAACACCGGAATCTTCCATACCGCATATGCCAACATGGCCAACAATCTCAAAGGTATTTCCATTGTATGTTTTTTAAACTTTACCTTCTATCATATAACATATCCCTCTGTAGCCCCTGAGCTCTTAGGTGGATAACCAATAGTTATCGGCCTAAGTGCTCCAAAGAACTAAGAGTAGAACTTGATAGTGTAGCCCCCGAGCGTCTAGGTGAAACTAAAAAAAGTTCCGACTAGATGCTCTAAGAGTAGCATACTTGTCCTTGAAATTTAATCTTGTAGCCCCCAAGCGTGTAGTTGAAACTAGATAGTTCCGACTAGACGCTCTAGAGATACTAAGCATGTTTCTTGTTTGCAGAATGAGAATAGAAGGATGATAGGCACCAATGAGAGGTTTGCTACCTTGCGGAAGGAACTGGACCTTGAACAGGGTAAAACAACCTTCCTGAAGCAATAGATCTAAAATAGCCAGAGTCTGTTTCTTTTAATAGATCCTTACTTTTACTCATGGATTCATTTATGCCGTGTTCTCATAGTGCTTTTCATTCTCCATCTTACAGAGTCCATTGCTAAAGCCAAGAGCATCCTAGAGAAATCCAAGCATATTGAAGAGCTTGATGATGAAAATAAAATTTAGAAGAAAGACCTGGTTGATGCTGTCAAGGGGCATGAGAAGGTGATGAAGGCTATGCAAGAGTCTGCTGACGCTGAGATGCAGCGCCTCAAGGAAGAAATTGAGCGCCTCAAGGAGCAAAATCAAGCCGCCCAAGAGCAAAACTCTCAGATCCTTGAGGCATACAAGAAGATTCAGGACGAGCATGGCATCTTCGTGGAGACATGCCAGCAAGCCGAATCCAGCATCTTTGGTACATTTCCTCTATCTTGGTCAATTCTGTACCTTGGACAAATGTATGATGTACTTATGCTCCTGATCTTTGTATCTTACGCAAACCACAACTCCCATTGGCTTAGCCAAGTTGGGTGAAGGTGCTCCGGATCCCAAGGAATGCATGATTCTTTCCAGCAACTTTGTTAGCACCGCCATTGCTCAGGCCAAGGAGATAGCCCAGCCTTTGGGGATAAACATCAAGGTGGCAGACTCAGCAGCCAAGTACTCGGAAATCCTGCGCTGATCCCTCGATAAAATCAAGGACTAGAAAGCCATTTGCGTCTGGGCTAGTGCAAGGATGACCCTGTCTTTTGTCAAAGCACACTACAACAACGCCGACATAAATCTGGTGACCTCCGGCATGCCAAAGCTGGACAAGGAAGGGAAAGAGCTCGATAGCGATGTTATTTGGAACTCCCTCGCTGGCTATGACACCAGAGTTGCCAAGATGGTGAAGGCGGATGTCTTCATGCCTGCCGAGATTCTGGATGAAGACATGGCTTGTTCTGAGTCTAGCCCCTCTCCTTCTGAGTTATCTCAGCCTGGCTCTCCTATTGCTGACGATGCCACCACGAAGTCCCCTGCAGCAGAGCCATAAAAACAATATTTGTATTAAATGTGTCTCTACAATGTGTATAAGGAAAAAACAAATGAATTTGTAAGGCGGAAAAACTTGTACTCGGGTTTCCTACTACTTATCTGTTTCCAGCATGTATGTATTTTTTAAGCAAGTGGTGGCTTATTCATTATTCTGGTTCGTATGCTTGCCCTTTCGTGAGACGGAAGACTCACAACACAGAACTATGCTCTCAGGTGATAATGCTTAATACCACCGTCAAGAACCTAAGAGCAAAATTGCCGGCTTTGAGTGCCAAGAAGTCACTACTCCGGAATCCACATAAAAACTTCAGAAAACGTGTAGACCAGAAAACTTAAGCTAATGCCTGTTGGCGGAATTTTCACAAGTGAAAATGCAAACTTGCGCATAAAGGGTTTATATGATCCAAAAATGAACAACTAAAGGAGGTAAAAGACTCAGAGAATATGAGTGAACCAAATGCTTTATTTCATTCATCAAATAAGAAAAGTATTACATAATATAAAATATGCTAAGTGCAAAAGGGACGTAGATGTGGTATGTTCCATGGCCGATCTATCTCCGGGTAATCATCATCGGAGTCATGTTGCTTGCGCTTACAATTTTTAGGCCTATCTTTCAACTCATGAATATCGATGAGGTAATAGGAACCATTTGGCAATGCTTTTCTCATGACAAACAGTCCTTCGCAAGGCGGAGATAATTTGTGTGATTTCTCCTTCTTAAGTCTAAGCACCAGATCCCCTTCTTTAAATGAGCGATGCTTAACACGGCAACTATGGTAGCCACATAGCTTCTGCTGGTAGATGGCGGATCTCTGGCATGCCAGCACGTGCTCTTCCTCGAGTAGGTCCACAGATAAGCGTCTGGATTCTTCCGCACAATCTTCCTCATACGTAGCGACTCTTGGTGCATCGTGGAGGATGTAGGATGATAGGACAACTTGTGCTCCATAAACCATGAAGAAAGTAGCCAAACTTGTGGATCTATTGGGCATTGTTCTTAAACTCCACAATATAGATGGTAATTCCTCCGCCTAGGATCCAGCTGCTCTATGTAGTCGTGCTTCTAAGCGTGGCTTGATTCCATTTAGAATTAGTCCATTGGCAGTCCATTGGCCCATTCAACTTGCCCATTAGACTATGGGTGTGCCATGATGTCTACACACTTCTATTCTTGTAGACAGTTGTTGGACCTCCAAGTGCAGAGGTTTGTAGAACAGCAGCAAGTTTTCCCTTAAGTGGATCACCCAAGGTTTATCGAACTCAGGGAGGAAGTGGTCAAAGGTATCCCCTCTCAAGCAACCCTGCAATCAAGATACAAGAAGTCTCTTGTGTCCCCAACACACCCAATACACTTGTCAGGTGTATAGGTGCACTAGTTCGGCGAAGAGATAGTGAAATACAAGTGGTATAGATATAAGATAACGGTGCTAGAAAAGAGCTTGATGGCATGGAAGATACTAAAGGAAAACTGAAATAAAGATGGAAGCTAGCAAAAAAGTAACATATCTAATTGCAAACGGTGTTTCAATGCTTAGAAACAAGGCCTAGGGATCATACTTTCAGTAGTGAACACTCTCATATAAATATATTCTCTTTATGATACTACTCTTAACTACTCTCCGGTTGGACACTCTAATCGATGGTAGGGCTATAACAGCACACCTCAAAGTTCATCTTTCCCATCTAGAAACACCACACTGTCACCTTCAGTACTAGATGAGTCCAACAAACACCACAATTTCATAAAGACATCCAACTCCAAATATAACTCATAACAAGTATTTGTATCTCTAGCCTAAGTGCCACCATGGTGTGCACGCTGTCACTTTCACACACATGGGGAGGGCACAGATCTATTGAAGCACTTGAGTATCAAGGTAGATCTAATTGATTACAAAGCTCATGACCACAACAAGATCATGCATAGAGAGAGAGATGAACAAATAGCTACCGGTAGAACCCTTAGCCTCGAGAGAGAACTACTCCCTCCTCATCATGGGAATCAGCAACGGTGATGGAGATGGCAGTGGAGATCGATGGAGATGGCTCCGGGGGCACTTCCCCGTCCTGGCAGGGTGCCAGAACAGAGACTTTCTATCCCTCGAATCTCCCCTTTGGTGGTGGCGGCGCTGCGGAACTTTTCATGGATTTATGATTGACCATCTAGGGTTTTTGTATCGGGAGGTTCTTATAGGCGAAGGAGGCAAGGTCGGTGGCCGGCCAGGGGGCCCACACCATGCCCTGGCGCGGCCTGGGCTGGTCCGTGCCAAGGAGGGTGTGGGCACCCTATGGCCCCTCTCCGACTCTCCTTATGGTTCCGTGAGTCTTCCGGGAAAATAGTAACTTTGGCTTTTGTCCCGTCCAATTCCGAGAATATTCATTTTCTGACTTCCTGGAACCAAAAACAGCAGAAAACATGCAACTAGCACTGTGGCTCTTGTTAATAGGTTAGTCCAAGAAATCATATGAAAAGTACTCCAAAGTGTGGAGAAAATACAAGAAAGTAGATAAAAACCAAGCATGGAACATCAAAAATTATATATACATTTGCAATGTATCAACATCCCCAAGCTTAACTCCTTCTCGTCCTCGAGTAGGTAAGTGATAAAAAGAAAGAATAATTTTTGAGGTGACATGCACCATCAAAGACTTGATCAAAGTATTTGTAAAACATTCAAAGCTGGGATCATAGTACTTCAATCATCACATGAAATACAAAGTTCTAGCAATAAGACAAAGAAACTATGATGCAACATGAAAAGGCACAAACAAAAGATTCATGAATAGCAATGGTTTGCAAGACGTTTGTTTGTTTCACATAAAGAAAACATAGCATAATAGTATTCAGCTTGTCCCTCAATAGAGTAGCAAATATAAATGCATAGGACACCTTCAAAGTTCATAAGTGTGACTAGATACGAATAGTTTAAAACAAGCAATATCAAGACATGTATCAATGAACTAGTCTTGGGACAATGCACATAGAACTAAGAATGACCACTATGCTCTCAAAGTAGGTGCATAAAGGTAGAAGGTGGAGACTCAATATAATGGTGGAAGAAAGGCCTTCATAGAAGGAAGTAGGGATTCAAGTCTCATAAAGAGCTTCCAAAAATTATGTACTTATAGGTTTCAGCTCTCTGCCCCTATCATAAGCATCTTGAAGTGATTAAGGTTAAAGTGAACAAACTATGGTGTACATGCTTGACGAAGTATAAGTTAGGAATCTCATGTCCCTTGAATACGAGGGCCGCTCCTCATGCTACTCAAGTTTAGTCACCGGTAAGTTCTTGTCATTGTAAGTACATGTGTATCATAGAGAACCGGCAACGAGGTACCCCTTGCCCGATGATACGGAAGAATCCCCATATAAAAATGACAAGGCAAGCAGACAACGAGCATCTCAGCAATCTTCTTATTTATCATGGGAATATGGTGCTTTTTTCTCTCTTTCCTCTTTTCATAATCTCTTTTTTTTTTCTTTTTCTCTTTTTTTTCTCAGTATAGGACTCTTTTTTTATAAGAAGAATGCTTCATAGACAGCTCATTATGGTTACGCTGCAGGTTTCCACCATGTCAGCATCGATTAGACCAGCGGCCTAGGAGTTTCTCTAACACATATACATAACTCCATGGACATAGAAGCTCCCCTTTCATATCACACCGACGACATCCATAGACAAAAGAGCATGATATCAACTAGGTACAAAGTACAAGTGCAATGTTGAAAGCGTTCCCCATGACAGCATGGTTCTGCTAATCCCCAACAAACAAGTGTAAGCATATACAACATAGATGACACAATGGTTCAAGTTTATTAAGGGCAAGAAAAGTAAAGTGTGCCATCAAGTTCGTGAGAGCTTTAATCACTAGTTTTCTCATAACAAGTTTAATTCGGAAGGTAGATAAAAACATGAATATACTTGGAATAGCATAAGATAGTAGGTAGGTATGGTGGAGTCTTTGGAATAACTTGGTTTAGGGAGTTGGATGCATGAGTGGAACTCATACTTGGTTGCGGAGGCCAGCAAAAGACTGGGAGCGACAAACTAAGAGAGCAATAATGGCCATAATCATGCAGAGCGACAAAACATCATTGATCAAAGCATAAAGTGATACTACAAGTTGAAAACTAAAGGATCATAAAGGCTATGGTGACTTGAGATAGTCATAACATGGTGTGAGCATGCGCCAAGTCAACCCAAATAAAGCATCAAAGGAGAATACCACTATACTATGCTTTAATATGCTAAAACAACACATGATTCATCCAAGGCACATTAAGCAATCTCAATTGTTTATAACAAGGCATGCTACAACAAAGAATACTAAGCATAAAGCCAAAACAATATCAAGCATGGCATGACAAAGCATAGGCCACAGTCAAAAACAAGCTCTTTTTACCACATAAGCATGAACTTTCCTACTCTTTTCCAATCCAAACCAAACTATTTGCAAACCAATGTATGAAAAAGGGGGTCCAACCAATTTATTCAAAAAACTAAGAAAACCAAAGCAAACAAAAACCAAAACTAAAACAAAAAAGAAGACGCTCCAAGAACAACACAACTCTGCATGAAACAATAAAAATGAAGCGTTTGGAAGAAACCTGGGATTTTTATTGATGAAAAAGGGGATGCCTTGGGCATCCCCAAACTTTGACGCTTGTACTTCTTCGATATTTATTGGGTGACATGAGTGGCATCCCCAAGATTGAGCTTTAGTCCATCCTTCATCTCATTACTCATTCCTTCCATACACCTGAAATTTTTCCTTTATACAAAACTTCACACAATATTTATTAGCAACATTAGTGCACTCAATATAATAAGTCTTTAGGTTAAGTTCTAACACCAATAAACTTCCATTAGAACACTAGCTACTGTAGCACTTCCCTCAAAAAGCTCAATTCCCCAAAAGAACTCAAAAAGGAACCAACAAGAAGCAAATGCAAATAATGGCAGAAATCTGTCAAAACAGACCAGTAGGTAAAGACGAATTTTTTCGAAGACCTTATGTTGCTAAAATTGAAAAGTGTTGAAGTAACGAAAGTTAGAAACAACCTGGGGCAGAAGCACAAAAATTCACGCCTGAAAAAGACGTTCAGAGATTTTACACGAATTTTTACGGTGAAGCACAGAAATCTTGGCACAAATCAAAACAACTTTCCCAATCATTACTTCTCTCTCATTAGAGGTTACTCTTGGCACAAAAAGCAAATAAAAAGGATAAGGAGCGGTTATTACTGAATTAATAACCTTAGGACTCATCTAAAACTTTTGGGTTATCTCCCAATAAGTACTTTTCTTTACCGCCTTTAAGTTAGGCATGATAGTTTGAAAAGATGCCACATAAGAAATATGAATCGAAGTAAAAGAGAGAATCAAGAAGCAAATTCAAAGCACATTTAAGTCTAACCCACTTCCTATGCAAAATAATCTTGTAAAGAAACAAGTCATGAAAGCACAAAGAAACAATCATAGGAAAGCAAAACAAGTGCAACTTCAAGAGTTTCAACATAAATAGGGGAAACTTAATATTATTGAGATGCATAAAACCATGTTTCCCTCTCTCATAATAACTTTCAGTAGCATCATGAACAAAATTAACAATATAACTATCACATAAAACATTATTATCATGAGCCACATGCATAAAAGAATTAATACTCTCCACATAAGCATAGTCATTCTTATTAATTATAGTGGGAGAAAATTCAACAAAATAGCTATCATTATTATTCTCATCCCCATAATCATCAAATATAGGAGGCATATTGTAATCATTAATTTTCTCCTCAATAGTAGGTGGACTGAAAATATCATATTCATCATTGTAAATGTATTGGAGGTTTGGTATCATCATAAGCAATAGAATAGCTACCTTCCAAAGCTGGGGAACTAAAAAGATCATTTTCATAAAAACTAGCTTCCCCAAGCTTATACTTTTCCATAGCATTAGCAATAATGGTGTTCAAATAATTCATACTAATAACATTGCTATTAGCACACAAATAGAGTTCCATAGGTTTTTTAATTTTCTCTTCAAACACTTCATGTCCTAACACAAGATAAATACTATAAAGCTCTCTAATTTTGTTGTTGTTTTCCATTAAGCCTAACTAGTGAAAACAAGAAACAAAAAGACAAAATTGCAGAATCTAAAGGAAATAACTTTGAGACTCACACCGGAGGATGTGAGTACCTTTTACCTTACCTCCCCAGCAACGGCGCCAGAAAATAGGCATTTGCCATGGGAGGTTCTTCTTCTTTAATACTCCGGTGTGAATACCTTTTACCTTACCTCCCCGACAACGGAGCCAGAAAAATAGCTTGATGTCTACGCACTTCTATTGTTGTAGACAGTTGTTGGGCCTCCATGTGCAGAGGTTTGTAGAACAGCAGCAAGTTTTCCCTTAAGTGGATCAACCAAGGTTTATCGAACTCAAGGAGGAAGTGGTCAAAGGTATCCCCTCTCAAGCAACGCTGCAATCAAGATACAAGAAGTCTATTGTGTCCCCAGCACACCCAATACACTCGTCAGGTGCATAGGTGCACTAGTTCGGCGAAGAGATAGTGAAATACAAGTGGTGTAGATATAAGATAGCGGTGCTAGAAAAGAGCTTGATGGCGTGGAAGAGACTAAAGGCAAACTGAAATAAAGATGGAAGCAAGCAAACAAGTAACAGATCTAATTGCAAACGGTGTTTCAATGCTTAGAAACAAGGCCTAGGGATCATACTTTCACTAGTGAACACTCTCATATGAATATATTCTCTTTATGATACTACTCTTAATTACTCTCCGGTTGGACACTCTAATCGATGGTAGGGCTATAACAGCACACCTCAAAGTTTATCTTTCCCATCTAGAAACCCCACACTGTCACCTTGAGTACTAGATGAGTCCAACAAACACCACAATTTCATAAAGGCATCCAACTCCAAATATAACTCATAACAAGTATTTGTATCTCTAGCCTAAGTGCCACCATGGTGTGCACGCTGTCACTTTCACACACATGGGGAGAGCAGAGATCTATTGAAGCACTTGAGTAGCAAGGTAGATCTACTTGATTACAAAGCTCATGACCACAACAAGATCATGCATAGAGAGAGATATGAACACATAGCTACCAGTAGAACCCTTAGCCTCGAGAGAGAACTACTGCCTCCTCATCATGGGAATCAGCAACGGTGATGGAGATGGCCGTGGAGATCGATGGAGATGGCTCCGAGGGCACTTCCCCGTCCCAGCAGGGTGCCGGAACAGAGCCTTTCTATCCCCCGAATCTCCCCTTCGGTGGTGGCGGCGCTGTGGAACTTTTCGTGGATTTCTGATTGACCATCTAGGATTTTGGTATCAGGAGGCTCTTATAGGCGAAGGAGGCAAGGTCGGTGGCCGGCCAGGGGGCCCACGCCATGCCCTGGTGCGGCATGGTCTGGCCCGTGCCAAGGGGTGGTGTGGCCACCCTGTGGCCCCTCTCCGACTCTCCTTCTGGCTTCGTGAGTCTTCCGGGAAAATAGTAACTTTGGCTTTTGTCCCGTCCAATTCCGAGAATATTCTTTTTCAGACTTCCTGGAACCAAAAACAGCAGAAAACAGGCAACTGGCACTGTGTCTCTTGTTAATAGGTTAGTCCGAGAAATCATATGAAAAGTACTCCAAAGTGTGGACAAAACATAAGAGAGTAGATAAAACCAAGCATGGAACATCAAAAATTATAGATACATTTGCAATGTATCATGCCACGGATGCTAGGTCAAGGCAGATGCCTTTTTCGTGACAATACTCCTCAACTTTTGTGAGAGACAAATTTCTACCATTGTCGGTGATGATGCTGTGTGAGAGACCAAATCTCATCACTATATCTTGGACAAATTTTAGGGTTGTTGCCCCATCAAGCTTTCTAATGGGTTTAGCTTCAATCCATTTTTTGAACTTATCCGCTGCTACTAGCAAGTGTGTAAATCCACAGGGTGTTGTCTGCAAAGGTCCAACCATGTCCAGCCCCCATAATGCAAACAACCAAGTTATTGGTATGGTTTGCAGTTATTCAGCTGGAACACTTGGTTGCCTTGCATAGAATTGACACACAAGACATGTTTGTACCAACTTGTCCGCGTCCACCTTGGCGGTTAGCCAGTAGAATCCTTGTCGGAAGGCCTTAGCCATCAGCGATCAGGGAGCAGCGTGATGATCGCAATCTCCAAGATGTATCTCTCTAAAGATGTCAATACCTTGCTGCTGGGAGACGCATCAAAGGAAGACTCATGTGGTACTTCTTTTATATAGCTAGCCATCAATAATGACGTAGTCTTTTGCTCTGTGTACTATTTGCCGGCTTTCGACTTTGTCGGCAGGCAAAGTTCCGTCTTGTAGATAGTCTATGAATAGTTTTGTCCAAGCCAGAGAGGTCATTGTTACTGTGTTAATGAATGAGTCCACTCTATCTGTGTTGTCAGGGTCTTCTCCCTTCACGGATGGGGTCCGTAAATGCTCCAGGAAAATGCCTAGCGACGAGCTGATCCAAGCTTTGACAGCAGATCTGCCGCCTCATTCTCCTTCCTTTTGACATACTTGACTTTGTAGTCGTCGAAGCACTTGGCGATCTCGTCCACTTCGTCTTGATATACCTTCATCATAGGGTTCCACGTGTTCCAGGTGCCAGCTACTTGCTGGGTAACCAAATCAGAATTTACACAGCAAACTATGCCAATATTCTTGGCTACTCGTAGTTCGTGAATGAGGGCCTCATATTCTGCCATGTTATTGGTAGCATTGAAGTGGATCTGCAGGACGTATTGTAGCTTCTCCCATGTTAGTGATTGTAGTAATACACCATCCCCCGAGCCATTGAGTAGATTCGAGCCGTCAAAGTGCATGACCCAATATTCTAGCTCTAGGACATGAGTGACTTTTGGTAGTTATGTCCAATCTGCAATAAAATCCGCCAATGCTTGTGATTTGACAGTGTCATGCCTCTTGTAGGTGATTTCGAAGGCGGCAAGTTCAATGCCCCATTTTGCCACCCTTCCTGTAGCATCGCTGTTGTTGATGATGTCGGACAGTGGAGATTTTCTCACAACTCTGATGGGGTGCTCTTGGAAGTAATGCCTTAGCTTCCGTGAAGCAAGGAATACTCCGTAAGCTATCTTCTAGTAGTGTGGATAATGTTGCTTGGATTCCGTCAAGACCTTGCTTACGTAGTAATCTTGTCGTTGAACTCTGTATTCATGCGTTGGCTCCTTGTGCTCCACCACGATGACAATGTTGATTACCTAGTTGGTTGCCACCATGTAAACTAACATGGGCTCCCTTGATACCGGCGCTGCAAGTATTGGCACGGAGGAGAGTATTCTCTTTAACTCCTGAAGTGTTGCGCCAGCATCGTCCGTCCATACGAATTTGTCTGCCTTGTTGAGCAACTTGTAGAGCGGCACAGCCTTCTCTCCAAGTCGACTGATGAACCGACTTACTGCTGCTACGCAACCTATGAGCCTCTGTATGTCCTTCAAGCACGCTGTGTGTTTGATGTCAAGGATGGCCTTGATTTTCTCTGAGTTGACCTCGATTCTGTGGTGCGAAACAATGAAGCCCAATAGCTTGTCGGATGGCACCCTGAAGACGCACTTCTTGGGGTTAAGCATCATGTTGTATTTCCGAAAATTATCAAAGGTTTCTTGCAAGTCGGTGATAAGGTCGTTTGATTACTTTGACATTACTGCGATGTCGTCCATGTAAGCGTGTATGTTGCGACCTATTTGGTCATGTAAGCAACGTTGCATTGTCCGCTGGTACATAGCACTAGCGTTTTTAAGCCCAAAGGGCATCGTGACATAGCAGTACGTGCCATATGGTGCGGTGAACGAATTGGCCAATTGGTCTGACTTTCGCATAAGGATTTGGTGGTAACCTGAGTAGGCATCGAGAAAACACATAAGTTTCGAGCCAGCCATCAAATCAATGACTTGGTCAATGTGAGGCAAAGCAAATAGATCCTTCGGACATTCTTTGTTCAAGCCAGTGTAATCAACGCACATTCTTAATTCATTGGTTCCCTTTTTGGGGATAAGTACAGGATTTGCCATCCATCGGGTGTGAATAACTTCTCGGATAAAGCCGGCCGTAAGTAACCTAACTATTTCTTTGCCTATAGCCCTTCGTCTTTCATCAACAAAGCATCGTAGAGGTTGTTTCGCCGGTTTGGCATTAGGATCAATATTCAAGCTATGCTTAGCAAGTTCCCTAGGTACACCTTTCATGTCGGCAGGTTGCCAGGCAAAAATGTCCCTATTCTCACAGAGGAACTCGACGAGCGCGCTTTCCTATTTGGGATCCAGGTCTGTGCCAATGGCGGTGCTCTTGGAGGAATCTTCTTCAACAAGCTCCACCTGCTTGGTCTTGATGGCGGCCTTGAATGCGAGTTCGGCGGCAGTGATCTGCTTCTTTGAAGCCGGCATCTCCGAGGCATCGACCTAGCTTTGGATCTCCTTGAACCCTCACCACAGAGGACCAATTTGGTGAAGGAGGCTTCGCTGAGCTTGCACTCCTGTGCCTTGGTGAAGCTTCCGTCAACGGTGATGATGTCATTGGTCTAGGTATCTTGAGCTTGTTGTAGACAAAGCATGGCCTTGCAAGGAAGGAGTGGAAGATATCGCGTCCGAAGGAGTGGCCTTGCAAGGAAGGAGTGGTACATGCTTGAAAGTCACCACTTCGATGGTCATGCATTTTTGGCGGTAATTGTTTACATCACCAAAAGCGACTGGAAGGGTAATGCAGCCTAGGGAATTAGCTTGTCGACTAGGGACAACCCCATGGAACACGGTGTTGCTCTTACTTAGATGGGTTTCCGGCAAGTTCGTCTTGTGTAGTGTATCCAGGTACATGATGTTGATGCTGCTTCCACTGTCTACGAGGAACTTGGTGAACTTCGTGCCGTCAATCAAATGGTTGATGACCATGGCATACTGGTTCTCTATTGGGATACGATCTGGGTGATCCTTAGAGAGGTACTAGACAATCAGAGGGAGGGTGGCCATCAGTATCCTTAGAGAGGTTTTCTGGGCCCGGACGATAGGTGCACCAAGGAAAGTGTGGTAGACCGGAGCCTTCTTCTCAATGGGGGTTTTTCCCTTTACCCTCACCCTTGTCAACGAATTTGGGTTCTGCATCATCATCCATCTAACTTGAATCCTTGGACTCCTCCTCCTTCTTCTTCCCTTTGCCTTTTCCGTGGGGTCTATTCTTCCGACTTTTCTTATAGCTAGACTTAGGATCTTCCTTGGGGTCATTGACAAACTTGCATTGGCAGTTGGTGTGGGTGGCTTTGCCATTTGCATCAAGGTGGAAAAAACACGACATATCGCGGTACTCTTCGTACGTTTGGGGAATGCAGGGCAATGAGGGTGTAGAATCACTCCTTTGCTGACCATGGCTAGCTCCCCGGCCATAACCACGTTGTCCGCCTCCGCCTCTGCCAGTGAATGTTAGGCGACCATGTTGGTTGTTTGCTTCTCTTCAGGTGGAGTGTTCCGCTTGTTATTATTGTTTTTCCTGGCCTGGGTAGGGATTGCTATTGCCGGCAACGATTTGCGTGTGTTGTCATCAACAGTGGTAAACTTGCTAGCCATGGCGATCATTGCGTTGAGTGTGACCTCAATGTTTTCTTCCTTGCGCTTCAACGTATGCCGGAGCCAAGTTCCTTTCTCCAGACAGTCGATGAAGGCGGCCATAGCGGTTTGTTCGTGCACCCCTGCGCATCAATTTTTCATATCCAACTAGCGAGAGAGGTAGGCACGAGATGTTACATCCTTTTCTTGTACGCACCGCTGTAGGTCTCCGATAGTGCAGGGACGTTTGTACGTTCCCTCGAAGTTCTTGGTGAACGCTTCATGCATGTCCAACCAATTGCATATTGATTTCTCCGGCAAGTCATCAATCCATTGCCAGGCAGTGCCGGTTAGCATAAGTGGGAGGTACTTGACGGCGACATTATGGTTTTCCCCTGCGATGTGAATCGCTTTGCTATAGTCCTGCAACCATGTGACTGGTCTGGCAATGTCGTCATAGGGCTTGATGGTCTTGTCTATCTGGAGACCCTTGGGGTAAATTCTGGCCTGAATTACTAGTCCAAAACAACGTGGCCCAAGGTATGGGAGCTCCCGAGCTTCTTGGATCTTGTCTACCCATGAACATGTATCGTACAGCTCCGGTTGCTTCCCTTTTCCGTCATGGGGAGGGGAGTTGCGGTGCGATTTATGAGATCCACCGTGTCCTCTGCCATGATGGCTGCTAGGTGACGACGGTGGCGGTGGAGGAGGTGGGTTGGCCTTCTTGTTGTTCCCTTCATGCGACTCTTCATGCCTATCGCGGTTGCTTGTCGGACGTGGCGCTTCCTTGTAGGATTTTCTCATGTGTCCTTAAACACCGCTATGCTCTCTGGTATGCCTGGGCTGTTCGACCTGGTCGCGTATAACAATACTATCCTAGGGATGTCTAGGCGGTGGCATGCTTGTACGATGGTGCGGTTGTGGTTCCTCGTGACGCAGGGATGGTGGTGCAGGCAGCGACCGACAAGGGCGAGCCTTTTCTCTGTGATTGGAGGATATGGGTATGGCATCATCCCTGTTGCGTGTCTCCCTTCATCTTCGCTCCGTAGAGCCTGTGTGGGATCCTTTGTCACGGGGAGCTCTTGGCTTCTACGGCTGTTTAGGGTGGACTGGCAAAGCTCCAGGTTGGACTCAAGCCTTTACGAGGTGTCCTTCTCCTGTTGCGTGCATGCCTTGGCAACGAGGTCGTATACCTGAGCAGCTGCTTCTGGCGACCTATCCCGCTCCAGGAGGGTCTTGGCAACGGCAATGTTGAGAGCGGGAGTTGGCATTACTTGCCTCCCCTCTGAATCAATGTATGGGATGGCTTTAGCTGGCTTGGATCCGCCATATCCCAACTTGTGCCAAACACCGGGGTCTTTGACGACATGATTTGGTGCTTTCTTTTCTTTATGCTTCAGTAGCAACTGCCTGTATTCAGCCTCCATGGCCCTTACCGCCTTGATAGATCGCTGCACCTTGGCCATGTTTTCATCCATCTTAGCGCCCTGCTCTGTGATGCACTTGGCCTCTGCTAGGATTACTGCACACTTATCGTCAAGCTCCATAACACTCTAGTTATGAGCGACGATAATAGGCTCAACAAGGATTGCACCGTAGATCGCCTTGTCGGCGGGAGTAGCCAATGGGTTGCCAGCTGCAGATGTTGTGTTATGGGGTAACCCCGTGGGTGGCCCGATCTTCACGGATCTCATGGTCAAATCGATGGGAAAGCGAGGGGAAAGGGAGAAGGTAGCAGAAGCGGATGCACAACTCACGAAGAACATGATGAACACACGCAAAACACACACGATACAAGGCCCATTGCTCTCACCGGTGGCCATTGGTCCGATAGAATCCTCGCAAGGAAAGATCGGTCAACGTGCTCCCTCGATCCCACGCGGAGAGGGAAGAACACCTTAGAGAGGGTCTTGACGTCTTGGCAAAGGGACACCGATGCCAAGGCCTTGTACAACGAGGGAGGCGCGATGCAAACTCCAACGAGGTGGTGACGATATTCGATCCCCTTTGGTAGAAGGGGATGAGGCAAAACTAGAGATTCCACAAAGGGGGTTTTCTTTAGTCTATCATCTATGCCTAGGGTTACATGAGGGGGTGGGGGCACTATATATAGGACAGCCACTAGTTCAAGGGTACTTTAGGACTAAAAGGGGATAGTTTGGGCGAACTAAGGGGTACATGGGCCAAAGGCCTAGCTGGCGGCGCGCAGGACCATACGCTCAGGCCGGAGACTCTGGTGTGGGGTCCGGAGACTCCGGTGTGGGCTAGAGACTCCAGTCTGTCTTCGGTGTCATCTCCGGAGGGGCCTTCTGGCTGTCCTCGAGCTCGATCTGGGGTCAGTCCGGAGATGGGTTCGGAGACTCCGGTGTGCACAGGCCGGAGACTCCGGTGCTCCACCTGCTTCTCCTTTTGTCTTCTCTTCCAAGCCTCCGTCTTGTCGGGCTTGGTGCTCCAGGCTTCCTCCCATGCCTCCGTACTCGTCGATATGAACCTATCATGAATACATGATGGAGTATGAAGTAGTATACCATTCAATGGGGTAGGAAGTGGGCTTGCATAGAGGAACGGATTCACCTTTGGAGTCCATGAAGACTTGGCATAAGTTGGAGACCATGATGTGGTAATGACCGAAGGTCGGGCTACATCATCTCCCCTCCCTTCAAAAAGAGTCGTCCTCGAATCTACACACTCATCACAAAGTAGAAGATGTCGAGAGACATTCTTGATCCTGGGGTTCACCATATAGTCGTCCTCGAAAAGATTGACTTGATAACACTTCAATGTTCCTTTGCCTTCCATGAAGCCTACAAAGCTCACAACAAAAGCGAAGCAACACTCAAAGCGTAGCCAATTCATGAAGATTATAGCATGAGTCCTCAATTAGAAGGAAGTCACCTTATGTTGTAGAGATAACTCGTTGAAGGGTACCCCTAGGTAACTCTCTTCGACTCGTCTTGTCAACTCATGATCCATAGAGGTTGACGCGTACACAATTATACCTTCACACAACAAAGACCAAGCAAAATATGTTTGTGTGTGATAGAGGAGCATGTCATATGTGGCATGTCCATTCTTGTTCACAACACTATTAGCACAACTCAAGTATCGCAAACGAAATGCGTATGCAAGGTCAAAGTGCATGGAAGTTGCTTGAACATCATCCAAATGTGGGAACTCGAAAACTCCATCTAACGTCTTAGTGTGGCACTCAAAGAAATGGACTAAAATAATGGTCAACATCTTTGATGTAAGGAGAGGAGAATTTGCCAAAAACACATGAGGAAAGATATCCAAAACAACATCATTATGTGTGCAAACCAACCATTGGAAAGAACAATTGTTCAATATGTTGGATGCTATACACATATCATCAAAAACAAAGATCATGGGAGTATGAATATCGCAAGCGGAAGCAAAAAACAACATGTTTGCAAACAAACCATATGAAAGAGCAAGTGGTCCTTATGTTTGTTGCAACAACAATACGAGAGACTTGGAAGCTCTCATGACAATACGTGCTCATAATGGCAATATGGTTGCACACAAGACATCGGAAAGAGAAATTGTTCAACACTTTTGCGACCACACACAAAGCATCAATATCCAATAGCAACGAGACATGATTGTCACAAGGTGAAAGAATACCATCAACATGCTTGCAATCAAACCATAGGAAAGATCAATTTGTCAACATGAAAGATGCAAAGCATGTGAAAGGTATCAGAGCTGGGTTCGATCTTGAACTCACTTGGGGGATGCTCTCTAGAGCTCTATTTGTCAACTCGTGCTCAACCGAGGTTGACATTATTGTGCGTGTACCTACACACATCAAACACAAAAGTAAGAATGTGTGTGCATGGTATAGAAATACATCATCCATCATGACATATCTCTTCTTGTGCACATCACCATTAGTGTCAATCAAGTGTAACATAGGTGCATGGTGAGTATGCAAGTGGGGAACATGCTTATCATGGCAATCATAAAAATCTCCAAAATTTGAGAAAGCTATGGGGGCCATCTCAATATAAACCAAATTAGAATTATTGTTGCAAGCAAAATAAGTGAAAGAGAAATTATTAAACTTATTGCTAGCAACAAGAGAGATTGTAAAACATTCATGACAAAGCATGGTTCGAGGGGTGCCATTGTCAACATCATTGCAAGCAAAACATTGGAAAGAGCAATTGTTCAATAAAGTGCAAGCAATGATATCATAAATGTAACGTTTAGAGCATTGCATGTCTATGGCAACATCATCACAATCAAATAATTTCACATGCTCGACATTATGCAAAGGCAAAGTATCACATGGAAATATCAATGAAGCATATGTGATATCACAAACATCATCCATAGCATGCCAATCATCACAAGTCATCATGTCCACTAGTGGGATCATGGCATCATCAACACCCTTATTTTTACCTTGTTCATACCTCTCATATGAAGTGGGTGTTGTGGTAGTATTGGCCTCCATGTGGGCGACTTCTTCATCATGTATGGGGATGGCATCATCTTCATCCACCATGTTCATCTTCTTGGTTGGAAGCATCATCATCTCCAAGCTTTGCGCTTCTTGATCCATGGAACCTAGCACATCATGAGGAAACACACTAGAGGTAGAGGGTAAGTTGTTAGAAATCAAAGTGGTCTCACATGACCTATCAACTACCACTCTCAACTCACTCGGTGTATCACTCTTGCCCTCCGGGAGGAAGCACTCAATCTCATGGTGGAGTCGCTCATCTCACTCTTGTTTTCACTCAAGTGGGCTAAGTGGCTCTCATACTCACATGGGATTGGTACCACATCATCACTCAAGCATGTAGGGATAGGGTCGGTTCTCTCAACTCCATGCGCCTCCTTTGGTGAAGGGAAATTTCCATGCTCACCATTCTTGACCTTGTCATCTCCATCTTGCACCTTGGCTTGTGTATCCATCCTTTTGACATACTCGTCCAACTTGGCGAAGTAGAGGTATGCATCTTCCTCCTCCATGAGGTTGCATGCGTCATCTAGGACGTCAAAGTTGGGCGTTGAAGCTTGATGGCGTGGAGGAGATCTTGCTCTTGGTGCCATTTTGGTGGTGGCAGGAGTAGTTGAAATTGCCTTATGATGGTGTCGACGGAGGTCATTGGCGTGCCTTGGCAAAGGTTGATGTAGATGGCGCACTTGGTCATCGACATGACGCTTGCGATGATGCTTCTTGTCCTTGGCACTCTTCTTAGTGAGGAGTTGTAATGAGCACAAAGCATCATTAGTCTTGGCCATCGTGCTCATGGTTTTGGCGAAGTCGTTGTCCATGTCACGTTGTCCATCGTGCTCCATCATGTCATCCATGCTTGTGGAGGCATAGGCATGGTGGCTCATCATGGATTCTTCATAGATATCATCCTTGGTTCCGGAGTTCCTAGACGTGATCCACAAGACGAAGTGGTGTATATGGAAGTGGTAGGGGGTTAGGGATGCAACGTCAAACCTTACGTTACCTTGGAAGATAGTATCGTGCAAGTGGCAACACTTGAGAGCAATCAAAACCAAGCAAAGTGAAGTTCACGCGGAACACCAAAACCAACTAACCACTAAAAAAAACACACACACACACACAAAGCTTATGCTGGATAGTTATGGAAGGTGGCGTGTCCAAGAACAATCTGAAATAAAGATATTGTAATGTCAAGTAAAGAACCATGATGATCAGAAAGCAAAACAAGTCAATCCACAAGATAGGAATATATACAAGGAAATACACACGGTGGGATAAATGGGACTTGTGCAACAGAGAAAGTGAGCTAAGAACCAAATGATGACCTAGCAAAGACTATAAGCTCGTGTCGCACAAGTACAAGGAGACACGCTAGTTCGATTGCAATAAATTGGTGGGCTACAAGATATGCACAATAAGTGCCACCTATTTGATGCTCATCGAGCTTGCACTTCCTATTCTATGAGGCACTTGTTTCTTTCTTTTTCTTCTTTTTCTTTTTATATTTTTCTTCTCTTTTTCTTTCTTTTTTCACTTGGCTATTCCTTGTGCCAACAACCATACAAGATAACTATATGAGATAGCACGCTCACAACTTTTTCTCGGAATTCTACAAGGTGTCAAATGTGCATAGCCCAAGAAATCATAGGAGGAACTAGTCTAAATAAGTGTTTGTTGAACGCAAAGATGGTGTGGCTCACAAAGGGATGCAAGTGGGGAGAAGTCGCGGAATTTATATACCTTTATTTGCCGATCTTCACCCTTTATTGGTGGATTCCACCTTTCTCACGGAATTTGGATGGAGTATATAGCATGAACCATGGATATGATGATGTATAGCTCTCTCTCCTCCTCAAAACGAGCTAAAGAACAACAAAATCCGAGTTCTTATGTAAAAGTTATGCCCAAAACGGTGAAATAGATTTGCTGTCAGCAGGGGTTGGAGACTCCGGTCTGGAGGTTAGGAGACTCTGGTCTGGAGTGACTCACACCAGAAACTCCGGTCCGGGGCCGAAGACTCCGGTCCGTTCGATTTCTACGCGTCCAGAACACGAACAGGGCGCGATTTTGGCGGGAAAACTCGAACCAAAACCTCAAATTGATGGAGGAAATCAAGGAATTAGGCCATGGGAACACATGGGAAGGTAGATCAACAAGTTTAGTCAGTAATCCACAGATCAAAACCTACCAAAACACACTCAAATCACAGATCGATCCAAAACGCGATTTGGGGTTGTTTTTGGTGGAATTTTCGAATTTATGGGGAAAAAGACCAAATCGAGGAGAAATCCGTGGCAACCAAAAGCTACTGATACCAAATGTTATGGGGTAACCCCGTGGGTGGCCCGATCTTCACGGATCTCGTGGTCAAATCGATGGGAAAGCGAGGGGAAAGGGAGAAGGTAGTGGAAGCGGACGCACACCTTGTGAAGAACACGATGAACACACACAAAACACACAGGATACAAGGCCGATTGCTCTCACCGGTGGCCACCGGTCCGATAGAATCCTCGCAAGGAAAGATCGGTCAACATGCTCCCTCGATCCCACGCGGAGAGGGAAGAACACCTTGGAGAGGGTCTTGACGTCCTTGCAAAGGGACACTTATGCCAAGGCCTTGTACATAGAGGGAGGCGCGATGCAAACTCCAACGAGGTGGTGACGATAGTCGATCCCCTTTGGTAGAAGGGGATGAGGCAAAACTAGAGATTCCTCAAAGGGGGTTTTCTTTAGTCTATCATCTATGCCTAGGGTTACATGAGGGGGTGGGGGCACTATATATAGGCCAGCCACTAGTTCAAGGGTACATTAGGAATAAAAGGGTAAAGTTTGGGCGAACTAAGGGGTATATGGGCCAAAGGCCCAGTTGGCGGCGTGCATGCCCATAAGCTCAGGCCGGAGACTCTGGTGCGTGGTACGGAGACTCCGGTGTGGGCTAGAGACTCCGGTCTGTCTTTGTTGTCATCTCCAGAGGGGCCTTCTGGCTATCCTCGAGCTTGATCTGGGGGTCAGTCCGGAGATGGGTTCGGGGACTCCGGTGTGCACAGGCCAGAGACTCCGGTGCTCCACCTGCTGCTTCTTCTGTCTTCTCTTCCAAGCCTCCGTCTTGTCGGGCTTAGTGCTCCAGGCTTCCTCCCATGCCTCCGTACTTGTCGATATGAACCTATCATGAATACATGACGGAGTATGAAGTAGTATACCATTCAATGGGTTAGGAAGTGGGCTTGCATAAAGGAACGGATTCACCTTTGGAGTCCATGACGACTTGGCATAAGTTGGAGACCATGATGTGGTAACGACCGAAGGTCGGGCTACATCATGTTGACGGTGGCATTGGCAGCTGATTTGACTGCTTGGCAGTGTTGGGGTCCGTGGTGAGTTCCTGGGCCTTCTGCGGGTGGATAACCGGAGGAGGCATAGCCTTGGCCGGAGCCGGAGGCTCGGCAGCCTTCTTGGCTGCTACTGCTCTTGTAACCGCATGTGTGGGCGGAGCTCTCTCACACTTCGGTTCCTGTCCATCTTCTTCCATCACTCTCCCAATGCCGACTAGCACCTAGTGGGATGTGTTGGCCTTCTCGGTGTGCTCCTCCTTCTTGATCTCCTACTCGATCTCCCTCATAACAGCATCGTATTAATCTGAATTAGTGTATGAACCACCGCCATCCATATTGATGTCAGCGTATAGCGCGTCAAGGACGGAGTCGGAGTTGGCTTCGGTGTTATCGATGGCGTATGCGGAGGGTGATGGAGGCGGGTCATTGTTGTTGTTTCCTCCGGCTTCAGGCCCAGGCATAGCTTGGGTGTTCTCCTTGGCGTATGCTTATTCGTTAATGATTACGACCATTTCACCAAGAGTGAGAGGGCCTTCGGCCTGCCGTCTTCAGAGGGTATGTCGGAGGAGTGTTCCTTGCGTGAGCCCTTCCACAAAGTGGTAGACGAGTTCGTCGCCGTGATCACCCTCTAGGGTTTCCCTCACCCTCATCCATCTGGCAAGGTATTCACGGGGAGGTTCTCCGTCCCTTTGAACACATCTAGCCAGATCAAACATGGTGACGATGCCGACAAAGTGTGAACTTCGCATCTCTGATGCTCGGGGAAGCCAAGCGGATTTGCGGGCTCCTTCCACCTTTATATCCTACATAGGGGTAGTTTGGGAGGGCCTTGAATTTTCCTAATATGAGCCGCCATACTCCAGAGAGAGGTACGGCCCAGACTCTTCCGTGAACATATCCTACCCGTAGGCGGTCCATGCGGGTCTTGACAAGTTTCCGACTTCCTGGGAGCTAGGACCCGAGTCAGTTTCACCGATGAAGATGTGGATGTCTCCGAAGGGGATGACGGAGTAGCACATAGAGTTTGTCTTCGCTGGCACCTAGAACTCATCTGGGGGGACGATCAGGGCATTGTCGGAGAAGAGAACATGTTCGATGGCTACAGTGTCACTGATTCCCGCGAAGATCTTGTATCTCGCCCATTGTAGAGCTCGAAGCGCCTCTTTCCCCATGGTGGGTGCCACCTATCGTGGTATAGCCCTCGAGTACGCCATGGAGGGGTCCTCGTAGTGCGTGTTTAGAGACGTGAGGTAAGGCAGAGAGTTGGCGGGTACGAGGTAAAACAGTTTACCCAAGTTCAAGTCCCACAATGGTGGCGGAATTCTACTCCTGCTATAAATCACTATAATGGCAATACGCCGAGTTATAGAGATTGGTTCGCTATGCGAGGGTGTTATGAAATGTTGAGTGTTTTCATTGTGCTCTAAGGGTCCCGCAGGTCCAGTTTATAAAGGTACCAGAACCGAGGGTGTTATGAATGTCGGACAAGGTAAAGAGTTCTCCACTAATACAAACTAGTCTTTCGTGTCTTACCCTCCAACGCTCGGAGCTCGTCGGTGACTCCTGCATAGCCTTCCTCAATCCGTCATTGGCCTCCCTTCTTGATCCGTCTAACTGGGCCGCCCAGCAGGTCATAGGACTTGCTACCAACTATGGCCCAAAAGGGTTAGCCGGATTAGAGGCATGCTATGATGAGACCCATTTAGCATGTCCCCAAAAAATGTGGTTTAGGAAAAGAACACATGCAATGATTCCAGGGACTACATGTGTCAAACTATGGCCATAGAGACCAAAAACACAAAGGAAAGAAGCTTCCACATTGCATGTTGCACTAGTGTGGCAGAAGTTGCATCACAGAATCCACTGGAGTGTGTGTGGTCATGTGGATCAATGTGGTTTAGGAAAAGAACACATGCAATGACTTTAGGGAATCAATGTGGTTTAGGAAAAGAACACATGCAATGCTTCTAGGGGATCTATATATCAAACAATGGTCATAGAGACCAAAAACACATAGGAAAGCAGCTTCCACATTGCATGTTGCATCAGTGTGGCAGTAGTTATATCATGGAATCCACTGGAGTGTGTGGGGTCATGTGCATCAGTGTGGTTTAGGACAATAACACATGCAATGACTCTAGAGGATCAAAGTGATTTAGGAAAAGAACACAAGCAATAACTACAGGGGATCAATGTGAGAAACCATGGTCACATAGGTCAAAAACACATCGGAAAGCAGCTTCCACATTGCATGTTGCAGCAGTATGGTAGGAGTTGCATCACAGACTCCACTGGAGTGTGTGTGGTCATGTGGATCAATGTGGTTTAGGAAAAGAACACATACAATGACTCTAGTGGATCAATGTGGTTTAGGAAAAGAACAAATGCATTTACTCTAGGGGATCAATGTAGTTTAGGAAAAGAACACATGCAATGACTCTACGGACTCCATGTATCAAACCATGGTCATAGAGACCAAAAACACTTAGGCAACCATCTTCCACATTGCATCTTGCACTAGTGTGGCAGAAGTTGCCTCATATAATCCACTGGAGTGTGTAGTCATGTGGATCAATGTGCTTTAGGAAAAGAACACATGCAAATCTAGTGGATCAATGTGGTTTAGGAAAACAAAACATGTAATGACTCTAGGAACAACATGTGTCAAACCATGGTCACAGAGACCAAAAACACATAGGAAAGCACCTTCCACATTGCATGTTGCACTAGTATGGCGGAAGTTTCATCATAGAATCCACTGGAGTGTGTGTGATCATGTGGATCAATGTTGTTTACGAAAAGAATACATGCAATGACTCTACTGGATCAATGTGGTTTTGAAAAAGAACACATGCAATGACTCTAGTGGATCAATGTGGATTAGGAAAAGAACACATGCAATGACTCTAGGGGATCAATGTGTCAAACCATGGTCACAGAGACCAAAAACACATAGGAAAGGAGCTTCCACATTGCATGTTGCACCAGTATGCCAGAAGTTGCATCACATAATCCACTGGAATGTGTGTGGTCATGTGGATCTATGTGGTTTAGGAAAAGAACACATGCAACGACTCTAGTGGATCAATGTGGTTCAGGAAAAGAACACATGCAATGATTCTAGGGGATCAGTGTGGTTTAGGAAAATAACGCTTGCAATGACCCTAGGGACTCCATGTGTCAAATCATGGTCATAGAGACCAAAAACACTTAGGAAAGCAGCTTCCACATTGCATGTTGCACTAGTGTGGAAGAAGTTGCATCATAGAATCTAGTGGAGTGTGTGTGGTCATGTGGATCAATGTGGTTTAGGAAAACAACACATACAATGACTCCAGGGGATCAAAGTGCTTTACGAAAATAACACATGCAATGACTCTAGGGACTACATGTGTCAAACCATGGTCACAGAGACCAAAAGCACATAGGAAAGATGCTTCCATATTGCATGTTCCACTAGTGTGGCAAAAGTTGCATCATAGAATCCACTTGAGTGTGTGTGGTCATGTCGATCAATGTGGTTTAGGAAAAAAACACATGCAACGACTTTAAGGACGCCATGTGTCAAACCATGGTCACAGACAGTGGCGGAGCTAGCCCAGATGTTGATCCTGTGCAAGATTAATACATAGCTGCGTTGAGCAGGATTTTCCCTAACAATTCTTACTTAAGCAAGCTATTTCCTTAAGTAATTAAAGGAGTTTTGGAGCTAGAGCCTAGGAAGCCGCCCGGGCAGGCCGGGCTGAAGCTCCGCCACTGGCAGAGAGACGAAAAATACTTAGGAAAGCAGCTTCCACATTGCATGTTGCACTAGCGTGGCAGAAGTTGCATCACAAAATCCATTAGAGTGTGTGTGGTTATGTGGATCAATGTGGTTTTGTAAAAGAACACATGGGATGACTCTATTGGATCAAAGTGGTTTAGGAAAAGAATACATGCAAAGACTCTAGGGGAACAATGTTGTTTAGGAAAAGAACACATGCAAAGACTCTAGGGACTCCATGTCTCAAACCATGGTCATAGAGACCAAAACACATACACAAGCATCTTCCACATTGCATGTTGCACTAGTGTGGCACAAGTTGCATCACAGAATCCACTAGAGTTTATGTGGTCATGTGGATCAATGTGGTTAAGGAAGAGAACACATGCAATGACTCTAGGGGATCAATATGTCAAACCAACTAGAAGAGGAGACGATTCCTTCATGAATTGCCTTGCTTAAAGAAGTTTATTAAAAACAACCCGTGGAACTCTTGTTTTGAGGAAGCAATGAACATTCTATTTTTCCATTCTCAATAAATGAGGAAGGATGGTCACAGAGACAAAAAACACATAGGAAAGCAGCTTCCACATTGCATGTTTCATCAGTGTGGAAGAAGTTTCATCACAGAATCCACCAGAGTGTGTCTTGTCATGTGGATCAATGTGGTTTAGGAAAATAAAATATGCAATGACTCTAGAGGATCAATGTGGTTTATGAAAAGAACACATGTAATGACTCTAGGGGATAGATGTAGTTTAGGAAAAGAACACATGCAATGACTCTAGGGACGCCATGTGTCGAACCATGGTCACAGAGATCAAAAACACTTAGGAAAGCATATTTCACATTGCATGTTGCACTAGCGTGGGTGAAGTTACATCACAGAATCCACTAGAGTGTGTGTGGCCATGTGGATCAATGTGGTTTAGGAAAAGAACACATGCAATGAATCTAGTGGATCAAAGTGGTTTAGGAAAATAACACATGCAATTAATCTAGGGGATCAATGTGGTTTAGGAAAAGAACACATGCAATGACTCTAGGGACTGCATGTGTCAAACCATGGTCACAGAGACCGAAAATACATAGGAAAACAGCTTCCACATTGCATGTTGCACTAGTGTGACAGAAGTTGCATCACAGAATCCACTTGAGTGTGTGTGATCATGTGGATCAATGTGGTTTAGTAAAATTACACGTGCAATGGCTCTAGGGGATCAATGTGGTTTAGGAAAAGAACACATGCAATGACTCTAGGGGATCAATATGTCAAACCATGGTCACAGAGACCAAAAACACATAGGAAAGCAGCTTCCACATTGCATGTTGCATCAGTGTGGCAGAAGTGGTATCACAGAATCCACTAGAGTCTGTGTGGTCATGTGGATCAATGTGGTTTAGGAAAATAACACATGTAATTAATCTAGAGGATCAATGTGGTTTAGGAAAAGAATACATGCAATGAATATATGGGATCAATGTGTAAAACCATGGTCACATAGGTCAAAACGCATCTAAAAGAAGCTTCCACATTGCATGTTGCACTACTATGGTAGGAGTTGCATCACAGACTTCACTGGAGTGTATGTGATCATATAGATCAATGTGGTTTAGGAAAAGAACACATGCAATGACTCTAGTGGATCCATGTGGTTTAGGAAAAGAACACATGCAATTACTCTAGGGGATCAATATTGTTTATGAAAAGAAGACATGTAATGACTCTAGGGACTCCATGTGTCAAACCTTGGTCACATAGACCAAAAACACTTAGGAAAGCAGCTTCCACATTGCATCTTGCACCAGTGTGGAAGAAGTTGCATCATAGAATCCAATGGAGTGTAGGTGGTCATGTGGATCAATGTGGTTTAGAAAAAGAACACATGCAATGACAATGGGATCAATGTGTAAAACCATGGTCACATAGGTCAAAAACACATCTAAAAGTAGCTTCCACATTGCATGTTGCACTACTATGGCAGGAGTTGCATCACAGACTCCACTGTAGTGTACGTGGTCATGTGGATGAATGTGGTTTAGGAAAATAACACATGGAATGACTCTAGTGGATCCATGTGGTTTAGGAAAAGAACACATAAAATGACTCTAGGGGATCAATGTGGTTTAGGAAAAGGACACATGCAATGACTCTAGGGACTCCATGTGTCAAACCATGGTCGCATAGAGCAAAAACACTTAGGAAAGCAGTTTCCACATTGCATCTTGCACCAGTGTGGAAGAAGTTGCATCATAGAATCCAATGGAGTGTATGTGGTCATGTGAATCAATGTGGTTGAGGAAAAGAACACATGCAATGACTCTATTAGATCAATGTGGTTTAGGAACAGAACACATGTTATTACTCTAGGGACTCCATGTGTCAAACCATGGTCAGAGAGACCAAAAACACTTAGGAAAGCAGCTTCCACATTGCATATTGCACTAGTGTGGAAGAAGCTGCATCATATAATCCACTGAAGTGTGTGTGGTCATGTGGATCAATGTGGTTTAGGAAAAGAACGCATGCAATGACTCCAGTGGATCAATGTGGTTTAGGAAAATAACACATGCAATGACTCTAGGGGATCAATGTGGTTTAGGAAAAGAACGCATGCAATGATTCTAGTGGATCAATGTGGTTTAGGAAATGAACACATTCAATGACTCTAGGGATCAATGTGTCGAACCATGGTCACAGAGACCAAAAACACATAGGAAAGCAGCAACCGCATTGCATGTTGCACTAGTGTGACATAAGTTGCATCACAGAATCCACTTGAGTGTGTGTGGTCATGTGGATCAATGTGGTTTACTAAAAGAACACATGCAATGTGGTCATGTGGATCAATGATTCTAGTGGATCAATGTTGTTTAGGAAAAGAACATATGCAATGACTCCAGGGGATCAATGTGTCAAACCATGGTCATAGAGACCAAAAAACATAGGAAAGTAGCTTCCACATTGCATATTGCATCATTATGGCAGAAGTTGCATCACATAATCCTCTGGAGTGTGTCTGGTCATGTGGATCAATGTGGTTTAGTAAAAGAACACATGCAATGACTCTAGTGGATCAATGTGGTTTAGGAAAAGAACACATGCAATGAATCTAGGGATCAATGTGGTTTAGGAAAATAACACATGCAATGACTCTAGGGACTCCTTGTGTCAAACCAAGGTCAAATAGACCAAAAACACTTAGTAAAGCATCTCCGATATTGCATGTTAGACTTGTGTGGCAGAAGTTGCATCACATAAACCACATGAGTGTGTGTGATCATGTGGATCAATGTGGTTTAGGAAAAGAACACATGCAATGACTCTAGTGGATCAATGTGGTTTATGAAAAGAACACATGCAATGACTCTAGGTGATCTATGTGGTTTAGGAAAAAAGAACACATGCAATGACTCTAGGGACTCCATGTGTTAAACCATGATCATAGAGACCAAAAACACTTAGGAAAGCAGCTTCCACATTGTATGTTGCACAAGTGTGGCAGAAGTTGCATAATAGAATCCTCTAGAGTGTGTGTGGTCATGTGGATCAATGTGGTTGAGGAAAAAACACATGCAATGACTCTAGGGGATCAATAAGTCAAACCATGGTCACAGAGACCAAAAACACATAGGAAAGCAGCTTCCACATTGCATGTTGCATTAGTGTGGCAGAAGCTGTATCACAGAATCCACTAGAGTGTGTGTGGTCATGTGGATCAATGTTGTTTAGGAAAATAACACATGCAATGAATCTAGAGGATCAATGTGGTTTAGGAAAAGAACACATGATACGTTGCAAACATATCTATAATTTTTGATATTCCATGCTTGTTTTATATCTACTTTCTTATGTTTTGTCCACACTTTGGAGTATTTATTACACATTTTCTGGAACTAGCCTATTAACAAGATGTCATAGTGCCAGTTGCCTATTTTATACTGTTTTTGGTTTCATAAAAGCTAGTAGGGAAATATTCTCGGAATTGGACCTCACAAAAGAAATATGGAGTCCGGATGGGAGACGAAGAGGGGAACTAGGGCGGCCACACCTGGTGGTGGCGCGGCCAGCCCTAGCTGCACCACCAGGGGGTGTGGGCCCCTGGTACTCCACCGACCTTGCATCTCCGCCTATATATTGCCTCCGGGACAAAACCCCTAAGTACCCGATCAAAATTCCATGAAAGAGTCTATAGCCACCACCATCTCCATCCCTAGATCGGGAGGGATCTGAAGCTCTTCCCAGCACCCTGCCGGAGGGGAGAGATCACCCTGGAGGCCTTCTTCATCACCATGCCTGCCTCCGGTGTGATGCATGAGTAGTTCATCCCTAGACTACGGGTCCATGTAGTAGCTAGATGGTTGGTTCTCCTCCTTTGTGCTACCATGTTTAGATCTTGCGAGCTTCGTTCATGATCAAGATCATCTATTTGTAATCTACATGTTGTGTTTGCGGGGATCTGATGGATATTGAGATGCTATTTCAGATTGATTATTGATTCTATCATGTCTATGTTATTTGTGATCTTGCATGCTTTCCGTTGTTAGTAGCTATCTTGGCCGAGTAGATGCTAGCAACTCCAAGAGGGAGTATTTATGCTCGATAGTGGGTTCATGCCTATAGGAATCCAGGGAAGTGATAGAAATCTCTAAGGTACTAGATGTGTTGTTGCTTCTAGGGAGAAAACAACAATCATTTGTTCATAGAACAATCGTATTGTTTACTTTACACACTTTGATTAATGCAATTATCTGTTCCTTGCAACTTAATACTGGAGGGGGTTCGGATGATAACCTGAAGGTGGATTATTAATCATAGATGTAGTTGGATTACGGTCTATTATAATGTTGTAAGGCCCAATCAAATATCATAGGAGTCAAGATGATTAGTATATGCATGCATGCTTTCTCGGTGTTTGTCAATTGCCCCAGTGTAATTTGTTCACCCAACATGTCATCTATCTTAAGGAGAGTCACCTCTAGTGAACTATGGACCCCGGTCCATTCTTTTATCATCAATCTATAAGCTATTTACTGTTTTTTGTTACTTTCTGCAAGCAATTACTATCTTCCACAGAATACGTTTAATCCTTTGTTTTCAGCAAAACTGGTGAGATTGCCAACCTCACTGTAAGTTGGGGACAAAGTTCTATGGTTGTGTTGTGCAAGATTCCAAGTTGCAAACAACACCTTTGAGGTGTTTCCTTGCTCCTACTGGTTCAATAACCTTGGTTTCATAATTGAGAGAAAACTTGCTGTTGTGCTCATCATACCTTCCTCTTGCAGTTCCCCAATGAGCTCGATGTGTTGAGATGATCATCAAGCTCTTTCTGGCGCCGTTGCTGAGGAGTCAAGGATATCTTTACAAGGGGAGTCTCTCATAACCAATCTCTTTACTTTGTTGTTTTCGTTTTGCTTAGTTTATTTTTGCTTTGTTTACTTGTTTCTTTTATCAAAAAACACACAAAAATTAGTTGTACTAGTTTGCTTATTTATATTAAAAACACACAAAAAAAATGACTACTCTTGAAAACACTAAGTCGTGTGACTTCACTAGAACCAACAACAATGATTTCATGATCACACCTATTGCTCCACCTATTCCTCAAGCTACTTTCTTTGAAATTAAACCTGCTTTACTCAATCTTGTTATGAGAGAACAATTTTCTGGTATTGGTACTGAACATGTTGCTGCTCATCTTAATAACTCTGTTGAACTTTGTGAGCTGCAAAAACATAGGAATAGATGCAGATATTATTAAGCTTAAATTGTTTACTTTCTCGTTGAGAGGAAAAGCTAAAGAATGGTTGCTATCCCTAACTAGAAATAGTATTGATTCTTGGACTAAATGCAAAGATGCTTTCACTGGAAAATACTATCCTCCTACTAAGATTATATCTATGAAAAGTGAAATAATGAAATTTAAAGAATCTGATAATGAACATGTTGCTCAAGCTTCGGAAAGAATGAAATCTTTGGTAAAGAATTGTCCCACTCATGGACTGACTGCTTGGATGATTATCCAAACCTTTAATGCAGGATTGAATTATTCTTCAAGAAATCTGTTGGATTCTGTTGCTGGAGGTACCTTTATGACCATTACTTTGGGTGCTGCAACAAAGCTTTTGTATAATATGATGGTCAACTATTCTAAATGGCACACTGAGAGAGCTCCACAAAGTAAGAAGGTAAATTCTGTTGAAGAGACCTCCTCCTTGAGTGATAAAATTGATGTTATTATGTCTATGCTTGTTAATGGGAAAGCTCATATTGATCCAAATAATGTTCCCTTAGCCTCTTTGGTTACTTAAGAAGAGCAAGTTGATGTGAACTTTATTATAAACAATAATTTTAGCAACAATGCCTACAGGAATAATTTTGGTAATAATAATTATAGGCCATATCCTCCCAATAATGGTAATGCTTATGGAAATTCCTACAACAATAATAGAAGTGCACCCTCTAAACTTGAAGTCATTCTTAAAGATTTTATTAGTAAACAAACTGCTTTCAATAAAACTATTGAGGAAAAACTCTCTAATGCTGAAAGAAACATAACATCTTTGCCTGAAGCACAATCTTCTTTGAATAAAATGGCTGCTAAACCTGAAACTATTGAAAACCCCTTTGCTCCTACTAATGCCATACAAGTTAGATTTGATGAAAATGTTAGACTGTTAGCTGAATTGCATGCTAAGTGGGAAAGGGAAGATGAAATTGGTAGAAATATTAGTATTTCTACTATCACTACCACTAATGTTGAAGCTAGTAAACCCAATGGAACCTTTTCTATTAAAAATGCTGAAATTCTTTGAAATATGGGAAATAATAGCTCTACTACTTTAGGTGGTAATTATGATTTTGATCTTGATGGTTGCAATATCTTTGAAGTAATTATGTTCCTACAAAAGCTTGATAAAAGTCCTAATGCTAGTGCTATGAATATGGCCTTTACAAAACACATTACTGATGCTCTCATAAAAATTAAAGAAGAAAAGATGAAACATAAAGCTTATATTCCTACGAAATTAGAAGATGGTTGGGAACCATCATTAATATGAAAGTGAATGATTTTGATCTCAAAGCTTTATGTGATCTTGATAGTAGTTTTTCTATTATGCCTAGAAAGATTTATGAAATGCTTGATTTTCCACCATTGGAAGATTGTTATTTAAATGTCCCACTTGATGATAATGCTAAAAAGAAAGTCATTGGGAGTATTAATGATGTTCTTATTATGGTTAACAATGCCTACGTCCCTATTTATTTCTATGTTTTGGATGTTGAATGCAATGCTTCTTGTCCTATTACTTTGGAAAGACATTTTCTTAGAACTGTTGGTGCCATTATTGATATGAAAGAAGGCACCATTAAATATCAATTTCCACTAAAGAAAGGTATAGAACACTTCCCTAAAAAGAGAGAGAAGATTCCTCTTGCCTCTCCTAATAAAACAAAATTTGCTCTTAATGCTTCTTCATTTGAGAATACTTGATTCTCTATACTGATTATGCCTAGCTCAAAGGCGTTAAAGAAAATCACTTATTGGGAGATAACCCAAATTTCGTTAGGAAACTTTTTTTGAGTCTTGGAAGTTATTTCTTCAATAATAACCTCTCCTTATCTTTTTGTGTGGTTTTTGTGCCAAGAGTAACCTCTAATGAGAGAGAAATACGATTTGGGAAAGTTGCTATCCCGAAACAGATTTTTGTGCTTCGCTGTAAAAATTATTGAACAATGTATGTACGTCGGTTTGAGCTGTAATGTTTTCTGCTTCTTAGCCACATTGTTATCCAACTTTCGTCAGTTCAACACTTTTCGATTTGAGCAACAAAAGGTCTTTGAAAAAAATGGTTTTTACCTGCTGGTCTGTTTTGACAGATTTCTGCAATTATTTGCATCTGCCTCTTAATCTCTTTCTCTTTAAGTTCTCTTTGATCATTTGAACTTTTTAAAGAAAGTGCTACAGTAGCTTTTGTTTTGGTGGAAGTTTTACTTGTGTTGAAACTGAACCAAAAGACTTATTATCTTGAGTACACTAATGTTGCTAATGAAGATTGTGTGAAGTTTTGTATGAAGGAAATTTTAAAGTGTAGGGAAGAGTAATGTGATAAGATGAAGTATGGACAAAAGCTCAAGCTTGAGGATGCCACCCGTGTCACCCCAAGAAATATTCAATAAGTACAAGCGTCAAAGCTTGGGTATGCCGAAGGCATCCCCTTCTTCATCAATAAAAATTTCAGGTTTCTTCCAAACACTTCATTTTTATTGTTTCATGCACAATTGTGTTGTTCTTGGAGCATTTTCGTTTTGTTTTTAGTTTTCGTTGGCTTAGTTTTCTTGAATAATTTGGTTGGACCCCCTCATTCATATACATTAGTTTTCAAATAAGTTGATTTGGATTGGAAAAGGGTAGGAAAGTTCATGCTTAAGTGGTATAAAAGGAGCTTATTTTTGACTATGACGTAGACTTTATCATGTCATGCTTGATATTGTTTTGGCTTTATGCTTAGTGATTTTTGCTGTAGAATGAATTGTTACAAACAATTGAGATTTCTTAATGTGCCTAGAAAGAATCATGCGTTGTTTTAGCATATAAAAGCATAATATTGTGGTATTCTCCTTTAATGCTTTATTTGCTTTGACTTTGGCACATGCTCACACCATGTTAAGACTACACCAAGTCACCATAGCCTCTATGATCATTTATTTTTCGACTTGTAATATCACTTTATGCTTTAATTAATAATGTTTTGTCGCTTTGCATGATTATGGCCATTATTTCTCTCTTAGTTGGTCGCTCCCAATCTTTTGCTAGCCTCCATACCAAGTACGAGTTCCACTCATGCATCTAGCTCCAAATAAAACAAAGTTATTCCAAAGAGTCCACCATACCTACCTATTAGCATTTGCTATTCCAAGTATATTCATGTTTTTATCTACCTTCTGAATTAAATTTGTTATGTGAAAATTAGTGATTAAAGCTCTCACGAACTTGATGCCACACTTTACTTTTCTTGCAGTAAATAAACTTGAACCATTGTGCCCATCTATGTTCTGTATATTCTTGACTTTTGTAAGTTGTAATTAGCAGAACCATGCTGTCATGGGGAACGCTTTCAACATTGCACTTTATTTAGTTGATATCATGTTCTTTTGCTTATGGATCCCGGCGGTGTGTAATGAAAGGGGAGCTTGTAAGGCTCATGGAGTTCGTATATGTGTCAGAGAAACGCTTGGGCGGCTGGTCTAATCCTTGCCTAATCATGGTGGAAACCTACAGCGTAACCATAGTGAGCAATCTATGAAGCATCCTCTATAAAAAAAGAAGCCTATGCAAATAGGAAAGAAAAAAGATAAAAAAGAAGAAGAAAAAAAGATACCTATGCAAATAGGAAATAAAAGGATGTTGAGATGCTCATTGTCTGCTTGCCTTGTCAATTTGATATGGGGATTCTTCCGTATCATCGGGCAAGGGGTACCCCGTTCGTGGTTCTCTATGATACACATGTACTTACAATGACAAGAACTTACTTATGACTAAACTTGAGTAGCATGAGAAACGGTACTCGTAAGTAAGGGGCCTGAGATTTTCATCTTATAACTTGTCAAGCATATCCTCATATTTGTTCACTTTACCCTTAACCTCCTAAAGATGCTTATGATAGGGCAATGAGAGCTGAAAGCTAATAAGTACCATATTTTTTGGAAGTTCTTTATGAGACTTGAATCCCTGCTTCCTTCTATGAAGGCCTTTATTTTACTTTTAATGTTGAGTCTCCATCTTCTATCTTTATGCACCTATTGAGAGAGCATAGTGGCCATTCTTAGTTTAATGTGCATTGCCCCAAAACTTGTTGATTGATTCATAACTTTCCTATTGCTTGTTCTTAAACTATTTGTATCTAGTCACCCTTATGAACTTTGCAGGTGTCCTATGCATTTATGTTTTGCTACACTATGAGGGACAAGCTGAATACCATTCTCATTATGTTTTATATATGTGAAACAAACAAACATCTTTCAAAGCATTGTTATTCATGAATCTTTTGTTTGTACCTTTTCATATTACAAAATAGTTGCTATGTCTTATTGTTAGAACTATATCTTTAATATGTTAAAGTACTATGTTCCGAGCTACCGATGTTCTGCAAATACTTTGATCAAGATTATGATGGTGCATGTCACCTAAAAAATTATTCTTTTATCACTTACCTACTCGAGGACGAGCATGACTTAAGCTTGGGGATGTTGATACGTTGCAAACGTATATATAATTTTTGATATTCCATGCTTGTTTTATATCTACTTTCTTATGTTTTGACCACACTTTGGAGTCTTTTTTACACATTTTATAGAACTAACCTATTAACAAGATGCCATAGTGCTAGTTGGATGTTTTCTACTGTTTTTGGTTTCAGAAAAGCTAGTAAGGAAATATTCTCGGAATTGGACTGGACAAAAGGCCAAGTCAATATTTCACCAGAAGGAATACGGAGTCCGGAGGCGAGACGAAGAGGGGAACCAGGGCGTCCACACCTGGTGGTGGCGCGGCCAGCCCTAGCCGTGCCACCAGGGGGTGTGGACCCATGGTACTCCACCGACCTTGCCCCTTCTCCTATATATTGCCTCCGAGACGAACACCCTAAGTACCTGATCAAAATATCACAAAAGAGTCTGTAGCCACCGCCATCTCCATCCCTAGATCGGGAGGGATCTGAATCTCTTGCCGGCACCCTGCTGGAGGGAAGAGATCACCCTGGAGGCCTTATTCATCACCATGCCTGCCTCCGATGTGATGGGTGAGTAGTTCATCCCTGGACTACGGGTCCATGTAGTACCTAGATGGTTAGTTCTCCTCCTTTGCGCTACCATGTTAAGATCTTATGAGCTCCATTCATGTTCAAGATCATCTATTTGTAATCTACATGTTGTGTTTGCGGGGATCCGATGGATATTGAGATGCTATTTCAGATTGATTATTGATTCTATCATCTCTATGTTATTTGTGATCTTGCATGATTTCCGTTGTTAGTGGCTATCTTGGCCGAGTAGATGCTAGCAACTCTAAGAGGGAGTATTTATGCTCGATAGTGAGTTCATTCCTCTAGGAATCTGGAGAAGTGATAGAAATCTCTAAGGTACTAGATGTGTTGTTGCTACTAGGGAGAAAATAGCAATCCTTTGTTCATAGAACAATTGTATTGTTTAGTTTACACACTTTATCTATTGCTTGCAATTTAATACTGGAGGGGGTTCGGATGATAACCTGAAGGTGGATTATTAGTCATAGATGTAGTTGGATTACAGTCTATGTATAATGTTGTAATGCCCAATCAAATCTCATAGGAGTCAAGATGATTAGTATATGCATTGTCAGGGGGATGGTCCCCAGGTACCCCAACAGGATAAGAAACAAGACAGTCGGATAGCGTCCGGCTGGCCAGATGCAGCCGGACAGGGTAAGACAGGCCGGCTATCACCCGGTAGCTGGATCAGGAAGAGACAGCCGGACACGGTGACGTAGCCGGACCCAATCAGCGAGACAGGACGACGTGCGTATCAGTGCACGGTACGCCCTGTACGATGACAAGACTGGCAACCACCCAGCCATACCGAAGACTTTGTGAGGGCGACGCGGGAACAGTGTCCTGTGCTGACGACGGGCTCGCACGGTGTCCACTGTGCCTACGATAGCCATACCGCTCGTACTCTGATAAGACATGCCATACTGGATACTATAGATGACTAGCCGGCTAGGACCCGCCTGTGGGGCCCGCCAGTCGGACTAGCCAGTGAGACCTTTGCCTCTCTGCCTATATAAGGAGAGGCAAGGCCTCAGTAGAAAGGGTTGGTCATACAACATTTAAGGGAGTAGCTAGCACATACAGCTCGAGGAGCACTTGTAGTTCGTGTATTCCACGTAGTCAGATCCGGCAGGAGTAGGGGCTTTACCTCACCACGAGGGCCCCGAACCTGGGTACTTCTTGCGTCCTGCTACGCTCGCTCCTACCCAATCTCGCCTGCGGACGCCGTTGATAGCTTCCCTGCTAGTCCCCACACCTCTATCTAACCTCTTCAGGTACTGCCATTCCCAATACAACGACAGTTGGCGCCCACCGTGGGGCGGATGGCTTCGACCGGAGTCACGTTCCGCACGGGACCCCGCACTTCAGCCGGTGAGCGCGTGGCCTCTGGCCTGGTGCTCATGCTTGGCAAGTTCGATTGCGTCATCGACAACGCCTCCTGCTTCGCCGGAACCTCCTTCCCAGCGAACGGCACCGTCCTGCTATTCGGCGATCTCCCCGTCTACGTCGCCACCGTCCCGGAGCGTTTCCCTAGGGAAATCGTCTCTGTCACGGAGCTGCCGCGCTTAGGCGGCAGCACCCCCGCCGCACCCCGCGGCGTGGAGGTCATGATGGCCGGTTCCAGCTCACATCCCCGTCAGCCGCGGGAGCAAGGCACGGACGAGGTCGGAACTTCCGCTCCCGCGCAGCCTCGGAACCTGATGGAGGATGCCATTGATCGGCTCCTGATGCCGGTTAACCTCGGGGATAACCCAGAGGAAGCGGAGGCCAACTTCACCATGGAGAGACAGATCCTCCTCCAGGAGGCCATGGAGCTGGCAGCAGCCCGCAAGCGACTCGAGATCACTCGGCGCGAGTACGAACGTGCACACGGCCTCACTCCAGCTACCACGGAGCCGAGACGGCGCGGCCATGTACGGCGTCGAGGCGGTGAGCTGGGCGGTAGGATGGAAAAGGACGGGGAACCGGATCCCGCGCTTGCCCTCACATGGCCCACCTACAGCAAGCCCATCAAGAACCTACGCGCGGCGCGAGCCGCGGCGGAAGAACTACCCGGCCTGGAGGGCGAGGAGTGAGCCCTCCAGCACGCTCGCGTGCAGGAGCTCCTCCGTGTCACGGACGAGCAGGCCGGTGCCAACCGGCAGATGTAGGAAGACCTTAGCTGCTCCAGGGGGAGCAAGCTACCTGCCAACAGCAGGGGCGCGCTGCGCGACACCCAGCAGGCGTCGCAGCTCGGGCAACAGGGGCCAGCCGCGCCAGGAGCAGACAGTGAACAGCAACCCGCCACCTCCCCCACCGCCAGCCGGAGCGCCCAGACCAGCCGGTTCCCGTCTCTCGGGCCGGGTGGGAGTGCCCAACCCAGATTGTCTGGATGCCCACGACCGCATCGACCTCCTCGCTCAAGCGTGCGTCACGGAGGAGGAAGATTTGACCGGCCCGGTTTGTTTCGAACCCTGCATCCGGAACGAGCCGTTTTCGGATAAATTCTCCCTGCCCAAGGACACCCCCAAGTACGACAGCAGCATGAAGCCAGAAGACTGGTTGACCAACTACGCTACGACAGTCGGCATCGCCCACGGGAACAAGTGCACAGCCGTGCGCTACGTCCCACTCATGCTAACCAGGTCGGCAAGGACATGGCTCAATAGCCTTGCGCCCAACAGCATCAACGACTGGCCTGACTTTGAGAAGGTGTTCGTCCGCAACTTCAACAGCACGTACAAACGTCCAGGACGCCCGCGCGTCCTGGCCTTGTGCGTCCAGGGCGACCGCGAGACCGACCACGAGTACCTCGCCAAGTGGACGGAGCTGCACAATACTTGCGAGGGCATCCTGGAGAGCCAAGCCATCAACTTCTTCATCGAAGGTTGCCGAGAGGGCACCATGCTTCGCCACCGGCTACTGTGTGACGAGCCGAAAACCATGGCGGAGCTCATAACGGTTGCGGACCAGTACGCCACGGCGGATGCCGCCATGAAGAAGCCCCTCCGAGTAAACACCAACGGCCGTCCGACTCCCACGGAGCCGGCCCGCGACCGACCAAGCAACCCGGTAGGAGAAGCCGGATCCTCCAGACGCCACAGCAACGACAACCGGTTCCATGGGGACCGCCAGGCCGGATAGCAGAAGCCTCGCTACCACGCGCGGCAGGTCAACGCTGTAGAGGGCGCGCCCGACGCACCGGCTAACGAGGCAAGAAGGCAGAAGCCACGGCTCACCTTTGACCAGATGTTTGACGGCCCGTGCAAGTGGCATAGCGGTCCCTTCAAACCGGCTACGCACACCACCCGGAACTGCAGCTGGACCTGCCAGCTAAAGGACCAGAGCAACTAGCCTCGTCTCCCGCCTCCCCCACCGGGTGGACCTCCACCACCGTCTAGGGGAGCCGGTAATGATGGTAATGGCGGCAACGACAGCAACAACAACAACGGCTACCCCCAGCCCCACGCCGCCTACCACATCTTCGAGACGGAGCAGGACGACAAGCACAGACGCTCCAAGGAGGTCAACGCCATCGTCTCTCCGGTCCCCCAGTACCTGAACTAGTCGGAAACCCCCATCACCTAGAGCCGGGCGGATCAGCCTGAGCATCTGCCGACTCCCGGGGGCTACACCATGGTTCTCGACCCTCTCATCGTCTCCAACGCGCGCACCTGCCGATTCTCGCGCGTCCTCGTCAACGGAGGCAGCATCCTTAACCTCCTCTACCAGTCCTCACTGGAGAAGCTGGGCATTCGCGAAAGTGACCTGAGCCCGACTACCGCGACGTTCCATGGCGTACTGCCGGGGCCAGCCTGCGCCCCAATGGGGAAAATCCAGCTGGACGTCATCTTCGGGACCGAGGAGAATTTCCGCCGCGAACCAATCTGGTTCGAGGTGGTAAATCTGACGAGCTCCTACCATGCTCTCCTCGGGCGCCCCGCCCTCGCCAAGTTCATGGCCATCCCCCACTACGCATACCTCAATATGAAGATGCCGGGACCCCACGGTGTGATCACCGTCGCCGGCTACTTCAGGTGGTCGATGGAGTGCGCCTCGGCCGGTTCCAAACTGGCAGAGGCCCTCATCATAGCTGAAGAAAAACGCGTGATCATGCGCAATGTGGCCATGGCCCAGCAGGACATTCCGGCTAGCAGCAAACCGGCTGGAGAAGGAGCTTTCCAGCCAGCAAAGGAGACGAAGAGGATCCTGCTCGACCCCTCCAATCCGACTAAGTTCGTCACCATTGGTGTCGGCTTGGACGTCAAATAGGAAGGCACGCTCGTCGACTTCCTCCGTGAGAATCAGGACATCTTCGCATGGTCCCCCAAAGACATGCCGGGTGTGCCGAGGGAGTTCGCCGAGCACTCACTTCATGTGCGTCCGGATGCCAAGCCGGTCAAGCAACCTCTGCGCCGGTTTGCAGAGGAGGAGAGAAAGATAATCGGTGACGAGATCACCCGACTCCTTGCAGTTGGGTTCATCATGGAAGTGTACCACCCGGACTGGTTGGCGAATCCAGTCTTGGTGCTGAAGAAGCACAAGACCTGGCGTATGTGTATCGACTACACCAGCCTGAACAAGGCATGCCCGAAAGACCCCTTCGCCTTGCCCCGTATCGATCAAGTCATCGATTCCATGGCCGACTGTGATTTGTTGTCTTTTCTAGATTGTTATTCCGGGTACAATCAGATCGGGCTAAACCCGGCTGGTCAGATTAAGACATCATTTATCACCCCCTACGGGGCTTTCTGCTATGTAACCATGCCTTTTGGCCTAAAGAACGCAGGCGCCACCTATCAGCGATGTATGCAGAAATGCTTGCACTCGCAGATAGGCCGAAACATGCACGCTTACGTGGATGACGTGGTCATCAAGACCAAGGAAAAGCGCACCCTCCTCGAGGATCTGGGAGAAACATTTGGCGACCTCTGCCAGTACCAGATGAAGCTGAACCCAGAGAAGTGCGTCTTCGGAGTACCGTCCGGCCAGCTACTCGGTTTCCTCGTATCACAAGGAGGTATCGACGCGAATCCGAAGAAGATCATGGCCATCGAGAGGATGCAGCCGCCCAGGAACCTTCTTGGGGTCCAGAAGTTCACCGGATGCCTGGCTTCCCTCAGTCGCTTCGTCAGCTGGCTGGGGGAGAAGGCACTCGCGTTGTACCAGCTGATGAAGAAGACAGACAAATTCTCCTGGACTTCGCAAGCCGACACCATGTTTCATGACCTCAAACGCATGCTATCCACAACACCGGTTCTAGCCACGCCAGCTAGCAAGGAGCCGATGTTGCTCTATATAGCAGCCATCAGCCGGGTCGTCAGCATCGTCCTGGTGGTGGAGCGCCCCGAGGAAGGCAAGGCTCAGCCAGTTCAGAGACCCGTCTACTACCTCAGCAAGGTTCTCTCCCTCTCCAAGCAGAACTACCCCCACTACCAAAAGATGTGCTACGGTGTGTACCTAGCATGCAAGAAGCTCAAGCACTACTTCCAGGAGCACCCGATTAAGGTCGTGTGCACTGCACCCCTTTCAGAAATCATCGGACAAGGACGCCACCGGACGAGTCGCCAAGTGGGCCATCGAGCTCGCTGCCTACTCCATCCAGTATGAGCCCCGGCTCATGATCAAGTCACAGGCGTTGGCGGACTTCCTCATCGACTGGGCCGAGACCCAGTATTTCCCACCGGTTCTGGATTCGGACCACTGGCGGATGCACTTCGACGGGTCGAAGATGCTCGGGGGCTTGGAAGCCGGCATCATGCTCACCTCGCCCAAAGGAGACCCCCGGCTGGACTATGTGCTGCAGATCCACTTCAAGGCCTCCAACAACGTAGCCGAATACGAGGCACTGGCGCACGGGCTCCGGCTGGCCAAGGAGATCGGTGTCAACCGGATCCTATGCTTCGGTGATTCGGATTTGGTGGTGCAGCAGGTGTCCGGAGAATGGGACGCCAGAGACGCAAACATGGCTCTCTACCGATTCCACATCTAGAAGCTCAGCGCCTCCTTTGACGGGTGCGAATTTCACCATGTCCCCCGCACCAACAACGAGGCAGTCGATACGCTCTCCAAGATCGGATCCACCAGGTAGGCTATCCCACCAGGGGTCTCCTTGGAGCACCTGCGCAAGCCATCCATCAACCCATCACCAGAATCAGACTCCATCGTCTAGGCAGGAAGCGTTTCGGCTGATAGAACGGCAGAAGCGGAGCCGGCAGAACCACCGAAGAAGATGACCCGCACCAATTCTGGCCAGGCAGCGCCTTCCGGCTCGCAAGACCCGGGGGCGGTCGGCCCGCCTAGTGGCTCGGGGGCTGCCGTCCTGGGTACGCCACCTGGACGACCCCCCGACACCCGTCAGCCGGAGGACAGGAGCGTCCTCGTCATTCGGGAAGTGCCATCCTAGGCACAGCCCTTCATGAGCTACATCTCCAATGGAGAACTCCCGGACGACGAGGTGGAGGCCAGGCAACTCCGGGTCCGTGCGCACACGTACACCATCATAAACGGTGAGCTGTATAAGCGCAGCGTATCCGGTATTTTCCAAAGATGTGTTGATGTGGACACGGGCTACCGGCTACTCAAGGATATCCACCAGGGCGAGTGCGGGCACCACGCTTCGTCAAGGGCGATAGTCGCCAAGGCATTCCGCCATGGTTTCTATTGGCCCACCGCCCTCGAGGACGCTGAGCAGCTGGTCCGCGTGTGCAACGGGTGCCAACGCTTCGGGCAGCTCAGGCACATGCCAACTTCGGTACTCAAGACCATACCGATCACCTGGCCCTTCGCGGTTTGGGGCCTCGACATGGTCGGTCCTTTCAAGCGAGCACGCGCGGGCCTGACCCACCTACTGGTAGCGGTGGACAAGTTCACAAAGTGGATCGAGGCCAAGCCTATCCGGAAGCTGGATAGAGCGACGGTTGTTACCTTCTTCACCGACATCATCAACCGCTTCGGCTACCCCAACAGCATCATCACCGACAACGGCACGAACTTCGCCAAGGGGGCCTTTGCCCGGTTTTGCAGCAACAAGGGCATCCGACTGGACCTTGCCTCTATCGCGCACCCGCAGTCCAACGGGCAAGTCGAAAGAGCAAACGGCTTGGTGCTAGCCGGCATCAAGCCACGTCTCATCGAGCCATTGGAGCGGTCACCTAGATGTTGGATCGAAGAGCTTCTGGCTGTGCTGTGGAGCCTCCGCACCACACCGAATAGGTCAACCGGCTACACGCCATTCTTGCTGGTCTACGGATCAGAAGCTGTCCTCTCCGCCGACATCGAGTTTGACTCCCCTCGCAACCTCCTATACGACGAAAAAGCCAACAAGGAGCCGCGGAAGCATGGGGTGGACCTCCTGGAGGAGGCCCGTGAGCTGGCTCTATCCAGATCAGCCCTGTACCAGCAGCGACTACGTCGCTACCATTCAAGCCGAATTCGCGCAGTCGCATTCCGCGAAGGCGACCTGGTTTTCCGGCTGGTGCAAGACACGAAGCGCATGCACAAGCTATCACCACCCTGGGAGGGACCCTTCATCATCAGCCGGGCGCTTCCCAACGACTCCTATTACATCATCGACGCACAGCAGCCGCGCAAGAACAAGATGGACAAATAAGACGAGGAGACCGAGCGTCCTTGGAACGCGGCCCTACTGCGCCCATTTTACACCTAGTCGCCAGGTAGTGTAGTATCCCAAAAACCCCATGAATGAAAATGCGGACCCCCACGAGAATCTCGGCGGCTCCTTCTAGAAATGTGTGTGCACCTGTTTTCCGGTTCAAATTTTCTGGCTCCGGCAACCCCTACCCGGGGGCTCGCCGGCTGGCCCGGCCTGCTAAGTCAACAAACCGGCTGAGTAGTGTGTGATGATGTCAAAGGCCCACTCTTCGTCTCAGCTACAGACCGCAACCCGGCTGTCTGGCTAGCAAGAGCAAAAAAGCCCGAGGCATCCCACACGAAAAACGGGGAGGAGACACGACAGATCGGGCGTCCCGGCCCTGCAACTAGCTCGAACCAATCCAGCTGCTAAGTTGTTAGTACCGTGCGTAATGTACTGTCAGCTCCCTTCGATTCCGGCTGCAGACCGCAACCCGGAAGCCCGGCAAGGATGCAGCAAAAACAGCAGAGCACACGGGAAAGCGACTAAGTGTCTAGAAAGGAGCAAGCCAGTTTTCGAAAAAAACAAGCCGTTTTCCGGCCAGAATTTGACAGACTAACCTACTAACCTATGTGGACATGTGTGTATGCATATGTACATTCTTGTCCGACTACCTCAAGTCTGAATTCAGGAGAAGGAAAGAAGATTCGAAGTCCTTGCCTTCATCAAGCTCTCTAAATCTCAGGGGCTACACCCACTGGGTGCGCTCGCGCACCCCTAGTGGAATCTTGTAGTTCCTGACTGGCTAAGGGCGTTTAGCCGGCCGTCTGGAGCCCAGGTGAGGGCAAGGGCAGGAGCAAGAAAAGATAAGAAAGATTCGAAGCACCTGGCTACACCAGCTACTCCGAATCTTGGGGGCTACACCCAGTGGGTGCGCTCGCGGGCCCCCACTGGAATTTTAGTTCCCCCGGCTAAAGGCATTCAGCCGACGAAAGCGGCCGACTGGGGCGAGGCCAGTCGGATAAAGTTAGAAGACTTGGGAGAAACAAGAAAGATTCGAAGCACCTGGCTACACCAGCTACTCCGAATCTCGGGGGCTACACCCAGTGGGTGCGCTAGCGCGCCCCCACTGGAGGTGCAGTTCGTTCGGCTAAGAGTGTGTAGCCGGACTAGGTTATCCGGGCGGAGCAAGCCCGCAAAAACATCAAGAGGAAACTCAACGCACAAGAGACTCAAAAATTTCAACGATTAACAAACAAAAAGGAGACGAAGCTCCCATAAGTTACCCGGCGTCAAAGACAGCCGGTACAAGCAGACAAGGTTCGTGAACATATAACATAAGACAAATACACCCGGCATCCCGGGGCAATAACTAGGTGGCAGGACCCTTGCCGTGTAGGGGATCTTGGCCGGCAGAAGCTTCAGGCAGAGGAGGAGGCGTGAAGCTTGATCCGGTTCCGGCGCCTGCGGGCGGTGGCATCGGTCCTTCCACGTCGGGAGTACAGATGGACTCCGAGTCGGTGAGCGCCTCGTCGGGGTCCACATAGTCGGCAATCTTGACAGCGGATCCGCGAAGCTCCGGATGGGCTTGGCGGATGGCGGCAAGATCAGCTCCGGCGCGGAAGCCACCATCAGTCTTCTTGACGCGGGCATCTTTGTACCAGGAGAGCATGAGGGCCAGAGCCATCTCCGCTCCGGCCCATGCCGCTAGGTCCCGCAGCCGGTCCACCGTAGCCGGCACCTCTCCCACCTTCACAGCCAGCTGCGCCATCATCTCCGGAACCGGAGCCTCCGGCCACACGAAGGAGAAGACGTCCCGTGCCGCCTGACGAAGCTTGGCGGCTTCCTCGCCGAGAAGGATGACGAGCTCCTGGGCCGTCGGCTGCGCTCCCGGCCAGTTCTCCTGCAGCCGGTTGTAGGCCAGCAAGTCTATGCCGGGGTAAAAGGTTGTTAGAAAAAAGGGTCAGATCCAGCTACCGAATCCGGAAAGAAAGGAAGACGGGAAAAGGAACTTACCCTTGGCAGTGTGTCCAACCTGCATTAGCTCCTCCACCAGCGCCTTCTCCTTGATTGCTAGCCGTTTGATCTCCTTCTCTTGGTCCTTGTTATGGGCCTCGAGAAGGGTGAAGGCTTCGGCCTGGGTAGCAAGCGAGGCGTCGCGCTCCTTAACGGTGGCCTCCAGACCATCTACCCGCGCGTGCCAATCCTTTTTCTGCAGCCGCAGAGTGGTTGAACCTGCTCAGCCGGTCGTTCGCTTTCTTCAAGCGATCGATCTCGCGCTGAGTGCAAACGAGGATGGCTGCAACAAAACCGGCTATCAGTAAAAAAAAGAGCGAGCTAGGTGAAGCGAACTTACTCTAGGAAGTCCTGTTGGCGGCAGCAAGCTTCTGCTCCAACGTCCGGTTCCCGCCGGCTGCGGCCTCCAACAGCCGGATCTCCTCCACCGCTAGCTCGAACGTGTTGGCAAGGTCCGAAAGCGAGGCGGTAGAGGAAGCGTCATTGTCCACGGCGTTGACGGCCAAGGACTCCTTCGCTGCGACCACCGCCATTCGCCATTCCTCCCCGAGCTCCTCATCGGAGTTGTCATCGCCAACAACGACGAGCTCCTTGTCGGCAGCCCCCCGCGCGCCCGCGGAAGAGCCTTCCGGCTAGGAGGGCTCCGCTTCCGGCTGGGGACCTTCTGGTTGGGCGGAGGCAGCCGGCTCAGCTCGAGGGGGAGGCGGAGGCTGCACCTCATAAGAAGGAGAGGAGCCTGTTGGCGCAGTCGGGGCACAGGGCGGCGACCCGGTCAGAGCCCGTGCCAGGCTCGCAGCTTCGAAAGAGACCAACGCGCAAAAGAGAAGGAGGAGAAGGCAAAAGCAAAATAAACCAAAGTCAGAAAAACAAGAAAGAGGGCAAGCAGACAGAAAGCGCCGAAAGATAGAGGGGGAGAGAAAAAACATACCCCGGCACAACCGGGGGCGGCCCCTTCTTTCGGCCAAGGCGGCTCGGCGGCAGGGCGCCAGACCGGCTCCTCTTGGGAGCCGGCTCCTCCGTTGCAGGCGGACGGGAGCCGGAATGACTGGAGGCGCTCCCGCCTGTCTCGCCGTCCGTCGCGGAGCGCGTCGTCGGGTCCATGGTTGGCGCGGCCTCCTCCTCCTCGTGCACCTCCGCATGCGGGTCGGCAGCCGGCTCCTAATTCCGGCTGGGGAAGGCATCGCCGTCCCCGTCCGATTCCTCGCCGGACCACCGAGCGCGTGGCTCGGGCAAGTCAGGCGTTAATACCTCGAGGGGAGCCTCGCCCTCCTCGTGAAGGATGCAGGCGAAGACCTGCCGAATACAAGAAGCCAGTCAGACCAGACAAGGAAACAGCACAGAAAGAACAAATAAAGTTTCCGGCTAGAAGAACTTACCCGGGGCGCGTGGTTCTCCCGGCTGTAGGGCGCCAGACTGAACGTCCAGTTCTCTGGCAGCCGCTCCTTGCTGATCGTCCACAACCACTCCTTCAAGTTGTGGTAGTGGGGATCACGGCGAGACAACCGGGTCGGGTCCAGCCGGCCGGAGTAATAGCACATCCTGTGCGCCCGCTGCTGCATCGGCATCATCAGCCGGGACATCCAGCTAAGAGTGATGTCCCGGCCGGTTAGCTGGCAGGTGACGAGGGACCGCATGCGCTGCAGTATCGCGTCCGTCTCCGTCCTGTCACCATGGAACTTCAAGTCCCAGTTCTGCCGGCTGGACGCAACATCTTGGAAGGCCGAAAGATTTATCCGGTCGATGTTGGTGACGTTCTTGACGTAGAAGTATGATTGCTGCCACAGCCGTACCGTGTCCTGGAGCAAGAACTTGGGGTAGCCAGATTGGGAGCGGGAGTAGATGGAGGCGCCACCGCAGGCGACTAGCGGCCCCTTCATGTACTGCACCTACGGCCGGACTCGGAAGAGCCGACAGAAGAGCCCGAGATCTGGCTAGATCCCGAGATAGCTCTCGCAGAACGCCATGAAGTGCGCCAGCGTCCCAATGGCGTTGGCGCCGAGGTGGTGAAGACGAAGGTCGAAGAAGGCGAGGAACGTCAGGAAGAAGGGGTTCACCGGAAGGGCGAACCCGCGCGCCAGATGGGAGAGGACGACGATGCGGCGACACCTCTCCTGCCGGCGCCAACCGCACCGCCACTTCCTCCTTCGACGGGAGAACGCGGGTGGCGCGGTACTTCTGGATCTGTTCCTCGGTGACGGAGGAGCCGCACCAAGACCCACGGTCGGTGGCCATTTCTGGATGGTGGAGAGGAGCGGTGACAGAAGAGTGGCGGTGGCCCGTAGCGTCGACGATCGCGAGCGGACGGCGCAGCGGCCTGCGGTGCAGAGGGCAAGAGCGCAGAAGCAGGAGCGCGCGGGGGAGAAGAAGACTGCAGCGGGGGAGCGAAGGAAAGGAACTGCCTCCCCCGCGGCGTCCCTTTAAAGGACCGGAAGGGCAACCGTCGACAGGGCCACGTGGCGCGCGCCCGGGCAACCCACACCCCAACCGCCGCCTAGATCCTGTGTGCCAGGGCAGGAGGCGCAAAAGATCCCGGAGCGAGAACCGAAGCGCCGGACAGCGGTTTCCCGAGATGACGTGTGACGGGACGTTACGCTGCCCGCCGCAGTGCAATGATGGCGCGTGCGCGCGTGGCCGGCGTCAGCACTGACGTCACAAGTAGCACAACCGCCAGGCGCAGCCGGATACAAATTCAAAATCAGGAGGGAGCGCGCGCACATTTCGCCTAAGGGCGGAATCCACACACGCTCGGGGGCTAGTTTCAGGGGGATGGTCCCCAGGTACCCCAACAGGATAAGAAACAAGATAGTCGGATAGCGTCCGGCTGGCCAGATGCAGCCGGACAGGGTAAGACAGGCCGGCTATCACCCGGTAGCTGGATCAGGAAGAGACAGCCGGACACGGTGACGTAGCCGGACCCAATCAGCGAGACAGGACGACGTGCGTATCAGTGCACGGTACGCCCTGTACGATGACAAGACTGGCAACCACCCAGCCATACCGAAGACTTTGTGAGGGCGACGCGGGAACAGTGTCCTGTGCTGACGACGGGCTCGCACGGCGTCCACTGTGACTACGACAGCCATACCGCTCGTACTCCGATAAGACATGCCATACTGGATACTGTAGATGACTAGCCGGCTGGGACCCGCCTGTGGGGCCCGCCAGTCGGACTAGCCAGTGAGACCTTTGCCTCTCTGCCTATATAAGGAGAGGCAAGGCCTTAGTAGAAAGGGTTGGTCATACAACATTTAAGGCAGTAGCTAGCACATACAGCTCGAGGAGCACTTGTAGTTCGTGTATTCCACGTAGTCAGATCCGACAGGACTAGGGGCTTTACCTCACCATGAGGGCCCCGAACCTGGGTACTTCTTGCGTCCCGCTACGCTCGCTCGTACCCAATCTCGCCTGCGGACGCCGTCGATAGCTTCCCTGCTAGTCCCCACACCTCTATCTAACCTCTTCAGGTACTGCCGTTCCCAATACAACGACATGCATGTATTCTTTCTCGGTGTTTGTCAATTGCCCCGCTATAATTTGTTCACCCAACATGTCATCTATCTTAAGGAGAATCACCTCTACTGAAGCTATTTACTGTTTTCTGTTTACTTTCTGCAAGCAATTACTATCTTCCACACAATATGTTTAATCCTTTGTTTTCAGCAAAACCGGTGAGATTGACAACCTCACTATAATTTGGGGGAAAAGTTCTATGGTTGTGTTGTGCAAGATTCCAAGTTGCAAACAACACCTTGGTGGTGTTTCCTTGCTCCTACTGGTTCGATAACCTTGGTTTCATAACTGAGGGAAAACATGTTGATGTGCTCATCATACCTTCCTCTTGGGGTTTCCCAACGAGCTCGACGTGTTGAGCCAATCATCACACATGCAATGACTATAGGGGATCAATGTGTCAACCATGGTCACATAGGTCAAAAACACATCGAAAATCAGCTTTCACAGTGCATGTCACACTAGTATGGTAGGAGTTGCATCACAGACTCCACTAGAGTGTGTGTGGTCATGTGGATCAAAGTGTTTTAGAAAAAGAACACATGTTATGACTCTAGTGCATCAATGTGGTTTAGGAAAATAACACATGCAATGACTCTAGCGGATCAATGTGGTTTAGGAAAAGAACAAATGCAATGACTCTAGGGACTCCATTCATCAAAGCATGGTCATAGACACCAAAAACACTTAGGAAAGTAGCTTCCACATTGCATCTTGCACCAGTGTGGCATAAGTTGCATCATAGAATCCAATGGAGTGTATGTGGTCATGTGGATCATTGTGGTTTAGGAAAACAACACATGCAATGACTCCATTAGATCAATGTGGTTTCGGAACAGAACACATGTAATCACTCTAGGGACTCCAAGTGTCAACCCATGGTCACAGAGACCAAAAACAATTAGGAAAGCAGCTTCCACATTGCATGCTGCACTAGTGTGGCATAAGTTGCATCACAAAATCCACTGAAGTGTGTGTGTTCATGTGGATCAATGTGGTTTAGGAAAAGAACGCATGCAATGACTAGATGATCAATGTGGTTTAGGAAAAGAACACATACAATGACTCTAGGGGATCAATGTGGTTTAGGAAAAGGACGCATGCAATGACACTAGTGTATCAATGTGGTTTAGGAAATGAACACAAGCAATGACTCTAGGGTATCAATGTGTCGAACAATGGTCACAGAGGCCAAAAACACATAGGAAAGCAGCAACCACATTGCATGTTGCACTAGTGTGACATAAGTTGCATCATAGAATCCACTTGAGTGTGTGTGGTCATGTGGATCAATGTGGTTTAGTAAAAGAACACATGCAATGTGGTCATGTGGATCAATGATTCTAGTGGATCAATCTGGATTAGGAAAAGAACATATGCAATGACTCTATGGGATCAATGTGTCAAACCATGGTCAAAGAGACCAAAAACACATAGGAAAGCATCTTCCACATTACATAATCCACTAGAGTGTGTGTGGTCATGTGGATCAATGTGGTTTCGGAAAATAACACACGCAATGACTCTAGTGGATCAATGTGGTTTAGGAAAAGAACACATGCAAGCACTCTAGGGATCAATGTGGTTTAGGAAAATAACACATGCAATGACTCTAGGGACTCCATGTGTGAAACCAAGGTCAAATTGATCAAAAACATAGTAAAGAAGCTTCGACATTGCATGTTGCACTTATGTGGCAGAAGTTGCATCACAGAAACCACTAGAGTGTGTGTGATCATGTGGATCAACGAGGTTTAGGAAAATAACACATGCAATGACTCTAGTGGTACAATGTGGTTCAGGAAAAGAACAAATGCAATGACTCTAGGGACTCCATGTGTCAAACCATGTCATAGAGACCAAAAAAACTTAGGAAAGCGGCTTCCACATTGAATGTTGCACCAGTGTGGAAGAAGTTGCATCACAGAATCCACTTGAGTCTGTGTGGTCATGTGGATCAATGTGGTTTAGGAAAACAATGCATGCGATGACTCTAGTGGATCAAAGAAGACATGCAATGAGTTCATGTGGTTTAGGAAAAGAACACATGCAATGACTCTAGTCGATCAATGTGGTTTATGGAAAGAACACATGCAATGACCCTAGGGACTCCAGGTGTCAAACCATGGTCACAGAGACCAAAAACACATAGGAAAGCAGCAACCGCATTGCATGTTGCACCATTGTTATAGAAGTTGCATCATAGAATCCACTTGAGTGTGTGTGGTCATGTGGATCAATGTGGTTTTGGAAAAGAACACATGCAATGTGGTCGTGTTGATCAATTACTCTAGTGGATCAATGTGGTTTAGGAAAAGAACACATGCAATGACTCTAGGGGATCAATGTCTCAAACCATGGTCACAGAGACCAAAAACACATAGGAAAGTAGCTTCCACATTGCATGTTGTACCAGTATGGTAGAAGTTGCATCATAGAATCCAGTAGAGTGTGTGTGGTCATGGGGATCAATGTGGTTTAGAAAAAGAACACATGCAATGACTAGTCAAACAATGTGGTTTAGGGAAATAACAAATGCAATGACTCTAGGGGATCAATGTGGTTTAGGAAAATAACACATCCAATGACTCTAGGGGATCAATGTGGTTTAGGAAAAGAACAGAGGTAATGACTCTAGGGACTCCATGTGTTAAACCATGGTCATAGAGACGAAAAACACTTAGAAAAGCAGCTTCCACATTGCATGATGCACTAGTGTGGCAGAAGTTGCATCATAGAAACCATTGGAGTGTGTGTGATCATGTGGATCAATGTGGTTTAGGAAAAGAACACATGCAATGACTCTAGTGGATAATGTGGTTTAGGAAAATAACACATGCAATGACTCTAGGGGATCAATGTGGTTTAGGAAAAGAACACAAGCAATGTCTCTAGTCGATCAATGTGGTTCATGAATAGAACACATGCAATGACTCTAGTGGATCAATGTGTTTTTGGAAAAGAACACATGCAATGACTAGGGGATAATTGTGTCAAACCATGGTCACAGACACCAAAAACACATAGGAAAGCATCTTCCACATAGCATGTTGCACTAGTATGACAGAAGTTGCATCACAGAATCCACTGATGTGTGTGTGTGGTCATATGGATCAATGTGACTTAGGAAAGGAACACATGCAACGACTCTAGTGGATCAATGTGGTCTAGGAAAATAACACATGTAATGACTCTAGGGGATCAATGTGGTTTAGGAAAATAACACATACAATGACTCCAGGGACTCCTTGTGTCAATCTAAGGTCATCGAGACCAAAAACACTTAGGAAAGCAGCTTCCACATCGCATGTTGCACTAGTGTGGCATAAGTTGGATCACAGAAACCACCAGAGTGTGTGTTTTAGTGTGAATAAATGTGGTCTAGGAAAAGAACACATGCAATGACTCTACTGGATCAATGGGGTTTAGGAAAAGAAGATATGCAATGACTCTAGAGGATCAATGTGGTTTAGGAAAAGAACACATGTAGTGACTCTAGGGGACCAATGTGTCAAACCATGGTCACACAGACCAAAAACACACAGGAATGCGGCTTCCACATTGCATGTTGCACTAGTATGGTAAAAGTTGCATCAAAAAATCCACTGGAGTGTATGTGGTCATGTAAATCAATGTGGTTTAGGAAAAGAACACATGCAATGACTCTAGGGATTCCATGTGTCAAACCATGGTCATAGAGACCAAAAACCGTTAGGAAAGTATCTTCCACGTTGCATGTTGCACTAGTGTGGCAAAAGTTGCATCACGGAATCCACTTGAGCGTGTGTGGTCATGTGGATCAAAGTGGTTTAGGAAAAGAACACATGGAATGACTCTAGTGGATCAATGTGGTTTAGTAAAAGAACACATGGAATGACTCTAGGGGATCAATGTGTCAAACCATGTGCACCGAGAACAAAAACACATAGGAAAGCAGCTTCCACATTGCATGTTGTACTAGTATGGTAGAAGTTGCATCACAGAATCCACTAGAGTGTGTGTGGTCATGGGGATCAATGTTTTTTTAGAAAAATAACACATGCAACAACTCTAGTGGATCACTATGGTTTAGGAAAATAACAAATGCAATGACTCTAGGGGATCAGTGTGGTTTAGGAAAATAACACATACAATGAATCTAGGGGATCAATGTGGTTTAGGAAAAGAACACATGCAATGACTCTAGGGGATTCATGTGTCAAACCATGGTCATATAGACCAAAAACACTTAGAAAAGCAGTTTCCATATTGCATGTTGCACTAGTGTGGCAGAAGTTGCATCACAAAAACCACTGGAGTGTGTGTGGCCATGTGGATCAATGTGGTTTAGGAAAAAAACACATGCAATGACTAGTATATCAATGTGGTTTAGGAAAAGAACACATGCAATGACTCTAGGGGATCAATGTGGTTTAGGAAAAGAACACATGCCATGACTCTAGTGGATCAATGTGGTTCATGAATAGAACACATGCAATGACTCTAGTGGATCCATGTGGTTTTGGAAAAGAACACATGCAATGACTCTAGGGGATAATTGTGTCAAACCATGGTCACAGAGACCAAAAAGAAAAAGGAAAGCAGCTTCCACATTGAATGTTGCACTAGTATGACAGAAGTTGCATCACAAAATCCACTGATGTGTGTGTGGTCATATGGATCAATGTTGTTTAGGAAAGGAACACATGCAACGACTCTAGTGGATCAATGTGGTTTGGGAAAAGAACACATGTAATGACTCTAGAGGATCAATGTGATTTAGGAAAATAGCACATGCAATGACTCTAGGGACTCCATGTGTCAAACCAAGGTCACAGAGACCAAAAACACTTAGGAATGTTGCTTCCACATCGCATGTTGCACTAGTGCGGCATAAGTTGGATCACAGAAACCACTAGAGTGTGTGTTTTCATGTGGTTCAATGTGTTCTAGGAAAATAACACATGCAATGACTCGACTGGATCAATCTGGTTTAGGAAAAGAACACATGCAATGACTCTAGAGGATCAATGTTGTTTAGGAAAACAACACATGAAGTGACTCTAGGGGACCAATGTGTCAAACCATGGTCACATAGACCAAAAACACATAGGAAGGCAGCTTCCACGTTGCATGTTGCACTAGTATGGTAGAAGTTGCATCAAAAAATCCACTTGAGTGTGTGTGGTAATGTGGACCAATGCTGTTTAGGCAAAGAACACATGCAATGACTCTACTTGTTCAATGTGGTTGAGGAAAGAACACATGCAATGAATCTAGGGATTCCATGTGTCAAACCATGGTCATAGAGACCAAAAACAGTTAGGAAAGCATCTTCCACGTTGCATGATGCACTAGTGTGGCAAAAGTTGCATCACGGAATCCGCTTGAGTTTGTGTGGTCATGTGGATCAAAGTGGTTTTGGAAAAGAACACATGAAATGACTCTAGTGGATCAATTTGGTTTACTAAAAGAACACATGCAATGACTCTAGGGGATCAATGTGGTTTAGGAAAATAACACATAAATGACTCTAGGGACTGCATGTCTCAAACCATGGTCACAGAGACCCAAACACATGCAATGTCTGTAGTGGGTCAATGTGAATTAGGGAAAGAACACATGCAATGACTCTAGTGGATCAATGTGGTTTAGAAAAAGAATACATGCAATGACGCTAGGGACTCCAGGTGTCAAACCATGGTCACAGAGACCAAAAACACTTAGGAAAGAAGCTTCCACATTGCATGTTGCACTAGTGTGGCACATGTTGCATCACAGAATCCACGAGAGTGTGTATGGTCATGTGAATCAATATGGTTTAGGAAAAGAACACGTGAAATTACTATCAATTTGGTTTAGGAAAAGAAGACATGCAATGAATTTAGGGACTCCATGTGTCAAACCATGTTGTCAGAGCCCGAAAACACTTAGGAAAGCAGCTTCCACATTGCATATTGCACCAGCGTGGTAGAAGTTGCATCACACAATCCATTAGAGTGTGTGTGGTCATGTGGATCAATGTGGTTTAGGAAAATAACACATGCAGTGATTAGTGGATCAATGTGGTTTAGGAATAGAACACATGCAATGACTCTAGGGAGTTCATGTGTCAAACCATGGTCACAAAGACCAAAAACACTAAGGAAAAGAGCTTCCACATTGCATCTGGCAACAGTGTGGTAGAAGTCGCATCAAATAATCCACTAGAGTGTTTGTGGTCATGTGTATCAATGTGGTTTAGGAAAAGAACCCATGCAATGACTCTAGTGGATCAATGTGGTTTAGGAAAGAACACACGCAATGACTCTAGGGATTCCATGTGTCAAACCATGGTCATAGAAACCAAAAATAGTTAGGAAAGCATCTTCCACATTGCATGTTGCACTAGTGTGGCTAAACTTGCATCACGGAATCCACTGGAGTGTGTGTGGTCATGTGGATCAAAGTGGTTTAGGAAAAGAAGACATGCAATGACTCTAGTGGATCAATGTGGTTTAGGGAAAGAACACATGCAATGACTCAAGGGGATCAATGCGGTTTAGGAAAATAACACATAAATGACTCTAGGGACTGCATGTGCCAAACCATGGTCACAGAAACCCAAACACATAGGAAAGCTACTTCCGCATTGCATGTTGTACCAGTGTGGCAACAATTGTATCACAGAATCCACTTGAGTGTGTTAGGTCATGTGGATCAATGTGGTTTTGGAAACAAACTCATGCAATGACTCTAGTGGGTCAATGTGAATTAGGGACAGAACACATGCAATGACTCTAGTCGATCAATGTGTTTTAGGGAAAGAACACATGCAATGACCCTAGGGACTCCAGGTGTCAAACCATGGTCACAGAGTCAAAAAACACTTAGGAAAGAAGTTTCCACATTGCATGTTGCACCATTGTGGCACAAGTTGCATCACAGAATCCACTAGAGTGTGTATGGTCATGTGAATCAATGTGGTTTAGGAAAAGAACACATGAAATTACTCTAGAGGAGCAATGTGGTTTAGGAAAAGAAGACATGCAAAGAATTTAGGTACTCCATGTGTCAAACCATGTTGACAGAGACCGAAAACTCTTAGGAAAGCAGCTTTCACATTGCATATTACACCAGTGTGGCAGAAGTTGCATCACAGAATCCACTAGAGTGTGTGTGGTCATGTGGATAAATGTGGTTTGGGAAAATAACACATGCAATTATTAGTGGATCAATGTGGTTTAGGAAAAGAACACATGCAATGGCTCTAGGGAGTTCATGTATCAAACCATGGTCACAAATACCAAAAACACTTAGGAAAAGAGCTTCCACATTGCATCTGGCACTAGTATGGCAGAAGTCGCATCACATAATCCATTAGAGTGTGTGTGGTCATGTGTATCAATGTGGTTTAGGAAAAGAACACATGCAATGACTCTAGTGGATCAATGTGGTTTAGGAAAGAACACATGCAATGACTCTAGGGATTCCATGTGTCAAACCATGGTCATAGAAACCAAAAAACAGTTAGGAAAGCATCTTCCATGTTGCATGTTGCACTAGTGTGGCAAAAGTTGCATCACGGGATCCACTGGAGTGTGTGTGGTCATGTGGATCAAAGTGGTTTAGGAAAAGAACACATGCAATGACTCTAGTGGATCAATGTGGTTTAGGGAAAGAACACATGCAATGACTCTAGGAGATCAATGTGGTTTAGGAAAATAACACATAAATGACTCTAGGGACTGCATGTGTCAAACCATGGTCATAGAGACCCAAAACACATAGGAAAGCTGCTTCCGCATTGCATGTTGTACCAGTGTGGCAAAAGTTCTATCACAGAATCCGCTGGAGTGTGTGTGGTCATGTGGATCAATGTGGTTTTGGAAATGAACACATGCAATGACTCTACTGGGTCAATGTGAATTATGGAGAGAGCACATGCAATGACTCTAGTGGATCAATGTCGTTTAGGAAGAGAACACATGCAATGACGCTAGGTACTCCAGGTGTGAAACCATGGTCACGGAGTCAAAAAACACTTAGGAAAGAAGCATCCACGTTGCATATTGCACCAGTGTGGCACAAGTTGCATCACAAAATCCACTAGAGTGTGTATGGTCATTTGAATCAATTTGGTTTAGGAACAAAACACATGAAATTACTCTAGGGGTCAATGTGGTTTAGGAAAAGAAGACATGCAATGACTTTAGGGACTCCATGTGTCAAACCATGTTGACAGAGACCGAAAACACTTAGGAAAGCATCTTCGACATTGCATATTGCACCAGTGTGGCAGAAGTTGAATCACAGAATCCACTAGAGTGTGTGTGGTCATATGGATCAATGTGGTTTAGAAAAATAACACATGCAATGATTAGTGGATCAATGTGGTTTTGTAAAATAACACATGCCATGACTCTAGGGAGTCCATGTGTCAAACCATGGTCACATAGACCAAAAACACTTAGGAAAAGAGCTTCCACATTGCATCTAGCACCAGTGTGGCAGAAGTCACATCAGATAATCCACTACAGTGTGTGTGGTCATGTGTATCAATGTGGTTTAGGCAAAGAACACATGCAATGACTCTAGTGGATAATTGTGGTTTAGGAAAATAACACATGCAATGACTCTAGGGGATCAATGTCGTTTAGGAAAAGAACACATGGAGTGACTCTATGGACTCCATGTGTCAAACCATGGTCACAGAGACCAAAAAGACATAGGAAAACAGCTTCCATATTTCATGTTGCACTCTTGTGGTAGAAGTTGCATCATAGAATCTACTGGAGTGTGTGTGTGTGTTAACGTGGATCAATGTGGTTTAGGAAAAGAACACATGCAATGACACTAGGGGATCAATGTGGTTTAGGGAAAGAACACATGCAATGACTCTAGGGGATCAATGTGGTTTAGGAAAATAACACATAAATGACTCTAGGGACTGCATGTGTCATGGTCACAGAGACCCAAACTCATAGGAAAGCTCCTTCCGCATTGCATGCTGTACCAGTGTGGCAACAGTTGTATCACAGAATCCACTTGAGTGTGTGTGGTCATGTGGATCAATGTGGATCAATCTGGTTTTGGAAACGAACACATGCAATGAGTCTAGTGGGTCAATGTGAATTAGGGAAAGAACACATGCAATGACTCTAGTGGACCAATGTGGTTTAGGAAAAGAACACAAGCAATGACGCTAGGGACTCCAGGTGTCAAACCATGGTCACAGAGACCAAAAACCCTTAGGAAAGAAGCTTCCACATTGCATGTTGCACCAGTGTGGCACATGTTGCATCACAGAATCCACTAGTGTTTGGTCATGTGAATCAATGTGGTTTAGGAAAAGAACACATGAAATTACTCTAGGGGATCAATGTGGTTTAGGAAAAGAAGACATGCAATGAATTTAGGGACTCGATGTGTCAAACCATGTTGACAGAGCCTGAAAACACTTAGGAAAGCAACTTCCACGTTGCATATTGCACCATTGTGGTAGAATTTGCATCACAGAATCCATTAGAGTGTGTGTGGTCATGTGGATCAATGTGGTTTAGGAAAATAACACATGCAATGATTAGTGGATCAATGTGGTTTAGGAAAAGAACACATGCAATGACTCTAGGGAGTTCATGTGTCAAACCATGGTCACAAAGACCAAAAACACTTAGCAAAAGAGCTTCCACATTGCATCTGGCACCAGTGTCGCAGAAGTCGCATCACATAATCCACTAGAGTGTTTGTGGTCATGTGTATCAATGTGGTTTAGGAAAAGAACACATGCAATGACTCTAGTGGATCAATGTGGTTTAGGAAAGAACACATGCAATGACTCTAGGGATTCCATGTGTCAAACCATGGTCATAGAATCCAAAAATAGTTAGGAAAGCATCTTGCACTAGTGTGGCAAAACTTGCATCACGGAATCCACTGGAGCGTGTGTGGTCATGTGGATCAAAGTGGTTTAGGAAAAGAACACATGCAATGACTCTAGTGGATCTATGTGGTTTAGGGAAAGAACACATGGAGTGACTCTAGGGGATCAATGTGGTTTAGGAAAATAACACATAAATGACTCTATGGACTTCATGTGCCAAACCATGGTCATAGAGACCCAAACACATAGGACATCTGCTTCCGCATTGCATGTTGTACCAGTGTGGCAACAGTTGTATCAAAGAATCCACTTGAGTGTGTGTGGTCATGTGATGAATGTGGATCAATGTGGTTTTGGAAACGAACACATGCAATGACTCTAGTGGGTCAATGTGAATTAGGGAAAGAACACATGTAATGACTCTAGTGGATCAATGTGGTTTAGGAAAACAACACATGCAATGACCCTAGGGACTCCAGGTGTCAAACCATGGTCACAGAGTCCAAAAACACTTAGGAAAGAAGCTTCCACATTGCATGTTGCACCAGTGTGGCACAAGTTGCATCACAGAATCCACTAGAGTGTGTATGGTCATGTGAATCAATGTGGTTTAGGAAAATAACACATGAAATTACTCTAGGGGATCAATGTGGTTTAGGAAAAGAAGACATGCAATGAATTTAGGGACTCCATGTGTCAAACCATGTTGATAGAGACCGAAAACTCTTAGGAAAGCAGCTTACACATTGCATATTGCACCAGTGTGGCAGAAGTTGCATCACAGAATCCACTAGAGTGTGTGTGGTCATGTGGATCAATGTGGTTTGGGAAAATAACACATGCAATGATTAGTGGATCAATGTGGTTTAGGAAAAGAACACATGCAATGACTCTAGGGAGTTCATGTGTCAAACCATGGTCACAAATACCAAAAACACTTAGTAAAAGAGCTTCCACATTGCATCTGGCACCAGTGTGGCAGAAGTCTATCACATAATCCACTAGAGTGTGTGTGGTCATGTGTATCAATGTGGTTTAGGAAAACAACACATGAAATTACTCTGGGGGATCAATGTAGTTTAGGAAAAGAAGACATGCAATGAATTTTGGGATTCCATGTGTCAAACCATGTTGACAGAGACCGAAAACTCTTAGGAAAGCAGCTGCCACATTGCATATTGCACCAGTGTGGCAGAAGTTGCATCACAAAATTCACTAGAGTGTGTGTGGTCATGTGGATCACTGTGGTTTGGGAAAATAACACATGCAATGATTAGTGGATCAATGTGGTTTAGAAAAAGAACACATGCAATGACTCTAGGGAGTTCATGTGTCGAACCATGGTCACAAAGACCAAAAACACTTAGGATAAGAGCTTCCACATTGCATCTGGCAACAGTGTGGTAGAAGTCGCATCAAATAATCCACTAGAGTGTTTGTGGTCATGTGTATCAATGTGGTTTAGGAAAAGAACCCATGCAATGACTCTAGTGGACCAATGTGGTTTAGGAAAGAACACACGCAATGACTCTAGGGATTCCATGTGTCAAACCATGGTCATAGAAACCAAAAATAGTTAGGAAAGCATCTTCCACATTGCATGTTGCACTAGTGTGGCTAAACTTGCATCACGGAATCCACTGGAGTGTGTGTGGTCATGTGGATCAAAGTGGTTTAGGAAAAGAAGACATGCAATGACTCTAGTGGATCAATGTGGTTTAGGGAAAGAACACATGCAATGACTCAAGGGGATCAATGCGGTTTAGGAAAATAACACATAAATGACTCTAGGGACTGCATGTGCCAAACCATGGTCACAGAAACCCAAACACATAGGAAAGCTACTTCCGCATTGCATGTTGTACCAGTGTGGCAACAATTGTATCACAGAATCCACTTGAGTGTGTTAGGTCATGTGGATCAATGTGGTTTTGGAAACAAACTCATGCAATGACTCTAGTGGGTCAATGTGAATTAGGGACAGAACACATGCAATGACTCTAGTCGATCAATGTGTTTTAGGGAAAGAACACATGCAATGACCCTAGGGACTCCAGGTGTCAAACCATGGTCACAGAGTCAAAAAACACTTAGGAAAGAAGTTTCCACATTGCATGTTGCACCAGTGTGGCACAAGTTGCATCACAGAATCCACTAGAGTGTGTATGGTCATGTGAATCAATGTGGTTTAGGAAAAGAACACATGAAATTACTCTAGGGGAGCAATGTGGTTTAGGCAAAGAAGACATGCAAAGAATTTAGGTACTCCATGTGTCAAACCATGTTGACAGAGACCGAAAACTCTTAGGAAAGCAGCTTTCACATTGCATATTACACCAGTGTGGCAGAAGTTGCATCACAGAATCCACTAGAGTGTGTGTGGTCATGTGGATAAATGTGGTTTGGGAAAATAACACATGCAATTATTAGTGGATCAATGTGGTTTAGGAAAAGAACACATGCAATGGCTCTAGGGAGTTCATGTATCAAACCATGGTCACAAATACCAAAAACACTTAGGAAAAGAGCTTCCACATTGCATCTGGCACTAGTATGGCAGAAGTCGCATCACATAATCCATTAGAGTGTGTGTGGTCATGTGTATCAATGTGGTTTAGGAAAAGAACACATGCAATGACTCTAGTGGATCAATGTGGTTTAGGAAAGAACACATGCAATGACTCTAGGGATTCCATGTGTCAAACCATGGTCATAGAAACCAAAAAACAGTTAGGAAAGCATCTTCCATGTTGCATGTTGCACTAGTGTGGCAAAAGTTGCATCACGGGATCCACTGGAGTGTGTGTGGTCATGTGGATCAAAGTGGTTTAGGAAAAGAACACATGCAATGACTCTAGTGGATCAATGTGGTTTAGGGAAAGAACACATGCAATGACTCTAGGAGATCAATGTGGTTTAGGAAAATAACACATAAATGACTCTAGGGACTGCATGTGTCAAACCATGGTCATAGAGACCCAAAACACATAGGAAAGCTGCTTCCGCATTGCATGTTGTACTAGTGTGGCAAAAGTTCTATCACAGAATCCGCTGGAGTGTGTGTGGTCATGTGGATCAATGTGGTTTTGGAAATGAACACATGCAATGACTCTACTGGGTCAATGTGAATTATGGAGAGAGCACATGCAATGACTCTAGTGGATCAATGTCGTTTAGGAAGAGAAAACATGCAATGACGCTAGGAACTCCAGGTGTGAAACCATGGTCACGGAGTCAAAAAACACTTAGGAAAGAAGCATCCACGTTGCATATTGCACCAGTGTGGCACAAGTTGCATCACAGAATCCACTAGAGTGTGTATGGTCATTTGAATCAATTTGGTTTAGGAACAAAACACATGAAATTACTCTAGGGGTCAATGTGGTTTAGGAAAAGAAGACATGCAATGACTTTAGGGACTCCATGTGTCAAACCATGTTGACAGAGACCGAAAACACTTAGGAAAGCATCTTCGACATTGCATATTGCACCAGTGTGGCAGAAGTTGCATCACAGAATCCACTAGAGTGTGTGTGGTCATATGGATCAATGTGGTTTAGAAAAATAACACATGCAATGATTAGTGGATCAATGTGGTTTTGTAAAATAACACATTCCATGACTCTAGGGAGTCCATGTGTCAAACCATGGTCACATAGACCAAAAACACTTAGGAAAAGAGCTTCCACATTGCATCTAGCACCAGTGTGGCAGAAGTCACATCAGATAATCCACTACAGTGTGTGTGGTCATGTGTATCAATGTGGTTTAGGCAAAGAACACATGCAATGACTCTAGTGGATAATTGTGGTTTAGGAAAATAACACATGCAATGACTCTAGGGGATCAATGTCGTTTAGGAAAAGAACACATGGAGTGACTCTAGGGACTCCATGTGTCAAACCATGGTCACAGAGACCAAAAAGACATAGGAAAACAGCTTCCATATTTCATGTTGCACTCTTGTGGTAGAAGTTGCATCATAGAATCTACTGGAGTGTGTGTGTGTGTTAACGTGGATCAATGTGGTTTAGGAAAAGAACACATGCAATGACACTAGGGGATCAATGTGGTTTAGGGAAAGAACACATGCAATGACTCTAGGGGATCAATGTGGTTTAGGAAAATAACACATAAATGACTCTAGGGACTGCATGTGTCATGGTCACAGAGACCCAAACTCATAGGAAAGCTCCTTCCGCATTGCATGCTGTACCAGTGTGGCAACAGTTGTATCACAGAATCCACTTGAGTGTGTGTGGTCATGTGGATCAATGTGGATCAATCTGGTTTTGGAAACGAACACATGCAATGAGTCTAGTGGGTCAATGTGAATTAGGGAAAGAACACATGCAATGACTCTAGTGGACCAATGTGGTTTAGGAAAAGAACACAAGCAATGACGCTAGGGACTCCAGGTGTCAAACCATGGTCACAGAGACCAAAAACCCTTAGGAAAGAAGCTTCCACATTGCATGTTGCACCAGTGTGGCACATGTTGCATCACAGAATCCACTTGTGTTTGGTCATGTGAATCAATGTGGTTTAGGAAAAGAACACATGAAATTACTCTAGGGGATCAATGTGGTTTAGGAAAAGAAGACATGCAATGAATTTAGGGACTCGATGTGTCAAACCATGTTGACAGAGCCTGAAAACACTTAGGAAAGCAACTTCCACATTGCATATTGCACCATTGTGGTAGAATTTGCATCACAGAATCCATTAGAGTGTGTGTGGTCATGTGGATCAATGTGGTTTAGGAAAATAACACATGCAATGATTAGTGGATCAATGTGGTTTAGGAAAAGAACACATGCAATGACTCTAGGGAGTTCATGTGTCAAACCATGGTCACAAAGACCAAAAACACTTAGCAAAAGAGCTTCCACATTGCATCTGGCACCAGTGTCGCAGAAGTCGCATCACATAATCCACTAGAGTGTTTGTGGTCATGTGTATCAATGTGGTTTAGGAAAAGAACACATGCAATGACTCTAGTGGATCAATGTGGTTTAGGAAAGAACACATGCAATGACTCTAGGGATTCCATGTGTCAAACCATGGTCATAGAATCCAAAAATAGTTAGGAAAGCATCTTGCACTAGTGTGGCAAAACTTGCATCACGGAATCCACTGGAGCGTGTGTGGTCATGTGGATCAAAGTGGTTTAGGAAAAGAACACATGCAATGACTCTAGTGGATCTATGTGGTTTAGGGAAAGAACACATGGAGTGACTCTAGGGGATCAATGTGGTTTAGGAAAATAACACATAAATGACTCTATGGACTTCATGTGCCAAACCATGGTCATAGAGACCCAAACACATAGGACAGCTGCTTCCGCATTGCATGTTGTACCAGTGTGGCAACAGTTGTATCAAAGAATCCACTTGAGTGTGTGTGGTCATGTGATGAATGTGGATCAATGTGGTTTTGGAAACGAACACATTCAATGACTCTAGTGGGTCAATGTGAATTAGGGAAATAACACATGTAATGACTCTAGTGGATCAATGTGGTTTAGGAAAAGAACACATGCAATGACCCTAGGGACTCCAGGTGTCAAACCATGGTCACAGAGTCCAAAAACACTTAGGAAAGAAGCTTCCACATTGCATGTTGCACCAGTGTGGCACAAGTTGCATCACAGAATCCACTAGAGTGTGTATGGTCATGTGAATCAATGTGGTTTAGGAAAATAACACATGAAATTACTCTAGGGGATCAATGTGGTTTAGGAAAAGAAGACATGCAATGCATTTAGGGACTCCATGTGTCAAACCATGTTGATAGAGACCGAAAACTCTTAGGAAAGCAGCTTACACATTGCATATTGCACCAGTGTGGCAGAAGTTGCATCACAGAATCCACTAGAGTGTGTGTGGTCATGTGGATCAATGTGGTTTGGGAAAATAACACATGCAATGATTAGTGGATCAATGTGGTTTAGGAAAAGAACACATGCTATGACTCTAGGGAGTTCATGTGTCAAACCATGGTCACAAATACCAAAAACACTTAGTAAAAGAGCTTCCACATTGCATCTGGCACCAGTGTGGCAGAAGTTTCATCACATAATCATCTAGAGTGTGTGTGGTCATGTGTATCAATGTGGTTTAGGAAAACAACACATGAAATTACTCTGGGGGATCAATGTAGTTTAGGAAAAGAAGACATGCAATGAATTTAGGGATTCCATGTGTCAAACCATGTTGACAGAGACCGAAAACTCTTAGGAAAGTAGCTGCCACATTGCATATTGCACCAGTGTGGCAGAAGTTGCATCACAAAATCCACTAGAGTGTGTGTGGTCATGTGGATCACTGTGGTTTGGGAAAATAACACATGCAATGATTAGTGGATCAATGTGGTTTAGAAAAAGAACACATGCAATGACTCTAGGGAGTTCATGTGTCGAACCATGGTCACAAATACCAAAAACACTTAGGATAAGAGCTTCCACATTGCATCTGGCACTAGTGTGGCAGAAGGCGCATCACATAATCCACTAGAGTGTGTGTGGTCATGTGTATCAATGTGGTTTAGGAAAAAGAACACATGCAATGACTCTAGTGGATCAATGTGGTTTAGGAAAGAACACATGCAATGAATCTAGGGTTTCCATGTGTCAAACCATGGTCATAGAAACCAAAAAACAGTTAGGAAAGCATCTTCGACGTTGCATGTTGCTCTAGTGTGGCAAAAGTTGCATCACGGAATCCACTGGAGTGTGTGTGGTCATGTGGATCAAAGTGGTTTAGAAAAAGAACACATGCAATGACTCTAGTTGATCAATGTGGTTTAGGGAAAGAACACATGCAATAACTCTAGGGGATCAATGTGGTTTAGGAAAATAACACATAAATGACTCTAGGGACTGCATGTGTCAAACCATGGTCACAGAGACCCAAAACACATAGGAAAGCTGCTTCCACGTTGCATGTTGTACTAGTGTGGCAAAAGTTGTATCACGGAATTTCCTTGAGTGTGTGTGGTCATGTGGATCAATGTGGTTTTGGAAATGAACACATGCAATGACTCTACTGGGTCAATGTGAATTATGGAAAGAGCACATGCAATGACTCTAGTGGATCAATGTGGTTTAGGAAAAGAACACATGCAATGACGCTAGGTACTCCAGGTGTCAAACAATGGTCACAAAGACCAGAAACACTTAGGAAAGAAGCTTCCACATTGCATATTGCACTAGTGTGGCACAAGTTGCATCACAGAATCCACTAGAGTGTGTATGGTCATATGAATCAATTTGGTTTAGGAACAGAACACATGAAATTACTCTAGGGGGTCAATGTGGTTTAGGAAAAGAAGACATGCAATGACTTTAGGGACTCCATGTGTCAAACCATGTTGACAGAAACCGAAAACACTCAGGAAAGCGTCTTCGACATTGCATATTGCACGAATGTGGCAGAAGTTGCATCACAGAATCCACTAGTGTCTGTGTGGTCATGTGGATCAATGTGGTTGAGGAAAATAACACATGCAATGATTAGTGGATCAATGTGGTTTCGGAAAATAACACATGCAATGACTCTAGGGAGTTCATGTGTCAAACCATGGTCACAAAGACCAAAAACACTTAGGAAAAGAGCTTCCACATTGCATCTGGCACCAGTGTGGCAGAAGTCACATCACATAATCCAATAGAGTGTGTGTGGTCATGTGTATCAATGTGGTTTAGGAAAAGAACACATGCAATGACTCTAGTGGATCAATATGGTTTAGGAAAGAACACATTCAATGACTCTAGGGTTTCCACGTGTCAAACCATGGTCATAGAAACCAAAAAACAGTTAGGAAAGCATCTTCCACGTTGCATGTTGCACTAGTGTGGCAAAAGTTGCATCACGGAATCCACTGGAGTTGGTGTGGTTATGTGGATCAAAGTGGTTTAGGAAAAGAACACATGCAATGACTCTAGTGGATCAATGTGGTTTAGTAAAAGAACACATGCAATGACTCTAGGGGATCAATGTGGTTTAGGAAAATAAGACATAAATGACTCTAGGGACTGCATGTGTCAAACCATGGTCACAGAGACCCAAAACACATAGGAAAGCTACTTCCACATTGCATGTTGTACCAGTGTGGCCAAAGTTGTATCATAGAATCCACTGGAGTGTGTGTGGTCATATGGATCAATGTGGTTTTGGAAATGAACACATGCAATGACTCTACTGGGACAATGTGAATTATGGAAAGAGCACATACAATGACTCTAGTGGATCAATGTGGTTTAGGAAAAGAACACATGCAATGACGCTAGGTACTCCAGGTGTCAAACCATGGTCACAGAGACCAGAAACACTTAGGAAAGAAGCTTCCACATTGCATATTGCACTAGTGTGGCACAAGTTGCATCACAGAATCCACTAGAGTGTGTATGGTCATATGAATCAATTTGGTTTAGGAACAGAACACATGAAATTACTCTAGGGGGTCAATGTGGTTTAGGAAAAGAAGACATGCAATGACTTTAGGGACTCCATGTGTCAAACCATGTTGACAGAGACCGAAAACACTCAGGAAAGCGTCTTCGACATTGCATATTGCACGAATGTGGCAGAAGTTGCATCACAGAATCCACTAGAGTCTGTGTGATCATGTGGATCAATGTGGTTTAGGAAAATAACACATGCAATGATTAGTGGATCAATGTGGTTTCGGAAAATAACACATGCAATGACTCTAGGGAGTTCATGTGTCAAACCATGGTCACAAAGACCAAAAACACTTAGGAAAAGAGCTTCCACATTGCATCTGGCACCCGTGTGGCAGAAGTCACATCACATAATCCACTAGAGTGTGTGTGGTCATGTGTATCAATGTGGTATAGGAAAAGAACACATGCAATGACTCTAGTGGATCAATGTGGTTTAGGAAAGAACACATTCAATGACTCTAGGGTTTCCATGTGTCAAACCATGGTCATAGAAACCAAAAAACAGTTAGGAAAGCATCTTCCACGTTGCATGTTGCACTAGTGTGGCAAAAGTTGCATCACGGAATCCACTGGAGTTGGTGTGGTTATGTGGATCAAAGTGGTTTAGGAAAAGAACACATGCAATGACTCTAGTGGATCAATGTGGTTTAGGGAAAGAACACATGCAATGACTCTAGGGGATCAATGTGGTTTAGGAAAATAAGACATAAATGACTCTAGGGACTGCATGTGTCAAACCATGGTCACAGAGACCCAAAACACATAGGAAAGCTACTTCCACATTGCATGGTGTACCAGTGTGGCCAAAGTTGTATCATAGAATCCACTGGAGTGTGTGTGGTCATGTGGATCAATGTGGTTTTGGAAATGAAGACATGCAATGACTCTACTGGGACAATGTGAATTATGGAAAGAGCACATGCAATGACTCTAGTGGATCAATGTGGTTTAGGAAAAGAACACATGTAATGACGCTAGGTACTCCAGGTGTCAAACCATGGTCACAAAGACCAGAAACACTTAGGAAAGAAGCTTCCACATTGCATATTGCACCAGTGTGGGACAAATTGCATCACAGAATCCACTAGAGTGTGTACGGTCATATGAAACAATTTGGTTTAGGAACAGAACACATGAAATTACTCTAGGGGGTCAATGTGGTTTAGGAAAAGAAGACATGCCATGTCTTTAGGGACTCCATGTGTGAAACCATGTTGACAGAGACCGAAAACACTTGGGAAAGCATCTTCAACATTGCATATTGCACCAATGTGGCAGAAGTTGCATCACAGAATCCACTAGAGTGTGTGTGGTCATATGGATCAATGTGGTTTAGGAAAATAACACATGCAATGATTAGTGGATCAATGTGGTTTCGGAAAATAACACACACGATGACTCTAGGGAGTCCATGTGTCAAACCATGGTCACATAGACCAAAAACACATAGGAAAAGAGCTTCCACATTGCATCTGGCACCAGTGTGGCTGAAGTCGCATCACATAATCCACTAGAGTGTGTGTGTTCATGTGTATCAATGTGGTTTAGGAAAAGAACACATGCAATGACTCTAGTGGATAATTGTGGTTTAGGAAAATAACACATGCAATGACTCTAGGGGATCAATGTGGTTTAGGAAAAGAACACATGTAGTGACTCTAGGGACTCCATGTGTCAAACCATGGTCACAGAGACCAAAAAGACATAGGAAAGCAGCTTCCAATTTCATGTTGCACTCTTGTGGCAGAAGTTGCAACACAGAATCGATTGGAGTTTGTGTGTGTTAACGTGGATCAATGTGGTTTAGGAAAAGAACACATGCAATGACACCAGGGGATCAATATGGTTTAGGAAAAGAACACATGCAATTACTCTAGGGGATCAATGTGTCAATCCATGGTTACAGAGACCAAAAACACATAGAAAAACAGCTTCCACATTACTCTAGGGGATCAAGTTGCATCGAAGAATCCACTGGAGTGTGTGTGGTCATGTGGATCATTGTGGTTTATGAAAAGAACACATGCAATGACTCTAATGGGTCCATGTGGTTTAGGAAAAGAACAGATTCAATGACTCTAGGGGATAAATATGGTTTAGGAAATAAACACATGAAATGACTCTAGGGACTCCATGTATCAAACCATGGTCATAGAGACCAAAAACACATAGGAAATCAGCTTCCACATTGCATGTTGCACCGGTATGGCATAAATTGTATCATAGAATCCACTGGAGTGTGTGTGGTCGTGTCGATCAATGTGGTTTATGAAAAGAACACATGCAATGACTCTAGTGGATCTATGTGGTTTAGGAAAAGAACACATGCAATGAATCTAGGGGATCAATGTGGTTTAGAAAAAAGAACACATGCAATGACTCTAGGGGATCAATGTGTCAAACCATGGTAACAGCGACCAAAAACATATAGGAAAGCAGCTTCCACATTGCAGGTTGCACCAGTGTGGCAGAAGTTGCATACAGAATCCACTTGAGTGTGTGTGGTCATGTGGTTTAGGAAATGAACACATGCAGTGACTCTAGTGGATCAATGTGGTTTAGGAAAATAACACATGCAATGACTCTAGTTGATCAATTTGATTTAGCAAAAAGAACACATGCAATGACTCTAGGGGATCAATATGTCAACCCATGGTCATAGAGACCAAAAACTATGGAAAGCAGCTTCCACATTGCCTATTGCACTAGTACGGAAGAAGTTGCATCACAGAATCCGCTGGAGTGTGTGTGGTCATGTGGATCAATGTGGTTTAGGAAAAGAACACGTGCAATGTCTCTAGGGGATCAATGCACTACTAGGAAACACCTCTTCTGTGGCGCATGTAAATCTATCTTCTGTGGGGCATATCTATGTCGCCACTGTTACCCCACCACTGATATCTGCTTCCTGTGATGCATATAGAAATGCGCCACAGAAGTCTCAGACTTCAGTGGCGCATTTCTGCATATGCGCCACAGGAATATGTTTAGTGGCGCATATAATCCAATGCGCCACAGAATCTATATGCGCCACAGATAGCTTTTCTATATGCGCCACTGAATATATTACATGTATTCAAAATAAAATACATTCCTGGTGTATAATCAGGTATTTATATAGGATATATACAGTATTTATCTAGATCAGTATAAACAGTAGATTGCACATGTAGTAGATGAAAACCGACTTATAATAAAAACACAACTATAATGTCATCACACTTAGAGCCTGATCGAGATACATATATAGTGTCAAGTGCCGAATTTCTACACAAGTGCCGAAAACAAAGTTCATATCATCTCACATTACAAATATGAAGTGGCCACCGCCGCCTACACTAGGATCAAATAGAATACAACTGTGATAATGGTGAGCAAGAGCATTAGCCCGACCAATATCTTCATCTGGTTCTTCTTCCACAAGTGGTTCCTCCACTTGGCTACCGCCTCCTCTCTAGTCGCGTATCATTTGTAGATGTTGCCGCTGAACTTGTTCACTTGTTTGTGACAATCCTCCCACTCCTCGTAGACTCCTGGAACCCTACCCATGTACACCACATACCACCTCGTCGCCATCTCTATAGACGACAAGGCATATTAGTAAAAATACAATGAAAAGAATTAATAAAGGGTTCACATCCATATATATATATATGTTCACAGAATATAAAACAAAGGATCCATAAAACTAAAAGATAGATCATCATAGAAGCAATAAGTTCAACGACAAAAAGACCACAAGGTAGTTTAAGTCTAACAACAATGACCATTTCGACCACAAGATACTAAAGTTTATGACACACACACTAATACAGCAGGCGTCCATCAAGAATATACACACACTGGATCATGCTAGAGGCACAAATCGATCATGAAGACTTCCTCTTCTCGCTCGGCTTAGGGAACGGTAGATAGCCCTCTTTCGTCATCCACGTCCTTGTGTCACCCTGCTTATGGAGGTGTTCTTCGATCTCCCTCTTACTCAACCCTCTGGCTTGTTGTCGGGCACCCCCCTTGTGTTGACATCTTCAATGATGATTTGCGACAACTTCATCTGAATGAGATGGAGTCTTCTCTAAGATCATCTTCGTTGATTTGCGCCAAAGTTTCAGCCCATCCTCGGAGACTAGATGGCAACGTTAGGTTCTGGCAATCCCGAACATAGCCTTTAAGGTGATGGAGGACGTAGAAGGCCTCCTTGGCACGAGTAGTCGACTGCTTGATGCAGGGGAAATCGAGCACGTGCTTGAACACGTGTTTGCTAGCCTTGATACATTCCCCCTTATCTACGAAGGTGCGTCCCTTCTTGGCATATCCCTCGAGAGCCTCATTGAGAACACCCCTTATTCTGGTGTAGTCTTTCTTCTTCGTCAACTCCCCGAGTCGAAATACGTGGCTACTGAATACCTTGGGGCAAGGACGATGAGTGTGCAGTATTTGTCTCTGTACAACACAATTGGAACGAAATGTTGAAAAAGAGAAAATGAAGAAATCTATAAGAAATGCATAAGTTACGACGTCGATGAGCGAGTGTGTGTACTTACTCGGGAAAGAAAGGCAAAAAAAGTGTGCCCTTCCTATTGTTGTCCACCATGAACTTCTCAAGGTACGCCATCGCCTTGGTCCGCGTCTCTGATCCTTCGACCAAGTGGCTGTCCCGCATGTAGTAGGGATCCACTATCGCGATTTCCGGGGTACTCTCTCTCTTGATCTTGAACGCCAGATTGAGCACGTATAGGCGGACCAAGTTATAGTCCAGTCGTTTCATGAGAAATAGCTTGAATATGTCCTCGAACGCTATGAATATATTCATGGGGGGTTCATCAACAAAGCCCACATCCAATGGCACCTTGGCCGTGAAAACCGCGTAATTTGGATCTTCGTCTTTAAGAAGGAGGCCCTCTAGTGTCTTGACACCCTCGTGCAAAGTTAACATGGCTCCAACCACAATGTGGAGCATATCTAGAGTCAATATCGGATCACCAGCTACATGCACTCAGGGCAAGACATATTGTGTGGATGGTACGATGACGTCGTCCTAACCCCGAATCTTCTTCGGAAGAGGCTGGCTTGCACCCTTCTTATTATTATTATTACCTCTCTTCCTGTAGTGCTTCTTCTTCACAACAGTGTTAGCCACTGCCATATGCTCATCAGCCGCCTTTCGGAGTGTGTTGGGGCTCAAAACCAATCCTGGTTTCTCTTATGGTGGATCGGCGGACAGAGGCGTCTCTTGAGAAAGACCATGGAAGACCAGGCGCTGCGTGCATGTATTGGGCCGACCAGCTTGATGGTCGTCGCGAGCTGTGAAGGGTTCTTCATCCATAGAAGGCATATACAATCCTTTGGCGGCACCGGTGTTGATGAAGTCGTCAACGTTGACCAATTCATCATCATCTTCATGGGTGCCATCATGTGGTGGTGGTAGCGGGGGCGACGGAGGTTGCAGCACAACATCTTCGCCATGTGGCGGTGCACACACTGCCAAGAGTTGCTGGTGACGGCTGGTGGTGGCGATGACGGAGGCTGTTGGCTTCCGAGGTGGTGGCCGGGAGATCGATCTAGAGGTGGCGCTGGTGCTCCCCTCTACAAGACGAATCTTCGGCCATGTCAAGGGCCAGTTGTAGCATTGTCCAAGGGTCTTGTGTTCATCGGCTCCCTTAGGTTGAAAGGGAGGTCCATGTCATCGCACCCTGGCAACATCCGAGCCAGCCTAACCCTCATCACATCATCATCCATTGGATTGTTGTGCATCATGCGGCTCACCGGTTGTATGAGAGTGCCCTTGGCAACATCCTTCAACTCACCGCCGATATCTTTAAGCAGGAGTACGCAAGAAGTGTCCTGAGGCAAAACATGTTGTTGGGTGATGTGATCGTCGTTCGATGTAGAGCTTGTTGGGAACCCCAAGAGGAAGGTATGATTAGCACAGCAGTAAGTTTTCCCTCAGTTATGAAACCAAGGTTTAATCGAACCAGTAGGAGCAGGGAAACACCCCAAAGGTGTTACTAGCTGAGCTTTGGCAGGGCGCACTACCGGTGCTAGTAGCAACGTGGAGACCTGCACAACACAACCACAAAACTTTGTCCCCAACTTGCGATGAGGTTGTCAATCTCACCGTGTTTTGCGGAAAACAAAGGATTAAACGTATCGAATGGAAAGAGGTAAAAGTTTGCAGAAAGTAAACACAAAGCAGTAAACAGTTTATAGATTGTATGTAAAGACAAGGACCGGGATCCATAGTTCACTAGAGGTGGCTCTCCTTAGATAAATAACATGTTGGGTGAACAAATTACAGCGGGGCAGTTGAAAAACACCGAGAAAGCAATACATGCATATACTAATCATCTTGACTCCTTTGAGACTTGATTGGGCATTACAACATTATACATAGACCGCCATCCAACTGCATCTATGACTAATAATCCACCTTCAGGTTATCATCCGAACCCCCTCCAGTATTAAGTTGCAAGCAACAGATTATTGCTTTACGAACTACGTGTAAAGTAAACAATATGATTGTTCTATGAACAAAGTATTGTTGTTTTCTCCCTAGTAGCAACAGCACATCTAGTACCTTAGAGATTTCTGTCACTTCCCCAGATTACCAGAGGCATGAACCCACTATCGAGCATAAATACTAACTCTTGGAGTTACTATCATCTATTTGGCCAAGATAGCTACTAAGAACAGAAAGCATGCAAGATCACAAATAACAAAGACATGATAGAATCAATAATCAATCTGAAATAGCATCTCAATATCCATTGGATCCTCGCAAACACAACATGTATGAATTACAAATAGATGATCTTGATCATGAACGGAGCTCACAAGATCTAGACATGAAAGCACAAAGGAGGAGAACCAGCCATCTAGCCACTACATGGATCCGTAGTCCAAGGATGAACTACTCACGCATCACACCGGAGGCTTGCATGGTGATGAAGAAGGCGTCCAGGGTGAATTCCCCTCTCCGGAAGGGTGTCGGGAAGAGCTTCAGATCCCTCCCGATCTAGGGATGGAGACGATGGCGGCTACAGAATCTTTTGTGGATTTTTGATCGGGTACTTAGGGTTTTCGTCCCGAGGGTAATATATAGGTGGAAGGAGAGGCCGAGGGGGTGCCGGAAGCGACCACACCACCCCCTTGCGCGGGCCAGGCCTGGCCGTGCAGCCAGGTGATGTGGTGGCTCCCTGGCCCATCTCCGTCTCGCATTTTGGCACTTGATCCCTTCCGAAAAAATAGGCACTTTGGCTTTGGTCCCGTCCAATTCCGAGAATATTCATTTTCTGACTTTCCTGGAACCAAAAACAGCAAAAAACAGACAGCTGGCACTGTGGCTCTTGTTAATAGGTTAGTCCAAGAAATCATATGAAAAGTACTCCAAAGTTGGAACAAAACACAAGAAAGTGGATAAAACCAAGCATGGAACATCAAAAATTATAGATACATTTGCAATGTATCAACATCCCTAATCTTCACTCCTGCTCGTCCTCGAGTAGGTAAGTGATAAAAAGAAAGAATAATTTTTGAGGTGACATGCACCATCAAAGACTTGATCAAAGTATTTGCAAAATATTCAAAGCTGAGATCAAAGTACTTCAATCATAACATGAAAAACAAAGTTCTACCAATAAGCAAAGAAACTATGTTGCAACATGAAAAGGCACAAACAAAAGATTCATGAATAACAATGCTTTGCAAGATGTTTGTTTGTTTCACATAAAGAAAACATAGCATAATAGTATTCAGCTTGTCCTTCACAGAGTAGCAAATATAAATGCATAGGACACCTTCAAAGTGCATAAGAGTGACTAGATACAATAGTTTAAAACAAGCAATATCAAGTTATGCATCAATCAACTAGTCTTGGGACAATGCACATAGAACTAAGAATGGACACTATGCTCTCGAAGTAGGTGCATAAAGATAGAAGGTGGAGACTCGATATAATAGTGGAAGAAAGGCCTTTGTAAAAGGAAATAGAGATTCAAGTCTCATAAAGAGCTTCCAAAAATTATGGTACTTATAGCTTTCAGCTCTCATTGCCCCTATCATAAGCATCTTGAAGTGATTAAGGTTAAAGTGAACAAACTATGGTGTACATGCTTGACGAAGTATAAGTCAGAAATCTCATGTCCCTAGTATACGAGGGTCGCTCCTCAGGCTACTCAAGTTTAGTCACCGGTAAGTTCTTGTCATCTGTGTATCATAGAGAACCGCCAACGGGGTACCCCTTGCCCGATGATACAGAAGAATCCCCATATCAAAATGACAAGGCAAGCAGACAACGAGCATCTCAGCATTCTTCTTATTTACCATGGGAATATGGTGCTTTTTTCTCTCTTTCCTCTTTTCATAGTATCTTTTTTTTCTTTTCTATTTTTTCTCAATATAGGACTCTTTTTTTTAATAAGAAGAATGCTTCATAGATAGCTCATTATGGTTACGCTGCAGGTTTCCACCATGTCAGCATGGATTAGACCAGCGGCCCAGGCGTTTCTCTAACACATATACATAACTCCATGGACTTACAAGCTCCCCTTTCATTTCACACTGACGACATCCATATACAAAAGAGCATGATATCAACTAGTTACAAGTACCAAGTGCAATGTTGAAAGCGTTCCCCATGAAAGCATGGTTCTGCTAATTCCCAACAAATAAGTGCAAGCATATACAACATAGACGACACAATGGTTCAAGTTTATTAAGGGCAAGTAAAGTAATGTGTGCCATCAAGTTCGTGAGAGCTTTAATCACTAGTTTTCTCATAATAATTTTGAAGGTAAACAAAAGCATGAATATACTTGGAATAGCATAAGCTAGTAGGTAGGTATGGTGGACTCTTTGGAATAACTTGTTTTAGGGAGTTGGATGCATGAGTGGAACTCATACTTGGTTGTGGAGGCTAGCAAAAGACTGGGAGCGACAAACTAAGAGAGCAATAATGGCCATAATCATGTAGAGTGATAAAACATCATTGATCAAAGCATAAAGTGATACTACAAGTTGAAAACTAAAGGATCATAAAGGCTATGGTGACTTGTGATAGTCATAACATGGTGTGAGCATGCGCCAAGTCAACCCAAATAAAGCATCAAAGGAGAATACCACTATACTATGCTTTAATATGCTAAAACAACGCATGATTCATCCAAGGCACATTAAGCAATCTCAATTGTTTATAACAATTAATGCTACAGCAAACAATACTAAGCATAAAGCCAAAACAATATCAAGCATGGCATGACAAAGCATAGGCCATAGTCAAAAACGAGCTCTTTTTACCACATAAGTATGAACTTTCCTACTCTTTTCCAAACCAAACCAAACCATTTGCAAACCAATGTATGAAAGAGGGGGTCCAACCAATTTATTCAGAAAACTAAGCAAACCAAGCAAACGAAAAACCAAAACAAAAACGAAAAAGAAGACGCTCCAAGAACAACACAAATGTGCATGAAACAATAAAAATGAAGCGTTTGGAAGAAACCTGGAATTTTTATTCATGAAGAAGGGGATGCCTTGGCATCCCCAAGCTTTGACGCTTGTACTTATTGGATATTTCTTGGGGTGACACGCGTGGCATCCCCAAGCTTGAGATTTAGTCCATTCTTCATCTCATTACTCATTCCTTCCATACACCTGAAAATTTTCCTTCATACAAAACTTCACACAATCTCATTAGCAACATTAGTGCACTTAAGATAAATAAGTCTTAAGTTTCAGTTCTAACACCAAATAAACTTCCATTAGAACACTAGCTACTGTAGTACTTCCCTCAGAAAGCTCAATTCCCCAAAAGAACTCAAAAAGGAACCCACAAGAAGCAAATGCAAAAAATGGCAGAAATCTGTCAAAATAGACCAGCATGTAAAGACGAATTTTTTCAAAGACATTCTGTTGCTCAAATAAAAAAGCGTTAAACTAACGAAAGTTAGATAACAACCTGGGGCAGAAGCACAAAAATTACAGCTCAATCCGACATACAGAGCTCTCTCACGAATATTTATGGTGAAGCACAAAAATCTGTTTCGGGACAGCAACTTTCCCAATCATTACTTTACTCTCATTACAGGTTACTCTTGGCACAAAAAGCAAATAAAAAGGATAAGGAGAGGTTATTACAGAGGTAATAACTTCCAAGACTCATCTAAAACTTTTGGGTTATCTCCGAATAAGTACTTTTCTTTAACGCCTTTAAGTTAGGCACAAGAAGCTCCTTGTTGAGCGCACCCTTGACCGGACAGGCGGACGCGCCACCCTGCCGACACTAGAAGACATATGCGCCAAACTGCCACCGAAGGAAGCTGAGGAGAGAATTATCGGCTGACTGCTAAAGCACCAACTAACGAGTAAAGACACTGTAGTGCTATTCTCCCTGTATTGGAGGCTTGATTGGGTCCTGGCCCACTGGCTCGACCTCGCTAGCTAGCTAGCTTGGTAAACCCAAAGCCCAAATAGAGAATCCTAGAGCCCACATTGTAATCTACCCCTCCTAACTAGTATATATGGGATGGCAGAGATAGGGTTCTAGGTAAGTTCAATACACTCAAGTAGTTCTCAGATAGTTCATCTTCTTCCTCTAGCTCTCCATAGATGCTAGGGAAACAGCTCAAGGAGCCTTTGTACTGGGCATTCGCCCCTGAGATAGTAGATCCTTCTAGGAGTAGGAGTGTTACCTCAACAAGAGGGCTCCAAACCTAGGTACATGGTTGTGTTTGTAGTATTTGTGCCCAACCCATTGCGAGTAGCCACCGATAGCATCCTGATTGTCCCGTCTCATGCCATCCCCGATGGTGTTGCCGTGTTCCACACCACGATAGTTGGCGTCCACCATGGGGCACTGCGCTTCGGCTAGACTCATCTTTCGCACGGGACTTCCACTTGTTGTCGGTGAGCGAGTCGCCTCAGCCTCGTCCTCTCTGTTAGTTCCTTCGACTGTGCGACAATGCATCATGGTTCACCGAGGAGACCTGCCCAACTGATAGCTCCATCATGCACTTCGGCGAGCACTGCGTCTACGTCACCACCATCACCAAGGCCTTCCCTCGCGAGGTCATCGCCATCTCTGCCGCACCACCTGGCTTCTCCGCTCTGCGCATCGCCAACAGTAGCATCGAGGTCATGATTGCCGGCTCAGGTGATGGTTGTCGTCTTCCTCTAGAGCGCAACTTGGGAGGAAACAGCTCTGATTCACACGAGTAAGACCAAGATCCGGTGGCCACCTTCATCCAACACCTCCACAACCCCATCATCCTTGAGGAGGATCCGGTAGCAGCTGCAGCTACACTGGAGACTACACGCCAAAACCTCCTGAAGGAAGCCAGCAAGGTCGCCGCCCAGCAGCACCGCCTAAACGCCAACATGCGTGAGTAAAACACCGCACAAGGCTTCACCCACCTGCCCGATGCCAACCGGCAGATTCCGCCTCAGGGCCATAACCTTGGCTCAGAACTGGACTGTGCCGTTGACCTGCATACCCCCGCGGTTTAGCCGGTTTACAGTACTCTGGCCAAGAACATGAGGGTTGTAGAAGCAGTCACCAATGAGCTGAGCCACCTTGAGGGAGATGATCTACACCACCAACAGGCGCGTGTTCTACTCCTCGTTGCAACAACAAACAAGCAGCTGGTCGAGGCAGGTGCAAGCCTTGGGGGAAACAGCAAGAGCCAGTCACCTCGCCGGATGGCGGATCTGGCAGCTGGCGGCAGCAAGGCCTCCTCTCCAAATGGTATGAGGAAGAACAACCATGCACGCGGCGGATCGGCTAGCCGCGGACATCATCAGCATGACTCCGTTGCGGTCACCAGAAGAAACCATGCTCCGGCTGATGAAGCCGGACAAGGGAAGCACCATAAACTGGCTGACGAAGCCGAAAGAAGCCTCACGTCGCCCAAGTCCTGCCTGACAGGGTTAATCGGCCCACGTGAGCCAGAAACGCACGACACACGCGCACGTATCGACTTACTGATACAATCACACGTGCTGGAGGAGGAAAGTTCAACCGGCCAGAGATGTTTCAGACCGTGCATCCGGAATGAACTGTTTCCAAAGAGATTTTCGCTCCCAAGGGATACGCCAAAGTACAACGGCTCGGTCAAGCCAAAAGACTAGCTTGTGGACTATGTCACCGCGGTGGGCAAAGCTACCGGCAACCAGCGAGTGGCGGTGCGTTACGTCCCCCTCATGCTCCTTGACTCGACCACAACCTGGCTGAACAATCTCCCCAACAATAGCATCAACGCCTGGGTCGACTTCGAGGAAGCATTCGTTCGCAACTTCACAGGCACCTACAAGCGGCCTACACTACTAGAGAAAAGGCTATAGCAGACAAAATCTGGCAGCCCCAGATTATGCGAGGCGCATTCTAATAATATGTGCCTCCTATATATCAGATAGGCGAGGTGCATGTGGGAAGAATGCGCCTCGCATAAGCTGCGTGGGTCTGGGAGGAGATCTGTGGTCGAATATGCGAGGAGCATATGGCAATATGCGCCTCCTATACTTGATAATATGCGAGGCGCATATTGCCATATGCGCCTCCTATAACCTGGCACCCCCTGGATCACCTTTTAAGTTTTGTAAAAAATAAACAAAAATGATAGAAACTTCAAAAAAATAATTCATTTGAGTTGTAGTTAGATTTTAGGGTATAGTTGTAGACAAAATTGAAAAACATGAATTTTGATTTATTTTGCAAAAAAAGATCATGGAACGGTAAAACGGCCCTAACTTTTGCATACAATGTCAGAAAAAAGTTTAATATATCAAAATGATCGTCTCGAAATTTCCTACTCGATTTCAATAGCTCCGTTGAAGATTTTACAGATTCCCAAAATTCAAAAAGAGTAAAAAGTTATGGCAGATAGAAGATTTTTTCCTGCAAAAAAATAAAAAACTATTTGAGGCACATATCATATGATATGCGCCTCGCATAAGTGAAGCTGGATTCAAATTTAAAACATGCACCTACCAACTCTCCTCCTTCTCCTTCTCCTTCTCCTTCTCATTCTCCTTCTCATCCACCTCTCCTCCTCCTTCTCCTTCTCCTCCACCTCTCCTCCTTCTCCTCCACCTCTCCTTCTCCTTCTCCTCCATCTCTCCTCCTTCTCCTCCATCTCTCCTCCTTCTCCCCTTCTCTTCCTCCTCCTCCACTCTCCTCCTCCTCCTCCACCTCTGGTGGCATCCTCCTCTTCTCCGGCGACCTACTCCTCCTCCGGCGATCACTTCGGCCATGGCCTCAACAACCACACCGACCACCTCCTCCTCCACCTCCGACGACCACCTTCGGTGGCCTCCTCCACCATCTCTGGCAACCCCCATGGCCATGGCCTCCCGCATATGCCTGCAGTGGTAGGTTGTGGCCATGGGCACGACCTCCGATGAGCTCCACGAAATTCCAGCCAGATCTTGATCTGGCCGGAATTTCGGGATCTGGCCGCCATTTTTTTTGAAATGCAAAAATAATATCCGAGGCGCATTCAGATCAATATGCGCCTCGCATATGCAGAATACTAGATGCGCATTCGGGTCAATATGCGCCTCGCATATTTAGAATACTAGAGGCACATTCGGATCAATATGCGCCTCACATATTCAGAGTATGGGAGGCACATATCAATATGCGCCTCGCATAAAAAAAATATTAGAGGCGCATATGGTATGCGCCTCGCATAGCATTTTTGGTGTGCCTCGCATAGCGTTTTCCCTTGTAGTGCTGGGCGGCCCCGCGAGATCTCCCTATGCATGCAAGGCAAGGACGAGTCTGACCGCTCCTACCGCACCTGGTGGACCAGCATGCATAACTCCTGCGAGAGGGTGCGCGAGCACTAGGTGATTGACTTATTCGTCAACTGGCTGTGCTGCCGCACCCGGGCACCTACGCGATTGTCGTGGATCCCATCATTGTCTCCAAGAAGCACTCTTGCAGATTCTCCCGCATCTTCATGGATGGGGGCAGCAACATCAACCTCCTATACCATAGCTCATTGGACCGGCTCGCTACCAGCGAGTCCCAGCTGGAGTAGTCCAGTACCTCCTTCCACGGAGCCATTACGGGTCCATCGCATACGCCCATTGACAGGATCCGGATGTACGTCATCTTTGGCATGGAGGGAAACTTCCACCATGAGCCCATCTAGTTTGAGGTGTTCAACCTCTCTAGCGCATATCATTACATCCTCAGATGCCTAGCGGTCACCAAGTTCATGGTGGTACAACACTACGCGTACCTCAAGATGAAGCTCCCCGGGCCCAACGGGGTAATCACTATCGCTGGTGACTACAGACGGTCGGTGGAATGTGCCACAAACGGCTCCAAATTAGTTGAGGCCATGATCATGGCAGAGGATAAGTGCAACATCATGCAGAATGTGGCGGCCCTGTAGGCGGACATGTCGGCTGGCGAGCCCAAGCCAGCCGGAGAGGCACAATTCAATCCATCCAAGGGCACCAAGAAGATTATGCTCAACGAGGCCGAGTCGGAAAAGTTCGTCATAGTCGCAAACGTCCTTGACAGCAAATAGGAAAGCGCGCATGTCGACTTCCTCCGTGAGAATCGGGATATCTTCGCTTGGTCCCCAAGGACATGCCTGGTGTTCCGAGGGAGCTCACCGAGCACTCTTTACATGTCAGGCCGGATGCAAAGCTGGTCAAGCAATATCTATGCCGCTTTGTTGAGGAGAAGAGAAGAACAATTGGTGAAGAAATCACCTAGCTGCTTGCAGCCAGATTCATCATGGAGGTTTTCCACCCGGAATGGCCGACAAACCTAGTACTGGTGCTGAAAAAGAACAAGACTTGGCGCATGTGTGTTGACTAAACCAGCATCAACTAGGCATGCCCTAAAGATCCGTTCTCCCTGCCAAGGATAGATCAAGTGATTGACTCCATAGCCAGCTGTGAAGTGTTGTCGTTTCTGGATGAGTATTCCGGCTACCACCAGATCCGGCTGAACTCCGTTGATCAAATAAAGACATCATTCATCACCCCGTATGGGTCTTACTGCTACATCACCATGCCATTATGACTGAAAAATACAAGGGCTACATACCAGCGCTACATGCAGAAATGCCTACAATCGCAGATCGACAGAAGCATACACGCCTACATCGATGATGTGGTGGTCAAGACAAAGGAGTGACGAACACTCCTCGAAGACCTAAAGGAAACATTCACCAACCTCTGCAGGTTCTAGATGAAGCTGAACCCGGAGAAGTGCGTGTTCGGCATTCTAGCCGGCCAGCTCGTCGGTTTTCTCGTCTCAAAACAAGGAATCGAGGCCAACCGGGAGAAGACCGGCGCAATCGAGCATATGCAGCTGCCACAGAATGTACGCGACATGCAGAAGTTCACCGGATGCCTGGCCTCCCTCAGCAAGTTCATTAGCTGGTTGGGCGAGAAAGCACTCCCGTTGTACCAGCTCATGAGGAAAACCGCAAAGTTCGTTTGGACGGCCGTGGCGGACGAAGCCTTCCACAACCTCAAGAACATGCTCTCCTCCCCACCAATACTAGCAGCCCCGCTGTGAAGGATCCAATGTTAATGTACATTGCTGCTACTAACTGGGTCATCAGTGTTGTGCTTGTGGTTGAGAGGCCGGAAGAAGGAAAGGTGCAGCCGGTCGAGCGAACGATGTACTACCTGAGTGAGGTACTCTCTCTCTCTCTCGAAGCAGAACTACACCCACTACCAGAAGCTGGTGTATGGAGTATACATGGCCGCCAAGAAACTGAAGCACTACTTCTAAGAGCACTCCATCTAGGTGGTTGCGCTAGCACCACTTTTGGAGATCATCGACAACAGGGATGCCACAGGTCAGGTGGTGAAATTGGCAATAGATCTTGCCGATCACTGCATCCGGTACGAGCCAAGAATGGCGATCAAGTCTCAGCCCTGGCGATCATGGGCAGAAACATAGTACCTACCTCCATGCCCTCACTCCACGCACTGGAAGCTACACTTCGACGGATCTAAGATGTACGGGGGGACTCGGAGCTAGAGTCGTCATCACCTCTCTAGAAGGAGACCAGCTAGAGTACGTGTTACAGATCCAGTTTTGCGCATCCAACAATGTCGTGGAGTACGAAGTGCTCGTCCTTGGCCTCAAAGTGGCAAAAGAGATCGGCATTCGGCGCATCCTCAACTTTGGTGACTGGGACCTGGTGGTACAGCAAGTATCGGGTGGTTGGGATGCCAAGGACGCAAACATGGCACTGTATCGCTTCTTCGTGCAGCAACTATGCACCTGTTTTGAAGGGTGCGAGTTTCACCATGTCCCCCGATCCAGCAACGAGACCATAGACACACTCTCCCGGGTTAACAAGGAAAGCAATTCCACCTGGAGTCTCCCTCGAGCACCTATACAAGCCATCCATCACGCCGTATCCAGAATCTGACTCCATCATACTAGACGCGTACCCGGGGACTGCCAGCTCCAAGCGGCCAGAGACTGTCGCAAAGCTCTCGGGGACAACTGTGTCAAACACGGGGACTACCACACCACTCTTGGGGACTGCCGGGTCGAAGACCGCGACACTCCCTGCCGGCTCCAGCAGCCCGAGGACTGTCGGCTAAACTCTTCCACCCGGAAGGCCACCTGACGAGCTCGAGCCGGTCGTGCGCGAGGAAATCAAGCTGATCATGGAGACGTATATGCCATCCAGGAGATCCCTCGATGGGCTAAGCCATTCATGAACTTCCTGGTCAAAGGAGAGCTGCCGACAAAGAGGTCGAGGCAAGGCAAGTAAAGCGCAGAGCAAGTGCGTATACCATCATCATCAATGAGTTGTACAAGCACGGCGTCGGAGGAATCTATCAGCGCTGCGTGAGCCAAGAGGAAGTAATCTGGCTACTGGTGGACATTCACCAAGGCAAGTGCGTCCACCACGCATTATCGCGAGCCATAGTGGCAAAGGCATTCCGCCACGGGTTTTACTGGCCTACTGCACTGGAAGACACCAAGAAAATGGTGAAGGCATGCAATGGATGGCAATGATTCAGACAGCAAAAGCACACTCTGGCTGCGACCCTCAAGACAATCCCCATCACCTAGCCATTTGTCGTATGGGGGCTAGACATGGTCGGCCCCTTCAAAACAACATGATCTGGCATGACACGGTTGCTAGTGGAGGTGGACATATTCACCCAGTGAATTGTGGAAAAGACAATCAAGAATCTGGACGGACCGACAGTGATCAAGTTCTTCACAGACATCATCACACGCTTTGGCAACCCCAACAGCATCATCACCGACAATGGCACAAACTTTGCTGAAGGGGCCTTTGTGCGCTTCTACGGAGAAAAGGGCATCCTCCTGGACCTCGCCTCCGTCACGCACCCCTAGTCCAATGGGCAGTGCGAGCGACCAAATGGCCTGCTCCTAGCCAGAATCATGCCCCGGCTGATTGAGCCACTGCTGAGATCTCCGGATGCTGGATAGAAGAGTTGTCCGTCGCTGTGGAGCCTGTGCACCACGCCAAACTGCTCTACCAGCTACATGTCATTCTTCCTCATCTATGGAGCGGAGGCGGTCCTTCCAACTAACATCGAGTTCGACGCACCTCGCAAGCTATTATACACAAAGCAGCAAGGCAAAGAAGCACGTGAGGATAACATCCACATCCTTGAAGAGGCGTGCGAGCTGGCCTTGTCCAGATCCGCCATCTACTAGCAGAACCTGTGTCGCTACCACGCTAGCCTGATATGCCACATCCCATTCCTAGAGGGCGACTTGGTGCTACAACTGGTACAAGACACCAAGGGGATCCACAAGTTGTCTCCACCTTGGTAGGGGCCGTTCATCGTTAGTCAAGCACTGCAGAACAACTCATACTACCTCATCGACGCTTGCTAGCCGGCAAACAACAAGATGGACCATTCCGGCGAAGAACCTGAGCGCCCATGGAATGTGAACCCACTTCTCTCATTTTACACTTAAACAAGAATTGTATGTATCTTACTTTTATGTAATGAACAAGTTGAGGAGCCTCGACACAGTCTCGGGGACTCTGTAATCATTTGGCATTTCATGCTGCATCATTTGGCATTTTCTAGCTGCATTATTTTTTAACCCCATATCTAGTGATCTCTCCCAGGGACTCGAAGGGTGGCCGAGACGGCTGCGCATTCCAAACGGCGAAGTACTATATGCGGTTGTAAGGGCTTCCTCTTCGATTCCGATGATCTCAAAAAGTCATAAGGAAAACAAAAACGTCTAGACAGAAATTTGAAGTATCATGCAGTACACTCACTAGCTATCCCTTTGATTTTGGCTACAGACCGCAACCTGGCTTGCAGCCAGCAAGGACACAGCTTAAACGGCCAATGCTCACTTAGAAAATGACAAAGTTGTTGGCCTAGCGCGAAACACCAAAGCTTCCAACCTAAACGAATGAACTGCAAACTATGTTCCCCTTATGCATATCTAACGTAGAAACCATTACTTGTGTTTTATTTTTGCATGAGTCAAAATCCAGCCGAAGTACTAGGGTTGGGTGCTAATCACCCCCCAGACGGAAGAAGGTAGCAAGGAGCTTCGACCCGGCTAGATCCTCCAGCCGGCCCAAACCTCGGGGACTACACCATGTGGGTGCGCTCCCGCGCCCCCACACAAAGACCTGCAAACAACAACAACACAAAGGAATTTTGATCCGACTGGATCCTCCAGCCAGGCCCAAACCTCAGGGACTACACCCTCTAGGTGCGCTCCTGCGCCCCCACACAAAGACCTGCAAATGGCAACAACACAAAATAGCTTCAACCTGACTGGATTCTCCAGCCGGCACGAACCTCTGGGACTACACCCTATGGGTGTGCTCCGGCGCCCCCACACAAAAGAAAGCAAATGGCGAAGGTAGATCAAAACAATCAGAAAGTGAAAAAAGGAGCACGAGACAATATTATGAAGGGAGACGAAGCTCCCATCAGAGTTCAACAAGGACAAGTTGTTCACACGCACAAGACAGAGGGCAGGTTTCACAAGATACAAGTTCTTCTAGAATTCCAGAAATCAGGCCTGTGGCTCGAAAGAAGGCTCGGTGGCAGCTACTTCAGGCTGGCTGCTGGAGGCGATATTTGTTGAAGCAGAGATAAAGCAGAACGCCTCTGGATTTTCTGGGTCACTGAAGTCCCGATCCAGCTGGACGAATCTCCCAATCTTGACACAGCAAGAGCGAATGTCCGGAACTTCAGCGCAAAGCTTCTCATAGCTAGTCCCTTGACGAAATCCTCGGGAAAGGCTATGAAGATCCGCATCTGGATACCAAGGCTTTAGCAGCACCAGCACCATCTCCGAGCCACCACGCGCAGCCCAATCCCGCGTCGTGTCCATGAGGTCAGCTGCACCGCCAAGTTTGGCTACCAGCGAGTCGATGGAGGAAGGCAAGGGCGCATCAGGCCAGAGGTAGGAGAACATGTCCAGGGCAGCATAGCACAGCTGGTAAGCCCCTCACTAACCACAACGACCAAGTCCTCAAGACATAAGTATCATCCTACTTCATCCTCGGCCACACGAGCAAGATCTTGGTCAGTCGCCTTAGGATATTGAGTTGCACCTGGCCAAATAACAACTATTAAGGGCCGACTACGGCAAGCAAAAACAATTTCAGCAGATAAAAGGTCTTACTGATGACGATCTCAACGATCTACTTCAGCTTCGCCTTCGTGGCCTTCTCATGAGCCTTCGCTGCCTTTAGCGCCTCTTCCCACTTCTTGGACAGGTCCTCTGTCAACACCCGTATTTTTAATCCCAGATGCCTGTTATGTCATACATCACAATCCCAGGATTACCATTTTTGCAAGACATAATAGATTGGATATCACAGTACATCATCCATTACAAACCATAATAATGTCTTACATGAATAAAGGATATCATGATCCAGTCTTAATACAACAAGCAACAAAGTAAGTAATAAGTGTAGTGGTGGCGTCCTTCTTTAGGGGCACAGGCAATGCTGATGAAGGCAGATAGTCCAAGTTATCATAGCCGTCCTGTTGTCCTTCATCTTGGTAGTCTCCTTCATAGTCTGGCCATGAGAATAGCCAGGGACAAAAGCCATGAGTACTCTTTAAGTACTCGCAAACTACCACTAACAAGTAAGATAGTGCTAGTGGGAAAATGCTAACTCTATGTTTATTAGTAAAGTTAAGTTTGAAACCTAAGCTGAGTTCAGAAACAAAGAAAGATAAAATAAAGGTCTAGAATCATTATTATTTTCATCACCATAATCATCAAATATAGGAGGCATATTGTAATCATAATTAATTTCCTCCTCAATAGTAGGTGGACTGAAAATATCATATTCATCATTGCAATCATCATAAATTGGAGGTATAGTATCATCATAAGCAATAGAATAGTTATCCTCCAAAGTGTGTTCATTTGTAAACATATCATCATTGGAAGGATCATGGATAGCACTAATAGTGTAGCAATTATTAATATCATCATTTTTAGAATTACCAAAGAGATTATTAATATCAAAAGTACTGTGCTTTTCCCAATCATGATCACTACTATAGGTAAGAGGCATAGGAACATCATCGAGTTCATACTCATCAAAAACTATAATAGGAGCAACATGCTTAGGGGAAAATACTGTTTCCTCTCTCCTTTTACTCCTCCTTTTCTTCTTTTTCTTCTCCTCTTTAGGAGGGAGAGGCTTGAATGGAAGCTTCTCCATATACCCTGGTTCATTATTAGAGACAATAGAAGAAACTTTGGAGGAATCCTCCTTTTCATTAATAAGGCCAAAACACATATTAGTCATGTCATATTTTTGTAAGATCTCATCTTTTATAATATTTTGTATGTAAGTATTTGTGTGGAAATTATCAACACAATAAAGATGACAACCATGCATGACACTATTCATATCAAAAACACCCATATCTACCAAAGAGGTTTTTCTTGATAACTCTTCACGCCCCAAAAATAATGTAAGTTCATCATGCTGATTAGGAGTGATCATGTCATCACAATACAAACTTGCAGTACTCACTGGATTAGAAGGGCTATTATTATGGCCTAAACATTGAAAATTGAAATGACCCACTTCAAAGCAAAGTTCACAAATAAAAGGATAGAGGACACAAACTTTTTTACCAAGATCATTTAGATCCCTATACCACGTTCTAGTTTTTTCATTCCTGTGGGTGATACGATATTCTTCTTCAATTTGATTATTCTCACAAGGTCTATGTATTCCACAAAAATTAACATGCTTATAAGAAGTAGTACTTTCAGAGGTTTGAGCATGTTTATTGCTATCATTAATAACAATTTCATTTTCCATGCAAGCGTCTTTATAAGGCTCATGATACATTTCCCAATTTTCTTTAGGAGCATTAATATGAGAAGCAAAGGTTCTATAACAATCAACAAGAATTTGAGGATCAATACCATATTTAGCACTAAGCTCTTGAAAATCAATAGTTTCGGCAAAAGACTTAATGCAATCATACTCATAGTTTATACCTGGTTCTTTACCTTTGTTGTTATCCCAATCTTTGGTATTGCTTTGAATTGTTTCAAGAAGATCCCACTTAGCTTTGACCTCCTTACTTGTGAAGGATCCCTCTAAACAAGTATCTAGATAGTCCTTGTAATGTCCTGAAAGCCTTGCATAGAAATTATTAATAACACTATTACTGGGGAGCTCATGAATGGGACATTTGAGCATTGGTGACTTCAATCTCCCCCATGCTTGGGCAATACTTTCTCCATCATGTGGATGCAAATTATAAATGTAATTCCTATCTTTATGAATTTCATGAGGAGGATAAAATTTAGAGTAAAAGAGAGATTCAAGTTCCTTCCACTCCAAATGATGAGGATCATCTAGTAGCTCATACCACTCCCTTGCTTTGCCCTTAAGTGATAAAGAGAATAACTGCTTCTTGACATGATCTGTTGTAATACCTGCACACTTGAACAACCCACATAATTCGTGTATAAAGAGCAAATTATCACCGGGATGGACAGTTCCATCTCCAAAATAGTAATTATCCATAACACGATCAATAATTCTTGTAGGTATCTTAAAATTATCATTAGAATTACCACATATGGGAGATAAAGTATCATCAGAACAAATTTTCTTCTTTAAAGCTGGGGAACTAAAAAGATCATTTTCACAAAAACTAACTTCCCCAAGCTTAGATGTTTCCATAGCTTGTAACAAAGGTGTTCAAAAGATTCATACTAATAACATTGCTATTAGCATGCAAAGAAGGTTCCAAGGGTTCTTTAATTTTCTTTTCAAAGAGTTCTAGTTCTAACTTAGGAAAAAATCCTAAAAGCTCTCTAATTTTGTTGTTGTTTTCCATTAAGCCTAACTAGTGAAAGCAAGAAACAAAAAGACAAAATTGCAGAATCTAAAGGAAATAACTTCGAGCACTCACACCGGAGGATGTGAGTACCTTTTACCTTACCTCCCCGGCAACGGCGCTAGAAAATAGGCGTTTGCCGTGGGAGGTTCTTCTTCTTTAATTCTCCGGTGTGAATACCTTTTACCTTACCTCCCCGGCAACGGCGCCAGAAAATAGCTTGATGTCTACACATGTCTATTCTTGTAGACAGTTGTTGGGCCACCAAGTGCAGAGGTTTGTAGAACAGCAGCAAGTTTTCCCTTAAGTGGATTACCCAAGGTTTATCGAACTCAAGGAGGAAGTGGTCAAAGGTATTCCCTCTCAAACAATCCTGCAATCAAGATACAAGAAGTCTCTTGTGTCCCCAACACACCCAATACACTTGTCAGGTGTATAGGTGCACTAGTTCGGCGAAGACATAGTAAAATACAAGAGGTATAGATAATTATAAGTGGTAACAGTAATAGAAGATAACTTGATGGCATGGAAAAGACTAAAGGCAAACTGAAATAAAGAAGGAAGCAAGCAAAGATGTAACAGATCTAATAGCAAATGGTGTATCAATGCTTAGAAACAAGGCCTAGGGATCATACTTTCACTAGTGAACACTCTCATATAAATATATTATCTTCATGATACTACTCTTAACTACTCTCTGGTTGAACACTCTAATCGATGGTAGGGCTATAACATCACACCTCAAAGTAAGCCTTTCCCCTCTAGATAACCCCACAGAGTCACCTTGAGCACTAGATGGGTCCAACAAACACCACAATTTCATAAAGACATCCAACTCCAAATATAACTCATAACAAGTATTTGTAATCTCTAGCCTAAGTGCCACCATGGTGAGCACGCTGTCACTTTCACACACATGGGGAGATAAGAGATCTATTAAAGCACTTGAGTAGCAAGGTAGATCTATAGATTACAAGATCATGATCACAATATGATCATGCATAGAGAGAGATGAACACATAGCTACCGGTAGAACCCTTAGCCTCGAGAGAACTACCCCCTTCTCATCATGGGAATCATCAATGGTGATGGAGATGGCGGTGGAGATCGATGGAGATGGCTCCGAGGGCACTTCCTCGTCCCGACAGGGTGCCGGAACAGAGAATTTCTGTCCCCCGAATCTCCCCTTCGGTGGCGGCGGCGTTGCGGAACTTTTCGTGGCTGGAGGCTTGATGATTTAGGGTTTTGGTATCAGGAGGCTTCTTATAGGCGAAGAGGCAAGCTCGGTGGAGTGCCAGGGGGCCACACCACCTGGTGGCGCGGCCAGGGCTAGCCCGCGCCACCATATGGTGTGGCCAGGCCCTGGCCCTCCTCCGTCTCTACTTCTGGCTCCATGAGTCTTTCGGTAAAATAGGAACTTTGGCTTTTGTCCCGTCCAATTCCGAGAATATTGATTTTCTGACTTTCCTGGAACCAAAAACAGCAGAAAATAGGCAACTGGCACTGTGGCTCTTGTTCATAGGTTAGTCCAAGAAATCATATGAAAAGTACTCCAAAGTGTGGACAAAACATAAGAAAGTAGATAAAACCAAGCATGGAACATCAAAAATTATAGATACATTTGCAATGTATCAATAAGTGGTGCTGAAATTCAACTTGGTTCCCAATCCTTCCTGGACATTCAGCCAAAATCTCAAGGTAGACTGGGTTCCTCGATCTGATACTATGGTCTTGGGGGTTCCATGCAGACTAACAATTCTAGCAATATACAGTTGTGCTAGCTTTGAACTCTGGTAGGTTGTTTTGACCGGTATAAAGTGAGCGACCTTGGACAGTCTATCAACAATGACCCAGATTGATTCATTTCCCCTACTAGAGGTAGGCAATCTGGTGATAAAGTCCATTCCGACGGAATCCGACTTCCATTATGGAATCTGCAATGGTTGCAACAGTCCTGTGGGTCTCTGATGCTCTGCTTTGACTCTTTGACAGATGTCACACTTGGTGATGTAGCTTCCGATTTCTCTCTTCATCTTGTGCCACCAAAATTGATCTTTCAAATCTTGATACATCTTCGTTCCTCCGGGGTGGATAGAATAAAGAATATCATGAGCTTCCTGCATGATAACATGCTTCAGCTCTGAATCTGCTGGCACACAAATACGTCCTTTGTACCACAGAACTCCTTCTTCATCTTCAGTGAATCTAGGTACCTTTCTTGTACCAATACAATGTTTGATTCCGTCGATACTTTCATCTCCCTTTTGGGCTTCCTTAATTTGGCTAATCAAAGTGGGTTGAAGTTCAATGCTAGCTAGAAATCCTTTGCTAACTAGCTCAGTCCTGAACTGCTCCAACTCCTCATACAAACTTGGTTGCTTCTCCTTGATCATGGTGTTTAGCCTACACGGCAATCTGCTAAGAGCATCCGCTACCACATTGGCTTTGCCGGGGTGATAGTGAATGTCAAGGTGATAATCCTTGATTAACTCTATCCATCTCCTTTGCCTCATATTCAGCTCCTTCTGAGTGAAAATATACTTCAAGCTTTTGTGATTTGAGTAAATCTCACAGCGACTACCCATCAGATAACGACACCATGTATTTAATGCCAAAACTACGGCTGCTAACTCAAGATCATGGGTTGGATAGTTCTGCTCATGCTGCTTCAATTGTCGAGACAGATAAGCGATGACTTTGCCTTCTTGCATCAATACACATCCAAGAATAATCTTGGATGCATCACAATACACATCAAACAGCTTCTTGATGTCTGGCATGATCAATATTGGGGCTAAAATCAATGTCTTCTTTAGCTCTTGGAAACTGGCTTCACATTTGTTAGTCCATTCAAACTTCTTGTCCTTCTTCAACAATTAGGTCATGGGTCTGGCAATGCTCGAAAAGCCTTCTACGAACTTGCGGTAATATCCTGCTCATCCGAGAAATACACGGACTTGGGTTTGAGTGGTTGTGGCTTCCCATTCTTCGACATCTTTGATCCTGGCGGGATCAACAGAGACTCCTCCGGTGGACACAATATGTCCTAGGAATCCTACTTCTTTCAGCCAAAACTCACATTTGCTGAACTTGGCATATAACCGATGCTCTCTCATGGTTTCTAGGCTGATTCTCAGATGTTGATCATGCTCTTCTTCGGACTTGGAGTAGATAAGGATATAGTCGATAAACACAATGACAAACTTATCTAGGAAATTCATGAAATAAGCAGGGGCATTGGTTAATCCAAAAGACATAAGCGTATACTCGTATAAACCATAGCGAGTAGTAAAGGCGGACTTTGGAATATCCTTTGCACGAATCTTAAGTTGGTGATAACCAGTCCTAAGATCAATCTGTGAGAATACCTGGGCACCAGTCAACTGATCAAATAGATCCTCTATCTTTGGAAAAGGGTACTTGTTTTTGATGGTGACGTCATTCAGCTTTCTGTAATCGGTGCACAGACGGTTGCCTCCATCTTTCCTGTCGACAAATAACACTGGTGATCTCCATGGCGATGTGCTTGGCTGAATCAAGCATGTTGCTAACATAGCATCCAACTGCTTCTTCAATTCCACTAACTCGGAGGGGTTCATGCTATAGGGTCTCTGGGCTATGGGTCCGGTTCCGGGGATTAGTTCGATAATGAACTCAATATCCCTATCCGGGGGCATACCTGGCAATTCATCTGGAAATACGTCGGGGTGTTCACAGAGTACTCTGACTTGGTCAATGGTGGGCAGGGCTAGACTCTTGTTGCACTTGAATTGACGAGGTAAGGTTTCAGATATATGCTCTAAAGTTACTCCAGAGCTACTGGTCATGGTGATGGCTTTCTTAGCACAGTCTATCAGTCCTTTATGCCTTGACATCCAGTCTGTACCTAGTACTACTTCCAATCCTTTGGTTCCAAGTACGATTAGGTTGGCATAAAAATCTATCCCATGTATACTAATAGGCACATCTTTGCAAATTTTTCTAGCTTTTGTAGTTGAGCCGGGGATTTGAACTATCATGACGTGCTTCAAGTTGGTTGGGTGGATCTTACTAGTGCATGCAAATTCTTCGGTGACAAATTTATGTGATGCTCCTGAATCAAACAACACTCTTGCTAAAACTGAGTTAACATAAAACATACCCAACACTACATCTGGCACTTCTTGGGATTCTTTGGCGTTCATGTGGAAGAGACGGGCGTTGCGGTTGTGAGGGTTCCCTGGGGAAAATCTTCTTCCTGGTTGAACACGACGCTACTATTGAGCTGGGGCATTCACACTGGCAGTGGAGACAGTCTTCTTGGGGCACTCATTGGAATAGTGGCCCTTCACTCCACACTCGAAACAAGTGATCTGAGACTTGTCCTTTGCTGCCACGGGCACAACATTGCTTCCAGTTCTGGGTGCAGTGTTGTTGTTGTTGTTGTTGCTCTTGGGAGGGGCATAGTTGAAATTGTTGGTGTTGCCGGAGTTGTTGTTGTTTCCTCCGGACTTTACATTGCCTCCGCTACGATTGGGGTAGCTTGGGCGAGACATTGGGGGTCGGTTGTCCCTTGGTGCATATCCTGGTGAGGGGTTGGGACGGTACTTCTGGTGACTGTTGGATCCAGCTTGGTGCATCATACGATGTTTGCGGTTGTCGTTCGCCTGGTTAATCTTCCCTTCCATCTGAATGGCAGAGTCGACTAGCTCTTCGAGATCCTTGAAGCGGATGTTGATGAGGACAGTCTGCATCTCATCATGTAGTCCATTCAGGAATCTCTCCGTCTTCTTGGCCTCCGTGTTGATCTCATCAGGTGCATACCTTGCAAGGGACAGGAATCTGTCACGGTACTCCATCACAGTCATTCTGCCTTGCTTCAACTCGCGGAATTCATCCCTCATTCTGTGACTAGGCCCTGCGGCACGTGGGTGCGGCTGAACTTGATTTTGAAGGCTTCCCATGTCATCACTTGACCATGGTTCATCAGGCGGATGTTGTTCCACCTAGCTCTTGCGTCTCCTGCCAAGTAGTGGGTGGCAAAGAGAACTTTCTTGTTGTCATCAACTCTGGCTACTTCCAAATTATTTTCCATCATCTGCAACCAGTCATCAGCATCTAATGGGTTCTCTGAAGTGCTAAATATTGGGGGATTGGTATTCTGGAAGTTCTTCAGCTTGGATCCTTGATGATCCTGATTTCCATGCCCTTGGTTGTTGAGAGCCATCTGGGCGATCTGTTGTAGTGTTGCTAGATTAGCTTGGCGTTCTTCCCTGCTGGCTTCCCTGTCTGCGATGATATTCTGCAGGATCTGCAGCATTGGGTCTTGTGATGAGCTGCTCTCTCCTTGGTTCCACGAGTCATATGAAGATTGAGGTAGATAAAGGGGTAAGAGGGAAAGTTCAAAGGTTTATGGTTTTGGTTTCAAAGCTAAAACTTTGAGTTTGCCTCAGGTTTTTGCAACTAACTTCTTTCCATTCATTCAAGCAAAGCACACGATACAAATACACACACACCACAACAACAAGGGAAAACAGATGGTTTTATGAACCATTCTGTAAGCTACGATACAATGGGACCAATACATCTCATGCTACGACAGTGCTCTAGTTCATCTACTCATCATCTATGAAGTCGGAGTCCTCATCGTCGGTGTAGAAGTCCACGGCATCCTCCTCCAGAAAGTCACCATCATTGCTGAGGCAAGAATCCATATCTCCCTGGATGTCTTCACCCTCCTCTTCTTCCTCCTTTGCTGCAAGTTGAGCTTCTTGATCCTAGACGGTCTTCTTGAGGTCGGCCACCTTCTTGCAAAGACGGGTAATGGTGCGATCCTTCTTTTCGCGCTGGAGGCGAAGAGACCGACGGTCCTTGCCAAGCAGTGAGAAAGTCTGGGCCTTCTGGTCGGACATGGCACGGTTGCGGTTGGCAAACTCCCTAGCATTGTCCAATTCCTTCTGGCGATCGTACAGCAGGAAGTCAAGATTCTCCAATTGACGCTTCAACTCCGGGTGACTTGGCATCTCCACTTGCATTCCCACGAAGTCACGCCTTGCATAGTTCACAAAGCAGGTTCCTTGGATCTGGTTGACACTAAGGGCACATAGACGTGCGAGAGCTTCATGCATTGCCCTAGATAATCCATCTAGCCAGTTGTTCTCTCTAACGGAGAACTAGATTCTCCCGGACGTTGGTGCTTCTATGCTTCCTCGAAGATCAGCGGTGACTAGCCACTTTAAATCTCCTCCTGGGGGTCCAGGAAGTTGAGCTCCAAGAAACTCCGGATGTGGGTGTCCCAATACCTCACACAGTGAATCTAGATCCCTCTCAAAGATTAGTTGGCCTCCATTTCCCAACTGGTAGAACTTGCTGAACTGAGTCTCCATCTACAAGAATTAAGGATGAGGAAGTTAGTGAAGTGATCAAGTGTGTCAAATTTTAGGTAGTAATGTAAGAATTGGAGGAACATGAATTTTTGAGAAAGAATGAATTCCCAAGGGTAAGAAAGGAAATAGTTTTTCATAAATACTCACTTTGGTTTCGAAATTAAGTTTTTGTTCGGACGTCCATTCTAACTAGGGTCTCCTATGGTCAGAATGGCTTTGATACCAACTTGTCAACACCCGGATTTTTAATCCCAGATGCCTGTTATGTCATACATCGCAATCTTAGGATTACCATTTTTGTGAGACATAACAGATTGGATATCACAGTACATCATCCATTACAAACCATAATAAGGTCTTACACGAATAAAGGATCTCATGATACAGTCTTAATACAACAAGCAGCGGAGTAAATAATAAGCGTAGCAGTGGGGTCCATCTTCAGGGGCACAAGCAATGCTGACGAAGGAAGATAGTCCTAGTTATCATAGCCATCCTACTGTCCTTCATCTTGGTAGTCTCCTTCATAGTCTGGCCATGAGAATAGCCAGGGATAAAAGCCATGAGTACTCTTTAAGTACTCGCAAACTACCACTAACAAGTAAGATAGTGCTAGCGGGAAAATGCTAACTCTATGTTTATTGCTAAAGTTAAGTTTGAAACCTAAGCTAAATTCAGAAACAAAGAAAGATAAAATAAAGTTATAGAATCACATAAGTTGGGAAGCTAGTGTCATAGTCACAACCCTGTTGTAGTCAAGTCAAGATTCATCATTCATTTCATAAGTCAATTTGAAAACATTTGACAATGACACAATATGGCCACTCCAACTATCCATAACTACGGACGCGGCTATTCGAATAGTTTGACACTCTGCAGAGGTGGTACACTTTCACCACAAGATTCGATTCATCTGTCAGGGATAACCCTAAATCATCATACTTAGTATGCAGATAATCAAACATAACCTTCCCTTTACACACCCTAGTATAAGCACCTCTCCTATGAGCATGGCCACCCAACCATGACCATCTGTCATCTTGGGCACTACATAGGTGGACAACCTTGAGAGGTAGCCTCGGCTCAAACCTCTCCCGCAAGGGAACTAATACTAATGCATATAAGTTTCTGGCTAAGCCTTAACCAATTCAGGTATTGTGGTTGTACGGTAAAATTGGAATGGTATCGCATCCGAATCCAACCATCAGTTTTTGTAAAAGGGGTTAAGGCTGATGCCTCAACATTTTCATGATCATACCATTTGTGTTCCTCAACACATGACAAAACATCTCAATAGAATGACTCATCATTCCAAGTTTTTCATAATTCATTTTCACCAAGTATTCCCATCTAAAGTGACTCAAGTTTTGATTTAGCTCTAAACTACTAAGTTAAGAGTGTTCACTAAGGTGGAATGATAATCTCAATCTCTTGCCATAGAATTACATCTAAAGTTATCTAGATAGGTCAAGTTTTATACTCTTTATGCCACCTTCAAAAGAAGTAAAGACTTTGGTAAAGTAAGGAGAAGTAAAGCTTGGAATTTAATCTTGGAATAAGTATAAATCCAAAATGGTATCACCAAAGCATGCCTAATGCCTTAGCTTAGGTTATCTAGCTTGAAAGGGTTAGCTTGCAGTGTTAATGATGGCTTGCTAAGTATTATACTTGCAAGTGTTATCTTTCTCAGTTTACTTGAAGTGCTAGGCTTTCCTTGGGTAGTGCAGTGGTTGAAGTTTTCTTCCTCCTCCTCTTGGTAGAACTCCTCCTCCTCGTAAGCATGGTCGGTACTATCGTCTATAAATACATACAGTATACACAATCACCAAAAAATACTTAACTAGTCTACTTAGCATTCTAAGGCACACATTTGATGGTCTATTATCATCACAAACATCACAAGGTTTTATTAACTAGTTTCATTCTTTTTATTTGCAAAAAGTAATTTCTACTCATTAAAAATAACTAAGATTTAATATTCTCCACTTAGAATATGGGATCATGTGGAAACATGTCATCACCACATATTCTAACATAAGGGAATGTGATTTAAAGGTTGGATCACATTTAATTAAGTTTAATATTTAATGATTTAAAGTGACTAGAAATGCCTATATAGCATTATTTTGGTACTAGTCCAAAGTCACTGCATGCAAACCTTAATATTATTGCATTTTCAGATAGGTATGGTTAAATATGAATTTTGAGAGTTGGAATCAACTCAAAAGCTATTATGCTTGATTTTATAAAAATGTTTGAAAGTGCAAAAGCTTTTGTCTTGTTATTTTTACTAGGGGAGATCTCTAACTTTAAATGAATTAAATCCAACGTACTTGGATAGATCTTTTCAGTAGCTTTCTAACAAAATTGGAATCACTCAATTTGGCTCAATAAATCTTCCTGGATGGATTTTTAAAATAAGGGACAGAAGTGAGTTCAAACTAAAATAGAAAAACCTATATTTGAATTAACTGGCTCGCGCGGGAAAACTAACGGGCCGGCCTAGTGGCGCTCCGCGATGCAGATGACAACTGACAGGGGTGGTCCACATGTCAGTGGCACAACTCAACGTGATGCGGTACGGGGCGATGTGGACCGTGCGATTAGAACCTAGATCGACGGTGGTGGTTCATCATCGACGACGAACTAGTCGCCGGCGAGACGGAACCCTAGCGGCTCAGTGAGGGTGTAATGGGGGCATACCAGGGTTCCAGCTAGCATGGCGATGGCGGCGATCGAACGTGCGGTCGACGGTGGACTCAGGCGTTGTCACGGCAGCTCCTGGGGTGGACGAAATCGACGGGGCACTTCCTCCTCTGCTGCCGCGGCTTTGGTGGAAATTCCGGCAAACTAAGGCTCGAGTGGCTCCGGTGAGAGAGGGGAAATGCTCAGGGGAGAGAGGGGAGTGTTGGAGTGTGGAGAATGGGTGCTAGGGAGAGCTCCTTATAAAGGCTCGACGAGGGGACCGAGAGGGCGACGGCGAGCTCGTCGGTGACGTTGATACAGGCTGCTAGAGGCATGGGATGGGTAGGCGGACGGTGGGCTGCCTCCTGGCGGTCACTACGACGCAATGGCCCGGCTAGGGGTGGTGCCATTTGGTCGGGAGCGTCTCGCGCTCTGGGATACAAAGGCGGTGCTCGATGCGGCGCATGGCGACTGTGGGTCGTGCGGCGGCGCACGACCATGTCTGGCGGGGTGTTGAGGTTGAGGCAGAGAGGCGTGCGTGGTATTGGGTCGAGAGGCGGTCTGTGGCGTGCTGGCGGTGAGGGTGCTCTGGCGCGCTCGCAGAGAGAATGGGCGGCGCTGTTGGAGAGTGGTCTAGGGGCTGTGGGTGATCGAGGGGTGGACAGGAAGGTGTGGTAGGGTTGGGAGGAGGTAGGGGACTTGCTGGAACGGCGCGGCGTGGTCTGTGGAGCTTTGCCCATGTTCGGTCAGCGGTGACCAAAATGTGGCGGCGCTCCACTGTTGTTGTGGCTAAGGGGTAGGCCGGTGAGGGTCTGGTTGGACTCAGGGGGGACAAGGATGATCAATGCAACTCAAATTGCTCGACAAGATTTGATCAAAAACAGTAATAGTTAGGCTAATTTCATTCTGCTAACAAGGTGTTCGACACAATGGCCGCATGAACCAAATATTTGAATTTTGGGGTGAATTTTGGTGGATTTGGTGATCACATGCTTGAGCATCTCTGGTTGCTTAGGTTTTGAAAATGGATTTCATTTTAGTGGTTTTTGAATAAGTGTGATCTTGATACCTACCCTAGATTCAATTTTCAAATGCCATTTAAAATTAGTGTTTGAAAGTTTTTGGTAGATCACAAAGTGGGCCTTGGTACATCACTACTTGTACTAGCAAGGGGTCCAAAGATCCACATTTGTTTCTGTTAAGATTTGAGTTCTAGGAATAGCCAAAGTAGGCATGGTGATTAAAATGGCACAAATGAACATTTCCTTAGTTTATTCTTTTTGATTTGTTTTTCTTTGGAATTTGTTTGGGAATGATCTAGATGATGTTTATTTCACCTTAGAATCATTTTACAATCAATGTATCACTCAAACATGGCAATTCAAATCAACTCCTAATTTAAATGCACACACATATGAATGCTTAATGATTTTCAATTGCAAAAGTTTTTGTTACCCCTAAATTGGGTAAATTTGATCTTGATTAACCTTGGATTAAGTTTTGGGATGTTACATCCTCAAGGTTCTTGAGAGCGTCGGTGCGGATACCCGCGGTTTTCTTGGCCTAACTCGCTGCGATCTCCAACTTCTTTTGATTTTCCAATAGCTCGTTAATTTGAGACTGTCCAGTGTTGTTGGAATCATGCAGCCGGAGATCCTCCGCCTTCGGCCGTTCAATCTCCCACTCCCTGTCCGCTATCAACAAAAAACACAAAAAATCGCAAAATTGGGAGGGCATGGTAGAGCGAGCAATCTTACGACCTAGGTCCTGCATACTCTTTGTCGCCTCACAATAGCTTTCTATAGAAAAGGAGAAGTGAAAAAGAGAACGGGGAAACCGGCTAATGAGAAATAACAAAACCATGAGGAGATATTTACCTCTAACGAAGCCCCCAGCGCCTTGGCCTAGCCAAGTCCATGCTCCATCACATCCACTAGGTTGCGTGCCTGGCCGAGGGCGATGAGCGCCAACTCGGAGAGCTGTGCTAGGACATTGTCTGGCATCACCTTGGCCTAGGTTGGCTACTAGCCGGTCACCTAAAGGTCGTCATCGTCACCGATGACAACCTTTGATGCCTCCCCCACCACCACCTATGCATCGACGCCCATGCCACCTGAGCTAGGAGCCACCTACCACTCATTGTCGCCAGCAGCCAGTTGCACGGAGGCTTCTCCACCGCCTCCACGGGCTCCTCCAGCTGGTAGGCGGCTGAACCTGTCTGAGCATCGCTCAGGACTGGGTCCGTGCCCTCCATCAGCCAGAGTGGAGGAGCAACGGCATCACCCCCATCCACAAGCATCTGAGCAAGTCTAGATGCGATCGGGGCATAATGCAGAGCCGGGGAGCTAGCCGGCAGCGACAGCTCTGGCACGCCCATAGCAGCCTCAGCCAGCATGGCTGTGGAGGGCGTAGCCGGCTCAAGCGGCCCCTCAGCCATAGCCGAAGTAGGGGCAGACACGGTGACGATGGTCGCGGAGCCACCGAACGACATCACCTCGCTGAATAAAAAACAATAATAAGCTAAGCAAAGGACAAGTCAAATTGAGAAGAGCAACGGAACATACCCGGCTACGCTCGACACGACGGCCGTGACCCTTGGCCGGCAAGACCTCTTACGCCACCACCTGTAGGGACAATGATAGCCAAGGTGGATGGGGCAGGAGGCATGTCCTCACCATGCGCAGCTACACCAGTAAAGATAAAGACGTAAAAAATACGGCTGAAGAAAACATCCAAGAAAATGAATGTAGGGAGAGCACACTCACCATGCAGGTCGTCGCAACCCTCGTCGGCCCGGGTAGGGAAGCGCTCCGACTCTGTCTTCAGATACTTCTACGGCCTGAGGTCTGCCATGGAGAGGGGAAGCTCATGGTCACCCATGCCATCCTATGCAAGTTGTGCTGAAAAAAAGCTACTCGGAGGTGGTAGGTAAGGAGCAAGCAGAAACCCTTCAGGAAAAATCCACCCGTAAAGAAAATAGAACTAACCTTTGACAGCAGCCGGCCCCGGTGGAATGGCTTGTAGAAGAAGCTCCAGATCCTCCTTTGAGATCATGGAAAGACACTCTCAGAGGAGCTCATGCGGCACCTCCAGTCAGGAGACCCGCGTGGTGTCATTCGAGCCAGAGAGGTGGCACATTTTGTGTGACCGTTGAATCAGGGAAAGCACACGGAACGTCATCTAGGACATGGAGATGTCTCGGGCGGTGAGCCCCTCCCTCTCCACCAGCACCTCCAAGTGGGTTGCCATCTGGTCCATGTCCTCCTGGGCTCCAAAACCCTTCGCGGTCCACGCCTTCCGAATAGACAGTATGTTGGGAAAGGGCGGTAGATGGTTCCAGTTGATGTTGGTGGCATTGCGCATGTAGAAATACGAGCACTGCCACAACTTTGCCGTGTCGGGGATGTCCAGTCGTGGCATCACGGACGAGGGCCGCAGGTAAATGGTGTAGCAGCCGGTCTCCGTCAATGGCCCCTCCTTCCCCACCACCTAGACCTTGAAGTTGAAGAACTTGTGGAAGTTCGCCGCGTCTCGGTGAACCCACAAGTAGACCTCGCAATAGGCCGCATGATGCGACAACTGTGCGATGGCTTTCCCCCCGAGATGGTGCAGCTGGAGGTCGAACATGTCAAAAAGTTCGAGGACAAACCTACTCGCCAGCAAGCCGAAGCCACGGGTGAACTGCGTGAGGAATACCACCAACTCGCGGACCTAAGGGTTGGGGACCCGCTCCCCCTCCGACGCGAGCTGGTGCTTCACAACCCGCTCCAGTGGGATGAACTTCCCCCAACGGTATTTTAGGATGAGGTATTTAGTGACGTAAGAACCGCAATAGCCTCCACCTTGCTTCGACCGAATTTTATCAGGTGCGGAGGCCGTGGTGGAGAAGTGAGGTCCAATCGTCATGAGGAGATGCGGAAACACCGGCGACCTAGAACTGGTGGCACAAGAAAGAAAGAGGGAAGAGCACAAGAGCAAGAGGAGGCAGATTGCAAGGTCAGGAGCAGCGAGAAGCAGGAGGAAGATGAAGTGGGGAAACCCCCCTCCCTGTGGCCCTATTTATCACCGTGGGCCACGCAGGCCTCCTGCGCTGCCTTCCACCACGTGGCAAGCAACTGCTCCACTCCCCACGATGCTTCGGTTATGGATCATGTGCGCCAACATGACTCCCGCAAAAGATCCCGCATGCATTACTACGGGAGCCGAGGCATGTGCACAACCCCCAAGAAACCGCAATGATGAAGATGTGCATGCAGTTACCAAAAACTACCGCGGCAGACCAAGCGGTCAAACTGATGCGACGTGCACCAGAGGCGCAAGGCACGTCTAATGCAAGGAATGACTTCAGCAACCTGGCGATCCACCTCCCTTCTCCGAGTGCGGCAGCCGGTCGATTCAATCGCCACTCACACCCTGTGGGTGGGCCACCGATTCCATAGCCGGCAATCTCCATCCGGGAAACAACAAGTATCTCGAGCTAGAAAACGACAAACGCTTCAAGACAAATCCGCAACCAGTTTTTTCATCACTAATCATTTATGTTCAGTCAATGAGAATGCAAGAACTTCTCCACGAGGTGAAGTCCCAATGCGCTCGGGGACTAGTGTTGGGGGGATGATCCCCGGGTAGGCCAAGCCAGGCTCAACTGGCTGGCTCTAGAGGTGCCTGGCCGGATGGCTGCAAGACAAAGGACCACAACCGGGTGGACCACTCCATCGACCCGCCCTCAAGATTCCTCGGCTGGCCCATCTAGCCAGATGGCCAAAAGAACCGGTTGGGTGGCCGCTTCCACCTGGCTGCCTTGGATCCACTAGACAAGATACAGAGGGTGTGACGCTCCTTGCTGAGCGCACCCCTGACCGGAGAGGCCGGCGTGTCGCCTTGCCGGTGCTAGAAGACATCTGCACCAAATTGCCAACGCTAGAAGCTAAGGAGAGTGTTATCAGCTGATCGCTAAAGCACCTCTTGACGAGTAAAGCATAGGGTGACACACAAGGCAACAGCGTTGGGACACTGTAGCACCGTCCCCCTATACTGGAGGCTTGACTAGGTCCTGGCCCACCGGCTGGACCCCGCCAGCCGGCCCCTTTGTAAACCCAAAGCCCAAACAATAAACCCTAGAGCCCACATTGTAATCTACCCCTCCCATCCAGTATATAAGGAAGGGTAGAGCTAGGGTTCTAGGTAAGTTCAATATGGTCAAGTAGTTCTAAGATAGTTCATCTACTTACTCTAGCTCTCCATAGCAACTAGGAAAACAGCTCAAGGAGCACTTGTACTGGGCATTCGCCCCCAAGATAGCAGATCCTTCCAGGAGTAGGAGTGGTACCTCGACAAGAGGGCACTAAAACTGAGTACATCGCTGTGTTTGTAGTATCTGTGCCCAACCCATTGCGAGTAGCCACCAATAGCATCCTAATTGTCCCATCTCATTCCATCCCCAATGGAACTACTATGTTCCACACCACGACACCATTTCTGATACAAGGGGCAAGTAGGTATCATAAAAGGGGTTGTACTTAGTAGTACTAAATTGGTAATAGTTTGGAGGAGGCAAACAAGTACCAGATGAAAGTTACCATACAGTAAAACAATGTAGTTTTGCATAATCGAATAGATAAAACATGCATATGTAAAATAATAGGACAAGGCTTAAGAGCAAGTAGGTGGCTTGCCTGTGACCAGCAATATGGCAATATGTCCCAGGACTTCTTCTTAGAAAACCGTAATAACCAAATATAACCATCTTCTTCTGGTCTTCGATATAATCGCAACTATCGGTGCCACGGATCACACATGTAAGAAAACAAGGACACCAGCAACACAAGGCATACTGTAACATCCCAAAACTTTAATCCAAGGTTATTAAGATCCAAATCATCAGTTTTTATAGTTAACAAAAACTTTTCCATTTAAAAATATTAAAGCATTCATATGTGTGTGAATTTAAATAGGAGTTGTTTTGAATTGCCTTGATTAAGTGATCCATTGCTTGTAAAATGATTCTTAGGTGAAATAAACATCATCTTGATCATTCCCAAACAAATCCCAAAGAAAAACAAATCAAAATGAATAAAAGAAGAAATGGTCATTTGTGCCATTTTAATCGACATGCCTACTTTGGCTATTCCTAAGACTCAATTCTGAACAGAAACAAATATGGATCTTTGCACCCCTTGCTAGTACATGTAATGATGTACCAAGGCCCACTTTGTGATCTTCCTAAAACTTTCAAACACTAATTTTTAAATGGCATTTGAAAATTGAATGTAGTTCATATGAGAAGATCTCACTTATTCAAAAACCACTCAAATGAGCTCCATTTTCAAATCCCAAGCAACCACAGAGGCTTAAGCATGTGTCTAGCAACTCCACCAAAAATCATCCAAAAATTCAAAACTTGAGTTCTTGTGGCCATTTTTACAAACACATTATGGGCAGAATTGAAACAAAACATAAAACACTATTTGGAGCAGTGTTTGAACCAAATTGGTCTCCCATTTTGAAACCACAGCCACCCAGCGCAATCCTCTACCCCTCTCTAGCCTAGCCACCCACTGTGCCACGACCAAATGGTCATGGCCATTAAGGCCGAGCAACATTTGGGCACCCCCACCAGCGACAGCATCCACAGCCACCGCCAGCGTTGTCCACCATGTCCAGGAGGTTGCTTGTGGTCCTCCTCCACTGCCCAACCAGCCCTAGCCCAAGGATAGCGACCGGAGCAGCCAGGAACCGCCGCGCCCGGAGACTGTCGGCCATGCCGACGCCGCCTGCAGAGCGCGCATGGTTCCCGCTCGACCAGACCTCGCCTCACTCCAGTCGCCCGCCTACACGATCCCCACCGGCCTAGCAAGCTAACAGACACGCCCATTCCCCTGACCGTGCCCCGTAGTCGCCGGCCGCCACGAAACTCGCCTTCGGTAGAGACTTAGTGCACGCCGCGCCATTCACTTCCCCCGACCGCAAACCACTGCACACTCACCGTCGTGACACTCGTCAGGGCACCGCCCATCGTCCTAACCCACCGCCCAGGCCTCTAGCTCGTTGTGCCGTCGTCACCGGCGAGCACCGCCCATACTCCTCTGCTGCTTAGCCGCGCCTATAAAAGGAGGCCACCCCAGCACCGTTTCCTGACACCACTCTCATCCCCACCCTCTCACAACACTCCCAGAGCCTCACCGGAGCAAGCCGCCGTCCGCAGCGCCAGAATTTCGCTAAGTCTGCCACGGAGGGAGAAGAAGGGGGGCGTTGATCAAGGCCACCTCTCGGGACGCCGCCTGTACCAGGAGAACCGTTGTCCTCAACTTGTTCGTTTGCCCGCCTCGCCGAACCTCGCCGGAGCCCCGGTAAGCCGCCCTAGACCCCCACCGAGCCGCTAGGGTTCCACCTCGTGGGCGACATGTCCGTCGTCGACGACAAGTCACAGTCGTAGATCTCACTTCTAATCTAACAGCCCACATCGCCTCGTACCGCTTCGGTTGTAAAGAGCCGCTGACATGTGGACCCCCTGTCAGTTGTCCTCTGCACCGCGGAGTACCACTGGGCCGGCCCATTTTAGTTCCCGCGCTAGCCCACGAATTCAAACTGAGATTTTTCTAATTTAGTTTGAACTTAGTTCTGTCCCCTAGTTTGAAAATCAATTCAGAGAGATTTACAAATCCAAATGGAGTGATTCAAATTGTGTTAGAAAGATGCTGAAAAGGTCTATCCAAGCCCGTTGGATTTAATTTAATTAGAGTTAGAGATCTCTCCTAGTAAAAATAACAAGACAGAAGCATTTGCACATTCAAACATTTTTCTAGAATCTACCATGATAGCTTTTGAGTTGAGTCCAACTCTCAAAATCACATTTAACCATAACTATGTGAATATGTAATAATATTAAGGTTTACATGAAGTGACTTTGGACTAGTACCAAAATAATGCTATATAGGAATTTCTAGTCACTTTAAATCATTAAAGAATGAACTTAAACCAAAATAAATATGAACCAACCCTTAAATAACATTCCCATGTGTTAGAATATGTGGTGATGACATGTGTCCACATGATCCCATATTTTAATTGGTGAATATTAAATCTTAGTTAATTTCAATGATTAGAAATTACTTCTCTTAAATAAAAGGAATAAAACTAGTTAATAAAACCTTGTGATGCTTGTGATGATATTAGATCATCAAATGTGTGCCTTAGGATGCTAAGTAGCCTAGATAAGTATTGTTTGGTGATTGTGTACTCCGTATGTATTTATAGACGATAGTACCGACCAAGCTTTCGAGGAGGAGGAGTGCTATCAAGAGGAGGAAGAAAACTTCAACCACTGCAGTGCACAAGGCAAGCCATCATTAACAATGCAAGCTAACACTTGCAAGTATAATGCTTACCAAGCTAGAATTAAGCTAGATGATTTGAGCAAAGGTTCTTTAGGCATGCTTTGGTTATACTACTTTGACTATTACTTACCCCAAGTATTATTTTCCAAGCTTTACTTCCTTTACTTTACTAAAGTCCTTTACTTGTTTTGAAGGTATCATAAAGAGTATAAAACTTGACCTATCTAGATAACCTTAGATGTCATTCTATGGCATGAGATTGATCTTAGCATCCCACCTTAGTGAACACTCTTAACTTAGTAGCTTAGAGCTAGATCAAAACTTGAGTCACTTTAGATGGGAACACTTGGTGAAATGAATTGTGAAAACCTTGGAATGATGAGTCATTCTATTGAGATGTTTTGACATGTGTTGAGAAACACAACTGGTTTATGATGATGAAAATGTTGAGCTATGAGCCTTGACCCTTTTACAAAACTGATGGTTGGATTCGGATGTGATACCATTCCAAATTTATCGTACAACCACAATACCTGAATTGGGTAAGGCTTAGCCGGAAGTTTATATGCATTAGTATTAGTTCCCTCGAGGGAGAGGTTTGAGCTGAGGCTACCTCTCAATGTTGTCCACCTATGCAGTGCCCAAGATGATAGATGGTCATAGTTGGGAGGCCATTCTCATAGGAGAGGTGCTTATACTAGGGTGTGTAAAGGAAAGGTTATGTTTGATTATTTGCATACTAAGTATGATGATTCAGGGTTATCCCTGACAGATGTATCGAATCTTGTGGTGAAAGTGTACCACCTCTGCAGAGTGTCAAACTATTCGAATAGCCGCGTCCGTGGTTATGGATAGTTGGAGTGGCCATACTGTTTCGTTGTCAGATGTTTTCAAAATGACTTATGAAATGAATGATGAATCTTGACTTGACCACAACAGGGTTATGACTATGACAATAGGTTCCCAACTTAAGTGATTCTAGAACTTTATTTTATCTTTCTTTGTTTCTGAACTCAGCTTAGGTTTCAAACCTAACTTTACAAATAAACTTAGAGTTAGCACTTTACATTAGAACTATACTACTTGTTAGTGGTAGTTTGCGAGTACTTAAAGTGTACTCATGGCTTTTGTCCCTGGTTATTCTCATGGCCAGACTATGAAGGAGACTACCAAGATGATGGCCAGCAAGACGGCTATGATAACTAGGACTATCTGCCTTCGTCAGCATTGCCTGTGCCCCTGAAGATGGACCCCACCGCTATGCTTACTATTTATTCCACTTCTTGTTGTATTAAGACTGGATCATGAGATCTTTATTTGTGTAAGACCTTATTTATGGTTTGTAATGGATGATGTACTGTGATATCCAATCTGTTATGTCTCGCAAAAATGGTAATCCTGGGATTGCGATGTATGACTAACAGGCATCTGGGATTAAAAATCCGGGTGTTGACAAGTTGGTATCAGAGCCATCCTGACAATAGGAGACCCTAGTTAGAATGGACGTCCAAACAAAAACTTAATTTCAAAACCAAAGTGAGTATTTACGAAAAACTATTTCCTCTCTTACCCTTGGGAATTCATTCTTTCTCAAAAAAATTCATGTTACTCCAATTCTTACATTACTACGTAAAATTTGACACACTTGATCACTTCACTAATTTCCTCATCCTTAATTCTTGTAGATGGAGACTCAGTTTAGCAAGTTCTACCAGTTGGGAAACGGAGGTCAGCTGATCTTCGAGAGGGACCTAGATTCACTGTCGGAATTACTAGGACACCCGCATCCGGAGTTTCTTGGAGCTCAACTTCCAGGACCCCCAGGAGGAGATTTACAGTGGCTAGTCATTGCTGATCTTCGAGGAAGCATAGAAGCACCAACGTCTGGGAGAATCCAGTTCTCCGCCCGAGAGAACAACTAGCTAGATGGATTAGCCAGGGAAATGCATGAAGCTCTCGCACGTCTGTGTGCCCTCAGTGTCAACCAACTCCAAGGAACCCAGTTTGCTCACTATACAAGACGGGACTTCATGGGAATGCCGATGGAGATGCCCAGTCACCCAGAGCTGAAGCGTCAAGTGGAGAACCTTGACTTCCTGCTGTACGATCGCCAGAAGGAATTGGACAATGCTAGGGAGTTCGCCAACCATAACCATGCCATTGCCGCCCAGAAGGCCCAGACTTTCTCACTACTTGTCAAGGACCGTCACTCTCTTTGCCTCCAGCGCGAGAAGAAGGATCGCACCATCGCCCGTCTTTGCAAGAAGGTGGCCGACCTCGAGAAGACCGTCAAGGAGCAAGAAGCTCAGCTTGCAGCAAAGGAGGAAGAAGAGGAGGGTGAAGACATATAGGGAGACATGGATTCTTACCTCAGCAATGATGATGACTTTCTCGAGGAGGATGCCGTGGACTTCTACACTGACGATGAGGACTCCGACTTTATCGACGATGAGTAGATGCACTAGAGCACTGTCGTAGCATGAGATGTATCGGCCCCACTGTATCGTAGCTTGCAGAATGTTTCTTAAAATCATTTGTTTTCCTTTGTTGTTGTGGCGTGTGTTTGTATCGTGTGCTTGTTTGAATGAATGAAATGAAGTTAGTTGCAAAACCTGAGTCAAACTCAAAGTTTTAGCTTTGAAACCAAAACCATAAAGCTCAGAACTTTCCCTCTTACCCCTTTTATCTACCTAAATCTTCAGATGACTCGTGGAAACCAAGGAGGGAGCAGCTCGTTGCAAGACCCAATGCTGCAGATCTTGCAGAATCTCATCGTAGACAGAGAAGCAAGCAGCGCAGAGCGCCAAGCTAATCTAGCAACACTGCAACAGATCGCCCATATGGATCTCAATAACCAAGGGCATGGAAATCAGGATCATCAAGGATCCAAGCTGAAGAACTACCAGAATACCAATCCCCCAATTTTTAGCACTTCAGAGAACCCATTAGATGTTGATGAATGGTTGCAGATGATGGAAAATAATTTGGAAGTAGCCAGAGTTGATGACAACGAGAAAGTTCTCTTTGCCACCCACTATTTGGCAGGAGATGCAAGAGCATGGTGGAATAGTATCCGTCTGATGAACCATGGTCAAGTGATGACATGGGAAGCCTTCAAAATCAAGTTCAGCCGCACCCACGTGCCGCAGGGCTTAGTCACCAGAATGAGAGATGAGTTCCGCGACTTGAAGCAAGGCAGAATGACTATGGTAGAGTACCGTGATAGATTCCTGTCGCTTGCCAGATATGCACCTGATGAGATCAACACGGAGACCAAGAGAAGGAGAGACCTAACTTTCAATGTTGGAGATTTTGTATATCTCAAGGTTTCTCCATTGAAGGGAACCCAACGCTTTAGTCTAAAAGGAAAGTTAGCCCCTAGGTATATCGGGCCCTTCAAGATTCTGAACCATCGAGGAGAAGTATCGTATCAACTAGAAATGCCAGAAGAGATGTCAGCCATCCACAATGTGTTCCATATCTTGCTACTTCGCAAATGCCTGGAAGTGCCGGAGAAGACTAAAGTTTTCAAGAATATCGATCACAGAGTTGTGGATATCAACAAGGACCTGGCGTATCGTGAAGTCCCCATCCGTATCTTGGAGGAAGCCTATAGAACCACCAGGACCAGAAGTATCAAATTTCTAAAAATTCAATGGAGCAACCATACCGAAGAGGAAGCCACTTGGGAGCGAGAAGATTACATTAGGACAGAGTTCCCAGATCTCTTTAGTTCCTAGTTTTCTTTTGTAAATCTCGGGACCATATTTTGATTAAGGGGGGAAGGTTTGTAACATCCCAAAACTTTAATCCAAGGTTATTAAGATCCAAATCATGAGTTTTTATAGTTAACAAAAACTTTTCCATTTAAAAATATTAAAGCATTCATATGTGTGTGCATTTGAATAGAAGTTGTTTTGAATTGCCTTGATTAAGTGATCCATTGCTTGTAAAATGATTCTTAGGTGAAATAAACATCATCTAGATCATTCCCAAACAAATCCCAAAGAAAAACAAATCAAAATGAATAAAAGAAAGAAATGGTCATTTGTGCCATTTTAATCAACATGCCTACTTTGGCTATTCCTAGGACTCAATTCTGAACAGAAACAAATATGGATCTTTGCACCCCTTGCTAGTACATGTAATGATGTACCAAGGCCCACTTTGTGATCTGCCAAAAACTTTCAAACACTAATTTTTAAATGGCATTTGAAAATGGAATGTAGTTCATATGAGAAGATCTCACTTATTCAAAAACCACTCAAATGAGCTCCATTCTCAAATCCCAAGCAACCACAGAGGCTTAAGCATGTGTCTAGCAACTCCACCAAAAATCATCCAAAAATTCAGAACTTGAGTTCTTGTGGCCATTTTTACAAACACATTATGGGCAGAATTGAAACAAAACATAAAACACTATTTGGAGCAGTGTTTGAACCAAATTGGTCTCCCATTTTGAAACCACAGCCACCCAGTGCAATCCCCTACCCCTCTCTAGCCCAGCCACCCACTGTGCCACGACCAAATGGTCATGGCCATTAAGGCCGAGCACCATTTGGGCACCCCCACCGCTGACAGCACGCCAACACCGATGCCAGCGTCGTCCACCATGTCCAGGAGGTTGCTTGTGGTCCACCTCCACCGCCCAACCATCCCCAGCCCGAGGACAGCGACTGGAGCAGCCAGGAACCACCGCGCCCGGAGAGTGTCGGCCATGCCGACGCCGCCTGCAGAGCGCGCACGCTCCCTACTCGACCAGACCTCGCCTCGCTCCAGCCGCCCGCCTACACGATCCCCACCGGCCTAGGAAGCTAACGGACATGCCCATTCCCCCGACTGTGCCCTGTAGTCGTCGGCCACCACGAAACTCATCGTCGGCAGAGACTTAGTGCGCGCCATGCCATTCACTTCCCCCGACCACAAACCACTACACACTCACCGCCGTGACACTCGCCAGGGCACCGCCCACCGTCCTAACCCACCGCCCACGCCTCTAGCTCGTTGTGCCGTCGTCACCGGCGAGCACCGCCCATACTCCTCTACCGCTTAGCCGCGCCGCTAAAAGGAGGCCACCACAGCACCGTTTCCTCACACCACTGTCATCCCCACCCTCTCACAACACTCCTAGAGCCTCACCGGAGCAAGCCGCCGTCCGTAGCACCGGAATTTCGCTACAGTTTGCCGTGGCACTGTCATCCCCACCCTCTCACAACACTCCTAGAGCCTCACCGGAGCAAGCCGCCGTCCATAGCACCGGAATTTCGCTACAGTTTGCCGCGGAGGGAGAAGAAGGGGGCCGCTGATCAAGACCACCTCTCGGGACACCACCGGTACCAGGAGAACTGCCGTCCTCAACTTGTTCGTTTGCCCGCCTCACCGACCCTTGTCGGAGCCCCGGTAAGCCGCCACAGACCCCCACCGAGCCGCTAGGGTTCCACCTCGCTGGTGACCTGTCCGTCGTCGATGACAAGTCACAGCCGTAGATCTCACTTCTAATCTAACGGCCCACATCGCCCCGTACCGCTTCGGTTGTAAAGAGCCGCTGACATGTGGACCCCCCTGTCAGCTGTCCTCTATGCCACGGAGTACCACTAGGCCAGCCCATTTTAGTTCCCGCGCTAGCCCACGAATTCAAACTAAGATTTTTCTAATTTAGTTTGAACTTAGTTCTGTCCCCTAGTTTGAAAATCAATTCAAAGATATTTACAAATCCAAATGGAGTGATTCAAATTGTGTTAGAAATCTACTGAAAAGGTCTATCCAAGCCCGTTGGATTTAATTCAATTAGAGTTAGAGATCTCTCCTAGTAAAAATAACAAGACAGAAGCATTTGCACATTCAAACATTTTTCTAAAATCAACCATGATAGCTTTTGAGTTGATTCCAACTCTCAAAAATCACATTTAACCATACCTATCTGAATATGTAATAATATTAAGGTTTACATGCAGTGACTTTGGACTAGTACCAAAATAATGCTATATAGGCATTTCTAGTCACTTTAAATCATTAAATAATGAACTTAAACCAAAATAAATATGAACCAACCCTTAAATCACATTCCCATGTGTTAGAATATGTGGTGATGACATGTGTCCACATGATCCCATATTTTAAGTGGTGAATATTAAATCTTAGTTAATTTCAATGAGTATTAAATAAAACTAGTTAATAAAACCTTGTGATGCTTGTGATGATATGAGACATCAAATGTGTGCCTTAGGATGCTAAGTTGCCTAGTTAAGTATTGTTTGGTGATTATGTACTCCGTATGTATTTATAGACGATAGTACCGACCAAGCTTTCGAGGAGGAGGAGTGCTATCAAGAGGAGGAAGAAAACTTCAACCATTGCACTGCACAAGGCAAGCCATCATTAACAATGCAAGCTAACACTTGCAAGTATAATGCTTAGCAAGCTAGAATTAAGCTAGATGATTTGAGAAAAGATGATTTAGGCATGCTTTGGTTATACCACTTTGACTATTACTTACGCCAAGTATTATTTTCCAAGCTTTACTTCCTTTACTTTACCAAAGTCCTTTACTTGTTTTGAAGGTAGCATAAAGAGTATAAAACTTGACCTATCTAGATAACCTTAGATGTCATTATATGGCATGAGATTGATCTTAGCATCCCACCTTAGTGAACACTCTTAACTTAGTAGCTTAGAGCTAGATCAAAACTTGAATCACTTTAGATGGGAACAGTTGGTGAAAATTAATTGTGAAAACCTTGGAATGATGAGTCATTCTATTGAGATGTTTTGACATGTGTTGAGAAACACAAATGGTTTATGATGATGAAAATGTTGAGGCATGAGCCTTGACCCTTTTACAAAACTGATGGTTGGATTCGGATGCGATACCATTCCAAATTTGCCGTACAACCACAATACCTGAATTGGGTAAGGCTTAGCCGAAAGTTTATATGCATTAGTATTAGTTCCCTCGCGGGAGAGGTTTGAGCTGAGGCTACCTCTCAATGTTTTCCACCTATTAAGTGCCCAGGATGACAGATGGTCATGTTTGGGAGGCCATGCTCATAGGAGAGGTGCTTATACTAGGGTGTGTAAAGGAAAGGTTATGTTTGATTATCTGCATACTAAGTATGATGATTCAGGGTTATCCCTGGCAGATGTATCGAATCTTGTGGTGATAGTGTACCACCTTTGCAGAGTGTCAAACTATTCGAATAGTCGCGTCCGCGGTTATGGACAGTTGGAGTGGCAATATTGTTTCTTTGTCAGATGTTTTCAAAATGACTTATGAAATGAATAATGAATCTTGACTTGGCCACAACAGGGTTGTGACTATGACAATAGCTTCCCAACTTAAGTGATTCTAGAACTTTATTTTATCTTTCTTTGTTTCTGAACTCAGCTTAGGTTTCAAACTTAATTTTACAAATAAACTTAGAGTTAGCACTTTACATTAGAACTATACTACTTGTTAGTGGTAGTTTGCGAGTACTTAAAGAGTACTCATGGCTTTTGTCCCTGGCTATTCTCATGGCCAGACTATGAAGGAGACTACCAAGATGATGGCTAGCAGGACGGCTATGATAACTAGGAGTATCTGCCTTCATCAGCATTGCATGTGCCCCTGAAGATGGACCCCACTGCTATGCTTACTATTTATTCCGCTTCTTGTTGTATTAAGACTAGATCATGAGATCCTTATTTGTGTAAGACCTTATTTATGGTTTGTAATGGATGATGTACTGTGATATCCAATCCGTTATGTCTCGCAAAAATGGTAATCCTGGGATTGCGATATATGACATAACAGGCATCTGGGATTAAAAATCCGGGTGTTGACACATACAAGCACCATTAAAATACATCAAACAAAAATTTAACACATCCCTAGCTTCAGTAGGTTTTGGTAGATTGGGATCATAGCACTTTGAATCTACTTGATTTACCTTAGTATAATTTCTTCATGAGTTAAGGGTCAAATGACACTTAATGAAGGGGTTTTGAACTAAGTCTAGGGTCTATATGATGTCAATGTTCAAAATGATATCATGAGACAGGTAGTGAAATAACAAGGCCATACAAAGTCGTTTCACTATTTTTTGCAATTTTCTTTAATAGATATGGATTTTCTAGTAAAATAAACCCTAGTTTTAGGGAATAAATCACCATAAATTATTTGGAGCTCAAATGAATTTTTTCTTGGAGGGTCATGTATATCTTTGAGTTTAAGATTTTTGCGAATTGGATTCACTCCAAAATAATTACCAGAATGCCCTTAGGAAAATCCAAAAGTTAGTTCTATTGTCAATTTGTCTTTTTGACCAGATTAAAACCATAGAATATTCTAAGGTGAATCCAAAGGCACATTGTATGTATTTGAATTAACTTTTTACATAATTTGAATTCACTAATTTGGGAGTTGTGTAATTGCAGATGTGATTTATCTAGTGAAATAATCACATGCATAGAGTTTTAGTTGGCTATAATTCACCAGGAGCTCAATAAATTTTCATCTCCCGGGTTTTGATAGGACTTGTAGTACCAATTCATTAAGAGTTGGAATCATCTAAAAATGTGCTATATTTCTGCATAGGGAATTTCTCAAATTCATAAATGAATTGATTTGGTTATTTTACTAATCATGATCCATATCTCCAATTGAAATGAGGCCAAGACAATATGTAGGTATTTGTAATAACTACCAGAATAAAATGGTTTTTCTTTGATTAGATGAAACTTCATGAGGAATTTATTTACTAAAAATGACACTATGTGGTTGATTTAAAGCCAGGGAATAATCAAAATTATTTTTGGTAGGAGGCTTCCTCTGCATGTTTGAGAAAACCCTATGGACCATGTAGGAAGTTAAATCTTGAATTTTCCATTTTATTATGGAATAATTATTAAATGAAAAAGGGGGAACGTGGTCCACAACGGAGGAAAGGATGGGCCAAAACGGGCAGATTCGGCCCACCTAGCACAGCCAGCGTGTGCGGTATGCCATCAAACGGCCGACAGTCGGGGCCTGCCCGTCAGCGGGACGAATAACCGAATAGGTGTCCGACACTTGTTGCTGCTGGATCTAGTAGAGATCAAGGGTTGTGGGCCATTGTCCACCTCGCGACCAACCGACATAGGGGAACCCTATATAGGGTTGCAGAAGAATGGGGAGGCTCTCCGAGAGGGTTTCCAGCGATGGCGAGGTGACGAGGCAATGCGATGCTCCACGATATGCCAGGAGAAGGGTGGCATGTGCAGGTTTATTATCCAGAGGAGGCTTGCACAGGAACGCTGAAGGAGCACGCTCGGGAGGTCGACATCGGCACAGACTGGGGCCATCCTTGGGAGAGAGGAAGGTAGGGTTAGAGAGAGTAGGAGGAGGGGTTCCGCTTAGGGCAGAAATTGGGGAGAATAGGGTAAGGAAACGGTGGCGGGATCTCCTTCTTCATTTCCACCCGAGGAGAGAAGCTCTCCTCCTCCACAGCAAGAGAGTTCCAAAGAAGGGCTATGGAGCTCGGGGAAGGGTAGGTGGAGGTGCGGGCAAATGGTGAGGTAGAGTGGTTCTGAACTGGCCTCGGGTACTTTTATTTGGGGTAGATGGGTTCATGGTGGACTAAGCTTATTCTAGGCTAGGATTTTGTCCAAGGCTCTCCTGTTTGTCAGGGTGGGCAGTTGAGAGAGGTGAGGAAGGGTCCTAGTCATGCTGAGAGATAAAGAAGGCTGGGAGTAGCTGCTGCATTGAAAAAGAACGAGTGGAGACAAGACATGTCCATGGTCTCTTTCATATCCAAGCACAAAGGACAAGGGGGTATGAGTTGCTACAGTGGCCAGCTATAGTGTAGCTCGACCAGATTTTTGTCCTGGTGTTAGATTGATTTATTGGACAAGCTTTGGTAATGATTGAAAAGGGTTTAGCTCATGGTTTTGTAAAGTGTCGAAATGTGTCATATGGATGATCATGAAGAGAAGTGGTAATTTTTGATCTTGTCAAATTGAGGTAAAGATACTGGCAGTTAGATAAGTTCAAGATACATGTCCCTGATTTATATGGTATTTTGAACATTTTAGATCCCTTTTATATGAATTTTACATGAAGGGCTGAACCTATTTTATTTGTTTCCATTGAAAACATTGAATTGGACATCTGGGTTTTATAGTTTGATATGGTTCTAAACATCAATTAACATGTTGGAGAATTTTACCAAGATTTATTAAAGAAGAAAACTATTTAAAACAATTATTTTTCCATTTCTGCTATTTAAGGAAATAGGCCAAATTAATTATTAAAACTTTTCAGAAATATTTATTTTTGAAGTGGGAGGTTGAGGGATAGTATATAGGCCTCAAATGTTCCTATGGTTGGAGAAGTGTTTTGGAGAAAAACATACTTTCTTTTATAGAGGGGATTTTGAAATTTTTGTAGAAGAAAGGTATAAAATTGTTTTTGGGTCAAAACAATTATGGATAACCTTTGGTAAATATATATTTCCAAGGTAGATGATGTCAATATATTGTAGCTATCATTGTCAACCTTGGGTTTTGAGAATCCAACTTGAATTTGGGAGAAAATAAGTGATAAGGTATCTTGGGTGATGTTAGTTTTATACCTTCAAAACCTTGTTGGATTAAGGAGCTCAAAGCTCCCTTGGGTCATGGGATATATGGATGGATAGAACAAGTAATGTATATCACAAAGGTACAATGGTTTGAGTTTGATCATGATTGAGATCTCCAAGGATTGATGCCAAACTTTGAATAAAATATGGGTGCCAAAACAAATTTTCAAAGTGCCTCCAAAACCATGTGGGTTTTAGAAGAAGAAAGCTCCAATTGAAACAAGTGAAGTAGTGATGGATATACCTTCATGAGTAGATAAAAATCATGCAAAGATTTGGTCAAAATAATATATCATGGAGATGTGAGCTTCTGTCAAAATAGGTATGTTGATAAGATTTGTAGAAAATATTATTTTCTTGCCTACAAAACCATGAAGAACAAGTGGGTTACATGATGATATAGCCAAGGAAAAGAGTGTTCCTTGGAAGTCCTTAATATGGTCTACAAGATGGTTCAATTTCTTTTCCAAAAATGCAATAGGGTTGAGAAAGAGAGAGGCTCAAAAATGAGACATTGATAATAGTTTTCCATACTTAGTCATTTTTGGAAGATTTAGGGTTTTTGACTAGAATATAAGAGGGGGTGGTTTTGAGAGGATGCAAGGTTCCAAATCATCATCAAGTGGACGATGTTGATGTGTAGATTGAGTAGAGAGAATCCATTATTATAGTTGGTCTTTATTGACTTGGAAGCATCTAGAAGGGATTAACTCTAAGGTGATGTAGTTAAGGAAATAGATGGTCACCTTAGTGACTAGAGATTAGATCAGGATTGAGTAACTTGACTAGGGTTGGTATTCCTAGTGTAGCTTGATCCTATAGAATGATCTCCTAGGGTAGCTCAAACTTCCTAAGCAAACAAATCCAGACAAGCGGGTAAGGCAATTCATCAAACAACAAATCAAGGCAATTCATCTTAGCAAGTAACTCCAACTACTACTAGGGTTACCATCAAGCATAGATTGAGGTAAGGGTGGGTATTTTGGAAGGTTGGAGTTTGAGTAAGGTGAGAGACCCTTGGTACTTCTACCAAGAGTAGAGTTTAAAAGTTCTATAAAAGATTTTGGAAAACCTAGTGGAGATTATAAAAGAGTAGTTGGAAGTTTTGTCTTAAAGTCACAAGGATATTATATCATATAGATCTCCATAATTTTTGTAAGAGAAGCTAGGAAAATATTTGAGTTTGCAAGGGCATCTTGGCTCAGGTTTTGAAATGTAAGAGAATTTGAGAATATGGGAAATAAGCCAAGATAATCTTGTTAAGTAGCTTTTGTAAATTGAGGTGATGGTAGAGGAGTATAACATCTACTACACTTTCAGATGACTCAACACAGACAAACAAACAATCTAACACTGCATCAGTTATCAAGAAAAAGTTTTTGTTCCCCCTGATTTTTGCATTCTGGACCACTAATCTAGGTTGCTGAAAGTGGGATGTTACATTGTGATTTGTATTAGTTTTCCCCTGGAACCTGGAGTAGAATTATAGAATTTCTATTCAAAATAACATGAACGATGCAGTGAGCGAAGGCTGAGTACCATGACAAGGTGTCCGCGATCAATGCCAAGATTGACAACCAACAGGAGCGTGCATGATCCCTCACCCATGCTAATGAGAGCCTACGAAGGCGTTTATCTTTATAGAAGGAGATCTCGCTAGATTTTGCAAGTGACATAGTGAGGCTGTAGAAGTTGCTCGACCATAATTTGAACTAGCAAGAACAGGCCATCAATATAATCAACAAGCTCATGGAGGACAAGAAGAATCTCCAGATAAGATGCACCCTCCAGAAGGAGGAAATCTCCAAGGCACTCAGAGCACACATCGACGAAACAAAGGCTGCCATCCAAGACTACCATGATAGGAACCGTTGCTTAGATAAAGTGAAAGGGATGAAGGAGGACATGAGCCAAGGGATCACCATACTCGAGGGTGTTCGGAAAGAGAAGGAGGAGCTAAGGGCTTGTCTGGAGGCATATCGGGCAATGCCCAAGTCTGATTCCCATTAGAGGGGCATGAATATCAGTTCATGCTCCACTCTTTTTCTAATATATATATCGTGCATTTAAGGAATACTAGAGAAACTCCTTATCTATCTGGACATGGGTTGGTCTTCAAGTTCATGAATGGACACCATGAGCTCTTTCCATTCTATATCTAAGTTTGTGTTTCCCTTATGAGTTTGCCACTGCTATTTGGTGACATTGGAAAAACCCACAACACTCTAAATTGCAGAAAAACCTAGGTTACTTTGAAATTGAAATGATGAAAGTGCCACTAGTCGATTCATAAAATGTTGATTAGTCCTAGATTGCCTCTTCCTTTAAATTATGACTATGCCACTAGTTGATTCAATTAATTGTGGAAACTAACCATCTTGTCCTAGTGAACTAAACAAACCATATATTTTTGTTGCAGGGAAAGAGGAGAAAGATTAACTCGGACTTGGCGACCTGGCTAAATGATAAGATAGCCATCTAAAGGTAGAAGTAGAATTCTCAGAAGCTGGACTTTGACCACCTACGCGCTGAAGTCGCAGTGCTTTTTGACAAGTGCCACAATCTGAAGGTGGAAAATGTCGATTGGGCGAAACTTCACAAGAAAGGTCGCACCTTGTCTAGTAAGTAGACAGAGATCATGAAGATGCTCATGGAGTAAAATCGTAAGCTTATAGACCAACTTCTTGAATCCCAGAGGGAGTGCTTGAACCTGTGGGAGGCGCATGTCCAAGTACCGAGGGAGCAGGCAAAGACCAAAGCGGGCCTGATCGAACGTACACTTATACTAGAGGATCTTAGGAAGGAAAATGAGTAGTTCCGGGCCAGGCTTGCTTGAACCCCACATATGTCTATTTAGTACTAAACATCGTGTTTTATCCTCTATAGTGGTGATTTTGTAAACGTGAACTTAACTCTATGCATAATATGTGTTCGTCTAAAATTAATTTGCTCGAGGATTGAGTTTGGCTTAGTTAAGAAAGCGCAATTGCAAGTCTTACAATTAATTAGTTTCAGGCACTGACACAACATAAAATATTCATATAGAATTTCCTTTATAATCTGTAGTCTGTCCTCGTTCACCTTGCGCGCCTTCTTTCGTTCCTTTAACAGATTTGCAATGTAGTACTCTAGCTTCTTCTTGTCTTCCCTGAGCTGATCCCACTCCATTTCTGCATTCTGAATCAGCAACCTGTGACTATTCTGAAGCTTCTATGCAGTTCCCACAAAAAATCTCCCATTGATTGTGTCACTTAGTTCTGACTTCAAATTCTTTATTTCTTGGTCCGTCTCCTTATTTCGTACCGACAACTTGTAATTTTTTCAGCTGCATCACAAGCATCAGTAAATATCCTTGACCTTTCCAACTCATACATCTTCCATAACTGGGCCAAACATTTCTTAAGTGCATCTGGACACTCAAGATCCACCCACTCTACTGCTTTACACACTGGGTCAACCTAAAAACACACACACTATCGTGTTATGAACATAACATGATACATTTTTATTCATGTCACCATTGCACATAATGTAAACAAACCTGATTTGTACAGCCCAAAAACTGTCTCCCAATGTTACTGTCTTTGAATGCAACATATCTCCTCAATTTTATCCCATGGTCACATGGTACTTCTCCATCGAGATCTAGGCCCTCCCATTCGGGGTTTTATATCATCCGTGGTACCTAAAAGGAAACACAAAGATGGAATGGAACACAATTGCATGCATAAATGGAGCTCAGATCAAGGAAATTACCAATGCCTAACCCTAGCCGAGAAAACAGAGGAACTCGCATCAGGGAAGGAAGAGTCAATGGAAGAGAGAAGGCTGCCACTGCTCGACTGGTCGTCCTCATCATTCTAGGATGGCATGGAGAATGCGTCGGCATCAGCGACGGTGAAGAGAGAGAGAGAGAGAGGAGGCAAGTGAGAGGGGGAGAGAGAGAACACAAGAGTGGGGAAAGTGAAGTGCGTCACTGCTGCAACATTGACTAAATTGACATGTTACAATAATTTAAGGGATACCATGCTCTTTCACTGGATTACTAACTCCTACCTATTAGGTTTTATCTTCCTACATTCTTATTTCAAATATTAAACATGTACTTCCTCCATACCAATTTCTTTGACTAATAGAAACATATTAGTATATTACATCATCTCAAAAAACAAAATCATGTCAAGTAGAAGGTTCTTATGCATCACTTATTGTAATACCTCAGACCCTACGCTCTAAGATCAAGCCTGGATGAACCAAAAGTGGACATGACATACTACCGTGGGGCCGCGCAGCCACACACAGTAGGCCCACCTTGTTTAGTAGGGCACGGTACCGGCTAACTATCCCACCCACTTTTTAGAACATCAGGACAAGAGCGAGCAACATAGTCGACAGGTAAACTGATCAAAACATACACAAATGAGTATGTATGTCAGCAACATACAATAGACATTAGAGCCACACCATCTAAAAACAATAGACATAGAAGTATTCAACACCATACGGCAAGATCCAAATATCCTAGATAGAGATAATAGTTTAGGATACATCCTCTTATGTCACACATTAGAGTATCAAGAGGAAGTGGAAATCAAGATCCGAGTATGGATAAGAAGCAAATTGGCATAATATGCCCTAAAAATAAGCACATCCTGCCCACCGATCTCATAGATCTCCATCCACGGAATCTCTACACCTGACAGTCGTTGCCACCATCATCAGTCTTTTCGACCCAGTAGCCTTCCAAGGGGTATACCTGTTCATCTAAACCAAATATTTATCGTGTGAGACCCTAGGGGTACTCAGTAAGTCTTAATTCATCTAAAGGGAACAACCTGGGGGTGACGCAATTGTAGCGAAAGATAATATCTACAAAATTCTATAGAGACATGCTACACATCCGCCCAACCAGAGATGGACGAACACTCGTTAATTAGTAACGATAGTTATATAAACAACATAAATAGACATCGCTTGCCCTCCTTCTCTCTTACCAACGAGAAGGCGAAAGAACATTCCATCCGTTGGCAAATTTTGTTAACCATTCCATGAGTATTGCACTATTTACTAGCCATGTCTTAGTGCAATTAACTGCGGTACTTTAGTTATGCTTGTATATGATCGAGAAACTATGCTCCAAGTCATCCATAATCGCGGACACAACTTTTAGAAAGATTTACCCTGTAGGGGTGCACAAATAGCAACACAGACACGATAAACCTCGGGAAGAACCAAATAAAATGCAACAAGGCCTCATGACAATGTATTCATGGGATACATAAATTATTTCAGGGGGCCACCCCATTAAGCTACCCGCAAGAAGTTGGCCGGCTCCGACATGGACCCAAGGTTTGTGCCAATGGCTGTAAACGAATGGGAACCCAAAAGTGTGATTGGGCTTGTCGATACCGCGAAAACATTCCACATTTCGAAACAGTACAGGCGCTCCACACGCAATCATAAATAAAGCAGTAAAGCATGGCATAAGTACTTGATAGTAATAAAGCCCCAAACTGAGTTGTGGCCCCAAAAAATAAAGTGCAAATCAATCTAAGGCGAAGGAGGATCCATAGAGTGTCTCATATGTGGATAGTGCGAATAGTCAAGGAACATGAATCAAGTACTCAGGGTCCTATGGGACACAAGTGAGCCTGGAAGAACCAAATAACTCCTATTGCCCACCGGTGGCTCTTTCTTTAGTAATCCCATTAATAGACAGTTTAAGTTGTTTAGGTACCTCATTATCCAAAGACTCGCACAAACCCTTCACATGAAGTTCTACTAATCGCATGGCTCAAACAACTCCTTTAGTAATGTCTCATAGGACTAAGGGTACAAGTTTCGGTGGGGTTTAAAAGTAAAGGCTATGCAATACTTGGGGTTAAATTTAATGCAATCACGACTCAATGATGCGAGAATAAGATATAAGTATAGGTACTATATGTATGCAAGCATGGGTACTTTCTTGCCTGTTAGTTCAGTTGCAGAATAGGAAAGATCCGGCTAATACTCTTGAGGCTTCTAGTATTCTCCGTGCTTAGTGTCTATCCGGATAAAAACCAAACACACGAGGACCGAAATAAATACATTGCACAATCATATAACTCATATGCGACAAGCAAACAAGGTATGCCATGATGAAATGATGCACAATTGGATGTTATAACATAGCATGGCATGGGTGAGGTGTGGAAACAATAATAAAACACTTTATTAATTTATTTAGGCATGTTTTACTCCCATAAACAATTCTGATTATTCAATATTTATATGATACATTCTTCAATTCATATCATGGAATGCATAATCAGAACGGGCTTGTCGCGCTGGTCGATTTAGACATATTATTTGTCAAATTTGGGTTTACGGAATCAGTGTTTTGAATTTATTAAAAAAATGCATTTATTGGCATTTAAATAATTTCGAAATTTTAAATTTCTGAAAAATTGTATTGGTTGGCATATTTGAAATCCTAGCATTTTTCTGATCAAGATTGATATATAAAACAATGCATTTGGAATTATCAATAGAAAGATATGCTTTTTCCCATTTTAATTCATTTTTGTCATTTTCTGTTTATTGCAAAAACCAGAAAACATTTTCTTACTCAGACCTACCTAGACACTGTTACTGTCCGTAGGGTGAGTGTCAGGATGACTGGGCTGATGGTAATGTGGCATCGTAGTGTGGCTGAATAGTGGGTTCCACATGTCAGATTCGTTTAAAAGAAAACGAAACAAAAGGAGTGGCCCAAACACGACCGTGGGGATCGAAAAGGGATCTCAAAGGACGAGGCCCAGCACGGACGTGGTGACAAACTAGGTCGGCTTAGTTTGATGGTCAGATGGGGCTGCGCCCCACATAAGGTCGCCACTGTCGCGCTTTCTCTGACGAACAAAGGGTTCCACTCTTCTGAACCTGCATGCGATGGGATAGCGGTGGCTCGGATTTGCGAAGAATATTCCGGATGCCTCAGGGCACGGTTTTGCACGAGGTTTGGCTCGTTAGAAAGGTGGGACGAATGAGAACGCATAGGTGCAGGAATCCTTGCTGGGGGTGGACTATGCAGACCGCAGGCATGCGAAGAACAAGGGGACGCAGCAGTAGTGCTCGCAGCGGCGGGTACGCATGGTGGCGCAGAGGGCGCTCGATGGCGTCCGGCGGCGATTAACAACGAGCTATGGAAAACATGGGTGTTCAGGAGGTTTAGATGCTCACCAGGGCGCTACCAAGTGAGCGGGGCTTGCTGGGAACGAGGAGATCGGCGGAGGAGTTCGCTGCCATGGAGCTTGGGCTGCCGGAGTTCATGGTGATGCAGGGGCTGCTCCGGCGTGTATCGGGGCGGCTTCGGGTACATGGCGACGGAGATGATGTAGATGGAGGTGTCAGGTTCTCCTAGTGCTTCTTTCCGCGCTTCCGATCATCGGCCGGAGAGGAGGCCATGGCTAGGGTTGAGATGGCCATGGCCATGGCAGGGAGAGGAAGGAAGAAGGAATGGCCTGGTTGCTGGATCTCGATCTAGATCCTGGGGTTGTTGGGGGATAGGACCGAGCTGCTAGAGCGCTTGCTTTATGAAGGGAGAGGGGCACGAGTTTTGCGTGAGTGAAGCACGGCTGGTACACATGGTCGTGAGTAGGAGAAACATGAGCGGCGTCGGTTTCAACTGCGGGTTGGTTCGAGCCAAGCAAGGAAGAGGGCTCGGTTCAGCGGCCGAGAGAGGGAAGGTTCGGGTGTAGCTGGGACAGAGAGGGTTCGGCGGACATGCAAAAAGGTGAGGAAAGAACCGGGTAGCTAGGGTTTTCTCTATCTCTCCTTTTTCTTTCTTGTCTTGAAGCCGAGAGAGGTAGAAGGGGGCCCAAGGCGTGGGGTGGTGCTGGTCTGGTGCAACCAGATCGGGGAGAGGGGAGCTTGGCTAGGATAGAGGGTTAGGATTAGCTTAGGGTTAGCTTGGCTCGGTTTACTAGATGAGATAGCTAGATAGATAGATGGTGGTGTATGTTTAATCCTTTTTATTTTGTCCATTTTTGTTTGATCAAAAACCATTCAGAAATCTAAGCAGGAATTCAAATAGAAAAGAGATGATCAGGAGAGAGCATGTCGTGCATGGCTCATGCATGTGCCATAAATGTTCTAGCTTTCTAGTGGTGGAAACAACTAGAATTTCATAGGTGCACTTAGATATAAACAATCATTTGAAGAGCCTCAAAATATTTATTGAAGCTTTTCTACTTCATTTAGCCTCTAAGAATTAATGGACATGTTTAAATATAGATATGGCTATGCTAGTCTGTGTGAGCCACTAGTAAACTCATATAGCCATAAATAAATCCAAACAAACCCATACTTCAAATAATACCACATGAAAGGCTATGAGGTGCATTCTCTATTTACATGGCAAGCAAAAAGGTGGCCATGTATGTTCCCATACAATATATTGTGAAAACAACATCATATAGTATGGAAACATATATAGGTGGAAAAATCCATGTCCAAAAATGTATCAATGCATTATAAGAAGAGAAATACACTTATAAATCCATATGGAACATAGCTTTTATCAAACCCTGCCATAACCCATATAGACATGTATATTTCTACAGGAAACCATCCAATTAGCATATGAGCTTGATTAAAACTCAAATCCAAATAAAAGGAGCTCACATGACATTTAAATGGAGGAATGTTCCCAAGATCATGTAGACAAGGTATATTTGGATAAATGTGGCAAGCATTCCACATATAGTGTATATGGGCATGCAAAAAATACAAACAAACCAACTAGAAGCCTCATATACATGCATGGTAGAATTATTGAGCAAGATATTATCACAAAGGACCATAGCATGGTAAGGATAGAATGAATTTAAAATCCATGCCCCCAACTCAATTTGGGCATCAAGCATTATATCAAGAACCAACTACAATATATCAAGAGAAAAATACAATTAATAGGCAAGTTCATATGAAGAAGAACCAAATAAAAAAGGGGTTTTAATATGATGCTCAAATGCAATGTGGCATGGTGACATGCCCATGATATAATGATGATGCAAAGAATGACATGTAGGAAGTAGCAATATATAGACTAGGCAAGTAGCATTACAATTGTTAGAAAATTGGGATGCTACATGACGAGGGTTTCACTCGTCAATGCCCATTGTTATGGACTTGGGTTTTGGAGAAGGAGGGAGCACTGGAGGCATCAGTCGGCTAGCAAACAAGCACATAGGGACGCAAGGTTTACCCAGGTTCATGCCTCGTAGAGGTCCCTGATGGGTTCGTAGCATGGAAAACAAAAAATTTCTACCGCAAGAACGAACAAAACCCAGATCTAATCTAGGTAAAAGCCAAGATCTAATCTATTAGACATGTGCAACGAGATAGATCTGTACTAACCCTCATAGATCCGAAAGCGTTACGAGATTGGATCTCGGGGTTGATGTAGTCGATCACTTGCCGATCTCAAGATCGTGTGGACGATCCTTCCGGCGCCGCGTTCCGGCAGCGCTTCCACAGTCGGTCACACGTGCGGAGTCGAAGCAGACCTTCCTCTCCCCTTCCAGCGAGCAGCGGAGGTAGTAGATCTTCTCCACGGAATCCCAGCAGCATGACGGCGTGGTGGTGGTGGTGGTGGAGTAGAGAATTCTGCAGGGCTTCTCCTAAGCCAGAGCAGATGGAAGGAGGAGGAGAAAGGCGGCTAGGGTTTTGAGTGGGATGGGGCAAGGGGGGGGTGGCGCCTCCACCCCTCTATATATAGAGGGAGGGGTGCGGCCTAGGGTTCCCACCCCTAGGCCCACCCATTAGGGCCGGCGCACCAAGGAGGGTTGGGGGGAGAGTCCTCCTCCCCCCAAGTTTCCTTTTCTTATCCCTTAAGTTTCCCTTATCTTATCTTGGTTTTCAAATAAACTCCAAAATATCTTCTAGAACCTTCCGGAACATTCCGAAACTTTCTAGAATCCCCATACAAACACTCCGGAACATTTCCTAACTTAGAAAATGATCCCCATTATATGAATCTTATTCTCCGGACAATTCCGGATCTCCTCGTGATGTCCCGGATCCAATCCGAGACTCCGAACAACATCCGGTTTCCAACGCACATTCCATATCTACTTAAAACAACTTCGAACCTTAAGTGTGTCACCCTACGGTTCGTGAACATGCAGACATGATGGAGACACCTCTCCGATCAATAACCATCAGCGGGATCTGGAGATCCATAATGGCTCCCACATACTCAGTTCCCTTTGTCACGCGATCGATCTAACCATTAACATACGAAAGCAATTCCCTTTGTCACACGATATTCTACTTATCCGAGGTTTGATCGTCGGTATCTCCATACCTAGTTCTACCTCGTTACTGATAAGTACTCTTTACTCGTTCCATGTTATGTCATCCCTTGTGACCTAGTCACATGCTTGCAAGCTAACTAGATGACATTCCACCGAGAGGGCCTAGAGCATATCTATCCGTCATATGGATGGACAAATCACAATCTTGGTCCATGCGCTTCAACACATACTTTCAGAGTACCCAATGACACCTTTATAACCACCCAGTTACGAAGCGGTGTTTGATGTCATCAAAGTACCCATGCGGTGATGGTGATTAACATAACCTCATGGTCGAAGGATTAGGTTACTATGCATTTGAAAGCTTATAGCAATACAAACTAAATGACTTGATCTTATGCTACGCTTACTATGGGGGTGTGTCCATCACATCATTCTCCTAATGATATAACCTTGTTATTAATGACATCCAATGTCCATGATCAGGAAACCATGATCATCAATTAACCAACAAGCTAGTTCAACAAGAGGCTTACTAGGGACTCTTTTATGTTTACAAAACACACATGTATTAGTGTTTCCTTATAATACAATTATAGCATGGGATGCAAACATTCATCATGTAACTACCTCGGTGAATTACGCTCCTAGTTACAAGCCTGGATGAGCAGAAATGGTTGAAATAGTACGGTGGGGCCCAAATGCCACTCACAGGTAGACCTTTCGGCCGTCCCAACCATTTCTAAACATCGGGACAAGAACGGGCGGCGTAATCGGCAGGTGAAGGGATCAACTACATACACAAATGAGTATGTATGCAAGCCACCATACAACAGTACATCAGAGCCATTCCATCTAAAAGAAAGGAAATATAGCAACGCCATACGGCAAGATCCAAATATCCTAGATAGATATAATAGTTTAGGATATCTCCTCATACATCAAACATCAGAGTATCAAGCGGCAGCGGAAGACAAAATCCGAGTACGGATAAGAAGCAAATCGGCATAAGATGCCCCATAAATAAGCACATCCCGCCCACAGATCTCACGGATCCCCGTTCCCGGAATCTCTACACCGAATGATCGTTGCCCACATCGTCCGTCTCTTCCACCCAGTATCCATCTTGCGAGTTTACCTGTTCATCTGAATCAAACAATTTATCGTGTGAGACCCTAGGGGTACTCAGCAAGTCTTTATGCCGCTAAAGGGGACACAACCTAGGGTGACGCAATTGCAGCAAAAGATAAACCCTAACAATTCTATAGATACTCGCTAACCATCCGCCTAACCAGAGATAGACGGATGTCCGTGAAATAATAACAACAGTTATAACAGTTATAACGGTAATATTAACAGATTCATCCTCCTCCGCGCTTACCGACGAGGAAGCGGACGAACAACCCCCCATCCGTTGGCAGTTTTATTAGCCATTCCATGAGTGTTGCACTATTTACTAGTCAGGTACTTAGTCAAATTAAAAGCGGTACTTTAGTTATTCTTGTCTATGATCGAGAAACTGTGCTCCAAGTCGTCCATAACCGCGGACACGGCTTTCAGAAAGTTTTACCCTGCAGGGGTGCACAAATAGCAACACACACTCGATCAACCTCGGAAAAACCAAATCAAAACCCAACGAGGCAGTCACGACAAAGCGATCACAGGATTCAGAAATATTTTAGGGGGCCACCCCATTAAGCTACCCGCGACGAAGTTGGCCGACTCCGAGACGGACTCAAGGTTTGCGCCAATGGCTGTAAACGACTGGGAACCCGAAAATTTGACTGGGCTTGTCGATACCGCGAAAACACTCCGCTTTCCTAAACAGTACAGTGTGCAGTACCTCGCACAATTTAAATAAAGCAGTAAAGCATGGCATAAGTACATGATAGTAAATAAAACCTCAAACTAGTTTGTGGCTCCAAGAAATAAGAATGAATCAAGCTCTGGCTCAGGGGGGTTCATAAGCCTCCCGGATGTGGATAGCGCGAATATTCAAGGAACAGGAATCAAGTACTCGGGGTCCTACGGGACACAAGTGAGACTGAAAAACCAAATAGCAAATATGGCTCACCGATGCCACTTTCATTAGTTATCCCATTACTACTCAGGTTAAGTTGTTTAGGTACCTCGTTATCCAGCAGACACTCACATACCCTACACATGCTGTTCTACGACTCGCATGGCTCAAACAACTCCTGTAGTAATGGCTCATGGGATGGAGGAACAAGCTTCGGTGGGGTTTAAAAGTAAAGGCTATGCAATACTTGGGGTTCAAATTAATGCAATCGCGACTCAATGATGCAAGAATAAGATAGAGGCAGTAGGTACTATATGTATGCAAGCATGTGGTAGTGCTTGCCTGGCAGCTCAGTTGAAGCGAGAGAAGGATCTGGGTAGTGTTCCTGGGTTTCTTGATATATCCCCTGCTCAGCGTCTATTCGAAGAAGAACCAAACAAACAAGGGCCAACATAAATAAAGTGCACAAGCATATGAATAAAATGCGACAAGCAAACAATCATGCCATGATGAATGATGCACAATTTGCATGGCAATAAAGTAGCATGGCATGGTTGAGGTGTGGAATACAAGAATAAATCATTTTATTGAGTTTTGGTCCCATTTTATCCTCATATTAGTTGCTGTATACTTTATATTTATATGATGCATGCTGCAAAACAGATAATAGAATGCATAAACAGAAAGGTCTCGTCGAGCTAATCATTTTAGACATATCATTTGTTAAATTTGGAGTTATAAAACAAAAGTTATTAATTAATTAAGGAAAAAGGGCATTTTAATGTAATTTTAATCAACTTGGAAAATAAAGTGTCCAAAATATATTTTGAATGGAAGATTTGAATTCCTCACATTTTCCTGATTTCAAAACATATATTACATGTTTAATTTGGGTTTATATTTTAAAAGTTATTTGAAAACAGATTTGAAATTTGAATTTAATTTAATTTGGAAAAGTTTGAACTAAACAGAGAAACAGAAAGTCTTTTGGTACCCAGCCCAGTTCTAGCCACAGTCAGTGACAAGTGGGCCATCTGCTGACTCAGCAGCACAGCGCGCAGAAAAAGGTTTTTACACCGCGGGTCGAGCTAGCCTCAGCGACTGACGGGTGGGGCCACAGCATTTCCAGGGCCACACGCGGGCGCGCCAGCGGGGACGCGACACGTGGGGGATCCAGAGTACTGCGGGTTGAGGCTAGAGAAATAGAAGGGCCTAACTGCAAAGCGGAACTACGGCTGACAGGTGGGCTCAGGCGGACCGCGGGTTGAGCATCAAAAAGGCGCAGGGGGGTATGCGCAAAAGGGCGCCCGATGCACTGTTTCTCTTCTCTGAATTACTGACGACAGATCGATGCTCGTCTAACGCGGGCGCGACGCGCGGGATTCGATCCGGGGACCTGGCGTACACGCGCGGAGGCGGCAGCCAGTGCGGTGGGGTGGGGGTTGTTGACAGAGAGCAGATCGGTGGCTAGGTGAGGCTCTTCGCGGCACGGAGAACGTGCAGACACGCGAGCGGCGGCGCACGCTGGGCGTTCGACGAAACGAACGGCGCAAACGGGAAGCAACGCTGGACAGGGACTTGTCTAGGGTGGTCAGAGGCTCACCGAGGGGCTGTTGGAGGCGGTGGTTCGGGCAGGGGTGCAGACGATCGGCGGTGAGGCAGAGGCCAGCGGAGCTAGGGTTTCGCGTCGGAGCGGTGTCAGCCTGGTGGCTCTGGTCCTCCTCCTCCTCGACGGCGCGTACGGAGCGGATGCAGAGGACCTCCTCGTCCTCCTCGATCACCTCCACGTCGCGCTTGTCGTCTGGATCGAAGCAGCGCCGGTGGAGCAGACGGTGGCCGGCGTTGGGGGGGTAGACGGTGGTGGAGAGGAAGGAGAGAAGAGGGCGAGGTCCTGGGCGGATCTGGGAGAGGTAGAGGGGTTGTGGGGCGGGGGCAAGGCAGAGAGGGAGAAGGAGATGCCGTGGGGAGGTGGTGGAGGAAAAAGGTGGTTCGGGTGCCACCTTTCCCTCTCCTCTTCACGTGCTCGGGTCGGGCAGGGCAGGGCAGGTAGGCAGCTGGCAGGTGGGGCAAGGTGAGGCCAGAGAGTGGTTCAGTGTGGGGCATGCAGGGCAGGGAGAGAGGAGAAAGGAGGAGAGGGGAGGCTCGGGCTAGGTTGGGGGAGCCTCGGGTAGGGTTTGTTGAGGGTTGGGGTAGAGAGAGAGGGGGTAGATGAGGTGTGGGACCAGGGAGAGGGGTAGCTAGGTGGGCCTGCTAGGTGAGAGAGGGGTGAGGCCAAGAGGGAGGGGTGGTATGGTATCTAGGGTTAGCTAGAGAGAGAGGCTAGATGGAGGGTGGTAAAGAGAGGAGAGATGAGTGTATGGTTTAGGTTTAGAGAGAGAGATAGATGGAGTGGTTCTTTTGACAAGACCAAGCTAGAACAAGTCAAGCTCAACAAGATCTAGACAAGAAAAGAGAGGGTGAGATAAAAAAGGTGGTGAGGGGATGGATGGAGGTAGATGTAGGTTTTAGGGTTAGATGCTTTCATGCATCAAGCAAGATCAAGCATAAGAGGGTAGAGAGAGATATGGGGAAAAGATCCACTCAAAATTCAAATAAAATCCAAAGGACAAGCAAAAGGTGGTACTTGCATGGCCCATGCAAAGTATTTAATACCATGTTTATTCTTGTGAAAACAATTATATCACGTGGCATTAATCTTAGGCATTACCACAAGTGGAATAAATCCAGGCAAAGAATTTAAAAGAAAGTCCCAAGTGGAATAGATGGAGATGATCATATTTGAGTAAAATTGGGACTTTCTAGTGTGTATATACCACTAGATGCTTAATTGTCCCCAAAATATCCCAACATGAGCATAAACCCATAATAATCCATATGTAAGCTAGGAAAAAGGGTTCCACTCACAAGGCATGCAAAGGTGGCCATGTGGCTCTCATATCAATAATGTGAAAACAACATGATGCTAAGATGAGAGCATGTGGAACAATAGAATTGGATCCATCCCAACCCACATGAGCTAGAGGTAAAACCCAATAAGTGCCAAGCTCATATTTAGTTGGATGGTGGAATTATAAGGTGGTGAAAGAAAAGGTGGTGGAGTGGAATAAAAGATATGACCCCAACTCAACTTGGGCATTAAACAATATATCAAGAACCAAATACAATATCAAGAGGCAAATACAATTTACAATGCATATGAGGGAAGAACCAAAACAAAAAGGGTTTTATATGATGCTCAAATGCAAGGTGGCATGATGACATGAGCATGATATATTTATGATGCAACAATTATATATATGAAGTAGCCATTATCTTACTAGGCCAAGTAGCATTACAATTGTTAGACAATTGGGATGCTACAACTCTCCCCCACTAAACAGGAATCTCGCCCCGAGATTCTAGGAAGAAGAAGAAAACACAAAGAGGGTAGGATACTTGGCACGAAGATCATCTTCACGTTCCCAAGTGGCTTCATCGACGGAATGGTGCGACCACTGCACCTTGCAAAACTTGCTAGACTTGATGCGAGTCTTGCGTTTTGCTTGAGAAACAACGGTTAGAAGAGTTGAAGGATTGTCGTGAGACAAGAAGGATAGGATGGACATAGCTCCGGTTTTCTCAAGGAACATGATAAAAGAAAAGGACCACTTGTGAAAGAAAAGGAAAAGATGATGTATCATGAATAAAGGAAGACACACCGTTAAGATTAAAGATTTACCGATACTAGAGAGGATGGATCTTTGTCTCGCCAGAAGAAAGAGCTAGATTGGAGAGGTTTTGAACCACTATGACAATAGCATCGTATCTTCTCTCGGATTGAGAAATGAAGTTCGGAAACAATATTGTCTTCAAACAATAGAGTCCCTTGATATCAACAGAAAGATTTAGATAGACATCGTCGGATTAGATTCTTGTTGCGCCGGTAAGAACCCAAAGGATCACGCAATTGAGGTACGCGGATATAACTTCCAGAGACGGATGTGAAGCCAGATCATGGTGGAATCCCGAGAAGCAAAGAATATGGAGGATCTGGAGTTTATTGTAGAGATACTTATTGCTTTCTTTAGCCTTGAGGCTAACGCAATAGATTTGCGGCTGATGGCATCAACCATAATTGGCTTTACCACAGAAAAAGAATTGATGAAACAAAGAGAGAGATAGTTTCCTTTCATCTTGTTTGGGGATGTCGAGCATCGGTAGAATGACGAGGACAGAAAAGAGTTTGCGTTTGTTCCACCAGATAACTGAAGATTTTGCTCCATCTAGAATAGACAGACCACCAACAAGAGATTATTGATTACTTTCCTCGAGAGAGCACTCCGGAAAAACAAAGATGGAAGTAAAAGTATCGAGAGATAAAGGCCACTTCTAACTTCCGTGGAATGAGTGAAATCACATTAATTCACCAATTCAATGTACAAGAGCAAATGATAAGAGTAGTGGTATGGTAGCTACTCCATCCCGCACTCAAAGCATTACTCCGCACATGAATAAGAAAACCATGCAACCCAACTACCGAAACAGACTGAAGATCTTGACAAGGATAACTCATGGAACTTCGTTAGAAAACAAGGATAGATGCAAACGATTCGCCGGATTCATAGATAGATAAAGATGATGATGTTGTCGTCATGTCTGAAGTACCAAGCCACCGGAAAGATATGAAGGAAGATTACGGAGAACAACTGCAAGATTCAACAGCTACAGAAAAGATAGCACCAACTTGAACGGAAGGAAAACAAGATCTGGAAGGTCTTCATGTCCTCCGGTGGATTGAGCATAAACGATAGAGCGAGAGGGTTTCAAGAGATTACTTAACGAGGTAGAGGTGAAAAGAACTCCATGTTCTTCTTGAAATGATTGAGAGAGCTTTAGCAGTTTGGAGGCAATCTTCGGCGGAACGACGATGATAACTTGCCAACAAGAAAAACTCCGGGTTTGATTAAAGATGGAAGATGGAATTAACAATGAACTTGCTGATTCCAGAATTGAAGCGATTTATTTAGCAGAAGGACGTGGCCGAGATAGGTGACTTCAAAAAGTCAGAATTCTCACTTTGAGACTTTGCACACAGGCAGTGTTAACAAAGCTTGATAGAAAGAGACACAGATTACCTTCCATGTCCTTCCATTGATATCGAATAGGCAAGCATATTATCAACATATACCACCATGGATTAACAAGATATTCCCGGAATACCAAGTTCAAAAGGCGAGAGAAACGAACAAATGCTCGAACACTTCCTGAGCTCAACGCTCTTAGAAAGATCAATATTGGAGCACGGGTTCGTGTTGAAGAAGATGCACTGGAAGAATAGATTATCTGGTCCTTCGGAAGAAAAAGAGATGTCACCTGATTCACATTGTTGATCGGATCACCGGTTACAAAGATAAAGAGATCTTGGATAAAGAAACGATGATAGCTCATACCTCAAGCAAAACTACCAGAGACGAAAAGATGCAACTCCCTCGTCTCAAAGAGAATTTTGCAGATATGGAATTCAAAAAGATGTGCAGCATGATGGACAGATGATAGACCGCCGTAGTGCTTTAAGAAACTCCGGATTGCCAAAGATGCTTGAACATGCATAGATATGATCACGGTGTACTCAAAATCACAGGAGATAACCGTCACCATTTGGAGGATTGAGTGATACCATTTTCCATATTCCAATCGATACTTATCATGTGGGAATATAGCTATGCCGAGAACCAAATTACAATCACCAGCATCGGATCGACACCTGTTATGTAATTAGCCCAAGAGAATTGATGATGAAGTAAAACTCCAAGATTAAGCGCCGGTGACAAAAGAATGAGTTAGCATGAACATGCCGATAAAAGGAAGATAGGTAATGTTTCACACACGACTGGAAAGGAGTGTGGAAGCACAGATGTATCAAAGAAAATTTTTCCGCATTTTCGGCATTAGAATACCAATAGATGCGCAAAATCACTTATCATGTAGCGATTAGCAACAGATGCTTACACAGAATGTGGAGTTGCTAGAAGGAAGAACACCCTTAAGAAGATGGCACCGGTTAACAAGGAGTCAGATAGATCGCGCCGGTTTGCAAAAGCCTGTCAGTATGGAATGTACCAACAGTTGATAACCAAAGGCAGATGGTGATAACAAATTGGATGCAACAGATAGACAAGGAATTACACACACACACACACAACCTATGGTACTACGGAAACCCAGAACACGTGAATCCTAGTTTGAATTTTAAGAAGAGGATTGAAAACGTTACACTTTCTTACCAGAAAAGGGTGGGTGGGCGGGTAAGAAGAAAAGTGGAAGCAGTCCTACTCTCGCTTTTTGTTTTTCCCTAGTATACATAACTACCAAAAATATTTGCTAGACAGACAACGACCATTTGGCTGAGACCCTGAAGGGCGGGATGGCTCTGATACCAATTGTAACTACCTCGGTGAATTACGCTCCTAGTTACAAGCCTGGATGAGCAGAAATGGTTGAAATAGTACGGTGGGGCCCAAATGCTACTCACAGGTAGACCTTTCGGCCGTCCCAACCATTTCTAAACATCGGGACAAGAACGGGCGGCGTAATCGGCAGGCGAAGGGATCAACTACATACACAAATGAGTATGTATGCAAGCCACCATACAACAGTACATCAGAGCCATTCCATCTAAAAGAAAGGAAATATAGCAACGCCATACGGCAAGATCCAAATATCCTAGATAGATATAATAGTTTAGGATATCTCCTCATACATCAAACATCAGAGTATCAAGCGGAAGCGAAAGACAGAAGCAAATCGGCATAAGATGCCCCATAAATAAGCACATCCCGCCCACAGATCTCACGGATCCCCGTTCCCGGAATCTCTACACCGAATGATCGTTGCCCACATCGTCCGTCTCTTCCACCCAGTATCCATCTTGCGAGTTTACCTGTTCATCTGAATCAAACAATTTATCGTGTGAGACCCTAGGGGTACTCAGCAAGTCTTTATGCCACTAAACGGGACACAACCTGGGGTGACGCAATTGCAGCAAAAGATAAACCCTAACAATTCTATAGATACTCGCTAACCATCCGCCTAACCAGAGATAGACGGATGTCCGTGAAATAATAACAACAGTTATAACAGTTATAACGGTAATATTAACAGATCCATCCTCCTCCGCGCTTACCGACGAGGAAGCGGACGAACAACCCCCCCATCCGTTGGCAGTTTTATTAGCCATTCCATGAGTGTTGCACTATTTACTAGTCAGGTACTTAGTCAAATTAAAAGCGGTACTTTAGTTATTCTTGTCTATGATCGAGAAACTGTGCTCCAAGTCGTCCATAACCGCGGACACGGCTTTCAGAAAGTTTTACCCTGCAGGGGTGCACAAATAGCAACACACACTCGATCAACCTCGGAAAAACCAAATCAAAACCCAACGAGGCAGTCACGACAAAGCGATCACAGGATTCAGAAATATTTCAGGGGGCCACCCCATTAAGCTACCCGCGACGAAGTTGGCCGACTCCGAGACGGACTCAAGGTTTGCGCCAATGGCTGTGAACGACTGGGAACCCGAAAATGTGACTGGGCTTGTCGATACCGCGAAAACACGCCGCTTTCCTAAACAGTACAGTGTGCAGTACCTCGCACAATTTAAATAAAGCAGTAAAGCATGGCATAAGTACATGATAGTAAATAAAACCTCAAACTAGTTTGTGGCCCCAAGAAATAAGAATGAATCAAGCTCTGGCTCAGGGGGGTTCATAAGCCTCCCGGATGTGGATAGCCCGAATATTCAAGGAACAGGAATCAAGTACTCGGGGTCCTACGGGACACAAGTGAGCCTGAAAAACCAAATAGCAAATATGGCTCACCGATGCCACTTTCATTAGTTATCCCATTACTACTCAGGTTAAGTTGTTTAGGTACCTCGTTATCCAGCAGACACTCACATACCCTACACATGCTGTTCTACGACTCGCATGGCTCAAACAACTCCTGTAGTAATGGCTCATGGGATGGAGGAACAAGCTTCGGTGGGGTTTAAAAGTAAAGGCTATGCAATACTTGGGGTTCAAATTAATGCAATCGCGACTCAATGATGCAAGAATAAGATAGAGGCAGTAGGTACTATATGTATGCAAGCATGTGGTAGTGCTTGCCTGGCAGCTCAGTTGAAGCGAGAGAAGGATCTGGGTAGTGTTCCTGGGTTTCTTGATATATCCCCTGCTCAGCGTCTATTCGAAGAAGAACCAAACAAACAAGGGCCAACATAAATAAAGTGCACAAGCATATGAATAAAATGCGACAAGCAAACAATCATGCCATGATGAATGATGCACAATTTGCATGGCAATAAAGTAGCATGGCATGGTTGAGGTGTGGAATACAAGAATAAATCATTTTATTGAGTTTTGGTCCCATTTTATCCTCATATTAGTTGCTGTATACTTTATATTTATATGATGCATGCTGCAAAACAGATAATGGAATGCATAAACAGAAAGGTCTCGTCGAGCTAATCATTTTAGACATATCATTTGTTAAATTTGGAGTTATAAAACAAAAGTTATTAATTAATTAAGGAAAAAGGGCATTTTAATGTAATTTTAATCAACTTGGAAAATAAAGTGTCCAAAATATATTTTGAATGGAAGATTTGAATTCCTCACATTTTCCTGATTTCAAAACATATATTACATGTTTAATTTGGGTTTATATTTTAAAAGTTATTTGAAAACAGATTTGAAATTTGAATTTAATTTAATTTGGAAAAGTTTGAATTAAACAGAGAAACAGAAAGTCTTTTGGTACCCAGCCCAGTTCTAGCCACAGTCAGTGACAAGTGGGCCATCTGCTGACTCAGCAGCACAGCGCGCAGAAAAAGGTTTTTACACCGCGGGTCGAGCTAGCCTCAGCGACTGACGGGTGGGGCCACAGCATTTCCAGGGCCACACGCGGGCGCGCCAGCGGGGACGCGACACGTGGGGGATCCAGAGTACTGCGGGTTGAGGCTGGAGAAACAGAAGGGCCTAACTGCAAAGCGGTACTACGGCTGACAGGTGGGCTCAGGCGGACCGCGGGTTGAGCATCAAAAAGGCGCAGGGGGGTATGCGCAAAAGGGCGCCCGATGCACTGTTTCTCTTCTCTGAATTACTGACGACAGATCGATGCTCGTCTAACGCGGGCGCGGCGCGCGGGATTCGATCCGGGGACCTGGCGTACACGCGCGGAGGCGGCAGCCAGTGCGGTGGGGTGGGGGTTGTTGATAGAGAGCAGATCGGTGGCTAGGTGAGGCTCTTCGCGGCACGGAGAACGTGCAGACACGCGAGCGGCAGCGCACGCTGGGCGTTCGACGAAACGAACGGCGCAAACGGGAAGCGACGCTGGACAGGGACTTGTCTAGGGTGGTCAGAGGCTCACCGAGGGGCTGTTGGAGGCGGTGGTTCGGGCAGGGGTGCAGACGATCGGCGGTGAGGCAGAGGCCGGCGGAGCTAGGGTTTCGCGTCGGAGCGGTGTCGGCCTGGTGGCTCTGGTCCTCCTCCTCCTCGACGGCGCGTACGGAGCGGATGCAGAGGACCTCCTCGTCCTCCTCGATCACCTCCACGTCGCGCTTGTCGTCTGGATCGAAGCAGCGCCGGTGGAGTAGACGGTGGCCGGCGTTGGGGGTAGACGGTGGTGGAGAGGAAGGAGAGAAGAGGGCGAGGTCCTGGGCAGATCTGGGAGAGGCAGAGGGGTTGTGGGGCGGGGGCAAGGCAGAGAGGGAGAAGGAGATGCCGTGGGGAGGTGGTGGAGGAAAAAGGTGGTTCGGGTGCCACCTTTCCCTCTCCTCTTCACGTGCTCGGGTCGGGCAGGGCAGGGCAGGTAGGCAGCTGGCAGGTGGGGCAAGGTGAGGCCAGGGAGTGGTTCGGTGTGGGGCATGCAGGGCAGGGAGAGAGGAGAAAGGAGGAGAGGGGAGGCTCGGGCTAGGTTGGGGGAGCCTCGGGTAGGGTTTGTTGAGGGTTGGGGTAGAGAGAGAGGGGGTAGATGAGGTGTGGGACCAGGGAGAGGGGTAGCCAGGTGGGCCTGCTAGGTGAGAGAGGGGTGAGGCCGAGAGGGAGGGGTGGTATGGTATCTAGGGTTAGCTAGAGAGAGAGGCTAGATGGAGGGTGGTAAAGAGAAGAGAGATGAGTGTATGGTTTAGGTTTAGAGAGAGAGATAGATGGAGTGGTTCTTTTGACAAGACCAAGCTAGAACAAGTCAAGCTCAACAAGATCTAGACAAGAAAAGAGAGGGTGAGATAAAAAAGGTGGTGAGGGGATGGATGGAGGTAGATGTAGGTTTTAGGGTTAGATGCTTTCATGCATCAAGCAAGATCAAGCATAAGAGGGTAGAGAGAGATATGGGGAAAAGATCCACTCAAAATTCAAATAAAATCCAAAGGACAAGCAAAAGGTGGTACTTGCATGGCCCATGCAAAGTATTTAATACCATGTTTATTCTTGTGAAAACAATTATATCACGTGGCATTAATCTTAGGCATTACCACAAGTGGAATAAATCCAGGCAAAGAATTTAAAAGAAAGTCCCAAGTGGAATAGATGGAGATGATCATATTTGAGTAAAATTGGGACTTTCTAGTGTGTATATACCACTAGATGCTTAATTGTCCCCAAAATATCCCAACATGAGCATAAACCCATAATAATCCATATGTAAGCTAGGAAAAAGGGTTCCACTCACAAGGCATGCAAAGGTGGCCATGTGGCTCTCATATCAATAATGTGAAAACAACATGATGCTAAGATGAGAGCATGTGGAACAATAGAATTGGATCCATCCCAACCCACATGAGCTAGAGGTAAAACCCAATAAGTGCCAAGCTCATATTTAGTTGGACGGTGGAATTATAAGGTGGTGAAAGAAAAGGTGTTGGAGTGGAATAAAAGATATGCCCCCAACTCAACTTGGGCATTAAACAATATATCAAGAACCAAATACAATATCAAGAGGCAAATACAATTTACAATGCATATGAGGGAAGAACCAAAACAAAAAGGGTTTTATATGATGCTCAAATGCAAGGTGGCATGATGACATGAGCATGATATATTTATGATGCAACAATTATATATATGAAGTAGCCATTATCTTACTAGGCCAAGTAGCATTACAATTGTTAGACAATTGGGATGCTACACATCATAAACACAAAGATATAATAATAACCACTTTTATTATTGCCTCTTGGGCATATCTCCAACAGTCTCCCACTTGCACTAGATCAATAATCTAGATTACATGGTAATATACCTAACACCCATGGCGTTCTGGTGTTGGTCATGCTTTGCTCTAGGGATAGGTTTAGTCAATAGATCTGCCACATTCAGATCAGTGTGTACTTTGCAAATCTTTATGTCACCATCTCGGACATACTCGCGAATAGCATGGAAACGTAGCTTGATGTGCTTCATCTTGCTATGTGACCTTGGCTCCTGTGCATTAGCTATGGCACCTGTGTTGTCACGGTAGATGGCCATCGAGTCCAACGCACTAGGAACCACGCCAAGTTCAGTAATGAACTCCTTCATCCATATGGCTTCTTGTGCAGCCTCCGAAGCATCTATGTATTCCGATTCAGTTGAAGATTTCGCCACAACGCTTTGCTTGGCACTCCTCCAGCTCACTGCAGCACCATTCAAAATAAATACGTATCCAGACTGTGACTTCGAGTCATCTGGATCAGTGTTCCAACTAGCATCAGTGTAATGGTTTACAACAAGCTGTTCATCACCTCCATAAGAAAGAACCATATCCTTAGTCCTATTTAGGTAATTTAGGATATTCTTGACCGCTGTCCAGTGCTCCATTCCAGGATCACTTTGATATCTGCTAGTCAAACTAACAGCATGTGCTATATCCGGTCTTGTACACACCATGGCATACATGATAGAACCTATGGCCGAGGCATAGGGAATATTATTCATCTTATCTCTATCTTCTGCCGTAGCCGGACTTTGAGTCTTACTCAAGGTCTTACCTGACAACATGGGCACGAACCCCTTCTTGCTCTCTTCCATTCTAAACTTCTTTAGAACTTTGTCTAAGTATGTACTTTGTGAAAGCGCTATTAGGCGTCTTGATCTATCTCTATAAATCTTGATGCCTAGAATATATGCCGCTTCGCCAAGATCCTTCATTGAAAAACTATTATTCAAATAGGTTTTGACGCTATTAAGAAGTTCTATATCATTCCCAATCAACAATATGTCATCTACATATAGTACTAGGAATGCCACAGAGCTCCCACTCACTTTCTTGTAAATACAAGCTTCTCCATAAGTTTGTATAAATCCAAAGTTTTTTATTACTTTATCAAAACGTTGATTCCAACTCCGGGATGCTTGCTTCAGTCCATAAATGGAGCGCTGAAGTTTGCATACCTTGTCAGCATCTTTAGGATCGACAAAACCCTTGGGTTGTACCATATACAACTCTTCCTCAATGTCACCATTAAGGAACGCCGTTTTGACATCCATCTGCCAAATCTCATAATCAAAATATGCAGCTATTGCTAACAAAATACTTACAGACTTTAGCTTCGCTACTGGTGAGAAAGTCTCATCGTAGTCAACTCCTTGAATTTGTCGGAACCCTTTCGCGACAAGTCGAGCTTTATAGACGGTCACGTTACCATCAGCATCTGTTTTTTTTTTTGAAAATCCATTTGTTCTCGACAGCCTTACGGCCATCCGGTAAGTCCACCAAAGTCCATACTTGGTTTTCGTACATGGATCCCATTTTGGATTTCATGGCTTCTAGCCATTTGTCGGAATCTGGGCTCATCAATGTTGTCCACCAACATGACGTTCAAAGCATAGTCATACCAATCAGGAGTGGCACGAACCCTTGTTGACCTGCGATGTTCAATAGCAACTTCGTTCAAAGTTTCATGATCACCATCATGAGCTTCCTCTCCAATTGGTGCAGGCGACACAAAAACATCTTTCGGTCCTGCGCTACTCCCAACTCCGAGAGAAGGTTCAATAACCTCGTCGAGTTCTACTTTCCTTCTAGTCACTTCCTTCGAGAGAAACTCCTTCTCAAGAAAGGATCCATTCTTTGCAATGAAAACTTTACCTTCGGATCTATGATAGAAGGTATACCCAATTGTTTCTTTAGGGTATCCTATGAAGATGCATTTCTTCGCTTTGGGTTCAAGCTTATCAGGTTGTAACTTCTTTACATACGCTTCGCAACCCCAAACTTTAAGGAACGACAACTTAGGTTTCTTTCCAAACCACAATTCATACGGTGTCGTTTCAACGGATTTAGATGGTGCCCTATTTAAAGTGAATGCGACTGTCTCTAATGCATAGCCCCAAAACGATAGCGGTAAATCTGTAAGAGACATCATAGACCGAACCATATCTAAGAGAGTTCAATTACGACGTTCGGACACACCATTACGCTGTGGCGTTCCCGGCGGTGCCAACTGCGAAAGTATCCCACATTTCTTTAAATGCATGCCAAACTCATAACTTAGATATTCACCTCCGCGGTCAGAATGCAGAAACTTAATCTTCTTGCTACGATGATTTTCCACTTCACTTTGAAATTCCTTAAACTTCTCAAAAGTTTCGGACTTATGTTTCATAAAGTAGACATACCCATATCTACTTAAGTCATCCGTGAAAGTGAGAACATAACGATATCCACCATGCGACGCTACACTCATTGGACCGCACACATAGGTATGTATTATTTCCAATAAGTCTATAGCTCGCTCCATTATTCCAGAGAATGGAGTCTTAGTCATTTTTCCCATTAGGCATGCTTCGCATCTTTCAAGTGATTCAAAATCAAGTGATTCAAGAAGTCCATCAGAATGGAGTTTCTTCATACGCTTCAGTCCAATGTGACCAAGACGACAGTGCCACATGTATGTAGAATTATCATTCAATTTTGTTCGTTTAGCATCTATGTTGTGAACATGTGTATCACTACTATCGAGATTTAGTAAGAATAAACCATTCATCTCAGGTGCATTACCATAAAAGATATTACTCATATAAATCGAACAACCTTTATTCTCGGACTTAAAAGAGTAACCGTCCCGCAATAAACAAGATCCAGATATAATGTTCATGCTTAACGCAGGCACCAAATAACAATTATTTAAATTTAAAACTAATCCCGAAGGTAGATGTAGAGGGAGCATGGCGACGGCGATCACATCAACCTTGGAGCCATTTCCAACGCGCATCGTCACCTCGTCTCTCGCCAGTCTTCGTTTATTCCGCAGCTCCTGTTTCGAGTTACAAATATGAGCAACCGAACCAGTATTAAATACCCAGGCACTACTACGATTACTAGTAAGATACACATCAATAACATGTATATCGAATATACCTTTCTTCTTGATATTGCCGTTCTTCAGATCTGCTAGGTACTTGGGGCAGTTACGCTTCCAGTGACCAGCACCCTTGCAGTAGAAGCACTCAGTTTCAGGCTTAGGACCGACCTTGGGCTTCTTAGCAGGTGCGGCAGCTTTCTTGCCGTCCTTATTGAAGTTGCCCTTGTTCTTAGGCTTGACCTGTTTCTTGAAATTGGTGGTCTTATTGACCATCAACACTTGGTGCTCCTTCTTGATCTCTACCTCAGCAGTTTTCAGCATGGACGATAGTTCAGGCAACGTCTTGTTCATGCAGTGCATATTGTAGTTCATCACAAAGTTCTTATAACTTGGTGGCAGTAATTGGAGGACACGGTGAATCCCTAACTCATTAGGAATCGTTATCCCCAACTCTTGGAGCTTGTTTGCGTGCCCAGACATGGTGAGCACGTGCTCGCTAACGGAGCTACCCTCTTCCATCTTGCAGGTAAAGAACTTTTCGGAGGCCTCATAGCTCTCCACGGCCGCGTCAGTCTTAAAAATGATCTTGAGCTCCTTAATGATCTCGAATGGGTCGTGGTGCTCAAAGCGCTTCTAATGCTCCGTTTCTAAACCGTACAGGATGGCACACTGAACTGTGGAGTAATGATTCTTTCGAGTGGCGTAAACATTCTTTATGTCATCGGTGGCATCTTCTGCAGGTGGGTCACCTAGCGGTGCTTCGAGCACATAGGTCAACTGACCAGCCCTGAGGATAATCTTCAGCCCACGGAGCCAGTCCGTGAAGTTGCTTCCATTGTTCTTAAGCTTTTCTTTCTCTAGGAACGCATTGAAATTGATGGAGAGGTTCGCCATAATCTACAACAAATTTGCAAGTAGTTTAGACTAAGTTTATGATAAATTGAGTTCAATTTTAATTCTTAAATTAACTTAGGTGAACTCCCACTCAAAACAACATCCCTCACATTGTCTTAGTGATTACACGAACCGAGTTCACTACACCAAGTCCGATCTTCACGAGAGAAGATGTAGTTTCATCGGCGAACAATCTTTATGTTCATAATATCATTTATATGACTCATGCTCTACCTTTCGGTATTCTGTGTTCTGAGACCATGTCTGTACATGCTAGGCTCGTCAAGGTTAACCTTAGTTTCCGCATGTGCAAATCTGGCTTGCACCCGTTGTATGCACACGTAGAATTTATCACATTCGATCATCACGAGATGCTTCAAAACGACGAGTCTTAGCAACGGTGCCAACTAAGGAAGAACACTTTATTACTTGATATTTAGTGAGAGGGATCATCTTATAATGCTACCATCGCGAACTAAGCAATATAAGATGCATAAAGGATTAACATCACATGCAATTCATAATTAGTGTGATATGATATGACCCTTTCTTCTTATGCCTTTGATCTCCATCTCCAAAGCACGGACATGATCTCCATCATCACCAGCATTGCGTCAAGGTCAGTGGTGCCGCTTCATGGTTGTCCATCATCACTAGCAACTATTACAACTACTTGGAATAAAGTTATTACAATTTGAATAGACACGCAGGTCTTAAAGACAACCATTAGGCTCCTGCCGGTTGCGATATTACAATAAGGATCATTGCATACATCAAATATAATCACAATCACATGATGGCCATATCACATCACAAAACCCCTGCAAAAACAAGTTAGACGCCTCTAATTTTCTTCGCAACTTTTACGTGGTTTGGGGCTTTCGAATAAGAAAGGATCTTACCTACGAAACTGAACCACAACGTTGATACAAGTTCTATCAGGTGCAAAGTGTAGATTGGATCTATACTATGGTGGGAGAGACAGACACCCGCAAAGCCACTTGGGCAAAGCAAGTTACACGTCAAGCGTAGAGCAAGTCTCATGTGCGATGACATGTAAGGTTAGCCCGAGCCGCTTCATCCCACCATACCGCAAGATGCAAAGTACACAAAGCAAAAGACGACACGAGCACCAACACCCACAAAACCATTGTGTTCTACTAGTGCAACAGATCTACGAATAGACAAGGCTCTGATACCACTGATGGGTTCGTAGCATGGAAAACAAAAATTTTCTACCGCAAGAACGAACAAAACCCAGATCTAATCTAGATAAAAGCCAAGATCTAATCTATTAGACATGTGCAACGAGATAGATCTGTACTAACCCTCGTAGATCCGAAAGCGTTACGAGATTGGATCTCGGGGTTGATGTAGTCGATCACTTGCCGATCTCAAGATCGTGTGGACGATCCTTCCGGCGCCGCATTCTGGTAGCGCTTCCGCAGTCGGTCACACGTGCGGAGTCGAAGCAGACCTTCCTCTCCCCGTTCCAGCGAGCAGCGGAGGTAGTAGATCTTCTCCACGGAATCCCAGCAGCACGACGGCGTGGTGGTGGTGGTGGAGTAGAGAATTCTGCAGGGCTTCGCCTAAGCCAGAGCAGATGGAAGGAGGGGGAGAGAGGCGGCTAGGGTTTTGAGTGGGAAGGGGCAAGGGGGGGTGGCGCCTCCACCCCTCTATATATAGAGGGAGGGGTGCGGCCTAGGGTTCCCACCCCTAGGGCCACCCCTTAGGGCCGGCGCACCAAGGAGGGTTAGGGGGAGAGTCCCTCCCCCATGTTTCCTTTACTTATCCCTTAATTTTCCCTTATCTTATCTTGGTTTTCAAATAAACTCCAAAATATCTTCTAGAACCTTCCGGAACATTCCGAAACTTTCTAGAATCCCCATACAAACACTCAGGAACATTTCCTAACTTAGAAAATGATCCCCATTATATGAATCTTATTCTCCGTATAATTCCGGATCTCCTCGTGATGTCCCGGATCCAATCCGAGACTCTGAACAACATGCGGTTTCCAACGCACATTCCATATCTACTTAAAACAACTTCGAACCATAAGTGTGTCACCCTACGGTTCGTGAACATGCAGACATGATGGAGACACCTCTCCAATCAATAACCATCAGCGGGTTTTGGAGATCCATAACGGCTCCCAAATACTCAACGATTACTTCGTGATCGATAGAACCATTTAACATACGAAACCAATTCCCTTTGTCATGCGATATCCTACTTATCCGAGGTTTGATCGTCGGTATCTCCATACCTAGTTCTACCTCGTTACTGATAAGTACTCTTTACTCGTTCCATGTTATGTCATCCCTTGTGACCTAGTCACATGCTTGCAAGCTAACTAGATGACATTCCACCGAGAGGGCCCAGAGCATATCTATCCGTCATATGGATGGACAAATCCCAATCTTGGTCCATGCGCTTCAACACATACTTTCAGAATACCCAATGACACCTTTATAACCACCCAGTTACGAAGTGGTGTTTGATGTCATCAAAGTACCCATCCGGTGATGGTGATTAACATAACCTCATGGTCGAAGGATTAGTTTACTATGCATTTGAAAGCTTAGAGCAATACGAACTAAATGACTTGATCTTATGCTACGCTTACTATGGGTGTGTGTCCATCACATCATTCTCCTAATGATATAACCTTGTTATTAATGACATCCAATCTCCATGATCAGGAAACCATGATCATCAATTAACCAACAAGCTAGTTCAACAAGAGGCTTACTAGGGACTCTTTTATGTTTACAAAACACACATGTATTAGTGTTTCCTTATAATACAATTATAGCATGGGATGCAAACATTCATCATAAACACAAAGATATAATAATAACCACTTTTATTATTGCCTCTTGGGCATATCTCCAACAGTCCCTACTCCTGCTTGTCTGCTCTTGGAATTAACGAAGGAATCGAAGATTACAAGGGCGCGCAGATGCAATCTGGCGAGAGTTGTGGAAACTAGGGTTGCGTGTGTCCTCCTCGCCGCCCCCTCCTAGCCTTTATATAGATAGGCTAGGTCTCGGGTAGCAGGGCGAGTCGGTTACAAATTAGGGTTTTCCCTTTAAACTTTCTATCTTTAGCTTCTTCTTGTCTCACAAGCAATCGAGAATCCGTGGGCCAATCGAGTTCTCCATTTGAGCCTTGGCAACATCGTGGGCTTCTGCCGTATCTGGACCGTATATACCAAACTCGAGTACCTGTAGGGTATACCCATGTCAGTAGCCCCCGAGTGTCCAGTGGAATCACAGATTTGACTGGGGACTTTATGAAGCCTTTCGAGTGCATGATTGAGTATTTTTCGAGTGTTCAGTTCATGTAATAGGGATTGTTGATATGCGTGCCTGATTTAGCCGATGTATTAGTATCAGTTAAATGCCTTCGGGCAAAACAGCGCAATCTACTCAAACTCAAGTCCCCGGACTCGAATTCGGAAAAGTGCTGGCGTAATTCCACTCAGGCCGCGGAGGTCTTACATGAGTCGAATTCTAGTGTATGGGTGTGAGCACTCAACGCGTCCGTCAAGGCATGTTCATCGTACTTGCAGGAACATATATGTTTCTGGTAGTACATAGCAGATGTGTTGCCAGGCCTTATTCAGGTCTTATCTTCATGTTGTAAGCACGCCATCCGAGTTTTGTCATCGCGGAGATGATTCGGGTAACCCAGGAGACGCAGTCTCTTTGTATGGATAGTATGAGGCGGAATCGCCATAGCATTCGAGTGTGGATGTTATCAACAGATAGTACGATGTACAAATAATCATAGGGTGCGTGACCAGCGCTCCCTATGGGAGTAGCCCCCGAGTGCCTGGTTGAGTCGAAGACTTAGGCAGGGACTAAAGAACTTTTGCGACAACTGTCGTCTTTTGTTGCTTGTTTCAGTCGAATTTGCTTCCGGTGCTCCCTATGGGAGTAACCCATGATCCATAATCGAATCGTAGATTCGAGTGGTGGGTATGCCTTTAATGTTCATATTCTTACATAAAAATGAATCATAGGGTGCGCGACCAGCGCTCCCTATGGGAGTAGCCCCCGAGTGCTTGGTGGAGTCGAAGACTCAAGCAAGGACTTAAAGTAGTCGAATTCTTCTAATGCTCAACTTGATGACATCATTGCTGACGATGTGATGACCTCAGTTGCCCGTGTGAGCAGCTTTGACGGGACGTGACGAGCGGTAGGTCCCACTTTCTGACTTTGATTTGACTGGCATGCGCAATCTTTTGTTTTAACTGCGTCTCCTCGATTTCCATGCGTAATGGAGATAGTGGGGGACGGTTCCTGTTTTGGCTTCACCACGTGTCGATGGCGATGTGCGCCACGCGTCCAGTAGGGTTTCTGCTGGCTGTTGGATGACATCCGCTAGTAGGTTAAGTAGCAGCGCAGCTGCGGTAATTTTTCCAATTTGCCTTTCTCTGCTCGTGCCTCCATCGCCATTGCTGCTGCTCTCTGCTTCCTTGCGCATTTTTCTGTCGCGGCACTGGATCAGCTCCGTGTCTTCCCCAGTTACTTCCTCCGTTCTCACCGCCATCACAAGATGGGCAAGAAGAAGGGAGGCGCCACCGCTGAGTCTGCCGCCGCCAAGAAGAAGGGCGGCTCTGCCACCGTGGGCACCAGCGCCGCTGGCGCTGGGAAGAAGAAGGGCGCGGGTACCCGCGTCACCAATGGTGCATGGCGCGCATCCATCATCAAGTCCTCCGAGCTTCATCTCCTGCGTCAAGATGGAGTTGTTTCCCCAATGGAGGATGACTCGAGAGTGCCTCGCGTGGAGGTAACTCCTTGCCCTCCTGCTGGTTTTCGGGTGATGTTCCTTGTGTTCATCATCCGAGGTCTTTCTCTGCCCCTGTATCCTTTCTTCAGGGGCCTCCTTTGCTTCTATGGGCTCCAGCTGCATCAGTTGTCCCCAAACTTTATTCTCCACATCTCCTGATTCATTACCCTTTGCGAGTGCTGGCTCAGAGTCGAGCCACACTTTGGCCTCTTTAAGAGGATTTTTAAGCTGAAGCGTCAGTCAGCGTCTGGTTCTGTAGTCTACGACGTAGGTGGTTGCGGAATCCATGTTGACTCCTCCACCACTTATCTCGATATCAAACTCATGGCGTCCGTCCAAGGGTGGAGAGACAAGTGGTTCTACATCCATGACCAGAAGGCCGACGGAGAGCACTACGGACTCGCGCCCTTTGATCCCGCGACACCGTGCAAGAGGAGGCGTTCCTGGAAGAACATAGTGATGCCTAGCAAGTCTGAGGAGACAGAAGTGTTGTACAAGCGCGTCTGCGACCTCGAGAGTCGCATGGGTAAAGAAGAGGGAGGCGCTGCTCTTATTCGCACATGGTTGCGCCGTCGTATCCAGCCTCTACAGGCTAGAGTTCACCCCATGTTCCAATAGGCTAGTGCGAACGATGCCACTAGTGTATCTGCCGATGGCTTTTCTGCGGGTGAAGTAGATAAGAGGCTGCGACTGGTGACGAAGTATACCGCCAAGGAGGTTCTCCCAGGCGAACCATTCATGCCTCCCTTCGACGCCTCTAACCCTCCTCCTGAGGTAGAATTTTGCTGGGAAGTAGCTTGCTTTGTCAATTGCCGTTTAGTTCTTGTGTAATGAATTATCCTCTGAATGCAGGATTGGAAGGTGTCTCCCAATCTGCCCCCTCTTCCCGAAGGAGTTATTCCTCGCAAAGTGGATGAAGAGAACGAGTCGGAATCGACCGTCCCACTTGAAGAGGAGGAGGGAGCCCCCGAGTCCAGTGATCCGGACACTCGCAAGCGCTCCCACAGCGAGGACTCGGATGCTTCATCTCCGTCGACTCCAGAAGGCCCTTCTGTTGGTGCAGAGGAGCTGATTCCCACCGTTCATGTGCGCTCCATGGCTCCTCCTACTCGGAAGAAGCTTTGACTGCCAAAGGAATAGTGAGAGTCAGAGGAACAGTCCTTCGATCTTGATAGATTTGACTGGTAAGTTTTGTATTCACGACCTCGTTTTTGGTTTCTTCTTTGAGTTGCCATCTTTCCTGAAGATTTTACTTGATTTGTGTTTTAGCCAAGTGGCGTCGTTGTCTTATGACGATTCCCAATTTGTTAAGGAGTCTGGAGTCGCAGACTCCAAGGCCAAGAAGATGGCTTCGCGGTCTCCTTCTCCTCCATTGGCGGCCCACTCCAGGCAAAATTCATCGAGTTCCCCGCATGCTGGGGAACATCAGTTTGTTACTCGGATGACTGTACGCCAGCCCTCTTCGGAGTCGGTGGAGGATCATGTAGGTGTCATGTAATTGGCAGTCGAATTTATTCTTAGTGTTGTTTAGTTGAGCTTTTATTGTCTCCTGATGCAGCTCATCGTGAAGGAAGCTGCCTGCCTGGTGGAGCAAGTCCTTGACATGGGTCGACAACATGCGCGATTGGATAATCGCCATCGCATTGTCGAAAGTAAGTCTTGACTTCATCTTATCTTTGCGAATTTTATTGATTCGATTTTGTGACATTCCCTGTATGTTGCAGCCGAGCATAATGAATTACTTCGCCATGCTGCTGCACTGGACCATGATCGTGCGATCGCACTTGCGACCCTGTAGAATCGTGCTTCCCGAGTACTCCACTTTCTGAAGAAGGCGCAGTCGTGCCTGAGGCATATCTACCAGACGATGTTTCCACTAGACGCCATCCCTTTGAGCCTGTTGGCTCTCCTGGCTAAGTTCCAGGATTTGAGTGTAGTTCGCGAGTGCGTGCGGCAGCAGTTAGTTGTTGGTGCCAAGGCTGCTTTGTCGCTTGTGTGACTGCACAGGCCGGATATAGATGTTGCAGCTGTTGTTGCCGGGCCGCCGACCCTGCCGGAAGGTTCAACCTGGAACATGGTTCCACATTACCAGGCAGTTCTTTGAGGAACAAACATATGTTCTTTGAGGAAATTGTCGACTTCTTTGAGGAACAAACATACGTTCTTCTGCTGCAGCAGTAGTTTAACTTGTATCCTGCACATAATTGTACAAGTGTTGTAAAGTTCATATGAATATGTTGGATGTAATTAATTTCTATTGATATGTAAGGAGCTTTCTAGCTTATATGTTTTTGCGAGTGTATTTGTACTCTACAGTTCCTTTTCGTTGGCCTGACGTAATTTATCTCAGCACCTTGCCAACCTGTCAGGTGCGTTGCAACTGGGTTGGTGTTTTATCAAGGGTTCGATTGGTGTTGTGTCAGCTACTCGGGATACTATGACTTGTTCGTAGAGCGAGGATGTAAAGGGTGGCGTAGCGCCCGAGTGATAAGATTGCCAGAAAAATGAGAGAAACACACAGAGTTTCGGGGCACTTAGATTTATTTATTCGCAGAATAGTACAAGGTACAATGTGTGGCTAAGTAGCCTGGCTAAATAGCCCTATTTGTAATGTAAAAACGACTAGGGGTAGAAGTGACGCAGCTGTGCGACGTTCCAGGGGTTGGAGTAAGCGACTCCGCTCTTGAAATCTTTCAGTCAATAGGCGCCACCTGGGATTACTTCTGTAATCACGTATGATCTCTCCCAAGGGGACTCGAGCTTGAGGTGCCCTTGCTGCTTCAGTCGCAGGACCAGGTCTCCTTCGATGAAGGATCTGGGGCATAGCCTTCTGCTGTGGTAGTTGTGCAGGTTCTGCCGGTAGATCGTTGATCTTTCTGCTATGATGTCCCGCGCCTCGTTGAGGAGATCGACGGAGTCTTCGAGTGCAAGTGTTGACTCCTGCTCGCTGTACGCGACCACCTGTGGGGCTTTAAAGCGTACTTCTACGGGTAGCACTGCTTCAGCACCGTGCACCATGAAGAACGGGGTATATCCCGTGGCGCTGTTTGGAGTTGTGCGCAGGCTCCAAAGTACGGACTGCAGCTCGTCTGGCCAACATCCGGCGGCTTGTTCGAGTGGCCTGAGGAGTCGCTTCTTGATTCCACCGCAGACGAGGCCGTTGGCCTTTTCGACTTGATCGTTATTCTGTGGGTGAGCCACGGAGGCATAACTTATGTTGATTCCCAGGTTCTCGTAGAAGCCCTGGAACTCCTTAGAGGTGAAGTTCATTCCATTGCCCATGATGATGCTGTGTGGCACTCCTAAGCGATAGACAATGGACTCGAAGAACTTGACGGCACTGGCTCTTGACTGGTTTGTCACTGGCATGGCCTCTATCCACTTGGTGAATTTGTCAACTGCAACTAGGAGGTTGACGTAGCCTCCTCGTGAGGACTTTGGGAGCTTGCCGACCATGTCGAGTCCCCATTGTACAAAGGGCCAAGCCAATGGTATTGGCCGAAGTTCCACGCCAGGTGCGTGCGGTTTGTCCGCGAATCGCTGGCAAGCATTGCAGCACTGGACGATGTCCTTGGCGTCGGGCATGGCCGTGGGCCAGTATAATCCAGCTCGTAGAGCTTTGGTGACAAGGGCGCGACTGCCAGCATGGTGCCCGCAAGTCCCTTCATGGATGTCGAGGAGGACGACCCTTCCGTCCGCGTTGGAGACGCACCGTTGGAGTACTCCTGTGATGTTGCGCTTGTATAGTTAGCCTGTTGATGACAGCGAATGCCTTGGATCACCGTGCAATGTGTCGCGCGTCAGTCCGGTCGTCAGGCAGCCTCTTGCTGAGAAGATATGTGATGTAGGGTTGAGTCCAAGATGGCTCGATCATCATTACACCCATTGGTCCCTCGAGTCCTGTGTCGAGCTCCATGCCGTCGAGTGCCATTAGCTCATTAGGTGGCATAGCCCCCGAGTCCGTTGATGTGCTTGTTTTCTTCATTGTGGCTTTTGGCTTGATGGAGCATTCGTAGATACACTCGAGAAATACCCCAGGTGGTATAGGGGCGCAGGTGGAGCCAATGTTGGCGAGTGTGTCCGTCTCTTCATTGCTTTCATGGCCTACGTGCCGCAGTTCACAGCCGTCGAAGTCCCCTTCGAGTGTGTCGTAGAGGTCGTGGTAGGCGATCATGTTGTCGTTCAGCGCATCGCACTCGTGCATCGTTTGGTTGACCACCAGTTTGGAGTCGTCGTAGATGATGAGCCTCTTGGCACCACAGGATTTTGCCATCCGCATTCCATCCAGCAGGGCCTCGTATTCATCTTCATTGTTGGAGACAGTGAACTGCATTCGCAGAATGTATTTCAGCTTGTCTCCCTAGGGTGATGTCAGTATGACACCTGCGCCAGCCCCGTCCTTTTGTTTGGATCCATCGAAGTGCATTGTTCAGAGGTAAGACATGTCTGGCTTTTCGGGGAGCTGGTTTCTCCATCCAGTGCATGAGGAAGTCAAGGAGGACTTGCAACTTGACCGCGTCGCACTTTTCATATGTAATGTCTCGTGGAGACAGCTCGATTCCCCAAAGCGCGACTCGTCCGGTGGTGTCAGTGTTGCTGAGGATATGCCCAAGCGGGGCGTCGTTAACCACCTCGATTGGGTGCTCCTGGAAGTAGTGGCGCAGTCGCCTGGCTGTCATGAAGACGCCGTACTCCAGCTTCTAGTAGTGCGGGTACCACTGCTTTGTTGGCGTGAGCACCTCACTGAGGTAGTAGACTGGGCGCTGCACCCCGTGGACCTTGTTTTCCTCGGCTCGTTCCACCATGAGCACCGTGCTGAAAACCTGGTTGGTGGCAGAGATGTAGAGAAACAATGGTTCTTTTTCGCGTGGAGTCACCAGTACTGGCGAGGTGGATAGTAGATGCTTGAGGTCTTCAAATGCTTCTTGCGCCTCATCGGTCCAGTCGAACTTGTCAGTTTTGCGGAGAAGTTGGTAGAAGGGAAGTGCCTTTTCACCCATTCGACTGATGAATCCACTGAGCGCCACGATTCGCCCAGCCAGCTGTTGGACACCTCTTACGTTCTTTAGCTTCTCCATGGCTAGTATGGCTTTTATTTTCTTCGGGTTCTCCTCAATCCCTCTCGTGGAGATGAGATACCCGAGTAGTTTCCTAGATGGTACACCGAAGGCGCATTTGTTCGGATTAAGCTTGATCCTAGCGGTGGAGGTTGGCGAAGGTCTCACGTAAATCGTCGATTAGCGAGGCTTCCTCTTTTGTTTTGATGACGATGTCGTGAACATAGACTTGGATGTTGCGACCAAGTTGATTCTTGAGGCTAGCCTGCATGCACCGTTGATAGGTGGCTTCTGCGGTTTTTAGCCTGAAGGACATTGTGTTGTAGCAGAACACACCAAAAGGCATCGTAAGCGCTGTTTTCTCTTGGTCTTCCTCCTTCTTTCGAATTTGATTGTAGCCTGAGTAGGTGTCGAGGAAGAAAAGACACTCACATCCCGCGGTGGAGTCGATGATTTGGTCGATTCGCGGCAACGGGAAGTGATCCTTTGGGCAGTGCTTATTCAGGGAGGTGAAGTCCATGCACATCCGCAGGATATCCAGGTCTTTTTTGGGCACAAGAACTATGTTTGCAAGCCAGGTTCTTTCCTTGATCTCATGTATGAATTTTGCGTCGAGGAGTCTGTTGATCTCCATTCCAACTGCCTTTGCTCTTGGTTCAGATAGTCACCGAATTGTCTGCTTGACTGGCCTTGCGTCTAGATTTACATTGAGTGTGTTCTCGGTGAATTCCCTAGGAACCCCTGGCATGTCCGCTGAACACCAGGCGAAGATTTCCCAGTGCTCACGGAGGAATTCGATGAGCATGAGTTCCTATGCGGAACTCAAGTTGTTGGCGATGAGGGACGTCTTGGTCGGGTCCGTTGGGTGGACCTCGACTTTCTTCGTGTGCATCGACGAGTCGAAGGACAGGTCAGGTGAACTTGGCCTAGTTAGGGGAGGCAGAATGTTGTCTATTGACTCCTTTAGCCTTGCGAGTTCCTCCTGCATGCCGAAGGACTGGGAGATTCTGTTGAATTCCCTGTCGCAGCTGTCAGACCTTTCGAAGTTGCCGTTGATTGTGATTACGGCATTTGGACCTGCCATGAACCTCGTGAATGCGACACGTCCGAGGATGCAGTGATATTGTGAAGGCCAGTAGATGACCTCGAAGTCGATGTGCTCTCGACGAAAATTTTGCGGCGTGCCGAAGATGATGTCGAGGTTGATTTTTCCCAGGGGATACACACCTTTGTTGGAGATATGCCCAAGAGGCAATAATAAAAGTGGTTATTATTATATCTTTGTGTTTATGATAAAAGTTTACATCCCATGCTATAATTGTATTATTAGGAAACACTAATACTTGTGTGTTTTGTAAACATAAAAGAGTCCCTAGTAAGCCTCTTGTTGAACTAGCTTGTTGATTGATTGATGATCATGGTTTCCTGATCATGGACATTGGATGTGATTAATAACAAGGTTATACATTAGGAGAATGATGTGATGGACACACACCCATAGTAAGCGTAGCATAAGATCAAGTCATTAAGTCCGTATTGCTGTAAGCTTTGAAATACATAGTAACCTAATCCTTCGACCATGAGGTTATGTTAATCACCATCACCAGATGGGTACTTTGATGACATCAAACGCTGCTTCGTAACTGGGCGGTTATAAAGGTGTCATTGGGTATTCTAAAAGTATGTGTTGAAGCGCATAGACCAAGATTGGGATTTGTCCATCCATATGACGGATAGATATACTCTGGGCCCTCTCGGTGGAATGACATCTAGATAGCTTGCAAGCATGTGACTGGGTCACAAGGGATGACATAACATGGAACGAGTAAAGAGTACTTATCAGTAACGAGGAAGAACTAGGTATGAAGATACCGACGATCAAACCTCGGATAAGTAGAATATCGCGTGACAAAGGGAATTGGTTTCGTATGTTAAATGGTTCTATCGATCACGAAGTAATCGTTGAGTATTTGGGAGCCGTTATGGATCTCCAAAACCCGCTGATGGTTATTGATCGGAGAGGTGTCTTCATCATGTCTGCATATTCACGAACCGTAGGGTGACACACTTAAGGTTCGAAGTTGTTTTAAGTAGATATGGAATTTGCGTTGGAGACCGAATGTTGTTCGGAGTCTCGGAATGGATCCGGGACATCACGAGGAGATCCGGAATGGTCCGGAGAATAAGATTCATAAATTGGGGATCATTTTCTAAGTTAGGAAATGTTCCGGAGTGTTTGTATGGAGATTCTAGAAGGTTTCGGAATGTTCTTGAAGGTTCTAGAGGATTTCTTGGAGTTTACTTGAAAACCAAGAAAGGGATCAAGGGAGTCCAAGTGGGGCAATACACGGATTCGTGGGGGAGGAGGACTCCTCCCCCCAACCCGCCGGCCCAAGGAGGAGGGGAGTCCTACTAGGACTCCCCCTCCCCATGCGCGCCTTCCTCCTTTAAATAGACGGGAGGGGGCGCCCCCTCTTGCCCCTCCTCTCATAACAACCAAACTCAGCCGCCTCTCTCCTCCACCTTTCTTCTGCATAGGCATAGGCGAAGCCCTGCAGAATTCTCATCTCCACCACCACCACCACGTCGTCGTGCTGCTGGGATTCCGTGGAGAAGATCTACTACCTCCGCTGCTCGCTGGAACAGGGAGAGGAAGGTCTGCTTTGACTCCGCACGTGTGACCGTCTGCGGAAGCGCTGCCGAAACGCGGCGCCGGAAGGATCGTCCACACGATCTTGAGATCGGCAAGTGATCGACTACATCATCCACGAGATCTAATCTCGTAACGCTTTCGGTTCTACGAGGGTTAATACCAATCTATCTTGTTGCTCATGTCTAATAGATTAGATCTTGGCTTTTGTCTAGATTAGATCTGGGTTTTGTTCGTTCTTGCGGTAGAATTTTTTTGTTTTCCATGCTACGAACCCATCAGTGGTATCAGAGCCTTGTCTATGCGTAGATCTGTTGCACGAGTAGAACACAATGAAGTTGTGGGCGTTGGTGCTCGTGCCGTCTTTTGCTATGTGTGTACTTTGCATCTTGTGGTATGGTTGGATGAAGCGGCTCGGGCTAACATTACATGTCATCGTACATGAGACTTGCTCCACGCTTGACGTGCAACTTGCTTTGCACAAGTGGCTTCGCGGGTGTCTGTCTCTCCCATCATAGTATAGATCAAATCTACACTTTGCACTTGATAGCACTTGTATCAACATTGTGGTTCAGTTTCGTAGGTAAGATGCGTTTTTAGTCAAAAGCCCCAAGCCACGTAAAACTTGCAAAGAAAATTAGAGGCGTCTAACTTGTTTTTGCAGGGGTTTTGTGATGTGATATGGCCTACATGTGATTGTGATTGTATTTGATGTATGCAATGATCCTTGTTGTAATATGGCAACCGGCAGGAGCCTAATGGTTGTCTTTAATTCTGTTAAGACCTGCGTGTCTATTCATCTTGTAATAGCTTTGTTCCAAGTAGTTGTAATAGTTGCTAGTGATGATGGACAACCATGAAGCGGCGCCACGGACCTTGACGCAATGCTGGTGATGATGGAGATCATGTCCGTGCTTTGGAGATGGAGATCGAAGGCATAAGAAGAAAGGGCCATATCATATCACACTAATTATGAATTGCCTGTGATGTTAATCCTTTATGCATCTTGTATTGCTTAGATTGCGACGGCAGCATTATAAGATGATCCCTCTCACTAAATATCAAGTAATAAAGTGTTCGTCCTTAGTTGGCACCGTTGCTAAGACTCATCATTTTGAAGCATCTCGTGATGATCGGGTGTGATAGACTCTACGTGTGCATACAACGGGTGCAAGCCAGATTTGCGCATGCGGAAACTAAGGTTAATCTTGACGAGCCTAGCATGTACAAACATGGTCTTGGAACACGGAATACCGAAAGGTAGAGCATGAGTCATATGATTGATATGATGAACATGAAGATTGTTCGCCGATGAAGCTACATCATCTCACGTAATGATCGGACTTGGTGTAGTGGATTTGGTTCGTGTAATCACTAAAACAACTGCGAGGGATGTTGTTTTGAGTGGGAGTTCACCTAGTTGATTTAAGAATTAAATTTGAACACTATTTATCATAAACTTAGTCTAAACTACTTGCAAATTTGTTGTAGATTATGGCGAACCTCTCCATCAATTTCAATGCGTTCCTAGAGAAAGAAAAGCTTAAGAACAATGGAAGCAATTTCACGGACTGGTTCCGTGGACTGAAGATCGTCCTCAGGGCTGGTCAGTTGACCTATGTGCTCGAAGCACCGCTAGGTGACCCACCTGCAGAAGATGCCACCGATGACGTAAAGAATGCTTATGCCACTCGGAAACATCACTACTCCATAGTTTAGTGTGCCATCCTGTACGGTTTAGAATCGGAGCTTCAAAAGCGTTTTGAGCACCATGACCCGTTTGAGATCATTAAGGAGCTCAAACTCATTTTTGAGACTCGCGTGGCCATGGAAAGCTATGAAGCTTCCGAGAAGTTCTTTACCTGCAAGATGGAAGAGGGTAGCTCCGTTAGCGAGCACGTGCTCACCATGTCTGGGCACGCAAACAAACTCCGAGAGTTGGGGATACCGATTCCTAATGAATTGGGGATTCACCGTGTCCTCCAATCACTGCCACCAAGTTACAAGAACTTTGTGATGAACTACAATATGCACTACATGAACAAGACGTTGCCTGAACTATCGTCCATGCTGAAAACTACTGAAGTGGAGATCATGAAGGAGCACCAAGTGTTGATGGTCAATAAGACCACCAATTTCAAGAAACGGGGCAAGCCTAAGAACAAGGGCAACTTCAAGAAGGATGGCAAGAAAGTTGCCGCACCTGCTAAGAAGCCCAAGGCTGGTCCTAAACCTGAAACTGAGTGCTTCTACTGCAAGGGTGCTGGTCACTGGAAGCGTAACTGCCCCAAATACCCGGCGGATCTGAAGAACGGCAACATCAAGAAGAAAGGTATATTCGATATACATGTTATAGATGTGTATCTTACTAGTAATCGTAGTAGTGCCTGGGTATTTGATACTTGTTCGGTTGCTCATATTTGTAACTCGAAACAGGAGCTGCGGAATAAACGAAAACTGGCGAGAGACGAGGTGACGATGCGCGTTGGAAATGGCTCCAAGGTTGATGTGATCGCCGTCGGCATGCTCCCTCTACATCTACCATCGGGATTAGTTTTAAATTTAAATAATTGTTATTTGGTGCCTGCGTTAAGCATGAACATTATATCTAGATCTTGTTTATTGCGAGACGGTTACTCTTTTAAGTCTAAGAATAAAGGTTGTTCGATTTATATGAGTAATATCTTTTATGTTTATGCACCTGAGATGAATGGTTTATTCTTATTGAATCTCGATAGTAGTGACACACATGTTCACAACATAGATGCTAAACGAATAAAATTGAATGATAATTCTACATACATGTGACACTATCGTCTTGGTCACATTGGAGTGAAGCGTATGAAGAAACTCCATTCTGATGGACTTCTTGAAGCACTTGATTTTGAATCACTTGAAAGATGCGAAGCATGTCTAATGGGAAAAATGACTAAGACTCCATTTTCTAGAATAATGGAGCGAGCTACGGACTTATTGGAAATAATACATACCGATGTGTACGGTCCAATGAGTGTAGCATCGCGTGGTGGATATCGTTATGTTCTCACTTTCACGGATGACTTGAGTAGATATGGGTATGTCTACTTTATGAAACATAAATCCGAAACTTTCGAGAAGTTTAAGGAATTTCAAAGTGAAGTGGAAAATCATCGTAACAAGAAGATTAAGTTTCTGCGTTCTGACCGCGGAGGTGAATATCTGAGTTATGAGTTTGGCATGCATTTAAAGAAATGTGGAATACTTTCACAGTTGACACCGCCGGGAACACCACAGCGTAATGGTGTGTCCGAACGTCGTAATCGAACTCTCTTAGATATGGTTCGGTCTATGATGTCTCTTACAGATTTATCGTTATCATTTTGGAGCTATGCATTAGAGACAGCCGCATTCACTTTAAATAGGGCACCATCTAAATCCGTTAAAACGACACCGTACGAATTGTGGTTTGGAAAGAAACCTAAGTTGTCGTTCCTTAAAGTTTGGGGTTGCGAAGCATATGTAAAGAAGTTACAACCTGATAAGCTTGAACCCAAAGCGGAGAAATGCTTCTTCATAGGATACCCTAAAGAAACAATTGGGTATACCTTCTATCATAGATCCGAAGGCAAAGTTTTCGTTGCTAAGAATGGATCCTTTCTAGAGAAGGAATTTCTCTCGAAAGAAGTGACTGGAAGGAAAGTAGAACTCGACGAGGTTATTGAACCTTCTTTCGGAGTTGAGAGTAGCGCAGCACCGGAAGATGTTTCTGTGCCGCCTGCACCAACTGGAGAGGAAGCTAATGATGATGATCATGAAACTTCGAACGAAATTACTATTGAACCTCCCAGGTCAACGAGGGTCCGTACCACTCCTGAGTGGTATGACTCTGCCTTGAACGTCATGTTAGTGGACAACACTGATGACCCTGCGACGTATGAAGAAGCTATGGTGAGCCCAGATTCCGACAAATGGCTAGAAGCCATGAAATCTGAAATGGGATCCATGTACGAAAACCAAGTATGGACTTTGGTGGACTTACCGGATGGCCGTAAGGCTGTCAAGAACAAATGGATTTTCAAAAGAAAAACATATGCTGATGGTAATGTTACCGTCTATAAAGCTCGACTTGTCGCGAAAGGGTTCCGACAAATTCAAGGAGTTGACTACGATGAGACTTTCTCACCAGTAGCAAAGCTAAAGTCTGTGAGGATTATGTTAGCAATCGCAACATATTTCGATTATGAAATTGGGCAGATGGATGTCAAAACGGCATTCCTTAATGGTGACATTGAGGAAGAGTTGTATATGGTGCAACCCAAGGGTTTTGTCGATCCTAAAGATGCTGACAAGGTATGCAAACTTCAGCGCTCCATTTATGGACTGAAGCAAGCATCCTGGAGTTGGAATCAACGTTTTGATAAAGTAATCAAAAACTTTGGATTTATACAAACTTATGGAGAAGTTTGTATTTACAAGAAAGTGAGTGGGAGCTCTATAGCATTCCTAGTACTATATGTAGATGACATATTGTTGATTGGGAATGATATAGAACTTCTTAATAGCGTCAAAACCTATTTGAATAATAGTTTTTCGATGAAGAATCTTGGCGAAGCGGCATATATTCTAGGCATCAAGATTTATAGAGATAGATCAAGACGCCTAATAGCGCTTTCACAAAGTACATACTTAGACAAAGTTCTAAAGAAGTTTAGAATGGAAGAGAGCAAGAAAGGGTTCGTGCCCATGTTGTCAGGTAAGACCTTGAGTAAAACTCAAAGTCCGGCTACGACAGAAGATAGAGAAAAGATGAATAAAATTCCCTATGCCTCGTCCATAGGTTCTATCATGTATGCCATGCTGTGTACAAGACCGGATATAGCACATGTTGTTAGTTTGACTAGCAGATATCAAAGTGATCCTGGAATGGAACACTGGACAGCTGTCAAGAATATCCTAAAGTACCTGAATAGGACTAAGGATATGGTTCTTTCTTATGGAGGTGATGAACAGCTTGTTGTAAACGGTTACACTGATGCTAGTTGGAACACCGATCCAGATGACTCGAAGTCACAGTCTGGATACGTATTTATTTTGAATGGTGCTGCAGTGAGCTGGAGGAGTGCCAAGCAGAGCGTTGTGGCGAAATCTTCAACTGAATCCGAATACATAGCTCCTTCGGAGGCTGCACAAGAAGGCATATGGATGAAGGAGTTTATTATAGAACTTGGCGTGGTTCCCACTGCGTTAGACCCGATGGCCATCTACTGTGACAACACAGGTGCCATAGCTAATGCACAGGAGCCAAGGTCACATAGCAAGCTGAAGCACATCAAGCTACGTTTTCATGTTATTCGCGAGTATGTCCAAGATGGTGACATAAAGATTTGCAAAGTACACACTGATCTGAATGTAGCAGATCCGTTGACTAAACCTCTCCCTAGATCAAAGCATGACCAACACCAGAACGCCATGGGTGTTCGGTATATTACCATGTAATCTAGATTATTGACTCTAGTGCAAGTGGGAGACTATTGGAGATATGCCCAAGAGGCAATAATAAAAGTGGTTATTATTATATCTTTGTGTTTATGATAAAAGTTTACATCCCGTGCTATAATTGTATTATTAGGAAACACTAATACTTGTGTGTTTTGTAAACATAAAAGAGTCCCTAGTAAGCCTCTTGTTGAACTAGCTTGTTGATTGATTGATGATCATGGCTTCCTGATCATGGACATTGGATGTGATTAATAACAAGGTTATATCATTCGGAGAATGATGTGATGGACACACACCCATAGTAAGCGTAGCATAAGATCAAGTCATTAAGTTCGTATTGCTGTAAGCTTTGAAATACATAGTAACCTAATCCTTCGACCATGAGGTTATGTTAATCACCATCATCGGATGGGTACTTTGATGACATCAGACGCTGCTTTGTAACTGGGCAGTTATAAAGGTGTCATTGGGTATTCTGAAAGTATGTGTTGAAGCGCATAGACCAAGATTGGGATTTGTCCATCCATATGACGGATAGATATATTCTAGGCCCTCTCGGTGGAATGTCATGTAGATAGCTTACAAGCATGTGACTGGGTCACAAGGGATGACATAACATGGAACGAGTAAAGAGTACTTATCAGTAACGAGGAAGAACTAGGTATGAAGATACCGACGATCAAACCTCGGATATGTAGAATATCGCGTGACAAAGGGAATTGGTTTCGTATGTTAAATGGTTCTATCGATCACGAAGTAATCGTTGAGTATGTGGGAGCCGTTATGGATCTCCAGATCCCGCTGATGGTTATTGATCGGAGAGGTGTCTTCATCATGTCTGCATATTCACGAACCGTAGGGTGACACACTTAAGGTTCGAAGTTGTTTTAAGTAGATATGGAATTTGCGTTGGAGACCGAATGTTGTTCGGAGTCTCGGAATGGATCCAGGACATCACGAGGAGATCCAGAATCGACCGGAGAATAAGATTCATATATTGGGGATCATTTTCTAAGTTAGGAAATGTTCCGGAGTGTTTGTATGGAGATTCTAGAAGGTTTCGGAATGTTCTTGATGGTTCTAGAGGATTTCTTGGAGTTTACTTGAAAACCAAGAAAGGGATCAAGGGACTCCAAGCGGGGCAATACACGGATTCGTGGGGGAGGAGGACTCCTCCCCCCAACCCGCTGGCCCAAGGAGGAGGGGAGTCCTACTAGGACTCCCCCTCCCCAGGCGCACCTCCCTCCTTTAAATAGAAGGGAGGGGGCGCCCCCTCTTGCCCCTCCTCTCATAACAACCAATCTCAGCCGCCTCTCTCCTCCAACTTTCTTCTGCACAGGCATAGGCGAAGCCCTGTAGAATTCTCATCTCCACCACCACCACCACGTCGTCGTGCTGCTGGGATTCCATGGAGAAGATCTACTACCTCCGCTGCTCGCTGGAACAGGGAGAGGAAGGTCTGCTTCGACTCCGCACGTGTGACCGTCTTCGGAAGCGCTGCCGGAACGTGGCGCCGGAAGGATCGTCCACACGATCTTGAGATCGGCAAGTGATCGACTACATCATCCACGAGATCTAATCTCTTAACGCTTTCGGTTCTATGAGGGTTAGTACCGATCTATCTCGTTGCTCATGTCTAATAGATTAGATCTTGGCTTTTGTCTAGATTAGATCTGGGTTTTGTTCGTTCTTGCGGTACAAATTTTTTGTTTTCCATGCTACGAACCCATCGGCCTTTCCCTGGGACGATGCCGTGGAACGTCATGTCTGAAACTTCCAGACACGTCAGAGGGATCCTCATCGCACCTTGCGAACATGAGGTTAATGCCGCTATCTCCGTCCATGAAGACGCGACTCATGTCGAAACCCCCGATCTGCGCCTCGAGTATGAGGGGACAGTGGCCTGGACGAGGAACCTGGCGTGGGTGGTCACGCCTGTCGAAGGTGATGCAGGAGTCACTTCCACTGAGGTACTTAGTGGTGGAAGGTGGAGAGTTTATCGCCAGGTTGACTTGGCGGGTGATGGCCTTTTGCACTCGATTTGAGGGACGCCCTTTTTGGATCATTCCCATGTTGCCCACGGGTCGTGGGTATGGTTCGCCTCCATCATTCTGGACCGCTACAGCCGCGGGTGGTGGTGGAGGAGCTCCATGTGCCACGGCACCTGGGGCGACTCCATAGCCCCTGTTGACTGCGTCGCGATTCATCCGGGCCAGGCCCTCATGGAGCTTGAGAAACTCGTGGCAGTCCTTGAGAAGGTGGCTAGATTTTTTCTTGTCGTCGTGCTTGTCGATGTAGAAGTGCATGTTGCACGGCCTGGAAAGTTTGTCCTCGATGGTTGTTGCGGGTGCCTCTTCGCGAGTGCGGTGCTACCTCACCTGCGTGGTTTTCCTGGAGTCGCAGTATGCACCGATGCGATAGCCGCTGTTGCGGTTATCGTCGCGTTTGTCGGTGTAGCCTGCTGCGACCATGTTGACGTCGTCGTGGTCATCGTAGACGCGCATTCGCCGCTTGCCTCGACGGTCGCGTGTGCCCCTGAGGTCGTCATCGTTGTCATAGTAGGTGTGGTTTTTCACCGAATCCTCTCCGTCGGCCCACCGATTTGCAATTTCCATCAGGTGGTCGATTGTTTTGGGATTCGAGCGACCCAGCTCCTCCCTGAGCTCTATGCGGCGAACGCGGCCGTTGAACGCATCAATTGCACGGTGTTCCGAGATGTTTTTCGCGGAATTTTTGATGATGGACCACCTCTGGATGTACGAGCGTAGCGATTGGCCCAACCTTTGCTGGAAGCTCCTCAGCTCTTCGATTGATGTGGGCCTTTTATAAGTTCCCTTGAAGTTGCGTACAAAGCTGTAGACCAGCTCTTCCCAGCTGTGAATGGATCCACGCGGGAGATTGTTGAGCCATGCACGGGCGGCGCCCTACAGCTCTAGCTGCAGGCATTGCATGGCCGTGCTTCGATTCCCGCCATGTAGCCTGACGAAGGAGATGTGGTCCTCCAACCAGATCTTTGGGTCTTGTAGGCCGTCAAACTTTGGGTTCTCCGACGAGAGTTTGAACCCTTTAGGCATTCGCTTCTTCCTGATGGCCCTGCTGAAGCATCTGGCACCTAAGAGTTTAGTCTCGTCCTCTTCTGAATCAGTCAAACAAGCGCGTCTTGCCCTTGATTTGTCGATTTTACACTACATGAGGTCATCGCGCGCATCGTAGTCGTGATCGTGCCGTCGTGAGCGGCGACGCCGAGACAGATCGTGACTATCGTCGCTGGACGAGGGCGAGGAATAGCGTTTTTCCAGAGCCTTGCTTTTCTTTGGCTCTGGCGTTGGCTCTTTGTCGAGAGCGGCTTCGACTAGCCCCAAGCCCACGATCATAGATCGATGCATGGCAGCTCGGGGATCTCCAGCTGGCGGCTGATTGTTGAGGAGGTACATGGTCGCCACCGTCACCGCGGCCTGCGGTGTCTTTGGGACCACGTTGCCCCACGTGTCGACTGTCATAGAGCTGAAGTCAAGGACTTTTGCAGCTTTTATGCGTTCCTGATCGGTGAGGTGGGTCATCCAAGATCGCCTCTTGTTGGCCACGTACTCGTGGCCTTTGGAGGAGGATCCTCCATGGGAGGAGAGCCCGTCTCGTCGAAGACTCAACTCATCCGCCGCCTTTTTACGCGCCTCGAGTTGCACGATTGCGTGTAGCTGGCATCTTTAACTACCTCGGTGAATTACGCTCCTAGTTACAAGCCTGGATGAGCAGAAATGGTTAAAATAGTACGGTGGGGCCCAAATGCCACTCACAGGTAGACCTTTCGGCCGTTATAACCATTTCCAAACATCGGGACAAGAAGGGCGGCGTAATCGGCAGGCGAAGGGATCAACTACATACACAAATGAGTATGTATGCAAGCCACCATACAACAGTCCTCAGAGCCATTCCATCTAAAAGAAATAGAAATATTGCAATGCCATACGGCAAGATCCAAATATCCTAGATATATATAATAGTTTAGGATATCTCCTCATACATCAAACATCAGAGTATCAGGCGGAAGAGGAAAACAAGATCCGAGTACGGATAAGAAGCAAATCGGCATAAGATGCCCCCTAAATAAACACATCCCGCCCACAGATCTCGCGGATCCCTGTTCCCGGAATCTCTACACCGAATGATCGTTGCCAACATCGTCCGTATCCTCCACCCAGTATCCATCTTGCGAGCTTACCTGTTCATCTGAATCAAACAATTTATCGTGTGAGACCCTAGGGGTACTCAGCAAGTCTTTATGCCTCTAAAGGGGACACAACCTAGGGTGACGCAATTGCAGCAAAAGATAATACCTAACAATTCTATAGATACTCGCTAACCATCCGCCTAACCAGAGATAGACGGATGTCCGTGAAATAATAACAACAGTTATAACAGTTATAACGGTAATATTAACAGATCCATCCTCCTCCGCGCTTACCGACGAGGAAGCGGACGAACAACCCCCCCATCCGTTGGCAGTTTTATTATCCATTCCATGAGTGTTGCACTATTTACTAGTCAGGTACTTAGTCAAGTTAAAAGCGGTACTTTAGTTATACTTGTCTATGTTCGAGAAACTGTGCTCCAAGTCGTCCATAACCTCTGACACGGCTTTCAGAAAGTTTTACCCTGCAGGGGTGCACAAATAGCAACACACACTCGATCAACCTCGGAAAAACCAAATCAAAACCCAACGAGGCAGTCACGACAAAGCGATCACAGGATTTAGAAATATTTCAGGGGGCCACCCCATTAAGCTACCCGCGACGAAGTTGGCTGGCTCCAAGACGGACTCAAGGTTTGTGTGGACGGCTGTAAACGACTGGGAACCCGAAAGTGTGACTGGGCTTGTCGATACAGCGAAAACGTGTCACGGCCCTAAACAGTATAGGTGCTCCTCGCACAATCGTAAATAAAGAAGTAAAGCATGGCATAGGTATAGGATAGTAATAAAGCCCCAAACTAATTGTGGCCCCAAGAAATAAGAATGAATCAAGCTCTAGCTCAGGGGGGTTCATAAGCCTCCCGGATGTGGATAGCGCGAATATTCAAGGAACAGGAATCAAGTACTCGGGGTCCTACGGGACACAAGTGAGCATGAAAAACCAAATAGCAGATATTGCTCGCCGGTGCCACTTTCTTTAGTTATCCCATTACTACTCAGGTTAAGTTGTTTAGGTACCTCGTTATCCATCAGACACTCACATACCCTACACATGCTATTCTACGACTCGAATGGCTCAAACAACTCCTGTAGTGATGGCTCATGGGATGGAGGAACAAGCTTCGGTGGGGTTTAAAAGTAAAAGCTATGCAGTACTTGGGATTCAATTTAATGCAATCGCGACTCAATGATGCAAGAATAAGATAGAGGCAATAGGTACTGTATGTATGCAAGCATGTGGTAGTGCTTGCCTGGCAGCTCAGTTGAAGCGAGAGAAGGATCTGGGTAGTGCTCCTGGGTTTCTTGATATATCCCCTGCTCAGCGTCTATTCGAAGAAGAACCAAACAACCAAGGGCCAATCATAAATAAAGTGCACAAGCATATGAGTAAAATGTGACAAGCAAACAATCATGCCATGATGAATGATGCACAATTTGCATGGCAATAAAGTAGCATGGCATGGGTGAGGTGTGGAATACAAGAATAAGGCATTTTATTGAGTTTTTGTCACCTTTTATACTCAAGTAAGTTGCTGTATTCTTTATATTTATATGATGCATGCTGCAAATCAGAACATGGAATGCATAAACAGAAAGGTGTCGTCGCGCTGATCGATTTAGACATATTATTTGTCAAATTTGGAGTTATGAAACAAAAGTTATTAATTAATTAAGATAAAGGGTATTTTACTGTAATTTTAATCAACTTGAACTTTAAAGTGTTCAAACATTATTTTGCATAGCATATTTGAATTCCTCATATTTTTCTGATTCAAAAACATATATCATTTGCATTATTTGGATTTGAAAATTAAAAGTTATTTTAAAACAGATTTGAATTTGAATTTAAAACAAATTTGAAAAGTTTAAATTAAAACAGAAAGAACAGAAACTTTTGTTACTCAGACAAACCTAGCCAAAGACACCGACAAGTGGGGCCAGGTGCTGACTGGGTGCCACGCGCGTGGAAAAGCTTTCTGTCACCGCGGGCTAATCTAGCCGCAGCAACTGACCAGCGGGCCCGACGCGCGAGCGGACCCACGTGCCAGTGATTGGACGCATCAGTGACACGCGGCGAACCCAGGGACTGCGGGTTGAGAAACGCAAAGTAGAGGTGCCTTTTTATTAAACCGCACAGAGGCAGACATGTGGGGTCGGCAGGAGCGCGGGTTGAGGAAAACAAAACGGAAGGGGGGTTTGTGCAAAAGGAGAGGTGCTACTGTTTTTCTTCCTCCGTTTCGGAGGAAACTGACGGTGCCGCGCGACAGAGGAAAAACAGGGCGCCCAGGGCTCGATCTGGCGACCTCGCGCGCGCGTGCGGCGGCGGCTACCGCTGCGGTGGCTTGGGGGTTGTTGGGAGGTTGCTGTGGCGCGGCTAGGTAGGTTCTCGCGATGAGAGGACGGTCTTCGACGACGTGAGCTCGCCGCGCCGAGAGCGCTCGACGAAACGCACAACGCGAACAGGCAACCGATCGGCTAGCAGAGGTGTCTGGGAGGTTCGGGCGCTCACCGAGAGTGGGTCGGTGGTGACGGAACAGCTTGGGACGCAGGGGATCGGCGACGATGCAGACGGCCGGAGTTCTAGGGTTTGGCGTCGGTGGCGGTGGTGATCTTCGGCTCTGGTGCTTCTCCTCCACGACGGCGTGTACAGGGTGATGCAGAGGTTCTCCACGGCCTTCCTCGACACCCAGCGCACCGCGCCCGCCGCCTGATACGAGGGGTTGGTGATCGACACCGACGGTGGCCGACGAGGTGGATGTGTGGTAGAAGGGGAGGAAGAGGGGGAAGGGCACGGCTCGGGGCAGATCTGGGAGAGGCAGCAGGCAAGAGAGAGGGAGTAGATAGGGACGGGAGAGGAGAGGGGGTGCCGTGGGAGGTGTGGTGGAGGAAAAAGGTGGCTCGGCCACCTTTTTCTCCTCTACCCCCATGTGCTCGACCGGCTCGGCCAGGGCATGGGAGGGGTGGTCAGGGACGTCCAGGTGGGGCCAAGGTGAGGTCAAGGAGGCCAGGCTCGGGTAGATGTAGCTAGGCTAGAGGCTCGGGTTAGGGTTTGTGGTTAGGGTTGGGGTGGGAGGTAGCTAGGTGGGACCAGGGGGTTAGGGTGTAACCAGGTGGGGTCATCATGGTAGAGGGAGGAGAGAGGCCGAGAGAGAGGGAGGGAGCTAGGGTTAGCTAGAGAGGGCTCGGGTTAGGGTTTTGGTTTAGGTTAGGGGGTGGCTCGGTTTTGGCTAGAGGGGTGGTATGGTAGATGGTGATAGTGGGTTAGGTGATTAGAGTTAGGGTTTGGATAGAGAGGAGGGATTAGAGAGAGAGGGTGACGGGGGTATATCATGGTGGTGGCTTTTTAGCAAGACCAATCTAGATCAAGCCCAAGGAGAGGTAGAGAGGGAGATGGATGATTCACTCAAAAGATCAAATAAAACAAAGGAGGACAAAAATAGAGATGGTTGCATGGCCCATGCATAAATATTAATGCTAGGTTTCATCTTGTGAAAACAAAATAAATATCCATGGCATTTATACATATGCATTCCAAAAATATGGAATAAGCCAAGCTAAAAGAATTTAAAGGATGCCCCATGTGGAGTAGATGGAGATGACCATATTTGAATAAAAATGGGACATGCTAGTGTGTAGGTGCCACTAGGTATTTAGTAAGCCCAAAAATATCCCAACATGATAATAACCCCAAAACAACACATATGGCAGCTAGAAAAGGGTTCCACTCACAAGGCATGCAAAGGTGGCCATGTGGCTCTTATAAACCAATAATGTGGAAACAATATGGTGCATATATGAGAGGATGTGGAGATAGAGTTGGATCCATCCCAACCCACATGAGCTAGAGGTAAAACCAAATAAGTTGCAATGCTCATATTTGGTGGAATGGTGGAATGATGGGGTGATGACAAGAAAGGTGGTGGGGTTAATAAAAGATATGCCCCCTACTCAACTTGGGCATTAAACAATATATCAATGACCAAATACAATATATCAAGAGGAAAATACAATTAATAATGCATATGAGATAAGAATCAAAACAAAAAGGGTTTTATATGATGCTCAAATGCAAGGTGGCATGATGACATGAGCATGATATAATTATGATGCAACAATTATATATATGAAGTAGCCATTATATTACTAGACCAAGTAGCATTACAATTGTTAGACAATTGGGATGCTACAACTCTCCCCCACTAAACAGGAATCTCGCCCCGAGATTCTAGGAAGAAGAAGAAGACACAAAGAGGGTAGGATACTTGGCACGGAGCTCATCTTCGCGTTCCCAAGTGGCTTCATCAACAGAATGGTGCGACCACTGCACCTTGCAGAACTTGATGGACTTGTTGCGAGTCCTTCTTTCTACGACTTCAAGGATTTTTGTGGGGTGTTCTTGATAAGACAGGTCTTCTTGGAGATTGATAAGCTCATGGTCCACGGTCCTGCCGGGATCCTTGAAGCACTTCTTGAGTTGTGAGATGTGGAAAACATCATGGACCTTGAGTTTTTCCGGGAGCTCAAGAGCATAAGCAACTTCTCCTCTTCTTCCACGAATTTTGAATGGTCCGATGTATCTAGGAGCCAGCTTTCCTTTGATACCAAAGCGGTGCGTGCCTCTCATGGGAGTGACACGAAGGTAAATGAGATCACCAGGGACATACTCCATGTCCGTGTGCTTTCTGTCATAATTGCTCTTCTGGCGACTTTGAGCAATCTTCAGATTTTCAAGAATGATGTGAACCTTCTCCTCTGCTTGAGTTACAATGTCGGGGCCAAACAATATTCTTTCTCCTGCACCCGACCAACCAATCGGAGTTCTGCATTTGCGACCATAGAGAGCCTCAAATGGTGCCATCTTTAGACTTTTCTGGAAGCTATTGTTGTAAGAGAATTCAGCATAAGGAAGACATTCTTCCCACTTCATGCCAAAAGAGATGACGCAAGCACGGAGCATATCCTCCAGAATCTGATTGATCCTTTCAACTTGTCCTTGGGACTGAGGGTGGTAAGCTGTGCTGAAGTTCAATTTTGTTCCCAAAGAATTTTGGAAACTTTCCCAGAACTTGGAGGTGAAGATGCTTCCACGGTCTGAACTGATCTCAAGCGGAACCCCATACAGAGAGACAATTCTGTTGATATAGAGCTCAGCCAACTGAATTGCAGAAATTGTTTCCTTGACAGGAAAGAAGTGAGCCACTTTAGAAAGCCTGTCAATGACAACAAAGATTGCATTGTTACCCTTCCGCGACCTTGGAAAACCAGTGATGAAGTCCATCTCTACTTTCTCCCATTTCCATTCCGGGGTTTTCAATGGCTGTAGAAGACCGGAAGGTTTCTGATGGACAGCTTTAACTCTGCGGCAGACATCACACTCCGAGACATACTTGGCACAATATCGTTTCAATCCCGGCCACCAATATTGTGTTTTCAAGTCCATGTACATCTTTGTGCTGCCAGGGTGGATAGAAAGAACAGAATCATGCGCCTCCTTGAGAACTTGCTCTCTCAAACCCGGGTAGTTCGAAACAAACATCCGGTGTTCAAAGAAAAGCGTGCCTTGGTCATCGACGTGGAAGGACTCATACTTCGGAAGCTGAAGGTTGGAGATGACCTTTTTGGTGTACGGATCACCAAGTTGAAAAGAGCGAACCTTTTCTTCCAAGAGAGGTGTTGCCAGAAGGTTCATAAGATACCCTTGATCCACAATTTCAAGGTTGAGCTGACGAAATTCCTCGCTCAAGAGAGGCTGTTGTTCTTCCATCATGAGGTTGTTGACATAAGCTTTGCGGCTGAGAGCATCGGCCATGACATTAGCTTTGCCCGGAGTGTAGTTGATGGTCAAATCAAAATCATTGATTGCTTCAATCCATCTCCTCTGACGAAGGTTGAGATCAGGCTGAGTGAAGATATACTTCAGACTCTTGTGATCAGAAAAGATTTCACAACGGTTGCCGAGCAAGTAATGCCTCCATACTTTCAAAGCAAAGACAACTGCTGCGAGTTCGAGGTCATGTGTAGGATAGTTGATCTCATGCGTCTTCAACTGTCGAGAGGCATAAGCAACAACTTGTTTTTCTTGCATAAGGACCACACCCAATCCTTGCAAAGATGCGTCGCAGAATATCTGGAAAGGCTTGGATGTATCTGGAGAAACCAAGACTGGTGTGGAAGTGAGATTCTCTTTGAGTGTTTCAAAGCTTGCTTGACATGTAGGAGTCCAAAGGTATTTCTTGCCTTTCTTGAGGAGATCGGTAAGAGGCTTCGCTATCTTCGAAAAGTTCTGAACGAAGCGACGGCAATAACTAGCCAAACCAAGGAAACTCCGCACTTCTTTGACATTAACAGGAGGAAGCCAGTCAACAATTGTCTTTACAGTTTCCGGGTTGACGGCGATGCCCTTGGCAGAGATGACGTGACCAAGGTAGGTGACTTGAGGCAGCCAAAACTCACATTTGGAGAACTTTGCATACAAGCGGTTCTCACGAAGCTTGTTTAGGACACACCGAAGGTGTTCTTCATGTTCTTCCTTTGACTTAGAATAGACTAGGATGTCATCCAGATAGACCACAACGAACTTATCAAGATACTCCATGAAAACCGAGTTCATAAGCCTCGAGAAGGTGGCAGGTGCGTTGGTGAGACCGAAAGACATGACCGTGTACTCATACAGGCCATAGCGGGTGGTGAAAGTTGTTTTAGGAACATCTTCCTTGCGAATCTTGATTTGGTGATAACCACTTCTCAAGTCAAGCTTAGAGAATACCACAGCTCCAGCTAGCTGATCAAAGAGATCATTAATCCGCGGAAGGGGATATTTATTCCTGATGGTTTTAGCATTGAGAGCCCGATAGTCAACACAACGTCTATCAGTCTTGTCTCGCTTCTTCACAAAAATTGTTGGGCTACCCCAAGAAGAAGTACTGTGTTGAATGAAACCCAACTTCTCTTGTTCATCAAGCTGACGTTTGAGTTCAGCCAACTCAGCAGGACCAATTTTATAAGGCCGCTTGGAGATAGGAGCCGTTCCAGGTTCAAGCTCAATTACAAACTCAACCTCACGATTCGGAGGCATACCTGGCAACTCTTCAGGAAAGACATCTGGGAACTCACAGACCACCGGAACACTCTGAATAGCTTCCATAGCATCATCATTCAGAGCCGCCAAAGAGAGAAGCTGAAAAGCAGGAGTCAGACTTGGAGAATAGACTATATGGCCTTCAGGAATTTTCAGAGAAACCAAGCGTTCAGCACAATCAATCACAGCTGCATTTGCTGTCAACCAATCCATGCCCAAGATGACATCAATGTCAGAGTTGCCCAGAATGATTAAGGACGCCGAGAACGAAGAGCCACCAATCTCAATTTGATTGCCATGGCTGATATGAGCAGCCCTCATGTTTGAGCCAGGAGATTGTACCACCAGACGATGTGATAAGGGAACCATATCCAGATCATGCTCATGCGCAAACTTATGCGAAACAAAAGAATGCGAAGCACCAGAATCAAACAAAACTCGTGCAGGGACTGAGTTAACGGGAAGCATACCCATCACAACTCTAGGTGCATGCTCAGCTTGAGCGGCGTTGACACAGTTGGCACGAGCAACAGTAGACTCGGGCTTGGTGTTGATGTTGAGAGCCCGAGGTGGTGGTGCACGAACCATAGGAGAGCTTGCCACAGGTCTTGGAGGTGGTGGAGGAAGAGCTTTGTTTTTCATAGGACAGTTCCAGTTTTGATGCCCAGTGTCTCCACAAGTGTAACAAGCACCAGGTGGACGTGGAGCAACGTAGCCAGGGACTCCGCCAGGCGCTCCAGGGTAGTGGTGGTTGTAGCCCCTGGGAGCAGCAGTGAGGAAGTTTGGTGGCCTTGCTGCGTAGCTTGAAGGTCTTGGTGGAGCCGGGAGCGACGGTGGGGTGTTAGGAACCCAGACACGACGCTTAGAAGGAGTTGACATAGCTAAAGAGCTTGCTGCATCGCGGTTGTGTTTCTTTGACTCCTCAAACACTTGCCTACTTGCTTCTTCCTGCAGAGCTATATGCTGAAGTTCCAGAAAAGACGCCGGCCTTGCATGTGTGATTGCATATTTAATCGATGCATTGAGCCCTTGCCGGAACCTCTTTGCTTCTTCTTGTCATCAGAGATCTCATCGCCACCATAACGAGACAGGTTCATGAAGTTTCTGATGTAGGTATTGACATTGTCATTGCCCTGCTTGAGGTTGAGAAACACTTCCTTCATCCTCTCCATGACAATTTCTGACAGATACTGCTCTTTGAAAGCTCCAGTGAACTGTCCCCAAGTAGGCTGAAAACCAGTGCAGTTTGCCTTAAGGTAATTCTCCCACCACAGAGCTGCATCTCCCTTCTGAAGGTGAGTGGCACATTTTACCCATTCTTGCTCAGGAACATCAGCAGTCACCAGTAACCTTGACATCTCACGCAACCAATCATCAGCATCAAGTGGTTGATCGGACACATCAAATTGACGTGGGTTGAACTTCAGGAAGCTTTTGATGTCTCCTCGCTTGGGAGGTGGAGGTAGCGGAACAAACTCATTCCTCCTGACACTTTCTTCAAAACGCTGCTGGTTCTGCTGCATTGCTGCCAAGGCATTGGCGATGCTTGACAACGCGGCCCCTAGTTCAGGTTGTATGTCCTCCTCAGAACGGCGTGGTGGTGCCATCCTGTGATTGATATAAAACACAAGTCAGTACTATAATGGAGAATAATAATAATCCAAAATAGTACCAAGATGGAATTAACCAAGATTAAAGGATACAATTTACTAAGATGATATTAAAATATCAACAAAGTTCAAAGCACCTCTAAGATATTAAGCATATCGCACACGACTGAAAAGGAGTGTGGTACACAGATGTATCAAAGAAAATTTTTCCGCAAATTTCGGCATTAAAATACCAATAGATGCGCAAAATCACTAAACGAATCAAGATTAGTGACTCTACCAATTCAATATACAAGAGCGAATGATAAAAGTAGTGGTATGGTCGCGACTCCATCCCGCACTCAAATCATTACTCCGCACATGAATAAGTAGAACACATATCCCAACACCTTCTTCTCAAGATGAACCTAAAGATTAGTAACTACGGAAACGAACACCCCAAACAAGATATCGTCGGATAACAAAGAGTAAGACAGATCGTGGCGGTATACAACGAATCAGATAGATCGCGTCGGTTTGCAAAAGCCTGTCGGTATGGAATGTACCAACAGTTGATAACCAAAAGGCAGATAAAGATAACATGTTGGATGCAACAGATAGACAAGGAATTCACACACACGCACACACACACACAACCTATGGTACTACGGAAACCCATAACACGTGAATCCTAGTTTGAATTTTAAGAAGAGGATTGAAAACGTTACACTTCCTTACCAGAAAAAGGGTGGTGGTTGGGTAAGAAGAAAAATGGAAGCAGTCCTACTCTCACGTTTTGTTTTTCCCTAGTATACATAGCTACCAAAAATATTTGCTAGACTGACAACGACCATTTGGCTGAGACCCTGAAGGGCGGGATGGCTCTGATACCAATTGTAACTACCTCGGTGAATTACGCTCCTAGTTACAAGCCTGGATGAGCAGAAATGGTTAAAATAGTACGGTGGGGCCCAAATGCCACTCACAGGTAGACCTTTCGGCCGTTCTAACCATTTCCAAACATCGGGACAAGAACGGGCGGCGTAATCGGCAGGCGAAGGGATCAACTACATACACAAATGAGTATGTATGCAAGCCACCATACAACAGTCCTCAGAGCCATTCCATCTAAAAGAAATAGAAATATTGCAACGCCATACGGCAAGATCCAAATATCCTAGATAGATATAATAGTTTAGGATATCTCCTCATACATCAAACATCAGAGTATCAGGCGGAAGCGGAAAACAAGATCCGAGTACGGATAAGAAGCAAATCGGCATAAGATGCCCCCTAAATAAACACATCCCGCCCACAGATCTCGCGGATCCCCGTTCCCGGAATCTCTACACCGAATGATCGTTGCCAACATCGTCCGTATCCTCCACCCAGTATCCATCTTGCGAGCTTACCTGTTCATCTGAATCAAACAATTTATCGTGTGAGACCCTAGGGGTACTCAGCAAGTCTTTATGCCTCTAAAGGGGACACAACCTGGGGTGACGCAATTGCAGCAAAAGATAATACCTAACAATTCTATAGATACTCGCTAACCATCCACCTAACCATAGATATACGGATGTCCGTGAATTAATGTCAACAGTTATAACGGTAATTTTAACAGATCCATCCTCCTCCTCGCTTACCAACGAGGAAGCGGACGAACAACCCCCCCATCCGTTGGCAGTTTTATTATCCATTCCATGAGTGTTGCACTATTTACTAGTCAGGTACTTAGTCAAGTTAAAAGCGGTACTTTAGTTATACTTGTCTATGTTCGAGAAACTGTGCTCCAAGTCGTCCATAACCGCGGACACGGCTTTCAGAAAGTTTTACCCTGCAGGGGTGCACAAATAGCAACACACACTCGATCAACCTTGGAAAAACCAAATCAAAACCCAACGAGGCAGTCACGACAAAGCGATCATAGGATTCAGAAATATTTCAGGGGGCCACCCCATTAAGCTACCCGCGACGAAGTTGGCCGGCTCCGAGACGGACTCAAGGTTTGTGTGGACGGCTGTAAACGACAGGGAACCCGAAAGTGTGACTGGGCTTGTCGATACAGCGAAAACGTGTCACGGCCCTAAATAGTACAGGTGCTCCTCGCACAATCGTAAATAAAGCAGTAAAGCATGGCATAGGTACAGGATAGTAATAAAGCCCCAAACTAATTGTGGCCCCAAGAAATAAGAATGAATCAAGCTCTGGCTCAGGGGGGTTCATAAGCCTCTCGGATGTGGATAGAGCGAATATTCAAGGAACAGGAATCAAGTACTCGGGGTCCTACGGGACACAAGTGAGCATGAAAAACCAAATAGCAGATATTGCTCACCGGTGCCACTTTCATTAGTTATCCCATTACTACTCAGGTTAAGTTGTTTAGGTACCTCGTTATCCATCAGACACTCACATACCCTACACATGCTGTTCTACGACTTGCATGGCTCAAACAACTCCTGTAGTGATGGCTCATGGGATGGAGGAACAAGCTTCGGTGGGGTTTAAAAGTAAAAGCTATGCAGTACTTGGGATTCAATTTAATGCAATCGCGACTCAATGATGCAAGAATAAGATAGAGGTAATAGGTACTGTATGTATGCAAGCATGTGGTAGTGCTTGCCTGGCAGCTCAGTTGAAGCGAGAGAAGGATCTGGGTAGTGCTCCTGGGTTTCTTGATATATCCCCTGCTCAGCGTCTATTCGAAGAAGAACCAAACAACCAAGGGCCAATCATAAATAAAGTGCACAAGCATATGAATAAAATGCGACAAGCAAACAATCATGCCATGATGAATGATGCACAATTTTCATGGCAATAAAGTAGCATGGCATGGGTGAGGTGTGGAATACAAGAATAAGGCATTTTATTGAGTTTTTGTCACCTTTTATACTCAAGTAAGTTGCTGTATTCTTTATATTTATATGATGCATGCTGCAAATCAGAACATGGAATGCATAAACAGAAAGGTCTCGTCGCGCTGATCGATTTAGACATATTATTTGTCAAATTTGGAGTTATGAAACAAAAGTTATTAATTAATTAAGATAAAGGGCATTTTACTGTAATTTTAATCAACTTGAACTTTAAAGTGTTCAAACATTATTTTGCATAGCATATTTGAATTCCTCACATTTTTCTGATTCAAAAACATATATCATTTGCATTATTTGGATTTGAAAATTAAAAGTTATTTTAAAACAGATTTGAATTTGAATTTAAAACAAATTTGAAAAGTTTAAATTAAAACAGAAAAGAACAGAAACTTTTGTTACTCAGACAAACCTAGCCAAAGACACCGACAAGTGGGGCCAGGTGCTGACTGGGTGCCACGCGCGCGGAAAAGCTTTCTGTCACCGCGGGCTAATCTAGCCGCAGCAACTGACCAGCGGGCCCGACGCGCGAGCGGACCCACGCACCAGTGATTGGACGCATCGGTGACACGCGGCGAACCCAGGGACTGCGGGTTGAGAAACGCAAAGTAGAGGTGCCATTTTATAAAACCGCACAGAGGCAGACAGGTGGGGTCGGCAGGAGCGCGGGTTGAGGAAAACAAAACGGAAGGGGGGTTTGTGCAAAAGGAGAGGTGCTACTGTTTTTCTTCCTCCGTTTCTGACGAAACTGATGGTGCCGCGCAACAGAGGAAAAGCAGGGCGCCCAGGGCTCGATCTGGCGACCTCGCGCGCGCGCGCGGCGGCGGCTACCGCTGCGGTGTCTTGGGGGTTGTTGGGAGGTTGCTGTGGCGCGGCTAGGTAGGTTCTCGCGACGAGAGGACGGTCTTCGACGACGTGAGCTCGCCGCGCCGAGAGCGCTCGACGAAACGCACAACGCGAACAGGCAACCGATCGGCTAGCAGAGGTGTCTGGGAGGTTCGGGCGCTCACCGAGAGTGGGTCGGTGGTGACGGAACAGCTTGGGACGCAGGGGATCGGCGATGATGCAGACGGTCGGAGTTCTAGGGTTTGGCGTCGGTGGCGGCGGTGATCTTCGGCTCTGGTGCTTCTCCTCCGCGACGGCGTGTACAGGGTGATGCAGAGGTTCTCCATGGCCTTCCTCGACACCCAGCGCACCGCGTCCGCCGCCTGATACGAGGGGTTGGTGATCGACACCGAGGGTGGCCGACGAGGTGGATGTGTGGTAGAAGGGGAGGAAGAGGGGAAAGGGCACGGCTCGGGGCAGATCTAGGAGAGGCAGCAGGCGAGAGAGAGGGAGTAGATAGGGACGGGAGAGGAGAGGGGGTGTCGTGGGAGGTGTGGTGGAGGAAAAAGGTGGCTCGGCCACCTTTTTCTCCTCTACCCCCATGTGCTCGACCGGCTCGGCCAGGGCATGGGAGGGGTGGTTAGGGACGTCCAGGTGGGGCCAAGGTGAGGTCAAGGAGGCCAGGCTCGGGTAGATGTAGCTAGGCTAGAGGCTCGGGTTAGGGTTTATGGTTAGGGTTGGGGTGGGAGGTAGCTAGGTGGGACCAGCGGGTTAGGGTGTAACCAGGTGGGGTCATCATGGTAGAGAGAGGAGAGAGGCCGAGAGAGAGGGAGGGAGCTAGGGTTAGCTAGAGAGGGCTCGGGTTAGGGTTTTGGTTTAGGTTAGGGGGTGGTATGGTAGATGGTGATAGGGGGTTAGGTGATTAGAGTTAGGGTTTGGATAGAGAGGAGGGATTAGAGAGAGAGGGTGATGGTGGTATATCATGGTGGTGGCTTTTTAGCAAGACCAATCTAGATCAAGCCCAAGGAGAGGTAGAGAGGGAGATGGATGATTCACTCAAAAGATCAAATAAAACAAAGGAGGACAAAAATAGAGATGGTTGCATGGCCCATGCATAAATATTAATGCTAGGTTTCATCTTGTGAAAACAAAATAAATATCCATGGCATTTATACATATGCATTCCAAAAATATGGAATAAGCCAAGCTAAAAGAATTGAAAGGATGCCCCATGTGGAGTAGATGGAGATGACCATATTTGAATAAAAAGGGGACATGCTAGTGTGTAGGTGCCACTAGGTATTTAGTAAGCCCAAAAATATCCCAACATGATAATAACCCCAAAACAACACATATGGCAGCTAGAAAAGGGTTCCACTCACAAGGCATGCAAAGGTGGCCATGTGGCTCTTATAAACCAATAATGTGGAAACAATATGGTGCATATATGAGAGCATGTGGAGATAGAGTTGGATCCATCCCAACCCACATGAGCTAGAGGTAAAACCAAATAAGTTGCAATGCTCATATTTGGTGGAATGGTGGAATGATGGGGTGATGACAAGAAAGGTGGTGGGGTTAATAAAAGATATGCCCCAACTCAACTTGGGCATTAAACAATATATCAATGACCAAATACAATATATCAAGAGGCAAATACAATTAATAATGCATATGAGATAAGAATCAAAACAAAAAGGGTTTTATATGATGCTCAAATGCAAGGTGGCATGATGACATGAGCATGATATAATTATGATGCAACAATTATATATATGAAGTAGCCATTATATTACTAGACCAAGTAGCATTACAATTGTTAGACAATTGGGATGCTACACATCTTTACTCCTCCTTTAGTATCCAATGGTAGCCCATCATCATGTCCTACGGCGTGCCGGGGGGCAGAGGATTGCCTCGCAGATCTTCTCGGCAATGGGCCCACTCGTTGTTGTTGAGTTTGAATTCCACATGCTCTCCTGTGTGTTCGTTCACCATGGTTGGCGGTTCAACTGCCACTCCGTTGTTGACGGGTGCGCCGTTGCCACCGTTGGTGGGGCCGCCGTTGGGCGTGCTGCCGTTGGGTGGTTCAGCGCCGTTGGGCGGTCCAGGGCTAGATCCGGGGCCAGCGTTTTTGCGATTCGCGGCGGTGTCGCCCGCGTTGATGACCGCGCACATGAAGTGGTTAGGGAAGCTGTTGCTCCCGCAACATTCAGATATGGAGCCATAGGCTCCATCTTCGGTGGCTAGATCACCCAGATCGGATATGCGATTGCTGTCGCTATCCGTGCTCACAGGTGTTGCCGAGGTGTTGAGCTTGCTGAGGGTGCCGATTGGTGGAGGGAACCACGATGCTGAAGCAATCGCGGGTGCCGTTGGCTGGTTAGGCATGCAAAGCGTGCCCATCTGACTAACCTGGAAGCGGAAGCTCCCAATCGCCAGACTGATTCCATCGCCCACGGATTCGAAAGCCGGATGAGTGGCCGGCGTGTGGACAGTGAAGTCGAACGCGCCGAAGAGCTAGCGAATCTCCGCTGTTGTGGAGTTATAGATCGCGGTTGATGGGGCCGAAGAAGCCGTGACATCAACACTCCCAATTCCCACAGACGACACCAATTAATGAGGGTTTAACTCGTTAATGCCCATTGTTATGGACTTGGGTTTTGGAGAAGGAGGGAGCGCTGGAGGCATCAGTCGGCTAGCAAACAAGCACACAGGGACGCAAGGTTTACCTAGGTTCAGGCCTCGTAGAGGTCCCTACTCCTGCTTGTCTGCTCTTGGAATTAACGAAAGAATCGAAGATTACAAGGGCGCGCAGATGCAATCTGGCGAGAGTTGTGGAAAGTAGGGTTGCGTGTGTCCTCCTCGCCGCCCCCTCCAAGCCTGTATATAGATAGGCTAGGTCTCGGGTAGTAGGTTGAGTCGGTTACAGATTAGGGTTTTCCCTTTAAACTTTCTATCTTTAGATTCTTCTTGTCTCACAAGCAGTCGAGAATCTGTGGGCCTATCGAGTTCTCCATTTGGGCCTTGGCAACACCGTGGGCTTCCATCGTATCCGGACCATATATACCGAACTCGAGTACCTGTAGGGTATACCCATGTCACTACAACTCTCCCTCCACTAAACAAGACTCTCGCCCCGAGATTCCTAGGAAAATGAAAAAGACACAAGGAGAGGCTGGTGTTCGGAACGGAGGTGATCCTCGCGTTCCCAAGTTGAAGAGCAACGGAACGGTGGGACCACTACACCTTGCAAAATTTGCTAGACTTGTTGCGAGTCTTGTGTTTTGCATCTTGAAAATAAGAAATTGAAGAACCTAGAGGATTGTTGCGAGACAATAGAGATAGGATGAACATAGCTCAGATGTTCTCAAGAAACACGATGAAAGAATAGAACCAATTCTAGATAGAATTTTTAAAGACGTTGTATCGAGGAGAAATAAAAGACACATCCCTAGGATGAAAGATCAACATATGCACGTGAATATGATTGTTTGTGTCATCGGACGAAAAGATCAACCGTCGAGAAGTTATCAACCACTATGAAAATAGCATTGTTTCTTCCCTTATATTTAAGAAATGAAGTTTGCAGAAACAATATTGCCTTCAAACAATAGGGTTCCTTGATATGAACAGAAAAATTAGCATAAAGGACTTCTCGAATAAGATTCTCCTTGCGCTGGTAAAAACCAAAGGGTCACACGATTGATATGCGCGGATTCATCTTCAAGAGAAAGAGTGACACGAGTTTCTGGTGGAATCCTGAGAAATAAGTTGAATATAGATGATCTAGAGTTTATTGTAGAGATGCTTATTGCTTCATTAACCATGAGGTTAATGCAATAGATTTTACGATAGATGGCATCAACCATAATTGTCTTTACCAAGAGAAAGGGATTTGACAAAAATAAGTCAGATATATCTTCCATCCATCTTGTTTGACGATGTCGAGCACCGGTAGACAGAAGAGGACGGAGAAGATTTCCATTTGTTTTCACCAGATCATTGAAGATTTTACTCCATATTGAATTAGACGAGACCACCAATGAGAGATTATTCATTATGTTCTTGAGAGAACACTCCGAAAAACAAGGACGAAAGTATTAGTATCAGGAGATAAAGGCCACTTCTAAATTCGATGGAATGAGTAAAATCACATTAATCCACCAATTCGATGTATAAGATCGTATGATAAGAGTAGTCGTATGGGGATCAGTCCATTGCGCACCCAAAGCATTACTCCGTACATGAATAGGAAAATCATGCAACCTAACTCCCAAAAAATAGACTGAAGAACTTAACAAGCAGAAATCATGAAGCTTCATAAGAAAACAAGATTGATGCAAACACTTTGCCGGAGCCAAGGAGACAAAGAAGATGACGTTCTTATCGTGTTGGGAGTCCCTAGCCATCAAAAAGATATGAACAAAGATCATGGAGACACATGAAAGATTCAACAGAAAGACTAATGATAGCACCAAAAACTGGAATAGAAGAATTTTGAAAGATCTAGAAACTCTTCGTGGCATCCCGTGGATTGAGGATAGAAGATAAAGCGAGAGGGTTTCAAAAGGTTTCTTAATGAGGAATACCAACATAATTTATTATCCTTCTAGAGATGATCCGACAGAGATTTAGCAGTCTTGAGGAAGCTTTAGCGGAACAATGATGATAACTTGTTAAACAAGGAAAAGATCCGGATTTGATTGAAGTGGAGGATGGAATTAACATTGGGCTTGCTGATTCCAGAATTGTAGCAATGTCTTTAGCAGAAGGACATGACCTATATAGGTGACTTCAAAAGTCAGAATTCACACTTTGAGAATTTTGCACATAGGAGATGTTCACAAAGCTGGAGAGAAAGAGACAAAGATGATATTCCATGTTCTTCCACTGATATAGAATAGGCAAGCATATCGTCAAGATATATGACCATGAATTAACAAGATATTCCAAGAATACCAAGTTCGTGAAGCAAAAGAATTGAACGGATGCTCAAAACACTTTGTGAGCTCAACGCTCTTTGAAAGATCAACATTAAGAGAAGGGATTTGTGTTAGAAGAGATGCATTAAAAGAATAGATTACCTGGACCTTCAGATGAGAAAAGAGATGCCCGTTGGTTATATAGTTGATGGGATCACCGGTTGAAAAATATAAGGAGATCTTGGATAAAGAATCGATGATAACTCATTTATTAAGAAACGCTATCATGGATAAAAGAATGAGATTCTCTTGTATGAAAGAGAACCTTTGCGGATATGAAGTTCAAAAGATATGGAGCATGATAATCGGATGATGATCCATCATTGTGCCTTAAGAAATCTCCGGATTGTCAAAGATATTTGAATATGAAAAATATATGATCATGGTATATCTCAAAATCACAAGAGTTAACCACCATCATTTGGAGGATTAGATTGATAGTATTGACCATATTCCATTCATGATAAGTGTCATATAGCTATAATTATAATCACAAGCATCGGATCGACACACGTTATGTATTTAGCCCAGAAGAATTTGCAAAATAAGTAAAAACTCCTGATTGAAGCGCCGATTGCAAAAGATCGAGTTAGCATGACCTACCCACCAAAAGAGGCTGAAAAATGTATCACCGCCGGCCTTGCTTTTATCTTCAACCCGCAGCTCATAGGTACCTTGGGAGTATACTTATGGCTATCCTCCTTGCTAACCGGGACTGAAGACCTCGTCACTGCTTCGTGTTGAGGCCGAGACTCTGGCTCAGAAAGACCCAAATCATTCGCCAACGTAGCTACCACCTCCGCCTTGCAAGACATGCTGGGCCTCCATCGCCGCCTCCGCCTCCGCTGGATTTAGTGTCGGGGGAGGGACAAAAAAGGGCCTCCGTCGCCACCGGATTTAGTGTCAGGGAAGGGCGAAAAAGGACCGCCACAGCCGTCGCAGCCAGAGTCAGTGTCGTGAGTTAGGAAAGTACAATTATGGATTTTCCCCTATGACACATGCAGAGTGGCTAAGAAGGAGTACGGTAGGAACTAGTATAACAGAATATCCAGACTTAGCGGGGAAGATTCAAAAATATTTTGTTTGGCCACTGTTCACTCGATATACCCCTCTCGACAATTGCCCACCCCCAACTTTTCGAATCACGGTGATTAAGAGCAACTCGGCCCCCACTATGCACTGGTGACTCAACTTTAGGGATGCAAAATGATATCCTTCACCACTAGGAACAACCAGTGGCGTGAGGTTAGTGGAATGCGGGTTCAACGCCATGAACCACCTTTTCTGAACGCTGCCACTAGGCCTTTTGCTACCAGTGACAATCACATGCTTGCAAGCTATGTAAATGTGATATCACCGAGAGGTACCTGAGTATATCTCTCCATCATAGGGATGGACAAATCCCACTCTTGATCCTTGATCATCAACTAAGACTTTCTAAGTACCCAACAACATCTTTATAATCACCTTGTTATGGTGTGACATTTGATGGAATCAAAGTACTCTTCCAGTGTTAGTGATTGACGTGATCTCATGGTCTAAGAATGAGTGTTACTTAGAATGATATTGATATAGAAATATAAACTTTGAAGACATTATCGTATTGCTAAAACTACTATGATTGAATGTTCATCACATCATTCTCCAATGACGGGACCATGTTATTAACAACATCCAATGTTAATGATCAGGAAACCTTGATCATCTGTTGATAAACAAGCTAGTGAAATGAGAGGCATTACTGGGAACTTTTTTTGTTTATTAAATGCACATGTATTAAAGTTTCTGGTTAACACAATTATAGCATGATAAATAAACATTTATCATAAAGATGGAGTAATATAATAACCACTTTATTATTGCCTCTTGGGCATATTCTCTTCAATCTGCCAATTGCACTAGACTCAATAATCTCATTTGAAATCTTGCACATTCAACACCTATGACTTTTTGGTGTTGTATATACGCGGTAAGCATAATCTCCGGATCTTACACTTTCAGGTCCATGTGTATTTGCATCCCTACGCACCACTCATTCTCAAATGAGATGGCATTGTATAAATTTAGTCCTTTGGTGAGACCTTAGTTCCTTGAGTTGAAAACATGTTGACACTATTGTCGTACAATAGATCTTCATAGTACAAGCCCACTTGGAACTACACCTAGTTTGATAGCAAACTTCTTGACTCAAATGCCCTCCTATGTAGCCTTCATTATAGTATCTGTCACAATACTTAACCTTTTTGGGACTCATCCAAATATATCATGGAACTTTCTTCCATAAAATTTTGCCACCTTAACCCATGGTCTAAATTGAAATAAACTAAGTTTGCTACTTGTGAAAAACTAGTATCAATGTAACACTTTATATTGAACTATAAACTAGTATTAGTCTAACGCTTTACAAAAAACTATTTGTCACCTCTACATAATATATTCTTAGTACTTCCAAAGAACATAAGGTTATCGTACTATTGTCCCATGATTATCTTATAAATCACTCTGTTATATGCTCATAATATTTATAGCATAGGACATATCTGGATATGTACATATCACGGTATTCATGGTTGATCAAATCATTCATGTGGTTTCACTCACCAAGTGTCAAAACACTTGAATCTTTCTTTAACCTCTTCCATGCGGCATGAACCTTTCTTGTTGTTGCCATATTGAAGTACATTAAATATTTCATATATGTACTTTGGAACAACCATATTATCATCTTAGTCTATCTACATAGACATTTATGTCCAATATTCTTGTTTTCCCTAATATTTTCATTGAAATCTAATTTGAATGAAATCCTTAACTTATGGCAATAAAAGATACATAATTTCCAATCAACAATATTTCTTATAAATAATGTATTAGAAATATGTCTCAACTCTCCCACTTAATTTCTTGCAAATGCAAGCATCTTCATCATCTTAATGAAATTAAACCTTTTAACAGTTTCATCATGGTGAAGATTCTAGCTTCGCGATTCTTACTTAAACCTTAGAAGTTTGCATGCCTTTTTAGCATCCTTTGAATTAACAAAACCCTTTGGAATGTGTCATATACACATCCTAGGTAACCATTCTATTAAAATAACGTAGTTTTGTTTGTTCAACTAGCATATGTAGTGGTTGCTACAATAATCTGTTCAGAATAAATATCGCTATGAAAGATGGAATCTTGTCGTATTCAACTCCTTGAACATTTTTGTAAACTCTTATTCGACAGGTCGACTATTTCATAGATGTGAAACATCCATGTCTGATTCTTTATAGATCCAAATACAGCCGATAGGCTTCGCGGCTTCTAGAGAGTCTTCCAAGTTTAGTAACTTGGTTTCTCGTGTATGGAACTATCACTAATTTTGATGGCCTCTAGCCATTTGATGGAGTTAGGTCCCATCATTGCTTCTTTGTATGTATTCGGTTCATCATTGTCAAAAAATAGTGATTCAATATCAAATCTTCCTATTTGATTGTTTACCTAACCGACATGGTTCCATAGGAACTTAAATCTCCGTGACCACAACCTTTGAGGCACGTGAGACATGAGCATTGTAGTCGCCTCTAGGACACTTTCCGGCGCTACGCAACTCAACACATATAGCTAAGGTTCAATAACCTTATCAAAGTTCTATTGTCCTCCCACTTCCTTCTCAAGAAATTTGACGTTTCTAAGCGATAAATACTTTTGTCTTCGGTGTTATGGAGGAACACCCAATGGTTATTTCGGATAACCTACAAAGATGTGCTCATCCGACTTTGGTTGTAAACATTTTACTTATGTCTAGCATACCAGAATTTAAGAAAAGACAACTTGGGGTTTATCCCCAACCATAACTCATATGGTGTCATTTCAATGGATCATGATGGAGCTCTTTTCAGTGTAAAAGCAGTAGTCACTAAAGTGTAATCCTTAAAATATAAAGGCAGATTTATAAATGACATTGTTGATCCTACCATGTCAAACAAGGTTCGATTATATTTCACAAACACTCCATACTCCTATGGTGTTTCAGGAAATGCAAGTCTACATAATGATTCCTCAACTCTTAGATTTTTGCTGAACTTGTGACTCAAATATCTTCCTTTATGATCAAATCATAAATTCTTTATTTTCTTGTTACAATGATTTTCCACTTCATCTTGAAATTATTTGAACATTTTCAAATGTTTCATACTTCTCCCTGTCAAGTAAATATACATATATATTTACCCAAATGTTTGGTTTAAGTATATGAAGTTGAAAGATTCACCACACACGGCTACACATAATTGACTATATACATCAACATGCACAATGTCCAACAAGTTAGTCATTCGTTCTTCTTTTGGCCTATGAATGAAATTTAAATCATCTCTAGGAAATTCTCACAATCGTCAATTGATTCAAAAATCAAAAGACTCAAAAATTCCATAAACATGGAGTTCCTTCATGTTTTATTCCCAATGTGATATAAACTGTAGTGTCACTCATAAGTGATCTTCTAATCATCTGTCTTACACACAGTAGCATCACTGTTTATGGACACGATTTCTCCAACTAGACTTGTAAGAGTTCATCTATCTTCTATGGAATACAGTAAATATTTGAACTATTCTCATAATACCGGAACAAAATAACAATTATTAAAAAAATCTTGAAGGCCAGCTTTGATGTCAACGAGAAAAACAACAACACTTTATTTGTTTTCGATGAACATCATCACATATTCTCTTGCTAGTTACTTAGGCCATTGTAGTTCATAAATTGTGTTGCTATGTGTGACATTTCACACCAACCAATTCGGTATCCAATACCCAAGATCCACATTGTTTAACAAGAAAATAATAAACCCATAACATGTACATTATCTATATACTTAAGATAGACATTTCTAGCCTTTTCTTTTCAGCCAAATATTTTCCCGATTCTCTTTCAGCATTTCCTTTTTCCCTTTTTAAAATAATCTATCAACATCAATAGTGGTGCCATACATATGACACATAGTCCAAATCATGTTGGTAAAACACTAATATCTTTGGACTTGCACTTTTGATGTAGATCACCATCATCAAATGTTTGGCGCTCTTCCAAATTTCATTCCTTTTAATGTAGTAAACACTTTACCTACATATTCTATACATCCTTATCATGAAAAACTTTCACGATCAAGATACTGTATCTTATAAGGATGAATTACGAATATAATGTTAATTCCCAAAATCTTTTGGGTGATCAGGATGCCTAGCGTCTCCAACCTTTACAAATTCTCATACAATACGAGAATATGTATTTTATTAAATTATACTCTATCACATTGCAACCAAGCATTATTTTAGATATCACAATATATTCTACACATCATGGTTTCTGAAACAATTTTCAGCTCCTAGATAACATTTATATTGAAACAAGTTTTCAATATGAAGAATCATGGAGGCAAGCATGATACTTAGATTCTAATGCTAGAATTTGTTACTCTTGATTCAATACTACTTATCGAATTTTACGGAGTAAGTGAGGTTTTGTTGAAAGTTTCCAATAGTACTTTAAACTTTAGATTGACACTTATAAAACAATACGGTACCACTTCGTAAAGTAAAATTCTAGAATTCTATAGTTCCATTATCTCAATTATAGCTAAGTACAATGTAATAAACGAATTGCAGTGACTAAAACGAACTATGCAAATTTACTTTGATTTAGTTTATGATAAACTAAGTTCAAATTAATCCAAATTACTAAATGAACTCCCACTCAAAACAACATCCCTCGAGTCATTTTAGTGATTACACGAACCAAATACACTACACCATGATCGATCATCATCTGAGGTGGTTCAAATGCAATGGTGAGCATCATATGTTCATCATATCATTCATATGACTCGTGCTTTACCTTTTGGTTCATGTTCTGAGGTCATGTCTATACATGCTAGGCTCACCAAGTAAGAATCTTAGTACTCGCATGTGTAAAAATCTCTTACACCCATTGTATGCGAACGTAGAGTCTATCACACCCGATCATCACGTGGTGCTTCGAAATGACGAACTTTCTTAATGGTGCATACTAAGGAAGAACATATTATTATCTTGATACTTAGTGGGAGGGATCATCTTATAATGCTAATGTGGCGATCAAATTGAAGCAATATAAGATGCATCAAAGGATAAACATCACATGGAAGAATAATGTGATATGATATGTTCATTCTCGCATTCGATCTCCATCTTGTGTGTCATGGTATGATCTCCATCATTCCACTAGCGTGGCACCAAGGTCCATGGCACCTCCATCATGGCCGTATTGCACCATTACAATATATCTCATGGATATATATAGCACACAGGCATAAAAATAAAAAAGACAACCAGATGGGTCCTGTTGGTTGTTTAACTTATAATAAATCTCATTGCATACAACAATTTGTGTATCAATGACCATATCACATCACATTACCCTACGAAAACAAGTTAGACGCCTCTAATTTATTTTTGCATATTTTACAAGGATGTGGGGTTTCTAGGAAACAACCGTTCTACCTATGAATTTCAACCACAACAGTGATATTCAAGTTATTAGAAAACCGTTGTAAATTATATCATGACTTTGCTAGGAGAGACAGACACCCGCTGAGCTAGTTATGCAATACTAGTTGCATCTCAAGCCTAGGACAAGTCTCATGTGCGAGGACATGTAAAGTTAGTCCGAACTGCTTCATCTCAACATGCCACCATGATCTAAAATACACAAAGGTATGCAATAACATGATCATCAACATCCACATCTCCGTGTGTTCTAACCGTACAAAGATCTATGCACATACATAGCTCTGATAGCACTGATGGCTTTGTTACATAGAAAAAAAATCCTACAGTTGCAACTTCCAAGATCAAATATAGGTGATAGATGTAATGGTTTCAGAATGACTCACCCTCGAAGACCGAAAGGGGATAACATTCCTGCAAACAAACGTGGCTGGGGTAGAATGTACTCGTCCGTCCTCAAGGACACGAAGACAATCATTGCCACAAATGGGTAGCGCCTCCGTAATCGGTCACAGGTCCAGCACGACAACGAACTCCCTCCCTTGCTCCATTTGGGAAGAGGAAGCAACGCATCCTCAGGAACTCCAGCAGCACTACGACATGGTGACGGTGGTGGTGGATAAGGTCTTGAGCATGGCTTCTCCTAAGCACCATACTCATGATAGTGGATCAACTAGTAAGGGGAGGAAGATGCCAACCAAAGGGCATATGAGACGAAATGGAATGGAAAGAGAGGAGAGGGTCTCCACCTCGTCCTTATATAGGAGTGGGGGTCCAGAACCCAAGGGTGTCTGGCGCCCCCTATGGTGCCCCCACCTCTCCCCTCTTGATTACTAGTGAAGTCTCTACTCACAAATAATCAAACGCCAGTTTCTCCCATTAAATCTCCACTAAAAAACCAAAGGTCTTTCCGTTAAAACACTTTTAATTCACTTGGTTTAATGGCACTCAATTTAATGAACACTTTATTTAATGAACAATTAATTTGATGAACACATTAACAATTTATTCCCTTGCACTATTTCGATACATCGAAACTATTCCTACAGTTTTATCAAAACAGTTTCTGTGTTGTCCAGTATTTTCTCCTGCATTCTGTATCCACTCAAATGCGTCGACGGGCCTTAATTGTGTCACCAAAAGGTTCATGAACTAAGTGGACATGGTCGGTACTCTCTCCGATCAATAATCTTTAGCGGGATCTGGAGATCCATAACGACTCCCACTTACTCAAGGATGAACCAGTGATCACGTGAACCTTTTTCGTAGTAACCAATTCCTTTTTTCTCACGATATTTTACTTCTCCTATATCCGATCATTTGTTATCATCCATACCTAGTTTGATCTTGTTACCAACAAGTACTCTTTTCTCGTTCCCGTGATATAACATTCTATGTGATCCAATCACATGCTTGCAACCTATGTCAATGTGATATCACCGAGAGGGCCCTGAGTATATCTTTCCGTCATCGGATGGACAAATCCCAATCTCGACCCACAAGCCTCAATTAACACTTTCTAAGTACCCAACAACATATTTATAATCACCCTATTATGGCGTGATGTTTGATGGAATCAAAGTACTTCTCCAATGTTAGTGATTGACGTGATCTCATGGTCTAAGGATTAGTGTTACTACGAATGAGATTGATATAGAAATATAAACTTTTAAGACACAGTCGTATTTCTAAAACTAATATGGGTGAATGTTCATGACAACATTGTCCAATGACATGACCTTATTATTAACAACATCCAATGCTGATGATCAGGAAACCTTGATCAACTTTTAATCCACAAGCTAGTGAAATGAGAGGCATTACTAGTAACCTTTTCCGTGTTTATTAAACACACATGTATTAACGTTTCCAATTAACACAATTATAGCATGAGAAATAAACATTTATCATAAACATGGAATAATATAATAACCACTTTATTATTGCCTCTCGGGCATATTCCCTTGAGTAGCTTGCAGCCTCATGGTATTCCTAGTAGGCATCATCTGCTCAGGAGTTGGAATAGTCGGCATAGAGGGCCTAACCAAAGAGGAAGACCCCATAATCTCAACATGATCAGAAGGCATTTCAGTAATGCTAATCATAGAAGATTGTACAATATGTGGATCAGATTGATCCTCAGACACACCTTCACTTTCATCAGAACTAGCCTTACTAGACTCCATCTCACTATCCTGGGGAGATTCAATCAAATTTTCCAAGTTTTCCCCTTGGAGTCTTGCGAAGTGCTACCTCCACTCATATTTCTTGTAACTATTGGATTCAAACAAATGTTTGAGAAATTCTTCATATGTTAGCTCATTTTAAGTGGTTCATCTGGGTCTTTAACCAGACCAGCTACAAGGATTCTAGGTCTCTTCATGGATTATAGTAGTCCATAGCAGATGGTTGACATTATTACTAGAAGAAGCATGAGCATCATTGCCAAGGGATGGAGATAGAAGCTTGATAGCTATGATGTTCGACATAATGTTGATGGTTTTTATTGATGGTTTTCTCCTAGATTTGATCATTTTCTAGTTTTACCTTATGCTAATACTTTGGTAGCAAAGAAAACTTGGTTTTAAATGTGTGTTTTAGGTTCTGAATGTCAACATAAGGTTTTAACAAGAGAAACACAATATTCTAGCAAAAAAAGCAAGTCTCTTTTTGGAGGCAATCAAGGGAGGCGTACAGAAGCTTTGACAAGCAACTATATGGCAGGAATATTTTTCCGGCCGTATAGTTCCCGCCATATAGCTGTCGCCGCCTCCGTCTTGTCAAAAGGGACAACTTTCATGAAGAGGCCATACGCAAAATCAAAACACAACAGCCGCCATCCCATCCAGAAAGGAGAAAGAAGAGATCCGGAGAAGAAGGGGAAGTCGTTCTTCATCTCTCTCCATGATCTTCGACCTCCTAGCCATCACACCCTCATAGCCATTACTTGTACTTGAGAGAGAGAGAGAGATCTTCACCTTGCAAGATTAGGGTTTGATATTGTTTCTTCCTATCTTGAATTGTGTTGGATTACTTTTCTATTCTTATTGTGGATCTCCATGGTAATATCGAGAAAACTCCCTTTATTTAATTATATCGATGATGATTTCTTCTCTCATGTGTGAGTAAGTTCCCTGGGCGTGGGAGATGTAAGGGATTGGTGAGATCCGATATGCTTCCATATATTTTCCATTAGTTTGTGATTGTTTTTAATTACTATATTATGTGTGCTTGACTATTTGTGGGATGCCTAATGCTTGTTATCCAATTAAGGGACCAGGCAACATGATGCTTTGTTCTACATAGATAGGATCTTGTTCGCTAGCAGACTAGCGACCTCGAGTGACATAGGGATATCAATGGGAAACTAGTTTGACTCAAGGATAATGAGGAACCACTGTTCTTATTGCATTAGTCCAATCCAAGGAGCTTAATTGCTAAGAAGCCTAAAGGATCTTAATCGTCTAGTGACTGACCATGGTTTTGGTAACATGCTAGTACGATTATTGAAGTTGGGATGAAATCTTCCAAGAGGAGTTCCGGCTAATTATGGGTTGGTTGCCTACACATATATTTATAAGAATATAATTGTTACACTTATCATTCATCCACCTAGCACAGTCACTATCACCATGAACTATATCTCCCCGCGGCTTCCTTATCATCTGTAGAATACCACAAACAATCAAATCGTTCTTCACATTTAAGCTTTTTATTCATGAAGTTTACATTTTAGTTTTATTTAAGTACATCTAGTTTAATCCAAATTTCATTCTTATTTCCACACTTTCAGTCAATTCACTCGAAGACCTGTGAAAACTTTGAGTGTGATAGAGACTTCACTCATAAACACTTACCTCTAGGCTCCATGTGGGATCGATATCTATACTTCGAAACTAGCTACAAACGATCTGTGCACTTGCAGACATCAAGCTATTTTCTAGCACCGTTGTCGGGGAGCTAAGCGCTAAGTGTTTGCCTCTTGACATTTCAGGTGTTACTACTACAAAATGGTCTCCCTAGGAGACAAAGGGTCTACACGCCCTGGTAGGACCTATTTACTAGATTGCTTTGAGCGCGTGCCTATTCTAAGGCGCGGGGAAATTATTGAAAAACTTTTAAGATCAGACAAGGTTGAAGTTGGAAATTTGAGTGATTTTATGGAAACCATTTACAGGACAACTCCCGAGAAACCTGAGAAAACTCTCATAGAATACAGTGCTCCAAATTCTTCTTTCCTTAAACAACTAATAGAATTTCCTAATCCTGGAGTTAGTGTGAAGCCCCCGGATTAATCCTCCGAGAATCCCTGTTATGCATACACAACGATCCCATGATCAGTTAGTCATGGCACATAACCGACAAGTATCAAAGTAAACATCCATACTTAAGCGGATACATGTCATACCTTACATGCTATTATGGCTACATCAATAAACATCAGCTGAACTTCATTAACCATAGAGCCCGAGTCGTGCCTTAACCTACAGGAAACTGACTAGGAGAACATCCTAGCTCGCATAGTCGTTAACTCCACCTTCTTCTTGATATCTGACCAAGTTAATAGCCAGGGACAATGCAAGTGAGTACTTTGAATGTACTCGCAAAGCACCTTAAGAGAATAATACGAATAAGAGGATATGCAATATGGCTGTGGTGGTAGGAGGGCTTCAAGAGAGGTTCTTTTCTCAAATAGTTTCTCTTGTAGATATAGCATCTACATATATTTGTTGAAAACTTTTGTAAACCATTTTGTAAACCATTTGACCCTTTCTCCCGGTTGTCCCACGACCAAACTCCTTTCATTCCTTTCTGACCATCCCATGGTCAAAACCTTTCTCTGTTCCGACCATCCCATGGTCAAAATATTTCCAAAGCCTTTGCTTTTCTGAAATCCTTTTTGAAAACAAAACCAGCACCGCTCTACAGAAGTTTGTCCAACACGTCCATGACCGTGGACACGGCTATTCGAATAGATTTACACTCTGCAGAGGTTGTACACTTTACCCACACCATCCGGGTACACTACCCTGATCTACACCGATCGTGGGTCGAGTAACCGATCAAGACTCTCCGGATGCCCACTCCAATATAAGTGCCGACCCTATGAGTGTTACTCCCCTAAAAACCGAGACGTCGGTATCGAGGACCAACCGGAGCACATTTTACACTTTACACAGTGGGCGCTTTCAATGAGGGGCTCATAACGCCTGGGTGCCCGCAAACAGTTCATTCCTTCTCTAGGTCGATGTCCCACATGGACCTTTAAGGGAGAAGGCCCAGCCTCCGGGGATCGTGATCCCCTGTAGTAGTTGCGAGGCAGCTTATACCAGAATAGACAAACATCAAATCCATTCCTATCCCATTCCAGAGTAATTTGTTTGCACGTGTTAAGTTGTTATAGCTAAACTACAAAGAACCGGGTGCGTTTTTGTAAACCTTTTTCCTCCAGCTTTCCTTCAGCATTTTTGTAAAACAAAACCTTTTTCTTTCTCAACAACTCTTTGGAGGTCCCACCTCACCAAGGTTTTATCATAAAACATTTGGTAAAACTTTTCCGGGGTCTTCCCATCCTCTAGCTTTGCTTTGGCTAAACTAGGGTCTCCAAAGGGTATGGTGTAATACACCTTATATTCTACTAGGGACAAGTAGGTGTCACCAAGGGGGTTGCACTTAATAGTACAAAAGTGTAATAGTTCGGAGGAGCCAAACCACTACCATATATACATCAACATATAATAAACAATGCAGTTTTGATAAACAGTAGATAAAACATGCATAAGTAAAACAGTAGGACAAGGCTTATGAGCAAGAAGGTGGCTTGCCTGATGATCAGCAATATGGCAATATGTCCCTAGACTTCCTCTTTAGATAACCAAGAATACCAATACCAATAATAATAAGATCTCTTCTTCTCGGCGTCAATACAAGTGCAACTATCGTCGTCATCGAGTATACATGCAAACAAGCAAGACCACAATCAAAACAAGGCATACAAGTGGACATTCACATAATAAGAAAGTGGAAAAAAGAAGTATAATATTCATTAGGTTTTGAGTGGTTGGGTTTAGAACCATTGCAAAAAACCTATTTGCAGTGGTGGGATTTCCTTTATTCAGGAAAATGTCAAAACCACTAATGAAGGGGTTTGGGACCAAGGCCTGGGTAAGTATGGTATCAATATGAAAATATGATACCATCAGGTAGGTATTGACAAAATAAGGCCAACAAAAGTGGGTACACTATTTTATCACTTTTCTTTCATTTCTTATGAATTTTCTAGTGATAAAGGCTCTAGTTTTAGGAAATAATTCACCAGAAATGTTCTGTATGTCCAAACATTATTTACTTGGGTGGTTAGGTAGGGCTTGAAGTACTTGTTCACTGAGAGTTGGAATCATGTCAAAATAATTACCAGAATGCCCTCAGGAAATTCCCAAAGGCAGTTCTGTAGACAACTTGTCTTTTTCACCAGATTAAATATAAAGGGACTTTTGATATGGGCAAAGGGCAATGGAAAGGTATTGAAAATACCTTCCAATACCAATTGGGAATACTAATTTTGGAGTTGCAGAGCTACTGTAGTGATTTATCTAGTGATAAAGTCACATGCAGAAGTGTTTAATTAACTAGAAATCCTCAGGAACTCAATAATTCTGGAGCTCCGGGGTTTGACATATCCTGATGTACCACTCCCCTAGGAATTGGAATCAGGTCAAAACAATTTATAGTTTGGCCTAGGGAAATTCCTTAAGGCAGAAAAGGACTGTTTTTGTTATTTTTACTATAGGAAAACAAATGCTCCACTTGGCATGAGGCCAAAACCATGAGATAGGTACATGCAACACCTACTAGATACAATTGGATTTACCCAATTTGGGTTTACCAATCTCCCGGAAACAATTATTTATTGAAAAAGACACACTTTTGTATTTTTATTACTAGTAAATATATGGATATTATTTTGATGCAAAACTGGATCTAGATGATGGAACATAGACTATAGTTCATGGTAAAATTTATATAAGGGAGTTTTGGGGCATTGTGCAATTTCATTTTGAATTAAAGTAAACAGATAGTTCTGCAAATCTGGAAGAGAATGAATTAAATTAAAAAAAGAAAAGGAAAAGAAGGTAGCCGGGCCGGATCTAGAAGGAAACGGGCTGCACAGCGCAAAGCCGGCCCACGGGCATCGGATCCAGGCGCGGGAGAGGGATTTCAAAGGCCGGGGGCGGGGCCCAGGCATCAGTGACTCAGGGCGGCGAAATGATACGGGGGAGCCTAGATCAAGGAAACTCATCTTACAAACAAATCAACTACTACTAGGGTTACCATCAAGCTTAGCTTGAGGTAAGGATGGGCAATTTTGAAAGGTTGGAGTCTGAATAAGATGAGAGTCCTTGGTATCTCTACCAAGAGTAGAATTCAAAAGCTTACTAAAAGGTTTTGGAGATCATAGAGGTAAGAGTAGTTGAAGGTTCTGTCTTAAAAACATAATGAGGTTATAGCTCTCCCTAGTTTTTCCAATGGTAGCTACTAAACTAGTTTTGGTTACACAAGCATCTTCGCTCATGTTTTGAAATGCCAGAACATTTGAGAATGTGTAAAGTGAGCTAGGATAGTTTTGTTAAATAGCTTTTGTCAACTGATGGTGAGGTAAGGAGTATCATATGGTATACACTCACATGCACAAGCACAAACGAACACCAAGCAAACACTGCACCAATGAACAAGAAAAAGTTTTTGTTCCCCCTGATTTTTGCATTCTGGACAACTAATCAGGGTTGCAGAAATTGGGATGTTACAGTTAGAGAATATCGATTTGATGGTGGAATTATTAAAATTTTGCAGGAAAAAGCTTTCAATGGAAGGGAAGATGAAGACCCAGGAAGACATATTAGAGAGTTTGACAATGTGATGACAACACTTGGACCAAAAGGTTTGCCAAGAGACTTCTCTCATCTTAAATTTTTTTGTTGGTCTCTTAAAGGTAAGGATCTAGACTGGTTATATTCTCTCCCTCGTCATTACATTAAATCTTGGGAAAACTGTATTGTCAAATTCATAAACAGGTTTAACCCTTTTAAAAAGGTAGCTGAAACTAGAAAGAATATAGGCAACTTTAGTCAGAACTTGGGATAAAACTACCCACAAGCCTGGGATAGATTCTTTGGAATGACCAATATAATTCCTAATCATGGATATTCTTAGTCAACTATTTGCCATTTATTTTACCATGGTCTTAATACTCAAAGCTGAGAGTTGCTTGACTTATCAGCAGGAGCATCAATAAATACTTTAACTGTTAAAGCATGTTTGGAATTGATGCCTACTAGGGCTAAGAATGAATCTTTATACAATCCTGATTTCGACACTAAGCTAGAAAAAGGGATACCTCATATAACTCCAAATCTTATGCCTGAACTATGCAAAACAATGAAAGAAAAAGGTATACCTTCTGAACATGTTAAGGAAAACAAAGTAGACTTGTTACAAGTTTTTACTGAAGAAGATTAAACTAGAAAAGTTTTTCAAGAATTAAAACATCGACAAGCAAAATCTGATCATAACCTACATAAGAATTTTCAAAGACATAAAAAGATTTTGGCGGAACTCACGGATATTTATGATGAGATTGGCCAAGAAATAAAATTATTTCACAAGTATCTTATTATGATTGAAACCCAATGCAAACAAATAGCATCTGGTTATCGATTTTTTCTTCAAGATGATATAGATATTCTAGTTTCTACTAATGTTGTTACAAGAAGAGGTGCAGATGTTACAAGACCATTATGACCACCAGAATATGAAGCTGAAAAGGATCGAAAGGAAAAAGCCTTGCTCAAAGCAAGCCAAGAAGATGATACACTGGTGGATCCTCAAGATGAAAATGTTCAAGAAAAACAAGATCAAACCAAGGAGGACCAAAATGATGCATAGGATTACCGTTATGACTTTGATGCAGAGACGGTTGATCCAAGAGAATAAAAAGATATAATCAATGAAGATGAAGTTGTTGTAGTAGAAAAGAAGAGGAATGATAAGCAGCAACAAAAGAAAGCAACTAAAAAACCTGACCCCCACAAGAGGTATCTGACAAGAATAAGAAAGGTGAGAAAAAGCTCCCCCATCCAGATCGAAAAAAGAAAGCACCGGATCAGGTAATCTATGATTCTTTCAAAAAGGCACTTGGTGATCTTCATCTAGAAATTCCATTTGCGGATGCAATAAAAGTTCCCACCTATTCTACATTCCTCCATGATATTATTAGTAAAAAGAAAGAAATAACTGAAACTGTTGCCATGGTGACTAGTTATCCTGCTAATGGGAAACTATTGTCTAACTCAGGAGATCCCCGAATACCAACTATTTCATGCTCAATTGGCAAAATAGATATTCATAATGCCTTGTGTGATTTAGGTGCAGGAGTTAGTGTAATGCGATATTCACTCAATAAAAGGTTAGGATTAGGGGAGTATTCCCCTACTACTATCACATTTAAGATGGCTGACAAGTCCACTAAATAACCCATTGGTATGATTGAGGATGTTCTACTTAGAATAGATGAGCGTGTTATTCCCACTGGTTTTATTATTCTTGAAATTCCAGAGGATGAAAATTTATCCGTAATACTTGGAAGACCTTTCCTTAGTACTACAGGAGAATTAGTTGATTGTGCTGAGGGAAAAATAACCTTCAATGTTTATGATGCTGAAATCATCCGGTATTTTCCAAAGAAGCTAGAAGTAGGAGAAAGATATATTCCACCGGCAAAACAAGTTCATGCAGTAAGTGCCTTCGATAAGGGGCAACCCAAGGTAAGAATTAGGGAGCACTGAAGGGGTTGAGTTATTAAACCATCCTTAATAAATTCTTAATGGGAGTCAACCCATCACATTAATAAAATAAACTAAAGAATAAAATGTTCATCGCATTCCTACAACTTTTTCACAGACATTCTTGCGGAAACGCACCCGTGAAGATGCAACTGTCAAAAAGTAGTAGAAATATCGATTAAACAAGTGTAGAAGAAGTATACAAATAAATGTTTGAGTTTTATCTAAAAAAACTAGATTAATCATTTTGTCCAGATTAAAAAGTGAATCTCCGGTTGAGGAGAAGAAGTTAGGTAGTACTAAAAATCTTGCTCTATACATGTTGTTATTGGTCAACAATTTTTACTGTCCTTTTTCTGTCAAAAACAAGGTGTTTCTCTAAGTTTCTGGATAAGAAAGAATTCTCGAAGAAATAGAATTTTTTTGATGAATATTGAAGGTTTAACGACCAACTATACGGCGGGAATAAAAATTCCGGCCGTATAGTTTGGTCGTATAGATATCGATGCCTTCATCGAAATTCTTCTCAAATGTATGGATGGTTTGACGACCACCTATATGACGGGAATAAAAATTCCGGCCATATAGTTTGGCCATATAGATATCGATGCTGTTAAAGAAAATTTATCTTGAGGACACAAAAGTTTTGACGACCAACTATACGGCAGGACCATTATGATCCGGCCGTATAGTTGCGCCCATATAGCTATGTTCTGGCATAAAGAAACCCTAATTGTCGATGTCACCACAACTATACAGCGGGAACTACATATCCTACCCGTATAGTTGCGCCCGTATAGTTCGGCGTGACCAATTAATCGCACCGGGGCGGCTAGGGGTCTTATTCCTCCTCACTTTTTCTCTTATATTCTCTCTCCAAACCTCTCAAAACCCACCTAGAATTCTTGATTCTTTGTAGATTTTGTTCATTTGCGTTGGGGAATCAATAGATCGGTATGTTTCTCTCCCTATCGATGCTTTATTTTCAGATTTCCATGGTTGAAACTCTCACATTGATCTAGTGGATGACCTCAATGTAATGCCCTAGTTTTACCTAATGTGTAATTAGGGTTTAATGTGCATTGCATGAGCATCATATTTTAGAAAGTGCACGAAAAAGAACAAAGTAAAACCCTAAAAACCCTAGTTTCCTCTCTCTCTCAAATCAATTCAAAGAGGTTTTGAATTTAGAAAAGAGCAAAATTATTGCAACCCATATTGTTACAAAGGGTCCCTACAATATTTTCATATATTTACAAAAGCCTCTAGTATTTTGGAATAATTCAAAATAGGTTTGTATTTGAAATACAAAAGAGAAAAGGAGAAAACAGATTTGGAAAAAGGTATTTCTAAAAAAAAATAGCAGAGGCAACCAGGACGAAGCCCATCTCCCTGTCCCTCCTATCCGTCTCTCGCGCACAGCTCGCAGCCCCGCAACCGGCCCAAACCAGCCCAACTGCAGCCTGTATACCTCTTTGGCCTCAGCTCCCACGTCGTCTTCATCGACGATGGGAAGCTGCTGCGTGTCCGCCGTGCCGCCGTCGATCCTCCCGGCGCCAAGATCCCCGCTCCGTCGCTGACCCAGACCAGGATATGTAACATCCCAAAACTTTAATCCAAGTGATCAAGATCAAATGTACCCAATTTAGGGTGAACAAAAACTTTTCCATTTTAAAAATGTTTAAGCATTCATATGTCTGTGCATTTAAATAGGAGTTGTTTTGAATTGCCATGATTAAGTGATCTATTAATTGTAAAATGACTCTAAGGTGAATTACACATCATCTAGATCATCCCAAGCAAATCCCAAAGAAAAAGAAATCAAAAAGAATTAAATAAGCAAATGGTCACTTTTGCCATTTTAATCACCTAGCCTACTTTCGGCATTCCTAGCACTCAAATCCTAACAGAGACAATTGTGGATCTTTGCACCCCTTGCTAGTAAAAGTAGTGATGTGCCAACGCCCACTTTGTGATCTCCCAAAAACATTCAAACTCTAATTTTAAATGACATTTGAAAATTGAATCTAGTTCATATGTATAGATCCCACTTTTTCAAAAACCACTCAAATGAACTCCATTTTCAAATCCCAAGAAAACTTAGACGCTCAAGCATAATACGAATCACTCCACCAAAAATCTTTCAAAAATTCAAAAGTTTCTCTCATGCGGCGACTTGATCGAACAGGTGGCAGGCAGAAATTTTCTGGCGTAACTAATATTGTTGCACATTGATCCCTTGTCCCCCATTCGACCCTCTCTCCACTCCCCTGTCCCCCTAGCATCTACCCCAGCCCAGACCAGCACTCCCCCTTCCCCGCAGTGCCAGTGCCGCGCCGCCCGAGTATGGTCACTGCCGGCCGAACACGGGCAACGCGCCAGAGACCAAGCCGCGCCATTCCAGCTTGCCCGCTAGCACCGCCTAACCCTACCGCCTCTCCCCGTCCACCCCTCGATTGCTGCCAGCCCATGGACGACCCTAGAGCCGCGCCGTCATTTCTCTCTGCGTGCAGCCAGAGCGTGATCGCCGCCAGCACGCCACATACCACGCCTCGACACCAAATAACGCCCGCCGCTCCGCCTTGAACCTAGCAACCCGTCAGACACGGCCGTGCACCGCCACGTGACCCATAGTCGCCATGATCCCCGTGGAGCACCACCTCTGTCTCCTAGAGCGTGGGAAGCCCCCGACCATTTGCCACCGCCCCTAGATGCGCCATTACACCGTAGAGGACCGCCAGCAGACCGCCCACCGTCCGCCTACCTTGCCCACGCCGGTAGCCCTTTGTACCGCCCTTGCCGGAGACGCCAGCCCACACCCGTCGGTCCCCTCGTCGAACCTATATAAGGAGGCCACCCCCAGCCTCATTCTTCACACCATTCCACTCCCCTCTCTCCACTGACTGTTTCCCCTCTCTCGCTGGAGACACTCGAGCCACCGTTCGACGGAATTCCACCGGAGGTAGCCGCTGTAGAGGAGGAGAAGTCCCCGTCGATTTCATCCACCTCAGCCCTTGCCACGACCTTGCCTGAGTCTGCCGTCGTCTACCAGTTTGTTTCCCCCCTCGCCGCACTAGCTGGAGCCCTTATACGTCCCTAGGAGACCCCCACCGACCGCTCTAGGGTTCGGTCTCGTCGGCGACGAGTCTGTCGTCAACGACGACCGTGTACCGTTGATCTGTGTTCTAATCGTAGCGTCAAAATTGCCATGTATCGCTTCGGGTTTTAAGTGCCGCTGACATGCGGGACCAGCCTGTCAGTCGCCCTCTGTGCTACAGAGTGCCACTGGGCTAGCCCAATTAGTTTCCCGCGCTGACCCAGTAATTCAAATTAGGATTTTTCTATTTAGACTTAAAATCAATTATGTCCCTTAGTTTAAAAATCAATTCAGAGAGTTTTACAAATCCAAATTGAGTAATTCCAATTTTGTTGGAAAGCTACTGAAAATATCTATCCAAGCCCGTTGGATTTAAATATTTTAGAGTTAGAGATCTCTCCTAGCTAAAATAACAAACAGAAGCTTTTGCACATTCAAACATTTTTATAAAATCAACCATAATAGCTTCTGAGTTGATTCCAACTCTCAAAAATCACATTTAACCATACCTATCTGAATATGTAATAATATTAAGGTTTGCATAAAGTGACTTTGGACTAGTACCAAAATAATGCTATATAGGCATTTCTAGTCACTTTAAATCATTAATTATTAAACTTAAACTTATTAAAATGTGATCTAACCCTTAAATCACATTCCCCTGCATTAGAATATGTGGTGATGACATGTGTCCACATGATCCCATATTTTAATTGGAGAATATTAAATCTTAGTTAATTTCAATGAGTAGAAATTACTTTTCTCAAATAAAAAGAATGAAACTAGTTCATTCAACCTTGTGATGATAATAGATCATCCAATATGTGCCTTAGTGTGCTAAGTAGACTAGTTAAGTATTGTTTGGTGATTGTGTATCCCGTATGTATTTATAGACGATAGTACCGACCAAGTCTACAAGGAGGAGGAGTTCTACCAAGAGGAGGGGGAAGAAAACTTCAACCACTGCACTAGCCAAGGCAAGCTAACACTTGCAAGTATTATACTTAGGAAGTAATCTTTAGCAATGCAAGCTAAACCCTTGCAGACTAGATAACCTAAGCAAATGCATTAGGCATGCTTTGGTTATACCATTTTGGCTTATACCTACTCCAAGTTTTATTTACAAGCTTTACTTTCTTTACTTTACCAAATTCCTTTACTTTGTTTGAAGGTAGCATAAAGAGTATAAAACTTGACCTACCTAGTTAGACTTAGATGTCATTCTATGGCATGAGATTGAGACTATCACCCCACCTTAGTGAACACTCTTAACTTAGTAGTTTAGAGCAAAACCAAAACTAGAACACTTTAGATGGGAATACTTGGTGAAAATGACTTGTGAAAACCTTGGAATTATGAGTCATTCTATTGAGATGTTTTGACATGTGTTGAGAAACACAAATGGTTTATGATGATGAAAATGTTGAGGCATGAGCCTTAGCCCCTTGTATAAAAACTGATGGTTGGGTTCGTATGCGATACCATTCCAATTTTACCGTACAACCACAATACATGAATTGGGTAAGGATTAGCTGAAAGTTTATATGCATTAGTATTAGTTCCCTCGCGGGAGAGGTTTGAGCTGAGGCGACCTCTCAATGTTGTCCACCTATGCAGTGCCCAAGATGACAGATGGTCATGGTTGGGAGGCCATGCTCACAGGAGAGGTGCTTATACTAGGGTGTGTAAAGGAAAGGTTATGTTTGATTATCTGCATACTAAGTATGATGATTCAGGATTATCCCTGACAGATGTATCGAATCTTGTGGTGAAAGTGTACCACCTCTGCAGAGTGTCAAACTATTCGAATAGCCGCGTCCGTGGTTATGGACAGTTGGAGTGGCCATACTATTCCATTGTCAGATGTTTTCAAAACAACTTATGAATTGAATTGTGACATGACTTGACCACAACAGAGTTGTGACTATGATAGTTAAGTTCCCACTTAAGTGTTTTCAAACTTCTTTTATCTTTCTTTGTTTCTGAACTCAGCTTAGGTTTCCAAACTTAACTTTATAAGTAAACCTAGAGTTAGCATTCCTACTAGAACTATCTCACTTGTTAGTGATAGTTTGCAAGTACTTAAAGAGTACCCATGGCTTTTGTCCCTGGCTATTCCTATGGCCAGACTATGAAGGAGATTACCAAGATGAAGGACAGCAGGACGGTTATGAGAACTAGGACTATCTTCCATCGTCAGCATTTCATGTGCTCTAAAGATGGACCCCACCGCTATGCTATTTATTCTGGTGCTTGATTGTATTAAGACTAGATCATGAGATCCTTTATTCGTGTAAGACCTTATTATGGTTTGTAATGGATGATGTACTGTGATATCCAATCTGTTATGTCTCACAAAAATGGTAATCCTGGGATTGCGATGTATGGCATAACAGGCATCTAGGATTAAAAATCCGGGTGTTGGCAGGATAAGACCGCAACTTCGCCTCGGCCCTGTCCTTTTCTTCCCCCTCGTGCGCGCCTATCTTCCTCTCTTTCCCAGAGAGCTCCCCTAACCCTAGCCCGGACCTCGCCAGCGCCCCGCCGTCTCTGGCCTCCTCTCGCCCAACCCAGCACACCACCGGAACCGCCGAGGTCTCCTCCTTCTTTCGCCCCTACTCGCGTGAGACGGTGTGCTCCCAGGTGACCCAATCGAGCCCGCCTTCTCTGCCACCGATGACCACCTCCGTTGTTCACGTTGTCGCCAAATCCCTCCTCCAGCCTCTCCGTCGCGTGCTTCATGCTCAAGGTGAGATTCTGGTTTGAAATGACCACATGCTCGTACTCCTCCTGCTCTGTACCGCGCTCGCATCGTGTGCCGCCGCCCTCCGCCGCAGTAGTGCTCACCGCCGGCGATTCCCTCGAGCTTATGCTTTAGCGCCGCCAGTTTTAGGCTCCCCGCACCACGCCCATTCGAACGAGCTAGCCCACGCTTCCTAGATCTCCCCCTAGCGCCACCCACCACCGCTGGCCGATGCATCCTCTGGCGAGCCCACGTGGCGCTGATGTGGTGGTTAACATGGCCCTGGCCCCAACAGTCAGCTCTGGGGCTAGACATAGCCCTAGTGAGGAAAGTCCCTGCCCGCGTGGATGCTGAGGTGGCCTCGGGCCCCTCTGTTAGTCACTGTGGGTAGCCCTAGAACCGTTGGAAAATAACCCCCGCCCCGAGCTGATGTCAGCGTGGAGCAATAAATGTTTAATAAATGGTTTAATAATTTCAGAAAAATGATAAACCTTATAAAATTAATTAGAAATTATTTATAAGTCAGAAAAATGTGTATAATATATCAAAATGTTCAAAAAAACAAGATCTACACTTTAGCATCAATGTCATGCATTGTTCAAAAACTTTAACTACAAGTTTAATTAGAGAACTAAATCAACACCTCATAGGTGCTCCGAGGTTTCCCCTATTCTAGGGTTTGCGACCCTCGGACCCTGTTTAAAATGATCGAGCATGCTTTAGGATTTCATTTCAATACAATTTGGTCATATCATCATACTTTCTTGAGCATTGCATCGATGCCATGTGTTGATTGTTTCCCCCTTTCTTTCTGGTGTTTGCTTCTTCCCGGTACACTATGATATCGAGATCGAGATCGAAGACCGAGATCAACACCATCGAAGATCGATGGACAATACTTGACCAACTCTAACCAAGTCAAGTACAAGGCTTCCAAAGATCTATTTCAGGGTATCAACAAACAAGGCAAGCAAAACCCCATGCATGATAAAATCCTATGATTTCAAAAGTATTTCATTCTGCCATGATGCATACGATTCTACCATGGTCTTTTATCGATAGATAGAGTATCCTATCTATTGCATTACTCCCTTGAGCTTATATTACCTGATCCACTACTCCTAGCATAACTAGGTTTGGCTTATGTGCACTGCTAGAACTTATCTATGTCTTGCTTAGCCATGCTTAGCTGTTGGTGCTGGTTCATCCAAAAGATGTACCAAATGTAGAGAATCTAGTATGACAGGTGAACGAGATAGACTGATGAGGTAAGATCGGTGGTTCAGGTTAAACATGCTAAGGCTTGTATGGGAGGCCACGATGGGATGTGGTTTTTCTAGTCCCATGCTCGCCACCACTAGGAACAGAGTTCTTGCCTTTGGAACCGAGACGAGCGTACAGCCACACGGGGCCTAGGAAACCTCACGAGTAACTAACTTGCCTAGTAGATTCCATGAGTCACATAGTTCGGGCGTTCCATTCGACATATGCATTATGGTTGTTCTCGAAGGCGGTGAAGGAGGTGCATTCATACAGGTAGGTAAGCGTGGCCGGGGTTGCTTGGGGTGGATGGAGCCCCTGGTAAACCAACCTCGCCCAAATCTCTAGGGACCAACTTCGGGATTTGACCCGTTACGGCGGAACCATCCTTAGGGCGTGACTCATGGTCTCGGTGAAAGCAAGGTAAAGGTCGTGGCCAACCACCCTTTGTCGGCCCTCCAAGGAAGAGGGCTAATGATCTGGCATTAAGAGTCGATTGGTACGTGTGGGTAAAGTTGTACATCCCTGCAGGGTTAAATCTTCTCGAAAAGTTATGTTCACGGTTATGAACGCTTGGTGACCGAATTCTAAGATCATAGAGAACATGAACCTAATTGTAAAATTTGGTAGTTCAACATGTGCTTAAGGATGCTTCCTCATGGGTACGAGTGGGTGATCCTAGTTGTGAGATTAGGATTCCTTTGGTGGACATCAAGATGATGATCAATTCTTCGGAGATGTCGCTCTCTTATCCCCTTTTAAAATAATATAATTAGACGAGCTTCTTCTCCCTCTTGTTTTATAAACAAGGATGGCTTTATGCAAAATAACCCCACCAGCCATAAGTCTTGTGCAGTACACCCTGTACTCACCCTTGCTTTGTTGATACTTTTAGAGTAAGTGTTTCCCTGAAGACGAGTTTGGTACGGCATCGACACCGACGAGTAGTTTGGGGTTCCCGGCCGGCAGCTTGGAATCTATGGGCTAGGACATCATTGTTATGCTTCAGGCCTCTTAGGCCATTTGTTAAGTTTACTATACTTAATAGCATAATTTCCCTTCCGTTGTTTGATGTTTGTGGTCAGTGACCTCTGCTTGTATTATTTTGGTTCTTCGCTCAGTTATGAGCTTGTTGTAATATTTTTTGTGTCGCAGGGTGACAGTTGTGTTACCAATTTCTCACTGAATATCCTCTAGCTCTAGGTTAAGCTTATGTTAGGCTCAGGTCTAGGATTTGTTTAACCCTTATCCTGGGGGTGTTACACACAACCTTATTTTGTTTTTCCTTTTGAGTTCTCACGCTAGGATTAAATTTTTCCACGTAGAAATCGTTTATATATCATGTAGAAACTATATTCCTAAGGTTTCATGGTGAAAATTTTCAGTGCATCAAGATGAACAAAATTGGTAGCATTTTTCGCAAGAGCAAGCGCCAACGTGGCAAGAGTTCGGGGCACCAGTCCGAGCTCAACACTAAGTTGGCCATGGTTTCATCAAGGAGGGTGATTCCCACACGTTGGGCCGATGATAGCTTTCTCACCGCGGCAGGGTTGAGGGCGGACTTCGACCTCATGTGTGCAAATTCAAGGCTAGGACTACTCGCCTACGCAAGCCATAATACCTATGCCGAGCTTACCTATGAGTTCCTTGCCTCTTTATACGATGACCATAGGGACAAAGGTAATGCATGCATGGTAAGCTTCACCATGAACCAGCAGCATTATGAAATAACTTTCGAACAATTTTGTGATACTTTTGGCTTCCCTCACGATGGGGAGTCAACTATTACAAATTTATATAGCATCTCAAGTGGAGAAACTTGGGAGGTTGTTTTTGTTAAAGACGGCAAGGACTTCTACCAGAAGAAGACATCCACCATTCAGAACCCAACAATTTGCTACTACGCCTTGTTCCTCACCAGTACACTACTGGGAAGACTAGATACCGGTTCCATGGGCAATGTGGAGATGGCCATGATCACCACGGCACTCTTCCCCAATGAGCCGCAAAGCCCCAATCCCGTGACTCTACTCATCCAGCACTTTCATCACTAGAGCAACAAAAAGAAAGGTGACATTCGCATTGGTGGATTGGTAACCCACCTTGCCCATGCATTGAACATTATATTACCTATGATGCAACATGTTGATGGCTCCAAACTTATGGATGTCAAATATTTAGCTGCTTATGGTCTCCTCAGTGTTCACCGAGCTAACAAGAGGCTCCGAGCATATCTGTTTGGTTATCTTGGTGATGGATAGGTTGAACAAGTTCTGTTGCCCTGTCCACAAGCCTTCACAATTGTGGAGAAGGACAACTGGATCCTCACCAAGGATCAAGTGGTGAAGAACATGGCTGAATTCCATCCTGATCAAGAAGAAGATGAAGAAGGAGAGCAGCAGGATGATGATGAGCATGAGCAGGAGCATGAGCAGGAATACAATCCTGCTTGGGACGGGCAGCAGCAACAACAAGGGGGGTCCTGGGACCCATGGCCTAATCAGCCACAGCAGGGGTTCAACTACGTCCCTTATCAAGAATTTGAGAAGCTCAACCAGCACGTTGGGGAGATTAACCACACTCTACAAGGAGTGAATGAAGATGTCAGTGCCTTAGCTCAAAACTTCAGTCACTTCATGACCCACTTCCCCGACTACTATCAGCAGTATCCGCACCAGCCACCGAATGACGGCAACAACTGAGCCTAGCAATAGCCTAAGCTTGGGGAGGTTTGAAAACCTCCAAACCTTGCATTCATATTTTTATTTCTTCTTTTGATTTATTTTATTTCTCCAAAATTGCATTTTTACTTTCAGTTTGCATTACTAAACCAAAAATACAAAAAATAACTAGTTGTAACTTTTATTACAAGTTCGATTCTTTGTTTCTCTTGGAGATCGCTCAATTTTAGGTGACTTCGCAATAGGGTAATATAGAGGGAGTTCGACTCAAGTACGAGAATGAAGAAAGCAAGAGGAGGTATCACATTCCTTTCATCACCTTTTCTACAACTTTCAATTGATCCCACAATTATTTACTCGCTTGCACTTGAGCCACTCCCCACTTATCTTGCTATCCTATAAATTCTATTCCATTCCTAGTGTCTCCTTTTTATCTTTAAAACAATGATCAATGAACTTGGTTAAAAATAGTTCCTACATTTTACAACAAGAAAAAGCATGTAAAAGATGACTTGGGTCCATGATTAGCCCAAAGGATTTGATTTTAGAACTACTCAACCCCATTTGAGCTTACCAGCTATGGAGCCGATGGCCCCATCCATAGGGTGTGAGCGGTGACCTCATGTACCGGCTATCGCACCCAGCCGGGAGAGGGATCACCAGTTTGCTATTGTCGTTGCTCGCGTCAGCCACGCCTGCCACTTCTGGTGCGTGTCGCATTAGTTTGACCTCTTGGTCTTCCACGATAATTTTTGGTAACCGCGCGCATGTCTTAATCATTGCGGTTTCTCGAGGATCATGGGCGCATTTTGCCTCCCGCAGTAACTCCTGCGGGATCTTCTGTGTATGTTGCATGGGCACACGCGATCCACCCCGAACTGTCGTGTCGAGGTGGGGCAGTTGCCTGCCACGTGGTGGGGAGGGAGTGCAACTGGCGCAGGTCTTCTGCCCCGATAAATAGGGATGCAAGGGAGCGGGCTTCCTCAATTCGTCTTCCTGCGCCCACTGCCTCTGCTCTCCTTTGCGCCCTAGCCTTCTTCTACTTGCCTGCGCCACTGCTTCTTGGTCATCGGTGCCGTTTTTCTTCTTCTTCGGCGATGACGGGACCGCGCGCTTCCAACACGGCCACTTTCCCTAACAACATGCTGCTGGAGAATGCCCGCGGGTGGTGCGGCTCCTATGTCACCGAGGAGCTGGTGCAGAAGTACCGACGGGGGATGTTCCTGCCGCCGGAATGCCTGGTGAAGCACTGCCTCATGCCGGAGGATGAGCGGGTGCCCAACACTCAGCCCGGCGAGGCCATCATCTTCCTCACCCACTTCGCTCGTGGCCTCGGGCTGCCACTTAGCAGGTTCTTCCTAGAGTTGCTCATCTCCTTCGACCTCCAGCTCCACCACCTTGGAGCCAACGCCATGGCGATGCTAGCGCATCATGCAGCCTGCTGCGAGGTTTACCTCGGCGTCCTCCCTGACACTGCGAACTTCTTGAAGTTTTTCTACTTCAAGGTGCAAGTGGTGGGGAAGGGCGGTCCGCTGACAGAGACGAGCTGCTGCGCCATCTACCGGCGGCCATCGGCAGTGATGCCGCGCCTCGAGCTCCCGGACATCGTCAAGCTATGGCAGTGCTCGTATTTCTACGTGCGCAACACCACCGAGGTAGCTTGGATCAAAATTCCAATCTTCTCGAATGTCCCCTCCACCAGAAAGGCTTGGAGCGTCCAACATTTGGGCGCCTAGGGGGACATCGACCGGATGGCCACCCAGCTGGCGGTGCTGGTGGAGAAGGAGCGGCTCACCACCCGGGACATTCTGCTGTCCTGGATGGCAAGTCGTGTGCTTCTGGTGCAGCAGCGGTCGCATAATATATGCCACCTCTCCGGCCATCTGGATCCCACCCGGGTCTCCGCGAGTGGCTTGCCACCATCTTGAAGGAGGTGCTAGTGGAGGACTAGGAGTTCTCCCACCGGCCGTATCACCGCGGCCGGCTTCCGCCGAAGGTAGGCCTTTCCTCCCTTTTTCCGGGTGGATTTTTCCCGAGGGATTCTTGCTTCGTGCCTCTTATCTTCCCCTGTTGAGTAGCTTTTTACGGCGCAACTAGCGGAGGATGACATGGGGGACGGCGAGCTCCCAACTTCTTTGCGGACTACAAGCCCGCGAAGTATCCGCAAACGGAGCTGGAGAGGTTCCCTATCCAGGCTGACGAGGGCTGCGAGTTCCCACCCGGTGAGAAAATTTTCCTTGTCCTTGTCCTGGCCTGCCTTGCCTCCACTGTGTTTTAGCCGTAAACTTGATATTCCACTTGTGTGTTGGAGCAGCCGCGCACGGCGAGGATGTGGATATGGCTAAAGCCGCTGCGCCCAGGGCTAGGGGAAGCGGGCTGCCTCGACCAGCACCGTGCCGGCTAGGGGTGCCGCGAAGAAAAGCTGCCGCCCCAGAGCCGCGGCTGTCCCGCCGAGCATCGCCGGGTACGTGCTCCTTTATTTCTTGTTTCCATTGGTGGGGTTGCCTTTGCTTATTTAGCCCTTGTCTTTCTTGTAGCGAGGCGATGGCCTTGCCTGGCTCCACGACCATCGCCACCTTGTCCGCCCCTCCGCCTGCTGAAGCTGGAAACTCCGGCACGCCAGCTGTGACCCCCGAGGCTGCGCCTGCTGGGGCTGATGCAGACGTGGTGGAGGCGGCACCGTCAGATGCGCCAGTGACGCTACACTAGGCCGGCGTCATCTCCTCGCTCGCCGAGGCTCTCCTGCCTGGGCGCAGTGGTGCGGCCGCGCCTCCCCTTATCCTGACGGTGGGGGCTGGCTTCAGCGCCTATCGGGTGGAGGAGCCGGTGGAGGTGCCGCCGCCAGAGGTTTCCGTCCAGCCGGTGGGTGGGACCTCCGCGGGCGTGAGGAGCGACGATGACCTCCAGGTCACCGGCTGGACGCCGGCTTGGGCTGCGGCACCACTGGACCCTGCCTTGGCGCAACTGTCGAAGGCGGTGCCCCTAGCTATCGACCGGGCTCGCCAGCTGTTGAAGGTGCTGGAGGAGGAGCTTGGCCAGGCCAAGGCATTGGGGGCCTCCTTAGAGGTATGTGTCCCTTTGCCGATTTCATTGTCTTTCGCTGCCTTACACCACAGCCGGTTCCTTTTGTTTTTACATCTCTCTCTTACACAGAGGGCTCTTGCCAATGCTGCCAAGTCTTCACAGGACCTGGGCCGTAAGATTGCTTGCTCTGCCGTGTCCTCCCGATTGCACGACTTCTCACGCTTCTTTTTCACCATTGGGTACCCTCTTGCAGCTCTGTTGGTGGACCGGGACCGCGAGGTGGCCAGGCTGAAGGGGGAGGTTGCCGGCTGGAGGAGTCCAACAAAGCTCGCCAGGACCAGATCGCCCAGCTAGCTGCGCATCAGCAGCAGATAGAGGTCAAGGTTGGCCAAGCGAAGAAAGTGGCGGACACCCGGACCAAGGCGCTGAAGAACCTAGAGACGCTCTATGCCACGTAGGAGGATGCTCTCAAGGCTTCCCGGGCCAAGGAGATGGTGGCGCTAGGGGACGTGTCCGAGATCGCTGAGATGGTTGTCAGTAAGTGTTCTCCAACCAGACCAGCATTGTCATTTGTCTTCTGTGGCCTATATTGATCGTTGTCTCTTTTTCCGAGTGCAACTCAGTATCCTGAGGCGACTGACCAGGCGCTGGCGCGCATTCCTGAGATGGACTCAGAGCAGGATCTCCACCCAGGGGAGCTGGTGGCGGCTGTCAGCGAGGAGGCGAAGCGGCTGCACACTGCTGCTCTCGAGGTCCATGACTATGTCTGGCCTGACACCGTCCAGCAGACCACCATGGATGCTATGGCCGAGAGGCTTTCGGGCGCTTCTGACCTCATGGACGTGGCTCGGGAGTGGGAGGCACATGGCGGCACGGAGATGGTGCTGGCCCTGCTGAAATCTTGGTATCCGGATGTAGATATGCATAGTCTCTCTCGCAGATTTAGCAAAGGGACCAGCTATGAGCAGCTTCGCACCGAGGTTCTTGATATCCCCTCTTGTGGCATGAAGATTGGGAGCTTCGTCCAGCTAGACCGGGATTTTAGTGACCCGGCTAGCACGAAGCCGTACCACTTCAGTCCGGATGTGGCGCGCACTGAAGCCCCGGCTGCACCAAAGACCGCCTCGGCCGATGTCGCCTCCAGCAGCCAAGCCCCAGCCGATGCCTCTGGCCCTTCTGCCAGTCAGCAAGCTTGATCCCTTTATGCCGAGAGTATTTGTAGGAGAACAACTTGTTATTTTGTGTTGGTGAACAACTGTTTTTGTTCTATACAGAACTCTGGTGGGAGCATTGCTTCCATTTGGATATTTGCTCATGCTTTTTATCTGTACTTTTTGTTTTGTATTTTATGCATGCTTGTTTCTATGTGGGGGCTCACGAGCGCACCCACAGGGTGTAGTCCCCGAGGTTCGGGCTGGCTGGTGCATACAGCCGGGTCGAAGCTCCTTTATGTTGTTGTCTGTTTGCAGGTTTCTGTGTGGGGGCGCGCGAGTGCTCTACTCTTGCCGGATCTGTCAGCCGGCTTGCGGTCTGCAGCCGAAACCGAAGAGGAGACTCTAGGATCCGCGTACAGTACTTTGCCACGTGGATTGTGCGACTGGCTGGGCCAGCCAGCAAGTCCCCGGTGGAGATCGCTGGCTCCGGGGTTAGAATAATACGGCCGGAAAAGCCAAATTGTGCAGCATGACTTGCTAATTTATTGCGGAGTCCCCGAGACTATGTCGAGGCTCTCATGCTTGTTCATTACATAAAGGTAATATACATACACTTCTTGTTCAAGTGTAAAAGGGGCGAAGCAGGTTCGCATTCCATTGGCGCTCGGTTTCTTTGCCTGAATTGTCCATCCTATTATTTTCTGGCTGGCGGGCGATGATGAGGTAGTAGTTGTTCTGCAGTGCCCAGCTCATGATGAATGGGCCCTCCTAAGGAGGAGATAACTTATGCATCCCCTTGGTGTCCTGTACTAGCCTTAGTACTAGGTCGCCTTTGCAGAACGAGGCGCTGCGAATCCGACTGGCCTGGTAACGACGGAAGTTTTGCTGGTAGATGGCAGATCTGGACAAGGCCAACTCACGTGCTTCTTCGAGGAGGTCGACACTGTCCTCACGTGCTTACTTGGCTTGTTGCTCTGTGTAAAGCAGCTTGCAGGGTGCGTCGAACTCGATGTCTATGGGTAAGACCGCCTCTGCCCTTTAGACGGGGAAGAATGGGGTGTAGCCGGTGGACCGGTTTGGTGTGGTGCGGAGGCTCCAAAGCACAGCCGTTAGCTCCTCTATCCAGCAGCCGGAGGATTGCATCAGTGGTTCGATCAGCCGGGGCTTGATTCCGGCTAGGACTAGGCCATTTGCTCGCTCGCATTGCTCGTTGAACTGGGGGTGTGCCACAAATGCAAGGTCCAGGCGGATGCCCTTGTCTCCGCAGAAGTGTGCGAAAGCTCCATTGGCAAAATTCGTGCCGTTGTCCATTATGATGTTGTTGGGGTAGCCGAAGTGTGTGATTATGTGCGTGAAGAATTTGACCAATGTTGGTCCATCCAGCTTCTTTATCGGTTTTGCCTCGATCCACTTGGTGAATTTGTCCACCACCACCAGCAAGTGCGTCATGCTGGATCTGGCTATTTTGAAAGGGCCGACCATATATAGCCCCCAGACGACGAAGGGCCAAGTGATGGGGATTGTCTTGGGTGCTGCAGACAGGGTGTGCTTCTACTGGCTGAACCACTGACAACCGATACATGCCTTGACTATTTGTTCAGCATCTTCCAGCGCCGTGGGCCAGTAAAACCCATGACGAAATGCCTTTGCCACTATGGCTCCTGACGACGCGTAGTGTCCGCACTCGCCCTGGTGAATGTCGATTAGCATCCGTATTCCTTCTTCCTCGCTCATGCATCGCTGATATATGTCGCCAACACTGCGCTTGTAGAGCTCGCTGTTGATGATAGTGTACGCACTGGACCTGCGCTTCACCTGCCTTGCCTCTACCTCCTCTTCGGGTAGCTCTCCTCTGGCTAGGAAATCCATGAATGGCTTGGCCCATGTTGGAGTTTCCTGGATGGCGCATACCGCTTGCACGAACAGGTTTACCTCTACGCGGATGGCCAGGTTGGGCTCGTCTGGTGGTCGACCCGCTGAAGGAGTGGAGCCGGCAGCCTCCAGGCTGGGCGTGGCAGTGCCCGGGCATGGTGAAACAGTACCCGGGTGCGGTGAAGCAGTCGCGGATGTCTTGGAGCCGGTAGTTCCCGGGTGCGGTGGAGCCATCGCGGAGGTCTTGGAGTCGGCAGTCCCTAGGTGCGGTGAAGCAGTCCTCGGGTGCGGTGAAGCCGTTGCGGAGGTCTTGGAGCCGGCAGTCCTCAGGTCCGGTGAAGCCGTCGCGGAGGTCTTGGCGCCGGTCGTCCCCATGTCCGCGTCCAATATGATTTAGTCGAATTCTGGAGACGGCGTGATTGATGGCTTGCGCAGGTGCTCGAGGGAGACTCCAGGTGGAATTGCCTGTCTTGTTGACCCAATGCAGGTGAGCGTGTTCGCGGCCTCGTTGTTTATTTTGGGGACATGGTGAAACTCGCACCCCTCGAAACAGGCACACAACTATTTTACAAAGAAGCGATATAGAGCCATGTTTGCGTCCTTGGCGTCCCAATCGCCTGACACTTGCTGCACCACCAAATCTGAGTCGCCAAAGCATAGGATGCGTCGGATGCCGATCTCTTTTGCCATCTTGACGCCGTGGACGAGTGCCTCGTATTCAGCGACATTGTTGGACGTGCGGAAGTGGGTCTGCAACACATATTCTAGCCGGTCCCCTTTGGGGAAGGTGATCACCACTCCGTCTCCGAGCCCTCCATTCATCTTGCAGCTTCCAATGCATGGAATCAGGGCAAGGGGGCAGGTATTGCATCTCTGCCCAGTCAACAAGGAAATCTTCCAAGGCCTGAGACTTGATCGCCGTTCTTGGCTCATATTGTATGTTGTGGGCAGTGAGCTCTATGGCCCATTTCGACACCTGGACTGTAGCATCCATGTTGCCAATGATCTCCGAAAGTGGTGCTAGTGCCACTACCCGGATCGAGTGTTCTTAGAAGTTGTGCTTCAATTTCTTGGCGGCCATGTACACGCCATACACCATGTTCTGGTAATAGGGGTAGTTCTGCTTCGAGAGCGAGAGCACCTCGCTCAAGCAGTACACCGGTCGTTGCACTGGCTGCGCCTTTCCTTCTTCCAGCCTCTCCACCACCCGCACCACACTTACGACCCTTTGCCACTGGAGCTGCCAGTATAGGTGGTGAGGTGAGCATGCGCTTGAGGTCGCACAACGCTTCATCCGCCTACGATGTCCAGACGAATTTGTCTATCTTCTTCATGAGCTAGTACAGTGGGAGCGCTTTCTCGCCCAGCGGCCTGATGAACCGGCTGAGGGAGGCCAGGCATCCGGTGAACTTCTGGACGTCTCGCAAATTTCTTAGGCGGCTGCATGCACTCGATTGCGCCAATCTTCTCCGGGTTCGCCTCGATTCCTCTCTCCAATACGAGAAAACCGAGGAGCTGGCCGAATGTGACACCAAACATGCATTTCTCCGGGCTCAGCTTCATCTAGAACCAGCGGAGGTTGGTGAATGTTTCGTTCATATCTTCAAGGAGTGTCTCGTGCTCCTTGGTCTTTACTACCACATCATCGACGTAGGCGTGTATGTTTCTGCCGATCTGAGTCTGCAGGCAGTCTTGCATGCAGCGCTAGTACGTTGCCCCAGCATTCTTCAGTCCAAACAGCATGGTGGTGTAGTCTCCGTAAGTAGTAATGAATGCCGTCTTTATTTGATCGGTGGGGTTCAGCCAGATATGGTGGTAGCCGGAATACGCATCTAGAAATGACAACAGCTTGCAGCCGGTTGTGGAATCGATCACTTGGTCTATCCTTGGCAGGGCAAACAGATCTTTGGGGCATGCTTTGTTGAGACTGGTGTAGTCAACACACATGCGCCAAGTTTTGTTCTTCTTTAGCACCAGCACAGGGTTTGCCAGCCACTCCGGGTGGAAAACCTCCATGATGAATCCGGCTATGAGGAGCCGTGTGATCTCTTCACCCATGGTTCTTCTTTTCTCTTCCACGAAGCGGCATAGTGACTTTTTGACCGGCTTTGCATCTGGCCTGACATGTAAGGAGTGCTCGATGAGATCCCTCGGAACACCTAGCATGTCCTTGGGGGACCATGCGAAGATATCCCGATTCTCACGGAGGAAGTTGACAAGCGTGCTTTCCTATTTGCTATCAAGGCCGTCTCTGACTAGGACAAACTTGTCCGGCTCGGCCTCGTCCAGCAGGATCTTTTTGGTGCCGTTGGATGGCTTGAATTGCACTTCCTCGGCTGGCTTGAGCTCGCCAGCCAGCATGTCCTTCTGCAGGGCTGCCACATTCTGCATGATAATGCGCTTCGCTTTCGCGATGATCATGGCCTCCGCTATCTTGGACCTGTCTATTGCACATTCCACAGACCGCCTGTAGCAACTGGCCACGGTGATGACACCCTTTGGCCTAGGTAGATCCATCTTGAGGTATGCATAGTGTGGTGCCTCCATGAACTTGGTGAGCACCGGGCGTCCCAGGATTGCGTGATATGCACCGGAGAGCTTGACTGCCTCAAACCAGATGGGCTCGTGGCGGAAGTTATCCTCCGTGCCGAAGATGACGTCCAGCTGGATCTTTCTGATGGGTGAATGTGACGGGCATGGAATGGCTCCATGGAAGGAGGTGCTTGATGGCACTAGATGCGACTCGCTGATGCCAAGCCGGTCCAGCAAACTGCGGTACATGAGGATGATGCTGCTCCTGCCGTCTACGAGGACGCGGGAGAATCTGCAGAAATGCTTCTTGGAGACGATGATGGGATCCAAGACCATCGCGTAAGTGCCTGTGTGAGGCAGTACAGCAGGCTAAACTTCCGGTTCCATGCAATTTCTTGCTCCGCCCAGTTGAGGTACTAGGGGACGGGAGGAACGATCGCGTTCACCTCCGCCTCGCGGCGTCTCTTGCCATGCTTGGTCTCAGGCTACGTCGTGAAGATGTGGTAGTTTCCCACCTGGCAGGGATAGTTGTCATCATCATTCTCCCTCCAGCATAGGTTATCGCGGTCACCTGGCGGCCCACCAGCTGGGGGTCGTGGTGCCTGCGCATCCGGCACGCCAGCAATTTCCGCCATTTTCTTCGTCTAGGTGCACTGGCGTGTGGTATGTGTAGCCGTTTTGTTACCTCCGCTGTGGAACTTGCATAGCCCATCAAGCATTGACTCGATGGTGTACTTGGGCCTTGGGGGCTGGTCTTTAGGCTTCTGTTTCCTGCTTCCGCTAGCAGCTGGATCCTCCTACACTTCAGCCACCTGCCTGGAACCGTATTGGTTATCTGGTTGGTCGTCCTTTCTCTTGCCATGGCAGTTGTCATGCCGCCTGGAGCTGTGGCTGTTCCCCTCCGGCTAGCACCGATCTACAGCAACATCGCCAATGATTTGCCCCTGGTCATCCACCCGGACGGATATTTTCATTGCCACGGCAGTGGTGGCCTACTTGTCCGCAATGGCCATTGTCTGCGCCATGGTCGTAGGCTCCACCCGGGGAAGCTTGTGCTTGAGCATAGTATCGTCTCTACAGCCGTTAACGAAGAAGTCGACCGCCTGGTGCTCGCATACCCCCTCGCAGGAATTGTGCATGCTCGTCCACTGGGAGATGTAGGTGCCTGTGAAGTTGCGGATGAATGCCTTCTCGAAATCAATCCAAGCGTTGATGCTGTTGTTGGGAAGGCTGTTGAGCCATGTCCTGGATGAATCGAGGAGCATGAAGGGAGCATAGCTCATAGCCACCCGGTGGTTGCCGTTCGTGATGCCTACCACGGTGATATAGTACACCAGCCAGTCATCTGGCTTGACCGAGCCGTTGTACTTTGGCGTATCCCTTGGGAGCAAAAATCCCTTTGGAAACGGTTCATTCCGGATTCGTGGTATAAAGCACCTTGGAACGGCTAGGCTTTCTTCTCCCAGCGCGCGTGACTGGACCAGTAGGTCGATGCGTGCGCATGCGTCTTGCGGTTCTTCCGGCTCGAGCGGTCCAATCCGGCCAGATAGGCAGGACTTGGGCAGCGCCTGGCCTTTTCCGGCTTCGTTGGCCGGCTCGCGGTTCCTACTGGTGACCGCCACGGCATCGCAGGCATTGTGCCCATGTCCTACCGATCCGCCACTTGGATGGTTGCTTGGCCTCGTGCCATTTGGGGAAGAGGCTTTGCTGGCACCTACGGCCGGGTCAGCCATCTAGCGAGCCGGTAGGGTTTTGCTGTTGCCACCCATGCTGAGCTCTACCTCAGCCTGCTGTTTGTTTGCTGTGACCACAAGGAGCTGGACACGTGCTTGCTGACGGAGAAGCTCCTCGCCCTCCAGGTAGCTAAGTTTGGCGACTGCCGCCTCCGCTGCCCTCATATTCTTGGCGGGAGTGATGTAGACCGGCTGCACCGCTGGTGTATGCAGATCGGCAGCACGATCCATCTCCAAACCGAGGTTTCGGCCTTGGGGCTAGGCTAAGTGGCTGGTGCCGGGCAAGCGGGCGAAGCCATGAATGATGTTGTACTCGTGCATGGTCGCGTTCATCCGCCGTTGGGCGGCTGCCACCTTGCTAGCCCCCTCTAGGAGGCTCTTGCGAGTAGCCTCCAGCACTGCTGCAGCCGCTGCCGGATCTGCCTCGGTGGGGGTGATGGGGTTGCGGAGGTGCTCGATGGACGTGGTGAGCAGGTCCTGGTTCGGGAGGCGCGAGTTAGCAGCGCGGCCATCCCTGTTGCGCTCCAGAGGTGGGCGGCGGTTCTCGCCCGAGCCCGCCATCATGACCTCAACACTTCCACTAGCGACGCGTGAAGCGGAGAAACCAGGAGGCACACAAGACATGGTGTTGACCTCATGAGAAAAGGTCTCGGTGACGGTGGCGACGCAGCTTGGGAAGGTTCCCCCAGTGAAGCATGATGCATTGTCGAGGACGTAGTCGAAGGAGCCGAAGGTGAGAACGAGGATGGAGGCAACTCACTCATCGGTGATGAGCGGATGTCCCGTGCGAAAGATGATCCTAGCCGAAGGGCTGTGCCCCATGGTGGGTGCCAACTGCCACGGTTTGGAACATGACAGTAAAATCAGGGATGGCATGAAAGGGGACAATCAGGATGCTATCAATGGCTACTCGCAACGACTTGGGCACAGATACTGCAAACACAGCGATGTACCCAAGTTCGGAGCCCTCTTGGCGAGGTAAATCTCCTACTCCTGCAAGGATCTACTATCAAGGGGCGAACGCCCAGTACAGATGCTCCTTGAGCAGTTTTCCTGGCTACTCCTTGCTAGAAGAAGAGGAGGAACTACTCAACTTATCCAATCTAGGGAACTTCTAACTTGTCAATTGTCTACCTAGAACCCTAGCACTACCTCTCCTTATTTACTGGTTGGGGAGGTAGCTTACAAGATGGGTTCTAGGGTTTACTGTTGGATTTGGGATTTTACAAAGTGGGTCGGTTGGACGGGCCCGAACAGTAGGCCCGGGTCCAGTCAAGCCTCCAGTATAGGGGAGGACAGCGCTACAGCGTCCAGCGCCCTTGCTTTATCTGTCAGCCGACTCTTTATCCATCAACCAGCTCTTTATCCGTCAGCCGGAGCTTTACTCGTTAGCGCTTGCTTTCCTCGCCAGCCTCCGGCTTTTGCACAGTTGTCTGGTAGTGCCGACCGGGCTAGCCAGCCTGTCCGTTCAGAAGTGCACTCAACAAGGAGCGTCACCCCCACCGTACCATGGCCAGCGGATCCCAGGCGGCTGGCTAGGACCAGCCTCCCAGCCGGTTCTTCTGGCTACTTGGCTAGACGGGCCAACTGGTGAAACTTGGACGCGGACCGGGTGGAGAGTTCTACCCAGTGGTGGTTCCTTGTCCTGGATCTAGACGGATAGAGCTCCTTGGAGCCAGCTAGTTGGTCCCGTCTTGGCCTACCCAGGGGTCATCCCCCTGACAAAAAAGTTTTCATCTCTCAACAAACAAAGACACCAAAAGAATTTGTTTCACTTCCTTAGCTAAACTTTTGACACTTTCTCGGGCATATGATTTATTTGCTAGCAAGATATATGTGGCTAGGAAGTGGACTCAGGGCAATCTTGTGAATACTTGTATGATCATGTTTAAGATTGTAGGAATTGTGAAGAAAAGAATTTGACACCAATTCGAGCTTGTAAGTTCTTTTATTTCAGTCTCAAATCTCCTCTATCCTTCCTTATTTTCTTGTCACTCGAGGGCGAGCAACATCTAAGTTTGGGGGAGTTGATAGCTGTGATATTCGACATACTTTTGATGGTTTTCTCCTAGATTTGATCATTTTCTAGTTTTACCTAACGCTAATACCTCGGTAGCAAAGAAAACTTTGTTTTTAATGTGTGTTTCAGGTTCTGAACGTCAAAAGAAGGTTTTAACAACAGAAACACAATATTCAGGCAAAAACAAGGTTGTCTCTTTTTCGAAGCTTTGATGAGCAACTATACGGCGGTAATATTTTTCTGGCCGTATAGTTCCTGCTATATAGCTGTCGCCGCCTCCGTCTTGTCAAAAGGGACAACTTTCGTGAAGAGTCCATACACGAAATCATAACACATCAGTCGCCATCCCATCCAGAAAGGAGAAAGAAGAGATCCACAGAAGAAGGGGAACACGTTCTTCATCTCGCTCCACGATCTGCGACCTCCTAGCCATCACACCCTCATAGCCATTACTTGTACTTGAGAGAGAGAGAGAGAGAGAGAGAGAGAGAGATCTTCACCTTGAAAGACTGGGGTTTGTTTCTTCCTATCTTGAATTGTGTTGGATTACTTCTCTATTCTTATTGTGGATCTCCACAGTAATATCGAGAAGAACTCCCTTTATTTAATTATATCGATGATGCTTTCTTCTCTCATGTGTGAGTAAGTTCCTTAGGCGTGGGAGATGTAAGGGATTAGTGAGATGTGATGTGAATCCAGATATTTTCCATTAGTTTGTGATTGATTTTAATTACTATATTATGTGTGCTTGACTATTTGTGAGATGCCTAATAGTTGTTGTCCAATTAAGGGCCCAGACAACATGATGCTTTGTTCTACATAGATAGGATCTTGTTCGCTAGCAGACCGGCGACCCCCAAGTGACAGGAGGATATCAATGGGAAACTAGTTTGACTCAAGGATACCGAGGAACCACTGTGCTTATTGCATTAGTCTGATCCAAGGAGCTTAATTGCTAAGCAACCTGAAGGATCTTAATCTTCTAGTGACTGACCATGGTTTTGGTAACATGCTAGTAGGATTATTGAAGTTGGGATGAAATCTACCAAGAGAAATTTCGGCTAATTATGGGTTGCTCGCCTACACATATATTTATAAGATTATAATTGTTACACTTATCATTCGTCCACCTGGCACATTCACTATCACCATGAACTGTATCTCCCTAGGCCTTCTTTCTCATCTGCAGAAAACCAAAAACAATGAAATCACTCTTTACTCTTATGCTTTTTATTCCTGAAGTTTACATTTTAAATTTATTTAAATACATCCAGTTTAGTCCAAATTTCATTCTTATTTCCACACTTGCAGTCAATTCACTCGAAGACCTATGACAACTTTGAGTGTGATAGAGACTTCACTCATAAACAATTACCTTTGGGCTCCCTGTGGGATCGATATCTATACTTCAAAACTAGCTACAAATGATATGTCCACTTGCAGACGTCAAAGCACATGTTGCTTGAGATTTTCTTCCAAAGATGGAAGATCATCATCACTATCCACATCAGCAACTATTTCATCCAGAGCTTTTCTCATTCCTATTTTGTCAGAGTCATCAACTGGCTGGCTGACAGAAGTAGGAACAACAACATGAATATATCTATTTGTAGGAAAATTAGCATTATATGTCTTTTGAGCATATCCCATAAATCCTCCTAGGGAAGTTTGAGGTCCCTCACTAGATCCATTATTATTAGTTATAGCTCTCTAAGGAGTAAGAAGTGTATAGGGTGGGTCCCTACCTGAATCTACTTGGTCATTATGAACTGGGACCCTATCTCCAACATTTCTCCCTCTTGCAATCTCCCTAGTGAATTCAATATCACAAAAATTGGGGCCAATATTGACACTGGAGACCACAGGAGTTACCAGGGACACATCCATACTCCCAATCTACTCCCTGACATATTCCACATTGTTAAGGCTAAGCTTATCGACAACCAGGGTTCTCCCAACCATACTGCTAGCAAAGGCAGCGGTAGGATAATTTCTATTATCCAGAGGGATGCCTTTAACTTGGAGCCAAGAAACATATGATTATCGAGTAGCTCCATACCCAGAGAACCAATTATCAACTTGAACAATAAAATTTCTGATAGTTTTCATCTTGCTTTTGCCAAAGTGTTTCCATGCATCAATGTCTCTGGGACTAAGAAAATGCATCGAGAAACTAGTGGCAGACCATGGTTTAGCATACCACCTCCAATTACATCTTGGCCTAGCCCACGGACTGAATTCCTCTTCGATTTGTCTAGCAAAGACATTTCCTTCCACAACAACAATCACAGCCTCGTAAACCTCCTTAGGAGGCAGAGCATTTCTAATATCTAGTATAACAAATAAACCATTTGCAGTTAAAGCTGCACCCTCAAAGGGAGTTACAATTTACCAAGGTTGTTTCTCGTTCAACAAGAATCTATCCACATGATTATCACCACACATAGAACACAAATCGCCAGGCTCAAGGGACTGATTTAAGTTTTCTATGATATGTATGTCCTTCCCTAACTCAGGTTGGTTTAATTGTCTACCGGCACAACAAGAACCACTCTTTGGGTGGGGATATAGGGGATGTTGTTGTTGCTACAAAGGAGCAACATACTGTCTCACCTCCCATATATCCACATTGGATGCCACCGCATACGAGCTACTGAGATTATCATACGAGCCGAAAATTTAGCCCGTCTATCACTTCTAGAGTTATCAGATCCCTCCTCCCTCATCTCGGATCTATGATCCCATCTATCCCTATTACTATTATCAGACACATCGATATGAATATCACTCTCTAGATGACCATGTGGATCCACGGCCTCAAGCCTATTAGAACTGCCGCCATGAGAGGGACGGTTATCTCCCATAGCAAAAGGGGCATCACGACTATGAGATCTAGAATCATTCAAACTCCTTAGTAAATAAATAGAACAAGAAGAAACATTGTGATTCAAAAGGATCATGACGAGAAGGGTCTTGACCCCCGTTGTTAATCGATCTAGGGTTTTTGGGTCGAACCTGAAATGTCGGTTTCTCCTGGAGTGAATAGAACAAACCCAGAACAAAACCACTAGGGGATGATAAGGAGGGTAGTTGGATATTGGCTGATTTAAGTTGCCTCTCCCCTAGCACCGCCATGCCGACCATAGTTGAAGTCCATCACAGGTGGACTGGCTACCACTGACGCAAAACTACGAGAATCACAAGATCGAGTCCCTGCCCAAGGAACAAAGGTCGAAGGGTGGAGAATCGACCGGAGAATAGGTTTGTCGACGAAGGCAAAAGTGGCGGACCCGCTGACTTCCCTCTCTCCCAGATATGTTGGTAGCGAGAGACAACCAAATCAGAAGTGGGGAATGGATCTGAGTGAAGAGGAGACCGAAGAGATAAAGGAGGAGGCATGTGTCCATGTATCCTGACGTCACATGGTCGGCCCACATACAAAGGGTGTAGGTATGCACTTAATCAAGATTTTTTTCAGGGCCCAAAGTTAGAGGAATGAACGAATTCACTCGGCCCAACATCCCTACTTTATTTCAAACTAACTCCCGGTCTCACCCTGGCCTCCCTCGGCTCCGGTGATCGCCGGAAAAGTGCCCTGAGACCCAACTTATGCGGTGGTCTCGAAGGAGACACACTCGACGAAGTTGGATCTTGAACAAACATAACTCACGCCTTAGTAGTCGCAACATAAAATGAGAAAATCAGAGTAGAATCAGAATGAACCTCTTCCCCATCCATGAGTAAATGAACATCCACAACAATCTCTTCCTCATCAAGGAGAACCACCTGTCTCTTAGCATACCGAAGAATCATTGTCCCCAAAAAAAAATCGAGGACAGATTACTTGTGTAAGTAGCTATCCACAGAAGTGGTTCTGGTGACTCTGGCCAAGATGATTCAACCGGTTTAGTATCTCTGTACACAAAGATAAAAGGGGAAATAGTTCTATATGAAATTAGAACCAGGAATTTGGGGAAAAAACAACACACCCCCCATACAAATCGTGCCATCCTTACCCCGCAGCCAAGCATCTAGAACCTGACCACTGAAATCACGAAGAACAAAACGACGGATCCCCGGATAATCAATTAGAATACCAGCGTGAAAACGATGATCCCTACGAATCCCAGAGTTATAAAGTGGGGTAAAATTTACCTTCCACCTTGAAATCATACACAGAAGAAGCGGATATGAACCAACACCTTCCACCCACTACAAAAATAATTGGCTTTTACAATTGATGTCTACGCACTTCTATTCTTGTAGACAGTTGTTGGGCCTCCAAGTGCAAAGGTTTGTAGAACAGCAGCACGTTTTCCCTTAAGTGGATCACCCAAGGTTTATCGAACTCAGGAAGGAAGTGGTCAAAGGTATCCCCTCTCAAGCAACCCTGCAATCAAGATACAAGAAGTCTCTTGTGTCCCCAACACACCCAATACACTTGTCAGGTGTATAGGTGCACTAGTTCGGTGAAGAGATAGTGAAATATAAGTGGTAATGGTGATACAAAATAGCTTTATGGCGTGGAAAAGACTAAAGTAAAACTGAAATAAAGATAGAAGCAAGCAAACATGTAATAGATCTAATAGCAAACAGTGTTTTAGTGCTTAGAAACAAGGCCTAGGGCTCATACTTTCACTAGTGAACACTCTCATATAAATAAATTCTTCTTTATGATACTACGCTGAACTACTCTCCGGTTGGACACTCTAATCCACGGTAGGGCTATAACAGCACTCCTCAAAGTTCGCTTTTCCCATCTAGATAACCCCACACTGTCACCTTGAGTACTAGACGGTTCAAACAAACACCACAATTTCATAGAGACATCCAACTCCAAATATAACTCATAACAAGTATTTGTAATCTCTAGCCTAAGTGCCACCATGGTGTGCACACTGTCAACTTCACACACATGGGGAGAGCAGAGATCAATTAAAGCACTTGAGTAGCAAGGTAGATCTATAGATTACAAGCTCATGATCTCAATAAGATCATGCATAGAGAGAGATGAAAACATAGCTACCGGTAGAACCCTTAGCCTCGAGAGAGAACTGCTCCCTCCTCATCATGGGAATCAGCAATGGTGGTGGAGATGGTGGTGGAGATCGCTGGAGATGGCTCCGAGGGAACTTACCCATCCTGGAAGGGTGCCGAATCAGAGACTTTCTGTCCCCCGAATCTCCCCTTCGGTGGCGGCGGCGCTGCGGTACTTTTCGTGGCTGGAGGCTGGACTCTTTAGGGTTTTCGCATCGGGAGGCATCTTATAGGAGAAGAGGCAAGGTCGGTGGGCGGCCATGGGGGCGACACCAACTGGTGGCGCGACCAGGGCTAGCCCGCGCCACCACATGTTGTGGCCTCCGTGTGGCCCCTCTTCGTCTCGTCTTCTGGCTCCGTGAATCTTCTGGTAAAATATCTACTTTGGCTTTTGTCCGGTCTAATTCCGAGAATATTCATTTTCTGACTTTCCTGGAACCAAAAACAGCAGAAAACAGGCAACTGGCACTGTGGCATCTTGTTAATAGGTTAGTCCAAGAAATCATATAAAAAGTACTACAAAGCTGGAACAAAACATAAGAAAGTAGATAAAAGCCAAGCATGGAACATCAAAAATTATAGATACGTTAGCAACAAGCTTAACTCCTGCTCGTCCTCGAGTAGGTAAGTGATAAAAAGAAAGAATAATTTTTGAGGTGACATGCACCATCATAAACTTGATCAAAGTATTTGTAAAACATGGATAGCTGGGATCATAGTACTTCAATCATAACATGAAAGAAAAAGTTCCAGCAATAAGACAAAGAAACTATGTTGCAACATGAAAAGACACAAACAAAAGATTCATGAATAACAATGCTTTGTAAGACGTTCGTTTGTTTCACATAAAGAAAACATAGCATAGTGGCATTCAACTTGTCCCTCATAGAGTAGCAAACATAAATGCATAGGACACCTTCAAAGTTCATAAGAGTGACTAGATACAAATAGTTTAAAACAAGCAATATCAAAGCTATGCATCAATCAACAAGTCTTGGGACAATGCACATAGAACTAAGAATGGCCATTATGCTCTCAAAGTAGATGCATAAGGATAGAAGGTGGAGACTTAACATAAAAGTAAAAGAAAGGCCTTGATAGAAGGAAGTAGGGATTCAAGTTTCATAAAGAGCTTCCAAAAATTATGGTACTTATTAGCTTTCATCTCTCATTACCCCTATCATAGGAATCTTGAAGTGATTAAGATTAAAGTGAACAAACTATGGAGTATATGCTTGATGAAGTATAAGTTCGAAATCTCATGTCCCATGAATACGAGGGCCGCTCCTCATGCTACTCAAGTTTAGTTTCCGGTAAGTTCTTGTCATAGTAAGTATATGTGTATCATAGAGAACCGGCAACGGGGTACCCCTTGCCCGATGATACGGAAGAATCCCCATATCAAAATGACAAGGCAAGCAGACAACGAGCATCTCATCAATCTTCTTATTTACCATGGGAAAATGGTGCTTTTTCTCTATTTCCTCTTTTCTCATATCTCTTTTTTTTCTTTTTCTCTTTTTTCTCAATATCTGACTCTTTTTTATAAGAAGAATGCTTCATAGATAGCTCATTATGGTTACGCTACAGGTTTCCACCATGACGGCATGGATTAGACCAGCGACCCAGGCATTTCTCTAACACACATACATAACTCCATGGACATACAAGCTCCCCTTTCATTTCACACCGACGACATCCATAGACAAAAGAGCATGATATCAACTAGGTAAAAAGTACAAGTGCAATGTTGAAAGCGTTCCCCATGACAGCATGGTTCTCCTAATCCCCAACAAATAAGTGCAAGCATATACAACATAGACGACACAATGGTTCAAGTTTATTAAGGGCAAGTAAAGTAAAGTGTGCCATCAAGTTCGTGAGAGCTTTAATCACTAGTTTTCTCATAACAAGTTTAATTCGGAAGGTAGATAAAAACATGAATAAACTTAGAATCGCATATGCTAATAGGTAGGTATGGTGGACTCTTTGGAATAACTTGGTTTTAGGAATTGGATGCTTGAGTGGAACTCATACTTTGTTTTGGAGGCTAGCAAAAGACTGGGAGCGACCAACTAAGAGAGCAACAATGGCCATAATCATGCAAAGCGACAAAACATCATTAATCAAAGCATAAAGTGATACTACAAGTTGAAAACTAAAGGATCATAAAAGCTATGGTGACTTGGGATAGTCATAACATGGTGTGAGCATGTGCCAAGTCAACCCAAATAAGGCATCAAAGGAGAATGCCACAATACTATGCTTTAATATGCTAAAACAACACATGATTCTTCAAAGGCACATTAAGCAATCTCAATTGTTTATAACAAGTCATGCTACAGCAAAGAATACTAAGCATAATGCCAAAGCAATATCAAGCATGGCATGACAAAGCATGGGCCACAGTCAAAAACAATCTCTCTTTACCACTTAAGCATGAACTTTCCCAAACTACTTGAAAACCAATATATGAAAGAGGGGGTCCAAGCAATTTATTCAAGAAAACTAAGCAAACTAAGGAAACGAAAACTAAAAACAAAAATGAAGATGCTCCAAGAACAACACAACTGTGCATGAAACAATAAAATGAAGTGTTTGGAAGAAACCTGAGATGTTTATTGATGAAGAAAGGTATGCCTTGGGCATCCCCAAGCTTTGACGCTTGTACTTCTTGGATAATTCTTGGGTGACATCCGTGTCATACCCAAGATTGAGCTTTATTCCATCCTTCATCTCATTACTCATTCCTTCCATACACCTGAAATTTTTCCTTCATACAAAACTTCACACAATCTTTATTAGCAACATTAGTGCACTCAAGATAATAGGTCTTTAGGTTCAGTTCCAACACCAATAAAAATTCCATTAAAACACAAGATACTGTAGCATTTTTCTCAAAAAGCTCAATTCCCCAAAAGAACTCAAAGAAGAACCAACAAGAAGCAAATGCAAATAATGGCAGAAATCTGTCAAAACAGACCAGCAGGTAAAGAAGAATTTTTTCGAAGACCTTATGTTGCTCAAATAATAAGTGTTGAACTAATGAAAGTTAGATAACAACCTAGGGCAGAAGCACAAAAATTCATGCCTAAAAAGGACGTATAGATATTTTACACGAATTTTTACCGTGAAGCACAGACATCTGTTTCGGGACAACAACTTTCCCAATCATTACTTCGCTCTCATTAGAGGTTACTCTTGGCACAAAAAGCAAAGAAAAAGGATAAGGAACGGTTATTACTGAAGTAATAACTTCCAAGACTCATCTAAAACTTTTGGGTTATCTCCCAATAAGTACTTTTCTTTAATGCCTTTAAGTTAGGCATGATAGTTTGAGAAGATGATCACATAAGAAATATGAATTGAAGTAAAAGAGAGCATCAAGAAGCAAATTCAAAGCACATTTAAGTCTAACCCACTTCCTATGAATAGGAATCTTGTAAAGAAACAAGTCATGAAAGTGCAAAGCAACGAGGATAGTAAAGCAAAACAAGTGCAAATTCAAGACTTTCAACAAAAAGAGGGGAAAGCTAATATTGTTGAGATACATAAGACCATGTTTCCCTCTCTCATAATAACTTTCACTAGCATCATGAATAAAATTAACAATATAACTATCACATAAAACATTCTTATCACGAGCCACATGAATATAATAATTATTACTCTCCACATAAGCATAATCATTCTTATTAATTATGGTGGGAGCAAATTCAACAAAATAGCTATCATTATTATTCTCATCACCATAATTATCAAATATAGGAGGCATATTGTAATCATTAATTTTCTCCTCAATAGTAGGTGGACTAAAAATATCATATTCATCATTGTAATCATCATATATTGGAGGTTTGGTATCATCATAAGCAATAGAATAGCTATCTTCCAAAGCTGAGAACTAAAAAGATCATTTTCATAAAAACTAGCTTCCCCAAGCTTACACTTTTCCGTAGCATTAGCAATAATGGTGTCGAAAGAATTCATACTAACAACATTGCTATTAGCATGCAAATAAAGTTCCATAGGTTTTTTAATTTTCTCTTCAAACACTTCATGTCCTAACTCAATATAAATACTATAAAGCTATCTAATTTTGTTGTTGTTTTCCATTAAGCCTAACTAGTGAAAACAACAAACAAAAAGACAAAATTGCAGAATCTAAAGGAAATTTTTCGAGCACTCACACCGGAGGATGTGAGTACCTTTTACCTTACCTACCCGGCAACAACGCCCGAAAATAGTTTGATGTCTACGCACTTCTATTCTTGTAGACAGTTGTTGGGCCTCCAAGTGCAGAGGTTTGTAGAACAGCAGCAAGTTTTCCCTTAAGTGGTCAAAGGTATCCCCTCTCAAGCAACCCTGCAATCAAGATACAAGAAGTCTCTTGTGTCCCCAACACCCAATGCACTTGTCAGGTGTATAGGTGCATCATGTCTACACACTTCTATTCTTGTAGAAAGTTGTTGGGCCTCCAAGTGCAGTGGTTTGTAGAACAGCAGCAAGTTTTCCCTTAAGTGGATCACCCAAGGTTTATCGAACTCGGGGAGGAAGTGGTCAAAGGTATCCCCTCTCAAGCAACCCTGCAATCAAGATACAAGAAGTCTCTTGTGTCCCCAACACACCCAATACACTTGTCAGGTGTATAGGTGCACTAGTTTGGCGAAGAGATAGTGAAATACAAGTGGTATGGATAATTATAAGTGGTAACGGTGATAGATAATAGCTTGATGGCGTGGAAAAGACTAAAGTCAAACTGAAATAAAGATGGAAACAAGCAAGCATGTAATAGATCTAGTAGCAAACGGTGTTTCAATGCTTAGAAACAAGGCCTAGGGATCATACTTTCACTAGTGAATACTCTCTCATATAAATATATCATGTTCATGATACTACGCTAAACTACTCTCCGGTTGGACACTCTAATCAACGGTAGGGCTATAACAGCACACCTCAACGTAAGCCTTTCCCATCTAGAAAACCCCACACTGTCACCTTGAGCACTAGATGATTCCAACAAACACCACAATTTCATAAAGACATCCAACTCCAAATATAATTCATAACAAGTATTTGTAATCTCTAGCCTAAGTGCCACCATGGTGTGCACGCTGTCACTTTCACACACATGGGGAGAGAAGAGATATATTAAGCACTTGAGTAGCAAGGTAGATCTATAGATTACAAGCTCATGATCTCAATAAGATCATGCATAGAGAGAGAGATGGACACATAGCTACCGGTAGAACCCTTAGCCTCGAGAGTGAACTACTCCCTCCTCATCATGGGAATCAGCAACAGTGATGGAGAAGGTGGTGGAGATCAATGGAGATGGCTCCGGGGGCACTTCCCCGTCCCGGCAGGTTGCCGGAACAAAGATTTTCTGTCACTCGAATCTCCCCTTCGGTGGCGGCGGCGCTGCAGAACTTTTCATGGATTTCTGATTGATGATTTAGGGTTCTGGTATCGGGAGGCTCTTATAGGCGAAGGAGGCAAGGTCGATGGCCGGCCAGGGGGCCCACACCATGCCCTGGCGCGACCTAGGGTTGCCCACGCCAAGGGGGGGTGTGGCCACCCTGTGGCCCCTCTCCGGCTCTCCTTCTGGCTCCGTGAGTCTTCAGGGAAAATAGTAACTTTGGCTTTTGTCCCGTTCAATTCTGAGAATATTCATTTTTTGACTTCCTAGAACCAAAAACAGCAGAAAACAGGCAACTGGCACTGTGGCATCTTATTAATAGGTTAGTCCAAGAAATCACATGAAAAGTACTCCAAAGTTGGAACAAATCACAAGAAAGTGGATAAAACCAAGCATGGAACATCAAAAATTATAGATACATTTGCAATGTATCAACATCCCCAAGCTTAACTCCTGCTCGTCCTCGAGTAGGTAAGTGATAAAAAGAAAGAATAATTTTTGAGGTGACATGCACCATCATAAACTTGATCAGAGTATTTGTAAAACATTCAAAATTGGGATCATAGTACTTCAATCATAACATGAAAGACAAAGTTCTAGCAATAAGACAAAGAAACTATGTTGCAACATGAAAAGGCACAAACAAAAGATTCATGAATAACAATGCTTTGCAAGACTTTTGTTTGTTTCACATAAAGAAAACATAGCATAATAGTATTCAGCTTGTCCCACATAGAGTAGAAAATATAAATGCATAGGACACCTTCAAAGTTCATAAGAGTGACTAGATACAAATAGTTTAAAACAAGCAATATCAAGTTATGCATCAATCAACTAGTCTTGGGACAATGCACATAGAACTAAGAATGGCCACTATGCTCTTAAAGTAGGTGCATAAAGATAGAAGGTAGAGACTCAATATATAATGGTGGAAGAAAGGCCTTCATAGAAGGAAGTAGGGATTCAAATCTCATAAAGAGCTTCCAAAAATTATGGTACATATAGCTTTCAGCTCTCATTGCCCCTATCATAAGCATCTTGAAGTGATTAAGGTTAAAGTGAACAAACTATGGTGTACATGCTTGACGAAGTATAAGTTAGAAATCTCATGTCCCTTGTATACTAGGGCTGCTCCTCATGCTACTCAAGTTTAGTCACCGGTAAGTTCTTGTCATCGTAAGTACATGTGTATCATAGAGAACCGCCAACGGGGCACCCCTTGCCCGATGATACGGAAGAATCCCCATATCAAAATGACAAGGCAAGCAGACAACGAGCATCTCAGCAATCTTCTTATTTACCATGGGAATATGGTGCTTTTTTCTCTCTTTCCTCTTTTCATAATATCTCTTTTTTTTCTCTTTTTTTCTCAATATAGGACTCTTTTTTTTATAAGAAGAATGCTTCATGGACAGCTCATTATGGTTACGTTGCAGGTTTCCACCATGTCAGCATGCATTAGACCAGCGGCCCAGGCGTTTCTATAACACATATACATAACTCTATGGACTTACAAGCTCCCCTTTCATTTCACACCGACGACATCCATATACAAAAGAGCATGATATCAACTAGGTACAAGTACCAAGTGCAATGTTGAAAGCGTTCCCCATGACAGCATGGTTCTGCTAATCCCCAACAAATAAGTGCAAGCATATACAACATAGACAACACAATGGTTCAAGTTTATTAAGGGCAAGAAAAGTAAAGTGTCCCTTCAAGTTTGTGAGAGCTTTAATCACTAGTTTTCTCATAACAAGTTTAGTTTGGAAGGTAAACTAAAACATAAATATATTTGGAATAGCTTAAGCTAGTAAGTAGGTATGGTGGACACTTTGGAATAACTTGGTTTAGGGAGTTGGATGCATGAGTGGAACTAATACTTGGTTGCAGAGGCTAGCAAAAGACTGGGAGCGACAAACTAAGAGAGCAGTAATGGCCATAATCATGCAGAGCAACAAATATCATTGATCAAAGCATAAAGTGACACTACAAGCTGAAAACTAAAGGATCATAAAGGCTATGATGACTTGAGATAGTCATAACATGGTGTGAGCATGTGCCAAGTCAACCCAAATAAAGCATCGAAGGAGAATACCACTATACTATGCTTTAATATGCTAAACCAACACATGATTCATCCAAGGCACATTAAGCAATCTCAATTGTTTAGAACAAGTCATGCTACAACAAAAAATACTAACCATAAAGCCAAAACAATATCAAGCATGGCATGACAAAGCATAGGACACAGTCAAAAACATGCTCTCTTTACCACTTAAGCATGAACTTTCCTACTCTTTTCCAAACCAAATCAAACTATTTGAAAACCAATGTATGAAAGAGGGGTTCCAACCAATTTATTCAGAAAACTAAGCAAACAAAGCAAACGAAAAATCAAAACGAAAACAAAACAGAAGACGCTCCAAGAACAACACAACTATGCATGAAACAATAAAAATGAAGCGTTTGGAAGAAACCTATGATTTTTATTGATGAAGAAGGGGATGCCTTGGGCACCCCCAAGCTTTGATGCTTGTACTTCTTGGATATTTCTTGGGGTGATATACGTGGCATCCCCAAGCTTGAGCTTTAGTCCATCCTTCATCTCATTACTGCTTCTTTTCATACACCTGAAATTTTTCCTTCATACAAAACTTCACACAATCTTTATTATCAACATTAGTGCACTCAAGATAATAGGTCTTTAGGTTCAGTTCCAAAACCAATAAAACTTCCATTAAAACACAATATACTGTAGCACTTCCCTCAAAAAGCTCAATTCCCCAAAAGAAATAAAAAAGGAACCAACAAGAAGCAAATGCAAATAATGGCAGAAATCTATCAAAACAGACCAGCAGGTAAAGACGAATTTTTTCGAAGACCTTATATTGCTCAAATAAAAAAGTGTTGAGCTAACAAAAGTTAGATAACAACCTGGGGCAGAAGCACAAATATTGATGCCTCAAAAGGACGTATAGATATTTTACACGAATTTTTACGGCGAAGCACAGATATCTGTTTCGGGACAGCAACTTTCCCAAGCATTACTTCTCTCTCATTAGAGGTTACTCTTGGCACAAAAAGCAAATAAAAATGATAAGGAGGGGTTATTACTGAAGTAATAACTTCCAAGACTCATCTAAAACTTTTGGGTTATCTCCCAAGAAGTACTTTTTTTAACGCCTTTAAGTTAGGCATGATAGTTTGAGAAGATGCTCACATAGGAAATGTGAATTGATGTAAAAGAGAGCATCAAGAAGCAAATTCAAAACACATTTAAGTCTAACCCACTTCCTATGCATAGGAATCTTGTAAAGAAACAAGTCATTAAAGCACAAAGCAACAAGCATAGGAAAGCAAAACAAGTGCAACTTCAAGACTTTCAACATAAAGAGGGGAAACTTAATACTATTGAGACACATAAAACCATGTTTCCCTCTCTCAAAATAACTTTCAGTAGCATCATGAATAAAAGTAACAATATAACTATCACATAAAACATTCTTATCATATGCCACACGCATAAAAGAATCAATACTCTCCACATAAACATAGTCATTCTTATTAATTGTAGTGGGAGAAAATTCAACAAAATAGCTATCATTATTATTCTCATCACCATAATCATCAAATATAGGAGGCATATTGTAATCATAATTAATTTTCTCCTCAATAGTAGGTGGACTGAAAATATCATATTCATCATTGTAATCATCATATATTGGAGGTATAGTATCATCAAAGTAAATTTTCTCCTCCATGCTTGGGGAATAAAAATATCATACTCATCAAAACCATCTTCCCCAAGCTTAGACTTTTCCATAGCATTAGCAATCATGGTGTTCAAAGTATTCATACTAATAACATTGCTATTAGCATGCAAATAAAGTTCCATAGGTTTTTTATTTTCTCTTCAAACACTTCATGTCCTAACTCAAGATAAATACTATAAAGCTCTCTAATTTTTTTGTTGTTTTCCATTAAGCCTAACTAGTGAAAACAAGAAACAAAAAGACAAAATTGTAGAATCTAAAGGAAATAACTTTGAGCACTCACACCGGAGGATGTGAGTACCTTTTACCTTACCTCCCCGGCAACGGCGCCAGAAAATAGGCATTTGCCGTGGGAGGTTCTTCTTCTTTAATCCTCCGGTGTGAATACCTTTTACCTTACCTCCCCGACAACGGCGCCAGAAAATAGCTTGATGTCTACGCACTTCTATTCTTGTAGACAGATGTTGGGCCTCCAAGTGCAGAGGTTTGTAGAACAGCAGCAAGTTTTCCCTTAAGTGGATCACCCAAGGTTTATCGAACTCAGGGAGGAAGTGGTCAAAGGTATCCCCTCTCAAGCAACCCTGCAATCAAGATACAAGAAGTCTCTTGTGTCCCCAACACACCCAATACACTTGTCAGGTGTATAGGTGCACTAGTTCGGTGAAGAGATAGTGAAATACACGTGGTATGGATAATTATAAGTGGTAACGGTGATAGATAATAGCTTGATGGTGTGGAAAAGACTACAGTAAAACTGAAATAAAGATGGAAACAAGAAAGCATGTAACAGATCTAGTAGAAAATGGTGTTTCAATGCTTAGAAACAAGGCCTAGGGATCATTTCACTAGTGAACACTCTCTCATATAAATATATGATACTACGCTGAACTACTCTCCGGTTGGACACTCTAATCAACGGTAGGGCTATAACAACACACCTCAAAGTAAGCCTTTCCCATCTAGAAAACCCCACACTGTCACCTTGAGCACTAGATGATTCCAACAAACACCACAATTTTGTAAAGACATCCAACTCCAAATATAACTCATAACAAGTATTTTTAATCTCTAGCCTAAGTGCCACCATGGTGTGCACGCTGTCACTTTCACACACATGGGGAGAGGAGAGATCTATTAAGCACTTGAGTAGCAAGGTAGATCTATAGATTACAAGCTCATGATCTCAATAAGATCATGCATAGAGAGAGAGATGAACACATAGCTACCGGTAGAACCCTTAGCCTCGAGAGAGAACTACTCCCTCCTCATCATGGGAATTAGCAACGGTGATGGAGATGGTAGTGGAGATCCATGGAGATGGCTCCAGGGGCACTTCCCCGTCCCGATAGGGTGCCAGAACAGAGACTTTCTGTCCCCCAAATCTCCCCTTCAGTGGCGGCGGCGCTGCGGAACTTTTCGTGGATTTCTGATTGATGATTTAGGGTTTTGGTATCGGGAGGCTCTTATAGGCGAAGGAGGCCAGGGGGGCCACACCATGCCCTGGCGCGGCCTAGGGTTGCCCGCGCCAAGGGGGTTGTGGCCACCCTATGGCCCCTCTCCGGCTCTCCTTCTGGCTCTATGAGTCTTCCGGGAAAATAGTAACTTTGGCTTTTGTCCCGTCCAATTCTGAGAGTATTCATTTCCTGACTTCCTAGAACCAAAAACAGCAGAAAACAGGCAACTAGCACTGTGGCATCTTGTTAATAGGTTAGTCCAAGAAATCACATGAAAAGTACTCCAAAGTTGGAACAAAACACAAGAAAGTGGATAAAACCAAGCATGGAACATCAGAAATTATAGATACATTTGCAATGTATCAGTGCACTAGTTCGGCGAAGAGATAGTGAAATACAAGTGGTAATGGTGATAGAAAATAGCTTGATGGCATGGAAAAGACTAAAGGAAAACTGAAATAAAGATAGAAGCAAGCAAACATGTAGTAGATCATGCATGGAGAGAGATGAACACATAGCTACTGGTAGAACCCTTAGCCTCGAGAGAGATCTACTCCCTTCTCATCATGGGAATCAGCAACGACGATGGAGATGGTGGTGGAGATCGATGGAGATGGCTCCGGGGGCACTTCCCTGTCCCGGCAGGGTGCCGGAATAGAGACTTTCTGTCCCCCGAATCTCCCCTTCGGTGGCGGCGGTGTAACGGAACTTTTGGTCGCTGGAGGCTAGACTCTTTAGGGTTTTCACATCGGGAGGCATCTTATAGGAGAAGAGGCAAGGTCGGTGGGCGGCCAGGGGGACCCACCACCTAGTGGCACGGCCAGGGCTAGCCCACACCACCACATGGTGTGGCCGCCCTGTGGCCCCTCTCTGTCTCGTCTTCTGGCTCCGTGAGTCTTCCGGTAAAATATCGACTTTGGCTTTTGTCCGGTCTAATTCCGAGAATATTCATTTTCTGACTTTCCTGGAACCAAAAATAGCAGAAAATAGGCAACTGGCACTGTGGCATTTTGTTAATAGGTTAGTCCAAGAAATCATATGAAAAGTACTCCAAAGTTGGAACAAAACATAAGAAAGTAGATAAAAACCAAGCATGGAACATCAAAAATTATAGATACGTTAGCTACGTATCAACAATAGACGATTGTCATGGTTGAAGGCCCGTTTTTCATGGTTGAAAAGTCTTCTACGATGGATGTTGTTCATAGTAAAATTCCCATCACAAATGAATCTACCACTATTTTTTTTGACTGTGGCGGATCCCACCCTTTAGCCATGAAAACTTGTTGCTTCGTAGATTTGTTCACCAGCCATGTTGACTGCTAATGTAAGGCAAACTTCCAAGTGGCAAACTCTATTAACAACCAGTTACCACCATTAACGGTCATGGGAACCATGGTTGAAGCCATGCCCATCCAAGGCCTACTAATTATTAAGTGGGTCGACCCATTTTGAGAGCCCAAGAAGAATACTACCTATTATTGTCTCGTCCTGCACTATTTGAAATGGGCCCATTAGTGCAGCCCACTACGGCTTGTATGGTTTTAGGCCCGTTACTATTTCGGCCTACAGAAGGCCCACCTTGGTCCAATAATATGTGTGGTTCCCCTGGATTAATCCTCCGGGAATCTCTGTTATGCATACACCACGATCCCATGATCAGTAAGTCGTGGCACATAACCGAAAAGTATCAAAGTAAACATCCAATATTTAAGCGGATACATGTCATACCTTACATTCCATTATGGCTACATCAAAAATCATTAGTGGAACTTCATCAAGCGTAGAGCCCGAGCCATGCCTTAACCTACAGGCAACTAACTAGGAGAACGTCCTAGCTCGCCTAGTCGTCAACTTCACATTCTTCTTGATATCTGACAAAGTTAATAGCCAGGGACAATGCTAGTGAGTACTTTGAGTGTACTCGTAACCCACCTTAAGAGAATAATAGTACAAGAGCATATGCAATATGGATGTGGTAGTAGGAGGGCTCCAAGAGAGATTCTTTTCTCAAATAGTTTCTCTTGTAGATATAGCATTTTCATATCTTTGTTGAAAACCTTTGTAAAACTTTTTGGAAATCCTATTGAAAAGTTTTTAGAAAACGCTAGGATTGGGTCCCCCATTTGTTTCGTCCTTCCGGTCACCTCATGACCAAACTCCTTTGCTTCCTTTCCGACCATCTCCTATTCAAATCATTTGCAAAGCCTTTGCTTTTCTGAATTCCTTTTTGAAATCAAAACCAGCACCGCTCTACATCAACCGTCCCAACTGTCCATGACCGCGGACACGGCTATTCGAATAGATATACACTCTGTAGAGGTTGTACACTTTACCCACACCATCCGGGTACCCTGCCCTGATCAACACCGATCGTGGGTCGAGTAACCGATCAAGACTCTCCAGATGCCACTCTAGCATAGGTCGTACCCTATGAGTTGTTGCCCACAAGACCGGGACGTCTGGATCCATGGACCAACCGGAGAACCCAACTCAGACCTGGAGGGGGCACTTTCAATGAAGGGCTCATAGTATCGCCCATTCACTCACATGGGTGATCCTACTTCCTCCAGGTGACTATTTAACAGTTGACCCTTTATGTAAAGGAACCTCGGAATTCAAGGGAGCGATTCCCTTATAAGTAGTTGTGATATCTCCTACATCATAGTAGAAAACTTCAAATCCATCCCTGTCCCATTCCAGAGTAGTGTGGTTGCACGATTTAATTGTTCTAGCAAAACTTCAAAGAACCGGTGGGGAGCGTGGTACTGGCCTCTAGCCTTATAAACTGATGTACAATGGTCCATGGTGGTCTAAGTGTAGAGAGAGCTTGGAGGGAGGGAGGTGTCCAGGGATTGGGCTGGATGGGCGGTGGAGAGGTGGAGTGGGACATGGCACACGACCAGAGAGAGGGATGAGGCATGTTGTAGCTGATGTGGCATTTACTTCCTAAGATATTGCAAGATATGTCCATCTCTACTTTCTCCAAGAGCTAAAGGACAAGGGGTTAGGGTTGCTACAGCGGAGACACAGTCTAGCTCGACCAGGGGAGGGTATGGGTGCTGTATTGAGCAAGGGAGTGCTTGGTGGGGGGATTTTAGTGGTGAGTAACTCAAGTCTTGATCATAGATGTGGAAATGGCCATTTTAATGATCATGAAGGAAGGTTCTAATATTTGATCTTGGAAAGGTGAGGTAATGAAGCTGGTAGATAGGTATGGCCAGGGTGCTTCACCATAATTTATTTGGGATTTATTTGATCAGTTTAGATCACTTTTATATCCATTATTCAAATATTTTTGATTTGATATTTTTTAATTGGACCAGGTGTGTTTTTGGTTTGATATGGTCCCAAATAGTATTTCATACCTTGGAGAATTTTCGCAAGATTTATTGGTGCATAAAAGTATTTTAAATATTTATTTTATCATTTCTGCCTATTAAGAAAATAGGCAAAAAGAATTATTAAAACTCTCCAGAAATATTTATTTTTGAAGTGGGAGGATAGGGTATGATATATATGCCTCAAATGTGATTAAAGTTAGGAAAGTGTTTTGGAGAAAAACAATCCTTCTTTCATAGATTAAGTTTTGGAGGTTTTGTCCATTTAAGAGATTAAATAGGTTTTTGTCCATAATAATTATGGATGATATTTGATAATTCTTTATAATCAAGTAGAGTATGTACACAAGGTGTATCCAGAATGTGACACTTGGGGTGTTGAGAAACCAGCTTGATTTTTGGTAGAAATCAAGGAAGAAGGGATCTAGGATAATGTTATTTTCATACCAACAAAACCTTGTTGGATCTTGGAGCTCAAATATCCTATTGGGTCATGGGTTATATGTATAGATAGACCAAGTGATGTAGGTCACCATTGTACATACTTTTAAGGTTGATCATGGTTGAGCTCTTTAAAGATTGATTCCCCAACTTTGAATAAAATAAGGTTGCCAAAACTGATTACCAAGTAGCCTTCAAAACCTTGTGGGTTTTTGAGGCACAAGGACCCGTTTGGAACAAGTGAAGTAGTTATTGCTATACCTTTATGAGTACAACACAACCATGCAAAGAGTTGGTCCAAGGTGTGAGTTTCTGACTAGGTAGGCTAGTTGATAAGATTTGTAGTAAAAGTTAATTTTCTTGCCTGCAAAACCATTAAGAACAAGTGTGTTAAGAGGTGATCTCGCCAAGGTTAGGAGTGGGCCTTGGTAGTACTTAGGATGATTTACAAGATGGTTCAAGTGCATTACCAAAAATGCACAAGGGTTGAGAAAGAGAGGCATTCAAAGAAGTGATGTTGGAATAGTTTCCAGACTTAGTCGAATTTAGCAGATTTAGGGTTTTTGACTAGGATGTGATTAGGGATGTTTTTGATGGGTTTAAAGGTATCAAGGCATCATCAAGTGGATGATGTTGGAAAGTAGATTGAGGTGAATAGATCCATGCTTGATATTGGTCTTATGTGACTTGGAAACTTCTAGAATGGATCACTTCAGAATTGATCTGGTTAAAGGTTTTAGATGATCACCTAGTGGCTAGAGATCAGATCCAACTTGTATTCTAGCTTAGGGTTTGGTGATCTTAAGGTATCTTAATGCAAGAGGATGAGCTCCTTGAGTAGCTCACTTTAGTTCCTAAGCAAACAAGTCAAGCAGCGGATCAAGGCAACTCATCTTAGCTTGGGATAAGGATGGGTATTTTGAAAAGGTTGTGTTTTGAAGTAGATAAGAGTCCCTTGGTATTTCTACCAAGATTAGAATTCAAAAACTTTATAAAAATGGTTTTTGAGAAACCTACATGTAAGAGTAGTTGAAAGCTCTGTCTTGAAAACATAAGGAGATGATACCATATAGATCTCCATAATTTTGTCAATAGAACCTACTAAAATAGCTAGGGTTGCAAAGGCAGCTTGGCTCAGGTTTTTGAAATGCTAGAACATTTGAGAATATGTAAAATGAGCCAAGAAAATTTTGTTAACTAGGTTTTGTCAATTGATGGTGAGGTAAGGAGTATATCATATGTTATACATTCAGATGCATAAGTAGAGACAAACAACAAGCCAACACTGCAACACTTCACAAGAAAAAGTTTTTGTTCCCCTTGATTTTTGCATTCTGGACAACTAATCAGGGTTGCTGAAATTTGGATGTTACAGACCTTTCCCCCTTGTGTCATGTTACAGACAACTAATCAGGGTTGCCGAGATTCAGGAGATTAGGGTTAGGGGATTTTGTGTTGGAGTTAGCGTCATGTGTTTCTCACGTACTAACTTGTCGGCTTTTTCTTTGAACAGGGTCACTATGATGGTAGAGCTGATCTTCAATCTTCTTGATGGCCGAGAGGGTTGAGCAGGTTCTAGTCTATATTGTGATGGATGATCTTCTTTTCTCCTCGGATTCGAGGTCTCGAGGGTTTAGTTTAGGCGAACTATCTCAAAAAGGAGCTTCGTGAAGGGTATAGTCTATAGCTCGATGTATTTTTTGGTAAGGATCCACGATTCTTTCCTCAGGGGATTATCGTATCCTATTTAACGACTTAGGTTCAAACTCCTGAGATTGCTTCTGACAGATGGTTAGTCTATTGTTGTGGGGAAGACGCAGTCTTTCCCCCTTAGGGGTAAGCTAGGGTAGCTTGGGGATGTGTCAGTCATTCATTCTTGGATCCATCGGATGATGTTTGAGGAGTATCACCAATTCTTCCATCGGGGTTCAAACCTTCAGATGAAGTCCACAAACTATGTCCTACAAGGCTCATATACTATTGTTATTCGTACTTAGCATATTTGAATCTGTTGAAGTCTCAAGTCCTCTAAATGGGTTGTACCTGAGGGGTTAGTGATCCGGTGAACCTTCAGGCGGGTCTTCAACTGGAATAGCCCAGGAGGATCTCCATGGAATCTTCTTAGATTTTGACTCCTTAGTATTCTTCGAACCCTCGGGAGGATAGTTTGCTCGGCTTCCATAGTCTTGTTGACTTCAGGTATTTAGGTTGTCCTGGTTAGGGCTTCTTTGGTACTGAGATATTGAGTAGTCTTTTGATGGCTGTTGACGAGGTTTATCCTCTGAGGTTTGGACGATTCAAAACCAATTGTGGGTTGGGAATTCTTCCTGAAGTATCTTCCGGTAGGTAGTCTTCGAGAGTTGAGTGGAAAGACGCAGTCTTTCCACCTTAGAGCTTCACTAAGGTCCTTCAAGAATGGTGCAGATCTTTCATCTTGAAGTGCTGGCGTGATGCTTAGGAAGGTGGTATCTCCTTGGGTCTTGAGTTGAGGTCCTTGAGTGAAGTTCCATTGTGAGAAACCTTGTCAGGGTAGTTTCCTAAAGAAGCCTTATGGAGTTAGCTCAGGGCAAGTTAGCGGTTAACTTCTCTTCTAGTTAGTCTTCAGTCCGGTTAAGGGCATCCAGCTTCAGAGGGTTATCTTCACTTGAACTATTGACGTTGCTTCCGCTTGATGACGAGGTAGACTTGGTGTCTTCATGCATCCTTGCCTTCCGGATTTTGGAATATTCTGGCCTTCTGGGGAGGACTTCTCCTTGGTTTGGGTAGGGTCGACTAGAATAGTTAGTCTTTTAGGGGCTATAGAAAGTACCAATATACCGAAGGTTAGTGGAGTCAGGTCTTCACTTCTTGAATTAGTTAGTAGGTCTTGTGGTTGCTTGTGGGTCGTGAGGATCCTCTGGTGGTAGACTTCTGGCTTCAACAGCAGGACTCTCTATATTGTCGGCACCATTAGTGGTGATCATTGCTACTATGGTTTATGTGATATTGGAGCAAGTTCAAGTGCTATTCCTTATGAGATTTACAAAGAAATTGTGCATGAAATTAGTCCATGCGAACTAGAAGAAATTGATATGGTTATTCACCTTGCAAATGGAGAGACCATCTCTCCCATTGGTATTGTAAGAGATGTGGAAGTTCTTTGTGGTAAGATTAAATATCCTACTGATTTTCTAGTTCTTGGTTTAGCTGCTAGTAAAACCTATCCTATCATTTTTGGTAGACCTTTCTTGAACACCTGTGGAGCCATTATAGACTGTAAAAGGGAGAAAATTTTAAGTAAATTTTATGCGAATCTTATGAGTTTATTTTTTCGAAATTTGCTAAAGTTCCTTATGAAAATGAAACTCCTAATGAGGATTTTAGAGTTGAACAACTTGCTTCTATTTCTCTTGCTCCTAACAATGCTTTGCAGCAATTTATGGAAGACCATGAAACTGAGATCTTCATGGAAGAAAGAAATGAGATTGACGAGATTCTCCGTCATCAACCTAAGATGCTTAAACATAACTTGCCTGTGGAAGATTTGGGTACCACATTGCCACCTAAAAAGGATCCGGTTTTCAATTTGAAACCTTTACCTAACGATCTTGAACATGCTTACATTGATGATAAAAAAATATATCATGTTATTATTAGTTCTAAACTTTCAGGGAAGGAAGAGGCAAGATTATTGGAAGTATTGAAGAAACACCGAGGAGCTATGGCCTATACACTTGATGATTTAAAAGGGATTTCTCCTACTATATGTCAGCACGCTATCAATATAGAACCCGATTCAAAACCAATTGTGGAACATCAACGTTGTTTAAATCCTAAGATGAAGGAAGTCGTAAGAAACGAGGTATTAAAACTCATTGATGCTGGTATTATTTATCCTATTGTTGATAGTGAATAGGTTAGTCCTGTTCATTGTGTCCCTAAGAAAGGGGGAATTAATGTTGTGCCTAATGAGAATAATGAGCTTATCCCCCAAAGAATAGTAGTAGGTTATAGGATGTGCATTGACTCCAGAAAGGTTAATAAAGTTACTAAGAAAGATCATTACCCACTGCCTTTTATTGATCAAATGTTAGAAAGATTGTCTAAAAAGACCCATTTTTGCTTTCTTGATGGATACTCTGGGTTCTCTCAAATTGCTATTAAACAACAAGATCAAGAAAAAACTACTTTTACGTGCCCTTATGGAACATATGCTTATAGGCGAATGCATTTTGGTTTGCGTAATGCTCCTGCCACTTTTCAAAGGTGCATGCCTGCTATCCTTCATGGTTTTTGTGAAAAAATTGTGGAAGTATTCATGGACGATTTTTCCGTTTATCGAACTTCTTTTGATAATTTTCTACACAACCTTGATAAAGTTTTGCAGAGATGTGAAGAAACTAATCCTATTCTTAATTAGGAGAAATTCCACTTCATGGTCAATGAATGAATTGTCCTTGGACATAAAATTTCCGAAAGAGGCATTGAAGTTGACAGAGCCAAAGTTGAAGCAATTAAGAAAATTCCCTGTCCTAGGGACGTCAAAGGTATTCGTAGCATCCTCGGTCAAGCTGGTTTCTATATAAGATTTATTAAAGATTTCTCCAAGATATCAAAACCCCTTACTAATCTTCTCTAAAAAGATGTACCCTTTATTTTTGATGATGATTGTAAGGAAGCTTTTGAAACTCTAAAGAAAGCCTTAACTACCGCTCATATTATCCAACCACCTGATTGGAACTTACCATTTGAGATCATGTGCGATGCTAGTGATTTTGCTGTAGGTGCTGTTCTTGGGCAACGAATTGATAAAAAGTTAAATGTTATCCATTATGTTAGTAAGACGCTTGACGCTGCTCAAAAGAATTATGCTACTACTGAAAAATAATTCTTAGTTGTTGTTTTTTCTTGTGATATGTTTAGACCTTATATTGTTGATTCAAAAGTTACCATTCATACTGATCATGGTGCTATTAAGTACCTTATGACGAAGAAATATGCTAAGCCTAGGCTTATTAGATGGGTGTTGCTTTTACAAGAATTTGACCTACATATTGTAGATAGGAAAGGTGCTGAAAATCCTGTTGCTGATAATTTATCTTGTTTGGAAAACATCTCCTTTGATCCTATGCCTATTAATGATAGTTTCCCAAATGAACAGTTGGATGCAGTAGGGCTAACTTCGCGAGGGAGTCCTTGGTATGCTGATTACGCTAACTTTATTGTTTCCAAGTATTTGCCTCCAACTTTTACATCACAGCAAAGATGGAAGTTCTGTTACGATTTGAGGCATTATTTTTAGGATAACCCACATTTATATGAAGAGGGTGTAGATGGTATTATGCGAAGATGTGTTCCATAATTTGAAAAAAGGAGATATTGCGGAAATGTCATGGTAGTGCCTATGGAGGACATCATGCAGGAGATAGAACCGCACGAAAGGTTATACAATCAGGTTTTTACTGGCCTACCCTTTTCAACGATGCAAGAAAATTTGTATTATCATGTGATGAATGTCAATGAGTTGGTAAAATTTCTAGACGCAATGAAATTCCTATGAATTACTCTCTTGTTATTGAACAATTTGATTGTTGGGGATTTGAGTTTATGGGTCCTTTTCCCCCTTCAAAAGGTTATACTCATATTCTTGTTGCTGTTGACTATGTTACTAAATGGGTAGAAGGCATACCTACGAAAAGTGCTGATGGTGAGACCTCTTTGAAAATGCTTAAGGATATTATCTTTCCTAGGTTTGGAGTGCCTAGATATCTTATGACTGATGGAGGTTCTCATTTCATTCGTGGTGGTTGTAGAAAGACCCTTTCTAAATATGATGTTAATCATAGAATTGCTTCAGGTTATCATCCCCAAACTAGTGGGAAAGTAGATCTATCAAATAGAGAAATTAAATCCATCTTGCAAAAGACTGTTAATAGATCTAGAAAAAATTGGGCTAAAAAGTTGAATGATGCTTTATGGGCTTATAGAACTGCTTATTAAAATCCTATGGGGATGTCTCCTTACAAAATGGTTTATGGGAAAGCTTGGCATCTGCGTTTAGAATTAGAACACAAAGCTTATTGGGAAGTGAAAGAACTTAATAGAGACTTCAAACTTGCTGGTGAGAAAAGATTATTTGACTTAAGTTCGTTAGATGAGTGGAGGAGTGAAGCATACGAAAATGCTAGACTATTTAAAGAAAAAGTTAAAAAATGGCATGACAGGAGAATTCTTAAGAGAGAGTTCCATGTTGATGAGAAGGTTCTATTGTATACGTCTCGTCTCAGATTTTTTGCAGGAAAACTACTATCAAAATGGGAAGGACCCTTTGTTATTGAAGAGGTGTATCATTCAGGTGCAATAAAAATTTCTTCCCTAAAAGATAACACTACACAAGTGGTGAATGGTTAGAGGCTCAGGCACTATATTTCTGGAGATTCTTACAATGAAGACATTGATGCTATTAAAACGGTAACTCCAATTTTTTTTATCAAAGACCAAGTTGAGAGACCTGCAGAGTCCATTTTCGAATAGGTAACAGTTATGGTAAGAAAAGGTCCACGGAAAATCTGTCAATTTATATTTTTCTAGTTTTTATCTAATACGGAAAGAGATGATTCATAAAAGGGATGAAAACGGAGCCCGGGTGGCTCACACCACCTCGTGGCGCGGGCCCACCTGGCCGCGCCACCAGGGGTGTGGCCACCCTGGAGCCCGTCTCCGACCCGTTTTCTCCTAGTACCTTCTGTTTGTTGTAAAAATTCGTAATATATAATCCCCTGGATCCCCCGAGGTTTGTATATCATGTTCTCACGTGTTTTCGTTTCGATCTGTTTCTGACAGGTAGAGTCTCATTTTTTGTGCCACAATGTCTTCCTCTAGATCAGCCAATGAAGATTCCTCCGCCGACGTCATCAACCCTTACATGCGTGTCCCAAGGAATTGTTGCTCGAAGATGGAAGGTACAGATAAAAGAGGTTCAAGGTCCTAAAGGTGAAGGTAGTCTGGAGGACAGGATGGAAGCACTAGAGCAAGAAGTCTTTAGGTACAAGAAGATGGCGGAACGCGAAGTGGATATCATCCATAAGATTAGTTCTGAACTCATTGCCGAGCACCAGAAGGAGACTGTTGAGCTTAAGGATGAAATTCTCTCACTCCACCGAACAACCAACAAACTACAAGCATAGCTCTACGACGAGCAAAATAAAAATTGTGAGTATGAGGTTAGGTTTAAACGCATATGTCCTACTGCTAGTTTCAGGATGTTGGAAACCAGGATGACTTTTGTTGATGGGGAGCCCTTACCTTGGAAGTCGGACGATGACGAGAGAACACCACCACCACCGAAGGAGTAATTCATCATCAGGTTTTGGCATCCCCTTGGTTTGTTCCAAGCTTGGGGCAGTGTCGCGGTATCACATAACTATCTTTTATATTTTTACCTTTTTAGTAGAGTCATATCATGAATAGATAAGTTATCGTATAGGATGGTTTGCATTATGGAAGTGTCCCCCCTCTCGTTAGTTATCTATGTATCCCTTGGTGTGAGTTGCCGTTATGGAATATTAATGAGAAGTTCTATCATTTACTCTTTTGTATTTTATTTTAGTTTTCAATTACTATTATATGATTGATCTTGTTGTTAGTATTGGTATTACTTTGGGATCATTAAGTAAATTTAGTAGGTTTTGGCAAACCTGGCTCGGTCAGTAGCAACACTAGTATGAGAATTGAATGAAAAAGATAAAAGTACTCTTAAGAAATATAATTTCATCATATTTCTTCCTTGATTGGCTCATAAGCTTAGTATTCTCTAGTTAAGATCTTTTGTGCTTCCAAGGAAGATTGCATGTTTGTTTTTATCACTTCTATGTTTGTTTGTTTCCTTCAACTCTTATGCTTGCTACCCAGCCTTGCTAGCCTAAAACCTGTACTTAGAGCGAATGCTTCTCGTGCATCCAATCCTTAAACCAAAACCTATGCCATTTGTGTCCACCATACCTACCTATTAGCACTATTGTTATTCCAAGTAAATTCATTTTTTATCTACCTTACGAATTAAACTTGTTATGTGAAAAATAGTGATTAAACCTCACGTGAACTTGATAGCACACTTTACTTTCTTGCACTTAATAAACTTGAACCATTGTTCCCATCTATGTTGCGTATATGCTTGCACTTTGTAAGTTGTGAATTAGCAGAACCATGCTATCATGGGGAACGCTTTCAACATTGCACTTTATTTAGTTTATATCATGTTCTTTTGCTTATGGATGTTTTTTTGAGGTGAAACAGTAGGAAAAATCCCCACTGCAATTTTTATTATAATATATGAGTATGAGAATGTTACAATGAAAAAAAAGATCTAAGGTAGATCAAAACAGTAAAGTAACATCATTCTACCCTATCCCTGGTCCAATTGCTGGTTAAGCCAGGCTTTGAATTTTTTTTGTATTTTCCTTTGATTCTGAATTGTAGCCATCTCATTTCTTGGAAGAATATTGCTTTCCATCTTTCAATTGTGGGCCTTTTTTTCATTAAAAATCTTCTCATTTCTGCATATCCAGATACCCCAGGTAAACATGATAATCATCTCCATTGCAAATGGTAGGTGTAACTTTTCTTTGATGTCTGAAACAGCTTCCCATCCTATTAGATTTGCAGCTCTGTTTCTGTAAATATGGTCCCAACATTTGTTTGCAAATGGACATTCCCAGAATAGATGATTAACTGATTCTTCCAAGTAGCAGTTTGAAGTTACACAATTGAAATCAGGCAGGATGAACTGTTTTCTTTTCATAAGATTCCTTGTATTCAATCTGTCTAGAAGCAGGAGCCAGAAGAAGAACTTATGTTTATTTTGGAAAGAGGTTGCCCAGACCCAAGAAAAATGTGGTGGTGAAGGTGAATATCCAATCATGGCTATATAGGCCTTTTTACTTCAAACTTATCTAACCCCCAAATATAGTTCCAATTATCATGGTTATTCCCCTACGTGGTATGCCTGAATTCCTGGCATCTTTCTTCCATGACTAAGAATTCAGAGTATGCTTGTTGAGATAGTGGTAGATGAAAGTTATCCTCTAAGTAATCAGCATGTAAGAAGTCATGTACACTGATATTTGAAAATTTAGCATAGGACAGAAGGTGAGGGAATTTATTCATCAAGCACTAATCTTGCCAAAGGTCTGACCAGGAATATGCAGACCTTCCTGAATTCAGATTGCACTGAGCCATGCCTTTAAAGTTGTGAATTAATTTGATATGAGATTTCCACCAGAATGATCCTTCCATGCTTCTACCGGGTAGTTTTCCATTTTTGTAGTAAGTTTCCCATATGAGATGAACCCAAGGGATGTCATGGTGATTATAGAATTTGTCCAAGTTCTTTTGAAGGAGGGCAGTATTTTGGATATGTAGGTTTAGCACCCCAAGACCCCCCTGATCCTTAGGACGGCAAATTTTATCCCATGAGACAATAGCTTGTCCTTTTGCTTGAACATCTTCAGTCTTCTTTCTCCATAGACAATATCTCATGTATTTTATAATTTGATCCTTGATGGAGATTGGTACCTCCAAACAACTCATGAAATATAGAGGAAGTGAGGACATAACAGATTTTACCAGTTGCAACTTTCCTCCATAATTCAAGAAATCACCAATACCACATAATCTTCTTTCCACTCTTTGAACAATGGGTAGAAAGTGCTCCATAGAAGGTTTATTAATTCTTAGTGGTAAACCAAGGTAGGTGAAAGGGAGGCAACCAGTTTGACAGTTGATTGTCATAGCAAAATGCATGAGTCTATCATTACATATGTTTATTGGCATAATGCTATATTTCAAATAGTTGAATTTGAGCCCAGTGGAACTTGCAAATGTTTGAAGAAGTGCTTTCAAGCACAATAATTGAGTAGCATCTGCCTTAAGTACCACCAATGTATCATCAGCATATTGAATAACAGGGAAATCACTGTTGGGTGGTCCTTCAGTAGGTGGTGTTAGAAGGTTCATATGCATGGCCTTATTCAGGACAGATTGAAGAAGATCAGCAGCAAGAACAAAAAGTAATGGAGAAAGGGGGTCTCCTTGTCTCACACCTCTTCTGCAATAGAACTTTTTACCAGGCACACCATTTAGAAGGATTTCAGAAGTTCCAGATTCAAACATCATTTCTATCCATTTGATCCATTTCCTCCCAAATCCTCTAGCTGTAAGGATATTTATGATGGCAGAGTGGTCAATTGTATCAAATGCCTTCTCAAAATCAAGTTTTAGAATTAGAATTTCCTCCTTTGACTTGTGGCATTGGAATAAGCATTCAAATGCCCATCCAATGCAATCTTGAATAGACCTATTATTGAGGAAACCATATTGATTTTTATGCACCAATTCCAGAATAACAGATTGCAGTCTATTTGCAAGAAGTTTTGTAATTATTTTGAATACACAGTTCAATAAGGAAATTGGCCTGAAATCAGCAGAGGTATAAGGGCATGTGACTTTAGGAATGAGAGTAATGTATGAAGAGTTGATGCTCTCAAGGGAAACTTTCTCATTGAAGAAATCATGAATCATTAATTTGATATCATTCCCAATGATAGACCAGCAGCTTTTGATAAATTCATTATTAAAACCATCAAGCCCAGGTGACTTGTCATTTGGTAATTCAGAAATAATCTCCTCAATTTCTATGTCAAGAAAAGGTTTTTAAGTGAATTCTTCATCTCATCAATCATTCCATTTCCATAATAATCTGCTAGATTGTAATGCATCTCAGTTTTGACTAAAGTACCCATTCTTGCTTTGAAGTCATTCCAAAGAATATCGGCCTTGTCATGGTGATTGCTAAATTCCTGTCCATTTGCATTCTTTATCATTGAGATATAATTGTGTCTAAAACTGATGGTAGCTTTGGAGTGAAAAAACTTTGTGTTTTCATCCCCAAGTTTCACCCATTTAATTTTTCCTCTTTGTTTCCAATAGGTGTTTTGGTTCTGGAGAAGTGAGATAATATGGGATTTCAGGATATCTCTGAGGTGCCATTCATTGATGGTTAATGTTCTAGATTCTTCAAGTAGATCAAGAAGGTCAATGGTGTCATTCACCTTAGCAATTTGGTCCCTTAAGCATGGTAACTGTTTGGCCCAAATCTTGATGCCTCTCCTCACATTTTTCAACTTGGCACATATTCTTTTTGCCAAGTCCTGATAATTCACTGGTATATTCCAGGCATTTTGCACAATCATCTTAAAATCAGAATAGTGAAGCCAGTAATTGTCAAACCTAAATATTTGTGCCTTAGGAATGTTAGTTCCAATAGAGATGACACAAGGAAGGTGATCAGAAGTGGGCTTGGATAAGGGTGTAACCAAAGTGTAAGGGTATTTGGTTATCCATGAGCTAGAAGTAAAGAACCAATCAAGTCTTTCTAGAAGTGGATTTTTTTGCATGTTGCTCCAGGTGAATTTCCTTCCTTTCAGTGGCAGCTCAATAAGTCCCAGGTTACTGATAGCATCATTGAAAAGCATAGTTTCATTAACATCTCCCCCACTTTTATTTCTATCATTAAGACTTCTTATAAGATTAAAATCCCCTATGACAATCCAGTCAACATTATCAGGCATAGTGATGTTTGAAAACCAGTCCAAAAAATCAATTTTCCTATTAGCTTGACATGGACCATAGATATTTGTAAGAGTCCAGGAGTCATTTGATAATTGTGAAGTGAAAGTGACAGGAGTGGAGAATTCATTTTGGAAGGCTCTGATGCCATTAAATAATGAACTGCACCAAATGATGATGATCCCTCCAGAAGCACCAATTGAGGGTAAGAAGTCAAAGCAGTCAAACTTATTTGGACAAAATTTCTTTAAATAATTGATATCAAATTTTCTCTCTTGGTTTCTTGGAGACAAATGATATCACATTCAGATTCCACGATTTTGCTTTTTAATGCCAACCATTTTTTTCAGAGTTAATTCCTCTGAGGTTCCAGTTCAGAATCTTCCAATTTCTATTGTTACTCATTGATAAACATGTTGGGTGAGTAATGTGGTGACACAAGGTTTGTAGTCACACAAACAAGATTGACCATATCATAGGGAACAGAGTTCATAAACATGCATAACAACATATAGGTGTGTAACAGCTCATAACAGACACCAAAGGTAAATAATCCAGACACAAAAGGACATAATTTTGTAGACATTAACAACATTATTTAGGTGCTTTCTTCTTAGCTTGCTATCCACAAGAATCAGCAGAACCACCCTTCTTCTTGCTTGGAAGGTTTGATTCAGAACCAGTCTTCTTTGGTCCCGATTTTCCAGGAGGCTTGATGATCAAATCATTGATCTTGCTCTTCTTCAGCAACCTTTTCTCAAGCTCTCCCTCCTTAACCTTGCAAAATGAATCAGCAAGGTTCTTAACAACTTTATTACTGAGACAAGGTGGTGCAGCATTGCAAGAGAGACAATTATGATCAGAACAATTCACATGGCTTTTAAACCCCCCATTAAGTTCCACAATTCTGGGGCTCCTTCTCACCTCAGAGTCCACCATTGGTTCTTTACCCCTCCTCCTCTTTGTAGGAGCATTTGGCACCATCATATTTGGTGGGGATTCATTAAGGTAGTGAGGAGGGATCTGTCCAACACATTCATCAGGGATAATGAAAGTGAAAGTAGTTTCTTCTGCAATTGGCTCCTTAATAATATCCCAAAGGGGAGAGGTAAGAAAGTGTCTAGCCTAACTGAATTTTTCAGAAGTGATGAGCATGAGGGTGATAAAGTTAAACCAACTTACAGGGATGTCACATTGCAGTTTGCCTTTGCATGGTGAGGGATTAATGTGTGGAACAAAGAATCTGTCCCATAGTTCCAGGCCTTGCTTTGAGAAAGACTGTCTAGCAGATAGTAATTCAGAGGAATTGACAAAATGGAGTGATGGCCATTCCAACTTGTAGATGTGCCTCATTGGGGGAAAGAAGGTTTGTGTCCTCCATCATCCAGTCATCTTGCACATTATCCTCATTAGCATGGTGGTTGTCCTCCTCATCATCCTGGTAATTTTTCAGAATATTAAGGAGTCCATCTCCCATGCCCACATCCTGGTTAGCATTAGCAATTAATTGCTCCACTTCAATATCCTCAGCACCATGGACAGATGCCTTATCACTGTCAGATGAAATATTGGCCACATGAACTGATCCAGTAATAGCACTATAAGCCTCCTGAGGTGGCAAATTCAGGTTATCAATTGGCATGTCAACACCTTCAATAAACACAGGTCCTTGGACAGCATTCCAGTTTCCCCAGCCAGCATCATTTTGCTGAGGTGCAGGCTCAACCCATTGGTCCCATCCACCAATGTCCCCTTCAGGTTGTGCAGGAGATGGTGGTGGAGGGGGGCCAAAAATGGGTCCCACCACAGGCAGGGGGTGAGGGTCAGCACCATCATCAGGTGGTGGGTCCTCATCAGGTGGGCCCCCTCCCAGGAGATTGTTGTTTAAAATTTCAACAGAGAAAGTCCATGATTCTGTATCCACAAGGTCTCCAATGCTGAATCTGACACTTTTAGGAACATCCAAAAGGTCAGTGACTCTGAGTTTAGCAATGATTCTTCCTTTGTGCTCAGGGTCCCTTTCCCAGAGCAGCACTTTACCAATATCAGAGAAGACTGCATTCAGGTCCTCAGTATGCCAGTGATCAAGTGGAGGACCCAGGAGCATAACCCAACATTCATTGTTAAATTGAGTCCTACGCATGTTAATTCCTTCATTGTGCCTAACAAAAGAGATTGCAACATCCTGGAAGGGGATAGGTCCCGTAGCAATTAACCGGTCACGGTCACTGACATTTGCAAATTGAACATATGCAGGGCCAAATTGGCAATCTTGAATATCACGAAACTCAACACGAGCTTCATTGAAAAACAAATCTTGCAACACTTCACAAATATTATCAAAAGGAACTGGACCAGGGGGAAGGGGGTGGATGTGCGCAATGGCATACTGTTCATGTGCCCTTGGACAACGAGGAACCACCACCCTCTTGACCTGATTCCGGCCAGCCACCTGCATAATCTCGAAGCCATGGGGTAGGAAAGGCTGTGGGTCGAGTGGAATGTTTGCCATTGCTTCGGCGGTTGTCGCCGGGGACGAGCAGAGCAAGGAGGTTGGGGTTTTCGTAGGCGTGGGAGTTGAGGAGGCAGGGGGTTCAGGCGAATACTTTTTTTGGGAAATAGCAAAATCTTTAAGACAATCATACACCGTGGGTCGCGAAACTTGCGGCGTGACAAGGGCCTTGAACCAATTCAGGTAAGATTTATCGGGCCATGGACAAGTAGGGAAAGTAGGAAATTTCAAAAATGGCAAAAGATCAGGCAAATTAATTGTGGTTGATTTGTTGACTATAGGTGATTTCGCACCTCAATAACTTGACCATTAATGATGTGCCCGGTACCACACGTTTAATGTCACCTTTTATTTGACCATTATTGCATGGGATCGATGACGTCGGCGAACCAATACGATAAAAACAGAAGCCTTATGTTTCTTTTTGTATGAAACAAAAGTCCAATCTTTGTAGTATTCTTTCTCTTCAAATTTCCAATTTGGACCTCCATCACCCCAAAGGTTGATCTTCAAGATAAATGATTCATCTAAGAAAGAGCCAGAATTATAAATTTCAAAACCCACAGCTCTCGATGCAACAGAGAATCTAAAGGTTCTATCTTGGAGGATCTTGACTTGAAATTTTGATGCCTGTCCCCCAAAACATGCTTGAAGAACAATGCCAATAGTATGAACATCAATCTTAAAATTTGCACGACCAAATGATCCAACAAGGAAGAAAGGCCTTCTGCGAAATCCTCCAGAGAAATTGATGTGATGACCAAATTTCTTGAACATATTTGTCTCAAAAAACTTCCCTTTAGAGAAATCCAATGAAGTGCAATTGTTGTGCTTAGCTGCTGATGCAAGAGGCACATCAACAATTTGAGCACCCACCACCACCCTTTTGATGACAAGGTCCAAAGTCACACCAGAAGAGATTTTATCATTTTGTAGAAGGAATCTAGCATCAACTACCACCTTGTCATGATTTAGCAATACAATCCGCTTAGCAAAAGAATAGAGGACCAAAAAACCAGGAGCTTTATCCAAATCATTAGAAGGCAAGGAAGAGCTAGTAACGTGCAACATAAGTTTCAAATATTAACCCTTATTATGAAGAACATGAGGAGTCCCAAGAAAACCAGCAGATGGTGTCAAAATATCATTGATTATTGCAAGATGAGAGGGGAACCTCACCACAGAACCAATCATGAGTACCTCCCCATTTTCCAAGCATCTACCTTCAAGTGGTGAACCGTTGGCATTGAGAATGACTAGCCATCGATTATCCGAGAGAATCATAGATCCAACAAGGAACTTACCATCGGTGGAGCTCCCGGAGTAGGTGATTTTCCATCCACCACCAGATGAATTCAGTGAAAGAGAGCCCATGATGAGGTGTGCGATGGTGCCGGAGTGGCGCCAGCGAGCGCCGGTGGGAGAGTCCTCAGAGAGGCATGCCTCAGAATTCATGCGAGTTCACGGTGTCTCTTCCAATCTCGGAGGCATCACATTCAATGACTCTGGTGCACTGTCTCTTGCACGAACAATCCTTTTCAATTTTTTTGGTTATGGATCCCGGTGGAGTGAAATGAAAGGGGAGCTTGTAAGGCTCATGGAGTTCGTATATGTGTTAGAGAAACGCCTGGCGGCCGGTCTAAGCCATGCCTAATCATGGTGGAAACCTGCAGCATAACCATTGATGACCCACAAGTATAGGGGGTGTATCGTAGTATTTTCGAGGGAAGTGAAACCCAATTTATTGATTCGACACAAGGGGAGCCAAAGAACATTTATAAGCCTTAACAACTAAGTTGTCAATTCAGATGCACCTGGAAACAATCTTGCTCATAGCAGTTTATCAGTAGCAACAGTTCTGTAGTAGCAATAGCAAAGTAATAGCAGTAGTAAAAGTAAAGATAGTAGTAACAATTGCATTAAACAATAGGATTAAAGCGCGGTAGGCATAGGGATGAATGGACGGGCGTTTCATGGACAAGACAATTCATATAGCAATCAGAACATAGGGCATTTGCAGATAAACAAGATAAAGCATCCAAGTACTAAATAATCATAGGCAGGTGTTCCCTATATACTAATACGTGCTACCAATGAGAACATGCACAACATCTTTTTTCCTGCCCGCCTGTTTGTAGCGGGTCCTCAAGGGAACTACTGGCAATTAAGGTGCTCTTGTTAATAGAGCACCGGAACAAAGCATTAACAGTCTGTGAACACATGTGATCCGCACATCAAAGTTATTCCCTCTGGTTATCCTGATTGCTGTCACTTCGGGGCCTTTGGTTCCGGAAAACAATATGTGTATACAACTTGCAGGTAAGACCATAAACAATACTAACATAATGAATCAATAACATGTTCAGATCTTAAATCATGGCACTTGGGCCCTAGTGACAAGCATTAAGCATAACAAGTTGCAACAAAGTCAAAAAGCACTAATAATAGATACTAGGCACCATGCCCTATCAATCTGATGCCATTACATGAACGATCTCATCCAATCCCTACCATCCCCATAGCCTACAGCGGGCAATTACTCACTCATAGATGGGGGAAACATGGATGGTCGATGGAGAAGCGATGGTGATGATGATGGCGATGATCTCCTCCAATTCCCCGTCCCGGCAGGGTGCTAGAAAAGAGTTTCCGGTTCCAAATCGCGGAATCTGGTGGTGGCGGCGCAGCGGAACTCTTTCTGGAAAAATGATACATTGCAAATATATCTATAATTTTTGATGTTCCATGCTTGGTTTTATCTACTTTCTTATGTTTTGTCCACACTTTGGAGTAATTTTCATATGATTTCTTGGACTAACCTATTAACAAGAGCCACAGTGACAGCTGCCTGTTTTCTACTGGTTTTGGTTCCAGGAAAGTTAGAAAATAAATATTCTCGGAGTTGGACGGGACAAAAGCCAAAGTCATTATTTCAATGGGGGACATCTGGAGCTAGAATACGAAACGGAGAGGGGCTGGGGCCTGGCCACACCACCTGGCCGCGAGGCCAAGCCTGGCCTGCGCCAGGGGGTGGTCTGGCCGCCCCGGGCACCCCCTCGGCCTCTCCTTCCGCCTATCTATTTGTAATTCTACATGTTGTGTTTGTGGGGATCTGATGGATATTGAGATGCAATTTCAGATTGATTATTGATTCTATCATGTCTTTGTTATTTGTGATCTTGCATGCTTTCTGTTGTTATTAGCTATCTTGGCCAAGTAGATGCTAGCAACTCCAAGAGTTAGTATTTATGCTCGATAGTGGGTTCATGCCTCTGGTAATCTAGGGAAGTGACAGAAATCTCTAAGGTACTAGATGTGTTGTTGCTACTAGGGAGAAAACAACAATCCTTTGTTCATAGAACAATCTTATTGTTTACTTTACATGCAATTCGAAATGCAATTATCCGTTGCTTGTAACTTAATACCGGAGGGGGTTCAGATGATAACCTAAAGGTGGATTATTATTCATAGATGTAGTTGGATGGAGTTCTATGTATAATGTTGTAATGCCCAATCGAATCTCAAAGGAGTCAAGATGATTAGTATATGCTTGTATGCTTTCTCGATGTTTGTCAATTGACCTGTTGTAATTTGTTCACCCATCATGTTATCTATCTTAAGGAGAGCCACCTCTAGTGAACTATGGACCCTGGTCCTTTCTTTTACATTCAATCTACAATCAAACTGTTTACTGCTTTGTGTTTACTTTCTGCAAACTATTACTTCCTTCCATTCGATATGTTTAATCCTTTGTTTTCAGCAAAACTGATGAGATTGACAACCTCATCGCAAGTTAGGGATGGAGTTCCGTGGTTGTGTTGTGTAGGTCTCCACATTGATGCTGGCACCGGTAGTGCGCCCTACCAACGTTCAGCTAGCTACACCTTTGGAGTGTTTCCTTGCTCCTACTGGATTGATAACCTTGGTTTCGTACTGAGTGAAAACTTGTTGTTGTGCTCATCATACCTTCCTCTTGGGGTTCCCCAACGAGCTCGATATATTTTGGGCCATCAAAAAACGTCAAACCCCCCTTGGTTTTTAGTTCAAGAGGCGACTTATAGGCAAAGAGGGAGGCCGAGGGGGCAGCCGAGGCGGCCACACCACCCCTAGGTGCGGCCTAGCCTGGCCCGCGCGGCCGGGTGGTGTGGGCCCCTCGTGTCCCTACTCCATCTCGTCTTCTGGCTCTGTGAGTCTTCTGGTGAAATAGGATTTTGGCATATTTTCCGGGATTTTTCGTAATAGTTGATTTTTTGCAGAAAAACTAGACACCAAGGTAATTCTGCTAAAAACAGCATCACTCCATGTTAGTTGTATCCAAAATCACACAAGTTTAGAGGAAAAACAATAGCAAAAGTGTTCGGGAAAGTAGATACGTTTTGGACGTATCAACTCCCCCCAAGCTTAGCTTATTGCTTGTCCTCAAGCAGTTCAGTTGAAAACTGAGTGCGATAAAGGAATCTTTCACGAACACATTTTCTTCATAAGATGTATATATTCTCAGCATATGATCAACTACTCCGGCAATTCATAATAAAGAGTATGCAATTAAGTTTACTTATTAGTCATTGCAAGCTATGAAGAGATTCCAACTCAAAAATAATAAGTACCATGAAACATAAACATAAGCAACATTACAATGCTCATAACATGGTATGATAGAGTGGTATCTCGCTTGCCTTTGATTGTAGAGCAAACATAAATGCCAAGGCACCTCTGAAGTTCAAGTGAAGACTAGAAGTAAAGATATCAAAGATGCAAGAATCAAAGTCATAACAGAATTAATAAGGTTTTTGAGACAAGCACATTACACTAAGAATGACAACCATGCTCTCAAGAAAGTGCTCATAGAATAGGTGGTGACTCAACAAGGGAATGAAAAGTTTTGAAAAGTTTGAAAGGCTTCCAAATGCTGAAAGTATGGTACTCATTAGCTTTGAGCTCTCATTGCCCCTATCATAAGCATCTTTAAATGGTCAAGGTTAAAGTGACACGACTAAGAGGATATGCTTGAAAAGTTATAAGTTAAAATCTCATGCCCCTTACTTACGAGTACCGAACCTCATGCTACTCAACTTCAGTCACAAGTAAGCTCTTGTCATTGTAAGTACATATGTATCAGAGAGAACCGCCAATGGGATACCCCTTGCACATGATACAGGAGCTATCCCATAATCAAAATGACAAGGCAAGCAGACAATGAACATCTCAGGGATCTTTTTATTTGCTATTTGCATATGTTTTTATTGAGGATGCTTCATAGAATGCTCATTATGGTTATGCTGCAAGTTTCCACCATGATTAGGCATGGGTTAGGCTAGCGGCCCAGGTGTTTCTCTAACACATATACAAACTCCATGATCTTACAAGTTCCCCTTTTATTTCACACCGCGGGGATCCATAAGAAAAAAGAATCATGATATCAATGAGGTACAAAGTACCAGTGCAATGTTGAAAGCGTTCCCCATGATACATGGTTCTACTAACTTCAACTTATAAAGCACAACCATATACGCAACAATGATGCACGCAATGGTTCAGGATTATTAAGTGCAAGAAAGTAAAGTGTGCCATCAAGTTCGTGAGAGCTTTACTAACTAACTTTCTCATAACAAGCAAACATTTTATTCAGAAGAAAACAAGGCATACTAAATATGCACGGAATAGCAAATGATTCTAATAGGTAGGTATGGTGGACACTTTTGGCAATATTGGTTTTAGGGAGTTGGAAACACGAGTAAAGCTTATTCTCAGTGCAAGTGAAGGCTAGCAATAGTAAGGGAGCGACAAACGAGAGAGCAACAACTGTCATAATCATGCTTGAAACAAAATAGGACTAATCATGGCATGAAAATGATTCAAGACCCCTTAGGCAAAATAATTCATCGAGGCTTAACTGATTATTCTTTCAGTCATATGCATGCGTGAGCATGTGCCAAGTCAATTAAAGTGAAACATTCAGAGGAGGATACCATAGTGTCATACCAAGTTATGAATAGAGCAATGCAAGCAAACATTCATATGATATGCTACAAACTATTAGCGAGCTGGAGCTAATCATAAGAAAGCAAGAAGTACTAAGTATCCATAAATAACATACACCCTACATGAACAGACTAAGCATGTCCACAATGATGAGTATATGTACAAAAATGAAAACAAATATAGTTCGTTACCAGCCTCTTACCACATCTCAAGTTGTCATTAATCCTCATTATTGCCCTTCACTTGTGTAGCTTGGATAATAACATGAAACCAAATTCCACCTAGGACTGCTTAACCCGACAAGAAACTTCACAAAACCAAAGAAGAACAACAAATATTTTTGGTGTTTTTGATTTTTAAAGGCAAGAACAAAAAGGAAAAACATGCAAAGAAAAATCTTTTTGGGTTTTTTTTGAATAGTTCAAACAAAACAAAAAGGAAAAAGCAAACCAAGGCAAACAGAAGAAGAAGCAAACAAAGAGAAACAACGGAAATAGTTTTGGTCTTTTGTGTTTTAGAAAGCGAAAGTAAAGAAAGAACGAAAAATAAAAAGGAGAACGAAACATGGATATACAAAGTACCGACTAAACATGATATGAAGATGAGTGTGATGTCGGTGTACCTCCCCCCAAGCTTAGGCTTTTGTCCTAAGTGGGTATCAACCCCAATGCGGGTAAGGGTTCCAAGCAGGCGGGTGATTGTAAGAATGATCGTGGTTAGGCCCTTGGGAAGAAGAAGAAGCTCCCCAATCTTAGGTAGACTGCTGATATGAAGACTCCTCCTCATTTGAGGGCTGGACCGAATCATCCGTATCCTCCCTTCTAGTATCCTGCTCCTGTTGGGAGAGCTCTCCCAGGTACATATCAAGCTCCTCCTCAGTGAGTGACCATCCTACCCTGGTATCAAGGTTAAACAAAACAGGTGTAGGTAAAAGAATAAATTGCTCGGACTTACTCCTTCTCCAACCAGCCTTGAAAAAGGTTATTTCGTAAGACAAATCACTCAAATTAGCCCAAGAAGAAACAAATTTATGCTATATCTTGGAATTAAGGTCAAGCCTTTCTATGGGAAACTGTAGGTCTAGATGATGAGGCACTACACCATGCAAAGCTAATAAACGAGAGGCTATGAGGCCTCCACAAATTCCACCTTTCTCGCGGTTTGCAGCAAGACGGAAAGCTATCAAAGCACCCAAGTTATAAGTCTTATCTCATTTTAAATCAACTGAGATGAATGTTAGATCATACGAGGATAACTTATTAGCAGTTTTCCTAGCGAGAACACAATTGGCAATAAAGTAAGCAAAGTAGCGAATAGCCAGGAGATGAATGTTATGGATTTTCCCGCTCTCCTTCGAGAAGCTACTCCCTTGGAAAATCTCGGCATACAAGTCCATGAGTGGTGTAGGTCGCTCTTTAATCCTTCCACACGATCCCCACTGAGGTACCTTAATAGATGTACAAAAGTCATAAAGAGGAAGGTCAACAACTATATTGTAAATTTTGTAGTGAACCATGGGGTTAGACAAAGAGCAACTAAATCGAAAGTTTTGCACTACAGACATAGTTAGTTTGACAAATTGACAAGGTTCATCTTCCACAAAATGCTCCAATCCTGCATTAGCAACTAAAGTATGGAAGTCCTGGAAAATTCCTGCAGCCCTCATGAATTCGGAGCATGGATAGATGGAAGGAAAAACTTCCTCCTCTCGGTCAAAATTCATAACCTCAGGCACCCTTAGTTCATGTTGGTTGAGTTTATGTTCATTCATCTTCTATTCTGAAATTTAAACAGCCATTAAATATGTGATTGCAAAGTGAATACATAATGAAGAGAACTACTCATAGGGACCTGTAAGAGGCCTAAACATGCATCAAAACAATATCTCTAAGCAATGAACAAGCTTACAAGCTCTCAAAACCTGTCACCTACAACAGCAAAATACTCAAGATATAAAACATTGAACACAAATCTACTTGGACAAGCGGAGGAGTCACATACCAGAGAACAATTGCTCCAAATTTCAGCAGCAAAGATGGGCTGAGCAAGGAGATCGAAAAATCATGGGCAAGAACAACAAGAACACAATTTCGAGCAAAGAACTGATGTTTTCTCGGGAGAGAGAAAGAAGTGGGAAGTGAGAGAGTGAGTGGAGGGCCAGCGGTGGCCCACACCATGGCCAGGCGCGCCCCTGGGCTGGCCACACCACGAGGTGGTGTGCCTTCCTGGTGGGCCCCCTGGTACTCTCCAAGCACTTCTCTGCCCCTTTTTTCACGTAAAAATTTAATATGAATTTTCTGGAATTTTTCGAGACACTTCATTTTGGAGCAATTTTTAGGTATAGATGATTGATTTTCTGACAGAAAGATGTTGTTGGAATGATGCAAAAGCAAAACAAAACTAAAACTTCAGAAGTTCTAAGACACTCTAATATGCAAGAAACTAACAATAGAAAAGTAAACTAAACGAAAGCAAAAACTAAAATGGATAAAATAAAAGTAAGCAGAGATAATCATGGTGAAAACATTGTTTTGTTCATTAAAATCCCTTTGTTAACAAGGTTGATCAGGTCTTGTTACCAAAACAATTTTATATGAAACAAAACTTTGCATTCCACTAATGATTATGGTACCTCAACCTTGATAGCGATGGTCTCAATCATAATAGTTTCGTATTTTTCTCTTGTTATGGGACAATATATTTCTCCAACTTGAATGCCCTCAACATGTTCAATTGAATTTAAACCATAAGTCATATCAATCTTGTTGGGGAAATAGACAATATGCTCCTTGTCATTAACATTGAAAGTCACCTTTCCTTCATTACAATTAATAACAATTCCTGCAGTATTAAGAAAAGGTCTCCCAAGAATAATAGACATATTATCATCTTCAGGCATTTCAAGCACAACAAAATCAGTTAATATCAAGCAATTATGAGCCACTTGAACAGGTACATCCTCACATATACCAACAGGAATAGTAGTAGATTTATCAGCCATTTGCAAAGATATTTCAGTTGGTATTAATTTTTCCAGTTGAAGTCTCTTATAGAGAGAAAAAGTCATAACACTAACTCCTGCTCCCAAATCACACAAAGCAGTTCTAAGATAATTATTTTCAATAGAGCAAGGAATAGTTGGAATCCCTGGGTCTCCAAGTTTCTTTGGAACCTTACCATTAAAGGAATAATTAGCAAGCAAAGTAGAAATTTCTTCATTAGGGATTTTCCTTTTATTCGAGACAATATCCTTCATATACTTTGAATATGGAGGCAATTTAATAGCATCAGTCAAAGGAATTTGCAAGAATAAAGGTTTCATCCACTCACAAAACTTATTATAGTGTTCATCTTCCTCTGACTTGTGTTTCTTATCAGGGAGAGGCATAGGTTTTTGGACCCAAGGCTCTCTTTCACTACCATGTTTCTTAGCAACGAAATCTTCTTTAGTGTATTTAGTATTATTAGTGTGCCTTTTAGGTTCTTCTTCAACTTTTTGTTTATTAGGAACATCATTTTCTTCATTACCACTTTCAGTTTCAGCATCAAAGACAGATATACTATTAGGATATTTAGCAGGTTCAGAGGGTTCTACAATAGTTTTATGTTTCTTTTTTCTCTTCTTAGGAGTAGTACCACTATTTTCAGCTTGTTGAGAAGCCTGCTCAATTCTTTTAGGATGCCCCCAAGGATATAGAGGATCCTGGGTGGTAGCACCACTTCTAGTTCTAATTTCATAAGCATGCTTTTCTTTAGCAGCATTAACTAGCAAGTCTTTTTGCACCTTAATAAGCTGATCAATTTGAGTTTGAACCATTTGAAAATGTTTAACAAGCATTTTAACATCATTACAGGTTCTTTCCACAATATCTTTTAACTCAACAATAGCTGTAGAGTTTTCCATTAAATGATTTTGCACCCTCTTATTAAAATTATCTTGCTTAACAATAAAAATATCGAATTCTTCTAAGCATTGATCAGGGTGTTTAGAGTAAGGGATATCACCTTCATTAAAATGTTGGAGAGAGTGTACCTCAATAGTGGATGAGTGGGGAATTGGCTTACATAATTCTTCTATAGGAGGTAAATTATTGACATCAGCAGCTTTAATTCCCTTCTCCTTAAGACATTTCTTAGCTTCCTTCATCACTTCATCATTTAGTTCAATAACTCCCCTCTTCTTTGATGTTGGTATAGGCGCAGGAATAGTTGGTTCAGGTATAGCTGGTTCAGGAGAAGTTCAGTCTTCATAATTCTTGCTTATTTTAGCAATTAATTCCTCGGCTTCCTTGGGAGTCCTACTCATGAAAACACAATCAGCACAACTATCCAGGTATGTCCTAGATTCTTCAGTTAGTCCATTATAAAATATGTCAAGAAGCTCATTCTTGGGTAATGGACATCCAGCCTATGCATGAATCAAAGCACAAAACCTTGCCCATGATTCAGGCAATATCTCTTTTTCTCCCTATTAAAATCAAAAAGTTCCTGCAAAATAGCATGTCTAGCACTAGGAGGAAAATATTTCTGCAGGAAAGTACTAATCAAGCAATCGGGGATATCAATAGATACAGGAGGTAAATTATTAAACCAAGTTTTCGCTTCTCCTTTCAGTGAAAAAGGGAAAATTTTAGCAACAAAGTAGGTGCACATCTTAATATCATCAGAAAATAAGCCACTCATGGTAGAAAGCTCAGTCATATGTGCTACCGCACTTTCATTCTTAGTCCCACAAAAAGGTTCTTTCTCAATAATAGCTATGTAAGATAAATCAAGAGAGAAATCATAATCCTTATCTTTAATGTTTATGGGAGATGCAGCAAACTTAGCATTAGGAGACAAATTGGGTTTTATAGTACGCCTCTCAAGGAGACTCTTAATAGCACTCCTATCATGGGTGTTTTGACATTCTTTAATAAATTCATCGGTCATCCCTATATAACCGTCTTCAATATCATAGCTCTCTCTAGACTCAGGTGAACGGACAGGTGTAGTAGTGTCTTCATTAGGAGTTTCAGTATTTCCAGCTATAGTTCTAGCAATCGTAGCATCTAGGAAAGGACCTAATGAACCACTCTTATCAAGCACCATAGAAGCAGCATCATAAGTATCAGAAGTTTCAGATTCAGCAGTAGAAGCAGTGTGTGTAGCATGTGTATGTGGTGGTGTAAGGGGCTTACTCATAACAGATGGTGAATCAAGAGCAACAGAGGTGTTCAGAACCGTACCTCTTCTTGTAGTGGATGGTAAAATAGGAACCTTGCCATCACGACACTTACCCATGATGGATGGATGGCAACAAACAATAGTGATTCCAAGTGAACTTGATAAATAAAGCTATGCTCCCTGGCAACGGCGCTAGAAAATAGTCTTGATGACCCACAAGTATAGGGGGTGTATCGCAGTATTTTCGAGGGAAGTGAAACCCAATTTATTGATTCGACACAAGGGGAGCCAAAGAATATTTATAAGCATTAACAACTGAGTTGTCAATTCAGTTGCACCTAGAAACAATCTTGCTCACAACAGTTTATCAGTAGCAATAGTTTTGTAGTAGCAATAGCAAAGTAATAGCAGTAGTAAAAGTAAAGATAGTAGTAACAATTGTAGTAAACAGTAGGATTAAAGCGTGGTAGGCATAGGGATGGATGGACGGGCGTTGCATGGACAAGACAATTCATATAGCAATCAGAACATAGGGCATAGATAAATAAGATAAAGCATCCAAGTACTAAATAATCATAGGCATGTGTTCCCTATATAGTCATACGTGCTCGTAATGAGAACTTGCACAACATCTTTTTTCCTGCCAGCCCGTTTGCAGCGGGGCCTCAAGGGAACTACTGGCAATTAAGGTGCTCCCTTTAATAGAGCACCGGAACAAAGCACTAACACTCCATGAACACATGTGATCCTCACATCAAAGCCATCCCCTCTAGTTATCCCGATTGCTGTCACTTCGGGGCCTTTGGTTCCGGACAACAATATGTGTATACAACTTGCGGGTAAGACCATAAACAATACTATCATAATGAATCAATAACATGTTCAGATCTGAAATCATGGCACTCGGGCCCTAGTGACAAGCATTAAGCATCATGCCCTAATAATAGATACTAGGCATCATGCCCTAATAATCTGATGCCATTACATGAATGATCTCATCCAATCACTACCATCCCCATAGCCTACAGCGGGCGATTACTCACTCATAGATGGGGGAAACATGGATGGTCGATGGAGAAGCGATGGTGATGATGATGGCGATGATCTCCTCCAATTCCCCGTCCCGGCAGGGTGCCCCAGAACGGAGTTTCGGGTTCCGAATCGTGGAATCTGGTGGTGGTGGTGGTGCAACGGAACTCTTTATGGAAAAACATCAAACCCACCTTGGTTTTGAGGTAAAGAGGCGACTTATAGGCGAAGAGGGAGGCTGAGGGGGGAGCCGAGGCGATCACACCACCCCAGGAACGTGGCCTGGCCTGGCCCGCGTGGCTAGGTGGTGTGGGCCCCTCGTGGCCCTACTCCGTCTTGTCTTCTGGCTCCGTGAGTCTTCTGGTGAAATAGGATTTTTGGCATATTTTCTGTGATTTTTCCTGATAGTTGATTTTATGCACAAAAACTAGACACCAAGGTAATTCTACTGAAAACAGCGTCAGTCTATGTTAGTTGTATCCTATTCACACAAGTTTAGTGGAAAAGGAATAGCAAAAGTATTCGAGAAAGTAAATATGTTTTGGACGTATCAACCATATTGAGCAATCTATGAAGCATCCCTTATATAAAAAAACCTATGCAAATAGGAAAGAAAAAGAGAGAAAGAAAAGAATAAAAAAGATACCTATGCAAAAAGGAAATAAAAGGATGCTGAGATGCTCATTGTCTGCTTGCCTTCTCATTTTGATATGGGGATTCTTCTATATCATCGGGCAAGGGGTACCCCGTTGGCGGTTCTCTATGATACACATGTACTTACAATGAAAAGAACTTACCTGTGATTAAACTTGAGTAGCATGAGGAACGGTACTCGTAAGTAAGGGGCATGAGATTTTCAGCTTATAACTTGTCAAGCATATCCTCATATTTGATCACTTTAACCTTAATCACCTAAAGATGCTTATGATAGGGGCAATGAGAGCTGAAAGCTAATAAGTACCATAATTTTTAGAAGCTCTTTATGAAACTTGAAATCCCTGCTTCCCTCTGCGAAGGGCCTATCTTTTACTCTTTAGTTGAGTCAGTAAACCTATTTCTTTCTATCTCAGCAAGAATTTTGATTTGTCGTGTTTCATTCATTCATATGATGATTTATTCAATCATGTTTCTTATGTTCCTTGTTTTGCACATTGCTCTTATCTTAGTGAATATTACTTTGAAAGTATCATTGAAAACCCATTTATGTTTGAACTCCTGCAAATTGTTAACTATCCTTTGACCAAGAGCAAAGTTTGCCATTACCAATTATGATTTACTTTATGTATCTTTATTGTGTTTCCTTTACTTATTACAAGATAAGTTATATAATAGTGAGTTGTCTTCTATTATGATTTGTGTATTGATGAATGTGATGCTTCTTGTCTGTATATTTTTATCAACTCTTCACTCCATAAACCTGAGGTCATGTTTATTAAGCTCAATTTTTGCTTGGGGACAAGCGAAGTCTAAGCTTGGGAGGAGTTGATCCGTCCATTTTGCATCACTATTCTATATCATAATTTACTGTTATTCATTTTGCATCTAAGAGATGATACTTATGTTATTTCATATGTTTTTGCATGGTTGATGACATTTGGAGGATGGACCACTGTTTGGAGGAAAAATTCGCGAAGGTCAGAAAATTCCAGAAAATACATGGAAAATCCTATTTTTCTAGAAGACGAAGGATGCCAGAAGGGGGAGCGGAGATGGGCCACAGGGGGCCCACACCACCCCCTGGCGTGGGCTACCCTAGGCCATGCCACCAGGTGGTGTTCCACCCTGTCCTACCTCTGGCTATCCCCTTTGGTGTATATTATCCCCACGAAACCCTAAGACTCGGAGAGCGACCACAGAAAGATTTCGCCGCCTCTACGGGGCAGAAAACTATAGAGAGAGAAAGAGCTCTCCGGCAGGCAGAAATCTGCCGAGGAAATTCCTTCCCAAAGAGGGGAGATCATCGCCATCAACACCACCATCAAGCTGGACTTCATTGGGATTATCATCATCTCCATCATCATCTCCACCAGCACCATCATCACCACTCCATACTGCTGTAACAATTGGGTTGAATCTTGCATAGTTCTTAGGGGAAACTTTCCCGGTGTTGATTACTTGTTGTAGTTGATGCTATTGAGTGGAACCATTTAATCACTATTATGTTCAGATTGTTTCTTATCATTGTTTCATCTCTGATCTTGATCCATATGATGTCTCATGAGTAGTTCGTTTAGTTCTTGAGGACATGGGATAAGTCATGTTGTTAGTAGTGGAATTGTGTTGAGAAAGATTCAATAGTTTGTTATTTAAGTTGTGGTGTTATTCTTCTAGTGGTGTCATGTGAATGTCGATTACATGACACTTCACCTTTAAGGGCCTAGGGGAATGCATTGTGTATTTGGCTACTAATCATAGGGGTTGCCGGAGTGACAGGAACCTAAACCCCCGTTGGGAAACCTTTGCACAAGGGAGTGTAGGATCTCAGAGTTTAAGGTTGTGGTTAGGTTTATATCTTAATTACTTTCTTGTACTTGAGGATGCTTGTGAGGGGTATAATCACAAGTATGTATTAGTCATACATTAGCACAGGTTCACCCACACAACACTTATCAAACTAAAGAAGATTAATCAACTATATGAAGCGAAAGCACTTGACGATATTCCCATGTGTCCTCAAGAACGTTTGGTCATCTTAAGTAATACAACCGGCTTATCATTTGCTAAAGAAAGGATTGGGCCACTTGCTGCATTTATTATTATTTTCTTTTATTTATTCGCACTTTATTTATCTGCATTATCAAAAACACCTAAAAATCCATTAGCTAAGTATTTACAGAGAATTCGTGCTCCAAGCCACTCATCAACACCTTCTGCTCCTCGTTGGGTTCGACACTCTTACTTATCAAAAATACTGTGATACACCTCTTATACTTGTGGGTCATCAGTCATCGTTCTTGGGTCTGAGTCACTATGTTGCAAATGAAGCCTTCGCCGTGTCATCAGACGCTTCTCGATAGTGCAGTACTTGATTTCTTCTAGTTGTGAGGCTTTCGCTCAGAGGGCGATCTTATAGTCTCCTTGTGTTTGCTGATAGATGCTTCTCTTCCACACGTCCACACCGTCTTCACCGGTTTCTAAGTCCTAGTTGTTTGAAATCTGTATGTTTGAAAAATTGGATGAGAGATAGTGAATACCATGTTTCGAAATCCTTTAAATTAGAAGAAGATAAGGAATAGAATGTTTCGAAAAGCTTTTGAGAAATTAGTTTTCGAAAGTCGGTGTTTCCAGAATAGTTTTCCTGTATAACGACCATGCTAACTAAGGTTCTCTTATAGTCAGGCTGGCTCTAATACTAAGTCTGTGGTGCCCCTGGATTAATCCTCTGGGAATCCCTGTTATGCATACACCACGATCCCATGATCAGTAAGTCGTGGCACATAACCGACAAGTGTCAAAGTAAACATCCAATACCTAAGCGGATACATGTCATACCTTACATGCCATTATGGCTACATAAAAAATCATCAGCGGAACTTCATCAAGCGTAGAGCCCGAGCCATACCTTAACCTACATGCAACTGACTAGGAGAATGTCCTAGCTCGCCTAGTCATCAACTTCTCCTTTGTAGCACCCTGCTAAAACCAATACTAGAAAATCACCCGTTGTTTTTATTTTGTTCATCATCATGACCGCATGATCATGTCATCATGCCACATTGCATTTGAGCATTGTCTTGTCATCATGCATAAGTTCGTCAAAAAATATTTTCTAAAAGCCTACCTTTGTTTTCTAAATATTCCCCTGTCTTTATTTCAAATCAAAACCCGGTTCTTCCAGATATTTTGTTTTGCCTACAAATCATTTACAAAAGTCTCTAAAATAAAGGAGAACAATAATAAATATAAATCTTATTTTTATTAGGGAGGCAGCCAGCCAGGCCCGAAAGCCCAGCCGGCCACCTCCAAACCCGAACTCTAGCCAGTCCCTAAACCTAATCCCCATCCCACCTACCACCACCTAGTCCTACCCCTAGCAGCCGCCGCCAAACATGAACCTAACCTAGACCTGCACTGAACCCGGCCCCGCGGAAGCACACAACTGCGCACTGCATTGTCACGTCCTAGGTCCGCCCCACACCAGTAGTTTACCCCGCCCCACCCCTTGCAACGCACCTCGCTCCTTTCGTGATCCCGACCCCCAACTCGCTCGCAACCCATTCTCCCTATTCGCTCGTCTCTCCCCTCGTCACCACCAACCGCCGCCGCCGTGCCCATCCCGACCACCTGAGCTTCCTCTGTCAACCCCGTCTGCCCTGCGGCGCCCACCTAGCGCGACCCCGCGATCCCCTACAACCCGCCGCCAGCGGCTGACACGCATGATGCCACACGTCTATCGCCTCGATGCAGAGCTCCGGCCACCGCGCTCCGCTTCGACCGCCCTAGACCGCACCGGTCGCTGCCGCTGGGTCCTGTCTGGTGCTGCCTCTGGCCGTGTGTGACCGCGCGTTCCCAACGCTGTCGGCCCGCCTCACTCCTCAAGCCGCCTCTATGACCAGAGACAACAACTCCTCCGCCTCGCCAGCTCCCTGCTTCCTCTGCACCACGAGGTCGCACCCCTGCACGTCCTCTCCATGGTGCCCTGCCGACCTACGCCATTGCCTTCCATCGTCTGTGGCGCCCCCCGCTCTCTCCTTTGGCCATGGCACCGTCCGTGTCATCCCCGAGCCCCATCACCGCTACACACCGCTCCCGAACTTGGCTCCGCCTTGCGGGACCCCTACGAAGCCGCTTGGGTCCATGTCGCCCGTGACCCTCCTTCTCGGGGTAGGCAGGCATCGCCACCTCTCAAGCGTTGCCGCCGCCCCTCTATTCCCTGCAGCTCCACCCAACAAGCACGACCCCAACCGCTACTGCTAGACACCGACAGGGTCCATGTCGTTATTCTCGTGGGCGTGTGATCATTCGCATTTGATTCCCTGCAATACCTCCAGACAATCGTGTCTGCATCTTGTTGTTGCACTTCTACCCAGTCGCCGTCCGGGGCTATGCTCATGTGTGTATCTTGCAGGAGTATTGCTGCCCGTGCACCCCAATAACACATGAAACTATAATACAAACCTTGCGCGACTCGAAGAACTACCAACCGATCAGCCACCCCTGGATCCCAAGATCTACATCTCGGATCATCAAGACCGTATCCACAGATCGCCTACACGAAACGACAAGTTCTCCATCCCGGACGCCAAGGCCCCGTCCTGGATGTGAAGACCGATCCCGCCGAGACCGAACCCAAACACCCTCGGAGACCAAAATCGTCGAGTCCCCTATGTGTGACCTCTATCTGAGACCCCTATTTTTATAATATGACATTATCACTTGTGCATATTAAATTGTTCATACTTGCATGCATATTATGGGTGTTTGGGGCTATTTCGACAATTCACCTAAATTAAATATGGAGTCCATATGCAGGCTTTTCTAGTATTATATTGGCTCCATTTAAATTGGCGTAGCGTACCGATGCCATGGTTTGCCTTGTTAATACAACATTTAAATTGCGGGGTATCTAAATAACTTGAACCATTAATTAATTGTTGGGACCCTGATTCCGCTTAATATTGCCTAATTGCATCGCATCTTTGCCATGTCATGCATCATACATGCATCATGCCCAATATTCTGCCGTAGTATTAAATAGTGTATCCAGTGTTTATTTTAGTGCTTTGCTTCTTCACAGATTAGGCCATTGAGTGGATGCGAGTGTCGACCCAATCTCCAGATGAATCTTTGGCTATGTTTCCCAGGCAAGCAATCACCCCCTTTCTACCTATTTTGCAGTTATAGTCTTTACTTCCTCCTGTTGATCTATTGCTATCCTTGCTGCGATGCTTTAGTTTCCGTGCACCATTTATATTCCCTGTAGCCTCTATATTGCCTTAGACACATCCTATTGTCGTTGTTTGATAGACAGTCGGCCTTGCGAGTTGTAGTTGGTTGCTCAGGTGCTGCTTCGCGTCGTTGTTGTTCCATCGTTGTGGGAAGGTTGTCACATGCTTAATGGTGGAGATGATCATGACTTTAATTTCAACTGATAATGCAGAGGCACCGGCGGGCAATAGATAATATTTGGTTTTTAACCGCTCACTTGTGTCTCGCAGGCCCCAAGTACTTGATACCTGTTCCTTGACTATCATACTATCCGCATGTGGGACCATGAATCCCCTTAGCCAGAGCTTGATTCATTTCTTATTTCTTGGGGCCACAAACTAGTTTTAGGATTTATTACTATCATGTACTTATGCCATGCTTTACTTCTTTATTTACGATTGAGCGTGGAGCACCTGTACTGTTTAGGATCGGGGCACGATTTCGCGATATCGACAAGCCCAGTCCCACTTTCGGGTTCCTAGTCGTTTACACCCGTTCTCGCAAACCCTGGGTCCGTCTCGGAGCTGGCGAACTTTGTTGCAGGTAGCTTATTGGGGTGGCCCCCTGAAATATTTTGTGAATCTTGTGATTGCTTTGTCGTCAAAGCCTCGTTTGGTTTTTATTTGGTTTTTCCGAGGTTGATCGTCCGTGTGTTGCTATTTGTGCACCCCTACAGGGTAAATCTTTATGAAAGTCGTGTCCGCGGTTATCGATGACTTGGAGCACAGTATCTCGATCATAGACAACTATAACTAAACTAGTGCTATAAATTTGACTTTAACATGTCTAGTAATCAGTTTCACTACAACGGAATGAGTCGATAAAAGGGCCAACAACTACTGGAGTTGGGATGTCTCATGCTATTTGTATCTGACTAGTAAGTATTGCAACTACAATGGAATGGTTAACTAAAACTGCCCACTGCTTATGATATCAGGATGACTCATGCTATCTATATATGACTAGTAAGTGCTGCAACTATAATGGAATGAATAAAACTGCCAACTGTGTGAGTTTCCTCAACATGACTTCCTCGTTTGGTCTCGAGGGGGAAATACCAGGATGGGTATGTTTGGTGCTAGTATCAGGTGGTTCCAAATAGGTCTTTCTTATCCCTCTCTAATAGCCGATAGTTGTATTGAGTCTCTATAGGTTGTTTAGTGCATGCTGCGCTGCCGCTTCAGCCCACCATACCTATGTATGCGAGAGCCGCCAAATTCTAGACTCGCTGTGTACTGGCCTAAGTATGGATCGCTCTCTTTTCCTTTGCCCTTTGTTGGCACCCCTTTTGTTGTAGCAGGTTTTGAGATCGATGTCGTTAGCAGGGTTACCCTTCCGGCTTGGCCTAGGAAGCGTTATGGACGCCATTGGTTATTTTGCGGGGCTCTTAGCCCAATTTGCTTCTTATCTGTCATCGGATGTTGTATCATTTTCATGGTGATTTGGATCTTTGTACTATATATCTGTATTCTTGACTCAATGAGTCATTGTTGTATATATATGTTCTGTGGGTTCCATCGTGAACTATTGTGTAATGATATTACTTTGTTTTCCACCCACACGCAAGTGCATGGTGGGCATCTTTGAATCGTTTCTATGCGGGTTTGGCGGGAATCACTAATACTTGCATAGGGCCAATTCGAGGGTGTTAGTGGTATTAGAGCCCAGTAGTTGTGATACCCCACTGATCCAGCCTGTAGAATAACCTAGCTAACAACCGATGTAGAGTGTGAAAACTATTTTTGCAAAATCAGTTGGATAGATCTGATTAGGTCTTTTTTTACTCCTTAACCCTTATTCTATTCTCCTCTTACCTCTGCGTGGTTTGAATCTACTCTTATCTTTTCTTCGAGTCTAGGATTTCTCGTGGTTGGGTTTCCGTCATACCTTCAGGGTTTCGCTTCCTCCCATTTATAACAGTGGGGATACAATCATCTAATTCGCATATCGTCTGTTGTACCCTTCATCCAATCTTTTTGGTCCTTGAACTCTTTATCTATATGCGCACCTTGACGGATATCTGTATCGTTGAAAAGCATATGAGAAGGATGAGCAGTGGTGAAGTTGGAGTATATCTTGAGCATGTGTTGTTCATGCCAATGGAACCATCGCCGAACCTAATCATTGTGTCTTTTCATATGATTTTCTTTGTATCTTCCGGCGTTTTCCAACACGACGACATCATCCGATGAAGAGACTGCACCAATCCTTTGTTTTACAAACATTGCTTGTAAAGATCTTTAGTCTGAATTCCGAGAGTTGGTTGCACGATTCTTTTGTTCATGTACAGAGTAATGCTTCGAGTGTGGGATGGAGTAGCTACCATACCACTACTGTTATCATTCGCTCTTGTACATTGAATGGTGGACTGATGAAATTTCGACTCCTTCCATGGAAGTTAGAGGCGACCTTACCTATAACTTCGTCCTTTGTTTTTCTTGAGTGTTCTCTCGACGATCATGGAGAATGAACCCTTGTTGGTCGTGTCGCCAATTTCAAGATGGATCAAGAAACTTTGTTAGTGGTGTCGCGAGGATCTATACAAAGCGTGAAGAGTCTGACCATTAGCTTTCTCCCCCGTACCATGAGGAGGATCTCGAGGGCGAGATCCATTGTTAGTGGTGTCGAATTGTAGCACCCCGCTAAAACCACTGCTAGAAAATCGCGTGTTGTTTTTATTTTGTGCATCATCATGACCGCATGCTCATGTCATCATGCCACGTTGCATTTGAGCATCATCATGTCATCATGCATAAGTTTGTCAAAAACTATTTTCTAAAAGCCTACCTTTGTTTCTAAATATTCCCCCCGTCTTTATTTCAAATCAAAACCCGGTTCTTCCGGATATTTTGTTTTGCCTACAAACATTTACAAAAGTCTCTAAAATAAAGAAGAACAATAACAAAGATAAATCTTATTTTTATTAGGGAGGCAGCCAGCCAGGCCCGAAAGCCTAGCCGGCCACCTCCAAACCCAAACCCTAACCAGTCCCTAAACCTAATCCCCATCCCACCTACCACCACCTAGTCCTACCCCCAGCAGCGCCGCCAACCACTAACCTAACCTAGACCCGCACCGAACCCTGCCCCGCGGAAGCACACAATTGCGCGATGCACCGTCAAATCCTAGGGCCGACCCACACCACTCGTTTACCCGGACCCACCCCTTGCGACACACCTCGCTCCTGTCACGATCCTGACCCCCACCTCGCTCGCAACCCCTTCTCCCTCCTCGCTCGTCTCTCCCCTCATCACCACCAACCACCGCCACCGTGCCCATCACCGCCACCTGAGCTACCTCCGTCGACCCTGCTTGCCCTACGGCACCCACCTAGCGCAACCTCGCGATCCCCTGCAACCCGCCGCCAGCGGCCGAGACGCATGACGCCACGCGTCTGTCGCCCCGATGCAGAGCTCCGGCCGCCGCGCTCCGCTTCGACCGCACTGGCTGCTGCCGCTGGGTCCCGTCGAGCACCGCCTCTGGCCACGCGAGACCACGCATTCCCAATGCCGTCGGCCCGCCTCGCTCCTTCTCGAGCCGCCTCTGCGACCTGGGACAACAACGACCTCTGCCTCGCCAGCTCCCTGCTTCCTCTGCACCACGAGGTCGCGCCCCTGCACGTCCTTGCCACGGTGCCCTGCCGACCTACGCCTTCTCCTTCCATCGTCTGTGGCACCCCCCCGCTCTATCCTCTGGCCGTGGCACCATCTGTGTCATTCCCGAGCCCCATTGCCGGTACCCATCGCTCCCGAACTTCGCTCCGCCTCACGGGACCGCTACGACGCAGCTTGGGTCCATGTCGCCCGCGACCCTCCTTCTCGGGGAAGGCAGGCCTCACCACCTCTCAAGTGCTGCTGCCGCCCCTTTGTTCCCTGCAGCTCCACCCAACAAGCAGGACCCTGACCGCTGCTGCTGGACACCGACAGGGTGCATGTCGTTACTCTCGTAGGCGTGCCATCATTCGTGTTTGATTCCCTGCAGTACCTCCAGACAATCGTGTCTGCATCTTGTTGTTGCACTTCTGTCTAGTCATTGTCCGGGGTTGTCCTCATGCGTGTATCCTGCAGGAGTGTTGCTGCCCGTGTGCCCCAACAACACATGAAACTATAATACAAACCTTGCGCGACTCGAAGAACTACCAACATATCAGTGACCCCTGGACCCCAAGATCTACATCCAGATCATCAAGACCGTATCCGAAGATCGCCTACATGGAACGGCAAGTTCTCCATCCCGGACGCCAAGGCCCCTTCCTGGATGTGAAGACCTAGCCCGCCGAGACCTAACCCAAACACCCTCGGAGACCAAGATCGCCGAGTACCCTATGTGTGACCTCTATCTGAGACCCCTATTTTTATAATATGACATTATCACTTGTGTATATTAAATTGTTCATACTTGCATGCATATTATGGGTGTTTGGGGATATTTTGAAAATTCACCTAAATTAAATATGGAGTCCATATGCGGGCTTTTCTAGTCTTATATTGGCTCCATCTAAATTTGTGTAGCGAACCGATGCCATGATTTGCCTTGTTAATACAACATTTAAATTGCAGGGTATCTAAATAACTTGAACCATTAATTAATTGTCGGGACCCCGGTTCTGCTTAATATTGCCTAATTGCATTGCATCTTTGCCATGTCATGCATCATACATGCATCATGCCGAATCTTCTGCCGTAGTATTAAATATTGTATCCGGTGTTTCTTCTAGTGCTTTGCTTCTTCACGGAATAGGCCGTTGAGTGGATGCGAGTGTCGAACCGATATCCAGATGAATCTTCGGCTATGTTTCCCAGGCGAGCAATCACTCCCTTTCTACCAATTTTGCAGTTATAGTCTTTACTTCCTCCTGTTGATCTATTGCTATCCTTGTTGCGATGCTTTAGTTTCCATGCACCATTTATATTCCCTGGAGCCTCTATATTGCCTTGGAAACATCCTATTGTCGTTGTTTGATAGACAATCGGCCTTGCGAGTCGTAGTTGATTGCTCAGGTGCTGCTTCGCATCGTTGTTGTTCCACCGTTGTGGGAAGGTTGGCACATGCTTAATGGTGGAGATGATCATGACTTTAATTTCAACTGATAATTAAAATGTTGGGAATAGATATAACTAATGCAGAGGCACCGGTGGGCAATAGATAATATTTAGTTTTTAACCGCTCACTTGTGTCCCATAGGCCCCGAGTACTTGATATCTGTTCCTTGACTACCGTACTATCCGCATGTGGGACCATGAATCCCCTTAGCCAGAGCTTGATTCATTTCTTATTTCTTGGGTCCACAACCTAGTTTGGGGCTTTATTATTATCTTGTACTTATGCCATGCTTTACTTCTTTATTTACGATTGTGCGTGGAGCACCTGTACTGTTTAGGATCATGGCATGATTTCGCGGTATCAACAAGCCCAGTCACACTTTCGGGTTCCCCGTCGTTTACAGCTGTTCTCGCAAACCCTAGGTCATCTCAGAGCCGGCCAACTTCGTTTGGGGTAGCTTATTGGGGTGGCCCCCTAAAATATTTTATGACTCTTGTGATTGCTTTGTCGTGAAAGCCTCGTTTGGTTTTTATTTGGTTTTTCCGAGGTTGATCGTGCGTGTTTTGCTATTTGTCCACCCCTGTAGGCTAAATCTTTCTGAAAGCCATGCCCGCGGTTATGGACGACTTGGAGCACAGTATCTCGATCATAGAAAACTATAACTAAAGTAGTGCTATAAATTTGACTTTAACATGTCTAGTAATCAGTTTCACTACAACGGAATGAGTCGATAAAAGTGCCAACAACTCCTGGAGTTGGGATGTCTCATGCTATTTGTATCTGACTAGTAAGTATTGCAACGACAATGGAATGGTTAACTAAAATTGTCCACTTCTTATGATACCAGGATGACTCATGCTATCTATATCTGACTAGTAAGTGTTGCAACTATAATGGAATGAATAAAACTGCCAACTGTGTGAGTTTCCTCGGCATGAATTCCTCGTTTGGTCTCGAGGGGAAAATACCAGGATGGGTATGTTTGGTGTTAGTATCAGGTGGTTCCAAATAGGTCTTTCTTATCCCTCTCTAATAGCCGACAATTGTATCGAGTCTCTATAGGTTGTTTAGTGCGTGCTGTGCTGCTGCTTAAGCCCACCATACCTATGTATGCGAGAGCTACCGAATTCTAGACTCGTCGTGTACTGGCCTCAGTACTGACCGCTCTATTTTTCCTTTGCCCTTTCTCGGCACCCCTTTTGTTGTAGCAGGTTTTGAGATCGATGTTGTTAGCAGGGTTACCCTTCCGGCTTGGCCTAGGCAGGGTTATGGGCGCCATTGGTTATTCTTCAGGGCTCTTGACCCAATTTGCTTCTTATCCTTATTCGGATGTTGTATCGTTTTCAAGGTGATTTGGATCTTTTTATTGTATATCTGTATTCTTGACTCAATGAGTCGTTGTTGTCTATATATGTTTTGTGGGTTCCATCGTGAACTATTGTGTAATGATATTACTTCGTTTTCCACCCACACGCAAGTGCCTGGTGGGAATCTTTGAATCGTTTCTATGCGGGTTTGGCGGGAATCGCTAAAACTTGCATAGGGCTGATGCGAGGGTGTTACAGCCTTCTTCTTGATACCTGACCAAGTTAATAGCTAGGGACAATTCCAGTGAGTACTTTGAATGTACTCGCAAACCACCTCAAGAGAATAATAATACAAGAGGATATGCAATATGGCTGTGGTAGTAGGAGGGCTCCAAGAGAGGTTCTTTTCTCAAATAGTTTCTCTGGTAGATATAGAATCTTCATATCTTTGTTTAAAACTTTGGTAAAACTTTTTGGAAACATTTTTGAAAAGTTTTTAGAAAACGCTAGGATTGGGTCCCCCATTTGTTTTGTCCTTCCGGTCACCTCATGACCAAACTCCTTTGCTTCCTTTCCGACCATCCCCTGGTCAAAACATCTCCAAAGCCTTTGCTTTTCTGAATTCCTTTCTAAAATCAAAACCAGCACTGCTCTACAGTAACCTTCCCAACCGTCCATGACTGCGGATACGGCTATTCGAATAGATTTAGATTCTGTACAGGTTGTACACTTTACCCGCACCATCCGGGTACCCTGCCCTGATCTACACGGACTGTGGGTCGAGTAACCGATCAAGACTCTCTGGATGCCACTCTAGCATAGTCCCTACCCTATGAGTTGTTCCCCTCAAGATCGGGATGTCTGGATCCTTGGACCAACCGGAGCACCTCACTCAGACCTGGAGGGGGCACTTTCAATGAGGGGCTCATAGTATCGCCCGGTCACTCGCAAGGGTGATCCTGCTTCCTCCAGGTGACTGTTTAACAGTTGACCTTTATGTAAAGGAACCCCGGAATTCGAGGAAGCTATTCCCTTATAAGTAGTTGTGAGAATTCCTACACCAGAGTAGCAAACTTCAAATCCATCCCTATCCCAATCCAAAGTAGTGTGGTTGCACGGTTTAATTGTTTTGGCAAAACTGCAAAGAACCGGGTGCGTTTTCGTAAACCTTTTTACTCCATCTTTCAGCATTTTTTAAAACAAAAAACTTTTTATTTTCTCAAAATTCTCTTGGTAGGTCAAACCTCACCAAGGTTTTTCCATAAACATTTTGTAAAACTTTTTCGGGGACTTCCCATCCTCTAGTTTTGCTTCAGCTAAAACGGAGTCTCCAAGGGGGTATGGTGGTATACACCATCTACCATTCTAGGGACAAATAGGTGTCATCAAGGGGGTTGTACTTAGGAGTACAAAAGTGTAATGGTTTGGAGGGGCCAAGCCACTACCCAAAATAGATCTTCATATAATAAAACAATGCATTTTTCATAAAAAACAGTAGATAAAACATGCATAAGTAAAAATATTAGGACAAGGCTTATGAGCAAGAAGCTAGCTTGCCTGAGATCAGAAAACTGGCAATATATGTCCCTGGAGTTCTTCTTAGAATACCATAATAGCCAATAAAAACCATCTTCTTCTACTCTCCGATATAATCGCAACTATCATTGTCAAATATAGCACATGCAAGCAAACAAAGTCACAATCAACACAAGGCATACAAGCATCAATACAATACAGCAAACAAACATTCAACACCCTATTCACCTCAATACGTTTTGATAGATTGTGATGGTAGCAATTGGAATTACTTAAATTGCCTTGATGGACTTTCCTTTAGGATTTATTTGCCAAAACCACTTAATAAAGGGGTTTGGAACTAAGGGTTGGATCTGTATCATATCAATGTGCAAAAATGATATCTAAATGTAGGTATTGGAATAACAAGGCCAACAAAAGTGGTTTCATGATTTTATCATTTTTTCTATATTTATTTCTGAATTTTATAGTGAAATAACCTCTAGTCTAGGTGAATAAATCACCAGAGAAGATCTGTAAGACAAATAAATGTGTACTGTTGGGGATATACTTTTCGGGTATCCTCACAGTCCTCACAGACCAGGGTGGCCCACTTCGCTTCACGGGCGACCCAGTCAGGGAGAAGAGGCGGAGTCCAATCCGGCTACGGGAAGGCCCAGAAGACTTACCGACTTAGGCCCATAGTGTTACTTGTAGTTAAAGATGTACTCTGTAACCGACTCTCAGCCGTAGCCGGATAGATCTATCCTGTAAACCCTAGGCCGGAGAGCTATATAAGCCGTCCTAGGGAGAGCCTTTAGGGCACCCTCAATAGTCTGCAATCTCAACTCGCACAGGTGCACCCTTTTAACCCATGTTCCGCCTCTTCCGTATTACTAGATTTCTAGCAGGAGTAGGATCCGTGCAAAGCCGACGGATTCGAACTTGGGTAAACTTGTGTGCTCAGCGTCCCGGAACACCGTATGTCTCACACTCCTCTCTTCCACACGCCCCGAGGACCCCCTCATGGCGTACTTGTCATCAATCCGACGACAGTTGGCGCCCACCATGGGGCAAGTGAGCTTCGGATATGCGTTCCGAGCGGAATCTGCAAGAATCTGAATCGGCGAAACCATCGACGTCAGTCGCATCCTCTACGCCAGCGATGTCCCTCTCATCGTTCTCGACGAGACCTGGATTCCGGCTAGGGAGGCTGTGACTGCCTACCCCATCATGCATTTTGGCGATATCGATGTTTACATCGGTTTTGCTGAACCTATCCCACCCACCCCAGCGGTGATGATAGAGGCAGAGGAAATTTCTGGGTCCCCTTTGTCCGTGGAGGCGGTAGAGTTCCGGATCTCAGAAAACCATAATCCCACCCAGCCCGCACCAGTGGCGGAGATAGTGGAGAAATCCGAGCCTGAAGCAGACCTAGCGGTCCAAGTCGAATCTGGAGTGGATCTCCTTGGAGAGACCGAATCCCAGATCGACCCACCCGCTGAAGTCGAAATCCAGGAGGAGCATAGCAACGACACTGATTCCGGCTCTGATGACGCCGGGGTAGATAGTCCTTTCCTGAGATACACGCTAAGATGCATGATGATGCAAAACTCTGGCGTAGACGAAATCCTCGAGACCATCAAACGTTTCGACGATGCCGATCGCGAGAACCGCAAGTATCTCAGAAGGCATGCATCACACTTCGTCGGATATGTAGGATCCGGATCCGGCTCTGCTAATGCTGGAGACAACACCGACTCGGTGTTGGAGGCAATCGGAACAAACGCCGATGTACCCGCATCCTCAGATGAGTCGATGACGTCGGCAGATTTCTGGAAGTTCTCCGCGGAATACGACGAAGAGCTTAACTCCACAGCTGCAGTAGAAGGAGAAGACATGGACGAAGGATCCGGAGAAAACTATCCCCAAACGCAGGACGACATGGATCTCGGAGACGACCCCGAGAACCAAATGGCCGAAAGTACCGATCAGAGCATGACTCCGAGAAACGGGCCCAAGGCCGTCTTTGCTACCTACGCTGCCAAGAAGGGAAAGAAGAAGAACAAGAAGAACAAGACCCCGGCAAAAGATCCTCCGACAGACGAGGTGATTGCCTAGGAATACGAAGAAGACTCGAAAGGAGCACTTATCCTAGACGAGCCCAAAAAAGAAGAATCAGTGGATGGACACGTGATCACTGAAGCTACACGTAAACTCATCGATGCTGCATTAACCACACCTATTCCTATAGCTGCAGAACTTACTGTGGAAGAACTGGACGAGAGGGCACAGGCCCTAGAAGCGCGTCGTCAAGTACTCCTCGATGAAGCCAAAAACATTGAGGAGGAAAAGAAACGCATGGCATCTGCGGAGAAGTACAACTCCAGACAATACCAGAAGACCAGGAAGCGTCATACTAATGATAACCAATTCCCGCAGATTCACGCCGTCCTTTTCAGAGAAGAAATGGGGAAGCCTCGGAAAGATAGCAAAGGGGATTGGGTGTATCCAAACCCAGTACAGAACACCGTTGTGGCCCGATAAATTCTATCGGCTAATCCAAGCCCAGAGCAGATCCGGTTGGGCATCAAATTACTCAACAAGGGACTGGAGCAGCAAAAGGTCGCCATGTCCGGAAGTCAAAAGTTGGTCTCTGATTCCGACCAGTGTCGCACAGATCCGGCATGGGCTGACGTAAGACCCCAGCGCGTTCCAGAGCAGCACCACCGTACCGATCACCGAGAGGACAATTACTCAAGAACTGAATCTTCGGGACAACACCACAAAGCTGCCTATGACTGGCGTAACATTAACCTAGTTACGGAGCAAGAGGCAATTGCTGCAATGAATCCGAGGAACCCGCCCCGGCGAGAGTCGAAAGACCGCATGGACGATGATAAAGAGAAACGTCGGGAGGAGGACCGACAAAGAATGCCACCTCCTAGACATGCAAGCCGTCCGGATGACGGACGAAGGAACGACGGACACCATGTTGAGACAAGCCGGCAGGGGGCTCGTCACAATGTAGACCCTCCCCGGAACCGGAATAATGACGTTCCGGATGGAGGCCGGCGATCAGCCGGAAATAACCCAACTGCTCCACCCTCTCTGCCAAGTAGCCACCACAACGGCTCCCAAGGAGGCCAAGGAGGGCGTCGTGGTGGAGGAGGTGGTGGCAGAAGCCGAAGTCCAGCTCCAAGGCACTGCAGCCACAACCGACACTCGGGACGATCTCTATCCCTGAATGATGCAAGGCACAGGATCAACTCCAATATTGTGGCACCCCACAAAAACCACTACTAGAAAATCATGGTGTTTTTGTGCATTGCATCATCATGAACGCATGCTCATGTCATCATGCCACATTGCATTTGAGCATCGTCATCATCATGCGTCTGTTCGTCTAAAACTATTTTCTAAAAGCCTACTTTGATTTCTAAATATTCCCTGTCTTTATTTCAAATCAAAAACCCTGTCTCTCGCCCGGGTCTTTTATTTGCCTAAAAATTATTTGCAAAAGTATTTTTAAAATAAAAGTTAAATAAAAATATTTTTTTAGGGGAGGTCGCCACCGGCCAGGCTCAAAGGCCCAGCTGGCAGCAGCCTACTACCCCAGATAAAAAGCGAACACTATTCCTAGTCAGCTAACCAACCAAACACCCACCCACTCCCTTCCACCGCGCCGCCACCCTGGCACCCCTCCACATCACCCCAGCCACTCCCAGCCCTCCACCTCACCTCCATGGGCCACCTCACCCCCTGGACACCCAATCCAAACCCACTGCTCCTCCACCTGCACCCATCCCCACGCCACCTGCCCGTGGGCCCTCCCAGCAGCAGGCCACTCCCACCTGCCACCTCCCCACCAACCCCATCCGCTCTCCAGTGCACGCCTCCTCCATGCGACCGACGCCCACCAACCCATCCGCTCCCGTTCGGCTGGCCCCACCGTGCCCACATGCGTGATTCCACCCTCTCTGGCCTCGATCCCCACCCTGCGCCGTCGCTCTTGCTCGCGATCCCCTCTCTCTCCCCGACCCTGTTAGCTCGCCTCGCTCCTCCACCATCCGCGCTCGCCGCCGCCGGATGCGCCCCCTCCCCCGCAGCCCCAGGTAGAGCTCCGGCCGCCCCGCGCTCTCCTCCGGCTGTCGTCCTCATCCTTCCATGCCGCCACACTCCGGTGTCGTGGCGACCTCACCTCTGCCCTGGCGCCGCCCCGCTTGTTCTCCTTCCCCACCTCCGGCCTTGCCTCTTATGCGGCTCCCTCTGTAGCAGTCGGACCATGCAGGCCACCCGCTTCGCTCCAGCAGCTGGTCGCCATGAGCCCCTGCCTCCCGGAGTTCCCTCTCTGCAGGGCGCGTCCCCGCCTCGATCTCGGAGCCGCGAGCTCGCCCGCTGCGCCGCCGCGGGGCCCCAGCCGCTCGCCGGCCCTCTCGCGCCTCCTCTGACCGCTAGGGGTGGCCCACCTCCCGCTGGCCGCTGTCAACTCTGGCCTTCCTCGGCTCGGCCGCCTTGCTCCGGTCGCCGTCGCCTCCGGCCCGAGCCCCGGGCCGCCACCGCAACGCTCCTCCGACCCCTGCCTGGGTCCGCCGTCACCGCTCTGACCGAGCTCTCCGTGGTGTCACCTCGGTTCAGTTGTTGCCTCTGTCTGTCGTCTGCATCACCCTGGACCACCTCGCCTCTGTACCTTGAGCCGCCGCCGGCAGCAGCGCCCGTTGCCGCCGTCTTGTTCCGCACCTGCAGGTTGCACCACTGCAGTGCCTCGAGCTTGCGGGTGTGCCCGTATTTTTGATATCCGCAGCAGCCACACTTCTCTCAAGCATGTGCACATGTGTGTATGCGTTGTTTCTTCTGTTTTTTTCTAAGGCAGTGTCCTAGCCCATGTTCTTAGTACCCAGACGTCCGCCTCGATCCAATCGTTGTATCAAGATCCCCACACCGAGATGAGTGCATCCGAAGCCCACAGGTTAAACCAAGTCCGTCATCACCAATCAAAGTCAAAACCGGAGTACCCCGTCAGGGGCAACAAGACCGTCGATAGGGAATCAGAGGACGCCGTCCCTCAAGTTCTTCTTCCCGGGACATCAAGTTCTTCACGGAACGCCAAGTTCTTCCACATGGACCCGATGACCTGAAGACCGATCCCGCCGACACCAAGAGCTGCCACGACCTCCACTGGCAAGTCAAGATCGACCATCGACAAGATCTTCCGTTGCCGAACCCCAAGACCGACATAGGTCACCCGAGAGCTTCGACAAGGACGCCAAGATCTCCGCCACGAAACGACAAGATCGTCGACCGACCCGATACGCGGATCCGACAAGATCTACACTACGACAAGATCATCCCAACCCGCCAAGTACGCGTACCCGGACACCGTGCGACAAGATCTACTTCACGGATCCGAAGACCACCGGAACCCGATGCATTCAAGTTCGCCATCGACGACAAGATCGACCGCTTGGAACCCAAGATCTCCGTCACGTCACGACAAGTTCTCCATCTTGTATCCGATTCTGCTGTCCCCTTCGAACCCTGAGACCGGACCCCGACCCCCCCGGAACCCAAGATCTACCAAACCCAGATGTGAGACCCTAAGCCCCTATTTTTTTATAATATGACATATACCTGTCGCATCTTTAAATGATCATGCTTGCATACATGTCATCTGGTGGGTTGGGTTAAATAGTCGATTCACCTCATAATTAAATATGGAGTCGATATGCGGGATACTTTTGTCTTATTCCGGACTCCATTTAATTTGAGTAGCAAACCGATGCCATGTTTTGCATTGTTAACACAACATTTAAATTGCGGGGGTTCTAAACAACTTCAACCATATAATCATTTGACGGGACCACGGTTCCATTTAATATTGCCTAATTGCACCGCATCTGCATCATATCATAAGCATGTCGGATCTTCTGCCGTAGTATTAAATATTGCATCCGGTGTTTCTACTAGTGTTTGCTTCTTCACGGATTAGACCGATGAGTGCATGCGAGTATCGACAAGTTCTCCGGTTATGATCCGTTGGCAGTGTTTCCCAGGCGAGCATCTCTCCTCCTTCTACCTATTTTCGATTTATAGTCTTTACTTCCTCCTGTTGATCTATTGTTATCCGTGTCGCGATGATTTAGTTTCAGTACCCCAGTTATTTTCCGTGCAGCCTCTATATTGCCTTGGACACCTCCTATTACCTGTGTTTGGTAGATAGCTGGCCTTGCTAGTCATAGTTGCGTGCTCAGGTGCAATCTCGTGTTGTCGAGTACCCTAGTTGCTGGAATGCTGGTAGATGCTTATGGTGGAGATGTTTATGGTGGATATGATCATGACTTTAAATACAACTATTAAAAATGCTAGCTATAACTAATGCAGAGGCATCGGTGGGCAATAGATGTTATTTGGTTCTTCCATGCTCATTTGTGTCCCGTAGGAACCCGAGTACTTGATACCTGTTCCTGGATTTTTCGCACTATCCACATCTGGGAGGCCTTATGGACCCCCCTGAGCCAGAGCTTGATTCATTTCTATTTCTTGGGGCCACAAAGTAGTTTGGGGCTTTATTACTATCCTGTACTTAGGCCATGCTTTACTGCTTTATTTAATATTGTGCGTGGAGCACCTGTATTGTTTAGGATCGCGGAGTGTTTTTGCGGTATCGACAAGCCCAGTCACACTTTCGGGTTCCCGGTCGTTTACAACCATTGGCGCAAACCCTGGGCCTGTTCCGGAGCCGGCCAACTTTGTTGCGGGTAGCTTAGTGGGGTGGCCCCCTGAAATATTTCTGAATCCTGTGATCGCTTTGTCGTGAATGCCTCGTTGGGTTTCGAGTTGGTTTTTCCGAGGTTGACCGAGTGTGTGTTGCTAATTGGGCACCCCTGTAGGGTAAAACTTTCTGAAAGCCGTGTCCGCGGTTATGGACGACTTGGAGCACAGTATCTCGATCATAGACAAGCATAACTAAAGTAGCGCTATAAATTTGACTTAATCTGTGACTAGTAATCAGCTTCAACTACAACAGAATGGATAATAAAAATGCCAACAACTGGTGGATTGGTGGTGATCTATGTCATACTATACCTGCCTAGTAAGTGTTGCAACTCCAATGGAATGTGATAAAAGTGCCAACAACTGCTGGGTTTTGGGATTCCTCAGGACAATTATATATGACTAGTAAATGTTCCAACTACAACCAAATGGTGATTAAAATTGCCCACTATTTATGCTTCAGGATGACTCATGCTATCTATATCTGATTAGTAAATTGCTGCAACTATAATGGAATGAGTAAAATTGCCAACTGTGTGAGTTCCTTGGTCCGACTTCCTCGTTTGGTCTCGAGGGGAAAATACCAGGATGGGTTTGTTTGGTGTTAGCTTCAGCTCTTGTACTGAATAGGTATTTCTTATCCCTCTCTGATAACCGCCAGTTGTATCGAGTCTCTATAGGTTGTTTAGTGCCGCTGCGCTGCTGCTTCAGCCCACCATACCTATGTAGGTGAGAGCCGCCGAATTCTAGGCTCGCCGTGTACTGGCCTCAGTACTGACGCTCCTCTTTTTCCTTTGCCCTTTGTCGGCACCCCTTTTGTTTTAGCAGGTTTCGACGTCGTTAGCAGGGTTACCCTTCCGGCTTGGCCTGGGCAGGGTTATGGACACCATTGGTTATTCTTCAGGGCTCTTACCCCATTTGCATCTTGTCCGTACTCGGACGCTGTCTCGATTTCAAGGTGATTTGGATCTTTGTATTGTATATATGTATTCTTGACTCATGGAGTTGTGTTATATATATATCTATTCTATGGGTCCCATCGAGGACTATTGTGTAATGGTATTACTTCGTTTTCCACCGCACGAAAGTTCTTGGTGGGCGTCCTTGAATCGTTCCTATGCGGGTTTGGCGGAAAGGGCTAAAACTTGCATAAGGCCGATTTGAGGGTGTTACAGAGTGGTATCAGAGCCCAGCAGTTGCGATACCCCACAAGTCCAGCCTGTAGGATAACCTAGCTAACGGCCGAAGTAGAGTGTCAAAACGATTTTGCAGAAATCGGTTGGATAGATCTGATTAGGTATGCTTTTACTCCTTACCCTCTGTTATTCTTCTCTTACCTCGGCGTGATTTGGATATGTTCTCTTACCTTTTCTTCGAGTCCAGGAATTCTCGTGGGTGGGTTTTCCGTCGTACCTTCAGGGTTTCGCCTCCTCCTTTGGTAACAGTGTTTCTACTTCCGGACTTCATGCTACCTAAGGAATGTTCATCTGTTGGACTTCTCGTTGTTCCTTGTTGTGCCTTCCGCTGTTTTTCGATGCGATGACATCATCTACGCCAGATCTGATGCAGAGTCTGCATTCCTCCATTGTTCCGAACCTCGATTGTCGAGATCTTCAGTCTAATTCCAGAGTTGAATTGCATAATTCTCCTATTCATGTGCAGAGTAATGGTTTGGGTGTGCGATGGACTGATCACCATCCCACTACTCTTATCATTCGCTTCTGTATATCGAATCGGTGAATCAAGCAAGTTTACTCCGTCCACAAAAGCTAGAGGTGGCTTTATTTGTGGATACCTCTACCTTCGCCCTTTGTTACCAGAGTGTTCTCTCGACGATCATGGACAACGACCTCTTGTTAGTGGTGTCACGAGGATCTACACGAAGCGAGAAGATTCAGATCGCCGACCTTCTTCCCGGAACCATGAGGCGGATCTCGAGGGCGAGATCCATTGTTAGTGGTGTCGAATCGTGGCGCCCCACAAAAACCACTACTAGAAAATTGCGTTGTTTTTGTGCATTGCTTCATCATGACCGCATGCTCATGACATGATGCCACATTGCATTTGAGCATCGTCATCATCATCATCTGTTCGTCTAAAACTATTTCTAAAAGCCTACTTTGATTTCTAAATATTACCCGTCTTTATTTCAAATCAAAACCCCTGTCTCTCGCCCGGGTCTTTTATTTGCCTAAAAACTATTTGGAAAAGTATTTTTAAAATAAAAGTTAAATAAAAATAATTTTTTAGGGGAGGCCGCCACCGGCCAGGCCCAAAGGCCCAGCTGGCAGCAGCCTCCTACCCTAGATAAAAAGCTAACACTAATCCTAGTCAGCTAACCAACTAAACACCCACCCACTCCCTTCCACCGCGCCGCCACCCTGGCACCCCTCCACATCACCCCAGCCACTCCCAGCCCTCCACCTCACCTCCCTGGGCCACCTCACCCCCTGGACCCCCAATCCAAACCCACTGCTCCTCCACCTGCACCCATCCCCACGCCACCTGCCCGTGGGCCCTCCCAACAGCCGGCCACTCCACCTGCCACCTCCCCACCAACCCCATCCGCTCTCCAGTGCATGCCTCCTGCATGCGACCGACGCCCACCAACCCATCCACTCCCGTTCGGCTGGCCCCACCGTGCCCACATGCGCGATTCCACCCTCTCTGGCCTCAATCCCCACCCTACGCCGTCGCTCTTGCTCGTGATCCCCTCTCTCTCCCTGACCCTATTTGCTCGCCTCGCTCCTCCACCATCCGTGCTCACCGCCGCCGGATGCGCCCCCTCCCCCGCAGCCCTAGGCAGAGCTCCGGCCGCCCCGCGCTCTCCTCCGGCTGTCGTCCTCATCCTGCCACGCCGCCACACTCCGGTGTCGCGAAGACCTCACCTCTGCCCTGGCGCCGCCCATCTTGTTCTCCTTCCCCACCTCCGGCCTTGCCTCTTCTGCGGCTCCCTCTGCAGCCATCGGACCATGCAGGCCACCCGCTTCGCTCCAGCAGCTGGTCGCCACGAGCCCCTGCCTCCCGGAGTTCCCTCTCTGCAGGGCGCGTCCCTGCCTTGACCTCGCAGCCGCGAGCTCGCCCGCCACGCCACCGCGGGGCCCCAGCCGCTCGCCGGCCCTCCTGCGCCTCCTCTGACCGCTAGGGGTGGCCCACCTCCCGCTGGCCGCCCTCACCTCCGGCCTTCCTCGGCCCGGCCGCCTCGCTTCGGTCGCCGTCGCCTCCGGCCCGAGCCCCGGGCCGCCGCCGCAGCGCTCCTCCGTCCCCCGCCTGGGTCCTCCGTCGCCGCTCTGACTGAGCTCTCCGTGGTGTCGCCCCGGTTCAATTGCTGCCTCTGTCTGTCGTCTGCATCGCCCTGGACCACCTCGCCTCTGTACCTTGAGCCGCCGCTGGTAGTAGCGCCCATTGCCGCTGTCTTGTTCCACACCTGTAGGTCGCACCGCTGCAGTGCCTCGAGCTTGCGGGTGTGCCCGTGTTTTATATCCGCAGCAGCCACACTTCGCTCAAGCATGTGCACATGTGTGTATGTGTTGTTTCTTCTGTGTTTATCTAAGGCAGTGTCCTAGCCCATGTTCTTAGTACCCGGACGTCTGCCTCGATCCAATCGTTGTGTCAAGATCCCCACACCGAGATGAGTGCATCCAAAGACCACAGGTTAAACCAAGTCCGTCATCACCAATTGAAGTCAAAACCGGAGTACCCTGTCAGGGGCAACAAGACCGTCGATAGGGAATCAGAGGACGCCGTCCCTCAAGTTCTTCTTCCCGGGACATCAAGTTCTTCACGGAACGCCAAGTTCTTCCACATGGACCCGATGACCCGAAGACCGATCCCGCCGACACCAAGAGCTGCCACGACCTCCACTGGCTAGTCAAGATCGACCATCGACAAGATCTTCCGGTGCCGAACCCCAAGACCGACACAGGTCACCCGAGAGCTTCGACAAGGACGCCAAGATCTCCGCCACGAAACGACAAGACCGTCGACCGACCCGATACGCGGACCCGACAAGATCTACACTACGACAAGATCATCCCAACCCGCCAAGTACGCGTACCCGGACACCGTGCGACAAGATCTACTTCACGGATCCGAAGACCACCAGAACCCGATCAATTCAAGTTCGCCATCGATGACAAGATCGACCGCTTGGAACCCAAGATCTCCGTCATGTCATGACAAGTTCTCCATCTTGTATCCGATTCTGCTGTCCCCTTTGAACCCTGAGACCGGACCCCGAACCCCCCGGAACCCAAGATCTACCAAACCCAGATGTGAGACCCTAAGCCCCTATTTTTTTATAATATGACATATACCTGTCGCATCTTTAAATGATCATGCTTGCATACATGTCATCTGGTGGGTTGGGTTAAATAGTTGATTCACCTCATAATTAAATATGGAGTCAATATGCGGGATACTTTTGTCTTATTCCGGACTCCATTTAATTAAATATGGAGTCAATATGTGTTTTGCATTATTAACACAACATTTAAATTGCGGGGGTTCTAAACAACTTGAACCATATAATCATTTGATGGGACCACGGTTTCGTTTAATATTGCCAAATTGCACCGCATCTGCATCATATCATAAGCATGTCAGATCTTCTGCCGTAGTATTAAATATGGCATCCGGTGTTTCTTCTTGTGTTTCCTTCTTCGCGGATTAGACCGATGAGTGGATGCAAGTATTGAAAAGTTCTCCGGTTATGATCCGTCGGTAGTGTTTCCCAGGCGAGCATCTCTCCACCTTCTACCTATTTTGCATTTGTAGTCTTTACTTCCTCATGTTGATCTATTGCTATCCGTGTCGCGATGCTTTAGTTTCAGTACCCCAGTTATTTTCCGTGCAGCCTCTATATTGCCTTGGACACCTCCTATTACTAGTGTTTGGTAGATAGCTGGCCTTGCGAGTCGTAGTTGCGATCTCGTGTTGTCGAGTACCCATTTGTTGGAATGCTGGCAGATGCTTATGGTGGAGATGTTTATGGTGGATATGATCATGACTTTAAATACAACTATTAAAAATGCTAGCTATAACTAATGCAGAGGCATTGGTGGGCAATAGATGTTATTTGGTTCTTCCACGCTCAGTTGTGTCCCGTAGGACCCCGAGTACTTGATATCTGTTCCTGGATTTTTTGCACTATCCACATCCGGGAGGCCTTATGGACCCCCCTGAGCTAGAGCTTGATTCATTTCTATTTCTTGGGGCCACAAAGTAGTTTGGGGCTTTATTACTATCCTGTACTTATGCCATGCTTTACTGCTTTATTTAATATTGTGCGTGGAGCACCTGTACTGTTTAGGATCGCGGAGTGTTTTCGCGGTATCGACAAGCCCAGTCACACGTTCGGGTTCCTAGTCGTTTACAGCCATTGACGCAAACCCTGGGTCCATTCCGGAGCCGGCCAACTTCGTTGCGGGTAGCTTAGTGGGGTGGCCCCTTGAAATATTTCTAAATCCTGTGATCGCTTTGTCGTGAATGCCTCGTTGGGTTTTGAGTTGGTTTTTCCGAGGTTGATCGAGTGTGTGTTGCTAATTGTGCACCCCTGCAGGGTAAAACTTTCTGAAAGCCGTGTCCGCGGTTATGGACGACTTGGAGCACAGTATCTCGATCATAGACAAGCATAACTAAAGTAGCGCTATAAATTTGACTTAATCTGTGACTAGTAATCAGCTTCAACTACAACGGAATGGATAATAAAAATGCCAACAACTGGTGGATTGGTGGTGATCTATGTCATACTATACCTGCCTAGTAAGTGTTGCAACTCCAATGGAATGTGATAAAAGTGCCAACAACTGCTGGGTTTTGGGATTCCTCAGGACAATTATATCTGACTAGTAAATGTTCCAACTACAACAGAATGGTGATTAAAATTGCCCACTATTTATGCTTCAGGATGACTCATGCTATCTATATCTCATTAGTGAATTGCTGCAACTATAATGGAATGAGTAAAATTGCCAACTGTGTGAGTTCCTTGGTCTGACTTCCTCGTTTGGTCTCGAGGGGGAAATACCAGGATGGGTTTGTTTGGTGTTAGCTTCAGCTCTTGTACCGAATAGGTCTTTCTTATCCCTCTCTGATAACCGCCAGTTGTATCGAGTCTCTATAGGTTGTTTAGTGCCGCTGCGCTGCTGCTTCAGCCCACCATACCTATGTAGGCGAGAGCCGCTGAATTCTAGCCTCGCCGTGTACTGGCCTCAGTACTGACGCTCCTCTTTTTCCTTTGCCCTTTGTCGGCACCCCTTTTGTTTTAGCAGGTTTCGACGTCGTTAGTAGGGTTACCCTTTCGTCTTGGCCTGGGAAGGGTTATGGACACCATTGGTTATTCTTCAGGGCTCTTAGCCCCATTTGCATCTTGTCCGTACTAGGACGCTGTCTCGATTTCAAGGTGATTTGGATCTTTGTATTGTATATCTGTATTCTTGACTCATGGACTCGTGTTGTATATATATATCTGTTCTGTGGGTCCCATCGAGGACTATTGTGTAATGGTATTACTTCGTTTTCCACCCGCACAAAAGTTCTTGGTGGGCGTCCTTGAATCGTTTCTATGCGGGTTTGGCAGAAAGGGCTAAAACATGCATAGGGCAGATTTGAGGGTGTTACAAATATAGAGGCACAAAACTACGAAAATGATGATATATACGTGGGCCCAAAGTGCTTCGGACCATGCATAAGAGCTACAAGATTCCTGGAAGGATTTGCTATCTCAAGACATATCCAAGCCTACGACGGCATAGCTCGGCTAGATACTTGGCTACAGGAATTTTTCCAAGCTTGCTTCATCGCTAATGGCGGAAACAACCTGGTCACAACCCGATATCTCCCACTCATGTTGCAGAAGACGGCAAGATCATGGCTCAATGAACTTCCGGAGAACACCATCCATAACTGGTATGACATGCAAAGTGCGTTCTTTCGGAATTTCGAAGGCACATACCGGAGGCCCTGTACGGTTGGAGACCTACAGCGTTGAACCCAGAAAGCCGGAGAAACTTGCCGAGATTACCTCGGATGATGGATCGACACCATGAACTCCTCTGAAGGAGTAAATGACCAAACTGTGATTGAAGCTTTCATTGCAGGTCTCCCAATTGGTTTACTGCATCGTCGTTTGAAGTGTGACAAGGTCACTGATTTGGAAGAGATGATAGAAACAGTGAGCAAGTATGCAGATGCTGATGGCGACGCATAGGGATTACTCAATGCCCTGGTTGTGCCACAGTCGGCAAAACAACCAAAGTAACAAGCTCAGAAGCGCAAGAATACCATGAAAGAAAAACCCAGCATGGAAACGATAGTGGTCACTACTACTTTCGGGTTTGGAGGACGTGGCGGAGGCTGCGGACGCGGTCGTGGGACTTCGAGAGTTCAAGATACAGGAGACCAACAACTAGGAAAAACCTACTCTTGGGCCGACATTGCCAATAACCCATGTGTGCATCACTTAGACGCCAATGGGGGCTCATCCCACACAAACACCGAGTGTCGTTTCAATGACGACATTAAAAGAGATGATACCGCTGGCTACAAAGCTAAGCGGAAGAAGGGAAAGAAGAATCCCGAAAAAGATAAAGAGAGTAAGGAAGATTCCGACATGGAGGAAGACGATGCTTCAAATCCTAGGCCGGAAAGGAAGAAAAATTTTCCGACCAAGAAAGACACTTACATCACCTTCCTCGGATCTCAACCAGCAAAGGTCAAGAAAGCAGTTCTACATGATCTCAATGCAACACTTCCGGCTGTCCCCCAATTCTTGGACTGGTCGGAGGTGGCAATCACGTTTGATCATGCTGATCATCCGCCTAAGCTACACAGGCGAGGAAAATATGCCTTAATCGTCAATCCACTTATTGACGGTTATGGTTTCTCCAAGACTCTCATGGACGGTGGCAGCAGTATCAATATTCTGTATGTTGAAATGCTACGCCGGATGAAGATCTCGGAGACCTAGCTGAACCATAGCTCTGTGATCTTTCACGGAGTTGTCCCAGGAAGACAAGCTAATTCCCTGGGCAAAATCACTTTGGATGTTACATTTGGAACTCCAAAGAACTATTGGACGGAGGCACTTTCCTTCAAAGTGGTCCCGTTCAAGAGCGCGTACCACGCTATATTCGGACGTCCGGCTTACTGGGCTTTCATGGCTCGTCCGTGTTACATTTACAATATGATGAAGATTCCAGGTCCCAACGGCGTGATCACCATCAGGGGAGACCCAAAGAAAGCGCGAGAGTGCGAGGATGGAAATGCCACCTTTGCTGAAGCCGTGTTGCATGCCCAGGAGTACCAGGAGATCAAGAAGAGAATGGATCCGTCCGAGATGCCCGCGACGAAGAAGGAGGTGACAAAGCCGAATTCGGAGTTCAAGGCATCAGAAGAGACGAAAAAGACGCCGTTGAAGGATGATGACCCCTCCAAGGTGACCCAAATAGGCGTAGGCCTAGATAGCGCATAGGAAAGCGCGCTCGTCAAGTTCCTCAAAGCAAATCAAGATATCTTTGCATGGCAGCCATCTGACATGACCGGAGTACCTAGGGAACTTGCCGAGCACTCTTTAAATGTAAATCCGAATGCTAAACCCATCAAATAGTACTTACGACGTTTCAGTGATGAAAAGCGTAAGGCAATAGCTAAGGAACTAGCACAGCTCGAGTTAGCCGGATTCATAGAAGAGGTCATCCACACTATGTGGTCTGCCAATCCTGTAATGGTCCCTAAAAAGGACACCACTGATTTAAGGATGTGTGTTGATTATACTGCCTTGAACAAGGCTTGTCCAAAAGATCCGTTTGCTCTACCTAGGATTGATCAAGTTATCGATTCTACGGCAGGCTCGGAACTCCTCTGTTTTCTCGACGCATATTCCGGTTATCACCAAATCCAGATGAAGGAAACTGACAAAGTAAAAACTTCATTCATAACCCCCTTTGGAACCTTCTATTTCATTATGATGCCCTTCGGTTTGAAGAACGTAGGAGCTACGTACCAACGCACAATTCAGCGTTGCCTCCACGATCAAATCGGACGCAATGTACATGCATATGTGGATGATATTGCGGTAATGTCCAAAAGGAAGGAAACATTGATTTCCGACTTGGAGGAAACGTTCGCCAATCTACGAAAATACAACATCATGCTTAATCCGAAGAAATGCTTCTTTGGAATCCCAGCCGAAAAATTGTTAGGTTTCATCGTGTCCCAGAGAGGCATAGAGGTGAACCGAGACAAAATCAAGGCTATACTCAATATTTCCAGGCCAACTCGCCTGAAGGACGTACAAAGACTAACTGGTTGCATCGCTGCAGTCAGTCGGTTTGTAAGCCGGCTCGGTGAAAGAGCCGCACCATTATACAAACTCCTGAAAAAGACCAAGGATTTTGTATGGACCGACGAAGCTGAAGCTGCACTACAAGACCTCAAGAAAGTACTCTCATCTGCTCCTATCCTTGCTGCCCCAGAACCACAGGAACAGATGTTGCTTTATCTTGCTGTGACAAATAAAGTCGTTCGTGTCGTCATGGTAGTGGAGAGATCAGAGGAAAATCAGGAAAACTTGGTGCAGCGTCCGACTTACTTTGTCAGCGAGGTCCTAACAGAATCAAAACAGTGGTATCCGCACTATCAAAAGCTGGCTTACGGTGTTTTCTTAGCATCTCGTAAGCTATGACACTATTTTCAGGAGCATCCAATTATCGTGGTGAGCACAACTCCCATGAGTGATATAATCAACAACAGTGATGCCACAGGACGCGTCGCCAAATGGGGCATAGAGCTTTCAGCTTTCGATATTGAGTACAAACCTCGAACAACAATTAAATCCCAAATCCTTGCCGACTTTGTTGCTGATTGGACAGAGACAAACGAGAATATGACCCTCCCTGAGTCGGAATATTGGACCCTATACTTCGATGGGTCTAAGGATCGTGGGGGCTCGGGAGCTGGCGTGGTGCTCAAATCACACAAGGAGATAAACTTCTATACATGTTGCAGATCCACTTCACAGCAACAAATAATATTGCCGAATATGAAGCACTGCTACATGGAATCCGGATTGCTAAGGATATCAGCATCCGACGTTTGATGTGTTACGGAGATTCGGATCTTATTGCTCAGCAAGTGTCGGATATTTGTAATGCAAATAAACACATGGCAGCATATAAAGCTATCGTGGATGATTTATCTAAATCGTTCGAAGGGTTTGAGGTTCAACACATCCCTCGAGCAGAAAATGAGGAAGCAGATGCCTTATCTCGGATAGGCTCTACACGGGAAGAGGTCCTAGATGGCGCTTTTTTAGAGCACCTCAAAGTTCCCTCAATAAAGGGAGTGGATGAGGAATATCCGACCAAATCCGACTCACCTCTAATAGGAGTTCTGGCTGTAATTCCCAGCTGGACTCAACCGTACCTTGATTATCTAGTAGATGCCAAATTACCCGAAGACGAGGTTCTGAGCCGGCAGATTATCTGACGAGCGAAAGCCTATACTATAGTTAAAGGTGAGCTCTATAAGCGGAGTGTTTCTGAGGTTTTTCAGTGCTGCGTATCTCCGGAAGAAGGAGTGGAAATCCTAAGAGAAATCCACGAAGGCGAGTGTGGTCACCACGCTGCAGCCAAATCTTTAGTGGCAAAAGCTTTCAGACACGGTTTTTTCTAGGTTACAGCCAAGGCAGATGCCGAACGGCTAGTCAAGACGTGCAAGGGCTACCAAAAGTACGCCAAACAAGCTCATGTTCCAGCTGATCAGCTACGAACAATACCAATAACATGGCCTTTTGCGGTCTGGGGGCTTGACATGGTAGGACCATTTAGACGAGCTCCAAGTGGATTTACTCACCTCTTAGTGATGGTGGATAAATTCACATAATGGATTGAGGCTAAACCTGTCACTAGTTGTGATGGAGCAACAGCCAAAAGATTTGTCGAGGATGTTATAATCCGGTATGGTTATCTGCATAGCATTATCACGGACAACGGGAGTAATTTCTCTATGGGAGAATTGGCCGAATTCTGCAACGAACAAAATATCCGGCTTGACATTGCGTCAGTCGCACATCCACAGGCTAACGGACAAGTTGAAAGAGCAAATGGTTTAATCCTACAAGGCCTAAAACCGAGACTCGAAGCACCACTACGACGTGCTGCGGGGGATTGGGCAGAGGAATTACCCTCTATAATATGGAGTTTACGAACAACTTCGAACGGGTCAACTAGATACACACCTTTCTTCTTGGTCTATGGCGCAGAAGCAGTTCTTCCTAGTGATTTGATTCACACTTCTCCTAGAGTGGCCGCGTATATCGAAGACGATGCCGAGATTTCTCGACAAAATGATCTCAACTTAGTCGTAGAAGTTCGCGTTGTTGCTGAAGTGAGATCAACAGCCTATCAACAGAAGTTACACAAGTATCATAGCCAGAGAGTCAGAAACAGATCTTTCAATAAAGGCGATTTGGTTCTCCGGCTTGTGCAATAAAGAAAGCACAAACTTTCCCTAGTATGGGAAGGGCCCTTTTTAGTTAGTATAGTATTGCACAATGGTTCGTACTACTTAACTGATATGAGGCCAGTCAAAGAAAGACCTGCTACTAAGAAGAGAAAGAGAGCTAGAGGCAGTACAAATCCGGATGAGTTAGACAGACCATGGAATATTGCTCAGCTACGTCCCTTTTATTCTTAGTTTATCCTTCTGTGTAATCATGCATATGTACATGTTCTTTGAGAAATAAAAGTTTTGGTTGCCTCATGTTTTGCTGAGAAGTTTTTACCATCTTATTTCCGAATGATCATGTTACGATCGAAAATCCCAGAATGCTTGAAAGTACTTTATGCTCATGTTTATTCTGGCTTAGATTTCCGATTCTAAAAAAGCTACCTTCGGGTATAACTCTAAAGTTTCTAGTCTATACTTTGGTTATTTGTCTGATTGCCGGATGCGGGTATTTTCTGAGTAATGAATTGTTGGTACTGGAAGCCGGCTTTGTTTCTGAGTTTAAACTGGTTTAGCAATTGAGCTCCATTGCTCGGCAATGTTTCCGTGCAGAAGGTTTAGCCGGCTCACGAAAGGGACGAGGCAGAAAGCCAGATAAACGATAAGTATAGACGAAAAAGTATAAGTGCTTATGTAAACATTTCAGGCACACAAAAATTTAAAGCCAAAAGTGCTGAAAAGATTAAAACTTAGCACTATCCAAAAGTATCATGCTACATATTTACATATCCATAATGTTTTTCAGAATAACACAATTGTTTTCTGATGATCTATGATGCAGGAGAAGAGGTAGGCGTTGCCGGCTCCTTGGATGCATCGGCCTCGGTTTGATAACGTTCCGAGATGTTCAGATCCGATACGGTCTGTTCATCGTCGGAAACTTCAGCTGCTTCTTCCAGAGGCGGAGGCGGTGTGTCCACACGGGTGAAGAAGGGAGTATCGTAGCTAGTTAAGTGAGCTACGTGACACCCACGTCCGGCACAGGAGTCCATGATGACCTTGATATCTTGCTCCTTACCGTCTTCATCCACCTTGCAGTACCCTCTGGTCACTTGCCATATTTCCATGTTTCCATGGTGGCTCATGACCATGGTGAGAGCGTTCTGCGCCGCGGATCGCGCGTAGGACATGTTCTAGTCCCGGACGAGCTACGACATCCCCTTCGCCTGGTCTCGCACCTGAAAGTCGGACATGCGATGCATGTCCGGAACCTTGAGAGCTTCGCCAATATCCTCAATGGATTGGCGGAAGTCATGAAGCAGATCACTGACTTGGGTAAGCCGGTGGGTGCGAGGCTCGGCAGAGGTAGAGTCCATCAAGTTCAGAGGACCTATACACATAACACAAAACGGTTAAGAAAATCCGACATTGAAAGAATCGAAGAATATAGACAAGTCAGAAAGATGGAAACATACCGAAGATGACGTCGTCAACTTTGGTCTTCTCTTCTCGAAGACTCCGGAGTTCAACCTGGAGTGCCTCGGAAAGATCCTTCTCTCTGTAAAGCTCATTCTTGAGATCCGAGATTCTTTGATCTTGAAGCGCAATCTTACGACCATGTTCATCAGTAGCCATGGAGGAGGATTCGAGAATTTGAGCGATGCTCTTCTCATGATCTGCCTTGAGCTTATCCAGCTCTTGGCGAAGTTCTTTATTCTCCACCACCAAGGTCTTGAGGTTCTCGGCCTCTTCAATCATACCGCAGGACTGTTTTACCAGTGCTGTAAGACAAAAAAGAACAATAGTTCAGCAAAAAATATTCGACTAAGAAAATCAAGACAAAGTTTTCAGTCTCGGAATGTTTACCTTCGTCCTCATCCTTTGAAACCTTCAGCTCAGCATTTTCAAGTCGGAGAGCTCTGATCTCTCTCCGCTTGTTGCAGATATTCTTCAACAAATCCTGGTTATATGAATTAACTTTCTATAAGTCAGAATACCCAGAGTCACAAGTCTACTAAAGACTCGGGCTAATATTGTTACTAATATCAGCACGAGCCTTGGGGGATACACTAGTTCATTCTTTGGCATCCTAAAGGAAGCATAAACCTAGATTTTATATCCTACTTTATGCTTGGGGGCTAGAGGATATGATATAAAGTACAATAAAGAAAATCGTGAGTTAGAATTCCGACTTACATGATGTTCATGTGTGAGCTTGCTCAGGCACATGTTCACCTTGGTGGTAACCTTCTCGGCGAGGGTGAGTGGAATAACGGGAGCTGGTGGAAGCACACCAGCTCTAAGTCCCTCATCGCAAAGGCGGACTTGTTCAAGAAGGTCAGAGTACTTGATGTCCTCCACTTCTCGTGCTTCTTCTTTGGCAGAGAGATTTCGGCTCTCCAGGCATTGTCGGGCCAGAAGCTGGATTTCTTCTACAGATTTCTGAGACAAGCCAAATTTGGCAAGTCCCAGATTGTTCAGGAGGTTTTTGGCAAATGTCTCTTCCGAGGGATCATTACCCGACGATGGTTCACCCTTATCTAAACCTGAGCCACCCATGGTGGCGCAGTCGGCGATTCAAGGATCACTGGCCCCGTTAAAGGAGCCGGATCTTCTGCGACAACTGGTGATGGAGTAATCACCGGCGTTGCGGAAGGCTGAGGAGCAGGCGTCGGAGGAGCCGCAGCAGGAGAAGCCATAGTCAGCTTCGTCTGCCGGAAGGGCTTCGAAGAAGTTCCCTTCCCCTTGCCCTTGATGAGCTGCTTAGCTCTAAGAATGTAATAAAATGGAAAACATTACATCTCGGAAGAAAATTCGAGTAGGTACAAAGGCAGAAGTTATGTTGAAAGTTACCTCCTTTGTGCCGACGGCCATTGTCGGAGCTTTGCGCTTCCTAGGCACAACGTCCGGCAGTGGGACCAGTTCCGCCTCTTGAGAAAACTCCGGAGGATATCCCTCGAGAGGAGCCAGCTTTGACTCGGGGAGGTCGGCAAGTTGAAAAGAAGAAAATATCTTAGTATTGCAAAATAACTTAAAAGGTGAAACACATAAAATGGTTTATTATTGAAGCTTATCGGAACTACAGGGTCTTCCGTTGTATGCATGTCTAGAGACAAGTCCGGAATCTTTCTTGCAATCCGCTCCTTGATCAGCCATTTGATCTGGCTTATGTAATCATGTGGCTTTAAAGCCTTAGGACTGATGCGAAGGGAATTATTCTTTGATGCCGTGATAGAGTGCATCAGACAGTCGCCGTGGTATTGGAGAGGCTGGATCCGGCGTGCAACCCAGCACTGGACCAGGTCGGATCCTTTCAATCCCTTGTGTTTTATCAGATATTCGATCCGCCTCTTAACAAGGATCAGATCATCACTGAGAGCCGGAGGGGCCTCGTCCCAAGACGGTTGGGCCGTGCCGGCTCCATCGATGAAAGCCGGCAAAGCAGTAGCTTTGCCGGGAGCAGGAATATCCCTATGGTAAAAGAAAGTGACCGGCCATTATGTGACCGACTCACTGGCAGAAATACGAGGATAACTACACTCGCGTCTAACAGAAAGGCTAATAGTGCCGATAATATAAGGATTACCTGCAGTGATGGAGTTTCTACGGACATGAAAGTAGAAACAAAACAAAGTAAGACTCGGCCTAATGCCGAGATACCCCTCGCACAAAGCTGCATAAAAACTCATCTCTAATATGGAGTTCGGGGGAAGATGGTGGATCTTAACACCGTAATGATCAATCACCTCGGAAAATAATTCCGAGGGAGGGAAAGACAAACCTCTGTCGAGCTGGGTGCCGAAGTGTACCTGCTCGCCAGTGTGCGGGTGGGGGATGGTTTCGCCAAAACCGCTCTGCCAGTCGCCGGCGTGGAGGAGACCTTCATTCTCCACGCCGTGGAGTTTCTCGTCGTCAAGGAGGCACGGGATTCAAACCCCCTGGTTGCTCTCCTTCTCAGCCGCTGCTGTCGCCGTCGCCGCTACCGCTGTCCCTGCCAAGCCGGATGAGGAAGAGGAAGCCATTTCTCCGGTGTGCCAGTGACCTTGGATAGGAGGCGCTAGGAATCTGGGTGGCAAGAGAGCTTTGTGCGCGAGGGAGAAGTGGAGGAGAAGAAACGGCAAGGGGAACAGGTGAAGATGGGAGAAGGAGAATCCTCACCCCTTATATCCACCTAACCGCGCCAAGATTCGTGCAAATAGCACTGTGTAAACGCCACGCGTCGTGGAAGGAACTGGGAAGGACCCACGTGATGATTACGTCGCCTCGATCTCCGCGTACGCATTGAAACGGCGCCTCGGTTCTGCGAACGACGGACCCACCAACGGTCGTGCTGATAGGATGTTTGTCAGATGACGTGACTTGACCATGACCGGTCTCAGCTGACGTCAGGGACCAAGTTCCTGCTTAGTTTGAATATCAAGTTGGAAAACCCAAATAATGTAGTGTTTTGTTTTGAAGTTTCAGGAACTCTTCAAGATTCTGCAAGCCAAAGGTCAAGCTAGATGATGAAGAATCTGACTTTGGATCTTGGAGACTTCCGGGGGCTGCTGTTGGGAATATACTTTCCGGGTATCCTCACAGTCCTCACTGACCAGGGTGGCCCACTTCGGGTTAGAGCTTTGCTTCACGGGGCCCAGTTAGGGAGAAGAGGCGGAGTCCAATCCGGCTACGAGAAGGCCCAGAAGACTTACCGACTTATGCCCATAGTGTTACTTGTAGTTCAAGATGTACTCTGTAACCGACTCTCAGTCGTAGCCGGATAGATCTCTCCTGTAAACCCCAGGCCGGATAGCTATATAAGCCGTCCTATGGAGAGCCTTTAGGGCACCCTCAATAGTCTACAATCTCAACTCACACAAGCGAACCCTTGTAACCCATATTCCGGCTCTGCCGTGTTAATGGATTGCTAGCAGGAGTAGGATCCGTCCAAAGCCGGCGGATTCGAACCTGGATAAACTTATGTGCTCAACGTCCCGGAACACCATACGTCTCACACCCCTCTCTTCCACACGCCCCGAGGACCCCCTCATGGCGTACTTGTCATCAATCCTACGACATGTACTTAGAGTATAATATGTAGCATTGAGTTTGTTATTTTTGAGAGTTAGAAACATGTCAAAATAATTACCAGAATGCCCTTGGGAAAAACCCAAAGTCAGTTCTGCAATCTCCTTGTCTTTTCACCAAATTAAAACTACAGGGAATTTTGATATGAATCCAAAATTACATGCTAGGTATTTGGAATACCTTTCTATATGAATTGGAATCACCCTTTTTAGAGTTACATAGCTACTGGAGTGATTTAACTAGTGACAATACTACATGCACAAATGTTTAATTCATTAAAACTCCCCATAAGCTCAATACTTCTTGAGATCTTGGATTTTGACATATCCTTATGTACCCTTCCCTGGGAATTGGAATTAGGTCAAAACAAGTTATATTTTGGCCTAGGGAATTTTCTGAAGTCATATTTGGGCCATTTTTGTTATTTTTACTATGGGAAAACCAGGAAGCAACTGACTAGTGGGCCAGGGTTATTTTCAAGTTATGAATACAAAAAGGATTCAAGTAAAATGGATTTATAGAACTCACAGAAAGATTTGTTATATAAAAAGGATACCTCTAACAGTTTGATTTATCATATTTAATCTAGACAACCTTTGGACAAGCTAGGGGTACTGCATGTTTAAGGAGACATTCAGAAACCCTAGGAAATTTAGATCTAGGCATTTGGTGATGGATTTCAATTTCAAAAATATTTAAACCAAACCGCTACTAGACAGATCTGGTGGAAAATATTAAAAACAGAGGGTTCTGGCTAGAATCTGGGGGGCAACTGGGCCACGGCGAGCGAATACGGCCCACGGCGGCAGGACGATGCGTGGGAGCGCGCCGGTTCAAACTGCCTAGGCGGGGCCCACCTACCAGCCACAGCGGGCAGCAAAGCGGGAAGGAGGGACAGGGGCCATCCGATTAGAGGGCGATGGACGGCCCTGGCTCGTCCTCTTCCTCTAGATGGCGGTAGCAGGGCAGAAACCCTAACATGGAGTGGCGACGCCCAGGGAGCTCCCCTGAGGGCTCGTAGGAAACCGTGGAGACGATATGGTGACACGGTCGACGATGAGGAGTAGAACGGTGGGCGGCACGGGCAACTTCTTCGTCAGGAGGGAGCTCGCGCGACGTCGGCCGAGAGTAACCTCGCCGGAGTGGCACCCATGCATGTCGAGAATAAAAGCAAGGTTAGATATAGGAGGGAGGAAGGATCTCAGTGCAGCGACATGTAGGGGAAGGGGAGTGGAGGAGAGGGCTTACGGGCCAGATCTTTATCATGGCTGAGAAGGGTGTTCTTTTCTTCTCCCGGCCAGGACAGAGAAGGGGGAGAGAGAGGAGCTCGGGGTGCGGTTGGTGGGAAGTAGTGGAGTGGAATGGGGACGGTGGGGAGCGTGGTACTGGCCTCTGGCCTTATATACAGATGTATAGTGGTCCATAGTGGTCTAGGTGCATAGAGAGCTTGGAGGGAGGGAGGTGGCCAGGGATTGGGATGGATGGGCCGTGGAGAGGTGGAGTGGGACATGGTACATGACCAGAGAGAGGGGTGAGGCATGTTGCAGCTGTTGTGGCATTTACTTCCTAAGATATTGCAAGATATGTCCATCTCTACTTGCTCCAAGAGCTAAAGGACAAGGGGATAGGGATGCTATAGTGGAGACACAGTCTAGCTCGACTAGGGGAGGGTGTGGGTGCTGTGCTGAGCAAGGGAGTGGTTGGTGGGGGATTTTAGTGGTGATTAACACAAGTCTTGATCATAGATGTGGAAATGGCCATTTTAATGATCATGAAGGAAGGTTATAACATTTGATCTTGTAAAGGTGAGCTAATGAAGCTGGTAGATAGGTATGGCCAGGGTGCTTCACCATAATTTATTTGGGATTTATTTGATCGGTTTAGATCACTTTTATATCCATTATTCAAATACTGGTTAAATGGTTTTTAGGATTTGATTTAACATTTTTGAATTGGACCAGGTGTGTTTTTGGTTTGATATGGTCCCAAATAGTATTTCATACCTTGGAGAATTTTCGCAAGATTTATTGGTGCATAAAAGTATTTTAAATATTTATTTTATCATTTCTGCCTATTAAGAAAATAGGCAAAAAGAATTATTAAAACTCTTCAAAAATATTTATTTTTGAAGTGTGAGGGTAGAGTATTATATATATGCCTCAAATGTGATTAAATTTAGGCAAGTGTTTTGGAGAAAAACAATCCTTCTTTCATAGATTAAGTTTTGGAGGTTTTGTCCATTTAAGAGATTAAATAGGTTTTCGTCCATAATAATTATGGATGATATTTGATAATTCTTTATAATCAAGTTAGAGTATGTACACAAGGTGTATCCATAATGTGCCACTTTGGGTGTTGAGAAACCAGCTTGATTTTTGGTAGAAATCAGGGAAGAAGGGATCTAGGATAATGTTATTTTCATACCAACAAAACCTTGTTGGATCTTCGAGCTCAAATATCCTATTGGGTCATGGGATATATGTATAGATAGACCAACTGATGTAGGTCACCATGGTACATACTTTTAAGGTTGATCATGGTTGAGCTCTTGAAAGATTGATTCCCCAACTTTGAATAAAATAAGGCTGCCAAATCTGATTAGCAAGTAGCCTTCAAAACCTTGTGGGTTTTGAGGCACAAGGACCCATTTGGAACAAGTGAAGTAGGTATTGCTAGAACTTTATGAGTACAACACAACCATTCAAATAGTTTTTCCAAAGAAGGTAGGAGGAAGGTGTGAGCTTCTGACCAGGTAGGCTAGTTGATAAGATTTGCAGGAAAAGTTAATTTCTTGCTTGCAAAACCATTAAGAAAAAGTGGGTTAAGAGGTGATCTAGCCAAGGGCAGGAGTGGGCCTTGGTAGTCCTTAGGATTATTTACAAGATGGTTCAAGTGAATTACCAAAAATGCACAAGGGTTGAGAAAGAGAGGCATTCAAAGAAGTGATGTTGGAATAGTTTCCAGACATAGTCGAATTTAGCAGATTTAGGGTTTTTAACAAGGATGTGAGTGGGGATGTTTTTGATGGGTTTAAAGGTATCAAGGCATCATCAAGTGGATGATGTTGGAGTGTAGATTGTGGTGAATAGATCCATGCTTGATATTGGTCTTCAGTTACTTGGAAACTTCTAGAATGGATCACTTCAGAATTGATCTGGTTAAAGGTTTTAGATGATCACCTAGTGGCTAGAGATCAGATCCAGCTTGTATTATAGCTTAGGGTTTGGTGATCTTAAGGTATCTTGATGCAAGAGGACGAGCTCCTTGAGTAGCTCACTTTAGTTCCTAAGAAAACAAGTCAAGCAACGGATCAAGGCAACTCATCTTACAAACAAATCAAAACTACTACTAGGATTATCATCAAGCCTAGCTTGGGATAAAGATGGGTGTTTTCAAAAGGGTGTGTTTTGAAGTAGATAAGAGTCCCTTGGTAAACCTAGAGGTAAAAAGGGTTTTTGAGAAACCTAGAGGTAAGAGTAGTTGAAAGCTCTGCCTTGAAAACATAAGGAGATGATATCATATAGATCTCCATAATTTTGGCAATAGAACCTAATAAAATAGCAAGGGTTGCAAAGGCACCTTGGCTCAGGTTTCTGAAATGCCAGAACATTTGAGAATATGTAAAATGAGCCAAGACAGTTTTGTTAACTAGCTTTTGTCAATTGATGGTGAGGTAAGGAGTATATCATATGTTATATATTCAGATGCATAAGTAGAGACAAACAACAAGCAAACACTTGAACACTTAACGAGAAAAAGTTTTTGTTCCCCCTGATTTTTGCATTATGGACAACTAATCAGGATTGCTGAAATTGGGATGTTATAGACCTTTACCCCTTAAAAGAATCTCGTCCTGAGATTCAGGAGATTAGGGTTAGGGGATTTTTTGTCGGAGTTAGCGTCATGTGTTTCTCACGTACTAACTTGTCGGCTTTGTCTTTGAACAGGGTCACTATGACGGTAGAGCTGATCTTCATAACGTCCTCATCATCTTCACCGGGTTCTAAGTCCTATTTTTTGTTCCTCTTATTGCCTACCAGTTTCAAACCAGAGAGAGCTTGGAATGATGCACAATTGCATGTATAACATAACATGGCATGGGTGAGGTAGGGGAACAATTAATAAAGCACTTTATTAATTTATTTAGGCAGGTTTTACTCCCATAAACAGTTCTAAATATTTAATATTTATATGATGCATGCTCCAATTCATATCATAAAATGCATAATCAGAACAGGCTCGTCGTGCTGATTAATATAGACATATTATTTGTCGAATTCGGAATTATGGATTTATAATTACGCATTTACTAATAAAAATGCATTTATTGGCATTTAAATAATTTCAAATTACTCAAAAATTATTTTGGATGGCATATTTGAACTCCCGGCTTTTTTTGATCAAGAAATATATATTATATGCAAAATTTGAATTTATGAATTTAAAACTGTTACTAAATGCAAGTAAGTCAAAGGGGGTCAAAAGTCTCAGGTTTTACTAGATAGAGTTGACCCAGGTCAAATTTGAAATTATATCTGAATTCATGTTTTAATTTGAAACATTTTTCATATAGAGTTTGAATTCAAAAACGAAAAACCTTAGCGTCGATAGCGAAACCGGCCATTTCCAGCGATGGTGGCGCCGATTCTGTTGGGAGTTAGGCCAAGCCACAAAAACGAAAAGCGAAGAGGGGATCTGGAGCTGCAACTTTGGTTTACGATGTTTCTCTCGATGAGGGATGATATGGTGGGAAAACAAGGAGAAACCAGGACGGATGCGGGTGCTAGTGTGCGCGCGGCGACGTAGTGCACGCCCGGAGGTTGCTCAGCGGCTGGTGGCGGTGACCTACTGCACGTGAGGGAGGACGGAGGTGCACTGGTATGGGCTATAGAGAGGCGGTAGCTCACCAGGATGGCTGAGGAAGGTGGCCCGGCCAGAGGCAGTCGATGGCAATAGGGATGCAGGTGTGGCCACACGAGGAGGAGGGTAAACAGCGACAGTGAGCGGCATTGGTGGCGAGTGCCTACTCTGGCATGTCCCAGTCGATTCCAAGGGGACGGGGAGGTAGGAGTTGCTCCTACGAAGCTCCTGGAGGTGGTGGCTTGGTTCGGGAAGCGGTAGATCGACGGTGGCAGTAGGTGACCGAAGCTAGGGTTTGGGCTGGCCATGGCCATGGCAGGGCAGATGAAGGAAGTAGGAGGGGAGGTGTTGGGGTTCTCGATTTGGGTAGATAGGGATGGAGATGGGGATGCCAGCGCTGCTGGTGTAGCTTTATGCCGGGAGGTAGGGTGAGCACGCGTGAGGCTTGGGGCGAGGCTGGCTTCAACACGGCTGGCTCATGTGATAGGCAATAAGAGGAACAAGAATGCGCGGGTGCCACCAAACCAGGTTGCAGCAACATGTCTGGTACAGGGAGAGAGGGGTGAGGCAGCTGGGTGCGATGTTGGTTGCTGCTGATGTGCCTAGGCCAAGCTAGGGTAGTCGGGTTTTAGCAAGTTAGGTGTAAGAGGCTTGGAGTGTTGGTCTAGCTAGTATAGCTGGTTGGGTGGATCATGTAGAAGGTTGGAGAGGCTAGGTTTATCTTAGGGCTTTCGTTAAGAGGGAAGGTAGCTAGGTTTAGCTAGCTTAGATAGGTAAGTTAGATAGATTTTGTTTGTTTTTCTTTGTTTTGATTTCTTTTCATATTGGTTTGAAAACAAACCATAGTACAATCCATCCATGACTCCCATACAGAGAAAAAGAGCTAGATGGTAGGTTCATTTGATTTGATTTGTAATGGTTTCAAACTTTATTTGCTAGAAGTAAAAGCACCATTATCTGAAAACAAAAAGGAAACCCAAAAGGGAGAACAATAAAAACGCTTTGCATGGGCCATGCATGATCCATAATTGTAAAAATAACTATGGTTCCATATGGTTACAAACTCCATACATGCATTCAAATTAGAATAAGATCCAAAAGAATTCAAATAAAAGAAGATGGTGGTAAGCTTGCAGGGGACATGCACATGTAACAAATGCCACTTCTATAGTTGTGAAAACATCTACATTTGCATGTGGCATCTAAACCATGCATGCACTCATGATTGAGCTAGAATCCACGCAAGAAGAACTTAAGCTCTTTTTCCATGTGCACCAAATATATGAGCATGCAAGGATACAAAATGGCCAAGATTGTGTATATGATCCACTAGGCAACATATAGCCACTATTACATCCTTACATGATCATTTATTCAAATCCAAGACATTTTTTTCCATACAATCCCCATAACATAGGGATCAGGTTCCACCTTCACTTTTTTCATCTTATATCAAATCCAAGTCATGGGACGCTTGAGAAGGGATTCTACCCACATGGCATGCAAAGGTGGCCTTGAGGCTCCACATAGTTATTATTGTGAAAACAATAAGAGAACATATATGAGAGCATGTAAAAAGACAAGTGGATCCTCTTAATATATGTGAGCTAGACAAATGCCAAAATAAATGCAAGTGCCCACACATAGTTTGGATGGTGGAATTATAAGGTGGTGAAAAAGATAGGTGGTGGAGTCAAGAAAAGATATGCCGGCAAAAAATGTACCCGGAAAAATGTACCTTTGGTGTGCATACCAGAACAGTAATCCACCTGCTTCCACATGTCCAGTAGTTGCATATCCTCATGTATTAGGAGTTCTTCTTCGTGTTCATCCTCTTCTTGGGAAGGAACTTCATCCTTCTCCAATGGGATTTCCTGTCCCATGTTAATAGCATCACAATGTTCATAGACAGATTCATTTTCCAGTTCCTCCTCAGAACAATCATGATAAGTTTGGGACTTATAGAAATCATTACTAGATAATGAGATATCGTTTGCATACATACAATTTGTGTGTGGAAAGTTATTTTCAGAAGTAGGAGAATAAAGTGGTTGATCAAGTTTCTCCTCTTCATTCTTACTAAGATAATCCACGAGTAGCTCAGCGATAGTCTTACCTTCGGGCTTAACTTCCACTAGTTGAGAGGGTGCAACATCAAGTGCCACCTCTTTATTAGCAATGTGTTTAGGCGGTTTCGGTGGAGGTTCTTCATATGATGTTGCCTTCTCTTTAGATTTTTGATCCTCAAAAGCCTAGGCTCTTCCATGCGGGCTGAAACCGGCTCATAAACAGTGCAAGCTAATATATTATCCATAAAGTACTCACAACAACATGAATATATATCATAAAATTCTTCAATTATTTCATTAACCTCCTGGCATCTTTCTCGAATATTATTATTTTTAGAATATTTTTTTTGAACAAACAGTATAAAGCGCAAATTCTAGAACTTCCATATCAACTAAGCTTTTAAACTCAATTCTATTATAGGATTGTAATGCAGGATCAATGTTATACTTACATTGGTAGGCGATATGATCTTTGGATCCGCAGAATCTACAGCCAAACATGTATGAGGCACATAGCATGGATGTATAATCATTCACCAGAGCTAGCCATTAATTCAATATTTCTCACAACTTCTCCTCCCTTGTGAGCTTCTCCTATTCAAGAGTAGTCTTCTTGGAAGGCATGATTAGTAACAAATATTTTTATGGGTTTTTGGTTTGTAAACAAAAGCAAAAATACAAATGAAGAAAATAAAAAAAGCTTAAAACAAAATCTTGCAAAACTAAAATAAATAAACAAAAGCTAAAAGACCTACATCACTTAGCTCCCCGGCAACGACATCAGAAAATAGCTTGATGACTTCAAGTGCACAGATTGTTTGTAGCTAGTTTCGAAATAAAGATATCGATCCCACAGGGAGCACGAGTCTGTAGTCTAATAACTCTTTGAACTAAATACTAAAATATTAATGCTAAATAATGTTCTAAGTAACAAGATAAAATCCGAGTTTTGTGTAAAAGATATTTTTGGGTTTTCAAATAAGGGAACAATAAGTAAACTAAAGATGTAAGTAAACAAGAGCATGCAAGTGTGATTACGAAAGTCTGCAAGATGATGGAAAGGGTTCTCAGGGAGTAGTGGATCTACCGCTAGTAATTAGAAAGAGTGATCAAAATTATTGTAATGAATAAGACCATTTATGATATGTGTGGGAGGAGCTCCATATATGGACGAATAGCCAGCAACCGCTACACACATCATCCTCAAAACCACATCAGACAATAACTGACGATTGTCGCATTACTGCGCTATTAAGGGATTTTTCACGTGGCATGGGGATGTGGCTTGATGAGTTCTCCTTGATTCCCCAAGTTAGTACGTAAAGAATGACAATTACTTTATAGTCACAATAAGTGCTATCATCCTTCCATCTACCAACAAGTAATCCCCTTCATTAAGTACCCACAAGAGGCAAATATTAAGGAGGTGCACAACTCCCAACATCAAGATGAAGACAACTAACACAGACACATAATGAACAATATCACATAATAATCTTTATCTCAATTCAATCTCATACTAGTGTTTCTCCATCTCCCCGAGAACAAAGGAAACTACTCACACATGAAGGAAATCAACATCATGGATAGAATATGGATGAAGTATGATGATACAATTGAAGAAAAGTGCAAATCCAAGATTCAATCTAGAATTACAACAAGTAACCAAAGGGGATCGGTGATGGAGACGTTGTTGATGAAGCTGACAATGTAGATCGATGTGGAGGCCTTCAAGATCCTAGTCCCTTATCCTCTTGTGTGATGGTGATGGGGTAGATCTGTTTGGAGGTGGCTATGGCGGAGGCACGGCGGCAGGGCTCCGTCGTGGTGGAGGATGTGGCTTGGTGGCTCTCTGTTGGGTCCTCCCTCCAATATATAGGCCTTGGTGGTGCCCTAGGATTCTCCCAATACCGTCATATGACTTAGGGAAGATTATGGAGCTTTTCTAGGGTCAAATCACGTCGTTTGTGACCTGTTTAGCAACTATACCGGCGGAGCTATACGACCCAAAAAATAGCTCTGGCCGTATAGTTGCTCGTCAAACTGTCTATCCCCTTTAGTATTTTGGCTGTCGTTTCTTCATACAAACTCTGTTTTGGGTGTTCTTGGGCCCATTGAGTTCGTATCATCGAGGGATATAACCTTGTGGTCTTGAATATTTATTTTGAGAAGCTGAAAAAATTCACTTTTCAACCTCTCAAATGGCTAAGTCTGGTCCCTGCAACTCCTCTATACTATGCTCTCTTTGTTCCTTTTGTCTTTGTTTTATCCATAATCATCATCAACACCTACACACATGTCATAGACAAGGAAAAGTGATAAAATTCTACCTAAACTACTAAATGTGCAAAGCTCATATGAAAGTAAATGAGAAATAGAAATCATGCATATAAGGCATAGCTATAGCTAGAAGAAACAGGATATGAGAGATAAATGGCATATTTTATATGGCTAAAAGAGGTGGTATTTCACAGCCATCAATCATAACATCCTCGCTGCGCAGCCCTATCTTGACAAGCTCCTTAATTTGCCTGTCTACCTGATTCGCCATAGTAGTAGGCCGCTTCGGGATCTGCTCCCACAAGGAGGTGTCTAGGACACCCATCTTGAAGAGGATTTGCCGGATCAGGTCTTCCTCTGAGTTATGATTAACATAGAGGAAGGTTCGGGCCCAGCCTTTGCAAGACTCAAGGACGGTAACCTGGGCGAAGGCAGAGTTTTTGCGGGGAGAGATTGAGGCTCCACCGCACTAGGTCAAATGTTTGTCGGCAGGGGCAAGATGAGGATCCAGAATAACATTCTTGCGGAGAACAAAGAACTTGATCCAAAGTTCTTTGGTGGGCCAGAGGCCGACATACCCCTCTATCCCAGATGCAAAAGAATAAAGGGAAGTAATGGTATTGGCCGGAAGATGGTGTGGCTGAAGTTGGAGAATATCATTTTGCGGCCTGAAAGTTGGGGTGTCCAGGCAACGCGGTACCCAAGTTCCCTGAAATCATCCGCGATGACTACAGTTGGTGTGCCAAATACTCAGAGGGTCTTTTTTGGAATGAATTCAACTTTACGTTTCAATACAAAAAAATTGGCTAACGACCGTCAAGTTGGGCCCCCCTGTCAGTTCTCGCCATTATGTCGCTCATGTCGCTCCCGTTACTTAGGTGTCAATTAGGCTTGCAGTGTTGGCGCCTACATCCATTACGCGTCTTCTTCTTCCCCGGAGCGGCAATCTGTGGGGCGTCGCAGCCATGGCGCTAAGCTGGGACGTGGACAAACCTGCTCGGCCTAGCTCTCCTCCCTGTAGGCTTGCAGCGTTGGCGCCTACATCCATTACGCGTCTTCTTCCCCAGAGCGGCAATCTGTGGTCGTGGCCATGGCGCAGAGCTGGGAAGTGACGAAGCTGCTCGGCCCCGCTCTCCTCCCCATCCCGATTTGGAGCTCGCCCTCACCATGGACGCACCCATGGCACGGCCAGGGATGAGAATTGGTTCCCGGTGAGATCTATCACCTTGTCGACCATGCTCGGTTCTGTTTTCCTCCTCTAGAATCTGAGCTCGTCGTCGTCGTGGTTGCACCCACACCAATTCTGCCACCTCTGCCGAGGTCTCTGTGGTAGCTCAAGCTCTGGGGCTCTCCAAGTCCTGCCATCTTGGGCCTGTATGTGTTGTTGTATGTTAAACTAGCAAATCTCTTTTGTTCAAATCTCTTGGGCTATACCAACTTCATTGTGTTTAATTATGAAAGACAAAATATAAATGACTTCTCTCTATTTCTCGTATAGAAAAATGCATAGCTAATTTCATATTCTTGTAGGAACTGGCCCCACTTGTTGAACCGGCGGCACTACCACGATCTCCAGGTAACCATGGTGAGTTCTCGAACCGAAATTTGTAGTTACCACGTTTCTTCTACAGTCATTCCTCTTCCTCAGTCATTCCTCTGCAGTTTTTCCTGGGCGTTTCTTCTTCCTTTGTTCTGGAACCATCGGTTCATCTTCTTCTTCCTCTCACAGGCAGTTCCTTGCAGTCATTTCCTTTCACCCATTTCCTTGCAGGCATGGACGATGGGAAATGCACAACAGAGACCCACTTGGTCCCTGCCCATGGCACCACGACTTTGACAGTGGTGTACACAAATGATGAAGCGACTATGGAGACAACTCTCGCCAGGTTTGAGCAATTGCTTGAGAAAGAGAAGCACAAGTTTGTGGGGCTAGACTTGGAGTACAACCATGCAAATAAGCAAAAAAAATCCTCCACAACAGATCACTGTCGTGCAAATCACCATACATGAGGAGGTCCTCGTTTACCACTTCTAAAGGTATGTCAAATTTAAATTTGTGATCACCACTTCTGCATCCCTTGTTCCCTTACATCCCTAGAACCATCTAAGTGCAGGAGTAAACCAACTGAGATGCGTTGTCCGGCTCTGGTCGATTTCTTGTGTAGGAAAGGGATAACTTTCACTAGCGTGGATATCACAAATGAAACAATTATTCTTTCTCGTGCATTGATAAAAATCCCAGAGGGGCACCACATCGACATCCAAAATCTGTACAAGATCAAATCATACCCAGCGAAGGATGGCATGGGTGATCTGGCAGCGGAAATCATTGATAAATCCAATGAAAAACTGAAGAAATTGAAGTGACTCGATCACGACTACTGGGAGTGGAAGCCGATGAGCCAGGTGCGCCTCGAGTATGCAGCCAGAGACGCCTACATGGCGTACGAGTTGTATAGTAAGCTCATTACCATGAAAGATGGGATGGTTAAGGAAGGGTTTTTCTCGAGAGATCTATGCCCTGGTTGCACGCTATCCCAGGAGAAGAAGCGCGAGGAGGACAGAAAGCGGGTTCAGGATGAGCAGAGATCTTGGGATGGTGGCGACATCAAGCGGCTGAAGGGGAAGCAAGTCAAGGACGGCAACAAGTGGTGGTGATACATTATGTGTTTGAACTAGATCTTAGTTTCTACTTTATTATGTGTGTGATACATTTAGTTACTTCAATACAAAATTTCAACCAATTTAACTTGTTGATGTATTTCTTGACAATTATAATATAATCGAGCACTAGAAATATTTTGTAGTGTGCATGAGCATGATCAGTGTAACACCCAAAACTTGAATCCAAGGTTATTAAGATCCAAATCATCAAAAATTAGGGTTAACAAAAACTTTTTCAGCTGAAATTATCAAAGCATTCATATGTGTGTGCATTTAAATAGGAGTTGATTTGAATTGCCATGATTAAGTGATCCATTGCTTGTAAAATTATTCTTAGGTGAAATAAACATCATCTAGATCATTCCCAAACAATTCCCAAAGAAAAACAAATCAAAATGAATAAAAGAAATGAATTGCCATTTGTGCCAAATTAACTACTATGCCTACTTTGGCTATTCCTAGTACTCAAAACCTAACATAAACAATTATGGATCTTTGCACCCCTTGATAGTACACATAATGATGTACCAAGGCCCACTTTGTGATCTGCCAAAAACATTCAAATAAAAATTTTAATTGATAGTTGAAAATTAAATCTATATCATATGGGAAGATCCCACTATTTCAAAAACCACTCAAACAAGCTAAATTTTCAAAACCCAAGCACCCACAGAGTCTCAAGCTTAGTACTAGCACACCCACCAAAAACCTTTGCAAAATTCAAAAATAACTTTCTTGCGGCCATGGTAGGCAGGGTTTAAACTCTAAAACTAGCTCACTGTTTTGAACAGGGTTTTGCCCCCATTTGATCTCCATTTAATATCTTTGTCCCCCTTTGATCAAACAAGACCCTTAGCAACCCCATCCCCTACCCCCTAGTGGCATTGCCATGCCAACCCGAGCCCATACCGCCAGCCAAACCTTGCCTCACTACAGCAGACCGTCCCCCTCCCTCTCACCATGTCTACTAGCTAGCCAGGACCTCACCGCCACCCTCTGTCCCCTCCCCGAGCCAAGCCAGAGCGTGGACCACCGCCAAAGCGCCGCGTACTGAGTGTCTGCGCCATGCCGAGCACACGCCAGAGCGTCGCGCCTGACACGCGTGCACATGCCGCCCCTCGACCGCAGCCCGCGTCCACCACTCCGCCACGACCCCAGGAGCACGCTAGACATGCCTGTTCGCCGCCCAACGCACCACAGCCACCGCTCGCCATTGAGACCACCGCCTCTACCGCTCAGAGCGCACGCACCGCCCGACCGCATACCACCGCCCCTAGTCCCGCATTTAACCCATAGAGCACCGCCAGGAGACCAGCCACCGTCCCCTACCTCGAGCCACGCTACTAGCACGCTGTGTAGCCCTCGCCGGAGCCACAAGCCCATGCCTCTCGGTCGCGTCGTCGTCCTATAAATAGAGGCCTTCCCTAGCCATTCTCTGCACACCACTGACCTCCCCTCACCTCACTGACCGTTCCCCACTTCTCCCCGGAGCAAGGCGAGCAGCCGTTGGCCGGAATTGCACCGGAGCTGGCCGCCTCTGGAGGAGAAGGGCGCCGCTGATTCCAACCACCCCCGGAGCTGCCTCGACCGTCCCTGAGCTTGCCATCGACCACCAGTCCGTTTGCCCGCCTCGCTGTCGTTGCTGGAGCCCTGGTACGCCCCCTGAGCACCCCCACTGAGCCGCTAGGGTTAGAGTTCGCCGTCGACAGGTCCGTCGTCGATGACGATCCCCAGCCGTTGATCCCCGTTCTAATCCAACGACCCATATCGCCCCGTACCGCTTCGCGCGTTATGAGCCTCTGACCGGTAGACCCCCTGTCAGCTAAGCCCCGTGCCACGTAGTGTCATTGGGTCGGCCCGTTAGTGTTCCCCTGCAACCCAGTTAGTTTGAATTATGATTTTTCTATTTTAGTTTAATCCTAGTTTTGTCTTCTAGTTTGAAATTCAATTCAGAGAGATTTACAAATCCAAATGGAGTGATTCCGATTTTGTTAGAAAGCTACTGAAAAGATCTATACAGGACCGTTGGATTTAATTCAATTAGAGTTAGAGATCTCTCCTAGTAAAAATAACAAAACAGAAGCATTTGCACCTTGCAACATTTTTATAAAATCAACCATGATAGCTTTCGAGTGGATTCCAACTCTCAAAAATCAAATTTCACCATACCTATCTGAATATGTAATAATATTAAGGTTTACATGCAGTGACTTTGGACTAGTACCAAAATAATGCTATATAGGCATTTCTAGTCACTTTAAATCATTAAATAATAAACTTAAACCAAAGTAATTATGAAGCAACCCTTAAATCACATTCCCACATGTTAGAATATGTGGTGATGACATGTGTCCACATGATCCCATATTTTAAGTGGTGAATATTAAATCTTAGTTAATTTTCAATGAGTAGAAATTACTTTTCTTAAATAAAAAGAATGAAACTAGTTAATAAAACTTGTGATGCTTGTGATGATAATAGATCATCAAATGTGTGCCTTAGAGTGCTAATTATACTAGTTAAGTATTGTTTGGTGATTGTGTACTACGTATGTATTTATAGACGATAGTGCCGACCAAGCTTACGAGGAGGAGGAGTTCTACCAAGAGGAGGAAGAAAACTTCAACAACTGCACCAACCAAGGAAAGCTAGCACTATCCAAGTTAGCTCTTGCAATTTGTACTTGCAAGCCACCATTACCAATGCAAGCTAACCCTTGCAATCTAGATAACCCAAGAAAAGATGCTTTAGGCATGCTTTGATCATACCACTTTGGCTAGTATTTACCCCAAGTCTCATTTCCAAGCTTTATTTACTTTACTTTACCAAAGTCCCTTACTTGTTTTGAAGGTAGCATAAAGAGTATAAAACTTGACCTATTTAGATAACTTTAGATGTCATTCTATGGCATGAGATTGATCCCATCTTTCCACCTTAGTGAACACTCTTAACTTAGTAGTTTAGAGTAGATAAAAAACTTGAGTCACTTTAGATGGGAACACTTGGTGAAAATGAATTATGAAAACCATGGAATGATGAGTCATTCTATTGAGATGTTTTGACATGTGTTGAGAAACCCAAACAGTTTATGATGGTGAAAATGTTGAGGCATGAGCCTTAACCCTTTTATAAAACTGATGGTTGGATACGGATGCGATACGATTCTAAATTTACCTTACAACCACACTACCTGAATTGGGTAAGGCTTAGCCGGAAGTTTATATGCATTAGTATTAGTTCCCTCGCGGGAGAGGTTTGAGTTGAGGCTACCTCTCAATGTTGTCCACCTATGAAGTGCCCAAGATGACAGATGGTCATGGTTGGGACGCCATGCTCATAGGAGAGGTGCTTATACTAGGGTGTGTAAAGGAAAGGTTATGTTTGATTATCTGCATACTAAGTATGATGATTCAGGGCTATCCCTGACAAATGTATCGAATCTTGTGGTGAAAGTGTACCACCTCTGCAGAGTGTCAAACTATTCGAATAGCCGCGTCCGCGGTTATGGATAGTTGGAATGGCCATACTGTTTCGTTGTCAGATGTTTTCAAAATAACTTATGAAAGGAATGATGAATCTTGACTTGACCACAACAGGGTTGTGTTTATGACGATAGCTTCCCAACTTAAGTGATTCTAGAACTTTATTTTATCTTTCTTTGCTTCAGAACTCAGCTTAGGTTTCAAACTTAACCTTATAGTTAAACTTAGAGTTAGTACATCAACTTAGAATTATACTTCTTGCTAGTGGTAGTTTGCGATTACTTAAAGAGTACTCATGGCTTTTGTCCCTGGCTATTCTCATGGCCAGACTATGAAGGAGACTATCAAGATGATGGCCAGCAGGATGGCAATGATAACTAGGACTGTCTGCCTTTGTTAGCATTGCCTGTGCCCCTGAAGATGGACCCCACCGCTATGCTTATCTTTTATTCCGCTGCTTGTTGTATTAAAACTAGATCATGAGATCCTTATTTGTGTAAGACCTTATGTATGGTTTGTAATGGATGATGTACTGTGATATCCAATCCGTTATGTCTCACAAAAATGGTAATCCTGGGATTGCGAGGTATGGCATAACGGGCATCTGGGATTAAAAATCCGTGTGTTGACAATTTCGTATCAGAGCCATCCTGACCATAGGAGACCCTAGTTAGAATGGAAGTCCGACCAAATACTTAGTTTCAAAACAAAAGTGAGTATTTATGAAAAACTACTTCCTCTCTTACCCTTGGGAATTCATTCTTTCTCAAAAATTCATGTTCCTCAAAATTCTTACATTACTACTTAAAATTTGACACACTTGATTACTTCACTAATTTCCTCGTCCTTAATTCTTGTAAATGGAGACTCAGTTCAGCAAGTTCTACCAGTTGGGAAACGGAGGTCAACTGATCTTCGAGAGGGATCTGGATTCACTGTCGGAGTTACTGGGACGCCCACATCCGGAGTTTCTTGGATCTCAACTTCCAGGACCCCTAGGAGGAGATTCATAGTGGCTAGTCACCACTGATCTTAGAGGAAGCATTGAAGCACCAATGTCCGGGAGAATCCAGTTCTCCGTGAGAGAGAATAACTGGCTAGATGGATTAGCTAGGGCAATGCATGAAGCTCTCGCACGTCTATGTGCCCTTAGTGTCAACCAACTCCAAGGAACCCGTTTTGCTCACTATGCAAGACGTGACTTCATGGGATGCCGATGGAGATGCTAGGTCACCCAGAGTTGAGGCGTCAAGTGAAGAACCTTGACTTCTTGCTGCACGACAGACAACAGGAACTCGATAATGCTAGGGAGTTAGCCAACCAGAACCATGCCATTGCCGACTAGAAGGCCCAGACTTTCGCACTGCTTGTCCAAGATCGCCAGTCTCTTTGCCGCCAGTGTGCAAAGAAGGATCACACCATCACCCGTCATTGCAAGAAGGTGGCCGACCTCGAGAAGACTGTCAAGGAGCAAGAAGCTCAGCTTGCAGCAAAGGAGGAGGAAGAGGAGGGTGAAGACATCCAGGGAGACATGGATTCTTACCTCAGCAATGATGATGACTTTCTGGAGGAGGATGTTGTGGAATTCTACACTGACGATGAGGACTCTGACTTCATCGACGATGACTAGATGCACTAGAGCACTTTCGTAGCATGAGATGTATCGGTCCCACTGTATCGTAGCTCACAGAATGGTTCTTCAAACCATATGTTTTTCCTTTGATTGTTGTGGTGTGTGTTTGTACCATGTGCTTGTTTGCATGAATGAAATGAAGATAGTTGCAAAACCTGAGTCAAACTCAAAGTTTTATCTTGAAACCAAAACCATGAACCTTAGAAATTTCCCTCTTACCCCTGTATCTATCTCAATCTTCAGATGACTCGTGGAAACCAAGTAGGGAGCAGCTCGTCGCAAGACCCAATGCTGCAGATCTTGCAGAATCTCATCGCAGACAGAGAAGCAAGTAGGGCAGAACGTCAAGCTAACTTAGCAACATTGTAGCAGATCGCCCGGATGGCTCTCAACAACCAGAACCATGGAAATCAGGATCACCATGGATCCAAACTCAAAAAAATTCAGAATACCAAACCCCCAATCTTCAACCAAATTGAAAACCCACTAGATGTAGATGATTGGCTGCAGACAATGGAAAACAACTTAGAAGTTGAAGGAGTTGATGAAAACGAGAAAGTTCTCTTTGCCACTCACTATCTGGCGGGAGATGCAAGAGCTTGGTGGACTAGTATCCGTAATATGAACCATGGTCAAGTGATGACATGGGAAGCTTTCAAAACAAAGTTCAGCCGCACCCACGTGCCGGAAGGTCTAGTCACCGGACTAAGAGATGAGTTTCGTGATTTGAAGCAAGGCCGAATGACTGTGTTGGAATACCGTGACAGATTCTTGTCGCGTGCAAGATACGCCCCTGATGAAATCAACACAGAGGTGAAGAAGAAGGAGAAATTCCTGAACGGACTGCATGATGAGATGCAAACTGTCCTCATCAACATCCATTTCGAGGATCTCGAAGAGCTAGTCGACTCTGCCATTCAGATGGAAGGGAAGATTAATCAGGCAAACAACAACCGCAAACGCCATATGATGCAGCAATCAGGATCCGGCAGTCAGCAGAAGTACCATCCCAACCCCTCACCAGGATATGCACCAAGGAACAATCGACCCCCAATGTCTCGCCCAAGCTACCCCAACCGTGGAGGAGGCAATGTGAAGTCCGGAGGAAACAATCACAACTCCGGCAACACCAACAATTTCAACCGTGCACATCCCAAGAGCAACAACAACAACAACAACAACACTGCACCCAGAACTGGCAGCAATGCTGTGCCTGTCGCAGCAAAGGACAAATCCCAGATCACTTGTTTCGAGTGTGGAGTGAAGGGTCACTATTCCAATGAGTGTCCCAAGAAGGCTGGAGCCAATGCCAATGTGAATGCCCCATCTCAGCAGTAGCGTCGTGTTCAACAAGGAAGAAGATTTTCCCCAGGAAACCCTCACAACCGCAACGGTCGTCTCTTCCACATGAACGCCGAGGAAGCCCACGAAGCGCCAGATGTAGTGTTGGGTATGTTTTCTGTCAACTCAGTTTTAGCAAGAGTATTGTTTGATTCGGGAGCATCATATTCATTTGTCACCAAAGAATTTGCATGCACTAGTAAGATTCACCCAACCAACCTGAAGGATGTCATGATAGTTCAAATCCCCGGATCAACTACAAAAGCTAGAAAAATTTGCAAAGTTGTACCTATCAGGATACATGGGATAGATTTTTATGCCAACCTAATTGTACTTGGAACCAAAGGATTGGAAGTAGTACTAGGTATGGACTGGATGTCAAGGCATAAAGGAATGATAGACTGTGCTAAGAAAGCTATCACCATGACCAGTAGTTCTGGAGTAACAGTAGAGCATATATCTGAAACCTTACCCCGTCAATTCAAGTGCAAAAAGAGTCTAGCCCTACCCACCATTGACCAAGTCAGAGTAGTCTGTGAATACCCCGACGTATTCCCAAATGAATTGATAGGTATGCCCTGGATAGGGGTATTGAGTTCATTATCGAACTAATCCCCGGAACCGGACCCATAGCCCAGAGACCCTATAGCATGAACCCCTCATAGTTAGTAGAGTTGAAGAAGCATTTGGATGTTATGTTGGCAACAGGCTTGATTCAACCAAGCGTGTCGCCATGGATATCACCAGTGTTATTCATCGACAAGAAAGATGGAGCCAACCGCTTGTGCACAGATTACAGAAAGTTGAATGACGTCACCATCAAGAACAAGTACCCCTTGCCAAAGATAGAGTATCTATTTGATCAGTTGACTAGAGCTCAGGTATTCTCAAAGATTGATCTTAGGACTGGTTATCACCAACTTAAGATTCGTGCAACAGATATTCCGAAGACCGCCTTTACTACTCGCTATGGTTTATACGAGTATACGGTTATGTCATTTGGATTAACCAATGCCCCTGATTATTTCATGAACCTCATGAATAACATCTTTATGAATTTCCTAGATAAGATTGTAGTTGTGTTTATCGATGACATCCTTATCTACTCCAAGTCAGAAGAAGAGCATGAGCAACATCTGAGAATCATCCTAGAAACCCTGAGAGAGCATCGGTTATATGCCAAGTTCAGCAAGTGTGAGTTTTGGCTGAAGGAAGTAGGATTCCTAGGACATATTGTGTCTGTCGGAGGAGTCTCTGTTGATCCCGCCAAGATCAAAGATGTCGAAGAATGGGAAGCCCCAACCACTCAAACCCAAGTCCGTGCATTTCTTGGATTAGCGGGATATTACCGCAAGTTCGTAGAAGGATTCTCAAGCATCGCCAGACCCATGACCCAATTGTTGAAGAAGGACAAGAAGTTTGAATGGACAGACAAGTGTGAAGCCAGTTTCTAGGAGCTGAAGAAGAGATTGATATCAGCCCCAATATTGATCATGCCAGACATCAAGAAGTCGTTTGACATATATTGTGATGCATCCAAGATTGGTCTCGGATGTGTATTGATGCAAGAGGGCAAAGTCATTGCATATCTATATCGACAACTTAAGCAGCATGAGCAGAACTATCCGACCCATGATCATGAATTAGCAGCCGTAGTTTTGGCACTGAAGACATGGCGTCATTATCTTATGGGTAATCGTTGTGAGATTTACTCAGATCATAAGAGCCTAAAGTATATTTTAACTCAGAAAGAGCTGAATATGAGGCAAAGGAGATGGATAGAGTTAATCAAGGATTATGACCTTGACATTCACTATCAACCCGGCAAAGCCAATGTGGTAGCGGATGCTCTTATCAGATTGCCGTGTAGGCTAAACACTATGATCAAAGACAAGCAACCCACTTTGTATGAGGAGTTGGAGCAGTTCAGAACTGAATTAGTTAGCAAAGGATTCTTAGCTAGCATTGAACTTCAACCCACATTGATTAGCCAAATCAAGGAAGCCCAGAAGGGAAATGAAAGTATCGACGGAATCAAACATCGTATTGGTACAGGAAAGGTACCTAGATTCACTAAAGACGAAGAAGGAGTTCTGTGGTAGAAAGGATGTATCTGTGTGCCAGCAGATTCGGAGCTGAAGCAAGTTATCATGAAGGAAGCTCATGATACTCTTTATTCTATCCACCCCGGAGGAACAAAGATGTATCAGGATTTGAAAGAGCAATTTTGGTGGCACAAGATGAAGAGAGAAATCGGAAGCTACATCGCCAAGTGTGACATCTGTCAAAGAGTGAAAGCAGAGCATCAAAGACCTGCAGGACTATTGCAACCATTGCAGATTCCGGAATGGAAATGGGATTCCGTCAGAATGGACTTTATCATCGGTTTGCCTACTTCCAGTATGGGAAATGACTCAATCTGGGTCATAGTTGATAGACTGTCCAAGGTAGCCCACTTCATACCTGTCAACACAACCTACCAGAGTTCGAAGCTAGTAGAGCTATACATTGCTAGGATTGTTAGTCTGCATGGAACCCCCAAGACCATAGTATCATATCGAGGAACCCAGTTTACCTCGAGGTTTTGGCAGAAAGTGTAGGAAGGATTAGGCACCAAGTTGAACTTCAGCACCGCGTATCATCCGCAAACTGATGGACAGACTGGGAGAGTCAACCAGATCCTAGAGGATATGTTAAGAGCTTGTGTGTTAGAGTACAGATCAAAATGGGAAGACTACCTGCCTTTCATAGAATTCTCATATAACAACATTTATCAAGCTAGTTTGCAGATGGCACCATTTGAATTCCTATACGGAAGAAAGTGTTGTACCCCTTTGAATTGGTCGCAAGTAGGAGAGAGTCAGATCTTTGGACCCGACATTCTCCGAAAAGCCGAATAGAAGGTTCACAAAGTCCGTGAGCACCTCAAGACCACCCAATCCAGACGGAAGAGTTATGCTGACAAGAGAAGGAGAGACCTGACTTTCAATGTCGGAGATTTTGTATATCTCAAAGATTCACCATTGAAAGGAACCCAACGCTTTAGTCTGAAAGGAAAGTTAGCCCCCAGATATATCGGGCCCTTCAAGATCCTGAATCATCGAGGAGAAGTATCATATCAACTGGAACTACCTGAAGAGATGTCAGCCATCCACAATGTGTTCAATATCTCGTTACTTCGCAAATGCTTAGAAGTGCCTGAGAATACTGAAGTTTTTAAGAACATCGATCATAGAGCTCTGGAGATCAACAATGATGTGACCTATCGTGAAGTGCCCATCCGTATCTTAGAAGAAGCTTACAAAACCACCAAGACCAGAAGTATCAAATTTCTCAAGTTTCAATGGAGCAACCATACCGAAGAAGAAGCCACTTGGGAGAAAGAAAATTACATTAGGACAGAGTTCCCAGATCTCTTTAGTTCCTAGTTTTCTTTGTAAATCTCGGGATGAGATTTTGTTTAAGGGGGAAGGTTTGTAACATCCCAAAACTTGAATCCAAGGTTATTAAGATCCAAACCATCAAAAATTAGGGTTAACAAAAACTTTTTCAATTGAAATTATCAAAGCATTCATATGTGTGTGCATTTAAATAGGACTTGATTTGAATTGCCATGATTAAGTGATCCATTGCTTGTAAAATGATTCTTAGGTGAAATAAACATCATCTAGATCATTCCCAAACAATTCCCAAAGAAAAACAAATCAAAATGAATAAAAGAAACGAATGGTCATTTGTGCCAAATTAACTACCATGCCTACTTTGGCTATTCCTAGTACTCAAAACCTAACATAAACAATTATGGATCTTTGAACCCCTTGATAGTACACATAATGATGTACCAAGGCCCACTTTGTGATCTACCAAAAACATTCAAATACTAATTTTAATTGACAGTTGAAAATTGAATCTATATCATATGGGAAGATCCCACTATTTCAAAACCCACTCAAACAAGCTAAATTTTCAAAACCCAAGAACCCACAGAGTCTCAAGCTTAGTACTAGCACACCCACCAAAAATCTTTGCAAAATTCAAAAATAACTTTCTTGCGGCCATTTCAACAAACACATGGCAGGAAGGGTTTAAACTCTAAAACTAGCTCACTGTTTTGAACAGGGTTTTACCCCAGTTGAGCTCCATTTAATCTCTTTGTCCCCCTTTGATCAAACCAGACCCTTAGAAACCCCATCCCTTACCCCTAGTGGCATTGCCATGCCAACCCGAGCCCATGCCGCCGGCCAAACCTTGCCTCGCAGCAGCAGACCGTCCCCCTCCCTCTCACCATGTCTACTAGCTACCCAGGAACTCACCGCCACCCACTGTCCCCTCCCCGAGCCAAGCCAGAGCATGGACCACTACCAAAGCGCCACGCACTGAGTGTCTGCGCCATGCCGAGCACAGGCCAGAGCGCGGCGCCCGACACGCGTGCACATGCCACCCCTCGACCGCAGCCCGCGTCCACCGCTCTGCCACGACCCCATGAGCACGCCAGACATGCCCGTTTGCCGCCCAACGCACCACAGCCACCGCTCGCCGTTGAGACCGCCGCCTTTGCCGCTCAGAGCATGCGCACCGCCCGACCGCATACCACCGCCCCTAGTCCCGCATTTAACCTGTATAGCACCGCCATTGATCCCCGTTCTAATCCAACGACCCATATCGCCCCGTAGAGCTTCGCGTGTTATGAGCCTCTGACCGGTGGACCCCCCTGTCAGCTGAGCCCCGTGCCGCGTAGTGTCACTGGGCTGGCCCGTTAGCATTCCCGCGCAACCCAGTTAGTTTGAATTAGGAATTTTCTATTTTAGTTTAAACCTAGTTATGTCCCCTAGTTTGAAATTCAATTCAGAGAGATTTACAAATCCAAATGGAGTGATTCTAATTTTGTTAGAAAGCTACCGAAAAGATCTATCCAAGCCCGTTGGATTTAATTCAATTAGAGTTAGAGATCTTTCCTAGTAAAAATAACAAAACAGAAGCATTTGCACCTTGCAACATTTTTATAAAATCAACCATGATAGCTTTTGAGTTGATTCCAACTCTCACAAATCACATTTCACCATACCTATCTGAATATGTAATAATATTAAGGTTTACATACAGTGACTTTGGACTAGTACCAAAATAATGCTATATAGGCATTTCTAGTCACTTTATATCATTAAATAATGAACTTAAACCAAAGTAATTATGAACCAACCCTTAAATCACATTCCCACATGTTAGAATATGTGGTGATGACATGTGTCCACATGATCCCATATTTTAAGTGGTGAATATTAAATCTTAGTTAATTTTCAATGAGTAGAAATTACTTTCTTAAATAAAAAGAATGAAACTAGTTAATAAAACTTGTGATGATAATAGATCATCAAATGTGTGCCTTAGAGTGCTAATTAGAATAGTTAAGTATTGTTTGGTGATTTTGTACTCCGTATGTATTTATAGACGATAGTACCGACCAAGCTTACGAGGAGGAGGAGTTCTACCAAGAGGAGGAAGAAAACTGCAACCACTGCACCAACCAAGGCAAGCTAGCACTATCCGAGTTAACCCTTGCAATTTGTACTTGCAAGCCACCATTACCAATGCAAGCTAACCCTTGCAATCTAGATAACCCAAGCAAAGATGCTTTAGGCATGCTTTGATCATACCACTTTGACTAGTATTTACCCCAAGTCTCATTTCCAAGCTTTATTTCCTTTACTTCACCAAAGTCCCTTACTTGTTTTGAAGGTAGCATAAAGAGTATAAAACTTGACCTATTTAGATAACTTTAGATGTCATTCTATGGCATGAGATTGATCCCATCTTTCCACCTCAGTGAACACTCTTAACTTAGTAGTTTAGAGTAGATAAAAAACTTGAGTCGCTTTAGATGGGAACACTTGGTGAAAATGAATTATGAAAACCTTGGAATGATGAGTCATTCTATTGAGATGTTTTGACATGTGTTGAGAAACACAAATGGTTTATGATGGTGAAAATGTTGAGGCATGAGCCTTAACCCTTTTCTAAAACTGATGGTTGGATTCAGATGCGATACCATTCCAAATTTACCGTACAACCACACTACCTGAATTGGGTAAGGCTTAGCCGGAAGTTTATATGCATTAGTATTAGTTCCCTCGCGGGAGAGGTTTGAGCTGAGGCTACCTCTCTATGTTGTCCACCTATGCAGTGTCCAAGATGACAGATGGTCATGGTTGGGAGGCCATGCTCATAGGAGAGGTGCTTATACTAGGGTGTGTAAAGGAAAGGTTATGTTTGATTATCTGCATACTAAGTATGATGATTCAAGGCTATCCCTGACAAATGTATCGAATCTTGTGGTGAAAGTGTACCACCTCTGCAGAGTGTCAAACTATTCGAATAGCCGCGTCCGCGGTTATGGACAGTTGGAATGGCCATACTATTTCGTTGTCATATATTTTCAAAATAACTTATGAAAGGAATGATGAATCTTGAGTTGACCACAAAAGGGTTGTGTTTATGATGATAGCTTCCCAACTTAAGTGATTCCAGAACTTTATTTTATCTTTCTTCGCTTCAGAACTCATCTTAGGTTTCAAACTTAACCTTATAGTTAAACTTAGAGTTAGTACTTCAACTTAGAATTATACTTCTTGTTAGTGGTAGTTTGCGAGTACTTAAAGAGTACTCATGGCTTTTGTCCCTGGCTATTCTCATGGCCAGACTATGAAGGAGACTATCAAGATGATGGCCAGCAGGACGACTATGATAACTAGGACTATCTGCCTTCGTCAGCATTGCCTGTGCCCCTGAAGATGGACCCCACCGCTACACTTATCTTTTATTCCACTGCTTGTTGTATTAAGACTGGATCATGAGATCCTTATTTGTGTAAGACCTTATGTATGATTTGTAATGGATGATGTACTGTGATATCCAATCCGTTATGTCTCGCAAAAATGGTAATCCTGGGATTGCAAGGTATGGCATAACGGGCATCTGGGATTAAAAATCCGGGTGTTGACAATCAGTAAATATAATTGAACACTAGAAACTTTAAGGCACTCCATATAAAGGAGTATATTAATAAAGAAGGTTCACCAGAGACACCACGGATATATTGTCTTACATGCCACACATAGGTAATAATTAACTAGAACAAAATAAAAGCCGGGGCTACAGCAGGAGGCCGGGACACGGAGATGCCTAGCAGGGCAGGGGTTTATCAGCAGGAGGCAGCGACAGCCAAGTCGATGGGATACAGGCCAGTCTTGACATACTCCCGAAGGAATTTTCCATAGGCTGCATGCCGTGCCAAGGTAATCGGCCTATGCCTTCTGCCTCCGCCTCTGCCAACGCCCTCCACGTGCTGGATCATGCTGTTGAGGTCCACGTTGATTGCTCTACCACAGAATGGGCAAAAAATTCTCCCCCTACGATGGAAATGGATTAGCCCACACCATAACCGCCTCAGCACGTAGTGGCTGTTGTTGTCCCTGGATACCTTGCTATCGTCCACTTCATCATCATCCTCCTATTGATTTTGAAGAACATAACTTAGAACTCATACATATGATTGAATTGTATTACAACTCAAGAATTGACAACATGTATATGTAAGACAATATATCCATGCATATCAAAGATAAAGCATCTCAGCAATAGTTTGATCGGTTCATATATCATTTCATCTCAACACAATGACAAATAATTGCATCAGAATGAATGTAGGATAAATCTAGGGGCCTCATAAGTTTCTTCAGGGATGGAGTCAGCGAACCAAGTAACAATTGCACAACCTGTAATGTTGTTGTACATCGCCCCAGGTTCACTAACTCATCCTTGAAAAAATCTGACACCAATGTGTCTGCCTCTCTTTTGGGACAAATTTGAATCATTGGCCACAATAAGAAATTGAAATGTAATCGTACAAAACAATATTCAGGGATATACATAGTCAGTTACAAAAACAAGCCTAAATATTGTAATTATAAATAAAAAACCAAACAATTAATCTTCAGGTACATGTTAAAAATACTTATAATCAAAACCATTCATATACATATGCATCATACCAATCATTAAAAGATCAGAAACAATTCAAGGATCATATATGTAGTTCCATATGAGAATAAATCTAGGGCCTCATAATTTGTTTCAGAGATGGAGTTGGCTAACCAAAGTACCAATAGCACAACCTACATTGTTTGTGTGCATTGCTGCCTCAGGTTCACCAACCCATCCCTAAAACACGACACTGTCATATGTGTCTCCCCTTGAACTCTTTTGGGGCAAATTTCAATCATCGGCCTCGGTGACAAACTAAAATGTAATTATTATACACTAAATGCATGGAATAGGTAATTCGAATATCATAGTTCTATGAATGTAGAATAAAGATTAAGGCCTCATAAGTTTCTACAGGGACGGCGTAGGTGAACCAAGTAACAATTGCACAGCCTATATTGTTCTTGTACATCGCCCCAGGTTCACTAACTCGTCCCTGAAAAAATCTGACACCAATGTGTCTGCCTCTCTTTTGGGGAAAATTTGAATCATTGGCCACAATAAGAAATTGAAATGTAATCGTACAAAACATTATTCAGGGATATACATAGTCAGGTACAAAAACAAGCCTAAATATTGTAATTATAAATAAAAAACCAAACAATTAATCTTCAAGTACATGTTAAAAATACTTATGATCCAAACCATTCATATACATATGCATCATACCAATCATTAAAAGATCAGAAACAATTCAAGGATCATATACGTAGTTCCATATGAGAATAAATCAAGGGCCTCATAATTTGTTTCAGAGATGGAGTTGGAGAACCAAAGTACCAACACCACAAGCTATATTGTTTGTGTGCATTGCTTCCTCAGGTTCACCAACCCATGCCTAAAACACGACACCATCATACGTGTCTCCCCTTGAACTATTTTGGGGCAAATTTCAATCATCGGCCTCGGTGACAAACTAAAATGTAATTCTTATACACTGAATGCATGGAATAGGTAATTCGAATATCATAGTTCTATGAATGTAGAATAAAGATTAAGGCCTCATAAGTTTCTACAGGGACGACGTAGGTGAACCAAGTAACAATTGCACAGCCTATATTGTTCTTGTACATCGCCCCAGGTTCACTAACTCGTCCCTGAAAAAATCTGACACCAAATAGTCTGCCTCTCTTTGGGGCAAATTTGAATCATTGGCCACAATAAGAAATTGAAATGTAATCGTACAAAACATTATTCAGGGATATACATAGTCAGGTACAAAAACAAGCCTAAATATTGTAATTATAAATAAAAAACCAAACAATTAATCTTCAGGTACATGTTAAAAATACTTATGATCAAAACCATTCATATACATATGCATCATACCAATCATTAAAAGATCAGAAACAATTCAAGGATCATATATGTAGTTCCATATGAGAATAAATCAAGGGCCTCATAATTTGTTTCAGAGATGGAGTTGGAGAACCAAAGTACTAACACCACAAGTTATATTGTTTGTGTGCATTGCTTCCTCAGGTTCACCAACCCATCCCTAAAACACAACACCATCATACGTGTCTCCCCTTGAACTATTTTGGGGCAAATTTCAATCATCGGTCTCAGTGACAAACTAAAATGTAATTCTTATACACTATGAATCCATGGAATGGATAATTCAAATATCATAGTTCTATGAATGTAGAATAAAGATTGCAGCCTCATAATTTTTTATAGAGATGGCGTAAGCGAACCAAGTAACAATTGCACAGCTTATATTGATCTTGTACATGGCCCCAGGTTCGCTCACTCATCCCTGAAAAATCTGACACCAATGTGTCTGCCTCTCTTTGGGGCAAATTTGAATCATTGGCCACAACAAGAAATTGAAATGTAATTGCACAAAACAATATTCAGGGATATACAAATGCATCATATAATGCATTCATAGATCAGAAACAATACAAAGATTATATATTTAGGTTCCATATGAGAGAAAAATTAGGGCCTCATTTTTCCAGCGATGGAGTCGGAGAACCAAAATACCAACAATACAACCTATATTGTTTATGTGCATTCCTGCCTCAGGTTCACTAACCATCCCTAAGAAAATTACACCATCAGATGCCCTTGCACTATTTTGGGGCAAAAATGAACCATTGGGCTCAGTAAGGAATAGAAATGTAATGTTATAGGCCTGCTGTGTATCGAAATCAACACTCAACTAGCAAACTCAACTAGATGGCGGATGAGCAGATTATGGTTTTGTGACTAGATGGCAGATGCATCAATCAACCGATCGAATCGTATATATACTACCCTACTTCAAGAGCAAAAGAATTTGTTCACGATTGAGCAAATCCTATGTATGAACAGTGAAAACTGTGGCTGCGACTAGAGAAGCTAGCAATGTAGTACCTCAGACTCCTCATCAGGGACCTCCTCCTCGAACTCATCATTCTCCACGATTGCGTCAAAGATTTCTTGAACGGCGATGGGGTCGTCGATGAAGATCACCAGATTGCCTCCGCCTGCCGCCTGCCCCCCATCCAGATCTGCCGTTGGCACCACGACATTGTCGGCCACCTGCTGCTCGGCGGCGACGGCTACTACCTGCTTCTCGGCGGTGATGGCTACCACCTGCTGCTCGGCGGTGACGGCTACCACCTGCTGCTCGGCGGTGACGGCTACTAGCTGGACGGATGAGCTCGCACCCTCGACGGTGCGGTGAGGAGCGGCGTTCATGCCCGAAGAAGATGCATCCGCCTGCTTGGCGACGACCGAGCCACCTGCTGCTGCGCCTTCAACTGGCTTCACCTCCGGATTGTCTCCACACGTACGCTTCATGCCGCACCAAGGGAAGGAGGTAGTGCAAATGAGGGAGCTTTGCCACGCGCGACAGGTGTAGATTGGGGTCTTGGGACTAGACAGACTGGGGGAAATGACACGAGCTCATAAAAGAAGAAGGTAGAGGGGGTTATAAACACCGGACCGTTCGTAGTCCTCGAGTGGACACGTGTGGTGGGCGGGCGGCGGGGGATACCACGATCTCCACCCTTATTTTTCGGTTCCCTTATTTTTTTTGAAACAGCCACGATCTCCACTTTAGAGCTGCATTGAAAACACGCTCATGGCGGACCTCGATTCCACTACATGCAAGTGGCACGGAACTAATTTCTAGTGACGTTAGATCTACTCGAGGGGGGCCCTTGACTCATGGAATTTACTAGCGGTAGGGCCCAGTTGGAAGTGAGATTGAGAGCGCTGCGTAAAAATGGGATATGTCTGATTAAAATCAAGTGGCAATAAATTGTAGCGTCCCATCGACAACCATGCACTCGATGACCCCGTTGCCCTGTGCATGAGTTGTAGTAGCAGTAGTAGGATTTTTAGGCTTTATTAAACTTGACATGACCGCTCGACGACTTTTTCCATGGACGGCATCGTGTTCCTTCCTGTAGAATTCTCGTGGAGGGAGACGTCCGTGCTGTCTCACGTTGTACTGTGAAGGGCGCGACATGTGCAACGATCATCGTTGGATCGCACAGAATCAACGGTTGGTACGCACGATCCGCGTGACAACCGTGACAACCAATCAGGGAGTAGCAGACATGGTGAGCACATGTTTGGGCTTCTACGAAAGCTAGAGAGGGGGGGCAAAACTAAGTAGTACCACATAAAACCAAGGGCAAAACTGAGTAGTATAAAAATGGAAAGTGTCTTGTACAATGAAATGCATCATGCAATACATCAAATTATGCCAAGATATATCCACTAGAGTTCATTGGATGTGTGTTCTTCTCATAAACCATAGATGGATCCACCTATGTGATTGCATGTCTGTTCCTCTAGACAAACCACATAAGGATCTACCAGTGTCATTGGATGTGTGTTCTTCTCATGAACCACACGTGGATCCACCGGTGTCATTGCATGTCTATTCCTCTAAACAAACCACATAAGGATCCACCAGTGTCATTGCGTGTCTGTTCTTTTCATGAACCACACACAGTGTCATTGCATGTGTGTTCTTCTAAACAAACCACATAAGGATCCACCAGTGTCATTGCATGTCTGTTCTTTTCATGAACCACACCCAGTGTCATTGCATGTGTGTTCTTCTAAACAAACCACATAAGCCATTGCATGTCTGTTCTTTTCATGAACCACACTCGGTGTCATTGCATGTGTGTTCCTCTAGACAAACCACATAACGATCCACCGGTATCATTGCATGTCTATTCCTCTAAACAAACCACATAAGGATCCACTAGTGTCATTGGATGTGTGTTCTTCTCATGAACCACACATGGATCCACCGGTGTCATTGCATGTATATTCCTCTAAACAAACCACATAAGGATCCACCTAGTGTCATTAGATGTATGTTCTTCTCATGAACCACACGTGGATCCACCGTTGTCATTGCATGTTTGTTCCTCTAAACAAACCACATAAGGATCCACCAGTGTCATTGCATGTGTGTTCTTTTCATGAACCACACCTAGTGTCAATGCATGTGTTTTGTTCTAAACAAACCACATAAGGATCCACCAGTGCTACTACATGTCTGTTCTTTTCATGAACCACACATAAGGATCCACTAGTGTCATTGCATGTCTGTTCTTTTCATGAACCACACCTAGTGTCATTGCATGTGTGTTCTGTTCATGAACCACAGCTAGAGTCATGGCATGTCTGTTCTTTTCATGAACAATATCTAGTGTCATTGCATGTCTGTTCTTTTCATGAACCACACCCGGTGTCACTGCATGTCAGTTCTTTTCATGAACCACATAAGGATCCACTAGTGTCATTGGATGTGTGTTCTTCTCATGAACCACACATGGATCCACCGGTGTCATTGCATGTATATTCCTCTAAACAAACCACATAAGGATCCACCTAGTGTCATTAGATGTATGTTCTTCTCATGAACCACACGTGGATCCACCGTTGTCATTGCATGTTTGTTCCTCTAAACAAACCACATAAGGATCCACCAGTGTCATTGCATGTGTGTTCTTTTCATGAACCACACCTAGTGTCAATGCATGTGTTTTGTTCTGAACAAACCACATAAGGATCCACCAGTGCTACTACATGTCTGTTCTTTTCATGAACCACACATAAGGATCCACTAGTGTCATTGCATGTCTGTTCTTTTCATGAACCACACCTAGTGTCATTGCATGTGTGTTCTGTTCATGAACCACAGCTAGAGTCATGGCATGTCTGTTCTTTTCATGAACAATATCTAGTGTCATTGCATGTCTGTTCTTTTCATGAACCACACCCTGTGTCACTGCATGTCTGTTCTTTTCATGAACCACATAAGGATCTACCAGTGTCATTGGATGTGTGTTCTTCACATGAACCACACGTGGATCCACCGGTGTCATTGCATTTCTGTTCCTCTAAATAAACCACATAAGGATCCACCAGTGTCATTACATGTCTGTTCTTTTCATGAACCACACACAGTGTCATTTCATGTGTGTTCTTCTAAACAAACCACATAAGGATCCACCAGTGTCATTGCATGTCTGTTCTTTTCATGAACCACACCCAATGTTAGTGCATGTCTGTTCTTTTCATTACTACACCCAGTGTCAGTGCATGTATGTTCTTTTCATGAACCACACCTAGTGTCACTGCATGTTAGTTCTTTTCATGAACCACATAAGGATCTACCAGTGTCATTGGATGTGTGTTCTTCTCATGAACCACACATGGATCCACCGGTGTCATTGCATGTTTGTTCCTCTAAACAAACCACGTAAGGATCCACCAGTGTCATTGCATGTCTGTTCTTTTCTGAACCACACCAAGTGTGATTGCATGTGTGTTCTTCTAAACAAACCACATAAGGATCCACCAGTGTCATTGCATGTCTGCTCTTTTTATGAACCACACCCAGTGTCATTGTATGTCTGTTTATTTCATGAACCACACCCAGTGTCATTGCATGTCTTTTCTTTTCATGAACCACACCCAGTGTCACTGCATGTCAGTTCTTTTCATGAACCACATAAGGATCTACCAGTGTCATTGGATGTGTGTTCTTCTCATGAACCACATGTGGATCCACCGGTGTCATTGCATCTCTGTTCTTTTCATGAACCACACATAAGGATCCACCAGTGTCATTGCATATCTGTTCTTTTCATGAACCACACCCAGTGTCATTGCATGTGTGTTCTTTTCATGAACCACAGCTAGAGTCATTGCATGTCTGTTCTTTTCATGAACCACACCCAGTGTCATTTCATGTCTGTTCTTTTCATGAACCCCACCCGAAGTCACTGCATGTCAGTTCTATTCATGAACCACATAAGGATCTACCAGTGTCATTGGATGTGTGTTCTTCTCATGAACCACACGTGGATCCACCGGTGTCATTGCATGTCTATTCCTCTAAACAAACCACATAAGGATCCAACAGTGTCATTGCATGTTTGTTCTTTTCATGAACCACACATAAGGATCCAACAGTGTCATTGCATGTCTGTTCTTTTCATGAACCACACCAAGTATCAGTGCATGTCAGTTTTTTTCATGGAGCACATAAGGATCTACTAGTGTCATTGGATGTGTGTTCTTCTCATGAACCACATGTGGATCCACCAGTGTCATTGCATCTCTGTTCTTTTCATGAACCACACATAAGGATCCACCAGTGTCATTGCATATCTGTTCTTTTCATGAACCACACCCAGTGTCATTACATGTGTGTTCTTTTCATGAACCACAGCTAGAGTCATTGCATGTCTGTTCTTTTCATGAACCACACCCAGTGTCATTTCATGTCTGTTCTTTTCATGAACCACACCCGATGTCACTTCATGTCAGTTCTTTTCATGAACCACATACGGATCTAACAGTGTCATTGGATGTGTGTTCTTCTCATGAACCACACGTGGATCCACCGGTGTCATTGCATATCTGTTCCTCTAAACAAACCACAAAAGGATCCACCAGTGTCATTGCATATCTGTTCTTTTCATGAACCACACCCAGTGTCATTACATGTTTGTTCCTCTAAACAAACCACATAAGGATCCACCACTGTCATTGCATGTCTGTTCCTCTAAACAAACCACATAAGGATCCACCAGTGTCATTGCATGTTTGTTCTTTTCATGAACCATACCCATTGTCATTGCATGTTTGTCCTTTTCATGAACCACAGCTAGAGTCATTGCATGTCTGTTCTTTTCATGAACCACACCCAGTGTCATTTCATGTCTGTTCTTTTCATGAACCCCACCCGAAGTCACTGCATGTCAGTTCTATTCATGAACCACATAAGGATCTACCAGTGTCATTGGATGTGTGTTCTTCTCATGAACCACACGTGGATCCACCGGTGTCATTGCATGTCTATTCCTCTAAACAAACCACATAAGGATCCAACAGTGTCATTGCATGTTTGTTCTTTTCATGAACCACACATAAGGATCCAACAGTGTCATTGCATGTCTGTTCTTTTCATGAACCACACCAAGTATCAGTGCATGTCAGTTTTTTTCATGGAGCACATAAGGATCTACTAGTGTCATTGGATGTGTGTTCTTCTCATGAACCACATGTGGATCCACCGGTGTCATTGCATCTCTGTTCTTTTCATGAACCACACATAAGGATCCACCAGTGTCATTGCATATCTGTTCTTTTCATGAACCACACCCAGTGTCATTGCATGTGTGTTCTTTTCATGAACCACAGCTAGAGTCATTGCATGTCTGTTCTTTTCATGAACCACACCTAGTGTCATTTCATGTCTGTTCTTTTCATGAACCACAGCCGATGTCACTTCATGTCAGTTCTTTTCATGAACCACATACGGATCTAACAGTGTCATTGGATGTGTGTTCTTCTCATGAACCACACGTGGATCCACCGGTGTCATTGCATATCTATTCCTCTAAACAAACCACAAAAGGATCCACCAGTGTCATTGCATATCTGTTCTTTTCATGAACCACACCCAGTGTCATTACATGTTTGTTCCTCTAAACAAACCACATAAGGATCCACCAGTGTCATTGCATGTCTGTTCCTCTAAACAAACCACATAAGGATCCACTAGTGTCATTGCATGTTTGTTCTTTTCATGAACCATACCCATTGTCATTGCATGTTTGTCCTTTTCATGAACCACAGCTAGAGTCATTGCATGTCTGTTCTTTTCATGAACCACACCCAGTGTCATTTCATGTCTGTTCTTTTCATGAACCCCACCCGAAGTCACTGCATGTCAGTTCTATTCATGAACCACATAAGGATCTACCAGTGTCATTGGATGTGTGTTCTTCTCATGAACCACACGTGGATCCACCGGTGTCATTGCATGTCTATTCCTCTAAACAAACCACATAAGGATCCAACAGTGTCATTGCATGTTTGTTCTTTTCATGAACCACACATAAGGATCCAACAGTGTCATTGCATGTCTGTTCTTTTCATGAACCACACCAAGTATCAGTGCATGTCAGATTTTTTCATGGAGCACATAAGGATCTACTAGTGTCATTGGATGTGTTTTCTTCTCATGAACCACATGTGGATCCACCGGTGTCATTGCATCTCTGTTCTTTTCATGAACCACACATAAGGATCCACCAGTGTCATTGCATATCTGTTCTTTTCATGAACCACACCCAGTGTCATTGCATGTGTGTTCTTTTCATGAACCACAGCTAGAGTCATTGCATGTCTGTTCTTTTCATGAACCACACCCAGTGTCATTTCATGTCTGTTCTTTTCATGAACCACACCCGATGTCACTTCATGTCAGTTCTTTTCATGAACCACATACGGATCTAACAGTGTCATTGGATGTGTGTTCTTCTCATGAACCACACGTGGATCCACCGGTGTCATTGCATATCTGTTCCTCTAAACAAACCACAAAAGGATCCACCAGTGTCATTGCATGTCTGTTCTTTTCATGAACCACACCCAGTGTCATTACATGTTTGTTCCTCTAAACAAACCACATAAGGATCCACCAGTGTCATTGCATGTCTGTTCCTCTAAACAAACCACATAAGGATCCACCAGTGTCATTGCATGTCTGTTCATTTCATGAACCACACCAAGTGTCATTGCATGTGTGTTCTTTTCATGAACCATATCTAGAGTCATTGCATGTCTGTTCTTTTCATGAACCACACCCATTGTCATTGCATGTCTGTTCTTTTCATGAACCACACCTAGTGTCACTGCATGTCAGTTCTTTTAATGAACCACACCTAGTGTCACTACATGTTAGTTCTTTTCATGAACCACATAAGGATCTACCAGCGTCATTGGATGTGTGTTCTTCTCATGAACCACATGTGGATCCACCGGTGTCATTGCATGTCTATTCCTCTAAACAAACCACATAAGCATCCACCAGTGTCATTGCATGTCTGTTCTTTTCATGAACCACACCAATTGTCATTGCATGTGTGTTCTTTTCATGAACCACAGCTAGATTCATTGCATGTGTGTTCTTTTCATGAACCACACCCAGTGTCATTGCATGTATGTTCTTTTCATGAACCACACGCTCTATCACTGAATGTCAGTTCTTTTCATGAACCACATAAGGATCTACCATTGTCATTGGATGTGTGTTCTTCTCATTAACCACACTTGGATCCACCGATGTCATAGCATGTCTGTTTTTTTCATGAACCACACATAAGGATCCACCAGTGTCATTGCATGTTTGTTCTTTTCATGAACAACACCCACTGTCATTGCATGTGTGTTATTTTCATGAACCACAACTAGAGTCATTGCATGTTTGTTCTTTTCAAGAACCACACCCAGTGTCATTGCATGTCTGTTCTTTTTATGAACCACACCCGGTGTCACTGCATGTTTGTTCTTTTCATGAACCACACCCGGTGTCACTGGATGTCAGTTCTTTTCATGAACCACATAAGGATCTACTAGTGTCATTGGATGTGTGTTCTTCTCATGAACCACACGTGGATCCACCGGTGTCATTGCATGTCTGTTCCTCTAAACAAACCACATAAGGATCGACCAGTGTCATTGCATGTACGTTCTTTTCATGCACCACACCCAGTGTCATTGCATGTATGTTCTTTTCATGAACCACACGCGCTATCACTACATGTCAGTTCTTTTCATGAACCACATAAGGATCTACCATTGTCATTGGATGTGTGTTTTTCTCATTAACCACATGTGGATCCACCGATGTCATTGCATGTCTGTTTTTTTCATGAACCACACATAAGGATCCACCAGTGTCATTGCATGTTTATTCTTTTCATGAACAACACCCACTGTCATTGCATGTGTGTTATTTTCATGAACCACAACTAGAGTCATTGCATGTTTGTTCTTTTCAAGAACCACACCCAGTGTCATTGCATATCTGTTCTTTTTATGAACCACACCCGGTGTCACTGCATGTTTGTTCTTTTCATGAACCACACCCGGTGTCACTGCATGTCAGTTCTTTTCATGAACCACATAAGGATCTACCAGTGTCATTGGATGTGTGTTCTTCTCATGAACCACACGTGGATCCACCGGTGTCATTGCATGTCTGTTCCACTAAACAAACCACATAAGGATCCACTAGTGTCATTTCATGTCTGTTCTTTTCATGAACCACACCTAGTGTCATTGCATGTCTATTCCTCTAAACAAACCACATAAGGATCCACCAGTGTCATTGCATGTCTGTTCCTTTCATGAACCACGCATAAGGATCCACCAGTGTCATTGCATGTCTGTTCTTTTCATGAACCACACCTGGTGTCACTGCATCTAAGTTCTTGTCATCAACCACATAAGGATCTAGTAGTGTCATTGGATGTGTGTTCTTCTCATGAACCACACGTGGATCCACCGGTGTCATTGCATGTCTGTTCCTCTAAACAAACCACATAAGGATCGACCAGTGTCATTGCATGTACGTTCTTTTCATGCACCACACCCAGTGTCATTGCATGTGTGTTCTTTTCATGAACCATAGCTAGAGTCATTACATGTCTATTCTTTTCATGAACCACACCTAGTGTCATTGCATGTCTGTTCTTTTCATGAACCACAAATAAGGATCCACCAGTGTCATTGCATGTCTGTTCTTTTCATGAACCACACCGAGTGTCATTGCATGTGTGTTCTTTTCATGAACCACATCTAGAGTCATTGCATGTTTGTTCTTTTCATGAACCACACCCAGTGTTATTGCATGTCTGTGCTTTTCATGAACCACACCCGGTGTCACTGCATGTCAGTTCTTTTCATGAACCACATAAGGATCTACCAATGTCATTGGATGTGTGTTCTTCTCATGAACCACACGTGGATCCACCAGTGTCATTGCACGTTTGTTCCACTAAACAAACCACATAAGGATCCACCAGTGTCATTTCATGTCTGTTCTTTTCATGAACCACACCTAGTGTCATTGCATGTATGTTTTCTCTAAACAAACCACATAAGGATCCACTAGTATCATTGCATGTCTGTTCTTTTCATGAACCACACATAAGGATCCACCAGTGTCATTGCATGTCTGTTCTTTTCATGAACCACACCCAGTGTCACTGCATGTCAGTTCTTTTCATGAACCACATAAGGATCTACCAGTGTCATTGGATGTGTGTTCTTCTCATGAACCACACGTGGATCCACCGGTGTCATTGCATGTTTGTTCCTCTAAACAAACCAAATAAGGATCCACCAGTGTCATTGCATGTCTGTTCTTTACATGAACCACACCCAATGTCATTGCATGTGTGTTCTTTTCATGAACCACAGCTAGAGTCATTGCATGTCTGTTCTTTTCATGAACCACACCCAGTGTCATTGCATGTCTGTTCTTTTCATGAACCACACCCAGTGTCATTGCACGTGTGTTTTTCTAAAGAAACCACATAAGGATCCACCAGTGTCATTGCATGTCTGTTCTTTTCATGAACCACACTCATTGTCATTGCATATCTGTTCTTTTAATGAACCACACCTAGTGTCACTGCATGTCAGTTCTTTTCATGAACCACATAAGGATCTACCAGTTTTATTGGATGTGTGTTCTTCACATGAACCACATGTGGATCCACCGGTGTCATTGCATGTCTATTCCTCTAAACAAACCACAAAAGGATCCACTAGTGTCATTGCATGTCTGTTCTTTTCATGAACCACACCAAGTGTCATTGCATGTGTCTTCTTTTCATGAACCATAGCTAGATTCATTGCATGTGTGTTCTTTTCATGAACCACACCCAGTGTCATTGCATGTCTCTTCTTTTCATGAAGCACACGCACTGTCACTGCATGTCAGTTTTTTCATGAACCACATAAGGATCTACCAGTGTCATTGCATGTGTGTTCTTCTCATGAACCACATGTGGATCCACCTATGTCATTGCATGTCTGTTTTTTTCATGAACCACACATAAGGATCCACCAGTGTCATTGCATGTTTGCTCTTTTCATGAACAACACCCACTGTCATTGCATGTGTGTTATTTTCATGAACCACAGCTAGAGTCATTGCATGTTTGTTCTTTTCATGAACCACACCTAGTGTCATTGCATGTCTGTTCTTTTCATGAACCACACATGGTGTCACTGCATGTCAGTTCTTTTGATGAACCACATAAGGATCTACCAGTGTCATTGGATGTGTGTTCTTCTCATGAACCACACGTGGATCCACCGGTGTCATTGCATGTCTGTTCCACTAAACAAACCACATAAGGATCCACCAGTGTCATTTCATGTCTGTTCTTTTCATGAACCACACCCAGTTTCATTGCATGCCTGTTCCTCTAAACAAACCACATAAGGATCCACCAGTGTCATTGCATGTCTGTTCTTTTCACGAACCACGCATAAGGATCCACCAGTGTCATTGCATGTCTGTTCTTTTCATGAACCACACCTAGTGTCACTGCATGTCAGTTCTTTTCATCAACCACATAAGGATCTACCAGTGTCATTGGATGTGTGTTCTTCTCATGAACCACACGTGGATCCACCGGTGTCATTGCATGTTCGTTCCTCTAAACAAACCACATAAGGATCCACCAGTGTCATTGCATGTATGTTCTTTTTATGAACCACACCCAGTGTCATTGCACGTGTGTTCTTTTCATGAACCATATCTAGAGTCATTGCATGTCTATTCTTTTCATGAACCACACCTAGTGTCATTGCATGTCTATTATTTTCATGAACCACAAATAAGGATCCACCAGTGTCATTGCATGTCTGTTCTTTTGATGAACCACATCCAGTGTCATTACATGTGTGTTCCTTTCATGAAGCACATCTAGAGTCATTGCATGTTTGTTCTTTTCATGAACCACACCCAGTGTCATTGCATGTTTATTCTTTTCATGAACCACACCTGGTGTCACTGCATGTCAGTTCTTTTCATGAACCACATAAGGATCTACCAATGTCATTGGATGTGTGTTCTTCTCATGAACCACACATGGATCCACCGGTGTCATTGCACGTTTGTTCAACTAAACAAACCACGTAAGGATCCACCAGTGTCATTTCATGTCTCTTCTTTTCATGAACCACACCAAGTGTCATTGCATGTCTGTTCCTCTAAACAAACCACCTAAGGATCCACTAGTATCATTGCATGTCTGTTCTTTTCATGAACCACACATAAGGATCCACCAGTGTCATTGCATGTCTGTTCTTTTCATGAACCACACCCAGTGTCACTGCATGTCAGTTCTTTTCATGAACCACATAAGGATCTACCAGTGTCATTGGATGTGCGTTCTTCTCATGAACCACATGTGGATCCACCGGTGTAATTGCATGTTTGTTCCTCTAAACAAACCAAATAAGGATCCACCAGTGTCATTGCATGTCTGTTCTTTACATGAACCACACCCAGTGTCATTACAAGTGTGTTCTTTTCATGAACCACAGCTAGAGTCATTGCATCTCTGTTCTTTTCATGAACCACACCCAGTGTCATTGCATGTCTGTTCTTTTCACGAACCACACATAAGGATCCACCAGTGTCATTGCATGTCAGTTATTTTCATGAACCACACCCAGTGTCATTGCACGTGTGTTCTTCTAAACAAACCACATAAGGATCCACATGTGTCATTGCATGTATGTCCTTTTCATGAACCGCACCCAGTGTCATTGCATGTCTGTTCTTTTAATGAACCACACCTAGTGTCACTGCATGTCAGTTCTTTTCATAAACCACATAAGGATCTACTAGTGTCATTGGATGTGTGTTCTTCTCATGAACCACATGTAGATCCACCGGTGTCATTGCATGTCTATTCCTCTAAACAAACCACATAAGGATCCACCAGTGTCATTGCATTTCTGTTCTTTTCATGAACCACACCAAGTGTCATTGCATGTGTGTTCTTTTTATGAACCATAGCTAGATGCATTGCATGTGTGTTCTTTTCATGAACCACACTCAGTGTCATTGCATGTATGTTCTTTTCATGAACCACATGCACTGTCACTGCATGTCAGTTCTTTTCATGAACCACATAAGGATCTACCAGTGTCATTGGATGTGTGTTCTTCTCATGAACCACACGTGGATCCACCGATGTCATTGCATGTCTGTTTTTTTCATGAACCACACATAAGGATCCACCAGTGTCATTGCATGTTTGTTCTTTTCATGAACAACACCCACTATCATTGCATGTGTGTTATTTTCATGAACCACAGCTAGAGTCATTGCATGTTTGTTATTTTCATGAACCACACCTAGTGTCATTGCATGTCTGTTCTTTTCATGAACCACACCCGGTGGTTACTGCATGTCAGTTCTTTTCATGAACCACATAAGGATCTACCAGTGTCATTGGATGTGTGTTCTTCTCATGAACCACACGTGGATCCACCGGTGTCATTGCATGTCTGTTCCACTAAACAAACCACATAAGGATCCACCAGTGTCATTTCATGTATGTTCTTTTCATTAACCACACCCAGTGTCATTGCATGTCTGTTCCTCTAAACAAACCACATAAGGATCCACCGGTGTCATTGCATGTCTGTTCAATTCATGAACCACACATAAGGATCCACCAGTGTCATTGCATGTCTCTTCTTTTCATGAACCACACCTAGTGTCACTACATGTAAGTTCTTATCATCAACCACATAAGGATCTACCAGTGTCATTGGATGTGTGTTTTTCTCATGAACCACACGTGGATCCACCGGTGTCATTGCATGTCAGTTCCTCTGAACAAACCAAATAAGGATCCACCAGCGTCATTGTATGTATGTTCTTTTCATGAACCACACCTAGTGTCATTGCATGTGTTTTCTTTTCATGAACCATAGCTAGAGTCATTGCATGTCTATTCTTTCATGAACCACACCTAGTGTCATTGCATGTCTGTTCTTTTCATGAACCACAAATAAGGATCCACCAGTGTCATTGCATGCATGTTCCTCTAAACAAACCACATAAGGATCCACCAGTGTCATTGCATGCCTGTTCTTTTCATGAACCACACCTAGTGTCATTGCATGTATGTTCCTCTAAACAAACCACATAAGGATCCACCAGTGTCATTGCATGTCTGTTCTTTTCATGAACGACACCCAGTGTCGTTGCATGTCTGTTCCTCTAAACAAACCACATAAGGATCCACCAGTGTCATTGCATGTATGTTCTTTTCATGAACCACACATAAGGATCCGTCGGTGTCAGTGCATTTCTGTTCTTTTCATGAACCACACCCAGTGTCACTGCATGTCAGTTCTTTTCATGAACCACATAAGGATCTACCAGTGTCATTGGATGTCTGTTCTTCTGATGAACCAGATGTGGATCCACTGGTGTCATTGCATGTCTATTCCTCTAAACAAACCACATAAGGATCCACCGGTGTCATTGCATGTCTGTCCTTTTCTTGAACCACACCAAGTGTCATTGCATGTGTGTTCTTTTCATTAACCACAGCTAGATTCATTGCATGTATGTTCTTTTCATGAACCACACACACTGTCACTGCATGTCAGTTTTTTCATGAACCACATAAGGATCTACCAGTGTCATTGGATGTGTGTTCTTCTCATGAACCACACGTGGATCGACCGATGTCATTGCATGTCTGTTTTTTTCATGATCCACACATAAGGATCCACTAGTGTCATTGCATGTTTGTTCTTTTCATGAACAACACCCACTGTCATTGCATGTGTGTTATTTTCATGAACCACAGCTAGAGTCATTGCATGTTTGTTCTTTTCATGAACCACACCTAGTGTCATTGCAGGTCTGTTCTTTTCATGAACCACACCCAATGTCATTGCATGTCTATTCTTTTCATGAACCACACCCGGTGTCACTGCATGTTAGTTATTTTCATGAACCACATAAGGATCTACCAGTGTCATTGGATGTGTGTTCTTTTCTTAAACCACACGTGGATCCACCGGTGTCATTGCATGTATGTTCCACTAAACAAACCACATAAGGATCCATCAGTGTCATTTCATGTCTGTTCTTTTCATGAACCACACCCAGTGTCATTGCATGTGCGTTCTTTTCATGAACCATAGCTAGAGTCATTGCATGTCTATTCTTTTCATGAACCACACCTAGTGTCATTGCATGTCTGTTCTTTTCATGAACCACAAATAAGGATCCACCAGTGTCATTGCATGTCTGTTCTTTTCATGAACCACACCGAGTGTCATTGCATGTGTGTTCTTTTCATGAACCACATCTAGAGTCATTGCATGTTTGTTCTTTTCATGAACCACACCCAGTGTTATTGCATGTCTGTGCTTTTCATGAACCACACCCGGTGTCACTGCATGTCAGTTCTTTTCATGAACCACATAAGGATCTACCAATGTCATTGGATGTGTGTTCTTCTCATGAACCACACGTGGATCCACCAGTGTCATTGCACGTTTGTTCCACTAAACAAACCACATAAGGATCCACCAGTGTCATTTCATGTCTGTTCTTTTCATGAACCACACCTAGTGTCATTGCATGTATGTTTCTCTAAACAAACCACATAAGGATCCACTAGTATCATTGCATGTCTGTTCTTTTCATGAACCACACATAAGGATCCACCAGTGTCATTGCATGTCTGTTCTTTTCATGAACCACACCCAGTGTTACTGCATGTCAGTTCTTTTCATGAACCACATAAGGATCTACCAGTGTCATTGGATGTGTGTTCTTCTCATGAACCACACGTGGATCCACCGGTGTCATTGCATGTTTGTTCCTCTAAACAAACCAAATAAGGATCCACCAGTGTCATTGCATGTCTGTTCTTTACATGAACCACACCCAATGTCATTGCATGTGTGTTCTTTTCATGAACCACAGCTAGAGTCATTGCATGTCTGTTCTTTTCATGAACCACACCCAGTGTCATTGCATGTCTGTTCTTTTCATGAACCACACCCAGTGTCATTGCACGTGTGTTTTTCTAAAGAAACCACATAAGGATCCACCAGTGTCATTGCATGTCTGTTCTTTTCATGAACCACACTCATTGTCATTGCATATCTGTTCTTTTAATGAACCACACCTAGTGTCACTGCATGTCAGTTCTTTTCATGAACCACATAAGGATCTACCAGTTTTATTGGATGTGTGTTCTTCACATGAACCACATGTGGATCCACCGGTGTCATTGCATGTCTATTCCTCTAAACAAACCACAAAAGGATCCACTAGTGTCATTGCATGTCTGTTCTTTTCATGAACCACACCAAGTGTCATTGCATGTGTCTTCTTTTCATGAACCATAGCTAGATTCATTGCATGTGTGTTCTTTTCATGAACCACACCCAGTGTCATTGCATGTCTGTTCTTTTCATGAAGCACACGCACTGTCACTGCATGTCAGTTTTTTCATGAACCACATAAGGATCTACCAGTGTCATTGCATGTGTGTTCTTCTCATGAACCACATGTGGATCCACCTATGTCATTGCATGTCTGTTTTTTTCATGAACCACACATAAGGATCCACCAGTGTCATTGCATGTTTGCTCTTTTCATGAACAACACCCACTGTCATTGCATGTGTGTTATTTTCATGAACCACAGCTAGAGTCATTGCATGTTTGTTCTTTTCATGAACCACACCTAGTGTCATTGCATGTCTGTTCTTTTCATGAACCACACATGGTGTCACTGCATGTCAGTTCTTTTGATGAACCACATAAGGATCTACCAGTGTCATTGGATGTGTGTTCTTCTCATGAACCACACGTGGATCCACCGGTGTCATTGCATGTCTGTTCCACTAAACAAACCACATAAGGATCCACCAGTGTCATTTCATGTCTGTTCTTTTCATGAACCACACCCAGTTTCATTGCATGCCTGTTCCTCTAAACAAACCACATAAGGATCCACCAGTGTCATTGCATGTCTGTTCTTTTCACGAACCACGCATAAGGATCCACCAGTGTCATTGCATGTCTGTTCTTTTCATGAACCACACCTAGTGTCACTGCATGTCAGTTCTTTTCATCAACCACATAAGGATCTACCAGTGTCATTGGATGTGTGTTCTTCTCATGAACCACACGTGGATCCACCGGTGTCATTGCATGTTCGTTCCTCTAAACAAACCACATAAGGATCCACCAGTGTCATTGCATGTATGTTCTTTTTATGAACCACACCCAGTGTCATTGCACGTGTGTTCTTTTCATGAACCATATCTAGAGTCATTGCATGTCTATTCTTTTCATGAACCACACCTAGTGTCATTGCATGTCTATTATTTTCATGAACCACAAATAAGGATCCACCAGTGTCATTGCATGTCTGTTCTTTTGATGAACCACATCCAGTGTCATTACATGTGTGTTCCTTTCATGAAGCACATCTAGAGTCATTGCATGTTTGTTCTTTTCATGAACCACACCCAGTGTCATTGCATGTCTATTCTTTTCATGAACCACACCTGGTGTCACTGCATGTCAGTTCTTTTCATGAACCACATAAGGATCTACCAATGTCATTGGATGTGTGTTCTTCTCATGAACCACACATGGATCCACCGGTGTCATTGCACGTTTGTTCAACTAAACAAACCACATAAGGATCCACCAGTGTCATTTCATGTCTCTTCTTTTCATGAACCACACCAAGTGTCATTGCATGTCTGTTCCTCTAAACAAACCACCTAAGGATCCACTAGTATCATTGCATGTCTGTTCTTTTCATGAACCACACATAAGGATCCACCAGTGTCATTGCATGTCTGTTCTTTTCATGAACCACACCCAGTGTCACTGCATGTCAGTTCTTTTCATGAACCACATAAGGATCTACTAGTGTCATTGGATGTGCGTTCTTCTCATGAACCACATGTGGATCCACCGGTGTAATTGCATGTTTGTTCCTCTAAACAAACCAAATAAGGATCCACCAGTGTCATTGCATGTCTGTTCTTTACATGAACCACACCCAGTGTCATTACAAGTGTGTTCTTTTCATGAACCACAGCTAGAGTCATTGCATCTCTGTTCTTTTCATGAACCACACCCAGTGTCATTGCATGTTTGTTCTTTTCACGAACCACACATAAGGATCCACCAGTGTCATTGCATGTCAGTTATTTTCATGAACCACACCCAGTGTCATTGCACGTGTGTTCTTCTAAACAAACCACATAAGGATCCACATGTGTCATTGCATGTATGTCCTTTTCATGAACCGCACCCAGTGTCATTGCATGTCTGTTCTTTTAATGAACCACACCTAGTGTCACTGCATGTCAGTTCTTTTCATGAACCACATAAGGATCTACTAGTGTCATTGGATGTGTGTTCTTCTCATGAACCACATGTAGATCCACCGGTGTCATTGCATGTCTATTCCTCTAAAAAAACCACATAAGGATCCACCAGTGTCATTGCATTTCTGTTCTTTTCATGAACCACACCAAGTGTCATTGCATGTGTGTTCTTTTTATGAACCATAGCTAGATGCATTGCATGTGTGTTCTTTTCATGAACCACACCCAGTGTCATTGCATGTATGTTCTTTTCATGAACCACATGCACTGTCACTGCATGTCAGTTCTTTTCATGAACCACATAAGGATCTACCAGTGTCATTGGATGTGTGTTCTTCTCATGAACCACACGTGGATCCACCGATGTCATTGCATGTCTGTTTTTTTCATGAACCACACATAAGGATCCACCAGTGTCATTGCATGTTTGTTCTTTTCATGAACAACACCCACTATCATTGCATGTGTGTTATTTTCATGAACCACAGCTAGAGTCATTGCATGTTTGTTATTTTCATGAACCACACCTAGTGTCATTGCATGTCTGTTCTTTTCATGAACCACACCCGGTGGTTACTGCATGTCAGTTCTTTTCATGAACCACATAAGGATCTACCAGTGTCATTGGATGTGTGTTCTTCTCATGAACCACACGTGGATCCACCGGTGTCATTGCATGTCTGTTCCACTAAACAAACCACATAAGGATCCACCAGTGTCATTTCATGTATGTTCTTTTCATTAACCACACCCAGTGGCATTGCATGTCTGTTCCTCTAAACAAACCACATAAGGATCCACCGGTGTCATTGCATGTCTGTTCAATTCATGAACCACACATAAGGATCCACCAGTGTCATTGCATGTCTCTTATTTTCATGAACCACACCTAGTGTCACTACATGTAAGTTCTTATCATCAACCACATAAGGATCTACCAGTGTCATTGGATGTGTGTTTTTCTCATGAACCACACGTGGATCCACCGGTGTCATTGCATGTCAGTTCCTCTGAACAAACCAAATAAGGATCCACCAGCGTCATTGTATGTATGTTCTTTTCATGAACCACACCTAGTGTCATTGCATGTGTGTTCTTTTCATGAACCATAGCTAGAGTCATTGCATGTCTATTCTTTCATGAACCACACCTAGTGTCATTGCATGTCTGTTCTTTTCATGAACCACAAATAAGGATCCACCAGTGTCATTGCATGCATGTTCCTCTAAACAAACCACATAAGGATCCACCAGTGTCATTGCATGCCTGTTCTTTTCATGAACCACACCTAGTGTCATTGCATGTTTGTTCCTCTAAACAAACCACATAAGGATCCACCAGTGTCATTGCATGTCTGTTCTTTTCATGAACGACACCCAGTGTCGTTGCATGTCTGTTCCTCTAAACAAACCACATAAGGATCCACCAGTGTCATTGCATGTATGTTCTTTTCATGAACCACACATAAGGATCCCTCGGTGTCAGTGCATTTCTGTTCTTTTCATGAACCACACCCAGTGTCACTGCATGTCAGTTCTTTTCATGAACCACATAAGGATCTACCAGTGTCATTGGATGTCTGTTCTTCTCATGAACCAGATGTGGATCCACTGGTGTCATTGCATGTCTATTCCTCTAAACAAACCACATAAGGATCCACCGGTGTCATTGCATGTCTGTCCTTTTCTTGAACCACACCAAGTGTCATTGCATGTGTGTTCTTTTCATTAACCACAGCTAGATTCATTGCATGTATGTTCTTTTCATGAACCACACGAACTGTCACTGCATGTCAGTTTTTTCATGAACCACATAAGGATCTACCATTGTCATTGGATGTGTGTTCTTCTCATGAACCACACGTGGATCGACCGATGTCATTGCATGTCTGTTTTTTTCATGATCCACACATAAGGATCCACTAGTGTCATTGCATGTTTGTTCTTTTCATGAACAACACCCACTGTCATTGCATGTGTGTTATTTTCATGAACCACAGCTAGAGTCATTGCATGTTTGTTCTTTTCATGAACCACACCTAGTGTCATTGCAGGTCTGTTCTTTTCATGAACCACACCCAATGTCATTGCATGTCTGTTCTTTTCATGAACCACACCCGGTGTCACTGCATGTTAGTTATTTTCATGAACCACATAATGATCTACCAGTGTCATTGGATGTGTGTTCTTCTCTTAAACCACACGTGGATCCACCGGTGTCATTGCATGTATGTTCCACTAAACAAACCACATAAGGATCCATCAGTGTCATTTCATGTCTGTTCTTTTCATGAACCACACCCAGTGTCATTGCATGTCTGTTCCTCTAAACAAACCACATAAGGATCCACCAGTGTCATTGCATGTCTGTTCTTTTCATGAACCACACAAAAGGATCCACCAGTGTCATTTCATGTCTATTCTTTTCATGAACCACACCTAGTGTCACTGCATGTAAGTTCTTTTCATCATCCACATAAGGATCTACCAGTGTCATTGGATGTGTGTTCTTCTCATGAACCACACGTGGATCCACCGGTGTCATTGCATGTCTGTTCCTCTAAACAAACCACATAAGGATCCACCAGTGTCATTGCATGTATGTTCTTTTCATGAACCACACCCAGTGTCATTGCATGTGTGTTCTTTTCATGAACCATAGATAGAGTCATTGCATGTCTATTCTTTTCATGAACCACACCTAGTGTCATTGCATGTCTGTTCTTTTCGTGAACCACAAATAAGGATCCACCAGTGTCATTGCATGTCTGTTCTTTTCACGAACCACACCCAGTGTCACTGCATGTGTGTTCTTTTCATGAACCACAGCTAGAGTCATTGCATGTTTGTTCTTTTCATGAACCACACCTAGTGTCATTGCATGTCTGTTCTTTTCATGAACCACACCCTGTGTCACTGAATGTCAGTTCTTTTCAAGAACCACATAAGGATCTACCATTGTCATTGGATGTGTGTTCTTCTCATGAACCACACGTGGATCCACCGGTGTCATTGCACGTTTGTTCCACTAAACAAACCACATAAGGATCCACCAGTCTCATTTCATGTCTGTTCTTTTCATGAACCACACCCAGTGTCATTGCATGTCTGTTCCTCTAAACAAACCACATAAGGATCCACTAGTATCATTGCATGTCTGTTCTTTTCATGAACCAAACATAAGGATCCACCAGTGTCATTGCATGTCTGTTCTTTTCATGAACCACACCCAGTGTTACTGCATGTCAGTTCTTTTCATGAACCACATAAGGATCTACTAGTGTCATTGGATGTGCGTTCTTCTCATGAACCACACGTGGATCCACCGGTGTCATTGCATGTTTGTTCCTCTAAAAAACCAAATAAGGATCCACCAGTGTCATTGCATGTCTGTTCTTTACATGAACCACACCCAGTGTCATTTCATGTGTGTTCTTTTCATGAACCACAGCTAGAGTCATTGCATGTCTGTTCTTTTCATAAACCACACCCAGTGTCATTGCATGTCTGTTCTTTTCATGAACCACACATAAGGATCCACCAGTGTCATTGCATGTCTATTCTTTTCATGAACCACACCTAGTGTCATTGCACGTGTGTTCTTTTCATGAACCACAGCTATAGTCATTGCATGTTTGTTCTTTTCATGAACCACACCCAGTGTCATTGCATGTCTGTTCTTTTCATGAACCACACCCGGTGTCACTGCATGTCAGTTCTTTTCATGAACCACATAAGGATCTATCAGTGTCATTGGATGTGTGTTCTTCTCACGAACCACACGTGGATCCACCGGTGTCATTGCATGTATGTTCCACTAAACAAACCACATAAGGATCCACCAGTGTCATTTCATGTCTGTTCTTTTCATGAACCACACATAGTGTCATTGCATGTCTGTTCCTCTAAACAAACCACATAAGGATCCACCAGTGTCATTGCATGTCTGTTCTTTTCATTAACCACACAAAAGGATCCACCAGTGTCATTTCATGTCTATTCTTTTCATGAACCACACCTAGTGTCACTGCATGTAAGTTCTTTTCATCAACCACATAAGGATCTACCAGTGTCATTGGATGTGTGTTCTTCTCATGAACCACACATGGATCCACCGGTGTCATTGCATGAATGTTCCTCTAAACAACCCACATAAGGATCCACCAGTGTCATTGCATGTATGTTCTTTTCATGAACCACACCTAGTGTCATTGCATGTGTGTTCTTTTCATGAACCTTTGCTAGAGTCATTGCATGTCTATTCTTTTCATGAACCACACCTAGTGTCATTGCATGTCTGTTCTTTTCATGAACCACAAATAAGGATCCACCAGTATCATTGCATGTCTGTTCTTTTCACGAACCACACCCAGTGTCATTGCATGTGTGTTCTTTTCATGAACCACAGCTAGAGTCATTGCATGTTTGTTCTTTTCATGAACCACACCTAGTGTCATTGCATGTCTGTTCTTTTCATGAACCACACCCCGTGTCACTGCATGTCAGTTCTTTTCAAGAACCAAATAAGGATCTACCAATGTCATTGAATGTGTGTTCTTCTCATGAACCACACGTGGATCCACCGGGTTCATTGCACGTTTATTCCACTAAACAAACCACATAAGGATCCACCAGTGTCATTTCATGTCTGTTCTTTTCATGAACCACACCCAGTGTCATTGCATGTCTGTTCCTCTAAACAAACCACATAAGGATCCACTAGTATTATTGCATGTCTGTTCTTTTCAAGAACCAAACATAAGGATCCACCAGTGTCATTGCATGTCTGTTCTTTTCATGAACCACACCCAGTGTTACTGCATGTCAGTTCTTTTCATGAACCACATAAGGATCTACCAGTGTCATTGGATGTGCGTTCTTCTCATGAACCACACATGGATCCATCGGTGTCATTGCATGTTTGTTCCTCTAAACAAACCAAATAAGGATCCACCAGTGTCATTGCATGTCTGTTCTTTACATGAACCACACCCAGTGTCATTGCATGTGTGTTCTTTTCATGAACCACAGCTAGAGTCATTGCATGTCATTTCTTTTCATAAACCACACTCAGTGTCATTGCATGTCTGTTCTTTTCATGAACCACACATAAGGATCCACCAGTGTCATTGCATGTCTATTCTTTTCATGAACCACAGCTAGAGTCATTGCATGTTTGTTCTTTTCATGAACCACACCTAGTGTCATTGCAGGTCTGTTCTTTTCATGAACCACACCCAATGTCATTGCATGTCTGTTCTTTTCATGAACCACACCCGGTGTCACTGCATGTTAGTTCTTTTCATGAACCACATAAGGATCTACCAGTGTCATTGGATGTGTGTTCTTCTCTTAAACCACACGTGGATCCACCGGTGTCATTGCATGTATGTTCCACTAAACAAACCACATAAGGATCCATCAGTGTCATTTCATGTCTTTTATTTTCATGAACCACACCCAGTGTCATTGCATGTTTGTTCCTCTAAACAAACCACATAAGGATCCACCAGTGTCATTGCATGTCTGTTCTTTTCATGAACCACACAAAAGGATCCACCAGTGTCATTTCATGTCTATTCTTTTCATGAACCACACCTAGTGTCACTGCATGTAAGTTCTTTTCATCATCCACATAAGGATCTACCAGTGTCATTGGATGTGTGTTCTTCTCATGAACCACACGTGGATCCACCGGTGTCATTGCATGTCTGTTCCTCTAAACAAACCACATAAGGATCCACCAGTGTCATTGCATGTATGTTCTTTTCATGAACCACACCCAGTGTCATTGCATGTGTGTTCTTTTCATGAACCATAGCTAGAGTCATTGCATGTCTATTCTTTTCATGAACCACACCTAGTGTCATTGTGTAACACCCTCAGAATCGACCCTATGCAAGTTTTAGCGAAACCCGCCAAACCCACATAGAAACGATTCAAAGGTGCCCACCAGGCACTTTCGTGCGGGTGGAAAACGAAGTAATAACATTACACAACAGTCCTCGATGGGACCCACAGAACAGATATATTTACAACACGACTCCATGAGTCAAGATTACAGGTATAATATACAAAGATCCAAATCACCTTGAAAATGATAGAGCGTCCGACTACGGACAAGATGCAAATGGGGCTAAGAGCCCTGAAGAATAACCAATGGCGTCCATAACCCTGCCCAGGCCAAGCCGGAAGGGTAACCCTGCTAACGACGTCGATCTCAAAACCTGCTTAAACAAAAGGGGTGCCGACAGAGGGCAAAGGAAAAAGAGGAGCGTCAGTACTGAGGCCAGTACACGGCGAGGCTAGAATTCGGCGGTCCTCGCCTACATAGGTATGGTGGACTGAGCGGCAGCGGCAGCATGCACTAAACTACCTATAGAGACTCGAAACAACTGGCGGTTATCAGAGAGGGATAAGAAAGACCTATTCGGAACCAAACTGATACTAACACCAAACAAACCCATCCTGGTATTCCCCCTCGATACCAACCGAGAGAGTCAACCGAGGAACTCACACAGTTGGCAGTTTTATTTACTCAGTTATCGTTGCGGCAATTACTAGTCAAGTATAGATAATCATCCTGATAAAATAAGCAGTGGGCCGTTTTAGTTAACCATTCCGTTGTAGTTGCAACACTTACTAGTCAGATACAAATAGCATGAGATTACCCAAAACCCAGCAGTTGTTGGTACTTTTATTTAGCCATTCCATTGTAGTGAAGCTGATTACTAGTCATATCGGGTACAAGTCAATTTATAACAGTAAACTTTAGTTATAGTTGTCTATGATCGAGACCTGTGCTCCAAGTCGTCCATAACCGCGGACACGGCTTCTCGAAAAGATTTAACCCTGCAGGGGTGCTCCAAAGTATCCACACGCACTTCGACCCTTTTTGCCAGATCAATTAACATACACCCATCGGTATGTCGGCGGGGCCTAAGTCATGACGTTTCCCAGACCCAAAGCAAGCACGGGGGGCCACCCCACTAAGTACACCCGCAACGAAGTCGGCCGGTCTCTGAGACGGACTCAGGGTTTGCGCCAGTGGCTGTAAACGACAGCGAATCCCAAAACTGGGACTGTCGATACCGCGAAAACACTCCGCTTCCTAAACAGTACAGTGTGCTATCCATCGCACAATTTAAATAAAGCAGTAAAGCATGGCATAGGTACAGGATAGTAAATAAAACCTCAAACTAGTTGTGGCCCCCAGTACAATACTTTGAAATCAGGTACTAATCAATGGGGGGCCCATATCTCCCCACCTGTGGTTAGCGCGCTCGATCTCGGAACAGGTGTCAAGAACTCGGGGTCCTACGGGACACAAGTGGGCGGTCGGAAACCAGATATTATCTATCACCCACCGGTGCCTCTGCTTACCTACTTCAATTTTAGTTGTTAAACAGTAATTAAAGTGAACAATAAGTAAAGCCATGATCATCTCCAACAATTAACTTGCGGCAATACTCCAACAACTGTGGTACTTGACGACACGCAACAGCACTTGAGCGAGCGACTACGACACGCAAGTCCAACTATCTACCAATCAACAGTTAATAGGATGTGTCCAAGGCAATATAAGGCTGCAGGGGATATCACGGGTACGGAAACTAGAGCATCGCAACACAGATAGCAACAGATCAACAAGAGGAAATAAAGACTATAAAAGTAAGATAGGTAGAAAGGGGGAGATGCTCGCCTGAAAAGCATTGCCGAAGGTTCAACCGAAGATCGGGGCGAAGCTCACATCAACTCAACGGTCCAATCCGCGAAGAAGCAAAACACTAGAATAAACACCGGACGCAATATTTATTACTACGGCAAAAGATCGGGCATGATGCATGTATGATGTATGACATGGCAAAGGTGCGATGCAATTAGGTCATATTAAGCGGAACCGGGGTCCCGACAATTAATTAAACGGTTCAAGTTATTTAACTACCCCTCAATTTAAATGTTGTATTATCAAAACAAAAGATAGCACCGGTTCGCTACACAAATTTAAATGAGGCCAATATGAGACTAGATTTGCCCGCATATGGGCCCCATATTTAATTATGAGGTGAATCGGCATAAGGCCCCCAAACCACATGAATATGCATGCAAGTATGACAATTTAATATGCATCAATTTGTTATTACATTTATAAAATAGGGCTCGAGAAAAGGGGTCACACAATTGGGGGGGCTCGACGATCTTGGGGTTCCGGGGTTCGGGGTTCGGCCTCGGGGTTCGGATCTGGGGTTCGGTGTCGGGGGCGCATCGGGCTCGCCCTGGTCGGTGTCGATCTTGACGTTGCGACGATTTTGTCGGGGCCGCGTATCGGGTCGGTCTTGGCGTCCGGGAAGAAGTGCTCGGCGTTCGGCAAACTTCGAAGTAGACCTTGGAGTTCCGCGATGATCTTGTCGATTCCCTGTCGAAGGCCTTGGCGCTTCGGATCGGTCTTCGTTTCGGGGCCTCAGGGTCTTGGGTTCGCGTCCGTGTGGCGAACTTGTCGTTCCGTGTAGGCGTCCTCAGTGTCGGGGAAGATCTTGGGGTTCTAACTTGTTCGTCGTTGACGGACTTGGTTCGTCGTCGGGTCTCGGCGGGATCAGTCTTCGGGGTACATGCGGAGATCTTGGTGTTCCGGGTCATGGCGTCTTCGGATCCGACTCCGGGACGGAGAACTTGGTGTGCCGAGGGAATCTTCGGTCATCGTCTCCAACTGATGGCGGTATTCTTGGTTTGGTACCGGGGTTTTTCGGAGTTCTTGGCGCGGCACCGGGTACGGAATAGATCTTCGGGTTCGGGGGTCTCGGCGTCCGTAGATCTTGGTGTCCAAGGCGCGGCATCCAAACAGCGGTTTCTTGTGCAACAGCGCTTGTGGCCAAACACTGCATCCCCACAGGCAGTCAACGCAAACAGGGAACGGCTCCAGGGGCGAGCCCAACGGAGGACAGCGCGAGGCGGAGGCACAGGACATGGCCGCAGCGGCAGCATGGTCGCGTGGGGCCGAGCTCGGGCAGAGCCAGCTCGAGCAGAGGGCGTGGCGGGGCTGCACGCGGGATTGGCCCGAGGAGGCGGCTGCCGGGAGGGCGATGGTGGTGACGGAGGAGGGGCTGCGGCCGCGGGCGCCGTCGGGAGGTGGAGGCGAGGCCGGCCAGGTGCGGTGCCAAAGCACGAGGTCGGCGGCGCCCTGGACCGCGACACGGCGGCGGCCGGAGGACGCGCCGGAGGTGATGGCCGGGCGGGGCGAGCGCGGGCGGAGGGGCGAGGTCGGGGCGGCGGTGCACGGTCGGAGAAGAGGAGGCGGGGTGACGTCGGCGGCGCACGGGAGGACGAGGCGGCTCCGGCGGGGCTGCTCGCGGGCCCGGCGACGGAGCTGCAAGCGGAGAGGCGGCGTCGGGTGGGCGGCCAGGCGCGGTCGAGGCGGGGGGAAACGGAGGCGGAGGAGGTCTCGAGAGCGCCGGGGTGGAGGCCGCGGTCGGCGCAGGCTCGCCGGAGAGGTGCGAGCTTTGGCGGCCGGAGAAGAGGGCCAGGGCGGCGCGGGAGAAGGCGACTGGCGGGGGACGCGGGGCCAGGGGGTGGGTCCGAGCGTGGGGACAGGGGAGTGGGGGGTGTCGGTGTGTGGGGTGAGTGGGCTGAGTGGGTGGCGTGTGTGGGGTGGAGCCGGCGGGTGAGATGGGTGGAGGGAGAGGGAGTTGGAGGGGTGAGGTGGCGTTGCTTGATAGGGTGGGGGGAATGGCCAGGGGTGATGTGGCGGCCTGGGATAGGTGGGGGTGATGTGGCTGGTTGGGTGGGTAGAATAGGACTGGTAGTTTTAGGATTTTGGGTGGACCGATTTTGTACTGGGGGTGGTCGACTGGGTCGAATCGGCCCGTTCGACTGCCCCCCTAAAAATAATTAAATGTTTTATTTATTCCAAACAGACTTTTGCAAACCGATAGCAAAGAAAACAAAATAATCCGGTGTCCCGGGTTTGAATTTGAAAACAAGACGGGGCGTTTTAGAAAACAAAAACAGGCTTTGCGAAAAATAGTTTTAGACAAACAATGCATGATGATGACGATGTAATGCACAAATTCAACGCGATTTTCTAGTAGTGGTTTTGCGGAATGCCACACATTGCATGTCTGTTCTTTTCATGAACCACAAATAAGGATCCACCAGTGTCATTTCATGTCTATTCTTTTCATGAACCACACCTAGTGTCACTGCATGTAAGTTCTTTTCATCATCCACATAAGGATCTACCAGTGTCATTGGATGTGTGTTCTTCTCATGAACCACACGTGGATCCACCGGTGTCATTGCATGTCTGTTCCTCTAAACAAACCACATAAGGATCCACCAGTGTCATTGCATGTATGTTCTTTTCATGAACCACACCCAGTGTCATTGCATGTGTGTTCTTTTCATGAACCATAGCTAGAGTCATTGCATGTCTATTCTTTTCATGAACCACACCTAGTGTCATTGTGTAACACCCTTAGAATCGACCCTATGCAAGTTTTAGCGAAACCCGCCAAACCCACATAGAAACGATTCAAAGGTGCCCACCAGGCACTTTCGTGCGGGTGGAAAATGAAGTAATAACATTACACAACAGTCCTCGATGGGACCCACAGAACAGATATATTTACAACACGACTCCATGAGTCAAGATTACAGGTATAATATACAAAGATCCAAATCACCTTGAAAATGATAGAGCGTCCGACTACGGACAAGATGCAAATGGGGCTAAGAGCCCTGAAGAATAACCAATGGCGTCCATAACCCTGCCCAGGCCAAGCCGGAAGGGTAACCCTGCTAACGACGTCGATCTCAAAACCTGCTTAAACAAAAGGGGTGCCGACAGAGGGCAAAGGAAAAAGAGGAGCGTCAGTACTGAGGCCAGTACACGGCGAGGCTAGAATTCGGCGGTCCTCGCCTACATAGGTATGGTGGACTGAGCGGCAGCGGCAGCATGCACTAAACTACCTATAGAGACTCGAAACAACTGGCGGTTATCAGAGAGGGATAAGAAAGACCTATTCGGAACCAAACTGATACTAACACCAAACAAACCCATCCTGGTATTCCCCCTCGATACCAACCGAGAGAGTCAACCGAGGAACTCACACAGTTGGCAGTTTTATTTACTCAGTTATCGTTGCGCTAATTACTAGTCAAGTATAGATAATCATCCTGATAAAATAAGCAGTGGGCCGTTTTAGTTAACCATTCCGTTGTAGTTGCAACACTTACTAGTCAGATACAAATAGCATGAGATTACCCAAAACCCAGCAGTTGTTGGTACTTTTATTTAGCCATTCCATTGTAGTGAAGCTGATTACTAGTCATATCGGGTACAAGTCAATTTATAACAGTAAACTTTAGTTATAGTTGTCTATGATCGAGACCTGTGCTCCAAGTCGTCCATAACCGCGGACACGGCTTCTCGAAAAGATTTAACCCTGCAGGGGTGCTCCAAAGTATCCACACGCACTTCGACCCTTTTTGCCAGATCAATTAACATACACCCATCGGTATGTCGGCGGGGCCTAAGTCATGACGTTTCCCAGACCCAAAGCAAGCACGGGGGGCCACCCCACTAAGTACACCCGCAACGAAGTCGGCCGGTCTCCGAGACGGACTCAGGGTTTGCGCCAGTGGCTGTAAACGACAGCGAATCCCAAAACTGGGACTGTCGATACCGCGAAAACACTCCGCTTCCTAAACAGTACAGTGTGCTATCCATCGCACAATTTAAATAAAGCAGTAAAGCATGGCATAGGTACAGGATAGTAAATAAAACCTCAAACTAGTTGTGGCCCCCAGTACAATACTTTGAAATCAGGTACTACTCAATGGGGGGCCCATATCTCCCCACCTGTGGTTAGCGCGCTCGATCTCGGAACAGGTGTCAAGAACTCGGGGTCCTACGGGACACAAGTGGGCGGTCGGAAACCAGATATTATCTATCACCCACCGGTGCCTCTGCTTACCTACTTCAATTTTAGTTGTTAAACAGTATTTAAAGTGAACAATAAGTAAAGCCATGATCATCTCCAACAATTAACTTGCGGCAATACTCGAACAACTGTGGTACTTGACGACACGCAACAGCACTTGAGCGAGCGACTATGACACGCAAGTCCAACTATCTACCAATCAACAGTTAATAGGATGTGTCCAAGGCAATATAAGGCTGCAGGGGATATCACGGGTACGGAAACTAGAGCATCGCAACACAGATAGCAACAGATCAACAAGAGGAAATAAAGACTATAAAAGTAAGATAGGTAGAAAGGGGGAGATGCTCGCCTGAAAAGCATTGCCGAAGGTTCAACCGAAGATCGGGGCGAAGCTCACATCAACTCAACGGTCCAATCCGCGAAGAAGCAAAACACTAGAATAAACACCGGACGCAATATTTATTACTACGGCAAAAGATCGGGCATGATGCATGTATGATGTATGACATGGCAAAGGTGCGATGCAATTAGGTCATATTAAGCGGAACCGGGGTCCCGACAATTAATTAAACGGTTCAAGTTATTTAACTACCCCTCAATTTAAATGTTGTATTATCAAAACAAAAGATAGCACCGGTTCGCTACACAAATTTAAATGAGGCCAATATGAGACTAGATTTGCCCGCATATGGGCCCCATATTTAATTATGAGGTGAATCGGCATAAGGCCCCCAAACCACATGAATATGCATGCAAGTATGACAATTTAATATGCATCAATTTGTTATTACATTTATAAAATAGGGCTCGAGAAAAGGGGTCACACAATTGGGGGGGCTCGACGATCTTGGGGTTCCGGGGTTCGGGGTTCGGCCTCGGGGTTCAGATCTGGGGTTCGGTGTCGGGGGCGCATCGGGCTCGCCCTGGTCGGTGTCGATCTTGACGTTGCGACGATTTTGTCGGGGCCGCGTATCGGGTCGGTCTTGGCGTCCGGGAAGAAGTGCTCGGCGTTCGGCAAACTTCAAAGTAGACCTTGGAGTTCCGCGATGATCTTGTCGATTCCCTGTCGAAGGCCTTGGCGCTTCGGATCGGTCTTCGGTTCGGGGCCTCAGGGTCTTGGGTTCGCGTCCGTGTGGCGAACTTGTCGTTCCGTGTAGGCGTCCTCAGTGTCGGGGAAGATCTTGGGGTTCTAACTTGTTCGTCGTTGACGGACTTGGTTCGTCGTCGGGTCTCGGCGGGATCAGTCTTCGGGGTACATGCGGAGATCTTGGTGTTCCGGGTCATGGCGTCTTCGGATCCGACTCCGGGACGGAGAACTTGGTGTGCCGAGGGAATCTTCGGTCATCGTCTCCAACTGATGGCGGTATTCTTGGTTTGGTACCGGGGTTTTTCGGAGTTCTTGGCGCGGCACCGGGTACGAAATAGATCTTCGGGTTCGGGGGTCTCGGCGTCCGTAGATCTTGGTGTCCAAGGCGCGGCATCCAAACAGCGGGTTCTTGTGCAACAGCGCTTGTGGCCAAACACTGCATCCCCACAGGCAGTCAACGAAAACAGGGAACGGCCCCAGGGGCGAGCCCAACGGAGGACAGCGCGAGGCGGAGGCACAGGGCATGGCCGCAGCGGCAGCATGGTCGCGTGGGGCCGAGCTCGGGCAGAGCCAGCTCGAGCAGAGGGCGTGGCGGGGCTGCACGCGGGATTGGCCCGAGGAGGCGGCTGCCGGGAGGGCGGTGGTGGTGACGGAGGAGGGGCTGCGGCCGCGGGCGCCGTCGGGAGGTGGAGGCGAGGCCGGCCAGGTGCGGTGCCAAAGCACGAGGTCGGCGGCGCCCTGGACCACGACGCGGCGGCGGCCGGAGGACGCGCCGGAGGTGATGGCCGGGCGGGGCGAGCGCGGGCGGAGGGGCGAGGTCGGGGCGGCGGTGCACGGTCGGAGAAGAGGAGGCGGGGTGACGTCGGCGGCGCACGGGAGGACGAGGCGGCTCCGGCGGGGCTGCTCGCGGGCCCGGCGACGGAGCTGCAAGCGGCGAGGCGGCGTCGGGTGGGCGGCCAGGCGCGGTCGAGGCGGGGGGAAACGGAGGCGGAGGAGGTCTTGAGAGCGCCGGGGTGGAGGCCGTGGTCGGCGCAGGCTCGCCGGAGAGGTGCGAGCTTCGGCGGCCGGAGAAGAGGGCCAGGGCGGCGCGGGATAAGGCGACTGGCGGGGGACGCGGGGCCAGGGGTGGGTCCGAGCGTGGGGACAGGGGAGTGGGGGGTGTCGGTGTGTGGGGTGAGTGGGCATAGTGGGTGGCGTGTGTGGGGTGGAGCCGGCGGGTGAGATGGGTGGAGGGAGAGGGAGTTGGAGGGGTGAGGTGGCGTTGCTTGATAGGGTGGGGGGAATGGCCAGGGGTGATGTGGCGGCCTGGGATAGGTGGGGGTGATGTGGCTGGTTGGGTGGGTAGAATAGGACTGGTAGTTTTAGGATTTTGGGTGGACCGATTTTGTACTGGGGGTGGTCGACTGGGTCGAATCGGCCCGTTCGACTGCCCCCCTAAAAATAATTAAATGTTTTATTTATTCCAAACAGACTTTTGCAAACAAGACGGGGCGTTTTAGAAAACAAAAACAGGCTTTGCGAAAAATAGTTTTAGACAAACAATGCATGATGATGACGATGTAATGCACAAATTCAACGCGATTTTCTAGTAGTGGTTTTGCGGAATGCCACACATTGCATGTCTGTTCTTTTCATGAACCACAAATAAGGATCCACCAGTGTCATTGCATGTCTGTTCTTTTCACGAACCACACCCAGTGTCACTGCATGTGTGTTCTTTTCATGAACCACAGCTAGAGTCATTGCATGTTTGTTCTTTTCATGAACCACACCTAGTGTCATTGCATGTCTGTTCTTTTCATGAACCACACCCCGTGTCACTGAATGTCAGTTCTTTTCAAGAACCACATAAGGATCTACCATTGTCATTGGATGTGTGTTCTTCTCATGAACCACACGTGGATCCACCGGTGTCATTGCACGTTTGTTCCACTAAACAAACCACATAAGGATCCACCAGTCTCATTTCATGTCTGTTATTTTCATGAACCACACCCATTGTCATTGCATGTCTGTTCCTCTAAACAAACCACATAAGGATCCACTAGTATCATTGCATGTCTGTTCTTTTCATGAACCAAACATAAGGATCCACCAGTGTCATTGCATGTCTGTTCTTTTCATGAACCACACCCAGTGTTACTGCATGTCAGTTCTTTTCATGAACCACATAAGGATCTACTAGTGTCATTGGATGTGCGTTCTTCTCATGAACCACACGTGGATCCACCGGTGTCATTGCATGTTTGTTCCTCTAAAAAACCAAACAAGGATCCACCAGTGTCATTGCATGTCTGTTCTTTACATGAACCACACCCAGTGTCATTGCATGTGTGTTCTTTTCATGAACCACAGCTAGAGTCATTGCATGTCTGTTCTTTTCATAAACCACACCCAGTGTCATTGCATGTCTCTTCTTTTCATGAACCACACATAAGGATCCACCAGTGTCATTGCATGTCTGTTCTTTTCATGAACCACACCCAGTGTCATTGCACGTGTGTTCTTTTCACGAACCACAGCTATAGTCATTGCATGTTTGTTCTTTTCATGAACCACACCCAGTGTCATTGCATGTCTGTTCTTTTCATGAACCACACCCGGTGTCACTGCATGTCAGTTCTTTTCATGAACCACATAAGGATCTATCAGTGTCATTGGATGTGTGTTCTTCTCACGAACCACACGTGGATCCACCGGTGTCATTGCATGTATGTTCCACTAAACAAACCACATAAGGATCCACCAGTGTCATTTCATGTCTGTTCTTTTCATGAACCACACATAGTGTCATTGCATGTCTGTTCCTCTAAACAAACCACATAAGGATCCACCAGTGTCATTGCATGTCTGTTCTTTTCATTAACCACACAAAAGGATCCACCAGTGTCATTTCATGTCTATTCTTTTCATGAACCACACCTAGTGTCACTGCATGTAAGTTCTTTTCATCAACCACATAAGGATCTACCAGTGTCATTGGATGTGTGTTCTTCTCATGAACCACACATGGATCCACCGGTGTCATTGCATGAATGTTCCTCTAAACAAACCACATAAGGATCCACCAGTGTCATTGCATGTATGTTCTTTTCACGAACCACACCTAGTGTCATTGCATGTGTGTTCTTTTCATGAACCATAGCTAGAGTCATTGCATGTCTGTTCTTTTCATGAACCACAAATAAGGATCCACCAGTATCATTGCATGTCTGTTCTTTTCACGAACCACACCCAGTGTCATTGCATGTGTGTTCTTTTCATGAACCACAGGTAGAGTCATTGCATGTTTGTTCTTTTCATGAACCACACCCCGTGTCACTGCATGTCAGTTCTTTTCAAGAACCACATAAGGATCTACCAATGTCATTGGATGTGTGTTCTTCTCATGAACCACACGTGGATCCACCAGGTTCATTGCACGTTTATTCCACTAAACAAACCACATAAGGATCCACCAGTGTCATTGCATATCTGTTCTTTTCATGAACCACACCCAGTGTCATTGCATGTCTGTTCCTCTAAACAAACCACATAAGGATCCACTAGTATCATTGCATGTCTGTTCTTTTCATGAACCAAACATAAGGATCCACCAGTGTCATTGCATGTCTGCTCTTTTCATGAATCACACCCAGTGTTACCGCATGTCAGTTCTTTTCATGAACCACATAAGGATCTACCAGTGTCATTGGATGTGCGTTCTTCTCATGAACCACACGTGGATCCACCGGTGTCATTGCATGTTTGTTCCACTAAACAAACCACATAAGGATCCACCTAGTGTCATTGCATATCTGTTCTTTTCATGAACCACACCCAGTGTCATTGCATGTCTGTTCCTCTAAACAAACCACATAAGGATCCACTAGTATCATTGCATGTCTGTTCTTTTCATGAACCAAACATAAGGATCCACCAGTGTCATTGCATGTCTGCTCTTTTCATGAACCACACCCAGTGTTACCGCATGTCAGTTCTTTTCATGAACCACATAAGGATCTACCAGTGTCATTGGATGTGCGTTCTTCTCATGAACCACACGTGGATCCACCGGTGTCATTGCATGTTTGTTCCTCTAAACAAACCAAATAAGGATCCACCAGTGTCATTGCATATCTGTTCTTTACATGAACCACACCTAGTGTCATTGCATGTGTGTTCTTTTCATGAACCACATCTAGAGTCATTGATGTCTGTTCTTTTCATAAACCACACCCAGTGTCATTGCATGTCTGTTCTTTTCATGAACCACACATAAGGATCCACCAGTGTCATTGCATGTCTGTTCTTTTCATGAACCACACCCAGTGTCATTGCATGTGTGTTCTTTTCATGAACCACAGCTAGAGTCATTGCATGTTTGTTCTTTTCATGAACCACACCCAGTGTCATTGCATGTCTGTTCTTTTCATGAACCACACCCGGTGTCACTGCATGTCAGTTCTTTTCATGAACCACATAAGGATCTATCAGTGTCATTGGATGTGTGTTCTTCTCACGAACCACACGTGGATCCACCGGTGTCATTGCGTGTATCTTCCACTAAACAAACCACATAAGGATCCACCAGTGTCATTTCATGTCTGTTCTTTTCATGAACCACACATAGTGTCATTGCATGTCTGTTCCTCTAAACAAACCACATAAGGATCCACCAGTGTCATTGCATGTCTGTTCTTTTCATTAACCACACAAAAGGATCCACCAGTGTCATTTCATGTCTATTCTTTTCATGAACCACACCTAGTGTCACTGCATGTAAGTTCTTTTCATCAACCACATAAGGATCTACCAGTGTCATTGGATGTGTGTTCTTCTCATGAACCACACATGGATCCACCGGTGTCATTGCATGTCTGTTCCTCTAAACAAACCACATAAGGATCCACCAGTGTCATTGCATGTATGTTCTTTTCATGAACCACACCCAGTGTCATTGCATGTGCGTTCTTTTCATGAACCATAGCTAGAGTCATTGCATGTCTATTCTTTTCATGAACCACACCTAGTGTCATTGCATGTCTGTTCTTTTCATGAACCACAAATAAGGATCCACCAGTATCATTGCATGTCTGTTCTTTTCACGAACCACACCCAGTGTCATTGCATGTGTGTTCTTTTCATGAACCACAGCTAGAGTCATTGCATGTCTGTTCTATTCATAAACCACACCCAGTGTCATTGCATGTCTGTTCTTTTCATGAACCACACATAAGGATCCACCAGTGTCATTGCATGTCTGTTCTTTTCATGAACCACACCCAGTGTCATTGCACGTGTGTTCTTTTCATGAACCACAGCTATAGTCATTGCATGTTTGTTCTTTTCATGAACCACACCCAGTGTCATTGCATGTCTGTTCTTTTCATGAACCACACCCGGTGTCACTGCATGTCAGTTCTTTTCATGAACCACATAAGGATCTATCAGTGTCATTGGATGTGTGTTCTTCTCACGAACCACACGTGGATCCACCGGTGTCATTACATGTATCTTCCACTAAACAAACCACATAAGGATCCACCAGTGTCATTTCATGCCTGTTCTTTTCATGAACCACACATAGTGTCATTGCATGTTTGTTCCTCTAAACAAACCACATAGGGATCCACCAGTGTCATTGCATGTCTGTTCTTTTCATTAACCACACAAAAGGATCCACCAGTGTCATTTCATGTCTATTCTTTTCATGAACCACACCTAGTGTCACTGCATGTAAGTTCTTTTCATCAACCACATAAGGATCTACCAGTGTCATTGGATGTGTGTTCTTCTCATGAACCACACATGGATCCACCGGTGTCATTGCATGTCTGTTCCTCTAAACAAACCACATAAGGATCCACCAGTGTCATTGCATGTATGTTCTTTTCATGAACCACACCCAGTGTCATTGCATGTGCGTTCTTTTCATGAACCATAGCTAGAGTCATTGCATGTCTATTCTTTTCATGAACCACACCTAGTGTCATTGCATGTCTGTTCTTTTCATGAACCACAAATAAGGATCCACCAGTATCATTGCATGTCTGTTCTTTTCATGAACCACACCCAGTGTCATTGCATGTGTGTTCTTTTCATGAACCACAGCTAGAGTCATTGCATGTCTGTTCTTTTCATAAACCACACCCAGTGTCATTGCATGTCTGTTCTTTTCATGAACCACACCCCGTGTCACTGCATGTCAGTTCTTTTCAAGAACCACATAAGGATCTACCAATGTCATTGGATGTGTGTTCTTCTCATGAACCACACGTGGATCCACCGGTGTCATTGCACGTTTGTTCCACTAAACAAACCACATAAGGATCCACCAGTGTCATTGCATGTATGTTCTTTTCATGAACCACACCCAGTGTCATTGCATGTGCGTTCTTTTCATGAACCATAGCTAGAGTCATTGCATGTCTATTCTTTTCATGAACCACACCTAGTGTCATTGCATGTCTGTTCTTTTCATGAACCACAAATAAGGATCCACTAGTATCATTGCATGTCTGTTCTTTTCACGAACCACACCTAGTGTCATTGCATGTGTGTTCTTTTCATGAACCACAGCTAGAGTCATTGCATGTCTGTTCTTTTCATAAACCACACCCAGTGTCATTGCATGTCTGTTCTTTTCATGAACCACACCCCGTGTCACTGCATGTCAGTTCTTTTCAAGAACCACATAAGGATCTACCAATGTTATTGGATGTGTGTTCTTCTCATGAACCACACGTGGATCCACCGGTGTCATTGCACGTTTGTTCCACTAAACAAACCACATAAGGATCCACCGGTGTCATTGCACGTTTGTTCCACTAAACAAACCACATAAGGATCCACCAGTGTCATTTCATGTCTGTTCTTTTCATGAACCACACCCAGTGTCATTGCATGTCTGTTCCTCTAAACAAACCACATAAGGATCCACTAGTATTATTGCATGTCTGTTCAATTCATGAACCAAACATAACGATCCACCAGTGTCATTGCATGTCTGTTCTTTTCATGAACCACACCCAGTGTTACTGCATGTCAGTTCTTTTCATGAACCACATAAGGATCTACTAGTGTCATTGGATGTGCGTTCTTCTCATGAACCACACGTGGATCCATCGGTGTCATTGCATGTTTGTTCCTCTAAACAAGCCAAATAAGGATCCACCAGTGTCATTGCATGTCTGTTCTTTACATGAACCACACCCAGTGTCATTGCATGTGTGTTCTTTTCATGAACCACAGCTAGAGTCATTGCATGTCTGTTCATTTCATAAACCACACCCAGTGTCATTGCATGTCTGTTCTTTTCATGAACCACACATAAGGATCCACCAGTGTCATTGCATGTCTGTTCTTTTCATGAACCACACCCAGTGTCATTGCATGTGTGTTCTTTTCATGAACCACAACTATAGTCATTGCATGTTTGTTCTTTTCATGAACCACACCCAGTGTCATTGCATGTCTGTTCTTTTCATGAACCACACCCGGTGTCACTGCATGTCAGTTCTTTTCATGAACCACATAAGGATCTATCAGTGTCATTGGATGTGTGTTCTTCTCACGAACCACACGTGGATCCACCGGTGTCATTGCATGTATCTTCCACTAAACAAACCACATAAGGATCCACCAGTGTCATTTCATGTCTGTTCTTTTCATGAACCACACATAGTGTCATTGCATGTCTGTTCCTCTAAACAAACCACATAAGGATCCACCAGTGTCATTGCATGTCTGTTCTTTTCATGAACCACACAAAAGGATCCACCAGTGTTATTTCATGTCTATTCTTTTCATGAACCACACCTAGTGTCACTGCATGTAAGTTCTTTTCATCAACCACATAAGGATCTACCAGTGTCATTGGATGTGTGTTCTTCTCATGAACCACACATGGATCTACCGGTGTCATTGCATGTCTGTTCCTCTAAACAAACCACATAAGGATCCACCAGTGTCATTGCATGTATGTTCTTTTCATGAACCACACCCAGTGTCATTGCATGTGTGTTCTTGTCATGAAGCATAGCTAGAGTCATTGCATGTCTGTTCTTTTCATGAACCACACCTAGTGTCATTGCATATCTGTTCTTTTCATGAACCACACCCAGTGTCATTGCATGTATGTTCCTCTAAACAAACCACATAAGGATCCACTAGTATCATTGCATGTCTGTTCTTTTCATGAACCAAACATAAGGATCCACCAGTGTCATTGCATGTCTGCTCTTTTCATGAACCACACCCAGTGTTACTGCATGTCAGTTCTTTTCAAGAACCACATAAGGATCTACCAGTGTCATTGGATGTGCGTTCTTCTCATGAACCACACGTGGATCCACCGGTGTCATTGCATGTTTGTTCCTCTAAACAAACCAAATAAGGATCCACCAGTGTCATTGCATATCTGTTCTTTACATGAACCACACCTAGTGTCATTGCATGTGTGTTCTTTTCATGAACCACAGCTAGAGTCATTGATGTCTGTTCTTTTCATAAACCACACCCAGTGTCATTGCATGTCTGTTCTTTTCATGAACCACACATAAGGATCCACCAGTGTCATTGCATGTCTGTTCTTTTCATGAATCACACCCAGTGTCATTGCATGTGTGTTCTTTTCATGAACCATAGCTAGAGTCATTGCATGTTTGTTCTTTTCATGAACCACACCCAGTGTCATTGCATGTCTGTTCTTTTCATGAACCACACCCGGTGTCACTGCATGTCAGTTCTTTTCATGAACCACATAAGGATCTATCAGTGTCATTGGATGTGTGTTCTTCTCACGAACCACACGTGGATCCACCGGTGTCATTGCATGTATCTTCCACTAAACAAACCACATAAGGATCCACCAGTGTCATTTCATGTCTGTTCTTTTCATGAACCACACATAGTGTCATTGCATGTCTGTTCCTCTAAACAAACCACATAAAGGATCCACCAGTGTCATTGCATGTCTGTTCTTTTCATTAACCACACAAAAGGATCCACCAGTGTCATTTCATGTCTATTCTTTTCATGAACCACACCTAGTGTCACTGCATGTAAGTTCTTTTCATCAACCACATAAGGATCTACCAGTGTCATTGGATGTGTGTTCTTCTCATGAACCACACATGGATCCACCGGTGTCATTGCATGTCTGTTCCTCTAAACAAACCACATAAGGATCCACCAGTGTCATTGCATGTATGTTCTTTTCATGAACCACACCCAGTGTCATTGCATGTGCGTTCTTTTCATGAACCATAGCTAGAGTCATTGCATGACTATTCTTTTCATGAACCACACCTAGTGTCATTGCATGTCTGTTCTTTTCATGAACCACAAATAAGGATCCACCAGTGTCATTGCATGTCTGTTCTTTTCACGAACCACACCCAGTGTCATTGCATGTGTGTTCTTTTCATGAACCACAGCTAGAGTCATTGCATGTTTGTTCTTTTCATGAACCACACCTAGTGTCATTGCATGTCTGTTCTTTTCATGAACCACACCCCGTGTCACTGCATGTCAGTTCTTTTCAAGAACCACATAAGGATCTACCATTGTCATTGGATGTGTGTTCTTCTCATGAACAACACGTGGATCCACCGGTGTCATTGCACGTTTGTTCCACTAAACAAACCACATAAGGATCCACCAGTCTCATTTCATGTCTGTTCTTTTCATGAACCACACCCAGTGTCATTGCATGTCTGTTCCTCTAAACAAACCACATAAGGATCCACTAGTATCATTGCATGTCTGTTCTTTTCATGAACCAAACATAAGGATCCACCAGTGTCATTGCATGTCTGTTGTTTTGATGAACCACACCCAGTGTTACTGCATGTCAGTTCTTTTCATGAACCACATAAGGATCTACCAGTGTCATTGGATGTGCGTTCTTCTCATGAACCACACGTGGATCCACTGGTGCCATTGCATGTTTGTTCCTCTAAAAAAACCAAATAAGGATCCACCAGTGTCATTGCATGTCTGTTCTTTACATGAACCACACCTAGTGTCATTGCATGTGTGTTCTTTTCATGAACCACAGCTAGAGTCATTGCATGTCTGTTCTTTTCATAAACCACACCCAGTGTCATTGCATGTCTGTTCTTTTCATGAACCACACATAAGGATCCACCAGTGTCATTGCATGTCTGTTCTTTTCATGAACCACACCCAGTGTCATTGCATGTGTGTTCTTTTCATGAACCACAGCTAGAGTCATTGCATGTCTGTTCTTTTCATGAACCACATAAGGATCTATCAGTGTCATTGGATGTGTGTTCTTCTCACGAACCACACGTGGATCCACCGGTGTCATTGCATGTATCTTCCACTAAACAAACCACATAAGGATCCACCAGTGTCATTTCATGTCTGTTCTTTTCATGAACCACACATAGTGTCATTGCATGTCTGTTCCTCTAAACAAACCACATAAGGATCCACCAGTGTCATTGCATGTCTGTTCTTTTCATGAACCACACAAAAGGATCCACCAGTGTTATTTCATGTCTATTCTTTTCATGAACCACACCTAGTGTCACTGCATGTAAGTTCTTTTCATCAACCACATAAGGATCTACCAGTGTCATTGGATGTGTGTTCTTCTCATGAACCACACATGGATCTACCGGTGTCATTGCATGTCTGTTCCTCTAAACAAACCACATAAGGATCCACCAGTGTCATTGCATGTATGTTCTTTTCATGAACCACACCCAGTGTCATTGCATGTGTGTTCTTGTCATGAAGCATAGCTAGAGTCATTGCATGTCTGTTCTTTTCATGAACCACACCTAGTGTCATTGCATATCTGTTCTTTTCATGAACCACACCCAGTGTCATTGCATGTATGTTCCTCTAAACAAACCACATAAGGATCCACTAGTATCATTGCATGTCTGTTCTTTTCATGAACCAAACATAAGGATCCACCAGTGTCATTGCATGTCTGCTCTTTTCATGAACCACACCCAGTGTTACTGCATGTCAGTTCTTTTCAAGAACCACATAAGGATCTACCAGTGTCATTGGATGTGCGTTCTTCTCATGAACCACACGTGGATCCACCGGTGTCATTGCATGTTTGTTCCTCTAAACAAACCAAATAAGGATCCACCAGTGTCATTGCATATCTGTTCTTTACATGAACCACACCTAGTGTCATTGCATGTGTGTTCTTTTCATGAACCACAGCTAGAGTCATTGATGTCTGTTCTTTTCATAAACCACACCCAGTGTCATTGCATGTCTGTTCTTTTCATGAACCACACATAAGGATCCACCAGTGTCATTGCATGTCTGTTCTTTTCATGAATCACACCCAGTGTCATTGCATGTGTGTTCTTTTCATGAACCATAGCTAGAGTCATTGCATGTTTGTTCTTTTCATGAACCACACCCAGTGTCATTGCATGTCTGTTCTTTTCATGAACCACACCCGGTGTCACTGCATGTCAGTTCTTTTCATGAACCACATAAGGATCTATCAGTGTCATTGGATGTGTGTTCTTCTCACGAACCACACGTGGATCCACCGGTGTCATTGCATGTATCTTCCACTAAACAAACCACATAAGGATCCACCAGTGTCATTTCATGTCTGTTCTTTTCATGAACCACACATAGTGTCATTGCATGTCTGTTCCTCTAAACAAACCACATAAAGGATCCACCAGTGTCATTGCATGTCTGTTCTTTTCATTAACCACACAAAAGGATCCACCAGTGTCATTTCATGTCTATTCTTTTCATGAACCACACCTAGTGTCACTGCATGTAAGTTCATTTCATCAACCACATAAGGATCTACCAGTGTCATTGGATGTGTGTTCTTCTCATGAACCACACATGGATCCACCGGTGTCATTGCATGTCTGTTCCTCTAAACAAACCACATAAGGATCCACCAGTGTCATTGCATGTATGTTCTTTTCATGAACCACACCCAGTGTCATTGCATGTGCGTTCTTTTCATGAACCATAGCTAGAGTCATTGCATGACTATTCTTTTCATGAACCACACCTAGTGTCATTGCATGTCTGTTCTTTTCATGAACCACAAATAAGGATCCACCAGTGTCATTGCATGTCTGTTCTTTTCACGAACCACACCCAGTGTCATTGCATGTGTGTTCTTTTCATGAACCACAGCTAGAGTCATTGCATGTTTGTTCTTTTCATGAACCACACCTAGTGTCATTGCATGTCTGTTCTTTTCATGAACCACACCCCGTGTCACTGCATGTCAGTTCTTTTCAAGAACCACATAAGGATCTACCATTGTCATTGGACGTGTGTTCTTCTCATGAACAACACGTGGATCCACCGGTGTCATTGCACGTTTGTTCCACTAAACAAACCACATAAGGATCCACCAGTCTCATTTCATGTCTGTTCTTTTCATGAACCACACCCAGTGTCATTGCATGTCTGTTCCTCTAAACAAACCACATAAGGATCCACTAGTATCATTGCATGTCTGTTCTTTTCATGAACCAAACATAAGGATCCACCAGTGTCATTGCATGTCTGTTGTTTTGATGAACCACACCCAGTGTTACTACATGTCAGTTCTTTTCATGAACCACATAAGGATCTACCAGTGTCATTGGATGTGCGTTCTTCTCATGAACCACACGTGGATCCACTGGTGCCATTGCATGTTTGTTCCTCTAAAAAAACCAAATAAGGATCCACCAGTGTCATTGCATGTCTGTTCTTTACATGAACCACACCTAGTGTCATTGCATGTGTGTTCTTTTCATGAACCACAGCTAGAGTCATTGCATGTCTGTTCTTTTCATAAACCACACCCAGTGTCATTGCATGTCTGTTCTTTTCATGAACCACACATAAGGATCCACCAGTGTCATTGCATGTCTGTTCTTTTCATGAACCACACCCAGTGTCATTGCATGTGTGTTCTTTTCATGAACCACAGCTATAGTCATTGCATGTTTGTTCTTTTCATGAACCACACCCAGTGTCATTGCATGTCTGTTCTTTTCATGAACCACACCCGGTGTCACTGCATGTCAGTTCTTTTCATGAACCACATAAGGATCTATCAGTGTCATTGGATGTGTGTTCTTCTCACGAACCACACGTGGATCCACCGGTGTCATTGCATGTATGTTCCACTAAACAAACCACATAAGGATCCACCAGTGTCATTTCATGTCTGTTCTTTTCATGAACCACACATAGTGTCATTGCATGTCTGTTCCTCTAAACAAACCACATAAGGATCCACCAGTGTCATTGCATGTCTGTTGTTTTCATTAACCACACAAAAGGATCCACCAGTGTCATTTCATGTCTATTCTTTTCATGAACCACACCTAGTGTCACTGCATGTAAGTTCGTTTCATCAACCACATAAGGATCTACCAGTGTCATTGGATGTGTGTTCTTCTCATGAACCACACATGGATCCACCGGTGTCATTGCATGAATGTTCCTCTAAACAAACCACATAAGGATCCACCAGTATCATTGCATGTATGTTCTTTTCATGAACCACACCTAGTGTCATTGCATGTGTGTTCTTTTCATGAACCATAGCTAGAGTCATTGCATGTCTATTCTTTTCATGAACCACACCTAGTGTCATTGCATGTCTGTTCTTTTCATGAACCACAAATAAGGATCCACCAGTATCATTGCATGTCTGTTCTTTTCACGAACCACACCCAGTGTCATTGCATGTGTGTTCTTTTCATGAACCACAGCTAGAGTCATTGCATGTTTGTTCTTTTTATGAACCACACCTAGTGTCATTGCATGTCTGTTCTTTTCATGAACCACACCCCGTGTCACTGCATGTCAGTTCTTTTCAAGAACCACATAAGGATCTACCAATGTCATTGGATGTGTGTTCTTCTCATGAAGCACAGGTGGATCCACCGGTGTCATTGCACGTTTGTTCCACTAAACAAACCACATAAGGATCCACCAGTGTCATTTCATGTCTGTTCTTTTCATGAACCACACCCAGTGTCATTGCATGTCTGTTCCTCTAAACAAACCACATAAGGATCCACTAGTATTATTGCATGTCTGTTCTTTTCATGAACCAAACATAAGGATCCAGCAGTGTCATTGCATGTCTGTTCTTTTCATGAACCACACCCAGTGTTACTGCAGGTCAGTTCTTTTCATGAACCACATAAGGATCTACCAGTGTCATTGGATGTGCGTTCTTCTCATGAACCACACGTGGATCCATCGGTGTCATTGCATGTTTGTTCCTCTAAACAAACCAAATAAGGATCCACCAGTGTCATTGCATGTCTGTTCTTTACATGAACCACACCCAGTGTCATTGCATGTGTGTTCTTTTCATGAACCATAGCTAGAGTCATTGCATGTCTGTTCTTTTCATAAACCACACCCAGTGTCATTGCATGTCTGTTCTTTTCATGAACCACACATAAGGATCCACTAGTGTCATTGCATGTCTGTTCTTTTCATGAACCACACCCAGTGTCATTGCATGTGTGTTCTTTTCATGAACCACGGCTATAGTCATTGCATGTTTGTTCTTTTCATGAACCACACCCAGTGTCATTGCATGTCTGTTCTTTTCATGAACCACACCCGGTGTCACTGCATGTCAGTTCTTTTCATGAACCACATAAGGATCTATCAGTGTCATTGGATGTGTGTTCTTCTCACGAACCACACGTGGATCCACCGGTGTCATTGCATGTATCTTCTACTAAACAAACCACATAAGGATCCACCAGTGTCATTTCATGTCTGTTCTTTTCATGAACCACACATAGTGTCATTGCATGTCTGTTCCTCTAAACAAACCACATAAGGATCCACCAGTGTCATTGCATGTCTGTTCTTTTCATGAACCACACAAAAGGATCCACCAGTGTCATTTCATGTCTATTCTTTTCATGAACCACACCTAGTGTCACTGCATGTAAGTTCTTTTCATCAACCACATAAGGATCTACCAGTGTCATTGGATGTGTGTTCTTCTCATGAACCACGCATGGATCTACCGGTGTCATTGCATGTCTGTTCCTCTAAACAAACCACATAAGGATCCACCAGTGTCATTGCATGTATGTTCTTTTCATGAACCACACCCAGTGTCATTGCATGTGTGTTCTTGTCATGAACCATAGCTAGAGTCATTGCATGTCTATTCTTTTCATGAACCACACCTAGTGTCATTGCATATCTGTTCTTTTCATGAACCACACCCAGTGTCATTGCATGTCTGTTCCTCTAAACAAACCACATAAGGATCCACTAGTATCATTGCATGTCTGTTCTTTTCATGAACCAAACATAAGGATCCACCAGTGTCATTGCATGTCTGCTCTTTTCATGAACCACACCCAGTGTTACTGCATGTCAGTTCTTTTCATGAACCACATAAGGATCTACCAGTGTCATTGGATGTGCGTTCTTCTCACGAACCACACGTGGATCCACCGGTGTCATTGCATGTTTGTTCCTCTAAACAAACCAAATAAGGATCCACCAGTGTCATTGCATGTCTGTTCTTTACATGAACCACACCTAGTGTCATTGCATGTGTGTTCTTTTCATGAACCACAACTAGAGTCATTGCATGTCTGTTCTTTTCATAAACCACACCCAGTGTCATTGCATGTCTGTTCTTTTCACGAACCACACATAAGGATCCACCAGTGTCATTGCATGTCTGTTCTTTTCATGAACCACACCCAGTGTCATTGCATGTGTGTTCTTTTCATGAACCACAGCTAGAGTCATTGCATGTTTGTTCTTTTCATGAACCACACCCAGTGTCATTGCATGTCTGTTCTTTTCATGAACCACACCCGGTGTCACTGCATGTCAGTTATTTTCATGAACCACATAAGGATCTATCAGTGTCATTGGATGTGTGTTCTTCTCACGAACCACATGTGGATCCACCGGTGTCATTGCATGTATCTTCCACTAAACAAACCACATAAGGATCCACCAGTGTCATTTCATGTCTGTTCTTTTCATGAACCACACATAGTGTCATTGCATGTCTGTTCCTCTAAAAAAACCACATAAGGATCCACCAGTGTCATTGCATGTCTATTCTTTTCATTAACCACACAAAAGGATCCACCAGTGTCATTTCATGTCTATTCTTTTCATGAACCACACCTAGTTTCACTGCATGTAAGTTCTTTTCATCAACCACATAAGGATCTACCAGTGTCATTGGATGTGTGTTCTTCTCATGAACCACTGATGGATCCACCGGTGTCATTGCATGTCTGTTCCTCTAAACAAACCACATAAGGATCCACCAGTGTCATTGCATGTATGTTCTTTTCATGAACCACACCCAGTGTCATTGCATGTGCGTTCATTTCATGAACCATAGCTAGAGTCATTGCATGTCTATTCTTTTCATGAACCACACCTAGTGTCATTGCATGTCTGTTCTTTTCATGAACCACAAATAAGGATCCACCAGTGTCATTGCATGTCTGTTCTTTTCATGAACCACACCCAGTGTCATTGCATGTGTGTTCTTTTCATGAACCACATCTAGAGTCATTGCATGTTTGTTCTTTTCATGAACCACACCTAGTGTCATTGCATGTCTGTTCTTTTCATGAACCACACCTAGTGTCATTGCATGTTTGTTCTTTTCATGAACCACACCCCGTCTCACTGCATGTCAGTTCTTTTCAAGAACCACATAAGGATCTACCAATGTCATTGGATGTGTGTTCTTCTCATGAACCACACGTGGATCCACCGGTGTCATTGCACGTTTGTTCCACTAAACAAACCACATAAGGATCCACCAGTGTCATTTCATGTCTGTTCTTTTCATGAACCACACCCAGTGTCATTGCATGTCTGTTCCTCGAAACAAACCACATAAGGATCCACTAGTATCATTGCATGTCTGTTCTTTTCATGAACCAAACATAAGGATCCACCAGTGTCATTGCATGTCTGTTCTTTTCATGAACCACACCCAGTGTTACTGCATGTCAGTTCTTTTCATGAACCACATAAGGATCTACCAGTGTCATTGGATGTGCGTTCTTCTCATGAACCACACGTGGATCCACCGGTGTCATTGCATGTTTGTTCCTCTAAACAAACCAAATAAGGATCCACCAGTGTCATTGCATGTCTGTTCTTTACATGAACCACACCCAGTGTCATTGGATGTGTGGTCTTTTCATGAACCACAGCTAGAGTCATTGCATGTCTGTTCTTTTCATAAACCACACCCAGTGTCATTGCATGTCTGTTCTTTTCATGAACCACACATAAGGATCCACCAGTGTCATTGCATGTCTGTTCTTTTCATGAACCACACCCAGTGTCATTGCATGTCTGTTCTTTTCATGAACCACAGCTAGAGTCATTGCATGTTTGTTCTTTTCATGAACCACACCCAGTGTCATTGCATGTCTGTTCTTTTCATGAACCACACCCGGTGTCACTGCATGTCAGTTCTTTTCATGAACCACATAAGGATCTATCGGTGTCATTGGATGTGTGTTCTTCTCACGAACCACACGTGGATCCATCGGTGTCATTGCATGTATGTTCTTTTCATGAACCAAACATAAGGATCCACCAGTGTCATTGCATGTCTGTTCTTTTCATGAACCACACCCAGTGTTACTGCATGTCAGTTCTTTTCATGAACCACATAAGGATCCACCAGTGTCATTTCATGTCTGTTCTTTTCATGAACCACACATAGTGTCATTGCATGTCTGTTCCTCTAAATAAACCACATAAGGATCCACCAGTGTCATTGCATGTCTGTTCTTTTCATGAACCACACAAAAGGATCCATCAGTGTCATTTCATGTCTATTCTTTTCATGAACCAAACCTAGTGTCACTGCATGTAAGTTCTTTTCATCAACCACATAAGGATCTACCAGTGTCATTGGATGTGTGTTCTTCTCAAGAACCACATATGGATCCACTGGTGTCATTGCATGTCTGTTCCTCTAAACAAACCACATAAGGATCCACCAGTGTCATTGCATGTATGTTCTTTTCATGAACCACACCCAGTGTCATTTCATGTGTGTTCTTGTCATGGACCATAGCTAGAGTCATTGCATGTCTATTCTTTTCATGAACCACACCTAGTGTCATTGCATATCTGTTCTTTTCATGAACCACAAATAAGGATCCACCAGTGTCATTGCATGTCTGTTCTTTTCATGAACCACACCCAGTGTCATTGCATGTGTGTTCTTTTCATGAACCACAACTAGAGTCATTGCATGTTTGTTCTTTTCATGAACCACACCCAGTGTTATTGCATGTCTGTTCTTTTCATGAACCACACCCGGTGTCACTGCATGTCAGTTCTTTTCAAGAACAACATAAGGATCTACCAGTGTCATTGGATGTGCGTTCTTCTCATGAACCACACGTGGATCCACCGGTGTCATTGCATGTTTGTTCCTCTAAAAAAACCAAATAAGGATCCACCAGTGTCATTGCATGTCTGTTCTTTACATGAACCACACCTAGTGTCATTGCATGTGTGTTCTTTTCATGAACCACAGCTAGAGTCATTGCATGTCTGTTCTTTTCATAAACCACACCCAGTGTCATTGCATGTCTGTTCTTTTCATGAACCCCACATAAGGATCCACCAGTGTCATTGCATGTCTGTTCTTTTCATGAACCACACCCACTGTCATTGCATGTGTGTTCTTTTCATGAACCACAGCTATAGTCATTGCATGTTTGTTCTTTTCATGAACCACACCCAGTGTCATTGCATGTCTGTTCTTTTCATGAACCACACCCGGTGTCACTGCATGTCAGTTCTTTTCATGAACCACATAAGGATCTATCAGTGTCATTGGATGTGTGTTCTTCTCACGAACCACACGTGGATCCACCGGTGTCATTGCTTGTATGTTCCACTAAAAAAACCACATAAGGATCCACCAGTGTCATTTCATGTCTGTTCTTTTCATGAACCACACATAGTGTCATTGCATGTCTGTTCCTCTAAACAAACCACATAAGGATCCACCAGTGTCATTCCATGTCTGTTCTTTTCATTAACCACACAAAAGGATCCACCAGTGTCATTCCATGTCTATTCTTTTCATGAACCACACCTAGTGTCACTGCATGTAAGTTCTTTTCATCAACCACATAAGGATCTACCAGTGTCATTGGATGTGTGTTCTTCTCATGAACCACACATGGATCCACCGGTGTCATTGCATGAATGTTCCTCTAAACAAACCACATAAGGATCCACCAGTGTCATTGCATGTATGTTCTTTTCATGAACCACGCCTAGTGTCATTGCATGTGTGTTCTTTTCATGAACCATAGCTAGAGTCATTGCATGTCTATTATTTTCATGAACCACACCTAGTGTCATTGCATGTCTGTTCTTTTCATGAACCACAAATAAGGATCCACCAGTATCATTGCATGTCTGTTCTTTTCACGAACCACACCCAGTGTCATTGCATGTGTGTTCTTTTCATGAACCACAGCTAGAGTCATTGCATGTTTGTTCTTTTTATGAACCACACCTAGTGTCATTGCATGTCTGTTCTTTTCATGAACCACACCCCGTGTCACTGCATGTCAGTTCTTTTCAAGAACCACATAAGGATCTACCAATGTCATTGGATGTGTGTTCTTCTCATGAAGCACAGGTGGATCCACCGGTGTCATTGCACGTTTGTTCCACTAAACAAACCACATAAGGATCCACCAGTGTCATTTCATGTCTGTTCTTTTCATGAACCACACCCAGTGTCATTGCATGTCTGTTCCTCTAAACAAACCACATAAGGATCCACTAGTATTATTGCATGTCTGTTCTTTTCATGAACCAAACATAAGGATCCAGCAGTGTCATTGCATGTCTGTTCTTTTCATGAACCACACCCAGTGTTACTGCAGGTCAGTTCTTTTCATGAACCACATAAGGATCTACCAGTGTCATTGGATGTGCGTTCTTCTCATGAACCACACGTGGATCCATCGGTGTCATTGCATGTTTGTTCCTCTAAACAAACCAAATAAGGATCCACCAGTGTCATTGCATGTCTGTTCTTTACATGAACCACACCCAGTGTCATTGCATGTGTGTTCTTTTCATGAACCATAGCTAGAGTCATTGCATGTCTGTTCTTTTCATAAACCACACCCAGTGTCATTGCATGTCTGTTCTTTTCATGAACCACACATAAGGATCCACCAGTGTCATTGCATGTCTGTTCTTTTCATGAACCACACCCATTGTCATTGCATGTGTGTTCTTTTCATGAACCACAGCTATAGTCATTGCATGTTTGTTCTTTTCATGAACCACACCCAGTGTCATTGCATGTCTGTTCTTTTCATGAACCACACCCGGTGTCACTGCATGTCTGTTCTTTTCATGAACCACATAAGGATCTATCAGTGTCATTGGATGTGTGTTCTTCTCACGAACCACACGTGGATCCACCGGTGTCATTGCATGTATCTTCTACTAAACAAACCACATAAGGATCCACCAGTGTCATTTCATGTCTGTTCTTTTCATGAACTACACATAGTGTCATTGCATGTCTGTTCCTCTAAACAAACCACATAAGGATCCACCAGTGTCATTGCATGTCTGTTCTTTTCATGAACCACACAAAAGGATCCACCAGTGTCATTTCATGTCTATTCTTTTCATGAACCACACCTAGTGTCACTGCATGTAAGTTCTTTTCATCAACCACATAAGGATCTACCAGTGTCATTGGATGTGTGTTCTTCTCATGAACCACACATGGATCTACCGGTGTCATTGCATGAATGTTCCTCTAAACAAACCACATAAGGATCCACCAGTGTCATTGCATGTATGTTCTTTTCATGAACCACACCCAGTGTCATTGCATGTGTGTTCTTGTCATGAACCATAGCTAGAGTCATTGCATGTCTATTCTTTTCATGAACCACACCTAGTGTCATTGCATATCTGTTCTTTTCATGAACCACACCCAGTGTCATTGCATGTCTGTTCCTCTAAACAAACCACATAAGGATCCACTAGTATCATTGCATGTCTGTTCTTTTCATGAACCAAACATAAGGATCCACCAGTGTCATTGCATGTCTGCTCTTTTCATGAACCACACCCAGTGTTACTGCATGTCAGTTCTTTTCATGAACCACATAAGGATCTACCAGTGTCATTGGATGTGCGTTCTTCTCACGAACCACACGTGGATCCACCTGTGTCATTGCATGTTTGTTCCTCTAAACAAACCAAATAAGGATCCACCAGTGTCATTGCATGTCTGTTCTTTACATGAACCACACCTAGGGTCATTGCGTGTGTGTTCTTTTCATGAACCACAACTAGAGTCATTGCATGTCTGTTCTTTTCATAAACCACACCCAGTGTCATTGCATGTCTGTTCTTTTCATGAACCACACATAAGGATCCACCAGTGTCATTGCATGTCTGTTCTTTTCATGAACCACACCCAGTGTCATTGCATGTGTGTTCTTTTCATGAACCACAGCTAGAGTCATTGCATGTTTGTTCTTTTCATGAACCACACCCAGTGTCATTGCATGTCTGTTCTTTTCATGAACCACACCCGGTGTCACTGCATGTCAGTTATTTTCATGAACCACATAAGGATCTATCAGTGTCATTGGATGTGTGTTCTTCTCACGAACCACACGTGGATCCACCGGTGTCATTGCATGTATCTTCCACTAAACAAACCACATAAGGATCCACCAGTGTCATTTCATGTCTGTTCTTTTCATGAACCACACATAGTGTCATTGCATGTCTGTTCCTCTAAACAAACCACATAAAGGATCCACCAGTGTCATTGCATGTCTGTTCTTTTCATTAACCACACAAAAGGATCCACCAGTGTCATTTCATGTCTATTCTTTTCATGAACCACACCTAGTGTCACTGCATGTAAGTTCTTTTCATCAACCACATAAGGATCTACCAGTGTCATTGGATGTGTGTTCTTCTCATGAACCACACATGGATCCACCGGTGTCATTGCATGTCTGTTCCTCTAAACAAACCACATAAGGATCCACCAGTGTCATTGCATGTATGTTCTTTTCATGAACCACACCCAGTGTCATTGCATGTGCGTTCTTTTCATGAACCATAGCTAGAGTCATTGCATGTCTATTCTTTTCATGAACCACACCTAGTGTCATTGCATGTCTGTTCTTTTCATGAACCACAAATAAGGATCCACCAGTGTCATTGCATGTCTGTTCTTTTCACGAACCACACCCAGTGTCATTGCATGTGTGTTCTTTTCATGAACCACAGCTAGAGTCATTGCATGTTTGTTCTTTTCATGAACCACACCTAGTGTCATTGCATGTCTGTTCTTTTCATGAACCACACCCCGTGTCATTGCATGTCAGTTCTTTTCAAGAACCACACCCGGTGTCACTGCATGTCAGTTCTTTTCATGAACCACATAAGGATCTACCAATGTCATTGGATGTGTGTTCTTCTCATGAACCACACGTGGATCCACCGGTGTCATTGCACGTTTGTTCCACTAAACAAACCACATAAGGATCAACCAGTGTCATTTCATGTTTGTTCTTTTCATGAACCACACCCAGTGTCATTGCATGTCTGTTCCTCGAAACAAACCACATAAGGATCCACTAGTATCATTGCATGTCTGTTCTTTTCATGAACCAAACATTAGGATCCACCAGTGTCATTGCATGTCTGTTCTTTTCATGAACCACACCCAGTGTTACAGCATGTCAGTTCTTTTCATGAACCACATAAGGATCTACCGGTGTCATTGCATGTTTGTTCCTCTAAACAAACCAAATAAGGATCCACCAGTGTCATTGCATGTCTGTTCTTTACATGAACCACACCCAGTGTCATTGGATGTGTGTTCTTTTCATGAACCACAGCTAGAGTCATTGCATGTCTGTTCTTTTCATAAACCACACCCAGTGTCATTGCATGTGTGTTCTTGTCATGAACCATAGCTAGAGTCATTGCATGTCTATTCTTTTCATGAACCACACCTAGTGTCATTGCATATCTGTTCTTTTCATGAACCACACCCAGTGTCATTGCATGTCTGTTCCTCTAAACAAACCACATAAGGATCCACTAGTATCATTGCATGTCTGTTCTTTTCATGAACCAAACATAAGGATCCACCAGTGTCATTGCATGTCTGCTCTTTTCATGAACCACACCCAGTGTTACTGCATGTCAGTTCTTTTCATGAACCACATAAGGATCTACCAGTGTCATTGGATGTGCGTTCTTCTCACGAACCACACGTGGATCCACCTGTGTCATTGCATGTTTGTTCCTCTAAACAAACCAAATAAGGATCCACCAGTGTCATTGCATGTCTGTTCTTTACATGAACCACACCTAGTGTCATTGCGTGTGTGTTCTTTTCATGAACCACAACTAGAGTCATTGCATGTCTGTTCTTTTCATAAACCACACCCAGTGTCATTGCATGTCTGTTCTTTTCATGAACCACACATAAGGATCCACCAGTGTCATTGCATGTCTGTTCTTTTCATGAACCACACCCAGTGTCATTGCATGTGTGTTCTTTTCATGAACCACAGCTAGAGTCATTGCATGTTTGTTCTTTTCATGAACCACACCCAGTGTCATTGCATGTCTGTTCTTTTCATGAACCACACCCGGTGTCACTGCATGTCAGTTATTTTCATGAACCACATAAGGATCTATCAGTGTCATTGGATGTGTGTTCTTCTCACGAACCACACGTGGATCCACCGGTGTCATTGCATGTATCTTCCACTAAACAAACCACATAAGGATCCACCAGTGTCATTTCATGTCTGTTCTTTTCATGAACCACACATAGTGTCATTGCATGTCTGTTCCTCTAAACAAACCACATAAAGGATCCACCAGTGTCATTGCATGTCTGTTCTTTTCATTAACCACACAAAAGGATCCACCAGTGTCATTTCATGTCTATTCTTTTCATGAACCACACCTAGTGTCACTGCATGTAAGTTCTTTTCATCAACCACATAAGGATCTACCAGTGTCATTGGATGTGTGTTCTTCTCATGAACCACACATGGATCCACCGGTGTCATTGCATGTCTGTTCCTCTAAACAAACCACATAAGGATCCACCAGTGTCATTGCATGTATGTTCTTTTCATGAACCACACCCAGTGTCATTGCATGTGCGTTCTTTTCATGAACCATAGCTAGAGTCATTGCATGTCTATTCTTTTCATGAACCACACCTAGTGTCATTGCATGTCTGTTCTTTTCATGAACCACAAATAAGGATCCACCAGTGTCATTGCATGTCTGTTCTTTTCACGAACCACACCCAGTGTCATTGCATGTGTGTTCTTTTCATGAACCACAGCTAGAGTCATTGCATGTTTGTTCTTTTCATGAACCACACCTAGTGTCATTGCATGTCTGTTCTTTTCATGAACCACACCCCGTGTCATTGCATGTCAGTTCTTTTCAAGAACCACACCCGGTGTCACTGCATGTCAGTTCTTTTCATGAACCACATAAGGATCTACCAATGTCATTGGATGTGTGTTCTTCTCATGAACCACACGTGGATCCACCGGTGTCATTGCACGTTTGTTCCACTAAACAAACCACATAAGGATCAACCAGTGTCATTTCATGTTTGTTCTTTTCATGAACCACACCCAGTGTCATTGCATGTCTGTTCCTCGAAACAAACCACATAAGGATCCACTAGTATCATTGCATGTCTGTTCTTTTCATGAACCAAACATTAGGATCCACCAGTGTCATTGCATGTCTGTTCTTTTCATGAACCACACCCAGTGTTACAGCATGTCAGTTCTTTTCATGAACCACATAAGGATCTACCGGTGTCATTGCATGTTTGTTCCTCTAAACAAACCAAATAAGGATCCACCAGTGTCATTGCATGTCTGTTCTTTACATGAACCACACCCAGTGTCATTGGATGTGTGTTCTTTTCATGAACCACAGCTAGAGTCATTGCATGTCTGTTCTTTTCATAAACCACACCCAGTGTCATTGCATGTCAGTTCTTTTCATGAACCACACATAAGGATCCACCAGTGTCATTGCATGTCTGTTCTTTTCATGAACCACACCCAGTCTCATTGCATGTGTGTTCTTTTCATGAACCACAGCTAGAGTCATTGCATGTTTGTTCTTTTCATGAACCACACCCAGTGTTATTGCATGTCTGTTCTTTTCATGAACCACACCCGGTGTCACTGCATGTCAGTTGTTTTCATGAACCACATAAGGATCTATCGGTGTCATTGGATGTGTGTTCTTCTCACGAACCACACGTGGATCCATCGGTGTCATTGCATGTATGTTCTTTTCATGAACCAAACATAAGGATCCACCAGTGTCATTGCATGCCTGTTCTTTTCATGAACCACACCCAGTGTTACTGCATGTCAGTTCTTTTCATGAACCACATAAGGATCCACCAGTGTCATTTCATGTCTGTTCTTTTCATGAACCACACATAGTGTCATTGCATGTATGTTCCTCTAAATAAACCACATAAGGATCCACCAGTGTCATTGCATGTCTGTTCTTTTCATGAACCACACAAAAGGATCCACCAGTGTCATTTCATGTCTATTCTTTTCATGAACCAAACCTAGTGTCACTGCATGTATGTTCTTTTCATCAACCACATTAGGATCTACCAGTGTCATTGGATGTGTGTTCTTCTCAAGAACCACATATGGATCCACTGGTGTCATTGCATGTCTGTTCCTCTAAACAAACCACATAAGGATCCACCAGTGTCATTGCATGTATGTTCTTTTCATGAACCACACCCAGTGTCATTTCATGTGTGTTCTTGTCATGGACCATAGCTAGAGTCATTACATGTCTATTATTTTCATGAACCACACCTAGTGTCATTGCATATCTGTTCTTTTCATGAACCACAAATAAGGATCCACCAGTGTCATTGCATGTCTGTTCTTTTTATGAACCACACCCAGTGTCATTGCATGTGTGTTCTTTTCATGAACCACAACTAGAGTCATTGCATGTTTGTTCTTTTCATGAACCACGCCCAGTGTCATTGCATGTCTGTTCTTTTCATGAACCACACCCGGTGTCACTGCATGTCAGTTCTTTTCAAGAACAACATAAGGATCTACCAATGTCATTTGATGTGTGTTCTTCTCATGAACCACATGTGTATCCACCGGTGTCATTGCACGTTTGTTCCACTAAACAAACCACATAAGGATCCACCAGTGTCATTTCATGTTTGTTCTTTTCATGAACCACACCTAGTGTCATTGCATGTCTGTTCCTCTAAACAAACCACATAAGGATCCACTAGTATCATTGCATGTCTGTTCTTTTCACGAACCACACATAAGGATCCACCAGTGTCATTGCATTTCTGTTCTTTTCATGAACCACACCCATTGTCACTGCATGCCAGTTCTTTTCATGAACCACATAAGGATCTACCAGTGTCATTGGATGTGCGTTCTTCTCATGAACCACACGTGGATCCACCGGTGTCATTGCATGTTTGTTCCTCTAAACAAACCAAATAAGGATCCACCAGTGTCATTGCATGTCTGTTCTTTACATGAACCACACCCAGTGTCATTTCATGTGTGTTCTTTTCATGAACCATAGCTAGAGTCATTGCATGTCTGTTCCTTTCATAAACCACACCCAGTGTCATTGCATGTCTGTTGTTTTCATGAACCACACCCAGTGTCATTGCATGTGTGTTATTTTCATGAACCACAGCTAGAGTCATTGCATGTCTGTTCTTTTCATGAACCACACCCAGTGTCATGGCATGTCTGTTCTTTTCATGAACCACACCCGGTGTCACTGCATGTCAGTTCTTTTCATGAACCACATAAGGATCTATCGGTGTCATTGGATGTGTGTTCTTCTCACGAACCACACGTGGATCCATCGGTGTCATTGCATGTATGTTCCACTAAACAAACCACATAAGGATCCACCAGTGTCATTTCATGTCTGTTCTTTTCATGAACCACACATAGTGTCATTGCATGTCTGTTCCTCTAAACAAACCACATAAGGATCCACCAGTGTCATTGCATGTCTGTTCTTTTCATGAACCACACAAAAGGATCCACCAGTGTCATTTCTTGTCTATTCTTTTCATGAACCACACCTAGTGTCACTGCATGTAAGTTCTTTTCATCAACCACATAAGGATCTACCAGTGTCATTGGATGTGTGTTCTTCTCATGAACCACACATGGATCCACCGGTGTCATTGCATGTCTGTTCCTCTAAACAAACCACATAAGGATCCACCAGTGTCATTGCATGTATGTTCTTTTCATGAACCACACCCAGTGTCATTGCATGTGTGTTCTTGTCATGAACCATAGCTAGAGTCATTGCATGTCTATTCTTTTCATGAACCACACCTAGTGTCATTGCATATCTGTTCTTTTCATGAACCACAAATAAGGATCGACCAGTGTCATTGCATGTCTGTTCTTTTCATGAACCACACCCAGTGTCATTGCATGTGTGTTCTGTAGCATCCCAATTGTCTAACAATTGCAATGCTACTAGCCTAGTCTATATAATGGCTACTTCATATATATAATTGTTGCATCATAATTATATCATGCTCATGTCATCATGCCACCTTGCATTTGAGCATCATATAAAACCGCTTTTTGTTTGGTTCTTATCTCATAGGCATTATTAATTGTATTCGCCTCTTGATATTGTATTTGGTTCTTGATATATTGTTTCAATGCCCAAGTTGAGTTGGGGGCATATCTCTTATTAACTCCACCACATGTTTCTTTCACCACCTTATAATTCCACCATCCAACTAAATATGAGCTTGGCACTTATTGGTTTTACGTCTAGCTCATGTGGGTTGGGATGGATCCAATTATTTTCCACATGCTCTCATCTTAGCATCATGTTGTTTTCACATTATTGATATATGAGAGCCACATGGCCACCTTTGCATGCCTTGTGAGTGGAACCCTTTTTCCTAGCTTCCATATGGATTATTATGGGTTTATGCTCATGTTGGGATAATTTGGGGACTATTAAGCATCTAGTGGTATATACACACTAGCAAGTCCCAATTTTACCCAAACATGGCCATCTCCAACTATTCCACATGGGGCATCCTTTCATTTCTTTTGCTTGGCTTTATTCCACCTTTAGAAATGCAAATGAACAATGCCATGTTTAATATTATTGTTTTCACAAGAATCAACATGGCAATAAATCTTTTGCATGGGCCATGCAAGTGCCACCTTTTCTAGTATTTGGTTTTTATTTGAATCTTGAGTGGACCATCATATCTCTCTAAACCCTAAGCCCTACCCTCTCTTCTTTATCTTTTCTCCAATCTACATCTAATCTAAACCATACCCCCATCTAACCCTAACCCTCACATCCCCCTCTCACCTAAACCCTAAGTCTACCCCCTCTCTCGGCCTCTCTCTCTCTCACCTAGCTGGCCCCACCATGCCACCTAGCTAACCACCCAAGCAAGCCCTAGCCCGAGCCATACCCCCTCTCCCCTCCTACCCTAGCTCTAACCCGAGGCTACTCCTCCCTCTCTCTTTTTTTTCTCTCTATGCCATAGGGGACCCTCCAGCCCGAGCCTGTCCCTGCCTCCTTGCCCTCACGTCGACCCCACCTGGAAGCCTCCCACCTGCCCTGCCCTGGTCCAGCCCGAGCCTGCCAGCACGTGAAGGAGGAGCAAAAGCGGCCGACGCCACCTTTCCCCTCCACCACGCCAACTACCCCTCCCTTCCTTCGTTCCTATCCACCCCACCACCTCTCTGCCTCGCCCAGCTACCCCAGATCTACCCAGGACGCTCCCCTCTCTCCCTGCCATCCCTCACCACCGCCACACCATCGCTGGCAAAACCCTTGGCCTCCACCGCCCCCTCCTTATCCAGCCGGTGGCGTGGCGCTCTAAGGTGTCGAGGAAGACCACGCAGCTCCCCTACGTCACCCTGTACACAGAGCCAGGAAGGAGAAGGCCAGGACGCTGGACACCGTCGATGCCCGAGCCCAAACCCTAACTTCGCCGGTGTCTGCCTCGCCGCCGATCCGCTGCTCGCCGAACCGATCCAACACCGTCAACCAACTCTCGGTGAGCTACCTGACCTCCTGGACATGCTCCGCCGCGCTGTCGTCGTCTAGGGCCGCTTTGCGTTTCATCGAGCAGGCTGCGCGCGCCGCCGGCCGTAGCGTCTGCTCGCTCCAGCGTCGCGCAGCAACCCCATCTAAGCCCCAACCCCCTTGCGGTCAACTACCCCAGGCCACCGCACTGGTTAGCAACCCAGCAGCGCGCGCGCCAGGTCCAGGGATCGATCCCCGCTCCGCCCGCGCCGCGCACCGATCTGTCGATCGAGGCAGAGAAGAGGAACAGTACGGGCCATGGCCGTTTCCACTTAACCCTCTGCACCTTTTTGTGGCTAAACCCGCGGTTCGCCTGGCCCACTAGTCAGCCGCCGCGGAATTCTCCCAGAAAACCCCCTGGATTTTTGTAACCCTTAACCCGCGCTCCAGCCTAGCCCCACCTGTCAGTTCCTGGCCCGCTCGCCTCTGTCACGTGGTCCCCTGTGGCCCTGACCCCATCTGTCGGCCTCTGTGGCTGGCTTAGCTCGCGGTGACAGAAGTTTTCTGTGCGCCTATGTCGTCCAGTCAGCATGACCCCACTGGTCAGCGTCTGTGGCTAGAACTGAGCTAAGTAACAAAAGTTTCTGTCTATTCTGTTCTAATTCAAATCTTTTCAAAATTAATTCAATTCAAACTTAAATCTGTTTTTAAAATATCTTTTAAAATATAAATCCAAATTAAACAAATAATATATGTTTTCAAACCAGAAAAATATGAGGAATTCAAATATGCCATCCAAAATATATTTTGCACACTTTAAAATTCAAGTTGATTAAAATTACAAATAAAATGCCCTTTTCCTTATTTAATTCATAACTTTTGTTTTATAACTCCAAATTTAATAAATAATATGTCTAAAATGATTAGCTCGACGAGACCTTTCTGTTTATGCATTCCATGTTGTGTTTTGAAGCATGCATCATATAAATATAATGTATACAGCAACTTATTTGAGGTTAAAATGGGCCCAAAACTCAATAAAGTGGTTTATTCTTGTATTCCACACCTCACCCATGGCATGCTACCTTAATACCATGCAAATTGTGCATCATTCATCATGGAATGATTGTTTGCTTGTCGCATTTTATTCATATGCTTGTGCACTTTATTTATATTGGCCCTTGTTTGTTTGGTTCTTCTTCGAATAGACGCTGAGCAGGGGATATACTAAGAGAACCAGGAGCACTACCCAGATCCATCCCTTGCTACAACTGAGCTGCCAGGCAAGCACTACCACATGCTTGCATACATATAGTACCTATTGCCTCTATCTTATTCTTGCATCATTGAGTCGTGATTGCATTAAATTGAATCCCAAGTATTGCATAGCCTTTACTTTTAAACCCCACCGAAGCTTGTTCCTCCATCCCATGAGCCATTACTACAGGAGTTGTTTGAGCCACGCGAGTCGTAGAACAGCATGTGTAGGGTATGTGAGTGTTTGATGGATAATGAGGTACCTAGACAACTTAACCTGAGTAGTAATGGGATAACTAATGAAAGTGGCATCGGTGAGCCATATTCGCTATTTGGTTTTTCAGGCTCACTTGCGTCCCGTAGGACCCTGAGTACTTGATTCCTGTTCCTTGAATATTCGCGCTATCCACATCCGGAAGGCTTATGAACCCTCCTGAGCCAGAGCTTGATTCATTCTTATTTCTTGGGGCCACAAACTAGTTTGAGGTTTTATTTACTATCCTGTACTTATTCCATGGTTTACTGCTTTATTTAAATTGTGCGAGGTACTGCACACTGTACTGTTTAGGAAAGCGGAGTGTTTTCGCGGTGTCGACAAGCCCAGGCACATTTTCGGGTTCCCAATCGTTCACAGCCATTGACGCAAACCTTGAGTCCGTCTCGGAGTCAGCTAACTTCATTGCGGGTAGCTCAATGGGGTGGCCCCCTGAAATATTTCTGAATCCTGCGATCGCTTTGTCGTGACTACCTTGTTGGGTTTTGATTTGGTTTTTCCGAGGTTGATCGAGTGTGTGTTGCTATTTGTGCACCCCTGCAGGGTAAAACTTTCTGAAAGCCATGTCCGCGGTTATGGACGACTTGGAGCACAGTTTCTCGATCATAGACAAGCATAACTAAAGTACCGCTTTTAATTTGACTAAGTAACTGACTAGTAAATAGTGCAACACTCATTGAATGGATAATAAAACTGCCAACGGATGGGGGGTTGTCCGTCCGCTTCCTCGTCGGTAAGCGAGGAGGAGGATGGATCTGTTAATATTACCATTATAACTGTTGTTATTAATCCACGGACATCCGTCTATCTCTGGTTAGGCGGATGGTTAGCGAGTATCTATAGAATTGCTAGGGTTTATCTTTTGCTGCAATTGCGTCACCCCAGGTTGTGTCCCCTTTAGCGGCATAAAGACTTGCTGAGTACCCCTAGGGTCTCACACGATAAATTATTGGTTCAGATGAACAGGTACATTCGAAAGATGGATACTGGGTGGAAGAGACGGACGATGTGGGCAACGATCATTCGGTGTAGAGATTCCGGGAACGGGGATCCGTGAGATCTGTGGGCGGGATGTGTTTATTTATGGGGCATCTTATGCCGATTTGCTTCTTATCCGTACTCGGATTTGTCTTCCGCTTCCGCTTGATACTCTGATGTTTGATGTATGAGGAGATATCCTGAACTATTATATCTATCTAGGATATTTGGATCTTGCCGTATGGCGTTGCTATATTTCCTTTCTTTTTAGATGAAATGGCTCTGATGTACTGTTGTATGGTGGCTTGCATACATACTCATTTGTGTATGTAGTTGATCCCTTCGCCTGCCGATTACGCTGCCCGTTCTTGTCCCGATGTTTGGAAATGGTTAGGACGGCCGAAAGGTCTACCTGTGAGTGGCATTTGGGCCCCACCGTACTATTTTAACCATTTCCGCTCATCCAGGCTTGTAACTAGGAGCGTAATTCACCGAGGTAGTTACATGTTCTTTTCATGAACCACAACTAGAGTCATTGCATGTTTGTTCTTTTCATGAACCACACCCAGTGTCATTGCATGTCTGTTCTTTTCATGAACCACACCCGGTGTCACGGCATGTCAGTTCTTTTCAAGAACCACATAAGGATCTACCAATGTCATTGGATGTGTGTTCTTCTCATGAACCACACGTGGATCCACCGGTGTCATTGCACATTTGTTCCACTAAACAAACCACATAAGGATCCACCAGTGTCATTTCATGTGTGTTCTTTTCATGACCCACACCTACTGTCATTGCATGTCTGTTCCTCTAAACAAACCACATAAGGATCCACTAGTATCATTGCATGTTTGTTCTTTTCATGAACCACACATAAGGATCCACCAGCGTCATTGCATTTCTGTTCTTTTCATGAACCACACCCATTGTCACTGCATGTCAGTTCTTTTCATGAACCACATAAGGATCTACCAGTGTCATTGGATGTGCGTTCTTCTCATGAACCACACGTGGATCCACCGGTGTCATTACATGTTTGTTCCTCTAAACAAACCAAATAAGGATCCACCAGTGTCATTGCATGTCTGTTCTTTACATGAACCACACCCAGTGTCATTGCATGTCTGTTCTTTTCATGAACCACAGCTAGAGTCATTGCATGTCTGTTCTTTTCATGAACCACACCCAGTGTCATTGCATGTCTGTTCTTTTCATGAACCACACCCGGTGTCACTGTATGTCAGTTCTTTTCATGAACCACATAAGGATCTACTAGTGTCATTGGATGTGTGTTCTTCTCACGAACCACACGTGGATCCACCGGTGTCATTGCATGTCTGTTCCTCTAAACAAACCACATAAGGATCCACCAGTGTCATTGCATGTCTATTCTTTTCATGAACCACACCTATTGTCATTGCATGTCTGTTCCTCTAAACAAACCTCATAAGGATCCACCAGTGTCATTGCATGTCTGTTCTTTTCATGAACCACACCCAGTGTCATTGCATGTCTGTTCCTCTAAACAAACCACATAAGGATCCACCAGTGTCATTGCATGTCTGTTCTTTTCATGAACCACACATAAGGATCACCCGGTGTCAGTGCATTTCTGTTCTTTTCATGAACCACACCCAGTGTAACTACATGTCAGTTCTTTTCATGAACCACATAAGGATCTACCAGTGTCATTGGATGTGTGTTCTTCTCATGAACCACATGTGGATCCACCGGTGTCATTGCATGTTTGTTCCTCTAAACAAACCACATAAGGATCCACCAGTGTCATTACATGTTTGTTCTTTTCATGAACCACACCCAGTGTCATTGCATGTGTGTTCTTTTCATGAACCACACTGATGACCCACAAGTATAGGGGGTGTATCGCAGTATTTTCGAGGGAAGTGAAACCCAATTTATTGATTGGACACAAGGGGAGCCAAATAATATTTATAAGACTTAAGAACTGAGTTGTTAATTCAGCTACACCTAGAAACAATCTTGCTCACAGCAGTTTATCAGTAGCAACAATTTTGTAGTAGTAATAGTAAAGTAGCAGAAGTAGTAAAGTATAGACAGCAGTAACAATAGCAGTAAACAATAGGATTTGAGTGCGGTAGGCATAGGGATGGATGGACGGGCGTTGCATGGACAAGACAATTCACATAGCAATCATAACATAGGGAAATTGCAGATAAATAAGATAAAGCATCCAAGTACTAGATAATCCTAGGCATGTGTTCCATATATAGTCATACGTGCTCGCAATGAGAACTTGCACAACATCTTTTGTCCTGCCAGCCCGTTTGCAGCGGGGCCTCTAAGGAACTACTGGCAATTAACATGCTCCTTTTAATAGAGCACCGGAGCAAAGCATTAACACTCCGTGAACACATGTGATCCTCACGTCAAAGCCATTCCCTTCTGGTTATCCCGATTTCTGTCACTTCGGGACCATAGGTGCCGGACAACAACGTGTGTATACAACTTGTGGATAAGACCAAAAAAATACTATCATAATGAATCAATAACAAGTTCAGATCTGAAATCATGGCACTCGGGCCCTAGTGACAAGCATTAAACACAACAAGTCGCAACAAAGTCATAAAGCACTAATAAAAGATACTAGGCACCATGCCCTAACAATCTGATGCCATTACATGAACGATCTCATCCAATCCCTACCATCCCCATAGCCTACAGCGGGGGATTACTCACTCATAGATGGGGGAAACATGGATGGTCGATGGAGAAGCGATGGTGATGATGATGGCGATGATCTCCTCCAATTCCCCGTCCCGGCAGGATGCCAGGACGGAGTTTCTGGTGCTGTTTCGTGGAATCTGGTGGTGGCGGCAGAGCGGAACTCCTTCTGGAAAAACGTCGAAACCCCCTAGAGTTTTTAGGTCAGAAGGCTTCTTATAGGCGAAGAGGGAGACCGAGGGGGTGCCTGGGGCCACCACACCATGCCCTGGCGTGGCTAGGCTCAGCCCGCGCCTAGGGGGGTGTGGCCAGCCCCTGTCCCTCCTCCGTCTCGTATTCTGGCTCCTGGAGTCTTCTAGAAAAATAGGCACTTTGGCTTTTGTCCCGTCCAATTCCGAGAATATTCATTTTCTGGCTTTCCTAGAACCAAAAACAGCAAAAAACAGGCAGCTGGCACTGTGGCTCTTGTTAATAGGTTAGTCCAAGAAATCATATGAAAATTACTCCAAAGTGTGGACAAAACACAAGAAAGTGGATAAAACCAAGCATGGAGCATAAAAAATTATAGATACATTTGCAATGTATCAACATCCCCAAGCTTAACTCCCGCTCGTCCTCGAGTAGGTAAGTGATGAAAAAAAAGAATAATTTTTGAGGTGACATGCACCATCATTAACTTGATCAAAGCATTTGTAAAACATTCAAAGCTGGGATCATAGTACTTCAATCATAACATGAAAGACAAAGTTCTAGCAATAAGACAAAGAAATTATGTTGCAACATGAAAGGCACAAACAAAAGGTTCATGAATAACAATGCTTTGCAATACGTTTTGTTTGTTTCACATAAAAAAACATAGCATAAGAGTATTCAGCTTGTCCCTCATAGAGTAGCAAATATAAATGCATGGGAGACCTTCAAAGTTGATAAGAGTGACTAGATACAAATAGTTTAAAACAAGCAATATCAAGGTATGCATCAATCAACAAGTCTTGGGACAATGCACATAGAACTAAGAATGGCCACTATGCTCTCAAGAAAGTGCTCATAGAATGTGTGGAGACAAAACAAGGAAATGAACCGGTTTTGAAAAGTCTGAAAGGCTTCCAAATGCTAAAAGTATGGTACTCATTAGCTTTGAGCTCTCAATGCCCCTATCATAAGCATCTTTAATGTGGTTAAGGTGAAAGTAAGGTCCAATCTGAGTTATATGCTTGACAGACTATAAATTGATAATCCCAAGTCCCTTGAGTACGAGGGCCGCACCTCATGCTACTCAACTTTAGTTACCAGTAAGTTCTTGTCATCGTAAGTATGTGTGTATCATAGAGAACCGCCAATGGGGTACCCCTTGCCCGATGATACAGAAGAATCCCCATATCAAAATGACAAGGCAAGCAGACAATGAGTATCTCAGCAATCTTCTTATTTACCATGGGAAAATGGTGCTTTTTTTCTCTCTTTCCTCTTTTCATAAATCTCTTTTTTTTCTCAATAGCTATCTCTCTTTTTTTATAATAAGAATGCTTCATAGATATCATTATGGTTACGCTGCAGGTTTCCACCATGTCAGCATGGATTAGACCAGCGGCCCAGGCGTTTCTCTAACACACATACATAATTCCATGGACTTACAAGCTCCCCTTTTATTTCACACCGACGACATCCGCAAACAAAAGAGCAAGGTATCAACTGGGTATATATTTACAAGTGTTGAAAGCGTTCCCCGTGACAGCACGGTTTGGCTAATCCCCAGCCTATAATTTGCAAGCATATAACTTTCATGGAGAATCACAATGGTTCAGGTTTATTAAGTGTAGGAAATAAAGTGTGCCATCAAGTTCGTGAGAGCTTTACTAACTAACTTTCTCATAACAAGCAAACATTTTATTAGGAAAAAAACAAGGCAAATTGAATATGCACGAAAGTAGAAAATGATGCTAATAGGTAGGTATGGTGGACACTTTGGAAATATTTGGTTTTAGGGAGTTGGAAACATGAGTAAAACATACTCAGTGAAAGTGAAGGCTAGCAATAGTAAGGCAGCGACAAACGAGAGAGCAATAATGGCCATAATCATGCAGAGCGACAAAACATCATTGATCAAAGCATAAAGTGATACTACAAGTTGAAAATTAAAGGATCATAAAGTCTTAAGGTGACTTGAGATATTCATAACATGGTGTGAGCATGCGCCAAGTCAACCCAAATAAAGCATCAAAGGAGAATACCACTATACTATGCTTTAATATGCTAAAACAACACATGATTCATCCAAGGCACATTCAGCAATCTCAATTGTTTATAACAAGTCATGCTACAGCAAATAATACTAAGCAATAAAGCCAAAACAATATCAAGCATGGAATGACAAAGCATAGGCCACAGTAAAAAACAAGCTCTCTTTGCCACTTAAGCATGAGCTTTCCTACTCTTTTCCAATCCAAACCAAACTATTTGAACACCAATGTATGAAAGAGGGGGTCCAACCAATTTATTCAGAAAACTAAGCAAACCAAGCAAACGAAAACCAAAATGAAAAACGAAAAAGAAGACGCTCCAAGAACAACACAACTGTGCATGAAACAATAAAAATGAAGCGTTTGGAAGAAACCTGGGATTTTTATTGATGAAGAAGGGGATGCCTTGGGCATCCCAATCTTTGACGCTTGTACTTCTTGGATATTTCTTGGGGTGACACGCGTGGCATCCCCAAACTTGAGCTTTAGTCCATCCTTCATCTCAATACTCATTCCTTCCATACAACTGAAATTTTTCCTTCATACAAAACTTCACACAATCTTTATTAGCAACATTAGTGCACTCAAGATAATAGGTCTTAAGGTTCAGTTCTAACACCAAATAAACTTCCATTATAACACTAGATACTGTAGCACATCCCTCAAAAAGCTCAATTCCCCAAAAGAACTCAAAAAGGAACCAACAAGAAGCAAATGCAGAAAATGGCAGAAATCTTTCAAAACAGACCAGCAGGTAAAGATGAATTTTTTCGAAGACTTTCTGTTGCTCCAATCAAAAAGTGTTGACCTAACGAAAGTTAGATAGCAACCTGGGGCAGAAGCACAAAAATTCACGCCTCCAAAAGACATTTAGAGATTTTACACGAATTTTTATGGTGAAGAACGGAAATCTGTTTCGGGACAGCAACTTTCTCAATCATTACTTCTCTCTCATTAGAGGTTACTCTTGGCACAAAAAGCAAATAAAAAGGATAAGTAGCGGTTATTACTGAAGTAATAACTTCCAAGACTCATCTAAAACTTTTGGGTTATCTCCCAATAAGTACTTTTCTTTAACGCCTTTAAGTTAGGCATAAGCAAACACATAAAATGGATAGAATAGAAGTAAGCGGAGATAATCATAGTGAAAACATTGTTTTGTTCAATGAAATCCTTTTGTTAACAAGGTTGATCAGGTCTTGTTACCAAAACAATTTCATATGAGACAAAACTTTATATTCCACTAATGATTATGTTATCTCAAGCTTGATAGCAATGGTCCCAATCATAATAGTTTCAAAATTTTCTCTCGGTATGGGACAATATATTTCTCCAACTTGAATGCCCTCAACATGTTCAATTAAATTTAAACCATAAGTCCTTTCAATCTTCTTGGGGAAATAGACAGTATGTTCCTTGTCATTAACATTGAAGGTCATCTTCCCTTGATTACAATTAATAACAGCTCCTGCAGTATTAAGAAAAGCTCTCCCAAGAATAATAGACATATTATCATCTTCAGGCATTTCAAGGACAACAAAATCAGTTAATATCAAGCAATTATGAGCCACCTGAACAGGTACATCCTCACATATACCCACAGGAATAGTGGTGGATTTATCAGCCATTTGCAAAGATATATCAGTTGGTATTAATTTTTCAAGTTGAAGCCTCTTATAGAGAGACAAAGGCTTAACACTAACTCTAGCTCCCAAATAACACAAGTAGTTCTAACATAACTATTCTTAATAGAGCAAGGGATAGTTGGAATCCCTGGATCTCCATGTTTCTTAGGAACCTTACCATTGAAGGAATAATTAGCAAGCAAAGTAGAAATTTCTTCATTAGGGATCTTCCTTTTATTCGAGACAATGTCCTTCATATACTTTGAGTAAGGAGGAAATTTAATAGCATCAGTTAAAGGAATTTGCAGGAATAAAGGTTTCATCCACTCACAAAACTTATTATAGTGTTCATCCTCCTTTGACTTGTGTTTCTTATCAGGGAAAGGCATAGGTTTTTGGACCCAAGGTTCTCTTTCACTACCATGTTTCTTAGCAATAAAATCCTCTTTAGTGTATTTGGTATTCTTAGTATGGTTTTCAGGTTCTTCTTCAACTTTTTCTTCATTAGGAACTTCATTTTCTTCATTACCACTTTTAGTTTCAGCATCAGAGATAGATATACTGTTAGGATCTATAGCAGGTTCAGAGGGTTCTACAACAGTTTTATGTTTCTTCTTCCTTTTCTTACGAGTAGAACCACTATTTTCAGCTTGTTGAGAATCCTGCTCAATTCTTTTGGGATGCCCCTCAGGATATAGAGGATCCTGGGTAGCAGCTCCACTTCTAGTTCTAATTTCATAAGAATGTTTTTCTTTAGCAAAATTAACTAGCAAGTCGTTTTGCACTTTAACGAGTTGATCTATTTGAGTTTGAACCATTTGAAAGGGTTTGACAATCATTTTAACATCATTAGAGGTTCTTTCCATGATATCTTTCAACTCAACAATAGCTCTAGTGTTTTCCATTAGGTGATTTTGCACCCTTTTATTAAAATTATCTTGCTTAACAATAAAGATATCGAATTCTTCTAAGCATTGATCAGGAGGTTTAGAGTAAGGGATATCACCTTCATCAAAGTGTTGGAGAGAGTGTACCTCGATAGTGGATGAGTAGGGGATAGGCTTACATAATTCTTCTATAGGAGGTAAATTCTTGACATCTGGAGCTTTAATTCCCTTCTCTTTAAGACATTTCTTAGCTTCCTTCATCACTTCATCATTTAATTCAATAACTCCCCTCTTCTTTGATGTTGGAATAGGCACTGGAATAGATGGTTCAGGTACAATTACTTCAGGTATAGCTTGTTTATGAGGAGTCCAATTTTCATAGTTCTTACTTATTTTAGCCATTAATTCCTCAGCTTCCTTAGGAGTCCTATTCCTGAAAACACAATCAACACAACTATCTAGGTATGTCCTAGATTCCTCAGTTAGTCCATTATAAAATATATCAAGAAGCTCATTCTTGGGTAATGGACTTCTAGCTTGTGCATGAATCAAAGCACAAAACCTTGCCCAAGATTCAGGCAATACCTCTTTTTCTCCCTGTTTAAAATCAAAAAGTTCCTGCAAAATAGCATGTCTAGCACTTGGAGGAAAATATTTCTGCAGGAAAGTACCAATCAAGCACTCAGGGCAATCAATAGATCCAGGAGGTAAATTACTAAACCAAGTTTTACCTTCTCCTTTCAGTGAAAAGGGGAAAATCTTAGCAACAAAGTAAGTTCTCATCTTAACATCATCAGAAAACAATCCACTCATGGTAGAAAGTTCATTCATATGTGCTACCGCACTTTCATTCTTAGTCCCACAAAAAGGTTCTTTCTCAACAATAGCTATGTATGATAGATCGAGAGAGAAATCATAATCTTCATCTATAATGTTTATGGGAGAAGCAGCAAACTTAGCGACAGGAGACAATTTGGGTCTAATAGTACGCCTCTCAAGGAGACTCTTAGCAGCGCTCCTATCATGGGTGTTTTTACATTCTTTAATAAATTCATCGGTCATCTCAACATAACCATCTTCAATATCTAACTCTCACTAGACTCAGGTGAGCTAATAGGTGTGGTAGTGTCTTCATTAGGAGTTTCGATATTTCTAGCTATAGTTCTAGAAATCGTAGCATCTAGGAAAGGACCTAATGAACCACTCTTATCAAGCACAGTAGAAGAAGCATCATAAGAATCAGAAGTTTCAAATTCAGCAGTAGTAGCAGTGTGTGTAGCATGTGTATGTGGTGGTGTAAGGAACTTACTCATAACAGATGGTGAATCAAGAGCATCGGAGGTGTTTAGAACCGTACCTCTTCTTGTAATGGATGGTAAAATAGGAACCTTGCCATCACAAGACTTACCCATGATGGATGGATAGCAGCGAACAATAGAGAATCCAAGTGAACTTGATAAATAAAGCTATGCTCCCCGGCAACGGCGCCAGAAAATAATCTTGATGACCCACAAGTATAGGGGGTGTATCGTAGTATTTTCGAGGGAAGTGAAACCTAATTTATTAATTCGACACAAGGGGAGCCAAAGAATATTTATAAGCCTTAACAACTGAGTTGTCAATTCAGCTGCACCTGGAAACAATCTTGCTCACTGTAGTTTATCAGTAGCAACAGTTTTGTAGTAGGAATAGTAAAGTAGCAGCAGTAGTAAAGTAAAGACAACAGTAATAATAGCAGTAAACAATAGGATTCGAGTGCGGTAGGCATAGGGATGGATGGACGGGCGTTGCATGGACAAGACAATTCACATAGCAATCAGAACATATGTTAATTGCAGATAAATAAGATAAAGCATCCAAGTACTAGATAATCCTAGGCATGTGTTCCATATATAGTCATACGTGCTCACAATGAGAACTTGCACAACATCTTTTGTCCTGCCATCCCGTTTGCAGCGGGGCCTCTAGGGAACTACTGGCAATTAAGGTGTTCCTTTTAATAAAGCACCAGAGCAAAGCATTAACACTCCATGAACACATGTGATCCTCACATCAAAGCCATTCCCTTCCGGTTATCCCGATTTCTGTCACTTCGGGGCCATAGGTTTCGGAGAACAACGTGTGTATACAACTTGTAGATAAGACCAAAAACAATACTATCATAATGAATCAATAAGAAGTTCAGATTTGAAATCATGGCACTCGGGCCCTAGTGACAAGCATTATGCACAACAAGTCGCAACAAAGTCATAAAGCACTAATAAAAGATACTAGGCACCATGCCCTCACAATCTGATGCCATTACATGAACGATATCATCCAATCCCTACCATCCCCATAGCCTACAGCGGGGGATTACTCACTCATACATGGGGGAAACATGGATGGTCGATGGAGAAGCGATGGTGATGATGATAGCGATGATCTCCTCCAATTCCCCATCCCGGCAGGGTGCCAGAACGGAGTTTCTGGTGCTATTTCATGGAATATGGTGGTGGCGGCGGAGCGGAACTCCTTCTGGAAAAACGTCGACCCCCCCAGAGTTTTTAGGTCAGAAGGCTTCTTATAGGCGAAGAGGGGGACCGAGGGGGTGCCTGGGCCAACACACCATGCCCTGGCGCGGCCAGACCCAGCCCGCGCCTGGGAGGGTGTGGACAACCCCTGGCCCTCCTCCGTCTCGTATTCTGGCTCCTGGAGTCTTCTGGAAAAATATGCACTTTGGCGTTTGTCCCGTCCAATTTTGAGAATATTCATTTTCTGGCTTTCCTGGAACCAAAAACAGCAGAAAACAGGCAGCTGGCACTGTCGCTCTCGTTAATAGGTTAGTCAAAGAAATCATATGAAAACTACTCCAAAGTGTGGACAAAACACAAGAAAGTGGATAGAACCAAGCATGGAGCATCAATAATTATAAATACATTTGCAATGTATCACACAACTCGAGTCATTACATGTCTGTTCTATTCATGAACCACACCTAGTGTCATTGCATGTCTGTTCTTTTCATGAACCACAACTAGTGTCACTGCATGTCAGTTCTTTTCATGAACCACATAAGGATCTACCAGTGTCATTGGATGTGTGTTCTTCTCATGAACCACACGTGGATCCACCGGTGTCATTGCATGTGTGTTCTTTTCATGAATCATACATAAGGATCCACAAGTGTCATTACATGTCTGTTCTTTTCATGAACCACACCCAGTGTCATTGCATGTGTGTTCTTTTCATGAACCACAACTAGAGTATTTGCATGTCTGTTCTTTTCATGAACCACAGCCAGTGTCATTGCATATCTGTTCTTCTAAACAAACCATATAAGGATCCAACAGTGTCATTGCATGTCTGTTCTTTTCATTAACCACACATAAGGATCCAACAGTGTCATTGCATGTCTGTTCTTTTCATGAACCACACCTAGTGTCATTGCATGTGTGTTATTTTCATGAACCACAGCTAAAGTTATTGCATGTCTGTTATTTTCATGAACCACACCCAGTGTCATTGCATGTCTGTTCTTTTCATGAACCACACCTGGTGTCACTGCATGTCAGTTCTTTTCATGAACCACATGAGGATCTACCAATGTCATTGGATGTGTGTTCTTCTCATGAACCACACGTGGATCCACCAGTGTCATTGCATGTCTGTTCCTTTCATGAACCACACCTAGTGTCATTGCATGTCTGTTCCTCTAAACAAACCACATAAGGATCCACCAGTGTCATTGCATGTCTGTTCTTTCCATGAACCACACATAAGGACCCACCAATGTCATTGCATGTCTGTTCTTTTCATGGACCACAACCAGTGTCACTGCATGTCAGTTCTTTTCATGAACCACATAAGGATCCATCAATGTCATTGCATGTGTGTTCTTTTCATGAACCACAGCTAGAGTCCACCAGTGTCATTGGATGTGTGTTCTTCCCATGAACCACACATGGATCCACCAGTGTCATTGCATGTCTGTTCTCTTCATGAATCACAACTAGAGTCATTGCATGTCTGTTACTTCCATAAACCACATATGGATCCACCTAGTGTGATTGCATGTCTATTCATTTCACAAACCACACATGGATACACCAGTGTCATTGCATGGGTAGCCATTAGACCTAGTCTTCTAGAAGGCACGCCCTAACACAGTTGTTCTACTTGACGGTTGTTACATACCGTTCGATTGGGGCGCTTGGAAGATTGGGATGGTCTTCGTGAGAGCGATCCGCGAGTAGGCTGTTCTGCGGCATAATTGGCCACGCTTGCTCTGGACAAACTGGCAACACCGGGCGCTCCCCTGTTGCGAGTGTCATGTATCACGAGTTCAGTGGGCCACATCCCAGTGTCACGCCCCCATTACTTGTCTTCCTCCCTGTACTTCTCTTCCTTACCCTCGAAGCCACTTTCCCCACTTCACTCCCATCCTGCCGTAGCCGCAAGCCGACAGTGCCTCCATCCCAATCCCCTCTCCGGTAGCCACCCCCTCCCTCTCTCCATGGGTTCAAGGGGAGACGGCGAGGAAACTCGTTGTGACAAGAGAGACGGTGATTTCGATGTTAGTCGTCTCATCTCTATTTCTATCATCTATGGCCAGTTATCTATTTTTTGAGCTAGATCTAATCTGTTTACTCATGCGCGTATGATGTGTTAGGCCAACCAGACGATGTATGACTCCGACTATCACGGTTTAAAGGATGAAGACAGTCCTCTGGTATGTATACATGGATATGTGCCGGCTAAATTTGTAGCGTTCGAAGGACGAAACACAGGCAAGAGGTTTCTATGGTGTCAAGGACATCGTGCAATGATGCAAGGCAGAAGTTGCGGTGTTGTCAAATGGGTAAATCCAGAGTGGCCCAAATCGATACAGAAAACGCTGGACAAACTATGGGAAATGACTGTCAAGTTGAAAGAATCTGTATTCATCTCACTTCTTGAAAGTGTTGAGACGAAGCTATGGGAACCAGTTGACATGACCAAGCATAAGCAAGATCTCAGGTGGTTGCAAGACAAGGTTATCAAAGTCGAGAAGGAGAGGGATACGGCGTTGGCCCTAAAGGCTAAAGCAGAGCAAGAACTGACTCAAGCAAGGAATGATCTCCACCAGGCCAAAGTCCTGCAGTACACAACTACGAGTATTGACAAGTGCATGAGGAAAAATGCAGAGAAACAATTGAAGATGTGCAAGGAAGATGCTAAAAGGAAGGAGCAGACAATTCGATCCTTGCTCTCGCAGGAAGATGCGCATCGGGCCAAGATTAGGAAGATCAAGGATATGTGTGATAACTAGTTCTATTTAGCTTAAGCTCCGTTCCTTTTTATGTTGTAATATTTGTACTTGTTGACCTAGTGGTCTGAATTATTGGTCCCGGATTCCAGGGAGGAAAAAAATTGCTCTGACCCTGCATTACTTCTTTTGTCTGACCCCGCATTACTTCTTTTGTCTGACCGTCGCTTCGTCATCCTCGTGTACAAATAGGAGGCGCCACAGCGCGTCGCTTCGTCGCTCATCCCCTCGTCCTCTCCAATCTCCACCGTGCCGCCATGGAGATGCCCGATCTGAACTTGCACGAGGCGGTGATGTTCACGAACTTCGACATCCTCGCACAGCTAGCCGCGAAGGTGCCCCACGGATGGCGCATCAGCTCTGCGGGGGTGCCGGTGGCTTCGCTACCTGGCTGAGCCGAGATGGAGAGTGAAATCGCGGTGCGCCGCCGCCAGATGCCCGCGTGGAAGAGGGCGCTTCCCCGGTACGCGGCGGCCAGCCCGTACTGGCCGACGCTATTCAAGAAGGAGCAGAAGGCCAAGATTGGCAACCGCATCGTTGACGGGCGTGTGGTGCACCAGGATCTCCGCAACCGATAAGGGCGGGAGAGGTTCTGGTCCGTCCCTGGACGGACCAAGTACACCATCATCGCCGCCGCTCGACGCGAAGAGGTGCTCCGTCTCGCGAACAATGCAGACATCGTGGAGGTTCCGTCCGACAGCGACGAGGAAGCCGACAGCTCGAAGGACAGTGGCAGTGGAAGTGAAATTGTTGACTAGTGGTTGAATTAATGTAGGATGTGAAATCGCACCTTTCTTTAGAAGAATTTGTGGTTGAAGTAATGAAATGCCTCGATTTAGATCTCTGTCTCGATTAATTTGTAGAAGAATTTGTGATTTAGATCAATTTCTGGCTCGATTTAGATCTCTATCCCGGATTGGGAACGTGACCGTGGACCAAAGACACCTTTTCTACTAGTGTATTCTGACATTGGTGGTTTGTTTAAATGTAATCTAAGTGGATTGTGCCGCATGCAAATAGAACAACCACAATTTATAAAATGGAAGCACGTACACCCAGTTACTGGAGATCCGGGAGCTTCCGTAGATGCAGGGGATGCAGGAGCAGAGAAGCGGTGAGATAGACGGGCTCAAGATTAGGCCAGAAAGTGGTACGCATTTCCTCCTCATCTGGGCATTATCGGTGAGAACATTGCTGTTTATGTTGCCACGTCATTGTGTTGCATCTGAAATAAGTTGCTGCTTCATGGAGTGTGGCAGCTTAAATAATTTATTTCTGTGCCACTTACATTCCGTCGTATTTGGAGACCTCCTGCTCCTCAGCAATCGTGGAACCGGTGGATCCTTGTTTTCAGATAGCAGTGGCACAATCACAATTTCGGATTCAACTACTGACTCGGGCGTTTCCAAACCCAAAGTCGCGGTACATTTTACTCAGAGAACGTGGGTAGATTGTTTCGCCCAGCAACATGCCACACACAGAGTGATCAGAATTTAACAGAATTACATATATAGGTTCAAGTTCAACACATTACTATGCATGTTCATTGCCAGCAGCCTTCTTCCGCAGCCTGGGTGCCAAGCCTTCACGTCCAATGGCTTCTTCATTTCCTGCCTTCTTCCTCTTCCTTGGTGCCAATTTTCTTAGATTCACGTACTCTGCATCGCCAGGACAATGGGCACCAGAATCGTGTCCAGCATCATCTTTCCACTCGTTTTTAATTTCTTCGGGCAGCAAAATGACATCTTTCCACTCGTTTTTAATTTCTTCGGGCAGCAAAATGACTGACCCGGCAGTCATGTTTCTAACCTTGCGGCACTTCCTATCAAAGAAACAAGACTGTTGCATAACTACCCAATATCTACAGAGTAAATAAAACAAAAATTACAATTCAGCACAAACATGCGAACCCCAAGAGACCTTTGCTTACCAGGAGCTAATTGGGTTCGAGCAACCACCCTATCCAAGAATAGAAGGGCGACTCCCAGTTGCAGCAGCTTCCACATCCAGTACATCACAATTCAGCTCAAACATGGCAGCCGAAGCATACCTTTTCATCAACCCAATTAGCTGACTATCACACGTTATAGGAACCATGATGCCACGTTCATCCATGAAGCTAAACTTTGCAGTCTGCTTCGGCCATAATGCAACATGATTACGCAGAGGAGCAACCATAACAGATATAGTGCAGATCTGCGCAGGCGCTTCTTCCATCGTGAAAAAATGGTGTCCATACCTCTTGCCCTTAGAGTCGTACCTATAGAGGACTACCGTAACCAAGTAAGGGGGGTCCGCGCAGATCCCACTTGACAGAAAAATGTGGACAAAATATATTTGTCAGCGTTGGGCTAACAAACAATTTGAGGTTCAGTAGCCAGCTAGTAGTTGTAACTAGAACGAATAGCAAAGAGAAGGGTAGATCACCCGCTTGTATACAAAACTTCTTCTTTCTTGATAGTAGGATCTGCCATCCTCCGAGCTACTCGGCTCGTCGGTGGCGGAGGTGGACTAGAGCCTCGCAACGGCGGCTACGGCATGCGCCATTGGAGCTCGGGATCAGCGACTGGGCGTAGCAACTAGGCGCAACAACTTGGCGCTGGAAGTCAAATGTCCAAAGGGATCGTTCTTCCTGGAGGGTGGATTCCGACGCCGTCGGTGCTCGGGGAAAGCTGGGAATGGATTTGTGAAATTGGTCAACGCATCCAATCCAGTTAGCTGCTCGATTTGCCTAAGAGGTTGCCGCATTGGCGCCCGTGTCACGGACAGATGACCGACATGAGGGTCCCGACCGTCTACTCCACGGGGCAGTTTAATGGAATGTTTGAATTTGGCAGGGGTGAGATGAGTTTGCCTCGAAATGGCCCCTCTTTGTAGTTGGCGGCCCAACTTTTCGAAACGTGGTAATTTCCATGCGCTAGCCTGCCAAGTTTGGTACCGCAGACGAACAAGCCCCTGAAGTTGGTAGGTGGTAAGGAAATCATGAAAGAAATCACTCACGAGAAGGCCAAAGCTGAGCTGAAAGTGGGACAAGAACACGACGAACTCGCCTGGATTAGGGGAGGGAGAAATCTCCTAGGTGGCAAGGCGGCACGTGACGCCTGCGGGGATTTGGCGGATCGCGTAGAGCCAGTCAATGTTATCTTGACAGACCCACACGCCCGCCCAAGCGCTCGCTCGTGCACTGCTTCTTCCTCCTCCTTTTTTCAGCAACGATGGAGATTTCCTCTTTATTCATGTCCAAGTCGATGTCTTCGTAAGGGTAGTCTACGGTGGGGAACAGTGGCTTGGAACTGCAAGGCCCCGTAGCGGAAGGCTTGCATAGGAACGACGACATGGATGCGGAAAAGCAGTGAACCACAATAGCAGTGGCGCTACACTATGTAGGAGCGGCGGCAGTGGCGGCGCGACTGTGGAGAAGAAGGAGTAGAGGGAAGGGGCACGTGCGAAGTGGGGGAAATCCCCAAGGGACGCCCCTATCCCCTATTTAATTGTGCCCCTGGGAGGCATAGTGGGATCACCGGTTGTGGCGCGGCCACACGATGTGGCCGTGTATTCGCAAAGCCATCCAATCAGGCACGAGCCACACCAAGGGCCACACGGAGGAGGGAATCCCACGACGCGACGTGATGATACAGTTAATGAGGGGGTTGCCACGATGTGACGTGCACAGTAGTTATTCCTGACAATCAATATAGTAACTGGCGCAATAACTGGCGCGACCCTTAAAATGAGGCAAGGTGATGATTACCCCTCGTGTGGGACGTGGGGAACCTTATGAGAGAAGGAAAGATAACCCGGATATATGGAGAATGACCTGGCCCACGAGAAGTAACTCGGATTGAGCTAAGGCAATGTCAAACCAAAGAGACTAGGTTACAAAATAACTCGGTGAAGAATATATGTCTTGATAAATGGAACATGCTATGGCATTATCATCTGAAGTTGCTAAGACCGCACCAGCTTTAGGGACTAATGTTGGGGGGATACCCCGGGTTGGGTCACATTGGGGAATAAAGACCGAGTTAGCCGAGGTACGGCGTTATCAAAGCGAATGCTGGTTGGGTCTCCTCAAGGCAGGCTAACTTATGGGGTAAACCCGCCTAGTGGGTGTTCACCTTACATTAACCCCGCCGACATAAAACATATGTCGGCTATGTTTGATTTACCATGTTTGTAGGTACCCTCATAGCCAGGTTAACCAAGCATTAGTCGGGTTATCACTTGGCTTCCAAGGGAAGGAAGGAATCTCTCGGTGGTCAAAAGTGGCCTCTGTCCACTATAGCGTGAGCAAAGCGGGAAGAGGGAAGGAACAGTGGGGCGTGGCCGACAAAGGTGACACAACCAGTGTTGGCTGAGCTAGCAGTGTCTAGTGATGCAACGCCATAGAGGGGCTCAGGGAGGCTTACGTCCTAAGTCCGGACTAGCCATTTAAAGTGAATAAAGAGGCATCTTGCTTTAACCAAAGAGCATATTCGTGGAATATGCTTCCACGTGAGCCCTAGTTTAGTAACCTGGGCTCCCCTATATAAGGAGCACTAGGGCCTCGATAGAATGGGATCGATCATTCTGTTAACGAAGAACCCTAGAGCTTTGTTGTGTGAAGTAAGAGAACTAGTCTCCTTCTCACGAATAACTCGACGATCCCTTGTAATCCACATCCAACGAGAGAGAAATACAAACATCTATGTGTGGAATCACCACACTATCCCTCCTTGGATTCCTCTAGTGCATATTGGCCCCATCTTTAGCATATCCATAGCATCTGCCGTGCCACCACCATGACAAGTAGTATAGCTAGAACTCCCTCCATTTAAAATTATAAGATGTTTTGGCTTTTGCGAAACGAATGTATCTAGACCCTCTTTAGTGTTGGTAGAGTATCCTAGACTAGTATTATATGCATTTTTACTAGTCTAAGTTACTCCCCACAAAGACCAAGTAACTTAGACTAGTCTCATACATATAACACTAGACTATGTTACTACCTCCAGAGTGCATATAAACTAAATCATGGTGGAGATCTCTAATATTATAATAGAATATAATTAGCATAAAAGTTTATATACTTCAATCACCATCACCTAATAATGATCTAGTTAATGTATATATAGTTAGATAGATGATCATCAGTCAAATATAGCAAAAGATATTCCACCATGATTGAGTGAGCAAATTGAATTGTAAATCAAGGGATTTACTTTTGTTCTTTGTGTAGTAACGTTAAAGGTCATCTTGTTCTAATAATTGGCCAAATCATGTGGTGATGACACTACACAATGTGACTACCTCCAAAGTGCATAGACACTCTCAGATATAGCGGAAAAATACTATAATAGACTATAAATTAGCATAAAAGTGGATATACTTAAATTACCACCACCTAATCATAGTGTAGTTAATGCATATATAGATGCATACATACATATATACATAGATAGATATGATGATGAGTAAAGTATAACAAAGAATAAATCATCACCATGATTGAGTGAGAAAATTGAATTATAAACCAAGAGATTTACATTTGGTCTTTGTTACATAGTAGAAAAATATAGTATAAAAGTGGATATACTTAAATCACCACCACCTAATCATGGTCTAGTTAACGTATAGATAGATAGATGAACATAAGTCAAATATTGAAAGAATAGATCATCACCAAAATTGAGTGAGCAGATTGAATTATTTTTGTCCAGTCTTGTTTAAGGTCAATCTTCTTCTATTCATTAGCCGAATCATGTGGTCCCTCGTACAAAAAAGCATCTGACACTAAGCACATCTTAGTAAAAACAAGGGACTTACAATTTCTCTTTGTGCAGTCCCGTTGGAGGACATCCTGTTGTCAGTTCGTTCGTTGAATACATCGACCGCATCTAGTACTTGGATAGACGATGCATCTGCTTTATTGTTGCTCCTCTGCATATAGGTTCGGGCCACTCATTCACATAAAATAGGTTTGCATTCTGCAATAGAAAGCAATAGGTACTTACAAGATTGTAGGGGCGATTCACTCTACGATTCTCCGTGTTCCCTGTGAGAGGAAATAATTTCAGATAGTGGTTATTTTTGTTTACAAAGAACTAGATAGAAATTATAGTATAATCACTTGTGAACATGTAGAGAAGCGAATGGTGGAATATAAACAAACATTTAAATGACATAAAGTTAGCCATGTAGACAAAATAAAATGCAGTTATAGTCACTCCTTAGCACAAACAAGAGAGAAATTACAATGATTTAATATGTGAAATAGGATTTCAAGCAAATATGTAAAGTGCCATAAAATTTGCCACGATCTATAGGGTAAGAAGTTACTATACTTACATTAGGACAAACAAGATAGACATTACAATGGTATACCTCGTGAACTTACAGAGCAGGGAATGCAAACTCATATGTGAAGTGACCTAAAATGCCATGAACTACATAATAGAAGGTAGATACTGCTGCTACAGAAATTATAATTGAGAAACTTAAATTTATAGAGTAGGGGATGAAGATAACCATGTTAAGTGCCTTAAAACTTGCCATGTAATAGTACATCAAATCCAAAATAAATACAGCGTATAATTTTTTCACAAGTCAATCAACACAAAATTCGACCTAGTTTGTAGAACATACCAGGAACATCTGGTGGCCCCCCGGATTAATCATTTGAAAGTCCATATTATGCATACTACCACGATCCCATGATCAGTTGTCGTGGCACATAACAGATAAGTATCAAAGTAAACATCCATTAATTAAGCGGATACAAGTCATACCTTATTTTCCATTATGGCTACACTAGTCAACATTAGCGGAACTTCATCAAGCGTAGAAGCCGAGCCATGCCTTAACCTACATGCAACTGCATAGGAGAACGTCCTAGCTCACATAGTCGTCAACTTCACCTTCTTCTCGATATCTAACCAAGTTAATAACCAGGGACAATGCAAGTGAGTAATTTGAATGTACTCACAAAGCACCTTAAGAGAATAATAATACATGAGGAAATGCAATATTGTTGTGGTAGTGGGAGGGCTCCAAGAGAGGTTCTTTTCTCAAATAGTTCTCTTGTAGATATAGCACCTACATATCTTTATTCAAACTTTTGAAAAACATTTTGGAAACCTTTTTGAATTTTTTTGGAAAACACTAGGACTGGGTCACCCATTCGTGTCTTCCTTCCCGTCATCCCATGACCAAACTCCTTTCCTACCTTTCCGACAATCCCATGGTCAAAACATTTCCAAAGTATTTTCTTTTTGAAAGTAGTTTTGTAATGAAAACCAGCACCACTCTATAGTAGTTTATCGAAACCGTCCATAACGGCGGACACGGTTATTTGAATAGATTTACACTTTGCAGAGGTTGTACACTTTATCCACACCATCCGATTACCCTGCCCTGATCACATACGGATCGTGGGTCGAATAACCGATCAAGACTCTCCGGATGCCACTCTAGTATAGACCCTATCCTATGAGTTGTTCCCCTCAACACCAGGATGTCTGGGCCAAGGACCAACCAGAGTGCATTCCAACTCCTCGAGAGTGGGCACTTTCAATGAGAGGCTGATAGTATCGACCGACCGCTCACATGGGCGATCCTACTTCCTACAGGTGACTGCCTAACAGTTGACCCTTTCTATAAAGGAAGCCCTAAATAGAGGGAGATAATTCCTTATATCAGTTATGAGAATTCCCACACCAGAGTAGCAAACTTCAAGTCCGGCTCTTTCCCATTCCAGAGTAACGTGGTTGCACGGGTTAAGTTGTTATAGCTAAAGCTGAAAAGAAACAAGTGCATTTTCGAAAACATTTTCCTCCTCTTTCCTTTGTAAAACAAAAACCTTTATCTTTTCTCAAACTTCTCTTGGTAGGTCAAACCTCACCAAGGTTTTATCATAAAAATATTTTGTAAACTTTTCTAGGGTCTTCCCATCCTCCATTTTTGCTTCGGCTAAAACGGGGTCTCCAAAGGGGTATGGTGGTATACACCATGTAACATACTAGGGACAATTAGGTGTCATCAAGGGGATTTTACATAGTAGTACAATTGTGTAATGGTTTGGAGTAGCCAAGCCACTACCAGGTATAGATCATCATATAATAAAGCAATGCAGTTTTCATAAAACCGTAGGTAAAACATGCATAAGTAAAATATTAGGACAAGGCTTATGAGCAAGAAGGTGGCTTTCCTGATGATCAGCAATATGGCAATATGTCCCTGTACTTCTTCTTAGAATACCATAATAATCAATAATAACCATCTTCTTCAGATCTTCGATATAATCACAACTATCGTCGTCAGGGATCATACATGCAAGCAAATAAGGGCACAATAAACTTGAGGCATACAAGAACCAATACACTATAGTAAACAAACATGCAACACATTAATATCTTCAGTAGGTTTTGATGGATTGAGATCATAGCACTTGGAATTACTATAATTGCCTTTGTGGAAATACCTTTATGATTTAATTGTCAAATACCACCCAAAGAAGGGGTTTTGAACCAAGGCTTGGGTCTATTAATGTACCAAAATGATATCAACATATAAGTGTTGATATAGCAAGTCCACCAAAAGTGGTTTCATGATTTTATCAATGTTCTATATTTAGTTATGATTTTTCTACTGTAATAAGCTCTAGTTTAGGTGAATAAATCTCCATAAAAGATATGGATCTCAAATAAATTTGTCCTCAGGGGTTTTGGTAGACTCTGGTGTTTAAAATTTTTGAGAGTTGGATTCATCTCAAAATAATCAACAGAATGCCCTTGGGAAAACCCCAAAGTAAGTTCTGCATGAAGTTCGTTTTTTAACCAGATTTATTATAGGTCAAAATGGTATAAGACCAAGATCAGTGTATAGGACTTACAAATACCTTCTAGTAAAAATTGGAATCAATATTTTTGGAGTTGTATAGCTCCTGTTAGGATTTATCTAATGATAATACCATATACAGAAATGTTTAATTCATTAAAATACTCAGAAGCTCAATATTTCTTGAACTCCTGGATATAGATAAACCTTGATATACCACATCACTAGGAGTTGGAATGAGGTCAATTCAATTTATGGTTTAGCCTGGAGAATTTTCTAAAGTCATAAATGAATTGTTCTTATCAATTTTTCTAAGGATAAACCATAATTCCACTTGGATGATACCAATGCCAAGAGATGGGAAACATCAAAACCTACCATTGGAAATTAGAAATACCCCTTTTGGAGGTATATAACTCGATGATGGATTTATTTACTACAAGGGGTATCTTTTTTGTAAATTAAATGCCAATAAACAATAGGTATTGTATTTGGCAAGGGACTAGTTCTGCATGTTTGACAAAACATGTGGGAACATGTAGAAAATTGGATCTGGACAAAATATGGTGCTTCCCATTTTTGTTTGGATTTAATCCAAATAGCTATTGGACAGATCTGTGAAAAATAAAAAATAAAGGAAATACTAGAGCAGGCTGAAACTGGGCAAGACTGGGCGGATCAACACTGGGCCGGCCCAGGTTCTTGCCGCGATGGGCGGGAGAGTTCAGTTCAAAAATGCCTAGGTGGGGCCCGCAGCTCAGCTAGAGTGGGAGACCGAAGAGGTATCACTCAAGGCTAACCGTTAGATTAGAGTGAGATCGATGGCATTGGGGCCTTCTTCAAACTTCGGCGGTCGAAACGGAGTTGGAAACCCTAGTAGAGCGAGTGGGGTTTAGGGTGCTCACTAGAGGGATTCTCTGGCCAGGGCGAGGTAAGGAGATGAAGCTCACCTCGGGTCTACGCCGGTGGAGGGGGCTCTGATGTCCCTACAGTAAGGAGAAAGACATAGGGAGGTAGATCATGTATAGGTAAGAAAGACAAGGAGTAGAGAGGGAGCTAGGGAAGGTCAAGGTCAACCAGATGCATCCCCTCACAAAGGAGGCCGAGAGGGACAACTTCTCCTTCCCCATAGAGCTAGGGATATCTGGGATGAGTTGGGGTTCATGGGGGTGAGAAGTGAGAGGTAGGGAAGCAAATGAGCTAGAGAGGAGATCTATAATGGCCTCAGGCTGATTTATTTGAGAGGTTGGTGGTGCATGGTGAACCATGACCATGGAGGGCATGGGAGAAGGGATGTAGCAGGGGATTGGTTTTTAGGGGTGGTGGAGGCAAGGAATGTTGGGTTCTGGTTGTGGATAGCTGCAGAGAGAGATGCACTGCAAGTATATTAAATGAGTAAGGACTTAGGTTTTCACTCTCTTTCAAACAAACACAAAGTACAAGAGGTTGTGAGTTGCTACAGTGCTAGGGCTACAGTGGTTTCGACCAGAGAAGGTGTGGGGGCTGTGGAGAAGTATTGGACAAGTTTGGATGGGGTTTGAGTGGGGTTTAGATCATGATCTTGAATTATTTCCATTCTTGGCCATTTGGTTGATCATGAAAAATTTCTCAAGAATTGATCTTAGCAAGATGGTACAATGATGCTGGTAGTTAGGTAAGGTCAATATACACCTCTATGAATTATTTGGGATTTATTTGGTCAGTTTAGATCCCTTTTATATCCAATTTTCAAATAGTGCTGAATCTGTTTTATTGGATTAATATGAGATTTTTGAATTGGACAAGGTGATTTTTTTGGATTGAGATAGTCCCAAATATGTATTCATATCTTGTAGAATTTTCCGAAGATTTATTGAGGCATAAAAGTATTTAAAACATTTATTTTCCATTTCTGATATTTTTGTCCAATAAAAGAATTAATTAGCTTTTGGGCCAAAACAATTATGGATAATATTTGCCAATTTTTTATATACAAGGTACATGATTTACCAAGGTGTATCTAGGATTTTCAACCTTGGGTGTTGAGAATCCAACTTGATTTTGGTTGGAAACAAGGGATAAAGGATCTAGAGAGCTGTTATATTCATACCATCTAAATGTTGTTGGATCTTGGAGCTCAAAGCTCCCCTTGGGTCATGTCATGTATGGATGGATAGACCAAGTGATGTAAATTACCATTTCACAGAGGGTTGATGTTGATCCCGATTGAGCTCTCCAAGAATTTATGCTAAGAATTAAATAAAATAAGGGTGCCAAAACAAATTATCAAATAGCCTTCTAAACCATGGGGGGTTATAAGCACAAACATCCAATTGGAACAATTGAAGTAGGTATTTATATACCTTTATGATTAGATTTCAAGCATGCCAAGTTTTGGTCAAAAGAAGATAGTATGCAGAGGGGAGCTTCTGCTAAAGTGGGCATGTTGATAAAATCTACATGAATTATTATTTTATTGCCTGCAAAACCATCAAGAACAAATGGGTTAGAGGATGGTCTAGCCAAGATAAAGAGTGGTAATTTGTAGTCCTTAGGATGTTTTACAAGATTGTTAAATTAAATTTCCAAAAATGCACAAGGGTTGGAAATGATGGAGACTCAGACATGTGATGTTGATAACGGATTTCTAGACTTAGCCATTTTGCTAGATTTGTAGTTTTGACTATAATTGAAGAGAGGATGGTTTTGAGATTATGCAAGGTTCCAAGTCATCAAGTGGATGATGATGAATCGTAGGTTGTTATAAGGGATCCATGATTGGATTTGGTCTTCATTGACTTGGAAACTTCTAGAAGGAATAAGTTCAGAGGTGATCTAGTGTAGGGGTTTTAGATGGTTACGTAGTGGCTAGAGATCATATAGGGATTTATCTTGATTCTAGAGGATGATCTCCCAGGTAGCTCATGCTACTTCCTAGGAAAACAAGTCAACAACAGAGCAAGGAAAAACATCAGACAGTAGATCAGGGCAACTCATCTTACAAACAAAACACATCTACTACTATGGATCCTTCAAGCCTAGCTTGAGGTAAGGATGTGTATTTTGAAAAGGTTATGTTTTAAAGTAGATAAGAGTCCCTTGGTATTTCTACCAAGAGTAGAAATCAAAAGCTTATAAAAGGTTTTGGAAAATCTAGAGGCAAGAGTAGTTGGAAGTTCAGTCTTGAAAAGATAAGGAGATTACATCTTATAGATCTCCATAATTTTTTCAATAGAAGCTAGTAAAATAGTTTGATTTGCAAATGCATCTTGGCTCATCTTTTGAAATGCCAGAACATTTGAGAATAGGTAGAATGAGCCAAGACAGTTTTGTTAAATAGCTTTTGTCAACTGATGGTGAGGTAAGGAGTATATCATATGCTATACATTCATATGCACACTCATAAACAATCAACAAGCAAACACTTCAGCACTTAACAACAAAAAGTTTTTGTTCCCCCTGATTTTTGCATTCTGGACCATGAATAAGAATTGCTGAAATTGGGATGTTACAGACCTTTCGATCTTAAAAGAATCTCTTCTCGAGATTTTGGAGAGTAAGGTTAGGGGATTTTGAGTGGGAGTTAATGCTATGTGTTTCTAGCGTACTAACTTATGGACTAGTCTTTGAAAGGGGTTACTGCGCCGGTGAGGTGGAACTTCAGTGTTCTTGGATACAAGGAGAGTTGAGCAGGTTCCAGTCCAGATTTTTATGGATAATCTTATTTTCCTTTTGGACTTGATATCTCGAGGTCATAAGCTGGACGAACTACCTCTAATTGGAACTTCAAGGGGTACCCTCTAGAGGATAGAGTCTACAAATTGATGTCTTCTTCGGTAAGGATCCATGGAGTTTCCTTAGAGACTTTTCGTATCCTAGTTGATGACTTAGGGTCGAAACTCCTGAGGTTGCTTCTGATGGATGGTTATTATATTTTGTGGGAAAGACGTAATCTTTCCCTCTTAGGGTTAAACTAGGGTAGCTCGGAAATGACGCAGTCCTTTCTTCTTGTAGTTGTCGGATGATGTCTGAAGGCTATCGCCCATCTTCCTTCCGAGGTTGGAACTTGAGAGGACGTTCACCAACTGGGTCCTATGAGGGTTATATACTACTCTATTCGTCCTTAACAAAATGAAACCTTGTTGAAATTGCAAGTCCTCTAAATGTGTTAGAACTAAGGGGTTAGTCATCCGGCGATCCTTCAGGTGGGTCTTCGATTGAAGTGGCTGAGGAGGATCTTCATGGAATCTTCTTAGACATTGACTCATTTGTCTTGTTCGAACCCTTGGGAGGATAGTTTGGCTGGATTCCGTAGTCTTGTCAACTTCAGGTATTCAGGTTGTCTTGATTAGTGGCTTCTTTTGTACTAGGAGAATTAGTAGACTTCTGACGACTGTTGACGAGGTCTATCCTCTAAGGTTTTGATGACTCTCGAGTTGATTCCTGGGGAAGGAAATCCGATTGGAACCCTTCCTAAAGTATCTTCTGGTAGATGGTCTTCTAGAGTTTGAGTGGAAAGACGCCGTCTTTCCACCTTAGAGCTTCAATAAAGGCCTTCGAGAAGGGTGCAGACCTTCCGCCTTGAAGCGCCGCGGGATGCTGAAAAAGGCAGTATCTCCTTGGGTCTTGAGTTAAGGTCTTCGAGTAACTTCCTATCACGCAAAACCTTGTCGGTGTGGTTTCCTAACGAATCCTTATGGAGTTAGCTTTGGTAAAGTTAGCGGTTAGCGACACTTGTTTGCTAGTCTTTTGTCGGAGTGGGTCATCCATCTTCAGGAGAGCTACCGTCACTTGAATTCTTTGTGATGCTTCTGACGATGGTGGAGTAGACTCGTTGTCTTCATGAAGTCTTGTCTTTAGTATTTTGAAATATTCTAGGCTTCTGGTGAGGAATCTTCTCGTTGATTTGGGGAAAGGGGTCGGCTAGAATAGTTAGTCTTTTTGGGGCTGTCAGAAACTTTAATATACCAAAGGTTAGGGTAGTTAGGTCTTCACCTATTATCTTGGTTGGAAAGTTTTGTGGTTTCTTGTGAATGGTGAGGGTTCTTCGGTGGTAGATTTCCGGCTTCGATGAGATTCTGACTATGGTCGGCAGGTGATTAGTGGAGTGTTGCATTGTTAGTGAATCTTGAGAGGTGAGTTGAACGAGGTATTCCATCCTGCTGAGGAGGAGTCTTCGAGATGTTTTAACTTGACGATGTCGAACTCTGGGTACTTGAGATGCTTGTCCTCTCATATACTCTCGAGGTTATTATGGGTTCTTGATAGAAACAACTAACATGGGGGTTTTCCTGAGTTACACTACTAGAGAAAACCCTACCCGAGGCGCACTTGGAACCCCATCTGAGGCGCAAATGGTAGGCGCCTCTAGCGTCGCGCCTCTAGTATTTGCTACGCGAGGCGCATGTCATATGTGCCTCTAGTATCTGTTATGCGAGGCGCATATCACATGCACCTCCTATACTTCATATACGTGAGGCGCATATCAGTATATGTGCCTCGCATATATGAACTATAGGAGGCGCATATGATATGCGCCTCACATATGTTATGGTATGCGCCTCCGGTAGTACCCAATATGCGCCTCCTATACTTCCCATATGCGCCTCGGGTATATTTTCAAAATTCAAGTTTTACAGCAATTTTCAAATTACAGTTTACAGGTATTCAAATATACAATATAGTCCAAAATACAGTATAAACATCACAGAATTTTCTAGAAACTTCCAATTGGCAAAAGCATAATAGAACCAACATGAATATAAGTACATTACACATCAATCGCGACATACGAGTTCATACATCAACAAGTGCCAAGTTTTCACACAACACCAAGTGTTTATGCCACAAGTTCACAATCACATTACAACTCCGACGACAGAGCTCTATCTAGATGAAGTAGATCACATAACCTACCATGAAGAGAAATAAGGTTTTGATCACGAGGAAGTTCCTACACACTTCTTCCTCATGTGAATCCTCCACTTCTCTTTCGCCACCTCTCTAGTCTTGTAGCCTTTTGTAGCTGTTGCCCGAGAATTTGTTCACCTGCTTCTGGTAGTCTTCCCACTCCTCGTACACACCTGGAACCTTGCCAACGTACACGACACTTCTTCGCCATCTCCTATACACAAGATAGATGATATTATCTATGTCAGTGCAAAGAAATAGCAGTTCACAAGATAAGATCATGCATATATATGGGTGCAACAAGATGTAAGAAATCATGTTCTAATCATCGTCATTTCAAAGAAAGACAAAAAAAGAAAACCAAGAATGACTTGCATTAGTGCCTCATACTTAGGTTGGGCATGGAAATAACAATGCTCGCTGTTTGATCTCGTGCAGAAAGTAGAGTATATGCCCAAATTACTAGTCTACTTGGCACACGAGATCAAACAGCGGCATAGTCATACACATGACACCACAACACTTTCTAATCATCGGCATTTCGAAGAAAGACCAAAAAAAGCAAACCAAGAATGACTTGGTTTCGTGCCTCATACTATTCGTATCACCAAAGACAAAAGAAGAGAAATACTTCCACGATTCATATAGTGTGGGCATGATATGTCAAGTGGAAAAGCAAGGAAAGGATTCGGTCTCCATGGCAACGACTCATTTCGAGTTTGGTGTGTCTAAAGGAGTCGTTGCCGTGGACCTAGAACCCTTTCCTTGGTTTGCCACTTAACATATTATGTCTTATGTATATGAATCTCAAAAATATTTGTCCTCTTTCGACTTTGGGGCTACGAGATGAAATAGTTTATCATTTCATTATATCGCCAAAGACGAAAGGAAAGAAATCATTCCATGATTCATATAACAATGTCGCCAGTGCTATACGAATAGTGAAGCAATGTCTTTCCTTTCGACTTTGGGGCTACAATGAGATATTTGAAACTAAATACTTCACCATTTCATTTAATTCACGCTATCTAATCTATTTGTATCACCAAAGAAAAAAGAAGAGAAATACTTCCACGATTCATATAGCATGGGCATGATATGTCGAGTGGCAAAGCAAGGAAAGGATTTGATCTCCATGGCAACGACTCATTTCGAGTTTGGTGTGTCTAAAGGATTCGTTGTCGTGGACCCAGAACCCTTTCTTTGGCTTGCCACAAGACATATTATGTCTTATGTATATGAATCTTGAAAATATTTGTCCTCTTTCGACTTTGGGGCTACGAGATGAAATAGTTGCCTCATACTTAGGTTGGGCACGACAAATGACAATGCCGCTAATGGATCTGGTGCGGCAAGTAGAGTATATGCACAAACCTCTGGTCTACTTGGCACACTAGATCCAGCAACGACATGGTCACACACATGACGCCACATCACGTTTTATAATCGACATTTCGAAGAAAGACAAAGAACGCAAACCACAAGAAGTAGGGCGGCAATAACGAATGAAAAGCAACAAGCACTTAAAATAGTTCATAACACAAATAACTAGCTAGTGTTGGTCACAATCAAGTTCAACAGTTGATGAAACATACTATAGAGGTTTTACTAGGCAAGTTTAACATAGTGATAAGAGGTTAAAACACGAGTTTGGAACTAACAGCTAGCTACCTAGGCAATGCAATCATCAAGACTTCTTCGGCTATTGAGTCGGCTTTAGGGGGGCATTGATGAAGCCCGACCGAGTTTTCGCCATCTGCATGAACGTCATGTGGTCACCCTGCCGCACCAAGCGTTCGTCTATCTCCTTGTTGGGCGGTGTATGGCCTCCGTAGAAGGTGCCCCCGGATTTCATGACTCCCTGGTGCATGATTGTCGCGAGCTCCTCCTAGATGTCGAAGAAGTGCTGCCTAAGGTTGCGATCATGTATTATTCCAAGCCTTTCAGCCCACTTCGCGAGGTCAGATGGCAGCGTTTTGCTCTCCATGTCATTAAAGAAGCCCTTCATGTGGTAAATGGCGTAGAAGGCATCCTTCCTGCTGCCAGACGGTTGCTTGACGCAGGCGAACTTGGTGTTGTGGCGGAACATGTGCGTGCCGAACTTCACATATGGTGTTGCTGGTTTGACGCCTCCCACTGTGACGTAGCCGGTGAGAGCACCATCAAGAATGTTCTTGGTATTGGTGTAGTTTTTTGGGATCGCACTGTTTGAGTCGAGGTACACGGCTGTTGAGTGTTTCAAATTCAAGCATATGAGCATGCAGCCTGTCTGATCATCCTTCGTGATGAGATGGTAGGGAAGGAGAATCACATCCTTGTCCAAGTTGTATTGCAGGAAGGTTGAGAGGTAGTCGGTCGCCAGCGCTATGTCCTTGGCATCTTTCAGGACGACGTCACACATGAAGTAGGGATCCACTATCTGGATGTCCCGGATCTTGTCTCTGGTGATCTGCATGGCCATATCGAGGGAGAATAGCCGGACCAGGGTATTGTGCAGCCGAAACCCGTTCAACACGTTGAAGATGTCGGAATGCCGTAGGTAGAAGATATCCCCGGGGGTACACTGATGAAGCACGGCACATAAGGCACCTTAGCCTTGAAAACGAGGTATGACTGATCGTTCTCGCGAATGCGGCGCTCCTCAATTGTGAGACAGCTATAATGAAGATTGTGCATTTGAGAGCGTGTGACCTCGAGCAACGAGTTACACATCATCGGTGCACCTGCCACGTGTTGCTGAGTCATGGCTTGCCCCATAGTGTCGTCCTGAGCCCGGAGAACAAGATTTGGACCCTTGCTCCGGTCACCCTTAGGCTTCCTTTTGCAACCCTGCTTCCTACCCTTTGGGGCATCGACCATCGCGTTCACCTCACCGATCACCTTATGAAGGGTGCTAGCGCTGATCAAAAGAATTGCAGGCCTCGGAGGATCGGTGAAGGGCGAGGGTGGCGGCGTCTGCTGACTAGTTGGGAAGATACGCACCTAGCAAGGGGGGTTCGTCGGTGCTGGTTGGGTATCGGCAACTTAATGTGTGCCTGATGGTCCGGCTCATACCAATCAGAAAACCTTGTGTTAACGAACTAGTCGCCGAAGTTCGGATCAATTTCTCCATCATCATCATAGGGATCCTGTGCCCTGTTTTCCATGTCTGCCATCTCGAAGTATTCATCATGTGCTGGCTGTGCTGGCTGTGCTGCCTCTCGGGTGATGTTGAGATGGTCCTCCGTCCCCAAACAGATCTGGATCTTCGTCCATAGCTACAAGTAGCCGAAGCCAATATTGAGGACCGCCGCCGTCTCCTCATCATCCCAGCCTTGAGGTTGAGAGGGAGGTTCCACTTGCTCGTAGCCCGGAAGCACGATACTGTATCTGACCCTCATCATGTCGGGTGGCATTGTGACATTATGCATTTTGCGGTTCTCCGGTTGAACGATAGTACCCTTGGAAACATCCTTCAACTGGCCGCCCACCCAGTGCATTAGAGTGCAAGGAGTGTCTCCCTTTGAAAGACATGTAGGCCGGGCGTCAGTAAAACGAAGATCAAGTCATCGGTGTGGTTAAGCCTCCCAACTGTCGCTTTAATTAGTTAGTTACCTTGAGGGTGTCGAACTCGGCCAAGGTCGAGGCACCGCCACCGGCAGGCTTGAGCGCGCAAGTGGCGGAGTGGCTCCCTGATGGCATGGTGGTGCGGGCCGGCGCCTTTGCCACAGCGGGCAAGTTAAGCTCAGGAGCTGGAGGAGCCACCAGCGCCACCGGCCCTGCTGAAGGAGTCACCAGCGCCTCCAGCCGTGCCATGTTGTCCGATTGGGTGCTATCGAGGTTGGGAACTGGTGGTGGCCCTTCTTTACCACCCTTCTTCCACTTGTTGTACTTTTCAATGTAGGCGGGAAGGATGGTGTTGAGCTTATCATTCACTTGTGACTGGACTTGTGCCTGGACTTGTGTATGAACTTGTTCTTGGAACTTTGTCTCAGCAGCCGACACAAACTGGTTCACGACATCTTGGAATATATTGGGAAAGGCTTCCACCTATTCCCTTAGGTGTCTTACCTCGGCGCTTTCGGCCTTCCTGCCCTTCCGCTCCGTGGTGCCATAGTAATCGGACCATGTTATGCCGCCAAAGCCGACCACATGACCAGCCGATAACAAGGCAGCTAGGGGCTCGACATTCTTGGTCCGGTTCAGCGCCCTGTTAAAAGTGTTGTCCCACTTGGCGACAGGCGCCGACCCCTGGGATGAGGAGCTCCTACACTCCACGTCCTACGCACAAGGAACACGAAGAATTTGATCAGAAAACTGGACTTCACTGATAAATCATGAACGCAATTAATCGACTTGCATGCAAACTACTTACATATTTTCTCATAGAGAAGGGGCCAACAGGCTCCGAGGAATAATCAGAACTCCCTTTAGGCTTGGCAAACCGGGCCCTGACAATGTGCTTTGCCTGCTTCTCTTTTATGTTATCAAAGGGAGGTGTCAACCCCTTTCCACGAGCGTCGGCGTCCTCCTTCTCCCATTTGGGAATCACAGCTCTATAACGGCCGGAGCCGAGATGGTGGGTACCAATGTTCTTCTCGTACAACTCCTTGAAGTACTGACTCTTGGCCTTGCCCATGGCGGATTCACATCTGGCCTTGAACACCTTGAAGTGTTCTTCCATGGCTAGAGGCTCCCTCTTGACGACCTCCGAATAACTTACCTCGTCCTCGAAAATCAGCTTCTTCACCCGGACCTTCCAATTCGACAAGGCCTTGGTCATCCTCTTGAGGGCGTACTTGTTCACCGGATTCCCTTTGAGATTGTCGTTATTGTACTTGTGTTCCTCATCACCCGGGAACGCGTATCTTGCGTGCAGCTTCCGGAAGAGCTGGATGCGGTAACCTGATGTCTACGCACTTCTATTCTTGTAGACAGTTGTTGGGCCTCCAAGTGCAGAGGTTTGTAGAACAGCAGCAAGTTTCCCTTAAGTGGATTACCCAAGGTTTATCAAACTCTAGGAGGACGTGGTCAAAGGTATCCCCTCTGAAGCAACCCTGCATTCAAGATACAAGAAGTCTCTTGTGTCCCCAACACGCCCAATACACTTGTCAGGTGTATAGGTGCACTAGTTCGGCGAAGAGATAGTGAAATCCATGTGGTATAGATAATTATAAGTGGTAACGCTGATAGAAAATAGCTTGATGGCGTATGGTTGACGTGGGAAAAGACTAAAGGCAAAATGAAATAAAGATGGAAGCAAGCAAACATGTAATAGATCTAATAGCAAACGGTGTATCAATGCTTAGAAACAAGGCCTAGGGATCATACTTTCACTAGTGAACACTCTCACATAAATATCTTCTCTTTACGATACTACTCTGAACTACTCTCCGGTTGGACACTCTAATCCATGGTAGGGCTATAACAGCACACCTCAAAGTTCATCTTTCCCATCTAGATAACCCCACACTATCACCTTGAGCACTAGATGGCTCTAACAAACACCACAATTTCATAGAAACATCCAACTCCAAATATAACTCATAACAAGTATTTGTAATCTCTAGCCTAAGTGCCACCATGGTGTGCATGCTGTCACTTTCACACACATGGGGAGAGTAGAGATCTATTAAAGCACTTGAGTAGCAAAGTAGATCTACTTGATTACAAAGCTCAAGATCATAATATGATCATGCATAGAGAGAGAGATGAACACATAGCTACCGGTAGAACCCTTAGCCTCGAGAGAGAACTACTCCCTCCTCATCATGGGAATCAGCAATGGTGATGGAGATGGTGGTGGAGATCGATGGAGATGGCTCCGAGGGCACTTCCCCATCCTGGTAGGGTGCCGGAACATAGACTCTCTATCCCCCGAATCTCCCCTTCGGTGGCGGCGGCGCTGCAGAACTTTTTGTGGTTGGAGGCTTGATGACTTAGGGTTTTCGGATCGGGAGGCATCTTATAGACGAAGAGGCAAGGTCGGTGGGCAGCCAGGCGGCCCACACCACCTGGTGACGCGGCCAGGGCTAGCCCGCGCCACCACATGGTGTGGCCGCCCTGTGGCCCCTCTCCGTCTCTTCTTCTGGCTCCATGAGTCTTCTGGGAAAATAACGACTTTGGCTTTTGTCCGGTCCAATTCCGAGAATATTCATTTTCTGACTTTCCTGGAACCAAAAACAGCAGAAAACAGGTCACTGGCACTATGGCTCTTATTAATAGGTTAGTCCAAGAAAGTGTTTAAAAATACTCCAAAGTTAGAACAAAACATAAGAAAGTAGATAAAAACCAAGCATGGAACATCAAAAATTATAGATACGTTAGCAACGTATCAAAACCCCTGTTCTCTTCGGCCTTCAGGTTCTCCGTGTTGATCGTGACGTTGTTCCGGAGGATTGCCGGGAGCTGGTTTGAGTAACCCGTGACAAACTCGGCCGGCTCCAAAGGCGCACCTTCATCGTTCATGCTTGTGATGATGGACCTTTTGATGTCGACCACAATCAGGGCCCGCTCCTTCCGGGCCTTCTTCGATGTGCTACCATCGTCCGTAGTAGCTTCACCACCGCCATCAGTGGTAGTCGTGTTGCCAACGGTGTCCCCCATCTCCTCATCGCCCGACGACATATCCTCATCTGCCTCCATCTCGTCGTCCCGCGGAACGAATTCATGGTCCTCTTGGGATTCCATCTCCGCCTGCTCCTCCCAAAAGGGCTTCTTGCTAGAAGGGCCCTAGTCCGCCGACATTTCTAAACACACGAATAAATGGAACTAATAAGCACAAAAAATCACTGACAATTTCGGCATAACCTTTGCTAATTTTCTATGTCTAGGAGTGCCAGAAATTCACCGGAACAGAAATGAATCAACATTCCGGCGAAACATTGGCAACTCAAAAAGAAAAACCTGCACAAAAAAGCCTAAATAGGCATAAACACAGCCATTTTGCTGCCAGCATACACAAACACAGCCATTTTGGACAACAAACACAATATATGAATCAGGTGTTGAAGAATTACAACCAGTTCATTTGTACCAGATGTACATCACAAAGAATAAGAACCAGATGTATATGTTGTAGTACAAGCAGATGATATAAGCAGTTCATTAGTACGAGATGTACATGTTCCCGTGATATAAACAGTTCATTAGTACCAGATGTACATGTAGTACAAGCAGTTCATTAGTACCAGATGTACATCACAAAATCTTCAGCAGTACCCATCGGCAATTCAAAATCATCCATGCGCTGACATATAGTAGTAGCAAGCTAGCAGCTACGACTATTTTTAGGAACACAATCAACATAAAAATAACTTAAGGTACTAGATATATAGATTGCAGCCACAATTAACCAAGATTTCCACAGCAATATTTTTCTAGATCACAGGGAGAGGGGAGAGGGCAGGGAAGAGGGGTAGGGGAAGGGGAGGGAGAGGGGAACGGGTCACGCACCTCGACGACGGTGGACGGTGGGCGTGGACGGCGGTAGGAAGGGGCGACGATGGCATGGCAGAGGAAGGGGCGGCGCGGGCGGCCTCCTCCTCCTGGGTGAGGGCGGGCTCCTCCTCCTCCTCCTGGGCACGGTGGAGCGAGCAGGCTCCTCCTCCTCCTCCTCCTCCTCCTAGGCATCGCGGCGCGAGCACCAGAGCGAAGGCGATGACACGGCAGAGAGCGAAGGCGATGGAGGAGAGGTTGCAGAGTACACAGGCTCAGTCGATCGACTCGATCTAGAGAAAATGTGAGCGAGAAAAAAGTCGATTGACAGGTACCAGCTTATGCGAGGCGCATATTTGAAAATGTGCCTCGCATAAGTTTACGCGAGGCGCATTCTGGCCATATGCGCCTCGGCTATTCTTCACTACTAGTCAACTAGCGCGCTGCGCTAGTATCTGTCAACTAACACACACTAGCCCACTGGTATCGACCCTTGTCCGGTTCTAAACCCTAGCCACCCTGGTTCGAATCCTGGGGGCAACATATTTTTCTAAAATGTTTTTAAAGGCCATTTTCATGTAAAAACATTGTCCAAACACAATATAAACTATCAAATATACTGCAAATATTTTAAAAATTCAAATAATGCCAAAACAACAAAAGTGTGTATTATGAATGTGTCTCGTCGATACATAATATTCTCAATACAATATTATAACATTCAAAAAATGATAATTATGAATGTGTCTCGTTGATACATAATATTCTCAATGCAATATTATAAGATTCAAAAAATGATAATTATGAATGTTTCGATACATAATAGTATGCCACACATACGACGGTTTTTGACAATGGTCGGAGCGCGCTAGCATTTCTTGACAATGGTCGTCTTCTTGACCTTCTTTGTCACGGTTGCATAGGTTAGGTCCGGGACGTCTTTACTACTTCTTTTGAACGGGAGTCCTTTCTTAGGTAGGGTTATGGTGTATGGTGCTTGGTTGCCGTATCCGTCTTCCATCTTCGGGTCACCATTCTGGTCAAAGTCTTGCTCGTTGGCGACTCCTTCCATCCCGAAGATGTTCCTTTTGCCTCTCCTGACGACAACCTGGCTAGGCTTTGACAACTCTGTGATGTACCAGCACTGGTCGACCTTGCTAGCTAGAACCCAAGGCTCATTTCTCGCGGGTGCATTCGCGCTAGTGGTCTTTGATGGTATAACCATGGTGGTGAAATATCAGCCTTCTTTCTCAACGCTCTTGGCCCACCTGACACGGAACATCGGCACCTTCTCCGTAATGTAGTCGAGCTCCCAAATCTCCTCGATCCTTCCGTAGTATCTTTCCGGGATGTCGCCGGTGTGGAATATCCCCGTAACCCTCTGAGTTCTGGTAATTGCAGTTATTATCCTTTTCCTCTGTATAGAACGTGTATCCATTGATATCGTATGCCTGATAGGTCACCAGGTTTTGCAAGGCGCCCCGTGACAAGGAGAATATAAGTATATCTTCCTCCAAGTACTCGCCCTGTAGTGGATTAGCAATGACCTTCTCCCTGAACCACCACGTGAAACCGGAGTTGTGCTCCTTGATAACATCTTCCTCTGAGTACTGGCGCCCCTGGTCAGCGTAATTCTTCTTGATAAACTCTTTGTTCTCATATATGTATGCATTGACCACCTATAGGTGCTGTAGCACGACCAGGTTTGCTATTTCAAAGTCCTCGGTTCGGCCCTCGATGTCGACATGCTTTGGGTGCCAACCCTCATGGTGACCGCATCCAGCGAGCCTCCCAAGGTGCTTATTGAATGGCAGACCAAGAGGGTCTCGGTTTGTACAAAGTTCGAGCAGAAAGAGATGCACCCTTCGGCCAGGAAGTTGTTTGCTATGCTTCCATCTAGACGGGACATGTTCTTAACGTATTCTTTGATGTGTCCATTGAGCCTTTCAAACAGCATCATGCTTCACAGAATCGGAGGACCGAGCTGGACGATATCCTCCATGATATGGAGAAGCAGATGAAGCATGACGTCGAAGAATGCGGGGGGGGGGGGGGAATAGATCTCGAGCTCGCATAGTATCACCAGATCTCGTCTTGTAGCCTCGTGAGCTGTTTAATGCCTATCGGCTTCCGAGAGATGACGTCGAAAAAGTTGCAGAGGTGAAACAACGTTCCACGGACATGCTTGTCCATTATACCTCGGATCGCGACCGAGAGTAGCTGCGTCATCAGCATGGCAACGTCGTGAGACTTCACCCCGCTGAAGTGCTGCTTCACCTCATCTAGCCATCTTCTTATCTTCCCCGCGTATCCGTTCGGAAATTTGTCTCTGGGAGGGGGAACTTCATAAACTGTATGGCCTCCTTCTTACTCAGAGTAAAGCACGAGGCCTTGAGCTTGACCTCGCCCTTCTTGACCTGATTTTTGCCCTTGCGATGATGCCTATTATGTGTTTCCGTCTCCTCCTCCTGGTCCTCCTCCTCGTCATCGCTAGGTGGTGGTTGAAGTTCATCCCTGATGCCCATATGCATCAAGTCGTTGCTTGCCTTAGGCCCATCTTTGGTGTTGTTGGTGTTAAGGAGGGTGGCAAGCAGACTCTTGTCCATGTTCTTCGTGATATGCATGAGATCGAGGCTATGAGGCACGCAGAGGATCTTCCAGTATGGCAAGTCCTAGTAAACAGACCTCGCCTTCCATACCTTCAGCAGCGGCTCCGGCTTCTTCTGGGTCTTTACCGGTGCAGGGTATTCCTTCTAGTTATTCAACAACTCGTAGATTTGTGCGCCGCTGCTCTGGGAACACGGTTTTCCTGGACCCGGGATATTTCTATAGCTGGCGCTTGTATTATCTTTGCACCTAATGCACCCATAGAATCCTTGGACCACCTACCCCGAGAAGTATCCATAACCAGGATAGTCTTGCACCGTCATAATCACCGCCGCTCTCATGTCGAAGTATTCTTGTCTCGAGGCGTCCCACCTACGGGCTCCTTCTTCCCATAATGTGGCCAGCTCCCCTTTAAACAACGTGAGATACAAATTGATGTCTATACCGGGTTGTTTTGGCCCTTGAACCAACATACTCATGGTTACGCACTTCTTCTTCTTGCACAACCATGGGGGGAGGTTGTAGATCCATACAAACACGGGCTAGGTGTTGTGTGTGCTGCTCTGGCTTCTGAACGGATTGAGTCTGTCGGTGCTCACGCCCAAGCTGAGGTTCCTTGACTCTTTCCCGAAATGTTGGTAATATTGGAGGTCTAACGCCTTCCACTAGCAAGCAACCAAAGGGGGCCTCAGCATTTCCTCCTTCTCCGGATCATCGTCTTCTGGCCTCTTTCTTTTTGCGTGCCAGTGCATAAGCTCTACTTCCTTAGGGTCCCCGAAATACCGCTGCAGACGAGGAGTTAGAGGAAAGTACCACACCACCTTTCTAGGAGCTTTCTTGGTCCCTCTCTTGTATCGAGAGGTCTTGCACACCGGACACGTGGTCTTCTCCACGTCCTCGCCCCGGTAGATGATGCAATCATTTATGCAGACGTGGTATTTCACGTGCGGTAGATTGAGAGGGCACGCGACATTCTTGACCTCAGCGATACTAGTCGGACATGTGTTCCCCTTCTTGGGAAGAATATCGTGCCAGAATGCAATGTTGTCGTCGAAGCATTCATCAGTCATTTTGTGTTTTGCCTTCATCTCCAGAGCCCTAAGCATTACATTCAAATGGGTATCCCCGTCGTTGGATCCATCAAACAATGGAGTGACCGCGTCTTTCTTCATTTGCTCCAGCTTAGATTTCTCTCTAGTGGTGGCTCTAGCGTTACTCGTCTCCTTGAGAAGAAGATCTTGAACATGAGAGTCACGCTGCCAGCTTGAATCATGGTCGACACCTTGATCTTCTTGTTCATGCCCAGTGCCAACTTGATCATCTTCGTGTTCATGCCCGGCGCCACCCAGATCTTCATGATCATCACCTGCCCTACCGTCAGCGTCTTGATCTTAATGATCATGACCGGCATATTGATCTTCACCATTACTGACATCCTCATCATCATGTTTGTCATCACGTATCCACAGAGTGTAGCCATCCATGAAACTACGTTGGAGCAGGTGCGACTCCAGCATTCCAGAATCATGCCTTATCAGATACATCATCTTGCAGTCGCGACACAGACATCTTATCTCCGTCTTGTTTGCGTGTGCCATATCGGTCCTCGCGCATATCATCCACCTATCCACGGGGGCTTTGCAGATCAGTGGTTAGACCATGGTCGCCTACGCGTGGTCCAAAGAGCAAGAGAATAACTAGAGCATATATGGACATCTAGATCGCCCAAAAAATTCAGCATGACCTCCCCTAAAAAGAGGACATCCGCCAGTGCCAGAAATTCGCCAGAAAAGAAATTAATCAACATTCTGGAGAATCATTGGCATCTTAGATGAAATCCTTGCACAAAAAGAAGCATGTACCACTACACAATCATATAGTCATGGTGTCGCTGACAACACACATGAGCATGCAGGCAACGCCTTCACGCTTCCTCCAATGACAACTTGCACAAGAGAGACGGAGGAGAAGTAAAGGGACATGTTGTAGATCTAGAGGAGAAAGAGACTTCACTTACATATGAGTGTCAACCAATGGAGATTGTGAAATCTTCTATGGTGAACCAATGTGGGAAATGAGGTGGGGAGAAGGAGGGGGGCGACCAAATCTATCTTTTGGTGGAGAGGAAGAAGTGAGGAAAGTGAGTGGGGTGCATGTGCCAAAAAGGTGCAAAAAATGAACCAGGTTACGTGAGGCGCATATTGCAGTAAATGCGCCTCCTATAGTGTGAACTATCTGAGGCACACATGCTAACATGCGCCTCGCCTATGCGTCCACCCGGGCGCGCAGGGGATACTTGAGGCGCACGTTCCCTAATGCGCCTCTCTTATTGTCAAGTATCGGATGCTCATGTGACTATATGCGCCTCGCATATTGGACCAACGATCTCCACCCGGGCCCACCCAACATATGCGAGGCGCATTTGTCACATATGCGCCTCGCCTGTCTAACATGTTGGAGGCGCATATTACCAGGATGCGCCTCGCATAAGATGGGGGTGCCAGATTTCGTCCGTACAGATGGTAGAGGTGGCGCATCCTACAAATATGCGCCTGACATATTTAAGTACTAGAGGCGAATGTCTTACTGGTGCGCCTCGCCTATTTATTAGAGGCGCATATAGTATAAATGCGCCTCTAATGTGCATGTCTCCTATAGCCTTTTCTCTATTAGTGTTACTAGGTGGGTTATGGCTCCTCGAGTCACATCTTACAAAGGTCAAAGCAAACCAGAACATATATACAAGGTGAACAAAGCGACGGGGTTGCAATGTTCTCCGCAGAAAGCACACATCAAACAACACAATATGCCCTTAGGCAAGCAAACATAGCCTACTATAGGGACCAAGGAGTTACCTACTCGCGTTATAGGGGAATCCTATCTCAGGACTATTAATCCTAGAGGTCACTTATCGTGGTCAGGTCACTATCTTTCTTATGAAGCTTCCCTCGTTTTATTGGATGCTTCTCGCTAATGTAGCACTAAATTCTTATGGTTACGCAGATTCCGTTGGTAGGGTGATTTTGTAGTCTCCTTGTGTTTGCTGGTAGTTGCTTCTCTTTATGTCGTTATCATTGTCTTTGCTTGGTTCTAGGTCCTAGTTATTTCAAATCCATAGGTTTGAAATTTGGACGACAGATAGAGGAAACCATTTTTTAAATCTTTTAAATTAGAATGAGATAAGGAGTAGAATCATTCAAAAAGCTTTAGAGAAACTAGTTTTTGAAAGCCAGTGTTTCCGAAAATAGTTGTTTCCCTGTCTAACAACCATGCTAAATAAGGTTCTCCTACAGTCAGCATGGCTCTGATACCAAGTCTGTGGGGCCCCCAAATTAATCCTCTAAAAATCCATTATGCATATCACCATGATCCCATGATCCATTGTGGCACATAACTGACAAGTATCAAAGTAAACATCCAGTACATAAGTGGATATAAGGCATACCTTATTTGCCATTATGGCTGCACTAGTAAACATCAGCGGAACTGCATCAAGTGTAGAACCCGAGTCATGCCTTAACCTATACGTAGCTAACTGGGAGAACGTCCTAGCTCGCATAGTCGTCAACTTCACCTTCTTCTCGATATCTGACCAAGTTCATAGCTAGGGACAATATCAATGAGTACTTTGAATGTACTCGCAAACCACCTTAAGAGAACAATAATACATGAGGAAATGCAATATGGTTGTGGTAGTGGGAGGGTTCCAATAGAGGTTCTTTTCTCAAATAATTATCTTGTAGATATAGCATCTACATATCTTTGTTCAAAACTTTTGCAAAACATTTTGGAAATCTTTTTGAAAAGTTTTGGAAAACACTAGGATTTGGTCACCCATTCGTTTCTTCCTTCCGGTCATCCCATGACCAAAATCCTTTTCCTTCCTTTTCGACCATCCCATGGTCAAAACATTTCCAAAGCCTTTTCTTTTCCGAAGTCCTTTTTGGAATCAAAACCGGCACCGCTCTACAGTAGTTTGTCCAACCTATCCATAACCGTGGACACGGATATTCGAATAGATTTACACTCTATAGAAGTTGTACACTTTACCCACACCATCAGGTTATCCTGCCCTGATCACATACGGATCGTGGGTCGAATAGCCAATCAAGACTCTCCGGATGCCACTCTAGTATAGTCCCTACCCTATGAGTTGTTCCCCTCGATACCAGGACGTCCGAGCCAAGGACCAACCCGAGCACATTCCGACTCCTCGAGAGTGGGAACTTTCAGTGAGAGGCTCTTAGTATCGACCGGTCGCTCACCTGGGCGATCCTACTTCCTCCAGGTGACTGCCTAACAGTTGACCCTTTTTGTAAAGGAAGCCTAGAATTAGAGGGAGTTAATCCCTTATAAACAGTTATGAGAATTCCCACACCATAGTAGCAAACTTAAATTCCAGCACTTTCCCATTCCAGAGTAACTTGGTTGCACGGGTTAAGTTGTTATAGCTAAAGTTGTAATGAAACGAGTACGTTTTCAAAAACATTTTCCTCCTCTTTCCTTTGTAAAACAAAAACCTTTATCTTTTCTCAAACTTCTCTTGGTAGGTCAAACCTCACCAAGGTTTTATCATAAAAATATTTTGTAAACTTTTTCGGGGTCTTCCCATCCTCTAGTTTTGCGTCGGCTAAAACAGGGTCTCTAAACGGGTATGGTTGTGGCAGGAAATGTTCTATAGATGAGATGAGATTTATTGGGGAAAATTGCGAAAAAAGATGGATGGGAGGTGCTCTCTCTGTGGGAGGCAGATATATCAAAATTACCTCCTGTGTATCAAGTGTGGTAGTGTATCCTATGTCTATGTTTCTCTTACGCAAAACCAATGTGGAAGAGGTGGAGAAACATACTAGATCTTTTTTCTGGTATGGTAGAGCAGGGAGGCAAAAATATCAGTTTGTCAGGTGGAAATATATGTGCATACTAAAGAAGAAAGGGGGCCTAGGCATAAAAAACATTAGAATCTTTAACATCAGTTTACTATGTAAATGGTGGTGGAGGTTGGAATCTGAAGATGGTCCTTGACAAATTTTTGTAAGGAAAAAATATCTGGGCAGTGGGGGGATTTTCCCAGTAAAACACAAATAAAGTGATTCTGCTTGTTGGTCTAATTTAATGAAAGTGAAGGAAATTTATATGTCTGGAAGGAGGATGGTGGTTGGGAATGGTCTTAGAACATATTTCTGGGGAGATGCATGGTATTAGGATATGCCTTTGAAGAGCAAATTCCCTGACCTTTTTGATATCTGTCGACAACAGAATATAACTGTTGCTGCAATGGTTGGGAGGAATTGGCAATGTTCTTTTAGAAGATGGTTGAGCATGGATAACCAGGAACAATACAAAAAGTTGTAGGTGTTGTTGGCTGATATTACTCTGTCTGAAGAAACTAACAAACCTAGGTGGTTGTGGACAAAAACAGGGGCTTTCAATGTCAGGTCAATGTACAGTCATCTATCGAATGGTGGGGTGGATAGAAGTTTTAAATACTTATGGAAAGCCAAGATTCCTTTGAAAATCAAAATTTTGTTATGGCTCATTTGGCATAATGCAATTCCATCAAAATATAACATGAAATGGAGGAAGTGGACTGGTGACACAACTTGTAGGTTTCGTGACCAGGAAGAATCGATTGGTCACCTCTTCTTTTTTTGTCTTGCTGCTAAATATGTGTGGAGTGTGGTGGCAAGCTCTATGGGTGCTGAGACTAGGAATGTGTCCTTTTCTTAGTATTTTCGATGGATCCCTAATTTCTTGGTTGTTAGTCGCAACATTCAGATTACAGCTGTGGCAGCTGTCTGCTGGGCAATTTGGAAGCTCAGAAACAGAGCATGCTTTGAACACAAGTTGGTTAAGTCTCTAGTTGATTTAGTAATGTATGCTTGTGTTTTTATGAAATATTGGGCAGGTCTTCACGATGCTGAGGAAGGAGAACTTCTGAGGGAGGGTGCAGAAACACTATAGAGAAATGCGCTGGAGGATGTTGAAGCTATGGACACAACTCGTGTGCCGCTCCTGGGATTGCCATCTACCAACCATAAGCGACCCAGAGCTCCATCTGATGAACAGGAGGAGGATTGATTCAAAGAAAATCTCCTCCCCCTCCCCCTGGCGTGGATGAAGCAAAGAGAGTGATGTCTTTTGGCCACAATGATTATTTTGTTTTTGTTGGTGGCGATTGTGTGTTTTTCTTAGTTGTTTGGTTTTGGTTGCTCAGGTAAAAACACTAGCCCTTCGTGGTGGTGCTCTTGCGTCTCCCATTTACTTCTGGGTTTGAACTTTACTGCTATGGTTGTGTTAGCAGATAGACGTAGCTCGTATGTGGTGGCTCCCAAGAGCTTGAACCGGTTTTGTCTTGGTTGGTGGTTGTTCCATCATCTGATGATAGTGGAACCCGACCCCTATGTTATGCGGGTTGTATGGAAAAAAGGGGTATGGTGGTATACACCATCTAATATACTAGGGACAATTAGGTGTCATCAAGGGGATTGTACATAGTATTACAATTGTGTAATGGTTTGGAGGAGCCAAGCCACTACCAGGTATAGATCATCATATAATAAAGCAATGCAGTTTTCATCAAACAGTAGGTAAAACATGCATAAGTAAAATATTATCACAAGGCTTATGAGCAAGAAGGTGGTTTGCCCGATGATCAACAATATGGCAGTATGTCCCTATACTTCTTCTTAGAATACCAAAATAATCAATAATAACCATCTTCTTTCGATCTTCGATATAATCACTACTATCATCGTCATGGATCATAAATGCAAGCAAACAGGGGCACAATCAACACGAGGCATACAAACTCCAATACACTATAGTAAACAAACATGCAACACATTAATATCTTCAGTAGGTTTTGATGGATTGAGATCATAGCACTTGGAATTACTATAAGCCTTTGTGGAAATTCCTCTATGATTTAATTGTCAAATACAAACCAAAGAAGGGGTTTTGAACTAATCCTTGGGTCTGTATGATATCAATGTACCAAAATGATATCAACATATAGGTGTTGATAAAACAAGGACACCAAAACTGGTTTCATGAATTTATCAATTTTCCATATTTAGTTATGATTTTTCTAGAGAAATAACCTCTAGTTTAGGTGAATAAATCTACATAAAAGATCTAGGTCCCAAATAAATTTGTCCTCAGAGGTTTTAGTAGACTTTGGTGTTTAAGATTTTTGAGAGTTGGATTCATCTCAAAATAATTAAGAGAATGCCCTTGGGAAAATCCCAAAGTCAATTCTGCATGAAGTATGTCTTTTTTAACCAGATTTATTATACAAGTCAAAATGGCATGAGACCAAGATTAGTGCATAGGAATTACAAATACCTTCCAGTAAAAATTGGAATCACTATTTTTGGTGTTGTATAGCTTCTGCTAGGATTTATCTAATGAAAATACCATATACATAAATGTTTAATTCATTAAAAATACTCAGAAGCTCAATAATTCTTGAACTCCTGGATATAGATAGACCTTGATGTACTACATCACTGAGAGTTGGAATGAGGTTAATTAAATTCATAGTTTGGCCTAGAGAATTTTCTAAAATCTTAAATCAATTGTTCTTGTCATTTTTGCTAAAGATAAACCACAATTCCACTTGGCATGATACCAATGCCAAGAGATGGGGAACTTCAAAACCTATAATTAGAAATTGGAAATACCCCATTTGGAGGTGTATAACTCAACGACGGATTTATTTACTACAAGGGGTATCTTTTTGTAAATTAAATGCCAATAAACAGTAGGGACTAGTTCTGCATGTTTGGCAAAACATGTGGGAACATGTAGAAAACTGGATCTGGCCAAAATATGGTGCTTCCCCTATTTGTTTGGATTTAATCCAAACAGCTATTGGACATACCTATGAAAAATAAAAAAGGAAATACTCGAGCAGGCCGAAACTGGGAAAGACCGGGCGGCTCGACACTGGGCCGTCCCAGGTTGTTGTTGCGATGGGCAGGAGAGTTCAGTTCAAAACTGCTTGGGCGGGGCCCATAGGACAGCAAGAGTGGGAGACCGAAGAGGTATCAGTCAAGGCTGGCCGTTAGATTAGAGCAAGATCGACGTCATCGGGGCCTTCTTCAACCTACAACGATGGAAACAGAGTTGGAAACCCTAGTAGAGCGAGCGGGATTTGGGGTGCTCACTAGAGGGATTCTCCAGCCAGGGGACATAAGGAGATGACATGGTGCTTGATGGGGATCGCGGTGATGGGCAACAAGGGCGTATTTGGCAACGAAAGTGAGTTCAAACCACGGAGCTGACGAGGCTCTCTTGGGTGTTCGCGAGGGTGCTCCTGGGTGGCTGCATGTCACCGGGATGATGTCTAAGTGAGTCAGGGAGGAGGTGGAGTTCTCGTGATGGCCTCCGGCGAGGCCGTAGAGGTTCGGATAAGTTGAGCTTGTTGACAAAGCTCACCTCGGGTATGCGCCGGTGGAGGGGGCTCTAGTGTCCCTGCAGCAAGGAGAAATACACATGGAGGTAGATCAGGTACATGTAAGAAGGACAAAGAGTAGAGAGGGAGATGGGGAAGGTCGAGGTCGACTACATACATCACCTCACGAAGGAGGCCGAGAGGGACAACTTCTCCTTCCCCCTCGAGCTAGGGAGATCTGGGATGAGCTGCGGCTCGTGGGGTTGAGAAGTGAGAGGTGGGGAAGAAAATGAGCCAGAGAGGAGATCTGGAATGGCCCCGGGACTATTTATTTGAGAGGTTGGTGGTGCATGGTAAACCATGACCATGGAGGGCGTGGGAGAAGGGAGGTAGCAGGGGATTGGTCACAGGGGTGGTGGACGGGAGGAGTGTGGGGTTCTGGTCATGCATAGCTGCAGAGAGCGAGGGAAGGAGCTGTTGCAAGGATATTAAATGAGTAAGGAAGGACCTAGGCTTTGTCTCTCTTTCAAACAAATACAAAGGACAAGAGGGTGTGAGTTTCTACAGTGCTAGGGCTACAGTGGTTTTGACCAGAGAAGGTGTGGGGGCTTTGGAGAAGTATTGGACAAGTTTGGATGGGGTTTGAGTGGGGTTTAGATTATGATCTTAAATTATTTTCATTCTTGGCCATATGGTTGATCATAAACAAGTTCTCAAGAATTGATCTTCGCAAGATGGTACAATGATTTTGGTAGTTAGGTAAGGTCAATATACACCTCTATGAATTATTTGGGATTTACTTGGTCAGTTTAGATCCCTTTTATATCCAATTTTTAAATAGTGCTGAATCTGTTTTATTAGATTAATTTGAGAGTTTTGAACTTTACAAGGTGATGTTTTTGGTTTGAGATAGTCTGAAATATGTATTCACACTTTGTAGAATTTTCCCTAGATTTATTGAGGCATAAAAGTATTTAAAACATTCATTTTTCCATTTCTGCCATTTAAGAAAATGGGCAAAAAGAATTATTAAAACTCTTCAAAAATATTTATTTTTTAAGTGGAAATGTAGGGTATGATGTATAAGCCTCAAACGTGCCTAAAGTTGGAAATGTGTTCTGGGTAAAAACAAACTTTCTTTTATATAGGGAGTTTTCAGATTTTTGTCCAATAAAAGAATTAATTAGCTTTTGGGCCAAAACAATGATGGATAATATTTGACAAATTTTTATATCCAAGTTACATGATGTCCCCAAGGTGTATCTAGAATTTTCAACCTTGGGTGTTGAGAATCCAACTTGATTTTTGTAGGAAACAAGGATAAAGTATTTAGGATGCTGTTATTTTCATACCATCGAAACCTTGTTGGATCTTGGAGCTCAGAGTTGCCCTTGGGTAATTTGCTATATGGATAGATATACGAAGTTATGTAGATCACCATTGCACATAGGGTTGAGGTTGATCTTGATTGAGCTCTTCAAGAATTTATGCTAAGAGTTGAATAAAATAAGGGTGCCAAAACAGATTATCAAATAGCCTTCTAAACCATCGGGGGTTTAGAAGCACAAGGATCCAATTGGAACAAGTGAAGTAGGGATTGATAGACCTTTATGAGTAGAGTGAAATCATGCCAAGAGTTGGTGAAAAGAAGATATTATGAACAGTGGAGCTTCTGCCAAAGTGGGCAAGTTGATAAGATTTGCAGGAATTATTATTTTCTTGCCTGCAAAACCATCAAGAACAAATGGGTTATAGGATGTTCTAGCCAAGGGAAAGAGTGGTCATTTATAGTCCTTAGTATGGTTTAAAATATGGTTCAAGTGCATTTCCAAAAGTGCACAATGGTTGGAAATGATGGAGACTCAAACATGTGACGTTGATAATAGATTTCTAGACTTAGCCATTTTGGCAGATTTGTAGTTTTTGACTATAATTAAAGAGAGGATGGTTTTGAGATGATGCAAGGTTCCAAATCATCATCAAGTGTATGATGTTGGAGTGTAGGTTGTTAGAAGGTATCCATGCTTGGATTTCGTCTTCATTAACATGGAAACTTCTAGAAGGAATTAGTTTAGAGGTGATCTTGTGAAGGGGGTTTAGATGGTTACTTTCTTAGGGCTTGTTATCAGGATTGGGAACTTTCTTAGGGCTTGTTATCTTGATTTAGCTTGATTCTAGAGGATGATATCCTTGGTTATCTCATGCTACTTCCTAAGCAGAGAAGTCAATAGCTGATGAAGGCAAAACATCAGACAGTAGATCAGGGCCACTCATCTAACAAACAAAACACATCTACTACTATGGATCCTTCAAGCCTAGCTTGAGGTAAGGATGGGTATTTTGAAAAGGTTTTGTTTTGAAGTAGATAAGAGTACCTTGGTATTTCTACCAAGAGTAAAAATCAAAAGCTTATAAAAGGTTTTGGAAAATCTAGAGGTAAGTGTAGTTGGAAGTTCAGTCTTAAAAATGTAAGGAGATTATATCTTATAGATCTCCATAATTCTATCAATAGAAGCTACTAAAATAGTTTGGTTTGCAAATGCATCTTGGCTCAGGCTTTGAAATGCCAGAACATTTGAGATTAGGTAGAATGAGCCAAGATAGTTTTGTTAAATAGCTTTCGTCAACTGATGGTGAGGTAAGGAGTATATCATATGCTATACATTCATATGCATAAACATAAACAATCAACAAGCAAACACAGCAACACTTAATAAGAAAAAGTTTTTATTGCCCCTGATTTTTGCATTTTGGACCACTAATCAGGGTTGCTGAAATTGATATGTACACATGTATCATGCCAAACTAATGTCATTCAATACATCGGGACATATATTTTTCATAGAAGCAAATGCCACAAATTAACCCTTAATATATTTTTCTATCACCTTGATCAAAGTTATCATTGTTTGACTTTAAAAAAATATAGGCATTCTTTTACGAAAGGGATGTAGTACACAATAGGGGCATCTACTGTCAGAGCTTAATTGAAACAAATAATAATCACATATATTGAAGAGGGAATGCAGAACTAACAAGTTTCAATGACATAAAATTTGCGATGCATTACATAAGAGAAGGCAATTACTTTGGTCGCTTAGTATAATCGGATTGAAATTAAAATAGCATAAATTCTGAACTTGTAGAGCAGGGAATGTTAACCTACATGTTCAGTGGCTTAAAACTACCAATGAACTCCAAAATTACATGCAGTTAGTGTTGTAGCAATGGAAAAAGCAAATGCACATTCTGATGACATAACTTGCGAACTTATAGAACAAATAGGCAGCTTTAAATGTTTAGTAAATTAACATTTGCCATGAACTTCATAATACCAATTAACTCTAATGATGTTAGTTTTCTACTACCAAAACTATTTATATATATTAGGAGTAATTATTGGTCAAAGAAAAAACATGCAAAACAAGGACACCTTATACCTTGAAATGGAAGGAGTAGTTTAACGCTTAGATTTAACATAGACTACACCGAATTTATCAAGGGTGAGTGGGATATCAATTAAGCCAGAATCGAGGTAGGAATTTACCACCAATACAGAAATGTAGTTCACTATCGCAGGATTATACATGCTATATTGAAACGAACAAGAAGATCTAGTTTAGCTAGATCATGGTGTCTTCTATGCATACATGGCACCTTTGCGAGTTACGTCAAGTACGACGAGGGTGCCCGGTAGTGGTGAGCCGCGCTGAAGCAAATAGAGCATTGTAGCATCCGTGAATCAGATCTGTGGAGGTTGTTGATGGATATGGCTTGCTTGACAAGATGGCCAGTGAAGGATATCTGGTATAGTGCACGATGTCGTTAGTGAAGCACATCTATTGCAACCGATTATGGATTCGATGCATTGCACAAGAGCGTCGGTGAAGCAGATCTGTTGTAGTGGACTGTTGAATCTGTGAAGCAGATCGAATGCAGCGCACACCACCGTAGGTGAAGTAGGCTAGGTGTTGTGGACGAGGGAGTCAGCAAACTAACACGGTTGTATGGAAGAGGGTGTCAGCTAAGTAGGTTCGATAAGGGGGCTGATCTGGTAGACTGGTGAGGAGTATATGGTATCGAGGTATGGCGTGTAGGTCGGTGAAGTGCGATGGTGTAGGAGTCGGAGGTGGGATATAGGTTTGGGTGGCGTGTGGGCCGGTGAAGTGTGGCGGGGACCGGGGATGTTCCGATATGGTGGTGCAGGAGCTAGAGGTGATATAGGGGGTTGGATGGCGTGTAGGCCGGCAAAGTACGGCGGGGATGTTACGGTGCGATGGTGTAGGTGCTAGATGTGAGAGGGTGTTGGGTGGCATGTAGACCAGAGAAGCGCGGCGGAGATGCTCCGTTGTGGTGGTGCAGGAGACGGAGATGAGATAGGGGTTAGGGTTTTTCAGAGTGCTATGGGGGAAATGGCATCGGTGGATGGTGGACTACATAGCTTCAAAGGTATGGGGATCAGGGGAAATTACGAACCATACCCATGCCCTGCCATTAGTAGTTCGGCCATTGTTAGGGGGAGAAAAGGAATTTCGTATAGCTAAATTTGGGGCTTGACCACTCGAAATATTTTGGTGGAGGTGAGGCGGGAGAATTTGGCTCTCTTGGATTTTGAATTTGGCTATATAGTACAAATGATATAGAAAAATAATATCCTATCCTATGAGTAGCTATAGTCCAATGACTATCAAAAATAGTTTACTATAATGTCCTAGCCTTTGAGGCAGTGGTGGAGCCAGCGTGGCCATGTAGCCTAGGCAAGATCAGGCGGCTCTAGAGTCAGCAGCCAAATGCCCACGAAAGCTAATTATAAAACCATGTTGATGTAGTGAAATTAATGAAGCCTGGGCAGCTGCCCGGGGTTCCTAGGCTGAAGCTCCGCCACTGTTTGTAGGTACGATGTATTTTCGGAGCCATTTCTGCAAAAATAGTGTATTTGCCTTTGGCTTAATTATGTACACACATGTTATTACCCACTATGAAGGTAGCAACATGAACTAGTAATACTATGTTATTACCCACTATGACCAGCCTAAGAGACAACCTCACCAATGGATTACTATCTCTTAAAGACATGCATGCATTTGATTGGGCTACTATAATTGCTTTTTGTCTATACCTGCGTGCAAGAGTAGGAGTACTAGGTAGTCTAACTAATATTAGTACCTGAGTACTCCTCCTCATTGGTAACTATAGTTAGCCTATCATACTACACTAAGGCTTGCCTTAGTGGTAGTAGGTGTATCATGCACGCCACCTTCGCAAAATAATGATGTGGGACAACAATTAATGAAGAGAGATGTGCTAGCGGTATCATAATATGATACGGTATCATGGCACCTTGTACATCAAATTGCATTGAGATTCTACAAATAATTAAATACCATAAGACTATGATATACAATTAGACGATACTAAGCACTATAAGGGTAGTATCACACGCTAGTATCATATCATAAGCATGATACTAGTAACATGATACTTCCACTATGACCAGCCTAAGAGACTCCCAAACTAGCTACTCGTTGTCCATATTTGGAAAACCGAGCCACCATGTCTAAAGCAAAGCTGGTCGCTCGCGAGCTCGCTCCCGTGCCAAATCAAATTATTTGTTGTACTAAATTTCTGTGTATATTGGCTATTTGTGTGCAGATGGACATGACTATCAAATTTAGACTATCCACTAGAAAATCGAAGTCGTGTAAAAAAGGAATATTTTTACACCATTATCTATGTGAATATGTAGACTACTAAATTTAGACAAGCCATTAGATATCAAGGAAAAAATAGCGTGCTATTTAATTTAGCGTGGCTTTTCTCCGTATGCTATGAAAGTTATAGCATGCTAATAACGCGCTATTTTACAAAATAGAATTTTGTAACAATTAAAAAATATAACTGGTATATCATGAATATCAAGAATTTCAGAATCTAATGAATTTCCTAGAGTAATACTTGTACATGCATAATCAATTCTAGTGCTATCCAAGTTGGAGCAGAACCGGTACGGCTGAATCTAGGTGCAACATCGGGTGCTGTAGCAAGACATGGCGGCTTGACACTATTACTTAAATTTAACAATCAAAATTTTCATAATATGTTTGCTTACTCAACACATTCGTCATAGGCTCTCTTACTACACACCTACCAACAAGAAAATAACATGCTATACTTAAAATAGCGCTAATGCTATGATGTTTTAGCGTGATATAGCAAGCTATTTAAAAAATAGCGCCATAGCGAGAAAAATCTTGAAAACAATAGCATGGACTCTCTAAATACGCTATAGCATACTAAATAGCGTGAAATAGCGCGCTATTTTTTCCATGCTAGAGATGCTCTAAGGCTGGTTAGAGTGGTAAGTAACTTGAAGTAGTAATATGCATACATTCTGTTAAAGACTATCAAAAGTATATTTTAGATGCTAGGACGGAAAAGAAGATCCAACGGCTCAAAATATTAGGATTCACGAGTCTTGATTCAACACACAATATTCTAAGTTATTCGTACACTCTATATAACAACTAGTGAGTTGCAAGTGCCTTGCATGTGAGAATCAGATAATAGAAGTATGACATGTCATTTTTTGACATAAATTATAATAGGTGAAGCTCATAAAATAATTATAATTTTAATCCATGTTCATAAAGTATCACGTGTGTTTGGTTCATGTACTATTTGTATCAAATAGAAATAAACTTATTATCTACCTAAATAATCTGCGTCCATAAAATTGATCCGTAAATAAATTCTATAGGAGTACGTGGGCGGTGCCGGGGGGAAACTGCATGCCCTTCGTCTCCACAACTGCTCATGCATGCATCTCCCCATCTTCCTAGCAGTTCCTTTCATCTTATCGATCCCATTCCTTTTTTGTCACCCGACCGAACCTCTGCAAAACAAAATAAGGCACCAATCAATGTCCATCGTGCTGCCGTTAGACAAGATGTACTCCTTCCTAGAACCCGGCAACTCCACCATATTACAGATGGAGTATACCAACAGAGCATCGGCAGTGAACGATTACATTGAGAAATTCCAAACGCTCATGGAGGAAGCGGACGACAAGATTGTTGGCCTCGATGTTGAGTACACCAACAAGCAATCATCCACACAGAAGGCTGCCATCGTCCAGCTATGTGTGGGCATGGATTGCTTGGTCTACCAGATCTGCCAGGCCAACAAGCCATGCTCCAGTCTAGAAGAGTTGCTCACCAACCCTAACATTTCCTTTACAGGCGTCGACATCGGCAACGACGGTATCAGGCATAGGCGGTCTGTAGTGCTAGTGATGAACTTCGTGGATATCCAGAAGAGGTGGAAGCCAGCCGGCTCCACGAACGAGAAGGATTCTTTGGATGACTACGATGTGGCCCTCACACCAATCCATGAAGAAGAAGAAGGATGTGGACCACAAGCAATGGGGGATCATGCCCCTGACCGAAGAGCATAACCAGTATGCAAGCCTCGACGCCTATGCGACCTATGAGGTATACAAGAGGATAGTGAACTTCGAGGGGGGTCAACAAACTGTCGAAATGTTCAACAAATAAACTAAACAAGAAGAAGACAACGAAGACTCAGAATGGTGCACCATGTGACCTAGAGTATATCTCTGTGTTTTGTTGTATCCTTGCATGATACTACTAGTAGTACTAGAAGTTAATGCATGTATATACTGTAGGGGTATCATGCAAGTGTCAGAGGTAAGAATTAATGGAAGGAATCACAACGGTTTCTTTTATTTTCACTAAAGAGTGCTAGTAGGAGTGTAGGTTTAGGCATGGTAGCACACCACCACCACCCCCAATGATTTTTCTTGTCAATCAACAGCCATGGCAGATTAATTTTATAGTGGTAGAGACTTTCTTTGAGTAATTCTATTTATACTGCTAAAGGGCGGAATGCTGCTGAAGGATAGAGGGTGAATGCACACCTGAAAAACTGATAGTAGGAGACTCTTACAAACTGATAGTAGCAATATAGTAGTAGAACTGCAAGATGAACTTTTGTCGATTGCTCGAATGTATGTTGAGTGTATTATAAACGTATATAGTACCTGCTATGTACTACTACCACTAGCAAAAAACCACCATCCCTACTGCGGAAAGAATATGATTTGTTTCCACCAAACTACTACTTCAAAAATGGCTATATTATTTGTCGCAAAAATGGATGTATCTAGACATATTTTAGTGCTAGATACATCAAATCCAGTGATAATTAATATCAGTCGGAGGTGAGTACTACTACTACTCCACTATTGTACTACTACTACATACTCCATACAGCTTACTATTCAGGAGAGTACATCCACCAAACTCACCAGAAGTTAAGACTTCATGAAAATACTCCATGAATAATAGTAGTACATAGCGCATTCCAAAATAAAGTTTGACCAAATAAAATACACAGGAGACTACATCCACCAAACTCATCTACCTCCATTTCAAGGAATAAGGCGCATGCGCATTCCAAAGTAAAGTTTGAGTGACTAAATAGAGCAACTAAAATTTAATTATATTGTGTAAAATTAATATCGTTGAATTCATATTGAAACACACTTTCTAATGATGCTAATTTTGTACCAACATTCTTTATATATTCACAGTAAATCTTGGTCAAACAAAAAACATAGAAAAAAAGGTGTCTTATTTCTTGGGACGGAGGTACGATAGTACTACTACAAAATCCACCCTTCCTAGTATGCAAACGATCTTTCTGCAATTAAGCCAATTAATAGCAGCTTACATCCCCACTAAAACTCAATGTGAATGAAGAAACGCAGCTACTTTGACGTAGCAGGATCGATTGGGTAATGCGGTGGTGTCGCTAGGTAAGACGTAAGCTCATCAAACGCGACATCGACCGTCTTAGTGGAGCTCGACGCATAGAGCTCCACCATCACGGTGTCGGTCCTCCTCCTTCCGTCGTCTAGGAGAGAAGAGGCGGGCATTTGATGGCTCTGAAATATAGCCATCTACGTCCATATTTAAACTGGATATTATTCATATTTTGTATGAAATATCTCTCTAAACCCTGCCACTAATGCCTAATGATCAAAGGGGTATGCAATCCCTTCATTCTATTTTTCCCTGTGCAGATAGTGACGTTTGATGATGGGAATCACTATATTAAAGTCAAAGCTACGAGATTTCCATCGACCCACATAAACCAGGAGCCATGAAGAGGAGCAAACGCTTTAACAACCAACTATATGATCGGAATAAAATTCTGGTCGTATAGTTGCCATCGACACTGCTAGGTCAAACAGAACAACTTTCGTGAAAGGACCCCTATATAAAGAGGCCTCGGGCGGTGATAAAAGGGCCGCTCTAGAAACCATCAGCCACCTCCAGATCTCTATCCACAACACCAAAGAGCCGCCGGAGGAATAGACCTAGATCTAATCTCTCCACCACCATAGCCATAATCGACCACTTGTAATAGTAGATCTCTTCTTCAATTGGCTCTAGCATGTTATAATTTATGTTGCTCTAGCAATTACATGCAAAATTTATCTTTCTCTGTTATTCCCATCAGATGTTTTGCACAGCTACTGGTGAAACCGAACGCCCTAGGCCCTCTCTCGCCATCATCGACAACAACAAAAATATGCAAACTCTTTGTCCGATAAAAACACAAAAGGAATTCTAAAACTCCCGAAGGTCCGTTAAAGTAACTTCACTATGCTTCTGCTTCCTGAGGATTCGATAAACCTAGGTCTACTAGGGAAAAAGGGATATACTCCATCCATAATCCGGATTGAAGGTATCAACCCTTTTTTGGCGCTGTTGCCGGGGAAGCAATAGCTACCCTGGTGAGGTTAGTAGGAACCTTGCTAGTTTTAATTCTTGTTTTTTATTTTGTTAGTTTACTTTCAGTCTTTATTTGAAAATCCAAAATAATTAGTTAGTCTTTAAATTCTTGTTTTTATATTATCATAAATCTCTATTTAAAAAACCCAAAAGCATAGGAAATATGGCTGAAAAGAAGCTTGGGGAATTTACAACTCCTAATAATGATTATTTGCGTACTCCTATTACTCAACCAACAATAGTTGCTGATGACTATGAAATTAAGCCCCATTATTTAAGTTTGGTTAACCAAAATCAATTTGGAGGCTCTGTTGTTGAGGACGCAGGTATGCACTTGAATACTTTCACTGAAATATGTGATATGATGCGCATAAAAGATGTTGACACCGATGCGGTCAAATTGCGCGTATTTCCTTTCTCTCTTAGAGGAAGAGCAAAAGAATGGTTGCTAGATTTGCCTAAAAATACTATTACATCATGGGTGGGATGTACTTCTTTATTTATGACTAAATTTTTCCCACCTGCAAAGACTATGCAACTAAGATCTAATATTACTGGTTTTAGACAGGAAGAGCGTGAGCCACTAGCGCTTGCATTGGAGAGGATGAATGAATGCTTAAGAAACTGTCCCAGCCATGGTATGGAAGATTGGTTAATCCTCCATTTATTTTGTAATGCTCTTAATCTTGTGTCTAAGTCTATGCTTGATACTGCAGCTGGAGGAACATTTATGGGTAAACATATTACCGAATCGAAGTAGCTGCTAGACAATATGCAAGATAACCATGCCCAATGGCATGTGGAAAGATCAAACACAAAAAAGATGAGCTCCGTCTCACCACAAGAAAATGAAGAACTCAATGCTAAGCTGGATGAGCTCATATTAGCCGTAAAAGGTAAGAAAACCTAGGTAAGAGACATCCCAGAAACTAATATTGAAGAAGTAGCCTTCATAGCTCGTAATGATTATAACCCTGCTTGGAAGAAAAATTATAATCCTAATTTTCAAAAATACTATTCTAGTCCTGCAGGTAACTCTAATAATAATATGGGATCAAGTAATGGTAGTCTCCAAGAAAGACTTAAATCTTTCATAGACTCACAAAATGATCAAAACAATATTCTTGTTAAAATAATGGAGAACCATGATACTATGATTGGTAAATTATCTAACCAAGTTGTAAGTTTGAGGAATGGTTTGCAGGCCCTCAAAGAAAGAACGAGGATTGTTGAGGCACAGCTAGGTAAGATAACCGAGAGTCAAACTCTCATTCTAGCTAAATTTGCAGGTAAAGCTGAGCCCAATCTTGTTGAAGACCTCAAGATGATGAGAGTCCAAAGGGAGGAGACTGAAGAACTTGATTATAGTAACGCTCCCTCACTAAGTTACACCGTTGAAGATCTTGTAAAAAGGATCAACATGAAGATTCTGGTAAGTGAAGGAAATGATGAAGCCATGTATCAACACTTCATTAATCAGGTAGAGATAAAGGTACGTGAGCCTACTATTAAGATTAAAATTGGGACCAATGAGATAGGTGCACTTTGTGATCTAGGCGCAAGCGTTTCAACAATTCCAAAGAGTCTTTTTAATAAGTTAAATCTTGGCTCTTTTGAAATCACCGAGTTAAAACTACATCTTGCAGATTCTACCTACAAACAAGCTATAGGAATTAGGGAGAATACTTTAGTATACATTAAAGGCTGTCCTGCTCTTATTGATTTTGTTATTATTGACATGCCTAAAGATGCTACTGCTCCTATTATATTAGGACATCCTTTCTTAAGAACTATTATGGCTTTGATTAATCTCCATGAAGGGAACGTGAAGCTTCAATTGCCTTCACGAGATACTTTTGTTATTCATTTCCCCATGAAGAAGAAAGCCAAGCATTATGAAAAGGAGGCCATCACTTTGAAGGACAACTATTTTGGAGTGGGTGTTCTACTCATCTGGCTGAAGTGAGCAACATCAAGGTCAAGATATTGACCATAAAAGAGCGTTCTATGGGAGGCAACCCATGTGAAATAAAGGTTTGAGTAAAGTTTTTAAGTTTTAGTTTATGTTTATGTTTAATAAAGAGTGCTAGAAAACTCCAGTTGAGGAGAAGAAGTTCGAAAGTACTAAAATCTTGTTATATACATGCTGTTGTTGGTTGATAATTTTAACTGTCAACTTTCTATCAAAAAGAAGGTATTTCGCTAAGTTTCAGAATAAGAAGTAATTCTCGAAGAAACAGAATTTTTTTGATGGGTACAGAGAGTTTAACGACCAACTATACGGCAGGAATAAAAATTCCGGCCATATAGTTTTGGCCATATAGATACTTTTGCCATCGACAATTTTTCTTTCAATAGTACTGATGATTTAACGGCCAACTATATGGCGGGAATAAAAATTCCGGCCGTATAGCTCTAGCCATATAGATATCGATGCTTTCGTACAAATTCTTTTCCAGGTACAGACGGTTTGACGACCAACTATACGGTGGGAACAAATTGTTTCAGCCGGATAGCTCCGGCCATATAGCTGCGCTGCAAGGTGAAAACCCTAAAATTGACAGCAAGCCAACTATACGGCAGGAACACATTGTTCCGGCCGTACAGTTCTGCCCGTATAGTTCCGTTCGACCACAAAAACGCCACGGGAGGTACCTCCAACCCCAAACCTTCAATCCATTTTCTTTCTTCTACCTCCAAACTCTCTCAAAACCTCAAGAGATCTTCCTCTATACTCAATTTCGTTCGATTTCCTTACACACAAGTGATCTACGGTATGTTTCTCCTTCGATCCTCCAATTACTTTTTGTAAATTCATCTTTGATCTACTGTCATTATCAATCTAGGGTGAGACCTATTATTAACTAATTGCCATGATTCTCTTGCCAAGATTATTATTTTGAGGGGATTCTTTAGTGTGCTATGATGAGGAATATGTTACGCTTATTACTGTTGGATCAAAAAGTTTTATTTTTATCTTTCCTTGTTATTAGATGATGAACACAAGGAGCCAAACTCGTGCTCGTGCTGCCGCTAGTACTTCTCGGGCCATCACTTAAGAACGCATGGGGATACGCTTCAGGAATAAGCTCCAACGTGATTGCTTTGACAGGATCAAGAACCGAGAAGTGAAGGCAACCAAGTGGGTTTTCCCCATTATATTGAACCAACTCGGTATTTCTGATGACTTCAGTTTACTTTGCAATAGGGTAGGCCTACAAAACTTTGTATTCAATGATGTGCCTACCTATCACCGGGTAACAATTGAATTTTAAGTTCTTTGCAAAGCACCATTAAACTATGGCATGGAGAAGACCGGATTTTTTTCCGGCTTATGAACAACAATTATACTTTATCACTAGATGAGTGGTGCACATGCTTTAATTTGCCCAACAATAATGATAATGATTTGCGCACATCCTATATTGGCTTAGACCCTTCCCCAGAACAATATTATAATAGAATGAGCTTCACTTCTAGAGTGAGCAAGGGGAAGAGTGTTCAACACCCTAGAACTCGCTATTTGTTCTATGTTATTGCTAACACTTTGCGGGCACGAAATGAGTTCGTGAGACTCAATGAGGAGGACATCTTAGTCCTTCCAAAGGTTGCTTTCAACAAATGCAACTTCTGACTCAACTTGGGCGCAATCCTTGTGCGTTACCTGGAGCACCAATCCTCCCAAATCCAAGGACCAATCATAGGTGGAGGCGTCATCACCGTGCTTGCCAATGCCCTAGGCATTGACCTAGGTGAGTTGCAACTTGTGCTAGGTGAGCGACATGTTGGTTTCTCTACTTTAAAAGCTTGTTGAATGCTCACTAGGAGCGGTGGTGTTTATTACCTGCATATTGTTTGAGTTGGGCGTATCTATCGCGCTCCTCTGCCTAATGGTCTTTTCTCTATCGAGGAGGGATGTTTGTTGTATGACTTGCAGGTTGAGCAACACCAACCCGAGGAGGAGATTCCGGACAACGATGAGGACCAAGAAGAGGATCAAGAAGTTCCTTATCAAGAGGACCAGCCACAAACCAGGTTTGCCACATACCAAGATTTCCAAGAACTTGGAGGGACTGTGGAGAGGATGCATCTCCTCTATTTGAACCTCCGAGAATCAACCAGTAATTTATCAACTCAATTTGCGAACTGGAGTTCCGACTTTGTCCCGCCACCACAATGATTTGAAGGGCTTGCAAAAGCCTAAGCTTGGGGAAGTTTCCTCATTTATGTTTACTAGATGAATGCCCGTGCGTTGCAACGGGATAAAAATATAATTATGTTATGGCAAAGTAAATAAAAGACGAAATAATTTGTTTAGAAGGTGATATTGCCCATTTGAAGCCTCTACCTCCTATGGCCCCCTCCTCTCTTACAATTTTAGTATCTACTTAACTCATCGTTGACAAAATTGTAAATCCTTATCATCGCTGAGGCTTACGAAGCAATCATTTTTGTTGTTGCCAAGAAAAATCGGAAAAAAAACCTCATACCAGAGTAAGAGAAAAATATACATCCTCCAACTTCAGTAGTAATAAAACAAGAATGTATGTGGCTCAGTCGAGTCGGACGATGAGATTCTGGACTTCTGGCTTGAGAGTCAGACAGTGTGAGATATGCAGCTGGACACGGCGGAATTCCGGTGTTGAAAGGTCAAGCTTGGACTTGTTGCATGCATGAGCCTACTTGTACTTGTTATTGTGTCAATCTATTAATTGAATATAAGTGATGCTTATGAAGCTTACTTTTTTTAGTTAGGAAGCCACCATCGCCATGCATATGCATGTCTCCAAGTCAAACAATACCATGAAGATTAACAAGAGAGCAAGATTATTAATCATGTAGTTTCTAGTTACCATTTGTCAGGCTCATGCATGTGTGGAGACATGCGACCAGGGATGAACCAGAAACTTCAGCTGAACAGATAAGGTCTTGAATCTTGATGTCTTCTCTCCGTTCAGATCAGGATGTTCCCCAATTTCCCGTCAGCGAGGCCGTGCCCACCGTACCCACTACCCAGGTGAGATTGCTAGGAGAATTGGAGGTAGGGGTGAGGCCGCGCGCGCGGCGACGTGAGCTGCCGCTAGAGCCCCCGTCGCGTTCACGCTGGGTGGCGCAGCCACATGAACCGGTTGTTGGACTTCGCCGTCCAGCGCATATGCAGCTATCCACGGCCACGGGAACCACTACAGCAGGGAGAAACGGATGGGACAGGTCGTGATCCTCTCAGTGGAAGGAATAAATAACTGCGAGAGCCCTTTGATGGCTGCACTGTCTCTGTGTTCTGCTTGCGCAGCCTGTACATTGCGGCCACTCTCGGTGAAGGGTCATAGGCTCATGGCACAGGCGGCACCGAAGTCCGCGCCGTCTGCTGTAGGACACGCTGGCTGATGCCGGGCCAGAAGAGCAGCGATAGTTCCCCTTCCCCCAAGCCGCGTCCAGTGCTCATCTGCATGCAGCAGACAACCCGTTGACACGGGAGGAAGGACAGGGAGATGGGATGGCGGTGGTAAGCGGAATTGACGGCGGGGACGGAGCTCGGCAGAGAGATGAGGCCTAGCGGGGGTAGGAAGTACGGAGGTGAGGCCGAGAGAAGCTCTGGCGGTGGGGACAAGGTCGAGCGTGGAGGAGCTCCGGAGGCACTGAAGTTGGGGTCGATGGGGTTGGAGCATAGTTGTCATAAATCTGGGTCGCCCGGGTCGAGGAACGGGGTCGACGGTCGCGGGTCGCTTGCTCAGCGAACAAGGATCGATGTTGAGTATACATCTCAAGGACGAAGATTCGGGACGTGGGTCGCGATCCACTAAATTTGGGGTCGGCGGCCCGGCCGGGTCGATAAGCTTGAAGGAAAATATCCCGTAATGCCAAGCAACTTACCAAATTAATTTTTTCAAGGAAAGATAAACCACAACAAATAAAAATGATTAGAAGTGGCAGCCCGTCAGCCCACTACCACGTCAGTTTTCTTCCCCACGCGTCTCATCGTTCCCTGTTTCTTCCCCACGAAGACGAACCACCACAATCCCCAAATTCTTCCATCTGTTCCAGTGATCTAGTCCAGTAGGCAGTGGCGTCTCGGACGGTCGGAGTCCCTCCGACGTCCTCTAGAAACCCAAACGATGGCGGCCACGGATGAACTGAGCAGCGCAGGCCGCGGTGCGAGGGTAGCCGCCGGCGCGTGGCAGGACGGAGGTAGGGCATACGGCGCGCGGGCGGACTGTGGCCGGATGCCTGGTATGTATCATTCTCCTTACAAGCTGCAATGGTCAGTAGGCAACGAACGGGATCGTGACCCGGTCACCGACCCACGTCGACCCGCTGTCGTTCCCGACCCTCGATCTGGGTCGATCGACCCGGGGTCGTGGAACACGGCATCGATCCCGTTCCTGGCTACTATGTGTTCCCCAATTTCCCGTCAGCGAGGCCGTGCCCACCGTACCCACTACCCAGGTGAGATTGCTAGGAGAATTGGAGGTAGGGGTGAGGCCGCGCGCGCGGCGACGTGAGCTGCCGCTAGAGCCCCCGTCGCGTTCACGCTGGGTGGCGCAGCCACATGAACCGGTTGTTGGACTTCGCCGTCCAGCGCATATGCAGCTATCCACGGCCACGGGAACCACTACAGCAGGGAGAAACGGATGGGACAGGTCGTGATCCTCTCAGTGGAAGGAATAAATAACTGCGAGAGCCCTTTGATGGCTGCACTGTCTCTGTGTTCTGCTTGCGCAGCCTGTACATTGCGGCCACTCTCGGTGAAGGGTCATAGGCTCATGGCACAGGCGGCACCGAAGTCCGCGCCGTCTGCTGTAGGACACGCTGGCTGATGCCGGGCCAGAAGAGCAGCGATAGTTCCCCTTCCCCCAAGCCGCGTCCAGTGCTCATCTGCATGCAGCAGACAACCCGTTGACACGGGAGGAAGGACAGGGAGATGGGATGGCGGTGGTAAGCGGAATTGACGGCGGGGACGGAGCTCGGCAGAGAGATGAGGCCTAGCGGGGGTAGGAAGTACGGAGGTGAGGCCGAGAGAAGCTCTGGCGGTGGGGACAAGGTCGAGCGTGGAGGAGCTCCGGAGGCACTGAAGTTGGGGTCGATGGGGTTGGAGTATAGTTGTCATAAATCTGGGTCGCCCGGGTCGAGGAACGGGGTCGACGGTCGCGGGTCGCTTGCTCAGCGAACAAGGATCGATGTTGAGTATACATCTCAAGGACGAAGATTCGGGACGTGGGTCGCGATCCACTAAATTTGGGGTCGGCGGCCCGGCCGGGTCGATAAGCTTGAAGGAAAATATCCCGTAATGCCAAGCAACTCACCAAATTAATTTTTTCAAGGAAAGATAAACCACAACAAATAAAAATGATTAGAAGTGGCAGCCCGTCAGCCCACTACCACGTCAGTTTTCTTCCCCACGCGTCTCATCGTTCCCTGTTTCTTCCCCACGAAGACGAACCACCACAATCCCCAAATTCTTCCATCTGTTCCAGTGATCTAGTCCAGTAGGCAGTGGCGTCTCGGACGGTCGGAGTCCCTCCGACGTCCTCTAGAAACCCAAACGATGGCGGCCACGGATGAACTGAGCAGCGCAGGCCGCGGTGCGAGGGTAGCCGCCGGCGCGTGGCAGGACGGAGGTAGGGCATACGGCGCGCGGGCGGACTGTGGCCGGATGCCTGGTATGTATCATTCTCCTTACAAGCTGCAATGGTCAGTAGGCAACGAACGGGATCGTGACCCGGTCACCGACCCACGTCGACCCGCTGTCGTTCCCGACCCTCGATCTGGGTCGATCGACCCGGGGTCGTGGAACACGGCATCGATCCCGTTCCTGGCTACTATGGGTTGGAGCGGGCGGCGGGCGAGGACGTTTTTTCGGATTCACTGAATATGTAGGTTTCACTCGGCGGTGGCAGAGGCTGTTATTTCTCTGATCTGCCAAGGGCAAAATCGTCTAAACTGGCAGATGGATTTTTGGTGCGACGAACGTACCATAGCTTAAATTAGTAGATGGATAGATTTGGTGGTCATTTACTTTTATTTATTTTCAAGGTTATGTTTTTAATTCGAGTTTATAATCACTCGTGTTGGTTTCTCCAACATTTTATATTTATTTATTTCTATTTTTCTTTCGAGATTTTCTAGTCGAGCTTTGCCGCCAATTTCTATTCTTTAATTCCCTCTTTTAAAAACAACAAAAGATTTTCCATTTATCTTTATTTTCCATCTTTCTTTTCTTTCCGCCTTGAGGTTCTCATGTATTTGTAGGAAGAGTGATTGACTTCGAGTTTCTATGAAACGAATCAAAAAGGAAGAGAGAAGTGGAACCAAACATGAGAGGTATGCCTTATGACTCCCCACTTTTGACGTTTGAGAAACTGATGGTAGTTAGTAGTAAATGCTGAGTTGTTATATAGGTGGAGTGAGTCTTTGTATGGTAGTAAGATTTTGTTTACATGGGTATTTAGTTGGGTACATTTTGTTTCAACTCTTGTAGTTAACCAAGTCTTGCCTAAAAATTTGCTAAACAATTGTAATAAGAAAAAGTCTCACAATTGAAGGCTTGGGTGTTGTAGTGTTTAGTCTTGAAGGTTTATTTCTAGAGACACTCAACACCAATGAAAATGTTGATTGACTTAATAGCTCTCTTTAAAAGGATTTGTTCGATTCGTTTAATGTTTAGCGGTTTTTGTGAGCACGCAAAAGTTTGACTTGTGAATCATAATAATGATATAGCTTTATGTGTATCAAACTTCATGGGTTGCCAACAACTCCGCTGGCCTACGAAAGATCTTCATGGAGGAAACTCCTAGATTTCGGCTATGATTTGATTAAACACATGTAAGATTCTTGGTACTCCCGTGTAAGATTCTTGGTACTCCCGGGTAGTTGTGTTCATGATGGAATCACTCCTCTGGCTGTTATGAGTAATCATTATGCAAAAGGAACAAAAACCTTAGTGATGCCACGAGTGTCCATCACAACCCGATAAACTAATATTTTTTGGCATGCTCTCAATTACTCAAGAACTAAAATTCTTGAAGGACAATGAATAGAAAAGTAGTGCTTGAAGAGTCTTGATTTATTGATGTGGGAGAATTGAGATACTCTAGTATAATATGCTTTTCATGACAACTCTCACACTCTCAATTTTACATGATTATACTTTATTGTTCAAAGGCAAGCCTATGAGTTGATTACATGACATGGAATAAATTTTACTCATTTGAATCATCCATGTTAACAATAATTTTGCTGTGCTATAAGGATGCATAAAAACCTGTATGATATGCTTGCCATTACTCTATCTATGCTGAAGTTTTTCATATTTATGAAGTGGAGGAAACATGAGACTACCAATCATGAGTAAGATCATCATCTTGTTATTTCAGTTTAAATGTTGAGTTCCTTTTTGGTTTTTGGTTTTCATGCTTGAGGACGATCAAGTTTAAGCTTGGGGAGGTTGATGGCTCTGAAATATAGCCATCTACATCCACATTTAAACTGGATACTCTTCATATTTTTTATGAAATATCTATCTAAACCCTACCACTGATGCCTAATAATCAAAGGGTTATGCAATTCTTTCTTTCTATTTTTCCCTACACAGATAATGATGTTTGATGATGAGAATCACTACATTAAAGTCAAAGATACGAGATTTCCATCAACCCGATGAAACTAGGAGCCGTGAAGATGAGGCAGATGCTTTAATGACCAACTATACGACCGGAATAAAATTATGGATGTATAGTTCCGGCAGTATAGTTGCCATTGACACCGCTAGGTCAAACGGAACAACTTCGTGAAAGGACACCTATATAAAGAGGCCTCGGGTGACAAGAAAAGGGCCGCTCCAGAAACCATCAGCCACCTCCAGATCTCCATCCACAACACCAAAGAGCCGCCGGAGGAATATACCTAGATCTAATCTCTCCACCACCATAGCCATATTCCACCACTTGTAATAGTAGATCTCTTATTCGGTTGCGACATTGTAAGACTATTTTCTATTAATCTCACGATTTCCATTACAATGTTTGTAATTGTTGATCTCATCTCTATGTGTGAGTAATTATCATTGGGCTAAGGGATTTGGCCTAGCCATGTAGCTTTTCTGCATGTTATTTATCATAGATGGGATCATGTCTTAGTTTGTATGACATGATGATTATTGTATCCTCTCTTGCCTCAATCTAAGAACTTGTTAGGTACCCAAGATCCCGAGGATTGAGCCAGGTATAGGGAGTATGAGTAATGACTAATTTGCAGGTTGAGAACCCCAGTGACAGAAGGGATAGTACGTCTGTATGTGTGGGATTTACTTGGGATTAACGGTGACGTCACTATGCATATCATTAGTTCTCTTTCTTCTATGGATGATACTAGTAGGTTATTGCTAAAAGCGGTTGCGGAGGCAATAGCAATTATGGACCACATATAATTTATCTTGCTCTAACAATTACATGCATACTTTATCTTTATCTGTTATTCCCATAAGATGTTTTGCACAGCTACTAGCAAAACCGAATACCCTAGGCCCTCTCTCTCCATCATTGCCAACAACAAAAAGACACAAACTGTTGGTCCAGTAAAAACAAAAAAGGAATTCTAAAACTCCTGAAGGTCCATTAAAGTAACTTCACTACGCTTCTGCTTCCGGAGGATTCGATAAACCTAGGTCTACTAGGGAAAAAGAGCGATACTACATCCGTGATCCAGATCGAAGGTATCAGCATTCCGCCCACATCCTCACTCTATACAACAGCAATTCGCACATCGCAGCCCTAACATAGACCACAAACATGAGCAGGACCGCGTCTACTGTGCCAATCGTTAGGACTAACATGGCGCCGTCCTACTACCTAACGAGGATGAGCCAGCGGGATGCCTTGCCCGCCAACGGCAGTAGCTCCTAGAGTGCTTTTGTGGTGGCAAACTAGATCTTGTGCACTTAGATCGAGTGGACTGCTACGAGGTGGGTGACGAGCACTAGCGATGGGGCGGCAAAGTCATAGCGGTTCTCCGTGCAAGTGCAAGGGGCGTATCGGCACGTGATTTCGTGCTTGTGGAGTTCATAGTAGGGAAAAAACCTACTGGAGCCTTTGTTGGAGAACTCGACCCTAGCCACTGATAGGACAGCGTCCATGGCAGGCTCGTGGGTGAATCCTCCACTAGGGTGCTCGCACTTCTAGTAGGAGGTGATCTTGTGGACGCAGTGATGGGAGACTGTATGAATATCCACACACTAGAGAAATGGAAGTTCAAAAAATAAAATAGTTGCACGGACGAACTGACAAAATTAAAAACAATCGATTTTTAGGGGAGAGCGACCTTGTAGACCCACTGAGGCTTGAGGGGCTGGGAGCAGGAGGAATATTTGAGCATGGTGGCTTCCATCTTTAGAGTGACCGTCCCAAGCATTGCGATTTTGGTTGGGGGAAATGTGGACTCTCTGATCCGGCCTCGAGCAGTGCCCTTATTTTATACCACTGCAGATAATTAATGAAGCTCTACTTGATTGCTTTTTCCTTTCTATACTAGTGTCATTTTTGTATAATTTGAGGCCTCATCTTCAAATTTTTGGTTTAGTTGGACAAAATTAGTTAGCAGCCTCTTTGTATTTGTGCAACATTCTTTTGTTAGTAAGTTGCACATGCCTTGCATGTGAGGCTCACACAATAATAAAGTATGACATATCATCACTATATGAAATTATGCTCTGTAATACGTAATGCTCAAAAAAATTATGAAAGAGCCACATCTATAAAGTAATGGTGTATAATTGGTTCTTGTACTTTATATCATGTAGAAATAAACATTTATTAGCTAATTAATACTTGAAATTGTTGGGTCCGTGGTCTAGAGAAATGATGGAGAAGATTCTAGAATAATCGAGAGGTGTGTTTTGAGGTTTGCGCTTAGTCATTCTACTAAACACTATCAATAGAATCTTTTAGATGTTAGAATAGAAAAGAAGATCCAACGATTGGCAATGTTGGGATTTGCGAGTCTTGATCCAATGTTGAATATTCAAAGTTATCCATACACTATATTGAAGTAAGATTTGATGCAGCACGGCTAAAAACTAAAAGTTCGTGTGATGTTCTATACGATCTTATTCGAGAAAATAATCAAATATGAGGATTGGGAGTTTAATTTGTGGATCATGCTAGATTTTATGTTGTAGAAAAAACATGGCTCACACTATAGGGGTCTGCTTTCTCTCTACCGCTAAGCGGCCTAGATAGTAGTATCGTCAGACTAGTACTCTCTGAACTATAATCATGCGCGAAATCACTACGTGTACCTGATGGGTGCTGTGAAGCTTTATAGGAGGGGACGGGTAGATAAGAGAGGGAAGAGTAGGGATATATGATGATTTTCCTTCAAGTTCTCATGGGAGGCGACGAGGACATAAGTATTGTGAATGTAAGGATGAAAGATGAATTTTGTGTGCATAGACATTGCAGGATGTTGAATTTTTCAAACCTGGTGGTGGTTTTTGATATATTCAAATCTTGGGTACCTTAAACGATTTCTAGAACCTATAGCACACTCGTCGTACAAATTTGATATATATAATTTTGGTAGCTCGACATAAAGTAGTTTCAATGGAAGAAATTAGCTACTAGATAAATTGGAAATTCATGTTATTTCTTGAAAATAGCCCATAAACATGGTCTGCTATGTGCGAATAATGGGGTATTAGCATTCTGGGCCTTATTATTTGTGTACTAACTTAACAAATATACATTATCTATCACTTACAAAACTGAAAAGTAATATTTGTTTGTGAAAGTTGGAAACTACGATTGTAAACACCTTCTCACATACCAACATGCGCTCAACTACCAAAAATGGGCACACATTCGTATACTGCAATATAGATATAGCCATGACCCTGGTCATTTGATTTGGAAGCTAAGCATCTTCACAACATGGTAGGCCATATTGCAAAGCAAGGTTTTCGAAAGTATTCAAAACTCATATTTATCACAACTAGTACACTCAACAGAATGCCAAGCGCATGTTTTACATTATTTTGATCTTTCTTTATTTAAAAAAAATCAAAACTAGTTCAAACTTGATGGTTTCAAACCTCTGGTTGTTTTTTATACATTGACAACGCTAGTACCTTAAATCGATTTATGCAAAACTAGAGAGCTAACAACCTATCATGCAGTCATAGTTAAAATTTGATCTAATTTTGATAAATCAACAACAAGTAGTTTAAGTGGATGAAATTAGCTAGAAAAGTCAAAAGTTCATGTAATTTGAGAATTTCCCATAAAACATGATCTGGTTTGTGTCAAAATGGAAGGCTAGTTGCTAGATTTATGATCCTTAATTATTCCCAACATACTTGCTAAATAATCTACAAATGTAAAAATTGTTTACCATGCCTAGATGTGCATTTAACGAATACGGGCATTATTATCACATAATCATGGTCATTTGTTTTGAAATCCAAGCATGTTTGTAACTGGTATGCCATATTGCGACGAAATACTCTCAAAAGTTATCCAAACTAAAGATTACCATTTTGCATGGCAAGTGGGGATTCACGCAAGAGGAAGTCCTGCGCAAGTATAATAATTTTTGCTATTATTTCTTTATTTTCTTTTTTAGAACTCACCGGAATTTGGCGTCCAACATTTAAATACTTTGCAAGTTGAACCTTTCAAACCTCCTAGTGCTTTTCGATATAGTATTGACTAACTTGGGTCCCTTAAAACGATTTCACGGATCTAGCTCAACATGTGAGGGCGGTCCAACAGGGCAATTTTTCATTTAATAGTTTTATATTTTTTATGTATAATCTATAGGCTATTTAGAAATCTCAGGGTGCTCCATTCATTGCCCTAACCACCATTTGGATCCACCACTTTTTAGGCACAAATTAGGAACAAGCAGCCTATCATGCGATCATAGTTCAAGTTTGACATAATTTTGGTAAATTGATAGAGGGAGTTAAGTGGAAAAATTAGCTAGCTCGCAAATTCATGTAACTTGAGAAATTCCCATAAAATTGTGTGCACTATGTGTAAAAATGGGGTTATCATATGCGCCTTATTCCACGTGTGCTTGATTACAAAAAATAGTTACTTGGAAAATTATAAATGATTCTTATTGTCATAAAAGTTGGAAAATTACAATTGTAACAAACATTGTTTACGATGCCAAGATGCACCCATATATCGAATAAGGGGACCTTATCATAAAGTACGATGTAAATATGTCCATGACCTTGGCTGTTTGGCTTGAAACCAAGGTATGTTCCTACATGGTAGGCCATATTGCGAAGGATTTTTTCTACAAGTTAACAAAACTCGTGTTTATCATTTATCGTGGCAACCAAGGTAGTATGTTCCTACTACATGGGAGGACATATTGCTACTAGGCACTTTGTGAGTATCTGAGGTGGGCCATTTACACATAAAGTAGTAATGTGTAAGTATAGTAAATCTTTAGAGTTAACTGATGAGTGCATAATCGCATCATGTTTTATATTATTATTTTGTACTGTAGTTGTAGGATCTTGGTATTTTACGGTGTTCACGCGCATATTTTATATCTATTTTCACCAGGATCATGATAGATGATGGATACAATGGACACAATCCTTGGAGCAGTTGTATTCAGGAGAAAAAGGAGTAAAAAACAACATAAATCACTTATTTTGGAAATATCAATAACACCAGAAGAAAACCCGAAGAGATGGAGGCATCTAGAGAGTTTGACGACCAACTATACGGCAGGAATAATTTTCCGGCCATATAGTTCCCGTCGGATAGTTGGCGCCACCACCGCCTCCTCAAATAGTTTCACCATGTCCAACTGGATCAAGGAGACGACATACAGAACAACTAGAAATCACCAAAACCTCACCTCCGGAAGGCATCTGGAGGGGGAACTCGTCCATCGAGGATCCATCTTCGCCCTACAAAGACCCGGGAGGCTAAGGCATCTTCATGATCAACCGCTGCATCGCCACCATCTCCATCCATCCCATCTACATCTTTTCTAGATCTTGTTGTAATTTCCGTACTCGTTGTGGATTTATACAAGTACTATTTATCTATGATAGATTCCATTGTTATTGCCATGATGTTGATTGCCTCCATGTCTGAGTAGATCATTAGTTCTTGGGGAGATGGAGAAACCCTAGTATGAGACTGAAATAAGACAAAGTTTATTATGATATTCATCGCTATGACCATGTGTTAGATTGTCTTCATCTTGATGTTGGGAGAACTCGACCTCTCAATATTTGCCTCTTGTGGGGACTTGATGGAGGGAACTACTTGTTGGTAGACGAAGGTGTGTTAGCACTTACAGTGACTATAAAGTTGTTGGCACCCCTTACGTATCAACTTGGGAACCTAGGAAACTCACGGAACACTATCCATGCCATGGGATATGTCCTACGGTATTAAGTCCCTTAATAGCGCAGTAATTCGATTTATGTCGATTGCTGACTGCTGTGGTTATGAGGATGATGTGAGCAGTGGTTGCTGCCTATTTGTCCAAATACAGAGTTCCTCCCACACATACACGGTTGAGAATGTTGATGATAATAATCTTTACCTTAGTTCCTTTTAATGCTAGAGGTGTATCCGCTACTCCCTAAGAATGCCTTTTCCCTGTTGCAGTTCCAATCTCTTTTACATACGCGATACTTACTTTCTGTATTCAGTTTTTTTACTTTACTTATTGTTTCTCTTATTCCAAAAACCCAAAAACACCTTTTTACACAATACTCGCATTTTATCTTGTTACTTAGAACTTTATTTAGCATTTCTATTGTAGTATTTATTTCAAGAGTTATTAGACTTTAGACTCCTGCTCCCTGTGGGATCGATATCTTTATTTCTAAACTAGCTACAAACGATCGATGGACTTCTAGTCATCAAGCTATTTTCTGGTGCCGTTGCCGGGGAGCTAAGCGCTATAGGTATTTTAGTTTTTTCTTATTTATTTTTGTCTTGCTAAGTTTTGTTTTGAGTTATAGGTTTCCACCAACATGATGGAGTTTGAGCATATGACTAGTGCTAACCCACTCAGCCACTTTGGGAAGCCCTATGATATTTATAAAAGAGACAACTCTAGCGAGAAGACAAGGGAGTTTGAAATAAATCCTCTAGTACTTGGTATTCTACATAAGAAGCAATTTACTGGAGATGAATAAGATCCTGATCCATATGAGCATATTGCATGTTTCAAAGATATATGTGGCACTTTCCAATTTATCAGGATATACAGCTAATGAGGTAAGGGTTAAACTTTTTAGTCCGACTTTGACTAGTACAACTCTCTCATGGTATAGATCTCTACCCAGAAGCCACTACTACTTGGGATAATTTAGCCAGTTAGTTTCTAGCAAAATATTATCCATTATCAAAATCTTTTGGAATCAAGCATCTTATAATGACTTGGAGGAACCGTCCTAATGAAGGACTAGTAAGAGCTTATATCAGATTTAAAGATTTACTTAATCAATGTCCTCATCATGATTTGCCTGAATGGTATTTATTGCATATATTTTATGGCGGTTTAATTGAACCTAATAAAATTGAACTAGACTCTTTCGTAGAATGAGCCTTTATGAATCTTCCTATAACTAAAGCTTGGGATTTACTTAATAGAATTTGCGATCATAGAGATTCATGGAATTTTGGTCTAGGAAGCGAAGGAGGCATAGAAATATATTATGATTGTATTCATGACTATAATAAAAAGGGCCATGTTAACAAATTATCTAAAGAAATTTATTTGAATTCAGATCTTGTGTTGCATCTTGTCAAAGCTTTTACAGAACACATCAAAGATCCAAAAGAGGGTTTAGTCAAGTTTGATCCACCACCTGAACCTAAGAAGAAAGAAGTTAAAGCAACACTGGCCTCCCTAGAACCAATATATGAGATACCTTTCCATAAAACTACACAGAAGCATATTTTTGAATATGAAGAGGTCAAATTAGTACATGAGAAGAAGAGAGGAAAGTATGCTAGAAGTTGTGGAAGATCTGGTAGAAACCAAAGATGAAGAGGTAACCAAGGAAGCAATTATGGCTATGTATGCACATTGTAACATAGTTGAACTTGATGAAGAGACTTCCGTATTGGTTGAAGGTAAAACAAAGGTAAAAGATGTGGGTAAGCCTATTCTTCCTTGCATATTTAAGGAAACCTCGCATTATGGTTTATGCGATCTTGGCACCGAAGTTAATGTTATATCTTATGATTTTTATTTAGAAATAAAAGAAGAAATAGAACGGACTACAATTGAAAGTATTGATATGACAATCATGTTAGCCAATAAAACTCTTAGAATTCCAATGGGAGTAGTTGAAGATGCAACTGTCACAATTAGCAATAAAAAATTTCCTATAAATTTTGTAGTTGTTGATATGCCAGCTGACACTCTTTGCCCAATTATATTTTAAAGAAATTTTTTGAGTGATGTAGGTGCCAAAGTTGATTTCAAAAAGGAGATTGTGTCTCTTAACCTTGGGGAAGCGGAAAAATAATTCCACTTTTCCAAATTTAAAGACAGGCCTCCACAGATACAATAAGAAGAGAAAGAGAAAACTATTGAGGAGATGGCAGCTCTCTTCTTTAGTGATCAAAAATAAGAAATAAATGAAGACTTAAGTTATGAAGAAATAGTTATGGAGGACAAGTCCCTGAGGAACTAGAAGGAGAATTTGATTCACTTCCCATTATAGGGCCTCCAACTAACGAGGCTTTCGAAGAGCCAGAAAAGAGAGGGGACGAGGAATTACCACCCCCAGAATTGAAGACTCTACCAGAAAATTGCTGACTCATGTATTAACGAGCTCGTTGGGGAACCCCAAGAGGAAGGTATGATGAGCACAACAGTAAGTTTCCCTCAGTTATGAAACCAAGGTTATCAATCCAGTAGGAGCAAGGAAACACCTCAAAGGTATTGCTGGATGGACTTTGGCAGGGCGCACTACCGGTGTCAGCAGCAACATGGAGACCTGCACAACACAACCACAGAACTCTGTCCCCAACTTACGATGACATTGTTAATCTCACCGGTTTTGCTGAAAACAAAAGATTAAACGTATCGAGTGGACGAAAGTAATAGTTTGCAGAAAGTAAACACAAAGCAGTAAACAGTTGATTGTAGATTAATGGTAAAAGAAAGGACCGGGGTCCATAGTTCACTAGTGGTGGCTCTCCTTAAGATGACATGTTGGGTGAACAAATTACAGCGGGGCAATTGACAAACATCGAGAAAGCAATATGCATATACTACTTATCTTGACTCCTTTGAGACTTGATTGGGCATTACAACATTATACATAGACCGTAATCCGACTGCATCTATGACTAATAATCCACCTTCAGGTTATCATCCGAACCCCCTCCAGTATTAAGTTGCAAGCAACGGATAATTGCATTATGCATTGCGTGTAAAGTAAACAATACGATTGTTATATGAACAAGAGATTGTTGTTTTCTCCCTAGTAGCAACATCACATCTAGTACCTTAGAGATTTCTGTGACTTCCTCAGATTACTAGAGGCATGAACCCACTATCGAGCATAAATACTAACTCTTGGAGTTGCTAGCACCTACTTGGACAAGATAGCTACTAACAACAAAGACATGATAGAATCAATAATCAATCTGAAATAGCATCTCAATATCCATCGGATCCCTGCAAACACAACATGTAGGAATTACAAATAGAAGATCTTGATCATGAACGGAGCTCACAAGATCTAAACATGATAGCACAAAGGAGAAGAACCAGCCATATAGCTACTACATGGACCCGTAGCCTAGAGATGAACTACTCACGCATCACACCAGAGGCTTGCATGATGATGAAGAAGGCATCCAGGGTGAATTCCCCTCTCCGGCAGGGTGCCGGGAAGAGCTTCAGATCCCTCCCGATCTAGGGATGGAGATGACGGCGGCTACAGACTCTTTCGGGGATTTTTGATCGGGTACTTAGGGTTTCCGTATCGAAGGCAATATATAGGCTAAAGGAGAGGCCGAGGGGGTTCCTGGGGCAGCCAGACCACCCCCTGGTGCGGGCCAGACCTGGCCTCGCAGCCAGGTGGTGTGGCCAGGCCCCAGCCCCTCTCCGTCTCGTATTCTGGTTCCTAGTGTCCCTCGATGAAAAACTGACTTTGGCTTTTGTCCCATCCAATTTCGAGAATATTCATTTTCTGACTTTCCTGGAACCAAAAATAGCAAAAAACAGGCAGCTGACACTGTGGCTCTTGTTAATAGGTTAGTGCAAGAAATCATATGAAAAGTACTCCAAAGTGTGGACAATGTCGTCGAATTGATGACAAGTACGCCATGACAGGGTCCTCGAGGCGTGCGGAAGAGAGAGGTGTGAGACGTACAGTGTTCCGGGACAGTGAGCACACAAGTTTACCCAGGTTCGAATCCGCCGGTTTTGGACGGATCCTACTCCTGCTACCAATCCAGTAATATGGCAGAGCCGGAATATGGGTTACCAAGGTTCGCCTGTGCGAGTTGAGATTGTAGACTATTGTGTTTCCCTAAAGGCTCTCCCGAGGCTTATATAGATATCCGGCCTAGGGTTTACAGGAGATATCTATCCGGCTACGACTATGAGTCGGTTACTGAGTACATCTTGAACTACAAGTAACACTATGGGCCTATGTCTACAGGTCTTCTGGGCCTTCCCTTAGCCGGACTGGACTCCGTCTTTTCTCCCTGAATGGGCCGCCCGTGAAGCAAAGCTCTAACCCGAAGTGGGCCACCCTGGTCAGTGAGGAACTGTGAGGATACCCAGAAAGTATATCCCAAACGGTAGCCCCCGAAAGTCTCCAAGATCCAAAGTCGGATTCATCATCGTCTAGCTTAATATTCGGCTTGCAGAATCTTGAAGGGTTCCTGATACTTCAAAACAAAAGATACGATCCGGGTCTCAAAAATAAGTCGGACCTATCAGCGCGTTATTCGGATTACCATCTTGATATTCAAACTAAGCCGGAACCTGGTCTCTGACGTCATCTGACACCGGTCATGGTCAAGTCACGTCACTGACAAACATCTCCTGTCAGCACGACCGTTGGTGGGCCCCTCATTCGCGGAACCGAGGCGCCGTTTCAATGCACGCGTGGAGATCGAGGCGGCGTAATCATCGCGTGGGGGCTTCCCAGTTCCTTCCATGATGTGTGGCGTGTGTATTGTGTCATTTGCATGAATCTTGGCGTGGTTCGGCGGTTATAAGGGGTGAGGATTATTTTCCCTCATCTTCTTCACCTATTCCTGCGCCATTTCCTTCTCCTCCACTTCTCCCACGCGCACAGAGCTTCCTTGCCCCCAGAAATTCCCAGTGTCGCTCATCCAAGGTCACCGACACACTAGGAAAATGGCTTCCTCTTCAACTTTCGGCGCTGCAGCGACGGCGGTGACGGCGGAAAAGGAGAGCAATTGCGGGGTCTGGATCTCGTGCGTCCTCGACAACGAGAAGCTTCGGGGCATAGAAGAAGAAGGTCTCCTCCGCGCCGGCGATAGGCGGAGCAGCTTCGGCGAGGCAGTCCCCAACCCTCGCAATGGCGAGCGAGTGCACTTCGGCACCCACCTCGATAGAGGTTTCTCCTTTCCTCCCTCGGATTTCTTTTCTGAGGTGATAGATCATTATGGTGTTCAACTTCACCATCTCCCCCCGAACTCTATCTTAGAGATAGAGGTTTATTATGATATTCATCGCTATGACCATGTGTTAGATTGTCTTCATCTTGATGTTGGGAGAACTTGACCTCTCAATATTTGCCTCTTGTGGGGACTTGATGGAGGGAACTACTTGTTGGTAGACGAAGGTGTGTTAGCACTTACAATGACTATAAAGTTGTTGGCACCCCTTACGTATCAACTTGGGAACCTAGGAAACTCACGGAACACTATCCATGCCATGGGATAAGTCCTACGGTATTAAGTCCCTTAATAGCGCAGTAGTTCGATTTATGTCGATTGCTGACTGCTGTGGTTATGAGGATGATGTGAGCAGTGGTTGCTGCCTATTTGTCCAAATACAGAGTTCCTCCCACACATACACGGTTGAGAATGTTGATGATAATAATCTTTACCTTAGTTCCTTTTAATGCTAGAGGTGTATCCGCTACTCCCTAAGAACGCCTTTTCCCTGTTGCAGTTCCAATCTCTTTTACATACGCGATACTTACTTTCTGTATTCAGTTGTTTTACTTTACTTATTGTTTCTCTTATTCCAAAAACCCAAAAACACCTTTTTACACAATACTCGCATTTTATCTTGTTACTTAGAACTTTATTTAGCATTTCTATTGTAGTATTTATTTCAAGAGTTATTAGACTTTAGACTCCTGCTCCCTGTGGGATCGATATCTTTATTTCTAAACTAGCTACAAACGATCGATGGACTTCTAGTCATCAAGCTATTTTCTGGTGCCGTTGCCGGGGAGCTAAGCACTATAGGTATTTTAGTTTTTTCTTATTTATTTTTGTCTTGCTAAGTTTTGTTTTGAGTTATAGGTTTCCACCAACATGATGGAGTTTGAGCATATGACTAGTGCTAACCCACTCAGCCACTTTGGGAAGCCCTATGATATTTATAAAAGAGACAACTCTAACGAGAAGACAAGGGAGTTTGAAATAAATCCTCTAGTACTTGGTATTCTACATAAGAAGCAATTTACTGGAGATGAATAAGATCCTGATCCATATGAGCATATTGCATGTTTCAAAGATATATGTGGCACTTTCCAATTTATCAGGATATACCGCTAATGAGGTAAGGGTTAAACTTTTTAGTCCGACTTTGACTAGTACAACTCTCTCATGGTATAGATCTCTACCCAGAAGCCACTACTACTTGGGATAATTTAGCCAGTTAGTTTCTAGCAAAATATTATCCATTATCAAAATCTTTTGGAATCAAGCATCTTATAATGACTTGGAGGAACCGTCCTAATGACGGACTAGTAAGAGCTTATATTAGATTTAAAGATTTACTTAATCAATGTCCTCATCATGATTTGCCTGAATGGTATTTATTGCATATATTTTATGGCGGTTTAATTGAACCTAATAAAATTGAACTAGACTCTTTCGTAGAATGAGCCTTTATGAATCTTCCTATAACTAAAGCTTGGGATTTACTTAATAGAATTTGCGATCATAGAGATTCATGGAATTTTGGTCTAGGAAGCGAAGGAGGCATAGAAATATATTATGATTGTATTCATGACTATAATAAAAAGGGCCATGTTAACAAATTATCTAAAGAAATTTATTTGAATTCAGATCTTGTGTTGCATCTTGTCAAAGCTTTTACAGAACACATCAAAGATCCAAAAGAGGGTTTAGTCAAGTTTGATCCACCACCTGAACCTAAGAAGAAAGAAGTTAAAGCAACACTGGCCTCCCTAGAACCAATATATGAGATACCTTTCCATAAAACTACAAAGAAGCATATTTTTGAATATGAAGAGGTCAAATTAGTACATGAGAAGAAGGAAGAGGAAAGTATGCTAGAAGTTGTGGAAGATCTGGTAGAAACCAAAGATGAAGAGGTAACCAAGGAAGCAATTATGGCTATGTATGCACATTGTAACATAGTTGAACTTGATGAAGAGACTTCCGTATTGGTTGAAGGTAAAACAAAGGTAAAAGATGTGGGTAAGCCTATTCTTCCTTGCATATTTAAGGAAACCTCGCATTATGGTTTATGCGATCTTGGCACCGAAGTTAATGTTATATCTTATGATTTTTATTTAGAAATAAAAGAAGAAATAGAACGGACTACAATTGAAAGTATTGATATGACAATCATGTTAGCCAATAAAACTCTTAGAATTCCAATGGGAGTAGTTGAAGATGCAACTGTCACAATTAGCAATAAAAAATTTCCTATAAATTTTGTAGTTGTTGGTATGCCAGCTGACACTCTTTGCCCAATTATATTTTAAAGAAATTTTTTGAGTGATGTAGGTGCCAAAGTTGATTTCAAAAAGGAGATTGTGTCTCTTAACCTTGGGGAAGCGGAAAAATAATTCCACTTTTCCAAATTTAAAGACAGGCCTCCACAGATACAATAAGAAGAGAAAGAGAAAACTATTGAGGAGATGGCAGCTCTCTTCTTTAGTGATCAAAAATAAGAAATAAATGAAGACTTAAGTTATGAAGAAATAGTTATGGAGGACAAGTCCCTGGAGGAACTAGAAGGAGAATTTGATTCACTTCCCATTATAGGGCCTCCAACTAACGAGGCTTTCGAAGAGCCAGAAAAGAGAGGGGACGAGGAATTACCACCCCCAGAATTGAAGACTCTACCAGAAAATTGCTGACTCATGTATTAACGAGCTCGTTGGGGAACCCCAAGAGGAAGGTATGATGAGCACAACAGTAAGTTTCCCTCAGTTATGAAACCAAGGTTATCAATCCAGTAGGAGCAAGGAAACACCTCAAAGGTATTGCTGGATGGACTTTGGCAGGGCGCACTACCGGTGTCAGCAGCAACATGGAGACCTGCACAACACAACCACAGAACTCTGTCCCCAACTTACGATGACATTGTTAATCTCACCGGTTTTGCTGAAAACAAAAGATTAAACGTATCGAGTGGACGAAAGTAATAGTTTGCAGAAAGTAAACACAAAGCAGTAAACAGTTGATTGTAGATTAATGGTAAAAGAAAGGACCGGGGTCCATAAATCACTAGTGGTGGCTCTCCTTAAGATGACATGTTGGGTGAACAAATTACAGCGGGGCAATTGACAAACATCGAGAAAGCAATATGCATATACTACTTATCTTGACTCCTTTGAGACTTGATTGGGCATTACAACATTAAACATAGACCGTAATCCGACTGCATCTATGACTAATAATCCACCTTCAGGTTATCATCCGAACCCCCTCCAGTATTAAGTTGCAAGCAACGGATAATTGCATTATGCATTGCGTGTAAAGTAAACAATACGATTGTTATATGAACAAGAGATTGTTGTTTTCTCCCTAGTAGCAACATCACATCTAGTACCTTAGAGATTTCTGTGACTTCCTCAGATTACTAGAGGCATGAACCCACTATCGAGCATAAATACTAACTCTTGGAGTTACTAGCACCTACTTGGCCAAGATAGCTACTAACAACAAAGACATGATAGAATCAATAATCAATCTGAAATAGCATCTCAATATCCATCGGATCCCTGCAAACACAACATGTAGGAATTACAAATAGAAGATCTTGATCATGAACGGAGCTCACAAGATCTAAACATGATAGCACAAAGGAGAAGAACCAGCCATATAGCTACTACATGGACCCGTAGCCTAGAGATGAACTACTCACGCATCACACCAGAGGCTTGCATGATGATGAAGAAGGCATCCAGGGTGAATTCCCCTCTCCGGCAGGGTGCCGGGAAGAGCTTCAGATCCCTCCCGATCTAGGGATGGAGATGACGGCGGCTATAGACTCTTTCGAGGATTTTTGATCGGGTACTTAGGGTTTCCGTATCGAAGGCAATATATAGGCTAAAGGAGAGGCCGAGGGGGTTCCTGTGGCAGCCAGACCACCCCCTGGCGCGGGCCAGACCTGGCCTCGCAGCCAGGTGGTGTGGCCAGGCCCCAGCCCCTCTCCGTCTCGTATTCTGGTTCCTGGTGTCCCTCGATGAAAAACTGACTTTGGCTTTTGTCCCATCCAATTTCGAGAATATTCATTTTCTGACTTTCCTGGAACCAAAAATAGCAAAAAACAGGCAGCTGACACTGTGGCTCTTGTTAATAGGTTAGTGCAAGAAATCATATGAAAAGTACTCCAAAGTGTGGACAATGTCATCGAATTGATGACAAGTACGCCATGACAGGGTCCTCGAGGCGTGCGGAAGAGAGAGGTGTGAGACGTACAGTGTTCCGGGACAGTGAGCACACAAGTTTACCCAGGTTCGAATCCGCCGGTTTTGGACGGATCCTACTCCTGCTACCAATCCAGTAATATGGCAGAGCCGGAATATGGGTTACCAAGGTTCGCCTATGCGAGTTGAGATTGTAGACTATTGTGTTTCCCTAAAGGCTCTCCCCAGGACGGCTTATATAGATATCCGGCCTAGGGTTTACAGGAGATATCTATCCGGCTACGACTATGAGTCGGTTACTGAGTACATCTTGAACTACAAGTAACACTATGGGCCTATGTCGATAGGTCTTCTGGGCCTTCCCTTAGCCGGACTGGACTCCGTCTTTTCTCCCTGAATGGGCCGCCCGTGAAGCAAAGATCTAACCCGAAGTGGGCCACCCTGGTCAGTGAGGAACTGTGAGGATACCCAGAAAGTATATCCCGAACGGTAGCCCCCGAAAGTCTCCAAGATCCAAAGTCGGATTCATCATCGTCTAGCTTAATATTCGGCTTGCAGAATCTTGAAGGGTTCCTGATACTTCAAAACAAAAGATACGATCCGGGTCTCAAAAATAAGTCGGACCTATCAGCGCGTTATTCGGATTACCATCTTGATATTCAAACTAAGCCGGAACCTGGTCTCTGACGTCATCTGACACCGGTCATGGTCAAGTCACGTCACTGACAAACATATCCTGTCAGCACGACCGTTGGTGGGCCCCTCATTCGCGGAACCGAGGCGCCGTTTCAATGCACGCGTGGAGATCGAGGCGGCGTAATCATCGCGTGGGGGCTTCCCAGTTCCTTCCACGATGTGTGGCGTGTGTATTGTGTCATTTGCATGAATCTTGGCGTGGTTCGGCGGTTATAAGGGGTGAGGATTATTTTCCCTCATCTTCTTCACCTATTCCTGCGCCGTTTCCTTCTCCTCCACTTCTCCCACGCGCACAGAGCTTCCTGGCCCCCAGAAATTCCCAGTGTCGCTCATCCAAGGTCATCGACACACTAGGAAAATGGCTTCCTCTTCAACTTTCGGCGCAGCAGCGACGGCGGCAACGGCGGAAAAGGAGAGCAATTGCAGGGTCTGGATCTCGTGCGTCCTCGACAACGAGAAGCTTCGGGGCATAGAAGAAGAAGGTCTCCTCTGCGCCGGCGATAGGCGGAGCAGCTTCGGCGAGGCAGTCCCCAACCCTCGCAATGGCGAGCGAGTGCACTTCGGCACCCACCTCGATAGAGGTTTCTCCTTTCCTCCCTCGGATTTCTTTTCTGAGGTGATAGATCATTATGGTGTTCAACTTCACCATCTCCCCCCGAACTCTATCTTAGAGATAAGCACCTATGCGGCTTTGTGCGAGGGGTACCTCGGCATTAGGCCGAGTCTCACTCTCTTCCGGTACTATTTCCATGTTCAGAGAAACTCTATCACCATCGGTAATCCTTACATTACCGGTACAATTAGTCTTTCAGTTAGACGTGAGCGTGGTTCTCCTCGGATTTTAGCTAGTGAGTCGGTCAAACAATGGCCGACTACCTTTTTGTATCATAAGGATATTCCCGCTCCCAGCAAAGCCAATGCTTTGCCGGCTTTCGTCGAGGGAGCCGCCACGCCTCAACCATCTTGGGACGAGGTCGCTACGGCTCTCAGTGACGATCTGCTTCTTGCCAAGAGGCGGATTGAATACCTGATGAAGCACAAGGGCCTGAGAGGGTCCGACTTGGTCCAGTCTTGGGTGGCACACCAGATCCAGCCTCTCCAGCACCACGGCGACCGACTGATGCATTCCATCACGGCGTCAAAAAAGGACTCCCTCCGTATCAGATCCAAGAATTTAAAGCCACAAGATTACATAAGCCATATCAAATGGCTGATAAAGGAGCGGATCGAGAGAAAGATTCCGGATTTGTCCCTGGACATGCATACATCGAAAGACCCTGTAGTGGCGGTAAGCTTTTGCAGTAAACCCTTTTTATGTGTTTCACCTTTAAGTTATTTTGCAACACTGAGATATTATCTTCTTTTCAGCTTGCTGACCTCCCCGAGTCAGAATTGGCTCGTATCGAGGGAAATCCTGCCGAGTTTTCTCAGGAGGAGGAATTGGTCCTACTGCCAGACGTTGTTCCCAGGAAGCGCAAAGCTCCGACAGTGGCCATCGGCACAAAGGAAGTGCCAGTTGTGAAGAGGTAATTTTCCACACAACTTCCGCCTTTGTACTTTACTCATGATTTCTTCCGAGTTATAATGTTCTTCATTCTATTACGTTCTCAGAGCTAAGCAGCTCATCAAGGGCAAGGGGAAAGGAACTATCTGGAAGCCCCTGCGTTAGACGAAGCTAACTATGGCTTCTCCTGCCGTGGCTCCTTCGACTCCTGCCCCTCAACCTTCCACAGCGCCGGTGATTACTCCATCTCCGGTCATTGCAGATGATCCGGCTCCCTCAATAGGGCCAGCGATCCTTGAGTCGCAGACTGATGTCACCATGGGTGACTCAGGTTTTGATAAGGGTGAACGCTCTTCGGGTAATGATCCCTTGGCAGAAGTTTTCACCGACAACCTCCTGAGCAATCCGGGACTTGCCAAATTTGGCTTATCTCGAAAATCTGTAGAGGAGATCCAACGGTTGGCCAAGGAATGCCTTGAAAGCCGAACCATTTCTTCCGAAGAAGAAGCACAAGAAGCGGAGGATGTCAAGTACTCCCAACTTCTTGAACAAGTCCGCCTTCGCGACGAGGGGTTATGAGCTAGTGTGCTTCCACCACCTCCGATTATTCCACTCACCCTCGCCAAGAAGGTTACCATGAGGTGAATATCTACCTGAGAAATCTCACACATGAACATCATGTAAGTCAGAATTCCAACTCACGTTTTTATTTATTGTACTTTATATCATATCCTCTAGCCCCCAAAGCATGAAGTTGGATATACAATCTGGGTTTATGCTTCCTTAGAATGCCAAAGAATGAACTAGTGTAGCCGCCAAGGCTCGTGCTGATATTAGCTACAATATTAGCCCGAGTCTTTAGTAGACTTCTAACTCTAGGTATTCTGACTTACAGAACATTAATTCATATAACAAGGAATTGTTGAAGAATATCTGCAATAAGCAGAGAGAGATCAAAGCTCTCCGACTTAAAAATGCTGAGCTTAAAGATTACAAGGATGAGGCCGAAGGTAAACTTTCCGAGACTCAAACCTTGTCTTAATTTTTCATAGTCGAATATTTTTGTTGAACTGTTATTCTTTTTGACTTACATCACTAGTAAAGCAGTCCTGTGCTATGATCGATGTAGCACCCCGATAAAACCACTACTAGAAAATCACGTGTTGTTTTATTTTTGTGCATCATCATGCCCACATGCTCATGTCATCATGCCACATTGCATTTGAGCATCATCATGCATCTGTTTGCCTAAAACTATTTGCTAAAAGCCTCTCTTGTTTTCGAAATATCCTCCGTATATATTTTAAATCAAAACCCCGGTCTCTTCCGAATATTTATTTGTCTAAAAACTATTTGCAAAAGTATTCTAAAAATAAAATAAATTAATAAAATGTTTTCTAGGGGAGGCTGCCACCGTCCAGGCCTAGAGGGCCCAGCTAGTAGCAGCCTACCACCCAGCTAATCCTAACCCTAGATCCCTCCGGCCTAACCCTTCTAGCCGCCTCCACCCCGGCCCCATCCGGTCAACCCGACCACCCCATGTGCACCCCAACCTAGGATCGATCGATCCCATCATCGCCAACCACCTACCCTGCGCCTGGAACCACCCCACGACCAACAGCCCCGAAAGCCACAGTACCCCACCTCTCAATCGATGTGCACCCCGCTCCTTCAACTGGCCCCACACTGCTCGCGAGCCCTGCACGCAACCCGTGTGAGCGCCCCAGCCCCGCGATCCCCACCCTGACCTCGCTTCCTCCTCTAGCCCCACAGCGAGCCCCGCCAATCTCCCGCTCACTCGCCCAGCACAGCCTTGGAGGCCAGCCACCGCCGTCGTCAGCCACCCGCCTCGAGCACCCCGCCTCCCCACCGAGCAGGATCCACCGACGTGGACTTTCTCCGCCTGAGACTGGCCGTCATCGACCCCTGCGCACTGCCTCGCCTCTGCTCCCTTAACAGCGAGAAGCAGCGTCCACGACCGCCTCTCCCCGCACACCGCGTAGCCGCGACCGCCGTCGTGTTCCCCTCGTTTTCCCGCCCCGCTCAAGCCACCTCGCCGCTGCACGTCGTCTGCAAGCAGGCGCTCTGGCCCTGTGTTGGTCGCCTTGGTTCCCAGGGCGCGCATGCCCCGCATCTGCCAAGCCTCGCCGACAGCCGCCGCCCCGGTCCTCTATCTCACCGGCTACTGCTCTGTACGCTTCTCGGGCCCTCCTTGACCGCAACCGCGGCGCCCCACCATGCCGCCAAGGACTTATCTAGTACGGCTGTCTCCCGACCGTGCTGCTACCATTGCCTCTATAGGTCCTGATCCAGGGCTTCGTTCTTGTTTTGTTCAGTTTTTCTTGGCCATGTGTGACGGTGATATGAGGCAAGTATGCTTGTTACATATGATAGAAGCCACCAGAGTTTCCAAGTTCTACCTGGGGATGTTGTGAAATTGAAGATGGTGTGGTGATACGAAGAAGAATCGAGAACCACCATTCAGATGACTCTGACGAGAACCTTTCCCCATGCCAAGATCTTCCGAAGACCACGACATCCAATAAGATCGCCATCGACTACCACGATGCCCAGTTCGTCTACACGGAACGCCAAGACCGGCCACACGAACCCCGTAGACCCCTGATCCACGGATCCGATGGTGGAGACCTCGAAGACCGATCCCCCCGAACCCTCCGAGCTACCAAGACCTTCGCCCCTAATGTGATCCCCTATTCGAGACCCTATTTTATAATATATGACATCTATCTTGTTGCATATTAAATTGCTCATGCTCACATACATATTCATTTGTTTGGGGGTATTAGTCGATTCACCTCATAATTATATATGGAGCGCATATGCGGGCTATTCTTATATTATACCGCCTCCATTTAAATTTGTGTAGCGAACCGATGCCATGTTTTGCCTTATTAAACCAACATTTAAATTACGGGTAGCTAAACAACATTAACGTATTATTTAATTATCGGGACCCCGATTCCGCTTAATATTGCCTTGTTGCATCGCATCATCGCCATGCCATGCATCATATCATGTATCATGCCCGATCTTCTATCGTAGTATTAAATAGTGCATCCGGTGTTCTTTTTAGTGATTTGTTTCTTCGCGGATTAGGCCGATGAGTTGATGCGAGTATCGACAAGTTCTTCGGATAATGTATCTTCGACAATGTTTCCTAGGCGAACATTCTCCCCCTTTCTACCTATTTTGCATTTATAGTCTTTATTTCCTCCTATTGATCTATTGCTATCCGTGTCGCGATGCTTTAGTGTTCATACCAGATATATTCCGTGCAGCCTTTATATTGCCTTGGACACCTCCTATTACCTGTTGTTTGGTAGATAGATGGTCTTGCGAGTCATATTCGCTTGCTCAGGTGGGATCATGTGTCGTGAAGTACCACACAGTTGTTGGAATGTTGTCATATGCTTTATGGTGGACAAGATCATGACTTTAAATACAACTATTAAATTGTTGGGAATAGATATAACTAATGCATAGGCATCGGTGGGCAATATATGTTATTTGGTTCTTCCACGCTCACTTGTGTCCCGTAGGACCCCGAGTACTTGATACATGTTCCTTGACTATCGCACTATCCGCATGTGGGACTATGAATACCCTTAGCCAGAGCTTGATTCATTTCTTATTTCTTGGGGCCACAAACTAGTTTGGGTCTTTATTACTATACTGTACCTATGTCATGCTTTACTGCTTTATTTATGATTGTGCGTGGAGCACCTGTACTGTTTTGGATCATGACACGTTTTCGCTGTATCGACAAGCCTAGTCACACTTTTGGGTTCCCAGTCGTTTACTGCCATCTACACAAACCCTGGGTCCATCTCGGAGCCGGCCAACTTCGTTGCAGGTAGCTTAGTGGGGTGGCCCCCTGAAATATTTTATGAATCTTGTGATTGCTTTGTCATGAAAGCCTCGTTGGGTTTTTATTTGGTTTTTCGAGGTTGGTCGTGCGTGTCTTGCTATTTGTGCACCCCTGCAGGGTAAGTCTTTCTGAAAGCCGTGTCCGCGGTTATGGACGACTTGGAGCACAGTATCTCGATCATAGACAAGCATAACTAAAGTAGTGCTATAAATTTAACTTAATATGTGACTAGTAATCAACTTCACTACAATGGAATGGATAATAAAAGTGCCAACAACTAGTGGAACTGGGGTGTATCATGTCATGTTATACCTGCCTAGTAAGTATCGCAACTCCAAGGGAATGAAATAAAAGTGCCAACAACTGCTGGGTTTGGGATGTCACATGCTAATTGTATCTGACTAGTAAGTACTGGAACTACAACTAAATGGTTAACTAAAATTGCCCACTACTTATGCTATCGAGATGACTCATGCTATCTATATCTGACTAGTAAATGCTACAACTATAATGGAATGAATAAAACTGCCAACTGTGTGAGTTCCTTGGTTTGACTCTCTCATTTGGTCTCGACGCGGAATACCAGGATGGGTATGATTGGTGTTAGTATCAGGTTGGTCTCGAATAGGTCTCTCTTATCCCTCTCTAATAGCCGACAGTTGCATCGAGTCTCTATAGGTTGTTTAGTGCATGATGCGTTGCCGCTTCAGTCCACCATACCTATGTAGGCGAGAGGCGCCGAATTCTAGCCTCGCCGTGTACTGGCCTCAGTACTGACCGCTCTCTTTTTCCTTTGCCCTTTGTCGGCACCCCTTTTGTTTAATAGGTATAAGATCGACGTCGTTAGCAGGGTTACCCTTCTGGCTTGGCCTGGGCAGGGTTATGGACGCCATTGGTTATTCTTCAGGGCTCTTAGCCCCATTTGCATCTTATCCGTACTCGGATGTTGTATCGTTTTCGAGGTGATTTGGATCTTTGTACTATATATCTGTATTCTTGACTCATGGAGTCGTTGTTGTATATATATGTTCTGTGGGTCCCATCGTGGACTATTGTGTAATGATATTACTTCGTTTTCCACCCGCACGCAAGTGCCTGGTGGGCATCTTTGAATCGTTTCTATGCGGGTTTCATGGAAATCGCTGAAACTTGCATAGGGCCGATTCGAGGGTGTTACAATCGAAGAGGCCGAGAATCTGAAGACCTTGGTGGTGGAAAACAAGGATCTCCACCGAGAGCTAGACCAGCTTAAGGCGGATCATGAGAAGAGCATTGCTCAAGTTCTCGAATCCTCCTCCATGGCCACCGTCGAGCGTGATCGCACGATTACACTCCATAAGAAGAAAATCTCGTATCTCAGCAACGAGCTATTCAGAGAGAAGGACCTTTCCGAAGCGCTCCGGGCAGAACTCCAGAGTCTTCGTGAGGAGAAAACCAAAGTTGACGACGTCATCTTTGGTATGTTTCCATCTTTCTGACTTGTTTACATTCTTCGACTCTTTTGATGTCGGATTTATTTAACCGTTTTGCGTTATATGCATAGGTCCTCTGAATTTGACGGACTCCACCTCTGCCAAGCCTCGCACCCACCGGCTTACCCAAGTCGGTGATTTGCTTCATGACCTCTGCCAATCCATCGAGGATATTGACGAAGCTCTCAAGGTTCTGGATATGCATAGCATGTCCGACTTTCAGGTGCAGGACAAGGCAAAGGAGATGCCGCAGCTTGTACAGGACTGGAACATGTCCTACGCGTGATCCGCAACGCAGAACGCCCTCACAATGGTCATGAGCCACCATGGAAGCATGGAGATCTGGCGAGTGACCAGAGGGTATTCTACTATGGACGAAGACGTCCATACGCAAGATATCAAAGCCATCATGGACTCCTGCACTGGATATGGGTGCAACGTAGCTGATTTAACCAGCTACGACACTCCTTTCTTCACCCGCGTGGACACGCCGCCTCCGCCTCCCGAAGAAGCAGCCGAAGTTTCTGAAGATGAACAAACCATATCGGATTTGGACATCTCGGATCATTATCATGGTGCGGCTGATGTGTCCAGTGAGCTAGCAGCTCCTACCTCTCCTCCAGCATCATAAGTCACCAGAAAGGAACAGATGTGTTATTCTGAAAACATTATGGGTCCATAAATTAGTGTAACTCTTTTGATACTGCTAAGTTTTTATCTATTCAGCACTTTTGGCATAAATTTTTGCGTGCCTGAAATGTTTGCATAAGCACTTGTACTTTTTTGTCTGTACTTATCGTTTATCTGGCTTTCCGCCTTGTCCCTTTCATGAGCCGGCTAAACTTTCATTACGGAAACTTTGCCGAGCAACGGAGCTCAATTGCTAAACCAGTTTAAACTCGGAAACAAAGCTGGCTCCTAGTACCAACAATTCACTACTCGGAAAATACCCACATCCGGCAATCAGAAAATAACCAAAGTATAGACTAGGAAATATAGATTTATACCCGAAGGTAGCAATTTTAGAATCAGAAATCTAAACCAGAAAGAACATGAGCATAAAGTACATTCAAGTATTCTGGGATTTTCGACTGTGACATGATCATTCGGAAATAAGATGGTAAAAACTTCTCAGAAAAACTTGAGGCAACCAAAACTTTAATTTCTCACAGAACATGTACACATATATGATTACAAACAAGGATAAACTAAGAATAAAAGGAACATAGCTGAGCAATATTCCATGGTCTGTCTAACTCATCCGGATTTGTACTGCCTCCATCTCTCTTTCTCTTCTTAGTAGCAGGTCTTTCTTTGACCGGACTCATATTAGTTAGGTAGTATGAACCATTGTGCAATACTCGACTAACTAAAAATGGACCTTCCCATACAGGCAAAAGTTTGTGCTTTCTTTGTTGCACAAGACGGAGAACCAAATCGCCCATATTGAAAGATCTGTTTCTTACTCTCTGGCTATGATACTTGCGTAACTTCTGCTGATAGGCTGTTGATCTTATTTCAGCAACGACACGAACTTCTTCGACTAAGTCGAGATCATTTTGTCAAGAAATCTCGGCATCCTCTTCAATATACGCGGCCACTCTAGGAGAAGTGTGAATCAAATCACTAGGAAGAACTGCTTCTGCGCCATAGAACAAGAAGAAAGGTGTGTATCTGGTTGACCTGTTCGGAGTTGTTCATAAACTCCATATTACAAAAGGTAATTCCTCTACCCAAGCCCCCGCAGCACGTCGTAGTGGTCCTTCGAGTCTCAGTTTTAGGCCTTGTAGGATTAAACCATTTGCTCTTTCGACTTGTCCATTAGCCTGCGGATGTGCGACTGACGCAATGTCAAGCCGGATATTTTGTTTGTTGTAGAATTCGGCAAGTTCTCCCATAGAGAAATTACTACCGTTGTACGTGATAATACTATGCGGATAACCATACCGGATTATAACATCCTCGACAAATATTTTGGTTGTTGCTCCATCACAACTAGTGACGGGTTTAGCCTCAATTCATCTCGTGAATTTATCCACCATCACTAAGAGGTGAGTAAATCCACTTGGAGCCCGTTTAAACCATCCTACCATGTCAAGCCCCCAGACCGCGAAAGGCCATGTTATAGCTATTGTTCGCAGCTGATCAGCCAGAACGTGAGCTTGTTTGGCATACTTTTGGCAACCCTTGCACGTCTTGACCAGCCGTTCGGCATCTGCCTTGGCTGTAAGCCAAAAAAACCGTGTCAGAAAGCTTTTGCCACTAAAGATTTGGCTGCAATATGGTGTCCACACTCGCCTTCGTGGATTTCTCTTAAGATTTCTACTCCTTCTTCCGGAGATACGCAGCGCTGAAAGACCCTAGATACACTCCGCTTATAGATCTCACCACTAACTACAGTATAGGATTTTGCTCGTCGGATGATCTACAGGCTCAGAACTTCGTCTTCGGGTAATTTGCCATCTACCAAATAGTCGAGGTAGGGTTGAGTCCAGCTAGGAATTACAGCCAGAACTTCTATTAGAGGTGAGTCGGATTTGGTTGGATATTCCTCATCCACTCCCTTTATTGAGGGAACTTTGAGGTGCTCTAAAAAAGCGCCATCTGGGACCTCTTTCCGTGCAGAGCCTATTCGAGATAATGCATCCGCTTCCTTATTTTCTGCTCGAGGGATGTGTTGAACCTCAAACCCTTCGAACGATTTAGATAAATCATCCACGATAGGTTTATATGTTGCCATGTGTTTATTTGCACTACAAATATCCGACACTTGCTGAGCAACAAGATCCGAATCTCCGTAACACATCAAACGTCCCATGCCGATATCCTTAGCAATCCAGATTCCATGCAATAGTGCTTCATACTCGGCAATATTATTTGTCGCTGTGAAGTGGATATGTAACACGTATAAAAGTTTATCTCCTTGGGTTGATTTGAGCACCACGCCAGCCCCCGATCCCCCGCGAGCCTTAAACCCATTAAAATATAGGGTCCAATATTCCGACTCAGGGAGGGTCATATTCTCCTTCGTCTCTGTCCAATCAGTAACAAAGTCGGCAAGGATTTGGGATTTGACTGTTGTCCGAGGTTTTTACTCAATATCGAAAGCTGAGAGCTCTATGCCCCATTTGGCGACGCGTCCTGTGGCGTCACTGTTGTTGATTATATCTCTCATGGGAGTTGTGCTTACCATGGTAATTGGATGTTCCTGAAAATAACGCCGCAGCTTACGAGATCCTAAGAACACACCATAAGCTAGCTTTTGATAGTGCGGATACCGCTATTTCAATTCTATTAAGACCTCGCTGAGAAAGTAAGTCGGACGCTACACCAAGTGTTCCTGATTTTCCTCCGGTCTCTCCACTACCATTACAACACTGACGACTTTGTTTGTCGCAGCGAGATAGAGCAACATCGGTGCCTGTGGTTCCAGGGCTGCAAGGATTGGAGCAGATGAGAGTACTGTTTTCAGGTCTTGTAGCGCAGTTCCAGCTTCGTTGGTCCACACAAAATCCTTGGTCTTGTTCAGGAGTTTGTATAATGATGCAGCTTTTTCACCGAGCCGACTTACAAACCGACTGACCGCGACAATGCAACCAGTTAGTCTTTGAACGTCCTTCAGGCGGGTTGGCCTGGAAATATTGAGTATAACCTTGATTTTTTCTCGGTTCACCTCTATGCCTCTTTGAGACACAATGAAACCTAACAATTTTCCGGCTAGGATTCGAAAGAAGCATTTCTTCAGATTAAGCATTATGTTGTATTTTCATAGATTGGCGAATGTTTCCTCCAAGTCGGAAATCAATGTTTCCTTCTTTTTGGACATCACCGTAATATCATCCACATATGCATGTACATTGCGTCTGATTTGATCGTGGAGGGAACGCTGCATTGTGCGTTGGTACGTAGCTCTTGCGTTCTTCAGCCCAAAGGGCATCGTAACAAAACAGAAGGTTCCGAAGGGGGTTATGAATGAATTTTTGACTTTTTCAGATTCCTTCATCCGGATTTGGTGATAACCGAAATATGTGTCGAGAAAACAAAGGAGTTCCGAGCCTGTCATAGAATCGATAACTTGATCAATCCTAGGCATAGCGAACGGATCTTTGGGACAAGCCTTGTTCAAGGCAGTATAATCAACACACATCCTTAAATCAGTGGTGTCCTTTTTAGGGACCATTACAGGATTGGCCGACCACTCAGTGTGGATGACTTCTTCTATGAATCCGGCTAACTCGAGCCGTGCTATTGCCTTACGCTTTTCATCGCGGAAACATCGTAAGGACTATTTGACGGGTTTAGTGTTCGGGTTTACATTTAAAGAGTGCTCGGTAAGTTCCCTAGGTACTCCGGTCATGTCAGATGGCTTCCATGCGAAGATATCTTGATTTGCTTTGAGGAACTTGACGAGCACGCTTTCCTCTGGGCTATCTAGGCCTACGCCTATCTGGGTCACCTTGGAGGGGTCATCATCCTTCAACAGCGTGTTCTTCGTCTCTTCTGATGCCTTGAACTCCAGATTTGGCTTTGTCACCTCCTTCTTTGTCGTGGGCATCTCGGACGGATCTATGCTCTTCTTGATTTCTTGGTACTCTTGGGCGTGCAACACGGCTTCAGCAAAGGCGGCATTTCCATCCTTGCACTCTCGCGCTTTCTTCGGGTCTCCCCTGATGGTGATCACGCCGTTGGGACCTCGAATTTTCATCATATTGTAAATGTAACACGGACGAGCCATAAAATCCTACTAAGCCGGACGTCCGAATATAGCGTGGTACACGCTCTTGAACGGGACCACTTCGAAGGAAAGTGCCTCCGTTCGATAGTTCTTTGGAGTTCCAAAGGTAACATCCAAAGTGATTTCTCCCAGGGAATTTGCATGTCTTCCTGGGAGAACCCCGTGAAAGATCACAGAGATGTGGTTCAGCTGGGTCTCCGAGATCTTCATCCGGCGTAGCGTTTTGACATTCAGAATGTTAATGCTGCTGCCATCGTCCATGAGAGTCTTGGAGAAACCATAACCTTCAATAAGTGGATTGACGATCAAGGCATATTTTCCTCGCTTGTGTAACTTCGACAGATGATCAGCATGGTCAAAGGTGATTGCCACTTCCGACCAGTCCAAGAATTGAGGGACAACCGGAGCTGTTGTGTTGAGCTCATGTAGAACTGCTTTCTTGACCTTTGTTGGTTGAGATCCGAGGAAGGTGACGTACGTGTCATTCTTGGTCGGAAAATTTTTCTTCCCTTCCGTCTTGGGATTTGAAGCGTCAGCTTCCTCCATGTCAGAATCTTCCTTGGTCTCTTTATCCTTTTCGAGATTCTTCTTTCCCTTCTTTCGCTTAGCCCTGTAGCCAGTGGTATCATCTCTTATAATGTCGTCATTAAAATGACACTCGGCGTTTGTGTGGGACGATCCCCCATTGGCATCTAGGTGATGCACACACGGGTTATTGGCAATGTCGGCCCAAGAATAGGTTTTGCCAGGTTGCTGGTCTCCTCTACCTTGAATTCTTGACGTCCCACGACCGTGTCCACGGCCACAACCACGTCCTCCTCGTCCTCCAAACCCGAAAGTAGCAGTGACCACTGCCGTTTCTGCGTTGGGTTTTTCTTCCGAGGTATTCTTGCGCTTCTGAGCTTGTTGCTTTGGTTGTTTTGCCGACTGTGGCACAGCCAGGGCGTTCAGTAATCCCTCTGCATCATTGTCAGCATCTGCATACTTGCTTGCTGTTTCTATCATCTCTCCCAAATCAGTGACTTCATCACACTTCAAGCGATGACGTAGTAAACCAATTGGGAGTCCTGCAATGAAAGCTTCAATCACAGTTTGGTCATTTACTCCTTCATAGCAGTTCTTGGTGTCGATCCATCGTCCGAGATAATCGCGGCAAGTTTCTTCAGCTTTCTAGGTGCAACGCTATAGGTCTCCTACCGTACAGGGCCTCCCGTATGTGCCCTCGAAATTCCGAAAGAACGCACTTTGCATGTCATACCAGTTGTGGATGGTGTTCTTCGGAAGTTCATTGAGCCATGATCGTGCCGTCTTCCACAACATGAGTGGGAGATATCGGGTTGCGACCAGGATGTTTCCGCCTTTGGCAATGCAGCAAGCTTGGAAGAAATCCTGTAGCCAAGTGTCTGGTCGAGCTATGTTGTCGTAGGCTTGAATATGTCTTGAGATAGCAAATCCTTCCAGGAATTTTTTAGCTCTTATGCATGGTCCGAAGCACTTTGGGCCCACGTATATGTCATCATTTTCATAGCACCGCGCTTCTATGTTGGAATTAATCTTGTACCTTGCGTCACTTGGGGATAGTGATCGTCCCGAATGATGGCTACGGTTGCGGTGCCTTGGAGTCGGACTTCGGCTTCTGCCACCAGCTCCTCCACCACGACGTCCTCCTTGGCCTCCTTGGGGGCCGTTATGATGGCTGCTTGGTGGGGAAGGTGGAGCAGCTGGGTTGTTTCCGGCTGATCGCCGGCCTTCGTCCGGATCATCGTTATTCCGGTTCCGGGGAGGATCTTCATTGTGACGAGCCCCCTGCCAGTTTGACTCGGCGCGGTGTCCGTCGTTCCTTCGCCCGTCATTCGGACGGCTTGCGTGTCTAGGAGGTGGCATTCTTTGTCGGTCTTCCTCCCGACGTTTCTCTTTATATTCTTCCCTGCGGTCCTTCGACTCTCGCCGGGGAGGATTCCTCGGATTCAGTGCAGCAATTGCCTCTTGCTCCGCAACTGGGTTAACGTTACGCCAGTCACGTGCAGCTTTGTGGTGCTATCCTAAAGATCCGGTTCTTGAGTAGTTGTCTTCCCAATGGTCGGAACGATGGTGCTATTCTATAACACGTTGGGGTCTTACGTCAGACCAGGCCGGATCCGTGCGACATTGGTTAGAATGGGAGACCAGCTTTTGGCTTCCGGACAAGGGGACCTTTTGCTGTTTCAGGCCCTTGTTGAGTAGCTTAATGCCCAATCGAATCTGTTCTGGGACCAGATTAGCGGATAGGATTTCTCGATCTGCAACGGTGTTCTGTACTGGTGTTGGATACACCCAATCCCCGTTGCTGTCACGTCGAGGCATCCCATGTTCTCCTCCAAAAAGGAATTTGTGAATCTGCGGGAATTGGACGTCATGAGTATGTCGTTTCGTGGTCTTCTGATGTTGCCTGGAGTTGTACTTCTCCGTAGTTGCCATGCGTTTCTTTTCCTCCTCAAGGTTTTTGGCTTCATCGAGGAGTACTTGGCGACGCGCTTCTAGGGCCTAGGCCTTTCGTCCAGCTCTTCAGCAGTAAGTTCTGCAGCTGTAGGAATAGGTGTGGTTAATGCAGCATCGATGAGTTTACGCACACCTTCAGTGATCATGTGTCCATCCACCGACTCTTCTTTGGGCTCGTCTGGGATAAGTGCTCCATCCAAGTCTTCCTCATATTCCTCGGTAATCACCTCCTCTACCGGAGGGTCTTTCGCCGGTGTCTTGTTTTTCTTGTTCTTCTTCTTTGCCTTCTTAGCAGCACCGGTAGCAAAGACGGCTTTGGGTCCATTTCCTAGAGTCAAGCTCCGATCGGTACTTTGGGATTGTCTCCGATTTCCATGTCATCCTGTGCTTTGGGAGAGTTTTCCCCGGATCCTTCATCCATGGCTTCTTCTTCCTCTGTAGCTTTGGAGTTATACTCCTTTTCATAGTCCGTGGAGAACTTTTAGAAATCTGCCGATGTCATTGAGTCATCCGAGGATGCGGGTACGTCGGCGTTTGTTCCGATCGCCTCCAGCATAGAGTCAGTGTTGTCTCCAGCATCGGCAGAGCCAGATCCGGATCCCACATATCCGACAAAGTGTGATGCGCCCCTCCTGAGATAACTGTGGTCTTCATAGTAGGCTTCGCCGAAACGTTTGATGGTCTCGAGGATTTCATCTACGCCTGAGTTTTGCATCATCATGCGTCTTAGTGTGTATCTCAAGAAAGGATTGTCTATCCCAGCGTCGTTAGATATAGAACCATGGTTGTTGCTATGCTCCTCCTGGATGTCGACTTCAACGAGTGGGTCGATCTGGGATTCGGTCTCTCCAGGGAGATCCACTCCAGATTCAACTTGGACCGCCAGGTCTGCCTTAGACTCAGATTTCTCCACTATCTCCGCGATTGGTGCGGGCTGGGTGGGATTAGGGTTTTTTGAGATCCGGAACTCTGTCGCCTCCGCGGACAAAGGGGACCCAGAAATTTCTTCTGCCTCTATCATCACCGCTGGGGTGGGTGGGGCAGGTTCAGCGAAACCGATGTAAAAATCGATCTCACCAAAAGACATGATGGTGTAGGCAGTCACAGCCTCCCTAGCCAGAAACCAGGTCTCGTCAAGAACGATGAGAGGGACGTCGCTGGCGTAGAGGATGCGACCGACGACGATAGTCTCACCGATTCTGATTCTTGCAGATTCCCCTCGGAACGCAGATCCGAAGCTCACTTGCCCCACGGTGGGCGCCAACTATCGTCGGATTGATGACAAGTACGCCATGAGGGGGTCCTCGAGGCGTGCAGAAGAGAAGGGTGTGATACGTACGGTGTTCTGGGACGGTGAGCACACAAGTTTACCCAGGTTCGAATCCGCTGGCTTTGGACGTATCCTACTCCTGCTAGCAATCCAGTAATACGGGCGGAGCCAGAATATGGGTTACAAGGGTTCGCCTGTGTGAGTTGAGATTGTAGACTATTGTGTTGCCCTAAAGGCTCTCCCTAGGACGGCTTATATAGATATTCGGCCTGGGGTTTACAGGAGAGATCTATCCGGCTACGACTAAGAGTCGGTTACAGAGTACATCTTGAACTATAAGTAACACTATGGGCCTATGTCGATAAGTCTTCTAGGCCTTCCTGTAGCCGGACTGGACTCCGTCTTTTCTCCCTGACTGGGCCGCCCATGAAGCAAAGCTCTAACCCGAAGTGGGACACCCTGGTTAGTGAGGAACTGTGAGGATACCCGGAAAGTATATCCCCAACAGACAAAACATAAGAAAGTAGATAAAACCAAGCATGGAACATCAAAAATTATGGATATGTTAGCAACGTATCAACATCCCTAAGCTTAACTCATGCTCGTCCTCGAGTAGGTAAGTGATAAAAAGAAAGAATATTTTTTTAGGTGACATGCACCCTCATAAACTTGATCAAAGTATTTGTAAAACATTGATAGCTGGGATCATAGTACTTCAATCATAACATGAAATACAAAGTTGTAACAATAAGGCAAAGCAACTATGTTGCAACATGAAAAGGCATAAACAAAAGATTCATGAATAACAATGCTTTGCAAGACGTTTGTTTGTTTCACATAAAGAAAACATAGCATAGTGGCATTCAGCTTGTCCCTCATTGAGTAGCAAACATAAATGCATAGGACACCTTCAAAGTTCATAAGAGTGACTAGATACAAATAGTTTAAAACAAGCAATATCAAAGCTATGCATCAATCAACAAGTCTTGGGACAATGCACATAGAACTAAGAATGGCCACTATGATCTCAAAGTAGGTGCACAAAGATAGAAGGTGGAGACTCAACATAAAAGTAAAAGAAACGGCCTTCATAGAAGGAAGTAGGATTCAAGTCTCATAAAGAGCTTCCAAAAATTATGGTACTTATTAGCTTTCAGCTCTCATTTCCCCTATCATAAGCATCTTGAAGGTGATTAAGGTCAAAGTGACACAACTAAGAGGATATGCTTGACAAGTTATAAGCCGAAATCTCATGCCCCTTACTTATGAAGACCGAACCTCATGCTACTCAACTTTAGTCATAAGTAAGCTCTTGTCATTGTAAGTACATATGTATCATAGAGAACCGCCAACGGGGTACCCCTTGCACATGATACAGGAGTTATCCCATAATCAAAATGACAAGGCAAGCAGACAATGAGCATCTCAGCGATCTTTTTATTTGCTATTTGCATAGGTTTTTATTAAGGATGCTTCATAGAGTGCTCATTATGGTTATGCTGCAAGTTTCCACCATGATTAGGCATGGCTTAGGCTAGCGGCCCAGGCATTTCTCTAACACAAATACAAACTCCATGACCTTACAAGTTCCCCTTTTATTTCACACCGCCGGGATCCATATGCAAAAGAACATGATATCAACGGGGTACAAAGTACGAGTGCAATGTTGAAAGCGTTCCCCATGATACATGGTTCTTCTAACTTCAACTTATAAAGCGCAAGCATATACGCAACAAAGATGGATGCAATGGTTCAAGTTTATTAAGTGCAAGAAAGTAAAGTGTGCCATCAAGTTCGTGAGAGCTTTAATCACTAGTTTTCTCATTACAAGTTTAATTTGGAAGGTAGAAAAAAACATGAATATACTTGGAATAGCATATGCTAATAGGTAGGTATGGTGGACTCTTTGGAATAACTTGGTTTTAGGAGTTGGATGCATGAGCGGAACTCATACTTGGTTGCGGAGGCTAGCAAAAGACTGGTAGCGAAGAACTAAGAGAGAAATAATGGCCATAATCATGTAGAGCGACAAAACATCATTGATCACAACATAAAGTGATACTACAAGTTGAAAGCTAAAGGATCATAAAGGCTAGGATAGTCATAACATGGTGTGAGCATGTGCCAAGTCAGCCCAAATAAAGCATGAAAGTAGAATACCACAATACTATGCTTTAATATGCTAAAACAACGCATGATTCTTCTAAGGCACATTAAGCAATCTCAATTGTTTATAACATGTCATGCTACAGCAAATAATAATAAGACTAAAGCCAAAACAATATCAAGCATGGCATGACAAAGCATGGGCCACAGTCAAAAACAAGCTCTCTTTACCACTTAAGCATGAACTTTCCTACTCTTTTCCAATCCAAACAAAATATTTGAAAACCAATGTATGAAAGAGGGGGTCCAACCAATTTATTCAGAAAACTAAGGAAATCAAGCAAATGAAAACCAAAACAAAAAATGAAAAAGAAGACGCTCCAAGAACAACACAACTATGCATGAAACAATAAAAATTAACTGTTTGGAAGGAACCTGGAATTTTTATTGATGAAGAAGGGGATGCCTTGTGCATCCCCAGGCTTTGACGCTTGTACTTTTGGATATTTCTTGGGATGACATGCGTGGCATCTCCAAGCTTGAGCTTTAGTCCATCCTTCATCTCATTACTCATTCCTTCCATACACCTGAAATTTTTCCTTCACACAATCTTTATTAGCAACATTAGTGCACTCAAGATAATAGGTCTTTAGGTTCAGTTCCAACACCAATAAAACTTTCATTAAAACACAAGATACTGTAGAACTTCCCTCAAAAATCTCAATTCCCCAAAAGAACTCAAAAAGGAACCAACAAGAAGCAAATGCAAATAAAGGCAGAAATCTATGAAAACAGACCAGAAGGTAAAGACAAAAATATTCGAAGACCTTCTGTTGCTCAAATCGAAAAGTGTTGAACTAATGAAAGTTAGATAACAACCTGGGGCAGAAGAACAAAAATTCACGCCTCAAAAGGACATATAGAGATTTTACACGAATTTTTACGGTGAAGCACAGAAATCTGTTTCGAGACATCAACTTTCCCAATCATTACTTCTCTCTCATTAGAGGTTACTCTTGGCACAAAAAGCAAATAAAAAGGATAAGGAGCGGTTATTACTAAAGTAATAACTTCCAAGACTCATCTAAAACTTTTCGGTAATCTCCCAATAAGTACTTTTCTTTAACGCCTTTAAGTTAGGAATAAGAAGCAAGAAAAAGAATCAAGTGTTCTCAAATGAAGAAGCATTAAGAGCAAATTTTGTTTTCATAGGAGAGGCAAAAGAAATCTTCTCTCTCTTCTTAGGGAAGTGTTCTATACCTTTCTTGAGTGGGAGTTGATATTTAATGGTACCTTTCTTCATATCAATAATGGCACCAACAGTTCTAAGAAAAGGTCTTCCCAAAGTAATAGGACAAGAAGCATTGCATTCAACATCCAAAACATAGAAATCAATGGGTACATAGGCATTGTTAACCATAATAAGAACATCATTAATACTCCCCATGAGTTTCTTTTTAGCATTATCATCAAAAATAACAATCTTCAAGTGGTGGCAAATCAAGCATATCATAAATCTTTCTAGGCATAATGGAAACACTACTATCAAGATCACACAAAGCTTTAAAATCAAAATCATTCACTTTCATATTGATGATGGGTTCCCAACCGTCTTGTTGTTTTATAGGAATAGAAGCTTTATGTTTCATCTTTTCTTCTTTAATATTTATGAGAGCATCAGTAATGTGTTTTGTAAAGGCCATATTCATAGCACTAGCATTAGGACTTTTAGCAAGCTTTTGTAGGAACTTAATCACTTCAGAAATATTGCAACCATCAAGATCAAAATCATAATTATCATCTAAGGTAGTAGAGCTATTACTAGCCTCAACACTAGTGGTAGTGATAGTAGAAACACTAATGTTTCTAGCAATTTCATCTTCTCTTTCCCACTTAGCATGCAATTCAGCTAATAGTCTAACATTTTCATCAATTCTAACTTGTATGGCATTAGTGGCAGCAAAGGGATTATCATTAGTTTCAGGTTTAGCAGCCATTTTATTCAAAGAAGATTGAGCTTCAGCCAAAGATGCTATATTTCTTTCAGCATTAGAAAGTTTTTCCTCAATAGTTTTATTGAAACCGGTTTGTTTACTAATAAAGTCTTTAAGCATAGCTTCAAGTTCAGAGGAAGCACTCCTATTATTGTTGTAGGAATTTCCATAAGCATTACCATTGTTGGGAGGATATGGCTTATAATTGCTGTTACCAAAATTATTCTTATAGGCATTATTGCTAAAATTATTATTCCTTATAAAGTTCACATCAACTTGCTCTTCTTGAGCAACCATATAGGTTAAAGGAACATTATTTGGATCAATATGGGCTTTCTCATTAACAAGCATAGACATAATAACATAAATTTTATCACTCAAGGAGGAGGTTTCTTCAACAGAATTTCCCTTCTTACCTTGTAGAGCTCTCTCAGTATGCCATTCAGAATAGTTAACCATCATATTATCCAGAAGCTTTGTTGCAGCACCCAAAGTAATGGTCATAAAGGTACCTCCAGCAGCAGGATCCAATAGATTTCTTGAAGAATAGTTCAATCCTGCATAAAAGGTTTGGATAATCATCCAAGGAGTCAGTCCATGAGTGGGACAATTCTTTACCAAAGATTTCATTCTTTCCCAAGCTTGAGCAACATGTTCATTATCAGATTTTTTAAACTTCATTATTTCCCTTGTCATAGATATAATCTTAGCAGGAGGATAGTTTTTTCCAATGAAAGCATCTTTGCATTTAGTCCATAAATCAATACTATTCCTAGTCAAGGAATTCAACCATTCTTTGGCTTTTCCTCTCAAAGAGAAAGGAAACAATTTAAGCTTAATAATATCTCCATCTATATCCCTATGCTTTTACATCTCACAAAGTTCAACAAAGTTATTTAGATGGGATGCATCATCTTCATTACCAATACCAGAAAATTGTTCTCTCATAAACAGGTTTTGTTGAGTAAAGCAGGTTTTATTTCAAAGAAAGTAGCTTCAGGAACAGGTGGAGCAATGGGTGTGCTCATAAAATCATTGTTGTTGGTGCTAGTGAAGTCACACAACTTATTGTTTTGAAGAGTAGTCATTTTTTGTGTTTTTAATAAAGAAAACAAACTAGTAAAAATATTTTTTTTATTTTTGATAAAGAAACAAGCAAACAAAGCAAAAGGTAAACTAAGAAAAACAAAAATAACAAAGTAAAGAGATTGGTTATGAGGGACTCCCCTTGTGTAGATGACCTTGACTCCCCGGCAACAGCGCTAGAAAATAACTTGCTGACTCATGTATTAACGAGCTTGTTGAGGAACCCCAAGAGGAAGGTATGATGAGAACATCAGTAAGTTTCCCTCAGTTATGAAACCAAGGTTATCAATCCAGTAGGAGCAAGGAAACACCTCAAAGGTGTTGCTGGCTGGACTTTGGCAGGGCGCACTACCGGTGTCAGCAGCAACGTGGAGACCTGCACAACACAACCACAGAACTCTGTCCCCAACTTACGATGACGTTGTCAATCTCACCAGTTTTGCTAAAAACAAAGGATTAAACGTATCGAGTGGAAGAAAGTAATAGTTTGTAGAAAGTAAACACAAAGCAGTAAAAAGTTGATTGTAGATTGATGGTAAAAGAAAGGACCGTGGTCCATAGTTCACTAGTGGTGGCTCTCCTTAAGTTGACATGTTGGGTGAACAAATTACAGCGGGGCAATTAACAAACATCGAGAAAGCAATATGCATATACTACTAATCTTGACTCCTTTGAGACTTGATTGGGCATTACAACATTATACATAGACCGTAATCCAACTGCATCTATGACTAATAATCCACCTTCAGGTTATCATCTGAACTTCCTCCAGTATTAAGTTGCAAGCAATAGATAATTGCATTACGCATTGCATGTAAAGTAAACAATATGATTGTTCCATGAACAAAAGATTGTTATTTTCTCCCTAGTAGCAACAACACATCTAGTACCTTAGAGATTTCTGTCACTTCCCCAGATTACTAGAGGCATGAACCCACTATCGAGCATAAATACTAACTCTTGGAGTTGCTAGCATCTACTTGGCCAAGATAGCTACTAACAACGGAAAGCATGCAAGATCACAAATAACAAAGACATGGTAGAATCAATAATCAATATGAAATAGCATCTCAATATCCATCGGATCCCCACAAACACAACATGTAGGAATTACAAATAGATGATCTTGATCATGAACGGAGCTCACAAAATCTAAACATGATAGCACAAAGGAGAAGAACCAGCCATCTAGTGTAACACCCTCGCCTGATAAGGCTGAGTTCCTGTGTATAGTGCCAATCCTTGGATCGGTTCACTAGCACACACAGTACAGATAAATACTAAAGAATATAACAGTGCATCATTATTACATCGAATGATCCACAATTTGTAATTATTACATACTGCTTAGCTCAAAGGCTAGCTCAAATAACAAAGTAGCATACGGAAGCATAAACATATAATAGGCTCCATCTTCAATTGTGCCACAGGCGAACAACTATTGAGTGGAGTATCGCGACCTATTCGATCACTCAGAATCGGTATAACCTGCAACATAAACGTAGCAGCCCCGAAGGGTCAGTACATGGAATGTATGGCAAGTGAAACTATGAGAGAAGCAGCAAGACTAATATCTACATGCATATCTGGCTTGTGGGGTTCAGGCTTAGTTGCAGCAGCAAAATACTTTATCCTATCTTTTTGTAAATCATTTGTAAAACATTTGATCTTCATCACACAACCTAATTATGTTTCAACCACAAGTTTTAGCAATTACAAGTTAGAATGAATGAGAACATGTCATAGCACCCACGATTCAGCAACTCAATCGTCCATTACCGGGGACATGGCTAAGCACTTAGTTTTACACCCTACAGGGGTTGCACACTTTACCCATATGACTTGGTCAACCCGCTTGTCCGCGATTTTTTTCCCTGTTTCGTTAAGATTCTTTTCTTGGGCGTGAATTTGATGTTTCTCGCGAGTTTTATCAACCTATGACCCACCTTATATACTGCCATTGTGTTTCTCTCTAATCATAATCACCAGGAACCAATCTAGCCATTCTTTATCCCATCCCTGGCCATGGAAAACCCCTGGGTCTCATTGCTCCTTCCAGGGACCGCTCTTGCAGCCCGTCCGTGGAGGATGACAACGAGGAGGTGGAGAGGTTTAGCCCGAGGTACAAGGAGTACGTCGAGACAAGCTTCTACAACAACGATCCCGATGAATATTTGAGTGACTTCTACATCTGCCGTGATGTCTATGATCCCCTAGAGATCAACTGGGTGGCAATGAAGAGAGCTCAAGAAGAGAGAGAAGGTCACAAGACACATGGAAAAGGGCGTGTGGAGACGGTCAGTTTCATCGCCATAGACCGCAGGCCGCACAAGCGTAAGGAATTACCTAATATTGGTGCAGGTGCTAGCAAGGGAGCGACGGTGCCACTCTTGAAGCCTACCATTGGTGCTCGTATGAGGGTGAAACCTCAAGAAGAGTGGAGGAATGGTTTCCACTTCCCTAATCCATCAATTATGGATGAGGAAGGAGAAGTTGCTCCCAGGACCAAGGACCGCGTGCGATTACTGGAAATATATCAGAAGCAGGAGCTACTCCATCGGGTCGAAGTCCGTCACCGTCTCAAGGAGATATAGAAGAAGGATGATCTTCTCCCATTGGTGACTAAACTCGCAGATAAAGTGGACACTTTCCAATCCGATTTGCGCAGGTGTTACAGCCGCATCACCGCTCTGGAGGATACCAACAAGAAGCTACGCACCGCGGTGTTACATGCCATGGCTCCTCAGTGATCTACAATAATCACGGTATCAAATAATCGCAAGGGACTATTTGATCCCGCCTGGCTTGATTCCAAGATTGGAGAGATCTTTAAGACCTTGTAATCTATCTTATAAGTTTTACATTACTATTTTCGTTTTGCATTAGTTCAAACTATAAATAAAGTTTGCATCATTAGAATTCCCTTCAGGAATAGTCGATCCCTTTTATGAAATTCTGAGTTTATTATCATATATGGAGAAATATTGGATATATGAATGACTTCTTATATTTACTAATTGGAAGCACCATACGAGTCTCCACGTTAATTCTCAGACAAAACATGATAATCTCCATCCGATATACCGCTAAGATGTTAGCAACCGTTAGATGAGATCGGTTTCACCACCCTATTTATAGGAACAAGAGTCGTCACGATAATTCCCACCCAAAAAAACCCAATCTGATCGCATGCCTTCCTGTCTCTCTCTCTCGCGCTCGGCCGCCGTGGCAGTTCCCGGCTTGCCACTGCGGCCCAAACAGTGATCTCATATGTTGAGTTGATCGATGGTGGTGTAGGTAATCCCTCACCACATACTACTAATTAGAGCATCTAGATAGCTATGTATAGAAGCACCATACCAGATCGATCAATGGATCAATTAGATCGGCGTATGCGATGCTATGCTATGCTACTAGCTAGGTGCGCATGTTGCCACGGTCAAAAGCACCTGTCGGTGGCTAATCGTTCTGCACGGAGCATCAAGCATGTACTATGCGTGAAGAAGGATGACACATTTGGGTATCAGATCGTCTGTTGTATGTATAGTTTTTGTGTCCTGCTTTATTATTTTGGTTTGCATCCAGCCACTTAATAATTGACTTCTCACTATAGAGCTGATCTAAATTGTATAGTTTTCAGCCAATATATCTATTGCAGATTTTTGATTTGAAGGGGTGCAAACAGATATATTTTTGTACATGCCCCCTTGTGAGAACGCATGTACAAGGTATTTTTTCAGTACTCAGCGAGCATGTGTGTTAAGAGGATTTGTGAGAAAGTATGCCACATCAGGTTTCAGATCAACCTATTCAAGGTATAATTTGCATCACGCTATTTTATTTGGTTTGCATCTGGGTATTTAATATTTGACAAGTTTGAGTTTAACCTGCAATTCTCGGTACAGGGAAGATCCAAATTGTATTGTTTTTGGCTAATTTTGCTAATTCTGGTTTGGAATTTAAAGGGCTGAAGCAGATAAACTATGGTACTAGACGAATAGGCGAGCTTCGCCTCGCCGCATGTATGGTGTTCTGGCATGGCATGGCATGCCTAAGGTGGTAATATTGCACGTCTTTCTGTCAACCGAACAAAGTATTCATGTCTAACATGAAAGCACTCGAAAGTATTCATGTCAACCAAAAAATATAGATGGAATTGACAAAGTAACATAGAAGGAACAATTGGGCATACCCCTGATACGGATTACCACAGTACAAATTGTAAAATCCTAACTAAATCAATTACTAAGATATTGTAAGAAAACTACTGAACTGACAAATAAGCTATGATACATGATACGATTTACACATAAATATTACCTTTCATTATTTTCGGCGACTACAAATAGGAGCAAAAGGACACTTCGCAGGCTTAGGATTTTGACATAAGGAATAAACAAAGGCACAACATGTGGATTCTTTCATTTTCTTCTGTCACTAGTGTGTATTTAATTAGCACTGCCCAGCTGAAACTGGACAAAAGCATTATGCCCCCGAGTTTAAACTCTTGCAAACCAAAAATGGAATAAACTGAAGCACTCACCATAGGGCTAAAACTCCCAGGTTCAGGAGAAGGCGATGGGAATTAAAAATAATAATTAATTATATAGCTTGTAGTGTAAGTCTAAGAAAGTTAGCATGCGCAAACACTTTAAAATTCAGACAAATGGTAGCTACCGTGCTGTAATTATACGATAGCTTTTAGGATAAACTTACTTAACTGAATCATCTTCGCTGCCACTATATGAATAACCAATAAGCATTCTGCCAAGTCCATAATCCACCTCAAAAGTGACAATCGAAGCCTCCTAATACAGAATAGCAATCAGAACAGAGGATCAAAATTACCTAAGCACAATATCATGTTACATAGATTGGTGTTCATCAGGACAAAGCTCTATGTATTTTATTCATTCTAGAAAAAATACCAAAGAACAAATATGAATATAGTAGATAGATGAAGAAAATGGTTGGTGTAAGGTAGAGGTTAAGAAATTGCACTTCCTACACCAAGCTGGGTATATGTATTAGATAGATGATCCAATAACAGTTCTATCAATTAACATAAGCATAAAATTGATCCAATATAGTTACCTTTCATAAATATATTACATGGTTTGTTACTCCTTTTATGCTACATAAGTGTCTTTCACTATATGTAACAAACTAAAGAACACAAGAAAACATGAAATTATTCTCAAACAATCAAGGGGCACTGCTTACATGCCATATAGATGGCACAGTAAGGCATTTTATCGGTTCATCAAGGTCAACAGGCTCCATCGGCAAGAACTCTTTGTTTGATTGGCTCCTCTAGTGTAAATTTCCTAGCCTAGCGAGAGTAACAGTTGGCAAGTGGTACGTTATTCCATGATGATATTTTTTATAACTAATGAATAAGACATCTATACTACACTGCGAACACACAAACATAAATTTGTTAGGAAAGCAAAATTGTCTATTTCAGCTACGAAAAATTGTCGATTCTAGATTGCATGTATTTTGAAACTTCGCCTGATATGATTTCAGCTATAAAAACATATTTAGCAGTTTCAGAGGCTAACTAATTAATTTGGATTGCCAAATACTTTTTAAACATTGCAACATGGACCGTAGCTCGTAGCTAGTATGGTGATATGGTGGAGTGCTCGGAAGATACAGAGGCGTTCGGTGCCAGAATTATGACACACTGGACCTATAAAAAGTTCTAATAAGTATAAAAATAATGAAAAATAAGATCACCTAGTCATTGGACGGCAATAATGCAAAACCAGTAAAAGGCACGTGTTGGCATGCAAGTAGAACAAAGCTTTTTTGTTTTAAACTGGGAAAATTATAAGAAAAAGATTGTAGAAGAAATCTTACACTCAAACTGAATCCTTCCAACTACAGGTTCTAAAAGTTATGGTAACCTTCTTCTACTTCTCAATTGAAGTGTAGAGATATTTAAATATGGCACACTGCTGCAGAAAATATGACGGAAGCAGAGATGTCGAGGTAGTAGCCAAACAGAATGTCGTCGTTTCCGCGGCACAGGTCACCACCACGAACATGGATATAGTTCCATACACAATTTTTTTATTTTGTTAATCATGCAGATTCTGGATATAAATAATTACCAATTCAACAGAATAAAGAAGTGGTTACTACATAAAGTGAGAGCAATTGTGTTCACCATTAATTATACAATTTTAAAACATAAATACATATTTTCAGCACAAAGAATATATGAAATTGGTAAGTATATGATGATAACTTCATGATATATAATAAAAGAATGTTGCTTACCAGATGATCTAAAAATCTGTTCTTGCTACATTGGAACAGAACCAGAAATCATATAATTTTTAGGCTACTCGTGCCAAAGAGGAACACTTATGAGTATGATAAAAAATTAAATGTTGTGTGAGAACCATTCCATGTAAAAAATGTGCCGAAGTACCTAGATAATTAATGATACAATAGGACCAAGGGGTTTGTGTACCTTTTGATGGATAGGAGGCCTAACCCAATGAAAATTAGAAGAACGCAAATTATACTTAATCACCATTAGGCATCTCCTAAATTCAAATCAATAAAGAGATACATTACATTTTTTCTGACGGAAGACACATTACATTTACTGCACCTGGAAACATACCTTGTTACCATCATGCTGCGTAGAAATATAACGAATAATTAGAGGCAATTATGGCCTAATCAGGAAACGGATTTGGATGTTTCTGGTGGTCATTATCTTCTTTGCTATAGGTAGTTTGGACAATTTTTGAGAGAGTTCTATTTATTCATTTCTATGGGGATCTGGATGAAAATCAACTCTATGGGAAAAATTCCCTTCTCCATCAGTGTTCCTAGCAAGTATTTGTGGCCTATAGATATTACAACTACGTTTAAAGCTAGACTTCACCCAGTTTTAGAAAAGCTGCCGAATTTCATCAGCGTTCCTATGCAATATCGCAGCCAATGACCAAATATGCAATTATTTTTAATCTGACTGATTGACCCCTTTGACCTCTCATTCACACACAAGGTGCATAAGAAGCCGCTATTGGAAACTCATTTCAGAAACGAAAGATAGGAAAAGAGCATCTGACCAAGCCATGGGGTCACGCAAATGAAGAATGAAAATATGGTAATAGACTCATAAGTAATCAATTAACTACATGGCCATTGACATACATAAGCAAGCCTAATATCCCAATACTATGAAGGTTTGTTGAATAATATGCAAACATATGATGGTACAATCATATCCCACATACCTGACATTTGAATTTAACTCTCATACAACCATACGGTAATTATATGGAAGGGGCCTTCTAAATATGACCCATAACTAACAATTGTAGGAAGTACATGCATGAACCACCGAAAAATCAATCAGATGTGTGCAAGGTGGAAATATGATAAGGGAAACTGAAAAGATGTAGACACCTTATGAAATGAATAAACATGTACCATACAGAATCTTCTGACACCAAAAGATCACAACAAATATTTATCACCGTCATGGAAATTGATACCAGCACCATGGCATTGCCACATTTTTGGTGGCCTCGAACAAAAATTAAATTATTAAGAATAATATATATGCAAAGAACAATTCATATCAAAGAAAATTAAATTATTAACAATAATATATATGCAAAGAAAATTCATTTCAAAGAAAATTAAATTATCAGCACAACACTTGACATCTCCAAAGAAATCTTTTTGTTCCATGAAATTGTAAACAATTCAAGCTAATTGGAAGAAACTGCCCATGAACCTGAACATGGAAGGATTCCATTGTGCAAAGAGAGGTTACAAAAATTGCAATGAGTTCAATTATTATTACTGTCAACATCAAGGAAGACGTCTAGCGATGGACTGCATAGAGGACAAGCTAGACCGGGGCAGGTCACTTGCTATGTGTGAAGAGGCAGGCTCTATCATCACCACTAGTCGCTTCTACGCGTGGAGGGGCAAGGCTTGGTCGTCTGCATCGGTCACTTCTACGTGTTGAGGGGCCGGCTTGGTTGTCGGCGCCGATCGCTGCTGTGCATGGAGCGGAGCTCGCGAGTTGAGCCGGGTGAGCGGCAACGATTGGGGTGGCGAGAGCGTTTTGAGCGACGGGGGCTTGGGTGGAACCCTCGACTTGACCAAGGTGAGCGGCGGCCTTTGGGGCAGCGGCAGCGTCTTGAGCAGTGGGGGTTGGGGGTGGCGACAACGTCCTGAGCGGTGGAGGTTGGGAATGGTGGCGGCGGTGGAACCCTATCTCTACATGAGCACCCATGGTGTTGAACACATATGTGTGATGTGTTAGACCGACTTTTTTTCTTTAACCAGGAGTCATAGATGTGGAGAATCCAAACAGTCGAGGGAAAGCTCACATGCAGCGGCAGGATCGACATAGGTACACAGGACAGACGCATAAGACCAGCAGGACGCTCCGCAAATATGCTTAGCGTGCGTGGCGATGACCACGCTTAAGCTATAGAATAACTTAATTCATGTGAATCTGCAGGCTGTACATTGTTCATGATCACTTATACAAGTGAGTCACTGAATTATACAATGGCCATGCCTTAGTTTAGAAAAAAAGAAAAACAACATACACGTACGATGAGATGAATTCATATAGTTTGCCTATCTACTATCTACACCTCAATGCTATAGAGAGAATGGGATTATAATCAGTTAAGCATAGAAATATCAAAAGACCCAAATGAATCATTTTCTTCTTAAGGTCAGATGACAAAATCAAAGCCCTAGCATGCACACTCGATGCCTTCAAAATCAGACTTTTACAACAACATAAACAACTACCATCCAGTATAACAAAGTCTGATTTTTTCCATCAGAATCAGTCTAACAATGGCAAAACAACTGGAATTAACTTCCTGCCACTATACTTCAAAAAAGTCTAGGATAACCCTAGCGTTATTCTGAACATTTTAAAATACCGTTCTAAAATGCCATGAGTGCACAACATGACAACATAAGAAAGCAGAGAATACATGCATGAATAACCAATGTATTATGTTCCATGCATGAATGACCTATGTTTGTACTATATAGAGGTGTACATGCCTGCAACTACAAGAGTAATAGCACCAAAAGAATATCCAATCTTCTAGATGTTAAGCTTATCATCGCTATGGCTGTGAGACTAACCTCGAACTCATATAATGAAGTTATTCTCAAGCACATCCCACATAGCTCTTGATATGTAAAGAATGTTTCCAGCTTTTGAAATTCTACCTAAGAACAATAAGATGGTGACAGAGTGCTTTCTCACCTCAAGCGACGCGACGATGGGCATCTTTAGAGGCAGTCGACGGTGGAGCCCATCACCCGTGAGGAGAGTGTAGTGCTTGAGAACTGTCCAATCTGAAAATGAGAACCAAAGAATTCTCTTGAGCAAAGTGAGGTGTTGGGAATCTAATTGTTCAAACAGGGGATCGTCTATGATCTTATTTGTACCTTGGGGTGGAGAATGCGGCATCCACTACAGTAGGAGCCGACTATGATGAGCTTGTCATCAGTGTTACGCAGGTAATTGGAGAGGCCATGTGCAGACTCAACCTCACTCGTGTTTCGCCATGTTCCCTTTTCCCACCACCTGATGGTCTCGTTCATCGCCATGCTTTCGTTCATCAATCATCAAATTTGTGTTCATCTACATAAACCAACAGAGAGTACTGAATTTAGTTCATGTCCTCCATAAGCAACTCAACATTAAATAGTATACGGCTGCTAAAATCACAACCTAAAAATGTAGGATTTAGTTGCACTTTGCCCCTTTGTAACAATAAGGGGTATAATTTGCATGCATGTTGACCAAGTTAACTCCAAAAGGAATGGAACTCCATATGATTATACAAATCGCGCATAGCTCTGAATTCAAAGTTGAGTAGACATACCTGATAAAGACTGAACATCACCATGGAGTTCTAAATTTCATGGGATAACCTAGTTAAGAATTGGCTCTCATAGACATTCATATTGGAAAAACAGAACACATTAACTGATAAAAGTTACCGCAATACATGCCTCATTGTCCAAGATACGGGTACTTACCTCGTTCTTCTTATTCTCCATGAGCCTTATTTTGCAAAATCTGCACCAAGTCGATTTAAAAACTCACCCGTTGCAGAACATGAATGTGTAACTGAATCATAGAGAGACGATGAAAGCTATAACCGAAAGAGAAGTCCATATATACTAATATAACAATTTGCGTGATATGATAATTGAATGAAGCCTAATACAGCTTAAATTCTAAAAAAAAACTTTAAAAGGCAAAGCATGAGAGAAGCCTGTTTTTCTCAAAAAGCAGGACACTCATATAGTCTTACAATAAAGAAGAAAATGCTGGTGCGATCATTGGGGATAGAAGAAAGGCCTATCAAATTCATAGCTCTAACTCTTTTCGTGCGGCCTAAATATAAAATACAGAAGTTGTGGCAATGTAAGCGAAGGCCAAATTTTGGAATAGAACTAAACATGTAGAAGTAGAACACAAATTTTGAATTTCTGTTTCCATTTAGAAACTGTATAAGAACATAAATCTAAATTTCTTCTTTCATGCTAAAGACTAAACATTACATAGAAAACTGAATTTAAATTGTTGTAAGCACTTGGTCCACTGGAAGCTGAAGAACCTGCATCAACGGGAGGGATACATACTTTGTAGTTTCTACATACGATCTCTGAATCTTATACCTCTCAAACCTATAGTAGCATCGCACAAAACACCAGCCTAAAGACCTCTAAACATGCAGCAATCTGTGTAGACAAATACTTACCGAAACATAACCTTGAGCTGCGACTAATATGTAACCTGGATGGCCTGCCGTGGAAGCACGCTCAAGAGCATGTTCTTCTTGGACGTCGTGGTCTTGGCCTCCTTCGGGTCCTCCTCGAGTGCATCTCACCGTGTATGGCAATATGAGAAATCGGAACTGCATAAAAATTGAAAATACATGAGTAGCTACAATTGTAGTTAAGTTCACCAAATCCTGCGCTGCTTGTATCCGCCTCCTGAAATCGAACCCATGGAGGCTGCCGAGCCAAGGTGTGCAGCGCAAGGACACCTCATGCTCGCCTACAGAACTACCGTGAGTGGATGTTGCTAGAGAAAGAAAGCGAGAGAAGAAGGGGGAGGAGCAGGATTCGTACTCACCGCTGCTGATGCTGTACGGTGAGACCAGTCGCGCTAGAGAGAAGATGTACATGCGCACTCAATACTCGAGCTTGGTCGACGAAGTAGGAGCCCTGCGTGGAGTCCAAGGACTGTGGCGGCCTCATCAGTGGCTGTCTCCATCTGTTGGTTGTGCATCGCCGTGTTCATCCGCTAGCACGCAACCACGCCCGACGCTGCCTGTAGATGAAGAAGGAAGAACGAATATGAAAGGTCACAAGAGGAGCGAGTAGTACCTAGAGGAGGCGCTTCATGAGGGGAGCCTCGCGAAGGAGTATGAAGCATGTCCACCATCAGCATAATCTGGCGACGACTCGTGGAGGCCCGGTGGCGCATGTGAGCTGCCAGCCTACCACCTCTATGCGGGAGGCCAGGGCCGGATGATCTCTTAGTATACAATTAATATTTTTTATGCTTTTCTATATAGTTGTTAAATTATTTTGGTGAGCAACAATTAATAATCTTATTAGTGTAGTAGAGATAGATGATATACAAATCGGTTCAGTTATCTTTGTTGGGCTTGATCCAACAGAATCTCCATATATAGTCAAAATCCCAAATACACAACCATGTAATACAATGGAGGCAATCAACTAATTAAGCGGTCAAAAAGACTAAAATCGAAATGGAGTAAGGAAGAGGCAAACCTGAGTGTTGCATAACTGCGCAAGAGGAACTATTGGTCAATCGCTCTATATTCTGGGTCCGTAATTACTCCCTTCGTAGATCTCAATTAATTCTCCACCTATCAGGAGTAGTACTACTGGTCTTCTGGATTGGAGATCTGGAGCTGTTGGTGCCGGCTGGCAAACAGGCATCCAACACTGTCGTAGTAGAAATTCAGAAGAGACGATATGTTTGATCGTGCGTGCACTAATCCCTCTTTAATCCTGGACTTCTGGTTCTTTTCTTGGGGATTTGGGGACTGCTTCATGCATGTTATACATGGACGGAAAGGACGAAGTAGCCTACACGGGAAATAATCAGTGATCTCGCTAATCTTTTACAAGGGGCGAGCCGATTGTTAGTGGGGGTCTTGCCCCCGCCCGTCCCTGCCGGAGGTACCACTCTCACGCACGCATCCCGCACGGTTGAGCCGTGGCCATCGGCAACCTGTGGAAAGAGAGATGGAGGAGGTGATACGGAGGTCAGCAGGGAAGAGGCAGAGTCTTACCTCGGTACAAAAGGGAAGGTGTTTCAACGGATCCAGGATTTGGGGGTCATGTCGTCGACGTCATAGAGGAGGCCGTGCCACCGCTAACCACCGTCTTCGACCTATGGAAGTGGAAAGAGAGGTTGTGGCACCATTACACGCCATGGTCCTCGCTCAACGCTGGCGGAGTTCACTGGCCCGAGCCTACGACCGCACGTAGGTGCGCGAGGCCAGGGCCAGCCTTGGCAGCAGCAGGACCGTGGGAGGTCGAGGAGGGAAGCATGGGCAACGGCGGCGGCGCTAGGGTTAGGGTCTTGACTGCAAAAGGGAAAAATGTTGCGGGAGGAGAAGAAGTGTGGGTGGGCTTTACAAGGAAACCGAGCGGGCCACACGCAAACGCATAGAAGCGACAGGACGGACCGCACAAAGCGCCTCAGGATCGCTGAGAGAGCTCCCTTTTTCTCACGCTTAATCTATTAAATAATATGCCAGAGGTTCGAGAACATAGTGTAAGGTATATCACGAGTACTTGGCGCCTCGAGCATGTGCCAACAGAGGATGCATGAGAAAGGGTGGCCCATCGATATATCAGATTGGTCTATTCCAGGTGTAGTTTGCATGTTGATTTATTATTTTGTCTTGCATTTAGAAATTAAAAAATGGAAAAGTTTGACGTCACTTCTCACTATAGGGCTTATCCAAATTGTATGGCTTTGGTGCTAATTTATCAACTTTAGATTTGCAATTTAAAGGGCTAAAAAAATTGTGGTATATGTCACCGTTGTGAGAATGAATAAGTCAAGGTTTATTAAGATGTATCCTGAGTTGCAAATGTCTTCTGTTTTATCATGTAGATCTCAGCTTTCTATATTGCATAACATTTATTGCTAATTCCGGGATGACTAATGACCTCTATTATTTTTTATCAAATTCACACTCTAATGGACATACGGTCATCATGATTAATCTATTCCCCTAATTACCGTTGAGTTTCTCAATTATGCTATACAACATTGAAAGGACAAAACGAGTCTAGGAAAGTATCCTTCTATGTTTTCTACTTCGGACACACAAATTGTCTTTTCACCAAATGATCATGTGTAGCTTTGGTCATTTGTCTTTATGTAGTACGAATTAACTGATATTTAGTTTAGTGGATTCATTGTCATGTGATTTTCGTACATCATCTTTGTTTTTTCCTTTTTTTTCCTCCAGATCATCCGGTGTAATTAACGGAAGAGTTCTTCTAAGAATGTACTTTTTATAATATAAAGCTACATGTATAATCTTTCAAAAAATATAAAGCTACATGAAATGCACATCAATTCTACGTTCGGGTTATCTATACAAAAGTTGGTCAAATCGGAATGGATTAGTATATTACAATGTACATGAAAAGACAATCCAAACTATTTTGCAGAGATGGCTGGGTTTGATGGGTTAAGACGTGAAAAAAACCAAGTTGATCTGAACTCACTCGTGTCTAACTAAAAAATTAAGGAACCTATATATTATGATATCTGTCCATAATAGAGAAACTAGACAAAGGTATGAGATATATATTACTTTGTTTCCATAATAGATTATATTAATCTACACTTTACCTCTATATTATTCCCTATTTGTAATAGTAACCTAGAAAATATATATATCATACACAATATCAAAATAAGCATTCAAAATTTCTTTATCAATATATCATAGTTCTATTTTCTACAAAATTTCAAAGAAAATAATATAATATAAACCTTATGTGTACTATGCATTAGGAGGAGTTTTTTTAGAATGTGTAGTAGGAGATTCCAGATGGCTAGCTCATGCAGGAGCACGGGTTAATGACTAGTGAGTATAATTTTACTTGCACTTGATGATAGCAAAAGGAGTCTTTCACAACATTGGCATTAATAGAACATACAAAGATAATTTGGTCAATATGTTGTAGGTACATGGTTTGATTTTCAAAGAAAGAAAAATTATCTAATCAGTTAAGTTGAAAAAGAAACCTTGAATAAAGGAAAATTTAAAGTGCTATCAAATTAGAGTGAGAACAAGACGAGGTAGAATATTCAAGCTATAAATATTGCTTCATATACAATTGGAATTTGGTAATTGATATCGTTCAACTTTGAATTCCTACATGAAGTGGAATGTATGGCTAGCTCCATTGCACAACACTTAAACAAAAGTGTGAGTATATATATATAAGAAGAAGAAAAGAGAGAAGAAAAAAAAAGAGCGAATGTGCAAAGAGCAAATAGGCATACACCACTATATTGTAGTATGACAAAGAGACATTTTGAGATTTTGAATCCGAAGTGAATATGTTAATCCTAAAACACTTGGGACTGCCTCGCTAACTCATTCGGTCAAACCGAATACTTTTACATCATGTTGAGATTCATCTTTTGTGAACTGTTGATCATTAGGTGTGGAAGCCTTCTAATATTATTCGGATGGTTCGAGTATGTTACTATTCATGAACTTATTCCTCGGTACCATATATGATAAACACATGCTACAACTGCCTCATTTATTTTATCGACTCGACTTCATGAATATGAGGATCACATCCATTAAGCTAAACTTCCTCGGAACAAGCAAGAGTCTAAGCATGGGGAAGTTGATGAGTGCATAATTGCATCATGTTTTACATTATTATTTTGCACTGTAGTTGTAGGATCTTGGTATTTTACGGCGTTAGCGTGCATATTTTATGTCTATTTTCACCAGGATCGAGACAGATTATGGATACAATGGACATAATTCTTGGAGCAATTGTATTGGAGGGAAAAGGAGTCGAAAATAACATAAATCGCTTATTTGGGAAATATCAATAACAATAGAAGAAAACCCGAAGCGCTGGAGGCATCCAGAGAGTTTGAAGACCAACTATACGGCAGGAATAATTTTCCAGCCGTATAGTTCCCGCCGTATAGTTGGCGCCGCCACCGCCTCCTCAAATAGTGTCACCCCGTGCAACTAGATCAGGGACACAACATACAGAACAACCATAAATCATCCAAACCTCACCTCCGGAAGGCATCTGGAGGGGGAACTCGTCCACCGGGGATGCATCTTCGGCCTGTGCAAATCCGGGAGGCTAAGGCATTGATCTTCGTCATCAACCTCTGTATCGCCACCATCTCCATCCATCCCATCTACATCTTGTCTAGATCTTGTTGTAATTTCCGTACTCGTTCTGGATTTATACAAGTACTATTCATCTGTGATAGATTCCATTATTATTGCCATGGTGTTGATTGCCTCCATGTCTGAGTAGATCATTAGTTCTTGTGGAGATGGAGAAACCCTAGTATGATATTGAAATAAGATAAAGTTTATTATGATATTCATCATTGTGACCATGTGTTAGATTTTCTTCATCTTGATGTTGGGAGAAGTCGACCTCTCAATATTTTCCTCTTGTGGAGACTTGATGGAGGGAACTACTTGTTGGTAGATGGAGGTGTGTTAGCACTTACAGTGACTATAAAGCTGTTGGCACCCCTTACGTATCAACTTGGGAAATGAGGAAACTCACGGAACACTATCCATGCCATAGGATACGTCCTACGGGATTAAGTCCCTTAATAGCACAGTAATTCGATTGATGTCGATTGCTGACTGTTGTGGTTATGAGGATGATGTGAGTAGTGGCTGCTGCCTATTTGTCCAAATACGGTGTTCCTCCCACACATACACAGTTGAGAATGTTCATGATAATAATCTTTACCTTAGTTCCTTATAATGCTAGAGGTGTATCCGTTACTCCCTGAGAATGCCTTTTTCCCTATTGCAGTTCCAATCTCTTTTACATACACGATACTCTTACTTTCTGTGTTCAGTTGTTTTACTTTACTTATTGTTTCTCTTATACCAAAAACCCAAAACACCTTTTTACACAATACTCGCATTTTATCTTGTTACTTAGAACTTAATTTAGCATTTCTATTGTAGTATTTATTTCAAGAGTTATTAGACTTCAGACTTCTGCTCCCTGTGGGATCAATATCTTTATTTCGAAACTAGCTACAAACGATCTGTGTACTTGCAGTCATAAGTAATTACTGTATTGTACAAGCACACTGCTGGCTATACTATTGGAATTGCTCTAAGGACTAGTTAGTAGGCTATAAGTAAAATATTAGGGTGTGTACACCGTGTACATTGTGGTGGACTGGAGTCAACGAAACCAAGTTCTATATGAGTCTACTACAACCGTTTAGTAAGCTTAACATCACACATACCAATATTATATGAGCTAATCCACCTAATTAATTAGACCTTGCATGACACTAGACACATGTTATTACCCAATACTATGAAGGTAGTAACATGAACTAGTAACATGTGAAAGTTTTACTAGTCTAAGTTATTTAGCAAAATGAGCAGCCTAATTTGGAAGAGAAGGAAAACATCTAGCTAGAGCTCATTTTTGGGTGGAAGCATGAGGTAAACAGAAGGAAAGTTCAGCTGGACCACCACAAGCCCCATCTTTCTCTGCACTATTGTGCCTACACGATTGTACTACATCGTGCAGAAGCTTACATGGGAAGGAAGAGGTGACTGATGTGATGCTTCCCACCTGAACAAGTGCCATTAAAGGCATAGATATACCGATGCATGAGTGGAGCAGAGCAGCCAATGCTACATTGAAATAGAGAGGAAGGATGATTCTCCTTCATCTAGGAGCCTTTGCTCTCACGAAAGGCAGCGACGAGGCAAAATTTTGGGTGGAGGAGCCTTTTTTTTAAACAAGGCAAAAGATTTGGGGTAGAAGAAGCCCTTGCTCGCCTTGCTAGCAGTACGAGATCAACTAGGCACTAAAAGTTGAGTACTAATAATACAAACATGATTAGTACTTGAGTACTACTAGTAGTTGCTAAGATCCATAGTTCCATCGAGGAGCAATAGTGGATAATATAAATACAATAGCTTGTCAGGATCCCTCTTGCTTCCTGGAATGCCTCTTTGTCACATAAGGCTCGAATACAAGTCTGATGATATTCATATCAACTTCTAGTGAAGCATAATATCACTGAACATGTTGACACAAAATCCATGTGCGCGTTCCTTGAACTGAAAGATAGCTATTATGTGTTCTAAGAGCTCCGCATCCCTGACAACATTTCGCCATCTCGTACCAGTTGTTATCACTGATGCCCATCATCGTGCATGGCAATGATGACTTCATGATAACCTTTGTACAACTCATTGGTCACATGCAGATTTCTTTCCTCGCGCAGATGATTCTTCAAGACATTCTGATTATAATCGAGTGAGAAGCACAAAAACCAGAAGAAAACAACTATCAGAACTTTACGGCTTGTTGACTGGTGAAATAGTCAAAAAGATGCCTGCTTGATTCGTATGATAGACAAAATAAATGTAGGATTGCAGTGTCATGCCCACTAAAATCCTACGAGAATTCCATATGAACCAAAGTTTGTTTGACTCTATTGTAATAGGACAAATAGAGGATTCTGAAAAAGAGGTGTGAGTGGATGTTTGATTTCCTACAAAATCTATTGCAAAGGAATAATTAGGAAAAATTCCTACGGGAATCAATTCTACAAATGTAACAACCATCTTAGGAAAATTTCCTATAGATTTAATCCTACAAATTTCTTAGGAAAATCGTTTGAATCAGACGGCTACTAAAATTTCTTACCTTTTTGAAAAAAACTAAAATTTCTTACCATCCTTCCCCGTACTTTGCCGAGTAAAGAAGAGGTGAGCTCGCAGACATAGAAAGGTATGCTAGGTTCGATCTGGGAGACTTTATCTTCAAGGAAATCCCACCTTCTATATGATAAATGCACATTATTGCCATAAACGGTGTACCTTTCGAACCAATCTTTTCTCTCATAAGAAGGACCTACATGAAATAAAAATAAATCATAGAGAGTAGTATATTGTGCATAGTATAATTCGATTTCACAATCCAAGTAAGACTTTACCGCTTATAGCTGAATTTTTTTCCTCATCACTATTAGTTATATAACAGTTAGTGTAGCAGATCTCATCATCGCTGAAACTTTCCATGATGATCTACTTTGCTTGGAATTGGAACATATAAATAGAATTGCAAGATACTTATTATAGCACTAAAATGCATGGAATTATAACTAGTTCAAGTGACAAAATGCTATCCCTAGCAGCAAGCAACATGTTTCGCCAAGGATTCACTTCGAAAAAGTACATCAATCTCAATATATTTGTATTTATGAAGATTTAAACTATCAAGAATAAAATAGAGCGGAATGAATGAGATCCATACAAATCGGTTTAGAGATGGAAAATGGAATCAGTATAAAAAGAGGAACTGCGAATGTTTTCTACAAGGTATGGATGAAGATTATACCTTGTTGTTCTGGGTGACAGTCCGCGTAGCAGTGATAGGCAGATTGCTCTGCGCAGCGCTAAATGGTTGTGGGGATGGGAAGCGGCGGTGAGAGGAGTCGTCGGCGAGAGGATGAATGTGTTTTCTGGATGATGGTAGATGGATTGGGCAATGCAGAGGTGGACAGAGTAGAAAAATTTGATTTGGGACGGTAGGTATTGACTGACAATGCATCACAGACTTGTAGGCCCAACCTATGCTGGGTCCATGTGAATACAGCCGTGCTTCCTTGGTGCGGGGTGAGAAATGGAATATACTTGATTAAAGTAAAATATAGGAAGGCTGGCCAGGTCCTGATGAAGTACATCAAATGCGATGGTAGTAGTACGGCAGTTCTATTAAAATTTTACTTCCACTATCCCAAATTAGAAAGCATATAGTTTTTGGTCAAAGTTAACAAACTCAAAGTTTGACCGACTATATAGAGAAAATTTTCAACAACTACAATATCTAACGGACACTATATGAAGATATATGCGTCATAATGGTTCTAACAATACTGATTAGAGATTATAAATATCAATACATTTTTCTATATAGTTGGTCAAAATTTGAAAAGTTTACTTTGACCAAAAACTATATGCATCCTATTTTTGGATATAGGGAGTAAGTTGGAATACTTTAAGCATAGAAGATTGTAGAATGATGGAGAAGTGTGTTTTGAGGTTAGACATGAGTCTTACTGCTGAACAACATGAGTGTAGCAAAAAGATTCTCATGGCTGAGTCTAGTACAAGCTCTAGTCTAAGAACATAAATTATCACAAGGGCCCAGAGTCGGTCTCTAGATCCTTTCTATAATAGCATCTAATGCAAATAGAAAAGCAAGATTGACTGGTCCATTTGCTAAGTAGTGGGCCCTATGAAAAAATAGTTCTTCTACCCGGTAACCTTTTTCTGACACTTTCTAACAATATTTCTTAGACTCAAACTAAACAGTGTACACGGTCTAATCTTGGTCCAACACTTACCAATGTTGGGATTTTCCAGACTTGGTCCAATGGTGAATATTCAAATTTATCCGTACACTATATATCTAAGTTACACATGCCTTGCACATGTGAGAATCAGATAATAGGAGTATGGCATATCATTTTTATATAAATTATAATATGTGAAGCTCAAAAACTAATTATAATTTTGAGCCACATCCATAAGATACCAGGTGTATATTTTGTTCTTGTACTTTGTATCATGTAGAAATCAATCTATTAGCAACCTAATACTCGACATGCTCTGGAGAAATGGCGAAGAAGACTCTAGAATTATTGAGAAGTGTTTTTTGAGGTTTGTGCATAATGTTTATAGCGCTAAAGACTATCAATAAAATCTTCTATATGCTAGAGTGGATACAAGATCCAATGGTTTGCAATGTTGGGATTTTCTAGTGTTGATCCAAAGGTCAAAGTTCAAAGTTATTCGTACACTATATATAGTACTAGTAAGGTTTATAATAGGTAAAGCTAAAAAATAATAAATTTTTGACATCTATAAAATATGGGTGTCTATTTGGTTATTGTACTTTGTATCATGTAGAAGTCAATGTTTATTAGATATACCTGATACTTGGAATTTTTGTTAACATGGTATAGAGAAACGACAGATAAGATTCTAGAATGATGGAAAAGTGTGTTTTGAGGCTTATACTGAGCGCTCATTGTGCTAAAGACTATCAATAGTATCTTTTGTATGCTAGAATGGAAAAGAAGATCCAACTAATGACAATATTGGGATTCACGGGTCTTGATTCAATGGCAATATTTAAAGTTATACGTACACTATATGGAAAATAGTCGGGTTTGGCTCCTTATGGAGAGTGCAGCTGATCGAACCATACTCTTCATACTACTTCCTCTTCAATTGTTTCAAAATATGACCAAATCTATCGGCATGCAAATTCTTAGATATGGGATTATCAACATATATAAAGTATGATGTAGATATGGCCATGACCTTGGTCGTTCGGCTTAAAAATCCAAAAATATGCATACTCATGTTTATCTTGGTAATTAATCGTAACTGAATCATAGTCCACATTTTGTGTGAAAACCAAGGTTGTGGCATTCTGAGCCATTTTTCTTCATGCTTGTTTTATAGAAAAAAATTCCGTCACTTCAAAAATTGATTTTTTTTGTTCCTATAAGTTGGAAACTTCCAATAGTAGTGTTATCATTCACCATGCCAAGAAAGAAGCACCCATGTACCAAACATGGGAACACCATAATGCCAATTTCTTGCCTATCTTAGAACTTGAATTTTTCAGAACACTCGGCGGTTTTTCTATACTAAATTCCAAGCTAGCTTCAAAAGGATTTTAGAAAATTTTAAGAGCTATCTAATGCATTTATTTGTACTCCTCTATTTAAAATTTTACATGAACGGTGGGAGTACATTTTGCATTAAGGACCTAAAAAGGGGGAAATTATATTGAGGTCCATACATTTAGCACAAAGGACCGTAAAATTAAGCAAGGAAAATGGTCTGGTACGGATCCTTATCAAGAGAGCGGTTGATCGAGTCATACTCTTCATACTACTTCCTCTTTCCCAAATTACGACACATATTAGGTTTGGTCCAAGTCAATCTTTTATAATGTTCGACCAACTATACGTAAAAACATACTGACTTTTCTAATGACAATTGGATATAATATGAAAATATAGTTCATGACAATTCTAATAACAGTGAGTTGATGTCGTATACTTAGTCAAAGTTTATTAAATTTGACTTTGACCAAAAGTAATACGCGTTATAATTTTGGAAGGAGGGTGTACTACTTGCTTCATGAAAAAAAGCTCCTCACTTTCGAACCAGCTTGTTGCGGGTGTGCTTGATGCTTACTCTTCCTAGGGTGTGAAATGGAATGAATGGAGGTGGAGTACTGAGGAGTAGGAAGGCTGGCTAGATCATAATGGTGGGCATCCAATGCAATGTGACGTAGTATCAACCAATCCCTTGTCTAGCACTTAAGTTGTACTATTAGTACTGCAAATAGTGATCTTTGATTATCCTTCCCCGGGATGTTTGTGAAGGAAGTGAAAATTTCGAAACCGGGAAAATTTGAATTGCTACTCTACTATAGTAGTAATACTTTTTGCCGCCAAGGACCAAATGATTCCCACCAACGAAGCTGAAAAACACGCCAGACATAGACATGAAGCCGCCAACACAAGGCAGGTTAACACGTGTGCATAGTGCCATGTTGTGGACGAGGAAGACATCAGCCAGCCGGGGTGTGGATGGTTATGAGGGAGTGAAGGAGAGAGAAAACACAATTTGTTTTGGATGCATATATATTGAAAAGGTCCTAAGATTTACTCTACTCACTGTACCCTATACCTCATGTCAAGAACCCATCGCAGATTTTCTCTGACATCGCACCGCCTTCAAATCCTCCTCTTCACTACTCACGCGTTGCCTCCTCTGTGCTCACAGTCTCTTCTCGCTCCTAAATTTTTTTCAACAGGGGGAAACTCCTAGTGGCAACATTGTTTACCATGTCAAGATTCACCCATCTACTCCCAAATATGGGAACATCACCATAAACTATGATGTGGATTATGGCCATGACCTTGGACGTCCGGTCTTGCCTCAAAAGCAAGAATATTGAAAAGTTGCCAGAACTCATGTTTCTCATCTTTCATGGCAAGTAGTAAACGTAAAAGGATGCCATGCACAAATATTTTTTTGTTCTTTCATTATTATCTTTGATTGTTTTTGAAACATGACCAAATTTACCGACATGCAAACTCTTGGATTCGTACATACGAAATATGGGCGTATTATCACGTAAGCATAATCGTCAATTTTTGTTGAAACCCAAGGATGTCGTGGTATTGCCGACGAGTATGCCATAGAGGGATTCTCACAGAGCGTGTTTAGAGACGGGGGTAAGGCGGAGAGTTGGCGGGTACGAGGTAACATAGCTTACCCAGGTTCAAGTCCCACAATGGTGGCGAAACTCTACTCCTGCTATAAATCACTATAATGGAAATATGCCGAGTTACAAAGATCGGTTCGCTGTGTGAGGTGCTGTACGTTGCGTGTTATGCCCTAATGCTCCTAGATGTCCAGTTTATAAAGGCACCAAAACCTAGGGTTACATGTAATGGACCTTGTCGGACAAGGTAAAGAGTCCTACACTAATACTAACTAGTCTTCGTATATTGTAATCCAAGGCACCGAGTATGTTAGTGACTTCTGTGTAGCCTTCCTTTATCCGGCATAGGCCTCCCTTCAGTATCTCTCTAACTGGGCCGCCCAGCAGGCCATGGGCCATGCTACCAACTGTGTGCCACCCAGGTTAGCCGGATTAGAGGCATGCTATGGTGATACCCAGTAGGCATATCCCCAACAATAGCCTCTGGAGGACTTTGAGATCTTGTGTCATCTTGCCCTTTAATCTTGAATGGTCCATCTAGGTGATGTCGGCAATTCATTAAGAAATATCTCGAAGGTCTCCCAAAGAACCCTGCAATCCTCTCTGTCTTCTTGAGGTAGCCAGAGATTCTTTGAGTCTTCATTTCCAGAGGCGGATATCTTCCGTCTTCGATGGAATATTCAGATGTGACTACTCCACTGCAACGGTTAGAAGATGGCATAGGATATAGCCTACACTACCTAGGAACTTACAGAAGTCAGTGAATCAATCATTAGCTATTTTTACACGCGTAAAATCTGAAACATTAGTGGAAAAGACGGAGGACGTGGCGAAATTACCGTGCACGCTCATCTCCACGTCGGCAACACTTCGTCCGTTAGATCTTTCAGCATGAATCTTGACGATGGGTCTATATATATTAACTCTGGCTTAGGCTTTTACTTTTACCCACATTCTTTCCCTGCATCTTCGTCTTCCTCCAGCCACGCGACTGTTCGAGCTTTTTGACAGAAAACCCTAACAAGAGCTTCCTACCTTCTCCACCTTCCTCCACCTATGCAATGTCCTCCAGTAGCTCTGCTCCCTCAACAGTGGTGACTCCCGAGGCTTCAACGGACCCATCCCAATGAGTGACCGTCCCACCAGAGGGGGCGTCGTTCATGTATCCACCATGGTGGAAACTACTAGCGATGACCCAAAACAGGTGGCGTCAGATGCCGCGGGCAAAGAGGGACTCCCACAAGGGAGTATGGAGGGGCTCTGAACTTTCCACCGAAGATCTGCAAGAACTCATCATCGAGGGGTATCTCCCTGCAATGGAGGGTTTGGTCTGGCGGCCAGCACTGTCCAGCGAGGTGACCCCTTCTCCCCAAGCCAGAGAGAAAGTGTACCCCAAAGCTCAGCTGGTACCTGGCATAAGCCTGCCAGTCTTCGACTTGTTCTTGGACGTCCTTTGTTACATCCGGGTACTTCCCCATAACCTCTCTCCCAATAGCATCCTCATACTCAGCAACTTCATAGCTTTGTGCGAAGGATACCTAGGAATCAAGACTAGGTTAGATTTGTTTGTCTACTTTTTTACCGTCAAGGGAGAGTCCGAAGAGTCCAAGGAGGAACTACAGATCTGCGGAACCATTAGCATTAAGATCCGACATAGCCGACGCTTCCTCGACATCGTGGGCCACGAATCTTGCAAGAACTAGCAGCGCACATATTTCTATGGTCTAGACATTCCTCTGCCCAACCGTCTTGAGACGTATCCCAACTTCGTCGACGGGGCCGCCGCCGAAGCACCCGCCTAGAGGTCCCCAGCCTCCGCCCATCCGACGAAGAAGCCAACCGTGCTGTAAGGCAGATCCAATGGCTAATGGACGCAGGTCTGACAGGCTTGGACCTAGCCATGTGTTGGTTCACTAGGCGGATCCAACCTCTATAGCACCACACCGAGTTGATGTGCAACAACTCCAAGAGCCTGAATGATCCCATGCGTATATCGCAGGATAACTTCTCCACTGACTCCATCAAGCTTCGGCTAAAGACATAGTCAAGGTGAAAGATAGGAAGCGTGGCTTTAAGATCACCTATGACATGTTCGATTGCGGAAAGTTTCTAGAGGTAGATTTTGTTTCCTTTGTTGCTTGTTATATATACTCTAAGGTTTTTTCGTCTTGAAGTCGCCAATTTAACACTCCTTTGTCCTACAGCTAGTGACCTTGGCGGCCAATCAGATGGCCCCTAGGTCTATGATCCCAAGCTTAAGGATATCTAAGTGGTGTCCGTCGATGATGCCTCCAAGGATGCTCTGGATCCGGCAGCGCCAAAGCGGAAGAGATCCACCTCTGACACTGCCGCCGAGGGCAAGAAGAAGAAGAAATCAGAGAGTGGAGTCTCCAAGAAATCCACTTCTGCCTTAGAGGCGGATAAGAAGAAGTCTACCAGCATCCCCTTAGCTAGGTCATTTGTTGTAGTGTAAGTTCATTCATTCTCCCACTTTAATTTTCGTTGCACCTATTAAATTCATGTACTTATATTGAGTATGTTTTAGGAAGAAATCTGGTTTTGGCTTGAAGCGATCCTCCAAAGATGTTGGAGGGTCCAAAAGTATTAGAGATATGCTGACTAACGATATGGCTGCCAAGTCCTCTCCCGCCACTGCTCCCCCAACTCCTACCGCCGAGCCTGTTACAGTCCCCACTAGTCCTCCATCCCCCGTCATCCGTGAAACCTCCATCGTGGAGATTGACATCGATCTGACGATGGATGTCTCAGGCTCTGCCGGATGGATATTGTGCCTAGTGGCCAGGCAACACATGAGAATACCTCCTCTAAAATGATTGACGCTCCAGCTAAGGATGCCATCAAGAAAGGGAAACAGGTGATGGAGGGAGTGGAGGCGGAGGCGTCCAAAGCAATGGACGAGGCTGGAGCCTCTGAGCCATCGACTACCATCGTCACACATCAGGTGGCTAGGGTGTCATTCACGCCTCTGGCTTCGACAACTCCTTTGGCTTTGACTCCTCCGACTTTGTTCCTAGACGATCTCATCAAACAGGAAGATGCTATTTATAAAAATGCCCGGACCTTCCATGACTCATACGCTCATTTGGCCAACAATCTAAAGGTTATCAGCATTGTAAGTTTCTGAACTTTACTTCTTTTACTTTGTAATATATCCCACTATAACCCCCGAGATCTTAGGCAGAAAACCATTGTCTTTTGGCCTTAGTAATCCAAAGAACTAAGTGTAGACATTGTTCGTGTAGCCCCTGAGTTTCTAGTTTAGAATGAAAAATTCTGACTAGATACTCTAAGAGAGAACACCTTGTTGATTAAAATCTGATACTGTAGCACCCAAGCATTTAGTTGAAACTGAATTGTTCCGACTAGATGCTCTAGGGAAGCTAAGCATTTTGTCTACTTTGCAGAATGAAAAATCTCCAGAGAATTTCCGCCAATGAGAGGTTTGCTAATTTGTGGAGGGAACTAGACCGTGAACGGGGTAAAACAGCCTTCCTGAAGCAACCGATCAAAAATAGCCAGAGTCTGTTTTCTTTTAGTAGCTTGCTACTTTACTCATGGTTTCATTTCTGCCAACTTTTCATCATGCTTTCCATTTTCCGTCTTATAGAGGCCATTGCCAAAGCCAAGAGCATCGTCGAGCAATCCAAGCATATCCAGGAGCTCGATGATGAGAATAAAATTCTGAATAAAGACCTGGTTGAAGCTGTTAAGGGCCATGAGGACGAGATGAAGGCTATGCAAGAGTCTACTGACACTCAGATGTAGCGTCTGGAGGATGAATTTGACGGCTCAAAGGTCAAAACCAAGCTGCCAAAGAGCAGAATGATAGGAACCTTGAGGTGTACAAGAAAGTCCAACAAAAGCATGACACCTTGGCGTAGATCTGCAATCAAGGGGAGACTAGCATCTTTGGTAACTTTCTTCCGACATGGTTAATTTCTTTAAGATGGATACTTGTAATGTTGTACTCATGATCTTTGTCTCTAACAAAAACGCAGCCCCCATTGGCTTAGCCAACATGGGTGAAGGTGCTCCGGATCCAAAATAATGCATGATGCTTGCCGATAACTTCATCAACACTGCTATCGCCCAGGCCAAGGAGATAGCACAGCCTTTGGACATCACCATCAAGACAACGAATTCTACGGCCAAGTACTCGAAAATCCTGCAATGAGCCCCCGAGAAAATCAAAGACTGGAAAGCCTCTTGTATCCGGGCTGGTGCTTGGATGGACCTGTCCTTAGTCAAGGCGCATTACGACAATGCCGACTTGGACCTGGTAACCTCCTGCATGCCAAAGCTTGACGAGGAAGGAAATGCAATTGATAGCGATGCTATATGGAATTCTGTTGTCGGCTATGACACCAAGGTTGCCAAGATGACCAAGTTGGATGTCTTTGTGGCTGCCGAATTGATGGACTATGACTTGGCTTCTTCCAAATCCAGCCCTGGCCCCTCTGAGTTTGATGAACTTTCTAGGCGTGGCTATCCTGTTGCTGATGATGTAGCCACCAAGTCTCCTGCAGTAGAGCCATAAAAACATTGTTTGTATTAGATGTTTCTCTGCAATGTGTATGCGGAAAAAACTTGTGTGTACGTAGGGTAGAAAAACTTGTACTCAAGTTTCCTTCTACTTATATGTTTTCTAGCATGTATATATTTTTTAATCAAGTGTTGGCTTATCCATTATTCTGGTTCGTATGCTTGACCTTTCGTGAGACGGAAAACTCGTAGCACAGAACTCTGCTCTCAGGCGATGATATTTAATAGCACCGTCAAGAACCTAAGAGCAAAAATCGTGTAGACCAGAAAACTTAAGCTAACGCCCGTAGGCGGAATTGTCACAAGTGCAAATGCAAACTTGCGCATAAAGGGTTTATATGATCCAAAAATGAATAAATAAAGGAGGTAAAAGACTCAGAAATCATGAGTGAACCAAATTCTTTATTTCATTAATTATATAATAAACTTATTATATAATATAAAATATGCTAAGTGTAAAAGAGACGTAGTTGTGCTATGTTCCATGGCTGATCTGTCTCTAGGTAATCATCATTGGAGTCATGTTGCTTGTGCTTGCGATTTTTTGGCATATATTTCAACTCGCGGATATCGATGAGGTAATAGGAACCATTGAGCAATGCTTTGCTTATGATGAACGGTCCTTCCCAAGGCGGGGATAGTTTCTATGATTTCTCCTGCTTCAGTCTAAGCACCAGATCCCCCTCTTTAAACGATCGATGTCTAACGTGGTGACTATGGTAGCCATGTAGCTTCTCCTGGTAGATGGCGGATATCTGGCATGCCAGCACGTGCTCTTCCTTGAGTAGGTCCACAGATAGGCGTCTGGATTCTTCAATGTTATCTTCCTTATAGGCGGCGAATCTTGGTGCATCATGAGGATGTCAGATGGTAGGACGGCTTCTGCTCCATAAACCAAGAAGAAAGGGGTCAAGCGAATGGATCTGTTTGGTGTTGTTCTCAAACTCCACAATATAGATGGTAATTCCTCTACCCTGGCTCCAGCTACTCTGTGTAGTAGTGCCTCTAAGGGTGTCTTGATTCCGTGCAAAATTAGTCCATTGGCCCTTTCAACTTGTCCATTTGACTGTGGATGTGCCACAAATGCTAGGTCAAGGCGGATACCTTTTTCATGATAGTACTCCTCAACTTCTCTGAGAGACAAGTTTTTGCCGTTGTCGGTGATGATGATGTGTGGGAGACCAAATCTCACCACTAGATACGGGACAAATTTCAGGGTTGTTGCCCCATCGAGCTTTCTAATGGATTTGGCTTCAATCAATTTCGTGAACTTATCCACTGCAACTAGAAGGTGTGTAAATCCACAAGGTGTTGTTTGCAAAGGTCCAACCATGTCAAGTCCCCATACTATAAACGGCCAAGTTATTGGTATGGTTCACAATTCTTCAGCTGGAAAACTTGGTTGTCTTGCATAAAACTGACACCCAAGACATGTTTGTACCAACTTGTCAGCATCCGCCTTGGTAGTTAACCATTAGAATCCTTGTCGGAAAGCCTTGGCCACCAACGATCGGGGAGCGGCGTGATGCCCGCAATTTCCGAGATGTATTTCTCTAAGGATATCAATACCTTGCTTCTGGGAGACGCATCAAATAAAAACTCCTTTGGTACTTCTTTTGTATATCTAGCCATCAATGATGACATAGCCTTTTGCTCTACGTATTATTTGCCGGCTTTCGGCTTCGTCGTTAGGCAAAGTTCTATTTTGTAGATAGTCCATGGACGGTTTCATCCAAGCCGGAGAGGTCACTGCTACTGAATTAACAAATGAGTTCACTCTATCTGGGTTGTCGGGGTCCGCTCCCTTCACGGATGGGGTCCGTAAATTCTCCAGGAAAACGCCTGGCAGAATTAGTCAGCGAGTTGATCCAAGTATTGACAATAGATTTGTCACCTCATTCTCCTCCCTTTTGACGTACTTGACTTCGTAGCCATCGAAGCACTTGGCTATTTCGTCTACTTCATCCCTATATGCCACCATCATAGGGTTCCGCGTGTTCCAGGTGCCAGCCACCTGCTGGGCAACCAAGTCATAATCTCCACAACAAACTATGCGCTTGATGTCAATATCCTTGGCTACCCGAAGTCCATGAATGAGGGCCTCATACTCCACCATGTTGTTGGTAGCGTTGAAGTGGATCTGCAGGACGTACTGCAACTTCTCCTCTGTTGGTGATTGTAGTAATACACCAGCCCTCGAGCCATTGAGTAGCTTTGATCCGTCAAAGTGCATAACCCAATATTCTGGCTCTAGTACAGGAGTGTCTTCTGGCAGTTCTATCCAATCTGCAATAAAATCCACCAATGCCTCTGATTTGATAGTGTCGCATCTCTTGTAGGTGATTTCAAAGGCGGCAAGTTCAATGCCCCACTTTGCGACTCTTCCTGTAGCGTCTCTATTGTTAATGATGTTGGATAGTGGTGCTTTGCTCACTACTGTGATGGGGTGCTCCTAGAAATAATGTCGTAGCTTCCGTGAAGCAAGGAAAACTCCATAAGCTATCTTATGGTAGTGCAGGAAACACTGCTTGGATTCCGTCAAGACCTTGCTTACATAGTAAACTGGTCGCTGAACTTCGTATTCGTGTGTTGGTTCCTTGCGCTCCACCACGATGACGATGTTTATAACCTGGTTGGTTGCCACCATGTAAACTAACATAGGCTCCCTTGATACCGGTGCTACGAGTATTGGTGTGGAGGAGAGTATTCTCTTCAACTCTTGAAGCGCTATGTCTGCTTCGTCCATCCATATAAATTTGCATGCCTTCTTTAGTAACTTATAGAGTGGCATGGCCTTCTCTCCAAGTCGGCTAATGAACCAGTGTAACAACCCATGTTTGTAATATATTAATTATTACTTAAGAGCATAAGCATGCATGAATCTTTTGCATTCTTGTTGTGTTTTGGAGATAAGAGGGGATAAAAACCCTAATATCTAAAGTGTTTTCTTTCTCAATTCTATCCTTTTAAAAATGGTTTTGATTTGGTCAAATGGATCCACATGTGGACCCTAATATTTAAATGCTCAAAAGGTTTACAAAATGATTCTGAAACCTTGCCTCATTCAAATCTGTTCAAAATATTTCGAATTGAGTAAATATAAGGAAGGTTTGGAGAGAAGGTAAATAGAAAAGTTTTTCTAGAAAAAAATGTGAGCAGACAGGCAAAAAGGCCGCGGCCTAGCGAGCCAGCCTGTTCCTCTCCCTTTCCAGCGGCCCAGGAACAGCCTTAGCCGCCCTAAAACCGTGGCCTGTACCGCTTCAACGGCTAGTCGCGTCGTCGTCTTTGTCAACAACGGGGAAGCAGCTCCGTGGCTTTGCCATCGCCGTCGGCCACCATGCGCACGCCAAGATTCCCGGGCCTGTTCGTTTACGGTACCAAAATTCCCGGGTGAGTGCACCGCGGTACCTAAGTTGCCTGAAATTGCCGCGTTTCTAAATGTTGGGCCGCCAACTACCGAGAGGGGCCATTTTGAGGCAAACTCATCTCACCCTACCAAATCCAAACATTCCGTGAAACTGCCATGTGAAGTAGATGGTTGGGACCCCCATGTCAGTAATATTTTCGTGACGCGAGCGCCAATGCGGCGACCACGCATGAAAAACGAGGGACTAAAAGGAGCATGGTGTGTTGACCAAATTCACAAATACACTCCCTCCCTCCTTTCGCATGAACCCTAGCACCAACGGCGTCGAAATCCCCTCTCCAACCAGAATGATCTCTTCGGGCATTTGAATTCCGGCGCCAAGTTGCTGCGCCTACTCACTGGTACCGAGCTCTAATGTCGAATGCCATGCCAGCCATTGCGACGATCTAGCACGCCTCTACCGCCAACAAACTAAGCAGCGCGAAGGATGGCAGATCCTATTGCCGAGGAAGAAGTACTTCTGGCTAATTGTGGGTGAGCTACTCTTCTCTTTGCTATTCGCACTACCTATAACTGCTAGCTTTCTATTGGCATTACAGTGATAGATCGAACCTAGAATTGTTTGCTAGCACGACGCTAACAAACAATTCTTATCTTTTGTCCCCAATTTTCTGTCAAGTAGGATCTCTGCTAAACCCAAATACACGGTTATGCTCACCTTCTGCGGCTACCACACTAAATTAGCAAATGGAAGAGGAAGTGGAATCAAGCTTGATGTCTGAAGATGGAAGTAGCGCATGTGCAGTTATGCGCTATCCCTGGTATGGTTGCTGTTGTGCGTGAACTTCCTGAAATGGTACCGGAGCAGACTGCACGGTACAGCTTCATTCATGAATGAGGCTTCACGGTTCCTATAGCATGTGACAGTCAGCTAATTGGGTTGATGAAACAGTTTGCTGGGCTTCGCGTGGTTATGCTGATTTGTAACATACTAGATGTGGAAGCTCCTGCTACTGGGAGTCGCCTAGCTATTATTGGACAGGGTGGTCTAACTCGAAAACCTGCTATTGTTGAGCAAAATGTGGTTCCTCATCAGTGACATGGTTCTGTCAGGCAATTCCTTGTAGAATTCCCCGTATTGCCGTTGTGAAAAACTCTGCTCTGGAATCTGTTGGTACTGGTAATCCCCGTGGTGTTGTTTCTCCGGATACTACTGACCCAATCCATGCCGCTGTTGAGCAAACTAAGGCTTCTGGAGGCTCCCCCGCTGTTGTTGCCAAGACCATTTCCTTGTGTGCTACTCCTCCTTGACACCGTGCTCAAGTTGTGCGAATCCGTGCTCTGGAATCCGCTGGTACTAGTCGTCCCCATGTTCTTGTTGATCTGGCCGCTATTGACCCAATCCCTGCTGCTGTTGAGCAAACTAAGGCTTCCAGAGGATGCCCCATTGTTGTTGCAAAGACTGCTGCCTTGTGTCCTCCTCGAACCCGTGCTCAGGTTCAGCGAGCTGCTGCTCTCGAGCTAGCTCATGGTCTGGACTCTGCTAGCACTCGGAGCACAGATGTTGTGGGAACTACTCCTGATCGTCGATGTGGCATGGCAACAACTGATCATATTGTGGCTGCCGTCAGCCGGGGCCCTACCTATCCACCATGTATTGTAGTTCCTGCTGCTAAGTGCCCTCGCCTTTCTCCTGCTCCTGGTACTTCCACCGAGGTTGATCCAGCTAATGATTACGCTGGTGATGGCGATGGTGGCATTGTGGCTGGGTTTGATGGTGCCGCTCCACCTCTCGAACCTCTCGGAGGTTTCTATCCTGGAGAACCTGATGATGGCAAAGTAATCGTTCGTATCGGTGTCGCGGATTATACTGCAAAATTAGATGATGGCACATAAAAATTCTATGACGAGTTTGATGTAACACATGGCAGATATGATCCTGAAGTGGTAGAGTTATCTAACTTGATGGCATCGTTACGTGTGAAGGTGCTGTGGGGGTCCTCCCAGGAAGCACGTTTGTTATATTTTGGTTACAGGAGCGAAAAGGCTATCAAAGTGAAAGATACTAGGGATTTATTCGTACAGTTTACAAGGAAACATTATAGAGGTGAAGTGTACTTCCACTTCATATTGCAAATGGTTGGAGAGGAATTGGATCTCGAAAATAGAGATGATGGACTTTTAGAAGGCATGCGTGACCTGATCCATGGCATCACTGGGGCTGGTGCGACTGAGGGTAGCTTCGAACAGAGGAGAGTCTTATAGAGGAGCGTCATAAAGAGGAGCAGGAAGAGCATCCCCAGAAAGGCCACCCCGAAGAAGAACGTCACCAAGGAGACCATGCCAGAGAAGAGGATGCCCAAGAGTCACACGAAAAAGGCACGACGCCACAGAGTACACCTCTGAGATCCAGTCAAAATGCCACACCGAAAGGTATCAGCAAAAATGCTAAGAGGGCTAGCACGATGGTGGACACTCCCAGGAGTGGTAGCAAAGAGGCGAAGATGGCTAGCACGGAAACTACCACACCCAGTTTGGAGCGATAATAGCAGCAAAAGGGCTAATTCAAAGAAGAACACACCGGAGAGGTCAGGCAATAATGCCAGCACCCTGGAGCCAACACCCATGAGGGGAGTCAGGAAGGAGATCACACCCAAGAGCGGCAGCAAACAGCCTAGTTTGATGGGGAATGGAACGCAGATGTCAAGCCCTACTGATACCATCAGCAAAGATTACATCAGGAAGGAGGATTTACACAGGAAGAGCAAGAGGGTTCTGTACAGTCAAGATGAAATTGATTCTGACTGGTGTTTGTCTACTGAAGTTCCTGGGATGCGTGCAAACATAATACCACCCCATGTGGTTGCAGCAGAACCAACCGAGTGTCTTAGAGAAAACAGAGTTGCCTGTGAGGTGGATTGGGGCAATGTTCCGGTCCATCCGGGTGGAGACGATGGTGCGGCCCCACCCATGGGAGTCAATATGATGTGTGTAGTACGAGGCATTAGAGACGATGGCCAGCATTCTGAATCAGTTGAAGAAGAAGGCACTGTAGAGGATCAAGAATCTGGTGATGATGAAATAGACGAGGAACTTAACAATGAGGCTGGTATTCCAGTCGATGATTTGGGTGTTGAAGTAGAAGAAATGAAACATGACCACGAGTATCCTATAATTTTGGTCGGCACCGAGTTTAGGAGCATGCATGAGTTCAGGATGTCGTTCCGACATTTTTGTATCAAGGGGGAGTTCGATGTTTATCAACTAAAGAACACTGCCCAAAGGTATGAGGCCTTTTGCAAGTTAACATGGATGACTGGACGGGCCGAGGTACATTGTCCATGGAGGATCACAGCAAGTGCCTTACTTGCGTCGAAGGCAAGTAGGGTACTGGGGCAATGAATGCAGCAAACCATTAGAACTTTCTCTCTTTTCACTCTATAACTACAATTGTTGTGCGATATCTTTCTAGCAACTAGTCGACTCCGCTTATCTTTTAAATGAATATGTGTTGCAGGTGAACAAAATGGTGTTGGAGATATGCCCAAGAGGCAATAATAAAGTGGTTATTATCATATCTTCACACTTATGATAAATGTTTACATACCATGCTATAATTGTATTAACCGGAAACATTAATACTTGTGTGATTTGTAAACTAAAATAAGAGTCCCTAGTAAAGCCTCTTGTTAAACTAGCTTGTTGGTTAATATATGATCATTGTTTCCTGATCATGAACATAGAGATGTTATTAACAACAGGGTCATATCATTAGGAGAATGATGTGATGGACATACTCCTATAGATAAGCGTAGCATAAAGATCAAGTCATTTCAATAGTTCAATTGCTATATGCTTTCTGATACATAGTAACCTAATTCCTTCGACCATGAGATCATGCATATCACCTTTACTGGATGGATGCTTTGATGTCATCAAACACCACACCGTAACAGGGTGGCTATAAAGGTGGCATTGAGTGTTCGGAAAGTATTGGTTGAAACACATGGATCAAGAGTGGGATTTGTCCATCCGCATGACGGATAGATATACTCTGGGCCCTCTCGGTGAAATGTCATCCAATTAGCTTGCAAGCATGTGACTTGGTCACAAGGGATCACATATCACGGGAACGAGAAAAGAGTACTTATCAGTATCGAGGTTGAACTAGGTATGCAGAGATACCGACGATCATAACCTCGGATAAGTAACATATCGTGAGACAAAGGGAAATTGGTATCGTATGTAAGTGGTTCATTCGATCGCAAAGTAATCGTAGAAATATGTGGGAGCCATATGAATTTCCAGATTCCTCTATTGGTTATTGTTCGGAGAAGTGTCTCGATCATGTCCGCATAATTCACGAACCGTAGGGAGACACACTTAAGGATTCGACGTTGTTTGAGTAGTTATGGTATTATGAGAAAGAGACCGAATGTTGTTCGGAGTCTCGGATGGGATCCGGGATATCACGAGGTGATCCGGAATGGTCCGGAGAATAAGATTCATATAAGGAAAGTCCCGTTTCGGAGTTCAGGAATGATTCCGGTGTTTTCATCGGGAACATTCTAGAAGTTCCCGGAATGTCCGGCACTCCGGAGGGGAAGGGGTACATGAATGTGTCATTACATGTTGGAATGATTGCATCATGTACTAAGTGTTCTTGCTGTCCCAAATAAAGGATTAAATTGAATCCTAAATTGAAAAAGTCAAACGGCTAGTTTGAAAGTCAAACGGCAGTTTTTGGGAAGTGGGAGGAGAGGAGGAAACCGAATTGGGGGAGGAGTCCTCCTCCCCAAGCCGGCGGCCAGCCCTAGGCCGAGTTGGGGAGGGACTCCCTCCCTCCCCTAGCGCGCCAGCCCTCCCACCTATAAAGGGAGGGGCAGGGCTCCCCTCCCAACACAACACAAGAAACACAAGTTTCCTATCCTCTAAACTAAACCCTAGATCTAGACCCCGGTTTAGAGCTATTCGGTTTAGAGCCTTCTAATTGGTTTAGAGCCTTCTAATTGGTGTGTCTAATTACTAGACCACTAATAGCCTCTCTCATAAGCTCCACCATACTCGCACCGGCTTAAGGCGAAGCCCTGCGGGATCTCCCCTCTACTTCCGGTACCACGCCGTTGTGCTGCCGGAATCGCGAGGAGAGTGCTACAACCTCCGCTGCCTGCTGGAACAAGGGAGAGGAAGGTCTTCGTCGAGTACCGAACGTGTGACCGACTGCGGGAGCGCTGCGGGAAACGCGGCGCTGGAAGGATCGTCTACGCGATCTTGAGATCGGAAAGAGTACGACTACATCACCCACGAGAATCTGCTCTCGTTAAACACTTTGGAATCTTCGAGGGTGAGTTATTCCATCGACTCGTTGCTACAATCTAGTAGATAGATCTTGGCTTGTTTGTTTGTATGCGATAGAAAATTTTTGTTTTCCATGCTACGAACCCCTTCAGTGGTATCAGAGCCGTGTCTATATGTAGATCTGTTGCACGAGTAGAACACAATGGTCATTGTGGGCGTTGATGCTTTTATTGTCGATTGCTTTGCGTGTACTTTGCATCTTGCGGTATGTTGGGATGAAGCGGCCCGGGCTAACCTTACATGACATCGTTCATGAGACTTGCTCCACGCTTGACATGCAACTTGTATTGCATAAGTGGCTTTGCGGGTGCCTGTTTCTCCTAGCATAGTAAAGATCCAATTTACAACGGGTAATCAACAATGCTAGTATCAATGTTGTGGTTCTTGTTCGTAGGTTAGAACGACACTTATGGAAAGCCCCAAACCACGTAAAATATGCAAAGAAAGTAGAAGCGTCTAACTTTGTTTTGCAGGGGTGTGCAGTGATGTGATATGGCCATGATTGTGATTATATTTGATGTATGCAATGTTCCTTATTGTAAGTTGGCAACCGGCAGGAGCCATATGGTTGTCTTTAATTTCTGTTAAGACCTGCGTGTCTATTCAAAATAGTTGTAATAGTTGAAGCTGGTGGACGACAACCATGAAGAAGCGTCATTGACCTTGATGCTATGCCGATGATGATGGAGATCATGTTCGTGCTTGAAGATGGAGATCGGAAGCACAAAGAAGAAAGGCCATATCATATCACATATTATGAATTGCATGTGATGTTAATCCTTTATGCATCTTGTATTGCTTAGTAGACGACGGTAGCATTATAAGATGATCCCTCATGCACATAAATTTCAAGTTCTAAAGTGTTCACCCTTAGTATGCACCGTTGCCAAAGCTTGTTGCTTCGAAGCACCACGTGATGATCGGGTGTCTTTGATTCCGCGGGTGAATACAACGTAAGCAAGCCAGATTTGCTTATGCGGTAGCTAAGGTTTGATCTTGACGAGCCTAGCATGTACAGACATGGCCTCAGGAACACGGATCGCCGAAAGGTAAAGCATGAGTCATATAGTAGATATGATGAACATGTTGATTGTTCGCCATTGAAGCTACATCAACTCTCGTGATGATCGGTTTTGATGTGGTGGATTTGGTTCGTGTGATCACTAAAACAATGTGAGGGATATTGTTTTGAGTGGGAGTTCACCTAGATTAATTCAATTATTAATTTGAACTCAATTTATCATAAACTAAATCAAAGTGAATTTGCATAGTTGTTGTAGTCATTGGCATCCGTTTACCACCTTGCGATTAGTTATAATTGAGATGATAGAACTATAGAATTCTGGTTAGATACTTTACGAACTGGTATCGTATTGTTTTAAGTGTTAATCTAAAGTTTAAAAGTCCTATTGCAAACTTTCAGTAAGTTCTGGTTACTCCATGAAGTTTAATAATTAGTATTAAATCAAGAGTAACAATTCCAAGTGTTAGTATATAAGTATCATGTTTGTATCCATGATTCTTGATATTCAAAGGATTCCCTTAATATCAAGATTATCTAGGATCTGAAAGAGTTGTTTCAGAAACCATGATGTGTGGAAGATATTGTGATATCTGAAACGAAGTTTTGGTTGCAACATGATAGAGTATAATATGGCAAAAGTCATGTTCTCATATTTGATGAGAATTTGCAAAAGGGTTGGAGACACTTGTTGTCCTAATCCTCCAAAAGGTTTTGGATGGCAACATTATACTCATAATTCATCGTTATAAGCTAAAAGTAGCTTGATCATGGACGATTCCATGATAAGGGTGAATATTTGATGTAGGTAAAATGTTTACTACACCAAGAGATTACTAATGAAAGGAATTTGAAAGAACACCAAACATTTGATGATGGTGATCTACTTCAAAGTGCAAGTCCAAAGACATTGGTATTTAACTATACACGCTTTGGACTATATGTCATATGTATGACTCCACTATTGATGTTGATAGATTCTTTCAAACTGAAAAGGAAATACTGAAAGAGAATCTCATAAATATATGGCAGAAAAGAAAAGACTAGAATCGTTCAGTTTAAGTATATAGATGATATACATGTTATGGCTATATTCTTTGCTTATTAAACAATGTGGTTCTCAAGTATTTGATACTGAATTTGTTGGTGTGAATCGTCATACGAAACAACACAATTCATGAACTACAATGGCCTAAGTAACTAGCAAAAGAATATGTGATGATGTTCATCGAGAACAAAATAAAGAGTTATTGTGTTGCTTGTTAAACATCAAAGCTTGCCTTCAAGATTTGTTTTATCAGGTATTATGAGAACAAAAGGGTTGTTCAAATAATTGCCGTAATCCATAAAAGATGGATGATTCACAAATCTCGTTGGAGAAATCACATCCATAAAACTAGTGCTAAAATGTCAAAAGACAAATTGATTGAAAGATCACTTAGGAAGTGACATCGCTGTTTGAATTATATTGGAAAGAAAACATGAAGAAACTCCATGTTGATGGAATTTTGGAGTCTTCTGATTTTTGATCATATGACGCTTGTGAAACTTTCCTAGAGATAATTAAAACTTCGTTCATAGGCCAAAAGGGAACGAATGACTAGCTTATTGGAACTTGTACATATTGTTGTACGAAGTCCGTTATGTGTAGTCAAGAGCGATGGATTTCAACTTCATATGCTTTCTCCGAAAATTTGAGTGAATATATGAATATTTACTTAATAAGGATGAAGTATGAAACATTTGAAAAGTTCAAGGACTTTCAAGATGAAGTGCAAAATCATTGTAACAAGAATATAAACAGTTTATGATAAAGATCATAAAGGAAGATATTTGAGTTACAAGTTTAGCATAATACCTAAGATTTAAGGAATCGTTCCGTAGATTTGCATTTCCCGAAACACCATAAGAGTATGGAGCGTTCGAGATATGTAATTAAACCTTGTTTGACATGGTAAGATCAAAGGTATAATTCATAAAACTGCCATTGTATTTTAAAGATTAAAAGCTTTAGAGATTACCGTTTTTCCACTGAAAAGAGCTCCATCATAATCCGTTGAAATGACACCATATAAGGTTATGGTTTGGGATAAAACTCAAGTTGTCCTTTCTTAAACATTGGTATGCTATGCATAAGAAAGATGTTTGCAACCAAAGTCGGATGAACCTGTCTTTGTATGTTATTTCGAATAACTGTTAAGTACTCCTCCATAACACCGGAGACAAAAGTGTTTGTTACTTAAAACGTCAAGTTTCTTTGAGAAGAAATTTTTCGTGAAAAGTTAAGTGGGAGGACAATAGAAACTTTGATAAGGTTAAAAAGAACCTTAGCTATATGTGCAGAGTTGCGCAGCGCCGAAAAGTGTTTCGGAGGCAGCAACAATGCTCATGGTTCACGTACCTCAAAGGTTGTGGTCACGGAGATCCAAGTTTCTATTGAACCAAGTAGGTCGAGTAAACAATCAAATACCAAGATTTGAGGGTTGAATCATTATTTGAGAATAATGAACGGACTACATGCAAAGAAGCGATGATGGGCCCTGACTCCGTCAAATGGCTTGAAGCCATAAAATCCGTGATAGTTCCATACACGAGAAATCAAGTTTTGAACTTGAAGGACCCTCGAGAAAGGTGTAAGACCTTACAGTTGTGTTTGGATCTATAAAGAAATAGACATGGATGTTTCACATCTATAGTCGACATGTTGGGAGAGAGTTCACAACAATGTTCAAGGATTGACTATGACAAGATTTGATCTTTCATAGCGATATTTAGTCTATACGGATTAATATAGCAACCACTACATATAATTTTGTTATGTGGTAGTTGAATAAACAAAACAAGTTCTTCTAATAGAATTGTTACCTAGGACGTGTGCATGACATGGTCCAAAGGGTTTTGTTAATTCAAAGGATGCTGAATGCATATGCAAACTTCAATGGTTGAAGTAAGCATAGCGGAGTTGGAATCTTCACTATGATGAAACTGTTAAAAGAGTTTAATTTCATCGGAGACAATGAAGATGCTTGCATTTGCAAGAAATTAAGTGGGAGCGCTAAGACATGTTTCTAATACATTATGTGGAAGACATATTGTTGATTGGAAATAATGTATCTTTTATTAACACATATTAAGAATTTCATCCCGATGAAAGACTTAGGCAAAACCCAAATATTTGGCATCAATAGACGCTAATATGGTTGTGCCAGAAGTACATAGATAAGATATTGAATGAGTTCAATATAGAAACTACAAGAGAAGGTTCTTGTCGCACAGAAAGGATTGAATGAGTTCAATGTTGATGATATATTCAAGTGTATTGACATTTGGTAAAGTGAAACAAATAATCAAGTATAGATTGATACTTGATGTATGAAATCACAAAGAGTATTTATATCAATCATACTGTGATATGTACAAATCCAGATATGTCCTATGCTCTAAATGTTGTGAGCATATACCAGAATGATTTGTAAGATGATCATTGGACAATAGTAAGGATATTCTTATGATCTTTTGAAAGAACTAAGAGTATATTATTTGTAGAAGTGACAAATAGATGGTTAGTTCATTGTAAAAGTACTACATTGATACTAGTTTTGTCACAAAGTACAAATTAAGTTTATCTCAATCTAAACTAAGGGTGGCACAATATAATGGAAAGTGAGTTCCATAATGGATTTGGATGATTTCCAAAGTTAAGACATTGTGACAGATACTACGACAAAAGGCTAAGTATATGACTGCTATTATAGCAGCAAAAGAGGGAATTTGTGTCAAGAAGTTTGTTATCAAACTAGGTGTAGTTCACAGTGGGATAATACTATGAAGATATATTGTGCGACAATATTATCAACATGTTTTAACCCCAAAGAGCTAAAGGTCACACCGAAAGACCAAATTTATACAAAGCCATCTCATTAGAGAATGAGTGATGCGTAGAGACGCAAAGACATGCAATTACACACGGACCTGGAAGTGTCAGATCCGGAGATCAGTTGACCACTAGCAATCGTGTACATACAACACCGGAAAGCCATAGGTGTTATATACACAAAGGTTCGAAACTAGATTATTGACTCTAGTGCAAGTGGGAGACTGTTGGAGATATGCCCAAGAGGCAATAATAAAGTGGTTATTATCATATCTTCACACTTATGATAAATGTTTACATACCATGCTATAATTGTATTAACCGGAAACATTAATACTTGTGTGATTTGTAAACTAAAATAAGAGTCCCTAGTAAAGCCTCTTGTTAAACTAGCTTGTTGGTTAATATATGATCATTGTTTCCTGATCATGAACATAGAGATGTTATTAACAACAGGGTCATATCATTAGGAGAATGATGTGATGGACATACTCCTATAGATAAGCGTAGCATAAAGATCAAGTCATTTCAATAGTTCAATTGCTATATGCTTTCTGATACATAGTAACCTAATTCCTTCGACCATGAGATCATGCATATCACCTTTACTGGATGGATGCTTTGATGTCATCAAACACCACACCGTAACAGGGTGGCTATAAAGGTGGCATTGAGTGTTCGGAAAGTATTGGTTGAAACACATGGATCAAGAGTGGGATTTGTCCATCCGCATGACGGATAGATATACTCTGGGCCCTCTCGGTGAAATGTCATCCAATTAGCTTGCAAGCATGTGACTTGGTCACAAGGGATCACATATCACGGGAACGAGAAAAGAGTACTTATCAGTATCGAGGTTGAACTAGGTATGCAGAGATACCGACGATCATAACCTCGGATAAGTAACATATCGTGAGACAAAGGGAAATTGGTATCGTATGTAAGTGGTTCATTCGATCGCAAAGTAATCGTAGAAATATGTGGGAGCCATATGAATTTCCAGATTCCTCTATTGGTTATTGTTCGGAGAAGTGTCTCGATCATGTCCGCATAATTCACGAACCGTAGGGAGACACACTTAAGGATTCGACGTTGTTTGAGTAGTTATGGTATTATGAGAAAGAGACCGAATGTTGTTCGGAGTCTCGGATGGGATCCGGGATATCACGAGGTGATCCGGAATGGTCCGGAGAATAAGATTCATATAAGGAAAGTCCCGTTTCGGAGTTCAGGAATGATTCCGGTGTTTTCATCGGGAACATTCTAGAAGTTCCCGGAATGTCCGGCACTCCGGAGGGGAAGGGGTACATGAATGTGTCATTACATGTTGGAATGATTGCATCATGTACTAAGTGTTCTTGCTGTCCCAAATAAAGGATTAAATTGAATCCTAAATTGAAAAAGTCAAACGGCTAGTTTGAAAGTCAAACGGCAGTTTTTGGGAAGTGGGAGGAGAGGAGGAAACCGAATTGGGGGAGGAGTCCTCCTCCCCAAGCCGGCGGCCAGCCCTAGGCCGAGTTGGGGAGGGACTCCCTCCCTCCCCTAGCGCGCCAGCCCTCCCACCTATAAAGGGAGGGGCAGGGCTCCCCTCCCAACACAACACAAGAAACACAAGTTTCCTATCCTCTAAACTAAACCCTAGATCTAGACCCCGGTTTAGAGCTATTCGGTTTAGAGCCTTCTAATTGGTTTAGAGCCTTCTAATTGGTGTGTCTAATTACTAGACCACTAATAGCCTCTCTCATAAGCTCCACCATACTCGCACCGGCTTAAGGCGAAGCCCTGCGGGATCTCCCCTCTACTTCCGGTACCACGCCGTTGTGCTGCCGGAATCGCGAGGAGAGTGCTACAACCTCCGCTGCCTGCTGGAACAAGGGAGAGGAAGGTCTTCGTCGAGTACCGAACGTGTGACCGACTGCGGGAGCGCTGCGGGAAACGCGGCGCTGGAAGGATCGTCTACGCGATCTTGAGATCGGAAAGAGTACGACTACATCACCCACGAGAATCTGCTCTCGTTAAACACTTTGGAATCTTCGAGGGTGAGTTATTCCATCGACTCGTTGCTACAATCTAGTAGATAGATCTTGGCTTGTTTGTTTGTATGCGATAGAAAATTTTTGTTTTCCATGCTACGAACCCCTACAAATGGGCCCGCCACACATGCATCCGACAGGCAGCAAACTGAAATCCTAAATGGCTAATACAGAGTGGATGGCTATACAAGCTATGTCCATACTAAAGGGTAACCCTAAGGAGACCGCGAAGAATATTTAGACTAGCCTCGGTTCTAAATACAACATTGTCCTACTGTATTACACGGTTTGGAAAGGTAAAGAGAAAGCTCTAGGGGTCTTGCACGGGGATTGGACCAATAGCTTCAGGATGTTGTACAACTTCAAGGCGGAGGTACAAGCTAGGTGTCCGGGGAGTGTTGTGGATATTGACACTGAATCAGTACGTGGTAAAATATATTTCAAAAGATTTTTCATGGCGCTTAAACCTTGCATCCAGGGATTCATGGACGATTGTAGGCCATATCTGAGTGTAGAAAGCACTGTCCTAACTGGCAAATGGAAAGGCTACTTGCCATCTTTCACAACACTTGATGGTCACAACTGGATGTTCCCAGTGGCATTCCGGCTGTTTGAAACAGAAACGGAAGAAAACTAGGTCTAGTTTATGAGGCACCTCAGGAGATCAATAGGCCACATGGATCCATTGGCTATATCCACGGATGCATGCAAAGGGATGACGAATGCAGTGAAGGAGGTGTTCCGCGAGTTGAAGGTAGAGAATGCCATGCCCATATGATGCTCAACTTGTACTCACACTATGCATGCAGCATATTTCGTTACATGTTTCCTGCTGCTAGAGCTTACAAACCTAGTAGTAGCGAATATTTCATGAGCAAGATTTTTGCGGAAGCCCCTAAACTTCCAGAGTACTTAGCCATCCATCATTCGCAGCTATGGAAGAGGAGTCAATTCAACTCTGATATCAAAGTTGATTACATAAACAACAACCTTGTAGAATGCCTGAATAACTAGGTGAAGGACATAAAAGTGCGTCCTGTTCATATCTTGATGGACAGCATACATGGTATGATCATGAAGCTACCGCCAGTTGTACAGCAACTGCACAAGAGAAGTTGAGGACTTGCTCATCTTAAGGTTCTCACGTCAACCAGCAGCAGCTGTGAGGTGGTCGATATGTCCAAGAGTGGCAAAAGGGATGTTGTGAACATCCAGCTGCGAGAATGCACCTGCTTAGAGTGGTAGCATACCGAGAAACCTTGCGACCATGCCTTGGCCTTCTTGGTGAAGAAATAACTCTACCACATTTGGATCAGTGTTTATAAGACTACTACTCTATGGAAAATTTCAAAGCTGCGTACGTTGGATCCGTCGAGCCATGTACAGACCCATCTCAGTGGCCTCAAGTCCATCTGTCTTTCGAGCTTTTCCAGCTAGTTACAAAAAGGGGAAGAGGAAGACCTTAGGTGAATAGGTTTAAGAATTTTCTCGAGAAGAAGGGTTCGGCTTTCTGTGCTACTAAGAAGGGCAAAAACAAATGCATGACCTGCCGTCTTATAGGCCATAGAGCAGCGAGTTGTCCCCTTAATGCCCCCAAAAATTGTTTATAGTCTGTAGATATAAGGTAGTAATCCATGTACTATTTTTTTACAGGAAGCGCAAGGTAAGAAACAAGACAACCGACTTAGTGATTTTGCTGCGGGAAGAAAAACCAAAACGAGTAGAGTGATGATGCTGGACAAGATTCTGGTGCTGATTGGCCTGACTTCCCTTGACCCAGAGATGCAGGATACGTGAAGGTAAGAAAATTGGCACCCGGGAAGAGGAAGAAGGCAGGAGATCAAGAAGCCAGTGGATGTGAAGGCAAGAGGAAGAAAGTTGGCACCCAAGAAAAGTAAGAAAGTTAGCAGTGTAGAAGCCTAATGATGTATTGAACTTGAACCTATATATGTAGTTCGGTTAAACTCTGGAGCTGTGTGCGTGGAACTTGTCGGGCGAAATAATCTGCCTCCCGTACTCAGAGTAAAATGTATCGCGACTTTAGGATTGGATACGACCGATGCCACTAGTTTAGTCCAAAATTGTGATTGTGCTACTACTATCTGAACAATCGCGATAGCTGAGCGGTTAAGGGGTCTCCAAAATCGATGGGTGTTAGTGGCACAGACATGAATTATTTATAGGCGCTTAATAAATCCCTACTATTGGCATTGCACTTATGATAAGTTTTTGGGATGAAAAACAAGTTCTAAGCTGGCTGCTACACTCCACGAAGCAGTAACTTATTTTAGCTGCTGGACAACGACATGACAACATAAACTACAAATGCAACAGATAATGCCTAGATAATGAGGAAATTGTTTCTAGTATTTGGCCTAATCTTGAGTCCGTCTGTCTCACCCGTCCCTGCCCCTACCTCCCCTACACCTGGCGAATCTCCCGGATCTCTCGCTCCATCACACGAATCTCCTCTTTTTTGTCCCACACAGCATCACGCAGATCCTGAACAAGCTCTTTGTGAAAACCTGTCAGTGGATTTTCGATCCACACAAACTTGTCACAGCCAGTCCCCCTCCCTTCCTGCGAAGTAGATCGAAGGAAACAAAAAAAGGATTACATTACGCTTTTCGGATCCGATTTACCATTGTACCTATAGTAGGAACTTACCGCTCTGATGCTCCAGTTGCTGAATTTTCCTGCAGTATTTTTGTCGGTCCACGAAATCCATCTAGGCATCTTCTCACTGCACAAACACAACATATCGGGGTAATAATTGTAGGGTGCCCTCCGGTACCTGATAGGGGCACCCTCCTGACGGTGTTGAGCCGACCCTGATTCCGCCCGAGCCGAACTGCATGAGCTGCGAGCCATGAGCGAGGGGAGCGAGGGCAGAGGAAAGAGGAGCCTTTGGATGTTAGTGTAGTGGTGAAGCGTGATTTATCCGCACTTAATAACTCGGGAAGAATCCTACCGTCCACATTCGGCTGACAGGTGGGGGACCTAGCGTGCGGACTTGCCAACTAAACCTCGCGCCTTCGTGGTTCAAAGGCCCTCTCGCACGCATTGGACGAATTTTTTTGGCACCTTGCCTGCGTACATATCACTGGGAGGCCTTGCTCAGGAACCAGACATGCCTGGCCCACAATCTTACTCCCTCCTAGGAACTTGTCATGGCTCACGCCGGCAGATCCATTCGCTCCACCGCTTCCAGTAGGACTTGCCGTGGCGGATCCACCCCAAGATCCTACCGTCGCAGTATCAAATGGCCATGGTTTCTTGAGAGGAGCGACGACGCTATGTCTCCGAGATCGGCCCCTCCTACTTGTAGAAGGATTGATGCTGTGTAAAGCTCGAGCAGGAGCTGCCAGGCGCGACGGCGCTCGGTCCACGCCAACCCCGTCACCTTTGTCATTGTCAATTCTGATGTGGAGGACGACGAGGACGAAGCTATGCAGAATGCCATTGTTGCCTCCTTCGTGAAGGGCAAGCCACGGGCGGGAGTGGATGTCGCTGGGAATGGCACGGCGGTGTCACTAATCGAGGTGGACTTCGATGATAGTGTTGTGATGTGGGTTTAGATGTTGTTTAGGATGGTTGTAATTTCGGTTGTGTTTAGTGCGAGTACAATTATTGTAATCGGTTTGTCGAGCTATATTGAAAAATATGTGCAATAGTAGTGTGTGAGTGCTTCCACTTTAGAAATTGTGTCTATGCCATTTGCATGTTGCTTTATGAACGTAGATTACATGTAAACAATCCAACGAAAATCAGATTACAACCATCAAACAGGAGTGGCAGGATGGAAGAGAAGTGGGGACAGTGGCTTCAAGGGGAAGGAAGAGAAGTAAGGGGGGCGTGACACTGGCAGGTGGGCCCACGGAACACGTGACACTGACATGCGGGAGCGGGAGCACGCGGTATTGCCAGTCTTTCCAGAGGATGCAGACTTTGCAACATGACAACAGCAAGCTGATTGGACCAATAACTCGTCAAATTATTAAGGAGTACTAAAAAACTAGTTGAATGCCCGTGCGTTGCTACGGGCCGTTAAAGTTTTATTTACTGCGGTATATTTTAAGCCATGACATAGGATCAAATTATGTATGACTTTTCTTATCTAAATCGAGCTCATTTATTGTTCAACATGCTAGATCTGATGCTTATAGGAGAAAAACCCAACTCGGCATTCTTTAGAAATATGGTAACGAGAACCAAGTCAAGAAGGTACGGGTACCTCTTCTTACCACAAAGATTTTACATTTTCTAAAGGAACTGGGACTACGGTTTCTTTTTAATATTTAAGAATTTCTACATGTGTTATTCTAGGAAAACTGTCTGTGCCTTGCAACGGGACAAATTGATGTTACCATGATAGTGAAAATGGGGTATTTTACCTCCTCACGACATCCTATTCGATGCCTCACGGAGGGCAAATGTGTTGAATTATAATACCGGTGACGTCGTGCGGTAGAAGGCAGGCTACATAGGAGAAGGCGTAGGCAGGACAGTTGCGTGGAGTTGACACCCTAATCAAACCATGAGGTGGTCAGGTCAGCTGAATAAACAAATGATGGGATTGTTGCATATCCTGCGAGATTTTAGTAACTTGATTCAAAGGATTCAAAAGAGTTCTCGAGCTAAAGAGACAGATGGTGCATCTTGCACCTAGGTGATCTGTTGTTTGTGTCACTCAGTCCTAGTTCCATTATCATCTCCGCCACACTTGGTATCAACAATTATTACAAATTGTTACTGACAGAGAGTAGACAATAGAAACCTTGTGTGTAATAATCATCAATCAAGTTTGGTTCAGCATCACATATTGTCGCCATGAATAACGATCCAACATAGATCAAAGACGCATAAGCCAACAAAAAAGAGCCCAAGAGAAAAATTTCAGACGCAATGATATCAAACGCATGTATAGTTTAGGATTTCATGTCACCCATAATATAATATCATGTGTTCAGAACTTCAGATATGAGCTGAAAATGTTAGCTCCACTGAAAGACACGGAGCTAGCAAGATAAATAGAAGAAGGGACAAAGCATGTATTCAATTCAAATTGGGCATCTGGATTCCATCGATGTTGCCGAGGGAGTAGGACTGACGTCCTAGAACGTGTCCATGGTGTCGAAGGGGCCTCTAGGAAAGTTTCTCCCTTCACACCCCATCTGTTGTGGCATTGTGGAATTAGTTCAGCTCAAACAAGGCATTAATTCACGCAAGCAGCAGATTTCTGTTAGAAATAAGCCATGGCGTGGGTATCGACCAGCATGTACGTACGACCTAGACACACATGTACATGCTGGTCGATACACACGCCATGGCGGGTGTGCGTGTGTTCTGCTTCGGTCGGATGCCGGTGTGTAGCATCCCATATGTTTAACATATATAATGCTACATGGTCAGTAATATAATTGCTACTTTCTACATATAATTGTTGCATCATAATTATATCATGCTCATGTCATCATGCCACCTTGCATTTGAGCATCATATAAAACCCTTTTTCATTTGGTTCTTATCTCGTATGCATTATTAATTGTATTTGCCTCTTGATATATTGTATTTGGTTCTTGATAAATGCTTGATGCCCAAGTTGAGTTGGGGGCATATCCTTTATTCAACTCCACCCTTTCTCTATGTCACCACCTTATAATTCCACATCCCAACATATTTGTGGGTTTTTGCATCTTCTCTTTAGGGTCTTGTCTAGCCACATCTATAACGAGGGATCCCCTTCTATCCCACATGCCCCAATGGTGTTTGCTATTGTTTTCACAATACAAATGATGTGGTTCTACATGTGGGGATACTTCTACATATTCATATGGTTTACTTCTATATGAGTGGGCATATCTAAATATAAATGGGTCCATATAATTATCTAGTGGCATACACACACTAGCTTTTCCATTATATTTACTCATGTTTATTTCATCAATTCTTGGACATATGGGGTTAGTTTCAACCATGTGTAAATTCCTTGTTCATGCATGTTATGGTGGTACCATTATTCATGTCATATGAAATATAAGCTCCACATCTCCATCTTATTCTAGTTCTTCTATTTTGATGTTCTATTCAACCTCATCCAACCTTGTGCTTGGGCTTTATTCAGATGTGAGCACATGGGTCTAAATGGGGTCCTTTGTGTTTGTGTTTGTTTTTCACAAATATAAGGTGGCTTACCTAAGGTTCATGCATGGCCACATGATCTTATGGACACTTCCCCATCTATTTCATATGTGGGTTCTTTTATTCGTTTTTGGGGTTTCACTCATGCCCACACTTTAATTGGATGGTTCCATGATTAATCTTTCTTGCGTTTGTTGCATCAAATCAAATCATAGAACCTTGGGCTCACCTACATGCTCCCATGCATATGTCTAATTTGATTTCACAAATTAGAGCATGGGGTATGGTTTTAATGTTTTTGCATGGCCCATGCAACATATCCATTCCACCTAGTCTTCTTCTTCTAGTGCTTATGTGAGAGTTGTGGTTTTTGAACTTTTTGAGAGCTTGTGCTAAATCTTGTATAAACATTCTACTCTAAACTCCCCTTAATTCTACATACCCCACATCTACTCCTATTCTAACTCTCTTTCTTTTTCTAGCTAGCTAATCTCCCTCTCTCTCTCTTAAACCCTAAGCTAAACCTACCTCTTGGTTGGACTAAACCCAAACCATCTATCTCCACCGGCCCCAAACCAGCCAGCTGACCCCCCCCCATCTGGCCACATCAAGCAGGTCCAGCCCGACCCGTCCCCCTCTCTCTGCTGTCCTATTTCTCTTCTACCTGGCAGATCACGTGGGAGGCAGCCAAGGCAAGCCCGGCTCGCGTGCCCCTCTCCTCCGTTCCTTTAAGCAGCCAGCAGCAGGTAGCGTGTCCTCCCTGACCCATCCTTCCAACCTCTCCATCCTGCAGGTCGAGATCCATCGCCTCTCTTTCTTCCTTCCCAACCGAGCCATGTCGCTGTCCACCGGGCTGTCGTCGCCTCTCTGCATCCTCGTCGCTTCCCGCTCGGCCTAGCTCGGCCAGCCCCGCGCGCGAGGTGAGCCTCTTCCCTTAACCCCCTATACCTCATCTCCTCGCCACTCCCTGGCCGCGACCGCCACCCCGCCGTAGCTAGGTCACCACCCGCCGCTACGTGCTAGCCGCACTCTGCCGCTCACGTTCAACATCAGCAGCAGCGCACACGCAGGAGCGCTTGCAGCACCTCTGTTCCTAGTTGAATTGCGAGTTGCACAGTCACCCTCAGACAAAGCCCGGTTGACCGAAGCTGTTCTCTTTTGTCCCCTCTTCGCACCTGCGAAAGCCTCGCCCAAAACGAAGCACCACAACCATGGGAATCTCTATCACAAGTTTGTTGCACCTCATGTTTTGTCTGACGAAAATTCAGTCCCACATCGACCTGTGTTTAGCCTCTGTTCATCACAAGATCTCGGCCAACCTGGTCCACCTCTGACGAAACCCCTAAGACGAAAGTTGTAGACCTTAGTCTCCCCTACACTTTTGGTTTTTTTGGCGTCGCGAGATTCTTGATGGTTTGCTCGCAATCGTCTCCGAAACATCGGTCCAGCTAGCTGCAGATCTGGTTCAGTTTTGACAGTTCAGTTCACAGCCAGCCCCTTTTTCTAAAAAACACCCCTAGAAGAAACCGACCAGCACAGACCAATCCCCCACGCCCCGTCTTGCCCACGTGTCCAACGCCCGCTGGCCGCGCGCGCGCTGTGGCCTCGCCGCCCGGAGGCCCACCTGTCTTTCTCTGTGGCTAGGAAACCCCAAAGTGAGAAAAGTCTAGAGAACCCCCAACCTTACCCATCGCCAGCTCACTACGCTGAGTCATGTTGGGCCCCGCGCGTCAGAGCCTGTGGCTAGGTTCAGTTGTGTGCGAAAAGTTCTGTGACCTTTTTTCTATAATAAAAATAATTCCCGAATTTGTTTATATGATTTTAAAATCCAGAAATTAATATCTTTTGTTTTGTAATTCCAATTTTTACATATGATATATGTTTTTGAATCAGAAAAATATGAGGATTTGAAATATGCCATCCAAAATAATGTTTGAGCACTTTAATTTTCGAGATGATTAAAATTACAAGAAAATGCCCTTTTCTTAATTAATTAATAACTTTGATTTTATAACTCCAAATTTGACAAATAATATGTCTAAATCAATCAGCGCGACGAGCCCGTTCTATATATGCATTCCATGTTCTGAATTGCAGCATGCATCATATAAATAATAAGTATACAGCAAGTGTTATGAGAGCAAACCGGGCTAAAAACATAATAAAATGCTTTAATCTCATACCCCACACCTCACCCATGCCATGCTACATTATTGCCATGCAAATTGTGCATCATTCATCATGGCATGATTGTTTGCTTGTCGCATTTTAATTATATGCTTGTGCACTCTATTTATGTTGGCCCTTGTTTGTTTGGTTCTTCTTCGAATAGACGCTGAGCAGGGGATATATCAGGAATCCCAGGAGCACTACCCAGATCCGTCCCTCGCTTCAACTGAGCTGCCAGGCAAACACTACCACATGCTTGCATACATATAGTACCTATTGCCTATATCTTATTCTTGCATCGTTGAGTCGCGATTGCATTAAATTGAATCCCAAGTACTGCATAGCCTTTACTTTTAAACCCCACCAAAGCTTGTTCCCCCATCCCATGAGCCATTACTAGAGGAGTTGTTTGAGCCATGCGGGTCATAGAACAACATGTGTAGGATATGTGAGAGTATGATGGATAACGAGGTACCTAAACAACTTAACCTGAGTAGTAATGAGATAACTAATGAAAGTGGCATCGGTGAGCAGTATCTGCTATTTGGTTCTTCATGCTCACTTGTGTCCCGTAGGACACCGAGTACTTGATTCCTGTTCCTTGACTATTCGCACTATTCACATCCGGGAGGCCTTATGGACCCCCCCTGATCTAGAGCTTGATTCATTCTTATTTCTTGGGTCCACAAAGTAGTTTGGGGCTTTATTACTATCCTATACTTATGCCATGCTTTACTGCTTTATTTAAGATTGTGCGTGGAGCACCTGTACTGTTTTGGATCGTGACACGTTTTCGCTGTATCGACAAGCCCAGTCACACTTTCGGGTTCCCAGTCGTTTACCGCCGTCCACACAAACCCTGGGTCCGTTCTGGAGCCGGCCAACTTCGTTGCGGGTAGCTTAGTGGGGTGGCCCCCTAAAACATTTCTGAATCCTGTGATCGCTTTGTCGGCAATGCCTCGTTGGGTTTTGATTTGGTTTTTCCGAGGTTGATCGAGTGTGTGTTGCTATTTGTGCACCCCTGCAGGGTAAATCTTTCTGAAAGCCGTGTTCGCGGTTATGGACGACTTGGAGCACAGTTTCTCGATCATAGACAAGTATAACTAAAGTACCGCTTTTAATTTGACTAAGTACCTGACTAGTAAATAGTGCAACACTCATGGAATGGTTTATAAAACTGCCAACGGATGGGGGTTGTTCGTCCGCTTCCTCGCTGGTAAGCGAGGAGGAGGATGGATCTATTAATTACTGTTATAACTATTGCTATTAATTCACGGAGATCCGTCTATCATTGGTTAGGCGGATGGTTAGCGAGTATCTATAGAATTGTTAGTTATTATCTTTTGCTGCAATTGCGTCATCCCAGGTTGTGTCCTCTTTAGAGGCATAAAGACTTGCTGAGTAACCCTAGGGTCTCACACGATAAATTGTTTGATTCAGATGAACAGGTTTACTCGCAAGATGGATACTGGGTGGAGGAGACGGACGATGTTGACAATGATCACTCGGTGTAGAGATTTTGGAAACGGGGATCCGTGAGATCTGTGGGCGGGATGTGTTTATTTATGTGGCATCTTATGCCGATTTGCTTCTTATCCGTACTCGGATCTTGTCTTCCGCTTCCGCCTGATACTCTGATGTTTGATGTATGAGGAGCTATCTTAAATTATTATCTCTATCTAGGATATTTGGATCTTGCCGTATGGCATTGCAATATTTCTATTTATTTTTAGATGGAATGGCTCTGAGGACTGTTGTATGTAGCTTGTATACATACTCATTTGTGTATGTAGTTGATCCCTTCGTCTGCCGATTACGCCGCTCGTTCTTGTCCCGATGTTCTGAAAATGGTTAGGATGGCCGAAAGGTCTACCTGTGAGTGTTCCTTGGCCCCACCGTACTATTTTAACCATTTTCGTTCATCCAGGCATGTAACTAAGAGCGTAATTCACCGAGGTAGTTACACTGTGTGTGGCCGCATCCGAGTCGTCGAGACTTGCAGGGTAGCCGTTGTCGATCTATTGGAGCTAGCCGCGTCGTGCGCGTAGTGGCGCGCCGTGCGCGTGGACTGGCGAGTAGATCATGCAGCGCGTCATGGGTGTGCGTGGACAGGAGTGAAGCGCGGCGTACGTGCGTGCGTACTCCATGTATAAAGACTCCTCAGATGTCTACTTCTTAACAAGCCAGCTGAAATAGAAGGAAAAAGGGCGTCTGTGTGCCGACGTTTGCACGCTGAAATTTTCTGTCTTATTCTTCTATCTTAGTCCGTGCGTGAGTGGGAGTAGCTAGCAAGGGCTAGTGCTGTCATTTGGTATCATACCCATGGCGTTGGTTCCACATGGTGCTGGGGGAAGCTCGGTGGCGCTGACCTGTCCGGTGCTCACGCCGGCGAACTACACCGTCTGGGCCATCAAGGTGGAGACCATCCTCGACGCCCAGGGTGTGTGGGAGGCTATGTCTCCTGCGGACGGCGCGGAGGTGACTGAGACGAAGAACAAGACGGCGAGGGCACAGCTCCTCGGCGCGCTGTCGGAGGTCATCCTCATGCAGGTATCATAGAAGAAGACGGCGAAGGAGGTGTGAGACAGCCTCAAGACGAGGTTCGTCAGCGCCGATCGCGTCAAGGCGGCACAGCTGTCCACTCTCCAAGGGGAGTTCGACAAGTTATGCATGGCGGACGAGGAGCCGCTGGACGCCTTCGCCGGGAAGATCAGCGGCATGGCAGTGAGGTACGCCAGCGGTGCCCGAGATGGTGAAGACGCTCCTCGACACGGTGCCCGACCGGCTGTACTTCACGGTGGCCGGGATCGAGCAGTTCTGCGACCCGGAGAAGATGGCATTCGAGGAGGCGTTAGGCAGGCTCAAGGCGTTTGATGAGCGCTCCTGGCGGCGCACGAAGGCCAGCGTCGGCGAGCAAAGCGACGGCCAGCTTCTGCTGACGGCTAATCAGTGGGAGGCTCGGCGATGTCAGCGTGGTGGCGGCCATGACGAAGATGACAGTGGGAGCAGCGTGGCCTCGGGCGCAAGGGGGTGACATGGGAAGTGCCACAACTGTGGCATTCGTGATCACTTTGCCTGTGACTGCCGGCAGCCAAGGAAGGAGAAGGCTCTCCTTGTCGATGTCGACGACGAGCCGACCCTTCTGTAGGTCATGGCTTAGAGGGAGAATGTTAGAAATAAGCCATGGCGTGGGTATCGACCAGCATGTACGTGCGTGTCTAGGTCGTATGTAGCCATGGCAGGTTTGCATGTGTTCTGGTTCGGTCAGATGCCGGTGTGTGGCCGCGTCCAAGTCGTCGAGAGTTGCAGGGTAGCCGTTGTCGATCTGTTGGAGCTAGCCGCGTCGTTCGCGTAGTGGCGCGCTGTGCGCGCAGACTGGCGAGCGGATCATGCAACGCGTCATGGGTGTGTGGACAGGAGTGAAGCGTGGTGTACGTGCGTGTGTCTCCATGTATAAAGACTCCTCCGATGTGTACTACTTGACAAGCCATCTGAAATAGAAGGAAAAAGGGTGTATGTGCGTCGGCGTTTGCGCGCTGAAATTTTGTATCTTCTTCTTCTATCTCAATCCATGCGTGAGTAAGAGTAGCTAACAAGGGCTAGCGCCGTCAATTTCAATCTAATTAAAAGAAGACCATGGTCCATGAACAAATTCTGACGCGCATCACAAATTCCCACGGGGAGCACCATATCAAGACTACACCGCTCGTATCTGAAGTTGTGACCTCTCCTAGACGCATTTGTCCTGGCCGCTGTGGCGATGCCCTCACACATGTACCACTCACGTCGGCGCAATCTCTGCTTCTGGCCGCCTTCGTCCACCCTCATGTGTCGGCCTTTGGCCCATCGCTGCTCCTCGAGGAGTAGCCCTCCAGCTCCACGGCGCGGGCGCCTAAGGCGATGGAGGCGGCGCCCCCGACAAAAGCCCTCTGGCCCGACTGTTATCTCCCGGCGCACTCGACGAAGCGGTCACTAGTGGCGACGTGGAGACGGGGAATCGAGGAATAGCGCTTTGTGTTTAGGAGTCTCATTGGGTTGGTGATTTGGTTTTGGAGACTGACAAGGAGCATAGTTGTTTACGGCACGAGCTCATGGTCAATACTGATGCGATCTCTACGTTGTTTTTTAAAGTTTAGAGTACGACGTAGTAAAATCTGGCAAAGATGGAAACCACCGCAACCTAAATAATAGTATAGACTACAACTGGGTTACAATCGCACAACACGTATGCTCTACGTACCTGAGAAGCATCGCTTAAGTCTAACTGTAACGACAACATAAGTACTATATTTCCCTGACTGTCTTCTCGATACAAATGTAGAAATGCATCTGCCTATTCGGTCCTGCACCGACAAGGTACTGAGATGGCACACATAGGATCAATCTTAGGTCCGCATACTCCACCTCCCGCAGCGTCGGGCAACTCGACGCCTTGGCTAGCACAAGAATCCTATCGGACGAAGGCGGCTGGGCGTTTGGCCACATGCGCACAGTGTATAGAGGTCAGGCGCACGAGACCAATCTGACGCATACCGCACACACGAAGGTGGGCCCAGCTCTGGTCCCTGGAACACCAGCAGTGATGGTCATGACAAAAATAGTCGTCTCCCCTGGAAACTTAGTCGGCCGCATGCCGAGTCAGTGAACGGCACCTGCTCTTGGAGAAGTTGGGCTTGCCCGTACGATATCCTAATCAATTCGATCAAGTACTCCTCTGCAAGGTGGATGACGAGCTCTGCCGGTGGGCTGGTGTAGTTGTACCCCTGCTCCGTGCAGGAGCACGCGCCGTGCGGGCACGCGAGCTCGTGGAGTGGGAGCTCGTGGTAGGAGTAATGGCGAAAGCATCCTGGGTGGGAGCACACGAGCGAGAACATCGCTGCGAAGTTGCGCACGAGGATCTCTAGAATCTTAGGCGGCAGCATCTGCCACATCTAAAGTTCATCGAGAAATCAGAAAAAAGATTAGTAGTTAGATCGGCGAATAGCATGAATATGTAGGATAAATTCAATAGCTTGTAAAATGATTTCTTAGCATGAAGGTAGCGACCGAGAATCAGTGGATGTTGTCCGGGCACGGTGCACGAAAGTCGGTGGCGTCGTCCGGGCGCACAGTGACATGTGGTGAATGAAGGGAGAGGGGGCTGTGGAGTAGACGTGCTCACTCACGAGCTCGATGATATTACTAGTAGGATATAGTAGAGTGGAAAAAATAGTAATATAAGTGAAAATGTAAGCGCGGCCAATCATCTCACGGAACAACCTACCCGTGGATCGCTCTTACGAAGAACCATCTTATTCGTCCACGCGCCCCAATCGAATGGTCTGCAACAATCGGATCGGACAACTAGTTCTTCAAGGGGGCTTCTAGAAGACTCGATCTTATGTGGTTTGTGAAAAGAACAAATATTCAATGACTATAGCTGCTGTTAATAAAAAGAACAGACATGCAATGACTCTAGTTATGGTTTATTAAAAGAACACATATGCAGTGCCTTTGGTGGATCCATATGTGGTTTGTGGAAAGAACACACATGCAATGACAATGCTGGATCCATATGTGGTTTGTGGAAAGAACACACATGCAATGAATCTGGTGGACCCATATGTGGTTTGTGAAAAGAATAAACATGCAATGACTCTGGTTGATCCATATATGGTTAATGAAAAGAACATACATGTAATGACATTGGTTGATCCATATGTGGTTTGTCATTACAAGAACACACATGCAATGACACTGGTGGATCCATATGTGGTTTGTCATTACAAGAACACACATGCAATGACGCGGGTGGATCCATATGTGGTTTGTGGAAAGAAAACACATACAATGACTCTGATTTATCCACATGTGGTTAATGAAAAGAACACACATGCAATGACATTGGTTGATCCATATGTGGTTTGTCAATACAAGAACACCCATGCAATGACTCTGGTGGATCCATATATGGCTTGTGGAAAGAACACATATGCAATGAGTCTTGTTGATCCATATGTGGTGTAACTACCTCGGTGAATTACGCTCCTAGTTACAAGCCTGGATGAGCGGAAATGGTTAAAATAGTACGGTGGGGCCCAAATGCCACTCACAGGTAGACCTTTCGGCCGTCCTAACCATTTCCAAACATCGGGACAAGAACGGACGGCGTAATCGGCAGGCGAAGGGATCAACTACATACACAAATGAGTATGTATGCAAGCCACCATACAATGGTTCTCAGAGTCATTCCATCTAAAAGAAAGGAAATATAGCAACGCCATACGGCAAGATCCAAATATCCTAGATAGATATAATAGTTTAGGATATCTCCTCATACATCAAACATCAGAGTATCAAGCGGAAGCGGAAAACAAGATCCGAGTACGGATAAGAAGCAAATCGGCATAAGATGCCCCATAAATAAACACATCCCGCCCACAGATCTCACGGATCCCCGTTCCCGGAATCTCTACACCAAATGATCGTTGCCCGCATCATCCGTCTCTTCCACCCAGTATCCATCTTGTGAGTGTACCTGTTCATCTGAACCAAATAATTTATCGTGTGAGACCCTAGGGGTACTCAGCAAGTCTTTATGCCTCTAAAGGGGACACAACCTGGGGTGACGCAATTGCAGCAAAAGATAAAACCTAACAATTCTATAGATACTCGCTAACCATCCGCCTAACCAGAGATATACGGATGTCCGTGAATTAATAACAACAGTTATAATGGTAATATTAACAGATCCATCCTCCTCCTCGCTTACCGACGAGGAAGCGGACGAACAACCCCCCATCCGTTGGCAGTTTTATTATCCATTCCATGAGTGTTGCACTATTTACTAGTCAGGTACTTAGTCAAATTAAAAGCGGTACTTTGGTTATGCTTGTCTATGATCGAGAAACTGTGCTCCAAGTCGTCCATAACCGTGGACAAGGCTTTCAGAAAGTTTTACCCTGCAGGGGTGCACAAATAGCAACACACACTCGATCAACCTCGGAAAAACCAAATCAAAACCAACGAGGCAGTCACGACAAAGCGATCACAGGATTCAGAAATATTTCAGGGGGCCACCCCATTAAGCTACCCGCAACGAAGCTGGCCGGCTACGAGACGGACTCAAGGTTTGTGTGGCCGGTTGTAAACGACTGGGAACCCGAAAGTGTGACTGGGCTTGTCGATACAGCGAAAACGGGTCACGGCCCTAAACAGTACAGGTGCAGTACCTCGCACAATTTAATTAAAGCAGTAAAGCATGGCATAAGTACAGGATAGTAAATAAAACCTCAAACTAGTTTGTGGCTCCAAGAAATAAGAATGAATCAAGCTCTGGCTCAGGGGGGTTCATAAGCCTCCCGGATGTGGATAGCGCGAATATTCAAGGAACAGGAATCAAGTACTCGGGGTCCTACGGGACACAAGTGAGCCTGAAAAACCAAATAGCAAATATGGCTCACCGATGCCACTTTCATTAGTTATCCCATTACTACTCAGGTTAAGTTGTTTAGGTACCTCGTTATCCATCAGACACTCACATACCCTACACATGTTGTTCTACGACTCACATGGCTCAAACAACTCCTGTAGTAATGGCTCATGGGATGGAGGAACAAGCTTCGGTGGGGTTTAAAAGTAAAGGCTATGCAATACTTGGGATTCAATTTAATGCAATCGCGACTCAATGATGCAAGAATAAGATAGAGGCAATAGGTACTATATGTATGCAAGCATGTGGTAGTGCTTGCCTGGCAGCTCAGTTGAAGCGAGAGAAGGATCTGGGTAGTGCTCCTGGGTATCTTGGTATATCCCCTGCTCAGCGTCTATTCGAAGAAGAACCAAACAAACAAGGGCCAACATAAATAAAGTGCGCAAGCATAGGAATACATGCGACAAGCAAACAATCATGCCATGATGAATGATGCACAATTTGCATGGCAATAAAGTAGCATGGCATGGGTGAGGTGTGGAATACAATAATAAAGCATTTTATTGAGTTTTTACCACATTTTAACCTCATATTAGTTGCTGTACACATTATATTTATATGATGCATGCTGCAATTCAGAACAAGGAATGCATAAACAGAAAGGTCTCGTCGAGCTAATCATTTTAGACATATTATTTGTTAAATTTGGAGTTATAAAACAAAAGTTATTAATTTATTAAGGAAAAAGGGCATTTTATTGTAATTTTAAACAACTTGGAAATTAAAGTGTTCAAAATATATTTTGAAGGGCATATTTGAATTCCTCACATTTTTCTGATTTGAAAATATATATTATTTGTATTATTTGGAATTATAATTTAAAAGTTATTTGAAAACAGATTTAAATTTGAATTTGAATTAAATTTAAAAAGGTTTGAACTAAAACAGAATTAAACAGAAACTTTTCCTACTCAAGTTAAGTTAGCCACAGACAATGACAGGTGGGTCCAGCGCTGACTCAGCAGCACAGCGCGCGGAGAAGCTTTTCTCACCGCGGGCTAGGCCAGCCACCGAGACTGACTGGCGGGACCGGGGCTCGACGGGGCCACTGCGCACGCTCACCAGCAGGGGCTGAACACGTGGCAGAGCTAGGGGCTGCGGAGCGATGGCGGGAAAAGGCGGTTTCCTTTTTTGTAAAAACGACAGGGGTCGAGGGGCGGACAAGTGGGACCAGGAAGGACTGCGGGTTTAGAGCCAAAAAGACTAAGGGGTTAAGTGGAAAACGTGCGCAGGTACTGTTTTTCTTCCTACGCGTTTGTCTGCTGAAACTGCAGATGCGACACCGGCGTGGCGGGGGTTCGATCTCGCGCCGCAGAGCGGGCGCGCAGGCGGCGGTGATCTTCGGCTCCAGCCCTTCTCCTCCTCGACGGCGAGTACAGGGTGAAGCAGAGGAGCGTCCTCGATCTCCCAGGCCGCTTCACGGACGCTCTGCACGACTGGTACGACGGGATGTGGCGGAGGCCGACGGTGGCCGGCTATGGGGTAGCTGGTGGCGAAGGAGAAGAAGGGAGAATAGGGGCCGGCTTGGGCGGATCTGGAGAGGCCAGAGGAGGCGTGTGGGAGGGGAAAGGCGAGGGAGAGGCGTGGGTGCCGTGTGGGAGCAGGTTGGAGATAAAGGTGGCTTCGGCCCCTTTTTCCCTCCTCTCCTTCACGTGCTCGGGTCGGGGCAGGAGCAGGGCAGGCGCATGGGGCTGCAGGTGGGGTCAGGGCGAGGCCAGGCAGGCAGGGGAGGCTCGGGCTGGTGGGGCAACCTGGCAGGGAGAGAGGGGGTGAAGCCAAGAGAGAGGGAGAGGGAAGGGGTAGCTCGGGCTAGGGTAGTTTGGGGCTCAGGTTAGGTTTGAGGGGTGGATTAGAACTAGGGTTAGCTAGAGAGGGGCTTGGGTTAGGTTAAAGAGGAAGCTAGGGTTTAGGGGAGAGGATGAAGAGAGAGGGTGAGATGAGAGAGAGAGGAGGTAGGGTGGTGATAGAGGATTGGGTGATGTGTTTTCTTTTGGCAAGCTCAAGCAAGAACAAAACTAGATCAAACAAGAGCTAGACCAAAGAGAGGAAGAGATAAAAGGTGGTGATGGGGTGTAAGCAAGATCAAATGAGACCAAGCCAAAAGGAGGAAGAGAGAGATGAGAGATAATCCACTCAAGATTCAAATAAAAACCCAAAAGACTAGAATGTGGTGGTTCTTGCATGGCCCATGCAAAAATGATAATTGCCATGATTAAAATCTTGTGAAAACAATAATATTAACATGGCATTATTCTTATGCATTCCCCAAAATTGGAATCAAGCCAAGCAAAAGAAGTTAAAGGAAAGTTCCAGATGGAGTAGATGGAGATGACCATATTTGAATAGAAATGGGACTTGCTAGTGTGTATGTGCCACTAGGTATTTAGTAAGCCCAAAAATATCCCAACATGATAATAATCCCAAAACAACCCATATGGAAGCTAGGAAAAGGTTCCACTCACAAGGCATGCAAAGGTGGCCATGTGGCTCTCATATATCAATAATGTGAAAACAACATGATGCTAAGATGAGAGCATGTGGAAAAATAGAATTGGATCCATCCCAACCCATATGAGCTAGAGGTAAAACCCAAATAAAGTGCAAAGCCCATATTTAATTGGATGGTGGAATTATAAGGTGGTGACAGAGAAAGGTGATGGAGTTGAATAAAAGATATGCCCCCAACTCAACTTGGGCATTTAACAATATATCAACAACCAAATACAATATCAAGAGGCAAATTCAATTAACAATGCATATGAGAGAAGAACCAAATCAAAAGGGTTTTATATGATGCTCAAATGCAAGGTGGCATGACGACATGAGCATGATATAATTATGATGCAACAATTATATATAGGAAGGTAGCATTATATAGACTAGGCTAGTAGCATTACAATTCTTAGACAATTGGGATGCTACAACTCTCCCCCACTAAACAAGAATCTCGCCCCGAGATTCCTAGGAAAAAGAAAACAACACAAGGAGAGGCGGGTGTTCGGAACGAAGGTGATCCTTGCGTTCCCAAGATGATGAAGAACGGAATGGTGCGACCACTACACCTTGCAAAACTTGCTAGACTTGTTGCGAGTCTTGCGTTTTGCTTGAGAAACAACGATTAGAAGAGTTGTAGGATTGTCGTGAGACAAGAAGGATAGGATGGACATAGCTCCGGTTTTCTCAAGAAACATGATAAAAGAATAGAACCACTTGTGAAAGAAAGGACAAGATGATGTATCATGGATATAGAAAGGCACACCGTTAAGATTAAAGATTTACCGCTACTAGAGAGGATGAAAACTTTGTCTCGCTGGAAGACTAGGTTGGAGAGGTTTTAAACCACTATGACAATAGCATCGTATCTTCTCTCGGATTTGAGAAATGAAGTACGGAAACAATATTGCCTTCAAACAATAGAGTCCCTTGATATCAACAGAAAGATTTAGTTATATATCTTCGGATTAGATTCTTCTTGCGCCAGTAAGAACCAAAGGATCACGCAATTGAGGTGCGCGGATATAACTTCCAGAAACGGATGTGGAGCCAGAACATGGTGGAATCCTGAGAAGCAAAGAATATGGAGGATCTGGAGTTTATGGTAGAGATACTTATTGCTTTCTTTAGCCTCGAGGCTAACGCAATAGATTTGTAGCTGATGGCATCAACCATAATTGGCTTTACCACAGAAAAAGAATTGATGAAGCAAAGAGAGATAGTTTCCTTTCATCTTGTTTGGGGATGTCGAGCATCGGTAGAATGATGAGGACAGAAAAGGAGTTTGCGTTTGTTTCCACTAGATACTTGAAGATTTTGCTCCATCTAGAATAGACTGACCACCAACAAGAGATTATTGATTACTTTCTTCGAGAGAGCACTCCGGAAAAACAAAGACGGAAGTAAAAGTATCGAGGGATAAAGGCCACTTCTAACTTCCGTGGAATGATTGAAATCACATTAATTCACCAATTCAATGTACAAGAGCGAATGATAAGAGTAGTGGTATGGTAGCTACTCCATCCCGCACTCAAAGCATTACTCCGCACATGAATAAGAAAACCATGCAACCCAACTACCGAAATAGACTGAAGGTATTGACAAGAAGAGCTCATGGAACTCCGTAAGAAAACAAAGATAGATGCAAACGATTCGCCGGATTCATAGATAGATAAAGATGATGATGTTGTCGTCATGTCTGAAGTACCAAGCCACTGGAAAGATATGAAGGAAGATTACGGAGAACAACTGCAAGATTCAACAGCTACAGAAAAGATAGCACCAACTTGAACAGAAGAAATACAAGATCTAGAAGGTCTCCATGGCCTCCGGTGGGTTGAGCATAGACGATAGCGCGAGAGGGTTTCAAAAGATCACTTGACGAGACGGAGGTGAAAGAACTCCATGTTCTTCTTGAAATGATTGAGAGAGATTTAGCAGTCTTGAGGAAAAGCTACGGCGGAACGACGATGATAACTCGCCAACAAGGAAAAACTCCGGGTTTGATTGAAGATGGAGTATGGAATTAACAATGAACTTGCTGATTCCAGAATTGAAGCAATCTGTTTAGCAGAAGGACGTGGCCGAGATAGGTGACTTCAAAAAGTCAGAATTCTCACTTTGAGACTTTGCACACAGGCAGTGTTCTCGAAGCTTGAGAGAAAGAGACATAGATGATCTTCCATGTTCTTCCATTGATATGGAATAGGCAAGCATATTATCAACATATACCACCATGGATTAACAAGATATTCCCAGAATATCAAGTTCAAGAGACGGGAGAAACAAACAAATGCTCGAAACACTTTCTGAGCTCAACGCTCTTAGAAAGATCAATATTAAGAGCACGGGTTCGTGTTGAAGAAGATGCACTGGAAGAATAGATTATCTGGTCCTTCGGAAGAGAACAGAAAATGCCACCTGGTTCACATTGTTGATCGGATCACCGGTTACAAAGATAAAGAGATCTTGGATAAAGAAACGACGATAGCTCATACCTCAAGCAAAGCTACCAGAGACGAAAAGATGCAATTCCCTCGTCTTAAAGAGAATTTTGCAGATATGGAGTTCAAAAAGATGTGCAGCATGATAAACAGATGATAGACCACCGTAGTGCCTTGGAAACTCCGGATTGCCAAAGATGCTGAATATGCATAGATATGATCACGGTGTACTCAAAATCACAGGAGATAACCGTCACCATTTGGAGGATAGTGTTGATAGCATTTTCCATATTCCACTCATGATAAGTGTCATATAGCTATGCCGAGAACCAAATTACAATCACCAGCATCGGATCGACACATGCTATGTAATTAGCCCAAGAGAATTGGAGACGGAGTGAAACTCTAGGATTAAGCGCCGGTGACAAAAGAATGAGTTAGAAAATGGACATGCTGATAAAAGGGAGATAGATAATGTTTCACACACGACTGGAAAGGAGTGTGGAAACACAGATGTATCAAAGAAAAATTTTCCGCATTTTTCGGCATTAAAATACCAATAGATGCGCAAAATCACTTATCAGGTAGCGATTAGCAAAAGATGCTTACACAGAATGTGGAGTTGCTAGAAGGAAGGACACCCTTAAGAAGATGGCACCGGTTAACAAGGAGTCAGATAGATCGCGCCGGTTTTCAAAAGCCTGTCAGTATGGAATGTACCAACAGTTGATAACCAAAAGCAGATTGTGATAACAACTTGGATGCAACAGATAGACAAGGAATTACAGACACACACACACACTTTCTATGGTACTACGGAAACCCAGAACACGTGAATCCTAGTTTGAATTTTAAGAAGAGGATTGAAAACGTTACACTTCCTTATCAGAAAGGGTGGTGGGTGGGTAAGAAGAAAAGTGGAAGCAGTCCTACTCTCGCGTTTTGTTTTTCCCTAGTATACATAACTACCAAAAATATTTGCTATACTGACAACGACCATTTGGCTGAGACCCTGAAGGGCGGGATGGCTCTGATACCAATTGTAACTACCTCGGTGAATTACGCTCCTAGTTACAAGCCTGGATGAGCGGAAATGGTTAAAATAGTATGGTGGGGCCCAAATGCCACTCACAGGTAGACCTTTCGGCCGTCCTAACCATTTCCAAACATTGGGACAAGAACGGGCGGCGTAATCGGCAGGCGAAGGGATCAACTACATACACAAATGAGTATGTATGCAAGCCACCATAAAATGGTTCTCAGAGTCATTCCATCTAAAAGAAAGGAAATATAGCAACGCCATACGGCAAGATCCAAATATCCTAGATAGATATAATAGTTTAGGATATCTCCTCATACATCAAACATCAGAGTATCAAGCGGAAGCGGAAAACAAGATCCGAGTACGGATAAGAAGCAAATCGGCATAAGATGCCCCATAAATAAACACATCCCGCCCATAGATCTCACGGATCCCCGTTCCCGGAATCTCTACACCGAATGATTGTTGCCCGCATCGTCCGTCTCTTCCACCTAGTATCCATCTTGTGAGTGTACCTGTTCATCTGAACCAAATAATTTATCGTGTGAGACCCTAGGGGTACTCAGCAAGTCTTTATGCCTCTAAAGGGGACACAACCTGGGGTGACGCAATTGCAGCAAAAGATAAAGCCTAACAATTCTATAGATACTCGCTAACCATCCGCCTAACCAGAGATAGACGGATGTCCGTGAATTAATAACAACAGTTATAATGGTAATATTAACAGATCCATCCTCCTCCTCGCTTACCGACGAGGAAGCGGACGAACAACCCCCCATCCGTTGGCAGTTTTATTATCCATTCCATGAGTGTTGCACTATTTACTAGTCAGGTACTTAGTCAAATTAAAAGCGGTATTAGTTATGCTTGTCTATGATCGAGAAACTGTGCTCCAAGTCGTCCATAACCACGGACACGGCTTTCAGAAAGTTTTACCCTACAGGGGTGCACAAATAGCAACACACACTCGATCAACCTCGGAAAAACCAAATCAAAACCAACGAGGCAGTCACGACAAAGCGATCACAGGATTTAGAAATATTTCAGGGGGCCACCCCATTAAGCTACCCACAACGAAGCTGGCCGGCTACGAGACGGACTCAAGGTTTGTGTGGCCGGCTGTAAACGACTGGGAACCCGAAAGTGTGACTAGGCTTGTTGATACAGCGAAAACGGGTCACGGTCCTAAACAGTACAGGTGCAGTACCTCGCACAATTTAATTAAAACAGTAAAGCATGGCATAAGTACAGGATAGTAAATAAAACCTCAAACTAGTTTGTGGCCCCAAGAAATAAGAATGAATCAAGCTCTGGCTCAGGGGGGTTCATAAGCCTCCCGGATGTGGATAGCGCGAATATTCAAGGAACAAGAATCAAGTACTCGGGGTCCTACGGGACACAAGTGAGCCTGAAAAACCAAATAGCAAATATGGCTCACCGATGCCACTTTCATTAGTTATCCCATTACTACTCAGGTTAAGTTGTTTAGGTACCTTGTTATCCATCAGACACTCACATACCCTACACATGTTGTTCTACGACTTGCATGGCTCAAACAACTCCTGTAGTAATGGCTCATGGGATGGAGGAACAAGCTTCGGTGGGGTTTAAAAGTAAAGGCTATGCAATACTTGGGATTCAATTTAATGCAATCGCGACTCAATGATGCAAGAATAAGATAGAGGCAATAGGTACTATATGTATGCAAGCATGTGGTAGTGCTTGCCTGGCAGCTCAGTTGAAGCGAGAGAAGGATCTGGGTAGTGCTCCTGGGTATCTTGGTATATCCCCTGCTCAGCGTCTATTCGAAGAAGAACCAAACAAACAAGGGCCAACATAAATAAAGTGCGCAAGCATAGGAATACATGCGACAAGCAAACAATCATGCCATGATGAATGATGCACAATTTGCATGGCAATAAAGTAGCATGGCATGGGTGAGGTGTGGAATACAATAATAAAGCATTTTATTGAGTTTTTACCACATTTTAACCTCATATTAGTTGCTGTACACATTATATTTATATGATGCATGCTGCAATTCAGAACAAGGAATGCATAAACAGAAAGGTCTCGTCGAGCTAATCATTTTAGACATATTATTTGTTAAATTTGGAGTTATAAAACAAAAGTTATTAATTTATTAAGGAAAAAGGGCATTTTATTGTAATTTTAAACAACTTGGAAATTAAAGTGTTCAAAATATATTTTGAAGGGCATATTTGAATTCCTCACATTTTTCTGATTTGAAAACATATATTATTTGTATTATTTGGAATTATAATTTAAAAGTTATTTGAAAACAGATTTAAATTTGAATTTGAATTAAATTTAAAAAGGTTTGAATTAAAACAGAATTAAACAGAAACTTTTCCTACTCAAGTTGAGTTAGCCACAGACAATGACAGGTGGGTCCAGCGCTGACTCAGCAGCACAGCGCGCGGAGAAGCTTTTCTCACCGCGGGCTAGGCCAGCCACCGAGACTGACTGGCGGGACCGGGGCTCGACAGGGCCACTGCGCACGCTCACCAGCAGGGGCTGATCACGTGGCAGAGCTAGGGGCTGTGGAGCGATGGCAGGAAAAGGCGGAGTCCTTTTTTGTAAAAACGACAGGGGTCGAGGGGCGGACAGGTGGGACCAGGAAGGACCGCGGGTTTAGAGCCAAAAAGACTAAGGGGTTAAGTGGAAAACGTGCGCAGGTACTGTTTTTCTTCCTACGCGTTTGTCTGCTGAAACTGCAGATGCGACACCGGCGTGGCGGGGGTTCGATCTCGCGCCGCAGAGCGGGCGCGCAGGCGGTGGTGATCTTCGGCTCCAGCCCTTCTCCTCCTCAACGGCGAGTACAGGGTGAAGCAGAGGAGCGTCCTCGATCTCCCAGGCCGCTTCACGGACGCTCTGCACGACTGGTACGACGGGATGTGGCGGAGGCCGACGGTGGCCGGCTATGGGGTAGCTGGCGGCGAAGGAGAAGAAGGGAGAATAGGGGCCGGCTTGGGCGGATCTGGAGAGGCCAGAGGAGGCGTGTGGGAGGGGAAAGGCGAGGGAGAGGCGTGGGTGCCGTGTGGGAGCAGGTTGGAGATAAAGGTGGCTTCGGCCCCTTTTTCCCTCCTCTCCTTCACGTGCTCGGGTCGGGGCAGGAGCAGGGCAGGCGCATGGGGCTGCAGGTGGGGTCAGGGCGAGGCCAGGCAGGCAGGGGAGGCTCGGGCTGGTGGGGCAACCTGGCAGGGAGAGAGGGGGTGAAGCCAAGAGAGAGGGAGGGGGAAGGGGTAGCTCGGGCTAGGGTAGTTTGGGGCTCGGGTTAGGTTTGAGGGGTGGATTAGAACTAGGGTTAGCTAGAGAGGGGCTTGGGTTAGGTTAAAGAGGAAGCTAGGGTTTAGGGGAGAGGATGAAGAGAGAGGGTGAGATGAGAGAGAGAGGAGGTAGGGTGGTGATAGAGGATTGGGTGATGTGTTTTCTTTTGGCAAGCTCAAGCAAGAACAAAACTAGATCAAACAAGAGCTAGACCAAAGAGAGGAAGAGATAAAAGGTGGTGATGGGGTGTAAGCAAGATCAAATGAGACCAAGCCAAAAGGAGGAAGAGAGAGATGAGAGATAATCCACTCAAGATTCAAATAAAAACCCAAAAGACTAGAATGTGGTGGTTCTTGCATGGCCCATGCAAAAATGATAATTGCCATGATTAAAATCTTGTGAAAACAATAATATTAACATGTCATTATTCTTATGCATTCCCCAAAATTGGAATCAAGCCAAGCAAAAGAAGTTAAAGGAAAGTTCCAGATGGAGTAGATGGAGATGACCATATTTGAATAGAAATGGGACTTGCTAGTGTGTATGTGCCACGAGGTATTTAGTAAGCCCAAAAATATCCCAACATGATAATAATCCCAAAACAACCCATATGGAAGCTAGGAAAAGGTTCCACTCACAAGGCATGCAAAGGTGGCCATGTGGCTCTCATATATCAATAATGTGAAAACAACATGATGCTAAGATGAGAGCATGTGGAAAAATAGAATTGGATCCATCCCAACCCATATGAGCTAGAGGTAAAACCCAAATAAAGTGCAAAGCCCATATTTAATTGGATGGTGGAATTATAAGGTGGTGACAGAGAAAGGTGATGGAGTTGAATAAAAGATATGCCCCCAACTCAACTTGGGCATTTAACAATATATCAACAACCAAATACAATATCAAGAGGCAAATTCAATTAACAATGCATATGAGAGAAGAACCAAATCAAAAGGGTTTTATATGATGCTCAAATGCAAGGTGGCATGATGACATGAGCATGATATAATTATGATGCAACAATTATATATAGGAAGGTAGCATTATATAGACTAGGCTAGTAGCATTACAATTGTTAGACAATTGGGATGCTACAACTCTCCCCCACTAAACAAGAATCTCGCCCCGACATTCCTAAGAAAAAGAAAACAACACAAGGAGAGGCGGGTGTTCGGAACGAAGGTGATCCTTGCGTTCCCAAGATGATGAAGAACGGAATGGTGCGACCACTACACCTTGCATGTGGTTTGTGGAAAGAACACGCATGCAATGACTCTCGTGGATCCATATGTTGTTTGTGGATAGAACACACATGTAATGACTCTCGTGGAACCATATGTGGTTTGTGAAAAGAACACACATGCAATTACACTGGTGGATCAATATGTGGTTCATGAAAAGAACACACATGCAATGACACTGGTGGATCCATATGTGGTTTTTCATAACAAGAACACACATGCAATTACTCTGGTGGATCCATATGTGGTTTGTGGAAAGAACACACATGTAATGACTCTAGTGGATCCATATGTGGTTTGTGAAAAGACCACACATACAATGACACTGGTGGATACATATGTGTTCATGAAAATAACACACATGCAATGACACTGGTGGATCCATATGTGGTTTGTCATTATAAGAACACACATGCAATGACACTGGTGGATCCATCTGTGGTTCCTAAAAAGAACACACATGCAATGACACTGGTTGATCCATATGTGGTTTGTCATTAAAAGAACATACATTCAATGACACATGTGGATCCATATGTGGTTTGTGGAAAGAAAACACATGCAATGACTCTGGTGGATCCATATGTGGTCTGTGAAAAGAACAAACATGCAATGACTCTAGTGGGTCCATTTGTGGTTTGTGAAAAGAACACACATGCAATGATACTGGTGGATCCATATATGGTTTGTCATTACTAGAACACACATGCAATGACATTGGTGGATCCATGTGGTTTGTGAAAAGAACACACATTTCAATGACACTAGTGGATCCATATGTGTTTGTGAAAAGAACACACATGCAATGACTCTGGTGGATCCATATGTGGTTCATGAAAAGAACATACATGCAATGATTCTAGCTGTGGTTAATGAAAAGAACAAACATGCAATGACTCTAGCTGTGGTTTGTGAAACGAGCAACATATGCAATGACATTGGTTGATCCATATGTGGTTTGCCATTACAAAAACACACATGCAATGACTCTGGAGGATCCACACATGGTTTGTCAAAAGAACATACATGCAATGACTCTGGTTGATCCATATGTGCTTTGTAAAAAGAACAAACATGCAATGACACTAGTGGATCCATATGTGGTTCATTAAAAGAACACACATGCAATGACATTGGTTGATCCATATGTGGTTTCTCATTACAAGAACACACATGCAATGACTCTAGTGGATCCATATGTGGTTTGTGGAAAGAACACACATGCAATGTCTCTGGTGGATCCGTATGTGGTTTGTGAAAACAACAAACATGCACTGACACTGGTGGATCCATTTGTGTTTCATGAAAAGAACACACATGCAATGACATTGGTTGATCCATATGTGGTTTGTCATTTGTAGCATCCCAATTGTCTAACAATTGTAATGCTACTTGGTCTAGTAATATAATGGCTACTTCATATATATAATTGTTGCATCATCATTATATCATGCTCATGTCATCATGCCACCTTGCATTTGAGCATCATATAAAACCCTTTCCATTTGGTTCTTATCTCATCTGCATTATTAATTGTATTTGCCTCTTGATATTGTATTTGGTTCTTGATATATTGTTTAAATGCCCAAGTTGAGTTGGGGGCATCTCTTTTGTTAACTCCACCACCTTTCTTGTCAGCACCCATCATTCCACCATATATGAGCATTGGAACTTATTTGGTTTTACCTCCAGCTCATATGTGTTGGTGTGGATCCATTCTATCTCCACATGCTCTCATATATGCACCATATTGTTTTCACATTATTGGTTTATGAGAGCCACATGTCCACCTTTGCATGCCTTGTGAGTGGAACCTTTTCCTAGCTTCCATATGGGTTGTTTTGGGGTTATGATCATGTTGGGATATTTTTGGGCTTACTAAATACCTAGTGGCACATACACACTAGCAAGTTCCATTTCTATTCAAATATGGTCATCTCCATCTACTCCACATGGGGCATCCCTTTAATTCTTTTTGCTTGGCTTTTATTCCATATTTTTGGAATGCATAGGAATAAATGCTATGGATATTTATGTTGTTTTCACAAGATGAAACCTAGCATTGATATTATGCATGGGCCATGCAACCATCCCCATATGTTTTTGCCCTCCTTTGTTTTTATCTTGACTTTTTGAGTGGATCATCTCTAATCTCTCTTCCTCCTTTTGGCTTGGTCTTATTTGATCTTGCTTAAAACCATATCACCACATCCCTCTCTTTTTCTTGTCTAGATCTTGCTTGAGCTAGTCTTGATCATGCTTGATCTTGTCAAAGAAATACCACACCACATCTCTCCTCTCTCTAAACCTCTCTCCTAATCTATACCTAATCTAAACCATACCCCCATCTCTTCTTTTCCTTCTTTTGCCAACACTTTGTGTTAAAACAAATCCTATCACCTCTCCATCTCTTCTATCCTTGCATGATGTTGATCACCTCATGCCAAGACCCAAAAACACAAAGTCCCTACCCTACCCTAACCTCTCTCTTTAACCCTCTCTCTAAACCCTAACCCGAGCTACCCCCCTCTCTTGCCTTCTCTCTCGGCCCCCTCTCTATCTGCCAAGGCTACCCCACCTGACCACCCTGGACCCACCTAGCTACCCCAACCCTAGTACCAAGCCCTAACCCGAGCCATACCCCCTCTCCCTCAAACCCTAACATCTACCCGAGCCATACCCCCTCTCCCTCTAGCTCTCTCTTTGTCCTGCATGCCCCACCAGCCCGAACCTCCCCTGCCTGCCTGGCCACGCCTTGACCCCACCTGCAGCCACCTGCACCTGCCCTGGCCGAGCCCGACCGAGCACGTGAAGGAGGAGGAGAAAAGGTGGCCGAGCCACCTTTTCCACCGTCCACCCCCGCACGGCACCTCCCTCTCCCTCTCTGCTATCTACCACCATCCCCTGGCTCTCCTCTGTTCCCCAGATCTACCCCAGGACCTGCCCTCTCCTCCCCTTCCTCTCCACCACCGTCTACCCTCCCCAACGCCGGCCACCGTCTGCTCCCCGGCGCTGCTTCGATCCAGCCGACAAGCGCGACGTGGAGGTGATCGAGGAGGACGAGGAGGTCCTCTGCATCCGCTCCGTACACGCCGTCGAGGAGGAGGACCAGAGCCACCAGGTCGACGCCGAGGCCGACGCGAAACCCTAGCTCCGGTCCGTCTGCATCCTCGCCGCTGCGACGCGTCCCAAGCCGATCAAACACCACCAACCTCCCCTCGGTGAGCCCCTAAGCCTCGCTGACACCCTCGCTCTCGCTGTCGCCGTCGGGTACCGCCGATCGTTTCGTCGAGCAGTCTGTGCGCGTCGTCGGCCGCAGCGTCTGCTCGTTACCGCGTCGCACAGAACCCTATCTAGCCGTGCAGCCCTCCCCTACCAGCAACCCCCAAGCCACCGCAGCGGTAGCCGCCTCCGCGCGCGAGCCCTGGGTCCCCGGATCGAACCCCCACGCGTCGCGCCCGCGCCCGACGAGCATCGATCTGTCGTCAGTTAATTCAGAGAAGAAGCACAGTGCGAGGCGTGTCGTTTTACAGATAACCCCTTTTTGGTTTTCTCGTCTCAACCCGCGGTACCTTTTGGCCCACCTGCCAGCCACCCGTCGATCTTGCAAAAGAGCCCCCCTGTTTCTCTGGCCTCAACCCGCGCTCCCTCGCTGTGCCGCGTGGCAGCCCCGCACTCGTCCACTGGCGCGTGGACCCGCGTGTGCTCTGGCCCCACCTGTAATTGGCTGTGGCTAGCTTAACTTGAGTATAAAAAGTATTTTCTGTATTCTGTTTAAATTCAAACTTTTTCAAATTAATTCAAATTCAAATTTAATTCTGTTTTTAAATAACTTTTAAAATGCAAATCCAAATAATACATATAATATATGTTTTCAAATCAGAAAAATGTGAGGATTTCAAATCTTCCATTCAAAATATATTTTGGGCACTTTAATTTCCAAGTTAATTAAAATTACAATAAAATGCCCTTTTACCTTATTTAATTAATAACTTTTGTTTTATAACTCCAAATTTAACAAATAATATGTCTAAAATGTTTAACTCGGCGAGACCTTTCTGTTTATGCATTCCATTATCTGTTTTGAAGCATGCATCATATAAATATAATGTGTACAGCAACTAATATGAGGATAAAATGTGGCCAAAACTCAATAAAATGGTTTATTCTTGTATTCCACACCTAACCCATGCCATGCTATCTTAATGCCATGCAAATTGTGCATCATTCATCATGGCATGATTGTTTGCTTGTCTCACTTAATTCATATGCTTGTGCACTTTATTTATGTTGGCCCTTGTTTGTTTGGTTCTTCTTCGAATAGACGCTGAGCAAGGGATATATCAAGAGAACCAGGAGCACTACCCAGATCCATCCCTTGCTTCAACTGAGCTGCCAGGCAAGCACTACCACATGCTTGCATACATATAGTACCTATTGCCTCTATCTTATTCTTGCATCATTGAGTCGCGATTGCATTAAACTGAATCCCAAGTATTGCATAGCCTTTACTTTTAAACCCCACCGAAGCTTGTTCCTCCATCCCATGAGCCATTACTACAGGAGTTGTTTGAGCCATGCGAGTCGTAGAACAGCATGTGTAGGGTATGTGAGTGTTTGATGGATAACGAGGTACCTATACAACTTAATCTGAGTAGTAATGGGATAACTAATGAAAGTGGCATCGGTGAGCCATATTTGCTATTTGGTTTTTCAGGCTCACTTGTGTCCCGTAGGACCCCGAGTACTTGATTCCTGTTCCTTGAATATTCGCGCTATCCACATCCGGGAGGCTTATGAACCCCCCTGAGCCAGAGCTTGATTCATTCTTATTTCTTGGGGCCACAAACTAGTTTGAGGTTTTATTTACTATCTTGTACTTATGCCATGCTTTACTGCTTTATTTAAATTGTGCGAGGTACTTCACACTGTACTGTTTAGGAAAGCAGAGTGTTTTCGCGGTATCGACAAGCCCAGTCACATTTTCGGGTTCCCAGTCGTTTACAGCCATTGGCGCAAACCTTGAGTCCGTCTCGGAGTCGGCCAACTTCATCGCGGGTAGCTTAATGGGGTGGCCCCCTGAAATATTTCTGAATCCTGTGATCGCTTTGTCGTGACTGCCTCGTTGGGTTTTGATTTGGTTTTTCCGAGGTTGATCGAGTGTGTGTTGCTATTTGTGCACCCCTGCAGGGTAAAACTTTCTGAAAGCCGTGTCCGCGGTTATGGACGACTTGGAGCACAGTTTCTCGATCATAGACAAGCATAACTAAAGTACCGCTTTTAATTTGACTAAGTAACTGACTAGTAAATAGTGCAACGCCCATGGAATGGTTAATAAAACTGCCAACGGATGGGGGGGTTGTTCGTCCGCTTCCTCGTCGGTAAGCGAGGAGGAGGATGGATCTGTTGATATTACCATTATAACTGTTGTTATTAATTCACGGACATCCGTCTATCTCTGGTTAGGCGGATGGTTAGCGAGTATCTCTAGAATTGTTAGGATTTATCTTTTGCTGCAATTGCGTCACCCCAGGTTGTGTCCCCTTTAGAGGCATAAAGACTTGCTGAGTACCCCTAGGGTCTCACACGATAAATTGTTTGATTCAGATGAACAGGTAAACTCGCAAGATGGATACTGGGTGGAGGAGACGGACAATGTGGGCAACGATCATTCGGTGTAGAGATTCCGGGAACGGGGATCCGTGAGATCTGTGGGCGGGATGTGCTTATTTATGGGGCATCTTATGCCGATTTGCTTCTTATCCGTACTCGGATTTTGTCTTCCGCTTCCGCTTGATACTCTGATGTTTGATGTATGAGGAGATATCCTAAACTATTATATCTATCTAGGATATTTGGATCTTGCCGTATGGCATTGCTATATTTCCTTTCTTTTTAGATGGAATGGCTCTGATGTACTATTGTATGGTGGCTTGCATACATACTCATTTGTGTATGTAGTTGATCCCTTCGCCTGCCGATTACGCCGCCCGTTCTTGTCCCGATGTTTGGAAATGGTTGGGACGGCCAAAAGGTCTACCTGTGAGTGGCATTTGGGCCCCACCGTACTATTTCAACCATTTCTGCTCATCCAGGCTTGTAACTAGGAGTGTAATTCACCGAGGTAGTTACATCATTACAAGAACACACATGCAATGACATTGGTGGATCCATATGTGGTTTGTGGAAAGAACACACATTCAACGACTCTGGTGGATCCATATGTGGTTTGTGGAAAGAACACACCTTCAATGACTCTAGTGGATGCATATGTGGTTTGTGAAAAGACCACACATGCAATGACACTGGTGGATACATATGTGTTCATGAAAAGAACACACATGGAATGAAACTGTTGGATCCATATGTGGTTTGTCATTACAAGAACACACATGCGATGACACTAGTGGATCCATATGTGGTTTGTGGAAAGAACACACATGCAATGCCAGTGGTGGATCCATATGTGGTTTGTGAAAAGACCAAAAACACAATGACTCTGGTGGAACCATATGTGATTTGTGAAAAGAACACACATGCAATGACACTGGTGGATCCATATGTGGTTCCTGAAAAGAACACACATGCAATGACACTGGTTGATCCATATGTGGTTTGTCATTACAAGAACATACATGCAATGACACTGGTGGATCCATATGTGGTTTGTGGAAAGAACACACATGCAATGACTCTGGTGGATCCATATGTGGTTTGTGAAAAGAACAAACATGTAATAACTCCAAGTGTGATTAATGAAAAGAACAGACATGCAATGACTCTAGTTGTGGTTTTTTAAAAGAACACACATGCAATGACACTAGGGGATCCACGTGGTTTATGAAAAGAACACACATGCAATGACTCTGGCGGATCCATATGTGGTTTGTGAAAAAGAACAAACATGCAATGACTCTGGTTTATTCATATGTGGTTCATGGAGAGAACACACATGCTATGACATTGGTTGATCCATATGTGGTTCGTCATTACAAGAATACACATGCAACAACTCTAGTGGATCCATATGTGGTTTGTCGAAAGAATACAGATGCAATTGCACTGGTGGATCCATATGTGGTTTGTGAAAAGAACAAACATGCAATGACACTAGTTGATCCATATGTGTGTCATGAAAAGAACACACATGCAATGACATTGGTTGATCCATATGTGGTTTGTCATTACAAGAACACACATGCAATGACTCTGGTGGATCCATATGTGTTTTGTGGAAAGAACACACATGCATTGACACTGGCGGATCCAAATGTGGTTTGTGAAAAGAACAAACATTGAATGACTCTGGTGGAGGAATATGTGGTTCATGAAAAGACCACACATGCAATGACACTGGTTGATCCATATGTGGTTTGTCGTTACAAGAACACACATGCAATGACTCTGGTGGATCCATATGTGGTTTGTGGAAAGAACACACATGCAATGACACTGGTGGATCCATATGTGGTTTGTGAAAAGAACACACATGCATTACCACTAGTGGATCCATATGTGGTTCATGAAAAGAACACACATGCAATGACACTGGTGGATCCATATGTGGTTTTTCATAACAAGAACACACATGCAATTACTCTGGTGGATCCATATGTGGTTTGTGGAAAGAACACACATGTAATGACTCTAGTGGATCCATATGTGGTTTGTGAAAAGACCACACATACAATGACACTGGTGGATACATATGTGTTCATGAAAATAACACACATGCAAAGACACTGGTGGATCCATATGTGGTTTGTCATTATAAGAACACACATGCAATGACACTGGTGGATCCATCTATGGTTCCTAAAAAGAACACACATGCAATGACACTGGTTGATCCATATGTGGTTTGTCATTACAAGAACATACATGCAATGACACAGGTGGATCCATATGTGGTTTGTGGAAAGAAAACACATGCAATGACTCTGGTGGATCCATATGTGGTCTGTGAAAAGAACAAACATGCAATGACTCTAGTGGGTCCATTTGTGGTTTGTGAAAAGAACACACATGCAATGACACTGGTGGATCCATATATGGTTTGTCATTACTAGAACACACATGCAATGACATTGGTGAATCCATGTGGTTTGTGAAAAGAACACACATTTCAATGACACTAGTGGATCCATATGTGTTTGTGAAAAGAACACACATGCAATGACTCTGGTGGATCCATATGTGGTTCATGAAAAGAACATACATGCAATGATTCTAGCTGTGGTTAATGAAAAGAACAAACATGCAATGACTCTAGCTGTGGTTTGTGAAACGAGCAACATATGCAATGACATTGGTTGATCCATATGTGGTTTGCCATTACAAGAACACACATGCAATGACTCTGGAGGATCCACACATGGTTTGTCAAAAGAACATACATGCAATGACTCTGGTTGATCCATATGTGCTTTGTCAAAAGAACAAACATGCAATGACACTAGTGGATCCATATGTGGTTCATTAAAAGAACACACATGCAATGACATTGGTTGATCCATATGTGGTTTCTCATTACAAGAACACACATGCAATGACTCTAGTGGATCCATATGTGGTTTGTGGAAAGAACACACATGCAATGTCTCTGGTGGATCCGTATGTGGTTTGTGAAAACAACAAACATGCACTGACACTGGTGGATCCATTTGTGTTTCATGAAAAGAACACACATGCAATGACATTGGTTGATCCATATGTGGTTTGTCATTACAAGAACACACATGCAATGACATTGGTGGATCCATATGTGGTTTGTGGAAAGAACACACATGCAACGACTCTGGTGGATCCATATGTGGTTTGTGGAAAGAACACACCTTCAATGACTCTAGTGGATGCATATGTGGTTTGTGAAAAGACCACACATGCAATGACACTGGTGGATACATATGTGTTCATGAAAAGAACACGCATGGAATGAAACTGTTGGATCCATATGTTGTTTGTCATTACAAGAACACACATGCGATGACACTAGTGGATCCATATGTGGTTTGTGGAAAGAACACACATGCAATGACAGTGGTGGATCCATATGTGGTTTCTGAAAAGACCAAAAACGCAATGACTCTGGTGGAACCATATGTGATTTGTGAAAAGAACACACATGCAATGACACTGGTGGATCCATATGTGGTTCCTGAAAAGAACACACATGCAATGACATTGGTTGATCCATATGTGGTTTGTCATTACAAGAACATACATGCAATGACACTGGTGGATCCATATGTGGTTTGTGGAAAGAACACACATGCAATGACTCTGGTGGATCCATATGTGGTTTGTGAAAAGAACAAACATGTAATAACTCCAAGTGTGATTAATGAAAAGAACAGACATGCAATGACTCTAGTTGTGGTTTTTTAAAAGAACACACATGCAATGACACTAGGGGATCCACATGGTTTATGTAAAGAACACACATGCAATGACTCTGGCGGATCCGTATGTGGTTTGTGAAAAAGAACAAACATGCAATGACTCTGGTTTATTCATATGTGGTTCATGGAGAGAACACACATGCTATGACATTGGTTGATCCATATGTGGTTTGTCATTACAAGAACACACATGCAACAACTCTAGTGGATCCATATGTGGTTTGTCGAAAGAATACAGATGCAATTGCACTGGTGGATCCATATGTGGTTTGTGAAAAGAACAAACATGCAATGACACTAGTTGATCCATATGTGTTTCATGAAAAGAACACACATGCAATGACATTGGTTGATCCATATGTGGTTTGTCATTACAAGAACACACATGCAATGACTCTGGTGGATCCATATGTGTTTTGTGGAAAGAACACACATGCATTGACACTGGCGGATCCAAATGTGGTTTGTGAAAAGAACAAACATTGAATGACTCTGGTGGATCCATATGTGGTTCATGAAAAGAACACACATGCAATGACACTGGTTGATCCATATGTGGTTTGTCGTTACAAGAACACACATGCAATGACTCTGGTGGATCCATATGTGGTTTGTGGAAAGAACACACATGCAATGACACTGGTGGATCCATATGTGGTTTGTGAAAAGAACACACATGCATTGACACTAGTGGATCCATATGTGGTTCATGAAAAGAACACACATGCAACGACAATGGTTGATCCATATGTGGTTAGTCATTACAAGAACACACATGCAATGACTCTGGTGGATCCATATATGGTTTTGGAAAGAACACACATGCAATGACTCTAGTGGGTCCATATGTGGTTTGTGAAAAGAACACACATACAATGACACTGGTGAATCCATGTGTGGTTTGTCATTAAAAGAACACACATGCAATGAAATTGGTGGATCCACATGTGGTTTGTGGAAAGAACACACATGCAATGACTCTGGTGGATCCATATGTGGTTTGCGAAAAGAACAAACATGCAATGACTCTGGTTGATCCATATGTGGTTCATGGAAAGAACACACATGCTATGACATTGGTTGATCCATATGTGGTTTGTCAGTACAAGAACACACATGCAATGACTCTGGTGGATCCATCTGTGGTTTGTCGAAAGAATACACATGCAATGACACTGGTGGATCCATATGTGGTTTGTGAAAAGAACAAACATGCAATGACACTAGTTGATCCATATGTGTTTCATGAAAAGAACACACATGCAATGACATTGGTTGGTCCATATATGGTTTGTCATTACAAAAACACACATTCAATGACTCTTGTGGATCCATATGTGGTTTGTGGAAAGAACCCATATGCAATGACACAGGCGGATCCATATGTGGTTTGTGAAAAGAACAAACATTGAATGACTCTGGTGGATCCATATGTGGTTCATGAAAAGAACACACATGCAATGCCACTGGTTGGTCCATATGGGGTTTGTCATTACAAGAACACACATGCAATGACTGTGGTGGATCCATATGTGGTTTGTGGAAAGAACACACATGCAATGACATCGGTGGATCCATACGTGTTTTGTGAATAGAACAAACATTGAATGACTCTGGTGGATCCATATGTGGTTCATTAAAAGAACACACATGCAATGACACTGGTTGATCCATATGTGGTTTGTCATTACAAGAACACACATGCAATGACTCTAGTGGATTCATATGTGGTTTGTGGACAGAACACACATGCAATGACACTTGTGGATCCATATGTGCTTTGTGAAAAGAACACACATGCATTGGCACTGGTGGATCCATATGTGGTTAGTGAAAAGAACACACATGCATTGACACTGGTGGATCCATATGTGGTTCATGAAAAGAACACACATGCAACGACATTGGTTTATCCATATGTGGTTAGTCATTACAAGAACACACCTGCAATGACTCTGGTGGATCCATATGTGGTTTTGGAAAGAACACACATGCAATGACTCTAGTGGGTCCATATATGGTTTGTGAAAAGAACATACATGCAATGACACTGGTGGATCCATGTGTGGTGAGCCATTAAAAGAACACACATGCAATGAAATTGGTGGATCCACATGTGGTTTGTGGAAAGAACACACATGCAATGACTCTGGTGGATCCATATATGGTTTGTGAAAAGAACGAACATGCAATGACTCTGGTTGACCCATATGTGGTTCATGGAAAGAACACACATGCTATGACATTGGTTGATCCATATGTGGTTTGTCATTACAAGAACACATATGCAATGACTTTGGTGGATCCATATGTGGTTTGTCGAAAGAATAGACATGCAATGACACTGGTGGATCCATATGTGGTTTGTGAAAAGAACAAATATGCAATGACACTAGTTGATCCATATGTGTTTCATGAAAAGAACACACGTGCAATGACACTGGTTGATCCATATGTAGTTTGTCATTACAGGAACACACATGCAATGACTCTGGTGGATCCATATGTGGTTTGTGAAGACAACAAACAGGCAATGACACTGGTGGATCCATATGTGGTTTCTGGAAAGAAGACACATGCAATGACATTGGTTGATCCATATGTGGTTTGTGGAAAGAACAAAAATGCAATAACTCCAAGTGTGATTAATGAAAAGAACAGACATGCAATGACTCTAGTTGTGGTTTATTAAAAGAACACACATGCAATGACACTAGGGGATCCATGTGGTTTAGGAAAAGAACACACATGCAATGACTCTGGTGGATCCATATGTGGTTTGTGAAAAGAACGAACATGCAATGACTCTGGTTAACCCATATGTGGTTCATGGAAAGAACACACATGCTATGACATTGGTTGATCCATATGTGGTTTGTCATTACAAGAACACACATGCAATGACTTTGGTGCATCCATATGTGGTTTGTCGAAAGAATACACATGCAATGACACTGGTGGATCCATATGTGGTTTGTGAAAAGAACAAACATGCAATGACACTAGTTGATCCATATGTTTTTCATGAAAAGAACACACATGCAATGACATTGGTTGATCCATATGTGGTTTGTCATTACAAAAACACACATGCAATGACTCTAGTGGATCCATATGTGGTTTGTGGAAAGAACCCATATGCAATGACACAGGCGGATCCATATGTGGTTTGTGAAAAGAACAAACATTGAATGACTCTGGTGGATCCATATGTGGTTCATGAAAAGAACACACATGCAATGCCACTGGTTGATCCATATGGGGTTTGTCATTACAAGAACACACATGCAATGACTGTGGTGGATCCATATGTGGTTTGTGGAAAGAACACACATGCAATGACACCGGTGGATCCATACGTGTTTTGTGAATAGAACAAACATTGAATGACTCTGGTGGATCCATATGTGGTTCATTAAAAGAACACACATGCAATGACACTGGTTGATCCATATGTGGTTTGTCATTACAAGAACACACATGCAATGACTCTAGTGGATTCATATGTGGTCTGTGGACAGAACACACATGCAATGACACTGGTGGATCCATATGTGCTTTGTGAAAAGAACACACATGCATTGGCACTGGTGGATCCATATGTGGTTAGTGAAAAGAACACACATGCATTGACATTGGTGGATCCATATGTGGTTCATGAAAGGAACACACATGCAACGACATTGGTTGATCCATATGTGGTTAGTGATTACAAGAACACACCTGCAATGACTCTGGTGGATCCATATGTGGTTTTGGAAAGAACACACATGCAATGACTCTAGTGGGTCCATATATGGTTTGTGAAAAGAACATACATGCAATGCCACTGGTGGATCCATGTGTGGTGTGCCATTAAAAGAACACACATGCAATGAAATTGGTGGATCCACATGTGGTTTGTGGAAAGAACACACATGCAATGACTCTGGTGGATCCATATATGGTTTGTGAAAAGAACGAACATGCAATGACTCTGGTTGACCCATATGTGGTTCATGGAAAGAACACACATGCTATGACATTGGTTGATCCATATGTGGTTTGTCATTACAAGAACACACATGCAATGACTTTGGTGGATCCATATGTGGTTTGTCGAAAGAATAGACATGCAATGACACTGGTGGATCCATATGTGGTTTGTGAAAAGAAAAAATATGCAATGACACTAGTTGATCCATATGTGTTTCATGAAAAGAACACACATGCAATGACACTGGTTGATCCATATGTAGTTTGTCATTACAAGAACACACATGCAATGACTCTGGTGGATCCATATGTGGTTTGTGAAGACAACAAACAGGCAATGACACTGGTGGATCCATATGTGGTTTCTGGAAAGAAGACACATGCAATGACATTGGTTGATCCATATGTGGTTTGTGTAAAGAACAAAAATGCAATAACTCCAAGTGTGATTAATGAAAAGAACAGACATGCAATGACTCTAGTTGTGGTTTATTAAAAGAACACACATGCAATGACACTAGGGGATCCATGTGGTTTAGTAAAAGAACACACATGCAATGATTCTGGTGGATCCATATGTGGTTTGTGAAAAGAACGAACATGCAATGACTCTGGTTAACCCATATGTGGTTCATGGAAAGAACACACATGCTATGACATTGGTTGATCCATATGTGGTTTGTCATTACAAGAACACACATGCAATGACTTTGGTGGATCCATATGTGGTTTGTCGAAAGAATACACATGCAATGACACTGGTGGATCCATATGTGGTATGTGAAAAGAACAAACATGCAATGACACTAGTTGATCCATATGTGTTTCATGAAAAGAACACACATGCAATGACATTGGTTGATCCATATGTGATTTGTCATTACAAGAACACACATGCAATGACTCTGGTGGATCCATATGTGGTTTGTTGAAAGAACACACATGCAATGACACTGGCGGATCCATATATGATTTGTGAAAAGAACGAACATGCAATGACTCTGGTTGACCCATATGTGGTTCATGGAAAGAACACACATGCTATGACACTGGTTGATCCATATGTGGTTTGTCATTACAAGAACACACATGCAATGACTTTGGTGGATCCATATGTGGTTTGTCGAAAGAATAGACATGCAATGACACTGGTGGATCCATATGTGGTTTGTGAAAAGAACAAATATGCAATGACACTAGTTGATCCATATGTGTTTCATGAAAAGAACACACATGCAATGACACTAGTTGATCCATATGTAGTTTGTCATTACAAGAACACACATGCAATGACTCTGGTGGATCCATATGTGGTTTGTGAAGACAACAAACAGGCAATGACACTGGTGGATCCATATGTGGTTTCTAGAAAGAAGACACGTGCAGTGACATTGGTTGATCCATATGTGGCTTGTGGAAAGAACAAAAATGCAATAACTCCAAGTGTGATTAATGAAAAGAACAGACATGCAATGACTCTAGTTGTGGTTTATTAAAAGAACACACATGCAATGACACTAGGGGATCCATGTGGTTTAGGAAAAGAACACACATGCAATGACTCTGGTGGATCCATATGTGGTTTGTGAAAAGAACGAACATGCAATGACTCTGGTTAACCCATATGTGGTTCATGGAAAGAACACACATGTTATGACATTGGTTGATCCATATGTGGTTTGTCATTACAAGAACACACATGCAATGACTTTGGTGCATCCATATGTGGTTTGTCGAAAGAATACACATGCAATGACACTGGTGGATCCATATGTGGTTTGTGAAAAGAACAAACATGCAATGACACTAGTTGATCCATATGTGTTTCATGAAAAGAACACACATGCAATGACATTGGTTGATCCATAGGTGGTTTGTCATTACAAAAACACACATGCAATGACTCTAGTGGATCCATATGTGGTTTGTGGAAAGAACCCATATCCAATGACACAGGCGGATCCATATGTGGTTTGTGAAAAGAACAAACATTGAATGACTCTGGTGGATCCATATGTGGTTCATGAAAAGAACACACATGCAATGCCACTGGTTGATCCATATGGGGTTTGTCATTACAAGAACACACATGCAATGACTCTGGTGGATCCATATGTGGTTTGTGGAAAGAACACACATGCAATGACACCGGTGGATCCATACGTGTTTTGTGAATAGAACAAACATTGAATGACTCTGGTGGATCCATATGTGGTTCATTAAAAGAACACACATGCAATGACACTGGTTGATCCATATGTGGTTTGTCATTACAAGAACACACATGCAATGACTCTAGTGGATTCATATGTGGTTTGTGGACAGAACACACATGCAATGACACTGGTGGATCCACATGTGGTTTGTGAAAAGAACAAACATTGAATGACTCTGGTGGATCCATATGTGGTTCATGAAAAGAACACACATGCAATGCCACTGGTTGATCCATATGGGGTTTGTCATTACAAGAACACACATGCAATGACTGTGGTGGATCCATATGTGGTTTGTGGAAAGAACACACATGCAATGACACCGGTGGATCCATACGTGTTTTGTGAATAGAACAAACATTGAATGACTCTGATCCATATGTGGTTCATTAAAAGAACACACATGCAATGACACTGGTTGATCCATATGTGGTTTGTCATTACAAGAACACACATGCAATGACTCTAGTGGATTCATATGTGGTTTGTGGACAGAACACACATGCAATGACACTTGTGGATCCATATGTGCTTTGTGAAAAGAACACACATGCATTGGCACTGGTGGATCCATATGTGGTTAGTGAAAAGAACACACATGCATTGACACTGGTGGATCCATATGTGGTTCATGAAAAGAACACACATGCAACGACATTGGTTGATCCATACGTGGTTAGTGATTACAAGAACACACCTGCAATGACTCTGGTGGATCCATATGTGGTTTTGGAAAGAACACACATGCAATGACTCTAGTGGGTCCATATATGGTTTGTGAAAAGAACATACATGCAATGCCACTGGTGGATCCATGTGTGGTGTGCCATTAAAAGAACATACATGCAATGAAATTGGTGGATCCACATGTGGTTTGTGGAAAGAACACACATGCAATGACTCTGGTGGATCCATATATGGTTTGTAAAAAGAACGAACATGCAATGACTCTGGTTGACCCATATGTGGTTCATGGAAAGAACACACATGCTATGACATTGGTTGATCCATATGTGGTTTGTCATTACAAGAACACACATGCAATGACTTTGGTGGATCCATATGTGGTTTGTCGAAAGAATAGACATGCAATGACACTGGTGGATCCATATGTGGTTTGTGAAAAGAACAAATATGCAATGACACTAGTTGATCCATATGTGTTTCATGAAAAGAACACACATGCAATGACACTGGTTGATCCATATGTAGTTTGTCATTACAAGAACACACATGCAATGACTCTGGTGGATCCATATGTGGTTTTTGAAAAGAACAAACATTGAATGACACTGGTCGATCCATATGTGGTTCATGAAAAGAACACACATGCAATGACACTAGTTGATCCATATGTGGTTTGTCGTTACAAGAACACACATGCAATGACTCTGGTGGATCCATATGTGGTTTGTGGAAAGAACACACATGCAATGACACTGGTGGATCCATATGTGGTTGTGAAAATAACACACATGCATTGACACTGGTGGATCCATATGTGGTTCATGAAAAGAAAACACAGGCAACGACATTGGTTGATCCATATGTGGTTAGTCATTACAAGAACACACCTGCAATGACTCTGGTGGATCCATATGTGGTTTTGGAAAGAACACACATGCAATAACTCTAGTGGGTCCATATGTGGTTTGTGAAAAGAACACACATACAATGACACTGGTGGATCCATGTGTGGTTTGTCATTAAAAGAACACACATGCAATGAAATTGGTGGATCCACATGTGGTTTGTGGAAAGCACACACATGCAGTGACTCTGGTGGATCCATATGTGGTTTGTGAAAAGAGCACACATGCAATGACTCTGGTTGATCCATATGTGGTTCATGGAAAGAACACACATGCTATGACATTGGCTGATCCATATATGGTTTGTCATTACAAGACCACACATGCAATGACATTGGTGGATCCATATGTGGTTTGTCGAAAGAATACACATGCAATGACACTGGTGGATCCATATGTGGTTTGTGAAAACAACAAACATGCAATGACACTAGTTGATCCATATCTGTTTCATGAAAAGAACACACATGCAATGACATTGGTTGATCCATATGTGGTTTGTCATTATAAGAACACACATGCAATGACTCTGGTGGATCCATATGTGGTTTGAGGAAAGAACACACATGCAATGACACTGGCGGATCCATATATGGTTTTTGAAAAGAACAAACATTGAATGACTCTGGTCGATCCATATGTGGTTCATGAAAAGAACACACATGCAATGATACTGGTTGATCCATATGTGGTTTGTCGTTACAAGAACACACATGCAATGACTCTGGTGGATCCATATGTGGTTTGTGGAAAGAACACACATGCAATGACACTAGTGGATCCATATGTGGTTTGTGAAAAGAACACACATGCATTGACACTGGTGGATCCATATGTGGTTCATGAAAAGAACACACATGCAACGATATTGGTTGATCCATATGTGGTTAGTCATTTCAACAACACACTTGCAATGACTCTGGTGGATCCATATGTGGTTTTGGAAAGAACACACATGCAATGACTCTAGTGGGTCCATATGTAGTTTGTGAAAAGAACACACATACAATGACACTGGTGGATCCATGTGTGGTTTGTCATTAAAAGAACACACATGCAATGAAATTGGTGGATCCACATGTGGTTTGTGGAAAGAACACACATGCAATGACTCTGGTGGATCCATATGTGGTTTGTGAAAAGAGCAAACATGCAATGACTCTGGTTGATCCATATGTGGTTCATGGAAAGAACACACATGCTATGACATTGGTTGAACCATATGTGGTTTGTCATTACAAGAACACACATGCAATGACTCTGGTGGATCCATATGTGGTTTGTCGAATGAATACACATGCAATGACACTGGTGGATCCATATGTGGTTTGTGAAAAGAACAAACATGCAATGACACTAGTTGATCCATATGTGTTTCATGAAAAGAACACACATGCAATGACATTGGTTGATCCATATGTGGTTTGTCATTACAAGAACACACATGCAATGACTCTGGTGGATCCATATGTGGTTTGTGGAAAGAACACATATGCAATGTCATAGGCGGATCCATATGTGGTTTGTGAAAAGAACAAACATTGAATGACTCTGGTGGATCCATATGTGGTTCATGAAAAGAACACACATGCAATGACACTGGTTGATCCATATGTGGTTTGTCATTACAAGAACACACATGCAATAACTCTGGTGGATCCATATGTGGTTTGTGGAAAGAACACACATGCAATGACACTGGTGGATCCATATGTGTTTTGTGAATAGAACAAACATTGAATGACTCTGGTGGATCCATATGTGGTTCATTAAAAGAACACACATGCAATGACACTTGTTGATCCATATGTGGTTTGTCATTACAAGAACACACATGCAATGACTCTAGTGGATCCATATGTGGTTTGTGGAAAGAACACACATGCAATGACACTGGTGGATCCATATGTGATTTGTGAAAAGAACATACATGCATTGACACTGGTGGATCCATATGTGGTTCATGAAAAGAACACACATGCAATGACATTGGTTGATCCATATGTGGTTAGTCATTACAAGAACACACCTGCAACGACTCTGGTGGATCCATATGTGGTTTTGGAAAGAACACACATGGAATGACTCTAGTGGGTCCATATATGGTTTGTGAAAAGAACACACATGCAATGACACTAGTGGATCCATGTGTGGTTTGTCATTAAAAGAACACACATGCAATGAAATTGGTGGATCCACATGTGGTTTGTGGAAAGAGAACACATGCAATGACTCTGGTGGATCCATATGTGGTTTGTGAAAAGAACATACATGCAATGTCTCTCGTGGATCCATATGTGGTTTGTGAAAAGAATACACATGCAATGACACTGGTGGATCAATATGCGGTTTAGGAAAAGAACACACATGCAATGACTCTGGTGGATCCATATGTGGTTTATGGAAAGAACACACATGCAATGACACTAGTAGATCCCTATGTGGATTGTGGAAACGAACACACATGCAATGACACTGGTTGATCCATATGTGGGTTGTCATTATAAGAACACACATGCAATGACACTGGTGGATCGATATGTGGTTTGTGGAAAGAACACACAAGCAATGACATTGGTTGATCCATATGTGGTTTGTGTAAAGAACAAACATGCAATAACTCCAAGTGTGATTAATGAAAGGAACAGACATGCAATGACTCTAGTTGTGGTTTTTTAAAAGAACACACATGCAATGACACTAGGGGATCCATGTGGTTTATGAAAAGAACACACATGCAATGACTCTGGTGGATCCATATGTGGTTTGTGAAAAGAGCAAACATGCAATGACTCTGGTTGATCCATATGTGGTTCACGGAAAGAACACACATGCGATGACATTGGTTGAACCATATGTGGTTTGTCATTACAAGAACACACATGCAATGACTCTGGTGGATCCATATGTGGTTTGTCGAAAGAATACACATGCAATGACACTGGTGGATCCATATGTGGTTTGTGAAAAGAACAAACATGCAATGACACTAGTTGATCCATATGTGTTTCATGAAAAGAACACACATGCAATGACATTGGTTGATCCATATGTGGTTTGTCATTACAAGAAGACACGTGCAATGACTCTGGTGGATCCATATGTGGTTTGTGGAAAGAACACATATGCAATGTCACAGGCGGATCCATATGTGGTTTGTGAAAAGAACAAACATTGAATGACTCTGGTGGATCCATATGTGGTTCAAGAAAAGAACACAATCCAATGACATTGGTTGATCCATATGTGGTTTGTCATTACAAGAACACACATGCAATGACTCTGGTGGATCCATATGTGGTTTGTGGAAAGAACACACATGCATTGACACTGGCGGATCCATATGTGGTTTGTGAAAAGAACAAACATTGAATGACTCTGGTGGATCCATATGTGGTTCATGAAAAGAACACACATGCAATGACACTGGTTGATCCATATGTGGTTTGTCATTACAAGAACACACATCCAATGACTCTGGTGGATCCATATGTGGTTTGTGGAAAGAACCCACATGCAATGACACTGGTGGATCCATATGTGGTTTGTGAAAAGAACACACATGCATTGACATTGGTGGATCCATATGTGGTTCATGAAAAGAACACACATGCAACGACATTGGTTGATCCATACGTGGTTAGTCGTTACAAGAACACACCTGCAATGACTCTGGTGGATCCATATGTGGTTTTGGAAAGAACACACATGCAATGACTCTAGTGGGTCCATATATGGTTTGTGAAAAGAACACACATGCAATGACACTGGTGGATCCATGTGTGGTTTCTCATTAAAAGAACACACATGCAATGAAATTGGTGGATCCACATGTGGTTTGTGGAAAGAACACACATGCAATAAATCTAGGGATCCATATGTGGTTTGCGAAAAGAACATACATGCAATGTCTCTGGTGGATCCATATGTGGTTTGTGAAAATAATACACATGCAATGACACTGGTGGATCAATATGCGGTTTAGGAAAAGAACACACATGCAATGACTCTGGTGGATCCATATGTGGTTTGTGGAAAGAACACACATGCCATGACACTAGTGGATCCATATGTGGATTGTGGAAACGAACACACATGCAATGACACTGGTTGATCCATATGTGGGTTGTCATTACAAGAACACACAGGCAATGACACTGGTGGATCCATATGTGGTTTGTGGAAAGAACACACATGCAATGACATTGGTTGATCCATATGTGGTTTGTGTAAAGAACAAACAGGCAATAACTCCAAGTGTGATTAATGAAAGGAACAAACATGCAATGACTCTAGTTGTGGTTTTTTAAAAGAACACACATGCAATGACACTAGGGGATCCATGTGGTTTATGAAAAGAACACACATGCAATGACTCTGGCGGATCCATATGTGGTTTGTGAAAAGAACTAACATGCAATGACTCTGGTTTATCCATATGTGGTTCATGGAAAGAACACACATGCTATGACATTGGTTGATCCATATGTGGTTTGTCATTACAAGAACACACATGCAATAACTCTAGTGGATCCATATGTGGTTTGTCGAAAGAACACATATGCAATTGCACTGGTGGATCCATATGTGGTTTGTGAAAAGAACAAACATGCAATGACACTAGTTGATCAATATGTGTTTCATGAAAAGAACACACATGCAATGACATTGGTTGATCCATATGTGGTTTGTCATTACAAGAACACACATGCAATGACTCTGGTGGATCCATATGTGGTTTGTCAAAAGAATAGACATGCAATGACACTGGTGGATCCATATGTGGTTTGTGAAAAGAACAAACATGCAATGACACTAGTTGATCCATATGTGTTTCATGAAAAGAACACACATGCAATGACATTGGTTGATCCATATGTTGTTTGTCATTACAAGAACACACATGCAATGACTCTGGTGGATCCATATGTGGTTTGTGGAAAGAACACTTATGCAATGACACAGGCGGATCCGTATGTGGTTTGTGAAAAGAACAAACATTGAATGACTCTGGTGGATCCATATGTGGTTCAAGAAAAGAACACAATCCAATGACATTGGTTGATCCATATGTGGTTTGTCATTACAAGAACACACATGCAATGACTCTGGTGGATCCATATGTGGTTTGTGGAAAGAACACACATGCATTGACACTGGCGGATCCATATGTGGTTTGTGAAAAGAACAAACATTGAATGACTTTGGTGGATCCATATGTGGTTCATGAAAAGAACACACATGCAATGACACTGGTTGATCCATATGTGGTTTGTCATTACAAGAACACACATCCAATGACTCTGGTGGATCCATATGTGGTTTGTGGAAAGAACACACATGCAATGACACTGGTGGATCCATATGTGGTTTGTGAAAAGAACACACATGCATTGACATTGGTGGATCCATATGTGGTTCATGAAAAGAACACACATGCAACGGCATTGGTTGATCCATAAGTGGTTAGTCGTTACAAGAACACACCTGCAATGACTCTGGTGGATCCATATGTGGTTTTGGAAAGAACACACATGCAATGACTCTAGTGGGTCCATATATGGTTTGTGAAAAGAACACACATGCAATGACACTGGTGGATCCATGTGTGGTTTCTCATTAAAAGAACACACATGCAATGAAATTGGTGGATCCACATGTGGTTTGTGGAAAGAACACACATGCAATGACTCTGGTGGATCCATATGTGGTTTGCGAAAAGAACATACATGCAATGTCTCTGGTGGATCCATATGTGGTTTGTGAAAAGAATACACATGCAATGACACTGGTGGATCAATATGCGGTTTAGGAAAAGAACACACATGCAATGACTCTGGTGGATCCATATGTGGTTTGTGGAAAGAACACACATGCCATGACACTAGTGGATCCATATGTGGATTGTGGAAACGAACACACATGCAATGACACTGGTTGATCCATATGTGGGTTGTCATTACAAGAACACACAGGCAATGACACTGGTGGATCCATATGTGGTTTGTGGAAAGAACACACATGCAATGACATTGGTTGATCCATATGTGGTTTGTGTAAAGAACAAACATGCAATAACTCGAAGTGTGATTAATGAAAGGAACAAACATGCAATGACTCTAGTTGTGGTTTTTTAAAAGAACACACATGCAATGACACTAGGGGATCCATGTGGTTTATGAAAAGAACACACATGCAATGACTCTGGCGGATCCATATGTGGTTTGTGAAAAGAACTAACATGCAATGACTCTGGTTTATCCATATGTGGTTCATTGAAAGAACACACATGCTATGACATTGGTTGATCCATATGTGGTTTGTCATTACAAGAACACACATGCAATAACTCTAGTGGATCCATATGTGGTTTGTCGAAAGAATACAGATGCAATTGCACTGGTGGATCCATATGTGGTTTGTGAAAAGAACAAACATGCAATGACACTAGTTGATCAATATGTGTTTCATGAAAAGAACACACATGCAATGACATTGGTTGATCCATATGTGGTTTGTCATTACAAGAACACACATGCAATGACTCTGGTGGATCCATATGTGGTTTGTCGAAAGAATAGACATGAAATGACACTGGTGGATCCATATGTGGTTTGTGAAAAGAACAAACATGCAATGACACTAGTTGATCCATATGTGTTTCATGAAAAGAACACACATGCAATGACATTGGTTGATCCATATGTTGTTTGTCATTACAAGAACACACATGCAATGACTCTAGTGGATCCATATGTGGTTTATGGAAAGAACACATATGCAATGACACAGGCGGATCCGTATGTGGTTTGTGAAAAGAACAAACATTGAATGACTCTGGTTGATACATATGTGTTTCATGAAAAGAACACACATGCAATGACATTGGTTGATCCATATGTTGTTTGTCATTACAAGAACACACATGCAATGACTCTGGTGGATCCATATGTGGTTTGTGGAAAGAACACATATGCGATGACACAGGCGGATCCATATGTGGTTTGTGAAAAGAACAAACATTGAATGACTCTAGTGGATCGATATGTGGTTCATGAAAAGAACACACATGCAATGACACTGGTTGATCCATATGTGGTTTGTCATTACAAGAACACACATCCAATGACTCTGGTGGATCCATATGTGGTTTGTGGAAAGAACACACATGCAATGACACTGGTGGATCCATATGCGGTTTGTGAAAAGAACACACATGCATTGACATTGGTGGATCCATATGTGGTTCGAGAAAAGAACACACATGCAACGACATTGGTTGATCCATACGTGGTTAGTCGTTACAAGAACACACCTGCAATGACACTGGTGGATCCATATGTGGTTTTGGAAAGAACACACATGCAATGACTCTAGTGGGTCCATATATGGTTTGTGAAAAGAACACACATGCAATGACACTGGTGGATCCATGTGTGGTTTCTCATTAAAAGAACACACATGCAATGAAATTGGTGGATCCACATGTGGTTTGTGGAAAGAACACTCATGCAATGACACTGGTGGATCCATATGTGGTTTGTGAAAAGAACACATAGGCATTGGCACTAGTGGATCCATATGTGGTTCATGAAAAGAACACACAGGCAATGACATCAGTTGATCCATATGTGGTTTGTGAAAAGAACATACATGCAATGACTCTGGTGGATCCATATGTGGTTTGTGAAAAGAACATACATGCAATGTCTCTGGTGGATCCATATGTGGTTTGCGAAAAGAATACACATGCAATGACACTGGTGGATCAATATGCGGTTTAGGAAAAGAACACACATGCAATGACTCTGGTGGATCCATATGTGGTTTGTGGAAAGAACACACATGCAATGACACTAGTGGATCCATATGTGGATTGTGGAAACGAACACACATGCAATGACACTGGTTTATCCATATGTGGGTTGTCATTACAAGAACACACATGCAATGACACTGGTGGATCCATATGTGGTTTGTGGAAAGAACACACATGCAATGACATTTTTTGATCCATATGTGGTTTGTGTAAAGAACAAACATTAAATAACTCCAAATGTGATTAATGAAAGGAACAAACATGCAATGACTCTAGTTGTGGTTTTTTAAAAGAACACACATGCAATGACACTAGGGGATCCATGTGGTTTATGAAAAGAACACACATGCAATGACTCTGGCGGATCCATATCTGGTTTGTGAAAAGAACTAACATGCAATGACTCTGGTTTATCCATATGTGGTTCATGGAAAGAACACACATGCTATGACATTGGTTAATCCATATGTGGTTTGTCATTACAAGAACACACATGCAATAACTCTAGTGGATCCATATGTGGTTTGTCGAAAGAATACAGATGCAATTGCACTGGTGGATCCATATGTGGTTTGTGAAAAGAACAAACATGCAATGACACTAGTTGATCAATATGTGTTTCATGAAAAGAACACACATGCAATGACATTGGTTGATCCATATGTGGTTTGTCATTACAAGAACACACATGCAATGACTCTGGTGGATCCATATGTGGTTTGTCGAAAGAATAGACATGCAATGACACTGGTGGATCCATATGTGGTTTGTGAAAAGAACAAACATGCAATGACACTAGCTGATCCATATGTGTTTCATGAAAAGAACACACATGCAATGACATTGGTTGATCCATATGTTGTTTGTCATTACAAGAACACACATGCAATGACTCTGGTGGATCCATATGTGGTTTGTGGAAAGAACACATATGCAATGACACAGGCGGATCCATATGTGGTTTGTGAAAAGAACAAACATTGAATGACTCTGGTTGATCCATATGTGTTTCATGAAAAGAACACACATGCAATGACATTGGTTGATCCATATGTTGTTTGTCATTACAAGAACACACATGCAATGACTCTGGTGGATCCATATGTGGTTTGTGGAAAGAACACATATGCAATGACACAGGCGGATCCATATGTGGTTTGTGAAAATAACAAACATTGAATGACTCTGGTGGATCCATATGTGGTTCATGAAAAGAACAGACATGCAATGACATTGGTTGATCCATATGTGGTTTGTCATTACAAGAACACACATGCAATGACTCTGGTGGATCCATATGTGGTTTGTGGAAAGAACACACATGCACTGACACTAGCGGATCCATATGTGGTTTGTGAAAAGAACAAACATTGAATGACTCTGGTGGATCCATATGTGGTTCATGAAAAGAAAACACATGTAATGACACTGGTTGATCCATATGTGGTTTGTCATTACAAGAACACACAGCAATGACTCTGGTGGATCCATATGTGGTTTGTGGAAAGAACACACATGCAATGCCACTGGTGGATCCATATGTGGTTTGTGAAAAGAATACACATGCAATGACACTGGTGGATCAATATGCGGTTTTGCAAAAGAACACACATGCAATGACTCTGGTGGATCCATATGTGGTTTGTGGAAAGAACACACATGCAATGACACTAGTGGATCCATATGTGGTTTGTGGAAAGAACACACATGCAATGACTCTGGTGGATCCATATGTGGTTTGTGAAAAGAACACACATGCAATGACACTGGTGGTTCCATATATGGTTTGTGGAAAGAACACACATGCAATGACACTGGTGGATCCATATGTGGTTTGTGAAAAGAACACACATGCATTGACACTGGTGGATCCATATGTGGTTCATGAAAAGAACACACAGGCAACGACATTGGTTGATCCATATGTGGTTAGTCATTACAAGAACACACCTGCAATGACTCTGGTGGATCCATATGTGGTTTTGGAAAGAACACACATGCAATGACTCTAGTGGGTCCATATATGGTTTGTGAAAAGAACACACATGCAATGACCCTAGTGGATCCATGTGTGGTTTGTCATTAAAAGAACACACATGCAATGAAATTGGTGGATCCACATGTGGTTTGTGGAAAGAACACACATGCAATGACTCTGATGGATCCATATGTGGTTTGTGAAAAGAACATACATGCAATGTCTCTGGTGGATCCATATGTGGTTTGTGAAAAGAATACACATGCAATGACACTGATGGATCAATATGCGGTTTAGGAAAAGAACACACATGCAATGACTCTGGTGGATCCATATGTGGTTTGTGGAAAGAACACACATGCAATGACACTAGTGGATCCATATGTGGATTGTGGAAACGAACACACATGCAATGACACTGGTTGATCCATATGTGGGTTGTCATTACAAGAACACACATGCAATGACACTGGTGGATCCATATGTGGTTTGTGGAAAGAACACACATGCAATGACATTGGTTGATCCATATGTGGTTTGTGTAAAGAACAAACATGCAATAACTCCAACTATGATTAATGAAAGGAACAGACATGCAATGACTCTAGTTGTGGTTTATGAAAAGAACACACATGCAATGACTATGGCGGATCCATATGTGGTTTGTGAAAAGAACAAACATGCAATGACTCTGGTTAACCCATATGTGGTTCATGGAAAGAACACACATGCTATGACATTGGTTGATCCATAAGTGGTTTGTCTTTACAAGAACACACATGCAATAACTCTAATGGATCCATATGTGGTTTGTCGAAAGAATACAGATGCAATTGCACTGGTGGATCCATATGTGGTTTGTGAAAAGAACAAACATGCAATGACACTAGTTGATCCATATGTGTTTCATGAAAAGAACACACATGCAATGACATTGGTTGATCAATATGTGGTTTGTCATTACAAGAACACACATGCAATGACTCTGGTGGATCCATATGTGGTTTGTGGAAAGAACACACATGCATTAACACTGGCGGATCCATATGTGGTTTGTGAAAAGAACAAACATTGAATAACTCTGGTGGATCCATATGTGGTTCATGAAAAGAACACACATGCAATGACACTGGTTGATCCATATGTGGTTTGTCATTACAAGAACACACATGCAATGACTCTGGTGGATCCATATGTGGTTTGTGGAAAGAACACACATGCAATGACACTGGTGGATCCATATGTGGTTTGTGAAAAGAACACACATGCATTGACACTAGTGGATCCATATGTGGTTCATGAAAAGAACACAAATGCAACGACATTGGTTGATCCATATGTGGTTAGTCATTACAAGAACACACCTGCAATGACTCTGGTGGATCCATATGTGGTTTTGGAAAGAACACACATGCAATGACTCTAGTGGGTCCATATGTGGTTTGTGAAAAGAACACACATGCAATGACACTGGTGGATCTATGTGTGGTTTGTCATTAAAAGAACACACATGCAATGAAATTGGTGGATCCACATGTGGTTTGTGGAAAGAACACACATGCAATGACTCTGGTGGATCCATATGTGGTTTGTGAAAATAACATACATGCAATGTCTCTGGTGGATCCATATGTGGTTTGTGAAAAGAATACACATGCTATGACACTGGTGGATCAATAACCGGTTTTGGAAAAGAACAAACATGCAATGACTCTGGTGGATCCATATGTGGTTTGTGGAAAGAACACACATGCAACGACACTAGTGGATCCATATGTGGTTTGTGGAAAGAACACACATGCAATGACTCTCGTGGATCCATATGTGGTTTGTGAAAAGAACAAACATGCAATGACTGTAGCTGTGGTTAATGAAAAGAACAGGCACGCAATGAATCTAGCTATGGTTTGCAAAAACAACACACATGCAATGACTCTGGTGGATCCATATGTGGTTTGTGGAAAGAACACATATGCAATGACTCTGGTGGATCCATATGTGGTTTGTGAAGACAACAAACAGGCAATGCCTCTGGTTGATCCATATTTGGTTCATGAAAAGAACATACATGCAACATTGGTTGATTTATAAGTGGTTTGTCATTAAAAGAACACACATGCAATGACTCTGGTGGATCCATATGCGGTTTAGGAAAAGAACACACATGCAATGACTCTGGTGGATCCATATGTGGTTTGTGAAAAGAACAAACATGCAATGACTCTAGTTGTGGTTAATGAAAAGAACAGGCACGCAATGAATCTAGCTATGGTTTGTGAAAAGAACACACATGCAATGACTCTGGTGGATCCATATGTGGTTTGTGGAAAGAACACACATGCAATGACTCTGGTGGATCCATATGTGGTTTGTGAAGACAACAAACAGGCAATGGCTCTGGTTGATCCATATTTGGTTCATGAAAAGAACATACATGCAATAACATTGGTTGATCCATAAGTGGTTTGTCATTACAGGAACACACATGCAATGACTCTGGTGGATCCATATGTGGTTTAGGAAAAGAACACACATGCAATGACTCTGGTGGATCCATATGTGGTTTGTGGAAAGAACACACATGCAATGACACTGGTGGATCTATGTGTGGTTTTTCATTAGAAGAACACACATGCAATGAAATTGGTGGATCCACATGTGGTTTGTGGAAAGAACACACATGCAATGACTCTGGTGGATCCATATGTGGTTTGTGAAAAGAACACACATGCAATGACACTGGTGGTTCCATATGTGGTTTGTGGAAAGAACACACATGCAATGACACTGGTGGATCCATATGTGGTTTGTGAAAAGAACACACATGCATTGACACTGGTGGATCCATATGTGGTTCATGAAAAGAACACACAGGCAACGACATTGGTTGATCCATATGTGGTTAGTCATTACAAGATCACACCTGCAATGACTCTGGTGGATCCATATGTGGTTTTGGAAAGAACACACATGCAATGACTCTAGTGGGTCCATATATGGTTTCTGAAAAGAACACACATGCAATGACCCTGGTGGATCCATGTGTGGTTTTTCATTAAAAGAACACACATGCAATGAAATTGGTGGATCCACATGTGGTTTGTGGAAAGAACACACATGCAATGACTCTGATGGATCCATATGTGGTTTGTGAAAAGAACATACATGCAATGTCTCTCGTGGATCCATATGTGGTTTGTGAAAAGAATACACATGCAATGACACTGATGGATCAATATGCGGTTTAGGAAAAGAACACACATGCAATGACTCTGGTGGATCCATATGTGGTTTGTGGAAAGAACACACATGCAATGACACTAGTGGATCCATATGTGGATTGTGGAAACGAACACACATGCAATGACACTGGTTGATCCATATGTGGGTTGTCATTACAAGAACACACATGCAATGACACTGGTGGATCCATATGTGGTTTGTGGAAAGAACACACATGCAATGACATTGGTTGATCCATATGTGGTTTGTGTAAAGAACAAACATGCAATAACTCCAACTGTGATTAATGAAAGGAACAGACATGCAATGACTCTAGTTGTGGTTTATGAAAAGAACACACATGCAATGACTCTGGCGGATCCATATGTGGTTTGTGAAAAGAACAAACATGCAATGACTCTGGTTAACCCATATGTGGTTCATGGAAAGAACACACATGCTATGACATTGGTTGATCCATAAGTGGTTTGTCATTACAAGAACACACATGCAATAACTCTAGTGGATCCATATGTGGTTTGTCGAAAGAATACAGATGCAATTGCACTGGTGGATCCATATGTGGTTTGTGAAAAGAACAAACATGCAATGACACTAGTTGATCCATATGTGTTTCGTGAAAAGAACACACATGCAATGACATTGGTTGATCAATATGTGGTTTGTCATTACAAGAACACACATGCAATGACTCTGGTGGATCCATATGTGGTTTGTGGAAAGAACACACATGCATTGACACTGGCAGATCCATATGTGGTTTGTGAAAAGAACAAACATTGAATGACTCTGGTGGATCCATATGTGGTTCATGAAAAGAACACACATGCAATGACACTGGTTGATCCATATGTGGTTTGTCATTACAAGAACACACATGCAATGACTCTGGTGGATCCATATGTGGTTTGTGGAAAGAACACACATGCAATGACACTGGTGGATCCATATGTGGTTTGTGAAAAGAACACACATGCATTGACACTAGTGGATCCATATGTGGTTCATGAAAAGAACACAAATGCAACGACATTGGTTGATCCATATGTGGTTAGTCATTACAAGAACACACCTGCAATGACTCTGGTGGATCCATATGTGGTTTTGGAAAGAACACACATGCAATGACTCTAGTGGGTCCATATGTGGTTTGTGAAAAGAAGATACATGCAATGACACTGGTGGATCTATGTGTGGTTTGTCATTAAAAGAACACACATGCAATGAAATTGGTGGATCCACATGTGGTTTGTGGAAAGAACACACATGCAATGACTCTGGTGGATCCATCTGTGGTTTGTGAAAATAACATACATGCAATGTCTCTGGTGGATCCATATGTGGTTTGTGAAAAGAATACACATGCTATGACACTGGTGGATCAATAAGCGGTTTTGGAAAAGAACAAACATGCAATGACTCTGGTGGATCCATATGTGGTTTGTGGAAAGAACACACATGCAACGACACTAGTGGATCCATATGTGGTTTGTGGAAAGAACACACATGCAATGACTCCCGTGGATCCATATGTGGTTTGTGAAAAGAACAAACATGCAATGACTGTAGCTGTGGTTAATGAAAAGAACAGGCACGCAATGAATCTAGCTGTGGTTTGCGAAAACAACACACATGCAATGACTCTGGTGGATCCATATGTGGTTTGTGGAAAGAACACATATGCAATGACTCTGGTGGATCCATATGTGGTTTGTGAAGACAACAAACAGGCAATGCCTCTGGTTGATCCATATTTGGTTCATGAAAAGAACATACATGCAACATTGGTTGATCCATAAGTGGTTTGTCATTAAAAGAACACACATGCAATGACTCTGGTGGATCCATATGCGGTTTAGGAAAAGAACACACATGCAATGACTCTGGTGGATCCATATGTGGTTTGTGAAAAGAACAAACATGCAATGACTCTAGTTGTGGTTAATGAAAAGAACAGGCACGCAATGAATCTAGCTATGGTTTGTGAAAAGAACACACATGCAATGACTCTGGTGGATCCATATGTGGTTTGTGGAAAGAACACACATGCAATGACTCTGGTGGATCCATATGTGGTTTGTGAAGACAACAAACAGGCAATGGCTCTGGTTGATCCATATTTGGTTCATGAAAAGAACATACATGCAATAACATTGGTTGATCCATAAGTGGTTTGTCATTACAAGAACACACATGCAATGACTCTGGTGGATCCATATGTGGTTTAGGAAAAGAACACACATGCAATGACTCTGGTGGATCCATATGTGGTTTGTGGAAAGAACACACATGCAATGACACTGGTGGATCTATGTGTGATTTTTCATTACAAGAACACACATGCAATGAAATTGGTGGATCCACATGTGATTTGTGGAAAGAACACACATGCAATGAATCTAGTGGATCCATATGTGGTTTGTGAAAAGAACACACATGCAATGTCCCTGGTGGATCCATATGTTGTTTGTGAAAAGAATACACATGCAATGACACTGGTGGATCAATATGCGGTTTTGGAAAAGAACACACATGCAATGACTCTGGTGGATCCATATGTGGTTTGTGAAAAGAACACACATGCAATGACTCTAGTTGTGGTTAATGAAAAGAATAGGCACGCAATGAATCTAGCTATGGTTTGTGAAAAGAACACACATGCAATGACTCTGGTGGATCCATATTTGGTTTGTGGAAAGAACACACATGCAATGACTCTGGTGGATCCATATGTGGTTTGTGAAGACAACAAACAGGCAATGGCTCTGGTTGATCCATATTTGGTTCATGAAAAGAACATACTTGCAATAACATTGGTTGATCCATAAGTAGTTTGTCATTACAAGAACACACATGCAATGACTCTGGTGGATCCATATGTGGTTTAGGAAAAGAACACACATGCAATGACTCTGGTGGATCCATATGTGGTTTGTGGAAAGAACACACATGCAATGACACGGGTGGATCCATGTGTGCTTTGTGAGAAGAACACACATGCAATGACTCTGTTGGATCGATATGTGGTTTGTGAAAAGAACAAACATGCAATGACTCTAGATGTGGTTAATAAAAAGAACAGACTTGCAATGACTCTATTTGTGGTTCAAGAAAAGAACACACATGCAATGACTCTAGTTGATCCATATGTGGTTTGTCATTACAAGAACACACATGCAATGACTCTGGTGGATCCATATGTGGTTTGTGGAAAGAACACACATGCAATGACACTTGTGGATCCATATGTGGTTTGTGAAAAGAACACACAGGCATTGGCACTAGTGGATCCATATGTGGTCCATGAAAAGAACACACAGGCAATGACATCAGTTGATCCATATGTGGTTTGTGAAAAGAACACAAATGCAATGACTCTGGTGGATCCATATGTGGTTTGTGAAAAGAACACACATGCAATGACACTGGTGGATCCAATATGTGGTTCCTGAAATGAACACACATGCAATGACTCTGGTTGATCCATATGTGGTTAGTCATTACAAGAACACACATGCGATGACTCTAGTGGATCCATATGTGGTTTTGGAAAGAACACACATGCAATGACTCTAGTGGGTCCATATGTGGTTTGTGAAAAGAACACACATGCAATGACACTGGTGGATCCATGTGTGGTTTTTCATTACAAGAACACACATGCAATGAAATTAGTGGATCCACATGTGATTTGTGGAAAGAACACACATGCAATGACTCTAGTGGATCCATATGTGGTTTGTGAAAAGAACATACATGCAATGTCTCTGGTGGATCCATATGTGGTTTGTGAAAAGAATACACATGCAATGACACTGGTGGATCAATATGCGGTTTTGGAAAAGAACACACATGCAATGACTCTGGTGGATCCATATGTGGTTTGTGGAAAGAACACACATGCAATGACACTAGTGGATCCATATGTGGTTTGTGGAAAGAACACACATGCAATGACTCTGGTGGATCCATATGTGGTTTGTGAAAAGAACAAACATGCAATGACTGTAGCGGTGGTTAACGAAAAGAACAAGAACGCAATGAATCTAGCTGTGGTTTGCGAAAAGAACACACATGCAATGACCCTGGTGGATCCATATGTGGTTTGTGGAAAGAACAAATTTGCAATGACACTGGTGGATCCATATGTGGTTTGTGAAGACAACAAACATGCAATGACTCTGGTTGATCCATATTTGGTTCATGAAAAGAACATACATGCAATAACATTGGTTGATCCATAAGTGGTTTGTCATTACAAGAACACACATGCAATGACTCTGGTGGATCCATATGTGGTTTAGGAAAAGAACACACATGCAATGACTATGGTGGATCCATATGTGGTTTGTGGAAAGAACACACATGCAATGACACTGGTGGATCCATGTGTGGTTTGTGAGAAGAACACACATGCAATGACTCTGGTGGATCCATATGTGGTTTGTGAAGACAACAAACAGGCAATGGCTCTGGTTGATCCATATTTGGTTCATGAAAAGAACATACATGCAATAACATTGGTTGATCCATAAGTGGTTTGTCATTACAAGAACACACATGCAATGACTCTGGTGGATCCATATGTGGTTTAGGAAAAGAACACACATGCAATGACTCTGGTGGATCCATATGTGGTTTGTGGAAAGAACACACATGCAATGACACTGGTGGATCTATGTGTGGTTTTTCATTACAAGAACACACATGCAATGAAATTGGTGGATCCACATGTGATTTGTGGAAAAAACACACATGCAATGACTCTAGTGGATCCATATGTGGTTTGTTAAAAGAACATACATGCAATGTCTCTGGTGGATCCATATGTTGTTTGTGAAAAGAATACACATGCAATGACACTGGTGGATCAATATGCGGTTTTGGGAAAGAACACACATGCTATGACTCTGGTGGATCCATATGTGGTTTGTGGAAAGAACACACAAGCAATGACACTAGTGGATCCATATGTGGTTTGTGGAAAGAACACACATGCAATGACTCTGGTGGATCCATATGTGGTTTGTGAAAAGAACACACATGCAATGACTCTAGTTGTGGTTAATGAAAAGAACAGGCACGCAATGAATCTAGCTATGGTTTGTGAAAAGAACACACATGCAATGACTCTGGTGGATCCATATGTGGTTTGTGGAAAGAACACACATGCAATGACTCTGGTGGATCCATATGTGGTTTGTGAAGACAACAAACAGCCAATGGCTCTGGTTGATCCATATTTGGTTCATGAAAAGAACATACATGCAATAACATTGGTTGATCCATAAGTGGTTTGTCATTACAAGAACACACATGCAATGACTCTGGTGGATCCATATGTGGTTTAGGAAAAGAACACACATGCAATGACTCTGGTGGATCCATATGTGGTTTGTGGAAAGAACACACATGCAATGACACTGGTGGATCCATGTGTGGTTTGTGAGAAGAACACACTTGCGGTGACTTTGGTGGATCGATATGTGGTTTGTGAAAAGAACAAACATGCAATGACTCTAGATGTGGTTAACAAAAAGAACAGACTTGCAATGACTCTAGTTGTCGTTCAAGAAAAGAACACACATGCAATGACTCTAGTTGATCCATATGTGGTTTGTCATTACAAGAACACACATGCAATGACTCTGCTGGATCCATATGTGGTTTGTAGAAAGAACACACATGCAATGACATTGGTGGATCCATATGTGGTTTGTGAAAAGAACACATAGGCATTGGCACTAGTGGATCCATATGTGGTTCATGAAAAGAACACACAGGCAATGACATCAGTTGATCCATATGTGGTTTGTGAAAAGAACACAAATGTAATGACTCTGGTGGATCCATATGTGGTTTGTGAAAAGAACACACATGCAATGACATTGGTGGATCCAATATGTGGTTCCTGAAAAGAACACACATGCAATGACACTGGTTGATCCATATGTGGTTAGTCATTACAAGAACACACATGCAATGACTCTGGTGGATCCATATGTGGTTTTGGAAAGAACACACATGCAATGACTCTAGTGGGTCCATATGTGGTTTGTGAAAAGAACACACATGCAATGACACTGGTGGATCCATGTGTGGTTTTTCATTACAACAACACACATGCAATGAAATTAGTGGATCCACATGTGATTTGTGCAAAGAACACACATGCAATGACTCTAGTGGATCCATATGTGGTTTGTGAAAATAACATACATGCAATGTCTCTGGTACATCCATATGTGGTTTGTGAAAAGAATACACATGCAATGACACTGGTGGATCAATATGCGGTTTTGGAAAAGAACACACATGCAATGACTCTGGTGGATCCATATGTGGTTTGTGGAAAGAACACACAAGCAATGACACTAGTGGATCCATATGTGGTTTGTGGAAAGAACACACATGCAATGACTCTGGTGGATCCATATGTGGTTTGTGAAAAGAACAGACATGCAATGACTGTAGCTGTGGTTAACGAAAAGAACAGGCACGCAATGAATCTAGCTGTGGTTTGCGAAAAGAACACACATGCAATGACTCCGGTGGATCCATATGTGGTTTGTGGAAAGAACAAATTTGCAATGACTCTGGTGGATCCATATGTGGTTTGTGAAGACAACAAACAGGAAATGACTCTGGTTGATCCATATTCGGTTCATGAAAAGAACATACATGGAATAACATTGGTTGATCCATAAGTGGTTTGTCATTACAAGAACACACATGAATGACTCTGGTGGATCCATATGCGGTTTAGGAAAAGAACACACATGCAATGACTCTGGTGGATCCATATGTGGTTTGTGGAAAGAACACACATGGAATGACAGTAGTGGATCCATGTGTGGTTTGTGAGAAGAACACACATGCAATGACTCTGGTGGATCGATATGTGGTTTGTGAAAAGAACAAACATGCAATGACTCTAGATGTGGTTAATAAAAAGAACAGACTTGCAATGACTCTAGTTGTGGTTTGTGAAAAGAACACACATGCAATGACTCTGGTTGATCCATATCTGGTTTGTCATTACAAGAACACACATGCAATGACTCTGGTGGATCCACATGTGGTTTGTGGAAAGAACACACATGCAATGACTCTATTGGGTCCATATGTGGTTCATGAAAAGAACACACATGCAATGACATTGGTTTATCCATATGTGGTTTGTCATTACAAGAACACACTAGCAATGACTCCCGTTGATCCATATGTGGTTTGTGGAAAGAACACAAATGCAATGACACTGGCGGATCCTTATGTGGTTTGTGAAAAGAACACACATGCAATGACACTGGTGGATCCATATGCGGTTTAGGAAAATGAACACACATGCAATGACTCTGGTGGATCCATATGTGGATTGTGGAAAGAACACACATGCAATGACACTAGTGGGTCCATATGTGGTTTGTGGAAAGAACACACATGCAATGACTCTCGTGGATCCATATGTGGTTTGTGAAAAGAACAAACATTCAAAGACTCTAGCTGTGGTTAATGAAAAGAAAAAACATGTAATGACTATAGCTGTGGTTTGTGAAAAGAGCACACATGCAATGAATCTGGTGGACCCATATGTGGTTTGTGGAAAGAACACACATGCAATGACTCTGGTGGATCCATATGTGGTTTGTGAAAAGAACAAACATGCAATGACTATGGTTGATTCATATGTGGTTCATGAAAAGAACACACATGCAATGACATTGGTTGATCCATATGTGGTTTGTCATTACAAGAACACACTTGCAATGACTCCGGTGGATCCATATGTGGTTTGTGGAGAGAACACACATGCAATGACATTGGTGGATCCTTATGTGGTTTGTGAGAGGAACACATATGCAATGACACTAGTGGATCCATATGTCGTTTAGGAAAAGAACACACATGCAATGACTCTGGTGGATCCAATGTGGTTTGTGGAAACAACACACATGCAATGACACTAGTGGATCCATATGTGGTTTATGGAAAGAACACACATGCAATGACTCTGGTGGATCCACATGTGGTTTGTGAAAAGAACAAACATGCAATGACTCTAGCTGTGGTTAATGAAAAGAGAGACATGCAATGACTGTAGCTGTGGTTTGTGAAAAGAACACACATACAATGACTCTGGTGGATCCATATGTGGTTTGTGGGAAGAACAGACATGCAATGACTCCGGTGGATCCATATGTGGTTTGTGAAAAGAACAAACATTCAATGACTATGGTTGATTAATAAGTATTTTTTCATTACAAGAATACACATGCAATGACTCTGGTGGATCCATATGCGGTTTAGGAAAAGAATACACATGCATTGACTCTAGTGGATCCATATGTGGTTTGTGGAAATAACACACATGCAATGACACTGGTGGATCCATGTGTGGTTTGTGAGAAGAACACACATGCAATGACTTTGGTGTATCCATATGTGGTTTGTGAAAAGAACAAACATGTAATGACTCTAGTTGTGGTTAATGAAAAGAACAAACTTGCAATGAATCTGGCTGTAGTTTTTGAAAAGAACACACATGCAATGACTCTGGTTGATCCATATGTGGTTTGTCATTACAAGAACACACATGCAATGACTCTAGTGGATCCATATGTGGTTTGTGGAAAGAACACAGATTCAATGACATTGGTTCATCCATATGTGGTTTGTCATTACAAGAACACACATGCAATGACTCTGGTGGATCCATATGTGGTTTGTGGAAAGAACACACATGCAATGACCCCTTCTGGATCCATATGTGGTTTGTGAAAAGAACAAACATGCAATGACTCTACTTTATCCATATGTGGTTCATGGAAAGAACACACATGCAATGACACTAGTTGATCCATATGTGGTTTGTCATTATAAGAATACACATGCAATGACTTTGGTGGATCCATATGTGGTTTGTCGAAAGAACACACATGCAATGACACTGGTGTATCCATATGTGGTTTGTGAAATGAACACACATGCAATGAGACTGGTGGATCCATATGTGGTTCATGAAAAGAACACACATGCAATGACTCTGGTGGATCCATATTTGGTTCATGAAAAGAACATACATGCAATAACATTGGTTGATCCATAAGTGCTTTGTCATTGCAAGAACACACATGCAATGACTCTGGTGGATCCATATGTGGTTTAGGAAAAGAACACACATGCAATGACTCTGGTGGATCCATATGTGGTTTGTGGAAAGAACACACATGCAATGACACTGGTGGATCTATGTGTGGTTATTCATTACAAGAACACACATGCAATGAAATTGGTGGATCCACATGTGATTTGTGGAAAAAACACACATGCAATGACTCTAGTGGATCCATATGTGGTTTGTGAAAAGAACATACATGCAATGTCTCTGGTGGATCCATATGTTGTTTGTGAAAAGAATACACATGCAATGACACTGGTGGATCAATATGCGGTTTTGGGAAAGAACACACATGCAATGACTCTGGTGGATCCATATGTGGTTTGTGGAAAGAACACACAAGCAATGACACTAGTGGATCCATATGTGGTTTGTGGAAAGAACACACATGCAATGACTCTGGTGGATCCATATGTGGTTTGTGAAAAGAACACACATGCAATGACTCTAGTTGTGGTTAATGAAAAGAACAGGCACGCAATGAATCTAGCTATGGTTTGTGAAAAGAACACACATGCAATGACTCTGGTGGATCCATATGTGGTTTGTGGAAAGAACACACATGCAATGACTCTGGTGGATCCATATATGGTTTGTGAAGACAACAAACAGGCAATGGCTCTGGTTGATCCATATTTGGTTCATGAAAAGAACATACATGCAATAACATTGGTTGATCCATAAGTGGTTTGTCATTACAAGAACACACATGCAATGACTCTGGTGGATCCATATGTGGTTTAGGAAAAGAACACACATGCAATGACTCTGGTGGATCCATATGTGGTTTGTGGAAAGAACACACATGCAATGACACTGGTGGATCCATGTGTGGTTTGTGAGAAGAACACACTTGCAGTGACTTTGGTGGATCGATATGTGGTTTGTGAAAAGAACAAACATGCAATGACTCAAGATGTGGTTAATAAAAAGAACAGACTTGCAATGACTCTAGTTGTGGTTCAAGAAAAGAACACACATGCAATGACTCTAGTTGATCCATATGTGGTTTGTCATTACAAGAACACACATGCAATGACTCTGGTGGATCCATATGTGGTTTGTGGAAAGAACACACATGCAATGACACTGGTGGATCCATGTGTGGTTTGTGAGAAGAACACACTTGCAGTGACTTTGGTGGATCGATATGTGGTTTGTGAAAAGAACAAACATGCAATGACTCTAGATGTGGTTAATAAAAAGAACAGACTTGCAATGACTCTAGTTGTGGTTCAAGAAAAGAACACACATGCAATGACTCTAGTTGATCCATATGTGGTTTGTCATTACAAGAACACACATGCAATGACTCTGGTGGATCCATATGTGGTTTGTGGAAAGAACACACATGCAATGACACTGGTGGATCCATATGTGGTTTGTGAAATGAACACATAGGCATTGGCACTAGTGGATCCATATGTGGTTCATGAAAAGAACACACAGGCAATGACATCAGTTGATCCATATGTGGTTTGTGAAAAGAACACAAATGCAATGACTCTGGTGGATCCATATGTGATTTGTGAAAAGAACACACATGCAATGACACTGGTGGATCCAATATGTGGTTCCTGAAAAGAACACACATGCAATGACACTGGTTGATCCATATGTGGTTAGTCATTACAAGAACACACATGCAATGACTATGGTGGATCCATATGTGGTTTTGGAAAGAACACACATGCAATGACTCTAGTGGGTCCATATGTGGTTTGTGAAAAGAACACACATGCAATGACACTGGTGGATCCATGTGTGGTTTTTCATTACAAGAACACACATGGAATGAAATTAGTGGATCCACATGTGATTTGTGGAAAGAACACACATGCAATGACTCTAGTGGATCCATATGTGGTTTGTGAAAATAACATACATGCAATGTCTCTGGTACATCCATATGTGGTTTGTGAAAAGAATACACATGCAATGACACTGGTGGATCAATATGCGGTTTTGGAAAAGAACACACATGCAATGACTTTGGTGGATCCATATGTGGTTTGTGGAAAGAACACACAAGAAATGACACTAGTGGATCCATATGTGGTTTGTGGAAAGAACACACATGCAATGACTCTGGTGGATCCATATGTGGTTTGTGAAAAGAACAAACATGCAATGACTGTAGCTGTGGTTAACGAAAAGAACAGGCACGCAATGAATCTAGCTGTGGTTTGCGAAAAGAACACACATGCAATGACTTTGGTGGATCCATATGTGGTTTGTGGAAAGAACAAATTTGCAATGACTCTGTGGATCCATATGTGGTTTGTGCATACAACAAACAGGCAATGACTCTGGTTGATCCATATTTGGTTCATGAAAAGAACATACATGCAATAACATTGGTTGATCCATAAGTGGTTTTTCATTACAAGAACACACATGCAATGACTCTGGTGGATCCATATGTGGTTTAGGAAAAGAACACACATGCAATGACTCTGGTGGATCCATATGTGGTTTGTGGAAAGAACACACATGCAATGACACTGGTGGATCCATGTGTGATTTGTGAGAAGAACACACATGCACTGACTCTGGTGGATCGATATGTGGTTTGTGAAAAGAATAAACATGCAATGACTCTAGATGTGGTTAATAAAAAGAACAGAGTTGCAATGACTCTAGTAGTGGATCAAGAAAAGAACACACATGCAATGACTCTAGTTGATCCATATGTGGTTTGTCATTACAAGAACACACATGCAATGACTCTGGTGGATACATATCTGGTTTGTGGAAAGAACACACATGCAATGACACTGGTGGATCCATATGTGGTTTGTGGAAATAACACACATGCAATGACTCTGGTGAATCCATATGTGGTTTGTGAAGACAACAAACAGGCAATGGCTCTGGTTGATCCATATTTGGTTCATGAAAAGAACATACATGCAATAACATTGGTTGATCCATAAGTGGTTTGTCATTACAAGAACACACATGCAATGACTCTGGTGGATCCATATGTGGTTTAGGAAAAGAACACACATGCAATGACTCTGGTGGATCCATATGTGGTTTGTGGAAAGAACACACATGCAATGACACTGGTGGATCCATGTGTGGTTTTTGAGAAGAACACACTTGCAGTGACTTTGGTGGATCGATATGTGGTTTGTGAAAAGAACAAACATGCAATGACTCTAGATGTGGTTAATAAAAAGAACAGACTTGCAATGACTCTAGTTGTGGTTCAAGAAAAGAACACACATGCAATGACTCTAGTTGAATCATATGTGGTTTGTCATTACAAGAACACACATGCAATGATTCTGGTGGATCCATATGTGGTTTGTGGAAAGAACACTCATGCAATGACACTGGTGGATCCATATGTGGTTTGTGAAAAGAACACATAGGCATTGGCTCTAGTGGATCCATATGTGGTTCATGAAAAGAACACACAGGCAATGACATCAGTTGATCCATATGTGGTTTGTGAAAAGAACACAAATGCAATGACTCTGGTGGATCCATATGTGGTTTGTGAAAAGAACACACATGCAATGACACTGGTGGATCCAATATGTGGTTCCTGAAAAGAACACACATGCAATGACACTGGTTGATCCATATGTGGTTAGTCATTACAAGAACACACATGCAATGACTATGGTGGATCCATATGTGGTTTTGGAAAGAACACACATGCAATGACTCTAGTGGGTCCATATGTGGTTTGTGAAAAGAACACACATGCAATGACACTGGTGGATCCATGTGTGGTTTTTCATTACAAGAACACACATGGAATGAAATTAGTGGATCCACATGTGATTTGTGGAAAGAACACACATGAAATGACTCTAGTGGATCCATATGTGGTTTGTGAAAATAACATACATGCAATGTCTCTGGTACATCCATATGTGGTTTGTGAAAAGAATACACATGCAATGACACTGGTGGATCAATATGCGGTTTTGGAAAAGAACACACATGCAATGACTTTGGTGGATCCATATGTGGTTTGTGGAAAGAACACACAAGAAATGACACTAGTGGATCCATATGTGGTTTGTGGAAAGAACAGACATGCAATGTCTCTGGTGGATCCATATGTGGTTTGTGAAAAGAACAAACATGCAATGACTGTAGCTGTGGTTAACGAAAAGAACAGGCACGCAATGAATCTAGCTGTGGTTTGCGAAAAGAACACACATGCAATGACTCTAGTGGATCCATATGTGGTTTGTGGAAAGAACAAATTTGCAATGACTCTGGTGGATCCATATGTGGTTTGTGCATACAACAAACAGGCAATGACTCTGGTTGATCCATATTTGGTTCATGAAAAGAACATACATGCAATAACATTGGTTGATCCATAAGTGGTTTGTCATTACAAGAACACACATGCAATGACTCTGGTGGATCCATATGTGGTTTAGGAAAAGAACACACATGCAATGACTCTGGTGGATCCATATGTGGTTTGTGGAAAGAACACACATGCAATGACACTGGTGGATCCATGTGTGGTTTTTGAGAAGAACACACTTGCAGTGACTTTGGTGGATCGATATGTGGTTTGTGAAAAGAACAAACATGCAATGACTCTAGATGTGGTTAATAAAAAGAACAGACTTGCAATGACTCTAGTTGTGGTTCAAGAAAAGAACACACATGCAATGACTCTAGTTGAATCATATGTGGTTTGTCATTACAAGAACACACATGCAATGATTCTGGTGGATCCATATGTGGTTTGTGGAAAGAACACTCATGCAATGACACTGGTGGATCCATATGTGGTTTGTGAAAAGAACACATAGGCATTGGCACTAGTGGATCCATATGTGGTTCATGAAAAGAACACACAGGCAATGACATCAGTTGATCCATATGTGGTTTGTGAAAAGAACACAAATGCAATGACTCTGTTGGATCCATATGTGGTTTGTGAAAAGAACACACATGCAATGACACTGGTGGATCCAATATGTGGTTCCTGAAAAGAACACACATGCAATGACACTGGTTGATCCATATGTGGTTAGTCATTACAAGAACACACATGCAATGACTATGGTGGATCCATATGTGGTTTTGGAAAGAACACACATGCAATGACTCTAGTGGGTCCATATGTGGTTTGTGAAAAGAACACACATGCAATGACACTGGTGGATCCATGTGTGGTTTTTCATTACAAGAACACACATGGAATGAAATTAGTGGATCCACATGTGATTTGTGGAAAGAACACACATGCAATGACTCTAGTGGATCCATATGTGGTTTGTGAAAATAACATACATGCAATGTCTCTGGTACATCCATATGTGGTTTGTGAAAAGAATACACATGCAATGACACTGGTGGATCAATATGTGGTTTTGGAAAAGAACACACATGCAATGACTTTGGTGGATCCATATGTGGTTTGTGGAAAGAACACACAAGAAATGACACTAGTGGATCCATATGTGGTTTGTGGAAAGAACACACATGCAATGACTCTGGTGGATCCATATGTGGTTTGTGAAAAGAACAAACATGCAATGACTGTAGCTGTGGTTAACGAAAAGAACAGGCACGCAATGAATCTAGCTGTGGTTTGCGAAAAGAACACACATGCAATGACTCTGGTGGATCCATATGTGGTTTGTGGAAAGAACAAATTTGCAATGACTCTGGTGGATCCATATGTGGTTTGTGCATACAACTAACAGGCAATGACTCTGGTTGATCCATATTTGGTTCATGAAAAGAACATACATGCAATAACATTGGTTGATCCATAAGTGGTTTGTCATTATAAGAACACACATGCAATGACTCTGGTGGATCCATATGTGGTTTAGGAAAAGAACACACATGCAATGACTCTGGTGGATCCATATGTGGTTTGTGGAAAGAACACACATGCAATGACACTGGTGGATCCATGTGTGATTTGTGAGAAGAACACACATGCACTGACTCTGGTGGATCGATATGTGGTTTTTGAAAAGAACAAACATGCAATGACTCTAGATGTGGTTAATAAAAAGAACATACTTGCAATGACTCTAGTAGTGGATCAAGAAAAGAACACACATGCAATGACTCTAGTTGATCCATATGTGGTTTGTCATTACAAGAACACACATGCAATGACTCTGGTGGATACATATCTGGTTTGTGGAAAGAACACACATGCAATGACACTGGTGGATCCATATGTGGTTTGTGAAAAGAACACACAGGCATTGGCACTAGTGGATCCATATGTGGTTCATGAAAAGAACATACAGGCAATGACATCAGTTGATCCATATGTGGTTTGTGAAAAGAACACAAATGCAATGACTCTGGTGGATCCATATGTGGTTTGTGAAAAGAACACACATGCAATGACACTAGTGGATCCAATATGTGGTTCCTGAAAAGAACACACATGCAATGCCACTGGTTGATCCATATGTGGTTAGTCATTACAAGAACACACATGCAATGACTCTGGTGGATCCATATGTGGTTTTGGAAAGAACACACATGCAATGACTCTAGTGGGTCCATATGTGGTTTGTGAAAAGAACACACATGCAATGACACTGGTGGATCCATGTGTGGTTTTTCATTACAACAACACACATGCAATGAAATTAGTGGATCCACATGTGATTTGTGCAAAGAACACACATGCAATGACTCTAGTGGATCCATATGTGGTTTGTGAAAAGAACATACATGCAATGTCTCTGGTGGATCCATATGTGGTTTGTGAAAAGAATACACATGCAATGACACTGGTGGATCAATATGCGGTTTTGGAAAAGAACACACATGCAATGACTCTGGTGGATCCATATGTGGTTTGTGGAAAGAACACACATGCAATGACACTAGTGGATCCATATGTGGTTTGTGGAAAGAACACACATGCAATGACTCTGGTGGATCCATATGTGGTTTGTGAAAAGAAGAAACATGCAATGATTGTAGCTGTGGTTAACGAAAAGAACAGGCACACAATGAATCTAGCTGTGGTTTGCGAAAAGAACACACATGCAATGACTCTGGTGGATCCATATGTGGTTTGTGGAAAGAACAATTTTGCAATGACTCTGGTGGATCCATATGTGGTTTGTGAAGACAACAAACTGGCAATGACTCTGGTTGATCCGTATTTGGTTCATGAAAAGAACATACATGCAACATTGGTTGATCCATAAGTGGCTTGTCATTACAAGAACACACATGAATGACTCTGGTGGATCCATATGCGGTTTAGGAAAAGAACACACATGCAATGACTCTGGTGGATCCATATGTGGTTTGTGGAAAGAACACACATGGAATGACAGTAGTGGATCCATGTGTGGTTTGTGAGAAGAACACACATGCAATGACTCTGGTGGATCGATATGTGGTTTGTGAAAAGAACAAACATGCAATGACTCTAGATGTGGTTAATAAAAAGAACAGACTTGCAATGACTCTAGTTGTGGTTTGTGAAAAGAACACACATGCAATGACTCTGGTTGATCCATATCTGGTTTGTCATTACAAGAACACACATGCAATGACTCTGGTGGATCCACATGTGGTTTGTGGAAAGAACACACATGCAATGACTCTAGTGGGTCCATATGTGGTTCATGAAAAGAACACACATGCAATGACATTGGTTTATCCATATGTGGTTTGTCATTACAAGAACACACTAGCAATGACTCCCGTTGATCCATATGTGGTTTGTGGAAAGAACACAAATGCAATGACACTGGCGGATCCTTATGTGGTTTGTGAAAAGAACAAACATGCAATGACACTGGTGGATCCATATGCGGTTTAGGAAAATGAACACACATGCAATGACTCTGGTGGATCCATATGTGGATTGTGGAAAGAACACACATGCAAAGACACTAGTGGATCCATATGTGGTTTGTGGAAAGAACACACATGCAATGACTATCGTGGATCCATATGTGGTTTGTGAAAAGAACAAACATTCAAAGACTCTAGCTGTGGTTAATGAAAAGAAAAAACATGTAATGACTATAGCTGTGGTTTGTGAAAAGAGCACACATGCAATGAATCTGGTGGACCCATATGTGGTTTGTGGAAAGAACACACATGCAATGACTCTGGTTGATCCATATGTGGTTTGTCATTACAAGAACACACATGCAATGACTCTAGTGGATCCATATGTGGTTTGTGGAAAGAACACAGATTCAATGACATTGGTTCATCCATATGTGGTTTGTCATTACAAGAACACACATGCAATGACTCTGGTGGATCCATATGTGGTTTGTGGAAAGAACACACATGCAATGACCCCTTCTGGATCCATATGTGGTTTGTGAAAAGAACAAACATGCAATGACTCTACTTTATCCATATGTGGTTCATGGAAAGAACACACATGCAATGACACTAGTTGATCCATATGTGGTTTGTCAATATAAGAATACACATGCAATGACTTTGGTGGATCCATATGTGGTTTGTCGAAAGAACACACATGCAATGACACTGGTGTATCCATATGTGGTTTGTGAAATGAACACACATGCAATGAGACTGGTGGATCCATATGTGGTTCATGAAAAGAACACACATGCAATGACTCGGGTGGATCCATATTTGGTTTGTGGAAATAACACACATGCAATTACACTAGTGGATCCATATGTGGTTCGTGGAAAGAACACACATGCAATGACTCTGGTGGATCCATATGTTGTTTGTGAAAAGAACAAACATGCAATGACTCTAGTTGTGGTTAATGAAAAGAACAGACATGCAATGACTATAGTTGTGGTTTGTGAAAAGAACACACATGCAATGACTGTGGTGGATCCATATGTGGTATGTGGAAACAACACACATGCAATGACTCTTGTGGATCCATATGTGGTTTGTGAAAAGAAGAAACATGCAATGACTATGGTTGATTCATATGTGGTTCATGAAAAGAACACACATGCAATGACATTGGTTGATCCATAAGTATTTTGTCATTACAAGAACACACATGCAATGACTCTGGTGGATCCGTATGCGGTTTGGGAAAACAACACACATGCATTGACTCTAGTGGATCCATATGTGGTTTGTGGAAATAACACACATACAATGACAATGGTGGATCAATGTGTGGTTTGTGAGAAGAACACACATGCAATGACTCCGGTGGATCCATATGTGGTTTGTGAAAAGAACAAACATGCAATGACTCTAGCTGTGGTAAATGAAAAGAACAGACTTGCAATGACTCTAGTTGTAGTTTGTGAAAAGAACACACATGCAACGACTCTGGTTGATCCATATGTGGTTTGTCATTAGAAGAACAGACATGCAATGACTCTAGTGGGTCCATGTGTGGTTCATGAAAAGAACACACATGCAATGACATTGGTTCATCCATATGTGGTTTGTCATTACAAGAACACACATGCAATGAATCTGGTGGATCCGTATGTGGGTTGTGGAAAGAACACACATGCAATGACACTGGTGGATCCATATGTAGTTTGTCATTACAAGAACACACATGCAATGACACTGGTGTATCCATATGTGGTTTGTGAAATGAACACACATGCAATGAGACTGGTGGATCCATATGTGGTTCATGAAAAGAACACAAATGCAATGACTCTGGTGGATCCATATGTGGTTTGTTGAAAGAACACACATGCAATGACACTAGTGGATCCATATGTAGTTTATGGAAAGAACACACATGCAATGACTCTGGTGGATCCATATGTGGTTTGTGAAGAGAACAAACATGCAATGACCCTAGCTATGGTTAATGAAAAGAACAGACATGCAATGACTGTAGCTGTGGTTTGTGAAAAGAACACACATGCAATGACTCTGGTGGATCCATATGTGGTATGTGGAAAGAACACACATGCAATGCCTCTGGTGGATCCATATGTGGTTTGGGATAAGAACAAACATGCAATGACTATGGTTGATTCGTATGTGGTTCATGAAAAGAACACACATGCAATGACAGTGGTTGATCCATAAGTATTTTGTCATTACAAGAACACACATGCAATGACTCTGGTGGATCCATATGCGGTTTAGGAAAAGAACACACATGCATTGACTCTGGTGGATCCATATGTGGTTTGTGGAAAGAACACACATGCAATGACACTAGTGGATCGATGTGTGGTTTGTGAGAAGAACACACATGCAATGACTCTGGTGGATCCATATGTGGTTTGTGAAAAGAACAAACATGCAATTACTTTAGCTGTGGTTAATGAAAAGAACAGACTTGCAATGACTCTAGGTGTAGTTTGTGAAAAGAACACACATGTAATGACTCTGGTTGATCCATATGTGGTTTGTCATTACAAGAACACACATGCAATGACTCTGGTGGATCCATATGTGGTTTGTAATAAGAACACACATGCAATGACTCTAGTGGGTCCATATGTGGTTCATGAAAAGAACACACATGCAATGACATTGGTTCATCCATATGTGGTTTGTCATTACAAGAACACACATGCAATGAGTCTGGTGGATCCATATTTGGTTTGTGGAAAGAATACACATCCAATGACACTAGTGGATCCATATGTGGTTTGTGAAAAGAACAAACATGCAATGACTCTGCTTTATGCATATGTGGTTCATGAAAAGAACACACATGGAATGACATTGGTTGATCCATATGTGTTTTGTCATTACATGAACACACATGCAATGACTCTGGTGGATCCATATATGGTCTGTCGAAAGAACACACATGCAATGACACATGTGTATCCATTTGTGGTTTGTGAAAAGAACACACATGCAATGAGACTGGTGGATCCATATGTGGTTCATGAAAAGAACACACATGCAATGACATTGGTTGATCCATATGTGGTTTGTCATTACAAGAACACACATGCTATGACTTTAGTGGGTGCATATGTGGTTTGTGGAAAGAACACACATGCAATGACTCTACTGGGTCCATATGTGGTTTGTGAAAAGAACACACATGCAATGACTCTGGTTGATCCATATGTGGTTGTCATTACAAGAACACACATGCAATGACACTGGTGTATCCATATGTGGTTTGTGAAATGAACACACATGCAATGAGACTGGTGGATCCATATGTGGTTCATGAAAAGAACACACATTCAATGACTCTGGTGGATCCATATGTGGTTTGTGGAAAGAACACACATGCAATGACACTAGTGGATTCATATGTGGTTTGTGAAAAGAACAAACATGCAATGACTCTAGCTATGGTTAATGAAAAGAACAGACATGCAATGATTGTAGCTGTGGTTTGTGAAAAGAACACACATGCAATGACTCTGGTGGATCCATATGTGGTATGTGGAAAGAACACACATGCAATGACTCTGGTGGATCCATATGTGGTTTGGGAAAAGAACAAACATGCAATGACTAAGGTGGATTCGTATGTTTTTCATGAAAAGAACACACATGAAATGACACTGGTTGATCCATAAGTATTTTGTCATTACAAGAACACACATGCAATGACTCTGGTGGATCCATGTGCGGTTTACGAAAAGAACACACATGCATTGACTCTGGTGGATCCATATGTGGTTTGTGGAAAGAACACACATGCAATGACACTGGTGGATCCATGTGTGGTTTGTGAGAAGAACACACATGCAATGACTCTGGTGGATCCATATGTGGTTTGTGAGAAGAACAAACATGCAATGACTCTAGCTGTGGTTAATGGAAAGAACAGACTTGCATTGACTCTAGTTGTAGTTTGTGAAAAGAACACACATGCAATGACTCTGGTTGATCCATATGTGGTTTATCATTACAAGAACACAAATGCAATGACTCTAGTGGATCCATATGTGGTTTGTGGAAAGAGCACACATGCAATGACTCTAGTGGGTCCATATGTGGTTCATGAAAAGAACACAGATGCAATGACATTGATTCATCCATATGTGGTTTGTCATTACAAGAACACACATGCAATGACTCTAGTGGATCCATATGTGGTTTGTGAAAAGAACACACATGCAATGACACTGGTGGATCCATATGTGGTTTGTGAAAAGAACAAACATGCAATGACTCTGCTTTATGCATATGTGGTTCATGAAAAGAACACACATGGAATGTCATTGGTTTATCCATATATGTTTTGTCATTACAAGAACACACATGCTGTTGGGGATATACTTTCCGAGTATCCTCACAGTTCCTCACTGACCAGGGTGGCCCACTTCGGGTTAGAGCTTTGCTTCACGGGTGGCCCAGTCAGGGAGAAAGACCGAGTCCAATCCGGCTACGGGAAGGCCCAGAAGACTTACCAACTTAGGCCCATAATGTTACTTGTAATTCAAGATGTACTCTGTAACCGACTCTTAGACGTAGCCGGATAGATCTCTCCTGTAAACCCTAGGCCGGATATCTATATAAGCTGTCCTAGGGAAAGCCTTTAGGGCACACCCAATACTTTAGACCCTCAACTCGCATAGGAGAAACCTTGTAACCCTTATCCGGCTCTGCCGTATTACTGGATTGCTAGCAGGAGTAGGATCCGTCCAAAGCCGGTGGATTCGAACCTGGGTAAACTTGTGTGCTCACCGTCCCAGAACACTGAACTTCTCAAACCCCTCTCTTCCGCACGCCTCGAGGACCCCCTCATGGCATACTTGTCATCAATCCGACGACAGTTGGCGCCCACCGTGGGGCAAGTGAGCTTCGGATCTGCGTTCCAAGCGGAATCTGCAAAAATCGGAATCGACGAGACTATCGCCGTCAGTCGCATCCTCTATGCCAGCGACGTCCCTCTCATCGTTCTCGACGAGACTTGGATTCCGGCAAGGGAAGCCGTGACTTCCTACACAATCGTGTCCTTTGGAGAGATCGATGTTTACATCGGTTTCGCTGAACCTGCCCAACCCACCCAGCGGTGATGATAGAGGCGGAAGAATTTTCTGGGTCCCCTTTGTCCGCGGAGGCGGCAGAGTTCCGGATCTCAGAAAACCCTAATCCCACCCAGCCCGCACTAGTTGCGGAGATAGTGGAGAAACCCGAGCCTGAGGAAGACCTATCGGACCAAGTCGAATCTAGAGTGGATCTCCCAAGAGGAGCCAGATCCCAGATCGACCCACCCATGGAAGTCGAAATCCAGGAGGAGCATATCGACACTGATTCCGGCTCTGATGATGCCGAAACAGACAGGACTTTCCTAAGGTACACACTACGATGTATCATACTACAAGGCGAAAGCACAGATGCAATCCTTGAGACCATCAAAAGTTTCGATATGGCTGATCGCAAAAGCCGCGGGTACCGCAAGAAGCACGCGTCGCACTTCGTCGGATACGTGGGATCCGGATCTGGCTCTGCCGATGCTGGAAAAACACCGACTCGATGCTGGAGGCAATTGGAACAAACGCCGACGTACCCGCATCCTCGGATGAGTCGATGACGTCAGTAGATTTCCGAAAGTTCTCCACGGATTATGAAGAGGAGTATAACTCCAAAGCTGCAGAAGATGGAGAAGCCATGGATGAAGGATCCGGGGAACACTCTCCCAAAGCGCAGGATGACATGGACATCGGAGATAATCCCAAAGTCCAAATGTCCGAAAGTACCGATCAGAGCTTGACTCCGGGAAACGGACCCAAATTCGTCTTTGCTATGGGAGCTGCCAAGAAGGCAAAGAAGAAGAACAAGAAAAACAAGACCCCGGCAAAAGACCCTCTGACAGAGGAGGTGATTACCGAGGAATACGAGGAAGACTCGGATGGAGCACTTATCCCAGACGAGCTGAAAAAGAAGCATCAGTGGATGGACACGTGATCACTGAAGGTGCGCGTAAACTCATCGATGCCGCATTAACCACACATATCCCTACAGCTGCAGAACTTACTGCAGATGAGCTGGACGAAAGGGTGCAAGCCCTAGAAGCGCGTCGTCAACAACTCCTCGATGAAGCCAAAAACATCGAGGTGGAGAAGAAACGCATGTTAAACAAGGAATACATGTCTCGTCTACATCAGAAGACACGAAAGCGTCACATAGATGACAACCAATTCCCACGTGTCTGTGCCGTCCTTTTTGGGGATGAGATGGGGAAGCCACGGAAAGATAGCAACGGAGATTGGGTATACCCAACACTAGTACAAAATACCGTGGCGGCCCGAGAAATTCTATCGGCTAATCCAGGACCAGAGGAGATCCGTTTGGGTATCAAGCTACTCAACAAGGGACTGGAGCAGCAAAAGGTAGCCCTTTCTAGAAGTCAAAAATTGGTCTCGGATCCTGACCAGTGTCGCACAGATCCGGCATGGGCTGGCGTAAGATCCCATTACGTTCGGGCGCAGTACCATCACCCCGAGCAACATCGCCCTAGCGGCCGAGAAAGACGCCATCGCTGCTCTGAATCCGATGAACCCTCCCCGACGAGAATCTAAGGATCAAAGGGGAGAAGATAAAGAGAAATGTTGGGAGGAGGATCGTCAGAGAATGCCACCACCTAGACATGAAAACCACCCGGCTGAGCCTCACCATGGTGGGAACGACGGACGAAGAAACGACGGAAACCATGCCGATACAAGCCGGCAGGGGGATCGTCGTAGTCAAGCTGCTCCACCCTCTCCACCACACAGTCATCACAACGGCTCCCATGGAGGGCAAGGAGGACGACATGGCGGAGGAGGTGGTGGCAGAAGCCGAAGTCCGGATCCACAGCACCGCAGCCACAGCCGGCATTCGGGACGATCTCTATCCCCGAACGACGCAAGGCACAGGATCAACTCCAACATAGAGGCTCGGCGCTATGAAAACGATGACGTGTACGTGGGTCCAAAGTGCTTCGATCCATGCATCAGAGCTAGAAAATTCCCGGAAGGATTTGCTATCTCAAGACATATCCAAGCCTACGACTACATTGCTCGGCCAGACACCTGGTTACAGGATTTCTTCCAAGCTTGCTGCATCGCCAAAGGCGGAAACAGCCTGGTCGCAACCCGATATCTCCCGCTTATGTTGCGGAAGATGGCACGATCATGGATCAATGTACTTCCAGCGAACACCATCCATAACTGGTATGATTTGCAAACTGCGTTCTTTCGGAATTTTGAATGCACATATCGGAGGCCCTGTACGGTTGGAGACCTACTGCATTGCACCCAGAAAGCCGGAGAAACTTGTTGGGATTACCTCAGATGATGGATCGACACCAAGAACTCTTGCGAAGGAGTAAATGATCAAACTGCGATTGAAGCTTTCATCGCAGGTCTCCCTATTGGTTTACTGCGCCATCGCCTGAAGAGTGACAAGGTTACTGATTTGGGAGAGATGATAGAAACAGCGAGCAAGTATGCAGATGCTGACGACAATGCAGAGGGACTACTCAATGCCCTAGCTGTGCCTCAGTCAGCAAAACAACCAAAGCAACAAGCTCAGAAGCGCAAAGATACCTCGGAAGAAAAACCAAACGCGGAAACAGCGGTAGTTACTACTGTTTCCGGGTCTAGAGGACGTGGCGGAGGCCGGGGGCGTGGCCATGGGCGTGGCCGTGGGACATCAAGGGTCCAAGGTAGAGGAGAACAACAACCAGGGAAAACCTACTCTTGGGCCGACATTGCCAATAACCCATGTGTGCATCACTTAGACGCCAATGGGGGCTCGTCCCACACCAACGCTGAATGTCGTTTTAATGACGACATCAAGAGAGATGATACCGCAGGCTACAAAGCTAAGCGGAAGAAGGGATAGAAAAAACCCGAAAAAGACAAGGAGACCAAGGAAGATTCCAACATGGAGGAAGCTGATGCTTCAAATCCCAAGTCGGAAGGGAAGAAAACTTTTCCTACCAAGAAGGACACTTATGTCACCTTCCTCGGATCTCAACCAGCAAAGGTCAAGAAAGCAGTTCTACACGAGCTCAATGCAACAGTTCCGGCTGTCCCCCAGTATCTGGACTGGTCGGAAGTGGCAACCACGTTTGACCGTGATGATCATCCGCCTAAGTAACATAGGCGAGGAAAGTACGCCTTAATCTTCAACCCACTTATTGATGGTTATGGTTTCTCCAAGACCCTCATGGACGGTGGTAGCAGCATCAATATTCTCTATGTCGAAACGCTACGCCGGATGAAGATCTCGGAGACCCAGCTGAACCATAGCTCTGTGATTTTTCACGGAGTTGTCCCAAGAAGACAAGCTAATTCCCTGGGAGAGATCACTTTGGATGTTACCTTTGGAACTCCAAAAACCTATCGGACGGAGGCACTTTCCTTAGAAGTGGTCCCGTTCAAGAGCGCATACCACGCTATATTCAGACGTCCGGCTTACTAGGCTTTTATGGCTCGTCCGTGTTACATTTACAATATGATGAAAATTCCAGGTCCCAACGGCGTGATCACCATCAGGGGAGACCCGAAGAAAGCGCAAGAGTGCGAGGATGGAAATGCCGCCTTTGCCGAAGCCGTGCTGCACGCCTAGGAGTACCAGGAGATCAAGAAGAGCATAGATCCGTCCGAGATGCCCGCAACAAAGAAGGAGGTTACCAAGACAAATCTGGAGTTCAAGGCATCAGAAGAGACGAAGAAAGCGCCGTTGAAGGATGATGACCCCTCCAAGGTGACCCAGATAGGCGTAGGCCTAGATAGCGCATAGGAAAGCGCACTCGTCAAGTTCCTCCAAGCAAATCAAGATATCTTTGCATGGCAGCCATCTGACATGACCGGAGTACCTAGGAAACTTGCTGAGCACTCTCTAAATGTAAACCCGAACGCTAAACCCATCAAACAGTCCTTACGGCGGTTTGGCGACAAAAAGCATAAGGACATAGCTAAGGAGCTAGCACGGCTCGAGTTGGCCGGATTCATAGAAGAGGTCATCCACACTGAGTGGTCGGCCAATCCTGTAATGGTCCCTAAAAAGGACACCACTGATTTAAGGATGTGTGTTGATTATACTGCCTTTAACAAGGCTTGTCCAAAATATCCGTTAGCTCTGCCTAGAATTGATCAAGTTATCGATTCTACGGCAGGCTCGGAACTCCTCTGTTTTCTCGACACATATTCCGGTTCTCACCAAATCCGGATGAAGGAATATGACAAAGTCAAAACTTCATTCATAATCTCCTTCAGAACCTTCTGGTTTGTTACGGTGCCCTTTGGGCCGAAGAACACAGGAGCTACGTACCAGCGCACGATGCAGCGTTGCCTCCACGACCAACTCGGACGCAATGTACATGCATATGTGGATGATATCGCAGTGATGTCCAAAAAGAAGGAAACACTCATTTCCGACTTGGAGGAAACGTTCGCCAATCTATGAAAATACAACATTGTAGCATCCCAATTGTCTAACAATTGCAATGCTACTAGCCTAGTCTATATAATGGCTACTTCCTATACATAATTGTTGCATCATAATTATATCATGCTCATGTCATCATGCCTCCTTGCATTTGAGCATCATATAAAACCCTTTTTGTTTTGGTTCTTCTCTCATATGCATTGTTAATTGTATTTGCCTCTTGATATTGTAGTTGCTTCTTGATATATTGTTTAAATGCCCAAGTTGAGTTGGGGGCATATCTCTTATTAACTCCACCACCTTTCTTTCACCACCTTATAATTCCACCATCCATCTAAATATGAGCTTGGCACTTATTGGTTTTACCTCTAGCTCATGTGGGTTGGGATGGATCCAATTCTTTTTCCACATGCTCTCATCTTAGCATCATGTTGTTTTCACAATATTGGTTTATGAGAGCCACATGGCCATCTTGGCATGCCTTGTGAGTGGGACCTTTCCTAGCTTCCATATGGGTTGTTGTGGGGGTTATCATCATGTTGGGATAATTTTGGGATTACTAAATACCTAGTGGCACCTACACACTAGCAAGTCCCATTTCTATTCAAACATGGTCATCTCCCTCTACTCCACATGGGGCATCCTTTCAAGTTCTTTTGCTTAGGCCTTACTCCACATTTTTGGAATGCATAAGAATAATGCCATGTAAATAACCTTGTTTTCACAAAATAAGCATGGAATTAATTATTATGCATGGCCCATGCAAGTACCACCTTTTGCTTGTCATTTGGATTTTATTTGATTGTTGAGTGGTTCATCTCTATCTCTATCCCTTCTTTTGGGCTTGATCTATTTTGATCATGCTTAAACCACATCATCTCACCCCTCTTTTCTTGTCTCGATCTTGTTAGTGCTTGTCTAGAGCATGCTTGATCTTGTCAAAAGTGCCACTCCATCTAATCTCTCCTCTCTCTCTAAACCTCTCTCCTTATCTATATCTAAGCTAAACCCAAACCCTACATCTATCCACATGTTCTTGCTTGCTCTAGTTTGGAGCATGCTAGCTTCATAAACCCTAATCCATCAACCTCCCTCTCTTACCCTCTATCTATCACCTACCCCATCATCACCATACCCTCTCTACCACCACCTCTCACCTAAGCTAAACCCTAAACCTAACCCTCCATCTAACCCACAACCTACCCTAGCTACCACCTCCCTCTCTCGGCCTCTCTCCCTGCCAAGGCTACCCCCCTAGCCACCCTCCCCCTGGTCGAGATACCCCTCTCACCTACCCTAGCTCCAAACCTAGCTCAAACCCGAGCCTAGCTCTAACCCTACCCGAGACTCACCTCTCTCTCCCTAGCTCTCTCTCTCTACCAAGCGGGTCCTACACCGAGCCACCCCCTGGCCCTACCGACCCCACCTGGCAGCCCCTTGCCCCTGCCCTGGTCCTGCCCTACCGAGCACGTGAGCGAGGAGGAGGAAAAGGTGGCACCCGAGGCCACCTTTATCCATCTACCCCGCGCCCACAACATCCTCCCCTCCCTCTTTTCTCCTTGACCTCACGGCTCTCCTCTGGCCTTCTCCAGATCTGGCCGAAGCGCCCTGGCCCTCCCCTCTCTTCTCCATAGCCACCGTCTACACCATCGCCGGCAACCCTCGGCCTCCTCTCGGCTACACCGTACCAGGCGACGAGGGCGACGTGGAGGTGATCGAGGAGTACAAGGAGATCCCCTGCAACAGCCCCGTACACGGAGCCGAGAAGATGAACCCCTAGAACCGCTGCACCTGCCGAGCCCGAGCCGAAACCCTAACTCGCCGTCCGTCTGCGTCATCGTCGATCGCCAGCGCCCCAAGCCAATCCGCCACCACCGACACACCCTTGGTGAGCTATCCAACCTCCCAGACATCCTCGTCGTTGCAGTCGTGGCCTGGTCGTGCCGGTCGTTCCTACAAACGCTCTGCGCGCGCCGGTGTCCGTGCTCGTGTTCCAGACCGTGGCTTCGCCTAGGTAGATCTAGCCGCCCAGCTGCCTCCTGACCGTAACCCCCAGGCCACCGCACTGGTTCGCAACCCGCAGCGCGCGCGCCAGGTCCAGGGATCGATCCCCGCTCCGCCCGCGCCGCGCACCGATCTGTCGATCGAGGCAGAGAAGAGGAACAGTACGGCTGTGCCCGTTTTGCGTAAACCCCCCTGCATCTTTTTGTTGCATCAACCCGCGCTCCTTAGGACCCCACCTGCCAGCCGCTGTGTGCCTTTGCAGAAAACCCCCCAGCCTTTTGGTTTCATCAACCCGCGCTCCCCTAGCAACGCCACGTGGTCCACCCTGGGCTTCACTGTCACGTGGGGCCGAAGTTACTGTCAGGCCCGCTCGTCAGTCGCATAGGCTAGGGAGCCCCGCGGTGAGAAACGCCTGTGCTGCACGCTGTGTTGCTGAGTCAGCTTGGCCCCACCCGTCAGCGTCAGGGGCTGGATTATTCTGAGTACAAAAGGTCTCTGTGCTTATCTGTTTCAATTCAAACTTTTTCAAAATTAATTCAAATTCAAATTTAAATCTGTTTTTAAATAACTTTTAATTTATAAATCCAAATAATACAATTAATATATGTTTTCAAATCAGAAAAAGATGAGGAATTCAAATATGACCTTCAAAATATATTTTGACCACTTAAAATTTCAAGTTGATTAAAATTACAATAAAATGCCCTTTTGTCTTAAATAATTAATAACTTTTGTTTTATAAATCCAAATTTAACAAATAATATGTATAAAATGATTAGCTCGACGAGACCTTCCTGTTTATGCATTCCATCATCAGTTTTGCAGCATGCATCATATAAATATAATGTATACAGCAACTAATATGAGGATAAAATGGGGCCAAAACTCAATAAAATGATTTAATCTTGTATTCCACACCTCACCCTTGCCATGCTACTTTATTGCCATGCAAATTGTGCATCATTCATCATGGCATGACTGTTTGCTTGTCGCATTTTATTCATATGCTTGTGCACTTTATTTATGTTGGCCCTTGTTTGTTTGGTTCTTCTCCGAATAGACGCTGAGCAGGGGATATACCAAGAGAACCAGGAGCACTACCCAGATCCTTCTGTCGCTTCAACTGAGCTGCCAGGCAAGCACTACCACATGCTTGCATACATATAGTACCTATTGCCTCTATCTTACTCTTGCATCATTGAGTCGCGATTGCATTAAATTGAATCCCAAGTATTGCATAGCCTTACTTTTAAACCCCACCGAAGCTTGTTCCCCCATCCCATGAGCCCTTACTACAGGAGTTGTTTGAGCCATGCGAGTCGTAGAATAGCATGTGTAGGGTATGTGACTGTCTGATGGATAACGAGGTACCTAAACAACTTAACCTGAGTAGTAATGGGATAACTAATGAAAGTGGCACCGGTGAGCCATATCTGTTATTTGGTTTTTCAGGCTCACTTGTGTCCTGTAGGACCCCGAGTACTTGATTCATGTTCCTTGAATATTCGCGCTATCCACATCCGGGAGGCTTATGAACCCCCCTGAGCCAGAGCTTGATTCATTCTTATTTCTTGGGGCCACAAACTAGTTTGAGGTTTTATTTACTATCCTGTACTTATGCCATGCTTTACTGCTTTATTTAAATTGTGCGAGGTACTGCACACTGTACTGTTTAGGTAAGCGGAGTGTTTTCGCGGTATCGACAAGCCCAGTCACATTTTCGGGTTCCCAGTCGTTTACAGCCACTGACGCAAACCTTGAGGCCGTCTCGGAGTCAGCTAACTTCGTTGCGGGTAGCTCAATGGGGTGGCCCCCTGAAATATTTCTGAATCCTGTGATCGCTTTGTCGTGACTGCCTCATTGGGTTTTGATTTGGTTTTTCCGAGGCATATCGAGTGTGTGTTGCTATTTGTGCACCCCTGTAGGGTAAAACTTTCTGAAAGCCGTGTCCGCGGTTATGGACGACTTGGAGCACAGTTTCTCGATCATAGACAAGCATAACTAAAGTACCACTTTTAATTTGACTAGACTAGGTACCTGACTAGTAAATAGTGCAACACTCACGGAATGGATAATAAAACTGCCAACGGATGGGGGTTGTTCGTCCGCTTCCTCGTCGGTAAGCGAGGAGGAGGATGGATCTGTTAAGATTACTGTTATAACTGTTATAACTGTTGTCATTAATTCACGGACATCCGTCTATCTCTGGTTAGGCGGATGGTTAGCGAATATCTATAGAATTGCTAGGGTTTATCTTTTGCTGCAATTGCGTCACCCCAGGTTGTGTCCCCTTTAGAGGCATAAAGACTTGCTGAGTACCCCTAGGGTCTCACACGATAAATTATTGGTTCAGATGAACAGGTACCCCCGCAAGATGGATACTGGGTGGAAGAGACGGACGATGTGGGCAACGATCATTCGGTGTAGAGATTCCGGGAACGGGGATCCGTGAGATCTATGGGCGGGATCTGCTTATTTATGGGGCATCTTATGCCGATTTGCTTCTTATCCGTACTCGGACTTTGTCTTACGCTTCCGCCTGATACTCTGATGTTTGATGTATGAGGAGATATCCTAAACTATTATATCTATCTAGGATATTTGGATCTTGCCGTATGGCGTTGCTATATTTCCTTTCTTTTTAGATGGAATGGCTCTGATGTACTGTTGTATGGTGGCTTGCATACATACTCATTTGTGTATGTAGTTGATCCCTTCGCCTGCCGATTACGCCGCCCGTTCTTGTCCCGATGTGTGGAAATGGTTGGGACGGCCGAAAGGTCTACCTGTGAGTGGCATTTGGGCCCCACCGTACTATTTCAACCATTTCTGCTCATCCAGGCTTGTAACTAGGAGCGTAATTCACCGAGGTAGTTACAAACATCATGCTTAACCCGAAGAAATGCTTCTTTGGAATACCAGCCGGAAAATTGTTAGGTTTCATCGTGTCTCAAAGAGGCATAGAGGTGAACCATGACAAAATCAAGGCTATACTCAATATTTCCAGGCCAACTCGCCTGAAGGACATACAAAGATTAAATGCTTGCATTGCTGCGGTCAGTCGATTTGTAAGCCGGCTTGGTGAAAGAGCCGCACCATTATACAAACTCCTGAAGAAGACCAAAGATTTTGTCTGGACTGACGAAGCTGAAGCTGCACTGCAAGACCTGAAGAAAGTACTCTCATCTTCTCCTATCCTTGCAGCGCCGGAACCTTAGGAACCGATGTTGCTTTATATTGCTGCGACAAATAAGGTCGTTAGTATCGTCATGGTGGTGGAGAGACCAGAGGAAAATCAGGAACACCTGGTGCAGCGTCCGACTTACTTTGTCAGCGAGGTCTTGACAGAATTAAAACAGCGATATCCGCACTATCAAAAGTTGGCTTACGGTGTTATCCTAGCATCTCGTAAGTTACAACACTATTTTCAGGAGAATCCAATTACCGTGGTGAGCAAATCTCCCATGAGAGACATAATCAACAATAGCGACGCCACGGGACATGTAGCCAAATGGGGCATAGAGCTTTCAGCTTTCATTATTGAGTATAAACCTCGGACAGCAATAAAATCCCAGATCCTTGCTGACTTTGTCACTGATTGGACAGAGACGAAGGAGAACATGGTCCTCCCTGAGTCGGAATACTGGACCCTCTTTTTCGATGGGTCTAAGGCTCGAGGGGGCTCGGGGGCTGGCGTGGTGCTCAAATCACCCCAAGGAGATAAACTATTATACGTGTTGCAGATCCACTTCACAGCGACAAACAATATTGCCGAGTATGAAGCACTGCTGCATGGAATCCGGATTGCCAAGGATATTGGCATCCGACGTTTGATGTGTTACGGAGATTCGGATCTTGTTGCTCAGCAAGTCTCGGATATTTGTAATGCACATAAGCACATGGCAGCATATAAAGCTATCGTGGATGATCTATCTAAATCGTTCGAAGGGTTTCAAGTTCAACACATCCCTCGAGCAGAACATGAGGAAGCAGATGCACTATCTCGAATAGGCTCTACGCGGAAAGAGGTCCCGGATGGCGCATTTTTAGAGAACCTCAAAGTTCCCTCGATAAAGGGAGTAGATGAGGAATATCCGACCAAATCTGACTCACCATTAATAGCAGTTCTGGCTGTAATTCCCAGGTGGACTCAACCCTACCTCGATTATTTGGTAGATGGCAAATTACCCGAAGACGAGGTGCTGAGCCGGCAGATTATCCAACGAGCGAAAGCCTATACTATTGTTAAGGGTGAGCTCCATAAACGGAGTGTTTCTAGGGTTTTTCAGCGCTGTGTATCTCCGGAAGAAGGAGTGGAAATCTTAAGGGAAATCCACGAAGGCGAGTGTGGTCACCATGCTGCAGCCAAATCTTTAGTGGCAAAAGCTTTTCGACATTGATTTTTCTGGCTTACAGCTCAGGCAGATGCCGAACGATTAGTCAAGACATGCAAAGGCTGCCAAAAGTACGCCAAGCAAGCTCATGTTCCGGCTGATCAGCTACGAACAATACCTATAACATGGCCTTTTGCGGTCTAGGGGCTTGACATGGTAGGACCTTTTAAACGAGCTCCAAGTGGATTTACTCACCTCTTAGTGATGGTGGATAAATTCACCAAGTGGATTGAGGCTAAACCTGTCACTAGTTATGATGGAGCAATAGCCAAAATATTTGTCGAGGATGTTATAATCCGGTATGGATATAGGCATAGCATTATCACGGACAATGGGAGTAATTTTTCTATGGTAGAACTGGCCGAATTCTGCAATGAGCAAAATATCCGGCTTGACATTGCGTCAGTCGCACATCCATAGGCTAATGGACAAGTCGAAAGAGCAAATGGTTTAATTCTACAAAGGCTGAAACCAAGACTCGAAGCACCACTCCGACGTGCTACGGGGGCTTGGGCAGAGGAACTACCCTCTATAATATGGAGTTTACAAACAACTCCGAACAGGTCAACAGGATACACACCTTTCTTCTTGGTCTATGGCGCAGAAGCAGTTCTTCCTAGTGATTTAATTCATAATTCTCCTACACTGGCCGCGTATATCAAAGAGGATGCCGAGATTTCTCGACAAAATGATCTCGACTTAGTCGAAGAAGTTCGCGTCGTTGCTGAAATGAGATCTACAGCCTATCAGCAGAAGTTACGCAAGTATCATAGCCAGAGAGTCCGAAATAGATCTTTCAATAAAGGTGATTTGGTTCGCCGGCTTGTGTAACAAAGAAAGCACAAACTTTCCCCAGTATGGGAAGGGCCCTTTTTAGTTAGTTGAGTATTGCACAATGGATCGTACTACTTAACTGACATGAGGCCAGTCAAAGAAAGACCTGTTATAAGAAGATAAAGAGAGCTGGAGGCAGTACAAATCCGGATGAATTAGACAGACCGTGGAATATTGCTCAGCTACGTCCCTTTTATTCTTAGTTTATCCTTCTTTGTAATCATACATATGTACATGTTCTGTGAGAAATAAAAGTTTTGGTTGCCTCAAGTTTTTTCTGAGAAGTTCTTAAAACCATCTTATTTCCGAATGATCATGTCATAGTCAAAAATCCCAGAATGCTTGAAAGTACTTTATTATCATGTTCGTTCTGGTCTAGATTTCCGATTCTAAAACTGCTACCTTCGGGTATAACTCTAAAGTTTCTAGTCTTTACTTGGGTTATTTATCTGATTGCCGGACGCGGGCATTTTCCGAATAGTGAATTGTTGGTACTGGAAGCCAGCTTTGTTTCCGAGTTTAAACTGGTTCAGCAATTGAGCCCCGTTGCTCGGCAAAGTTTCCGGCTGAAGGTTTAGCCGGCTCACGAAAGGGACGAGGCGAAAAGCCAGATAAATGATAAGTAGAGATGAAAAAATATAAGTGCTTGTGTAAACATTTCAGGCACGCAAAAATTTCAAAGGTCAAAAGTGCTGAATAGATCAAAAGCTTAGCACTTGCAAAGATAAATAGTACTTAATATTTACAATCGCATCAGGTTTTTCCGGAATAATACATAAATTTCTGGTCTATGATGCAGGAGGAGATGAAGGATCCGCCGGCTCGCTGGTCACTCTGGCTTGATATCTTTCCGAGATGTCCGCATCCGAGTTGGTGCGTTCATCGTCGGAAACTTCTTCGACTTCTTCTGCAGGAGGAGGCGGAGTAGCCACGCGGGTGAAGAAGGGGATGTCGTAGCTGGTCAGATCAGCTACGTGGCACCCGTATTCAGTGCAGGAGTGCATGATATCTTGAAGGTCCTGCTCTTGGCCGTCTTTGTCTACCTTGCAGTACCCTCTGGTCACTTGCCATATCTCCATGTTTCCATGGTGGCTCATGACCATGGTGAGAGCGTTCTGCGCAGCAGTCCGCGCGTAGGACATGTTCCAGTCCCGAACAAGCTGCGGCATCCCCTTGGCCCTGTCCTGCACCTCAAAATCTGACATGCTTGGCATGTCCGGAATCCTGAGAGACTCGCCAATGTCCTCAAGGGACTGGCGGTAGTCATGAAGAAGATCACCGACTTGGGTAAGCCGGTGAGTGCGGGGCTTGGACAAGGAAGAGTCCGTCAACTTCAGAGGACCTATACACAAAACAAGTCAAGAAAAACCGACATTTATAGAAGTCGAAGAAAAGATAAGTCAGAGAGGTGGAACGTACCAAAAATAACATCGTCAATCTTGGACTTCTCCTCCCGGAGACTCTGGAGTTTAGCCCGGAGCGCCTGGGATATGTCCTTCTCTCTGCCAAGCTCATTCTTGAGGTCCGAGATTATTTTATCCTAAGCAGCAATCTTGCGATCACGCTCATCTGTGGCCATGGAGGAGGATTCAAGGACTTGAGCTATGCTCTTTTCATGATCTGCCTTGAGCTTATCCAGCTCTTGGTGAAGTCCCTTGTTCTCCACCACCAGGGTCTTGAGGTTCTCGGCCTCTTCAATCATAGCAATGGATTGTTTCACTAGCGCTGTAAGACAAAAAAGAACAACAAGTTCAGAAAAATTCGACATTGAAAAAAGCAAATACAAGGTTTGAATCTTGGAATATTTACCTCCAGCTTCATCCTTGGCTACTTTGAGCTCATCATTTTTAAGCCGGAGAGCTTTAATCTCTCTCCGCTTATCACAAACATTGGTCAATAATTCCTGGTTATAGGAACATACATTCTGTAAGTCAGAATACCCAAAGTCAGAAAGCTACTTAAGACTCGGGCTAATATTTTTTGCTAAATATCAGCACGAGCCTTGGGGGCTACACTAGTTCGTTCTTTGGCATCCTAATGAAGCATAAACTCGGATTCTATATCCTACTTCATGCTTGGGGGCTAAAGGATATGATATAACATAATAGAAAAAACAAGATTTGGAATTCCGACTTACATATTGCTTGCGGGTGAGTTTATCTAAACCCACGTTCACTTCAGCGGCCACCTTCTCGGCGAGAGTAAGAGGGATCACTGGGGCTGTTGGAAGCTCGTCAGTCCTAATCCTCTCGTTGCGAAGGCGGACATGAGTGAGAAGGTTAGAGAACTTTACGTCCTCTGCTTCTTGCGCTTCCTCCTCGGGGGATAAATGGCTTTTGTCCAGGACATGCCTAGCTAGCCGCCGGATCTTCTGCAGCATCCGACGAGGTAACGGGAGTTGCAGAAGGTTGAGGGGCCGGAGTCGGAGGAGCCACGGCAGGCGAAGCTATGGTAAGCTTCGTCTGGCGTAAGGGCTTCGAAGAAATCCCTTTCCCCTTGCCCTTGATGATCGATTTTGCTCTGAGAAGGTAACAAATTTGAAAACGTTACATCTCGGAAAGAAGTTTGAGTAAAATACAAAGACGGGAAAGTTGTGATTGAAAAGATACCTCTTCACGACAGGCACCTCCTTTGTGCCAACCGCTACCGTCGGAGCTTTGCGCTTTTTGAGCGCAAGATCCGGCAGTGGAACTACTTCTACCTCCTGAGAAAACTCCGGAGGGTATCCTTCGAGCGGAGCAAGTTCCGACTCGGGGATGTCAGCAAGCTGAAAACAAGAAAACATATCAGTATTGCAATATAAACTCGAAGATAGAAACACATAAAAGATGTGATGATGAAAGCTTACAGGCACCACAAGGTTTTCCGCCATGTGCATGTCTAGAGAAACCTCCGGAATCCGCCTTTCGATCTGCTCCTTGATCAGCCACTTGATTTGGCTTATGTAGCCTTGAGTGGTGTAGGCTTTGGGGCTGATGCGGAGGGAGTCGGTTGGAGAAGACGTGATGGAGTGCATCAGTCTATCCCCGTGGTACTGAAGTGGCTGGATCCGACGTGAGACCCGGCACTGAACCAAATCGTTTCCCTTCAGACCATTGTGCTTAATCAGATATTTGATCCGCCTCTTAGCGAGGATCAGATCATCCGTGAGAGCCGGAGTAGCCTCGTCCCAGGAAGGCTGGGCCATGGCGGCTCCATCGACAAAAGCCGGCAAAGCAGTAGCTTTGCCGGGATCCGGAATATCCCTATGGTAGAAAAAAGTGGCTGGCCATTGTTTGACCGAGTCACTGGCAGAAATTTTGGGATATGCCCGGTCTCGTCTAAGAGAAAAACTAATGGTGCCGGTGATGTAAGGAACACCGACAGTGATGGAATTCCTCTGGACGTGGAAATAAAACCGGAAGAGAAGCAAACTCGGCCTAATGCCGAGAAAGCCCTCGCAAAGCGCAGCATATGCGCTCATTTCTAGAAGAGAATTGGGAGGAAGATTGTGGAGTTGAACTCCATAGTGATCTATCACCTCGGAGAAGAACTCCGAGGGAGGAAAAGACAGACGTCGGTCCAGATGGGTGCAGAAGTGGACTCGCTCACCCTCGTGCGGGTTGGGGACGGTTTCACCGGAGCCGCTCCGCCAGTCGCCGACGACTAGAAGCCCCTCCTTCTCCATGTTCTGGCGGCCTACTTCGTCAAGAGCACAGGGGATCCAGATTCCACTGTAGCTTTCTTTCTCTGCGGCAGCTTCCGCCTTCGCCGCCGCCGCTGCTGCCGCCAAACCGGAGGAAGAAGATGATGAAGCCATTTTCTCCGGTGATAAGGTGACCTTAAAGGGGCGGCACTGGGAGTTTTTGTGCGGGAAGGACGAGGAGGCTCTATGCGCGTAGGAGGGTTGGGAAGGAAGGAAACGTCAAAGGAGTGGTGGAAAGGAGAAGAAGAAATCTGAACCCCTTATATCCACCTACCTGCGCCAAGATTCGTGCAAATGCTACAGTGTAACCGCCACGCGTCGTGGAAAGAACTGGGAAGGACCCGCGTGATGTTTGCGTCGCCTCGATCTCCACGCACGCATTGAAACGGCGCCTCGGTTTCGTGGACCGCGGACCCACCAACGGTCGTGCTGACGGAATGCTTGTCAGATGACGTGACTTGACCATGCTTGTGCCAGGTGGCGTTAGAGACCAACTTCCGACATAGTTTAAAAACAAGCAAGAAAATCCGAGTAACCTACTGATAGGCCCGACTTATTTTGAAGACCCGGGTCGTATCTTTTGTTGTGAAGTTTCAGGAACCCTTCAAGATTCTGCAAGCCGAGGATCAAGCTAGACGATGATAAATCCGACATTGGATCTTGGAGGCCTCCGGGGGCTGTTGTTGGGGATATACTTTCCGGGTATCCTCACAGTTCCTCACTGACCAGGGTGGCCTACTTCGGGTTAGAGCTTTGCTTCACGGGCGGCCCAGTCAGGGAGAAAGACGGAGTCCAATCCGGCTACGGGAAGGCCCAGAGGACTTACCGACTTAGGCCCATAATGTTACTTGTAATTCAAGATGTACTCTGTAACCGACTCTTAGACGTAGCCGGATAGATCTCTCCTGTAAACCCTAGGCCAGATATCTATATAAGCCGTCCTAGGGAAAGCCTTTAGGGCACACCCAATACTTTAGACCCTCAACTCGCATAGGTGAAACCTTGTAACCCATATCCGGCTCTGCCGTATTACTGGATTGCTAGCAGGAGTAGGATCCGTCAAAAGCTGGCGGATTCGAACTTGGGTAAACTTGTGTGCTCACCGTCTCGGAACACCGTACGTCTCACATCCCTCTCTTCCGCACGCCACGAGGACCCCCTCATGGCGTACTTGTCATCAATCCGACGACACATGCAATGACTCTCGTGGATCCATATGTGGTCTGTCGAAAGAACACACATGCAATGACACAGGTGTATCCATATGTGGTTTGTGAAAAGAACACACATGCAATGAGACTGGTGGATCCATATGTGGTTCATAAAAAGAACACACATGCAATGACATTGGTTGATCCATATGTGGTTTGTCATTACAAGAACACACATGCAATGACTTTGGTGGATCCATATGTGGTTTGTGGTAAGAACACACATGCAATGACTCTAGTGGGTCCATATGTGGTTTGTGAAAAGAACACATATGCAATGACTCTGGTTGATCCATATGTGGTTTGTCATTACAAGAACACATATGCAATGACTCTGGTTGATCCATATGTGGTTTGTCATTACAAGAACACACATGCAATGACTCAGGTGGATCCATATGTGGTTTGTGGAAAGAACACACATGCAATGACTATAGTGGGTCCATATGTGGTTCATGAAAAGAACACACATGCAATGAAATTGGTTGATCCATATGTGGTTTGTCATTACAAGAACACACATGCAATGACTCTGGTGGATCCATATGTGTGATTGTGGAAAGAACACACATGCAATGACACTGGTGGATCCATATGTGGTTTGTGAAAAGAACACACATGCAATGACTCTGGTTGATCCATATATGGTTCATGAAAAGAACACACATGCAATGACATTGGTTGATCCATATGTGGTTTGTCATTACAAGAACAAACATGCAATAACTCTGGTGGATCCATATGTGGTCTCTGGAAAGAACACACATTCAATGCCACTGGTGGATCCATATGTGGTTTATGAAAAGAACACACATGCAAAGACACTAGTGGATCCATATGTGGTTCATGAAAAGAACACACATGCAATGACATTGGTTGATCCATATGTGGTTTGTCATTACAAGAACACACATGCAATGACTCTGGTGGATCCATATGAGGTTTGTGGAAACAACACACATGCAATGAATCTAGTGGGTCCATATGTGGTTTGTGAATAGAACACACATGAAATGACACTAATGGATCCATATGTGGTTTGTGTGCGGTTTAGGAAAAGAACACATGCAATGACTCTGGTGGATCCATATGTGGTTTGTGGAAAGAACACACATGCAATGACATTGGTTGATCCATATGTGGTTTGTCATTACAAGAACACAAATGCAATGACTCTGGTGGATCCATATGTGGTTTGTGGAAAGGACACACATGCAATGACTCTAGTGGGTCCAAATGTGGTTTGTGAAAAGAACACACATGCAATGACTCTAGTTGATCCATATGTGGTTTGTCATTACAAGAACACACATGCAATGACTCTGGTGGATACATATGTGGTTTGTGGAATGAACACACATGCAATGACTCTAGTCGGTCCATATGTGGTTCATGAAAAGAAAACACATCCAATGACATTGGTTAATCCATATGTGGTTTGTCATTATAAGAACACACATACAATGACTCCGGTGGATCCATATGTGGTTTGTGGAAAGAACAGACATGCAATGACACTGGTGGATCCATATGTGGTTTGTGAAAAGAACAAACACGCAATGACTCTGGTTGATCCATATATGGTTCATGAAAAGAACACACATGCAATGACATTGGTTGATCCATATGTGGTTTGTCATTACAAGAACACACATGCAATGACTCTACTAGATCCATATGTGGTTTGTGGAAAGAACACAGATGCAATGACCCCGGTGGATCCATATGTGGTTTGTGAAAACAACAAACATGCAATGAATCTAGTTGATCCATATGTGGAGCATGAAAAAAACACACATGAAATGACATTGGTTGATCCATATGTGGTTTGTCATTACAAGAACACACATGTAATGACTCTTGTGGATCCATATGAGGTTTAGGAAAAGAACACACATGCAATGACTCTAGTGGATCCATATGTGGTTTGTGGAAAGAACACACATGCAATGACATTGGTGGATCCATGTGTGGTTTGTGAGAAGAACACAAATGCAATGACTCTGGTGGATCCATATGTGGTTTGTGGAAAGAACACACATGCAATTACACTAGATCCATATGTGGTTTGCGAAAAGAACAAACATGCAATCACTCTGCTTTATCCATATGTGGTTCATGAAAAGAACACACATGCAATGACATTGGTTGATCCATATGTGGTTTGTCATTACAAGAACACATATGCAATGACTCTTGTGGATCCATATGTGGTATGTGGAAAGAACATAAATGCAATGACACTGGTGGATCCATATGTGGTTTGTGAAAAGAACACACATGCAATGAGACTGGTGGATCCATACGTGGTTCATGAAAAGTACACACATGCAATGATATTGGTTGATCCATATGTGGTTTGCCATTACAAGAAAACAAATGCAATGACTCTGGCGGATCCATATGTGGTTTGTGGAAAGAACACACATGCAATGACTCTAGTTGGTCCATATGTGGTTTGTGAAAAGAACACAGATGCAATGACTCTGGTTGACCCATATGTGGTTTATCATTACAAGAACACACATGCAATGACTCTGGTGGATCCATATGTGGTTTGTGGAAAGAACACACATGCAATGACTCTAGTGGGTCCATATGTGGTTCATGTAAATAACACACGTGCAATGACATTGGTTGATATATATGTGGTTTGTCATTACAAGAACACACATACAATGACTCTTGTGGATCCATATGTGCTTTGTGGAAAGAACACACATGCAATGACACTGGTGGATCCATATGTGGTTTGTGAAAAGAACAAACACGGAATGACTCTTGTTGATCCATATATGGTTCATGAATGGAACACACATGCAATGACACTGGTTGATCCATATGTGGTTTGTCATTACAAGAACACACATGCAATGACTCTAGTGGATCCATATGTGGTTTGTGGAAACAACACACATGCAATGGCACTGGTGGATCCAGATGTGGTTTGTATAAAGAACACACATGCAAAGGCACTTGTGGATCCATATGTGGTTCATGAAAAGAACACACATGGAATTACATTGCTTGATCCATGTGTGATTTGTCATTACAAGAACACACATGCAATGACTCTGGTGGATCCATATGTGGTTTGTGGAAAGAACACACATGCAATGACTCTAGTGGGTCCATATGTGGTTTGTGAAAAGAACACACATACAATGACACGGGTGGATCCATATGTGGTTTGTGTGCAGTTTAGGAAAAGAACACACATGCAATGACTCTGGTGGATCCATATGTGGTTTGTGGAAAGAACACACATGCAATGAAACTGGTGGATCGATATGTGGTTTGTGGAAAGAACACACATGCAATGACTCTGGTGGATCCATATGTGGTTTGTGAAAATAACAAACATGCAATGACTCCAGCTGTGGTTAATGAAAAGAACAGGCACGCAATGAATCTAGTTGTGGTTTGCGAAAAGAACACACATGCAATGACTCTGGTGGATCCATATGTGGTGTGTGAAAAGAACAAACATGCAATGAGTCTAGTTGATCCATATGTGGTTCATGAAAAGAACACACATGCAATGCCATTGGTTGATCCATATGTGGTTTCTCATTACAAGAACACACATGCAATGATTCTACTAGATCCATATGTGGTTTGTGGAAAGAACACACATGCAATGACACTGGTGGATCCATATGTGGTTTATGAAAAGAACAAACATGCAATGACTCTAGTTGATCCATATGTGGTGCATGAAAAGAACACACATGAAATGACATTGCTCTATCCATATGTGGTTTGTTATTACAAGAACACACATGCAATGACTCTGGTGGATCCATATGCGGTTTAGGAAAAGAACACACATGCAATGACTCTGGTGGATCCATATGTGGTTTGTGGAAAGAACACACATGCAATAACACTGGTGGATGCACGTGTGGTTTGTGAGAAGAACACACATGCAATGACTCTGGTGGATCCATATGTGGTTTGTGGAAAGAACACACATGCAATGACTCTAGTGGGTCCATATGTGGTTTGTGAAAAGAACACACATACAATGACACGGGTGGATCCATATGTGGTTTGTGTGCGGTTTAGGAAAATAACATATGCAATGACTCTAGTGGATCCATATGTGGTATGTGGAAAGAACACGCATGCAATGACACTGGTGGATCCAGATGTGGTTTGTATAAAGAACACACATGCAAAGGCACTTGTGGATCCATATGTGGTTCATGAAAAGAACACACATGGAATTACATTGCTTGATCCATGTGTGATTTGTCATTACAAGAACACACATGCAATGACTCTGGTGGATCCATATGTGGTTTGTGGAAAGAACACACATGCAATGACTCTAGTGGGTCCATATGTGGTTTGTGAAAAGAACACACATACAATGACACAGGTGGATCCATATGTGGTTTGTGTGCAGTTTAGGAAAAGAACACACATGCAATGACTCTGGTGGATCCATATGTGGTTTGTGGAAAGAACACACATGCAATGAAACTGGTGGATCGATATGTGGTTTGTGGAAAGAACACACATGCAATGACTCTGGTGGATCCATATGTGGTTTGTGAAAATAACAAACATGCAATGACTCCAGCTGTGGTTAATGAAAAGAACAGGCACGCAATGAATCTAGTTGTGGTTTGCGAAAAGAACACACATGCAATGACTCTGGTGGATCCATATGTGGTGTGTGAAAAGAACAAACATGCAATGAGTCTAGTTGATCCATATGTGGTTCATGAAAAGAACACACATGCAATGCCATTGGTTGATCCATATGTGGTTTCTCATTACAAGAACACACATGCAATGATTCTACTAGATCGATATGTGGTTTGTGGAAAGAACACACATGCAATGACACTGGTGGATCCATATGTGGTTTATGAAAAGAACAAACATGCAATGACTCTAGTTGATCCATATGTGGTGCATGAAAAGAACACACATGAAATGACATTGCTCTATCCATATGTGGTTTGTTATTACAAGAACACACATGCAATGACTCTGGTGGATCCATATGCGGTTTAGGAAAAGAACACACATGCAATGACTCTGGTGGATCCATATGTGGTTTGTGGAAAGAACACACATGCAATAACACTGGTGGATGCATGTGTGGTTTGTGAGAAGAACACACATGCAATGACTCTGGTGGATCCATATGTGGTTTGTGGAAAGAACACACATGCAATGACTCTAGTGGGTCCATATGTGGTTTGTGAAAAGAACACACATACAATGACACGGGTGGATCCATATGTGGTTTGTGTGCGGTTTAGGAAAATAACATATGCAATGACTCTAGTGGATCCATATGTGGTATGTGGAAAGAACACGCATGCAATGGCACTGGTGGATCCATATGTGGTTTGTGAAAAGAACACACATGCAAAGCACTGGTGGATCCATATGTGGTTCATGAAAAGAACACACATTGAATGACATTGGTTGATCCATATGTGGTTTGTCATTACAAGAACACACATGCAATGACTCTGGTGGATCCATATGTTGTTTGTGGAAAGAACACACATGCAATGACTCTAGTGGGTCCATATGTGGTTTGTGAAAAGAACACACATACAATGACACGGGTGGATCCATATGTGGTTTGTGTGTAGTTTAGGAAAAGAACACACATGCAATGACTCTGGTGGATCCATATGTGGTTTGTGGAAAGAACACACATGCAATGACACTGGTGGATCCATATGTGGTTTGTGGAAAGAACACACATGCAATGACTCTGGTGGACCCATATGTGGTTTGTGAAAATAATAAACATGCAATGACTCCAGGTGTGGTTAATGAAAAGAACAGACATGCAATGAGTCTAGTTGTGGTTTATGAAAAGAACACACATGCAATGACTCTGGTGGATCCATATGTGGTTTGTGAAAAGAACAACCATGCAATGACTCTAGTTGATCCATATGTGGTTCATGAAAAGAACACACATTCAATGCCATTGGTTGATCCATATGTGGTTTCTCATTACAAGAACACACATGCAATGACTGTACTAGATCCATATGTGGTTTGTGGAAAGAACACACATGGAATGACACTAGTGGATCCATATGTGGTTTATTAAAAGAACAAACATGCAATGAGTCTAGTTGACCCATGTGTGGTGCATGAAAAGAACACACATGAAATGACATTGCTTGATCCATATGTGGTTTGTCATTACAAGAACAAACATGCAATGACTCTGGTGGATCCATATGCGGTTTAGGAAAAGAACACACATGGAATGACTCTGGTGGATCCATATGTGGTTTGTGGAAAGAACACACATGCAATGACACTGGTGGATCCATGTGTGGTTTGTGAGAAGAACACACATGCAATGACTCTGGTGGATCCATATGTGGTTTGTGGAAAGAGAACACATGCAATGACTCTAGTGGGTCCATATGTGGTTTGTGAAAAGAACACACATACAATGACACGGGTGGATCCATATGTGGTTTGTGTGCGGTTTAGGAAAATAACATATACAATGACTCTAGTGGATCTATATGTGGTTTGTGGAAAGAACACACATGCAATGACACTGGTGGATCCATATGTGGTTTGTGAAAAGAACACACATGCAAAGCACTGGTGGATCCATATGTGGTTCATGAAAAGAACACACATTGAATGACATTGGTTGATCCATATGTGGTTTTTCATTACAAGAACACACATGCAATGACTCTGGTCGATCCATATGTGGTTTGTGGAAAGAACACACATGCAATGACTCTAGTGGGTCCATATGTTGTTTGTGAAAAGAACACACATACAATGACACGGTTGGATCCATATGTGGTTTGTGTGTAGTTTAGGAAAAGAACACACATGCAATGACTCTGGTGGATCCATATATGGTTTGTGGAAAGAACACACATGCAATGACTCTAGTGGGTCCATATGTGGTTTGTGGAAAGAACACACATGCAATGACTCTGGTGGACCCATATGTGGTTTGTGAAAATAATAAACATGCAATGACTCCAGCTGTGGTTAATGAAAAGAACAGACATGCAATGACTCTAGCTGTGGTTTATGAAAAGAACACACATGCAATGACTCTAGTGGATCCATATGTGGTTTGTGAAAAGAACAAACATGCAATGACTCTAGTTGATCCATATGTGGTTCATGAAAAGAACACACATGCAATGCCATTGGTTGATCCATATGTGGTTTCTCGTTACAAGAACACACACATGCAATGATTGTACTAGATCCATATGTGGTTTGTGGAAAGAACACACATGCAATGACACTAGTGGATCCATATGTGGTTTATGAAAACAACAAACATGCAATGACTCTGGTTGATCCATATGTGGTGCATGAAAAGAACACACATGAAATGACATTGCTTGATCCATATGTGGTTTGTCATTACAAGACCACACATGCAATGAATCTAGTGGATCCATATGCGGTTTAGGAAAAGAACACACGTGCAATGACTCTGGTGGATCCATATGTGGTTTGAGGAAAGAACACACATGCAATGACCCTGGTGGATCCATGTGTGGTTTGTGAGAAGAAGACACATGCAATGAATCGGGTGGATCCATATGTGGTTTGTGGAAAGAACACACATGCAATGACTCTAGTGGGTACATATGTGGTTTGTGAAAAGAACACACATACAATGACACGGGTGGATCCATATGTGGTTTGTGTGCGGTTTAGGAAAATAACATATGCAATGACTCTGGTGGATCCATATGTGGTTTGTGGAAAGAACACACATGCAATGACACTGGTGGATCCATATGTTGTTTGTGGAAAGAACACACATGAAATGACTCTGGTGGATCCATATGCGGTTTAGGAAAATAACACACATGCAATGACTCTGGTGGATCTATATGTGGTTTGTGGAAAGAACACACATGCAATGACACTGGTGGATCCATATGTGGTTTGTGAAAAGAACACACATGCAAAGCACTGGTGGATCCATATGTGGTTCATGAAAAGAACACACATTGAATGACATTGGTTGATCCATATGTGGTTTTTCATTACAAGAACACACATGCAATGACTCTGGTTGATCCATATGTGGTTTGTGGAAAGAACACACATGCAATGACTCTAGTGGGTCCATATGTTGTTTGTGAAAAGAACACACATACAATGACACTGTTGGATCCATATGTGGTTTGTGTGTAGTTTAGGAAAAGAACACACATGCAATGACTCTGGTGGATCCATATGTGGTTTGTGGAAAGAACACACATGCAATGACTCTAGTGGGTCCATATGTGGTTTGTGGAAAGAACACACATGCAATGACTCTGGTGGACCCATATGTGGTTTGTGAAAATAATAAACATGCAATGACTCCAGCTGTGGTTAATGAAAAGAACAGACATGCAATGACTCTAGCTGTGGTTTATGAAAAGAACACACATGCAATGACTCTAGTGGATCCATATGTGGTTTGTGAAAAGAACAAACATGCAATGACTCTAGTTGATCCATATGTGGTTCATGAAAAGAACACACATGCAATGCCATTGGTTGATCCATATGTGGTTTCTCGTTACAAGAACACACACATGCAATGATTGTACTAGATCCATATGTGGTTTGTGGAAAGAACACACATGCAATGACACTAGTGGATCCATATGTGGTTTATGAAAAGAACAAACATGCAATGACTCTGGTTGATCCATATGTGGTGCATGAAAAGAACACACATGAAATGACATTGCTTGATCCATATGTGGTTTGTCATTACAAGACCACACATGCAATGAATCTGGTGGATCCATATGCGGTTTAGGAAAAGAACACACGTGCAATGACTCTGGTGGATCCATATGTGGTTTGAGGAAAGAACACACATGCAATGACCCTGGTGGATCCATGTGTGGTTTGTGAGAAGAAGACACATGCAATGAATCTGGTGGATCCATATGTGGTTTGTGGAAAGAACACACATGCAATGACTCTAGTGGGTACATATGTGGTTTGTGAAAAGAACACACATACAATGACACGGGTGGATCCATATGTGGTTTGTGTGCGGTTTAGGAAAATAACATATGCAATGACTCTGGTGGATCCATATGTGGTTTGTGGAAAGAACACACATGAAATGACACTGGTGGATCCATATGTTGTTTGTGGAAAGAACACACATGAAATGACTCTGGTGGATCCATATGTGGTTTGTGAAAATAACAAACATTGAATGACATTGGTTGATCCATATGTGGTTTTTCATTACAAGAACACACATGCAATGACTCTGGTCGATCCATATGTGGTTTGTGGAAAGAACACACATGCAATGACTCTAGTGGGTCCATATGTTGTTTGTGAAAAGAACACACATACAATGACACGGTTGGATCCATATGTGGTTTGTGTGTAGTTTAGGAAAAGAACACACATGCAATGACTCTGGTGGATCCATATGTGGTTTGTGGAAAGAACACATATGCAATGACTCTAGTGGGTCCATATGTGGTTTGTGGAAAGAACACACATGCAATGACTCTGGTGGACCCATATGTGGTTTGTGAAAATAACAAACATGCAATGACTCCAGCTGTGGTTAATGAAAAGAACAGACATGCAATGACTCTAGCTGTGATTTATGAAAAGAACACACATGCAATGACTCTAGTGGATCCATATGTGGTTTGTGAAAAGAACAAACATGCAATGACTCTAGTTGATCCATATGTGGTTCATGAAAAGAACACACATGCAATGCCATTGGTTGATCCATATGTGGTTTCTCGTTACAAGAACACACACATGCAATGATTGTACTAGATCCATATGTGGTTTGTGGAAAGAACACACATGCAATGACACTAGTGGATCCATATGTGGTTTATGAAAAGAACAAACATGCAATGACTCTGGTTGATCCATATGTGGTGCATGAAAAGAACACACATGAAATGACATTGCTTGATCCATATGTGGTTTGTCATTACAAGACCACACATGCAATGAATCTGGTGGATCCATATGCGGTTTAGGAAAAGAACACACGTGCAATGACTCTGGTGGATCCATATGTGGTTTGAGGAAAGAACACACATGCAATGACCCTGGTGGATCCATGTGTGGTTTGTGAGAAGAAGACACATGCAATGAATCTGGTGGATCCATATGTGGTTTGTGGAAAGAACACACATGCAATGACTCTAGTGGGTACATATGTGGTTTGTGAAAAGAACACACATACAATGACACGGGTGGATCCATATGTGGTTTGTGTGCGGTTTAGGAAAATAACATATGCAATGACTCTGGTGGATCCATATGTGGTTTGTGGAAAGAACACACATGCAATGACACTGGTGGATCCATATGTTGTTTGTGGAAAGAACACACATGAAATGACTCTGGTGGATCCATATGTGGTTTGTGAAAATAACAAACATGCAATGACTCCAGCTGTGGTTAATGAAAAGAACAGATATGCAATGACTCTAGCCGTGGTTTATGAAAAGAACACACATGCAATCACTCTGGTGGATCCATATGTGGTTCGTGAAAAGAACAAACATGCAATGACTCTAGTTGATCCATATGTGGTTCATGAAAAGAACACACATGCAATGCCATTGGTTGATCCATATGTGGTTTCTCATTACAAGAACACACATGCAATGACTCTACTAGATCCATATGTGGTTTGTGGAAAGAACACACATGCAATGACACTGGTGGATCCATATGTGGTTTGTGAAAAGAATAAACATGCAATGAATCTAATTGATCCATATGTGGTGCATGAAAAGAACACACATGAAATGACATTGGTTGATCCATATGTGGTTTGTCATTAAAAGAACACACATGCAATGACTCTGGTGGATCCATATGCGGTTTAGGAAAATAACACACATGCAATGACTCTGATGGATCCATATGTGTTTTGGGGAAAGAACACACATGCAATGACACTGGTGGATATATGTGTGGTTTGTGAGAAGAACACACATGCAATGACTCTGGTGGATCCATATGTGGTTTGTGGAAAGAACACACATGCAATGACACTGGTGGATGCATATGTGGTTTGTGAAAAGAACACACATGCAATGAGACTGGTGGATCCATATGTGGTTCATGAAAAGAACACACATGCAATGACATTGGTTGATCCATATGTGGTTTCTCATTACAAGAACACACATTAAATGACTCTACAAGATCCATATGTGGTTTGAGGAAAGAACACACATGCAATGACACTGGTGGATCCATGTGTGGTTTGTGAGAAGAACACACATGCAATGAATCTGGTAGATCCATATGTGGTTTGTGGAAAGAACACACATGCAATGACTCTAGTGGGTAAATATGTGGTTTGTGAAAAGAACACACATCCAATGACACAGGTGGATCCATATGTGGTTTGTGTGCGGTTTAGGAAAATAACATATGCAATGACTCTGGTGGATCCATATGTGGTTTGTGGAAAGAACACACATGCAATGACACTGGTGGATCCATATGTTGTTTGTGGAAAGAACACACATGAAATGACTCTGGTGGATCCATATGTGGTTTGTGAAAATAACAAACATGCAATGACTCCAGCTGTGGTTAATGAAAAGAACAGACATGCAATGACTCTAGCTGTGGTTTATGAAAAGAACACACATGCAATGACTCTGGTGGATCCATATGTGGTTTGAGAAAACAACAAACATGGAATGACTCTAGTTGATCCATATGTGGTTCATGAAAAGAACACACATGCAATACCATTGGTTGATCCATATGTGGATTCTCATTACAAGAACACACATGCAATGACTCTACTAGATCCATATGTGGTTTGTGGAAAGAACACACATGCAATGACACTGGTGGATCTATATGTGGTTTATGAAAAGAACAAACATGCAATGACTCTGGTTGATCCATATGTGGTGCATGAAAAGAACACACATGAAATGACATTGCTTGATCCATATGTGGTTTGTCATTACAAGACCACACATACAATGACTTTGGTGGATCCATATGCGGTTTAGGAAAAGAACACACATGCAATGACTCTGGTGGATCCATATGTGGTTTGTGGAAAGAACACACATGCAATAACACTGGTGGATCCATGTGTGGTTTATGAGAATAAAACACATGCAATGACTCTGGTGGATCCATATGTGGTTTGTGGAAAGAACACACATGCAATGACTCTAGTGGGTACATATGTGGTTTGTGAAAAGAACACACATACAATGACACAGGTGGATCCATATGTGGTTTGTGTGCGGTTTAGGAAAATAGCATATGCAATGACTCTGGTGGATCCATATGTGGTTTGTGGAAAGAACACACATGCAATGACACTGGTGGATCCATATGTTGTTTGTGGAAAGAACACACATGAAATGACTCTGGTGGATCCATATGTGGTTTGTGAAAATAACAAACATGCAATGACTCCAGCTGTGGTTAATGAAAAGAACAGACATGCAATGACTCTAGCTGTGGTTTATGAAAAGAACACACATGCAATGACTCTAGTGGATCCATATGTGGTTTGTGAAAAGATCAAACATGCAATGACTCTAGTTGATCCATATGTGGTTCATGAAAAGAACACACATGCAATGCCATTGGTTGATCCATATGTGGTTTCTCATTACAAGAACACACATGCAATGACTCTACTAGATCCATATGCGGTCTGTGGAAAGAACACACATGCTATGACACTGGTGGATCCATGTGTGGTTTGTGAGAAGAACACACATGCAATGAATCTGGTGGATCCATATGTGGTTTGTGGAAAGAACACACATGCAATGACTCTAGTGGGTACATATGTGGTTTGTGAAAAGAACACACATACAATGACACAGGTGGATCCATATGTGGTTTGTGTGCGGTTTAGGAAAATAACATATGCAATGACTCTAGTGGATCCATATGTGGTTTGTGGAAAGAACACACATGCCATCACACTGGTGGATCCATATGTTGTTTGTTGAAAGAACACACATGAAATGACTCTGGTGGATCCATATGTGGTTTGTGAAAATAACAAACATGCGAGGACTCCAGCTGTGGTTAATGAAAAGAACAGACATGCAATGACTCTAGCTGTGGTTTATGAAAAGAACACACATGCAATGACACTAGTGGATCCATATGTGGTTTTTGAAAAGAATAAACATGCAATGAATCTAATTGATCCATATGTGGTGCATGAAAAGAACACACATGAAATGACATTGGTTGATCCATATGTGGTTTGGCATTAAAAGGACACACATGCAATGACGCTGGTGGATCCATATGCGGTTTAGGAAAAGAACACACATGCAATGACTCTGGTGGATCCATATGTGTTTTGGGGAAAGAACACACATGCAATGACACTGGTGGATACACGTGTGGTTTGTGATAAGAACAAACATGCAATGACTCTAGTGGATCCATATGTGGTTTGTGGAAAGAACACACATGCAATGACACTGGTGGATGCATATGTGGTTTGTGAAAAGAACACACATGCAATGAGACTGGTGGATCCATATGTGGTTCATGAAAAGAACACACATGCAATGATATTGGTTGATCCATATGTGGTTTATGGAAAGAACACACATGCAATCACTCTAGTGGGTCCATATGTGGTTTGTGAAAAGAACACACATGCAATGACTCTGGTTGATCCATATGTGGTTTATCATTACATGAACACACATGCAATCCCTCTAGTGGGTCCATATGTGGTTTGTGGAAAGAATACACATGCAATGACTCTGGTGGACCCATATGTGGTTTGTGAAATTAACAAACATGCAATGACTCCAGCTGTGGTTAATGAAAAGAACAGACATGCAATGACTCTAGCTGTGGTTTATGAAAAGAACACACATGCAATGACTCTGGCGGATCCATATGTGGTTGGTGAAAAGAATGAACATGCAATGACTCTAGTTGATCCATATGTGGTTCATGAAAATAACACACATGCAATGACATTGGTTGATCCATATGTGGTTTCTCATTACAAGAACACACATGCAATGACTCTACTAGATCCATATGTGGTTTGTGGAAGGAACACACATGCAATGACACTAGTGGGTCCATATGTGGTTTATGAAAAGAACAAACATGCAATGACTCTAGTTGATCCATATGTGGTGCATGAAAAGAACACACATGAAATGACATTGCTTGATCCATATGTGGTTTGCCATTACAAGACCACACATGCAATGACTTTGGTGGATCCATATGCGGTTTAGGAAAAGAACACACATGCAATGACTCTGGTGGATCCATATGTGGTTTGTGGAAAGAACACACATGCAATAACACTGGTGGATCCATGTGTGGTTTGTGAGAAGAAAACACATGCAATGACTCTGGTGGATCCATATGTGGTTTGTGGAAAGAACACACATGCAATGACTCTAGTGGGTCCATATGTGGTTTGTGAAAAGAACACACATACATTGACACGGGTGGATCCATATGTGGTTTGTGTGCGGTTTAGGAAAATGACATATGCAATGACTATGGTGGATCCGTATGTGGTTTGTGGAAAGAACACACATGCAATGACACTGGTGGATCCATATGTGGTTTGTTGAAAGAACACACATGAAATTACTCTGGTGGATCCATATGTGGTTTGTGAGAAGAACACACATGCAATGACTCTGGTGGATCCATATGTGGTTTGTGGAAAGAACACACATGCAATGACACTGTTGGATGCATATGTGGTTTGTGAAAAGAACACACATGCAATGAGACTGGTGGATCCATATGTGGTTCATGAAAAGAACACACATGCAATGATATTGGTTGATCCATATGTGGTTTGCCATTACAAGAACACACATGCAATGACTCTGGTGGATCCATATTTGGTTTGTGGAACGAACGCACATGCAATCACTCTAGTGGGTCCATATGTGGTTTGTGAAAAGAACACACATGCAATGACTCTGGTTGATCCATATGTGGTTTATCATTACAAGAACACACATGCAATGACTCCGGGGGATCCATATGTGGTTTGTGCAAAGAACACATGTGCAATGACTCCGGTGGACCTATATGTGGTTTGTGAAAATAACAAACATGCAATGACTCCAGTTGTGGTTAATGAAAAGAACAGACATGCAATGACTCTAGCTATGGTTTATGAAAATAACACACATGCCATGACTCTGGTGGATCCATATGTGGTTTTTGAGAAGAACAAACATGCAATGACTCTAGTTGATCCATATGTGGTTCATGAAAAGAACACACATGCAATGCCATTGGTTGATCCATATGTGGTTTCTCATTACAAGAACACACATGCAATGACTCTACTAGATCGATATGTGGTTTGTGGAAAGAACACACATGCAATGACACTAGTGGATCCATATGTGGTTTATGAAAAGAACAAACATGCAATGACTCTGGTTGATCCATATGTGGTGCATGAAAAGAACACACATGAAATGAAATTGCTTGATCCATATGTGGTTTGTCATTACAAGAACACACTTGCAATGACTCTGGTGGATCCATATGCGGTTTAGGAAAAGAACACACATGCAATGACTCTGGTGGATCCATATGCGGTTTAGGAAAAGAACACACATGCAATGACTCTGGTGGATCCATATGTTGTTTGTGGAAAGAACACACATGCAATGACACTGGTAGATCCATGTATGGTTTGTGAGAAGAAAACACATGCAATGACTCTGGTGGATCCATATGTGGTTTGTGGAAAGAACACACATGCAATGACTCTAGTGGGTCCATATGTGGTTTGTGAAAAGAACACACATACAATGACACGGGTGGATCCATATGTGGTTTGTGTGCGGTTTAGGAAAATAACATATGCAATGACGCTGGTGGATCCATAAGTGGTTTGTGGAAAGAACACACATGCAATGACACTGGTGGATCCATATGTGGTTTTTGAAAAGAACACACATGAAATTACTCTGGTGGATCCATATGTGGTTTGTGAGAAGAACACACATGCAATGACTCTGATGGATCCATATGTGGTTTGTGGAAAGAACACACATGGAATGACACTGGTGGATGGATATGTGGTTTGTGAAAAGAACACACATGCAATGAGACTGGTGGATCCATATGTGGTTCATGAAAAGAAGACACATGCAATGATATTGGTTGATCAATATGTGGTTTGCCATTACAAGAACACACATGCAATGACTCTGGTGGATCCATATGCGATTTAGGAAAAGAACACACATGCAATCACTCTGGTGGATCCATATTTGGTTTGTGGAACAAACACACATGCAATCACTCTAGTGGGTCCATATGTGGTTTGTGAAAAGAACACACATGCAATGACTCTGGTTGATCCATATGTGGTTTATCATTACAAGAACACACATGCAATGACTCCGGGGGATCCATATGTGGTTTGTGGAAAGAACACACGTGCAATGACTCTGGTGGACCTATATGTGGTTTGTGAAAATAACAAACATGCAATGACTCCAGTTGTGGTTAATGAAAAGAATAGACATGCAATGACTCTAGCTATGGTTTATGAAAATAACACACATGCAATGACTCTGGTGGATCCATATGTGGTTTTTGAGAAGAACAAACATGCAATGACTCTAGTTGATCCATATGTGGTTCATGAAAAGAACACACATGCAATGCCATTGGTTGATCCATATGTGGTTTCTCATTACAAGAACACACATGGAATGACTCTGGTGGATCCATATGCGGTTTAGGAAAAGAACACACATGCAATGACTCTGGTGGATCCATATGCGGTTTAGGAAAAGAACACACATGCAGTGACTCTGGTGGATCCATATGTGGTTTGTGGAAAGAACACACATGCAATGACACTGGTGGATCCATGTGTGGTTTGTCATTACAAGAACACACATGGAATGACTCTGGTGGATCCATATGCGGTTTAGGAAAAGAACACACATGCAATGACTCTTGTGGATCCATATGCGGTTTAGGAAAAGAACACACATGCAATGACTCTGGTGGATCCATATGTGGTTTGTGGAAAGAACACACATGCAATGACACTGGTGGATCCATGTGTGGTTTGTGAGAAGAAAACACATGCAATGACTCTGGTGGATCCATATGTGGTTTGTGGAAAGAACACACATGCAATGACTCTTGTGGGTCCATATGTGGTTTGTGAAAAGAACACACATACAATGACACGGGTGGATCAATATGTGGTTTGTGTGCGGTTTAGGAAAATAACATATGCAATGACTCTGGTGGATCCATATGTGGTTTGTGGAAAGAACACACATGCAATGACACTGGTGGATCCATATGTGGTTCATGAAAATAACACACGTGCAATGCCATTGGTTGATCCATATGTGGTTTCTCATTACAAGAACACACATGCAATGACTCTACTAGATCCATATGTGGTTTGTGCAAAGAACACACATGCAATGACACTAGTGGATCCATATGTGGTTTATGAAAAGAACAAACATGCAATGACTCTGGTTGATCCATATGTGGTGCATGAAAAAACACACATGAAATGAAATTGCTTGATCCATATGTGGTTTGTCATTACAAGAACACACATGCAATGACTCTGGTGGATCCATATGCGGTTTAGGAAAAGAACACACATGCAATGACTCTGGTGGATCCATATGCGGTTTAGGAAAAGAACACACATGCAATGACTCTGGTGGATCCATATGTGGTTTGTGGAAAGAACACACATACATTGACACGGGTGGATCCATATGTGGTTTGTGTGCGGTTTAGGAAAATAACATATGCAATGACTATGGTGGATCCGTATGTGGTTTGTGGAAAGAACACACATGCAATGACACTGGTGGATCCATATGTGGTTTGTTGAAAGAACAGACATGAAATTACTCTGGTGGATCCATATGTGGTTTGTGAGAAGAACACACATGCAATGACTCTGGTGGATCCATATGTGGTTTGTGGAAAGAACACACATGCAATGACACTGGTGGATGCATATGTGGTTTGTGAAAAGAACACACATGCAATGAGACTGGTGGATCCATATGTGGTTCATGAAAAGAACACACATGCAATGATATTGGTTGATCCATACGTGGTTTGCCATTACCAGAACACACATGCAATGACTCTGGTGGATCCATATTTGGTTTGTGGAACGAACGCACATGCAATCACTCTAGTGGGTCCATATGTGGTTTGTGAAAAGAACACACATGCAATGACTCTGGTTGATCCATATGTGGTTTATCATTACAAGAACACACATGCAATGACTCCGGGGGATCCATATGTGGTTTGTGGAAAGAACACACGTGCAATGACTCTGGTGGACCTATATGTGGTTTGTGAAAATAACAAACATGCAATGACTCCAGTTGTGGTTAATGAAAAGAACAGACATGCAATGACTCTAGCTATGGTTTATGAAAATAACACACATGCAATGACTCTGGTGGATCCATATGTGGTTTTTGAGAAGAACAAACATGCAATGACTCTAGTTGATCCATATGTGGTTCATGAAAAGAACACACATGCAATGCCATTGGTTGATCCATATGTGGTTTCTCATTACAAGAACACACATGCAATGACTCTACTAGATCCATACGTGGTTTGTGGAAAGAACACACATGCAATGACACTAGTGGATCCATATGTGGTTTATGAAAAGAACAAACATGCAATGACTCTGGTTGATCCATATGTGGTGCATGAAAAGAACACACATGAAATGAAATTGCTTGATCCATATGTGGTTTGTCATTACAAGAACACACATGGAATGACTCTGGTGGATCCATATGCGGTTTAGGAAAAGAACACACATGCAATGACTCTGGTGGATCCATATGCGGTTTAGGAAAAGAACACACATGCAATGACTCTGGTGGATCCATATGTGGTTTGTGGAAAGAACACACATGCAATGACACTGGTGGATCCATGTGTGGTTTGTGAGAAGAAAACACATGCAATGACTCTGGTGGATCCATATGTGGTTTGTGGAAAGAACACACATGCAATGACTCTAGTGGGTCCATATGTGGTTTGTGAAAAGAACACACATACAATGACACGGGTGGATCAATATGTGGTTTGTGTGCGGTTTAGGACAATAACATATGCAATGACTCTGGTGGATCCATATGTGGTTTGTGGAAAGAACACACATGCAATGACACTGGTGGATCCATATGTGGTTCATGAAAAGAACACACGTGCAATGCCATTGGTTGATCCATATGTGGTTTCTCATTACAAGAACACACATGCAATGACTCTACTAGATCCATATGTGGTTTGTGCAAAGAAAAAACATGCAATGACACTAGTGGATCCATATGTGGTTTATGAAAAGAACAAACATGCAATGACTCTGGTTGATCCATATGTGGTGCATGAAAAGAACACACATGAAATGAAATTGCTTGATCCATATGTGGTTTGTCATTACAAGAACACACTTGCAATGACTCTGGTGGATCCATATGCGGTTTAGGAAAAGAACACACATGCAATGACTCTGGTGGATCCATATGCGGTTTAGGAAAAGAACACACATGCAATGACTCTGGTGGATCCATATGTTGTTTGTGGAAAGAACACACATGCAATGACACTGGTAGATCCATGTATGGTTTGTGAGAAGAAAACACATGCAATGACTCTGGTGGATCCATATGTGGTTTGTGGAAAGAACACACATGCAATGACTCTAGTGGGTCCATATGTGGTTTGTGAAAAGAACACACATACAATGACACGGGTGGATCCATATGTGGTTTGTGTGCGGTTTAGGAAAATAACATATGCAATGACGCTGGTGGATCCATATGTGGTTTGTGGAAAGAACACACATGCAATGACACTGGTGGATCCATATGTGGTTTTTGAAAAGAACACACATGAAATTACTCTGGTGGATCCATATGTGGTTTGTGAGAAGAACACACATGCAATGACTCTGATGGATCCATATGTGGTTTGTGGAAAGAACACACATGGAATGACACTGGTGGATGGATATGTGGTTTGTGAAAAGAACACACATGCAATGAGACTGGTGGATCCATATGTGGTTCATGAAAAGAAGACACATGCAATGATATTGGTTGATCAATATGTGGTTTGCCATTACAAGAACACACATGCAATGACTCTGGTGGATCCATATGCGATTTAGGAAAAGAACACACATGCAATGACTCTGGTGGATCCATATTTGGTTTGTGGAACGAACACACATGCAATCACTCTAGTGGGTCCATATGTGGTTTGTGAAAAGAACACACATGCAATGACTCTGGTTGATCCATATGTGGTTTATCATTACAAGAACACACATGCAATGACTCCGGGGGATCCATATGTGGTTTGTGGAAAGAACACACGTGCAATGACTCTGGTGGACCTATATGTGGTTTGTGAAAATAACAAACATGCAATGACTCCAGTTGTGGTTAATGAAAAGAACAGACATGCAATGACTCTAGCTATGGTTTATGAAAATAACACACATGCAATGACTCTGGTGGATCCATATGTGGTTTTTGAGAAGAACAAACATGCAATGACTCTAGTTGATCCATATGTGGTTCATGAAAAGAACACACATGCAATGCCATTGGTTGATACATATGTGGTTTCTCATTACAAGAACACACATGGAATGACTCTGGTGGATCCATACGCGGTTTAGGAAAAGAACACACATGCAATGACTCTGGTGGATCCATATGCGGTTTAGGAAAAGAACACACATGCAATGACTCTGGTGGATCCATATGTGGTTTGTGGAAAGAACACACATGCAATGACACTGGTGGATCCATGTGTGGTTTGTCATTACAAGAACACACATGGAATGACTCTGGTGGATCCATATGCGGTTTAGGAAAAGAACACACATGCAATGACTCTTGTGGATCCATATGCGGTTTAGGAAAAGAACACACATGCAATGACTCTGGTGGATCCATATGTGGTTTGTGGAAAGAACACACATGCAATGACACTGGTGGATCCATGTGTGGTTTGTGAGAAGAAAACACATGCAATGACTCTGGTGGATCCATATGTGGTTTGTGGAAAGAACACACGTGCAATGACTCTAGTGGGTCCATATGTGGTTTGTGAAAAGAACACACATACAATGACACGGGTGGATCAATATGTGGTTTGTGTGCGGTTTAGGACAATAACATATGCAATGACTCTGGTGGATCCATATGTGGTTTGTGGAAAGAACACACATGCAATGACACTGGTGGATCCATATGTGGTTCATGAAAAGAATACACGTGCAATGCCATTGGTTGATCCATATGTGGTTTCTCATTACAAGAACACACATGCAATGACTCTACTAGATCCATATGTGGTTTGTGCAAAGAAAAAACATGCAATGACACTAGTGGATCCATATGTGGTTTATGAAAAGAACAAACATGCAATGACTCTGGTTGATCCATATGTGGTGCATGAAAAGAACACACATGAAATGAAATTGCTTGATCCATATGTGGTTTGTCATTACAAGAACACACATGCAATGACTCTGGTGGATCCATATGCGGTTTAGGAAAAGAACACACATGCAATGACTCTGGTGGATCCATATGCGGTTTAGGAAAAGAACACACATGCAATGACTCTGGTGGATCCATATGTTGTTTGTGGAAAGAACACACATGCAATGACACTGGTAGATCCATGTATGGTTTGTGAGAAGAAAACACATGCAATGACTCTGGTGGATCCATATGTGGTTTGTGGAAAGAACACACATGCAATGACTCTAGTGGGTCCATATGTGGTTTGTGAAAAGAACACACATACAATGACACGGGTGGATCCATATGTGGTTTGTGTGCGGTTTAGGAAAATAACATATGCAATGACGCTGGTGGATCCATATGTGGTTTGTGGAAAGAACACACATGCAATGACACTGGTGGATCCATATGTGGTTTTTGAAAAGAACACACATGAAATTACTCTGGTGGATCCATATGTGGTTTGTGCGAAGAACACACATGCAATGACTCTGATGGATCCATATGTGGTTTGTGGAAAGAACACACATGGAATGACACTGGTGGATGGATATGTGGTTTGTGAAAAGAACACACATGCAATGAGACTGGTGGATCCATATGTGGTTCATGAAAAGAAGACACATGCAATGATATTGGTTGATCAATATGTGGTTTGCCATTACAAGAACACACATGCAATGACTCTGGTGGATCCATATGCGATTTAGGAAAAGAACACACATGCAATGACTCTGGTGGATCCATATTTGGTTTGTGGAACGAACACACATGCAATCACTCTAGTGGGTCCATATGTGGTTTGTGAAAAGAACACACATGCAATGACTCTGGTTGATCCATATGTGGTTTATCATTACAAGAACACACATGCAATGACTCCGGGGGATCCATATGTGGTTTGTGGAAAGAACACACGTGCAATGACTCTGGTGGACCTATATGTGGTTTGTGAAAATAACAAACATGCAATGACTCCAGTTGTGGTTAATGAAAAGAACAGACATGCAATGACTCTAGCTATGGTTTATGAAAATAACACACATGCAATGACTCTGGTGGATCCATATGTGGTTTTTGAGAAGAACAAACATGCAATGACTCTAGTTGATCCATATGTGGTTCATGAAAAGAACACACATGCAATGCCATTGGTTGATACATATGTGGTTTCTCATTACAAGAACACACATGGAATGACTCTGGTGGATCCATATGCGGTTTAGGAAAAGAACACACATGCAATGACTCTGGTGGATCCATATGCGGTTTAGGAAAAGAACACACATGCAATGACTCTGGTGGATCCATATGTGGTTTGTGGAAAGAACACACATGCAATGACACTGGTGGATCCATGTGTGGTTTGTCATTACAAGAACACACATGGAATGACTCTGGTGGATCCATATGCGGTTTAGGAAAAGAACACACATGCAATGACTCTTGTGGATCCATATGCGGTTTAGGAAAAGAACACACATGCAATGACTCTGGTGGATCCATATGTGGTTTGTGGAAAGAACACACATGCAATGACACTGGTGGATCCATGTGTGGTTTGTGAGAAGAAAACACATGCAATGACTCTGGTGGATCCATATGTGGTTTGTGGAAAGAACACACATGCAATGACTCTAGTGGGTCCATATGTGATTTGTGAAAAGAACACACATACAATGACACGGGTGGATCAATATGTGGTTTGTGTGCGGTTTAGGAAAATAACATATGCAATGACTCTGGTGGATCCATATGTGGTTTGTGGAAAGAACACACATGCAATGACACTGGTGGATCCATATGTGGTTCATGAAAATAACACACGTGCAATGCCATTGGTTGATCCATATGTGGTTTCTCATTACAAGAACACACATGCAATGACTCTACTAGATCCATATGTGGTTTGTGCAAAGAACACACATGCAATGACACTAGTGGATCCATATGTGGTTTATGAAAAGAACAAACATGCAATGACTCTGGTTGATCCATATGTGGTGCATGAAAAGAACACACATGAAATGAAATTGCTTGATCCATATGTGGTTTGTCATTACAAGAACACACATGCAATGACTCTGGTGGATCCATATGCGGTTTAGGAAAAGAACACACATGCAATGACTCTGGTGGATCCATATGCGGTTTAGGAAAAGAACACACATGCAATGACTCTGGTGGATCCATATGTGGTTTGTGGAAAGAACACACATGCAATGACACTGGTGGATCCATGTGTGGTTTGTGAGAAGAAAACACATGCAATGACTCTGGTGGATCCATATGTGGTTTGTGGAAAGAACACACGTGCAATGACTCTAGTGGGTCCATATGTGGTTTGTGAAAAGAACACACATACAATGACACGGGTGGATCAATATGTGGTTTGTGTGCGGTTTAGGACAATAACATATGCAATGACTCTGGTGGATCCATATGTGGTTTGTGGAAAGAACACACATGCAATGACACTGGTGGATCCATATGTGGTTCATGAAAAGAATACACGTGCAATGCCATTGGTTGATCCATATGTGGTTTCTCATTACAAGAACACACATGCAATGACTCTACTAGATCCATATTTGGTTTGTGCAAAGAAAAAACATGCAATGACACTAGTGGATCCATATGTGGTTTATGAAAAGAACAAACATGCAATGACTCTGGTTGATCCATATGTGGTGCATGAAAAGAACACACATGAAATGAAATTGCTTGATCCATATGTGGTTTGTCATTACAAGAACACACATGCAATGACTCTGGTGGATCCATATGCGGTTTAGGAAAAGAACACACATGCAATGACTCTGGTGGATCCATATGCGGTTTAGGAAAAGAACACACATGCAATGACTCTGGTGGATCCATATGTTGTTTGTGGAAAGAACACACATGCAATGACACTGGTAGATCCATGTATGGTCTGTGAGAAGAAAACACATGCAATGACTCTGGTGGATCCATATGTGGTTTGTGGAAAGAACACACATGCAATGACTCTAGTGGGTCCATATGTGGTTTGTGAAAAGAACACACATACAATGACACGGGTGGATCCATATGTGGTTTGTGTGCGGTTTAGGAAAATAACATATGCAATGACGCTGGTGGATCCATATGTGGTTTGTGGAAAGAACACACATGCAATGACACTGGTGGATCCATATGTGGTTTTTGAAAAGAACACACATGAAATTACTCTGGTGGATCCATATGTGGTTTGTGAGAAGAACACACATGCAATGACTCTGATGGATCCATATGTGGTTTGTCGAAAGAACACACATGGAATGACACTGGTGGATGGATATGTGGTTTGTGAAAAGAACACACATGCAATGAGACTGGTGGATCCATATGTGGTTCATGAAAAGAAGACACATGCAATGATATTGGTTGATCAATATGTGGTTTGCCATTACAAGAACACACATGCAATGACTCTGGTGGATCCATATGCGATTTAGGAAAAGAACACACATGCAATGACTCTGGTGGATCCATATTTGGTTTGTGGAACGAACACATATGCAATCACTCTAATGGGTCCATATGTGGTTTGTGAAAAGAACACACATGCAATGACTCTGGTTGATCCATATGTGGTTTATCATTACAAGAACACACATGCAATGACTCCGGGGGATCCATATGTGGTTTGTGGAAAGAACACACGTGCAATGACTCTGGTGGACCTATATGTGGTTTGTGAAAATAACAAACATGCAATGACTCCAGTTGTGGTTAATGAAAAGAACAGACATGCAATGACTCTAGCTATGGTTTATGAAAATAACACACATGCAATGACTCTGGTGGATCCATATGTGGTTTTTGAGAAGAACAAACATGCAATGACTCTAGTTGATCCATATGTGGTTCATGAAAAGAACACACATGCAATGCCATTGGTTGATCCATATGTGGTTTCTCATTACAAGAACACACATGGAATGACTCTGGTGGATCCATATGCGGTTTAGGAAAAGAACACACATGCAATGACTCTGGTGGATCCATATGCGGTTTAGGAAAAGAACACACATGCAATGACTCTGGTGGATCCATATGTGGTTTGTGGAAAGAACACACATGCAATGACACTGGTGGATCCATGTGTGGTTTGTCATTACAAGAACACACATGGAATGACTCTGGTGGATCCATATGCGGTTTAGGAAAAGAACACACATGCAATGACTCTTGTGGATCCATATGCGGTTTAGGAAAAGAACACACATGCAATGACTCTGGTGGATCGATATGTGGTTTGTGGAAAGAACACACATGCAATGACACTGGTGGATCCATGTGTGGTTTGTGAGAAGAAAACACATGCAATGACTCTGGTGGATCCATATGTGGTTTGTGGAAAGAACACACATGCAATGACTCTAGTGGGTCCATATGTGGTTTGTGAAAAGAACACACATACAATGACACGGGTGGATCAATATGTGGTTTGTGTGCGGTTTAGGAAAATAACATATGCAATGACTCTGGTGGATCCATATGTGGTTTGTGGAAAGAACACACATGCAATGACACTGGTGGATCCATATGTGGTTCATGAAAATAACACACGTGCAATGCCATTGGTTGATCCATATGTGGTTTCTCATTGCAAGAACACACATGCAATGACTCTACTAGATCCATATGTGGTTTGTGCAAAGAACACACATGCAATGACACTAGTGGATCCATATGTGGTTTACGAAAAGAACAAACATGCAATGACTCTGGTTGATCCATATGTGGTGCATGAAAAGAACACACATGAAATGAAATTGCTTGATCCATATGTGGTTTTTCATTACAAGAACACACATGCAATGACTCTGGTGGATCCATATGCGGTTTAGGAAAAGAACACACATGCAATGACTCTGGTGGATCCATATGCGGTTTAGGAAAAGAACACACATGCAATGACTCTGGTGGATCCATATGTTGTTTGTGTAAAGAACACACATGCAATGACACTGGTAGATCCATGTATGGTTTGTGAGAAGAAAACACATGCAATGACTCTGGTGGATCCATATGTGGTTTGTGGAAAGAACACACATGCAATGACTCTAGTGGGTCCATATGTGGTTTGTGAAAAGAACACACATACAATGACACGGGTGGATCCATATGTGGTTTGTGTGCGGTTTAGGAAAATAACATATGCAATGACTCTGGTGGATCCATATGTGGTTTGTGGAAAGAACACACATGCAATGACACTGGTGTATCCATATGTGGTTTTTGAAAAGAACACACATGAAATTACTCTGGCGGATCCATATGTGGTTTGTGAGAAGAACACACATGCAATGACTCTGGTGGATCCATATGTGGTTTGTGGAAAGAACACACATGGAATGACACTGGTGGATGGATATGTGGTTTGTGAAAAGAACACACATGCAATGAGACTGGTGGATCCATATGTGGTTCATGAAAAGAACACACATGCAATGATATTGGTTGATCCATATGTGGTTTGCCATTACAAGAACACACATGCAATGACTCTAGTGGATCCATATGTGGTTTATGGAAAGAACACACATGCAATCACTCTAGTGGGTCCATATGTGGTTTGTGAAAAGAACACACATGCAATGACTCTGGTTGATGCATATGTGGTTTATCATTACAAGAACACACATGCAATCCCTCTAGTGGGTCCATATGTGGTTTGTGGAAAGAATACACATGCAATGACTCTGGTGGACCCATATGTGGTTTGTGAAATTAACAAACATGTAATGACTCCAGCTGTGGTTAATGAAAAGAACAGACATGCAATGACTCTAGCTGTGGTTTATGAAAATAACACACATGCAATGACTCTGGTGGATCCATGTGTGGTTTTTGAAAAGAACAAACATGCAATGACTCTAGTTGATCCATATGTGGTTCATGAAAAGAACACAGATGCAATGCCATTGGTTGATCCATATGTGGTTTCTCATTACAAGAACACACATGCAATGACTCTACTAGATCCATATGTGGTTTGTGGAAAGAACACACATGCAATGACACTAGTGGATCCATATGTGGTTTATGAAAAGAACAAACATGCAATGACTCTGGTTGATCCATATGTGGTGCATGAAAAGAACACACATGAAATGAAATTGCTTGATCCATATGTGGTTTGTCATTACAAGAACACACATGCAATGACTCTACTAGATCCAAACATGGTTTGTGGAAAGAACACACATGCAAAGACACTGGTGGATCCATATGTAGTTTGTGAAAAGAACAAACATGCAATGACTCTAGTTGATCCATATGTGGCGCATGAAAAGAACACACATGAAATGACATTGGTTGATCCATATGTGGTTTGTCATTACAAGAACACACATGTAATGACGCTGGTGGATCCATATGCGGTTCAGGAAAAGAACACACATGCAATGACTCTGGTGGATCCATATGTGGCTTGTGGAAAGAACACACATGCAATGAAACTGCTGGATCCATGTGTGGTTTGTGAGAAGAACACACATGCAATGACTCTGGTGGATCCATATGTGGTTTGTGAGAAGAACAAACATGCAAAGCTATGGTTAATGAAAAGAACAAACTTGCAATGACTCTAGATGTGGTTTGTGAAAAGAACACACATGCAATGACTCTGGTTGAACCATATGTGGTTTGTCATTACAAGAACACACATGCAATGACTCTGGTGGATCCATATGTAGTTTGTGGAAAGAACACACATGCAATGACTCTAGTTGATCGATATGTGGTTTGTGAAAATAAAAAACATGCAATGACTCTGGTTGATCCATATGTGGTTCGTGAAAAGAACACACATGCAACGACATTGGTTGATCAATATGTGGTTTGTCATTACAAGAACACACATGCAATGACTCTGGTGGATCCATATGTGGTCTGTGGAAAGAACACACATGCAATGACACTGGTGGATCCATATGTGGTTTGTGAAAAGAACACACATATAATGACACTGGTGGTTCCATATGTGGTTCATGAAAAGAACACACATGCAATGACATTGGTTGATCCATATGTGGTTTGTCATTATAAGAACACACATGCAATGACTCTGGTGGATCCACATGTGGTTTTTGGAAAGAACACACATGCAAGGACTCGGGTGGATCTATATGTGGTTTGTAGAAAGAACACACATGCAATGACACTGGTGTATCCATATGTGGTTTGTGAAAAGAACACTGATGCAATGACACTGGTGGATCCATATGTGGTTAGTCATTACAAGAAAACACATGCAATGGCTCTGGTGGATCCATATGTGGTTTGTGGAAAGAGCACACATGCAATGACACTGGTGGATCCATATGTGGTTTGTGAAAAGAACAAACATACAATGATTCTGGTTGATCCATATGTGGTTCATAAAAAGAACACACATGCAATGACATTGGTTGATCCATATGTTGTTTTTCATTACAAGAACACACATGCAATGACTCTGGTGAATCCATTAGTGGTCTATGGAAAGAACATTCATGCAATGACACTGGTGGATCCATATTTTGTTTGTGAAAAGAACACACATGCAATGAGACTGGTGGATCCATATGTGGTTCGTGAAAAGAACACACATGCAATGACACTGGTTGATCCATATGTGGTTTGTCATTACAAGATCACACATGCAATGACTGGTGGATCCATTTGTGGTTTGTGGAAAGAACACACATGCATTGACTCTAGTGTGTCCATATGTGGTTTGTGAAAAGAACACACATGCAATGACTCTAGTTGATCCATATGTGGTTTTTCATTACAAGAACACACATGCAGTGACTCTGGTGGATCCATATGTGGTTTGTGGAAAGAACACACATGCAATGACTCTAGTGCTGGTTTTAGTATAAGAACACACATGCAATGACCACTAGTTGATCCATATGTGGTTTGTGACAAGAACAAACATGCAATCACTCTGCTTTATCCATATGTGGTTCATGAAAAGAACACACATGCAATGACATTGGTTGATCCATATGTGGTTTGTCATTACAAGAACACAGATGCAATGACTCTGGTGGATCCATATGTGGTATGTGGAAAGAACACAAATGCAATGACACTGGTGGATCCATATGTGGTTTGTGAAAAGAACACACATGCAATGAGACTGGTGGATCCATATGTGGTTCATGAAAAGAACACACATGCAATGATATTGGTTGATCCATATGTGGTTTGCCATTACAAGAACACAAATGCAATGACTCTGGTGGATCCATACGTGATTTGTGGAAAGAACACACATGCAATGACTCTAGTGGGTCCATATGTGGTTTGTGAAAAGAACACAGATGCAATGACTCTGGTTGACCCATATGTGGTTCATCATTACAAGAACACACATGCAATGACTCTGGTGTATCCATATGTGGTTTGTGGAAAGAACACACATGTAATGACTCTAGTGGGTCCATATTTGGTTCATGAAAAGAACACACATGAATGACATTGGTTGATCCATATGTGGTTTGTCATTACAAGAACACATATGCAATGACTCTAGTGGATCCATATGTGGTTTGTGGAAAGAACACACATGCAATGACACTGGTGGATCCATATGTCGTTTGTGAAAAGAACAAACACACAGTGACTCTAGTTGATCCATATATGGTTCATGAAAAGAACACACATTCAATGACATTGGTTTATCCATATGTGGTTTGTCATTACAAGAACACACATGCAATCACTCTGGTGGATCCATATGTGGTTTGTGGAAAGAACACACGTGCAATGACTCTAGTGGGTCCATATGTGGTTTGTGAAAAGAACATACATGCAATAACACTAGTGGATCCATATGTGGTTTCTGTGCGGTTTGGGAAAAGAACACACATGCAATGACTCTGGTGTATCCATATGTGTTTTGTGGAAAGAACACACATGCAATGACTCTAGTGGGTCCATATGTGGTTCATGAAAAGAACACACATGAATGACATTGGTTGATCCATATGTGGTTTGTCATTACAAGAACACATATGCAATGACTCTAGTGGATCCATATGTGGTTTGTGGAAAGAACACACATGCAATGACACTGGTGGATCCATATGTGGTTTGTCAAAAGAACACACATTCAATGACTCTGGTGGATCCATATGTGGTTTGTGGAAAGAGCACACATGCAATGACACTGGTGGATCCATATGTGGTTTGTGAAAAGAACAAACATACAATGATTCTGGTTGATCCATATGTGGTTCATAAAAAGAACACACATGCAATGCCATTGGTTGATCCATATGTTGTTTTTCATTACAAGAACACACATGCAATGACTCTGGTGAATCCATTAGTGCTCTATGGAAAGAACATTCATGCAATGACACTGGTGGATCCATATTTTCTTTGTGAAAAGAACACACATGCAATGAGACTGGTGGATCCATATGTGGTTCGTGAAAAGAACACACATGCAATGACACTGGTTGATCCATATGTGGTTTGTCATTACAAGATCACACATGCAATGACTGGTGGATCCATTTGTGGTTTGTGGAAAGAACACACATGCATTGACTCTAGTGTGTCCATATGTGGTTTGTGAAAAGAACACACATGCAATGACTCTAGTTGATCCAGATGTGGTTTTTCATTACAAGAACACACATGCAGTGACTCTGGTGGATCCATATGTGGTTTGTGGAAAGAACACACATGCAATGACTCTAGTGCTGGTTTTAGTATAAGAACACACATGCAATGACCACTAGTTGATCCATATGTGGTTTGTGACAAGAACAAACATGCAATCACTCTGCTTTATCCATATGTGGTTCATGAAAAGAACACACATGCAATGACATTGGTTGATCCATATGTGGTTTGTCATTACAAGAACACAGATGCAATGACTCTGGTGGATCCATATGTGGTATGTGGAAAGAACACAAATGCAATGACACTGGTGGATCCATATGTGGTTTGTGAAAAGAACACACATGCAATGAGACTGGTGGATCCCTATGTGGTTCATGAAAAGAACACACATGCAATGATATTGGTTGATACATATGTGGTTTGCCATTACAAGAACACAAATGCAATGACTCTGGTGGATCCATACGTGATTTGTGGAAAGAACACACATGCAATGACTCTAGTGGGTCCATATGTGGTTTGTGAAAAGAACACAGATGCAATGGCTCTGGTTGACCCATATGTGGTTTATCATTACAAGAACACACATGCAATGACTCTGGTGTATCCATATGTGTTTTGTGGAAAGAACACACATGCAATGACTCTAGTAGGTCCATATGTGGTTCATGAAAAGAACACACATGAATGACATTGGTTGATCCATATGTGGTTTGTCATTACAAGAACACATATGCAATGACTCTAGTGGATCCATATGTGGTTTGTGGAAAGAACACACATGCAATGACACTGGTGGATCCATATGTCGTTTGTGAAAAGAACAAACACACGGTGACTCTAGTTGATCCATATATGGTTCATGAAAAGAACACACATTCAATGACATTGGTTTATCCATATGTGGTTTGTCATTACAAGAACACACATGCAATCACTCTGGTGGATCCATATGTGGTTTGTGGAAAGAACACACGTGCAATGACTCTAGTGGGTCCATATGTGGTTTGTGAAAAGAACATACATGCAATAACACTAGTGGATCCATATGTGGTTTCTGTGCGGTTTGGGAAAAGAACACACATGCAATGACTCTAGTGGTGCCATATATGGTTTGTGGAAAGAACACACATGCAATGACACTGGTGGATCCATATGTGGTTTGTCAAAAGAACACACATTCAATGACTCTGGTGGATCCATATGTGGTTTGCGAAAATAAAAAACATGCAATGACTCTAGCTGTGGTTAATGAAAAGAACACACATGCAATGACTCTAGCTGTGGTTTATGAAAAGAACACACATGCAATGACTCCGGTGGATCCATATGTGGTTTGTGAAAAGAACAAACATGCAATGACTCTAGTTGATCCATATGTGGTTCATGAAAAGAACACACATGCAATGCCATTGGTTGATCCATATGTTGTTTCTCATTACAAGAACACACATGCAATGACTCAACTAGATCCAAACGTGGTTTGTGGAAAGAACACACATGCAATGACACTGGTGGATCCATATGTGGTTTGTCAAAAGAACACACATTCAATGACTCTGGTGGATCCATATGTGGTTTGTGGAAAGAGCACACATGCAATGACACTGGTGGATCGATATGTGGTTTGTGAAAAGAACAAACATACAATGATTCTGGTTGATCCATATGTGGTTCATAAAAAGAACACACATGCAATGACATTGGTTGATCCATATGTTGTTTTTCATTACAAGAACACACATGCAATGACTCTGGTGAATCCATTAGTGCTCTATGGAAAGAACATTCATGCAATGACACTGGTGGATCCATATTTTGTTTGTGAAAAGAACACACATGCAATGAGACTGGTGGATCCATATGTGGTTCGTGAAAAGAACACACATGCAATGACACTGGTTGATCCATATGTGGTTTGTCATTACAAGATCACACATGCAATGAATGGTGGATCCATTTGTGGTTTGTGGAAAGAACACACATGCATTGACGCTAGTGTGTCCATATGTGGTTTGTGAAAAGAACACACATGCAATGACTCTAGTTGATCCATATGTGGTTTTTCATTACAAGAACACACATGTAGTGACTCTGGTGGATCCATATGTGGTTTGTGGAAAGAACACACATGCAATGACTCTAGTGCTGGTTTTAGTATAAGAACACACATGCAATGACCACTAGTTGATCCATATGTGGTTTGTGACAAGAACAAACATGCAATTACTCTGCTTTATCCATATGTGGTTCATAAAAAGAACACACATGCAATGACATTGGTTGATCCATATGTGGTTTGTCATTACAAGAACACAGATGCAATGACTCTGGTGGATCCATATGTGGTATGTGGAAAGAACACAAATGCAATGACACTGGTGGATCCATATGTGGTTTGTGAAAAGAACACACATGCAATGAGACTGGTGGATCCATATGTGGTTCATGAAAAGAACACACATGCAATGATATTGGTTGATCCATATGTGGTTTTCCATTACAAGAACACAAATGCAATGACTCTGGTGGATCCATACGTGATTTGTGGAAAGAACACACATGCAATGACTCTAGTGGGTCCATATGTGTTTGTGAAAAGAACACAGATGCAATGGCTCTGGTTGACCCATATGTGGTTTATCATTACAAGAACACACATGCAATGACTCTGGTGTATCCATATGTGTTTTGTGGAAAGAACACACATGCAATGACTCTAGTGGGTCCATATGTGGTTCATGAAAAGAACACACATGAATGACATTGGTTGATCCATATGTGGTTTGTCATTACAAGAACACATATGCAATGACTCTAGTGGATCCATATGTGGTTTGTGGAAAGAACACACATGCAATGACACTGGTGGATCCATATGTCGTTTGTGAAAAGAACAAACACACAGTGACTCTAGTTGATCCATATATGGTTCATGAAAAGAACACACATTCAATGACATTGGTTTATCCATATGTGGTTTGTCATTACAAGAACACACATGCAATCACTCTGGTGGATCCATATGTGGTTTGTGGAAAGAACACACGTGCAATGACTCTAGTGGGTCCATATGTGGTTTGTGAAAAGAACATACATGCAATAACACTAGTGGATCCATATGTGGTTTCTGTGCGGTTTGGGAAAAGAACACACATGCAATGACTCTAGTGGTGCCATATATGGTTTGTGGAAAGAACACACATGCAATGACACTGGTGGATCCATATGTGGTTTGTCAAAAGAACACACATTCAATGACTCTGGTGGATCCATATGTGGTTTGCGAAAATAAAAAACATGCAATGACTCTAGCTGTGGTTAATGAAAAGAACACACATGCAATGACTCTAGCTGTGGTTTATGAAAAGAACACACATGCAATGACTCCGGTGGATCCATATGTGGTTTGTGAAAAGAACAAACATGCAATGACTCTAGTTGATCCATATGTGGTTCATGAAAAGAACACACATGCAATGCCATTGGTTGATCCATATGTTGTTTCTCATTACAAGAACACACATGCAATGACTCTACTAGATCCAAACGTGGTTTGTGGAAAGAACACACATGCAATGACACTGGTGGATCCATATGTGGTTTGTGAAAAGAACAAACATGCAATGACTCTAGTTGATCCATATGTGGTGCATGAAAAGAACACACATGAAATAACATTGGTTGATCCATATGTGGTTTGTCATTACAAGAACACACATGCAATGACTTTGGTGGATCCATATGCGGTTTAGGAAAAGAACACACATGCAATGACTCTGGTAGATCCATATGTGGTTTGTGGAAAGAACACGCATGCAATGACATTGGTGGATCCATATGTGGTTTGTGAGAAGAACACACATGCAATGACTCTGGTGGATCCATATGTGGTTTGTCATTACAAGAACACACATGCAATGACTCTGGTGGATCCATATGTGGTCTGTGGAAAGAACACACATGCAATGACTCTAGTGGTTCCATATGAGGTTTGCGAAAAGAACACACATGCAATAACACTGGTGGACCCATATGTGGTTTGTGTGCGGTTTAGGAAAAGAACACACATGCAATGACTCTAGTGGATCCATATGTGGTTTGTGGAAAGAACACACATGCAATGACACTGGTGAACCCATATGTTGTTTGTGGAAAGAACACACATGCAATGACTCTGGTGGATCCTTATGTGGTTTGTGAAAATAAAAAACATGCAATGACTCCAGCTGTGGTTAATGAAAAGAACACACAAGCAATGACTCTAGCTTTGGTTTATGAAAAGAACGCACATGCAATGACTCTGGTGGATCCATATGTGGTTTGTGAAAAGAACAAACATGCAATGACTCTAGTTGATCCATATGTGGTTCATGAAAAGAACACACATTCAATGCCATTGGTTGATCCATATGTGGTTTCTCATTACAAGAGCACACATGCAATGACTCTACTAGATCCATATGTGGTTTGTGGAAGGAACACACATGCAATGACACTGGTGGATCCATATGTGGTTTGTGAAAAGAACAAATATGCAATGACTCTAGTTGATCCATATGTGGTGCATGAAAAGAACACACATGAAATGACGTTGGTTGATCCATATGTGGTTTGTCATTACAAGAACACACATGCAATGACTCTGGTGGATTCATATGAGGTTTAGGAAAAGAACACACATGCAATGACTCTGGTAGATCCATATGTGGTTTGTGGAAACAACACACATGCAATGACATTGGTGGATGCATGTGTGGTTTGTGAGAAGGACACACATGCAATGACTCTGGTGGATCCATATGTGTTTTGTGAAAAGAACAAACATGCAAAGCTATGGTTAATCAAAAGAACAAACTTGCAATGACTCTAGATGTGGTTTGTGAAAAGAACACACATGCAATGACTCTGGTTGATCCATATGTGGTTTGTCATTACAAGAACACACATGCCATGACTCTGGTGGATCCATATGTAGTTTGTGGAAAGAACGCACATGTAATGACTCTAGTTGATCAATATGTGGTTTGTGAAAATAAAAAACATGCAATGACTCTGGTTGATCCATATGTGGTTCATGAAAAGAACACACATGCAATGACATTGGTTAATCCATATGTGGTTTGTCATTATAAGAACACACATGCAATGACTCTGGTGGATCCACATGTGGTTTTTGGAAAGAACACACAAGCAAGGACTCTGGTGGATCCATATGTGGTTTGTAGAAAGAACACACATGCAATGACACTGGTGGATCCATATGTGGTTTGTGAAAAGAACACTGATGCAATGACACTGGTGGATCCATATGTGGTTAGTCATTACAAGAAAACACATGTCATGGCTCTGGTGGATCCATATGTGGTTTGTGGAAAGAACACACATGCAATGACACTAGTGGATCCATATGTGGTTTGTGAAAAGAACAAACATACAATGATTCTGGTTGATCCATATGTGGTTCATGAAAATAACACACATGCAATGACATTGGTTTATCCATATGTGGTGTGTCATTCCAAGAACACACATGCAATGACTCTGGGGAATCCATTGGTGGTCTATGGAAAGAACATTCATGCAATGACACTGGTGGATCCATATTTTGTTTGTGAAAAGAACACACATGCAACGAGAATGGTGGATCCATATGTGGTTCATGAAAAGAACACACGTGCAATGACACTGGTTGATCCATATGTGGTTTTTTATTACAAGATCACACATGCAATGACTCTGGTGGATCCATTTGTGGTTTGTGGAAAGAACACACATGCAATGACTCTAGTGGGTCCATATGTGGTTTGTGAAAAGAACACACATGCAATGACTCTAGTTCATCCATATGTGGTTTGTCATTACAAGAACACACATGCAACGACTCTGGTGGATCCATATGTGGTTTGTGGAAAGAACACACATGCAATGACTCTAGTGGGTCCATATGTGGTTCATGAAAAGAACACACATGAATGACATTGGTTGATCCATATGTGGTTTGTCATTACAAGAACACACATGCAATGACTCTGGTGGATCCATATGTGGTCTGTGGAAAGAACACACATGCAATGACTCTAGTGGGTCCATATGAGGTTTGTGAAAAGAACACACATGCAATAAGACTAGTGGACCCATATGTGGTATGTGTGCGGTTTAGGAAAAGAACACACATGCAATGACTCTAGTGGATCCATATGTGGTTTGTGGAAAGAACACTCATGCAATGACACTGGTGGACCCATATGTGGTTTGTGGAAAGAACACACATGCAATGACTCTGGTGGATCCATATGTGGTTTGCGAAAATAAAAAACATGCAATGACTCCAGCTGTGGTTAATGAAAAGAACAGACATGCAATGACTCTAGCTGTGGTTTATGAAAAGAACGCACATGCAATGACTCTGGTGGATCCATATGTGGTTTGTGAAAAGAACAAACATGCAATGACTCTAGTTGATCCATATGTGGTTCATGAAAAGAACACGCATTCAATGCCATTGGTTGATCCATATGTGGTTTCTCATTACAAGAGAACACATGCAATGACTCTACTAGATCCATATGTGGTTTGTGGAAAGAACACACATGCAATGACACTGGTGGATCCATATGTGGTTTGTGAAAAGAACAAACATGCAATGACTTTGGTTGATCCATATGTGGTGCATGAAAAGAACACACATCAAATGACATTGGTTGATCCATATGTGGTTTGTCATTACAAGAACACACATGCAATGACTCTGGAGGATCCATATGCGGTTTAGGAAAAGAACACACATGCAATGACTCTGGTAGATCCATATGTGGTTTGTGGAAACAACACACATGCAATGACATTGGTGGATCCATGTGTGGTTTGTGAGAAGAACACACATGCAATGACTCTAGTGGATCCATATGTGGTTTGTGAAAAGAACAAACATGCAAAGCTATGGTTAATGAAAAGAACAAACTTGCAATGACTCTAGATGTGGTTTATGAAAAGAACACACATGCAACGACTCTGGTTGATCCATATGTGGTTTGTCATTACAAGAACACACATGCAATGACTCTGGTGGATTCATATGCGGTTTAGGAAAAGAACACACGTGCAATGACTCTGGTAGATCCATATGTGGTTTGTGGAAAGAACACACATGCAATGACATTGGTGGATCCATGTGTGGTTTGTGAGAAGGACACACATGCAATGACTCTGGTGGATCCATATGTGTTTTGTGAAAAGAACAAACATGCAAAGCTATGGTTAATCAAAAGAACAAACTTGCAATGACTCTAGATGTGGTTTGTGAAAAGAACACACATGCAGTGACTCTGGTTGATCCATATGTGGTTTGTCATTACAAGAACACACATGCCATGACTCTGGTGGATCCATATGTAGTTTGTGGAAAGAACGCACATGTAATGACTCTAGTTGATCAATATGTGGTTTGTGAAAATAAAAAACATGCAATGACTCTGGTTGATCCATATGTGGTTCATGAAAAGAACACACATGCAATGACATTGGTTGATCCATATGTGGTTTGTCATTATAAGAACACACATGCAATGACTCTGGTGGATCCACATGTGGTTTTTGGAAAGAACACACAAGCAAGGACTCTGGTGGATCCATATGTGGTTTGTAGAAAGAACACACATGCAATGACACTGGTGGATCCATATGTGGTTTGTGAAAAGAACACTGATGCAATGACACTGGTGGATCCATATGTGGTTAGTCATTACAAGAAAACACATGTCATGGCTCTGGTGGATCCATATGTGGTTTGTGGAAAGAACACACATGCAATGACACTAGTGGATCCATATGTGGTTTGTGAAAAGAACAAACATACAATGATTCTGGTTGATCCATATGTGGTTCATGAAAAGAACACACATGCAATGACATTGGTTTATCCATATGTGGTGTGTCATTCCAAGAACACACATGCAATGACTCTGGGGAATCCATTAGTGGTCTATGGAAAGAACATTCATGCAATGACACTGGTGGATCCATATTTTGTTTGTGAAAAGAACACACATGCAACGAGAATGGTGGATCCATATGTGGTTCATGAAAAGAACACACGTGCAATGACACTGGTTGATCCATATGTGGTTTTTTATTACAAGATCACACATGCAATGACTCTGGTGGATCCATTTGTGGTTTGTGGAAAGAACACACATGCAATGACTCTAGTGGGTCCATATGTGGTTTGTGAAAAGAACACACATGCAATGACTCTAGTTCATCCATATGTGGTTTGTCATTACAAGAACACACATGCAACGACTCTGGTGGATCCATATGTGGTTTGTGGAAAGAACACACATGCAATGACTCTAGTGGGTCCATATGTGGTTCATGAAAAGAACACACATGAATGACATTGGTTGATCCATATGTGGTTTGTCATTACAAGAACACACATGCAATGACTCTGGTGGATCCATATGTGGTCTGTGGAAAGAACACACATGCAATGACTCTAGTGGGTCCATATGAGGTTTGTGAAAACAACACACATGCAATAACACTAGTGGACCCATATGTGGTATGTGTGCGGTTTAGGAAAAGAACACACATGCAATGACTCTAGTGGATCCATATGTGGTTTGTGGAAAGAACACTCATGCAATGACACTGGTGGACCCATATGTGGTTTGTGGAAAGAACACACATGCAATGACTCTGGTGGATCCATATGTGGTTTGCGAAAATAAAAAACATGCAATGACTCCAGCTGTGGTTAATGAAAAGAACAGACATGCAATGACTCTAGCTGTGGTTTATGAAAAGAACGCACATGCAATGACTCTGGTGGATCCATATGTGGTTTGTGAAAAGAACAAACATGCAATGACTCTAGTTGATCCATATGTGGTTCATGAAAAGAACACGCATTCAATGCCATTGGTTGATCCATATGTGGTTTCTCATTACAAGAGCACACATGCAATGACTCTACTAGATCCATATGTGGTTTGTGGAAAGAACACACATGCAATGACACTGGTGGATCCATATGTGGTTTGTGAAAAGAACAAACATGCAATGACTTTGGTTGATCCATATGTGGTGCATGAAAATAACACACATGAAATGACATTGGTTGATCCATATGTGGTTTGTCATTACAAGAACACACATGCAATGACTCTGGAGGATCCATATGCGGTTTAGGAAAAGAACACACATGCAATGACTCTGGTAGATCCATATGTCGTTTGTGGATACAACACACATGCAATGACATTGGTGGATCCATGTGTGGTTTGTGAGAAGAACACACATGCAATGACTCTAGTGGATCCATATGTGGTTTGTGAAAAGAACAAACATGCAAAGCTATGGTTAATGAAAAGAACAAACTTGCAATGACTCTAGATGTGGTTTATGAAAAGAACACACATGCAACGACTCTGGTTGATCCATATGTGGTTTGTCATTACAAGAACACACATGCAATGACTTTGGTGGATCCATATGTAGTTTGTGGAAAGAACACACATGCAATGACTATAGTTGATCAATATGTGGTTTGTGAAAATAAAAAACATGCAATGACTCTGGTTGATACATATGTGGTTCATGAAAAGAACACACATGCAATGACATTGGTTGATCGATATGTGGTTTGTCATTACAAGAACACACATGCAATGACTCTGGTGGATCCATATGTGGTCGGTGGAAAGATCACACATGCAATGACACTGGTGGTTCCATATGTGGTTCATGAAAAGAACACACATGCAATGACATTGGTTGATCCATATGTGGTTTGTCATTATAAGAACACACATGCAATGACTCTGGTGGATCCACATGTGGTTTTTGGAAAGAACACACATGCAAGGACTCTGGTCGATCCATATGTGGTTTGTAGAAAGAACACACATGCAATGGCACTGGTGGATCCATATGTGGTTTGTGAAAAGAACACACATGAAATGACATTGGTTGATCCATATGTGGTTAGTCATTACAAGAAAACACATGTAATGGCTCTGGTGGATCCATATGTGGTTTGTGGAAAGAACACAAATGCAATGACACTAGTGGATCCATATGTGGGTTGTGAAAAGAACAAACATACAATGATTCTGGTTGATCCATATGTGGTTCATGAAAAGAACACACATGCAATGACATTGGTTTATCCATATGTGGTTTGTCATTACAAGAACACACATGCAATGACTCCGGGGAATCCATTAGTGGTCTATGGAAAGAACATTCATGCAATGACACTGGTGGATCCATATTTTGTTTGTGAAAAGAACAGACATGCAATGAGAATGGTGGATCCATATGTGGTTCATGAAAAGAACACACGTGCAATGATACTGGTTGATCCATATGTGGTTTTTTATTTCAAGATCACACATGCAAGGACTCTAGTGGATCCATTTGTGGTTTGTGGAAAGAACACACATGCAATGACTCTAGTGGGTCCATATGTGGTTTGTGAAAAGAACACACATGCAATGACTCTACTTGATCCATATGTGGTTTGTCATTACAAGAACACACATGCAATGACTCTGGTGGATCCATATGTGGTTTGTGGAAAGAACACACATGCAATGACTCTAGTGGGTCCATATGTGGTTCATGAAAAGAACACACATGAATGACATTGGTTGATCCATATGTGGTTTGTCATTACAAGAACACATATGCAATGACTCTGGTGGATCCACATGTGGTTTGTGGAAAGAACACACATGCAAGGACACTGGTGGATCCATATGTGGTTTGTGAAAAGAACAAACACACAATGACTCTAGTTGATCCATATGTGGTTCATGAAAAGAACACACATTCAATGACATTGGTTGATCCATATGTGGTTTTTCATTACAAGAACACACATGCAATGACTCTGGTGGATCCATATGTGGTCTATGGAAAGAACACACATGCAATGACTCTAGTGGGTCCATATGAGGTTTTTGAAAAGAACACACATGCAATAACACTAGTGGACCCATATGTGGTTTGTGTGCGGTTTAGGAAAAGAACACACATGCAATGACTCTAGTGGATCCATATGTGGTTTGTGGAAAGAACACACATGCAATGACACTGGTGGACCCATATGTGGTTTGTGGAAAGAACACACATGCAATGACTCTGGTGGATCCATCTGTGGTTTGCGAAAATAAAAAACATGCAATGACTCTAGTTGTGGTTAATGAAAAGAATAGACATGCAATGACTCTTGCTGTGGTTTATGAAAAGAACGCACATGCAATGACTCTGGTGGATCCATATGTGGTTTGTGAAAAGAACAAACATGCAATGACTCTAGTTGATCCATATGTGGTTCATGAAAAGAACACACATTCAATGCCATTGGTTGATCCATATGTGGTTTCTCATTACAAGAGCACACATGCAATGACTCTACTAGATCCATATGTGGTTTGTGGAAAGAACACACATGCAATGACACTGGTGGATCCATATGTGGTTTGTGAAAAGAACAAACATGCAATGACTTTGGTTGATCCATATGTGGTGCATGAAAAGAACACACATGAAATGACATTGGTTGATCCATATGTGGTTTGTCATTATAAGAACACACATGCAATGACTCTGGTGGATCCATATGCGGTTTAGGAAAAGATCACACATGCAATGACTCTGGTGGGTCCATATGTGGTTTGTGGAAAGAACACACATGCAATGACACTGGTAGATCCATGTGTGGTTTGTGAGAAGAACACACATGCAATGACTCTGGTGGTTCCATATGTGGTTTGTGAAAAGAATAAACATGCAAATCTATGGTTAATGAAAAGAACAAACTTGCAATGACTCTAGCTGAGGTTTGTGAAAAGAACACACATGCAATGACTCTGGTTGATCCATATGTGGTTTGTCATTTCAAGAACACACATGCAATGTCTCTGGTGGATCCATATGTAGTTTCTGGAAAGAACACACATGCAATGACTCTAGTTGATCGATATGTGGTTTGTGAAAATAAAAAACATGCATTGACTCTTGTTGATCCATATGTGGTTCATTAAAATAACACACATGCAATGACATTGGTTGATCGATATGTGGTTTGTCATTACAAGAACACACATGCAATGACTCTAGTGGATCCATATGTGGTCTGTGGAAAGAACACACATGCAATGACACTAGTGGATCCATATGTGGTTTGTGAAAATAACACACATGCAATGACACTGGTGGTTCCATATGTGGTTCATGAAAAAAAACACATGCAATGACATTGGTTGATCCATATGTGGTTTGTCATTATAAGAACACACATGCAATGACTCTGGCGAATCCACATGTGGTTTTTGGAAAGAACACACATGCAAGGACTCTGGTGGATCCATATGTGGTTTGTAGAAAGAACACACATGCAATGACACTAGTGGATCCATATGTGGTTTGTGAAAAGAACAAACACACAATTACTCTAGTTGATCCATATATGGTTCATGAAAAGATTACACATTCAATGACATTGGTTGATCCATATGTGGTTTGTCATTACAAGAACACACATGCAATGACTCTGGTGGATCCATATGTGGTATGTGGAAAGAACACACATGCAATGACTCTAGTGGGTTCATATGTGGTTTCTGAAAAGAACACACATGCAATGACACTAGTGGATTCATATGTGGTTTGTGTGCGGTTTAGGAAAAGAACACACATGCAATGACACTAGTGGATCCATACGTGGTTTGTGGAAAGAACACACATGCAATGACACTGGTGGATCCATATGTGGTTTGTGGAAAGAACACACATGCAATGACTCTGGTGGATCCATATGTGGTTTGCGAAAATAAAAAACATGCAATGACTCCAGCCGTGGTTAATGAAAAGAATAGACATGCAATGACTCTAGCTGTGGTTTATGAAAAGAACACACATGCAATGACTCTGGTGGATCCATATGTGCTTTGTAAAAAGAACAAACATGCAATGACTCTAGTTGATCCATATGTGGTTCATGAAAAGAACACACATTCAATGCCATTGGTTGATCCATCTGTGGTTTCTCATTACAAGAACACACATGCAATGACTCTACTAGATCCATATGTGGTTTGTGGAAAGAACACACATGCAATGACACTCGTGGATCCATATGTGGTTTTTTAAAAGAACAAACATGCAATGACTTTGGTTGATCCATATGTGGTGCATGAAACGAACACACATGAAATGACATTGGTTGATCCATATGTGGTTTGTCATTACAAGAACACACATGCAATTACTCTGGTGGATCCATATGTAGTTTGTGGAAAGAACACACATGCAATGACTATAGTTGATCAATATGTGGTTTGTGAAAATAAAAAACATGCAATGACTCTGGTTGATACATATGTGGTTCATGAAAAGAACACACATGCAATGACATTGGTTGATCGATATGTGGTTTGTCATTACAAGAACACACATGCAATGACTCTGGTGGATCCATATGTGGTCGGTGGAAAGATCACACATGCAATGACACTGGTGGTTCCATATGTGGTTCATGAAAAGAACACACATGCAATGACATTGGTTGATCCATATGTGGTTTGTCATTGTAAGAACACACATGCAATGACTCTGGTGGATCCACATGTGGTTTTTGGAAAGAACACACATGCAAGGACTCTGGTCGATCCATATGTGGTTTGTAGAAAGAACACACATGCAATGGCACTGGTGGATCCATATGTGGTTTGTGAAAAGAACACACATGAAATGACATTGGTTGATCCATATGTGGTTAGTCATTACAAGAAAACACATGTAATGGCTCTGGTGGATCCATATGTGGTTTGTGGAAAGAACACAAATGCAATGACACTAGTGGATCCATATGTGGGTTGTGAAAAGAACAAACATACAATGATTCTGGTTGATCCATATGTGGTTCATGAAAAGAACACACATGCAATGACATTGGTTTATCCATATGTGGTTTGTCATTACAAGAACACACATGCAATGACTCTGGTGGATCCATATGCGGTTTAGGAAAAGATCACACATGCAATGACTCTGGTGGGTCCATATGTGGTTTGTGGAAAGAACACACATGCAATGACACTGGTAGATCCATGTGTGGTTTGTGAGAAGAACACACATGCAATGACTCTGGTGGTTCCATATGTGGTTTGTGAAAAGAATAAACATGCAAATCTATGGTTAATGAAAAGAACAAACTTGCAATGACTCTAGCTGAGGTTTGTGAAAAGAACACACATGCAATGACTCTGGTTGATCCATATGTGGTTTGTCATTTCAAGAACACACATGCAATGTCTCTGGTGGATCCATATGTAGTTTCTGGAAAGAACACACATGCAATGACTCTAGTTGATCGATATGTGGTTTGTGAAAATAAAAAACATGCACTGACTCTTGTTGATCCATATGTGGTTCATTAAAATAACACACATGCAATGACATTGGTTGATCGATATGTGGTTTGTCATTACAAGAACACACATGCAATGACTCTAGTGGATCCATATGTGGTCTGTGGAAAGAACACACATGCAATGACACTAGTGGATCCATATGTGGTTTGTGAAAATAACACACATGCAATGACACTGGTGGTTCCATATGTGGTTCATGAAAAAAAACACATGCAATGACATTGGTTGATCCATATGTGGTTTGTCATTATAAGAACACACATGCAATGACTCTGGCGAATCCACATGTGGTTTTTGGAAAGAACACACATGCAAGGACTCTGGTGGATCCATATGTGGTTTGTAGAAAGAACACACATGCAATGACACTAGTGGATCCATATGTGGTTTGTGAAAAGAACAAACACACAATTACTCTAGTTGATCCATATATGGTTCATGAAAAGATTACACATTCAATGACATTGGTTGATCCATATGTGGTTTGTCATTACAAGAACACACATGCAATGACTCTGGTGGATCGATATGTGGTATGTGGAAAGAACACACATGCAATGACTCTAGTGGGTTCATATGTGGTTTCTGAAAAGAACACACATGCAATGACACTAGTGGATTCATATGTGGTTTGTGTGCGGTTTAGGAAAAGAACACACATGCAATGACACTAGTGGATCCATACGTGGTTTGTGGAAAGAACACACATGCAATGACACTGGTGGATCCATATGTGGTTTGTGGAAAGAACACACATGCAATGACTCTGGTGGATCCATATGTGGTTTGCGAAAATAAAAAACATGCAATGACTCCAGCCGTGGTTAATGAAAAGAATAGACATGCAATGACTCTAGCTGTGGTTTATGAAAAGAACACACATGCAATGACTCTGGTGGATCCATATGTGCTTTGTAAAAAGAACAAACATGCAATGACTCTAGTTGATCCATATGTGATTCATGAAAAGAACACACATTCAATGCCATTGGTTGATCCATAAGTGGTTTGTCATTACAAGAACACACATGCAATGACTCTGGTGGATCCATATGTGGTTTAGGAAAAGAACACACATGCAATGACTCTGGTGGATCCATATGTGGTTTGTGGAAAGAACACACATGCAATGACACTGGTGGATCCATATGTGGGTTGTGAAAAGAACAAACATACAATGATTCTGGTTGATCCATATGTGGTTCATGAAAAGAACACACATGCAATGACATTGGTTTATCCATATGTGGTTTGTCATTACAAGAACACACATGCAATGACTCCGGGGAATCCATTAGTGGTCTATGGAAAGAACATTCATGCAATGACACTGGTGGATCCATATTTTGTTTGTGAAAAGAACAGACATGCAATGAGAATGGTGGATCCATATGTGGTTCATGAAAAGAACACACGTGCAATGATACTGGTTGATCCATATGTGGTTTTTTATTTCAAGATCACACATGCAAGGACTCTAGTGGATCCATTTGTGGTTTGTGGAAAGAACACACATGTAATGACTCTAGTGGGTCCATATGTGGTTTGTGAAAAGAACACACATGCAATGACTCTAGTTGATCCATATGTGGTTTGTCATTACAAGAACACACATGCAATGACTCTGGTGGATCCATATGTGGTTTGTGGAAAGAACACACATGCAATGACTCTAGTGGGTCCATATGTGGTTCATGAAAAGAACACAGATGAATGACATTGGTTGATCCATATGTGGTTTGTCATTACAAGAACACATATGCAATGACTCTAGTGGATCCACATGTGGTTTGCGGAAAGAACACACATGCAAGGACACTGGTGGATCCATATGTGGTTTGTGAAAAGAACAAACACACAATGACTCTAGTTGATCCATATGTGGTTCATGAAAAGAACACACATTCAATGACATTGGTTGATCCATATGTGGTTTTTCATTACAAGAACACACATGCAATGACTCTGGTGGATCCATATGTGGTCTATGGAAAGAACACACATGCAATGACTCTAGTGGGTCCATATGAGGTTTTTGAAAAGAACACACATGCAATAACACTAGTGGACCCATATGTGGTTTGTGTGCGGTTTAGGAAAAGAACACACATGCAATGACTCTAGTGGATCCATATGTGGTTTGTGGAAAGAACACACATGCAATGACACTGGTGGACCCATATGTGGTTTGTGGAAAGAACACACATGCAATGACTCTGGTGGATCCATCTGTGGTTTGCGAAAATAAAAAACATGCAATGACTCTAGTTGTGGTTAATGAAAAGAACAGACATGCAATGACTCTTGCTGTGGTTTATGAAAAGAACGCACATGCAATGACTCTGGTGGATCCATATGTGGTTTGTGAAAAGAACAAACATGCAATGACTCTAGTTGATCCATATGTGGTTCATGAAAAGAACACACATTCAATGCCATTGGTTGATCCATATGTGGTTTCTCATTACAAGAGCACACATGCAATGACTCTACTAGATCCATATGTGGTTTGTGGAAAGAACACACATGCAATGACACTGGTGGATCCATATGTGGTTTGTGAAAAGAACAAACATGCAATGACTTTGGTTGATCCATATGTGGTGCATGAAAAGAACACACATGAAATGACATTGGTTGATCCATATGTGGTTTGTCATTATAAGAACACACATGCAATGACTCTGGTGGATCCATATGCGGTTTAGGAAAAGATCACACATGCAATGACTCTGGTGGGTCCATATGTGGTTTGTGGAAAGAACACACATGCAATGACACTGGTAGATCCATGTGTGGTTTGTGAGAAGAACACACATGCAATGACTCTGGTGGTTCCATATGTGGTTTGTGAAAAGAATAAACATGCAAATCTATGGTTAATGAAAAGAACAAACTTGCAATGACTCTAGCTGAGGTTTGTGAAAAGAACACACATGCAATGACTCTGGTTGATCCATATGTGGTTTGTCATTTCAAGAACACACATGCAATGTCTCTGGTGGATCCATATGTAGTTTCTGGAAAGAACACACATGCAATGACTCTAGTTGATCGATATGTGGTTTGTGAAAATAAAAAACATGCACTGACTCTTGTTGATCCATATGTGGTTCATTAAAATAACACACATGCAATGACATTGGTTGATCGATATGTGGTTTGTCATTACAAGAACACACATGCAATGACTCTAGTGGATCCATATGTGGTCTGTGGAAAGAACACACATGCAATGACACTAGTGGATCCATATGTGGTTTGTGAAAATAACACACATGCAATGACACTGGTGGTTCCATATGTGGTTCATGAAAAAAAACACATGCAATGACATTGGTTGATCCATATGTGGTTTGTCATTATAAGAACACACATGCAATCACTTTGGTGGATCCACATGTGGTTTGTGGAAAGAAAACACATGCAATGACTCTGGTGGATCCATATGTGGTTTGTAGAAAGAACACACATGTAATGACACTAGTGGATCCATATGTGGTTTGTGAAAAGAACAAACACACAATTACTCTAGTTGATCCATATATGGTTCATGAAAAGATTACACATTCAATGACATTGGTTGATCCATATGTGGTTTGTCATTACAATAACACACATGCTATGACTCTGGTGGATCCATATGTGGTATGTGGAAAGAACACACATGCAATGACTCTAGTGGGTTCATATGTGGTTTCTGAAAAGAACACACATGCAATGACACTAGTGGATTCATATGTGGTTTGTGTGCGGTTTAGGAAAAGAACACACATGCAATGACACTAGTGGATCCATACGTGGTTTGTGGAAAGAACACACATGCAATGACACTGGTGGATCCATATGTGGTTTGTGGAAAGAACACACATGCAATGACTCTGGTGGGTCCATATGTGGTTTGCGAAAATAAAAAACATGCAATGACTCCAGCCGTGGTTAATGAAAAGAATAGACATGCAATGACTCTAGCTGTGGTTTATGAAAAGAACACACATGCAATGACTCTGGTGGATCCATATGTGCTTTGTAAAAAGAACAAACATGCAATGACTCTAGTTGATCCATATGTGGTTCATGAAAAGAACACACATTCAATGCCATTGGTTGATCCATCTGTGGTTTCTCATTACAAGAACACACATGCAATGACTCTACTAGATGCATATGTGGTTTGTGGAAAGAACACACATGCAATGACACTCGTGGATCCATATGTGGTTTTTGAAAAGAACAAACATGCAATGACTTTGGTTGATCCATATGTGGTGCATGAAACGAACACACATGAAATGACATTGGTTGATCCATATGTGGTTTGTCATTACAAGAACACACATGCAATGACTCTGGTGGATCCATATGCGGTTTAGGAAAAGATCACACATGCAATGACTCTGGTGGATCCATATGTGGTTTGTGAGAAGAATACACATGCAATGACTCTGGTGGATCCATATGTGGTTTGTGAAAAGAACAAACATGCAAAGCTATGGTTAATGAAAAGAACAATATTGCAATGACTCTAGCTGTGGTTTGAGAAATGAACACACATGCAATGACTCTGGTTGATCCATATGTGGTTTGTCATTACAAGAACACACATGCAATTACTCTGGTGGATCCATATGTGGTTTGTAGAAAGATCACACATGCAATGACTCTGGTTGATCCATATGTGGTTCATGAAAAGAACACACGTGCAATGAGATTGGTTGATCCATATGTGGTTTGTCATTATAAGAACACACATGCAATGACTCTAGTAGATCCATATGTGGTCAATGGAAAGAACACACATGCAATAACACTGGTGGATCCATATGTGGTTTGTGAAAAGAACACACATGCAATGACACTGGTGGTTCCATATGTGGTTCATGAAAAGAAAACACATGCAATGACATTGGTTTATCCATATGTGGTTTATCATTATAAGAACACACATGCAATCACTTTGGTGGATCCACATGTGGTTTGTGGAAAGAAAACACATGCAATGACTCTGGTGGATCCATATGTGGTTTGTGGAAGGAACACACATGCACTAACACTCGTGGATCCATATGTGATTTGTGGAAGGAACACACATGCACTAACACTCGTGGATCCATATGTGGTTTGTTGAAAGAACACTGATGCAATAACACTAGTGGATCCATATGTGGTTAGTCATTATAAGAAAACACATGCAATTACTCTGGTGGATCCATATGTGGTTTGTGGAAAGAACACACATGCAATGACACTGGTGGATCCATATGTGGTTTGTGAAAAGAACAAACATGCAGTGACTCTGGTTGATCCATATGTGGTTCAAGAAAAGAACACACATGGAATGGCATTCGTTGATCCATATGTGGTTTGTCATTACAAAAAGACACATGGAATGACTCTAGTGGATCCATTAGTGTTCTATGGAAAAAACACACATGCAATGAGACTGGTGGATCCATATGTGGTTCATGAAAAGAACACACATGAAATGACATTGGTTGATCCATATGTGGTTTGTGATTACAAGAACACACATGCAATGACTCTGGTGGATCCATATATGGTTTGTGGAAAGAACACACATGCAATGACTCTAGTGGATCCATATGTTGTCTATGGAAAAAACACACATGCAATGACACTGGTGGATCCATATGTGGTTTGTGAAAAAACACACATGCAATGACACTAGCGGATCCATATGTGGTTCATGAAAAGAACACACATGGAATGACATTGGTTGATCCATATGTGGTTTGTGATTACAAGAACACACATGCAATGAGTCTGGTGGATACATATGTGGTTTGTGGAAAGAACACACATGCAATGACTCTAGTGGGTCCATATGTGGTTTGTGAAAAGAACATACATGCAATGACTCTGGTTGATCCATATGTGGTTTGTCATTACAAGAACACACATGCAATGACTCTAGTGGATCCATATGTGGTTTGTGGAAAGAACACACATGCAATGTCTCTAGTGGGTCCATATATGGTTCATGAAAAGAACACACATGCAATGACAATGGTTGATACATATGTGGTTTGTCATTACAAGAACACACATGCAATGACTCTGGTGGGTCCATACGTGGTTTGTGGAAAGAACACACATGCAATGACACTGGTGGATCCATATGTGCTTTGTGAAAATAACAAACACGCAATGACTCTGGTTGATCCATATATGGTTCATGAAAAGAACACACATGCAATGACATTGGTTGATCCATATGTGGTTTGTCATTACAAGAACACACATGCAATGACTCTGGTGGATCCATATGTGGTATGTGGAAAGAACAAACATGCAATGACACCAGTGGATCCAGATGTGGTTTGTGAAAAGAACACACATGCAATGACACTGGTGGATCCATATGTAGTTCATGAAACAACACACATGCAATGACAGTGGGTGATGCATATGTGGTTTGTCATTACAAGAACACACATGCAATGACTCTGGTGGATACATATGTGGTTTGTGGAAAGAACACATATGCAATGACTCTGGTGGATCCATATGCGGTTTAGGAAAAGATCACACATGCAATGACTCTGGTGGATCCATATGTGGTTTGTGAGAAGAACACACATGCAATGACTCTGGTGGATCCATATGTGGTTTGTGAAAAGAACAAACATGCAAAGCTATGGTTAACGAAAAGAACAATCTTGCAATGACTCTAGCTGTGGTTTGTGAAAAGAACACACATGCAATGACTCTGGTTGATCCATATGTGGTTTGTCATTACAAGAACACACATGCAATTACTCTGGTGGATCCATATGTGGTTTGTAGAAAGATCACACATGCAATGACTCTGGTTGATCCATATGTGGTTCATGAAAAGAACACACGTGCAATGAGATTGGTTGATCCATATGTGGTTTGTCATTATAAGAACACACATGCAATGACTCTAGTAGATCCATATGTGGTCTATGGAAAGAACACACATGCAATAACACTGGTGGATCCATATGTGGTTTGTGAAAACAACACACATGTAATGACACTGGTGGTTCCATATGTGGTTCATGAAAAGAACACACATGCAATGACATTGGTTGATCCATATGTGGTTTATAATTATAAGAACACACATGCAATGACTTTGGTGGATCCACATGTGGTTTGTGGAAAGAACACACATGCAATGACTCTGGTGGATCCATATGTGGTTTGTGGAAGGAACACACATGCACTAACACTCGTGGATCCATATGTGGTTTGTGGAAGGAACACACATGCACTAACACTCGTGGATCCATATGTGGTTTGTTGAAAGAACACTGATGCAATAACACTGGTGGATCCATATGTGGTTAGTCATTATAAGAAAACACATGCAATTACTCTGGTGGATCCATATGTGGTTTGTGGAAAGAACACACATGCAATGACACTGGTGGATCCATATGTGGTTTGTGAAAAGAACAAACATGCAATGACTCTGGTTGATCCATATGTGGTTCAAGAAAAGAACACACATGGAATGGCATTCGTTGATCCATATGTTGTTTGTCATTACAAAAAGACACATGGAATGACTCTAGTGGATCCATTAGTGGTCTATGGAAAAACACACATACAATGACACTGGTGGATCCATATGTGGTTTGTGAAAAGAACACACATGCAATGAGACTGGTGGATCCATATGTGGTTCATGAAAAGAAAACACATGAAATGACATTGGTTGATCCATATGTGGTTTGTGATTACAAGAACACACATGCAATGACTCTGGTGGATCCATATGTGGTTTGTGGAAAGAACACACATGCAATGACACTGGTGGATCCATATGTGGTTTGTGAAAAAACACACATGCAATGACACTAGTGGATCCATATGTGGTTCATGAAAAGAACACACATGGAATGACATTGGTTGATCCATATGTGGTTTGTGATTACAAGAACACACATGCAATGACTCTGGTGGATACATATGTGGTTTGTGGAAAGAACACACATGCAATGACTCTAGTGGGTCCATATGTGGTTTGTGAAAAGAACATACATGCAATGACTCTGGTTGATCCATATGTGGTTTGTCATTACAAGAACACACATGCAATGACTCTAGTGGATCCATATGTGGTTTGTGGAAAGAACACACATGCAATGACTCTAGTGGGTCCATATATGGTTCATGAAAAGAACACACATGCAATGACAATGGTTGATACATATGTGGTTTGTCATTACAAGAACACACATCCAATGACTCTGGTGGGTCCATACGTGGTTTGTGGAAAGAACACACATGCAATGACACTGGTGGATCCATATGTGGTTTGTGAAAATAACAAACACACAATGACTCTGGTTGATCCATATATGGTTCATGAAAAGAACACACATGCAATGACATTGGTTGATCCATATGTGGTTTGTCCTTACAAGAACACAGATGCAATGACTCTGGTGGATCCATATGTGGTATGTGGAAAGAACAAACATGCAATGACACCAGTGGATCCAGATGTGGTTTGTGAAAAGAACACACATGCAATGACACTGGTGGATCCATATGTAGTTCATGAAACAACACACATGCAATGACAGTGGGTGATGCATATGTGGTTTGTCATTACAAGAACACACATGCAATGACTCTGGTGGATACATATGTGGTTTGTGGAAAGAACACATATGCAATGACTCTGGTGGATCCATATGCGGTTTAGGAAAAGATCACACATGCAATGACTCTGGTGGATCCATATGTGGTTTGTGAGAATAACACACATGCAATGACTCTGGTGGATCCATATGTGGTTTGTGAAAAGAACAAACATGCAAAGCTATGGTTAACAAAAAGAACAATCTTGCAATGACTCTAGCTGTGGTTTGTGAAAAGAACACACATGCAATGACTCTGGTTGATCCATATGTGGTTTGTCATTACAAGAACACACATGCAATTACTCTGGTGGATCCATATGTGGTTTGTAGAAAGATCACACATGCAATGACTCTGGTTGATCCATATGTGGTTCATGAAAAGAACACACGTGCAATGAGATTGGTTGATCCATATGTGGTTTGTCATTATAAGAACACACATGCAATGACTCTAGTAGATCCATATGTGGTCTATGGAAAGAACACACATGCAATAACACTGGTGGATCCATATGTGGTTTGTGAAAAGAACACACATGCAATGACACTGGTGGTTCCATATGTGGTTCATGAAAAGAACACACATGAAATGACATTGGTTGATCCATATGTGGTTTGTTATTACAAGAACACACATGCAATGACTCTGGTGGATCCATATGCGGTTTAGGAAAAGATCACACATGCAATGACTCTGGTGGATCCATATGTGGTTTGTGAGAAGAACACACATGCAATGACTCTGGTGGATACATATGTGGTTTGTGAAAAGAACAAACATGCAAAGCTATGGTTAACGAAAAGAACAATCTTGCAATGACTCTAGCTGTGGTTTGTGAAAAGAACACATATGCAATGACTCTGGTTGATCCATATGTGGTTTGTCATTACAAGAACACACATGCAATTACTCTGGTGGATCCATATGTGGTTTGTAGAAAGATCACACATGCAACGACTCTGGTTGATCCATATGTGGTTCATGAAAAGAACACACGTGCAATGAGATTGGTTGATCCATATGTGGTTTGTCATTATAAGAACACACATGCAATGACTCTAGTAGATCCATATGTGGTCTATGGAAAGAACACACATGCAATAACACTGGTGGATCCATATGTGGTTTGTGAAAAGAACACACATGCAATGACACTGGTGGTTCCATATGTGGTTCATGAAAAGAACACACATGCAATGACATTGGTTGATCCATATGTGGTTTATCATTATAAGAACACACATGCAATGACTTTGGTGGATCCACATGTGGTTTGTGGAAAGAACACACATGCAATGACTCTGGTGGATCCATATGTGGTTTGTGGAAGGAACACACATGCACTAACACTCGTGGATCCATATGTGGTTTGTGGAAGGAACACACATGCACTAACACTCGTGGATCCGTATGTGGTTTGTTGAAAGAACACTGATGCAATAACACTGGTGGATCCATATGTGGTTAGTCATTATAAGAAAACACATGCAATGACACTGGTGGATCCATATGTGGTTTGTGAAAAAACACACATGCAATGACACTAGCGGATCCATATGTGGTTCATGAAAAGAACACACATGGAATGACATTGGTTGATCCATATGTGGTTTGTGATTACAAGAACACACATGCAATGACTCTGGTGGATACATATGTGGTTTGTGGAAAGAACACACATGCAATGACTCTAGTGGGTCCATATGTGGTTTGTGAAAAGAACATACATGCATTGACTCTGGTTGATCCATATGTGGTTTGTCATTACAAGAACACACATGCAATGACTCTAGTGGATCCATATGTGGTTTGTGGAAAGAACACACATGCAATGACTCTAGTGGGTCCATATATGGTTCATGAAAAGAACACACATGCAATGACAATGGTTGATGTAGGGGTTCGTAGCATGGAAAACAAAAATTTTCTATCGCATACAAACAAACAAGCCAAGATCTATCTACTAGATTGTAGCAACGAGTCGATGGAATAACTCACCCTCGAAGATTCCAAAGTGTTTAACGAGAGCAGATTCTCGTGGGTGATGTAGTCGTACTCTTTCCGATCTCAAGATCGCGTAGACGATCCTTCCAGCGCCGCGTTTCCCGCAGCGCTCCCGCAGTCGGTCACACGTTCGGTACTCGACGAAGACCTTCCTCTCCCTTGTTCCAGCAGGCAGCGGAGGTTGTAGCACTCTCCTCGCGATTCCGGCAGCACAACGGCGTGGTACCGGAAGTAGAGGGGAGATCCCGCAGGGCTTCGCCTTAAGCCGGTGCGAGTATGGTGGAGCTTATGAGAGAGGCTATTAGTGGTCTAGTAATTAGACACACCAATTAGAAGGCTCTAAACCAATTAGAAGGCTCTAAACCGAATAGCTCTAAACCGGGGTCTAGATCTAGGGTTTTGTTTAGAGGATAGGAAACTTGTGTTTCTTGTGTTGTGTTGGGAGGGGAGCCCTGCCCCTCCCTTTATAGGTGGGAGGGCTGGCGCGCTAGGGGAGGGAGGGAGTCCCTCCCCAACTCGGCCTAGGGCTGGCCGCCGGCTTGGGGAGGAGGACTCCTCCCCCAATTCGGTTTCCTCCTCTCCTCCCACTTCCCAAAAACTGCCGTTTGACTTTCAAACTAGCCGTTTGACTTTTTCAATTTAGGATTCAATTTAATCCTTTATTTGGGACAGCAAGAACACTTAGTACATGATGCAATCATTCCAACATGTAATGACACATTCATGTACCCCTTCCCCTCCGGAGTGCCGGACATTCCGGGAATTTCTAGAATGTTCCCGATGAAAACACCGGAATCATTCCTGAACTCCGAAACGGGACTTTCCTTATATGAATCTTATTCTCCGGACCATTCCGGATCACCTCGTGATATCCCGGATCCCATCCGAGACTCCGAACAACATTCGGTCTCTTTCTCATAATACCATAACTACTCAAACAACGTCGAATCCTTAAGTGTGTCTCCCTACGGTTCGTGAATTATGCGGACATGATCGAGACACTTCTCCGAACAATAACCAATAGAGGAATCTGGAAATTCATATGGCTCCCACATATTTCTACGATTACTTTGCGATCGAATGAACCACTTACATACGATACCAATTTCCCTTTGTCTCACGATATGTTACTTATCCGAGGTTATGATCGTCGGTATCTCTGTATACCTAGTTCAACCTCGTTACTGATAAGTACTCTTTTCTCGTTCCCGTGATATGTGATCCCTTGTGACCAAGTCACATGCTTGCAAGCTAATTGGATGACATTTCACCGAGAGGGCCCAGAGAATATCTATCCGTCATGTGGATGGACAAATCCCACTCTTGATTCCATGTGTTTCAACCAATACTTTCCGAACACTCAACGCCACCTTTATAGCCACCCTGTTACGGTGTGGTGTTTGATGACATCAAAGCATCCATCCAGTAAAGGTGATATGCATGATCTCATGGTCGAAGGAATTAGGTTACTATGTATCAGAAAGCATATAGCAATTGAACTATTGAAATGACTTGATCTTTATGCTACGCTTATCTATAGGAGTATGTCCATCACATCATTCTCCTAATGATATGATCCTGTTGTTAATAACATCTCTATGTTCATGATCAGGAAACCATGATCATATATTAACCAACAAGCTAGTTTAACAAGAGGCTTTACTAGGGACTCTTATTTTAGTTTACAAATCACACAAGTATTAATGTTTCCGGTTAATACAATTATAGCATGGTATGCAAACATTTATCATAAGTGTGAAGACATGATAATAACCACTTTATTATTGCCTCTTGGGCATATCTCCAACAGTCTCCCACTTGCACTAGAGTCAATAATCTAGTTTCGAACCTTTGTGTATATAACACCTATGGCTTTCCGGTGTTGTATGTACACGATTGCTAGTGGTCAACTGATCTTCGGATCTGACACTTCCAGGTCCGTGTGTAATTGCATGTCTTTGCGTCTCTACGCATCACTCATTCTCTAATGAGATGGCTTTGTATAAATTTGGTCTTTCGGTGTGACCTTTAGCTCTTTGGGGTTAAAACATGTTGATAATATTGTCGCACAATATATCTTCATAGTATTATCCCACTGTGAACTACACCTAGTTTGATAACAAACTTCTTGACACAAATTCCCTCTTTTGCTGCTATAATAGCAGTCATATACTTAGCCTTTTGTCGTAGTATCTGTCACAATGTCTTAACTTTGGAAATCATCCAAATCCATTATGGAACTCACTTTCCATTATATTGTGCCACCCTTAGTTTAGATTGAGATAAACTTAATTTGTACTTTGTGACAAAACTAGTATCAATGTAGTACTTTTACAATGAACTAACCATCTATTTGTCACTTCTACAAATAATATACTCTTAGTTCTTTCAAAAGATCATAAGAATATCCTTACTATTGTCCAATGATCATCTTACAAATCATTCTGGTATATGCTCACAACATTTAGAGCATAGGACATATCTGGATTTGTACATATCACAGTATGATTGATATAAATACTCTTTGTGATTTCATACATCAAGTATCAATCTATACTTGATTATTTGTTTCACTTTACCAAATGTCAATACACTTGAATATATCATCAACATTGAACTCATTCAATCCTTTCTGTGCGACAAGAACCTTCTCTTGTAGTTTCTATATTGAACTCATTCAATATCTTATCTATGTACTTCTGGCACAACCATATTAGCGTCTATTGATGCCAAATATTTGGGTTTTGCCCAAGTCTTTCATCGGGATGAAACTCTTAATATGTGTTAATAAAAGATACATTATTTCCAATCAACAATATGTCTTCCACATAATGTATTAGAAACATGTCTTAGCGCTCCCACTTAATTTCTTGCAAACGCAAGCATCTTCATTGTCTCTGATGAAATTAAACTCTTTTAACAGTTTCATCATAGTGAAGATTCCAACTCCGCTATGCTCACTCTAACCATTGAAGTTTGCATATGCTTTTAGCATCCTTTGAATTAACAAAACCCTATGGACCGTGTTATGCACATGTCCTAGGTAACAATTCTATTAGAAGAACTTGTTTTGTTTATTCAACTACCATATAACAAATTATATGTAGTGGTTGCTACATTAATCCGTCTAGACTAAATATCACTATGAAAGATCAAAATCTTGTCATAATCAACCTTGAACATTGTTGTGAACTCTTTCCCAACATGTCGACTAGATGTGAAACATCCATGTCTATTTCTTTATAGATCCAGACACAACTATAAGGTCTTACACCTTTCTCGAGGGTCCTTCAAGTTCAAAACTTGATTTCTCGTGTATGGAACTATCACGGATTTTATGGCTTCAAGCCATTTTACGGAGTCAGGGCCCATCATCGCTTCTCTGCATGTAGTCGGTTCATTATTCTCAAATAATGATTCAACCCTCAAATCTTGGTATTTGATTGTTCATCCGACCTACTTGTTTCAATAGGAACTTGGATCTCCGTGACCACAACCTTTGAGGTACGTGAACCATGAGCATTGTTGCTGCCTCCGAAACACTTTTCGGCGCTGCGCAACTCTGCACATATAGCTAAGGTTCTTTTTAACCTTATCAAAGTTTCTATTGTCCTCCCACTTAACTTTTCACGAAAAATTTCTTCTCAAAGAAACTTGACGTTTTAAGTAACAAACACTTTTGTCTCCGGTGTTATGGAGGAGTACTTAACAGTTATTCGAAATAACATACAAAGACAGGTTCATCCGACTTTGGTTGCAAACATCTTTCTTATGCATAGCATACCAATGTTTAAGAAAGGACAACTTGAGTTTTATCCCAAACCATAACCTTATATGGTGTCATTTCAACGGATTATGATGGAGCTCTTTTCAGTGGAAAAACGGTAATCTCTAAAGCTTTTAATCTTTAAAATACAATGGCAGTTTTATGAATTATACCTTTGATCTTACCATGTCAAACAAGGTTTAATTACATATCTCGAACGCTCCATACTCTTATGGTGTTTCGGGAAATGCAAATCTACGGAACGATTCCTTAAATCTTAGGTATTATGCTAAACTTGTAACTCAAATATCTTCCTTTATGATCTTTATCATAAACTGTTTATATTCTTGTTACAATGATTTTGCACTTCATCTTGAAAGTCCTTGAACTTTTCAAATGTTTCATACTTCATCCTTATTAAGTAAATATTCATATATTCACTCAAATTTTCGGAGAAAGCATATGAAGTTGAAATCCATCGCTCTTGACTACACATAACGGACTTCGTACAACAATATGTACAAGTTCCAATAAGCTAGTCATTCGTTCCCTTTTGGCCTATGAACGAAGTTTTAATTATCTCTAGGAAAGTTTCACAAGCGTCATATGATCAAAAATCAGAAGACTCCAAAATTCCATCAACATGGAGTTTCTTCATGTTTTCTTTCCAATATAATTCAAACAGCGATGTCACTTCCTAAGTGATCTTTCAATCAATTTGTCTTTTGACATTTTAGCACTAGTTTTATGGATGTGATTTCTCCAACGAGATTTGTGAATCATCCATCTTTTATGGATTACGGCAATTATTTGAACAACCCTTTTGTTCTCATAATACCTGATAAAACAAATCTTGAAGGCAAGCTTTGATGTTTAACAAGCAACACAATAACTCTTTATTTTGTTCTCGATGAACATCATCACATATTCTTTTGCTAGTTACTTAGGCCATTGTAGTTCATGAATTGTGTTGTTTCGTATGACGATTCACACCAACAAATTCAGTATCAAATACTTGAGAACCACATTGTTTAATAAGCAAAGAATATAGCCATAACATGTATATCATCTATATACTTAAACTGAACGATTCTAGTCTTTTCTTTTCTGCCATATATTTATGAGATTCTCTTTCAGTATTTCCTTTTCAGTTTGAAAGAATCTATCAACATCAATAGTGGAGTCATACATATGACATATAGTCCAAAGCGTGTATAGTTAAATACCAATGTCTTTGGACTTGCACTTTGAAGTAGATCACCATCATCAAATGTTTGGTGTTCTTTCAAATTCCTTTCATTAGTAATCTCTTGGTGTAGTAAACATTTTACCTACATCAAATATTCACCCTTATCATGGAATCGTCCATGATCAAGCTACTTTTAGCTTATAACGATGAATTATGAGTATAATGTTGCCATCCAAAACCTTTTGGAGGATTAGGACAACAAGTGTCTCCAACCTTTTTGCAAATTCTCATCAAATATGAGAACATGACTTTTGCCATATTATACTCTATCATGTTGCAACCAAAACTTCGTTTCAGATATCACAATATCTTCCACACATCATGGTTTCTGAAACAACTCTTTCAGATCCTAGATAACCTTGATATTAAGGGAATCCTTTGAATATCAAGAATCATGGATACAAACATGATACTTATATACTAACACTTGGAATTGTTACTCTTGATTTAATACTAATTATTAAACTTCATGGAGTAACCAGAACTTACTGAAAGTTTGCAATAGGACTTTTAAACTTTAGATTAACACTTAAAACAATACGATACCAGTTCGTAAAGTAACTAACCAGAATTCTATAGTTCTATTATCTCAATTATAACTAAGCGCAAGGTGGTAAACGGATGCCAATGACTACAACAACTATGCAAATTCACTTTGATTTAGTTTATGATAAATTGAGTTCTAATTAATAATTAAATTAATCTAGGTGAACTCCCACTCAAAACAATATCCCTCACATTGTTTTAGTGATCACACGAACCAAATACACCACATCAAAACCGATCATCACGAGAATTGATATAGCTTCAATGGCGAACAATCAACATGTTCATCATATCTACTATATGACTCATGCTCTACCTTTCGGTAATCCGTGTTCCTGAGGCCATGTCTGTACATGCTAGGCTCGTCAAGATCAAACCTTAGCTTCCGCATAAGCAAATCTGGCTTGCTTACGTTGTATTCACCCGCGGAATCAAAGACACCCGATCATCACGTGGTGTTTCGAAGCAGCAAGCTTTGGCAACGGTGCATACTAAGGGTGAACACTTTAGAACTTGAAATTTATGTGCATGAGGGATCATCTTATAATGCTACCGTCGTCTACTAAGCAATACAAGATGCATAAAGGATTAACATCACATGCAATTCATAATATGTGATATGATATGGCCTTTCTTCTTTGTGCTTCCGATCTCCATCTTCAAGCACGAATATGATCTCCATCATCACCGGCATAGCATCAAGGTCAATGACGCTTCTCCATGGTTGTCGTCCACCAGCTTCAACTATTACAACTATTTTGAATAGACACGCAGGTCTTAACAGAAATTAAAGACAACCATATGGCTCCTGCCGGTTGCCAACTTACAATAAGGAACATTGCATACATCAAATATAATCACAATCATGGCCATATCACATCACTGCACACCCCTGCAAAACAAAGTTAGACGCCTCTACTTTCTTTGCATATTTTACGTGGCTTGGGGCTTTCAATAAGTGTCGTTCTAACTTACGAACAAGAACCACAACATTGATACTAGCATTGTTGATTACCCGTTGTAAATTGGATCTTAACTATGCTAGGAGAAACAGGCACCCGCAAAGCCACTTATGCAATACAAGTTGCATGTCAAACGTGGAGCAAGTCTCATGAACGATGTCATGTAAGGTTAGCCCGGGCCGCTTCATCCCAACATACCGCAAGATGCAAAGTACACAAAAAGCAATCGACAATAAAAGCATCAACGCCCACAATGACTATTGTGTTCTACTCGTGCAACAGATCTACATATAGACACGGCTCTGATACCACTGTAGGGGTTCGTAGCATGGAAAACAAAAATTTTCTATCGCATACAAACAAACAAGCCAAGATCTATCTACTAGATTGTAGCAACGAGTCGATGGAATAACTCACCCTCGAAGATTCCAAAGTGTTTAACGAGAGCAGATTCTCGTGGGTGATGTAGTCGTACTCTTTCCGATCTCAAGATCGCGTAGACGATCCTTCCAGCGCCGCGTTTCCCGCAGCGCTCCCGCAGTCGGTCACACGTTCGGTACTCGACGAAGACCTTCCTCTCCCTTGTTCCAGCAGGCAGCGGAGGTTGTAGCACTCTCCTCGCGATTCCGGCAGCACAACGGCGTGGTACCGGAAGTAGAGGGGAGATCCCGCAGGGCTTCGCCTTAAGCCGGTGCGAGTATGGTGGAGCTTATGAGAGAGGCTATTAGTGGTCTAGTAATTAGACACACCAATTAGAAGGCTCTAAACCAATTAGAAGGCTCTAAACCGAATAGCTCTAAACCGGGGTCTAGATCTAGGGTTTTGTTTAGAGGATAGGAAACTTGTGTTTCTTGTGTTGTGTTGGGAGGGGAGCCCTGCCCCTCCCTTTATAGGTGGGAGGGCTGGCGCGCTAGGGGAGGGAGGGAGTCCCTCCCCAACTCGGCCTAGGGCTGGCCGCCGGCTTGGGGAGGAGGACTCCTCCCCCAATTCGGTTTCCTCCTCTCCTCCCACTTCCCAAAAACTGCCGTTTGACTTTCAAACTAGCCGTTTGACTTTTTCAATTTAGGATTCAATTTAATCCTTTATTTGGGACAGCAAGAACACTTAGTACATGATGCAATCATTCCAACATGTAATGACACATTCATGTACCCCTTCCCCTCCGGAGTGCCGGACATTCCGGGAATTTCTAGAATGTTCCCGATGAAAACACCGGAATCATTCCTGAACTCCGAAACGGGACTTTCCTTATATGAATCTTATTCTCCGGACCATTCCGGATCACCTCGTGATATCCCGGATCCCATCCGAGACTCCGAACAACATTCGGTCTCTTTCTCATAATACCATAACTACTCAAACAACGTCGAATCCTTAAGTGTGTCTCCCTACGGTTCGTGAATTATGCGGACATGATCGAGACACTTCTCCGAACAATAACCAATAGAGGAATCTGGAAATTCATATGGCTCCCACATATTTCTACGATTACTTTGCGATCGAATGAACCACTTACATACGATACCAATTTCCCTTTGTCTCACGATATGTTACTTATCCGAGGTTATGATCGTCGGTATCTCTGTATACCTAGTTCAACCTCGTTACTGATAAGTACTCTTTTCTCGTTCCCGTGATATGTGATCCCTTGTGACCAAGTCACATGCTTGCAAGCTAATTGGATGACATTTCACCGAGAGGGCCCAGAGAATATCTATCCGTCATGTGGATGGACAAATCCCACTCTTGATTCCATGTGTTTCAACCAATACTTTCCGAACACTCAACGCCACCTTTATAGCCACCCTGTTACGGTGTGGTGTTTGATGACATCAAAGCATCCATCCAGTAAAGGTGATATGCATGATCTCATGGTCGAAGGAATTAGGTTACTATGTATCAGAAAGCATATAGCAATTGAACTATTGAAATGACTTGATCTTTATGCTACGCTTATCTATAGGAGTATGTCCATCACATCATTCTCCTAATGATATGATCCTGTTGTTAATAACATCTCTATGTTCATGATCAGGAAACCATGATCATATATTAACCAACAAGCTAGTTTAACAAGAGGCTTTACTAGGGACTCTTATTTTAGTTTACAAATCACACAAGTATTAATGTTTCCGGTTAATACAATTATAGCATGGTATGCAAACATTTATCATAAGTGTGAAGACATGATAATAACCACTTTATTATTGCCTCTTGGGCATATCTCCAACAGTTGATACATATGTGGTTTGTCATTACAAGAACACACATGCAATGACTCTGGTGGGTCCATACGTGGTTTGTGGAAAGAACACACATGCAATGACACTGGTGGAACCATATGTGGTTTGTGAAAATAACAAACACGCAATGACTCTGGTTGATCCATATATGGTTCATGAAAAGAACACACATGCAATGACATTGGTTGATCCATATGTGGTTTGTCATTACAAGAACACACATGCAATGACTCTGGTGGATCCATATGTGGTATGTGGAAAGAACACACATGCAATGACTCTAGTGGATCCATATGTGGTTTGTGAAAAGAACACACATGCAATGACACTGGTGGATCCATATGTAGTTCATGAAACAACACACATGCAATGACAGTGGGTGATGCATATGTGGTTTGTCATTACAAGAACACACATGCAATGACTCTGGTGGATACATATGTGGTTTGTGGAAATAACACATATGCAATGACTCTGGTGGATCCATATGCGGTTTAGGAAAAGATCACACATGCAATGACTCTGGTGGATCCATATGTGGTTTGTGAGAAGAACACACATGCAATGACTCTGGTGGATCCATATGTGGTTTGTGAAAAGAACAAACATGCAAATCTATGGTTAACGAAAAGAACAATCTTGCAATGACTCTAGCTGTGGTTTGTGAAAAGAACACACATGCAATGACTCTGGTTGATCCATATGTGGTTTGTCATTACAAGAACACACATGCAATTACTCTGGTGGATCCATATGTGCTTTGTAGAAAGATCACACATGCAATGACTCTGGTTGATCCATATGTGGTTCATGAAAAGAACACACGTGCAATGATATTGGTTGATCCATATGTGGTTTGTCATTATAAGAACACACATGCAATGACTCTAGTAGATCCATATGTGGTCTATGGAAAGAACACACATGCAATAACACTGGTGGATCCATATGTGGTTTTTGAAAAGAACACACATGCAATGACACTGGTGGTTCCGTATGTGGTTCATGAAAAGAACACACATGCAATGACATTGGTTGATCCATATGTGGTTTATCATTATAAGAACGCACATGCAATGACTTTGGTGGATCCACATGTGGTTTGTGGAAAGAACACACATGCAATGACTCTGGTGGATCCATATGTGGTTTGTGGAAGGAACACACATGCACTAACACTCGTGGATCCATATGTGGTTTGTGGAAGGAACACACATGCACTAACACTCGTGGATCCATATGTGGTTTGTTGAAAGAACACTGATGCAATAACACTCGTGGATCCATATGTGGTTAGTCATTATAAGAAAACACATGCAATTACTCTGGTGGATCCATATGTGGTTTGTGGAAAGAACACACATGCAATGACACTGGTGGATCCATATGTTGTTTGTGAAAAGAACAAACATGCAATGACTCTGGTTGATCCATATGTGGTTCAAGAAAAGAACACACATGGAATGGCATTCGTTGATCCATATGTGGTTTGTCATTACAAAAAGACACATGGAATGACTCTAGTGGATCCATTAGTGGTCTATGGAAAAAACACACATGCAATGGCACTGGTGGATCCATATGTGGTTTGTGAAAAGAACACACATGCAATGAGACTGGTGGATCCATATGTGGTTCATGAAAAGGACACACATGAAATGACATTGGTTGATCCATATGTGGTTTGTGATTACAAGAACACACATCCAATGACTCTGGTGGATCCATATGTGGTTTGTGGAAAGAACACACATGCAATGACTCTAGTGGATCCATATGTTGTCTATGGAAAAAACACACATGCAATGACACTGGTGGATCCATATGTGGTTTGTGAAAAAACACACATGCAATGACACTAGTGGATCCATATGTGGTTCATGAAAAGAACACACATGGAATGACATTGGTTGATCCATATGTGGTTTGTCATTACAAGAACACACATGCAATGACTCTGGTGGATCCATATGTGGTATGTGGAAAGAACAAACATGCAATGACACCAGTGGATCCAGATGTGGTTTGTGAAAAGAACACACATGCAATGACACTGGTGGATCCATATGTAGTTCATGAAACAACACACATGCAATGACAGTGGGTGATGCATATGTGGTTTGTCATTACAAGAACACACATGCAATGACTCTGGTGGATACATATGTGGTTTGTGGAAATAACACATATGCAATGACTCTGGTGGATCCATATGCGGTTTAGGAAAAGATCACACATGCAATGACTCTGGTGGATCCATATGTGGTTTGTGAGAAGAACACACATGCAATGACTCTAGTGGATCCATATGTGGTTTGTGAAAAGAACAAACATGCAAATCTATGGTTAACGAAAAGAACAATCTTGCAATGACTCTAGCTGTGGTTTGTGAAAAGAACACACATGCAATGACTCTGGTTGATCCATATGTGGTTTGTCATTACAAGAACACACATGCAATTACTCTGGTGGATCCATATGTGGTTTGTAGAAAGATCACACATGCAATGACTCTGGTTGATCCATATGTGGTTCATGAAAAGAACACATGTGCAATGAGATTGGTTGATCCATATGTGGTTTGTCATTATAAGAACACACATGCAATGACTCTAGTAGATCCATATGTGGTCTATGGAAAGAACACACATGCAATAACACTGGTGGATCCATATGTGGTTTGTGAAAAGAACACACATGCAATGACACTGGTGGTTCCATATGTGGTTCATGAAAAGAACACACATGCAATGACATTGGTTGATCCATATGTGGTTTATCATTATAAGAACACACATGCAATGACTTTGGTGGATCCACATGTGGTTTGTGGAAAGAACACACATGCAATGACTCTGGTGGATCCATATGTGGTTTGTGGAAGGAACACACATGCACTAACACTCGTGGATCCATATGTGGTTTGTGGAAGGAACACACATGCACTAACACTCGTGGATCCATATGTGGTTTGTTGAAAGAACACTGATGCAATAACACTGGTGGATCCATATGTGGTTAGTCATTATAAGAAAACACATGCAATTACTCTGGTGGATCCATATGTGGTTTGTGGAAAGAACACACATGCAATGACACTGGTGGATCCATATGTTGTTTGTGAAAAGAACAAACATGCAATGACTCTGGTTGATACATATGTGGTTCAAGAAAAGAACACACATGGAATGGCATTCGTTGATCCATATGTGGTTTGTCATTACAAAAAGACACATGGAATGACTCTAGTGGATCCATTAGTGGTCTATGGAAAAAACACACATGCAATGACACTGGTGGATCCATATGTGGTTTGTGAAAAGAACACACATGCAATGAGACTGGTGGATCCATATGTGGTTCATGAAAAGAACACACATGAAATGACATTGGTTGATCCATATGTGGTTTGTGATTACAAGAACACACATCCAATGACTCTGGTGGATCCATATGTGGTTTGTGGAAAGAACACACATGCAATGACTCTAGTGGATCCATATGTTGTCTATGGAAAAAACACACATGCAATGACACTGGTGGATCCATATGTGGTTTGTGAAAAAACACACATGCAATGACACTAGTGGATCCATATGTGGTTCATGAAAAGAACACACATGGAATGACATTGGTTGATCCATATGTGGTTTGTGATTACAAGAACACACATGCAATGACTCTGGTGGATACATATGTGGTTTGTGGAAAGAACACACATGCAATGACTCTAGTGGGTCCATATGTGGTTTGTGAAAAGAACATACATGCAATGACTCTGGTTGATCCATATGTGGTTTGTCATTACAAGAACACACATGCAATGACTCTAGTGGATCCATATGTGGTTTGTGGAAAGAACACACATGCAATGACTCTGGTTGATACATATGTGGTTCAAGAAAAGAACACACATGGAATGGCATTCGTTGATCCATATGTGGTTTGTCATTACAAAAAGACACATGGAATGACTCTAGTGGATCCATTAGTGGTCTATGGAAAAAACACACATGCAATGACACTGGTGGATCCATATGTGGTTTGTGAAAAGAACACACATGCAATGAGACTGGTGGATCCATATGTGGTTCATGAAAAGAACACACATGAAATGACATTGGTTGATCCATATGTGGTTTGTGATTACAAGAACACACATCCAATGACTCTGGTGGATCCATATGTGGTTTGTGGAAAGAACACACATGCAATGACTCTAGTGGATCCATATGTTGTCTATGGAAAAAACACACATGCAATGACACTGGTGGATCCATATGTGGTTTGTGAAAAAACACACATGCAATGACACTAGTGGATCCATATGTGGTTCATGAAAAGAACACACATGGAATGACATTGGTTGATCCATATGTGGTTTGTGATTACAAGAACACACATGCAATGACTCTGGTGGATACATATGTGGTTTGTGGAAAGAACACACATGCAATGACTCTAGTGGGTCCATATGTGGTTTGTGAAAAGAACATACATGCAATGACTCTGGTTGATCCATATGTGGTTTGTCATTACAAGAACACACATGCAATGACTCTAGTGGATCCATATGTGGTTTGTGGAAAGAACACACATGCAATGACTCTAGTGGGTCCATATATGGTTCATGAAAAGAACACACATGCAATGACAATGGTTGATACATATGTGGTTTGTCATTACAAGAACACACATGCAATGACTCTGGTGGGTCCATACGTGGTTTGTGGAAAGATCACACATGCAATGACACTAGTGGATCCATATGTGGTTTGTGAAAATAACAACCACGCAATGACTCTGGTTGATCCATATATGGTTCATGAAAAGAACACACATGCAATGACATTGGTTGATCCATATGTGGTTTGTCATTACAAGAACACACATGCAATGACTTTGGTGAATCCATATGTGGTATGTGGAAAGAACAAACATGCAATGACACCAGTGGATCCAGATGTGGTTTGTGAAAAGAACACACATGCAATGACACTGGTGGATCCATATGTAGTTCATGAAACAACACACATGCAATGACAGTGGGTGATGCATATGTGGTTTGTCATTACAAGAACACACATGCAATGACTCTGGTGGATACATATGTGGTTTGTGGAAAGAACACATATGCAATGACTCTAGTGGATCCATATGTTGTTTGTTGAAAGAACACACATGCAATGACACCGGTGGATCCATATGTGGTTTGTGAAAAAACACACATGCAATGACACTAGTGGATCCATATGTATTTCATGAAAATAACACACATGCAATGACAGTGGTTGATGCATATGTAGTTTGTCATTACAAGAACACATCTGCAATGACTCTGTTGGATACATATGTGGTTTGTGGAAAGAACACACATGCAATGACTCTAGTGGGTCCGTATGTGGTTTGTGAAAAGAACACACATGCAATGACACTGGTGGATCCATATGTGGTTTGTGAAAAGAACATACATGCAATGACACTGGTGGATCCATATGCGGTTCAGGAAAAGAACACACATGCAATGACTCTGGTGGATCCATTTGTGGTTTGTGGAAAGAACACACATGCAATGATACTGGTGGATCCATATGTAGTTTGTGGAAGGAACACACATGTAATGACTCTTGTGGATCCATATGTGCTTTGTGAAAATAACAAACATGCAATGAATTCAGCTACGGTTAATGAAAAGAACATACATGCAATGACTCTAGCTGTAGTTTATGAAAAGAACACACATGTAATGACTCTGGTGGATCCATATGTGGTTTGTGAAAAGAACAAACATGCAATGACTCTAGTTGATCCATATGTGGTTCATGAAAAGAACACACGTGCAATGACATTGGTTGATCCATATGTGGTTTCTCATTACAAGAAGACACAAGCAATGACTCTGGTGGATCCATATGTGGTTTGTGGAAATAACAGACATGCAACAACAGTGGTGGATCCATATGTGGTTTGTGAAAAGAACAAACATGCAATGACTCTGATTGATCCATATGTGGTTCATGAAAATAACACACATGAAATGACATTGGTTGATCCATATGTGGTTTGTCATTACAAGAACACACATGCAATGACTCTGGTGGATCCATATGCGGTTTAAGAAAAGAACACACATGAATGACTCTGGTGGATCCATATGTGGTTTGTGGAAAGAACACACATGCAATGACACTGGTGGATCCATGTGTGGTTTGTGAGAAGAACAAAAATGAAAAGCTATGGTTATTGAAAAGAACAGACTTGCAATGACTCTAGCTATGGTTTATGAAAAGAAAACACATGCAATGACTCTAGTTGATCCATATGTGGTTTGTCATTACAAGAACACACATGCAATGCCTCTAGTGGATCCATATGTGGTTTGTGGAAAGAACACACATGCAATGGCTCTAGTGGGTCCATATGTGGTTCATGAAAAGAACACACATGCAATGACAATGGTTGATACATATGTGGTTTGTCATTACAAGAACACACATGCAATGACTCTGGTGGGTCCATACGTGGTTTGTGGAAAGAACACACATGCAATGACACTGGTGGATCCATATGTGGTTTGTGAAAATAACAAACATGCAATGACTCTAGTGGATCCATATGTGGTTTGTGAAAAGACCACACATACAATGACACTGGTGGATACATATGTGTTCATGAAAATAACACACATGCAAAGACACTGGTGGATCCATATGTGGTTTGTCATTATAAGAACACACATGCAATGACACTGGTGGATCCATCTGTGGTTCCTAAAAAGAACACACATGCAATGACACTGGTTGATCCATATGTGGTTTGTCATTACAAGAACACACATGCAATGACTCTGGTGGATCCATATGTGGTATGTGGAAAGAACAAACATGCAATGACACCAGTGGATCCATATGTGGTTTGTGAAAAGAACACACATGTAATGACACTGGTGGATCCATATGTAGTTCATGAAAACAACACACATGCAATGACAGTGGTTGATGCATATGTGGTTTGTCATTACAAGAACACACATGCAATGACTCTGGTGGATACATATGTGGTTTGTGGAAAGAACACACATGCAATGACTCTAGTGGATCCATATGTTGTCTATGGAAAAACACACATGCAATGACACCGGTGGATCCATATGTGTGTTTGTGAAAAAACACACATGCAATGACACTAGTGGATCCATATGTATTTCATGAAAATAACACACATGCAATGACATTGGTTGATCCATATGTGGTTTGTGATTACAAGAACACACATGCAATGACTCTGGTGGATACATATGTGGTTTGTGGAAAGAACACACATGCAATGACTCTAGTGGGTCCATATGTGGTTTGTGAAAAGAACACACATGCAATGACTCTGGTTGATCCATATGTGGTTTGTCATTACAAGAACACACATGCAATGACTCTAGTGGATCCATATGTGGTTTGTGGAAAGAACAAACATGCAATGACTCTAGTTGATCCATATGTGGTTCATGAAAAGAACACACGTGTAATGACTCTTGTGGATCCATATGTGGTTTGTGGAAATAACAAACATGCAATGAATTCAGCTGTGGTTAATGAAAAGAACATACATGGAATGACTCTAGCTGTAGTTTATGAAAAGAACACACATGTAATGACTCTGGTGGATCCATATGTGGTTTGTGAAAAGAACAAACATGCAATGACTCTAGTTGATCCATATGTGGTTCATGAAAAGGACACACGTGCAATGACATTGGTTGATCCATATGTGGTTTCTCATTACAAGAAGACACATGCAATGACTCTGGTGGATCCATATGTGGTTTGTGGAAATAACAGACATGCAACGACACTGGTGTATCCATATGTGGTTTGTGAAAAGAACAAACATGCAATGACTCTGATTGATCCATATGTGGTTCATGAAAATAACACACATGAAATGACATTGGTTGATCCATATGTGGTTTGTCATTACAAGAACACACATGCAATGACTCTGGTGGATCCATATGCGGTTTAAGAAAAGAACACACATGAATGACTCTGGTGGATCCATATGTGGTTTGTGGAAAGAACACACATGCAATGACACTGGTGGATCCATGTGTGGTTTGTGAGAAGAACACACATGAAAAGCTATGGTTATTGAAAAGAATAGACTTGCAATGACTCTAGCTATGGTTTGTGAAAAGAACACACATGCAATGACTCTGGTTGATCCATATGTGGTTTGTCATTACAAGAACACACATGCAATGCCTCTAGTGGATCCATATGTGGTTTGTGGAAAGAACACACATGCAATGGCTCTAGTGGGTCCATATGTGGTTCATGAAAAGAACACACATGCAATGACAATGGTTGATACATATGTGGTTTGTCATTACAAGAACACACATGCAATGACTCTGGTGGGTCCATACGTGGTTTGTGGAAAGAACACACATGCAATGACACTGGTGGATCCATATGTGGTTTGTGAAAATAACAAACACGCAATGACTCTAGTTGATCCATATATGGTTCATGAAAAGAACACACATGCAATGTCATTGGTTGATCCATATGTGGTTTGTCATTACAAGAACACACATGCAATGACTCTGGTGGATCCATATGTGGTATGTGGAAAGAACAAACATGCAATGACACCAGTGGATCCATATGTGGTTTGTGAAAAGAACACACATGTAATGACACTGGTGGATCCATATGTAGTTCATGAAAATAACACACATGCAATGACAGTGGTTGATGCATATGTGGTTTGTCATTACAAGAACACACATGCAATGACTCTGGTGGATACATATGTGGTTTGTGGAAAGAACACACATGCAATCACTCTAGTGGATCCATATGTTGTCTGTGGAAAGAACACACATGCAATGACACCGGTGGATCCATATGTGGTTTGTGAAAAAACACACATGCAATGACACTAGTGGATCCATATGTATTTCATGAAAATAACACACATGCAATGACAGTGGTTGATGCATATGTGGTTTGTCATTACAAGAACACATGTGCAATGACTCTGGTGGATACATATGTGGTTTGTGGAAAGAATACACATGCAATGACTCTAGTGGGTCCATATGTGGTTTGTGAAAAGAACACACATGCAATGACACTGGTGGATCCATATTTGGTTTGTGAAAAGAACATACATGCAATGACACTAGTGGATCCATATGCGGTTTAGGAAAAGAACACACATGCAATGACTCTGGTGGATCCATTTGTGGTTTGTGGAAGGAACACACATGTAATGACTCTTGTGGATCCATATGTGGTTTGTGAAAATAACAAACATGCAATGAATTCAGCTGTGGTTAATGAAAAGAACATACATGGAATGACTCTAGCTGTAGTTTATGAAAAGAACACACATGTAATGACTCTGGTGGATCCATATGTGGTTTGTGAAAAGAACAAACATGCAATGACTCTAGTTGATCCATATGTGGTTCATGAAAAGAACACACGTGCAATGACATTGGTTGATCCATATGTGGTTTCTCATTACAAGAAGACACATGCAATGACTCTGGTGGATCCATATGTGGTTTGTGGAAATAACAGACATGCAACGACACTGGTGTATCCATATGTGGTTTGTGAAAAGAACAAACATGCAATGACTCTGATTGATCCATATGTGGTTCATGAAAATAACACACATGAAATGACATTGGTTGATCCATATGTGGTTTGTCATTACAAGAACACACATGCAATGACTCTGGTGGATCCATATGCGGTTTAAGAAAAGAACACACATGAATGACTCTGGTGGATCCATATGTGGTTTGTGGAAAGAACACACATGCAATGACACTAGTGGATCCATGTGTGGTTTGTGAGAAGAACACACATGCATTGACATAGGTTGATCCATATGTGGTTTGTGAAAAGAACAAACATGCAAAGTTGTGGTTAATGAAAAGAACAAACTTGCAATGACTCTAGATGTGGTTTGTGAAAAGAACACACATGCAATGACTCTGGTTGATCCATATGTGGTTTGTCATTACAAGAACACACATGCAATGGCTCTAGTGGATGCATATGTGGTTTGTGGAAAGAACACACATGCAATGACTCTGGTTGATCCATATGTGGTTCATGAAAAGAACACACATGCAATGACATTGGTTGATCCATATGTGGTTTACCATTACAAGAACACACATGCAATGACTCTCGTGGATCCGTATGTGGTTTGTGGAAAGAACATACATGCAATGACACTGGTGGATCCATATGTGGTTTGTGAAAATAAAAAAGATGCAATGACTCTGATTGATCCATATGTGGTTCATGAAAATAACACACATGCAATGGCATTGGTTGATCCATATGTGGTTTGTTATTACAAGAACACACATGCAATGACTCTAGTGGATCCATATGTGGTATGTGGAAAGAACACACATGCAATGACACTGGTGGATCCATATGTGGTGTGTGAAAAGAACACACATGCAATGACACTGGTGGATGTATATGTGGTTCATGAAAAGAACACACATGCAATGACATTGGTTGATCCATATGTGTTTTGTCATTACAAGAACACACATGCAATGACTCTGGTGGATCCACATGTGGTTTGTGGAAAAAACACACATGCAATGACTCTGGTGGATCCATACGTGGATTGTGGAAAGAACACACATGCAATGACACTGGTGGATCTATATGTGGTTTGTGAAAAGAACAAACATGCAGCGACTCTCGTTGATCCATATGTGGTTCATGGAAAGAACACACAAGCAATGACACTGGTTGATCCATATGTGCTTTGTCATTACAAGAACACACATGCAATGACTCTGGTGGATCCATATGTAGTTTGTGAAAAGAAAACACATGCAATGACACTGGTGGATCCATATGTGGTTTGTGGAAAGAACACACATGCAATGACACTGGTGCATCCATATGTGGTTCATGAAAAGAACGCACATGCATTGACATAGGTTGATCCATATGTGGTTTGTCATTACAATAACACACATGCAATGACTCTGGTGGATCCATGTGTGGTTTGTGGAAAGAACTTACATGCAATGACACTGGTGGATCCATATGTGGTTTGTGAAAATAAAAAACATGCAATGACTCTAGTTGATCCATATGTGGTTCATGAAAAGAACACACATGAAATGACATTGGTTGATCCATATGTGGTTTGTCATTACAAGAACACACATGCAATGACTCTGGTGGATCCATATGCGGTTTAGGAAAAGAACACACATGCAATGACTCTGGTGGATCCATAGGTGGTTTCTGGAAAGAACACACATGCAATGACACTGGTGGATCCATGTGTGGTTTGTGTGAAGAACACACATGCAATGACTCTGGTGGATCCATATGTGGTTTGTGGAAAGAACAAACATGCAAACCTGTGGTTAATGAAAAGAACAGACTTGCAATGACTCTAGCCGTGGTTTGTGAAAAGAACACACATGCAATGACTCTGGTTGATCCATATGTGGTTTGTCATTACAAGAACACACATGCAATGACTCTAGTGGAGCCATATGTGGTTTGTGGAAAGAACACACATGCAATGACTCTGGTTGATCCACATGTGGTTCAGGAAAAGAACACACATGCAATGACATTGGTTATCCATTTGTGGTTTGGCATTACAAGAACACACATGCAATGACTCTCGTGGATCCATATGTGGTTTGTGGAAAGAACATACATGCAATGGCACTGGTGGATCCATATGTGGTTTGTGAAAATAAAAAAACATGCAATGTCTCTGGTTGATCCATATGTGGTTCATGAAAATAACATACATGCAATGACATTGGTTGATGCATATGTGGTTTGTGATTACAAGAACACACATGCAATGACTCTGGTGGATCCACACGTGGTCTGTGGAAAGAACACACATGCAATGACACTGGTGGATCCATATATGGTGTGTGAAAAGAACACAGATGCAACGACACTGGTGGATCCATATGTGGTTCATGAAATGAACACACATGCAATAACATTGGTTGATCCATATGTGGTTTGTCATTACAAGAACACACATGCAATAACTCTGGTGGATCCACATGTGGTTTGTGGAAAAACACACATGCAATGAGTCTGGTGGATCCATATGTGGTCTTTGTAACACCCCGTCCACTCCTGGGCCCGGGGGGTATCACTCCTGGCAGCTTAATAGGATATCTAGACTGGCCCCACAGACCAACACTAGTCTTTTCTGCGCACTTTGTCCTCACTCGTGCGCACCCGTTACCCACTTCCCGGTCGGTCATCCATCCTAGAATTTCTCTAGGCCAAGCACGCTTAACCTTAGAGTTCTTTTCGAATGAGCTTCCGGAAAATAAGTTGCAACTTGTTGATATGGGTATCCTATCAATCCTATTAAGACATGTGCCTGGATCTCACATACACCCACCCTTTAGAAGATCGATGCCCTCATTGAACAAGCACACCCCAGGAACGTTCCCTCTTGGCACGTGTCTGTGCGTCCAGTGCCGGCACATGTGCCATGCCGTGTCCACTCCGGGCCACAACGCCATGCTTCACATGTCCCGCCACTGACCCACACACACTCGTTTAACCGCGAGAACCTGGCTCGGATACCACTTTGTAACACCCCGTCCACTCCTGGGCCCGGGGGGTGTCACTCCTGGCAGCTTAATAAGATATCTAGACTGGCCCCACAGACCAACACTAGTCTTTTCTGCGCACTTTGTCCTCACTCGTGCGCACCCGGTACCCACTTCCCGGTCGGTCACCCATCCTAGAATTTCTCTAGCCCAGCACGCTTAACCTTAGAGTTCTTTTCGAATGAGCTTCCAAAAAAGAAGTTGCAACTTGTTGATATGGGTATCCTATCAATCCTATTAAGCCATGTGCTTGGATCTCACTTTTCGATTGAGCTTCCGGAAAAGAAGTTGCAACTTGTTGATATGGGTATCCTATCAATCCTATTAAGCCATGTGCCTGGATCTCACATACACCCACCCTTTAGAAGATCGATGCCCTCATCGATCAAGCACACCCCAGGAACGTTCCCTCTTGGCATGCGTCTGTGCGTCCAGTGCCGGCACATGTGCCATGCCATGTCCACTCCGGGCCACACGCTCCATGCTCCACATGTCCCGCCACTGACCTGCACACACCCGTTTAATCGCAAGAGTCATCTCTGATACCACTTGTAACACCCCGTCCACTCCTGGGCCCAGGAGGTGTCACTCCTGGCAGCTTAATAGGATATCTAGACTGGCCCCACAGACCAACACTAGTCTTTTCTTCTCACTTTATCCTCACTCGTGCGCACCCGGTTACCCACTTCCCGGTTGGTCACCCATCCTAGAATTTCTCTAGGCCAAGCACGCTTAACCTTAGAATTCTTTTCGAATGACCTTCGAAAAAGAAGTTGCAACTTCTTGATGTGGGTATCCTATCAATCCTATTAAGCCATGTTCCTGGATCTCACAGAACACACATGCAATGACACTGGTGGATCCATATGTGGTTTGTGAAAAGAACACTGATGCAATGACACTAGTGGATCCATATGCGGTTAGTCATTACAAGAAAACACATGCAATGACTCTGGTGGATCCATATGTGGTTTGTGGAAAGAACACACATGCAATGACTCTAGTGGGTCCATATGTCGTTTTTGAAAAGAACACACATGCAATGACACTGGTGGATCCATGTGTGGTTTGTTATTACAAGAACACACATGCAATGACACTAGTTGATCCATATATGGTTTGTGGAAAGAACACACATGCAATGACTCTGGTGGATCCATATGTGGTTTGTGGAAAGAACACAATGCAATAACACTGGTGGATCCATATGTTGTTTGTGAAAAGAACACACATGCAATGACACTGGTGGATCCATATACGGTTTTGGAAAAGAACACACATGCAATGACTCTAGTGGATCCATATGTGGTTTGTGGAAAGAACACAAATGGAATGACACTAGTGGATCCATATGTGGTTTGTGGAAAGACCACACATGCAATGACTCTAGTTGATCCATATGTGGTATGTCATTACAAGAACACACATGCAATGACTCTGGTGGATCCAAATGTGGTTTGTGGAAAGAACACACATGCAATGATTATAGTGGGTCCATATGTTGTTTGTGAAAGGAACACACATGCAATGACACTGGTGGATCCATGTGTGGTTTGTCATTACAAGAACACACATGCAATGACACTAGTTGATCCATATGTGGTTTTGCGAAAGAACACACATGCATTGACTCTGGTGGATCCATATGTGGTTTGTGGAAATAACACACATGCAATAACACTGGTGGATCCATATGTGGTTTGTGAAAAGAACACACATGCAATGACACTGGTGGATCCATATGCGGTTTAGGAAAAGAACACACATGCAATGACTCTGGTGGATCCATATGTGGTTTGTGGAAAGAACACACATGCAATGCTACTAGTGGATCCATATGTGGTTTGTGGAAAGAACACACATGCAATGACTCTGGTGGATCCATATGTGGTTTGTGAAAAGAACAAACATGCAATGACTCTAGCTGTGGTTAAGGAAAAGAATAGACATGCAATGACTCTGGCTGTGGTTTGTGAAAAGAACACACATGCAATGACTCTGGTGGATCCATATGTGGTTTGTGGAAAGAACACACATGCAATAACTCTAGTATATCCATATGTGGTTTGTGGAAAAGAACACACATGCAATGACACTGGTTGATCCATATGTGGTTTGTCATTAAAAGAACACACATGCAATGACACTGGTGGATCCATATGTGGTTTGTGGAAAGAACACACATGCAATGACATTGGTTGATCCATATGTGGTCTGTGAGAAGAACAAACATGCAATGACTCTAGTTGTGGTTAATGAAAAGAACAGACATGCAATGACCCTACCTATGGTTTATTAAAAGAACACACATGCGATGACTCTGGTGGATCCATGTGGTTTGTGAAAAGAAAAAACATGTAATGACTCTGGTTGATCCATATGTGGTTCATCAAAAGAACACACAAGAAATGACATTGTTTGATCCATATGTGGTTTTTCATTACAAGAACACACATGCAATGACTCTAGTGGATCCATATGTGGTTTGTGGAAAGAACACACATGCAATGACACTGGTGGATCCATATGTGGTTTGTGAAAAGAACAAACATGCAACGACTCTGGTTGATCCATATGTGGTTCATGAAAAGAACACACATGCAGTGTCATTGGTTGATCCATACGTGCTTTGTCATTACAAGAACACACATGCAATAACTCTGGTGGACCCATATGTGGTTTGTGGAAAGAACACACAAGCAATGACACTGGTGGATCCATATGTGGTTTGTGAAAAGAACAAACATGCAACGACTCTTGTTGATCCATACGTGGTTCATGAAAAGAACACACAAGCAATGACACTGGTTGATCCATATGTGGTTTGTCATTACAAGAACACACATGCAATGACTCTGGTGGATCCATATGTGGTTTGTGGAAAGAACACACATGCAATGACACAAGTGGATCCATATGTGGTTTGTGAAAAGAACACACATGCAATGACACTGGTGGATCCATATGTGGCTCATGAAAAGAACACACATGTAATGCCATTGGTTGATCCATATGTGGTTAGTCATTACAAGAACACACATGCAATGACATTGGTGGTTCCATATGTGGTTTCTGCAAAGAACACACATGCAATGACTCTGCTCTATCCATATGTGGTTCATGAAAAGAACACACATGCAATGAAATTGGTTGATCCATATGTGGTTCATGAAAAGAACACAAAAGCAATGACACTGGTGGATCCATATGTGGTTTGTGAAAAGAACACACATGCAATGACACTGTTGGATCCATATGTGGTTTGTGAAAAGAACACACATGCAATGACACTGTTGGATCCATATGTGGTTCATGAAAAGAACACATATGCAATTACATTGGTTGATCCATATGTGGTTAGTCATTACAAGAACACACACGCAATGACTTTGGTGGATCCATATGTGGTTTGTGGAAAGAACACACATGCAATGACTCTAGTGGTTTCATATGTGGTTTGTGAAAAGAACACACATGCAATGACACTGGTGGATCCATGTGTGGTTTGTCATTAGAAGAACTCACATGCAATGACATTGGTGGATCCACATGTGGTTTGTGGATAGAACACACATGCAATGAGTCTGGTGGACCCATCTGTGGTTTGTGAAAAGAAAATACATGCAATGTCTCTGGTGGATCCATATGTGGTTTGTGAAAAGAACACACATGCAATGACACTAGTGGATCCATATGCGGTTTAGAAAAAGAACACACATGCAATGACTCTAGTGGATCCATATGTGGTTTGTGGAAAGAACACACATGCAATGACACTAGTGGATCCATATGTGGTTTGTGGAAAGAACACACATGCAATGACTCTGGTGGATCCATATGTGGTTTGTGAAAAGAAGAAACATGCAATGACTCTAGCTGTGGTTAATGAAAACAACAGACATGCAATGACTCTAGCTGTGGGTTGTGAAAAGAACACACATGCAATGACTCGAGTTGATCCATATTTGGTTTGTGGAAAGAACACACTGATGCGCTCGACTTTCGACGTAGAGTTCATTGGGAACCCCAAGAGGAAGGTACGATGAATATAGCAGCAAGTTTTCCCTCAGTTATGAAACCAAGGTTTAATCGAACCAGTAGGAGCAAGGAAACACCCCGAAGGTGTTACTAGCTGAGCTTTGGCAGGTCGCACTACCGGTGCTAGTAGCAACGTGGAGACCTGCACAACACAACCACAGAACTTTGTCCCCAACTTGCGATGAGGTTGTCAATCTCACCGTGTTTTGCGGAAAACAAAGGATTAAACGTATCGAATTGAAAGAAGTAAAAGTTTGCAGAAAGTAAACACAAAGCAGTAAAAGATTGTAGATTGTATGTAAAGTAAAAGGACCGGGATCCATAGTTCACTAGATGTGGCTCTCCTTAGATAGATAACATGCTGGGTGAACAAATTACAGCGGGGCAATTGACAAACACCGAAAAGCAATACATGCATATACTAATCATCTTGACTCCTCTGAGACTTGATTGGGCATTACAACATAATACATAGACCGCCATCCAACTTCATCTATGACTAATAATCCACCTTCAGGTTATCATCCGAACCCCCTCCAGTATTAAGTTGCAAGCAACAGATTATTGCTTTACGAACTGCGTGTAAAGTAAACAATACGATTGTTCTATGAACAAAGGATAGTTGTTTTCTCCCTAGTAGCAACAGCACATCTAGTACCTTAGAGATTTCTGTCACTTCCCCAGATTACCAGAGGCATGAACCCACTATCAAGTATAAATACTAACTCTTGGAGTTGCTAGCATCTACTTGGCCAAGATAGCTACTAACAACCAAAAGCATGCAAGATCTCAAATAACAAAGACATGATAGAATCAATAATCAATCTAAAATAGCATCTCAATATCCATCGGAACCCCACAAACACAACATGTATGAATTACAAATAGATGATTTTGATCATGAACGGAGCTCACAAGATCTAAACATGAAAGCACAAAGGAGGAGAAACCAGCCATCTAGCTACTACATGGATCCTTAGTCCAAGGATGAACTACTCACGCATCACACCGGAGGCTTGCATGGTGATGAAGAAGGCCTCCAGGGTGAATTCCCCTCTCCAGCAGGGTGCCGGGAAGAGCTTCAGATCCCTCCTGATCTAGGGATGGAGATGACGGCGGCTACAGACTCTTTCGTGGATTTTTGATCGGGTACTTAGGGTTTTCGTCCTGAGGGCAATATATAGGCGGAAGGAGAGGCCGAAGGGGTGCCGGGAGCGGCCACACCACCCCCTGGCGCGGGCCAGGCCTGGCCGCGTGGCCAGGTGGTGTGGTGGCTCCCTGGCCCTTCTCTGTCTCGTATTCTGGCACTTGATCCCCTCCAGAAAAATAGGCACTTTGGCTTTTGTCCCGTCCAATTCCGAGAATATTCATTTTCTGACTTTCCTGGAACCAAAAACAGCAGAAAATAGGCAGCTGGCACTGTGGCTCTTGTTAATAGGTTAGTCCAAGAAATCATATGAAAAGTACTCCAAAGTTGGAACAAAACACAAGAAAGTGGATAAAAGCAAGCATGGAACATCAAAAATTATAGATACATTTGCAATGTATCAACATCCCCAAGCTTAACTCCTGCTCGTCCTCGAGTAGGTAAGTGATAAAAAGAAAGAATTTTTGAGGTGACATGCACCATCAAAGACTTGATCAAAGTATTTGCAAAACATTCAAAGATGGGATCATAATACTTCAATCATAAAGACAAAGTTCTAGCAATAAGCAAAGAAACTATGATGCAACATGAAAAAGCACAAACAAAAGATTCATGAATAACAATGCTGTGCAAGACGTTTGTTTGTTTCACATAAAGAAAACATAGCATAATAGTATCCAGCTTGTCCCTCAATAGAGTAGCAAATATAAATGCATAGGACACCTTCAAAGTTCATAAGAGTGACTAGATACAATAGTTTCAAACAAGCAATAACAAGTTATGCATCAATCAACTAGTCTTGGGACAATGCACATAGAACTAAGAATGGCCACTATGCTCTCAAAGTAGGTGCATAAAGATAGAAGGTGGAGACTCAATATAATGGCGGAAGAAAGGCCTTTTGTAAAAGGAAGTAGGGATTCAAGTCTCATAAAGAGCTTCCAAAAATTATGGTACTTAATAGCTTTCAGCTCTTATTGCCCCTATCATAAGCATCTTGAAGTGATTAAGGTTAAAGTGAACAAACTATGGTGTACATGCTTGACGAAGTATAAGTCAGAAATCTCATGTCCCTTGTATACGAGGGCCGCTCCTCATGCTACTCAAGTTTAGTCACCGGTAAGTTCTTGTCATTGTAAGTACATGTGTATCATTGAGAACCGCCAACGGGGTACCCCTTGCCCGATGATACGGAAGAATCCCCATATCAAAATGACATGGCAAGCAGACAACGAGCATCTCGGCATTCTTCTTATTTACCATGGGAATATGGTGCTTTTTTCTCTCTTTCCTCTTTTCATAGTATCTCTTTTTTTCTTTTCTCTTTTTTTCTCAATATAGGACTCTTTTTTTATAAGAAGAATACTTCATAGACAGCTCATTATGGTTACGCTGCAGGTTTCCACCATGTCAGCATGGATTAGACTAGCGGCCCATGCATTTCTCTAACACATATACATAACTCCATGGACTTACAAGCTCCCCTTTCATTTCACACCGACAACATCCATATACAAAAGAGCATGATATCAACTAGGTACAAGTACCAAGTGCAATGTTGAAAGCGTTCCCCATGAAAGCATGGTTCTGCTAATTCCCAACAAATAAGTGCAAGCATATACAACATAGAAGACACAATGGTTCAAGTTTATTAAGGGCAAGTAAAGTAAAGTGTTCCTTCAAGTTCGTGAGAGCTTTAATCACTAGTTTTCTCATAACAAGAGGAAGGTAAACAAAAGCATGAATATACTTGGAATAGCATAAGCTAGTAGGTAGGTATGGTGGACTCTTTGGAATAACTTGGTTTAGGGAGTTGGATGCATGAGTGGAACTCATACTTGGTTGTGGAGGATAGCAAAAGACTGGGAGCGACAAACTAAGAGAGCAATAATGGTCATAATCATGCAGCACGACAAAACATCATTGATCAAAGCATAAAGTGATACTACAAGTTGAAAACTAAAGGATCATAAAGGCTATGGTGACTTTAGATAGTCATAACATGGTGTGAGCATGTGCCAAGTCAACCCAAATAAAGCATCAAAGGAGAATACCACTATACTATGCTTTAATATGCTAAAACAACGCATGATTCATCCAAGGCACATTATGCAATATAAATTGTTTATAACATGTCATGCTACAGGAAAGAATACTAAGCATAAAGGCAAAACAATATCAAGCATGGCATGACAAAGCATAGGTCACAGTAAAAAACGAGCTCTTTTTACCACATAAGTATGAACTTTCCCACTCTTTTCTAAACCAAACCAAACTATTCGCAAACCAAAGTGTGAAAGAGAGGGTCCAACCAACTTATTCAGAAAACTAAGCAAACCAAGAAAACTAAAAACCAAAACAAAAACTAAAAATAAGACGCTCCAAGAAAAACACAACTGTGCACGAAACAATAAAAATGAAGCGTTTGGAAGAAACTTGGAATTTTTATTGATGAAGAAGGGGGATGCCTTGGGCATTCCCAAGCTTTGACGCTTGTACTTCTTGGATATTTCTTGGGGTGACACGCGTGGCATCCCCAAGCTTGAGATTTAGTCCATCCTTTATCTCATTACTCGTTCCTTCCATACACCTGAAATTTTTCCTTCATACAAAACTTCACACAATCTCATTAGCAACATTAGTGCACTTAAGATAAATAAGTCTCAAGATTCAGTTATAACACCAAATAAACTTCCATTAGTAGATACTGTAGCACTTCTCTCGAAAATCTCAATTCTCCAAAAGAACTCAAGAAGGAACTAACAAGAAGCAAATGCAGAAAATGGCAGAAATCTGTCAAAACAGACCAGCAGGTAAAGAAGAATTTTTTCGGAGACCTTGTGTTGCTCAAATAAAAAAGTTTTGAACTAACTAAAGTTAGATACCAACCTAGGGCAGAAGAAAAAAAAATTACAGCTCACTCCGACATGCAGAGCTCTCTCAGGAATATTTACGGTGAAGCACAAAAATCTGTTTTAGGACAGCAACTTTCCGAATCATTACTTCACTCTCATTAGAGGTTACTCTTGGCACAAAAAGCAAATAAAAAGGATAAGGAGAGGTTATTACAGAGGTAATAACTTCCAGGACTCAACTAAAACTCTTGGGTTATCTCCCAACAAGTACTTTTCTTTAATGCCTTTAAGTTAGGCATAAGAAGCAAAGAAAGAATCAAGTGTGGTCAAATGAGAAGCATTAAAACCAACTTTCTTTCCCTTACCTCTCTTACTTTTATTCTTATCCTTTGAGAAAATGTGATTGTTTGGTGGAGAAGAAAGGTGCATGGTACCCTTTCCCACATCTATTATTGCTCCAAGGAGTTCTAATAGGGACCTTCCAAGTGTAATTTGTCCATTTCCTGCACATTCAATAACAAGATAATCAATAGAAATCATTTTCCCAAGGATCTTTGTAAACACTCCTTCAGATATTCCAAGAGGTAATATTGTAGTATTATTATCAAGAGATATTTCTTTTCCTCCTTCCGTAAGCCCCCAAAGATTCAAAGATTCATAAATATCCTTGGGCATAAGGCAAAATTCAGACATGATATCACAGTGCGCTTGAAAAGTTTTAGTGTTCATCTCAATCTTTACTGTAGGGAGCCACTTTGATGGTTCATAAGTTATTGGAACATAATTGTGATGCTACCTAAGCGTATTATAGCACCCTTGTAATCTAGTAGTGCTAGCCTCAAGAGTATCCAACCTAGCAAATATTTTTGCGAAGGAAATATCAGTTTGGCTAGGTATGTTGTAAGTGAGGATCAATTTCTTTATAGCATTAATAGCATCATCCTCATTAAATTGGAGGAAATCTCCTCCCACAATAGCATCTAGGGCATATCTATAGCAAAGAGAAATCCCAAGGTAAAAACTGCTAAGGAACAAGCTTTGAGTCATTTTAGGCTCAGTTTTTTCATGTAGATCAGAGATTCTACACCAAGCTTCCTTAAAACTTTCTCAATTCCTTGTTTAAAAGTGAAAATCATTTCCTCGGGTGACATAGTGATTGGAGCAAGGCTAGACATAGTGGCACTCAATATAGGAACTAATTTTTTTTGTTTTTCCAATAAGAAAGCAAACTAGTAAAACTAATTTTTTTGTGTTTTTGAAGAACAAAACAAGCAAACAAAGCAAAAAGAAACTAAGAAAAACAAAAACAACAAAGTAAAGAGATTGGTTATGAGGGACTCCCCTTGTGAAGATGTCCTTGACTCCCCGGCAACGGGGCCAGAAAATCTTGATGCGCTCGACTTTCGACGTAGAGCTCGTTGGGAACCCCAAGAGGAAGGTACGATGAATATAGACGCAAGTTTTCCCTCAGTTATGAAACTAAGGTTTAATCGAACCAGTAGGACAAAGGAAACACCCCAAAGGTGTTACTAGCTGAGCTTTGGCAGGGTGCACTACCGGTGCTAGTAGCAACATGGAGACCTGCACAACACAACCACATAACTTTGTCCCCAACTTGCGATGAGGTTGTCAATCTCACCGCGTTTTGCGGAAATCAAAGGATTAAACGTATCGAATGGAAAGAAGTAAAAGTTTGCAGAAAGTAAACACAAAGCAGTAAAAGATTGTAGATTGTATGTAAAGTAAAAGGACCAGGATCCATAGTTCACTAGAGGTGGCTCTCCTTAGATAGATAACATGCTCGGTGAACAAATTACAGCGGGGCAATTGACAAACACCAAGAAAGCAATACATGCATATACTAATCATCTTGACTCCTCTGAGACTTGATTGGGCATTACAACATAATACATAGACCGCCATCCAACTTCATCTATGACTAATAATCCACCTTCAGGTTATCATCCGAACCCCCTCCAGTATTAAGTTGCAAGCAAGAGATTATTACTTTACGAACTGCGTGTAAAGTAAACAATACGATTGTTCTATGAACAAAGGATTGTTGTTTTCTCCCTAGTAGCAACAACACATCTAGTACCTTAGAGATTTCTGTCACTTCCCCAGATTACCAAAGGCATGAACCCACTATCGAGCATAAATACTAACTCTTGGAGTTGCTAGCATCTACTTGGCCAAGATAGCTACTAACAAAGGAAAGGATGCAAGATCTCAAATAACAAAGACATGATAGAATTAATAATCAATCTAAAATAGCATCTCAATATCCATCGGATCCCCACAAACACAACATGTATGAATTACAAATAGATGATCTTGATCATGAACGGAGCTCACAAGATCTAAAGATGAAAGCACAAAGGAGGAGAAACCAGCCATTTATCTACTACATGGATCCGTAGTCCAAGGATGAACTACTCATGCATCACACCAGAGGCTTGCATGGTGATGAAGAAGGCCTCCAGGGTGAATTCCCCTCTCCGGCAGGGTGCCGGGAAGAGCTTCAGATCCCTCCCGATCTAGGAATGGAGATGACGGCGGCTACAGAATCTTTCGTGGATTTTTGATCGGGTAGTTAGGGTTTTCGTCCCGAGGGCAATATATAAGCTGAAGGGGAGGCCGAGCGGGTGTCGGGATCGGCCACACCACCCCCTGGCGTGGGCCAGGCCTGGCCGCGCGGCCAGGTGGTGTGGTGGCTCCCTCGCCCTTCTCCGTCTTGTATTCTGGCACTTGATCCCCTCCGGAAAAATAGGCACTTTGGCTTTTGTCCCGTCCAATTCCGAGAATATTCATTTTCTGACTTTCCTGGAACCAAAAACAGTAGAAAACAGGCAGCTGGCACTGTGGCTCTTGTTAATAGGTTAGTCCAAGAAATCATATGAAAAGTACTCCAAAGTTGGAACAAAACACAAGAAAGTGGATAAAAGCAAGCATGGAACATCAAAAATTATAGATACATTTGCAACGTATCACACACATGCAATGACTCTGGTGGATCCATATATGGTTTGTGAAAAGAACAAAAATGCATTAACTCTGGTTGATCCATATGTGATTCATGAAAAGAACACACATGCAATGACATTGGTTGATCCATATGTGGTTTGTCATTACAAGAACACATATGCACTCACTCTGGTGGATCCGTATGTGGTTTGTGGAAAGAACACACATGAAAGGACACTGGTGGATCCATATGTGGTTTGTGAAAAGAACAAACATGCAATGACTCTGATTCATCCATATGTGGTTCATGAAAAGAACAGACATGCAATGACACTAGTTGATCCATATGTGGTTTGTCATTACAAGAACACGCATGCAATGAGTCTGGTGGATCCATATGCGGTTTAGGAAAAGAACACACATGCAATGACTCTGGTGGATCCATATGTGGTTTGTAGAAAGAACACACATGCAATGACACTGGTGGATCCATGTGTGCTTTGTGAGAAGAACACACATGCAATGACTCTGGTGGGTCCATATGTGGTTTGTGAAAAGAACAAACATACAATGACTCTAGCTGTGGTTAATGAAAAGAACATACTTGCAATGACTCTAGTTGTGGTTTGTGAAAAGAACACAATGCAATGAATCTAATTGATCCATATGTGGTTTTTCATTACAAGAACACACATGCAATGACTCTGGTGTGTCCATATGTGGTTTGTGGAAAGAACACTCATGCAATGACTCTAGTTGATCCATATGTGGTTTGTCATTACAAGAACACACATGCAATGACTCTAGTGGATCCATATGTGGTTTGTGGAAAGAACACACATGCAATGACATTGGTTGATCCTTATGTGGTTTGTCATTACAATAACGCACATGCAATGACTCTGGTGGATCCATATGGGGTTTGTGGAACGAACACACATGCAATGACACTAGTCGATCCATATGTGGTTTGTGGAAAGAACACACATGCAATGACACTGGTGGATCCATATGTGGTTTCTGGAAAGAACACACATGCAATGACTCTGGTGGATCCATTTGTGCTTTGTGAAAAGAACAAACATGCAATGAATCTAACTATTGTTAATGAAAAGAACAATCATGCAATTACTCTGGGGATCCATGTGGTTTATTAAAAGAACACACATGCAATGACACTGGGGATCCATGTGGTTTATTAAAAGAACACACATGCAATGACACTGGGGATCCATATGTGGTTTGTTATTACAAGAACACACATGCAATGACTCTCGTGGATGCATATGTGGTTTATGAAAAGAACAAACATGCAATGACTCTGGTTGATCCATATGTGGTTCATGAAAAGAACACACATGTAATGACATTGGTTGATCCATATGTGGTTTGTAATTACAAGAATACACATGCAATGACACTGGTGGATCCATATGTGGTTTGTCATTACAAGAAAACACATGCAATGACTCTGGTGGATCCATATGTGGTTTGTCATTACAAGAACACACATGGAATGACTCTGGTTGATCCATATGTGGTTTGTCATTACAAGAACATACATGCAATGACCCTGGTGGATCCATATGTTGTTTGAGGAAAGAACACACATGCAATGACATTGGTTGATCCATATGCGGTTTGTGGAAATAACACACATGCAATGACACTGGTGGATCTCCATATGTGGTTTGTCATTACAAGAACACACATGCAATGACTCTGGTGGATCCATATGTGGTTTAGGACAAGAACACACATGCAATCACATCGTTGGATCCATTTGTGGTTTATGGAAAGAACACACGTGCAATGACTGTAGTGGATCCATATGTGGTTTGTGACAATAACACACATGCAATGACTCAGGTGTATCCTTATGTGGTTTATGAGAAGAACACACATCCAATGAACTCTAGTTTATCTATCTTGGCATTATTTGATGTATGCCACGAAGTATTTCATTGTAAAAGACACTCACTTTCCATTTTTATACTACTCAGCTCTGCCCTTGGTTTTTGAACACTACTCAGTTTTGCCCCCTCTCTCTTTCATAGAAGCCCAAACCTGTGCCCATTCTGTCTGCTATGCCCTGATTGGTTGTCACAGTTGTCACGCGGATCGTGCGCACCAACCGTTGATCCTGTGTGACCCAACGAGGCTCATTGCACACGTCGTTCCCTTCACAATATAGTGTGAGATAGCACGGACGTCGCCCTCAGCGAGACTTCAGCAAGAAGGAACACGATGCCGTCCATGGAAATAGTCATCGAGTGGTCATGTCACGTTTAATCTAGTCTACAAGGCCAACTGGTCATCCACGACCCATGGGCTATACCATTTTAACTACGCAGCACGCCTGCACTCTCACTTCCGACAAGCCCCCACCACACGAACCTTCCACGCGGTAGCCGCAGCCAGAAGAGCTACCTACCGGGGCCCTCGAGGAGGCCTAAATGTCCTCGCATTTAAAACCCAGCCTATCAGGCCCTCCATTCGCACTCATCCACTCCTCTCTATTCCCTATCTAGCAAAACCCCAAAATCTTCAACGTGCAGGCACAAACCTTCTCCATGAAACCAGTGTGTGGGGGTAAGTGTGTGGGCATCGCCACCGGGGTGGTGCTTCACGCGGCAGATCTGGAGGAGCATCACGCAACACAAGGCGAGGAGGACGTGAAGTTCAACCCCTTAGGGGACCATGTGCTCGCCGGTGCTGACAACTTCGGAGGCCCCGATGAGGATGTGGAGTTCGATGAACATGCTCCGCTCGTGTACCCAGAGGTACATCTATTTCTACACGTTTCATATTTTTTTCTCGAGCTTAATCTATCCTGACTTCATAAAAATCTAGTCCTAATGATTAGATGCACCGTACGAACCGATACATGGAGAGATCTAGTCTGTTTTGAATGAATCTACATTATTTATTTATTAATAAGTTATCAAGAACACAAACCACATTAATTTAGGAGCGAGCTGGGGAGACAGACATAATGAACCGCTGAGCCTGTATAGATATGTTATTGTATCGAAAGTAACTCGGAATGGTGGAAGGAATATACATTTATTATTTTGATCATTTCGGTTTGAATATCATACATTACAGGTAGATTCAAGTGAGATGGACTCTGAAAAGGAGAACAGGGACAACAAGAGACGCCATGTCATGAAGAAGCTCAAGAGGGCGATTAATCCCTTTCCGCACTCGACTTGGGGAGCTCAGGTGCCCTTTCTGTAAGAAAGGAGTCAACCCGAGGATTGCCAGCTTGATTCCGCATGCGGTTGGCATCGGTAAAAGCCCGATTAGTAAACACAAGTCGGCGACCAAGGCTAAGAATGCTGCTTATGGCAAATTCCTGAGGGAGTATGTCAAGACCGGCCTGGTGTCCCCTTACTTAGGAATCAGCATCTTCTAGCCGACCAACCCGTCACTGTGCTGGCCCGGCCACTAATAATATTTAATTCTCTTACCGTTTCTAGATGAAATGGATCGTATGGGCACCTAGAGGGGGGGTGAATAGGTGCTACTTCAAATTTTAATGCTTTTTCAATTTTAGGCTTGACACGAAAGGTAAATTCTCTAGATAGACTAATAGTAAGAATTTCCCTATATGCAAACCTAACTACTAGCGAGTAAAAGGCGAGTGGAAAGAGGAATGAGTGAACCATAGTGAAGCACGCGGAGACACAGGATTTGTTTTACCGCAGTTCCTTCCTTGTTAAGGGAAGTACATCTACGTTGGAGTGGTAGGCGGTACTAAGACCACCATGCCACAATAGGACTCACCCTGTTCTCCGATGGATCCCGCCACCAAAGGCCTGATCCACCTTTCCACTATAGGAACCCTTCAAGGTGGGAACCGGCGCCTTTACACAACTAGTGGGGCACAACTCCACAACCAAGTTGGAGGCTCCCATAATGACAACAAGCTGCCACAAGAACAAGTTATCAATAACAAAACACAAGATCTAGATATTGACAAGAATACTAGATCAGGGATTTCTCCAAATGAATGGAGAGGAGTTGATGTGCTTGATTCCTGATGGATGTAGATTGTCTTCTCCTTCAATTCCCCCAAAGATCGAAGCCTTCAGGTGGTTAAAGGGGGAGATCGAGAGAGAGAGATCTTGCAATGGGTCTGACACTTTTCGAATGAATCAAGAGTTCTGCCTAAAGGGGATTTTATATGCCCTTCCCCAACTGAGCCGTTGAAGCCTTTGGGGGCCGGATTATCCAGCCCAAGTGAGGGCCGGATTATCTGGCCTGGGGAAAACTCCGCCCTAGACTCGGATTATCCGGCAGATAAACCACGCCCACTCAGAACGACGCGCCGAGCCTGCCCTTGAGCGCCTCCTGGGGGCCGGATTATCCGGCCCCATGCGAAGGCCGGATTATCCGGCCAGGGAAGGAAAAACCGCCCCTCTTCGGATTTTCCGTGAAAAAATCCGAACCCACTCCGAGCGTCGCGCCTTGGCTACCTTTGATCGTTTTCTGGGGGCCGGATTATCCGGCCCCATGCGAAGGCCGGATTATCCGGCCAAGGGAGGAAAAACCGCCCCTGTTCGGATTTTCCGGGAGAATATCCGAACCCACTCCGAGCGTCGTGCCTTGGCTGCCTTTGATCGATGAGTGAGGCCAGATTAGCCAGCCCTTGGTGGGGCGGATAATCCGGCCCCCCAAACACCAGAACATTCCCTGCACACTTAGCACACATGAGGAAACTCCACAGTATTGTTATCTAACACTCAAAACACAGGGAACCATGAAGTGTTCTTTCAATCTCCCTCTTTTTGGTGCTAGATGACAATACTAGGATTTGCAGGATATTTCTCAAGACAACAAGATTTAATGAAAGACAAAGACTCCCCCTCAATGTGTGCATACTAACAATTGCATTTGATTACAAATACACACAGGAGGGTAAAAGTCTATATCATTGGAACATATGTGAAAAGATCATACCATCGGTAGGGAGATAGAAGCGTCCTCAATACATTATAAGAATATCCAATGTTAGCCATAGAGCGCGCCTCCCTTGATATAGATATCCAATAACCATAAGAATATCCAATGAGATAGATGACTCCATATGAATAATCCATAGGATAAAACAACAAATCCGCAGACACAATGTTCCATACAAACCACAAATTAATGTTCAACGCTAAATGGGCACAAGCGAGAAAACGACGAATAGAAAACTTGAAAATGCTTGTGCCCGGCCCATGCAAATCCTCAGAGACCTAATAGAACTACTTCTCCCCCTTTGGCATCGAGACGCCAAAAAGGAAGAAGAGCGATGCTAGCGCCCCAAGGTATCACTCGTAGTCCTCATCCTCGTCCTCGTCCTTGTTCCCATCCTCGTCCTCATCCTCAAGCTCCTCGGTGTCATCGTCCTAATCATCAGCAGTGGCCGCGGAAGGAAACAGGTGACACTCCAGCTCTCCATAGTTAAGCCCAGAAGAAGAGTTCCACCGAGCATATGGTGTGGGAGGAGTAGGAGCAAGAGGATCGCCAGAAGCACCGGACACATGGTGAAGGATGAGCTGCTGAGAGTGGGCCAACTCATGGCGCTGCTTGTAAGCCTCGTACTGGCCCTTGCGTGTGTCCACGCCCATGCAAAGAATGTTCCACTGGAACCAGTTCAACTGCTTGATCTCACGAGCAATGGGAGGCACTGAAGGCCGGCGAGCACTAGCACGAGCATCCCTCATGAGACCCTCATGAGCAAAGAAGGGGTGAGAGGTCTTCCAAACCTTGGTGTAGATCTTCTTGGCCTTGTGCACAACATCAATATTGAACTATTCAGTTGGGAGCAAGTGCTTGATCAGCATCATGATGTAAGGAACATATGGGATGGAAAGCCTGTTGAACATGGCATCGATCAACTCATGGTAAATGAAGTCCATGACATCCAGCTTATATGACACGGACTCATCCTCACAGGACGCCACCTCATGAGAGAAGGCAAGAAGCTGAACCAAGTGACCAAGGATACTGTCATTGTTGCCTCCACTAGGAGTGATGGAATCATGAAAGAGATCCACCAAGCTAGCATGTATGGGAGAAAGACCAGCAAGGGTGCCCACAATACCATTATCATCGGTGCATGGAGAGAGGGCAACATCTTTATTGAGCTTGAGTTGGGCGATGAAGCGGTGGCCACTAGCACGGTCTCTGTGGCAGAAAGGATAACCAAGCACCTCAGCAAAAACACGGAAATCGGCTTGCATAGGCCTATCACGAGTCATCCACTTCATGGTGCGGTAATCATCACCGCAAATGACCAAGGTGGAGAAGAACTGCTTCACAACCTCAGAATCATAGGACCATTGGAGGGCCATGAGATGGAGAATATCATTTTGCGGCCCGAAAGTTGGGGTGTCCAGGCAAAGCGGTACACAAGTTCCCTGAAATCATCCGCGATGACTATAGTTGGTGTGCCAAATACTCAGAGGGTCTTTTTGGCATGAATTCAACTTTACGTTTTAATACAAAAAATCAGGCTAACGGCCATCAAGTTGGCCCCCCCTGTCAGTTCTCGCTGTTATGTCGCTCCTGTCGCTACTGTTGCTTAGGTGTCAATTAGGCTTGCAGCGTTGGCGCTTGCATCCATTACGCGTCTTCTTCTTTCCTGGAGCGGCAATCTATGGGGTGTCACAGCCATGGCGTGGAGCTGGGACATGGACGAACCTACTCGGCCCAGCTCTCCTCCCTGTAGGTTTGCAGCGTTTGCGCCTACATCCATTACGCGTCTTCTTCCCCGGAGCGGCAATCTAGGGTCGCGGCCATGGCGCAGAGCTGGGAAGTGACGAAGTTGCTCGACCCCGCTCTCCTCCCCATCCCGAGTCGGAGCTCGCCTGAGCCGTGGATGCACCCATGGCATGGTCGGGGACGAGAATTGGTTCCTGGTGAGATCTACCACCTTGTTGACCATGCTCGGTTCTGTTTTCCTCCTCTAGAATCTGAGCTCGCCGTCGCCGTGGTTGCACCCGCACCAATTCTGCCATCTCTGCCGAGGTCTCTGTGGTAGCTCAAGTTCTGGGGCTCTCCATGTTCTGCCATGTTGGGCCTGTAAGTGTTGTTGTATGTTAAACTAGCAAATCTCTTTTGTTCAAATCTCTTGGGCTGTATCAACTTCATTGTGTTTAATTATGAAAGACAAAATATAAATGACTTCTCTCAAATTCTCGCATAGAAAAATGCACAGCTAATTTCATATTCTCGCAGGAACTAGCCCCACTTGTTGAACCGGCAGCACTGCCACGATCTCCACGTAACCAAGGTGAGTTCTCGAACCGAAAGTTCTAGTTACCACGTTTCTTCTACAGTCATTCCTCTTCCTTAGTCATTCCTCTGCAGTTTTTCCTGGGCGCTTCTTCTTCCTCTGTTCTGCAACCGTCGGTTCATCCTCTTCTTCCTCTCGCAGGCAGTTCCTTGCAGGCATTTCCTTTCACCCATTTCCTTGCAGGCATGGACGATGGGAAACGCACAACAGAGACCCACTTGGTCCCTGCCCATGGCACCACGACTTTGACAGTGGTGTACAAAAATGATGAAGCGACTGTGGAGACAACTCTCGCCAGGTTTGAGCAATTGCTTGAGAAAGAGAAGCACAAGTTTGTGGGGCTATACTTGGAGTACACCCGTGCAAATAAGCGAAAAAATCCTCCACAAGAGATCGCTGTCGTGCAAATCGCCATACATGAGGAGGTCCTCGTTTACCACTTCTGTAGGTATGTGAAATTTAAATTTGAGATCACCACTTCTGCATCCCTTGTTCCCTTACATCCCTAGAACCATCTGAGTGCAGGAGTAAACCAACTGAGATGCGTTTTCCGGATCTGGTCGAGTTCTTGTGTAGGAAAGGGATAACTTTCACTAGCTTGGATATCACAAATGACACAATTATGCTTTCTCATGCATTGATAAAAATCGCAGAGGGGCACCACATCGACATCCAAAATCTGTACAAGATCAAATCATACCCAGCGAAGGATGGTATGGGTGATCTGGCAGCGGAAATCATCGATAAATCCTATGAAAAGATGAAGAAATTGAAGCAACTCGATCACGACGACTGGGAGTGGAAGCCGATGAGCCAGGTGCGCCTCGAGTATGCAGCCAGAGACGCCTACATGTCGTATGAGTTGTACAGTAAGCTCATTACCATGAAAGATGGGATGATTAAGGCGGGGTTTTTCGTGAGAGAGCTATGCCCTGGTTGCAAGCTAGCCTAGGATAAGAAGCGCGAGGAGGACAGAAAGCGGTTACAGGACGAGGAGGGATCTTGGGACGGTGGCGACATCAAGCGGCTGAAGGGGAAGCAAGTCAAGGACGACAACAAGTGGTGGTGATACATTATGTGTTTGAACTAGATTTTAGTTTCTAGTTTATTATGTGTGTGATACATTTAGTTACTTCAATACAAAATTTCGCCCAATTTAACTTGTTGATGTATTTCTTGACAATTATAATATAATCGAGCACTAGAAATATTTTGTAGTGTGCATGAGCATGATCAGTAAATATAATTGAACACTAGAAACTTTAAGGCACTCCATATAAAGAAGTAGATTAATATAGAAGGTTCACCAGAGACACCACGGATATATTGTCTTACATGCCACACACAGGTAATAAAAAACTAGAACAAAATAAAAGCAGGGGCTGCAGCAGGAGGCCGGGACACGGAGACACCTAGTAGGGCAGGGGTTTATCAGCAGGAGGCAGCGACAGCCTAGTCGATGGGATACAGGCCAGTCTTGACATACTCCCGGAGGAATTTTCCGTAGGCTACGTGCCGTGCCAAGTAATCGGCCTATGCCTTTTGCCTCCGCCTCTGCCAACGCCCTCCACGTGCTGGATCATGCTGTTGAGGTCCACGTTGATTGCTCTGCCACAGAATGGGCAAAACAGTCTCCACCTATGGTGGAAACGGATTAGCCCACACCGTAACCGCCTCAGCACGTAGAGACTCTTGTTGTCCTTGGATACCTTGCTATCGTCCACTTCATCATCATCCTCCTTTTGATTTTTAAGAACATAACTTAGAACTCATACATATGACTGAATTATATTACAACTCAAGGATTGACAACATGTATATGTAAGACAATATATCCGTGGATATCAAAGATAAAGCATCTTAGCAATAGTTTGATCAGTTCATATATCATTTCATCTCAACACAATGACAAATAATTGCATCAGAGTGAATGTAGGATAAATCTAGGGGCCTCATAATTTTCTTCAGGGATGGAGTCAGCAAACCAAGTAACAATTGCACAACCTATAATGTTTTTGTACATTGCCCCAAGTTCACTAACTCATCCCTGAAAAATCTGACACCAATGTGTCTGCCTCTCTTTTGGGACAAATTTGAATCATTGGCCACAATAAGAAATTGAAATGTAATCGTACAAAACATTATTCAGGGATATACATAGTCAGGTACAAAAACAAGCCTAAATATTGTAATTATAAATAAGAAACCAAACAATTAATCTTCAGGTGCATGTTAAAAATACTTATGATCAAAACCATTCATATACATATGCATCATAGCAATCATTAAAAGATCAGAAACAATTCAAGGATCATATATGTAGTTCCATATGAGAATAAATCTAGGGCCTCATAATTTGTTTCGGAGATGGAGTTGGCAAACCAAAGAACCAATAGCACAACCTATATTGTTTGTGTGCATTGCTGCCTCAGGTTCTCTAACCCATCCCTAAAACACGACACCGTCATATGTGTCTCCCCTTGAACTCTTTTGGGGAAAATTTCAATCATCTGCCTCGGTGACAAACTAAAATGTAATTCTTATACACTGAATGCATGGAATAGGTAATTCGAATATCATAGTTCTATGAATGTAGAATAAAGATTAAGGCCTCATAAGTTTCTATTGGGATGGCGTAAGTGAACCAAGTAACAACTGCACAACCCATATTGTTCTTGTACATCGCCCCAGGTTCACTAACTCGTCCCTAAAAAATCTGACACCAATGTGTCTGCCTCTCTTTTGGGGCAAATTTGAATCATTGGCCACAATAAGAAACTGAAATGTAATCGTACAAAACATTATTCAGGGATATACATAGTCAGGTACAAAAACAAGCCTAAATATTGTAATTATAAATAAAAAACCAAACAATTAATTTTCAGGTACATGTTAAAAATACTTATGGTCAAAACCATTCATATACATATGCATCATACCAATCATTAAAAGATCAGAAACAATTCAAGGATCATATATGTAGTTCCATATGAGAATAAATCAAGGGCCTCATAATTTGTTTTAGAGATGGAGTTGGAGAACCAAAGTACCAACAACACAACCTATATTGTTTGTGTGCATTGTTGCCTCAGGTTCACCAACCCATCCCTAAAACACGACTCCATCATACGTGTCTCCCCTTCAAATCTTTTGGGGCAAATTTCAATCATCGGTCTCCGTGACAAACTAAAATGTAATTCTTATACACTATGAATGCATGGAATGGATAATTCAAATATCATAGTTCTATGAATGTAGAATAAAGATTGCAGCCTCATAATTTTTTACAGAGATGGCGTGAGCGAACCAAGTAACAATTGCACAGCTTATATTGATCTTGTACATGGCCCTAGGTTCACTCATTCATCCCTGAAAAAATCTGACACCAATGTGTCTGCCTCTCTTTGGGGCAAATTTGAATCATTGGCCACAATAAGAAATTGAAATGTAATCGTACAAAACAATGTTCAGGGATATACATAGTCAAGTACAAAAACAAGCCTAAATATTGTAATTATAAATAAAAAACCAAACAATTAATCTTCAGGCACATGTTAAAAATACTTATGATCAAAACCATTCATATACATACGCATCATACCAATCATTAAATGATCAGAAAAAATTTAAGGATTATATATGTAGTTCCATATGAGAATAAATCAAGGGCCTCATAAATTGTTTCAGAGATGGAGTTGGAGAACCAAAGTACCAACAACACAACCTATATTGTTTGTGTGCATTGCTACCTCAGGTTCACCAACCCATCCTTAAAACACGACACCATCATATGTGTCTCCCCTTGAACTCTCTTGGGGCCAATTTCAATCATCGGCCTCGGTCATAAACTAAAATGTAGTTCTTATACACTATGAATGCATAGAATAGATAATTCAAATATCATAGTTCTATGAATGTAGAATAAAGATTACAGCCTCATAAGTTTATATAGAGATGGCGTAGGCGAACCAAGTAACAATTGCACAGCTTATATTGATCTTGTACATGGCCCCAGGTTCGCTCACTAATCCCTGAAAAAATTTGACACCAATGTGTTTGCCTCTCTTTGGGGCAAATTTGAATCATTGGCCACAATAAGAAATTGAAATGTAATCGTACAAAACAATATTCAGGGATATACAAATGCATCATACAACACATTCATAGATCAGAAACAATACAAATATTATATATTTAGGTTCTGTATGAGAGAAAAATTAGGCTCCATTTTTCCAGCGATGGAGTCGGAGAACCAATATACCAACATCACAACCTATATTGTTTATGTGCATTGCTGCCTCAGGTTCACTAACCATCCCTAAGAAAACTACACCATCAGATGCCCTTGCACTATTTTGGGGCAAAATTGAATCATTGGGCTCAGTAAGGAATAGAAATGTAATGTTATAGGCCTGCTGTGTATCGAAATCAACACTCAACTAGCAAACTCAACTAGATGGCAGATGAGCAGATTGGGGTTTTGTGACTAGATGGATTGGGGTTTTGTGACTAGATGGCAGATGCATCAATCAACTGATCGAATCATATATATACTACCCTACTTCAAGAGCAAAAGAATATGTTCACGATTAAGCAAATCCTATGTATGAATAGTGAAAACTGCGGCTGCGACTAGAGAAGCTAGCAATGTAGTACCTCAGACTCCTCATGAGGGACCTCCTCCTCGAACTCATCATTCTCCGTGATTGCGTCGAAGATTTCTTGAATGGTGATGGGGTCGTCGATGTAGATCACCGAATTGCCTCCGCCTGCCGCCTACCCCCCATCCAGATATGTTGCTGGCACCATGACATTGTCGGCCACGATGTTGTCGGCCAGCTACTGCTCAGTGGTGATGGCTACTACCTGCTACTCGGCGGCGATGGCTACCACTTGCTGCTCGGCGGCGATGGCTATGACCTGCTACTCGGTGGCGACGGCTACTGGCTGGACGGATGAGCTCGAACCCTCGACGGCACGGCAACGAGCGGTGTTCGTTCCCGGAGAAGACGCATCCGCCTTCTTGGCAACGACCGAGCCATCTACTGCTGCGCCTTCAACTGGCTTCACCTCCGGATCGTCTCCAAGCGTACGCTTCATGGCGCACCAAGGGAAGGAGGTAGTGCAAACAAGGGAGCTTCGGCGCGCGTGGCAGGTGTAGATTGGGGTCTTGGGACTAGAGAGACTGGGGGGAAATGACACGAGCTCATGGAAGAAGAAGGTCGAGGGGGGTTATAAACACCGGACTGTTCGTAGTCCTCGAGTAGACACGTGTGGTGGGCGGGGGCTACCACGACCTCCACCTTTTTTTTTGTTCCCTTTTTTTTGTTCCCTTTTTTTTGAAATAGCCACGATATCCACTTTAGAGCTGCATTGAAAACACACTCATGGCAGACCTCGATTCTACTGCATGCAAGTGGTGCGGAACTAATTTCTAGCAACGTTATATCTACTCGAGAGGGGCCCTTGACTCATGGAACTTACTAGCGGTAGGGCCCATTTGGAAGTGAGATTGAGAGCGCTGCGTAAAAATGGGATATGTCTAATTAAAATCAAGTGGCAATAAATTGCAGCATCCCGTCGACAACCGCGCACTCGATGACCCCGTTGCCCTGTGCATGAGTTGTAGTAGCAGTAGTAGGCTTTTAAGACTTGATTAAACTTGACATGACCGCTCGACGACTTTTTCCATGGACGACATCGTGTTCCTTCCTGTAGAAGTCTCACGGAGGGAGACGTCCGTGCTGTCTCACGCTGTACTGTGAAGGGCACGACGTGTGCAACGATCATCGTTGGATCGCATAGAAACAACGGTTGGTGCGCACGATCCGCGTAACAACTGTGACAACCAATCAGGGAGTAGCAGACAGGGTGATCACAGGTTTGGGCTTCTACGAAAGATAAAGAGGGGGGCAAAACTAAGTAGTACCACATAAAACCAAGGGCAAAACTGAGTAGTATAAAAATGGAAAGTGTCTTGTATAATGAAATGCATCGTGGAATACATCAAATTATGCCAAGATAGATGCACTAGAGTTCATTGGATGTGTGTTCTTCTCATAAACCACACATGGATCCACCGGTGTCATTGCATGTATGTTCCTCTAAACAAACCACATAAGGATCCACCAGTGTCATTGCGTGTCTGTTCTTTTCATGAACCACACCCAGTGTCATTGCATGTGTGTTCTTCTAAACAAACCACATAAGGATCCACCAGTGTCATTGCCTGTCTATTCTTTTCATGAACCACACGTAGTGTCATTGCATGTGTGTTCTTCTAAACAAACCACATAAGTCAGTGCATGTCTGTTCTTTTCATGAACCACACCCGGTGTCATTGCATGTGTGTTCCTCTAGACATACCACATAAGGATCCACCGGTGTTATTGCATGTCTGTTCCTCTAAACAAACCACATAAGGGTCCACCAGTGTCATTGGATGTGTGTTCTTCTCATGAAGCACACATGGATCCACCGGTTTCATTGCATGTCTGTTCCTCTAAACAAACCACATAAGGATCCACCAGTGTCATTGGATATGTGTTCTTCTCATGAACCACACATGGATCCACCGGTGTCATTGCATGTTTGTTCCTATAAACAAACCACATAAGGATCCACCTAGTGTCATTGTATGTATTTTCTTCTCATCAACCACACGTGGATCCACTGGTGTCATTGCATGTCTGTTCTTTTCATGAACCACACCCAGTGTCATTACATGTGTGTTCTTCTAAACAAAACACATAAGGATCCACCAGTGTCATTGCATGTCTGTTCTTTTCATGAACCACACATAAGGATCCAAAAATGTCATTGCATGTCTGTTATTTTCATGAACCACACACAGTGTCATTGCATGTGTGTTCTGTTCATGAACCACAGCTAGAGTCATTGCATGTTTGTTCTTTTCATTAACCACACCCAGTGTCATTGCATGTCTGTTCTTTTCATGAACCACACCCGGTGTCACTACATGTATGTTCTTTTCATGAACCACATAAGGATCTACCAGTGTCATTGGATGTGTGTTCTGCTCATGAACCACACGTGGATCCACCGGTGTCATTGCATGTATGTTCCTCTAAACAAACCTCATAAGGATCCACAAGTGTCATTGCATGTCTATTCTCATGAACCACACCCAGTGTCATTGCATGTGTGTTCTTCTAAACAAACCACATAAGGATCCACCAGTGTCATTGCCTGTCTGTTCTTTTCATGAACCACACCCAATGTCAGTGCATGTCTGTTCTTTTCATGAACTACACCCAGTGTCAGTGCATGTCTGTTCTTTTCATGACCCACACCTAGTGTCACTGCATGTCAGTTCTTTTCATGAACCACATAAGGATCTACCAGTGTCATTGGATGTGTGTTCTTCTCATGAATCACACATGGATCCACCGGTGTCATTGCATGTCTGTTCCTCTAAACAAACCACATAAGGATTCACCAATGTCATTGCATGTCTGTTCTTTTCATGAACCAAACCCAGTGTCATTGCATGTGTGTTCTTCTAAACAAACCACATAAGGATCCACCAGTGTCATTGCATGTATGTTCTTTTCATGAACCACACCCAGTGTCATTGCATGTCTGTTCTTTTCATGAACCACACCCAGTGTCACTTCATGTCGGTTCTTTTCATGAACCACATAAGGATCTACCAGTGTCATTGGATGTGTGTTATTCTCATGAACCACACATGGATCCACCGGTGTCATTGCATGTCTGTTCCTCTAAACAAACCACATAAGCAACCACCAGTGTCATTGCATGTCTGTTCTTCTCATGATCCACACCCAGTGTCATTGCATGTGTGTTCTTTCCATGAAGCACAGTTAGAGTCATTGCATGTATGTTCTTTTCATGAACTACACCCAGTGTCATTGCATGTCTGTTCTTTTCACGAACCACACCCAGTGTCACTGCATGTCAGTTCTTTTCATGAACAACATAAGGATCTACTAGTGTCATTGGATGTGTTTTCTTCTCTTGAACCACACGTGGATCCACCGGTGTTATTGCATGTTTGTTCTTTTCATTAACCACACATAAGGATCCACAAGTGTCATTGCATGTGTGTTCTTTTCATGAACCACATCTAGAGTCATTGCACGTTTGTTCTTTTCATGAAGCACACCCAGTGTCATTGCATGTCTGTTCTTTTCATGAACCACACCCGGTGTCACTGCATATCAGTTCTTTTCATGAACCACATAAGGATCTACCAGTGTCATTGGATGTGTGTTCTTCTCATGAACCACACATGGATCCACCGATGTCATTGCATGCCTGTTCCTCTAAACAAACTACATAAGGATCCACCAGCGTCATTGCATGTCTGTTCTTTTCATGAACCACACCCAGTGTCATTGCATGTCTGTTCCTCTAAACAAACCACATAAGGATCCACCAGTGTCATTGCATGGCTGTTCTTTTCATGAACCACACATAAGGATCCACCAGTGTCATTGCATGTCTATTCTTTTCATGAACCACACATTGTGTCACTGCATGTCAGTTCTTTACATGAACCACATAAGGATCTACCAGTGTCATTGGATGTGTGTTCTTCTCACGAAACACACGTGGATCCACCGGTGTCATTGCATGTCTGTTCCTATAAACAAACCACATAAGGATCCACCAGTTTCATTGCATGTCTATTCTTTTCATGTACCACACCCAGTGTCATTGCATGTGTGTTCTTTTCTTGAACCACAGCTAGAGTCATTGCATGTCTGTTCTTTTCATGTACCACACCCAGTGTCATTGCATGTCTGTTCTTTTCATTAACCACACCCGGTGTCACTGCATGTCAATTCTTTTCATGAACCACATAAGGATCTACCAGTGTCATTGGATGTGTGTTCTTCTCATGAACCACACGTGGATCCACCGGTGTCATTGCATGTCTGTTCCTCTAAACAAACCACAAAAGGATCCACCAGTGTCATTGCATGTCTGTTCTTTTCATGAACCAAACCCAGTGTCATTGTATGTCTGTTCCTCTAAACAAACCAGATAAGGATCCACTATTGTCATTGCATGTCTGTTCTTTTCATGAACCACACATAAGGATCCACCAATGTCATTGCATGTCTGTTCTTTTCATGAACTACACCCAGTGTCACTACATGTCAGTTATTTTCATGAACTACAAAAGGATCTACCAGTGTCATTGGATGTGTGTTATTCTCATGAACCACATAAGGATCCACCAGTGTCATTGCATGTCTGTTCCTCTAAACAAACCACATAAGAATCCACCAGTGTCATTGCATGTCTTTTGTTTGCATGAACCACACCCAGTGTCATTGCATGTGTGTTCTTTTCATGAACCACATCTAGAGTCATTGCATGTCTGTTCTTTTCATGAACCACACCTAGTGTCATTGCATGTGTGTTCTTTTCATGAACCACAGCTAGTGTCATTGCATGTCAGTTCTTTTCATGATCCACACAAGGATCTACCAGTGTCATTGGATGTGTGTTCTTCTCATGAACCACACGTGGATCCACCGGTGTCATTGCATGTCTGTTCTTTTCATGAACCACACATAAGGATCCACCAGTGTCATTGCATTTCTGTTCTTTTCATGAACCACACCCAGTGTCATTGCATGTGTGTTCTTCTAAACAAACCACATAAGGATCCACCAGTGTCATTGGATGTCTGTTCTTTTCATGAACCACACCAAGTGTCATTGCATGTCTGTTCTTTTCATGAACCACACCCAGTGTCACTGCATGTCAGTTCTTTTCATGAACCACATAAGGATCTACTAGTGTCATTGGATGTGTGTTCTTCTCAGGAACCACACGTGGATCCACCGGTGTCATTGCATGTCTGTTCTTTTCATTAACCACACCCAGTGTCATTGCATGTGTGTTCTTTTCATGAACCACAGCTAGAGTCACTGCACCTCTGTTCTTTTCATGAACCACACCCAGTGTCATTGCATGTCTGTTCTTTTCATGAACCACACCCGGTGTCACTGCATGTCAGTTCTTTTCATGAACCACATAAGGATCTACCAGTGTCATTGGATGTGTGTTCTTCTCATGAACCACATGTGGATCCACCGATGTCATTGCATGTCTGTTCCTCTAAGCAAACTACATAAGGATCCACCAGTGTCATTGCGTGTCTGTTCTTTTCATGAACCAAACCCAGTGTCATTGCATGTCTGTTCCTCTAAACAAACCACATAAGGATCCACCAGTGTCATTGCATGGCTGTTCTTTTCATGAACCACACATACGGATCCACCAGTGTCATTGCATGTCTGTTCTTTTCATGAACCACACCCAGTGTCATTGCATTTCTGTTCTTTTCATGAACCACACCTAGTGTCACTGCATGTCAGTTGTTTTCATGAACCACATAAGGATCTACCAGTGTCATTGGATGTGTGGTCTTCTCATGAACCACACGTGGATCCACCGGTGTCATTGCATGTTTGTTCTTTTCATGAACCACACATAAGGATCCACAAGTGTCATTGCATGTCTGTTCTTTTCATTAACCACACCCAGTGTCATTGCATGTGTGTTCTTTTCATGAACCACAGCTAGAGTCATTGCACCTCTGTTCTTTTCATGAACCACACCTAGTGTCATTGCATGTCTGTTCTTTTCATGAACCACACCCGGTGTCACTGCATGTCAGTTCTTTTCATGAACCACATAAGGATCTACCAGTGTCATTGGATGTGTGTTCTTCTCATGAACCACACGTGGATCCACCGATGTCATTGCATGTCTGTTCCTCTAAACAAACTACATAAGGATCCACCAGTGTCACTGCATGTCAGTTCTTTTCATGAACCACACCTAGTGTCATTGCATGTCTGTTCCTCTAAACAAACCACATAAGGATCCACCAGTGTCATTGCATGGTTGTTCTTTTCATGAACCACACATAACGATCCACCAATGTCATTGCATGTCTGTTCTTTTCATGAACCACACATAGTGTCACAACATGTAAGTTCTTTTCATGAACCACATAAGGATCTACCAGTGTCATTTGATGTGTGTTCTTCTCATGAAACACACGTGGATCCACCGGTGTCATTGCATGTATGTTCCTCTAAACAAACCACATAAGGATCCACCAGTGTCATTGCATGTCTATTCTTTTCATGTACCACACCCAGTGTCATTGCATGTGTGTTCTTTTCATGAACCACAGCTAGAGTCATTGCATGTCTGTTCTTTTCATGTACCACACCCAGTGTCATTGCATGTCTGTTCTTTTCATTAACCACACCCGGTGTCACTGCATGTCAGTTCTTTTCATGAACCACATAAGGATCTACCAGGGTCATTGGATGTGTGTTCTTCTCATGAACCACACGTGGATCCACCGGTGTCATTGCATGTCTGTTCCTCTAAACAAACCACATAAGGATCCACCAGTGTCATTGCATGTCTGTTCTTTTCATGAACCACACCCAGTGTCATTGCATGTGTGTTCTTTTCATGAACCACATCTAGAGTCATTGCACCTCTGTTCTTTTCATGAACCACACCAAGTGTCATTGCATGTCTGTTCTTTTAATGAACCACAAACGGTGTCACTGCATGTCGGTTCTTTTCATGAACCACATAAGGATCTACCAGTGTCATTGGATGTGTGTTCTTCTCATGAACCACACGTGGATCCACCGATGTCTTTGCATGTCTGTTCCTCTAAACAAACTACATAAGGATCCACCAGTGTCATTGCATGTCTATTCTTTTCATGAAACACACCCAGTGTCATTGCATGTCTGTTCCTCTAAACAAACCACATAAGGATCCACCAGTGTCATTGCATGGCTGTTCTTTTCATGAACCACACATAAGGATCCACCAGTGTCATTGCATGTCTGTTCTTTTCATGAACCACACATAGTGTCACTGCATGTAAGTTATTTTCATGAACCACATAAGGATCTACCAGTGTCATTGGATGTGTGTTCTTCTCATGAAACACACGTGGATCCACCGGTGTCATTGCATGTCTGTTCCTCTAAACAAACCACATAAGGATCCACCAGTGTCATTGCATGTCTATTCTTTTCATGTACCACACCCACTGTCATTGTATGTGTGTTCTTTTCATGAACCACAGCTAGAGTCATTGCATGTCTGTTCTTTTCATGTACCACACCCAGTGTCATTGCATGTCTGTTCTTTTCATTAACCACACCCGGTGTCACTGCATGTCAGTTATTTTCATGAACCACATAAGGATCTACCAGTGTCATTGGATGTGTGTTCTTCTCATGAACCACACGTGGATCCACCGGTGTCATTGCATGTATATTCCTCTAAACAAACCACATAAGGATCCACCAGTGTCACTGCATGTCAATTCTTTTCATGAACCAAACCCAGTGTCATTGTATGTCTGTTGCTCTAAACAAACCAGATAAGGATCCACTAGTGTCATTTCATGTCTGTTCTTTTCATGAACCACACATAAGGATCCACCAGTGTCATTGCATGTCTGTTCTTTTCATGAACTACACTCAGTGTCACTACATGTCAGTTCTTTTCATGAACCACATAAGGATCTACCAGTGTCATTGGATGTGTGTTCTTCTCATGAACCACATAAGGATCCACCAGTGTTTTGCATGTCTGTTCCTCTAAACAAACCACATAAGAATCCACCAGTGTCATTGCATGTCTGTTCTTTTCATGAACCACACCCAGTGTCATTGCATGTGTATTCTTTTCATGAACCACATCTAGAGTCATTGCATGTCTGTTCTTTTCATGAACCACACCTAGTGTCATTGCATGTGTGTTCTTTTCATGAACCACAGCTAGTGTCATTGCATGTCAGTTCTTTTCATGATCCACACAAGGATCTACCAGTGTCATTGGATGTGTGTTCTTCTCATGAACCACACGTGGATCCACCGGTGTCATTGCATGTTTGTTCTTTTCATGAACCACACATAAGGATCCACTAGTGTCATTGCATTTCTGTTCTTTTCATGAACCACACATAAGGATCCACCAGTGTCATTGCATGTGTGTTCTTCTAAACAAACCACATAAGGATCCACCAATGTCATTGCATGTTTGTTCTTTTCATGAACCGAACCCAGTGTCATTGCATGTCTGTTCTTTTCATGAACCACACCCAGTGTCACTGCATGTCAGTTCTTTTCATGAACCACATAAGGATCTACCAGTGTCATTGGATGTGTGTTCTTCTCAGGCACCACACGTGGATCCACCGGTGTCATTGCATGTCTGTTCCTCTAAAAAAACCACATAAGGATCCACCAGTGTCATTGCATGTCTGTTCTTTTCATGAACCACACATATTGTCATTGCATGTGTGATCTTTTCATGAACCACAACTAGAGTCATTGCATGTCTGTTCTTTTCATGAACCACACCCAGTGTCATTGTATTTCTGTTCTTTTCATGAACCCCACCTAGTGTCACTGCATGTCAGTTCTTTTCATAAACCACATAAGGATCTACCAGTGTCATTGGATGTGTGGTCTTCTCATGAACCACACGTGGATCCACCGGTGTCATTGCATGTCTGTTCTTTTCATGAACCACACAAAAGGATCCACCAGTGTCATTGCATGTCTATTCTTTTCATGAACCACACCCAGTGTCATTGCATGTGTGTTCTTTTCATGAACCACAACTAGGGTCATTGCATGTCTGTTCTTTTCATGAACCACACCTAGTGTCATTGCATGTATGTTCTTTTCATGAACCACACCCGGTGTCACTGCATGTCAGTTTATTTCATGAACCACATAAGGATCTACCAGTGTCATTGGATGTGTGTTCTTCTCATGAACCACACGTGGATCCACCGGTGTCATTGCATGTCTGTTCTTTTCATGAACCACACATAAGGATCCACCAGTGTCATTGCATGTCTGTTCTTTTCATGAACCATACCCAGTGTCATTGCATGTGTGTTCTTTTCATGAACCACAGCTAGAGTCATTGCATGTCTATTCTATTCATGAACCACACCCAGTGTCATTGCATGTCGGTTATTTTCATGAACCACCCCGTTGTAACTGCATGTCAGTTATTTTCATGAACCACATAAGGATCTACCAGTGTCATTGGGTGTGTGTTCTTCTCATGAACCACACGTGGATCCACTAGTGTCATTGCATGTCTGTTCCTCTAAACAAACCATATAAGGATCCACCAGTGTCATTGCATGTCTGTTCTTTTCATGAACCACACGAGTGTCATTGCATGTCTGTTCCTCTAAACAAACCACATAAGGATCCACTAGTGTCATTGCATGTCTGTTCTTTTCATGAACCACACGTAAGGATCGACCAGTGTCATTGCATGTCTGTTCTTTTCATGAACCACACCCTGTGTCACTGCATGTCAGTTCTTTTCATGAACCACATAAGGATCTACTAGTGTCATTGGATGTGTGTTCTTGTCATGAACCACATAAGGATCCACCGGTGTCATTGCATGTATCTTCCTCTAAACAAACCACATAAGGATCCACCAGTGTCACTGCATGTCTATTCTTTTCATGAACCACACCCAGTGTCATTGCATGTGTGTTCTTTTCATGAACCACATCTAGAGTCATTGCATGTCTGTTCTTTTCATGAACCACACCCAATGTCATTGCATGTCTGTTCTTTTCATGAACCACACCCAGTGTCACTTCATGTCAGTTCTTTTCATGAACGACAGAAGGATCTACCAGTGTCATTGGATGTGTGTTATTCTCATGAACCACACGTGGATCCACCGGTGTCATTGCATGTCTGTTCTTTTCATGAACCACACATAAGGATCCACCAGTGTAATTGCATGTTTGTTCTTTTCATGAACCACACCCAGTGTCATTGCATGTGTGTCTTCTAAACAAACCACATAAGGATCCACCAGTGTCATTGCATGTCTGTTCTTTTCATGAACCACGCCCAGTGTCATTGCATGTCTATTCTTTTCATGAACCACACCCAGTGTCACTGCAGGTCAGTTCTTTTCATGAACCACATAAGGATCTACCAGTGTCATTGGATGTGTGTTCTTCTCACGAACCACACGTGGATCCACTGGTGTCGTTGCATGTATGTTCCTCTAAACAAACGACATAAGGATCCACCAGTGTCATTGCATGTCTGTTCTTTTCATGAACCACACCTAGTGTCATTGCATGTGTGTTCTATTCATGAACCACATCTAGAGTCATTGCATGTCCGTTCTTTTCATGAACCACACCCAGTGTCATTGCATGTCTGTTCTTTTCATGAACCACACCCAGTGTCACTGCATGTCTGTTCTTTTCATGAACCACAGAAGGATCTACCAGTGTCGTTGGATGTATGTTCCTCTCATGAACCACACGTGGATCCACCGGTGTCATTGCATGTCTGTTCTTTTCATGAATCACACATAAGGATCCACCAGTGTCATTGCATGTTTTTTCATGAACCACACCCAGTGTCATTGCATGTGTGTTCTTCTAAACAAACCACATAAGGATCCACCAGTGTCATTGCATGTCTGTTCTTTTCATGAACCATGCCCAATGTCATTGCATGTCTGTTCTTTTCATGAACCACACCTAGTGTCACTGCAGGTCAGTTCTTTTCGTGAACCACATAAGGATCTACCAGTGTCATTGGATGTGTTTTCTTGTCATGAACCACATGTGGATCCACCGGTGTCATTGCATGTTTGTTCCTCTAAACATACCACATAAGGATCCACCAGTGTCATTGCATGTCTGTTCTTTTCGTGAATCTAACCCAGTGTCATTGCATGTGTGTTCTTTTCATGAGCACATCTAGAGTCATTGTATGTCTGTTCTTTTCATGAACCACACCCAGTGTCATTGCATGTCTGTTCTTTTCATGAACCACACCCAGTGTCACTGCATGTCAGTTCTTTTCATGAACCACAGAAGGATCTACTAGTTACATTGGATGTGTGTTCTTCTCATGAACCACACGTGGATCCACCGGTGTCATTGCATGTTTGTTCTTTTCATGAACCACACATAAGGATCCACCAGTGTCATTGCATGTTTGTTCTTTTCATGAACAACACCCAGTGTCATTGCGTGTGTGTTCTTCTAAACAAACCACATAAGGATCCACCATTGTCATTGCATGTCTGTTCTTTTCATGAACCACGCCCAATGTCATTGCATGCTGTTCTTTTCATGAACCACACCCAGTGTCACTACATGTTAGTTATTTTCATGAACCACATAAGGATCTACCACTGTCATTGGATGTGTGTTCTTCTCATGAACCACACGTGGATCCACCGGTGTCATTGCATGTCTGTTCCTCTAAACAAATCACATAAGGATCCACCAGTGTCATTGCATGTCTTTTCTTTTTATGAACCACACCCAGTGTCATTGCATGTCTGTAACTCTAAACAAACCACATAAGGATCCACCAGTGTCATTGCATGTCTGTTCTTTTCATGAACCACACATAAGGATCGACCAATGTCATTGCATGTCTGTTCTTTTCATGAACAACACCTAGTGTCACTGCATGTCAGTTCTTTTCATGAACCACACAAGGATCTACCAGTGTCATTGGATGTGTGTTCTTGTCATGAACCACATAAGGATCCATCGGTGTCATTGCATGTCTGTTCGTCTAAACAAACCACACAAGGATCCACCAGTGTCATTGCATGTCTGTTCTTTTCATGAACCACACCCAGTGTCATTGCATGTGTGTTCTTTTCATGAACCACACCCAGTGTCACTGTAGGTCAGTTATTTTCATGAACCACATAAGGATCTACCAGTGTCATTGGATGTGTGTTCTTCTCATGAACCACACCAAGTGTCATTGCATGTGTGTTCTTCTAAACAAACCACATAAGGATCCACCATTGTCATTGCATGTCTTTTCTTTTCATGAACCACGCCAGTGTCATTGCATGTCTGTTCTTTTCATGAACCACACCTAGTGTCACTGCAGGTAAGTTCTTTTCATGAACCACATAAGGATCTACCAGTGTCATTGGATGTGTGTTCTTCTCATGAACCACACGTGGATCCATCGATGTCATTGCATGTCTGTTCTTTTCATGAACCACACATAAGGATCCACCAGTGTCATTGCATGTCTGTTCTTTTCATGAACCACACCCAGTGTCATTGCATGTGTGTTCTTTTCATGAACCACAGCTAGAGTCATTCCATATCTGTTCTTTTCATGAACCACACCCAGTGTCATTGCATGTTTGTTCTTTTCATGAACCACACCCGGTGTCACTCCATGTCAGTTCTTTTCATGAACCATAGAAGGATCTACTAGTGTCACTAGATGTGTGTTCTTCTCATGAACCACATGTGGATCCACCGGTTTCATTGCATGTTTGTGCTTTTCATGAACCACACATAAGGATCCACCAGTGTCGTTGCATGTTTGTTCTTTTCATGAACAACAGCCAGTGTCATTGCATGTGTGTTCTTCTAAACAAACCACATAAGGATCCACTAGTGTCATTGCATGTCTGTTCTTTTCAAGAACGACGCCCAGTGTCATTGCATGTCTGTTCTTTACATGAACCACACCTAGTGTCACTACAGGTCAGTTCTTTTCATGAACCACATAAGGATCTACCACTGTCATTGGATGTGTGTTCTTCTCATGAACTACACGTGGATCCACCGGTGTGATTGCATGTCTGTTCCTCTAAACAAACCACATAAGGATCCACTAGTGTCATTGCATGTGTATTCTTATCATGAACCACACCCAGTGTCATTGCATGTGTGTTCTGTTCATGAACCACAGCTAGAGTCATTGCATGTATGTCTTTTCATGAACCACACCCAGTGTCATTGCATGTTTGTTCTTTTCATGAACCACACCCAGTGTCATTGCATGCCAGTTCTTATCATGAACCACATAAGGATCTACTAGTGTCATCGGATGTGTGTTCTTATCATGAACAACACGTGGATCCACCGGTGTCATTGCATGTCTGTTCTTTTCATGAAGCACACATAAGAATCCACTAGTGTCATTGCATGTCTGTTCTTATCATTAACCACACCCAGTGTCATTGCATGTGTGTTCTTTTCATGAACCACAGCTAGAGTCATTGCATGTCTGTTCTTTTCATGAACCACACCAAGTGTCATTTCATGTCTATTCTTTTCATGAACCACACCCGCTGTCATTGCATGTTAGTTCTTTTCATGAACCACATAAGGATCTACCAGTGTCATTGGATGTGTGTTCTTCTCATGAACCACATGTGGATCCACTGGTATCATTGCATGTCTGTTCCTATAAACAAACCACATAAGGATCCACCAGTGTCATTGCATGTCTGTTCTTTTCATGAACCACACCTAGTGTCATTGCATGGCTGTTCCTCTAAACAAACCACATAAGGATCCACCAGTGTCATTGCATGTCTGTTCTTTTCATGAACCACACATAAGGATCGACCAATGTCATTGCATGTCTATTCTTTTCATGAACCACACCCAGTGTCACTGCATGTCAGTTCTTTTCATGAACCACATAAGGATCTACCCGTGTCATTGGATGTGTGTTATTGTCATGAACCACATAAGGATCCATCGGTGTCATTGCATGTCTGTTCCTCTAAACAAACCACACAAGGATCCACCAGTAACATTGCATGTTTGTTCTTTTCATGAACCACACCCAGTGTCATTGCATGTGTGTTCTTTTCATGAACCACATCTAGAGTCATTGCATGTCTATTCTTTTCATGAACCACACCGAGTGTCATTGCATGTCTGTTCTTTTCATGAACCACACCAAGTGTCACTCCATGTCAGTTCTTTTCATGAACCACAGAAGGATCTACCAGTGTCATTCGATGTGTGTTCTTCTCATGAACCACACGTGGATCCACCGGTGTTAGTGCATGTCTGTTCTTTTCATGAACCACACATAAGGATTCACCAGTGTCATTGCATGTTTGTTCTTTTAATGAACCACACCTAGTGTCATTGCATGTGTGTTCTTCTAAACAAACCACGTAAGGATCCACCAGTGCCATTGCATGTCTGTTCTTTTCATGAACCACGCCCAGTGTCATTGCATGTCTATTCTTTTCATGAACCACACCTAGTGTCACTACAGGTCAGTTCTTTTCATGAACCACATAAGGATCTACCAGTGTCATTGGATGTGTGTTCTTCTCATGAACCACACGTGGATCCACCGGTGTCATTGCATGTATGTTCCTCTAAACAAACCACAAAAGGATCCACCAGTGTCATTGCATGTATGTTCTTTTCATGAAACACACCCAGTGTCATTGCATGTGTGTTGTTCTAAACAAACCACATAAGGATCCACCAGTGTCATTCCATGCCTGTTCTTTTCATGAACCACACCTAGTGTCATTGCATGTCTGTTCTTTTCATGAACCACACCAGTGTCACTGCAGGTCAGTTCTTTTAATGAACCACATAAGGATCTACAAGTTTCATTGGATGTGTGTTCTTCTCATGAACCACACGTGGATCCACCGGTGTCATTGCATGTATGTTCCTCTAAACAAACCACATAAGGATCCACCAGTGTCATTGCATGTCTGTTCTTTTCATGAACCACATCAGTGTCATTGCATGTGTGTTCTTTTCACGAACCACACCCAGTGTCATTGCATGTGTGTTCTTTTAATGAACCACACCTAGAGTCATTGCATGTCTGTTCTTTTCATGCACCACACCCAGTGTCATTGCATGTCTGTTCTTTTCATGAAGCACACCCGGTGTCACTGCATGTCAGTTCTTTTCATGAACCACATAAGGATCTACTAGTGTCGTTGGATGTGTGTTCTTCTCATGAACCACACGCGGATCCACCGGTGTCATTGCATGTCTATTCCTCTAAACAAAACACATAAGGATCCACCAGTGTCATTGCATGTATGTTCTTTTCTTGAAGCACACCCAGTGTCATTGCATGTCTGTACCTCTAAACAAACCACATAAGGATCCACCAGTGTCATTGCATGTCTATTCTTTTCATGAACCACACATAAGGATCAACTAGTGTCATTGCATGTCTGTTCTTTTCAATTACCACACCTAGTGTCACTGCATGTTAGTTCTTTTCATGAACCACATAAAGATCTACCAGAGTCATTGGATGCGTGTTCTTCTCATGAACCACATGTGGATCCACCGTTGTCATTGCATGTCTGTTCTTTTCATGAACCACACATAAGGACCACCAGTGTCATTGCATGTCTGTTCTTTTCATGAACCACAGCTAGAGTCATTGCATGTCTGTTCTTTTCATGAACCACACCCAGTTTCATTGCATGTCTGTTCTTTTCATGAACCACACCTAGTGTCACTGCATGTCAGTTCTTTTCATGAACCACATAAGGATCTACCGGTGCCATTGGATGTGTGTTCTTGTCATGAACCACATGAGGATCCACTGGTGTCATTGCATGTCTGTTCCTCTAAACAAACCACATAAGGATCCACCAGTTTCATTGCATGTTTGTTCTTTTCATGAACCGCACCCAGTGTCATTGCATGTCTGTTCCTCTAAACAAACCACATAAGGATCCACCAGTGTTATTGCATGTCTATTCATTTCGTGAACCACACATATAGATCCACCAGTGTCACTGCATGGCAGTTCTTTTCATGAACCACATAGGGATCTACCAGTGTCATTGCATGTGTGTTCTTTACATGAACCATATAGTGTCATTGCATGTTAGTTCTTTTCATGAACCACACAAGGATCTACTAGTGTCATTGGATGTGGGTTCTTCTCATGAACCACACGTGGATCCACCGGTGTCATTGCATGCCTGTTCTTTTCATGAACCACACATAAGGATCCACTGGTGTCATTGCATTTCTGTTCTTTTCATGAACCACACCTAGTGTCATTGCATGTGTGTTCTTCTAAACAAACCACATAAGGATCCACCAGCGTCATTGCATGTCTGTTCTTTTCATGAACCACACCCAGTGTCATTGCATGTCTGTTCTTTTCATGAACCACACCCAGTGTCACTGCATGTCAGTTCTTTTCATGAACCACATAAGGATCAACCAGTGTCATTGGATGTGTATTCTTTTCATGAACCACATGTGGATCCACCGGTGCCATTGCATGTCTGTTCTTTTCATGAACCACACCTAGTGCCATTGCATGTCTGTTCTTTTCATGAACCACACCCAGTGTCATTGCATGTGTATTCTTTTCATGAACCACAACTAGAGTCATTGCATGTCTGTTCTTTTCATGAACCACACCCAGTGTCATTGCATGTCTGTTCTTTTCATGAACCACACCCGGTGTCACTGCATGTCAATTCTTTTCATGAACCACATAAAGATCTACTAGTGTCATTGGATGTGTGTTCTTCTAACGAACCACACGTGGATCCACCGGTGTCATTGCATGTTTGTTCCTCTAAACAAACCACATAAGGATCCACCAGTGTCATTGCATTTATGTTCTTTTCATGAACCACACATAAGGATCCCCCAGTGTCAGTGCATGTCTATTCTTTTCATGAACCACACCCAGTGTCACTGCATGTCAGTTCTTTTCATGAACCACATAAGGATCTACAAGTGTCATTGGATGTGTGTTCTTCTCATGGACCACACTTGGATCCACCGGTGTCATTGCATGTCTGTTCCTCTAAACAAACCACATAAGTTTCCACAAGTGTCATTGCATGTCTATTCTTTTCATGAACCACACCTAGTGTAATTTCATGTGTGTTCTTTTCATGAACCACAGCTAGAGTCATTGCATGTCTATTCTTTTCATGAACCACACCCATTATCATTGCATGTCTGTTCTTTTCATGAACCACACCTAGTGTCACTGCATGTCAGTTCTTTTCATGAACCACAGAAGGATCTACCAGTGTCATTGGATGTGTGTTCTTCTCATGAACCACACGTGGATCCACCGGTGTAATTGCATGTCTATTCTTTTCATGAATCACACATAAGGATCGACCAATGTCATTATATGTCTGTTCTTTTCATGAACCACACCCAGTGTCATTGCATGTGGGTTCTTTTCATGAACCACAGCTAGAGTAATTGCATGTCTGTTCTTTTCATGAACCACACCCAGTGTCATTGCATGTCTGTTCTTTTCATGAACCACACATAAGGATCCACCAGTGTAATTGCATGTCTATTCTTTTCATGAACCACACCTAGTGTCATTGCATGTGTGTTCTTTTCATGAACCACAGCTACATTCATTGCATGTCTGTTCTTTTCATGAACCACACCCAGTGTCATTGCATGTCTGTTCTTTTCATGAACCACACCGGTGTCACTGCATGTCAGTTCTTATCATGAACCACATAAGGATCTACTAGTGTCATTAGATGTGTGTTCTTCTCATGAACCACACGTGGATCCACCGGTGTCATTGCATATTTGTTCCTCTAAACAAACCACATAAGGATTGACCAGAGTGATTGCATGTCTGTTCTTTTCATGAACCACACCCAATGTTATTGCATGTGTGTTATTTTCATGAACCACAGCTAGACTCATTGCATGTCTGTTCTTTTCATGAACCACACCCAGTGCCATTGCATGTCTGTTCTTTTCATGAACCACACCCAGTGTCACTGCATGTCAGTTATTTTCATGAACCACATAAGGATCTACCAGTGTCATTGGATGTGTGTTCTTCTCATGAACCACACGTGCATCCACCGGTGTCATTGCATGTCTGTTCTTTTCAGTAATCACATATAAGGATCGACCAGTGTCATTATATGTCTGTTCTTTTCATGAACCACATCCAGTGTCATTGCATGTGGGTTCTTTTCATGAACCACAGCTAGAGTCATTGCATGTCTGTTCTTTTCATGAACCACACCTAGTGTCATTGCATGTATGTTCTTCTAAACAAACCACATAAGGATCCAACAGTGTCATTGCATGTCTGTTCTTTTCATGAACCACACATAAGGATCCACTAGTTTAATTGCATGTCTATTCTTTTCATGAACCACACCCAGTGTCATTGCATGTGTGTTCTTTTCATGAACTACAGCTAGAGTCATTGCATGTCTGTTCTTTTCATGAACCACACCCAGTGTCATTGCATGTATGTTCTTTTCATGAACCACACCCGGTGTCACTGCATGTCAGTTCTTTTCATGAACCACATAAGGATCTACTAGTTTCATTGGATGTGTGTTCTTCTCATGAACCACACATGGATCCACCAGTGTCATTGCATGTCTGTTCCTCTAAACAAACCACATAAGGATCCACCAGTGTCATTGCATGTCTGTTCTTTTCATGAACCACATCAGTGTCATTGCATGTGTGTTCTTTTCATGAACCACATCTAGAGTCATTGCATGTCTATTCTTTTCATGAACCACACCCAGTGTCACTGCATGTCAGTTCTTTTCATGAACCACAGAAGGATCTACTAGTGTCGTTGGATGTGTGTTCTTCTCATGACCCACACGTGGATCCACTGGTGTCATTGCATGTCTGTTCTTTTCAAGAACCACACATAAGGATCCACCAGTGTCATTGCATGTGTGTTCGTTTCATGAACCACACCTAGTGTCATTGCATGTGTGTTCTTCTAAACAAACCACATAAGGATCCACCAGTGTCATTGCATGTCTGTTCTTTTCAAGAACCACGCCTAGTGTCATTGCATGTCTGTTCTTTTCATGAACCACACCCAGTGTCACTGCAGGTCAGTTCTTTTCATCAACCACATAAGGATCTACCAGTGTCATTGCATGGATGTTCTTTTCATGAACCACACCCAGTGTCATTGCATGTATGTTCCTCTAAACAAACCACATAAGGATCCACCAGTGTCATTGCATGTCTGTTCTTTTCATGACCACACATAAGGATCCAACAGTGTCATTGCATGTCTGTTCTTTTCATGAACCACACCCAATGTCAATGCATGTTAGTTCTTTTCATGAACAACATAAGGATCTACCAGTGTCATTGGATGTGTGTTCTTCTCATGAACCACATGTGGATCCATCGGTGTCTTTGCATGTCTGTTCTTTTCATGAACCACACATAAGGATCCACCAGTGTCATTGCATGTCTGTTCTTTTCATGAACCACACCTAGTGTCATTGCATGTGTGTTCTTTTCATGAACCACAGCTAGAGTCATTGCATGTCTGTTCTTTTCATGAACCACACCCAGTGTCATTGCATGTCTATTCTTTTCATGAACCACACCCAGTGTCACTGCATGTCAGTTCTTTTCATGAACCACATAAGGATCTACAAGTGTCATTGGATGTGTGTTCTTCTCACGAACCACACGTAGATCCACCAGTGTCATTGCATGTTTGTTCCTCTAAACAAACCACATAAGGATCCACCAGTGTCATTGCATGTCTGTTCTTTTCATCAACCACACCCAGTGTCATGGCATGTCTGTTCCTCTAAACAAACCACATAAGGATCCACCAATGTCATTGCATGTTTGTTCTTTTCATGAACCACACATAAGGATCCCCCGGTGTTAGTGCATGTCTGTTCTTTTCATGAACCACACCCAGTGTCACTGCATGTCAGTTCTTTTCAAGAACCACATAAGGATCTACCAGTGTCATTGGATGTCTGCTCTTCTCATGAACCACACGTGGATCCATCGGTGCCATTGCATGTCTGTTCCTCTAAACAATGCACATAAGGATCCACCAGTGTCATTGCATGTCTGTTCTTTTCATGAACCACACCCAGTGTCATTGCATGTGTGTCCTTTTCATGAACCACAGCTAGAGTCATTGCATGTCTGTTCTTTTCATGAACCACACCCAGTGTCATTGCATGTCTGTTCTTATCATGAACCACAGCCAGTGTCACTGCATGTCAGTTCTTTTCATGAACCACATAAGGATCTACAAGTGTCAATGGATGTGTGTTCTTCTCAATGAACCACACATGGATCCACCGGTGTCATTGCATGTTTGTTCTTTTCATGAACCGCACATAAGGATCCACCAGTGTCATTGCATGTCTGTTCTTTTCATGAACCACACCGAGTGTCAATGCATGTTAGTTCTTTTCATGAACCACATAAGGATCTACTAGTGTCATTGGATGTGTGTTCTTCTCATGAACCACACGTGGATCCATCGGTGTCATTGCATGTCTGTTCTTTTCATGAACCACACATAAGGATCCACCAGTGTCATTGCATGTCTGTTCTTTTCATGAACCTCACCCAGTGTCATTGCATGTGTGTTTTTTCATGAACCACGGCTAGAGTCATTGCATGTCTGTTCTTTTCATGACGCACACCCAGTGTCATTGCATGTCTGTTCTTTTCATGAACCACACCCGGTGTCACTGCATGTCAGTTCTTTTCATGAACCACATAAGGATCTACTAGTGTCATTAGATGTGTGTTCTTCTCATGAACCACACGTGGATCCACCAGTGTCATTGCATGTCTATTCCTCTAAACAAACCACATAAGGATCCACAGTGTCATTGCATGTCTGTTCTTTTCATGAACCACACCAAGTGTCATGGCATGTCTGTTCCTCTAAATGAACCATATAAGGATCCACCAGTGTCATTGCATGTCTGTTCTTTTCATGAACCACACATAAGGATCCCCCAGTGTTAGTGCATGTCTGTTCTTTTCATGAACCACACCCAGTGTCACTGCATGTCAGTTCTTTTCAAGAACCACTTAAGGATCTACCAGTGTCATTGGATGTGTGTTCTTCTCATGAACCACATGTGGATCCACTGTGTGATTGCATGTCTGTTCCTCTAAACAAACCACATAAGGATCCACCAGTGTCATTGCATGTCTGTTCTTTTCATGAACCACACCCGGTGTCATTGCATGTGTGTCCTTTTCATGAACCACAGCTAGAATCATTGCATGTCTGTTTTTTTCATGAACCACACCTAGTGTCATTGCATGTATGTTCTTTTCATGAACCACACCCAGTGTCATTGCATGTGTTTTTTTTCATGAACCACAGCTAGAGTCATTGCATGTCTGTTCTTTTCATGAACCACACCCAGTGTCATTGCATGTCTGTTCTTTTCATGAACCACACCCGGTGTCACTGCATGTCAGTTCTTTTCATGAACCACATAAGGATCTACTAGTGTCATTGGATGTGTGTTCTTCTCATAAACCACACGTGGATCCACCAGTGTCATTGCATGTCTATTCCTCTAAACAAACCACATAAGGATCCACAGTGTCATTGCATGTCTGTTCTTTTCATGAACCACACCAGTGTCATGGCATGTCTGTTCCTCTAAACGAACCACATAAGGATCTACTAGTGTCATTGCATGTCTGTTCTTTTCATGAACCACGCATAAGGATCCCCCGGTGTTAGTGCATGTTTGTTCTTTTCATGAGCCACACCCAGTGTCACTGCATGTCAGTTCTTTTCAAGAACCACATAAGGATATACCAGTGTCATTGGATGTGTGTTATTCTCATGAACCACATGTGGATCCACCGGTGTCATTGCATGTCTGTTCCTCTAAACAAACCACATAAAGATCCACTAGTGTCATTGCATGTCTGTTCTTTTCATGAACCACACCCAGTGTCTTTGCATGTGTGTCCTTTTCATGAACCACAACTAGAGTCATTGCATGTCGGTTCTTTTCATGAACCACACCCTGTGTCATTGCATGTCTCTTCTTTTCATGAACCACACCCAGTGTCACTGCATGTCAGTTCTTTTCATGAACCACATAAGGATTTACAAGTGTCATTGGATGTGTGTTCATCTCATGAACCACACATGGATCCATCGGTGTCATTGCATGTTTGTTCTTTTCATGAACCAGACATAAGGATCCACCAGTGTCATTGCATGTCTGTTCTTTTCATGAACCGCACATAAGGATCCACCAGTGTCATTGCATGTCTGTTCTTTTCATGAACCACACCGAGTGTCAATGCATGTTAGTTCTTTTCATGAACCACATAAGGATCTACTAGTGTCATTGGATCTGTGTTCTTCTCATGAACCACACGTGGATCCATCGGTGTCATTGCATGTCTGTTCTTTTCATGAACCACACATAAGGATCCACCAGTGTCATTGCATGTCTGTTCTTTTCATGAACCTCACCCAGTGTCATTGCATGTGTGTTTTTTCATGAACCACGGCTAGAGTCATTGCATGTCTGTTCTTTTCATGACGCACACCCAGTGTCATTGCATGTCTGTTCTTTTCATGAACCACACCCGGTGTCACTGCATGTCAGTTCTTTTCATGAACCACATAAGGATCTACTAGTGTCATTAGATGTGTGTTCTTCTCATGAACCACACGTGGATCCACCAGTGTCATTGCATGTCTATTCCTCTAAACAAACCACATAAGGATCCACAGTGTCATTGCATGTCTGTTCTTTTCATGAACCACACCAAGTGTCATGGCATGTCTGTTCCTCTAAATGAACCATATAAGGATCCACCAGTGTCATTGCATGTCTGTTCTTTTCATGAACCACACATAAGGATCCCCCAGTGTTAGTGCATGTCTGTTCTTTTCATGAACCACACCCAGTGTCACTGCATGTCAGTTCTTTTCAAGAACCACTTAAGGATCTACCAGTGTCATTGGATGTGTGTTCTTCTCATGAACCACATGTGGATCCACTGTGTGATTGCATGTCTGTTCCTCTAAACAAACCACATAAGGATCCACCAGTGTCATTGCATGTCTGTTCTTTTCATGAACCACACCCGGTGTCATTGCATGTGTGTCCTTTTCATGAACCACAGCTAGAATCATTGCATGTCTGTTTTTTTCATGAACCACACCTAGTGTCATTGCATGTATGTTCTTTTCATGAACCACACCCAGTGTCATTGCATGTGTGTTTTTTCATGAACCACAGCTAGAGTCATTGCATGTCTGTTCTTTTCATGAACCACACCCAGTGTCATTGCATGTCTGTTCTTTTCATGAACCACACCTGGTGTCACTGCATGTCAGTTCTTTTCATGAACCACATAAGGATCTACTAGTGTCATTGGATGTGTGTTCTTCTCATAAACCACACGTGGATCCACCAGTGTCATTGCATGTCTATTCCTCTAAACAAACCACATAAGGATCCACAGTGTCATTGCATGTCTGTTCTTTTCATGAACCACACCAGTGTCATGGCATGTCTGTTCCTCTAAACGAACCACATAAGGATCTACTAGTGTCATTGCATGTCTGTTCTTTTCATGAACCACGCATAAGGATCCCCCGGTGTTAGTGCATGTTTGTTCTTTTCATGAGCCACACCCAGTGTCACTGCATGTCAGTTCTTTTCAAGAACCACATAAGGATATACCAGTGTCATTGGATGTGTGTTATTCTCATGAACCACATGTGGATCCACCGGTGTCATTGCATGTCTGTTCCTCTAAACAAACCACATAAAGATCCACTAGTGTCATTGCATGTCTGTTATTTTCATGAACCACACCCAGTGTCTTTGCATGTGTGTCCTTTTCATGAACCACAACTAGAGTCATTGCATGTCGGTTCTTTTCATGAACCACACCCTGTGTCATTGCATGTCTCTTCTTTTCATGAACCACACCCAGTGTCACTGCATGTCAGTTCTTTTCATGAACCACATAAGGATTTACAAGTGTCATTGGATGTGTGTTCATCTCATGAACCACACATGGATCCATCGGTGTCATTGCATGTTTGTTCTTTTCATGAACCAGACATAAGGATCCACCAGTGTCATTGCATGTCTGTTCTTTTCATGAACCACACCCAGTGTTATTGCATGTCTGTTCTTTTCATGAACCACACCCAGTGTCACTGCAGGTCAGTTCTTTTCATGAACCACATAAGGATCTACCAGTGTAATTGGATGTGTGTTCTTCTCATGAACTAGAAGTGGATCCACCGGTGTCATTGCATGTCTATTCCTCTAAACAAACCACATAAGGATGCACCAGTGTCATTGCATGTCTGTTCTTTTCATGAACCACACCCAGTGTCATTGCATGTCTGTTCCTCTAAACAAACCACATAAGGATCCACTAGTGTCATTGCATGTCTGTTCTTTTCATGAACCACACCCAGTGTCACTGCATGTTAGTTCTTTTCATGAACCACATAAGGATCTACAAGTGTCATTGGATGTGTGTTCTTCTCAATAACCACACGTGGATCCACCAGTGTCATTGCATGTCTGTTCTTTTCATGAACCACACATAAGGATCCACCAGTGTCATTGCATGTCTGTTCTTTTCATGAACCACACCCAGTGTCATTGCATGTGTGTTCTTTTCATGAACCACAGCTAGAGTCATTGCATGTCTGTTCTTTTCATGAACCACACCCAATGTCATTGCATGTCTGTTCTTTTCATGAACCACACCAGGTGTCACTGCATGTCAGTTCTTTTCATAAACCACATAAGGATCTACCAGTGTCATTGGATGTGTGTTCTTCTCACGAACCACACGTGGATCCACTAGTGTCATTGAATGTCTGTTCTTTTCATGAACCACACCAAGTGTCACTGCATGTTAGTTCTTTTCATGAACCACATAAGGATCTACTAGTGTCATTGGATGTGTGTTCTTCTCAGGAACCACACGTGGATCCATCGATGTCATTGCATGTCTGTTCTTTTCATGAACCACACATAAGGATCCACCAGTGTCATTGCATGTCTGTTCTTTTCATGAACCACACCCAGTGTCATTGCATGTCTATTCCTCTAAACAAACCACATAAGGATCCACCAGTGTTATTGCATGTCTGTTCTTTTCATGAACCACACATAAGGAGCCCCCGGTGTTAGTGTATGTCTCTTCTTTTGATGAACCACACCAAGTGTCACTGCATGTCAGTTCTTTTCAAGAACCACATAAGGATATACCAGTGTCATTGGATGTGTGTTATTCTCATGAACCACATGTGGATCCACCGGTGTCATTGCATGTCTGTTCCTCTAAACAAACCACATAAAGATCCACTAGTGTTATTGCATGTCTGTTCTTTTCATGAACCACACCTAGTGTCATTGCATGTGTGTCCTTTTCATGAACCACAACTAGAGTCATTGCATGTCGGTTCTTTTCATGAACCACACCCTGTGTCATTGCATGTCTCTTCTTTTCATGAACCACACCCAGTGTCACTGCATGTCAGTTCTTTTCATGAACCACATAAGGATTTACAAGTGTCATTGGATGTGTGTTCATCTCATGAACCACACATGGATCCATCGGTGTCATTGCATGTTTGTTCTTTTCATGAACCAGACATAAGGATCCACCAGTGTCATTGCATGTCTGTTCTTTTCATGAACCACACCCAGTGTTATTGCATGTCTGTTCTTTTCATGAACCACACCCAGTGTCACTGCAGGTCAGTTCTTTTCATGAACCACATAAGGATCTACCAGTGTAATTGGATGTGTGTTCTTCTCATGAACCAGAAGTGGATCCACCGGTGTCATTGCATGTCTATTCCTCTAAACAAACCACATAAGGATGCACCAGTGTCATTGCATGTCTGTTCTTTTCATGAACCACACCCAGTGTCATTGCATGTCTGTTCCTCTAAACAAACCACATAAGGATCCACTAGTGTCATTGCATGTCTGTTCTTTTCATGAACCACACCCAGTGTCACTGCATGTTAGTTCTTTTCATGAACCACATAAGGATCTACAAGTGTCATTGGATGTGTGTTCTTCTCAATAACCACACGTGGATCCACCAGTGTTATTGCATGTCTGTTCTTTTCATGAACCACACATAAGGATCCACCAGTGTCATTGCATGTCTGTTCTTTTCATGAACCACACCCAGTGTCATTGCATGTGTGTTCTTTTCATGAACCATAGCTAGAGTCATTGCATGTCTGTTCTTTTCATGAACCACACCCAATGTCATTGCATGTCTGTTCTTTTCATGAACCACACCAGGTGTCACTGCATGTCAGTTCTTTTCATAAACCACATAAGGATCTACCAGTGTCATTGGATGTGTGTTCTTATCACGAACCACACGTGGATCCACTAGTGTCATTGAATGTCTGTTCTTTTCATGAACCACACCAAGTGTCACTGCATGTTAGTTCTTTTCATGAACCACATAAGGATCTACTAGTGTCATTGGATGTGTGTTCTTCTCAGGAACCACACGTGGATCCATCGATGTCATTGCATGTCTGTTCTTTTCATGAACCACACATAAGGATCCACCAGTGTCATTGCATGTCTGTTCTTTTCATGAACCACACCCAGTGTCATTGCATGTCTATTCCTCTAAACAAACCACATAAGGATCCACCAGTGTTATTGCATGTCTGTTCTTTTCATGAACCACACATAAGGAGCCCCCTGTGTTAGTGTATGTCTCTTCTTTTGATGAACCACACCAAGTGTCACTGCATGTCAGTTCTTTTCATGAACCACATAAGGATCTACCAGTGTCATTGGATGTGTGTTCTTCTCATGAACCACATGTGGATCCACCGGTGTCATTGCATGTCTGTTCCTCTAAACAAACCACATAAGGATCCACCAGTGTTATTGCATGTCTGTTCTTTTCATGAACCACACCCAGTGTCATTGCATGTGTGTTCTTTTCATGAACCACAACTAGAGTCATTGCATGTCTGTTCTTTTCATGAAACAGACCCAGTTTAATTGCATGTAGGTTATGTTCATGAACCACACCCAGTGTCATTGCATGTCTGTTCCTCTAAACAAAACACATAAGGATCCACCAGTGTCATTGCATGTCTGTTCTTTTCATGAACCACACCAAGTGTCACTTTATGTTAGTTCTTTTCATGAACCACATAAGGATCTACCAGTGTCATTGGATGTGTGTTCCTGTCATGAAGGACATATAGATCCACTAGTGTCATTGCATGTCTGTTCTCTTCATGAACCACTCGCAGTGTCATTGCATGTGTGTTCTTTTCATGAACCACATCTAGAGTCATTGCATGTCTGTTCTTTTCATGAACCACACCCAGTGTCATTGCATGTCTGTTCTTTTCATGAACCACACCCGGTGTCACTGCATGTCAGTTATTTTCATGAACCACATAAGGATCTACCAGTGTCATTGGATATGTGTTCTTCTCATGAACCACACGTGGATCCACCGGTGTCATTGCATGTCTGTTCCTCTAAGCAAACCACATAAGGATCCACGAGTGTCATTGCATGTCTGTTCTGTTCATGAACCACACCCAGTGTCATTGCATGTCTGTTTCTCTAAGCAAACCACATAAGGATCCACCAGTGTCATTGCATGTCTGTTCTTTTCATGAACCACACCTAGTGTCACTGCATGTTAGTTCTTTTCACGAACCACATAAGGATCTACCAGTGTCATTGGATGTGTGTTCTTCTCATGAACCACACGTGGATCCATCGGTGTCATTGCATGTCTGTTCTTTTCATGAACCACACATAAGGATCCACCAGTGTCATTGCATGTTTGTTCTTTTCATGAACCACACCCAGTGTCATTGCATGTGTGTTCTTTTCATGAACAAGAACTAGAGTCATTGCATGTCTGTTCTTTTCATGAACCACACCCATTGTCATTGCATGTCTGTTCTTTTCATGAACCACACCCGGTGTCACTGCATGTCAGTTCTTTTAATGAACCACATAAGGATCCACTAGTGTCATTGGATGTGTGTTCTTCTCACGAACCACACGTGGATCCACCAGTGTCATTACGTGTCTGTTCTTTTCATGAACCACACCCAGTGTCATGGCATGTCTGTTCCTCTAAACAAACCACATAAGGATCCACTAGTGTCATTGCATGTCTGTTTTTTTCATGAACCACACATAAGGATCCCCCGGTGTTAGTGCATGTCTGTTCTTTTCATGAACCACACCCAGTGTCACTGCATGTCAGTTCTTTTCAAGAACCACATAAGGATCTACCAGTGTCATTGGATGTGTGTTCTTCTCACGAACCACACGTGGATCCACCGGTGTCATTGCATGTATGTTCCTCTAAACAAACCACATAAAGATCCACCAGTGTCATTGCATGTCTGTTCTTTTCATGAACCACACCCAGTGTCATTGCATGTGTGTCATTTTCATCAACAACAGCTAGAGTCATTGCATGGTTGTTCTTTCCATGAAACACACCCAGTGTCATTGCATGTCTGTTCTTTTCATGAACCACACCTAGTGTCACTGCATATCAGTTCTTTTCATGAACCACATAAGGATCTACATGTGTCATTGGATGTGTGTTCTTCTCATGAACCACACGTGGATCCACCGGTGTCATTGCATGTTTGTTCTTATCATTAACCACACATAAGGATCCACCAGTGTCATTGCATGTCTGTTCTTTTCATGAACCACACCCAGTGTCATTGCATGTCTGTTCTTTTCATGAACCACACCCAGTGTATTTGCACGTCTGTTCCTCTAAACAAACCACATAAGGATCCACCAGTGTCATTGCATGTCTGTTATTTTCATGAACCACACCCAGTGTCATTGCATGTCTGTTCCTCTAAACAAACCACATAAGGATCCACCAGTGTCATTGCATGTCTATTCTTTTGATGAACCACACATAAGGATCCCCCGGTGTTAGTGCATGTCTGTTCTTTTCATGAACCACACCCAGTGTCACTGCATGTCAGTTCATTTCATGAACCACACAAGGATCTACCAGTGTCATTGGATGTGTGTTCTTCTCATGAACCACACGTGGATCCACCGGTGTCATTGCATGTCTGTTCCTCTAAACAAACCACATAAGGATCCACCAATGTCATTGCATGTCTATTCTTTTCATGAACCACACCTAGTGTCATTGCATGTGTGTTCTTTTCATGAACCACAGCTAGAGTCATTACATGTATGTTCTTTTCATTAACCACACCCAATGTCATTGCATGTGTGTTCTTTTCAGGAACCACACCCAGTGTCACTTCATGTCAGTTCTTTTCATGAACCACATAAGGATCTACTAGTTTCATTGGATGTGTGTTCTTCTCATGAACCACACATTGATCCATCGGTGTCATTGCATGTTTCTTCTTTTCATGAACCACACATAAGGATCCACCAGTGTCATTGCATGTCTGTTCTTTTCATGAACCACACCCAGTGTCATTGCATGTCTGTTAATTTCATGAACCACACCCAGTGTCACTGCAGGTCAGTTCTTTTCATGAACCACATAAGGATCTACCAGTGTCATTGAAAGTGTGTTCTTCTCATGAACCAGACGTGGATCCACCGTCATCATTGCATGTCTGTTCGTCTAAACAAACCACATAAGGATCCACCAGTGTCATTGCATGTCTATTCTGTTCATGAACCACACCCAGTGTCATTGCATGTTTGTTCCTCTAAACAAACCACAGAAGGATCCACTAGTGTCATTGCATGTCTGTTCTTTTCATGAACCACACCCAGTTTCATTGCATGTCTGTTCCTCTAAACAAACCACATAAGGATCCACCAATGTCATTGCATGTTTGTTCTTTTCATGAACCACACATAAGGATCCCCCGGTGTTAGTGCATGTCTGTTCTTTTCATGAACCACACCCAGTGTCACTGCATGTCAGTTCTTTTCAAGAACCACATAAGGATCTACCAGTGTCATTGGATGTCTGCTCTTCTCATGAACCACACGTGGATCCATTGATGTCATTGCATGTCTGTTCTTTTCATGAACCACACATAAGGATCCACCAGTGTCATTGCATGTCTGTTCTTTTCATGAACCACACCCAGTGTCATTGCATGTGTGTTCTTTTCATGAACCACAGCTAGAGTCATTGCATGTCTGTTCTTTTCAGGAACCACACCCAGTGTCATTGCATGTCTGTTCTTTTCATGAACCACACCCGGTGTCACTGCATGTCAGTTCTTCTAATGAACCACATAAGGATCTACTTGTGTCATTGGATGTGTGTTCTTCTCACGAAGCACACGTGGATCCACCAGTGTCATTGCATGTCTGTTCTTTTCATGAACCACACCCAGTGTAATGGCATGTCTGTTCCTCTAAACAAACCACATAAGGATCCACTAGTGTCATTGCATGTCTGTTTTTTTCATGAACCACACATAAGGATCCCCCGGTGTTAGTGCATGTCTGTTCTTTTCATGAACCACACCCAGTGTCACTGCATGTCAGTTCTTTTCAAGAACCACATAAGGATCTACCAGTGTCATTGGATGTGTGTTCTTGTCACTAACCACACGTGGATCCACCGGTGTCATTGCATGTATGTTCCTCTAAACAAACCACATAAAGATCCACCAGTGTCATTGCATGTCTGTTCTTTTCATGAACCACACCCAGTGTCATTGCATGTGTGCCATTTTCATCAACAACAGCTAGAGTCATTGCATGGTTGTTCTTTCCATGAAACACACCCAGTGTCATTGCATGTCTGTTCTTTTCATGAACCACACCTAGTGTCGCTGCATATCAGTTCTTTTCATGAACCACATAAGGATCTACATGTGTCATTGGATGTGTGTTCTTCTCATGAACCACACGTGGATCCACCGGTGTCATTGCATGTTTGTTCTTATCATTAACCACACATAAGGATCCACCAGTGTCATTGCATGTCTGTTCTTTTCATGAACCACACCCAGTGTCATTGCATGTCTGTTCTTTTCATGAACCACACCCAGTGTAATTGCACGTCTGTTCCTCTAAACAAACCACATAGAGATCCACCAGTGTCATTGCATGTCTGTTATTTTCATGAACCACACCCAGTGTCATTGCATGTCTGTTCCTCTAAACAAACCACATAAGGATCCACCAGTGTCATTGCATGTCTATTCTTTTGATGAACCACACATAAGGATCCCCCGGTGTTAGTGCATGTCTGTTCTTTTCATGAACCACACCCAGTGTCACTGCATGTCAGTTCATTTCATGAACCACACAAGGATCTACCAGTGTCATTGGATGTGTGTTCTTCTCATGAACCACACGTGGATCCACCGGTGTCATTGCATGTCTGTTCCTCTAAACAAACCACATAAGGATCCACCAATGTCATTGCATGTCTATTCTTTTCATGAACCACACCTAGTGTCATTGCATGTGTGTTCTTTTCATGAACCACAGCTAGAGTCATTACATGTATGTTCTTTTCATTAACCACACCCAATGTCATTGCATGTGTGTTCTTTTCAGGAACCACACCCAGTGTCACTTCATGTCAGTTCTTTTCATGAACCACATAAGGATCTACTAGTTTCATTGGATGTGTGTTCTTCTCATGAACCACACATTGATCCATCGGTGTCATTGCATGTTTCTTCTTTTCATGAACCACACATAAGGATCCACCAGTGTCATTGCATGTCTGTTCTTTTCATGAACCACACCCAGTGTCATTGCATGTCTGTTAATTTCATGAACCACACCCAGTGTCACTGCAGGTCAGTTCTTTTCATGAACCACATAAGGATCTACCAGTGTCATTGGATGTGTGTTCTTCTCATGAACCAGACGTGGATCCACCGTCATCATTGCATGTCTGTTCGTCTAAACAAACCACATAAGGATCCACCAGTGTCATTGCATGTCTATTCTGTTCATGAACCACACCCAGTGTCATTGCATGTTTGTTCCTCTAAACAAACCACAGAAGGATCCACTAGTGTCATTGCATGTCTGTTCTTTTCATGAACCACACCCAGTTTCATTGCATGTCTGTTCCTCTAAACAAACCACATAAGGATCCACCAATGTCATTGCATGTTTGTTCTTTTCATGAACCACACATAAGGATCCCCCGGTGTTAGTGCATGTCTGTTCTTTTCATGAACCACACCCAGTGTCACTGCATGTCAGTTCTTTTCAAGAACCACATAAGGATCTACCAGTGTCATTGGATGTCTGCTCTTCTCATGAACCACACGTGGATCCATTGATGTCATTGCATGTCTGTTCTTTTCATGAACCACACATAAGGATCCACCAGTGTCATTGCATGTCTGTTCTTTTCATGAACCACACCCAGTGTCATTGCATGTGTGTTCTTTTCATGAACCACAGCTAGAGTCATTGCATGTCTGTTCTTTTCAGGAACCACACCCAGTGTCATTGCATGTCTGTTCTTTTCATGAACCACACCCGGTGTCACTGCATGTCAGTTCTTCTAATGAACCACATAAGGATCTACTTGTGTCATTGGATGTGTGTTCTTCTCACGAAGCACACGTGGATCCACCAGTGTCATTGCATGTCTGTTCTTTTCATGAACCACACCCAGTGTAATGGCATGTCTGTTCCTCTAAACAAACCACATAAGGATCCACTAGTGTCATTGCATGTCTGTTTTTTTCATGAACCACACATAAGGATCCCCCGGTGTTAGTGCATGTCTGTTCTTTTCATGAACCACACCCAGTGTCACTGCATGTCAGTTCTTTTCAAGAACCACATAAGGATCTACCAGTGTCATTGGATGTGTGTTCTTGTCACTAACCACACGTGGATCCACCGGTGTCATTGCATGTATGTTCCTCTAAACAAACCACATAAAGATCCACCAGTGTCATTGCATGTCTGTTCTTTTCATGAACCACACCCAGTGTCATTGCATGTGTGCCATTTTCATCAACAACAGCTAGAGTCATTGCATGGTTGTTCTTTCCATGAAACACACCCAGTGTCATTGCATGTCTGTTCTTTTCATGAACCACACCTAGTGTCGCTGCATATCAGTTCTTTTCATGAACCACATAAGGATCTACATGTGTCATTGGATGTGTGTTCTTCTCATGAACCACACGTGGATCCACCGGTGTCATTGCATGTTTGTTCTTATCATTAACCACACATAAGGATCCACCAGTGTCATTGCATGTCTGTTCTTTTCATGAACCACACCCAGTGTCATTGCATGTCTGTTCTTTTCATGAACCACACCCAGTGTAATTGCACGTCTGTTCCTCTAAACAAACCACATAGAGATCCACCAGTGTCATTGCATGTCTGTTATTTTCATGAACCACACCCAATGTCATTGCATGTCTGTTCCTCTAAACAAACCACATAAGGATCCACCAGTGTCATTGCATGTCTATTCTTTTGATGAACCACACATAAGGATCCCCCGGTGTTAGTGCATGTCTGTTCTTTTCATGAACCACACCCAGTGTCACTGCATGTCAGTTCATTTCATGAACCACATAAGGATCTACCAGTGTCATTGGATGTGTGTTCTTCTCATGAACCACACGTGGATCCACCGGTGTCATTGCATGTTTGTTCCTCTAAACAAACCACATAAGGATCCACCAATGTCATTGCATGTCTATTCTTTTCATGAACCACACCTAGTGTCATTGCATGTGTGTTCTTTTCATGAACCACAGCTAGAGTCATTACATGTATGTTCTTTTCATTAACCACACCCAATGTCATTGCATGTGTGTTCTTTTCAGGAACCACACCCAGTGTCACTTCATGTCAGTTCTTTTCATGAACCACATAAGGATCTACTAGTGTCATTGGATGTGTGTTCTTCTCATGAACCACACGTTGATCCACCGGTGTCATTGCATGTTTCTTCTTTTCATGAACCACACATAAGGATCCACTAGTGTCATTGCATGTCTGTTCTTTTCATGAACCACACCCAGTGTCACTACATGTTAGTTCTTTTCATGAACCACATAAGGATCTACAAGTGTCATTGGATGTGTGTTCTTCTCAATAACCACACGTGGATCCACCAGTGTCATTGCATGTCTGTTCTTTTCATGAACCACACATAAGGATCCACCAGTGTCATTGCATGTCTGTTCTTTTCATGAACCACACCCAGTGTCATTGCATGTGTGTTCTTTTCATGAACCACAGCTAGAGTCATTGCATGTCTGTTCTTTTTATGAACCACACCCAATGTCATTGCATGTCTGTTCTTTTCATGAACCACACCAGGTGTCACTGCATGTCAGTTCTTTTCATAAACCACATAAGGATCTACCAGTGTCATTGGATGTGTGTTCTTCTCACGAACCACACGTGGATCCACTAGTGTCATTGAATGTCTGTTCTTTTCATGAACCACACCAAGTGTCACTGCATGTTAGTTATTTTCATGAACCACATAAGGATCTACTAGTGTCATTGGATGTGTGTTCTTCTCATGAACCACACGTGGATCCATCGATGTCATTGCATGTCTGTTCTTTTCATGAACCACACATAAGGATCCGCCAGTGTCATTGCATGTCTGTTCTTTTCATGAACCACACCCAGTGTCATTGCATGTCTATTCCTCTAAAAAAACCACATAAGGATCCACCAGTGTCATTGCATGTCTGTTCTTTTCATGAACCACACATAAGGATCCCCCGGTGTTAGTGTATGTCTCTTCTTTTGATGAACCACACCAAGTGTCACTGCATGTCAGTTCTTTTCATGAACCACATAAGGATCTACCAGTGTCATTGGATGTGTGTTCTTCTCATGAACCACATGTGGATCCACCGGTGTCATTGCATGCCTGTTCCTCTAAACAAACCACATAAGGATCCACCAGTGTTATTGCATGTCTGTTCTTTTCATGAACCACACCCAGTGTCATTGCATGTGTGTTCTTTTCATGAACCACAACTAGAGTCATTGCATGTCTGTTCTTTTCATGAAACAAACCCAGTTTCATTGCATGTACGTTATGTTCATGAACCACACCCAGTGTCATTGCATGTCTGTTCCTCTAAACAAACCACATAAGGATCCACCAGTGTCATTGCATGTCTGTTCTTTTCATGAACCACACCAAGTGTCACTTTATGTTAGTTCTTTTCATGAACCACATAAGGATCTACCAGTGTCATTGGATGTGCGTTCCTGTCATGAAGGACATATGGATCCACTAGTGTCATTGCATGTCTGTTCTCTTCATGAACCACTCGCAGTGTCATTGCATGTGTGTTCTTTTCATGAACCACATCTAGAGTCATTGCATGTCTGTTCTTTTCTTCAACCACACCCAGTGTCAGTGCATGTATGTTCTTTTCATGAACCACACCCGGTGTCACTGCATGTCAGTTATTTTCATGAACCACATAAGGATCTACCAGTGTCATTGGATATGTGTTCTTCTCATGAACCACACGTGGATCCACCGGTGTCATTGCATGTCTGTTCCTCTAAACAAACCACATAAGGATCCACGAGTGTCATTGCATGTCTGTTCTGTTCATGAACCACACCCAGTGTCATTGCATGTCTGTTTCTCTAAGCAAACCACATAAGGATCCACCAGTGTCATTGCATGTCTGTTCTTTTCATGAACCACACCTAGTGTCACTGCATGTTAGTTCTTTTCACGAACCACATAAGGATCTACCAGTGTCATTGGATGTGTGTTCTTCTCATGAACCACACGTGGATCCATCGGTGTCATTGCATGTCTGTTCTTTACATGAACCACACATAAGGATCCACCAGTGTCATTGCATGTTTGTTCTTTTCATGAACCACACCTAGTGTCATTGCATGTGTGTTCTTTTCATGAACAAGAACTAGAGTCATTGCATGTCTGTTCTTTTCATGAACCACACCCATTGTCATTGCCTGTCTGTTCTTTTCATGAACCACACCCGGTGTCACTGCATGTCAGTTCTTTTAATGAACCACATAAGGATCCACTAGTGTCATTGGATGTGTGTTCTTCTCACGAACCACACGTGGATCCACCAGTGTCATTGCATGTCTGTTCTTTTCATGAACCACACCCAGTGTCATGGCATGTCTGTTCCTCTAAACAAACCACATAAGGATCCACTAGTGTCATTGCATGTCTGTTTTTTTCATGAACCACACATAAGGATCCCCTGGTGTTAGTGCATGTCTGTTCTTTTCATGAACCACACCCAGTGTCACTGCATGTAAGTTCTTTTCAAGAACCACATAAGGATCTACCAGTGTCATTGGATGTGTGTTCTTCTCACGAACCACACGTGGATCCACCGGTGTCATTGCATGTATGTTCCTCTAAACAAACCACATAAAGATCCACCAGTGTCATTGCATGTCTGTTCTTTTCATGAACCACACCCAGTGTCATTGCATGTGTGTCATTTTCATCAACAACAGCTAGAGTCATTGCATGGTTGTTCTTTCCATGAAACACACCCAGTGTCATTGCATGTCTGTTCTTTTCATGAACCACACCTAGTGTCACTGCATATCAGTTCTTTTCATGAACCACATAAGGATCTACATGTGTCATTGGATGTGTGTTCTTCTCATGAACCACACGTGGATCCACCGGTGTCATTGCATGTTTGTTCTTATCATTAACCACACATAAGGATCCACCAGTGTCATTGCATGTCTGTTCTTTTCATGAACCACACCTAGTGTCATTGCATGTCTGTTCTTTTCATGAACCACACCCAGTGTATTTGCACGTCTATTCCTCTAAACAAACCACATAAGGATCCACCAGTGTCATTGCATGTCTGTTATTTTCATGAACCACACCCAGTGTCATTGCATGTCTGTTCCTCTAAACAAACCACATAAGGATCCACCAGTGTCATTGCATGTCTATTCTTTTGATGAACCACACATAAGGATCCCCTGGTGTTATTGCATGTCTGTTCTTTACATGAACCACACCCAGTATCACTGCATGTCAGTTCATTTCATGAACCACATAAGGATCTACCAGTGTCATTGGATGTGTGTTCTTCTCAGGAACCACACGTGGATCCACCGGTGTCATTGCATGTTTGTTCCTCTAAACAAACCACATAAGGATCCACCAATGTCATTGCATGTCTATTCTTTTCATGAACCACACCTAGTGTCACTGCATGTGTGTTCTTTTCATGAACCACAGCTAGAGTCATTACATGTATGTTCTTTTCATTAACCACACCCAATGTCATTGCATGTGTGTTCTTTTCAGGAACCACACCCAGTGTCACTTCATGTCAGTTCTTTTCATGAACCACATAAGGATCTACTAGTGTCATTGGATGTGTGTTCTTCTCATGAACCACACGTTGATCCATCGGTGTCATTGCATGTTTTTTCTTTTCATGAACCACACATAAGGATCCACCAGTGTCATTGCATGTCTGTTCTTTTCATGAACCACACCCAGTGTCATTGCATGTCTGTTCTTTTCATGAACCACACCCAGTGTCATTGCAGGTCAGTTCTTTTCATGAACCACATAAGGATCTACCAGTGTCATTGGATGTGTGTTCTTCTCATGAACCAGACGTGGATCCATCGGTGTCATTGCATGTCTGTTCGTCTAAACAAACCACATAAGGATCCACCAGTGTCATTGCATGTCTATTCTGTTCATGAACCACACCCAGTGTCATTGCATGTTTGTTCCTCTAAACAAACCACAGAAGGATCCACTAGTGTCATTGCATGTGTGTTCTTTTCATGAACCACACCCAGTTTCATTGCATGTCTGTTCCTCTAAACAAACCACATAAGGATCCACCAATGTCATTGCATGTTTGTTCTTTTCATGAACCACACATAAGGATCCCCCGGTGTTAGTGCATGTCTGTTCTTTTCATGAACCACACCCAGTGTCACTGCATGTCAGTTCTTTTCAAGAACCACATAAGGATCTACCAGTGTCATTGGATGTCTGCTCTTCTCATGAACCACACGTGGATCCATCGATGTCATTGCATGTCTGTTCTTTTCATGAACCACACATAAGGATCCACCAGTGTCATTGCATGTCTGTTCTTTTCATGAACCACACCCAGTGTCATTGCATGTGTGTTCTTTTCATGAACCACAACTAGAGTCATTGCATGTCTGTTCTTTTCATGAACCACACCCAGTGTCATTGCATGTCTGTTCTTTTCATGAACCACACCCGGTGTCACTGCATGTCAGTTCTTCTAATGAACCACATAAGGATCTACTTGTGTCATTGGATGTGTGTTCTTCTCACGAACCACACGTGGATCCACCAGTGTCATTGCATGTCTGTTATTTTCATGAACCACACCCAGTGTCATGGCATGTCTGTTCCTCTAAACAAACCACATAAGGATCCACTAGTGTCATTGCATGTCTGTTTTTTTGATGAACCACACATAAGGATCCCCCGGTGTTAGTGCATGTCTGTTCTTTTCATGAACCACACCAAGTGTCACTGCATGTCAGTTCTTTTCAAGAACCACATAAGGATCTACCAGTGTCATTGGATGTGTGTTCTTGTCACGAACCACACGTGGATCCACCGGTCTCATTGCATGTATGTTCCTCTAAACAAACCACATAAAGATCCACCAGTGTCATTGCATGTCTGTTCTTTTCATGAACCACACCCAATGTCATTGCATGTGTGTCATTCATCAACAACAGCTAGAGTCATTGCATGGTTGTTCTTTCCATGAAACACACCCAGTGTCATTGCATGTGTGTTCTTTTCATGAACCACACCTAGTGTCGCTGCATATCAGTTCTTTTCATGAACCACATAAGGATCTACATGTGTCATTGGATGTGTGTTCTTCTCATGAACCACACGTGGATCCACCGGTGTCATTGCATGTTTGTTCTTATCATTAACCACACATAAGGATCCACCAGTGTCATTGCATGTCTGTTCTTTTCATGAACCACACCCAGTGTCATTGCATGTGTGTTCTTTTCATGAACCACAACTAGAGTCATTGCATGTCTGTTCTTTTCATGAACCACACCCAGTGTCATTGCATGTCTGTTCTTTTCATGAACCACACCCGGTGTCACTGCATGTCAGTTCTTCTAATGAACCACATAAGGATCTACTTGTGTCATTGGATGTGTGTTCTTCTCACGAACCACACGTGGATCCACCAGTGTCATTGCATGTCTGTTATTTTCATGAACCACACCCAGTGTCATGGCATGTCTGTTCCTCTAAACAAACCACATAAGGATCCACTAGTGTCATTGCATGTCTGTTTTTTTGATGAACCACACATAAGGATCCCCCGGTGTTAGTGCATGTCTGTTCTTTTCATGAACCACACCAAGTGTCACTGCATGTCAGTTCTTTTCAAGAACCACATAAGGATCTACCAGTGTCATTGGATGTGTGTTCTTGTCACGAACCACACGTGGATCCACCGGTCTCATTGCATGTATGTTCCTCTAAACAAACCACATAAAGATCCACCAGTGTCATTGCATGTCTGTTCTTTTCATGAACCACACCCAATGTCATTGCATGTGTGTCATTCATCAACAACAGCTAGAGTCATTGCATGGTTGTTCTTTCCATGAAACACACCCAGTGTCATTGCATGTGTGTTCTTTTCATGAACCACACCTAGTGTCGCTGCATATCAGTTCTTTTCATGAACCACATAAGGATCTACATGTGTCATTGGATGTGTGTTCTTCTCATGAACCACACGTGGATCCACCGGTGTCATTGCATGTTTGTTCTTATCATTAACCACACATAAGGATCCACCAGTGTCATTGCATGTCTGTTCTTTTCATGAGCCACACCCAGTATCATTGCATGTCTGTTCTTTTCATGAACCACACCCAGTGTAATTGCACGTATGTTCCTCTAAACAAACCACATAAGGATCCACCAGTGTCATTGCATGTCTGTTATTTTCATGAACCACACCCAGTGTCATTGCATGTCTGTTCCTCTAAACAAACCACATAAGGATCCACCAGTGTCATTGCATGTCTATTCTTTTGATGAACCACACATAAGGATCCCCCGGTGTTAGTGCATGTCTTTTCTTTTCATGAACCACACCCAGTGTCACTGCATGTCAGTTCCTTTCATGAACCACACAAGGATCTACCAGTGTCATTGGATGTGTGTTCTTCTCATGAACCACACGTGGATCCACCGGTGTCATTGCCTGTCTGTTCCTCTAAACAAACCACATAAGGATCCACCAATGTCATTGCATGTCTATTCTTTTCATGAACCACACCTAGTGTCATTGCATGTGTGTTCTTTTCATGAACCACAGCTAGAGTCATTACATGTATGTTCTTTTCATTAACCACACCCAATGTCATTGCATGTGTGTTCTTTTCAGGAACCACACCCACTGTCACTTCATGTCAGTTCTTTTCATGAACCACATAAGGATCTACTAGTGTCATTGGATGTGTGTTCTTCTCATGAACCACACGTTGATCCACCGGTGTCATTGCATGTTTCTTCTTTTCATGAACCACACATAAGGATCCACCAGTGTCATTGCATGTCTGTTCTTTTCATGAACCACACCCGGTGTCATTGCATGTCTATTCTTTTCATGAACCACACCACGTGTCACAGTTGGTCAGTTCTTTTCATGAACCACATAAGGATCTACCAGTGTCATTGGATGTGTGTTCTTCTCATGAACCAGACGTGGATCCACCGGTGTCATTGCATGTCTGTTCCTCTAAACAAACCACTTTAGGATCCACTAGTGTCATTGCATGTCTGTTCTGTTCATGAACCACACCCAGTGTCATTGCATGTTTGTTCCTCTAAACAAACCACAGAAGGATCCACTAGTGTCATTGCATGTCTATTCTTTTCCTGAACCACACCCAGTTTCATTGCATGTCTATTCTTTTCATGAACCACACCCAGTGTCACTAGGTGTCAGTTCTTTTCATGAACCACATAAGGATCTACCAGTGTCATTGGATGTGTGTTCTTCTCATGAACCAGACGTGGATCCACCAGTGTCATTGCATGTCTGTTCCTCTAAACAAACCACATAAGGATCCACCAGTGTCATTGCATGTCTGTTCTGTTCATGAACCACACCCAGTGTCATTGCATGTTTGTTCCTCTAAACAAACCATAGAAGGATCCACTAGTGTCATTGCATGTCTGTTCTTTTCATGAACCACACCAAGTGTCACTTTATGTTAGTTCTTTTCATGAACCACATAAGGATCTACCAGTGTCATTGGATATGTGTTCTTCTCATGAACCACACGTGGATCCATCGATGTCATTGCATGTCTGTTCTTTTCATGAACCACACATAAGGATCCACCAGTGTCATTGCATGTCTGTTCTTTTCATGAACCACACCCAGTGTCATTGCATGTGTGTTCTTTTCATGAACCATAGCTAGAGTCATTGCATGTCTGTTCTTTTCATGAACCACACCCAGTGTCATTGCATGTCTGTTCTTTTCATGAACCACACCCGGTGTCACTGCATGTCAGTTCTTTTCTTGAACCACATAAGGATCTACCAGTGTCATTGGATGTGTGTTCTTCTCACGAACCACACGTGGATCCACCAGTGTCATTGCATGTCTGTTCCTCTAAACAAACCGCAAAAGGATCCACCAGTGTCATTGCATGTCTGTTCTTTTTCATGAACCACACATAAGGATCCCCCGGTGTTAGTGCATGTCTCTTGTTTTCATGAACCACACCTAGTGTCACTGCATGTCAGTTCTTTTCATGAACCACATAAGGATCTACCAGTGTCATTGGATGTGTGTTCTTCTCATGAACCACATGTGGATCCACCGGTGTCATTGCATGTCTGTTCCTCTAAATAAACCACATAAGGATTCACCAGTGTCATTGCATGTCTGTTCTTTTCATGAACCACACCCAGTGTCATTGCATGTGTGTTCTTTTTATGAACCACAACTAGAGTCATTGCATGACTGTTCTTTTCATGAACCACACCCAGTTTCATTGCATTTCTATTCTTTTCATGAACCACACCCAGTGTCACTGCATGTCAGTTCTTTTCATGAACCACATAAGGATCTACCAGTGTCATTGGATGTGTGTTCTTGTCATGAACCACATAAGGATCCACTGGTGTCATTGCATGTCTGTTCCACTAAACAAATCACATAAGGATCCACTAGGGTCATTGCATGTTTGTTTTCTTCATGAACCACACCTAGTGTCATTGCATGTGTGTTGTTTTCATGAACCACATATAGAGTCATTGCATGTTTGTTCTTTTCATGAACCACACCCAGTGTCATTGCATGTCTGTTCTTTTCATGAACCACACACGGTGTCACTGCATGTCAGATATTTTCATGAACCACATAAGGATCCACCAGTGTCATTGGATGTGTGTTCTTCTCATGAACCACACATGGATCCACCGGTGTCATTGCATGTCTGTTCCTCTAAACAAACCACATAAGGATCCACCAGTGTCATTGCATGTATGTTATGTTCATGAACCACACCCAGTGTCATTGCATGTCTATTCCTCTAAACAAACCACATAAGGATCCACCAGTGTCATTGCATGTCTGTTCTTTTCATGAACCACACCCAGTGTCACTCCTTGTTAGTTCTTTTCATGAACCACATAAGGATCTACCAGTGTCATTGGATGTGTGTTCTTCTCATGAACCACACGTGGATCCATCGGTGTCATTGCATGTCTGCTCTTTTCATGAACCACACATAAGGATCCACCAGTGTCATTGCATGTCTGTTCTTTTCATGAACCACACCCAGTGTCATTGCATGTGTGTTCTTTTCATCAACCACAACTAGAGTCATTGCATGTCTTTTCTTTTCATGAACCACAACCAGTGTCATTGCATGTCTATTCTTTTCATGAACCACACCCGGTGTTACTGCATGTCAGTTCTTATCATGAACCACATAAGGATCTACTAGTGTCATTGGATCTGTGTTCTTCTCATGAACCACACGTGGATCCACCAGTGTCATTGCATGTCTGTTCCTCTAAACAAACCACATAAGGATCCACCAGTGTCATTGCATGTCTATTCTTTTCATGAACCACACCCAGTGTCATGGCATGTATGTTCCTCTAAACAAACCACATAAGGATCCACCAGTGTCATTGCATGTCTGTTCTTTTCATGAACCACACATAAGGATCCCCCGGTGTTAGTGCATGTCTGTTCTTTTCATGAACCACACCTAGTGTCACTGCATGTCAGTTCATTTCAAGAACCACATAAGGATCTACCAGTGTCATTGGATGTGTGTTCTTCTCATGAACCACATGTGGATCCACCGGTGTCATTGCCTGTCTGTACCTCTAAACAAACCACATAAGGATTCACCAGTGTCATTGCATGTCTGTTCTTTTCATGAACCACACCCAGTGTCATTGCATGTGTGTTCTTTTCATGAACCACAGCTAGAGTCATTGCATGCCTTTTCTTTCCATGAACCACACCCAGTTTCATTGCATGTCTATTCTTTTCATGAACCACACCCAGTGTCACTGGGTGTCAGTTTTTTTCATGAACCACATAAGGATCTACTAGTGTCATTGGATGTGTGTTCTTCTCATGAACCAGACGTGGATCCACCGGTGTCATTGCATGTCTGTTCCTCTAAACAAACCACATAAGGATCCACCAGTGTCATTGCATGTCTGTTCTGTTCATGAACCACACCCAGTGTCATTGCATGTTTGTTCCTCTAAACAAACCATAGAAGGATCCACTAGTGTCATTGCATGTCTGTTCTTTTCATGAACCACACCAAGTGTCACTTTATGTTAGTTCTTTTCATGAACCACATAAGGATCTACCAGTGTCATTGGATGTGTGTTCTTCTCATGAACCACACGTGGATCCATCGATGTCATTGCATGTCTGTTCTTTTCATGAACCACACATCAGGATCCACCAGTGTCATTGCATGTCTGTTCTTTTCATGAACCACACCCAGTGTCATTGCATGTGTGTTCTTTTCATGAACCGCAGCTAGAGTCATTGCATGTCTGTTCTTTTCATGAACCACACCCAGTGTCATTGCATGTCTGTTCTTTTCATGAACCACACCCGGTGTCACTACATGTCAGTTCTTTTCATGAACCACATAAGGATCTACCAGTGTCATTGGATGTGTGTTCTTCTCACGAAGGTTCTACCAGTGTCATTGGATGTGTGTTCTTCTCACGAACCACACGTGGATCCACCAGTGTCATTGCATGTCTGTTCCTCTAAACAAACCGCATAAGGATCCACCAGTGTCATTGCATGTCTGTTCTTTTTCATGAACCACACATAAGGATCCCCCTGTGTTAGTGCATGTCTCTTGTTTTCATGAACCACACCTAGTGTCACTGCATGTCAGTTCTTTTCATGAACCACATAAGGATCTACCAGTGTCATTGGATGTGTGTTCTTCTCATGAACCACATGTGGATCCACCGGTGTCATTGCATGTCTGTTCCTCTAAACAAACCACATAAGGATTCACCAGTGTCATTGCATGTCTGTTCTTTTCATGAACCACACCCAGTGTCATTGCATGTGCGTTCTTTTCATGAACCACAGCTAGAGTCATTGCATGACTGTTCTTTTCATGAACCACACCCAGTTTCATTGCATGTCTATTCTTTTCATGAACCACACCCAGTGTCACTGCATGTCAGTTCTTTTCATGAACCACATAAGGATCTACCAGTGTCATTGGATGTGTGTTCTTGTCACGAACCACATAAGGATCCACTGGTGTCATTGCATGTTTGTTCCACTAAACAAATCACATAAGGATCCACTAGGGTCATTGCATGTTTGTTCTGTTCATGAACCACACCCAGTGTCATTGCATGTGTGTTCTTTTCATGAACCACATCTAGAGTCATTGCATGTCTGTTCTTTTCATGAACCACACCCAGTGTCATTGCATGTCTGTTCTTTTCATGAACCACACCCGGTGTCATTGCATGTCAGTTATTTTCATGAACCACATAAGGATCTACTAGTGTCATTGGATGTGTGTTCTTCTCATGAACCACACATGGATCCACCGGTGTCATTGCATGTCTGTTCCTCTAAACAAACCACATAAGGATCCACCAGTGTTAGTGCATGTCTGTTATGTTCATGAACCACACCCAGTGTCATTGCATGTCTGTTCCTCTAAACAAACCACATAAGGATCCACCAATGTCATTGCATGTCTTTTCTTTTCATGAACCACACCCAGTGTCACTCCATGTTAGTTCTTTTTATGAACCACATAAGGATCTACCAGTGTCATTGGATGTGTGTTCTTCTCATGAACCACACGTGGATCCATCGGTGTCATTGCATGTCTGTTCTTTTCATGAACCACACATAAGGATCCACCAGTGTCATTGCATGTCTGTTCTTTTCATGAACCACACCTAGTGTCATTGCATGTGTGTTCTTTTCATGAACCACAGCTAGAGTCATTGCATGTCTGTTCTTTTCATGAACCACACCCAGTGTCATTGCATGTCTGTTCTTTTCATGAACCACATCCGGTGTCACTGCATGTCAGTTCTTTTCATGAACCACATAAGGATCTACAAGTGTCATTGGATGTGTGTTCTTCTCACGAACCACACGTGGATCCACCGGTGTCATTGCATGTCTGTTCCTCTAAACAAACAACATAAGGATCCACCAATGTCATTGCATGTCTATTCTTTTCATGAACCACACCCAGTGTCATTGCATGTGTGTTCTTTTCATGAACCATAGCTAGAGTCATTGCATGTACGTTCTTTTCATGAACCACACCCAATGTCATTGCATGTCTGTTCATTTCATGAACCACACCCGGTGTCACTGCATGTCAGTTCTTTTCATGAACCACATAAGGATCTACCAGGGTCATTGGATGTGTGTTCTTCTCATGAACCACACGTGGATCCACCGGTATCATTGCATGTCTGTTCTTTTCATGAACCGCACATAAGGATCCACCAGTGTCATTGCATGTCTGTTCTTTTCATGAACCACACCCAGTGTCATTGCATGTGTGTTCTTTTCATGAACCACAACTAGAGTCATTGCATGTCTGTTCTTGTCATGAACCACACCCAGTGTCATTGCATGTCTGTTCTTTTCATGAACCACATCCGGTGTCACTGCATGTCAGTTCTTTTCATGAACCACATAAGGATCTACAAGTGTCATTGGATGTGTGTTCTTCTCACGAACCACACGTGGATCCACCGGTGTCATTGCATGTCTGTTCCTCTAAACAAACAACATAAGGATCCACCAATGTCATTGCATGTCTATTCTTTTCATGAACCACACCCAGTGTCATTGCATGTGTGTTCTTTTCATGAACCATAGCTAGAGTCATTGCATGTACGTTCTTTTCATGAACCACACCCAATGTCATTGCATGTCTGTTCATTTCATGAACCACACCCGGTGTCACTGCATGTCAGTTCTTTTCATGAACCACATAAGGATCTACCAGGGTCATTGGATGTGTGTTCTTCTCATGAACCACACGTGGATCCACCGGTATCATTGCATGTCTGTTCTTTTCATGAACCGCACATAAGGATCCACCAATGTCATTGCATGTCTGTTCTTTTCATGAACCACACCAAGTGTCATTGCATGTGTGTTCTTTTCATGAACCACAACTAGAGTCATTGCATGTCTGTTCTTTTCATGAACCACACCCAGTGTCATTGCATGTCTGTTCTTCTAAACAAACCACATATGGATCCACCAGTGTCATTTCATGTCTATTTTTTCATGAACCACACATAAGGATCCACAAGTGTAATTGCATGTCTGTTCTTTTCATGAACCACACCTAGTGTCATTGCATGTCTGTTCTTTTCATGAACCACAGGTAGAGTCATTGCATGTCTGTTCTTTTCATGAACCACACCCAGTGTCATTGCATGTTTGTTCTATTCATGAACCACACCCGGTGTCACTGGATGTCAGTTCTTTTCATGAACCACATAAGGATCTACCACTGTCATTGGATGTGTGTTCTTCTCATGAACCACACACGGATCCACCGGTGTGATTGCATGTGTGTTCCTCTAAAAAAGCCAAATAAGGATCCACCAGTGTCATTGCATGTCTGTTCTTTTCATGAACCACACATAAGGATCCACCAGTGTCATTGCATGTCTGTTCTTTTCATGAACCACACCCAGTGTCACTTCATGTTAGTTCTTTTCATGACCCACATAAGGATCCACCAGTGTCATTGCATGTGTGTTCTTTTCATGAACCACAGCTAGAGTCCACCAGTGTCATTAGATGTGTGTTCTTCCCATGAACCACACATGGATCTACCAGTGTCATTGCATGTCTGTTCTTTTCATGAATCACAACTAGAGTCATTGCATGTCTGTTACTTCGATAAACCACATATGGATCCACCTAGTGTGATTGCATGTCTGTTCTTTTCACAAACCACACATGGATACACCAGTGTCATTGCATGGGTAGCCGTTAGAACGAGTCTTCTAGAATGCACGCCCTAACAAAGTTGTTCTGATTTACGATTGTTACATATTGTTCGATTGGGGCGCTTGGACGATTGGGATGGTCTTCGTGAGAGCGATCCGCGAGTAGGCTGTTCTGCGGCATGATTGGCTACGCTTGCTCTGGACAAACTGGCAACACCGGGCGCTCCCCTGTTGCGAGTGTCACGTCTCACGAGTTTAGTGGGCCACATCCCAGTGTCATGTCCCGATTACTTCTCTTCCTCCCCGTACTTCTCTTCCTTACCCTCGAAGCCACTTTACCCACTTCACTCCCATCCTGCCGTAGCCGCAAGCCGATGGCGCCTCCATCCCAATCCCCTCTCCGGCAGCCACCCCCCTCCCCTCTCGCCATGGGTTCAAGGGGAGACGGCGAGGAGACGCGTCGTGACGACAGGGACGGTGATTTCGATGTTAGTCATCTCATCTCTATTTCTATCATCTGTGGCCAGTTATCTATTTTTTGAGCTAGATCTAATCTGTTTACTCATGCATGTATGATGTGTTAGGCCAACCAGACGATGTATGACTCCGACTATCACGGTTTAGAGGATGAAGACAATCCTCTGGTATGTAAACATCTTAATTTGTAGCGTTCGAAGGACGAAACACAGGCAGGAGGTTTCTAGGGTGTCAAGGACATCGTGCAATGATACAAGGCGGAAGTTGTGGTGTTGTCAAATGGGTAGATCCAGAGTGGCCCAAATTGATGCAGAAAACGCTGGACAAACTATGGGAAATGACTGTCGAGTTGAAAGAATCCATATTCAGCTCACTTCTTGACAGTGTTGATACGAAGCTATGGGAACCAGTTGACACGACCAAGCATAAGCGAGATCTCAGGTGGTTGCAAGACAAGGTTATCAAAGTCAAGAAGGAGAGGGACGCGGCGTTGGCCCTGAAGGCTAAAGTAGAGCAAAAACTGACTCAAGCAAGGAATGATCTCCACCAGGCCAAAGTCCTGCAGTACACAACTACGAGTATTGACAAGTGCATGAGGAAAAATGAAGAGAAAAATTGAAGCTGTGCAAGGAAGATGCTAAAAGGAAGGAGCAGACAATTCGATCCTTGCTCTCGCAGGAAGATGTGCATCAGGCCAAGATTAGGAAGATAAAGGAGATGTGTGATAACTAGTTCTATTTAGCTTAAGATCCGTTCCTTTTTAAGTTGTAATATTTGTACTTGTTGACCTAGCGGTCTGAACTATTGGTCCCGGATTCCAGGGAGGAAAAAAATTGCTCTCACCCTGCATTACTTCTTTTGTCTAACCCCGCATTACTTCTTTTGTCTGACCGTCGCTTCGTCGTCCTCGTGTACAAATAGGAGGCGCCACAACGCATCGCTTCGTCGTCCATCCCCTCGTCCTCACCAATCTCCACCGCGCCGCCATGGAGATGCCCGATCTAAACTTCTATGAGGCGGTGATGTTCGCGAACTTCGACATCCTCGCGCCACCAGCCGCGAAGGTGCCCCACGGATGGCGCATCAGCTCTGTGGGGGTGCCGGTGGCTCCGCTACCTGGCCGAGCCGAGATGGAGAGCGAAATCGCGGCGCACCGCTGCCAGATGCCTGCGTGGAAGAGGGCGCTGCCCCGGTACGCGGCGGCCAACCCGTACTGGCCGACGCTGTTCAAGAAGGAGCGGAAGGCCAAGATTGGCAACCGCATCGTTGACGGGCGCGTGGTGCACCGGGATATCCACAACCGAGAAGGGCGACAGAGATTCTGGTCCGTCCCTTGACAGACCAAGTACACCATCATCGCCGCTGCTCGACGCGAAGAGGTGCTCCATCTCGCGAACAATGCGGACATCATGGAGGTTCCCTTCGACAGCGACGAGGAAGACGGCGGCTCGGAGGACAGTGGCAGCGGAAGTCAAATTGTTGACTAGTGGTTGAATTAATGTAGGATGTGAAATCGCACCTTTGTTTAGAAGAATTTGTGGCTGAAGTAATGAAATGTCTCGATTAATTTGTGGAAGAATTTGTGATTTATATCAATTTCTGCCTCGATTTAGATCTCTGTCCCGGATTGGGAACATGACCATGGACCAAAGACACCTTTTCTACTAGTGTATTCTGACATTGGTGGTTTGTTTAAACGTAATCTACGTGGATTGTGCCGCATGCAAATGAAACAACAACAATTTATGAAGAGGAAGAGCATACACCCGGTTACTAGAGATCCGGGAGCTTCGCCAGATGCAGGGGATGCAGGAGCAGAGAGGCATTATTGGTGGTACCCATTTCCTCCTCATCTATGCATTATCGGTGAGAACATTGTTGTTTATGTTGCCACGTCGTTGTGCAGCATCTAACATAAGTTGCTGCTTCGTGGAGTGTGGGAGCTTAAATAATTTATTTCTGTGCCACTTACATTCCGTCGTATTTGGAGACCTCCTACCCCTCAGCAATCGTGGAACTGGTGGATCCTTGTTTTCAGATAGCAGTGGCACAATCACAATTTCGGATTCAACTACTGACTCGGGCATTTCCAAACCCTAAGTCGCGGTACATTTTACTCAGAGAACATGGGTAGATTGTTTCGCCCAGCAACGTGCCACACACAGAGCGATCAGAATTTAACAGAATTACATATATAGGTTCAAGTTCAATACATTACTATGCATCTTCATTGCCAACAGCCTTCTTCCGTAGCCTGGGTGCCAAGCCTTCACGTCCAATGACTTCTTCATTTCCTTCCTTCTTCCTCTTCCTTGGTGCCAATTTTCTTAGCTTCACATACTCTGCATCGCCGGGACAATGGGCACCAGAATCGTGTCCAGCATCATCTTTCCACTCGTTTTTAATTTCTTCGGGCAGCAAAATGACATCTTTCCACTCATTTTTCATTTCTTCGGGCAGCAAAATGACTGACCCGGCAGTCATGTTTCTAACCTTGCATCGCTTCCTGTCAAAGAAACAAGACTATTGCATAATTACCCAATATCTATAGAGTAAATAAAACAAAAATTACAATTCAGCACAAACATGCGAACCCCAAGAGACCTTTGCTTACCAGGAGCTAATTGGGTTCGAGAAACCACCCTGTCCAAGAATAGAAGGGCGACTCCCAGTTGCAGCAGCTTCCACATCCAGTACATCACATTTCAGCTCAAACATGGAAGCCGAAGCATACCTTTTCATCAACCCAATTAGCTGACTGTCACACGTTATAGGAACCATGATGCCACGTTCATCCATGAAGCTGAACTTTGCAGTCTGCTTCGGCCATAATTCAACATGATTACGTAGAGCAGCAACCATACCAGATATAGTGCAGATCTGTGTAGGCGTGGTGTCCATACCTCTTGCCATTAGAGTCGTACCTATAGAGGACTACCATAACCAGGTAAGGGGGGTCCGTGCAGATCCCACTTGACAGAAAACTATGGACAAAATATGTTTGTCAGCATTGGGCTAACAAACAATTTGAGGTGTAGTAGCCAGCTAGCAGTTGTAACTAGTGCGAATAGCAAAGAGAAGGGTAGATCACCCGCTTGCAGACAGAACTTCTTCTTTCCTGATAGTAGGATCTGCCATCCTTCGAGCTGCTCGGCTTGTCGGCGGCAGAGGCGGGCTAGAGCCTCACAACGGTGGCTACGGCATGCGCCATTGGAGCTCGGGATCAGCAACTGGGTGCAACAACTTGGCACCGGAAGTCAAATGTCCGAAGGGATCGTCCTTCCTGGAGGGTGGATTCCGATGCCGCCGGTTCTAGGGGAAAGCTGGGAATGGATTTGTGAAATTGGTCAACGCATCCAATCCACTTAGCTACTCGATTTGCCTAAGAGGTTGCCGCGTTGGCGCCCACGTCATAGACAGATGACCGACATGAGGCTCCCAACCGTCTACTTCACGGGGCAGTTTAATGGAGTGTTTGAATTTGGCAGGGGTGAGATGAGTTTGCCTCGAAATGGCTCCTCTCAGTAGCTGGCGGCCCAACTTTTCGAAACGCGGTAATTTCAGGTAACTTAGGTACTGCCATGCGCTGGCCTGCCAACTTTGGTACCGCAGACAAACAAGCTCCATGAGATGGTGCAGCCCCATCCTCTAAGACACATACATGCCATCAACAAGGTGAGGCTTCTCCAAGGCCTCAGCAAGAACCAGAGGATGCATAGGCCGAATCTTCAGCTGAGCATACACATCTTCATAGATCCCCTTTTGTTCAGCGCACCAAAAGCAAGAGTCACCCAACTCAGTATCATGTGGCACTTCATTAAATAGATCCCGGTGACGAATGGAGGAGAAGGTAACAAGATCCATCTTCTTATAGTTAATCTTGGGCCCTTTTCCCTTCCTCTTGGACAAACCCTACCTATCCCTCTTTGCCTATTCAGCCATGCGCTTCTCTTCATTCTTTCTTCTCCTCAGCTCAACCTCATCCACTAAGTTACCCTTTCCGTTGTCCCGAAAGTATTTAGCACGAGGACGGCACTTGTAGGTCTTGGGAGTGCTAGAACCACATGTGAATCGAATAAGGGGGGTAGCAGGGAGATAAGCATACACACAAGTCCAAGAGAGAACAGATAAAAATTAGGAAAATATTTCACAGTCCAATCCTACTCAATGCACAAATCAAGACGAAACTAAACCAGTTTTTAGTCTGTCAGGCCAGCTTATCTGGCCTGACCAGGGGCGGATCATCCGGCCCTGGCAGAAATTTTCAGAATCGCCTAGATTGAATGCACAAGAGTAGATCGGGCCTAGATACTGTAAGGCTACGATTTCTACGCGAAACAACATCCTTCTAGACAAAGTTCCACCCAACAAACAACACATCTAGCCAAATATGGGGAGAGAGGGAGTTACCCTCACTCATTAGAGGTAGAACACGGAGGAGAAGGTACCCGAAGGCGTGGAGAAGAAGATTCGGGGAGGCCCAGAAAATCTGGAGGCCGGAGAGGCTCTGGGGAGGGTGGGGGACGGTAGGCGGCGGCTGAGGTGAGGGAGATGGTCGGGGGAGAAGCGCTGCTCGTTATGAGCCCTTCCCCCGACCCCAGCCCTTAAGAACTAAATCCGCCAGGGCCGGATTATCCGGCCTATACTTGGGCCGGATTATCCGGCCTAAATTCTGAACATTTGTTACACATAGAGTCAGGCCCGCGCGTCCCCAAACAACACCCCCACAAGGTGTACAAGGGACTTGTGTGCAAGAATAGATGGTTTAGGGGTAGGGAAAGGCTTAGGATTAAGAGAGACAAACTGAGATGGTACTACACACTCAAATTTGCAAGAATCAAATCAACTAAAAGCCAAAATTGAGTGTGATTCCCATAAAACAAGAGAGGAGCTAAAACCGATCAAGAAGATCCAAATAAATCCAACTCTTCTCATGGAGGAGGGCGGTGGCCGAGGCCACCTTGTTGGAGTGTATGGTATGACACCGCGAAGATATATCTTGGGTTCATGACCAATACTCATCAATAAGCTCACATATCACAAAATGATATTACGAGAAATGATTTGACTTGCTTTCGGCATTATGGGGGGAGGGTTAGCCCAATCAATTAGGACCACACTCCCCCTATATCCATGCCCACATCTAGACCAAATAAGACTGAAATGTACGAGTGAGTGCATGGGTAATCAAGACAAGCTCCTTGAATCAACGATATTTAGCTCATTCCTCAAGTAACAAAACCTTGCTTCATCAAGTGGCTTCATGAAAATATCAGCAAGTTGGTTCTTCGTGCTCACAAAATATAGATCAATATCGCCTCGAGCAACATGGCCCCGAATAAAATGATTCCGAATCTCAATATGCTTTGTCCTTGTGTGCTGTACCGGATTGTATGCAATTTTAATTGCACTTTCATTATCGCATAAAAGAGGCACTTTGTAAAAATTGACACCTTATTTCTTTAAAGTTTGCCTCATCCATAATAACTGAGTGTAAGCACTAGCAGCAACAACATATTCAGCTTCGGTAGTGGAGAGAGATATAGAATTCTGCTTTTTAGAAGACCAACAAACTAGAGACCTTCCCAAGAACTGACAATCTCTAGAAGTTGATTTACGATCATCCTTATCACCAGCCATATCTGAATTAGTATAACCACATAGAGAGAAATTGGAGCCCTTGGGATACCATAGACCAAAGTTGGGGGAATGAACCAAATATCGGAAGATCCTCTTGACCGCCACTAAGTGGCTTTCTTTAGGAGCTGCTTGATACCTTGCACACATCCCCACACTCAACACAATATCGGGTCTAGATGCACAGAGGTAAAGAAGAGAGCCGATCATGGACCGGTATACCTTTTGGTCCACATCTTTACCGTGGGGGTTAAGTTCAAGGTGACATTTTGTTTGCATCGGAGTGGCGACGCCATTAATATCCGTCATCTTGAATCTCTTGAGCATGTCTTGGATGTATTTAGCTTGATTGATGAAGGTTCCTTCTCTAAGTTGCTTGATCTTAGATCCAAGAAAGAACCATAACTCCCCCATTATAGACATCTCAAACTTGTCAGTCATAAGCTTTGAAAATTCATCATTAAAAGCTTTATTAGTAGAGCCAAAGATGATGTCGTCTACATGTAGTTGGCATACGAAGAGCTCCCCCTTAACCTTATTAGTTAAAAGAGTGGGATCAATTTGCCCAACTTCGAAGCCACGGTCTAGCAAAAGCTCTTTAAGGTGCTCCTACCACACACGTGGGGCTTGTTTAAGGCCATAGAGTGCCTTATCGAGTTTGTAGACATGGTTCGGGAAGTTAGGATCCTCAAATCCCGGGGGTTGCTTTTCATATACCAACTCATGTAGAGGACCATTAAGAAAAGCACACTTAACGTCCATTTGCTACAATTATAATTATTATGGGCATCATAAGCAAGAAGGATATGGATGGACTCAAGACGAGCCACAGGAGCACAGGTCTCACCGAAGTTAATGCCCTCAACTCGGGAATAGCCTTGTGCCATGAGTCTCGCCTTGTTCCTCACAACAATGCCATTCTCATCTTGCTTGTTTTTAAATATCCATTTAGTGCCGATAACATTGCGGTAGTCCTTGGGCTTCTCCACTAGTTTCCAAACCTTGTTGCGCTAAAAGGTATTCAACTCTTCATGCATAGCAACAACCCAGTCCGGATCTTCAAGAGCTTCAAACACTTTCTTGGGTTCCACCATTGAGATGTGGGCTTGATGCTCACCAAAACATGCCAATTCCCTTCTTGTGGAAACTCTTCGTCGAAGATCACCTACAACTTTGTCAAGGGTATGACCCCTTAACTCAAGGTTCCGATCAGCACGAGCCTTGCGACGAAGTTCAATAACCTTGTTGTATCTTGTTGGAATAGTTTCATCACTTGTGTCTTGATTACTAGTGTGATTGTCAGTAGTACGAGATGACGAAACTTGCCCTTGAAGTGGATCAACAGATGTAATAGGAGACTGCTGATCATCAGGAGTTTCAGGGCCGGATAATCCGGCCGAGAGTGAGGCCGAATAATCCGGCTTGGGAGAATCTGAAACATCTTCACCAGGTTGCCTGGAGCTTGCTCGAATCAGCGAGGGGCCGGATAATTCGGGGTCATTTGGAAAATCTGGCCTGGGGCTTGCAGCTGTTTCTTCAATATGATGAGTAGTTTGGTTGTCAGTGGAGTGGTGACCGGATAATACGGTGTCGACCGGATAATCCGGCCAGGAGCATTCAGGAGCATGTTGACCTTCAACATTTGGTGGAGTTGGTGTAGAAGTTACTCCCGTGGTTGGAGCATGTTGAGTCTGTGTAGATGAGGGCTCTTCATGAGTAGAGCATTGTCCTTCCGATCCCCCACAAGGGGTTCCTAAATGGGGCGGAAAAATCCCACGCCCATTCTTCTTATGGCATCTTGGGGTATTTCAACATCTGCATCACAAACATCAACGTGCCCCGCACGGGAGCCATCATTTTCCTCGAACACCACACTACAAGATTCTACAATAGTTCCGGAGAGCTTATTGTAGACTCTGTAAGTGTGGGATTCGGCACCATAACCAACAAAAATACTTTCTAAAGCCTTAGACTCAAATTTATATAAACGAACTCCCTTGATGAGAAAGAAACACTTACACCCAAATACCCGAAAGTATGAGATGTTTGGCTTGTTACTGGTAAGTATTTCATACGGAGTCTTGTCCAAGATTTTACGGAGGTATAACCGGTTGGATGAATGACATGCGGTAGAGATTTATTTAGCCCAGAAGTTATATGGAGACTTGAATTCAGCTAGCATAGACCCTGCCATATCCATTAGAGTCCGGTTCTTCCTCTTGGCAACACAATTTTGTTGAGGGGTGTACGCAGCGGAATATTGATGTCTTATCCCCTCTTCACTTAGGAATTCATTTAAGGTGTAGTTCTTGAACTCGGAGCCGTTATCACTTCTTATTGCCAGAATAGGGACATTGTGTTGATGTTGAACCTCGTTGGCTAAGTGGAAGACCGTTTGTTGAGTCTCGCTCTTCAACTTGAAGAAATAGACCCAAGTGTATCTTAAGTAATCATCAACGATCACAAGGCAGTACTTCTTCCCACCGAGGCTTGGATGAGATGGAGGTCCAAAGAGGTCCACATGAAGGAGCTCTAAGATCCTTTTTGACGAAATAATAGTCTTCCTTCGATGAGGAGAGTCATGCATTTTCCCTTCAACACAAGCCCTGCAACCACGATCTTTGGCAAAGGAAACATTTTCTTTTAGTCCAAGGATGTGGCCACCCTTGTGGAGACTTTGCAAAGTTCTCATATTGACGTGGGCTAGTCAGCGATGCCATAACCAACCCGCGTCAGCCTTTCCGAAAAGACACATCGGGCCTGTAGTGGTTTTCCCCGAAAAGTCCACCACGTACAGGTCATTTTCGACATATCCCACGAAAGCGACTTTTAGAGACTTGCTCCACAAGAGTACCACCAAATCAGCATCACTAAAAACAGCAAAGCCCATCTTACCAAGGGCGCGAACTGAAAGTAAATTGTAACCGAGGGTCTCAACAAGCATGAAGTCCACGAGAGATATATAATGAACCAACACAACTTTGCCGAGACCCAATAGCTCAGATTTTGACTTGTCACCATAGGAGACGGTTATATGATCATGATTTGGCCGCATCTCTGTGATGATCTCCTTGCTTCCGGTCATGTGACTCATGCATCCGCTATCGAGTACCCATTTAGACCCACTGGAAGCATAGCCCTGCATGAAAGTTACTTCTTGGTTTTAGGTATCCATTTTTCAATGGGTCCTCTCATGTTAGTGACATGGGTCTTGGGGACCCAAATAGACCAAGGAATGTAACAATAATAAGGACCTACATAACTAGCATAAACATCATGATCATAATCACAATATAACTCAAAGTTAGGATTGTTAGCCCCTGCAAAACCATCATAATTAGACTTGTCATTGGTGGTGGTGCTAGTCTTTGGCTGAGCAGTCTTGCTCTTCTTCTCCTTCTTCTTGTTCTTTGTCTTGGGATCATAACCAAGACCCTCTTTTCCATTGTTTGTCCTTTGCTTGCTAAGTATCTCATCTAGAACTTCTTTACCTTTGTGTGGAGATCCCTTTGAAAGTTCTTCTTGTCAATAAGATGGTGTGGAGGTGTTGGGCACATCATACTTCCTCAATTGAGTTTGGAGCTGGTCATGAGACTCATTTAGAGTAGAATGTTCACTCTCCAATGCCTTGTGAGCAATGTCATGTTTCTCAAACTTCTCTACGAGTCTAGCATGAGCAGCCCCAAATTCAATCTTTTCCTTCTTTAGTTTCTTTACCTTGGCAAGAGCGTTGTCACGTTCTTTGATGAGCTGAGCCACACCTTCTTCATGTGACTCCTCAATTGATTCGAGTCTCTCTTCCATGGATACTTGAGCTTCCTCTTCTTCTTCCAAGGCATTCTTCAAAAATCTATCTCCAAGGCATCTTATCTTTCAATTCTGCCATTTTCTTCGAGAAGATATTCGGCTTGGGAAAGTTGACTCATAAGAGCATCAAAATGAAGTTTGTGCTCACCTTGAAAGGTAGTGAAAAAGTTGTCCAAAGCAATAACTTCTTCTTTCATTTTAATACTAGTATGATCATCCATATCCATATTTATGTTAGTCTTAGGTAATGAATAACTAGAAGATGATACCTCAGACCCTCTTGCCACATGACAAGTGACGTTGTTGTTGATGACGTTTTCGTTTGGTGAGTCGAAGAGAGATGATGGAGTTGATGTGGTGGCTATAGCAACCACCTCACGATAGCTATCTTTATCCTCTTCATCTTCACTTGTAGAGGAATATTCTTATTGTGCCACCAAGACAATGTTGGGTTGCTTCTTGTAAGGGCCATTCTTTTTGATAAAAGGTTTTTTCTTAGGTGCCTTGGATTTTTCTTTAAGGATGAGCCTGCCACCGTTGTCTTCTCTATTTTAATATGGACACTCAGCCACAAAGTGTAGTCTATCTCCAAAATTGTAGCATGTTCTTAGTTTTGGGCCATTTTCTCTTCTTCCACTTGACCCATTCTTGTGCTCGAGATCCGACTTGGCCTTGGCTGGATCCTTCCAAAAGTTCCTTGTGTAGAACGCCATGTACTCACCATGAGCACACTTGACTTCATCGGGGCAGTCCATGGAGGCACCCTCGAAAGCTCTTTCGTCCTCGTCTTGGTCAACAACATTTGCCTTTAGAGAAACATTGACCCCTTTTTGCATTCCAATGGCACAGGCATGGGCATCTTCCGCGTTGTTAGCTACAACCTAGAATGATGCCATTTCTTGCGTGACTTCATTGGACGTCATTTGATGGTAGTTGTGTCTACCTTGCAAGCTCTTCAGGTCCGTTGGCTGAAAAGGCATTAGAGCACTCACATATTTCCTTTTTATCCAAGCATCATCTATGTGAGTAGCTCCATGCTTTCTAAAAGTTGTTGCGATGCCCTTGAGTCTTCTATACATGTCTTCATGGTTTTCACCATCCAACATGTAGAATCCTTCAGCTTCATTACTAAGGGCATCATTCCTATTTCTTCTCATGCTTTCATTTCCAATAAAGAGGTCGGTGAGAGCATCCCAAGCTTCTTTAGCTGTGTTGAGATGTTCAATATGGGGCATGTCGTTGGGACCCACTCCGAGCTGTATCATGTGGAGAGCTGTTGCATTCAATTGGCTATCCACAACTTCTCTTCTTGTCAAGTTGGTGTGATCTCCAATATGAAGACCCTCTTTGATAATCCTCCAAAGTTCCGTAGAAGAGTTGCATACATGAGACTTCATTAAGAATTGCCATTGATTAAATGAAGATGTAGTAAGCTAGGGTGGATCACCCCTATTGTTTATATGAGGATGATGGATAGGTGGGTCGGGGGAATATAAGTGATGAACCTCACTATATTCCTCCTTACCACTTCCCTTCTTAGAGGCAGAACCATTATGTTTTTCACCTACCACTTCATCTTCCTTGGATCTAGTGTTAGCCTTATCCTTGGATGAGGGAGTGGCAGCCTCAGAGGAGGATGGAGATGGGGCTACGGATGATGTGAGGCGAGCAATCATTTGGTGCATCTCCTCCATATTGGACTCAAAGGATTTCAACAAGGTTGTTTCCAATGTCTTGAGGTCATCCATTGTGACCTTGTCCACAGCCTCATTCCCATTCTCCTTGGTATCCATACTTCTCTTAGGCGGTGAAGCCCGAATAAAGAGCCGGGGTTCTCATACCAATTGAAATAGATCGTATGGGCATCTAGAGGGGGGGTGAATAGGTGCTACTTTAAATTTTAATGCTTTTTCAATTTTAGGCTTGACACAAAAGGTAAATTCTCTAGATAGACTAATATTAAGAATTTCCCTATATGCAAACCTAACTACTAGCGAGTAAAAGGCGAGTGGAAAGAGGAACGAGTGAACCGTACTGAAGCACGCGGAGACACAAGATTTGTTTTACCGCAGTTCCTTCCTTGTTAAGGGAAGTACATCTGCGTTGGAGGGGTGGGCGGTACTAAGACTACCACGCCACAATAGGCTTCACCCTGTTCTCCGATGGATCCCGCCACCAAAGGCCTGATCCACCTTTCCACTATAGGAACCCTTCGAGGCAGGAACCGGCGCCTTTACACAACTAGCACGGCACAACTCCACAACCAAATTGGAGGCTCCCGTAATGACAACAAGCTGCCACAAGAACAAGTTACCAATAACAAAACACAACATCTAAATATTGACAAGAATACTAGATTGGGGATTTCTCCAAATGAATGGAGAGGAGTTGATGCACTTGATTCGTGATGACAATGTAGATTGTCTTCTCCTTCAAATCCCCCAAAGATCAAATCCTTCTGGTGGTTGAAGTGGGAGATCAAGAGAGAGGGAGCTCTTGCAATGGGTCTGACACTTTTCGAATGAATCAAGTGTTCTGCCTGAAGGGGATGAAGGGGCTTTTATACCCTCTTCCCCTGTCTGAGACGTTGGAGCCTTTGGGGGTCGGATTATCCGGCCTGGGAAAAACTCCGCCCTAGACTCGGATTATCCGGCAGATAAACCACCCCCACTCAGAATGACGTGTCGAGCCTGCCCTTGAGCACCTCCCGGGGGCCAGATTATCCGGCCCCATGCGAAGGCCGGATTATCTAGCCAGTGAAGGAAAAACCGCCCCTGTTCGGATTTTCCGGGAGAAAATCTGAACCCACTTCGAGCGTCGCGCCTTGGTTGCCTTTGATCGTTTTCTGGGGGCTGGATTATCCGGCCCCATGCGAAGGCCGGATTATCTGGCCAGGGGAGGAAAAACCGCCCCTGTTCGGATTTTCCGGGAGAAAATCCGAACCCACTCTGAGCATCGCGCCTTGGCTGCCTTTAATCGTTAGGCCGGATTATCCGGCCTTGGTGGGGCGGATAATCTGGCCTCCCAAACACCAGAACATTCCCTGCACACTTAGCACACATGAGGAAACTCCACGGTATTGTTATCTAACACTCAAAACACAGGGAACCATGAAGTGTTCTTTCACTAGACCCTTAAACTATGGAGATTTCTATTTCCGAATCCTCGATTCGTTAGTTTTAATCAGTTTTCCCCAGCCGCTTAGTTTTTCCTCACTTTTGCCCATCTCCTTGTCGGAAACTCTCACATGGTCTGAAACTCGCCGTCCGTCAGCCTTGTCGTTACGTGATGACATGTGGGTCCGCGTCATGATAATGTTGTGCTAATAAAATCCTGATCATTTATCATTTCTGTGGAGTGGAATGTAATGCATAAACTTACGTATACGATAATCATACACATTCCAACTCTTTGAAATCGCACTTAATACGTGATAATGTTGTGCTAAGAAAATCTTGAGAGATTATCATGTTCATAGAGTGGAATGTAATGCACAATTATACACCTTAGAACATGTTCCCTTCAAATTATATTCAAGTTCATCTGTTTATGGAGGTAAAGTTCCGGTGGCATACTAGTTATTTTGCATGGATAGAGGGGTGCCCCCCGACAGATATACGCGTTATCCTGTCCGCTAGATCACAGATGATCACCGGTTGGTGGGCACGATCCGTGTGATAACTGTCTCGACCAATCAGAGCGTAGCACTTAAGAACCAAGGACAAAACTGAGTAGAACTTAAAAACCAAGGGCAAGACTAACAAAGGGAATCGAATAGAAAATAGAAAATGATTTAAAAAATGGAACCAAACTGCCAGTGTTACGCTCGAGGGAAAAACTAAGTACAACTCAATCGCCAGGGTTAGACACGAGGTAAAAAACATGACTCGCGGTACGCATGTGCGGTGCACGGGGCGGTAGCGGACACGTGTGGCCGTGCACGGTAGTGCAACGAAACATCGCGTACCTTCTCCTTTAATAGAGGCCTCCCCACTCCCACTCATCACGCACTCGCTCACTCAACCGTCTCCACTGTCCCATCACCTTCTGCAAACTCCCAAGAAAACCCCAACCACACCGGTGATGGAGAAGAACGGCGCGGTGGCCATCGGCGCCTCCAAGGCCGCCGGCGAGGATCCCCCGTCCCCGTACAGGCCCCCGTCCCTGTCCCCGCATCCGCCATAGCCGCCGGTGAGGAGGCCCCCACCAGTCTTGGACAGATCCTGTTCGGCTGTGACCCCTATGACGAGGTTGTCTACATAAGGCTAGAGAACCCCTACGAAGCATCGCTGACCCATGGTCGGAGGTAACCAGGGTTTTCTCCCCTTCCCTTGTTCTTCCCCCATTCCCATGCCTGGATGCTAGAGCGTATGTTATTAGGGCTCGGCTGTTCGTATTTTTACAGTAGCTAATCCTCTTGTGTTAGATCTCGAATTTTGATGAATCCCCCTGTTCATAGTTGGGATCAGTATTCGATTTGGTTTGAGATTTGGAGAATAATCGGGAGATCTCAATCGGTTAATTTATGCAAATAATCAATCCCAATAATCAAATTATCTCAATCATGTCCTTATTGCACTCTACTTTTTTCCAACAGGAGGATAGCAGCGACGTCCGCAGCGATGACGAGTCCAAGGACACCAAGACTCGTCATGTACTGAGGAGGCTAAAGTCCGGCTAGTACAACAACTTCTTCCCCGGTTACGTGTACGTGTGCCCCTTCTGCCCCACCAGGAGGCTCCGCGCCACCAACTTCGACTCCCTCGTGAAGCATGCCGAGGACGTGAGGACCTGCGGCGAGTCCGTGAACATCCACGACTTCATTGCCAAGCACCAGGCGCTCGGTATTCACCTCTGCAACCTCTAGAAGGTGGCTATCGAGGAGGGTCGCATGCCCCCGATCAAACCCAAGGAGCCCAAGGTCAAGGGACTGGGCAGCAAGAAGTGGAGGAGGCGCCAGAGGGACGAGGCGGAGGCCCTCCTAGCAGAGGCCACGAGGGGCCACTAATCTGCTGATGCTGCTGTAAATCAGCTTCTTTTGTCTTATCTCTGTTGAACATGTCAGCTGCTGCTGCTGAGCAGCCTAATTGTCGAACCTCGTTAAGTACCATACTATATAACCTATATTGGCTGCTTTATCTACATCTGCCCTGTTTACTGAATTTATTTATGGTGATGGTTAGTTTTGTTGCTCTAGATTTGCTACCAGATTGGGGAAAAACAAGGGCAAAAGGAACAATGAATGAAGAGAGAAGCTGCTCTAGATTCGCTACCTTTTTGGGCAAAAAACACAACTCTTAGCGAGAGAGGGGAAAAGGCGCTCTTAAAAAGGCGAAATAACAAAAAAACTACCAATTTAGGCGTCAGGGCGCACGTAACGATCAAGCCTTTGACCAGACGGCACCCTCCTCCGATCGCATGTGAGGGATTCAGAACGGAGGGAGGGAAAAAGTGAGAACAAACTAAATGTTGCTATAGTTAAATCTGATAAAAAGCTGAATTTGGCTTTACCATGCAATTTGGCTAGAGTTCCACAATGTAGCTATTCTAAATTCCTGCACCATGCGGTCCCACCGCTGACAAGAAGAGCCTTATTTTTTGGCTAAAGATATGAGGGCAGAGGACACATGTCACACACAGGTTGGCTAATCAATTTGGAACCACCTCCACAGTGTAGGGAACTATTTCCAAAAGCCAAAAAGTAAATATGGAACCACTTTTGCTGGGGAAAATAGAAATCCCTAAACTATGTGGTGCGTTGAATCCTCATGCTTTTCCACCGACACGTGTGTTGCAAAGTTAATGATCGTGCATACTTACATAAGTGGCCTACACAGAAACTTATAGAAGCATGGGCAAACAAGCTTCAATTTGGCAAATTCTGGACAAAATCACCAAATTAAATAAAGGAAATTGCAAGCTTTGCGCAATCGCCAGGCCTGAGCGGCTAGGAGGCTGCCCCGGGGTGCAGGGATGCTAGGTCCTTGTCTATGCTTACACTTCTTAAACTTGTTGGGAATAATAGATATACACTTCCTTCTGTCCTGTCACGTTATGTCGTGTCAGCACCGTGCACCCGCTGTGGATCGGCAACTGGATGGTGGTCTACGTGACCGGTCTCTGCCACCCCAAAGCCACGTTGCATACCCGTCCCATCGCCTATCGGGACGGTCGCCGAATTTAATCACTAGGATTGGAAACCAACGGTGCTCGCTGGATCAAACTTGCTTCCGCTTGGGTATGACCAGAATATTGGTAAACGCAATTTAAGCATCGCCTTACGTCTCCACAGCACATCACTTTGCAAAAATCCCCAATTCCTTCCTTCCGCCGCCGCCGTAGCCACCGCAAGAACCATCGACGTAGCCAGAGGCACCACCTCCACCGGGCCATACCACCGCAATAGATCACTCCACCACCATGCCCAGTCCCAGCCAACGTTACTGACCCTAGGCCAACTCCTCTGCATTAGCTATTGCCATGGACGCATAGTACGGCGTGTTCGGCAATGGGAGCAACTTCACCGATGATGGTCGTCCACACAAATGCGTTAGCGGAGGTCGCCAAGGTCATCACAATGTACGAGCAGTGGCTATAGGAGCTGATGGATAGGTACAAGATCGTCGGCCTTGACCTCGAGTATACCGGAGATAGGAAGAGGGAGGCACTTTTGCAGTTGTCCATGTGTAACCACTGCCTCCTATACCACGTATGTAGGGACAAATCTGTATGCCTGGAGCTTCGCGAGTTCCTACACAGGAGGGAGATCTACTTCGCCAGTGTCGACATCAAGAACGACACTCCTAAGCTAGAGCGGGATCTCCTTGTTCATGTCGTCAATCACGTCGAACTCCAGCGTTTGTGGAGGTACCCGGATGGCGATACGGAGAAAGCCGGCATGGCTAGACTCACTGCCAACATCATCGACCGCGAGTACACCGGCATGAAAGTCGAGTTCCCGAAACACCTGCACGAGTGATGGGAGTGGATGCACCTGAATTACGATGCGATCAAGTACGCAGCCAGGGACACGTATGTCTGCTACGAGATGCTCAATAGGATCTGGCGGGTGGGTGAGTGTGATGTTTACCACTACTAGTTTCGCATTTCGTTCCTAGTTTTATCTCGCCTGTATTTTATCTCGCATGTATTTTCTAAGCATTCTGTTTGTAAGAACCAATCTTGTATGATACCTGTTCTATTAGGTAGTTAACCTGTATGAATTACATTTCCCCCTTTTGTATGCTTAACATTCATACTTACAAATTCTATCTGTGCTATTTGCATGCGGCAGAATCCAGGACTGACATGCATAAGGTCTGATACAGTTATAAGTCATAACCAAACCTAGATTATAGCGAAGGATACAATCATAACCAAACCCAAATTATAGTTCGACAAAGGTAATACACAATAGTTCGTAATTGGTCACATGCATAGTGTACTTCTGAAAACATGTTTTCATAAACATAACAAGCCTCATACAAACACAACAATCATGCACTAAAAGTCTACATCCCAACCTGTTGGAGAAGGCAGCCGATCCCAGGATTCCTTTGGTCTCTTGCCCCGGCTTGTAGATTCATCTACACTCCGGCATCTGGGGCAAACAACCTGCCTTGGTGGTGGTTCAATGATGCGATGCCTGAAACAAGATTTTACAATCAGGCGGTACAACTCGTGGCTAACATACTCGTCAATTGCAGCGTACTTCAGATTAGGTTCATAAAGCGGCTTATCCTCCCAGTAATCGTGCCCTAAACGCCTCCACGAACATCTCGGCAATTTGCCCTTCATGTCAGTGTACCACGTGTCGATGAGTTTGGAGGCAAGATCGGCCATCCCGGTCCTGCCTCCCTTCATTCCTGGGATCCAGTAAATTTCCTGGATGTCCACTCTACAATCCTTTGGAATTTTAATGTTGATTGTCGGGCTTTCAAGTAGTTTAGTGTCATTCGTGATGTCAACACTAGTAAATGTTATGTGTTGGTTCATGAGAAAGTCATGAAACAGATCCCTAATCCTTTTGCCCCACCTTCATGGAAATGAATTCAGACAAATAATAGCACAATAACTTTTGCAAACAGACGGTTCAGGAACAAAAAGACAGCAAAGTCTACCAGATCCCATCAGCCCCCATCTCACAAAACGGATGGTATACGAGGACGTGCCCCTTCAGGGAGAGTTGTCACCATGGCGATCCTACGGTGATCGCGGCTATACTCGAGGTCGATACCTGTTTTCTTTGAACCGCAGCCAACTCGTGTAATTATTCAGAGTTTTCCTCACCGCCCGAGGGTCGGTGGTGTAGACAACATTGATCTTCTTCCCGCCATGTACTTCTATGTTGAAGTACGCAGTCGCTTGCCTACCGTCGTTTCGGACATCCAAAAAGTCCATGACTACAGGCAAGAGGGAAAGGATACGGAGGAAGAGGGTGATGCCGTGGCGGAGGAAATGGATGAGGCCATGTAGGAGAAAGGCGATGAGGCCATGGAGGAGGAAATGAGATGGAGAAGTGAAATACCAGAACCACCCTTACTAATATCTGCAATGGTGCATGTCCGTTCGTAGTAGGATGAAGGTGGAGAAAAACGGCGGTTTTACACGTCGACGCTAGCGCTGCCTAAAATTTGTTCTGCGCCACTTGCATGCGGTGGAATCGAGGTCTGCCATGCACGATCCAAGTCAAACATAGTCACGTTTGCACGTGCCGACCTTCACTCACTGACAGGTGGGCCGCACATTTCTCTCTCTTACGATTTGTTTTTTCACTTCCTCTAGACGGTTCCGGTGTGCATCCTAAATAATTACGCCCCTTCCTTATCTTCCACGCGGACGAGAACTGGCGGCAGCGGTGGTTCCTGACTGGGTCACTACCTACTCGAACAACTGCCCCCATCCCTGATTCCATCCACTCTCCAATCCATCTGCCTCCTTATCACAACGCCTCCATTAATCTACCGGATTCCAGACTCCATTTGCCTCTATGCGTAGAGCTTGGGGTAGCAGTAGGCTGAAGCAAAAGGCATGCGACGACGACACAGATGGCCAGGGCGACCGCCACCGCGAGGATTGGGGATGGCCGAACCTCAGTACCGCGAACATGCACATGATCGCCAAAGTGTTGGACATCATTTCTGTCAGCCGCCTCACTCGCTGCATCCCTGGCTACCGCTTCACGATGCGGGACATGGACAAACAACCGTTCGGCACCCCAGGCCTTCTTTACCCCGATACCAGCAAATGGCTAAATGGCCATGATGTCCACGTAAGTTCCATCATCTTGCTTATTGGTTCAGTCATATCGTTGATTCATATGTGCTGAACTCTCATCAGAATCCTATGTTTCTTTCGCCGAACGTGTTGTGTGCACGCGCGGTTTGAACAAATGGAACCATGACTATTCTGTATATCGGAAGCTCTGCTCGTACCTGATATTCTGGTATTTTTATAGTGACACAGTCTTACTTTAGGTGATAGACGAGTTGTCAATTTCGATTTGCAATGGAATGCCTGCTTGGTGATATTCTGTTTCCTAAAATAAAAACAAATAGATTAGACGATTTAAGGATGTTATGCCCCGAGCTGTTTATGATCATCGTTAGAAGTTTGTTCTAGGGGGCTCTTCTCCTACTCCATATATTGGGTAGCTTCGTAGTGACACAGGCACAATTTAGGCGATATCTGAGGAGACACTCGTATTTAGGCGATATTTTGGGTTCTTTAATCTGAAGGTCCAGTTGTGAAATTGTATTTGCAATGGAATCCATGCTAGGTGATTGTACTAACTGACAACAAACTCTGCAGAATATTCAGGCAAAATTGATGCTGCTGGATAAGTGGTCGGAATCAGTAGTGGTCAATATCAAGGAAGAAGAAGAGACAGAAATGGGAGATGACCAGAACTGGGTGGGTGGCAACGGCGAGTGGCTGGTCCTTTTATCCCAGGATGGGAGTACTTGGACTCTAAAAAATGTCTACAGATTGTTGAGCTTTACATTGCCATCTCTGGAGGGTGTTGGCATTACTGCATTCAAGAACGAGTGACTGCCGCCCATTTCCAAATTCGCTTATAGGTTCAACATTGCAGAACTTGAGCTCCTGAAGGTACAACTCCCACATAGACCGCGGGAGGTGTGGAAGACCTAGGAGTACGACCTCTTAGCGGTGTTCGACAAGGCAATCACATTCATTAAATGCCCAGAAGACAAGGAATGGATAGTCTTGCGCGATGAGTTCCTGCGGCCGGAGAAGTATGTCGACACCGTCTTCACCTCGAGCTACCATTCAAACTAACCGCAACACATTTATGCGATCACTGGACCTAGCGGCGACATGCGTGTTTGGGAGACGTCCTTCTGGAGTGAGTCATGGTGTCATATAGCATATAAAATCCCATTCAAAATTCTGCTTACTGACTGTAAGTAACACGCATGTACCCACGCAGCCCCGCACATCATTCTAGCTCTGGTGATCGAAGATGCAGTAGCAGATGCTAAACTTGGGACACGACGCTGGTTCCTGGCACCTCTCGAAGGCGACACGAAACAGGATGTTGAACTCATGTGGATTCATATCATGCAAGCACTAAACAACGTTGGTGATACAATAGAACATATGGGGACACAACTTTCTTCATACCCATCGCTGCGGTGTCATGCTTTCTCGAGGTCCGCATGCCCATCCAAAGACCCAGTAGAGGAAGTCTGGAGCAGAGTCGACAATCTGAATGGACAATCTGTGTTTCTTGGGATCAACTACCCTTTCTTTGTCGGAACCCCTGGAGCTGTTGAACATGTAATTGCTCAGGCAGCCCTGGCTCCTGATGCTGTTGCTGCTAGTGGTGGTTGTGGTGGAGCTGACGAAGAACTAGCTACTAATGCTCCTGTTGAAGCTAACGAAATACTTGGTGATGCTTCTATGTGCCTCCTATATTCTGCATATGCGGGGCGCATATTGATCCGAATGCGCCTCGGATATTATTTTTGAATTTCAAAAAAAATGGCAGCCAGATCTGGATATGGCCGGAATTTCGTCGGAGCTTGTCGGAGCTCGTGCTTGTGGCCACAACCAACCACCGCAGGAATGTGCGGGAGGCCATGTCCATGGAGGTCGGCGGAGATGGTGGATGAGGACGAGGCCACCGGAGGTGGTCGTCGGAGGTGGAGGAGGAGGTGGTTGGTCTGGTTATGGAGGCCATAGCCGAAGTGATCGCCGGAGGAGGAGGAGGTCACTGGAGGTGGAGAAGGTCGCCAGAGAAGAGGAGATGAGAGATGGAGGAGAAGGAGAAGGACAAGGAGAAGGAGAGATGGAGGAGAAGGAGGCGAGGTGGAGGAGAGGTGGAGGAGAAGGAGAAGGAGGAGAGGTGGTAGGTGTGGTAGGTGGCTGTTTCGAATTCGAATCCAGCTTCACTTATGCGAGGCGCATATCATATGATATGCGCCTCGAATAGTTTTTTATTTTTTTGCAGCAAAATCTTTTGCCTTCCATAACTTTTTACTCTTTTCAAAATTCGAGACGATTATTTTGATATATTAAACTTTTTTCTGACATTGTATGCAAAAGTTAGGGCAGTTTTACCGTTCCATGACTTTTTTTGCAAAATACATCAAAATTCATGTTTTTCAATTTTGTCTACCACTATACCATAAAATCTAACTACAACTCGAAGGAATTATTTTTTTGAAATTTCTATCATTCTTGTTTATTTTTTACAAAACTTAAAAGGCGATGCAGGGGGGTGCCAGGTTATGGGAGGCGCATATGGCCATATGCGCCTCGCATATATCAAGTATAGGAGGCGCATATTGCCATATGCGCCTCGCATATTCGACCACAGATCTTCTCTCGGGCCCACGCAACTTATGCGAGGCGCATTCTTCCCACATGGGCCTCGCCTATCTGATATATAGGAGGCACATATTATTAGAATGCTCCTCGCATAATCTGGGGTTGCTAGATTTCGTCCGTACAGAGACTATAAGAGGCGCATCCTACAAATATGTGCCTCGCCTATTTTGATACTAGAGGCGCATGTCAGTGCAGTGCGCCTCGCCTATTTTATCAGAGCGCATATAATATAAATGCGTCTCAAATGAGCATGTCTCCTATAGCCTTTTCTCTAGTAGTGTCACTACATCTCTGGCTACGTTGGGTCTGGGTCACCACGACCAACTAAGTTCAACCAGCTTCTTACTGGCACATGGTTGCACACGTAAGCTACTATAATAAAGAAAACTAATCCTTGCCAGTGCCCTAGGCGACATTCCCCACCATTATTCACACTCTGTTGACAATCCGACCACCGCGCCCAGGTAGTTTATTAACATTATGTTGTTTTAGTTTGAACAAACATATACTTCACCATCATATGATCCCTTCCCCGTTTATACAGCATATCTAAGCACATCTACCTTGCAGGGCTCAACTACAAGGGATTCCTACCACAATATATATAGGATATAGCATAACATAGTAATTCCTACAGATGCAACTATAGAAATACACTACACATGCATACGGGGAAAATAGTAGGAAAATTCATGAACAAAATAGTATCTACTTGCCTTGGCGGTAGGTGTCGAGAGTAGAATCCTCGCAGAAACAAGTGTTGCTCTCGTCACAATCTACACGATACAATTGCAACACGTAAACAAACATTCACAATCATAACGAAGTGCACAAATGTATGCATGACAATTTTAATAAAAGTAGCAGTAGTATTATATTTTTTTGATCGACTACTCACGACATGCATGGAAAAACTTGGATGCATCAAAACCAAAATATGCAATTTGCGGACCAAATTAATAGGGCTTTATTCAAAATATTAAGCCTCTGTCGTAGATAGTTTTGTAAAATCTGGGCAAAAATACTACTGTGTAGATGATCCAATTTAGAGCCAGGGGCCAAAAGGACTTAAAGATATTTTTAAATAATTCAAATACTATAGAATGCATTTTAATATGCTTAAAATATTCTGTACAGTAAACCTGCAAGTTTAATAAAGAACCAGGTTCTACTCATTCTTGTGATTTCACAGACATATTATTTGCAATTTTCTGAATAGTAGTTATTTTCTTATAAATTTATTACTCCAAAAAAGATATTAATCTATTTATATAATTATGTAAAACAATTACAGTAATTTCCTGAACTAATTGCATAATAATAATCTACGTGCAAATATCTTTCCATCAATATATTATTTGCTATTTTTAGATCTGTAGATGTTTTTATATGAAATTTACAATATCAATTCATTTTCTGATTTTAATTCATTTTCTTTATTTTTGCAAAAAACTCAACGCTGACTGGCGCTGAGTCAGCGCTGACGCGGCTTGCACGCGGGCGCCACGCGTCGACATGTGGATCCCATATGGCGTGCTCCTAGTGGGGGATACCCCTTTGTGGGTGACTCTAATCTGGGCCATTCAACATCGATCGAACGGCCGAGAGAGTTTGCTTCCTCACCTCGCTGGCGCCGGCGATGGTCGACGGTGACGTATAGTGGCGGGGGCTCAGAAATGGACGGTAGGTGGTTCTCTAGTGGTGATCTTCAATAGTGGAATGGACGACGAGGTGCAGCGCAGAGTGCTAGTCATCGCGGTGGTCTTGGCGGCGGATGGCGTTTCCCCAAGAGGCGCGGAGGTGCGGCAGGCCTTGTAGGTCTCCGTTCATGCACCGGCGAGGAATTTCTAGTGTCTCGGTTCTCCTGCGGACGGTAAAGGAGGTCAAGGAGATGCGGTACTAAGAGGCGCCGCGCTCAGGAACCACCTGCTCGTGGTCGACTGTGATGGCGGACGGCGACGAGATTAGTGGAGCTACGGAGGGGCGCTAAAGTTTGCAAGATTTTCGAAAAAAATGAGTTGAGGCGGAGGCGGGGATTTATATGGGAGATTGGTGTTCGGACGGGCAATGAATTGCATAGATAATGGAGGATTTCGTTCGGATTCGATCGGGAGGAGTTGTGCTCATCCAGGACATCCTGCTGGAGGGTGAGGAAGGCCTAAAAGGTGGGGCCGACCTATCGACGACACAGGGGAGGGAGAGCATGGTTTCCCGAGCGGGCTGGCGTGCTGCTCGTGTAGCTGCGGCCGCTGCCCCATGGCTTGGCGCGGGTTGCAGCGCTCTCGAGTGCTCCTCGTGCCGCCATGTGTGCTCATCGGCCCCTCTGCTTCCTCTTATAAACTCTAGCGAGGACCACGAGTAAGTACTTCTGTTTCCCCCATCTTGTTCTTCCTCTACCTCTCTTGTGTCCTCTGTGTGATTATGGTGAGGAACACCCTAGTTAGGGTTCATCTGTGCTGTTAGGGTTCTATCCCTCTGTGTTGATTATTGAGGATACTGAACGCTTTAGGAGTATTTATGGTGATTATACTGTGCTGATCCATTTCCTATTGATGGGCTTGGAATTGCTAATAGCTCTATAAGATAAATTCTTATCTAATTTTGGTGACTATCATTGAACAAATGGTGATGCTGTGATTCTGATCTAGTCTAATACATGATTAGTGGTGATCGTTAGCTAGCTTCAGTACTGGAATATATATTTGGCTATCTGGGAAGTTACCATTCATGCCTCTAGTGATAGTTCTTTTATCTAAAACACTATGACTCCTAATTATTACATTAGGATGATGATTTGAATATCTTTCTGCAATAGTTTGATTATGAAATCTCTGTGCAGGATTGGTCTAGTTAGAATAGATCCTTGTGACACCTTCCTTGGAATGGTACACAGGTGTTTATTCTAGTACTGGCTTTATTCTACCTATGTTCCATAGTGACTTGATGCTAAGATGAGTTGAAAACTCTTGCTAGATATATTAGCCTATGGTGCCTATGAATTTCCTTTGGCCTATGTTGCTGGTCTGAGGCATAACTAGGTAAGAACTAAAAAATTACCTGCTGGTGCTCACAAATGTGCCTAGATCTTAAGTGTAAAACAATGATTCTTATAGATCTAAAGAAAATGGCTTGACAACTCATGCTGCTTAATATAGATCCTTAAGATGAAATAGTTCATGAGGTGCTACTATTATAATATGTGCCCAGAAACATTCACTTAAGTCTGTTGTATATGTGGATGTACAAACATATGTCTTGTTATCCAAGATCAGTGATGCACAATCTGAGATCTTAGTGTGCTTGCAAAGATTAATTGTTGGGCTTTGTTTTATTCCTTCTATGATGGATACACCCCACTTGGGTGTCTTTCTGAGAAGATCTTATATGAAACAACAGATGCTTAGATAAGATTTAACATGTGATGGTTTTGTATAAACTCACCACACAACATGCTTGTTGGTGATGTTGTGGTGTTGCTTGATGTTGCTGGCTTGATCTTGGTAACTTGATCACTCCCTAGATCCTATTTTCCACACCCTAGGTCCTGGTTCTTCTCCTCCTTGCTCCTGTGACCTTGTCCATGTCCTTGCTATCCTCCTACACCACCCTCTCCTTATGTCACCATTCTGTGGTGATTTGATGGTTGATTTGGTAAGCTATCTGGTGGATTTTTTTGGGAAATGGACAGGATCGCTATGTTCTTGCAATGTGTTTGAGAAAAGAAAATGAGCTCCCTAGTAGCTATGGTATGGCTGTGAATATCCTTTTGACTGCCTGTGCTGTTGCTGCTATTTGGACAGCACACCACATGCATTTAGGTGACTCGTACATCCATTTTGCATCACTATTCTATATCATAATTTACTGTTATTCATTGATATATTTCATATTAAGAGATGATACTTATGTTATTTCATCTATTTTTGCATGGTTGATGACATTTGGAGGATGGACCGCTGAAGTCAGGATTCTGATGGAAAAGGCACTGTTTGGAGGCAAAATTCGCGAAGATCCGAAAATCCTGGAAAATATATGGAAAATCCTATTTTTCTAGAAGACGAAGGAGTCCAGAAGGGGGGCGGAGATGGGCCACGGGGGGACCACACCACCCCCTAGTGTGGGCCACCCTAGGCCGCGCCACCAGGTGGTGTGGCCACCCTGGCCTACCTCTGGCTCTGCCCTTGGCGTATATAATCCTCCCACAACCCTAAGACTCGGGGAGCGACATAGAAACATTTCGCCGCCTCTTCGAGGCGGAAAACCGCAGAGAGAGAAAGAGCTCTCCAGCAGGTGATGTCTACGCACTTCTATTCTTGTACACAGTTGTTGGGCCTCCAAGTGCAGAGGTTTGTAGAACAGCAGCAAGTTTTCCCTTAAGTGGATCACCCAAGGTTTATCGAACTCAGGGATGAAGTGGTTAAAGGTATCCCCTCTCAAGCAACCCTGCAATCAAGATACAAGAAGTCTCTTGTGTCCCCAACACACCTAATACACTTGTCAGGTGTATAGGCGCACTAGTTTGGCGAAGAGATAGTGAAATACAAGTGGTATGGATAATTATAAGTGGTAACGGTGATAGAAAATAGCTTGATGGTGTGGAAGAGACTAAAGGCAAACTGAAATAAAGATGGAAGCAAGCAAACATGTAACACATCTAGTTGCAAACGGTGTTTCAACGCTAAGAAACAAGGCCTATGGATCATACTTTCACTAGTGAACACTCTCATATAAATATATCATCTTCATGATACTACGCTGAACTACTCTCTGGTTGGACACTCTAATCGATGGTAGGGCTATAAAAGCACACCTCAAAGTTCATCTTTCCCATCTAGAAACCCCACACTGTCACCTTGAGTACTAGATGAGTCCAACAAACACCACAATATCATAAAGACATCCAATTCCAAATATAACTTATAACAAGTATTTGTCATCTCTAGCCTAAGTGCCACCGTGGTATGCACGCTGTCAATTTCACACACATGGGGAGAGCGTAGATCTATTAAGCACTTGAGTAGCAAGGTAGATCTATAGATTACAAGATCATGATCTCAATAAGATCATGCATAGAGAGAGAGATGAACACATAGCTACCGGTAGAACCTTTAGCCTTGAGAGAGAACTACTCCCTCCTCATCATGGGAATCAGCAACGGCGATGGAGATGGTGGTGGAGATCGATGGAGATGGCTCCGGGGGCACTTCCCCGACCCGGCAGGGCGCCGGAACAGACACTTTCTGTCCCCCGAATCTCCCCTTCGGTGGCAGCGGCGCTGCAGAACTTTTCGTGGCTGGAGGCTTTATTATTTAGGGTTTATGCATCGGGAGGCTTCTTATAGGGGAAGAGGCAAGGTCGATGGGCGGCCAGGGGGCCCACACCACCTGGTGGCGCGGCCAGGGCTAGCCCGCGCCACCACATGGTGTGGCCGTCCTGTGGCCCCTCTCCGTCTTGTCTTCTTGCTCCGTGGTTCTTCCAGTAAAATATCAACTTTGGCTTTTGTTCCGTCCAATTCCAAGAATATTGATTTTCTGACTTTCCTGGAACAAAAAACAGCAGAAAACAGGCAGCTGCCACTGTGGCTCTTGTTAATAGGTTAGTCCAAGAAATCATATGAAAAGTACTCCAAAGTGTGGACAAAACACAAGAAAGTAGATAAAACCAAGCATGGAACATCAAAAATTATAGATACATTTTCAATGTATCAACATCCCGAAGCTTAACTCCTGCTCGTCCTCGAGTAGGTAAGTGATAAAAAGAAAGAATAATTTTTTAGGTGACATGCACCATCATAAACTTGATCAAAGTATTTGTAAAACAATCAAAGCTGGGATCATAGTACTTCAATCATAACATGAAAGACAAAGTTCTAGCAATAAGACAAAGAAACTATGTTGCAACATGAAAAGGCACAAACAAAATATTCATGAATAACAATACTTTGCAAGATGTTTGTTTGTTTCACATAAAGAAAACATAGCATAATGGCATTCAGCTTGTCCCTCATAGAGTAGCAAATATAAATGCATAGGACACCTTCAAAGTTCATAAGAGTGACTAGATACAAATAGTTTAAAACAAGCAATATCAAGTTATGCATCAATCAACTAGTCTTGGGACAATGCACATAGAACTAAGAATGGCCAATATGCTCTCAAAGTAAGTGCATAAAGGTAGAAGGTGGATACTCAATATAAAAGTGGAAGAAAGGCCTTCATAGAAGGAAGCAGAGATTCAAGTTTCATAAAGAGCTTCCAAAAATTATGGTAATTAATAGCTTTCAGCTCTCATTGCCCCTATCATAAGCATCTTGAAGTGATTAAGGTTAAAGTGAACAAACTATGGAGTATATGCTTGACAAAGTATAAGTTGGAAATCTCATGTCCCTTGAATACGAGGGTCGCTCCTCATGCTACTCAAGTTTAGTCACCGGTAAGTTCTTGTCATCGTAAGTACATGTGTATCATAGAGAACCGCCAACAGGGTACCCCTTGCCCGATGATAAAAATGACAAGGCCAGCAGAAAACAAGCATCTCAGCAATCTTCTTATTTACCATGAGAATATGGTGCTTTTTCTCTCTTTCCTCTTTTCATAATCTCTTTTTTTCTTTTTTTCTTTTTTTTTCTCAATATAGGACTCTTTTTTTATAAGAAGAAGGCTTCATAGACAGCTCATTATGGTTACACTGCATGTTTCCACCATGACAGCATGGATTAGACCAGCGGCCCAGGCGTTTCTCTAACACATATACATAACTCCATGGACTTACAAGCTCTCCTTTCATTTCACACCGACGACATCCATAGACAAAAGAGCATGATATCAACTAGGTACAAAGTACAAGTGCAATGTTGAAAGCATTCCCCATGACAGCATGGTTCTGCTAATCCCCAACAAATAAGTGCAAGCAAATACAACATAGACGACACAATGGTTCAAGTTTATTAATGGCAAGAAAAGTAAAGTGTGCCATCAAGTTCGTGAGAGCTTTAATCACTAGTTTTCTCATAACAAGTTTAATTTGGAAGGTAGATAAAAACATGAATATACTTGGAATAGCATATGCTAGTAGGTAGGTATGGTGGAATCTTTGGAATAACTTGGTTTAGGGAGTTGGATGCATGAGTGGAACTCATACTTGGTTGCGGAGGCTAGCAAAAGACTGGGAGCGAACTAAGAGAGCAATAATGGCCATAATCATGCAGAGTGACAAAACATCATTGATCAAAGCATAAAGTGATACTACAAGTTGAAAACTAAAGGATCATAAAGGCTATGGTGACTTGAGATAGTCATAACATGGTGTGAGCATGTGCCAAGTCAACCCAAATAAAGCATCAAAGGAGAATACCACTATACTATGCTTTAATATGCTAAAACAACGCATGATTCATCCAAGGCACATTAAGCAATCTCAATTGTTTATAACAAGTCATGATACATCAAACAATACTAAGCATAAAGCCAAAACAATATCAAGCATGGCATGACAAAGCATAGGCCACAGTCAAAAACAAACTCTCTTTAACACTTAAGCATGAACTTTCCTACTCATTTCCAATCCAAACCAAACTATTTGAAAACCAATGTATAAAAGAGGGGGTCCAACCAATTTATTCAGAAAACTAAGAAAACCAAGCAAACGAAAAACAAAAACGAAATAGAAGACGCTCCAAGAATCACACAACTGTGCATGAAACAATAAAAATGAAGCGTTTTGAAGAAACCTGGGATTTTTATTGATGAAGAAGGGGATGCCTTGAGCATCCCCAAGCTTTGACGCTTGTACTTCTTGGGTATTTCTTGGGGTGACACGTGTGGCATCCCCAATCTTGATATTTAGTCCATCCTTCATCTCATTACTCATTCCTTCCATACACTTGAAATTTTTCCTTCATACAAAACTTCACACAATCTTTATTAGCAACATTAGTGCACTCAAGATAATAAGTATTTAGGTTCAGTTCTAACACCAATAAAAATTCCATTAAAACACAAGATATTGTAGCACTTCCCTCAAAAAGCTCAATTACCCAAAGAGAACTCAAAAAGGAACCAACAAGAAGCAAATGCAAATAATGACAGAAATCTGTCAAAACAGACCAGCAGGTAAAGACGAATTTGTTTGAAGACCTTCTGTTGCTTAAATCAAAATGTGTTGAACTAACGAAAGTTAAATAACAACCTGGGGCAGAAGCACAAAAATTCACGCCTCAAAACGACATACAGAGATTTTACAAGAATTTTTACGGTGAAGCACAAAAATCTGTTTGGGGACAACAACTTTCCCAATCATTACTTCTCTCTCATTAGAGGTTACTCTTGGCACAAAAAGCAAAAAAAAGGACAAGGGGTGGTTATTACTGAAGTAATAACTTCCAAGACTCATCTAAAACTTTTGGGTTATCTCCTAATAAGTACTTTTCTTTAACGCCTTTAAGTTAGGCATGATAGTTTGAGAAGATGCTCACATTAGAAATATGAATTGAAGTAAAAGAGAGCATCAAGAAGCAAATTCAAAGCACATTTAAGTCTAACCCACTTCCTGTGCATAGGAATCTTGTAAAGAAAGAAGTCATGAAAGCACAAAGAACCAAGCATAGTAAAGCAAAACAAGTGCAACTTCAAGACTTTCAACATCAAGAGGGGAAACTTAATATTGTTGAGATACATAAAACCATGTTCCCTCTCTCATAATAACTTTCAGTAGCATCATGAATAAAATTAACAATATAACTATCATATAAAACATTCTTATCATGAGCCATGCATAAAAGAATTAATACTCTCCACATAAACATAGTAATTCTTATTAATTGTGGTGGGAGCAAATTCAACAAAATAGCTATCATTATTATTCTAATCACCATAATCATAAAATATAGGAGGCATATTGTAATCGTTAATTTTCTCCTCAATAGTAGGTGGACTGAAAATATCATATTCATCATTGTAATCATCATATATTGGAGGTTTGGTATCATCATAAGCAATAGAATAGCTATCTTCCAAAGCTAGGGAACTAAAAAGATCATTTTCATAAAAACTAGCTTCCCCAAGCTTAGACTTTTCCATAGTATTAGCAATAACGGTGTCCAAAGAATTCATAGTAACAACATTGCTATTAGCATGCAAATAGAGTTCCATAGGTTTTTTAATTTTCTCTTCAAACACTTCATGTCCTAACTCAAGATAAATACTGTAAAGCTCTCTAATTATGTTGTTGTTTTCCATTAAGCCTAACTAGTGAAAACAAGAAACAAAAAGACAAAATTGCAGAATCTAAAGGAAATAACTTCGAGCACTCACACCGGAGGATGTGAGTACCTTTTACCTTACCTCCCCGGCAACAGCGCTAGAAAATAGGCGTTTGCCGTGGGAGGTTCTTCTTCTTTAATCCTTCGGTGTGAATACCTTTTACCTTACCTCCCCGACAACGGCACAAGAAAATAGCTTGATGTCTATGCACTTCTATTATTGTAGACAGTTGTTGGGCCTCCAAGTGCAGAGGTTTGTAGAACAGCAACAAGTTTTCCCTTAAGTGGATCACCCAAGGTTTATCGAACTCAGGGAGGAAGTGGTCAAAGGTATCCCCTCTCAAGCAACACTGCAATCAAGATACAAGAAGTCTCTTGTGTCCCCAACACACCTAATACACTTGTCAGGTGTATAGGCGCACTAGTTCGGCAAAGAGATAGTGAAATACAAGTGGTATGGATAATTATAAGTGGTAACGGTGATAGAAAATAGCTTGATGGCGTGGAAGAGACTAAAGGCAAACTGAAATAAAGATGGAAGCAAGCAAACATGTAACATATCTAGTTGCAAACGGTGTTTCAATGCTAATAAACAAGGCCTAAGGATCATACTTTCACTAGTGAACACTCTCATATAAATATATCATCTTCATGATACTACGCTGAACTACTCTCCGGTTGGACACTCTAATCGATGGTAGGGATATAACAGCACACCTCAAAGTTCATCTTTCCCATCTAGAAACCCCATACTGTCACCTTGAGTACTAGATGAGTCCAACAAACACCATAATTTCATAAAGACATCCAGCTCCAAATATAACTCATAACAAGTATTTGTAATCTCTAGCCTAAGTGCCACCATGGTATGCACGCTGTCACTTTCACACACATGGGGAGAGCAGCGATCTATTAAAGCACTTGAGTAGCAAGGTAGATCTATAGATTACAAGCTCATGATCTTAATAAGATCATGCATAGAGAGAGACATGAACACATAGCTACCGGTAGAACCCTTAGTCTCGAGAGAGAACTACTCCCTCCTCATCATGGGAATCAGCAACGGCGATAGAGATGGTGGTGGAGATCGATGGAGATGGTTCCGGGGGTACTTCCCCGTCCCGACAGGGTGCCGGAATAGAGACTTTCTGTCCCCTGAATCTCCCCTTTGGTGGCTGCGGCGCTGCGGAACTTTTCGTGGCTGGAGGCTTTATTATTTAGGGTTTATGCACCGGGAGGCTCCTTATAGGAGAAGAGGCAAGGTCGGTGGGCAGCCAGGGGGCCCACACCACCTGGTGGCGCGGCCAGGGCTAGCCCGCGCCACCACATGGTGTGGCCGTCCTGTGGCCCCTCTCCGTCTCGTCTTCTGGCTCCGTGAGTCTTCCGGTAAAATATCAACTTTGGCTTTTGTCCCGTCCAATTCCGAGAATATTGATTTTTTGACTTTCCTAGAACCAAAAACAGCAGAAATCAGGTAGCTGGCACTATGGCTCTTGTTAATAGGTTAGTCCAAGAAATCATATGAAAAGTACTCCAAAGTGTGGACAAAACACAAGAAAGTAGATAAAACCAAGCATGGACTATCAAAAATTATAGATACATTTGCAATGTATCAGCAGGCAGAAATCCCCCAGAGAAATTCCTTCCCGGAGAGGGGAGATCGTCGCCATCAACACCCCCATCAAGATGGACTTCAGTGTTATCATCATCATCATATCATCATCTCCATCAGCACCATCATCACAAATCCATACCGCTGTAACAATTGGGTTGAATCTTGCATAGTTCTTAGGGGAAACTTTCCCGGTGTTGATTACTTGTTGTAGTTTATGCTATCGAGTGGAACCATTGAATTATCGTTCATCTTTAGATTGTTACTTATCATTATTTCATCTCTGATCTTGATCCATATGATGTCTTGTGAGTAGTCCATTTAGTTATTGAGGACATGGGAGAAGTCATGCTGTTAGTAGTGGAATTGTGTTGAGAAAGACTCAATAGTTTGTTATTTAAGTTGTGGTGTTATTCTTTTAGTGGTATCATGTGAACATCGACTACATGATACTTCACCTTTATGGGCCTAGGGGAATGCATTGTGTATTTGGCTATTAATCGCGGGGTTGCCAGAGTGACAGAAACCTGAACCCCTGTTAGGAAACCTTTGCACAAGGGAGTGTAGGATCTCAGAGTTTAAGGCTGTGGTTAGGGTTTTATCTTAATTACTTTCTTGTAGTTGCGGATGCTTGCAAGGGGTATAATCACAAGTATGTATTAGTCCTAGGAAGGTCAGTACATTAGCACAGGTTCACCCACACAACACTTATCAAACTAAAGAAGATTAATCAACTATATGAAGCGAAAGCACTTGATGATATTCCCATGTGTCCTCGAGAATTTTTAGTCATCTTAAGTAATACTACCGACTTGTCCTTTGCTAAAGAAAGGATTGGGCCACTTGCTGCATCTATTATCATTGTCTTTTATTTACTCGTACTTTATTTATCTGCATTATCAAAACCCCTAAAAATCCGTTTGCTAAGTATTACAGAGAATACCTACTCCAAGCCACTCGTCAACACCTTATGATCCTCGTTTGGTTCGACACTCTTACTTATCGAAAATACTACGATATATCCCCTATACTTGTGGTTCATCAAGACTATTTTCTGGCACTGTTGTCGGGGAGTGAAGCGCTATTGTAGAGTGGAACTGGTAAAGGAAACTTATACTTTGAGTATTGTTTATTTCTGCTAGTTACTTTATTTCAATATGGATAATTCACTTAGTTTCTTATTTCGTAATGCTACTACCACTGCTAAGGTAGTAGATGAACTTCCACCTGCTGAAAATGATACTTTTAAGATACCTACAAGAATTGTTGATTGTGTTGGATAACTACTATTTTGGAGATGGAACTGTCCATCCCGGTGATCATTTTCTCTTTATACACGAATTATGCGGGTTTCTCAAGTGTGCAGGTATTACAACAGATCAAGTCAACAAGAAGTTATTCTCATTATCACTAAAAGGAAGAGCTGAGGAATGGTACAAGCTGCTGAAGAATGGTCAAGCTCTTGAATGGGAGGAAATTGTACCCCTCTTTTATTCAAAATTTTATCCTCCTAGTGAGATTTATAAAGATCAGAATCAAAAATACAACTTTTGGCCTCGTGATGGAGAGAGTACAGCTCAAGCTTGGGGGAGATTGAAGTTACTAATGCTCAAATGTCCTATTCATGAGCTCCCTAACAATATTATTATGAATAACTTTTATGCAAGGCTTTCTCTTCATGATAAGGATCTATTGGATGCTTCTTGTGCTGGATCATTTACACACATGGAAGAAGAAGCTAAATGGGATCTTCTGGACCGTATTCAAGACAATGCTGAAGCATGGGAGAATGATAAAGCAAGAAAGTCAGGTATAAATTATGATTATGAATGCATTAAATCTTTATGGGAACTGATGACTTTCATAATATTAATAATGTTTATGGTCTAGAATCTCAAGTTATTGCAAATTGTTTTAAGACTTTTGCCTCATATATTGAAATTCTAAAAAAGGAGAGGAACAAGTATCATGCACCATATAAAGATATTGTTGATTGTGTTCCTGCTAGAAGTACTGAAGTCTATACTATTGATCTTATCTTACCTGAACCTTATATCGATAAAATACCCTTCCCGGATAAGATAAAGGAACACTCTATGATAACTAGTGTAATTAACAAAAGTACAAAAAGAGCTATAAAGCCTGATGAACAAATAAACATTGAACCTGCAATAGCAATTGTGAAAGACCTTGTCACTAAAAGTGTAGAGGATGGACACATTGTCTTCTGTGAGGACGCTTCTAATATTGTCACACATCCTAATAGAACAGAGAAGCTAGTGTCCCTGTGCTTTCTGTTAGAATTGGTGATCATTGCTTTTATGGTTTATGTGATATTGGTGCAAGTTCAAGTGCTATTCCTTACGAGCTTTACAAAGAAATTATGCATGAAATTAGTGCATGCGAACTAGAATAAATTGATGTGGTTATTCACCTTGCAAATAGAGAGACCATCTCTCCAATTGGTATTGCAAGAGATGTGGAAGTTCTTTGTGGTAAGATTAAATATCCTGCTGATTTTCTAGTACTTGGTTCAGCCGCTAGTAAAACCTATCCTATCATTTTTGGTAGACCTTTCTTGAACACGTGTGGAGCCATTATAGATTGTAAGAGGGAGAAAATTTTAACTAAATTTGATGTGGAATCTTATGAGTTTAATTTTTAGAAATTTGCTAAAGTTCCTTATGAAAATGAAACTCCTAATGAGGATTTCATATTTGAACAACTTGCTTCTATTTCTCTTGCTCCTAACAATGCTTTGCAGCAATTTATGGAAGACCCCGAAAGTGAGATCTTCATGGAAGAAAGAAATGAAATTGATGAGATTCTCCGACGTCAACCTAAGATGCTTAAGCATAACATGCCTGTGGAAGATTTGGGTACCACATTGCCACCTCAAAAGGACCCAGTTTTCGATCTGAAACCTTTACCTAACGATCTTAAATATGCTTACATTGATGATAAGAAAATATATCCTATTATTATTAGTTCTAAACTTTTAGGGAAGGTAGAGGAAGGATTATTGGAAGTATTGAAGAAACTCCAAGGAGCTATGGGGTATACCATCGATGATTTAAAGGCGGTTTCTCCCACTATATGTCAGCATGCTATCAATATAGAACCAGATGCAAAACCATTTGTAGAACATCAACGTCGTTTAAATCCTAAGATGAAGGAAGTGGTAAGAAACAAGGTATTAAAACTCCTTGATGCTGGTATTATTTATCCTATTGTTGGTAGTGAATGGGTTAGTCATGTTCATTGTGTCCCTAAGAAAGGGGGAATTACTGTTGTGCCTAATGAGAATAATGAGTTTATCCCCCAATGAATAGTAGTAGGCTACAGGATGTGCATTGACTTCAGAAAGGTTAACAAAGTTACTAAGAAAGATCATTACCCACTGCCTTTTATTGATCAAATGTTAGAAAGGTTGTCTAAAAGACCCATTTTTGCTTCCTTGACGGATAATCTGGGTTCTCTCAAATTGTTGTTAAACAACAAGATCAAGAAAAAACTACTTTTACGTGCCCTTATGGAACCTATGTTTATAGGCGTATGCCTTTTGGTTTGTGTAATGCTCCTGCTACTTTTTCAAAGATGCATGTCTGCTATCTTTCATGTTTTTTATGAGGAAATTGTGGAAGTATTCATGGATGATTTTTCTGTCTATGGAACTTCTTTTGATAATTGTCTACACAACCTTGATAAAGTTTTGCAGAGATGTGAAGAAACTAATCTTGTTCTTAATTGGGAGAAATGCCACTTCATGTTCAATGAAGGAATTGTCCTTGGACATAAAATTTCCGAAAGAGGCATTGAAGTTGACAGAGCCAAAGTTGAATAAATTGAGAAAATGCCCTTCCCTAGAGACGTTAAAGGTATTTGTAGTATCCTTGGTCATGCTGATTTCTATAGAAGGTTTATTAAAGTTTTCTCCAAGATATCAAAACCCCTTACTGATCTTCTGCAAAAGGATGTACCCTTTGTTTTTGATGATGATTGTAAGGAAGCTTTTGAAACTCTAAAGAAAGCTTTAACTACTGCTCCTATTGTCCAACCACCTGATTGGAACTTAACCTTTGAAATCATGTGCGATGCTAGTGACTTTGCTGTAGGTGCTGTTCTTGGGTACCAAATAGATAAAAAGTTAAATGTCATCCATTATGCTAGTAAGACTCTTGACGCTTCTCAAAAGAAATATGCTACTACTGAAAAAGAGTTCTTAGCTGTTGTCTTTGCTTGTGATAAGTTTAGACCTTATATTGTTGATTCAAATGTTACCGTTCATACTGATCATGCTACTATTAAGTACCTTATGATGAAGAAAGATGCTAATCCTAGGCTTATTAGATGGGTGTTGCTTTTACAAGAATTTTACCTACATATTGTAGATAGGAAAGGTGCTGAAAATCCTATTGCTGATAATTTATCTCGTTTGGAAAACATCTCTTTTGATCCTATGCCTGTTAATGTTAGTTTCCCAAATGAATAGTTGGCTGCAGTAGGGGTAAGCTCGCGAGAGAGTCCTTGGTATGCTGATTATGCTAACTTTATTGTTTCCAAGTATTTTCCTCCAATTTTTACAGCCCAGCAAAGAAGGAAGTTCTTTTACGATTTGAGGCATTATTTTTGGGATGACCCACATTTATATAAAGTGGGAGTAGATGGTATTATGCAAAGATGTGTTCTAGAATATGAACAAAAGGAGATATTGTGGAAATGTGATGGTAGTGCCTATGGAGGACATCATGCGGGAGATAGAACCGCACAAAAGGTTCTACTGGCCTACCCTTTTTAAAGATGCAAGAAAATTTGTCTTATCATGTGATGAATGTCAATGAGCTGGTAATATTTCTAGACACAATGAAATGCCTATGAATTACTCTCTTGTCATTGAACCATTTGATTGTTGGGGATTTGACTTTATGGGTCCTTTTCCCCCTTCAAAAGGCTATACTCATATTCTTGTTGCTGTTGACTATGTTACTAAGTGGGTAGAAGCCACACCTACGAAAAGTTCTGATGGTGAGACCTCTTTAAAAATGCTTAAGGATATTATCTATTCTAGGTTTGGAGTGCCTATGTATCTTATGACTGATGGAGGTTCTCATTTCATTCATGGTGGCTTTAGAAAGACCCTTGCTAAATGTGATGTTAATCATATAGTTTCTTCAGCTTATCATCCCCAAACTAGTGGGCATGTAGGACTATCAAATAGAGAAGTTAAATCCATCTTGCAAATGACTGTTAATAGATCTAGAAAAAAATAGGCTAAAAAGTTGACTGATGCTTTATGGGCTTATAGAACTGCTTATTAAAATCCTATGGGAATGTCTCCTTACAAAATGGTTTATGGGAAAGCTTGCCACCTACCTTTAGAAGTAGAACACAAAGCTTATTGGGTAGTGAAGAACTTAATAGAGACTTCAAACTTGCTGGTGAGAAAAGATTATTAGACTTAAGTTTGTTAGACGAGTGGAGGAGTGAAGCATATGAAAAATGATAGACTATTTAAAGAAAAAGTTAAAAAATGGCATGACAGGAGAATTCTGAAGAGAGAGTTCCATGTTGGTGAGAAGTTTCTATTGTATAGTTCTCGTCTCAGATTTTTTGCAGGAAAACTACTCTCAAAGTGGGAAGGACCTTTCGTTATTGGAGAGGTGTATCGTTTAGGTGCAATAAAAATTTCTTCCTTAAAAGATAGCACTACACAAGTGGTGAATGGTCAGAGACTCAAGCACTATATTTATGGAGATTCTTACAATGAAGATATTGATGCTATTCAAATGCTAACTCCAAATTTTTTTATCAAAGACCTGTAGAGTATGTTTTTGAGTAGGTAACAGTTCTGGTAAGAAAAGGTCCACAAAAAATCTGTTAAGTTATATTTTTTGCAGTTTTTATCTAACATAGAAAGCAATGAGTCGAAAGAGGGACGAAAATGGAGCCCGGGTGGCTCACACCACCCGTGGCGCGGGCCCCCCTGGCCATGCCACCAGGGGTGTGGCCACATCGGAGCCCGTCTCCGACCCGTTTTCTCTCAGTACTTTCCTTTTGTTGTGAAACTTCGTAATATATAATCCCCCAGATCCATCATGGTTCGTATATCATGTTCTCGTCATATTTTCGTTTCGATCTGTTTCTGTCAGGAACTATTCCTAAAGTTTAGAGTCACAATTCTCCGCCAACGATAAGGGCAAGGAGCCTACGGAAGATGATCTCCAAGACCTTGAGCAGGAGGAGGAGATCCAGAGTGAAGTTGAAGAGGAGGCAGATCGAGAGTGAAGCTGAAGAGGAGGCAAAGGAAGACCAGCATCCGCACACCAGCACCACCATTGCAAGTATTGGAGTGGTGGAAAATCCCGCCAAGTTCAAAAGGACTGCTCGGATGTCCACTTGAGGGAAGGTTCCACGTCATTCCTTAGCTTTATGGTCACCTCCTCCACACACCAAGAATCCCTTCCATACCCTTATCCATGAGCAGCAATTCCATAATATGCCCAAGGAAAAACTACCCTCCAATTGGGATATGCCTCGTTCTAACCATGCAGGAAAACAAGACTTCAAGGAGGAAGAGTGGGGAAAGAATCGCAAGAGCTGGAATTCACAGCCCGACATGATCATGAAACGCATTGAGCAAATTTTGGAGTTGATTTGTACTCTCACCTTCGAGATTGACGACTTGAGGGAATTGATTGAAAAGCTCATCGAGAGAACACCACCACCACCAAAGGAGTAATTCGGCATCAGGTTTTGGCATCCCCTTGGTTTGCTCCAAGCTTGGGGGAGTGCCACGGTATCATATCATTATCTTTTATATTTTTACTTTTTCAATAGAGACATATCATGAATAGAGAAGTTATCATATAGGATGGTTTGCGTGGAAGTATCCCCCCTCTCGTTAGATATCTGTGTATCCCTTGGTGTGAGTTGCTGTTATGGAATATTAATGACAAAGTTCTATCATTTACTTTTTTGCATATCTTATTTTAGTTTGCAATTTTTGTTATATGATTGATCTTGTTTTTAGTATTGGTATCACATTGGGATCATGAAATAAATTTAGTTGGTTTTGGCAAACCTGGCTCGGTCAGTAGAAACACTATTATGAGAATTGAATGAAAAAGATAAAAGTACTCTTAAGAAATATAATTTCATCATCTTTCTTTCTTGATTGACTCATAAGCTTAGTATTCTCTAGTTAAGATCTTGTGTGCTTCCAAGGAAGATTGCATGTTTGTTTTTATCACTTGTATGTTTGTTTGTTTCCTTCTACTCTTATGCTTGCTAGCCAACCTTGCTAGCCAAAAAAACTGTACTGAGAGGGAATGCTTTTCATGCATCCAATCCTTAAACCAAAACCTATGCCATTTGTGTCCACCATACCTACCTATTAGCATTATTTCTATTCCAAGTAAATTCATGTTTTTATCTACCTTCTGAATTACACTTGTTATGTGAAAATTAGTGATTAAAGCTCTCACGAACTTGATGGCACACTTTACTTTTCTTGCACTTAATAAACTTGAACCATTGTGCCCATCTATGTTGCGTATATGCTTGCACTTTCTAAGTTGTGAATTAGTATAACCATGTTATCATGGAGAACGCTTTCAACATTGCACTTTATTTAGTTGATATCATGTTCTTTTCCTTATGGATCCCGGTGGTGTGAAATGAAAGGGGAGCTTGTAAGGCTCATGGAGTTCATATATGTGTTAGAGAAACGCCTGGGTGGCTGGTCTAAGCCATGCCTAATCATGGTGGAAACCTGCAGCATAACCATAGTGAGCAATCTATGAAGAATCTTCTATATAAAAAAACCCTATGCAAATAGGAAAGAAAACAGAAAAAAAGCCTATGCAAATAGGAAATAAAAGGATCACTGAGATGCTCATTGTCTGCTTGCCTTGTCAGTTTGATATGGGGAATCTTCCGTATCATCGGGCAAGGGGTACCCCGTTGGTGGTTCTCTATGATACACATGTACTTACAATGACAAGAACTTACCTATGACTAAAGTTGAGTAGCATGAGGAACGGTACTCGTAAGAAAGGGGCATGAGATTTTCAGCTTGTAACTTGTCAAGCATATCCTCATATTTGTTCACTTTAACCTTAATCACCTAAAGATGCTTATGATAGGGGCAATGAGAGCTCAAAGCTAATAAGTACCATAATTTTTGGAAGCTCTTTATGAAACTTGAAATCCCTGCCTCCCTCTGCGAAGGGCCTATATTTTACTTTTTAGTTGAGTCAGTAAACCTATTCATTTCTATCTCAGCAAGTATTTGAGTTGTTGTGTTTCATCCATTCATATGATGATTTATTCAATCATGTTTCTTATGTTCCTTGTTTTGCACACTGCTTTTATCTTAGTGAATATTACTTTGAAAGCTATCATTGAAAACCCCATTATGTTTGAACTCCTGCAAATTGTTAACTGTTCTTTGACCAAGAACAAATTGGCCATTACCAATTATGATTTACTTTCTGTATCTTTATTGTGTTTCCTTTACCTATTACAAGTTAAGTTATATAATAGTGAGTTGTCTTATATTATGATTTATGTATTGATGAATGTGATTCTTCTTGTTCGTATTCTTTTATCGACACTTCACTCCATAAACCTGAGGTCATGTTTATTGAGCTCAGTTTTCGCTTGGGGACAAGCGAAGTCTAAGCTTGCGGGGAGTTGATACATCCATTTTGCATCACTATTATATATCATAATTTACTGTTATTCGTTGATATATTTCATATTAAGAGATCATACTTATGTTATTTCATCTATTTTTGCATGGTTAATGACTTTTGGAGGATGGACCGCTGAAGTTAGCATTCTGATGGAAAAGGCACTGTTTGGAGGGAAAATTCGTGAAGATCAGAAAATCCCGGAAATTATATGGAGGATGGACCACCATAGGCCACGCCACCAGGTGGTGTGTCCATCCTGGCCCACCTCTGGCTCTGCCCTTTGGCGTATATAATCCTCCCAAAACCCTAAGACTCGGGGAGCAACCACAAAAAGATTCTGCCGCCTCTGCGGGGCGGAAAACTACAGAGAGAGAAAGAGCTCTCCGGCAGGGAGAAATCTGCAGGGAGAGTGGAGATCGTCGCCATGAACACCACCATCAAACTAGACTTCATCGGGATCATCATCATCTCCATCATCATCTCCAACATCACCATCATCACCACTCCATACCGATGTAACAATTGGGTTGAATCTTGCATAGTTCTTAGGGGAAACTTTTCCGGTGTTGATTACTTGTTGTAGTTGATGCTATTGAGTGGAACCATTGAATTATCATTCATGTTCAGATTGTTACTTATCCACTCAATAGTTTGTTATTTAAGTGGTGGTGTTATTCTTGTAGTGGTATCATATGGACATCGACTACATGATACTTCACCTTTATGGGCGTAGGGGAATACATTGTGTATTTGGCTACTAATCGCGGGGTTGCCGGAGTGATAAAACCTGAACCCCCGATAGGAAACGTTTGCACAAGGGAGTGTAGGATCTCAAAGTTTAAGGTTGTGGTTAGGTTTTTATCTCAATTACTTTCTTGTTCTTGCGGATTCTTGCAAGGGGTATAATCACAAGTATGTATTAGTCCTCGGAAGGTCAGTACATTAGCATAGGTTCACCCACACAACACTTATCAAACTAAAGAAGATTAATCAACTATATGAAGCGAAAGCACTTGACGATATTCCCATGAGTCCTCGAGAACGTTTGGTCATCTTAAGTACTACAAATGGCTTGTCCTTTGCTAAAGAAAGGATTGGGCCACTTGTTGCATCTATTATCATTATCTTTTATTTACTCGTACTTTATTTATCTGCATTATCAAAACCCCTAAAAATCCGTTTGCTAAGTATTTACAGAGAATTCCTTCTCCAAGCCACTAGTCAACAACTTCTACTCCTTGTTGGGTTTGACACTCTTACTTATCGAAAATACTGCGATACACCCCCTATACTTGTGGGTCATCAGTGATGAAGTTGCCTTGCTGCTTGGCTATTGGTGGATCAGATCAAGTGAATCGACTTTCACTTGTTATCTTTTTATTGGTTACTGTCCTCGTGAAACTTGCCCCTTTATCTATACTCAATGATGTAATAAGAACAATGCACTTCACCGTTCACCACAGAGAGTAAAAAAAATCAACTAACCTTTTATTTCTATTTGAGTTGTTATCTTATTTTGCAGGAACAAGATCTAGATTGTCAAGACATATTATATGAGTAGATAGGTTTTCAGTGTAATCTTCTTCTTATCCATTTGTAAAGAATCTTGTACAGATATTCTTATAAGTTAATAAAGTTTTATTTCATTATTTTTTATTCCCTGTAATATTCTGTTTTGGTGTATTGATCTCAATTGTAATATTATTATGGAATAAAGAAAAGTAATAAGAATTCATTTCTTATTTGAGTTTCCTTGTCTTAAGTTCCTATTATGGTTCAATATACCTTTAATATAATCAAGCAATATTACTAAATCATTTTGTAAAACAATGTAATATTACTCACTTCTATTTTCCAAATGATTTAAATTTCAAATTTGAATTCAAATAATTTTCCCCCAAAACTAATTAATTCCTAAGGGTCATGTCAAAATTTTATAGCAATCACTATAGAGAGCTATTTTTACTTCTTGTTAGTGAGAGAAACTCTGATCTCTTTAGGCTTTTGTTTGGCGAAAAATTTACCTGGATTTTACAGATGAATGCATGCACATGAGCAAATTCCTATTTCTACCCTTCGTTGGTTCCTAAATGTTCTGGTGTTATAGCTACGTCCTGCTCATACTCCTCGACTCAGCCAGGACATGGCTCAACAGTCTCCCTGACAATAGCATCATCGCTCGGATTGGCTTTGAGCAAGCATTCGTCCGCAACTTCGCCGGCATCTACAAGCGCCCGGGTCGCCCCAGCGAGCTTGCCCGTTGCGTTCAAGGAAAGGACAAGATTGAGCGCTCCCACCCGGTGGACAAGCATGCACAACTCCTGCAAGGGGGTGTGCGAGCACCAAGCAATTGACTTCTTCATCAACGGCTGTAGAGACTGCACTATGCTCAAGCATAAGCTTTACCAGGTGGGGCCTGATACCATGGCCAAGACCATGGAGATTGCAGACAAGTATGCCACCGCCATCCAAGAGGATCCAGCTACAGGCGGTAGCCAGAGACAGAAGCCTGAAGAATGGCCACCTCGGCCCAACTACACCATTGAATCGATTCTTGATGGCCCATGCAAATTCCATAGTGGAGGCAATAAGCCGGATACGCATACAACTCGCTAGTGCACCTAGACAAAGAAGATGGTCGGGGTTTGTGGTTTACCACCGCCACCCCCACCTCCCCGCCAGCCGGTCCCTAGCAGGACAATTGCGAACGCTAGAACCGCCAGGATGAAGATGGAGGAGACTATCCTCGCTGGATAGGGAACTACCACATTTTCACCACCGAGCCAGAAACCAAGCACAACAAAAGGCGCCGCAAGGTGAAGGTGAATGCTATCGTTCCCCCGTTCCTTAGTTCCTAAACTGGTCCGGACAAGAGGTCAAGTGGAGCCACAAGGACCAGCCGGACGTGGTGCCGCATCCGGGCACATATGCCATGGTCCTGAACCCTAGGATCATCTCCAAGAAGCACTCATGTAAGTTCTCCCGCGTCTTTGTGGACAGAGGAAGCAGCATCAACCTCCTGTACCGCAGCTCCCTAGACCAGCTTGGCATCAGTGAGTCCCAGCTAGAACCATCCAGCACCTCCTTCCACGAAGTCGTTCCGTGTCCATCACATTCGCCATCAGCAAGATCCCGTTGGACGTCATCTTCGACACGGAGGACAATTTCCGCCGCAAGCTATCTGGTTGAAAGTGGTCAACCTATGCAGCGCTTACCACGCCATCCTGGGACGCCCCGCGCTCACCAAGTTTGTGGCAGTACCGCACTATGTGTACCTCAAGATGAAGCTCCCCGGTCCAATGGGGGTAATCACTGTCGCAGGTGACTACAGGCGGTCGGTGGAATGCGCCACTGATGGCTCCAAGATTGTTGAGGCCACATGATCATCAGAGAGGAGAAACGCGTCATCATGTAGAACATGGCGGCCCTGTAGGCGAACATGCCGGTTGGCTAGCCAAAGACGACCGGAGAGGCGAAGTTCAAGCCATCAAAGGGCACCAAGAAGATCCTACTCAATGAGGCCGAGCCAGACAAGTTCGTTTTGGTCGGAGATGGCCTTGAGAGCAAATAGGAAAGCGCGCTCATCGACTTCCTCCGTGAGAATCGGAATATCTTCGCATGGTCCCCCAAGGACATGCCTGGTGTTCTGAGGTAGCTCGCTGAGCACTCTTTACATGTCAGGCCGGATGCAAAGCCGGTAAAGCAATCACTACGCCACTTTGTGAAAGAGAAGAGAAGAACCATTGGTGAAGAAATCACCCGGCTGCTCGCAGCCGGATTCGTCATGGAGGTTTTCCACCCGGAATGGCTGGCAAACCCGGCGCTGGTGCTAAAAAGGAACAAGACCTGGCGCATATGTGTTAACTACACCAGCCTCAACAAGGCATGCCCCAAAGATCTTTTTGCCCTGCCAAGGATAGACCAAGTGATCGACTCCTTGGCTGGCTGCAAACTGTTGTCATTTCTGGATGCGTATTCTAGCTACCACCAGATCTGGCTGAACCCTGCTGATCAAATAAAGACAGCATTCATCACCCCATATGGGGCATACTGCTACACCACCATGCCATTTGGACTAAAAAATACAGGCGCCACATACCAGCGTTGCATGCAAAAGTGCCTACAATCGCAAATTGGCAGAAATGTGCACGCCTATGTTGATGACATGGTGGTCAAGACAAAGGAGAAGCAGACGCTCCTTGAAGACCTAAAGGAGACATTCGCCAACCTTCGCTGGTTCCAGATGAAGCTGAACCCGGAGAAGTGTGTATTCGACGTCCCAACCAGCTAGCTCCTCGGTTTCCTCGTCTCAGAACATGGAATCGAGGCCAACCCAGAGAAGATCGGTATAATAGAGTGCATGCAGCCGCCGCAGAATCTCCGCGACATGCAGAAGTTCATGGGGTGTCTAGCCTCCCTCAACCAGTTCATCAGCCGGCTGGGCAAGAAGGCACTCCCCCTGTACCAGCTCATGAAGGAAATGGACAAGTTCGTTTGGGCGGTGCAGGCGGACGAGGCCTTCCGCGACCTCAAGCGCATGTTATCCTCTCCGCCAATACTGGCGGCCCCCGCTACAAATGAGCCAATGCTGATGTATATTGCAGCTACCAACCAGGTCATCACCATTGTGCTGGTGGTTGAAAGGCCAGAAGAAGGAAAAGCTTAGCCGGTTCAGCGCCCGATGTACTACCTGAGTGAAGTACTCTCGCTGTTAAAGTAGAACTACCCTCACTATCAAAAGCTGGTGTATGGCGTGTACATGGCTGCCAAGAAATTGAAGCACTACTTCCAAGAGCACTCCATCCGGGTAGTGGCGTTAGCCCCCCTATCGGAGATCATCGGCAACAAGGACGCCATAGGTCGGGTGGCGAAATGGGCAATAGAGCTTGCCACACACTACATCTGGTACGAGCCAAGAACGGCGATCAAGTCTCAGGCCCTGGCAGACTTCCTCGTTGATTGGGAAGAGACACAATAACTACCTCAATGCCCCGAGTCCTCACATTGGACGCTACACTTCGACGGCTCCAAGATGTATAGGAGACTCGGAGCCAGGGTCGTCATCACCTCTCCAAAGGGAGACCGGTTGGAGTACATGCTGCGGATCCACTTCCACGCATCCAACTAAATCGCAAAGTACGAAGCGCTCGTCCACGGCCTCAAGATGGCAAAAGAGATCAGCATCAGGCACATCCTCTACTTTGGCGACTCATACTTGGTGGTGCAGCATGTATCAGGCGATTGGGACGCCAAGGATGCAAACAAGGCACTGTACCTCTTCTTCGTACAACACATATGTGCCTGCTTCAAAGGATGCAAGTTTCATCACGTGCCTCAAGTAGACAATGAAGCCGCGGACGCACTCACCTGCTTCAGGTCAACAAGAGCAGCAATTCAACCTGGGGTCGCCTCGAACACTTGTGCAAGCCCTCCATCACGCTGTCTACTAAGTCCGACTTCATCATGCTGGACACGAACCTAGGGACTGCCGGCTCCAAGCAACCCAAAGCTACGGCCAAGGCTATAGGGACTTCCACGCCACACCCGGGGACTGCCGCGCCGCACCCGGGGACTGCCGTGCCGCACCCGGGGACTTCCACGCCACACCCGGAGGCTGTTGCCTCTATCCCGAAGACTGCCAGGCCAAAAGCCGCGACACTCCCATCCGGCTCTAGCAGCCCAGGGATTGCTGGCTCTAGCCTCCCACCCGGCAGGCCGCCTGACAAGCCCGAGCCAGTCGGGAGCGAGGAGTCAAGCTGATCATGCAGACCGTCTGCGCCATCCGGGAGACACCTCCATGGGGCAAGCCGTTCATGAACTTCCTAGTCAAAGGGGAGCTGCCTGAGGAACAGGTTGATGCAAGGCAAGTGAAGCGCAAAGCAAGCGCGTACACTGTCGTTAACAATAATCTCTAGAAACATAGCGTGGGAGGAATATACTAGCGCTGTGTAAGACAAGAGGAAGGAATCCAGCTGCTGGTGGACATTCCCCAAGGCGAATGCGGTCACCACGCACCATCATGAGCCAGAGTGGCAAAGGCATTCCGCCATGGGTTTTACTGGTCCATGGTGCTGGAGGATGTCGAGCAACTGGTGAAGGCATGAAATGGGTGCCAACGATTTGCCCAGTAGAAACACACTCCATCATCGGTGCTCAAGACAATCCCTATCACCTAGTCATTTTCCATCTGGGGCTTGGACATGGTAGCCCCCTTCAAAACAACACGATCCGGCATGACACACTTGCTAGTGACCGTGGACAAGTTCACCAAGTGGATCGAGGCAAAGCCAATAAAGAAGCTGGATGGACCGACAGTGGTCAAGTTCTTCACCAACATCATCATGCATTTCGACTTCCCCAACAACATCATCACTAACAACGGCACGAACTTCGCGTGTTTCTGTGGCGACAAGGGCATTCGCCTGGACGTGGCCTCTGTCGCGCACCCCTAATCCAATGGGCAGTGTGAGCGAGAAAATGGTTTGGTCCTAGCTAGAATCAAACTAAGGCTGATCGATCCACTCATGAGGACTCCTGGATGCTGAATAGAGGAGTTGTCGGATGTGATGTGGAGCCTGTGCACAACACCAAACCGCTCTACCGGCTACTCACCATTCTTCCTCGTCTATGGAGCAGAGGCAATCCTGTCAACTGACATCGACTTCAATGCACCACGCAAACTACTGTATACTGAGTAGTGGGCCAAGGAACTCCTTGAAGAGGCACGAGAGATAGCCCTGTCCAGGTCCGATATCTACCAGCAACATCTTGTTCCGAGAGGGCGACCTAGTCTTGCGGCTGGTACAAGACACCAAGGGGATGCACAAGCTAGCTCCACCTTGGGAAGGGCCATTCATCATCAGCTAGGCGTTGTAGAACAACTCATATTACCTAATCGATGCTCATCAGCCAGCAAAGAACAAGATGGACCGTTCCGGCGAAGAAACTGAATGCCCTTGGAATGCGAACCTGCTTCGCCCATTCTACACCTGAGTAAAGGGAAAATGTATCTTACCTTTATGTAATGAACAAGTTGAGGAGCCTTGACACAACCTTTATGTAGGTGATTAGATTATTTTTTAAAACCTCGGACCCGGCAGTCTCTCTCGGAGATTCGCCGGCTGGCCCAGACGGCCGTGCATTCTAGAAGACGAAGTACTGTACGCAGATCCAAGAGATTCCTCTTTGATTCCGGCTGCAGACCGTAATCTGGCTGACAGACACGGCAAGAGCAGAAAACTCAAAGACCCATATAGGAAAAGTCCTAAGGGAAACAAAATGTCCGGATGTTCCGATTGCGCTTCCTCGCTCGAAGCCGATAGTCAAAATCCGAAGTATTACGCAATATGCTAACTAAGCAAACTCTTGCTTCCGGCTAATAGCTGACAAAGGCATAGCTTCAACGGCCAATGCTCGCTAAGAAAAGGACCAAGCTATCAGTTTCGTGCGAAATAGCAAAGTTTTAAGCCAAACAAATAGCTACAGACTATATTTACCCTACACGTGTCTAACGCATAAACCACTGCTTGTGTTTTCATCTTTGCATGAGCCAAAGTACCAAAGTTGGAGGCTAGGCACCCCCTAGACGGCAGAAGAGTAGGCAAGGAGCTTCGACCCGGCTGAAATCTCTAGCCGGCCCGAACCTTGGGGACTACACCCTGTGGGTGCATTCGCACGCCCCACAGAGAAGAAACCATATAGAAAATGCAACACAAGGAAAAGTGGATGCAAGAAGAGCACAAAACAACATCACAAAGGGAGACAAAGCTCCCGACAGAGTTCACTATAGAACAAAGGATAAAATGTTCACACCAGCAGACAACCAAATAAGTTTCCAACTGGATACAAATACTCCTGGCATTCCGGGGATCAGGCTTGGGGGTCTATGGATGGGCCAGAGGCGTCGACAGGACCGTGGCTGCTGGAGGCAGCATCGGTAGAGGCAGGGCATGTCGCAGCCGGGGAGCCACCATCGGCTGGAGCCGCTAGCAGGCTGAAGTAGTAATCTTCTGAGCCGGCCGGATCGCTGAAGTCCTGGTCGACTTAGACGAAACTTCCAATATTGACAACACAGGAGCAGATGTCAGGAACTTCAGCATGAAGCTGGTCATAGCTGGTCCCTTGACGAAACGCCCTAGAGAGACTCCGCATGTCCATATCAGGGTATCAAGACATCAACGGTGCCAGGACCATCTCCGCACCGCCACGAGGCGCCCAGTCCCGCGCCACGTCCATCAGCCCAGGAGCAGCGAGAAGTTTCTTCCCCAAGGCCTCCATCATAGTCGGTGGAGTGGTTTCCGGCCAGACATACTCGTAGACCTCTAGGGTAGCATCCCGTAGGTTCTTGCCCTCCTTGCATGTGACGGCCACCAACTCCTCCGGACAGAGGTCGCATTCGTCATCCTCCTCAGGAACACGGGCTAGGGCCTAGTCAGTCGCCCCAGGATACTGGGCTACACCTAGAAAAGAGATAGCTGTCAAAAACCGCTTGTCGAACAAGACAAGCAAGCTCACTAAAGAAATAACCACTTATTGACGATGATCTCGGTGATGTGGCACAGCTCCACCAGCACCGCCTTCTCCTTGGCCTGGGCGGTCTTCAGCGCCTCCTCCTGCTGGGCGTCAAGTTTTTCAAGATTCTTTAGCGCCTCAGTCGGAGTGTCGGTGACCTTCTTAGCCTCGCCGACCTTAACCTCCATCTCCTTATGGTGCACCACCAGCTGGCTAATCTGGGCCTGGTGAGTCTGGTTGGACTCCTCCAGCTGGGCCACCTCTGCCTTTAGCCCCTCCACCACTTGGTCCCTGTTCGCTAGCAGAGCTGCAGGAGGGTACCCAATGGTCAACAAGAAACGTGAAAATCCGCATAACTGGGAGGAAATGGCAGAACAAGCAATCTTATGCCCCAGGTTCTGAGAGGTCTTGGCGGCTTCAGCAACAGCTTTCTTCAAGGAAGGCACAATCAAAAAGAGAACAGAGAGATCAACAATAAAGAAAGCCAACGAAAATGGCGGAGCAGATATTTACCTCAAGGGATGCCCCCAGCGCCTTGACCTCGCCATGCCCCTTCTTCATCACCTCCACTAGGTGACGGGACTATCCAAGGGCAATGGGCGCCAACTCAGAAAGTTGCGCCAAGGCGGAGTCTACTGACGATGCAACTAGAGCTGTAGACAGCAGGTAAGCTGGAGGTCATCGTCGTCGCTGGAGGCTGTGCGTGATGCCTCCATGGCGCCTGAGCCGGGGGCCACCTCCCGCCCGCCATCTTCAACCCCCTGCGTGGGAGCTTCCCTCGTTGCCTCCACAGGCTCCTCCACCTGATAGGTGTCAGAACCCGTATGACCCAAGCTTTGGACCTTGAACACAACGACGAGCCTAGAGGTGACAGAGGCCCGTTGGAGGGTCAAGGGCGCGGCCGGCACCACCGTCTCCGCAGCCTCAGCCGGGTTGGCAGCAGAGGCTGCTGCCTCAACCGGCTTGGCAACAGAGGCTGCAGCTGACCCAGTGGCTCCCTCAGCTCCAGCCCGGTGAGGGTCGAACGCAGTGGCGATGGTCACGGAGCTGAGAATATCATTTTGTGACCTGAAAGTTGAGACGCTAGTGCATCGCGGTACTCGAGTTGATTTTAATCATCATGATTCAAAAAGTTGGGGCGCCAATTGCTGAGAGGGGTGTTTCGAGTGAATGATGGCCCAACCCAATATTTTCAGATCGCGTCCGTTAAGTTAGGATATTCTGTTACACTAGTTCCTGATGTGCCCCTTCTTCGCTGATCTCTCTTCTTAGCCACCCTGCACGTGTCGTAGAGGCAAATCCATTACTGTACTTTCCTAACTCCTGACACTAAATCTGGCTACGGCAGTGGCAGTGCTTTTTCTTCCCTTCCCCGACCCTGAATCTACCGACGGTAGAGGTCCTTTTTTCTCCCTCCACCGACACTGAATCCGGCAGCGGCGTCCCATCATGTCTTGCAAGGCAAAGGTTGTATCTACGTCGCCGACTGATTCGGGTCCATTGGGGCCAGAATCTGGGGCTCAACACGAAGCAGCGGCGAGGTCTCCAGCCCCGGCTAGCGAGGAGGTCAGCAAGGCGTCTTCTCCCAAGGTACCTATGAGCAGCATGTTGAAGAGAAAAGAAAGTCCGGTGGTGGATTGTTCAGCTCTGGTGGGCGGATGCAACACCCAGATCTCTAAGACAAAACCCGGGAGAAGAGCGAGAGGTGAATTTTTCTTATCTGTGCCTTATCTTACAAGTAGATTAGTTAGAGCATAATGGAATCGAATGAACTGACAACTTCCCCTTTTTAATCAAATTAGGCACAGCTTTGATACAAGGGACCTATATGAGTTCACAGTTCATGTTCGCCAGTAAACTGCAAACCTAGATTTTGGTTGCGAGAGGGTTGTGTTCAGGCAAGATGTGCATCTACTTGTGAATTACAAAGAGGTTGTGTCTGTTTTGCAGCTGGTAGATATGCTTCATGCTAGGATTCCCTGGCTTCTAGACATAGGACAAAATTGGTGTGGTGCAACATGAATGATACCTATATACAAATTGAGCACTCCCATGAGCTTCAGATGGTTTGGGAGTGTTGTGCAGCTGATTGTAAGGTGAAAGTTGAAGCGATGATTGATGATATGTATGCAGATGCTGGAGATCTTGCTACCAGAGCTTCGGCTCCTATAGACTACAGACCAATAGATGTTGATCTAGATAAGTTTCTTATACACTTAGAGGTGGATTCATACATGGAAAAACTTGATGAGGGAGTTAATAAGCCAGTTTTGTCATGTACTGTGGAGATCACTGTCAATTCCAAAAACATAACTCTTGATGAAATGAGATAGATGATCGGTAAGGAAATTACTATTGGCCCTAAGAAGATGGCACAAATACAATGGTGGCATCATAAGAAGCAGGAATTCATAGAGGTTTTAGATACTGAAGATCTTATGTAGATTATGCGACAAAAGAAGCGAACCAAGAAGATGTTCTTTCTTGGTACCATTTCTGATGTTGTTGAACAGGTTATAGTGGATGTAGAGGCCCCTGTAGTGGCTAAACAAGAATGAGGTGGTACCCTAGGCTTATCATATCGACCAAAGGGTTCCCCTGCCTGTATTTGTAACATTGACTGCTGTTGCATTTAGACCGTGTTTCTGTGATTATACTTGTTGAGAGATTGCGATATAATGTTGTGCGAGCTATTGACATTTTCGGACATGTTACTCACTGACACCATCGTTGTTGTAATAAAACATAAGTACATTGTAGTTGACAAGATTAAGTTTCTTGAGATGACGTACTTTACTTGTTTCTATTATTATGTTTGTTGGGAGATTGTAACATAATGTTTTGTGACACCATGACTGGACAGGTGATGCATAAATACATTGTAGTTGACATGATTATGTTTCTTGAGATGATGTACTACACTTGTTTCCGTTATTTTGTTTGTTGAGAGATTGTAATGTAATGTTTTGTGAAACCATGACTAGATGTAACTACCTCGGTGAATTACGCTCCTAGTTACAAGCCTGGATGAACGGAAATGGTTGAAATAGTACGGTGGGGCCCAAATGCCACTCACAGGTAGACCTTTCGGCCGTCCCAACCATTTCCAAACATCGGGACAAGAACGGGCGGCGTAATCGGCAGGCGAAGGGATCAACTACATACACAAATGAGTATGTATGCAAGCCACCATACAACAGTACATCAGAGCCATTCCATCTAAAAAGAAAGGAAATATAGCAACGCCATACGGCAAGATCCAAATATCCTATATAGATATAATAGTTTAGGATATCTCCTCATACATCAAACATCAGAGTATCAGGCGGAAGCGGAAGACAAAATCCGAGTACGGATAAGAAGCAAATCGGCATAAGATGCCCCATAAATAAGCAAATCCCGCCCACAGATCTCACGGATCCCCGTTCCCGGAATCTCTACACCAAATGATCGTTGCCCACATCGTCCGTCTCTTCCACCCAGTATCCATCTTGCGAGGGTACCTGTTCATCTGAACCAATAATTTATCGTGTGAAACCCTAGGGGTACTCAGCAAGTCTTTATGCCGCTAAAGGGGACACAACCTGGGGTGACGCAATTGCAGCAAAAGATAAACCCTAACAATTATATAGATACCCGCTAACCATCCGCCTAACCAGAGATAGACGGATGTCCGTGAATTAATAACAACAGTTATAACGGTAATATCCACAGATCCATCCTCCTCCTCGCTTACCGACGAGGAAGCGGACGAACAAACCCCCATCTGTTGGCAGTTTTATTATCCATTCCATGAATGTTGCACTATTTACTAGTCAGGTATTTAGTCAAATTAAAAGCGGTACTTTAGTTATTCTTGTCTATGATCGAGAAACTGTGCTCCAAGTCGTCCATAACCGCGGACACGGCTTTCAGAAAGTTTTACCCTGCAGGGATGCACAAATAGCAACACACACTCGATCAACCTCGGAAAAACCAAATCAAAACCCAACGAGGCATTCACGACAAAGCGATCACAGGATTCAGAAATATTTCAGGGGGCCACCCCATTGAGCTACCCGCAACGAAGTTAGCTGACTCCGAGACGGCCTCAAGGTTTTCGTCAGTGGCTGTAAACGACTGGGAACCCGAAAATGTGGCTGGGCTTGTCGATACCGCGAAAACACTCCGCTTTCCTAAACAGTACAGTGTGTAGTATCTCGCACAATCTTAAATAAAGTAGTAAAGCATGGCGTAAGTACAGGATAGTAAATAAAACCTCAAACTAGTTTGTGGCCCCAAGAAATAAGAATGAATCAAGCTCTGGCTCAGGGGGGTTCATAAGCCTCCCGGATGTGGATAGCGCGAATATTCAAGGAACAGGAATCAAGTACTCGGGGTCCTACGGGACACAAGTGAGCCTAAAAAACCAAACAGCGAATATGGCTCACCGATGCCACTTTCATTAGTTATCCCATTACTACTCAGGTTAAGTTGTTTAGGTACCTCGTTATCCATCAGACACTCACATACCCTACACATGCTATTCTACGACTCGCTTGGCTCAAACAACTCCTGTAGTAATGGCTCATGGGATGGAGGAACAAGCTTCGGTGGGGTTTAAAAGTAAAGGCTATGCAATACTTGGGATTCAGATTAATGCAACCGCGACTCAATGATGCAAGAATAAGATAGAGGCAATAGGTACTATATGTATGCAAGCATGTGGTAGTGCTTCCCTGGCAGCTCAGTTGAAGCAAGGGATGGATCTGGGTAGTGCTCCTGGTTCTCTTGATATATCCCCTACTCAGCGTCTATTCGAAGAAGAACCAAACAAACAAGGGCCAACATAAATAAAGTGCGCAAGCATATGAATAAGATGCGACAAGCAAACAATCATGCCATGATGAATGATGCACAATTTGCATGGCAATAAAGTAGCATGGCATGGGTGAGGTGTGGAATACAAGGAATAATCATTTTATTGGGTGTTGGCCTCATTTTATCCTCATTTTAGTTGCTGTATACAATATATTTATATGATGCATGCTGCAAAACAGGTAAAGGAATGCATAAACAGAAAGGTCTCGTCGAGCTAATCATTTTAGACATATTATTTGTTAAATTTGGAGTAATAAAACAAAAGTTATTAATTAATTAAGGTAAAAGGGCATTTTATTGCAATTTTAATCAACTTGGAAAATAAAGTGTTCAAAATATAATTTGAATGGCATATTTGAAATCCTCATATTTTTCTGATTTGAAAACATATATTATTTGTATTATTTGGATTTATGTTTTAAAAGTTATTTAAAAACAGAATTAAATTTGAATTTGAATTTATTTTGAAAAGATTTGAATTAAAACAGAAACCAGAAAACCCTTTGTTACTCAGGCTAACCTAGCCCAAGTCACAGACAAATGGGCCAGATGCTGACTGGGCGAGACCCGCGCGCAAATTCCTTTTTGCACCGCGTCTGCTTCTAGCCGCTGCTACTGACTGGTGGGGCCGGGGGTATATGGGGCCACACACGCGCGCGGCCAGCGGTGACGCGACACGTGGGCGATCCCAGGCGCGGGGAGGGACTGGTCTGTGATGGCCATGTTTTCGAGGGGGTTTCCTTGCAAAAGGGGACCGAGGCTGACATGTGGGGTTCATAGGACGGCGGGTTGAGGCAGGAAAAAGGCTAGGGGCTTCTCTGCAAAAACGACAACGACGATGGCCTGCTGCTGCGCGCCGATCTGCAGAGCACCGAGGAGTGGCCGGAGTTTGGTCGACGTTGGCGACCAAACGGCGGCGAAACTCGCCTAGCCGCAAAAAGGAAAACTGGAGAGGGATGTAGGGGCTACAACTTTCATACACAGAGCAACGTCGGAGGAGGGCTACAGCGCGCGGGGCACGGCGGAGAACAGAGGCAGGGAAAAACGGCTGCGGCTGCAGACACGGCGGACAACGCAGCGGCGGCGCTCGGAGGTCGCTCGACAGAACGTCCGGCGCGTCTGGGTCGCTAGGAGGAGGACGGGCATGTCTAGGGGGTCGAGATGCTCACCAGGCTCTCGTCGGTGTGGCCGCTGGAGCCGGAGGTGGAGCGGATCGGCGTCGAGGCAGAGGTTCCGCGAGCATCTGCTCCGGTGGCCGTGGCGGGTCCGAGGAGCTGCAGAGGGCTCTGGCAAGGCGTGGCCGGTGCAGGGTGAGGTAGACGAAGCCGACGAAGCTCCTCGTGCTCCTGGATCGTCTTGGCGTCCACCAGATCAGCGAAGGGCAGAGGGGGGTCGTGGCTAGGGTTTAGGAGGAGGGAATGGCCATGGCGGCAAGGGAGGCTGCAAGGAGGGAAGAAAAGGGAGGGAGAGAGGGACCTGGGCGTGTCCTGGATAGATCTGAGGTGGGGTAGATAGGGGAGGAGAGGTGAGCACATGGGGTGGTGGCTTTAGCTTTGGAAAAAGGTGAGGAGAGGGGGATCGGGCTAGGTCTTCTCTCCTCTACTTTTCTCCTTGTCTTGTAGCCAAAGAAAGAGGTGGGGGAGGGAAGAGAGGCTGCAAGGAGGGACCAAGGTGAGGGAAGGAGAAGACAGGTCCACCGAGAGGGGAGGGGTAGATAGCATGGGCTTGGTCTAGGGTTAGAGAGGACTCGGGTTAGGGTTTGGAGTGATAGGGTAGATCATGGGTTAGGTTTAGAGGGGGTGGTGTAGAGAGGGGGTATGGTGATGAGGTTTAAGCAAGATCAAAATAGATCAAGCCCAAAAGAAGGGATAGAGATAGAGATGAACCACTCAAGAATTCAAATAAAACCAAAAGATGACCAAAGTTGGTGATGGTTGCATGGCCCATGCAAATGCATTAAATGCTAGGTTTCCTCTTGTGAGAACAAAAATGAATATCCATAGCATTTATACTTATGCATTCCAAAATGTGGAGTAAGGCCTAAGCAAAAGGATTTAAGAGAAAGTTCCAAGTGGAGTAGATGGAGATGATCACATTTGATTATATTTGGGACTTGCTAGTGTGTATATTCCACTAGATGATTATTAGTCCCAAAAATATTCCCACATGAGCATGAACCCATAATAATCCATATGGAAGCTAGGACAAAGGGTTCCACTCACAAGGCATGCAAAGGTGGCCATGTGGCTCTCATATATCAATAATGTGAAAACAACATGATGCCAAGATGAGAGCATGTGGAAAAGAATTGGATCCACCCCAACCCACATGAGCTAGAGGCAAAACCCAAAAGAAAACAATTGCAAGCTCATGGATAATGGAATGGTGGAAAGATGGGGTGATGACAAGAAAGGTGGTGGAGTTGAAAGAGATATGCCCCCAACTCAACTTGGGCATTTAAACAATATCAACAACCAAATACAATATCAAGAGGCAAATACAATTAATAATGCATATGAGATAAGAACCAAAAGGAAAAGGGTTTTATATGATGCTCAAATGCAAGGTGGCATGATGACATGAGCATGATATAATTATGATGCAACAATTATATATTGGAAGTAGCCATTATATTACTAGACCAAGTAGCATTACAATTGTTAGACAATTGGGATGCTACAACTCTCCCCCACTAAACAGGAATCTCGCCCCGAGATTCTAGGAAAAAGAAAACAACACCAGGAGAGGCGGGTGTTCGAACGAAGGTGACCCTCACGTTCCCAAGATGATGAAGAACGGAATGATGCGACCACTACACCTTGCAAAACTTGCTAGACTTGTTGCGAGTCTTTTGTTTTGCTTGAGACTCCAAGGGTTCGAAGAATTGAAGGATTGTCGTGAGACAAGAAGGATAGGATGAACATAGCTCCGGTTTCTCAAGAAACATGATAAAAGGATAGAACCACTTGTGAAAGAAAGGACAAGATGATTCATCATGAATATAGAAAGGCACACCGTTAAGATTAAATATTTACTGGTACTAGAGAGGATGAAATCTTTATCTCGCCGGAAGAAAAAGAGCTAGATTGGAGATGTTTTGAACCACTATGACAATAGCATCGTATTTCCTCTCGGATTAGAGAAATGAAGTACGAAAACAATATTGCCTTCAAACAATAGAGTCCCTTGATATCAACAGAAAGATTTAGTTAGACATCATCGGATTAGAATCTTGTTGCGCCGGTAAGAACCAACGGATCACGCAATTGAGGTGCGCGGATATAACTTCCAGAGATGGATGTGAAGCTAGATCATGATGGAATCCCGAGAAGCAAAGAATATGGAGGATCTGGAGTTTATTGTAGAGATACTTATTGCTTTCTTTAGCCTTGAGGCTAACGCAATAGATTTGCGGATGATGGCATCAACCATAATTGGCTTTACCACCGAAAAAGAATTGATGAAACAAAGAGAGATAGTTTCCTTTCATCTTGTTTGGGGATGTCGATCACCGGTATAAAGACGAGGACAGAAAAGAGTTTGCGTCTGTTTCCACCAGATAATTGAGGATTTTGCTCCGTGTAGAAAGGGCGAGATCACCAACAAGAGATTATTGATTACTCTCTTGGAGAGAGCACTCCGGAAAAACAAAGACGGAAGTAAAAGTATCGAGGGATAAAGGCCACTTCTAACTTCTGTGGAATGAGTGGAATCACATTAATTCACCAATTCAATGTACAAGAGCGAATGATAAGAGTAGTGGTATGGTAGCTACTCCATCCCGCACTCAAAGCATTACTCCGCACATGAATAAGAAAACCATGCAACCCAACTACCGAAACAGACTGAAGGTATTGACAAGAAGAGCTCATGGAACTCCATTAGAAAACAAGGATAGATGCAACGATTCGCCGGATTCAAGATAGATAAAGATGATGATGTTGTCGTCGTGTCGGAAGTACCAACCCTCCGGAAAGGTATGAAGGAAGATTACGGAGAACAGCTGCAAGATTCAACAGCTACAGCAAAGATAGCACCAACTTGAACAGAAGGAATACAAGATCTGGAAGGTCTTCGTGGCCTCCGGTGGATTGAGCATAGATGATAGAACGAGAGGGTTTCAAGAGATTACTTAACGAGATAGAGGTGAAAGAACTCCATGTTGTTCTTGAAATGATTGATAGAGATTTAGCAGTTTTGAGGAAAATCTTCAGCGGAACGACGATGATAACTTGCCAACAAGGAACAACTCCGGATTGGTTGAGGATGGAGGATGGAATTAACAATGGACTTGCTAATTCCAGAGTTGAAGCAATGTATTTAGCAGAAGGACATGGTCGAGATGGGTGACTTCAAGAAGCCAGAATTCTCGCTTTGAGACTTTGCACACAGGCAGTGCTCACGAAGCTTGAGAGAAAAAGACACAGATGATCTTCCATGTCCTTCCATTGATATGGAATAGGCAAGCATATTATCAACATATACCACCATGGATTCACAAGATATTCCCAGAATACCAAGTTCAAGAGGCGGAAGAAACGAACAAATGATCGAAACACTTTCTGAGCTCAACGCTCTTAGAAAGATCAATATTAAGAGCACGGGTTCGTGTTGAAGAAAATGCACTGGAAGAATAGATTATCTGGTCCTTCGGAAGAAAAAGAGATGTCACCTGGTTCACATTGTCGATTGGATCACCGGTTACAAAGATAAAGAGATCTTGGATAAAGAAAAGATGATAGATCATACCTCAAGCAAAACTATCAGAGACGAAAAGATGCAATTCCCTCGTATCAAAGAGAATTTTGCAGATATGGAGTTCAAAAGATGTGCAGCATGATGAACAGATGATAGACCGCCGTAGTGCTTTGAGAAACTCCAGATTGCCAAAGATGCTTGAATATGCATAGATATGATCACGGTGTACTCAAAATCACAGGAGTTACCCGTCACCATTTGGAGGATAGAGTTGATAGCATTTTCCATATTCCAATCGACATTTATCATGAGTGGAATATAGCTATGCCGAGAGCCAAATTACAATCACCAGCATCAGATCGACACATGTTATGTAATTAGCCCAAGAGAATTGGAGATGAAATGAAACTCTAGGATTAAGCGCCGGTGACAAAAGAATGAGTTAGCATGGACATGCTGATAAAAGGGAGATAGATAATGTTTCACACACGACTGGAAAGGAGTGTGGAAACACAAATGTATCAAAGAAAAATTTTCCGCATTTTTCGGCATTAAAATACCAATAGATGCGCAAAATCACTTATCAGGTAGAGATTAGCAACAGATGCTTGCACAGAATGTGGAGTTGCTAGAAGGAAGGACACCCTTGAGAAGATGGCACCGGTTAACAAGGAGTCAGATAGATCGCGCCGGTTTTCCAAAAGCCTGTCGGTATGGAATGTACCAACAGTTGATAACCAAAAGGCAGATAAAGATAACCAACTGGATGCAACAGATAGACAAGGAATTACACACACACACACACTTTCTATGGTACTACGGAAACCCAGAACACGTGAATCCTAGTTTGAATTTTAAGAAGAGGATTGAAAACGTTACACTTCCTTACCAGAAAAGGGTGGATGGTTGGGTAAGAAGAAAAGTGGAAGAAGTCATACTCTCGCGTTTTGTTTTTCCCTAGTATACATAGCTACCAAAATATTTGCTAGACCGACAACGACCATTTGGCTAAGACCCTGAAGGTCGGGATGGCTCTGCTACCAATTGTAACTACCTCGGTGAATTACGCTCCTAGTTACAAGCCTGGATGAATGGAAATGGTTGAAATAGTACGGTGGGGCCCAAATGCCACTCACAGGTAGACCTTTCGGCCGTCCCAACCATTTCCAAACATCGGGACAAGAACGGGCGGCGTAATCGGCAGGCGAAGGGATCAACTACATACACAAATGAGTATGTATGCAAGCCACCATACAACAGTACATCAGAGCCATTCCATCTAAAAAGAAAGGAAATATAGCAACGCCATACGGCAAGATCCAAATATCCTAGATAGATATAATAGTTTAGGATATCTCCTCATACATCAAACATCAGAGTATCAGGCGGAAGCGGAAGACAAAATCCGAGTACGGATAAGAAGCAAATCGGCATAAGATGCCCCATAAATAAGCAAATCCCGCCCACAGATCTCACGGATCCCCGTTCCCGGAATCTCTACACCGAATGATCGTTGCCCACATCGTCCGTTTCTTCCACCCAGTATCCATCTTGCGAGGCTACCTGTTCATCTGAACCAATAATTTATTGTGTGAGACCCTAGGGGTACTCAGCAAATCTTTATGCCGCTAAAGGGGACACAACCTGGGGTGACGCAATTGCAGCAAAAGATAAACCCTAACAATTCTATAGATACCCGCTAACCATCCGCCTAACCAGAGATAGACGGATGTCCGTGAATTAATAACAACAGTTATAACAGTTATAACGGTAATATCCACAGATCCATCCTCCTCCTCGCTTACCGATGAGGAAGTGGACGAACAAACCCCCATCCGTTGGCAGTTTTATTATCCATTCCATGAATGTTGCACTATTTACTAGTCAGGTATTTAGTCAAATTAAAAGCGGTACTTTAGTTATTCTTGTCTATGATCGAGAAACTGTGCTCCAAGTCGTCCATAACCGTGGACACGGCTTTCAGAAAGTTTTACCCTGCAGGGGTGCACAAATAGCAACACACACTCGATCAACCTCGGAAAAACCAAATCAAAACCCAACGAGGCATTCACGACAAAGCGATCACAGGATTCAGAAATATTTCAGGGGGCCACCCCATTGAGCTACCCGCAACGAAGTTAGCTGACTCCGAGACGGCCTCAAGGTTTGCGTCAGTGGCTGTAAACGACTGGGAACCCGAAAATGTGATTGGGCTTGTCGATACCGTGAAAACACTCCGCTTTCCGAAACAGTACAGTGTGCAGTACCTCGCACAATCTTAAATAAAGCAGTAAAGCATGGCGTAAGTACAGGATAGTAAATAAAACCTCAAACTAGTTTGTGGCCCCAATAAATAAGAATGAATCAAGCTCTGGCTCAGGGGGGTTCATAAGCCTCCCGGATGTGGATAGCGCAAATATTCAAGGAACAGGAATCGAGTACTCGGGGTCCTACGGGACACAAGTGAGCCTGAAAAACCAAATAGCGAATATGGCTCACCGATGCCACTTTCATTAGTTATCCCATTACTACTCAGGTTAAGTTGTTTAGGTACCTCGTTATCCATTAGACACTCACATACCCTACACATGTTGTTCTACGACTCGCTTGGCTCAAACAACTCCTGTAGTAATGGCTCATGGGATGGAGGAACAAGCTTCGGTGGGGTTTAAAAGTAAAGGCTATGCAATACTTGGGATTCTGATTAATGCAACCGCGACTCAATGATGCAAGAATAAGATAGAGTCAATAGGTACTATATGTATGCAAGCATGTGGTAGTGCTTGCCTGGCAGCTCAGTTGAAGCAAGGGATGGATCTGGGTAGTGCTCCTGGTTCTCTTGATATATCCCCTGCTCAGCGTCTATTCGAAGAAGAACCAAACAAACAAGGGCCAACATAAATAAAGTGCGCAAGCATATGAATAAGATGCGACAAGCAAACAATCATGCCATGATGAATGATGCACAATTTGCATGGCAATAAAGTAGCATGGCATGGGTGAGGTGTGGAATACAAGGAATAATCATTTTATTGGGTGTTCGCCTCATTTTATCCTCATTTTAGTTGCTGTATACAATATATTTATATGATGCATGCTGCAAAACAGGTAAAGGAATGCATAAACAGAAAGGTCTCGTCGAGCTAATCATTTTAGACATATTATTTGTTAAATTTGGAGTTATAAAACAAAAGTTATTAATTAATTAAGGTAAAAGGGCATTTTATTGCAATTTTAATCAACTTGGAAAATAAAGTGTTCAAAATATAATTTGAATGGCATATTTGAAATCCTCATATTTTTCTGATTTGAAAACATATATTATTTGTATTATTTGGATTTATATTTTAAAAGTTATTTAAAAACAGAATTAAATTTGAATTTGAATTTATTTTGAAAAGATTTGAATTAAAACAGAAACCAGAAAACCCTTTGTTACTCAGGCTAACCTAGCCCAAGTCACAGACAAATGGGCCAGATGCTGACTGGGCGAGACCCGCGCGCAAATTCCTTTTTGCACCGCGTTTGCTTCTAGCCGCTGCGACTGACTGGTGGGGCCGGGGGTATATGGGGCCACACACGCGCGCGGCCAGCGGTGACGCGACACGTGGGCGATCCCAGGCGCGGGGAGGGACTAGTCTGTGATGGCCATGTTTTCTAGGGGGTTTCCTTGCAAAAGGGGACCGAGGCTGACATGTGGGGTTCATAGGACGGCGGGTTGAGGCGGGAAAAAGGCCAGGGGCTTCTCTACAAAAACGACAACGACGACGGCCTGCTGCTGCGCGCCGATCTGCAGAGCACCGAGGAGCGGCCGGAGTTTGGTCGACGTTGGCGACCAAACGGCGGCGAAACTCGCCTAGCCGCAAAAAGGAAAACTGGAGAGAGATGTAGGGGCTACAACTTTCATACACAGAGCAACGTCGGAGGAGGGCTACAGCGCGCGGGGCACGGCGGAGAACAGAGGCGGGGAAAAACGGCTGCAGCTGCAGACACGGCGGACAACACAGCGGCGGCGCTCGGAGGTCGCTCGACAGAACGTCCGGCGCGTCTGGGCCGCTAGGAGGAGGACGGGCATGTCTAGGGGGTCGAGATGCTCACCAGGCTCTCGTCGGTGTGGCCGCTGGAGCCGGAGGTGGAGCGGATCGGCGTCGAGGCAGAGGTTCCGCGAGCGTCTGCTCCGGTGGCCACGGCGGGTCCAGGGAGTTGCAGAGGGCTCTGGCGAGGCGTGGCCGGTGCAGGGTGAGGTAGACGAAGCCGACGAAGCTCCTCGTGCTCCTGGATCGTCTTGGCGTTCACCAGATCAGCGAAGGGCAGAGGGGGGTCGTGGCTAGGGTTTAGGAGGAGGGAAGGGCCATGGCGGCAAGGGAGGCTGCAAGGAGGGAAGAAAAGGGAGGGAGAGAGGGACCTGGGCGTCTCCTGGATAGATCTGAGGTGGGATAGATAGGGGAGGAGGGGTGAGCACATGGGGTGGTGGCTTTAGCTTTGGAAAAAGGTGAGGAGAGGGGGATCGGGCTAGGTCTTCTCTCCTCTACTTTTCTCCTTGTCTTGTAGCCAAAGAAAGAGGTGGGGGAGGGCAGAGAGGCTGCAAGGAGGGACCAAGGTGAGGGAAGGAGAAGAGAGGTCCACCGAGAGGGGAGGGGTAGATAGCATGGGCTCGGTCTAGGGTTAGAGAGGACTCGGGTTAGGGTTTGGAGGGATAGGGTAGATCATGGGTTAGGTTTAGAGGGGGTGGTATAGAGAGGGGGTATGGTGATGAGGTTTAAGCAAGATCAAAATAGATCAAGCCCAAAAGAAGGGATAGAGATAGAGATGAACCACTCAAGAATTCAAATAAAACCAAAAGATGACCAAAGTTGGTGATGGTTGCACGGCCCATGCAAATGCATTAAATGCTAGGTTTCCTCTTGTGAGAACAAAAATGAATATCCATAGCATTTATACTTATGCATTCCAAAATGTGGAGTAAGGCCTAAGCAAAAGGATTTAAGAGAAAGTTCCAAGTGGAGTAGATGGAGATGATCATATTTGATTATATTTGGGACTTGCTAGTGTGTATATTCCACTAGATGATTATTAGTCCCAAAAATATTCCCACATGAGCATGAACCCATAATAATCCATATGGAAGCTAGGACAAAGGGTTCCACTCACAAGGCATGCAAAGGTGGCCATGTGGCTCTCATATATCAATAATGTGAAAACAACATGATGCCAAGATGAGAGCATGTGGAAAAGAATTGGATCCACCCCAACCCACACGAGCTAGAGGCAAAACCCAAAAGAAAACAATTGCAAGCTCATGGATAATGGAATGGTGGAAAGATGGGGTGATGACAAGAAAGGTGGTGTAGTTGAAAGAGATATGCCCCCAACTCAACTTGGGCATTTAAACAATATCAACAACCAAATACAATATCAAGAGGCAAATACAATTAATAATGCATATGAGATAAGAACCAAAAGGAAAATGGTTTTATATGATGCTCAAATGCAAGGTGGCATGATGACATGAGCATGATATAATTATGATGCAACAATTATATATTGGAAGTAGCCATTATATTACTAGACCAAGTAGCATTACAATTGTTAGACAATTGGGATGCTACACTAGATAAGTGATGCGTAAGTACCTTGTAGTTAACATGATTTTGTTTCTTGAGTTGATGTAATATACTTGTTTCTGTGATTATGTTTGTTGAGAGATTGTAATGTAGTGTTTTGTGAAACCATGACTGAACAAGTGATGCATAAGTACCTTGTAGTTGACATGATTTTGTTTCTTTAGATGATATAATATACTGGTATGTTTTCCTTAGGCAATGAAATTGGGATGGAGGGAGTACATGTTTAATATTTGAAATAAGAATGTATGAAGGGAAAACCTATTAGGCAGGAGACAATAATCCAGGGAAAGGGCATGTTATCCATTAAACTACTGTAACATGCCAATTTAGTCATTGTTGCAGCGGTGACGCACTTCACTTTCGCCACTCTTTCGCTCTCTCTCTCAAACTCTCTCTCTCTCTCCCCTCACCGACGTCGACATCATCACCGACGACGACGCATTCACCATATTGTCCTGGAATGACGAGGACGACCAGTCGAGCAGCGACATCCTTCTCTTCGACATCGAGTATTCCTTCCATGATGTGAGTTCCACTGTTTTCTCGAGCTAGGGTTAGGCATTGGTAAATCCCTCGATCCGAGCTCCATATGTGCATGAAATCGTGTTCAATTCCTGCTTTGCGTTTACTTATAGGTACCATGGATGATCTACGACTCCAAATGGGAGGGCCTAGATCCTGATGGATAAGTACCATGTGACCATGGGCTAAAACTAAGGAGATATGTTGTATTTGAAGGCATTAACACTTGGAGAAGGTTTTTGGGCTGCACAAATCAAGTTTGTTTACATTATGTGCAACGGTGACATGAATAAAAATGTATCGTGTGTGTTCATAACATGATAGTGTGTGTTTTTAGGTTGGCCCGGTATGTAAAGAAGTAGAGTGGGTGGATCTTGAGTGCCAGATGCAATTAAGAATTGTTTGGCCCAGTTATGGGAGATATATGAGTTGGAAAGGTCAGGGAGATTTGCTGATGCTTGTGATGCAGCTGAAAAAAATTACAAGCTTTCGATATGAAACAAGGAGCTGAAACAAGTAATGCAGTCAAAACTAAGTGACAGAATTAATGGGAGCTTGGTTGTTGGAACTGCAAAGAAGCTTCAGGATAGTCACAGGTTGCTGATTCATAATGCCAAAAAGGAGAGGGATCATCTCAGGGAAGACAAGAAGAAGCTAGAGTAGTGCATTGCGGATCTGTTGAAGGAACTGAAGAAGGCGCACGAGGGTAAACAAGGACAGACTACAAAGGATAAAGGAAATTCGAGATGAATAATTTATGCTGTGCCAATGCCTAAAACTAGTTAACTGTAAGACTTGTAGTTGCACTTCCTTAACTAAGCCAAACTCAATCCTCGAGCAAATTAATTTCAGACAAACACACATATCGTGCATAGAGTTAAGTACACATTTACAAAATCACCACCGTGGAGGATAAAACAGGTAGTTCAGTACTAAATAGACATATGTTGGGTTCAAGCGAGCCTGACCTAGAGTTGCTTGTTTTCCTCCCTAAGATCGGCCAGCTCCTTCAGTATTTTGTCGTGCGCCTGCCATAGGTTGCAGCGCTCCGTCAAGGATTCGAGAAGTTGGTCTATAACCATACGATTTTCCTTCATGATCCCTTTCATGATCTCCGTCTTCTTACTAGCCGAGGTGCAACCTTCCCTATGAAGTTCCTCCTAGCCGTTGTTTACCTCCTTCAGTATCTGGCACTTGTCCAAAAGGACCACGACATCAGAGTGCAGGTGGTCAAAGGACAGCTTCTGGGAATTCTGCTTCTCCCTTTGGATGGATATCTTATCATTTAGCCAGGTCGCCAGGTCCTGGTTGAGCTTTCGGCTCTTTCCCTGCAACAAAAATATATAGTATGGTTTGTTCAGTTCACCAAGACAAGGTGGTTAGTTTCCATAATTAATTCAATCGACTAGTAGCACTGACATAATTTCAAGGGAGAAGTAATCTAGGACTAATCAACATTTTATGAATTGACTAGTGGCACTATCATAATTTCAATTTCAAAGACAAATAAGGTTTATCTATAGTTTAGTGTGCTATGAGTTTTTCCCATGTCACCAAATAGTAGTGGCGAACTCATAATGCAGAAACCCATGTCCAGATATAGAATGGAAAGAGCTCATGGTGTCCATTCATGAACATGAACACCTACACATGTCCAGATAGATAAGGAGTTGCCCTAGGATTCTCTCTTCTTGCGCCCTATAATGGGAATCAGACTTAGCATTGCTCGCTGAACCCTAAATATTATAAAAAGAGTAGAGCACAAACTGATATTCGTGCCCCCTCTAACGGGAATCAGACTTGGGCATTTATCCGATATGCCTGCAAACAAGCCCTTAGGTCCTCGTTCTCTTTCAAAGCACCCTCTTGTACGGTGATCCCTCTTCTCATGTCCTCCTTCATCTCTTTCACTGCATCCAGGAAACAGTTACTGCTATGGTAGGCTCGGATGGTAGCCTTGGTTTCCTCGACGCGTCCTCTGAGTGCCTCAGTGACTTTGTCCTAAAGGAGGGTGCACCTTTTCTCGAGATTCTTCTTCTCCTCCATGAGCTTGTTGATTATCTTGATGGCCTATTCTTGCATGTTCAAGTTACGGTCGAGCACTTTCTACAGCCTCACAATGTCATGTGCAAAATGTAGCGAGATCTCCTTCTGCACAAATAATCACTTGAGTAGGCTCTCGAGATGTCAATCTTGGCACTAATCGTGGCCACATTGTCACGGTACTTAGCCTTCGATCGCTGCATCGTTCATGTTAATTGAAATAGAAATTCTATAATTACACTCTAGGTTCTAGGTGAATACTAATACAAATCAAAAAAAATCCCCATTGAATCTATGGACAGCAGTATTAAAAATGGACCTAGAGATCTAGTCATAATCACGATAAACTAATCCTAATCACAAATCCCCATTGAATATATGAATAGCGGTATTAAGGAAAGACTAAGAGATCCAGTCATAATCATGAAAACTAATACAACTCAGAAAAAACAAAATGCAGGGCAGACACGATCTAAGAAATCCACATTACAACTCAGAGGAATAATGGTGTGGAGATTTGCTACCTCGCTAAGACGTGGAATGGGACCAAACGGGTCCTGTAACGCCACCGTCGTGGTGGATTCTGGCTCCAAAGTAGGACTGTAATACGTAGAAGAGGAAGAGCAAGAAGAAGAAGAAAAACCAGAAGAAGCGGAATAAGATCATGATGGAGAAGGAGACGGAGAAGAAGTAGAAAAAGAAGACCATATCAGGACGATCCCTCGCCTGCTAGAACATTCGGCGCAATTGCCGAGGGAGATTGGGCCTCAGTGAGAGGGGGCTTGAGGGGCTGGTAGAGAAAGAACTTCCTGGCGGCAAGCTCTCTCCTTTTTCTCCAAGAGGATGGTCGATCGGCCTCTCCTCAGGGGAACCATGGCTTGGAGGGGAGGGAGGTGGCGGCAGGAGGAAGACGATAGTGATTAGTGTGGGAGAAGAGTCAAAGAGTACATGCCGTGGTCCAGTAGTACTATTACTATTAAACAAGACCACCGTGTACGGTCTACCTTCTCAAAGAAGCCATGGATAGGGAATTGATAGGACTTGTCTTTATTACGATGGAGAGTTCAATGGTCTTCGGTGCCACCTAAAATCTATTTTTTAATAAAAGGAGTGCGATCTTACCCTTAAAAATGAGTGGGGCGGGTGGTAATCACAGGCATCGGCGTGTATGTCCCATGTGCGTGTGTCACGTGTTGATGGGGCAATGATGCGCGCAACTGCTGCACAATCACATTTGCACGTCGAACCCCACGTCGATTGAACGCACATTGAACTCCATGTCGAAAGGCATGCACGGGATATTACGAGTCTAGAATATGTAGTCCCACTTTTGTTGTGATCAAATTATGTTCAGTACGCGAGATATTACATTTTTTTAATAATCAACAAATAGATGCGTGTACACGGCACACGAAACCACTGCTCGCCCCTTGATCAGATCGGCCCCCAACTCTGTGTACCCGCCATTGCTCATTTCGAGCAACTTCCTCGAGCAGGATCTTCCCTTGACGTGGCAATGGAAGATCTAGGCTGGACACTGACCGTCCTGCGTCCCCTGATCTTTGCGTAATCGTTCGCGCTCACGAGTCGCCTACGTCGTATCCGACCGCGCCAAGATCAATCGACATCAGCACTCAAGGACACCACGATGTCGAAGCTCGTACCGGTCGCACGCGAGGAGCATCGGGAACCTGCAGCGACGGACGAGCACAAAGCAGCAGCCAGGACAGGGGCGCGTGTTGCACCGGCAGGTACGGACAAGAAGAGGAATGAGAGGAAGACCAGAAAGAAGAGAGGAGATAGCTATTTGGATGAGTCCGACTCGGCCAACGAGGGGGCGTTCATAGATCAGTTGGAGGTAGAAGTGAAGGAGAGTGACATGGACCCGTGGGACTACAAAGAGGAGGAGGAGGACTCTAACGAGGAGATAACTGATACATTGCAAATGTATCTATAATTTTTGATGTTCCATGCTTGGTTTTATCCACTTTCTTGTGTTTTGTTCCAACTTTGGAGTACTTTTCATATGATTTCTTGGACTAACCTATTAACAAGAGCCACAGTGCCAGCTGCCTATTTTCTGCTGTTTTTGGTTCCAGGAAAGTCAGAAAATGAATATTCTCGGAATTGGACGGGACAAAAGCCAAAGTGCCTATTTTTCCAGAGGGGATCAAGTGCCAGAATACGAGACGGAGAAGGGCCAGGGAGCCACCACACCACCTGGCCGCGCGGCCAGGCCTGGCCCGCGCCAGGGGGTGGTGTGGCCGCTCCCGGCACCCCTTCGGCCTCTCCTTCCGCCTATATATTGCCCTCAGGACGAAAAACCTAAGTACCCGATCAAAAATCCACGAAAGAGTCTATAGCCGCCATCATCTCCATCCCTAGATCGGGAGGGATCTGAAGCTCTTCCCGGCACCCTGCCGAAGAGGGGAATTCACCCTGGAGGCCTTCTTCATCACCATGCAAGCCTCCATTGTGATGCGTGAGTAGTTCATCCTTGGACTACGGATCCATGTAGTAGCTAGATGGCTGGTTCTCCTCCTTTGGGCTTTCATGTCTAGATCTTGTGAGCTCTGTTCTTGATCAAGATCATCTATTTGTAATTCTGCATGTTGTGTTTGCGGGGATCCGATGGATATTGAGATTCTATTTCAGATTGATTATTGATTCTATCATGTCTTTGTTATTTGAGATTTTGCATGTTTCCGTTGTTAGTAGCTATCTTGGCCAAGTAGATGCTAGCAACTCTAAAAGTTAGTATTTATGCTCGATAGTGGGTTCATGCCTCTGGTAATCTGGGGAAGTGACAGAAATCTCTAAGGTACTAGATGTGCTGTTGCTACTAGGGAGAAAACAACAATCCTTTATTCATAGAACAATCGTATTGTTTACTTTACACGCAGTTCGTAAAGCAATAATCTATTGCTTGCAACTTAATACTGGAGGCGGTTTGGATGATAACCTGAAGGTGGATTATTAGTCATAGATGCAGTTGGATGGCGGTCTATGTATTATGTTGTAATGCCCAATCAAGTCTCAAAGGAGTCAAGATGATTAGTATATGCATGTATTGCTTTCTCGGTGTTTGTCAATTGCCCCGCTGTAATTTGTTCACCCAGCATGTTATCTATCTAAGGAGAGCCACCTCTAGTGCACTATGGATCCCGTACCTTTTACTTTACATACAATCTACAATCTTTTACTGCTTTGTGTTTACTTTCTGCAAACTTTTACTTCTTTCCATTCGATACGTTTAATCCTTTGTTTTCCGCAAAACACGGTGAGATTGACAACCTCATCGCAAGTTGGGGACAAAGTTCTATGGTTGTGTTGTGCAGGTCTCCACGTTGCTACTAGCACCGGTAGTGCGCCCTGCCAAAGCTCAGCTAGTAACACCTTTGGGGTGTTTCCTTGCTCCTACTGGTTCGATTAAACCTTGTTTTCATAACTGAGGGAAAACTTGCTGATATATTCATCATACCTTCCTCTAGGGGTTCCCAACGAGCTCTACGTCGAAAGTCGAGCGCATCAATAACACGCTTATACGAAGAAGGGGGCAGTGTCGAGTCATCTGAGGAGGACACCGACGACGAAGATGGCAAGGACCATGACGTTGACAAAGACGACGACGGTCCAGAAGACGAAGATGAGAACTTCTTCGAAATATGATCATTTATTTTATTTATTTTTTGAGATGGTTTTTCACTTGTTTATGGAGGTAAAGTGTCGGTGGCACAGATACAGAGGTGGCACGGATAGACCCTGCAAAAAATTTTGGAGGAGGGAGGGGTTATCCTGCCTGTTGGATCATAGAGGATCAACGGTTGGTGGGTACGATCCGCGTAACATTTGTGTTAGCCAATTAGGGCGTAGCAGGTAGAGTGAGAACACGTTTGGGCTTTTGTGAGATTTGTGACCGAGAGATAGGGCAAAACTGAGTAGTATCAAAAAACCAAGGGCAAGACAGAATAAGTGATTCAAATAGACAATAGAAAGAGTATGCATGTGTGTCCCTTTAAAAAAGGAAAATGCATGTTTCGTACTAAACCACATGGATCCACCGGTATCCATTGCATGTGTGTTTTTTTCCTAAACCACCACCGGTGTCATTGCATGTTTGTTATTTTACTAAACCACAACTAGAGTCATTACATGTGTGTTCTTTTACTAAACCACATGGATCCACCAATGTCATTTCCATGTGGGTTCTTTTCCTAAACCACCACTAGTGTCATAGCATGTGTGTTGTTTTACTAAACCACATGGATCCACCAGTGTCATTGCAAGTGTGTTCTTTTCATAAACCACAACTAGAGTCATTGTATGTTTGTTTGTTTCATAAACCACATGGATCCACCAGTGGCATTGCATGTGTGTTCTTTTCATAAACCAACACTAGATTCATTGCATGTGTGTTCTTTCCGTAAACCACATGTATCCACCAGTGTCATTGCATGTGTGTTCTTTTCATAAACCACTTGGATCCACCAATGTCATTGCATGTGTATTCTTTTCATAAACCACAAATACAGTCATTGCATGTTTGTCCTTTTCATAAACAACATGGGACCACAACTAGAGTCATTGCATGTGTGTTATTTTCATAAACCACCACTAGATTCATTGCCTGTGTGTTCTTCCCATAAACCACATGGATCCACCAGACTCATTTGCATGTGTGTTCTTTTCATAAACCACCGCCAGTGTCATTGCATGTGTGTTCCTTTCCTAAACCACATGGATCCACCAGTGTCATTACATGTCATTGCATGTGTTTTCTTTTCCTAAACCACCACTAGTGTCATTGCATGTGTGTTATTTTACTAAACCACTTGGATCCACCAATCTTAATGCATGTGCGTCCTTTTCATAAACCACAACCAGAGTCATTGCATGTGTGTTCTTTTCATAAACCACAACTAGAGTCATTGCATGTTTGTTCTTTTCATAATCCACATCGATCCACCAGTGTCATTACCTGTGTGTTCTTTTCATAAACGACCACTAGATTCATTGCATGTGTGTTCTTTCCATAAACCACATGGATCCACTATAATCATTTGCATGTGTGTTCTTTTCATAAACCACCACCAGTGCCATTGCATGTGTGTTCCTTTCCTAAACCACATGGATCCACTAGTGTCATTGCATGTCATTGCATGCGTTTTGTTTTCCTAAACCACCACTAGTGTCATTGCATGTGTGTTCTTTTCATAAACCAATTGGATCCACTAGAGTCATTGCATGTGTGTTCTTTTCATAAGCCACACCTATAGTCATTTCATGTTTGTTCATTTCATAAACCACATGGAACCACAACTAGAGTCATTGCATGTGTGTTTGTTTCATAGACCACCAGTAGATTCGTTGCATGTGTGTTCTTTCCATAAACCACATGGATCCACCAAAGTCATTTGCATGTGTGTTCTTTTCATAAACCACCACTAGTGTCATTGCGTGTGTGTTGCTTTCCTAAACCACATGGATCCACTAGTGTCATTGCATGTCTCTACATGTGTGTTCTTTTCTAAAACCACCACTAGTGTCATTGCATGTCTCTACATGTGTGTTCTTTTTCTAAACTACCACTAGTGTCATTACATGTGTGCTATTTTACTAAACCACTTGGATCCACCAGTGTTAATGCACGTGTGTCCTTTTCATAAACCACCACTAGAGTGATTGCATGTTTGTTCTTTTCCTAAACCACAACTAGAGACATTGCATGTGTGTCCTTTTCCTAAACAACCACTAGTGTCATTGCATGTGTGTTATTTTACTAAACCACATGGATCTACCAGTGTCATTTGCATGTGTGTTCTTTTCATAAACCACCACCAGTGTCATTGCATGTGTGTTCCTTTCCTAAACCACATGGATCCACTAGTGTCAATGCATGTCATTTCATGTGTGTTCTTTTCCTAAACAACCACTAGGGTCATTTCATGTGTGTACTTTTCATAAACCACAACTAGAGTCATTGCATGTTTGTTCTTTTCATAAACCATATGGATCCACCAGTGTCATTGCATGTGTGTTCTTTTCATAAACCACAACTAGAGTCATTGCATGTGTGTTCTTTTCATAAACCACAACTAGATTCGTTGCATGTTTGTTCTTTTCATAATCCACATGGACCCACCCGTGTCATTACATGTGTGTTCTTTTCATAAACCACCACTAGATTCATTGCATGTGTGTTCTTTCCATAAACCACATGGATCCACCATAGTAATTTGCATGTGTGTTCTTTTCATAAACCACCACCATTGCCATTGCATGTGTGTTGTTTCCTAAACCACATGGATCTACCAGTGCCATTGCATGTGTTTTGTTTTCCTAAACCACCGCTAGTGTCATTGCATGTGTGTTCTTTTCATAAACCACTTGGATCCACCAGAGTCATTGCATGTGTGTTCTTTTCATAAACCACAACTATAGTCAATGCATGTTTGTTCATTTCATAAATCACATGGAACCACAACTAGAGTAATTGCATGTGTGTTCTTTTCATAAACCACCACTAGATTCATTGCATGTGTGTTCTTTTGATAAACCACATGGATCCACCATAATTATTTGCATGTGTGTTTTGTTTCGTAAACCACCACCAGTGCCATTGCATGTGTGTTCCTTTCCTAAACAACATGGATCCACCAATGTCATTGCATGTGTTTTGTTTTCCTAAACCACCACTAGTGTCATTGCATGTAAGTTCTTTTCATAAACCAATTGGATCCACCAGAGTCATTGCATGTGTGTTCTTTTGATAAACCATAACTATAGTCATTGCATGTTTGTTCATTTCATAAACCACATGGAACCACAACTAGAGTCATTGCACGTGTGTTGTTTTCATAGACCACCACTAGATTCGTTGCATGTGTGTTCTTTTCATAAACCAAATGGATCCACCAAAGTCATTTGCATGTGTGTTATTTTCATAAACCACCACCAGTGTCATTGCATGTGTGTTCCTTTCCTAAACCACATGGATCCACCAGTGTCATTGCATGTCTTTGCATTTGTGTTATTTTTCTAAACCCCCTCTACTGTCATTGCATGTGTGTTATTTACTAAACCACTTGGATCCATCAATGTTAATGCATGTGTGTCCTTATCATAAACCACCACTAGAGTCATTGCATGCTTGCTCTTTTCCTAAACCACAACTAGAGACATTGCATGTGTGTTCTTTTCCTAAACCACCACTAGTGCCATTTGCATGTGAGTTATTTTACTAAACCACATGGATCCACTAGTGTCATTTGCATGTGTGTTCTTTTCATAAACCACCAGTGTCATTGCATCTGTGTTCCTTTACTAAACCACATGGATCCACTAGTGTCATTGAATGTGTGTTCTTTACCTAAACAACCACTAGAGTCATTGCATGTGTGTACTTTTCATAAAGCACCACTAGAGTCATTGCATGGTTGTTCTTTTCATAAACCATATGGATCCACCTGTGTCATTACATGTGTGTTCTTTTCATAAACCACAACTAGAGTCATTGCATGTGTGTTCTTTTCATAAACCACAACTGGAGTCATTGCATGTTTGTTCTTTTCATAATCCACATCGATCCACCATTGTCATTACATGTGTGTTCTTTTCATAAACGACCACTAGATTCATTGCATGTGTGTTCTGATACATTGCAAATGTATCTATAATTTTTGATATTCCATGCTTGGTTTTATCCACTTTCTTGTGTTTTTTTCCAACTTTGGAGTACTTTTCATATGATTTCTTGGACTAACCTATTAACAAGAGCCATAGTGCCAGCTGCCTGTTTGCTGCTGTTTTTGGTTCCAGGAAAGTCAGAAAATGAATATTCTCGGAATTGGATGGGACAAAAGCCAAAGTTCCTATTTTTCCGGAAGTCATCAAGTGCCAGAATACGAGACGGAGAAGGGCCAAAGGCCGGCCACACCACCTGGCCGCGCGACCAGGCTGGGCCCGCGCCAGGGGGTGGTGTGCTGGACCCTGGCACCCCCTCGGTCCCCACTTCTTACTATAAGATGCCCTCGGGACGTAAACCCTAAGTACCCTATCAAAAATCCACGAAAGATTCTGTAGTCGCCGTCATACCCATCCCTAGATCGGGAGGGATCTAAAGCTCTTCCCGGCACCCTGCCGGAGAGGGGAATTCACCCTGGAGGCCTTCTTCATCACCATGCAAGCCTCCGGTGTGATGCGTGAGTAGTTAATCCTTGGACTACGGATCCATGTAGTAGCTAGATGGCTGGTTCTCCTCCTTTGTGCTTTCATGTCTAGATCTTGTGAGCTCCGTTCATGATCAAGATCATCTATTTGTAATTCTGCATGTTGTGTTTGCGGGGATCCGATGGATATTGAGATGCTATTTTAGATTGATTATTGATTCTATCATGTCTTTGTTATTTGTGATCTTGCATGCTTTCCGTTGTTAGTAGCTATCTTGGCCAAGGAGATGCTAGGAACTCCAAGAGTTAGTATTTATGCTCGATGGTGGGTTCATGCCTCTGGTAATCTGGGGAAGTGACAGAAATCTCTAAGGTACTAGATGTGTTGTTGCTACTAGGGAGAAAAAAACAATCCTTTGATCATAGAACAATCATATTGTTTACTTTACACGCAGTTCGTAAAGCAATAATCTGTTGCTTGCAACTTAATACTGGAGGGGGTTCAGATGATAACCTGAAGGTGGATTATTAGTCATAGATGTAGTTGGATGGCGGTCTATGTATAATGTTGTAATGCCCAATCAAGTTACAAAGGAGTCAAGATGATTAGTATATGCATGTATTGCTTTCTCGATGTTTTCAATTGCCCCGCTGTAATTTGTTCACCCAACAAGTTATCTATCTAAGGAGAGACACCTCTAGTGAACTATGGATCCCGGTCCTTGTATTTTACATTCAATCTATAAATTGTTTCTATTTTGTGTTTACTTTCTGCAAACTTTTACTTCTCTCCATTCGATACGTCTAATCCTTTGTTTTCAGCAAAACATGGTGAGATTGACAACCTCATCGCAAGTTGGGGACAAAGTTTCGTGGTTGTGTTGTGCAGGTCTCCACGTTGCTACTAGCACCGGTAGTGTGCCCTGGCAAAGCTCAGCTAGTAACACCTTTGGGGTGTTTCCTTGCTCCTACTGGTTCGATTAAACCTTGGTTTCATACTGAGGGAAACTTGCTGCTGTGCTCATCATACCTTCCTCTTGGGGTTCCCAACAAGATCTACATCAACCACGCTCCAGCATTTTTCTGGCGCCATACACAGAGCCATCAAGCATTTTTCTGGCGCCGTTGCCGGGGAGTCAAGGACATCTTCACAAGGGGAGTCCCTCATAACTAATCTCTTTACTTTGTTATTTTTGTTTTTATTAGTTTCTTTTTGCTTTGTTTGCTTGTTTTTTTATTCAAAAAACAAAAAAAAAATAGTTTTACTAGTTTGCTTTCTTATTTGAAAAACACAAAAAATATTAAGTCCCCTTTAGTTGTTACCTCTTCCTTAGCTCACCATGTTGATCCCTACTTTCACCCTGAAAGACCTTTCAATTGGTAGTGGTTCTATAATTGGGAAAGATAATATTCAAGAATTCTTTAATCATGTTAGAAAACATGAAGATACTGAGGATAGATCCCTTGCAGAACTTGCTCCAAACTATGAGATTGCTGCAGCCTCTTTAATTCACATGTTGGAAGCTGGGTTTGTTAACCTCAACCCCTTAATGCAAGTAATGTTTCTTAAGCTTAAAGAAATTGAAGACCCTGAAAAGAGGGATTTTATTCTAGAAACTTTGTTTAAAGAGTTCTATGATGTTGCCAAGGACGCTAGGAAAGTCTTTGAATGTTTCAATATGCTAGGATCATGTGTAGATGTTGTTGGTACACGAGAAAAGATGAACAAAACCGAACCTAATGGGGAGGAACCTAAGATACCAATACCCTTCAAACTAGTAGCAATACATGATGCCATAGAAAAGAATCTTGATTGGATTGTCCCTGCAAACCCTTTTGATGAGAATATTGAACCTACGAGCATTGAGAGAGGATCCTCTAGAACTTATTTGGATGATATACCTTGCCTTGTTGAAAATATTTCTGGTATTGATCTTAATGCTTCTTCATTTGAGAACACTTGATTCTTTTTTTTGCTTATTATACCTAACTTAAAGGCGTTAAAGAAAAGTACTTATTGGGAGATAACCCAAAAGTTTTAGATGAGTCTTGGAAGTTATTACTTCAGTAATAACTGCTCCTTATCCTTTTTTATTTGCTTTTTGTGCCAAGAGTAACCTCTAATGAGAGAGAAGTAATGATTCGGAAAGTTGCTGTCCCGAAACAGATTTCTGTGCTTCACCGTAAAAAATCATGTAACATCTATGAACGTCTTTTTGAGGCGTGAATTTTTGTGCTTCTGCCCCAGGTTGTTATCTAACTTTCTTTAGGCCTTTTCCAATGGATTGTATCTTAGCACGTTTTCATAGGTGCTATTCAAACTTAAGAAACAATATGACAATAGGGTGTATTTTAGATGGTGTTTCTTAGGGATGTTGCATTTAATGATTTTGTGCTCATGCATGTGTGTGATTGGACTAGGCATGTTTTTTGCCTATGGTGGCGTGCAAGTGGTGTATCTTAGCTAAGATACAAGGACCATCTCTCTCTTCATTAAGTGACATGCCACATAAGCAAAATACCTATGATACCGTGCTAAGAAACACCCATTGTGAAAGGCCTTAGTTCAACACTTTTTGATTTGAGCAACAGAAGGTCTTCGAAAAAATTCATCTTTACCTGTTGGTCTGTTTTGACAGATTTCTGCCATTTTCTGCATTTGCTTCTTGTTGGTTCCTTTTTGAGTTCTTTTGGGGAATTGAGCTTTTTGAGGGAAGTGCTATAGTAGATAGTGTTCTAATGGAAGTTTATTTGGTGTTAGAACTGAACATTAAGACTTATTTATCTTGAGTGCACTAATGTTGCTAATAAAGATTGTGTGAAGTTTTGTATGAAGGAAAATTTTTAGGTGTATGGAAGGAATGAGTAATGACATGGAGGATGGACTAAAGCTCAAGCTTGGGGATGCCACGCGTGTCACCCCAAGAAATATCCAAGAGGTACAAGCGTCAAAGCTTGGGGATGCCGAAGGCCTCCCCTTCTTCATCAATAAAAATTCCAGGTTTCTTCCAAATGCTTCATTTTTATTGTTTCATGCACAGTTGTGTTGTTCTTGGAGTGTCTTCTTTTTCGTTTTTGTTTTGGTTTTCGTTCGCTTTGTTTGCTTAGTTTTCTGAATAAATTGGTTGGACCCCCTCTTTCATACATTGGTTTGCAAATAGTTTGGTTTGGTTTGGAAAAGAGTAGGAAAGTTCATGCTTATGTGGTAAAAAGAGCTTGTTTTTTACTGTGGCCTATGCTCTGTCATGTCATGATTGATATTGTTTTGGCTTTATGCTTAGCATTCTTTGTTGTAGCATGACTTGTTATAAACAATTGAGATTGCTTAATGTGCCTTGGATGAATCATGCGTTGTTTTAGCATATTAAAGCATAGTATAGTGGTATTCTCCTTTGATGCTTTATTTGGGTTGACTTGGCGCATGCTCACACCATATTATGACTATCTCAAGTCACCATAGCCTTTATGATCCTTTAGTTTTCAACTTGTAGTATCACTTTATGCTTTGATCAATGATGTTTTGTCGCTCGGCATGCGTATGGCCATTATTGCTCTCTTAGTTTGTCGCTCCCAGTCTTTTGATAGCCTCCACAACAAAGTATGAGTTCCACTCATGCATCCAACTCCCTAAACCAAGTTATTCCAAAGATTCCACCATACCTACCTACTAGCTTATGCTATTCCAAGTATATTCATGCTTTTGTTTACCTTCCAAATTAAACTTGTTATGAGAAAACTAGTGATTAAAGCTCTCACAAACTTGATGGCACACTTTACTTTTATTGCCCTTAATAAACTTACACCATTGTGTCGTCTATGTTGTATATGCTTGCACTTATTTGTTGGGAATTAGCAGAACCATGCTTTCATGGGGAACGCTTTCAACATTGCACTTGGTACTTGTACCTAGTTGATATCATGCTCTTTTGTATATGGATGTCATCGGTGTGAATGAAAGGGGAGCTTGTAAGTCCATGGAGTTATGTATATGTGTTAGAGAAATGCCTGGGCCGCTGGTCTAATCCATGCTGACATGGTGGAAACCTGCAGCGTAACCATAATGAGTTGTCTATGAAGCATTCTTCTTATAAAAAAAGAGTCATATATTGAAAAAAAAGAAAAAAGAGAAAAAAGTGAGATATTATGAAAAGAGGAATGAGAGAAAAAAGCACCATATTCCCATGGTAAATAAGAAGAATGCTGAGATGCTTGTTGTCTGCTTGCCTTGTCATTTTGATATGGGGATTCTTCCGTATCATCGGGCAAGGGGTACCCCGTTGGCGGTTCTCTATGATACACATATAGTTACAATGACAAGGACTTACCAGTGACTAAACTTAGCATGAGGAGCGACCCTCGTATACAAGAGACATGAGATTTCTAACTTATACTTCGTCAAGCATGTAGACCATAGTTTCTTCACTTTAACCTTAATAACTTCAAGATGCTTATGATAGGGGCAATGAGAGCTGAAAGCTATAAGTACCATAATTTTTGGAAGCTCTTTATGAGACTTGAATCCCTACTTCCTTTTATAAAAAGGCCTTTCTTCCACCATTATATTAAGTCTCCACCTTCTATCTTTATGCACCTACTTTGAGAGCATAGTGGCCATTCTTAGTTCTATGTGCATTGTCCCAATACTAGTTGATTGATGCATAACTTGATATTGCTTGTTTTAAACTACTGTATCTAGTAACTCTTATGAACTTTGAAGGTGTCCTATGCATTTATGTTTGCTATTCTATTGAGGAACAAGCTGAATACTATTATGCTATGTTTTCTTTATGTGAAACAAACAAACGTCTTGCAAAGCATTATTATTCATGAATCTTTTGTTTGTGCCTTTTCATGTTGCATCATAGTTTCTTTGTCTTATTGCTAGAACTTTGTCTTTCATGTTATGATTGAAGTATTATGATCCCAGCTTTGAATGTTTTACAAATACTTTGATCAAGCCTTTGATGGTGCATGTCACCTCAAAAATTATTCTTTCTTTTTATCACTTACCTACTCGAGGACGAGCAGGAGTTAAGCTTGGGGATGTTGATACATTGCAAATGTATCTATAATTTTTGATGTTCCATGCTTGGTTTTATCCACTTTCTTGTGTTTTGTTCCAACTTTGGAGTACTTTTCATATGATTTCTTGGACTAACCTATTAACAAGAGCCACAGTGCCAGCTACCTGTTTTCTGATGTTTTTGGTTCCAAGAAAGTCAGGAAATGAATATTCTTGGAATTGGACGGGACAAAAGCCAAAGTGCCTATTTTTCCGGAAGTCATCAAGTGCTAGAATACGAGACGGAGAAGGGACAGAGGCCGGCCAAACCACCTGGACGCGCGGCCAGGGGCCCGCGCTAAGGGGTGGTGTGGTGGCCCCTGGCACCCCCTCGGTCTCCCCTTCCGACTATAAGATTCCCTCGGGACGTAAACCCTAAGTACCCGATCAAAAATCCACGAAAGAGTCTGTAGCCGCCGTCATCTCCATCCCTAGATCGGGAGGGATTTGAAGCTCTTCCCGGCACCCTGCCGGAGAGGGGAATTCACCCTAGAGGCCTTCTTCATCACCATGCAAGCCTCCGGTGTGATGCGTGAGTAGTTCATCCTTGGACTACGGATCCATGTAGTAGCTAGATGGCTGGTTCTCCTCCTTTGTGCTTTCATGTCTAGATCTTGTGAGCTCCGTTCATGATCAAGATCATCTATTTGTAATTCTGCATGTTGTGTTTGCGGGGATCCGATGGATATTGAGATGCTATTTCAGATTGATTATTGATTCTATCATGTCTTTCTTATTTGTGATCTTGCATGCTTTCCGTTGTTAGTAGCTATCTTGGCCAAGTAGATGCTAGCAACTCCAAGCGTTAGTATTTATGCTCGATAGTGGGTTCATGCCTCTGGTAATCTGGGGAAGTGACAGAAATCTCTATGGAACTAGATGTGCTGTTGCTACTAGGGAGAAAACAACAATCCTTTGTTCATAGAACAATCGTATTGTTTACTTGACACGAAGTTCATAAAGCAATAATCTGTTGCTTGCAACTTAATACTGAAGGGGGTTCAGATGATAACCTGAAGGTGGATTATTAGTCATATATGCAGTTGGATGGTGGTCTATGTATAATGTTGTAATGCCCAATCAAGTCTCAAAGGAGTAAAGATGATTAGTATATGCATGTATTGATTTCTCGATGTTCGTCAATTGCCCCGCTGTAATTTTTTCACCCAGCATGTTATCTATCTAAGGAGAGCCACCTCTAGTGAACTATGGATCCCGGTCCTTGTCTTTTACATTCAATATATAAAATTATTCTGTTTTGTGTTTACTTTGTGCAAACTTTTACTTCTTTCGATTCGATACATTTAATCCTTTGTTTTTAGCAAAACACGGTGAGATTGACAAGCTCATCGCAAGTTGGGGACAAATTTCTGTGGTTGTGTTGTGCAGGTCTCCAGGTTGCTACCTGCACGGGTAGTGCGCCCTGCCAAAGCTCAGCTAGTAACACCTTTGGGTTGTTTCCTTGCTCCTACTGGTTCGATTAAACCTTGGTTTCATACTGAGGGAAATTTGTTGCTGTGCTCATCATACCTTCCTCTTGGGGTTCCCAACGATCTCTACATCAACCACGCTCCAGCATTTTTCTGGCGCCATACACAGAGCCATCATGTTCTTTCCATAAACCACATGGATCCACCATAATCATTTGCATGTGTGTTCTTTTCATAAACCACTAGTGCCATTGCATGTGTGTTCCTTTCCTAAACCACATGGATCCACTAGTGTCATTGCATATCATTGCATGCGTTTTGTTTTCCTAAACCACCACTAGTATCATTGCATGTGTGTTCTTTTCATAAACAAATTGGATCCACCAGAGTCATTGCATGTGTGTTCTTTTCATAAGCCACAACTATAGTCATTGCATGTTTTTTCATTTCATAAACCACATGGAACCTCAACTAGAGTCATTGCATGACTGTTCTTTTCATAGACCACCAGTAGATTTGTTGCATGTATGTTCTTTCCATAAACCACATGGATCTACCAAAGTCATTTGCATGTATGTTCTTTTCATAAACCACCACCAGTGTCATTGCATGTGTGTTACTTTCCTAAAGCACATGGATCCACTAGTGTCATTGGATGTCTCTACATGTGTGTTCTTTTTCTAAACCACCACTAGTGTCATTGCATGTGTGTTATTTTACTAAACCACATGGATCCACTAGAGTTAATGCATGTCTGTACTTTTCAGAAACCACCACTAGAGTCATTTCATGTTTGTTCTTTTCCTAAACCACAACTAGAGACATTGCATGTGTGTTCTTTTCCTAAACCACCACTAGTGTCATTGCATGTGTGTTATTTTACTAAACCACATGGATCCACTAGTGTAATTTGCATGTGTGTTCTGTTCACAAACCACCACCAGTGTCATTGCATGTGTGTTCCTTTCCTAAACCACATGGATCCACTAGTGTCAATGCATGTTATTTCATGTGTGTTCTTTTCCTAAACAACTACTAGCGTCATGTCATGTGTGTACTTTTCATAAACCACAACTAGAGTCATTGCATGTTTGTTCTTTTCATAAACCATATGGATCCGCCAGTGTCATTGCATGTGTGTTCTTTTCATAAACCACACCCAGAGTCATTGCATGTGTGTTCTTTTACTAAACCACAACTAGAGTCATTGCATGTTTGTTCTTTTCATAATCCACATGGATCCACCAGCGTCATTACATGTGTGTTATTTTCATAAACCACCACTAGATTCATTGCATGTGTGTTCTTTCCATAAACCACAAGGATCCACCATAGTAATTTGCATGTGTGTTCTTTTCATAAACCACCACCATTGCCATTGAATGTGTGTTGCTTTCCTAAACCACATGGATCTACCAGTGTTATTGCATGTGTTTTGTTTTCCTAAACCACCATTAGTGTCATTGCATATGTGTTCTTTTCGTAAACCACTTGGATCCACCAGAGTCATTGCATGTGTGTTCTTTTCATAAGCCACAACTATAGTCATTGCATGTTAGTTCATTTCATAAATCACATGGAACCACAACTAGAGTCATTGCATTTGTGTTCTTTTCATAAACCACCACTAGATTCATTGCATGTCTGTTCTTTCCATAAACCACATGGATCCACCTAAGTAATTTGCATGTGTGGTCTTTTCATAAACCACCTCCAGTGTCATTGCATGTGTGCATGGATCCACCAGTGTCATTGCATGTCTTTGCATGTGTGTTATTTCCATAAACCACCACTAGTGTCATTGCACGTGTGTTATTTTACTAAACCACATGGATCCACCAGTGTTAATGCATGTGTGTCCTTTTCATAAACCATCACTAGAGTCATCGCATGTGTGTTCCTTTCCTAAACAACGTGGATCCACAAGTGCCATTGCATGTGCGTTCTTTTCCTCAACAACCAATAGAGTCATTGCATGTTTGTACTTTTCATAAACCACAACTAGAGTCATTGCATGTTTGTTATTTTCATAAACCACAGGGATCCACTAGTGTCATTGCATCTGTGTTCTTTTCATAAACCAGAACTAGAGTCATTGCATGTGTGTTCTTATCATAAACCACAAGTAGAGTCATTGCATGTTTGTTCTTTTCATAATCCACATGGATCCACTTGTGTCATTACATGTGTGTTCTTTTCATAAACCACAAGAAGTGTCATTGCATGTGTGTTCCTTTCCTAAACCACATGGATTCACCACCGTCATTGCATTTCATTGCATGTGTGTTATTTTCCTAAACCACCACTAGTGTCATTGCATGTGTGTTATTTTGATAAACCACTTGGATCCACCAAGGTCATTGCATGTGTGTTCTTTTCATAAACCACAACTATAGTCATAGCATGTTGGTTCTTTTCATAAACCACATGGAACCACAACTAGAGTCATTGCATGTGTGTTCTTTTCATAAACCACCACTAGATTAATTACATGTGTGTTCTTTCCATAAACCACATGGATCCATGTGTGTTCTTTTCATAAACCACCACCAGTGTCATTGCATTTGTTTTCCTTTCCTAAACCACATGGATCCACCAGTCTCATTGCATGTGTTTGCATGTGTGTTTTTCTCCTAAATCACCACTAGTGTCATTACATATGTGTTATTTTACTAAACCACATGGATCCACCAGTGTTAATGCATGTGTGTAATTTTCATAAACCACCACTATAGTCATTGCATGTTTGTTATTTTACTAAACCACAACTAGAGACATTGCATGTGTGTTCTTTTCCTAGATGACCACTAGTGTCATTGCATGTGTCTTATTTTACTAAACTACATGGATCCACTAGTGTCATTTGCATGTGTGTTCTTTTCATAAACCACCACCACCGTCATTGCATGTGTATTCCTTTCCTAAACTAGATGGATCCACCACTGTCATTGCATGTGTGTTATTTTCCTAAATAACCACTAGAGTAATTGCATGTGTGTACTTTTCATAAACCACAACTAGAGTCATTGCATGTTTGTTCTTTTCATAAACCACATGGATCCACTAGTGTCATTACATGTGTGTTCTTCTCATAAACCACCACTAGATTCATTGCATGTGTGTTCTTTCCATAAACCACATGGATCCACCATAATCATTTGCATTTGTGTTCTTTTCATAAACCACCACCAGTGCATTGCATGTGTCTTCCTTTCCTAAACAACATGGATCCACTAGTGTCATTGCATGTGTTTTGTTTTCCTAAACCACCACTAGTGTCTTTGCATGTGTGTTATTTTCATAAACCAATTGGATCCACCAGAGTCATTGCATGTGTGTTCTTTTCATAAACCACAACTATAGTCATTGCATGTTTGTTCATTTCATAAACCACATGGAACCACAACTAGAGTCATTGCATGTGTGTTCTTTTCATAGACCACCACTAGATTTGTTGCATGTGTTTTCTTTCCATAAACCACATGGATCCACCAAAGTCATTTTCATATGTGTTCTTTTCACAAACCACCACCAGTGTCATTGCATGTTTGTACCTTTCCTAAACCACATGGATCCACCATTGTCATGGCATGTCTCTACATGTGTGTTCTTTTTCTAAACCACCACTAGTGTCATTGCATGTGTGTTATTTTACTAAACCACTTGGATCCACCAATGTTAATGCATGTGTGTCCTTTTCATAAACCACCACTAGAGTCATTGCATTCTTGTTATTTTCCTAAACCACAACTAGAGACATTGCATGTGTGTTCTTTTGCTAAACCACCACTAGTGTCATTTGCATGTGAGTTATTTTACTAAACCACATGGATCCACCAGTGCCATTTGCTTGTGTGCTCTTTTCATAAACCACCAGTGTCATTGCATGTGTGTTCCGTTACTAAACCACATGGATCCACTAGTGTCATTACATGTGTGTTCTTTTCCTAAATAACCACTAGATTCATTGCATGTGTGTACTTTTCATAAACCACAGCTAGAGTCATTGCATGTTTGTTCTTTTCATAAACCATATAGATCCACTAGTGTCATTACATGTGTGTTATTTTCATAAACCAAAACTAGATTCATTGCATGTGTTTTCTTTTCATAAACCACAACTAGAGGCATTGCATGTTTGTTCTTTTCATAATCCACATGGGTCAACTAGAGTCATTACATGTGTATTGTTTTCATAAACCACCACTAGATTCATTGCACGGGTGTTCTTTCCATAAACCACATGGATCCACCAGAGTCATTTGCATGTGTGTTCTTTTCATAAACCACCACCAGTGTCATTGCATTTGTGTTCCTTTCCTAAACCACATGGATCCACCAGTGTCATTGCATGTCATTGCATGTGTGTTCTTTTCCTAAACCACCACTAGTGTCATTGCATGTGTGTTATTTTACTAAACCACATGGATATACTAGTGTCAATGCATGTGTGTCCTTTTCATAAACCACCACTAGAGTCATTGCATGTTTGTTCATTTCCTAAACCATAAGTAGAGACATTGCATGTGTGTTCTTTCCTAAACGACCACTAGTGTCATTGCATGTGTGTTTTTTTACTAAACCACATGGATCCACTAGTGTCATTTGCATGTGTGTTCTTTTCATGAACCCCCACACGTGTCATTGCATGTGTGTTCCTTTCCTAAACCATATGTGTCCACTAGTGTTATTGCATCTCATTGCATATGTGTTCTTTTCCTAAACAACCACTAGAGTCATTGCATGTGTGTACTTTTCATAAACCGCAACTAGAGTCATTGCATGTTTGTTCTTTTCATAAATCATAGGGATCCACCACTGTGATTGCATGTGTGTTCTTTTCATAAACCACAACTAGAGTCATTGCATTTGTGTTCTTTTCACAAACCACAAGTAGAGTCATTGCTTGTTTGTTCTTTTCATAAACCACATGGAACGAAACTAGAGTCGTTGCATGTGTGTTCTTTTCATAAATCACCACTAGATTCATTGCATGTGTTTTCTTTCCATAAACCACATGGATCCTCCAGAGTCATTTGCATGTGTGTTCTTTTCATAAACCACCACCAGTGTCATTGCATGTGTCTTCCTTTCGTAAACCACATGGATCCACCAGTGTCATTGCATGTGTGTTATTTTCCAAAACCACCACTACTGTGATTGCATGTTTGTTCTTTTCATAAACCACTTGGATCCACCAGAGTCATTGCATGTGTGTTCTTTTCATAAACCATAACTATAGTCATTGCATGTGTGTTCTTTTCATAAACCACTGATGACCCACAAGTATAGGGGTTGTATCGCAGTATTTTCGATAAGTAAGAGTGTCAAACCCAATGAGGACCAGAAGGTGCTGGATAGTGGAATGGATCAGGAATTCTCTGCAAATACTTAGCAAACGGATTTTTAGCGGTTTTTGATATAGGAAGTAAACAAAGTACAAGTAAATAAAAGAAAGTAGGAATAAATGCAGCAAGTGGCCCAATCCTTTATGCAGCAAAGGACAAGACGGTTGTATTACTTAAGATGACCAAACGTTCTCGAGGACACATGGGAAGACTGTCAAGTGCTTTCGCTTCATATAGTTGTTTAATCTTCTTTTGCTTGCTAAGTGTTGTGGGGGTGAACCTGTGCTAATGTACCACCCCATCCAAGACTAATACATACTTGTGATTATACCCCTTGCAAACATCTGTAAGTACAAGAAAGTAATTAAGGTAGAAACCTAACCACAGCTTTAAACTCTAAGACCCTTACGTCCCTTGTGCAATGGTTTCCTAACGGGGGTTCAGGTTTCTGTCACTCCGGCCACCCCTACGATTAGTAGCCAAATACACAATGCATTCCCCTAGGCCCATATAGGTGAAGTGTCATGTACTCGACGTTCACATGAAGAAGTACACCACTAGAAGAAGTACACCACAACTTAAATAACAATCTATTGAATCTTTCTCAACGCAACTCCACTACTAACAACACGACTTCTCCCATGTCCTCAAGAACAAAACGAACTACTCACAAGACATCATATGGATCATGATCAAAGATGGAATAATGATGTATAACAATCTGAACATAAACAATAATTAATTGGTTCACTCAATAGCATTAACTACAAAGAGTAATCAACACCGGGAAAGTTTCCCCTATGAACTATTCAAGATTCAATGCAATTGTTACAGCAATATGGAGATGGTGATGAGGGTGCTGATGGTGATGATGGTGGTGATGATGATGATCCCAATCAAGTCCAGCTTGATGGTGGTGTTGATGGCTACGATCTCCCCTCTCCGGGAAGGAATTCCACCGGCAGCAATTTGTCTGCCGGAGAGATCTTTCTCTCTCGTGTTTTCCACCCCACAGAGGCGGCGGAATCTTTTTGTGGTCGATCCCCGAGTCTTAGGGTTTCGGGAGGATGATATACGCCAGTGGGGAGAGGCTAGAGTGGGCCAGGGTGGCCACACCACCTCCAGTTGCAGCCTAGGGCTGCCCACGCCAGGGGGTGGTGTGGGCCCCCTGTGGCCCATCTCCACTCCGTCTTCTGGCATCCTTAGTCTTCTGGAAAAATAGGATTTTCCGTATATTTTCCCGGATTTTCTGATCTTCGCGAATTTTGCCTCCAAACAACACCTTTTCCATCAGAATCCTGACTGCAGCGGTCCATGCTCCAAAAGTCATTAACCATGCAAAAATAGATGAAATAACATAAGTATCACCTCTCAATATGAAATATATCAATGAATAATAGTGAATTAAGACATAGAATAGTGATGCAAAATGGACGTATCAACTCCCCCCAAGCTTAGACTTCGCTTGTCCCTAAGCGAAACTGAGCTCAATAAACATGGCCTTAGGTTTATGGAGTGAAGAGTCGATAAAAGAATACGGACAAGAAGCATCACATTCATCAAATACATAGATCATAATAGAATACAACTCACTATTATATAACTCAACTTGTAATAAGTAAAGGAAACACAATAAAGATACATAAAGTGAATCATAATTGGTAATGGAAAACTTAGCTCTTGGTCGAAGAATAGTTGATAATTTGCTGGAGTTCACAAATAAATGGTTTTTCAATGATAGCTTTCAAAGTAGTAAACATCAGGATAAGAGCAATGTGCAAAACAAGGAACATAGGAAACATGATTGAATAAATCAACATATGAATGAATGAAACACAACAACTCAAAATACTTGCTGAGATAGAAGGGAGTAGGTTTACTGACTCAACTACAAAGTAAAAGAAAGGCCCTTCAAAGAGGGAAGAAGGGATTGCAAGTCTCATAAAGATCTCCCAAAAATTATGATACTTACTAGCTTTCAGCTCTCATTGCCCCTATCATAGGCATCTTTAGGTGATTAAGGTTAAAGTGACACAACTAAGAGGATATACTTGACAAGTTATAAGTTGAAATCTCATGCCCCTTACTTATGAGTACCGATCCTCATGCTACTCAACTTCAGTCATGAGCAAGCTCTTATCATTGTAAATACATGCGTATCATTGAGAACCGCCAACGGGGTACCCCTTGCACGTGACACAGGAGCTATCCCATAATCAAAATGACAAGGCAAGTAGACAGTGAGCATCTGAGCGATCTTTTTATTTGCTATTTGCATATGTTTTTATTGAGGATGCTTCATAGAATGCTCACTATAGTTATGCTGCAAGTTTCCACCATGATTAGGCATGGCTTAGGCTAGCGGCCCAGGCATTTCTCTAACACACATATAAACTCCATGAACTTACAAGTTCCACTTTTATTTCACACCGCCGGGATCCATAAGCAAAAGAACATGATATCAACTAGGTACAAAGTACCAAATGAAGTGTTGAAAGCGATCCCCATGATACATGGTTTGGCTAACTTCAACTCATAAAGCACAAGCATATACGCAACAAAGAAGGACCCAATGGTTCAAGTTTATTAAATGCAAGAAAGTAAAGTGTGCCATCAAGTTCGTGAGAGTTTTAATCACTAATTTTCACATAACAAGTTTAATTTGGGAGGTAGATAAAACAAGAATTTACTTGGAATAGCAATAATGCTAATAGGTAGGTATGGTGGACACAAATGGCAAAGGTTTTGGTTTAAAGGAGGTGGATGCACGAGAAGAATACCCTCTCAGTTCAGGTTTTTGGCTAGCAAGGCTGGGTAGCAAGTATAAGAGTTGAAGGAAACAACCAAACATACGAGTGATAAAGACAAACATGCAATCTTCCTTGGAAACACAAAAGACCTTAACTACAGAATACTAGACTTATGAGCAAATCAAGAAAGAAAGATGATGAAATATTTTTTCTTTAAAGGTCCTTTTATCTTTTTCATTCAACTCTCAAAAATAGTGTTGCTGCTGACCGAGCCAGGTTTGCCAAAACCAACTAAATTAACTCAATGATCCCAAAGTGATACCAATACTAACAACAAGATCAATCATATAACCACGAATTGAAAACTAATATAAGCTATGCAAAAGAGTGAATGATAGAACTTCTCATTAATACTCCATAACGGCAACTTACACCAAGGGATACATATCTAACGAGAGAGGGGACACTTCCATAATGCAAACCATCCTACATAATAACTCCTCTATTCATGATATGACTCTACTAATAAGGTAAAAAGATAGAAGATAGTGATATGATACCGCGGCACTCCCCCAAGCTTGGAACAAACCAAGGGGATGCCAAACCTGATGACGAATTACTCCTTAGGTGGTGGTGGTATCCTCTTGATGAGCTCTCTAAACAGCTTCCCCAAGTCCTCAATCTCGAAGGTGAGATTACAAATCAGCTGTGAGTTTTGCTCAATGCGGGTCATGATCATGTCGTGTTGAGAATTCCAGCTCTTGCTATTCTTTCCCCACTCTTCCTCCTTGAAGTCTTCTTTTCCTGCATGGCTAGAATGAGGCAAATCCCAATTGGAGGGTAATTTCCCTTTGGGCGTATTCTGGTATTGATGCTCATGGGTAAGGGTATGGAAAGGATTCTTGGTGCATGGAGGAAGTGACCAGGGATCTGAACGGTGATGAGGAGGCTTCCCTCCAATGGTTGGATTTGCCACCACTCCAATGCTTGCAATGGTAGTGTCGGTATGCGGATGTTGGCCTTGCTCCTCTTCACCTTCACTCTTGATCTCCTTCTCCTTCCCGGGGTCTTGGAGGTCTTCCTCCATAGGCTCCTTCCCTTTATCCTTGGCGGACACCATTGTGCTTCTAAGATTTCAAAGAGTATGTGCTGACAGAAAGAGATCGAAACAAAAACACGACGAAAACATGATATACGGACCTCGGGGGATCCGGGGGGGTATATATTACGAAGTTTCATATCAAGAGGAAGGTACTAGGAGAAAACGAGTCGGAGGCGGAGTCTGGGGTGGCCTCACCACCTGGTGGCGCGGCCAGGGGTGGGCCCGTGCCACAGGGTGGTGTGGGCTACCCCGGCTCCGGTTCCGTCCCTTTTTGCGCTTCGTAACTTCCCTTATTGACTGAAAACTGCAAAAATATAGTTGGATTGTATTTTCGCGGAACTTTTCTTACGAGAACTGTTACCTAGTTGGAAACGGACTCTGCAGGTCTCTGAATTTGGTATTTAGTGGATCTTTCTGGAGTCACCAGTTGAATTATCAATATCTTCATCTTCATACACTTATTTCTTGAGTCATAAAACCCTTCTTTTCCTTATTACACCATTATCTCCACTTCCTGGAAATTTCTTTCACACAAAACTTCATACAGTTCTCATTAGCAACATTAGTATAAGTGAAGTGATAAAACCTTTTGAGTCCAACTTCAACTGAAAACCATCAAAACAAAATCTACTGAAGAAACTCCTTCCGAAAACCCAAAAATAATTCAAAAAGGAAATCGAATAAAGAAGCAAATGCAAGATTAGCAAAATCTGTCAAAACAGACCAGCAGGTAAAGATCAATTTTTTCGAAAATCTTTTGTTGCTCAAATCAAAAAGTGCAAAACTAACGAAAGTCAAATAACAACCTGGGGCAGAAGCACAAAAAATTACCAATCAATCCGACATACAGAGATCTCTCACGAATTTTTATGGTGAAGCACAAAAATCTGTTTTAGGACAGTAACTTCCCCAAATATTACTTCTCTCTCATTAGAGGTTGATCTTGACACAAAAACCAAAAAAAAACAGATAAATAGAGGTTATTACCGAAGTAATAACTTCCAAGACTCAAAGAAACAAAAACAAACTAAAAGCAAAAACAAATTGGGTTGTCTCCCATAAAGCACTTTCTTTATAGCCATTAAGATGGGCATGATAATTTTGGAGATGCTCACTCAGGAATATGAATTGAGGTGAAAGAGAGCATTAAGAAGCAAAAACACACACACATTTAAGTCTAACCCACTTCCTATGCAAGGGGATTTTGTAAACAAACAAGTTGTTGAAACCAGAGGCTTCTTGCATAAGAAGGCAAAACTAGTGCAACATAAAAACTTTCAGCATAAAACGAGGAAACTTGATATTATTGAGATACATAAGAACACTTTTCCCTCTCTCATAGTAGCTTTCAGTATCATGCATAAACTTAACAATATAGCTATGACAAGGACCATCATAGCAATGATCACTTATTCTAACAGAAAACACGGGAATACTAGCTCTCATAACACTACTTTGTGAAACAATATTAGAGGTATCCTTACAAAGGATAGGGTGTCCCTCTTTTTCATATTTAGTGACAAAGTCTTTCACATTTACTATTATAGGTTCATCAACCATTTGTTTATCAGGTTCAGCAGCTTTTCTTGTACTTCCATTAACCATACTAGCTATCATAGAATGTTCCTTAATCCTAACTGGGAAAGGCATTTTCTCAATATAAGGTTTAGGTAAAACATGATTAGCAGTATAAACTTCAGTATTTCTTGCATTAACACTCTTAGCAACATCTTTATAAGGTTCATGATACTTATTCCACTTCTTTTTAGGCACTTCAATGTAGGAAGCAAAAGCCTTAAAATAAGAAGCAATAGCTTGAGAGTCTAGACCATAAGCATTTTTAATATTTTGAAAGTCATCAGTTCCCATGAAAGATTCAATGCATTCATAATCATAATTTATACCTGACTTTCTACCTTTGTCATTCTCCCAAGGTTCAGCATTATCTTGAATACGGTCTAGAAGGTCCCATTTAGCTTCTTCTTCCATGCGAATGAATGATCCAGCACAAGAAGCATCCAATAAATCTTTATCATGTAGAGGGAGCTCATGAATGGGACATTTGAGCATTAGTAACTTCAATCTCCCCCAAGCTTGAGCTGTACTCTGTCCATCAAGAGGCCAAAAGTTGTATATTTGATTCTGATCTTTATGAATCTCACTAGGAGGATAAAACTTTGAATAAAAGAGAGGCACTATTTCCTCCCATTCCAGAGCTTGACCATTCTTCAGCAGTTTATACCATTCCTCAGCTCTTCCTTTTAGTGATAATGACAATAACTTCTTCTTAACTCGATCTGTAGTAATACCTGCACACTTGAATAACCCGCATAATTCGTGTATATAGAGTAAATGATCATCGGGATGGACAGTTCCATCCCCAACATAGTAGTTATCCATAACACGATCAATAATTCTTGTAGGTATTTTGAAAACATCATTCTCAGCAGGTGGTGGCTTATCTACTACCTTAGCAGTGGTAGTAGCATTACCAAATAAGAAACTCAGCGAATTATCCATAAGGAAAATAAAGCAACTAACAGAAGTAAACAATACTCACAGTAGAAGTTTCCTTTACCAGTTCCACTCTCCAATAGCGCTTCACTCCCCGGCAACGGCGCCAGAAAATAGTCTTGATGACCCACAAGTATAGGGGGTGTATCGCAGTATTTTCGATAAGTAAGAGTGTCAAACCCAACAAGGAGCAGAAGGTGATGGCTAGTGGTATGGATAGGAATTCTTTGCAAATACTTAGCAAACGGATTTTTAGGGGTTTTTGATATAGCAAGTAAACAAAGTACGAGTAAATAAAAGACAGTAGGAATAAATGCAGCAAGTGGCCCAATCATTTATGCAGCCAAGGACGAGCCGGTTGTATTACTTAAGATGACCAAACGTTCTCGAGGACACATGGGAAGACTGTCAAGTGCTTTCGCTTCATATAGTTGATTAATCTTCTTTAGCTTGCTAAGTGTTATGTGGGTGAACCCGTGCTAATGTACCGCCCCATCCAAGACTAATACATACTTGTGATTATACCCCTTGCAAACATCCGTAAGTACAAGAAAGTAATTAAGGTAGATACCTAACCACAACTTTAAACTCTAAGACCCTTACGTCCCTTGTGCAATGGTTTCCTAACGTGGGTTCAGGTTTTTGTCACTCCGGCAACCCCTACGATTAGTAGCCAAATACACAATGCATTCCCCTAGGCCCATGTAGGTGAAGTGTCATCTAGTCGACGTTCACATGACACCACTAGAAGAAGTACACCACAACTTAAATAACAATCTATTGAATCTTTCTCAACGCAACTCCACTACTAACAACAAGACTTCTCCCATGTCCTCATGAAGAAAATGAACTACTCACAAGACATCGTATGGATCATGATCAGAGATGGAATAATGATGTATAACAATCTGAACATAAACAAGAATTCAATGGTTCACTTAATAGCATTAACTACAAAGAGTAATCAACACCGAGAAAGTTTCCCCTATGAACTATGCAAGATTCAACGCAATTGTTACAGCAATATGGAGATGGTGATGAGGGTGCTGATGGTGATGGTGGTGGTGATGATGATCCCGATGAAGTCCAGCTTGATGGTGGTGTTGATGGCGACGATCTCCCCTCTCCGGGAAGGAATTCCCTCGGCAGAAATCTGTCTGCCGGAGAGATCTTTCTCCCTCGGTGTTTTCCGCCCCGCGGAGGCGGCGAAATCTTTCTGTGGTCGCTCCCCAAGTCTTAGGGTTTCGGGAGGATGATATACGCCAGAGGGGAGAGGCTGGAGTGGGCCAGGGTGGCCACACCACCTCCAGGCGCGGCCTAGGGCTGCCCGCGCCAGGGGGTGGTGTGGGCCCCCTGTGGCCCATCTCCACTCCGTCTTCTGGCATCCTTAGTCTTCTGGAAAAATATGATTTTCCGTATATTTTCTCGGATTTTCTGATCTTCACAAATTTTGCATCCAAACAACACCTTTTCCATCAGAATCCTGACTACAGCGGTCCATGCTCCAAAAGTCATCAACCATGCAAAAATAGATGAAATAACATAAGTATCACCTCTCAATATGAAATATATCAATGAATAATAGTGAATTAAGACATAGAATAGTGATGCAAAACGGACGTATCAACCACCACTCATGTGTGTTCTTTTCATAAACCACCAGTGTCATCGCATTTGTATTCCTTTCCTAAACCACATGGATCCACCAGTGCAATTGCATGTCTTTGCATGTGTGTTCTTTTACTAAACCACCACTAGTGTCATTGCATGTGTGTTATTTTACTAAATCACATGGATCCACCAGTGTCAATGCATCTATGTCCTTTTCATAAACAACCACTAGAGTCATTGCAAGTTTGTTCTTTTCGTAAACCACAACTAGAGACATTGCATGTGTTTTCTTTTCGTAACCCACCACTAGTGTCATTGCATGTGTGTTATTTTACTAAACCACATGGATCCACCAGTGTCATTTGCATGTGTGTTCTTTTCATAAACCACCACCAGTGTCATTGCATGTGTGTTCCTTTCCTAAACCACATGTATCCACCAGTGTCATTGCATGTGTGTTCTTTTCCTAAACATCCACTAGAGTCATTGCATGTGTGTACTTTTCATAAAACACAACTAGAGTCATTGCATGTTTGTTCTTTTCATAAACCACATGGATCCACCAGTGTCATTGCATGTGTGTTCTTTTCATAAACCACAAGTAGAGTCATTGCATGTGTGTTCTTTTCATAAACCACATGGATCCACCAGAGTCATTTGCATGTGTGTTCTTTTCATTAAACACTAGTGTCATTGCATATGTGTTCTTTTCATTAACCACCACCAGTGTCATTGCATGTGTGTTCCTTTCCTAAACCACATGGATCCACTAGTGTCATTGCATGTCTTTGCACGCGTGTTATTTTCCTAAACCACCACTAGTTTCATTGCATGTGTGTTCTTTTCCTAAGCCACCACTAGTGTCATTGCATGTGTGTTCTTTTCATAAACCACTTGGATCCACTAGAGTCATTGCATGTGTGTTCTTTCCATAAACCACAACTAGAGACATTGCATGTGTGTTATTTTCATAAACCACCACTAGATTCATTGCATTTGTGTTCTTTCCATAAACCACATGGATCCACCAGAGTCATTTGCATGTGTGTTCTTTTAATAAACCACAAGTAGTGTCATTGCACGTGTGTTCCTTTCCTAAACCACATAGATCCACTAGTGTCATTACATGTCTTTGCAGGTGTGTTCTTTTCCTAAACCACCACTAGTGTCATTGCATGTTTGTTATTTTACTAAACCACATGGATCCACAAGTGTTAATGCATCTGTATCCTTTTCATAAACCACCACTAGAGCCATTTCATGTTTGTTATTTTCCTAAACCACAACTAGAGACATTGCATGTGTGTTCTTTTCCTAAATGACCTCTAGTGTCATTGCATGTGTGTTCATTTCCTAAACCACAAGGATCCACCAATGTCATTGCATGTGTGTTATTTTCCTAAACAACCACTAGAGTCATTGCATGTGTGTACTTTTCATAAACCACAACTAGAGTAATTGCATGATTGTTCTTTTCAGAAAGAACATGGATCCACCAGTGTCATTGCATGTGTGTTCTTTTCATAAACCACAACTAGAGTCATTGCATGTGTGTTCTTTTCATAAACCACAAGTAGAGTAATTGCATGTTTGTTGTTTTCATGTCCACCACTAGATTCATTGCATGTGTGTTCTTTCCATAAACCACATGGATCCATGATACGTGGGAAACATATATATAATTTTTGATGTTCCGTGTTTGTTTTATATCTACTTTCTTATGTTTTGTCCACACTTTCGAGTATTTCTACACATTTTCTAGAACTAACCTATTAACAAGATGCCATAGTGCCATTTGCCTGTTTTCTGCTATTTTTGGTTTCAGAAAAGCTAGTAAGGAAATATTCTCAGAATTGGACCTAACAAAAGCCCAAGTCAATATTTCACCAGAAGGAATACGGAGTCCAGAGGGGAGACGAAGAGGGGAACTAGGGCGGCCACACCTGGTGGTGGCACGACCAGCCCTAGCCACGCCACCAGGGGTGTGGGCCCCCTGATACTCCACCAACATTGCCCCTTCGCCTATATATTGCCTCCGGGACGAAAACCCTAAGTACCCGATCTAAATTCCACGAAAGAGTCTGTAGCTGCCGCCATCTCCATCCCTAGATCAGGAGGGATCTGAAGCTCTTCCCCGCACCCTGCCCAAGGGGAGATATCACCCTGGGGGCCTTCTTTATCACCATATCTGCCTCCAGTGTGATGCGTGAGTAGTTCATCCCTGGACTACGGGTCCATGTAGTAGCTAGATGGTTGGTTCTCCTCCTTTGTGCTACCATGTTTAGATCTTATGAGATCCGTTCATGATCAAGATCATCTATTTGTAATATACATGTTGTGTTTGCGGGGATCTGATGGATATTGAGATGTTATTTCAGATTGATTATTGATTCTATCATGTCTATGTTATTTGTGATCTTGCAGGCTTTCCATTGTTAGTAGCTATCTTGGCCGAGTAGATGCTAGCAACTCTAAGAGGGAGTATTTATGCTCGATAGTGGGTTCATGCCTCTAGGAATCTAGGGAAGTGACAGAAATCTCTAAGGTACTAGATGTGTTGTTGCTACTAGGGAGAAAACAACCATCCTTTGTTCATAGAACAATCGTATTGTTTACTTTACACACTTTGTTTAATGCAATTATCTATTGCTTGCAACTTAATACTAGAGGGGGTTCGGATGATAACCTGAAGGTGGATTATTAGTCATAGATGTAGTTGGATTATGGTCTATGTATAATGTTGTAATGCCCAATCAAATCTCATAGGAGTCAAGATGCTTAGTATATGCATGTATGCTTTCTCGGTGTCTGTCAATTTCCCCGCTGTAATTTGTTCACCCAACATGTCATTTATCTTAAGGAGAATCACCTCTAGTGAACTATGGACCCAAGTCCATTCTTTTGTCATCAATCTACAAGCTATTTACTGTTTTCTGCTTACTTTCTACAAGAAATTACTATCTTCCACACAATACGTTTAATCCTTTGTTTTTAGCAAAACCGGTGAGATTAACAACCTCGCTGTAAGTTGGGGGCAAAGTTTTGTGGTTGTGTTGTGTAGGATTCCAAGTTAGAAACAACACCTTGGAGGTGTTTCCTTGCTCCTATTGGTTCAATAACCTTGGTTTCATAACTGAGGGAAAACTTGCTGTTGTGCTCATCATACCTTCCTTTTGGGGTTCCCCAACAATCTCGACGTGTTGAGCCGATCATCAAGCTATTTCTAGCGCTGTTGCCGGGGAGTCAAGGACATCTTCATAAGGGTAGTCCCTCATAACCAATCTCTTAACTTTGTTTTATTTGTTTTGCTTAGTTTATTTTTGCTTTGTTTGCTTGTTTCTATATCAAAAACACAAAAAAATTAGTTGTACTAGTTTGCTCTTTATATTAAAAACACAAAAAAATTTAGTCTCCATCTGAAATTGCTATTATGTCTGGCATTGCTCCAATCACTATGTCACCTGAGGAAATGATTTTTACTTTCGAAGGGATTAAAGAGAGTTTCAAAGAAGCTTGGTCTAGAATCTCTAAATTACATGCAAAAACTGACCTAAAATGACTCTAAGCTTGTTTCTTAGCAGTTTTTACTTTGGGACTGCTCTATGCTATAGATATGCTTTGCATGCCATAGTAGGAGGAGATTTCCTTGAATGTAATGAGGGTGAAGCTTTTAATGCCATAAATAAATTGGTGTCAACATATAACATGCCTAGCAAATCTGATTCCTCCTTCATAAACATATTTGCTAGATTAAACACTCTTGAAGCCAACACAGCTAGTTTAAAAGATTGCTATAACATGCTTAGAGAGCATCATGAGTATGTTCCAATAAATTCTGAGACCTCAAAATGGCTTCCTACAATAAAAGTTGTTATAAATAATGAAACTTTTTATGCTTGTTCTGATATCATGTCTAAATTCTGCCTTATGCCTAAAGATATCTATGAATCTTTATATCTTTGGGGACTTTCTGAAGGGGGAGAAGAAATATCTCTTGCTAATGATGCCACAATATTACCTATTGGAATAGCTAAAGGAGTGTTTTCAAAGATTCTAGGGAAGGTGGTGTCTACTGATTATCTTGTTATTGAATGTGTAGGAAAAAGACAAATTACACTTGGAAGATCCCTACTTAAACTCCTTGGAGCAATAATAGATGTGGAAAAGGGCGTCATGCATTTTGCTTCTCCACCAAACAATCATATGTTCCCCAAGGATAGGAATAAAAGTAAGAGAGGTAAGGGCAAGAAATTTGGTTTTAATGCTTCTTCATTTGAGAATACTTGATTCTTTTCTTGCTTCTAATGCCTAGCTCAAAGGCGTTAAAGAAAAGCACTTATTGGTAGCTAACCCAAATTTAGTTAGGAATATTTTGTTGAGTCTTGGAAGTTATGGCTTATCATTTTTGTGTGGTTTTTGTGCCAAGAGTAACCTCTAATGAGAGAGAAAAATAAGATTTGGGAAAGTTGCTCTCCCAAAACAGATTTTTGTGCTTCACTGTAAAAATTCATGAAAAATCTCTGTATGTCGGTTTGAGCTGTAATTGTTTGTGCTTCTGCCCCAGGTTGTTATCCAACTTTATTTAGTTCAACACTTTTCAATTTGGCAACAGAAGGTCTTCGAAAAAATTGGTTTTTACCTGCTAGTCTATTTTAACAGATTTCTGCCATTATTTGCATTTGCCTCTTAATCTATTTCTCTTTGAGTTCTCTTTGATCATTTGAACTTTTTTAAAGGAAGTGGTACAATAGCTTGTGTTTTAATGGAAGTTTTACTTGAGTTGGAACTGAACCAAAAAGACTTGTTATCGTGAGTACACTAATGTTGCTAATGAAGATTGTGTGAAGTTTTGTATGAAGGAAAATTTAAAGTGTAGGGAAGAGTAATGTGATAAGATGAAGTATGGATGAAAGCTCAAGCTTGGGGATGCCACCCGTGTCACCCTAAGAAATATTCAAGAAGTACAAGCCTCAAAGCTTGGGGATGCCCAAGGCATGCCCTTCTTCATCAATAAAAAATTTAGGTTTCTTCCAAACACTTCATTTTTATTATTTCATGCACAATTGAGTTGTTCTTGGAGCGTCTTCATTTTGTTTTTAGTTTTCGTTAGCTTAGTTTGCTTGAATAAGTTGGTTGGACCCCCTCATTCATATACATTAGTTTTCAATTAAGTTGATTTGGATTGGAAAAGAGTAGGAAAGTTCATGCTTAAGTGGTATAAAAGGAGCTTGTTTTTGACTGTGACGTAGACTTTATCATGTTGTAACACCCCAAAACTTCTAATCAAGATTATCAAGTTCTAATCATCCAATTTAGGGTTAACAAAAACTATTATTACAAATTTTATTATGGATGCATGTGTGTTTTGCATTAGTGTAGAATTGATTGAAATTGCCATCCTTGATTGCTACAATTGAGGAGAAATGGTTTAAAGGTGAATACTACATCATCTAGGCCATTTACAAACTAAATCAAAAGAAAAAGAAATCAAATATGAATTAATTAATCAATTGGTCATTTTGACCAAAGTTAACCACTAGGTCACTTTGAGTATTCCTAGAAGATAATTTCTAACAGAAACAATTCCACTTCTTTTCACCCCTTGCTACACCAAGTAAAAGTGTATCCAGGCCCACTTTACAAAGTTACAAAAACATTTTCCAAATCAATTTAATGGACAGTTGAAAATTGAATCTAGTTCATATGGTAAGATCACACTTTTTCAAAAACCCATCAAACCAATTCCCCTTGGCAAACCCAAGCAACCAAAGACTACCAAGCATAAGTATAGATCACTCACCAAATTTGATTCAAAATTTCAAATTAAATTTCTTGCGGCCATTTCCTCAAACACCTTGTTTAAGTAGTAATCCATCGACCATTTGGTCCCCCCCTTAACCCCCTTCCCCCTGAGTGTCTAGCAGCAGCAGACAAGCCCCCCTACGCCATGGAGAATAGTGGAGCGCCGCCATTTTGTGGTCATCCCCGTCCGACCACGGCCAACTCGCACCAGACCACCCCGCGCCCATCCAGCATGTCCACTAGCACCACCGCAGCCTACCGCCCATCCAGCCTACCGCACACCTCCTCTCTGCATCATGTCCAGAGCGCGCCAGTGCGGCGTGCCCGACCAGCCCCACCAGCTCGCGCCTTGCCCTCACCACGCACACGCAGCCTCGCCATGATCACCCCACCTTGGCAGATGATACATTGCAAATGTATCTATAATTTTTGATGTTTCATGCTTGGTTTTATCTACTTTCTTGTGTTTTGTTCCAACTTTGGAGTACTTTTCATATGATTTCTTGGACTAACCTATTAACAAGATGCCACAGTGCCAGTTGCCTGTTTTCTGCTGTTTTTGGTTCCAGGAAGTCAGAAAATGAATATTCTCGGAATTGGACGGGACAAAAGCCAAAGTTACTATTTTCCCGGAAGACTCACGGAGCCAGAAGGAGAGTCGGAGAGGGGCCACAGGGCGGCCACACCACCCCATGGAGCGGGTCACCCCAGGCCGCGCCAGGGCATGGTGTGGGCCCCCTGGCCGGCCACCGACCTTGCCTCCTTCGCCTATAAGAGCCTCCCGATACCAAAACCCTAGATCGTCAATCAGAAATCCACGAAAAGTTCCGCAGCGCCGCCGCCACCGAAGGGGAGATTCGGGGGACAGAAAGTCTCTGTTTCGGCACCCTGCCGCGACGGGGAAGTGCCCCCGGAGCCATCTCCATCGATATCCACCGCCATCTCCATCACCATTGCTGATTCCCATGATGAGGAGGGAGTAGTTCTCTCTCGAGGCTAAAGGTTCTACCGGTAGCTATGTGTTCATCTCTCTCTATGCATGATCATATTGTGATCATGAGCTTTTAATCTATAGATCTACCTTGCTACTCAAGTGCTTTAATAGATCTCTGCTCTCCCCATGTGTGTGAAAGTGACAGCGTGCACACCATGGTGGCACTTAGGCTAGAGATTACAAATACTTGTTATGAGTTATATTTGGAGTTGGATGTCTTTACGAAATTGTGGTGTTTGTTGGAACCATCTAGTGCTCAAGGTGACAGTGTGGGGTTTTCTAGATGGGAAAGACTTACTTTGAGGTGTGCTGTTATAGCCCTACCATGGATTGGAGTGTCCAACCGGAGAGTAATTCAGCGTAGTATCATGAAGATAATATATTTATATGAGAGTGTTCACTAGTGAAAGTATGATCCCTAGGCCTTGTTTCTAAGCACTGAAACACCGTTTGATATTAGATCTATTACATGTTTGCTTTCTTCCATCTTTATTTAAGTTTTCCTTTAGTCTTTTCCACACCATCAAGCTTTTTTGCACCGTTTTCTATTATCTATAGCACTTGTATTTTACTATCTCTTCGCTGAACAAGTGTATTGGGTGTGTTGGGGACACAAGAGACTTCTTGGATCTTGATTGCAAGATTGCTTGAGAGGGAATACCTTTGACCACTTCCTCCGTGAGTTCGATAAACCTTGGGTAATCCACTTAAGGAAAACTTGTTGTTTTTCTACAAACCTCTGCACTTGGAGGCCCAACAACTGTCTACAAGAATAGAAGTGCGTAGACATCAGCAGACACCCCCATTCACCGCCGCGTGACCTGCAACTGTCGCATGCCACCGCAAGCACCTCTGCCTCCGCTCAGAGCGCCGCACACGCTAGACCAATCCAAGCCGCCCCACGCCGCGCCTTTAAGTCCGTGAGAACCGCCAGGGAGCACCACACCGTCCTACGCCCTCGCCCATGTCATTAGCTGCCTATAGCGACGCCACTGTCAAGCTCACCGCCGCACCGCTCGGTCCCCTCGTCGAGCTATAAAAGGAGGCCACCCCCGCCTCCATTCTGCACACCACTCGACTCCCCACTCCTCACTGACCTTCCCCACCTCTCCCCGGAGCAAGGTGAGCACCACCACGCCGGAATTTCACCGGAGTCCGCCGCTACTAGAGGAGAAGGGCGCCGTCGATTCCGACCACCCCGAGCCTTGCCATGACCGCGCCTCGCCGTCGTTTACCTCGTCGTTTGCCCCCATCGCCGAGCCTAGCTGGAGCCCAGGTGAGCCCCGAGAGTCCCCCATCGCCGTGTTAGGTTTAGCTCGTCACCGGAGCTGTTTGTCGTCGACGATGACCCTCAGCCGTTGGATTAGATTTAGATTGTAGCGTCCAGATTGAAAGATACTGTTTCGCGTAGAGTGAGTCACTAACCAGTGGACCCCTCTGTTAGCCGTGCACTGCGCTGTGTTGTGCGGTTGGGCCGGCCCATTTAGCGTTCCCGGCAGGTCTAGAAATTCAAACAAGGATTTTCCTTTTTAGTTTAAATCCTATTATGTCCACTTATTCAAAAATCAATTCAGAGAGATTCACTTAACCAAATTGCATGACTCAAATTTTGCTAAAAGGAAATTAAATTATCTATCCAAGCCGGTTGGGTTTAAATAATTTGGAGTTAGAGGTAATCTTTAGCAAAAATAACAAGCCAGAGACTTTTGCTACTTTAAACATTTTTCAAGAATCAACCATAATAGCTTTTGAATTGATTCCAACTCTCAAAAATCACATTTGATATTACCTATCTGAATATGTAATAATATTTAGGTTTGCATGCAGTGACATTGGACTAGTACCAAAAGAAGGCTATCAGAGAATTTCTAGTCACTTTAAATCATTTAAATAATCATCTTAAACTTTATAAAATGTGACCAACCCTTTAAGTCACATTCCCATGTATTAGAATATGCGGTGATGACATGTGTCCACATGATCCCATATTTTAATTGGAAAATATTCAATCTTAATTAATTTCAATTAGTAGAAATTACTTTTCTCAAATAAAACTAGTTCTTTATTGCATGTGATGATTGTGACGATGCTAGATCATCAAGTGTAAACCTTAGTGTGATAAATAGACTAGATAAGTATTGTTTGGTGATTGTGTACCCCGTATTCCTTTATAGACGATATTATCGACCAAGGATACGAGGAGGAGGAGTTCTACCCCAAAGAAAACGAAGAAAACTTCAATCACTGCACCAATCAAGGCAAGCCATCACTAGGTACAAGTTAACCTAAGCAAGATGCATCAGGCATGCTTGGTTATACATTTTTATTTATACCCATCCCAAGTTTTACTTGCAAGCTTTACTTTTTACTTTACCAAAGTTTCGTTACTTTTAGTAATGCTTTCTGAGATTTTGGAAAGTAGTATAAATAGCATAAAGAGTATAAAACTAGGACAATAATAGATGTCATTCTATGGCATGAGATTGAGAGAAGCATCCCTCATTAGTGAACACTCTTACCTTAGTGGCTAGTGCTAAGCATAAAACTTGATCACTTTAGATGGGAATACTTGGTGAAAACGATTATGAAAACCTTGTAATGATGAGTCATTCTATTAAGATGTTTTGACATGTGTGAGAAACACAAATGGATTTGATGATGAAAATGTTGAGGCATGAGCCTTGGCCCTTTATAAAAACGGATGGTTGAGTTCGGATGCGATACCATTCCAATTTTACCGTACAACTACAATACATGAATTGGGTAAGGCTTAGCCAGAAGTTTATATGCATTAGTATGGGTTCCCTCGCGGAAGAGGTTTGAGCTGAGGCTACATCTTGATGATGTCCACCTATGTAGTCCCCAGGATGGCAGATGGCCATGGCTGGGAGGCCAAGCTCATAGGAGAGGTGCTTATACTAGAGTGTGTAAAGGAAAGGTTATGATTGATTATCCGCATACTAAGTATGATGATTCAGGGTTATCCCTGACGGATGTATCGAATTTTGTGGTGAAAGTGTACCACCTCTGCAGAGTGTTAAACTATTCGAATAGCCGCGTCCGCGGTCATGGACAGTTGGAGTGGCCATACTGTTCCGTCGTCAGATGTTTTTTCAAAATGACTTGACCACAACAACTTTGTGAATATGAAAACTAGGTTCCCAACTTAAAGTGATTTAGAATCTTTACTTAGTTTTCATTACTTCTGAACTCAGTTTAGATAAATATGGCTTTTTGCAAATAAACTTAGAGCTTAGGATTCCTACTAGAACTACCTTACTTGTTAGTGATAGTTTGCGAGTACTTAAAGAGTACTCATGGCTTTATCCCTGGATATACTTGTGGCCAGACTATGAGGAGGACTACCAGGAGGAAGGACAGCAGGATGGCTACGACAACTAGGATCATCTCCTATCGTCAGCATTGCATGTGACCCTGAAGATGGAGCCCGCTGCTACGCTTATTATTCTGCTTCTTGTTTGTATTAAGACTGGATCATGAGATCCTTTATTTGTGTAAGACCTTATTATGGTTTGTAATGGATGATGTACTATGATATCCAATCTATTATGTCTCACAAAAATGGTAATCCTGGATTGCGATGTATGGCATAACAGGCATCTGGGATTAAAAATCCAGGTGTTGACACATGTCATGCTTGACATTGTATTGGCTTTATGCTTAGTGATTTTTGTTGTAGCATGACATGTTATACACAATTGAGATTGCTTAATGTGCCTTGAAAGAATCATGCATTGTTTTCGCATATTAAGGCATAATATTGTGGTATTCTCCTTTAATGCTTTATTTGGGTTGACTTGGTGCATGCTCACACCATGTTAAGACTATACCAAGTCACCATAGCCTCTATGATCATTTAGTTTTCGACTTGTAATATCACTTTATGCTTTAACTAATAATGTTTTGTCGCTTTGCATGATTGCGGCCATCATTGCTCTCTTAGTTGGTCGCTCCCAGTCTTTTGCTAGCCTCCATACCAAGTATGAGTTCCACTCATGCATCCAACTCCAAATAAAACCAAGTTATACCAAAGATTCCACCATACCTACCTATTAGCATTTGCTATTCCAAGTATATTCATGTTTTTATCTACCTTCCAAATTAAACTTGTTATGTGAAAATTATTGATTAAAGCTCTCACGAACTTGAGGTCACACTTTACTTTTCTTGCACTTAATAAACTTGAACCATTGTGACCATCTATGTTTCTTATATGCTTGTGTTTTGTAAGTTGTGGATTAATAGAACCATGCTGTCATGGGGAATGCTTTCAACATTGCACTTTATTTAGTTGATATCATGTTCTTTTGCTTATGGATCCTGTCGGTGTGAATGAAAGGGGAGCTTGTAAGGCTCATGGAGTTCGTCTTTGTGTTAGAAAAACGCTTGGGCGGCTGGTCTAATCCATGCCTAATCATGGTGGAAACCTGTAGCGTAACCATAGTGAGAAATCTATGAAGCATCCTCTATAAAAAAAGAAGCCTATGCAAATAGGAAAGAAAAAAGAAGAAAGAGAAAAAAAAGATACCTATGCAAATAGAAAATAAAAGGATGTTGAGATGGTCATTGTCTGCTTGCCTTGTCATTTTGATATGGGGATACTTCTGTATCATTAGGCAAGGGGTACCCCGTTGGGGGTTCTCTATGATACACATGTACTTACAATGACAAGATCTTACTTGTGACTAAAATTGAGTAGCATGAGGAATGGTACTCGTAAGTAAGGGGCATGAGATTTTCAGCTTATAACTTGTCAAGACTATCCTCATATTTGTTCACTTTAACCTTAATCGCCTAAAAATGCTTATGATAGGGGAAATGAGAGCTGAAAGCTAGTAAGTACCATAATTTTTGGAAGCTCTTTATGAGACTTGAATCCTTGGTTCCTTCTATGAAGGCCTTTCTTTTACTTTTATGTTGAGTCTCCATCTTCTATCTTTATGCACCTATTGAGAGAGCATAGTGGCCATTCTTAGTTTAATGTGCATTGTCCCAAAACTTATTGATTGATTCATAACTTTGATATTGCTTGTTCTTAAACTATTTGTATCTAGTCACCCTTATGAAATTTGAAGGTGTCCTACGCAGTTATGTTTTGCTACACTATGAGGGATAAGCTGAATACCATTCTCATTATGTTTTCTATATGTGAAACAAACAAACGTCTTTCAAAGCATTGTTATTCATGAATCTTTTGTTTGTACCTTTTCATGTTACAACATAGTTGCTATGTCTTATTGTTAGAACTATATCTTTCATGCTATGTTAAAGTACTATGATCCCAGCTATCAATGTTCTACAAATACTTTGATCAAGATTATGATGGTGCATGTCACCTCAAAAATTATTCTTTTTTTATCACTTACCTACTCGAGGACGAGCAGGAGTTAAGTTTGGGTATGCTGATATGTTGCAAACATATCTATAATTTTTGATGTTCCATGCTTGTTTTATATCCACTTCCTTATGTTTTGTCCACACTTTGGAGTATCTTTACACATTTTCTGGAACTAAACTATTAACAAGATGCCACAGTGCCAGTTGCCTGTTTTCTACTATTTTTGGTTTCAGAAAAGCTAGTAAGGAAATTAAGATCGTCTATTTGTAATCTACATGTAATCCTGGAGGCCTTCTTCATCACCATGCCTGCCTCCGTTCATGATCAAGATCGTCTATTTGTAATCTACATGTTGTGTTTGTAGGGATCCGATGGATATTGAGATGCTATTTCAGATTGATTATTGATTCTATCATGTCTATGTTATTCGTGATCTTGCATTCTTTCCGTTGTTAGTAGCTATCTTGGCCGAGTAGATGTTAGCAACTCCAAGAGGGAGTATTTATGCTCGATAGTGGGTTAATACCTCTAGGAATCTAGGGAAGTGATAGAAATCTCTAAGGTACTAGATGTGTTGTTGCTACTAAGGAGAAAACAACAATCCTTTATTCATAGAACAATTGTATTGTTTACTTTACACACTTTGCTTAATGCAATTATCTGTTGCTTGCAACTTAATACTAGAGGGGGTTCGGGTGATAACCTGAAGGTGGATTATTAGTCATAGATGCAGGTGGATTACGATCTATGTACGGTGTCTGTCAATTGCCCCGCTGTAGTTTGTTCACCCAACATGTCATCTATCTTAAGGAGAATCACCTCTAGTGAACTATGGACCCTGGTCCATTCTTTTATCATCAATCTAGAAGCTATTTACTGTTTTCTGTTTACTTTTTGCAATCAATTACTATCTTCCACAGTATACATTTAATCCCTTGTTTTCAGCAAAACCGGTGATATTGACAACCTCACTGTAAGTTGGGGGCAAAGTTCTGTGGTTGTGTTGTGCGGGATTCCAAGTTGGAAAGAACACCTTGGAGGTGTTTCCTTGCTCCTACTGGTTCGATAACCTTGGTTTCATAACTGAGGGAAAACTTGCTGCTATGCTCATCATACCTTCCTATTGGGGTTACCCAAAAAGCTCGACGTGTTGAGCTGATCATCAATCCACCAAAGTCATTTGAATGTGTGTTGTTTTCATAAACCACCACCAGTGTCGTTGCATGTGTGTTCCTTTCCTAAACCACATGGATCCACCAGTGTCATTGCATGTCTTTGTATGTGTTTTCTTTTTCTAAACCACCACTAGTGTCATTGCATGTGTGTTATTTTACTAAACCACATGGATCCACCAGTGTCAATGCATGTGTGTCCTTTTCATAAACCACCACTAGAGTCATTGCATGTTTGTTCTTTTCCTAGACCACAACTAGAGACATTGCATGTGTGTTCTTTTCCTAAACCACCACTAGAGTCATAGCATGTGTGTTATTTTACTAAACCACATGGATCCACCAGTGTCATTTGCATGTGTGTTCTTTTGATAAACCACCACTAGTGTCATTGCATGTGTTTTCCTTTCCTAAACTACATGGATCCACCAGTGTTATTGCAAGTCTTTGCATGTGTGTTTTTTCCTAAACCACCACTAGTTTCATTGCATGTGTGTTATTTTCCTTACCCATCACTGGTGTCATTGCATGTGTGTTCTTTTCATAAACCAATTGGATCCACCAGAGTCATTGCATGTGTGTTCTTTTAGTAAACCACAACTATAGTCATTGCATGTTTGTTCTTTTCATAAACCACATGGAACCACAACTAGAGTCATTACGTGTATGTTCTTTTCATAAATCAACACTAGATTCATTGCATGTGTGTTATTTCCATAAACCACATGGATCCACCAGAGTCATTTGCATGTGTGTTCTTTTCATAAACCACCACTAGTGTCATTGCATGTGTGTTCCTTTCCTAAACCACATGATTCCACCAGTGTCATTGTATGTCTTTGCATGTGTGTTCTTTTCCTAAACCACTTTGTGTTATTTTACTAAACCACATGGATCCACCAGTGTTAATGCATGTGTGTCCTTTTCATAAACCACCACTAGAGTCATTGCATGTTTGTTCTTTTCCTAAACCACAACTAAAGACATTGCATGTGTGTTCTTGTCCTAAAGCACCACTAGTGTCATTGCATGTGTGTTATTTTACTGAACCACATGGATCCACCAGTGTCATTTGCATGTGTGTTATTTTCATAAACCACCACTAGTGTCATTGCATGTGTTTTCCTTTCCTAAACCATATGGATCCACCAGTATCATTGCATGTCAGTTATTTTCCTAAACAACCACTAGAGTCATTGCATGTGTGTACTTTTCATAAACCACCACCAGAGTCATTGCATGTTTGTTCTTTTCATAAACCACATGGATCAACCAGTGTCATATCATGTGTGTTCTTTTCATAAACCACAAATAGAGTCATTTTATGTGTGTCCTATTCATAAACCACAACTAGAGTCATTGCATGTTTGTTCTTTTCATAATCCACATGGATCCACCAGTGTCATTACATGTGTGTTGTTTTCATAAACCACCACTAGATTCATTGCATGTGTGTTCTTTACATAAACCACATGGATCCACCAGAGTCATTTGCATGTGCGTTCTTTTCATAAACCACCACCAATGTCATTGCATTTGTGTTCCTTTCCTAAACCACATGGATCCACCAGTGTCATTGCATGTGTGTTCTTTTCCTAAACCACCACTAGTGTCATTACATGTGTTTTCTTTTCATAAACCACTTGGATCCACCGGAGTCATTTCATGTGTGTTCTTTTCATAAACCACTACTATAATCATTGCATGTTTGTTCTTTTCATAAACCACATGGAACCACAACTAGAGTCATTGCATGTGTGTTCTTTTCATAAACCACCACTAGATTCATTGCATGTCTGTTCTTTCCATAAACCACATGGATCCACCAGAGTCATTTGCATGTGTGTTCAATTCATAAACCACCACTAGTGTCATTGCATGTGTGTTCCTTTCCTAAACCACATGGATCTACTAGTGTCATTCCATGTCTTTGCATGTGTGTTCTTTTTCTAAACCACCACTAGTGTCATGGCATGTGTGTTATTTTACTAAACCACATGGATCCACCAGTCCCAATGCATGTGTGTCCTTTTCATAAACCACCAATGGAGTCATTGCATCTTTGTTCTTTTCCTATACCATAAATAGAGACATTGCATGTGTGTTCTTTTCCTAAACCACCACAAGTGTGATTGCATGTGTGTTATTTTACTAAACCACATGGATCCACCAGAGTCATTTGCATGTGTGTTCAATTCATAAACCACCACCAGTGTCATTGCATGTGTTTTTCTTTCGTAAACCACATGGATCCACCAGTGTCATTGCATGTTTGTTCTTTTCCTAAAGAACCACTAGAGTCATTGCATGTGTGTACTTTTCGTAAACCACCACTAGAGTTATTGCATGTTTGTTCTTTTCAAAAACCACATGGATCCACCAGTGTTATGGCATGTGTGTTATTTTCGTCAACCACAACTAGAGTCATTGCATGTGTGTCCTTTTCATAAACCACAACTAGAGTCATTGCATGTTTGTTCTTTTCATAATCCACATGGATCCACTAGTATCATTACACGTGTGTTGTTTTCATAAACCACCACTAGATTCATTGCATGTGTGTTCTTTCCATAAACGACATGGATCCACCAGAGCCATTTGCATGTGTGTTCTTTTCATAAACCACCACCAGTGTCATTGCATTTGTGTTCCTTTCCTAAACCACATGGATCCACCAGTGTCATTGCATGTGTGTCCTTTTCCTAAACCACCACTAGTGTCATTGCATATGTGTTCTTTTCATAAACCATGTGGATCCACCAGAGTCATTTCATGTGTGTTCTTTTCATAAACCAGAACTATAATCATTGCATGTTTGTTCTTTTCATAAACCACATGGAACCGCAACTAGAGTCATTGCATGTGTGTTCTTTTCATAAGCCACCACTAGATTCATTGCATGCGTGTTCTTTCCATAAACCACATGGATGCACCAGAGTCATTTGCATCTGTGTTCTTTTCATAAACCACCACCAGTGTCATTGCATGTGTGTTCCTTTCCTAAACCACATGGATCCACTAGTGTAATTGCATGTCTTTGCATGTGTGTTCTTTTCCTAAACCACCACTAGTGTCATTGCTTGTGTGTTATTTTACTAAACCACATGGATCCTCCAGTGTCAATGCATGTGTGTCCTTTTCATAAACCACAACTAGAGTCATTGCATGTTTGTTCTTTTTCTAAACCACAACTAGAGACATTTCATGTGTGTTCTTTTCCTAAATGACCACCAGTGTAATTGCATGTGTGTTATTTTACTAAACCACATGGATCCACTAGTGTCATTTGCATGTGTGTTCTTTTCATAAACCACCACCAGTGTCATTGCATGTGTGTTCCTTTCCTAAACCACATGGATCCACTAGTGTAATTGCATGTATTTGCATCTGTGTTCTTTTCCTAAACCACCACTAGTGTCATTGCATGTGTGTTATTTTACTAAACTACATGGATCCACCAGTGTCAATGCACGTGTGTCCTTTTCATAAACCACCACTAGAGTCATTGCATGTTTGTTCTTTTCCTAAACCACAACTAGAGACATTGCATGTGTGTTCTTTTCCTAAATGACCACTAGTGTGATTGCATGGGTGTTATTTTACTAAACCACATGGATCCATCAATGTCATTTGCGTGTGTGTTCTTTTCATAAACCATCACCAGTGTCATTGCATGTGTGTTCCTTTCCTAAACACCAAGTGTTTGTGCCACAAGTTCACACCTCCAAGTACAAGTTCACAATCACATTACAACTCCGAAGATAGAGCTCTATCAAAATGAAGTAGAGCACATAACCTACCATGAAGAGCAACATGGTGGTGATCACGAGGAAGTTCCTCCACTTCTTCCTCACGTGCCTCCTCCACTTATCTTCCACCACCTCTTTGGTCTTGTAGCCTTTGTAGCTGTTGCCCAAGAATTCATTCACTTTCTTCTGGCAATCTTCCCACTCCTCGTACACACCTGGAACCTTACCAACGTACACGACATAGAACTTCTTCGCCATCTCCTGTACACGAGATAGATGATATTATCCATGTCAGTGGAAAGCAATAGAAGTTCACAAGATAAGATCATGCATATATATATGGGTGTAACAAGATGTAAGAAATCATGTTCTAATCATCGACATTTCAAAGAAAGACAAAAAAAATCATACCAAGAAAGACTTGCATTAGTGCCTAATACTTAGGTTGGGCACGGAAATAACAATGCTCGTTTTTTGATCTTGTGCGGCAAGTAGAGTATATGCCCAAATTGCTAGTCTGCTTGGCACACCAGATCAAACAACAGCATAGTCATAAACATGACGCCACAACATGTTCTAATCATCGGTATTTCGAAGAAAGACCAAAAAAAGCAAACCAAGATTGACTTGGATTCGTGCCTCATACGATTCGTATCGCTGATACATGGCAAATGTATCTATAATTTTTGATGTTCCATGCTTGGTTTTATCTACTTTCTTGTGTTTTGTCCACACTTTTGAGTACTTTTCATATGATTTCTTGGACTAACCTATTAACAAGAGCCACAGTTCCAACTGCCTGTTTTCTGCTGTTCTTGGGTCTAGGAAAGTCAGAAAATGAATATTCTCGGAATTGGACGGGACAAAAGCCAAAAATCCTATTTCACTAGAAGACTCCCAGAGCCAGAATATGAGACAGAGTGGGGCTGGGGCCAAGCCACACCACCTGCCCGTGTGGGCTAGGCCTGGCCGTGCCAGGGGGTTGTCTGGCCACCCTAGGCACCCCCTCAGTCTCCCTCTTCGCCTATAAGATGCCTTCTGACCTAAAAACTCAGGGGGGTTCGACGTTTTTCCAGAGGAGTTCCGCTCCGCTACCACCACCAGATTCCACGAAATAGCACCAGAAACTCCGTTCTGGCACCCTGCCGGGACGAGGAATTGGAGGAGATCATCGCCATCATCATCACCACCACTTCTCCATCGACCATCCATGTTTCCTCCATCTATGAGTGAGTAATCCCCTGCTGTAGGCTAGGGGGATGGTAAGGTTGGATGAGATTGTTCAAGTAATGGCATCAGATTGTTAGGGCATGGTGCCTAGTATCTTCTATTAGTGCTTTATGACTTTGTTGCGACTTGTTGTGCTTAATGCTTGTCACTAGGGCCCGAGTGCCATGATTTCAGATCTGAACATGTTTTTGATTCATTATGATAGTATTGTTTATGGTCTTATCTACATGTTGTATACACACGTTGTTGTCCGGATCCAATGGCCCCGAAGTGATAGAAATCGGGATAACCGGAGGGAATGGATTTGATGTGAGCATCACATGTGTTCATGGAGTGTTAATGCTTTGCTCCGGTGCTCTATTAAAAGGAGCACCTTAATTGCCAGTAGTTCCCTTGAGGTCTTGCTGCAAACGGGCTGGCAGGACAAAAGATGTGCAAGTTCTCATTGCGAGCACGTATGACTATATATGGAACACATGCCTATGATTATCTAGTACTTGGATGCTTTATATTATTTATCTACAATTTCCCTATGTTCTGATTGTATGTGAACTAGCTTGTGCACGCAACGCCCGTCCATCCATCCCTATGCCTACCGCACTCGAATCCTACTGTTTACTACTACTGTTACTACTGTCTTTACTTTACTACTACTGCTACTTTACTATTCCTACTACAAAACTGTTGCTACTGATAAACTGCTGCGAGCAAGATTGTTTCCAGGTGCAGCTGAATTGACAACTCAGTTGTTAAGGCTTATAAATATTCTTTGGCTCCCCTTGTGTCGAATCAATAAATTGGGTTTCACTTCCCTCGAAAATACTGCGATACACCCCCTATACGTGTGGGTCACCACGACTATTTTGTGGCGCCATTGCCGGGGTGCATAGCTTTATTTATCAAGTCCACTTGGAATAACTATTGTTCAAGCTTAGTTTATTTCCACCTTGTTTGCTTGTTTCTTTATCAAAAATACAAAAAAATTAGTTCCTACTCTAGTTGTTATTTTCATTGGTCTGTTATTGTCTTGTTTTATCATGCTCTCTATCAATGGTTGGTTTCTTTGAAACTGAATCTTATTGGCAAGGTGGGTTCATGAAAGAACAAAAATATTATTATAAGGAACACCGCTTGTCACAAAAAGGGAAACACTTATGAGAACAAATTGATAAATTGTATACCATTGCTATAAACGTGTTCTCTACTTATAATGTTACTTATTTCTTTGATAAATCTTGTTGCTGTAGGAGGTACAAACACCTCCCTTTTCACTGTGAGTATAATGATGATGTTACCATATCTTCTTATGTTAAGGGAAATTATGACTTCTATGATGTGGAACAAATTGAGGAATTTATTGCTTGGAAGGGTGCATTTGAATTTGCTAGTTTGCTTTAAAATATTGATGATTCACCTTATAAATATGAGGTTTATGATATACTTAAAATTTTCTTTGATAATTACAAGGAAGAAAATGGCTATATTCTTGAATATATTAATAGATGCTTTCCACAAATGGAAGAGACTAATGCATTGCAGGATCTTATGGAAGAAGAAATTGATGAACCTGAAAACTCATTAGATGAAAAAGAGGAGGAGAGTGATGAACAAAAGAAGGAAGAATGGATTAGCTACCCATGTCTACCTTCTAATGAGAGTAACTCTTTATCCCTTACATTATTTGATTGTACCCCATGCTTACTAAAGGAGGATGAATGTTATGCTCATGTTATCTGTGATAATCCTTTATTTGTGCCTAACTTCGAGATGCATGGTACTAAAGAGTTTTTCTTAGAAATTGTTTATGATAAAGCTCTAGATGATGGTCCTATATTGAATGATCAGTCATCGTGTTATAGAATTGTTAAAAGTGGGTTTGAAGGTTTTAATCCCAGTATTTTTGAGGTTGATAAAAATTATGTGTTTGAAGATCATGAAAAGCATGCTTTATGTGATAGTTATATTGTTGAGTTTATTCATGAGGCTTTATGAGAGAGGCAAATATGGTTGTAGAAGTTTTCATGGTATTGAAACACCTCTCTATGTGCTGAAATTTTTGAAGTTACTCTTGTTTTATCTTCCTATGCCTGTCACTTTGTTCTTTGTGAATTTATTTGCATACAAGATTCCTATGCATAAGAAGTGGGTTAGACATAAATGTGTTTTCAATTTGCTTCTGCATGCTCTCTTTTACTTCAATTCATATTTCTTATGTGAGCATCCACTCAAACTATCATGCCTAACTTAAAGGCGTTAAAGAAAAGTACTTATTGGGAGATAACCCAGAAGTTTTAGATGAGTCTTGGAAGTTATTACTCCAATAATAACCGCTCCTTATCCTTTTTATTTGCTTTTTGTGTCAAGAGTAACCTCTAATGAGAGACAAGTAATGGTTGGAAAAGTTGTTGTCCCGAAATAGATTTCTATGCTTCACTGTAAAAGTTCGTGTAAAATCTCGGTACGTCCTTTTGAGGCGTGAAGTTTTGTGCTTCTACCCCATGTTGTTATCTGACTTTTTATAGTTCAACACTTTTTGATTTGAGCAACATAAGGTCTTCGAAAAAATTCGTCTTTACCTACTGGTCTGTTTTGACAGATTTCTACCATTTTCTGCATTTGCTTCTTGTTGGTTCCTTTTTGAGTTCTTTTGGGGAATTGAGCTTTTTGAGGGAAGTGCTATAGTAGCTTGTGTTTTAATGGAAGTTTTATTGGTGTTATAACTGAACCTAAAGACTTATTATCTTGAGTGCACTAATGTTGCTAATAAAGATTGTGTGAAGTTTTGTATGAAGGGAAAATTTTAGGTGTATGGAACGAATGAGTAATGAGATGAAGGATGGACTAAAGCTCAAGCTCGGGGATGCCACCCGTGTCACCCCAAGAAATATCCAAAAAGTACAAGCGTCAAAGCTTGGGGATGCCCAAGGCATCCCCTTCTTCATCAATAAAAATCCCAGGTTTCTTCCAAACACTTCATTTTTATTGTTTCATGCACAGTTGTGTTGTTCTTGGAGCGTCTTCTTTTTCATTTTTGTTTTGGTTTTTCGTTTGCTTTGTTTTCTTAGTTTTCTGAATAAATTGGTTGGACCTCCGCTTTCATACATTGGTCTTCAAATAGTTTGGTTTGGTTTGGAAAAGAGTAACAAAGTTCATGCTTAAGTGGTAAAGAGAGCTTGTTTTTTACTGTGGCCTATGCTTTGTCATGCCATGCTTGATATTGTTTTGGCTTTAGGCTTAGTATTCTTTGCTGTAGCATTACTGGTTATAAACAATTGATATTGCTTAATGTGCCTTGGATGAATCATGCGTTGTTTTAGCATATTAAAGCATAGTATTGTGGTATTCTCACACCATGTTATGACTATCCCAAGTCACCATAAGCCTTTATGATCCTTTAGTTTTCAACTTGTAGTATCACTTTATGCTTTGATCAATGATGTTTTGTCGCTCTGCATGATTATGGCCATTATTGCTCTCCTAGTTGGTCGCTCCCAGTCTTTTGCTAGCCTCCACAACCAAGTACGAGTTCCACTCATGCATCCAACTCCCTAAACCAAGTTATTCCAAAGAGTCCACCATACCTACCTACTAGCATATGCTATTCCAAGTATATTCATGTTTTTGTTTATCTTCCATATTAAACTTGTTATGAGAAAACTAGTGATTAAAGCTCTCACGAACTTGATGGCACACTTTACTTTTATTGCCCTTAATAAACTTGAACCATTGTGTCGTCTATGTTGTATATGCTTGCACTTATTTGTTGGGGATTAGCAGAACCAAGCTGTCATGGTGAACGCTTTTAACATTGCACTGGTACTTTGTACCTAGTTGATATCATGCTCTTTTGTCTATGGATGCCGTCGGTGTGAAATGAAAGGGGATCTTGTAAGTCCATGGAGTTATGTATATGTGTTAGAGAAACGCCTGGGCCGCTGGTCTAATCCATGTTGACATGGTGGAAACCTGCAGCGTAACCATAATGAGTTGTCTATGAAGCATTCTTCTTATAAAAAAAGAATCCGATATTGAGAAAAAAGAGAAAAAGAAAAAAAAAGAGATTATGAAAAGAGGAAAGAGAGAAAAAAGCACCATATTCCCATGGTAAATAAGAAGATTGCTAAGATGCTCATTGTCTGCTTGCCTTGTCATTTTGATATAGGGATTCTTCCATATCCTCGGGCAAGGGGTACCCCGTTGGCGGTTCTCTATGATACACATGTACTTACAATGACAAGAACTTACCGGTGACTAAACTTGAGTAGCATCAGGAGTGACCCTCGTATTCAAGGGACATGGGCTTTCTAACTTATACTTCGTCAAGCATATACACCATAGTTTGTTCACTTTAACCTTAATCAATTCAAGATGCTTATGATAGGGGCAATGAGAGCTGAAAGATATTAAGTACCATAATTTTTGAAAGCTCTTTATGAGACTTGAATCCCTACTTCCTTCTATGAAGGACTTTCTTCCACTTATATGTTGAGTCTCCACCTTCTATATTTATGCACTTACTTTGAGAGCATAGTGGCCATTCTTAGTTCTACGTGGATTGTCCCAAGACTTGTTGATTGATGCATACCTTGATATTGATTGTTTTAAACTATTTGTATCTAGTCACTCTTCTCAACTTTGAAGGTGTCCTATGCATTTATATTTTCTACTCTATGAGGGACAAGATGAATACTACTATGCTATGTTTTCTTTACGTGAAACAAACAAACATCTTGCAAAGCATTGTTATTCATGAATCTTTTGTTTGTGCCTTTTCATGTTGCATCATAGTTTCTTTGTATTATTTCTAGAACTTTGTCTTTCATGTTATGATTGAAGTACTATGATCTCAGCTTTCAATGTTTTACAAATACTTTGATCAAGTTAATGATCGTGCATGTCACCTCAAAAATTATTCTTTCTTTTTATCACTAACCTACTCGAGGATGAGCAGGTGTTAAGATTGGGGATGTTGATACATTGCAAATGTATCTATAATTTTTGATGTTCCATGCTTGGTTTTATCTATTTTCTTGTGTTTTGTCCACACTTTGGAGTACTTTTCATATGATTTCTTGGACTAACCTATTAAGAAGAGCCACAGTGCGAGCTGCCTATTTTCTGCTGTGTTTGGTTCTAGGAAAGTCAGAAAATGAATATTCTCGGAATTGGATGGGACAAAAGCCAAAAATCCTATTTCACGAGAAGACTCCCGGAGCCAGAATATGAGACGGAGTGGGGCTGGGGCCAAGCCACACCACCTGGCCGCGCGGGCTGGGCCTCGCCGCGCCAGCGGGTGGTCTGGCCGCCCCAGGAACCCCCTCGGTCTCCCTCTTCGCCTATAAGATGCCTTCTGACCTAAAAACTCAGGGGGGTTTGATGTTCTTCCAGAAGGAGTTCCGCTCCGCTGCCACCACCAGATTCCACGAAACAGCACCAGAAACTCTGTTTTGGCACCCTGTCGGGACGGGGAATTGGAAGAGATCATCGCCATCATCATCACCACCACTTCTCCATCGACCATCCATGTTTCCCCCATCTATGAGTGAGTAATCCCCAGCTGTAGGCTATGGGGATGGTAGGGATTGGATGAGGTTATTCATGTAATGGCATCAGATTGTTAGGGCATGGTGCCTAGTATCTTCTATTAGTGCTTTATGACTTTGTTGCGACTTGTTGTGCTTAATGCTTGTCACTAGGGCCTGAGTGCCATGATTTCAGATCTGAACATGTTTTTGATTCATTATGATAGTATTGTTTATAGTCCTATCTACAAGTTGTATACACACGTTGTTGTCCGGAACCAATGGCCCCAAAGTGAGAGAAATCGGGATAACCGGAGGGAATGGCTTTGATGTGAGGATCACATGTGTTCATGGAGTGTTAATGCTTTGCTCCGGTGCTCTATTAAAAGGACCACCTTAATTGCTAGTAGTTCCCTTGAGGCCCCACTGCAAAAGGGCTAGCAGGACAAAAGATGTTGTGCAAGTTCTCATTGCGAGCACGTATGACTATATATGGAACACATGCCTAGGATTATCTAGTACTTGGATGCTTTATCTTATTTATCTGCAATTGCCCTATGTTCTGATTGCTATGTGAATTGTCTGGTCCATGCAACGCCCGTCCATCCATCCCTATGCCTACCGCACTCGAATCCTACTGTTTACTGCTATTTTTACTATTGTCTTTACTTTACTACTGCTGCTACTTTACTATTCCTACTACAAAACTGTTGCTACTGATAAACTGTTGCAAGCAAGATTGTTTCCAGGTGCAGCTGAATTGACAACTCAGTTGTTAAGGCTTATAAATATTCTTTGGCTCCCCTTGTGTCGAATCAATAAATTGGGTTTCACTTCCCTCGAAAATATTACGATACACCCCCTCTACTTGTGGGTCATCAATCGCCAAGGACAAAATAAGAGAAATACTTCCATGATTCATATAGCATGGGCATGATATGTCCAGTGGTAAAGCAAGAAAATGATTCAGTCTCCACACCAACAACCCATTTCGAGTTTGGTGTGTCTAAAGGAGTCGTTTCCGTGGACCCATAAACCCTTTCCTTGGCTTGCCACTGAACATATTATGTCTTGTGTATATGAATCTCAAAAATATTTGTCCTCTTTCGACTTTGGGGCTACGAGATGAAATAGTTTATCATTTCATTGTATCGCCAAAGACGAAAGAAACGAAATCATTCCACGATTCATATAACAATGTTGTCAATGCTATACGGATAATGAAGTAATGTCTTGCCTTTCGACTTTGGGGTTACAATGAGATATTTGAAACTAAATACTTCACCATTTTATTTAATTCACGCTATCTAATCTATTCATATTGCCAAAGAAAAAAGAAGAGAAATACTTCCACGATTCATATAGCATGGGCATGATATGTCTAGTGGTAAACCAAAGAAAGGATTCAGTCTCCACGGCAACGACTCATTTTGAGTTTGGTGTGTCGAAAGGAGTCATTGTCGTGCACCCAGAATCCTTTCCTTGGCTTGCCACTAAACATATTATGTCTTATGTATATGAATCTCGAAAATATTTGTCCTCTTTCAACTTTGGGGCTACGAGATGAAATAGTTTATCATTTCATTGTATCACCAAATATGAAAGGAAAGAAATCATTCCATGATTCATATAACAATGTCGCTAATGCTATACGAATAGTGAAGTAATGCCTTTCCTTTCGACTTTGGGGCTACAATGAGATATTTGAGACTTTAGGGCTATAATGAGGACAAAAGAAGAGAAATACTTCCACGATTCATATAGCATGGACATGATATGTCCAGCGGTAAAGCAAGGAAAGGATCCGGTCTCCATGGCAATGAGTCATTTCGAGTTTGGTGTGTCAAAAGGAGTCATTGACACGTGGATCCAGAATCATTTCCTTGGCTTACCGCTCAACATATGATGTCTTATGTATATGAACTTCGAAAATATTTGGCCTCTTTCTACTTTGGGGCTACGAGGTGAAATAGTATTTACTTGGGAGAAATTGTTACAACTCTACTTGCCTCATACTTACGTTGGGCACGGAAAAAGACAATGGCGCCGATGGATCTGGTGCGGCAAGTAGAGTATATGCACAAACCTCTAGTCTACTTGGCACACCAGATCCAGCAATGGCATGGTCACACACAGTACGCCACAACACATTTTAATCATCGACAATTCAAAGAAAGACAAAGAAAGCAAACCACAAGAAGTAGGCCGGCAACAACAAATGAAAAGCAACAAGCACGTAAAATAGTTCATAACACAAATAACTAGCGAGTGTCGCTCAGAATCAAGTTCAAAAGTTGATGAAACATACTCTAGAGGTTTTGCTAGGCAAGTTTAACATAGTGATAAGAGGTTAGAACACGAGTTCGGAACTAACAACTAGATACCCAGGCAATGCAATCATCAAGACTTCTTCTGCTGTTGAGTCGGCTTTGGGGGGCATTGATGAACGTCCTGTGGTCACCCTGCTGTGCTAAGCGTTTGTCTATCTCCCTATTGGGTGGTGTATAGCCGCCATAGAAGGTGCCCCTGGATTTCATGACTCCCTGGTGCATGATTGTCGCGATCTCCTCCTGGATGTCGAAGAAGTGCTTCCTGAGGTTATGATCATGTATTATTGCCAGCCTTTCATTCCACTTCGCAAGGTCAGATGGCAGCATTTTGCTCTCAGTGTCATTGAAGAACGCCTTCATGTGGTAAATGGCATAGAAGGCATCCTTCCTGCTACCAGACGGCTTCTTGACGCAGGCGAACTTGGTGTTGTGGCGGAACACGTGCGTGCCTAACTTCACATGTGGCGTTGCCGGTTTGACGCCTCCTGCTGCAACGTAGCCGATGAGAGCACCATCAAGAATTTTCTTGATATTGGTGTAGTGTTTTAGGATCGCACTGTTTGAGTCAAGGTACACGATTGTTGAGTGTTTCAAATTCAAGCATATGAGCATGCATCCTATCTCCTCCGTGATGGGATGGTAAGGAAGGATAATCACATCCTTGTCCGAGTATGTTTGCAAGAAGGTTGAGAGGTAGTCGGTTGCCAGTGCTATGTACTCAACATCTTTCAGGAAGACATCACGCATGAAGTAGGGATCCACTATTTGGATGCCCAGGATCTTTTCTCTAGTGATCTGCATGGCCATATTGAGGGAGAATAGCCAAACCAGGGTATTGTGCAGCCGGAACCAATTCAACACATCGAAGAGGTCGGTATGCCGCTGTAACACCCTCGCCTGCTAAGGCTGAGTTCTTGTGTATAGTGCTAATCCCTGGATCGGTTCACTAGCACACACAATACAAAATGATTCCAAATATAACTGTGCATCATAAATATAACGAATATGATCCAGAATTTACATTATATTACAGCGGAAAGCATTATAAGGTAGATCTCCATCCTTCAAATGTGCCACAGGCGAACAATTATTGAGTGGAGTCTCGCGACCTATAACAATCACTTGGAAACGATATAACCTGCAACATGAAACATTGCAGCCACGAATGGTCAATACATTGAATGTATGGAAAGTAGGCTAAAGTGGTTAACAACAGTCTAGCAACTATAGGCTTATTTGGCTAGGTGGAGTTCAGTCTCATTTGCATAAAGCAATAGTTTTGTCCTAACATTTGTAACAAAGTAGTTTTCCAATATGATAAATAGGACACTCTGGTTCACTCCCAGGTGCCCCTACCCAATTAAGTTCTCCCAACAAGTTTTAAGTTATTGAAAAATAAGGATGAGTGAGAAATATGTCATAGCCTCAAAATCAGATCACTCAAATTGTCCATAACTGTCAACACCAGATTTTTAATCCTAGATGCCTGTTATGCCATACCTTGCAATCCCAGGATTACCATTTTTGCGAGACATAACAGAACTGGTACCACAGTACATCATCCATTACAAACCATAATAAGGTCTTACAAATAAAGGATCTCATGATCCAGTCTTAATACAAATCAAGAAGCCGAAAATAAACATAGTAGGGGCTCAATCTTCAGGGTCACAAGCAATGTTGACTATGGGAGATGATCCTAGTTGTCCATCATTCTGTATTCCTCATAGTCTGGCCATGGGAATAGCTAGGGACAAAGCCATGAGTACTCTTTAAGTACTCGCAAACTATCACTAACAAGTAAGGTAGCTCTAGTAGGAATCTTAAGCTCTAGGTTTATTTGCAAAAAGCCAGGTTTATCTCACACTGAGTTCATAAGTAATGAAAACTAAGTAAAGATTCTAAATCACTTTAAGTTGGGAACCTAGTTTTTAGATTCACAACGCTGTTGTGGTCAAGTCAAAATCATAGTTCACTTCACAAGTCATTTTGAAAAAACATCCGACGACGGAATAGTATGGCCACTCCAACTGTCCATGACCGCGGACGCGACTATTCGTACAGTTTGACACTCTATAGAGGTGGTACACTTTCACCACAAAATTCGATACATCCGTTAGGGACAACCCTGAATCATCACACTTAGTATGCGGATAATCAATCATAACCTTTCAATTACACACTCTAATATAGGCACCTCCCCTATGAGCTTGGCCTCCCAGCAATGGCCATCTGCCATCCTAGGCACTGCATTGGTGGACATTCACACTCACAAGGTAGCCTCAGCCCAACCTATTTCTGCGAGGAAACCCATACTAAGGCATATAAACTTCCAGTTAAGCCCTACCCAATTCATGTATTGTGGTTGTACGGTAAAATTGGTATGGTATCACATCTGAACCCAACCATCAGTTTTTATAAAGGGCTAAGGCTCATGCCTCAACATTTTGATCATCAAATCCTTTTGTGTTTCTCAACACATGTCAAAACATTTCATTAGAATGAATCCTCGTTCCAAGGTTTTCACAATCATTTCACCAAGTATTCCCATCTAAAGTGATCGACTTTTATGCTTAGCACTAGGCACTAAAGTTGAGGGTATTCACTAATGAGGGGTGCTAATCAAGGGTAACTATCCAACTCTAATCTCATGCCTTGGAATGACATCTAAGTATAACCAGTTAGGCATAGTTTTATACTCTTTATGGTATCTATCCTATTTTTCCAATACTCACAAAATACTAACTAAAAGTAAAGAACTTTGGTAAAAGTAACAGAATAAAGCTTGCAAGTAAAACTTGGGATTGGTATAATCAAAGTTGTAAAACCAAAGCATGCCTAATGCATCTTGCATAGGTTATGAAGTTGGCAAGTGTTAACTTGCATAGTTGTATATTGCAATTACTGATGGCTTGCATAGGTATAATACTTGCAAGTGTTAGCTTGCCTTGAGTAGTGTAGTGGTTGAAGTTTTCTTCTTCTTCTTGGTAGTACTCCTCCTCCTCGTATCCCAGGTCGGTACTACCGTCTATAAATGAATACGGGGGTACACAATCACCAAACAATACTTAACTATTTCTCTTTCGCAAACTAAGGTTCACACTAGATGATCTAGCATCATCACAATCATCACATCAAATAAAGACTTAGTCTTATTTATCTTATTTTAGAAAAGTAATCTCTACTCATTGAAAAATACTTAAGTTTTAATATTCTCCAATTAAAATATGGGATCATGTTGACACATATCATCACCTCATATTCTAATACATAGGAATGTGATTTAAAGTGGTGGTCATACTTTATAAAGTTTAAGATTTAAAGTGACTAGAAATGCCTATATAGCATTCTTTTGGTACTAGTCCCATGTCACTACATGTAAACCTAAATATTTTTACATATTCAGATAGAACTTGTCAAATGTGATTTTTGAGAGTTCTAATCAACTCAAAATCATTTATGGTTGATTTTTCAAAAATGTTTGAAGTTGGAAAAGTCTCTGTCTTGTTATTTTTACTATAGGTGATCTCTAACTCCAAATGATTTGAATCCAACGGACTGGGATGGGTAATTTAAATACCTTTCTAACAAAATTTGAATCATGCAATTTGGTTCAAGGAATCTCTTTAAATTGATTTTTTAATCTACTGACATAATCTAGTTTTAACTAAAATGGAAAATAACTTTTTGAATTTACAGGCCTGCATGGGAAACTAACTAGGCCAGCCCAATCTGCACATCGCGGTGCAGTGGGCTACTAACAGAGTCGTCCCACTAGTTAACGATGCTATCTAACCGAAATGGTATCGTTCAATCTAGGCCCTACGATTAGAAAGCGATCTAACGGCTGAGGTTCATCGTCGATGACAAACAGCTCCAGCGAGATCTGAACCCTAACGCGGCGGTGCGGGTCGTGTGAGGCTCACATAGGCTCCAGCTAGGGTCGGCGATGGGGGCGAATAACATGGTTGATGATGGCGGTTCAAATGGTGGTCGCGGCGGCTCCTTGGGCTGCTCCAATGGACGACTCCTCTTCTCCTCTACAACAGAGGCCTCCGGCCAAATTCCGGCGGGTTGGTGCTCGCCTTGCTCCGGGGAGAGGTGTGGGAGGTGTTGTGAGGAGTGGGGAGTGAGGTGGTGTGGAGAATTGAGGCGGAGGGGGCCGCTATTTATACACCGGCGAGGGGGACCAAGTGGGATGGGCTGTCTTCTCCAGCGACGGCGGTACAATGAGCTAGTAGCATGGCTAAGGGTAGGGGCGAACCAGTGCTCCGTGGTGTTCATCACGGGCTTAAAGGTGCGACACGGGGCGGTCTGGACTAGTCGGGTGCGGGCGGTGCTCTGCGCAGAACTGGCGGTGTTCGAGATGGCACACAGGGGCTACGGGTCGCGCAGCGGCGAAGGTGGATGTCTACGACCTAGCTAGTGTTATGGCGAGGGTGTGCACGCGCGGAGAGGGAAAGGCGCGGCGCGTGCGAGCTGGTCGGCTGCCACGCACTGGCACGCTCTTGGCACAGCGCAGAGAAAGTGAGCGCAGCGTTGCTGGGGTGGTCCATGGCCTGGCTGCGGTCAAGGGCTGGACAGGGGGTGGCGGTGGACGGTGGCCTGCCTGCTGGACATCATGTACAGGGGCGACATGCTCTCTGGCGGCGGTCCATGGTCGGCTGGCGTGGCAAGTCTCGGGCACCGCTGCACTGGCGCAACGGCAAAGAGGGGTGGATGTCCACTGCGTGGCTAAGTGCTAGGGGAGACAGGGGAGTGAAATGGGGGCAAGTGGTCGAGTGATCACTGCTCCAAATAGTGGGGTTAGGCAGTAATTGATCTGTGTCTACCAGGTGTTCGACTAAATAGCCCACAAGAATTTAAATTTGAAATTTTTGAATGAAATTTAGTGAGTGATCTAATATTATGCTTGGTAGTCTCTGGTTGCTTGGGTTTGCCAAGGTGAATTGATTTGAATGATTTTTGCAAAATGGTGATCTTACCATATAAACTTGATTCAATTTTGAACTATCCTTTAAATATATTTGAAAATATTTTTTGTGAGTTTTTAAAGTGGGCTTGGGTTCACTTTTACTTGGTCTAGCAAGGGTTGAAAAGAAATGGAAATGTTTCTGTTAGGAATTCTTTTCTAGGAACTCACAAAGTGGCCTAGTGGTTAACTTTGGTCATGAGCATTTGCTTAATTGATTCATATTTGATTTCTTTTTCTTTTGCTTTTGTTTGTAATTGGTCTAGATGATTTAGTATTCATCTTTACACCATTTCTTATCATTTGTAGCAAATACACATGGCAATTTCACTCAATCATACACTAATGCAAATCACACATGCACTCATTTTCAATTTAGTAATAAAAGTTATTGTTAACCCTAAACTTGGGTAATTTCAACTTGATAATCTTTATTAGCATTTTTGGGGTGTTATAAAACCTTCCCTCCTTAAACAAAATCTCGTCCCGAGATTTAAGAAAAACTAGGAACTAAAGAGATTTGAAACTCAGTCCTATTGTAATCTTCTTGCTCCCAAGTAGCTTCTTCTTCAGTATGGTTGTTCCACTTGATCTTGAGAAACATGATACTCTGGGTGTAACATCCCAATTCCACCAACCCTGATTAGTTGTCTAGAATGCAAAAATCAGGGGGAACAAAAACTTTTTCTTGTTCGTTGGTGTAGTGTTTGCTTGTTGTTTGTTTGTGCTTGTGCATTAGAGTGTATACCATATGATACTCCTTACCTCACCATTAGTTGACAAAAGCCATTTAACAAAACTATACTGGATCATTTTATATATTCTCAAAGGTTCTGGCATTTCAAAAAGCTGAACCAAGATGCCCTTGCTTCCCAAACTATTTTATTAGCTTCTATTGATCAAACTATGGAGAGATATATACTATAATTTCCTTATGTTCTCAAGACAGAACCTTCAACTACCCCTACCTCTAGGATTCTCAAAACCATGTATAAAACTTTTGAATTCTACTCTTGGTAGTGATACTAATGACTCTTACCTCGAGCTAGGCTTGAGGGTAACCCTAGTAGTAGTTGATTTGTTTGTAAGATGAGTTGTCTTGAACTGCTGTTTGACTTGATTGCTTAGAAGTAGTATGAGCTACTCTAGGATCTCATCCACTAGGATAAAGATACTCTAAAATCACGAAACCCTAAGAAACAATACAATCTGTATCTAATCTCTAGATACTAGGTGATCATCTAAAACCCTTAACCAGATTAGCTCGGAAGTGATCTAATTCGAGAAGCTTCCAAGTCAATGAAGACCAGTATCCAGCAAGGATCCTTCCTACTCAATCTACACTTCAACATCATCCCCTTGATGATGCTTTGGTACGTTGCAACCCATCAAAATCATCACCACTCACATTCTAGTCAAAAACCCTAAATCTGCCAAATTTGGCCAAGTCTGGCGCCTGTTTCAACATCACCTTTTTGAATGTCTCCATTTCTCAACCCTTGTGCATATCAAGGCCAAGGACTACCAAGGCCCACTCTTGCCCTTGGTTATATCATCCTCCAAACCACTTGTTCTTGATGGTTTTCTAGGCCTGAACATAACTATTCCTGCAAATCTAGTCAACATGCTTACTTTGATAGAAGATCACACCTCATCCAACCTTCTACTGACCAAATCTTTACATGGTTGTGTTCTACTCATATAGTTCTATCAACATCTACTTCACTTGTTCCAAGTGGATCTTTGTGCTTCTTAAACCCACATGGTTATAAGGCCTCATGACCCATTTGGTATGGCAGCCTTATTTTTAACAAAGTTTGCCATCACTTCCAGACCACCTCAAATATAAACAATCCAAACTCCTTCTGCCATGATCATCTATATGACTTGGTCTAACTATCCATGTAGCCCTTGCATCAAGGTGAGCTCTGAGCTCCAAGATCCAACAAGATTTTGGTGGTATAAAAATAACATCACCCTAGATCCACAACTCCTTGTTTTCCATCTAATTCAAGTTGGATTTCCATTTCCCAAGGTTGAAAATGCTTGTTACACCTTGTCTACCCCAGCTACTTTGATCATTAAGATTTATAAAATATTATCCATAATTATTATGGTTCCAAATCTAATTAATGTCTTTAATAGTCAAAATCTCCAAAACTCCTTTCCCAAAGGAAAGTTTGGTTTTTGCCAAAACGCTTCCCCAACTCTAAGCACTTTTGAGGTCCATATATCATAATCTATCTTCCGACCTCAAAAATAAATATTTTTGAAGACCTTCATTATTTCTTTTTGCCCATTTTCTTAAATGGCAGGAATGGAATAATAATAGTTATAAATACTTTTAAGCCACAATAAATCTTGGGAAAATTCCCCTAAGTGTGTATTCACATTTGGGACCATCTCACATCAAAAACCAACTATGTCCAATGTAAATTTATCAAATGAGCTTCTATAAACCACTTTTGCGATTTTTGATTAATTGATCAGTAATGCACCAAAAATATTCTGAAAAATCCCAAATAAATCTTGGAGGTATATCCTAACCTTACCATCTAGCAGCACCCTTATCTCTCTTTGTCAAGATCAACATTCAAGAGTTCCTTCATAATCATCAATTATGGGAAATTTGAACATAACACCCAAACCACTATCTAATTGTCTCAAATCCTTATCAAATCCTGCCCAACACTTCCCCATAGCAACCACACCCACCCCTGGTCGTGGTCCACCCTACAGCACCCTTGCCCTTACCTCTTGGAGAGAGAGAGACTAGAGAGAGAGAAGCCATTTATTGCAAATTTTGTAAAGTGATTGGGCAGCAGCCCCACCCCTCCCTCCTGGATCCTTTCCACGACACAGCACACCCCACACCCCCTATCAACCCACCTCAGCAACCAATGGGGAGGCCATGGACCTGCCCCTGCCCTCCCATGGACATATCCCACCATACACCCCCCCTCGAGTTAAATAGGCCAGTGGCTATCCAGCCTGCCTCTGCCCCCTCATTCTACTCCTCTCCCCCTCCATTTACCTCCCAAGAGCCCCCTCTCCCTCCCCCATGCCCTGTCCTGCTAGAGAGAAGAAGAGGAAGGAGCTTCAGCCATCTCCTCCAAATTGAGCAAAGATCCTTCCACCATGCCTCTCCCTCTCTGCATGTCGCACCTCCACCCCTTACTCCTTCCCCCAGAAGATCAAACCCTCTCTCCCTCTCCACTGTCCGGGAGAAGGAGAAACTCCCTTCTCAGCCTTCTTCAAGATCTTCTCGTAGTGCTCTCTCCTCTGCCTTTCTTCCTTTGCATGTCTCCCTCCTATACCCTCCTCGACATCCCCTAGCTAACCCCGCTCTTATTTCTATCTGCATCAGCCCCAGACGGCAGCGCAGGCGAGCACCCGAGCGCTTCCCACTGGTTTCCTCGCACGAGCACCCTCTCGGATGCAAAAACCCCTATTCCGCCCATCACCAGGGTCGCCTGCATACACCGCGTCTCCTATGCTGCTTCCCGACCGCCAGCACGCCCGAGGTAAGCATGCCCGTCCCCCACCGGAGCCTCCTAGGGTTCCCTCCATGCGCCTCGAGTCGAAGAAGGAAGACGACCTGGGGCCGTCGATCATAACTTGACCCGACGGTCCCAGCGTCCCGTACCCCTTCGCGCTCCCTGACCCACTGATGACCGGGCCCCACCCGTCAGCTTCAAAACTGGCCTCCCGCGTGCGTTGGCACGAGATGGGCCGTCTGTCGCCTTGGGCGGCCCAGTATGCCCTTAGAGCTGGCCCAATTGCCCCCATTGTTTTCCTTTTTATAAATCTTTTCATATCTTAAACTTAACCGGTTGGTTTAACTCGTAATAAAAATGAAAAGGACTATACTTTGTCCAGATATAAATTTCTTCTTATTCTTGCATGTTTTGTGCAACATGTAGAACTGATCCCTTGCCAAAAATAAGATTCAGTATTAGCTGGCATTAAAACTTTAAAAAGGTACCCTTTTTCACTGAATAAATTTCTCAGGGAGCTATGCATATCCAATTGGGATGAACAAAGTTCCTCTAAAGGGTATTTCCTATACCCATCATCAAGACTTTAGCTCTTGTCTAGGTGAACCTTGGTTGCACATTGTTAAAAATAACAAAACCAATCCAATAGTGCCTTAAGAAAATTCCCTAGGCAGATCCATCGCTCCTATTGAGTTGTTTTCAACTCTCAGTGATGAGTTACCTTAATTGATACCAAGTCCTAGGAGATAAAATTTTATTGAGGCTCTGTTTAATTTTGGTGAATTAAACCTCTCTGTTTGGGGTAGTTTCAGTAGAAAAATCACTATAGAAGTTATACAACTCCAAATTGGGTGATTCCTATTTCTACAGAAAGGTATTGAAAGTACCTATCAATTGGCTTTGGAATCATATCAAAATCTTCTGTAGATTAAACCTGGTGAAAAAGACAAAAGCCCTCTAGAACTCCTTTGAGAATTTCCTAAGGGCATTCTAGTAATTATTTTAAAGTGAAACCAACTCTCACTGAATCAGAAATAATTTTGGAGCTCCAGAACTTTTCTGGTGAATTATTTCCTAAAACTAGAGCCTTTATCACTAGAAAATTCATAAGAAATTAAAGAAAAGTGATAAAATCATGAAACCACTTTTGTTGGTCTTGTTTTGTCAAAACCTACCTGATGGTATTCTGGTTGCACATTGATACCATACTTATCCAGGCCTTGGTCCGAAAACCCCTTCATTAGTGGTTTTGACCCTTTCCCGAATAAAGGAAATCCCACGACTGCAGTTAGGGTTTTTTTCAATGGTTCTAAACCCAACCACTCAAAACCTACCGAATAATTATACTTCTATTGCCCACTTTCTTGTTGTGTGAATGTCCACTTGTATGCCTTGTTTTAATTTTGGTCTTGCTTGTTTGCATGTATACTCGATGATGACGATAGTTGCGCTTGTATTGACGCCGAGAAGAAGAGATCTTATTATTATTGGTATTGATATTCTTGGTTATGTAAAGAAGAAGTCCAGAGACATATTTCCATATTGCTGATCATCAGGCAAGCCACCTTCTTGCTCATAAGCCTTGTCCTACCATTTTACTTATGCATGTTTTATCTACTTTTTTATTTAAAAATGCATGGTGTTACTATATGTTGATGTATATATGGTAGTGGTTTGGCTCCTCCGAACTATTACACGTTCGTACTATTAAGTACAACCCTTTTGATGACACCTAATTAACCCTAGTATGATACATGGTGTATTACACCATACCCCTTTGGAGACCCCGTTTTAGCCGAAGCAAAATTAGAGGATGGGAAGACCCCCGAAATTTTTTTACCAAAAGTTTTATGATGAAACCTTGGTGAGGTGGGACCTCCCAAGAGTTGTTGAGAAAGAGAACATGTTTTGTTTTAAAAAATGCTGGAGGAAAACCGGAGGAAAAAGGTTTATGAAAACGCACCCGGTTCTTTGTAGTTACATATAACAACTTAACCCTATGCAACAACATTACTCTGGAACGGGACAGGGCTAGATATGATGTTTGTCTATTCCGGTATAAGCTGCCTCGCAACTACTACAGGGGATGAAACTCCCTGGAGGGTGGGCCTTCTCCTAAAGGGTCCATGTGGGACATCGACCTGGAGAAGGAATGAAGGGTCTGCGAGCCTCCACGCGTTACTATGATCCCCTCATTGAAAGCGCACACTCGAGAAGTGGAAAAAGCGCTCTGGTTTGTCCTCGGTACCCGTCGTCCCGGTTTTGAGGGGAGTAACACTCATAGGGTAGGCACTTATATTGGAGTGGGCATCTGGAGAGTCTTGATCGGTTACTCGACCCACGATCGGTGTAGATGAGGGTAGTGTACCCGGATGGTGTGGGTAAAGTGTACAATCTCTGCAGAGTGTAAATCTATTCGAATAGCCGTGTCTGCCATTATGGACGGGTTTGACAAACTTCTATAAAGCGGTGCTAGTTTTGTTTTCAAAAAGGATTTTCGGAAAAGAAATGGCTTTGGAAATGTTTTGACCATGGGATGTTCGTAAAGGATAAAGGTTTTGACCATGGGATGGTCAAACGGAGGAGAAAGGAGTTTGGTCATGGGACGACCTGAAGACGGGAACAAATGGGTACCCCAATCCTAGTGTTTACAAAACTTTTCAAAAGGTTTCCAAAATGGTTTACAAAAGTTTTCAACAAAGATATGTAGATGCTATATCTAAAAGAGAAACTATGTGAGAAAAGAACCTCTCTTGAAGCCCTCCTACTACCACAGCCATATTGCATATCCTCTTGTTATTATTACTTTCTTGAGGTGGTTTGCGAGTACATTCAAAGTACTCACTGGCATTGTCCCAGGCTATTAACCTGGTCAGATATCAAGAAGAGGATGAAGTTGATGGCTATGTGAGCTAGGACGTCCTCCTAGTCAGTTGCATGTAGGTTGAGGCATGATTGGGCTATGCGTGTGATGATGTTCCGCTGCTGAAGATGGTATAGCCATAACGGCATTTATGTAAGTCTTGTAATTCGGTATATCTCGGATGTTGTAATGATACTTGTCGGTTATGTTCCACGGCTCACTGATCATGGGAACGTGGATATATAGATAATAGGGATTTCTCGGATGATTAATCCGGGGGACTCACAGACTTGGTATCAGAGCCATCCTGACTATAGGAGAACCTTAGTTAGCATGGTCGTTAGACAGGAACCTTATTTTGAAAACCCCGGCTTTTGAAAACTAGTTTCTCAATGAGTTTCAAAAAGTTCTACTTCTTCTCTTACTCTAAGTAAATGCTTTCGAAAATGGTTTCCTCTAACTCTCGTCCAAACTTCAAACCTAAGGATTCCAAATAACTAGGATCTAGAACTTGGTGAAGACAATGAGAACAAGATGAATACAAACAACTACCATCAAACACAAGGAGACTACAATATCGCTCTACCAGCGGAATCCCCATAATCAGAAGACATCAAGTGTTGCACTATCAAGAAACGTCCAAGATACGACGAAGGATTTATCGGCAAGATAGTGACTCCGACCTGAAGAAAGATGATATCTAGGGTCAGTAGTCCTAAGAATAGGATTCCCCTACATCGTGAGTAGTAAACTCCTTGGTCCCTAACATTGACTGTGTTGGCTTGCCTAAGTGCATTATGTGTGGGTTGATGTGTGTTGTCTGCCAAAGACATTGCGATCCCCTTGCTCTGTTCGCCTTGTTTATATGCTCTGGTTTGCTTTGACCTCCTTAAAAATGTGACTCGAGGAGCGATGACCCACCAAGTAACTCAGGAAACCCCTGTGTTGGCTATCGGTAATGAGACCCACGCTAGCCTCGAGAGTATATGAGAGGAAAAGCAACGCAAGAACCAGGAGTTCGACATCATCAAGTTAGAATCAACTCGAAGATTTCACCTCATGAGGACGGCATACCTCGTCAAACTCACCTCGCAAGACTCGTCAATAGTACCACACTCCCTTGTTCCTTAGTCAACTACAGCAAGAATCCCGTGGAATGTGGAAGGCAATCACCGAAGGATCCTCAACATCCACAAGAAACCACCCGATAAGTCAACCAAGACAAGAAGTGAAGACCTAACTATGCTGACCTCTGGTATATTAGACATTCTAACCACCTCAGGAGGATAACTGTTCTAGTCGACCCTACCCAACCCAACGGGACGTTCCTCACCAGAAGGACAAAATAATCCAAAAACTCGAAGACGAGGATGAATGAAGACAACGAGTCCACTCCACCCTCAAGCAACGCAAGATATTCAAGTGAAGACCTCTTCTCTGATGCTGGCTGCATCAACCCTGATTAAAGACTAGCAGGAGAGTCATAAACCGCTAGCTTGCCCTGAGCTAACTCCATAAGGCTTTGTTAGGAGACCACCCTCGCCAAGGTTTAAAGAATAGGGCGTCACTCAAAGACCTCAGCTCAAGATTCAAGTAATATATATCCTTCCGCTAACAGCAAGTCAGCCTTACAAGACAGAAGATCCAAACCCTTCTCGATGAACCATAGTGAAGCTCTAAGGTGGAAAGACTACATCCTTCCACTCAAATCTCCAGAAGACTGACTACCAGAAGATACTTCAGAAAAGATCCCCAGATTCGACGTCTTTTCGCCAAGTAGCAACTCGCGGTTCATCCGAGGAGAAACGAACTGAAGAATATATGAAATCCCTTCGCTACATCAGCTGAAAACCTATCCGAAGGACCAAAGGATCGCTAACTGCTCAGTTCAAATCGCTTATAGGACGTGAGACTCCAAAGGCTTCAACAGACTAAGTATGAATAATCGTAGTATATAAGACCCGTAGGACCTTCTTTCGCGGAAGTCATCGGAAGATTCCAACTCTAGGAGAAAGAGTGACGACAATCTTTAAAACATCAATCCACGACTCCAAGAAGGAAGGACTATGTTAACTTTCTGATCTACCCCAGTTTAATCCTAAGGGGGGAGGGGGGAAGACTGCGTCTTTTCCACAAGAATAGCGTAACCCTTCGCCAGAAGCCAACTCAGGAGTTCCGACCCTGAAATCGTTAAATAGGATACGCTACGACCCTAAGGAAAAGATATGAATCCTTAGATAGAGGTACTCCCAGCTGTAGATTTTATCCTCCGACGAGTACTCCGTGAAGTTCAGAATCGGGATAGTTTGCCCAGTGTCAGCTCTTGAGATATCTAGTCCGGAAGGAAATGAAGACCATCTCTCAAAATCAAGACTGGACTCTGCTCAACTCTCCGTGCATCCCGGAAGACTGAAGCTCAACTTCACCGATGTAGTAACCACTTTCAAAGAAGGAGTCCATAAGATAGTACGCGTAAGACACCTAGTATCAACCCGACTCAAAATCCCCTAACCCTACTCTCCTGAATCTCAGGATGATATTCTTTTAAGGGGGAAAGGCCTGTAACATCCCAATTCTAGCATCCTTGATTAGTTGTCCAGAATGCAAAAATCAGGGGGAACAAAAACTTTTTCTTGTTCATTAGTGCAGTGTTTGCTTGTTGTTTGTTTGTGCTTGTGCATTAGAGTGTATACCATATGATACTCCTTACCTCACCATCAGTTGACAAAAGCTATTTAACAAAACTATCCTGGCTCATTTTATATATTCTCAAAGGTTCTGGCATTTCAAAAAGCTGAGCCAAGATGCCCTTGCTTCCCAAAATATTTTATTAGCTTCTATTGATCAAACTATGGAGAGCTATATACTATAATCTCCTTTTGTTCTCAAGACGGAACCTTCAACTACTCCTACCTCTAGGATTCTCAAAACCTTGTATAAAACTTTTGAATTCTACTCTTGGCAGGGATACCAAGGACTCTTATCTTATTCAAACTCCAACCTTTTCAAAATACCATCCTTACCTCGAGCTAGGCTTGAGGGAAACCCTAGTAGTAGTTGATTTGTTTGTAAGATGAGTTGCCTTGATCTGCTGTTTAACTTGATTGCTTAGAAGTAGTATGAGCTACTCTAGGAGCTCATCCACTAGGATAAAGATACTCTAAAATCACCAAACCCTAAGCAAGAATACAATCTGGTTCTAATCTCTATATACTAGGTGATCATCTAAAACCCTTAACCAGATCAGCTCGAATGTGATCTAATTCGAGAAGCTTCCTAGTCAATGAAGACCAATATCCAGCAAGGATCCTTCCTACTCAATCTACACTTCAACATCATCCCCTTGATGATGCTTTGGTACTTTCCAACCCATCAAAATCATCACCACCCACATTCTAGTCAAAAACCCTAAATCTTTTTGAATGTCTCCTTTTTGAATGTCTCCTTTTCTCAACCCTTGTGCATATTTGACAATTCATTTGCACCATCTTGTTAACCATCCTAAGGAATACCAAGGCCCACTCTTGACCTTGGTTAGATCATCCTCCAACCCACTTGTTCTTGATGGTTTTGCAGGCAAGAAAATAACTATTTCTGCAAATTTAGTCAACATGCCTACTTTGATAGAAGCTCACACCATCATCCAACCTTCTCCTGACCAACTCTTTGCATGGTTGTGTTCTACACATATAGGTATATCAAAATCTACTTCACTTGTTCCAGGTGGATCTTTGTGCTTCTTAAACCCACATGGTTATAAGGCCTCATGACCCATCTCGTATGGCAGCCTTATTTTCAACAAAGTTTGCCATCACTTCCAGACCACCTCAAATATAACCAATCCAAACTCCTTCTGCAATGATCATCTATATGACTTGGTCTAACTATCAATCTAGCCCTTGCATCAAGGTGAGCTCTGAGCTCCAAGATCCAACAAGATTTTGGTGGTATAAAAATAACATCACCCTAGATCCACAACTCCTTGTTTTCCATCTAATTCAAGTTGGATTTCCATTTCCCAAGGTTGCAAATGCTTGTTACACCTTGTCTACCTCAGATACCTTGATCATCTAGATTTATCAAATATTATCCATAATTATTATGGTTCCAAATCTAATTAATCTTTTTTAATAGTCAAAATCTCCAAAACACCTTTCCCAAAGGAAAGTTTGGTTTTTGCCAAAACACTTACCCAACTCTAAGCACTTTTGAGGTCCATATATCATACTCTATCTTCCCACCTCAAAAATAAATATTTTTGAAGAACTTCATTATTTCTTTTTGCCCATTTTCTTAAATGGCAGGAATAGAATAATAATAGTTATAAATACTTTTAAGCCACAATAAATCCTGGGAAAATTCCCCTAAGTGTGTATTCACATTTGGAACCATCTCACATCAAAAACCAAATATGTCCAATGTAAGTTTATCAAATGAGCTTCTATAAACCACTTCTGCACTTTTTGATTAATTGATTAGTAATGCACCAAAATTATTCTGAAAAATCCCAAATAAATCTTGGAGGTATATCCTAACCTTACGCATCTAGCAACACCCTTATCTCTCTTTGGAAAGGTCAAAATTCAAGAGTTCCTTCATAATCATCAATTATGGGAAATTTGATGTTAACACCCAAACAACTATCTGATTGTCTCAAATCCTTATCAAATCCTGCCCAGCACTTCCACATAGCAACCACACCCCTGGTCGTGGTCCACCCTGCAGCACCCTTGCCCTTACCTCTTGGAGAGAGAGAGACTAGAGAGAGAGAAGCCATTTATTGCAAATCTTGTAAAGTGATTGGGCAGCAGCCCCACCCCTCCCTCCTGGATCCTTTCCACGACACAGCACACCCCACACCCCCTCTCAACCGCCCTCAGCAACCAATGGGGAGGCCATGGACCTGCCCCTGCCCTCCCATGGACATATCCCACCAAACACCCCCTCGAGTTAAATAGGCGAGGGGCTATCCAGCCTGCCTCTGCCCCCTCATTCTACTCCTCTCCCCCTCCACTTACCTCCCCAGAGCCCCCTCTCCCTCCCCCTTGCTCCATCCTGCTAGAGAGAAGAAGAGCAAGGAGCTTTGGCCATCTCCTTCAAATCGAGCAAAGCTCCTTCCACCATGCCTCTCCCTCTCTGCATGTCATAGTACTGCGACCCCCTCCACCCCTTACTCCTTCCCCCAGAATCTCAGACCCTCTCTCCATCTCCACTGTCCGGGAGAAGGAGAAACTCCCTTCTCGGCCTTCTTCAAGATCTGCTCGTAGTGCTCTCTCCTCTGCCTTTCAACCTTTGCATGTCTCCCTCTTGTACCCTCCTCGACATCCCCTAGCTAACCCTGCTCTTATTTCTATCAGCAGTATCCCCAGACGGTGGCACCAGCTAGTGCCCGAGCGCTCCATGCTGGTGTCCTCGCGCGAGCACCCTCCCGGACGCGAAAACCCCTATGTCGCCCATCACCGGGGTCGCCTCCGTACGCCATGTCTCCTACGCCGCTTCCCGGCCGCCAGCACGCCCGAGGTAAGCCTGCCCGCCTCCCACCGGAGCCCCCTAGGGTTCCCTCCTTGCGCCCCGAGTCGAAGAAGGAAGACGACCTAGGGTTGTCGATCATTACTTGATCCGACGGTCCCCAGCGTCCCGTACCCCTTCACGCTCCCTGATCCACTGACGACCAGGCCCCACCCATCAGGTTCAAAACTGGCATCCCGCACGCGCCGGCGTGAAATGGGCCGTCTGTCGCTCTGGGCGGACCAGTATGCCCTTAGAGCTGGCCTAGTTGCCCCTATTGTTTTCCTTTTTATAAATCTTTTCATATCTGAAACTTAACCAGTTGGTTTAAATCGAAATAAAAATGAAAAGTACTATTCTTTGTCCAGATATAAATTTCTTCTTATTCTTGCATGTTTTGTGCAACATGTAGAACTGACCCCTTGCCAAAAATAAGATTCAGTATTAGTTGGCATTAAAACTACAAAAAGGTATCCTTTTTCACTAAATAAATTTCTCAGGAGTTATGCATATCCAATTGGCATGAAACAAAGTTCCTCTGAAGGGTATTTCCTATACCCATCATCTAGACTTTAGCACCTGTCTAGCTGAACCTTGGTTGCACATTGTTAAAAATAACAAAACCAATCCAATAGTGCCATAAGAAAATTCCCTAGGCAGATCCATAGCTCCAATTGAGTTGTTTTCAACTCTCAATGATGATTACCTTAATTTATATCAAGTCCTAGGAGATAAAAATTTATTGAGGGTCTGTTTAATTTTCGTGAATTAAACCTCTCTGTTTAGGGTAGTTTCAGTAGAAAAATCACTACAGAAGTTATACAACTCCAAATTGGGTGATTCCAATTTCTATAGAAAGGTATTCAAAGTACCTATCAATTGCATTTAGAATCATATCAAAATCTTATGTATATTAAACCTGGGGAAAAAGACAAAAAACCTCCAGAACTGCCTTTGAGAATTTCCCGAGGGCATTCTAGTAATTATTTTAAAGTGAAACCAACTCTCACTGAATCAGAAATAATTTTGGAGCTCCAGAACTTTTCTGGTGAATTATTTCCTAAACCTAGAGCCTTTATCACTAGAAAATTCATAAGAAATTAAAGAAAAGTGATAAAATCATGAAACCACTTTTGTTGGTCTTGTTTTGTCAAAACCTACCTGATGGTATTCTGGTTGCACATTGATACCATACTTACCCAGGCCTTGGTCCCAAGACCCCTTCATTAGTGGTTTTGACCATTTCCCGAATAAAGGAAATCCCACCACTGCAATTAGGGTTTTTGCAATGGTTCTAAACCCAACCACTCAAAACCTACCGAATAATTATACTTGTACTTCCCACTTTCTTACTGTGTGAATATCCACTTGTATGCGTTGTTTTGATTGTGGTCTTGCTTGTTTGCATGTATACTCGATGAAGACGATAGTTGCGCTTGTATTGATGCCGAGAAGAAGAGATCTTATTATTATTGGTATTGGTATTCTTGGTTATCTAAAGAAGAAGTCCAGGGACATATTGCCATATTGCTGATCATCAGGCAAGCCACCTTGTTGCTCATAAGCCTTGTCCTACCTTTTTACTTATGTATGTTTTATCTACTTTTTTATTTAAAAATGCATGGTGTTACTATATGTTGATGTATATATGGTAGTGGTTTGGCTCCTCCGAACTATTACACTTTCGTACTATTAAGTACAACCCTTTTGATGACACCTAATTAACCCTAGTATGATACATGGTGTATTACACCATACCCCTTTGGAGACCCCGTTTTAGCCGAAGCAAAATTAGAGGATGGGAAGACCCCCGAAATTTTTTTACCAAAAGTTTTATGATGAAACCTTGGTGAGATGGGACCTCCCAAGAGTTGTTGAGAAAGAGAAAAGGTTTTGTTTTACAAAATGCTGGAGGAAAACTGGAGGAAAAAGGTTTACAAAAATGCACCCGGTTCTTTGCAGTTTAGCTATAAAAACTTAACCATGTGCAACCACATTACTCTGGAATGGGACAGGGCTGGATTTGATGTTTGTCTATTCCGGTATAAGATGCCTCACAACTACTACAGGGGATGAAACTCCCTGGAGGGTGGGCCTTCTCCTGAAGGGTCCATGTGGGACATCGACCTAGAGAAGGAACGAAGGGTCTGCGAGCCTCCGCGCGTTACTATGAACCCCTCATTGAAAGCGCACACTCGAGAAGTGGAAGAAATGCTCCGGTTGGTCCTCAGTACCCGACGTCCTGGTTTTGAGGGGAGTAACACTCATAGGGTAGGAACTTATATTGGACTGGGCATCTGGAGTGTCTTGATCTGTTACTCGACCCACGATCGGTGTAGAATAGGGTAGTGTACCTGGATGGTGTGGGTAAAGTGTACAACCTCTATAGAGTGTAAATCTATTCGAATAGCCGTGTCCGCGGTTATGGATGGGTTGGACAAGCTTCTGTAGAGCAGTGCTAGTTTTGTTTTCAAAAAGGATTTCGGAAAAGAAATGGATTTGGAAATGTTTTGACCATGGGATGGTCGTAAAGGAGAAAGGTTTTGACCATGGGATGGTCGGAAGGAGGAGAAAGGAGTTTGGTCGTGGGACAACCTGAAGACGGGAACAAATGGGTACCCCAATCCTAGTGTTTACAAAACTTTTCAAAAGGTTTCCAAAATGGTTTATAAAAGTTTTCAACAAAGATATGTAGATGCTATATCTACAAGATAAACTATCTGAGACAAAGAAACTCTCTTGAAGCCCTCCTACTACCACGGCCATATTGCATATCCTCTTGTTATTATTACTTTCTTGAGGTGGTTTGCGAGTACATTCAAAGTACTCACTTGCATTGTCCCTGGCTATTAACCTGGTCAGTTATCAAGAAGAGGATGAAGTTGACGGCTATGCAAGCTAGGACGTCCTCCCAGTCAGTTGCCTGTAGGTTGAGGCATGATTGGGCTCTACGTGTGATGATATTCCGCTGCTGAAGATGGTATAGCCATAACGACATTTATGTAAGTCTTGTACTTTGGTATATCTCGGATGTTGTAATGATACCTATCGATTATGTTCCCCGGCTCACTGATCATGGGAACGTGGATATATACATAAAAGGGATTTCTCGGATGATTAATCCAGGGGACTCACACCGGGTGCTAGTGGTTCTGAAGGCTTCTTCTAAAATATGAATGGGTACTTCCCGATATGTCAAATCCTTGTTGATATCTATGGCTCGGTGATCGATGTTCTTGAACACTTCGGTCTTCTCCGGAACTTCTAGGTATTTGCGCAGTAATGAGATATGGAACACATTAGGTATGGATGACATCTCCTCTGGCAGTTCCAGTTGATATGATACTTCTCCTCGGCGATTCAAAATCTCGAAGAGTCCAATATATCTGGGGGCTAACTTTCCTTTTAGATGAAAATGCTGCATTCCCTTCAAGGGTGATACTTTGAGATACACAAAATCTCCGACATTGAAGGTCAGGTCTCGACGTCTTTTGTCAGCATAACTCTTCTGTCTAGATTGGGTGGTCTTGAGGTGTTCACGGACATTGTGAACCTTCTCTTCGGCTTCTCGTAGGATGTTGGGTCCGAAAATCTGACTCTATCCTACTTGTGACCAATTCAAGGGGGTATGACACTTCCTTCCATACAGAAATTCAAATGGGGCCATTTGCAAACTAGCTTGATAACTGTTGTTGTATGAGAATTCTACAAAAGGCAGACAATCTCCCTAGTTTGTTCCATATTCTAGCACAAAAGCTCTCAACATGTCTTCTAAGATTTGGTTGACTCTTTCATTTTGTCCGTCGGTTTGCGGGTCATAAGCTGTGCTAAAGTTCAGCTTGGTTCCCAATCCTTCTAGGACTTTCTGCCAAAATCTTGAGGTAAAATGGGTTCCTCGATCTGAAACTATGGTCTTAGGGGTTCCATGCAGACTGATGATCCTAGCAATGTACAACTCTGCTAGCCTCGAACTATGGTAGGTAGTCTTGACGGGTATAAAATGGGCTACCTTAGATAGTCTATCAACTATGACCTAAATAAAGTCATTTCCCCTACTAGATGTAGGCAAACTGGTGATAAAGTCCATTCCGACGGAATCCCATTTCCATTCCAGAATCTGCAATGGTTGCAAAAGTTCTGCAGGTCTCTGATGGTCCACTTTGACTCTCTAACAAATATGACACTTGGCTATGTAGCTTCCGATTTCTCTCTTCATCTTGTGCCACCAAAATTGCTCCTTGAAATCCTGATACATCTTCGTTCCTCTAGGATGGATAGAATAAAACTCTGAATCATGAGCTTCCTCCATAATGACTTGTTTCAACTCTGAATCTGCTTCATCCTCGGTGAATCCGGGTACCTTCCCTGTACCAATACGACGCTTGATCCGTCGATACTTGTATTTCCTTTCTACGCTTCCTTGATCTGACTGATCAAAGTGGGTTTAATTTCAATGCTAGCTAAAAATCCTTTGCTAACTAGCTCTATCCAAAACTGCTCCAACTCTTCGTGCAAACTTGGATGGGCTTCTTTTATCATGGTGTTTAGTCTACATGGCAATCTGCTAAGAGCATCCGCTACCACATTGGCTTTGCCGTGGTGGTAGTAAATGTCAAGGTCATAATCCTTGATTAACTCTATCCATCTCCTTTGCCTCATATTCAGCTCCTTCTGGGTGAAGATATACTTCAGGCTCTTGTGATCCGAATAAATCGCACACCGGTTACCCATAAGGTAATGACGCCATGCCTTTAATGTGAAAACTATGGCTGCTAGTTCAAGGTAATGGGTAGGGTAGTTTTGCTCATGCTGCTTCAGTTGTCGGGACAGATATGCTATGACTTTGCCTTCTTGCATCAACACACATCCGAGACCAATCTTGGATGCATCACAATACACATCAAAAGGCTTCTTGATATCCGGCATAATCAAAATTGGGGCTGAAATCAATCTCTTCATGAGCTCTTGAAAACTTGCTTCACATTTATTCGTCCATTCAAACTTCTTATATTTCTTCAACAATTGGGTCATCAGTCTTGCGATGCTCGAAAATCCTTCAACAAACTTGCGGTAATATCCCGCTAATCCGAGAAATGCACGAACTTGGGTTTGAGTGGTTGGGGCTCTCCATTCTTCAACATCTTTGATCTTGGCGAGATCAACATTGACTCCTCCTGCCGACACAATATGTCCTAGGAATCCTACTTCCTTCAAGCAGAACTCACATTTGCTAAACTTGGCATACAAATGATGTTCTCTAAGGGTTTCAAGGATGGTTCTCAGGTGTAGATCATGGTCTTCTTCTGACTTGGAATAGATCAGAATATCATTGATAAAAACAACGACAAAATTATCTAGGAAATTGATAAAAATCTTATTCATGAGATTCATGAAATAAGCGGGGTCATTGGTTAATCCAAAAGACATGACTCTATACTCATACAATCCATATCTGGTGGTGAAGGCGCTCTTTGGAATATCTGTTGCACAAATCTTGGGTTGATGATAACCAGTTCTAAGATCAATCTTAGAAAACACTCTGGCACCAGTCAACTGGTCAAACAAATCCTCTATCTTCAGTAGTGGGTACTTGTTCTTGATGGTGACATCATTTAGCTTCTGGTAATCCGTGCACAAACGGTTACCTCCATCTTTCTTATCCACAAACAAAACAGGTGATCTCCATGGCGATGCATTTGGTTAAATCAGACCTTTCTCCAACATGGCATCAAGTTGCTTCTTCATCTCCACTAATTCCCATGGGTTCATAGTATAAGGTCTCTGAGCTATGGGTCCAGTTCCAAGAATTAGTTCAATGTTGAACTCGATATACCGATCTGGGGGCATACCGGACAATTCATCTGGGAACACGTCGGAGTATTCATAGACTATTCTGACTTGGTCTAGGGTTGGTTGGGCTAGATTCTTGTTGCATTTGATTGACGGGGCAATGTCTCCGATACATGCTCTAATGATACTCCAGAGCTACTGGTCATGGTTATGGCTTTCTTGGCAAAGTCGATCAATCCTTAATGTTTCGACATCCAATCCATTCCTAGTACTACTTCCAAACCTTTGGTTCCAAGTACTACTAGATTGGCATAAAAATCTATTCCATGGATTATGATAGGTACAACCTTGCAAAATTTTCTAGCGTTGGTGGTTGAACCAGGTATTTGAACTATCATAACATGCTTCAATTTTGTTGGTTGAATCTTAATAGTGCATGCAAATTATTCTGTAACAAACAAGTGTGATGCTCCATAATCAAACAACACTCTTGCAAGTACTGAGTTAACAGAAAACATACCCATCATGACATCGGGCGCTTCCTGAGCTTCTTCAGCATTCATGTGGAACAGACGGCCATTTCGGTTGAGCGGATTCCCTGGGGAAAATCTCCTTCCCGGATGAACATGGCGTTGTTGCTGAGCGGGTGCATTCACATTGGTGGCTGCTGCAAGCTTCTTGGGGCACTCATTGGAGTAGTGTCCCTTGACTCCGCATTCAAAACAAGTAATCTGGGACTTGTCTTTTCCTGCAATAGGCACAACATTCCTTCCAGTCCTTGGGGCAGTATTGTTGTTGCTGTTGCTGGACTTGGGCGGTGCACGGTTGAATTATTGGAGCTGCCGGGGTTGTTGTTGTAGTTTCCTCCAGACTTCAGGTTTCCTCCACTACGATTGGGATAGCTTGGACGGGTCATAGGGGGTCTGTTGTTTCTTGGGGCATATCCTACAGACAGGTTGGGGTTCTACTTCTGAGTATGGTGGGATCCAGTCTGGTGCATCATGCGATGCTTACGTTTGTCATTAGCTTGGTTGATCTTCCCTTCCATCTAAATGGCAGAATATACTACCTCTTCTATATCTCCAAAACGGATGTTGACTAACACAGTCTGTATCTCATCTTGCAATCCATTCATGAACCTTTCCTTCTTCTTTTCTTCGGTGTTAATCTCATCAGGGGCATATCTAGCTAGTGACAGAAATTTGTCACGGTACTACCGTCATCCTTCCTTGCTTCAGTTCCCTGAACTCATCCCTCATCCTGGTTACCAAACCTTCGGGCACATGAGTGCAACTCAACTTGATCTTCAATGCTTCCCAAGTCATCATCTGACCTTCGTTCGTGGTATGGGTGCTATTCCACCAGGCTCTTGCATCTGCTGCTAGATAATGGGTGGCAAACAATACTTTCTCATTGGCTTCAACTCCTGCAACCTCCAAGTTGTTCTCCATGGTTTGCAGCCAGTCATCAGCATCTAAGGGATCCTCAGATTTATTAAAGATAGGTGGGTTGGTATTCTGATAGTTCTTGAGCTTGGATCCATGGTGATCCTGGTTTCCGTGACCTTGTTATTGTTGGCCATCTGAGCTATCTGTTGAAGAGTGGCTAGGTTGGCTTCGCATTTGGCTCTACTAGCTTCACGGTCAGAAACTAGCATTTGCAGAATCTGCAGCATCGGGTCCTGAGATGAACTGCTTCCTCCGGGGTTTCCACGAGTCATCTGAAGATTGAGATAGATAATGAGATAACAGGGAAATTTCCAGGGTTCATGGTTTTGTTTCAAAAAGCTTTGAACTATGAGTTTGACTTAGGTTTTGCAAACTAACAACTTCCTCTCACTCATTCATTCAAAGCACACAATACAAACACACACCACAACACAAATAGAAAACATATGGTTTTCAGAACCATTATGTGAAACTGTGATATAGCGGGATCGGGACAACTCATTCCTATGGTAGTGATAAAGTGCATCTAATCATCATCAATGAAGTCAGAATCATCATCATCACTGTGGAACTCCATGGCATCATCCTCCAGGTAGTTGTTGTCATCACTGAGGTAAGAGTAAAGATCTCCCTGGATATCTTCACCTTCCTCCTCCTTCGCTTCAAGATGGATTTCCTGTTCACGGATGGTCTTCTCGAGAGCGGCCACCTTCTTGCGAAGATGATTGATGGTGCGATCCTTCTTGTCACGCTGACGGCGAAGTGATTGGTGCTCCTTGGAGAGAATGGAGAGGGTCTAGTCCTTCTTGACGGCAATGGCATGGTTGTGGTTGGCGTAGGCACGGGCGTTGTCCAACTCCTTCTGCCTATCATACAACATGAAGTCAAGATTGTCCACATGGTGCTTCAGCTCTGGGTGTCCTGGCATCTCCAAGGGCATTCCTATAGAATCACGCCTTGCGAAGTGAGCAAAGCGAGTTCCCTGGATCAGGTTGATGCTTTGCTCACACAGATGGGCAAGATCTTCATGCATAGCCTTGGCTAATCCATCTAGCCAGTTGTTCTCCCACAAGGTGTATTGGATCTTCTCTGAAGTGGGTGCTTCCATCTTGCCTCTGAGATCTGCAACTATCAGCCATTGTAGATCTCCTCCTATGTGATCGCTGAGTTGTGCCCTGAAGAATTCTAGGTGCAGGCGCACAAGATACTCTGACAGTGCATCTAGATCCCTCTCAAAGATCAGTTGGCCTCTGTTGCCCAGCTAGTAGAACTTGCAATACTGGACTTCCATCTATAAAAATTTAGGGTGAGTAAGTTAGTGAGGTGATCAAGTGTGTCAAATTTTAGCTAGGAATGCAAGAATTTTTTAGGAACATGACTTTTTTTGAAAGAATCAAGGATAAGAGAGAGAATAGGTTTTCATAAATACTCACTTCTTTTTTTTCGAAACTAAGTTTTTGTTCGAATGTCCATTCAAACTAGGGTCTCCTATGGTCAGGATAGCTCTGATACCACCTTGTCAACACCCAGATTTTTAATCCCAGATGCATGTTATGCCATACCTTGCAATCCCAGGATTACCATTTTTGCGAGACATAATAGAATTGGTACCACAATACATCATCCATTACAAAACATAATAAGGTCTTACAAATAAAGGATCTCATGATCCAGTCTTAATACAAATCAAGCTGCGGAAAATAAACGTAGTAGGGGCTCCATCTTCAGGGTCACAAGCAATGCTGACGATGGGAGATGATCCTAGTTGTCGTAGACCTCCTGCTGTCCATCATCCTGGTAGTCCTCCTCATAGTCTGGCCACGGGAATATCCAGGGACAAAGCCATGAGTACTCTTTAAGTACTCGCAAACTATCACTAACAAGTAAGGTAGCTCTAGTAGGAATCTTAAGCTCTAGGTTTATTTGCAAAAAGCTAGGTTTATCTCATACTGAGTTTAGAAGTAAAGTAAACTAAGTTAATGTTCTAAATCACTAATGTGGGAACTTAGTTTTCATATCGACAACCCTGTTGTGGTCAAGTCAAAGTCATAGTTCAATTCATAAGTCATTTTGAAAACATCTAACGACAAAACAATATGGCCACTCCAACTGTCCATGACCGCGGACGCGGTTATTCAAATAGTTTGACACTCTACAGAGGTGGTACACTTTCACCACAAAATTCGATACATCCGTCAGGTACAACCCTGAATCATCATACTTAGTATGCGGATAATCAACCATAACCTTTCAATTACACAGTCTAGTATTGGCACCTCCCCTATGAGCTTGGCCTCCTAGCCATGGCCATCTGCCATCCTGGGCACTGCATAGGCGGACATTCATACTCACGAGGTAGGCTCAGCTCAATCTCTTTCCGCAAGGGAACCTATACTAAGGCATATAAACTTCCAGTTAATCCCTACCCAATTCGGGTATTGTGGTTGCACGGTAAAATTGGAATGGTATCGCATCTGAACCCAACCATCGGTTTTTATAAAGGGCTAAGGCTCATGCCTCAACATTTTCATCATCAAATCCTTTTCTGTTTTCATAATCCTATTGTCAAAACATTTCAATAGAATGAATCCTCATTCCAAGGTTTTCATAATCATTTTCACCAAGTATTCCCATCTAAAGTGATCAACTTTTAGGCTTAGCACTAACCACTAAAGTTGAGGGTATTCACTAATGAGGGGTGCTAATCAAGGGTAACTATCCAACTCTAATCTCATTCCTTGGAATGACATCTAAGTATAACTAGTTAGGCCTAGTTTTATACACTTTATGCTATCTATCCTATTCTTCCAATACTCACAAAATACTAACTAAAAGTAAATAACTTTGGTAAAAGTAAAAGAATAAAGCTTGCAAGTAAAACTTAGGATTGGTATAATCAAATTTGTATAACCAAAGCATGCCTAATGCATCTTGCATAGGTTATGAAGTGGGAAAGTGTTAACTTGCATAGTTCTAGCTTGCAATTAGTGATGGCTTGCATAGGTACAATACTTGCAAGTGTTAGCTTTCCTTGAGTAGTGTAGTGGTTGAAGTTTTCTTCTTCTTCTTGGTAATACTCCTCCTCCTCGTATCCCGGGTCAGTACTATCGTCCATAAATGAATACGGGGTACACAATCACTAAACAATACTTAACTATTTCTATTTAGCAAACTAAGGTTCAGACTAGATGATCTACCATCATCACAATAATCACATCAAATAAAGACTTAGTCTTATTTATCTTATTTTAGAAAAGTAATTTCTACTCGTTGAAAAATACATAAGATTTAATATTCTCCAATTAAAATATGGGATCATGTTGACACATGTCACACCACATATTCTAATACATGGGAATGTGATTTAAAGTGGTGGTCATATTTTATAAAGTTTAAGATTATCCTTTAATAGAATTAAAGTGACTAGAAATGCCTATATAGTATTCTTTTGGTACTAGTGCCATGTCACTGAATGTAAACCTAAATATTTTTACTTATTCAGATAGATCTTGTCAAATGTGATTTTGAGAGTTGGAATCAACTCAAAAGCATTTATGGTCGATTTTTGAAAAATGTTTGAAGTTGGAAAAGTCTTTGTCTTGTTATTTTTACTATAGGGGATCTCTAACTCCAAATTATTTGAATCCAACGGGCTGGCATAGATAATTTAAATTCCTTTCTAACAAAATTGGAATCATGCAATTTGGTTCAGGGAATCTCTTTGAATTGATTTTTGAATCTACTGACAGAATCTGGTTTTAACTAAAATGGAAAATAACTATTTGAATTTATAGGATTGCGTGGGAAACTAACTGGGCCGGCCCAATCTGCACAGCACGGCGCAGCGGGCTACTAACAGAGGGGACCCACTAGTGAGTGACTCTATCTAACCAAAACGGTATCATTCAATCTAGGCCCTACGATTAGAAAGCGATCTAACGGCTGAGGTTCATCGTCAATGACGAAAACCTCCGGCAAGGTCAGAACCCTAACGCAGAGGTGGGGTCGTGTGAGGCTCACCTGGTCTCCAACTAGGGTCGGCGATGGGGACGAACGACATGGTCAACGAGGGCGGTTCGAACGGTGGTCACGGTGGCTCCTGGGGCGGCTCAAATCGACGACTCCTCTTCTCCTTTGCAGCGGCGGACTCCGGCCAAATTCCGGTGGGCTGGTGCTCGCCTTGCTCCGAGGAGAGGTGTGGGAGGTGTTGTGAGGAGTGGGGAGTGAGGTGGTGTGGGGAATTGAGGCAAAGGGGGCCTCTATTTATAAACCGGCGAGGGGGACCGAGCAGGATGTTATGGCTTCTCCGGCGATGTCGGTACAACAAGCTAGCGGCATGGCTGAGGGTAGGGGCGACGTAGTGCTCCCTGGCGGTCATCACAGGCTTAAAGGCGCAGCATGAGGCGGTCTGGACAGGTCGGACATGGGCGGTGCTCTACGCGTAACTGCCGATGTTCGAGACGGTGCACGGTGGTTAAGGGTCACATGGTGGTGAACGAGGATGTCTTGAGCTAGCTGGTTTTATGGCGAGGGTGTGCACGCGCGGAGAGGGCGAGGCTTGGCGCGTGCGAGCTGCTCGGCTGTGGCGCTCTGGCATGCTCTCGGCACGACACAGAGAAAGTAGGTGCGGCGTTGCTGGGGTGGTCCATAGCCTGGCTGTGGTCAAGGGCTGGACAGGTGGTGGCGGTGGACGGTGGCCTGCCTACTAGACATTATGGACGGGGGCGGCGTGGTCTCTAGAGAGCGGTCCATGGTCGGCCGGCGTGGCAAGTCTCGGGCAGCGCTGCACTGGCGCAACGGCAAAGGGGGTGGCTGTCCACTGCGTGGCTAGGTGCTGGGGGACACAAGGGAGTGAAATGGGGGCAAGTGGTCGAGTGATCACTGCTCCAAACAGTGGAGTTAGGAAGTAATTGATTTGTGTCTGCCTGGTGTTCGACTAAATGGCCGCAAGAATTTAAATTTGAAATTTTTGAATGAAATTTAGTGATTGATCTAATCTTATGCTTGGTAGTCTCTGGTTGCTTGGGTTTGCCAAGGTGAATTGATTTGGATGGTTTTTGCAAAATGGTGATCTTACCATATGAACTTGATTCAATTTTGAATTGTCCTTTAAATAGATTTAAAATAGTTTCTATGAGTTTGTAAAGTGGGCTTGTGTTCACTTTTACTTGGTCTAGCAAGGGGTGAAAAGAAATGGAAATGTTTCTATTAGGAATTCTTTTTTAGGAACTCACAACGTGGCCTAGTGGTTAACTTTGGTCAAAATGACCATTTGCTTAATTAATTCATATTTGATTTGTTTTTTCTTTTGCTTTTGTTTGTAATTGGACTAGATGATGTAGTATTCATCTTTACACCATTTCTTATTATTTGTAGCAAACACACATGGCAATTTCACTCAATCATACACTAATGCAAATCACACATGCACTCATATTCAATTTAGTAACAAAACTTTTTGTTAACCCTAAACTTGGGTGATTTGAACTTGATAATCTTGATTATTATTTTTGGGATGTTACAATAACCGGGGACACAACTAAGTACTTAGATTAATATCTTCTACAGAAGTTGTACACTTTACCCACACGACACAATCTCGTCTTGACGCCACCAGTGGCCGCTGGATTAGCACACGCCAATTGGTATACCGGCAGATTCGAGAATGTGATGAAGTCTTTCCATAGAAGTTCTCCCAATACACAATTCTAGCATGTCTAACAGGCACCAATGAAAGGATATAACCTCCAATACACAATTCTAGTTAACCTAAAGAGGTACCAGTGCAAAGGATCTTCTGCTATGTAATTAACCAAGCAAGAGCCCATATTAGCATGTGGCTGTAGATGGAAGCTACGAAACAAAGAAGCCAATCATTTCTCAGTACCCTGGGCGGCATTCCCCACCATAAATCTTCACTCCGATCACAATCCAACCAATCCGCCCAGGAGGTTCATTAAAATCATGTTGCTTTGTCATTTAGAAAAATATAAGCCTTTCAAAACATATAACTTTTCATGGTGTCATTCCCATCCTCGTCTTTATAGCATAGCTAAGCAATCTACCAATACGATGGCTCATAAACAAGGAATACTAGGGAGTATAGTATGGGACATAGCGTAGCATAAACACAACAATTCCTATACATGCAATTCTACAAAACATCTATAATGCATAGGAAAACAGTAGGACATTTATGACCAAGAAAGCACCACTTGCCTTTGTTGTAGATGTAGTCGATTAGATAATCCTTAAAAATATAATGGTTGCACTCGTCGCACTCAAAATACTTGCAATCACAATACTCGCAATTATAGCAATTGCGATCATAGTAGTTCACTCCTCGCAATCTAACATTTGAAATAAGGTACAACAATACACCATTCAAAACATTGCAATTATACACAATACAATAAAACAATGATGATCAAATGCATGCATGATGATTTAATATGTCACAATGGTTGTAATTAGTTCTCTAAACAATACTAGATCTCGTGATGCATGTAGAGAATCATTTAATGCATTCGGGTATTTATTACTAATTCTTAATTGTTAATAGAGGATTTTTAATAGTTATGTTGGGACTTCTATACTAATTGATGTATTAAATTTATATCTGAAGTGTACTGAATATAGGACATTAATATGAACTAGTAATAATTGGATTCACCCTAATCGGAGTTGAAGATCTTGTTTTATGATTTAATTACTACTTAATAGAGTTTACATTATCTAAACAGTTTACCACGACCAAAAATAAATCTAAGACCAGATCTAAAATCTACACAGAATTGTGAATCCAAGGACATATTGTTTATATTTTTCGGAGCTATGAATAATTTACTCTGAATTTATTACCCCAAAAGGCCACTAAAACTATTTAACTAATTACTAGTTAACTGTAATTCGAAATGTAGACCTAATATGATACTAATAAACTACATGAAATTATCTTCAATTTTATATATTATACACAATTTTTAGACATAGTATGAATTTTTAGACATAGTATGAATTTTTAGACACAAGTTAGATCTATAATCTACAATTTTAATTTTGAACTGAATATTACAGGGAATATTCCGCTGACTAGATAGGTTGACCGTGCATACTGACTGGGACTAGACGCTGACCTGGTGACAACATGGTGGTGAAGAGGCAGCTGACCGGGACGATTGAATCTGGACCGTTGGGATGAGATCTAGTGGCTAGAAAAGAAGTTGGCTCCAAATCGGCTCGTTTTTGCCTCAGAAAAGATTAGAGACAGATCTATGTTAGAGAGACAAATCCGTAGATCAAATTGAAAAACTTCCAACATGAAAGTTGTGAAGAATCATTAGATCTACCTTTTCACCAAAGTAATTTGGATTTGAAGAAATGAGCGCGATGAAATCTTGGAATTACACCGTCAGATCTGAAATATTGCATGGAAGAATTCTCAAGATGTGGTGGATGAAAATAGTTGAGGTTTGTCGGGATTGAAAGACTTTGACGAGATCTATAACTTTTGTGTTGGAGTCGAAGACATCCGACGAAGTTTAGATAGATTTAGAAGCAAAATATGATTCAGGAAGGTGCATAATCATGATTTCGAGAAGGAAAAGTGATATAGCTGCGGCTCTATGGGATTATATAGGGGTTTAGGATGGTGGAGAGATTGAGCTTGGAGTAGGAAACAATTAGAAATAAATGGAAATCATTTTGGAGTTGTAGATAAAAAGATATAAGAGTTTGACTAGAGATAGGTTCGAGAAAATCAATTCCACACGCTTTTTGATGCAACCTGGGCATCAATTCTTCTCCCGTGCGGGAGCTCCTCCCGTCGGCTGAGTGGGCCTGCAGGTGGCCCATTTCTTTTTGTTTTTTCTTTTTTCTTTTTTCTTTTCTTATTCTATTTTGGTGTTTTCTTTATATCTTTTGCATACGAACTCCAAACGACATGATGGCTTCATAAATCTGGTGGCTTATTATAGGATCTGATGGTTTCTATAATTTTCTAAAATTCAGTAAATTATTATAGGATCATATTTATAACATTTTCACTAGTTTGAAGTTGGTGGCTTCATAAATCTCTATATATTCCTTATAGAAACATTTGGGCAATTCAACTTTCGGATTTAGATATTAGGATTTGAATTGAATTTTTAAGAACTTTGCATGGATGTAATGCAATGCTTATGAATGTTTCATGATTTTTATTTCTGCAAACATTAGCATATATACTAAAACTAAAGTCAATCCATGCCTTTTTGCCTATGGCTACTTAGGTCATAATAGAGTGAGTTATTTCAAATTCAAAAGGTTTCTTTTTCTTGAGAATTTTCAACAAAGTCAAACAATCCACCAAACTTATTTATCTATTTCACGTTCCCAAATTTGGAAAATTTTGGGATGTGACAGACTACCACCCTTAAAAGAAATCTCCTCCCAAGATTTGAGAAGGCTAGAAAGAAATATGGTTTAAGGGTCCACTACGGCGCTACCACCCTTAAAAGAAAATTGACTAGATTGTTTGTTAATAATTCAGTTGGCTCCTATTGATTCTCCCTTGGACATTTATTAGTACAATGGCCCTATATTTTCTAAACTCCATGATTTGTAGATTCTAGGCGAACACTACTTGAACTAGCGAAACTCTCATGGTAGGCAATTAGGGAATGTTTGCTTCACGATACCCATTATACACGGTTGAGATTCATCCTTACCGTACATTCCTATGCTTAGCAGTGAATGCTTTTGTAAAGGTTCAAAGTCATACCATTCTAAGGTCTATGCTCAACTTCGGCTCTTTGCTAAGGTTTAAAAGGCACTCAAGATTTACAAAGCCAACAGTACAAGAGCGAAAAATAAGAGTAGTAGGAATGGTGATCAATCCATCCTGCACCCAAATTATTACCCTGCATGTGGATATGTGAATCACACAACTTATCACTCGAGCATCCTCACTTTCTTTTCAGATGTTTCCATGGGAATGAACCAATGCTCAATGTATACTCCCATGTTTTCAATCCACAAGGCTACTACAAAAAGTGTAACACCCTCAGAATCGGCCCTATGCAAGTTTCAGCGATCCCCACCAAACCCGCATAGAAACGATTCAAAGGTGCCCACCAGGCACTTTCATGCGGGTGGAAAACGAAGTAATATCATTCCACAATAGTCCTCGAGGGACCCACAAAACATATATATACAACAGCGACTCAATGAGTCAAGAATACAGATATACAATACAAAGATCCAAATCACCTGGAAAACGATACAGCGTCCGAGTACGGACAAGATGCAAATTGAGCTAAGAGCCCTGAAGAATAACCAATGGCGTCCATAACCCTGCCCAGGCCAAGCGGGAAGGGTAACCCTGCTAACGACGTCGATCTCAAAACCTGCTAAAAACAAAAGGGGTGCCGACAAAGGGCAAAGGAAAAAGAGAGCGGTCAGTACTGAGGCCAGTACACGACGAGACTAGAATTCGGCGGTCCTCGCCTACATAGGTATGGTGGACTGAAGCAGCAGCGCGGCATGCACTGAACAATCTATAGAGACTCGATACAAATAGCGGCTATCAGAAAGGGGTAAGAAAGACCTATCCGGAACCAACCTGATACTACCACCAAACATACCCATCCTGGTATTTCCCCCTCGAGACCAGACGAGGAAGTCAACCGAGGAACTCACACCGTTGGCAGTTTTATTTATTCAGTTATCGTTGCGGCAATTACTAGTCAGGTATAGATAGTCATCTTGATATAATAAGCAGTGGCCACTTTTAGTTAACCATTCCATTGTAGTTGCAACACTTACTAGTCAGATACGTTTAGCATGAGATATCCCAAACCTAGCAGTTGTTGGTACTTTTATTTAGCCATTCCGTTGTAGTGGAGCTGATTACTAGTCATATCGGATACAAGTCAATTTATAACCGTAAACTTTAGTTATAGTTGTCTATGATCGAGAACTGTGCTCCAAGTCGTCCATAACCGCGGACACGGCTTCTCGAAAAGATTTAACCCTACAGGGGTGCACCAAAGTTTCCACACGCACCTACACCCTTGTTGTCAGATCAGGTAGGTACAAGATCATAAAACATACACCCAACGGTATGTCTGCGGGGTTTCGGACACGATGTTTCCCAGACCCAAAGCAAGCACGGGGGGCCACCCCACTAAGCTACCCGTAATGAAGTCAGCCGGTCTCCGAGACGGACTCAGGGTTTGTGTCCACGGCTGTAAACGACTGGGAACCCGAAAGTGTGACTGGGCTTGTCGATACAGCGAAAACGTGTCACGGTCCTAAACAGTACAGGTGCTCCACGCATAATCTTAAATAAACCAGTAAAGCATGGCATAAGTACATGATAGTAATAAAGCCCCAAACTACTTTGTGGCCCTCGGTACAATACTTTGAAATCAGGTACTAATCGATGGGGGTGCCCACACACCCCACCTGTGGTTAGCGCGCTCGATCTCGGAACAGGTGTCAAGAACTCGGGGTCCTACGGGACACCAGTGAGCGGTTAAAAACCAAATATTGTCTATTACCCACCGGTGCCTCTGCATTATTTACCTACTTCAATTTTAGTTATTAAACAGTAATTAAAGCCATGATCAACTCCAACATTAAACATGCGGCAATACTCCAACAACTGTGGTACTTGACGACACGCAACAGCACTTGAGCAAGCGACTACGACGCGCAAGTCCAACTATCTACCAATCAGCAGGTAATAGGATGTGTCCAAGGCAATATAAGGCTGCAAGGGATATCACGGGTACGAAAACTAGAGCATCGCAACACAGATAGCAATAGATCAACAGGGGGAAATAAATACTATAAAAGTAAGATAGGTAGAAAGGGGGAGGTGCTCGCCTGAAAACACTGCCGAAGGATCATAACCGGAGAACTTGTCGATACTCGCATCCACTCATCGGCCTAATCCGCGAAGAAGCAAACACTAGAAGAAACACCGGATGCAATATTTAATACTACGGCGGAAGATCCGGCATGCTTATGATATGATGCAGATGAAGTGCAATTAGGCATTATTAAGCGGAACCGTGGTCCCGACAAATGATTATATGGTTCAAGTTGTTTAGAACCCCCACAATTTAAATGTTGTATTAATAGGGCGAAACATGGCATCGGTTTGCTACACCAATTTAAATGGAGTCCGGAATAAGACAAAGATATCCCGTGTATAGACTCCATATTTAATTATGAGATGAATCGGCGTAATGCCCCCAACCCACATGATATGCATGCGAAAATAACCATTAATATGCAACAAGTTTTATATATAGCCTTTATAAAATAGGGGCTCGGGAAAAGGTTCACACATGTGGGTCCGGAAGATCTTGGGTTCCGGAGGTTCGGGGTTCGACAGGGTTCGACGGGATCAACAGGATCGGATACAAGATGGAGAACTTGTCGTGACGTGCCAGAGATCTTGGTTCCAAGCGGTCGATCTTGTCGTCGAGAAGATCTTGCCGGGTCCGCGTATCGGGTCGGTCTTGGCGTTCGGGATGAAGAACTTGGCGTCTAGGACTCTTCGGGTAGGAGATCGTGTCGCTCGGACTCGGAGAACTTGTCGGTTCCATGTCGGCGTGCTTGACGTCCAAGATGGAGAACTCGGCGTGCCGGGGAGAATACCTTGGCGTCATTTGTTGAGGTTCTCGGGTGTCGGTGCCGGACTCGGGTGTGGCGTCGATGGTCTTACGTGGCCCGATGGTTCCATGTAGGAGATCCCCGGGTACCGCGGCGGAGTTCTCGGGGTTTCGATGAAGATCTTGGCGAGGGTTTTATCGGCGAGAAGCTCTTGTTGGAGCCCAAGTTGATGTTTGTTCCCCTTCCGAAGAACTTGGCGACGGTCTCGTACTCGCTCACATAGGTTAAGCCACAGATGTTTTTGTCTCTGTGCACCACATCGTTGCACCCAAGCCGAACGAAGAAGGACACTGCCTTGGCCGCCAGGCTTTGTACTGGCTTGACACCAAAACCACCAGGAATGTGCGCTTGCACTAGCACTTAGTGAGGTGCGTCCGGGCCAGAGAACACGGCCACTGCAGGGAAACGGCGACGCGGCCCCGTCGACAGAGGACGAGGAGAATGACATGGCGACAACGAGGAAGGGAGCGGTTGCGTGCTCGCAGACGGGAGGCACACGTGGAGCTTGGGGGTCGCAGGCGGCTCGCCGGAGGGGCGTCGGTGCCTGGCGGCGGGGCGAGGAGGCGCAGAGGAAGGCGAGGGAGAGGGTCGGCGAGGTCTTGTCGGGCGCAGGTAGCAGGGCCAGAGCAGAGGGGTTGCCGGGCGGAGGCGAAGGGATCTCCATGCGACGCGCGGGGTCCGGGCCCAGGTCGGCGCTGGAGACGAGGCTCGCCGGCGGTTGGTGGCGAGGGTGAGAGGAGGGGTCTACTACGAGGCGGTTGAGGCCGGGGCAGAGGAGCAGCTCGGCGGCCCGGGAGAGAGGGCGCGCGGTCGATGGCTGGGCCACATGCCGGCAGCGGCGGAAGAGGGCGAGACGGCGGGAGGCAGACGCGGGAGGAGGAGGCCGGCGCCGGTGCAGAGGCGGGCGGGGATCTCGGCAGGGACGGGTGATGCGGGGTTCGGGGAAGGCCCAGCGGCGGCCGGCGGCGCCAGAGAGGAAGGTGGAGGCGGGGGAGCGGGGCGGGCGAGAGGAGGGAGGAGAGAGGAAGGGCGCCGGGGCGCGTCTGCGGGAGAGAGAGAGGGAGGCGGTTGGGTCGGCGTGTGGTGGGGTCAGGGGGAGACCCGAGGTGGGCGGGGAGTGCGTGCCCAGGCGGGGGGGCTGGCCAGGTGGTGTTGGGGCGTGTGCAGGCGCGGACGCGGGCGGGAAACGGTCGGCGGGGTGGGGCCCAGGCTGGCGGTAGGTGGCGGTGGTTGATTGGATGGAGAGAGGGCCAGGCTGATGTGGCGCAAAGGGATAGGTTGGGGTGAGGTGGAGGGGGCTGGGTAGATTAGGTTTGGGTAGTTTTAGGAATTTTGGAGGTGGCCGGTCAGGCTTTCGAGCCTGGCGGGCTGCCTCCTAAAAATAAAAGAAAATATTTTATTATTTAAAAAGGGCTTTTGAAAACCGCTGGTAGACAAAACAAAATAATCCGGAGAACCGGGTTTTAATTTTAATTTGAATTAAAGACGGGGCGTTTAGAAAACAAAACCAGGCTTTTTGAAAATAGTTTTTAAACAAACCATGCAAGATGATGACGATGCTCAAATGCAATGTGGCATGATGACATGAGCATGCGGTCATGACGATGCAATGCACAAAAACAACGCGATTTTCTAGTAGTGATTTTTGCGGGATGCCACAAAAAGTAAGCTATGGATTCTCCAAAACATTGAGGTTGCGCAATCTACTACATAACATCCTTTGCAATACTTCATACTTCCATATCCTTTTGTTGCATTAGATGGACGTCTATCCTCCTTTAGAGATGCATTATGTTTTATAACCTTCCCCTTAATCCTTCTACATGTCTTCAACACATCATTCTAACTCTAAGGGTTTAAGATAGGAAAGAATAGATCCTAGAAAAAGGAACTATAGTCACCCATACAAACATGTTCATATAACACACAATCAAGCCAAACAACAAGCACACACAATAAGAACACAAGAATAAATGAATAATAATGTTTAGTTACAGGCTTGTAATTTAGTGATTATCATCCACAAAATATTTTACAAACATTGGAAACAACATTATGATTAAGTAGAACATCAACTAAGATGAAAGACAGATTCTGTCAAAATAGAACAGCAGGTTTCACGAATTTTTATGACCGACTTAAACTCGTCAGGAATTTTAGTAAATGTTTGTGCATATGGTAAAGGTAATTATGCTCTAGATCTTAAAATATGAGATCAATCCGATGTACTAGTATGGAACTAAAAATCGTGCGGTGAAACATGTCAGGCAGAAAACTACAACTAAACAACTCACGAATTTTAAGCTTTTACTTCCATTAACATGTTATGAAACCTCACGAAAGTCCTTGAACTTTGGAGTTTCAAAAGTACTAGATCCAAAACAAGTTATCAAAAATATGTACCAAAACAAACAAGCTAGCAAACTAGTATTATCATACCACATAAGTTGGTAAGATCAATATTCTAACACGATAGAGATGATCTCCTAAAGAGATAAACATGGTGGTCTATATCTACTCAAACTTTGTGAGACATTCATTTGTGTCATCTTGTTTGTTAGTTACTGATGGTCCAACTCTCATATAGGGATTTGCTTTATATAATACTCCTAATAGTGTTTTCTAATTTCTATAGTCTTCATGGTAGGTCATCTCTCCTACTAGTCAAAAGAATGGACATCTATAAGGATTACAAGAACTCTAATAAGAAGGAAATATGATAGTTCACCTAATCGAGGTCTCCTATTTCTAATCCATTTCTAAAGTCACGATCCTACAATCAACACACAACTCTGATACCATCTTGTAACACCCTCGGCTGATAAGGCTGAGATCTTGTGTATAGTGCTAATCCCTGGATCGGTTCACTAGCACACACAATACAAAATGATAGCAATTATAATTGTGCATCATAAATATAATGAATATGATCCAGAATTTACATTATATTATAGTGGAAAGCATTACAAGGTAGATCTCCATCCTTCAAATGTGCCACAGGCGAACAATTGTTGAGTGGGGTCTTGAGACCTATAACGATCACTCGGAAATGATATAACCTGCAACATGAAACGTTGCAACCACGAATGGTCAATACATTGAATGTATGGCAAGTATGATAAAGTGGTTAACAACAGATCTAGCAACTACATGCTTATTTGGCTAGGTGGAGTTCAGTCTGATTTGCATAAAGCAATAGTTTTGTCCTAACGTTTGTAACAAAGTAGTTTCCAAATACGATAAATAGGACACTCTGGTTCACTCCCAGGTGCTCCTACCCAATTAAATTCTCACAACAAGTTTTAAGTTATTGAGATATAAGGATGAGTGAGAAATATGTCACAGCCTCAAAATCAGGTCGCTCAAATTGTCCATAACCGGGGACACGGCTAAGTACTTAGAGCAGTATCTTCTGCAAAAGTTGTACACTTTACCCACATGACACAATCTCGTCTTGACGCCACCAGTGGCCACTGGATTAGTACACACCAATTGGTATACCGGCAGATTCGAGAATGTGACGAAGTCTTTCCATAGAAGTCCTCCCAATACATAATTCTAGCATGTCTAACAGGCACCAATGCAAGGATATAACCTCCAATACACAATTCTAGTTAACCTAAAGAGGTACCAATGCAAAGGGTCATCCTCTATGTAATTAACCAAACAAGAGCCCATATTAGCATGTGGTTGTACATAGAAGCTACCAAACAAAGAAGCCAATCATTTCTCAGTACCCTGGGCGGCATTCCCCACCATAAATCTTCACTCTGATGACAATCCAACCAATCCGCCCAGGAGGTTCATTAAAATCATGTTGCTTTGTCATTTAGCAAAATATAAGCCTTTCAAAACATATAACTTCTCATGGTGTCATTCCCATCGTCTATATAGCATAGCTAAGAGATCTACCAATACGATGGCTCATTGTAACATCACAAAACATTAGTCCAAGTGATCAAGATCCCAACCATCAAATTTAGAGTTAACAAAAACTTTTCCATTTAAAAATATTAAAGCATTCATGTGTGTGTGCATTTAAATAGGAGTTATTTTGAATTGACTGGATTAAATGATCCATTTCTTGTAAAATGATTCTTAGGTGAAATAAACATCATCTAGATCATTCCCAAACAAATCCCAAAGAAAAACAAATCAAAATAAATAAAATAACCAAATGGTCATTTGTGCCATTTTAATCAACATACCTACTTTGGCTATTCCTATAAGTCAAATCTTAACAGAAACAAATGTGGATCTTTGCACCCCTTGCTAGTACATGTAATGATGTACCAAGGCCCACTTTGTGATCTACCAAAAACTTTCAAACACAAATTTTAAATGCCATTTGAAAATTGAATGTAGTTTATATGGGAAGATCCCACTTATTCAAAAACCACTCAAAGGAGCTCCATTTTCAAAACCCAAGCAACCATAGAGGCTTTAGCATGTTTCTAGCAACTCCACCCAAAATTCAACCAAAAATTCAAAAACTTTTCTCATGCGGCCATTGTGTCGATAAGGTGGCATGTAGAAAATAAACTGCCTAACTATTATTGTTTGTACTTAAGCCGTTGTCCCCCAATTGACCCCCTCTGCACTCCCTTGTCCCCTGAGTCCAACCAAGTGGTCACCGGCCTACCCCTAAGACGCAGCAGCAGTGGAGCGCCGCCAGTTCATGGTCGTCACCGGCCGATCGTGGACAAAGCGCCACAGACCACGCCCCGCCATTCCAGCGCCACCACTAGCTCCGTCTAACGCTACGGCCGCCCCCTATCCACCCCTCGATCACCCCCAGGCCTTGGACCACACCCCAGCGCCGCTGCCCATTCTCTCTGCGCCGTGCTCAGCGCGCGCTAGAGCGCGATCGTCGCCAGCACGCAGCAGACCGGCACTGGACATAAAATCCCGCACGCCGCTCCGCCTCGACCCCAGCACCCCGCCAGACATGGATGTGCGCCGCCGCGTGACCCACAATCGCCGTGCACCGCATCGAGCACCGCCTCTGTCTCCTAGAGCGCGGGACACTCCCGACCAAACACCACCGCCCCTAGCCATGCATTGAAGCCGTAGAGCACCGCCAGGAGGCAGGCCCCCGTCCGCCTAGGCCTCCCATGCCACTAGCCATCTGTATCAGCGTCACCGACGAGCTCACCGTCGTGCCGCTCAGTCCCCTCGTCGCCCTATAAAAGGAGCCCTCCCCAGCACAAACTACTCACACTATTCCACTCCCCTCTCCTCACTGATCCTTCCCCACCTCTTGCCGGAGCCGCTCGAGCCATAGTTCGCTGGAATTGCGCCTGAGGAGCCCACTACAGAGGAGGAGAAGGCGCCGTCGATTTCGTCCACCGTGACCCCTGCCGCGATCTCGCATGAGCTCGTTGTTGTCCACCAGTTCGATCGTCCGCATCACCATAGTAGCTGGAGCCCTGGTATGCCCCCTGTGCACCCCCACCGAGCCGCTAGGGTTAGTTCTCGCCGGCGACCTGTTCGCTAGGAAGTTGAGATCCATGAAATTCCGGATGTGGGCGTCCCAGTAACTCCGATAGTGAATCTAGGTCCCTCTCGAAGATCAGGTCATGGTTGGGAGGCCATGCTCATAGGAGAGGTGCTTATACTAGGGTGTGTAAAGGAAAGGTTATGTTTGATTATCTGCATACTAAGTATGATGATTCAGGGTTATACCTGATAGATGTATCGAACCTTCTGGTGAAAGTGTACCACCTCTGCAGAGTGTCAAACTATTCGAATAGCCGCGTCCGCGGTTATGGACAGTTGGAGTGGCCATACTGTTTCGTTGTCAGATGTTTTCAAAATGACTTATGAAATGAATGATGAATCTTGACTTGACCACAAGAACTTTATTTTATCTTTCTTTGTTTATGAACTCATCTTAGGTTTCAAACTTAACTTTATAGTTAAACTTAGAGTTAGCACATTACATTAGAACTATACTACTTGTTAGTGGTAGTTTGCGAGTACTTAAAGAGTACTCATGGATTTTGTCCCTGGCTATTCTCATGGCTAGACTATGAAGGAGACTACCAAGATGATGGCCAGCAGGATGGCTATGATAACTAGGACTATCTGCCTTCGTCAGCATTGCCTGTGCCCCTGAAGATCGACCCCACCGCTACGCTTATTACTTATTCTGCTGCTTGTTGTATTAAGAGTGGATCATGAGATCCTTATTTGTGTAAGACCATATTTATGGTTTCTAATGGATGATGTACTATGATATCCAATCTGTTATGTCTCACAAAAATGGTAATCCTGGGATTGCGATGTATGACATAACAGGCATCTAGGATTAAAAATCCGGGTGTTGACAAGTTGGTATCATAGCCATCCTTACCCTAGTTAGAATGGACATCTGAACGAAAAACTTAATTTTTAAACCAAAGTGAGTATTTATGAAAAACTATTCCCTCTCTTACCCTTGGGAATTCATTCCTTCTCAAAATTCATGTTCCTCAAATTCTTACATTACTACATAAAATTTGAAACACTTGATCACTTCACTAATTTCCTCATCCTTAATTCTTGTAGATGGAGACTCAGTTCAGCAAGTTCTACCATTTGGGCAACAGAGGTCAGCTGATCTTCGTGAGGGACCTAGATTCACTATCAGAGTTACTAGGACGCCCACATCCAGAGTTTCATGGATCTCAACTTCCAGGACCGCCAAGAGGGGATTTACAGTGGCTGGACACCGCTGATCTTCGAGGAAGCATAGAAGCACCAACTTCGGGGAGAATCTAGTTCTCCGTCCGAGAGAACAACTGGCTAGATGGATTATCCAGGGCAATGCATGAAGCTCTCGCACGTCTATGTGCCCAAAGTGTCAACCAAATCCAAGGAAACCGTTTTGCTCACTATGCAAGGCGTGACTTCATGGGAATGCCTATGGAGATGCCAAGTCACCCGGAGTTGAACCGTCAAGTGGAGAATCTTGACTTCCTATTGTACGATCGCCGGAAGGAATTGGACAATGATAGGGAGTTTGCCAACCACAACTGTGCCATTGCCGCCCAGAAGGCCCAGACTTTCTCACTGCTTGTCAAGGACCGTCAGTCTCTTCGCCTCCAGCACGAGAAGAAGGATTGCACCATCGCCCATATTCCCAAGAAGGTGGCCGACCTCGAGAAGACCATCAAGGAGCAAGAAGCTCATCTTGTAGCAAAGGAGGAAGAAGAGGAGGGTGAAAACATCCAAGGAGACATGGATTCTTACCTCAGCAATGATGATGACTTTCTGGAGGAGGATGATGTGGACTTCTACACTGACGATGAGGACTCCGACTTCATCGACGATGAGTAGATGCACTAGAGCACTGTTGTAGCATGAGATGTATCGGTCCCACTGTATCGTAGCTTATAGAATGGTTCTTCAAACCATCTGTTTTCCTTTGTTGTTGTGGTGTGTGTTTGTATCGTGTGCTTGTTTGAATGAATGAAATGAAGTTAGTTGCAAAACCTGAGTCAAACTCAAAGTTTTATCCTTAAACCAAAACCATGCACCTTAGAACATTCTCTCTTACCCCTTTATCTACCTCAATCTTCAGATGACTCATGGAAACCAAGGAGGGAGCAGCTCGTAGCAAGACCCAATGCTGCAGATCTTGCAGAATCTCATCATAGACAGAGAAGCAAGCAGGGCAGAGCGCCAAGCTAATCTAGCAACCCTGCAACAGATCACCCATATGGCTCTCAACAACCAAGGGCATGGAAATCAGGATCATCAAGGATCCAAGCTGAAGAACTTCTAGAATACCAATCCCCCAATCTTTAGCACTTCAGAGAACCCATTAGATGAAGATGACTAGTTGCAGACAATGGAGAACAATCTGGAAGTAGCCAGAGTTGATGACAACGAGAAAGTTCTCTTTGCCACCCACTACTTGGCAGGAGATGCAAGAGCATGGTGGAATAGCATCCGCCTGATGAACCATGGTCAAGTGATGACATGGGAAGCCTTCAAAATCAAGTTCAGCCGCACCCACGTGCCGCAGGGCTTAGTCACCAGAATGAGGGATGAGTTCCGCGAATTGAAGCAAGGCAGAATGACTATGGTAGAGTACCGTGATAGATTCCTATCGCTTGCCAGATATGCAACTAATGAGATCAGCAAGGAGGCCAAGAAAAAGGAGAGATTCCTGAACGGACTGCATGATGAGATGCAGACTATCCTCGTCAACATCCGCTTCGAGGATCTCGAAGAGCTTGTCGACTCTGCCATTCAGACGGAAGGGAAGATTGACCAAGCAAACGACAACCGCAAACTTCGTATGATGCAGCAATCTGGATCCAGCAGTCATAAGATGTACCGTCCCAACCCCTCACCAGGATATGCACCAAGGAACAACCGACCCCCAATGTCTCGCCCCAGCTACCCCAACCGTAGCGGAGGCAATGTGAAGTCCGGAGGAAACAACAATCACCCTGGCAACACCAGCAATTTCAATCGTTCCCCTCCCAAGAGCAACAACAATAACAACAAAACTGCACCCAGAACTGGAAGCAATGTTGTGCCCGTGGCAGCAAAAGACAAGTCCCAGATAACTTGTTTCGAGTGTGGAGTGAAGGGCCACTATTCCAATGAGTGCCCCAAGAAGACTGCTTCCACTGCCAATGTGAATGCCCCAGCTCAACAGCAGCGTCGTGTTCAACCAGGGAGAAGATTTTCCCCAGGGAACCCTCACAACTTCAACGGTCGTCTCTTCCACATGAACGCCGAGGAAGCCCAAGAAGCGCCAGATGTAGTGTTGGGTATGTTTTCTATCAACTCAGCTTCAGCAAGGTTATTGTTTGATTCGAGAGCATCGCATTCATTTGTCGCTGAAAAATTTGCATGCACCAGTAAGATTCACCCAACCAAGTTGAAGCATGTCATGATAGTTCAAATCCCCGGATCAACTACAAAAGCTAGAAAAATTTGCAAAGTTGTGCCTATCAGAATACATGGAATAGATTTTTATGCCAACCTTATAGTACTTGGAACCAAAGGATTGGAAGTAGTACTAGGAATGGACTGGATGTCAAGGCATAAAGGACTGATTGCTGTGCTAAGAAAGCCATCACCATGACCATTAGCTTTGGAGTAAGCGTAGAGCCTATATCTGAAACCTTACCCCATCAATTCAAGTGCAACAAGAGTCTAGCCCTGCCCACCATTGACCAAGTCAGAGTAGTCTATGAATACCCCGACGTATTCCTAGATGAATTGCCAGGTATGCCCTGGATAGGGATATTGAGTTCATTATCGAACTAATCCCCGGAACCGGAACCATAGCCCAGAGACTCTATAACATGAACCCCTCAGAGTTAGTAGAATTGAAGAAGTAGTTGGATGCTATGTTTGCAACAGGCCTGATTCAACCAAGCGCTTCGCCATGGAGATCACCAGTGTTATTCGTCGACAAGAAAGATGGAGACAACCATTTGTGCACAGATTATAGAAAGCTGAATGACGTCACCATCAAAAACAAGTACCCTTTGCCAAAGATAGAAGACCTATTTGATCAGTTGACTGGAGCCCAGGTGTTCTCAAAGATTGATCTTAGGACTGGTTATCACCAACTTAAGATTCGTGCAACAGATATTCTGAAGACCGCCTTTACTACTCGCTATGGTTTATACGAGTATACGGTTATGTCTTTTGGATTAACCAATGCCCCTACTTATTTCATGAACCTCATGAATAATATCTTTATGAATTTCCTAGATAAGTTTGTCGTTGTGTTTATCGACGATATCCTTATCTACTCCAAGTCAGAAGAAGAGCATGAGCAACATCTAAGGATTATCCTAGAAACCCTAAGAGAGCATCGGTTGTATGCCATGCTCAGCAAGTGTGAGTTTTGGCTAAAGGAAGTAGGATTCCTAGGACATATTGTGTCTGCCGGAGGAGTCTCTGTTGATCCCACCAAGATCAGAGATGTCGAAGCATGGGAAGCCCCAACCACTCAAACCCAAGTCCGTGCATTTCTCGGATTAGCGGGATATTACCGCAAGTTTGTCGAAGGATTCTCGAGCATCACCAGACCCATGACCCAATTGCTGAAGAAGGACAAGAAGTTTGAATGGACCGACAAATGTGAAGCCAGTCTCCAAGAGCTGAAGAAGAGATTGATATCAGCCCCAATATTGATCATGCCAGATATCAAGAAGCCATTTGATGTGTATTGTGATGCATCCAAGATTGGTCTTGGATGTATACTGATGCAAGAAGGCAAAGTCATCGCCTATTTGTCTCGACAACTGAAGCAGCATGAGCAGAACTATCCGACCCATGATCTTGAATTAGCAGCCATAGTTTTGGCATTGAAGACATGGCGTCATTATCTGATGGGTAATCGCTGTGAGATTTACTCAGATCACAAAAGCTTGAAGTATATTTTCACTCAGAAGGAGCTGAATATGAGGCAAAGGAGATGGATAGAGTTAATCAAGGATTATGACCTTGACATTCACTATCACCCCGGCAAAGCCAATGTCGTAGCGGATGCTCTTAGCAGACTGCCTTGCGGGCTAAACAGCATGATCAAGGAGAAGCAGCCAAGTTTGTATGAGGAGTTGGAGTAGTTTAGGACTGAGCTAGTTAGCAAAGGATTTTTAGATTGCATTGAACTTCGACCCACTTTGATTAGCCAAATCAAGGAAGCCCAGAAGGAAAATGAAAGTATCGACAGAATCAAACGTCGTATTGGTATAGGAAAGGTACCTGGATTCACGGAAGACGAAGAAGGAGTTCTGTGGTACAAAGGCCGTATCTGTGTGCCATCAGAGTCGGAACTGAAGCAAGTTATCATGCAGGAAGCTCATGATACTCTTTATTCTATCCACCCCGGAGGAACAAAGATGTATCAAGATTTGAAAGAGAAATTTTGGTGGCACAAGATGAAAAGATAAATCGGAAGCTACATCGCCAAGTGCGACATCTGTCAAAGAGTCAAAGAAGAGCATCAGAGACCCGTAGGATTGTTGCAACCACTATAGATTCTGGAATGGAAATGGGATTCCGTCGAAATGGACTTTATCACCGGTTTGCCTACTTCTAGTAGGGGAAATGACTCAATCTGGGTCATAGTTCCAATGTAGCTCACTTCATACCTGTCAAGACTACCTACCAGAGTTTGAAGCTAGCAGAGCTGTATATTGCTAGGATTGTTAGTTTGCATGGAACCCCCAAGACCATAGTATCAGATCGAGGAAACCAGTTTACCTCGAGATTTTGGCAGAAAGTCCAGGAAGGATTAGGCACCAAATTGAACTTCAGTACCACTTATGATCCGCAATCTGATGGATAGACTAAGAGAGTCAACCAGATCCTAGAGGATATGTTGAGAGCTTGTGTGTTGGAGTACGGATCAAAATGGGAAGACTGCCTGCCTTTCCCAGAATTCTCATATAACAATAGTTATCAAGCTAGTTTGCAAATGGCACCATTTGAGTTCCTATATGGAAGGAAGTGTCGTACCCCTTTGAATTGGTCTCAAGTAGGAGAGAGTCGGATCTTTGGTCCCGACATTCTCCGAGTAGCTGAAGAGAAGGTTCACAAAGTCCGTGAGCACCTCAAGACCGCCCAATCCAGACAGAAGAGTTATGCTGACAAGAGAAGGAGAGACCCGACTTTCAATGTCGGAGATTTTTTATATCTCAAGGTTTCGCCATTGAAGGGAACGCAACGCTTTAGTATGAAAGGAAAGTTAGCCCCCAGATATATCGGGCCCTTCAAGATTCTGAACCGTTGAGGAGAAGTATCTTATCAACTGGAACTGCCAGAGGAGATGTCAGCCATCCACAATGTGTTCCATATCTCGTTACTTCGCAAATGCCTAGAAGTGCTGGAGAAGACTGAAGTTTCAAGAACATCGATCATCGAGCTGTTGAGATCAACAATGACCTGACATATCGTGAAGTTCCCATCCATATCTTGGAAGAAGCCTATAGAACAACCAGGACCAGAAGTATCAAGTTCCTCAAGATTCAATGGAGCAACCATACCGAAGAGGAAGCCACTTGGGAGCGAGAAGATTACATGAGGACAGAGTTCCTAGATCTCTTTAGTTCCTAGTTTTCTTTCGTAAATCTCAGGACGAGATTTTTGTTTAAGGGGGGAGGTTTGTAACATCCCAAAACTTTAAACCAAGTGATCAAGATCCCAATCATCAAATTTAGAGTTAACAAAAACTTTTCCATTTAAAAATATTAAAGCATTCATGTGTGTGTGCATTTAAATAGGAGTTGTTTTGAATTGCCTGGATTAAGTGATCCATTGCTTGTAAAATGATTCTTAGGTGAAATAAACATCATCAAGATCATTCCCAAACAAATCCTAAAGAAAAACAAATCAAAATGAATAAAATAACCAAATGGTCATTTGTGCCATTTTAATCAACATACCTACTTTAGCTATTCCTAGAACTCAAATCTTAACAGAAACAAATGTGGATCTTTGCACCCCTTGCTAGTACATGTAATGATGTACCAAGGCCCACTTTGTGATCTACCAAAAACTTTCAAACACAAATTTTAAATGGCATTTGAAAATTGAATGTAGTTTATATGGGAAGATCCCACTTATTCAAAAACCACTCAAAGGAGCTCCATTTTCAAAACCCAAGCAACCATAGAGGCTTTAGCATGTTTCTAGCAACTCCACCCAAAATTCAACCAAAAATTCAAAAACTTTTCTCATGCGGCCATTTTGTCGATAAGGTGGCATGTAGAAAATAAACTGCCTAACTATTATTGTTTGTACTTAAGCCGTTGTCCCCCAATTGACCCCCTCTGCACTCCCTTGTCCCCCTGAGTCCAACCAAGTGGTCACCGGCCTACCCCTAAGCCGCAGCAGCAGTGGAGCACCGCCACTTTATGGTCGCCGCCGGCCGATCGTGGACAGAGCGCCACAGACCAGGCCGCACCATTCCAACGCCACCACTAGCTCCGCCTAATGCTACCGCCGCCCCCTGTCCACCCCTCGAACACGCCTAGGCCCTGGACCACACCTGAGTGTTGCCGCCCATTCTCTCTGCGCCATGCTCAGCGCGCGCTAGAGCGCGATCGTCGCTAGCACGCAGCAGACCGCCACTGGACATAAAATCCCGCACGCCGCTCCGCCTCGACCCCAGCACCCCGCCAGACATGGTCGTGCGCCGCCGCGTGACCCACGGTCGCCGTGCGCTGCGTCGAGCACCGCCTCTGTCTCCCAGAGCGTGGGACGCTCCCGACCAAACGCCACCGCCCCTAGCCGCGCATTGAAGCCGTAGAGCACCGCTAGGAGGCAGGCCACCGTCCGCCTACGCTGCCCATGCCGCTAGCCGTCTGTATCAGCATCACCGACGAGCTCACCGTCGTGCCGCTTGGTCCCCTCGTCTCCCTAGAAAAGGAGCCCTCCCTAGCACAAACTCCTCACACCATTCCACACCCCTCTCCTCACTGATCCTTCCCCACCTCTCGTCGAAGCCGCTCGAGCCATAGATCGCCGGAATTGCACTAGAGGATCCCGCTGTAGAGGAGGAGAAGGCGCCGTCGATTTCATCCACCGCAGCCCCTGCCGCGACCTCGCCTGAGCTCACCGTCGTCCACCAGTTCGATCGCCCCCATCACCGCAGTAGCTAGAGCCCAGGTATGCCCCCTGTGCACCCCCACCGAGTCGCTAGGGTTAGTTCTCACCGGCGACCTGTTCGCCGGAGATGAGACATCTCAGCCATAGATCACACTTTTAATCGCACGGTCGACATTGCCCCATACCACTTCGCGTTTAAAGAGCCACTGACATGTGGACCCCCCTGTCAGCTGTTCTCTATGCCGTGGAGTACCACTGGGCCGGCCCATTTCCATTCCCGTGCTAGCCCACGAATTCAAATTTAGGTTCTTCTAATTAGGTTTGAACTTAGTTCTGTCCCCTAGTTTGAAAATCATTTCAGAGAGATTTACAAATCTAAATGGAGTGATTCCAATTGTGTTGGAAAGCTTCTGAAATGATCTATCTAAGCCCATTGGATTTAATTCAATTAGAGTTAGAGATCTCTCCTAGTAAAAATAACAAGACAGAAGCTTTTGCAAATTCAAACATTTTTATAAAATCAACCAAAATAGCTTTTGAGTTGATTCCAACTCTCAAAAATTACATTTAACCATACCTATCTGAATATGTAATAATATTAAGGTTTGAATGCAGTAACTTTGGACTAGTACCAAAATAATGCTATATAGGCATTTCTAGTCACTTTAAATCATTAAATATTAAACATAAACCAAAGTAAATTTGATCCAACCCTTAAATCACATTCCCTTATGTTAGAATATGTGGTGATGACATGTGTCCATATGATCCCATATTCTAAGTGGAGAATATTAAATCTTAGATATTTTCAATGAGTCGAAATTACTTTTCTTAAATAAAAAGAATGAAACTAGTTAATAAAACCTTGTGATGCTTGTGATGATATTAGATCATCAAATGTGTGCCTTAGAATGCTAAGTAGTCTAGTTAAGTATTGTTTGGTGATTGTGTACTCCGTATGTATTTATAGACGATAGTACCGACCAAGCTTTCGGGGAGGAGGAATTCTATCAAGAAGAGGAAGAGGAAAACATCAACCACTGCACCAACCAAGGCAAGCTAACACTTGATAGTATAATTCTTAGCAAGCTAGAATTAAGCTAGATAATCTGAGCAAGATGCACTAGGCATGCTTTGGTTATATCCCTTGACTAGTACCTACCCCAAGTTTTATTTCCATGCTTTACTTTCTTTACTTTACCAAAGTACTTTACTTGTTTTGAAGGTAGCATAAAGAGTATAAAACTTGACCTATTTAGATAACCTTAGATGTCATTCTATGGCATGAGATTGATCTTAACATCCCACTTTAGTGAACCCTCTTAACTTAGTAGTTTAGAGCTAAACCAAAAATTGTGTCACTTTAGATGGGAACACTTGGTGAAAATGAACTGTGAAAACCTTGGAATCATGAGTCATTCTATTGAGATGTTTTGACATGTGTTGAGAAACACAAATGGTTTATGATGATGAAAATGTTGAGGCATGAGCCTTAGCCCTTTTACAAAAACTGATGGTTGGATTCAGATGCGATACCATTCCAAATTTACCGTACAACCACAATACCTGAATTGGGTAAGGCTTAGCCGGAAGTTTATATGCATTAGTATTAGTTCCCTCGCGGGAGAGGTTTGAGCTGAGGCTACCTCTCAATGTTGTCCACCTATGCAGTGCCCAAGACGACAGGTGGTCATGGTTGGGAGGCCGTTCTCATAGGAGAGGTGCTTATACTAGGGTGTGTAAAGGAAAGGTTATGTTTGATTATCTGCATACTAAGTATGATGATTCAGGGTTATCCCTGACAGATGTATCGAATCTTGTGGTGAAAGTGTACCACCTCTGCAGAGTGTCAAACTATTCGAATAGCCGTGTCCGCGGTTATGGACAGTTGGAGTGGCCATACTGTTTCGTTGTCAGATGTTTTCAAAATGACTTATGAAATGAATGATGAATCTTGACTTGACCACAACAAGGTTGTGACTATGACACTAGCTTCCTAACCTAAGTGATTCTAGAACTTTATTTTATCTTTCTTTGTTTCTGAACTCAGCTTAGGTTTGAAACTTAACTTTATAGTTAAACTTAGAGTTAGCACATTACATTAGAACTATACTACTTGTTAGTGGTAGTTTGCGAGTACCTAAAGAGTACTCATGGCTTTTGTCCCTCTCTATTCTCATGGCCAGACTATGAAGGAGACTACCAAGATGATGGCCATCAGGACGGCTATGATAACTAGGACTATCTGCCTTCGTAAGCATTGCCTATGCCCCTAAAGATGGACCCCACCGCTACGCTCATTACTTATTTCGCTGCTTGTTGTATTAAGACTGGATCATGCGATTCTTATTTGTGTAAGACCTTATTTATGGTTTGTAATGGATGATGTACTGTGATATCCAATCTATTATGTCTCGCAAAAATGGTAATCCTAGGATTGTGATGTATGACATAACAGGCATCTGGGATTTAAATCCGAGTGTTGACACTCATAAACAAGGAATACTAGGGAGTATAGTATGGGACATAACGTAGCATAAACACAACAATTCTTATACATGCAATTCTACAAAACATCTACAATGCATAGAAAAACAGTAGGACATTTATGACCAAGATAGCACCACTTGCCTTTGTTGTAGATGTAGTGGATTAGATAATCCTCACAAATATAATGGTTGCACTCATCGCACTCAAAATACTTGGAATCACAATACTCGCAATCATAGCAATTGCGATCATAGTAGTTCACTCCTTGCGATCTAACGTTTGAAACAAGGTACAACAATACTCCTCGCAACTAATAAGCACAAAAATTCACAGAAAATTTCGGCATAACCTTTGCTAATTTTCTATGTCTAGGAGTTCTAGAAATTCGCCAGAACGGAAATGAATCAACATTCAGGTGAAACATTGTCAACTCAAAAAGAAAAACTTGCACAAAAAAGCCTAAATAGGCACAAACTCAGCCATTTTGCTGCTAGCATACACAAGCACAGCCATACACAACCAGCCAACTTGCTAATTCATTTCCAAACACAATAGATTGTAAACCATTGTGCAAACTCCAAAGAATTGGAGGCACCACCAAAACTGTGCTTAGATTAAAAAAATCCACCAGATCAAGGGATACCAAACTTTAACCATAGTTCAATCATAGAATAAGCCACTAGAATCACAACAACTAACAAGAAATCATTTTCCTAGCAATTATTATCCAAGAATCATATTCATAACAAATTATGTCATAACTGACAGATTCATAGAGACAAAAGCATGTCTCTGAATTTATAAATAGAACTAGGAGAAAGCACTTAGAATAACATGTTACCAACATTGATGCAAAATCATGCCACCATGCACATTTTAGATCATAATCATGTAAACTGAGGACACGATATGTTGTACTAGATCTACATTTTAAGAAACAAGATTAGATTAATCTCATTCTACATGTACTATGGCTTGAAAAACAATTTTCATCCACATGTAAGATTTTATAGTGACAGTTTACATGCGGACAATTCATCTCAGCATCAGCATCACCATGAATGCATGGAAAAAGTTGGTTCACCACCCAGAAGGTACATGCGCCTGCCCCCACCCACAGAAGATTATTCTAATTCTAGCCCAGCGCACATGCAACAAAAAAGCATGAACAGCAGACGCAATACGATTGATAATGCAGGTGCAATGCCTTTACCAGATTCTAAATTTCAGGAGTTGCAGGTTTTTTGTAGTGTTTGGTTGCATCATATTCTCTTGAATTGAACATCTAGTAAGATGGCTAGATTTTGACAGTTTTGTTTGTACTGTTAGGTTGCATCATATTCTCTTAAATTAAACAAGGAATGTACCCTAGTTTGTTGCCTTCTGACTAGAACTGACCTGCCCTAAGCTAATATTGAATTTACCACACGACTATGTCTGATGAACTTGTTAACTTAAGCAGCAACCAGCAGCAGTAATCCATTTCCAATAGGCCCCGAATTGAGAATCCTAGAAATTGACCGCCCAAAACACGAAAGGAATCCAGTAACCAGTGGCACTCCATCAAATCAACAGAGAATTAAAGAATTGGCATGGGCTAGGGGCAGTACCTAGGGGATGGCTGGCTGAGTGAGGTGGGGCGGCCAGTAGCAGCTGCAGAGAAGGGCACGTGGCGGCGACAGACAGCTCCTCCTCCTCCACGGACAGCTTCTCCATGGACGGTGGCAGCAGGCTCATCCAGGAAAAAGGTAGTGCTCAAAAATTTTATTTTTAGCAAAGACATTAAAGGAGGCACATATCTATCACAGAGTAAGCTCGACGAAGAAAAACAATTATTCAAAAAAATCAAGTCTTGAAGAAGTGATCAAGATGATTGTAGGACAGGCGTGATGGTTTGACAATTCTGACTAAAGTGAAGTTCATCATAAGGCTGTCCTTATGACGAATCCTCTCTACATCGGCACCGAGACTTTCTCGGAGCAGATCAGGGGAGTGCCATACATGGTGCCATAGAAAACTAAGTCTTTCTAGCAAGGAACCTCAAATTCTTTGTCGAATAAAGCAAAAAACAAACCCTATACTGGAAACCAAACAAACTCTTGGGGCTGGGCAGCCAGGCGCTTTAGCCTGTAAGTGAATATATCAATTGTTTCACTTGAGCAAATAGGCTTTGCATAGTTCGAATGAGAATACTCAGACTAAAGGACCAAAGCAATCTAGGTTACCATGAGAGGATCAGAGGTGGTCTACTCAGGAAAACTAAGCCAACCCAGGAGGATTTAAAGCCAACCTTGGTTCGTTTTTTGGAAAACTAGAGGGTTATGATTGTTGGAAAGATGTGTATTGTAAAGTTTTTTCCCCTGTTCTTCATCAAGATACTAATAAATTGCTCTATAGGTTATGCAAGACATAAATGCCTTATCTGACACGAAATCTTCCTAATTTGTGCGGTTGCTTGGCAATTCTGAACAGAAGGGGAGTTTCCCATGGGAAGGGAGGTTGCAGAAGAGGTGCTCACCTTGGAGTGCTCGGCGAGGACGACGGTGAAGTTGCAGATGAGGTAGTGGTGGTGGATCCTCCTCCACGGGGAAGCATCTCCTCCTCCACGGGGCAGCGGTGAGCACGGGTAGCAGCTCCTCCTCCACGGGGCAGCGGCAGGCTCCTCCTCCACAGGGCGGGCGGGTCGCAGGCGGCAGGCTCCTCCTCCCTGTGGCTGGTTGCGGAGATGTTAGGGAGAGGGGAAGGGGAGGGAAGAGGGGTGGGGGAAGGGGAGAGAGAGGGGAAGGGGAGGGAGAGGGCTCACCTCGAAGCCGGCGGACGGCGGGCTACTGCGGGCGACGATGGCCGTCGCGGCAGAGTCTCTGGCATGAGATCGATCGAGAGAGAAAGGGGAATCGATCGAGCCCTCAATCATTTTGGCAGGTTCCAGATTATGCGAGGCGCATATTTCAAAGTGCACCTCGTATAAGATTACACGAGGTGCATCTGGCCAAATTGCGCCTCGGGTATTCTGCAGTGCGCTGGTCTTTGTCAACAAATAGACACTAGTCCACTGGTTACGTCCCTTGTCCTATACTGAACCCTAGCCACCCAGGTTTGAATCCTGGTGGCCACAAGTTTTTGAAAACTTTTTTTAAAGACCATTTTAATCTAAAAGCATTATCCAAACACAATATGAACTATAAAATATACTACAAATATTTTAAAAATTCAAATATTGCCAAAACAATAAGGTCAGGTTGCAGCCATTTTAGGTACCAGCTTATGTGAGGCGCATATTGCAAAGTACACCTCGTATAAGATTAGGCGAGGCGCATCTAGCCAGAATGCGCCTCGGCTATTTTTCAATACTAGTCAAATAGTGCAGTGCGCTGGTCTTTGTCAATAAACAGACACTAGCCCACTGGTGACGTCCCTTGTCCTATTTTGAACCCTAGCCACTCAGGTTCGAATCCTGGTGGCAACATATTTTTGGAAACTTTTTTAAAGGCCATTTTTCATGTAAAAACATTGTCCAAACACAATATGAAGTATAAAATATACTGTAAATATTTTAAATATTTAAATATTGCCAAAACAACAAAAGTAAGTATATTGAATGTGTCTCGTCGATACATAATATTTTCAATAAAATATTATAACATACAAAAAATGATAATTATGAATGTTTTGATACATAATAGTAGGCCACACACACATGACGGTTCTTGACAATGGTCGGAGTGCGCTAGCGTTTCTTGACAATGGTCGTCTTCTTGCCCTTCTTTGTCGCGGTTGCATAGGTTAGGTCTAGGACGTCTTCACTACTTCTCTTGAACAAGAGTACTTTCTTAGGTAGGGTTGTGGTGTATGGTGCTTGGTTGCCATATCCATCTTCCATCTTCGGCTCGCTGTTCTGGTCATAGTCTTGCTCGTTGGCGACTCTGTCCATTCCGATGATGTTCCTTTTGCCTCTCCTGATGACAACCCGGCTAGGCTTTGACGGGTCTGTGATGTACCAGCATTGGTCAACTTTTCTAGCTAGAATCTAAGGCTCATTTCTCGCGGGTGCGTTCGCGCTGGTGGTCTTTGACGGTATAACCATGGTGGTGAAATATCAGCCTTGTTTCTCGATGCTCTTGGCCCACCTAACACAGAACATCGGCACCTTCTCCATAATGTAGTCGACCTCCCAAATCTCGTCGATCCTTCCGTAGTATCTTTCCGGGACGTCACCGATGTAGAATATCCCCGTTACCCCTGAGTTTTGGTAATCGTAGTTATTGTCCTTTTCCTCGGTGTAGAACATGCATCCGTTGATATCGTATGCCTGATAGGTCATCAGGTTGTGCGAGGCACCCCGTGACAAGGAGAATATGAGTTTATATTCGTCCGAGTACTCGCCCTGTGGTGGATTAGCAATGACCTTCTGCCTGAACCACCACGTGAAACCGGAGTTGTGCTCCTTGATAACATCTTACTCACTCAGAACTTGGCGCCCCCGGTCAGCGTAATTCTTCTTGATAAACTCTTTGGGCTCATATATGTATGGATCGACCACCTGCAGGTGCTACAACGCGTGACCAGGTTTGCTCTTTGAAAGTCCTTGGTTCGGCCCTTGAGGTATACATGTTTGGGTGCTGACCCTCGTGGTGATCCCATCTAGCGAGCCTCCTAAGGTGCTTGTTGAATGGCAGACCAAGAGGGGTCTCGGTTTGTAGAAAGTTTGAGCAGAAAGAGATGCACTCTTCGGCCAGGAAGCCGTTTGCTATGCTTCCATCTGCACGGGACCTGTTCTTAACGTATCCTTTGATGTGTCCATTGAGCCTTTCGAACGGCATCATGCTTCACAAAAAACAGAGGACCGAGCTAGATGATATCCTCCACGACATGGAGAAGCAGATGAAGCATGACGTCGAAGAAAGCGGGGGGGGGGGAATATATCTCGAGCTCGCATATTATCACCATGATCTCATCCTGTAGCCTCGTGAGCTGCTTAATGCCTATCGACTTTTGAGAGATGACATCGAAAAAGTTGTAGAGGCCAAACAACGTTTCACGGACATGCTTGTCCATTATACCTTGGATCGCGACTGGGAGTACCTATGTAATCAGCGCGGTGACATCGTGAGACTTCATCTCGCTGAAGCACTGCTTCGCCTTGTGTAGCCATCAGCTTATCTTCCCCATGTTAGCCATTCGGAAATTTGACTCCGAGGAGGCACATCATAATTTGCATGGCCTCCTTCTTACTCAAAGTGAAGCACGAGGCCTTGAGCTTGACCTCGCCCTTCTTGACCTGCTTTTTGCCCTTGCGGTGATAGCTATTCTGCGTTTCCATCTCCTCCTCCTTGTCCTCCTCCTTGTCATTGCTAGGTGGTGGTTGAAGTTCATCCCTGATGCCCATATGCTTCAAGTTGTTCCTTTCCTTAAGCCCATCTTTGGTGTTGTCGGTGTTAAGGAGGGTGGCAAGCAAACTCTTGCCCACGTTCTTCGTGATATGTATGAGATCGAGGTTATCAAGCACGCGGAGGATCTTCTAGTATGGCAAGTCCTAGCAAAAGACCTCGCCTTCCATACCTTCAGCAGCGGCTCTGGCTTCGTCTGGGTCTTTCCCGGTGCAGGGCATTCCTTCCAGTTATTCAACAGCTCGTAGATTTCCGCGCCGCTCCTCTGGTCCGGGATTTCTCGAAGCTCGACTGTCCCATCGAACCGATCTCCTAGCTTTCTCCATGTGTGATTCTTGGGAAGCCACCTCCGAGCCCCAAGGAACACGGTTTTCCCGGACCCGTGATCATTCTGTAGCTGGTGGTACGTTCTATTATCCTTGCACCTAACGGACCCATAGAGTCCTTGGACCACCTTCCCTAAGAAGTATCCATAACCGGGATAGTCTTGCACTGTCGTGATCACCTCCGCTCTAATGTCAATCTACTCTTGTCTCGAGGCATCCCACATACGAGCTCCTTCTTCCCATAATGAGGCCAGGTCCTCTTTCAACAGCATGAGATGCAGATTGATGTTTGTACCGGGTTGTTTTGGCCCTTGAACAAGCATACTCATGGTTACATACTTCTTCTTCATGCACAACCAGGGGGAGGTTGTAGATCCATATAAACATGGTCTAGGTGCTATGTGTGCTGCTCTAGCTTTCGAACAGATTGAGTCCGTCGGTGCTCACGCCCAGCCTGAGGTTCGTTGACTCTTTCCTGAAATGTTGGTAATATTGGAGGTCCAACGCCTTCCACAAGCAAGCATCCGAAGGGTGCCTCAGCATTTCCTCCTTCTCTGGATCATCGTCTTCAGGCCACTTTCTTTCCACGTGCCAGCGCATGAGCTCTACTTCCTTAGGGTCCGTGAAATACCGCTGCAGACGAGGAGTTAGAGGAAAGTACCACACCACCTTTCTAGGAGCTTTCTTGGTCCCTCTATTGTATCGAGAGGTCTTGCACACCGGACACGTGGTCTTCTCCTTGTCCTCGCCCTGGTAGATGATGCAATCATTTATGCAGACGTGGTATTTCACGTGCGGTAGATTGAGAGGGCACGCGACTTTCTTGGCCTCAGTGATACTAGTCGGACATGTGTTCCCCTTCTTGGGAAGAATATCATGCCAGAATGCAATATTGTTGTCGAAGAATTCTCCGGTCATTTTGTGTTTCACCTTCATCTCCAGAGCCCTGAGCGTTACATTCAGACGGGTATCCCCGTCGTTGCATCCATCAAACAATGGAGTGACCGCGTCTTTCTTCATTTGCTCTAGAAGATCTTGGACATGAGGGTCTTGCAGCCAGCTCGAATCATGTCCGACACCTTGATCTTCGTGTTTATGTCTGGTGCCACCTTGATCATCTTAGTGTCCATGCCCGGCGCCACCCTGATCTTCATGTCCATGACCGGCGCCACCCTGATCTTCATGATCATCACCTGCCCCGCCGCCGGCGTCTTGATCTTCGTGATCACGACTGGCATCTTGATCTTCACCATTATTGACATCCTCATCATCATTTTCTTCATCACGTATCCACCAAGTGTATCCATCCATGAAACTATGTCGGAGTAGGTGCGACTCCAGCATTCCGGAATTGTGCCTTATCAGATACATCAGCTTGTAGTCGCGACACGGACATCTTATCTCCGTCTTGATTTCACGTGCCATGTCAGCCCTCGCGCATCTCATCCACCTATCCACGAGGGCTTTGCGGATCAGTGGTCAGACCATGGTCGCCTACGCGTGCGGTACAAAGAGCAAGAGAATAATTAGAGCATATATGGACGTGGATCGCTAGAAAAATTCGGCATGACCTCCCCTCAAAAGAGGACATCCACGAGTGCCAGAAATTCTCCGAAAAAGAAATGAATCGACATTCTGGCGAAACATTGGCATCTCAAATTAAATCCTTGCACAAAAAGAAGCATCCACCACAACTCAATCATATAGTCAGTGTCGCAGACAATGCGCATACATGCAAGCAACGCCTTCACGCTTCCTCCAACAACGACTTGCGCAAGAGAGCCGGAGGAGAAGTAAAGGGACATGTTGTAGATCTAGAGGATCAAGAGACTTCACTTACATCAGAATGTCAACGAATGGAGATTGAGGAAGCTTCTATGGTGAATCAATGTGGGAAATGAGGTGGGACAATGAGGGAGGCGACCAAATCTATCTTTTGGTGGAGGAGGAAGAAGTGAGACAAGTGAGTGGGGTGCATGTGCCAAAAGGTGCAAAAAGGTGGTGCCAGGTTATGCGAGGTGCATATTGCTCCAAATGCGCCTCCTATACTCTAAACTATATGAGTCGCATATGGTCATATGCGCCTCGCCTATGTGCCCACCCGGGCCCGCAGGGGTTACTTGAGGCATACTCTGCTACATGCGCCTCACATATTATCAAGTATAGGAGGCGCATATGACGATATGTGCCTTGTATATTGGACCAACGATCTCTTCCCGAGCCCACGCAACTTATTGGAGGCGTATTCTTCCCATATGTGCCTCGCCTATCTGATATATATAGGAGGCGCATATTATTAGAATGCGCCTCGCATAATCTAGGGCTACCAGATTCCGTCTGTATAGGGATTATAGGAGGCGCATCCTACGAATATGCGCCTCACCTATTTTGATACTAGAGGCGCATACCAAAGCAGTGCGCCTCGCCTATTTTATAGGAGGCGTATATGGTCTAAATATGCCTCAAATGAGCATGTCTCCTATAGCCTTTTCCCTAGTAGTGCCACATGGATCCACCAGTTTCATTGCCACTACTAGGGAAAACCCTACCCGAGGCGCACCAGAAACACTATCCGAGGCGCATATGGTATGCGCCTCTAGAGCCACGCCTCTAGTATTTGTTATGCGAGGCGCATATCATATGCTCCTCCTATACTTCATATACGCGAGGCGCATATCAGTATATGCGCCTCGCGTATATGAAGTATAGGGGGGCATATGATATTCGCCTTGCATATGTTGTACAATGTGCCTCGTATAGTACCATATATGCGCCTCCTATACTTCACATATGCGCCTCGGATATATTTTCGAATTTCAAGTTTTATAGCAATTGTCAAATAACAGTTTAAAGGTATTAAAATATACAATACAGTCAAAAATGCAGTATAAACAACACATAATTTTTCAGAAACTTGCAATTGGCCAAAGCATAATAGAACCAGCATGAATACAAGTACATTACACATCAATCGCGACATACGAGTTCATACATCAACTAGAATCAACAAGTGCCAAGTTTTCACACAACACCAAGTGTTTGTGCTACAAGTTCACACCTTCGAGTACAAGTTCAAAATCACATTACAACTCCGATGACAGAGCTCTATCTAGATGAAGTAGAGAACATAATCTACCATGAAGAGCAACACGGTGGTGATCACGAGGAAGTTCCTCCACTTCTTCCTCACCTACCTCCTCCACTTCTCTTCCGCCACCTCTCTAGTCTTGTAGCCTTTGTAGCTGTTGCACGAGAATTCATTCACTTGCTTCTGACAGTCTTCCCACTCCTCGTACACACCTGGAACCTTACCGACGTACACGACATAGAACTTCTTCGCCATCTCTTGCACGCAATATAGATGATATTATCTATGTCAGTGGAAAGCAATAGCAGTTCACAAGATAAGATCATGCATATATATGGGTGCAACAAGATGTAAGAAATCACGTTCTAATCATCGGTATTTCGAAGAAAGACAAAATAAAAGAAAACCAAGAATGACTTGCATTAGTGCCTCATACTTAGGATGGGCACGGAAATAACAATGCTCGCTGTTTGATCTTGTGCGGCAAGTAAAGTATATGCCCAAATTACTAGTCTACTTGGCACACCAGATCAAATAGCGGAATAGTCATTCACATGATGCCACAACACGTTCTAATCATCGGCATTTCGAAGAAAGACCAAAAAAGCAAACCAAGAATGATGTGGATTAGTGCGTCATAATATTCGTATCGCCAAAGACAAAAGAAGAGAAATACTTCCACGATTCATATAGCATGGGCATGATATGTACAGTGGTAAAGCAAGCAAAGGATTCGGTCTTCACGGCAACTACTCATTTCGAGTTTGGTGTGTCTAAAGGAGATGTTGCCATGGACCGAGAACCCTTTCCTTGGCTTGCCACTGAACATATTATGTCTTATATATATGAATCTCGAAAATATTTGTCCTCTTTCAACTTTGGGGCTATGAGATGAAATAGTTTATCATTTCATTGTATCACCAAAGACAAAAGGAAAGAAATCATTCCACGATTCATATAACAATGTCGCCAATGTTATACGGATAGTGAATTAATGTCTTTCCTTTCGACTTTGGGCTACAATGAGATATTTGAAACTAAATACTTCACCATTTCATTTAATTCACGATGTCTAATATATTCGTATCGCTAAAGACAAAAGAAGAGAAACACTTTCATGATTCATATAGCATGGGCATGATATGTCCAGTGGTAAAGCAAGGAAAGGATTCGGTCTACACGGAAACTACTCATTTCGAGTTTGGTGTGTCTAAAGGAGTCGTTGCCGTGGACCTAGAACACTTTCCTTGGCTTACCACTGAACATATTATGTCTTATGTATATGAATCTCGAAAATATTTGTCCTCTTTCGACTTTGGGGCTACAAGATGAAATAGTTTATCATTTCATTGTATCGCCAAGGACGAAAGGAAAGAAATCATTCCACGATTCACATAACAATGTCACCAATGCTATACGAATAGTGAAGTAATGTCTTTCCTTTCGAATTTGGGGCTACAATGAGATATTTGAAACTAAATACTTCACCATTTCATTTAATTCACGCTATCTAATCCATTCGTATCGCCAAAGACAAAAGAAGAGAAATACTTCCACTATTCATATAGCATGGGCATGATATGTCTAGTGGTAAACCAAAGAAAGGATTCAGTCTCCATGACAACGACTCATTTCTAGTTTGGTGTGTCGAAAGGAGTCATTGTCGTGGACCAAGAATCCTTTCCTTGGCTTGCCACTAAACATATTATGTCTTATGTATATGAATCTCGAAAATATTTGTCCTCTTTTGACTTTGGGGCTATGAGATGAAATAGTTATCATTTCATTGTATCGCCAAAGATGAAAGGAAAGAAATCATTCCACGATTCATATAACAATGTCACCAATGCTATCTGAATAGTGAAGTAATGTCTTTCCTTTTGACTTTGGTGATACAATGAGATATTTGAAACTAAATGCTTCACCATTTCCCTTAATTCACGCTATCTAATCTATTCGTATCACCAAAGACAAAATATCAACACTCGGATTTTTAATCCTAGATGCCTGTTATGCCATACCTCGCAATCCTAGTATTACCATTTTTGCGAGACATAACATATTGGTATCACAATACATCATCCATTACAAACCATAATAAGGTCTTACAAATCTAGGATCTCATGATCCAGTCTTACTACAAATCAAGCAATGGAAAATAAATGTAGTAGGGGCTCCATCTTTAGGGTCACATGCAATGCTGACGATGGGAGATGATCCTAGTTGTCGTAGACCTCCTATTGTCCATCATCCTAATAGTCCTCCTCATATTCTGGCCACGGGAATAGCTAGGGACAAAGCCATGAGTACTCTTTAAGTACTCGCAAACTATCACTAACAACTAAGGTAGTTCTAGTAGGAATCCTAAGCTCTAGGTTTATTTGCAAAAATCCAGATTTATCTAAAGCTGAGTTTAGAAGTAAAGAAAACTAAGTTAATGTGCTAAATCACTTTAAGTGGGAACCTAGTTTTCATATCCACAACCATGTTGTGGTCAATTCAAAGTCATAGTTCAATTCACAAGTCATTTTGAAAATATCTAACGACGGAACAATATGGCCAATCTAACAGTCCATAATCGGGGACACGGCTATTCGAATAGTTTGACAGTCTGCAGAGGTGGTACACTTTCACCATTAAATTCAATACATCTGTCTGGGATAACCCTGAATCATCATACTTAGTATGCGGATAATCAATCATAACCTTTCAATTACACACTATAGTATAGGCACCTCCCCTATGAGCTTGGCCTCCCAGCCATGGCCATCTGCCATCCTGGGCACTGCATAGGTGGACATTCACACTCACGAGGTAGCCTCAGCTCAACCTCTTCCGCGAGGGAACCCATACTAATGCAATATAAACTTCCATTTAATCCCTACCCAATTTAGGTATTGTGGTTGTACGATAAAATTGGAAAGGTATGGCATCCGAACCCAACCATCAGTTTTTATAAAAGGGCTAAGGCTCATGCCTCAACATTTTCATCATAAAATCCTTTTGTGTTTTGTCAAAACATTTCAATAGAATGAATCATCATTCCAAGGTTTTCATAATCATTTTCACCAAGTATTCCCATCTAAAGTGATCAACTTTTATGCTTAGCACTAGCCACTAAAGTTGAGGGTATTCACTAATGAGGGGTACTAATCAAGTGTAACTATCCAACTCAAATATCATGCCTTGGAATGACATCTAAGTATAACTACTTAGGGCTAGTTTTATACTCTTTATGGTATCTATACTATTTTTCCAATACTCACAAAATACTAACTAAAAGTAAAGAACTTTGGTAAAATAAAAGAATAGAGCTTGCAAGCAAAACTTGGGATTGGTATAATCGAAGTTATATAACCAAGAATGCCTAATGCATCTTGCTTAGGTTATCAAGTGGGCAAGTGTTAACTTGCATAGTTAAGAAACTTGCAAGCGTTATCTTGCCTTGAGTAGTGTAGTGGTTAAAGTTTTCTTCTTCTTCTTGGTAGTACTCCTCCTCCTCGTATCCGGGGTCGGTACTATTGCCTATAAATGAAATACGAGGTACACAATCACCAAACAATACTTAACTACTTATATTTAGCAGTAAGGCTCACACTAGATGATCTAGCATCATCACAATCATCACATGAAATAAAGAACTAGTCTTATCTATCTTATTTTGGAAAAGTAATTTCTACTCATTGAAAATACTTAAGATTTAATATTCTCCAATTAAAATATGGGATCATGTTGACACATGTCATCACCACATATTCTAATACATGGGAATGTGATTTAAAGTGGTGGTCATATTTTATAAAGTTTAAGATTATCATTTAATAGAATTAAAGTGACTAGAAATGCCCAAATAGCATTATTTTAGTACTAGTCCAATGTCACTGCATGCAAACCTAATTATTTTTACATAATCAGATAGATCTTGTCAAATGAGATTTTTGAGAGTTGGAATCAACTCAAAAGCATTTATGGTTGATTTTTTTGAAAAATGTTTGAAGTTGGAAAAGTCTCTGCCTTGTTATTTTTACTATAGGTGATTTCTAACTCCAAATGGTTTGAATCCAACGGTCTTGGATAGATAATTTAAATATCTTTCTAACAAAATTGGAATCATGAAATTGTGGTTCAGTGGAACTCTTTGAATTGATTTTTGAATCTACTGACAGAAACTCATTTTAGCTAAATTGGAAAATAATTATTTGAATCTACAGGCCTACATGGAATCTAACTGGGCTGGCCCAATCTGCACAGTGTGGCATAGCGGGCTACTGATAGGGGGGTCCCACTAGTTAGCGACTCAAACTAACCGAAACGGTATGGTGCAATCTAGGCCCTACGATTAGAACAAGATCTAACAGTTGAGGTTCATCATGGACGACGAACAGCTCTGGCAAGGTCTGAACCCTAACACGGCGGTGGGGGTCGTGTGAGGCTCACCAGGGCTCCAGCTAGGGTCGGCGATGGAGGCAAACAATGTGGTCAATGACGGCGGTTCGATCGGTGGTCACGGCGGCTCCTGGGGCGGCTCCAATCGACAGCGCCCTTCCTTCACTGCAGCGGTGGGCTCCGGCTAAATTCCGGCGAAGTGGTGCTTTTCGGGGAAGGGTGTGGGAGGTGTGGTGAGGAGTGGGGAGTGAGGTGGTGTGGAGAAATGAGGCGGAGAGGGACTCTATTTATACACCGATGAGGGGACCGAGCGGGATGGGCTGGCATCTCCGGCGAGGGTGGTACAGCGTGCTATCGGCGTGGCTACGGGTAGGGGGCGACGCAGTGCTCCCTGGCGGTCATCACGGGTGTAATGGCGTGACATGGGGTGGTCTGGAATGGTCAGGCGCGTGCAACGCTCTACGTGGAATCGTCGGTGTTTGAGACGACGCATGGGGGCTACGGGTCACGCGTCGGTGAACAGGGGTGTCTGGGAGCTAGCAGGCGTTAAGGCGAGTGGGTGCACGCAAGGCGAGGGCGAGGTATGGCGCGTGTGAGCTGGTCGGCTACGGCGCTCTGGCGCGGTCTTGGCACGGCGCAGAGATACTGGGCGCAGCGATGCTGGGGTGCTCCAGGGCCAGGCTGTGGGCAAGGGCTGGACAGGGGGTGGCGGTGGACGGTCGCCTATCTCCTGGTCGTCGTGAGAGAGGGCGGCGTGGTCGGTTTCGCTCTGTCCATGGTCAGCCGGCGAGAGTGGCTTCGGGCGGCGGTGCACTGGTGCAACGGTAAAGGGGGGGTACGTGTCTGGTGCTTCTAGAGACTGGGGGAGACATGGGGAGTGCAATGGGGGCATTTGGTTGAATGATCACTGCTCAAAACAGTGAAGTTAGGCCAGGTTTAATTGCAGGGGGAAACCCCAATGTCACCATCAAGTACCTCCCACTCATGTTGACCGGCACCACCCGACAATGGATCGACGACTTACTAGAGAAATCAATATGCAATTGGTTGGACTTGCATGAAGTGTTCACCAAGAATTTCGAGGGTACGTACAAACGTCCCTGTACTGTCGAAGACCTAAAGTGGTTTGTGCAAGAAAAGGATGAAACCTCCCATCCCTACCTCTCTCGCTGGCTGGATATGAAAAATTCCTGCGCAGGGGTGCACGAATAGACCACTATGGCCACCTTCATTGATGGTCTGGAAAAGGGAACTTTGCTCCGACATAAGCTGAAGCGCAAGCAAGACAACAATGAGCTCAACCTCAACGCGATGATCGCCATGGCTAGCGAGTTTGTCGCTGCTGATGACGACATGCGTGGATCGTTGCTGGTGATAGCAATCCCTACCCAGGCCAGGAGAACAACAATAACAAGAGAAGAATCCACCAGAAGAAAAGAATGTAGCTGACATGATCGCCGCAACATTCACTGGCAGAGGCAATGGCGGATAGCGTGGACGTGGTCGGGGGGCTCGCATTGGCCAGGAGAGGAGTGACACTACACCCTCAGCGCCCCGCGTTCCCCAAACGTACGAAGAGTACCGCGATATGCCGTGTTTCGTCCATCTCGATGCAAATGGCAAATCCACCCACACCAACCGCCAGTGCAAGTTTGTCAATGATCTCAAGGAGGACCCTGAGTCCGGATACAAGCGAAGTCGGAAAAAATAGACCCCGTGGAAAAGGCAAAGGGAAGAAGAAGGAGGAGGAGCCCAAGGAATCAAGTGATATTGACGAGGACATGGACCCAAAATCTTCCGACAAGGGAGAGGATAAAGGGAAAAATCCCTTCGAAAAGAAGGCTCCATGTTACCACACCTTCCTTGGCACCCCAACCGTCCGGGCCTAGAAAACCTCTTTGAGGATACTGATGGCTACCGTCCCTCTGGTTCCCCAGTACGTCAGGTGGTCAGAAGTTCCAATTACTTGGGATAGGAAAGATCATCCAGAACTCATACCAACAGAGAACTAGTACGCCATGGTCATCAACCCTTTGATTGATGGCACAGAGTTCACCAAGTGCCTCGTGGACAGTGGAAGCAGCATCAAAATCATGTACCTGGATACACTACACAAGATGGACTTGACGGAGACCCAGCTAAGGGAGAGCAACACCGTGTTCCATGGGGTTGTCCCTGGCCGACAAGCAAATTCCCTGGGCTGTATCACCCTTCCAGTCGCTTTTGGCGATGTAAACAATTACCAACAAGAACGCATGACCTTTTAAGTGGTGCCTTTCAAGAGCGTGTACCACGTAATTTTCAGACGCGACATCTTCCACTCCTTCCTCGCAAGGCACCGCTTTGTCTATAACAAGGTCAAGATTCCTGGACCAAATGGCGTCATCACCGTTGACGAAAGCTTCACCAAGGCATGGGAGTGCGAGCTCAGTGAAGTCTCCTTCGCCGAAGTAGTCCTATACGGTGAGGAGTTCAAGGAGATCTAGAACCAGGTCGATTCCTTGGAAATGCCGGCTTCGAAGAAGTAGATTACTGCTGCCAAACCCGCCTTCAAGGCCGCCATCAAGACTAAGAAGGTGGAGCTTGTCGAAGGTGATTCCTCCAAGACCACCGCCATTGGCACGGACCTGGATCCCAAATAGGCAAGCGCGCTCGTCGAGTTCCTCCGTGAGAATAGGGACATCTTTGCATGGCAACCTGCTGACATGAAAGGTGTACCTAGGGAACTTGCCAAGCACAGCTTGAATATTGGTCCTAATGCCAAACCGGTGAAACAATCTCTATGATGCTTTGGTGATGAAAGACAAAGGGCTATAGGCAAACAAATAGCTAGGTTACTTAAAGCTGGCTTTATCCGAGAAGTTATTCACACCCGATGGGTGGAAAATCCTGTACTTGTCCCCAAAAAGGGAACCAACAAAGCGTGTCCGAAGGATCCGTTTGCTTTGCCTCGCATTGACCAAGTCATTGATTTGACAGCTGGCTTGGAACTTCTGTGTTTTCTCGATGCCTATTCAGGATACCACCAGATCCAGATGCGAAAGTCGGACCAATTGGACACTTTGTTCACCACACCCGAAGGCACGTATTGCTACGTCAAGATTCCCTTTGGGTTGAAAAACGCTGGTGTTGTACAAGTGGAATATGCAACATTGCCTACACGACCAAATAGGTCTCAACATACACGCCTACATGGATGACATCGCGGTAATGTCAAAGAAATCAAATGATCTTATCACTGACTTGCAGGAAACCTTTGACAATCTCTAGAAATACAACATGATGATGAACCCAAAGAAGTGCGTCTTTGGGGTACCACCGACAAACTCTTGGGCTTCATCGTTTCACATCGCGGAATTGAGGTGAACCCAAGGAAAATCAAGGCCATCCTCGACATCAAATGCCCAGCATGCCTGAAGGACATACAAAGGCTCACAGACTGCATTGCAGCAGTAAGCCGGTTCATCAGCCGACTTGGTGAGAAGGCTATGTCGCTCTACAAGTTGCTCAAGAAGGTGGACAAATTCACAAGGACAGACAAAGCTGACGCAGCACTCCAGGGGTTGAAGAGAATACTCTTGTCCCCACCTATCCTTGCAGCACTGGTACCAAGGGAGCCTATGTTAGTGTACATGGTGGCAACCAACCGAGTAATCAGCATCATCATCATGGTGGAGCGCAAGGAACCAATGCACGAATACGGAGTTCAACGACCCATTTACTATGTAAGTGAGGTCTTGACGGAATCCAACCAGCATTACCCGCACTACTAGAAGATAGCTTATGGAGTTTTCCTTGCTTCACGTAAGCTAAGGCATTATTTCTAGGAGCACCCCATCATAGTAGTGAGCAAAGCTCCACTATGCGACATCATCAACAACAACGATGCTACAGGAAGAGTGGCGAAGTGGGGCATTGAACTTGTATCCTTTGACATCACCTACAAGTGACACGACGCTATCAAATCACAAGCATTGGCAGTTTTTCTTGCAGATTGGACAGAACTGCCAGAAGACACTCCTGTACCAGAGCCAGAGTATTGGATCATGCACTTTGACAGATCGAAGTTACTCAATGGCTCGGGGGCTGGTGTATTATTGCAATCACCAACAAGAGAGAAGTTGCAATACGTCGTGTAGATCCACTTCAATGCTACCAATAACATGGCAGAGTATGAGGCCCTCATTCACGGACTTCACGTAGCCAAGGATATTAGCATCAAGCGCATAGTTTGTTGTGGAGATTCCGACTTGGTTGCCTAGCAAGTAGCTGGCACCTGGAATGCGCGGAAACCTATGATGGTGGCATATCAAGACAATGTAGAGGAAATAGCCAAGTGCTTCGACGGCTATGAAGTCAAGTACGTCAAAAGGGAAGATAATGAGGTGGCAGATCTGCTGTCAAAGCTTGGATCAGCTCGTCAACCAATTCTGCTAGGTGTTTTCCTGGAGCATTTACGGACTCCATCCATGAAGGGAGCGGACCGTGACAACCCAATAGAGTGGACTCATTTGTTAACATAGTAATAGTGACCTCTCCGGCTTGGGCGAAGCCGTTCATGGATTATCTACAAGACGAAACTTTGCCCGTCGACAAAGTCGAAAGCCAGCAAATAGTATGCAGAGAAAAAGGCTACGTCATCATTGACGGCTAGCTATACAAAATAAGTACCATAGGAGTCTTCCTACGATGCGTCTCCCAGCAGCAACGTATTGAAATCCTTAGAGAAATACATCTCAGAGATTGCGGGCATCACGCTGCTCCCCGATCGTTGGTTGCTAAGGCCTTCTGACAAGGATTCTACTAGATAACTGACAAGGTGGACGCCGAAAAGTTGGTACAAACATGCCTTGGGTGTCAGTTTTATGCAAGACAACCAAGTGTTCCAGCTGAAGAATTGTGAACAATACCAATAACTTGGCCGTTTGCAGTCTAGGGGCTGGACATGGTGGGGCCTTTGCAAACTACACCCTATGGATTCACACGCCTGCTAGTAGCAGTGGACAAATTCACGAAATGGATTGAAGCTAAACCCATTAGAAAGCTTGATGGGGAAACAACCCTGAAGTTTGTTCGGGATCTACTGGTGAGATTTGGTCTCCCACATAGCATCATCACCGATAATGGCTGAAATTTATCTCACGGAGAAGTTGAGGAGTGCTGTCATGAGAAAGGAATCTACCTTGACCTAGCATCTGTGGCACATCCACAGTCAAATGGGCAAGTTGAAAGGGCCAATGGACTAATTCTGCACGGAATAAAGCCACACTTAGAGCCACCGCTACGTAGAGCAGCTGGAGCCTGGGCGAAGGAATTACCATATGTCTTGTGGAGTTTACGAACAACGCCAACAGATCCACTAGCTTAACTCCTTTCTTCATGGTTTATGGAGCAGAAGAAGTTCTCCCATCCGACATCCTCCACGATGCACCAAGAGTTTCCGCCTACAAGGAGGATGACGTTGAAGAATCCAGACAACTATCTATGGAACTACTTGAAGAAGAGCACGTGCTGGCATGCCAAAGATCTATTGTCTACTAGCAGAAGCTACACGGCTACCATAGTCGCCGCGTAAATCATCACTCATTTAAAGAGGGAGATCTGGTGCTATGACTCAAGCAGGAGAAATCACACAAACTATTCCCGCCCTGGGAAGGACCGTTCGTCATAAGGAAAGCATTCCTTAATGGTTCCTATTACCTCGTCGATATTCGCGAGTTTAAAGATAGGCCAAAATATCGCAAGCGCAAGCAACGTGACTCCAATGATGATTACCCGGAGAAAGATCGGCCATGGAACATAGCACAACTACGCCCCTTTTACACTTAGCACATTTATATTATGTAATAAGTTTCTTATATGATTAATGAAACAAAGCATTTGGTTCACTCATATTCTCTGAGTCCTTTACCTCCTTTAGTTGTTAATTTTTGGATCATATAAACCCTTTATGCACACGGTTGCATTGTCCCTTTTGAAAATTCCTCCTACGGGCGTTAGCTTAAGTTTTCTGGTCTACACATTTTTGAAGTTTTTATGTGGATTCCAGAGTAGTGACTGTCGTTGGATTGATGACAAGTATGCCATGAGGGGGGCCTCGAGTTGTGAGACATACGGTGTTCCGGGATGGTGAGCACACAAGTTTACCCAGGTTCGAATCCGCTAGTGTTGGACGGATCCTACTCCTGCTAGCAATCCAGTAATACGGCAGAGCCAGAATATGGGTTACAAGAGTTCGCCTGTGCGAGTTGAGATTGTGATTGTAAGGGGTTCCCTAAAGGCTCTCCCTAGGGTGACTTATATAGATATCCAACCTAGGGTTTACAGGAGAAATCTATCCGGCTACGACTAAGAGTCGGTTACAAAGTACTTCTTGAACTACAAGTAACACTACGGGCCTATGTCGGTAAGTCTTTTGGGCCTTCCCGTAGCTGGACTGGACTGCGTCTTTTCTCCCTGACTGGGCCGCCCATGAAGCAAAGCTCTAACCCGAAGTGGGCCACCCTGGGCAGTGATGAACTGTGAGGATACCCGGAAAGTATATCCCCAACAGCAGCTCCTAGAAGTCTCCAAGATGCAAAGTCAGATTCATCATCGTCTATCTTGAGCTTTGGCTTGCAGAATGTTGAAGGCTTCCTGAAACATCAAAACAAAAGATACAATCCGGGTCTCAAAATTAAGTCGGATCTATTAGTACATCATTCTCATTTCCAGCTCGTAATTCAAACTAAGCCGGAACTTGGTCGCTGAGGTCATCTGACACTAGTCATGGTTAAGTCACGTCACTGAAAGACATCCCCTATTAGCATGACCGTTGGTGGGTCCGCCTTTCGCGGAATCGAGGCAATGTTTCAATGCGTATGCTGAGATCGAGGCGACGTAATCATCACGTGGGACCTTCCCAGTTCCTTCCACGACGCGTGGCGTATTTACTGTGGATTTTGCACGAATCTTGGCGTGGTGCGGTGGTTATAAGGGGTGAGGATTCCCTTTCCCTCATCTTCACCTATTCCCCTTGTCATTTCCTCTCCTCCACTTCTCCATCGCGCAGAGAGCTCTCTTGCTTCCAGATTCCCAGCGCCGTCCATCCAAGGTCACCGCCGCACTGGAGGAATGGCTTCATCTTCATCATCCGGCTTGGCTGGGGCCGCTGTGGTGGCGACGGCGGCGGAAGAGAAAGAAAGCAATCGCGGGGTCTGGATCCCATGTGTCCTTGACGACACCAAGCTCAGTGGCGTGGAGAACGAAGGGCTCCACCACGCCGACGACTGGCAGAGCGGTTTCGGCGAAACCATCCCCAACCCTCACGCCGACGAGCGGGTACACTTCGGCACCCACCTCGATAGAGGTTTGTCTTTCCCTCCCTCGGAATTCTTTTCTGAGGTGATAGATCATTATGGCGTTCAGCTTCACGATCTCCCCCCAAACTCTCTCTTAGAGATGAGCGCCTATGCGGCTTTATGTGAGTGGTATCCCGGCATTAGGCCGAGTCTCATTCTCTTCCGGTTCTACTTCCATGTTCGGAGAAACTCTATCACCGCCGGTAATCCTTACATTACCGATACAATTAGTCTTTCTGTTAGACATGAGTGAGTCTATCCAAAGATTTTAGCTAGTGAGTCGGTCAAATAGTGGCCGGCCACCTTCTTTTATCATAAGGATATTCCTGCTCCGGGCAAAGCTACTGCTTTGCCGGCTTTCATCGACGGAGCCGCCACGCCTCGAGCATCCTGGGACGAGGCTCCTCCGGCTCTCACTGATGATCTTCTTCTTGCCAAGAGGCGGATCGAGTATCTGATGAAGCACAAGGGCCTGAAAGGGTCCAACTTGGTCCAGTCCTAGGTGGCACACCGGATCCAGCCTCTCTAGTACCATAGTGACCGACTGATGCATTCCATCACGGTGTCGAAAAATTACTCCCTCTGCATCAGTCCCAAGGCTTTAAAGCCACGGGATTACATAAGCCAGATCAAGTGGCTGATAAAGGAGCGGATCGAGAGAAAGATCCCAGATTTGTCGTTGGACATGCATACAGCGGAAGACCCTGTAGTGTCAGTAAGCTTTAGCAATAACCCCTTTTATATGTTTCACCTTTAACTTTTTTCGCAATACTGAGATATTATCTTCTTTTCAGCTTGCCGACCTCCCCGAGTCGGAACTGGCTCCTATTGAGGGATATCCACCAGAGTTTTCTTAGGAGGAGGAACTGGTCCCACTGCCGGACGTTGTGCCCAGGAAGCGTAAAGCTCCAATAGTGGTCGTCGTCACAAAGGAAGTGCCAGTTGTGAAGAGGTAACTTTCCACACAACTTCTGCCTTTGTACTTTATCGGTAATTTCTTCCAAGACATAATGTTCTTTATTCTATTACTTTCTCAGAGCTAAACAGCTCATCAAGGGCAAGGGGAAGGGGAGCGTCTCGAAGCTCCTGCGTCACACGAAGCTAACCATGGCTTCTCCTGCCGCAGCTCCTCCGACTCCTGCCCCTCAATCTTCTGCAACGCCAGTGATTATTGCATCGCCGGTTATCGCAGAAGATCTGGCTCCCTCAATAGGGCCAACGACCCTTGAGTCGCAGACTGACGCCACCATGGGTGGCTCAAGTTTTGATAAGGGTGAACCCTCTTTGGGTAATGATCCCTCAGCAGAGACCTTCACTGAAAATCTCCTGAACAATCCTTGACTTGCCAAATTTGGCTTGTCTCGGAAATCTGCGGAGGAAATCCAGCGGCTGGCCCAGCAATGCCTGGAAAGTCGTAATCTCTCTGCCGAAGAAGAAGCACAAGAAGCGGAGGACATCAAGTACTCCGATATTCTCAAACAAGTCCGCCTTCGCGATGAGGGACTAAGAGCTGGTGTGCTTCCACCACCTCCGGTTATTCCACTCACCCTCGCCGAGAAGGTTACCACTAAGGTGAACATGTGCCTGAGCAAGCTCACACATGAACATCATGTAATTCGGAATTCCAACTCACATTTTTCTTTATTGTACTTTATATCATATCCTCTAGTCCCCAAGCATGAAGTTGGACATACAATCCGGGTTTATGCTTCCATAGGATGCTAAAGAATAAACTAGTGTAGCCTCCAAGGCTCGTGCTGATATTAGCTACAATATTAGCCCGAGTCTTTAGTAGACTTCTGACTCTGGGTATTCTGACTTACAGAAAGTTAATTCGTATAACCCGGATTTGTTGAAGAATGTCTACAATAAGCGGAGAGAGATCAAAGCTCTCTGACTTAAGAATGCTGAGCTTAAAGTTTCCAAGGATGAGGCCGAAGGTAAACCTTCCGAGACTCAAACCTTGTCTTGATTTTTCATAGCCAAATATTTTTTGCTGAACTGTTGTTTTTCTTTGACTTACAGCACTGGTAAAGTAGTCTTATGCTATGATCGAAGAGGCCAAAAATATGATGACCCTAGTGGTGGAAAACAAGGATCTCCGTCAAGAGCTAGATCAGCTTAAGGAGGATCATGAGAAGAGCATAGCTCAAGTTCTCGAATCCTCCTCCATGGCCATCGTGGAGCGTGATCACAAGATTGCACTCCACGAGCAGAAAATCCCGAATCTAAACGACGAGCTTTGCAGAGAGAAGGAACTTTCCGAGGCACTCCGGGCTGAACTCTGGAGTCTTCGTGAAGAGAAGACCAAATTTGATGATGTCATCTTTGGTATGTTTCCATCTTTCTGACTTTTCTACATTCTTTGACTCTTTCGATGTCGGATTTATTTAAGCGTTTTGCATTATATGCATAGGTCCTCTGAACTTGACGGACGCCACCTCTGCCGAGCCTCGCACCCACCTGCTTACCCAAGTCGGTGATTTACTTCATGACTTCCGCCAATCCATTGAGGATATTGGCGAAGCTCTCAAGGTTCCGAACATGCATAGCATGTCCCACTTTCAGGTGCGGGAGAAGGCAAAGGAAATGCCGAAGCTCGTCCGGGACTGGAACATGTCCTACGCGCGATCCGTGGTGCAGAACACTCTCACAATGGTTATGAGCCACCATGGAAGCATGGAAATCTGGCAAGTAACCAGAGGGTACTACAGGGTGGATGAAGACGAACAGGAGCAAGACATCAAGGCCATCATGGACTCCTGCGCCGGATATGGGTATCATGTAGCTGACTTAAGTAGCCAAAGTTTCCGACGATGAACAAACCATATCGGATTTGGACATCTCGGATCGTTATCAGGGCGCGACTGATGTGTCTAGCAAGCCGGTAGCTCCTTCCTGTTCTCCTGCGTCATAGATTATTAGAAACAAATGTGTTATTCGAAAAACATTATGGGTCTGTAAATATGCAGTATGATACTTTTCCTAGTGCTAAGCTTTTAATCTATTCAGCACTTTTGGCTTAAATTTTTGTGTGCCTGAAATGTTTGCATAAGCAGTTGTATTTTTTTTGTCTATGCTTATCATTTATCTGGCTTTTCGCCTCGTCCCTTTCGTGAGTCGGCTAAACTTTATTCACGGAAACTTTGCCGAGCAACGAAGCTCAATTGCTAAACCAGTTTAAACTCAGAAACAAAGCCGCCTTCTAGTGCCAATAATTCACTACTCGGAAAATACCCGCATTTGGCAATCAAACAAATAACCAAAGTATATATTATGAAATTTAGAGTTATACCCGAAGGTAGTATTTTTAGAATCAGAAATCTAAACCAGAACAAACATGAGCATAAAGTACTTTCAAGCATTCAGGGATTTTCGACTGTGACATGATCATTCAGAAATAAGATGGTAAAAACTTCTTCGGAAAAAACTTGAGGCAACCAAAACTTTTATTTCTCACAAAACATGTACACATATATGATTACAAAGAAGGATAAACTAAGAATAAAAGGGACGTAGCTGAGCAATATTCCATGGTTTGTCTAACTCATCCAGATTTGTACTGCCTCCAGCTCTCTTTATCTTCTTAGTAGCAGGTCGTTCTTTGACTGGCCTCATATCAGTTAGGTAGTTTGAACCATTGTGAAATACTCGACTAACTAAAAATGGCCCTTCCCATACTGGGGAAAGTTTGTTCTTTCTTTGTTGCACAAGCCGGAGAACCAAATCTCCATTATTGAAATATTTGTTTCTGACTCTCTAGCTATGATACTTGCGTAACTTCTGCTGATAGGCTGTTGATCTCATTTCAACAACGACGCGAACTTCTTCGACTAAGTCGAGATCATTTTGCCGAGAAATCTCGGCATCCTCTTTGATATACGCAGCCACTCTAGGAGAAGTGTGAATCAAATCACTAGGAAGAACTGCTTATGCGCCATAGACCAAGAAGAAAGGTGTGTATCCGGTTGACCTATTCGGAGTTGTTCGTAAACTCCATATTATAGAATGTAATTCCTCTGCCCAAGCCCCCGCAGCACGTCGTAGTGGTGCTTCGAGTCTCATTTTAGGCCTTGTAGGATTAAACCATTTGCTCTTTCAACTTGTCCATTATCCTTTGGATGTGTGACTGATGCAATGTCAAGCCGAATATTTTGTTCGTTGAAGAATTCGACCAGCTCTCCCATAGAGAAATTACTCCCGTTGTCCGTGATAATACTATGCGGATAACCATACCGGATTATAACATCCTTGATAAATCTTTTGGCTGTTGCTCCATCACAACTAGTGACAGGTTTAGCTTCAATCCATTTTGTGAACTTATCCACCATCACTAAGAGGTGAGTAAATACACTTGGAGCCCGTTTAAACAGTCCTACCATGTCAAGCCCCCAGACTATGAGAGGCCATGTTATAGGTATTGTTCGCAGCTGATCAGCCGGAACATGAGCTTGTTTGGCGTACTTTTGGTAGCCCTTGCATGTCTTGACCAACCGCTCAGCATCTACCTTGGCTGTAAGCCAGAAAAAACCGTGTTGGAAAGCTTTTTCCACTAAAGATTTGGCTGCAGCATGGTGACCAACTTGCCTTCGTGGATTTCTCTTAAGATTTCCACTCCTTCTTCTGGAGATACGTAGCGCTGAAAAACCCCAGATACACTCCCCTTATAGAGCTCACCATTAACTAAAGTATAGGTTTTTGCTCGTCAGATAATCTGCCGGCTCAGAACCTCGTCTTCGGGTAATTTGCCATCTACCAAATAGTCAAGGTAGGGTTGTGTCCAGCCGGGAATTACAGCCAGAACTGCTAGTAAAGGTGAGTCGGATTTGGTCGGATATTCCTCGTCCACTCCTTTTATTGAAGGAACTTTGAGGTGCTCCAAAAAAGTGCCATCCGGGACCTCTTTCCGTGCAGAGCCTATTCATAATAGTGCATCTGCTTCCTCATTTTCTGCTCGAGGGATGTGTTGAACCTCAAACCCTTCGAATGATTTAGATAAATCATCCACGACAGCTTTATATGCTTCCATGTGTTTATTTGCATTACAAATATCCGACACTTGCTGAGCAACAAGATCCGAATCTCCGTAACACATCAAACGTCGGATGCAAATATCCTTAGCAATCCGGATTCCATGCAGCAGTGCTTCATACTCGGCAATATTATTTGTCGCTGTGAAGTGGATCTGCAACACATATAAAAGTTTATCTCCTTGGGGTGATTTGAGCACCACGCTAGCCCCCGAGCCCCCGCGAGCCTTAGACCCATCAAAATATAGGGTCCAATATTCTGACTCAGGGAGGGTCATATTCTCCTTCGTCTCTGTCCAATCGGCAACAAAGTCGGCAAGGATTTGGCATTTGATTGTTGTCCGAGGTTTGTACTCAATATCGAAAGTTGAGAGGTCTATGCTCCATTTGGCGACGCGTTCTGTGGCGTCACTGTTGTTGATTATATCTCTCATGGGAGTTGTGCTCACCACAGTAATTGGATGCTCCTAAAAATAGTGTCGTAGCTTACGAGATGCTAAGAAAACACCGTAAGCCAGATTTTGATAGTGCGGATACCGCTGTTTTGATTCGGTTAGGACCTCACTGAGAAAATAAGTCGAATGTTGTAGCAAGTGTTCTTGATTTTCCTCCGGTCTCTCCACCACCATGACAACACTAACGACTTTGTTTGTCGCAGCAAGATAGAGCAACATCGGTTCCTATGGTTCCGGAGCTGCAAGGATAAGAGCAGATGAGAGTACTGTCTTTAGGTCTTGTAGCACAACTTCAGCTTCATCGGTCCACACAAAATCCTTAGTCTTTTTCAGGAGTTTGTATAATGGTGCGGCTCTCTCACCGAGCCGGCTTACAAACCGACTGACTGCGGCAATGCAACCAGTTAGTCTTTGTACGTCCTTCAGGCGAGTTGTCCTAGAAATGTTGAGTATAGCCTTAATTTTGTCTCGGTTCACCTCTATGCCTCTTTGAGACATGATGAAACCTAATAGTTTCCCGGCTGGGATTCCAAAGAACCATTTCTTCGGATTAAGCATTATGTTGTATTTTCGTAGATTGGAAAATGTTTCCTCTAAGTCGGAAATTAATGTTTCCTTCTTTTTGGATATCACCGCAATATCATCCACATATGCATGTACATTGTGTCCGATTTGATCGTGGAGGCAACGCTGCATTGTGCATTGGTACGTAGCTCCTGCGTTCTTCGGACCAAAGGGCATCATAACAAAACAGAAGGTTCCGAAGGGGGTTATGAATGAAGTTTTGACTTTGTGAGATTCCTTCATCTGGATTTGATGAGAACCGGAATATGCGTCGAGAAAATAGAGGAGTTCCGATCCTGCCGTAGAATCGATAACTTGATCAATCCTAGGCAGAGCGAACGGATCTTTGGGGCAAGCCTTGTTCAAGGCAGTATAATCAACACACATCCTTAAATCAGTGGTGTCCTTTTTAGGGACAATTACAGGATTGGCCGACCACTTAGTGTGGATGACCTCTTCTATGAATTCGGCTAACTCGAGCCGTGCTAGTTCCTTAGCTATTGCCTTACGCTTTTCATCGCCGAAACATCGTAAGGACTATTTGACGGGTGTAGCATTCGGGTTTACATTTAAATAGTGCTCGGCAAGTTTCCTAGGTACTCTGGTCATGTCAGATGGCTGCCATGCGAAGATACCTTGATTTTCTTTGAGGAACTTGACGAGCGCGCTTTCCTATGCGCTATCTAGGCATACGCCTATCTGGGTCACCTTGGAGGGGTCATCATCCTTCAACAGCGTCTTCTTTGTCTCTTCTGATGCCTTGAACTCCGGATTCAGCTTTGTCACCTCCTTCTTCGTTGCAGGCATCTCGGACGGATCTATGCTTTTCTTGATCTCTGGGTACTCCTGGACGTGCAGCACGGCATCAGCAAAGGCGGCATTTCCATCCTCGCACTCTCGCGCTTTCTTCGGGTCTCCCCTGATGGTGATCACGCCGTTGGGACCTGGAATATTCATCATATTGTAAATGTAACACGGACGAGCCATAAAAGCCCAATAAGCCGGACGTCCGAATATAGCGTGGTACGCGCTCTTGAATGGGACCACTTCGAAGGAAAGTGCCTTCGTCCGATAGTTCCGAGGAATTTTCCTGTCTTCCTGGGATAACTTCGGGAAAAATCACAGAGCAGTGATTCAGCTAGGTCTCCGAGATCTTCATCCGGCGTAGCGTTTCAACATACAGAATATTAATACTGCTGCCACCGTCCATGAGAGTCTTGGAGAAACCATAACCGTCAATAAGTGGATTAACGATTAAAGTGTATTTTTGTCGCCTGTGTAACTTAGGCGGATGATCAGCGCGGTCAAATGTGATTGCCACTTCCGACCAGTCCAAGAATTGGGGGACAGCCAGAACTGTTGCATTGAGCTCATGCAGAACTGCCTTTTTGACCTTTGCTGGTTGAGATCCGAGGAACGTGACATAAGTGTCTTTCTTGGTTGGAATTTTTTTCTTCCCTTTCGGCTTGGGATTTTAAGCGTCGGCTTCCTCCATGTCAGAATCTTCCTTGGTCTCTTTATTCTTTTCGGGACTCTTCTTTCCCTTCTTCCGCTTAGCTTTGTAGCCTGCGGTATCATCTCTCTTCATGTCGTCATTGAAACGACACTCGGTGTTTGTGTGGGACAAGCCCCCATTGGTGTCTAAGTGATGCACAGAAGGGTTATTGGCAATGTCGGCCCAAGAGTAGGTTTTTCCGGGTTGCTGGTCTCCTCTACCTTGGACTCTTAACGTCCCACGCCCGCGGCCGCGGCCACCGCCACATCCTCCTTGTCCCCCAGTCCCAAAAGTAGCAGTGACCACTGCCGTTTCCGTATTGGGTTTTTCTTTTGAGGTATTCTTGCGCTTCTGAGCTTGTTTCTTTGGTTGTTTTGCCGACTGTGAAACAACCAGGGCGTTGAGTAATCCCTCCGCATCATCGTCAGCATCTGCATACTTGCTCATTGTTTCTATCATATCTCCCAAATCAGTAACCTTGTCACACTTCAAGCGATGATGCAGTAAACCAATTGGGAGACCTGCAATAAATGCTTCAATCACAGTTTGGTCATTTACTCCTAAACAGGAGTTCTTGGTGTCGATCCATCGTTCGAGATAATCTCGGCAAGTTTCTCCGGCTTTCTGGGTGCAATGTTATAGGTCTCCTACCGTACAGGGCCTCCCGTATGTGCCTTCGAAATTCCGAAAGAACGCACTTTGCATGTCATACCAGCTGTGGATGGTGTTCTCCGGAAGTTCATGCCGTCTTACGCAACATAAGTGGGAGATATCGGGTTGCGATCCGGCTGATTCCGCCTTTGGCGATGCAGCAAGCTTGGAAGAAATCCTGTAGCCAAGTATCCGGCCGAGCTATGCCATCGTAGGCTTGAATATGTCTTGAGATAGCAAATCCTTCCGGGAATCTTGTAGCTCTTATGCGTGGTCCGAAGCACTTTGGGCCCACGTATATGTCATCATTTTCATAGCGTCGTGCTTCTATATTGGAGTTGATCCAGTGCCTTGCGTCATTTGGGGATAAAGATCGTCCTGAGTGACGGCTATGGTTGCGGTGTCTTGGAGCCTGACTTCGGCTTCTACCACCACCTCCTCCTCCACGACGCCATCCTTCGCCTCCTTGGGAGCCGTTGTGATGGCTACTTGCCAGAAAGGGTGGAGCAGCTAGGTTATTTCCGGCTGATCACCAGCCTCCATCCGGAGCGTCATTATTCCGGTTCCGGGGAGGGTCTTCATTGTGACGAGCCCCATGCCGGCTTGTCTCGGCACGGTGTCCGTCGTTCCTTCGCCCGTCATCCAGACGGCTTGCATGTCTAGGAGGTGGCATTCTTTATCGGTCCTCCTCCCGACGTTTCTCTTTATCTTCTTCCCTGCGGTCCTTCGACTCTCGCCCGGGGGATTCCTCGGATTCAGTGCAGCAATTTCCTCTTGCTCTGCAACAGGGTTAACGTTACGCCAGTCACGAGAAGCTTTGTGGTGTTGTCCTGAAGATCCGGTTCTTGAGTAATTGTCTTCCCGACGGTTGGAACGATGGCGTTTTTCTGGAACACGTTGGGGTTTTACGTCAGCCCATGCCGGATCTGTGCGACATTGGTCAGAATCTGAGACCAGTTTTTGACTTACGGACAGGGCGAGCTTTTGCTGCTCCAGTCCTTTGTTGAGTAGTTTGATTTCCAACCGGATCTGCTCCGTGCCTGGATTAGCCGATAGGATTTCCCGAGCCACAACGGTGTTCTGTATTGGCGTTGGATACACCCAATCCCCATTGTTGTCGCGTCGAGGCATCCCAAGTTCTCCTCCGAAAAGGACTTTGTGAATCTGCGGGAATTGGTCGTCATGAGTATGACGTTTCCTAGTTTTCTGATGTTGCCTGGAGTTATACTTCTCCGCAGTTGCCATGCGTTTCTTTTCCTCCTCAATGTTTTTGGCTTCATCGAGGAGTACTTGGCGACGCGCTTCTAGGGCCTGTGCCCTCTCGTCCAGCTCTACAGTAGTAAGTTCTGCAGCTGTAGGAATAGGTGTGGTTAATGCAGCATCGATGAGTTTACGTGCACCTTCAGTGATCACGTGTCCATCCACCGACTCTTCTTTGGGCTCGTCTAGGATAAGTGCTCCATCTGAGTCTTCCTCGTATTCCTCGGCAATCACCTCCTCTGCCGGAGGGTCTTTCACTGGGGTCTTATTCTGCTTGTTCTTCTTCTTTGACTTCTTGGCAGTACCGGTAGCAAAGACGGCTTTAGGTCCGTTTCCTAGAGTCAAGCTCTGATCGGTACTTTCGGACATCTGGACCTCGGGATGATCTCCGATTTCCATGTCATCCTGCGCTTTCGGAGAGTTTTCCACGTATCCTTCGTCCATGGTTTCTTCTTCCTCTGCAGCTTTGGAGTTATACTCCCCTTCATATTCCGCAGATAACTTTTGGAAATCTGCTGACATCATTGACTCATCTGACGATGCGGGTAAGTCGGCGTTTGTTCTGATCGCCTCCAGCATAGAGTCGGTGTTGTCTTCAGCATTGGCAGAGCCGGATCCGGATCCCACATATCCGATAAAGTGCGATGCGCTCCTCCTGAGATAACTGTGGTCTTCATAGTAGGCTTTGTCGAAACATTTGATGGTCTCGAGGATTTCATCTACTCCTGAGTTTTGCATCATCATGCGCCTTAATGTGTATCTCAGGAAAGGCCTGTCTGTTCCAGCGTCATCAGAGCCAGAACCAGCGTTGTTGTTATGCTCCTCCTGGATTTCGACTTAAGCGGGTGAGTCAATCTGGGATTCAATCTCTCCAGCGAGATCCTCTCCAGATTCAACCTTGACCGCCAGGTCTTCTTCAGGCTCGGATTTCTCCACTGTCTCCGCAACTGGTGCGGGCTAGGTGGGATTAGGGTTTTCTGAGATCCGGAACTCTGCCGCATCTATAGACTGAGGGGATCCAGAAATTTCTTCTGCCTCTATCATCACCACTTGGTGGGTGGGGAAGGTTCAGCAAAGTCGATGTAAACATCGATCTCGCCAAAATACATGATGGTGTAGGCAGTCACAGCCTCCCTAGCCGGAATCCAGGTCTTGTCGATAATGATGAGAGGAACGTCGCTGGAATAGAGGATGCGACCGACGGTGATAGTCTTGCCGATTCCGATTCTTGCAGATTCTGCTCAGAACGCAGATCCGAAGCTCACTTTCCCCACGGTGGGCGCCATGAGGGGGTCCTCGAGGCATGAAGAAGAGAGGGGTGTGAGACGTACGGTGTTCCGGGACGGTGAGCACACAAGTTTACCCAGGTTCGAATCCGTCGGCTTTGGACGGATCCTACTCGTGCTAGCAACCCAGTTATACGGCAGAGCCGGAATATGGGTTACAAGGGTTCGCGTGTGTGAGTTGAGATTGTGATTGTAAGGGGTGCCCTAAAGGCTTTCCCTAGGGCGTCTTATATAGATATCTGTCCTAGGGTTTACAGGAGAGATCTATCCAGCTACGACTAAGAGTCGGTTATAGAGTACATCTTGAACTACAAGTAACACTACGGGCCTATGTCGGTAAGTCTTCTGGGCCTTCCTGTAGCCGGACTGGACTCCGTCTTTTCTCCCTGACTGGGCCGCTCGTGAAGCAAAGCTCTAACCCGTAGTGGGCCACCCTGGTCAGTGAGGAACTATGAGGATACCCGGAAAGTATATCCCCAACAGTGACTTTTCGGCACTCAAAGCCGGCGATTTTGTTCTTAGGTTCTTGACGGTGCTATTAAGCATCATCGCCTGCGAGCATAGTTCTGTGCTACGAGTCTTCCGTCTCACGAAAGGTCAAGCATATGAACTAGAATAATGGATAAGCCAGCACTTGCTTACAAAATATATACACATGCTGGAGGCAGATAAGTTGCAGGAAGCTTGAATACAAGTTTTTCCGCCTTAGCCAAACATAAGTTTTTTCCGCATACATTTTGTAGAGATACATTTAATACAGATATTGTTTTTCATGGCTCTGTTTTAGGGGGCTTCGTGGTGGCATCATCACGAGAGCCAAGCCAGGAGAGCTCGTCAATCTCTGAAGGAGAGGGTTTAGATTCAGACAACGCCATATCGTCATCCAGGATCTCGGCAGGCACGAAGACATCAGCCTTAACCATCTTGGCAACTCTGGTATCAAAGCCGGCAAGAGAGTTCCAAATAGTATTTCTATCAATCTCTTGTCCTTCCTTGTCCAGCTTGGGCATGCCGGAGGTCACCAAGTCGATGTCGGCATTTTCATAGTGAGCCTTGACCAAGGACAGGGTCATCCTAGCACCAGGGCGGACGCAAGTGGCTTTCCAGTCCTTGACTTTCTCGGGGGCTCAGTGCAGGATTTCCACATACTTGGCCGCTGAATCTGCCGCCTTGATATTGATGCCCAGAGGTTGAGCTATCTCCTTGGCTTGGGCAATGGCGGTGTTGACGAAGTTGCCAGCAAGAATCATGTGTTCCTTGGGATTAGGAGCACCCTCACACAAGGTGGCTAAGCCAATGGGAGTTGTGGTTTGCACAAACATACAAGGACCATTAGTGTAAACAAGTCAAATGGTTATCCAACTTACAGAAAATGACCAAGACAAAGAAAGGTTCCCGAAGATGTGTGTTTCCTCTTGCTTGCATGTCTTCACCAAGACATCGCGCTCCTTCTGGACCGACTTGAACATCTCAAGACTCCTAGCATTTTGCTCTTTGGCAGCTTGGTTCTGTTCTTTGAGCTGTGCAATTTCATCCTTCAGGCGCTGCATCTCGACGTCCATAGACTATTGCATAGCCTTCATCATTTCCTCATGGCCCTTGACAGCCTCGTCCAGGTCCTTCTTCAGAATTTTGTTTTCATCGTCGATCTCCTAGATATGCTTGGATTCCTCGACGATGCTCTTGGCCTTGGCAATGGCATCTGTAAGACGGAAATCATAAAGTGCTATCAGAAGACGGAAGAAATAATCTAATGATAAAAACAAGGAGCTATTGTAGGAAACAGACTCTGGCTATTTTTGATATGTTCCTTCAAGAATTTGGTTTTACCCTGTTCAAGGTCCATTTACTTCCAGAGAGCAGCAAACCTCTCATTGGCGGCTATCCTCCATTTATTCTCATTCTGCACAAGATGTAAACATGCTTAGTTTCTCTAGAGCATCTAGTCAGAACTATCCAGTTTCAACTGAATGCTCGGGGGCTATAGTACATGATTTTAAAGTAAACTAGTTTCTCTAGAGCATCTAGTCGGAACAATCCAGTTTCAACTAAATGCTCAGGGGCTACACGGACAAGTTCTACGCTTAGTTCTTTGGAGCACTCAGGCCAATAACTATTGGATTATCTGCCTAACAGCTCGGGGGCTACAGTGGGATATACTACACAAAGTAAAGCAAGTGAAGTTCAAAAAAACATATGATGGCAATGATCCTGAGATTGTTGGCTAGATGAGCATAGGAATCATGGAAGGTCTGGGCATTCTAATAGATTGTGTCAGCCTGCTTGATGAGGTCATCCAGGCTCAATGTTGGAGGAGTCGCAGCCAATGGAGAGGTTGAAGCTGGAGGCATGGATGAAGCCTAGCTGCCTCCACAGGATGGATCAGAGGCTCCCGCCTCAATCGTTGCTTCCACATCCACCTCTTCCACCGCTTCCTTCCCTTTCTCGGTGGCATCCTTAACCGGAGCTTCAGCCACTTTAGAGGAGGTGCTCTCGTGTGTCACCTAGCCACTGGGAGCAACGTCTGCCTCGACAGAGCCTGAGAAATCAAGAATTGGATTGATATATGTCTCTATGGCGGAGGTCTTAGGGATGAAGGGGGATGACGGCCCAGCTGGGCCAGTAGAAGGTTTGGCGGTAGGAGTAGGGGGAGCGGTGGCGGGAGAGGTCCTGGCGGACGGACCCTTGGTCAGCATGTTGCGAATGTTTTTTGACCTTCCAACGTCTTTGGAGGGTCGCTTCAAACTAACACTGGCTTTCCTCCTGAAACGTACAAAGTATAAGTACAAGAGTTGGAAAAAAGGTGTGAGCTGAAAAATACAAGCCAGAGAATGAAAGTACTTACTCCACGGCAGGAGCCTTGGTGAGGGGAATGCAGGTGGATTTCTTCTTCTTCTCCACCTCTAAGGCGGCAGTGAAACGAGTACAAGAGTTGGAAAAAAGGTGTGAGCTGAAAAATACAAGCCAGAGAATGAAAGTACTTACTCCATGGCAGGATCTTTGGTGAGGGGAATGCAGGTGGATTTCTTCTTCTTGTCCACCTCTAAGGCGGTAGTGGAACGTTTGGAGACTCCACTTTTCAATCTCTTCTTTTTGGCCTCGGCAGCAGCGTTAGAGGTGGAGCTCCTCCGCTTTCGTGCTGCCGGAGCTGGTTGATCCTTGGGGGCATCGTCGTCGGACACCACCTGGATATCCTTCAGCTTTTGATCATAGACCTGGGAGGCCATTTGATCCGCTGCCAAGGTCGCCAGCTGGGATACATAGGAATGTTAGACGGACAACTTCAAAGTTGGAAAAACCTTAGAGCATGTAACAAGCAACAAAGGAAACAGAAGCTATCTCTAGGCATGTGCCGTAGTTGAACATGTCATAGGTGATCTTGAAACCCCACTTCTTGTCTATCACCCTGACGATGTCCTTTCGCCAGAGCTTGATGGATTCAGTAGAGAATTTATCCTGCGAAATTCGCATGGGATCCCTCATGTCTTGGCTATACTATCACATCAACTCGACGCGGTGCTGTAGAGGCTAGATCCAACTAACATACCAGCACATGGCAAGATCCAAGCCCGTTAGACCTACGTCTACGAGCCATTCGATCCGCCTTACGGCAAGATTGGCTTCGTTGTTGGAGGGAAGAGAGGCTGGGGTCCGCCATGCGGGCACTTCGGTGGTAGCTCCATCGACGAAGTCGGGGTAGGTCTCAAGACGGTCTGGCATAGGGACATCTGGCCCGTAGAAATACGTGCACTACCAGTTCTTGCAAGACTCGTGCCCTACGATGTCGGGGAAGCACCAGCTAGGATTGATCTTAAAGCTAATGATTCCGCAGATCCGCAGTTCATCCTTGGACTCTACGGACTCTCTCTTGACGGTGAAAAAATATAGAAACAAATCTAGTCTAGGCTTGATCCCTAGATATCCTTCACACAGAGCTACAAAGTTGCTAAGCACTAGAATGTTGTTGGGAGAGAGATTATGGGGAAGTACCCGGAAGTGACGGAGGACATCCAAGAAGAAGTCGGCGACTGGCAGGCTTACGCCACGTACCAGCTGATATTTGAGGTACTCCTTTTCTCCGGGTTAGGGAGAAGGGACCACCTCATCGGTCGATGCTGCTCGCTAGGCTAACTTCTCCGTCGCGGGGAGATACCCCTCGGCGACCAGCACTTGCAGATCTTCGGCGGAGAGATCAGAGCCTCTCCACATCCCCTTGTAGGAGTCGTTTTCCTCTTCAGTGGCTTCGGGCACCGCTCGTTCTTGGTCATCGCTAGAGGACTCTATCATGGCGGAGACAAGAACGACCACCCCCTCCGGCGGGATGATCACTCCCTAGGATGGCTCCGGCGTAGCCTCGGGAATCACCGTCGTGGAAGGAGCAGAGCTGCTGGAGGCCATTACGACAAGGAGAAGGTGGAGGAAGAAAGGGCTCTGGTTAGTGTTTTCACAGAAGAGCTCAACGGTCATGCGGCTGGAGGAAGACGACGTCTGGGAAGCGAATGTGGGTAAAAAGAAATAAATTGACTATGGTGGAAATATATAAGCCTTGTGTCAAGATTCGTGCAAAATATCTGATAGATGGAACGTTGCCGACGTGGAAGTGAATGTGCGCGGTAACTCGCCACGTCCTCCGTCTTTTGCCTCCGCACCATTTCGGATTTCGCACGTGTCAAAATAGCTGATGATTAATTCTCTATTTCTATGAGTTTCAGATTTCTGTGATGATTAATACCCTACGTCATCTTCCTGACAGTTGCAGTGAAGGGTCACGTCCAAAGATTCCATTGAAGATGGGGATTATCCGAATCTAGAAACGAAGACTCAGGGAATCTCCGACTACATTGCGAAGCCGGAGAGGATTGTGGGGTTCTTTGGGATACCTTTGAGATATTGCTTGACTGATTGCCGGCATCAGTTAGACAGGATATTCGGAGATCAACGAGCAAGACGGCGCAAGATTTCAAAGTCCTCCGGGGGCTACTGTTGGGGATATGCTATATGGGTATCCTCATAGCATGACACCAATCCGCCTAACCCGGGTGGCCCATAGTTGGTAGCAAGGCCTATGGCCTATTGGGCGGCCCAGTTAGACAGATCCTGAAGGGAGGCCCATGCTAGATAAAGGAAAGCTACGCAGGAGTCACCGACATACTCAGAGCCTTGGAGTGCAAGACATGGAAGAATAGTCCGTATTACTCTAGGACTCTTTACCTTGTCCGGCAAGGACCTTTCCCTATAAATCCTAGGTCTTGGCGCCTTTATAAGCCGGCCTACGGGAGCCTTTAGGGAAACGATTCATAACACCCTCGCACAGCGAACCAATCTCTGTAACTCGTCATATTGCCATTATAGTGATTTATAGCAGGAGTAGAGTTCCGCCACCGTTGTGGGACTTGAATCTGGGTAAACGGTGTTACACTACTAGGAAACAACTTATCAGTGGCGCACCTTTTTTCACTATCTGTGGCGCATATCTTAGTCGCCACTGTTACCTCGCCACTAATAACTATCTTCTGTGGCGCATATTAAAATGTGCCACAGAAGTCTCAAACTTTAGTGGCGCATATGGCCAATATGCGCCACAGAAGTTTTTTTCCAAAATTCAAAAAAAAAAGGCGAGCCAGATCTCAAACTTCTATGGCGCATATGGACAATATGCGCCACAAAAGTTTTTCAAATTTCAAAAAAAACCACGCTAGATCTGGCCGAAGGTGGGAGGGTCGCCGGAGGTGGATCAGATGTGATGGCCAGAGGAGAAGGAGGCCGTCGGAGGTGGTCAGAGTAGTAGGAGGAGGAGGCCGGTGGAGGTGAAGGAAGGGCTCACCAGAGATGGTCGGAGGAGGCCGCCGGAGGTGGTGGTGGTGGAGGAGGAGGAGGAGGAGGGTGTCGCCGGAGGAGGAGGTCACCTAGGTGGAGGAGGTCACCGAGGTAGCCATGGCCGGAGGTGGATGTCACCAGGGAGTGGAGGAGAAGGGGAGAAGTATGGAGGGGAGGAGTAGTGGAGGGAGAAGTATGGAGGGGAGGATAAGTGGAGGAGAAAGGGAGAAGTATGGAAGGGAGGAGAAGTGGAGGGAGAAGTATGGAGGGTAGTAGAAGTGGAGGAGAAGGGGAGAAGAAGGAGAAGAAGTGGAGCAATATAAGGAGAAGGGGAACCGGAAGGATTCAAATTTTGAATCCCGCCTAAGGCTTTTGTGGTGCATATGGGAGAAATGCGCCACAGAAGTTTCTCCCCCTTTTTTATTTTTTTTAGTAAATAATCTTCTACCCTAAATAACTTTTTACTATTTTCGAATTTGGGGATTCTGTAAAATCGAGAACGACCATAGGTTAAAGAAGTGGACAACTTTGAATAGGAAATTTCGAGATAGGTTAAAGATTTTTTCGACATAGTATGCAAAAGTTATAGCCGTTTTATCGTGCCATGACCTATTTTTGCAAAATATATCGAAATTCATGTTTTTCAATTTTTTCTACATCTATACCCTAAAATCTAAATACAACTCAAATGAATTATTTTTTTTGAAGTTTCTATCATTTTTGTTTATTTTTTACAAAACTGAAAAGGTGATCCACGGGCGGGGGAGGGGGGAGGGTGGGATCTGTTTTTCCATGTTTTGTGGCGCATATGTCCATATGCGCCACAGAAACACCACTTTTTGTGGCGCATATGGACATATGCGCCAAAGAACCGTCTCCCCCCTTTTTTTGGTGCTGGGTCCCATCAACTTTTTGTGGCGCATAGATCTATATGCGCCACAGAATCATCACTTTCCGTGGCGCACACGAAAATATGTGCCACAGAAAAGTGGACTTCTGTGGCGCATATTGGTTTCGTGCGCCACTGAGCTGCCAAACTTCAGTGGCGCATTTTTTCATGTGCGCCACTGATACACATCTGTGGCGCATGGTTTGACATATGCGCCATAGAATATCTTGTCTATCTATAAGCTGTTTCCTAGTAGTGTTACCTCGTACCCGCCAGTTCTCCGCCTTACCCCACCTCTCTAAACACGCACTGTGAGGATCCCTCCATGGCATACTCGTCGGCAATACCACGACACTTAGGTTGGGCATGGAAAATGACAATACCGCTGATGGATCTGGTGCGGCAAGTAGAGTATATGCAAAAACCTCTATTCTACTTGGCACACTAGATCCAACAATGGCATGGTCACACACAGTATGCCACAACACGTTTTAATCATCGGCATTTCGAAGAAAGACAAAGAAAGCAAACCACAAGAAAGGGCGGCAAGCACTTAAAATAGTTCATAACACAAATAACTAGCTAGTGTCGCTCACAATAAAGTTCATTGGTTGATGAAACATACTCTTGAGGTTTTGTTAGGCAAGTTTAACATAGTGATAAGAGGTTACAACATGAGTTCGGAACTAACAGCTAGCTACCCAGGCAATGTAATCAACAAGACTTCTTCGGCTGTTGAGTCGGCTTTGGGGGGCATTAATGAAGCCCGAACGAGTTTTCGCCCTCTACATGAACATCCTGCGGTCACCCTGCTATGCCAAGCATTTGTCTAGCTCCCTGTTGGGCGGTGTATCGCCACCGTAGAAGGTGCCCCGGGATTTCATGACTCCCTGGTGCACAATTGTCGCGATCTCTTTCTGCCTGAGGTTGCGATCATGTATTATTGCAAGCCTTTCAGCCCACTTCGCGAGGTCAGATGGCAACATTTTTCTCTCCATGTCATTGAAGAACGCCTTCATGTGGTAAATGGCATAGAAGGCATCCTTCCTGCTTCTAGACGGCTGGTTGACACAGGCAAACTTGGTGTTGTGGTGGAACACGTGCGTGCCAAACTTCACATGTGGTGTTGCCGGTTTGACGCCTCCCACTGCGATGTAGCCGGTGACAGCACCATCAATAATTTTCTTGATATTGGTGTTGTTTTTCGGGATCGCACTGTTTGAGTCAAGGTACACTGCTGTTGAGTGTTTCAAATTCAAGCTTATAAGCATGCAGCATGTCTGATCATCCTCCATGATGGGATGGTAGGGAAGGAGAATCACATCCTTGTTTGAGTATGTTTGCAGGAAGGTTGAGAGGTAGACGGTCGCCAGCGCTATGTCCTCAGCATATTTCAGGATGACGTCACACATGAAGTAGGGATCTACTATCTGGATGCCCGAGATCTTGTCTCTAGTGATCTGCATGGCCATATTGAGGGAGAATAGCTGTACCAGGGTATTGTGCAGCTGGAACCCGTTCAACTTGTCGAAGATGTTGGTATGCCGCATGTAGAAGATATCCCTGGGGGTACACTAATGAAGCACGGCATATGAGAAGGCACCTTAGCCTTGAAAACTAGGTACGACTGATCGTTCTCGCGAATGCGGTGCTCCTCAATTGTGAGATGGATATAATGAAGATTACGCATTTGAGAGCCTGCGACCTCAAGCAACGAGTTACACATCATCGGTGCACGTTCCACATGCTGATGATTCCTGGCTTGCCCCGCAGGGTCGTCTTGAGCCCGGATAACAAGATTTGGATTCTTGCCCCGGTCACCCTTAGGCTTCCTTTTGCGACCCTGCTTCCTGCCCTTTGCTGCATCGTCCACCGCGTTCACCTCACCAATCGCCTTATGGAGGGTGCTAGGGCTGATCAAAGGAACTGCTGGCCTGGGAGACTCGATGAATGGGGTTGGTGGCAGCGTCTCCTGACTAGTTGGGAAGAGACGCACCTGACAAGGGGGTTTCACCTGTGCTGGTTGGGTATCGGCAACTTGATGTGTGCCTGATGGTGTCGGCTCATACCAATCAGAAAACCTTGTGTTAACGAACCGGTCGCCGAAGTTCGGGTCAATTTTCCATCATCATCATAGGGATTATGTGCCATGTTATCCAAGCCAGCCATCTTGAAGTCTTCATCATGTGCTGGTTGTGCTGCCTCTAGGGTGATGTTGAGCTGGTCCTCCGTCCCCAAATGGATCTGGCTCTTCGGCCATGAGTACAAGTAGCCGAAGCCAGTATTGAGGACCGCCACCGTCTCCTCGTCATCCCATCCTTGAGGTTGAGAGGGAGGTTCCACTTGCTCATAGCCCGGAAGCACCATACTTTATCTGACCCTCATCATGTCGGGTGGCATTGTGACATTGTGAAATTTGCGGTTCTCCGGTTGAACGATAGTACCCTTGGAAAAATCCTTCAACGGGCCGCCCACCCAGTGCATTAGAGTGCAAGGAGTGTCTCCCTGTGAAAGACATGTAGGCCGGGTGTTAGTAAAACGAAGATCAAGTCATCGGTGTGGTTAAGCCTCCCAACTCTCACTTTAATTAGTTAGTTACCTTGAGGGCATCGAACTCGGCCAATGTCGAGGCACCACTGCCGGTAGGCTTGAGCGTGCAAGTGGCGGAGTGGCTGCCTAATGGCACGGTGGTGCGGGTCGGCGCCTTCGCCGCAGCGGGCAAGTTAAGCTCTGAAGCTGGAGGAGTCTCCACCACCACCGGCCCTGTTGGAGGAGTCACCAACGCCTTGGGTCATGGCACGTTGTCCGATTGGGCGCTGTCAAGGTTGGGAACCAGTGGCGGCCCTCGTTTACCACCCTTCTGCCACTTGCTATACTTTTCCATGTAGGTGGGAAGGATGGTGTTGAGATTATCGTTCACTTGAGACTGGACTTGTGCCTGGACTTGTGTATGAACTCGTTCTTGGAACTTTGTCTCGCAGCCGACATAGCCCGGTTCACGACATCTTGGACAATATTGGGAAAGGCTTCCACATGTTACCTTAGGTGTCTTACCTCGGCGCTTTCGGCCTTCTTGCCCTTCCGCTCCGGGGTGCCATAGTACTCGGACCATGATATGCTGCCAAAGCCGACCACACGACCAGCCGACGACGGGGCTGCAAGGGGCTCGGCATTCTTGGTTCAGTTCAGCACCCTGTTAAAAGTGGTGTCCCACTTGGCGACAGGCACTGACCAATGGTATGAGGAGCTCCTACACTCCTCATCCTGCGCACAAGGAACATGAAGTTTTTGATCAGAAAACTAGACTTCATTGGTTCATCATGAACGCAATTAATAAACTTTCATGCAAACTACTTACATATTTTCTCATGAAGTCCATCACCTTCGTAGAGAAGGGGCCAGTGGGCTCCGAGGAATAATCAGAACTCCCTTTCATCTTGGCAAACCGAGCCCTAACAAAGTTCTTTGCTTGCTTCTCCTTTATGTCATCAAAGTGAGGTGTCAACCCCTTTGCACGAGCGTCGGCGTCCTCCTTCTCCCATTTGGGAATCGCCGCTCAATAACCGCCGGAGCCGAGATGGTGGGTACCAATGTTCATCTCGTACAACTCCTTGAAGTACAGACTCTTGGCCTTGCCCACGGTGGATTCACATCTGGCCTTGAACACCTTGAAGTATTCTTCCTTGACTAGAGGCTCCTTCTTGATGACCTCCGAATAACTTAGCTTGTCCTCAAAAATCAGCTTCTTCACCTGGACCTTCCAATTCGACAAGGCCTTGGTCATCTTCCTGAGGGCGTACTTGTTCACCAGATTCCCTTTGAGATTGTCATTATTGTACTTGTGTTCCTCATCACCCGGGAATGCATATCTTGTGTGCAGCTTCCGGAAGATCTGGATGAGGAAACCCTTGTTCTCTTTGGCCTTCAGGTCCTCTGTGTTGATCGTGACGGTATTCCGGAGCATTGCCACGAGATGGTTTGAGTAACCCACAACAAACTCTTCCGGCTCCAAAGGCGCACCTTTAGCGCTCACGCTTGTGATGATGGACCTTTTGATGTCGACTACAATCGGGGTCTGATCCCTCTGGGCCTTCTTTAATGCGCTACCAACGTCCGTAGTAGCTTCACCGCCGCCATCACTGCTAGTGGCGTCGCCATCGGCATCCCCCATCTCCTCATCGCCCGACAAGGTATCCTCGTCGGCCTCCATCTTGTCGCCCCGCGGAACAAATTCCGGGTTCTCTTGGGATTCCATCTCCGCCTGCTGCTCCCAAAAGGGCTTCTTGCTAGTAGGGCCCGGCTCCGCCAACATTTCTAAACACACAAATAAATGGAACTAATAAGCACAAAAATTCACAGAAAATTTCGGCATAACCTTTGCTAATTTTCTATGTCCAGGAGTGCTAGAAATTCACCGGAACAGAAATGAATCAACATTCCGGTGAAACATTGTCAACTCGAAAAGAAAAACCCGCACAAAAAAAAGCTTAAATAGGCACAAACACAGCCATTTTGCTGCCAGCATACACAAGCACAGCCATACACAACCAGCCAACTTGCTAATTCATTTCCAAACACAATAGATTGTAAACCATTATCCAAACTCTAAAGAATTCGAGGCACCACCATAACTGTGCTTAGATTAAGAAAATCCACCAGATCAAGGGATACCAAACTTTAACCATAGTTCAATCATAAATAATAAGCCACTAGAATCACAACAACTAACAAGAAATCATTTTCCTAGCAATTATTATCCAAGAATCATATTCATAAAAATTCTATCATAACTGACAGATTCATAGAGACAAAAGGATGTCTCTGAATTTATAAATAGAACTAGGAGAAAGGACTTAGAATAACATGTTACCAACACTGAATGCAAAATCATGCCACCATGCACATGTCAGATCGTAATCATGTAAACAGAGGACACGATATGTTGTACTAGATCTATATTTTAAGAAAGAAGATTAGATTAATCGCATCGTACACGTACTATGGCTTGAAAAAGAATTTTCATCCACAAATAAGATTTTATAGTGACAACTTACATGAAGACGATTCCTCTCAGCATCAGCATCAGCATGAATGGATGGAAAAAATTGGTTCGCCACCCAGAAGGTACCCGCCCCCGCCCCCAACCACCCACAAGATTATTCTAATTCTAGCCCAGCGCACATGCAACAAAAAAGCATGACCAGCAGCCGCAATACGATTGACAATGAAGGTGCAATGCCTTTACCAGATTCTAAATTTTAGGAGTTGTGACAGGCTTTTTGTAGTGTTTGGTTGCATCATGTTCTCTTGAATTGAACATCTAGTAAGATGGCCAGATTTTGACAATTTTGTTTGTACTATTCGATTGCATCATATTCTCTTAAATTAAACAAGGAACATACCCTAGTTAGTTGCCTTCTGACTGGAACTGACCTGCCCTAAGCTAATACTAAATTGACCACACGACCATGTGTGATGAACTTGTTAACTTAAGCAGCAGCCAGCAGCAGTAATCCATTTCCTATAGGCCCCTAATTGAGAAGCCTAGAAATTGACCCCCCAAAACACAGAAGGAATCCTATAACCAGTGGCACTCCATCAAATCAATAGAGAAATAAAGAATTGTCATGGGCTGGGGGCAGTAGTTGGGGGCTGGCTGGCTGAGTGACGCGGGGCGGCCGGTAGCAGCTGCAGAGAAGGGCGTGCGGCGGCGGCGGACAGCTCCTCCTCCTCAAGAGACAACTCCTCCTCCACGGGGCAGCGGCGGCGGCGAGCTCCTCCACGGACAAGGAGCTGCTCGAAAATTTCTTTTTAGCAAATACATTAAAGGAGGCACATATCAATCATAGAGTAAGCTCGATCAAGAAACACAATTATTCAAAAAAATCAAGTCTTGAAGAAGAATCAAGTCTTGAAGAAGTGATCAGGATGATTGTAGGACAGGCGTGATGGTTTCACAAGTCTGAGTGAAATGAAGTTCATCATAAGTCACTCCTTATGATGAATCCTCTCTACATCGGCACCGAGACTTTCTCGGAGTAGATCAGAGGAGTGCCATACATGGTGCCATAGAAAACTAAGTCTGTCTAGCAAGGATCCTCGAATTCTTCGTTGAATAAAGCAAAAAAAAACCCTATACTAGAAACCAAACAAACTCTTGGGGGTGGGCAGCTAGGCGCTTTAGCCTGTAAGTGAATATATATCAAATGTTCCACTTGATCAAATAGGCTTTGCATAGTTTGAATGAGAATACTTAGACTAAAGGACCAAACCAATCTGGGTTACCATGAGAGGATCAAAGGTGGTGTACCCAAGATAAATAAGCCAACCTAGGAGGATTTTAAGCCAACCTTGGTTCGTTTTTGCAAAAATAGAGGGTTATGATTGTTGGACATATGTGTATTCTAAAGGTTTTTCCCCTGTTCTTCATCAAGGTACAAATAAATTGCTCTATAGGTTATGCTGGACATAAATGCCTTATTTGACACAAATTCTTCCTAATTTGCGTAGTTGCTTGGCAATTCTGAACAGAAGGGGAGGATGCCATGGGAAGGGAGGTTGCAAACGAGGTGCTCACCTTGGGGTGCTCGGCGAGGATGACGGTGAGGTTGCAGACGAGGTGGCGGAGGCAGGCTCCTCCCCACGGGACAGCAGCTCCTCCTCCACGGGGCGGCGGTTAGCACAGGAAGAAGCCCCTCCTCCACAGGGCGGCAGAGGGCTCCTCCTCCTGGGGCGGGCGGGTCGCGGGCAGCGGGCTCCTCCTCCCTGTGGCTGGTCGCGGAGATCTCAGGGAGAGGGGAAGGGGAGGGAAGAGGAGTAGGGGAAGGGGAGGGAGAGGGGAAGGGGACTACAGGCATGGACGGTGGCAGGAAGGGGATGACGGTGGCCGGCGCGGTAGAGTCTCTGGTGTGAGATCAATCGAGAGAGAAAGGGGAATCGATCGATCCCTCAATCATTTAGGCAGGTGCCAGATTATGCGAGGCGCATATTTCAATGTGCGCCTCATATAAGATTACGCAGGCGCATCTGGCCAGAATGCGCCTCAGGTATTCTGCAGTACTAGTCAAATAGCGTAGTGTGCAGGTATCTGTCAACAAATAGACACTAGCCCACATGTTACGTCCATTGTCCTATACTGAACCCTAGCCACCAGGTTTGAATCCTGGTGGCAACAATTTTTTAAAAACTGTTTTTAAAGGCAATTTTCATGTAAAACATTGTCCAAACACAATATGAACTATAAAATATACAGCAAATATTTTAAAAATTCAAATATTGCCAAAACAATAAGGTGAGGTTGTAGCCATTTTAGGTACCAGCTTATGTGTAGCGCATCTGGCCAGAATGCGCCTCGACTATTCTTCAATACTAGTTAGATAGCGCAGTACGCTGGTATTTGTTAACAAATAGACACGAGCCCATTGGTTATGTCCCTTGTCCTATTCTAAATCCTAGCCACCCAGGTTTGAATCCTGGTGGTAACAAATTTTTGGAAAAAAATTTAAAGGCCATTTTTCATGTAAAAACATTATCGAAACACAATATGAACTATAAAATATACTGTAAATATTTTAAATATTCAAATATTGCCAAAACAACAAAAGTGAGTATTATGAATGTGTCTCGTTAATACATAATATTCTCAATGCAATATTATAACATACAAAAAATGATAATTATAAATGTTTCGATACGTAATAGTAGGCCACACACAGAGGACGGTTCTTGACAATGGTTGGAGAACGCTAGCGTTTCTTGACAATGGTCGTCTTCTTGCCTTTCTTTGTCGCGGTTGTGTAGGTTAGGTCCGGAACATCTTCACTACTTCTCTTGAATGGGGCTCCTTTCTTACATAGGGTTGTGGTGTACGGTGCTTGGTTTCCGTATATGTCTTCCATCTTCGGTCGCCGTTCTGGTCATAGTCTTGCTCGTTGGCGACTCCGTCCATTCCGATGATGTTCCTTTTGCCTCTCCCGACAACAACCCTGCTAGGCTTTGATGGGTCAATGATGTACCAGCATTGGTCGACTTTTCTAGCTAGAACCCAAGGCTCATTTCTCGTGGGTGCGTTCGCGCTGGTGGTCTTTCAATGTATAACCATGGTGGTGAAATGTTGGCCTTCTTTCTCGATGCTCTTGGCCCACCTGACAAGGAACATCGGCACCTTCTCCATAACGTAGTCGAGCTACCAAATATCCTCGATCCTTCTGTAGTGTCTTTCTGGGACGTTGTCGGTGTAGAATCAACCACCTGGCGCCCCGGTCAGCATAATTCTTCTTGATAAACTCTATGTGCTCATATATGTAAGGATCAACCACCTGCAGGTGTTGTAGCGCGACCAGGTTTTCTCTCAAAGTCCTTGGTTTGGCCCTCAAGGTCAACATGCTTTGGGGACCGACCCTCGTGGTGACCCCATCCAGCGAGCCTCCCGAGGTGCTTGTTGAATGGCAGACCAAGAGGGGTCTCGGTTCGTAGAATGTTCGAGCATAAAGAGATGCACTCTTCGGCCAGGAAGTTGTTTGCTCTGCTTCGATCTAGACAGGACTTCTTCTTAACATATCCTTTGATGTGTCCACTGAGCCTTTAGAATGGGATCATGCTTCGCATCAATGGAGGACCGAGCTGGACGATATCCTTCACGACATGGAGAAGAAGATGAAGCATGACATCGAAGAAAGCAGGGGAAATAGATCTCGAGCTCGCATATTATCACCATGGTCTCGTCCTGTAGCCTCGTGAGCTGCTTAATGCCTATCGACTTCCGAGAGATGATGTTGAAAAAGTTGTAGAGGCCAAACAATGTTTCATAGACAAGCTTGTCCATTATACCTCAGATCGCGACCAGGAGTACCTGCTTCATCAGCACGACGACATTGTAAGACTTCATCCCGCTGAAGAGCTGCTTCGCCTTGTCGAGCCATCTGCTTATCTTCCCCACGTAGTCGTTCAGAAATTTGACTCCGAGGAGGCACTTCATAAACTGTATGGCCTCCTTCTTACTCAGAGTGAAGCACGAGGCCTTGAGCTTGACCTCGCACTTCTTGACCTGTTTTTTGCCCTTGCGATGATGGCTATTTTGTGTTTCCGTCTCCTCCTCCTCGTCCTCCTCCTTGTCATCGCTAGGTGGTGGTTGAAGTTCATCCCTGATGCCCATATGCTTCAAGTCGTTCCTTTCCTTCGGCCCATCTTTGGTCTTGTCGGTGTTAAGGAGGGTGGAAAGCAGACTCTCGCCCACGTTCTTCGTGATATGCATGAGATCGAGGCTATGAGGCACGGGGAGAATCTTCCAATATGGCAAGTCCCAGAAAATAGACCTCGCCTTCCATACCTTCATCAGAGGCTCTGGCTTCTTCTGGGTCTTTCCTGGTGCAGGGCATTCCTTCCAGTTATTCAATAGCTCATAGATTTCTATGCCACTCCTTTGGTCCGGGATTCCTCGGAGCTTGACCATTCCATCGAACATATCTCCTACCTTTCTCCATGTGTGATTCTTGGGAAGCCACCTCTGAGCCCCAAGGAACACGGTTTTCCCGGACCCGGGATCTTTCTGTAGCTAACGATACGATGTATTATCCTTGCACCTAACGCGCCCATAGAATCCTTGGACCATCTGCCCCGAGAAGTATCTGTAACCGGGATAGTCTTGCACCATCGTGATCACCGCCACTCTCATGTCGAAGTATTCTTGTCTCGAGGCGTCCCACGTACGATCTCCTTCTTCCCATAATGTGGGCAGCTCCTCTTTCAATAGAGTGAGATATAGATTGATGTCTGTACCAGGTTGTTTTGGCCCTTGAACCAGCATACTCATGGTTACGCACTTCTTCTTCATGCACAACCAGGGGGAGGTTGTAGATCCATATAAACACGGGCCAGGTGCTGTGTGTTGCTCTGTCTTTGGAACGGATTGAGTCCATTGGTGCTCACGGCCAGCCTAAGGTTCCTTGACTCTTTCCCGAAATGTTGGTGACATTGAAGGTCCAATGCCTTCCACGACAAGCATCCGAAGGGTGCCTTAGCATTTCCTCCTTCTCCGGATCATCGTCTTCCGGTCTTTTTATTTACACATGCCAGCGCATGATCTGTGCTTCCTTAGGGTCCGTGAAATACCGCTGCAGACAAGGAGTTAGAGGAAAATACCACACCACCTTTCTACGAGCTTTCTTGGTTCCTCTCTTGTATCGAGAGGTATTGCACACCGGACACGTGGTCTTCTCTTCATCCTTGACCTGGTAGATGATGCAATCATTTATGCAGACGTGGTATTTCACGTGCGGTAGATTGAGAGGGCATGCGACTTTCTTGGCCTCAGCGATACTAGTCAGACATCTGTTCCCCTTCTTGGGAAGAATATCGTGCTAGAATGCAATGTTGTGGTCGAAGCATTCGTCGGTCATTTTGTGTTTTTCCTTCATATCCAGAGCCCTGAGTGTTACATTCAAATGGGTATCCCCGTCGTTGCATCCGTCAAACAATGGAGTTACCGTGTCTTTCTTCATTTGCTCTAGCTTAGATTTCTCTCTAGCGGTGGCTCTGGCGTTACTTGTCTCCTTGAGAAGCAGATCTTGGACATGAGGGTCTTGCAGCCAACTCGTATCATGTCCGACACCTTGATCTTTGTGTTCATGCCCGGTGCCACCTTGATCATCTTTGTGTCCATGCCCGGCGCCACCCTGATCTTCATGTCCATGCCCGACACCACCCTGATCTTCATGATCATCACCTGCCCTGCCGTCGGCGTCTTGATCTTCATGATCGTGACCGGCATATTGATCTTCACCATTATTGACATCCTCATCATCATCTTCGTCATCACGTATCCATCGAGTGTAGCCATCCATGAAACTATGTCGGAACAGGTGCGACTCCAGCATTCTGGAATCGTGCCTTGTCAGATAAATCATCTTGAAGTTGTGACACAGACATCTTATCTCTGTCTTGTTTGCACGTGCCATGTCGACCCTCGTGCATCTCGTCCACCTATACATGAGGGCTTTGTGGATCAGTGGTTGGACCATGGTCGCCTGCACGCACGGTACAAAGAGCAAGAGAATAATTAGAGCATATATGGACGTGGATCGCCGGAAAAATTCGGCATGACCGCCCCTAAAAAGAGGACATCCGCGAATGCCAGAAATTCGCCGGAAAATAAATGAATCGACATTCCAACGAAACATTGGCATCTCAACTGAAATCCCTGCACAAAAAGAAGCATGCACCACTACACAATCATATAGTCGGTGTCGCCGACAATGCGCATACATACAAGCAATGCCTTCACGCTTCCTCCAATGATGACTTGTGCAAGAGAGCCGGAGGAGAAGTAAATGGACATGTTGTAGATCTAGAGGAGCAAGAGACTGCAGTTACATATGAGTGTCAACCAATGGAGATTGAGCAAGCTTCTATGGTGAATCAATGTAGGAAATGAGGTGGGGAGGATGAGGGGGCGACCAAATCTGTCTTTTGGTGGAGGAGGAAGAAGTGAGGCGCATATTACTCCAAATGCGCCTCCTATACTCAACTATATGAGGCGCATATGGTCATATGTGCCTCGCCTTTGCAGCCACCCGGGCCCATAGGGGTTACTTGGGGCGCACTCTTCTATATGCGCCTCACATATTATCAAGTATAGGAGGTGCATATGACGATATGCGCCTCGCATATTGGACCACCGATCTCCTCCCGGGACCACGCAACTTATGTGAGGCGCATTCTTCCCATATGTGCCTCGCCTATCTGATATATAGGAGGCACATATTATTAGAATGCGCCTCACATAATCTGGGGCTGCCAGATTTCGTCCGTACAGGGATTATAGGAGGCGCATCCTACAAATATGTGCCTCGCCTATTTTGATACTAGAGGCGCATGCCAAAGAAGTGTGCCTCGCCTATTTTATAGGAGGTGCATATGGTCTAAATGCGCCTCAAATGAGCATGTCTCCTATAGCCTTTTCCCTAGTAGTGTGCATGTCATCGCATGTGTGTTCTTTTCCTAAACAACCACTAGAGTCATTACATGTGTGTACTTTTCATAAACCACAACGAGAGTCATTGTATGTTTGTTCTTTTCATAAACCACATGGATCCACCAGTGTCATTGCATGTGTGTTCTTTTCATAAACCAGAACTAGTGTCATTGCATGTGTGTTCTTTTCATAAAGCACAAGTAGAATCATTGCATGTTTATTCTTTTCATAATCCACATGGATCCACTAGTGTCATTGCATGTGTGTTCTTTTCAAAAACCACCACTAGATTCATTGCATGTGTGTTCTTTCCACAAACCACATGGATCCACGAGAGTCATTTGCATGTGTGTTCTTTTCATAAACCACCACCAGCGTCATTGCATGTGTGTTCATTTCCTAAACTACATGGATCCACCGGTATCATTGCATGTCATTGCATGCGTGTTCTTTTCCTAAACCACCACTAGTGTCATTGCATGTGTGTTCTTTTCATAAACCACTTGGATCCACTAGAGTCATTGCATGTGTGTTCTTTTCATAAACCACAACTATAGTCATTGCATGTTTATTCTTTTCATAAACCACATGGAACCACAACTAGAGTCATTTTCATATGTTTTCTTTTCATAAATCACCACCAATGTCATTGCATTTGTGTTCCTTTCCTAAACCACATGGATCCACCAGTGTCATTGCATGTCTTCGCATGTGTGTTCTTTTACTAAACCACCACTAGTGTCATTGCATGTATGTTATTTTACTAAACCACATGGATCCACCAGTGTCAATGCATTTGTGTCCTTTTCATAAACCACCATTAGAGTCATTGCATGTTTGTTGTTTTCCTAAACCACAACTAGAGACATTGCATGTGTTCTTTTCCTAAACCACCACTAGTGTCATTGCATGTGTGTTGTTTTACTAACCCACATGGATCCACCAGTGTCATTTGCATGTGTGTTCTTTTCATAACCCACCACTAGTGTCATTGCATGTGTGTTGCTTTCGAAAACCAGATGTATCCACCAGTGTCATTGCATGTGTGTTCTTTTGCTAAACAACCACTCGAGTCATTTCATGTGTGTACTTTTTATAAACCACAACTAGAGTCATTGCATGTTTGTTCTTTTCATAAACTAGATGGATCCACCAGTGTCATTGCATGTGTGTTCTTTTCATAAACCACAACTAGAGACATGGAATATGTGTTCTTTTCATAAACCACATGGATCCACCAAAGTCATTTGCATGTGTGTTTTTTTCATTAACCACCACCAGTGTCATTGTATGTGTGTTCCTTTCCTAAACCACATGGATCCACCAGTGTCATTGCATGTTTGTTCTTTTCCTAAACCACAACTAGAGACATTACATGTGTGTTCTTTTCCTAAACCACCACTAGTGTCATTGCATGTGTGTTATTTTACTAACCCACATGGATCCACCAGAGTCATTTGCATGTGTGTTCTTTTCATAAACCACCACTAGTGTCATTGCATGTGTGTTCCTTTCCTAAACCAGATGTATCCACCAGTATCATTGCATGTGTGTTCTTTTGCTAAACAACCAGTCGAGTCATTTCATGTGTGTACTTTTCATATACCACAACTAGAGTCATTGCATGTTTGTTCTTTTCATAAACTAGATGGATTCGCCAATGTCATTGCATGTGTGTTCTTTTCATAAACCACAACTAGAGACATGTCATGTGTGTTCTTTTCATAAACAACATGGTTCCACAAATGTCATTTGCATGTGTGTTCTTTTCATTAACCACCACCAGTGTCATTGCATGTGTGTTCCTTTCTTAAACCACATGGATCCACCAGTGTCATTGCATGTCTTTGCATGTGTGTTCTTTTCCTAAACCACCACTAGTGTCATTGCATGTGTGTTCTTTTCCTAAACCACCACTGGTGTTATTGCGTGTGTGTTCTTTTCATAAACCACTTTGATCCACCAAAGTAATTGCACGTGTGTTCTTTTCATAAACCACAACTATAGTCATTGCATGTTTGTTCTTTTCATAAACCACATGGAACCACAACTAGAGTCATTTCATGTGTGTTCTTTTCATAAATCACCACTAGATTCACTGCATGTGTGTTTTTTCCATAAACCACGTGGATCCACAAGAGTCATTTGCATGTGTTCTCTTTTCATAAACCACCACAAGTGTCATTGCATGTGTGTTCCTTTCCTAAACCACATGGATCCACCGATGTCATTGCATGTCTTTCCATGTGTGTTATTTTCCTAAACCACCACTAGTGTCATTGCATGTGTGTTATTTTACTAAACCACATGGATCCACCAATGTTAATGCATGTGTTTCCTTTTCATAAACCACCACTAGAGTCATTGGATGTTTTTTCTTTTCCTAAACCACAACTAGAGACATTGCATGTGTGTTCTTTTCCTAGACCACCAGTGGTGCCATTGGATGTGTGTTATTTTTCTAAACAACATGGATCCACCAGTGTCATTTGCATGTGTGTTCTTTTCATAAAACACCACTAGTGTCATTGCATGGGGATTGTTGGTTTGCGGTACCAAACTTCCCGGGCGAGTGCATCCCAGTACCCGAGTTGTCATCAATCTCGCGGAGGGGCCGTAGAAGAATCGCCAATTGTCCAGAAGGGACAAATGGGGGTGAATACAAATCAAACAGCCAAACGGTCGTTTTAACCAGACGAAAAACGGTTGAACTCAAATACCGTCGATAGGTCAACTCTTCTTGGCCCGCCTGTCAGTATTCCCTGTTATCTTTTGTGGTCGTGGACTAGTTTACCCCTACGTCGACGAGATCCCTGAGTGGACCAGATCTATTTCTTTGCTCTGATCTGCTCTTCTCCCCTACTCCCCTCCCCTCCCCATAACATTTGCTCAGCTTCGGCTACTCGTCTTAGATCGGAGCTCGCACTTGCTCTAATTTTCGTCCCCGCCAGGTCCGTTGAACCTCCCACGCCTCTAGTAGAAGCTCATAGCCGTCATTGTCGCATCGTCCGCCGTATCCGAGCTTCGCGTCCCCGGACTAATATCTCGCCTCTGGCTAGTCCATCTAGCACAGCAGTTCGAAGACCACGCTATCATGGACACCATGCTAGGCGTTCGTCCCGCCGTGTCATTGGCAGAGTTGTTGTTGGCTTTCAGGTCTCATTTTGGGATCACACGAAATGAGGTCAAGATTGAGGTATGTGCGCTGCCATTCGATTTTTTCGTCCGGTTCGAGCACAGCTCAGACACCGAGCATGTTCTGCATTCTTCCCGTTCTATCGAGTGCTGTGGGGAGAAAATGAGCTTCATGTGTTGGCATCGCGCCTGTTGGTGGGACGATCGCTTGGGGCAGCTTCATTTCTTCTCCAAACTCGGCTTTGACGACCTCCCATTGGATTCTTGGGAGCCGGAGGCCCTCAAGAAGGTCCTCAGTAGCCTTGGAGGCGAGTTGGTGGAAATTGTGCCACCAAGCGACAGATGGGCATCGAGGTAAAGGCGTGGCTGAAAGATCCTAACATTGTTCCTAACATGTATGAGGTGCAGATTCCAAGCAGGGAAGGGAGAAAACTTTGTTGGAAGCACCCGGTCATCATCCACCTGGAGGAGGTTCTGGAATCGGTACATGGCATTCAGGTCCCCGAAGAGGATGCCAAAAAGCGTCCTCATCGCCTGATGTGTTAACCTGGAAGGATCGATGGCACAGGACCACCACCATTTCGCGGCGGTGCACACAGTTTTGGTGGGGGAACTAGGCTTGGACAAGTAGGTGGTTCTGGTTTCCCTTGAGTGAAGACAGAGCTCTAGTGAATTGTCATGGTATGTGTGGCTAATGAATTTGTAGTATGGAGAGCGTAGCAGGAAGTTGGCATCAACTAAAAATGTGTAATGATTTGAATCGATGTAGTACGTGTGGGTAATGAATTTGAAGTAGTATGTGTGTGTAATAGTTTGAATCGATGTAGTATGATGTAGTGTGTGTGTAATAGTTTGAATCGATGTAGTTGAACATCGTGCTTTATAATTTCTGTGAATAACCAAGGTAACCTCATGAAAACAGGGTGGTCTGGCAATGAGCAATGTCAATGTAGTTGCCATGAAAATATAGTCCATCTCCTCTTCAAGTACAAGGTAGCTAGATTTGTAACACGTTGAACTGCAGGACCATTTTGTAGAAACACAAGACAAAGGAAAAATGGTTTATAGCAAAGACATCAGACACAAAATCTGTACATAAACTGTCATCTGAATGTTATCTGTCTGGGATAAAAAATGCCAGTTAACGGGATTTAACCATGACTAGCAATTGAAAGAAATAGATACTTGGTAGTATTTGCTTACAACAGTAGTACTTCCATACAAAAGGGTCTTATACCTGCACAAAAGTGGGCTAATCTTCCTACTAGTTTATAGAACAATTCGTCAACATTTCATCTACAAAAGCCATTCTTTAGTCTGAACTTAACTATTGTACACTGAAGAAACTGCATATCTCCAGCATAAAAGTTGGCTGGACAATTGCCTTGAGAGGACGTAAGTTCTTTCATCATGTAACCCAAACTAATCTATTGCCTTCCCACCAAACTACAAGAAATCTGCATCGTTCATGCACGACCGCTTTGCATTCTCCAGTGCCGGTTCAGCAGGAATATTCGTGCCGCCGCAACAATTTCATTGAAACTAAAATTCGGCATCTTCTTTTTGGGATCGTAGGTCCATGTGAACTGGAACCTGAATTTCGGCACTGAGCTGATGACCGCCGCCGGCTCCAGCTGTCGAACAATCTAACATGATGAGTGTAGACGCTTGGTTGCTACCGTGGTACGGCATCCGACAGTGTGTTGGATGGAGCGTCTTTGCTGCAGACGGCGTGTTCCCAGCCTCCCCCACTGCAGTAAGGTAGACCATGCCGAAACATGGACGTGAGAGTTCCTAGACCTTGGCGCTGCCCTGTTCGAGGGTGTGTACCCTCGGCGGCATGCTCTCATGAACGATTTGATACATACCTTGTTCCCACTACCTAGAGCATGCCGTAATGCCGCCCCGCGATTTATCCACATCGCTCTCTTGGCCCTGCTTGTCGCATCCGCCGCCAACAATGCCGGCTCCACCGCCGCAGCCGATTCGGCACATTCGGTGAACTCATCCGCCTGGAAGGGCAATGGGAGACCGGCCCTGAAGTAGAGATGAATGGCCTGCCTTGGAGGGGCTAAATACCCTAGTTTCGGTGGTTGTCGCGGTGGCTGCTTAGGCGGGGCCATATTACCCTAGGTGGTGCGGCGTGGAGGAGCTGTGCAAGGTGAACTGTGGTTTGTCGGAGAAGGGGAGTGACAGACTGACAGTAGGTTTGGACTACGGGCACGCCTGAAAATAATCATCTCCCATTTCCTTAGAGGGTAATAATTCGACACTCATTGCATTAACAGCTCAATCTTTATTTCCCTTCTCAGCATAAGAGTGCGAACGTATTAAAAAGATCGGTCGTGGCTATCCACCTCATCTGGCAATGTACCAGGATAGGTAGGAGACCAGGTTTCATTTTAGAAATGTTGATGACTATGCCGTTATGTTTATACGATATTATTTCTATGCCACTATGTACCATCAAATTGTAGCAACACCATCAGAAACAAGGGATGACGACGTGGAGTTTTTTATTTTTTTAAAGGGCATCATAAAGAGGGGATGACGACGTGGCATGTTTTTTGACTGGCGGGCCCGCCTCCTCCACCTTCGATGGCACGCATCCCAGGTTCGAGGGCTAGTGCCGCCCACCAACACATTATTGTGCAATTTTCCAGGTTTTGTCACAACCAGCTCCGCTCCGCCCTGCTCCTCTGCTCCTGCTGCCACCACTCCATTCAGTCATGCACCGCTCTCGTCCTCCCCTTGGGCCGCCGTCCTCCCGCCCTTCCCTCCCTGCCATCCCCTCACGTCCCCTCCCCTCCCCTCCCTGCCCTGTCTCCTTGCCGCCGTCCATCGCCTAGGCGTGTCTGGAAACGAAAACTGAGATTCGGCCATTGGGTTAGGCGCCCAACATGCTGGTGATCCGGATCCCGCTCAGAGATGGATCTTGCGAGGATTGAGAACACAGAGATGGGTCCTGTGCGGCTGGAGAGCACGAAATCTCCTTCAAGTCTAAAGATCACAGAGGAGAACGAAACAGGGGAAGATGAAGTGGGGTCCAGAGCTTTGGAGGTATGGAGACCGGATAAGGTGTCGCGCGTCCATATTGAAGGGTAAGAACTGTGATTCCTTTTCTGCATACCCCAATTAGCGTTTCTAGTCCCATGGTGATGGCAAGAATATGTGTTGGTAACCGCAGGACGTCTATATAGCTTGTCCTTGAGGATGATGCTTTGTCAAGCGAGCATGAAGACACCAAAATGTGTGGCAGTGTGGATGATGATGAGAAAGCATATCCAGACATGGCTGCTGACCTTGATAGGATGGAGAGTAGGGAATATTTGGTTGATTCGAACTTTGAGTCTAACTATGGGACTGATGAGGAAGAGGAATGTGAAGATGTGGAAATGGGATGTAGATACGACGACGAAGACGAGGACATGCCAGTGATACACTTTGATAGGGACAATCCTACAATTGATGAGGGACTATCTTTGAGAATGTGGAGGACTACAGATATGTAGTTGCAACCTATGCAATCGGAGTTGGGTTCAAATTTATCATTGAAAAGAGCGACCAAAAGAGATTTAGGGTGCATTGTAGGGAAACTAATGTGTGTAAATGGATATTACATGCATCTCCAATGCGGGGTGGACACCCATTTCAGGTTGCAATAGCTACATTTAGTTTCATTCTTTCTCATATTTATTCTGCCGATAATTAGCTCTGAATTATTTGGATTCTTATCGAATGTAGATCAAAGTAAACACGAAGAAACACAACTGCCCTAATACTTCTTTAAGTGATAAAATTAGACCGGCGACTACCAAGTGGATTGCTGCTACTGTACTTGACTGGGTGAGGCAGGATCATAACATTGGACCTGCTGAACTCAAAGCAAAGATTAGCAAAAAGTATAACATTCTGATTCCTTACCACATAGTCTTTGATGGGAAGGAGATGGCTCTAGACTTCATTCAAGGCAAGTGGAATGACAGTTTTCACATGTTGTATAGTTTCAAATCTCAGGTAGAGAAAACATCACCTGGTAGTGTTGTTGACATTGATTACGAGGTTGTGAAAGGAAGAGAAAATGTCTCGAGGGGGGTCAAGTATAAGCATGCAGATAAGAAATGCTTCAGGAGATGTTTTTTCTGCCTGAAGGCATGCTGGAAGGGGTTCCTAGACGGCTGCAAGCCATACTTGGCAATAGGTGCAACTTTTTTAACAGGGAAGTTCAGGGGGCATGTTGCTTCTGCTTGTTCTTTGGACGCGCATAATTGGCTTCTACCCTTAGCTTATGCTGTTCTTGAGGGTGAATCAAATGAAAGTTGGACATGGTTCATGCAGAGACTAGGGGCAGTAATTGGTCACCCTGAAGGCTTGGTGATACACACTGGTGCATGCAAGGGTCTTGAGAATGATGTTGATGATATGTTTCTTGGGGTTGAGCATAGGGAATGCATACAACACCTCGCTACTAACTTCACGAAGAAATTTAAAGGAAAGATCTTTGAAGAGGACTTGTGGCGATCATCATACACATACACCCCAATCATGCATGCTACTTACTTGCAGAACATGTATGTACTGGCAAAGGTGAAAAAAATACCTTGAAGCACATCACACCAAGCTATGGGCCAGAAGCAAGTTTGGTGAGTTCAGTAAGGTGGATTTTGTTTGCAATAATTTGGCAGAGAGTTTCAATGATAAGATTTCGGGCATGAAGACACTTGGAATTGTTATTTTGTTGGATGCAATAAGGAGTGCATAATGGTGAAGATAGATTTAAGGCAAAGATTTTGTGCAAGAAAATTTTTATGCCATAAAATAGTTCCAAAGGTGGTTATGTTACTAAATGCAGAACCGGGGCAATGAGAACGATAATGATGAGGATGGTCAGAAGTTCTAGAACATTGGCTGAGGTTTGTGCATAATACAACGTGGAAGTGAACGGAGGTACACTATAGAAATTGGAAACAAGACTTGTTCATGGAGGCAGTGGCAGATTACTGGTCTGCCATGTCACCATGCAATGTACTTCATCTTAAAGCTTAGAGGTAGTGGAGCTAAAATAGAGAACTATGTCGACAACTATTTCTCCGTGGAAAAGTTTGCTGCAACTTATGTAGAAAATGTACCACCTATGGCTGATGAAAATGATTGGGAGATTGTCGATCCAGGGTTCAAACTTCAACCACCAGTTCTTATGAGTCCACCTGGGAGGCCTAGAAAGCTAAGGATCGAAGCTTCCACCGATAAAGGTTCAAGGCTGGGAGCTAGGAAATGGAAATGCAAACGTTGTGGCGGATTCGGCCATATCAAGAAGATGTGCAAAAACCCAGTTACACATGATCTTGTCCCTGTTCACACCCTGGTGGCAGAAATTGTGGCTTCTCAGCTAGAACTAGAGGAAGAGCAACGCGAAGACCAAGAACTTGAGGAAGTGCAGCAGGTGGAGGAAAACGGTGATGACCACTCGGAGGAAAACATACGTAAGCAGCCAATTTATGAAGAAGTGGAGGTGCCGGCGAGAAAAGGGTTTGAAAAGAAACAAAAGGGTAAGCGGAACGGGGAGGAAAGGGCAAATAATGGAGGTGTATTAGAATATGAAGAAGTTGCAGGGGTGATTGACGATGTTCTTGAGGATCTTTCGTCTAACTACAGGAGAAATAATAAATCCCTGCCAATTTCATCTTTGTACGATTCTCCAGATGACAGGTAAGCTTAAAAATTATTTTATTTGCCATTTTATCATTTTTTTATCCTCATCAACAGTTTCTTAATGCAGCGTGGGCTAGCAGAATAATAAGAGGAGCAGAAAGATGTGGGCACAGTAACGTCGTATGTTGAATTATATCATTGAAGCAGATTAAAATGCAGCGTGGGCTAGCAGACTAGTCGTATCGTCTTTATTTATATCTGGCGCGTGCAACGTGTCTGTGATGGGGTCATGTGGACCAGATTACAATTTTTAAAACATTATTACATTAATATTTTACCTGCGTGACGCAGCTACTAGTTCCCATCTCCCTTGGATTCCCATCTCCTCTAGTGCACTCCAGAATTATGGTTGTGCCATCAAGTAGCAGAGTCAACATATTGTCCCATCATATGTGAACGCAATGACTTTGTTTATTCAGAATTTGATGAAATTTGATTAGTTTGAAAGATAGAGAAACCTAAAACATGGCCAATATATGCCATCAGAAACTATTCCACAAAAATATTATTACTCCCTCCGTCTAGAACTAAGTGACTTGAATTTGTGTAGATTCATACGTATCTGGACATGTTTTGGGTATATATACATTTAAATATGTAAAAAAAGCTAAGTCAGTTATATCTGAACAGGAGTAGTACACTATTACAACACACTCGACCCCTTCTCCTCTAGCGCACTCCAAATTATGGATGTGCCATCAAGTGATGGGAGCAGAGTCAGCGTATTGCCCATTTGATATGCCAGGAATGCACGAACTTCGACTAGTTTCAAAGACACTTAAAACATGGCCAACATATATAGATTATGATGATAATCGATTATGACTCAAGTGACCTAGATCCAAAGAGGGTATTAAGATACCTTACATAGATTTAATTTATGCTTAAGTGGCCCTAATCGACTATGACGCTCCTGTAGTCTCCATCATCGACAATGTTGTCCGCATCGCCGTCAGCCTCCTCGCGTCGGAATCGATGCCGACATTCCCAGAAGCATTCCTCATCCTCATGGATTCTTCACGACATGCCGCATCGATAACGGTGGAGTTCGTACGCCCTGATGCATTGCAAATGTATCTATAATTTTTGATGTTCCAATGCTTGGTTTTTATCTACTTTCTTATGTTTTGTTCCAACTTTGGAGTACTTTCTATACACTTTCTTGGACTAACCTATTAACAAGTGCCATAGTGCCAGTACCCTGTTTTCTGCTATTTTTGGTTCCAGGAAAGTCAGAAAATGAATATTCTCGGAATTGGACGGGACAAAAGCCAAAGTCGATATTTTACCGGAAGACTCACGGAGCCAAAAGACGAGACGGGGAGGGGCCAGTGGCTGGCCACACCACCTATTGGCGTGGGACAGGCCAAGCTGTGCCAGGGGGTGGTGTAGGCCCCTCTGGCACCCCCTCGGTCTCCCCTCTCGCCTATAAGAGCCTCCCGATGCATAAACCCTAAATCATCAAGCTTCTTGCCATGAAAAGTTCCGCAGCACTGCCACCACCAAAGGGGAGATTCAGGGGACAGAAAGTCTCTATTCTGGCACCCTGCCGGGACGGGGAAGTGCCCCCGGAGCCATCTCTATCGATCTCCACCGCCATCTCCATCACCATTGCTTATTCCCATGATGAGGAGGGAGTATTTCTCTCTCGAGGCTAAGGGTTCTTCCGGTAGCTATGTGTTCATCTCTCTCTCTGTGCGTGATCTTATTGAGATCATGAGCTTGTAATCTATAGATCTACCTTGCTACTCAAATGCTTTAATAGATCTCTGCTCTCCCCATGTGTGTGAAGTTGATAGTGTGCACACCATGGTGCCGCTTAGGCTAGAGATTTCAAATACTTGTTATGAGTTATATTTGGAGTTGGATGTCTTTATGAAATTGTGGTGTTTGTTTGAACCATCTAGTGCTCAAGGTGACAGTTTGGGGTTAACTAGATGGGAAAGGCTTACTTTGAGGTGTGCTGTTATAGCCCTACCATGGATTAGAGTGTCCAACCGGAGAGTAGTTCAGTGTAGTATCATAAAGAAGAATATATTTATATGAGAGTGTTCACTAGTGAAAGTATGATCCCTAGGCCTTATTTCTAAGCACTGAAATACCGTTTGCAACTAGATCTGTTACATGTTTGCTTGCCTCCATCTTTATTTCAGTTTGCCTTTAGTCTCTTCCACGCCATCAAGCTATTTTCTGGCACCGTTACCACTTATAATTATCCATACCACTTGTATTTCACTATGTATTCGCCAAACTAGTGCACCTATACACCTGACAAGTGTATAGGGTGTGTTGGGGACACAAGAGACTTCTTGTATCTTGATTGTAGGGTTGCTTGAGAGGGGATACATTTGACCACTTCCTCCCTGAGTTCGATAAACCTTGGGTGATCCACTTAAGGGAAAACTTGCTGCTATTCTACAAACCTCTACACTTGGAGGAACAACAACTGTCTACAAGAATAGAAGTGCGTAGACATCACGCCCAAGCACTGCCCAGAAGCGCTGCCTCCCTTCGGGGTTGCCAGATCCGGGTGGATCTCTCGTCGGTGGGTTCCACACAGCTCAATCAACGCAACTCGGTCCTTCTTGAACAACTTTTGCCAGTACGTGCTCGTGCGCGAGTAACGTGCCATTTCCCTCTCCCGCTCCGATAGCTTGCAGCAGTGCTCCTCGTTCTTCCTCGCCAACGTGTTGTCACGCACGAGTGGCACGACAGGAACCCCGACATAGCTGAGCTTGAAGCCGGCCAGAAGCCTTGCGAACAACGGTGCGAGTATGTCATAGTGCGCGAACATCTGAGCCTCGTGCAAGCTGAGTTTGGGCCTCTCCCTCTCCATGGCAATGAAGGAACACGATCTGAGCTTCGGCCCTGAGGTTAAGGGGATAAGGGCAAGGACGTAGGCCCAGTCATTTCTCAAACTCAGCGAGAAGTGTAGAATGCTTCGAGCGCAGCGCCTTATGTGTGTCCAAGAGCCGTTGAAACTCAGCACTCCGGCAATTGGTGGTGACCTGAAAAAACCAAAGTTGACTTAATCATGTGCATATTCGAAGTGTACAGAATCCGGGCCAAGTGGAACTTAACCCGGCTCTAGGTGTGTGCATATTCAAAGTGAACAAAATCTGGGCCAAGTGGAACTTAACCCAGCTCTAGGTGTGTGCATATTCGAATTGTATAAAATCCGGGCCAAGTGGAACTTAACCCGGCTCTAGGTGTGTGCATATTCGAGATGTACAAAATCCGGGCCAAGTGGAACTTAACCCGGCTCTAGGTGTGTGCATATTCGAAGTGAACAAAATCCGGGCCAAGTGGAACTTAACCCGGCTCTAGGTGTGTGCATATTCGAATTGTACAAAATCGAGGCCAAGTGGAACTTAACCCGGCTCTAGGTGTGTGCATATTCGGAGTATACAGAATCCGGGACAAGTGGAACTTAACCCGGCTCTAGGTGTGTGCATATTCGAAGTTACTAGGGAGCTACGCTAATTCTCTAAGGAGCATCCCACCGAGTACAAGTTACTCCCCCGGAGGCTCGAGGACTAATGGTTATATGACTAAGCACTAGTACATGTTAAAAAAAGACAAAGTAGCGTACCTCCATCATCCGGCCGGCAAGGTTGATAGCCTTGGCAGCTGTGTTCATTTGTGCAGCAAACTCGGTAGGCCCAAATTTCTCTAGGAGATCGTCGTTATTGACGAAATCCGCCTTGTTCCAGTTATTGACAAACTCAATCAGGGCAGGAGGATATCACTCTCCGCTAAGAATATGGGGCGCGATCAAACCCTTGGTGTGGGCCTCCCTCCTCTCAAGTTGGGCAACAGCGGGGCTAGTGTGCAATGTAAGTTGCGTGTCAGCTGACCCGGAGGGGGCATCTTTCTTTGGCGGAGTTTTCTTCGGAAGCATGGACACGAGCGTGCGCTGTCTAGCCTCGATAGATGCTGCCCTGGCGGCGTCACAAATTTTCTTGGCCTTAGGCTGCTGCTGAGAGGTTGAAGTTAGAGCTACGGGTTTGCTCTTGGGTGCAGCCCTGGTGCTAACTGGGCCTTCTCGCCGAGGCTTGGAAGACTCGGACGAGGCGGATGGAGTTGGTGTTGTTGCTGGTACTTGTGCTGTTGTTGTTGGTGCTGGCGCTAGTGCTGATGCTGGTGCTGGTTTTGGCGGGGGTGCTGCGGGTACCTCAGAGGTGGCAGGTTGCGGCTAAGCCGAAGAGGAGCCGGGAGCATCTGCTGCCTCGGCAGAACCACTTCCCCCTGCTCCAAGGTCGCCCCCCTCTAGACGAGGTGGGCTAGAACCTGGAGCAGGCGCTGAACCCTCCTGAATGGGGCTTAGCGGGTGTGTATCGTCGCCACGAGGGGGAGATGGCGTATGCTGGAGAGGCGAAGCGATGCTGGATCCGCTCTAGGGAACCTCCACCGTAGCCCTGCCGAATCAAGCGATGAATAATAAATTATAACAAAGGAAAAACATATGAATAGCAAAGCACGAAGTAGAAAATTGGATGAAGAAGAAATTGACTTACTCGTCAGAAGTCAAAGGCTCCTTGGGCTTGCGAGCTCTCCAGACTATAGCCTTAGTCGGAGGCTTGATGGAAGTCTTGTCTGTGGACTTCTTCCTCCTCTTAGTCGTTTTGGCAGGTCCGTAGGAAGCAGCAGAAGTTGGAGCCCATTTCTTAGACGCGGCTGGGACCGGCTCACCCGTGGCAAGATGAGGGTCTTCGTGGATCTGCCCACCCGGGTTAGCTGAAGCCGGAAAGGCGTAAGAAAGGGGTACAACGTCAAATGCTTCCATCACCTCAACGTCGGAATCATCTTCATTGTCAGGCCAATCTCTTAAGTAAGAGAAGTTACCAGTGGGTCGCTTGGTGGCATCAGGGAACGGCATGAGCATCTCCTGGTCCGGCTCCTCCTCGTCCGACACAAGTCGATCCTTCGCCCATTTGAGCGAAGGCTCGGTGCCATCTTCGAGAGTTTGCTGCAGAAACAACTAAGAGAGAAATACAAAAGGATCAGACAAACAACATACTCTGACATAGAATATACCTCGAAAAGAGGTTGGAACACGAGACTTACCGTAGGAGGAGGCTTGTCCCGGCAGAAATGCTCTATCCCCCACTCCCAATCAGCGGTGAAGTTTTTGTCGGACGTGAAAAGGGCCTTGACCCGGCGGCATATCTCGGTATTGTTCAGCTCGAAGGAAGAGGTCCGATTGGGGTCGAGGCGCCAGCTCATGTGGCAAAGCTTGTGTGTGCGTTTCTGGAGAGGGGAGATCCGGCTACGGACGAAAGTGATCATTGCATCCTCGTTTCGCAGGCCCGCATCCTTCGGCTCCTGAAACCGTTTGTTGACCTGATTCGCCAAGACAGTGGGTTTCTTGGAAACCCGGTCCCACAAATACGGGTTAGGAGGACCTGGAGCATAGGGGCGCATCCGGATCAGATCTTCATTCATGCCATTTCTGACATAGAAGAAGGTTCAGGCCCAGCCCTTGCACGAATCAAGCCCCGTGACCCGGGGAAAGACGGATTGTTTTCGAGGAGAAATTGAGGCAGCGCCAAACTGTGCCAGATGTTTGTCCTCCGGATCAAGCTGCTTATTCGGAATCACGTTCCGGCGTAGACCGAAAAACCGGATCTAGAGTTCTTTAGTGGGCCACAATCTGACATCCCCCTCTATGGTGGAGGCGAAGGAAGAAAGAGATGTGATGGCGTTCGCCGGAAGGTGGTGCAGTTGAAGTTCATAAATGTTGAGGAAATCGTGGAAGAAGTCACTAACGGGGAGGCCGAAGCCGCGCTGTAAATGTGAGAGGAACACTACGAACTCACCCGGATTGGGTGAGGGGGCGAGCTCCTCGGTGGCGAGGCGGGCAACCACGCCGTCGGGGATGCGCTGGGTGCGGTAGAGCTAGTCCATGTCGTCCTGACACACCCAGGAACCGGCCCAGGCACCACGCTCCGTGTTCTCCCCTCCTTCCTCCATCTCCGCCTCCGCGACGGCAAGCTCCTCTTCAGTCATCTCTAAATCGCTGTCCTCACCGGCCCTATCGGTGTTGGGGGGCAGAACCTCAGAGGTGGCGGTGGAGCTGCACGCGAGCGGCAGTGATGCTGGTGCGAAAAGGAACGCTGCAACGGCGGCACTGCTAAGCAGATGCGTCGGTGGCGGCGCTGTTGCTAGGAAGAAGAAGAATAAGAAGAGGCAGAGGGGCGCGTGAAGGGGAAAAGACCAAGGGGCGCTCCCCTCCGCTATTTAACCACGCCCCAGCGGGGGTAGTGGGATCGTGCGATGCGGCGAGGCCACACGGTGTGGCCGTGTATCTGACCGGGTCAGCCAATCACAGGCAAGCCACAGGAAGGGCCACAGGGCGCAGGAGATCCCACGACGCGATGTGGTGATAAAGTTAACGAGGAGACAGACACGACATGACGTGTGCAACAGTAACACCTGACATTAACTACAACAGTAACTAGCGCAGGCCGTTAAAATGAGGCAAGATAATGATTACCCTCCACGTGGGGAAGCGTACGAGAGAAGGAAGGATAACCCGGATAACTAAAGGGTGACCCGGCCAGCGAGTGAAAACTCGGAATGTGCCAAGGGAAAGTTAGACCATGAAATCCGGACTATGAGGTAACTCGGAAAAAGGAGCAAAAGGCTCGGTAAAGTTGAACCTGCCGTGGCCTTAGCGGCTGAAGCTGCTAAGACCGCACTAGCTTCGGGGACTAATGATGGGGGGATACCCCCGGGTAGGGTCACGCCGGGGTATAGAGGCCAAGTTAGCCGAGGTACGGCAAGGTCAAAACGAGTGCTGGCCGAGTCACCTCAAGGCAGGCCGAATCACGGAGTAATCTAGACCGAAGGTTGTTCACCTAACTGAGTCCTGGCGGACGTATGTCGTATGCCGGCATGATTTATGTAACTTGTATGCAGGTACCCACGTGACCGGATTAACCAGGCACGATCCGGGTTATATCAGGCTTGCAAGAGAAGGAAGGTATCTCGCTGGTCAAAAGGTGGTCACTGTACGCTGGAGCATGAGCAAAGCGGACAGAGAGAAGGACCACAAAGGCATGGCCGACAAGGGTGACGCGCCCTGTATCGGATGACGCTGGCGCCGTAGAGGCTTACGTAGCCTCTATATGGCTTATAATGGCGAAAAGTGATCCGGTCGGTTTGCTATTTTGGGAAGAGGCATATTCCTAGGAATATGCCTCCACGTATGCTCTAATTGGAGACCTAGCCACCCCTTTATAAGGAGGGCTAGGCCATCTGTAGAAGGGGTTGATCTCTAGTTGGTGGGCACTTGAGTAGTGAGTTCCTGAGATAGGTAGTGGTGAGCGTAAGAGAGTTCCTTCTTACTCCTCTCCCCAATACAGCTCAAGGAGCACTTGTAAACTCATCTAGCTTGAAGAATACAAAGCATCCGTGTGCGGAATCACCACACTATCCCTCCCTGGATTCCTCTAGTGCATATTGGCCCCACCTTTAGCCTATCCATGGCATCTGTTATGACACCACCACGACAGTTGGCGCCCACCATGGGGCTAGCGGCGCTAGCAGGAGTGAAGATCCGGACGGGAAACCTCATCGGCAACGGCGAGCGCATCGTCTTCGGGCCCGTTCAGTGCTTCAGAGCGCTGGACTTCGTCAGCGACAATGCAGGCTGTTGTGGTTAATGAAAAGAACACACATGCAATGACATTGGTGGATCCATATGTGGTTAATGAAAAGAACACACATGCAATGACACTAGTGGATCCATAGGTGGTCTGTGAAAAGAACACACATGCAATTAACTCTAGTGGATCCATTAGAGTTGACACTGGTGGATCCATATGTGGTATGTGAGAAGAACACACATTTCAATGACACTACTGGATCCATATGTGATTTGTGAAAAGAACATACATCCAGTGACTCTAGATGTGGTTAATGAATAGAACACACATCCAATGACACTGGTAGATCCATATGTGGTTAATGAAAAGAACACACATGCAATGACACTGGTCGATCCATATGTGGTCTGTGAAAATAACACACATGCAATGAAACTGGTGGATCCGTGTGGTTTTTGAAAAGAACACACATGCAATGACACTGGCGGATCCATATGTGGTTTTTGAAAAGAACACACATGCAATGAACTCTGGTGGATCGATATGCAATGACACTGGTGGATCCATATGTGGTCTGTGAAAAGAACACACATTTGAATGACACTGGTTGATCCATATGTGGTTTGTGGAAAGAACATACATCCAGTGACTCTAGCTGTGGTTAATGAAAAGAACACACATGCAATGACACTAGTGGATCCATGTGGTTAGTGAAAAGAACACACATGCAATGACTCTTGCTGTGGTTAATGAGAATAACACACATGCAATGAACTCTAGTGGATCCATATGTGGTTTGTGAAAAGAACAGACATGGAATGAACTCTGGTGGATCCATATGTGGTTTGTGAAAAGAACACACATGCAATGACTTTAGTGGATCCATATGTGGTTTGTGCAAAAAACACACATGCAATTACTCTAGCTTTGTTTAATGAAAAGAACACACATGCAATGACACTGGTAGATCCATATGTGGTTAATGAAAATAACACACATGCAATGAAACTGGTGGATCCATATGTGGTTTTTGAAAAGAACACACATGCAATGACAATGGTGGATCCATATGTGGTCTATGAAAATAACACACATGAAATGACTCTAGATGTGGTTAATGAAAAATACACATTTAAATGATAATGGTGTATCCATATGTGGTTTGTGAAAAGAACATACATGCAACGAACACTGGTGGATCCATATGTGGTTCGTGAAAAGAACACACATGAAATGACTCTACTTGTGGTTAATGAAAAGAACATACATGCAATGAACTCTATTGGATCCATATCTGGTTTGTGAAAAGAACAGACATGCAATGACACTGGAGGATCCATATGTGGTCTGTGAAAAAAAACACATTTCAATGACACTGGTGTATCCATATGTGGTTTTTGAAAAGAAGATACATCCAGTGACTCTAGCCGTGGTTAATGAAAAGCACGTACATGCAATGACACTGGTGGATCCATGTGGTCAGTGAAAACAACACACATGCAATGACTCTAGCTCTGGTTAATGAAAAAGAACACACATCCAATGAACTTTGGTGGATCCAAATGTGGTTTGTGAAAATAACACACATGTAATGACACTTGGGATCCATATGTGGTTAATGAAAAGAACACACATGCAATGAAACTGGTGGATCCACATAGTTAATGAAAAGAACACACATGCAATGACTCTAGTTGTGGTTAATGAAAAGAACACACATGTAACGAAACTGGTGGATCCATATGTGGTTTGTGAAAATAACACACATGCAATGACACTGGTGGATCCATATGTGGTTAAAGAAAAGAACACACATGCAATGAAACTGGTGGATCCATATGTGGTTTTTGAAAAGAACACACATACAATGACAGTGGTGGGTCCATATGTGGTATGTGAAAAGAACACACATGAAATCAATCTAAATGTGGTTAATGAAAGAATACATATTTCAATGAAAATGGTGGATCCATATGTGGTTTGTGAAATGAACAGATATGAAATGACTCAAGCTGTGGTTAATGAAGAGAACACACATGCAATGACAGTAGTGGATCCATATGTGCTTTGTGAAAAGAACACACATACAATGAACTCTGGTGGAACACACATGCAATGAACTCTGGTGGAACACACATTCAATGACACTTGTGGATCCATATGTGGTCTGTGAAAAGAACACACATTTCAATGACACCGGTGGATCTATATGTGGTTTGTGAAAAGAACATACATCCAGTGACTAGCTATGGTTAATGAAAAGAACACACATGCAATGACACTAGTGGATCCGTAGGTGGATTGTGAAAAGAACACACATGCAATGAACTTCGATGGATCCATATGCAATGACACTGGTGTATCCATATGTGGTCTATGAAAAGAACACACATTTCAATGACACTAGTGGATCCATATGTGGTTTGTGAAAAGAACATACATCCAGTGACTCTAGCAGTGGCTAATGAAAATAACACACATGCAATGACACTGGTGGATCCATATGTGGTTAATGAAAAGAACTCACATGCAATGACTCTTGCTGTGGTTAATGAGAATAACACACATGCAATGAACTCTAGTGGATCCATATGTGGTTTGTGAAAAGAACAGACATGGAATGAACTCTGGTGGATCCATATGTGGTTTGTGAAAAGAACACACATGCAATGACTTTAGTGGATCCATATGTGGTTTGTGCAAAAAACACACATGCAATGACTCTAGCTTTGTTTAATGAAAAGAACACACATGCAATGACACTGGTGGATCCATATGTGGTTAATGAAAATAACACACATGCAATGAAACTGGTGGATCCATATGTGGTTTTTGAAAAGAACACACATGCAATGACAATGGTGGATCCATATGTGGTCTATGAAAATAACACACATGAAATGACTCTAGATGTGGTTAATGAAAAATACACATTTAACTGATAATGGTGTATCCATATGTGGTTTGTGAAAAGAACATACATGCAACGAACACTGGTGGATCCATATGTGGTTCGTGAAAAGAACACACATGAAATGACTCTACTTGTGGTTAATGAAAAGAACATACATGCAATGAACTCTATTGGATCCATATCTGGTTTGTGAAAAGAACAGACATGCAATGACACTGGAGGATCCATATGTGGTCTGTGAAAAAAAACACATTTCAATGACACTGGTGCATCCATATGTGGTTTTTGAAAAGAAGATACATCCAGTGACTCTAGCTGTGGTTAATGAAAAGCACGTACATGCAATGACACTGTTGGATCCATGTGGTCAGTGAAAACAACACACATGCAATGACTCTAGCTCTGGTTAATGAAAAAGAACACACATCCAATGAACTTTGGTGGATCCAAATGTGGTTTGTGAAAATAACACACATGTAATGACACTTGGGATCCATATGTGGTTAATGAAAAGAACACACATGCAATGAAACTGGTGGATCCACATAGTTAATGAAAAGAACACACATGCAATGACTCTAGTTGTGGTTAATGAAAAGAACACACATGTAACGAAACTGGTGGATCCATATGTGGTTTGTGAAAATAACACACATGCAATGACACTGGTGGATCCATATGTGGTTAAAGAAAAGAACACACATGCAATGAAACTGGTGGATCCATATGTGGTTTTTGAAAAGAACACACATACAATGACAGTGGTGGGTCCATATGTGGTATGTGAAAAGAACACACATGAAATCAATCTAAATGTGGTTAATGAAAGAATACATATTCAATGAAAATGGTGGATCCATATGTGGTTTGTGAAATGAACAGATATGAAATGACTCAAGCTGTGGTTAATGAAGAGAACACACATGCAATGACAGTAGTGGATCCATATGTGCTTTGTGAAAAGAACACACATACAATGAACTCTGGTGGAACACACATGCAATGAACTCTGGTGGAACACACATTCAATGACACTTGTGGATCCATATGTGGTCTGTGAAAAGAACACACATTTCAATGACACCGGTGGATCTATATGTGGTTTGTGAAAAGAACATACATCCAGTGACTAGCTATGGTTAATGAAAAGAACACACATGCAATGACACTAGTGGATCCGTAGGTGGATTGTGAAAAGAACACACATGCAATGAACTTCGATGGATCCATATGCAATGACACTGGTGTATCCATATGTGGTCTATGAAAAGAACACACATTTCAATGACACTAGTGGATCCATATGTGGTTTGTGAAAAGAACATACATCCAGTGACTCTAGCAGTGGCTAATGAAAATAACACACATGCAATGACACTGGTGGATCCATATGTGGTTAATGAAAAGAACTCACATGCAATGACACTGGTGGATACATATGTAGTCTTTGAAAAGAACACAAATGCAATGAAACTGGTGGATCCATATGTGGTTTGTGAAAAGAACAGACATGCAATGACTCTAGTTGTGGTTAATGAAAAGAACAAACATGCAATGACAATGGTGGATCCATATGTGGTTTGTGAAAAGAACACACATGAATGAACTCTGGTGGATCCATATGCAATGACACTAGTGGATCCATATGTGGCCTGTGAAAATAACACACATTTCAATGACACCGGTGGATCCATATGTTGTTTGTGAAAAGAACATACATCTAGTGACTAGCTGTGGTTAATGAAAAGAACACACATGCAATGACACTCGTGGATCCATGTGGTTAATGAAAAGAACACATGCAATGACTCTAGTTGTGGTTAATGAAAAGAACAGACATGCAATGAACTCTAGTGGATCCATTTGCGGTTTGTAAAAAGAACACACATGCAATGAACTCTGGTGGATCCATATGTGGTTTGTGAAAATAACACACATGCAATGACACTGGTGGATCCATATGGGGTCTATATAAAGAACAGGCATGAAATGACTCTAGATGTGGTTAATGAAATAATACACATTTCAATGACAATGCTGTTCAATACGTGTTTTGTGAAAAGAACAGACATGCAATGACTCTAGTTGTGGTTAATCAAAAGAACACACATGCAATGACACTAGTGGATCCATAGGTGGTTTGTGAAAAGAACACACATGCAATGAACTCTGGTGGATCCATATGCAATGACACTGGTGGATCCATATGCAATGACACTGGGGGATCCATATGTGGTATGTGAAAATAACACACATTTCAATGACATCGGTGGATCCATATGTGGTTTGTGAAAAGAACATACATCCAGTGACTAGCTGTGGTTAATGAAAAGAACACACATGCAATGACACTGCCGGATCCATGTGGTTAATTAAAAGAACACACATGCAATGACTCTAGCTGTGGTTAATGAAAATAACAGACATGCCATTGAACTCTAGTGGATCCATATGTGGTTTCTCAAAAGAACACACATGCAATGAACTCTGGTGGATCCATATGTGGTTTGTGAAAAGAACACGCATGCAATGACACTGGTGGATCCATATGTGGTCTTTGAAAAGAAGAGACATGAAATGACTCTAGATGTGGTTAATGAAAGAATACACATTTCAATGACAATGCTTGTTCCGTATTTGGTTTGCGAAAAGAACAGACATGCAATGACTCTAGCTATGGTTAATCAAAAGAACAGACATGCAATGACACTAGTGGATCCCTAGGTGGTTTGTGAAAAGAACAGACATGCAATGACACTGGTGGATCCATATGTGGTCTGTGAAAAGAACACACATTTCAATGAGACTGGTGGATCCATATGTGGTTTGTGAAAAGAACATACATCCAGTGACTCTAGCTGTGGTTAATGAAAAGAACACACATGCAATGACACTGGTGGATCCATGTGTTTAGTGAAAAGAACACACATGCAATGACTCTAGCTGTGGTTACTGAAAAAGAACACAAATGCAATGAACTCTGGTGGATCCCTTTGTGGTTTATCAAAATAACACACATGCAATGACACTAGGGGATCAATATGTAGCTAATGAAAAGAACACACATGCAATGAAACTAGTGGATCCACATGTGGCATTTGAAAAGAACACACATGCAATGACACTAGTGGATCCATATATAGTTGATGAAAAGAACACACATGCAATGACTCTAGCTGTGGTTAATGAAAAGAACACACATGCAGTGAAACTGGTGGATCAGTATGGGTTTATGAATGAACACACATGCAATGACACTGGTGGATCCATATGTGGTTAATGAAAAGAACACACATGCAATGAAACTGGTGGATCCATATGTGGTTTTTGAAAAGAACACACATGCAATCACACCGGTGGATCCATGTGTGGTATGTGAAAAGAACAGACATGAAATGACTCTAGATGTGGTCAATGAAAGAATACACATTTCAATGACAATGCCGGTTCCATATGTGGTTTGTGAAAAGAACAGACATGCAATGTCTCTAGCTGTGGTTAATGAAAAGAACACACATGCAATGAAACTGGTGGATCCACATAGTTAATGAAAAGAACACACATGCAATGACTCTAGTTATGGTTAATGAAAAGAACACACATGTAACGAAACTGGTGGAGCCATATGTGGTTTGTGAAAATAACACACATGCAATGACACTGGTGGATCCATATGTGGTTAAAGAAAAGAACACACATGCAATGAAACTGGTGGATCCATATGTGGTTTTTGAAAAGAACACACATACAATGACAGTGGTGGGTCCATATGTGGTATGTGAAAAGAACACACATGAAATCAATCTAAATGTGGTTAATGAAAGAATACATATTTCAATGAAAATGGTGGATCCATATGTGGTTTGTGAAATGAACAGATATGAAATGACTCAAGCTGTGGTTAATGAAGAGAACACACATGCAATGACAGTAGTGGATCCATATGTGCTTTGTGAAAAGAACACACATACAATGAACTCTGGTGGAACAAACATGCAATGAACTCTGGTGGAACACACATGCAATGACACTTGTGGATCCATATGTGGTGTGTGAAAAGAACACACATTTCAATGACACCGGTGGATCTATATGTGGTTTGTGAAAAGAACATACATCTAGTGACTAGCTATGGTTAATGAAAAGAACACACATGCAATGACACTAGTGGATCCGTAGGTGGATTGTGAAAAGAACACACATGCAATGAACTTCGATGGATCCATATGCAATGACACTGGTGTATCCATATGTGGTCTGTGAAAAGAACACACATTTCAATGACACTAGTGGATCCATATGTGGTTTGTGAAAAGAACATACATCCAATGACTCTAGCAGTGGTTAATGAAAATAACACACATGCAATGACACTGGTGGATCCATATGTGGTTAATGAAAAGAAGTCACATGCAATGACACTGGTGGATACATATGTAGTCTTTGAAAAGAACACAAATGCAATGAAACTGGTGGATCCATATGTGGTTTGTGAAAAGAACAGACATGCAATGACTCTAGTTGTGGTTAATGAAAAGAACAAACATGCAATGACAATGGTGGATCCATATGTGGTTTGTGAAAAGAACACACATGCAATGAACTCTGGTGGATCCATATGCAATGACACTAGTGGATCCATATGTGGCCTGTGAAAATAACACACATTTCAATGACATCGATGGATCCATATGTTGTTTGTGAAAAGAACATACATCTAGTGACTAGCTGTGGTTAATGAAAAGAACACACATGCAATGACACTGGTGGATCCATGTGGTTAATGAAAAGAACACATGCAATGACTCTAGTTGTGGTTAATGAAAAGAACAGACATGCAATGAACTCTAGTGGATCCATTTGTGGTTTGTAAAAAGAACACACATGCAATGAACTCTGGTGGATCCATATGTGGTTTGTGAAAATAACACACATGCAATGACACTGGTGGATCCATATGTGGTCTATATAAAGAACAGGCATGAAATGACTCTAGATGTGGTTAATGAAATAATACACATTTCAATGACAATGCTGTTCCATACGTGTTTTGTGAAAATAACAGACATGCAATGACTCTAGTTGTGGTTAATCAAAAGAACACACATGCAATGACACTAGTGGATCCATAGGTGGTTTGTGAAAAGAACACACATGCAATGAACTCTGGTGGATCCATATGCAATGACACCGGTGGATCCATATGCAATGACACTGGGGGATCCATATGTGGTATGTGAAAATAACACACATTTCAATGACATCGGTGGATCCATATGTGGTTTGTGAAAAGAACATACATCCAGTGACTAGCTGTGGTTAATGAAAAGAACACACATGCAATGACACTGCCGGATCCATGTGGTTAATTAAAAGAACACACATGCAATGACTCTAGCTGTGGTTAATGAAAATAACAGACATGCCATTGAACTGTAGTGGATCCATATGTGGTTTCTCAAAAGAACACACATGCAATGAACTCTGGTGGATCCATATGTGGTTTGTGAAAAGAACACGCATGCAATGACACTGGTGGATCCATATGTGGTCTTTGAAAAGAAGAGACATGAAATGACTCTAGATGTGGTTAATGAAAGAATACACATTTCAATGACAATGCTTGTTCCGTATGTGGTTTGTGAAAAGAACAGACATGCAATGACTCTAGCTATGGTTAATCAAAAGAACAGACATGCAATGACACTAGTGGATCCCTAGGTGGTTTGTGAAAAGAACAGACATGCAATGACAATGGTGGATCCATATGTGGTCTGTGAAAATAACACACATTTCAATGACATCGGTGGATCCATATGTGGTTTGTGAAAAGAACATACATCCAGTGACTAGCTGTGGTTAATGAAAAGAACACACATGCAATGACACTGCCGGATCCATGTGGTTAATTAAAAGAACACACATGCAATGACTCTAGCTGTGGTTAATGAAAATAACAGACATGCCATTGAACTCTAGTGGATCCATATGTGGTTTCTCAAAAGAACACACATGCAATGAACTCTGGTGGATCCATATGTGGTTTGTGAAAAGAACACGCATGCAATGACACTGGTGGATCCATATGTGGTCTTTGAAAAGAAGAGACATGAAATGACTCTAGATGTGGTTAATGAAAGAATACACATTTCAATGACAATGCTTGTTCCGTATTTGGTTTGCGAAAAGAACAGACATGCAATGACTCTAGCTATGGTTAATCAAAAGAACAGACATGCAATGACACTAGTGGATCCCTAGGTGGTTTGTGAAAAGAACAGACATGCAAGGACACTGGTGGATCCATATGTGGTCTGTGAAAAGAACACACATTTCAATGAGACTGGTGGATCCATATGTGGTTTGTGAAAAGAACATACATCCAGTGACTCTAGCTGTGGTTAATGAAAAGAACACACATGCAATGACACTGGTGGATCCATGTGTTTAGTGAAAAGAACACACATGCAATGACTCTAGCTGTGGTTACTGAAAAAGAACACAAATGCAATGAACTCTGGTGGATCCCTGTGTGGTTTATCAAAATAACACACATGCAATGACACTAGGGGATCAATATGTAGCTAATGAAAAGAACACACATGCAATGAAACTAGTGGATCCACATGTGGCATTTGAAAAGAACACACATGCAATGACACTAGTGGATCCATATATAGTTGATGAAAAGAACACACATGCAATGACTCTAGCTGTGGTTAATGAAAAGAACACACATGCAGTGAAACTGGTGGATCAGTATGGGTTTATGAATGAACACACATGCAATGACACTGGTGGATCCATATGTGGTTAATGAAAAGAACACACATGCAATGAAACTGGTGGATCCATATGTGGTTTTTGAAAAGAACACACATGCAATCACACCGGTGGATCCATGTGTGGTATGTGAAAAGAACAGACATGAAATGACTCTAGATGTGGTCAATGAAAGAATACACATTTCAATGACAATGCCGGTTCCATATGTGGTTTGTGAAAAGAACAGACATGCAATGTCTCTAGCTGTGGTTAATGAAAAGAACACACATGCAATGAAACTGGTGGATCCACATAGTTAATGAAAAGAACACACATGCAATGACTCTAGTTATGGTTAATGAAAAGAACACACATGTAACGAAACTGGTGGAGCCATATGTGGTTTGTGAAAATAACACACATGCAATGACACTGGTGGATCCATATGTGGTTAAAGAAAAGAACACACATGCAATGAAACTGGTGGATCCATATGTGGTTTTTGAAAAGAACACACATACAATGACAGTGGTGGGTCCATATGTGGTATGTGAAAAGAACACACATGAAATCAATCTAAATGTGGTTAATGAAAGAATACATATTTCAATGAAAATGGTGGATCCATATGTGGTTTGTGAAATGAACAGATATGAAATGACTCAAGCTGTGGTTAATGAAGAGAACACACATGCAATGACAGTAGTGGATCCATATGTGCTTTGTGAAAAGAACACACATACAATGAACTCTGGTGGAACAAACATGCAATGAACTCTGGTGGAACACACATGCAATGACACTTGTGGATCCATATGTGGTCTGTGAAAAGAACACACATTTCAATGACACCGGTGGATCTATATGTGGTTTGTGAAAAGAACATACATCCAGTGACTAGCTATGGTTAATGAAAAGAACACACATGCAATGACACTAGTGGATCCGTAGGTGGATTGTGAAAAGAACACACATGCAATGAACTTCGATGGATCCATATGCAATGACACTGGTGTATCCATATGTGGTCTGTGAAAAGAACACACATTTCAATGACACTAGTGGATCCATATGTGGTTTGTGAAAAGAACATACATCCAATGACTCTAGCAGTGGTTAATGAAAATAACACACATGCAATGACACTGGTGGATCCATATGTGGTTAATGAAAAGAAGTCACATGCAATGACACTGGTGGATACATATGTAGTCTTTGAAAAGAACACAAATGCAATGAAACTGGTGGATCCATATGTGGTTTGTGAAAAGAACAGACATGCAATGACTCTAGTTGTGGTTAATGAAAAGAACAAACATGCAATGACAATGGTGGATCCATATGTGGTTTGTGAAAAGAACACACATGCAATGAACTCTGGTGGATCCATATGCAATGACACTAGTGGATCCATATGTGGCCTGTGAAAATAACACACATTTCAATGACATCGATGGATCCATATGTTGTTTGTGAAAAGAACATACATCTAGTGACTAGCTGTGGTTAATGAAAAGAACACACATGCAATGACACTGGTGGATCCATGTGGTTAATGAAAAGAACACATGCAATGACTCTAGTTGTGGTTAATGAAAAGAACAGACATGCAATGAACTCTAGTGGATCCATTTGTGGTTTGTAAAAAGAACACACATGCAATGAACTCTGGTGGATCCATATGTGGTTTGTGAAAATAACACACATGCAATGACACTGGTGGATCCATATGTGGTCTATATAAAGAACAGGCATGAAATGACTCTAGATGTGGTTAATGAAATAATACACATTTCAATGACAATGCTGTTCCATACGTGTTTTGTGAAAATAACAGACATGCAATGACTCTAGTTGTGGTTAATCAAAAGAACACACATGCAATGACACTAGTGGATCCATAGGTGGTTTGTGAAAAGAACACACATGCAATGAACTCTGGTGGATCCATATGCAATGACACTGGTGGATCCATATGCAATGACACTGGGGGATCCATATGTGGTATGTGAAAATAACACACATTTCAATGACATCGGTGGATCCATATGTGGTTTGTGAAAAGAACATACATCCAGTGACTAGCTGTGGTTAATGAAAAGAACACACATGCAATGACACTGCCGGATCCATGTGGTTAATTAAAAGAACACACATGCAATGACTCTAGCTGTGGTTAATGAAAATAACAGACATGCCATTGAACTGTAGTGGATCCATATGTGGTTTCTCAAAAGAACACACATGCAATGAACTCTGGTGGATCCATATGTGGTTTGTGAAAAGAACACGCATGCAATGACACTGGTGGATCCATATGTGGTCTTTGAAAAGAAGAGACATGAAATGACTCTAGATGTGGTTAATGAAAGAATACACATTTCAATGACAATGCTTGTTCCGTATGTGGTTTGTGAAAAGAACAGACATGCAATGACTCTAGCTATGGTTAATCAAAAGAACAGACATGCAATGACACTAGTGGATCCCTAGGTGGTTTGTGAAAAGAACAGACATGCAATGACAATGGTGGATCCATATGTGGTCTGTGAAAAGAACACACATTTCAGTGAGACTGGTGGATCCATATGTGGTTTGTGAAAAGAACATACATCCAGTGACTCTAGTTGTGGTTAATGAAAAGAACACACATGCAATGACACTGGTGGATCCATGTGTTTAGTGAAAAGAACACACATGCAATGACTCTAGCTGTGGTTACTGAAAAAGAACACAAATGCAATGAACTCTGGTGGATCCCTATGTGGTTTATCAAAATAACACACATGCAATGACACTAGGGGATCCATATGTAGCTAATGAAAAGAACACACATGCAATGAAACTAGTGGATCCATATGTGGCTTTTGAAAAGAACACACATGCAATGACACTGGTGGATCCATATATAGTTGATGAAAAGAACACACATGCAATGACTCTAGCTGTGGTTAATGAAAAGAACATACATGCAGTGAAACTGGTGGATCAGTATGGGTTTGTGAATGAACACACATGCAATGACACTGGTGGATCCATATGTGGTTAATGAAAAGAACACTCATGCAATGAAACTGGTGGATCCATATGTGGTTTTTGAAAAGAACACACATGCAATGACACCGGTGGATCCATGTGTGGAATGTGAAAAGAACAGACATTAAATGACTCTAGATGTGGTCAATGAAAGAATACACATTTTAATGACAATGCCGGTTCCATATGTGGTTTGTGAAAAGAACAGACATGCAATGTCTCTAGCTGTGGTTAATCAAAAGAACACACATGCAATGACACTAGTGGATCCATAGGTGGTTTGTGAAAAGAACACACATGCAATGACACTGGTGGATCCATATGTGGTCTGTGAAAAGAACACACATGCAATGAAACTGGTAGATCCATATGTGGTCTGTGAAAATAACACACATGAAATGACTCTAGATGTGGTTAATGAAAGAATACACATTTCAATGAGAATGGTGGATTCATATGTGGTTTGTGAAAAGAACATACATGCAATGAACACTGGTGGATCCATATGTGGTTTGTGAAAAGAACACACATGCAATGAACTCTGGTGGATCCATATGTGGTTTGTGAAAAGAACAGACATGCAATGACACTGGTGGATCCATATGTGGTCTGTGAGAAAACGCACATTTCAATGACACTGGTGGATCCATATGTGGTTTGTGAAAAGAACATACATCCAGTGACTCTAGCTGTGGTTAATGAAAAGAACACACATGCAATGACACTGGTGGATCCATGTGGTTAGTGAAAAGAACACAAATGCAATTACACTGGCAAATACATGTGGTTAGTGAAAAGAACACACATGCAATGACTCTAGCTCTGGTTAATGAAAAAGAACACACATGCAATGAACTCTGGTGTATCCATATGTGGTTTGTGAAAATAACACACATGTAATGACACTTGGGATCCATATGTGGTTAAAGAAAAGAACACACATGCAATGAAACTGGTGGATCCATATGTGGTTTTTGAAAATAACACACATGCAATGACACTGGTGGGTCCATATGTGGTATGTGAAAAGAACACACATGCTATGACTCTAGATGTGGTTAATGAAAGAATACACATATCAATGAAACTGGTGGATCCATATGTGGTTTGTGAAATGAGTAGATATGCAATGACACTGGTGGATCCATATGTGGTTAAAGAAAAGAACACACATGCAATGAAACTAGTGGATCCATATGTGGTTTTTGAAAATAACACACATGCAATGACACTGGTGGGTCCATATGTGGTATGGGAAAAGAACACACATGAAATGACTCTAGATCTGGTTAATGAAAGAATACACATATCAATGAAAATGGTGGATCCATATGTGGTTTGTGAAATGAACATATATGCAATGACTCTAGTTGTGGTTAATAAAGGGAACACACATGCAATGATAGTAGTGGATCCATATGTGGTTTGTGAAAAGAACACACATGCAATGAACTCTGGTGGAACACACATGCAATGACACCTGTGGATCCATATGTGGTCTGTGAAAAGAACAAACATTTCAATGACACCGGTGGATCCATATGTGGTTTGTGAAAAGAACATACATCCAGTGACTAGCCGTGGTTAATGAAAAGAACACACATGCAATGACACTAGTGGATCCATAGGTGAATTGTGAAAAGAACACACATGCAATGAACTCCGGTGGATCCATATGCAATGACACTGGTGTATCCATATGTGGTCTGTGAAAAGAACACACATTTCAATGACACTGGTGGATCCATATGTGGTTTGTGAAAATAAAATACATCTAGTGATTCTAGCTGTGGTTAATGAAAAGAACACACATGCAATGACACTGGTGGATCCATATGTGGTTAATGAAAAGAACTCACATGCAATGACACTGGTGGATCCATATGTGGTCTTTGAAAAGAACACACATGCAATGAAACTGGTGGATCCATATGTGGTTTGTGAAAAGAACACACATGAAATGAACTCTGGTGGATCCATAAGTTGTTTGTGAAAAGAACAGACATGTAATGACTCTAGCTGTGGTTAATGAAAAGAACACACATGATTTGACAATGGTGAATCCATATGTGGTTTGTGAAAAGAACGCACATGCAATGAACTCTGGTGGATCGATATGCAATGACACTGGTGGATCCATATGTGGTATGTGAAAATAACACACATTTCAATGACACCGGTGGATCCATATGTGGTTTGTAAAATGAACATACATCCAGTGACTAGATGTGGTTAATGAAAAGAACACACATGCAATGACACTTCTGGTTCCATGTGGTTAATTAAAAGAACACACATGCAATGACTCTAGCTGTGGTTAATGAAAAGAACAGACATGAAATGAACTCTGGTGGATCCATATGTGGTTTCTGAAAAGATCACACATGCAATGAACTTCGGTGGATCCATATGTGGTTTGTGAAAAGAATACACATGCAATGATACTGGCGGATCCATATGTGGTTTCTAAAAAGAATACACATGCAATGATACTGGCGGATCCATATGTGGTCTGTGAAAAGAAGAGACATGAAGTGACTCTAGATGTGGTTAATGAAAGAATACACATTTCAATTACAATGCTGGTTCCATATGTGGTTTGTGAAATGCACAGACATTGAATGAATCTAGTTGTAGTTAATGAAGAGAACACACATGCAATGATAGTAGTGGATCCATCTGTGGTTTGTGAAAAGAACACACATGCAATGAAACTAGTGGATCCATATGTAGTTTTTGAAAGGAAGAAACATGCAATGACACTGGTGGATCCATATGTGGTCTGTGAAAATAACACACATGAAATGACTCTAGATGTGGTCAATGAAAGAATACACATTTCAATGACAATGGTGGATCCATATGTGGTTTGTGAAAAGAACATGCATGCAAGGAACACTGGTGGATCCATATGTGGTTTGTGAAAAGAACACACATGCAATGACTCTACTTGTGGTTAATGAAAAGAACATACATGCAATGTACTTTGGTGTAACCATATGTGGTTTGTGAAAAGAACAGACATGCAATGACACTAGTGGATCCATAGGTGAATTGTGAAAAGAACACACATGCAATGAACTCCGGTGGATCCATATGCAATGACACTGGTGTATCCATATGTGGTCTGTGAAAAGAACACACATTTCAATGACACTGGTGGATCCATATGTGGTTTGTGAAAATAAAATACATCTAGTGATTCTAGCTGTGGTTAATGAAAAGAACACACATGCAATGACACTGGTGGATCCATATGTGGTTAATGAAAAGAACTCACATGCAATGCCACTGGTGGATCCATATGTGGTCTTTGAAAAGAACACACATGCAATGAAACTGGTGGATCCATATGTGGTTTGTGAAAAGAACACACATGAAATGAACTCTGGTGGATCCATAAGTTGTTTGTGAAAAGAACAGACATGTAATGACTCTAGCTGTGGTTAATGAAAAGAACACACATGATTTGACAATGGTGAATCCATATGTGGTTTGTGAAAAGAACGCACATGCAATGAACTCTGGTGGATCGATATGCAATGACACTGGTGGATCCATATGTGGTATGTGAAAATAACACACATTTCAATGACACCGGTGGATCCATATGTGGTTTGTGAAATGAACATACATCCAGTGACTAGATGTGGTTAATGAAAAGAACACACATGCAATGACACTTCTGGTTCCATGTGGTTAATTAAAAGAACACACATGCAATGACTCTAGCTGTGGTTAATGAAAAGAACAGACATGAAATGAACTCTGGTGGATCCATATGTGGTTTCTGAAAAGATCACACATGCAATGAACTTCGGTGGATCCATATGTGGTTTGTGAAAAGAATACACATGCAATGATACTGGCGGATCCATATGTGGTTTCTAAAAAGAATACACATGCAATGATACTGGCGGATCCATATGTGGTCTGTGAAAAGAAGAGACATGAAGTGACTCTAGATGTGGTTAATGAAAGAATACACATTTCAATTACAATGCTGGTTCCATATGTGGTTTGTGAAATGCACAGACATTGAATGAATCTAGTTGTAGTTAATGAAGAGAACACACATGCAATGATAGTAGTGGATCCATCTGTGGTTTGTGAAAAGAACACACATGCAATGAAACTAGTGGATCCATATGTAGTTTTTGAAAGGAAGAAACATGCAATGACACTGGTGGATCCATATGTGGTCTGTGAAAATAACACACATGAAATGACTCTAGATGTGGTCAATGAAAGAATACACATTTCAATGACAATGGTGGATCCATATGTGGTTTGTGAAAAGAACATGCATGCAAGGAACACTGGTGGATCCATATGTGGTTTGTGAAAAGAACACACATGCAATGACTCTACTTGTGGTTAATGAAAAGAACATACATGCAATGTACTTTGGTGTAACCATATGTGGTTTGTGAAAAGAACAGACATGCAATGACACTAGTGGATCCATATGTGGTCTGTGAAAAGAACGCACATTTCAATGACACTGGTGGATCCATATGCAATGACACTGGTGTATCCATATGTGGTCTGTGAAAAGAACACACATTTCAATGACACTGGTGGATCCATATGTGGTTTGTGAAAATAAAATACATCTAGTGATTCTAGCTGTGGTTAATGAAAAGAACACACATGCAATGACACTGGTGGATCCATATGTGGTTAATGAAAAGAACTCACATGCAATGCCACTGGTGGATCCATATGTGGTCTTTGAAAAGAACACACATGCAATGAAACTGGTGGATCCATATGTGGTTTGTGAAAAGAACACACATGAAATGAACTCTGGTGGATCCATAAGTTGTTTGTGAAAAGAACAGACATGTAATGACTCTAGCTGTGGTTAATGAAAAGAACACACATGATTTGACAATGGTGAATCCATATGTGGTTTGTGAAAAGAACGCACATGCAATGAACTCTGGTGGATCGATATGCAATGACACTGGTGGATCCATATGTGGTATGTGAAAATAACGCACATTTCAATGACACCGGTGGATCCATATGTGGTTTGTGAAATGAACATACATCCAGTGACTAGATGTGTTTAATGAAAAGAACACACATGCAATGACACTTCTGGTTCCATGTGGTTAATTAAAAGAACACACATGCAATGACTCTAGCTGTGGTTAATGAAAAGAAGAGACATGAAATGAACTCTGGTGGATCCATATGTGGTTTCTGAAAAGATCACACATGCAATGAACTCCGGTGGATCCATATGTGGTTTGTGAAAATAATACACATGCAATGATACTGGCGGATCCATATGTGGTTTCTAAAAAGAATACACATGCAATGATACTGGCGGATCCATATGTGGTCTGTGAAAAGAAGAGACATGAAGTGACTCTAGATGTGGTTAATGAAAGAATACACATTTCAATTACAATGCTGGTTCCATATGTGGTTTGTGAAATGCACAGACATTGAATGAATCTAGTTGTAGTTAATGAAGAGAACACACATGCAATGATAGTAGTGGATCCATCTGTGGTTTGTGAAAAGAACACACATGCAATGAAACTAGTGGATCCATATGTAGCTTTTGAAAGGAAGAAACATGCAATGACACTGGTGGATCCATATGTGGTCTGTGAAAATAACACACATGAAATGACTCTAGATGTGGTCAATGAAAGAATACACATTTCAATGACAATGGTGGATCCATATGTGGTTTGTGAAAAGAACATGCATGCAAGGAACACTGGTGGATCCATATGTGGTTTGTGAAAAGAACACACATGCAATGACTCTACTTGTGGTTAATGAAAAGAACATACATGCAATGTACTTTGGTGTAACCATATGTGGTTTGTGAAAAGAACAGACATGCAATGACACTAGTGGATCCATATGTGGTCTGTGAAAAGAACGCACATTTCAATGACACTGGTGGATCCATATGTTGTTTGTGAAGAGAACATACCTCCAGTGACTCTTGTTGTGGTTAATGAAAAGAACACACATGCAATGACACTAGTGGATCCATGTGGTTAGTGAAAAGAACACACATGCAATTACACTAGTGGATACATGTGGTTAGTGAAAACAACACACATGCAATGACTCTAACTCTAGTTAATGAAAAAGAACAGACATGCAATGAACACTGGTGGATCCATATGTGGTTTGTGAAAATAACACACATGCAATGACACTGGGGATCCATATGTGGTTAATGTAAAGAACACACATGCAATGAAACTGGTGGATCCATATGTGGTTTGTGAAAAGAACACACATTCAATGAAACTGGTGGATCCATATGTAGTTAATGAAAAGAAGACACATGCAATGACTCTAGCTATGGTTAATGAAAATAACACGCATGCAATGAAACTGGTGGATCCATATTTGGTTTGTGAAAAGAACACACATGCAATGACATAGGTGGATCCATATGTGGTTAAAGAAAAGAATACACATGCAATGAAACTGGTGGATCCATATGTGGTTTTTGAAAAGAACACACATGCAATGACACTGGTGGGTCCATATGTGGTATGTGAAAAGAACACACATGAAATGACTCTAGATGTGGTTAATGAAAGAATACACATTTCAATGAAAGTGGTGGATCCATATGTGGTTTGTGAAATGAACAGATATGCAATGACTCTAGCTGTGCTTAATGAAGTCAACACACATGCAATGACAGTAGTGGATCCATATGTGGTTTGTGAAAAGAACACACATGCAATCAAGTCAGGTGGAACACACATGCAATGACACTTGTGGATCCATATGTGGTTTGTGAAAAGACCACACATTTCAATGACACCGGTGGATCAATACGTGGTTTGTGAAAAGAACATACATCCAGTGACTAGCTGTGGTTAATGAAAAGAACACACACACAACAACACTAGTGGATCCATAGGTGGATTGTGAAAAGAACACACATGCAATGAACTTCGGTGGATCCATATGCAATGACAATGGTGTATCCATATGTAGTCCTTGAAAAGAACACACATTTCAATGACACTAGTGGATCCATATGTGGTTTGCAAAAAGAACATACATCTAGTGACTCTAGCTGTGGTTAATGAAAAGAACACACGTGCAATGACACTGGTGGATCCATATGTGGTTAATGAAAAGAACTCACATGCAATGACACTGGTGGATCCATATGTGGTCTTTGAAAAGAACACACATCCAATGAAACTGGTGGATACATATGTGGTTTGTGAAAAGAACACACCTGAAATGAACTATGGTGGATCCATATGTTGTTTGTGAAAAGAACAGACATGCAATGACTATAGCTATGGTTAGTGAAAAGAACACACATGATTTGAAAATGGTGGATCCATATGTGGTTTGTGAAAAGAACACACATGCAATGAACTCTGGTGGATCCATATGCAATGACACTGGTGGATCCATATGTGGTATGTGAAAATAACACACATTTCAATGACACTGGTGGATGCATATGTGGTTTGTGAAAAGAACATACATCCATTTACTAGTTGTGGTTAATGCAAAGAACACACATGGAATGACACTGCCAGATCCATGTGGTTAATTAAAAGAACACACATGCAATGACTAGTTGTGGTTAATGAAAAGAACATACATGCAATGAACTCTGGTGGATCCATATGTGGTTTCTGAAAAGAACACACATGCAATAAACTCTGGTGGATCCAAATGTGGTTTGTGAAAAGAACACACATGCAATGATACTGGTGGATCCATATGTGGTCTGTGAAAAAAAGAGACATGAAGTGACTCTAGACGTGGTTAATGAAAGAATACATATTTCAATGATAATGCTGGTTCCATATGTGGTTTGTGAAAATAACAGAAATGCAATGAGTCTAGGTATGGTTAATCAAATGAATAGACATGCTATGACACTAGTGGATCCATAGGTGGTTTGTGAAAAGAACAGACATGCAATGACACTGGTGGATCCATATGTGGTCTGTGAAAAGAACACACATTTCAATGGGATTGGTGGATCCATATGTGGTTTGTGAAAAGAACATACATCCAGTGACTCTAGCTGTGGTTAATGAAAAGAACACACATGCAATGACACTAGTGGATCCATGTGTTTAGTGAAAAGAACACACATGCAATGACTATAGCTGTGGTTAATGAAAAAGAACACACATGCAATGAACTCTGGTGGATCCATATGTGGTTTGTGAAAATAACACACATGCAAATACACTAGGGGATCCATATGTGGTTAACGAAAAGAACATGTTGGGTTCGCAACATAGAAAACAAAAAAATTCATACGATGGGAACTATCACCAAGATATATCTATTAGATACAAGCAACGAGTGGATATACATCCATAGAGAACTTACCCTCGAAGACAATAAAGCTTTGTTAACGAGTTGGAACTCATGGATGATGTATTCATACACTTTCCAATCTCAAGATCGTGATGAAGTCCTTTAGGTCCAGCAACTCCAGCACCATCAGGTCCAGCACCATCAAGTCCAGCACCGCAAAGTAGCGGTGCATCCGTGATCGCACACACGTCCGGTACCCCGACAATCTCCGTACCTCGCTCCAGCAAAGCAGCGAAAGAAGCAACTCCTTTCCAGATAAAGCCATTGAGAACATGTATCTCGCTAATCCGAGACCATGGGGAATAACTAGAGGGGGAGAGAGATCCTTCATGAGGAGGTGTGGTTTGTGAGGAGAGGGGGGCACCCAAGGGCCATGGCGTGGCAGCCATGGTGGTGCCCCCACCTTTTCCACATTCATGTGGGTGGAGCTCCCCCTCCCATAAAAATCCTCCATTCAAAATTCCACTCACACATGCATTAAATTTCCACCAAATTTAATGCAAGCTCTCATTAAATAAAACTATTTTATTTAGTTTATTCAGAATTTTGTCAATTACATTAATTAACAAACATTCACATAAAACCCCCTACAACATTTCAATATCACATGTAGAACTAGTTTCTGCAATTTCACCCGAAACAATTCCGGTTTCCATCGAAATGATTCCAGGACCTTCTTAAATATTTATCTGAAACATATTTTCTCTAAATGGTGTCGGTATCCCTTAAGTGTGTCACCCTACGGTTCGTGAATAATGCAGACATGATCAAGATCCCTCTCCGATCAATAATCAGCAGCGGGACCTGGAGATTCGTACTGACTCCCACATATTCAATGATGACTCCTGTGATCGTGTGAACCTTTAACATCGTAACTAAATCCCTTTGTCTCGCGATATATTACATGTCCGAGATTCGATCATCGGTATCCAAATACCTAGTTTGATCTCGTTAGCGACATGCACTCTTTTCTTGTTCCCGTGACATAACATTCTAGTGATAACATCACTTGTTTGCAAGCTATTTCAATGTGATATCACCGAGAGGGCCTAGAGTATATCTATCTGTCATCGGGATGGACAAATCCCACTCTTGATCCATGAGCCTCAACATAACACCTTCGTAGCACTGAACCCACCTTTATAGTCACCCTGTTATGGTGTGACATTTGATGTTATCAAGATACTCTTCCGATGTTAGCAATTAACATGATCTCATGGTCTAAGGACTAAGATTACTCTATATGATGTTATAGCAACATAAACATAATGACTTTGATCGTAATGTTATACTTTGGATGAATGTTCATCACATCATTCCACCAATGTTGTGACCTCGTTATTAACAACATCCAATGTCCATGATCAGGAAACCTTGATCATCTTGTTAATCAACGAGCTAGTTTATATGAGAGGCATTACTAAGAACTTTGTATTTTGTTTATTAAACACACATGTATTAATGTTTCCAATTAATACAATTATAGCATGCAAAATAAACATTTATCATAAACATGGAATAAGATAATAACCACTTTATTATTGCCTCTCGGGCATATTCCATTCAGTCTCCCACTTGCACTAGTGTCAATAATCTAGTTTGAAAAACTTTATGTATTGAACACCTATGGCTTTCTAGTATTGCATATACGCAATTTATAATGGTTAACATAATCTCCGGATCTGACAGTTTCAGGTCCGTGTGTATTTGCATGTCTTTGCGTCTCCACGCATCAGTCATTCTCAAATGAGATGGCATTGTATAATTTTGGTCCTTTGGTGAGACCTTTAGTTCATTCGGGTTAAAATATGTCGATATTATTGTCATACAATATTTATTCATAGTATTAGCCCACTTTGAACCACACCTAGTTTGATAACAAACTACTTAACACAAATGCCCTCCTTTGCTGCTACTATAGCAGTCATATACTTAGCCTTTTGTTGTATTATCCGTCACAATGTTTCAACTTTGGAACTCATCAAAATCCATTATGGAATATAATTTCCACTACATTGTGCCACCCATAGTCTAAATTGATATAAATTTAATTTGTATCTTGTGACAAAACTAGTATCAGTGTAACACTTTACAATGAACTACCTTCAACTATTTGTCACTTATACATGATATATTCTTAGTTCTTCCAAAGCTCATAAGAATATCTTTATTATCATCCAATGATCATCTTATGAATCATTCTGGTATGTGCTCATAACATTTAGAGCATAGGACATATCTGGATATATACATATCACGGTATAATCGATCAAAGTATTCATGTGCTTTTACTCACCAAGTGTTGAAACACTTGAATCTTGATACAATCCTTTCCATGCAGCAAGAACCTTTCTTGTTGTTTCCATATTGAACCCTTTCAATATCTCATATATGTACGTCTGGCATAACCATATTAGCGCCTCAATCTATCCATATAGACATTGATGCCAAATATTCCGGTTTTGCCCAAGTCTTTCATCGAAATCCTAGTTTAATGAAATTATTAACTTATGTCAATATAAGATACATCATTTCCAATCAACACCATGTCCTCTACATAATGTATTAGAAATATGTCTCAGCGCTCCCACTTAATTTCTTGCAAATGCAAGCATCTTCATGATCTCCGATGAAATTAAACTCTTTTAACATTTTCATCATGGTGAAGATTCCAACTCCGCTATTCTCACTTCAACTATTGAAGTTTGCATGCCCTTTTAGCACCCTTTGAATTAACAAAAACCGTTCGGACAGTGTCATGTACACGTCCTAGGTAACCATTCTATTAGAAGAACCTTGTTTTGTTTATTCAACTACCATATATCAAATTATATGTAGCGGTTGCTACATTAATCTGTCAAGACTAAATATCGCTATGAAAGATAAAATCTTATCATAGTCAACTCCTTGAACATTGTCGTAAACTTCTTTCCGACATGTCGACTATTTCATAGATGTTAAACATCCATGTCTATTTCTTTATAGATCCAAACACAACTGATAGGCTTAATGCCTTTTTGGAGGGTCTTCCAAGTTCAGAAACTTGATTTCTCGTGTATGGATACTATCACGGATTCTATGACTTCTAGTCACTTTATGGAGTCAGGGCCCATCATCGCTTCTTTGCATGCAGTCGGTTCATCATTGTCAAAACCATAACGACTTCTGTTTCAAATCTTACTATTTGATTCTTACCGACCCACATGGTTCAATAGGAACTCTAATCTCCAAGATCATACCTTTTGTAATCACGAGAGCCATGAGCATTGTGGCCTCCACCGGGACACTTACTGGCTCTGCGCTACTTAGCACATATAGCTAAGGTTCAACAAACTTATCAAAGTTCTATTGTCCTCCCACGTAACTTTTTGCGAAAAATTCCTTCTCAAGAAACTTGACGTTCTAAGCGACAAACTCTTTTGTCCTCGGTGTTATGGAGGAATTCCCAACAAATTCTTTGCGATAACCTACAAAGACGTGCATATCCGACTTTGGTTGTAAACATTTTACTTATGCATAGCATACCATAATTTAAGAAAAGACAATTCGGGTTTTATCCCAAACCATAACTCATATGGTGTCATTTCAACGGATCACGATGGTGCTCTTTTCAGTGTAAAGCGGTAGTCTCTAAAGCTTTAATCCTTAAAACATAATGGCAATTTTATAAATGACACCTTTGATCTTACCATGTAAAACAAGGTTTGATTTGATCTCTCGAACATACCATACTCCTGTGGTTTATCGGGAACAATTCCTGAAATCTTAGGTGTTTTGCTAAACCTGTAACTCAAATATCTTCCTTTATGATCAAATCATAAACTCTTTTATTTTCTTGTTACAATGATTTTTCACTTCATCTTGAAAGTCTTTGAACAATTTTGAAATGTTTCATACTTCTTCCTTATTATGTAAATATATAGATATATTCACTCAAATTTCTGGAGAAAGCATATGAAGCAAAAAAGATCCATCGCATATGGCTACACATAATGGACTATATACATCAATATGCATAATATCTAATAAGTTAGTCATTCGTTCCTCTTTGGCCTATGGACGGAGTTTCAATTATCTCGAGGAAAGTTTTATAAGCGTCAATTGATCAAAAGACTCCAAAAATCCATCAACATGGAGTTTCTTCATGTATACTTTCCAATATAATTCAAACAGCGATGTCACTTCATAAGTGATCTTCCAATCATTTGTCTTACGAAATTTTAGCAATAATGTTTATGGATGTGATTTCTCCAACTAGATTTGTAAAAGTTCATCCATCCTTTATGGAATACGATAATTTTGTGAACAACCATCGTTCTCGTAATACTGGAACAAAATAACAATTATTAAAACAAATCTTGAAGGCTAGGTTTGACGACAACGAAAAATAGAATAACACTTTATTTGTTTTCGATGAACATCATCACTTATTCTCTTGCTAGTTACTTAGGTTGTTGCACTCCATGAATTGTGTTGTTCTGTATGACACTTCACACCAACCAATTCGGTATCCAATACCTCAGAACCACATTGTTTAAAAAGCAAGGAATAAAGCCATAACATCTATATCTTCTATATACCTAAGTTGGACATATCCAACCTTTTCTTTTCTGCCAAATATTTTATAGATTCTCTTTCTTACAATTCCTTTTCTTTTAAAAGAATATATCAACATCAATAGTGGTGTCATGTACATGACACATAGTACAAAGTGTATATAGTCAAATACTAATACCTTTGGACTTGCACTTTGAAGTGGATCACCATCATCAAATGTTTGGTGTTCTTTCAAAAATCCTTTCTTTAGTAATCTATTAGTGTAGTAAACATTTTACTTACTTATGTTTTGTTCCAACTTTGGAGTACTTTTAATATGATTTCTTGGACTAACCTATTAACAAGAGCCACAGTGCCAGCTGCCTGTTTTCTGCTGTTTTTGGTTCCAGGAAAGTCAGAAAATGAATATTCTCGGAATTGGACGGGACAAAAGCCAAAGTGCCTATTTTTCTGGAAGGGATCAAGTTCCAGAATACGAGACGGAAAGGGACCAGGGGGCCACCATACCACCTGGCCGCACGACCCAGCCTGGCTCGCGCCAGGGGGTGGTGAGGCCAACCCTGGCACCCCCTCGGCCTCTCCTTCCGCCTATATATTGCCTTCGGGACGAAAACCCTAAGTACCCGATCAAAATCCACGAAAGAGTCTGCAGCCGCCGTCATCTCCATCCCTAGATCAGGAGGGACCTGAAGCTCTTCCCGGCACCCTGCCGGAGAGGGGAATTCACCCTGGAGGCCTTCTTCATCACCATGCAAGCCTCCGGTGTGATGCGTGAGTAGTTCATCCTTAGACAACGGATCCATATAGTAGCTAGATGGCTAGTTCTCCTCCTTTGTGTTTTCATTTTTAGATCTTGTGAGCTCCGTTCATGATCAAGATCATCTATTTGTATCCATACATGTTGTGTTTGCGGGGATCCGATGGATATTGAGATGGTATTTTAGATTGATTATTGATTCTATCATGTCTTTGTTATTTGAGATCTTGCATGCTTTCTGTTGTTAGTAGTTATCTTGGCCGAGTAGATGCTAGCAACTCCAAGAGTTAGTATGTATGCTCGATAGTTGGTTCATGCCTCTGGTAATCTGGGGAAGTGACAGAAATCTCTAACGTACTAGATGTGCTGTTGCTACTAGGGAGAAAACAACAATCCTTTGTTCATAGAACAATTGTATTGTTTACTTTACATGCAGTTCGTAAAGAAATAATTTGTTGCTTGCAACTTAATACTGGAGGGGGTTCGAATGATAACCTGAAGGTGGATTATTAGTCATTGATGCAGTTGGATGGCGGTCTATGTATTATGTTGTAATGCCCAATCAAGTCTCAAAGGCGAGTCAAGATGATTAGTATATGCATGTATTGCTTTCTCGGTGTTTGTCAATTGCCTCACTGTAATTTGTTCACCCAGCGTGTTATCTATCTAAGGAGAGCCACCTCTAGTGAACAATGGATCCTGGTCCTTTTCTTTTACATAGAATCTACAATCTTTTACTGCTTTGTGTTTACTTTCTGCAAACTTTTACTTCTTTCCATTCGATACGTTTAATCCTTTGTTTTCCGCAAAACACGGTGAGATTGACAACCTCATCGCAAGTTGGGGACAAAATTTCTGGTTGTGTTGTGCAGGTCTCCACGTTGCTACTAGCATCGGTCGTGCGCCCTGCCAAAGCTCATCTAGTAACACCTTTGAGGTGTTTCCTTGCTCCTAATGGTTCGATTAAACCTTGGTTTCATAACTGAGGGAAACTTGCTGCTGTGCTCATCATAAGTTTCTCTTGGGGTTCCCAACGAGCTCTACATCAACCACGAGCCATCAACACTTTTCTAGGCGCCGTGCATTGAGCCATCAAGCTACTCTTCTCTTTGCTATTCGCACTAACTATAACTTCTAGCTGGCTATTGGCATTACAAAGATATATCAAACATAGAATTGTTTGCTAGCACGACGCTGACAAACAATTCTTATCTTTTGTCTCCAATTTTCTATCAACTAGGATCTCCGCTGAACCAAAATACACGGTTAAGGTCACCATCTGCGGCTACCTCATTAAATTAGCACATGGGAAGAGCACGTGGAAACAAGCTCAGAATCTAAAGATGGCAGTAGCGCCTGTGCAGTTATGCACTATCCCTAGTTTGGTTGTTGTTGTGCGTGAACTTGCTGAAATGAGGCCAGAGCAGACTGCACGGTTCAACATTGTTGATGAACGAGGCTTCAAGGTTCCTATAGCATGTGAAAGTCGGCTAATTGGGTTGATGAAACAGCATGTTGGGCTTCACATGGTTATGCTGGTGTGTAACATACTAGATGAAGAAGCTCCTGCTACTGGGAGTCGCGCAGCTATTATTGGACAGGGAGGTCTAACTCGAACCCCTACTATTGTTGAGAAAAATGTGGTTCCTCGACCGTGACATGCTTCTGTCAGGCAACCTCCTCGTAGGAGTCCCCGTATTACCGTTGTGGAAAACTCTGCTATGGAATCTGCTGGTACTGGTCGTCCCCTTCCCCGTGCCCGTGTTGCTGCGGCTAATGCTCACCCAATCCATGCCGTTGTTGAGCAAACTAAGGCTTCTGGAGTCTGCCCCGCTATTGTTGCCAAGACCGCCGCCTTGTGTGCTTCTCCTCCTCGAAACAGTCCTCAAGTTGTGCAAACCCGTTCTTTGGAATCTGCTGATACTGGTCGTCCTCGTGTTGTTGTTGATCTGCACGCTGTTGACCCAATCCCTGCCGATGTTGAGCAAACTAAGGCTTCCGGAGGCTGCCCCACTATTGTTGCAAAGATTGATGCCTTGTCTCCTCCTCGAACCCGTGCTCGGGTTCAGCGAGCTGTTGGTCTGGAGCCAGCTCATGGTATAGACTTTGCTAACACTCGAAACACTACTGTTGTGGGAACTGCTCCTAGTCGTTGATGTGGCATGGCAGCAGCTGATCCTATTGTGGCTGCTGTTAGAAGGGGCCCTGCCTATCCACCATGTAATGTAGCTCCCGCTGCTAAGGGCCCTCGCGTTGCTCCTCGTCCAGGTACTTCCACCGAGGTTGATCCAGCTAACGATGAAGCTGGTGATGGCGGTGGTGGCATTGGGGCTGGCTCTGATGGTGCTGCTCCATCTCTCAAACCTCTCGGAGGTTTCTATCCTGAAGAACCTTATGATGGAAAAGTAATCATTCGTATCGGTGTCGCGGACTATACTACAAAATTAGATGATGGCACAGAAAAATTCTATGACGAGTTTGATGTAATCCTTCGCAGATATGATCCTGGAGTGGTAGAGTTATCTGACATGATGGCATCATTACGTGTGAAGGTGATGTGGGGATCCTCCCAGGAAGCACGTTTGTTATATTATGGTTACAGGAGCAAAAAGGCTATCGAAGCGAAAGATACCAGGGATTTAGTCGTAGCGTTTACATGGAAACATTATAGAGGTGAAGTGTACTTCCACTTGATAGTGCTCACGGTTGGAGAGGAATTGGAACTCGACAATAGAGATGATGGACTTTTAGAAGGCATGCGTGACATGATCCATGGCATCACTTGGGTAGCTTCGAACAGAGGAGAGTCTTACAAAGGAGCGTCATAAAGAGGAGCAGGAAGAGCATCCCCAGAAAGGGCACCCCGAAGAAGAACATCACCAAGGAGACCACGCTACATAAGAGGACGCCCAAGAGTCGCACGAAAAAAGGCACCACTCCGCAGAGTACACCCCTGAGATCCAGTCAAAATGCCACATCGAACGGTAGCAGCAAAAATGCTAAGAGGGCTAGCACGGTGGTGAACACTCCCAGGAGTGGTAGCAAATAGGCGAAGATGGCCAGCACGGAGGCTACCACACCCAGTGGGAGCAGAAAAAATACTAATTTGGAGCGGAACACACCGTTGTCAGGGAATTATGCCAGCACGAAGGAGAACATGCCCAATAGTAGCAGCAAAAGGGCTAATTTGGAGCGGAACACGCCGCTGAGGTCAGGCAATAATGCCAACACGAAGGAGAAGACGCCCAATATTAGCATCAAAAGGGCTAATTTGGAGCGGAACACACCGCTGAGGTCAGGCAATAATGCCAGCACGAAGGATGGTGCATCCCCACCCATGGGAGTCAATATGATGTGTGGAGTCCTAGGCATTAGAGATGATGGCGAGGATTCTGAATCACATGAAGAAGAAGGCACTATAGAGGATCAAGAATCTGGTGATGATGAAATAGACGAGGAACTTAATGATGAGGCTGGTATTCCAGTCGATGATTTGGGTGTTGAAGTAGAAGAAATGAAACATGACCACGAGTATCCTATAATTTTCGTCGGCACCGAGTTCAGGAGCATGCATGAGTCCAGGATGTCATTCCGACATTTTTGTATCAAGGGGGAGTTCGACGTTTATTGACTGAAGAACACTACGAGAGGTATGAGGCCGTTTGCAAGTTAACGTGGATGAATGGATGGGCCGAGGTACATTGTCCATGGAGGATCACAGCAAGAGCCTTACCTGCGTCGAATGCAATTAGGGTACTGGGGCAATGAATGTAGCAAACCATTAGAACTCTCTCTCTTTTCACTCTATAACTACAATTGATGTGCGATATCTTTCTAGCAACTAGTCAACTCCGCTTATCTTTTAAATGAATCTATTTTGCAGGTGAACAAAATGGGCCCTCCACACATGTGTCCGACAGTCAGCAAACTGAGATCCTCAATGGCTGATACGGAGTGGGTGGCTATGCAATCCATGTCCATACTAAAGGATAACCCTAAGGAGACCGCGAAGAATATTCAGACTAGCCTCGATTCTAAATACAACATTGTCCTTCCGTATTACACGGTTTGGAAAGGTAGAGAGAAAGCTCTCGGGGTCTTGCACGGGGATTGGACCAATAGCTTTAGGATGCTATACAACTTCAAGGCGGAGGTACAAGCTAGGTGTCCGGGGAGTGTTGTGGAGATTGACACCGAATCAGAAGGTGGCAAAATATGTTTCAAAAGATTTTTCATGGCGCTTAAACCTTGCATCAAGGGATTCAAGGACAGCTGTAGGCCGTATCTGAGTGTAGACAACACTGTCCTAACCGGCAAATGGAAAGGCTACCTGCCATCTTCCACAGAACATGATGGTCACAACTGGATGTTCCTAGTGGCATTCAGGCTGTTTGAAACAGAAACAGAAGAAAACTGGGTCTGGTTTATGAGGTAGCTCAGGAGATCAATAGGCCACATGGATCTATTGGCTATATCCACGGATGCATGTAAAGGGCTGACCCATGCGGTGAAGGAGGTGTTCCCGCGAGCTGAAGGTAGAGAATGCCATGCCCATATGATGCTCAACTTGTACTCACACTATGCATGCAGCATATTTCATTACATGTTTCCTGCTGCTAGAGTTTACAAACCTAGTAGCAGCGAATATTTCATGAGCATGATTTTGCCAAAGCCCCTGATCTTCCAGAGTACTTAGCCATCCATCATTCGCAGAGCTGGAAGAGGAGTCAATTCAACCCTGACATCAAAGTTGATTATATAAACAACAACCTTGCAGAATGCCTGAATAACTGGGTGAAGGATATAAAAGTGCGTCCTGATCATATCTTGATGGAGAACATACGTGCTATGATCATGAAGCTGTTAAATATAAGGAGAGAGATCGGTAGGAGACTTAGAGGACATATGCTACCGCCAGTTGTACAGCAACTACACAAGAGAAGCCGAGGACTTACTCATCTTAAGGTTCTCCCGTCAACCAGCAGAAGCTGTGAGGTGGTCGATATGTCCAAGAGTGGCAAAAGGGATGTTGTGAACATCCAGCTGCGAGAATGCACCTGCTTAGAGTGGTAGCATACCGGGAAACCTTACGACCACGCCTTGGCCTTCTTGGTGAAGAAAAGAACTCTACCACATTTGGATTAGTATTTGTCAGACTACTATTCTATGGAAAAGTTAAGAGTTGCATATGCTGGATTCGTCGAGCCATGTATAGACCCATCTCAGTGGCCTCAAGTCCAACTGTCTTTCGAGATTTCCCAGCCAGTTACAAAAAGGGCCAGAGAAAGACCCCAGGTGAATAGGTTTAAGAATTTTATCGAGAAGGGTTCGGATATCTGTGCTACAAAGAAGGGCAAAAACAGATGCAAGACCTGCCATCTTATAGGCCATATAACAGCTGGATGTCCCCTTAATGCTCCCAAACCTAGGTATGAGATGGTACATTCACACAAAAAATTGTTTATAGTCTGTAGATATAAGGTAGTAATCCATGTACTGTTTTTTATAGGAAGCGCAAGGTAAGAAACAAGACAGCCGACTCAGTGATTTTGCTGCGAGAAGAAAACCAAAACGAGTGGAGTGATGATACCGGACAAGATTCTAGTGCTGATTGGCCTGACTTCCCTCGGCCCGGAGATGCAGGGTACATGAAGGTAAGAAAATTGGTACCCAGGAAGAGGAAGAAGGCAGGAGATGAAGAAGCCAGTGGACGTGAAGGAAACAGGAAGAAAGTTGGCACCCAAGCAGAGAAAGAAAGCTAGCAGTGCAGAAGCCTAATGATGTATTGAACTTGAACCTATATATGTAGTTTGGTTAAACTCTGGAGCTGTGTGCGTGCAACTTGTCGGGTGAAACTATCTGCCTCCCATACCCGGAGTAAAATGTATCACGACTTTAGGATTGGATACGGCCGAGGCCACTAGTTGAATCCAAAATTGTGACTGTGCCACTACTATCTGAACAATCGCGATAGCTGAGCGGTTAAATCCTCTCCAAAATCGATGGGTGTTAGTGGCACAGACATGAATTATTTATAGGCGCTTAATAAATCCCTACTATTGGCATTACACTTATGATAAGTTTCTGGGCTAAAAAACAATTTCTTAAGCTGGCTGCTACACTCCACGAAGCAGCAACTTATTTCAGCTGCTAGACAACGGCATGGCAACATAAACTGCAAATGCAACAGATAATGCCAAAATAATGCCCAGATAATGAGGAAATTGTTTCCACTATCTGGCCTAATCTTGAGCTCGTCTGTCTCACCACCTCCCTGCCCCTGACTCCCCTGCACCTGGCGAAGCTCCCCGATCTCTCGCTCCATCGCACGAATCTCCTCTTTCTTGTCCCACACAACATCACGCAGATCCAGAACAAGATCTTTGTGAAAACCTATCAGTGGCTTTTCGATCCACACAAACTTGTCACAGACAGTCCCCCTCCCTCCTTGTGTAGTAGATAGAAGGAAACAAAAAAAAGAATTACATTATGGTTTCCAGATGCGGGTTACCATTGTACCTACAGTAGGAACTTACCGCTCTGATGTTGTAGTTGCTGAATTTTCCTGCAGTATTTTCGTCGGTCCATGAAATCCATCTCGGCATCTTCTCACCGCACAAACACAGCATATCGGGGTAGTAATCGTAGGGCTCCCTCCGATACCTGATGGGAGCACCCGCCTGACGGCTTTTAGCCGGCCCTGATTCTGTCCAAGACGAACTGCACGAGCTGCGAGCCATGAGCGAGGGGAGCGAGGGTAGAGGAAAGAGGATCCCTTGGATGTCAGGGTAGTGGTGAAGCGTGATTTATCCCTACTTAATAACTCGGGCAGAATCCTACCGTCCACATTCGGCTGACAGGTGGGGTACCTAGCGTGTGGACTTGTCAACCAAACCTCGCGCCTTCGTGGTTCAAAAGCCCTCTCGTGCGCATTGGACGAAATTATTTGGCACCTTGCCCGTGTACATATCATTGGGAGGCCTTTCTCAGGAACCAGACACGCCTGGCCCACAATCTTACCCCCTCCTAGGAACTTGTCATGGCTCGCGCCGGCAGATCCATCCGCTCCACTGCTTCTGGTAGGACTCGCGACGGTGGATCCACCCCAAGATCCTACCATCGCAGTATCAAATGGCCATGGTTTCTTGAGAGGAGCGACAATGCTACGTATCCGAGCTCGACTCCTCCTACCTGTAGAAGGACTGATGCGGTGTCTAGCTCGAGCAGGAGCCACCAAGCGCGACGGTGCTCGGTCCATGCCAACCCCGTCACCTTCGTCATTGTCAATTCCGATGTGGAGGATGATGGGGACGAAGTTGTGCAGAACACCATTGTTGCCTCCTTGGCGAAGGGCAAGCCACGGGCGGGAGTGGATGTCACTGGGAAGGGCACGGCGGTATCACAAATCGAGGTGGACTCCGACGCCACTGGTGTGATGTGGGTTTCGATGTTGTTTAGGATGGTTGCAATTTCGATTGTGTTTAATGCGAGTACAATTATTGTAATGGGTTTGTCGAGCTATATTGAGAAATATGTGCAATATCAGCGTGTGAGTGCTTCCACTTTAGAAATTGTGTCTATGCCATTTGCATGTTGCATTATCAACATAGATTACATATAAACAATCCAACAAAAATCAGATTACAACCAACAGACGGGAGTGGCAGGATCGAAGAGAAGTTGGGACAGTGGCTTCGAGGGGAAGGAAGAGGAGAGGGGCGTGACACTGGCAGGTGGGCCCTCGGAACACGTGACACTGACATTCGGGTGCGGGAGCACACGGTATTACCGGTCTATCCAGAGCAAGCGGACTTTACAACGTGACAACAACAAGCTGATTGGACCAATATAATAACTCGTCGAATTATTAAGGTGTACTGGAAACTACAACTGGGGTACATTCGCACAACACGTATGCTCTAAGCATCTGAGAAGCATCGCTTAAGTCTAACAGTAACGACAACACAAGTACTACATTTCCCTGTCGGTCTTCTCGATATAGATGTAGGAATGCATCTGCCTGTTCGGTCCAGTATCGACAAGGTACTGAGATGGCACGCATAGGAATGACCTTAGGTCCACATACTCCACCTCCCGTGGCGTCGGGCAGCTCGACGCCTCGGCTAGCACAAGAATGCTATCCTACAACGGCGGCTAGGCGTTCGCCCACATACGCACCGTGTATACGGGCCAGGCGCACGACACCGACCTGACGCATATGGCACACATGACGGTGCGCCCGGCTCTCGTTCCCGGAACACCGGCGGTGATGGTCAGGACAAAAACAGAGCCGTCCCCCCGTAGAAAATTAGCTGGCAGCGTGCCGAGTCAGTGAACGGCACCTGCTCCTGGAGAAGTTGGGCTTGGCCGTACGAGATCCTAATCACTTCGATCAAGTGCCCCTCTGCAAGGTGGACGACGAGCTCTGTCGGCGGGCCGGTGTAGTTGCATCCCGGCTCTGTGAAGGAGCACGCGCCTAGCGGGCATGTGAGCTAGTGGAGCGGGAGCTCGTAGTAGGAGTAATGGCGAAAGCATCCTGGGTGGGAGCACACGAGCGGGAACGTCGCTGTGAAGTTGCGCGCGAGGATCTCCAGATTCTTGGGCTGCAGCATCTGCCACATCTGAAGTTCGTTGAGAAGTCGGCAAAAAGATCAGCAGTTAGATTGGCGAATAGAAGGAATATATAGGAAGAAGTTCAAAAGCTTGTAAAATGATTTCTTAGCATGAAGGTAGCGACCCGAGAATTAGCGGATGTCGTCAGCTTTCGGCTACGGCAGGATGGAAGTGAAGTGGGGAAAGTGGCTTCAAGGGGAAGGAAGATAAGTACGGGGAGGAAGAGAAGTAACGAGGACGTGACACTGGGATATGGCCCACTAAACTCGTGAGTCGTGACACTCGCAACATGCCAGTTTGTCCAGAGCAAGCGTGGCCAATCATGCTGTAGAACAGCCTACTCGACGATCTCTCTCACAAAGACCATCCCAAGCGTGGCCAATCATGTAACAATCGTCAAGAAGAACAACTATGTTATGGCGTGCCTTCTACAAGACTCGATCTAATGGTGGATCCATTGGGGGGCTAAGGTTAGGGATCTCCTAAGGTTAGGATCCATACGTCGTTTGTGGAAAAGAACACATATGCAATGAACACTTGTTGATCCATATGTGGTTTGTGGATAGAACACACCTACAATGACACTGGTTGATCCATATGTGATTTGTGGAAAGAACACACATGCAGTAAACACTAGTGGATCCATATGTGGTTTGTGAAAAGAACACACATGCAATGAGTCTAGTGCTGGTTTTAGTATAAGAACACACATGCAATGACTCTAGTGGGTCCATAAGTGGTTTGTGGAAAAGAACACACATGAAATGACCACTGGTTGATCCATGTGTGGTTTGTGGAAACAACACACATGCAATTACAGTGGTTGATCCATGTGTGGTTTGTGGAAAGAACACACATGCAATGACTCTAGTGCTAGTTCTAGTATAAGAACACACATGCAGTGACTCTAGTGGGTCCATATGTGGTTTGTGGAAAAGAACACACATGCAATGAGTCTAGTGCTGGTTTTAGTATAATAGCACACATGCAATGACTTCAGTGGATCCATATGTGGTTTGTGGAAAAGAACACACATGCAATGACCACTGGTTGATCCATATGTGGTTTGTGGAAAGAAGAAACATGCAATGACACTGGTTGATCCATGTGTGGTTTGTGGAAATAACACACATGCAATAACTCTAGTGCTGGTTTTAGTATAAGAACACACATGCGATGACTCTAGTCATCCCATATGTGGTTTGTGAAAAGAACACACATGCAATGACCACCGGTTGATCCATATGTAGTTTGTGGAAAAGAACACAGATGCAATGAACACTGGTGGATCCATAAGTGGTTTGTGGAGAGAACACGCATGTAGTGAACACTTGTGGTTCCACATGTGGTTTGTGAAAATAACACACATGAAATAACCACTTGTTGATCCATATGTGGTTTGCTGAAAAGAACACACATGCAATGAACACTGGTAGATCCATAAGTGGTTTGTAGAAAGAACACACATGCAGTGAACACTGGTGTATCCATATGTGGTTTGTGAAAAGAAAACACATGCAATGACTCTAGTGCAGGTTTTAATATAAGAACACACAAGCAATGACTCTGGTGGGTCCATATGTGGTTTGTGGAAAGAACACACATGCAATGGCACTGGTTGATCCATGTGTGGTTTGTGGAAAGAACACACATGCAATGCTACTGGTTGATCCATATGTGGTTTGTGGAAAGAACACACATGCAATGCCATTGGTTGATCCATGTGTGGTTTGTGGAACGAACACACATGCAATGACTCTAATGGATCCACATGTGGTTTATGGAAAAGAACACACATGCAATGACCACTGGTTGATCCATATGTGGTTTGTGGAAAGCACACACATGCAATGACACTAGTTGATCCATGTGTGGTTCGTGAAAAGAACACACATGCAATGACTCTAGAGCTGGTTTTAGTATAAGAACACACATGCAATGACTCTAGTGGGTCCATATGTGGTTTGTGAAAAGAACACACATGCAATGACTGTAGTGGATCCATATGTGGTTTGCGGAAAAGAACACACATGCAATGAACACGGTGGATCCATAAGTGGTTTGTGGAAAGAACACACATGCAGTGAACACTGGTTGATCCATCTGTGGTTTTTGAAAAGAACAAACATGCAATGCCACTAGTTGATCCATATGTGGTTTGTGGAAAGAACACACATGCAATGAGTCTAGTGCTGGTTTTAGTATAATAACACACATGCAATGACTCTAGTGGGTCCATATGTGGTTTGTGGAAAACAACACACATGCAATGACCACTGGTTGATCCATATGTGGTTTGTGAAAAGAACACACACGCAATGCCATTGGTTGATCCATATGTGGTCTGTGGAATGAACACACATGCAATGACACTGGTTGATCCATGTGTGGTTTGTGGAAAGAACACACATGCAATGACTCTAGTGGGTCCATATGTGCTTCATGTCAGGAACACACATGCAATGCCATTGGTGGATCCATGTGTGGTTTGTGGAAAGAACACACGTGCAATTACTCTAGTGGGTCCATATGTGGTTTGTGAAAAGAAAACACATGCAATGACTCCAGTGGATCCATATGTCGTTTGTGGAAAAGAACACACATGCAATGAACATCGGTGGATCCATAAGTGGTTTGTGGAAAGAACACACATGCAATGACACTGGTGGATCCATGTGTGGTTTGTGAAAAAAACACACATGCAATGCCACTTGTTGATCCATATGTGGTTTGTGGAAAGAACACACATGCAATGAGTCTAGTGCTGGTTTTCGTATAAGAACACACATGCAACGACTCTAGTGGGTCCATATGTGGTTTGTGGAATAGAACACATATACAATGACCACTGGTTGATCCATATGTGGTTTGTGGAAAAAACACACATGCAATGCCATTGGTTAATCCATGTGTGGTATGTGGAAAGAACACACATGCAATGACTCTAATGGATCCACATGTGGTTTGTGGAAAGAACACACATGCAATGACACTGGTTGGTCCATGTGTGGTTTGTGGAAAGAACACACATGAAATGACTCTAGTGCTAGTTTTAGTATAAGAACACACATGCAATGACTCTAGTGGGTCTATATGTGGTTTGTGAAAAAACACACATGCAATGACCATCGGTTGATCCATATGTGGTTTGTGGAAAAGAACACAGATGCAATGAACACTGGTGGATCCATAAGTGGTTTGTGGAGAGAACACACATGCAGTGAACACTTGTGGTTCCATATGTGGTTTGTGAAAATAACACACATGCAATAACCACTTGTTGATCCATATGTGGTTTGTGGAAAAGAACACACATGCAATGAACACTGGTGGAATCATAAGTGGTTTGTAGAAAGAACACACATGCAGTGAACACTGGTGGATCCATATGTGGTTTGTGAAAAGAAAACACATGCAATGACTCTAGTGCAGGTTTTAGTATAAGAACACACATGCAATGACTCTAGTGGGTCCATATGTGGTTTGCGAAAAGGACACACATGCAATGACTGTAGTGGATCCATATGTGGTTTGCGAAAAAGAACACACATGCAATGAACACGATGGATCCATAAGTGGTTTGTGGAAAGCACACACATGCAATGAACACTGGTTGATCCATCTGTGGTTTTTGAAAAGAACACACATGCAATGCCACTGGTTGATCCATATGTGGTTGTGGAAAGAACACACATGCAATGAGTCTAGTGCTGGTTTTAGTATAAGAACACACATGCAATGACTCTAGTGGGTCCATATGTGGTTTGTGGAAAACAACACACATGCAATGACCACTTGTTGATCCATATGTGGTTTGTGAAAAGAACACACATGCAATGCCATTGCTTGATCCATATGTGGTCTGTGGAAAGAACAGACATGCAATGCACTGGTTGATCCATGTGTGGTTTGTGGAAAGAACACACATGCAATGACTCTAGTGGGTCCATATGTGCTTCATGTCAGGAACACACATGCAATGCCATTGGTCGATCCATGTGTGGTTTGTGGAAAGAACACACATGCAATTACTCTAGTGGGTCCATATGTGGTTTGTGAAAAGAACACACATGCAATGACCACTAGTTGATCCATATGTGGTTTGTGGAAAAGAACACACATGCAATGAACACGGTGGATCCATAAGTGGTTTTCGGAAGGAACACACATGCAGTGAACAATGGTTGATCCATATGTGGTTTGTGAAAAGAACACACATGTTATGACCACTGGTTGATCCATATGTGGTTTTGTAGAAAAGAACACACATGCAATGAACACTGGTGGATCCAAAAGTGGTTTGTGGAAAGAACACACATGCAGTGAACACTGGTGGATCCATATGTGGTTTGTGAAAAGAACACACATGCAATGACTAGTGCTGGTTTTAGTATAAGAACACACAAGCAATGACTCTAGTGGGTCCATATGTGATTTTTGAAATGAACACACATGCAATGCCACTGGTTGATCCATATGTGGTTTGTGGAAAGAACACACATGCAATGCCATTGGTTAATCCATGTGTGCTTTGTGGAAACAACACACATGCAATGACTCTAATGGATCCACATGTGGTTTGTGGAAAAGAACACACATGCAATGAGCACTAGTTGATCCATATGTGGTTTGTGGAAAGAACACACATGCAATGACACTGGTTGATCCATGTGTGGTTTGTGGAAAGAACACACATGCAATGTCTCTAGTGCTGGTTTTAGTATAAGAACACACATGGAATGACTCTAGTGGGTCCGTATGTGGTTTGTGAAAAGAACACACATGCATTGACTCTAGTGGATCCATATGTGGTTTGCGGAAAAGAACACACATGCAATGAACACGGTGGATCCATAAGTGGTTTCTGGAAAGAACACACATGCAATGAACACTGGTTGATCCATATGTGGTCTGTGAAAGGAACACACATGCAATGCCATTGGTTGATCGATATGTGGTTTGTGGAAAGAACACACATGCAATGACACTGTTGATCCATGTGTGGTTTGTAGAAAGAACACACATGCAATGACTCTAGTGGGTCCATATGTGGTTCATGTCAGGAACACACAAGCAATGCCATTTGTGGATCCATGTGTGGTTTGTGGAAAGAACACACATGCAATGACTCTAGTGGGTCCATATATGGTTTGTGAAAAGAACCACATGCAATGAACACTGGTTGATCCATATGTGGTTTGTGGAAAGAACACACATGCAATGACAATAGTTGATCCATGTGTGGTTTGTGGAAAGAACCCAGATGCAATGACTCTAGTGGGTCCATATGTGGTTTGTGGAAAGAACACACATGCAATGACTCTAGTGGGTCCATATGTGGTTTGTGAAAAATACATACATGCAATGACCACTGGTTGATCCATATGTGGTTTGTGGAAAAGAACACACACGCAATGAACACTGGTGGATCCATAAGTGGTTTGTAGAAAGAACGCACATGCGGTGAACACTGGTGGATCCATATGTGGTTTGTGAAAAGAAAACACATGCAATGACTCTAATGTTGGTTTTAGTATAAGAACACACAAGCAATGACTCTAGTGGGTCCATATGTGGTTTGTGGAAACAACACACATGCAATGACACTGGTTGATCCATGTGTGGTTTGTGGAAAGAACACACATGCAATGCCACTGGTTCATCCATATGTGGTTTGTGGAAAGAACACACATGCAATGCCATTGGTTAATCCATGTGTGGTTTGTGGTAAGAACACACATGCAATGAATCTAATGGATCCACATGTGGTTTGTGGAAATGAACACACATGCAATGACCACTCGTTGATCCATATGTGCTTTGTGGAAAGAACACACATGCAATGACACTGGTTGATCCATGTGTGGTTCGTGGAAAGAACACACATGCAATGACAATAGTGCTAGTTTTAGTATAAGAGCACACATGCATTGAATCTAGTGGGTCCATATGTGGTTTGTGAAAAGAACACACATGCAATGACTCTAGGGGATCCATCTGTGGTTTGTGGAAAAGAACACATATTCAATGAACACGGTGGATCGATAAGTGGTTTGTGGAAAGAACACACATGCAGTCAACACTGGTTGATCCATATGTGGTTTGTGAAAAGAACACATGCAATGCCACTGGTTGATCAATATGTGGTTTGTGGAAAGAACACACAAGCAATGACTCTAGTGGGTCCATATGTGGTTTGTGGAAAGAACACACATGCAATGACTCTAGTGGGTCCATATGTGGTTCGTGGAAAAGAGAACACATGCAATGCCACTGGTTTATCCATATGTGGTTTGTGGAAAGAACACACATGCAATGCCATTGGTTAATCCATGTGCGGTTTTTGGAAAGAACACACATGCAACGACTCTAATGGATCCACATGTGGTTTGTGGAAAGGAACACACATGCAATGACCACTGGTTGATCCATATGTGGTTTGTGCAAAGAACACACATGCAATGACACTGGTTGATCCATGTGTGGTTTGTGGAAAGAACACACATGCAATGACTCTAGTGGGTCCATATATGGTTCATGTCAAGAACACACATGCAATGCCATTGGTGGATCCATGTGTGGTTTCTAGAAAGAACACACATGCAATGACTCTAGTGTGTCGATATATGGTTTGTGAAAAGAACACACATGCAATAACACTGGTTGATCCATGTGTGCTTTGTGCAAAGAACACACATGCAATGACTCTAGTGGGTCCATATGTGGTTTGTGGAAAGAACACACATGCAATGACATTGGTTGATCCATTTGTGGTTTGTGGAAAGAACAAACAGGCAATGCCATTGGTTGATCCATGTGTGGTTTGTGGAAATAACACACATGCAATGACTCTAACGGATCCATATGTGGTTTGTGGAAAAGAACACACATGCAATGACCACTGGTTGATCCATGTGTGGTTTGTGGAAAGAACACACATGCAGTGCACACTGGTTGATCCATATGTGGTTTGTGAAAAGAACACACATGCAATGCCACTGGTTGATCCATATGTAGTTTGTGCAAAGAACACACATGCAATGAGTCTAGTGCTGGTTTTAGTATAAGAACACACATGCAATGACTCTAGTGGGTCCATATGTGGTTTGTGGAAAACAACACACATGCAATGAGCACTTGTTGATCCATATGTGGTTTGTGAAAATAACACACATGCAATGCCATTGGTTGATCCATATGTGGTCTGTGGAAAGAACACACATGCAATGACACTGGTTGATCCATGTGTGGTTTGTGGAAAGAACACACATGCAATGACTCTAGTGGGTCCATATGCGCTTCATGTCAGGAACACACATGCAATGCCATTGGTCGATCCATGTGTGGTTTGTGGAAAGAACACACATGCAATTACTCTAGTGGGTCCATATGTGGTTTGTGAAAAGAACACACATGCAATGACCACTAGTTGATCCACATGTGGTTTGTGGAAAAGAACACACATGCAATGAACACGGTGGATCCATAAGTGGTTTGCAGAAGGAACACACATGCAGTGAACAATGGTTGATCCATATGTGGTTTGTGAAAAGAACACACATGTTATGACCACTGGTTGATCCATATGTGGTTTTGTAGAAAAGAACAAACATGCAATGAACACTGGTGGATCCAAAAGTGGTTTGTGGAAAGAACACACATGCAATGAACACTGGTGGATCCATATGTGGTTTGTGAAAAGAACACATATGCAATGACTATAGTGCTGGTTTTAGTATAAGAACACACAAGCAATGACTCTAGTGGGTCCATATGTGATTTTTGAAAAGAACACACATGCAATGCCACTGGTTGATCCATATGTGGTTTGTGGAAAGAACACACATGCAATGCCATTGGTTAATCCATGTGTGGTTTGTGGAAACAACACACATGCAATGACTCTAATGGATCCACATGTGGTTTGTGGAAAAGAACACACATGCAATGAGCACTAGTTGATCCATATGTGGTTTGTGGAAAGAACACACATGCAATGACACTGGTTGATCCATGTGTGGTTTGTGGAAAGAACACACATGCAATGTCTCTAGTGCTGGTTTTAGTATAAGAACACACATGGAATGACTCTAGTGGGTCCGTATGTGGTTTGTGAAAAGAACACACATGCATTGACTCTAGTGGATCCATATGTGGTTTGCGGAAAAGAACACACATGCAATGAACACGGTGGATCCATAAGTGGTTTCTGGAAAGAACACCCATGCAATGAACACTAGTTGATCCATATGTGGTCTGTGAAAGGAACACACATGCAATGCCATTGGTTGATCGATATGTGGTTTGTAGAAAGAACACACATGCAATGACACTGTTGATCCATGTGTGGTTTTGTAGAAAGAACAGACATGCAATGACACTAGTGGGTCCATATGTGGTTCATGTCAGGAACACACAGGCAATGCCATTTGTGGATCCATGTGTGGTTTGTGGAAAGAACACACATGCAATGACTCTAGTGGGTCCATATATGGTTTGTGAAAAGAACCACATGCAATGAACACTGGTTGTCCATATGTGGTTTGTGGAAAGAACACACATGCAATGACAATAGTTGATCCATGTGTGGTTTGTGGAAAGAACCCAGATGCAATGACTCTAGTGGGTCCATATGTGGTTTGTGGAAAGAACACACATGCAATGACTCTAGTGGGTCCATATGTGGTTTGTGAAAAGTACACACATGCAATGACCACTGGTTGATCCATATGTGGTTTGTGGAAAAGAACACACACGCAATGAACACTGGTGGATCCATAAGTGGTTTGTAGAAAGAACGCACATGCGGTGAACACTGGTGGATCCATATGTGGTTTGTGAAAAGAAAATACATGCAATGAATCTAATGTTGGTTTTAGTATAAGAACACACAAGCAATGACTCTAGTGGGTCCATATGTGGTTTGTGGAAACAACACACATGCAATGACACTGGTTGATCCATGTGTGGTTTGTGGAAAGAACACACATGCAATGCCACTGGTTGATCCATATGTGGTTTGTGGAAAGAACACACATGCAATGCCATTGGTTAATCCATGTGTGGTTTGTGGTAAGAACACACATGCAATGACTCTAATGGATCCACATGTGGTTTGTGGAAATGAACACACATGCAATGACCACTCGTTGATCCATATGTGCTTTGTGGAAAGAACACACATGCAATGACACTGGTTAATCCATGTGTGGTTCGTGGAAAGAACACACATGCAATGACAATAGTGCTAGTTTTAGTATAAGAGCACACATGCATTGAATCTAGTGGGTCCATATGTTGTTTGTGAAAAGAACACACATGCAATGACTATACGGGATCCATATGTGGTTTGTGGAAAAGAACACATATTCAATGAACACCGTGGATCGATAAGTGGTTTGTGGAAAGAACACACATGCAGTCAACACTGGTTGATCCATATGTGGTTTGTGAAAAGAACACATGCAATGCCACTGGTTGATCCATATGTGGTTTGTGGAAAGAACACACAAGCAATGACTCTAGTGGGTCCATATGTGGTTTGTGGAAAGAACACACATGCAATGACTCTAGTGGGTCCATATGTGGTTCGTGGAAAAGAGAACACATGCAATGCCACTGGTTTATCCATATGTGGTTTGTGGAAAGAACACACATGCAATGCCATTGGTTAATCCATGTGTGGTTTGTGGAAAGAACACACATGCAATGACTCTAATGGATCCACATGTGGTTTGTGGAAAAGAACACACATGCAATGACCACTGGTTGATCCATATGTGGTTTGTGCAAAGAACACACATGCAATGACACTGGTTGATCCATGTGTGGTTTGTGGAAAGAACACACATGCAATGACTCTAGTGGGTCCATATATGGTTCATGTCAAGAACACACATGCAATGCCATTGGTGGATCCATGTGTGGTTTCTGGAAAGAACACACATGCAATGACTCTAGTGTGTCGATATATGGTTTGTGAAAAGAACACACATGCAATGACACTGGTTGATCCATGTGTGCTTTGTGCAAAGAACACACATGCAATGACTCTAGTGGGTCCATATGTGGTTTGTGGAAAGAACACACATGCAATGCCATTGGTTGATCCATTTGTGGTTTGTGGAAAGAACTAACAGGCAATGCCATTGGTTGATCCATGTGTGGTTTGTGGAAATAACACACATGCAATGACTCTAATGGATCCATATGTGGTTTGTGGAAAAGAACACACATGCAATGACCACTGGTTGATCCATGTGTGGTTTGTGGAAAGAACACACATGCAGTGCACACTGGTTGATCCATATGTGGTTTGTGAAAAGAACACACATGCAATGCCACTGGTTGATCCATATGTAGTTTCTGCAAAGAACACACATGCAATGAGTCTAGTGTTGGTTTTAGTATAAGAACAAACATGCAATGATTCTAGTGGGTCGATATGTGGTTTGTGGAAAAGAACCCACATGCAATGACCACTAGTTGATCCATATGTGGTTTGTGAAAAGAACACACATGCAATGCCATTGGTTGATCCATATGTGGTTTTTGGAAAGAACACACATGCAATGACACTGGTTGATCCATGTGTGGTTTGTGGAAAGAACACACATGCAATGACTCTAGTGGGTCCATATGTGGTTCATGTCAGGAACACACATGCAATGCCATTGGTGGATCCATGTGTGGTTTGTGGAAATAACACACATGCAATGACTCTAGTGGGTCCATATGTGGTTTGTGAAAAGAACACACATGCAATGGCCACTGGTTGATCCATATGTTGTGTGTGGAAAAGAACACACATGCAATGAACACAGTGGATCCATAAGTAGTTTGTGGAAAGAACACACATGCAGTGAACACTGGTTGATCCATATGTGGTTTGTGAAAAGAACACACATGCAATGACCACTGCTTGATCCATATGTGGTTTGTGGAAAAGAACACACATGTAATGAACACTGGTGGATCCATAAGTGGTTTGTGGAAAGAACACACATGCAGTGAACACTGGTGGATCCATATGTGGTTTGTGAAAAGAACACACATGCAATGACTCTAGTGCTGGTTTTTGTATAAGAACACACAAGCAATGACTCTAGTGGGTCCATATGTGATTTGTGAAAAGAGAACACATGCAATGCCACTTGTTTATCCATATGTGGTTTGTGGAAAGGACACACATGCAATGCCATTGGTTAATCCATGTGTGGTTTGTCGAAAGAACACACATGCAATGACTCTAATGGATCCACATGTGGTTTGTGGAAAAGAACACATATGCAATGACCACTGGTTGATCCATATGTGGTTTGTGGAAAGAACACACATGCAATGACTCTAGTGGGTCCATATGTGGTTTGTGAAAAGTACACACACGCAATGAACACTGGTGGATCCATAAGTGGTTTGTAGAAAGAACGCACATGCGGTGAACACTGGTGGATCCATATGTGGTTTGTGAAAAGAAAACACATGCAATGACTCTAATGTTGGTTTTAGTATAAGAACACACAAGCAATGACTCTAGTGGGTCCATATGTGGTTTGTGGAAACAACACACATGCAATGACACTGGTTGATCCATGTGTGGTTTGTGGAAAGAACACACATGCAATGCCACTGGTTGATCCATATGTGGTTTGTGGAAAGAACACACATGCAATGCCGTTGGTTAATCCATGTGTGGTTTGTGGTAAGAACACACATGCAATGACTCTAATGGATCCACATGTGGTTTGTGGAAATGAACACACATGCAATGACCACTCGTTGATCCATATGTGCTTTGTGGAAAGAACACACATGCAATGACACTGGTTGATCCATGTGTGGTTCGTGGAAAGAACACACATGCAATGACAATAGTGCTAGTTTTAGTATAAGAGCACACATGCATTGAATCTAGTGGGTCCATATGTTGTTTGTGAAAAGAACACACATGCAATGACTATACGGGATCCATATGTGGTTTGTGGAAAAGAACACATATTCAATGAACACGGTGGATCGATAAGTGGTTTGTGGAAAGAACACACATGCAGTCAACACTGGTTGATCCATATGTGGTTTGTGAAAAGAACACATGCAATGCCAATGGTTGATCCATATGTGGTTTGTGGAAAGAACACACAAGCAATGACTCTAGTGGGTCCATATGTGGTTTGTGGAAAGAACACACATGCAATGACTCTAGTGGGTCCATATGTGGTTCGTGGAAAAGAGAACACATGCAATGCCACTGGTTTATCCATATGTGGTTTGTGGAAAGAACACACATGCAATGCCATTGGTTAATCCATGTGTGGTTTGTGGAAAGAACACACATGCAATGACTCTAATGGATCCACATGTGGTTTGTGGAAAAGAACACACATGCAATGACCACTGGTTGATCCATATGTGGTTTGTGCAAAGAACACACATGCAATGACACTGGTTGATCCATGTGTGGTTTGTGGAAAGAACACACATGCAATGACTCTAGTGGGTCCATATATGGTTCATGTCAAGAACACACATGCAATGCCATTGGTGGATCCATGTGTGGTTTCTGGAAAGAACACACATGCAATGACTCTAGTGTGTCGATATATGGTTTGTGAAAAGAACACACATGCAATGACACTGGTTGATCCATGTGTGCTTTGTGCAAAGAACGCACATGCAATGACTCTAGTGGGTCCATATGTGGTTTGTGGAAAGAACACACATGCAATGCCATTGGTTGATCCATTTGTGGTTTGTGGAAAGAACTAACAGGCAATGCCATTGGTTGATCCATGTGTGGTTTGTGGAAATAACACACATGCAATGACTCTAATGGATCCATATGTGGTTTGTGGAAAAGAACACACATGCAATGACCACTGGTTGATCCATGTGTGGTTTGTGGAAAGAACACACATGCAGTGCACACTGGTTGATCCATATGTGTTTTGTGAAAAGAACACACATGCAATGCCACTGGTTGATCCATATGTAGTTTCTGCAAAGAACACACATGCAATGAGTCTAGTGTTGGTTTTAGTATAAGAACAAACATGCAATGATTCTAGTGGGTCGATATGTGGTTTGTGGAAAAGAACCCACATGCAATGACCACTAGTTGATCCATATGTGGTTTGTGAAAAGAACACACATGCAATGCCATTGGTTGATCCATATGTGGTTTTTGGAAAGAACACACATGCAATGACACTGGTTGATCCATGTGTGGTTTGTGGAAAGAACACACATGCAATGACTCTAGTGGGTCCATATGTGGTTCATGTCAGGAACACACATGCAATGCCATTGGTGGATCCATGTGTGGTTTGTGGAAATAACACACATGCAATGACTCTAGTGGGTCCATATGTGGTTTGTGAAAAGAACACACATGCAATGGCCACTGGTTGATCCATATGTTGTTTGTGGAAAAGAACACACATGCAATGAACACAGTGGATCCATAAGTAGTTTGTGGAAAGAACACACATGCAGTGAACACTGGTTGATCCATATGTGGTTTGTGAAAAGAACACACATGCAATGACCACTGCTTGATCCATATGTGGTTTGTGGAAAAGAACACACATGTAATGAACACTGGTGGATCCATAAGTGGTTTGTGGAAAGAACACACATGCAGTGAACACTGGTGGATCCATATGTGGTTTGTGAAAAGAACACACATGCAATGACTCTAGTGCTGGTTTTTGTATAAGAACACACAAGCAATGACTCTAGTGGGTCCATATGTGATTTGTGAAAAGAGAACACATGCAATGCCACTTGTTTATCCATATGTGGTTTGTGGAAAGGACACACATGCAATGCCATTGGTTAATCCATGTGTGGTTTGTCGAAAGAACACACATGCAATGACTCTAATGGATCCACATGTGGTTTGTGGAAAAGAACACATATGCAATGACCACTGGTTGATCCATATGTGGTTTGTGGAAAGAACACACATGCAATGACTCTAGTGGATCCATATGTGGTTTGTGAAAAGTACACACATGCAATGACCACTGGTTGATCCATATGTGGTTTGTGGAAAAGAACACACACGCAATGAACACTGGTGGATCCATAAGTGGTTTCTAGAAAGAACGCACATGTGGTGAACACTGGTGGATCCATATGTGGTTTGTGAAAAGAAAACACATGCAATGACTCTAATGTTGGTTTTAGTATAAGAACACACAAGCAATGACTCTAGTGGGTCCATATGTGGTTTGTGGAAACAACACACATGCAATGACACTGGTTGATCCATTTGTGGTTTGTGGAAAGAACACACATGCAATGCCACTGGTTGATCCATATGTGGTTTGTGGAAAGAACACACATGCAATGCCATTGGTTAATCCATGTGTGGTTTGTGGTAAGAACACACATGCAATGACTCTAATGGATCCACATGTGGTTTGTGGAAATGAACACACGTGCAATGACCACTCGTTGATCCATATGTGCTTTGTGGAAAGAACACACATGCAATGACACTGGTTGATCCATGTGTGGTTCGTGGAAAGAACACACATGCAATGACAATAGTGCTAGTTTTAGTATAAGAGCACACATGCATTGAATCTAGTGGGTCCATATGTTGTTTGTGAAAAGAACACACATGCAATGACTCTAGGGGATCCATATGTGGTTTGTGGAAAACAACACATATTCAATGAACACGGTGGATCGATAAGTGGTTTGTGGAAAGAACACACATGCAGTCAACACTGGTTGATCCATATGTGGTTTGTGAAAAGAACACATGCAATGCCACTGGTTGATCCATATGTGGTTTGTGGAAAGAACACACAAGCAATGACTCTAGTGGGTCCATATGTGGTTTGTGGAAAGAACACACATGCAATGACTCTAGTGGGTCCATATGTGGTTCGTGGAAAAGAGAACACATGCAATGCCACTGGTTTATCCATATGTGGTTTGTGGAAAGAACACACATGCAATGCCATTGGTTAATCCATGTGTGGTTTGTGGAAAGAACACACATGCAATGACTCTAATGTATCCACATGTGGTTTGTGGAAAAGAACACACATGCAATGACCACTGGTTGATCCATATGTGGTTTGTGCAAAGAACACACATGCAATGACACTGGTTGATCCATGTGTGGTTTGTGGAAAGAACACACATGCAATGACTCTAGTGGGTCCATATGTGGTTCATGTCAGGAACACACATGCAATGCCATTGGTGGATCCATGTGTGGTTTGTGGAAATAACACACATGCAATGACTCTAGTGGGTCCATATGTGGTTTGTGAAAAGAACACACATGCAATGGCCACTGGTTGATCCATATGTTGTTTGTGGAAAAGAACACACATGCAATGAACACAGTGGATCCATAAGTGGTTTGTGGAAAGAACACACATGTAGTGAACACTGGTTGATCCATATGTGGTTTGTGAAAAGAACACACATGCAATGACCACTGCTTGATCCATATGTGGTTTGTGGAAAAGAACACACATGTAATGAACACTGGTGGATCCATAAGTGGTTTGTGGAAAGAACACACATGTAGTGAACACTGGTGGATCCATATGTGGTTTGTGAAAAGAACACACATGCAATGACTCTAGTGCTGGTTTTTGTATAAGAACACACAAGCAATGACTCTAGTGGGTCCATATGTGATTTGTGAAAAGAGAACACATGCAATGCCACTTGTTTATCCATATGTGGTTTGTGGAAAGAACACACATGCAATGCCATTGGTTAATCCATGTGTAGTTTGTCGAAAGAACACACATGCAATGACTCTAATGGATCCACATGTGGTTTGTGGAAAAGAACACATATGCAATGACCACTGGTTGACCCATATGTGGTTTGTGGAAAGAACACACATGCAATGACACTGGTTGATCCATGTGTGGTTTGTGGAAAGAACACACGTGCAATGGCTCTAGTGGGTCCATATGTGGTTCATGTTAAGAACACACATGCAATGCCATTGGTGTATCCATGTGTGGTTTGTGAAAAGAACGCACATGCAATGACCACTGGTAGATCCATATGTGGTTTGTGGCAAGAACACACATGCAATGACACTGGTTGATCCATGTGTGGTTTGTGGAAAGAACACACATGCAATGACTCTAGTGGGTCCATATGTGGTTTGTGGAAAGAACACACATGCAATGACATTGGTTGATCCATGTGTGGTTTGTGGAAAGAACACACATGCAATGCCATTGGTTGATCCATGTGTGGTTTGTGGAAATAACACACATGCAATGACTCTAATGGATCCATATGTGGTTTATGGAAAAGAACACACATGCAATGACCACTGGTTGATCCATGTGTGGTTTGTGGAAAGAACACACATGCAATGACACTGGTTGATCCATGTGTGGTTTGTGGAAAGAACACACATGCAATGTCTCTAGTGCTGGTTTTAATATAAGAACACACATGGAATGACTCTAGTGGGTCCGTATGTGGTTTGTGAAAAGAACACACATGCAATGACACTGTTGGATCCATATGAGGTTTGTGGAAAAAAACACACATGCAATGAACACTGGTTGATCCATACGTGGTTTGTGGAAAGAACACACATGAAATGACACTGGTCGACCCATATGTGGTCTGTGGAAAGAACACACATGCAATGACACTAGTGCATCCATATGTGGTTTGTGAAAAGAACACACATGCAATGGGTCTAGTGTTGGTTTTAGTATAAGAACACACATGCAATGACTCAAGTGGATCCATATGTGGTTTGTGGAAAAGAACACACATGCAATGACCACTGGTTGATCCATATATGGTTTGTGGAAAGAACACACATGCAATGACACAGGTTGATCCATGTGTGGTTTGTGGAAAGAACACACATGCAATGACTCTACCGCTAGTTTTAGTATAAGAACACACATGCAATGACTTTTGTGGGTCCATATGTGGTTTGTGAAAAGAACACACATGCAATGACCACTGGTTGATCCATATGTGGTTTGTGGAAAAGAACACACACGCAGTGAACACTGGTGGATCCATAAGTGGTTTGTAGAAAGAACGCACATGCGGTGAACACTGGTGGTTCCATATGTGGTTTGTGAAAAGAAAACACATGCAATGACTCTTGTATTGGTTTTAGTATAAGAACACACAAGCAATGACTCTAGTGGGTCCATATGTGGTTTGTGGAAACAACACACATGCAATGACACTGGTTGATCCATGTGTGGTTTGTGGAAAGAACACACATGCAATGCCACTGGTTGATCCATATGTGGTTTGTGGAAAGAACACACATGCAATAACATTGGTTAATCCATGTGTGGTTTGTGGAAAGAACACACATGCAATGACTCTAATGGATCCACATGTGGTTTGTGGAAATGAACACACATGCAATGACCACTGGTTGATCCATATGTGCTTTGTGGAAAGAACACACATGCAATGACACTGGTTGATCCATGTGTGGTTCGTGGAAAGAACACACATGCAATGACAATAGTGCTAGTTTTAGTATAAGAGCACACATGCATTGAATCTAGTGGGTCCATATGTGGTTTGTGAAAAGAATACACATGCAATGACTCTAGGGGATCCATATGTGGTTTGTGGAAAAGAACACATATTCAATGAACACGGTGGATCGATAAGTGGTTTGTGGAAAGAACACACATGCAGTTAACACTGGTTGATCCATATGTGGTTTGTGAAAGTAAACACATGCAATGCCACTGGTTGATCCATATGTGGTTTGTGGAAAGAACACACATGTAGTGAGTCTAGTGCTGGTTTTAGTATGAGAACACACATGCAATGACTCTAGTGGGTCCATATGTGGTTCGTGGAAAAGAACACACATCCAATGACCACTAGTTTATCCATATGTGGTTTCTGGAAAGAACAGTCATGCGATGACACTGGTTCATCCATGTGTGGTTTGTGGAAAGAACACACATGCAATGAATCTAATGCTGGTTTTAGTATAAGAACACACAAGCAATGACTCAGGTTGATCCATATGTGATTTGTGAGAAGAACACACATGAAATGCCACTAGTTTATCCACATATGGTTTATGGAAAGAACACACATGCAATGCCATTGGTTAATCCATTTGTGGTTTGTGGAAAGAACACATATGCAATGACTCTAATGGATCCACATGTGGTTTGTGGAAAAGAACAGACATGCAATGACCACTGATTGATCCATATGTGGTTTGTGGAAACAACACACATGCAATGACAATGGTTGATCCATATGTGGTTTGTGGAAAGAACATACATGCAATGACTCTAGTGCTGGTTTTAGTATAAGAACACACATGCAATGACTCTAGTGGGTCTATTTGTGGTTTGTGAAAAGAACACACATGCAATGACTCTAGTGGATCCATATGTGGTTTGTGGAAAAGAACACACATGCAATGAACACTGGTGGATCCATAAGTGGTTTGTGGAAAGAACACACATGCAATGACACTAGTGGTTCCATGTGTGGTTTGTGAAAAGAACACACATGCAATGCCACTGGTTGATCCATATGTGGTTTGTGGAAAGAACACACATGCAATGAGTCTAGTGATGGTTTTAGTATAGGAACAACATCCAATGACTCTAGTTCGTCCATATGTGCTTTGTGGAAAGGAACACACATGCAATGACCACTGGTTAATCCATATGTGGTTTGTGGAAAGAACACACATGCAATGCCATTGGTTAATCCATGTGTGGTTTGTGGAAAGAACACACATGCAATGACTCTAATGGATCCACATCTGGTTTGTGGAAAGAACACACATGCAATGGAACTGGTTGATCCATGTGTGGTTTGTGGAAAGAACACACATGCAATGACTCTAGTGCTAGTTTTAGTATAAGAACACACATGCAATGACTCTAGTGGGTCCATATGTGGTTTGTGAAAAGAACACACATGCAATGACCACTTGTTAGTCCATATTTGGTTTGTGGAAAAGAACACACATGCAATTAACACTGGTGGATCTATATGTGGTTTGAGAAAACAACACACATGCAATAACTCTAGTGCTAGTTTTAGTATAAGAACACACAAGCAATGACTCTAGTGGGTCGATATGTGGTTTGTGGAAAGAACACACATGCAATGACACTGGTTGATCCATGTGTGGTTTGTGGAAAGAACACACATGCAATGCCACTGGTTGATCCATATGTGGTTTGTGGAAAGAACACACATGCAATGCCATTGGTTAAACCATGTGTGGTTTGTGGAAAGAATACACAAGCAATGACTCTAATGGATCCACATGTGGTTTGTGGAAAAGAACACACATGCAATGACCACTAATTGATCCATATGTGGTTTGTGGAAAGAACACACATGCAATGACATTGGTTAATCCATTTGTGGTTTGTGGAAAGAACACATATGCAATGACTCTAATGGATCCACATGTGGTTTGTGGAAAAGAACACACATGCAATGACCACTGATTGATCCATATGTGGTTTGTGGAAACAACACACATGCAATGACAATGGTTGATCCATATGTGGTTTGTGGAAAGAACATACATGCAATGACTCTAGTGCTGGTTTAGTATAAGAACACACATGCAATGACTCTAGTGGGTCTATTTGTGGTTTGTGAAAAGAACACACATGCAATGACTCTAGTGGATCCATATGTGGTTTTTGGAAAAGAACACACATGCAATGAACACTGGTGGATCCATAAGTGGTTTGTGGAAAGAACACACATGCAATGACACTACTGGTTCCATGTGTGGTTTGTGAAAAGAACACACATGCAATGCCACTGGTTGATCCATATGTGGTTTGTGGAAAGAACACACATGCAATGAGTCTAGTGATGGTTTTAGTATAGGAACAACATCCAATGACTCTAGTTCGTCCATATGTGCTTTGTGGAAAGGAACACACATGCAATGACCACTGGTTGATCCATATGTGGTTTGTGGAAAGAACACACATGCAATGCCATTGGTTAATCCATGTGTGGTTTGTGGAAAGAACACACATGCAATGACTCTAATGGATCCACATCTGGTTTGTGGAAAGAACACACATGCAATGGAACTGGTTGATCCATGTGTGGTTTGTGGAAAGAACACACATGCAATGACTCTAGTGCTAGTTTTAGTATAAGAACACACATGCAATGACTCTAGTGGGTCCATATGTGGTTTGTGAAAAGAACACACATGCAATGACCACTTGTTAATCCATATTTGGTTTGTGGAAAAGAATACACATGCAATTAACACTGGTGGATCTATATGTGGTTTGAGAAAACAACATACATGCAATAACTCTAGTGCTAGTTTTAGTATAAGAACACACAAGCAATGACTCTAGTGGGTCGATATGTGGTTTGTGGAAAGAACACACATGCAATGACACTGGTTGATCCATGTGTGGTTTGTGGAAAGAACACACATGCAATGCCACTGGTTGATCCATATGTGGTTTGTGGAAAGAACACACATGCAATGCCATTGGTTAAACCATGTGTGGTTTGTGGAAAGAATACACAAGCAATGACTCTAATGGATCCACATGTGGTTTGTGGAAAAGAACACACATGCAATGACCACTGGTTGATCCATATGTGGTTTGTGGAAAGAACACACATGCAATGACACTTGTGGATCCATGTGTGGTTCGTGGAAAGAACACACATGCAAAGACTCTAGTGCTGGTTTTACTATAAGAACACGCATGCAATGACTCTAGTGGGTCCATATGTGGTTTATGAAATGAACAAACATGCAATGACTCTAGTGGATCCATATGTGGTTTGTGGAAAAGAACACACATGCAATGAACACGGTGGATCCATAAGTGGTTTGTGGAATGAACACACATGCAGAGAACACTGGTTGATCCATATGTGGTTTGTGAAAAGAACACACATGCAAAGCCATTGGTTGATCCATATGTGGTTTGTGGAAAGAACACACATGCAATGACACTGGTTGATCCATGTGTGGTTTGTGGAAAGAACACACATGCGATGACTCTAGTGGGTCCATATGTGGTTCATGTCAGGAACACACATGCAATACCATTGGTGGATCCATGTGTGGTTTGTGGAAAGAACGCACATGCAATGACTCTACTGGGTCCATATGTGGTTTGTGAAAAGAACACACATGCAATGACCACTGGTTGATCCATATGTGGTTTGTGGAAAAGAACACACATGCAATGAACACGGTGGATCCATAAGTGGTTTGTGGAAAGAACACACATGCAGTGAACACTGGTTGATCCATATGTGGTTTCTGAAAAGAACACACATGCAATGACCAGGTTGATCCATATGTGGTTTATGGAAAAGAACACACATGCAATGAAAACTGGTGGATCCATAAGTGGTTTGTGGAAAGAACACACATGTAGTGAATACTGGTGGATCCATATGTGGTTTCTGAAAAGAACACACATGCAATGACTCTAGTGCTGGTTTTAGTATAAGAACACACATGCAATGACTCTAGTGGGTCTATTTGTGGTTTGTGAAAAGAACACACATGCAATGACTCTAGTGGATCCATATGTGGTTTGTGGAAAAGAACACACATGCAATGAACACTGGTGGATCCATAAGTGGTTTGTGGAAAGAACACACATGCAATGACACTAGTGGTTCCATGTGTGGTTTGTGAAAAGAACACACATGCAATGCCACTGGTGGATCCATAAGTGGTTTGTGGAAAGAACACACATGCAATGACACTAGTGGGTCCATATGTGATTTGTGAAAAGAACACACATGCAATGCCACTGGTTGATCCATATGTGGTTTGTGGAAAGAACACACATGCAATGACACTGGTTGATCCAGGTGTGGTTTATGGAAAGAACACACATGCAATGAGTCTACTGCTAGTTTTAGTATAAGAACACACATGCAATGACTCTAGTGGGTCCATATGTGGTTTGTGAAAAGAACACACATGCAATGACTCTAGTGGATCCATATGTGGTTTGTGGAAAAGAGCACACATCCAATGAACAAGGTGGATCCATAAGTGGTTTGTGGAAAGAACACACATGCAGTGAACACTGGTTGATCCATATCTGGTTTGTGAAAAGAACACACATGCAATGCCATTGGTTGATCGATATGTGGTTTGTGGAAAGAACACGCATGCAACGACACTTGTTGATCCATGTGTGGTTTGTGGAAAGAACACACATGCAATGACTCTAGTGGGTCCATATGTGGTTCATGTCAGGAACACACACGCAATGCCCTTGGTTTTTTGATATTACCTAGTTTTGCCCCCTCTCTCTCTTTCGTAGAAGCCAAAACCTGTGCCCACTCTGTCTGCTATGCCCTGATTTGTTGTCACAGTTGTCACGCGGATCATGCGCACCAACCATTGATCCCGTGTGATCCAATGAGGCTCGTTGCACACGTCGTGCCCTTCACAGGACAGCGCGAGACAGCACGGACATCTCCCTCAACGAGACTTCTAAAAGAAGGAACACGATGCCATCCATGGAAAGAGTCGTCGAGTGGTCATGTCATGTTGAACTGGTCTGCAAAGGCTACACGTCTACTGCACGGCAACTGGTCATCTACGTCCCATTTTTACTACGTAGCGCGCCTGCACTCTCACTTCCGACAGGCCCCCACCACACGAATTTTCCATGCGGCAACCGTAGCCTGAAGAGCTGCCTACTAGGGCCCTCGAGGAGGCCTAAATGTCCCCTCATTAAAAACCCATCCTATCGGGTCCTCCATTCGCACTCATCCACTACTCTCTCTTCCCTATCCAGCAAAACCCCACAATCTTTAACGTACTTGCACGAACCTTCTCCATGAAACCAGTGCGTGGGGGTGAGTGTCCGAGCATCGCCGTCAGGGTGGTGCTTCATGCGGCAGATCTAGAGGAGCATCACGCAGCACAAGGCGAGGAGGACATGCAGTTCAACCCCTTGGGGGACCATGTGCTTGCCGGTGCTGACGACTTCGGAGGCGCCGATGAGGGCGTGGAGTTCGACGAACACGCTCCGCTTGTGTACCCGGAGGTACATCTATTTCTACATGTTTCATATTTTCTGCTCGAGCTTAATCTATCCTAGCGTCATAAAAAAATGTAGTCCTAATGATTAGATGCAACGTATGAACCGGTATATGGAGAGATCTAGTCTGTTCTGAATGAATCCTCATTATTTATTTATTAATAAGTTACTAAGAACATAAACCACATTACTTTAGGAGCGAGCTAGGGAGACGGCCGTAATGAACTGCTGAACCTATATAGACATGTTATTGCATCGAAAGTAACTTGGAATGGTGGAAGGAATATATATTTATTATTTTACTCATTTCGGTTTATATTCCATACATTACAGGTGTATTCTAGTGAGATGGACTCTGACAAGGAGACCAGGGACAACAAGAGCCGCCACGTCATGAAGAATCTCAAGAGCGGGATAATCCCTTTTTACACTCGACTTGGGGAGCTCAAGTGTCCTTTCTGTAAGAAAGGAGTCAACCCAAGGATTGCCAGCTTGATTCCGTATGCAGCTGGCATCGGTAAAAGCCTGGCTAGTAAACACAAGTCGGCGACCAAGGCTAAGCACGCTACTTATGGCAAATTCTTGAGGGAGTATGTCAAGACCGGCCTAGTGTCCCCTTACTTAGGAATCAACAACTTCTAGCCGACCAACCCCGTCACTGTGCTAGCCCAGCCACTAATAATATTTAGTTCTCTTACCGTATCTAGACCCTTAAACTATGGGGATTTCTATTTTCGTACCCTTCAAAATATATTCAAGTTCATCTGTTTATGGAGTTAAAGTTCCAGTGCATACTCGTTAATTTGCATGGATAGAGGGGTGCCCCCGATAGAGATAAGGGTTATCCTACCCGCTAGATCGTAGAGGATCAACGGTTGGTGGGCACGATCCGTGTGACAACTGTCTTGACCAATCAGAGCGTAGCATCAAAGATGAGCACAGGTGCGAGAGATGGATACAAAGAGAGGGGAAAACTGAGTAGCAACCAAGGGCAAAACTGAGTAGAACTTAAAAACCAAGGGCAAGACTGAGTAGAACTTAAAAACCAAGGGCAAGCGTGACAAAGGGATTCAAATGGAAAATAGAAAATGATTTAAAAATGAAACCAAACCGCTAGTGTTACGCTCGAGGGCAAAAACTGAGTACAACTGAATCGCCAGGGTTAGACACGAGGGAAAAAACGCGACTCACGGTACGCGTGTGTAGTGCCCGGGGCGGTAGCGGACACGTGTGGCCGTGCATGGTGCATTAGCGTATGCGCTGCAAGGTAGTGCAACGAAACGTCTCTCTCCTTTAATAGAGGCCTCCCCACTCCCACTCATCACGCACTCGCTCACTCAACCGTCTCCACTGTCCCATCACCTTCTGCAAACGCCCGACAAAACTCCAACCACGCTGGCGATGGAGAAGAACGGCACGGTGGCCATCGGCGCCTCCAAGGCCGCCGGCGAGGAGCCCCCTGTCCCCGTCCACGCATCCTCCATAGCCGCTGGCGAGGAGGCCGCCGCCGGTCTCGGACAGATCCCGCTCGGCTGGGACCCTACGAGGAGGTTGTCTACATAAGGTCGGAGAACCCCTACGACACCAGCATCGCCGACCCATGGTCTGAGGTAACCAGGGTTTTTTCCCATTCCCTTGTTCTTCCCCCGTTTCTATCGTTCGATGCTAGATCGTATGTTATTAGGGCTGTGCTATTCGTATTTTTTACAGTAGCTAATCCTCTCGTGTTAGATCTCGATTTTCGATGAATCCCTCTGTTCGTAGTTAGGATCAGTATTCGATTTGGTTTGTGATTTGGGGAATAATCGGGAGATCTCATTCGGTTAATTTATGCAAAAAATCAATCCCGATAATTAAAGTATCTCAATCATGTCCTTATTTCACTCTACTGTTTTTTTCCAACAGGAGGATAGCAGCGACCTCCGCAGCGACGATGAGTCCAAGGACACCAAGACTTCTTCACCAGCGACGTGTATAGGTGCCCCTTCTGCCCCACCAGGAGGCTCTGCGCCAGGGACTTCAACTCCCTTGTCAAGCATGCCAAGGACGTGAGGACCTGCGGCGAGTCCGTGAACGTCCACGGCTTCATGGCCAAGCACCAGGCGCTCGGTCTTCACCTCCACAACCTCTAGAAGGTTGCTATCGAGGAGGGTCGCATGCCCCCGATCAGACCCAAGGCGCGCAAGGTCAAGGAGCTGGGCAGCAAGAAGTGGAGGAGGCACTAGAGGGAGGAGGCAGATGCCCTCCTGGCAGAAGCCATGAGGGCCACTGATCAGCTACTACTGCTGCTGCTGTAAACCAGCTTCTTTTGTCTTGTCTATGTTGAACCTGTCAGCTACTGCTACTGAGCAGCCTAATTGTCGAACCTTTTTAAGTACCGTACTATATAACCTATATTAGCTGCTTTATCTACATCTGCTCTGTTTACTGAATTTATTTATGGTGCTGGTTTGTTTTGCTGCTTTAGATTTGCTACCAGATTGGGGAAAAACGATCGCAAAAGGAACAATGAATGAAGAGAGAACCTGCTCTAGATTCCATACCTTTTTGGGCAAAAAAACACAAATGTTAGAGAGAGAGAGGGGAAAAGCCGCTCTTAAAAAGGCCAAATAACAAAAAAAACTTCCACTTTAGGCGTCATGGCGCACATAACGGCCAAGCCTTTGACCAGACGGCACCCCCCTCCGAGCGCATGTGAGGGCTTCGGAATATCAGGAGGGAAAAAGTAAGGACAAACGAGACACAATGTTGAAATAGTTAAATCTGACAAAAACCTGAATTTGGCTTTACCATGCAATTTGGCTAGAGCTCCACAATGTAGCTATTCTAAATCCCTAAACTATGTGGTGCGTTGAAACCTAATGCTTTTCCACCGACACGTGTGTTGCAAAGTTGCTTGATTGTGTATGCTTACACAAGTGTCCTACAGAGAAACTTATAGAAGCATGGGCAAATGAGATTTATTTTGGCAAATTCTGGACAAGCTTTGTGCAATCGGCAGGCCTCATCGGCTGGGCGGCTGCCCCGGGGTGCAGGGATGCTAGGTCCATGTCTATGCCTACAGTTCTTAAACTTGTTAGGAATTAATAATAGTTGTCCACTTCCTTCTATCCTGTCACGTTACGTCATGTCAGCACTGTGCACCCGCTGCGGATCGGCAACGGGATGGTGGTCTACGTGACCGGTCTCTGCCAGGCCAAAGCCACGTCGCACACCCGTCCCATCGCCTACTAGGACGGACGCCGAATTTAATCGCTAGGATTGGAAACCAACGGTGCTCGCCCGGTCAAACTTGCTTCCGCATGGGTATGACCGAAATATTGGTAAACGCAATTTAACCATCGCCTTCCGTCTCCTCAGCACATCACTGTGCAAAAATCCCCAACTCATTCCTTCCGCCGCCGCCGCCACCGCAAGAACCATCGACGCTGCCGCAGGCACCGCCTCCACCTGGCCATACCACCACAACAGATCACTCCACCGCCACGCCTAGCCCCAGCCACCGCTATCGATCCTAGGCCACCGCCGCTGTATTAGTTGCTGCCATGGACGCAAAGTACAGCGTGTTCGGCGACGGGAGCGACTACACCGACGAGTACACCGTCACCGCCCATGGCACCACCAAGCTGACGGTCATCCACACAAATGCGTCAGCGGAGGTCACCAAGGTCATCACGATGTATGAGCGGTGGCTACAGGAGCCGATGGACAGGTACAAGATCGTCGGCCTTGACCTCGAGTATACCGGAGATAGGAAGAGGACGACGCTTTTGCAGCTGACCATGCGCAACCACTGCCTCCTATACCACATATGTAGGGCCAAATATGTATGCCCGGAGCTTCGCGAGTTCCTACACAAGAGGGAGATCTACTTCGCCAGCGTCGACATCAAGAACGACACTCCGAAGCTAGAATGGGATCTCCTCGTTCATGTCGTCAATCACGTCGATCTCCAACGTTTGTGGAGGTACCCGGATGGCGGTACGGGGAAAGCCAGCATGGCTAGACTCGCTTCCGACATCATCGACCGCGATTACGCCGGTATGAAAGGCGAGTTCCCGAAGCACCTTCACGAGCGATGGGAGTGGAGGCACCTAGATTACGATGCGATCAAGTACGCAGCTAGGGACGCGTATGTCTGCTACGAGATACTCACCAGGATCTGGCGGGTGGGTGACTGTGCTGTTTACCACTACTATTTTCGCATTTCGTTCCTAGTTTTATCTCGCATGTATTTTCTAAGAATTTTGTGTGTAAGAACCAAGCTCGAATGATCCCAGTGCTATTAGCTACTTAACCTGTATGAATTACATTCCCCCTTTTGTATGCTCAATATTCATTCTTACAAATTCTGTCTGTGCCATGTGCATGTGGCAGAATCTAGGACTGACATGCATAAGGTGTGATATAGTCATAAGTCATAAGCAAACCCAGATTATAGCGAAGGATACAGTCATAACCAAACCCAGATTATAGTTTGACAAAGGTAATACACAATAGTTCGTAATTGCTCACATAGTGTACTTCTGAAATAACATGTTTTCATAAACACAACAATCATGCACTAATAGTCTACATCCCAGCCTGTTGGAGAAGGCAACCGATCCAAAAATGCCTTCGATTGCTTGCCCCAGCTTGTAGATTCATCTAGAGTCCAGCATTTGGGGCAAACAACCTGCCTTGGTGGTGGTTCAATGATGCGATGCCTGGAACGAGATTTTACAATCTGGCGGTAAAGCTCGTGGCTAACATACCCATCAACTGCAGCGTACTTCAGATTAGGTTCAGAAAGTGGCTTATCCTCCTAGTAATCGTGCCCTAAACGCCTCCACGAACATCTCGGCGATCTGTCCTTCATGTTAGCGTACCACGGGTCGATGAGTTCGGAGGCAAGAGCGGCCATCCCGGTCTTGCCGCCCTTCGTCCCTGGGATCCAGTAAATTTCCTGGATGTCCACTCTGCACTCCTTTGGGATTCTAATGTTGATAGTCGGGCTTTCAAGATGTTTAGTGTCATTCGTGATGTCAACACTAGTAAATGTTATGTGCTGGTTCACGAGAAAGTCATGAAAGAGATCCGTAATGCTCTCGCCCCACCTGCATGAAAATGAATTCAGACAAATAATATAGCAATAACTTTTGCAAACAGACGGTTCAAGAACAAAAAGACAGTAAAGTCTACCAGATCCTGTCAGCTCCCTTCTCACAAAAAGGCTGGTATACGAGGACGTGCCCCTTCATGGAGAGTTGCACCACGGCGATCCTACGGTGATCGCGGCTGTACTCGAGGTCGAGACCTACGAACCTGTTTTCTTCGAACTGTAGCCAACTCGTGTAATTATTCAGAGTGTTCCTCACCATCCAAGGGTTGGTGGTGTAGACGACATCGATCTTCTTCCCTCCATGTACTTCGATGTAGAAGTGTGCAGTTTCTTGCCTGCCGTCGTTTCGAACATCCGGAGCGTCCATGACTACAGGCAAGAGGGAAAGGATACGGAGGAAGAGGGTGATGTGGTGGTGGAGGAAATGGATGAGGACGTGGAGGAGAAAGACAATGAGGTCATGGAGGAGGAAATGAGATGGAGAAGTGAAAGATTCGAACCGCCCTTACCAATATCTGGAATGGTGCATGATCGTTCGTTGTAGGGTGAAGGTGGAGGAAAACGGTGGTTTTACACGTCGACGCTAGCGCTTCCTAAAATTTGTTCTGCGCCACTTGCATGCGGTGGAATCGAGATCTTCCATGCATGATCCAAGTGAAACGTAAGCACGTTTGCACGTGCCGACCTTCACTCACTGACAGGCGGGCCGCACATTTCTCTCTTACGATTTTTTTTCACTTCCTCTAGACGGTTTCGGTGCCCACCCTCAATAATTATGCCCTCCTTCTTGTCTTCCAGGCAAACGAGAACCAGCGGCGGCGGTGGTTCCTTGCAGATTCACTCCCCATTCGAACAACTGCCCCCATCCCTGATTCCATTCCCTCTCGAATCCATCTGCCTCCTTAGCACAACACCTCCATTAATCTAACGGATTCCAGACTCCATTTGCCGCTATGGGTAGAGCTTGCGGTAGCAGCAGGCTGAAGCAAAAGGCATGCGACAACGACGCGGATGGCCAGGGCGACCGCTACCGCGAGGATTGGGGATGGCCAAACCTCAGCGCCGCAAACGTGCATAGGATCGCCTCGGGGTTGCACATCATCTCAGTCGGCCACCTCGCTCGCTGCATCCCTGGATACCGGTTCATGGTGCGGAACATGGACGAACAACCGTTCGGCATGCCAGGCCTTCTTTCCCCCGATAACAGCAAATGACCAAACGACCGCGATGGCCACGTAAGTTCCAGTATCTAGCTTATTCATCAGTCATATCGTTGATTCATATGTGCTGAACTCTCATCGGAATCCTATGTTCCTTTCATCGAACGTGTTGTGTGCACGCGCGGTTTGAACAAATCGAACCATTTAAGACTATTCTGTACAGCGGAAGCTCTCCTCGTACCTGATATTCTAGTATTTTCATAGTGACACAGGCTTACTTTAGGTGATAGACGAGTTGTCAATTTTGATTTTGCAATGGAATGCCCTCTAGGTGATATTATGTTTCCTAAAATAAAAACAAACAGATTAGATGATTTAAGACTGTTATGCCCCGAGCTTTTTATGATCATGGTCAGGAGTTTGTTTTGGGGGCTCTGCTACTACTCCATATATTGAGTATCTTCGTAGTGACACAGGCACAATTTAGGCGATATCTGAGGAGACACTCGTATTTAGGAGATATTTGTGTACTTTAATCTGAAGGTCCAGTTGTCAAATTGTATTTGCAATGGAATCCATGCTAGGTGATTGTACCAACTGACAACAAACTCTGCAGAATATTCATGCCAAACTGATGTTGCTGGATAAGTAGTCCGAATCAGTAGTGGTGAATATCAAGGAAGATGAAGAGACGGAAATGGAAGATGACCAGAACTTGGTGGGTGGCAACGGTGAGTGGCTGGTCCTTTTATCATAGGATGGCAGTACTTGGACTCTAGAAAATGGCTACAGATCGGTTAGACTTGCATTGCCATCTTTGGAGGGTGTTAGCATTACTGCATGCAACAACGGGTGGTCGCCGCCCATTTCTGAATTCGCTTACAGGTTCAACATGGCAGAACTTGACCTCGTGAAGGTACAGCTCCCACATAGACCATGGGAGGGGGCGTGGAAGAACTGGGAGTACGACCTCTTAGCGGTGTTCGACAAGGAAATCACATTCATTAGATGCCCAGAACACAATGATTGGACAGTCTTGCACAACGACTTCCTGTGGCTAGAGAAGTATGTCGACACCGTCTTCACCTACGGCTACTCTTCGTACAAACCGCAATGCATTTATGCGTTCACTGAACCTAGCGGCGACATGCGTGTTTGGGAGCCTTCCATTTCGGTTGAGTCATGGTGTCACATAGCATGTAAAATCCCATTCAAAATTCTGCTTACTGACTGTAAGTAACATGCAGGTACCTACGCAGCCGCGCGCATCATTCCAGCTCTGTTTATCGAAGATGCAGTAGCAGATGCTGAACTTGGGACACGGCGCTGGTTCTTGGCACCTCTCGGAGGCGACACGGATCAGGATGATGAACTCATGTGGATTCATATCAGGGGAGAACTAAACAGCGTTGGTGATACAATAGAACATATGGGGACACAACTTTCTTCATACCCATCACTGCGGTGTCAAGTTTTCTCGAGGTCCGCATGCCCATCCAAAGACCCAGTAGAGCAAGTCTGGAGCAGAGTCAACAATCTGAAGGGACAATCTGTGTTTCTTGGGATCAACTACCCTTTCTTTGTCGGAGCCCCTGGTGCTGTTGAACCTGTAATTGCTCAGGCAGCCCTGGTCCCTGATGCTGCTGTTGCTGGTGTTGGTGGTGGTGGAGCTGACGAAGAACTAGCTGTTGCTGCTCCTGGTGAAGCTGACGAAATACTTGGTGATGCTGTTGCTGGTGAAGCTGACGAAATACTTGCTAATGCTGTTGCTGGTGAAGGTGACGAAATACCTGCTGAGGATGCTGCTGGTGAAGCTGACGAAATACCTGCTGAGGCTGCTGCCGGAGTCCTGGAAGAACATGCTGGTGTTGTCGTTGAGGTGCCAGCACTTCCAGTGTTGATAGCAGACTGCGTGTTTGCTGCACACTCAAGCACCTATCATGTTGACACTCCAGATCCGGCCTGGAGCCGAATCCACGTCGGGGGGAGGGGGCCTACAATTGGCTCATCAGTGGGGTCGTACGATTTGAAGGAGAATGCTAGACAGCCAAACTCAGCATTCTGGTTCGTTCCAACGATACCACCAACTTCAGGGACCTAGTGCTCATACTATCAGATCCGATGAACCATTTGTCTTTATCTTTATCATTAGTTACGCTTATGTGTGTAAAGACTAAGTTGTGCTTATTTGTGTAAGACTAAGTTGGGCCCAACTGCGTAATATTCAGTGAAGCCCATCTTTTCTTTCCACGCCCATAACAACAGAATTGCAGCATAGAACATACAAATGTAATGTGCATACCAGGCATTTTTGCTCAGCATAACAACCACTTTAAGCAAATAATACATGGTGTACGCATTTGAACGCATCACTAGAATGTGCCACCTATTGATGATTGATGACATGGATCTAGCTTTTCTGCGCGTATTTACATTGAATCTCTCATTGATTTGTTCACATATTTTTTGGCAATGGCTGATGAACTACACTCTCTTGGTAACTTGCTTCGTCAGCGAGCACGTGTTGATGCAATGCAAAGAGCAGAACATGGTCATCATCGTCATTCCATTTAGGTTCTCTATGTTTCGTCATCAGGGAGCTACTAATTTCAAATGAAAATCTAGTAAACAACATATGTGTACATTGTTAGAGTATGCTACGGCCACGGTACATACATGTTTTTCTACAATCACAAGAAGAAAACTTGATGCATTTTCACCTTGTTGGCGTTGTGCCGAACTAGGTGGATGTGGCTTTAGGGTTCGGAGCGGAAGGCGCCGTGGCTGGTGCGTGTGCGACCACGGCGACAGCGAGCTCGGTTTCTGGAGGGCATGGTAAGCATGGTGATAGATCTCACCTGGGAATGAATTCCCGTCCCCACGCCGTGCCATGGGTGCGGTCATGGTGAGGGCGAGCTCTGATTCGGGATGGGGAGGAGAACGGGGCCGAGCAGGTTCGTCCAAGTCCTAGCTCCACGCCACGGCCGTGACCACAGATTGCCGCCCTAGAGGAAGAAGAAGATGCGTAAAGGATGTATGCGCCAATGCTACAAGCCTACATGGCAGCCACGACAGCAACAATGTAACGGCGAAAGCTGATAGGGGGCCCAACTTGACGACCATTAGCCTGATTTTTTGTATTAAAATGTAAAGTTGAATTCGTGCCGAAAAAGACCCTCTGAGTATTTGGCACACTAATTGTAGTCATCGCGGCTGATTTCAGGGAACTTGGGTACCGCGTTGCCTGGCCACCCCAACTTTCGGGCCGCAAAATGATATTCTCCACTTGTGGATCCATATGTGGTCTATGAAAAGAACACACATTTCAATGATAGTGGTGGATACATATGTGGTTTGCTAAAAAAACATACATCCAGTGACTCTAGTTGTGGTTAATGAAAAGAACACACATGCAATGCCACTGGTGGATCCATATGTGGTTAATGGAAATAACACACATGCAATGACACTAGTGGATCCATATGTGGTCTATTAAAAGAACACACATGCCATGAAACTGGTGGATCCATGTGTGGTTTGTGAAAAGAACACACATGCAATGAACTCTGGTGGATCCATATGTGGTTCGTCAAAAGAACACACATGTAATGAACTCTGGTGGATCCATATGCAATGACACTTGTGGATCCATATGTGATATGTGAAAAGAACACACATTTCAACACTGGTGGATCCATATGTGGTCTGTGAAAATAACATACATCCAGTGACTCTAGATGTGGTTAATGAAAAGAACACACATGCAATGACACTGGTGGATCCATGTGGTTAGTGAAAAAAAACACATGCAATGACTCTAGATGTTATTAATGAAAAGAACACACATGCAATGACACTGGTGGATCCATATGTGGTTTGTGAAAGGAATACACATGCAATGACTCTAGCTATGGTTAATAAAAAGATCATACATGCAATGAATTCTGGTGGATCCATATGTGGTTTGTCAAAAGAACACACATGCAATGACTCTGGCTATTGTTAATGAAAAGAACACACATGCAATGACACTGGTGGTTCTATATGTGGTTTGTGAAAAGAACACACATGCAATGAACTCTGGTGGATGCATATGTAGTTCATGAAAAGAACACACATGCAATGAACTCTGGTGGATCCATATGCAATGACACTGGTGGATCCATATGTGGTCTGTGAAAATAACACACATTTCAATGACATCGGTGGATCCATATGTGGTTTGTGAAAAGAACATACATCCAGTGACTCTAGCTGTGCTTAATGAAAAGAAGACACATGAAATGACACAGGTGGATCCATGTGGTTAGTGAAAAGAACACACATGCAATGAATCTAGCTATGGTTAATGAAAATAACACACATGCAATGAAAATGGTGGATCCATATGTGATTTTTGAAAAGAACACACATACAATGACACTGGTGGATCCATATGTGGTTTGTGAAAAGAACACCCATTAAATGACTCTAGATGTGGTTAAAGAAAGAATACACATTTCAATGACAACTGTCACATCCCAATATTTTAAAAATTGAGACTAGAAAAAAATTGCATTTGCATTTCATTGGATGGCATTATTTGCATTCATGCAAAAATTGTTCTCCAAAACCCTATTTTGGAAATCCAAATTTCATTTGTCAGAAGGCTCCTACAAGAGATCAGCTAAGGATTTTATAAATCCAATATTCTTGATCAATAGAAAATACTACAAATTGATCCTATGTTGATCGACTGAATTTTAGAAAAATTTGAAGACAAAAATCAATCCATTTGGATTAAATATCAAGGAGATATGAAAACAAATAGAATAAGAAAAAGAATAAAAACAAATGGAAAATAAACCTAACCCCAGCCCACCCGGCTAGCACCGCTACATCCACCGCGCGTGCAACACGCGTTCCCGCCACCACTAGGCCGGCCCAGAGCAAGCGCAACAGCTCGCGGAGTAGCCCAACCGCTCTCCCCTCTTCCGCTGCGGCTAACAAATGGGGACCACCCCGCTGTGTCCCTCCTCCTGATGGAAACACGCCCCGCGAGTTCTTCGCGATCCCGAGCTGAACACCACCAAATATGCGCCGATTCGTTTGGATTTCATCCACTTTTTCTGCGATAACCTCCCTATAAAATGACCGCTGCCGCCATTGGAGCTCTCTGATCGAGCTTGAACCCGAGGTTCTGGAGCACCCCGCCGCCTCCTTTTACCTCTAATCTCTGCCTCCTCGTTCTACGCTTCTCCTCACGCCTTTTCCCTCATCAGCAGAGCCACGTGCCGCTAGAAATTCCTCACCGGAGGACCCGCCGGAGTGCTTCGTCGACCACTGCATCCATCCACCACTCACCGCCAGAAGAGGAGGAGGTAGTCGTTTCGGACCAAACCACCGAGACCGCCGTCAACCGACGAACCCTGTCGTCTACTCCACCACCGACGAGGGCCACCGTAGATGCTACCACCATCACCACTTGAGATCCGCGCCGCCGCCAACCGCCGTCGCCTCGCCATCAACACCGGTGAGCTCAGGAACCTCTTGATCCCGACCGTTAGATCGATGTGGAACGGGCAAGATTAGAAGTTCGCTGCCGAACCGGTACTAGCCACTAGCAGAACGCCGCCTGGCGCCCGCGTCAGTGCTGACCTACCAGTCAACGCGGAATATGCCTAGGGAATATTCGCTTTTAATTGGAAATTGTTTTAAAATTGCAGAAATTATGTAAATGTTAGAAAATTCATATAAAAAGATCTACATATCCAAAAATAGCAAATAATATACCATTGGATTCAAAATGTTATGGCGAGTATTAATATATAATTGGATACGACACTTACTGTAAGTATTTATCGTGATTATTTAATTGATTTAATACACTTTTTGGAGAAATTAATTCATAGGAAAATAACCACTTTTCAGAAAATTGCAAATGATATGTCCCTAGAATCACAAGAAGGGTTAGAATCTTATTCTGAATTAAAATCATAGGTTACAGAAACAATTTTAAGTATATTAAAATGCATTCTAGAGTATGTTAATTATTTAAAAATATCTGTAAATCTTTTTGGTGTATTTTCTTTTGGTCCTGTCTCTAATTTGAAACATATGTCCAGTAGTATTTTTATCTAACTTGAACATCATTATTTACAGCAATGGTCTAATGTTTTGACTAAAAGCCGATTAACTAGTCATCTAATGACATGGGTATCCCCTACAGGTACTCGATCTTGGTATATATGGCCTAAATACGCAAAGGCCCACGGTGTCGCCAAGGCCCAAATGAAGGACTCGAGTAACCTACGGACTCTTGATTGCTTGAAGAACAAGAAAAAACTAAAGATAGAAAGTTTGAAGGGGTAAACCCTAACTTGTAACCGACTCGACCTGCTACCCGAGACCTAACCTACCTATATAAAGGTTAGGAGGGGGCGGCGAGGAGGACACACGCAACCCTAGTTTCCAACCCTCACCTGATTGCATCTGCGCACCATTGTAATCTTCGATTCCTTTGATAATTCCACGAGCAGACAAGCAGGGGTAGGGACCTCTATGAGGCCTGAACCTGGGTAAATCTTTGAGCCCCCTGTGTGCTTGTTTCCTAGCCGATAGATGTCTCCAGTGCTCCCTCCTTCTCCAAAACCCAAGTCCATCACAATGGGCATTGATGAGTTAAACCCTCATCAATTAGCGTCGTCTGTGGGAATTGGGAGTGCTGATGTCGCGGCTTCTTTGGCCCCATCAACCGCGATCTACAACTCCGCAACAGCAGAAATTCACCAGCTCTTTCACGCGTTCGACTTCACCGTCCACACGCCAGCCACTCACCCGGCTTTCGAGTCCGTAGGCGACGGGATCAGCCTGGCAATAGGGAGCTTCCGCTTCCAAGTTGGTCAGATGGGCACGCTTCGCATGCCTGATCAGCCGACAACACCGTCGATTGCTCCAGCATCATGGTTTCCTCCATCGATCAGCACGATCAGTGAGCTCAACGCCTCGACAGTAGTCGAAAACACGGTCAGCGACAGCATTCGCGACTCTGATCTAGGCGATCTGGCCACTAAAGATGGAACCTACGGTTCCGGATCTGAGAGTTGTGGGAGCAGCAGCTTCCCCAATCACTTCATGTGCGCCGTCATCAACGCAGGCGACACCTCCGCCAACCGCGATAACACGAGCAATCACGACAATGGAACCGACCCGCCAAATGGCGGCAACGGTGGCAACGGAGCTAACAGCGGTAACTGTGGCGATCGCACCAACACCAACAATGGAGGAGCAGCCGAACCTCCAACCATAATAAACGAGCAAACCGACGAATGCGTCGTGATCAAGCTCAACGAGCAAGAGTGGGCTCGCTGCCGTGAGGCCCTACGAGGCACTCCTCTACCCTTCGGATCTCCGCAAGAACTGCTAATGGGCTACTGTTGGCTCCTGAAGGAAGAATTCAAGCGCCAAGTGCAAACAATCGCGCAACTCGAGGCGCACAAAAAAGCAGCAGACGAGTCGAGGCTTCGTCGTGCAGGGCTCTCCTCCTACGGAGGATCCTCCTCAAGAGGCAACGAATCGTTGCCAAAAAGAGGCAATCTCGGATGGCCCATCTCACCGAGCAAGAGCGCATAGAAGCTGCAAAGGTCCTCGACTTCAGCTCTATGACAGTCGACACACGGGGCAACGTGGTCCCCAAGACGCCGCAAGCTGCGGTGACAGCGGCCACCATGTACCTCCTTAATAACCAACCGCCAGCTCGAGATCCCCGAGCCGCCATGCACCGATCTACAATCGTGGGCTTGGGATTAATCGAGGCCACCCTCGACAAGGAGCCAACACCAGAGCCAAAAAAGGGCAAAGCTCTACTCCTCACCCTCATCTAGCGACGACAGTCACGATCTGTCTCGACGCTGCCGCTCACGGCGACACGACCGCGACTATGATGCACGCGATGACCTCACGCAGCGCAAGATTGACAAATCAAGGGCGCGACGCGCTTGGTCGACTTACTCAGAAGAGGAAGATGTGGAGCTCTATGGCGCCAGATGCTTCAGTAGATCCATTAGGCAGAAGCGGATGCCTAAGGGGTTTAAACTCCCGTCGGAGAACCCGAAGTTTGACGGCCTACAGGACCCACAAATCTGGCTGGAGGACCACATCTCCTCCATCAGGCTCCACGGAGGCAGTCGAAGCACGGCCATGCAATGCTTGCAGGTACAGCTGCAAGGCGCCGCCCGAGCATGGCTCAACAACCTCCCACGCAGATCCATTCGCAGCTGGGATGAGCTGGTTTACAGCTTCATGCGCAATTTCAAGGGCACGTACAAGCGTCCTGCATCAATCGAAGAGCTAACATGCTGCTAGCAATGATCGAGCGAATCGCTACGCTCCTACATCCAAAGGTGGTCCATCATCAAGAACTCCACAGAGAACATCTCGGAGGATCGCGTGATTGATGCATTCAACGGCGGCGTTCGCCGCGTAGAACTCAGGGAGGAGCTGGGCCGTTCAAAGACCAAGACCATCGACCACCTGATGGAGATCGCGAATCGGTGGGCCGATGGAGAAGATTCGATGAAGAATCGTGTTCATTCCGATGAGGAGGCGGAACTCGAGCGCAGACGCGACCGCCGAAGCAAACACTGTATGCGCATCTATGATCGCAGCCGGCTCCGCCAACAAACGCGACGACAACCGCAACAGCGGATGCCGTAACGGTAGATATCACGACTCCGAGAAGACCACGCAAGTGTGGCAACGCCACGATCGTGACGAGGCACCCGCAACAACCATTGAAGACAAACTGTCCGGGCCATGCACGGTGCACTTCTACATCGACAAGCATGATGGGAAGAAGAAGTCCAGCCACCTCCTCAAGGACTGCCGCGAGTTCCTCAAACTACATGAGGGATTAGCTCGGATGAACCGCAACGCAGTCGAAAGAGGTTATGGCGCCGCCCCAGGCACCATGGCACATGGCACTCCACCACCACCACCTGGGACACCATCGAATGCAGCCGCGCCCGACCAGCACCACGGAGGCGAACCCTACCCAAGGGCCATGGGTACCATGATGATCCAAAAAGGACGTCCCTCCAATCGGGTGCAGAAGGACGTCATCTAAATTGCATAAATTGTTTTCATTGCATTAAAGGTTTTTCCATGCATCATTCTGTAGTAATATTGATCAGAGAACATAATTATACTACTAAAACGTTTATTAAAGTACCATGCATGCATTCTGTTGCATTTATTGATTTCTATGTGTGAATTGTTTATTTGGTTGAATTGCTTTCGTGTAAATTGTGAGGATGATAACCCGTGTGATTACCCTGATTGTGTGTTTGACACCGACAACTACCAAGGCAAGTGGAGCTTCATAAAAGTCCTATTTAATTTCTATATGAAGTTGTATCTTTTTTTGCGAGGGATATGCATTTGTAGATTAATTTCGTTTTTACAAGTTATATCTATTGCTATGTTATATCTTATTATGATCGTAGCCTTCCTTTTTAGGTGAGCCACCATAAGTAGTTGTGCTTAGTTGTGCTTAGCCACCACGATAAAGATTGCTTTGAAAGTATGTGTTTGGAAAATTCGAAAACAACTTAATTAATGAACTCTTTGGGTGGAATTGGTAATTGCTTGGTTCGTGAATGCCGGGCACATGTCTATGGTTTACCCGAGTATCTCACTTGTGGATGGCCACCCGGGTTTCAGAGAAATGATTAGTGTCTTGATTTGGCAGCTTACGTGTACAGCCATATGCCAGTGAGTTATGGGTGGCTGGATGGACTTAGTAGGTCGTGGTGACCCGAGCTCTTCATATCCAGAGATGTAGTGAATGTGCTAGGTTGGTACGGTAGCTACTTCCCGAATTGTCTCTTCTTGGACTTCTCCCTATCATGACTCAATATGCATGTCATGGTACGAGCGGGTCAACCAGGTCATATGGGTAAAGTGTACGACCCCTGCATGGTGTAAAACTAAGTACTTAGCCGTGTCCCCGGTAATGGACGTTTGAGTTGCTGAATTATGGGTGCTATGACATGTTCTCATTAATTCTAACTTTGTAATTGCTAAAACTTGTGGTTGAAACTTAATTGCGTTGTGTGATGATGATCAAATGCTTTACAAATGATTGACAAATGGTAGGATAAACTCATTTTGCTGCTGCAACTAAGCCTGAACCCCACAAGCCATATATGCATGTAGATATTAGTCTTTTGTTTCCCTCATTTTTCCACTTGTTAATACATTCAAAGTATTGACCACTCGTTGGCTGCAACCTTTCATGTTGCAGGTTATTGTTTCGATTGTTCAGAGTGATCTTATAGGTTGCGAACCTCCACTCAACAGTTGTTTGTCTGTGGCACAATTGAATATGGAGCCTATTATTCATTTATGCTTTCGTATGTTACTTGACTATTTGAGCTAGCCTTTGAGCTAAGCGTTATAAAATAATTGTAAATTCTGGATCATTCGATATAATAATGATGCACAGTTATATTATTTGGTATTCATCTGTACTGTGTGTGCCAGTGAACCAATCCAGGGATTGGCACTATACACAGGAACTCAGCCTTATCAGGCGAGGGTGTTACAACAACTGTGGATCCATATGTGGTTTTTGAAAAGAACAGACATGCAGTGCCTACTCTTTCTATTTTCTATTTGAATCCCTTATTTTGTCTTGCCCTTGGTTTTTTGATACTACTCAGATTTGCCCTCTCTCTCGGTCACAAATCTCACAAAAGCCCAAACGTGTGCTCACTTTGGGTGCTACGCCCTGATTGGCTAACACAGATGTCACGTGGATCGTCTCCACCAACCGTTGATCATATGTGATCCAACGGGCAGGAGAACCCCCCCTTCTCCAAAAAATTTATGCATGGTCTATCCGTGCCACCTCTCTATTCGTGCCACCGATACTTTACCTCCATAAACAAGTGAAAATCCATATAAATAAAATAAATGATCATATTTCGAAGAAGCTATTGTATTCGTCTTCCGGTTCATCCTTGTCTTCGTCAACGCCATGGTCCTTGCCATCGCTGCCGCTGGTGTCCTCCTCTAATGACTCGACACCACCCCCTTCCTCTTATAAGCGCGCTATCTCCTCGTCGGAGTCCTCCTCCTCCTCTTTGTAGTCCCACGGTCGACTTCACTCTCCTCTCTTCTGCCTCAGATTGATAGATGAACGCCTCCTTGTTGGCCGAGTCGGACTCATCCAAATAGCTATCTCCTCTCTTCTTCCTGGTCTTCTTCTCATTCCTCTTCTTGTCCGTACTCGCTGGGGCAACACACGCCCCTGTCCTGGCTGCTGCTTTGCGCTCGTCCATCGCTGCAGGCACACCATGCTCCTCCTGCGTGGCCGGTACGAGCCTCGACATTGCGGTGTCCTCGAGTTCCGATGTTGATGGATCCTGGCGAGTTCGGACATGACGTGCTGCCTCAGTAGGTGACTCGCAAGCGCGAACAATGCAGCGAAGAGCCGGGGACACAGGACGGTCAGTGGATGGCTTGGACCTGCCATTGCCACGGTGAGGGGGCATCGTCCTCGAGGAAGTTGTTCGTAATGGTCGATGGCAGGTACACAGAGTTGGGTTCCGATCTAATCAAGGACGAGCAGCGATTTCATGCATCGTGTTCATGCATGCATTTGTCGATCTATTTAGTACTGAACTGCCTGGTTTATTCTCTGAAGTGGTGATTTTGTAAGCGTGAACTTAACTCTATGCACGATATGTGTGTTCGTATGAAATTAATTTGCTCAGGGATTGAGTTTGCCTTAGTTAAGAAAGTGCAACTTCAAGTCTTACAGTTAACTAGTTTCAGGCATTGGCACAACATAAATTATTCATCTCAAATTTCCTTTATCCTCGGTAGTCTGTCCTTGGTCACCCTCGTGCGCCTTCTTCAGTTCCTTCAACAGATCCGCAATGCAATACTCTAGCTTCTTCTTGTCTTCCCCGAGCTGATCCCTCTCCTTTTCTGCATTATCAATCAGCAACGTGTGACTATCCTGAAGCTTCTTTGCTGTTCCAACAACCAAGCTCCCATTGATTCTGTCACTTAGTTCTGACTACAAATTCTTGATTTCTTGTTCCAGCTCCTTATTTCATACCGACAACTTGTAATTTTTTTCAGCTGCATCACAAGCATTAGTAAATCTCCCCGACCTTTCCAACTCATACATCTCCCATAATTATGCCAAACATTTCTTAACTGCATATGGCCACTCAAGATCCACCCACTGTACTGCTTTACACACCAGGCCAACCTAAAAAAACACACACTATAGTGTTATGAACATACACGATATATTTTTCGTCATGTCACCGTTGCACATAATGTAAACAAACCTGATTTGTACAGCCCAAAAACCTTCTCCTAGTGTTACAGCCTTTGAATGCAACATAAATCCTCAGTTTTAGCCCATGGTCACATGGTACTTCTCCATCGAGATCTAGGCCCTCCCATTCGGAGTCGTAGATCGTCCGTGGTACCTATAGGTAAACGCAAAGCTGGAATTGAACACGATTGCATGCACATATGGAGCTCAGATCGAGAGATTTACCATTGCCTAACCCTAGCCCGAGAAAACAGAGGAACTCACATCATGGAAGGAATACTCGATGTCGGAGAGAAGGTTGTCGCCGCTCGACTAGTCGTCCTTGTTGTTCCAGGACAACATGGAGAATGCATCGTCACCAGCGACGGCGGCGGTGTCGGTGAGGAGAGAGAGAGGGAAGCAGAGAGAGAGAGCAGCCCTTCTACCGCTGCAACAATGACTAAATTGGCATGTTACAATAGTTTAATGTATACCATGCCCTTTCCCTGGATTACTGTCTCCTGCCTAATATGGATTCTCTTCATACATTCTTATTTCAAATATTAAACCCGTACTCCCTCCATCCCAATTTCATTGCCTAACAAAAACATACCAGTATATTACATCATCTAAAGAAACAAAATCATGTCAACTACATGGTACTTATGCATCACTTGTTCAGTCATGGTTTCACAAAACATTACATTACAATCTCTCAACAAACATAATCACAGAAACGAGTATATTACATCAACTAAAGAAACAAAATCATGTCGACTACAAGGTACTTATGCATCACTTGTCCAGTCATGGTTTCACAAAACATCACATTACAATCTCTCAACAAACATAATCACAGAAACAAGTGTATTACATCAAATCAAGAAACAAAATCATGTCGACTACAAGGTACTTACTCATCACTTGTCTAGTCATGGTTTCACAGAACATTCGAAAACGCTAGAAAAAGGGCGCCCTCATGGCAGTACGCTCTGCGACGCTGCTGCTGCCTGCACGTGGTGGGCGCGGAGTGCCTCACGCGTTGTACCAGCCTTCTCCCGTGCGACACGTGGTGGATGCGGAGAGGGTCGCGGGTCCTTTTTCTTTTCTTTTTGTAGATTTGAACATGAAAACCGTGATATCTTTCAAACGGAGAGTCCATATCGATATCTGTTTTCACAGCCTTGCTAGTCATGTCCCGATCTTCAAAATAAGATCCATTGTTGATATGTTTTGACGAACTTTTTTCTTGACTGCCTTTGATGCGTAGGTTGCACTGCCTTTTGGTCTAGCACACGGTGCCTTCGGTTGGAATGCACAGCGCGGTGTCCAGGCAGTGTACTATGCACTGTCCAGGCAGTGCACTGTCCATGCACTGCCTTGTCGTTCTGTGTTGCACTGCCTTAGTTTGTAGTGCACTACGCGGTGTCCAGGCAGTGTACTATGCACTGTCCAGGCAGTTCACTGTCCATGCACTGACTTGTTGTTCTATGTTGCACTGCCTTAGTTCGCAGTGCACTGCGCAGTGTCCAGACAGTGTACTACGCATTGTCCAGGCACTGCACCGTCCATGCACTGCCTTAGTTCACAGTGCACTGCGCGGTGTCCAGGCAGTGTACTATGCACTGTCTAGGCAGTACACCGTCCATGCACTGCCTTGTTGTTCTATGTTGCATTTCCTTAGTCCGTAGTGCACCGCACGGTGTCCTGGCAGTGTACTGCCTCGTTGTACTGCCTTGCACTGCCTTCGGTCATAGTGCACTACGTAGTGTTCATGCAGTGCACCGTCCATGCACAGCCTTTTTGTACATCGTTGCACTGTCTATGGTCGCAGTGCCCTGCGTGATGTTCTCGGAGTGCACGGTCCATGTATTTCCTTGTTGCACTACTTTCTATCGATAGTAAACGAGTTGCACCGATCGTTCACTGTCTTATTGCACTGCGTGGAACTGCCTTTCGTTATATGCACTGCATTAGCAGCTAGCCACATGTCGGGCTGCCGTGTGGCCGGAAATACACTCGCTGCCGTGCGACCAGAAATACACGCACTGCCGAGCGGCCGAGAAATACACACTGGTGAAGTTCCACACGCCACGTGTCGGGCTGTCATGCGGCCGGAAATACGCGCGCTGCCGAGCGGACGGAAACGTGCGCGCTTCCTGAAGGGCGCGCTCCCGCTAGTCGTCCTCCAACACATTACATTACAATCTCTCAACAAACAAAATAACAGAAACAAGTATAGTACATCATCTCAAGAAACATAATCATGTCAACTACAATGTATTTATGCATCACTTGTCCAGTCATGGTTTTACAAAACATTACATTACAATGTACCAACAAACATAATAACAGAAACAAGTACGGTACGTCATCTTAAGAAACATAATCATGTCAACTACAATGTACTTATGTCTTATTACAACAACGATGGTTTCAGTGAGTGACATGTTCGAAAATCTCAACAGCTCGCACAACATTATATCGTAGTCTCTCAACAAACATAATCACAAAAACACACTCTAAATGCAACAACAGTCAATGTTACAAATACAGGCAGGGGAACCCCACAGTCCATATGACAAGCCTAGGGTAGCAACTCTCATCAGATCTCATCAACGTCGACCACCTCATTCTGTTCAGCCACTACAGGGGCCTCTACATCCACTATAACCTGTTCAACAACATCAGAAATGGTACCAAGGAAGAACACCTTCCTGGTTTGCTTCTTTCGTTGCATAATCTGCATAAGATCTTCAGTATCCAAAACATCTATGAATTGCTGCTTCTTATGAGGCCGCCACCGGATTTGTGCCATCTGCTTAGGGCCAATACTGATTTCCTTACCGACCATCTCTCTCATTTCATCAAGAGTTATGTTTTTGAAATCGATAGTGATCTCCACAGTACATGACGAAACTGGCTTATTAACTCCCTCATCAAGTTTTGCCATGTATGAATCCACCTCTACGTGTATATTGAACTTATCTAGATCAGTATCTATTGGTCCATATTCTCTAGGAGCCGAAGCTCTGGCAGCAATATCTCCATCATCTGCATACATATCATCAATCATCGCTTCAACTTTCACCTTATGATCAGCTACACAACACTCCCAAACCATCTGAAGCTCATGGGAGTGCTCCATTTGCTAATAGATATCATTCATGTTGTGCCACACCAATTTTGTTGTCTGTCTAGAACCCTAGGGAATCCTAGCGGCAAGAATATCTACCAGCTACGAAACAGACATAACCTCTTTGCAATTCACAAGCAGATGCACATCTTGCCCGAACACAACCCTCTCGTAACCAAAATCAAGTTTTGCAGTGTACTGGCGAATATGAACTGTGAACTCATATAGGTCCCTTGTATCAAAGTTGTGCCTAATTTGATTAAAAAGGGGAACTTTTAAGTTCATTCGATTCTATTACGCCGTAACTAATCTACTTGTAAGATAAGGCACAAATAAGAAAAATTCACCTCTCGCTCTTCTCCCGGGTTTTTTTCTTCGAGATCTGGGTGCCACATCCGCCCACCGGAGCCAAACAATCCGCCGCCGACCTTGCTCTTCTCTTCAACCTGCTGCTCGTAGGTACCTTGGGACCAGAATCCTTGCTGACCTCCTCGCTAACCGGGGATGAAGACCTCGCCGCTGCTTTGTGTTGAGCCTAGACTCTGGCCCCGACGAACCCGAATCAGTTGGCAACATAGCTACAACCTTCGCCTTGCAAGAAATGTTGGGCCACCGCCGTCAGATTCAATGTCGGGGGAGGGAGAAAAAAGGTCCTCCACCACCGGCAGATGCAGGGTCAGGGAAGGGAAGAAAAGGGACTGCTACCGCCGCAGCCAGATTCAGTGTCGACAGTTAGGAAAGTATAGTAATGGACTTGCCCCTACAACACATGTAGGGTGGATAAGAAGAGTGACCAGCGAAGAAGGGGCGCAGCAGGAACTAGTATAACGGAATATCCTGACTTAACGGGCGCGATTTGAAAATATTGGGTTTGTCCATCATTCACTCGAAACACCCCTCTCAGCAATTGGTGCCCCAACTTTTTGAATCTTGGTGATTAAAATCAACTCGGGTACCGTGATACACTGGCGTCTCAACTTTCGGGCCGCAAAATGAAATTCTCCATTGCATGTGTGTTCCTTTCCTATACCACATGGATTCACCAGTGTCATTGCATGTGTGTTCTTTTCCTAAACAACCACTAGAGTCATTGCATCTGTGTACTTTTCATAAACCACCACTAGAGTCATTTCATGTTTGTTTTTTTCATAAAACACATGGATCCACCAGTGTCATTGCATGTGTGTTCTTTTCGTAAACCACAACTAGAGTCATTGCATGTGTGTCTTTTTCATAGACCACAACTAGTGTCATTGCATGTTTATTCTTTTCAAAATCCACATGGATCCACCAGTGTCATTACATATGTGTTGTTTTCATAAACCACCACTAGATTCATTGCATGTGTGTAATTTCCATAAACCACATGGATCCACCAGAGTAATTTGCATGTGTGTTCTTTTCATAAACCACCACCAGTGTCATTGCATTTGTGTTCCTTTCCTAAACCACATGGATCCACCAATGTCATTGCATGTCATTGCATGTGCGTTCTTTTCCTAAACCACCACTAGTGTCATTTCATGTGTGTTGTTTTACTAAACCACATGGATCCACCAGTGTCAATGCATGTGTGCCCTTTTCATAAACCACCACTAGAGTCATTGCATGTTTGTTCTTTTCCTAAACCATAAGTAGAGACATTGCATGTGTGTTCTTTTCCTAAACAACCACTAGTGTCATTGCATGCGTGTTATTTTAGAAAACCACATGGATCCACCAGTGTCATTTGCATGTGTGTTCTTTTCATAAACCACCACCCATGTCATTGCATGTGTGTTCCTTTCCTAAACCACATGGATCCACTAGTGTCATTGCATGTCATTGCATGCGTGTTCTTTTCCTAAATAACCAGTAGATTCATTGCATGTGTGTATTTTTCATAAACCACAACTAGAGTTATTGCATGTTTGTTCTTTTCATAAACCACATGGATCAACCAGTGTCATTGCATGTGTGCTCCTTTCATAAACCACAACTATAGTCATTGCATGTGTGTTCTTTTCATAAACCACAAGTAGAGTCATTGCATGTTTGTCCTTTTCATAATCCACATGGATCCACCAGTGTCATTACATGTGTGTTCCTTTCATAAACCACCACTAGATTCATTGCATGTATGTTCTTTCCATAAAACACATGGATCCACCAGAGTCATTTGCATGTGTGTTATTTTCATAAACCACCACCACTGTCATTGCATGTGTGTTCCTTTTCTAAACCACATGGATCCACCAGTGTCATTGCATGTCCTTGCATGTGTGTTCTTTTCCTAAACCACCACTAGTGTCATTGCATGTGTGTTATTTTCATAAACCACTTGGATCCACTAGAGTCATTGCATGTGTTTCTTTTCATAAACCACAACTATAGTAATTGCATGTTTATTCTTTTCATAAACCACATGCAACCACACCTAGAGTCATTGCTTATGTGTTCTTTTCATAAACCACCACTAGATTCATTGCATGTGTGTTCTTTCCATAAACCACTTGGATCCACCAGAGTCATTTGCATGTGCGTTCTTTTCATAAACCACCACCATTTTCATTGCATTTGTGTTCCTTTCCTAAACCACATGGATCCACCAGTGTCATTGCATGTCTTTGCATGTGTGTTCTTTTACTAAACCACCACCATTGTCATTGCATCTGTGTTATTTTACTAAACCACATGGATCCACCAGTGTCATTTGGATGTGTTTTCTTTTCATAAACCACCACAAGTGTCATTACATGTGTGTTCCTTTCCTAAACCACATATATCCACCAATGTTATTGCATGTGTGTTATTTTCCCAAACAACCTCTAGAGTCATTGCATGTGTGTACTTTTCATAAACCAGAACTAGAGTCATGGCATGTTTGTTCTTTTCATAAATGACATGTATCCACCAGTGTCATTGCATGTGTGTTCTTTTCATAAACCACAACTAGATTCATTGCATGTGTGTTCTTTTCATAAACCACATGGATCCACTAGAGTCATTTGCATGTGTTTTTCTTTTCATTAACCACCACTAGTGTCATTGCATGTGTGTTCCTTTCCTAAACCACATGGATCCACCAGTGTCATTGCCACTACTAGAGAAAAGGCTACAGGAGACATGCTCATTTGAGGCGCATTTATACTATATGCGCCTCCTATAAAATAGGCGAGGCACATTGCTCTGATATGTGCCTCTAGTATCTAAATAGGCGAGGCGCATATTTGTAGGATGCGCCTCCCATAATCTCTGTACAGACGAAATCTGGCAGCCCAGCTTATGCGAGGCGCATTCTGACTATATGCGCCTCAAATATATCAAATAGGCGAGGCACATAAGGGTATAATGCGCCTCGCATAAGTTGCATGGGCCCGGGAGGAGATCAGTGGTCCATTATGCGAGGCGCATATCGTCAGATGCGCCTCCTATACTTTATAATAGGCAAGTTGAGTAGAGTGCGCCTCAAGTAACCCCTGCGGGCCCGGGTGGCCGCATAGCCAAGGCGCATGTGGGTATATGCGCCTCACATAGTTATATTATAGGATGCGCATTTAGTGCAATATGCACCTCACATAACCTGACTCACTTTTTTTTGCACCTTTTGGCACATTCACCCCACTCACTTGTCTCACTTCTTCCTCCTCCACCAAAAGACATATTTGGTCACCCCCCTCCTCCCCCACCTCATTTCCCACATTGATTCACCATAGAAGCCTGCTCAATCTCCATTGGTTGACACTCATATGTAAGTGAAGTCTCTTGCTCCTCTATATCTACAACATGTCATTTTCCTTCTCCTCTGGCTCTCTTGCACAAGTCGTCGTTTCTAGGAAGCGTGAAGGCATTGCTTGCATGGTCATGCGCGTTGTCGGTGACACCGCGACTATATGATTGTGTTGTGGTGCATGATTCTTTTGGTGCAGGGATTTCATTTGAGGTGCCAATGTTTGGCCGGAATGTCAATTCATTTCTTTTCCGGTGAATTTCTAGCACTCGCGGATGTCCTCTTTTTAGGGGAGGTCATGCCGATTTTTTCCGGTGATCGAGACATCCATATATGCTCTAATTATTCTCTTGCTCTTTGTACCACGTGTAGGCGACCATGGTCCAACCACTGATCCGTAAAGCCCTCGTGGATAGGTGGATGAGATGCACGAGGGCCGATATGGCACACGCAAACAAGACGGAGATAAGATGTCTGTGTCGCGACTACTAGCCGATGTATCTGATAAGGCACGATTCCAGAATGCTGGAGTCGCACCTATCCGATGTAGTTTCATGGATGGCTACACTCGGTGGATACGTGATGACGAAGATTATCATGAGGATGTCAATAATGGTGAATATCAAGATGTCGGTCATGATCACAAAGATCAAGATGCCAACGGTGGGGCAGGTGATGATCATGAAGATCAGGGTGGCGCCGGGCATGATGGACACGAAGATGATCAAGGTGGCACCGGGCATGAACATGAAGATCAAGGTGTCGACCATGATTCGAGCTAGCTGCGAGACCCTCATGTCCAAGATCTGCTTCTCAAGGAGACGAGTAATGCCAGAGCCACCGCTAGAGAGAAAGCTAAGCTGGAGCAAATGAAGAAACACGCGGTCACTCCATTGTTTGATGGATGCAATGACGGGGATACCCTTCTGAATGTAAATCTCAGGACTCTGGAGATGAAGGCGAAACACAAAATGACCGACGAATGCTTCGACGACAACATTGCATTCTTGCACGGTATTCTTCCCAAGAAGGGGAAAACATGTCCGACTAGTATCGCTGAGGCCAAGAAAGTCGCGTGCCCTCTCAATCTACCGCACGTGAAATACCACGTCTGCATAAATGATTGCATCATCTACCGGGGCGAGGATGCAGAGAATACCACATGTCTGTTGTGCAAGACCTCTCGATACAAGAGAGGGACCAAGAAAGCTCCTAGAAAGGTGGTGTGGTACTTTCCCCTAAGTCCTCGTCTGCAGCGGTATTTCATGGACCCTAAGGAAGTAGAGCTCATGCGCTGGCACGCGGAAAGAAAGAGGCCAGAAGACGATGATCCGGCGAAGGAGGAAATGCCGAGGCACCCTTCGGATGCTTGCCAGTGGAATGCATTGGACCTCGAATATTACCAACCTTTCGGGAAAGAGTCAAGGAACCTCAGGATGGGCGTGAGCACCGATGGACTCAATCCGTTCGGAAGCAAGAGCAGCACACACAGCACCTGACCCGTGTTTGTATGGATTTATAACCTCCCCCCGGTTGTGCATGAAGAAGAAGTACGTAACCATGAGTATGCTGGTTCAAGGGCCAAAACAACCCGATACACACATCAATCTGTATCTCACGTTGTTGAAAGAGGAGTTGGCCACGTTATGGGAAGAATGAGCCCATAGTGGGACGCCTCGAGACAAGAATACTTCGACATGAGAGCGGCGGTGATTGATACGTCCATTTTGCATCACTATTCTATGTCTTAATTCACTATTATTCATTGATATATTTCGTATTGAGAGGTGATACTTATGTTATTTCATCTATTTTTGCATGGTTGATGAATTTTGGAGCATGGACCGCTACAGTCAGGATTCTGATGGAAAAGGTGCTGTTTGGAGGCAAAATTCGCGAACATCAGAAAATCCGGGAAAATATATGGAAAATCCTATTTTTCCTGAAGACTAAGGATGCCAGAAGACGGAGTGGAGGTGGGCCACAGGGGCCCACAACACCCCATGGCGCGGGCAGGCCTAGGCCACGCCTGGAGGTGGTGTGGCCACCCTGGCCCACTCCAGCCTCTCCCCTCTGGCGTATATCAACCTCCCAAAACCCTAAGACTCGAGGAGATACGACAGAAAGATTCCGCCAGCTCTGCGGGGCGGAAAACACCGAGAGAGAAAGATCTCTCCAGCAGACAGATTCCTACCGGGGGAATTCCTTCCCGGAGAGGGGAGATCGTCGCCATCAACACCACCATCAAGCTGGACTTCATCGGGATCATCATCATCATCACCACTATCATCACCATCAACACCCTCATCACTATCTCCATATTGCTGTAACAATTGCGTTGAATCTTGCATTAGTTCATAGGGGAAACTTTCCCGGTGTTGAATACTCTTTGTAGTTGATGCTATTGAGTGAACCATTGAATTATTGTTTATGTTCAGATTGTTATACATCATTATTCCATCTCTGATCATGATCCATATGATGTCTTGTGAGTAGTTTGTTTTGTTCTTGAGGACATGGGAGAAGTCTTGTCGTTAGTAGTGGAGTTGCGTTGAGAAAGATTCAATAGATTGTTATTTAAGTTGTGGTGTACTTCTTCTAGTGGTGTCATGTGAACATAGACTACATGACACTTCACCTATATGGGCCTAGGGGAATGCATTGTGTATTTGGCTACTAATCGTAGGGGTTGCCGGAGTGACAAAAACCTGAACCCCCGTTAGGAAACCATTGCACAAGGGACGTAAGGGTCTTAGAGTTTAAAGCTGTGGTTAGGTTTCTACCTTAAATACTTTCTTGTACTTACGGATGTTTGCAAGGAGTTTAATCACAAGTATGTATTAGTCTTGGATGGGGTGGTACATTAGCACAGGTTCACCCACACAACACTTAGCAAGCTAGAGAAGATTAATCATCTATATGAAGCGAAAGCACTTGACAGTCTTCCCATGTGTCCTCGAGAACGTTTGGTCATCTTAAGTAATACAACCGGCTTGTCCATTGCTGCATAAAGGATTGGGCCACTTGCTGCATTTATTCCTACTGTCTTTTATTTACTCGTACTTTGTTTACTTGCTTTATTGAAAACCCCTAAAAATCCATTTGCTAAGTATTTGCAGAGAATTCTTGATCCATACCACTAGCCAGCACCTTCTACTCCTTGTTGGGTTCGACACTCTTACTTATCGAAAATACTGCGATACACCCCCTATACTTGTGGGTCATCAAGACTATTTTCTGGCGCCATTGCCGGGGAGTGAAGCGCTATTGGAGAGTGGAATTGGTAAAGGAAACTTCTACTATGAGTATTGTTTACTTCTGCTAGTTCCTTTATTTTCGTTATGGATAATTCGCTGAGTTTCTTATTTGGTAATGCTACTACCACTGCTAAGGTAGTAGATAAGCCACCACCTGCTGAGAATGATGTTTTCAAAATACCTACAAGAATTATTGATCGTGTTATGGACAACTACTATGTTGGGGATGGAACTATCCATCTCGGTGACCATTTACTCTTTATACACGAATTATGCGGGTTGTTCAAGTGTGCAGGTATTACTACAGATCAAGTTAAGAAGAAATTATTCTCATTATCACTAAAAGGAAGAGCTGAGGAATGGTATAAGCTGCTGAAGAATGGTCAAGCTCTGGAATGGGAGGAAATAGTGCCTCTCTTTTATTCAAAGTTTTATCCTCCTAGTGAGATTCAGAAAGATCGGAATCAAATATACAACTTTTGGCCTCTTGATGGAGAGAGTACAACTCAAGCTTGGGGGAGATTGAAGTTACTAATGCTCAAATGTCCCATTCATGAGATCCCCAACAATATTATTATCAATAACTTTTATGCAAGACTCCCTCTACATGATAAAGATTTATTGGATGCTTCTTGCGCTGGATCATTCACTCGCATGGAAGAAGAAGATAAATGGGACCTTCTAGACCGTATTCAAGACAATGCTGAAGCTTGGGAGAATGACAAAGGTAGAAACTCAGGTATAAATTATGATTATGAATGCATTGAATCTTTTATGGGAACTGGTGACTTTCAAAACATTAAAAATTCTTATGGTCAAGACTCTCAAGCTATTGCTTCTTATTTTAAGGCCTTTGCTTCCTATATTGAAGTGCCTAAAAAGAAGTGGAATAAGTATCATGAACCTTATAAAGATGTTGCAAAGAGTGTTCCTTCAAGAAATACTAAAGTTTATCCTGCTAATCATGTTTTACCTGAACCTTATATTAAGAAAATGCCTTTCCCAGTTAGGATTAAGGAACATTCTATGATAGCTAGTATGGTTAATGAAAGTACAAATAAAGCTGTTGAACCTGATAAATAAATGGTTGATGAACCTATCATAGAAAATGTGAAAGACTTTGTTACTAAATATGAAAAAGAGGGACACCCTATCCTTTGTAAGGATACCTCTAATATTGTTTCACAAAGTAGTGTTATGAGAGCTAGTATTCCCGTGTTTTCTGTTATAATAAGTGATCATTGCTATGAGTGTCCTTGTGATAGCTATATTGTTAAGTTTATGCATGATACTAAAAGTTACTACGAGAGAGGGAAAAGTGTTCTTATGTATCTCAATAATATCAAGTTTCTTCGCTTTATGCTGAAAGTTTTTATGTTGTACTTCTTTTGCCTTCTTATGCAAGTTGCCTCTGGTTTCAACAACTTGTTTGTTTACAAAATTCCCTTGCATAGGAAGTGGGTTAGACTTAAATGTGTGTGTGTTTTTTGCTTCTTAATGCTCTATATCACTTCAATTCATATCCCTATGAGAGCTTCTTGAATATTATCATGACCATCTTAATGGCTATAAAGAAAGAGCTTTATGGGAGACAACCCAATTTGTTTTTGCTTTTAGTTTGTTTTTGTTTCTTTGAGTCTTGAAAGTTATTACTTCGGTAATAACTTCTCCTTATCCGTTTTGTTTGGTTTTTGTGTCAAGATCAACCTCTAATGAGAGAGAAGTAATATTTGGGGAAGTTGCTGTCCCGAAACAGATTTTTTGTGCTTCACCGTAAACATTCGTGAGAGATCTCTGTATGTCGGATGGAGATGTAATTTTGTGTGCTTCTGCCCCAGGTTGTTATATAACTTTCGTTAGTTTTGCAATTTTGATTTGAGCAATAGAAGATTTTCGAAAAAATTGATCTATTACCCACTGGTCTGTTTTGACAGATTTAGCCACTCTTGCATTTGCTTCTTTATTCGATTTCCTTTTTGAATTCTTTTTGGGTTTTCAGAAGGATTTGCTACAGTAGCCTATGTTTTGATGGTTTTCAGTTGAAGTTGGACTCAAAAGGTTCTATCACTTCACTTATACTAATGTTGCTAATAAGAACTGTGTGAAGTTTTGTGTGAAAGAAATTTCCAGGAAGTGGAGATAATGGTGTAATAAGAAAACGAAGGGTTTTATGACTCAAGTAATAAGTATATGAATATGAATATATTGATGTTATTAAAGTGATGACTCTGGAAGAATCTACTATATACCAAATTTAGAGACCTGGAGAGTCTGTTTCCAAATAGGTAATAGTTCTGGTAACAAAAGTTCCACGAAAATACAATCCAACTATATTTTTGTAGTTTTCAGTCAATAAGGAAAGTTTCGAAGCGAAAAAGGGACGGAACTGGAGCCGGGGTGTCCCACACCACCCCATGGTGCGGGCCCACCCCTGGCCGCGCTACCAGGTGGTGAGGCCACCCAGGACTCCGCCTCCGACTCGTTTTCTCCCAGTACCTTCCTTTTGATGTGAAACTTTGTAATATATAACCCCCTGGATCTTTCGAGGTTCGTATATCATGTTATCGTCGTGCTTTTGTTTCGATCTGTTTCTGCCAGGTAGAATCCCAGATTGGGAGCCACAATGTCTTCCTCTTGATCATCCAAGGGAGATTCCTTAGAAGATATCATCAACCCATACATGAGAGAATTGAAGATTCATCCCAAGGAGTTGTTGCTCGAAGGTGGGGAAGTCCGGATTAAAGAGGTTCAATTCCCTAAAGGTGAAGGAAGTCTAGAGGATAGGATGGAATCATTGGAACAAGAAGTCTTTAGGTACAATAAGATGGCGGAGCGCGAAGTGGATATCATATATAAGATTTGTTCCGAACTCATCACTGAGCACCAGAAGGAGACCGCCTAACTCAAAAACGAAGTCCTCTCACTCCGCCACACAACCAACAAACTGCAAGCACAGTTTTATGATGTTCAAAATCAAAACTGTGAGTATGAGGCTAGATTTAAACGCATAAGTGCTGCTGCAAGTTTCAGGATGTTGGAAACCACGATGTCCTTTGTTGATGGGAAGCCTTTACCCTACAAGATGGACGAAGATGAGAAGACACCACCACCACCGAAGGAGTAACTCGTCATCAGGTTTGGCATCCCCTTGGTTTATTCCAAGCTTGGGGGAGTACCGCGGTATCACATCACTATCTTCTATCTTTTTACCTTATTAGTAGAGTCATATCATGAATAGAGGAGTTATTATGTAGTATGGTTTGCATTATGGAAGTGTCCCCTCTCTCGTTAGATATGTATCCCTTGGTGTGAGTTTCCGTTATGGAATATTAATGAGAAGTTCTATCATTCACTCTTTTGCATAGCTTATATTAGTTTTCAATTTGTGGTTATATGATTGATCTTGTTGTTAGTATTGGTATCACTTTGGGATCATTAAGTTAATTTAGTTGATTTTGGCAAACCTGGCTCGGTCAGTAGCAACACCTTTTTGAGAGTTGAAAAGAAAAAGATAGATGTACTCTAAAGAAAAATAATTTCATCATCTTTCTTTCTTGATTTGCCCATAAGTCTAGTATTCTCTAGTTAAGATCTTTTGTGCTTACAAGGAAGATTGCATGTTTGTCTTTATCATTTGTATGCTTGGTTGTTTCCTTCAACTCTTGTACTTGCTACCCAGCCTTGCTAGCCAAAAACCTGTACTGAGAGGGAGTTCTTCTCGTGCATCCACCTCCTTAAAACCAAAACCTTTGCCATTTGTGTCCACCATACCTACCTAGTAGCATTATTGCTATTCCAAGTAAATTCTTGTTTTATCTACCTCCCAAATTAAACTTGTTATGTGAAAATTAGTGATTAAAGCTCTCACGAACTTGATGGCACACTTTACTTTCTTGCATTTAATAAACTTGAACCATTGTGGTCACCTATGTTGCGTATATGCTTGCGCTTTGTAAGTTGTGAATTAGCAAAACCATGCTGTCATGGGGAACGCTTTCAACATTGCACTTGGTACTTGTACCTAGTAGATATCATGCTCTTTTGTATATGGATGTCGTTTGTGTGAAATGAAAGGGGAACTTGTAAGTCCATGGAGTTATGGTTATGTGTTAGAGAAACGCCTGGGCCGCTGGTCTAATCCATGCTGACATGGTGGAAACCATAACGAGTATCTATGAAGCATTCTTCTTATAAAGAAAAGAGATAGAGATTGAGAAAAAAGAAAATAAAAAAAGATATCATGAAAAGAGGAAAGAGAGAAAAAAGCACCATATTCCCATGGTAAATAAGAAGATTGTTGAGATACTTGTTGTCTGCTTGCCTTGTCATTTTGATATGGGGATTCTTCCGTATCATCAGGCAAGGGGTACCCCGTTGGCGGTTCTCAATGATACACATATGCTTACGATGACAAGAACTTACCGGTGACTAAACTTGAGTAGCATGAGGAGCGGCCCTCGGATTCAAGGGACATGAGATTCTCAATTTACAACTTGTCAATGCATATCTGTGGCATCCCGCAAAAAACCACTACTAGAAAATCGCGTTGTTTTTGTGCATTGCATCATCATGACCGCATGCTCATGTCATCATGCCACATTGCATTTGAGCATCGTCATCATCTTGCATTTGCTTGCATAAAACTATTTTCGGAAAAACCTAATTTGTTTTCTAAACGCCCCGTCTTAATTCAAACGCAAAACCCGGGTCTCCGAATTATTTTGTTTTGTCTGCTATCGGTTTGCAAAAGCCCTGTTTGAAATAAATAAAATATTTAATTATTTTTAGTGGGGCAGTCGAACGGGCCGATTCGACCCGGTCGACCACCCCTGGTATAAAATCGGTCCACCCTAAACCCCTTTTTACACCCAACCTAGTCTACCCACCCCTCCAGCCACATCACCCGGACCAATCCCTGGCTGCCACCTCACCCTCTCCCTCCCCTCTAACCAATCCCAAGCCGCCACCTGCCAACCCCCTCTCTCCCTTCACCCATCGACCCACCCCTGGTCAAACCCACTAACCAACACCTGCCACCCTGGCCGCCTGGGACCCACCTCCCCTCCTGCCCCGTGTCCGGACCCACCCCGCGCCCCACCGACGCGTTCCCCAGGCGCTGCCCCCGCTCTCTCCCTCTCTCCTCTCCCTCCCTTCTCCTCTCTCCGACCCCGCTCTCTCCTCTGCCTCCGGCCAGGCGCGCTCCGCCCCGCCTCCGCCGTCACCGCGTCCTCCTGCCTCGGCCCCGAGCTCCGCTCCACGCCGCCGGCGACGTCCTTGCCCAGCGCCGGACCGTCCCCGAGCCGAACCCCGCGCCCTCGCGCTCCTTCTCCACCGCACCGCCGCACCTCGCCGTCGCCCCGCTCGGCCTCCCTCTGCCCCGACGACCCCTTCCTCCGGCCGCGCCGACGCCGCCTCGCCGGCCACGGACCGTCCGCGCCGCCTCCGCCGCCCGCGTCCTCCTCCATCTGCCTCCACCCGCCGCCGCCCAGGAGCCCGCCGGCCCGCCTCTGCTCCTTCTCGGCGCTCCTCCCGCCTCCGCCGCGTCGCCTCCGGCAGGCCCCGCGTCGTCGCCTCTGCCGGCGCCGCTCGACCCCCATGCTCCTCCCCTGCCGGCCTCTGCCCCCGTCAGCGAGCCCGCTGTCCCCCGGCACCGACCTCCGCCTCGTGCCGCCCTGCTCTGCCGTCCCGCGCGAGCCCGAGCCCCACCGCCATGAGCTTCCCCTTGCTGCGACATGTTCCTGCGTTGCTGAGAGATGCCTCCACCAATACCGAGTTCGGCCGATGCCGAGACTGACAGGAACCACCGTGCTGCCACTCCAAGACCCGACGATGAAACCAAGTCTGCCATCGATGAACAAGACGGAACCCCAAGATCCTCACCGACCATAGAACGGACACCCAAGACCTGCCTGTAGACCCAGCCAAAAACCGTCGAACCCTCGGAACCGCCAAGGTCGCCGAGACCCCCGTACCCGAAGGCCGCCGACGCGGAACCCCAAGATCTTCTCCTGGACCGCCAAGATCGTCTTCCGGACGCCATGACCGTCGACATGACCCGAAGACCGTGAATGCGACAAGAACGACATCGACCAGGGCGGACCCAATGCGCCCTGACACCGAACCAAGTACTTCCTCGAGGACGCCAAGTACTTCACCCCGAACATCGAGACCCTGAACGACAAGTTCTCCTTCCCAGAATCTTTGACGCTCGAGCGACAAGATCTACCTCAGTTATCCGAGAACGATCCCGTCGAACCCTGCACCCCGGAGACCGAACCCCGAACCCTCAGAACCCCAAGATCATCGAACCCTAATGTGTGAACCTTCTTCCGAGCCCCTATTTTAATAAATGCCATCTATATAAATTGTTGCATATTAAATTGTCATGTTGCATGAATATTTGTCTGTGGTTTGGGGGCCTTATGCCGATTCACCTTATAAATAAATATGGGGCCATATGCGGGCAAATCTAGTCTCATATTGGCCTCATTTAAATTTGTGTAGCGAACCGGTAACTTATCTTGCCCTGTTATTACAACATTTAATTTGCGGGGTAGATAAATAACTTGAACCGTTTAATTAATTGTCGGGACCCCGGTTCCGCTTAATATTGCTCAATTGCATCGCACCTTTGCCATGTCATACATCATACATGCATCATGCCCGATCTTTTGCCGTAGTATTAAATAGTGCATCCGGTGTTTATTCTAGTGTTTTGCTTCTTCGCGGATAAGGCCGTTGAGTTGATGTGAGCCTCGCCCCGATCTTCGGATGAACCCTCGGCAATGTTTTCAGGCGAGCACCTCCCTCCTTTCTACCTATCTTACTTTTATAGTATTTATTCCCTCCTATTGATCTATTGCTATCTGTGTTGCGATGCTCTAGTTTTCGTGCCCGTGATATCCCTTGCAGACTCATATTGCCTTGGACACATCCTATTACATGTTGTTTGGTAGATAGTTGGACCTGCGCGTCGTAGTCGCTTGCTCAAGTGCTGTTGCTTGTCGTCAAGTACCACAGTTGTTGGAGTATTGCCGCCTGTTCGATGTTGGAGATGATCTTGGCTATATTTATCGTTAACTTTAATTACTGTTTAATAACTAAAATTGAAGTAGGTAAGCAGAGGCACAGGTGGGCAATAGATGTTATTTGGTTGTTAACCGTCCACTTGTGTCCCGTAGGACCCCGAGTACTTGATACCTGTTCCTTGAATATTCGCGCTATCCACATCCGGGAGGCTTATGGACCCCCCTGAGCCAGAGCTTGATTCATTCTTATTTCTTGGGGCCACAAACTAGTTTGAGGTTTTATTTACTATCCTGTACTTATGCCATGCTTTACTGCTTTATTTAAATTGTGCGAGGTACTGCACACTGTACTGTTTAGGATCGTGGCCCGATTTCGCTGTATCGACAAGCCCAGCCACACTTTCGGGTTCCCAGTCGTTTACAGCCGCCTCCACAACCTTAAGCCCGTTTCGAAGCCGGCCGGCTTCGTTGCGGGATCTACTTAAAGGGGTGGCCCCCTGAAATATTTCTGAATCCTGTAATTGCTTTGTCGTGACTGTCTCGTTGGGTTTTGATTTGGTTTTTCCGAGGCATATCGAGTGTGTGTTGCTATTTGTGCACCCCTGCAGGGTAAAACTTTCTGAAAGCCGTGTCCGCGGTTATGGACGACTTGGAGCACAGTATCTCGATCATAGACAACTATAACTAAAGTAGTGCTATAAATTTGACTTTATAATGACTAGTAATCAGCTTCACTATAATGGTATGGCTAATTAAAACTGCCCACATTTGCTTGTTTGGGTTGTCGCTTGCGACCATTGTATCTGACTAGTAAGTATTGCAACTATAACGGAATGGCTAAATAAAAGTACCAACAACTGCTGGGTTTTGGGTTATCTCATGACAAATGTATCTGACTAGTAAGTGTTGCAACTACAATCGAATGGTCAAATAAAAGTTCCCACTGCTTATTTTATCAGGATGATTATCTATACCTGACTAGTAATTACTGCAACGATAACTGAATAAATAAAACTGCTAACGGTGTGAGTTCCTCGGTTGACTTCCTCGTTTGGTCTCGAGGGGGAAACACCAGGATGGGTTTGTTTGATGGTAGTATCAGGTTGGTTCTGAATAGGTCTTTCTTACCCCTCTCTGACAGCCGCCAGTTGCATCGAGTCTCTATAGGTTGTTTAGTGCATGCTGCCGCTGCCGCTTCAGTCCACCATACCTATGTAGGCGAGGACCGCCGAATTCTAGCCTCGCCGTGTACTGGCCTCAGTACTGACGCTCCTCTTTTTCCTTTGCCCTTTGTCGGCACCCCTTTTGTTTAAGCAGGTTTTGAGATCGACGTCGTTAGCAGGGTTACCCTTCCGGCTTGGCCTGGGCAGGGTTATGGACGCCATTGGTTATTATTCAGGGCTCTTAGCTCCATTTGCATCTTGTCCGTAGTTGGACGCTCCCTCGTTTTCAAGGTGATTTGGATCTTTGTATATTATATCTGTATTCTTGACTCTTTGAGTCGCTGTTGTATCTATCTGTTATGTGGGTCCCATCAAGGACTGTTGTGTAATGTTATTACTTCGTTTTCCACCCGCACGAAAGTGCCTGGTGGGCACCTTTGAATCGTTTCTATGCGGGTTTGGCGGGTTTCGCTAAAACTTGCATAGGTCCGATTCTGAGGGTGTTACAGAGTGGTATCAGAGCTCAGCAGTTGCGATACCCCACAAGTCCAGCCTGTAGGATAACCTAGCTAACGGCCGAAGTAGAGTGTCAAAACTATTTTGCAAAATCGGTTGGATAGTTCTGATTAGGTCTGATTTTACTCCTTAACCCTCTGCTATTCTCCTCTTACCTCTACGCGTTTTGAATCCGCTCTCTTCTTTTTCTTCGAGTCCAGGAATTCTCGTGGTTGGGTTTTCGTCGTACCTTCAGGGTTTCGCTTCCTCCTTTGGTAACGGTGTTGCTACATCTGGTCTTCATGCTATCCGAGGAATCCTTCGTCTGATGGACTTCTCTATGTTCCTTCTCGTGCCTTCCGGTGTTTTCCGACGCGACGACATCATCTACGCCAGATCCGATGCAGAGTCTACATCACTCCGTTGTTCCTGAACCTCGATTGTCGAGATCTTCAGTCTGATTCCGAGAGTTGGTTGCATAATCCGCCCATCCGTGTGCAGAGTAATGGTTTGGGTGCGCGATGGACTGATCACCATCCGACTACTCTTATCATTCGCTCTTGTACATCGAATCGGTGGATCCAGCAATTTTACTCCGCCCACGGAAGCTAGAGGTGGCTTTATTTGTTGATACCTCTACCTTCGACCTTTTGTTCCGGAGTGTTCTCTCGACGATCACGGACAACGACCTCTTGTTAGTGGTGTCGCGAGGATCTGCACGAAGCGCGAAGGATCAGACCACCGACCTTCCTTCCGGTACCATGAGGCGGATCTCGAGGGCGAGATCCATTGTTAGTGGTGTCGAATTGTGGCATCCCGCAAAAAACCACTACTAGAAAATCGCGTTGTTTTTGTGCATTGCATCATCATGACCGCATGCTCATGTCATCATGCCACATTGCATTTGAGCATCGTCATCATCTTGCATTTGCTTGCATAAAACTATTTTCAGAAAAACCTAATTTGTTTTCTAAACGCCCCGTCTTAATTCAAACGCAAAACCCGGGTCTCCGAATTATTTTGTTTTGTCTGCTATCGGTTTGCAAAAGCCCTGTTTGAAATAAATAAAATATTTAATTATTTTTAGTGGGGCAGTCGAACGGGCCGATTCGACCCGGTCGACCACCCCCGGTATAAAATCGGTCCACCCTAAACCCCTTTTTACACCCAACCTAGTCTACCCACCCCTCCAGCCACATCACCCGGACCAATCCCTGGCTGCCACCTCACCCTCTCCCTCCCCTCTAACCAATCCCAAGCCGCCACCTGCCAACCCCCTCTCTCCCTTCACCCACCGACCCACCCCTGGTCAAACCCACTAACCCACACCTGCCACCCTGGCCGCCTGGGACCCACCTCCCCGCCTGCCCCGCGTCCGGACCCACCCCGCGCCCCACCGACGCGTTCCCCACGCGCTGCCCCCGCTCTCTCCCTCTCTCCTCTCCCTCCCTTCTCCTCTCTCCGACCCCGCTCTCTCCTCCGCCTCCGGCCAGGCGCGCTCCGCCCCGCCTCCGCCGTCACCGCGTCCTCCTGCCTCGGCCCCGAGCTCCGCTCCATGCCGCCGGCGACGTCCTTGCCCAGCGCCGGACCGTCCCCAAGCCGAACCCCGCGCCCTCGCGCTCCTTCTCCACCGCACCGCCGCACCTCGCCGTCGCCCCGCTCGGCCTCCCTCTGCCCCGACGACCCCTTCCTCCGGCCGCGCCGACGCCGCCTCGCCGGCCACGGCCCGTCCGCGCCGCCTCCGCCGCCCGCGTCCTCCTCCATCTGCCTCCACCCGCCGCCGCCCAGGAGCCCGCCGGCCCGCCTCTGCTCCTCCTCGGCGCTCCTCCCGCCTCCGCCGCGCCGCCTCCGGCAGGCCCCGCGTCGTCGCCTCTGCCGGCGCCGCTCGACCCCCGTGCTCCTCCCCTGCCAGCCTCTGCCCCCGTTAGCGAGCCCGCTGTCCCCCGGCGCCGACCTCCGCCTCGCGCCGCCTTGCTCCCGCGCGAGCCCGAGCCCCACCGCCATGAGCTTCCCCTTGCTGCGACATGTTCCTGCGTTGCTGAGAGATGCCTCCACCAATACCTAGTTCGGCCGACGCCGAGACTGACAGGAACCACCGTGCTGCCACTCCAAGACCCGACGATGAAACCAAGTCTGCCATCGATGAACAAGACGGAACCCCAAGATCCTCACCGACCATAGAACGGACACCCAAGACCTGCCTGTAGACCCAGCCAAAAACCGTCGAACCCTCGGAACCGCCAAGGTCGCCGAGACCCCCGTACCCGAAGGCCGCCGACGCGGAACCCCAAGATCTTCTCCTGGACCGCCAAGATCGTCTTCCGGACGCCATGACCGTCGACATGACCCGAAGACCGCGAATGCGACAAGAACGACATCGACTAGGGCGGACCCAATGCGCCCTGACACCGAACCAAGTACTTCCTCGAGGACGCCAAGTACTTCACCCCGAACATCGAGACCCTGAACGACAAGTTCTCCTTCCCGGAATCTTTGACGCTCGAGCGACAAGATCTACCTCAGTTATCCGAGAACGATCCCGTCGAACCCTGCACCCCGGAGACCGAACCCCGAACCCTTAGAACCCCATGATCGTCGAACCCTAATGTGTGAACCTTCTTCCGAGCCCCTATTTTAATAAATGCCATCTATATAAATTGTTGCATATTAAATTGTCATGTTGCATGAATATTTGTCTGTGGTTTGGGGGCCTTATGCCGATTCACCTTATAAATAAATATGGGGCCATATGCGGGCAAATCTAGTCTCATATTGGCCTCATTTAAATTTGTGTAGCGAACCGGTAACTTATCTTGCCCTGTTATTACAACATTTAATTTGCGGGGTAGATAAATAACTTGAACCGTTTAATTAATTGTCGGGACCCCGGTTCCGCTTAATATTGCTCAATTGCATCGCACCTTTGCCATGTCATACATCATACATGCATCATGCCCGATCTTTTGCCGTAGTATTAAATAGTGCATCCGGTGTTTATTCTAGTGTTTTGCTTCTTCGCGGATAAGGCCGTTGAGTTGATGTGAGCCTCGCCCCGATCTTCGGATGAACCCTCGGCAATGTTTTCAGGTGAGCACCTCCCTCCTTTCTACCTATCTTACTTTTATAGTATTTATTCCCTCCTGTTGATCTATTGCTATCTGTGTTGCGATGCTCTAGTTTTCGTGCCCATGATATCCCTTGCAGACTCATATTGCCTTGGACACATCCTATTACATGTTGTTTGGTAGATAGTTGGACCTGCGCGTCGTAGTCGCTTGCTCAAGTGCTGTTGCTTGTCGTCAAGTACCACAGTTGTTGGAGTATTGCCGCATGTTCGATGTTGGAGATGATCTTGGCTATATTTATCGTTAACTTTAATTACTGTTTAATAACTAAAATTGAAGTAGGTAAGCAGAGGCACAGGTGGGCAATAGATGTTATTTGGTTGTTAACCGTCCACTTGTGTCCCGTAGGACCCCGAGTACTTGATACCTGTTCCTTGAATATTCGCGCTATCCACATCCGGGAGGCTTATGGACCCCCCTGAGCCAGAGCTTGATTCATTCTTATTTCTTGGGGCCACAAACTAGTTTGAGGTTTTATTTACTATCCTGTACTTATGCCATGCTTTACTGCTTTATTTAAATTGTGCGAGGTACTGCACACTGTACTGTTTAGGATCGTGGCCCGATTTCGCTGTATCGACAAGCCCAGCCACACTTTCGGGTTCCCAGTCGTTTACAGCCGCCTCCACAACCTTAAGCCCGTTTTGAAGCCGGCCGGCTTCGTTGCGGGATCTACTTAAAGGGGTGGCCCCCTGAAATATTTCTGAATCCTGTAATTGCTTTGTCGTGACTGTCTCGTTGGGTTTTGATTTGGTTTTTCCGAGGCATATCGAGTGTGTGTTGCTATTTGTGCACCCCTGCAGGGTAAAACTTTCTGAAAGCCGTGTCCGCGGTTATGGACGACTTGGAGCACAGTATCTCGATCATAGACAACTATAACTAAAGTAGTGCTATAAATTTGACTTTATAATGACTAGTAATCAGCTTCACTATAATGGAATGGCTAATTAAAACTGCCCACATTTGCTTGTTTGGGTTGTCGCTTGCGACCATTGTATCTGACTAGTAAGTATTGCAACTATAACGGAATGGCTAAATAAAAGTACCAACAACTGCTGGGTTTTGGGTTATCTCATGACAAATGTATCTGACTAGTAAGTGTTGCAACTACAATCGAATGGTCAAATAAAAGTGCCCACTGCTTATTTTATCAGGATGATTATCTATACCTGACTAGTAATTACTGCAACGATAACTGAATAAATAAAACTGCTAACGGTGTGAGTTCCTCGGTTGACTTCCTCGTTTGGTCTCGGGGGGGAAACACCAGGATGGGTTTGTTTGATGGTAGTATCAGGTTGGTTCCGAATAGGTCTTTCTTACCCCTCTCTGATAGCCGCCAGTTGCATCGAGTCTCTATAGGTTGTTTAGTGCATGCTGCCGCTGCCGCTTCAGTCCACCATACCTATGTAGGCGAGGACCGCCGAATTCTAGCCTCGCCGTGTACTGGCCTCAGTACTGACGCTCCTCTTTTTCCTTTGCCCTTTGTCGGCACCCCTTTTGTTTAAGCAGGTTTTGAGATCGACGTCGTTAGCAGGGTTACCCTTCCGGCTTGGCCTGGGCAGGGTTATGGACGCCATTGGTTATTATTCAGGGCTCTTAGCCCCATTTGCATCTTGTCCGTAGTTGGACGCTCCCTCGTTTTCAAGGTGATTTGGATCTTTGTATATTATATCTGTATTCTTGACTCTTTGAGTCGCTGTTGTATCTATCTGTTATGTGGGTCCCATCGAGGACTGTTGTGTAATGTTATTACTTCGTTTTCCACCCGCACGAAAGTGCCTGGTGGGCACCTTTGAATCGTTTCTATGCGGGTTTGGCGGGTTTCGCTAAAACTTGCATAGGTCCGATTCTGAGGGTGTTACAATATCCTCATATTTGATCACTTTAACCTTAATCACCTAAAGATGCCTATGATAGGGGCAATGAGAGCTGAAAGCTAGTAAGTATCATAATTTTTGGGAGCTCTTTATGAGACTTGCAATCCCTGCTTCCCTCTGCGAAGGGCCTTTCTTTTACTTTGTAGTTGAGTCAGTAAACCTATTCCCTTCTACCTCAGCAAGTATTTTGAGTTGATGTGTTTCATTCATTCATATGATGATTTATTCAATCATGTTTCTTATGTTCCTTGTTTTGCACATTGCTCTTATCTTGAAGTTTACTACTTTGAAAGCTATCATTGAAAAACCAGTTATTTGTGAACTCCAGCAAATTATCAACTATTCTTCGACCAAGAGCTAAGTTTGCCATTACCAATTATGATTCACTTTATGTATCTTTATTGTGTTTCCTTTACTCACTTCAAGTTGAGTTATATAATAGTGAGTTGTCTTCTATTATGATCTATGTATTTGATGAATGTGATGCTTCTTATCCGTATTCTTTTATCGACTCTTCACTCCATAAACTCGAGGTCATGTTTATTGAGCTCAGTTTCGCTTGGGGACAAGCAAAGTCTAAGCTTGGGGGGAGTTGATATGTTCATTTTGCATCACTATTCTATGTCTTAATTCACTATTATTCATTGATATATTTCATATTGAGAGGTGATACTTATGTTATTTCATCTATTTTTGCATGGTTGATGACTTTTGGAGCATGGACCGCTGCAGTCAGGATTCTGATGGAAAAGGTGCTGTTTGGAGGCAAAATTCGTGAACATCAGAAAATCCGGGAAAATATATGGAAAATCCTATTTTTCCAGAAGTCTAAGGATGCCAGAAGATGGAGTGGAGGTGGGCCATAGGGGGCCAACACCACCCGATGGCGCGGGCAGGCCTAGGCCACGCCTGGAGGTGGTGTGGCCACCCTGGCCCACTCCAGCCTCTCCCCTCTGGCATATATCAACCTCCCGAAACCCTAAGACTCGGGGAGCAACCACAGAAAGATTCCGCCGCCTTTGCGGGGCGGAAAACACCGAGACAGAAAGATCTCTCCGGCAGATAGATTTCTGCCCGGGGAACTCCTTCCTGGAGAGGGGAGATCGTCGCCATCAACACCACCATCAAGCTGGACTTCATCGGGATCATCATCATCATCATCACCACCATCATCACCATTATCACCCTCGTCCCCATCTCCATATTGTTGTAACAATTGCGTTGAATCTTGCATTAGTTCATAGGGGAAACTTTCTCGGTGCTGATTACTCTTTGTAGTTGATGCTATTGAGTGAACCATTGAATTATTGTTTATGTTCAGATTGTTATACATCATTATTCCATATCTGATCATGATCCATATGATGTCTTGTGAGTAGTTCGTTTTGTACTTGAGGACATGGGACAAGTCTTGTTGTTAGTAGTGGAGTTGCGTTGAGAAAGATTCAATAGATTGTTATTTAAGTTGTGGTGTACTTCCTCTAGTGGTGTCATGTGAACGTCGACTACATGACACTTCACCTATATGGGCCTAGGGGAATGCATTGTGTATTTGGCTACTAATCGTAGGGGTTGCCAGAGTGACAGAAACCTGAACCCCCGTTAGGCAACCATTGCACAAGGGACGTAAGGGTCTTAGAGTTTAAAGCTGTGGTTAGGTTTCTACCTTAAATACTTTCTTGTAGTCACGATGTTTGCAAGGGGTTTAATCACAAGTATGTATTAGTCTTGGATGGGGTGGTACATTAGCACAGGTTCACCCACACAATACTTAGTAAGCTAGAGAAGATTAATCAGCTATATGAAGGGAAAGCACTTGATAGTCTTCCCATGTGTCCTCGAGAACGTTTGGTCATCTTAATTAATACAACCGGCTTGTCCTTTGCTGCATAAAGGATTGGGCCACTTGCTGCATTTATTCCTACTGTCTTTTATTTACTCGTACTTTGTTTACTTGCTTTATCGAAAACCCCTAAAAATCCGTTTGCTAAGTATTTGCAGAGAATTCCTGATCCATACCACTAGCCAGCACCTTCTGTGCCTCGTTGGGTTCGACACTCTTACTTATCGAAAATACTGCGATACACCCCCTATACTTGTGGGTCATCAGTGATCACAACGGTGCAAGACTATCCCGGTTACGGATACTTCTCGGGGAAGGTGGTCCAAGGATTCTATGGGTGTGTTAAGTGCAAGGATAATACAACGTACCGCCCGGTACAGAAATATTTTAGCGTCTGGGAAAACCATGTTCCTTGGGGCTCGGAGGTGGCTTTCCAAGAATCACGCCTAGAGAAAGCTAGGAGATCTGTTCGATGGGACGGTCGAGCTCTGAGGAATCCCGGACCAGAGGAGCGGCACGGAAAACTACGAGCTATTGAATAACTAGAAGGAATGCCCTGCATCGGGAAAGACCCAGAAGAAGCCAGAGCCGCTGCTAAAGGTATGGAAGGTGAGGTATATTTTCTAGGATTTTCCATACTAGAAGATTCTCCGCATGCCTCATAGCCTCGATCTCATGCATATCACGAAGAATGTGGGTGAGAGTCTGCTTGCCACCCTCCTTAAGACCGACAACACCAAAGATGTGCCGAAGGTAAGGAATGACTTGAAGAATATGGGCATCAGGGATAACCTTCAACAACCACCTAGCGCTGACGAGGAGGAGGAGACGGAAACGCAGAATAGCCGTCATCGCAAGGGAAAAAAGCAGGTCAAGAAGGGTGAGGTCAAGCTCAAGGCCTTGTGCTTCACTCCGAGTAAGAAGGAGGCCATACAGTTTATGAAGTGCCTCCTCAGAGTCAAATGTCCGAACGGCTACATGGGGAAGATAAGCAAATCACTAGACAAGGCGAAGCAGCGCTTCAGCAGGATGAAGTATCACGACGTTGCCGTGTTGATGACGCAGGTACTCCCGGTCGTGATCCGAGGTATAATTGACAAGCACGTCCGTGAAACGTTGTTTGGCCTCTACAATTTTTCGACGTCATCTCTCAGAATTCGATAGGCATTAATCATCTCACGAGGCTACATGACGAGATCGTGGTGATACAGTGCGAGCTCGAGATCTATTCCCCCTCGCATTCTTCGACGTCATGCTTCATCTGCTTCTCCATGTCGTGGAGGATATCGTCCAGCTCGGTCCTCTGTTTCTGCGAAGCATGATGCCGTTCGAAAGGCTCAATGGACACATCAAAGGAAACGTTAAGAATAGGTCCCGTCCAAATGGAAGCATAGCAAACGGCTTCCTGGCCAAAGAAGGCATCTCTTTCTGCTCGAACTTTCTAAAAACCGAGACACCTCTTGGTCTGCCATTGAAGAAGCACCTCGGGAGGATCGCTGGATGGGGTCACCACGAGGGTCGGTGCTCAACGCATGTTGACCTCGAGGGCTGAACCAAGGACTTTGAAAGAACAAACCTGGTCGCGCTACAACACCTACAGGTGGTCGATCCATAAATATATGAGCACAAAGAGTTTATCAAGAAGAATTACACTGACTAGGGGTGCTAGTACTCGTAGGAAGATGTTATCAAGGAGCACAACTCCGGTTTCACACGGTGGTTCATGGAGAAGGTCATTGCTAATCCACCGTAGGGCGAGTACTCGGAGGAAGATATACTCATATTCTCGTTGTCATATGGTGCCTCGCACAACCTGATGACCTTTCAGGCATAAGATATCAAAGGATACATGTTCTACAACGAGGAAAAGGACAATAACTGCGATTACCAGAACTCAGGGGTTACGGGGATATTCTACACCGGCGACATCTGGGAAAGATACTACGGAAGGATCGAGGAGATTTGGAAGCTCGACTTCGTTATGGAGAAGGTTCCGATGTTCCGTGTCAGGTGGGCCAAGAGCATCGAGAAAGAAGCTCGATATTTCACCACCATGGTTATACCGTCAAAGACCACCAGCGCGGACGCACTCATGAGAAAAGAGCCTTGGGTTCTAGCTATCAAGGTTGACCAATGCTGGTAGATCACAGACCCGTCAAAGCCTAGCCGAGTTGTCATTAGGAGAGGAAAAAGGAACATCATCAGAATGGACGGAGTCGCCAACGAGCAAGACATTGACTAGAACAGTGACCCGAAGATGGTAGATGGATACGGCAACCAAGCACCGTACGCAACAACCCTACCTAAGAAAGGACTCTTGTTCAAAAGAAGTAGTAAAGACGTCCCAGACCTAACCTATGCAACCGTGACAAAGGGTAAGAAGACGACCATTGTCAAGAAACGCTAGCGTGCTCCGACCATTGTCAAGAACCGTCGTGTGTGTGTGGCCTACTATTTTGTATCGAAACATTCAAAATTATCATTTTTTGTATGTTATAATATTGCATTGAGAATATTATGTATCAACGAGACACATTCATAATACTCACTTTTGTTGTTTTGGCAATATTTGAATTTTTAAAATATTTGCAGTATATCTTATAGTACATATTTTGTTTGGACAATGTTTTTACATGAAAAATGGCCTTCAAAAAAGTTTTCAAAAATTTGAGCCACCAGGATTCGAACCTAGGTGGCTAGGCTTCAGAATAGGACAAGGGTCGAAAAAAGTGGGCTAGTGTCTGTTTGTTGACAAATACAGCGCACTGCGCTATTTGACTAGTGTTGCAGAATACCCGAGGTGTATTCTGGCCAGATGCGCCTCACGTAAACTTATACAAGGTGCATTTTCAAATATGCGCCTCGCATAAGCTGGTACTTGTCTATTATTATTGAGCCTTTTTTCTCTTTCATGTTTTCAAAGATCTCTGGATCGGATGAACTGCTGCCTGTGTTGCCCCTTCCTCGCTCTACCGTCATCATCCCTTCTGTTGCTGCCGTCGCGTTCGCTCTGTGGCCAGGAGGAGGAGCCCGCCTGTTCCCAGGAGGAGGAGCCCAACCATGCCGCCATGCCCAGGAGGAGGAGCCCGCCCGCGCCGTGCCCAGGAGGAGGAGGAGCCCGCCCGCCCGCCTGTCATCTTTTGTTGCCGCCGTCGTCTACCCTCACCGCGGTGATCCACCTCTCTCTGCCCTCTCCCCACCCCCTCTTCTCTCTGCTTGTGAATTAATATAAGTAGTTGTGTGCAAAATCAACACTCTATCTTAGGACTTATTTAGCATGTTTTATTCAGCTACACCTCTATTTAGAAGTTGTGTGCAAAATCCATCGCCTCTATTTGTTATTAAAAGCAGTGATGCTACAAGGTAGTGGATAAATCTCGTCTGTTTCACAGACACATAAGCCATTGCTGCTTGTAGGAGGGCTTGCCGTGCTGTGGGGAGCAAATCTGTGGAGGCCCGGATAAGAATAGGACATTTTCTTAAAGTTTCTTTCTTACCCAAAAACAAGTAAACAAATTACACAAACTTCCTAATTGAACAAGTGAACTACAGTTTGTATGAACTATTTATAGGTGTTTTTGTACTATTGCCTCCCAAGTTTATCTTGAAGAATTTAATGTTAAGTTTTCCATGGAATATAGTGTAAAAAGGATTGTCCATGGATTATAGTTTTTTGAGAGCACTGTGACAACCAAATATCTTTTCAGAAGTGTGAATACATTCAATTCTGAACCTTTTTTTAATTAACCATAATACCCAGGCTCACTATAATGTTCAATTCTGAAACTTGTTTATTTCACTTGTCTATTTGTACTGAATCTTTTTAGCTGCTGCTGGTGGTGGATAGATAGATCAACTAGGAGTAAGTAAACATATGCTCGTTGAATTCCATCCAGGTTTTTCCATGATAGCTTAGTGAGTTTGGAGGCTTCTATGGTTGTAGAAATAGAAAGATCAAAAATTGTACTATGAGCAACATTCACAATTTACAATTGCATCAGTAGGTCGCACATGGTTTTGTCTTTTACATGTGTTAGCACGAACGAACACCCTTGGTAAACCTAAGATCTTAGAAAGAACAAGTCTTTTACATGTGTTAGCACGAACGAACACCCTTGGTAAACCTAAGATCTTAGAAAGAACAACAGGATTTATTAGTACTACATGTATATGTAAGCAACCAATCCAAATTTGTCTTTCTTTACTAGTAAAGCTAGATTGTAGATTTGTATGGAAGAACTACTTGGTCTAGAATGTACTAATACATCTTATATTTCTGGTACTGTTACTAGTTTCCCGCACTATCCCTTTCTTTTTTCATTTTCTCTGGACACTAACTTGATACTCATTTCCATTGATTTGATTAACACTTTTTTCCATGATGAATAGTTAGTTTAAACTGCTAGCTATTATATATACACTCTCAGTAAGTCAGTAGTACTCGAATTACATGTTGGTCCTCACAAGCCAGCGAAGCTATACCTGAACATGTGATGCTTCCACATGTCTGTTTCCAGAGAGTATTTTTTACCCAGTTATGTTTTACTCGTACTGCCACTTTAGAGTTTCCATGGCTGTGTAACTGGAGAACAACGAAGTTACTCCACAAACAATAATTCAAAGTAGTAGTTCACCCAAGATTATACTGATTGCAATCTATTGTGTTTGCAGTAGTGATGCAATCCCATGTTCATATTTATGTTATGTGGATAGCTAGTTTGCACAATGGTTTACAATATATTGTGTTTGGAAATGAATTAGCAAGTTGGCTGGTTGTGTATGGCTGTGCTTGTGTATGCTGGTAGCAAAATGGCTGTGTTTGTGCCTATTTAGGCTTTTTGTGCAGGTTTTTCTTTTTGAGTTGCCAATGTTTCGCTGGAATGTTGATTCATTTCTGTTCCGGCGAATTTGTGGCACTCCTAGACAAAGAAAATTAGCAAAGGTTATGCCGAAATTTTCTCTGAATTTTTGTGCCTATTAGTTCCATTTATTTGTGTGTTTAGAAATGTTTGCGGACCTAGGCCCTTCTAGCAAGAAGCCCTTTTGGGAGCAGCAGGCGGAGATGGAATCCCAAGAGGACCCCGAATTCGTTCCGCGGGACGACGAGATGGAGGAGAATGAGGATACCTCGTCGGGTGATAAGGAGATGGGGCCGCCCATGGCGACGCCACTACCAATGATGGCAGCGGTGAAGCAACTACGGACAGTGGTAACACATCAAAGAAGGCTCGGAAGGATCGGACCCCGATCGTGGTCGACATCAAAGGGTCCATCATCCCAAGTGTGAGTGCTAAAGGTGCGCCTTTGGAGTTGGCCAAGTTTGTCGCGGGTTACTCAAACCAGCTCGCGGCAATCCTCCGGAACACCATCACGATCAACACGAGAACCTGAAGGCCAAAGAGAACATGGGTTTCCTCATCCAGCTCTTCTAGAAGCTGCACGCAAGATACACATTCCTGGGTGATGAGGAACACAAGTACAATAATGACAATCTCTAAGGGAATCCGGTGAACAAGTACGCCCTCAGGAAGATGCCCAAGGCCTTGTCGAATTGTAAGGTCCAGGTGAAGAAGCTGATTTTTTAGGACAAGCTAAGTTATTCAGAGGTCATCAACAAGGAGCCTCTGGTCATGTAAGAACACTTCAAGGTGTTCATGTCCAGATGTGAATCCGCCCTAGGCAAGGCCAAGAGTTTGTACTTCAACAAGTTGTACGAGAAGAACATTGGTACCCACCATCTCGGATCCGGTGGTTATAGAGCTGTGATACCCAAATTGGAGAAGGAGGAAGTTGATGCTAAGGGGTTGACACCTCCCTTTGATGACATAAAAGAGACACATGCAAAGCACTTTGTCAGGGCCCCGTTTGCCAAGCTGAAAGGGAGTTCTGATTATTCCTCGGGGCCCGCCGGCCCCTTCGCTAGGAAGGTGATGGACTTCATGAGAAAATATGTAAGTAGTTTCCATGCAAGTCGATTAATTCTGTTCACGATTAATTGCGTTCTGATTAGTCCTTGTGCGTAGGACGAGGAGTGTAGGAGCTCCTCATCACAGGGTCGGTGCCTGTCGCCAAGTGGGACACCACTTTTAATAGGGCACTGAACCGGACCAAGAATGTTGAGCCCCTGGTGGCCCCGTCGTCAGCTGGTCCTATGGTCGGGTTTAGCAGCGTAACATGGTCCGAGTACTATAGCACCCCATAGCAGAAAGGCAGGAAGGCCTAAAGGGCCGAGGTAAGACACCTAAGGTGTAACACCCTCGAATCAACCGTATGCAAGTTTTAGCGCTTCCCGCCAAACCTGCATAGAAACGATTCAAGGACGCCCACCAGGCACTTTCGTGCGGGTGGAAAACGAAGTAATACCATTACACAATACTTCACTATGGATCCCACAACACATATATATACGACAATGACTCCATGAGTTAAGAATACCAATATACAATACAAAGATCCAAATCACCTTGAAAACGATACAACATTCGAGTACGAATAAGATGCAAATGGGGCTAAGAGCCCTGAAGAATAACCAATGGCGTCCATAACCCTGCCTGGGCCAAGCCGGAAGGGTAACCCTGCTAACGACGACGAACTTATACCTGCTAAAACAAAAAGTGGTGCCGACAAAGGGCAAAGTAACAAGAGGAGCGTCAGTACTAAGGCCAGTACACGACGAGGCTAGAATTCGGCGGCTCTTGCCTACATAGGTATGGTGGACTGAAGCGGCAGCGAAGCATGCACTGAACAACCTATAGAGACTCGATGAACTATCGGCTATTAGAGAGAGATAAGAAAGACCTATTCAAAACCAACCTTATACTAACACCAATCATACCCATCCTGGTATTCCGTCTCGAGACCAAACTAGGAAGTCAAACCGAGGAACTCACACAGTTGGCAGTTTTATTCATTCTATTATAGTTGCAGCACTTACTAGTCAGATATAGATAGCATGAGTCATCCTAATAGCATAAGTAGTGGGCAGTTTTAGTTAACCATTCAGTTATAGTTACGGTACTTACTAGTCAGATACAATTAGCATGTGACATCCCAAACCCATCAGTTGTTGGCACTTTTATTTCATTCCATTGGAGTTGCGATACTTACTAGGCAGGTATAACATGACAAGATACACCCCAGTTCCACCAGTTATTGGCACTTATTATCCATTCCATTGTAGTGAAGCTGATTAATAGTCACATATTAAGTCAAATTTATAACACTACTTTAGTTATGCTTATCTATGATCGAGATACTGTGCTCCAAGTCGTCCATAACCGCGGACACGACTTTTAGAAAGATTTACCCTGCAGGGGTTCACAAATAGCAACACACACACGATCAACCTCGGAAAAACCAAATCAAAACCCAACGAAGCTTTCACGACAAAGCAATCACAGGATTCATAAAATATTTCAGGGGGCCACCCCACTAAGCTACCTGCAACGAAGTTGGCCAGCTCCGAGACAGACCCAAGGTTTGTGTAGACGGCGGTAAACGACTAGGAACCCGAAAGTGTGACTGGGCTTGTCGATACAGCGAAAACGTGTCATGATCCAAAACAGTACAGGTACTCCACGCACAATCATAAATAAAGCAGTAAAGCATGGCATAAGTACATGATAGTAATAAAGCCCCAAACTAGTTTGTGGCCCCAAGAAATAAGAAATGAATCAAGCTCTGACTAAGGGGATTCATGGTCCCACATGCGGATAGTGCGATAGTCAAGGAACAGGTATCAAGTACTCGGGGCCTATGGGACACAAGTGGACATGAAAAACCAAATAGCATATATTGCCCACCGGTGCCTCTTTCATTAGTTATCCCAGCAATTTAATAGTTGTATTTAAAGTCATGATCCTCTCCACCATTAATGTTGTCACGTTGGAACACAACGAGAGATTCAAAGAAAGATTTCAGTGGATTTTGATCCACCAAAAGGTACAACAGATGAAGGTTACCCAGATAGCATGAAGACCGGATGTGGAAACACCGTTGCAAGAGGAAGGAACCTAATCCCTGAAGGTACGATAGAAACCCAACCATGAGAAATTCTGGACTTGAAAAGGTAGGAGAACAAATTCAAAACACGCTAAGGTAAGAGAAGAATAGCATAGGGCTAAGGAGTAAAAATAGACCTACTCAGATCTATCGAACCGATTTTGCAAAAATAGTTTTGACACTCTACAACGTCCGTTAGCTAGGTTATCCTACAGGGTGAACCAGTGGGGTATCACAACTACTGAGCTCTGATACCACTTTGTAACACCCTCGAATCAACCCTATGCATGTTTTAGCGCTTCCCGCCAAACCCGCATAGAAACGATTCAAGGACGCCCACCAAGCACTTTCATGCGGGTGGAAAACAAAGTAATACCATTACACAATAGTTCACGATGGAACCCACAACACATATATATACGACAATGACTCCATGAGTCAAGAATACCAATATACAATACAAAGATCCAAATCACCTTGAAAACGATACAACATCCGAGTACGGATAAGATGCAAATGGGGCTAAGAGCCCTGAAGAATAACCAATGGCGTCCATAACCCTGCCCAGGCCAAGCCGGAAGGGTAACCCTGCTAACCACGTATTCTTAGTCAAAGACATATATAAATTATAATTTAAGCACATAATAAATGTCATATTAGGAGAGACAGACTAAAAGAGTAGTAATGCGGCCAAAGCAAGGTTGCAGACTCTGATGGTACGAGATGAAGAGCCGGGAAAGAAGATCAATTGCAGACCACTTCGGCTATGAGCGTGAAATCGATCGCATCATTGCGTAGTTATGTGTGTTTTCCTATCTCTAACTCTTTCCTATAGACCCATATGTCTTCTCTCTATTTTTTGCAGCCCAAAATAGTAAATATGTATAGCTGTATAGTCTAGAGGTTGAACCCCTTCCGATCGTGGGCCCTAGGCGCTGGAACAGGGTCGCCTAGCGTTAGATCCGGCCCTCCTTTTCATAATCCACATGGATCCACCAGTGTCATTACATGTGTGTTGTTTTCATAAACCACCACTGGATTTATTGCATGTGTGTTCTTTCCATAAACCACATGGATCCACCATAGTCATTTGCAAGTGTGTTCTTTTCATAAACCACCACCAGTGTCATTGCATTTGTGGTCCTTTCCTAAACCACATGGATCCACCAGTGTCATTGCATGTGTGTTCTTTTCCTAAAGAACCACTATTGTCATTTCATGTGTGTTCTTTTCATAAACCACTTGGCTCCACCAGAGTCATTGCTTGTGTGTTCTTTTCATAAACCACAACTAGAGTAATTGTGTGTGTGTGTTCTTTTCATAAACCACATTGATCCAGAAGAGTCATTTGCATGTGTGTTATTTTCATTAACCACCACCAGTGTCATTGCATGTGTGTTCCTTCCCTAAACCACATGTATCCACTAGTGTCATTGCATGTCTTCGCATGTGTGTTCTTTTCCTAAACCACCACTATTGTCATTGCATGTGTGTTCTTTTCACAAACCACCACTAGTGTCATTGCATGTGTGTTATTTTCACAATCCACTTGGATTCACCAGAGTCATTGCATGTGTGTTCTTTTCATAAAACACAACTATTGTCATTGCATGTTTGTTCCTTTCATAAACCACATGGAACCACAACTAGAGTCATTGCATGTGTGTTATTTTCGTAAACCACCACTAGGTTCATTGCATGTGTGTTCTTTCCATAAACCACATGGATCCACCAGAGTCATTTGCACGTCAGTTCTTTTCATAAACCACCACCAGTGTCATTGCATGTGTGTTCCTTTCCTGAAGCACATGGATCCACCAGTGTCATTGCATGTCTTTACATGAGTGTTGTTTTCCTAAACCACCACTAGTGTCATTGCATTTGTGTTATTTACTAAACCACATGGATCCACCAGTGTCAATGCATGTGTGTTCTTTTCACAAACCACCACTAGTGTCATTGCATGTGTGTTCTTTTCATAAAACACAACTATTGTCATTGCATGGTTGTTCTTTTCATAAACCACATGGAACCACAACTAGAGTCATTGCATGTGTGTTCTTTTCGTAAACCACCACTAGGTTAATTGCATGTGTGTTCTTTCCATAAACCACATGGATCCACCAGAGTCATTTGCACGTCTGTTCTTTTCATAAACCACCACCAGTGTCATTGCATGTGTGTTCCTTTCCTGAAGCACATGGATCCACTAGTGTCATTGCATGTCTTTACATGTGTGTTCTTTTCCTAAACCACCACTAGTGTCATTGCATTTGTGTTATTTACTAAACCACATGGATCCACCAATGTCAATGCATGTGTGTGCTTTTCATAAACCACCACTAGAGTCATTGCATGTGTGTTCTTTTCGTAAACCACAACTAGAGACATTGCATGTGTGTTGTTTTCTTAAACCACAAGTAGTGTAATTGTATGTGTGTTCTTTTCCTAAGCCACATGGATCCACAAGAGTCATAGCATGTGTGTTCTTTTCCTAAACAACCACTAGAGTCATTGCATGTTTCTTCTTTTCATAAACCACATGGATCCACCGATGTCATTGTATGTGTGTTCTTTTCATAAACCACAACTAGAGTCATTGCATGTGTGACCTTTTCATAAACCACAACTAGAGTCATTGCATGTTCATTCTTTTCATCAGGGCCTGCTCTAAATTTTGTGAGGCCCTTGGTGAAATTGACGTCGTGGGCCGTAATCTAATATATGTACGCATATCTAGAAATATTGTGCATCTCATTCACTTGCAAAATGTTAAAAATTAACATCCAACCACATATTCTTAGTCGAAGACATATATAAATTATAATTTAAGGACATAAGAAATGTCATATTTGGAGAGACAGACTAAAAGAGTAGTAATGCAGCCAAAGCAAGGTCGCAGACCCTGATGGTACGCAGATGAAGAGCTAGGAAAGCAGATCAACTGCAGACCACTTCGGCTGTGAGCGTGAAATCGATCGCATCATTGCGTAGTTATGTGTGTTTACTGTTTCTTACTCTTTCCGATAGACCCATATGTCTTCTCTCTATTTTTTGCAGCCCAAAATAGTAAATTTGGATAGCTGTATAGTCTAGAGGTTGAGCCCCTTTCGATCGTGGGCCCTAGGCGCTGGCACAGGGTCGCCTAGGGTTAGATCCGGCCCTGCTTTTCATAATCCACATGGATCCACCATTGTCATTATATGTGTGTTGTTTTCATAAACCACCACTGGATTCATTGCATGTGTGTTCTTTCCATAAACCACATGGATCCACCATAGTCATTTGCGTGTGTGTTCTTTTCATAAACCACGACCAGTGTCATTGCATTTGTGGTCCTTTCCTAAACCACATGGATTCACCAGTGTCATTGCATATGTGTTCTTTTCCTAAAGAACCAGTATTGTCATTTCATGTGTGTTCTTTTCATAAACCACTTGGCTCCACCAGAGTCATTGCATGTGTGTTCTTTTCATAAACCACAACTATAGTCATTGCATCTTTGTTCTTTTCATAAACCACATGGAACCACAACTAGAGTCATTGCATATGTGTTCTTTTCATAAAACACCACTAGATTCATTGCATGTGTGTTCTTTCCATAAACCACATGGATCCACCAGAGTCATTTGCATGTGTGTTCTTTTCATAAACCACCACTAGTGTCATTGCATCTGTGTTCCTTTCCTAAACCACATGGATCCACCAGTGTCATTACATGTCTTTACATGTGTGTTCTTTTCCTAAACCACCACTAGCGTCATTGCATGTGTTTTATTTTACTAAACCACATGGATCCACCAATGTCGTGTCCTTTTCATAAACCAACACTAGAGTCTTTGCATGTTTGTTCTTTTCCTAAACCACAACTAGAGACATTGCATGTGTGTTTGATGTCTACGCACTTCAATTATTGTAGACAGTTGTTGGGCCTCCAAGTGTAGAGGTTTGTAGAACAGCAACAAGTTTTCCGTTAAGTGGATCACCCAAGGTTTATCGAGCTCAGGAAGGAAGTGGTCAAACGTATCCCCTCTCAAGCAACCCTGCAATAAAGATACAAGAAGTCTCTTGTGTCCCCAACACACTCAATACACTTGTCAGGTGTATAGGTGCACTAGTTCGGCGCAGAGATAGTGAAATACAAGTGGTATGGATAATTATAAGTGGTAACGGTGCCAGAAAATAGCTTGATGGCATGGAAGAGACTAAAGGCAAACTGAAATAAAGATGACAGCAAGCAAACATGTAACAGATCTAGTTGCAAACAGTGTTTCAATGCTTAGAAACAAGGCCTAGGGATCATACTTTCACTAGTGAACACTCTCATATAAATATATTCTTCTCATGATACTACTCTGAACTACTCTCCAGTTGGACACTCTAATCCATGGTAGGGCTATAACAGCACACCTCAAAGTTTGCTTTCCCCATCTAGATAACCCCACATTGTCACCTTGAGCACTAGATGGTTCCAACAAACACCACAATTCATAGAGACATCCAACTCCAAATATAACTCATAACAAGTAATTATAATCTCTAGCCTAAGTGCCACCATGATGTGCACGATGTCACTTTTACACACATGGGGAGAGCAGAGATCTATTAAAGCACTTGAGTAGCAAGGTAGATGTACTTGATTACAAAGATCATGATCATAATATGATCATGCATAGAGAGAGATAAACAGATAGCTACCGGTAGAACCCTTAGCCTCGAGAGAGAACTACTCCCTCCTAATCATGGGAATCAGCAACAGCGATAGAGATGGCAGTGGAGTCGATGGAGATGGTAGTGAAGATGGTGAAGAGGCGGCGGAGGCACCAGCGGCAGCGTGGAGGACTCCTTCCCCGCTGCCGGTATCACAGGGGAGCACCGCCCCTTAGCCCCCTTCCTTCATGCCTTATTGGGAGCGCTCTCCCATGGAAATGGGATCTATGGGGGAGGCAAAAACGTGGCTTTGGTGGCTGCAAATTCGTGGGTGGAGGTGTCTCCCACGAATTAGGTTTCCTCTCTTTATATAGCTTCTCGGATTCCCGTCACCCCAACTTGGTCTGTAGTAAATCGGGCCTAACGGGCCCGTCCGGACACTAAATCAGCTAAATGTTATATCCAGAACGTTCGTCGTGAAATTTCCAACAACTTTGTAGTTGAAGAGTTTTACGTTTGACGCTGTCTTCGACCCAAAACATGACCATCTTCAAAAAAAGTTCTGCGACAGATTTCTGTAAAATCCCAATTTGACTCCAACAAGGTTTCAACTTGTATTCTTGGTAATTCCTACACATCAAAGTGTAAAACAAGAACGTTCTGCACTTTTGCAACTTTAGTTGGTTAGTCCAAATAAATCATAAACTTTATATAAAAAGGAGTATCAAAAACATATTATTAGCATAAAACCATCAAAAATTATAGATATGTTATGGACGTATAAGTGTTCTTTTCCTAAACAACCACTAGTGTCATTGCATGTGTGTTATTTTACTAAACCACATGGATACACTAGTGTCATTTGCATGTGTGTTCTTTTCATAAACCACTACCAGTGTTATTGCATGTGTGTTCCTTTCCTAAACCACATGGATCCACTAGTGTCATTGCATGTGTGTTCTTTTCCTAAACAACCACTAGAGCCATTAGATGTGTGTACTTTTCATAAACCACAACTAGAGTCATTGCATGTTTGTTCTTTTCATAAACCACATGGATCCACTAGTGTCATTGCATGTGTGTTCTTTTCATAAACCACAACTAGACTCATTGCATGTGTGTCCTTTTCATAAACCACAACTAGAGTCATTGCATGTTTGTTCTTTTCATAATCCACATGGATCCACCAGTGTCATTACATGTGTATTGTTTTCATAAACCACCACTAGATTCATTGCATGTGTGTTCTATCCATAAACCACATGGATCCACCATAGTCATTAGCATATGTGTTCTTTTCGTAAACCACCACCAGTGTAATTGCATTTGTGTTCCTTTCCTAAACCACATGGATCCAACAGTGTCACTGCATGTGTGTTCTTTTCCTAAACCACGACTAGTATTATTGCATGTGTGTTCTTTTCATAAACCACTTGGATTCACCAGAGTCATTTCATGTGTGTTCTTTTCATAAACCACAACTATAGTCATTGCATGTTTATTATTTCGATAAACCACATGGAACCACAACTGTAGTCATTGCATGTGTGTTCTTTTCATAAATCACCACTAGATTCATTGCATGTATGTTCTTTCGATAAACCACATGGATCCACCAGTGTCATTTGCATGTGTGTTCTTTTCATAAACCACCACCAGTGTCATTGCATGTGTGTTATTTTCTAAACCACAAGGATCCACCAGGGTGATTGCATGTCTTTGCATGTGTGTTCTTTTCCTAAACCACCACTAGTGTCATTGCATGTGTGTTATTTTACTAAACCACATGGATCCACCAGTGTCATTTGCATGTGTGTTCTTTTCATAAACCATCACTGGTGTCATTGCATGTGTTTTCCTTTCCTCAACCACATGGATCCACCAGTGTCATTGCATGTTTGTTCTTTTCCTAAACAACAACTAGAGTCATTGCATGTGTGTACTTTTCATAAACCACCACTAGAGTCTTTGCATGTTTGTTCTTTTCATAAACCACATGGATCCACCAGTGTCATCGCATGTGTGTTATTTTCATAAACCACCACTAGTGTCATTGCATGTGTTTTCCTTTCCTCAACCACATCGATACACCAGTGTCATTGCATGTCATTCCATGTGTATTCTTTTCCTAAGCAACCACTAGAGTCATTGCATGTGTGTACTTTTCATAAACCACAACTAGAGCCATTGCATGTTTGTAATTTTCATAATCCACATGGATTCACTAGTGTCATTGCATGTGTGTTATTTTCATAAACCGCATCTACATTCATTGCGTATGTGTCCTTTTCATAAACCACGACTAGAGTCATTGCATGTTTGTTCTTTTCATAATCCACATGGATCCACTAGGGTCATTACATGTGTGTTGTTTTCATAAACCACCACTAGATTCATTGCATGTTTGTTCTTTCCGTAAACCACATTGATCCACCATAGTCATTTGCATGTGTGTTCTTTTCATAAATCACCAGCAGTGTCATTGCATTTGTATTCCTTTCCTAAACCACATGGATCCACCAGTGTCATTCCATGTGTGTTCTTTTCCTAAACCACCACTAGTGTCATTTCATGTGTGTTCTTTCCACAAACCACATATGGATCCACCAGATTCATTGCATGTGTGTTCTTTTCATAAACCATAGCTATAGTCATTGCGTGTTTGTTCTTTTCATAAACCACATGGAACCAAACTAGAGTCATTGCCTGTGTGTTCTTTTCATAAACCAACACTACATTCATTGCATGTGTGTTCTTTCCATAAACCAGATGGATCCACCAAAGTCATTTGCATGTGTGTTCTTTTCATAAACCACCACTAGTGTCATTGCATGTGTGTTCCTTTCCTAAACCACATGGATCCACCAGTTTCATTGCATGTCTTTACTTGTGTGTTCTTTTCCTAAACCACGACTAGCGTTATTGCATTTGTGTTATTTTACTAAACCACGTGGATCCACCAGTGTCAATGCATGTGTGTAATTTTCATAAACCACCACTAGAGTCTTTGCATGTTTGTTCTTTTCCTCAACCCCAACTAGAGACATTGCATGTGTGTTATTTTCCTAAACCACGACTAGTGTCATTGCATGTGTGTTATTTTACTAAACCACACGGATACACTAGTGTCATTTGCATGTGTGTTCTTTTCATAAACCACCACCAGTGTCATTGCATGTGTGTTCCTTTCCTAAACCACATGGATCCACCAGTGTCATTGATATGTTGCAATCGTATCTATAATTTTTGATGTTCCATGCTTGTTTTATATCTACTTTCTTATGGTTTGTCCACACTTTGGAGCATTTTTACACATTTTCTGGAACTAACCTATTAACAACATGCCACAGTGCTAGTTGCCTGTTTTCTGTTGTTTTTGGTTTCATAAAAGCTAGAAAAGAAAAATTATCGGAATTGGACCGGACAAAATCCAAAGTCGACATTTTACCTGAAGACTCACGGAGCCAGAAGACGAGACGGAGAGCCAGGGGATGGCCACACCATGTGGTTGCGCGGGCCCCCTGGCCGCGCCACCAGGTGGTGTGGGCCCGGTGTCCACCCTCTGACATCGCCCTTTAGCCTATAAGAAGCCTCCGATGAGAAAACCCTAAATAATCCACCCTCCAGCCACGAAGAGTTCCGCAGCGCCACCGCCACCGAAGAGGAGATTTGATGGACAAAAGTCCATGTTCCGGGACCCTGCCGGGACGGGGAATTGCCCCCAGAGACATCTCCATCGATCTCCACCACCATTGTCATCGCCATTGCTGATTCCCATGATAAGGAGGGAGTAGTTCTTCCTCGAGGCTAAGGGCTCTATCGGTAGCTATGTGTTCATCTCCCTCTCTATGCGTAATCTTATTGAGATCATGAGCTTTGTAATCTATAGATCTATTCTGCTACTCAAGTGCTTTAATAGATCTCTTGCTCTCCCCACGTGTGTGAAAGTGATAGCGTGCACACCATGTGGCACTTAGGCTAGAGATTACAAATACTTGTTATGAGTTATATTTCGAGTTGGATGTCTCTATGAAATTTTGGTGTTAGTTGGAACCATCTAGCGCTCAAGGTGACCATGAGGGGTTATCTAGATGGGGAATGCGAACTTTAAGGTGTGCTGTTATAGCCCTACCATGGATTAGAGTTATCCAACCGGAGAGTAGTTCAAAGTAGTATCATAAAGAGATGATATTTATATGAGAGTGTTGACTAGTGAAAGTATGATCCCTAGGCCTTGTTTCTAAGCATTGAAACACCGTTTGCAACTAGATCTGTTACATGTTTACTTGGTCCCATCTTTTGGCCTTTACTTTTCCTCCCATCCAGCTCTTTTCTGGCACCGTTGTCTTATATCCATAATACTTGTATTTCATTATCTCTTCGATGAACTAGTGCACCTATACACCTGACAAGTGTATTGGGTGTGTTGGGGACACAAGAGACTTCTTGTATCTTGATTGTAGGGTTGCTTGAGAGGCATACCTTTGACCACTTCCTCCCTAAGTTCGATAAACCTTGGGTAATCTACTTAAGGGAAACTTGGTGTTGTTCTACAAACCTCTGCACTTGGAGGCCGAACAACTGTCTACAAGAATAGAAGTGCGTAGACATCAAGCTATTTTTTGGCGCCGTTGCCGGGGAGGTAAGGTAAAAGGTACTCACATCTTCTGGCTACTAAGCTATCTATAGTACTATTACTGGTGTGTGAGTGCTCGAAGTTATTTCCTTTAGATTTTGCAATTATATCTTTTTGTTTCTTGTTTTTGTTTTCACTAGTTAGGCTTAATGGAAAATAATAACAAAATTAGAGAGCTTTATAGTATTTATCTTGAGTTAGGACATGCAGTGTTTGAAGAGAAAATTAAAAAACATATGGAACTTTATTTGCATGATAATAGCAATTTTATTAGTATGAATTCTTTGAACACCATTATTGCTAATGCTTTGGAAATGTATACGCTTGGCGAAGCTGGTTTTGATGAGCATGATATTTTTAGTCCCCCAAGCACGGAGGAGAAAAGTTACTTTGATGATACTATGCCTCCAATATATGATGATTACAATGATGAATATGATATTTTTAGTCCACCTACTATTGAGGAGAAAATTAATTATGATTACAATATGCCTCCTATATTTGATGATTATAGTGATGAGAATAATAATGATAGCTATTTTATTGAATTTTCTCCCACTACAATTAATAAGAATGACTATGTTTATGTGGGGAGTATTAACTCTTTTATGAGTGTGGCTCATGATAAGAATGTTTTATGTGATAGTTATATTGTTAATTTTATTCATGATGCTACTGAAAGTTATTATGACAGAGGGAAACATGGTTTTATGTGTCTCAACCATATTAAGTTTCCCCTCTTTATGTTGAAAATTTTGAAGTTGCACTTGTTTTTCTTTCCTATGCTTGTTGCTTTGTGCTTTCATGACTTGTTTCTTTACAAGATTCCTATGCATAGGAAGTGTGTTAGACTGAAATGTGCTTTGAATTTGCTTCTTGATGCTCTCTTTTACTTCAATTCATATTCCTTATGTGAGCATCTTCTCAAACTATCATGCCTAACTTAAAGGCGTTAAAGAAAAGTACGTCTTGAGAGATAACCCAATAGTTTTCTTGTGTCTTAGAGGTTATTACTGGTTATTACTTCTGTAATAACCTCTACTTATCCTTTTTTTATTTGATTTTTGTGCCAAGAATAACCTCTAATGAGAGGGAAGTAAGATTTGGGTAAGTACTGTCCCGAAACAGATTTTTGTGGTTCACTATAAAAATTTGTGAAAAATCTCTGTATGTCAGATTGAGCTGTAATTTTCTGAATAAATCTCCCAGGTTGTTAGATAACTTTCGTTAGTTAAACACTTTCTGATTTGAGCAAAAGAAGGTCTTCCGCAAAATCAGTTTTCACCTGGTGGTCTGTTTTGACAGATTTCTGCCATTATTTGCATTTGCCTCTTTATCGATTTCTTTTTGGGTTATTTTTGGAGAATTGAGCTTTTTGAGGGAATTGATACAGTAGCTTGTATTTTTAATGAAATTTTTGCAGTTTTAAAACTAAAACCCAAAGGTTTATTATCTTTTAAATGCACTAATGTTGCTAATGAAGATTGTGTGAAGTTTTGTATGATGGAAATTTTCAGGTGTAGGGAAAGAATGATGTAATAAGATGAAAAATTGACAAAATCTCAAGCTTGGGGATGCCACCCCGTGTCACCCCAAGAAATATTAAAGAGGTATAACCATCAAAGCTTGGGTATTCCCAAGGCATCCCATTCTTCATCAATAAAAATCTCAGGTCTTTCTAGACACTTTGTTTTTATTGTTTCATGCACTGTTGTGTTGTTCTTGGAGCGTCTTTGTTTTTGTTTTTAGTTTTCTTTTGCTTGGTTTGCTGCAAAAAGTTGGTTGGATCCCAACACTTCTTTTGGAGAGAGAGACACACTCTTCTTTCATTGTTTAGAACACTCTAGTTTTCATTCTTATTGTTTTGTGAGTGTTCTCTTTTGCTAGCACTGGGTTTAGCCTTAGTTTCCTTGTGCTTTAAGCTTAGAACTTTTTAGTTCTTCTTTGTGGATTTGTGACACAAGCCCAATGATCTTTATTTATTATTATCTTTGTGATTTGTTTCAAAAAAAGTTGATTTGGATTGGAAAAGAGTAGGAAAAGTTCATGCTTAAGTGGTAAAAAGGAGCTTGTTTTTGACTATGTCCTATGCTTTGTCATGTCATGTTTGATATTGTTTTGGCTTTATGCTTAGTGATTTTTGCTGTAGCATGACATGTTATAAACAATTGAGATTGCTTAATGTGCCTTGAAAGAATCATGCGTTGTTTTAGCATATTAAAAGCATAATATTGTGGTATTCTCCTTTAAATGCTTTATTTGGGTTGACTTGGCGCATGCTCACACCATGTTAAGACTATACCAAGTCACCATAGCCTCTATGATCATTTAGTTTTCTAGTTGTAATATCACTTTATGCTTTAATTAATAATGTTTTGTCGCTTCGCATGATTATGGCCATTATTGCTCTCTTAGTTGGTCGCTCCCAGTCTTTTGCTAGCCTCCATACCAAGTATGAGTTCCACTCATGCATCCAACTACAAATAAAACCAAGTTATTCCAAAGAGTCCACCATACCTACCTATTATCATTTGCTATTCCAAGTATATTCATGTTTTATCTACCTTTTGAATCAAACTTGTGCTGTGAAAATTACTGATTAAAGCTCTCACGAACTTGATGGCACACTTTACATTTCTTGCCCCTAATAAACTTGAACCATTGTGTCATCTATGTTGTATATGCTGCACTTATACGTTGGGATAAGCAGAACCATGCTGTCATGGGGAACGCTTTCAACATTGCACTTGTACATTGTACCCAGTTCATATCATGCTCTTTCGTTTATGGATGTCATCGTTGTGAAATGAAAGGGGAGATTGTAAATCCACAGAGTTAGGTATGTGTGTTAGAGAAACGCCTGGGCGGCTGGTCTAATCCATGCCTAATCATGGTGGAAACCTGCAGCGTAACCATAATGAGCAATCTATGAAGCATTCTTCTTATAAAAAAAGAGATAGAGATTGAGAAAAAAAGAAAAAAAGATGAGAGAAGAGAAAATATAGAAAAAAGCACCATTTTCCCATGGTAAATAAGAAGATGCTGAGATGCTTATTGTCTTCTTGCCTTGTCATTTTGATATGGGGATTCTTCCGTATCATTGAGCAAGGGGTACCCCGTTAGCGGTTCTCTATGATACACATTTACTTACTATGACAAGAACTTACCGGTAACTAAACTTGAGTAGCATGATGAGCGGCCCTCGTATTCAAGGGACATGAGATTGCCAACTTATACTTTGTCAAGCATACACTGCATAGTTTGTTCACTTTAACCTTAATCACTTCAAGATACTTATGATAGGGGCAATGAGAGTTGAAAGCTAATAAGTACCATAATTTTTGGAAGCTCTTTATGAGACTTGAATCCCTGCTTCCTTCTATGAAGGCCTTTCTTTTCCTTTTATGTTGAGTCTCCATATCTTTATGCACCTATTGAGAGAGCATAGTGGCCATTCTTAGTTTAATGTGCATTGTCCCAAAACTTGTTGATTGATTCATAACTTTGATATTGCTTGTTCTTAAACTATTTGTATCTAGTCACCCTTATGAACTTTGAAGGTGTCCTATGCATTTATGTTTTGCTACACTATGAGGGACAAGCTGAATACCATTCTCATTATGTTTTCTATATGTGAAACAAACAGACGTCTTGCAAAGAATTGTTATTCATGAATCTTTTGTTTGTACCTTTGCATGTTACAACTTAGTTGCTATGTCTTATTGTTAGAACTATATCTTTCATGTCTATGTTAGAGTAGTATGATCCCAGCTATCATTTTTTTACAAATACCTTGATCAAGATTGTGATGGTGCATGTCACGTCCAAAAATTATTCTTTTTATCACTTACCTACTCGAGGACGAGCAGGAATTAAGCTTGGGGATGTTGATATGTTGCAAACGTATCTATAATTTTTGATGTTCCATGCTTGTTTTATATCTACTTTCTTATGTTTTGTCCACACTTTGGAGTATTTTTACACATTTTCTAGAAATAACCTATTAACAAGATGCCACCAGTGCTAGTTGCCTGTTTTCTGCTGTTTTTGGTTTCAGAAAAGCTGGAAAAGAAATTTTCTTGGAATTGGACTAGACAAAAGCCAAAGTCGATATTTTACCGGAAGACTCGAGGAGCCAGAAGATGAGACAGAGAGGGACAGGGGCTGGCCACACCATTTGGTGGCACGGGTCCCCCTTTCCGCGCCACCAGGTGGTGTGGGCCCGTGGTCCCCACTCTGACATCGCCCTTTCGCCTATAATAAGCCTCCGATGAGAAAACCCTAAATAATCCAGCCTCCACCCACGAAAAGTTCCACAGTGCTGCCGCCACTGAAAAGGAGATTTGGGGGATAGAACTCTCTGTTCCGGCACCCTGCCGGGATGGGGAATTGCCCCCAGAGCCATCTCCATCGATCTCCACCACCATGTCCATCGCTAAGGGCTCTGCCGGTAGCTATGTGTTCATCTCTCTCTATGCGTGATCTTATTGAGATCATGAGCTTTGTAATCTATAGATCTATTCTGCTACTCAAATGCTTTAATAGATCTCTGGCTCTCTCCACGTGTGTGAAAGGGATAGCGTGCACACCATGGTGGCACTTAGGCTAGAGATTACAAATACTTGTTATGAGTTATATTTGGAGTTGGATGTCTCAGTTAAATTGTGGTGTTTATTGGAACCATCTAGCGCTCAAGGTGACAGTGAGGGGTTATCTAGATGGGAGGAAAAGACTAAAGGCAAAAGGATGGAAGCAAGCAAACATGTAACAGATCTAGTTGCAAACGGTGTTTCAATGCTTAGAAACAAGGCCTAGGGATCCACCAGAGTGCTTAGAAACGGTGTTTCAATACATGTAAGAGCTCTTTTCTGGAACCGTTGTCTTATATCCATATTACTTGTATTTCAAAATCTCTTTGCCGAACTAGTGCACCTATACACCTGACAAGTGTATTTGGTTTGTTGGGGACACAAGAGACTTCTTGTATCTTGATTGCAGGGTTGCTTGAGAGGGGATACCTTTGACCACTTCCTCCCTGAGTTCGATAAACCTTGGGTGATCCGCTTAAGGGAAAACTTGCTGCTGTTCTACAAACCTCTGCACTTGCAGGCCCAACAACTATCTATAAGAATAGAAGTGCGTAGACATCAACCACCACTAGATTCATTGCATGTGTGTTCTGTCCATAAACCACTTGGTCCACAAGAGTCATTTGCATGTTTGTTCTTTTCATAAACCACCACCAGTGTCATTGCATTTGTGTTCCTTTCCTAAACCACATGGATCCACTAGTGTCATTGCACGTGTGTTCTTTTCCTAAACCACCAGTGGTGTAATTGCATGTGTGTTCTTTTCATAAACCACTTGGATCCACCAGAGTCATTTCATGTGTGTTCTTTTCATAAACCACAACTATAGTCATTGCATGTTTGTTCTTTTGATAAACCACATGGAACCACAACTATACTCATTACATGTGCGTTCTTTTCATAAACCACCACTAGATTCGTTGCATGTTTGTTCTTTGCATAAATCACATGGATCCACCAGAGTCATTTGCATGTGTGTTCTTGTCATAAACAACCACCAGTGTCATTGCATGTGTGTTCCTTTCCTAAACCACATGGATCAACCAGTGTCATTCCATGTCATTGCATGTGTGTTCTTTTCCTAAACAACCACTAGAGTCCTTGCATGTGTGTACTTTTCATAAACCACAACTAGAGTCATTGCATGTTTGTTCTTTTCATCAACCACATGGATCCACCAGTGTTATTGCATGTGTGTTATTTTCATAAACCACGACTAGAGTCACTGCATGTGTGTTCTTTTCATAAACCATAAGTAGAGTCAATGCATGTGTGTCCTTTTCATAAACCACCACTAGAGTCATTCCATGTATGTTCTTTTCTAAACCACAACTACAGACATTGCATGTGTGTTCTTTTCCTAAACCACCACTAGTGTCATTTCATGTGTGTTATTTTACTAAACCACATGGATCCAGTAGTGTCATTTGCATGTGTAGTATTTTAATAAACCACCAGTGTCATTGCATATGTGTTCCTTTCATAAACCACATGGATCCACCAGTGTCATTGCATGTGTGTTCTTTTCCTAAACAACCACTAGAGACATTGCATGTGTGTACTTTTCATAAACCACAACTAGCGTCATTGCATGTTTGTTCTTTTCATAAACCACATGGATCCACCAGTGTCATTGCATGTGAGTTCTTTTCATAAACCACAACTAGAGTCATTGTATGTGTGTTCTTTTCATAAACCACATGGATCCACTAGAGTCATTTGCATGTGTGTTCTTTTCATTAACCACCACCAATGACATTGTATGTGTGTTCCTTTCCTAAACCACATGGATCCACCAGTGTCATTGCATGTCTTTGCATGTGTGTTCTTTTCCTAAACTACCACTAGTGTCATTACATGTGTGTACTGCATATGTCTTTTTTCCCAAACCACTTGGATTCACCAGAGTCATTGCATGTGTGTTCTTTTCATAAACGAAAACTATAATCATTGCATGTTTGTTCTTTTAATAAACCACATGGATCCACCAGTGTCATTGCATGTGTGTTCTTTTCATAAAGCAAAACTAGAGTCATTGCATGTATGTCCTTTTCATAAACCAGAACTAGAGTCATTACATGTTTGTTCTTTTCATAATCCACGTGGATCCACCCATGTTATTACATGTGTGTTGTTTTCATAAACCACCACTAGATTCATTGCATGTGTGGTCTTTTCATAAACCACCACCAGTGTCATTGCATTTTTGTTCCTTTCCTAAACCACATGGATCCACCAGTGTCATTGCATGTGTGTTCTCTTCCTAAACCACCACTAGATTCATTGCATGTGTGTTCTTTCCATAAACCACATGGATCTACCAGAGTCATTTGCATGTGTGTTCTTGTCATAAACCACCACTAGTGTCATTGCATGTGTGTTCCTTTCCTAAACCACATGGATCCACCAGTGTCATTGCATGTGTGTTCTTTTCCCAAACAACCACTAGAGTCATTGCATGTGTGTACTTTTCATAAACCACAACTAGAGTCATTGCATGTTTGTTCTTTTCATAAACCACATGGATCCACCACTATCATTGCATGTGTGTACTTTTAATAAACCACAACTAGAGTCATTGCATGTTTGTTATTTTCATAAACCACATGGATCCACCACTATCATTGCATGTGTGTTGTTTTCATAAAGCAGAACTAGAGTCATTGTATGTGTGTTCTTTTCATAAACCACATGGATCCACCAGAGTCATTTGCATGTGTGTTCTTTTCATTAACCACCACCAATGCCATTGCATGTGTGTTCCCACTAAAAAGTTGTCTTTTACAACGCACGATTTTTGTGGTTGAAGGCCCGTTTTTCATGGCCAAAGAGTCTTCCGCAACGGATGGCCTTCGTGGTAAAAGCCCCGTCACAAATGAATTAACCACGGTTTTTTTTCGACCATGGCGGATCGCACCCTTCAGCCACGAAACCTTGTTCCGTCGTAGATCTGTTCGCCAGCCGTGCTGACTGCTGACGTTATGCGAAATGCCAGGTGGCAGCCGCCGTTAGCGGCCGGTTACCACCGTTAACGGCCATAGAAACCGTGGCAGAAGCCATGCCCATCCCAGGCCTACTAAATACTAACTGGGCCGGCTCATAAGGGGAGCCTAATAAGAAGATGGATCGTTACTGTTTTGTCCTATAATGTTTGAAATGGGCCCAAAAATGCAGCCAGTAGCGAATCGCAAACTTTCAGGCCTGATTCTGTTTCGGGCTACATAAGGCCCATGTTAGTCCAACACTGTGCGACCCATTAGCAGCCTGCGGCAAGTCGCTCCTGTAAACATAAGGCCTGTGGTTAGCCGATCACTGTTGTCACAGCCCATCGTCGACCGCCTACTAACGACCCTTCTTTGAGATGGTCCGTTACTATTATGGCATTTTACTGTTCTGGCCTTTTACTGTTCTGGCCTTTAGCTGTTTAGGCCCACAAAAGGCCCTTTACTGTTCTAGCCTGGTAAATTTATCGGCCTGTTACTACCCTCTTCCGGGAATTTCTTGGCCTGTATTGTTCAGGTTCGTCACTATTTTGGCCTGTTGCTGTTTTGCAATTTGTGCAGTTTCTTGCCTATTACTGTAATGGGTTGTTTATGTTCTGGCATGCTACTTTTACGGCCTGCTTCAGTAATGGCCTGTTTCTGTTACGGCACGTTAGGCCTGTTACATTTAGGGCCTGTTACCACATGCGCATTGTCCCGTTACGTGTATGTCCTTTTGCAGTTTCGTCAGTTCTGAAGCCCATGACAATATCATAAAATGTGTATAATGATCCACAATTTTTTTACTGTTCGTTGTCGGCCAAATACATCATGGTACTATTCGCTAATCGACCTGCCTGGCATAGTTACGGTAACGACTACCGCAATGTGTGGACAACGTCAACTAAATGCCTACATGGCCTACACGAGTTATCTAGATATTACATCAACTGCAAACTTCTTAAAATTATTACATATTATCAACTCAGGGTAAAGAAAAATCGGCATTTCAGTTGACAATCAAGTTGATAGCAGAGTCCTCAATTTCCTTTCTCAATCGATCACCTGCATCTTCCATTGAGTGTGACCGCTACATTGGAGGAGACTTGATCTTGCAGCCCCATTTTTGGTGGGGCTAGAAATAAGTGCAGTCTAAAACAAAGTAATAAAAAGTTAATACATCAAACAAGACAAACTACTCATTTGACTGATATGACAGGAGCTATGAACTAGTAATCAAGTATTGACCAACTGGTCAATGGTTCAATTATTGACCAACACATTCAATCAAACATGACAAGCAAGCACACATTAAACAAGTGTGACTACCGTGAAACGAGCAATCAAAAAATGTGTGTGTGTGGCTTAGAATTTCAGTAGATATAAACTAGCCAGGTCATTTTGAACAAATATATATGGAAGCCATTCTATACCCTAAAATGCAAGAGACGTTGGGTTACTCGGAATTTGCCCTGAGCCACAAAATGGCATGCAGTTACTGTCATAACAAAGAATGAACCAAATATAAATTATAACCTCATCATACAAGAACTTCTAGAGAAGGAATGCAAACCACGAATGAACTATATATTGTAGAGGATAGTTATGTCATGACTTAGGACGAACCAGAGCCAGAACCAGATGCGAGATATAATGGTGTCGCTCGTGAACCTGTATAACAGGACAACCAAGCATTAGACAAGTGTGCCTATAATGAAATGAGCAATCAAACAAAGTGTTTCTTAGAATTTCAGCAAATAAATATGGAAGTTGTGGCATCTCTTGGAATGCATAGAGTCGTTGGGTGACTCAGAATTTGCGGTGAGCTACACAATGGCAAGTAGTTACTGTCATAGATAAAAATCAACCAGATAGAAATTATAATGGCATCATAAGAGAAATTCTAGAGCAGGAATGCAAACCGCGAGTGAACTACAAAGCAGAGGATAGTTATGCCATTGCTCAGGACGAACTAGCACCAGATAAGGAAGTAATGACATCCCTTGTGGACCTATAGAATAGACTATGCAAACCAACATGTTCATTGTTCCATTTTGAGCTCTATGCAATAAAAAGGAAATAGTTAGTGATGCAACTTTTGAAGAGCCAGATGGCATTATGGAAAAAACAAAATTATAATCGAATTAGTACGAAGAGTTTAAACGGCTACTATAGGATAGGGGAACGATGCCAAGGAGGAAATAATAGCAGGAACTGATCTCAGGACAAACCAGATAGATTGAGCAACTGTAGGGAAGGGAATCCACACTAATATTTTCCACTGGCTACAAATTTTACAAGAATTACACGGTAGCAGGCAATTTCTGTTGTATGGAGTAGCTAAGAACATGTTCATGACAAAATAACACACATGTGCATGACTTGAAATTTGTAGAGCAGCGAATGCAAACCAACATGTTTAATTACCTTGCATGTACTAGAACGAAGAACAGGAGTGCCAGTGACTTGTATGTACTAGCACGATTACAAAAATGCAGTTCATTGCGATAGGCTTGAACCTACTATACTGCTGACAAAAAAACGGGTAGGAGATTAGGTTAACCTTGGTCGGAGAGGCGTCTAAGCATCATCGGTACCGTGTGAGTGACGTCCGGGTCACCGAGGGTGCTGTGGTTCCGGTGGCTGTTGGCATCGGGGAAGCAGATCTTGGGTGGTCGATGCCGGCTTGAACGCGGTGGACGAGAGCGTCGCTGAGGCAGATCCGCTGCAGTGAATGGCGACGGCCGTGGAGCTGGTCTGGAGCGGTGGACATGGAACTCCTTGAACTAGACCACGTTAGGTGAACACCGATGAAGCGGATCTGGTATGGTTGGGTAGCTTTCGACGGCGAGGAAGCAGAGCTTGGGCAGTCGATGATGCTATCATTGTGGTGAATGACACCGCAGCTCCGGTACAGTGGCAGAGACACCCGGTGAACTAGATCCGGTGGGTGAGCATCGATGAAGCGGCTCTGTGGCGGTGCACGAGACCAGAGATCAAGTCGGTGCGTGCGGTGGTCGTGGAGGCGATAGAGGAGCTTGGGATTTTTGGGAGGGCAAGGGGGAAACTGTGCGAATCGGGACCATAGTATAGGTGAATAGCAATATAATTATGATCGTGCCCCCGAGGTACTGACTTTAGCATGCACATCTATCATCTGAACAATGGATAGAACAGAAAATTTAAAGACAAAAGTTTTTGAAACAGAGGGGCGCGAAATGCTTCAAGGTTGGTGTGTGATATTGCCACTCGATTGAGATTTGAATTTGGCCCACATCCAGCTAATAATAATAGACAAATGGTACTATCCCGTGGGATATTTTGGCTCAAAGGTTTTGAATCGGTGGGGAGGGAAATGCTTCAAGGTCGGTGGGTGATTTTGCCGCTCGATTCAAATTTTGAATTTGGCTAGCGTCCATCTAGTAATAGAAAAAGGTAGTAGACCTTAACCTATCTGTCCAGGAAATCAAAGCCAAGAGTCACATCAACTAATCATCCATATCCATACTAGTAAACGGCACGTGACACAATTTCCATACCACTATATAGTGCTTGACACTTCTTTTCAAAACAAAAAACGACTATGTTGCTTCACAATTTCCATACCACTATATAGTGTACGAATAACTTCGAACATCGGCAGTTGGATATAGATTGGCAAAACCCGACATTGTTGACTATTGGATCTCTTTCAGTACATTTGATTATGTCATGTCTAGCATATAGAAGATCCCATTATTGTTGGCCTCTACTACCATGAATATACTATGCTCAGAAAGTACATAGAACATGGTTTTGAATGCCACAAGCCAAGTTTTCAGATATAGTGGACAATGTTTTATGCACGATTCCCAAGTTTTATGTGTTTTCAAAGCTTCCGAGCTAACTCGGACCACTCAAATGACTTTATGTCTCTATTAACAAAATCATGTCATATTTGAACTAGAAGCTCTAGAAAGTGGTAGATTTCTATCGAAGTTCTACAAAAAGCTTTTGGTGGTACACATCAGGTAGTTAATATATCGAAAACAATCGAGAGTTTTGACAATTTCAACTTCCTGCTAAGAATTTGTATCTTGACAATTTCGAACACGTTTTGAAACAATCGCATGTAATAAAGAAAAATAGAAAAACAAATATTCACGCATGGCATCCTATCACGTCACGTGTACAGTCTGCCATGAAACTGATAACCATGGGATTTGACAACTTCTGGAAACCATCCACACCATATTTTCCACCATGTATGAATATTATTAGGTTTCAACCCTGATGACAAAAAAGGTCATGGCCATATCGACATCATAGTTAATGTACTGTTGCCACATTAATTTGGTATATGGGTGCATCTTGGCGTAGTAGGAAATGTTGCCGGTGGGAGTCTCAACATTGGGCATGTTTTTTGTTTTTTTAACGGGCAAGGGATGAGTTTACCCTTTTTCTCCGAACACACTCCATCATGAAGTCTGCATTTGTGTGCATACCTCATTCTTACATCAATGCATGTGTGACCAACTTATATGCAACCCAAGAAGCCCAGGCCTCATCTAGATTGATAAGGCCATGTTTCAAAAGAAAAGCAAAACAATCTACTGCCATTGACCAAAACAAGTACCAGTATAAGAGTATTAGTTCTACAGAATACTTTAATAATAGCAACATCGGCACATTTGAGAGATTTAGTAGCTTTTGAAAGATTCAGCAGTATAGGTCCATATTCTGCACTCGATCTGAACAATTCCCATTACATAGGAATTATTACAAAATATATTAGCATTTGTAGAACTTCATAGAAAATACTCGGTAGAAGTATAAAACTACTCTTAGTAGAACCTTAATCTAGCTAGGAACAATTACATGTCCATCCATATACTCCAAACATGCATGAGAGAAAGAGAGAGGTCAAAATCACCACAAGATCTGTATGCCAACGAGTCTGCGTGTCTAGGTCGTGGCCGGGTAGCGCTTGCTTTCCCGCCTAGCACGCTTCTCTCGTTTTACCATCGTCTCTGGATCCTCGTAATAGGCTTCCGCCTGTTCACCCTTAGCAAGATAGATGTAAAATTCACGGACCTTTCCTGCCATTTCCACCACTCCAATTGTGAAAGGAATCTGCCACTAAAATAAATAAAGTAATTAATATTAGAACAGAGGGACTAGAAAATTACATATACATTCATATTAGGATCATCAGGAGAATATTAAGATGTGATATCTCATAATGGGTTGATGTCGTCGTCGATCCAACATTGGAACTCCACGTGGAACTCCGACCAACAATTCAGGAGCTTGACAATAAGTTCCCACTACCAACAGGCAATGGTTGAGCGCCTCTAGCGCGGCTTCGGCCGGTGACTGCCCAATCTTTGGCTCAGTATCAAACTCAAGCGGATAGAACCCACGACAATCGACCAATGATGATATCCTCACCTCGTAGTCCTCCAACTCCCACGCCGTGGACCTTGCGCGGTTGTCGAACAGGACAATCTCCGTGCTGTGCCCGTCAATCTGGCCGATGAACAACATGCCCGTCTTCCCGATGCCGATGACATTTGTTCTCCTCGAGCACCCACGAGGTACCGGATTAGATGGGTCCCATTGTTTGACGTTGTAGAGGACTGTGGGCACCTCGATCGAGTGGGTGGATTTGAGGTGCAGATACAATGCTAAGTTGTTCCCGACCCATTTGCATCCTGGCTCCGTGCAGATAAACAGGCTATGGATACAGGAGCTCATGTGGGAATATAGTTTGTTGAAGGAGACCACTTCCGGGTAGTTGTAGTTCGGGCAGATGTAACCTTCTCCACCAACGACTTGGCGGTGTAGCTCCTTGGAGCATGCGGCCAGCCGGACGGCGCTTTTAGCATCGAGACGCTCAACGATTTGGTTGACGATGCCATCGCCGACCTTGTTAAAGCCGCTGCACCGCCGGCTCTCCCTCGAACCTCTCCAAAATTTGTACAGATGATCCTCCATCGCGTCGAGGAGGATTAGGGGCGAGGGAGGATCTATATAGAACTGTTTGGGTTTTTTTGGAGGAGAGGGGTGGTGGTCTGGAAGGAGAGATGCACCGGGCAAGATGGCGAGGAAAATGTGTGATCAGCGCGGTGGAGAGGATCCCAAATGCGGCCAGGCGGCATCGGCGAGTGTGGATAAACTAAACAGAGATGGGGAAGATGCGATGGCTCTTTGAAAGAGGTTTTTTCTTTTCTTGTACTGTAATAAATTACCCATGTCACCTCCTACCGCAGTATAGTCTCATCACGTCGGTTTGACTAGACACATTATTTATTTACAGGTCCTACTTTTGTACTATTTGCATAAGTAGGAGCGCGAAGTAGGAGTAGTAGGTAGGAGTATTACTCTACCTCCGTCCCGAGGAATAATAAGGCGTCCTCCTTTTAGGTGTTTTTTCTTTGACCAAGATTTACTCTAAATATACAGTATAAAGAATGTTGGTAGAAAATTAGCATTATTGGAAAGTGTTACTCTACCTCCAATAGTACGAGTACTAATTTTACACAAATTAATCAAGTGTATTAGTTATTCTATTTATTCAGTCAAATTTTAAACAATTTAATCAAGATGTATCTTCTCGGCACCCCCGTGCACACCTACTAGTTGATCTCTCCCTCATCCAGAATGTGGCGCTCAGCACATGTGCCATGGTTAGGGTTGCGAGCGGGATCCAGTGAAATTCCTGCCTCTAGTTCATTTTGAAGTTTCTATATGAGTACTTCAAAATGAAATATAAGCGCAACTTCTGCAGGAGGCCGCTTTCAACTCTAACATTGGTACAACGGCTATGTGTCTGTCTATCATGTGTTTATCAGCTACGTTGTGTTGGTATGCATATGAAGGAACCACTTTGGGCGTTGGGTTGGGGCGGAGAAAAAAAGTAGTCACGGATCAAACTTTTCAGGTTTCGATTTTTTCACTTGCTTCGTCCCAAACATTGCATGGAAGGTTATTACAAGGATCAACACTCACAACACTAGAGAATGGATATTGTACTTGGTATGTATATATAAATATATACACGTAGGCAGCCCAAGAGAAGGCATCCCAAGAGGGCTGCAGCGAAGGTTATTACAAACTACTATAGAAGAAATTATGGGGTTAGAGAAGGATGCCCGAGAGGGCTGCAGCGAAGAGGTGTTGAAAGCGGTTCGATGTCTGAGCAAACTTATGAAAAAAAAGATAGAAACAGAGTCGTCGTAGTACCATGTCACACGTGCGCAACGCCACACTGTGGACGAGGGAGATATCAGCTAGAGGATGGGTGTGATGCAGCAAAGGAGAGAGTAGTATACAATTTATTTTCCTTGCATAGGGGAGGAGTAACACACTGTAAGGCTGCAGGAGTGAGCACCACGATGATTTTCTTTATTAAGCAAGTACAAGTGGACCTCATAAAAAATGAAAATTGCATCCAAGTCCATGCATTTAGCACAAGGACCCTAAAACTTAGCAATGAAGTGTGTGTTTTGAGGTTTGCGCATACTAGCGTTCATCGTGCTAAAGTAGAATCTTTCTAGATGCTAAGAATGGAAAAGAAGATCCAATTAGCAATGTTTGGATTTGCATGTCTTGATCAAACATTCATTGTTCCGTACACCATGCAGTGGTATATATGGTATTGTGAGAGATAAGAGCCAATATAAAGATAAGATAAGAAGTACTGCGAATGGCCAATCTGACTTTAGGTCTCGTAGGAGTGAGGTGCTCGAGAGTTAACACGGTCGGTGGAAGTATAGGTTACATCAAGGACCTCGTAAAAAATAAAAAAATTACATCCAAGTCCATGCATTTAGCACAAGGACCTTGAAACTGAGCAATGAAGTGTGTTTTCAGGTTTGCACATACTAGCGTTCATCCTGCTAAAGACTTTCAGTAGAATCTTTCTAGATGCTAAGAATGGAAAATAAGATCCAATAGTTGTTAGCAATGTTTGGATTTGCCAGTCTTGATCAAACGGTCAATGGTTTGTACACTCTATAGTGAAGATATGATATTGTAAGAGATAATAAAAGATACGAAGTATTACGAATGGACGATCTAATGGTAGGTCTCGTAGAAGCGAGGTGCTTGAGAGTTAACACGGTCAATGGAAGTACAAGTTACATCAAGGACCTCATAAAAATGATAATTATTTCATCCAAGTCCATGCATTTATTAGAACAAAGACCCTAAAACTGAGAGCAATGAAGTGTGTGTTTTGAGGTTTGCGCATATACTAGCGTTCATCGTGCTAAAATCTATCAGTAGAATCTTTCTAGATGCTAAGAATGGAAAAGAAGATCCAGCAGTTGGCAATATTTGTATTTGCTACTCTTGATCCAACGGTCAATGTTCAAAGTTAATTCGTACACTTTGAAGTGGTTTATTGTATTGTAAGCGATAAGACACCATAATGAGAAGATAAGAAGTACTGCGGATGGCCTATCAAATGGTAGGTCTCGTAGGAGAGAGGTGCTTGAGAGTTAACGCGGTCGGTGGAAGTACAAGTTACATTAAGGACCACATAAAAATGAAAATTGCGTCCAAGTCCACGCATTTATTGGAACAAGGACCTTGAAAACTGAGCATTGGAGTTTGTGTTTTGAGGTTTGTGCATACTGGCGTTCGTTGTGCTAAAGTACTCCCTCCGACTCAAAATAGTTGACTTAGTTTTATCTAGATTCAAACGTATCTAACACTAAAACAAGTCTAGATACATTCGAATCTAGACAAATCTATGTCAAGTAATTTGGGTCGGAGGGAGTAAAATGTTTCTAGATGCTAAGAATGGAAAAGAAGATCTAGTGTTTGGTAATGTTTGGATTTGCTAGACTTGATCCAATGGTCAATGTTCAAAGTTAATCCATACACTATGCAGCGATTTATTGTATTGTAAGAGATAAGACACGATAAAGAGAAGATAAGAAGTACTGCGAATAGCCTACCAAATGGTAGGTCTCATAGGAGAGAGGTGCTTGAGAGTTAACTCAGTCAGTGGAAGAACAAGTTACATCAAGGACCTCATAAAAATGAAAATTGCATCCAATTTCAAGCATTTATTAGCACAAGGACCCTGAAAACTGAGCAATGGAGTTTGTGTTTTTAGGTTTATGCATAGTAGTGTTCATCGTGCTAAAGTAGAATATTTCTAGATGCTAAGAATAAAAGAAGATCAAGAGGTTGGCAATGTTTGGATTTGCTAGTCTTGATCCCACGGTCAATGTTCAAAGTTAATACGTACACTATGAAGTGGTTTATTGTATTGTAAGAGATAAGACATGATAAAGAGAAGATAAGAAGTACTGCGAATGGCTATCAAATGGTAGGTCTCGTAGGAGAGAGGTGCTTGAGAGTTAACACGGTCGGTGGAAATACAAGTTACATCAAAGACCTCATAAAAATGAAAATTGCACCCAAGTCCATGCATATATTAGCACATGGACCCTGAAAACTGAGCCATGTAGTTTGGGTTTTTAGGTTTGCACATAGTAGAGTTCATCGTGCTAAAGTCGAATCTTTCTAGATGATAAGAATGGAAAAGAAGATCAAGAGGTTGGCAATGTTTTGTTTTGGTAGTCTTGATCCAACGTTCAGTGTTCAAAGTTAATCCGTAGACTATGCAGTGGTTTATTGTATTGTAAGAGATAAGACACGATAAAGAGAAGATAAGAAGTACTGCGCATGGCTATCAAATGGTAGGTCTCGTAGGAGAGAGGTGCTTGAGAGTTAACGCGGTCGATGGAAGTACAAGTTACATTAAGGACCACATAAAAATGAAAATTGCGTCCAAGTCCATGCATTTATTGGAACAAGGACCTTGAAAACTAAGCAAAGGAGTTTGTGTTTTGAGGTTTGTGCATACTGGCGTTCATTGTGCTAAAGTACTCCCTCCGACTCAAATTAGTTGACTTAGTTTTATCTAGATTCAAACATATCTAACACTAAAACAAGTCTAGATACATTCGAATCTAGACAAATCTAAGTCAACTAATTTGGGTCGGAGGGAGTAAAATGTTTCTAGATGCTAAGAATGGAAAAGAAGATCTAGTGTTTGGTAATGTTTCGATTTGCTAGACTTGATCCAATGGTCAATGTTCAAAGTTAATCCATACACTATGCAGCGATTTATTGTATTGTAAGAGATAAGACACGATAAAGAAAAGATAAGAAGTACTGCGAATAGCCTACCAAATGGTAGGTCTCGTAGGAGAGAGGTTCTTGAGAGTTAACACAGTCAGTGGAAGAACAAGTTACATCAAGGACCTCATAAAAATGAAAATTGCATCCAATGTCAAGCATTTATTAGCACAAGGACCCTGAAAACTGAGCAATGGAGTTTGTTTTTTTAGGTTTATGCATAGTAGCGTAAATCGTGCTAAAGTAGAATATTTATAGATGCTAAGAATAAAAGAAGATCAAGAGGTTGGCAATGTTTGGATTTTCTAGTCTTGATCCCACGGTCAATATTCAAAGTTAATACATACACTATGAAGTGGTTTATTGTATTGTAAGAGATAAGACATGATAAAGAGAAGATAAGAAGTACTGCGAATGTCTATCAAATGGTAGGTCTCGTAGGAGAGAGGTGCTTGAGAGTTAACACGGTCGGTGAAAATACAAGTTACATCAAAGACCTCATAAAAATGAAAATTGCACCCAAGTCCATGCATATATTAGCACATGGACCCTGAAAACTGAGCCATGTAGTTTGGGTTTTTAGGTTTGCACATAGTAGCGTTCATCGTGCTAAAGTCTAATCTTTCTAGATGATAAGAATGGAAAAGAAGATCAAGAGGTTGGCAATGTTTTGTTTTGGTAGTCTTGATCCAACGTTCAGTGTTCAAAGTTAATCCGTAGACTATGCAGTGGTTTATTATATTGTAAGAGATAAGACACGATAAAGAGAAGATAAGAAGTACTACGCATGGCTATCAAATGGTAGGTCTCGTAGGAGAGAGGTGCTTGAGAGTTAACGCGGTCGATGGAAGTACAAGTTACATTAAGGACCACATAAAAATGAAAATTGCGTCCAAGTCCATGCATTTATTGGAACAAGGACCTTGAAAACTGAGCAAAGGAGTTTGTGTTTTGAGGTTTGTGCATACTGGCGTTCATTATGCTAAAGTACTCCCTCCGACTCAAATTAGTTGACTTAGTTTTATCTAGATTCAAACATATCTAACACTAAAACAAGTCTAGATACATTCGAATCTAGACAAATCTAAGTCAACTAATTTGGGTCGGAGGGAGTAAAATGTTTCTAGATGCTAAGAATGGAAAAGAAGATCTAGTGTTTGGTAATGTTTGGATTTGCTAGACTTGATCCAATGGTCAATGTTCAAAGTTAATCCATACACTATGCAGCGATTTATTGTATTGTAAGAGATAAGACACGATAAAAAAAAGATAAGAAGTACTGCGAATAGCCTACCAAATGGTAGGTCTCGTAGGAGAGAGGTTCTTGAGAGTTAACACAGTCAGTGGAAGAACAAGTTACATCAAGGACCTCATAAAAATGAAAATTGCATCCAATGTCAAGAATTTATTAGCACAAGGACCCTGAAAACTGAGCAATGGAGTTTGTTTTTTTAGGTTTATGCATAGTAGCGTAAATCGTGCTAAAGTAGAATATTTCTAGATTCTAAGAATAAAAGAAGATCAAGAGGTTGGCAATGTTTGGATTTGCTAGTCTTGATCCCACGGTCAATATTCAAAGTTAATACGTACACTATGCAGTGGTTTATTGTATTGTAAGAGATAATACATGATAAAGAGAAGATAAGAAGTACTGCGAATGGCTATCAAATGGTAGGTCTCGTAGGAGAGAGGTGCTTGAGAGTTAACACGGTCGGTGGAAATACAAGTTACATCAAAGACCTCATAAAAATGAAAATTGCACCCATGTCCATGCATATATTAGCACATGGACCCTGAAAACTGAGCAATGGAGTTTGGGTTTTTAGGTTTGCACATAGTAGCGTTCATCGTGCTAAAGTCGAATCTTTCTAGATGATAAGAATGGAAAAGAAGATCAAGAGGTTGGCAATGTTTTGTTTTGGTAGTCTTGATCCAACGTTCAGTGTTCAAAGTTAATCCGTAGACTATGGAGTGGTTTATTGTATTGTAAGAGATAAGACACGATAAAGAGAAGATAAGAAGTACTACGCATGGCTATCAATTGGTAGGTCTCGTAGGAGAGACGTGCTTGAGAGTTAACGCGGTCGGTGGAAGTACAAGTTACATTAAGGACCACATCAAAATGAAAATTGCATCCAAGCCCACGCATTTATTGGAACAAGGACCTTGAAAACTGAGCAAAGGAGTTTGTGTTTTGAGGTTTGTGCATACTGGCATTCATTGTGCTAAAGTACTCCCTCCGACTCAAATTAGTTGACTTAGTTTTATCTAGATTCAAACATATCTAACACTAAAACAAGTCTAGATACATTCGAATCTAGACAAATCTAAGTCAACTAATTTGGGTCAGAGGGAGTAAAATGTTTCTAGATGCTAAGAATGGAAATAAAGATCTAGCGTTTGGTAATGTTTGGATTTGCTAGACTGGATCCAATGGTCAATGTTCAAAGTTAATCCATACACTATGCAGCGTTTATTGTATTGTAAGAGATAAGACACGATAAAGAAAAGATAAGAAGTACTGCGAATAGCCTACCAAATGGTAGGTCTCGTAGGAGAGAGGTTCTTGAGAGTTAACACAGTCAATGGAAGAACAGTTACATCAAGGACCTCATAAAAATGAAAATTGCATCAATGTCAAGCATTTATTAGCACAAGGACCCTGAAAACTGAGCAATGGAGTTTGTGTTTTTAGGTTTACGCATAGTAGCGTTCATCGTGCTAAAGTAGAATATTTCTATATGCTAAAAATGTAAAGAAGATCAAGAGGTTGGCAATGTTTGGATTTGCTAGTCTTGATCCCACAGTCAATGTTCAAAGTTAATACGTACACTATGCAGTGGTTTATTGTATTGTAAGAGATAAGACACGATAAAGAGAAGATAAGAAGTACCGCGAATGGCTATCAAATGGTAGGTCTCGTAGGAGAGAGGTTCTTGAGAGTTAACACGGTCGGTGGAAATACAAGTTACATCAAAGACCTCATAAAAATGTAAATTGCACCCAAGTCCATGCATATATTAGCACATGGACCCTGAAAACTGAGCAATGGAGTTTAGGTTTTTAGGTTTGCACATAGTAGCGATCATCGTGCTAAAGTAGAATCTTTCTAGATGATAAAATGGAAAATAAGATCAAGAGGTTGGCAATGTTTTGATTTGGTAGTCTTGATCCAACGTTCAGTGTTCAAAGTTAATCCGTACACTATGCAGTGGTTTATTGTATTGTAAGAGATAAGACACGATAAAGAGAAGATAAGAAGTACTACGCATGGCTATCAAATGGTAGGTCTCGTAGGAGAGAGGTGCTTGAGAGTTAACGCGGTCGGTGGAAGTACAAGTTACATTAAGGACCACATAAAAATGAAAATTGCGTCCAAGTCCACGCATTTATTGGAACAAGGACCTTGAAAACTGAGCAATGGAGTTTGTGTTTTGAGGTTTGTGCATACTGGCGTTCATTGTGCTAAAGTACTCCCTGCGACTCGAATTAGTTGACTTAGTTTTATCTAGATTCAAACGTATCTAACACTAAAACAAGTCTAGATACATTCGAATCTAGACAAATCTAAGTCAACTAATTTGGGTCGGAGGGAGTAAAATATTTCTAGATGCTAAGAATGGAGAAGAAGATCTAGCGTTTGGTAATGTTCGGATTTGCTAGACTTGATCCAATGGTCAATGTTCAAAGTTAATCCATACACTATCCAGCGATTTATTGTATTGTAAGAGATAAGACACGATAAAGAGAAGATAAGAAGTACTACGAATAGCCTACCAAATGGTAGGTCTCGTAGGAGAGAGGTTCTTGAGAGTTAACACAGTCAGTGGAAGAACAAGTTACATCAAGGACCTCATAAAAATGAAAATTGCATCCAATTTCAAGCATTTATTACCACAAGGACCCTGAAAACTGAGCAATGGAGTTTGTGTTTTTAGGTTTACGCATAGTAGCGTTCATCGTGCTAAAGTAGAATATTTCTAGATGCTAAGAATGGAAAGAAGATCAAGAGGTTGGCAATGTTTGGATTTGCTAGTCTTGATCCCACGGTCAATGTTCAAAGTTAATACGTACACTATGCAGTGGTTTATTGTATTGTAAGAGATAAGACACGATAAAGAGAAGATAAGAAGTACCGCGAATGGCTATCAAATGGTAGGTCTCGTAGGAGAGAGGTGCTTGAGAGTTAACACGGTCGGTGGAAATACAAGTTACATCAAAGACCTCATAAAAATGTAAATTGCACCCAAGTCCATGCATATATTAGCACATGGACCCTGAAAACTGAGCAATGGAGTTTAGGTTTTTAGGTTTGCACATAGTAGCGTTCATCGTGCTAAAGTCGAATCTTTCTAGATGATAAGATTGGAAAAGAAGATCAAGAGGTTGGCAATGTTTTGTTTTGGTAGTCTTGATCCAACGTTCAGTGTTCAAAGTTAATCCATACACTATGCAGTGGTTTATTGTATTGTAAGAGATAAGACACGATAAAGAGAAGATAAGAAGTACTACGCATGGCTATCAAATGGTAGGTCTCGTAGGAGAGAGGTGCTTGAGAGTTAACGCGGTCGGTGGAAGTACAAGTTACATTAAGGACCACATAAAAATGAAAATTGCATCCAAGTCCACGCATTTATTGGAACAAGGACCTTGAAAACTGAGCAATGGAGTTTGTGTTTTGAGGTTTGTGCATACTGGCGTTCATTGTGCTAAAGTACTCCCTCCGACTCAAATTAGTTGACTTAGTTTTATCTAGATTCAAACGTATCTAACACTAAAACAAGTCTAGATACATTCGAATCTAGACAAATCTAAGTCAACTAATTTGGGTCGGAGGGAGTAAAATGTTTCTAGATGCTAAGAATGGAGAAGAAGATCTAGCGTTTGGTAATGTTTGGATTTGCTAGACTAGATCCAATGGTCAATGTTCAAAGTTGATCCATACACTATGCAGCGATTTATTGTATTGTAAGAGATAAGACACGATAAAGAGAAGATAAGAAGTACTGCGAATAGCCTACCAAATGGTAGGTCTCGTAGGAGACAGGTTCTTGAGAGTTAACACAGTCAGTGGAAGAACAAGTTACATCAAGGACCTCATAAAAATGAAAATTGCATCCAATTTCAAGCATTTATTAGCACAAGGACCCTGAAAACTGAGCAATGGAGTTTGTGTTTTTAGGTTTACGCATAGTAGCGTTCATCGTGCTAAAGTAGAATATGCTAAGAATGGAAAGAAGATCAAGAGGTTGGCAATGTTTGGATTTGCTAGTCTTGATCCCACGGTCAATGTTCAAAGTTAATACGTACACTATGCAGTGGTTTATTGTATTGTAAGAGATAAGACACGATAAAGAGAAGATAAGAAGTACCGCGAATGGCTATCAAATGGTAGGTCTCGTAGGAGAGAGGTGCTTGAGAGTTAACACGGTCGGTGGAAATACAAGTTACATCAAAGACCTCATAAAAATGTAAATTGCACCCAAGTCCATGCATATATTAGCACATGGACCCTGAAAACTGAGCAATGGAGTTTAGGTTTTTAGGTTTGCACATAGTAGCGATCATCGTGCTAAAGTAGAATCTTTCTAGATGATAAGAATGGAAAAGAAGATCAAGAGGTTGGCAATGTTTTGATTTGGTAGTCTTGATCCAACGTTCAGTGTTCAAAGTTAATCCATACACTATGCAGTGGTTTATTGTATTGTAAGAGATAAGACACGATAAAGAGAAGATAAGAAGTACTACGCATGGCTATCAAATGGTAGGTCTCGTAGGAGAGAGGTGCTTGAGAGTTAACGCGGTCGGTGGAAGTACAAGTTACATTAAGGACCACATAAAAATGAAAATTGCGTCCAAGTCCACGCATTTATTGGAACAAGGACCTTGAAAACTGAGCAATGGAGTTTGTGTTTTGAGGTTTGTGCACACTGGCGTTCATTGTGCTAAAGTACTCCCTCCGACTCAAATTAGTTGACTTAGTTTTATCTAGATTCAAACGTATCTAACACTAAAACAAGTCTAGATACATTCGAATCTAGACAAATCTAAGTCAACTAATTTGGGTCGGAGGGAGTAAAATGTTTCTAGATGCTAAGAATGGAAAAGAAGATCTAGCGTTTGGTAATGTTCGGATTTGCTAGACTTGATCCAATGGTCAATGTTCAAAGTTAATCCATACACTATGCAGCGATTTATTGTATTGTAAGAGATAAGACACGATAAAGAGAAGATAAGAAGTACTACGAATAGCCTACCAAATGGTAGGTCTCGTAGGAGAGAGGTTCTTGAGAGTTAACACAGTCAGTGGAAGAACAAGTTACATCAAGGACCTCATAAAAATGAAAATTGCATCCAATTTCAACCATTTATTAGCACAAGGACCCTGAAAACTGAGCAATGGAGTTTGTGTTTTTAGGTTTACGCATAGTAGCGTTCATCGTGCTAAAGTAGAATATTTCTAGATGCTAAGAACGGAAAGAAGATCAAGAGGTTGGCAATGTTTGGATTTGCTAGTCTTGATCCCACGGTCAATGTTCAAAGTTAATACGTACACTATGCAGTGGTTTATTGTATTGTAAGAGATAAGACACGATAAAGAGAAGATAAGAAGTACCGCGAATGGCTATCAAATGGTAGGTCTCGTAGGAGAGAGGTGCTTGAGAGTTAACACGGTCGGTGGAAATACAAGTTACATCAAAGACCTCATAAAATGTAAATTTCACCGAAGTCCATGCATATATTAACACATGGACCCTGAAAACTGAGGAATGGAGTTTAGGTTTTTAGGTTTGCACATAGTAGCGATCATCGTGTTAAAGTAGAATCTTTCTAGATGATAAGAATGGAAAAGAAGATCAAGAGGTTGGCAATGTTTTGATTAGGTAGTCTTGATCCAACGTTCAGTGTTCAAAGTTAATCCGTACACTATGCAGTGGTTTATTGTATTGTAAGAGATAAGACACGATAAAGAGAAGATAAGAAGTACTACGCATGGCTATCAAATGGTAGGTCTCGTAGGAGAGAGGTGCTTGAGAGTTAACGCGGTCGGTGGAAGTACAAGTTACATTAAGGACCACATAAAAATGAAAATTGCGTCCAAGTCCACGCATTTATTGGAACAAGGAGCTTGAAAACTGAGCAATGGAGTTTGTGTTTTGAGGTTTGTGCACATTGGCGTTCATTGTGCTAAAGTACTCCCTCCGACTCAAATTAGTTGACTTAGTTTTATCTAGATTCAAACGTATCTAACACTAAAACAAGTCTAGATACATTCGAATCTAGACAAATCTAAGTCAACTAATTTGGGTCGGAGGGAGTAAAATGTTTCTAGATGCTAAGAATGGAAAAGAAGATCTAGCGTTTGGTAATGTTAGGATTTGCTAGACTTGATCCAATGGTCAATGTTCAAAGTTAATCCATACACTATGCAGCGATTTATTGTATTGTAAGATATAAGACACGATAAAGAGAAGATAAGAAGTACTACGAATAGCCTACCAAATGGTAGGTCTCGTAGGAGAGAGGTTCTTGAGAGTTAACACATTCAGTGGAAGAACAAGTTACATCAAGGACCTCATAAAAATGAAAATTGCATCCAATTTCAAGCATTTATTAGCACAAGGACCCTGAAAACTGAGCAATGGAGTTTGTGTTTTTAGGTTTACGCATAGTAGCGTTCATCATGCTAAAGTAGAATATTTCTAGATGCTAAGAATGCAAAGAAGATCAAGAGGTTGGCAATGTTTGGATTTGCTAGTCTTGATCCCACGGTCAATGTTCAAAGTTAATACGTACACTATGCAGTGGTTTATTATATTGTAAGAGATAAGACACGATAAAGAGAAGATAAGAAGTACCGCGAATGGCTATCAAATGGTAGGTCTCGTAGGAGAGAGGTGCTTGAGAGTTAACACGGTCGGTGGAAATACAAGTTACATCAAAGACCTCATAAAAATGTAAATTGCACCCAAGTCCATGCATATATTAGCACATGGACCCTGAAAACTGAGCAATGGAGTTTAGGTTTTTAGGTTTGCACATAGTAGCGATCATCGTGCTAAAGTAGAATCTTTCTAGATGATAAGAATGGAAAAGAAGATCAAGAGGTTGGAAATGTTTTGATTTGGTAGTCTTGATCCAACGTTCAGTGTTCAAAGTTAATCCATACACTATGCAGTGGTTTATTGTATTGTAAGAGATAAGACACGATGAAGAGAAGATAAGAAGTACTACGCATGGCTATCAAATGGTAGGTCTCGTAGGAGAGAGGTGCTTGAGAGTTAACGCGGTCGGTGGAAGTACAAGTTACATTAAGGACCACATAAAAATGAAAATTGCGTCCATGTCCACGCATTTATTGGAACAAGGACCTTGAAAACTGAGCAATGGAGTTTGTGTTTTGAGGTTTGTGCATACTGGCGTTCATTGTGCTAAAGTACTCCCTCCGACTCAAATTAGTTGACTTAGTTTTATCTAGATTCAAACGTATCTAACACTAAAACAAGTCTAGATACATTCGAATCTAGACAAATCTAAGTCAACTAATTTGGGTCGGAGGGAGTAAAATGTTTATAGATGCTAAGAATGGAAAAGAAGATCTAGCGTTTGGTAATGTTCGGATTTGCTAGACTTGATCCAATGGTCAATGTTCAAAGTTAATCCATACACTATGCAGCGATTTATTGTATTGTAAGAGATAAGACACGATAAAGAGAAGATAAGAAGTACTACGAATAGCCTACCAAATGGTAGGTCTCGTAGGAGAGAGGTTCTTGAGAGTTAACACAGTCAGTGGAAGAACAAGTTACATCAAGGACCTCATAAAAATGAAAATTGCATCCAATTTCAAGCATTTATTAGCACAAGGACCCTGAAAACTGAGCAATGGAGTTTGTGTTTTTAGGTTTACGCATAGTAGCGTTCATCGTGCTAAAGTAGAATATTTCTAGATGCTAAGAATGGAAAGAAGATCAAGAGGTTGGCAATGTTTGGATTTGCTAGTCTTGATCCCACGGTCAATGTTCAAAGTTAATACGTACACTATGCAGTGGTTTATTATATTGTAAGAGATAAGACACGATAAAGAGAAGATAAGAAGTACCGTGAATGGCTATCAAATGGTAGGTCTCGTAGGAGAGAGGTGCTTGAGAGTTAACACGGTCGGTGGAAATACAAGTTACATCAAAGACCTCATAAAAATGTAAATTGCACCCAAGTCCATGCATATATTAGCACATGGACCCTGAAAACTAAGCAATGGAGTTTAGGTTTTTAGGTTTGCACATAGTAGCGATCATCGTGCTAAAGTAGAATCTTTCTAGATGATAAGAATGGAAAAGAAGATCAAGAGGTTGGCAATGTTTTGATTTGGTAGTCTTGATCCAACGTTCAGTGTTCAAAGTTAATCCGTACACTATGCAGTGGTTTATTGTATTGTAAGAGATAAGACACGATAAAGAGAAGATAAGAAGTACTACGCATGACTATCAAATGGTAGGTCTCGTAGGAGAGAGGTGCTTGAGAGTTAACGCGGTCGGTGGAAGTACAAGTTACATTAAGGACCACATAAAAATGAAAATTGCGTCCAAGTCCACGCATTTATTGGAACAAGGACCTTGAAAACTGAGCAATGGAGTTTGTGTTTTGAGGTTTGTGCACACTGGCGTTCATTGTGCTAAAGTACTCCCTCCGACTCAAATTAGTTGACTTAGTTTTATCTAGATTCAAACGTATCTAACACTAAAACAAGTCTAGATACATTCGAATCTAGACAAATCTAAGTCAACTAATTTGGGTCGGAGGGAGTAAAATGTTTCTAGATGCTAAGAATGGAAAAGAAGATCTAGCGTTTGGTAATGTTCGGATTTGCTAGACTTGATCCAATGGTCAATGTTCAAAGTTAATCCATACACTATGCAGCGATTTATTGTATTGTAAGAGATAAGACACGATAAAGAGAAGATAAGAAGTACTACGAATAGCCTACCAAATGGTAGGTCTCGTAGGAGAGAGGTTCTTGAGAGTTAACACAGTCAGTGGAAGAACAAGTTACATCAAGGACCTCATAAAAATGAAAATTGCATCCAATTTCAAGCATTTATTAGCACAAGGACCCTGAAAACTGAGCAATGGAGTTTGTGTTTTTAGGTTTACGCATAGTAGCGTTCATCGTGCTAAAGTAGAATATTTCTAGATGCTAAGAATGGAAAGAAGATCAAGAGGTTGGCAATGTTTGGATTTGCTAGTCTTGATCCCACGGTCAATGTTCAAAGTTAATACGTACACTATGCAGTGGTTTATTGTATTGTAAGAGATAAGACACGATAAAGAGAAGATAAGAAATACTGCGAATGGCTATCAAACGGTAGGTCTCGTAGGAGAGAGGTGCTTGAGAGTTAACACGGTCTGTGGAAATACAAGTTACATCAAAGACCTCATAAAAATGTAAATTGCACCCAAGTCCATGCATATATTAGCACATGGACCCTGAAAACTGAGCAATGGAGTTTGGGTTTTTAGGTTTGCACATAGTAGCGTTCATCGTGCTAAAGTAGAATCTTTCTAGATGATAAGAATGGAAAAGAAGATCAAGAGGTTGGCAATGTTTTGATTTGGTAGTCTTGATCCAACGTTTAGTGTTCAAAGTTAATCGGTACACTATGCAGTGGTTTATTGTATTGTAAGAGATAAGACACGATAAAGAGAAGATAAGAAGTACTACGCATGGCTATCAAATGGTAGGTCTCGTAGGAGAGAGGTGTTTTAGAGTTAACACGGTCGGTGGAAGTACAAGTTACATCAAGGACCTCATAAAAATGAAAATTACACCCAAGTCCATGCATTTATTAGCACAGGGACCCTGAAAACTGAGCAATGGAGTTTGTGTTTTTAGGTTTGGGCATAGTAGCGTTCATCGTGCTAAAGTAGAATCTTTATAGATGCTAAGAATGGAAAATAAGCTCAAGAGGTTGGCAATGTTTTGATTTTATAGTCTTGATCCAACGGTCAATGTTCAAAGTTAATAGGTTAGCAAAGTTTGACCTAATTTCATGAAATAGTGAGCAAAGTTTGACCTAATTTCATTAAATAGTTAGGATGCAAAATCTTAGCAAGAAGATGTACCTGTCGTCAAAACTCTTGGTGGTTTCTGATATATATTAATTAACCCTTCCCCCTGATGGGTACCTCCAAGAGCTTTTTCATAAAACTTTCAAAGCGACCTACAATTTACCTATAGATCAACTTGGTCGTTCGGGTTGAAATAAACCTGATAGTTTCCATACACATGGTAGGACAATATTGTGAAGCTATTTTTACAAAACTTATCTAATCCCATGATTACAGTTTTCATGGCACGTGGTGCACAAGACATGATAGGACATCATGAGTAAAACTTTTGTTTTTTTATTCAATGTGATCAATGTTCAAAACAGGTTCAAAATTGCCTTCCCTCTCGATGTTTGGCTGATATTTTGGATAACCTTCCCTCCCGATGTTTGGGAAGCAAGTGAAAATTTCAAAAACCGGAAAAGTTTGAATTTTTGTGCCGCCAAGGACCAAAGTGGTTTCCTTCCTATGTACTCCTCCTCATCCCTACTCCACACCAACGCGCGGCTGCCGAACACGCCAGAGACATAGAGCCTCCGTACCAAGGCTCACGTGCGCAACACCACGCTATGGACAAGGGCAGAGAGATCAGCCGGACCAGTGCGTGATGGGAAAGGGGAGGAGAGATGGAGCATAGGGAAGGAGAGAGAAAACACACGATTTGTTTTGCGTGCATAGGTCCTGAAATTTACTACTAGTAGATTGTACACTGTAAGGCCACAGGAGTACCTCATGTCAGAAACCCATCATAACTTTGCTCTGACATGGAACAACCGTCAACTTCTCTTTGCTGCTGCCCTCTTCCCCTGCCAACGTTTTATTCTCTCAGCCTGTACAGCGCGTGGACAGAGGTGACCATATGTCTAAGCAAAGAAATATACTACTCCCGCATTGTGTAAAAAAGCACACCTTAAAAAGGCTCAGATAGTAAATCGTATGACATATCATCACTATATGAAATTATAATTGGTAAAGCAAAAAAATTATAAATTTGATCAACATCTATAAAGTATGGGTGTTTATTTGGTCCTTCTGCTTTGTATCATCATGTGTAGAAGTCAAAGATTATTAGCGACCTAACACTTGAAATCTTTGGTAACATGGTCTAGAGAAACGAGGGAGAAGATTCTAGTATGATCGATAAGTGTGTTTGGAGAGGTTTATGCATAGTGCATTCATTGTGTTCAGTACTATCAATAGAATCTTCTAGATGCTAGAATTGAAAAGAAGTTCCAATGGCTAGAAATGCTGGGATTCGCGAGTCTTGATCCAACGGTCAACATTCAAAGTTATTCGTACACTATATAGTGGTTTGTAATGAAGACTATCAATAGAATCTTTAAGATGCTAGAATGGAAAAGAAGAATCCAGCGACTGGAAATGTTGGAATTCACGAGTCTTGATCCAACGGTCAATATTAAAAGTTGCTTGTACACTATATAGTGGCAAGATCATGTAGAAGTCAACGATTATTAGCTACTAGTAAGTTGCACGTGAGACTCATATAGTAGACGTATGACATATCATCACTATGTACAATTATAATTGGTAAAGCACAAAAAGTTATATATTTGATCAACATCTATAAAGTATGGGTGTACATTTGGTCCTTGAACTTTGTATCATTGATGGCTCAATGCACGACGCCCAGAAAAATGCTTGTTGGCGGTGTTGATGTAGAGCTCGTTGGGAACCCCAAGAGGAAGGTATGATGAGCACAACAGCAAGTTTCCCTCAGTATGAAACCAAGGTTTAATCGAACCAGTAGGAGCAAGGAAACAACCCAAAGGTGTTACTAGCTGAGCCTTGGTAGGGCGCACTACCGGTGCTAGTAGCAACGTGGAGACCTGCACAACACAACCACAGAACTTTGTCCCCAACTTGCGAGGAGGTTGTCAGTCTCACCGTGTTTTGCGGAAAACAAAGGATTAATCGTATCGAATGGAAAGAAGTAAAAGCTTGCAGAAAGTAAACACAAAGAAGTAAACAGTTTATAGATTGAATGTAAAAGACAAGGACTGGGATCCATAGTTCCCTAGAGGTGGCTCTCCTTAGATAGATAACATGCTGGATGAACAAATTACAGTGGGGCAATTGACAAACACCGAGAAAGCAATACATGCATATACTAATCATCATGACTCCTCCGAGACTTGATTGGGCATTACAACATAATACATAGACCACCATCCAACTGCATCAATGACTAATAATCCACCTTCAGGTAATCATCCGAACCCCCTCCAGTATTAAGATGCAAGCAACAGATTATTGCTTTACGAACTCCGTGTAAAGTAAACAATACGATTGTTCTATGAACAAAGGATTGTTGTTTTCTCCCTAGTAGCAACAGCTCATCTAGAACCTTAGAGATTTCCGTCACTTCCCCAGATTACCAGAGGCATCAACCCACTATCGAGCATAAATACTAACTCTTGGAGTTGCTAGCATCTACTTGGCCACGATAGCTACTAACAACGTAAAGCATGCAAGATCTCAGATAACAAAGACATGATAGAATCAATAACCAATCTAAAATAGCATCTCAATATCCATTGGATCCCCGCAAACACAACATGTATGATTACAAATAGATGATCGTGATCATGAACGGAGCTCACAAGATCTAAACATGAAAGCACAAAGGAGGAGAACCAGCCATCTAGCGACTACATGGATCCATAGTCCAAGGATGAACTACTCACGCATCACACCGGAGGCTTGCATGGTGATGAAGAAGGCCTCCAGGTTGAATTTTCCTCTCCGACAGGGTGCCGGGAAGAGCTTCAGATCCCTCCCGATCTAGGGATGGAGATGACGGCGGCTACAGACTCTTTCGTGGATTTTTGATTGGGTACTTAGGGTTTTCGTCTCGAGTGCAATATATAAGCGGAAGGAGAGGCCGAGGGGGTGCCTAGGCTAGCCACACCACCCCCTGTCGTGGGCCAGGCCTGGCCGTGCGACCAGGTGGTGTGGCCGGCCCCTGGCCCTTCTCCGTCTCATATCCTGGCACTTGATCACTTTCGGAAAAATAGGCACTTTGGCTTTTGTCCCGTCCAATTCCGAGAAAATTCATTTTTTGACTTTCCTGAAACCAAAAACAGCAGAAAACAGGCACCTAGCACTCTGGCTCTTGTTAATAGGTTAGTCCAAGAAATCATATGAAAAGCACTCCAAAGTTAGAACAAAACACAAGAAAGTGGATAAAACCAAGCATGGAACATCAAAACTTATAGGTACATTTGCAATGTATCAATCATCATGTAGAAGTCAAAGATTACTAGCTACCTAACACATGATTCGTTTTTGATAACATGGTCTAGTGAAACAAGGGAGAAGCTTCTAGTATGACGGAGAAGTGTGTTTTGAGGTTTGTGCATAGCACTCATTATGCCATAGACTATCAATAGAATCTTCTAGATGCTAGAATGGAAAAGAAGATCCAACGGCTAGAAATGCTAGGATTCGCGAGTCTTGATCCAACAGTCAACATTCAAAGTTATCCGTACACTATATAGTGGTAAGATAAGATAAGATAAGATAAGATCATGTAGAAGTCAATGGTTACCAGCTACGAGGGAGAAGATTCTAGTATGATGGAGAAGTGTGTTTTGAGGTTTGTGCATATCATTCATTATGCTGAAGACTATCAATAGAATCTTCTAGATGCTAGAATAAAAAATAAGATCAAACGGCTAGAAATGTTGGGATTCACGAGTCTTGATCCAACGGTCAATATTCAAAGTTATTCGTACACTGCATAGTCATAAGATAAGATAAGATAAGATATCTCTATCTCTGCTACTATATTGGAGCAGTTTTGAATTGGATCCATAGTACCAATCCTGACCATTGGGCTGTTGGATCCAATCGTCCAGAGAAGCTGGATTTGTGTTGAATAGTACCTAGAGAAAACTCCACCATGCATGTTCTAGAACCATCATGTCACCAACCCCAAAATTTCATAGCATAGTAGATTGCATTCTCTCTACTTATACTACTATAGTGGAGCAGTTTTGAATTGGATCCATAGCACTAATCATGACCGTTAGGCTGTTAGATCCAATGGTTCAGAGCAACTAGATTCGTGTTGAATAGTACTCCCTCCGCCAAAATATAAGGCGCCTAAGGATTAGTCAAAAGTCAATATTTTTTAAGTTTGACCATGATTATACACAAAAATATAAAAATTTAGAGTACTAAATTAATATCAATAGATTCACCATAAAGTATATTTTCTTAATTTGTCCATTCAATATTGTAGATGTAGGTATTTTTTTCTAAATATTTGGTCAAAGTTAGTAAGGTTTGAATTTGACCAATCCTTAGCCGCCTTATGTTTTAGGATGGAGCGAGGAAGTACAAACCTAGATGCTAGATTGGAAAACAAGATACAACGGTTAGCAATGTTTGGATTAGCCAGTGTTGATCCAACAGTTAATGTTCAAATAAGTTAATCCCTACACTATTTAGTGGTGGTATGCATGGTATTGTAAGAGATAAGATACAAGATAGAGGTAAGATAAGAAGTACTATGAATGGACGATCTAATGGTAGGTCTCGTAGGAACGAGGTGATTGAGAGTTAACACGGTGGATGGAAGTACAAGTTACATCAAGAACCTCGTAAGAAATGAAAATTGCATCCAAGTCCATGCATTTTAGCACAAGGACCCTAACACTAAGCAATGAAGTACTGTGTGTTTTTAGGTTTGCACATACTAGCGTTCATCGTGCTAAAGACTATCATTAGATCAAATCTTTCTCGATGCTAGGAATTGAAAAAAGATCCAACAGCTAGCAATATTTGGATTTGCTAGTCTTGATCCAATGGTTAATATGTTCAAAGTTAATCCCTACACTATGTAGTGGTATGTTATTGTAAGAGATATGAGACAAGATAAAATATAAGATAAGAAGTACTGCGAATGGCCGATCTTATGGTAGGTCTCGTAAGAGCGAGGTGCTTGAGAGTTAACATGGTGGGTAGAATTACAATTTACATCAAGGACCTCATAAAAAATGAAAATTGCATTCAAGTCCATGTATTTATCACAAGGACCCTGAAACCGAGTAATGAAGTACTGTGTGTTTTGAGGTTTGCGCATACTATTGTTCATCATGGTAAAGACTATCAATAGAATCTTTATAGATGCTAAGAATGGAAAAGAAGATCCAATAGTCAATGTTCAAAATAAGTTAATCCCTACACTATGTAGTGGTGGTATATATAGTATTGTAAGAGATAAGAGACAAGATAAAGATAAGAAGTACTGCGAGTGGCCAATCTAATGGTAGGTCTCGTAAGAGCGAGGTGCTCGAGTGGTCGGTGGAAGTACAAGTTATATCAAGGACCTCATAAAAAAATGAAAATTCCATCCAAGTCCGTGCATTTGGCACAAGACCGAGTAATAGCGAAGTACTGTGTGTTTTGAGGTTTGTGCATACTAGTGTTCATCATGCTAAAGACTATCAGTAGAATCTTTCTAGATGCTAAGAACGGAAAAGAATATCCAACGGTTAGCAATGTTTGGATTTGCCAGTCTTGATCCAACGATCAATGTTCAAAGTTAATTGGTTAGCAAAGTGTGACCTAATTTCATGATAGTGAGCAAAGTTTGACCTAATTTCATTAAATAGTTACGATGCAAAATCTTAGCAAGAAGATGAACCTGTTGTCAAAACTCTCGGTGGTTTCTGATATATATTAATTAACCTTCCCCCCCGATGGGTACCTCCAAGAGCTTTTTCGTAAAACTTTCGAAGCAACCTACAATTTACCTGCAGTAGTCCAAATTTTACCTAATTTCAATAAATCGACATAAAATCATTCAAGTGGGTGAAGTTTGCTTGGAAATTTGAGAACTGATAAAACATGGTAAATCGTAAGTGCATCGTGTTGGTCCACTATATACGTGTGAAAACTTGGCTAGTGGCATTCATATCCATAGTCTTTGGACATTCTTTAGGGGAAGGAACAATCTAGTCATCACTCGAAAAATTAAGAATGTTCTTTCGTAAGATAGTTGGAAACTCACACTGGCGACATTGTCTACTACAAGAAGATGCACCTATATCTACCTCCGAAAAGACTTTTAAATCAAGAGGAATCTATTGCACTTACTTGTAGCTAAAGTTTGGCCTAGTTTTGTTAAACTGGCAAGATACAAAATCTTAGCAAGAATGAATTTGTCGTCAAAAATCTCGTTGGATGGTTTCTCATATATTAATTGTGACCTCCCGATAGGTACCTTCAAAAGATTTTTCGTAAAACTTTCATAGTAACCTACAATTTCTTTGTAGTAGTTCAAATTTGACCTAATTTTGATAAATCAACATAAGGTCATTCGAGTGGGCTAAGTTAGGTAGCGAGTTTGAGAATTCATAAAACTGAGTTTATAATAAGAACAATATGTTGGTCCACTATATATATATGTGTGTGTGAAAACTTTGCTTCTGGCATTTAGATCGATATTCTTCGAACTTCCTTTATGAGAGAGAATAATCTTGACATCACTCAGAAAATTGATAATGGTCTTTCGTGATAATTGGAAACTCACACCGAAAACATTGTTTACTACAAGAAGATGCACCCATCTACCTCTCAAAAGACATTTAATTCAAGAGCAATCTATCGCGCTTACATGTAGCTCAATTCTGACTTAATTTTGTTAAATTGTCAAGATGCAAAACCTAAAATTTCTTGTAGTTCAAATTCAACCTAATATAATTTTGATAAATCGGGATAAAGTCATTCAAGTTGGCAGAGTTAGATAGGAAGTTTGAAAGCACATAAAACATGGGGACCGTCAGTACAACATGTCAGTCCACTATATATATATATATATATGTCTGAAAACCTGGATTGTGGCATTCAGATCCATATCCTTCGGACTTTCTTAACGAGAAATAACAACCTCGCTTGTTATCTCTCAGAAAATTGAGAATTTAATGTTCTTTCCTGATAGTTCGAAACTCACACTGACGACATTGTTTAGCGTATATTTATTTTTTAATGAGTATACTATTTAATACTATATATAGTTGGTCAAACTTTGTAATGGTTGACTTTGAATAAACCTAATATGGTGAGTAACACTCCCTCCGTTTAGAAATAGTTGGTCAAATGTATCTAGACGTCTTTTAGTGTATGGGTTCGTAGAGGTTCAGAGAGAACCTATACACTAAAAGGCGTCTAGATACATTCATTTCACAAAGCTAAAACGTCTTATATTTCTAAACAGAGTGAGAATTAAATAATTGGAGGATAGGATAAGATTAGGAAAACAACATTTTTTAGAACCCTCATAAGCTTTTTCTTAGCATCACAGATCTGAATATTAAATTGACACTTAGGATTAACCAAACTACAAACAGAGCAAACCTAAACACATACGGAGTAGTAGTAGTACAACTTAACGACTTCTAGGGGGACTCCGTGGTCTTCTCAGGCGCCTTGGCAGCATCCTCCGCGAACAACTTGGTTGTGTCCTCCACGGTACCATCACCAAGCAGGGACTCGTGGATGCTGGGAATCACGCTGCTGTGCGCGATGGTAACACCGTCCGGCAGCTTGCTGAGCTCCTCGTCACGCATGATGCCGACCATCACGTGCCTTAGGATGATGCAGATCTTCTTGATGTCCTTCACGGCTTGCCCGACCAGCTCCAGCACCTCAGCGGTGAGGTACTCGAGAACGACCGCGACGTAGACGGGAGCTCCTAAACATATGCGCTGGGTGTACCGACCCTCCTTGAGGTAGCGCCCGATCTGGCCGATGGGGAAATGCAACTCGGCCTTGACGGACCTTGACACCTGCTTCTTCCTGCGGCTGCCTGGTGCAAGACTGTGTCTTGGAGTGGCTAGAGAAGGATTCGGAAGCATGCAAGATGACTTATTTTTCTCCACGGCCTTTGCCGCTACCACATGGGTCTTCTTCTTCCCACGGGGAGCCATAGCTGCAAAGTCTAAGAGGAAGAAAGGTTAATTATGGAGGGCCGATGAAGGTGCCTAGGTCCCTTGTATTGAAACTTTAACAACGTCGTCTTTACTGTTTTACAAGTATGAATTTTTAATAGGAGTACTGATGTCTTGTAGAATAGCAACAAGTTTTCCCTTAAGTGGATTACCCAAGGTTTATCGAACTCAGGGAGGAAGTGGTCAAAGGTATCCCCTCTCAAGCAGCCCTCAAGATACAAGAAGTATCTTGTGTCCCCAACACACCCAATACACTTGTCAGGTGTATAGGTGCACTAGTTAGGCCAAGAGATAGTAAAATACAAGTGGTATGGATATAAGACAACGGTGCCAGAAAAGAGCTTGATGGCATGGAAGAGACTAAAGGAAAACTGAAATAAAGATAGCAGCAAGCAAACATAAAACAGATCTAGTTGCAAACGGTGTTTCAATGCTTACAAAAAAGGCCTAGGGATCATACTTTCACTAGTGAACACTCTCATGTAAATATCTTCTCTTCATGATACTACTCTGAACTACTCTCTGGTTGGACACTCTAATCCATGGTAGGGCTATAACAGCACACCTCAAAGTCCGCTTTCCCCATCTAGATAAGACCACACTGTCACCTTGAGCTCTAGATGGTTCCAAAAACACCACAATTTCATAGAAACATCCAACTCCAAATATAACTCATAATAAGTATTTGTAATATCTAGCCTAAGTGCCACCATAGTGTGCACGCTGTCACTTTCACACACATGGGGAGAGCAGAGATCTATTAAAGCACTTGAGTAGCAAAGTAGATCTACTTGATTACAAAGCTCATGATCACAATATGATCATCCATAGAGAGAGATGAACACATAGCTACCCGTAGAACCCTTAGCCTCGAGAAAAAACTACTCCCTCATTATAATGGGAATCAGCAATAGCGATGGACATGGCGGTGGAGTCGATGGAGATGGAGGTGAAGATGGTGAAGAGGCGGCGGTGGCGCGGAGGACTCCTTCCCCACCGCCGGTATCACAGGGGAGCACCAGCCCTTAGCACCCTTCCTTCATGGCTTCTTGGGATCCTTTCCTCATGGAGATGGGATCCATGGGGGAGGCAAAAACGTTGCTTTGGTGGCTGCAAATTCGTGGGTGGAGGTGTCTCCCACGAATTAGGTTTCCTCCCTTTATATAGCTTCTCGGATTCCTGTCACCCCATCTTGGGCTGCAGTAAATCGGGCCTATCGGATCCGTCCGGACTCGGAATCAGCTAAATTGTATGTCCACGACTTTTGTCGTGAAATTTCCAACAACTTTGAAGTTGAAGAGTTTTCCGTTTGACGCCGTCTTCGACCCGAAAGGTGACTATCTTAAAAAAGAGTTCTGAGACAGATTTCTGGAAAATCCCAATTTGACTCCAACAAGGTTTTCCACTTGTATTTTGGTAATTCCTACACATCAAAGTGTAAAACAAGAACATTGTGCACTTTTGCAACTATTAGTAGGTTAGTCCAAATAAATCATAAACTTTATATAAAAAGAAGTATCAAAAGTATATTGTTATCATAAAACCATCAAAAATTATAGATACGTTATGGACATATCAACATCTCCAAGCTTAGTTCCTACTCGTCCTTGAGTAGGTAAACGATAAAAATAATATAATTTTTGAGGTGACACGTAGCCAACACAATCTTGATTATCATTATTGTAAAAGCATTGATAGCTGGGATCAAGGTACTCTAAACATGAACATGAAAGATAGAGTTCTAACAATAAGTTATAGAAACTATGTTGTAACATGAAAGGATACAAACAAAGATCATGAACAACAATGCATTGAAAGACGTTTGTTTGTCTTACATATAGAAAACATAGAATAGTGGCATTTAGCTTGTCCCTCATGGAGTAGCAAAACATAAATGCATAGGACACCTTCAAAGTTCATAAGGGTGACTAGATGCAAATAATTTAAGAACAAGCAATATCAAAGTTATGAATCAATCAACAAGTTTTGGGACAATGCACATTAAACTAAGAATGACCACTATACTCTCTCAATTGGTGCATAAAGATAGAAGATGGAGACTCAACATGAAAGTAAAAGAAAGGCCTTCGTAGAAGGAAGCAGGGATTCAAGTCTCATAAAGAGCTTCCAAAAGTTATGGTACTTATTAGCTTTCTGCTCTCATTGACCCAATCATAAGAATCTTGAAGTGATTAAGGTTAAAGTGAACAAACTATGGAGTATATGCTTGACAAAGTATAAGTTGGAAATCTCATGTCCCTTGAATACGAGGGCCGCTCCTCATGCTACTCAAGTTTAGTTACCGGTAAGTACTTGTCATAGTAAGTACATGTGTATCATAGAGAACCGCCAATGGAGTACCCCTTGCCCGATGATACGGAAGAATCCCCATATCAAAATGACAAGGCAAGCAGACAACAAGCATCTCAGCAATCTTCTTATTTACCATGGGAAAATGGTGCTTTTTTCTCTATTTCCTCTTTTCTCATATCTCTTTTTTTCTTTTTCTATTTTTCTCAATATCTGACTCTTTTTTTTATAATAAGAATGCTTCATAGACAGCTCATTATGGTTACGCTGCAGGTTTCCACCATGATTAGGCATGGATTAGACCGGCGGCCCAGGCGTTTCTCTAACACACATACATAACTCCATGGACTTACAAGCTCCCCTTTCATTTCACACCGATGACATCCATAGAAAAAAGAGCATGATATAAACTAGGTACAAAAGTACAAGTGCCATGTTGAAAGCGTTCCCCATGAGATCATGGTTCTGCTAATCCCCAACATATAAGTGCAAGCATATACAACATAGACGACACAATGGTTCAAGTTTATTAAGGGCAACAAAAGTAAAGTGTGCCATCAAGTTCATGAGAGCTTTAATCACTAGTTTTCTCATAACAAGTTTAATTCGGAAGGTAGATAAACACATGAATATACTTGGAATGGCAAATGCTAATAGGTAGGTATGGTGGACTCTTTGGAATAACTTGGTTTTAGGAGTTGGATGCATGAGTGGAACTCATACTTGGTTATGCATGCTAGCAAAATACTGGGAGTGACCGACTAAGGGAGGAATAATGGCCATAATCATGCAATGCGACAAAACATCATTAATTAAAGCATCAGGTTATATTACAAGTCGAAAACTAAAGGATCGTAAAGGCTATGGTGACTTGGGATAGTCATAACATGGTGTGAGCATGCGCCAAGTCAACCCAAATAAAGCATCAAAGGAAAATACCACAATACTATGCTTTAATATGCTAAAACAACGCATGATTCTTTCAAGGCACATTAAGCAATCTCAATTGTTTATAACAAGTCATGCTACAGCAAAAATCACTAAGAATAAAGCCAAACAATATCAAGCATGGTATGATATGGTCTAAGTCACAGTCAAAAACAAACTCCTTTTTACCACTTAAGCATGAACTTTCCTACTCTCTTCCAACACCAATCGACTTATTTGAAACAACTAACAAAGATAATAATAAATAAAGATCAGTGAGCTTGTCTCACAAATCCACAAAGAAGAACTACAAATTTCTAAGATGAAAGAACAAGAAAACTAAGGCTAAACACAGTGCTAGCAAAAGAGAACACTCACAGAACAATAAGAGCAAAAACTAGAGTGTTCTAGGCAATGAATAACGATGTGTGTCTCTCCAAAAGAAGTTTGTTGGGATCCAACCAACATATGTAAGAAAACTAAGCAAACCAAGAAAACGAAAACTAAAAACAAAAACGAAGATGCTCCAAGAACAACACAACTGTGCATGAAACAATAAAAATGAAGTGTTTGGAAGAAACCTGGGATTTTTATTGATGAAGAAGGGGATGCCTTGAGCATACCGAAGCTTCGACGCTTGTACTTCTTGGGGTGACACGGGTGGAATCCCCAATCTTGATCTTTAGTCCATTCTTCATCTCATTACATCATTCTCTCTATACACCTGAAAATTTTCCTTCATACAAAACTTCACACAATCTTTATTGGCAACATTTGTGCACTCAAGATAATAAGTCTTTGGGTTCAGTTTCAACACCAATAAAACTTCCATTAAAACACAAGATACTATAGCACTTCCCTTAAAAATCTCAATTCCCCAAACAGAACCCAAAAAGGAATTAACATGAAGCAAATGCAAATAATGGCAGAAATCTGTCAAAACAGACCAGCAGGTAAAAACCAATTTTTTCGAAGACCTTCTGTTGCTCAAATCGAAAAGTGTTGAACTAATGAAAGTTGGATAACAACCTGGGGAATAAGAACAAAAGAATACAGCTCAAAACAATGTACAGAGATTTTACACGAATTTTTACAGCAAAGCACGAAAATCTGTTTCGGGACAACAACTTTCCCAAGCATTACTTCTCTCTCATTAGAGGTTACTCTTGGCACAAAAAACAAATAAAAAGGATAAGGAGAGGTTATTACTGAAGCAATAACTTTCAAGACTATCTAAAACTTTTGGGTTATCTCCCAATAAGTACTTTTCCTTAACGCCTTCAAGTTAGGCATAGAAAGCTCCAAAAGATGCTCACATAAGAAATATGAATTGAAATAAAAGAGAGCATCAAGGTGAAAATTCAAAGCACATTTAAGTCTAACCCACTTCCTATGCATAGGAATCTTGTAAAAAACAAGTCATGAAAGCACAAAGCAACAAGCATAGTAAAGCAAAACAAGTGCAACTTAAAGACTTTCAACATAAAGAGGGGAAACTTAATATTATTGAGATACATAAAACCATGTGTCCTTCTCTCATAATAACTTTTAGTAGCATCATGAATAAAATTAACAATATAACTATGACATAAAGCATTCTTATTATGCATAAAAGAATTAATACTCTCCACATAAACATACTCATTCTAATTAATTGCGGTGGGAGCAAATTCAACAAAATAGCTATCATTACTATTCTCATCACCATAATCATCAAATATAGGAGGCATATTGTAATCATAATTAATTTTCTCCTCAATATTAGGTGGACTGAAAATATCATACTCATCATTGTAATCATCATATATTGGAGGCATAGTATCACCAAAGTAAATTTTCTCCTCCGTGCTTGGGGGACTAAAAAGATCATTCTCATAAAAACTAGCTTCCCCAAGCTTAGACTTTTCCATAGCATTAGCAATAATGGTGTTCAAAGAATTCATACTAATAATATTGCTATTAGCATGCAAATAAAGTTCCATAGGTTTTTTAATTTTCTCTTCAAACACTTCATGTCCTAACTCAAGATAAATACTATAATGCTCTCTAATTTTGTTGTTGTTTTCCATTAAGCCTAACTAGTGAAAATAAAAACAAGAAACACAAAGATATAATTGCAGAATCTAAAGGAAATGACTTCGAGCACTCACACCGGAGGAAGTGGGTACCTTTTACCTTACCTCCCCGAAAACTCCGCTAGAAAATAGCTTGATGTCTACGCACTTCTATTCTTGTAGACAGTTGTTGAGCCTCCAAGTGCAAAGGTTTGTAGAACAGCAGCATTTTTTCCCATAAGTGGATTACCCAAGGTTTATCAAACTCAGGGAGGAAGTGGTTAAAGGTATCCCCTCTCAAGCAACCCTGCAATCAAGATACAATAAGTCTCTTGTGTCCCCCACACACCCAATACACTTGTCAGGTGTATAGGTGCACTAGTTCGACGAAGAGATAGTAAAATACAAGTGGTATGGATATAAGACAATGGTGCCAGATAAGAGCTTGATGGCATGGAAGAGACTAAAGGAAAACTGAAATAAAGATAGCAGCAAACAAACATGTAACAAATCTAGTTGCAATCGGTGTTTCAATGCTTAGAAACAAGGCCTAGGGATCATACTTTCACTAGTGAACACTCTCATGTAAATATCTTCTCTTCATGATACTACTCTGAACTACTCTCCGGTTGGACACTCTAATCCATGGTAGGGGTATAACAGCACACCTCAAAGTCCGCTTTCCCCATCTAGATAACCCCACACTGTCACCTTGAGCTCTAGATGGTTCCAATAAACACCACAATTTCATAAAAACATCCAACTCCAAATATAACTCATAACAAGTATTTGTAATATCTATCCTAAGTGCCACCATGGTGTGCACGCTGTCACTTACACACACATGGGGAGAGTAGAGATCTATTAAAGAACTTCAGTAGCAAAGTAGATCTACTTGATTACAAAGCTCATGATCACAATATGATCATGCATAGAGAGAGATAAACACATAGCTACCGGTAGAACCCTTAGCCTCGAGAAAGAACTACTCCCTCATCATCATGGGAATCAGCAACAGTGATGGAGATGGTGGTGGAGTCGATGGAGATGGCGGTGAAGATGGTGAAGAGGCGGGGGCGGTGCGGAGGACTCCTTCCCCACTGCCGGTATCACAGGGGAGCACCGCCCCTTAGCACCCTTCCTTCATGGCTTCTTGGGAGACCTTCCCCATGGAGATGGGATCCATGGGGGAGGAAAAAACGTGGCTTTGGTGGCTGCAAATTCGTGGGTGGAGGTGTCTCCCACGAATTAGGTTTCCGCCCTTTATATAGCTTCTCGGATTCCTATCACCCCATCTTGGGCTGCAGTAAATCGGGCCTATCGGATCCGTCTGGACTCGGAATCAGCTAAATTTTATGTCCACAATGTTTGTTGTGAAATTTCCAACAACTTTGTAGTTGAAGAGTTTTCCGTTTGACACCGTCTTCGAACCGAAACGTGACCATCTTAAAAAAGAGTTCTGAGACAGATTTCTGGAAAATCCCAATTTGACTCCAACAAGGTTTGCACTTGTATTCTTGGTAATTCCTACACATCAAAGTGTAAAACAAGAACATTGTGAACTTTTGCAACTATTAGTAGGTTAGTCCAAATAAATCATAAACTTTATATAAAAAGGAGTATCAAAAGCATATTATTAGCATAAAACCATCAAAAATTATAGATACGTTATGGACGTATCAACTACTACTAAAAGGCTGTGTGCATGTTTTCTTATTTTCTTTCACTTTTTTGAAACATGGTAAGATGTGTCAGCATGAAAATTCATACAAAGAAGTTGTATCTTTCAAAACAATAGTCGGTTTTCAGTATGATTGCGTGGGTACAATAATTAGTACTATATGAATTTTTGACAAATTTACAAGCAATCTATCACGCACTTGTAGATCAAAATTTACCTACTTTCGTTTTATTGACAAAATGTCATTTAATTATGCAAAATTAGCTAGAAGGCCTGAAAATTCAAGAAACTTGTTAACCATGAAACATACTCTATTTTGTGTGAAATTTAGTGTGTTGTGGCATTCAGAGCCATACTCTTTGCCTTTTTTTAAAAATAATTATATGTGGCACTTCTAAAATAATTTAACAAAATTCTATACATAAAAGCAGAAAAGTCTAATTAACAATATTAGTATGCCATGCCAAGATGCACCCTGTCTACCCGAAATGGACACGACCATTGTCATTATTTAACTTGAAACCCAAGTACTCCCTCCGTCTCAAAATAGATGTCGCATTTTTTTTAAAATTTAGACGCATCTAGACTAGATAGTGGCTAGATACATACAAATTTAAACAATTTTGAGACATCTATTTTGAGACGGAGGGAGTATGTTATACATCGCTGGTCATATTGTGAAGAAGTGTTTTTAAACCTTGTCAAAATTCATGTTTATCATTTACGGAAGAGGACACCATACATAAGTGCTTAACATTTTTTATTCTTTTCTTTAATTTATTCCAATAAACGTGACGAGTGATGCAGATATGACCTTGACATTGGTAACTTGGCTTAAAATGTGAACAATGTTCATACATGGTTATGACCATATTGTGTAGCAAGTTTTTCGAAAGCTGTCCAAATCCGTGTTTGTAGTTTTTGTCCAAACAAGCACAAATATAAGAGGACACCATTTAAGTTTCAACTATGTATCATTACCACCCAACCCCCCTCCCACAAAAAAAACCATGTATCATGACACACATTGAAATAAGTATTTTCATATAGTACTAACATGCGGTGGAAATTATCTATATATTGCTAGAATACAGTGAGTGCACTCTAAGATAAATTATCCAGACATAATTACGAGATATAGTACATTGCCTGCCTCTTCTCTGGACGCCATTTAATTTTGCACTCGGGCACGCTTCTTCGGTGGGGGGCAGGAAGAGACCTCCTCGTCGTCATCCTCGGCCTCCTCCCCACCATCGTCCTCGGCCTTCTCCCTATCGTTGTCTTCGACCTCCTCCTCAAGGTCAACCTCAGACTCCTCCTCTTCCTTATTCTCATCTTCCGTCTTATTGGAGTTGCTCGGCGTTGGTGGCGGTGTCCCTTCGAAAAAGCGCTGCAAGTGGCTATCTTCTTCATCAGAGGAGTCAGACAGTGGCGGTAGCCATGGCCCGTCGACTAAATCTGGGCTTCCAGGTGGAGTTTCGGGGCCTTTCCCATTTGTTAGATCAATCGACGTGTTCTGGAAAGAGTTGTCATACGACATTTTGGAAGGAAATAGAGAGAGATTGAGTTCTAAGCAATGGTGGGTTGGGTGTTTTGGGTGAAAATAGAGGTGCGTACTGTTGCAATTTATAATGTCTATTTATAGTCGTGCTTGTGTTAATATCCTAAAAACTATCCTAAAATATCATAAATAGATTGTACCAGACTCGTCATGTCAACAAAAACAAAAGGATTATACCAGACTTGTCGGTTCTTGGTTTTTCTCAGCCCAGAGAATTCAGGAGGCGCCCCGCTTTTTCCAAAAAGGAAGAGAATCATGCAGATCGTGCTGAATTACTCGGTATCTCTTACTTCCTCCGTTAAAAAATAAGTGTCTATAGTAGTACATACTTATCTAGCTATAGTACTACTAGTATACATATACTCTCCACAAAGTTGCGTCACCAAACTTAATTGATGGTGGTATGGTGTGGGCCTCTTCTTTTTCTGCACCGCTGCATCTCAGACTAGAAGGATAATCATTGCGTGAAAGCTTACACGGGAAGGAAGGACAAATAGAGAGGATAGTGGATGGATGGTGAGAGGGGGGCGAAGGAGAGAGAAAATCTACTACGTAGTATTGTAGTATGTGTACTAGTACCGCGTGTCACGACCCATTGTAATATATAAACTTTTAGCTAAAGTTAGATAGGAACCATAATCAACTATAGTATGTGTGGCTTGTGGCATTCTGAACCATATTATTTGGACTTTCTTCACAAAAAAACATCACTGTCCTTACTGGGAAAATTGAAATTCTTTTTTTCCTAATTGTTGGAAACTCCCACATGCAATAATGCTTACTACGCCAAGATGCACCCATCTAACAACTATCGTGGGGAACTCTATCAAATTGTAAACTATGATGTCAATATGGCCTTGATGACCTTGGTCGTTCAGGTCGAAATAAACCCGATAGTGTCTATACACATGATAGGACAATATTGTGAAGCTATTTTTCCAAAACTTATCTACTCCCATGATTACAGTTTTCATGGCACGTGGTGCACAAGACATGATAGGATATCATGAGTAAAACTTTTGTTTTTATTTTCGTTTATTCAACGTGATCAATGTTCAAAACAGGTTCAAAATTTCCTTCCCTCCAGATGTTTGGCCGATATTTTGGATAACCTTCCCTCCTGATGTTTGGGAAGCAAGTGAAAATTTCAAAAACCAGAAAAGTTTGAATTTTTGTCCCGCCAAGGACCAAAGTGGTTTCCTTCCTATGTACTCCTCCTTGTCCCTACTCCACACCAACGCGCGGCTGCCGAACACGCCAGAGACACAGAGCCGCCGTACCAAGGCACACGTGCGCAGCGCCACGCTGTGGACGAGGGGAGATAGATCAGCCGGACCGATGCGCGAGGGGAAAGGGGAGGAGGGATAGAGCATAGGGAAGGATAGAGAAAACACATGATTTGTTTTGCGTGCATAGGTCCTGAAATTTACTAGTAGTAGAGTGTATACTGCCAGGCCGCAGGAGTACCTCGCGTTAGAAACCCATCATAATTTTTCTCTAACATGGAACCGTCTTCAACTTCTCTTCACTACTGCTCTCTTCCCCTGCCAATGTTTTCTTCTCTCAGCATGTACAGCGTGTGGACAGAGGTGACCATATGTCTAAGCAAAGAAATATACTACTCCCGTGTTGTGTAAAAAAGCACACCTTAAAAAGGCTCAGATAGTAAATCGTATGACATATCATCACTATATAAAATTATAATTGTTAAAGAACAAAAAAATATAAATTTGATCAACATCTATAATGTATGGGTGTATATTTGGTCCTTGTACTTTGTATCATCATGTGTAGAAGTCAAAGATTATTAGCTACCTAACACTTGAAATTTTTGGTAACATGGTCTAGAGAAACGAGGGAGAAGATTCTAGTATGATCGAGAAGTGTATTTGGAGAGGTTTATGCATAGTGCATTCATTGTTTTCAAGACTATCAATAGAATATTCTAGATGCTAGAATGGAAAAGAAGATCCAACGGCTAGAAATGCTGGGATTTGCGAGTCTTGATCCAACGGTCAACATTCAAAGTTATTTGTACACTATGTAGTGGTTTGTAATGAAGACTATCAATAGAATCTTCAAGATGCTAGAATGGAAAAGAAGATCTAGCGACTGGAAATTTTGGGATTCGTGAGTCTTGATCCAACGGTCAATATTCAAAGTTGTTTGTACACTATATAGTGGCAAGATCATGTAGAAGTCAACGATTATTAGCTACTAGTAAGTTGCACGTGAGACTCAGATAATAGACGTATGACATATCATCACTATATACAATTATAATTTGTAAAGCGTAAAAAAATATAAATTTGATCAACATCTATAAAGTATGGCTGTACATTTGGTCCTTGTACTTTGTATCATCATGTAGAAGTCAAAGATTATTAGCTACCTAACACATGATTTTTTTTAACATGGTCTAGGGAAACTAGGGAGAAGCTTCTAGTATGACGAAGAAGTGTGTTTTAAGGTTTATGCGTAGAATTAATTATGCCGAAGACTATCAATAGAATCTTCTAGATGCTAGAATGGAAAAGAAGATTTAATGACTAGAAATGCTAGGATTCGCGAGTCTTGACCTAATGGTGAACGTTCAAAGTTATCCGTACACTATATAGTGGTAAGATAAGATAAGATAAGATCATGTAGAGGTCAATGATTATTAGCTACGAGGGAGAAGATTCTAGTATGATGAAGAAGTGTGTTTTGAGGTTTGTGTATAGCATTCATTATGTTGAAGACTATCAATAGAATCTTCTAGATGCTAGAATGCAAAAGAAGATCCAACGGCTGGAAATGCTGGGATTCACGAGTGTTGATCCAATGGTCAATATTTAAAGTTATTCGTACACTATATAGTCGTAAGGTAAGATAAGATAATATAAGATAAGATATCTCTGTCTCTACTACTATAGTGGTACAGTTTTGAATTGGATCCATAGCACCAATCCTGACCGTTGAGCTGTTGGATCCAATGGTTCAGAGAAGCTGGATTCGTGTTGAATAGTACCTAGAGCAAACTCCACCATGCATGTTATAGAACCATCATGTCACCACCCCCAAAATTTCATAGCATAGTAGACTGTATTCTCTCTACTTATACTACTATAGTGGAGCAACTTTGAATTGGATCCATAGCACTAATCATGACCGTTGGGCTGTTAAATCCAATGGTTCAGAGCAACTGGATTCATGTTGAATAGTACTCCCTCCGCCAAAATATAAGGGTCCTAAGGATTAGTCAAAAGTCAACATTTTTTAAGTTTGACCATGATTATACACAAAAATATAAAAATTTAGAGTACTAAATTAATATCAATAGATTCACCATAAAGTATATTTTCTTAATATGTCCATTCAATATTGTAGATGTAGATATTTTCTCTCAGCATATATAGCACATGGACAGAGGTGACCATATGTCTAAGATAAAAAAATGTACTACTCCCGCATTGTGTAAGAAAGCTGTCAGAAAGCACACCTTGATATGGCCTACTACCCATTCAAAAAAAGGCCTACTATATGGCATCCGCTAAGGTTCACCTTATACATAGTGGAAAAAATAAAGTTATCTTTAAGCCTAAGGTGCACCTCAAGCTTGTGGGTTACCCATATAGAATAGAAATATTATTTCCCCTCTCTCCCTATTTCATGTGATCGTTTTCAAAAGGGGTTCCAAATTTTCAAGGTGCAAAATTTTTTTTTCTTTGAGAAAGATGCTAAATATTAGCTAGAGGTCGAACCAGTCGTCATCAATTAAGAATGTTCTTTCCTGGTAGTTGGACACTCACACCGACTACACTGCTTTTACAAGAAGAGATGCACCCATATACCTTCGAAAAGACAATTAATTTAAGAGCAATCTATCACGCTTACTTGTAGCTCAAGTTTGACCTAATTGTGATAAACTATCAAGATGCAAAATCTTAGCAAGAAGTTGAACCTGTTGTGGACGAGGAAGAGACAAGTCGGACTATGCACCCGTGGCTGCAGAGAAGAAATCGATGGAGAATGGATGGTGAGAGCCAGCGAAGGAGAGAGAAAACATAACTTGTTTTGCGTGCATATACTCCTACTAGTAGTAGGTCCATACATTTACTACTATTGGAGTGTACCCTTTACCTCGTGTCAGCAGCCCATCATAGCTTTTCTCTGACATCGCACCGCCTTCAAGTTCTCTTCTGCGCTGATCTTGCGCTGCTTTTTTTGAAAGTCTCGCGCTGCCTCCCATACTTGTGTAGCAGAGTTGGCTAGGAAGTTTTAAAATTTGCAAAACATGGGAATATCGAGAATGTTCTTTCCTAAAAGTTGGCAAACTCACACCTACGACATCGTTTACTAAAAGAAGATGCACCCATCTACCTTCGAAAAAACCATTAATCCAAGAGCAATCTATCACGCTAACTTGTAGCTCAAATTTGAGCTAATTTCGTTAAGTTGTCAACATGCAATTTCTTAGCAAGAAGTTGAATGTGTTGTCAAAATTCTAGGACCTTTTATTTACTATATATATGCATGCAAAACAAATTATGTTTTCTCTCTCCTTCTTCACTACCTCATCACCATCCACGCACACCCCTGCCGTCTAATCTCTCCCTCGTCCACAATGTGGCGCTGCCCACGTGCGTCGACCTACCTTGTCGTTCAATTTCACACCCTACACAGAGGAAGCACCAAGCACATCCCCTGTCACATTGGTTCGAAAGTGTGAGGAGCGTTTTTTGTGTGAAGCGAGTACAGTAGTACGAAGGGAATGGCTCAGTTTATCGCTCGAGAAGGACCCACTTGATTTTCCTTGCTTAACTTTAGGGCCCTTTGTGCTAAATTTATGGACCTCTACATGTAATTTTCTCTTTTTTCAGGTCTTCGATCTAAACCATACTCCCACCAATCATGTCAAATTTTAACTACAGGTAAGCACGATAGATAGTTTCCTCTTAAATTTTTTCAAAAAACTATTGAAGCTAACCAGGAATTTAGTACATCAAAAACCACCAAAAAGTTTTTTCGAAAAATTTCCAAAGCAACCTCAATTTACTTATAGTTCAAACTTGACCTAATTTCGATAAATTGGCACATAATCTCATTCAAGTCGACGGTGACATGGGTATACCCTACAGGTACCCGTGTTTGGTATATATGGCCCGGATACAACAAAAGCCCACGGTGTTGCCAAGGCCCAATACAGAATTTGACTGGCTCGAGGACTCTCGGTTGTTGCGAGACAAGAAGAAGCTTAAGATAGAAAGTTCAAAGGGAAAACCCTAATATGTAACCGACTCGACCTGCTACCTGAGACCTAGCCTATCTATATAAAGGTTAGGAGGGGGTGGCGAGGAGGACACACGCAACCCTAGTTTCCACAACTCTCGCCAGATTGCATCTGCGCGCCCCTGTAATCTTCGATTCCTTTGTTAATTCCAAGAGCAGACAAGCAGGAGTAGGGACCTCTATGAGGCCTCAACCTGGGTAAACCTTGTGTCCCTGTGTGCTTGTTTGCTAGCCGACTGATGCCTCCAGCACTCCCTCCTTCTCCAAAACCCAAGTCCATAACAATGGGCATTGATGAGTTAAACCCTCGTCAATGGGAAAATCAAGAATGTTCTTTCCTGATAGTTGGAACCTCACACCAACGACATTGTTTAGTAAAAGAAGATGCACCCACCATCTACCTTCGAGAAGACAATTATTCCAAGAGCTATCTATCACGCTTACTTGTAGCTAAAGTTTGACCTAATTTCAGTAAGCTGCCAATTCGTAGAGTCTTAGCAAGAAGTTGAACCTCTTGTCAAAATTTCAGGACCTTTACTATATACTAGTAAGTTGCGCGTGCCTTGCACATGATACTCGGATAGTAGACGTATGACATATCTATATACAATTATAATTGGTAAAGCACAAAAACAATATAAATTTGATCAACATCTATAAAGTATGGGTGTATATATTTGGTCCTTGTACTTTGTATCATCATGTAGAAGTAAAATATTATTAGCTACCTAACACATGAAATTTTTGATAACATGGTCTAGAGAAACAAGGGAGAAGATTCTAGTATGATGGAGAAGTGTGTTTTGAAGTTGTGCATAGCATTCATTATGCCGAAGACTATCACTAGAATCTTCTAGATGATAGGATGGAAAAGAAGATCGAACGGCTCGAAAAGCTGGGATTCGCGAGTCTTGATCCAATGGTCGGTATTCAAAGTTATTCGTACACTATATAGTGGTTTGTAATGAAGACTATCAATAGAATCTTCAAGGTGCTAGAATGGAAAATAAAGATCCAACAGCCGAAAATGTTGTGTCGCGAGTCTTGATCCAACGGTCAATATTCAAAGTTGTTGGACGTGAAAAGTCAACGATTATTAGCTACTAGTAAGTTGCACGTGAGATTCGGATAGTAGACATATGACATATCATCATCACTATATAAAATTATAATTGGTAAAGCACAAAAAATATAAATTTGATCAACATCTACAAAGTATGGGTGTATATTTGGTCCTTGTACTTTGTATCATCATGTAGAAAGCAAAGATTATTTAGCTACCTAACACATGAATTTTTTTGTAACATGGTATAGAAAAACAAGGGAGAAGCTTCTAGTATGATGGAGAAGTGTGTTTTGAGGTTGGTGCATAGCATTGATTATGTCGAAGACTATCAATAGATTCTTCTAGAAGCTGGGATTCGCGAGTCTTGATCCAACGGTCAACATTCAAAGTTATCCATACACTATATAGTGGTAAGATAAGATATGCATGCAAAACAAGTTGTGTTTTCTCTCTCCTTCACATTGCCTCATCACCATACACACACACCCCAACCGGCTGACCTCTCCATCGTCCACAACGTGGTGCTGCCCACGTGCGTCGACCTGCCTTGTCGTTACATTTCACACCCTGCGAAGAGGAAGCACCAAGCACACCCCAACACGCTCGTTCGAAAGTGTGAGGAGCATTTTTGCGTGTGTGTGAAGCAAGTACACACTAGTACGAAGGGTATATGGCTAAGTTGCTCTCTCGAGAAGGACCAGACTGCTTTTCCTTGCTTAACTTTAGAGCCCTTTATGCTAAATTTATGGACCTCTATGTAAAAAAAATTAGGTCTTCAATGCAAATCATACGTTCTCCCACCATCCATATCAAATTTTAACTACTAGTAAGCGCGATAGATAGATTCCTCTTAAAATGTCCCAACAAACTTTTGAAGCTCTAACTAGGAATTCAGTACATCGAAAACCAACAAAAGCTTTTTCGTAAAACTTCTAAAGGAATCGATAATTTACTTGTAGTTCAAATTTGACCTAAGTTGGCATATAGTATCATACAAGTCGGCAGAGTTAGCTAGGAAGTTTGAAAATTCGCAAAATATGGGAAAATTGAGAATGTTCTTTCCTGATAGTTGGAAACTCACACCTAGAACATCGTTTACTAAAAGAAGATGCACCCATCTACCTTCGACAAGACAACTAATCCAAGAGCTATCTATCACATGCTTACTTCTATCTCAAATTTGACCTAATATAATTTCGTTAAGTTGTCAAGATGTAGAATCTTAGCAAGAAGTTGAACCTATTGTCAAAATTTCGGGACCTTTACAATATATATGCACAGAAAAAATATGTTTTCTCTCTCCTTTCCTGCCTCATCACCATCCACACACACCCTGCTGGCCCGCTGATCTCTCGTCTACAACGTGGCGCTGCCCACGTGCGTCGACCGGCATTGTTCTTCCATTTCACACCCTGCAAAGAGGAAGCACCAAGCATACCCCCAACACACTGGTTCGAAAGTGTGAGGAGCATTTTGTGTATTTGTGTGTAGCAAATACTGTAGTACGAAGGGTATGGCTCAGTTTCTCGCTCGAGAAGGACCCGCGTGCTTTTCCTTGCTTAACTTTAGGGCCATTTGTGCTAAGTTTATGGACCTCTATGTAATTTTCTCTTTTTTGAGGTCTTCGATGTAAACCGTACTCCCACCGACCGTGTCAAAATTTAACTACAAGTAAGCACGATAGATAGATTTCTCTTCAAATTTTCCAAATACTTTTTAAGCTAACCAGGAATTCGGTAGTACATCGAAAGCTTTTTCTTAAAACCTCCTAGCTTATAGACAAATTCTGCCACCATAGGTAATGACCTAATACTAGTATGAAAATAGAAGCTGATGTGACAAGAAAGTACTACGCTAGGAAGTGACATGTTTAATTTGTTGCACCAGGGCACGTTTTACACGCATTCACACTTAGCCAGCGTCCTCGATACAGTCGCTTCTTACAACATAAGAAAAGAAAAAACCTCTTTCAAAGAGCCATCATATCTTCCCCATCTCCATTTAGTTTATCCCCACTCACCGATGCCGCCTGGCCGCATCTCAGGCACGTGCTTCACACATTTTTCTCCCCATCTTGCACGCTGCATCACTCCCTCTAGGCCACCTGCCCCCTCTTCCAAAAAACACCAAAAACTCTACATAGATCCACCCTCTCCCCCAATACGTCCGGACGGGATGGCGGATTCGAGGTGCAACCCGCGACACTGCGGCTGGAGCAAGGTCGGCAATGACATCTTCTACGAAATCACTATGCGTCTAGACACTATCAGCGCTGTTAGGCTGGCCGCATGCTCGAAGGAGCTGTACCGCCAGGTCGTCGGCGGAAAAGGTAGCAGGTGCCATAACGACCGCTGTTGTTCATTGGTCTCCTATAATGATGTCTACAATCACAAGATCCAGTGCTACTACGCCCCGTGCGCAGCCTGCATGGAGCGAGGATGTGAGTTCGTCAACCGGCCATTGACTTTGCACGAGATCTTTGACCACTTGAAACTTGCCCACAAGATGTACTATTTGCCCCAAGTGACCTACTCCAACAAGTACTGGTACCCGACTAACCGGGTGCACGCACTAGAGATCATCGGCATCGTAAAAGAGGGCACGAAGTTTGCCACCCTAATTGGAGGGTACACCACAGACATCTTCTTATCCGTCAGGTACGTCAGGTCGGCGGCGTGTGAATCGCCACGGTACAATGTGTTGTTATGGTCACTGCCGTCATGGAATAAGCTCCATTCGATTGAAATGGCAGCGACATCTGAGCAGACGAGCAGGCCTTCGTTGGCTGAAGTCGCACTGAAAGGGCTCATGTCTTACCTGTTGAAACCGAGGCGTTACCTACGAGCTTCTCAAGACGGTGTCGGAATTCCCCCTAGATTACAAGAATATCAACCAAGAGTGAGTTAACACATATAAATCTTCTTGTGATGGTCCTAAGAGTGAGTTAACACATATCAACCAAGGCCGCCACCCCTCTCCTTCAAATAAGCCCAACGATCATACATAGATCCACCCTTGCCCCCAATCATTCGTACGTGATGGCTTTCGATTCGAGGCACAAACGGCTGAACAACGTCTGGACGAATGTCGGGGATGACATATTCAACGAAATAGCTAAGAGTCTAGACACTACCAGCGCCGTACGGCTGGCCACATGCTCCAAGGAGCTGTACCGCTAAGTCGCTGGCGGAAAAGGTAGTAGATGCCCTAACGACATCTGCTAGACTTTGGTCTCCTACAAGGACGTCTACGACCACAAGATCGCGTGCAACTACCGCCGGTGTGTCTGCAAGGAGCCAGGATGCGAGTCCACTAGCGTCAAGAAAGTGTTCGTCGAGCACTTCATATCTGCCCACTCAATGACAGTGCCTAGATACAGCCCCAAATAATGGGACCCGTCTGTACCGGTTCGTGCACTGGGCTCGCTCAGAGCTGAGGTCATCGGCATCGGGAAGGAGGGCAAGTTGTTCATCACCCAAATTGATGGGCATAACACAGACTTGCTCCTATTCGTGAGGCCGGTCAGGTCGGTAGCGTGTGAATCGCCGCGGTACAAGGTGAGGTTTTGGTCGTTGGTCTTGTTCGCTAGTTTCAATCAGGTTGTAGTAAAGAGGTCACCCGAGACAACGATCATGCCATCGCTGGCCAACGCTGTCCAGGAAGTGCTCATATCTTTTCTGTCCAAGTCGCATCTTTACGGGCATACTACTGAACCTGTAGTCTGATACATCCATTTTGCATCACTATTCTATGTCATAATTCCCTGTTATTCATTGATAAATTTCGTATTGATAGATGATACTTATGTTATTTCATCTGTTTTTGCAAGGTTGATGACTTTTGGAGCATGGACCGCTATAGTCAGAATTCTGATGGAAAAAGGTGTTGTTTGGAGGCAAAATTCACGAAGATCAGAAAATCCGGGAAAATACATGGAAATCCTATTTTTCCAGAAGACGAAGGAAGACAGAAGGGGGGCTAGTGATGGGCCATAAGGGGCCCACACCACCCCCTGGCGCAGGCCAGCCTAGGTCGCGCCACCAGGTGGTGTGGCCGCCCTGGTCCACCCCTAGCTCTCTCCTCTAGCGTATATTATCCTCCCGAAACCTTAAGACTCAGGGAGCGACCACAGAAAGATTCTGCCGCCTCTGCAGGGTGGAAAACAAAAAGAGAGAAAGATCTCTCAGGCAGATGGATTTCTGCCAGGGGAATTCCTTCCTGGAGAGGGGAGATCGTCGCCATCAACACCACCATCAAGATGGACTTCATCGGGATCATCATCATCATCATCACCACCATCAACACCATCAGCACCCTCATCACTATCTCCATATTGCTGTAACAATTGGGTTGAATCTTGCATAATTTTTAGGGGAAACTTTCCCGGTGTTGATTACTCTTTGTAGTTGATGCTATTGAGTGAACCATTGAATTATTGTTTATGTTCGGATTGTTATACATCATTATTCCATATATGATCATGATCCATATGATGTCTTGTGAGTAGTTCGTTTTGTTCTTGAGGACATGGGAGAAGTCATGTTGTTAGTAGTGGAATTGTGTTGAGAAATATTCAATAGTTTAATATTTAAGTCGTGGTGTACTTCTTCTAGTGGTGTCATGTGAATGTCGACTATATGACACTTCACCTATATGGGCCTAGGGGAATGCATTTTGTATTTGGCTACTAATCGTAGGGGTTGCCGGAGTGACAGAAACCTAAACCCCCGTTAGGAAACCATTGCACAAGGGACGTCAAGGTCTTAGAGTTTAAAGTTGTGGTTAGGTTTCTACCTTAATTACTTTCTTGTACTTATGGATGTTTGCAAGGGGTATAATCACAAGTATGTATTAGTCCTAGGAAGGTTGGTACATTAGAAAAGGTTCACCCACACAACACTTAGCAAGCTAAAGAAGATTACTCAACTATATGAAGTGAAAGCACTTGACAGTCTTCCCATGTGTCCTCGAGAACGTTTGGTCATCTTAAGCAATACAACCGACTTGTCCTTTGCTGCATAAAGGATTGGGCCACTTGCTGCATTTATTCTTACTGTCTTTTATTTAGTCGTACTTTGTTTACTTGCTATATCAAAAACCCCTAAAAATCCGTTTGCTAAGTATTTGCAGAGAATTCCTGATCCATACCACTAGCCAGCACCTTCTGCTCCTCGTTTGGTTCGACACTCTTACTTATCGAAAATACTGCGATACACCCCCTATACTTGTGGGTCATCAAGACTATTTTATGGCGCCGTTGCCGGGGAGTGAAGCGCTACCGGAGAGTGGAACTGGTAAAGAAAACTTCTACTATGAGTATTGTTTACTTCTGTTAGTTTCTTTATTTTCGTTATGGATAATTCGCTGAGTTTCTTATTTGGTAATGCTACTACCACTGCTAAGGTAGTAGATGAGCCACCGCCTGCTGAGAATGATGCTTTTAAAATACCTACAAGAACTATTGATCGTGTTATGGATAACTACTTTTGTGGGGATGGAACCGTCCGTCCCGGTGATCATTTGCTCTTTATACACGATTATGCGGGTTGTTCAAGTGTGCAGGTATTACTACAGATTAAGTTAAGAAGAAGTTATTCTCATTATCACTGAAAGGAAGAGCTGAGGAATGGTATAAGCTGCTAAAGAATGGTCAAGCTCTGGAATGGGAGGAAATAGTACCCCTCTTTTATTCAAAGTTTTATCCTCCTAGTGAGATTCATAAAGATCGGAATCAAATATACAACTTTTGGCCTCTTGATGGAGAGAGTACAGCTCAAGCTTGGGGGAGATTGAAGTTACTAATGCTCAAATGTCCCATTCATGAGCTCCCCAACAATATTATTATCAACAACTTTTATGCAAGGCCCCCTCTACATGACAAGGATTTATTCGATGCTTCTTGTGCTGGATCATTCACTCGCATGGAAGAAGAAGCTAAATGGGATGTTCTGGACCGTATTGAAGACATGCTGAAGCATGGGAGAATGACAAAGGTAGAAAGTCAGGTATAAATTATGATTATGAATGCATTGAATCTTTTATGGGAACTGATGACTTTCAAAATATTAAAAATGCTTATGGTCTAGACTCTCAAGATATTGCTTCTTATTTTAAGGCTTTTGCTTCCTACATTGAAGTGCCTAAAAAGAAGTGGAATAAGTATCATGAACCTTATAAAGATGTTGCTAAGAGTGTTCCTGCAAGAAATACTGAAGTTTATACTGCCAATCATGTTTTATGTGAACCTTACATTGAGAAAATGCCTTTACTAGTTAAGATAAAGGAACATTCTATGATAGCTAGTATGGTTAATGGAAGTACAAATAAAGCTGTTGAACCTAATAAACAAATGGTTGATGAACCCACAATATCAAATGTGAAACACATTGTTACTAAATATGAAGAAGAGGGACATACTATCCTTTGTAAGGATACCTATAATATTGTTTCACAAAGTAGTGTTATGAGAACTAGTATTCCTGTGTTTTCTGTTAGAATAAGTGATCATTGTTACGATGGTACTTGTGAGAGTTATATTGTTAAGTTTATGCATGATACTGAAAGTTACTATGAGAGAGGGAAAAGTGTTCTTTTGCATCTCAATAATATCAAGTTTCCTCGTTTTATGCTGAAAGTTTTTATGTTACACTTCTTTTGCCTTCTTATGCTAGTGGTTTCTGGTTCCAACAACTTGTTTGTTTACAAAATTCCCTTGCATAGGAAGTGGGCTAGACTTAAACGTGTGTATTTTTGCTTCTTAATGCTCCCTTTCAACTCAATTCATATTCCTATGTGAGCATCATCAAAATTCTCAGGCCCATCTTAATGGCTATAAAGAAAGAGCTTTTTGGGAGACAACCCAGTTTATTTTTGCTTTTAGTTTGTTTGTGTTTCTTTGAGTCTTGGAAGTTATTACTTCGGTAATAACCTCTTCTTATCCGTTTTGTTTGGTTTTTGTGTCAAGATCAACCTCTAGTGAGAGAAAAGTAATATTTGGGGAAGTTGCTGTCCCGAAACAGATTTTTGTGCTTCACCGTAAAAATTCGTGAGAGATCTATGTCTGTCGGATTGAGCTGTAATTGTTTGTGCTTCTGCCCCAGGTTGTTATTTAACTTTCGTTAGTTTTGCACTTTTTGATTTCAGCAATAGAAGATTTTCGAAAAAATTGATCTTTACCTGCTGGTCTGTTTTGACAGATTTTTGCCACTCTTGCATTTGCTTCTTTATTCGATTTCCTTTTTGAATTCTTTTTGGGTATTCGGAAGGAGTTGCTACAATGTCTTATTTTTTGATGGTTTTCAGTTGAAGTTGGACTCAAAAGGTTTTATCACTTCATTTATACTAATGTTGCTAATGAGAACTGTGTGAAAAAAAATTCCAGGTAGTGGGGATGATGGTGTAATAAGGAAGTGAAAGGTTTTATGACTCAAGTAATAAGTGTATGAAGATGAAGATGTTGATTCCTTTCAAGTTATAACTCCAGAGAACTTTATCAAGGACCAGATTCCGAGACCTGAAGAGTTTGTTTTCAAATAGGTAACAGTTCTGGTAAGAAAAGTTCCGCGAAAGTACAATTCAACTATATTTTTGCAGTTTTTAGTCAATAAGGAAAGATAAGAAGCGAAAGAGGACGAAAATGGAGCCAGGGTGGATCACACCACCCTGTGGCGCGGGCCCACCCTTGGCCGCGCCACCAGGTGGTGAGTCCACCCCGGACTCCGCCTCCGACTCGTTTTCTCCCAGTACCTTCCTTTTGTTGTGAAACTTCGTAATATATAATCCCTGGGATCCCCCGAGGTCCATATATTGTGTTCTCGTCGTGTTTTTGTTTCGATCTGTTTCTGCCAGGAACTATATTTGAAAGCTTAGAAGCACAATGGTGTCTGCCAAGGATAAAGGGAAGGAGCCTATGGAGGAAGATCTCCAAGATCCCAAGCAGGGGCTAGTACCTTTAGTCTCTTGCCCTGCATCAATGGAATCCCTACGAGTCACTAAGGAGTTCTGCGATAAGTACCGAGACTTGAGGAGGAAGGTGGACATGCTTTAGTGGGGGAATAATAGGCTTCACAAGATGCTGGAAGATTTCCTCACGTCAACTAAGAAAACATTACCACCACCACCAAAGGAGTAATTCGTCATCAGGTTTGGCATCCCCTTTGGCTCGATCCAAGCCTGGGGGAGTGTCGCGGTATCACATCACTATCTTCTATCTTTTTACCTTATTAGTAGAGTCATATCATGAATAGAGAAGTTATCATGTAGGATGGTTTGCATTATGGAAGTGTCCCCTCTCTCGTTAGATATGTATCCCTTGGTGTGAGTTGCCATTATGGAATATTAATGAGAAGTTTTATCATTTACTCTTTTGCATAGCTTGTATTAGTTTTCAATTCATGGATATATGACTAATCTTGTTGTTAGTATTGGTATCGCTTTGGGATCATTGAGTTAATTTAGTTGGTTTTGGCAAACCTGGCTCGGTCAGGCACAACACTATTTTTGAGAGTTGAATGAAAGATATAGAAGTACTCTAAAGAAAAAATTATTTCATCATCTTTCTTTCTTGATTTTCTCATAAGTCTGGTATTCTCTCGTTAAGATCTTTTGTGCTTCCAAGGAAGATTGCATGTTTGTTTTTATCACTTGTATGTTTGTTTGTTTCCTTCAACTCTTATACTTGCTACCCAGCCTTGCTAGCCAAAAACCTGTACTGAGAGGGAATTCTTCTCGTGCATCCAATCCTAAAAACCAAACCCATGCCATTTGTGTCCACCATACCTACCTATTAGCATTATTGCTATTCCAAGTAAATTCTTGTTTTTATCTACCTTCCAAAGTAAACTTGTTATGTGAAAATTAGTGATTAAAGCTCTCACGAACTTGATGGCACACTTTATTTTCTTGCACTTAATAAACTTGAACCATTGTGCTCATCTATGATGCGTATATGTTTGCGCTATGTAAGTTGTGAATTAGCAGAACCATGCTGTCATAGGGAACACTTTCAACATTGCACTGGTACTTTGTACCTAGTTGATATCATGTTCTTTTGTCTATGGATGTCGTCGGTGTGAAATTAAAGGGGAGCTTGTAAGTCCATGGAGTTATGCATGTGTGTTAGAGAAACGCCTGGGCCGCAGGTCTAATCCATGCTGACATGGTGCAAACCTATAGCATAACCATAACGAGCATCTATGAAGCATTCTTATTATAAAAAAAGAGTCTGATATTGAGAAAAAAGAGAAAAAGAGAAAAAAGATTATGGAAAGAGGAAAGTGAGAAAAAAGCACCATATTCCCATGGTGAATAAGAAGATTGCTGAGATGCTTGTTGTCTGCTTGCCTTGTCATTTTGATATGGGGATTCTTCCATATCATCGGGCAAGGGGTACCCCGTTGGCGGTTCTCTATGATACACATATGCTTACGATGACAAGGACTTACCGGTGACTAAACTTGAGTAGCATGAGGAGCGACCCTCATATTCAAGGGACTTGAGATTCTCAGTTTACAACTTGTCAAGCATATCCTCATATTTGATTACTTTAACCTTAATCACCTAAAGATGCCCATGATAGGGGAAATGAGAGCTGGAAGCTAATAAGTATCATAATTTTTGATAACTTTATGAAACTTGAAATCCGTGCTTCCCTCTGTGAAGGGCCTTTCTTTTACTTTTTAGTTGAATCAGTAAACCTATTCCTTTCTATCTCAGCAAGTATTTTGAGTTGTTGTGTTTCATTCATTCATATGATGATTTTTTCAATCATGTTTCTTATGTTCCTTGTTTTGCACATTGCTCTTATCTTGGAGTTTACTACTTTGAAAGGTATCATTTGAAAACCAGTTATTTGTGAACTCCAGCAAATTATCAACTATTCTTCGGCATAGAGCTAAGTTTGCCATTACCAATTATGATTCACTTCATGTATCTTTATTGTGTTTCCTTTACTTATTACATGTAAGTTATATAATAGTGAGTTGTCTTCTATTATGATCTATGTATTAATGAATGTGATGCTTCTTGTCCGTATTCTTTTATCGACTCTTCACTCCATAAACCTAAGGTCATGTTTATTGAGCTCAGTTTCGCCTGTGGAAAAGCAAAGTCTAAGCTTGGGGGGAGTTGATAAGTCCATTTTGCATCACTATTCTATGTCATAATACACTGTTATTCATTGATATATTTCGTATTGAGAGATGATACTTATGTTATTTCATCTGTTTTTGCATGGTTGATGACTTTTGGAGCATGGACCGCTGCAGTCAGGATTCTGATGGAAAAGGTGCTGTTTGGAGGCAAAATTCGCGAAGATTAGAAAATACGGGAAAATATATGGAAAATCCTATTTTTCCAAAAGGCGAAGGAAGCCAGAAGGGGGGCTGGAGATGGGCCACAGGGGGCCCACACCACCCCCTAGCATGGGCCAGCCTAGGCCGCGCCACCAGGTGGTGTGGCCGCCCGGCTCCACCCCTGTCTCTCCCCTCTAGCGTATATTATCCTCCCGAAACCCTAAGACTCGGGGAGCGCCACAGAAAGATTCCGCCGCCTCTGCGGGGCGGAAAACACCGAGAGAGAAAGATCTCTCCAGCAGACATATTTCTGTTGAGGGAATTCCTTCCCGGAGAGGGGAGATCGTCGCCATCAATACCACCATCAAGCTGGACTTCATCGGGATCATCATCATCATCACCACCGTTATCACCATCAGCACCCTCATCACCATCTCCATACTGATGTAACAATTGCGTTGAATCTTGCATAGTTCTTAGGGGAAACTGTCCCGGTGTTGATTACTCTTTGTAGTTGATGCTATTGAGTGAACCATTGAATTACTGTTTATGTTCAGATTGTTATACATCATTATTCCATCTCTGATCATGATCCATATGATGTCTTGTGAGTAGTTCGTTTTGTTCTTGAGGACATGGGAGAAGTCATGTTGTTAGTAGTGGAATTGTGTTGAGAAAGATTCAATAGTTTGATACTTAAGTTGTGGTGTACTTCTTCTAGTGGTGTCATGTGAACGTCGACTACATGACACTTCACCTATATGGGCCTAGGGGAATGCATTGTGTATTTGGCTACTAATCGTAGGGGTTGCCGGAGTGACAGAAACCTGAACCCCCGTTAGGAAACCATTGCACAAGGGACGTCAGGGTCTTAGAGTTTAAAGTTGTGGTTAGGTTTCTACCTTAATTACTTTCTTGTACTTACGGATGTTTGCAAGGGGTATAATAACAAGTATGTATTAGTCCTAGGAAGGTCGGTACATTAACACAGTTTCACCCACTCAACACTTAGCAAGCTAAAGAAGATTTATCAACTATATGAAGCGAAAGCACTTGACAGTCTTCCCATGTGTCCTCGAGAACGTTTGGTCATCTTAAGTAATACAACCGGCTTGTCCTTTGCCGCATAAAGGATTGGGCCACTTGCTGCATTTATTCTTACTGTCTTTTATTTACTCGTACTTTGTTTACTTGCTATATCAAAAACCCCTAAAACTCTGTTTGCTAAGTATTTGCAGAGAATTCCTGATCCATACCACTACCCAGCACCTTCTGCTCCTCGTTGGGTTCGACACTCGTACTTATCGAAAATACTACGATACACCCCCTATACTTGTGGGTTATCATAGTCAGACAAGATTCACCGGTGAGATATCACATCTTAATCCTCTTGTGATGATCCTACTTTGAGTGTATGTAATGTTGTACTAATTAGCTAGTTTATGTTGGTGACAGATTCCCTTCGTAATTGTAATTGCCGAAATTAAGGATCTCGAACTTCCTGGTTTGTCGTATGAATTTTACATGTATGTTGCTGACCTAGAGGCCGGCAGGCGACAATGAAACGAGAGACCCGTCCCAGGCAGGAAATCAAGGGTGCAGTCTGGCCAGCACTTTGACACGCTGAAGCATTCTTGTTTCTTCGAGTACGTATGATCGGACATGGAGTGGTTCCTAGCTTAGTGTAAGCTTGTAGTTCTACACTTCTACTAAGTATTTTGTATGTACTTGGACTTATTCAGATCGAATGGAGAAAATGCATGGTCACGCTTTCCTTTTGAAACTTGGATTTGCCACATTATTGTACATCCACTGAATTTTAATGTCGGCATTGCGGAATCTGTCAATTCTTTTGGACATTTTCTGCCACCGTTGAATCGGTCACTTTAAATTGCTGCTGAATCTGTCAGGTGCTACTGAACGTGAAACAGACGAGTGCTCGTCGCCCTTGTACATGGCCGTGTCACAATCTAGATGATACTTGGGCATTTTGGGTTGCATATGGGGGTTACACAGGCATTGATGTGATAATTAAGGTACTCAAAGTAGACTTGATCGTCTATTTTGCTTTCTCCAACGGTCGAGTGTTATTGGTGAAAACGATAAACTGATCACGCGACAAGGTTTTTAGAGCTGAAACAAAAACTGGTCTCTCTGTACTCCTATTTGTATTTCATTGTCTGTATTGCTGAATTGGTCACTTTTGAAATGCTGCTGAATTGATCAAGTGCTCCTGAATATGAACTTTGAATATGTTGATAATTTTTCTACCTTATTCTGTACTCCTGAATTTTGACATGAATAGCTGCCAAAAAGAATTATCGCTTTTCCCCTCCCTCTCTGGGGTCTTCGTTTCGAATCCGGCCGAGCACATCGCAATGCAATTTTTATTAACCAGGAGAAGACATCTAATAGTCTGTAGCTCATTCGGCCCCTCTTTTGCCCAGAACATTTTTATTCGGTCTTTTCGGGGCCAGGGGACTGCTAACCACAGACCAGTGAAATTTGAGAAAGGAGCCCATGGTGCATAGCCGAGAACATATTAATTCGGCCTTTTAGGAGTCAGGGGACTGCAGAGCACATCTCACTAAAATTTGAGAATGAAGCCCATGGAGCATACCCTACGGAGTATAACCCACGTAGAGCAGCCTATGTAGAATAGTCAAACTCTTTTTAATTCGGCCTTTTGGGCATTGGCCCCCACCTCTCAAAATAAATAAATAAACTCTGCCTACCCATGTTTTTAAGAAAATACTCCATTATGTGGAATTTTATAAATTGAGATGCCGGGAGCACTGCCCTTTTATATTTTAAAAGAGATAAACATAGACACCCAAAATATTTTTAAGAAGACTAATACATAAATCGTAGTACTAATCAAAGTTTAATGATATTTATTCTTTAAATATTTTTGTTGTAGTGGAAACACACTCAGTTTACGTTTATTTGATTTGAAGGTCTTTTGTCCAAAAAAAAAGTCCATCATACACACGTTGCACTTATAGAGAATATGACATGTCGGACCCATCAGGCCCAAGCATAGCCCATGAAATTAACGTATCAGCCCCAAGCATAGCCCAATACCTTCTAATTCGCCTTTTCGTGGTCTTGTGACCACCGACCATAGCCCATTCAACTTAGGAGTGATCCCATGGAATATAAGCCATGACGAATAGGGAATCCGCCCGAGTTTAGCCTAGAATCTTTTTTAATTCGGCCTTTATGAGCATTTTTTGTACTTTGAGGCTGACATCTGGGACCCGAAAAAATAGTCCAATATACACATGTTTCTTTCAAATAGAGGCTGTCAGCTGGGACCTAGCATAGACATGTTTCCTGCATAGAGGTGGTTGAAATCTGGGACCCAGCAAGTTTCCAAGGTCAAAACAGCGGACATGGCCAAAAAAATTCCATCATACGCACGTTTCATTTACAGAGAGGCTGATATGTGGGACCCAGCAGCGCGACCTTATACAGATGCTGCATCGAGAAAAATAGCCAGTTCAAAACAAGGAGGCGTGAGCGAGAAAAAAGTTCAGCATGTACACGTTTCTTTTAATGAGAGACTGAAATGGGGACCCAACAACGTGAGCAAACGGCAGATTCATCGAGCAATGCTATCTAGTTCGAAACAGGGTAGCGCTAGAGAAGAACCATCATACCCACGATTCTTCTTATGTGAGGCTGACATAAGGAACCCACCAGCCTGAATAAACGACTGATGCAGCGAGCAATGCTATCAAGTTCGGAACACGAAGGCGCGACAGAGGGTAAAAAATCCATCATACACACGTTTCTTCTAATGAGAGGATGACATGTGGGGCCCAGCAGCGTGATTAAATGGTAGATGCATCGAACAACTTTATCAAGTTCGGAACAAGGTAGCACGAGCGAAGGAAAAAAACCATCATACACACGTTTCTTCTAATGAGAGGATGACATGTGGGGCTCAGGAGGCTGGTTAAACGGTAGATGCGTCGAGCAGCGCTATCAACTTGGAACGGATTAGCGCTAGCGAAGGAAAAAATTCCATCATACAAACATTTCTTCTGATGAGAGGATGACATGTGGGTCCCAGGATGTTGATTAGACGGTAGATGCATTGAGAAGCGTATCAACTTCGAAATAGGGTAGCCCAAGCGAAGGAAAAAAATTCTATCATACACACGATCCTTCTAATGAGAGGCTAACATGTGGGACCTAGCAGCCTGACTAAATGGCAGACGTCTCGAGCAACGTTATCGAGTTCAAATTAGGGAGACAAGACCGAAAAGTTTGGTCCGCTAGAGACACTAACATCCGGGACCCACACGCCTCAAAAGACTTTGGCGAGTCACCCTTGCGTGAGGAAACGAAAATCTTGCTTCTGCCACGTGCCAGCCGAGCTTCCTGCATGTTTTTAGCAGATCCGTCGTTGTACAGGGCCGTGAAACCGAAAAAAAATCCATCAGCCACAGCCGAGACGAGAATTTGTCGCAGAAGACGTGCCTTCTACGACGACCGTCGGGCATATTCGTTGCGGACAGAAACTTTTCTTGTAGTGTCTGTTCCTAAACCACATGGATCCACTAGTGTCATTGCATGTCTTTGAATGTGTGTTCTTTTCCAAAACCACCACTAGTGTCATTACATGTGTGTATTTCATATGTGTTCTTTTCACAAACCATTGGATTCACTAGAGTCATTGTATGTGTGTTCTTTTCATAAACCAAAACTATAGTCATTTCATGTTTGTTCTTTTATAAACGACATGGATCCACAAGTGTCATTTTCATGCGTGTTCTTTTCATAAACCACCATCAGTGTCTTTGCATGTGTGTTCCTTTCCTAAACCACATGGATCCACCAGTGTCATTGCATGTGTGTTCTTTTCCTAAACAACCATTAGAGTCATTGCATGTGCGTACTTTTCAAAAACCACCACTAGAGTCATTGCATGTTTGTTCTTTTCATAAACCACATGGGTCCACCAGTGTTATTGCATGTGTGTTATTTTCATAAACCACAACTAGAGTCATTGCATGTGTGTCCTTTTCATAAACCATAACTAGAGTCATTGCATTTGTGTTCCTTTCCTAAACCACATGGATCCACCAGTGTCATTGCATGTGTGTTCTTTTCCTAAACCACCACTAGTGTCATTTCATGTGTGTTCTTTTCATAAACCACTTGGATCCACCAGAGTCATTGCATGTGTGTTATTTTCATAAACCACAACTATAGTCATTGCATGTTTGTTGTCAACACCCGGATTTTTAATCCCAGATGCCTGTTATGTCATTCATCGCAATCCTAGGATTACCATTTTTGCGAGACATAACAGATTGGATATCACAGTACATCATCCATTACAAACCATACATAAGGTCTTACACAAATAAGTATCTCAAGATCCAGTCTTAATACAACAAGCAGTAGAATAAATAATAAGTGTAGCGGTGGGGTCCATCTTTAGGGGCATAGGCAATGCTGACGAAGGCAGATAGTCCTAGTTATCATAGCCGTCCCGCTGGCCATCATCTTTGTAGTCTCCTTCATAGTCTGGCCATGAGAATAGCCAGGGACAAAAGCCATGAGTACTCTTTAAGTACTCGCAAACTACCACTAACCATTAGTATAGTTCTAAAGTAAAGTGTTAACTCTAAGTTTAGCTAGAAAGTTAATTTTGAAACCTAAGCTGAGTTCAGAAACAAAGAAGGATAAAATAAAGTTCTAGAATCACCTAAGTTGGGAAGCTAGTGTCATAGTCACAACCCTGTTGTAGTCAAGTAAATATTCATCATTCATCTCATAAGTTATTTTGAAAACATCTGACAACGAAACAGTATGGCCACTCCAACTGTCCATAACCGCGGACGCGGCTATTCAAATAGTTTGAAACTCTGCAGAGGTGGTACACTTTCACCACAAGATTCAATACATCTGTCAGGCATAGCCCTGAATCATCATACTTAGTATGCAGATAATCAAACATAACCTTTCCTTTACACACCCTAGTATAAGCACCTCTGCTATGAGCATGGCCTCCCAACCATGACCATCTGTCATCTTGGGCACTGCATAGTTGGACAACATTGAGAGGTAGCCTCAGCTCAAACCTCTCCCGTGAGGGAACTAATACTAATGCATATAAACTTCCGGCTAAGCCCTACCCAATTCAGGTATTGTGGTTGTACGGTAACTTTGGAATGGTATCGCATCCGAATCCAACCATCAATTTTTTTAAAAAAAGGGTTAAGGCTCATGCCTCAACATTTTAATCATCATAAACCATTTGTGTTTCTCAACACATGTCAAAACATCTCAATAGAATGACTCATCATTCTAAGGTTTTCTCAATTCATTTTCACCAAGTGTTCCCATCTAAAGTGACTCAAGTTTTTTTTCTAACTCTAAACTACTAAGTTAAGAGTGTTCATTAAGGTGGAAAGATGGGATCAATCTCATGCCATAGAATGACATCTAAAGTTATCTATATAGGTCAAGTTTTATACTCTTTATGCTACCTTCAAAACAAGTAAGGACTTTGGTAAAGTAAAGGAAGTAAAGCTTGGAAAATAATACTTGGGGTAAGTAATAGTCAAAGTAGTATAACCAAAGCATGTATAATGTCTTTGCTTGGGTTATCTAGATTGCAAGGGTTAGCTTGCATTGTTAATGGTGGCTTGCCTTGGTTGGTGCAGTGGTTGAAGTTTTCTTCCTCCTCTTGGTAGCACTCCTCCTCCTCGAAAACTTGGTCGGTACTATCGTCTATAAATACATACGGAGTACCCAATCACCAACCAATACTTAACTAGGCTACATAGCATTCTAAGGCACACATTTGATGATCTATTATCATCACAAGCATCACAAGTTTTATAACTAGCTTCATTCTTTTTATTTAAGAAAAGTAATTTCTACTCATTGAACATAACTAAGATTTAATATTCACCACTTAAAATATGGGATCATGTGGACACATGTCATCACCACATATTCTAACATGTGGGAATGTGATTTTGAAGGGAATATGCCCGAGAGGCAATAATAAAGTGGTTATTACCTTATTCCATGTTTATGATAAATGTTTATTTTGCATGCTATAATTGCATTGATCGGAAACATCAATACATGTATGTTTAATAAACAAAAAGGGTTCCTAGTTATGCCTCTCATATAAACTAGATCGTTGATTAACAAGATGATCAAGGTTTCTTGATCATGGACATTTGATGTTGTTAATAACAAGGTCACAACATTAGTTGAATGATGTGATGAACATTCATCCGAAGTATAGCATTATGATCAAAGTCATTATGTTTATATTGCTATAACATCGTATGAAGTAATCTTAGTCCTTAGACCATGAGATCATGTTAATTGGTGACACCGAAAGAGTATCTTGATAAAATCAAACGTCACACCGTAACTAGGTGACTATAATGATGGGTTCAGTGCTACAAAGGTGTTATGTTGAGGCTCATGGATCAAGAGTGGGATTTGTCCATCCCGATGACGGATAGGTATACTCTAGGCCCTCTCAGTGATATCACATTAAGATAGCTTGCAAGCAATTGATGTGATCACTAGAATGTTATATCACGGGAACGAGAAAAGAGTGCATGTCGGTAACGAGATCAAACTAGGGTTGGAGATACCGATGATCGAATCTCGGACATGTAATATATCACGAGACAAAGGGATTTAGTTACTAGGGTTAAAGGTTCACATGATCACAAGAGTCATCGTTGAATATGTGGGAGTCAGTATGAATGTCCAGGTCCCGCTGCTGATTATTGATCGGAAAGGGGTCTCGGTCATGTTATCATTTTTCACGAACCGTAGGGTGACACAATTAAGGGATACCGACACCATTTGGAGCAAATATGTTTCAGATAAAGATTTAAGGAAGCGCTGGAATTATTTCAGTAGACACCGAAACTGTTTTGGGTGAAATTGCTGAAATTGGTTCTGCATGTAATATTGAAATGTTGCAGGGAGTTTTATGTGAATGTTTGATAATTAAAGTAATTAAAAAAAATCTGAATAAAATTATTAAAAGAGTTTTATTAAATGAGAGAGGATTAAATTTGGAGAAATTTAATGCATTTAAAGTGGAGACTTTAAAAGAGAATGTGAAGGGGCAAATTTATGTGGAGGGAGTTACCACCACATGAATGAGGAGGTGAAGGGTCACACCTTGAGGCACCGGCCATGGGGAGGGGTACCCTCCCCTCCTCCTATAAAAGGCCCCCCTCACACCCCTTCTTCCTCATACCTCCTCGTGAAGGACCTTTCTCCCCCTCTAGTATTATTTCCCTATGGTCTCGGATTAGCGAGATACATGTTCCCGGTGGCTTTATCTGGAAAGGACTTGCTGCTTCCGCTGCTTTGCTGGAGCGAGGGACGGAGGTTGTCGGGGTACCGGACGTGTGTGCGATCACGGATGCACCACTGCTTTGCGGTGTTGGACTTGGTGGTGCTGGACTTGCTGGAGCTGGATCTGATGGACATGCTGGAGCCGGACCTGCTCGATTTCATCACGATCTTGAGATCGGCAAGTGTACGACTACATCATCCACGAGTTCCTACTCGTTAACAAAACTCGTTGTCTTCGAGGGTAAGTTCTCGATGGATGTATGTCCACCCGTTGCTCTGTACCTAGTAGATAGATCTTGGCGTATAGTTCACATCGTAGGAAATTTTTTGTTTTCTATGCTGCAGACCCAATAGTGGTATCAGAGCCTGATCTATGTGTAGGTGCTTTGCACGGGTAGAACACATATGTTTATATGTGGGCGATGATGATCATGTTATTGCATCTTTCATGTATTTTGGATATTGGTGGCATAGTGGGATGAAGCGGCCCAGACCAACCTTACATGTCATCGTACATGAGACCGGTTCCACCACTGACATGCAACTTGTTTTGCATAAGTGGCTGGCGGGTCTCTGTCTCTCCTACTATAGTTAATAACTGATTTACAACGAGTTGCTAATAACTTTGTTATCCTCGTTGTGGTTCATGTTCGTAGGTGAGAACGGTTCTATCTCCAAAAGCCCTAAGCCACGTAAAACTTGCAATTTATAAATTAGAGGTGTCTAGTTTAGATCGTTGCTGGGCTAGTGTATTGATATGGTATTGTTGTAAGTAGATGTATGATAGATACTCTTACAACACATTCAACGTGTAAGTTCCATAGACCTTGGCCTTACACACAAAGGAATGATAGAGATCATACCACGATGCAAAAGATAGAGATCAAATGCATGGACCATATCATCTCACTTTACACATTAGATGTTAGCATCTTATACTGCTAGTTTGGCGCTTTTGGTAGCATTGTAAGATGATCCCTCATTTAGATATCAAGATAAAATGTGTTCTTCCTTAATTATGCAGCATTCTATGGATCGTGTTTCGAGACATCACGTGATGATCGGGTGTACTCGACTCTACGCTTTCATACAACGGGTGTAAGACAGTTTTACACACGCGAGTACTAAGGTTCTTACTTGGCGAGCCTAGCATATACATACATGGCCTTGGAACACGGACCGAAAGGTTAAGCATGAGTCATATAGTTGATATGATGCCCATATTGATGCTCGCCTTTGAAGCTACACCGACTCACGTGATGATCGGACTTGGTGTAGTGGATTTGGTTCATGTAATCACCAAAAAGGCATGAGGGATGTCGTTTTGAGTGGGAGTTCATTTCTAATTTGGATTAGTCGAACTAAATTTGTCATAAACTAAATCGAAGTGAATTTGCATAATTTCTTGTAGTCATTTTCGTCTGTTCACTACCTTGTGCTTAGTTTTAATTGAGATAATAGAACTATAGCATTTTGGATATTTACTTTACGAACTGGTATCGTATTGTTTTGAATGTCAATTTAAAGTTTATAAGTCCTATTGTAAACTTTCAGCAAACTCTATTTACTCCATAAAGTTTAATAAGTAGTATTAAATCAAGAGTAAGAATTCCAATGTTAGTATCTAAAGTATCATGTTTGCCTCCATGATTATTGATATTCAAAAGTTGTTTTAATACCAAGATTATATAGGAGCTGAAAATTGTTTCAGAAACCATCATGTGTGAAAGATATTGTGATATCTGAAATAATGTTTTTGGTTGCATTATGATAGAGTCTAATTTAGCAAAATACATGTTCTCATATTGTATGAGAATTTGTGAAGGATGGAGATGCTAGGCATCCGAATCTCCCAAAAGGTTTCGGGAACTAAAATTATACTCGTCATTCTTCCTTATAGGCTATAGTAGTTTGATCATGAAAGTTGTCATGATAAGGATGAATAGAAGATGTAAGTAAAATGTTTACTACACTAATAGATTACTAAATAATGGATTTTTAAAAGAATACCAAACATTTGATGATGGTGATCCACTTCAAAGTGCAAGTCCTAAGGTATTTGACTATATACACTTTGTACTATGTGTCATGTGAATGACACCACTATTAATGTTGATAGATTCTTTTAAAAGGAAAATGAATTGCTGAAAGAGAATGTATAAAATATTTGGCAGAAAAGAAAAAGCTGGAGATGTCCAACTTAAGTATATAGAAGATATACATGTTATGGCTGTATTCCTTGCTTGTTAAACAATGTTGTTCTGAGGTATTGGGTACCGGTATTGGATACCGAATTGGTTGGTATGAAGTGTCATACAGGACAACGCATTTCATGAACTGCAATGGCCTAAGTAACTAGCAAGATTATAAGTGATGATGTTCATCAAAAACAAATAAAGTGTTATTGTGTTTTTCATTGTCGTCAAACCTAGCCTTCAAGATTTGTTTTAATAATTGTTATTTTGTTCCGGTATTACGAGAACAATGGTTGTTCAAATAATTACCGTATTCCATAAAGGGTGGATGAACTTTTACAAGTCTAGTTGCAAAAATCACATCTATAAACACTATTGCTAAAATGTCGCAAGACAAATGATTGAAAGATCACTTATAAAGTGACATCGCTATTTAAATTATATTGGAAAGAAAACATGAAGAAACTCCATGTTGATGAATTTTTTTGGAGTCGTTTGATTTTGATCAATTGACGCTTGTGAAACTTTCCTCGAGATAATTGAAACTCCGTCCATAGGCCAAAGAGGAATGGATGACTAACTTATTGGATATTATGCATGTTGATGTATATAGTCCATTATGTGTAGCCATATGCGATGGATCATTTTGCTTCATATGCTTTCTCCAGAAATTTAAGTGAATATATCTATATATTTACTTATTAAGGAAGAAGTATGAAACATTTGAAAATTGTTCAAAGACTTTCAAGATGAAGTGGAAAATCATTGTAACAAGAAAATAAAGAGTTTATGATTCGATCATAAAGGAAGATATTTGAGTTACATGTTTAGCAAAAACACCTAAGACTTGAGGAATTGTTCTATGATTTGTGTTTTCCCGATAAACCATAGGAGTATGGCATATTCGAGAGATGAAATCAAACCATGTTTGACATGGTAAGATCAAAGGTGTCATTTATAAAACTGCCATTATGTTTTAAGGATTGAAGATTTAGAGACTACCGCTTTTACACTGAAAAGAGCACCATCGTGATCCGTTGAAATGACACCATATAAGTTATGGTTTGGGATAAAACCCGAATTGTCTTTTCTTAAATTTTGGTATGCTATGCATAAGTAAAATGTTTACAACCAAAGTCGGGTAAGCACGTCTTTGTAGGTTATCCCAAAGAATTTGTTGGGAATTTCTCCATAACACCGAGGACAAAAGAGTTTGTTACTTGGAACATCAAGTTTCTTGAGAAGGAATTTTTCGTGAAAAGTTAAGTGGGAGGACAATAGAACTTTGATAAGGTTGTTGAACCTTAGCTATATGTGCTAAGTAGCGCAGCGCCAGAAAGTGTCCCAGTGGCAGCCACAATGCTCATGACTCACGTGATTACAAAGGGTGTGATCTCGGAGATTAGAGTTCCTATTGAACTGTCTGGGTCGGTAAGAATCAAATAGTGTGATTTGATAAGCAAGTCGTTATTGTTTTGACAATGATGAACCGACTACATGCAAAGAAGCGATGATGGGCCCTGACTCCATAAAATGACTAGAAGTCATAGAATCCGTGATAGTATCCATACACGAGAAATCAAGTTTCTGAACTTGGAAGACCCTCCGGAAAGGCGTGAAGCCTATCGGTCGTGTTTGGATCTATAAAGAAATAAGACATGGATGTTTAACATCTATGAAATAGTCGACATGTCGAAAATAAGTTTACGACAATGTACAAGGAGTTGACTATGACAAGATTTGAACTTTCATAGTGATATTTAGTCTTGACGGATTAATGTAGCAACCACTACATATAATTTGATGTATGGTAGTTGAACAAACAAAACAATGTTCTTCTAATAGAATGGTTACCTAGGATGTGTACAAGACACGGTCCGAAGGGTTTTGTTAATTCAAAGGGTGCTAAAAGGGCATGCAAACTTCAATAGTTGAAGTAAGCATAGCGGAGTCAGAATCTTCACCATGATGAAATTGTTAAAAGAGTTTAAATTCATCAGAGATGATGAAGATGCTTGCATTTGCAAGAAATTAAGTGGGAGCGCTGAGACATATTTCTAATACATTATGTAGAGGACATATTGTTGATTGGAGATGATGTATCTTGTATTGAAACAAGTTAAGAATTTCATTAAAGTAAGATTTCGATGAAAGACTTGGGCAAACCCAGAATATTTGGCATCATTATCTATATGGATAGATTAAGGCGCTAATATGGTTGTGCCAAACGTACATATATGATATATTGAAAGGGTTCAATATGGAAACAACAAGAAAGGTTCTTGCTGCATGGAAAGGATTGTATCAATATTCAAGTGTTTCAACACTTGGTGAGTAAAATCACATGAAGATTTTGATCGATTATACCGTGATATGTATATATCCAGAATGTCCTATGCTCTAAATGTTATGAGAACATACCAGAATGATTCATAAGATAATCATTGGACAATAGTAAAGATATTCTTATGAACTTTGGAAGAACTAAGAATATATCATGTATAAATGACAAATAGTTAAAGGTAGTTCATTGTAAAGTGTTACATTGATATTAGTTTTGTCACAAGATACAAATTAAATTTATCTCAATTTAGAATATGGGTAACACAATGTAATGGAAAGGATGTTCCATGATGTATTTGGATGAGTTCCAATGTTGAGGCATTGTGACAGATACTACAACAAAAGGCTAAGTATATGACTGCTATAGTAGCAACAAAGGAGGGCATTTGTGTTAAGATAGTTTGTTATCAAACTAGGTGTGGTTCAAAGTGGGCTAATACTATGAAGATATATTGTATGACAATAATATCAACATATTTTAACCCGAGCGAACTAAAAGGTCTCACCAAAGGACCGAATTTATACAATGCCATCTCATTTGAGAATGAGTGATGCGTAGAGACGCAAAGACATGCAAATACACACGGACATGAAACTGTTAGATCCGAAGATTATGTTAACCACTAGCAATCGCGTATATGCAACACCAGAAAGCCATAGGTGTTCAATATGTAAAAATTTTCAAACTAGATTATTGACTCTAGTGCAAGTGGGAGACTGAAGGGAATATGCCCGAGAGGCAATAATAAAGTGGTTATTATCTTATTCCATGTTTATGATAAATGTTTATTTTGCATGCTATAATTGCATTAATCGGAAACATCAATACATGTGTGTTTAATAAACAAAAAGGGTTCCTAGTTATGCCTCTCATATAAACTAGCTCGTTGATTAACAAGATGATCAAGGTTTCCTGATCATGGACATTGGATGTTGTTAATAACAAGGTCACAACATTAGTTGAATGATGTGATGAACATTCATCCGAAGTATAGCATTACTATCAAAGTCATTATGTTTATATTGCTATAACATCATACGAAGTAATCTTAGTCCTTAGACCATGCGATCATGTTAATTGCTGACATCGAAAGAGTATCTTGATAACATCAAACGTCACACCGTAACAGGGTGACTATAAAGATGGGTTCAGTGCTACAAAGGTGTTATGTTGAGGCTCCATGGACCAAGAGTGGGATTTGTCCATCCCGATGACAGATATATATACTCTGGGCCCTCTCGGTGATATCACATTAAGATAGCTTGCAAGCAAGTGATGTGATCACTAGAATGCTATATCACGGGAACGAGAAAAGAGTGCATGTCGGTAACATGATCAAACTAGGTATGATATACCGATGATATAATCTCGCACATGTAATATATTGCGAGACAAAGGGATTTAGTTACTAGCATTAAAGGTTCACAAGATCACAAGAGTCATCATTGAATATGTGGGAGTCAGTACGGATCTCCAGGTCCCGCTGCTGATTATTGATCGAAGAGGGGTCTCGATCATGTCTGCATTATTTGCAAACCGTAGGGTGACACACTTAAGGGATACCGACACCATTTTGAGCAAATATGTTTCAGATAAAGATTTAAAGAAAGTGCTAGAATTATTTCAATAGACACCGAAACTGTTTCGGGTGAAATTGCTGAAATTGGTTCTGCATGTAATATTGAAATGTTGCAGGGGGTTTTATGTGAATGTTTGCTAATTAAAGTAATTAACAAAATTCTGAATAAAATTAATAAAAGAGTTTTATTAAATGAGAGAGCATTAAATTTGGAGAAATTTAATGCATTTAAAGTGGAGACTTTAAAAGAGAATGTGAAGGGGCAAATTTATGTGGAGGGAGTTACCACCACATGAATGAGGAGGTGAAGGGTCAACCCTTGAGGCGCCGGCAATGGGGAGGGGTACCCACTCCTCCTATAAAAGGCCCCCCTCACACCCCTTCTTCCTCACAGCTCCTCGTGAAGGATCTCTCTCCCCCTCTAGTATTATTTTCCCATGGTCTCGGATTAGCGAGATACATGTTCCCAGTGGCTTTATCTGGAAAGGAGTTGCTACTTCCGCTGCTTTGCTGGAGCGAGGGACGGAGGTTGTTAGGGTACCGGGCGTCTGTGCGATCACGGATGCACCACTGCTTTGCGGTGCTGGACTTGGTGGTGCTGAACTTGCTGGAGATGGATCTGATGGACGTGCTGGAGCCGGACCTGCTGGACTTCATCACGATCTTGAGATCGGCAAGTGTACGACTACATCATCCACGAGTTCCTACTCGTTAACAAAACTCGTTGTCTTCGAGGGTAAGTTCTCGATGGATGTATGTCCACCCGTTGCTCTGTACCTAGTAGATAGATCTTGGCGTATAGTTCAGATCGTAGGAAAATTTCTGTTTTCTATACTATGGACCCAACAGATTTAAGGGTTGGATCACATTTACTTAAGTTTAAGCTTATTATTTAATGATTTAAACTGACTAGAAATTCCTATATAGGATTATTTTGGTACTAGTCCAAAGTCACTGCATGTAAACCTTAATATTATTACATATTCAGATAGGTATGGTTAAATGTGGTTTTTGAGAGTTGGAATCAACTCAAAAGCTATTTTGGTTGATTTTATAAAAATGTTTGAATGTGCAAAAGCTTCTGTCTTATTATTTTTACTAGGAGAGATCTCTAAGTCTAAATGGGTTAAATCCAACATGCTTGGATAGATCTTTTCAGTAGCTTTCTAACACAATTGGAATCACTCCATTTGGATTTGTAAATCTCTCTGAATTGATTTTCAAACTAGGGGACAAAACTAAGTTCAAAACTAAATAGAAAAATCTAAGTTTGAATTAAATGGGTGGCGCGGGAAAGAAAACGGGCCGGCCCAGTGGCGTTCGGCGGCACAGAGAACAGCTGACAGGGGGGTCCACCGGTCAGCGGCTCTTTACACGCGAAGCGGTACGAGGTGATGTGGGCCATTAGATTAGAAGGGGGATCTTCAGCTGAGGAGTGTTGTCCTCCAGCGAACAGTTCGCCGATGGGAACAAACCCTAGCGGCTCGGTGGGGGTGCTTAGGGGGCATACCAGGGCTCTAGCTATGGCGGTGATGGGGGCGATCGAACATGCTGTCGACAGCGGGCTCACGGGTGGTCGTGGCAGCTCCTGGGGTGGACGAAATCTATGACGCCTTCTTCTCCTCTCCAGCGGGCTCCTCCGGCTAAATTCCGGCGAACCAAGGCTCGAGCGGCTCCGGTGAGAGGTGGGGAAGGACTAGTGAGGAGAGGGGAGTGGAATGGTGCGAGGAGTTTGTGCTGGGGTGGCCTCTATTTATAGCTCGACGAAGCGACCAAAAGTGATCGGCTGGCGACTCCGGCAAGGGCTGCACAGCGTGCTAGCAACGTGGCTTGAGGTAGGGGACGGTGGCCTTCCTCCTGTCGGTGCTCTACGGCTTAAATGCGTGGCTAGGGGCGGTGGCGTTTGGTCGGGAGCATCCCGGGCTTTGGGAGGCAGAGGCGGTGCTCGACGGGGCACACGGCGACTATGGGTCACACGATGACGCACGACCATGTCTGACGGGGTGCTGGGGTCGAGGCGGAGCGACGTGCACCGGATTAGGTCGGGGGACGATCTGTGGCATGCTGGGGGCGCTGGCGCTCTAGCACGCTCTGGCTGCGTGCAGAGAGAATGTACGGTGAGGCTGGGGAGTTGTCCAGTGGCTGGCAGTGGCCGTGGGGTGGACCGTGGGCGGCAGTGAGGTCTCGTCGTGCATCCTGGAGCGATGGAGAGGCGTTGGCGGTCTGCTGCTGCATTGGCAAGGTTGGCCGGCGAGCATGTCCTCAGGGTGGCATGGTACTACTACTAGTGACAAGGGGGTAGGGTGATTAGGATTTGGTTAGATCTAGGAGGGACAAAGGGAGTAAATTGAGGTCAAATGGGTGGCAAATCCCTGTAGAAACAGTAGGCTAGAATTAGATTGTGATTCATGCCTGCCAGGTGTTCGACACAATGGCCGCATGAACTCAAGTTTGGAATTTTTGGATGAATTTTGGTGGGTTTGTTATACACATGCTTAAGCTTCTGTGGTTGCTTGGGATTTAAAAATGGAGCTCATTTGAGTGGTTTTTGAATAAGTGGGATCTTCCCATATGAACTACATTCAATTTTCAATTGCCATTTAAAATTAGTGTTTGAAAGTTTTTGGAAGATCACAAAGTGGGCCCTGGTACATCATTACATGTACTATTAAGGGGTGCAAAGATCCATATTTATCTTTGTTAAGAATTGAGTCCTAGGAATAGCCAAAGTAGGCATGGTAGTTAAAATGGCACAAATGACCATTTCTTTCTTTTATTCATTATTTATTTGTTTTTCTTTGGGATTTGTTCGGGAATGATTTAGATGATGTTTATTTCACCTAAGAACCATTTTACAAGAAATGGATCACTTAATCATGGCAATTCAAAACAATTCTATTTAAATGCACACACATATGAATGCTTTAAGAATTTTAATTGAAAAAGTTTTTGTTAACCCCAAATTTGATGACTTGGATCTTAGTAGCCTTCGATTAAAGTTTTGGGATGTTACATTTGTTCTTTTTATAAACCACATGGAACCACAACTAGAGTCATTGCATGTGTGTTCTTTTCATAAAACACGACTAGATTCATTGCATGTGTGTTCTTTCCATAAACCACATGGGTCCACCAGAGTCATTTGCATGTGTGTTCTTTTCATAAACCACCAACACTCCAATGAATATGTTCATACATGACCATCCATTTTTGTCACTAATTCGTCATTGTCTATAATATATGACGATCTTATGACGAAAAACAGATCGTCAAAAACTGAGCGTCAGTAATTGCACACAACGACGTTTTTTCACGAAATTGTCATAACCGTCTATGATGATATTGGATTGTCATAACGTCCATGACTATCCAATATCGTCATGTGCAGTCTACCTAACCACGTCAAATCCTACGTGGCTGATCCTACGTGGCAAATTTGTGACGAAACAAAATCATCGTAGTATCAAATCAGCCCGGTCCATTTCGGTATTCTCAAAAGGCCAGGCCCAACAATCCCAGCCTTTTATATACAAGATCTTCGCCTTTTATGGTCTATTTCTCTTTTGGGACTCACACATTTTATAGCGTTTTTTATTTCGGGCCTCAGCCTTTCTAAGGCCCGTTTCTGTTTAGGCTGGTCCTACTAGTCAGATGGGTCCCAATTGTAAGACTGCTCAAGTAATTAGGTCCCACATGTCGGTTTCTATTTTCATAATGGTACACTTGTCAGGTTTCACTTTCATAAGATTTGACAGCAATAAAATAATAAATAATTTAATCAGAATAGAGGAATACATTATATATTGTTTTGATAACAGCCATAAGTCCTATTACAAAATTTCCAAGATTGGAATCACATACATAACACAAAATGGATCTTTCAAAACTGACACAAGGCAACATCCATCATGAATAGAAGAAAGAAGAAACAAAGTATGTCTGTCGGTCCAGCTATACTAGGATCCCAACATCCAGGTCCCTTTCTTGCTGCCCCATCATCAGAACCTCCCTACTCCATCAACGCCAAGGCAACATGCCAACTGCTCCTCATGTGCACTTCCTCCGCATCACGTCCTAGTAGCTGGCTACCTACCTCTAGCACCCAGGAAAAATATTTCGTTGTAGGCTCGTCCCCACATGAAAATGACCATCCAAAGACAAATTAATCCATGATTTAATGCTTTCACATGTGAGAAAGATACAATGCTTGTCAATCCAACAGTAAAACGCATATATGAAATAGTGACTGGCTTGAAGAACAGTTTCAAAGTTCACTCAACCTGCATGTTTCCAAACAATAAATAAGGTTTCAGAGGTCACCTAGTAATTTAGCATATGATCCATGACACAATGTATGTTCACAGTTCACAATGTATGATCACTTGCATCAGAGTCCAAATAGAAAGGAACAAGCAGAACATTTACCATAAAGTAACATCATCGACACTCCATTAGATTTCAGTACAAAGCTATTCAAACAATATATTATGTATCACATAACAATATCATGGCACCATAACCTATCAACCAAGTAACATACTAAGAGAAGAGGTTAACCCACCGTAGAGAAGGAAGCACCACTGAGGTTGCAACACGGTGAACTCAACGATACGGATGCGGTACCGTGGCTTGGGTTGATGCGCACTAGCACACATGTAAGCATCACGTCACATTTGAATCTACAATAAACAAAATCGTGTAATAAGCGGAAGAATTTAGAAAAATAACAATAGAATTGGATACAGCAAATCGAGACAAAATTGTTTTGGCAATATACAATAAGCCATTTCCCAATGCTCTAATAAAGAAGAAAACGACACATCTACGTCATGGCTCCAAAAGAGATATATAAACCTTGTATTGACGTGTTGGCTGGTAACCACTAGTATTCCTAGTTAGCTGATATTGACTCCCCTGATCATTTGATGCCAAAGGGCCACTCTTCTACTTCAGTTCCTACACAAAACCGGTTCCAGTTGGATTATTGTTGATAGCAAACAACTACATTATCTTTCAAAGAAAACAAGTCTCATTTTTCTTATACATTAGAATCACTTGGACAGAATGTCGAGGAACAGACAATATATATTCCTATATCTCAAGTAAACTGCACTACATTGATCACAAATAACAAAATATTACACTAGATTCTATGCTATTTATTATTTTCAAGTTGGAAAAAAGAAAGAGATTTCATTGGACCAGACATATACCTACTAAATAGGTTAGTGAACCATGTCAACACTTCATGAACACAACTTCAATCTTAGTTCTATAGACATAACACACAATTTGCATCTAGTCTCATAACCATGGTAACATCTGTTGGAATTAATTTTCAAAGTAAGTGGTGAGGCGATTCTTTGTCTTTATGAGTATTAAACATTAGAACTCCAGAGGCACAATTATGCTACATCATTTCAAATACAATATCTACCACAACATCCAAGGCCACCTAATTCAACCGCATATACAATGGATGGTGCATTATCTTAAAACTAGGCAGATATCACAATCATTAAATTCTGAAGATCTATGACAAAGGTTCAGAAAAACAACTTGTCGGACATGCTGTAGTAACTTGAGAGGTTGCACATGAATAGGCATCTAAGGAAAGTAATCAAAGATAGTGCATCCTTTAGGTAAACTATTACTCAGAGGCTCCGAGTGACAGTTGTTGTTGCACTATAACTAGGAGAGGCAGTTTCTATGGCACACATGCTTTGAGTATATTGGTGTGAATAGAAATGTGGTTCAACATAAAGATGAAAACATCAAATGTTCTGGCAAGTTACAAACTGTTAGTGAATAAGCTGTATTAGAAGTTTCTTATTAATAGAGTAATGTTTACTGCCTGAAAAAAGAAATAAAATCACTGAAATGGAAAGGGATACTACAAAGCTAGTCATCTAAAGATAAATCATCTAAGAATGCCCAACATAAGAATCCATCCGGGACCCTATTTCTGGAGAAAATTGACTGTCACAGGAAAATGGCTATTACTAGTAGAGATGGATGGCGGCAATCATCTTGTAAGTCAACAACCTATTTGCTAGAAGACGATACCTTCAGTTAGGACCTGCAGGTCGGGGGAGTCAGACTGGAAGTCAAGGATGAAGATCTCGATGTTGGCCCACACAGACAACTAGAAGTCGACGACGTCGCTGATGGTGCCGGCGGTGAGGTAGGGCGCCTCCGGTGTAAGCACCATCAGCCCCGCCCTCTACAGACTCTTGATGCACACATCTCCGGAGATCGCCACACCAGATCTGGGTGCCCCGCTCGCTGCCCCAATGCACCCTCACTAGAGGAACAGAGGCGTTGCGCGAAAATCGCCGACCTCTACCATTGTGTGCGTCTGTAGCTACCTAGGCCATGCATGGAGGAGCGCCACCGCCTGTAGCTAGTTAGGCCATGCGTGGAGGAGCTCTTCCGCCTACCCTGCCTTGGCTCGCTCTGCCCCTGCCCTAGGTTTGCTCTGCTTCTATGGGAACCGGAGAAGGGGTTGCACGGGCGGTGGCTGATGACGTGGGGGCTCGTCGGAGCCCGTGGAGATCTGCCAGCAGAAGGGGATCGGAAGAGGATGCGTTGTGTGTATGTGCGGTCGGTGGTTTGTGTGGTGCATGCGGATGCGGGACCCGTGGTGTCAATCAGCAGGGATCCACGAGCGGGGCAAGCCTAGGTCCAGAGGAGGGGATGCGTCTATGGTCGGGGAAGGTGCGCGAAGGAATATGCGACAACAACTAGGGGCACACATGTGCTTGCTTGCGCGAGAGGGTAAGGAGGCATGATGGGACGATGAGCTAGTAGGCAAAGTAGAGAGAGGAAGGCGGGGTACTCACCGACGGGATTAGCATTACGGTGAGGAGCGAGGAGATTAGGGTTGTGGTGAGGTGCGGCTGTCGAGCGAGAGAGAGAGAGGAAGAAGTGGTGGCAGGGTCTGCAAAGAGAAGCAAGGGGATTAGGGTTTGCAGGTGGTGCGAGCATGATATCACGAAATTGCCCCTGTTCACTTATGTGGTGAAGTCTATGGGAAATCTAGGGCATTTCTATCATTTTACGTACAAAGACAAGGGGACGAGGAGGCGTCGGATGAAATTTCGGGCGTTGGATTGAGGTCATGTAGATGGCCGAGATTAGCTTCAGTGGGGTAATTCGTGGTTACTCTGATTGGTTGTCACTATATTTCCATTTGTCGAGTGCCAAAAATGAGGCGTTTTGTGAAGTAACCACCAAATACAAGTTTCAAAATGGTACCATCCCATATAAAAAAATACTAGACCAAATTACATGGAAAATGTCCCATTAGTGGTATCTCAAACATTTTCGTCTAACCCTCATGAAAAAGATAAATGTTTGCCGAATCGGTAGGAAATGGGTCCGATATGAACTAAAGGTACATGATCTAAAGATCATGATTTTTTGCAAAAATTATTTTTAGGTTCACAATATGTTATTTCATCAGAGATCCGATGCAAGTTTAGCGAGGCTCAACCCCTAGCTAAGAACCTTCATGCCCGCCGTTTTGACCATAGTTTGAAACGGGCTTAAAAAAATTCAAAAAGGTCTGAACAATGTAAAACCTTCGTGTGGAATCGTATTATGTGACATATTTGTAAGGAAAAATATCAAACTTGGTATATTGATTGCATCTCAAAAAAACCTTCTCAGAAATGACCTATCATGTTCGAGGTTTCATGGCTTTTAGGCCAAACGACCAATGTTATGGCTAGAATTGTGGCATATTTTGTGATAATATGCCCATATTGTGCACCCATGTGCATCTTGGGATGGCGAATAATGTTGCAGGAGGAAGTTTTCCTTTTCGTCGCAAGGAAAAGCCATTTTTCATTTTCCGAGTACCAAAAATGGGGCGTTTTGTGAAGCAACCACCAAATAGAAGTTTCAAAATAGCACCAACCCATTTAAAAAAATACTATACCAAATTACATTAACAATATCCTAAATGAGGTATCTCAAACATTTCTGCCCACCCCTCGTGAAAAGACAAATGTCTACTGAATCGGTAGGAAATGGGTCCGATTTGAACTACAAGTACATGATCTAAAGCTCATGATTTTTTGCAAAAATCATTTTCAGGTTCATAATAGGCTATTTCATCAGAAATTTGATGCAAGTTTAGCGAGGCTGAGCCCCTAGCTAAGAACCTTCATGCATGTCGTTTTCACCATAGTTTGAAACAGGCATAAAAAATTCAAAAATGGTACGAACAATGTAAAACCTTCATGTGGCGTCGTATTATGTGACATATTTGCAAGAAAAAAAATCAAACTTGGTATATTTATTGCATCTCCAAAAAACCTTCTGAGAAATGCCGTATCATGTTCGAGGTTTCATGGCTTTTAGGCCAAACGACCAATGTTATGGCCAGAATCGTGGCATAGTCTGTGATAATGTGCCCACATTGTGCACCCAAGTGCATCTTGGGATGGTGAACAATGTTGTAGCAGAAAGTTTTCCTTTTCCTTGCACGGAAAAGCCATTTTCCATTTTCTGAGTGCCAATAAATGGGGTGTTTTGTGAAGCAACCCCCAAATGGAAGTTTCAAAATGGCACCAACACATTTTTCACAAATACTATACCAAATTATATGAACAATATCCCAAATGGGGTATCTCAAATATTTCCGTCCACCCCTCATGAAAAAGACAGATGTCTGCCGAATCGGTAGAAAATGGGTCTGATTTGAACTACAAGTACATGATCTAAATCTCATGATTATATGCAAAATTTATTTTTAGGTTCACAATATACTATTTCATCAAAGATACGATGCAATTTTAGCGAGGCACAACCTGTAGCTAAGAACCTTCATGCCCCCTGTTTTGACCATAGTTTGAAACGGGCATAAAAAGTTCAAAAATGGTCCGAACAATGTAAATCTTTAGCATGGTGTCATATTATGTGACATAGTTGCAAGAAAAAATATCAAACTTGGTATATTTGTTATGTATTGAAAAAACCTTCTCACAAATGACCTATCATGTCCAAGGTTTCATGGCTTTCAGGCTGAAAGACCAATGTTATGGCTAGAATCACGGATTAGTTTGTGATAATGTGCCTATATTGTGCAACAATGTGCATTGTGGTATGGCAAACAATATTGCAGGAGAAAGTTTTCCTTTTCGTTGGACGGAAAAGCCATTTTCCATTTTCCGAGTGCCAAAAAACGGGGTGTTTTGTGAAGCAACCACCAAATGCAAGTTTCAAAATGGCACCAAACCATTTAAAAAAATATTAGACCAAATTACATGGATAATATCCCAAATGGGGTATCTCAACCATTTCTGTCCACCCCTCGAGAAAAAGACAAATGTCTACCGAATCGGTAGGAAATGGGTCCGATTTGAACTACAGGTACATGATCTAAAGCTCATGATTTTTTTCAAAAATCATTTTTAGGTTGACAATATGCTATTTCATCAGAGATCCGATGTAACTTTAGCGAGGCTCAGCTCCTAGCTAAGAACCTTCATGACCACCGTTTTTACCATTGTTTGAAACGGGCATCAAAAATTCAAAAACGGTTCGAATAATGTAAAACCTTTGTGTAACATGGGATGGCGAACAATGTTGCAGGAGGAAGTTTTTATTTTTGTCGCACAAAAAAGACATTTTCCATTTTCTGAGCGCCCAAAATGGGGCGTTTGGTGAAGCAATCACCAAATGAAAGTTTCCAAATGGTACAACCCGGTTTTTCTAAAATACTAGACCACCTTACATGCATAGTGTTCCAAACGGGGTATCTCAAACCTTTCTGTCCATCTCTCATGAAAAAGACAAATTCCTGCTGAATTGGCAGGAAGCGTGTCAGTTTTGAACTACAAGTACATGATCCAATGCTCATGATTTTTTGAATAAATCATGTTTAGACTCATAATATCATGTTTCTTTAGAGATCCGACGCAAGATTAGCGAGGCTCATCCCCAAGCTAAGAATCTTAATGCCAGCCATTTTGACCATAGTTTGAAACGGGCATAAAATATTCAAAAATGGTCTGAACAATGTAAATATTTCACGTGGTGTCATATTATGTGACAATGTTGCAAGGAAAAATATCAAACTTGGTATATTTATTGCATCTCAAAAAAACCTTGACCTATCATGTCCGAGGTTTCATGGCTTTCAGGCCGAAAGACCAATGTTATGTCTAGAATCGTGGCATAGTTTGTGATAATGTGTCCATATTGTGCACGCATGTGTAACATGGGATGGCGAGCAATGTTGCAGGAGGAAATCTTTCTTTTTATCGTATAGAGAAGACATTTTCCATTTTCCGAGAACCAAAAACGGGTCATTTTGTGAAGCAAGCACCAAATGAAAGTTTCAAAATGGTACAACCCAAATTTTCTAAAATACTAGTCCACCTTAAATGCGTAGTGTTCCAACCGGGGTATCTCAAACCTTTCCGCCCATCCCTCATGAAAAAGACAAATTCCTGCTGAATCGGTAGGAATCAGGTCAGATTTAAACTATAGGTGCATGATCCAATGCTCATAATTTTTTGAAAAAAATCATTTTTACACTCACAATATCATGTTTCTTTATATATCCAACGCAATTTAGCAAGACTTAAGGCCAAAAAATTTGAATTCAAAATGCTAGTTTCAAAATCATATTTTGAATTATGATATTATCCCTACCATGGAATAATGTGAGATTAGTAAATAAACTATTTTGAAATAATAAAATATTAATAATTAACAACCTAGGAGGATACAAGTGAATATTATAAAAATTTAGAGCCAAAAATCAATTCATTTGGACTTCTTATGAAAAAGATAAAAATAATTAAGAAAATAGAAAACATAAACAAAAACAAAAAAACTTTCCTAAATGGACCACCCAGACCGGACCTTATCTACCAGGCTCCAAGGCCCAGTCGTCCAAGGAAAAATATAAAAGGAGGGAGGGTACCGAGAGGTTGCCCACCGAGGCCCAGGACCAATAGAAGATGGCTATGTTCATAAATCTTTAGCGCGGTTCTAAAACCAACTTGTAGTAGTGGTCTAGTGGTTAGAGTTGCTTGTTTCTCACATGAGGTCTACAGTTCGAACCTCGCGACCTCCCATTTTTGCGTTCTTTATTCTCGAGTAAATCCAACATATCAGGATTGTTATAAGAAAGTTGAGCGATAATTTGATAACAACTATGGTGGATCATGGTGGTAGACGTCATGAAGCAGTGAGCGAGCTCAAGGGTTCGATCCCCACGAGCTTTGCAATTTTTTGATCTCTTTTTCTAAAGAGCGGGTAATATTTGTCGGATCAGTGATTGATCTATGGTGTTAGTGTGGTGACTGGGACCATTATACAGAAATTGACATCTAGACATGCCACGTAGACAGAATTTTTAATGTGGCCAATCAGTCATTTCAATGTATCATATTTTAGATGATATGATGATTTAAATTCATCATAATGGGGCATAAATATGTCTCTAAGTTGTATCCTAGAGGTTATGATGATTTCATATGCTGAAATTATGATGATTTGATACAAATCATCGTAATTCTACAGGATTTTGACCTCTCCAAAGAGCCTATGACCATCTTATCCCAAATCATCATAGATCTATGACGATTTCATTTCTCGTCACTATGAGAAGGTCACAAGTTAACAAATTTGTTATAGTGCACCAGTGTCATTGCATGTGTGTTCCTTTCCTAAACCACATGGATCCACCAGTGTCATTGCATGTCCTTACATGTGTGTTATTTTCCTAAACAACCACTAGCGTCATTTCATGTGTGTTATTTCACTAAACCACATGGATCCACTAGTGTCAAAGCATGTGTGTCATTTTCATAAACCACCACTAGAGTCATTGCATGTTTGTTCTTTTCCTAAACCACAACTAGAGACATTGCATGTGTGTTCTTTTCCTAAAGCACCACTAGTGTCATTTCATGTGTGTTATTTTACTAAACCACATGGATACACTAGTGTCATTTGCATGTGTGTTCTTTTCATAAACCACCACCAGTGTCATTGCATGTGTGTTCCTTTCCTAAACCACATGGATCCACCAGTGTCATTGCATGTCATTGCATGTGTGTTCTTTTCCTAAACAACCACTAGAGTCATTGCATGTGTGTACTTTTCATAAACCTCATCTAGAGTCATTGCATGTTTGTTCTTTTCATAAACCACATGGATCAACCAGTGTCATTGCATGTGTGTTCTTTTCATAAACCACAACAAGAGTCATTATATGTGTGTTCTTTTCATAAATCACATGGATCCACCAAAGTCATTTGCATGTGTGTTCTTTTCTTTAACCACCACCAATGTCATTGCATGTGTGTTCCTTTCCTAACCACATCGATCCACCAGTGTCATTGCATGTGTGTTCTTTTCCTCAACCACCACTTGTGTCATTGCATGTGTGTTCTTTTCCAAAACCACCACTAGTGTCATTGCATGTGTGTTCTTTTCAGAAACCACTTGGATCCACCAGAGTCATTGCATGTGTGTTCTTTTCATAAACCACAACTATAGCCATTGCATATTTGTTCCTTTCATAAACCACGTGGAACCACAACTAGAGTCATTGCATGTGTGTTCTTTTCATAAACCACCACTAGATTCATTGCATGTGTGTTCTTTCCATAAACCACATGGATCCACCAGAGTCATTTGCATGTGTGTTCTTTTCATAAATAACTACCAGTGTCATTTCATGTGTGTTCCATTCCTAAACCACATGGATCCACCAGTGTCATTTCATGTCAGTGCATGTGTGTTCTTTTCCTAAACCACCACTAGTGTCATTACATGTATGTTCCTTTCCTAAACCATATGGATCCACCAGTGTCATTGCATGTCTTCGCATGTGTATTCTTGTCCTAAACTACCACTAGTGTCATTGCATGTGTGTTAGTTTACTAAACCACATGGATCCACCAGTGTTAATGCATGTGTGTCCTTTTTATAAACCACCACTAGAGTCAATGCATGTTTGTTCTTTTCATAATCTGCATGGATAACCAGTGTCATTACATGTGTGTCCTTTTCATAAACCACCACTAGATTTATTGCATGTGTGTTCTTTACATAAACCACATGGATACACAAGAGTCATTTGCATGTGTGTTCTTTTCATAAATAACTACTAGTGTCATTTCATGTGTGTTCCATTCCTAAACCACATGGATCCACCAGTGTCATTTCATGTCAGTGCATGTGTGTTCTTTTCCCAAACCACCACTAGTGTCATTTCATGTGCGTTCTTTTCATAAACCACTTGGATCCACTAGAGTCATTGCATGTATGTTCTTTTCATAAAACACAAATATAGTCATTGCATGTTTGTTCTTTTCATAAACCACATGGAACCACAACTAGAGTCATTGCATGTGTGTTCTTTTCATAAACCACGAGCAGATTCATTGCATGTGTGTTCTTTCCATAAACCACATGGATCCACCTGAGTCATTTGCATGTGTGTTCTTTTCATAAACCACCATTGGTGTTATTTTACTAAACCACACGGATCCACCACTGTCAATGCATGTGTGTCCTTTTCATAAACCACCACTAGATTCATTGCATGTTTTTTATTTCTTAATCCTCAACTAGAGACATTGCATGTGTGTTATTTTACTAAACCACATGGATCAACCAATGTCATTTGCATGTGTGTTCTTTTCATAAACCACCACTAGTGTCATTTCATGTGTGTTATTTTACTAAACCACACGGATCCACCAGTGTCAATGCATGTGCGTCCTTTTCATAAACCACCACTAGAGTCATTGCATGTTTGTTTATTTCATAATCCTCAACTAGAGACATTGCATGTGTGTTATTTTACTAAACCACATGGATCCACCGGTGTCATTCCATGTGTGTTGTTTTCATAAACCACCACTAGATTCATTGCATGTGTGTTCTTTCCATAAACCACATGGATCCACCAGAGTCATTTGCATGTGTGTTCATTTCATAAACCACCACCACTGTCATTTCGTTGGTGTTCCTTTCCTAAACTACATGGATCCACTAGTGTCATTGCAACTCATTGCATGTGTGTTCTTTTCCCAAACCACCACTAGTGTCATTGGATTTGTGTTCTTTTCATAAACCACTTGGATCCACCAAATTCATTGCATGTGTGTTCTTTTCATAAACCACAACTATAGTCATTGCATGTTTGTTCTTTTCAAAAACCACGTGGAACCATAACTAGAGTCATTGCATGTGTGTTCTTTTCATAAACCACCACTAGATTCATTGCATGTGTGTTCTTTCCATAAACCACATGGATCCACCAGAGTCATTTGCATGTGTGTTCTTTTCATAAACCACCACCAGTGTCATTGCATGTATGTTCCTTTCCTAAACCATATGGATCCACCAGTGTCATTGCATGTCTTCGCATGTGTACTCTTTTCCTAAACTACCACTAGTGTCATTGCATGTGTGTTATTTTACTAAACCACATGGATCCACCAGTGTCAATGCATTTGTGTCCTTTTTATAAACCACCACTAGAGTCAATGCATGTTTGTTCTTTTCATAATCTGCATGGATAACCAGTGTCATTACATGTGTATTCTTTTCATAAACCACCGCTAGATTTATTGCATGTGTGTTCTTTACATAAACCACATGGATATACAAGAGTCATTTGCATGTGTGGTCTTTTCATCGACAATTACTAGTGTTATTTCATGTGTGTTCCTTTCCTGAACCACATGGATCCACCAGTGTCATTGCATGGCAGTGCATGTGTGTTCTTTTCCTAAACCACCACTAGTGTCATTGCATGTGTGTTCTTTTCATAAACCAATTGGATCCACTAGAGTCATTGCATGTTTGTTCTTTTCATAAACCACATGGAACCACAACTAGAGTCATTGCATGTGTGTTCTTTTCATAAAACACGACTAGATTCATTGCATGTGTGTTCTTTCCATAAACCACATGGATCCACCCGAGTCATTTGCATGTGTGTTCTTTTCATAAACCACCACCGGTGTTATTTTACTAAACCACACGGATCCACCAGTGTCAATGCATGTGTGTCCTTTTCATAAACCACCACTAGAGTCATTGCATGTTTGATTATTTCATAATCCTCAACTAGAGACATTGCATGTGTGTTATTTTACTAAACCACATGGATCAACCAATGTCATTTGCATGTGTGTTCTTTTCATAAACCACCACTAGTGTCATTGCATGTGTGTTATTTTACTAAACCACACGGATCCACCAGTGTCAATGCATGTGTGTCCTTTTCATAAACCACCACTAGAGTCATTGCATGTTTGTTTATTTCATAATCCTCAACTAGAGACATTGCATGTGTGTTATTTTACTAAACCACATGGATCCACCAGTGTCATTCCATGTGTGTTGTTTTCATAAACCACCACTAGATTCATTGCATGTGTGTTCTTTCTATAAACCACATGGATCCACCAGAGTCATTTGCATGTATGTTCATTTCATAAACCACCACCACTGTCATTGCCTTTGTGTTCCTTTCCTAAACCACATGGATCCACTAGTGTCATTGCAACCCATTGCATGTGTGTTCTTTTCCCAAACCACCACTGGTGTCATTGCATGTGTGTTCTTTTCATAAACCACTTGGATCGTCCAAATTCATTGCATGTGTGTTCTTTTCATAAACCACAACTATAGTCATTGCATGTTTGTTCTTTTCATAAACCACATGGAACCACAACTAGAGTTATTGCATGTGTTTTCTTTTCATAAACCACCACTAGATTCATTGCATGTGTGTTCTTTCCATAAACCACATGGAGCCACCAGAGTCATTTGCATGTGTGTTCTTTTCATAAACCACCACCAGTGTCATTGCATGTGTATGTCTTTCCTAAACCACATGGATCCACCAGTGGCATTGCATGTTTTTACATGTTTGTTCATTTCCTAAACCACCACTAGTGTGAATGCATGTGTGTTATTTTACTAAACCACATGGATCCACCAGTGGCAATGCATGTGTGTCCTTTTCATAAACCACCACCAGTCTCATTGCATGTGTGTTCCTTTCTTAAACCACATAGATCCACCAATGTCATTGCATGTCATTGCATGCGTGTTCTTTTCATTACCGGCAACTAGAGTCATTGTATGTATGTTCTTTTCATAAACCACACGGATCCACTAGAGTCATTTGCATATGTGTTCTTTTCATTAACCACCACCAATGTCATTGCATGTGTGTTCCTTTCCTAAACCAGATGGATCCACCAGTGTCATTGCATTTGTGTTCCTTTCTAAACTACATGGATCCACTAGTGTCATTGCAACTCATTGCATGTGTGTTCTTTTCCCAAACCACCACTAGTGTCATTGGATGTGTGTTCTTTTCATAAACAACTTGGATCCACCAAAGTCATTGCATGTGTGTTCTTTTCATAAACCACAACTATAGTCATTGCATGTTTGTTCTTTTCAAAAACCACGTGGAACCACAACTAGAGTCATTGCATGTATGTTCTTTTTAAACCACCACCAGATTCATTGCATGTGTGTTCTTTCCATAAACCACATGGATCCACCAGAGTCATTTGCATGTGTGTTCTTTTCATAAACTACCACCAGTGTCATTGCATGTATGTTCCTTTCCTAAACCATATGGATCCACCAGTGTCATTGCATGTCTTCGCATGTGTACTCTTTTCCTAAACTACCACTAGTGTCATTGCATGTGTGTTATTTTACTAAACAACATGGATCCACCAGTGTCAATGCATGTGTGTCCTTTTTATAAACCACCACTAGAGTCAATGCATGTTTCTTCTTTTCATAATCTGCATGAATAACCAGTGTCATTACATGTGTATTCTTTTCATAAACCACCACTAGATTTATTGGATATGTGTTCTTTACATAAACCACATGGATACACAAGAGTCATTTGCATGTGTGTTCTTTTCATCAACAACTACCAGTGTCATTTCATGTGTGTTCCTTTCCTGAACGACATGGATCCACCAGTGTCATTGCATGTCAGTGCATATGTGTTCTTTTCCTAAACCACCACTAGTGTCATTGCATATGTGTTCTTTTCATAAACCACTTGGCTCCACTAGAGTCATTGCATGTATGTTCTTTTCATAAACCACAAATATAGTCATTGCATGTTTTTTTTTTCATAAACCACATGGAACCACAACTAGAGTCATTGCATGTGTGTTCTTTTCATTAACCACGACTAGATTCATTGCATGTGTGTTCTTTCCATAAACCACATGGATCCACCCGAGTCATTTGCATGTGTGTTCTTTTCATAAACCACCACCGGTGTTATTTTACTAAACCACACAGATCCACCAGTGTCAATGCATGTGTGTCCTTTTCATAAACCACCACTAGAGTCATTGCATGTTTGATTATTTCATAATCCTCAACTAGAGACATTGCATGTGTGTTATTTTACTAAACCACATGGATCAACCAATGTCATTTGCATGTGTGTTCTTTTCATAAACCACCACTAGTGTCATTGCATGTGTGTTATTTTACTAAACCACACGGATCCACCAGTGTCAATGCATGTGTGTCCTTTTCATAAACCACCACTAGAGTCATTGCATGTTTGTTTATTTCATAATCCTCAACTAGAGACATTGCATGTGTGTTATTTTACTAAACCACATGGATCCACCAGTGTCATTCCATGTGTGTTGTTTTCATAAACCACCACTAGATTCATTGCATGTGTGTTCTTTCCATAAACCACATGGATCCACCAGAGTCATTTGCATGTATGTTCATTTCATAAACCACCACCACTGTCATTGCAACATGGATCCACTAGTGTCATTGCAACTCATTGCATGTGTGTTCTTTTCCCAAACCACCACTAGTGTCATTGCATGTGTGTTCTTTTCATAAACCACTTGGATCGACCAAATTCATTGCATGTGTGTTCTTTTCATAAACCACAACTATAGTCATTGCATGTTTGTTTTTTTCATAAACCACATGGAACCACAACTAGAGTTATTGCATGTGTTTTCTTTTCATAAACCACCACTAGATTCATTGCATGTGTGTTCTTTCCATAAACCACATGGATCCACCAGAGTCATTTGCATGTGTGTTCTTTTCATAAACCACCACCAGTGTCATTGCATGTGTATTCCTTTCCAAAACCACATGGATCCACCAGTGTCATTGCATGTCTTTACATGTTTGTTCTTTTCCTAAACCACCACTAGTGTCAATGCATGTGTGTTATTTTACTAAACCACATGGATCCACCAGTGGCAATGCATGTGTGTCCTTTTCATAAACCACCACCAGTGTCATTGCATGTGTGTTCCTTTCTTAAACCACATAGATCCACCAATGTCATTGCATGTCATTGCATGTGTGTTCTTTTCATTAACCACAACTAGAGTCATTGTATGTATGTTCTTTTCATAAACCACATGGATCCACTAGAGTCATTTGCATGTGTGTTCTTTTCATTAACCACCACCAATGTCATTGCATGTTTGTTCCTTTCCTAAACCACATGGATCCACCAGTGTCATTGCATGTCATTAGGTGTGTGTTCTTTTCCTAAACAACCACTAGAGTCATTGCATGTGTGTACTTTTCATAAACCACAACTAGAGTCATTGCATGTTTGTTCTTTTCATAAAACACTTGGATCCACCAGAGTCATTGCATGTGTGTTCTTTTCATAAACAATAACTATAGTCATTGCATGTTTGTTCTTTTCATAAACCGCATGGAACCTCAACTAGAGTCATTGAATGTGTGTTCTTTTCATAAACCACCACTAGATTCATTCCATGTGTGTTCTTTCCATAAACCACATGGATCCAGCAGAGTCATTTGCATGTCTGTTCTTAACATAAACCAGCACCAGTGTCATTGCATGTGTGTTCCTTTCCTAAATCACATGGATCCACCAGTGTCATTGCATGTCTTTGCATGTGTATTCTTTTCCTAAACTACCACTAGTGTCATTGCACGTGTGTTATTTTACTTAACCATATGGATCCATCAGTGTTAATGCATGTGTGTCCTTTTCATAAACCAACACTATGGTCATTGCATGTTTATTCTTTTCATAATCCATATGGATCCACTAGTGTCATTACATGTGTGTTCTTTTCATAAACCACCACTAGATTCATTGTATGTGTTTTCTTTCCATAAACCAAATAGATACACTAGTGTCAGTTGCATGCGGGTTCTTTTCATAAACCACCACAAGTGTCACTGCATGTGTGTTCCTTTCCTAAACGACATGGATCCACCAGTGGCATTGCATGTCATTGAATGTGTGTGCTTTTCCTAAACTATCACTAGTGTCATTGCATGTGTGTTCTTTTCATAAACAACTTGGATCCACCAGAGTCATTGCATGTGTGTTCTTTTCATAAACCTCAACTATAGTCATTGCATGTTTGTTCTTTTCATAAACCACATGGAACCACAACTAGAGTCATTGCATGTGTGTTCTTTTCATAAACCACCACTAGATTGATTGCATGTGTGTTCTTTACATAAACCACCACCTGTGTCATTGCATGTGTGTTCCTTTCCTAAACACTACAAGAAATCTGGTGATACATGACCCTTCATATTGGTCACTGAAAGGTCATATTTTTTAATTTGTGACCTTTTTTTGACCAAATACAGAAGGTCAAAAGTTGAGCGTCACTAGTTAAAGACCACGACCTTTTTTCTGAATTGGTCATAGATTCTATGACCATGTGTATTGGTCACAGACCGTCTGCCTTGTCCACGTCAAATCCTACGTGGCCGATCCTACGTGGAAAAGCTGTGACCAATTAGAATGGTCGTCGATCAGATTTAGCCCGCTCTAATTAGATCTTTTATATGGGCCAAGCCCAAGAATTATGGCCTTTTCTTAGCAGATCTTGGCCTTTTAATGTGCATTTTCTTTTGGGCCTTGGCCTTTCTATGGTCAATTTCGATTGAGTGTTTCTAGCCTTTTATTGTTAATTTATTGTTTATTCTCAGCCATTTCATTCTGATATTTTCGAAAATGGCCACTACAGGTACTGGGCCAAGGCCTTTCTAAGATAAAGAGCCATTTCATTCTGATATTTTCGAAAATGTCCACTATAGGTACTGGGCCGAGGCCTTTCTAAGATCAAGTTGTATAGGTACTGTCTGGGACGAGGCCTTCCTAAGACCAGTTATAATTTGGTCCAGTACAGGTGCCAGACATTTCAAAAACAAACATATAGCCAAATTAGCTCAGTAATATTTCAAATAATATTACAGAACAAGAGGGCTTTCTAAGAGAAAGCTATAGCCGAATCAGCCAAGCAATATTTCAAATAATATATAACTTGACACAACAACAAAACAGTCTAAACTTTTGACTTTGAACTCAACAAATAGACCACCAGGAGTCTAGGTCTCGTTGGCATCACCAGTAGCTCCGTGTGCTTCTCGCCAATAGCACACAAGAGGCAAAACATAGAGCTGCAACAACTCCAGCAACTCGTTAACAACGTCAACTTGCAGCTCGTCCTCATTCTGAGTCAGGAAGAGGACACCGACCTCCTACTAGTCAGTGTCATCGTCGCCTTGCTCCAGATCAGCCACATCTCCTTAAAGTTGTTGTACATTAGGGAGAGTTAGGTTTGTGGATTAATGAAAGTCAAAATTCCATAAAATTTAGTACCGTCATATTAGGAAACGAAAATGATGCCTAACAGTGTCATTTTGGAAATGAAAGTTACTCCTATGGTGTTGTCCTGTAAATCAATGGCATCTTAATTGCTTGTTAAAGTTTGGATCTACATCGTCATCAGTACTGACAAGAACTAAATGAAAAATAAAGCAAAAATATATGAAGCAGCTCATCTACAGCGAGAATGGGAATTTTGTGAAATTTGCTATGACAGCCAAACCTTCAGTATATGAAGCATCTCATCTACAAATCTGATGATGCACTAACAAATGACAGCAGATAGGTTTCATCAGAGTCAAATTAGACAATTCTAGTATCTCTGACATGATAGATGCATTCTTACTCAAACAACTTAGAAACAGATTAGTCAAGTATTAATATAAATAGTAGCCGAAATTGCATTATGCGAACCACAAAGTAGCAATATAATATGTACATATATGGAAGTCCAGGATAAATTGCACAAGCATACAGTCAATACAGGGTAGAAGCATGATTGAGAATGTGACAAGAACATCCCAGTACAGGTTTTACCACTTATAGCAGATATGTATATAAATCAAAACTGAAATAAAAAAAGTGAAGCTCATACAACAATGCAGACTAGAGAAGCAACTGAAAGTGCACTCATTTTATTTATATCTTATAGCAGAGACAATGGATGCATATTAAAAGAAGCAGCAAAGATGACACAAGAAGTATGGTAGTCATGAAAAAGAACTACAAATCATATGAAAAAGAATAGACAAGAAATACGCTTCAAGTTTGCAAGAACACAAATACAAAGGTGATGCTGGCATATATCAGATACAGCTTGACCTGACAATAGTAGCCTGGTTTACCCGCTTCATGGGAGAGATATCCACAACCCGCCTCCTCACAGCACCAACAGAACCAATACGGGTGGCATTCTCATATGTCCCACTGCAATCAGGACAGTACGAATCATGTCATTCAGAGTTTAAAGTGTACAAACAGACATATGCATTGGTTAAAAATTACGAGGAGAACTTTAATCGAATCGGGAACTACTGCATCCATAGTACATGCACTACTTCAGCTATTAACTCACAGCCTCCAATAGAAGCTAAGTATGGATAAAGTGGTAGCAAAATAAAGTTGAGAAAAAACAGCAACATGGCGGGAGGCCCTCCTACCGCAGTATAAACAGTAATAAAATCATGTACAGTCAAGAAGATGAGAACATCAACAGTGTCTACTAAGATGAACCCGGATGCCCTCCTAGCGCAGGTGAAGAAGCACGAACTCGTCCTCCTGTACAATTCGGATCCACAGCACCAGCGGGTGGGTCCCGTGTTCTTTTTATAAACCACTAGAGTCATTATATGTGTGTTCTTTTCATAAACCACATGGATCCACCAGAGTCATTTGCATGTGTGTTCTTTTCATTAACCACCACCAGTGTCATTGTCTGTGTGTTCCTTTCCTAAACCACATGGATCCACCAGTGTGATTGCATGTATTTGCAAGTGTGTTCTTTTCCTAAACCACCACTAGTGTCATTGCATGTGTGTTCTTTTCCTAAACCACCACTAGTATCATTGCATGTTTTTTTTCATAAACTACTTGGATCCACCAGAGTCATTGCACGTGTGTTCTTTTCATAAACCACAACTATAGTCATTGCATGTTTGTTCTTTTTATAAACCACATGGAAACATAACTAGAGTCATTTCATGTGTTCTTTTCATAATCCACCACTAGATTCATTGCATGTGTGTTCTTTCCATAAACCACATGGATCCACCAGAGTCATTTGCATGTATGTTCTTTTCGTAAACAACCACTAGTGTCATTGCATGTTTTCTCCTTTCCTAAACCACGTGGATCCACCAGTATCATTCCATGTCTTTGCATGTGTGTTCTTTTCCTAAACAACCACTAGTGTGATTGCATGTGTGTTATTTTACTAAACCACATGGATCCACCCGTGTCAATGCATGTGTGTCCTTTTCATAAACCACCACTAGAGTCATTGGATGTTTGTTCTTTTCCTAAACCACAACTAGAGACATTGCATGTGTGTTCTTTTCCCAAACCACCACTAGTGTCATTGCATGTGGATTATTTTACTAAACCACATGGATCCACCTATGCCATTTGCATGTGTGTTATTTTCATAAACCACCACCAGCGTCATTGCATGTGTGTTACTTTCCTAAACCACATAGATCCACCAGTGTCATTGCATGTCATTAGATGTGTGTTCTTTTTCTAAACAACCACTAGAGTCATTGCATGTGTGTACTTTTAATAAACCAGAACTAGTGTCATTGCATGTTTGTTCTTTTCATAAACCACACGGATGTACTAGTGTCATTGCACGTGTGTTCTTTTCATAAAACACTAGAGTCATTGTATGTGTGTTATTTTCATGGAATCCACCAGAGTCATTTGCATGTGTGCTCCTTTCCTAAACCACATGGATACACCAGTGTCATTGCATGTGTGTTCCTTTCCTAAACCACATGGATCCACCAATGTCATTACATGTCTTTGCATGTGGTGTTCTTTTCTTAAACCACCACTAGTGTCATTGCATGTGTGTTCTTTTCCTAAACCACCACTAGTATCATTGCATGTGTGTTCTTTTCATAAACCACTTGGATCCACCAGAGTCATTGCATGTGTGTTATTTTCATAAACCACAACTATAGACACTGCATGTTTGTTCTTTTCATAAACCACATGGAACCACCACTAGAGTAATTGCATGTGTCACTAGTAGAAAGAGGGCCTTTGGTCCAGCGTCCAAGATCCATTGGTCCCGGTTCGTTTCCATAATCGGGACCAATACCAGGCAGTTGTCCCGGTTCATGCCGCCTGGGCATTGGTCCCGGTTCATCTCTAAGCATTGGTCCCGGGTCGTGGCATGAACAGGGACCAAAGCCCCTCCCGCGCGACACGTGGCGGCCCAGCAGCGCGCCCCCCACCCAGGTCATTGGTCCCAGGTCGTGCCATTAACCGGGACCAATGACCTGGGTGGGGTGCGAGCTGCTGGGCCACCAAATGTCGCGTGGGAGGGGCTTTGGTCCCGGTTCGTGGCAATAACCGGGACCAAAAACACTCCCCTGGCTATATATAAGACCAGCCCTTTGCCCACCAAATTTTTCTAGATTGTGTGTGAGGTGTGGGTGCTAGCTTTTTTTTCTTTGATTGTACACAAGGTGTTCGACGAAATGTCCGAGACACACTTTAGTTCGCACAACACGGTATCCTCGGTTGAGGTTAGCAACCTTATCTTCTTTATCTGTAACTGATACAAAAATATTGCATGTGTCCATGTAGGGTGGTCATTTTACTATTCACGATGTTATTGTAATGGTTAATTATTATGACGTAAATCGATGCACGGATGCGATGGATGTATGGCGACCGACACCATTCCGATTTTATTGCAGGCGTGCATAAATTTATCGATTTGGCTAAGGCAAACAAAGTGGATAATTTTATGCCTTGTCCCTGCGTCGACTGTCGGAACGTGGCGGAGCACTCTGCCCCGAGAATCCTTTAAAGCCATCTGCTTCGGAGAGGTTTCATGCCCGGATATTATTGTTGGGTCATGCACGGAGAAAGAGGGGTTAGGCTGTAAGAAAATGAAGAAGAGGAGGATGATGACAGCTATCCTATGTCCCCTGAAGAATACGGTGATACTACAATGGAATACAATGAAGAAGAGGGAGGTGGCAATGAAAATGAAGAACTGGCATTGGATGAGCCCGCTGATGGTCTTGGTCGGGTCATTTCTGATGCAAAGCAACAATGTGATACAGAAAGGGAGAAGCTTAAGTTGGAGGCCATGCAAAAGGATCACAAAAAGTTGTTGTACCCAAATTGCGAAGATGGAAGCACAAAGCTCGGTACCACACTTGAACTGCTGAAATGGAAGGCAAAGACTAGCTTATCTGACAAGGGATTTGAGAAGTTACTGAAAATAATGAAGCCGAAGGTTCCAAAGGATCACGAGCTGCCCGAGACAACATAAGAAGCAAAGAAGACTATCTACCCTCTAGGATTAGATGTGGAGAAGATACATTCATGCATTAATGACTGCATCCTGTACCGCGGTGAGAAGTACGAGAATATGGATAAATGCCCAGTATGCACTGCATGTCGATACAAGATTAGACAAGATGACCCTGGTGATGTTGAGGGCGATGACGAGCCCTCCAAGAAGATGGTTCCTACTAAGGTTATGTGGTATTCACCTATAATACCACGGTTGAAGCGTCTGTTCAGAAATAAAGAGCATGCCAGGTTGTTGAGATGGCACAAAGAAGAGCGTAAGAAAGACGGGAAACTGAGACACCCTGATGACCCACAAGTATAGTGTGTGTATCGCAGTATTTTCGATAAGTAAGAGTGTCGAACCCAACAAGGAGCAGAAGGTGCTGGCTAGTGGTATGGATCAGGAATTCTCTGCAAATACTTAGCAAACGGATTTTTAGGGGTTTTCGATAAAGCAAGTAAACAAAGTACGAGTAAATAAAAGATAGTAGGAATAAATGCAGCAAGTGGCCCAATCCTTTATGCAGCAAAGGACAAGACGGTTGTATTTCTATAGATGACCAAACATTCTCGAGGACACATGGGAAGACTGTCAAGTGCTTTCGCTTCATATAGTCGATTAATCTTCTTTGGCTTGCTAGGTGTTGTGTGGGTGAACCTGTGCTAATGTACCGCCCCATCCAAGACTAATACATACTTGTGATTATACCCCTTGCAAACATCTGTAAGTACAAGAAAGTAATTAAGGTAGAAACCTAACCACAGCTATAACTCTAAGACCCTTACGTCCCTTGTGCAATGGTTTCCTAACGGGGGTTCAGGTTTCTGTCACTCCAGCAACCCCTACGATTATTAGCCAAATACACAATGCATTCCCCTACGCCCATATAGGTGAAGTGTCATGTAGTCGACGTTCACATGACACCACTAGAAGAACTACACCACAACTAAATAACAATCTATTGAATCTTTCTCAACGCAACTCCACTACTAACAACAAGAATTCTCCCATGTCCTCAAGAACAAAACGAACTAATCACAAGACATCATATAGATCATGATTAGAGATGGAATAATGATGTATAACAATCTGAACATAAACAATAATTCAATGGTTCACTCAATAGCATCAACTCCAAAGAGTAATCAACACCGGGAAAGTTTCCCCTATGAACTATGCAAGATCCAACGCAATTGTTACAGCAATATATAGATGGTGATGAGGGTGCTGATTGTGATGATGGTGATGATCCCGATGAAGTCCAGCTTGATGGTGGTGTTGATGGCGACGATCTCCCCTCTCCCGGAAGGAATTCCCCTGGCAGAAATCTGTCTGCCGGAGAGATCTTTCTCTCTTGGTGTTTTCTGCCCCGCAGAGGCGGCGGAATCTTTCTGTGGTCGCTCCCCGAGTCTTAGGGTTTCGTGGGGCTGATATACGCTAGAGGGGAGAGGATGGAATGGGCCAGGGTGGCCACACCACTCCCAGGCGCGGCCTAGTCCTGCCCGCGCCATGGGGTGGTGTGAGCCCCCTGTGGCCAACCTCCACTCCATCTTCTGGCATCCTGAGTCTTCTGGAAAAATAGGATTTTCCATATATTTTCCCAGATTTTATGATCTTCGCGAATTTTGCCTCCAAACAGCACCTTTTCCATCAGAATCCTGACTGCAGCGGTCCATGCTCCAAAAGTCATCAACCATGCAAAAATAGATTAAAAAACATAAGTATCACCTCGCAATACGAAATATATTAATGAATAATAGTGAATTAAGACATAGAATAGTGATGCAAAATGGACGTATCACACCCCATTGATGGATCGCAGTGGAGAAACATCGAGAGAAAGTACTCGAACTTTGCAGGTGACACGAGGAACTTATGGTTTGGTGTAAGTACAGACGACATGAATCCTTTTGGGGAGCAGAGCTGTAGTCACATCAACTGTCTAGTGACTCTATGTATCTAAAACCTTCCTCCTTGGTTGTGCATGAAGCGGAAGTTCATTATGATGCCAGTGCTCATCCAAGGACCGAAGCAACCCGACAACGACATTGATGTGTACCTAAGGCCATTAGTCGATGAACTTTTGCAGTTGTGGGAAGAACCAGGTGTAAAGGTGTGGGATGAGCACAAACATGAGTCATTTGACCTACGAGCGTTGTTGTTCGTAACCATCAATGATTGGCCTTCTCTTAGTAACATTTCAGGACAGTCAAACAAGGCATACAATGCATGCACGCACTGTTTATATAATACTAAAGGTACATATTTGGATAAATGTAAGAAGGTTGTGTACCTGGGGTGTCGTAAATTTCTTCCGACCAATCATCAAGTAAGAAACACAGGCAAGAATTTCAACGGTGAGGCAGATTAGCGGAAGAAGCCTAAGCTCCCTAAAGGTGCTGATGTATTTGATATGGTGAAGGACCTAGAAGTAATATTTGGAAAGGGTCCTGGCGGTCAATCTGTTCCGAAATACCCCATTACCAGACATACGGCCATGTGGAAAAAGAAATCTATATTTTGGGAGCTTGAGTATTGGAAAGACCTAGAGGTCCGTTCTTCAATCGACGTGATGCACGTGATGAAGAATCTTTGCATGAACCTGCTAGGCTTCTTGGGCGTGTATGGGAAGACAAAAGATACACCAGAAGCAAGGGAGGACCAGCAACGTATCAAAGACCTAGACAAGAAGCATACTGATAAAGGACATGAATACTTAGGCAGCTACACTCTTACCAAAGCAGAGAAGGAAATCTTTTTTGAAGTCCTTTACAGTATCAAGGTCCCGGCTGGCTTCTCGTCAAATATAAAGGGAATAATAAATATGGCAGAGAAAAAATTTCAGAACCTGAAGTCTCATGATTGCCACGTGATTATGACATAGTTGCTTCTGGTTGCATTGAGGGGGCTTCTACCAAAAAATGTTCGATTAGCCATTGTGAAGCTATGTGCATTCCTCAATGCAATATCTCAGAAGGTAATCGATCAAGAAAGTCTAGAAAGGCTATAGAAGGATGTGGTCCAATGTCTTGTCAGTTTTGAGTTGGTGTTCCCCCCGTCCTTCTTCAATATTATGATGCATCTCTTAGTTCACCTAGTCGAAGAGATTTACATTCTCGGTCCTGTATTTCTGCACAATATGTTCCCCTTCGAGAGGTTCATGTGAATCTTAAAGAAATATGTTCGTAATCGTGCTAGGCCAGAAGGAAGCATCTCCAAGGGCTATGGAACAGAGGAGGTCATTGGGTTCCGTGTAGACTTTCTTCCTGTCCTTAAGCCGATTGGTGTTCCTGAATCACGGTATGAGGGGAGACTGAGTGGAAAAGGCACGCTAGGAAAGAAAGCAATGATATTTAGGGACGGACATTCTTTGAATCAAGCACACTACATAGTTCTCCAAAGTTCTACCTTTGTGGCTCCGTATATCGAGGAACACATGAATGTTGTACGCTGCAAGTTCCCGGGGAAGGATGACTACTCGATTAAAGAAAATCACATGGAGACTTTCGGCACTTGGTTGCAATTACATCTCATGAATGACACCACTATTGGAGATCAGCTCTACTTGTTGGTCGTGACACCATCTGCGACTGTATTGACTTTCCAAGGGTATGAGATAAATGGAAATATATTTTACATGATTGCCCAAGATAAAAAGAGCACCAACCAAAACAGTGGTGTCCGCTTTGATGAAACATGCGAGAATGGGAAAAAGGACACATATTATGGTTACATAGAGGAGATATGGGAACTTGACTATGGACCTATTTTTAAGGTCCCTTTGTTTCGGTGCAGTTGGGTCAAAATGAATGGAGAAGGGGTAAAGGTAGACCAGCTGTACGGAATGACAACAATGGATCTCAAGAATCTTGGTTACAGAGACAAACCATTTGTCCTAGCCAATGATGTGGCTCAGGTTTTTTATGTGAAGGACATGTCCTCTAGACCGAAAAAAGAAAAAATAAGGAAACGAATACATCAGACGATGAGCCCAGGCATCACATAGTTCTTTCAGGGAAAAGAAACATCGCGGGAGTCGAGGACAAGACAGACATGTCAGCAATTATGATAAGTTTGATGAAATTTCGCCCTTCACCGTGAAAACTGACCCAAGCATCCCGTTAAGCAAAGAAGATGCTCCATGGCTACGGCCTAAGAAACGATCATAGGCAAGGGATCAACATACGCGACGAAGCATTCATATCCTAAACCCTAAACCCTATGTAAATCTATGTAATGTATGGAATTATGTGATGTATGGAAACTTTATGTGATGTATCGAAACTTTATGTAATGGAGTCTTTGACGGGCTTGCAGGGAAATTTTTCCGAGGCGGAGCTTCCGAGGATGCCGTAGGGCGTGTGCACCAACGACATCTTCGAGAAGCTCCGCCACGGGAGATTTCCCAACCCTTTCCCCAACACTTTTAGAGGACATGGAGTCTTTCACGGGCTTGGAGAGAAATTTTTCCGAGGCGGAGCTTCCGAAGATGTCGTAGGGCGTGTGCACCAACGACATCTTCGAGAAGCTCCACCAAGGGAGATTTCTCAACCCTTTCCCCAACACTGTTAGAGGAGATGGATTCTTTCATGGGATTGCAGGGAAATTTTTCCGAGGCGGAGCTTCCGAAGATGCCGTAGGGCGTGTGCACCAACGACATCTTCGAGAAGCTCCGCCATGGGAGATTTCTCAACCCTTTCCCCAACACTGTTAGAGGAGATGGAGTCTTTCATGGGCTTGCAGGGAAATTTTTTCGAGGCGGAGCTTCCGAAGATGCCGTAGGGCGTGTGCACCCATGACATCTTCGAGAAGCCCCACCATAGGAGATTTCTGAACCCTCCATCCATGGGGATGAAACTCTCTCTACCTATGTTGGCTTGTTGAGCTGCTTGCCGTGGCGTATCGATGGTCCTTTATAGGCACAACGCTGCTTCTACTTTGTCTTGTTCCTCCGACAGGGCGTCGTGCGCTACATGCTTTATCTCATCGAGCAGTGCGTCCAGCCACACGTCCTTATCCCGCCGACAGCTTTAGTCTCGGTTGCATCCACCAGCCGAGACTAAAGGTTACCCACGCGTCCTTATCCCACCGACAGCTTTAGTCTCGGTTGCACCCACCAGCCGGGACTAAAGGTTACCCACGCGTCCTGATCCCACTGACAGCTTTAGTCTCGGTTGCACCCACCAGCCGAGACTAAAGGTTACCCACGCGTCCTTATCACACCGACAACTTTAGTCTCGGTTGGCTTTTTTGTGCGTCGAAAGGGAAAACTTCCTCCTGCAACATCGTAAGCCATCCCAAGATGCACATGTGTGCACAATATGGGCACATTATCACAAACTATGCCCAGATTCTAGCCATAACATTGGTGGTTTGACCTAAATGCCATGAAACGTCGAACATGATAGGTCATTTTGTGAAGGATTTTTATGATGTTTGCAATTTTTCAAGTTCAATATTTTTCCTTGCAACTGTGACACATAATTTGATACCACGCGAAGGTTTCACATTGTTTGGATCATTTTTGAATTTCTTATGCCTGTTTCAAACTATATTCAAAACGGTGGGCATGAAGCTTCTTAGCCCGGGGCTGAGCCTCGCTGAACTTGAAGTGGATCTCTGATGAAATAGCATGTTGTGAACCTATAAATGTTTTTCTAAAAATTCACAAGCATTATATCATGTACTTGTAGTTCAAATCTTGGCAACCTCCTACCAATTCGGTAGGAATTTGTCTTTTTCATGAGGGATGGACAAAAAGGTTCCAGATACACCGGTTGGGAAATTGTCCATATAAGGTGGTCTAGTATTTTTGAAAAATGGTTCGGACCAATGCCAAACTTTAATTTGGTGGTTGCTTCACAGAACACCCCTATTTTGGCACCTCAAAAATGGAAATTGGCTTTTTCGTACGTCGAAAGGGAAAACTTCCTCCTGCAACATCGTAAGCCATCCCAAGATGCACATGTATGCACAATATGGGCACATTATCACAAACTATGCCCAGATTCTAGCCATAACATTGGTGGTTTGACCTAAATGCCATGAAACGTCGAACATGATAGGTCATTTTGTGAAGGATTTTTATGATGTTTGCAATTTTTCAAGTTCAATATTTTTCCTTGCAACTGTGACACATAATATGATACCACGCGAAGGTTTCACATTATTTGGATCATTTTTGAATTTCTTATGCCCGTTTCAAACTATATTCAAAACGGCGGGCATGAAGCTTCTTAGCCCGGGGCTGAGCCTCGCTGAACTTGAAGTGGATCTCTGATGAAATAGCATGTTGTGAACCTATAAATGTTTTTTAAAAATTCACAAGCATTATATCATGTACTTGTAGTTCAAATCTTGGCAACCTCCTACCGATTCGGTAGGAATTTGTCTTTTTCATGAGGGATGGACAAAAAGGTTCCAGATACACCGGTTGGGAAATTGTCCATATAAGGTGGTCTAGTATTTTTGAAAAATGGTTCGGACCAATGCCAAACTTTAATTTGGTGGTTGCTTCACAGAACACCCCGATTTTGGCACCTCAAAAATGGAAATTGGCTTTTTCGTGCGTCGAAAGGGAAAACTTCCTCCTGCAACATCGTAAGCCATCCCAAGATGCACATGTATGCACAACATGGGCACATTATCACAAACTATTCCCTGATTCTAGCCATAACATTGGTGGTTTGACCTAAATGCCATGAAACCTCGAACATGATAGGTCATTTCTGTCAAGGATTTTTTATGATGTTTGCAATTTTTCAAGTTCAATATTTTTCCTAGCAACTATGACACATAATATGACACCACGCGAAGGTTTCACATTGTTTGGATCATTTTTGAATTTCTTATGCCCGTTTCAAACTATATTCAAAACGGCGGGCATGAAGCTTCTTAGCCCGGGGCTGAGCCTCGCTGAACTTGAAGTGGATCTCTGATGAAATATCATGTTGTGAACCTATAAATGATTTTTTAAAAAATTCACATGCATTATATCATGTACTTGTAGTTCAAATCTTGGTAACCTCCTACCGATTCGGCAGGAATTTGTCCTTTTCATGAGGGATGGACAGAAAGGTTCTAGATACACCGGTTGGGAAATTGTCCATATAAGGTGGTATAGTATTTCTGAAAAATGGGTTGGTACCAATGCCAAACTTCAATTTGGTGGTTGCTTCAAAGAACACCCTGATTTCAGCACCTCAAAAATTGAAATTGGCTTTTTCGTGCGTCGAAAGGGAAAACTTCCTCCAGCAACATCGTAAGCCATCCCAAGATGTACATGTATGCACAACATGGGCATATTATCACAAAATATGCCCTGATTCTAGCCATAACATTGGTGGTTTGACCTAAATGCCATGAAACCTCAAACATGATAGGTCATTTTGTGAAGGATTTTTTATGATGATTGCAATTTTTCAAGTTCAATATTTTGCCTTGCAACTGTGACACATAATATGACACCACGTGAAGGTTTCACATTGTTTGGATCATTTTGGAATTTCTTATGCCCGTTTCAAACTATATTCAAAATGGCGGGCATGAAGCACTTTTCCTGTTCAAAATTGTATAGTTCAAATAAAAATATTTGAAAACACAAAATGGTTTTTGATTAGTTATTTAAATTGAAGCACCTTTCCTGTTGAAATTTTTTTGAAATTCCAAATTATGTAATAAATATTTGTTAATGCAATTTTAATTGAAAATAGTAAAATTGTATAGTTCAAATAAAAATATTTGAAAACACAAAATGGTTTTTGATTAGTTATTTAAATTGAAGCACTTTTCCTGTTGTAAGTTTTTTGAAATTCCAAATTATGTAATAAATATTTGTTAATGCAATTTTAGTTGAAAATAGTAAAATTGTATAGTTCAAATAAAAATATTTGAAAACAGAAAATGGTTTTTGATTAGTTATTTAAATTGAAGCACTTTTCCTGTTGAAAGTTTTTTGAAATTCCAAATTATGTAATAAATATTTGTTAATGCAATTTTAATTGAAAATAGTAAAATTGTATAGTTCAAATAAAAATATTTGAAAACAGAAAATGGTTTTTGATTAGTTATTTAAATTGAAGTACTTTTCCTGTTAAAAGTTTTTTGAAATTCCAAATTATGCAATAAATATTTGGTAATGCAATTTTATTTGAAAATAGTAAAATTGTATAGTTAAAATAAAAATATTTGAAAACAGAAAATGGTTTTTGATTAGTTATTTAAATTGAAGCACTTCTTCTGTTAAAAGTTTTTTGAAATTCCAAATAAATAATCATCTTAAATTGAAACATCTTATTAATTAAAGAAGAAAACAAATTTGAAAATGACGGGAAGACCAAAAGGTTTGCCAAAATCTGAAAAGCGGATCAACGATCCTGGTTCTTCCCACCAACTGGGACCGTTGGTCCTTTGGTCCCGGTTATTGGGACGACCCGGGACCTAGAACGATCCTAGATGCGTGCGCTGATCAACAGGCCTTTGGTCCCGGTTGGTGGGACGAACCGGGACCAAAGGACAGACCATTGGTCCCGGTTCTTCCCACCAACTGGGACCGTTGGTCCTTTGGTCCCGGTTATTGGGACGACCCAGGACAAATGGTTTGTACAGTTAACAGCACTGGCCCTTCCTCCTCCCCAACTCCCTCAATTCACAGAGCACATCGACGCGCGGCTAAGAAAAATTTGCGGTGGAGCAAAATCACGCCGGCAGGCTGCCCAAATTCAGAGCGGCCGCTTCACGTCGTCGACGCCCGTCGCCGAGCGCCACTGTCCGCCGCCGTGAGCAGGCAAGGAAGCTCCGCCTCGCTACAATCGACGCTACTGTCCCTGACTCCGGCCGCAACATTCTCCACTGATTCCAGCAGCGCCCGGCCTCCTCCAGCCTTGCCGCACCCTCCATCGGCCTCCTGGTGAGCCACTGGTGCTCCAACACCACTCCTACGTCTCCCTCCCTCACTGTATCGTCCTCCCCACGAGCACCTGCCGCCACCGGCCGCCGGCCACCATCAAACAGCTTGCTCTGGCGCACCTCCCGAAGTGGCGCCGCCCGTTTTAGGTAGCCCGCATCGCGCTGGTTTGAACCGGGACAGTGGCGTCACCCCACGCGCTTCAATCCGTCGTCTTCCACCACCGCCTGGCAGTTCACCGGCGAGACTACGTGGCGCCATGGTGGCGTCGACATGGCGTCGCGTGTGCGTGACGTGGGCGCTAACCAAGACCCGCCAGCGTGGCATATGAGGTGGCTTGGGCCCCCCGCGTCAGTCTCTGTGGATAGATTAGTCGTTGAGAAAAAAACCACCCCAAACTGACATCATAATGACGCAGTAAAAGTTTAATAATTGTTTAAATAATTTCAGAAAAGAGTTTAATCTTATAAATTCAATAACTAATTATTGAGAAAAATGTTCAGAAAAATGAGATCTACACAATAGACTCATAATCATACATTGTTCAACAACTTTAATTACAAGTTTAATAAGAGAATGAAATCCACCCCTCGTAGGTGATTTCGGGGTCTCTCCTGTACTAGGGTTTGGACCCTTCGGATCCCACTTAAATTGCCAAGCATGCCTTAGGGTTAAATTTCAACTCTGTTTAACTTTTCATATCATCATCGTTGCCATATGTTGATTGTTGTTTCCCCTTTCTTGTCATAAACTTAATATGTAATACCAGAACATCATCTTTGCAGATACTATGGATCCAACACATCAGGAAAACATCCTCCAAGGAATGATCTGCGAAAATGAAGATATCGATATCGATGTCACCAGTGAGTTTCTGAATGATTCTGGTCAAGGAGATGAGTCTCTCAACCGAGGAGACGACTCCGGTGAGGTATAAGCCGAAGTCTAGGACAGGGGAGAAGCCAATGAGGAAGAAGGCGATGGCTCCGGCGGAACCTTAAATCTCGCAAACACCGGCGAGGTGTATATATGTATTTTTGTAATTAAAATGCTGCTGTATATATATGCATGCATATATTAACACTCTTTCTTCTTTTAGCCCTCTGGATCAGTGTAGATGGCGAATCGCAAGCTCCCGTCGATCTCGCAAGAAAATTTGTCAAGCAATGCGGAGTTCTTGTGAGGGACTACATCCCGATCATCATTCAAGAATGGAATCTGCCAAGCGGTGGTGGAGTCCCGTATGTCGGTGCCGCCGCCAAAGATAAGCTTTTTGACAAGCTCATGACTAATTTCTTCCTGCCGTTGCCAGATGTGAATCCAGATGAGGAGGAGAGAGCAAGAATGGAGCTTGTGCAAAGAGTCAAGAAGTTTGCTCTCAGCAAGATGGCTGATGCATTCAAGAACTGGAAAAAGAAACTGTACCATACATTTGTCAAGGTAGAGAAGACTCCGGATTTCACTCAAGGCGGCTATGCTAAGTTAAGACACCAGTGGGAGGATTTTGTGAAGTACAAGACATCGGAGAAAGCTAAGGAAAGGTCTAGAATAAATACGGAGAACGCTGCTAAGAAACTGTACCATCATAACATGGGGCATGCTGGCTACACCGGTTGCATGCCTACGTGGGATGCACTTGAGGTCAATTACATAGCTGCCGGGATCAGACCAAAGCCCGCAACATGGTCACCACAGGCGAGAAACTGGTTTTACGGCCATGGGGGCACGTTGGACAAAGAAGGAAGGGCAATATATAATCAGAAACACAAAGATGATCCCCTACTGCCCATCGACGATATTAGAAATACAGTAGATGATGTTGCAGCGGGACGGTTCGTTCCCAATAGAGAGAACGACGAGCTCACACACGCCCTTAAAAATCCTGAACACGACGGACAAGCACGAGGCACACCAGGCTCCAAGCCATGGAAGGTTACCTTCCTCCCGGAAATGAAGAGATATCCCGATAAAAGCCATCAGAGGAGAAAGGAAAGGGAGGCAGCTGAGAAAGCGGCCGCTGCAGACCGGCTGCATAATGTAGAAGAAGCATTAAAGCGACACCAGGATCAACTCGACAGACTTAGCCAGCAAGGTACTAGCGGCCAATCTCAACGGCACATGGTAGAAGATGCATTCGAGGGTACCGGCGCCCTATCGAATAAGAAAAGCAGCGTCACTTCCACACAGCTCCATGATGTTGATGATGATGCACCGACGACATCTCCTCCTAAACGCTACCCAGTGGATGATATCACGGAGACAACAGCTTGTGAGCTAAAGGTGCAGGTTATGAACTTAAGGGTGACGGCGGCGGTCGGCATGGCGGTACCAATTGCACCTAACCCAACTTGGCATTTCAGACCAGTTCCAAAAGGGTACGATGTCGTCACGGTGGATGAGGTGAAGGAAGATTTTGAGGAGTTGAAGCTAGACCACCCTGCAGGGGAAGATATGGAGCTGACTCAACTAGGAGAAGCCAAAGGAGGGACTATTCTATGGCCAAAGGAGCACATCATGCTTCCAAATTATGTGCCGCCAAGGCCACCCACTCCTCAGAGCAGCAATCCACCTTCGCCACCACCTCATCATGCTCCAGCGCAACCGTCGCCTTCACCGCCTCACCACTCAGTGCAACCGTCTCCATCGCCGCCTCAGCCGTCTCCGCCGCCGCGTCAGCCGTCTCCGTCCCCTGAGCCTCAGAGAAAAAAGCGGAAGTATACTAAGGGGGGCAGCACCAGCAGCAGCAGCAAGAGCACGTTCCGATCACCGAAACATAAGCTATCGCCCCTCCCAAAAGTACCTCATTAGAATATGAAGAAGCTACCTTGCGAGAAGACAGATGAGGAAACTGATGCGGCCGTAGCTGCCCATTATGAAAAGTGGAAGATTGACATGGCTAACAAGAAAAAGCCGATAGAGGCATTTTTCCTGGTCACCGCAGAAGATAAAGCCAAAGCAGCCGCACTTAAGATTCAGCTTCACCTACCCATAGCGCTCACATCAGACTATAATCGCTCTATTACCAAGTCGGCTAAGGAAAAAGAGCGGAGAGTCGGGAAAGAAGTTGCCCCGCTCGGACAACAGAAAAATCAATCGATCGAACTACTCGAAGTGTACGATACCAATGAGTGGATGATCCAGGAGCGGCATGATCCAAACATTGATCCGGAGTTTGTTCGACTGTACGGAGAAAAGGCCCAATTATATGGACTTTCTATTACTGAGTACATGAGCCGTATGCATGAGTTCGAGGGGTATCAAGAAACAGCATACGTGTACCAGTACGGGGCTCCTCTCATCAAACCCAGGTTAGTCAAAGATCTACCAACAAAAATGCGAAGATTGCATAACTGGTAGATCCAAGCCTGTGCTGATTCCAAAAACTGGATCTATATTGCATACAAACACCACCATTACGGTCATGGAGGTGGCTTCCTACTGATCGAATTTCCAGAATTATTTCAGTTTTACCAACAAGACGCCCTCGACAAAGCTATCGTCAGTGCCTATTGTTCGTAAGTATTATTAATTTCTGTAATTAAGTCTTTCTAGCTCAGCTCATTCGTTGCTTGTATAATCTTACTAATCACTATACTAATTATATATGCAGAATGAAGCTTCAAGAATGAAATAAAGGACAAATCTATGACCTTGGGTTTGTTGACTGTAATTTCGTTCATGAAGTTACTCTAAAAAAAACCAAAGAGATGGAGGATAACTTGTTCCAAGCGTTGAAGCATTTCAGCAACAGAAGAGAAATACTATTTCCTTACAACGTTGGGTGAGTGCTACTGTCTTGTACACATTCTATTTTCGCTTACTCGATGTTAAGCGTATAATTGACTCGTGTTATATTTTGTTAGTGTGTCTAGCTTCCACTATATTCTGTTAATCATTGATGTTGACATCGGAGTAGTAAAAGTCCTGACTCGAAACGCACACCATTAGAAAAGTGGGCGGACATGCAGGAATGCCTCCAGAAGGCTTGGAAACGGTTCACCGCCAAAACTAGGGGTGTTTGGAAGCCAGAGCTTACATTTCAACCATTGACTGTAAGTACTACTTGCTAGATCCACGCATCTCTTTGATTCTAGTTTCAATACCACCATTATCATGCTTGATTATTATTTTGATTGAACTCTGTTCTCGTAAACTGCTTGAGGCAGGAAGCCGGGAATAACTTATGTGGATACTATGTCTACGAGTTCATTCGCCAGACGACCAAAGAGAAGGGCGCAGACCAGAACATCAAAAAAATTGAAGTACGATAAACAATAATCACAACTTTATTTTATTACCATCAATTGTGTTTAGTTTCATTCATATATATTGATCCCCTTCTTTATATTAGATCGAACGGATGCGGGACGGTCTTCTATCACAAGAACGCGTGCAAGCAATTCAAGAGGAAATTGACGGATTCTTGTTAGACAAGTCATAGATCCGAAAGGAGAATACTATTACCCGCTTCATTTGGAAGGGTGAAGTGTAAAAAAGAAGATGTAAATTAGATCAAATTCGTGTGAGAGTATCGCTTGTAATTATAATATGTTTCGACCAAGAAGATGGATGAGACGGTGTATATATTTGTGATCATGCATGATGTGTAATATATATATCGTGGTTTCATTATTGCTCTATATATGTAGTACCATTAAATTGATAAAAAAAATCCTACCGTGGCAGAAATATAGCCCGAAAATCCTGCCGCGGCAGAAAAATAGCCCGAAAATCCTGCCGCGGCACAAAACCCTGCCACGGCACAAAGACCAACAATCCCGGTTCGTGCCAAGAATCGGGACCAATGATCCACCCCCGCCCGTCTCTGGCGCTGCCACGTGCAGACCCATTGGTCCCAGTTTGTTCCACGAACCGGGACCAATGGCCCTTATGAACCGGGACTAGAGGCCATTTTTCCACTAGTGTGTATTCTTTTCATAAACCACCACTGGATTCATTGCATGTGTGTTATTTCCATAAACCACATGGATCCACCAGAGTCATTTGCATGTGTGTTCTTTACATAAACCACCACCAGTGTCATTGCATGTGTGTTCCTTTCCTAAACCACATGGATCCACTAGTGTCATTCCACGTCTTTGCATGTGTGTTCTTTTCCTAAACCACCACTAGTGTCATTGCATGTGTGTTATTTTACTAAACCACATGGATCCAACAGTGTCAATGCATGTGTGTCCTTTTCATCAACCACCACTAGAGTCGTTGCATGTTTGTTCTTTTCCTAAACCACAATTAGAGACATTGCATGTGTGTTCTTTTCAAGAACCACCACTAGTGTCATTCCATGTGTGTTATTTTACTAAACCACATGGATCCACTAGTGCCATTTGCATGTGTGTTCTTTTCATAAACCACCACCAGTGTCATTGCATGTGTGTTACTTTCCAAAACCACATAGATCCACCAGTGCCATTGCATGTCATTAGATATGTGTTCTTTTCGTAAACAACCACTAGAGTCATTGCATGTGTGTACTTTTAATAAACCACAACTAGAGTCATGGCATGTTTGTTCCTTTCATAAACCACACAGATCCACTAGTGTCATTCACGTGTGTTCTTTTCATAAACCACTAGAGTCATTGTATGTGCGTTATTTTCATAAACTACATGGATCCACTAAAGTAATTTGCATGTGTGCTCTTTTCATTAACCAACACAAGTGTCATTGCATGTGTGTTCCTTTCATAAACCACATGGATCCACCAGTGCCATTGCATGTCTTTGCATGTGTGTTCTTTTCCTAATCCACCACTAGTGTAATTGCATGTGTGTTCTTTTCCTAAACCACCACTAGTATCATTGCATGTGTGTTCTTTTCATAAACCAGACCTATAGTCATTGCATGTTTGTACTTTTCATAAACCACATGGAACCACAACTAGAGTAATTGCATGTGTGTTCTTTTCATAAACCACCACTAGAACATTGCACGTGTGTTCTTTCCATAAACCACATGGATCCACCACAGTCATTTGCATGTGTGTTCTTTTCATAAACCACCACCAGTGTCATTGCATGTGTGCTCCTTTCCTAAACCACATGGATCCACCAGTGTTATTCCATGTCTTTGCATGTGTATTCTTTTCCTAAACCACCACTAGTGTAATTGTATGTGTGTTATTTTACTAAACCACATGGATCCACCATTGTCAATGCATGTGTGTCCTTTTCACTAACCACCACTAGAGTCATTGCATGTTTGTTCTTTTCCTAAACTACAACTAGAGATATTGCATGTGCGTTCTTTTCCCAAACCACCACTAGTGTCATTGCATGTGTGTTATTTTACTCAACCACATGGATCCACCAGCGCCATTTGCATGTGTGTTCTTTTACAAACCACCACTAGTGTGATTGCATGTGTGTTACTTTCCTAAACCACATAGATCCACCAGTATCATTGCATGTCATTAGATGTGTGTTCTTTTTCCAAACAACCACTAGAGTCATTGCATGTGTGTACTTTTAATAAACCACAACTAGAGTAATTGCATGTTTATTCTTTTCATAAACCAACACCAGTGTCATTTGCATGTGTGTTCTTTTCATAAACCACCACCTGTGTTATTGCATGTGTGTTCCTTTACTAAACCACATGGATCCACTAGTGTCATTGCATGTCATTAGATGTGTGTTCTTTTCCTAAACAACCACTAGAGTCATAGCATGTGTGTACCTTTCATAAACCACAACTAGAGTCATTGCATGTTTGTTCTTTTCATTTACCACACGGATGCACTACTATCATTTCACGTGCGTTCTTTTCATAAACCACTAGAGTCATTGTATGTGTGTTCTTTTCATAAACCACATGGATCCACCAGAGTCATTTGCATGCGTGTTCTTTTCATTCACCACCACCAGTGTCATTGCATGTGTGTTCCTTTCCTAAACCACATGGATCCACCCATGTCAATGCATGCCTTTGCAAGTGTGTTATTTTCCTAAACCACCACTAGTGTCATTGCATGTCTGTTATTTTCCTAAACCACCACTAGTATCATTGCATGTGTTTTTTTTCATAAACTACTTGGATCCACCAGAGTCATTGCACGTGTGATCTTTTCATAAACCACAACTATAGTCATTGCATGTTTGTTCTTTTTGTAAACCACATGGAACCATAACTAGAGTCATTGCATGTGTGTTCTTTTCATAATCCACCACCAGATTCATTACATGTGTGTTCTTTCCATAAACCACATGGATCCACCAGAGTCATTTGCGTGTGTGTTCTTTTCGTAAACCACCACTAGTGTCATTGCATGTGTTCTCCTTTCCTAAACCACATGGATCCACCAGTATCATTCCATGTCTTTCCATGTGTGTTCTTTTCCTAAACCACCACTAGTGTCATTTCATTTGTGTTATTTTACTAAACCACATGGATCCACCGGTGCCATTTGCATGTGTGTTCTTTTCATAAACCACCACCAGCGTCATTGCATGTGTGTTACTTTCCTAAACCACATAGATCCACCAATGTCATTAGATGTGTGTTCTTTTTCTAAACGACCACTCGAGTCAATGCATGTGTGTACTTTTAATAAACCAGAACTAGAGCCATTGCATGTTTGTTCTTTTCATAAACCACACGGATGTACTAGTGTCATTGCACGTGTGTTCTTCTCATAAACCACTAGAGTCACTATATGTGTGTTATTTTCATAAACTACATGGATCCACCAGAGTCATTTGCATGTGTGCTCTTTTCATTAACCAACACCAGTGTCATTGCATGTGTCTTCCTTTCCTAAACCACATGGATCCACCGGTGTCATTGCATGTCTTTGCATGTGGTGTTCTTTTCCTAAACCACCACTAGTGTCATTGCATGTGTGTTCTTTTCCTAAACCACCACTAGTATCATTGCATGTGTGTTCTTTTCATAAACCACTTGGATCCACCAGAGTCATTGCATGTGTGTTCTTTTCATAAACCAAAACTATAGTCATTGCATGTTTGTTCTTTTCATAAACCACATGGAACCACAACTAGAGTAATTGCATGTGTATTCTTTTCAAAAACCACCACTATATTCATTGCATGTGTGTTATTTCCATAAACCACATGGATCCACCAGAATCATTTGCATGTGTGTTATTTTCATAAACCACCACTAGTGTCATTGCATGTGTGTTCCTTACCTAAACTACATGGATCCACCAGTGTCATTCCATGTATTTGCATGTGTGTTGTTTTCCTAAACCACCACTAGTGTCATTGCATGTGTGTTATTTTACTAAACCACATGGATCCACCATTGTCAATGCATGTGTGTCCTTTTCATAAACCACCACTAGAGTCATTGAATGTTTTTCTTTTCCTAAACCACAACTAGAGACATTTCATGTGTTTTCTTTTCCCAAACCACTGCTAGTGTCATTGCATGTGTGTTATTTTACTAAACCACATGGATCCACCAGTGCCATTTGCTTGTGTGTTCTTTTCATAAACCACCACCAATGCCATTGCATGTGTGTTCCTTTCCTCAAGTACATGGATCCACCAGTGTCATTGCATGTCATTAGATGTGTGTTCTTTTCCTAAACAACAACTAGAGTCATTGCATCTGTGTACTTTTCATAAACCACAACTAGAGTAATTGCATGTTTGTTCTTTTCATTAACCACACGGATGCACTAGTGTCATTTCACGTGTGCTATTTTCATAAACCACTAGAGTCATTGTATGTGTGTTCTTTTCCTAAACCACCACTAGGGTCATTGCATGTGTGTTCTTTTCCTAAACCACCACTAGTATCATTGCATATGTGTTTTTTCATAAACTACTTGGATCTACTAGAGTCATTGCACGTGTGTTCTTTTCATAAACCACAACTATAGTCATTGCATGTTTGTTCTTTTTATAAACCACATGGAACCATGACTAGAGTCATTGCATGTGTGTTCTTTTAATAATCCACCACTAGATTCATTGCATGTGTGTTCTTTCCATAAACCCCATGGATCCACCAGAGTCATTTGCATGTGTGTTCTTTTCGTAAACCACCACCAGTGTCATTGCATGTGTCCTCCTTTACTAAACCACATGGATCCACCAATGTCATTCCATGTCTGTGCATTTGTGTTCTTTTCCTAAACCACCACAGTGTCATTGCATGTGTGTTAGTTTACTAGACCACATGGATCCACCAGTGTCAATGCATGTGTGTCCTTTGCATAAACCAGCACTAGAGTCATTGCATGTTTGTTCTTTTCCTAAGCCACAACTAGAGACATTGAATGTGTGTTCTTTTCCCAAACCACCACTAGTGTCATTGCATGTGTGTTATTTTACTAAACCATATGGATCCACCGGTGCCATTTGCACGTGTGTTCTTTTATAAACCATCACTAGTGTCATTGCATGTGTGATACTTTCCTAAACCACATAGATCCACCAGTCTCATTGCATGTCATTAGATGTGTGTTCTTTTTTAAACAACCACTAGAGTCATTGCATGTGTGTACTTTTAATAAACCACAACTAGTGTAATTGCATGTTTGTTCTTTTCATAAACCAAACGGACGTACTAGTGTCATTGCACGTGTGTTCTTTTCATAAACCACTAGAGTCATTGTATTTGTGTTATTTTCATAAACTACATGGATCCACCAGAGTCATTTGCATGTGTGCTCTTTTCATTAACCAACACCAGTGTCATTACATGTATGTTCCTTTCCTATACCACATGGATCCACCAGTATCATTGCATGTCTTTGCATGTCGTGTTATTTTCCTAAACCACCACTAGAGTCATTGCATGTGTGTCCTTTTCCTAAACCACCACTATTATCATTGCATCTGTGTTCTTTTCATAAACCACTTGGATCCGCCAGAGTTATTGCATGTGTGTTCTTTTCATAAACCACAACTATAGGCATTGCATGTTTGTTCTTTTCATAAACCACATATAACCACAACTAGAGTAATTGCAGGTGTGTTCTTTTCATAAACCACCACTAGATTCATTGCATGTGTGTTATTTCCATAAACCACATGGATCCACTAGTGTCATTTCCATGTGTGTTCTTTTCATAAACCACCACCAGTGTCATTGCATGTGTGTTCCTTTCCTAAACCACATGGATCCAACAGTGTCATTACATGTCTTTGCATGTGTGTTCTTTTCCTAAACCTCCACTTGTTTCATTGCATGTGTGTTATTTTACTAAACCACATGGATCCACCAGTGTTAATGCATGTGTGTCCTTTTCATAAACCACAACTAGAGTCATTGCATGTTTGTTCTTTTCCTAAACCACAACTAGAGACATTCCATGTGTGTTCTTTTCCCAAACCGCCACTAGTGTCATTGCATGTGTGTTATTTTACTAAACAACATAGATCCACCTGTTCCATTTGCATGTGTGTTCTTTTCATAGACCACCACCAGTGTCATTGCATGTGTGTTCCTTTCCTAAACTACATGGATCCACCAGTGTCATTGTATGTCATTAGATGTGTGTTCTTTTCCTAAACAACCACTAGAGTCATTGCATGTGTGTACTTTTCATAAACCACAACTATAGGCATTGCATGTTTGTTCTTTTCATAAACCACATGGAACCACAACTAGAGTCATTGCATGTGTGTTCTTTTCATAAACCACCACTAGATTCATTGCATGTGTGTTATTTCCATAAACCACATGGATCCACTAGTGTCATTTCCATGTGTGTTCTTTTCATAAACCACCACCAGTGTCATTGCATGTGTGTTCCTTTCCTAAACCACATGGATCCAACAGTGTCATTGCATGTCTTTGCATGTGTGTTCTTTTCCTAAACCTCCACTTGTTTCATTGCATGTGTGTTATTTTACTAAACCACATGGATCCACCAGTGTTAATGCATGTGTGTCCTTTTCATAAACCACAACTAGAGTCATTGCATGTTTGTTCTTTTCCTAAACCACAACAAGAGACATTCCATGTGTGTTCTTTTCCCAAACCGCCACTAGTGTCATTGCATGTGTGTTATGTTACTAAACAACATGGATCCACCTGTGCCATTTGCATGTGTGTTCTTTTCATAGACCACCACCAGTGTCATTGCATGTGTGTTCCTTTCCTAAACTACATGGATCCACCAGTGTCATTGTATGTCATTAGATGTGTGTTCTTTTCCTAAACAACCACTAGAGTCATTGCATGTGTGTACTTTTCATAAAGCACAACTATAGTCATTGCATGTTTGTTCTTTTTATTAACCACATGGAACCATAACTAGAGTCATTGCATGTGTGTTCTTTTCATAATACACCACAAGATTCATTGCATGTGTGTTCTTTCCATAAACTACCTGGATGCACCAGAGTCATTTGCATGTGTGTTCTTTTCGTAAACCACCACCAGTGTCATTGCATGTGTGTTCCTTTCCTAAACCGCATGGATCCACCAGTGTCATTGCATGTCTTTGCATGTGTGTTCTTTTACTCAACCACTACTAGTGTCATTGCATGTGTGTTCTTTTCCTAAACCACCACTAGTATCATTGCATGTGTGTTCTTTTCATAAACCACTTGGATCCACCAGAGTCATTGCATGTCTGTTCTTTTCATAAACCACAACTAGAGTCATTGCATGTGTGTTCTTGTCATAAACCACATGGAACCACAACTAGAGTAATTGCATGTGGTTCTTTTGATAAACCACCACTAGATCCATTGCATGTGTGTTCTTTCCATAAACCACATGGATCCACCAGAGTCATTTGTATGTGTGTTCTTTTCATAAACCACCACCAGTGCCATTGCATGTGTGTTACTTTCCTTAACCACATAGATCTACAAGTGTCATTGCATGTCATTAGATGTGTGTTCTTTTCGCAAACAACCACTAGAGTCATTGCATGTGTGTACTTTTAATAAACCACAACTAGTGTAATTGCATGTTTGTTCTTTTCATAAACCAAACGGACGTACTAGTGTCATTGCACATGTGTTCTTTTCATAAACCACTAGAGTCATTGTATCTGTGTTATTTTCATAAACTACATGGATCCACCAGAGTCATTTGCATGTGTGCTCTTTTCATTAACCAACACCAGTGTCATTACATGTATGTTCCTTTCCTATACCACATGGATCCACCAGTATCATTGCATGTCTTTGCATGTAGTGTTATTTTCCTAAACCACCACTAGAGTCATTGCATGTGTGTCCTTTTCCTAAACCACCACTATTATCATTGCATCTATGTTCTTTTCATAAACCACTTGGATCCGCCAGAGTTATTGCATGTGTGTTCTTTTCATAAACCACAACTATAGGCATTGCATGTTTGTTCTTTTCATAAACCACATGGAACCACAACTAGAGTAATTGCATGTGTGTTCTTTTCATAAACCACCACTAGATTCATTGCATGTGTGTTATTTCCATAAACCACATGGATCCACTAGTGTCATTTCCATGTGTGTTCTTTTCATAAACCACCACCAGTGTCATTGCATGTGTGTTCCTTTCCTAAACCACATGGATCCAACAGTGTCATTGCATGTCTTTGCATGTGTGTTCTTTTCCTAAACCTCCACTTGTTTCATTGCATGTGTGTTATTTTACTAAATCACATGGATCCACCAGTGTTAATGCATGTGTGTCCTTTTCATAAACCACAACTAGAGTCATTGCATGTTTGTTCTTTTCCTAAACCACAACTAGAGACATTCCATGTGTGTTCTTTTCCCAAACCGCCACTAGTGTCATTGCATGTGTGTTATTTTACTAAACAACATGGATCCACCAGTGCCATTTGCATGTGTGTTCTTTTCATAGACCACCACCAGTGTCATTGCATGTGTGTTCCTTTCCTAAACTACATGGATCCACCAGTGTCATTGTATGTCATTAGATGTGTGTTCTTTTCCTAAACAACCACTAGAGTCATTGCATGTGTGTACTTTTCATAAACCACAACTATAGTCATTGCATGTTTGTTCTATTTATTAACCACATGGAACCATAACTAGAGTCATTGAATGTGTGTTCTTTTCATAATACACCACTAGATTCATTGCATGTGTGTTCTTTCCATAAACTACCTGGATGCACCAGAGTCATTTGCATGTGTGTTCTTTTCGTAAACCACCACTAGTCTCATTGCATGTGTGTTCCTTTCCTAAACCGCATGGATCCACCAGTGTCATTGCATGTCTTTGCATGTGTGTTCTTTTCCTCAACCACTACTAGTTTCATTGCATGTGTGTTCTTTTCCTAAACCACCACTAGTATCATTGCATGTTTGTTCTTTTCATAAACCACTTGGATCCACCAGAGTCATCGCATGTGTGTTCTTTTCATAAACCACAACTAGAGTCATTGCATGTGTGTTCTTTTCATAAACCACATGGAACCACAACTAGAGTAATTGCATGTGTGTTCTTTCCATAAACCACCACTAGATCCATTGCATGTGTGTTCTTTCCATAAACCACATGGATCCACCAGAGTCATTTGTATGTGTGTTCTTTTCATAAACCACCACCAGTGCCATTGCATGTGTGTTACTTTCCTAAACCACATAGATCCACAAGTGTCATTGCATGTCATTAGATGTGTGTTCTTTTCGCAAACAAGCACTAGAGTCATTGCATGTGTGTACTTTTAATAAACCAGAACTAGAGTCATTGCATGTTTGTTCTTTTCATAAACCACACGGATGTACTAGTGTCATTGCACGTGTGTTCTTCTCATAAACCACTAGAGTCACTATATGTGTGTTATTTTCATAAACTACATGGATCCACCAGAGTCATTTGCATGTGTGCTCTTTTCATTAACCAACACCAGTGTCATTGCATGTGTCTTCCTTTCCTAAACCACATGGATCCACCAGTGTCATTGCATGTCTTTGCATGTGGTGTTCTTTTCCTAAACCACCACTGGTGTCATTGCATGTCTTTGCATGTGGTGTTCTTTTCCTAAACCACCACTGGTGTCATTGCATGTGTGTTCTTTTCCTAAACCACCACTAGTATCATTGCATGTGTGTTATTTTCATAAACCACTTGGATCCACCAGAGTCATTGCATGTGTGTTCTTTTCATAAACCAACACTATAGTCATTGCATGTTTGTTCTTTTCATAAACCACATGGAACCACAACTAGAGTAATTGCATGTGTATTATTTTCAAAAACCACCACTAGATTCATTGCATGTGAGTTCTTTCCATAAACCACATGCATCCACCACAGTCATTTGCATGTGTGTTCTTTTCGTAAAGCACCACCAGTGTCATTGCATGTGTGTTCCTTTCCTAAACCACATGGATCCACCAGTGTCATTCCATGTCTTTGCATGTGTGTACTTTTCATAAACCACAACTAGTCATTGCATGTTTGTTCTTTTCATTAACCACACGGATGCACTACTGTCATTTCACGTGTGTTCTTTTCATAAACCACTAGAGTCATTGTATGTGTGTTCTTTTCACAAACCACATGGATCCACCAGAGTCATTTGCATGTGTTTTCTTTTCATTAACCACCACCAGTGCCATTGCATGTGTGTTCCTTTCCTAAACCACATGGATCCACCAGTGTCATTGCATGTCTTTGCAAGTGTGTTCTTTTCCTAAACCACCACTAGTGTCATTGCATGTGTGTTCTTTTCCTAAACCACCACTAGTATCATTGCATGTGTGTTTTTGCATAAACTACTTGGATCCACCAGAGTCATTGCACGTGTGTTATTTTCATAAACCACAACTATGGTCATTGCATGTTTGTTCTTTTTATAAACCACATGGAACCATAACTAGAGTCATTGCATGTGTGTTCTTTTCATAATCCACCACTAGATTCATTGCATCTGTGTTATTTCCATAAACCACATGGATCCACCAGAGTGATTTGCATGTGTGCTCTTTTCATTAACCACCACCATTGTCATTGCATGTGTGTTCCTTTCCTAAACCACATGGATCCACTAGTGTCATTGCATGTCTTTGCATGTGGTGTTCTTTTCCTAAACCACCACTAGTGTCATTGCATGTGTGTTCTTTTCCTAAACCACCACTAGTATCATTGCATGTGTGTTTTTGCATAAACAACTTGGATCCACCAGAGTCATTGCACGTGTGTTCTTTTCATAAACCACAACTATAGTCATTCCATGTTTGTTCTTTTTATAAACCACATGGAACCATAACTAGAGTCATTGCATGTGTGTTCTTTTCATAATCCACCACTAGATTCATTGCATCTGTGTTATTTCCATAAACCACATGGATCCACCAGAGTCATTTGCATGTGTGCTCTTTTCATTAACCACCACCATTGTCATTGCATGTGTGTTCCTTTCCTAAACCACATGGATCCACTAGTGTCATTGCATGTCTTTGCATGTGGTGTTCTTTTCCTAAACCACCACTAGTGTCATTGCATGTGTGTTCTTTTCCTAAACCACCAGTAGTATCATTGCATGTGTGTTCTTTTCATAAACCACTTGGATCCACCAGAGTCATTGCATGTGTGTTCTTTTCATAAACCACAACTATAGTCATTGCATGTTTGTTCTTTTCATAAACCACATGGAACCACAACCAGAGTAATTGCATGTGTATTGTTTTCATAAACCACCACTAGATTCATTGCATGTTTTTTATTTCCATAAACCACATGGAACCACCAGAGTCATTTGCATGTGTGTTCTTTTCATAAACCAGCACCAGTGTCATTGCAGGTGAGTTTCTTTCCTAAACCACATGGATCCACCAATGTCATTCCATGTCTTTGCATGTGTGTTCTTTTCCTAAACCACCACTAGTGTCATTGCATGTGTGTTATTTTACTAAACCAGATGGATCCACCATTGTCAATGCATGTGTGTCCTTTTCATAAACCACCACTAGAGTCATTGAATGTTTGTTCTTTTCCTAAACCACAACTAAAGACATTTCATGTGTGTTCTTTTCCCAAACCACTACTAGTGTCATCGCATGTGTGTTATTTTACTAAACCACAGGGATCCACTAGTGCCATTTGCATGTGTGTTCTTTTCATAAACCACCACCAGTGTCATTTCATGTGTGTTCCTTTCCTAAACTACATGGATCCACCAGTGTCATTGCATGTCATTAGATGTGTGTTCTTTTCCTAAACAACCGCTAGAGTCATTGCATGTGTGTACTTTTCATAAACCACAACTAGAGTAATTGCATGTTTGTTCTTTTCATTAACCACACGAATGCGCTAGTGTCATTTCACGTGTGCTCTTTTCATAAACCACTAGAGTCATTGTATGTGTGTTCTTTTCATAAACCACATGGATCCACCAGAGTCATTTGCATGTGTGTTCTTTGTATTAACCACCACCAGTGTCATTGCATGGGTGTTCCTTTTCTAAACCACATGGATCCACCAGTGTCATTGCATGTCTTTGCATGTGTGTTCTTTTCCTAAACCACCACTAGGGTCATTGCATGTGTGTCCTTTTCCTAAACCACCACTAGTATCATTGCATGTGTCTTTTTTCATAAACTACTTGGATCTACCAGAGTCATTGCACGTGTGTTCTTTTCATAAACCACAACTATAATCATTGCATGTTTGTTCTTTTTATAAACCACATGGAACCATAATTAGAGTCATTGCAGGTGCGTTCTTTTAATATTTCACCACTAGATTCATTGAATGTGTGTGCTTTCCATAAACCCCATAGATCCACCAGAGTCATTTGCATGTGTGTTCTTTTCGTAAACCACCTCCAGTGTCATTGCATGTGTGCTCCTTTCCTAAACCACATGGAACCCCCAATGTCATTCCATGTGTTTGCATTTGTGTTCTTTTCCTAAATCACCACTAGTGTCATTGCATGTGTGTTATTTTACTAAACCACATGGATCCACCAGTGTCAATGCATGTGTGGCCTTTTCATAAACCACCACTAGAGTCATTGCATCTTTGTTCTTTTCATAATCTACATGGATCCACCAGTGTCATTACATGTATGTTCTTTTTTATAAACCACCTCTAGATTCATTGCATCTTTGTTCTTTCCATAAACCACATGGATCCACCAGAGTCATTTGCATGTGTGTTCTTTTCTTAAACCACCACTAGTGGCATTGCATGTGTGTTCTTTTCCTAAACCACCACTATTGTCATTACATGTGTGTCCTTTTCATAGACCACTTGGATCCACCAGAGTCATTGCATGTATGTTATTTTAATAAACCAAAACTATAGTCTTTACATGTTTGTTCTTTTCATAAACCACATGGAACCACAACTAGAGTAATTGCATGTGTGTTCTTTCCATAAACCACCACTAGATCCATTGCATGTGTGTTCTTTCGATAAACCACATGGATCCACCAGAGTCATTTGCGTGTGTGTTCTTTTCATAAACCAAAACTATAGACATTGCATGTTTGTTCTTTTCATAAACCATTTATAAACAACCACTAGATTCATTGCATGTGTGTTCTTTCCTGAAACCACATGGATCCACCAGAGTCATTTGCATGTGTGTTCTTCTCATAAACCACCACTAGTGTCATTGCATGTGTGTTCCTTTCCTAAACCACATGGATCCACCAATGTCATTGCATGTCTTTGCATGTGTGTTCTTTTCCTAAACCACCACTAGTGACATTGCATGTGTGTTATTTTACTAAACCACATGGATCCACCAGTGTTAATGGATGTGTGTCCTTTTGACAAACCAACACTAGACTCATTGCTTGTTTGTTCTTTTCATATCCACATGGATCCACTAGTGTCATTACATGTGTGTTCTTTTCATAAACCACTAGAGTCATTGTATGTGTGTTCTTTTCATAAACCACATGGATCCACCAGACTCATTTGCATGTGTGTTCTTTTCATTAACCACCACCATTGTCATTGCATGTGTGTTCTTTTCCTAAACCACCACTAGTATCATTGCATGTATGTTCTTTTCATAAGCCACTTGGATCCACCAGAGTCATTGCATGTGTGTTCTTTTCATAAACCACAACTATAGTCATTGCATGTTTGTTCTTTTTATGAACCACATGGAACAATAACTAGAGTCATTGCATGTGTGTTCTTTTCATAATCCACCACTAGATTCATTGCATGTGTGTTCTTTCCTTAAACCACCTGGATCCACCAGAGTCATTTGCATGTGTGTTCTTTTTGTAAACCAGCACCAGTGTCATTGCATGTGTGTTCCTTTCCTAAACCACAGGGATCCACCAGTGTCATTCCATGTCTTTGCATGTGTGTTATTTTCCTAAACCACCACTAGTGTCAGTGCATGTGTGTTATTTTACTAAACCACATGGATCCACCAGTGTCAATGCATGTGTGTCATTTTCATAAACCACCACTAGAGTCATTTCATGTTTGTTCTTTTCCTAAACCACCACTAGTGTCATTGCGCGTGTGTTATTTTACTATACCACATGGATCCACAAGTGCCATTGGCATTTGTGTTCTTTTCATAAACCACCACCAGTGTAATTCCATGTGTGTTACTTTCCAAAACCACATGGATCCACCAGTGTCATTGCATGTCATTCGTTGTGTGTTCTTTTTCTAAACAACCACTAGAGTCATTACATGTGTGTACTTTTTATAAACCACAACTAGAGTCATTGCATGTTTGTTCTTTTCATAAACTACACGGATCCACTAGTGTCATTGCACGTGTGTTCTTTTCATAAACCACAACTATAGGCATTGCATGTTTGTTCTTTTCATAAACCACATGGAACCACAACTAGAGTAATTGCATGTGTGTTCTTTTCATAAACCACCACTAGATTCATTGCATGTGTGTTATTTCCATAAACCACATGGATCCACTAGTGTCATTTCCATGTGTGTTCTTTTCATAAACCACCACCAGTGTCATTGCATGTGTGTTCATTTCCTAAACCACATGGATCCAACAGTGTCATTGCATGTCTTTGCATGTGTGTTCTTTTCCTAAACCTCCACTTGTTTCATTGCATGTGTGTTATTTTACTAAACCACATGGATCCACCAGTGTTAATGCATGTGTGTACTTTTCATAAACCACAACTAGAGTCATTGCATGTTTGTTCTTTTCCTAAACCACAACTAGAGACATTCCATGTGTGTTCTTTTCCCAAACTGCCACTAGTGTCATTGCATGTGTGTTATTTTACTAAACAACATGGATCCACCAGTGCCATTTGCATGTGTGTTCTTTTCATAGACCACCACCAGTGTCATTGCATGTGTGTTCCTTTCCTAAACTACATGGATCCACCAGTGTCATTGTATGTCATTAGATGTGTGTTCTTTTCCTAAACAACCACTAGAGTCATTGCATGTGTGTACTTTTCATAAACCACAACTATAGTCATTGCATGTTTGTTCTATTTATTAACCACATGGAACCATAACTAGAGTCATTGAATGTGTGTTCTTTTCATAATACACCACTAGATTCATTGCATGTGTGTTCTTTCCATAAACTACCTGGACGCACCAGAGTCATTTGCATGTGTGTTCTTTTCGTAAACCACCACCAGTGTCATTGCATGTGTGTTCCTTTCCTAAACCGCATGGATCCACCTGTGTCATTGCATGTCTTTGCATGTGTGTTCTTTTCCTCAACCACTACTAGTTTCATTGCATGTGTGTTCTTTTCCTAAACCACCACTAGTATCATTGCATGTTTGTTCTTTTCATAAACCACTTGGATCCACCAGAGTCATCGCATGTGTGTTCTTTTCATAAACCACAACTACAGTCATTGCATGTGTGTTCTTTTCATAAACCACATGGAACCACAACTAGAGTAATTGCATGTGTGTTCTTTCCATAAACCACCACTAGATCCATTGCATGTGTGTTCTTTCCATAAACCACATGGATCCACCAGAGTCATTTGTATGTGTGTTCTTTTCATAAACCACCACCAGTGCCATTGCATGTGTGTTACTTTCCTAAACCACATAGATCCACAAGTGTCATTGCATGTCATTAGATATGTGTTCTTTTCGCAAACAAGCACTAGAGTCATTGCATGTGTGTACTTTTAATAAACCAGAACTAGAGTCATTGCATGTTTGTTCTTTTCATAAACCACACGGATGTACTAGTGTCATTGCACGTGTGTTCTTCTCATAAACCACTAGAGTCACTATATGTGTGTTATTTTCATAAACTACATGGATCCACCAGAGTCATTTGCATGTGTGCTCTTTTCATTAACCAACACCAGTGTCATTGCATGTGTCTTCCTTTCCTAAACCACATGGATCCACCAGTGTCTTTGCATGTGGTGTTCTTTTCCTAAACCACCACTAGTGTCATTGCATGTGTGTTCTTTTCCTAAACCACCACTAGTATCATTGCATGTGTGTTCTTTTCATAAACCACTTGGATCCACCAGAGTCATTGCATGTGTGTTCTTTTCATAAACCAACACTATAGTCATTGCATGTTTGTTCTTTTCATAAACCACATGGAACCACAACTAGAGTAATTGCATGTGTATTATTTTCAAAAACCACCACTAGATTCATTGCATGTGTGTTCTTTCCATAAACCACATGCATCCACCACAGTCATTTGCATGTGTGTTCTTTTCGTAAAGCACCACCAGTGTCACTGCATGTGTGTTCCCTTCCTAAACCACATGGATCCACCAGTGTCATTCCATGTCTTTGCATGTGTGTACTTTTCATAAACCACAACTAGTCATTGCATGTTTGTTGTTTTCATTAACCACACGGATGCACTACTGTCATTTCACGTGTGTTATTTTCATAAACCACTAGAGTCATTGTATGTGTGTTCTTTTCACAAACCACATGGATCCACCAGAGTCATTTGCATGTGTTTTCTTTTCATTAACCACCACCAGTGCCATTGCATGTGTGTTCCTTTCCTAAACCACATGGATCCACCAGTGTCATTGCATGTCTTTGCAAGTGTGTTCTTTTCCTAAACCACCACTAGTGTCATTGCATGTGTGTTCTTTTCCTAAACCACCACTAGTATCATTGCATGTGTGTTTTTGCATAAACTACTTGGATCCACCAGAGTCATTGCACGTGTGTTCTTTTCATAAACCACAACTATGGTCATTGCATGTTTGTTCTTTTTATAAACCACATGGAACCATAACTAGAGTCATTGCATGTGTGTTCTTTTCATAATCCACCACTAGATTCATTGCATCTGTGTTATTTCCATAAACCACATGGATCCACCAGAGTCATTTGCATGTGTGCTCTTTTCATTAACCACCACCAGTGTCATTGCATGTGTGTTCCTTTCCTAAACCACATGGATCCACCAGTGTCATTCCATGTCTTTGCATGTGTGTACTTTTCATAAACCACAACTAGTCATTGCATGTTTGTTCTTTTCATTAACCACACGGATGCACTACTGTCATTTCACGTGAGTTCTTTTCATAAACCACTAGAGTCATTGTATGTGTGTTCTTTTCACAAACCACATGGATCCACCAGAGTCATTTGCATGTGTTTTCTTTTCATTAACCACCACCAGTTCCATTGCATGTGTGTTCCTTTCCTAAACCACATGGATCCACCAGTGTCATTGCATGTCTTTGCAAGTGTGTTCTTTTCCTAAACCACCACTAGTGTCATTGCATGTGTGTTCTTTTCCTAAACCACCACTAGTATCATTGCATGTGTGTTTTTGCATAAACTACTTGGATCCACCAGAGTCATTGCACGTGTGTTCTTTTCATAAACCACAACTATGGTCATTGCATGTTTGTTCTTTTTATAAACCACATGGAACCATAACTAGAGTCATTGCATGTGTGTTATTTTCATAATCCACCACTAGATTCATTGCATCTGTGTTATTTCCATAAACCACATGGATCCACCAGAGTGATTTGCATGTGTGCTCTTTTCATTAACCACCACCATTGTCATTGCATGTGTGTTCCTTTCCTAAACCACATGGATCCACTAGTGTCATTGCATGTCTTTGCATGTGGTGTTCTTTTCCTAAACCACCACTAGTGTCATTGCATGTGTGTTCTTTTCCTAAACCACCACTAGTATCATTGCATGTGTGTTTTTGCATAAACAACTTGGATCCACCAGAGTCATTGCACGTGTGTTCTTTTCATAAACCACAACTATAGTCATTCCATGTTTGTTCTTTTTATAAACCACATGGAACCATAACTAGAGTCATTGCATGTGAGTTCTTTTCATAATCCACCACTAGATTCATTGCATCTGTGTTATTTCCATAAACCACATGGATCCACCAGAGTCATTTGCATGTGTGCTCTTTTCATTAACCACCACCATTGTCATTGCATGTGTGTTCCTTTCCTAAACCACATGGATCCACTAGTGTCATTGCATGTCTTTGCATGTGGTGTTCTTTTCCTAAACCACCACTAGTGTCATTGCATGTGTGTTCTTTTCCTAAACCACCACTAGTATCATTGCATGTGTGTTCTTTTCATAAACCACTTGGATCCACTAGAGTCATTGCATGTGTGTTCTTTTCATAAACCACAACTATAGTCATTGCATGTTTGTTCTTTTCATAAACCACATGGAACCACAACTAGAGTAATTGCATGTGTATTCTTTTCATAAACCACCACTAGATTCATTGCATGTTTTTTATTTCCATAAACCACATGGAACCACCAGAGTCATTTGCATGTGTGTTCTTTTCATAAACCAGCACCAGTGTCATTGCAGGTGAGTTTCTTTCCTAAACCACATGGATCCACCAATGTCATTCCATGTCTTTGCATGTGTGTTCTTTTCCTAAACCACCACTAGTGTCATTGCATGTGTGTTATTTTACTAAACCATATGGATCCACCATTGTCAATGCATGTGTGTCCTTTTCATAAACCACCACTAGAGTCATTGAATGTTTGTTCTTTTCCTAAACCACAACTAAAGACATTTCATGTGTGTTCTTTTCCCAAACCACTACTAGTGTCATCGCATGTGCGTTATTTTACTAAACCACAGGGATCCACTAGTGCCATTTGCATGTGTGTTCTTTTCATAAACCACCACCAGTGTCATTGCATGTGTGTTCCTTTCCTAAACTACGTGGATCCACCAGTGTCATTGCATGTCATTAGATGTGTGTTCTTTTCCTAAACAACCACTAGATGCATTGCATGTGTGTACTTTTCATAAACCACAACTAGAGTAATTGCATGTTTGTTCTTTTCATTAACCACACGAATGCGCTAGTGTCATTTCACGTGTGCTCTTTTCATAAACCACTAGAGTCATTGTATGTGTGTTCTTTTCATAAACCACATGGATCCACCAGAGTCATTTGCATGTGTGTTCTTTGTATTAACCACCACCAGTGTCATTGCATGGGTGTTCCTTTCCTAAACCACATGGATCCACCAGTGTCATTGCATGTCTTTGCATGTGTGTTCTTTTCCTAAACCACCACTAGGGTCATTGCATGTGTGTCCTTTTCCTAAACCACCACTAGTATCATTGCATGTGTCTTTTTTCATAAACTACTTGGATCTACCAGAGTCATTGCACGTGTGTTCTTTTCATAAACCACAACTATAATCATTGCATGTTTGTTCTTTTTATAAACCACATGGAACCATAATTAGAGTCATTGCAGGTGCGTTCTTTTAATATTTCACCACTAGATTCATTGAATGTGTGTTCTTTCCATAAACCACCACTAGATCCATTGCATGTGTGTTCTTTCGATAAACCACATGGATCCACCAGAGTCATTTGCGTGTGTGTTCTTTTCATAAACCAAAACTATAGACATTGCATGTTTGTTCTTTTCATAAACCATTCATAAACAACCACTAGATTCATTGCATGTGTGTTCTTTCTTGAAACCACATGGATCCACCAGAGTCATTTGCATGTGTGTTCTTCTCATAAACCACCACTAGTGTCATTGCATGTGTGTTCCTTTCCTAAACCACATGGATCCACCAATGTCATTGCATGTCTTTGCATGTGTGTTCTTTTCCTAAACCACCACTAGTGACATTGCATGTGTGTTATTTTACTAAACCACATGGATCCACCAGTGTTAATGGATGTGTGTCCTTTTGACAAACCAACACTAGACTCATTGCTTGTTTGTTCTTTTCATATCCACATGGATCCACTAGTGTCATTACATGTGTGTTCTTTTCATAAACCACTAGAGTCATTGTATGTGTGTTCTTTTCATAAACCACATGGATCCACCAGACTCATTTGCATGTGTGTTCTTTTCATTAACCACCACCATTGTCATTGCATGTGTGTTCTTTTCCTAAACCACCACTAGTATCATTGCATGTATGTTCTTTTCATAAGCCACTTGGATCCACCAGAGTCATTGCATGTGTGTTCTTTTCATAAACCACAACTATAGTCATTGCATGTTTGTTCTTTTTATGAACCACATGGAACAATAACTAGAGTCATTGCATGTGTGTTCTTTTCATAATCCACCACTAGATTCATTGCATGTGTGTTCTTTCCTTAAACCACCTGGATCAACCAGAGTCATTTGCATGTGTGTTCTTTTTGTAAACCAGCACCAGTGTCATTGCATGTGTGTTCCTTTCCTAAACCACATGGATCCACCAGTGTCATTCCATGTCTTTGCATGTGTGTTATTTTCCTAAACCACCACTAGTGTCAGTGCATGTGTGTTATTTTACTAAACCACATGGATCCACCAGTGTCAATGCATGTGTGTCATTTTCATAAACCACCACTAGAGTCATTTCATGTTTGTTCTTTTCCTAAACCACCACTAGTGTCATTGCACGTGTGTTATTTTACTATACCACATGGATCCACAAGTGCCATTGGCATTTGTGTTCTTTTCATAAACCACCACCAGTGTAATTCCATGTGTGTTACTTTCCAAAACCACATGGATCGACCATTATCATTGCATGTCATTCGTTGTGTGTTCTTTTTCTAAACAACCACTAGAGTCATTACATGTGTGTACTTTTCATAAACCACAACTAGAGTCATTGCATGTTTGTTCTTTTCATAAACTACACGGATCCACTAGTGTCATTGCACGTGTGTTCTTTTCATAAACCACAACTATAGGCATTGCATGTTTGTTCTTTTCATAAACCACATGGAACCACAACTAGAGTAATTGCATGTGTGTTCTTTTCACAAACCACCACTAGATTCATTGCATGTGTGTTATTTCCATAAACCACATGGATCCACTAGTGTCATTTCCATGTGTGTTCTTTTCATAAACCACCACCAGTGTCATTGCATGTGTGTTCCTTTCCTAAACCACATGGATCCAACAGTGTCATTGCATGTCTTTGCATGTGTGTTCTTTTCCTAAACCTCCACTTGTTTCATTGCATGTGTGTTGTTTTACTAAACCACATGGATCCACCAGTGTTAATGCATGTGTGTACTTTTCATAAACCACAACTAGAGTCATTGCATGTTTGTTCTTTTCCTAAACCACAACTAGAGACATTCCATGTGTGTTCTTTTCCCAAACCGCCACTAGTGTCATTGCATGTGTGTTATTTTACTAAACAACATGGATCCACCAGTGCCATTTGCATGTGTGTTCTTTTCATAGACCACCACCAGTGTCATTGCATGTGTGTTCCTTTCCTAAACTACATGGATCCACCAGTGTCATTGTATGTCATTAGATGTGTGTTCTTTTCCTAAACAACCACTAGAGTCATTGCATGTGTGTACTTTTCATAAACCACAACTATAGTCATTGCATGTTTGTTCTATTTATTAACCACATGGAACCATAACTAGAGTCATTGAATGTGTGTTCTTTTCATAATACACCACTAGATTCATTGCATGTGTGTTCTTTCCATAAACTACCTGGACGCACCAGAGTCATTTGCATGTGTGTTCTTTTTGTAAACCACCACCAGTGTCATTGCATGTGTGTTCCTTTCCTAAACCGCATGGATCCACCTGTGTCATTGCATGTCTTTGCATGTGTGTTCTTTTCCTCAACCACTACTAGTTTCATTGCATGTGTGTTCTTTTCCTAAACCACCACTAGTATCATTGCATGTTTGTTCTTTTCATAAACCACTTGGATCCACCAGAGTCATCGCATGTGTGTTCTTTTCATAAACCACAACTAGAGTCATTGCATGTGTGTTCTTTTCATAAACCACATGGAACCACAACTAGAGTAATTGCATGTGTGTTCTTTTCAAAAACCACCACTAGTGTCATTCCATGTGTGTTATTTTACTAAACCACATGGATCCACTAGTGCCATTTGTATGTGTGTTCTTTTCATAAACCACCACCAGTGCCATTGCATGTGTGTTACTTTCCTAAACCACATAGATCCACAAGTGTCATTGCATGTCATTAGATATGTGTTCTTTTCGCAAACAAGCACTAGAGTCATTGCATGTGTGTACTTTTAATAAACCAGAACTAGAGTCATTGCATGTTTGTTCTTTTCATAAACCACACGGATGTACTAGTGTCATTGCACGTGTGTTCTTCTCATAAACCACTAGAGTCACTATATGTGTGTTATTTTCATAAACTACATGGATCCACCAGAGTCATTTGCATGTGTGCTCTTTTCATTAACCAACACCAGTGTCATTGCATGTGTCTTCCTTTCCTAAACCACATGGATCCACCAGTGTCATTGCATGTCTTTGCATGTGGTGTTCTTTTCCTAAACCACCACTAGTGTCATTGCATGTGTGTTCTTTTCCTAAACCACCACTAGTATCATTGCATGTTTGTTCTTTTCATAAACCACTTGGATCCACCAGAGTCATTGCATGTGTGTTCTTTTCATAAACCAACACTATAGTCATTGCATGTTTGTTCTTTTCATAAACCACATGGAACCACAACTAGAGTAATTGCATGTGTATTATTTTAAAAAACCACCACTAGATTCATTGCATGTGTGTTCTTTCCATAAACCACATGCATCCACCACAGTCATTTGCATGTGTGTTCTTTTCGTAAAGCACCACCAGTGTCACTGCATGTGTGTTCCTTTCCTAAACCACATGGATCCACTAGTGTCATTCCATGTCTTTGCATGTGTGTACTTTTCATAAACCACAACTAGTCATTGCATGTTTGTTCTTTTCATTAACCACACGGATGCACTACTGTCATTTCACGTGTGTTCTTTTCATAAACCACTAGAGTCATTGTATGTGTGTTCTTTTCACAAACCACATGGATCCACCAGAGTCATTTGCATGTGTTTTCTTTTCATTAACCACCACCAGTGCCATTGCATGTGTGTTCCTTTCCTAAACCACATGGATCCACCAGTGTCATTGCATGTCTTTGCAAGTGTGTTCTTTTCCTAAACTACCACTAGTGTCATTGCATGTGTGTTCTTTTCCTAAACCACCACTAGTATCATTGCATGTGTGTTTTTGCATAAACTACTTGGATCCACCAGAGTCATTGCACGTGTGTTCTTTTCATAAACCACAACTATGGTCATTGCATGTTTGTTCTTTTTATAAACCACATGGAACCATAACTAGAGTCATTGCATGTGTGTTCTTTTCATAATCCACCACTAGATTCATTGCATCTGTGTTATTTCCATAAACCACATGGATCCACCAGAGTCATTTGCATGTGTGCTCTTTTCATTAACCACCACCAGTGTCATTGCATGTGTGTTCCTTTCCTAAACCACATGGATCCACCAGTGTCATTCCATGTCTTTGCATGTGTGTACTTTTCATAAACCACAACTAGTCATTGCATGTTTGTTCTTTTCATTAACCACACGGATGCACTACTGTCATTTCACGTGTGTTCTTTTCATAAACCACTAGAGTCATTGTATGTGTGTTCTTTTCACAAACCACATGGATCCACCAGAGTCATTTGCATGTGTTTTCTTTTCATTAACCACCACCAGTGCCATTGCATGTGTGTTCCTTTCCTAAACCACATGGATCCACCAGTGTCATTGCATGTCTTTGCAAGTGTGTTCTTTTCCTAAACCACCACTAGTGTCATTGCATGTGTGTTCTTTTCCTAAACCACCACTAGTATCATTGCATGTGTGTTTTTGCATAAACTACTTGGATCCACCAGAGTCATTGCACGTGTGTTCTTTTCATAAACCACAACTATGGTCATTGCATGTTTGTTCTTTTTATAAACCACATGGAACCATAACTAGAGTCATTGCATGTGTGTTCTTTTCATAATCCACCACTAGATTCATTGCATCTGTGTTATTTCCATAAACCACATGGATCCACCAGAGTGATTTGCATGTGTGCTCTTTTCATTAACCACCACCATTGTCATTGCATGTGTGTTCCTTTCCTAAACCACATGGATCCACTAGTGTCATTGCATGTCTTTGCATGTGGTGTTCTTTTCCTAAACCACCACTAGTGTCATTGCATGTGTGTTCTTTTCCTAAACCACCACTAGTATCATTGCACGTGTGTTCTTTTCATAAACCACAACTATAGTCATTCCATGTTTGTTCTTTTTATAAACCACATGGAACCATAACTAGAGTCATTGCATGTGTGTTCTTTTCATAATCCACCACTAGATTCATTGCATCTGTGTTATTTCCATAAACCACATGGATCCACCAGAGTCATTTGCATGTGTGCTCTTTTCATTAACCACCACCATTGTCATTGCATGTGTGTTCCTTTCCTAAACCACATGGATCCACTAGTGTCATTGCATGTCTTTGCATGTGGTGTTCTTTTCCTAAACCACCACTAGTGTCATTGCATGTGTGTTCTTTTCCTAAACCACCACTAGTATCATTGCATGTGTGTTCTTTTCATAAACCACTTGGATCCACCAGAGTCATTGCATGTGTGTTCTTTTCATAAACCACAACTATAGTCATTGCATGTTTGTTCTTTTCATAAACCACATGGAACCACAACTAGAGTAATTGCATGTGTATTCTTTTCATAAACCACCACTAGATTCATTGCATGTTTTTTATTTCCATAAACCACATGGAACCACCGGAGTCATTTGCATGTGTGTTCTTTTCATAAACCAGCACTAGTGTCATTGCAGGTGAGTTTCTTTCCTAAACCACATGGATCCACCAATGTCATTCCATGTCTTTGCATGTGTGTTCTTTTCCTAAACCACCACTAGTGTCATTGCATGTGTGTTATTTTACTAAACCATATGGATCCACCATTGTCAATGCATGTGTGTCCTTTTCATAAACCACCACTAGAGTCATTGAATGTTTGTTCTTTTCCTAAACCACAACTAAAGACATTTCATGTGTGTTCTTTTCCCAAACCACTACTAGTGTCATCGCATGTGTGTTATTTTACTAAACCACATGGATCCACTAGTGTCATTCCATGTCTTTGCATGTGTGTACTTTTCATAAACCACAACTAGTCATTGCATGTTTGTTCTTTTCATTAACCACACGGATGCACTACTGTCATTTCACGTGTGTTCTTTTCATAAACCACTAGAGTCATTGTATGTGTGTTCTTTTCACAAACCACATGGATCCACCAGAGTCATTTGCATGTGTTTTCTTTTCATTAACCACCACCAGTGCCATTGCATGTGTGTTCCTTTCCTAAACCACATGGATCCACCAGTGTCATTGCATGTCTTTGCAAGTGTGTTCTTTTCCTAAACTACCACTAGTGTCATTGCATGTGTGTTCTTTTCCTAAACCACCACTAGTATCATTGCATGTGTGTTTTTGCATAAACTACTTGGATCCACCAGAGTCATTGCACGTGTGTTCTTTTCATAAACCACAACTATGGTCATTGCATGTTTGTTCTTTTTATAAACCACATGGAACCATAACTAGAGTCATTGCATGTGTGTTCTTTTCATAATCCACCACTAGATTCATTGCATCTGTGTTATTTCCATAAACCACATGGATCCACCAGAGTCATTTGCATGTGTGCTCTTTTCATTAACCACCACCAGTGTCATTGCATGTGTGTTCCTTTCCTAAACCACATGGATCCACCAGTGTCATTCCATGTCTTTGCATGTGTGTACTTTTCATAAACCACAACTAGTCATTGCATGTTTGTTCTTTTCATTAACCACACGGATGCACTACTGTCATTTCACGTGTGTTCTTTTCATAAACCACTAGAGTCATTGTATGTGTGTTCTTTTCACAAACCACATGGATCCACTAGAGTCATTTGCATGTGTTTTCTTTTCATTAACCACCACCAGTGCCATTGCATGTGTGTTCCTTTCCTAAACCACATGGATCCACCAGTGTCATTGCATGTCTTTGCAAGTGTGTTCTTTTCCTAAACCACCACTAGTGTCATTGCATGTGTGTTCTTTTCCTAAACCACCACTAGTATCATTGCATGTGTGTTTTTGCATAAACTACTTGGATCCACCAGAGTCATTGCACGTGTGTTCTTTTCATAAACCACAACTATGGTCATTGCATGTTTGTTCTTTTTATAAACCACATGGAACCATAACTAGAGTCATTGCATGTGTGTTCTTTTCATAATCCACCACTAGATTCATTGCATCTGTGTTATTTCCATAAACCACATGGATCCACCAGAGTGATTTGCATGTGTGCTCTTTTCATTAACCACCACCATTGTCATTGCATGTGTGTTCCTTTCCTAAACCACATGGATCCACTAGTGTCATTGCATGTCTTTGCATGTGGTGTTCTTTTCCTAAACCACCACTAGTGTCATTGCATGTGTGTTCTTTTCCTAAACCACCACTAGTATCATTGCACGTGTGTTCTTTTCATAAACCACAACTATAGTCATTCCATGTTTGTTCTTTTTATAAACCACATGGAACCATAACTAGAGTCATTGCATGTGTGTTCTTTTCATAATCCACCACTAGATTCATTGCATCTGTGTTATTTCCATAAACCACATGGATCCACCAGAGTCATTTGCATGTGTGCTCTTTTCATTAACCACCACCATTGTCATTGCATGTGTGTTCCTTTCCTAAACCACATGGATCCACTAGTGTCATTGCATGTCTTTGCATGTGGTGTTCTTTTCCTAAACCACCACTAGTGTCATTGCATGTGTGTTCTTTTCCTAAACCACCACTAGTATCATTGCATGTGTGTTCTTTTCATAAACCACTTGGATCCACCAGAGTCATTGCATGTGTGTTCTTTTCATAAACCACAACTATAGTCATTGCATGTTTGTTCTTTTCATAAACCACATGGAACCACAACTAGAGTAATTGCATGTGTATTCTTTTCATAAACCACCACTAGATTCATTGCATGTTTTTTATTTCCATAAACCACATGGAACCACCGGAGTCATTTGCATGTGTGTTCTTTTCATAAACCAGCACTAGTGTCATTGCAGGTGAGTTTCTTTCCTAAACCACATGGATCCACCAATGTCATTCCATGTCTTTGCATGTGTGTTCTTTTCCTAAACCACCACTAGTGTCATTGCATGTGTGTTATTTTACTAAACCATATGGATCCACCATTGTCAATGCATGTGTGTCCTTTTCATAAACCACCACTAGAGTCATTGAATGTTTGTTCTTTTCCTAAACCACAACTAAAGACATTTCATGTGTGTTCTTTTCCCAAACCACTACTAGTGTCATCGCATGTGTGTTATTTTACTAAACCATAGGGATCCACTAGTGCCATTTGCATGTGTGTTCTTTTCATAAACCACCACCAGTGTCATTGCATGTGTGTTCCTTTCCTAAACTACATGGATCCACCAATGTCATTGCATGTCATTAGATGTGTGTTCTTTTCCTAAACAACCACTAGATGCATTGCATGTGTGTACTTTTCATAAACCACAACTAGAGTAATTGCATGTTTGTTCTTTTCATTAACCACACGAATGCGCTAGTGTCATTTCACGTGTGCTCTTTTCATAAACCACTAGAGTCATTGTATGTGTGTTCTTTTCATAAACCACATGGATCCACCAGAGTCATTTGCATGTGTGTTCTTTGTATTAACCACCACCAGTGTCATTGCATGGGTGTTCCTTTCCTAAACCACATGGATCCACCAGTGTCATTGCATGTCTTTGCATGTGTGTTCTTTTCCTAAACCACCACTAGGGTCATTGCATGTGTGTCCTTTTCCTAAACCACCACTAGTATCATTGCATGTGTCTTTTTTCATAAACTACTTGGATCTACCAGAGTCATTGCACGTGTGTTCTTTTCATAAACCACAACTATAATCATTGCATGTTTGTTCTTTTTATAAACCACATGGAACCATAATTAGAGTCATTGCAGGTGCGTTCTTTTAATATTTCACCACTAGATTCATTGAATGTGTGTGCTTTCCATAAACCCCATAGATCCACCAGAGTCATTTGCATGTGTGTTCTTTTCGTAAACCACCTCCAGTGTCATTGCATGTGTGCTCCTTTCCTAAACCACATGGAACCCCCAATGTCATTCCATGTGTTTGCATTTGTGTTCTTTTCCTAAACCACCACTAGTGTCATTGCATGTGTGTTATTTTACTAAACCACATGGATCCACCAGTGTCAATGCATGTGTGGCCTTTTCATAAACCACCACTAGAGTCATTGCATCTTTGTTCTTTTCATAATCTACATGGATCCACCAGTGTCATTACATGTATGTTCTTTTTTATAAACCACCTCTAGATTCATTGCATCTTTGTTCTTTCCATAAACCACATGGATCCACCAGAGTCATTTGCATGTGTGTTCTTTTCTTAAACCACCACCAGTGGCATTGCATGTGTGTTCTTTTCCTAAATCACCACTATTGTCATTACATGTGTGTCCTTTTCATAGACCACTTGGATCCACCAGAGTCATTGCATGTATGTTATTTTCATAAACCAAAACTATAGTCTTTACATGTTTGTTCTTTTCATAAACCACATGGAACCACAACTAGAGTAATTGCATGTGTGTTCTTTCCATAAACCACCACTAGATCCATTGCATGTGTGTTCTTTCGATAAACCACATGGATCCACCAGAGTCATTTGCGTGTGTGTTCTTTTCATAAACCAAAACTATAGACATTGCATGTTTGTTCTTTTCATAAACCATTCATAAACAACCACTAGATTCATTGCATGTGTGTTCTTTCCTGAAACCACATGGATCCACCAGAGTCATTTGCATGTGTGTTCTTCTCATAAACCACCACTAGTGTCATTGCATGTGTGTTCCTTTCCTAAACCACATGGATCCACCAATGTCATTGCATGTCTTTGCATGTGTGTTCTTTTCCTAAACCACCACTAGTGACATTGCATGTGTGTTATTTTACTAAACCACATGGATCCACCAGTGTTAATGGATGTGTGTCCTTTTGACAAACCAACACTAGACTCATTGCTTGTTTGTTCTTTTCATATCCACATGGATCCACTAGTGTCATTACATGTGTGTTCTTTTCATAAACCACTAGAGTCATTGTATGTGTGTTCTTTTCATAAACCACATGGATCCACCAGACTCATTTGCATGTGTGTTCTTTTCATTAACCACCACCATTGTCATTGCATGTGTGTTCTTTTCCTAAACCACCACTAGTATCATTGCATGTATGTTCTTTTCATAAGCCACTTGGATCCACCAGAGTCATTGCATGTGTGTTCTTTTCATAAACCACAACTATAGTCATTGCATGTTTGTTCTTTTTATGAACCACATGGAACAATAACTAGAGTCATTGCATGTGTGTTCTTTTCATAATCCACCACTAGATTCATTGCATGTGTGTTCTTTCCTTAAACCACCTGGATCCACCAGAGTCATTTGCATGTGTGTTCTTTTGTAAACCAGCACCAGTGTCATTGCATGTGTGTTCCTTTCCTAAACCACATGGATCCACCAGTGTCATTCCATGTCTTTGCATGTGTGTTATTTTCCTAAACCACCACTAGTGTCAGTGCATGTGTGTTATTTTACTAAACCACATGGATGCACCAGTGTCAATGCATGTGTGTCATTTTCATAAACCACCATTAGAGTCATTTCATGTTTGTTCTTTTCCTAAACCACCACTAGTGTCATTGCACGTGTGTTATTTTACTATACCACATGGATCCACAAGTGCCATTGGCATTTGTGTTCTTTTCATAAACCACCACCAGTGTAATTCCATGTGTGTTACTTTCCAAAACCACATGGATCCACCAGTGTCATTGCATGTCATTCGTTGTGTGTTCTTTTTCTAAACAACCACTAGAGTCATTACATGTGTGTACTTTTCATAAACCACAACTAGAGTCATTGCATGTTTGTTCTTTTCATAAACTACACGGATCCACTAGTGTCATTGCACGTGTGTTCTTTTCATAAACCACTAGAGTCATTGTATGTGTGTTCTTTTCATAAACCACATGGATCCACCACTCATTTGCATGTGTGTTCTTTTCATTAACCACCACCATTGTCATTGCACGTGTGTTCCTTTCCTAAACCAAATGGATCCACCAGTGTCATTGTATGTCTTTGCATGTGTGTTCTTTTCCTAAACCACCACTAGTGTCACTTCATGTGTGTTTTTTTCCTAAACCACCACTAGTATCATGGCATGTGTGTTCTTTTCATAAACCACCAAAAATGTCATTGCATGTGTGTTCCTTTCATCAACCACATGGATCCACCTATGTCATTGCGTGTCTTTGCATCTGTGTTCTTTTCCTAAACCACCACTAGTGTCACTGCATATGTGTTATTTTCCTAAACAACATGGATCCACCAATGTCAATGCATGTGTGTCCTTTTCATAAACCACCACTAGAGTCATTGCATGTTGTTTTTGTCCTAAACCATAAGTAGAGACACTACATGTGTGTTATTTTCCTAAACCACCACTAGTGTCATTGCATGTGTGTTATTTTACTAAACCACATGGATCCACCAGTGTCATTTGCATGTGTGTTCTTTCAATAAACCACCATAGTGTCATCGCATGTGTGTTCCTTTCCTAAACCACATGGATCCACCAGTGTCGTTGCATGTCATTGCATGTGTGTTCTTCTCCTAAACCACAACTAGAGTCATTACATGTTTGTTCTTTTCATAAACCACAAGGATCCACTGGTGTCATGGCATGTGTGTTATTTTCATAAACCACAACTAGAGACATTGCATGTGTGTTCTTTTGATAATCCACATGGATCCACGAGAGTCACTTTCATGGTGTTCTTTTCATTAACCACCACCAGTGTCATTGCATGTGCGTTCCTTTCCTAAACCACATGGATCCACAAGTGTCATTGCATGTGTGTTCTTTTCATAAACCACAACTATAGTCATTGCATATTTGTTCTTTTCATAAACCACATGGAACCATAACTAGAGTCATTGCATGTGTGTTCTTTTCATAAACCACCACTAGATTCATTGCATGTGTGTTCTTTCCATAAACCACATGGATCCACCAGAGTCATTTGCATGTGTGTTCTTTTCATAAACCACCAACAGTGTCATTGCATGTGTGTTCCTTTCCTAAACCACATGGATCCACCAGTGTCATTGCATGTCTTTGCATGTGTATTCTTTTCTTAAACCACCACTAGTGTCATTGCATATGTGTTATTTTACTAAACAATATAGATCCACCAGTGTCAATGCATGTGTGTCCTTTTCATAAACCACAACTAGAGTCATTGCATGTTTGTTCTTGTCCTAAATCACAACTAGAGACATTGCATGTGTGTTCTTTTCCTAAACCACCACTAGTGTCATTGCATGTGTGTTCTTTTCATAAACCACATGGTTCCACTAAAGTCATTTGCATGTGTGTTCTTTTCATTAACCACCACCAGTGTCATTGCATGTGTGTTCCTTTCCTAAACCACATGGATCCACTAGTGTAATTGCATGTGTGTTATTTTCCGAAACCACCATTAGTGCCATTGCATGTATGTTCTTTTCATAAACCACTTGGATCCACCACAGTAATTGCATGTGTTTTCTTTTCATAAACCACAACTATAGTCATTGCATCTTTGTTATTTTCATCAACCACATGGAACCACAACTAGAGTCATTGCATGTGTGTTTTTTTATAAACCACCACTAGATTCATTACATGTGTGTTGTTTCCATAAACCACATGGATCCACTAGAGTGATTTGTATGTGTGTTCTTTTCATAAACCACCAACAATGTCATTGCATGTGTGTTCCTTTCCTAAACTACATGGATCCACCAGTGTCATTGCATGTCTTTGCATCTATGTTCTTTTCCTAAACCACCACCAGTGTCACTGCATATGTGTTATTTTCCTAAACCACATGGATCCACCAGTGTCAATGCATGTGTGTCCTTTTCATAAACCACCACTAGAGTCCTTGCATGGTTGTTCTTGTCCTAAACCATAACTAGATACATTGCATGTGTGTTCTTTTCCTAAACCACCAGTAGTGTCATTGCATGTGTGTTATTTTACTAAACCACATGGATCGACCAGTGTCATTTGCATGTGTGTTCTTTCAATAAACCACCATAGTGTCATCGCATGTTTGTTCCTTTCCTAAACCACATGGATCCACCAGTGTCGTTGCATGTCATTGCATGTGTGTTCTTCTCCTAAACAACCGCTAGAGTCATTGCATCTGCGTACTTTTCATAAACCACAACTAGAGTCATTACATGTTTATTATTTTTATAAACCACATGGATCCACTAGTGTGATGGCATGTGTGTTCTTTTCATAAACCACAACTAGAGTCATTGCATGTGTGTTCTTTTCATAAACCACATGGATCCACGAGAGTCATTTGCATGGTGTTCTTTTCATTAACCACCAGTATCAATGCATGTGTGTTCCTTTCCTAAACCACATGGATCCACAAGTATCATTGAATGTCTTTGCATGTGTGTTATTTTCCTAAACCACCACTAGTATCATTGTGTGGCGCCCCGCTAAAACCACTACTAGAAAATCGGGTTGTTTTGTGCATTGCATCGTCATGACCGCATGCTCATGTCATCATGCCACATTGCATTTGAGCATCGTTATGTCCTCATGCATATTTTTGCCTAAAACTATTTTCGAAAAGTCTATCTTTGTTTTCTAAATATCCCCCGTCTTTATTTCAAATCAAACCCTGGTCTCTTCTGGATCTTTTATTTGTCTAAAGACTATTTACAAAAGTCTTCAAAATTAAAATAGGTAAAATAAAATGTTTTAATCGGGGAGGCAGCCCAGCCGTTCGGCCAGGCCACCTACAACCCGGCGCAACTAAACTGAACCTAGACCTGTCCACCCCAAACCCTAACCCCTCTCTCCCCACCCCGCCGCCACTCCCTCTCTCTCTCACCCCACCTGCCCAAAATCCCAGCCCCACCTCCTTTCCCACCCACTCCCTACCCACTCCCCATCACTGCCGCCACCTGCCAGACCCTCCACCTCACCCCAGCCAACCACCGGTCACCACCTCACCCCGCCAACGCCACCTCACCCCACTGGCAGCCCCATGTCGCCCTCCCCTGGACCAACCACCCAACCACCTGCTCGCACCTGCACGCACTCCCACATCCCGCCCCGCTCCACCGACCGACAACCACCCAATCGGTCCCTCCCCGACCCCGCAACCTACCTCCCCCGTGGCCCCACCACGACGCATGTCCCTCGTCTCCTCCCTCCTCGCCTCTCCTCTGTCCGCCGCTGCCCAGGGCGCTTTCCCCACCGCCCCTGCTGCGGCCGAGCGGAGCCGTCCCCGTCCTCTCCCGCCGACCCCGCCATCTCCTTCCCCGTCGCCTCGCAGGGCCCTGCCGCCGCTTGCTACTGCAGCTCCGTCCGCCGGGCCGAGCCGCGTCCGCGTCGGTCTCCTCCACCGCAAGCCGTGGCGGCCAAGCTCTCCGTTCCTGCCACCAAGCTCGCCCCTCTGCTTCCCTCCTACCGTCGCCGCCCCGCTCGAGCCCGAGCTCGCGCTGGACCGCGCATGCACCGCCTCCCGCATCTCCTCCTCCATCCCATCTTCCTCGCCGCCTAGGCCTTGCCCCCATCGACCTCGCAGCCTCCGTTCAGCCGCCTTCCCGGTACGAACCGCGCCAGCCCGAGCTCCCCCCGACCGGCGAGCCACCCCTCCTCCATCTGCCGCCGCCCGCTGGCCTCTGCAGGTCGCCGTCGATGCCGCTGCCCTGCAAGCTCCTGGTTTGCGCGCCCTCCTGCTCGCGAACCCGAGCCCTACAGGTCGCGTCCCACGAATCCCTCCGCTGTAGCGCTTTATTCTTCAGAGGATGACCGTGCAGGTGGCCCCCTCCCCTGCGGTTCCTCCTATGTTCTTTTCCTATGATGATGTATCTCTCCTCCAGTACTGGTGTGGCTTGTGGTGAAGTAAGATGTTGTGCTGTTTGGTGTTGTTGGCATTTGGTTGTGAGAAGATGAGGTGCAGATGAAGCGAACTGGTGAATACTGGTGATTTAAGGCGTTCCACCAGAAAAAGAACAAGAAGCCGAGACCCTAAGTTGACACCAAAGGGGATACATTTGACAAGACCGCCTTCCCGCACCGATGCCTGGGGGTCGGATGCCAAGTTCTACTTCCAACGAGTTGACCGATGATCGAGATGGCACCCGATGGTCTTCATCCCGGTACGACAAGCACTTAGCCGCGGAACGCCAAGATCTTCATCCCGAACACCAAGACCGATCTAATCCGAGGACCCGACAAGATCTTTGTGACGACAAGATCCACACGGAACAATAAGATCTACTTCGCGGGCACCTTGCGACAAGATCTACTCCACGGATCCGAAGACCCCCGGTACCCGATCCACTCATGTTCGCCATCGACGGCAAGATCGATCGATTGGAACCCAAGTTCTCCATCGCGACACGACAAGTTCTCCATCTTGTGTCTGAACCTCGCCGTCCCCGTCGAACCCTGTCGAACCCCGAACCCCAAGGAACCCAAGATCTCCCGGACCCAGATGTGTGAACCTTTTTCCCGTGCCCCTATTTTATAAATGCTATATATAAAACTTGTTGCATATTATTTGTTCATCTTGCATGCATACCTGTCTGTGGTTTGGGCGCTATTAGACGATTCAACTAATAATTAAATATGGAGTACATCTACGGGATATCTTTGTCGTATTCCGGACTCCATTTAAATTTGTATAGCGAACTGATGCCCTATTCGCCTTGTTAATTCAACATTTAATCTGCGGGGTAGATAAATAACTTGAACCGTGTAATTAATTGTCGGGACCCCGGTTGCGCTTAATACTGCCTAGTTGCACCGCATCTGCATCATATCATAAACATGCCGATTCTTCTGTCGTAGTATTAAATATTGCATCCGGTGTTTCTTTTAGTGTTTGCTTCTTCGCGGATTAGGCTGATGAGTTGATGCGAGTATCGACAAGTTCTCCGGATATGATCCGTCGGCAGTGTTTTCCAGGCGAGCATCTCTCCCCCTTCTACCTATTTTGCATTTATAGTCTTTATTTCCTCCTGTTGATCTATTGCTATCCGTGTCGTGATGCTTTAGTTTCCGTGCACCAGTTATATCCCATGCAGCCCCTATATTACCATCGACACCTCCTAATACCTGTTGTTTGGTAGATAGCTAGCCTTGCGAGTCGTAGTTGCTTGCTCAGGTGCGATCTCGTGTTGTCGAGTACCACAGTTGTTGGAATGCTGGTAGAAGTTTATGGTGGAGATGATCATGACTTTAAATACAACTATTAAATTGCTAGATATAACTAATGCAGAGGCATCGGTGGGCAATAGATGTTATTTGGTTCTTCCATGCTCACTTGTGTCCCGTAGGACCCCGAGTACTTGATACCTGTTCCTTGATTTTTTTTCGCACTATCCACATCCGGGAGGCCTTATTGACCCCCCTGAGCTAGAGCTTGATTCATTTCTATTTCTTAGGGCCACAAACTAGTTTGGGGCTTTATTACTATCCTGTACTTATGCCATGCTTTACTTCTTTATTTACGATTGTGCGTGGAGCACCTGTACTGTTTAGGATCGTGACACGTTTTTGCTGACAAGCCCAGTCACACTTTCGTGTTCCCAGTCATTTACAGCCGTCCACACAAACCCTGGGTCCGTTCCGGAGCCGGCCAACTTCGTTGCGGGTAGCTTAGTGGGGTGGCCCCATGAAATATTTTATGAATCCTGTGATCACTTTGCCGTGAATGCCTTGTTGGGTTTTGAGTTGGTTTTTCCGAGGTTGATCGAGTGTGTGTTGCTATTTGTGCACCCCTGTAGGGTAAAACTTTCTGAAAGCCGTGTCCGCGGTTATGGACGACTTGGAGCACTGTATCTCGATCATAGACAACCATAACTAAAGTAGTGCTATAAACTTGACTTAATATATGACTAGTAATCAGATTCAACTATAACGGAATGGATATTAAAAATGCCAACAACTGGTGGATCTGGGTTGTTTGTTATATATGCCTAGTAAGCATTGCAACTCCAATGGAATGTGATAAAAGTGCCAACAACTGCTGGGTTTTGGGATTCCTCAGGACAATTTATATCTGACTAGTAAATGTTCCAACTACAACGGAATGGTTAATTAAACTGCCCACTACTTATGCTTCAGGATGACTCATTCTATCTATATCTGACTAGTAAGTGCTTCAACTATAATGGAATGAATAAAACTGCCAACTGCGTGAGTTCCTCGGTTTGACTTCCTCGTTTGGTCTCGAGGGGGAATACCAGGATGGGTATGATTGGTGTTAGTATCAGGTTGGATCCGAATAGGTCTTTCTTACCCCTCTCTAATAGCCGACAGTTGTATCAAGTCTCTATAGGTTGTTTAGTGCCGCTGCGCTGCCGCTTCAGTCCACCATACCTATGTAGGCGAGAGCCACCGAATTCTAGCCTCGCCGTGTACTGGCCTCAGTACTGACGCTCCTCTTTTTCCGTTGCCCTTTGTTGGCACCCCTTTTGTTGTAGCAGGTGTGAGATCGACGTCGTTAGCAATGTTACCCTTCCGGCTTGGCCTGGGCAGGGTTATGGACACCATTAGTTATTCTTCAGGGCTCTTAGCCCCATTTGCATCTTGTCCGTAGTCGGACACTTTATCGTTTGCAAGGTGATTTGGATCTTTGTATTGTATATCTGTATTCTTGACTCGTTGAGTCGCTGTTGTATATATATCTGTTCTGTGGGTCCCATCGAGGACTATTGTGTAATGGTATTACTTTGTATTCCACCCGCACGGAAGTGCCTAGTGGGCGTCCTTGAATCGTTTCTATGCGGGTTTGGCGGAAAGGGCTAAAACTTGCATAGGGCCGATTCGAGGGTGTTACAGAGTGGTATCAGAGCTCAGCAGTTATGATACCCCACAAGTCCAGCCTATAGGATAACCTAGCTAACGGCCGAAGTAGAGTGTCAAAACTATTTTGCAAAATCGTTCGATAGATCTGATTAGGTCTGGTTTTACTCCGTACCCTCTGTTATTCTCCTCTTATCTCTGCGTGTTTTGAATCTGCTCTCTTATCTTTTCTTCGAGTCCAGGATTTCTCGTGGTTGGGTTTTCCGTCGTACCTTCAGGATTTCGCTTCCTCCTTTGGTAACGGTGTTTCTACCTCCGGACTTCATGCTATCTGGGTAATCCTTTATCTGTGGTACCATTCTTTGTTCCTTGTTTGTGCCTTCCGGTGTTTTCCGACGCGACGACATCATCTATGCCAGGTCTGATGTAGAGTCTACATCACTCTTTTGTTTCCGAACCTCGATTGTCAAGATCTTCAGTCTAATTTCTAGGGTTGGTTGCATGATTCTCCGATTCGGGTGCAGAGTAATGGTTTGGGTGTGCGATGGACTGATCACCATCCGACTACTCTTATCATTCGCTTTCGTATATTGAATCGGAGGATCCAGCAATTTTACTCCGTCCACGGAAGCTAGAGGTGGCTGTATTTGTTGATACATCTACCTTCGCCATTTGTTCCCGGAGTGTTCTCTCGACGATCACGGACAATGACCTCTTGTTAGTGGTGTCACGAGGATCTACCCGAAGCGAGAAGATTCAGATTGCCAACCTTCTTCCCGGTACCATGAGGCGGATCTCGAGGGCGAGACCATTGTTAGTGGTGTCGAATTGTGGCGCCCCGCTAAAACCATTACTAGAAAGTCGCGTTGTTTTTGTGCATTGCATCGTCATGACAGCATGCTCATGTCATCATGCCACATTGCATTTGAGCATCGTTATGTCCTCATGCATATTTTTTCCAAAAACTATTTTCGAAAAGTCTATCTTTGTTTTCTAAATATTCCCCGTCTTTATTTCAAATCAAACCCGGTCTCTTCCGGATCTTTTATTTGTCTAAAAACTATTTACAAAAGTCTTCAAAATTAAAATAGGTAAAATAAAATGTTTTAATCGGGGAGGCAGCCTAGCCGTTAGGCTAGGCCACCTACAACCCGGCCCAGCTAAACTGAACCTAGACCTGTCCACCCCAAACCCTAACCCCTCTCTCCCCACCCCGCAGCCACTCCCTCTCTCTCTCTCACCCCACCTGCCCAAAATCCCAGCCCCACCTCCTTTCCCGAACACTCCCCACCCACTCCCCATCATCTCCGCCACCTGCCACACCCTCCACCTCACCCCAGCCAACCACCGGTCGCCACCTCACCCCGCCAACGCCACCTCACCACACCGGTAGCCCCACGTCGCCCTCCCCCTGGACCAACCACCCCACCACCTACCCACACCTGCATGCACTCCCGCATCCCGCCCCGCTCCACCGACCGACAACCACCCAATCGGTCCCGCCCCAACCCCGCAACCCACCTCCCCCGCGGCCCCACCACGACGCCTGTCCCTCGTCTCCTCCCTCCTCTCCTCTCCTCTCCTCTGTCTGCCGCTGCCCAGGGCGCTTTCCCCACCGCCCCTGCTGCGACCGGGCGGAGCCACCCCCGTCCTCTCCCGCCGACCCTGCCGTCTCCTTCCCTGTCGCCTCGCAGGGCCTCGCCGCCGCTTGATGCTGCAGCTCCGTCCGCCGGGCCGAGCCGCGTCCGCGTCGGTCTCCTCCACCACAAGACGTCACCACCAAGCTCTCTATCCCCGCCGCCAAGCCCGCCTCTCTGCTTCCCTCCTACCATCGCCGCCCCGCTCGAGCCCGAGCTCGCGCTGGCCCACGCATGCACCGCCTCCCGCATCTCCTCCTCCATCCCGTATTCCTCGCCGCCTGGGCCTCGCCCCCGTCTACCTCGCAGCCTCCGTTCAGCCGCCTTCCCGGTCCGAGCCACCCCAGCCCGAGCTCCCCCCGACCGCCGAGCCACCCCTCCTACATATGCCGCCGCCCGCCAGCCTCTGAGGTCGCCGTCGACGCTGCTGCCCTGCAAGCTCTCGCTTCCGTGCTCTCCTGCTCGTGAACCCAAGGCGTACAGGCCGCGCCCCACGAGTCCCTCCACTGTAGCGCTCGTTTCTTCAGAGGATGACTGTGCAGGTGGCCCCCTCCCCTGCGGTTCCTCCTTTGTTCCTTTCCTATGATGATGTATCTCTCCTCCGGTACTGGTGTGGCTTCTAGAGAAGTAAGATGTTGTGTTGTTTGGTGTTGTTGGCGTTTGGTTGTGAGAAGATGAGGTGCAGATGAAGCGAAGTGGTGAATACTAGTGATTTAAGGTGTTCCACCTGAAAAAGAACAACAAGCCGAGACCCTAAGTTGACACCAAAGGGGATACGTTTGACAAGACCGCCTTCCCGTACCGATGCCCGGGGGTCGGATGCCAAGTTCTACTTCCAAAGAGTTAACCAATGATCGAGATGGCACCCCAAGGTCTTCATTCCGGTACGACAAGCACTTCGCCACGGAACGCCAAGATCTTCATCCCGAACGCCAAGACCGATCTGATCCGAGGACCCGACAAGATCTTCGTGACGACAAGATCCACACGGAACAACAAGATCTACTTCGTGGGCACCGTGCGACAAGATATACTCCACGGATCCGAAGACCTCTGGTACCCGATCCACTCAAGTTCACCATCGACGGCAAGATCGACCGCTTGGAACCCAAGTTGTCCGTTGTGACACGACAAGTTCTCCATCTTGTGTCCGAACCTCGCCGTCCTCGTCGAACCCTATCGAACCCCGAACCCCCCCAGAACCCAAGATCTCCCGGACCCAGATGTGTGAACCTTTTTCTCGAGCCCCTATTTTATAAATGCTATATATAAAACTTGTTGCATATTATTTGTTCATCTTGCATGCATACCTGTCTGTGGTTTGGGGGCTATTAGCCAATTCAACTAATAATTAAATATGGAGTACATCTGCCGGATATCTTTGTCGTATTCTGGACTCCATTTAAATTTGTATAGCGAACCGATGCCCTGTTCGCCTTGTTAATTCAACATTTATTCTGCGGGGTAGATAAATAACTTGAATCGTGTAATTAATTGTCGGGACCCCCGGTTCCGCTTAATACTGCCTAATTGCACCGCATCTACATCATATCATAAACATGCCGATTCTTCTGTCGTAGTATTAAATATTGCATCCGGTGTTTCTTTTAGTGTTTGCTTCTTCGCGGATTAGGCCGATGAGTTGATGCGAGTATCGACAAGTTCTCCGGATATGATCCGTCGACAGTGTTTTCAAGGCGAGCATCTCTCCCCCTTCTACCTATTTGGTATTTATAGTCTTTATTTCCTCCCGTTGATCTATTGCTATCCGTGTCGTGATGCTTTAGTTTCCGTGCACCAGTTATATCCCGTGCAGCCCCTATATTGCCATGGACACCTCATAATACCTGTTGTTTGGTAGATAGCTGGCCTTGCGAGTCGTAGTTGCTTGCTCATGTGCGATCTCGTGTTGTCGAGTACCACAGTTGTTGGAATGCTGGCAGATGTTTATGGTGGAGATGATCATGACTTTAAATACAACTATTAAATTTCTAGATATAACTAATGCAGAGGCATCAGTGGGCAATATATGTTATTTGGTTCTTCCACACTCACTTATGTCCCGTAGGACCCCGAGTACTTGATACCTGTTCCTTGATTTTTTTTCGCACTATCCACATCCGGGAGGCCTTATGGACCCCCCTGAGCCAGAGCTTGATTCATTGCTATTCCTTGGGGCCACAAACTAGTTTGGGGCTTTATTACTATCCTGTACTTATGCCATGCTTTACTACTTTATTTATGATTGTGCGTGGAGCACCTGTACTATTTAGGATCGTGACACGTTTTCACTGTATCGACAAGCCCAGTCACACTTTCGGGTTCCCAGTCGTTTACAGCCGTCCACACAAACCCTGGGTCCGTTCCGGAGCCGGCCAACTTCGTTGAGGGTAGCTTAGTGGGGTGGCCCCCTGAAATATTTTATGAATCCTGTGATCGCTTTGTCGTGAATGCCTCGTTGGGTTTTGAGTTGGTTTTTTTGAGGTTGATCGAGTGTGTGTTGCTATTTGTGCACCCCTGCAGGGTAAAACTTTCTGAAAGCCGTGTCCGCGGTTATGGACGACTTGGAGCACAATATCTCGATCATAGACAAGCATAACTAAAGTAGTGATACAAACTTGACTTAATATATGACTAGTAATCAGATTCAACTATAACGGAATAGATATTAAAAATGCCAACAACTGGTGGATCTGGGTTGTTTGTTATATATGCCAAGTAAGTATTGCAACTCAAATGGAATGTGATAAAAGTGCCAACAACTGCTGGGTTTTGGGATTCCTCAGGACAATTTATATCTGACTAGTAAATGTGCAACTACAATGGAATGGTTAATTAAACCGCCCACTACTTATGCTTCAGGATGACTCATTCTATCTATATCTGACTAGTAAGTGCTTCAACTATAATGGAATGAATAAAACTGCCAACTGCATGAGTTTCTCGGTTTGACTTCCTCGTTTGGTCTCGAGGGGGAATACCAGGATGGGTATGATTGGTGTTAGTATCAGGTTGGATCCGAATAGGTCTTTCTTACCGATCTCTAATAGCCGACAGTTGTATCAAGTCTCTATAGGTTGTTTAGTGCCGCTGCGCTGCCGCTTCAGTCCACCATACCTATTGTAGGCGAGATCCGCCGAATTCTAGGCTCGCCGTGTACTGGCCTCAGAACTGACGCTCCTCTTTTTTCTTTGCCCTTTGTCGGCACCGCTTTTGTTTTAGCAGGTGTGAGATCGATGTCGTTAGCAGGGTTACCCTTCCGGCTTGGCCTGGGCAGGGTTATGGACGCCATTGGTTATTCTTCAGGGCTCTTAGCCCCATTTGCACCTTGTCCATAGTCGGACGCTTTATCGTTTGCAAGGTGATTTGGATATTTGTATTGTATATCTATATTCTTGACTCGTTGAGTCGCTGTTGTATATATATCTGTTCCGTGGGTCCCGTCGAGGACTGTTGTGTAATGGTATTACTTCGTTTTCCACCCGCACGGAAGTGCCTGGTGGGCGTCCTTGAATCGTTTCTATGCGGGTTTGGCGGAAAGGGCTAAAACTTGCATAGGGCCGATTTGAGGGTGTTACACATTGCATGTGTGTTATTTTCATAAACCACAACTATAGTCATTGCATCTTTGTTCTTTTCATAAACCACATGGAACCACAACTAGAGTCATTGCATGTGTGTTCTTTTCATAAACCACCACTAGATTCATTGCATGTGTGTTCTTTCCATAAACCACATGGATCCACCAGAGTCATTTGCATGTGTGTTCTTTTCATAAACCACCAACAATGTAACTGCATGTGTGTCAACACCCGGAATTTTAATCCCAGATGCCCGTTATGCCATACCTCGCAATCCCAGGATTACCATTTTTGCGAGACATAACGGATTGGATATCACAGTACATCATCCATTACAAACCATACATAAGGTTTTACACAAATAAGGATCTCATGATCCAGTCTTTAATACAACAAGCAACGAAAATAAACGATAGCGTAGCGGTGGGGTCCATCTTCAGGGGCACAGGCAATGCTGACGAAGGCAGATAGTCCTAGTTATCATAGCCGCCCTGCTGACCATCATCTTGATAATCTCCTTCATAGTCTGGCCATGATAATTGCCAGGGACAAAAGCCATGAGTACTCTTTAAGTACTTGCAAACTACTACTAGCAAGGGTTATGATTCTAAGTTAAAGTACTGAATTGAAAGAATAACTATCAAGTTAAGTTTGAAACCTAAGCTGTTCTGAAGAAAGAAAAGATAAAATAAAAGTCTAGAATCACTTAAGTTGGGAAGCTATTTTCATCTACACAACCCTGTTGTGATCAAGTCAAGGTTCATCATTCATTTCAATTTATTTAGAAAACATCTGAGAACGAAACAGTATGGCCATTCCAACTGTCCATAACCGCGGACACGGCTATTCGAATAGTTTGACACTCTGCAGAGGTGGTACACTTTCACCACAAGATTCGATACATCTGTTAGGGATAACCCTGAATCATCATACTTGGTATGCATATAATCAAACATAACCTTCCCTTTACACACCCTAGTACAAGCACCTCTCCTATGAGCATGGCCTCCCAACCATGACCATCAGTCATCTTGGGCACTGCATAGGTGGACATCATTGAGAGGTAGCCTCAGCTCAAACCTCTCCCGTGAGGGAACTAATACTAATGCATATAAATTTCCAGCTAAGCCTTACCCAATTCAGGTAATGTGGTTGTACGGTAAATTTGGAATGGTATCACATCCGAATCCAACCATCAGTTTTATCAAAAGGGTTAAGGCTCATGCCTCATAATTTTCATCATCATAAAACAGTTGTGTTTCTCAACACAGGTCAAAACATCTCAATAGAATGACTCATCATTCCAAGGTTTTCATAACTCATTTTCACCAAGTGTTCCCATCTAAAATGACTCAAGTTTCATCTATTCTAAAACACTAGGTTAAGTGTGTTCAATAAGGTGGAAAGGTGGGATCAATCTCATGCCATAGAATGACATCTAAGGGTTTCTAATTAGGTCAAGTTTTATACTCTTTATGCTACCTTCAAAATTAATTAAAGAACTTTGTGTAAACTAAGGGAGTGTGAGCAAAGTGTGCTTAAGGCATCTTTACTAAACTATCTAGTTTTATTCTAGCTTGCTACAATAGCTTACTAAAGCATGTTTGCAAGGGTTAGCTTGCCACTAATAGCTTGCCTTGGTTGGTGCAGTGGTTGAAGTTTTCTTCTTCTTCTTCTTCTTGGTAGAACTCCTCCTCCTCGAAGGCTTGGTCGGTACTAGCGTCTAGAAATACATAGGGAGTGCACAATCACCAAACAATACTTAACTTAGGCTAAGTAGTATTATAAACCACACAATTGATGATCTATTATCATCCCAAACATCACAAGTTTTAATTCAACAGTTTCAACCTTTTTATTTTGGAAAAGTAATTTCTACTCATTGAAATATTAACTACACTTTAATATTCACCACCAAAATATGGGATCATGTGGACACATGTCCTCACCACATATTCTAACATGTGGGAATGAGATTTAAAGGTTGGATCAATATTACTTTGGTTTAAGTTTATTATTTAATGATTTAAAGTGACTAGAAATGCCTATATAGCATTATTTTGGTACTAGTCCAAAGTCACTGCCTGTAAACCTTAATATTATTACATATTTGGATAGAGATTATGAAATGTGATTTTTGAGAGTTGGAATCAACTCAAAAGATAACTTGGTTGATTTTACAAAAATGTTTCAAGTTGCAAAAGCTTCTGTCTTCTTATTTTTATTAGGAGAAATATATAACTCCAAATGAATTAAATCCAACGGGCTTGGATAGAGCATTTCAATACCTTTCAGACAAAATTAGTTTCATGTAATTTGGATTTGTCAAACTCCCAGAATTGAATTTTGAAACACTGGACAGAAACTATATTCTAACTAAAAAGAAAAACCTAGATTTGAATCTACGGGCTTGCGCGGGAAAGGAAATGGGCCGACCTAGTGGTGCTGCGCGGCACAGGGCTCAGCTGACAGGGGGGTCCTGTTTGTCAGCGGTACTTAACACGCGAAACGGTACGCGCGCTGTGGATCATGCGATTAGAGGCTAGATCTACGGCTGAGGGTCGTCGTCGACGACGGACGGGTCACCGGCGAGCTCAAACCCTAGCGGCTTGGTGGGGGTCTACTGGGGGCATACCAGGGCTCCAGCGGGGTCGGCGGTGTGGGCGAACAAAGTGGAAGACGACGGCGAGGCGAGGCGTGGTCGCGGCGGAATCAATGGCACCCTTCTTCTCCAGAGGCGGCGGCTCCGGCTCCAATTCCGATGAGCTACTGCTCCACTTGCTCCGGCGAGGGGTGGGTGAGGTTCAGAGCTGTGAGGGGAGTGGAATGGTGTGAGTATTTGGTGCTGGGGAGTTCTCCTTTTATAGGCTCGGCGGTGAGACTGAGCGGGATGGGCGGTCGACGGTGGCGACATGGCTACGGCGAGCTAGCGGCATGGCTGGGGATGGCGATCGATGGGCGGTCCCCTGGCGGTGCTCTAGCGCTTCAATGCAGCCGTAGGGGCGGTAGCATGCGGTCGGGGTGAGGTGGCGCTCTGCACGGCCGAAGCGGCTGTGTCCACGGCGAGCGGTGGCTGTGGGGCTTTGGGCGGCGAACAGAGGTGTCTGGGGTGTTCTCTAGGTCGAGGCGGAGCGGTGGGTTTTCTGGAAAACCTCCAAACAGCACCTTTTCCATCAGAATCCTGACTGCAGCGGTCCATGCTCCAAAAGTCATCAACCATGCAAAAATAGATTAAAAAACATAAGTATCACCTCGCAATACGAAATATATTAATGAATAATAGTGAATTAAGACATAGAATAGTGATGCAAAATGGACGTATCACACCCCATTGATGGATCGCAGTGGAGAAACATAGAGAGAAAGTACTCGAACTTTGCAGGTGACACGAGGAACTTATGGTTTGGTGTAAGTACAGACAACATGAATCCTTTTGGGGAGCAGAGCTGTAGTCACATCAACTGTCTAGTGACCCTATGTATCTACAACCTTCCTCCTTGGTTGTGCATGAAGCGGAAGTTCATTATGATGCCAGTGCTCATCCAAGGACCGAAGCAACCCGACAACGACATTGATGTGTACCTAAGGCCATTAGTCGATGAACTTTTGCAGTTGTGGGCAGAACCAGGTGTAAAGGTGTGGGATGAGCACAAACATGAGTCATTTGACCTACGAGCGTTGTTGTTCGTAACCATCAATGATTGGCCTTCTCTTAGTAACATTTCAAGACAGTCAAACAAGGCATACAATGCATGCACGCACTGTTTAGATAATACTAAAGGTACATATTTGGATAAATGTAAGAAGGTTGTGTACCTGGGGTGTCGTAAATTTCTTCCGACCAATCATCAAGTAAGAAACACAGGCAAGAATTTCAACGGTGAGGCAGATTAGCGGAAGAAGCCTAAGCTCCCTAAAGGTGCTGATGTATTTGATATGGTGAAGGACCTAGAAGTAATATTTGGAAAGGGTCCTGGCGGTCAATCTGTTCCGAAATACCCCATTACCAGACATACGGCCATGTGGAAAAAGAAATCTATATTTTGGGAGCTTGAGTATTGGAAAGACCTAGAGGTCCGTTCTTCAATCGACGTGATGCACGTGATGAAGAATCTTTGCATGAACCTGCTAGGCTTCTTGGGCGTGTATGGGAAGACAAAAGATACACCTGAAGCAAGGGAGGACCAGCAACGTATCAAAGACCTAGACAAGAAGCATACTGATAAAGGACATGAATACTTAGGCAGCTACACTCTTACCAAAGCAGAGAAGGAAATCTTTTTTGAAGTCCTTTACAGTATCAAGGTCCCGGCTGGCTTATCGTCAAATATAAAGGGAATAATAAATATGGCAGAGAAAAAATTTCAGAACCTGAAGTCTCATGATTGCCACGTGATTATGACACAGTTGCTTCTGGTTGCATTGAGGGGGCTTCTACCAAAAAATGTTCGATTAGCCATTGTGAAGCTATGTGCATTCCTCAATGCAATATCTCAGAAGGTAATCGATCAAGAAAGTCTAGAAAGGCTATAGAAGGATGTGGTCCAATGTCTTGTCAGTTTTGAGTTGGTGTTCCCCCCGTCCTTCTTCAATATTATGACGCATCTCTTAGTTCACCTAGTCGAAGAGATTTACATTCTCGGTCCTGTATTTCTGCACAATATGTTCCCCTTCGAGAGGTTCATGTGAATCTTAAAGAAATATGTTCGTAATCGTGCTAGGCCAGAAGGAAGCATCTCCAAGGGCTATGGAACAGAGGAGGTCATTGGGTTCCGTGTAGACTTTCTTCCTGTCCTTAAGCCGATTGGTGTTCCTGAATCACGGTATGAGGGGAGACTGAGTGGAAAAGGCACGCTAGGAAAGAAAGCAATGATATTTAGGGACGGACATTCTTTGAATCAAGCACACTACATAGTTCTCCAAAGTTCTACCTTCGTGGCTCCGTATATCGAGGAACACATGAATGTTGTACGCTGCAAGTTCCCGGGGAAGGATGACTACTCGATTAAAGAAAATCACATGGAGACTTTCGGCACTTGGTTGCAATTACATCTCATGAATGACACCACTATTGGAGATCAGCTCTACTTGTTGGTCGTGACACCATCTGCGACTGTATTGACTTTCCAAGGGTATGAGATAAATGGAAATATATTTTACATGATTGCCCAAGATAAAAAGAGCACCAACCAAAACAGTGGTGTCCACTTTGATGAAATATGCGAGAATGGGAAAAAGGACACATATTATGGTTACATAGAGGAGATATGGGAACTTGACTATGGACCTATTTTTAAGGTCCCTTTGTTTCGGTGCAGTTGGGTCAAAATGAATGGAGAAGGGGTAAAGGTAGACCAGCTGTACGGAATGACAACAATGGATCTCAAGAATCTTGGTTACAGAGACAAACCATTTGTCCTAGCCAATGATGTGGCTCAGGTTTTTTATGTGAAGGACATGTCCTCTAGACCAAAAAAAGAAAAAATAAGGAAACGAATACATCAGACGATGAGCCCAGGCATCACATAGTTCTTTCAGGGAAAAGAAACATCGCGGGAGTCGAGGACAAGACAGACATGTCAGCAATTATGATAAGTTTGATGAAATTCCGCCCTTCACCGTGAAAACTGACCCAAGCATCCCGTTAAGCAAAGAAGATGCTCCATGGCTACGGCCTAAGAAACGATCATAGGCAAGGGATCAACATACGCGATGAAGCATTCATATCCTAAACCCTAAACCCTATGTAAATCTATGTAATGTATGGAAACTTTATGTGATGTATGGAAACTTTATGTGATGTATCGAAACTTTATGTAATGGAGTCTTTGACGGGCTTGCAGGGAAATTTTTCCGAGGCGGAGCTTCCGAGGATGCCGTAGGGCGTGTGCACCAACGACATCTTCGAGAATCTCCGCCACGGGAGATTTCCCAACCCTTTCCCCAACACTTTTAGAGGACATGGAGTCTTTCACGGGCTTGGAGAGAAATTTTTCTGAGGCGGAGCTTCCGAAGATGTCGTAGGGCGTGTGCACCAACGACATCTTCGAGAAGCTCCACCAAGGGAGATTTCTCAACCCTTTCCCCAACACTGTTAGAGGAGATGGATTCTTTCACGGGATTGCAGGGAAATTTTTCCGAGGCGGAGCTTCCGAAGATGCCGTAGGGCGTGTGCACCAACGACATCTTCAAGAAGCTCCGCCATGGGAGATTTCTCAACCCTTTCCCCAACACTGTTAGAGGAGATGGAGTCTTTCATGGGCTTGCAGGGAAATTTTTTCGAGGAGGAGCTTCACCACAGGAGATTTCTGAACCCTCCATCCATGGGGATGAAACTCTCTCTACCTATGTTGGCTTGTTGAGCTGCTTGCCATGGCGTATCGATGGTCCTTTATAGGCACAACGCCGCTTCTACTTTGTCTTGTTCCTCCGACAGGGCGTCGTGCGCTACATGCTTTATCTCATCGAGCAGTGCGTCCAGCCACACGTCCTTATCCCGCCGACAGCTTTAGTCTCGGTTGCATCCACCAGCCGAGACTAAAGGTTACCCACGCGTCCTTATCCCACCGACAGCTTTAGTCTCGGTTGCACCCACCAGCCGGGACTAAAGGTTACCCACGCGTCCTGATCCCACTGACAGCTTTAGTCTCGGTTGCACCCACCAGCCGGGACTAAAGGTTACCCACGCGTCCTTATCACACCGACAACTTTAGTCTCGGTTGGCTTTTTTGTGTGTCGAAAGGGAAAACTTCCTCCTGCAACATCGTAAGCCATCCCAAGATGCACATGTGTGCACAATATGGGCACATTATCACAAACTATGCCTAGATTCTAGCCATAACATTGGTGGTTTGACCTAAATGCCATGAAACGTCGAACATGATAGGTCATTTTGTGAAGGATTTTTATGATGTTTGCAATTTTTCAAGTTCAATATTTTTCCTTGCAACTGTGACACATAATTTGATACCACGCGAAGGTTTCACATTGTTTGGATCATTTTTGAATTTCTTATGCCCGTTTCAAACTATATTCAAAACGGCGGGCATGAAGCTTCTTAGCCCGGGGCTGAGCCTCGCTGAACTTGAAGTGGATCTCTGATGAAATAGCATGTTGTGAACCTATAAATGTTTTTCTAAAAATTCACAAGCATTATATCATGTACTTGTAGTTCAAATCTTGGCAACCTCCTACCGATTCGGTAGGAATTTGTCTTTTTCACGAGGGATGGACAAAAAGGTTCCAGATACACCGGTTGGGAAATTGTCCATATAAGGTGGTCTAGTATTTTTGAAAAATGGTTCGGACCAATGCCAAACTTTAATTTGGTGGTTGCTTCACAGAACACCCCTATTTTGGCACCTCAAAAATGGAAATTGGCTTTTTCGTACGTCGAAAGGGAAAACTTCCTCCTGCAACATCATAAGCCATCCCAAGATGCACATGTATGCACAATATGGGCACATTATCACAAACTATGCCCAGATTCTAGCCATAACATTGGTGGTTTGACCTAAATGCCATGAAACGTCGAACATGATAGGTCATTTTGTGAAGGATTTTTATGATGTTTGCAATTTTCAAGTTCAATATTTTTCCTTGCAACTGTGACACATAATATGATACCACGCGAAGGTTTCACATTATTTGGATCATTTTTGAATTTCTTATGCCCGTTTCAAACTATATTCAAAACGGCGGGCATGAAGCTTCTTAGCCCGGGGCTGAGCCTCGCTGAACTTGAAGTGGATCTCTGATGAAATAGCATGTTGTGAACCTATAAATGTTTTTTTAAAAATTCACAAGCATTATATCATGTACTTGTAGTTCAAATCTTGGCAACCTCCTACCGATTCGGTAGGAATTTGTCTTTTTCATGAGGGATGGACAAAAAGGTTCCAGATACACCGGTTGGGAAATTGTCCATATAAGGTGGTCTAGTATTTTTGAAAAATGGTTCGGACCAATGCCAAACTTTAATTTGGTGGTTGCTTCACAGAACACCCCGATTTTGGTACCTCAAAAATGGAAATTGGCTTTTTCGTGCGTCGAAAGGGAAAACTTCCTCCTGCAACATCGTAAGCCATCCCAAGATGCACATGTATGCACAACATGGGCACATTATCACAAACTATTCCCTGATTCTAGCCATAACATTGGTGGTTTGACCTAAATGCCATGAAACCTCGAACATGATAGGTCATTTCTGTGAAGGATTTTTTATGATGTTTGCAATTTTTCAAGTTCAATATTTTTCCTTGCAACTGTGACACATAATATGACACCACGCGAAGGTTTCACATTGTTTGGATCATTTTTGAATTTCTTATGCCCGTTTCAAACTATATTCAAAACGGCGGGCATGAAGCTTCTTAGCCCGGGGCTGAGCCTCGCTGAACTTGAAGTGGATCTCTGATGAAATATCATGTTGTGAACCTATAAATGATTTTTTAAAAAATTCACATGCATTATATCATGTACTTGTAGTTCAAATCTTGGTAACCTCCTACCGATTCGGCAGGAATTTGTCTTTTTCATGAGGGATGGACAGAAAGGTTCTAGATACACCGGTTGGGAAATTGTCCATATAAGGTGGTATAGTATTTCTGAAAAATGGGTTGGTACCAATGCCAAACTTCAATTTGGTGGTTGCTTCAAAGAACACCCCGATTTCAGCACCTCAAAAATGGAAATTGGCTTTTTCGTGCGTCGAAAGGGAAAACTTCCTCCAGCAACATCGTAAGCCATCCCAAGATGTACATGTATGCACAACATGGGCATATTATCACAAAATATGCCCTGATTCTAGACATAACATTGGTGGTTTGACCTAAATGCCATGAAACCTCGAACATGATAGGTCATTTTGTGAAGGATTTTTTATGATGATTGCAATTTTTCAAGTTCAATATTTTGCCTTGCAACTGTGACACATAATATGACACCACGTGAAGGTTTCACATTGTTTGGATCATTTTGGAATTTCTTATGCCCGTTTCAAACTATATTCAAAATGGCGGGCATGAAGCACTTTTCCTGTTCAAAATTGTATAGTTCAAATAAAAATATTTGAAAACACAAAATGGTTTTTGGTTAGTTATTTAAATTGAAGCACTTTTCTTGTTGAAAGTTTTTTGAAATTCCAAATTATGTAATAAATATTTGTTAATGCAATTTTAATTGAAAATAGTAAAATTGTATAGTTCAAATAAAAATATTTGAAAACACAAAATGGTTTTTGATTAGTTATTTAAATTGAAGCACTTTTCCTGTTGTAAGTTTTTTGAAATTCCAAATTATGTAATAAATATTTGTTAATGCAATTTTAGTTGAAAATAGTAAAATTGTATAGTTCAAATAAAAATATTTGAAAACAGAAAATGGTTTTTGATTAGTTATTTAAATTGAAGCACTTTTCCTGTTGAAAGTTTTTTGAAATTCCAAATTATGTAATAAATATTTGTTAATGCAATTTTAATTGAACATAGTAAAATTGTATAGTTCAAATAAAAATATTTGAAAATAGAAAATGGTTTTTGATTAGTTATTTAAATTTAAGTACTTTTCCTGTTAAAAGTTTTTTGAAATTCCAAATTATGCAATAAATATTTGGTAATGCAATTTTATTTGAAAATAGTAAAATTGTATAGTTAAAATAAAAATATTTGAAAACAGAAAATGGTTTTTGATTAGTTATTTAAATTGAAGCACTTTTTCTGTTAAAAGTTTTTTGAAATTCCAAATAAATAATCATCTTAAATTGAAACATCTTATTAATTAAAGAAGAAAACAAATTTGAAAATGACGGGAAGACCAAAAGGTTTGCCAAAATCTGAAAAGCGGATCAACGATCCTGGTTCTTCCCACCAACTGGGACCGTTGGTCCTTTGGTCCCGGTTATTGGGACGACCCGGGACCTAGAACGATCCTAGATGCGTGCGCTGATCAACAAGCCTTTGGTCCCGGTTGGTGGGACGAACCGGGACCAAAGGACAGACCATTGGTCCCAGTTCTTCCCACCAACCGGGACCGTTGGTCCTTTGGTCCCGGTTATTGGGACGACCCAGGACAAATGGTTTGTACAGTTAACAGCACTGGCCCTTCCTCCTCCCCAACTCCCTCAATTCACAGAGCACATCGACGCGCGGCTAAGAAAAATTTGCGGTGGAGCAAAATCACGCCGGCAGGCTGCCCAAATTCAGAGCGGCCGCTTCACGTTGTCGACGCCCGTCGCCGAGCGCCACTGTCCGCCGCCGTGAGCAGGCAAGGAAGCTCCGCCTCGCTCCAATCGACCCTACTGTCCCTGACTCCGGCCGCAACATTCTCCACTGATTCCAGCAGCGCCCGGCCTCCTCCAGCCTTGCCGCACCCTCCATCGGCCTCCTGGTGAGCCACTGGTGCTCCAACACCACTCCTACGTCTCCCTCCCTCACTGTATCGTCCTCCCCACGAGCACCTGCCGCCACCGGCCGCCGGCCACCATCAAACAGCTTGCTCTGGCGCACCTCCCGAAGCGGCGCCGCCCGTTTTAGGTAGCCCGCATCGCGCTGGTTTGAACCGGGACAATGGCGTCACCCCGCGCGCTTCAATCCGTCGTCTTCCACCACCGCCTGGTAGTTCACCGGCGAGACTACGTGGCACCATGGTGGCGTCGACATGGCGTCGCGTGTGCGTGACGTGGGCGCTAACCAAGCCCCGCCAGCATGGCATATGAGGTGGCTTGGGCCCCCCGCGTCAGTCTCTGTGGATAGATTAGCCGTTGAGAAAAAAACCACCCCAAACTGACGTCATAATGACGCAGTAAAAGTTTAATAATTATTTAAATAATTTCAGAAAAGAGTTTAATCTTATAAATTCAATAACTAATTATTCAGAAAAATGTTCAGAAAAATGAGATCTACACAATAGACTCATAATCATACATTGTTCAACAACTTTAATTACAAGTTTAATAAGAGAATGAAATCCACCCCTCGTAGGTGATTTCGGGGTCTCTCCTGTACTAGGGTTTGGACCCTTCGGATCCCACTTAAATTGCCAAGCATGCCTTAGGGTTAAATTTCAACTCTGTTTAACTTTTCATATCATCATCGTTGCCATATGTTGATTGTTGTTTCCCCTTTCTTGTCATAAACTTAATATGTAATACCAGAACATCATCTTTGCAGATACTATGGATCCAACACATCAGGAAAACATCCTCCAAGGAATGATCTGCGAAAATGAAGATATCGATATCGATGTCACCAGTGAGTTTCTGAATGATTCTGGTCAAGGAGATGAGTCTCTCAACCGAGGAGACGACTCTGGTGAGGTATAAGCCGAAGTCTAAGACAGGGGAGAAGCCAATGAGGAAGAAGGCGATGGCTCCGGCGGAACCTTAAATCTCGCAAACACCGGCGAGGTGTATATATGTATTTTTGTAATTAAAATGCTGCTGTCTATATATATGCATGCATATATTAACACTCTTTCTTCTTTTAGCCCTCTGGATCAGTGTATATGGCGAATCGCAAGCTCCCGTCGATCTCGCAAGAAAATTTGTCAAGCAATGCGGAGTTCTTGTGAGGGACTACATCCCGATCATCATTCAAGAATGGAATCTGCCAAGCGGTGGTGGAGTCCCGTACGTCGGTGACGCCGCCAAAGATAAGCATTTTGACAAGCTCATGACTAATTTCTTCCTGCCGATGCCAGATGTGAATCCAGATGAGGAGGAGGCAGCAAGAATGGAGCTTGTGCAAAGAGTCAAGAAGTTTGCTCTCAGCAAGATGGCTGATGCATTCAAGAACTGGAAAAAGAAACTGTACCATACATTTGTCAAGGTAGAGAAGACTCCGGATTTCACTCAAGGCGGCTATGCTAAGTTAAGACACCAGTGGGAGGATTTTGTGAAGTACAAGACATCGGAGAAAGCTAAGGAAAGGTCTAGAATAAATACGGAGAACGCTGCTAAGAAACTGTACCATCATAACATGGGGCATGCTGGCTACGCCGGTTGCATGCCTACGTGGGATGCACTTGAGGTCAATTACATAGCTGCCGGGATCAGACCAAAGCCCGCAACATGGTCACCACAGGCGAGAAACTGGTTTTACGACCATGGGGGCACGTTGGACAAAGAAGGAAGGGCAATATATAATCAGAAACACAAAGATGATCCCCTACTGCCCATCGACGATATTAGAAATACAGTAGATGATGTTGCAGCGGGACGGTTCGTTCCCAATAGAGAGAACGACGAGCTCACACACGCCCTTAAAAATCCTGAACACGACGGACAAGCACGAGGCACACCAGGCTCCAAGCCATGGAAGGTTACCTTCCTCCCGAAAATGAAGAGATATCCCGATAAAAGCCATCAGAGGAGAAAGGAAAGGGAGGCAGCTGAGAAAGCGGCCGCTGCAGACCGGCTGCATAATGTAGAAGAAGCATTAAAGCGACACCAGGATCAACTCGACAGACTTAGCCAACAAGGTACTAGCGGCCAATCTCAACGGCACATGGTAGAAGATGCATTCGAGGGTACCGGCGCCCTATCGAATAAGAAAAGCAGCGTCACTTCCACACAGCTCCATGATGTTGATGATGATGCACCGACGACATCTCCTCCTAAACGCTACCCAGTGGATGATATCACGGAGACAACAGCTTGTGAGCTAAAGGTGCAGGTTATGAACTTAAGGGTGACGGCGGCGGTCGGCATGGCGGTACCAATTGCACCTAACCCAACTTGGCATTTCAGACCAGTTCCAAAAGGGTACGATGTCGTCACGGTGGATGAGGTGAAGGAAGATTTTGAGGAGTTGAAGCTAGACCACCCTGCAGGGGAAGATATGGAGCTGACTCAACTAGGAGAAGCCAAAGGAGGGACTATTCTATGGCCAAAGGAGCACATCATGCTTCCAAATTATGTGCCGCCAAGGCCACCCACTCCTCAGAGCAGCAATCCACCTTCGCCGCCACCTCATCATTCTCCAGCACAACCGTCGCCTTCACCGCCTCACCACTCAGTGCAACCGTCTCCATCGCCGCCTCAGCCATCTCCGCCGCCGCGTCAGCCGTCTCCGTCCCCTGAGCCTCAGAGAAAAAAGCGGAAGTATACTAAGGGGGGCAGCACCAGCAGCAGCAGCAAGAGCACGTTCCGATCACCGAAACATAAGCTATCGCCCCTTCCAAAAGTACCTCATTAGAATATGAAGAAGCTACCTTGCGAGAAGACAGATGAGGAAACTGATGCGGCCGTAGCTGCCCATTATGAAAAGTGGAAGATTGACATGGCTAACAAGAAAAAGCCGATAGAGGCATTTTTCCTGGTCACCGCAGAAGATAAAGCCAAAGCAGCCGCACTTAAGATTCAGCTTCACCTACCCATAGCGCTCACATTAGACTATAATCGCTCTATTACCAAGTCGGCTAAGGAAAAAGAGCGGAGAGTCGGGAAAGAAGTTGCCCCGCTCGGACAACAGAAAAATCAATCGATCGAACTACTCGAAGTGTACGATACCAATGAGTGGATGATCCAGGAGCGGCATGATCCAAACATTGATCTGGAGTTTGTTCGACTGTACGGAGAAAAGGCCCAATTATATGGAGTTTCTATTACTGAGTACATGAGCCGTATGCATGAGTTCGAGGGGTATCAAGAAACAGCATACGTGTACCAGTACGGGGCTCCTCTCATCAAACCCAGGTTAGTCAAAGATCTACCAACAAAAATGCGAAGATTGCATAACTGGTAGATCCAAGCCCGTGCTGATTCCAAAAACTGGATCTATATTGCATACAAACACCACCATTACGGTCATGGAGGTGGCTTCCTACTGATCAAATTTCCAGAATTATTTCAGTTTTACCAACAAGACGCCCTCGACAAAGCTATCGTCAGTGCCTATTGTTCGTAAGTATTATTAATTTCTGTAATTAAGTCTTTCTAGCTCAGCTCATTCGTTGCTTGTATAATCTTACTAATCACTATACTAATTATATATGCAGAATGAAGCTTCAAGAATGAAATAAAGGACAAATCTATGACCTTGGGTTTGTTGACTGTAATTTCGTTCATGAAGTTACTCTAAAAACAAAACCCAAAGAGATGGAGGATAACTTGTTCCAAGCGTTGAAGCATTTCAGCAACAGAAGAGAAATACTATTTCCTTACAACGTTGGGTGAGTGTTACTGTCTTGTACACATTCTATTTTCGCTTACTCGATGTTAAGCGTATAATTGACTCGTGTTATATTTTGTTAGTGTGTCTAGCTTCCACTATATTCTGTTAATCATTGATGTTGACATCGGAGTAGTAAAAGTCCTGACTCGAAACGCACACCATTAGAAAAGTGGGCGGACATGCAGGAATGCCTCCAGAAGGCTTGGAAACGGTTCACCGCCAAAACTAGGGGTGTTTGGAAGCCAGAGCTTACATTTCAACCATTGACTGTAAGTACTACTTGCTAGATCCACGCATCTCTTTGATTCTAGTTTCAATACCACCATTATCATGCTTGATTATTATTTTGATTGAACTCTGTTCTCGTAAACTGCTTGAGGCAGGAAGCCGGGAATAACTTATGTGGATACTATGTCTACGAGTTCATTCGCCAGACGACCAAAGAGAAGGGCGCAGACCAGAACATCAAAAAAATTGAAGTACGATAAACAATAATCACAACTTTATTTTATTACCACCAATTGTGTTTAGTTTCATTCATATATATTGATCCCCTTCTTTATATTAGATCGAACGGATGCGGGACGGTCTTCTATCACAAGAACGCGTGCAAGCAATTCAAGAGGAAATTGACGGATTCTTGTTAGACAAGTCATAGATCCGAAAGGAGAATACTATTACCCGCTTCATTTGGAAGGGTGAAGTGTAAAAAAGAAGATGTAAATTAGATCAAATTCGTGTGAGAGTATCGCTTGTAATTATAATATGTTTCGACCAAGAAGATGGATGAGACGATGTATATATTTGTGATCATGCATGATGTGTAATATATATATCGTGGTTTCATTATTGCTGTATATATGTAGTACCATTAAATTGATAAAAAAAATCCTGTCGCGGCAGAAATATAGCCCAAAAATCCTGCTGCGGCACAAAACCCTGCCACGGCACAAAGACCAACAATCCTGGTTCGTGCCAAGAACCGGGACCAATGATCCACCCCCGCCCGTCTCTGGCGCTGCCACGTGCAGACCCATTGGTCCCAGTTTGTTCCACGAACCGGGACCAATGGCCCTTATGAACCGGGACTAGTGGCCATTTTTCCACTAGTGTGTATTCTTTTCATAAACCACCACTGGATTCATTGCATGTGTGTTATTTCCATAAACGACATGGATCCACCAGAGTCATTTGCATGTGTGTTCTTTACATAAACCACCACCAGTGTCATTGCATGTGTGTTCCTTTCCTAAACCACATGGATCCACTAGTGTCATTCCACGTCTTAGCATGTGTGTTCTTTTCCTAAACCACCACTAGTGTCATTGCATGTGTGTTATTTTACTAAACCACATGGATCCACCAGTGTCAATGCATGTGTGTCCTTTTCATCAACCACCACTAGAGTCGTTGCATGTTTGTTCTTTTCCTAAACCACAATTAGAGACATTGCATGTGTGTTCTTTTCAAAAACCACCACTAGTGTCATTCCATGTGTGTTATTTTACTAAACCACATGGATCCACTAGTGCCATTTGCATGTGTGTTCTTTTCATAAACCACCACCAGTGTCATTGCATGTGTGTTACTTTCCTAAACCACATAGATCCACCAGTGCCATTGCATGTCATTAGATATGTGTTCTTTTCGTAAACAACCACTAGAGTCATTGCATGTGTGTACTTTTAATAAACCACAACTAGAGTCATGGCATGTTTGTTCCTTTCATAAACCACACGGATCCACTAGAGTCATTGCACGTGTGTTCTTTTCATAAACCACTAGAGTCATTGTATGTGCGTTATTTTCATAAACTACATGGATCCACTAAAGTAATTTGCATGTGTGCTCTTTTCATTAACCAACACAAGTGTCATTGCATGTGTGTTCCTTTCATAAACCACATGGATCCACCAGTGCCATTGCATGTCTTTGCATGTGTGTTCTTTTCCTAATCCACCACTAGTGTAATTGCATGTGTGTTCTTTTCCTAAACCACCACTAGTATCATTGCATGTGTGTTCTTTTCATAAACCAGACCTATAGTCATTGCATGTTTGTTCTTTTCATAAACCACATGGAACCACAACTAGAGTAATTGCATGTGTGTTCTTTTCATAAACCACCACTAGATTCATTGCACGTGTGTTCTTTCCATAAACCACATGGATCCACCACAGTCATTTGCATGTGTGTTCTTTTCATAAACCACCACCAGTGTCATTGCATGTGTGTTCCTTTCCTAAACCACATGGATCCACCAGTGTTATTCCATGTCTTTGCATGTGTATTCTTTTCCTAAACCACCACTAGTGTAATTGTATGTGTGTTATTTTACTAAACCACATGGATCCACCATTGTCAATGCATGTGTGTCCTTTTCACTAACCACCACTAGAGTCATTGCATGTTTGTTCTTTTCCTAAACTACAACTAGAGATATTGCATGTGCGTTCTTTTCCCAAACCACCACTAGTGTCATTGCATGTGTGTTATTTTACTCAACCACATGGATCCACCAGCGCCATTTGCATGTGTGTTCTTTTACAAACCACCACTAGTGTGATTGCATGTGTGTTACTTTCCTAAACCACATAGATCCACCAGTATCATTGCATGTCATTAGATGTGTGTTCTTTTTCCAAACAACCACTAGAGTCATTGCATGTGTGTACTTTTAATAAACCACAACTAGAGTAATTGCATGTTTATTCTTTTCATAAACCAACACCAGTGTCATTTGCATGTGTGTTCTTTTCATAAACCACCACCTGTGTCATTGCATGTGTGTTCCTTTACTAAACCACATGGATCCACTAGTGTCATTGCATGTCATTAGATGTGTGTTCTTTTCCTAAACAACCACTAGAGTCATAGCATGTGTGTACCTTTCATAAACCACAACTAGAGTCATTGCATGTTTGTTCTTTTCATTTACCACACGGATCCACTACTATCATTTCACGTGCGTTCTTTTCATAAACCACTAGAGTCATTGTATGTGTGTTCTTTTCATAAACCACATGGATCCACCAGAGTCATTTGCATGCGTGTTCTTTTCATTCACCACCACCAGTGTCATTGCATGTGTGTTCCTTTCCTAAACTACATGTATCCACCCATGTCAATGCATGCCTTTGCAAGTGTGTTGTTTTCCTAAACCACCACTAGTGTCATTGCATGTGTGTTATTTTCCTAAACCACCACTAGTATCATTGCATGTGTGTTTTTTCATAAACTACTTGGATCCACCAGAGTCATTGCACGTGTGATATTTTCATAAACCACAACTATAGTCATTGCATGTTTGTTCTTTTTATAAACCACATGGAACCATAACTAGAGTCATTGCATGTGTGTTCTTTTCATAATCCACCACCAGATTCATTACATGTGTGTTCTTTCCATAAACCACATGGATCCACCAGAGTCATTTGCGTGTGTGTTCTTTTCGTAAACCACCACTAGTGTCATTGCATGTGTTCTCCTTTCCTAAACCACATGGATCCACCAGTATCATTCCATGTCTTTCCATGTGTGTTCTTTTCCTAAACCACCACTAGTGTCATTTCATTTGTGTTATTTTACTAAACCACATGGATCCACCGGTGCCATTTGCATGTGTGTTCTTTTCATAAACCACCACCAGCGTCATTGCATGTGTGTTACTTTCCTAAACCACATAGATCCACCAATGTCATTAGATGTGTGTTCTTTTTCTAAACGACCACTCGAGTCAATGCATGTGTGTACTTTTAATAAACCAGAACTAGAGCCATTGCATGTTTGTTCTTTTCATAAACCACACGGATGTACTAGTGTCATTGCACGTGTGTTCTTCTCATAAACCACTAGAGTCACTATATGTGTGTTATTTTCATAAACTACATGGATCCACCAGAGTCATTTGCATGTGTGCTCTTTTCATTAACCAACACCAGTGTCATTGCATGTGTCTTCCTTTCCTAAACCACATGGATCCACCAGTGTCATTGCATGTCTTTGCATGTGGTGTTCTTTTCCTAAACCACCACTAGTGTCATTGCATGTGTGTTCTTTTCCTAAACCAACACTAGTATCATTGCATGTGTGTTCTTTTCATAAACCACTTGGATCCACCAGAGTCATTGCATGTGTGTTCTTTTCATAAACCAAAACTATAGTCATTGCATGTTTGTTCTTTTCATAAACCACATGGAACCACAACTAGAGTAATTGCATGTGTATTCTTTTCAAAAACCACCACTATATTCATTGCATGTGTGTTATTTCCATAAACCACATGGATCCACCAGAGTCATTTGCATGTGTGTTATTTTCATAAACCACCACTAGTGTCATTGCATGTGTGTTCCTTACCTAAACTACATGGATCCACCAGTGTCATTCCATCTATTTGCATGTGTGTTGTTTTCCTAAACCACCACTAGTGTCATTGCATGTGTGTTATTTTACTAAACCACATGGATCCACCATTGTCAATGCATGTGTGTCCTTTTCATAAACCACCACTAGAGTCATTGAATGTTTTTCTTTTCCTAAACCACAACTAGAGACATTTCATGTGTTTTCTTTTCCCAAACCACTACTAGTGTCATTGCATGTGTGTTATTTTACTAAACCACATGGATCCACCAGTGCCATTTGCTTGTGTGTTCTTTTCATAAACCACCACCAATGCCATTGCATGTGTGTTCCTTTCCTCAAGTACATGGATCCACCAGTGTCATTGCATGTCATTAGATGTGTGTTCTTTTCCTAAACAACCACTAGAGTCATTGCATCTGTGTACTTTTCATAAACCACAACTAGAGTAATTGCATGTTTGTTCTTTTCATTAACCACACGGATGCACTAGTGTCATTTCACGTGTGCTATTTTCATAAACCACTAGAGTCATTGTATGTGTGTTCTTTTCCTAAACCACCACTAGTGTCATTGCATGTGTGTTCTTTTCCTAAACCACCACTAGTATCATTGCATATGTGTTTTTTCATAAACAACTTGGATCTACTTGAGTCATTGCACGTGTGTTCTTTTCATAAACCACAACTATAGTCATTGCATGTTTGTTCTTTTTAAAATCACATGGAACCATGACTAGAGTCATTGCATGTGTGTTCTTTTAATAATCCACCACTAGATTCATTGCATGTGTGTTCTTTCCATAAACCCCATGGATCCACCAGAGTCATTTGCATGTGTGTTCTTTTCGTAAACCACCACCAGTGTCATTGCATGTGTGCTCCTTTACTAAACCACATGGATCCACCAATGTCATTCCATGTCTGTGCATTTGTGTTCTTTTCCTAAACCACCACAGTGTCATTGCATGTGTGTTAGTTTACTAGACCACATGGATCCACCAGTGTCAATGCATGTGTGTCCTTTGCATAAACTAGCACTAGAGTCATTGCATGTTTGTTCTTTTCCTAAGCCACAACTAGAGACATTGCATGTGTGTTGTTTTCCCAAACCACCACTAGTGTCATTGCATGTGTGTTATTTTACTAAACCATATGGATCCACCGGTGCCATTTGCACGTGTGTTCTTTTATAAACCATCACTAGTGTCATTGCATGTGTGTTACTTTCCTAAACCACATAGATCCACCAGTCTCATTGCATGTCATTAGATGTGTGTTCTTTTTTAAACAACCACTAGAGTCATTGCATGTGTGTACTTTTAATAAACCACAACTAGTGTAATTGCATGTTTGTTCTTTTCATAAACCAAACGGACGTACTAGTGTCATTGCATGTGTGTTCTTTTCATAAACCACTAGAGTCATTGTATTTGTGTTATTTTCATAAACTACATGGATCCACCAGAGTCATTTGCATGTGTGCTCTTTTCATTAACCAACACCAGTGTCATTACATGTATGTTCCTTTCCTATACCACATGGATCCACCAGTATCAATGCATGTCTTTGCATGTCGTGTTATTTTCCTAAACCACCACTAGAGTCATTGCATGTGTGTCCTTTTCCTAAACCACCACTATTATCATTGCATCTGTGTTCTTTTCATAAACCACTTGGATCCGCCAGAGTTATTGCATGTGTGTTCTTTTCATAAACCACAACTATAGGCATTGCATGTTTGTTCTTTTCATAAACCACATATAACCACAACTAGAGTAATTGCATGTGTGTTCTTTTCATAAACCACCACTAGATTCATTGCATGTGTGTTATTTCCATAAACCACATGGATCCACTAGTGTCATTTCCATGTGTGTTCTTTTCATAAACCACCACCAGTGTCATTGCATGTGTGTTCCTTTCCTAAACCACATGGATCCAACAGTGTCATTTCATGTCTTTGCATGTGTGTTCTTTTCCTAAACCTCCACTTGTTTCATTGCATGTGTGTTATTTTACTAAACCACATGGATCCACCAGTGTTAATGCATGTGTGTCCTTTTCATAAACCACAACTAGAGTCATTGCATGTTTGTTCTTTTCCTAAACCACAACTAGAGACATTCCATGTGTGTTCTTTTCCCAAACCGCCACTAGTGTCATTGCATGTGTGTTATTTTACTAAACAACATAGATCCACCTGTGCCATTTGCATGTGTGTTCTTTTCATAGACCACCACCAGTGTCATTGCATGTGTGTTCCTTTCCTAAACTACATGGATCCACCAGTGTCATTGTATGTCATTAGATGTGTGTTCTTTTCCTAAACAACCACTAGAGTCATTGCATGTGTGTACTTTTCATAAACCACAACTATAGGCATTGCATGTTTGTTCTTTTCATAAACCACATGGAACCACAACTAGAGTCATTGCATGTGTGTTCTTTTCATAAACCACCACTAGATTCATTGCATGTGTGTTATTTCCATAAACCACATGGATCCACTAGTGTCATTTCCATGTGTGTTCTTTTCATAAACCACCACCAGTGTCATTGCATGTGTGTTCCTTTCCTAAACCACATGGATCCAACAGTGTCATTGCATGTCTTTGCATGTGTGTTCTTTTCCTAAACCTCCACTTGTTTCATTGCATGTGTGTTATTTTACTAAACCACATGGATCCACCAGTGTTAATGCATGTGTGTCCTTTTCATAAACCACAACTAGAGTCATTGCATGTTTGTTCTTTTCCTAAACCACAACTAGAGACATTCCATGTGTGTTCTTTTCCCAAACCGCCACTAGTGTCATTGCATGTGTGTTATTTTACTAAACAACATGGATCCACCTGTGCCATTTGCATGTGTGTTCTTTTCATAGACCACCACCAGTGTCATTGCATGTGTGTTCCTTTCCTAAACTACATGGATCCACCAGTGTCATTGTATGTCATTAGATGTGTGTTCTTTTCCTAAACAACCACTAGAGTCATGTCATGTGTGTACTTTTCATAAACCACAACTATAGTCATTGCATGTTTGTTCTTTTTATTAACCACATGGAACCATAACTAGAGTCATTGCATGTGTGTTCTTTTCATAATACACCACTAGATTCATTGCATGTGTGTTCTTTCCATAAACTACCTGGATGCACCAGAGTCATTTGCATGTGTGTTCTTTTCGTAAACCACCACCAGTGTCATTGCATGTGTGTTCCTTTCCTAAACCGCATGGATCCACCAGTGTCATTGCATGTCTTTGCATGTGTGTTCTTTTCCTCAACCACTACTAGTGTCATTGCATGTGTGTTCTTTTCCTAAACCACCACTAGTATCATTGCATGTGTGTTCTTTTCATAAACCACTTGGATCCACCAGAGTCATTGCATGTGTGTTCTTTTCATAAACCACAACTAGAGTCATTGCATGTGTGTTCTTTTCATAAACCACATGGAACCACAACTAGAGTAATTGCATGTGGTTCTTTCGATAAACCACCACTAGATCCATTGCATGTGTGTTCTTTCCATAAACCACATGGATCCACCAGAGTCATTTGTATGTGTGTTCTTTTCATAAACCACCACTAGTGCCATTGCATGTGTGTTACTTTCCTTAACCACATAGATCTACAAGTGTCATTGCATGTCATTAGATGTGTGTTCTTTTCGCAAACAACCACTGGAGTCATTGCATGTGTGTACTTTTAATAAACCACAACTAGTGTAATTGCATGTTTGTTCTTTTCATAAACCAAACGGACGTACTAGTGTCATTGCACATGTGTTCTTTTCATAATCCACAAGAGTCATTGTATCTGTGTTATTTTCATAAACTACATGGATCCACCAGAGTCATTTGCATGTGTGCTCTTTTCATTAACCAACACCAGTGTCATTGTATGTCATTAGATGTGTGTTCTTTTCCTAAACAACCACTAGAGTCATTGCATGTGTGTACTTTTCATAAACCACAACTATAGTCATTGCATGTTTGTTCTTTTTATTAACCACATGGAACCATAACTAGAGTCATTGCATGTGTGTTCTTTTCATAATACACCACTAGATTCATTGCATGTGTGTTCTTTCCATAAACTACCTGGATGCACCAGAGTCATTTGCATGTGTGTTCCTTTCGTAAACCACCACCAGTGTCATTGCATGTGTGTTCCTTTCCTAAACCGCATGGATGCACCAGTGTCATTGCATGTCTTTGCATGTGTGTTCTTTTCCTCAACCACTACTAGTGTCATTGCATGTGTGTTCTTTTCCTAAACCACCACTAGTATCATTGCATGTGTGTTCTTTTCATAAACCACTTGGATCCACCAGAGTCATTGCATGTGTGTTCTTTTCATAAACCACAACTAGAGTCATTGCATGTGTGTTCTTTTCATAAACCACATGGAACCACAACTAGAGTAATTGCATGTGGTTCTTTCGATAAACCACCACTAGATCCATTGCATGTGTGTTCTTTCCATAAACCACATGGATCCACCAGAGTCATTTGTATGTGTGTTCTTTTCATAAACCACCACCAGTGCCATTGCATGTGTGTTACTTTCCTTAACCACATAGATCTACAAGTGTCATTGCATGTCATTAGATGTGTGTTCTTTTCGCAAACAACCACTAGAGTCATTGCATGTGTGTACTTTTAATAAACCACAACTAGTGTAATTGCATGTTTGTTCTTTTCATAAACCAAACGGACGTACTAGTGTCATTGCACATGTGTTCTTTTCATAAACCACAAGAGTCATTGTATCTGTGTTATTTTCATAAACTACATGGATCCACCAGAGTCATTTGCATGTGTGCTCTTTTCATTAACCAACACCAGTGTCATTGTATGTCATTAGATGTGTGTTCTTTTCCTAAACAACCACTAGAGTCATTGCATGTGTGTACTTTTCATAAACCACAACTATAGTCATTGCATGTTTGTTCTTTTTATTAACCACATGGAACCATAACTAGAGTCATTGCATGTGTGTTCTTTTCATAATACACCACTAGATTCATTGCATGTGTGTTCTTTCCATAAACTACTTGGATGCACCAGAGTCATTTGCATGTGTGTTCTTTTCATAAACCACCACCAGTGTCATTGCATGTGTGTTCCTTTCCTAAACCGCATGGATCCACCAGTGTCATTGCATGTCTTTGCATGTGTGTTCTTTTCCTCAACCACTACTAGTGTCATTGCATGTGTGTTCTTTTCCTAAACCACCACTAGTATCATTGCATGTGTGTTCTTTTCATAAACCACTTGGATCCACCAGAGTCATTGCATGTGTGTTCTTTTCATAAACCACAACTAGAGTCATTGCATGTGTGTTCTTTTCATAAACCACATGGAACCACAACTAGAGTAATTGCATGTGGTTCTTTCGATAAACCACCACTAGATCCATTGCATGTGTGTTCTTTCCATAAACCACATGGATCCACCAGAGTCATTTGTATGTGTGTTCTTTTCATAAACCACCACCAGTGCCATTGCATGTGTGTTACTTTCCTTAACCACATAGATCTACAAGTGTCATTGCATGTCATTAGATGTGTGTTCTTTTCGAAAAACAACCACTAGAGTCATTGCATGTGTGTACTTTTAATAAACCACAACTAGTGTAATTGCATGTTTGTTCTTTTCATAAACCAAACGGACGTACTAGTGTCATTGCACATGTGTTCTTTTCATAAACCACAAGAGTCATTGTATCTGTGTTATTTTCATAAACTACATGGATCCACCAGAGTCATTTGCATGTGTGCTCTTTTCATTAACCAACACCAGTGTCATTACATGTATGTTCCTTTCCTATATCCACCAGTATCATTGCATGTCTTTGCATGTAGTGTTATTTTCCTAAACCACCACTAGAGTCATTGCATGTGTGTCCTTTTCCTAAACCACTACTATTATCATTGCATCTGTGTTCTTTTCATAAACTACTTGGATCCGCCAGAGTTATTGCATGTGTGTTCTTTTCATAAACCACAACTATAGGCATTGCATGTTTGTTCTTTTCATAAACCACATGGAACCACAACTAGAGTAATTGCATGTGTGTTCTTTTCATAAACCACCACTAGATTCATTGCATGTGTGTTATTTCCATAAACCACATGGATCCACTAGTGTCATTTCCATGTGTGTTCTTTTCATAAACCACCACCAGTGTCATTGCATGTGTGTTCCTTTCCTAAACCACATGGATCCAACAGTGTCATTGCATGTCTTTGCATGTGTGTTCTTTTCCTAAACCTCCACTTGTTTCATTGCATGTGTGTTATTTTACTAAACCACATGGATCCACCAGTGTTAATGCATGTGTGTCCTTTTCATAAACCACAACTAGAGTCATTGCATGTTTGTTCTTTTCCTAAACCACAACTAGAGACATTCCATGTGTGTTCTTTTCCCAAACCGCCACTAGTGTCATTGCATGTGTGTTATTTTACTAAACAACATGGATCCACCAGTGCCATTTGCATGTGTGTTCTTTTCATAGACCACCACCAGTGTCATTGCATGTGTGTTCCTTTCCTAAACTACATGGATCCACCAGTGTCATTGTATGTCATTAGATGTGTGTTCTTTTCCTAAACAACCACTAGAGTCATTGCATGTGTGTACTTTTCATAAACCACAACTATAGTCATTGCATGTTTGTTCTATTTATTAACCACATGGAACCATAACTAGAGTCATTTAATGTGTGTTCTTTTCATAATACACCACTAGATTCATTGCATGTGTGTTCTTTCCATAAACTACCTGGATGCACCAGAGTCATTTGCATGTGTGTTCTTTTCGTAAACCACCACCAGTGTCATTGCATGTGTGTTCCTTTCCTAAACCGCATGGATCCACCAGTGTCATTGCATGTCTTTGCATGTGTGTTCTTTTCCTCAACCACTACTAGTTTCATTGCATGTGTGTTCTTTTCCTAAACCACCACTAGTATCATTGCATGTTTGTTCTTTTCATAAACCACTTGGATCCACCAGAGTCATCACATGTGTGTTCTTTTCATAAACCACAACTAGAGTCATTGCATGTGTGTTCTTTTCATAAACCACAGGGATCCACTAGTGCCATTTGCATGTGTGTTCTTTTTATAAACCACCACCAGTGTCATTGCATGTGTGTTCCTTTCCTAAACTACATGGATCCACCAGTGTCATTGCATGTCATTAGATGTGTGTTCTTTTCCTAAACAACCACTAGATTCATTGCATGTGTGTAATTTTCATAAACCACAACTAGAGTAATTGCATGTTTGTTCTTTTCATTAACCACATGAATGTGCTAGTGTCATTTCACGTGTGCTCTTTTCATAAACCACTAGAGTCATTGTATGTGTGTTCTTTTCATAAACCACATGGATCCACCAGAGTCATTTGCATGTGTGTTCTTTGTATTAACCACCACCAGTGTCATTGCATGGGTGTTCCTTTCCTAAACCACATGGATCCACCAGTGTCATTGCATGTCTTTGCATGTGTGTTCTTTTCCTAAACCACCACTAGGGTCATTGCATGTGTGTCCTTTTCCTAAACCACCACTAGTATCATTGCATGTGTCTTTTTTCATAAACTACTTGGATCTACCAGAGTCATTGCACGTGTGTTCTTTTCATAAACCACAACTATAATCATTGCATGTTTGTTCTTTTTATAAACCACATGGAACCATAATTAGAGTCATTGCAGGTGCGTTCTTTTAATATTTCACCACTAGATTCATTGAATGTGTGTGCTTTCCATAAACCCCATAGATCCACCAGAGTCATTTGCATGTGTGTTCTTTTCGTAAACCACCTCCAGTGTCATTGCATGTGTGCTCCTTTCCTAAACCACATGGAACCCCCAATGTCATTCCATGTGTTTGCATTTGTGTTCTTTTCCTAAACCACCACTAGTGTCATTGCATGTGTGTTATTTTACTAAACCACATGGATCCACCAGTGTCAATGCATGTGTGGCCTTTTCATAAACCACCACTAGAGTCATTGCATCTTTGTTCTTTTCATAATCTACAGGGATCCACCAGTGTCATTACATGTATGTTCTTTTTTATAAACCACCTCTAGATTCATTGCATCTTTGTTCTTTCCATAAACCACATGGATCCACCAGAGTCATTTGCATGTGTGTTCTTTTCTTAAACCACCACCAGTGGCATTGCATGTGTGTTCTTTTCCTAAACCACCACTATTGTCTTTACATGTGTGTCCTTTTCATAGACCACTTGGATCCACCAGAGTCATTGCATGTATGTTATTTTCATAAACCAAAACTATAGTCTTTACATGTTTGTTCTTTTCATAAACCACATGGAACCACAACTAGAGTAATTGCATGTGTGTTCTTTCCATAAACCACCACTAGATCCATTGCATGTGTGTTCTTTCGATAAACCACATGGATCCACCAGAGTCATTTGCGTGTGTGTTCTTTTCATAAACCAAAACTATAGACATTGCATGTTTGTTCTTTTCATAAACCATTCATAAACAACCACTAGATTCATTGCATGTGTGTTCTTTCCTGAAACCACATGGATCCACCAGAGTCATTTGCATGTGTGTTCTTCTCATAAACCACCACTAGTGTCATTGCATGTGTGTTCCTTTCCTAAACCACATGGATCCACCAATGTCATTGGATGTCTTTGCATGTGTGTTCTTTTCCTAAACCACCACTAGTGACATTGCATGTGTGTTATTTTACTAAATCACATGGATCCACCAGTGTTAATGGATGTGTGTCCTTTTGACATACCAACACTAGACTCATTGCTTGTTTGTTCTTTTCATATCCACATGGATCCACTAGTGTCATTACATGTGTGTTCTTTTCATAAACCACTAGAGTCATTGTATGTGTGTTCTTTTCATAAACCACATGGATCCACCAGACTCATTTGCATGTGTGTTCTTTTCATTAACCACCACCATTGTCATTGCATGTGTGTTCTTTTCCTAAACCACCACTAGTATCATTGCATGTATGTTCTTTTCATAAGCCACTTGGATCCACCAGAGTCATTGCATGTGTGTTCTTTTCATAAACCACAACTATAGTCATTGCATGTTTGTTCTTTTTATGAACCACATGGAACAATAACTAGAGTCATTGCATGTGTGTTATTTTCATAATCCACCACTAGATTCATTGCATGTGTGTTCTTTCCTTAAACCACCTGGATCCACCAGAGTCATTTGCATGTGTGTTCTTTTTGTAAACCAGCACCAGTGTCATTGCATGTGTGTTCCTTTCCTAAACCACATGGATCCACCAGTGTCATTCCATGTCTTTGCATGTGTGTTATTTTCCTAAACCACCACTAGTGTCAGTGCATGTGTGTTATTTTACTAAACCACATGGATCCACCAGTGTCAATTCATGTGTGTCATTTTCATAAACCACCACTAGAGTCATTTCATGTTTGTTCTTTTCCTAAACCACCACTAGTGTCATTGCACGTGTGTTATTTTACTATACCACATGGATCCACAAGTGCCATTGGCATTTGTGTTCTTTTCATAAACCACCACCAGTGTAATTCCATGTGTGTTACTTTCCAAAACCACATGGATCCACCAATGTCGTTGCATGTCATTCGTTGTGTGTTCCTTTTCTAAACAACCACTAGAGTCATTACATGTGTGTACTTTTCATAAACCACAACTAGAGTCATTGCATGTTTGTTCTTTTCATAAACTACACGGATCCACTAGTGTCATTGCACGTGTGTTCTTTTCATAAACCACAACTATAGGCATTGCATGTTTGTTCTTTTCATAAACCACATGGAACCACAACTAGAGTAATTGCATGTGTGTTCTTTTCATAAACCACCACTAGATTCATTGCATGTGTGTTATTTCCACAAACCACATGGATCCACTAGTGTCATTTCCATGTGTGTTATTTTCATAAACCACCACCAGTGTCATTGCATGTGTGTTCCTTTCCTAAACCACATGGATCCAACAGTGTCATTGCATGTCTTTGCATGTGTGTTCTTTTCCTAAACCTCCACTTGTTTCATTGCATGTGTGTTATTTTACTAAACCACATGGATCCACCAGTGTTAATGCATGTGTGTACTTTTCATAAACCACAACTAGAGTCATTGCATGTTTGTTCTTTTCCTAAACCACAACTAGAGACATTCCATGTGTGTTCTTTCCCAAACCGCCACTAGTGTCATTGCATGTGTGTTATTTTACTAAACAACATGGATCCACCAGTGCCATTTGCATGTGTGTTCTTTTCATAGACCACCACCAGTGTCATTGCATGTGTGTTCCTTTCCTAAACTACATGGATCCACCAGTGTCATTGTATGTCATTAGATGTGTGTTCTTTTCCTAAACAACCACTAGAGTCATTGCATGTGTGTACTTTTCATAAACCACAACTATAGTCATTGCATGTTTGTTCTATTTATTAACCACATGGAACCATAACTAGAGTCATTGAATGTGTGTTCTTTTCATAATACACCACTAGATTCATCGCATGTGTGTTCTTTCCATAAACTACCTGGATGCACCAGAGTCATTTGCATGTGTGTTCTTTTCGTAAACCACCACCAGTGTCATTGCATGTGTGTTCCTTTCCTAAACCGCATGGATCCACCTGTGTCATTGCATGTCTTTGCATGTGTGTTCTTTTCCTCAACCACTACTAGTTTCATTGCATGTGTGTTCTTTTCCTAAACCACCACTAGTATCATTGCATGTTTGTTCTTTTCATAAACCACTTGGATCCACCAGAGTCATCGCATGTGTGTTCTTTTCATAAACCACAACTAGAGTCATTGCATGTGTGTTCTTTTCATAAACCACATGGAACCACAACTAGAGTAATTGCATGTGTGTTCTTTCCATAAACCACCACTAGATCCATTGCATGTGTGTTCTTTCCATAAACCACATGGATCCACCAGAGTCATTTGTATGTGTGTTCTTTTCATAAACCACCACCAGTGCCATTGCATGTGTGTTACTTTCCTAAACCACATAGATCCACAAGTGTCATTGCATGTCATTAGATGTGTGTTCTTTTCGCAAACAAGCACTAGAGTCATTGCATGTGTGTACTTTTAATAAACCAGAACTAGAGTCATTGCATGTTTGTTCTTTTCATAAACCACACGGATGTACTAGTGTCATTGCACGTGTGTTCTTCTCATAAACCACTAGAGTCACTATATGTGTGCTATTTTCATAAACTACATGGATCCACCAGAGTCATTTGCATGTGTGCTCTTTTCATTAACCAACACCAGTGTCATTGCATGTGTCTTCCTTTCCTAAACCACATGGATCCACCAGTGTCATTGCATGTCTTTGCATGTGGTGTTCTTTTCCTAAACCACCACTGGTGTCATTGCATGTGTGTTCTTTTCCTAAACCACCACTAGTATCATTGCATGTGTGTTCTTTTCATAAACCACTTGGATCCACCAGAGTCATTGCATGTGTGTTCTTTTCATAAACCAACACTATAGTCATTGCATGTTTGTTCTTTTCATAAACCACATGGAACCACAACTAGAGTAATTGCATGTGTATTATTTTCAAAAACCACCACTAGATTCATTGCATGTGTGTTCTTTCCATAAACCACATGCATCCACCACAGTCATTTGCATGTGTGTTCTTTTCGTAAAGCACCACCAGTGTCACTGCATGTGTGTTCCTTTCCTAAACCACATGGATCCACCAGTGTCATTCCATGTCTTTGCATGTGTGTACTTTTCATAAACCACAACTAGTCATTGCATGTTTGTTCTTTTCATTAACCACACGGATGCACTACTGTCATTTCACGTGTGTTATTTTCATAAACCACTAGAGTCATTGTATGTGTGTTCTTTTCACAAACCACATGGATCCACCAGAGTCATTTGCATGTGTTTTCTTTTCATTAACCACCACCAGTGCCATTGCATGTGTGTTCCTTTCCTAAACCACATGGATCCACCAGTGTCATTCCATGTCTTTGCAAGTGTGTTCTTTTCCTAAACCACCACTAGTGTCATTGCATGTGTGTTCTTTTCCTAAACCACCACTAGTATCATTGCATGTGTGTTTTTGCATAAACTACTTGGATCCACCAGATTCATTGCACGTGTGTTCTTTTCATAAACCACAACTATGGTCATTGCATGTTTGTTCTTTTTATAAACCACATGGAACCATAACTAGAGTCATTGCATGTGTGTTCTTTTCATAATCCACCATTAGATTCATTGCATCTGTGTTATTTCCATAAACCACATGGATCCACCAGAGTGATTTGCATGTGTGCTCTTTTCATTAACCACCACCATTATCATTGCATGTGTGTTACTTTCCTAAACCACATGGATCCACTAGTGTCATTGCATGTCTTTGCATGTGGTGTTCTTTTCCTAAACCACCACTAGTGTCATTGCATGTGTGTTCTTTTCCTAAACCACCACTAGTATCATTGCATGTGTGTTTTTGCATAAACAACTTGGATCCACCAGAGTCATTGCACGTGTGTTCTTTTCATAAACCACAACTATAGTCATTCCATGTTTGTTCTTTTTATAAACCACATGGAACCATAACTAGAGTCATTGCATGTGTGTTCTTTTCATAATCCACCACTAGATTCATTGCATCTGTGTTATTTCCATAAACCACATGGATCCACCAGAGTCATTTGCATGTGTGCTCTTTTCATTAACCACCACCATTGTCATTGCATGTGTGTTCCTTTCCTAAACCACATGGATCCACTAGTGTCATTGCATGTCTTTGCAAGTGGTGTTCTTTTCCTAAACCACCACTAGTGTCATTGCATGTGTGTTCTTTTCCTAAACCACCACTAGTATCATTGCATGTGTGTTCTTTTCATAAACCACTTGGATCCACCAGAGTCATTGCATGTGTGTTCTTTTCATAAACCACAACTATAGTCATTGCATGTTTGTTCTTTTCATAAACCACATGGAACCACAACCAGAGTAATTGCATGTGTATTCTTTTCATAAACCACCACTAGATTCATTGCATGTTTTTTATTTCCATAAACCACATGGAACCACCAGAGTCATTTGCATGTGTGTTCTTTTCATAAACCAGCACCAGTGTCATTGCAGGTGAGTTTCTTTCCTAAACCACATGGATCCACCGATGTCATTCCATGTCTTTGCATGTGTGTTCTTTTCCTAAACCACCACTAGTGTCATTGCATGTGTGTTATTTTACTAAACCATATGGATCCACCATTGTCAATGCATGTGTGTCCTTTTCATAAACCACCACTAGAGTCATTGAATGTTTGTTCTTTTCCTAAACCACAACTAAAGACATTTCATGTGTGTTTTTTTCCCAAACCACTACTAGTGTCATCGCATGTGTGTTATTTTACTAAACCACAGGGATCCACTGGTGCCATTTGCATGTGTGTTCTTTTCATAAACCACCACCAGTGGCATTGCATGTGTGTTCCTTCCCTAAACTACATGGATCCACCAGTGTCATTGCATGTCATTAGATGTGTGTTCTTTTCCTAAACAACCACTAGATTCATTGCATGTGTGTACTTTTCATAAACCACAACTAGAGTAATTGCATGTTTGTTCTTTTCATTAACCACACGAATGCGCTAGTGTCATTTCACGTGTGCTCTTTTCATAAACCACCAGAGTCATTGTATGTGTGTTCTTTTCATAAACCACATGGATCCACCAGAGTCATTTGCATGTGTGTTCTTTGTATTAACCACCACCAGTGTCATTGCATGGGTGTTCCTTTCCTAAACCACATGGATCCACCAGTGTCATTGCATGTCTTTGCATGTGTGTTCTTTTCCTAAACCACCACTAGGGTCATTGCATGTGTGTCCTTTTCCTAAACCACCACTAGTATCATTGCATGTGTCTTTTTTTATAAACTACTTGGATCTACCAGAGTCATTGCACTTGTGTTCTTTTCATAAACCACAACTATAATCATTGCATGTTTGTTCTTTTTATAAACCACATGGAACCATAATTAGAGTCATTGCAGGTGCGTTCTTTTAATATTTCACCACTAGATTCATTGAATGTGTGTGCTTTCCATAAACCCCATAGATCCACCAGAGTCATTTGCATGTGTGTTCTTTTCGTAAACCACCTCCAGTGTCATTGCATGTGTGCTCCTTTCCTAAACCACATGGAACCCCCAATGTCATTCCATGTGTTTGCATTTGTGTTCTTTTCCTAAACCACCACTAGTGTCATTGCATGTGAGTTATTTTACTAAACCACATGGATCCACCAGGGTCAATGCATGTGTGGCCTTTTCATAAACCACCACTAGAGTCATTGCATCTTTGTTCTTTTCATAATCTACATGGATCCACCAGTGTCATTACATGTATGTTCTTTTTTATAAACCACCTCTAGATTCATTGCATCTTTGTTCTTTCCATAAACCACATGGATCCACCAGAGTCATTTGCATGTGTGTTCTTTTCTTAAACCACCACCAGTGGCATTGCATGTGTGTTCTTTTCCTAAACCACCACTATTGTCATTACATGTGTGTCCTTTTCATAGACCACTTGGATCCACCAGAGTCATTGCATGTATGTTATTTTCATAAACCAAAACTATAGTCTTTACATGTTTGTTCTTTTCATAAACCACATGGAACCACAACTAGAGTAATTGCATGTGTGTTCTTTCCATAAACCACCACTAGATCCATTGCATGTGTGTTCTTTCGATAAACCACATGGATCCACCAGAGTCATTTGCGTGTGTGTTCTTTTCATAAACCAAAACTATAGACATTGCATGTTTGTTCTTTTCATAAACCATTCATAAACAACCACTAGATTCATTGCATGTGTGTTCTTTCCTGAAACCACATGGATCCACCAGAGTCATTTGCATGTGTGTTCTTCTCATAAACCACCACTAGTGTCATTGCATGTGTGTTCCTTTCGTAAACCACATGGATCCACCAATGTCATTGCATGTCTTTGCATGTGTGTTCTTTTCCTAAACCACCACTAGTGACATTGCATGTGTGTTATTTTACTAAACCACATGGATCCACCAGTGTTAATGGATGTGTGTCCTTTTGACAAACCAACACTAGACTCATTGCTTGTTTGTTCTTTTCATATCCACATGGATCCACTAGTGTCATTACATGTGTGTTCTTTTCATAAACCACTAGAGTCATTGTATGTGTGTTCTTTTCATAAACCACATGGATCCACCAGACTCATTTGCATGTGTGTTCTTTTCATTAACCACCACCATTGTCATTGCATGTGTGTTCTTTTCCTAAACCACCACTAGTATCATTGCATGTATGTTCTTTTCATAAACCACTTGGATCCACCAGAGTCATTGCATGTGTGTTCTTTTCATAAACCACAACTATAGTCATTGCATGTTTGTTCTTTTTATGAACCACATGGAACAATAACTAGAGTCATTGCATGTGTGTTCTTTTCATAATCCACCACTAGATTCATTGCATGTGTGTTCTTTCCTTAAACCACATGGATCCACCAGAGTCATTTGCATGTGTGTTCTTTTGTAAACCAGCACCAGTGTCATTGCATGTGTGTTCCTTTCCTAAACCACATGGATCCACCAGTGTCATTCCATGTCTTTGCATGTGTGTTATTTTCCTAAACCACCACTAGTGTCAGTGCATGTGTGTTATTTTACTAAACCACATGGATCCACCAGTGTCAATGCATGTGTGTCATTTTCATAAACCACCACTAGAGTCATTTCATGTTTGTTCTTTTCCTAAACCACCACTAGTGTCATTGCACGTGTGTTATTTTACTATACCACATGGATCCACAAGTGCCATTGGCATTTGTGTTCTTTTCATAAACCACCACCAGTGTAATTCCATGTGTGTTACTTTCCAAAACCACATGGATCCACCAGTGTCATTGCATGTCATTCGTTGTGTGTTCTTTTTCTAAACAACCACTAGAGTCATTACATGTGTGTACTTTTCATAAACCACAACTAGAGTCATTGCATGTTTGTTCTTTTCGTAAACTACACGGATCCACTAGTTTCATTGCACGTGTGTTCTTTTCATAAACCACTAGAGTCATTGTATGTGTGTTCTTTTCATAAACCACATGGATCCACCAGACTCATTTGCATGTGTGTTCTTTTCATTAACCACCACCATTGTCATTGCATGTGTGTTCCTTTCCTAAACCAAATGGATCCACCAGTGTCATTGTATGTCTTTGCATGTGTGTTCTTTTCCTAAACCACCACTAGTGTCACTTCATGTGTGTTTTTTTTCCTAAACCACCACTAGTATCATGGCATGTGTGTTCTTTTCATAAACCACCAAAAATGTCATTGCATGTGTGTTCCTTTCATCAACCACATGGATCCACCTGTGTCATTGCGTGTCTTTGCATCTGTGTTCTTTTCCTAAACCACCACTAGTGTCACTGCATATGTGTTATTTTCCTAAACAACATGGATCCTCCAATGTCAATGCATGTGGGTCCTTTTCATAAACCACCACTAGAGTCATTGCATGTTGTTTTTGTCCTAAACCATAAGTAGAGACACTGCATGTGTGTTATTTTCCTAAACCACCACTAGTGTCATTGCATGTGTGTTATTTTACTAAACCACATGGATCCACCAGTGTCATTTGCATGTGTGTTCTTTCAATAAACCACCATAGTGTCATCGCATGTGTGTTCCTTTCCTAAACCACATGGATCCACCAGTGTCGTTGCATGTCATTGCATGTGTGTTCTTCTCCTAAACCACAACTAGAGTCATTACATGTTTGTTCTTTTCATAAACCACAAGGATCCACTGGTGTCATGGCATGTGTGTTATTTTCATAAACCACAACTAGAGACATTGCATGTGTGTTCTTTTGATAAACCACATGGATCCACGAGAGTCACTTTCATGGTGTTCTTTTCATTAACCACCACCAGTGTCATTGCATGTGCGTTCCTTTCCTAAACCACATGGATCCACAAGTGTCATTGAATGTCATTGCATGTGTGTTCTTTTCATAAACCACAACTATAGTCATTGCATATTTGTTCTTTTCATAAACCACATGGAACCATAACTAGAGTCATTGCATGTGTGTTCTTTTCATAAACCACCACTAGATTCATTGCATGTGTGTTCTTTCCATAAACTACTTGGATGCACCAGAGTCATTTGCATGTGTGTTCTTTTCGTAAACCACCACCAGTGTCATTGCATGTGTGTTCCTTTCCTAAACCGCATGGATCCACCAGTGTCATTGCATGTCTTTGCATGTGTGTTCTTTTCCTAAACCACCACTAGTGACATTGCATGTGTGTTATTTTACTAAACCACATGGATCCACCAGTGTTAATGGATGTGTGTCCTTTTGACAAACCAACACTAGACTCATTGCTTGTTTGTTCTTTTCATATCCACATGGATCCACTAGTGTCATTACATGTGTGTTCTTTTCATAAACCACTAGAGTCATTGTATGTGTGTTCTTTTCATAAACCACATGGATCCACCAGACTCATTTGCATGTGTGTTCTTTTCATTAACCACCACCATTGTCATTGCATGTGTGTTCTTTTCCTAAACCACCACTAGTATCATTGCATGTATGTTCTTTTCATAAACCACTTGGATCCACCAGAGTCATTGCATGTGTGTTCTTTTCATAAACCACAACTATAGTCATTGCATGTTTGTTCTTTTTATGAACCACATGGAACAATAACTAGAGTCATTGCATGTGTGTTCTTTTCATAATCCACCACTAGATTCATTGCATGTGTGTTCTTTCCTTAAACCACCTGGATCCACCAGAGTCATTTGCATGTGTGTTCTTTTGTAAACCAGCACCAGTGTCATTGCATGTGTGTTCCATTCCTAAACCACATGGATCCACCAGTGTCATTCCATGTCTTTGCATGTGTGTTATTTTCCTAAACCACCACTAGTGTCAGTGCATGTGTGTTATTTTACTAAACCACATGGATCCACCAGTGTCAATGCATGTGTGTCATTTTCATAAACCACCACTAGAGTCATTTCATGTTTGTTCTTTTCCTAAACCACCACTAGTGTCATTGCACGTGTGTTATTTTACTATACCACATGGATCCACAAGTGCCATTGGCATTTGTGTTCTTTTCATAAACCACCACCAGTGTAATTCCATGTGTGTTACTTTCCAAAACCACATGGATCCACCAGTGTCATTGCATGTCATTCGTTGTGTGTTCTTTTTCTAAACAACCACTAGAGTCATTACATGTGTGTACTTTTCATAAACCACAACTAGAGTCATTGCATGTTTGTTCTTTTCATAAACTACACGGATCCACTAGTGTCATTGTACGTGTGTTCTTTTCATAAACCACTAGAGTCATTGTATGTGTGTTATTTTCATAAACCACATGGATCCACCAGACTCATTTGCATGTGTGTTCTTTTCATTAACCACCACCATTGTCATTGCATGTGTGTTCCTTTCCTAAACCAAATGGATCCACCAGTGTCATTGTATGTCTTTGCATGTGTGTTCTTTTCCTAAACCACCACTAGTGTCACTTCATGTGTGTTTTTTTTCCTAAACCACCACTAGTATCATGGCATGTGTGTTCTTTTCATAAACCACCAAAAATGTCATTGCATGTGTGTTCCTTTCATCAACCACATGGATCCACCTGTGTCATTGCGTGTCTTTGCATCTGTGTTCTTTTCCTAAACCACCACTAGTGTCACTGCATATGTGTTATTTTCCTAAACAACATGGATCCACCAATGTCAATGCATGTGTGTCCTTTTCATAAACCACCACTAGAGTCATTGCATGTTGTTTTTGTCCTAAACCATAAGTAGAGACACTGCATGTGTGTTATTTTCCTAAACCACCACTAGTGTCATTGCATGTGTGTTATTTTACTAAACCACATGGATCCACCAGTGTCATTTGCATGTGTGTTCTTTCAATAAACCACCATAGTGTCATCGCATGTGTGTTCCTTTCCTAAACCACATGGATCCACCAGTGTCGTTGCATGTCATTGCATGTGTGTTCTTCTCCTAAACCACAACTAGAGTCATTACATGTTTGTTCTTTTCATAAACCACAAGGATCCACTGGTGTCATGGCATGTGTGTTATTTTCATAAACCACAACTAGAGACATTGCATGTGTGTTCTTTTGATAAACCACATGGATCCACGAGAGTCACTTTCATGGTGTTCTTTTCATTAACCACCACCAGTGTCATTGCATGTGCGTTCCTTTCCTAAACCACATGGATCCACAAGTGTCATTGAATGTCATTGCATGTGTGTTCTTTTCATAAACCACAACTATAGTCATTGCATATTTGTTCTTTTCATAAACCACATGGAACCATAACTAGAGTCATTGCATGTGTGTTCTTTTCATAAACCACCACTAGATTCATTGCATGTGTGTTCTTTCCATAAACCACATGGATCCACCAGAGTCATTTGCATGTGTGTTCTTTTCATAAACCACCAACAGTGTCATTGCATGTGTGTTCCTTTCCTAAACCACATGGATCCACCAGTGTCATTGCATGTCTTTGCATGTGTATTCTTTTCTTAAACCACCACTAGTGTCATTGCATATGTGTTATTTTACTAAACAATATAGATCCACCAGTGTCAATGCATGTGTGTCCTTTTCATAAACCACAACTAGAGTCATTGCATGTTTGTTCTTGTCCTAAATCACAACTAGAGACATTGCATGTGTGTTCTTTTCCTAAACCACCACTAGTGTCATTGCATGTGTGTTCTTTTCATAAACCACATGGTTCCACTAAAGTCATTTGCATGTGTGTTCTTTTCATTAACCACCACCAGTGTCATTGCATGTGTGTTCCTTTCCTAAACCACATGGATCCACTAGTGTAATTGCATGTGTGTTATTTTCCTAAACCACCATTAGTGCCATTGCATGTATGTTCTTTTCATAAACCACTTGGATCCACCACAGTAATTGCATGTGTTTTCTTTTCATAAACCACAACTATAGTCATTGCATCTTTGTTATTTTCATCAACCACATGGAACCACAACTAGAGTCATTGCATGTGTGTTCTTTTTATAAACCACCACTAGATTCATTACATGTGTGTTGTTTCCATAAACCACATGGATCCACCAGAGTGATTTGTATGTGTGTTCTTTTCATAAACCACCAACAATGTCATTGCATGTGTGTTCCTTTCCTAAACTACATGGATCCACCAGTGTCATTGCATGTCTTTGCATCTATGTTCTTTTCCTAAACCACCACCAGTGTCACTGCATATGTGTTATTTTCCTAAACCACATGGATCCACCAGTGTCAATGCATGTGTGTCCTTTTCATAAACCACCACTAGAGTCCTTGCATGGTTGTTCTTGTCCTAAACCATAACTAGATACATTGCATGTGTGTTCTTTTCCTAAACCACCAGTAGTGTCATTGCATGTGTGTTATTTTACTAAACCACATGGATCCACCAGTGTCATTTGCATGTGTGTTCTTTCAATAAACCACCATAGTGTCATCGCATGTTTGTTCCTTTCCTAAACCACATGGATCCACCAGTGTCGTTGCATGTCATTGCATGTGTGTTCTTCTCCTAAACAACCGCCAGAGTCATTGCATCTACGTACTTTTCATAAACCACAACTAGAGTCATTACATGTTTATTATTTTTATAAACCACATGGATCCACTAGTGTCATGGCATGTGTGTTCTTTTCATAAACCACAACTAGAGTCATTGCATGTGTGTTCTTTTCATAAACCACATGGATCCACGAGAGTCATTTGCATGGTGTTCTTTTCATTAACCACCAGTGTCAATGCATGTGTGTTCCTTTCCTAAACCACATGGATCCACAAGTATCATTGAATGTCTTTGCATGTGTGTTATTTTCCTAAACCACCACTAGTATCATTGTGTGGCGCCCCGCTAAAACCACTACTAGAAAATCGGGTTGTTTTTGTGCATTGCATCGTCATGACCGCATGCTCATGTCATCATGCCACATTGCATTTGAGCATCGTTATGTCCTCATGCATATTTTTTCCTAAAACTATTTTCGAAAAGTCTATCTTTGTTTTCTAAATATCCCCCGTCTTTATTTCAAATCAAACCCTGGTCTCTTCTGGATCTTTTATTTGTCTAAAGACTATTTACAAAAGTCTTCAAAATTAAAATAGGTAAAATAAAATGTTTTAATCGGGGAGGCAGCCCAGCCGTTCGGCCAGGCCACCTACAACCCGGCGCAACTAAACTGAACCTAGACCTGTCCACCCCAAACCCTAACCCCTCTCTCCCCACCCCGCCGCCACTCCCTCTCTCTCTCACCCCACCTGCCCAAAATCCCAGCCCCACCTCCTTTCCCACCCACTCCCTACCCACTCCCCATCACTGCCGCCACCTGCCAGACCCTCCACCTCACCCCAGCCAACCACCGGTCGCCACCTCACCCCGCCAACGCCACCTCACCCCACTGGCAGCCCCATGTCGCCCTCCCCTAGACCAACCACCCCACCACCTGCTCGCACCTGCACGCACTCCCACATCCCACCCCGCTCCACCGACCGACAACAACCCAATCAGTCCCTCCCCGACCCCGCAACGTACCTCCCCCGCGGCCCCACCACGACGCATGTCCCTCGTCTCCTCCCTCCTCGCCTCTCCTCTATCCGCCGCTGCCCAGGGCGCTTTCCCCACCGCCCCTGCTGCGGCCGGGCGGAGCCGTCCCCGTCCTCTCCCGCCGACCCCGCCATCTCCTTCCCCGTCGCCTCGCAGGGCCCTGCCGCCGCTTGCTACTGCAGCTCCGTCTGCCGGGCCGAGCCGCGTCCGCGTCGGTCTCCTCCACCGCAAGCCGTGGCGGCCAAGCTCTCCGTTCCTGCCACCAAGCTCGCCCCTCTTCTTCCCTCCTACCGTCGCCGCCCCGCTTGAGCCCGAGCTCGCGCTGGCCCGCGCATGCACCGCCTCCCGCATCTCCTCCTCCATCCCATCTTCCTCGCCGCCTGGGCCTTGCCCCCGTCGACCTCGCAGCCTCCGTTCAGCCGCCTTCCCGGTACGAGCCGCCCCAGCCCGAGCTCCCCCCGACCGGCGAGCCACCCCTCCTCCATCTTCCGCCGCCCGCTGGCCTCTGCAGGTCGCCGTCGATGCCGCTGCCCTGCAAGCTCCTGGTTTCCGCGCCCTCCTGCTCGCGAACCCGAGCCCTACAGGTCGCGTCCCACGAATCCCTCCGCTGTAGCGCTTTATTCTTCAGAGGATGACCGTGCAGGTGGCCCCCTCCCCTGCGGTTCCTCCTATGTTCTTTTCCTATGATGATGTATCTCTCCTCCGGTACTGGTGTGGCTTGTGGTGAAGTAAGATGTTGTGCTGTTTGGTGTTGTTGGCGTTTGGTTGTGAGAAGATGAGGTGCAGATGAAGCGAACTGGTGAATACTGGTGATTTAAGGCGTTCCACCAGAAAAAGAACAAGAAGCCGAGACCCTAAGTTGACACCAAAGGGGATACATTTGACAAGACCGCCTTCCCGCACCGATGCCTGGGGGTCGGATGCCAAGTTCTACTTCCAACGAGTTGACCGATGATCGAGATGGCACCCCAAGGTCTTCATCCCGGTATGACAAGCACTTAGCCGCGGAACGCCAAGATCTTCATCCCGAACACCAAGACCGATCTAATCCGAGGACCCGACAAGATCTTTGTGACGACAAGATCCACACGGAACAATAAGATCTACTTCGCGGGCACCTTGCGACAAGATCTACTCCACGGATCCGAAGACCCCCGGTACCCGATCCACTCAAGTTCGCCATCGACGGCAAGATCGATCGGTTGGAACCCAAGTTCTCCATCGCGACACAACAAGTTCTCCATCTTGTGTCCGAACCTCGCCGTCCCCGTCGAACCCTGTCGAACCCCGAACCCCAAGGAACCCAAGATCTCCCGGACCCAGATGTGTGAACCTTTTTCCCGTGCCCCTATTTTATAAATGCTATATCTAAAACTTGTTGCATATTATTTGTTCATCTTGCATGCATACCTGTCTGTGGTTTGGGGGCTATTAGACGATTCAACTAATAATTAAATATGGAGTACATCTGCTGGATATCTTTGTCGTATTCCGGACTCCATTTAAATTTGTATAGCAAACCGATGCCCTATTCGCCTTGTTAATTCAACATTTAATCTGCGGGGTAGATAAATAACTTGAACCGTGTAATTAATTGTCGGGACCCCGGTTGCACTTAATACTGCCTAGTTGCACCGCATCTGCATCATATCATAAACATGCTGATTCTTTTGTCGTAGTATTAAATATTGCATCCGGTGTTTCTTTTAGTGTTTGCTTCTTCGCGGATTAGGCTGATGAGTTGATGCGAGTATCGACAAGTTCTCCGGATATGATCCGTCGGCAGTGTTTTCCAGGCGAGCATCTCTCCCCCATCTACCTATTTTGCATTTATAGTCTTTATTTCCTCCTGTTGATCTATTGCTATCCGTGTCGTGATGCTTTAGTTTCCGTGCACCAGTTATATCCCATGCAGCCCCTATATTACCATCGACACCTCCTAATACCTGTTGTTTGGTAGATAGCTAGCCTTGCGAGTCGTAGTTGCTTTCTCAGGTGCGATCTCGTGTTGTCAAGTACCATAGTTGTTGGAATGCTGGCAGAAGTTTATGGTGGAGATGATCATGACTTTAAATACAACTATTAAATTGCTAGATATAACTAATGCAGAGGCATCGGTGGGCAATAGATGTTATTTGGTTCTTCCATGCTCACTTGTGTCCCGTAGGACCCCGAGTACTTGATACCTGTTCCTTGATTTTTTTTCGCACTATCCACATCCGGGAGGCCTTATTGACCCCCCTGAGCTAGAGCTTGATTCATTTCTATTTCTTAGGGCCACAAAATAGTTTGGGGCTTTATTACTATCCTGTACTTATGCCATGCTTTACTTCTTTATTTACGATTGTGCGTGGAGCACCTGTACTGTTTAGGATCGTGGCACGTTTTTGCTGACAAGCCCAGTCACACTTTCGTGTTCCCAGTCATTTACAGCCGTCCACACAAACCCTGGGTCCGTTCCGGAGCCGGCCAACTTTGTTGCGGGTAGCTTAGTGGGGTGGCCCCATGAAATATTTTATGAATCCTGTGATCACTTTGCCGTGAATGCCTTGTTGGGTTTTGAGTTGGTTTTTCCGAGGTTGATCGAGTGTGTGTTGCTATTTGTGCACCCCTGCAGGGTAAAACTTTCTGAAAGCCGTGTCCGCGGTTATGGACGACTTGGAGCACTGTATCTCGATCATAGACAACCATAACTAAAGTAGTGCTATAAACTTGACTTAATATATGACTAGTAATCAGATTCAACTATAACGGAATGGATATTAAAAATGCCAACAACTGGTGGATCTGGGTTGTTTGTTATATATGCCTAGTAAGCATTGCAACTCCAATGGAATGTGATAAAAGTGCCAACAACTGCTGGGTTTTGGGATTCCTCAGGACAATTTATATCTGACTAGTAAATGTTCCAACTACAACGGAATGGTTAATTAAACTGCTCTCTACTTATGCTTCAGGATGACTCATTCTATCTATATCTGACTAGTAAGTGCTTCAACTATAATGGAATGAATAAAACTGCCAACTGCGTGAGTTCCTCGGTTTGACTTCCTCGTTTGGTCTCGAGGGGGAATACCAGGATGGGTATGATTGGTGTTAGTATCAGGTTGGATCCGAATAGGTCTTTCTTACCCCTCTCTAATAGCCGACAGTTGTATCAAGTCTCTATAGGTTGTTTAGTGCCGCTGCGCTGCCGCTTCAGTCCACCATACCTATGTAGGCGAGAGCCACCGAATTCTAGCCTCGCCGTGTACTGGCCTCAGTACTGACGCTCCTCTTTTTCCGTTGCCCTTTGTCGGCACCCCCTTTTGTTTTAGCAGGTGTGAGATCGACGTTGTTAGCAATGTTACCCTTCCGGCTTGGCCTGGGCAGGGTTATGGACACCATTGGTTATTCTTCAGGGCTCTTAGCCCCATTTGCATCTTGTCCGTAGTCGGACACTTTATCGTTTGCAAGGTGATTTGGATCTTTGTATTGTATATCTGTATTCTTGACTCGTTGAGTTGCTGTTGTATATATATCTGTTTTGTGGGTCCCATCGAGGACTGTTGTGTAATGGTATTACTTTGTATTCCACCCGCACGGAAGTGCCTAGTGGGCGTCCTTGAATCGTTTCTATGCGGGTTTGGCGGAAAGGGCTAAAACTTGCATAGGGCCGATTCGAGGGTGTTACAGAGTGGTATCAGAGCTCAGCAGTTATGATACCCCACAAGTCCAGCCTGTAGGATAACCTAGCTAACGGCCAAAGTAGAGTGTCAAAACTATTTTGCAAAATCGTTCGATAGATCTGATTAGGTCTGGTTTTACTCCGTACCCTCTGTTATTCTCCTCTTATCTCTGCGTGTTTTGAATCTGCTCTCTTATCTTTTCTTCGAGTCCAGGATTTCTCGTGGTTGGGTTTTCCGTCGTACCTTCAGGATTTCGCTTCCTCCTTTGGTAACGGTGTTTCTACCTCCGGACTTCATGCTATCTGGGTAATCCTTTATCTGTGGTACCATTCTTTGTTCCTTGTTTGTGCCTTCCGGTGTTTTCCGACGCGACGACATCATCTATGCCAGGTCTGATGTAGAGTCTACATCACTCTTTGTTTCCGAACCTCGATTGTCGAGATCTTCAGTCTAATTTCGAGGGTTGGTTGCATGATTCTCCGATTCGGGTGCAGAGTAATGGTTTGGGTGTGCGATGGACTGATCACCATCCGACTACTCTTATCATTCGCTTTCGTATATTGAATCGGAGGATCCAGCAATTTTACTCCGTCCACGGAAGCTAGAGGTGGCTGTATTTGTTGATACATCTACCTTCGCCATTTGTTCCCGGAGTGTTCACTCGACGATCACGGACAACGACCTCTTGTTAGTGGTGTCACGAGGATCTACCCGAAGCGAGAAGATTCAGATCGCCAACCTTCTTCCCGGTACCATGAGGCGGATCTCGAGGGCGAGACCATTGTTAGTGGTGTCGAATTGTGGCGCCCCGCTAAAACCATTACTAGAAAATCGCGTTGTTTTTGTGCATTGCATCGTCATGACCGCATGCTCATGTCATCATGCCACATTGCATTTGAGCATCGTTATGTCCTCATGCATATTTTTTCCAAAAACTATTTTCGAAAAGTCTATCTTTGTTTTCTAAATATTCCCCGTCTTTATTTCAAATCAAACCCGGTCTCTTCCGGATCTTTTATTTGTCTAAAAACTATTTACAAAAGTCTTCAAAATTAAAACAGGTAAAATAAAATGTTTTAATCGGGGAGGCAGCCCAGCCGTTAGGCTAGGCCACCTACAACCCGGCCCAGCTAAACTGAACCTAGACCTGTCCACCCCAAACCCTAACCCCTCTCTCCCCACCCCGCAGCCACTCCCTCTCTCTCTCTCTCACCCCACCTGCCCAAAATCCCAGCCCCACCTCCTTTCCCGAACACTCCCCACCCACTCCCCATCACCTCCGCCACCTGCCACACCCTCCACCTCACCCCAGCCAACCACCGGTCGCCACCTCACCCCGCCAACGCCACCTCACCACACCGGTAGCCCCACGTCGCCCTCCCCCTGGACCAACCACCCCACCACCTGCCCACACCTGCACGCACTCCCGCATCCCGCCCCGCTCCACCGACCGACAACCACCCAATCGGTCTCGTCCCAACCCCGCAACCCACCTCCCTCGCGGCCCCACCACGACGCCTGTCCCTCGTCTCCTCCCTCCTCTCCTCTCCTCTCCTCTGCCTGCCGCTGCCCAGGGCGCTTTCCCCACCGCCCCTGCTGCGACCAGGCGGAGCCACCCCCGTCCTCTCCCGCCGACCCCGTCGTCTCCTTCCCTGTCGCCTCGCAGGGCCTCACCGCCGCTTGATGCTGCAGCTCCGTCCGCCGGGCCGAGCCGCGTCCGCGTCGGTCTCCTCCACCACAAGCCGTCACCACCAAGCTCTCTATCCCCGTCGCCAAGCCCGCCTCTCTGCTTCCCTCCTACCATCGCCGCGCCGCTCGAGCCCGAGCTCGTGCTGGCCCACGCATGCACCGCCTCCCGCATCTCCTCCTCCATCCCGTCTTCCTCGCCGCCTGGGCCTCGCCCCCGTCTACCTCGCAGCCTCCGTTCAGCCGCCTTCCCGGTCCGAGCCACCCCAGCCCGAGCTCCCCCCGACCGCCGGGCCACCCCTCCTCCATATGCCGCCGCCCGCCAGCCTCTGAGGTTGCCGTCGATGCTGCTGCCCTACAAGCTCTCGCTTCCGTGCTCTCCTGCTCGCGAACCCGAGGCGTACAGGCCGCGCCCCACGAGTCACTCCACTGTAGCGCTCGTTTCTTCAGAGGATGACTGTGCAGGTGGCCCCCTCCCCTGCGGTTCCTCCTTTGTTCCTTTCCTATGATGATGTATCTCTCCTCCGGTACTGGTGTGGCTTCTAGAGAAGTAAGATGTTGTGTTGTTTGGTGTTGTTGGCGTTTGGTTGTGAGAAGATGAGGTGCAGATGGAGCGAAGTGGTGAATACTAGTGATTTAAGGTGTTCCACCTGAAAAAGAACAACAAGCCGAGACCCTAAGTTGACACCGAAGGGGATACGTTTGACAAGACCGCCTTCCCGTACCGATGCCCGGGGGTCGGATGCCAAGTTCTACTTCCAAAGAGTTAACCAATGATCGAGATGGCACCCCAAGGTCTTCATTCCGGTACGACAAGCACTTCGCCACGGAACACCAAGATCTTCATCCCGAACGCCAAGACCGATCTGATCCGAGGACCCGACAAGATCTTCGTGACGACAAGATCCACACGGAACAACAAGATCTACTTCGTGGGCACCGTGCGACAAGATATACTCCACGGATCCGAAGACCTCTGGTACCCGATCCGCTCAAGTTCACCATCGACGGCAAGATCGACCGCTTGGAACCCAAGTTGTCTGTTGCGACACGACAAGTTCTCCATCTTGTGTCCGAACCTCGCCGTCCTCGTCGAACCCTATCGAACCCCGAACCCCCCCAGAACCCAAGATCTCCCGGACCCAGATGTGTGAACCTTTTTCCCGAGCCCTATTTTATAAATGCTATATATAAAACTTGTTGCATATTATTTGTTCATCTTGCATGCATACCTGTCCGTGGTTTGGGGGCTATTAGCCAATTCAACTAATAATTAAATATGGAGTACATCTGCCGGATATCTTTGTCGTATTCCAGACTCCATTTAAATTTGTATAGCGAACCGATGCCATGTTCGCCTTGTTAATTCAACATTTATTCTGCGGGGTAGATAAATAACTTGAACCGTGTAATTAATTGTCGGGACCCCGGTTCCGCTTAATACTGCCTAATTGCACCGCATCTGCATCATATCATAAACATGCCGATTCTTCTGTCGTAGTATTAAATATTGCATCCGGTGTTTCTTTTAGTGTTTGCTTCTTCGCGGATTAGGCCGATGAGTTGATGCGAGTATCGACAAGTTCTCCGGATATGATCCGTCGGCAGTGTTTTCAAGGCGAGCATCTCTCCCCTTCTACCTATTTTGTATTTATAGTCTTTATTTCCTCCCGTTGATCTATTGATATCCGTGTCGTGATGCTTTAGTTTCCGTGCACCAGTTATATCCCGTGCAGCCGCTATATTGCCATGGACACCTCATAATACCTGTTGTTTGGTAGATAGCTGGCCTTGCGAGTCGTAGTTGCTTGCTCATGTGCGAGCTCGTGTTGTCGAGTACCACAGTTGTTGTAATGCTGGCAGATGTTTATGGTGGAGATGATCATGACTTTAAATACAACTATTAAATTGCTAGATATAACTAATGCAGAGGCATCAGTGGGCAATAGATGTTATTTGGTTCTTCCACACTCACTTATGTCCCGTAGGACCCCGAGTACTTGATACCTGTTCCTTGATTTTTTTCGCACTATCCACATCCGGGAGGCCTTATGGACCCCCCTGAGCCAGAGCTTGATTCATTGCTATTCCTTGGGGCCACAAACTAGTTTGGGGCTTTATTACTATCCTGTACTTATGCCATGCTTTACTACTTTATTTATGATTGTGCATGGAGCACCTGTACTATTTAGGATCGTGACACGTTTTCGCTATATCGACAAGCCCAGTCACACTTTCGGGTTCCCAGTCGTTTACAGCCGTCCACACAAACCCTGGGTCCGTTCCGGAGCCGGCCAACTTCATTGAGGGTAGCTTAGTGGGGTGGCCCCCTGAAATATTTTATGAATCCTGTGATCGCTTTGTCGTGAATGCCTCGTTGGGTTTTGAGTTGGTTTTTCTGAGGTTGATCGAGTGTGTGTTGCTATTTGTGCACCCCTGCAGGGTAAAACTTTCTGAAAGCCGTGTCCGCGGTTATGGACGACTTGGAGCACAATATCTCGATCATAGACAAGCATAACTAAAGTAGTGATATAAACTTGACTTAATATATGACTAGTAATCAGATTCAACTATAACGGAATAGATATTAAAAATGCCAACAACTGGTGGATCTGGGTTGTTTGTTATATATGCCAAGTAAGTATTGCAACTCAAATGGAATGTGATAAAAGTGCCAACAACTGCTGGGTTTTGGGATTCCTCAGGACAATTTATATCTGACTAGTAAATGTGCAACTACAATGGAATGGTTAATTAAACCGCCCACTACTTATGCTTCAGGATGACTCATTCTATCTATATCTGACTAGTAAGTGCTTCAACTATAATGGAATGAATAAAACTGCCAACTGCATGAGTTTCTCGGTTTGACTTCCTCGTTTGGTCTCGAGGGGGAATACCAGGATGGGTATGATTGGTGTTAGTATCAGGTTGGATCCGAATAGGTCTTTCTTACCGATCTCTAATAGCCGACAGTTGTATCAAGTCTCTATAGGTTGTTTAGTGTCGATGCGCTGCCGCTTCAGTCCACCATACCTATTGTAGGCGAGATCCGCCGAATTCTAGCCTCGCCGTGTACTGGCCTCAGAACTGACGCTCCTCTTTTTTCTTTGCCCTTTGTCGGCACCCCTTTTGTTTTAGCAGGTGTGAGATCGATGTCGTTAGCAGGGTTACCCTTCCGGCTTGGCCTGGGCAGGGTTATGGACGCCATTGGTTATTCTTCAGGGCTCTTAGCCCCATTTGCACCTTGTCCATAGTCGGACGCTTTATCGTTTGCAAGGTGATTTGGATATTTGTATTGTATATCTATATTCTTGACTCGTTGAGTCGCTGTTGTATATATATCTGTTCCGTGGGTCCCGTCGAGGACTGTTGTGTAATGGTATTACTTCGTTTTCCACCCGGACGGAAGTGCCTGGTGGGCGTCCTTGAATCGTTTCTATGCGGGTTTGGCGGAAAGGGCTAAAACTTGCATAGGGCCGATTCGAGGGTGTTACACATTGCATGTCTGTTATTTTCATAAACCACAACTATAGTCATTGCATCTTTGTTCTTTTCATAAACCACATGGAACCACAACTAGAGTCATTGCATGTGTGTTCTTTTCATAAACCACCACTAGATTCATTGCATGTGTGTTCTTTCCATAAACCACATGGATCCACCAGAGTCATTTGCATGTGTGTTCTTTTCATAAACCACCAACAATGTAACTGCATGTGTGTCAACACCCGGAATTTTAATCCCAGATGCCCGTTATGCCATACCTCGCAATCCCAGGATTACCATTTTTGCGAGACATAACGGATTGGATATCACAGTACATCATCCATTACAAACCATACATAAGGTTTTAGACAGATAAGGATCTCATGATCCAGTTTTTAATACAACAAGCAACGAAAATAAACGATAGCGTAGCGGTGGGGTCCATCTTCAGGGGCACAGGCAATGCTGACGAAGGCAGATAGTCCTAGTTATCATAGCCGCCCTGCTGACCATCATCTTGATAATCTCCTTCATAGTCTGGCCATGATAATAGCCAGGGACAAAAGCCATGAGTACTCTTTAAGTACTCGCAAACTACTACTAGCAAGGGTTATGATTCTAAGTTAAAGTACTGAATTGAAAGAATAACTATCAAGTTAAGTTTGAAACCTAAGCTGTTCTGAAGAAAGAAAAGATAAAATAAAAGTCTAGAATCACTTAAGTTGGGAAGCTATTTTCATCTACGCAACCCTGTTGTGATCAAGTCAAGGTTCATCATTCATTTCAATTTATTTAGAAAACATCTGAGAACGAAACAGTATGGCCATTCCAACTGTCCATAACCGCGGACACGGCTATTCGAATAGTTTGACACTCTGCAGAGGTGGTACACTTTCACCACAAGATTCGATACATCTGTTAGGGATAACCCTGAATCATCATACTTGGTATGCATATAATCAAACATAACCTTCCCTTTACACACCCTAGTACAAGCACCTCTCCTATGAGCATGGCCTCCCAACCATGACCATCAGTCATCTTGGGCACTGCATAGGTGGACATCATTGAGAGGTAGCCTCAGCTCAAACCTCTCCCGTGAGGGAACTAATACTAATGCATATAAATTTCCAGCTAAGCCTTACCCAATTCAGGTAATGTGGTTGTACGGTAAATTTGGAATGGTATCACATCCGAATCCAACCATCAGTTTTATCAAAAGGGTTAAGGCTCATGCCTCATAATTTTCATCATCATAAAACAGTTGTGTTTATCAACACAGGTCAAAACATCTCAATAGAATGACTCATCATTCCAAGGTTTTCATAACTCATTTTCACCAAGTGTTCCCATCTAAAATGACTCAAGTTTCATCTATTCTAAAACACTAGGTTAAGTGTGTTCAATAAGGTGGAAAGGTGGGATCAATCTCATGCCATAGAATGACATCTAAGGGTTTCTAATTAGGTCAAGTTTTATACTCTTTATGCTACCTTCAAAATTAATTAAAGAACTTTGTGTAAACTAAGGGAGTGTGAGCAAAGTATGCTTAAGGCATCTTTACTAAACTATCTAGTTTTATTCTAGCTTGCTACAATAGCTTACTAAAGCATGTTTGCAAGGGTTAGCTTGCCACTAATAGCTTGCCTTGGTTGGTGCAGTGGTTGAAGTTTTCTTCTTCTTCTTCTTCTTGGTAGAACTCCTCCTCCTCGAAGGCTTGGTCGGTACTAGCGTCTAGAAATACATAGGGAGTGCACAATCACCAAACAATACTTAACTTAGGCTAAGTAGTATTATAAACCACACAATTGATGATCTATTATCATCCCAAACATCACAAGTTTTAATTCAATAGTTTCAACCTTTTTATTTTGGAAAAGTAATTTCTACTCATTGAAATATTAACTACACTTTAATATTCACCACCAAAATATGGGATCATGTGGACACATGTCCTCACCACATATTCTAACATGTGGGAATGAGATTTAAAGGTTGGATCAATATTACTTTGGTTTAAGTTTATTATTTAATGATTTAAAGTGACTAGAAATGCCTATATAGCATTATTTTGGTACTAGTCCAAAGTCACTGCCTGTAAACCTTAATATTATTACATATTTGGATAGAGATTATGAAATGTGATTTTTGAGAGTTGGAATCAACTCAAAAGATAACTTGGTTGATTTTACAAAAATGTTTCAAGTTGCAAAAGCTTCTGTCTTCTTATTTTTATTAGGAGAAATCTATAACTCCAAATGAATTAAATCCAACGGGCTTGGATAGAGCATTTCAATACCTTTCAGACAAAATTAGTTTCATGTAATTTGGATTTGTCAAACTCCCAGAATTGAATTTTGAAACACTGGACAGAAACTATATTCTAACTAAAAAGAAAAACCTAGATTTGAATCTACGGGCTTGCGCGGGAAAGGAAATGGGCCGGCCTAGTGGTGCTGCGCGGCACAGGGCTCAGCTGACAGGGGGGTCCTGTTTGTCAGCGGTACTTAACACGCGAAACGGTATGCGCGCTGTGGGCCGTGCGATTAGAGGCTAGATCTACGGCTGAGGGTCGTCGTCGACGACGGACGGGTCACCGGCGAGCTCAAACCCTAGCGGCTTGGTGGGGGTCTACTGGGGGCATACCAGGGCTCCAGCGGGGTCGGCGGTGTGGGCGAACAAAGTGGAAGACGACGGCGAGGCAAGGCGTGGTCGCGGCGGAATCAATGGCACCCTTCTTCTCCAGAGGCGGCGGCTCCGGCTCCAATTCCGATGAGCTGCTGCTCCACTTGCTCCGGCGAGGGGTGGGTGAGGTTCAGAGCTATGAGGGGAGTGGAATGGTGTGAGTATTTGGTGCTGGGGAGTTCTCCTTTTATAGGCTCGGCGGTGAGACTGAGCGGGATGGGCGGTCGACGGTGGCGACATGGCTACGGCGAGCTAGCGGCATGGCTGGGGATGGCGATCGATGGGCGGTCCCCTGGTGGTGCTCTAGCGCTTCAATGCGGCCGTAGGGGCGGTAGCATGCGGTCGGGGTGAGGTGGCGCTCTGCACGGCCGAAGCGGCTGTGTCCACGGCGAGCGGTGGCTATGGGGCTTTGGGCAGCGAACAGAGGTGTCTGGGGTGTTCTCTAGGTCGAGGCGGAGCGGTGGGCGCGGGATGGTGTCGAGCGGCGGCTTGTGCACACAGAGACAGGGTGCGCTCTGCGGGCGGCGTCGGCATGGTCCGGTTACACTAGGCGCGGTTTCTCCTCGGTGGTCCACGGCTGCTCTTGGCTCGGGCAAGGGACAGAGAGGGGCGGTGCGGCGTTGGCTACCTCCTAGACATGGCGAGGGAAGGGGGAGTGGTCTGCTGCGGCGGTTGCAAGGTTGGCCAGCAAGGGTGGTGCTCGGCATGGCATGGCATTGCCACTAGGGCGTAGGGGATGGGCTGCAATTGGCATGGTTTGATCAAAGGAGGACAGAGAGATTAAATGGAGATCAAATGGGGGCAAAACCCTGTTCCAAACAGTGAGCTAGGATTAGAGGTATGATTCTGCCTGCCAAGTGTTTGATAAAATGGCCGCAAGAGAAAAAGTTTTGAATTTTGAGTTCAAAATTTTTGAGTGATCTCCACTAGTGCTAGGTAGTCTCTGGTTGCAAGGGTTTTGAAAATGGAGCTCAAATACATGGTTTTTGAAATAGGGGTGATCTATGCATATGCATTAGATTCAATTTTGAACTTCCATTTAAAATAGTTTCCAGAATGTTTTTAGAAGATCAAAAGGTGGGCCTTGGTACCTCATTATGTGTACAAGCAAGGGGTGCAAAGGTCAAGAATTGTTTCTGTTAAGAATTGAGTACTAGGAATAGCCAAAGTAGGCATGAGAGTTAAATTTGTCCAAATGACCATTCCTTTATTTTAATTCTTTTTGATTTGATTTCTTTTAGGAAAAGTTTGGGAATGATGTAGATGATGTTTAAATCACCTAAGAAACATTTTAGAAGCAAAGGATCACACAATCATGGCAATTCAAAACAACTCCTAGTTTAAATGCACACATATATGAATGCTTTCATTTTAAATATGGAAAAGTTTTTGTTAATCCTAAATTTGGATGATTTGATCTTTGATAAACTTGGATTGAAGTTTTTAGGATGTTACAATGTGTGTTCCTTTCCTAAACCACATGGATCCGCCAGTGTCATTGCATGTCTTTGTATGTGTGTTCTTTTCTTAAACCACCACTAGTGTCATTGCATATGTGTTAATTTACTAAACCACATAGATCCATCAGTGTCAATGCATGTGTGTCCTTTTCATAAACCACAACTAGAGTCATTGCATTTTTGTTCTTGTCCTAAACCATATCTAGAGACATTGCATGTGTGTTATTTTCCTAAACCACCACTAGTGTCATTGCATATGTGTTATTTTACTAAACCACATGGATCCACCAGTGTCATTTGCATGTGTGTTCTTTTCATAAACCACCACCAATGTCATTGCATGTGTGTTCCTTTTCTAAACCACATGGATCCAACAATGTCATTGCATCTCTTTGCATGTATGTTCTTTTCCTAAACCACCACTAGTGTCATTGCTTGTGTGTTATATTACTAAACCACATGGATCCACAAGTGTTAATGCATGTGTGTCCTTTTCATAAACCACCACTAGTGTCATTGCATGTTTGTTCTTTTTCTAAACAACAACTAGAGACATTGCATGTGTGTGCTTTTCCTAAACCATCACTAGTGTCATTGCATGTGTGTTATTTTACTAAACCACATGGATCCACCAGTGTCATTTGCATGTGCGTTCTTTTCATAAACCATCACCAGTGTCATTGCATGTGTGATCCTTTCCTAAACCACATGGATCCACCAGTGTCATTGCATGTGTGTTCTTTTCCTAAACAACCACTAGAGTCAGTGCATCTGTGTACTTTTCATAAACCACAACTAGATTCATTGCATGTTTGTTCTTTTCATAAACCACATGGAACCACTAATGTCATTGCATGTGTGTTCTTTTCATAAACCACAACTAGAGTCATTGCATGTGTGTTCTTTTCATAAACCACCACTAGATTCATTGCACGTGTGTACTTTTCATAAACCACAACTAGAGTCATTGCATGTATGTTCTTTTCATAAACCACATGGATCCACCTGATTCATTTGCATATGTGTTATTTTCATTAACCACCACCAGTGTCATTGCATGTGTGTTCCTTTCCTAAACCACATGGATCCAGCAGTGTCATTACTTGTCTTTGCATGTGTGTTCTTTTCCTAAACCACCACTAGTGTCATTGCATTTGTGTTATTTTCCTAAACTACCACTAGTGTTAGTGCATGTGTGTTCATTTCATAAACCACTTGGATCCACCAGAGTCATTGCATGTGTGTTCTTTTCAAAAACCACAACTATAGTCATTGCATGTTTGTTCTTTTCATAAACAACATGGAACCACAACTAGAGTCATTGCATGTGCGTTCTTTTCATAAACCAGCACTAGATTCATTGCATGTGTATTATTTCCATAAACCACATGGATCCACTAGAGTCATTTCCATGTGTGTTCTTTTCATAAACCACCACTAGTGTTGCATGTGTGTCCTTTTCATAAACCACAACTAGAGTCATTGCATGTTTGTTCTTTCCATAAACCACTTGGATCCACCGGAGTCATTGCATGTGTGTTATTTTACAAAACCACATGGATCCACGAGATTGATTGCATGTGTGATCCTTTCCTAAACCAAATGGATCCACCAAAGTCATTTCATGTGTTTTTTCCTAAACCACCACCAGAGTCATTGCATGTGTGTTCCTTTCTTAACCACATGGATCCACTAAGTCATTGCTTGATTCAATGACAGCTGTTGGCCACAAACAATCGGGACGCAGAACTAATCAGCAACCGCTCCGGGCTTCTAGAAGACCCAATCCCCAATATTAGGCGCCATTAGATCGGGGTGCATGGAGATAAGGATGTCCTTCGTAAGGGCAATCTGCAAGAAGTCTGTTCTGCGAACTGATTGGCAGTGGCAACCACGACTGGCCCTATGTCCTTGCCCTTATTCCCTTAACCTCGGGGCCGAAGCTAAGATCTTGTTCCTTCATTGCCATGGAGAGGCCCAAACTCAGCTTGCACGAGGCTCATATGTTCGCCCATTATGACATACTCATGTTTCCATTCGCGAGGCTTCTGGCCGGCTTTGAGCTCAGCTGTGTGATACGTCCATAATGTATCTATAATTTTTGATGGTTTTATGCTAATAATATGCTTTTGATACTCCTTTTTATATAAAGTTTATGATTTATTTGGACTAACCTACTAATAGTTGCAAAAGTGCACAATGTTCTTGTTTTACACTTTGATGTGTAGGAATTACCAAGAATACAAGTGGAAACCTTGTTGGAGTCAAATTGGGATTTTGCAGAAATCTGTCTCAGAACTCTTTTTTAAGATGGTCACATTTCGGGTCGAAGAAGGCGTCAAACGGAAAACTCTTGGACTACAAAGTTGTTTTAAATTTCACGACAAACGTTCTGGATATAAAATTAAGCTAATTATGAGTCCGGATGGGCCCGACCCGAGTTACTGCAGCCCAAGATGGGGTGACGGAAATCCGAAAAGCTATATGAAGGGAGGAAACCTAATTCGTGGGAGACACCTCCACCCACGAATTTTTAGCCACCAAAGCCATACCTACCTACTAGCTTGTGTTTTAATGGAAGTTTTATTGGAGTTGAAACTGAATGCAAAGACTTATTATCTTAATTGCACTAATGTTGCTAATAAAGATTGTGTATTGTTTTGTATGAAGGAAGAAATTTCAGGTGTATGGAGAGAATGATGTAATGAGATGGAGAATGGACTAAAGCTCAATATTGGGGATGCCACACATGTCACCACAAAAAATATTCAAGAAGTACAAGCGTCAAAGCTTGGGGATGCCCAAGGCATCCCCTTCTTCATCAATAAAAATCTCAGGTTTTTCCAAACACTTCATTTTTATTGTTTCATGCACAATTGTGTTGTTCTTGGAGCGTCTTCGTTTTAGTTTTCGTTTTCGTTTGCTTGGTTTGATTAGTTTGCTGGAATAAATTGGTTGGACCCCCTCATTCATACATTAGTTTTCAAATAAGATTTGTTTGCTCTTGGAAAAGAGTAGGAAAGTTCATGCTTATAGTGGTATAAACGGAGCTTGTTTTTGACTGTGGTCTGGCTTTGTCATGTCATGATAGATGTTGCTTTGACCTTATGCTTAGTGATTATTGTTGTAGCATGACTTGTTATAAACAATTGAGATTGCTTAATGTGCCTTGGAAGAATCATACGTTGTTTTAGCATATTAAAGCATAATATTATGGTATTCTCCTTTGACGCTTTATTTGGGTTGACTTGGCGCATGCTCACACCATGTTAAGACTATCTGAAGTCACGATAGCCTATATGATCCTTTAGTTTTCGACTTGTAATATCACTTTATGCTTTAATTAATGATGTTTTGTCGCTTTGCATGATTATGGGCATTATTGCTCTCTTAGTTGGTCGCTCCAAGTCTTTTGCTAGCCTCCATAACCAAGTATGAGTTTCACTCATGCATCCAACTCCAAATAAACCCAAGTTATTCCAAAGAGTCCACCATACCTACCTATTAGCATTCGCTATTCCAAGTATATTCATGTTTTTAGCTACCTTCCGAATTAAACTTGTTATGTGAAAATTAGTGATTAAAGATTTCACGAACTTGATGGCACACTTTACTTTTCTTGCCCTTAATAAACTTGAACCATTGTGTCGTCTATGTTGTATATGCTTGCACTTATATGTTGGGGATTAGCAGAACCATGGTGTCATGGGGAACGCTTTCAACATTGCACTTGTACTTTCTACCTAGTTGATATCATGCTCTTTTGTCTATGGATGTCGTCGGTGTGAAATGAAAGGGGAGCTTGTAAGTCCATGGAGTTATGTATGTGTGTTAGAGAAACATCTGGGCTGCCGGTCTAATCCATGTTGTCATGGTGGAAACCTGCAGCATAACCATAATGAGCAATCTATGAAGCACACTTCTTATAAAAAAAGAGATAGAGATTGAGAAAAAGAGAAAAATAAAAAAAGAGATATGAGAAAAGAGGAAAGAGAGAAAAAGCACCATTTTCCCATGGTAAATAAGAAAATTGCTGAGATGCTCGTTGTCTGCTTGCCTTGTCATTTTGATATGGGGATTCTTCCATGTCATCGGGCATGGGGTACCCCGTTGGCGGTTCTCTGTGATACACATGTACTTACTATGACAAGAAGTTACCGGTAACTAAACTTGAGTAGCATGAGGAGTGGCCCTCGTATTCAAGGGACATGAGATTGCCAACTTATACTTTGTCAAGCATATACTCCACAGTTTTCTTGTCACTTTAACCTGAATCACTTCAAGATGCTTATGATAGAGGCAATGAGAGCTGAAAGCTAATAAGTACCATAATTTTTCGAAGCTCTTTATGATACTTGAATCCTTGCTTCCTTCTATGAAGGCCTTTCTTCCACTTTTATGTTGAGTCTCCATCTTCTATCGTTATGCACCTATTGAGAGAGCTTAGTGGCCATTCTTAGTTTAATGTGCATTGTCCCAAGACTTGTTGATTGATGCATAACTTTGATATTGCTTGTTCTTGAACTATTTGTATGTAGTCACCCTTATAAACTTTGAAGGTGTCCTATGCAATTATGATTTCCTACATTATGAGGGACAAGCTGAATGCCACTGTGCTATGTCTTCTTTATGTGAAACAAACAAAGGTCTTGCAAAGCATTGTTATTCATGAATCTTTTGTTTCTGCCATTTCATGTTACAACATAGTTGCTATGTCTTATTGTTAGAACTTTATCTTTCATGCTATGTTGAAGTACCTTGATCCCAGCTATCAATGATTTTACAATAATGATGATCAAGATTGTGTTGGCTGCGTGTCGCCTCAAAAATTATATTGTTTTTATCGTTACCTCCTCGAGGACGAGCAGGAACTAAACTTTGGGATGTTGATACGTCCATAACGTATCTATATTTTTTGATGGTTTTATGCTAATAATATGCTTTTGATACTCCTATTTATATAAAGTTTATGATTTATTTGGAATAACCTACTAATAGTTTCAAAAGTGCACAATGTTCTTATTTTACACTTTCATGTGTAGGAATTACCAAGAATACAAGTGGAAACCTTGTTGGAGTCAAATTGGGTTTTTGCAGAAATCTGTCTCAGAACTCTTTTTTAAGATGGTCACATTTCGGGTCGAAGAAGGCGTCAAACGGAAAACTCTTCAACTACAAAGTTGTTGTAAATTTCACGACAAACGTTCTGGATATAAAATTAAGCTAATTCTGAGTCCGGATGGGCCCGACCCGGGTTACTGCAGCCCAAGATGGGGTGACGGAAATCCGAAAAGCTATATGAAGGGAGGAAACCTAATTCGTGGGAGACACCTCCACCCACGAATTTTCAGCCACCAAAGCCATGTTTTGGGTTGAATACGGCGTGAAACGGAAAACTTTTCAACTACAAAGTTGTTGTAAATTTCAGGACAAATATTCTGGACATAAAATTTAGCTAATTTCGAGTCTGGATGGGCCCGATAGACCCGATTTACTGCAGCCCAAGATGGGGTGACGGGAATCCGAGAAGCTATATGAAGGGAGGAAACCTAATTCGTGGGAGACACCTTCACCCATTAATTTTTAGCCACCAAATCCACATTTTTTCCTCCCCCATAGATCCCATCTCCATGGGGAAGGGCTCCCAAGAAGCCATGAAGGAAGGGTGCTAAGGGGAAGTGCCCCCGGAGCCATCTCCATCGATCTCCACCACCATCTCCATCGCCATTGTTGATTCCCATGATGAGGAGGGAGTAGTTCTTCCTCGAGACTAAGGATTCTACCGGTAGCTATGTGTTCATATCTCTCTCTCTATGTATGATCATATTGTGATCATGAGCTTTGTAATCAAGTAGATCTACTTTGCTACTCAAGTGCTTTAATAGATCTCTACTCTCCCTAAGTGTCTGAAAGTGACAGCGTGCACACCATGGTGGCACTTAGGCTAGAGATTACAAATACTTGTTATGATTTATATTTGAAGTTGGATGTTTCTATGAAATTGTGGTGTTTGTTGGAACCATCTGGAGCTCAAGGTGACAGTGTGGGGTTATCTAGATGGGGAAAGCGAACTTTGAGGTGTGTTGTTATAGTCCTACCATGGATTAGAGTGTCCAACCGAAGAGTAGTTATGAGTAGTATCATAAAGAGAAGATATTTATATGAGAGTGTTCACTAGCAAAAGTATGATCCCTAGGCCTTGTTTCTAAACATTGAAACACCGTTTGCAACTAGATCTGTTACATGTTTGCTTGCTTCCATCTTTTTCCTTTAGTCTTTTCCACACGCCATCAAAGCTATTTTTTGGCACTGTTGTGTTATATCCATACCACATGTATTTCAGTATCTCTTCACCGAACTAGTGCACCTATACACCTGACAAGTGTATTGGGTGTGTTGGGGACACAAGAGACTTCTTGTATCTTGATTGCAGGGTTACTTGAGAGGGAATACCTTTGACCACTTCCTCCCTGAGTTCGATAAACCTTGGGTAATCCACTTAAGGGAAACTTGCTTTTGTTCTACCAACCTCTGCACTTGGAGGCCCAACAACTTTCTACAAGATAATAAGTGCGTAAACATCACTACATCGGGGTGCCTGTCGTGCAACTCTTGTGCGACAACGTGTTGGCGAGGCAGATCGTGGAGCGTTGCCGCCAGCTACCGGAGCGGAAGAGGGCAATGGCACGGTACTCGCGCACGAGCATGTACTGGCGAAAGTTGTTCAAGAAGGAGAGGATGGCGTTGATTGAGCTGTGCGGAACCCACCGACGGGAGATCCACCCGGATCTGCGCAACCCCCAAGGGAGGCAACGCTTCTAGGTAGTGCCTAGGCGTACGACCTCCACCATTATCGATGCGGCGCGCCGTGACGAATCCATGAGGAGGAGGAGGAACGCGACCGGGAATGTTGGCATCGATTTCAATGGGGAGGAGGCTGACAGCGACAGAGACAATGTCATCGATGATGGAGACTGTGGGAGCATCATGGTCGATTAGGGCCACTTAAGCGTAAATTAAATCTATGTACAGTATCTTAATGCCCTCTTTGGATCGGGGTCACTTGAGTCATAGTCGATTAGCGTCATAATCTATATATGTTGGCCATGTTTTAGGTGTATTTGTCTTTGAATCTAATCGGAAGTCATCTGATCCTGAAAATAAAGTTTGCGAGTTCCTGGCATATCGGATAGGACAATACGCTGACTCTGCTCCTAGCACTTGATGGCACATCCATAATTTGGAGTGAGCTAGAGGAGAAGGGGTCAAGCGTGTTATAATAGTGTACTACTTTTGTCCAACTTTTAGCTTTTTTAGATATTTAGATGTATCTATACCCAAAACATGTCTAGATACATACGAATCTACACAAATTCAAGTCACTTTTTTCTAGACGGGCGGAGTAATAATATTTTTGAGGAATAGTTTCTGAGGGGATATATTGGCCATGTTTTAGGTTTCTCTATATCTCAAACTAATGAAAAGTCGTCTAATTCTGAACAAACAAAGTTCGCGCGTTCACATCTGATGGGACAATATGCTGACTCTGCTACCAGCACTTGATGGCACACCCAAAATTTTGGAGTGCACCAGAGGAGATGGGAACCCAAGGGAGATGGGAACTAGTAGCTGCGTCCATACGCAGGTAAAAAATTGCTCCAATGTAATAACATTTTAAAAGTTGTAATCTGGTCCATCTAACCCCATCACAGACATGTTGCACACGCCAGATATAAATAAAGACGACACGACTAATTCAGTTTAAATGATAATTCAAGAAAGGACATTACTGTGCCCGCTTCTTTCTGCTCCTCTTATTAGTCTACTAGCCCACGCTGCATTAAGCAACAGTTGATGAGGATGGAAACAATGATCAAATGGCAAATAAAACAATTTTTAAGCTTACCTTTCATCGAGAGAATTGTACAAAGATGAAATTGGTCGGGATTTATTATTTCTTCTGCAGTTAGCTAAAAGATCCTTAAGAACATCCTCAATCACCCCTGCAACTTCTTGATATTCTAATACACCTCCATCATTTTTTCCGTTTCCTTCCCATTCCGCTTACCCTTTTGTTTCTTTTCACACCCTTTTCTTACCGGTACCTCCACTTCTTCATAAATTTGCTGCTTACCTATGTTTTCCTCCGAGTGCTCATCACCGTTTTCCTCCACCTGCTGCATTCTTCACGTTCATGCTGCTCTTCCTCCAGTTCTGGTTGAGAAGCCTCATTTTCTGCCACCGGGGTGTGAACAGGGACAAGATCATGTGGAACTGGGTTTTTGCACAACCTCTTGATATGAATGAATCCTCCACAACATTTGCATTTCCTTTTCCTAGCTCCTAGCCTCGAACCTTTATCGATGGAGGCTTCGATCCTTAGCTTTCTAGGCCTCCCAGGTGGCCTCCTAAGAACTGGTGGTTGAAATTCGAACCCTGGATCAACAATCTCCCAATCATTTTCATCAGCCATAGGTGGTACGTTTTCTGCATAAGTTGCAGCAAACATGTCCACGGAGAAATAGTTGTCAACATAGTTCTCTATTTCAGCTCTGCTACCTCTAAGCTTTACGATGAAGTATAGTGCATGGTAACATGGCAGACTAGTAATCGGACACTTCCTGCATGAACAAGTCTTGTTTCCAATGTCTATAGTGTACCTCCGTTCAGTTCCATGCTTGCATTCTGCATTAACCTCAACCAATGTTCTAGAACTTCTAACCATCCTCATCTTTATCGTTCTCATTGCCCTGGTTCTTGCATTCAATAACATAGGCACCTTTGGAACTATTTTATGGCCTAAAAAATTCTTGCACAAATTCTTTGCCTTAATTCTATCTTCACCATTATGCATCCAACAAAATAACAATTGCAAGTGTCTTCATGCCCGAAATCTTAGCATTGAAACTCTCTGCCAAATTATTGCAAACAAAATCCACCTTGCTTGCCTCACCAAACTTGCTTCTGGCACATAGCTTGGTGTGATGTTCTTCAAGGTATTTTTTCACCTTTGGCACTACATACATGTTCTGCAAGTAAGTAGCATGCGCGCTTGGGGTGTATGTGTATGTGGATCACCACAAGTCCTCTTCAAAGATCTTTCCTTTGAACTTCTCCGTGAAGTTAGTAGGAAGGTGCCGCATGCATTCCCTATGCTCAACCCCAGGAAAAACAGCATCAACAACATTCTCAAGACCCTTGCATGCACCAGTGTGTATCACCAAGCCTTTACGGTGACCAATTACTGCTCGTAGTCTCTGCATGAACCATGTCCAGCTTTCATTTGATTCACCCTCAAGAACAGCATAAGCTACGGGTAGAAGCCAATTATGCGTGTCCAAAGCACAAGCAGAAGCAACATATCCCCTGAACTTCCCTGTTATAGAAGTTGCGCCTATTGACAAGTATGTGCTACAACCATCTAGGAACCCCTTCCAGCATGCCTTCAGGCAGACAAAACATCTCCCAAAGCATTTCTTACCTGCTTGCTTATACCTGACCCCCCTTGAGACCTTTTCTCTTCCTTTCACAACCTCGTAATCGATGTCAACAACACTACCAGGTGATGTTTTCTCTACCTCAGCTTTGAAACTATACAACATGTGAAAACTGTCATTCCACTTGCCTTGAATGAAGTCTAGAGCCATATCCTTCCCATCAAAGACTCTGTGGTAAGGAATCATAAAGTTAAACTTTTTGCTAATCTTTGCTCTGAGTTTAGCAGGTCCAATGTTATGATCCTGCCTCACCCAGTCAAGTACAGTAGCAGCAATCCACTTGTTAGTCGCTGGTCTAATTTTATCACTTAAAGAAGTATTAGGGCAGTTGTGTTTCTTCATGTTTACTTTGATCTACATTCGATAAGAATCCAAATAAATCAGAGCTAATTATCAGCAGAATAAATATGAGAAAGACTGAAACTAAATGTAGCTATTGCAACCTGAAATGGGTGTCCACCCTGCATTGGATATGCATGTAATCTCCATTTACACACATTAATTTATAATACACCCTAAATCTCTTTTGGTCGCTCTTTTCAATGATAAATTCGAACCCAACTCTAATTGCATAGGTGGCAACTGTATATCTGTAGTCCTCCGTAGTCTCAAAGACAGTCCTCTCATCAATTGTAGGATTGTCCCTGTCAAAGTGTATCACTGGCCTATCCTCGTCTTCATCATCGTATCTACATCCCATTTCCACATCTTCACATTCCTCTTACTCATCAGTTATGTTAGAGTATTAGGTATATATGGTTGTTATGGTAGTTTACATAGAGTTAGGATATGTTTACATACAGTCCTAACTTGACTCGTACTCCAACATAATCCTCTGTACGCCTATATATACTTGCCCATGAGGCTCAATAATATATCCATCATATTCCGCCAAACTCATACTCTTTCATGGTATCAGAGTGGCAAGATCCTTGACCTAGCCGCCGCACACGCTTCCGTGCCGCACCGCCCTCGGGGAGGTCGATCTCCGCCGGGAGCCACGCAACCCGTACGCAGGGTTCATCCACCGATCCGTGGTTGGCTGCCTTGTAAGTCTTTTTTCCGATCTCTTGATCAGTTTTCTTTTTTGGTTTACCGATCTTGGATCAGATTGAGTCGCCCACCGCCATCGTCATCTCCACGCCTCATCGTCCAGGACTTCACCGACAACGCCGCCATCGACTCTGATCTACACATCGTCCATGCCATGGCGCATATGGTGCACCGTCGGTCTGATCAACCAATCCCGTGCATGTCTATGCCAGGCACGTCCCCGAGCACGCGCCTACCACCGATCGAGCTACGGGCTGCCGCTGTGTCGCCCCATCGGGCCATAGCGTCGCTGCCGTTGGTCCATGCTACCGGCTTCCAACGCGACTTCATTGGTGTGTACGTCGCTGGTGGTATCCCAGCCGCTGCACCGACTTGTGCCCTGCAGCTATGCCGCCCCCTCGGGTCGTAGCGTGGTTGCATGCAGTCTACTTTGCCGTCCTCGTGCATCGACGACCTTGGCTTTCACCGCACCATCTCCTACAGAATAGATCGCCACGTCTGCACATGGTCTTTGTCATGTCATCGGGTCTTCCTCTCCTACTTCGAGCATCGCCGCTGCGCTTCACAAGGTAACCTGCAGGGCGCCCTCTTGCCATCATAGGTCCCGCCAACTACCCCATCGCCACTCTAGGCATCCAGCATGACTAATCCAGGTCGCCACTGGTTTCGCCGCCTTCTACGCCTTTGTCCACTACAATTTCGCCACTAGAGTCATCGCTACATCCCTGACTACACCACCTGCTACTCTTCCGACAACCGCGGACAGCACCGGCATCTTTCCATTCGCTGCTCTGCGCGTCGCAACTGCTCTGGAGGCTTCCTCTGCTAGTCTTTTTGACATGGTCCCTGCCCCCGCACGCCTGGTACTGGCAACACCGGGAGTGCCTTCGTCCCCGACGCGTTCCCGAGTCTGGAAATCTCGGATCGGCACCTCGTCTTCATCGGCTTCGACAACGTCTTCTTCGGCATCGACCCCTCTACGACTGCCTCGACCGCATCACCGACGAGTTCTTCTTTGCATACTTGGTTCTGGCGAAACCAGAGTGTGCGTTCGTCCCCGACATGCGCCTAGTTCTGGCAAAACTATGGCCGCACCTTGTCCTCGACAGCTCGGCCTGCATCGGCTTCGGCATCGACACCCTCGACGAATGCCTCGACGTGTCTCCACCATCCTCCTCGTGCACTATGCGCATGGGGCTTCACGTGTGTCTACCTCGACACCGGCATCCACGACCACGATATCGACCACGACGACCCATCGCATGGCTACCTCGACCATGGCACCGCCTCACACTCTCGTCTCCCTCGACATTGGCAAAAGGGCTACCACCTCGCTTGAGCATCATCAGCTTCCCCTACAGTCCAAGCTACCGCGCTACAACACCATCCACGATGTTCCCGCTCGGACTACACGGGGATGTCATCCTACTTGATGCTACTTTGGTTTATCTCCAGTCTGACCGTCCGTGATGTTCTAATTGTTCACGACGCTACCGCTACGACTACAGGGGAGTGTTAGACTATTAGGTATATACGGTTGTTATGGTAGTTTAGATAGAGTTGGCATCTGTTTACGTATAGTCCTAACTTGACTCATACTCCAAGATAATCCTCTATACACCTATATATACTCGCCCATGAGGCTCAATAATATATCCATCATATTCCACCAAACTCATACTCTTTCAGGTCCCATAGTCAGGCTCAAAGTTCGAATCAACCAAATACTCCCTACTCTCCTTCCTATCAGGGTCAGCAACCACGTCTGGATATGCTTTCTCATCATCATCCGCACTGCCACGCATTTCAGTGTCTTCATGCTCGCTTGACAAAGCATCATGCTCAAGGACAAGCTGTACAGACATCCTGCGGTTACGAACACATATCATTGCCATCACCACGGGACTAGAAACACTAAGTGGGGTATGCAGAAAAGGAATCATAGTTCTTACCCTTCAATGAGGACGTACGGCACCTTCTCTAGGCTCCATTCCTCCAAATCTCTACACCCCGCTTCCTCTCCCCCTGTTCCGTTCTCCTCTGTGCTCTCCAGACTTGAAGGAGATTTTGTGCTCTCCAGCCGTGCAGGACCCATCTCCATGTTCTCAAGCCGCATAGGATCCATCTCCGAGTGGGATCCAGATCACCAGCATCATTGGGTGCCTACCAAAACTGCCAACTCTCGATTTTTGTTTCCAGACGCGCTTGGGCGATGGACGGCGGCAAGGAGACAGGACAGGAGGGGATGGGAGGGGACGTGAGGGGATGGCAGGGAGGGGAGGGTGGGAGGACGATGGCCCAAGGGCAGGATGAAAGCGGTGCACGACTGAACAGAGTGGCAGCGGCATGAGCAGAGGAGCGGAGCGGAGCTAGTTGTGACAAAACATGGAAAATTGCACAATAATGTGTTGGTGGGCGGCACTAGTCCCCGAACCTAGGATGCGCCGTCTAAGGTGGAGGAGGCGGGCCCGTCAGTTAGAAAACATGCCAGGTCATCATCCCCTGTTTCTGATGCCCTTTAAAAAAGAAAACATGCCACGTCGTCATCCTACTTGTCCTGGTATATACATATGGGCACAATCGTCAACATGTCTAAAATGGAAACCGGTCTCCTACCTGTCCTGGTACATTGCCCGATGAGGTGGATAGCCACGACCCATCTTTCTAATACATTCGCACTCTTATGATGAGAAGGGAAATAAAGATTGAGCGGTTAATGCAACGAGTATCGAATTATTACCCTCTCAGGAAATTGGAGTTGATTATTTTCACGCGTTCCCGGAGTCCACACCTACTGTTAGTCTGTCACTCCCCTTCTCTGACAAACCACAGTTCACCTTGCGCAGCTCCGCCACACCGCACCACTTAGGCTAACATGGCCCTACCTAAGCAGTCGCCGATGTCACTGTGACAGCCCACCGAAACTTGGGTATTTATACCCTCTAAGGCAGGCCATGAATCTCTACTTCAAGGCCGGTCTCCCATTGCCCTTCCATGCGTATGATTTTGCTGAATGTGCCGAATTGGCTGCGGCGCTGGCGCTAGCATTGTCCGTGCCGGATGCGGCGAGCAGGGCCAAGAGAGCATTGTGGAGAAAGCGCGTGGCAGAATTATGGCATGCTCTAGGCAGGGAGAATAAGGTAAGTGTCAAATCGTTCATGAGAGCATGCCGCCGAGGGTACACACCCTCGAACAGGGCAGTGCCAAGGTCTAAGAACTCTCGCATCCATTCTTCAGCGCGAGCAACTTACCGCAGTGGGGGAGGCTAGGAACACGTTGTCTGCAGCAAAGACGCTCCATCCAACGCGACGTCGGAGGTCGTACCACGACGGTGACCAAGCGTCTACACTCAGCCTGTTGGATTGTTCAATAGCTGGAGCCGGCAGCGGGCATCAGCTCAGCGCCGGAATTCAGGTTCTAGTTCACACAGACCTACGATCCCTACAAGAAGATGCCGAATTTCAGGTTCGAAGAAATTGTTGAGGCGGCGCAGATGGTCCTACTGAACCAGGACTAGCCCAAGCAAAGCGGTCATGCATGAACGATGCAGATTTTTTGTAGTTTGGCGGGAAGGTAATATATTAGTTTGGGTTAAATGATCAAAGAACTTATGTCCTCTCAAGGAAATTTGCTAGCCAACTTTTCTGGCAGAGATCTGCATTTTCTTCAGTGTGGAATAGTTAAGTTCACACTGAAGAATGGCTTTTGTAGATGACATGCTGAAGCATTGTTCTATAATATAGTAGGAAGTTTAGCCCATTTTTGTGCAGATATAAGACCCTTCTGTATGGAAGTACTACTATTGTAAAAAAATCTTATCAAGTATCTATTTCCTTCAAATACTACTTGTGGTTAAATCCAGTTAACTGCCATTTTTATCCTAGACAGATAAAATTCAGACAATAGTTTATATACATATTTTGTGTCTGATGTCTGTGTTCTAAACCATTTTTGATTGGTCTTGTGCTATCTGCAAAATGGTCCTGCAGTTCAGCGTGATACAAAACTAGTAGATGGTGTTATAAGGATCATCAGGTAATCTTCGTTTGAAATAAAGAATCATTTATTGTCTTCCGGATCGCTCATCATTTGGCACAATAATCTAGCTACCTTGTGCTTGAAGAGGAGATGAACTACATTTTCATGACATCCACAAAATTTACATTGCTCATTGCTAGTCCGAAAAGACTATAAAGAGGGCACGCTTCTCGAAGGTCGCGTAGTGGCGCTGCTGCTGCTTCCATGTGGTGGACGCGGAGTGCCTCACGTGTTGTCTAGGCCTTTCCGTGTGCGACACGTGTTGGGTGTGAGAGGGTCACGAGTCCTTTTTCCCTTTCTTTTCATAGATTTGAACACGAAAATTAGGATATCTTTCAAATTGGGCGTCCAAATCAATATCCGTTTTTGTAGTTGTGTTAGTCACGTCTAGATCTTCAGAACTAGATCCATTGTTGATAGTTTTGACGAACTTTTTTCTCGCACTTCCTTTGATGCATAGGTTGCACTGCCTTTTAGTCCAGTGCATGGTGCTTTCGGTCGTAGTGAACTGCACGGTGTCCTGGCAGTGCATCGCCCGTACACTTCCTTATTGTACTGTTTTGCACTGCCTTCGGTCGCAGTGTACTGCGCAGTGTCCTGGTAGTGCACCGCCGGTGCACTGCCTTGTTGTACCTCGTTGCACTATCTTCGGTCGTAGTGTACTACACGGTGTCCTGGCAGTGCACCGCCGGTGCACTGCCTTGTTATACCTCGTTGTACTACCTTCGGTCGCAGTGCATTGCATGGTATCCTAGGAGTGCACTCCCGTTCACTGTCTTGTTATAGTGCGTTGCACTTCCTTCGGTCATAGTAAACGGCGCATCGCCTCGCCTTTTTTTTCTCTTTTTCGTGGTGCACTATTTTTTTGCCGTATATTGTTTTTTCACATACTAGATAGACAAAAATAGCACCTTGTAGACAACCTCCGTACAACCAGACGTGCGCACAGCTGCCTTGCACTGCCACGTGGCAAGCAGGGAGCGTCACGCGCGCCCATGCGAGGAGCCTAGCGCGCGCTCGCGTCCCACGCGCTGTGAAGGACGTGCTCCCGCTGTGCTGGAGCGTGGTTGATGTAGAGCTCGTTGGGAACCCCAAGAGGAAGGTATGATGAGCACAGCAGCAAGTTTCCCTCAGTATGAAACAAAGGTTTAATCGAACCAGTAGGAGCAAGGAAACACCCAAAAGGTGTTGCTAGCTGAGCCTTGGCAGGGCGCACTACCGGTGCTAGTAGTAACGTGGATACCTGCACAACACAACCACAGAACTTTGTCCCCAACTTGCGATGAGGTTGTCAATCTCACCGTGTTTTGCTGAAAACAAAGGATTAGACGTATCGAATGGAAAGAAGTAAAATTTTGCAGAAAGTAAACACAAAGCGGTAAAAGATTGTAGATTGTATGTAAAGAAAAGGACCGGGATCCATAGTTCACTAGAGGTGTCTCTCCTTAGATAGATAACATGCTGGGTGAACAAATTACAGTTGGGTAGTTGACAAATATCGAGAAAGCAATACATGCATATACTAATCATCTTGACTCCTTTGGAACTTGATTGGGCATTACAACATTATACATAGATCGCCATCCAACTGCATCTATGACTAATAATCCACCTTCAGGTTATCATCCGAACTCCCTCCAGTATTAAGTTGCAAGCAACAGATTATTGCTTTACGAACTGCGTGTAAAGTAAACAATACGATTGTTCTATGAACAAAGGATTGTTGTTTTCTCCCTAGTAGCAACAGCACATCTAGTACCTTAGAGATTTCTATCACTTCCCCAGATTACCAGAGGCATGAACCCACTATCGAGCATAAATACTAACTCTTGGAGTTGCTAGCATCTACTTGGCCAAGATAGCTACTAACAATGGAAAGCATGCAAGATCACAAATAACAAAGACATGATAGAATCAATAATCAATCTGAAATAGCATCTCAATATCCATCGAATCCCCGCAAACACAACATGCAGAATTACAAATAGATGATCTTGATCATGAACGAAGCTCACAAGATCTAAACATGAAAGCACAAAGGAGGAGAACCAGCCATATAGCTACTACATGGATCCGTAGTCCAAGGATGAACTACTGACGCATCACACCAGAGGCTTGCATGGTGATGAAGAAGGCCTCCAGGGTGAATTCCCCTCTCCGGCAGGGTGCCGGGAAGTGCTTCAGATCCCTCCCAATCTATGGATGGAGATGACGGTGGCTATAGACTCTTTCGTTGATTTTTTATCGGGTACTTAGGGTTTTCGTCCCGAGGGCATCTTATAGGCGGAAGGGGAGACCGAGGGGGTGCCAGGGGCCACCACACCACCCCCTGGCACAGGCCAAGCCTGGACGCACGGCCAGGTGGTGTGGACGGCCTCTGGCCCCTCTCCGTCTCGTATTCTGGCATCTGATGACTTCCGGAAAAATAGGCACTTTGGCTTTTGTCCCGTCCAATTCCGAGAATATTCATTTTCTGACTTTCCTGGAACCAAAAATAGCAGAAAACAGGCAGCTGGCACTTGGCTCTTGTTAATAGGTTAGTCCAAGAAATCATATGAAAAGTACTCCAAGGTGTGGACAAAACACAAGAAAGTGGATAAAACTAAGCATGGAACATAAAAAATTATAGATACATTTGCAATGTATCAGAGCTCTGTCTTTACTCGAGGGAAATGAGAACCACTAGCTTGTCCAAGCCCAGTTCCCCCATCGAAACTGTGTGTACCGTCGCGAAACGGTGGTGGTCCTAGGCCATTGATCCTTCTAGGCCAACACTGCAGGCGACGAGGATTCTTTCTGGCCACCTCTTCGGGGTCCTGAATGCCATGTACCAATTCCAGAACCTCCTCTAGGTGGATGATGACCGGGTGCTTCCAGCAAAGTTGTCGCCCTGCCCTGCTTGGAATCTGCCCCTCGTACATCTTAGGAATGGCGTCAGGATCTTTCAGCCATACCTTTACCTCGATGGCCCATATGTCGATTAGTGGCACAATCTCCACTAGCTCGACAGCGAGGCTACTGACGACCCTCTTGAGGGCCTCCGGCTCCCAAGCATCCAATGGGAGGCCATCAAAGCCGAGTTTTGAGAAGAAAAGAAGTTACCCCAAGCGACGTCCCACCCACAGGCGCGATGCCAATGCATGAAGCTCATATTCTCCTTGCAGCACTCGAAAGAACGAGAAGAATGCAGAATGCGCTTGGTGTCTGAGCTGTGTTCGAACCAGACGAAAAAATCGAATGGTGGCACGCATACCTCAACCTTGACCTCATTTCTTCTGATCCCAAAATGAGACCTGAAAGTCGACAGCAACTCTATCGGCGACACGGTGGGACGGATGCCCAACACGGTGGCCATGAGAGCGTGGTCATCGAACTGCTATGCTAAGGCTACCATGCCCGAGGTGCGCGGCAGCAGGCAACTGCCCGAGGTCGGTCGCTAGCCAGGATCGCCCGATGGGACATGCTCCGTCGTGCGAGAAGGACTAGACAGAGGCGAGATACTAGTATGGGGACGCAAAGCCCCAATATGGTGGACGATGCGATGGTGACGGCTGCGGGCTTTGATTAGGGGGTAGGAGGTTTACCGGACATGGCAGGGACACAAATTAGAGCAAGTGCAAGCTCTGATATGAGACGAGCAGTCGGAGCTGAGCAAAGGTTATGGGGAGGGGAGCAGAGGAGAAGATCTGATCAGAACAAAGAAATAGATCTGGTCCATGCAGGGGTAAACGACTCCACGACCGCAAAAGGTAACAGGGAATACTGACAGGGCAGGCCAAGAAGAGTTGACCTAACGACAGTATTTGAGTTCAACCATTTTTTGTCTGGTTCAAACGACCGTTTGGCCGTTAGATTTGTATTCACCCCCATTTGGCCCCTCTGGATAATTGACGATTCTACTACAGCCCCTCCGCGATATTTCAGCCAGCTCGGGTACCGAGATGCACTCGCTCGGGAACTTTCTGGCTGCAAACCAACAAGCCCCACGGAGCCGTCCAAAGCCATGGCCTCACTACACAAAAGATGAGTAAAGTGCAAGTCAATAGCCACGCAAAAAAAAGGGATCAAGGGCATGTACCAGGCGATGCATGGCACGTTAGCCGTGGCCCTTGGCCGGCGAGCCATCTTCAAGCCCCCCCCCCCTTGGCTGGGGAGGTGTTGGTCGAGGCAGCCAGCTTCCCCCGGCGCGAGAGGCGATGACCTCAGCCGTGTCTGCATCCACGCTATGTGCGGCTACTCAGGGCATAGGCAGGACATCAAGCGTAAGTCCAAAGGAGAGCAAAAATAACTAGGGCTAGGAACGTATCCTCACCGGCTGGGAACTCAGAGCCCACGTCGGCCTAGGTAGGGAAGCGCTCCAGCTCCTACGAAGGGAACTTCATTGGCTTGAAGTCGACCGACAAGGAGGGAAGCTAGTTGTCCCCCATGCCGTCCTCCGCTAGTTGTGCCGTAAAAAACTAGTCAACAAGGGGGAAATAAGAACCAAGAAGAGATCCCTAGGGACAGGTTCACCCGGAAGTAAAGAAGAAAAGAAGCTAACCTTTGGCGGTAGCTGGTTGCGGTGGTATGGCCACCAGGAGAAGGTCCAGTCCTCTGCCAGCATCTCCTTCGAGATAGTGGTGAGCCACTCTCGAAGGGCCCCGAACGGTACCTCCAGCCGGGACACCCGCATAGGATCTAGGGAGCCAGACAGGTGGCACATCTTGTGTGACCATTGTTGTAGCAGAAGCACATGCCTTGTCATCTAGGACAGCATGATGTCCCTGGCGGTAAGATGCTCCTTCTCCACCAACACCCCCACGCGGGCGGCCATCTGCTCCATGTCGGCCTGGGCGCCTAGATTCTGGATGCTCCACGCCTTCCGGGTGGAGGGGACATTGGTGAACACTGGCACCTTGATGCAGTCCACCTTAGTGTGGTCGTCCACGTAGAAGTATGAGCACTGCCACAACTTGACAGTGTCAGGCATCTCCAACCGTGGAATCACCGATGACGGACGCGGGTAGATGGCGCTGCAGCCGGTCTCCGTCAGGGGGCCGCCCTTCCCCACCACCTGGACCTTGAAGTTGAAAAACTTCAAGAAGTTCACTACATCTGGGCAAACCCCCAAAAAGGCTTCGCAGCAGGTTGCATGGTGCGTTAGCTGCACGATGGAGTTGGCCCCCAAGTCATGGAGTTGGAGGTTGAAGGACACGAGAAGCTTGAGGACGAACCTGCTTAACGGCAGGCCAAGTCCACATGCGAAGTGGGCGAGGAAGACAACAGCTTCCCCAGGCCGGGGGTTAGGCACCCTCTCCCCCTCCGGTGCATGGAGATGCCTCACCAGACACTCCGATGGGATGAACTTTCACTGCCGGTACTCCTGGACAAGCTCGTCAGTGACGTATGATCCGCACCATCCCCTGGCCTGCTCTAGCAACATCTTGGCGGGCGTGGTGGTCGTGCTGGAGAACTGAGGTCCCATTGTTACAGAAGATAGGTGGTGGCTCCGACAATGAAAAAACGGCAATGCAAGGAAGTAGCGAGGAGGTAGAGCGCAAGGGGAAGAAGCAATGGGCACAAGGAGAAGATGAGTGAGGAAAGAACTCTCCCTTGTGCCCCTATTTATTGAGGCAGGGCAACCGCGCCCCTGTGCTCCCTTTTCCATGTGGCAAAAAACGGCTCCACTCCCACTGTGACGTTTCAGTTCTGGATCGCGTACGCTAGAGAAACTCCCATAGAAGACCCTATAGGCGTTACCACGAAGGACAAGCACGCACGTGATGCCGAAGAAACCGCTACGATGAAGGCGTGTGCGTAGTTACCAAAACTGCTGCGGTAGGCCAAGCGGTTAATCTGACGCGACAGGCGCCAGAGGGGGCAGGCATGGCTAACGCCAGCACTAGCATCATCAATAGGGCGATTCACCTCCCTCGTTGTTTGCGGCAGCTGGAAGATTCAATCGATGCTCACACCCTGTGGGTGGGCCAACAGACCAGTAGTTAGTAAATCCTAAGTCGGAAAACAACAAGCACTACAAGACAAGCACTACAAAACAGTTCGCGATACGGTCTTCATCCACAATCATGACAGGCTTGGCCAATGAGCACGCAAGAACTTCTCCATAGGGCAAAGTCCCAACACGCTCGGGGATTAGTGTCGAGGGGATGAACCCCGGGTAGGCCAAGCCAGTCTCAACTGGCCGGCTCCAGGCAGACCTGGTCGTATGGCCGCAAGACAAAGAACCACAGTCGGGTGGAACACTCCACCCGGTCCGCCTCAAGATTTCCCAGCTGGCCAAAACCCCAAGGCTAGAGTCAAACGAGTAAAGTACCGGCTGATGCATAAAGCTCTGGATCACGGACAAAGCACCAAGCTGATGGATAAAGCACCAAGATGATGGATAAAGCACCGGGTGATACCCAAAGTGGCGGCGCTAAGACGCTGTGGCACTGTCCCCACTTGTACTGGAGCTTGACCGGGTCCTGGACCACCGACTGGACCCGCCAGCTAGCCCGCTTTGTAAACCCAAAGCCCAAACAGTAAACCATAGAGCCCTCATTGTAACCTACCCTTCCACCAATATATAAGGAGGGGTAGTGCCAAGGTTCTAGGTAAGGCATTACAAGTTAGAAGTTAGCCAGAATCGACAAGTTGAGAAGTTCACCTTCCTCTAGCTCTCAATAGCAGCTAGGGAAACAACTTAAGGAGCACTTGTACTGAGCATCAGATCCCCATATAGTAGATCCTTGCAGGAGTAGGAGTGTTACCTCGAGAAGAGGGCTCAGAACCTAGGTACATCATTTAGTTTGCAGTATCTATGCCCAACCCATTGCGAGTAGACACCGATAGCATCCTTATTGTCCCCTCTCATGCCATCCCTGATGGAACTGTCGTGTTCCACACCATGACACAAGCCATCCTCGAAGATGGCAGCCACCTCTGACGCGAATTCCTCGAGTTCTCCCAATTTGGGGAGCATAGGGTTTTTGCCCAGAGGCCAGCACAGAAAGAAACTTCGGACTCTTCGGGTAACCACATAAGTGCGCATAAGCTTTTTCCACTCTTCCTTGACATGTGTTATCTTCTATAGCCTATCCTGAAGGAGGATGTTCATCTTGGTGAGCAAATTGTGACCCTGGGCCGGCAGCATGTGTGTCTAGATAATGACCATCGCCAATTGCAGAGTAAGTGTTCCGCTCCTTCAGTGCTTTTGCTAAACACGGTTTTCGATTGTGTTTGACTTTCTCCATTTATTTTGCTAGTTTAAAGCAATGACCTTCTTCGTCGTCTAAGTGCCCTAGCAAAGGGCCTCAGCATGGCGGAGAAAAAACGGGATGAGGCACTCGAAGCCCTCGAGCGCTCCTAGCTGACAGAGAGAAAGGGTTCACAGAACAACTGCTCCCTATCGCCCACGCAATTTTTGGTATGCCTTGTTGCAGTTTTGTTCAATTAAAATTTTCATCTTTGTTTGTTCATGTGCTGACTTGTGCGAGTCAATCGTAGATGCCGCCGGAGTGGACTTTGACCGCTAGGCTTTGTCTCGCGAGGATGCACTGGCCGATGGTGTTGCTACAGTCGAAGACCGCATCGCCTCCACCCAGGACTCACTGAAGAAGGAAAAATACCATGCTTGGGCATCTTCGAGAAGAGATGCTCCCCAAGGCCAAGCTTGTTGAAGATGTTGATGGCCTAGTCGAAACCTTCACCGGGGGTGTTCCGGCATATTTCACGAATGTCCATAAGGGTGCTGGTGCATCTTTAGGGCTGGCGATGGCGTAGGCCTGCGGTGTGAATTTGAATGTGAGCAAGAAAAAGGGTAGCAGTGTAGCGACAACCACAACGTCTGGTGCTGCTGCTGCCAAGGTCGAGGCGTCGGATGCTCCCATAGAGTCTACAAAGCCCGCGAGTGCTGATGTGTAGGCATAACTATCCTTATTGTTTCCTTTTGTAGCAAAGCATAAACCTTAGGCTTGTCTTGAACTACTTTTGTGGGGGTGCCCCTGTCGGAACTTGTTGTTTAAGTTATATGTATAAATCTTCTGTGTGTTTCATTTACTCGAGTTCCATGCCCAAAAAGGTTCTTATGCTTCGAACTTTTGCTTGGTTAGGGGTCTTCGAGTGGCATGCAAGGTACGCCTCTTGCTGTGCCTGTGGCGCTGCCGTGATCAAAGGTGGAAGAACTATCGCTTCTATATTGCCTGCGTGATCACGTGAAGCATTTGGAGCAGGACGCGTTGATGATTCGTGGAAATGCCGATGTCTATAAGTCGAAGGCAGATAAGACAGCAGAGCGAGAAACTTATCTTCTTGGCGAGGTAGCTCAAATCAACGAGTAGCTACAATGTGGGTGACATGGGTATACCGTACAGGTACTCGAGTTTGGCATATATGGTCCAGATATGGTAGAAGCCCATGGTGTTGTCAAGGCCCAATAAAGAATTCGGGTGACCCACGGACTCTCTGATTGCTTGCAACACAAGAAGAAGCTTAAGATAGAAAGTTCAAAGGGATGAACCCTTATCTGTAACCGACTCGACCTACTACCCGAGACCTAGCCTATCTATATAAAGGCTAGGAGGGGGCGGCGAGGAGGACAATCACAACCCTAGTTTCCACAATCATCGCCAGATTGCATTTGCGCACCCCTGTAACTTTCGACTCCCTCGATAATTCCAAGAGAAGACAAGTAGGAGTAGGGACCTCTACGAGGCCTGAACCTGGGTAAACCTTGCGTCCCTGTGTGCTTGTTTGCTAGTCGATTGATGCCTCCAGGGTGCCCTCCTTCTCCAAAACTCAAGTCCATAACAATGGGCATTGACGAGTTAAACCCTCGTCAATTGGTGCCGTTTGTGGGAATTGGGAGTGCTGATGTCGCGGCTTCTTCGGCCCCGTCAACCGCGATCTACAACTCTACAACAGCGGAGATTCGCCAGCTCTTCGGCGCTTTCGACTTCACCGTCCACATGTTGGCCACTCGCCCGGCTTTCGAGTCCGTGGGCGATGGGATTAGCCTCGCGATCAGGAGTTTCCACTTGCAGGTCGGTCAACTGGGCATGCTTCACATGCCCGACTACCTGACGACACCCGTGATTGCTCCAGCATCGTGGTTCCCGCCACCAATCGGCACCCTCAGCGAGCTCAACGCCGCGGCAACAGCTGGGAGCATGGACAGCGACAGCAGTTACAGGTCCGATATGGGTGACCTAGCCATAGAAGATGGAGCCTATGGCTCCGGATCTGAAAGTTGTAGGAGCAGCAGCTTCCCCAACCACTTCATGTGTGCTGTCATCAACACGGGCGAAACCGGCGTCAATCACGAAAACACCGGCACCAACACTAGACCAACCAACGGCGGTATACCAGTCGCAAATGGTGGCCCCACCAACAACGCGCCCACCAATAACTGGACAGGAGGAGAAATTTCACTCACTATGAATGAGAACACCGGAGAGTGCATGCTGATCAAGCTCAACGACAACAAGTGGGCCCACTGTCGAGAAGCTTTATGGGGCAATCCTCTCCCCCAAGCACATTGCAGGACATGCTGATGGGCTACCATTAGCTGCTGAAGGAAGAATTCAAGCGCCAACAACAAGTAATCGCGCAACTCGAGGGATGAGAGGTTTGCTACCAACAGCAAGTAATTCGGCGAGTTGGGCTCTCCTCCCATGGAGGATCCTCCTCCAAGAGCAACGAGTACCTGGCCAACAAAAGGGGATCTCGACTGGCCCACCTCACTAACCAAGAGCGCGTAGAAGCTGCAAAAGTTCTCGACTTCGGCTCTATGACGGTGGATACACGGGGCAACATGCTCCTAAAGATACCGCAAGCTGCGGTGACAGCGGCCACCATGTACCTCCTCAACAACCAGCCACCGGCTAGATATTCGTGAGTTGCCATGCACCGATCTACGATCGCGGGCCTGGGCTAATCGAGGCCGCCCTCGATAAAGAACAAATACCAGAGCTAAAGAAAAGCAAGGCTCTGGCCAAATACTACTAATTGTACTCCTCCAGTGACGACAGTCACGATCTGTCATGGCGACGTCGTTCACGGCGGCATGACCATGACTATGACGCACGTGATGACATCACGCAGCGCAAGGTCGACAAGATGTGGGCAAGGCATGCTCGTTTGACTGACTCGGAAGAAGACGAGATGGAGCTCTGTGGTGCCAGATGCTTCAGTAGGGCCATCAAGCAGAAGCGAATGCCTAAGGGGTTCAAACTCCCGTTAGAGAACCCAAAATTTGACGGCCTGCAGGACCCAAAATCTGGTTGGAGGGCCACATCTCCTCCGTCAGGCTACACGGCGGAAGCTCGAGCACGGCAATGCAATGCATGCAGCTGTAGCTGCAAGGTGCTGCCCGCACATGGCTCAACAACCTGCCGTGCAGATCAATTTGCAGTTGGGAAGAGCTGGTCTATAGTTTCGTTCCCAACTTCAAGGGAACTTACAAAAGTCCCGCGTCAATCGAAGAACTAAGAGGCTGCCATCAAAGGTCTGGCGAGTCACTGTGCTCGTACATCCAGAGGTGGTCCATCATCAAGAACTCCGCAGAAAACATCTCGGAGGACCGTGCAATCGACGCGTTCAATGGCGGCGTTCACCGTATAGAGCTCAGGGAGGAGCTAGGCCGCTCGAAGCCCAAAACGATCGACCACCTGATGGAAATCGCGAATCGGTGGGCAGGCGGAGAAGATTGAGTAAAAAACCGCACCTACTCCAACGATGACGATGATCTCGAGCGCATACGCGACCGCCGAAGAAATCGTCGAATGCGCGTCTACGAGGACCACGGCAAAGTCAATATGGTCGCTTCTGGCTACGCCGATAAACGCGACGACAACCGCAATAGCGAATATCGCAGGGAAGGATACCGAGACGCTGGGAAGACCACGCAAGTGTGGCAACACCGCACTCGCGAAGAGGCACCCGCAACATCCATCCAGGACAAACTGTCCGGACCATGCAACATGCACTTCTACATCGACAAGCACGATGGCAAGAAAAAATCTAGCCACCCTCTAAACGATTGCTGCGAGTTCCTCAAAATCTACGAGGGCATGGCCCAGATGAATCGTGACGCGATCCATCGGGGCTATAGAGATGCCCTAGGCGCTGTGGCGCATGGAGCGCCACCACCACCACCTGCGGTTGCACCAGTCCAGCAGCACGGAGGTGAGCCGTACCCGCGAGCTGTGGGCAACATGGGGATGATCCAAAAAGGAGACCCCTCCAATCTAATGCAGAAGACAATCAGTCGCCAAGTCAATTTGGCGATAAACTCTCCATCTTACACCACTCAGTACCTTAGTGGAAGCGACTCATGCATCACCTTTGACAAGCGCGACCACCCGCGCCAAGTTCCTCGTCCAGGCCACTATCCCCTCGTACTCGAGGCGCTGATCGGAGGCTTTGATATGAGTCGCGCCTTCATGGAAGGAGGGAGCGACATCAACCTCATGTTCGCAAGTACCTTGCACGCGATGAGGATTCCCCTGACCTGTCTAGAAGTTTCGGACACGACGTTCCACGCCATAGTCCCAGGGAAGGGCGTATACCCCCTGGGCAAAATCAACCTCGATGTCATCTTCGGCACGCCGCAAAACTTTTGGGCGAGAGCACATCGACTTTGAAGTCATCAACTGGCCCTCACAATACCACTGCATCATCGGACATGTCGTGTTCGTGAGGTTCATGGCAGTGCCGCACTATGCCTAACTGCAGATGAAAATGCTAGGTCCAAACGGCGTCATCACAATCAACGAAAACTTCGAGAGGTTTGACAGCTGCGACAGGGAATTCAATAGAATCTCCCAGTCCTTTGGCATGCAAGAGGAACTTGCAAAACTGAAGGAGTCAATAGACAATAGTCTACCTCCCCTGAGCAGGCCAAGTTTACCTGACGTGTCCTTCGACTCATTGGTGCACACAAAGAAAGTCCAGGTCCACCCAACGGATCCGACCAAGACGGCCTTCATCGCCAACAACTTGAGTTCCACATAGGAACTCGCGCTCGTCGAATTCCTCTGTGAGCACTGGGAAGTCTTTGCCTGGTGTCCAGCGGACATGCCAGGAGTTCCTAGGGAATTCACTGAGAACTCACTCAACGTGAATCCATACGCAAGGCTAGTCAAGCAAACAATAAGGCGACTGTATGAACCAAGAGCAAAAGCAGTCGGTATGGAGATCAACAGACTCCTCGATGCAAACTTTATACGCGAGATCAAGGAAAGCACCTGGCTTGCTAACACAGTTCTTGTGCCTAAAAAAGACACAGATATCCTGTGGATGTGAGTGGACTTCACCTCCTTGAATAAGCACTGCCCAAAGGATCACTTCCCATTGCCACAGATCGATCAAATCATCAACTCCACCGCGGGATGTGAGCGCCTCTACTTCCTCGATGCCTACTCAAGATACAATCAGATTCGAATGAAGGAGGAAGACTAAGATAAAACGGCGTTTACAACACCCTTCGATGTGTTCTGCTACAACACGATGCCTTTCGGGCTAAAAACACAGGAGCCACCTATCAGCGGTGCATTCAGGCTTTCCTCAAAAACCAACTTGGTCGCAACATCCAAGTCTACGTTGACGACATCTTCATCAAAACCAAAGAGGAAGCCACGTTAATCGACGATCCCCGCAAAACCTTCGCTAACCTCGATCGCTACCGGATCAAGCTTAATCTGGACAAATGCGCCTTCGGCATGCCATCAGGGCAACTACTCGGGTATCTCATATCCGCGAGGGGGATCGAGGCAAACCCGAAGAAAATAAAGGCCATACTAGCCATTGAGAAGTCGAAGAACATAAAAGGAGTCCAGCAAATCACTTGGCGAATCGCGGCGCTCAGTCGATTCATCAGTCGAATGGGCGAAAAGGCACTACCCTTCTACCAACTCCTCTGCAAAGCTGACAAGTTCGAGTGGACAGACGAGGCGCAAGAAGCATTCGAAGACCACGAGCGTCTACTATCCACCTCGCCTGTACTGGTGATGCCTCGCAAAAAGGAACCACTACTGCTCTGCATCTCCGCCACGAACCAGGTGGTCAGCACGGTGCTCGTGGTGGAACGAGCCGAATAAAATAAGGTCCACGGGGTCCAGCGCCCAGTATACTACCTCAGCGAGGTGCTCACGCCAACAAAGAAGCGGCACCCGCACTACCAAAAGCTGGCCTATGGCGTCTTCATGACAGCCAGGTGACTGCGCCACTACTTCCAGGAGCACCTAATCGTGGTGGTAAACGACGCCCCGCTCGGGCATATACTCAATAATCCTAACGCCACCAGACAAGTCGCGCTCTGGGGAATCGAACTGTCTCCAGGAGACATCGCATATGAGAAGTGCAACGCGATCATGTCGCAAGTCCTTCTAGATTTTCTCGTGCACTGGATGGAGAACCAGCTCCACGACAAGCCAGATATGTCCTATCTTTGGACAATGCACTTCGACGGGTCCAAGCGAAAGGACGGAGCAGGGGAGAGAGTCATACTGACATCACCCCAAGGAGACAAGATGAAATACGTTCTGCGAATGCAGTTCACTGCCTGCAATAACAAAGCCAAGTACGAGGCCATAATCCATGGGATGCGGGTGGCGAAAGCCTGCGGTGCCAAGAGGCTCATCATCTACGGTGACTCCAAGCTGGTGGTCAACCAAACGATGCACGAGTGCGACGCACTGAGCGACAACATGATCGCCTATCACGACCTCTGTGACACACTCCAGGGAGACTTTGACGGCTGCGAGCTGCAGCACGTAGGCCACGAAAGCAACAAAGAGGCGGATACACTCGCCAACATCAACTCGACCTGTGCCCCCATACTACCTGGGGTATTCCTCGAGCGTATCTGCGAACGCTCCATCAAGACCAAGGCTCCAGAGAAGAAAGCAAGCACGTCAATGGACTCGGGGGCTACGGCACCCAACGAGCCAATAGCTCTCGAGGACACGGAGCTTGGTACAGGACTCGAAGGACCAATGGAGGTCATGATGATCGAGCCATCTTGGACACAGCCGTACATCACATATCTACTCAGCAAGAGGCTGCTAGATGACTCGACTGATGCGCGACACATCACACGATGATCCAAGGCATTCGCCCTCATCAACGGCGAACTGTATAAGGGAACCATTATAGGGGTACTTCAAAGGTGCGTCTCCAATAGGGACGGAAGGGCTATGGACATCATGCTAGCAGTCGCGCCCTCATTGCCAAAGCTCTACGAGCTAGATTCTACTGGCCCATGGCCATGCGCGACGCCAAGGACATTGTCCAGTGCTGCAACGTTTGCCAGCGATTCGCGGACAAACCTCACGCACCTGGCACGGAACTCAGGCCAGTACCATTGGCTTTACCCTTCGCACAATGGGGACTCGACATGGTTGGCAAGCTCCCAAAGTCCTCGCGAGGAGGTTATGTCTACCTCTTAGTCGCGGTTGACAAACTCACCAAGTGGATCGTGGCCATGTCGGTGACGAATCAATCAGGGGCCAGTGCTATCAAATTCTTTGAGTCCATTGTCTACCGCTTTGGAGTGCCACATAGCATCATCACGGACAATGGGACGAACTTCATCTCTAAGGAGTTCCAGGAATTCTGTGAAAACCTAGGAATCAACATAAGCTATGCCTCGGTGGCTCACCCGCGGACCAACGGTCAAGTCAAAAAGGCCAACGGCCTCGTCTGCGGTGGAATCAAGAAACGACTCCTCTGGCCACTCGAACAAGCCGCTGGATGCTAGCCAGACGAGCTGCATTCTGTACTTTGGAACCTGCGCACAACTCCAAATAGCGCCACGGGATACACTCTGTTCTTCATGGTGCATGGTGCTGAAGCGGTGCTACCCACAGAAGTACGCTACAAAGCCCCACGGGTGGTTGCATACAGCGAGAAGGAGTCAACTCTTGCACTCGAAGACTCCATCGACCTCCTTGACAAGGCACGCGAGATAGCAGCGGAGAGATCAACAATCTACCAGCAAAGCCTCCGCAACTACCATAGAAGAAGGCTAAGCCCCAGATCCTTCGTCGAAGGAGACCTGATCCTGTGATTGAAACAACAAGGGCATCCCAAGCTCGAGTCCCCTTGGGAAGGACCTTACGTGATTACAGAAGTAATCCCAGGTGGCTCCTATCACCCTAAAGATTTCGAGAGCGGAGTCACATACTCCAACCCCTGGAACATCGCGCAGCTGCGTCGTTCCTACCCCTAGTCGTTTTTACATTACAAATAAGGCTATTCAGCCAGGCTACTTAGCCACACGTTGTACCTCGTACTATTCTGCAAATAAATAAAGATATTTTTCTTGCAATTTCATCACTCGGGAGCTGCGCCACCCCCTTTATATTTTTGTTCTATGAAAAAATCACAATATCCTGAGCAGCTGACACACTACCAATCGAACCCTTGATAAACACCAACCCAGTTGCAATGCACCTGACAGGTTGGCAAGGTGCTGAGATAAACACACGTAAGGCTAACGAAAAGGAACTGCAGAGTATAATACACTCGAAAAATATACAAGCTAGCAAGCTCTCCACATATCAATGGGTGTTTAGTACACCCAACATAATCATACGAACTTTACAACACTTATACACCTATGGGAAGGATACAAAATTGTGCTACTGCTGCAAAAGATGCACGTCCATATGCTCTTCAAAGAAGTCGATGATGTCCTCCGTTGGCCAATCAACCGCCTGATAGTTTGGCACCATGTTCCAGGTCATCGCTTCTGGCGGCGGCGGTCCAGCAGCAATAGATGTTATGTCCACATCTGGCTGATGCAGTCGCACCATCGACAGGGCAGCCTTGGCACCCGCAACCAGCTACTGCCGCACGCACTCGTGTACCGCGCTTATATCTTGAAACTTCGCTAGAAGAGCCAACAGGCTTGAAGGGACGACGTCCAGTGGAAATATCGTCTGATAAAGGTGCCTGAGGCATGACTGTGCCTTCTTCAAGCATTGAAGCACTCGAGAAGAATGATCCTGCAGGGTCGCCAACACGACTGCACGGTCGTCATCCACCCAAAATTTCCACTAGCGTGCAGCTGCTCCTGGGTTAGGTTATTCATTCGAATGGCCACCCGGTCCTTCTCAGCCTGCGGATGACGAGCGCTCACAACTACACCAAACAAACAACAAAGTGTAAGGACAAGGCATCACCGCGACTAACTAAAAGAAAAGATGGGAAGACAGAGAGCTAACATTTAAACTGCTCATTCAATTGCTCCACTTCCTCCAAGAGATACTTCTCGCTGGCGGTGGCCTTCTCAGCTTTTGACTTCCACACATCCGTGTTACCGCGGATGATAGGCAACTCACACTCCAACTGCTTAATGTGGTCACGCAATCACAAAAGCAACAGCAACTCCTCCACATTTGAACGCGGTTGTGTCGTGGTATCATTGGTGGGAGGTGAATCATGAGGACCACTCGAAGGACCCTATGTACAATCAAGTAAGAGGCAAATGAGACTAATCGCACATCAATAAACAGAGGAATGCATTCAAATTTAATAAATGTCAAGGGAACAACCCCACAAAAGCATGGTTCAGACAAAAGGCTAGCTACAGCTATTACACATGGTGACTAGGGAGCATTATGCTTCTTCGACTTCGACTTCGGGAGCTTCATCGCATCCGTGGCAGCCTCCGATGCCATGGACTTGCCGGTGGTAGCCCAAGATGTCGCGGGATTTGCCGCCTTCGCTCGCCACTGCTCCTCGTAGTATTTGGCGACTGTCTCGATAAGATGAGGCCCGTATTTACCGCAGCTACTAGCGAAATGAGAAAACACTACCTGCTGGCCTCTGGCGTCGACATGCATAACCTTGGAGATCGCGGCGGGATCCAACTCCACACCATGGGCTTGCACCATCCCGAATTCTATGGTGGCGCCGACAGACCGCTGGGAGTTCCTGAATTCCATGGGAATACATCTAGCAAAGGATTCCACCAGGTCATCAATATTGTCGATTAGCCCAGCCTTGGGGGTCAGGTCCTCCCGGAGGCGACTAAGCACACCTTTGGCCTTCCCCAACGTCTCTTGAAGCGAAACACTGTGGTCCTCGACTGCAAGAATGTCGCCAGCAAAAGCATCCGTGTGGCACAGGGACTGGGCGCCAAAGATCAAGCCAGCGGCATATGCGTGCACGGAGTGTCAGCACAGCAACATGACATCAAAACAAGGAGCAGCGCAAAAAAACTGAAAATTACCTGAGAGAGCCTTGGCAATCAAAAAAGATGTCCTTCGAACAACTTCTCTCTTTCAGCATTGGAAGAGCGTAAGTCTTCCTCACGCTTCTCTGACTCTTCCAGAGCCGCGACTGCCTCATCGCGCCATTTCTCCACCACAGCAAGTCCCTTCTCGAGGGATGTAACACGACGAAGAAGTTCATTGTGCTCATGTACAAAAGACAGGGCATAACAACAATTGAGCCGGCAAATTTACACGAAGATGAAGACAAAGTTAAAAGCTAACCTTCAACTGCGCGGTGGCGATTGTCCAGCAGGACGTGCTGTCGACCAAAAGCAAGGACTTGCTCCACAAGGCGAGAACCTTCCTTCACAACGAGCTAAATCAAGGGAAACAAAGACTTAGCGCCAACATACAAATTGGACTGCAAAACAGCAAACAGGACACTCACATGTTCCTCAAGGGACTTCGAAGGTGACTATCGCGCAGTCTTCCATGCAACCATCTGGTGCTCCCCAGCATGTGGGGAACTCGAAGAATTGGCGCCTGAGTGGGCCGCCACTGGAGGAGGAGACCGTTCGGCCACCTCCTTGGTCTTGGAGTCTGCAACTCCAGACTCTTTCACAAATTGGACGTCATCAGAAGACAACGACGCCACTTGACTACAAAACACGTCCAACTCCACTTTAGAAAAGGAAATCCAAATGAAACAAGATAAACTCGCGGAAAATAAAACTAACCAATCAAATTTATCGAGATCAAAGGAGTCATCCGATGAATCCTTCGGCAGCCGCAGCTTCTTCCGAGCGGGAGGAGCCATGGCGCGCATAGGAACGGCAGGAATCGACTCCTCTATAGCAGAAGAAGGACCCTTCGGCGTCATCGGATAGGAGGCGTCAGAATCCTCGCTACGGGAACGCTTGCGAGTGCCATGGCTGCTGGACTCGGGGGCTTCCTCCTCTTCTTTAACTAGGACGGTCGAATCTGACTCATCCTCTTCCACCACGTCACGCGGGATCACCCCTTTAGGCAGTGGAGGGAAGTGGAGGACACTTTCCAGTCCTGCATTCATAAGAAACATCAGCACAGATTAAAGCACTTGGCAGCCAATCTAACAAATAGAATACTACTTCGCCAAAAACTCTACCTTAGGCAGAGGGTTGTTGGCATCGAAAGGGGGCACGACTGATTCGCCTGGGAGATCCTCCTTCGCGATATACTTGGTCACCAGTCGCAACCTCCTATCTACCTCACCCACAGAAATGCCTTAGCAGATATGCGAGTGACATCGACAGCACCGACCTAGCAGAATATCGGATGGACTCTAGCCTGCAGAGGCTGGATGTGGTGGCGCAACCACGTGCGAATGAGAGCGGTGCCACCCTCTTCTTTGCCTATGCGGCCTTCGAGGTCGTAGACATGCTGATACAGTATCTCCGTCTCCTCGGACTCGCCAGGCATCACGACATTCTTCCAGGAGCGCCTCCTCTTGCAAGCCGCCACGGGATCGAAGGGCGCGAGTCCGAAGTGCTCTCCGTCGGCCTTCTGTTCACGGACGTAGAACCACTTATCTCTCCACCCTTGGACAGACGCGGTGAGCTTGTTATCAATGTAGGTGGCGGAGGAGTCGACGTGGATCCTGCAGCCTCCTGCATCGTAGAGTACTGAACCCAACCCTGACTAATGCTTAAGCTTAAAAAGCTTCTTGAAGAGACCGAAGTGTGGCTCGATTCTGAGCCAACACTCACAGAGAGGGATGAAGCAAGAGAAATTTGGGGACAGCTAAGGCAGGTGGGGCCCATAGAAGCAGAGAAGATCCCTAACAAACAGATGCGAGGAGAGAGAGACCTTAAATGATGAATACAAGGAACATCACTCTAAAACCCGCAAGGACGATGGGGGAATACCTTGTCGCTAAGCACTTGAGAATCATCTTCCAAAGAAGGAAGCGCTCCATCTTGACGAAGAGTGTGCAGTTCGGAAGACCTGATGACAGATGCGCGCCAGGAGCCATTGGTGATGCCGGTACCCGCACCCTTCTTCTTCCCAGCATCGGCGGCGCTGGTGCCCACGGCGGTGGTGCCTCCCTTCTTCTTGGCAGCGGCAATGGTGGCCGCATATCCAACGGTGGTGCCTCCTTTCTTCTTGCCCATCTTTTGATGTCGGTGAGAATGAAGGAAGTAGCTAGGGAATACGCGCAGCTGGTCTAGTGCCACGGAGAGGACGAGCGCAAGGGAGCAGAAACGAGCAACAATGGCGAAGAAAGAACGAGCAAGAACAGAGATGGGGAAAATTACCGTAGTTGCGCTGCTACTTAACCTCCTCGCAACTATCATCCAACGGCCAGGAAAAAACCCTACTAAACGCATGGCGCACATCGCCATCGACACGTGGAGAAGGTGAATCACAAACCGTTCCCCACTACCCACATTACACGCGGAAATCAAGGAGACGTAGTTAAAACAGAAGATAACACACGCCCAATCAAATCAAAGTCAAAAAGTGGGACCCACAGCTCGTCACGTCCCGTCAAAGCCGCTCATGCAGGCAACTGAAGTCATCACGTCGTCAGCACTGACGTCATAGTTTCTAGCAGAAGAACATTTTTGACTACTTTAGTCCTTGCTCGAGTCTTTGACTCAACCAAGCACTCGGGGGCTACTCCTAACAAGAGCGCTGGCCGCGCACCCAAAAGAATTGTTATGCAGGTGTATGAGCATTCAAGACAAACCTATCACTCGAATCAACGATTCGATCATGTACTACGTGTTACTCCCATAGGGAGCGCTGGAAGCACATTCGACTGAAACAAGCAAACAAAGACGAAAGCAGTCGCAAAATGGTTTTAGTCCCCACTCGAGTCTACGACTCGAATAAGCACTCAGGGGCTACTCCCATAGGGATCGCTGGTCACGCACCCTATGATTATTGTTCCTTGTACATCGTACTGTGTGTCAATAACATCCACACTTGAATGCTATGGAGAGTCTACCACATATTTTCCCTGCAAAGAAATTACGTCTCCTGGGCCACCCGAATCATCTCCGCGATGACAAAAATTCGGATGTCGCGCTTACAGCGTGAAGGTAAGACTTGAATAAGGCCTAGCAACGCATCGGCTGTGCAATACCAGAAATATATCCATACCTACATGTGCGATGAACATGCCTTGACGGACGCGTTGAGTGCTCACATTTATACACTAGAATTCGACTCATGTAAGACCTCCATGGTTACGCCAGCACTTTTCCGAATTCGAGTCCGGGGACTCGAGTTTGAGTAGATTGTGTTGTTTTGCCCTAAGGCAGTTAACTTATACCGATAAATCTGATAAATCGGGCATGTATATCAACAATCCCTATGACACAAACAGAAACACTCAAAAAAATGCTTAGTCATGCATTCGAAAGACTTCATAAAGTCTCCAGTCGAATCTGCGATTCCATTGGACACTCGGGGGCTACTGACATGGGTATACCATACAGGTACTCGAGTTTGGCATATACAGTCTAGATACGGCAGAAGCCCACAGTGTTGTCAAGGCCCAATACAGAATTCGGGTGATCCACGGACTTCCGATTGCTTGCAAAACTAGAAGAAGCTTAAGACAGAAAGTTCAAAGGGATGAACCCTAATCTGTAATCGACTCGACCTGCTACCCGAGACCGAGCCTATCTATATAAAGGCTAGGAGAGGGCGGCGATGAGGACAATCACAACCTTAGTTTCCATAACCATCACCAGCTTGCATCTACGCACCCCTGTAACTTTCGACTCCCTCGATAATTCCAAGAGCAGACAAGCAGGAGTAGGGACCTCTACGAGGCCTGAGCCTGGGTAAACCTTGCTTCCACGTGTGCTTGTTTGCTAGCCGATTGATGCCTCCAGCGCTCCCTCCTTCTCCAAAACCCAAGTCCATAACAATGGGCATTGATGAGTTAAACCCTCGTCAATGGGTGTTTTCGACTCCCTTGTTCTTGTTTGTCTGTATCATCGTATTGTTAACTGATGTCTTGTTGCTTCTATCTATGCAGTTGTCAACCTCATTCTGTTGGAAGAGAGGGATCACATTAGCATTCGACTGAACTACTTGACTTAAGAGTAGCTGGAAGCTGGTGGGTTCTTCTGGACCGACCGGAATCATCCAATTATACTCGAAACATTGCAAGATCACGTCTCGCAGGTGCTACATTTCCTGAAGAAGGCCCGGTCATGCTTGAGGCATATATTTGTGGTGATATACCCGTTGGACGTTGTCTCGTCGAGCCTGCTGGCCTTGCTTTGTAGGTTTCAGAATGTTGGTGTTGTACACGAGTGCATGCATCAGCAACTTGTCGGGGGTGCCAAGGTTGTGCTAGCACTTGTGCATATGCAATATCCAATCGTGGATTTGGAGGCAATCGCACAAGGCCCTCCAGCACCTCTCGAGGGAATGGCATGGAAAATGGTGCCGCATTATCAAGCGGTCACCGAACTAGCGCAGAGGATTGTAAATTTATTCAGAGAACGCGCTAATGTACTCCTTCAACATTAGTAGAATAGTCCTGTCCTGCACAAGGTATATAAGTGTTGTAAAGCTTGTATAATATTTCTGACTAGGTGTTTTTGTACCAGTGATGTATGTAAAGCTTGTTAGCCTATGTGTTTTGTGAGTAAGTTTTTTATGCAGTGCATTTTCGTTAGCCTGATGCTTGCGGATCTCAGCACCTCGACAGCCTGTTAGTTGTGTTGCAACTAGGTTGGAGTTACCAAGGGTTCGATTGACAGCCTGGTCAGCTACTCGGGTCATTGTGTTATGAGGTTTTGTACGGGACGAGGTCATCAAGGAGGCGGAGCCCCCGAATGTAAAATACGAATAAAAGTAAATGTAAGAAGACACATAGTTGAGGCACTTAGCTTTATTTGTTTGGAGAATATTAGGAGGTACAATGTTTTGCTAAGTAGCCTGGCTGAGTAGCCTTATTGTTAAGTAAAAACATCTAGGGGTAGAATCGTCGCAACTGCACGATGTTCCATGGATTGGATTATTTGACTCCACTTTCTACGTATTTCAGGCGATAGGCACCACCTGGGATTGATTTGGTGACCACATAAGGTCCTTCCCATGGAGACTCAAACTTCAAGTCTCCTTCTGCTTCAGACACAGGACGAGGTCTCCTTCGACGAAGGATCTTGGATGTAGCTGTCAGATGTGGTAGTTACAAAGGTTTTGCTGGTAGATCATTGATTGTTCTGCCACAATTTCACATGCTTTGTCGATGAGGTCAATGGAGTCTTTGAGTACGGCCATAGATTCGGTCTCGATGTAAGCAATGACCCTTGGGGCTTTGTAGTGCACTTCCGCAGGCAGTACTGCTTTGGCACCGTGCACCATGAAGAATGGTGTGTAGCATGTGGTGTTGTTTGGCATCGTGCGCAGGCTCCATAGTACAGATGGTAGTTCATCGACATAGCAACCAACGTCTTGTTCAATAGGCCAGAAGAGTTTCTTCTTGATGTCGTTGTAGACAAGGCTATTGGCCTTTTCAACTTGACCATTGGTCTGAGGATGTGCTACAGAGGCGTAGCTAATGTTGATTCCTCGGTCTTCGCAGAAATCCTGGAATTCCTTCTAGTTGAAGTTCGTCCCGTTGTCTATGATGATTTTGTGTGGCACCCCAAACTTGAAGACGATGGACTCAAAGAACCTGACGGCGGTGGTGCCTGTCTGGTTAGTTACCAGCATGGCCTCGAACCACTTGGTGAACTTGTCGACGGCAACGAGGAGGAAGACGTAACCTCCTGGCGATGATTTCGGCAGCTTTCCAACCATGTTGAGTCCCCATTGCACAAAGGGCCAAGCCACAGGTATTGGCCTGAGATCCATGCCTGGTGCGTGCATCTTATCCACGAATTCTTGGCAAGCATTGCACTTCTGGACGATGTCCTTGGCGTCACACATCATGGTTGGCCAATAGAAGCCAGCTCGTAGAGCATTGGCAACAAGGGCGCGACTACTGGCGTGATGCCCATAGGTGCCCTCGTGTATCTCGAGGAGGATGCCTCTTCCGTCACCATTGGTGATGCATCGCTGGAGGATGCCCGTGATGCTACGCTTGTATAGCTCACCGTTGATGATGGTGAAAGCCTTGGAGCGCCGCACTATGTGTCGTGCATCTGTTGGTACATCTGGCAGCCTTTTGGTGAGCAGGTATGTGATGTATGGTTGTGTCCAGGATGGCTCGATGAGCATGACCTCCATGGGAAATTTGGGTGCGGATCCCTGCTCTACATTGTTGTAACCTTCGACTTTTTTGCGTGGTGTAGCCCCCGAGTCCGGTGATGTGCTAGATGGTCCTGTAAGAGCCTTCGGCTTGATGGAGCGCTCGCAGATCTTCTAGAGGAATATGCCTGGTCACACCGGGGCTCAGGTGGATCGTATGTTGGCAAGCATGTCAGCCTCCACATTGCTTTCTCAGCCCACATACCGCAGCTCGCAGTCATCAAAGTATGCTTTGAGTGTGTTGTAGAGGTCGCGGTACGCGACCATGTTGTCCCTCAGAGCATCGCACATGTTCATGGTTTGTTGGACCACGAGGTTGGAATCGCCGTAGATGACAAGCCACGTGGCCCCACAGGCCTTGGACATCTGCATCCCGTGGATCAGCGCCTCGTACTCCGCTTCATTGTTTGATGCGTGGAACTTCATCCGAAGGATGTATCGAATCTTGTCGCCTTGAGGGGACATCAGGATGATGCCTACGCCAGCTCCCTCCTTGCTCTTGGATCCACGAAATGCATGGTCCAGTGGTTGGACATATCCGGTGTGTCAGGCAGCTGGTTCTCCATCCAGTGGATGAGAAAGTCTATTAAGACATATGACTTGATCGCCACTTGCCGCTCCTCGGTCATGTCCCGCGGGGACAACTCAATGCCCCAATGGGTGGCCCACCCCATGGTGTCGGGGTTGTTGAGGATGTGATTCAACTGGGCGTCCTTCACCATGACTATGGGGTGCTCCTAGAAGTAATGGTGCAGTCGCCATGCTATCATGAAGATACCGTAGGCTAGTTTCTGGTAATGCATGTACCATTGTTTTGTTGGTGACCAGGACCTTGATGAGGTAGTATATGGGGCGTTGCACACCATGGATCTTCTTTTCTTCGGCTTGTTCCACCACCGCATAGTACTAACCACCTGATTAGTGGGGGAGATGTATAGCAACATTGGCTCCTTTTCCCTGGGGTAACCAGCACAGGCGAGGTGGAGAGTAGGCGCTTAAGATCTTCGAATGCTTCTTGCGCTTCATCCGTCCATTCGGATATTTTAGTTTTACGGAGGAGCTGGTAGAAAGGTAGCACCTTCTCACCCATTTGACTAATGAATCGATTGAGCGTCGTGATTTTTCCTAGCCAGCTGCTGGACGCCTTTGACATTCTTTGGCTTCCCCATGGCCAGTATGGCCCTTATTTTCATCGGGTTGTCCCCGATTCCCCTGGTGGATATGTGGTACCCGAGTAATTTCCCAGATGGTAGGCTAAAGGTGCACTTTTCCAGATTCAGCTTGATCTGGTAGCGCTCGAGGTTATCAAAGGTCTCGCGGAGATCATCAATGAGTGTATATTCCTCCTTAGTTTTGACGACGATGTCGTCGACATAAACTTGGATGTTTCGACCAAGCTGGTTTTTGAGGCAGGCATGCATACACCGTTTATAGGTGGCTTCTACGTTCTTCAGCCCGAACGGCATTGTTGTGTAGTAGTAGACGCTAAAGGGTGTGATGAAGGCCTGATACGTCCATTTTCCATCAATATTCTATATCATAATTTACTGTTATTCATTGATATATTTCATATTAAGAGATGATACTTATGTTATTTCATCTATTTTTGCATGGTTGATGACTTTTGGAGCATGGACCGCTGGAGTCAGGATTCTGATGGAAAAGGTGTTGTTTAGAGGCAAAATCCGTGAAGATCAGAAAATCCGGGAAAATACATGGAAAATCCTATTTGTCCATAAGACGAAGAAAGCCAGAAGGGGAAGTGGAGATGGGCCACAGGGGGCCCACACCACCCCTTGGCGCGGGCCACCCTAGGTCGTGCCACCAGGTGGTGTGGCCTCCCTGGTCCACCCCTGGCTCTCCCCTCAGGCGTATATTATCCTCCCGAAACCCTAAGACTCGGGGAGCAACCATAGAAAGATTCTGCCGCCTCTGTGGGGTGGAAAACACCGAGAGAGAAAGATCTCTCCGGCAAACAGAATTCTGCCGAGGGAATTCCTTCCCAGAGAGGGGAGATCGTCGCCATCAACACCACCATCAAGCTAGACTTCATCGGTATCATCATCATCACCACAACCATCATCTCCACCAGCACCATCATCACCACCTCCATACCGCTGTAACAATTGGGTTAAATCTTGCATTATTCTTAGGGGACACTTTCCCGGTGTTGATTACTCCTTGTAGTTGATGCTATTGAGTGAACCATTGAATTATTGTTTATGTTCATATCATTATACATCATTATTTCATCTCTGATCGTGATCCATATGATGTCTTGTGAGTAGTTCGTTTTGTTCTTGAGGACATGGGAGAAGTCATGTTGTTCGTAGTGGAATTGTGTTGACAAATATTCAATAGTTTGATATTTAAGTTGTGGTGTACTTCTTCTAGTGGTGTCATGTGAACGTCGACTACATGACACCTCACCTATATGGGCCTAGGGGAATGCATTGTGTATTTGGCTACTAATCGTAGGGGTTGCCAGAGTGACAAAAACTTGAACCCCCGTTAGGAAACCATTGCACAAGGGACGTTAGGGTCTTAGAGTTTAAAGTTGTGGTTAGGTTTCTACCTTAATTACTTTCTTGTACTTGCCGATGCTTGCAAGGGGTATAATCACAAGTATGTATTAGTCCAAGGAATGTCGGTACATTAGCACAGGTTCACCCACACAACACTTAGCAAACTAAAGAAGATTAATCAACTATATGAAGCGAAAGCACTTGACGATATTCCCGTGTGTCCTCGAATGTTTGGTCATCCTAAGTAATACAACCGGCTTGTCCTTTGCTAAAGAAAGGATTGGGCCACTTGCTGCATTTATTCTTATTGTCTTTTATTTACTCGTACTTTATTTACTTGCATTATCAAAAACCCCTAAAATCCGTTTGCTAAGTATTTACAGAGAATTCCTGCTCCAAGTCACTAGCCAACACCTTATGCTCCTCGTTGGGTTCGACACTCTTACTTATCGAAAATACTGTGATACACCCCCTATACTTGTGGGTCATCAAGGCTATTTTCGGGCGCCGTTACCAGGGAGTGAAGCGCTATTGGAGAGTGGAACTGGTAAAGGAAACTTCTACTTTGAGTATTGTTTACTTCCGTTAGTTGCATTATTTTCATTATGGACAATTCGCTGAGTTTCTTATTATGTAATGCTACTACCACTGCTAAGGTAGTAGATGAACCACCACCTGCTGAGAATGATACTTTTAAAATACCTACAAGAATTATTGATCGTGTTATGGATAACTATTATGTTGGAGATGGAACTGTCCATCCTGGTGATCATTTGCTCTTTATACACGAATTATGCGGGTTGTTCAAGTGTGCAGGTATAACTACAGATCAAGTTATGAAGAAGTTATTCTCATTATCACTAAAAGGAAGAGCTGAGGACTGGTATAAGCTGCTGAAGAATGGTCAAGCTCTTGAATGGGAGGAAATAGTACCTCTCTTTTATTCAAAGTTTTATCCTCCTAGTGAGATTCATAAAGATCGGAATCAAATATACAACTTTTGGCCACTTGATGGAGAGAGTACAGCTCAAGCTTGCGGGAGATTGAAGTTACTAATGCTCAAATGTCTCATTCATGAGCTCCCTAACAATATTATTATCAATAACTTTTATGCAAGGCTTTCTCTACATGATAAGGATTTATTGGATGTTTCTTGTGCTGGATCATTTACACGCATGGAAGAAGAAGCTAAATGGGATCTTCTAGACCATATTCAAGACAATGCTGAAGCATGGGAGAATGACAAAGGAAGAAAGTCAGGTATAAATTATGATTATGAATGCATTGAATCTTTTATGGGAACTGATGACTTTCAAAATATTAAAAATGCTTATGGTATAGACTCTCAAGCTATTGCAACTTATTTTAAGGCTTTTGCTTCCTATATTGAAGTTCCTAAAAAGAAATGGTATAAGTATCATGAACCATATAAAGATGTCGTTAAGTGTGTTCCTGCAAGAAATACTGAAGTTTATACTGCTAATCATGTTTTACCTGAACCTTACATCGAGAAAATCCCTTTCCCAGTTAAGATAAAGGAACATTCTATGATAGCTAGTATGGTTAATGAAAGTACAAGTAAAGCTGTTGAACCTGATAAAAAATTGATGATGAACCTATAATAGCAAATGTGAAAGATTTTGTCCCTAAATATGAAGAAAATGGACACACTATCCTTTGTAAGGATATCCCTAATATTGTTTCACAAAGTAGTGTTATGAGAGCTAGTGTTCATGTGCTTTATGGTAGGATAAGTGATCCTTGCTACCATGGTTCTTGTGATAGTTATATCGTTAAATTTATGCATGATACTGAAGGTTATTATGAGAGAGGAAAGATTGTTCTTATGCATCTCAATAATATCAAGTTTCCTCGTTTTATGCTGAAAGTTTTTATGTTGCACTTCTTTTGCCTTCCTATGCTAGTAGCCTCTGGTTTCAACAACTTGTTTGATTCCAAAATTCCCTTGCATAGGAAGTGGGTTAGACTTAAACATGTGTATTTTTGCTTCTTAATGCTCTCTTTCACTTCAATTCATATTCTTATGTGAGCATCATTGAAATTATCATGCCCATCTTAATGGCTATAAAGAAAGAGCTTTTTGGGAGACAACCCAATATATTCTTTCTTTCAGTTTTTTTTGTTTCTTCGAGTCTTGGAAGCTATTACTTCGGTCATAACCTCTCCTTATCATTTTTGTTTGGTTTTTGTGTCAAGATCAACCTCTACTGAGAGAGAAGTAAGATTTGGTGAAGTTGCTGTCCCGAAATAGATTTTTGTGCTTCACCGTAAAAAATCATGAGAGATCTCTGTATGTCGTATTGAGCTGTAATTTTTTGTGCTTCTGCCCCAGGTTGTTATTTAAGTTTCATTCATTTTGCACTTTTGATTTGAGCAACAGAAGATTTTCCAAAAATTTGATCTTTACCTGCTGGTATGTTTTGACAGATTTTGCCACTCTCGCATTTGCTTCTTAAAACGATTTCCTTTTTGAATTATTTTTGGGTTTTCGGAAGGAGTTGCTGCAGTAGCTTATGATTTGATGGATTTCAGTTGAATTTGGACTTAAAAAGGTTTATTGCCTCGCTTACACTAATATTGCTAATGAGAATTGTGTGAAGTTTTGTATGGAAGAAATTTCTAGGTAGGTGGAGAAAATGGTGTAATAAGAAAGTGAAAGGTTTCATGACTCAAGCAATATGAGTATGAAGATGAAGATATTGATGTTATTCAAACGGTGACTCCGGAAGAATCTACTACATGCCCAGTTCAGAGACCTACAGAGTCCGTTTTCGAATAGGTAACAATTTTGGTAAGAAAAGTTCCACGAAAATTCTGTCCAGTTATATTTTTGGATTTTTCATCCAACAAGGAAAGATATGAAGTGAAAGAGGGACAGAAATGGAGCCAAGGGTGGCTCACACCACCCCCTGGCATGGGCCCCCCTGGCCGCGCCAGCAGGTGGTGTGGTCGCCCTAGACTCCGTCTCCGACCCGTTTTCTCCCATTACCTTCCTTTTGTTGTAAAACTTCATAATATATAATCCCCCGGATCCCCCGAGGTTCAAATATCGTGTTCTTGTTGTGTTTTCCTTTTGATCTGTTTCTGCCAGGAACTATTCTTGAAAGTTAGAAGCACGATGATGTCCGCCAAGGATAAAGGAAAGGAGCCTATGGAGGAAGATCCCCAAGACCTCGGACAGGAGGAGGAGGAGATCAAGAGTGAATATGAAGAGGATGCAAAGCAAGGCCAACATCCACACACCAGCACAACCGTTGCAAGCATTGGAGTGTTGACAAAACCCGCCAGGGTCAAAAGGACTGCACGGATGTCAACTAGAGGGAAACCTCCGCTTCACTATTTGGATCCAAAGTCACATCCTCCACGCACCAAGAATCCTTTCCATACCCTTATCCATGAGCATCAATACCAGAATATGCCCAAGGGAAACTACCCTCCAATTGGGATTTGCCTCGTTCTAGCCATGTAGGAAAAGAAGACTTCAAGGAGGAACAGTGGGGAAAGAATCGCAAGAGCTGGAATTCTCAACCCGACATGATAATGAGCCGCATTGAGCAAAACTCACAGTTGATTCGTAATCTCACCTTCGAGATTGAGGACTTGGGGAAACTAATCAAAGAGCTCATCGAGAGAATACCACCACCACCGAAGGAGTAATTTGTCATCAGGTTTTGGCATCCCCTTGGTTTGTTCCAAGATTGGGGCAGTGTCGTGGTATCATATCACTATCTTCTATCTTTTTACCTTTTTTAGTAGAGTCATATCATGAATAGAGGAGTTATCATGTAGGATGGTTTGCATTATGGAAGTGTCCCCCCTCTTGTTAGATATCTATGTATCCCTTGTTGTGAGTTGCCGTTATGGAATATTAATGAGAAGTTCTATCATTCATCCTTTTGCATATCTTATATTAGTTTTCAATTCATGGTTATATGATGATCTTGTTGTTAGTATTGGTATCACTTTGGGATCATGGAGTTAATTTAGTTAGTTTTGGCAAACCTGGCTCGGTCAGTAGCAACACTATTCGGAGAATTGAATGAAAAAGATAAAAGTACTCTAAAGAAATAAAAGTTCATGATCTTTCTTTCTTGATTTGCTCATAAGATTAGTATTCTCTAGTTAAGATCTTTTGTGCTTCCAAGGAAGATTGCATGTTTGTTTTTATCACTTGTATGTTTGTTTGTTTCCTTCAGCTTTTATGCTTGCTACCCAGCCTTGCTAGCCAAAAACCTGTACTAAGAGGGAATGCTTCTCGTGCATCCAATCCTTAAACCAAAACCTATGCCATTTTTGTCCACCATACCTACCTATTAGCACTCTTGCTATTACAAGTAAATTTATGTTTTTATCTACCTTCCAAATTAAACTTCTTATGTGAAAATTAGTGATTAAAGCTCTCACGAACTTGATGGCACACTTTACTTTCTCGCACTTAATAAACTTCAACCATTGCGTCCATCTTTGTTGTGTATATGCTTGCTCTTTATAAGTTGAAGTTAGTAGAACCATGTATCTTTGGGAACGCTTTCAACATTGCACTTATGTTCCATTGATATAATGATTCTTTTGCTTATGGATCCCGGCGGTGTGAAACAAAAGGGGAACTTGTAAGATCATGGAGTTTGTATGTGTGTTAAAGAAACGCATGGGCCGCTAGCCTAAGCCATGCCTAATCATGGTGGAAACTTGCAGCATAACCATAATGAGCACTCTATGAAGCATCCTCAATAAAAACCTATGCAAATAGCAAATAAAAGGATCATTGAGATGCTCATTCTTTGATTGCCTTGTCATTGTGATTATGGGATAGCTCCTGTATCATGTGCAAGGGGTACCCCGTTGGTGGTTCTTTATGATACATATGTATTTACAATGACAAGAGCTTACTTGTGACCGAAGTTGAGTAGCATGAGGTTTGGTACTCGTAAGTAAGGGGCATGAGATTTCAACTTATAACTTGTCAAGCATATCCTCTTAGTTGTGTCACTTTAACCTTAATCACGTAAAGATGCTTATGATACGGGAAATGAGAGATGAAATCTAATAAGTACCATAATTTTTGGAAGCTCTTTATGAAACTTGAAATCCCTGCTTCCCTCTGCGAAGGTCCCTATCTTTTACTTTTTAGTTGAGTGAGTAAACGTATTCCCTTCTACCTCAGCAAGCATTTTGAGTTGTGTTTCATTCATTCATATGATGATTTATTCAATCATGTTTCTTACTTTCCTTATTTTGCACTTTTCTCTTATCTTAGTGTCTACTACTTTGAAAGCTATCATTGAAAATCAGTTATTTGTGAACTCCGGCAAATTGTCAACTATTCTTCGACCAAGACCTAAGTTTGCCATTACCAATTATGATTTACTCTATGTATCTTTATTGTGTTTCCTTTACTTATTGCAAGATAAGTTTTATAAGAGTGAGTTGTCTTCTATTATGACTTGTGTATTGATGAATTTGATGCTTCTTCTCCGTATTCTTTTATTGACTCTTCACTCCATAAACCTGAGGACTTGTTTATTGAGTTCAGTTTAGCTTGGGACAGGCGAAGTCTAAGCTTGGGGGGAGTTGATACGTCCATTTTGCATCACTATTCTATATCATGATTTAGTGTTATTCATTGATATATTTCATATTAAGAGATGATACTTATGTTATTTCATCTATTTTTGCATGGTTGATGACTTTTGGAGCATGGACCGCTGCAGTCAGGATTCTGATGGAAAAGGTGCTGTTTGGAGGCAAAATTCACGAAGATCAGAAAATCCGGGAAAATACATGGAAAACCCTATTTTTCCAGAAGACGAAGAAAGCCAGAAGGGGAAGTGGAGATGGGCCACAGGGGGCCCACACCACCCCTGGCGCGAGCCACCCTAGGTCGCGCCACCAGGTGGTGTGGCCGCCCTGGTCCACACCTAGATCTCCCCTCTGGCGTATATTATCCTCTCGAAACCCTAAGACTCGGGGAGTGACCACAGAAAGATTCCGCAACCTCTGCGGGGGCGGAAAACACCGAGAGAGAAAGATCTCTCCGGCAGACAGAATTCTCTCGGTGGAATTCATTCTCGGAGAGCGGAGATCGTCGCCATCAACACCACCATCAAGCTAGACTTCATCGGGTTCATCATCATCACCATCACCACCATCATCTCCATCAGCACCATCATCACCACCTCCATACCACTGTAACAATTGGGTTGAATCTTGCATAGTTCTTAGGGGAAACTTTCCCAGCGTTGATTACTCCTTGTAGTTGATGCTATTGAGTGAACAGTTGAATTATTGTTTATGTTCAGATTGTTATACATCACTATTCCATATCTGATCATGATCCATATGATGTCCTGTGAGTAGTTCGTTTTGATCTTGAGGACATGGGAGAAGTCATGTTGTTAGTAGTGGAATTGTGTTGAGAAAGATTCAATAGTTTGATATTTAAGTTGTGGTGTACTTCTTCGAGTGGTGTCATGTTAATGTCGACTACATGAAACTTCACCTATATGGGCCTAGGGGAATGCATTGTGTATTTAGCTACTAATCGTAGGGGTTGTCGGAGTGATAGAAACCTGAACCCCTGTTAGGAAACCATTGCACAAGGGACGTCAGGGTCTTAGAGTTTAAAGCTGTGGTTAGGTTTCTACCTTAATTACTTTCTTGTACTTGCGGATGCGTGCAAGGGGTATAATCACAAGTATGTATTAGTCCTAGGAAGGTCGGTACATTAGCACAGGTTCACCCACACAACACTTAGCAAACTAAAGAAGATTAATCAACTATATGAAGCGAAAGCACTTGACGATATTACCGTGTGTCCTCGAGAACGTTTGGTCATCCTAAGTAATACAACCGGCTTGTCGCTAAAGAAAGGATTGGGCCACTTGCTGCATTTATTCTTATTGTCTTTTATTTACTCGTACTTTATTTACTTGCATTATCAAAAACCCCTAAAAATCCATTTGCTAAGTATTTACAGAGAATTCCTGCTCCAAGCCACTAGCCAGCACCTTCTGCTCCTCATTGGGTTCGACACTCTTACTTATCAAAAATACTGCGATACACCCCCTATACATGTGGGTCATCAAGGCCGTATTCTCCTAGTCCTCCTCCTTCATTCGAATCTGATGGTATCCTGGTTAGGCATTGAGGAAGCAAAGGCTTTCGCATCCTGCAGTGGAGTCGATTATCTGGTCGATCCGCGGTAATGGGAAGTGGTCCTTCGGGCAGTGCATGTTGAGGGAAGTGACATACATGCACATCTGCAGGATATCCGTGTCCTTTTTAGGAATGGGCATAGGGTTGGCTACCCAGGTGATTTCCTTTATTTCGCCTATAAAATCAGTGTCGAGGAGTCTGTTAACTTCCATGTCGACCGCCTTTGCCCTTGGTTCTAATAGTTGACGCATCGACTTCTTTACTAGTCTTGCATCTGGATTCACATTGAGTGCATGCTCGGCGAGTTCCCTAGGAACTCCTGGAATGTCTGCTGGACACTAGGCAAAGATCTCCTAGCGCTCACGGAGGAATTCGAAGAGCACGAGTTCGTATGCAGGACTCAAGTTGTTGGTGATGAGGGATGTCTTGGTCAGGTCTGTTGGGTGGACCTGGACAACCTTGGTGTTCACCGACGAGTCGAAGGACTGGTCTGGTGCATTATGCTTGCTCACAGGCAGACGACTGTTGTCTGTTGACTCCTTAAGTCTCGCCAGTTCTTCTTGCATGCCGAAGGATTGGGAGATTCTGTTGAATTCCATGTTGTAGCTATTAGAATTGGCAAAGCTCCCACTGATGGAGATGATGTTGTTGGGTCCTGGCATCTTCATCTGCAAGTAGGCGTAGTGCGGGACCACCATGAACCTCGTGAATGCGACACGTCCAAGGATTGTGTGGTATTGCGAGGGCCAGTCAACCACCTCGAATTCGAGGCGTTCTTGCCGAAAGTTTGCGGGCATGCCGAAGCTGACGTCTAGATATATTTTGCCCAAGGGATATACGCCTTTCCCAGGGACAATGTCGTGGAAGGTTGTTTCGGATGCCTCTAGGTAGGAGAGGGGGTCCACATGGCGCACAGGGTGCTAGAGAACATGAGGTTGATGCCGCTGCCGCCATCCATGAAGACTCGACTCATCTAGTAGCCACCGATATGCGCCTTGACCACCAAGGGGGAATGACCTGGGCGACAGACTTGGTGTGGGTGGTCACTTTTGTCGATGGTGATGCAGGACTCGCACACGCTGAGGTACTCGGTAGTCGAGGGTGGAGAGTTGATGGCCAATATTTGGCGAGTGATTGACTTCTGCGTCATGTTGGAGCGACGCCCCTTCTAGATCATACCCATGTTTCCCAGTGCTCGCAGGTCCTCCAGGCGGTGGCGGTGGTGCTCCATGAGCTATGGCGCCTGGGGCATCTCCATACCCCTGATTTATCACGTCGCGATTCATCTAGACGAGGCCTTCGTGGAGCTTCAAGAACTCGCAACAGTCCTTGAGGAGGTGACTGGACTTCTTCCTTCCATCGTCCTTGTCGATGTAGTAGTGAATGTTGCAGGGTCTAGACCACTTCTCCTAGAAGGATGTTCTAGGTGCTTCGCCACGGGTGCGGTGTTGCCACACTTGCGCAGTTTTCTCACTATCACGGTAGCTGCCACTATGGGACCTGCTGCTGTGGTTTCCTTTGTTATGCTTGTCGGCGTAGCCGACCATGACCATGTGTACTTCTTTGCAGTCTTCGTTTCCATGCATCCGACGCTTTCCTCGATGGTCGCATCTGTGGCCAAGGTCGTCCTTGTCATTTGACTCAACATGATGCTTGTTCACCGAGTCTTCTCCATCCGCCGACCAATTCATGATGTCCACAGATGGTCGACGGTTTTGGGCTTTGTGCGACCCAGCTCCTCCCTGAGCTCTCTGAGGCGGACACCATCATTGAACGCATCGATTGCATGATCTTCGGAGATGTCTTCTACCAAGTTTTTAATGACGGACCATCTTTGGATGTAGCAGCGAAGGGATTCGCTCGGCTTCTGGCAGGAGGCTTTGAGCACTTTGATTGAAGCGGGCCGCTTGTAGGTGCCCTTGAAGTTTCACACGAAGCTGTAGACCAGATCCTCCGAGCCGCGATCGACCCGCGGGGCAGATTGTTGAGCCATGCGCGAACAGCGCCTTGCAGCTGCACCTAGAGGCACTGCATGGTTGTGCACTTGTTTCCGCCATGCAGCTTGACGGAAGAGATGTGGTCCTCCAGCCAGATCTTCGGGTCCTGGAGGCAGTTGAAATTTGGGTTCTTCGAAGGAAGTTTGAACCCTTTCGGCATTCGCGTATGTCGTATGGCTCTACTGAAGCAGTTGGCACCGCAGAGCTCTACTCCTTCATCCTCTGACTCTGTTGAGTTAGCGTATTTGGCGCGCATCTTGTCGACCTTGCACCGCGTGATGTCATCGCGTGCATCGTAATCGTGATCGTGTGGACGTGAGTGGCGTCGCCGCGATAGGTCGTGCTCATCCTCCCAGAGGGGAGCGAGTAGTACTTGGGTGGACCCTTGCTTTTCTTTTGCCCCTTCGGCTTCGGTCTTACATCTTTGGCGAGCACGGCTATGACCAGTCCAAGGCCAGTGAACATAGATCGGTGCATGGCAGATCGTGGATCTCCCGCTGGTGGTTGGTTGTTGAGCAGGTACATGGTGGCTGATGTCACCGCTGCTTGTGGCGTATTCTAGGTCATGTTACCCCGTGAGTCCACTTACAGGATGGAGAAGTTGAGGACTCAAGTGGCCTCTTCTCGTTCCTTGTTGGTGAGGTTGTCCATGCGAGAGCGCCTTTTGGCAACCACAAGTCTGTTGCCCTCAGAGGAGGATCCATCGATTGAAGAGAGCGCTGCCCGTCGGGCACTCGACTCATCCGCGGCTTTCCTGCGAGCCTCGAGCTGTGCGTTTACCGCCTGCTGGCGGTTGCACTCCTGAATAAGTAGCCAATGATACCCCATTAGCATCTGTTGTGATGCGTTTGGTGGCAGGAGATTTCCTTGCAAGGCCTCATTACACCTCGCCCATTCTGCCTGGTTGAGGTGAATTTGCTGGATCTCCATCCCGTTGTTGGCATGCTCGCCATTATTGTCAGGGTTGAGAGGGGTGGCTGCACCATTGGTAGGAGCACCGTTGGTAGGGGCATCGTTGCCAGGAGCACCATTGTCGACTAGGGTGCCATTGTTGATGATGGTGTCGGTGTTCCCTTTGGGTGCCGCCGCTGGTGTTGATGACGACACACATGTAATGGCCGGGGAAACTTTTGCTCCCACCACTCTCAGATCCAGAGCCGTAGGCTCCATCTTCCAATGTTAGATTAGACTCACAACTGTTGTTGCTAGCCGTATCATCCACTGGTGTTGAGGCGTTGAGCTTGCTCAGGGTGCCAATCGGTGGTGAAAACCACGATATAGGAGCAATTGGAGTAGCTTGTGGGTGATTGGGGAAGCGGAGCATGCTGATCTTCCCGACCTGAAAGTGTAGGCTTCCGATTGTTAAGTCGACTCCATCGCCCATGAATTCGAAGTTCGGGCGAGCCACGGGCGAGTGGACGGTGAAGTCAAAGGCGCTAAAGAGGAGGAAATTCTCCGCTATAGCGGAGTTGTAGATTGCGGTCGATGGGGCCGAGGAAGCCGCAACATTAGTGCTCCCGATTCCCACAGACGACGCCAACTGACAAGGGGTTAACTCATCAAAGCCCATTGTTGATGGAGCGCTAGAGGGCTAGCAAACAAGAACATAGGGGGACACAAGGTTTTACCCGGGTTCAGGCCTCGAGGAGGACCCTACTCCTGCTTGTCTGCTCTTTGATTATCAAGGAGTCAAAAGTTACAAGGGGTGCGCAAATGCAATCTGGCGACGTGAATGCTAGGGTTGTGGATTATCCTCCTCGCTGCCCCCTCCTAGCCTTTATATAGAGGGGCTAGGTCTCGGGATAGCAGGCCGAGTCAGTTATAGAGTAGGGTTTTTTCCTTCAAGTTTCTATTTATTCTTTGTTGTGTTCTTCAAGAAGTCGTGTTCCTTTGGGCCACCCGAATCCTTAATGGGCTTCGTTTGCACTGTGGACTCCTCTTAGGCTGAACCGTATAGGCTAACCACGAGTACCTGTAGGGTATACCCATGTCGCAAACGAAAAAACAAAAGAAAAGCAAAGTGTTGGAACAAACCAACACAAATGTTTCAAAGATCACAAGGATCAAGAGTACAACCTCATTATTACACAAATAAAATTGTTGGGGGACACATCCCCAAGCTTAGGCTTTTGCAAGCCCTTTTGTTTCTCATTGTGGGGGTGGTGGATAATCTCCCATGTTCCATTGGATGCTCCAATTGTTGAACTTGGTGACGAGGTTGGCAGTAGCATCTCGAAGGTTGATGGAGAGATTATTCATGTTTTAGATGTTTCCTTCAAGAGCATAAATATCATTATAGGTGGTGTAGAAGTTTGGTGTCTGCACATCTTGTTTGGGTCCTTCTTGTTCTACTTCTTCATCTTCTCCTTCTTCATCCATGGGTACTTCTTGTTGGGGTAGACATGCCTCAACCTATGTGTCATAACGCAAACGTCCATCCTCGATAGAGAATAAACCATTAGGCAAAGGAGTTGGGATCAAGTGATCCGCTCCATGTATATCAAGGAAGTATCTATCATTAGTTCTAGAAATCATACCACAACCTCTTAGAGTAGAAAAACCAATATGGCGGTCTCTTGCCAAAGGTTGGAAATTACTTAGGTTGACGAGAAGTGCACGTGCAAGCATGGTTACGACTCTTCCTACACATATGGAACCACGAGGCTATAGAGCTTGATGCTTAAGATAAAACAAACAAAGGGCGCCCAAATATGGCATTAAGTTACTGTTAGGAATAGAAGCTTTAGCAAGGATCATCATGTCCTCATCATTGACTCTAGTAAACTTACCACGTGCCTGCAAGGTGTTAGCAATAACATAAAACAAATAACGAACAACAGGGTGATCAATTTAGTTTCCCTTGGGTGTGTTTCCACAAATTCTCATTCTACTAAAGTAAGCCAAGGGTGATGGATTCAAAACAAAGGTGGTGGAGAATATGTCGGTGGCATTGTTGGCAAACCCAAAGTAGTGAGCCCATTGGTCGTGTGTCAAGTAGTACTCACAGTTCACAAGCTAGAAGTTGATATGACCAACTCCAGGCATTTTCTCCTCGGGGCAATAGTGTGAGCACACCGAATGTGTCAAGGTGCTGAGAAACTCAAGCGTTAAGCGGAGGTACATGGAGACATCATGAAAGACAAATTCATACAAACCAACATTGTTGCAAAGTAAATAAAAACCAGCCCGAATGCCTAGTTGTTTCAGGATATAAGGACATGCCTGATCCGAGCGCTAGAAAACTTCCTAACAGTTGCCGTAGGAGCTTCTCGCTGCACCTTGACAGTTGAGGCTCTAAGTGGAGAGTGATGTAGTAAATGGAAGTCTTCCCCTCGAGGGAAACTCGAGGGTTTAAATATCAAACTCTCGGGGAGGTGTGTGTAAGAGAATGATCTTGTTTGTTCTTCCTCAAGCAATCTACAAAAGAGTTGTAGATTGTTTTGTGCCGTCAACCTCACCAAGTGTTTGTCAAGCAGAAGGTGTATCTAAGCAAAAGAGAAATAAAATACAATAAAAGTAAAATGCAATGCAATAGTAAAGTAAATATGCAATGGTGGTAAATGCAATCTAATATGGTGTTTTTGGGTTTTGGTTTGTGTTTGCAAGTATGAGAAATGTTTTTGTATTTTCGAATTTAATTAGTAATAAAAATAAAAAGTGATGTAGATGTGTTGGATAGTGTTTTCTTATGGTTTAAAATGGATAGCAATTCATATGGGCATCACGTCCTAACATATATATGTTATTTTACTAACAATTCACTTACACTCCACTAGAAGGGGGGTCTCCAAGAAATCTAGTATTAAGATCAATTTTAGAGTATAGTGTTAAGTTCTATGACATGAAGTTAAAATAAGAACATAAATGATCTAGTCTAAGCATGGTCTTTTCTTTATCCCTAGTGAGGCAACTAAGTAAGGTAAACACCCAAGTGATTCGCAAGTTTTACTGTCCTACTCGCAAGATCACCACCGTTGCTCTAACTAATGCACACATTCCCCCACACATGCTCCCATATACAAGTTGTATCAAAACAAGTAAACAACAACGTGTACATGATATGCATCTATTCATATACTTCCAATACTAAAGAATTGCAATCTCAAATATCAACTATATAAAGATCCACCACATAGGTAAGACAAATATGACTGTAATCATGTTATGCAGCTCATACGGTTCTAATAAAATAGAGATCATGAGAGAGAGATACATTAGCTACTGCCACAAACCCAAAGTACAGGGGTGGACTACTCCCCCTTCATCATGGTGTAGGTGATGGAGTCATTAGAGGAGGTGGAGATCACACAGGCAGCGCCCCACCAGATTTTCCTCCTGTAATCTTCTGCCTCCTGCCTCTCTGTTTTGTGTTTCTGTCTTCCGTGGTGTTACTCTTTGAGAATCGTCGGGAGACCGTTTTTATACATGGTTTTAGGTCAGACCCATCGCTTGGGAGAAAGAATCGACGGCATCAGAGACTCAAGGGGCAAACGAGCACACTAGCCACGGCCAGCCCCCTGGCCATGTGTGCTGGGCGTTTCCTCCTCGGTCTTATTTTCTCACGGATCTTTTGCCCAATGTTCTCCGTTCTTATAAATACTGGTCCCGTGAAGTTTCAGGTTAATTGGACATTGTTTGGGTACCTGAAAGTCAAAAACATTGAAATAGGGGTGTTCTGCCTCTGCAGGGTTAATTCCAAAACAATATGGGAAGTGTGAATTATTCCCAAATATCATTGTAAAACATGAATATACCCCATATATGATGCAAATATGTTGGAATATAAAGTAATAAAGTGCAAAGTTTATGGATGCATTTTATATGCATCAGCATCCCTAAGCTTAACCTATACTCGTCCACGAGTACGAAGGTGATAAAACTAACATCGACTTTGTACTTTAATACTATTTTGGATATCAAGACTGATTACTATTGCTACACAAAGTCAAAGTATTCATTCTTTAAAGGAATAGCAATATGCAAGATAAATAATGAAGTGATATCTCATATACCATGAAAGGATGATCAATATCAATTCACAGAGTGTAACATAAAAGAAAGAGCTATGGACCAAATGAATGCAAAATGCAAAATAAAGAGTAAAGTAAAAACATCCTATAGTGGTCATAGATTTTTCTTCTCAATTCTGAATATAAAAGGAAGACACTTTGGAAAGATAGATAATCGTCATTATTGTTACGTGTAAACCTACTAACCTGGACCTCCACCTAGGGAGTAGTGACTTTACGAGTATGTCCACGCACCTGAGCTGGAGCAGAAAGGCCAGCTATGGTAGGGATCACAGATGCAGAAGCAGCCGACAGGTTAGAGATATTCTCAACTGAATTTATATCATCATGTACCGTTTCCTGCTTGCGAGCACAACCATGATGTTGAGCAACAACAGATGTCGTAGAGGAATCTTCCTCTTGGGACAGAACTGAATCACACGGTATAGCAGAGTGCAACACATTTTCAGAAGTTTGGACCAATTCCATGGGTGCCAAGACCTCTTCTTCCTCTAGTACATGGGTTGAATCCATTTCAGCTACCATGCCCAGCTCGGCAATGCCATCACCAAAATCCAGGAGCAGAGTTGAAGGGTCCCAAGGAATAAACTCTAACACTTCCTGATCTTGTACAAAAGCAAGGTTTCCATGCTCATCTAAAGAAAGTCCCTCAAAATCTTCGGTCCATATACGTTTAGAAGAAGATGTTAGAGTATTAGGTATATACGGTTGTTATGATAGTTTAGATAGAGTTAGGATCTTTTTATTTACAGTCCTAACTTGACTCGTACTCCACGATAATCCTCTGTACGTCTATATATACTCGCTCATGAGGCTCAATATATATCCATCATATTCCGCCAAAGTCATACTTTTTCATGGTATCAGAGCGGCAAAACTATGGCCGCACCTCGTCCTCAATCGGTCAGATTGCATCGGCTCGGCATCGACACCCTCAACGACTGCTTCGATGTGTCTCTGTCATCCTCCTCGCGCACTATGCGCATGCAGCTTCATGTGTGGCTACCTCGACACCGGCGTCCCCGACCACGAAATCCACCACGGCGACCATCGCAGGGCTACCTCGCCCATGGAACCGCCTCACGCTCTCGGCTCCCTCGACATCGGCAGAAGGACCACCACCTCGCTTGAGCATCTTCAGCTTCATCTATAGTCCAAGCTACCACGCTGCGACACCATCCACGACGTTCCCGCTCGGACTGCGGGGGGATGTCAGCCTACTGGATGCTATTTCGGCTTATCTTCAGTCTGACCATCCACGATGTTCTAGTTGTTCGCGATGCTACCGCTACGACTACATGGGAGTGTTAGTGTATTAGGTATATACGGTTGTTATGGTAGTTTAAATAGAGTTAGGATCTATTTATGTACAGTCCTAATTTGACTCGTACTTCAAGGTAATCCTCTATACGCCTTTATATACTCGCCCATGAGGCTCAATAATATATCCATCATATTCTGCCAAACTCATACTCGACAACAATCTCGACACAGAGAGAGCATCAACACAGTCTAGCAACGAAACCATTGTCAACACCCATTTCAACAAAGCTGAGACAAAAGCAGCTCTGAAACTCTGCCAGAAAAAAGCCTCCTCCATAGATGGATCACACTCCAAATCAATCAACCTCGTTGCTATTGGTGGTAGACACTTAAAAGACTGATATATATAATCATTGAAGAAGAAGATCATAGCATGAAAATTCGACTGTGTAAGCAGAAAAGAAGGGCTAGAGAACTGTATGTGTCTCTCAGACATAGCACTGTTTTTCGGCAACCCAATTTGATTACCCCCTTCTCCAATGAAGTTTCCCGGTGTTGCATTAGATGTATCAATAGGAAGAGTCAACTCAGAATATACAGACGCAACAATACTTGTCCTAGCTTCATTATACATTTTAAATTGAGTAGGCAGTATCTTTCTCTGTTTAGGAATCCAAACCTGAAATTTAATTTGTCAGGCCCCTACCTTGGATTTTTGGCTTTCTTTCACTTGCCAATTTTGAGCTATCTTTCTATTTCTGTCTGGACAATCTCTTGCTTTATGACCCAACCACTTACATGCCCTACAGCAGAGGCCAATCTTGCAATCCCGGGAAAAATGTCCACAACCTAGGCACTTGGGGAAGGTTGGTTTGTTCAGAGATGATGGCCTTTTGTTGCTGCAGACCTGACAGGGAACACCCAGTCGCTGACATTCAGAGCATGGCCCAGGGCCCAGGACAGTTGGCCCTCAGGTGATCAAACATGCTACAGCGAGAGCATCGGCCCAGAAAATTAAAGACCATATCCTTAGGAGGAATAATCGGCAAGTTGAGGGCATGCATAATTTCACGCTCCGGATAATTAGCTTGCCTTAAATCTTCTATATGCTCAAGAATATCCACCGACAGTTTTCTGCATAAATTGTAGGCGTATTTTCTGGCCCCAATAATAAGATTTTCAATAGGCCTATGATCCACAATAAACGGCTGATTGAAACTGCCAAAAATAATACCGGGCGATGAGGATCTCGCCGGAGAGATGACGAACTCCATAGCCGGCAGTTCATGAGAAGCTTGGTTACCAAAACCAAATTTAGCCAGTTCAGCAGCCGAGGATGAGACATCAACAGAAGCGCTTGCACGTAAGAAATTCAAGTTTGGAGCTAACTTTGTTGGGCTTCATTGAGAAACCACAAGGTTCTCCTCATTAGAATGCCTACTGTTTGGAGAATCATGAACAAACTCTAAAACCGTAGGATGAATCAAGTGGCAAACAAAGGCCGGCCAGCTTCTGTCAGGCCATAAATAAAATGACCAACTTCACTCGAGGCAAGAGAAAAATGAAAACGCCGATCACTCAGCTGATAGACATTGAAACCCAATCTGTTACCTCCAATACAACAGTACAGTGCAAGACCAACTGATTCTTCCGTGAGTTGGAAAGAAGCTGACGAAAAAGCCACGACCAAAAAGAACTGTTTTGCAAGGGGAGAAGAAGAGAAGTGCACTCGGGATCCAAACCTACGACGCACCTGAAACTCAACCACAAGGTCGGGCAAAAAATCCCAGTGAAGGAGGCCCTCCATGCTCAATAATACAATACTGAACAATTGCAATCTCAAATATCAACTATATAAAGATCAACCACATAGGTAATACAAATATGACCGTAATCATGTTATGCAGCTCATACGGTTCTAATACAATCAAGATCATGAGAGAGAGAGAGAGAGATACAACAGCTACTGCCGCAAACCCATAGTCCAGGGGAGGACTACTCCCCCTTCATCATGGTGAAGGTGCTGGAGTCGTTGGAGGAGGTGGAGATCACACCGGCAACACCCCGCCGGAGTTTTTCCCCTCCAATCTTCTACATCCTGCCTCTCTGTTTCGTGTTTCTGTCTTCTACGACGCTCCTTTCCGAGAATCTTCTAGAGACCTTTTTTGTATATGGTTTTAGGTCAGAACTATCGCCTAGAGATAAGAATCGATGGCATCGGAGACTCGAGGGGCAAACAAGCACATCAGTCGTGGCCATCCCCCCTGGCCGCGTGTGCTGGGCTCGTTTCCTCCTCGGTCTTCTTTTCTCGCGGATCTTTGGCCATGTTCTTCATTCTAATAAATACTGGGTGCCATGAAGTTTCAGGTCAATTGGACATCATTTGGGTACCTAAAAGTCGAAAACATTGAAATAGGAGTTTTCTGTCTCGGCAGGGTTAGTTTCAAAACAATATCATTATAAACATGAATATACCCCATATATGATGCAAATATGTTGGAATATCAAGTAATAAAGTGCAAAATTCATGGATGCATTTTACATGCATCAACGCCCACTTGGTAGACTTGATTTCTCGGAGCTTGAGACGGTTGAAACAGTACTGCTGAAACTCCTTGGTGAACTCGATACCAAGTCACTCAGGGGTTAGCGTGCCAACGGTGGTGCGGCTTGTTCTGCAGCCATCACACGTGTATGGATCCTCGTGTTCATCTAAAAAAAGTTAATCAAAAATTTGAACCAATAGAAACATAGCATAAACGATCCGCTACACTTGTTACAAAAGAAACTCCTCTAAAAACAAAACTAAGCATGTGAAAGATCAAGATTAGCTCAAGAACAAGACCTAAGTCTAGATTGATAATGATGATAGATTGGACAAGGTTTTCATGCAAATAAGTTGGGGATCGGAGGAGAAACATACCTTAGACTGAATGGGTGCGAGCAATTGAAGAAACAAGTAGTAGAATTGAAAATCCAATGGAGGTGGTTTGGAGTTTGGAGGTAGGAGAAAGAGAGATTTGTTTTTTGGGAATTTTAGGGTTACCTCTTCCTGGGGTGATATCGCGGCCGAGTACATGGGTACAGGCGGGCAGTACGGCCAGATGTCAACACCTAGATTTTTAATCCCAGATGCCTGTTATGCCATACATCGCAATCCGAGGATTACCATTTTTGCGAGACATAACAGATTGGTATCACAGTACATCATCCATTACAAACCATAATAAAGGTATTACAAATAAAGGATCTCATGATCTAGTCTTAATACAATCAAAGCAGTGGAAGGTAAACGTATTAGGGCTCCATCTTCAAGTTCATAGGCAATGCTGACGATGGGAGATGATCCTAGTTGTCATAGACCTCCTGCTGTCCATCTTCCTGGTAGTCCTCCTCATAGTCTGTCCACGGGAATAGCCAGGAACAAAGCCATAAGTACTCTTTAAGTACTCACAAACTATCACTAACAAGTAAGGTAGTTCTAGTAGGAATCTTAAGCTCTAGGTTTATTTTCAAAGCTAAAACTACAGCTGCCAATTCTAAGTCATGGGTAGGGTAGTTTTGCTCATGCTGCTTCAGTTGTCTAGACAGATATGCTATAACTTTGCCTTCTTGCATCAACATGAATCCGAGACCAATCTTGGATGCATCACAATATACATCAAAAGGCTTGTTGATATCTGGCATAATCAAGATTGGGGCTGAAATCAATCTCTTCTTGAGCTGTTGAAAGCTTGCTTCATATTTTTCCGTCCATTCAAACTTCTTATCTTTCTTCAACAGTTGGTTCATTGGTCTAGCGATGCTCGCAAATCCTTCAACGAACTTGCAGTAATATCCCGCTAATCCGAGAAATGCACGGACTTGGGTTTGAGTGGTTGGGGCTTTCCATTCTTCAACATCTTTGATCTTTGCAGGATTGACAGCACCTCGTCATGCCGACACGATATGTCCTAGGAATCCTACTTCCTTTAACCAGAAATCACATTTGCTAAACTTGGCATACAACTGATGTTCTCTAAGGGTTTCAAGGATGGTTCTCAGGTGTGTTGGAGATATGCCCAAGAGGCAATAATAAAAGTGGTTATTATTATATCTTTGTGTTTATGATGAATGTTTACATCCCATGCTATAATTGTATTATTAGGAAACACTAATACATGTGTGTTTTGTAAACATAAAAGAGTCCCTAGTAAGCCTCTTGTTGAACTAGCTTGTTGATTGATTGATGATCATGGTTTCCTGATCATAGACATTGGATGTGATTAATAACAAGATTATATCATTAGGAGAATGATGTGATGGACACACACCCATAGTAAGCGTAGCATAAGATCAAGTCATTAACTTCGTATTGCTGTAAGCTTTCAAATGCATAGTAACATAATCCTTCGACCATGAGGTTATGTTAATCACCATCACCGGATGGATACTTTGATAACATCAAACGCCGCTTCGTAACTGGGTGGTTATAAAGGTATCATTGGGTATTCTGAAAGTCTGTGTTGAAGCACATAGACCAAGATTGGGATTTGTCCATCCATATGACGGATAGATATACTCTGGGCCCTCTCGGTGGAATGTCATCTAGATAGCTTGCAAGCATGTGACTGGGTCACAAGGGATGACATAACATGGAACGAGTAAAGAGTACTTATCAGTAACGAGGAAGAACTAGGTATGAAGATACTGACGATCAAACCTCGGATAAGTAGAATATCGCGTGACAAAGGGAATTGGTTTCGTATGTAAAATGGTCCTATCGATCATGAAGTCATCGTTGAGTATGTGGGAGCCGTTATGGATCTCCAGATCCCGCTGATGGTTATTGATCGGAGAAGTGTCTCCATCATGTCTGCATATTCGCGAACCGTAGGGTGACACACTTAAGGTTCGAAGTTGTTTTAAGCAGATATGGAATATGCGTTGGAGACCGAATGTTGTTCGGAGTCTCGGATTGGATCCGGGACATCACGAGGAGATCCGGAATGGTCCGGAGAATAAGATTCATATATTGGGGATCATTTTCCAAGTTAGGAAATGTTCCGGAGTATTTGTATGGAATGTTCTAGAAGGTTCTAGAAGAGTTCTTGGAGTTTGCTTGAAAACCAAGAAAGGGTAAAAGGAAACCTTGTGGGGCGATACACGGATTCGTGGGGGAGGAGGACTCCTCCCCCCTTCCCAACCCGCCGGCCCAAGGAGGAGGGGAGTCCTACTAGGACTCCCCCTCCCCAGGCGCGCCTCCCTCCTTTAAATAGAAGGGAGGGGGCGCCCCCTCCTAGCCCTCTCTCATAACAAGCTCTAGTCGCCGCCTCTCTTCTCCTCCTTCGCTCTGCTCCGGCTTAGGCGAAGCCCTGCAGAATTCTCTACTCCACCACCACCACCACACCGTCGTGCTGCTGGGATTCCGTGGAGAAGATCTACTACCTCCGTTGCTCGCTGGAACAGGGAGAGGAAGGTCTGCTTCGACTCCGCACGTGTGACCGTCTGTGGAAGCGCTGCCGGAACGCGGCGCCAGAAGGATCGTCCACTCGATCTTGAGATCGGCAAGTGATCGACTACATCAACCACGAGATCCGTTCTCGAACAAGGCTTTGGAATCTACGAGGGTTAGTACCGATCTATCTCGTTGCACATGTCTAATAGATTAGATCTTGGCTTTTATCTAGATTAGATCTGGGTTTTGTTCGTTCTTGCGGTAGAAATTTTTTGTTTTACATGCTACGAACCCATCAAGGTGTAGCTCATGGTCTTCTTCTGACTTGGAATAGATCAGAATATCGTAGATATACACAATGACAAACTTATCTAGGAAGTTCATAAAAATCTTATTCATGAGATTCATGAAATAAGCGGGGGCATTGGTTAATCCAAAAGACATGACAGTGTACTCATACAATCCATATCTGGTGGTGAAGGCGGTCTTTGGAATATCCGTTGCACGAATCTTGAGTTGATGATAACCAGTTCTAAGATCAATCTTCGAAAACACTCTGGCACTAGTCAACTGGTCAAACAGATCCTCTATCTTCGGCAATGGGTACTTGTTCTTGATGGTGACATCATTCAGCTTCCGGTAGTCCGTACACAAACGGTTACCTCGATCTTTATTATCCACAAACAAAACAGGCAATCTCCATGGTGATGCACTTGGTTGAATCAAACCTTTCTCCAGCATAGCATCAAGTTGCTTCTTCAGCTCCACTAATTCCTATGGGTTCATACTATAAGGTCTCTGAGCTATGGGTCCAGTTCCAGGAACTAGTTCAATGATGAACTCGATATCTTGATATGGGGGCATACCGGGCAATTCATCTAGAAATACATCCGGTATTCACAGACTAATTTGACTTGGACTAGGGTTGGTTGGGCTAGACTCTTGTTGCATTTGAATTGACGGGGCAATGTCTCAGATACATGCTCTACTGATACTCTAGTGCTACTGGTCATGGTTATGGATTTCTTCGCACAGTCGATTAATCCTTTATGTTTCGACATCCAATCCATTCCTAGTACTACTTCCAAACCTTTGGTTCCAAGTACTATTAGATTAGCATAAAAATCTATTCCATGGATTCTGATAGGTACAACCTTGCTAATTTTTCTAACTTTGGTGGCAGAGTCCACTAAAGCTTCAATATCATCAAAGGGAATGTTGACTAGCACGGTTTGCATCTCATCATGCAGTCCGTTCATGAATCTCTCATTCTTCTTTGCTTCAGTGTCAATCTCATCAGTGGCATATCTGGCCAGTGACAGAAATTTGTCACGGTATTCCACCACAGTCATTCTCCCTTGTTTCAATTCTCTGAACTCATCCCTCATCCTCTTAATCAGACCTGGGGGCACATGAGTCCTACTGAACTTGAGTTTGAACTCCTCCCAAGTCATCATCTGACCTCCGTTCATGGTACGAATGCTATTCCACCAGGCTCTTGCATCACCTCCCAGATAATGGGTGGCAAACAGTACTTTTTCATTGGCCTCAACTCCTGCAACCTCTAAGTTGTTCTCCATGGTTTGCAGCTAGTCATCAACATCTAAGGGCTCTTCATACTTACTAAAGATAGGTGGGTTGGTATTCTGAAAGTTCTTGAGGTTGGATCCATGGTTATCATGGTTTCCGTGACCTTGATTATTGTGGGCCCTCTGAGCTATCTGTTCAAGAGTGGCTAGGTTGGCTTGACGTTCAGCTCTACTAGCTTCACGGTCATAAACTAGCATTTGCAGAGTCTGCAACATTGGGTCCTGAGATGAACTACTTCCTCCGGGATTTCCACGAGTCATATGAAGATTGAGATAAATAGTGAGATAAGAGGGAAATCTCTAAGGTTCATGGATTTGTTTCAAAAACTTTAAACTTTGAGTTTGACTTAGGTTTTGTAAACTAACAACTTCCTGCCATTCATTCGTTCATTCAAAGCACGCAATACAAACACACACCACAACACAAGTAGAAAACAGATGGTTTTAAGAACCATTCTATGAAACTACGATACAGTGGGACCGGGTCCAACTCATTCCTACGGTAGTGCTCAAGTGCATCTAATCATCATCGATGAAGTCGGAATCATCATCATCAGTGTGGAACTCCATGGCATCATCTTCCAGGTAGTCATCATCATCACTGAGGTAAGAGTAGAGATCTCCACGGATATCTTCCCCTTCTTCCTCTTTCGCTTCAAGCTAAATCTCTTGTTCACGTATGGTCTTCTCGAGAGTGGCCACCTTCTTTCTAAGACGATCGATGATGCGATCCTTCTTTTCACGTTGACAACGAAGTGATTGGCGCTCCCTAGCAAGGATGGCGAGGGTCTGGTCCTTCTTGATTGCAATGGCATGGTTGTGATTAGCGTAGGCACGGGCGTTGTCCAACTCTTGCTGTCTATCATACAACATGAACTCGAGATTATCCACTTGATGCTTCAACTCCTGGTGTCCTTGCATCTCCAAGGGCATTCCCATAGAATCACGCCTTGCATAGTGAGCAAAGCGAGTTCCCTGGATCTGGTTGATGTTTTGTCCACACAGACGGGCAAGAGCTTCTTGCATAGCCCTGGCTAATCCATCTAGCCAGTTATTCTCCTGAACGCTGAATTAGATCTTCTCCGAAGTGGGTGCTTCCATTTTGCCTCGGAGATCTGCAATTATCAACCACGATAGCTCTCCTCCTTGCTGATCATTGAGTTGGGCACCTAAGAATTCCGGGTGCGGGCGCTCAAGGTACTCTGCAAGTGCATCTAGATCCCTCTCAAAGATCAGGTGACCTCCATTTCCCAGCTGTTAGAACTTGCTATACTTCACATCCATCTATAAGAATTTAGGGTGAGCAAGTTAGTGGGGTGATCAAGTGTGTCAAATTTTTATGTATGATTGCAAGAATTTTTGGAGGATCATGATTTTTTTTGAAATAATCTCAAGGATAAGAGTGGGAATATGTTTTCATAAATATTCACTTCTTTTGTTTTGAAACTAAGTTTTTGTTCAGACGTCCATTCTAACTAGGGTCTCCTATGGTCAGGCTGGCTCTGATACCACTAGAACTGATACAGATGTACTGGTACTTGTTTAGATCAAGGGCAGTAGATGGTCTTGCTTTTCTATTGTAACTTGGCCTTGTCATAAACTCATAATCTAGACAAGGCTTTGGGCATTTTGAGTTGTCTATGGAGGTCACACACAGGCATTGATGTGAGAAAGAGGTATGCACACAAAAGCAAACATGATCGTCAGTTTTGCTTGCTCCAATGATCGAGTGTTCGGAGAAAATGGCAAACTGAATTAGTCACTTTGAAATGCTGTTGAATATGTTTGAATATGAACTGGGAATATGTCGATATTATTTCTTATTATGTACTTCTGAATCTTTCAAATGCTATTGAACCTGTCAAAAGTTTTGTTCGTTACTTATTCAGATCGACCGATCGAGTGCAGAATGTGGTCTCACTTTCCTTTTGAATCAGGCCTTGCTACATCTATTGAATTTCAATGTCTGCATTGCTGAATCTGTTAATTCTTTTGGTCATTGTCTGTGTACTGCTAATCGGTCACTTTGAAATGTTGTGCTGACTATGTGGAGTGCTGCTGAATATTAACCGGGAATCTATCCGATATATTTACGATCTTATTATGTACTGCTAAATATTTCAAATGCTACTAAACATGTCAGATATTTTTTCGTTACTATTAGTACAATATTTTGTAGAACGAACTATGATGTACTGGTCCTTGTTTAGATGAAGTTCATCAGATTGTCTTGCTTTTCTTTGGAAACTTAGTATTATCACAATTATTTAGATGAATCTAGGGCATTTTGGGTTGCATATGGCCGGTCACACAAGCATTGACGTAAGGAGGAGGTATTCACACAGAAGAAGACTTGGTTGTCAGTTTTGCTTGCTCCAATGATTAAGCATGTTCTAAGAACAAGGCAAACTGATCGTGCGCCGAAGGTTTTTGAGCTGGAACAATAACTGATTCTCTCTGTACTGCTATTGAATGTCAAGAAGGAAAGCTATTGAATCTCTCAATATGTTGTTGCTATTACTAAAGCATTTTGTGGAACTAATACTGGTGTACTGGTACATTTTTAAATCAAGGGAAGTATATAGTCTTGCTTTTGTTTTCAAACATGGCCTTGTCACAATCTAGATGAGACTTGGGAATTTTAGGTTGCATACAGGGGTCACACAGGCATTGATGTGAGAAGAAGGTACTCAAAGGAGACTTGATCATTAGTTTTTCTTGCTCCAATGGTCGAGTGTGTTTGGAGAAAAGGGAAAACTGATCGCATGACAAGGTTCTTGGAGCTGAAACAAGAAGTGGTTCTCTCTATACTGCTATTGTATTTCAATGTCTGTATTGCTGAATTGTTCACTTTGAAATGCTTCTGAATTGGTCAAGTGCTGCTAAATATGAAATGGGATTCTATCGATAATTTTTCTATCTTATTTTGTTCTACTGAATTTTGACATGAATACCTGCAAAAAGAATTTTTCCCCTCCCTCTCTGAGGTCTTCATTTTGAATCCGGCCGAGCCACATCACAATGCAATTTTTATTAACCAGGAGAAGAAATCTTGCTCACTCGGCCCCTCCTTAGCCCAAAACATTTTAATTCGGCCTTTTCGGGGTCAGGGAACTACTAACCATAGCCCAGAGAAATTTGAGAAAGGAGCACATGGAGCATAGCCTAGAAAATTTTAATTCGGACTTTTCAGGGTCAGGGGCTGCTGACCACAGCCCAGAGAAATTTGAGAAAGGATCCCATGGAGCATATCCTAGAACATATTAATTCGGCCTTTTAGGTGTCAGAGGACTGCTGAGCATAGCCCAGTGAAATTTGAGAAGGAAGGCCATGGAGCATACCCACGTAGAGCAGCCTATATAGAATAGCCAAACTTTTTAAATTCGGCCTTTTGGGCATTGCCCCCCACCTCTCAAAATAAAAAACGCTGCCTACCCATGTTTTTAAGAAAATACTCCATTATATGGCATTTTATAAATTGAGATGCTAGGAGCGCTACCCTTTTATATTTTAAAAGATATAAACATAGACACACAAAATATTTTTAAAAAGACTAATACATAAGTTGTAGTACTAATAAAATTTTAATGATATTTTTTATATAAATATCTTTATTGTGGTGTCAATGTACTCAGTTTATGTTTATTTGATTTGAAGGTCTATTGTTTGAATCCCTTGTGCATGCATATATATATATATCTTGGGTTTATTTTTTCTAGCAATATCGCATTACGGAGAGGCTGATATTACGGACCCACCAGCCTACAACGTCCTTCGAATTTTTTTGGGTGGGTTTGAAAAATAATTTAAATACTTGTATAGAGAGGATAGCATCAGGGACCCACTATCTAGAACATACAAGGCTGCATCGGGGACCCACAAACAAGAACATACCAGAGAGGATGACATAGGGTCCCCAACAGTAAGACCATACACGGCTGCCAAGGTCAAAACAACGACACAGCCAAAAAAAGTCCATCATACACACATTGCACTTATAGAGAAGCTTACATATCAGACCCAACATGCCCAAGCATAGCCCACGAAATTAGCCTATCAGGCCCAAGCATATCCCAAAACCTTCGAATTCGACATTTTCGTGTTCTTGTGGCCGCTAGCCATAGCCCATACAATTTAGGAGTAAGCTAATGGAATATAGCCCATGACGAGTAGAGCATCCGCCCCGAGTTATCCCATAATCTTTTTAATTCGACCTTTATGAGCATTTCCCCTTCACCACCCCTCCCCCCCCAAAAAACTCTACCTACCTATATTCTTGTGTAGAAACTACTACATTGTGTAGCAGTTTTAATTGAGCTGCCAGGAGCACCGTCTTATTATTTGAAGGGAGATAAACATGGACAAAGAAAGTCTTTTTTAGGAGATAAACTCATATGTTATAGCGATGTCATTTAACGTTTCTAGTGTACGGAGTGTTTCTTGCATAGTGGCAAGGCACGCATTTGACCGCTGCTGATCGAGGCCTCGAGTTCTAATCCTAGGTAATTCGTGTTATTGTAGACTAACATTTTTATACTCTGAGCTTGACATCTGGGACTCGAATAAATAGTCCAACATACACACGTTTCTTTTAAATAGAGGCTGTCATCTAGGACCCAGCATAGACACGTTTCCTGCACAGAGGAGGCTGACATCTGGGACCTAGTAAGTTGCCAAGGTCAAAACAGCGGATACGGCCAAAAAAGTCTATCATACGCACGTTTCATTTACAGAGAGGCTGATATGGTCAAAATAGCGGAAGGGGCCAAAAAAGTCCATCATGCGCGCGATTCATTTAGAGAGAGGCTGATATGTGGGACCCAGCAACGTGACCTTATACAGATTCTACATCGAGCAACGTTGCCAGTTCGAAACAGGGAGGCGCGAGCAAGAAAAAAGTTCAGCATGCACATGTTTCTTGTAATGAGAGGCTGAAATGGGGGACCCAGCAGCGTAACCAAACGGCAGATTTGTTGAGCAACGCTATCTAGTTCGGAACAAGGTAGCGCTAGCGAAGAAAAAACCCCATCATACCCACGATTCTTCTAATGTGTGGCTGACATAAGGGACCCACCAGCCTAAATGAACGGTTCATGCAGCGAGCAACGCTATCAAGTTCGGAACATGGAAGCCCGACCAAGGGAAAAAATTCTGTCATACACACATTTTTTCTAATGAGATGATGACATGTGGGGCCTAGCAGCGTGATTAAACTTTAGATGCATCGAGTAGTGCTATCAAGTTCGGAATAGGGTAGCGCGACCGAAGGAAAAATATTCATCATACACATGATTCTTCTAATCAGAGGCTAACATGGGGGACCTAACAACGTGACTAAATGGCAGATGCAGCGAGCAACATTATCGAGTTCACATCAGGGAGGCACGAGCCAAGGAAAAAATTCCATCGTGCACATGTTTCTTCTAATGACAGGATGACATGTGAGTTCCAGCAGCCTGATTAAATACTAGATGCATCAATCAACGCTATCAAGTTTGGAACAGGGTAGCGCGAGCGAAGGAAAAAATTCCATCATACACACGATTCTTCTAATGAGAGGCTAACATGTGGGACCCAGCAACCTGACTAAATGGCAAATGCATCGAGCAACATTATCGAGTTCAAATCAGGGAGGCGCGACCAAAAAGTATGGTCTGCTAGAGACACTGACTTCTGGGACACACACGCGTCAAAAGACTTCAGCGAGTCAACTTCATGCGAGGAACCGAAAATCTTGCTTCTGCCACGCATTAGTTGAGCTTCCTCCATGTTTTTAGAGGTTTCGTCGTACCAGAGGGCTGCGGAACTGGAAAAGAAGTTTTCCATCGTCCATGGTCGACCCAAGAAATTCGTTGTAGAAGAAACGCCTTCTATGACGACCGACGGGCCAAGTCGTTGTGGACGGACACTTTTCTTGTTGTGACCCCTCACCCCTACCGAGAGTCAACTCCGATTTGTTAGCTCCTAGTCTCACCCTGTTCTCGCTCGATGATGGGTGCGCAATGGGTGCGGGTGTGGTCGGCGGTGAGAGGAACGAGCATCCACGCGATTTAGGTAGAGGTGATCAGAAAGAAAGTGTGCGAGCGGCGGCAGGAGCAGGAGCGATCGCAGAAGTAGCATGAGTTATCCCCAAAACAAGATAAATGGAATGGTCTGAGGACATAGTGGAGGATAGATGGGTCATTCCTCACTTTTCTCATGACGTCTACCATGGCGACTCAAATGCAAGAGATGCGTGAAATGAGAGCGAGACCCATTCCACCCAATAAATCCACATCCCCTTATCCTCTAGAGGACACACCTTCTAAATCTAAGGATAATGCTTCAGCTAAATCTAATGATGTGGAGGTGGGGGATGAAATAAAAGATAATGGATCCTCTTCCAAAAAGGGAAGTGGGAAGGAGCAATACAACCTTGTTACTCATTTGTACTCTCCCGATCCACTAATCCCTCGTCCTCATATAAACAATAGGGGTGATCCACCTAAGCTAAGTGCATCTTGTTTTACTCAATGGAAATTCTTGATAAAATATCTTATTTGCAGTTCCTCTATTGAGTTGTGGAAGATTATCGAAGTTGGGATCAATGTTGTAGATCCAACCAAATTGACAAGAAGAGAAGTTATTGATAGTTAACTCAACGCCACTGCTTTGCACATGATTTAACTTGGCGTGGGTCCCAAGGACATGCCAGACATTGAACATCTCAACTCCACCAAGGAAGCTTTGGATGCTTTCTCTGAGTTGTTCAATGGAAAAGAGAGCATGAAGATAAACCGGTATGATGTCTTGAGTAATCAAGCTGAAAGTTTTTACATGATGGACGAAGAAGACCATAAAGACATGATTGAAAACTTGTGTCAATTTCTACCACCTTTAGAAATCATGGTGCTTCTCATGTTGATGATGATTGGATAAAGAGGAAGTATGTGAGTTCTCTCATTCCATTTGAACCCACTCACTTGAAGAGTCTCCAGGGAAGGCACAACTACCATCTCATGACATCCAACAAAGTTATGGAAGAGATAGTTGCTTTCAAGGTTGCGGATAAGAACATTGAAGATGCGCGTGCTTGGGTTATCTCTTGAAGGCCAATGTGGTTGAGAATGAGGAAGAAGGAAGAAACAATGAAGTCAATGCTATGAGATGTCTCGAGGAAGTCAAACTCGCTCATGGTGAGTATATGGATTTCTATTCAAGAAACTTTTGGAAAGATCCTGCCAAGGCAAAGTCGAAACTTGAAAGAACAAATGCTCAAGTGAAAGAAATGAAAATGGTCCAAAAGTAAGATCATGTTACAATTGTGGAGACCATTTACATTTCATTGCTGAATGCCCCTATCAAAATACAGAAGATCATGGGGTAGACTCATTCTCAAGGACAAGTCAAAGGCTCCTTGCAAGAATCCTTTCACTAAAAAGAGTATTCCATACAAGAAGCAATTGAAAATTGTGTTGGTGGCACATGAGGAGTACTCATCTAGGAGTGAAGACGGAGAGGATGAACAAAGCTCAAGGGAAGTGGCAGCCATCATCAACACCTCTACACCAACCCCTTCACTCTTCGATTCTCCTAATGAGAACATCTCAAACAAGGATGTCAATTGTCTTATGGCAATGGACTCCAAGGTATCACCTTATACCACTTCTTTTCCTAAGATTACTATGAATGTTGATATGGATGATCCTACTAGTCTTAAGGTTAAAGAAGAAGTTATTGCTTTGGATCATTATGTGACTAACTTGCAAGGTGAGCATAATAAGCATTTTGAGGCCCTCATGGATCAACTTGTTCATTTAGAAGACCTTCTTGAAGAGAACGGTAGAATTAAAAGAGAGGATGCTATTGAAATAGCATCCTTAAAAAATGCTCTAGAAGAAGAGGAAGAGCTTCGGGATTCTCTTGAGGAGAAGCTTGAATCTATTTATGATGAAGGGAATATGTCCTGAGAGCCAATAATAAAGGTGTTATTATCATATTCCAAGTATATGATAGATGTTTATTTTGCATGTTATAATTGTATTTATTGGAAACGTTAATACATGTGTGTTTAATAAACAAATAAAGGATTCCTAGTTATGCCTCTCTTATAAACTAGCTCGTTGATTAACAAGATGATCAAGGTTTCCTGATCATGGACATTGGATGTTGTTAATAACGAGGTCATAGCATTGATGGAATGATGTGATGAACATTCATCCGAAGTATAGCATTATGATCAAAGTCACTATGTTTATATTTCTATAACATCATACAAAGTAATCTTAGTCCTTAGACCATAAGATCATGTTAATTTTTAACACTGGAAGAGTAACTTGATAACATCAAACGTCACACCGTCACAGGGTGACTATAAAGGTGGGTTCAAATACTCCGAAGGTGTTATGTTGAGGCTCATGGATCAAGAGTCGGATTTGCCCATCCCAATGACGGATAGATATACTTTGTGCCCTCTCGGTGATATCACATTGAGATAGCTTGCAAGCAAGTGATGTGATCACTAGAATGTTATATCACGGGAACAAGAAAAATGTGCATGTCGGTAACAAGATCAAACTAGGTATGGAGATACCGATGATTGAATCTTAGACATGTAATATATCACGAGACAAAGGGATTGAGTTACTATCATTAAACGTTCTCACGATCACAGAAGTCATTGTTGAATGTGTGGGAGTCAGTATAGATCTCTAGGTCCCGCTTCTGATTATTGATTTGAGAGGGGTCTCGATCATGTCTGGATTATTCGCGAAACATAGGGTGACACACTTAAGGGATACCGACACCATTTGGAGCAAATGTGTTCCAGAGAAAAGATTGACAAAGCGTTGGAATTATTTCAATGGACACCGAAATTGTTTTGGGTGAAATTGCTGAAATTGGTTCTGCATGTGATACTGAAATATTGCAGGGGGTTTTATGTGAATGTTTGTTAATTAAAGTAAATAAAAAAATCTGAATAAAATAAATAAAAGAGTTTTATTAAATGAGAGTTGTATTAAATTTGGTGGAAATTCAATGTAATTTGATTGGGATTTTGAGCGCAGAAAACGGAGGGCCAAATTTATGTGAGTGGACCTTCCACCACTTGAATGAGGAAGAGGTGGGGGGCACCCACCATGGCCACCGGCCATGGGGAGGGGCTGCACCCCCTCTCCCTATAAAATGCCCCTCTACCTCCTTCTAACTTACACCTCCTCGTGAAGGATCTCTCCCCTTCTAGAATTATTCCCCCATGGTCTTAGATTAGCGAGATAGATGTTCCCGGTGGCTTTTCGTCTGGAAGGAGTTGCTGCTTCCGCTGCATCACTGGAGCGAGGAGGCGGAGGTTGTTCGGTGGACCAGACGTGTGTGCGAGACGGGATGCACTACTGATTTGCGGCGCTAGGACTTCCTCTCGATCTTGAGATTGCCAAGCAAACGACTACATCCACGAGTCCAACCTCATTACACTTTGTCGGTATTCAAGGTTATGTTCTCTATGGATGTATATCCACCTGTTGCTTATATCTAGTAGATAGATCTTGGCGCTTAGTAGTTCCCATCGTAGGAAAATTTGTATGCTGCAAACCCAACATATGAGTCACATGATTCACATGTTTCTAAACTAATTGAAGAATGTGATGATGATATTTCTAAGGCTAAAAATCTCAAAAAGGAAAAGATTGAATTTGGTGTTGCTCATGCTAGACTAACCGAGGAGTTAGAGAAACTTGACAAAGACCACAAGGCTTCGGAGAATGAACACTCTATCCTCACCAAGTCTCATGATCAACTACAAATTCGAATAACTAAATATGATGTTCCTAGTACCTCTACTCCTTTATGTGATCATGCATATATCACTAAGGAAAATGCAAAGTTCAAGGATGAGCTTTCCAATTCCTCTCTTCCCAAAGGTAAGGAAGCTCTTGATGACCTTTTGAGTAAGCAAAGGTCCAATAATGGGAAAGATGATATTGGCTATGTATCCAACATAAACAAGAAGAAGAAGGCCAAGCCTGCTCAAGCAAATAATGGCACCACTATAGAAAGTGATGCTACTAAGGGAAAATCTGCTCATGATGGTTTTAAATGAATCACTAACCCTCATTATGTCTTATTTCTGGATTATTATCGTGATGTCTATGCTAAATATGTTGGTCCATATGATGGTTATATTGCTAGGTATATTTGGGTTCCCAAGACCCTTGTCACTAACAAAAGATCATCCATTGAAAAATGGGTACCTAAAATCAAGCATTGATTTCTTGTAGGGCTATGCTTTCGGTGGATCAAAATGGGTGCTTGGTATACGATTCACAAGTCATATTACTATAAGAAAAGATATCATCATGGAAATGAGGCCAAATCATGATCAAATAACCGTCTTCTACGGTGATAAGTCAAAATCTAAGGTATTGGTTCTTGGCAAGGCTGTCGTCACCCACGATATCTCTCTTGTGGACGTCATGGTTGTTGAGACCCTTGGCTATAATTTACTTTTAGTTCCTGTCCTTGGTAAGATGGGATTTGCTATTTTTATTGATGATAATATTGTGGAAATCTTGTGGAGAAAGTATCTTATGGTCGCTTTTGTTGGGTATGTCGAAAATGACTTTTATGTGGTGGAATTTTTATGGAAAACCACTACAGGTCCTATGTGCTTATTTGGAAAGGCTGACGTGGGTTAGCTATGGCATCTCAGACTAGCACATGTCAATATGAGAACTTTTCAAATCCTTCACATGGGTGTCCACATACTTGGACTAAAATAAAATGTTTCATTTGCCAAAGATCGTGTTTGTAGGGCTTGTGTTGAAGCAAAGATGCATGATTCTCCCCACCGAAGGAAGACTATCATTTCTTCTAAGAGGATCTTAGAGATCCTCCATGTGGACCTCTTTGGTCCTTGATGAGTGCATATTTGCATCATGTTTTACATTATTATTTTGCATTGTAGATGTAGGATCTTGGTATTTTATGGCGCTCGCGTGCATATTTTATGTCTGTTTTCACTAGGATCAGGACAAATGATGCATCCAATGGATACAATTATTGGAGCAGTTGTACTGTGGATAAAAGGAGTCAAAAACAACGTAAATCGCTTATTTGGGAAATATTAATAATACCATAAGAAAACCAGAAGCGAACAAGGGGGCAGAAGGTTCAACGACCAACTATACGGCGGGAGTGATTTTTCCGGCTGTATAGCTTCGGCCGTATAGTTGGCGTCGCCTCTGCCTTGTCAAATAGTTTCACCCCGTGCAATTGGTTCGAAGAGACGATATATAGAACACCCAGAAATCGTAAAAAACTCACCTCTGGGAGGCATCTAGAGGGAGAACTCATTTACAAGGGATCCATCTTCGCCCTGCACAGATCCGGGAGGCTAAGGCATCGATCTTCATCATCCACCGCTGCATCACCACCATCTCCATCCACCCCATCTACATCTTGTCTAGATCTTGTTGTAATTCCGATACTCGTTGGGGATTTATACAAGTACTATTCAACTATGATTGTTTCCATTATCATTGCCATTATGTTGATTGCCTCCATGTCTTAGTAGATCATTAGTTCTCGGGGAGATGGAGAAACCCTAGTATGAGATTGAAATAAGATAAAGTCTATTATGATATTCATCGTTGTGACCATGTGTTAGATTCTCTACATCTTGATGTTGAGAGAAGTCGACCTCTCAATATTTGCCTCTCGTGGGGACTTGATGGAGGGAACTACTTGTTGGTAGAAAGAGACGTGCTAGCACTTACAGTGACTATAAAGTTGTTGGCACCCCTTACTTATCAACTTGAGAAACCGGGGAAACTCACAGAACACTATCCATGCCATGGGATACGTCCTATGGGATTATGTCCCTTAATAGCGCAGTAATCCGATTGATGTCGATTGCTGACTGTTGTGGTTATGAGGATAATGTGATTAGCGGTTGTTGCCTATTTGTCGAAATGCGGAGTTCTTCCCACACATACATAGTTGAGAATGTTCATGATGATAATCTTTATCTTAAATCTTTACAATACTAGTGGTGTATCCGCTACTCCCTGAGAACGCGTTTTCCCTACTGCAGTTCCAATCTTTCTTACATACGTGATACTTACTTTATGTATTAAGTTATTTTGCTTTACTTTATTATTGCTCTTATACCCAAAACTCCAAAACACCTTTTTACACAATACTCACATTTTATCTTGTTAGTGAGAACTTTATCTAGCATTTCTATCGCAATATTTATTTCAAGAATTATTAGACTTCAGACTCCTGCTCCCTATGGGATCGATATCTTTATTTTGAAACTAGCTACAAACGAACTGTGCACTTGCAGTCATCAGTCCTCCATCTCATGCAAGCCTCGATGGGAATATTGTTTGGTGATTGTTGATGACTATTCATGTTACACTTGGGTTTATTTCTTCATGTTGAAGAGTTATACTCAGCAAACTGTCATAATTTTTTCCAATCAAGTTCAACATCAACAGAATGTTACCATATTGGAAATAAGGAGCGACAATGACTCTGAGTTCAAGAACTACACATTGAATGAGTTTCTAAGTGAAGAGGGGATAAGAAATCAATATTCCGCTGCGTACACCCCTCAACAAAATGGTGTAGCCGAGAGGAAGTACCGGACATTAATGGGTATGGAAAGGTCCATGTTGGTGGAGTTTAAACCTCCATACAATTTTTGGGTTGAGGCTATCTCCACTGCATGTCACTCGTCAAACCGTCTCTACCTCTGCAAGAAAGACATAACTCCATATGAAATACTTGCAGGTAACAAGCCCAGTATATCATACTTTCGGGTGTTCGGTTGTAAGTGCTATTTCTCGTAAAAGGAGTTCGTTTGTATAATTTTGAAGCTAAAACTTTAGAAGGTATATTTTATGGTTATGGTGCTGAATCCCACACTTACAGAGTCTACAACAAGGCCTCCGGAATTGTTGTGGAATATTGTATTGTGGTGTTCAAGGAAAATAACGGCTCCCAATTGGGGCAAGTTCATGTTTGTGATATAGATGTTGAAATACCTCAAGATTCTATAAGAAGAATGGGTGTGAGATTTTTTCTCCCCATTGAGGAACCCCTTGTGGTGGATCGAGAAGAACTATGCTCTACTCAAGTGGAGCCCTCATCTACACAAGATCAAGAGAGCTCTAACTGCTGAAACTAATGATGCACCTACACAAGGTCAAGAAGAGAACTATCACCAAATTGATCAAGAAGAAATCACTCACCGAGCTGAAAGTCCTAGGCTGGATTATCTGGCCTCACCATTGGCCCGATTATCTATCCATGTGAGTCCAGAAGTCCGGAAACCAAATGAAGTCAATGTTGATTAACCAAGGTCAAAATTTTCATACCATTGACCATGCTAAACCAGTTGATGACCAAGGTCATGTTGTTTGTCAAGACGAGGACCAAAATGTTGAAGAGATCCTCTCAAGGAACAACGAGGACATCAAAACTTATCGTAAAGCAAGAGCTGAACATAATTTGGAACTTAGAGGTGTAGCATCCCAATTATCTAACAATTGTAATGTTACTTGCCTAGTCTATTTAGTGCTACTTCCTACATATCATTAATTGCATTGCATTATATAATGCTCATATAAAATACCACATTGCATTTGAGCATCATATAAAATCCCTTTTCATTTGGTTCTTCTCCTCTATGGATTTGCCGTATTAATCATATTTACCTCTTGATATATTGTAGTTGGTTCTTGATATATTGCTTAATGGCCAAGTTGAGTTCAGGGCATATCTGTTCTAAATTCCACCACCTTTCTTGTTTCCATCCAAATTCCACCACCTTAATTAATATGAGCAAATGTATTTCCCTTTGGTATTTAAATCTAGCTCATATGTGCTGGGTGGATCCAATTCTAATCTACATGCTCCCATATATGATCCTTTATTGTTGTCACAATATTGGATATGAGAGCCACATGGACAAATTTGCAAGCTATGTGAGTAGTGCTTTTCTAACTTGCCATATTGTCTTATTTGAACTAAGGTCATGTTTGAATATACGGTGGCTATATGAATTTATAGTGGTGCATACACACTAGCATGTCTACCTTAGTATTTATGCATGCACTCTAACTTGAATAAGCCATATAATTGGGAGAGTTCAATATTCTTCTTCTTGGTGATATTCCATTCTTTTGAGAAGGCTAGATTAACTCCATGTTATATGATCTAACTCTAGTTGTTGTCACAACTAGAGCATGCATGGTACATGCAAAAAGGCCTCATTCCTTTCTTTTGTTTTTCCCTATGGTTGGCTTGTTTAAAATTAAACTTGAGTTCATATATTTTTCTTTACTCATGAAGCCAATTTATCTTTTATTTTACCCTGGCTACACCTTCTAGTTGAACATCTACATGTCCTTTATCTTGGTTAAGTCCTGCTCTAATTCAATTATTTTTGTAAATAGAAGTTTGGTTAAAAATTGGGAAGTCTGGAACATACAATAGCAGCAACAACTTCCTTCGTGCTGGGTCAGCGGAGGCTATTTCGACCTAGTTCCTGTTCGGGCCCAGCTAGGGTCCAGGTCCTTACAGCGCCAGAGCCGACCCAACTTCCCCGCTCCTTTTCCTCTTCCTCTTTTTCGTCCCGACACCGTCCCCTCTCTTCACACTAGCAGCAACAAATGAAGGCAGAGCAGGTGGCTGTCAGCGCCGTCGCTCGCGTCACCCCTCACGCCGCGCGCGTGACTCCCCGACCTTATCTGCCCTCGCCTTAGAAACCCTAGCGTAGACCCCTTCTTCCCCTATCCCGCATCGTGCTACTCCCCTCTCTATTTTCTCATCCTCCTAAAGAAAACTCCATGGCCGGCACCTGAATCTTCAAACTATCTCACATCTCTGTCCATGTCGAGCGAGTCTAAGGCCGTGGATTGCTTCTGAAAGCCGTGTCGTCCCCTAGGAAGTTGCAAAGTAACCCGAGCTGCCCGAGACTACTTCCTCTTCATCGACTTTGTTCAGGCCAAGAAGGAGCGTCACGTCGCCATCGCGTCTACCATCATTGTCCACCTCCGAACCCAATTCCAAAGGGTATTGATTGAGGTGAGGTTCAATTCTCCGTCCCCTTCCTCCTTGCATCATCTCCGTATCAGAATCGTTGTCGCCGTCGCAAGAAATCCCACGTGTGCATACACCTACTTCCTCAAAGTTCAGAATTAGACGTTCTCTGTATCTTCTTCAGTTAACTCCAAACCAGTCTAGTGGCCCTCTGCTCCGTGCAATCTCCCAGCCGCTCCAATTCATGTTTGGTGCATATCTTTACAGGATCATAATCTTGGTATATGTCACTTTTCATAGAACCAAACCACACTCTGATCTGAGATCTGTAGCTCACAAAATCCTCCGCAGCAAATCGATTGATGTCTCTGAAGTTTCTGTCAAAAAAATTTAGCAAAACAACAGCAGATCTCAACCACTCCTAGATCCTATGTTCCCTTATGTTTTCCGGCGGTTTTGGACCTCCTTTGACGAAACTCCAAACACCAAACATGTAGTCTCCTCTTCATCTTTCGTGTTTGTGGCTAGCTCGAATTCACACCGGAATCATCGCCATCGTCCTCTAAAGTCAGCCATTTCTCTGCATATGTCGAACAAATGTTCAGTTTCGTCAGACACAAACCAGCCAAAACCTTTTGTAAAACCACCCCTAGGTTTTCTGCGCCTCAACCGGAAGTCCCCCCACTCCCCCACCTATCAGCCCCACACAACCCAGCTTCATCAGCACCTAGTCAGCGCTCCTGACCCACATGTCATGGACTATGGCTAGGCGAGCTCATGTACAAAATGTTCCAAAAAACTTTTCCTAATAAATAAAATTCCAGGAAATGGATAAATACAAAATAATTTATATCTTTTAAAATAATTTGAATTTGGAAAATTTACAAAATGAAATATGAATCAAATTTGAATATGAATCTAACCCTGATTTCAAATTTTCCTAGATTTGACTCTTACTAGTCAAACCTCTGACTTTTGACCCAATTTTAATTGTTTTACATTTAAATATTGTTTTAAATTCATATCCCCAAATAATACATGTAATATATGTTTTCGAATCAGAACAATGGCAGGAATTTGAATATGCCATCCAAAATAATTTTTGAGCAATTTAAAATTTTGTAATTATTTAAATGCCAATAAATGCCTTTTCTTAATAAATTCATAATTTTAATTCCGTAATTCCAAATTTGACAAATAATATGTCTAAAATGATCAACGCGATGATCCCATTCTAATTATGCATTCCATGTTATCAATTGATTCATGCATCATATAAATATTAAATATATAGAACTGTTTATGGGAGTAAAATATGACTAAATAATTAATTAAAGTGCTTTATTAAAGTTCCCACACATTACCCATGCCATTTATGTTATACCATGCAATTGTGCATCATTCCATCATGGCATACCTCATCTGCTTGTTGCACATATTCATATGAATGCACACTTTATTTATTATGGCCCTTTGTGTGTTTGGCTTTTATTCGGATAGACGCCGAGCAAGGGAACTATCAGGAGAACTGCGGTGACCCAACATACCACTGCATCATGTAGTACACTATAGTCGTTGACATAACACCAATGAAACACCGTTCACTAGTATTACATCCCTCAGAGTGGTACAACAGAAACACAGTAGGTCCAAGACATGACTATAGATTACAACTTTACTCTTTTCATAAGATCTAGAGAACAGTCTAGGTTAAAGAGAGAAAAAGAAACTTCTTATGAGAAGAACCAATAATAAAACTCAGAACTATCTAGCTAATAAAATTAGTATCTAAACTATCTGGCTTGTGATTGCTGCTAGTGCAATGCTCTATAGAATTAGGTTGTATGGCTAGAGTGTCTACTCCTATCTATTCAAGATCTTCGCCTTTGCTTTAGTTGATATATATGTTGACTTTATTGACTTTATTGAAGAACATGAGTTACCGATGATGGTTTCTTGAGCAGAAATTGATGTTGACATCGTCTTCAACAACTTAGAATCTAGCAAGCGTTAAGAAGGTACGGTTGAGTACGAGCGTACTGAGCAAATTCACTAAAAAGAAGTGTATGATGCACTATCTCTACAGCCACAGACCAAAGGTCATAGGAAATGTAGGTTTTCATAAAAATTTCTTCAAAGGTTGCTTTTATTCTGAAAACTATGTCCTACAGTCTTCACAGGTTGACCAGCACCTTTGTGGGGTTCCTTTTCTGCCGTGTTCGTAGCTCCTTCCCGAAACAGGGAGTAACATGTCACGGTTCTTACACTCCGCATAGGTGCGTTGCTTTACCCATGAGAGACCAAATCCTTATTGCACAACCGGGTGATCTTTCCCGTCCACAATTCCATGATGTGGGGCCTAGTAGATGATCCAAGCCAATCACTGCCCCCTTCGTGACCCTGCATGTCTCCTTGGTGTACGCCATGCCCACATCTTAAATTATGGCAATGTTTGGTACAGACCGTTCAGATGCCAGAACTATCGTGAGGTGTGGAGGGTTCCCATACATATGCTGCATATCCTCTACGAATTACCAACTAATGCACGCTACAAGGTTAACAGCCACGACCTACACATCCGGATGCATGCGAGAGAAAGAAGATACAACTGACTTCTCCGTCCCATTCCAAATCTCATGGTTAATGTGTAATATATGGTGCTAGAATCACTGGCGATATTGGTTGATTAAGTCTTAGATATTATGTTCCTTTATCACTGGAACTGTACCAGTAGATTATTACCATGTGGTAAATAATTCATAATCATATTATTATGAAAATAGTGTTTTCTGACCTTTTTGAAATGCAGCTGATGATACATTTGAGTTACAAGCATTTGATAGAAAATAATCAAAGGACATGAGCAAGTTGTGAACTTGCCTTTTGTGTTTGCAAGATTATGCCATCACAGTCTTCAAGGTACTAGAAGATCCAAATTCTGTAAACAACAACAACATTGGTCCGGTAAGGACGAATGTTTAAAGAAGCAATATGCAATTATGCATAAGTAATGTAATGCAAGTTTGTAAACTCGAATTCCCGGACTAATCGTATCAGATCTAGGGTTTGGAGTTTGTGATGAGGTCTTTGGAATGTGTCGCACTTTTATACCCGCTTCACACATGTGCTTCTCGTTAAGGCTTGTGAGAGTGTGTGTAAATACACTAAGTAGTATACAATACTAAAGTACTCAAGTGTGGAATGGTATCTAAAGACTTCTTAAGATCATACAATTATTATATTTATGATTTTTGTGATAACAAATAATATTCTAAGAGTTCAAAAATTAATTTTATTTAATTTTAACTCTTGTTAATATTTTTTAAAATTTTATGAAGGAAATAAGATTTTATTTTATGCAGACTTCCTTTACTTAACTAAAATACAAGTTAGTATCTTCATAACTTAGTATATCCATTTAGGATCTTAAATGTGATTTTTATTCAATTTTAAGTATTTTATTTATTTTATATAATTTAAAAAGGAATATATATAATTTTAATAATAGATCGATATTTAATTACTTAAAATTACTATCTAGTATTTTTATTGGGTAGAGGATATTTTGTGATTTCGTAAATAGATTATTTGTATTTTTAGGATTTTTATTTATTTTTCTAGAGCCTAATTTATCTCTGGGATATATTTGTAATTAGGTATTTTACATAAGTCCTTCTTTTAAAACACGGGCCTAGCCCATTGGGCTGGCCCAGCCCGACCCGACCCGCTTGGGCTGGGCAAACACCCCTGGGCACTACTGGGTTGCCCACACCCGGCCTAGTACGACCCACTTGCTCTTTCTTCTCTCCCTTCTCTCTCACATGACACCCTCTCTGGCTGCTGGATGTCGCCGCTACCGCGGGTGATTCCGGTCGCTCCAGGACACCGTGTCTGATGCCGCGGAGCAAGATGTCCCGGATGATGCCGCTGCTCGATGCTATCCCGCTCGATTTGACGTTGGCGCTCTCTGTTGGCCGCGCTGACCCCCACCTCGTGGCTAGGGTTTAGGGTCTGCCATGCCATGGCGCTCTCTCGATGACGTTGTGGTGCTCCTGGCGCTGCCGTTCCTTGGCCGCCACTGCCATGTGCAGGCGCTGGTTGCAGCACCCCCTCGGGGTGCTCCCCGTTCCGCCACCTCTCTACCGCCGCCCTCCTCTCTTCTTCCTCTTTGATAATCTTACGAGGACCTCGAGTAAGTGACCTATTCTCCTCTCTATGCTCTACCTTGCCTCTATTCCATGCCATGTGGTCACTTGCGATGGATTGCCCCATTTAGGGTTCATACCTAAATTTCTAGGGTTCATTCCCCCTAAAGTGGTGATTTAGCATAACTCTAGGGTTAATCTTGCCTATGCTAATCCTTTGATGTTGATCTACTATTAGTGTCAATCTCTACTGAGCATGTTTGTTACCCTGTTATCTATTAGAGAACACTCTGCTGATCATGCTTTTGTTCCCCTGTTCTTTGTCATAAAACTCTCTATACAAGCATGCTTAGTTTAATGTGGATGCCCAAGTTGTTGTGGTTGTGGATTTATTCCTATGGAATTGAGTTGGGATACTTTCAGTATTGCTGCTTGGTTAATTGCTTACTTGTGAAGTACTGATGTGTTCAGTCTCAGGATTTAATCTTGTTACTGTGTAAATCTAAAGTTACTAGTGTTAGTCTCTGTTCTGTGATTAATAAGGAGATGGTTTATATAAAAAATGATTACTATATGCTTGTAGGAAAGTGATTAAGGTTATTGGTTTCTGTATAGTGTGGCCTAGTGATAGACAGTGTTGATATTTACTATCCGTTATAAAATAAAGTATTTATTTAGGATTCCTAAATCATTTAGGAAGATGATTATCTTTGTTGAAAAGGATATGCTTGAGCTTGTACTTAAGTAGATATGAACCTGCTAGGCACAGAGGTGCTACCCTTCTAGGAATGTGCCTGGTACCAGCAGCTATGATGTGTATCTATCTAATTAAAAATAGATCATAGTGTCAGTGATGCTGGTCTAAGATTCTGTCTATGCAAGAACACATGCCTTATCTGGCTGTTTATTATCTGTTGTCCAATATGTCCACATATCATGTTCTTACAATAAATTAATGTGTAAGATGGAAAATGATTAGATATAAATGTTGGGATATACCCTGGTAGCCTTGTCTTGATGTTGCCTTTTACTTCTGGCTTGTGGTAGCCCTAGATTTGTTTTGGCTTCCTCTTGGCCTGGTATTGCTCCTCCTGGTGCTGTTGCTCCTGGGTGGCCTTACTGTCCACCTAGAACATTCCCCTCCTCAAGTCACCATCTTTGCTGGTGATCTCCTGAGTTTTCTATGGTGGAAAATGACTTGATCTTGTGATATGGTTGCAAGATCTAGTGTTGTTCTTGGATGTGCTGAGACAAACTATGGCTGGGCTCTCTACACAGTGAATAACAAAGCTTGCTTTTCTCTATGTTGTTATGATTTAAACTGCCTCCTTGCTCTCTGCTGCTGACACCTCAATGCATGCATTTAGGTCTGTGAGCTGCTTCACTATTTTCTTTGGCTATGGATTAGAGCAAGTAAATATAGTTTAAACTCCCCATCCTTTTACTATTATTTATTATGGTGAAACTTGCCCCTTTAGCCTGTGATGTTGTTCTAGGCCTTAATTGCTCTAAAGAATAGATTCTAGACTTTATGGATTTTGTCCCTTCTTCGGCTTAGTGATGTTTGGAAAACAGTGCGTTACACTGTTAAAAACTGAGAGCAAACTAACTCTAACCCCTCTTTGTTTATTTCTTTTTCTATCTTATTTGCAGGTACAAGACCAAGGAATCAGGAGAAATAGGTTAGAACTAGTTTAAGATTTTCTTTTATTTACTTTTGTAATATATATTCTAATCTTTGTAAAGATCAATGTAATATATATTCATTATATAACAAAGCTTTTTATTTCTTTGAGAATATCTCTGTAATGTCTTTACTTCAAATAGATTTGTGTTTATTTAATACTTGTGAAATAAAGGAAAGAATTAATAAGTGCTATTTGAGTTGTACTATTATATTGTTATCAATTTCCTTTATTGTTTTATAAATGTGATAAATTCAAACAATAATAATAACTAATTCTTTTTGGAAATTAAATAAATACTAATCACCTCTAATTTTCTAACCTTAGTTAAATGTTTCAAATTTTTAAATATGAAACCAACTTATTCACCCAAGAATATTATAATCCCTAAGAATTAAAAGTTAAAGATTGATGTATAACTAGGTAATTATAGTTGATGTCTACACCCAGAGTGGAATATTGGATAGCCTCATACTGTAATATTGATTAAAGATTTCTCCAGAATTTCTATCCCCAACACTTCACTAAGTTTGGGTTCTAGTTAAGGAATTCCTTTCCTAAATATACTATACCCAAATATCTCATCAGATTCTCTAACATATTACTTTTATTACTTAGCTATCTCTACTAAATCCATCAATGTAGCTCTTTCTAACTCCAGCCATAAACTCCTTTATATTCACCTTGCATTTATTTCCAAGGCTTGTAATATTACAATCTCCTCTATATCAAATGTGACATTGATCCTCTAGAAGAGATATGGTACTACTCTCATAATACAAGTTTGTTCTTGTTATTAGCTTGGTTAAGCTACTTTGCCTCTAACTATTCCATACAACTAATATTATTTATTTCATCATACTCTAGCTTGACTTCTCATGATCAAGCTAGATGATGCAGGTTACTAAGATTTTGCCTAATTTGCTATACTCACAATACTTCTTCATCAACTGGTCATCTATCCTCAAGTGCTTTGAGAATAATGACCCCCATCCTTTGATCATACATAGCTTAGGCTTCTAATTGTCTAATCAAGATCTATATTCAACTAAGTAGCAGGCTTGTACTAGTCTCTCTATAGGATTTATCTTGTTAAGGAAACTTACTTTAATTTTATACCTATTTGACTTAACAAGATTATCATTTGATACTCTATTACTACTAGCTTTCTCATAGCTTTATAATTACTATCTTAACTCTTAGATTTAAATGCTTCTTCTAGCTAACTCATGAGTGAGTTAACTCCTCCCACACCAAATGGTTTGATCACCACTAAATATCTCATTCCATTGATGATGGCACACTCTACCATAACTAGTTCCTCCTTATTGATATGCTTAAGGTCTTTGGAAGGTCAATATAATAGGTCAAAGCTAAGAGTCAATAAGTTCTAGGGCAAGAATTGATCACTCAACCTGGATGATCAATTGTATCTAGGACTTGGTTAAATAAGATTGTTATCTATTAACATCACACTAAGGGTATGTAATGAATGGTGTTATATTAGAGAACTACCATGATATCCATGGTAGGAATATCTATGGCAAACATGTGAGTTTCAAGATTTAGTTATTGAGTTTCTTTTACTTGGGTTATATACTTGACTTGGTATTCAAGTTTGTGGTAGATAATACCTTGGTATAATCTTTGGAATATTATGTATTCATCCTTGAGTTGGTGTATGGAATACCATGTAATGATGAGTAGAAGATCAAGTACTCATCATTAAATAGTGTGTTGTGGCTTAGTTTTATTACATTTCATCTACCCTTAGATCAAATTATATACCCAAAGATAAGGTTTTAGCAAAGGTCATATTGAAACTTATCACAGTCAACTTGATAATCTACTTCAGTCCCACTAAGTCAAGAGAAGATTCAATCTCTTTGACAAGTTTTATTTAAAAGGGCGAAAATTATCCAGATTTTCTATGCATAAATGCAATGCACACACCTCACCTCAGCTTATTTCTAAGCTCTAATGTTGGGATGTTACAAGAACCAAGAGTACTACCCGAATCTCGGTTACCCTACTACTGATCCGACAGGCAAGAAATTCCCAATGCTTGCATACATATAGTACCTATGCCTCTATCTTATTCTTTCATCATTAAGTCACGATTGCATAAAATTGAATCCCAAGTATTGCATAGCCTTTACTTTTAAACCTCACCGAAACTTGTACCCTCAATCCTATGAGACAGTACTACATGAGTTGTTTGAGCCATGCGAGTCGTAGATCTACATGTGTAGGGTTTGTGCGATTCTTATGGATAACGAGGTACCTAAACAATTTAACTTGTGTAGTAATGGGATAACTAAAGAAAGAGGCACCGGTGGGCATAGCTGGTATTTGGTTCTTCCATGCTCACTTGTGTCTCATAGGACCCCGAGTACTTGATTCTTGTTCCTTGACTATCGCACTATCCTCATGTGGGACCATGAATCCCCTTCGACTAAGTTTGATTCACAATTTATTTCTTGGGGCGACAAACTAGTTTGGGGCTTTATTATTATCATGTACTAATGCCATGCTTTACTGCTTTATTTACTATTGTGTGTGGAGCACCTGTACTGTTTAGGAACACTGTGCCACGTTTCCACTGTATCGATAAGCTAGTCACACTTTCGGGTTCCCAGTCGTTTACAGCCGTTGCCACACACCCTGAGTCCATCACGGAGCCAGACGACTTCATAGTGGGTAGCTTATTGGGGGTGGGCCCCTGAAATAATTTATGAATCATATGAATGCTTTATTGTGAGGCCTCTTTGCTTTTTATTTGGTTGTTCTCGAGTGTAACGGACCGATTTTTGGAGTTTTCAAAAACTTTTATTTGAAAATGAGGACTAGAAAATTTCGACTAAGGCTTAACTAAAATTTTCAAATGCAAAACGGCTTTAACATGAATTAATACCAACGTGAATATAAATTTTATATTTTTATTCCCCTCAAATCGGATTGTATTCTTGTATGCCTTGTAGCATATTAAAATATGCACTTTTGAATTTATTTTGTTTTTATTAAAACAATTTCAACTATGTTGGAATTATTTTGATATATATATAAACTAATTTCTCAAAACTACTTTTAGTGCTGTTATTTGGATCTGCCTTTAAATTGCTATTTATTGCCAATTTAATTCTATTTGATTCTGTTCAAACAAATCCTATTGGTCTAAGCTCATGCACCCGTGGGTGCCATGCAATTGCCTTGCCATGTTATATATACATATACATCCCATTCTCTCTCTCATGTCGTTTTTCTTGTCTTGTCTTGGCTTCTGAACCTGACCGGACCCGTGTATACACGTATATATTCCACTCTTTGTCTTCCTAGTCTTTTTCTTTCTTGTCATCACTAGATTGGTCAGCTTTTAAGTCCCTGCTCAAAGCGACCAGGCAGCAGGCCATACGACCAGGCAAGTCCTGAACAACCATTGCTTCGATTCCTTGCGAGCCAGGAGATCGACTTGCTCGCACGCATGCACGGAACAGTCCCCGCCTAGCATGTCCAGCGTCTCTACTCGGAACTATTGTTTCAATTCTCGTGTCATGCATCACCTTGCCCCGCAGCCTGACCAAACCAGACGTAGCGAGCACTGCTCTTCTTCTTCTTCCCGAGCGCACGCACAAGCAGCAGGTCACGAACCGAAAGGGCAGAGAAACGGCCACCATTACCTCCCATTATTATCCTATCAATTAGAGCACCATTCTCCTCCTCCTATATATCCACAAATCTATATTTCAGTATCTCCTCTTTCCATCCTACGGTGCCACCCGAGCCATATGCTCACATGTCGTCGACCCATTTTTGCGAGAGTTGTGGCGACTTGAGAGGCGGAGCTGCTGCGCCATCAGAACCACGACGAGGAGAAGGGCTGCTCCACAGAACTAGACGCTCGAGATGCTGATCCTCCAAGGCGTACCATGCCACTCGTTCAGATCGGTTCATCGACTTCATCAGTCGTTTACGTCGCACTCGGTGAGCTCCTTTACAAATATTTTTACGCACAGCCTACCCACACATATGTCTACCTCCTAGACATGTTTTTCTGCCATAGTTTTGTAGTTTACAGCGGTGCCGGTGAACCGAATGCCATCCGGTGACATGATGTCAACATCCGGATTTTTAATCCCAGATGCCTGTTATGTCATTCATCGCAATCTCAGGATTACCATTTTTGCGAGACATAACAAATTGGATATCACAGTACATCATCCATTACAAACCATACATAAGGTATTACACAAATAAGGATCTCATGATTCAGTCTTAATACAACAAGCAGCAGAATAAAAGATAAGCATAGCGGTGGGGTCCATCTTCAGGGGCACACGTAATGCTGACGAAGGCAAATAGTCCTAGTTATCATAGCCGTCCTGCTGGCCATCATATTGGTAGTCTCCTTCATAGTCTGGTCATGAGAATAGCCAGGGACAAAAGCCATGAGAACTCTTTAAGTACTCGCAAACTACCACTAACAAGTAGCAAAGTCCTAATGTATAGTACTCACTCTAAGTTTAGCTATAAAGTTAAGCTTGGAACCTAAGCTGAGTTCAGAAGCAAAGAAAGATAAAATAAAGTTCTAGAATCACTTAAGTTGGGAAGGTAGTGTCATAAACACAACCCTGTTGTGGTCAAGTCAAGATTCATCATTCATTTCATAAGTTATTTTGAAAACATCTGACAACGAAACAGTATGGCCATTCCAACTGTCCATAACCGCGGACGCGACTATTCAAATAGTTTGACACTCTGTAAAGGTGGTACTCTTTCACCACAAGATTCGATACATCTGTCAGAGATAACCCTAAATCATCATACTTAGTATGCAGATAATCGAATATAATCTTTCCTTTACACACCCTAGTATAAGCACCTCTCCTATGAGCATGGCCTCCCAACCATGACCATCTGTCATCTTGGGCACTACATAGGTGGACAACGTTGAGAGGTAGCCTCAGCTCAAACCTCTCCCGCGAGGGAACTAATACTAATGTATATAAATTTCCGGCTAAGCCTTACCCAATTCAGGTATTGTGGTTGTACGGTAAATTTGGAATGGTATCGCATCCGAATCCAACCATCAGTTTTGTAAAAGGGCTAAGGCTCATGCCTCAACATTTTCATCATCATAAACCATTTATGTTTGTCAACACATGTCAAAACATTTCAATAGAATGACTCATCATTCCAAGGTTTTCTCAATTCATTTTCACCAAGTGTTCCCATCTAAAGTGACTCAAGTTTTTATCTAACTCTAAACTACTAAGTTAAGAGTGTTCACTAAGGTGGAAAGATGGGATCAATCTCATGCCATAGAATGACATCTAAAGTTATCTAAATAGGTCAAGTTTTATACTCTTTATGCTACCTTCAAAACAAGTAAAAGACTTTGGGTAAAGTAAAGGAAGTAAAGATTGAAAATAATACTTGCGGTAAGTAATAGTCAAAGTGGTGTGACCAAAGCATGCCTAAAGCATCTTTGCTCAATCATCTAGCTTAATTCTAGCTTGCCAACCATTATACTTGCAAGTGTTAGCTTGCCTTGGTTGGTGTAGTGGTTGAAGTTTTCTTCCTCCTCTTGATAGAACTCCTCCTCCTTGAAAGCTTGGTCGGTACTACCGTCTATAAATACATATGGAGTCCACAATCATCAAACAATACTTAACTAGTCTAATTAGCACTCTAAGGCACACATTTGATGATCTATTACCATCACAAGCATCACAAGGTTTTATTACTAGCTTTTCTTTTTATTTAAGAAAAGTAATTTCTACTCATTGAAAAATAACTAATATTTAATATTCACCACTTAAAATACGGGATCATGTGGACACATGTCCTCACCACATATTCTAACGTGTGGGAATGTAATTTCAGGGTTGGTTCATAATTACTTTGGTTTAAGTTCATTATTTAATGATTTAAAGTGACTGCATGTAAACCATGATATTATGACATATTCAGATAGGTATGGTTAATTGTGATTTTTTAGAGTTGAAATCAACTCAAAAGCTATTTTGGTTGATTTTATAAAAATGTTTGAATGTGTAAAAACTTCTGGCTTATTATTTTTACCAGGAGAAATCTCTAACTCTAATTGAATTAAATCCAACGGGCTTGGGTAGATCTTTTCAGTAGCTTTCTAACAAAATTGGAATCACTCCATTTGGATGTGTAAATCTCTTTGAATTGATTTTCAAACTAGGGGACAGAACTAAGTTCAAAGTAAATTAGAAAATCCTAATTTGAATTAAATGGGTCGCGCGGGAAAGCTAACGGGCCGGCCCAGTGGCACTCCACGGCGCGGGGCACAACTGATAGGGGTCCACCGGTCAGCGGCTATTTACACGCGAAGTGGTACGGGGCGATGTGGGCAGTTAGATTAGAACTAGGATCTACTGCTGGGGCTCGTCGTCGATGACGGACAGGTCGCCGGCGAAGTCTAACCCTAGCGGCTCGGTGGGGGTGCTTAGGGGGCGTACCAGGGCTCCAGCGACAACGGCGATGGGGGCAAACGAACTGGTGGACGACGGCGAGCTCAGGGGTGGTAGAGGCAGCTCCGAGGTTGGACGAAATCAACGTCGCCTTGTCCTCCTCTGCAGCGGGTTCCTTCGGCCAAATTCTGGTGAACAAGTGCTCGCGTTGCTCTAGCTAGAGGTGGGGAAGGACCAGTGAGGAGAGGGGAGTGGAATGGTGTGAGTGGTTTGTGTTGGGGTGGCCTCTATTTATAGCTCGGCGAGGCGACCGAGAGTGATGGGCGGACGGCTCCAGCGAGGGCTGCACAGCGTGCTAGCAGCATGGCTCGAGGTAGGGGACGGTGGCCTGCCTCCTGGCGGCGTGCTATGGCTTAAATGCGGGACTAGGGGCGGTGGCAAACGGTCGAGCGGTGCTCACACTCTGAGCGTCCGAGGCGGCAGTCTTCACGGTGTGCGGTGGCTGTGGTGTAAATGGCGGCGAACGGGCATGTCTAGGGGGTCCGTGGGTCGTGACAAAGCGGTGAGCACGGGCTGCGGTCGAGGGGCGGCGTGTGCACGCTTGTCGGGCACGACGCTCTTGCGCGTGCTCGGCATGGCGCCGACAGTCTGGGCACGGCGCGCTACGGGTGGTCCACGGCTTGGTCGTGCTTGGGGAGGGGACAGAGGGTGGCGGTGCGGTCTGGGATAGCTCATAGACATGGCGAGAGAGAGAGGGGCGGTCTACTGCGGCGTTGGCAAGTTAGGTGTAACTACCTCGGTGAATTACGCTCCTAGTTACAAGCCTGGATGAGCGGAAATGGTTAAAATAGTACGGTGGGGCCCAAATGCCACTCACGGGTAGACCTTTTGGCCGTCCTAACCATTTCCAAACATCGGGACAAGAACGGGCGGCGTAATCGGCAGGCGAAGGGATCAACTACATACACAAATGAGTATGTATGCAAGCCACCATACAATGGTTCTCAGAGTCATTCCATCTAAAAAGAAAGGAAATATTGCAACGCCATACGGCAAGATCCAAATATCCTAGATAGATATAATAATTTAGGATATCTCCTCATACATCAAACATCAGAGTATCAAGCGGAAGCAGAAAACAAGATCCGAGTATGGATAAGAAGCAAATCGGCATAAGATGCCACATAAATAAACACATCCCGCCCACAGATCTCTCAGATCCCCGTTCCCGGAATCTCTACACCGAATGATCATTGCCCACATCGTCCGTCTCCTCCACCCAGTATCCATCTTGCGAGTTCACCTGTTCATCTGAATCAAACAATTTATCGTGTGAGACCCTAGGGGTACTCAGCAAGTCTTTATGCCTCTAAAGGGGACACAACCTGGGGTGACGCAAATGCAGCAAAAGATAAACCCTAACAATTCTATAGATAATCGCTACCCATCCGCCTAACCAGAGATAGACGGATGTCCGTGAATTAATAACAACAGTTATAATGGTAATGTCCACAGATCCATCCTCCTCCTCGCTTACTGACGAGGAAGCGGACGAACAACCCCCCATCCGTTGGCAGTTTTATTATCCATTCCATGAGTGTTGCACTGTTTACTAGTCAGATACTTAGTCAAATTAAAAGCGGTACTTTAGTTATGCTTGTCTATGATCGAGAAACTGTGCTCCAAGTCGTCCATAACCGTGGACACGGCTTTCAGAAAGTTTTACCCTGTAGCGGTGCACAAATAGCAACACACACTCGATCAACCTCGGAAAAACCAAATCAAAACCCAACGAGGCAGTCACGACAAAGCGATCACAGGATTCAGAAATATTTCAGGGGGCCACCCCATTAAGCTACCCGCGACGAAGTTGGCCGACTCCGAGACGGACTCAAGGTTTGCGCCAATGGCTGTAAACGACTGGGAACCCGAAAATGTGACTGGGCTTGTCGATACCGCGAAAACACTCCGCTTTCCTAAACAATACAGTGTGCAGTACCTCGCACAATTTAAATAAAGCAGTAAAGCATGGCATAAGTACAGGATAGTAAATAAAACCTCAAACTAGTTTGTGGCCCCAAGAAATAAGAATGAATCAAGCTCTGGCTCAGGGGGGTTCATAAGCCTCCCGGATATGGATAGCGCGAATATTCAAGGAACAGGAATCAAGTACTCGGGGTCCTACGGGACATAAGTGAGCCTGAAAAACCAAATAGCAAATATGGCTCAACGATGCGACTTTCATTAGTTATCCCATTACTACTCAGGTTAAGTTTTTTAGGTACCTCGTTATCTATCAGACACTCACATACCCTACACATGCTATTCTACGACTCGCATGGCTCAAACAACTCCTGTAGTAATGGCTCAAGGGATGGAGGAACAAGCTTCGGTGGGGTTTAAAAGTAAAGGCTATGCAATACTTGGGATTCAATTTAATGCAATCGCGACTCAATGATGCAAGAATAAGAAAGAGGCAATAGGTACTATATGTATGCAAGCATGTGGTAGTGCTTGCCTGGCAGCTCAGTTGAAGCGAGAGAAGGATCTGGGTAGTGCTCCTGGGTATCTTGATATATCCCCTGCTCAGCGTCTATTCGAAGAAGAACCAAACACACAAGGGCCAACATAAATAAAGTGCACAAGCATATGAATAAAATGCGACAAGCAAACAATCATTCCATGATGAATGATGCACAATTTGCATGGCAATAATGTAGCATGGCATGGGTGAGGTGTGGAATACAAGAGTAAATCATTTTATTGAGTTTTGGCCTCATTTTAACCTCATATTAGTTGCTGTACACATTATATTTATATGGTGCATGCTGCAAAACAGATAATGGAATGCATAAACAGAAAGGTCTCGTCGAGCGATTCATTTTAGACATATTATTTGTTAAATTTGGAGTTATAAATCAAAAGTTATTAATTAATTCAAGTAAAAGGGCATTTTGTTGTAATTTAAATCAACTTGAAATTTTAAGTGTTCAAAATATATTTTGAAGGGCATATTTGAATTCCTCACATTTTTCTGATTTGAAAACATATATTATTTGTATTATTTGGATTTGTATTTCAAAAGTTATTATATAACAGATTTGAATTTTTTTTGAGTTTGGAATTAATTTGAAAAAGTTGAATTAAAACAGAATACAGAAAATACTTTTGTTACTCAGCCCAGAGCTAGCCACAGTCAATGAACAGTGGGTCCAGCGCTGACTCAGCAGCACAGCGCGCAGAAAAGATTTTTACACCGCGGGCTAGTCTAGCCTCAGAGAGTGACAGGTGGGGCCAGAGCACACGCGGGTCCAATCGCGGGCGCTCCAGCCGGGGCGTGACACGCGGCAGATCCCAGGGAGTGCGGGTTAAGCGTTCAGATCTGCGGGGTGTTTTCTGCAAGAAGGTCTGAGAGGCTGACGGTGGGCTCGGTTGTACCGCGGGTTTAGGAATAAAAAGCTATGGGGGGTTTAACGCAAAACGACATCGCGATGCACTGTTCCTCTTCTCCGCGTCTTGCAGACAGATCGGTGTCCGACGCGGGGCGGGGATCGAACCAGGGACGTGCGGGCGCGCGCTAGGGTGCGAACCAGTGCGGCTGGCTCGGGGAGGTTGCTAGGAGGGAAAAGGGCGGCTAGATGAGGCTCTCCGCGACGCGGCGACGCAGAGGACGCACGCGCACGCGACGCACCGAGAGCGCTCGACGTTTGGTCCGGCGAGAACAGAGAGCTACGGCGAGGACGGAGGTGTCAGCGGGAAGAAGAAGCTCACCGGGAGGGTGTTGGTGCGGTCGGATCGGCTCGGGACGCAGGGGATCGGCGACGACGCAGACGGATGGCGAGGTTAGGGTTTTGGGGTCGGCGTCGCGATGTTCTTCGGCTCCGGCCCTTCTCCTCCTCGACGGCGTGTACGGAGCGGATGCAGAGGGCCTCGTCGTCCTCCTCGATCACCTCCACGTCGCCCTTGTCGTCTGGATCGAAGCAGCGCCTGTGGAGCAGACGGTGGCCGGCGAGAGGGAGCTGGGGTCGGTGGAGAGGGAGGGAGGAAGGCCAGGGCGCCTCGGCCAGATCTGGGGAGGCCAGAGGAGAGCCGAGAGGGAGTAGATAGGGACGGGAGAGGAGAGGAGTGCCGTGGGGGAGTGGGTAGGTTAAAGGTGGCTCGGCCACCTTTTTCTCCCTCCTTCACGTGCTCGAGCTGGGAGGCAAGGGCAGGCGTGGGCAGGGGCTTCCAGGTGGGGCAGGGCAGGCCAGGCTCGGTTGGTTCGGCGTGGGGCATGCAGGGCAGGGAGAGAGGAGTAAAGAGGAGAGGGGAGGCTCGGGCTAGGTTGGTACTAGGGTTGGGTAGAGAGAGAGAGGGAGTAGATGAGGTGTGGGACCAGGGAGAGGGGTAGCCAGGTGGGGCCTGCAGGGCAGAGAGAGGAGAGAGGCCGAGAGAGGCAGGTGGGTAGCTAGGGTAGGTCATGGTGGGGTGGCTCGGCTAGAGAGAGGAGAGATGAGGGAGGGTACTTAGGGTTTGGAGGGAGGGGGTATGGTGATGATGGGGTAGGTGATTAGGGAGGATCTTAGATAGAGGATAAGAAAGAGAGGGAGATGGCTTAGTGTTTAAGAAGCTTGCATGCTTCAAACTTAGATCAAGCAAGAACATGAGGAATAGGTGTAGGGTTTAGCAACTTAAACAAGATCCACAAAAGGAGTGGAAGAGAGGAATAGAATTGTGGTGGTGGATTTTTAGCAAGACAAACTAGATCAAGCCAAAAGAGAGAAGAGAAGAAAAGGTGGTGATGGCATGGATGGAGATGGTGATGGGGTTTTAGATGCTTGCATGCATCAAGCAAGATCAAGCATAAGGGGTAGAGAGATATGGGGAAGATCCACTCAAAGATTCAAATACAAACCAAAGGCTAGAAAAAGGTGGTACTTGCATGGGCCATGCATAAATAATTAATACCATGCTTATTTTTGTGAAAACAAGATTATTTACATGGCATTATTCTTATGCATTCCAAAAGGTGGAGTAAGGCCTAAGCAAAAGAATTTAAAAGGAAGTTCCAAGTGGAGTAGATGGAGATGATCACATTTGATTATAATTGGGACTTGCTAGTGTGTATATTCCACTAGATGCCTACTAGTCCCAAAAATATTCCCACATGAGCATAGATCCATAATAACCCATATGGAAGCTACGAAAAGGGTTCCACCCACAAGGCATGCAAAGGTGGCCATGTGGCTCTCACATATCAATAATGTGAAAACACCATGATGCTAAGATGAGAGCATGTGGAAAAGGATTGGATCCATCCCAACCCATATGAGCTAGAGGTAAAACCCAATAAAGTGCAAAGCTCATATTTAGTTGGATGGTGGAATTATAAGGTGGTGACAGAGAAAGGTGATGGAGTTGAATAAAAGATATGCCCCAACTCAACTTGGGCATTAAACAATATATCAAGAACCAACTACAATATCAAGAGGCAATACAATTAACAATGCATATGAGAGAAGATCCAAAACAAAAAGGGTTTTATATGATGCTCAAATGCAAGGTGGCATGATGACATGAGCATGATATAATTATGACGCAACAATTATATGTTTGAAGTAGCCATTATATTACTAATCCAAGTAGCATTACAATTGTTAGACAATTGGGATGCTACAACTCTCCCCCACTAAACAGGAATCTCGCCCTGAGATTCTAGGAAGAAGAGGAAGACACAAAGAGGGTAGGATACTTGGCACGGAGCTCATCTTCACGTTCCCAAGTGGCTTCATCAACAGAATGGTGCGACCACTGCACCTTGCAGAACTTGATGGACTTGTTGCGAGTCCTTCTTTCTGCGATTTCAAGGATTTTTGTGGGGTGTTCTTGATAAGACAGGTCTTCTTGGAGATTGATAAGCTCATGGTCCACGGTCCTGCCGGGATCCTTGAAGCACTTCTTGAGTTGAGAGATGTGGAAAACATCATGGACCTTGAGTTTTTCCGGGAGCTCAAGAGCATAAGCAACTTCTCCTCTTCTTCCACGAATTTTGAAGGGACCGATGTATCTAGGAGCCAGCTTTCCTTTGATACCAAAGCGGTGCGTGCCTCTCATGGGAGTGACACGAAGGTAAACGAGATCACCAGGGACATACTCCATGTCCGTGTGATTTCTGTCGTAATTGCTCTTCTGGCGACTTTGAGCAATCTTCAGATTTTCAAGAATGATATGAACTTTCTCCTCCACTTGAGTTACAATGTCAGGGCCAAACAATGTTCTTTCTCCTGCACCCGACCAACCAATCGGAGTTCTGCATTTGCGACCATAGAGAGCCTCAAATGGTGCCATCTTTAGACTTTTCTGGAAGCTGTTGTTGTAAGAGAATTCAGCATAAGGAAGACATTCTTCCCATTTCATGCCGAACGAAATGACGCAAGCACGGAGCATATCCTCCAGAATCTGATTGATCCTTTCAACTTGTCCTTGCGACTGAGGGTGGTAAGCTGTGCTGAAGTTCAACTTTGTTCCCAAAGCATTTTGGAAACTTTCCCAGAACTTGGAAGTGAAGATGCTTCCACGGTCTGAACTGATCTCAAGCGGAACCCCATACAGAGAGACAATTCTGTTGATATAGAGCTCAGCCAACTGAATTGCAGAAATTGTTTCCTTGACGGGGAAGAAGTGATCCACTTTAGAAAGCCTGTCAATGACAACAAAGATTGCATTGTTGCCCTTCTGCGACCTTGGAAAACCAGTGATGAAGTCCATCTCTACTTTCTCCCATTTCCATTCCGGGGGTTTCAATGGCTGTAGAAGACCGGAAGATTTCTGATGGACAACTTTAACTCTGCGGCAGACATCACACTCCGAGACATACTTGGCACAATATCGTTTCAAACCCGGCCACCAATATTGTGTTTTCAAGTCCATGTACATCTTTGTGCTGCCAGGGTGGATAGAAAGAACAGAATCATGCGCCTCCTTGAGAACTTGCTCTCTCAAACCCGGGTAGTTCGGAACAAACATCCGGTGTTCAAAGAAAAGCGTGCCTTGATCATCGACGTGGAAGGACTCATACTTCGGAAGCTGGATGTTGGAGATGACCTTTCTTGTGTACAGATCACCGAGCTGAAAGGAGCGAACCTTTTCTTCCAAGAGAGGAGTGGCCAGAAGGTTCAGGAGATACCCTTGTTCCACGATTTCAAGGTTGAGCTGACGGAATTCCTCGCACAAGAGAGGCTGTTGTTCTTCCATCATGAGGTTGTTGACATAAGCTTTGCGGCTGAGAGCATCTGCCATGACATTAGCTTTGCCCGGAGTGTAGTTGATGGTCAAATCAAAATCATTGATTGCTTTCATCCATCTCCTCTGCCGAAGGTTGAGATCAGGCTGTGTAAAGATATACTTCAGACTCTTGTGATCAGAAAAGATCTCACAACGGTTGCCAAGCAAGTAGTGCCTCCATACTTTCAAAGCAAAGACAATTGCTGCGAGCTCGAGGTCATGTGTAGGATAGTTGATCTCATGCGTCTTCAACTGTCGAGAGGCATAAGCAACAACTTGTTTTTCTTGCATAAGGACCGCACCCAATCCTTGCAAAGAGGCGTCACAGAATATCTGGAAAGGCTTGGATGTATCCGGAGGAACCAAGACTGGTGTGGAAGTGAGCTTCTCTTTGAGTGTCTCAATGCTTGCTTGACATGCAGGAGTCCAAAGGTATTTCTTGCCTTTCTTGAGGAGATCGGTAAGAGGCTTCGCTATCTTCGAAAAGTTCTGAACGAAGCGACGGCAATAACTAGCCAAACCAAGGAAACTCCGCACTTCTTTGACATTGACAGGAGGAAGCCATTCAAAAATTGTCTTCACGGTTTCTGGGTTGACGGCAATGCCCTTGGAAGAGATGACGTGACCAAGATAGGTTACTTGAGGCAGCCAAAACTCACACTTGGAGAACTTTGCATACAGGCGGTTCTCACGAAGCTTGTTTAGGACACACCGAAGGTGTTCTGCATGTTCTTTCTGTGACTTAGAATAGACTAGGATGTCATCCAGATAGACCACAACGAACTTATCAAGATACTCCATGAAAACCGAGTTCATGAGCCTCGAGAAGGTGGCAGGTGCGTTGGTGAGACCGAAAGACATGACCGTGTACTCATACAGGCCATAGCGGGTGGTGAAAGCTGTTTTAGGAACATCTTCCTTCCGAATCTTGATTTGGTGATAACCACTTCTCAAGTCAAGCTTAGAGAATACCACAGCTCCAGCTAGCTGATCAAAGAGATCATTAATCCGCGGAAGGGGCTATTTATTCTTGATGGTTTTAGCATTGAGAGCCCGATAGTCAACACAAAGTCTATCAGTCTTGTCTCGCTTATTCACAAAGATGGTTGGGCTTCCCCAAGAAGAAGTACTGTGTTGAATGAAGCCCAACTTCTCTTGTTCATCAAGCTGACGTTTGAGTTCAGCCAACTCAGCAGGACCCATTTTATAAGGCCGCTTGGAGATAGGAGCGGTACCAGGTTCAAGCTCAATTACAAACTCAACCTCACGATCCGGAGGCATACCTGGCAACTCTTCAGGAAAGACATCTGGGAACTCACAGACCACCGGAACACTCTAAATAGCTTCCATAGCATCATCATTCAGAGCCGCCAAAGAGAAAAGCTGGATAGCAGGAGTCAGACTTGGAGAATAGACTATATGGCCTTCAGGAGTCTTCAGAGAAACCGAGCCTTCAGCACAATCAATCACAGCTGCATTTGCTGTCAACCAATCCATGCCCAAGATGACATCAATGTCAGAATTGCCCAGAATGATTAAGGAAGCCGAGAACAAAGAGCCACCAATCTCAATTTGATTGCCATGGCTGATTTTAGAAGCTGCCATAGTTGCTCCAGGAGAAAGGACCATTAACCGCTTAAGGAGAGGATCCATAGCTAACCCATTCTCGTCTGCAAACTTGTGAGAAACAAAAGAATGTGATGCACCAGAATCAAGCAAAACTCGTGCAGGGACTGAGTTAACAGATAGCATACCCATCACAACTCCAGGTGCATGCTCAGCTTGAGCGGCGTTGACACAGTTGGCACGAGCAACAGTAGACCCGGGCTTGGTGTTGATGTTGAGAGCCCGAGGTGGTGGTGCACGAACCAAAGGAGAGCTTGCCGCAGCTCTTGGAGGTGGTGGAGGAAGAGCCTTGTTCTTCATCGGACAGTTCCAGTACTGATGCCCAGTGTCTCCACAAGTGTAACAAGCACCAGGTGGACGTGGAGCAACGTAGCCAGGGACTCCGCCAGGCGCTCCAGGGTAGTGGTGGTTGTAGCCCCTGGGAGCAGCAGTGAGGAAGTTTGGTGGCCTTGCCGCGAAGCTTGAAGGTCTTGGTGTAGCCGGGAGCTACGGTGGGGTGTTAGGAACCCAGACACGACGCTTAGAAGGAGTTGACATAGCTGAAGAGCTTGCTGCATCACGGCTGTGTTTCTTTGACTCCTCAAACACTTGCCTACTTGCCTCTTCCTGCAGAGCTGTATGCTGAAGTTCCAGAAAAGACGTCGGCCTTGCATGTGTGATTGCATACTTAATCGATGCATTGAGCCCTTGCCTGAACCTCTTTTGCTTCTTCTTGTCATCAGAGATCTCATCGCCACCATAACAAGAAAGGTTCATGAAGTTCCTGATGTAGGTATTGACATTATCATTGCCCTGCTTGAGGTTGAGAAACACTTCCTTCATCCTCTCCATGACAATTTCTGACAGATACTGCTCTTTGAAAGCTCCAGTGAACTGTCCCCAAGTAGGCTGAAAACCAGTGCAGTTTGCCTTCAGGTAATTCTCCCACCAGAGAGCTGCATCTCCCTTCAGAAGGTGAGTAGCACACTTTACCCATTCTTGCTCAGGAACATCAGCAGTCATCAACAACCTTGACATCTCACGCAACCAATCATCAGCATCAAGTGGTTGATCAGAAACGTCAAATTGGCGTGGGTTGAACTTCAGAAAGCTTTTGATGTCTCCTCGTTTGGGAGGTGGAGGTAGCGGAACAAACTCATTCCTCCTGACACTTTCTTCAAAACGCTGCTGATTCTGCTGCATTGCTGCCAAGGCATTGGCGATGCTTGACAATGCTGCCCCCAGTTCAGGTTGTATGTCCTCCTCAGAACGGCGTGGTGGTGCCATCCTGTGGTTGATATAACACACAAGTCAGTACTATGATGGAGAATAATAATAATCCAAAATAGTACCAAAATGGAATTAACCAAGATTAAAGGATACAATTTACTAAGATGATATTAAAATATCAACAAAGTTCGAAGCACCTAGAAGATATTAAGCATATCGCACACGACTGAAAAGGAGTGTGGTACACAGATATATCAAAGAAAAATTTTCCGCAAATTTCGGCATTAAAATACCAATAGATGCGCAAAATCACTTAATGAATCAAGATTAGTGACTCTACCTATTCAATATACAAGAGCGAATGATAAGAGTAGTGGTATGGTCGCGACTCCATCCCGCACTCAAATCATTACTCCGCACATGAACAAGTAGAACACATATCCCAACACCTTCTTCGCAAGATGAACCTAAAGATCATTAACTACGGAAACGAACACCCCAAACAAGATAACGTCGGATAACAAAGAGTAAGACAGATCGCGGCGGTATACAACAAATCAGATAGATCGTGTCGGTTTGCAAAAGCCTGTCGGTAGGGAATGTACCAACAGTTGATAACCAAAAGGCCGATAAAGATAACAACTTGGATGCAACAGATAGACAAAGAATTCACACACACACACACAACCTATGGTACTACAAAAACCCAGAACACGTGAATCCTAGTTTGAATTTTGAGAAGAGGATTGAAAACGTTACACTTCCTTACCAGAAAAGGGTGGGTGGGTGGGTAAGAAGAAAAGTGGAAGCAGTCCTACTCTCACGTTTTGTTTTTCCCTAGTATACATAACTACCAAAAATATTTGCTAGACAGACAACGACCATTTGGCTGAGACCCTGAAGGGCGGGATGGCTCTGATACCAATTGTAACTACCTCGGTGAATTATGCTCCTAGTTACAAGCCTGGATGAGCGGAAATGGTTAAAATAGTACGGTGGGGCCCAAATGCCACTCACAGGTAGACCTTTCGGCCGTCCTAACCATTTCCAAACATCGGGACAAGAAGGGCGGCGTAATCGGCAGGCGAAGGGATCAACTACATACACAAATGAGTATGTATGCAAGCCACCATACAATGGTTCTCAGAGTCATTCCATCTAAAAAGAAAGGAAATATTGCAACGCCATACGGCAAGATACAAATATCCTAGATAGATATAATAGTTTAGGATATCTCCTCATACATCAAACATCAGAGTATCAAGAGGAAGCGGAAAACAAGATCCGAGTACGGATAAGAAGCAAATCGGCATAAGATGCCACATAAATAAACACATCCCGCCCACAGATCTCTCGGATCCCCGTTCCCGGAATCTCTACACCGAATGATCGTTGCCCACATCGTCCGTCTCCTCCACCCAGTATCCATCTTGCGAGTTCACCTGTTCATCTGAATCAAACAATTTATCGTGTGAGACCCTAGGGGTACTCAGCAAGTCTTTATGCCTCTAAAGGGGACACAACCTGGGGTGACGCAAATGCAGCAAAAGATAAACCCTAACAATTCTATAGATAATCGCTACCCATCCGCCTAACCAGAGATAGACGGATGTCCGTGAATTAATAACAACAGTTATAATGGTAATGTCCACAGATCCATCCTCCTCCTCGCTTACCGACGAGGAAGCGGACGAACAACCCCCCCATCCGTTGGCAGTTTTATTATCCATTCCATGAGTGTTGCACTGTTTACTAGTCAGATACTTAGTCAAATTAAAAGCGGTACTTTAGTTATGCTTGTCTATGATCGAGAAACTGTGCTCCAAGTCGTCCATAACCGCGGACACGGCTTTCAGAAATTTTTACCCTGCAGGGGTGCACAAATAGCAACACACACTCGATCAACCTCGGAAAAACCAAATCAAAACCCAACGAGGCAGTCACGACAAAGCGATCACAGGATTCAGAAATATTTCAGGGGGCCACCCCATTAAGCTACCCGCGACGAAGTTGGCCGACTCCGATACGGACTCAAGGTTTGCGCCAATGGCTGTAAATGACTGGGAACCCGAAAATGTGACTGGGCTTGTCGATACCGCGAAAACACTCCGCTTTCCTAAACAGTACAGTGTGCAGTACCTCGCACAATTTAAATAAAGCAGTAAAGCATGGCATAAGTACAGGATAGTAAATAAAACCTCAAACTAGTTTGTGGCCCCAAGAAATAAGAATGAATCAATCTCTGGCTCAGGGGGGTTCATAAGCCTCCCGGATGTGGATAGCGCGAATATTCAAGGAACAGGAATCAAGTACTCGGGGTCCTACGGGACACAAGTGAGCCTGAAAAACCAAATAGCAAATATGGCTCACCGATGCCACTTTCATTAGTTATCCCATTACTACTCAGGTTAAGTTGTTTAGGTACCTCGTTATCCATCAGACACTCACATACCCTACACATGCTGTTCTACGACTCGCATGGCTCAAACAACTCCTGTAGTAATGGCTCAAGGGATGGAGGAACAAGCTTCGGTGGGGTTTAAAAGTAAAGGCTATGCAATACTTGGGATTCAATTTAATGCAATCGCGACTCAATGATGCAAGAATAAGAAAGAGGCAATAGGTACTATATGTATGCAAGCATGTGGTAGTGCTTGCCTGGCAGCTCAGTTGAAGCGAGAGAAGGATCTGGGTAGTGCTCCTGGGTATCTTGATATATCCCCTGCTCAGCGTCTATTCGAAGAAGAACCAAACACACAAGGGCCAACATAAATAAAGTGCACAAGCATATGAATAAAATGCGACAAGCAAACAATCATGCCATGATGAATGATGCACAATTTTCATGGCAATAATGTAGCATGGCATGGGTGAGGTGTGGAATACAAGAGTAAATCATTTTATTGAGTTTTGGCCTCATTTTAACCTCATATTAGTTGCTGTACACATTATATTTATATGATTCATGCTGCAAAACATATAATGGAATGCATAAACAGAAAGGTCTCGTCGAGCGATTCATTTTAGACATATTATTTGTTAAATTTGGAGTTATAAATCAAAAGTTATTAATTAATTAAAGCAAAAGGGCATTTTGTTGTAATTTAAATCAATTTGAAATTTTAAGTGTTCAAAATATATTTTGAAGGGCATATTTGAATTCCTCACATTTTTCTGATTTGAAAACATATATTATTTGTATTATTTGGATTTGTATTTCAAAAGTTATTATAAAACAGATTTGAATTTTTTTTGAGTTTGGAATTAATTTGAAAAAGTTGAATTAAAACAGAATACAGAAAATACTTTTGTTACTCAGCCCAGAGCTAGCCACAGTCAATGACCAGTGGGTCCAGCGCTGACTCAGCAGCACAGCGCGCAGAAAAGATTTTTACACCGCGGGCTAGTCTAGCCTCAGAGAGTGACAGGTGGGGCCAGAGCACACGCGGGTCCACTCGCGGGCGCTCCAGCCGGGGCGTGACACGCGGCAGATCCCAGGGAGTGCGGGTTAAGCGTTCAGATCTGCGGGGTGTTTTCTGCAAGAAGGTCTGAGAGGCTGACGGTGGGCTCGGTTGTACCGTGGGTTTAGGAATAAAAAGCTATGGGGGATTTAACGCAAAACGACATCGCGATGCACTGTTCCTCTTCTCCGCGTCTTGCGGACAGATCGGTGTCCGACGCGGGGCGGGGATCGAACCAGGGACGTGCGGGCACGCGCTGGGGTGCGAACCAGTGCGGCTGGCTCGGGGAGGTTGCTAGGAGGGAAAAGGGCGGCTAGATGAGGCTCTCCGCGACGCGGCGATGCAGAGGACGCACGCGCACGCGACACACCGAGAGCGCTCGACGTTTGGTCCGGCAAGAACAGAGAGCTACGGCGAGGACGGAGGTGTCAGCGGGAAGAAGGAGCTCACCGGGAGGGTGTTGGTGCGGTCGGATCGGCTCGGGACGCAGGGGATCAGCGACGACGCAGACGGACGGCGAGGTTAGGGTTTCGGGGTCGGCGTCACGATGTTCTTCGGCTCCGGCCCTTCTCCTCCTTGACGGCGTGTACGGAGCGGATGCAGAGGGCCTCCTCGTCCTCCTCGATCACCTACACGTCGCGCTTGTCGTCTGGATCGAAGCAGCGCCGGTGGAGCAGACGGTGGCCGGCGAGAGAGGAGCTGGGGTCGGTGGAGCGGGAGGGAGGAAGGCCAGGGCGCCTCGGCCAGATCTGGGGAGGCCAGAGGAGAGCCGAGAGGGAGTAGATAGGTACGGGAGAGGAGAGGGGTGCCGTGGGGGAGTGGGTAGGTTAAAGGTGGCTCGGCCACCTTTTTCTCCCTCCTTCACGTGCTCGAGCTGGGAGGCAAGGGCAGGCGCGGGCAGGGGCTTCCAGGTGGGGCAGGGCAGGCCAGGCTCGGTTGGTTCGGCGTGGGGCATGCAGGGCAGGGAGAGAGGAGAAAAGAGGAGAGGGGAGGCTCGGGCTAGGTTGGTACTAGGGTTGGGTAGAGAGAGAGAGGGAGTAGATGAGGTGTGGGACCAGGGAGAGGGGTAGCCAGGTGGGGCCTGCAGGGCAGAGAGAGGAGAGAGGCCGAGAGAGGCAGGTGGGTAGCTAGGGTAGGTCATGGTGGGGTGGCTCGGCTAGAGAGAGGAGAGATGAGGGAGGGTACTTAGGGTTTAGAGGGAGGGGGTATGGTGATGATGGGGTAGGTGATTAGGGAGGATCTTAGATAGAGGATAAGAAAGAGAGGGAGATGGCTTAGGGTTTAAGAAGCTTGCATGCTTCAAACTTAGATCAAGCAAGAACATGAGGAATAGGTGTAGGGTTTAGCAACTTAAACAAGATCCACAAAAGGAGTGGAAGAGAGGAATAGAATTGTGGTGGTGGATTTTTAGCAAGACAAACTAGATCAAGCCAAAAGAGAGAAGAGAAGAAAAGGTGGTGATGGCATGGATGGAGATGGTGATGGGGTTTTAGATGCTTGCATGCATCAAGCAAGATCAAGCATAAGGGGTAGAGAGATATGGGGAAGATCCACTCAAAGATTCAAATACAAACCAAAGGCTAGAAAAAGGTGGTACTTGCATGGGCCATGCATAAATAATTAATACCATGCTTATTTTTGTGAAAACAAGATCATTTACATGGCATTATTCTTATGCATTCCAAAAGGTGGAGTAAGGCCAAGCAAAAGAATTTAAAAGGAAGTTCCAAGTGGAGTAGATGGAGATGATCACATTTGATTATAATTGGGACTTGCTAGTGTGTATATTCCACTAGATGCCTACTAGTCCCAAAAATATTCCCACATGAGCATAGATCCATAATAACCCATATGGAAGCTAGGAAAAGGGTTCCACCCGCAAGGCATGCAAAGGTGGCCATGTGGCTCTCACATATCAATAATGTGAAAACACCATGATGCTAAGATGAGAGCATGTGGAAAAGGATTGGATCCATCCCAACCCATATGAGCTAGAGGTAAAACCCAATAAAGTGCAAAGCTCATATTTAGTTGGATGGTGGAATTATAAGGTGGTGACAGAGAAAGGTGATGGAGTTGAATAAAAGATATGCCCCAACTCAACTTGGGCATTAAACAATATATCAAGAACCAACTACAATATCAAGAGGCAATACAATTAACAATGCATATGAGAGAAGATCCAAAACAAAAAGGGTTTTATATGATGCTCAAATGCAAGGTGGCATGATGACATGAGCATGATATAATTATGATGCAACAATTATATGTTTGAAGTAGCCATTATATTACTAATCCAAGTAGCATTACAATTGTTAGACAATTGGGATGCTACATTAGGCCGGCGAGCATGTCCTCAGGGTGGCATGGCACTGCTGCTAGGGGATAGGGGATGGGGTGTTTATTGCTTGGTTAGATTAAGTGGAGACAGAGGGAGTGATTTGATTTTAATTGGGTGGCAAAAACCTTTAGAAAAGAGTGAGCTAGGATTAGAGTTTGATTCCTGCCTGCCAAGTGTTTGTGAAAATGGCCGAAAGAAATTTAGTTTTGAATTTTGAAAAAAATTTGGTGGGTGTGTTAGTCATCAGCTTGATGATCTGTGGTCGCTTGGGTTTTGAAAATAAAGCTCATTTGAGTGGTTTTTGAATAAGTGGGATCTTCCCATATGAACTAGATTCAATTTTCAAATGCCAGTTAAAATTAGTGTTTGAATGTTTTTGGCAGATCACAAAGTAGGCCTTGGTACATCATTACATGTACTAGCAAGGGGTGCAAAGATTCACATTTATTTCTATTAAGAAATGAGTCCTAGGAATAGCCTAAGTAGGCATGTTGATTAAAATGGAACAAATGACCATTCTCTTCTTTTATTCATTTTGATTTGTTTTTCTTTGGGATTTGTTTGGGAATGATCTAGATGATGTTTATTTCACCTAAGAATTATTTTACAAGCAATGGATCACTTAAACAAGGCAATTCAAAACAACTCCTATTTTAAATGCACACACATATGAATGCTTTAATAATTTTAAAAGGAAAAGTTTTTGTTAACCCTAATTTAGATGATTTGGATCTTAATAACCTTGTATTAAAGTTTTGGGATGTTACACATGAGCGGATTAGGTCACCATGGACATGACTTGTGATCTTGAGCCCAACCTATGAAACGTATCAAACAACGTTAGGAAGCCAGTAGTATTGTTAATTGTCAATAGCTTTGTTACTATCAATCTATTTTGGAAAGTGTTTGATTGCAGTACCTTGCTATGCATGCGGTCATGTCTATGTAGTTATGGTTTTTGACGATGCACTGCCATTGCTAGCTATGAACCGATGGTCATGGTGGTGCATTGCATTTTTGCCTAGTGTTTATCTTGAAGCTATTTTTAGGTTCTTAATTTAAGTCTATTTGCATATCATTATAAAAATAACGCCATCTGTTAGTTTGTATATGTTGGTCTGGTAGTAGTTTCTGCAAATCTATTATACCCGCTTAGTTATAAATTGACTCGGTGGAATTAGATGATAGATTCTCCAAATTTTTGCACTTGTTATACATGCTCAGCTGTAGAACTAATTGCTAGATTTATTTACTACCTTACATTTTATTGTGGTAATTAGCTAGCTCATTTTTTTTGTTATTAGCACATATTCAGGTTAGTTGTAAATCAGTGTTGTTTGCTGTCAGGCTCCAGACTAATATTGTTATAGGATTTATTTTTGTTACATGGGCTCGAGACTATATTAATTCACCATATTTATTTTGTTAGCGTAATTCTGTTAATTGTTGCATAATGTCATACCATCGTCACTTGCTACTTTACTTAGGGCCTCCTGTGAGATGAATTTTAGATGTAATTTCTAATCCTATTTTGGTACACCCTATTTTGGTATAGGTGCTTTGACTATTATTGCATGTATATAGTTACAGTAGCCTTTTGCATGCTTCTACTATTTTATGTATATACCTAGCTTATCATCTTATCACATGTGTGTTGTTTGTCTAGACTATCATTCATGCTTAGCTAAATTGGTATCGTTGATACTAGGGATATATATGATTATTAGTTCTACATATTATAGTAGCATATATTTGTGCGACGATGCATGTTAATGTTTATATATGATCTCATTTCATGCCATAAATTCATTGCTTAGTTCTTTATGATATATGCATAAATTGTAGATTATTATCTTGTTGACATTGCATGGTTTATATTAATGTGGCTTTGTGTTTGCTAGCATACATTTACTCTTTGATTAGATAATGATAATGTTGAGTGCTTGCTTGCTTGAGTGCATATGCATATTATCTCTCATATATGTATGTTATCTTATGGAATGTTCGATACATTTCTGAGTAGACCATCACATGCGTAGATAGGTTGTTTCTCATGTTAGTAGTTTATAATAGTATCATATCCTTGAAGATCCCTGTGAGTATATGTCTACTTGTTATGTATACAATAGACTGACGTGAGTGTTACCTTTGTAGTATATGCTTGTATGCTTTGTTATCACATGATGGTAATGATAATCTTGACAGTTATTTTGTATCATGTTATAGTATCACTCAAATGCATAGCCTTGTATATCCTTTATGATGAAATCATATAGTACCATGAAATGACCTCGGTTAGTATATATAGTGCTTTATTGCTTTATACATGTGATATTAGGATTGTTGCTAAAGCTATATATAAGTTGTTTATGTATAAATAGCATATCTTAGTCTAGTATTTTCCCATGACACGCTTTGTATGTTCAATATCCTATTGGACCATGTTGAGCTATTGACTTATGATTGCCGAAGTATGGTTATGATTGTAGTTTATTGTTTGTTTTACCCTTATGTGATGTGGTGTACATCTATGGTTGCTAGTGTGATGCATGTTTTCATAGTATCATCTTTAGTTTCCATTTCTTATTGTTTATGATGGATGTTTATCTTAGACTTTATATCTCTTATATACTTTTGTTAGAATGATAGGTAATCCCTGTTACTCTTTATATCACTAGTATGATAGGTATTGTTTGATGATTGTAAGTTAGTATGATATGGTTTATTACTATGTCTTGTTTACAAGTTTTCTAGTTATCTCGTTATGATAGATTATAGTAAATGGGTTTACTATGTTACATGGTTATGACCAACTATAGAATAACCCTTATATAATGGGTATGTAGTTAGTTAGATATTTCAAGATCTGCCGACATATCTAATCATATCTCTTTATCTCGATGAGCTATCCTAGAATCCTACTCATGTTATTTGATTCATATTCGAGTTACTATAACTCACTTCCTCATCCTAACCAAGTTGTCCTATCATATTCTACACCCTACACATCCATCCATTTTGATTTGTATTTCATTTGGTATTTATTGCCTTGGTATTTATTTGGTTGTCATTGCTATCGTTATACGAGTAGGGAGTGATGAGTTTGGATGAGGACATAATCAGCTTATTGAAGAAGAAGTATTCATCAACGAAGGCATGCCCCTTTCATAATTATCCCATGTTTTACAAGTGCATGCTATTATTGTTTTATAAATATTACTGCTATTTTGGTTACCCACATACCTTGATACACCTGTCGCCATACACAACCCTAAGTAGAGATTATATATTAATCCTGTAGAGTAGAATTGCTTAGCCATGCTAAATAATATTTAGGATCCTTGATCTCCCCTCTTTGGATGAATTGGATGACCCTTGGGTCAGATATACCCTTTTGAAACTGGATGAGCTCGCTGAGCTAGCCGTTGTTGCTTCCTCTACTCTATTCTACTCTGGGTGAAACTTACCATCTAATCACTGGCGCAGGCGACAGCTGGATCAAAGGAAGGAGCGATTGGCTGCCCTTCACTAGTTGAAGGGGGCAATCCGTCGTCCGTGCCGCATGAGGGCCTAATAAGTCTTGGATTTGAAGATTGTGACCATGTCGATGTCGCCGTACCGCTAATGAGGTGTATGACTGCGGGAGAACCTTCGACATAGATGGGGGGACCGGTTTGGGGACGTACTCTCAGTTCCGTGCGCCATACCCGATGGGCATGTCACATCTTTGGGGGATCTAGCTAAAAGACCTCGTCACAACCCCTCTGCCTGTACACCAATAGGTGTGTACTAAACCAGCGGCCACTAGTGGGCAACAAGACGGGATTGTGTCGTGTGGGAAAAGTGTACAACCTCTGTAGAGTGTAAACCTATTCGAATAGCCGTGTCCACGGTCATAGACGACACATGAATCTTTCTTGACATACGGGAACCTGTCTTGCTACTTCCCTCTTTGCCCTATCCTTATCCTGGAATCTATGAACTGTGTGAGTTGTCGTGGACAATCACACTATTGAGAAGTACCACATTGATGATAAACATGTTTTCGTCTAAAACCGCTTTTATCAAAACAATTACCATGTTGCAAATAAAATTGGCTTCTATGCAAAAGAACCATATGACCTCCACATAAAGCCACATGTAGATGTATCAGGTTTTGCATAAGGGGTATGCTGAGTACGTCATGTACTCATGGCAATACTTTTGTTGAATTCAGAATACTATGAAGGGGAGGACTACGACTACTATGATGACGCTGATGAGTGAGGCCTCGTGGACTACATCGACTGCCTGTGGCTGAGATGGAGTCACTACGTGTTTTATATTTCCGCTGTGCTTTCTAGATGTAATAAATGTCAGCAGAAATTTTACTATGTTGTTATCCAGACTTTGTAATAAATTACTTTTGTATGTCTGTAATGATATACATTCCACTGTGTCGTCAATATTGATCTTGGGATTGACGAATAAACACAGGGGGGTCTAGAAGTTAAGTTCCGGTCCTCACATCGAGGTTGATCATGCAGGTATTGCTATTTGTGCACCCCAGAAGGGTAAATCTTTCTGAAAGTCGTGTCCATGGTTATGGATGACTTGGAGCACAGTTTCTCCATCATAGATAACTATAACTAAAGTACCATGCTTAATTTGACTAAAACATGACTAGTAAATAGTGCAACTCTCACAGAATGGTTAATAAAATTGCCAAAGGATAGGATGTTGTTCTGCCTTCTTGTTCGGTAAGAGAGAAGGAGGGCTAGCGATGTTTATTTATGTTACTTATATAACTATTGTTTCTAATTAATGAGCATCCGTCCATATTTGGATAGACGTATGTTGTAGTGTGTCTCTATAGAAATGTTAGTAATTATCTTTCGCTGCAATTGTGTCACCCCAAGTGGTTCCCTTTAGATGCATTAAGACTTACTAAGTACCCCTAGGGTCTCACACGATAAATATTTTGGTTCAGATGGACAGGTTTACTCACATAAAGGTTACTAGGTCGAGGAGACCGATGATGGTGGCGACGAGTGTTAGGTGTAGAGATTTCGGGGATGGAGATCCGTGAGATCTATGGGCGGGATGTGCTTATTTCAGGGCCATCTTATGCCAATTTGCTTCTTGTCCATACTCGGATCTTGTTTTCCGCTTCCACTTGATACTCTTGATGTGTGATGTAAGAGGATGTATCCTAAACTATTATCTCTATCTAGGATATTTGAATCTTGCCATACGGCATTGAATATTTCTGTTTCTATTGTTTTAGATGGTTTGTCTATGATGTATTGTTTCATGTCGCTGGCATACACACTTGCGTATGTTTTTTTTGCATACCTGTTGACTACATCGCTTGCTCTTGTCACGATGTTCTTGAAAGTGAGTACGGTGGTTGGCTGGTACCGTGCCCTACTCCGCTTCAACAGGCCTACACGTGGGTGGCCTTGGGCCTCCGCGATAGAATCCCTTATACACTTTTAGGTTCATCCTGTCTTGTTGCTTAGAGCATAGGGTCTGAGGTATTATAAGAGGTCACACTCTGTACAAAGTTGTTAGTGATCTAATATGAAGGGTATCCACAAGAAGAGAGTTGGCTAGTTTTAGTGATCATCAAGCTCATATCTCCTTGGTGGAACCTAAAAAGGTTTTTGAAGCGCTTGAGGATCCGAATTGGTTGAAGGCCATGCATGTAGAACTTAACAACTTTGAGTGCAACAAGGTTTGGAAGTTAGTAGAGAAGCCCAAAGAGTGTTGCAATGTTATTGGCATAAAGTGGATATTCAAGAACAAGCAAGATGAGAATGGAATTATTGTAAGAAACAAGGCAAGATTGGTGGCTCATGGATTCTCTCAAGTGGAAGGCATTGACTTCGATGAAACTTATGCCCTAGTGGATAGCCTTGAGTCTATCTGTATCCTTCTTGCATACGATGCACATCATAAATTTAAATTGTAGAAAATAGATGTAAAAAAGTGCCTTTCTTAATGGTCTACCCAGAAAACAATTATTATCTTCCTTCTGTAAAATTTGGCTAAGTCTTTTTCTTTTTGGATAGACATCTCCGACATCATTACTTGAAAAAAGGCATCTCCAATACGTTCCGTAGGTGGAGAGAGGTGGTTGCTGAGGCGACTCTAGAACCCGTCTAGGCTTTTGTCCAGTCGACGACGAGGCCACCGGTCCTCTCCACCTCTAGTGGCCTTAGGGCTTGGAGGTGTGGTGAGCCATGGATCCTCACTAGCAAGAGGGTTTCTGTTCTTTGTTTAGACTGTTTTCAGTGTCTTCTTTGAGATGGTGAGGCAGCGGTTATATCCTGTAGCCAGAATGAGGTTCTCACCATCCTATCCTTGCTCTGGTGGTGTGTCTAACGTCAACAGAGGGCATGCAACGTCTTGTGTCCGGTGGATCTCCTAGGGTCTGTTCAGTTTTCATATTTGTTAGTGTAGTTTCAGGTTAGTCTCTTCCAATCTACAGTTGTCATCATTGTTGATGGTTATTTCTCTGGTGCACTTATCCTTTGAGATATTAGCATGACGAATTTTTGTGTGCCTACTACAACAAACTCTATTACACCAAGCTTTGCCCGGCTCCGGTGATAGAGGGGCAAGGGCGTTGGCACGCCTTTCGCTCGTAGTAGAGATTGTAGTCGTCTCTAGGTGGTCCAAATATCTATTTGTAATTTTAATTACTTTTTGTGCTAGAATATGTGAAATTTATAAAAAAACATCTTCGATATCAAACCAAAGGGAACATGTTAATCAGTTAATGCAACGATCTTTGATCCTTCTATTACTTTATCATAATCAACTGGGAGCATGGTCCTTCTTTTGGATAATCAATGTTTTTTTGTTTGCAAAGTGCTAGAGTACATCATTCTTTGTCTCCCAACACCCAAACCCCAAACAGTTTTAAAATGCCCAAACAGGATGATACCTCGTTTTAACTAAGAGCAACTCCAAAAGACGCGTCAAAATCTAGTGTTGTAAAAGCCAGATGCAGCTACAAATATAGCACGTGGCACTGGATAGTGTTTCACCGGAGGCGCTAGTTAGCAGCGTGCGATAAGTAGCGCTTCAGCAGGCGCTATAAACTGCAGCATGCGCGATCGGCTGGCGCTTTGTTAAGCACATATAAATTCTCAAATTCAACATATGGATGCACGAATGACTCTAAAACTGAACATCTCAACCAAAGTAGCATAGTTCAAATCCATGACATAGTCTAAAATAGAAGGATAATTTGACACAACAAGTTCAACACAAATTTAATTCATGCAAACTCAATTTCCTCGCCATCATACACATCAAGTATCAACATCGTCATAGGTGTTGTAATCACCACCACCATCATGTGTTTCCCCTTCATTATAAACTTGCACGGTGTTATCATGGCCTGTTGAATCTCTGTAACATCCTAACATTAGAGCTTAGAAATAAGCTGAGATGAGGTGTGTGCATTGCGTTCATGCATAGAAAATCTGGATAATTTTCGCGCTTTTAAATAAAACTTGTCAAAGTGATTGAAGCTTCTCTTAACTTGGTGGAACTGAAGTAGATCATCAAGTTGATTGCGATAAGTTTGAATATGAACTTTGCTAAAACCTTATCTTTGGGTAATATAATTTGATCTAAGGGTAGATCAAATGTAATAAAACCAAGTCACAATACACTACTTAATAAAGAGTACTAGGTCTTCTAGAGATCATTACATGGTATTCCATACGACAACTCAAGGATGAATACTTAATATTCCAAAAATTATATCAAGTTATTACCTACAACAAACCCTGGATACCAAGTTAAGTATATAACTTAAGTAAAGAAATCTCATAACTAAAACTCGACACACTTGCTTGTCATAGTTAATTATACCATGGGTATCATGGTAGTTCTTAGACATTAGCTCTTATCAAAAATAGAGTAGAAAAGGAAGCCAGGCCAAGACAATTCATCTCATATCTTTGTTGTCATATTAGTAGGTGACATTCCTACTTAACCAAGTCCTAGTGTCTATTGATCTTCAATATAGAGGGATCAATCCTTGACCTAGAACTTACTGACCTATTATATTGACCTTCCAAAGACCTCAAGTAAATTAATAAGAAGAAGGAACTAGTTATGGTAGAGTGTGCCATCATCAATGGAACGAGATCCTTAGTAGAGATCAAACCATTTGGTATTGGAGGAGTTAACTCACTCATGAGTTAACTATAAGAAGTGTTTAAACCCAATAGATTAGATAGTAATTATGGAGCCATGAGAAAGATGGAAGTATTAGAGTATCCAATGATAATCTTGTTAAGCCAAGTAGATATGAATATGGAGTAAGATTCCTTAACAAGATAATCCTATAGAGAGACTAGTACAAGCCTACTACTTAGTTGATGATAGATTTTGATTAAATAATTAGAAGACTAAGCTTTGTATGATCAAAGGATGGTGGTCATTATTTCCAAGTTACTTGAGAATAGATGACTAGATGATGAAGGAGTTTTGTGAGTACACCAAATTAGGAAAATCCCTAGTAAGATGAATCATCTAGCTTGATCATGAGAAGGCAAGCTAGAGTATAATGAAGTATATAACATAAGTTGTATGGAGTAGTTGGAGGCATAGTAGTTTAACCAAGCTAGTAAAAGAACAAACTTGTATTATGGGAGTAGTACCAAACCCATCCCAACGGATTGATATCACATGTGATATAGAAAGAATTGTAATCTTGCAATCCTTAGAAGTAGATGCAAGGTACATATGAAGGAGTTCTGGAATAAAGTTAATAATAACTACTTTAGGGGATCTATCAGAGAGGTAGTTTAGAGATGGAAGTTATATATAGAAGAATGAAGAATGAGTAATGTTGAAGTGACATGACCATGTCATCATATGATGATTAATATGGTAGAGTCAGATAATTAAATTATTCAGGAAGATGTGATCTTTGTGAATAAGATAAGAGAGATGTATAGAGTATATTTAGGAAAGGATTTCCTTATCTAAAGATAACCTTAGTGAGGTATTAAGGTAAGGATTCTTTAGAAGTCTTAACCAAGATCATATCAAGCCATGACAAGATCATGTCTACCTCTTTGTTTACCATCCTAGAATAAAGAAGGTAGTTAAATCAATTCCTATTTTTAGGCAGCCAATGGATAGTATCTCTTAGTCAAATTAAATGTCTAAGAGATAAGTAGAATATCAGTTGAGAGTGTATTGATGAAAGCCTTGTCCATCTGATTATCTTAAACCCTAATAAAGACCTAGTCTCATATACCATCAAGATCACTTTAGTAAAGCAATCTCAGTAGCTCACTCTAAGTTGAGTTATTATCCATGGCCACAAAACATGGAGATAATTTATCTTAGCTTTTAATCTTCATCCATAGCCATAATAGAACGTGAGTCTATTGAATATTATCCAAAAGTCATGTTAAACCACTTGTAAATGAACATATTCATTTCTCCATTAATGATTGTTATTGATTCATAATGACCTAACCAAGATTACTATGTGGTAATACTAAACACTACAAATAAAGAAGAATTGGATTTGGGAGAAACCACCAAATATAGAGAACCATGAAATTCAAATCACCACTTTATGAACCACAAGGTTTACTACCTTATAATAAATATATATAGCATTATTTTATGAGGATAACTGTGAATAGAGTTCTCTACATATCATTCACTATTTTAAATCCTTACCATTTTAATTATTAAGTGAAAACAGAATCATTTTTGTGAAATCTTATTAGAAGAAGCAAATCCGTAAAACCCTAGTTGATAACTACTTTACTAAATAACAAAACCCTTCATATAATTTTACATTTAGTAAACACAACCATTAAGTTAGAAACAATTGACTACAATTAACCTTCATAAAATTCTCCATGTCTTACAAAAATTCTAGATGATTTAAACCTTGAAGAAATTCATATTTGAGGTAAATCTTTAAAATGACATAAATCAGAAATAGAAAAAGGCAAAACAGCAGAGTCCAATGCTGGCCCGAAGGCCCATTTCCTATCTTCTATTCGTCGCCCAGCGCTGCAGCAGCCTTCATCTCGCTCGCTCTACAGCAGCCTACTAGCGGCCTAGCCCAAATACCATTTCGGACACGTCGTCGTCTTCGTCTCCGTCACAGGATCGAGCGAAGCAGCTCAGTGGAGGCTGCAGCACCATCGCATGTGACAAGATCCGCGTCGCTGTCGTCAGAGATGAGATAAGAATGCCATTGCGACGTCCTTCCATCCTAATCCCCCATTTCCCCTCGCTCGTTCGCTCTTTGCCTCTCTCTACCTCATAGGGCTGAAACCCTAGCTTCGGACTGCTGTCGATTCCCGTCGTTCCCGACCTCCTCTCGCACATCTGAGGACATCTCTGGAACCGCCGTGCTGTCTTGGTTCTCCTCGTATAAGGAATCGGTAGCGCGCAACCATAATCGAGCAACGTGACCTCGTCTTCATCAGCTTCGACGAGATTCGCCGCCGTCCATACCAGCGCCTCCAGCCATGTACACCTCTTCCGTTGATGCGAGCATCACCAGGGTGAGTTTCTCAACCCCTGGTCCTCTCCACCCTCTATCTCTTCCTCTCGATCGATCCTGACACGAGAACCCGCCACCGCCGTTGTTGTACGTCGTTGTGACCACTGTTCCGGTAGCCATTTCGTGGCGGCGTCGCTACTAATAGGTTCCCCTGTGTGCGCTTGTTCGTATGGTGTAAACAATGCTTGCTAACTCGTGCTAGATCGCTGCCGCCGCTCGCCGGCTGAGCCTCTTCGGCGAAGTGACGCCATGCCGACGTCAGGCCCACGTCACCTCAGTCGTTTGACCAGTCACCACCAACATGTCATACCGACGTGGCCCTGACCGCACTGGTTAGTGACCCAAGCTGGATTTGGTTGAGGTGTAAAAAGAATTAGGGTGGAGCTGACGTTAGTAGTGATGCAATAAATCAATTATTAGTTATTTAAATAAATCTAGAAAATATATAAATCTTGTTAAATCAATATCTTTTGTTTTATCAGTCAGAAAAGTATATATTATATATCAAATTGTTCAGAAAAATAAACTCTATAATATAAACCTATTATCATACTTTATTTTCCAACTTGAATAAAATAATAATTATTATTAGCAAATATCCTATTAAGGATAAATCTTAAATAAGTATATACTATTATTTGAAATTCATAAAAATAAGTATAATATATCAAAAAAATTGGAAAAACAAAATATACATTTATAAACTTATTTTGTACATTTTTATGATACTTAACTAAATATTTATTATTTCTTTAGTATTTATAAAGTGATAAAACTTATAAAAATCATATCTTATTATTTAAAAATCAGAAAAAGTACTTATAATATACCAAAATAATCACAAATATAAATTATACACATTAAAAATATACTCCTTCATAATTGATGTAAAATAAAAGGTTAAAGTCTAATAAATATTATTTAAACCCTTTTATTTTACTTTAATTCATTAAAAATATATAAAGCTTTAATATTGCCGTTATCATTATTTATTTAAAATATAAAAATGGAATAACAAGTTTCATTAATGTTTAAGTGAAGTCAAGATAGGTCTAACCATTTTAAGTTGTACTTACTAAAACTACCATTTAAAAATAAATAAGTATTACTTTCCAAAAATATTTTATCAATTATAAAATCATCAAGATTTGAGTACTAATTCTTTTACAAGTTTGGGAATCCACTTTAAAAGCTAAACAAAGTTTTTAAGTATTTAACATGATGTCATTCCCATGTTTATAGAAATAAGTATTAATTCTATAATAAGTAATAGATTATATTCACTTATAAAATCAAGAGAACACCACTTCCATAAAGGCATAATACTTTTGTTTCACCTTCATGAAGTGTTAAAAGTCTCTACTTGCTAGTGGAATAACCATTCAAAAATACTAATTGTTTTGTACTTTAATACTTGTAATTAAAAAGAAAACCTTAAAGTGTTAGCTTTAAGTTGAAATACTTTTTACTTTGTAAGGTAATATTTTCCTCAAAAGTTATTCTTCTAAGAAGTATTAAAAGTAATCCTTAAGCATTTCTGTAACACCCTCGCCTGATAAAGTTGAGTTCCTCTGTATAGTACTAATCTTTGGATCGGTTCACTAGCACACACAATATAAAATGATACCAAATATAAATGTGTATCATAAATATAATGAATATGATCCAGAATTTACATTATATTACAGCGGAAACAATAGAAGGTAGATCTCCATCCTTCAAATGTGACATAGGCGAACAAATGTTGAGTGGAGTCTCACGACCTATAACGATCACTCGAAAACGATATAACCTACAACATAAAACATTGTAGCCACAGATGGTTAATACATTAAATGTATGGCAAGTAGGCTAAAGTGGGTAACAACAGACCTAACAACTACATGCTTATTTGACTAGGTGGATTTCAGGATCATTTGTGTAAAGCAGTAGTTTTATCCTAACACTTGTAACAAAGTAGTTTTCCAATACAATAAATAGAACACACTGGTTCACTCCTAGGTGCTCCTACCCAATTAAGTTCTCCCAACAAGTTTTAAGTTATTGAGAAATAAGGATGAGTGAGAAATATGTTATAGCCTCAAAATCAGGTCGCTCAAATTGTCCAGAATCGGAGACATGGCTAAGCACTTAGTTTTAGACACCCTGCAGGGGTTTGTACACTTTACCCATGTGACCTGGTCAACCCAGCTCGTACCATCACACTCATATTGTGTTATGATAGGGAGAAGTCCAAGACGAGACCATTCGGGAAGAGCTTCCCAAACCCATCCACGCACCGTACCAACTTACACTATTCTACATCTCTGGATACGTAGGGTTCGAGTCGCCACAACATACTAAGTCTAGCTAACCACCCATTTTTATTGGCACATGGTTGTACACGTAAGCTACCAAAGAAAGAAACCAATCCTTTCTTAGTACCCTGGGCAGCATTCCCCACCATTGTTCTTCACTCCGATGACAATCAAACCATTCCGCCCAGGTGGTTCATTAACATTATGGTGTTTTCAGTTTTGAGCAAAGCATAAACACTACCATAGCATGATGTAATACCATCCCTTGTCTAACATAGCATGCTAAGCATTCTACCAATACGATGGCTCATAAACAAGGATAACTAGGGAATAATATGGGATATAGCATAGCATATTGTAACATCCCAAAACTTTAATCCAAGTGATCAAGATCAAATCTACCCAATTTAGGGTTAATAAAAACTTTTCCATTTTAAAAATCTTTAAGCATTCATATGTGTGTGCATTTAAATATGAGTTGTTTTGAATTGCCATGACTGAGTGATCTATTGACTCTAAAATGACTCTAAGGTTAATGCCACATCATCTAGTTTATCTCCAAGCAAATCCCAAAGAAAAATAAATCAAAAAGAACTAAATTAGCAAATGGTCACTTTTAACATTTTAATCACCTAGCCTACTTTGTCTATTCCTAGCACTCAAATCCTAACAGAGACAATTGTGCATCTTTGCGTCCCTTGCTAGTATAAGTAGTGATGTACCAAGGCCCACTTTGTGATCTCCCAAAAACCATCAAACTCTAATTTTAAATGACAATTGAAAATTGAATCTAGTTCATATGTATAGATCACACTTTTTTAAAAACCACTCAAATGAACTCCATTTCAAAATCTCAAGCAAACCTAGAAGCTTAAGCATCAGATCAAAGCACCCACCAAGAATCTTTCAAAAATTCAAATAAAAGTCTCTTGCGACCATTGTGTCGAACAGGTGGCATGCACAAAAATTCTGCCTAACTATTACTATTCGGTGATCAATGCATTGTCGAATATCTGGGAAAATTTTGGTCCCTTGGTCTCCCCCAGCTCTAACCAGCCCCTAACCAGCCTACCCATTGGACTAGAGCAGCAGTAGCGCGCCACCCGTTTTTGGTCGCCGTCGGCTGAACATGGACAGCTCGCAGCAGACCACGCCGCACCAAACCAGCGTGCCCGCTAGCTTCGCCTAACCCTACTGCCACTCCATGTCCTTTCCCCAAGCCCAGCTAGCCATTGGACCACCTCAGCGCCACGCCTCCCTTTCTCTCTGCGTGTATCCAGAGCACGATCGCCGCCAGCACGCCACACACCATGCCTCGACACCAAATCGCGCACGCCGATTCACCTTGAACCCAGCAACCTGCCAGACACGGCTGTGCACCGCCGCATGACCCACAGTCGCCATGATCACCGTCGAGCGCCGCCTCTGTCTCCCAGAGCGCGTGAAGCCCCCGACCATTTGCCACCATCCCTAGCCATGCCATTACGCCGTAGAGGACCGCCAGCAGACCGCCTATCGTCCTCCTACCTCGCCCTCGCCGGAGACGCCAGCCCACACCCGTCGGTCCCCTCGTCGAACCTATATAAGGAGGCCACCCCCAGCCTCATTCTTCACACCATTCCACTCCCCTCGCTCCACTGGCTGTTTCCCCTCTCTCGCCAAAGCTTCTCGAGCCGCCGTTCGCCTTCCACCGGAGGTAGACGCTGTAGAGGAGGAGAAGTCCCCGTCAATTTCGTCCACCTCAGCTCCTGCTACGACCTCGCCTGAGCCCGCCGTCACCGTCCAGTTTGTTTGCCCGCCTCGCCACACTAGATGGAGCCCTGGTATGTCCCCAATAGACCCCCACTGGCCGCTCTAGGGTTCGGTCTCGCCGGCGACGAGTCTATCCTCGACGATGACCGTGGACCATTGATCTGCGTTCTAATCGTAGCGCCCAGATTGCCCCGTACCGTTTCGGGTTTTAAGTGATGCTGACATGCGGGACCAGCCTGTCAGTCGCCCTCTGCGCTGCGGAGCGCCACTGGACCGGCCCATTTACTTTCTCGCGCTGACCCAGTAATTCAAATATAGGTTTTTCTATTTTAGACATAAATAAATTCTGTCCCTTAGTTTAAAAATCAATTCAGAGAGTTTTACAAATACAAATTGAGTAATTCCAATTTTGTTAGAAAGCTACTAAAAATATCTATCCAAGCCCATTGGATTTAAATCATTTAGACGTAGAGATGTCTTCTAGTAAAAATAACAATACATAAGCATTTGCACATTCAAACATTTTTATAAAATCAACCATAATAGTTTTTGAGTTGATTTCACCTCTCAAAAATCACATTTGAATATAGCTCTGTAAATATGTAATAATATTAAGGTTTGCATGCAGTGACTTTTGACTAGTACCAAAATAATGCTATATAGGCATTTCTAGTCACTTTAAATCATTTAAATATTAAACTTAAAATTATTAGAATATCATCCAACATTTAAATCACATTCCCATGTATTAGAATATGTGGTGATGACATGTGTCCACATGATCCCATATTTTAAGTGGAGAATATTAAATCTTAGATAATTTCAATGAGTAGAAATTACTTTTCTCAAATAAAATAAATGAAACTAGTTCATTAAACCTTGTGATGTTTGCGATGATACTAGATCATCAAATGTGTGCCTTAGTGTGCTAAGTAGACTAGTTAAGTATTGTTTGATGATTGTGTATTCCATATGTATTTATAGATGATAGTACCGACCAAGTCTACAAGGAGGAGGAGTTCTACCAAGAGGAGGAGGAAGAGGATTTCAACCACTGCTCTACACAAGGCAAGCTAGCACTATACCAGTTAACCCTTGCAATCTTTACTTGCAAGCCATCATTAACAATGCAAGATAACCCTTGCAAGCTAGATAACCTAAGCAAATGCATTGGGCATGCTTTGGTTATACTACTCCAAGTTTTATTTACAAGGTTTACCTTCCGTACTTTACCAAAGTCCTTTAATTGTTTAAAGGTAGCATAAAGAGTATAAAACTTGACCTATCTAGTTAGACTTAGATGTCATTCTACGGCAGGAGATTGAGATTAGCATCCCACATTAGTGAACACTCTTAACTTAGTAGTTTAGAGCAAAACCAAAACTAGATCACTTGGTGAAAATGACTTGTGAAAACCTTGGAATGATGAGTCATTCTATTGAGAAGTTTTGACATTTGTTGAGAAACACAAATGGTTTATGATGTTGAAAACTGATGGTTGGGTTCAGATGCGATACCATTCCAATTTTACCGTACAACCACAATACCTGAATTGGGTAAGGGTTAGACGGATGTTTATACGCATTAGTATTAGTTCCCTCGCGCAAGAGGTTTGAGCTGAGGCTACCTCTCAATGTGGTCCACCTATGCAGTGCCCAAGATGACAGATGGTCATGGTTGGGAGGCCATGCTCATAGGAGAGGTGCTTATACTAGGGTGTGTAAAGGAAAGGTTATGTTTGATTATCTGCATACTAAGTATGATGATTCAGGGTTATCCCTGACAGATGTATCGAATCTTGTGGTGAAAGTGTACCACCTCTGTAGAGTGTCAAACTATTCAAATAGCCGCGTCCACGGTTATGGACAGTTGGAGTGGCCATACTGTTCCGTTGTTAGATGTTTTCAAAATAACTTATGAAATGAATTGTGAGATGACTTGACCATAATAGAGTTGTGACTATGATAATTAAGTTCCCACTTAAGTGATTTCAAACTTCTTTTATATTTCTTTGTTTCTGAACTCAGCTTAGGTTTCAAACTTAACTTTATAAGTAAACTTAGATTTAGCATTCCTACTAGAACTATCTTACTTGTTAGTGATAGTTTGCGAGTACTTAAAGAGTACTCATGGCTTTTGTCCCTGGCTATTCCTATGGCCAGACTATGAAGGAGATTACCAAGATGAAGGATAGCAGGATGGCTATGATAACTAGGACTATCTCCCATCGTCAGCATTGCCTGTGACTCTGAAGATGGACCCCACCGCTACGCTATTTATTCTGCTGCTTGATTGTACTAAGACTGGATCATGAGATCCTTATTTGTGTAAGACCTTATTATGGTTTGTAGTGGATGAAATGCTGTGATATCCAATCTGTAATGTCTCACAAAAATGGTAATCCTGGGATTGCGAGGTATGGCATAACAGGCATCTGGGATTAAAAATTCCGGGTGTTGACAAGTTGGTATCAGAGCCATCCTGACCATAGGAGACCCTAGGTAGAATGGACGTCCGAACAAAAACTTAGTTTCAGAAACCAAAGTTAGTATTTATGAAAACTACTTCCTCTCTTACCCTTGGGAATTCTTTCTTTCAAAAAACTTAATGTTCCTCCAAATTCTTACATTACTACATAAAACTTTGACACACTTGATCACTGGACTAACTCTCTCATCCTAAATTATTATAGATGGAAGCCTAGTACAGCAAGTTCTACCAGTTGGGCAACGGAGGCCAACTGATCTTTGAGAGGGATTTGGATGCACTGTCTCAGTTCTTGGAGCATGCTCATCCTGAATTCCTTGGAGCTCAACTTCTGGGTCCACCAGGAGGAGATTTACAATGGCTAGTGACTGCTGATATTTGAGGCAAGATAGAGGCACCAGTATCTGGGAGGATTCAGTTCTCTGTGAGAGAGAACAACTGGCTAGATGTATTAGCCAGGGCAATGCATGAAGCTCTCGCACGTCTATGTGCCATCATTGTCAACCTAATCCAAGGAACCCGCTTTGTTCACTATTCAAGGCATGATTCCATGGGAATGCCGCTAGATATGCCAAGTCACCCAATACCGAAGCGACAAGTGGAGAACCTTGACTTCCTACTGTATGATAGACAGAAGGAGTTGGACAATGCTAGAGAGCTCTCCAACAACAACCTCGCCATTGCAGCCCAGAAGGCCCAGACTTTCTCACTGCTCGTCTAGGATCGTCAGTCTCTTCGCCGTCAACGCGCAAAGAAGAATCGCACCATCGACCGTCTTCACAAGAAGGTGGACGACCTCGAGAAGACCATCAAGGAGCAAGAAGCTCAGCTTGCCCTAAAGGAAGAAGAAGAGGAAGGTGGAGATATCCAAGTAGATATTGACTCCTACCTCAGCAATGATGATGACTTTCTGGAGGAAGATGCCATGGACTTCTACACCGACGATGATGACTCCGACTTCATCGATGATGAGTAGATGCACTAGAGCATTGTCGTAGCATGAGGAGTATCGGTCCCATTGTATAGTAGCTTGCAGAATGGTTCTTAAAACCATTTGTTTTCCTTTGATATTGTGGTGTGTGTGTGTGTTTGTATCGTGTGCTTTGCTTGAATGAATGAAAAGAAGTTAGTTGCAAAACCTGAGTCAAACTTAAAGTTTTAGCTTTGAAATCAAAACCATGACCTTAGAACTTTCCCTCTTACCCCTTTATCTATCTCAATCTTAAGATGACTTGTGGAAACCAAGGAGGGAGCAGCTCATCGCAAGACCCAATGCTGCAGATTCTGTAGACTCTCACTGCAGACCGGGAAGCGAGCAGGGCAGAGCGCCAGGCTAATCTAGCAACACTGCAGCAAATCACCCAGATGGCTCACAACAACCAGAACCATGGAAATCAGGATCATCATGGATCCAAACTCAAAAATTTCCAGAATACCAATCCCCCAATCTTTAGTACTTCAGAGAACCCACTGGATGCTGATGACTGGTTGCCGACAATGGAAAACAAATTAGAAGTAGCAGGAGTAGGTGCCAACGAGAAAGTTCTTTTTGCCACCCACTATGTGGCAGGAGATGCAAGAGCATGGTGGAACAGCACCCGCACAATGAACCATGGTCAAGTGATGACATGGGAAGCCTTCAAAAGCAAGTTCAGCCGCACCTACGTGCCGCAGGGTCTAGTCACCAGAATGAGAGATGAATTCAGAGAGTTGAAGCAAGGCAGAATGACTGTAGTGGAGTACCGTGACAAATTCTTGTCCCTTGCAAGATATGGACCTGATGAGATTAACACGAAGGCCAAGAAGAAGGAGAGATTCCTGAACGGACTGCATGATGAAATGCATACTGTCCTCATCAACATTCGTTTCCAGGATCTCGAAGAGCTAGTCAACTCTGCCATTTAGATGGAAGGGCAGATCAATCAAGCAAACAACAACCACAAACGTCGTATGATGCACCAAGCTGGATCCAACAGTGACCAGAAGTACCGTCCCAGCCCTTTTGCAGGATATGCACCGAGGAACAACCGACCCCCAATGTCTCGCCCAAGCTACCCCAACCATAGCGGAGGAAATGCGAAGTCCGGAGGAAACAACAATCACCCCGGCAACACCAGCAATTTGAACCGTGCAGCTCCCAAGAGCAACAACAACAACAACAACACTGCACCTAGAATTGGAAGCAATGTTGTGCCCGTGGCAGCGAATGACAAGTCTCATATCACTTGTTTCGAGTGTGGAGTGAAGGGTCACTACTCAAATGAGTGTCCCAAGAAGATTGCTGCCACTGCCAATGTGAATGCCCCAGCTCAATAGCAGCGTCGTGTTCAACCAGGAAGAAGATTCGTCCCAGGGAACCCTCACAACCGCAATGGCCGCCTCTTCCACATGAACGCCGAAGAATCCCAAGAAGCGCCAGATGTAGTGCTGGGTATGTTTTCTGTCAACTCAGTTTCAGCAAGAGTGTTATTTGATTCTGGAGCATCACACTCATTTGTCACCGAAGAATTTGCATGCACTAGTAAGATTCACCCAACCAACTTGAAGCATGTCATGATAGTTCAAATCCCTGGTTCAACTACAAAAGCTAGAAAATTTTGCAAAGCTGTGCCTATCAGAATACATGGGATAGATTTTTATGCTAGTCTAATAGTACTAGGAACCAAAGGTTTGGAAGTAGTACTAGGAATGGATTGGATGTCAAAGCATAAAGGATTGATTGACTATGCCAAGAAAGCCATCACCATGACCAGTAGCTCTGGTGTCTCAGTAGAGCATATATCTGAAACCTTGCCTCGTCAATTCAAGTGTAATAAGAGTCTAGCCCTGCCTACCATTGACTAAGTCAGAGTAGTCTGTGAATACCCTGACGTATTCCCAGATGAATTACTCGGTATACCCCCGGATAGGGATATTGAGTTCATTATTGAACTAATCCCCGGAGCCAAACCCATAGCCCAAAGACCCTATAGCATGAACCCCTCAGAGTTAGTGATATTGAAGAAGCAGTTGGATGCTATGTTGGCAACGGGCTTGATTCAACCAAGCGCATCGCCACAGAGATCGCCAGTGTTATTCTTTGACAAGAAGGATGGAGGCAACCGTTTGTGCACAGATTACAGGAAGCTAAATGACGTCACCATCAAAAACAAGTACCCATTGCCAAAGATAGAGGATCTATTTGATCAGTCGACTGAAGCAAATGTGTTCTCTAAGATCGATCTTAGGACTGGTTATCACCAACTTAAGATTTGTGCAACGGATATTCTGAAGACCGCCTTTACTACTCGTTATGGTTTATATGTGTATACGGTCATGTCTTTTGGATTAACCAATGCCCCTGCTTATTTCATGAATCTCATGAATAAGATCTTTATGAATTTTCTAGATAAGTTTGTCATTGTGTTTATCGACGATATCCTTATCTACTCCAAGTCAGAAGAAGAGCATGAGCAATATCTGAGAATCATCCTTGAAACCCTTAGAGAGCATCGGTTGTATGCCAAGTTCAGCAAATGTGAGTTCTGGCTGAAAGAAGTAGGATTCCTAGGACATATTGTGTCTGTCGGAGGAATAGCAGTTGATCCCACCAAGATCAGAGATGTCGAAGCATGGGAAGCCCCAACCACTCAAACCCAAGTCCGTGCATTTCTCGAATTACCAGGATATTACCGCAAGTTCGTAGAAGGATTCTCGAGCATCGCCAGACCCATGACCCAATTATTGAAGAAGGACAAGAAGTTTGAATGGACAGACAAATCTGAAGCCAGTTTCCAAGAGCTGAAGAACAGATTGATTTCAGCCCCAATATTGATCATGCCAGATATCAAGAAGTCGTTTGATGTGTATTGTGATCCATCCAAGATTGGTCTCGGATGTGTATTGATGCAAGAAGGAAAATTCATCGCATATCTGTCTCGACAACTGAAGCAGCATGAGCATAACTACCCTACTCATGATCTTGAGTTAGCAGCCATAGTTTTGGCACTGAAGACATGGCGTCATTATCTTATGGGTAATCGTTGTGAGATTTACTCAGATCACAAAAGTTTGAAGTATATTTTCACTCAGAAGGAGCTGAATATGAGGCAAAGGAGATGGATAGAGTTAATCAAGGATTATGGCCTTGACATTCACTATCACCCCGGCAAAGCCAATGTGGTAGCGGATGCTCTTAGCAGGTTGCTGTGTAGGCTAAACACCATGATCAAAGAGAAGCAACCAAGTTTGTATGAGGAGTTGGAGCAGTCAGGACTAAGCTAGTTAGCAAAGGATTTTTAGCTAGCATTGAACTTCAACCCACTTTGATTAGCCAAATAAAGGAAGCCCAGAAAGGAAATGAAAGTATTAACGGAATCAAATGTCGTATTGGTATAGGAAAGGTACCTGGATTCACAGAAGACGGAGAAGGAGTTCTGTGGTACAAAGGCCGTATCTGTGTGCCAGCAGATTCGGAGCTGAAGCAAGTTATCATGCAAGAAGCTCATGATACTATTTATTCTATCCACCCTGGAGGAACAAAGATGTATCAAGATTTGAAAGAGAAATTTTGGTGGCACAACATGAAGAGAGAAATAGGAAGCTACATCGCCAAGTGTGATATCTGTCAAAGAGTCAGACCGGAACATCAGAGACCTGCAAGACTGTTGCAACCATTGCAGATTCTGGAATGGAAATGGGATTTTGTCGGAATGGACTTTATCACCGGTTTGCCAACTTCTAGTAGGGGAAATGACTCAATCTGGGTCATAGTTGATAGACTGTCCAAGGTAGCTCACTTTATGCCTGTCAAGACAACCTACCAGAGTTCGAAGCTAGCACAGTTGTATATCACCAGAATTGTCAGTCTGCATGGAACCCCCAAGACCATCATATCAGATCGAGGAACCCAATTTACCTCAAGATTTTGGCAGAAAATTCAAGAAGGACTAGGAACCAAGTTGAATTTCAACACCGCTTATCACCCGCAAACCGACGGACAGACTGAAAGAGTCAACCAAATCCTTAAGGATATGTTAAGAGCTTGTGTGTTAGAATATGGATCAAAATGGGAAGATTGCCTGCCTTTCGCAGAATTCTCATATAACAACAGTTATCAAGCCAGTTTGCAAATGGCACCATTTGAGTTCCTATACGGAAGAAAGTGTCGTGCCCCTTTGAATTGGTCGCAAGTGGGAGAGAGTTAGATCTTTGGACCCGAAATTCTCCGAGAAGCCGAAGAGAAGGTTCACAAAGTCTGTGAGAACCTCAAGACCGCCCAATCCAGACAGAAGAGTTATGCTGACAAGAGGAGGAGAGACCTGACTTTCAATGTCGGAGATTTTGTATATCTCAAGGTTTCACCATTGAAGGGAACCCAACACTTTAGCCTGAAACGAAAGTTAGCCCCCAGATATATCAGACCCTTCAAGATTCTGAATCATTGAGGAGAAGTATCGTACAAACTGGAACTGCCAGAGGAGATGTCAGCCATCCACAATGTGTTCCATATCTCGTTACTTCGCAAATGCCTAGAAGTGCCGGAGAAGACCGAAGTTTTCAAGAACATCGATCATAGAGGGGTTGATATCAACAAGGACCTGACGTATCGTGAAGTGCCAATCCGTATCTTGGAGGAAGCCTACAGAACCACCAGGACCAGGAGTATCAAGTTTCTCAAGATCCAATGGAGCAACCATATGGAAGACGAAGCCACTTGGGAGCGAGAAGATTACATTAGGACTGAGTTCCCAGATCTCTTTAGTTCCTAGTTTCTTTCTTAAATCTCAGGACAAGGTTTTGTTTAAGGGGGGAACATTTGTAACATCCCAAAACTTTAATCCAAGTGATAAAGATCAAATCTACCCAATTTAGGGTTAACAAAAACATTTCCATTTTTAAAAATCTTTAAGCATTCATATGTGTGTGCATTTAAATAGGAGTTGTTTTGAATTGCCATGATTGAGTGATCTATTGATTGTAAAATGACTCTAAGGTGAATGCCACATCATCTAGATCATCCCCAAGCAAATCCCAAAGAAAAATAAATCAAAAAGAATTAAATAAGCAAATGGTCACTTTTGCCATTTTAATCACCTAGCCTACTTTGGCTATTCCTAGCACTCAAATCCTAACGGAGACAATTGTGGATCTTTGCACCCCTTTCTAGTACAAGTAGTGATGTACCAAGGCCCACTTTGTGATCTCCCAAAAACCTTCAAACTCTAATTTTAAATGACAATTGAAAATTGAATCTAGTTCATATGTATAGATCACACTTTTTCAAAAACCACTCAAATGAACTCCATTTCAAAATCTCAAGCAAACCTAGAAGCTTAAGCATCAGATCAAAGCACCCACCAAAAATCTTTCAAAAATTCAAATAAAAGTCTCTTGCGGCCATTGTGTCGAACAGGTGGCATGCACAAAAATTCTGCCTAACTATTACTATTTGGTGATCAATGCATTGTAGAATATTTGTGAAAATTTTGGTCCCCTGGTCTCCCCCAGCTCTAACCAACCCCTAACCAGCCTACCCATTGGAATAGAGAAGCAGTAGCGTGCCGCCCGTTTTTGGTCGCCGCCGGCCGAACGTGGACAGCTCGCAGCAGACCGCGTCGCGCCAAACCAGCGTGCCCGCTAGCTCCGCCTAACCCTACAGCCACTCCCTGTCCTTTCCCCAAGCCCAGCCAGCCACTGGACCACCTCAGCGCCGCGCCGCCCTTTCTCTCTGCGTGCAGCCAGAGCGCGATCGCCGCCAGCACGCCACAGACCACGCCAAGACACCAAATCGCGCACGTCGCTTCGCCTTGAACCCAGCAACCCGCCAGAGACGGCCGTGCACCGCCGCACGACCCATAGTCACCAAGATCACTGTCGAGCATCGCCTTCTGTCTCCTAGAGCGCGTGAAGCCCCCGACCATTTGCCACTGCCCCTAGCCGCGCCATTACGCCGTAGAGTACGGCCAGCATACCACCCACCGTCTGCCTACCTCGCCCACGCCGATAGCCCTCTGTACCGCCCTCGCCGGAGGCGCCAGCCCACACCCGTCGGTCCCCTCGTCGAACCTATATAAGGAGGCCACCCCCAGCCTCATTCTTCACACCATTCCACTCCCCTCTCTCCACTGACCATTTCCCCTCTCTCGCTGGAGACACTTGAGCCGCCGTTCGTTGGAATTCCACCGTAGGTAGCCGTTGTAGACGAGGAGAAGTCCCCGTCGATTTCGTCCACCTCAGCCCCTGCTACGACCTCGCCTGAGCCTGCCGTCACCGTCTAGTTCGTTTGCCCGGCTCTCCGCACTAGCTGGAGCCCTGGTACGTCCCCAGTAGACCCCCACCGGCCGCTCTAGGGTTCGGTCTCGCCAGTGACGAGTCTGTCATCGACGATGACCGTGGAGTTGATATGTGTTCTAATCGTAGCACCCAGATTGCCCCGTACCGCTTCGGGTATTAAGTGCCGCTGACATGCAGGACCAGCCTGTCAGTCGCCATCTGCGCCGCGGAGCGCCACTGGGCCGGCCCATTTACTTTCCCGCGCTGACCCAGTAATTCAAATATAGGTTTTTCTATTTTAGACTTAAATCAATTCTGTCCCTTAGTTCAAAAATCAATTCAGAGAGTTTTACAAATCCAAATTGAGTAATTCCAATTTTGTTGGAAATCCACTGAAAATATCTATCCAAGCCCGTTGGATTTAAATCATTTAGAGTTAGAGATCTCTCCTAGTAAAAATAACAAGATAGAAGCATTTGTTAATTCAAACATTTTTATAAAATCAACCATAATAGTTTTTGAGTTGATTCCACCTCTCAAAAATCACTTTTGAATATATGATACATTGCAAATGTATCTATAATTTTTGATGTTCCATGCTTGGTTTTATCCACTTTGTTGTGTTTTGTTCCAACTTTGGAGTACTTTTCATATGATTTCTTGGACTAACCTATTAACAAGAGCCACATTGCCAGCAGCCTTTTTTCTGCTGTTTTTGGTTCCAGGAAAGTCAGAAAATGAATATTCTCGGAATTGGACGGGACAAAAGCCAAAGTGCCTATTTTTCCGGAGGGGATCAAGTGCCAGAATACGAGACGGAGAAGGGCCAGGGAGCCACCACACCACCTGGCCGCGTGGCCAGGCCTGGCCCGCGCCAGGGGGTGGTGTGGCCGCTCTCAGCACCCCCTCGGCCTCTCCTTCCGCCTATAAGTTGCCTTCGGGACGAAAACCCTAAGTACCCGATCAAAAATACACGAAAGAGTCTGTAGTCGCCATCATCTCCATCCCTAGATCGGGATGGATCTGAAGCTCTTCCCGGCACCCTGCCGGAGAGGGGAATTCACCATGGAGGCCTTCTTCATCACCATGCAAGCCTCCGGTGTGATATGTGAGTAGTTCATCCTTGGAATACGGATCCATGTAGTAGCTAGATGGCTGGTTTCTCCTCCTTTGTGCTTTCATGTTTAGATCTTCTGAGCTCCGTTCATGATCAAGATCATCTATTTGTAATTCAAACATGTTGTGTTTGCGGGGATCCGATGGATATTGAGATGCTATTTCAGATTGATTATTGATTCTATCATGTCTTTGTTATTTGAGATCTTGCATGCTTTCCGTTGTTAGTAGCTATCTTGGCCAAGTAGATGCTAGCAACTCCAAGAGTTAGTATTTATGCTCGATAGTGGGTTCATGCCTCTGGTAATCTAGGGAAGTGACAGAAATCTCTAAGGTACTAGATGTGCTGTTGCTACTAGGGAGAAAACAACAATCCTTTGTTCATAGAACAATCGTATTGTTTACTTTACACGTAGTTCATAAAGCAATAATCTGTTGCTTGCAACTTAATACTGGAGGGGGGTCGGATGATAACCTGAAGGTGGATTATTAGTCATAGATGCAGTTGGATGGCGGTCTATGTATTATTTTGTAATGCCCAATCAAGTCTGAGAGGAGTCAAGATGATTAGTATATGCATGTATTGCTTTCTCGGTGTTTGTCAATTGCCCCGCTGTAATTTGTTCACCCAACATGTTGTCTATCTAAGGAGAGCCACCTCTAGTGAACTAAGGATCCCAGTCCTTTTACTTTACATACAATCTACAATCTTTTACTGCTTTGTGTTTACTTTCTGCAAACTTTTACTTCCTTCCATTCGATACGTTTAATCCTTTGTTTTCCGCAAAACACGGTGAGATTGACAACCTCATCGCAAGTTGGGGACAAAGTTTTGTGGTTGTGTTGTGCAGGTCTCCACGTTGCTACTAGCACCGGTAGTGCGCCCTGCCAAAGCTCAGCTAGTAAGACCTTTGGGGTGTTTCCTTGCTCCTACTGGTTCGATTAAACCTTGGTTTCATAACTAAGGGAAATCTTGCTGCTATATTCATCGTACCTTCCTCTTGGGGTTCCCAACGAGCTCTACGTCGAAAGTTGAGCGCATCAAGATTTTCTGGCGCCATTGCCGGGGAGTCAAGGACATCTTCACAAGGGGAGTCCCTCATAACCAATCTCTTTACTTTGTTGTTTTTGTTTTGCTTAGTTTCTTTTTGCTTTGTTTGCTTGTTTTGTTCTTCAAAAAACACAAAAAAAATAGTTTTACTAGTTTGCTTTCTTATTCAAAAACACACAAAAATTAAGCCTCCTTTAGTAGTCACCTCTTCCCTAGCTCACCATGTTGATCCCTACATTCATCCTGAAAGACCTTCTAATTGGTAGTGGTTCTATAATTGGGAAAGATAACATTGAAGAATTCTTTAATCATGTTAGTAAGCATGAAGATACTGAGGATAGATCCCTTGTAGAACTTGATCCAAACTATGAGATTGCTGCAACTTCTTTAATTCACATGTTATAAGCTAGGTTTGTTAACCTCAACCCCTTAATGCAAGTAATGTTTCTTAAGCTTAAAGAAATTGAAGACCCTGAAAAGAGGGATTTTATTCTAAAACATTGTTTAAGGAGTTCTATGATGTTGCCAAGGAAGATAGAAAAGTTTTTGAATGTTTCAATATGCTAGGCTCATGTGTAGATGTTGTTGGTACACGAGAAAAGATGAACAAAACCAAACCTAATGGGGAGGAACCTAAGATATCAATACCCTTTAAACTAGTAGCAATACATGATGCCATAGAAAAGAATCTTGATTGGATTGTTCCTGCAAACCCTTTTGATGAGAATAGTGAACCCAAGAGAATTGAGAGAGGATCCTCTCGAACTTATTTGTATGATATACCTTGCCTTGTTGAAAATATTTCTGGTATTGATCTTAATGCTTCTTCATTTGAGAACACTTGATTCTTTCTTTGCTTCTTATGCCTAACTTAAAGGCGTTAAAGAAAAGTACTTGTTGGGAGATAACCCAAGAGTTTTAGATGAGTCTTGGAAGTTATTACCTCTGTAATAACCTCTCCTTATCCTTTTTATTTGCTTTTTGTGCCAAGAGTAACCTCTAATGAGAGTGAAGTAATGATTGGGAAAGTTGCTGTCCCGAAACAGATTTTTGTGCTCCACCATAAAAATTCCTGAGAGAGCTATGTATTTCGGATTGAGCTGTAATATTTTGTGCTTCTGACCCAGGTTGTTATCTAACTTTCGTTAGTTCAAAACTTTTTGATTTGAGCAACAGACGGTCTTCGAAAAAATTCGTCTTTACCTGCTGGTCTGTTTTGACAGATTTCTGCCATTTTCTGCATTTGCTTCTTGTTAGTTCCTTCTTGAGTTCTTTTGGGGAATTGAGCTTTTTGAGGGAAGTGCTACAGTAGCTAGTGTTCTAATGGAAGTTTATTTGGTGTTATAACTGAACCTTGAGACTTATTTATCTTAAGTGCACTAATGTTGCTAATGAGATTGTGTGAAGTTTTCTATGAAGGAAAAATTTCAGGTGTATGGAAGGTACGAGTAATGAGATAAATGATGGACTAAAGCTCAAGCTTGGGGATGCCACGCATGTCACCCAAGAAATATCTAAGAAGTACAAGCGTCAAAGCTTGGGGATGCCCAAGGCATCCCCCTTCTTCATCAATAAAAATTCCAGGTTTCTTCCAAACGCTTCATTTTATTGTTTCATGCATAGTTGTGTTTTTCTTAGAGCATCTTCTTTTTCGTTTTTGTTTTGGTTTTTAGTTTTCTTGGTTTGCTTAGTTTTCTGAATAAGTTGGTTGGACCCCCTCTTTCACACTTTGGTTTGCGAATAGTTTGGTTTGGTTTGGAAAAGAGTAGGAAAGTTCATACTTATGTGGTAAAAAGAGCTCGTTTTTGATTGTGACCTATGCTTTGTCATGCAATGATTGATATTGGTTTGGCTTTATGCTGAGTATTCTTTGCTGTAGCATGACTTGTTATAAACAATTGAGATTACTTAATGTGCCTTGGATGAATCATGTGTTGTTTTAGCATATTAAAGCATAGTATAGTGGTATTCTCCTTTGATGCTTTATTTGGGTTGTCTTGGCACATGCTCACACCATGATATGACTATCTCAAGTCACCATAACCTTTATGATCCTTTAGTTTTCAACTTGTAGTATCACTTTATGCTTTGATCAATGATGTTTTGTCGCTCTGCATGATTATGGCCATTATTGCTCTCTTAGTTTGTCGCTCCCAGTCTTTTGCTAGCCTCCACAACCAAGTATGAGTTCCACTCATGCATCCAACTCCCTAAACCAAGCTATTCCAAAGAGTCCACCATACCTACCTACTAGCTTATTCTATTCCAAGTATATTCATGCTTTTGTTTACCTTCCTCTTGTTATGAGAAAACTAGTGATTAAAGCTCTCACGAACTTGAAGGCACACTTTACTTTACTTGCCCTTAATAAACTTGAACCATTGTGTCTTCTATGTTGTATATGCTTGCACTTATTTATTGGGAATTAGCAGAACCATGCTTTCATGGGGAACGCTTTCAACATTGCACTTGGTACTTGTACCTAGTTGATATCATGCTCTTTTGTATATGGATGTCGTCGATGTGAAATGAAAGGGGATCTTGTAAGTCCATGGAGTTATGTATATGTGTTAGAGAAACGCCTAGGCCGCTGGTCTAATCCATGCTGACATGGTGGAAACCTGCAACGTAACCATAATGAGATGTCTATGCAGCATTCTTCTTATAAAAAAAAGAGTCCTATATTGAGAAAAAAAGAGAAAAGAAAAAAAGAGATACTATGAAAAGAGGAAAGAGAGAAAAAAGCACCATATTCCCAAGGTAAATTAGAAGAATGCCGAGATGCTCGTTGTCTGCTTGCCTTGTCATTTTGATATGGGGATTCTTTCGTATCATCGGGCAAGGGGTACCCCGTTGGCGGTTCTCAATGATACACATGTACTTACAATGACAAGAACTTACCGGTGACTAAACATGAGTAGCATGAGGAGCGGATCTCGTATACAAGGGACATGAGATTTCTGACTTATACTTCGTCAAACATGTACACCTTAGTTTGTTCACTTTAACCTTAATCACTTCAAGATGCTTATGATAGGGGCAATGAGAGCTCAAAGCTATTAAGTATCATAATTTTTGGAAGCTCTTTATGAGACATGAATCCCTACTTCCTTTTACAAAAGGCCTTTCTTCCACCATTATATTGAGTCTCCACCTTCTATCTTTATGCACTACTTTGAGAGCATAGTGGCCATTCTTAGTTCTATGTGCATTGTCCCAAGACTAGTTGATTGATGCATAACTTGTTATTGCTTGTTTGAAACTATTGTATCTAGTCACTCTTATGAACTTTGAAGGTGTCCTATGCATTTATATTTTATACTCTATTGAGGGACAAGCTGAATACTATTATGCTATGTTTTCTTTATGTGAAACAAACAAACGTCTTGCAAAGCATCATTATTCATGAATCTTTTTGTTTGTGCCTTTTCATGTTGCATCATAGTTTCTTTGCTTATTGCTAGAACTTTGTCCTTCATGTTATGATTGAAGTACTATGATCCCAGCTTTGAATGTTTTGCAAATGCTTTGATCAAGTCTTTGATGGTGCATGTCACCTCAAAAATTGTTTCTTTTTATCACTTACCTACTCGAAGACGAGCAGGAGTTAAGCTTGGGGATGTTGATACATTGCAAATGTATCTATAATTTTTGATGTTCCATGCTTGGTTTTATCCACTTTCTTGTGTTTTGTTCCAAGTTTGGAGTACTTTTCTTATGATTTCTTGGACTAACCTATAATAAGAGCCACAATGTCAGCTGCTTGTTTTCTGCTGTTTTTGGTTCCAAGAAAGTCAGAAATTGAATATTCTCGGAATTGGACGGGACAAAAGCCAAAGTGCCTATTTTTCCAGAGGGGATCAAGTGCTAGAATACGAGACGGAGAAGGGCCAGGGAGCCACCACACTACCTGGCCCTGCAGCCAGGCCTGGCCCGCGCCTGGGGGTGGTGTGGCCGCTCCTGGCACCCCCTCGGCCTCTCCTTCCGCCTATAAGTTGCCCTCGGGACGAAAAACCTAAGTACCTGATCAAAAATCCACGAAAGAGTCTGTAGCCGCCGTCATCTCCATCCCTAGATCGGGAGGGATCTGAAGCTCTTCCCGGCACCCTGCCGGAGAGGGGAATTCACCCTGGAGGCCTTCTTCATCACCATGCAAGCCTCCGGTGTGATGCGTGAGTAGTTCATCCTTGGACTACGGATTCATGTAGTAGCTAGATGGCTGGTTTCTCCTCCTTTGTGCTTTCATGTTTAGATCTTGTGAGCTCCGTTCATGATCAAGATCATCTATTTGTAATTCATACATGTTGTGTTTGTGGGGATCCGATGGATATTGAGATGCTATTTCAGATTGATTATTGATTCTATCATGTCTTTGTTATTTGAGATCTTGCATGCTTTCTGTTGTTAGTAGCTATCTTGGCCAAGTAGATGCTAGCAACTCCAAGAGTTAGTATTTATGCTCGATAGTGGGTTCATGCCTCTGGTAATATGGGGAAGTGACAGAAATCTCTAAGGTACTAGATGTGCTGTTGCTACTAGGGAGAAAACAACAATCCTTTGTTCATAGAACAATCGTATTGTTTACTTTACACGCAGTTCGTAAAGCAATAATCTGTTGCTTGTAACTTAATACTGGAGGGGGTTCGGATGATAACCTGAAGGTGGATTATTAGTCATAGATGCAGTTGGATGGTGGTCTATGTATTATGTTGGAATGCCCAATCAAGTCTCAAAGGAGTCAAGATGATTAGTATATGCATGTATTGCTTTCTCAGTGTTTGTCAATTGCCCCGCTGTAATTTGTTCACCCAGCATGGTGTCTATCTAAGGAGAGCCACCTCTAGTGAACTATCGATCCCGGACCTTTTACTTTACATACAATGTACAATCTTTTACTGCTTTGTGTTTACTTTTTGCAAACTTTTACTTCCTTCCATTCGATACATTTAATCCTTTGTTTTCCGCAAAACACGGTGAGATTGACAACCTCATCGCAAGTTGGGGACAAAGTTCTATGGTTGTGTTGTGCATGTCTCCACGTTGCTACTAGCACCGGTAGTGCGCCCTACCAAAGCTCAGCTAGTAACACCTTTGGGGTGTTTCCTTGCTCCTGCTGGTTCGATTAAACCTTGGTTTCATAACTGAGGGAAAACTTGCTGCTATATTCATCATACCTTCCTCTTGGGGTTCCCAACGAGCTCTACGTTGAAAGTTGAGCGCATCAATATACCTAACTAAATATGTAATAATATTAAGGTTTGCATGCAGTGACTTTGGAATAGTACCAAAATAATTCTATATAGGCATTTCTAGTCACTTTAAATCATTTAAATATTAAACTTAAACTTCTTAGAATGTGATCCAACATTTAAATCACATTCCCATGTACTAGAATATGTGGTGATGACATGTGTCCACATGATCCCATATTTTAAGTGGAGAACATTAAATCTTAGATAATTTCAATGAGTAGAAATTACTTTTCTCAAATAAAATAAATGAAACTAGTTCATTAATCCTTGTGATGTCTGTGATGATACTAGATCATCAAATGTGTGACTTAGTGTGCTAAGTAGACTAGTTAAGTATTGTTTGGTGATTGTGTATTCCGTATGTATTTATAGACGATAGTACCGACCAAGTCTACGAGGAGGAGGAGTTCTACCAAGAGGAGGAGGAAGAGGATTTCAACCACTGCTCTACACAAGGCAAGCTAGCACTATACCAGTTAACCCTTGCAAGCTTTACTTGCAAGCTATCATTAACAATGCAAGCTAACCCTTGCAAGCTAGATAACCTAAGCAAATGCATTGAGCATGCTTTGGTTATACCATTTTTTCTTATACCTACTCCAAGTTTTATTTATAAGCTTTACCTTCCGTACTTTACCAAAGTCCTTTAATTGTTTAAAGGTAGCATAAAGAGTATAAAACTTGACCTATCTAGTTAGACTTAGATGTCATTCTATGGCATGAGATTGAGATTAGCATCCCACATTAGTGAACACTCTTAACTTAGTAGTTTAGAGCAAAACCAAAAGTAGATCACTTTAGATGGGAATACTTGGTGAAAATGACTTGTGAAAACCTTGGAATGATGAGTCATTCTATTGAGATGTTTTGACATGTGTTGAGAAACACAAATGGTTTATGATGTTGAAAATGTTGAGGCATGAGCCTTAACCCCTTTTTATAAAAACTAATGGTTGGGTTCGGATGCGATACCATTCCAATTTTACCGTACAACCACAATACTTGAATTGGGTAAGGCTTAGCCAGAAGTTTATACGCATTAGTATTAGTTCCCTCACGGGAGAGGTTTGAGCTGAGGCTACCTCTCAATGTGGTCTAACTATGCAGCGTCCAAGATGACAGATGGTCATGGTTGGGAGGCCATGCTCATAGGAGAGGTGCTTATACTAGGGTGTGTAAAGGAAAGGTTATCTTTGATTATCTGCATACTAAGTATGATGATTCAGGGTTATCCCTGACAGATGTATCGAATCTTGTGGTGAAAGTGTACCACGTCTAAAGAGTGTCAAACTATTCGAATAGCCGTGTCCGTGGGTATGGAAAGTTGGAGTGGCCATACTCTTCCGTTGTCAGATGTTTCCAAAACAACTTATGAAATGAATTGTAACATGACTTGACCACAACAGAGTTGTGAGTATGATAATTAAGTTTCCACTTAAGTGTTTTCAAACTTCTTTTATCTTTCTTTGTTTCTGAACTCAGCTTAGGTTTCAAACTTAACTTTATAAGTAAACTTAGAGTTAGCATTCCTACTAGAACTATCTTACTTGTTAGTGATAGTTTGCGAGTACTTAAAGAGTACTCATGGCTTTTGTCCCTGGCTATTCCTATGGCCAGACTATGAAGGAGATTACCAAGATGAAGGACAACAGGACGGCTATGATAACTAGGACTATCTCCCATCGTCATCATTGCCTGTGACTCTGAAGATGGACCCCACCGCTACGCTATTTATTCCGCTGCTTGATTGTACTAAGATTGGATCATGAGATCCTTATTTGTGTAAGACCTTATTATGGTTTGTAATGGATGAAGTACTGTGATATCCAATCTGTTATGTCTCGCAAAAATGGTAATCCTGGGATTGCGAGGTATGGCATAACAGGAATCTGGGATTAAAAATCCGGGTGTTGACACATATATACATCAAATCCTATACATGTAATTCTACAAAAACATCTACAATGCATAGGAAAAATAGTAGGACATTTATGACCTAGTTAGCACCACTTGCCTTTGTAGATGTAGTCAATTAGATAATCCTCACAAATATAATGGTTGCACTCGTCGTAATCAAAATACTTGCAATCACAATACTCGCAATCATGGCAATTGCGATCATACTAGTTGCACTCCTCGCAATCTATCATTCAAAAGCAAAGGCAAAACAACACACCATTCAAACATTGCAATTATGCACAATACAATAAAACAATGATCATCAAATTCATGCATGATATTTAATATGTCACAATGGTCGTATTAGTTCTCTAAACAATACTAGATCACATGATGCATGTAGAGAATCATTTAATGCATCAGGGTATTTATTATTAATTCTTAATCGCCAATAGAGGAGTTTTAATAGTTCTGTTAGAACTTCTGTACTAATTGCCATATTAAATTTAGATCTAATATGTACTAGATAGATGACATTAATACGAACAGTAGCAATTGGATTCACCCTAATCGGAGTTGTAGATCTTATTTTATGATTTATTTACTACTTAATAGAGTTTAAATTATCTAAAACAATTACCATGACCAAAAATAAATCTAAGTCCAGATCTAGAATCTACACAAGATTGTGAATCCAGGGACATATTATTTATATTTTCCGGATCTATGAATATTTTACTATGAATTTATTACTCCAAAAGGCCATTAAAACTATTTAATTAATTACCAGCTAACTGTAGCGCGAAAGTTATATCTAATTAGATATTAATAAACTACATGAAATTATATTAAATTTGATATATTATACATAATTTTTGGATATAGTATGAATTTCTTATAGATTTTACAATTTAGATCTATAATTTGCAATTTTAAATTCGAACGGAATACTCCGCTGACTGGACATGTTGACCGTGCATGCTGACTAGTACGAGACGCTGACCTGGTGACGACATGGCAGTGACGAGGCAGCTGACCGGGAGGATTGAATCTGGACCGTCGGGATAGGATCCAGTGGCTAGGAGAGAAGATGGCTTCCAAATTGGCTCGATTTTATCTAATAAAAGGATAGAAACATATATGTTTTAGAGAGACAAATCCGTAGATCAAATCGAAAAATTTACAACATGAAAGTTGTGGAGAATCATTGGATCTACCTTTTCACCAAAGGAATTTGGATTTGAAGAAATGAGGGCGAGAAAAACTTAGAATTACGCCATCAGATCTAAAATATTGCGTTGCGAAATTCTCCGATTGTGGTGCATGAAAAGAGGTGAGGTTTGTCGAGACTGAAATATTTTGACGAGATCTACAACTTTCGTGTTGGATCCGAAGGCATCCGACGAGGTTTAGATTGGTTTAAAAGCGAAATATGATTCGGAAAGGTGTAGATTCGGGATTTCGAGAAGTAGAAGTGATATAGCTATGGATCCTGGATATTATATAGCTATTTAGGATGGTGGAGAGATAGGATCTTAGAGTGGAGAACAAGTAGAAACAAACGGAAGTCAATTCAGAGTTGTAGATAAAAAGATATAAGAGTTTGAATAAAAAGAAAATCGATTTCGCATGCTTTTTCATGCAACCTGGGCATCGATCCTTCTCCCGTATGGGAGCTCTGTCGACTGAGTGGGACGGCCCGTGGCCCATTTCGTTTTGTTTTTTCCTTGTTTTCTTTTCTTTTCTATTTTGGTATTTTCTTTATATCTTTCACATACGAACTCCAAACGACATGATTCTTGTTTCTAAATTTTTCTAAAATTCAGTATATCATTATAATATCATATTTATAACATTTTCATTAGTTTGAAAATAGTATCTTCATAAATCTCTATATATTCCTTATAGGAACATTTGGGCAAATCAACTATCGGATTTAGATACTAGGATTTGGATTCACTTTTTGGGAACTTTGCATGGATGCAATGCAATGCTTCATGATTTTCATTTTTGCAAACATTCACGCAAATACTAAAACTAAAACTCAATCCATGCCTTTTTGCCTATATGGCTACTTAGGTCATTATAGAGTGAGTTCTTTCCAATTCAAAATGTTTCTTTCCAATTCAATTTCCAAGTCAAACAATCAACCAAACTTATTTTATCTATTCCTTGACAGACTACCACCCTTAAAAAGAATCTTGTCCCGAGATTCGAGAAGGTTAGAAAGAAAGATGGATTAAGGATCCTCTAGCTGCTTCCACCCTTAAAAGGAAATTGACTAGATTGTTTCTTTAGATTTCACTTGGCTCCTATTGATTCTTCCTTGGACATTTATTGGTACAATATTCTTATATTTTTTTAAACTCCATGATTTGTAGATTCTAGGCTAACACTACTTGAACTGACGAAACTCTCATGGTAGGAAATTAGGGAACGTTTGCTTCATGATACCTATTATACACGGTTGAGGTTCATCCTTACCATACATTCCTATGCTTAGTAGTGAATGCTTTTGTAAAGGTTCAAAGTCATACCATTATAAGGTCTAGGCTCAATGTCGGCTCTTTGCTAAGGTTTAAAAGGCACTAGAGATTCAAAAATCCAATAGTATAAGAGTGAATAATAAGATAAGTAGGAATGGTGATCAATCCATCTTGCACCCAAATTATGACCTTGCATGTGGATAGATGAATCACGCAACTTATTACTCGGGCATCCTCACTTTCTTTGCAGATGTTTCCATGGGCATGAACCAATGCTCGATATATACTCCCATTTATTCAATCCACAAAGATACTACAAAAAGTAAGCTATGGATTCTCCAAAACATTGAGGTTGCGCAATCTACTACATAACATCCTTTGTAATACTTCATACTTCCATATCCTTTTTTTGTTGCATTAGATGGACGTCTATCCTCCTTCATAGATGTATTATATTTTATAACCTTCCACTTAATCCTTATACATGTCTTCAACACATCATTCTAACTCCAATGGTTTAAGCTAGGAAATAATAGATCCTAGAGAAAAGGAACTATAGTCACCCATACAAACAAGTTCACATAACACACAATCAAGTTAAACAACAAGCACACACAATCAGGACACAAGCATACATGAATCATAATGTTAGCTACAGGCTTGTGATTTAGTGATTATCATCCACAAAATAGTTTATAAACTTTGGAAACAACATTAGGATTAAGTAGAAAATCAACTAAGATGAAAGACAGATTCTGTCAAAACAGAATAGCAGGTTTCATGAATTTTTCTGACCGACTTAAACTCATCAGAAATTTTAGCCAATTTTTGTGCATATGGTAGAGGTAATTACGCTCCAGATCCTAAAATATGAGTGCAATCCGACTTACCAGTAAGGAATTAAAATCGTGCGGTGAAACATATCAGGCAGAAAACTGCAACTAAACGACTCACAAATTTTAAGCTTTTACTTCCATTAACGTGTTATGAAACCTCTCGAAAGTCCTTGAACTTTGTAGTTTGAAAGATAGATCCAACACAAGGTATCACACAATATGTATCAAAACAAACAAGCAAGCAACCTAGTATTGTCATACCACATAATCTTGCTAGATCAATACTCTAACATGATACCGATGATCTCCTAAAGAGATAAACATGGTGGTCTATATCTACTCAAACTTGGTGAGATATTTATTGTGTCATTTATTGTTTCTTTTACTTGTAGGCAACTATCATTTAGTGATAGGTATATTTGTGTTAGTCTACTTCTAATAGTAGAAGTATGAGAACTGAAGTGGTAAGAGGATACTAGAAAGAAGTGTATGAAGAGAAAAAGATGGAATGATATAGATTCTATAATTCATATGGTGTTCCTATTCCATCCCTAGGTCACGATTCTACAGTCAACACATAGCTCTGATACCATTTTGTAACACCCTCGCCTGATAAGGCTGAGTTCCTATGTATAGTGCTAATTCCTGGATCGGTTCACTCGCACACATAGTATAAAATGATACCAAATATAACCGTGCATCATAAATATAATGAATATGATCAGAATTTACATTATATTACAGCGGAAACAATAGAAGGTATATCTCCATCCTTCAAATGTGCCACGGGCGAACAATTGTTGAGTGGAGTCTCACGATCTATAACAATGACTCGGAAACAATATAACCTGCAACATAAAACATTGCAGCCACGAATGGTCAATACATTGAATGTATGACAAGTAGGGTAAAGTGGTTAACAACAGACCTAACAACTACATGCTTATTTGACTAGGTGGATTTTAGGATCATTTGTGTAAAGCAATAGTTTTATCCTAACATTTGTAAGGAAGTAGTTTTCCAATACGATAAATAGAACACTCTGGTTCACTCCTAGGTGATCCTACCCAATTAAGTTCTCCCAACAAGTTTTAAGTTATTGATAAATAAGGATGAGTGAGAAATATGTCATAGCCTCAAAATTAGGTCGCTCAAATTGTGTATAATCGGAGACACGGCTAAGCACTTAGTTTTAGACAACCTGCAGGGGTTTGTACACTTTACCCATGCGACCTAGTCAACCCAGCTCATACCATTACACTCATATTGTGTTATGATAGGGAGAAGTCCAATACAAGACCATTCGAGAAGAGCTTCCCAAACCCATCCACGCACCGTATCAACCTACAATATTCTACATCTCTTGCTACGTAGGGTTCGAGTCGCCACAACCTACTAAGTCTACTAAACCACCCATTTTTATTGGCACATGGTTGTACACGTAAGCTACCAAACAAAGAAACCAATCCTTTCTTAGTACCCTGGGCCGCATTCCCCACCATTGTTCTTCACTCCAGTGACAATCAAATCATTCCGCCTAGGTGGTTCATTAACATTATGTTGTTTTCAGTTTTGAGCAAAGCATAAACACTACCATAGCATGATGTAATACCATACCTTGTCTAACATAGCATGGCTAAGCAATCTACCAATACGATGGCTCATAAACAAGGATAACTAGGGAATAATATGGGATATAGCATAGCATATACACATCAATTCCTATACATGTAGTTCTACAAAAACATCTACAATGCATAGGCAAAACAGTAGGACATTTATGACCAAGATAGCACCACTTGCCTTTGTAGATGTAGTCGATTAGATAATCCTCACAAATATAATGGTTGCACTCGTCGTACTAAAAATAGTTGAAATCACAATACTCGCAATCATGGCAATTACGATCATAGTAGTTGCACTCCTCGCAATCTAAGATTCAAAAGCAAAGACACAACAACACACGATTCAAAAATTCCAATTATGCACAATACAATAAAACAATGATGATCAAATGTATGTGTGATATTTAATATGTCACAATGGTTGTAATTAGTTCTCTAAACAATACTATATCACATGATGCACGTAGAGAATCATTTAACTCACTAGGGTATTTATTATTAATTTTTAATCGGCAATAGAGGAGTTTTAATAGTTCTATTAGAGCTTCTGTACTAATTGCATTATTAAATTTAGATCTAATGTGTACTAGATAGATGACATTAATACGAACCAGTAGCAATTGGATTCACCCTAATCATAGTTGTAGATCTTATTTTATGATTTAAGTACTACTTAAGAGAGTTTAAATTATCTAAACATTTTACCATGACCAAAAATAAATCTAAGACCAGATCTATAATCTACACAAGATTGTGAATCGAGGGACATATTACTTATATTTTCCGGATCTATGAATAATTTACTATGAATTTATTACTCCAAAAGTCCATTAAAACTATTTAATTAATTACTAGTTAACTATAGCGCACAAATTATATCTAATCCGATATTAATTAACTACATGAAATTATATTCAATTTGATATATTATACGTAATTTTTGGAGAAAGTATGAATTTCTTATAGATTTTACAAGTAAGATCTAGAATTTGCAATTTTAAATTCGAACAGAATATTGCAGAGAATATTGCGCTGACTGGACATGTTGACCGTGCATGATGACTAGTACTAGAAGCTGACCTGGTGGCGACGTGGCAGTGACGAGGTAGCTGACTGGGATGATTGAATCTGGACCGTCGGGATAGGATCTAGTGGCTAGGAGAGAAGATGGCTTCCAAATCGGCTCGATTTGTTCTCACAAGAGGTAAGAAACAGATCTGTGTTAGAGAGACAAATCCGTAGATCAAATCGAAAAATTTACAACATGAAAGTTGTGGAGAATCATTGGATCTACCTTTTCACCAAAGGAATTTGGATTTGAAGAAACGAGCGCGAGAAAAACTTAGAATTACGCCATTAGATCTGAAATATTGCGTTGTGAAATTCTCTGGCCGTGGTGGATGAAAAGAGGTAAGGTTTGTCGAGATTAAAAGATGTCGATGATATCTACAACTTTCATGTTGGAGCCGAAGGCATCCGACGAGGTTTAGATAGGTTTAGAAGCGGAATATGATTCAGAAAGGTGTAGATTCGGGATTTCGAGAAGTAGAAGTGATATAGCTGTGGCTCCGGGATATTATATAGGGGTTTAGGACGGTGGGGAGATAGATATTAGAGTGGAGAACAAGTAGAAACAAACGGAAGTCAATCATAGTTGTAGATAAAAATATATAAGAGTTTGCATAAAAATAGGTTTGAGAAAATCGATTCCATACGGTTTTTGATGCAACCTGGGCATCGATCCTTCTCCCGTGCGGGGGTCTGTCGGCTGAGTGGGCCGCCGGTGGCCCATTTCGTTTTTTTCCTTTTCTTTTTCTATTTTGGTATTTTCTTTATATCATTTGCATACGAACTCCAAACGATATGATTCTTGTTTCTAAATTTTTCTAAAATTCAGAAGATCATTATAGTATCATATTTGTAACATTTTCATTAGTTTGAAAATAGTTTCTTCATAAATCTCTATATATTCCTTATAGGAACATTTTGGCAAATCAACTATCGGATTTAGATACTAGGATTTGGATTCAATTTTTGGGAACTTTGCATTGATGCAATGCAATCCTTAATGATTTGCATTTTTGCAAACATTCACACAAATACTAAAACTAAAACTCAACCCACGCCTTTTTTCCTATATGGCTACTTAGGTTATATCAGAGTGAGTTCTTTCCAATTCAAAAGGTTTCTTTTCCTTGAGAATTTTCAACAAAGTCAAACAATCAACCAAACTTATTTTATCTATTTCACATTCCAAAATCTGGAAAATTTTGGGATGTGACAATTTTTGTGAAGACTCTAATGAATTGACAATCCTATTCAAGAAGTTCTTATGTGCCATTCCACATTTGACTAGTTTAGTATTGCATGCTACTTGTTGTATTTACATATTGTTGCACACACACACTCTCACAAGCCTTAATAAGAAGCACAAGTGTGAAATTGGTATAAAAGTGCAACACATTCCAAAGAACTCATCAGAAGCTTCAAACCCTAGATTAGATACGATTAGACTAGGGATTCACGTTTATCAAACTACATTACATTACTTATGCATAATTGCATCTTGCTTCTTTCAACATTCGTTCTTACCAGACCAATGGTGCTATTTATAGAATTTGGATCTTCTAGTATCCCGAAGACCGTGAGTGCATAATCTTGCAATCAAAAAAGGCAAGATCACACTTGCTCATGTCCTTTGATTATCATCACCTACATTTCAAAAGGGTCAGAAAACACTATTTTCATAATGATATGATTATAGATTATTTACCAAATGGTAATAATCTATTGATACAGTTCTTGTGGTAAAGGAACCTAATATCTAGGACTTAACAACCCATGTCGCTAGTGATTCTAGCGCCGTATATTACGCGTTAACCATGAGATTTGGAATGGGACGGAGAAGTCAGCTGGATCTTCTTCCTTTCGCATGGATGGATGACCTGATCATGAGGCTGAGGATTTCTCGTGGATAAACCTAGCACATGGGTGGAACCCCTTAGTTTCCCGTGATTTTGGTGTCTAGATTATCTTAAGAGGTTGTCAATGGTTTAACTAGACCTTTAAGGGAGCTTGCCAGGGCATAACCATCTCATAGAATCTTCAGGTGCCTACCAGAGTTATAGCCGGTCCTATAAGGGGATTGACAAAGGTGGGGCATGTCCTAGAGGATCTGGTCTTCATGCGGGGTCACGGAAAGGGGCATGATTGTCTTGGATCTTATACTGGGCCCCACACCAAGGAAGTGTGGACGAGAATGCAACTCGGATGTGCAAGAAGACTAAGGTCTCTCATGGGTAAAGCAACGCACCTCTGCAGAGTGTAAGAACTATGACATTTTACTCCCTATTCCAGGAAGGAGCTACGAACATGGCAGGAAAGGAACTGCATGAAAGTTTTGGTTAACCTGTGAAGGCTGTTGGACATAGTTTTCAGAATAAAACAACCTTTGAAGAAATGTTTATGAAAACTTGCATTGCCTACGACCTTTGGTCTATGGCAGTAGAGATAGTGCTTCAAACACTCCTTTTTAGTGAACTTGCTGAGTACGCCCATACTCAACCATACATTCTTAAACCTTGCTAGGTTCTAAGTCGTGGAATACGTCGTCAACATCAACTTGGTGCTCAAGAAACCATCATCGATTGCTCAAGTCCTTCAATGAAGTCAAGGAAGTCAACATATACATCAACTGAAGTAAAGACGAAGTTCTAGATTAGCTAGGAATAGATTCTCTAGCCATAAAACATTTTTCTATAGAGCAATGCAATAGCAGCATTTGCAAGCCAGATAGTTTATATGCTAGTCTTATTAGCCAGATAGTTCCGAGTTATTATTTCTGGTTCTTCTTTGTAAGAAGTTTCTTTTTCTCTCTCTTTAACCTAGAGTTCTCTTGATCTGATGTAAAGAGTCGAGTTGTAATCTATAGTCATGTCTTGGACCTGTGGTGTTTCTGTTGTACCACTCTGAGGGATGTAATACTACCGAACGGTGTTTCATTGGTGTTATGTCAACGACTATAGTGTACTACATCATGCAGTGGTATGCTAGGTCACTGCAGCTGGTATCAGAGCATAAAATTTGACCTTAGTATTAAAACCCTTTTAGGCAGATATGTAGGTTGGATAGTGACTATAGGAGCCATCTTATATAAACCAAGACCTGTGATGGATATCCACTTGAGGATAAACCTTGTGACACCTAAGTTGGATGTCTTTGTCATCTTTCTTAAGGATTAGTTATATGCCTTCTCAAGAGAAATGTCATTTGAGTGTGGCTCTAAATAGGTATAACACCACTAAGATAGTTTTAAGTAAGTTAAAATATCAAAGAAGATTATGACTAGGATTTGGAAATCATGTGGAGTAGTATTAGTGATGGAGTCTATATTTAGAATCCCTGTGAAGTAGCACAACCTTATCACTATTTGATACCACTATACCCCGTAAGGTAGATCATTTCAGTATGTATATATACAAATGGAAGTAAATCATGTGGCATTCATTTGAGAATTCTATGTGATGGAGTAGAATTCTATTTAGAATCAACAATAGTAAGATAAGAAGAAGAGTCGTCATGGTGAGATTATCTCTTTAATCATGATGACTAGGTAAATCTTAACAAGTTCATGATGGGAATAGCTCCGAGACCATGATAAGTTTGTAGTTAGGATAAATACCCAGCAACAAATCTTGTAATAATAGTAAGTAAAGAACAATGTAGGACTAGGTTATAAGTCATAGGTGTCATAACAATACGATAATTTTTTGATTCAAGGTAGTAATTACAAGTTTGTTAGTCATCTAAAGAGATTATGTGAGGATAGTTTACCATATAGTGGAAAGTTGACAGTCTTTAGGAGTCCCACAAGAAAGATAAGAGGTTAGTCAAAACCAAAGTGAGATCACTTTGCTCAAAATTATCCCGTTGCAACTGGCCAATTTGGGTAAATATTGAGACGAATAATAGTTTAACACCAAGTGATATGTATCACCAAGAAACCTATACTAGGAGGTGTCATATACTACACAACTAAGCCTGAATTCTAGAGGTAATATACTCAACGACTATATTACGGGCTTAGAATGATGTGTGTTATATGTACCACATTTGGATTTCTTGGATCTTCTTGATTGACTAGATCTGTGCATGAAGTTTGACTTAATCTGCAAATGCATGTTGCATCATCAAGTTATTACTTGATGTTATAGACCTAGATAGAAAGGGAATTCGTGTAAGGGAGTAACAAGTTCAGAAGATCGAGATGAAGACTTGCAGGAAAAAGGAAGCTAAATATAAGGAGTATCCACACTATTTTGAAGGATGGATCAATCCTAACTCATTATGAGCTAGCAATAAGAAGGATTATTAGTGCAGAAAAAAGGTAGAGAGCAACACGAAGGATGAACTTAAATTCACTCAAGGTAGGTGATGTTGTTAAGAAGCTAAGGAAGTAGTTGTAGGATTCGCAGCTGGTATTCGTAGTTGGTATCCATCACTGGTATCCTATTGGTTTAGCTAATTAGATCATCTATGTATAATTTAAAGAGCATAAAACTTGGCCTAAGCTAAGTTAGACCTAAGGAAGTATGAAATTAAAGATCGTCTTTCGAGATTGTCGTGGTATTGTCGACGAGTACGCCATGGAGGGGTCCTCACATTGCGTGTTTAGAGACGTGGGGTAAGGCGGAGAGTTGGCGGGTACGAGGTAACACAGCTTACCCAGGTTCAAGTCCCACAACGGTAGCGGAACTCTACTCCTGCTATAAATCACTATAATGGCAATACACCGTGTTACAAAGATTGGTTCGCTGTGCGAGGTGTGGCATGCTATGCATTGAGTGTTCTTGTGCCCTAAAGGCTCCCACAAGCCGGCTTATAAAGGCGCCAGGACCTAGAGTTTATAGGGAAAGGTCCTTGCCGGACAAGGTAAAGAGTCCTACACAAATACGAACTAGTCTTCCATGTCTTGTACTCCAAGGCTCCGAGTATGTCGGTGACTCCTGCATAGCCTTCCTTTATCCAGCATGGGCCTCCCTTCTGTATCCGTCTAACTGGGCCGCCCAGCAGGCCATGGGCCCTGCTACAAACTATGGGCCACTCGGGTTAGGTGGATTGGTGACATGCTATGAGGATACCCATATAGCATATCCCCAATAGTAGCCCCCGGAGGACTTTGAAATCCTACGCCGTCTTGCTGATGTATACACACTTCTATTCTTGTAGACAGTTGTTGGGCCTCCAAGTGCAGAGGTTTGTAGAACAGCAGCAAGTTTTCCCATAAGTGGATCACCCAAGGTTTATCGAACTCAGGGAGGAAGTGGTCAAAGGTATCCCTCTCAAGCAACCCTGCAATCAAGATACAAGAAGTCTCTTGTGTCCCCAACACACCCAATACACTTGTCAGGTGTATAGGTGCACTAGTTCGGCGAAGAGATAGTGAAATACAAGTGGTATAGATAATTATAAGTGGTAACGGTGATAGAAAATAGCTTGCCGGCGTGTGGTTGATGTGGGAAAAGACTAAAGGCAAACTGAAATAAAGATAGAAGCAAGAAAACATGTAACAGATCTAGTTGCAAACGGTGTTTCAATGCTTAGAAACAAGGCCTAGGGATCATACTTTCGCTAGTGAACACTCTCATATAAATATATTCTTCTTTATGATACTGTGCTGAACTACTCTCCGGTTGGACACTCTAATCGATGGTAGGGCTATAACAAAACACCTCAAAGTAAAACTTTCCCGTCTAGATAACCCCACACTGTCACCTTGAGCACTAGATGGGTCCAACAAACACCACAATTTCATAAAGACATCCAACTCCAAATATAACTCATAACAAGTATTTGTAATCTCTAGCCGAATTGCCACCATGGTGTGCACACTGTCAACTTCACACACATGGGGAGAGCAGAGATCTATTAAAGCACTTGAGTAGCAAGGTAGATCTATAGATTACAAGCTCACGATCTCAATAAGATCATGCGTAGAGAGAGATGAACACACAACTACTAGTAGAACCCTTAGCCTTGAGAGAGAACTACTCCCTCCTCATCATGGGAATCGGCAATGGTGTTGGAGATGGTGGTGGAGATCGATGGAGATGGCGCCGAGGGCACTTCCCTGTCTCGGCAGGGTGCCGAAACAGAGACTTTCTGTCCCCCGAATCTCTCCTTCAGTGGCGGCGGCGCTGCGGAACTTTTCGTGGCTAGAGGCTTGATGATTTAGGATTTTTGCATCAGGAGGCATCTTATAGGCGAAGAGGCAAGGTCGGTGGGTGGCCAGGGGGCCCACACCACCTGGTGGCATGGCCAGGGCTAGCCCGTGCCACCATATGGTGTGGCCACCCTGTGGCCCCTCTCCGTCTCGTCTTCTGGCTCCGCGAGTCTTCTGGTAAAATATCGACTCTCGCTTTTGTCTGGTCCAATTCCGAGAATATTGATTTTCTGACTTTCCTGGAACCAAAAATAGCAGAAAATAGGCAACTGGCACTGTGGCATCTTGTTAATAGGTTAGTTCTAGAAAATGTGTAAAATTACTCCAAAGTGTGTACAAAACATAAGAAAGTAGATATAAAACAAGCATGGAACATCAAAAATTATAGATACGTTAGCAACGTATCAACATCCCCAAGCTTAACTCCTGCTTGTCCTCGAGTAGGTAAGTGATAAAAAAAGAAAGAATATTTTTTTGAGGTGACATGCACCATCATAAACTTGATCAAACATAAAGAAAACATAGCATAGTGGCATTCAGCTTGTCCCTCATAGAGTAGCAAACGTAAATGCATAGGACACCTTCAAAGTTCATAAGAGTGACTAGATACAAATAGTTTAAAACAAGCAATATCAAAGCTATGCATCAATCAATAAGTCATGGGACAATGCACATAGAACTAAGAATGGCCACTATGCTCTCAAAGTAAGTGCATAAAGATAGAAGGTGGAGACTCAACATAAAAGTAAAAGAAAGGCCTTCATAGAAGGAAGTAGGGATTCAAGTCTCATAAAGAGCTTCCAAAAATTATGGTACATTTTAGATTTCACCTCTCATTGCCCCTATCATAAGCATCTTGAAGTGATTAAGGCTAAAGTGAACAAACTATGGTGTATATGCTTGACAAAGTATAAGTTGGAAATCATGTCCCTTGAATACGAGGGCTGCTCCTCATGCTACTCAAGTTTAGTCACCGGTAAGTTCTTGTCATCGTAAGTACATGTGTATCATAGAGAACCGCCAACGGGGTACCCCTTCCCGATGATACGGAAGAATCCCCATATCAAAATGACAAGGCAAGCAGACAACGAGCATCTCAGCAATCTTATTATTTACCATGGGAAAATGGTGATTTTTTCTCTCTTTCCTCTTTTCTCATATCTCTTTTTTTTTCTTTTTCTCTTTTTTTCTCAATATCTGACTCTTTTTTTTGTAAGAAGAATGCTTCATAGACAGCTCATTATGGTTACGATGCAGGTTTCCACCATGACAATATGGATTAGACCGGCGACCCAGGCGTTTCTCTAACACACATACATAACTCCATGGACTTACAAGCTCCCCTTTCATGTCACACCGACGACATCCATAGACAAAATAGCATGATATCAACTAGGTACAAAGTACAAGTGCAATGTTGAAAGTGTTCCCCATGACAACATGGTTCTGCTAATCCCCAACATATAAGTGTAAGCATATACAACATAGACGACACAATGGTTCAAGTTTATTAAGGGCAAGAACAGTAAAGTGTGCCATCAAGTTCGTGAGAGCTTTAATCACTAGTTTTCTCATAACAAGTTTAATTTAGAAGGTAGATAAAAACATGAATATACTTGGAGTAGCATATTATAATAGGTAGGTATGGTGGACTCTTTGGAATAACTTGGTTTTAGGAGATGGATGCATGAGTGGAACTCATGCTTGGTTACGTAGGCTAGCAAAAGACTGGGAGCGACCCAACTAAGAGAGCAATAATGGCCATAATCATGCAGAGCGACAAAACATCATTAATCAAAACATAAAGTGATACTACAAGTTGAAATCTAAAGGATCATAAAGGCTATGGTGACTTGGGATAGTCATAACATGGTGTGAGCATGCGCCAAGTCAACCCAAATAAAGCATCAAAGGAGAATACCACAATACTATGCTTTTAATATGCTAAAACAACGCATGATCCTTCCAAGGCACATTAAGCAATCTCAATTGTTTATAACAAGTCATGCTACAACAAAGAATACTAAGCATAAAGCTAAAACAATATCAAGCATGGCATGACAAAGCATAGGCCATAGTCAAAAACAAGCTCTCTTTACCACTTAAGCATGAACTTTTCCTACTCTTTTCCAATCCAAACCAAACTATTTGAAAACCAATGCATGCAAGAGGGGGTCCAACCAATTTATTCAGCAAACTAAGAAAACAAAGCAAACGAAAAAACAAAACGAAAAACTAAAATGAAAACAAAAAATAAGACACTCCAAGAACAACACAACTGTGCATGAAACAATAAAAATGAAGTGTTTGGAAGAAACTTGAGATTTTTATTGATGAAGAAGGGGATGCCTTGGGCATCCCTAAGCTTTGACGCTTGTACTTCTTGGATATTTCTTGGGGTGACACACGTGGCATCCCCAAGCTTGAGCTTTAGTCCATCCTTCATGTAACATCCCAAAACTCTAATCCAAGGTTATTAAGATCCAAATCATCAAATTTAGGGTTAACAAAAACTTTTCCCTTTAAAATAATTAAGCATTCATATGTGTGTGCATATAATTTAGGAATTGTTTTGAATTGCCATGTTTGAGTGATCCATTGGTTGTAAAATGATCCTAAGGTGAATTAAACATCATATAGATCATTCCCAAACAAATCCCAAAGAAAAACAAATCAAAAAGAATAAAATAAGCAAATGGTCATTTGTGCCATTTTAATCACCATGCCTACTTTGGCTATTCCTAGAACTCAAATCTTAACAGAAACAATTGTGGTTCTTTGCACCCCTTGCTAGTACAAGTAGTGATGTACCAAGGCCCACTTTGTTTTACCCCAAAAACTTTCAAACACTAAATTTAAATGAGATTTGAAAATTGAATGTAGTTCATATGTATAGATCACAGTTATTCAAAAACCACTCAAATGAACTCCACTTTTAAAACCCAAGCACACCTAGAAGTTCAAGCATAAGATACATCACTCCACCAAAATTCAGCTCAACATTAAAAAACTTTCTTCATGCGCCCACTGTGTCGAACAGGTTGCAGACAAAAATAAACCTGCCTAACTAACAATGCTCCTAGTTAAACCCTTGTCCCCCAATTGACCCTCTCTACTCTCCCCTGTCCCCCTGAGACCAACCAAACCCCCAGCTAGCCCCTCCCTTAGCCACAGCAGCAGTGGAGCGCCGCCACTTTGTGGTCATCGCCGGCCAGAAGAGGGCAACGCACCAGGGACCGTGCCACGCCAAACCAACAAGTCCCCTAGCTCCGCCCAACCCTACCACACCTCCCTGCCCCTTCCCCAAGACCAGCCAGGCCCTGGACCACCTCAGCACCGCGCCGCTCTTTCTCTCTGCGAGCCAGCCAGAGGGCGCCAGAGCGTGATCGACGCCAGCATGCAGCAGACCGTGCCTTGACGCCATACCGCGAACGCCGCTCTGCCTCGACCCCAGCACCCCGCCAGACATGACCGTGCACCGCCGCGCGGCCCACAGTCGCCAAGCTCCGCGTCGAGCACTGCCTCTGTCTTCCAGAGCACACGATGCTCCCGACCATATGCCACCGCCCCTAGCTGCGCCATTAAGCCGCAGAGCCCTGCCAGGAGGCAAGCCACCGTCCGCCTACGCCGCCCATGCCGATAGCGCCCTGTATCGTCGTCACCGACGAGCTCGCCATCGCCCCCTCGGTCCCCTCCTCGAGCCTATATAAGGAGGGCTTCCCCAGCCTCAATCTCCACACCATTCGACTCCCCTCTCACTCCTAGTCCTTCCCCACCTCTCGCCGGAGCCGCTCGAGCCATAGTTCACCGGAATTGCACCGGAGGAGCCCGCTGCAGAGGAGGAGACGCTGCCGTCGATTCCGTCCACCGCAGCCCTTGCCGTGACCTCGCTTGAGTCCGCCGTCGCCGTCCAGTTTGATCGCCCGCCTCGCTGCACTAGCTGGAGCCCTGGTACGTCCCCGGTAGACCCCCACCGGCTGTTTCGGGTTCGGTCTCGCTGGCGACGAGTCTGTCATCGATGACGACTGTGAGCCATTGATCCACGTTATAATCATGTGGCCCAGATCGCTTGTTACCGTTTCAGGTTTTAAGTCTCGCTGACAAGCGGGACCATCCTGTCAGCCGCCCTTTGCGCAGCTGAGTGTCACTGGGCCAGCCCATTTCCTTTCCCGCGCGACCCAGTTAATTCAAATATAGATTTTTCTATTTAAGTTTAAATCCAATTCTGTCCCTTAGTTCAAAAATCAATTCAGGAAGATTTACTGAACCAAATTGAGTGATTCCAATTCTGCTGTAAAGCCTCTGAAAAGATATATCAAAGCCCATTGGATTTAATTCATCTAGAGTTAGAGATCTCTCCTAGTAAAAATAACAAGATAGAAGCTTTTGCACATTCAAACATTTTTATAAAATCAACCATAATAGCTTTTGAGTTGATTCCAACTCTCAAAAATCACATTTAACCATACCTATCGAAATATGTAATAATATTAAGGTTTACATGCAGTGACTTTGGACTAGTACCAAAATAATGCTAAACAGGCATTTCTTGTCACTTTAAATCATTAAATATTAAACTTAAACTTAATTAAATGTGATCCAACCTTGAAATCACATTCCCATATGTTAGAATATGTGCTGATGACATGTGTCCACATGATCCCATATTTTAATTGGAGAATATTAAATATTAGTTAATTTCAATGAGTAGAAATTACTTTTCTCAAATAAAAAGAATGAAGCTAGTTAATAAAACCTTGTTATGCTTGTCATGATAATAGATCATCAAATGTGTACCTTAGTGTGCTAAATAGACTAGTTAAGTATTGTTTGGTGATTGTGTACTCCGTATGTATTTATAGACGATAGTACCGACCAAGTCTACGAGGAGGAGGAGTTCTACCAAGAGGAGGAGGAAGAGAATTTCAACCACGGCACCAACCAAGGCAAGCTATTGTTAGCAAGCTAGAATTAAACTAGATAACCTAAGCAAGGTGCATTAGGCATGCCTTGGGTTATACCACTTTGACTATTTATCTACCCCAAGTTTTATCTCTAAGCTTTTACCTTCTTTACCTTATTAAAGTCCTTTACTTGTTTGAAGGTAGCATAAAAAGTATAAAACTTAACCTATCTAGATGACCTTAAATGTCATTCTATGGCATGAGATTGAGATTAGCATCCTACCTTAGTGAACACTCTTAATTTAGTAGTTTAGAGCTAAACTAAAACTTGAGTCACTTTAGATGGGAATACTTGGTGGAAATGAATTGTGAAAACCTTGGAATGATGAGTCATTCTATTGAGATGTTTTGACATGTGTTGAGAAACACAAATGGTTTATGATGAGGAAAATGTTGAGGCATGAGCCTTAGCCCTTTTACAAAACTGATGGTTGGATTCAGATGCGATACCATTCCAATTTTACCGTACAACCACAATACCTGAATTGGGTAAGGCTTAGCTGCAAGTTTATATGCATTAGTATTAGTTCCCTCACGGGAGAGGTTTGAGCTGAGGCTACCTCTCAGTGTTGTCCACCTATGCAGTGCCCAAGATGACATACGGTCATGGTTGGGAGGCCATGCTCATAGGAGAGGTGCTTATACTAGAGTGTGTAAAGGAAAGGTTATGTTTGATTATCTGCATACTAAGTATGATGATTCAGGGCTATCCCTGACAGATGTATCGAATCTTGTGGTGAAAGTGTACCACCTCTATAGAGTGTCAAACTATTCGAATATCCGCGCCCGCGGTTATCGACAGTTGGAGTGGCCATACTGTTCTGTTGTCAGATGTTTTCAAAACAACTTATGAAATGAATTGTGACATGACTTGACCACAACAGAGTTGTGACTATGATAATTAAGTTCCCATGTAGGTGTTTTCAAACTTCTTTTATCTTTCTTTGTTTCTAAACTCAGCTTAGGTTTTAAACTTAACTTTATAGTTAAACTTAGAGTTTAGCATTCCTACTAGAACTATCTTACTTGTTAGTGGTAGTTTGCGAGTACTTAAAGAGTACTCATGGCTTTTGTCCCTGACTATTCTCATGGCCAGACTATGAAGGAGATTACCAAGATGAAGGACAGCAGGACAGCTATGATAACTAGGACTATCTTCCATCGTCAGCATTGCCTGTGCCACTTAAGATGGACCCCACCGCTACGCTTATTATTTATTCCACTTCTTGTTGTATTAAGACTAGATCATGAGATCCTTTATTCATGTAAGACCTTATTATGGTTTGTAATGGATGATGTACTGTCATATCCAATCTGTTATGTCTCGCAAAAATGGTATTCTTGGGATTGCGATGTATGACATAACAGGCATCTAGGATTAAAAATCCGGGTGTTGACAAGTTGGTATCAGAGCCATCCTGACCATAGGAGACCCTAGTTAGAATGGACGTCTGAACAAAAACTTAATTTCAAAATCAATGTGAGTATTTATGAAAAACTATTTCCTCTCTTACCCTTGGGAATTCATTCTTTCTCAAAAATTCATGTTCCTCCAATTCTTATATTACTACATAAAAGTTGACACACTTGATCACCTCACTAACTTCCTCATCCTTAATTCTTGTAGATGGAGACTCAGTTCAGCAAGTTCTACCAGTTGGGCAACGGAGGCCAACTGATCTTCGAGAGGGATCTAGATTCACTGTCTGAGTTATTGGGACACCCACATCCGGAGTTTCTTGGAGCTCAACTTCCTGGACCCCTAGGAGGAGATTTACAATGGATAGTCACCGCTGATCTTCGAGGAAGCATAGAAGCACCAACGTCCGGGAAAATCCAATTCTCCGTAAGAGAGAATAACTGGCTAGATGGATTAGCCAGAGCAATGCATGAAGCTCTCTCACGTCTATGTGCCCTCAGTGTCAACCAAATCCAAGGAACCCGCTTTGCGTACTATGCAAGGCGTGACTTCATGGGAATGCCAATGGAGATGCCAAGTCACCCGGAGTTGAAGCGTCAAGTGGAGAACCTTGACTTCCTGCTATACGATCGCCAGAAGGAATTGGACAATGCTAGGGAGTTTGCCAACCACAACTGTGCCATTGCCGCCCAGAAGGCCCAGACTTTCTCACTTCTTGTCAAGTACCGTTAGTCTCTTAGCCTCCAACGCGAAAAGAAGGATCGCACCATCGCCCGTCTTTGCAAGAAGGTGGCCGACCTCGAGAAGACCATCAAGGAGCAAGAAGCTCAGCTTGCAGCAAAGGAGGAAGAAGATGAGGGTGAAGACATCCAGGGAGATATCGTTTCTTACCTCAGCAATGATGATGACTTTCTGGAGGAGGATGTTGTGGAGTTCTACACCGACGATGAGGACTCCGACTTCATAGATGATGAGTAGATGCACTAGAGCACTGTCGTAGCATGAGATGTATCGGTCCCATTGTATCGTAGCCTGCAGAATGGTTCTTAAAACCATCTGTTTTACCTTGTTGTTGTGGTGTGTGTGTGTTTGTATCGTGTGCCTTCTTGAATGAACGAAAAGAAGTTAGTGTAAAAACCTAAGTCAAACTCAAAGTTTTAGCTTTGAAATCAAAAACCATAAACCCTAGAACTTTCCCTCTTACCTCTTTATCCATCTCAATCTTCAGATGACTCGTGGAAACCGCAGAGGGAGCAGCTCATCACAAGACCCAATGCTGCAGATTATGCAGATGTTAGTTGCAGACCGTGAAGCAAGAAGGGTAGAGCACCAGGCCAACTTAGCAACACTGCAACAGATAGCCCAGATGGCCCAAAATAACCAAGGGCATGGAAATCAGGATCATCAATGATCCAAGCTGAAAAATTTCTAGAATACCAATCCCCCAATCTTTAGCACTTCGGAGAACCCATTAGATGCTGATGACTGGTTGCAGACGATGGAGAACAATTTGGAAGTAGCCATAGTTGATGATAACAAGAAAGTTCTCTTTGCCACCCACTACTTGGTAGGAGATGCACGAGCCTGGTGGAACAACATCCGCCCGATGAACCATGGTCAAGTGATGACATGGGAAGCCTTCAAAATCATGTTCAGCCGCACCCACATGCCATAGGGCCTAGTTACCAGAATGAGGGATGAATTTAGAGAGTTGAAGCAGGGCATAATGACTGTAGTGGAGTACCGTGGCAGATTCCTGTCCCTTGCAAGATATGCACCTAATGAGATCAACACGGAGGCCAAGAAGAAGGAGAGATTCCTGAACGTACCGCATGATGAGATGGAGGTTGTCCTCGTCAACATCCATTTCAAGGATCTCGAAGAGCTAGTCGACTCTGCCATTCAGATGGAAGGGAAGATTAACCAGGCAAACGACAACCACAAACGTTGTATGATGCACCAAGCTGGATCCAACAGTCAACATAAGTACCGTCCCAACCCGTTTGCAGGGTATGAACCAAGAAACAACCGACCCCCAATGTCTCGCCCAAGCTACCCCAACTGTACCGGACGCAATGTGAAGTCCGGAGGAAACAGCAACAACCCCGGCAACACCAACAATTTAAACCGTGCACCTCCCAAGATCAACAACAACAACAACAACAACAACAACACTGCACCTAGAACTAGAAGCAATGTTGTGCCTGTCACAGCTAAAGACAAGTCCAAGATAACTTGTTTCGAGTGTGGAGTGAAGGGTCACTATTCCAATGAGTGCCCCAAGAAGACTGCCGCCACTCCCAATGTGAATGCCCCAACTCAACAGCATCGTCGTGTTCAACCAGGGAGAAGGTTTGCCCTAGGGAACCCTCACAACCGCAATGGTCGTCTCTTCCACATGAACGCCGAAGAAGCCCAAGAAGCGCTAGATGTAGTGCTGGGTATGTTTTCTGTCAAATCAGTTTTAGCAAGAGTGTTGTTTGATTCAGGAGCATCGCATTCATTTGTCACCGAAGAATTTGCATGCACTAGTAAGATTCACCCAACCAACTTGAAGCATGTCATGATAGTTCAAATTCCCGGTTCAACTACAAAAGCTAGAAAAATTTGCAAGGTTGTGCCTATCAGAATACATGGGATAGAATTTTATGCCAACCTAATAGTACTTGGAACCAAAGGATTGGAAGTAGTACTAGGAATGGACTGGATGTCAAAGCATAAAGGACTGATAGACTGTGCTAAGAAAGCCATCACCATGACCAGTAGCTCTGGAGTAACAGTAGTGCATATATCTGAAACCTTACCCCGCCAATTCAAGTGCAACAAGAGTCTAGCCCTACCCACCATAGACCAAGTCCGAGTAGTCTATGAATACCCCGACGTATTCCCTGATGAATTGCCAGGTATGCCCCCGGATAGGGATATTGAGTTCATTATCGAACTAATCCTCGGAACCGGACCCATAGCCCAGAGACCCTATAGCATGAACCCCTCAGAGTTAGTGGAATTGAAGAAGCAGTTGGATGCTATGTTAGCAACAGGCTTTATTCAACCAAGCGCATCACCATGGAGATCACCAGTGTTATTCGTTGACAAGAAGGATGGAGGCAACCGTTTGTGCACCGATTACAGGAAGCTGAATGACGTCACCATCAAAAACAAGTACCCTTTGCCAAAGATAGAGGATCTATTCGATCAGTTGACTGGTGCCCAGGTATTCTCAAAGATTCATCTTAGGACTAGTTATCACCAACTTAAGATTCGTGCAACGGATATTCTGAAGACCGCCTTTACTACTCGCTATGGTTTATACGAGTATACGGTTATGTCTTTTGGATTAACCAATGCCCCTGCTTATTTTAGGAATCTCATGAATAAGATCTTTATGAATTTCCTAGATAAGTTTGTCGTGGTGTTCATCGACGATATCCTTATCTACTCCAAGTCAGAAGAAGAGCATGAGCAACATCCGAGAATCGTCCTAGAAACCCTAAGTGAGCATCGCTTGTATGCCAAGTTCAGCAAGTGTGAGTTTTGGCTGAAAGAAGTAGGATTCCTAGGACATATTGTGTCTGCCGGAGGAGTCTCTGTTGATCCCGCCAAGATCAAAGATGTCGAAGAATGGGAAGCCCCAACCACTCAAATCCTAGTCCGTGCATTTCTCGGATTGGCAGGATATTACCGCAAGTTCGTAGAAGGATTCTCGAGCATTGCCAGACCCATGACCCAATTGTTGAAGAGGGACAAGAAGTTTGAATGGACTGACAAATGTGAAGCCAGTTTCCAAGAACTGAAGAAGAGATTGATTTCAGCCCCAATATTGATCATGCCAGATATCAAGAAGCCGTTTGATGTGTATTGTGATGCATCCAAGATTGGTCTCGAATGTGTACAGATGCAAGAAGGCAAAGTCGTCGCTTATCTATCTCGGCAACTGAAGCAGCATGAGTAGAACTATCCGACCCATGATCTTGAGTTAGCAGCCGTAGTTTTGGCTTTGAAGACATGGTGTCATTATCTGATGGGTAATCACTATGAGATTTACTCAGATCACCTAAGCTTGAAGTATATTTTCACTCAGAAGGAGCTGAATATGAGGCAAAGGAGATGGATAGAGTTAATCAAGGATTATGACCTTGACATTCACTATCACCCCGGCAAAGCCAATGTGGTAGCGGATGCTCTTAGCAGATTGCCGTGTAGGCTAAACACCATGATCAAGGAGAAGCAACCAAGTTTGTATGAGGAGTTGGAGCAGTTCAGAACTGAGCTTGTTAGCAAAGGATTTTTAGCTAACATTGAACTTCAACCCACTATGATTAGCCAAATCAAGGAAGCCCGGAAGGGAAATGAAAGTATCGACGGAATCAAACATCGTATTGGTATAGGAAAGGTACCTGGATTCACCGAAGACGAAGAAGGAGTTCTGTGGTACAAAGGACATATCTGTGTGCCAGCAGATTCGAAGCTGAAGCAAGTTATCATGCAGGAAGCTCATGATACCCTTTATTCTATCCATCCCGGAGGAACGAAGATGTATCAAGATTTAAAGGAGCAATTTTGGTGGCACAGGATGAAGAGAGAAATCGGAAGCTACATCGCCAAGTGTGACATCTGTCGAAGAGTCAAATCAGAGCATCAGAGACCTGCGGGACTGTTGTAACCATTGCAGATTCCGAAATGGAAATGGGATTCCATAGGAATGGATTTTATCACCGGTTTGCCTACTTCTAGTAGGGGAAATGACTCAATCTGGGTCATCGTTGATAGACTGTCCAAGGTAGCTCACTTTATACCTGTCAAGACAACTTACCAGAGTTCGAAGCTAGCAGAGCTGTATATTGCTAGAATTGTTAGTCTACATGGAACCCCCAAGACCATAGTATCAGATCGAGGAACCCAGTTTACCTCGAGATTTTGGCAGAAACTCCAGGAAGGATTAGGCACCAAGTTGAATTTCAGCACCGCTTATCACCCGCAAACTGATGGATAGACTGAAAGAGTCAACCAAATCCTGGAAGATATGTTGAGAGCTTGTGTGTTGGAATACGTATCAAAATGGGAAGACTGCCTGCCTTTCGCAGAATTCTCGTATAACAACAGTTATCAAGCTAGTTTGCAAATGGCACCATTTGAGTTCCTATACGGAAGAAAGTGTCGCACCCCTTTGAATCGGTCGCAAGTAGGAGAGACTCAGATCTTTGGAATGGTCATTCTCCGGTGGTCCATGAACACCTCAAGACCGCCCAATCCAGACAGAAGAGTTATACTGACAAGAGAAGGAGAGACCTGACTTTCAATGTCGGAGATTTTGTATATCTCAAGGTTTCGCCATTTGATGACCCACAAGTATAGAAGGTGTATCGCAGTATTTTCTATTAGTAAGAGTGTTGAAATCAATGAGGAGCAGAAGGTGCTGGCTAGTGGTGTGGATCAGGAATTCTTGCAAATACTTAGCAAACGAATTTTTAGGGGTTTTTGATAAAGCAAGTAAACAAAGTACGAGTAAATAAAAGATAGTAGGAATAAATGCAGCAAGTGGCCCAATCCTTTATGCAGCAAAGGACAAGCCGGTTGTATTACTTAAGATGACCAAACGTTCTTGAGGACACATGGGAAGACTATCAAGTGCTTTTGCTTCATTTAGTTGATTAATCTTCTTTAGCTTGCTAAGTGTTGTGTGGGTGAACTTGTGCTAATGTACCGACCTTCCTAGGACTAATACATAGTTGTGATTATACCCCTTGCAAACATCCGTAAGTACAAGAAAATAATTAAGGTAGAAACCTAACCATAGCTTTAAACTCTAAGACCCATACGTCCCTTGTGCAATGGTTTCCTAACGGGGGTTCAGGTTTCTGTCACTCCGGCAACCCCTACGATTAGTAGCCAAATTCACAATGCATTCCCCTAGGCCCATATAGGTGAAGTGTCATGTAGTCGACATTCACATAACACCACTAGAAGAAGTACACCACAAATTAAATATCAAACTATTGAATCTTAACAACATGACTTCTCCCATGTCCTCAAGAACAAAACGAACTACTCACAAGACATCATATGGATCATGATCAGAGATGGAATAATGATGTATAACAATCTAAACATAAACAATAATTCAATGGTTCACTCAATAGCATCAACTACAAAGAGTAATCAACATCGGGAAAGTTTCCCCTATGAACTATGCAAGATTCAACCCAATTGCTACAGTAATATGGAGATGGTGATGAGGGTGCTGATGGTGATGGTGGTGGTGGTGATGATGATGATGATCCCGATGAAGTCCAGCTTGATGGTGGTGTTGATGGCGACGATCTCCCTTCTCCGGGAAGGAATTCCCCTGCAGAAATCTGTCTGCCAGAGAGATCTTTCTCTCTCGGTGTTTTCCGCCCCGCAGAGGCGGCATAATCTTTCTATCGTCGCTCTCCGAGTCTTAGGGTTTCGAGAGGATAATATACGCCAGAGGGGAGTGCCAGGGGTGGACCAGGGCGGCCACACCACCTGGTTGCGCGACCTAGGGTGGCCCGCGCCAGGGGGTGGTGTGGGCCCCCTGTGGCCCATCTCCAACCCCCCTTCTGGCTTCCTTCGTCTTCTGGATAAGTAGGATTTTCCGTATATTTTCCCGGATTTTCTAATCTTCTATGAATTTTGCCTCCAAACAACACCTTTTCCATTAGAATCCTGACTTCAGCGGTCCATGCTGCAAAAGTCATCAACCATGCAAAAACAGATGAAATAACATAAGTATCACCTCTCAATACGAAATATATCAATGAATAACAGTGAATTATGACATAGAATAGTGATGCAAAACGGACGTATCACCATTGAAGGGAACGCAACGCTTTAGTCTGAAAGGAAAGTTAGCCCCCAGATATATCGGACCATTCAAGATTCTAAATCGTCGAGGAGAAGTATCGTATCAACTAGAACTACCAAAGGAGATGTCAGCCATCCACACTATGTTCCATATCTTGTTACTTCGCAAATGCCTAGAAGTCTCGGAGAAGAGTGATGTTTTCAAGAACATCGATCACCGAGCTGTTGATATCAACAAGGACCTGACATATCGTGAAGTGCCCGTCCATATCCTGGAGGAAGCTTACAGAACCACCAGGACCAAAAGTATCACATTTCTCAAGATTCAATGGACCAACCATACCGAAGAGGAAGCCACTTGGGAGCGAGAAGATTACATTAGGACTGAGTTCCCAGATCTCTTTAGTTCCTAGTTTTCTTTCTTAAATCTTGGGATGAGATTTTGTTTAAGGGGGAAGGTTTCTAACATCCCAAAAATCTAATCCAAGGTTATTAAGATGCAATCATCAAATTTAGGGTTAACAAAAACTTTTCCCTTTAAAATAATTAAGCATTCATATGTGTGTGCATATAATTTAGGAATTGTTTTGAATTGCCATGTTTGAGTGATCCATTGGTTGTAAAATGATCCTAAGATGAATTAAACATCATCTAGATCATTCCCAAACAAATCCCAAAGACAAACAAATAAAAATAATAAAATAAACAAATGGTCATTTTGTGCCAATTTAATCACCATGCCTACTTTGGATATTCCTAGAACTCAAATCTTAACAGAAACAATTGTGGTTCTTTGCACCCCTTGCTAGTACAAGTAGTGATGTACCAAGGCCCACTTTGTTTAACCCTAAAATCTTTCAAACACTAAATTTAAATGACATTTGAAAATTAAATGTAGGTCAGATCACACTTATTCAAAAACCACTCAAATGAACTCCACTTTTAAAACCCAAGCACACCTAGAAGCTCAAGCATAAGATACATCACTCCACCAAAATTCAGCCCAAAATTCAAAAACTTTCTTCATGCGGCCATTGTGTCGAACAGGTTGCACACAGAAATAAACCCGCCTAACTAACACTGTTCCTAGTTAAACCCTTGTCCCCCAATTAACCCTCTCTACTCTCCCCTATCCCCTTAAGACCAACCAAACCCCAGCTAGCCCCTCCCTTAGCCGCAACAGTAGTGGAGCGCCGCCACTTTGTGGTCACCGCTGGCTAGAAGAGGGCAACGCGCCAGGGACCGCTCCGTGCCAAACCAGCAAGTCCCCTAGCTCCGCCCAACCCTACCGCACCTCCCTGCCCCTTCCCCAAGCCCAGCCAGGCCCTGGACCACCTTAGCACCGCGCTGCCCTTTCTCTCTGCGAGCCAGCCAGAGCGTGCCAGAGCACGATCCCCGCCAGCACGCAGCAGACCGTGCCTTGACGTCATACCGTGCACGATGCTCCGCCTCGACCCCAGCACCCCGCCAGACACGGCCATGCACCGCCGTGCGACCCACAGTCGCCGAGCGCCGCGTCGTGCACCGCCTCTATCTCCTAGAGAGCGCGACGCTCTCGACCATATGGCACCGCCCCTAGCTGCGCCATTAAGCCGTAGAGCACCGCCAGGAGGCAAGCCACCGTCCGCCTATGCCACCCATGAAGATAGCGCGTTGTATCGTCATCACCGACAAGCTCGCCATCGCCCCCTCGGTCCCCTCCTCAAGCCTATATATGGAGGCCTTCCCCAACCACAATCTCCACACCATTCGACTCCCCTCTCACTCCTAGTCCTTCCCCACATCTCACCGGAGCCGCTCGAGCCGTAGTTCACCGGAATTGCACCAGAGGAGCCCGCTGCAGAGAAGGAGACGCTACCATCGATTCCGTCCACCGCAACCCCTGCCGTGACCTCGCCTGAGTCCGCCGTGACCGTCCAGTTCGATCGCCCGCCTCGCCGCACTAGCTGGAGCCCTGGTGTAACATCCCAATTTCAGCAACCCTGATTAGTTGTCCAGAATGCAAAAATCAGGGGGAACAAAAACTTTTTCTTGTGCTTTAGTGCAGTGTTTGCTTGTTGATTGTTTGCACTTGTGCTTATGAAGTGTATCTTAGGATACTCCTTACCTCAACCTCAGTTGGCAAAAGCTAATTACCAAAACTATCTTGGCTTACTTTACATATTCTCAAATGTTCTGGCAATTCAAAACATGAGCCAAGATGCCTATGTAACTCAAAACTATTTTTGGTAGTTTCTATTAACAAAACTATGGAGAGATATATAATATAATCTCCTTATGTTTTCAAGATAGAACACTCAACTAATCTTACCTCTAGCTTTACCAAAACCTCCTTTCAAAGCATTGAATTCTACTCTTGGTAGAGCTACCAAGGACTCTCACCTTATTCAAAACTCAACCTCTTCAAAATGCCCCAACCTTATCCCAAGCGAGGCTTGAAGGTAACCCTAGAGTAGTTGATTTGTTGATAAGATGAGTTGCCTTGATCTGCTATCTGATGAGTTGCCTTGATCTGCTGATTGATTTGTTTGCTTAGGAAGTAGAATGATCTACCTTAGGAGCTCATCACTAGGACCTAGATGTTTCCCAATCATCAATCCTTAGCAAGAAACCGAACCTTGTTATGATCCCTAGCCACTAGGTGATCATCTAAAACCCTCAACCAGATCTATTCTGAGGATCTCCATCCTAGATGTTTCCAATGCCATAAAGGCCAATATAGAGCATGGATCTGTTCTACTCACTCTACATTTCCATATCACCCCTTTAGTAAATCTCTGATACCTTGCAACTCCTCCAAGAACATTCCCTCTCCTACTCTAGCCAAATTCCTCAAAACTACCAAATCTGGCCAAGTGTGGAACTAGTTCCAGCATCACCTTTTTGAATGCCTCCTTTTCTCAAACCCTGTGCATTTTTGGAAATACACTTGAACCATCTTGTTAAACACCCTAAGGACTACCAAGGCCCACTTTTTCCCCTGGTTAGATCCTCCTCCAATCCACTTGTCCATGATGGTTTTGCAGACAAGAAAGTAACATTTCCTGCCAAATTAGTCATCAGGCCAACTTTGCTAGGATCTCACACCACCATCCAAACCTCTATGGACCAACTCTCTGCATGGTTGTGTTCTACTCATTGATGTCCATCAAAAACCTACTTCACTTGTTCCAAGTGGACCTTTGAGCTTTTTAAACCCACATGGTTTATAAGGCATCGTGACCCATATTTCATGGCAGCCTTAATTTCAACAAAGTTTGCCATCATTTCTAGATCACCCCAAATACAATTAATTCAAACTCTCTCTACCATGGCCATCTATATGACTTGGTCTACCCATCCATCTATCACTTGCACCCAGGTGAGCTCTAAGTCCAAGATGCAAGCATGTTTTTGTGTTATGAAATTAACACCACCCTAGATCATCAACTCCTTGTTTTCCATCCTTTTCTAGTTGGAATTTCATTCCACAAGGTTGAAAATGCTTGCTACACCTAGTATATCTCATCTACCTTGATCACCAATATTTATCAATAATTATACATAATTATTATGGCCCCAAAACTAATTAATTCCTTAAATGGTCAAATTCTCCAAAACTCCCTCCATAAAGGAAAGTTTGGTTCTTACCGAACCACCCCCTCAACTTTTGGCTCATGTGAGTCCCACAAGCCATACCATATATTTCTAGCTCAGAAATAAATATTTTTGAGAAACTTTATTATTTCTTTTTGCCCATTTTCTTAAATGGCTGAATTGGAATAATAATTGTTTTAATTACTTTTATGTCCCAATAAATCTTGGGAAAATTCCCCTAAATGTGTATTCACATGTGGGACCCTCTCAAATCAAAATCCACCCTTGTCCAATACAAATTTATCAAATGATCTTCTAGAAACCATTTCTGTCCTTTTTGAGCAATTGGATTTAGGAGGACTAAAACTCATCTGAAAATGCTCAAATAAAACCAGGAGTCTGCCTAGACATTATCTACCTACCAGTACCATTTTTCTCCTCTGGTCCAATGTAAGAATTTGGACTTCCTTCACAACCATCTATTAGATCCATATTTGCCAACTAAGCAAATCACCTCTCTAAGCACTTCCTTTTCCATCAATGGTTGATCAATGCTTCTCCTCAACATCAAGACACACCACTGGTCGACTAGTACTATAGCTCCACCCTAACCAATCCCCTTTATGCCCTTGTACTAGTGGTAAGAGGTGAATTAACCCCAATTCTTACAAGGATCTTATCCATTAGTCACCACAGCCTCCCTCTCTGATCCAGCTCGACTATATTACCATCCTACCCCTCTAAAGGGTAATTTACCCCATCTAGTCCCCTCCCCTTGGTATAAAGGCCAGCAGCCACCCCAGCCAGCCTTCTGCCCCCTCATTTTCCCCCTCTCACTCCCACTTGCCTTCCCCGAGCACCACACCTCCTCCCCAGCCCTGAGCTGCCCGAGAGAAGAAGAGGAGGAATCTTCGGCCTCCTCAAGCAAATAGAGCAAGGCTCTCTCCTCCCTCCCCCATTCTCTATGCATGTCAGCCCACATGATCCCCTTGCTCTCCTGCATCTAACATTACTCCTCTTGTTGCCCAGGACCCTCTCCTACGCCGTTGTCGTCGAGCTCCGGCGAGGTCGCTCTCGGTCGCCGCCGCCCGAGCAGCTCCTAGTGGTCCTCCGCCGTCGTGCTGCCCACCGATCTGCTCAGCACCAACGACCGATTCGCCCTGCAACATCCCCGACCCTCCTCGAGCCCTCAGGTGAGCTCCCCGCTCCGCGCCACCCTCTGCTAGGGTTTGTCTCGTCGCCGGCGAGCCCTAGGTGGACGATGACGCTGCGCAATCGATCGTCACTTAAGCGGACGGCTGAGATCCACCGATACCCCTTTGGCCCCTCCTCGCGCTGACCACTGGGCCCCGCCTGGTAGGTTCGAGCGCCAGCTCCCGCGTGTCGCGCTGCCCCTCCGTGGGCCGAATCTTCCCCTATAGCCCATTCCCCAGTCCGATCCAGCCCAGCCACCTAGTTCCTTTTTTCTTTATTTCTAGATCTAGAGAATATACCACCAGGTTTAAATCTAATTAAATTTGTAAATCACACCCAAATTGCTAGATCTAAATTTATGGTGATTCTCTGATGTTTTCTCAAACATGTAGAGGCAACCCCATGTCCAAAATAATTTCCTTTAATTCCTGGTATTTAATTTGCTGCAGAGCCATTTCCATTTGAGATGAACCAAAGACCTACTGAGAGGTATTTGAAATAGCTATTCTCCAGCACAGGTCTCATCCCAAGGTAAACTGTATTCTGCCTTTAGGAAAATTAATAAAACTGACAACTTTCTGTCTTAGATAAATTCCCCAGGTTTAACCAACTGAGGTATGGACCTGATTCCACCTCTCAGTACACACCAGAACCCCTACCCACCAAACCCCAGCAGCTCACAATTTATTGAGCTCTGGATAATTTTTAGTGATTTAAATACTTCTGAATAGGGTATTTTCACTAAATAAATCACTCCAGGAGTTTTATAACTCCAAAAAGGGTGAATCCAATTCCTACAGAAAGGTATTGGCCATGCCTATCACATTCCCTTGGAACCAACTCAATATCTCCTGTAGATTTAATCTGGTAAATAAAAGAAGAATCATACAGAACTTCCTTTGGGAATTTCCTGAGGGCATTCTGGTAATTGTCTTGACCTGATTCCAACACTCAGTGAACAAGTACATCAAACCCTACTAAAACATCCAAGGAAATAATTTGTGGAGCTCCAGAACTTCTCTGGTGGATTATTTCCTAAAACTAGAGTCTTATTCACTATAAAAAATAACTACAAATTATTGGCAATTGATAAAATAGTCAAACCACTTTTGTTGGTTTAATTTTATCAATACCTATCTGTTGGTATCATGTTTTTACAATGGTATCATACAGAATATGTCTTGGTCCAAAACCCATCTCTTAGGTATTTCCTAGACTATAAATCCTAAGGGGGTTTCCTTTCATATTTCCAATACAAAGCCAATCCTAGTAAATCCATTCTTCCTAAGACCTAATGATCCGTGAACTTGTTTTATTCATTTGTTTGTTGTATTGCAATGGTGCTTGCATGTCTTGTGTTGATTGTGCCCTTGTTTGTTTGCATGTGATGTCTGGACAACGATAGTTGCGACGAAATTAGAAAGCAGGAGAAGGGGTAATTATTAATGGTATTATTGGGTTATCTCAAGAAGAAGTCCAGAGACAATTATGCCATATTGCTGATCACATGCAAGCCACCTTCTTTCTCATAAGACTTGCCCTACTATTTCACTTATGCATATTTTATCTACCGTTGACGTATATATATACATGGTAGTGGTTCGGCTCCTCCGAACTATTACACTTCTGTACTGCTAAGTACAACCCCCTTGGTGATACCTACTTGTCCCTAGTAGAATAGATGGTGTATTACACCATACCCCTTTGGAGACCCCGATTTAGCCGAAGCAAAAGCTAGAGGATGGGAAGACCCCGGAAAAAGTTTTACCAAATGTTTTATGATAAAACCTTGGTGAGGTGGGACCTCCCAAGAGATGTTGAGAAAGAAAAAGGTTTTGTTTTACAAAATGTTGGAGGAAAACCGGAGGAAGAAGGTTTACGAAAACGCACCTGGTTCTTTGCAGTCTAGCTATAACAACTTAACCATGTGCAACCACACTACTTTGGTATGGGACAAGGCTGGATTTGATGTTTGTCTGTTCTGGTATAAGCTGCCTCGCAACTACTATAGGGGATCGGGGATCCCTGGAGGGTGAGCCTTCTCCGACATAGGTCCATTGACCTGGAGAATGAATGAAGGGTCGGCACGCCTCCACGCGTTACTATGAGCCCCTCATTGAAAGCGTGCACGTGGGACATGCAATAAGCGCTCCGGTTGGTCCTCACCCGACATCCCGGTGTTGAGGGGATTAACACTCATAGGGTAGGCACTTATATTGGAGTGGGCATCCGGAGAGTCTTGATCGGTTACTCGACCCATGATCAGTGAAGATCAGGGTAGAGTACCCAGATGGTGTGGGTAAAGTGTACAACCTCTGCAGAGTGTAAATCTATTCGAATAGCCGTGTCCGCCGTTAAGGACGGGTTGGACAAACTTCTGTAGAGCGGTGCTGGTTTTGTTTTCAAAAAGGATTTTTTGAAAAAGCAAAAGCTTTAAAAATATTTTAGACCATGGGATGGTCGGAAAGGATCCCTGTTATGACCATGGGATGGTCAGAGAGGGATGGAAGGAGTTTGGTCGTGGGACGATCGGGAGAAGGAAACAAATGGGTGACCTAGTCCTAATGTTTTCAAAACTTTTCAAAAAGGTTTCCAAAACGTTTTACAAAAGTTTTCAACAAAGATATGTAGATGCAATATCTACAAGAGAAACTATTTGAGAAAAGAACCCCTCTTGGAGCCCTCCTAATCCCACAAGCCATATTGCATAGCCTCTTGTTATTACTATTTTATTAAGGTGTTTTGCGAGTATATTCAAAGTACTCACTGGCATTGTCCCTGGCTATTAACATGGTCAGATATCAAGACGAAGGTGAAGGGGACGACTATGCGAGCTAGGACGTTCTCCCAGTCAGTTGCCTGTAGGTTAAGGCATGGCTCGGGCCCTACGCCTAATGAAGTTCCGCTGTTGTTGCTCGATGTAGCCATAATGGCAAATAAGGTATGTCATGTATTCGTTATATACTGGATGCTTACTTTGATACTTGTCGGTTATGTGCCACGACTAACTGATCATGGGATCATGGGATTCTCGGAGGATTAATCTGGGGGCCCCACACCTGGTACGTCCCCACTAGACCCCCACCGGCCGTTTAGGGTTCGGTCTCGCCGGCGACTAGTCCGTCGTCGACGACGACTATGAGCTGTTGATCCATGTTATAATCGTGTGGCCCAGATCGCATGATACCATTTTGGGTTTTAAGTCTCGCTGACAAGCGGGACGATCCTGTCAGCCACCCTCTGCGCCGCTGAGCGTCACTGGGCCGGCCCATTTCCTTTCCCGCGCGACCCAGTTAATTCAAATATAGATTTTTCTATTTAAGTTTAAATCCAATTCTATCCCTAAGTTCAAAAATCAATTCAGGAAGATTTACTGAACCAAATTGAGTGATTCCAATTTTGTTGGAAAGCCTCTGAAAAGATCTATCCAATCCCGTTGGATTTAATTCATTTAGAGCTAGATATCTCTCCTAGTAAAAATAACAAGACAGAAGCTTTTGCACATTCAAACATTTTTATAAAATCAACCATAATAGCTTTTGAGTTGATTCCAACTCTAAAAAATCACATTTAACCATACCTCTCTAAATATGTATTAATATTAAGGTTTGCATGCAGTGACTTTGGACTAGTACCAAAATAATGCTAAATAGGTATTTCTAGTCACTTTAAATCATTAAATATTAAAATTGAACTTAATTAAATGTGATCCAACCTTTAAATCACATTCCCATATGCTATAATATGTGGTGATGACATGTGTCCACATGATCCCTTATTTTAATAGGAGAATATTAAATCTTAGTTAATTTTAATGAGTAGAAATTACTTTTCTCTAATAAAAAGAATGAAGCTAGTTAATAAAACCTTGTGATGCTTGTGATGCCAATAGATCATCAAATGTGTACCTTAGTGTGCTAAATAGACTAGTTAAGTATTTTTTGGTGATTGTGTACTCCGTATGTATTTATAGACGATAGTACCGACCAAGTTTACGAGGAGGAGGAGTTCTACCAAGAGGAGGAGGAAGTGAATTTCAACCACTGCACCAACCAAGGGAAGCTATTGTTAGCAAGCTAGAATTAAACTAGATAACCTAAGCAAGGTGCATTAGGCATGCCTTGGGTTCTACCACTTTGACTATTTATCTACCCCAAGTTTTATCTCCAAGCTTTTACCTTCTTTACCTTATTAAAGCCCTTTACTTGTTTGAAGGTAGCATAAAAAGTATAAAACTTGACCTATCTAGATGACCTTAAATTTCATTCTATGGTATGATATTGAGATTCCTACCTTAATGAACACTCTTAACTTAGTAGTTTAGAGATAAACTAAAACATGAGTCACTTTAGATGGGAATACTTGGTGAAAATGAATTGTGAAAACCTTGGAATGATGAGTCATTCTATTGAGATGTTTGACATGTGTTGAGAAACACAAATGGTTTATGGTGAGGAAAATGTTGAGGCATGAGCCTTAGCCCTTTTACAAAACTGATGGTTCGGTTCGGATGCGATACCATTCAAATTTTACCGTACAACCACAATACCTGAATTGGGTAAGGCTTACACGGAAGTTTATATGCAGTAGTATTAGTTCCCTCGCAGGAGAGGTTTGAGCTGAGGCTACCTCTCAATGTTGTCCACCTATGCAGTGCCCAAGATGACAGATGGTCATGGGTGGGAGGCCATGCTCATAGGAGAGGTGCTTATACTAGAGTGTGTAAAGGAAAGGTTATGTTTGATTATCTGCATACTAAGTATGATGATTCAGGGCTATCCCTGACAGATGTATTGAATCTTGTGGTGAAAGTGTACCACCTGTGCAGAGTGTCAAACTATTCGAATAGCCATGTCCGCGGTTATGGACAGTTGGAGTGGCCATACTGTTCCGTTGTCAGATGTTTTCAAAACAACTTATGAAATGAATTGTGACATGACTTGACCACAATAGAGTTTGACTATGATAATTAAGTTCCCACTTAGGTGTTTTCAAACTTCTTTTATCTTTCTTTGTTTCGGAACTCAGCTTAGGTTTCAAACTTAACTTTATAGTTAAACTTAGAGTTTAGCATTCCTACTAGAACATCTTACTTGTTAGTGGTAGTTTGCGAGTACTTAAAGAGTACTCATGGCTTTTGTCCCTAGCTATTCTCATGGCCGTACTATGAAGGAGATTACCAAGATGAAGGACAGCAGGACGGCTATGATAACTAGGACTATCTTCTATCGTCAGCATTGCATGTGCCACTGAAGATGGACCCCACCGCTACGCTTATTATTTATTCCGCTGCTTGTTGTATTAAGACTGGATCATGAGGTCCTTTATTCGTGTAAGACCTTATTATGGTTTGTAATGGATGATGTACTACGATATTCAATCTGTTAAGTCTCACAAAAATGGTAATCTTGGGATTGCGATGTATGACATAACAGGCATCTGGGATTAAAAATCCGGGTGTTGACACTTCATCTCATTACTCATTCCTTCTATACACCTGAAATTTTTTCCTTCATACAAAACTTCACACAATCTTTATTAGCAACATTAGTGCACTCAAGATAATAAGTCTTTGGGCTCAGTTCCAACACCAATAAAGCTTCCATTAAAACACAAGCTACTGTAGCACTTCCCTCAAAAAGCTCAATTCCCCAAAAGAACTCAAAAAGGAACCAACAAGAAGAAAATGCAAATAATGGCAGAAATCTGTCAAAACAGACCAGCAGGTCAAGACGAATTTTTTCTAACACCTTCTATTGCTCAAATAAAAAAGTGTTGAACTAACGAAAGTTAGATAACAACCTGGGGCAGAAGCACAAAAATTCACGCCTCAAAAGAACGTATAGAGATTTTACACGATTTTTTACAGTGAAGCACAAAAATCTGTTTCGGGACAACAACTTTCCCAAGCATTACTTCTCTCCCATTAGAGGTTACTCTTGGCACAAAAAGCAAATAAAAAGGATAAGGAGCAGTTATTACTGAAGTAATAACTTTCAAGACTCGTCTAAAACTTTTGGGTTATCTCCCAATAAGTATTTTTCTTTAATGCCTTTAAGTTAGGCATGATAGTTTGAGAAGATGCTCACATAAGAAATATGAATTTAAGTAAAAGAGAGCATCAAGAAGCAAATTCAAAGAACATTTAAGTCTAACCCACTTCCTATGCATAGGAATCTTGTAAAGAAACAAGTCATGAAAGCACAAAGGAACAAGCATAGGAAATCAAAACAAGTGCAACTTCAAAATTTTCAAGATAAAGAGGGGAAACTTAGTATTGTTGAGACACATAAAACCATGTTTCCCTATCTCATAATAACTTTCAGTAGCATCATGAATAAAAGTAACAATATAACTATCACAAGAAACATTCTTGTCATGAGCCACATGCATAAAAGAATTAATACTCCCCACATAAACATAGTCATTCTTATTGATTGTAGTGGGAGCAAATTCAACAAAATAGCTATCATTATTATTTTCATCACCATAATCATCAAATATAGGAGGCATATTGTAATCATAATTAATTTCCTCCTCAATAGTAGGTGGACTGAAAATATCATATTCATCATTGCAATCATCATATATTGGAGGTATAGTATCATCATAAGCAATAGAATAGTTATCTTCCAAAGTGTGTTCATTTGTAAACATATCATCATTGGAAGGATCATGGATATCACTAATAGTATAGAAATTATTAATATCATCATTTTTAGAATTGGTACCGAAGAGATTTTCAATATCAAAGGTAGTGTGCTTTTCCCAATCATGATCACTACTATAGGTAATAGGCATAGGAACATCATTGACTTCAGACTCATCAAAAACTATAATAGGAGCAACATGCTTAGGGGAAAATACCATTTCCTCTCTTCTTTTACTCCTCCTCTTCTTCTTTTTCTTCCTCTCTTTAGGAGGGAGAGGCTTGAAAGGAAGCTTCTCCATATACCCTGGTTTATTGTTAGAGACAATAGAAGAAACTTTGGAGGATTCCTTCTTTTCATTAATAAGATCAAAACACATATTAGTCATGTCATATTTTGGTAAAATCTCATCTTCTATAATATTTTGTATGTAAGTATTTTGTGACAATTATCAACACAATAAAGATAACAACCATGCATGACACTATTCATACCAAACGCACTCATATCTACCAAAGAAGGTTTTCTTGATAACTCTTCACACCCCAAAAATAATGTAAGTTCATCATGCTGATTAGGAGTGATCATGTCATCACAATACAAACTTGCAGTACTCATTGGATTAAATGGGCTAGTATTATGGTCTGAGCATTGAAAATTGAAATGACCGACTTCAAAGAAAAGTTCACAAATAAAAGGATAGAGGGCACACACTTTTTTACCAAGATCATTTAGAGCCCTATACCACGTTCTAGTTTTTTCATTCCTGTGGGTGATACAATATTCTTCTTCAATTTAATTATTCTCACAAGGTCTATGTATTCCACAAAAATTAACATGCTTATAAGAAATAGTACTTTCAGAGGTTTGCGCATGTTTATTGTTATCATTAATAACGATTTCATTTTCCATGCAAGTGTCTTTAAAAGGCTCATGATACATGTCCCATTTTTCTTTAGGAGCATTAATATGAGAAGCAAAAGATCTAAAATAATCAATAAGAATTTGAGGATCAAGACCATATTTAGCACTAAGCTCTTGAAAATCATTAGTTTCAGCGAAAGACTTAATGCAATCGTACTCATAGTTTATACCTAGTTCTTTACCTTTGTTGTTATCCCAATCTTCGGTATTGCTTTGAATTGTTTTAAGAAGATCCCACTTAGCTTTGACCTCCTTACTTGTGAAGGATCCCTCTAAACAAGTATCTAGATAGTCCTTGTAATGTCCTTAAAGCCTTGCATAGAAATTATTAATAACAATATTACCAGGGAGCTCACGAATAGGACATTTGAGCATTAGTGACTTCAATATCCCCCATGCTTGGGTAATCTTTCACCATCATGTGGATGAAAATTATAAATGTAATTCCTATCTTTCTGAATTTCATGAGGAGGATAAAATTTAGAGTAAAAGAGAGATTTAAGTTCCTTCCACTCCAAATGATGAGGATCATCTAGTAGCTCATACCACTCTCTTGCTTTGCCCTTAAGTGACAAAGGGAATAGCTTCCTCTTAAACTGGTTCATTGAAATACCTCCACATTTGAACAACTCGCATAATTCATGTATAAAGAGTAAATGATCACCAGGATGGACAATTCCATCTCCTAAATAATAGTTGTTCATAACACGTTCAACAATGTTTATAGGTATTTTAAAAGAGATGCTTTCAGTATGTGGATTTAAAATATCACAAGTATCATTAGAATTACCACATATGGGAGATAAAGTATCATCAGAGTAAATTTTCTTCTTTAAAGTTGTGGAACTAAAAGATCATTGTCATAAAAACTAACTTCCCCAAGCTTAGACGTTTCCATAGCATTAGTAACAAAGGTGTTCAAAAGATTCATACTAATAACATTGCTATTAGCATGCAAAGAAGTTCCATGGGATTTTTAATTTTCTTTTTAGACAATTCATGTTCTACATTATGAAAAATACTAAAAAGCTCTCTAATTTTGTTGTTGTTTTCCATTAAGCCTAACTAGTGAAAACAAGAAACAAAAAGATAAAATTGCAGAATCTAAAGGAAATAACTTCGAGCACTCACACCGGAGGATGTGAGTACTTTTTACCTTACCTCCCCGGCAACGGCGCCAGAAAATAGCTTGATGTCTACGCACTTCTATTCTTGTAGACAGTTGTTGGGCCTCCAAGTGCAGAGGTTTGTAGAACAGCAACAAGTTTTCCCTTAAGTGGATCACCCAAGGTTTATCAAACTCAGGGAGGAAGTGGTCAAAGGTATCCCTCTCAAGCAACCCTACAATCAAGATACAAGAAGTCTCTTGTGTCCCCAACACACCCAATACACTTGTGAGGTGTATAGGTGTACTAGTTCGGTGAAGAGATAGTGAAATACAAGTGGTATAGATAATTATAAGTGGTAACGGTGATAGAAAATAGCTTGCTGGCATGTGGTTGACGTGGGAAAAGACTAAAGGCAAACTGAAATAAAGATAGAAGCAAGCAAACATGTAACATATCTAGTTGCAAACGGTGTTTCAATGCTTAGAAACAAGGCCTAGGTATCATACTTACGCTAGTGAACACTCTCATATAAATATATTCTTCTTTATGTTACTACGCTGAACTACTCTCCGGTTGGACACTCTAATCGATGGTAGGGCTATAACAGCACACCTCAAAGTAAGACTTTCCCCTCTAGATAACCCTACACTGTCACCTTGAGCACTAGATGGGTCCAACAAACACCACAATTTCATAAAGACATCCAACTCCAAATATAACTCATAACAAGTATTTGTAATCTCTAGCTTAAGTGCCACCATGGTGTTCACACTATCAACTTCACACACATGGGGAGAGCAGAGATCTATTAAAGCACTTGAGTAGCAAGGTAGATCTATAGATTACAAGCTCATGATCTCAATAAGATCATGCATAGAGAGAGATGAACACATAGCTACTGGTAGAACCCTTAGCCTCGAGAGAGAACTACTCCCTCCTCATCATGGGAATCAGCAATGGTGATGGAGATTGTGGTGGAGATCGATGGAGATGGCTCCGGGGGCACTTCCCCATCCCGACAGGGTGCCGGAACAAAGACTTTCTGTCCCCCCAATCTCCCCTTCGGTGGCGACGGCACTGTGGAACTTTTTGTGGCTGGAGGCTTGATGATTTAGGGTTTTTGCATCGGGAGACATATTATAGGCGAAGAGGCATGGTCGGTGGGCGGCCAGGGGACCCACACCACCTGGTGGCACGGCCAGGGCTAGCCCGCGCCACCATATGGTGTGGCCACCCTGTGGCCCCTCTCCGTCTCATCTTCTGGCTCCGTGAGTCTTCCGGTAAAATATCGACTCTAGCTTTTGTCCGGTCCAATTCCGAGAATATTGATTTTCTGACTTTCCTGGAACCAAAAACAGCATAAAATAGGCAACTGGCATTGTGGCATCTTGTTAATAGGTTAGTTCTAGAACATGTTTAAAATTACTCCAAAGTGTGGACAAAACATAAGAAAGTAGATATAAAACAAGCATGGAACATCAAAAATTATATATACGTTAGCAACGTATCACTTGCCCGTTGATCTCTGAATGTCACGTCTAAGTGATGCCAGCAATTCGTCAAGCAATATCTCAAAGGTCTCCCAGAGAACCATACAGTCCTCTCCGGCTTCGCAATGTAGCCGGAGATTCCTTGAGTCTTCATTTCCACAGTCGAACAGTCTCCATCTTCGATGGAATCCTCGGACATGACCCTTCACTGCAACTATCAAGAGGATGACGTAGGGTGCAGCCTACGCTACCTCAAAACTAACTGAAACAGAGAATTAATCATCAGCTATTTTCACGCGCACGTAATCCGAAACAACAGAGCGGCAAAGGATGGAGGACATGGTGAAATTACCACACACGTTCACTTACACATCGGCGACGTTCCATCCATTAGATCTCCTTGCACGAATCTTGATGCAGGGTCTATATATTTTCACCACGGTTAGTTTATTTCTCTTTTACCCGCATTCGACTTCTAGTCTTCATCTTCCTCTAGCTGTGCAACCGTTCAAGCTCTTCTACAAACACCCTAGCCAGAGCCCTTCTTTCCTCCACCTTCTCCCTGTCATAATGGCCTCCAGCAGCTCCATCCCTTCAATGGTAGCGACCCCCAAGGCTACCTCCAAGCCATCTCAGGGAGTGACCGTCCCACCAAAGGGGGTGGTCGTCCTTGGAAACACCGTGATGGAGACCACCGGCAATGACCAAGAACGAGCGGTGCTCGAAGCTGCTGAAGAAGAAAACAACCCACATAAGGGGGTGTGAAGAGGCTCTGATCTCTCCGCTGAAGATCTGCAGGAGCTGGTCACCAACGGATATCTCCCTGCAGCAAAGGAGCTGGTCTAGCGGGTGACACTGGCCGGCGAGGTGGTCCCTTTGCCCCAAGCCAGAGAGAAGGTATACCTCAAATCTCAGTCGGTTCGTGGCGTAAGCCTGCCAGTCTCTGATTGCTTCTTGGATGTGCTCTAGCACTTCCAGGTACTCCCCCACAATCTCTCTCCCAATAGCATTCTAGTCCTTAGCAACTTCATAGCTTTGTGTGAAGGATGCCTAGGTATAAAACATAGGTTAGATCTGTTCGTGTACTTCTTTACCATCAAGAGAGATTCCATAGAGTCCAAGGACGAATTGCAGATTTGTGGAACCATTAGCTTCAAGATCTGGCCTAGTCGGCGCTTCCCTGAATAGTAGGGCACGAGTCTTGCAAGAACTGGAAGCGCACGTACTTCTACGGGCCAGATATCCCTCTGCCCGACCGCCTTGAGACTTATCCCGACTTCGTCGATGGAGCTGCCACTGAAGTGCCCGCATGGTGGACCCCAACCTCCCTTCCCTCCGACGATGAAGCCAATCGCGCCATAAGGTGGATTGAATGGCTCATAGACGGAGGTCTAACGGGCTTGGATCTGGCCATGTGCTGGTTCGTTAGGTGGATCTAGCCTCTGCAGCACTGCGCTGAGTTGATGTGTAAATACACTCAAGACAGGAGGGATCCCATGCGAATTTCGCGGGATAACTTCTCTACTAAATCCGTCAAACTCTGGCTTAAGGACATCGTCAAGGTGAAGGACAAGCAGCGGGGCTTCAAGATCACATACGACATGTTCGATTGCAGCACATGCCCAGAGGTAGCTTCTGTTTCCTTTGTTGCTCGTTACATGCTCTAAGGTTTTTCTGACTTGAAGTTGTCAATCTAACACTCCTCTGCATCCTAGCTGGCGACCTTGGCGGTGGATCAAATGGCCTCCTAGGTCTATGATCCCAAGTTGAAGGATATCCAGGTGGTGTCCGACGATGACGCCCCCAAGGGTCAACCAGCTCCGGCATCATGAAAGTGAAAGAGCTCCACCTCTAACGCTGTTGCTGAGGCCAAGAAGAAGAAATCAGAGAGTGGAGTCTCCAAAGGATCCACTCCCAACTTAGAGGCGGAGAAGAAGAAGAAGTCCACCGGCATTCCCCTCACCAAGGCTCCTGCCATGGAGTAAGTATTTTCATTCTCCGACTTATGCTTTTCATCTCATACCTTTTTTCAACTCTTGTAATTATACTTTGTACGTTTCTAAAGGAAAGCTGGTGTTAGTTTGAAACGATCCTCCAAAGATGTTGGAGGGTCAAAAAACATTCGTGAAATGCTGACCAGGGACGTGGCCGCCAAGTGCTCTCCCGCTACTGCTCCCCCTACTCCTGCCGCCAAGCCTTCTTCTGGCCCTGCTAGGCCTTCGTCCCCCGTCATTCCTGAGATCTCTGCCATGGAGACATATGTCAATCCAATCCTTGATATCTCAGGTTCTATCGAGGTAGACATTGCTCCCAGCGATCAGGAGATGCAGGAGAGTACTTCCTCTAATGTGGTTGAAGCTCCGGCTAAGGATGCCACCGAGAAAGCGAAGCAAGTGGTGGAAGAGGTGGATGTAGAAGCAACGATCCAGGTGGGAGCCTCTGAGCCATCCTCTGTCTTGAAGACACAAAATACGGCTAGGGCTTCATCCATGCCTCCGGCTTCAACTTCTCCATTGGCTGTGACTCCTCCGACGTTGTGTCAACACCCGGATTTTTAATCCGAGATGCCCGTTATGCCATACCTCGCAATCCCAGGATTACCATTTTCGCGAGACATAACAGATTGGATATCACAGTACATCATCCATTACAAACCATACATAAGGTCTTACACAAATAAGGATCTCATGATCCACTCTGAATACAACAAGCAGCGGAAATAAAAGATAAGTGTAGCCGTGGGGTCCATCTTCAGGGGCACAGGCAATGCTGACAAAGGCAGATAGTCCTAGTTATCATAGCCGTCATGCTGGCCATCCTCTTGATAGTCTCCTTCATAGTCTGGCCATGAGAATAGCCAGGGACAAAAGCCATGAGTACTCTTTAAGTACTCACAAACTACTCTTAACAGGTACTATAGTTCTAAGTTAAAGTGCTAAATCTAAGTTTAACTATAAAGTTAAGTTTGAAACCTAAGCTGAGTTCAGAAGCAAAGAAAGATAAACTAAAGTTCTAGAATCACTTACGTTGGGATGCTATTGTCATAAACACAACCATGTTGTGGTCAAGTCAAAGTTCATCATTCATTTCAAGTTATTTGGAAAACATCTGACAACGAAATAGTATGGCTATTCCAACTGTCCATAACCGCGGACGCGGCTATTCGAATAGTTTGACACTCTGCAGAGGTGGTACACTTTCACCATAAGATTCGATACATCTGTCAGGAATAACCTTGAATCATCATACTTAGTATGCAGATAATCAAACATCACCTTCCCTTTACACACCCTAGTATAAGCACCTCTCTTATGAGCATGGCCTCCCAACCATGACCATCAGTCATCTTGGGCACTGCATAGGTGGACAACATTGAGAGGTAGCCTCAGCTCAAACCTCTCCCGTGAGGGAACTAATACTAATGCATATAAATTTCCAGCTAAGCCTTACCCAATTCAGGTAATGTGGTTGTACGGTAAATTTGGAATGGTATCGCATCCGAATCCAACCATCAGTTTTATAAAAGGGTTAAGGCTCATGCCTCAACATTTTCATCATCATAAACCATTTGTATTTCTCAACACATGTCAAAACATCTCAATAGAATGACTCGTCATTCCAAGGTTTTCACAATTCATTTTCACCAATTGTTCCCATCTAAAGTGACTCAAGTTTTGATCTACTCTTAACTACTAAGTTAAGAGTGTTCACTAATGTGGAAAGATGATGGGTTCAATCTCATGCCATAGAATGACTTCTAAAGCTTAGCTAAATAGGTCAAGTTTTATACTTTTTATGCTACCTTCACAACAAGTAAGGGACTTTGTGTAAAGTAAGGGAGGTAAAACTTGTAAAGAAGACTTGGGGTAACTAATAGTCAAAGTGGTATGACTCAAGCATGCCTATAGCATCTTGGATCAAGTTAACTATCTTAATTCCAGTTCACTACAATAGCTTGCACTGTTAATGGTGGCTTGCCTTGGTTGGTGCAGTAGTTGAAGTTTTCTTCTTCTTCTTGGTAGAACTCCTCCTCCTCGTAGACTTGGTCGGTACTATCATCTATAAATACATACGGAGTAAACAATCACCAAACAATACTTAACTAGTCTAATTAGCATTATAAGACAAACATTTGATGATCTATTATCATCACAAGTATCACAAGTTTAATTCACTAGTTTCATTCTTTTTAATTTAGAAAAGTAATTTCTACTCATTGAAAAATTAACTAAGATTTAATATTCACCACTTAAAATATGGGATCATGTGGACACATGTCATCATCACATATTCTAACATGTGGGAATGAGATTTAAAGGTTGGATCATAATTACTTTGGTTTAAGTTCATTATTTAATGATTTAAAGTGACTAGAAATGCCTATATAGCATTATTTTGGTACTAGTACAAAGTCACTGCATGTAATCCTTAATATAATTACATATTTGGATAGATATGATGAAATGTGATTTTTGAGAGTTGGAATCAACTCAAAAACTATCTTGGTTGATTTTATAAAAATGTTGCAAGGTGCAAATGCTTCTGTTTTATTATTTTTACTAGGAGAGATCTATAACTCGAATTGAATTAAGTCCAACGGACATGGATAGATCATTTCAATACCTTTCAGGAAAAATTGGTTTCATGCAATTTGGATTTGTCAAACTCTCTAAATTGATTTTCAAACTAGGGGACAGAACTAAGATTTAAATTAAAAAGAAAAATCCAAATTTGAGCGGCTAGGCTAGCGCGGGAACAAACATGGGCCGGCCCAGTGGCGCTCCGCGGTGCGGGGCTCAGCTGACAGGGGGTCCTGCTTGTCAGTGGTTCTTAACATGCGAAACGGTACGCGCGCTGTGGGCCGTTAGATTAGAACTGGGATCTACGGCTAGGGATCGTCGTCGACGACGAACAGGTCGCCGGCGAGCTCGAACCCTAGCGGCTCAGTGGGGGTGCGCAGGGGGCGTACCAGGGCTCCAGCAATGACAGTGTGGCGGCAAACGAACTTGTGGTCGAGGGCGAGCTCAGGGACGGTCGAGGCAGCTCCGGGGGTGGTCGCAATCAGCGGAGCCCTTCTCCTCCAAAGGCGGCCTGCTCCGGTGATATTCCGGCGAGCTGCTCCTCCCCTTGCTCCGGCTAGAGGTGTGGGTCGGTCAGTGAGGTGAGGGGAGTGGAGTGGTGTGCTTCAAATGGCTAGGGGTTCCTCCTTTTATAGGCCCGATGATGAGACCTAGCGGGATGGGCAAGCGATGGTGGCGACCTGGCTACGGCCAGTTAGAGGCGTGACTGAGGGTGGCGATCGACAGGCAGTCTCCTGGTGGTGCTCTAGGAAGTGAATGCAGGCTTAGGGGCGGTGGTATGTGGTCGGGGCGAGCTGGCGCTCTGAGCGGCAGAAGCGGCAATGTCCATGACAAGCGGTGGCTGTGGTGCATTGGGCGGCGAACGGGCGTGTCCGTCGTGTTCCCTGGGTCATGGCGGAGCGGTAGGCGAGGGCTGTGGTCGAGCGGCGGTCTGTGCACGCGTGCCGGGTGCGGCGCTCTGGCGCGTGCTCGGCATGGCGCGGTGGCACTGGGCGCGGGCTCTCCTCGGTGGTCCACTATTGCGCTTGGCTCGGGCAAGGGACAGAGGGTGGCGGTGAGCTCCTGGCTACCTCCTAGACATGGCGAAAGAGAGGGAAGTGGTCTGTTGGGGCGAGTGCATGGTCGGCCGGTGATTTGGTGCTCGGCATGGCCTTGCACTGCCACTAGGGAGTAGGGGATGGGTGCTAATGGCATGGTAAGATTAAGAGGGGACCAGAAGATTAAATGGGGATCAAATGGGGGCAAAACCCTGTTCAAAACAGTGAGCTATGATTTAGAGTTTAAACCTGCCTGCCAAGTGTTAGATTAAATGGGCGCAAGAAATAAACTTTGGAATTTTGAAAAGATTTTTGGTGGATTGGCTAGATAGAATCTTGAGACTCTGTGGTTGCTTGGGTTTTGAAAATTGAGCTTGTTTGATTGGTTTTTGAAATAGTGGGATCTTCCCATATGAAATAGATTCAATTTTGAACTATCATTTAAAATTAGCATTTGAAAGATTTTTGCAGATCACAAGGTGGGCCTTGGTACCTCATTATGTGTACTATCAAGGGGTACAAAGATCATGAATTGTTTCTGTTAAGAAATGAGTGCTAGGAACACTCAAAGTAGTGTAGTGGATTAAAATGGCCAAAATGACCATTCCTCCTTTTTAATTGTTTTTTATTTGGTTTTCTTTGGGAAAAGTTTGGGAATTATGTAGATGATGTTTAAATCACCTAAGAAACATTTTAAAAGCAATGGATCATAGAACCATGGCAACTCAAATCAATTCCTAAATTAAATGCACATACACATGAATGCTTTCATTTTCAATGTGGAAAAGTTTTTGTTAACCCTAATTTTGAGGATTTGGATCTTCGTAAGCTTGGATTGAAGTTTTGGGATGTTACAAACCTTCCCCCCTTAGACAAAATCTCGTCCCGAGATTTACAAAGAAAACTAGGAACTAAAGAGATATGGGAACTCTATCCTAAGGTAATCTTCTCGCTCCCAAGTGGCTTCCTCCTCGGTATGGTTGCTCCACTAAATCTTGAGAAACTTGATACTCCTAGTCCTGGTGGTTCTGTAGGCTTCTTCTAAGATGCGGATGGGTACTTCTCCGTAGGTCAAGTCATTGTTGATTTCCACAGCTCTGTGATCGATGTTCTTGAAAACTTCCGTCTTCTTAGGCACTTCCAAACATTTGCGAATTAACGAGATATGGATCACATCGTGGATGGCTGACATATCTTCAGGAAGTTCCAGTTGATACGATACTTCTCCTCGGCGGTTCAGAATCTTGAAAGGTCCGATATATCTGGGGGCTAACTTTCCCTTCAGACTAAAGCGTTGAGTTCCCTTCAATGGTGAAACCTTGAGATATACAAAATCTCCGACATTGAAAGTCAGGTCACTCCTTCGTTTGTCAGCATAACTCTTCTATCTGGATTGGGTGGTATTGAGGTGCTCACGGACTTTGTGAACTTTCTCTTCTGCTTCTTAGAGAATGTCGGGTCCAAAGATCTGACTCTCTCCTACTTGCGACCAATTCAAAGGGGTACGACACCTTCTTCTGCATAGGAATTCAAATGGTGCCATCTATAAACTTGCTTGATAACTGTTGTTATATGAGAATTCTGCGAAAGGCAGGCAATCTTCCCATTTTGATCCATATTCCAACACACAAGCTCTAAGCATATCCTCTAAGATCTCGTTGACTCTCTCTGTCTGTCCATCTGTTTGCGGGTGATACGCGGTGCTGAAGTTCAACTTGGTTCCTAATCCTTCTTGGAATTTCTACCAAAATCTCGAGGTAAACTGGGTTCCTCGATCGGATACGATGGTCTTGGGGGTTCCATGCAGACTAACAATCCTAGCAATATACAGCTCCGCTAACTTTGCACTCTGGTAAGTTGTCTTGATAGGTATGAAGTGAGCTACCTTGGACAGTCTATCAACTATGACCCAGATTGAGTCATTTCCCCTACTAGAAGTAGGTAAACCGGTGATGAAGTCCATTCCGAAGGAATCCCATTTCCATTTTGGAATCTACAATGGCTGAAATAGTCCTGCGGGTCTCTGATGCTCTGCTTTGACTCTTTGACAGATGTCACATTTGGCGATGTAGCTTCCGATTTCTCTCTTCATCTTGTGCCACCAAAATTGCTCTTTCAAGTCCTGATACATCTTTGTTCCTCCGGGCTGGATAGAATAAAGAGTATCATGAGCTTCCTTCATGATATTTTCCTTTAGCTCCGAATCTGCTGGCACACAGATACGTCCTTTGTACCACAGTACTCCTTCTTCGTCTTCGGTGAATCCAGGTACCTTTCTGGTACCAATACGACGTTTGATTCCATCGATACTTTCATTCCCCTTCTAGGCTTCCTTCATTTGGCTAATCAAAGTGGGTTGAAGTTCAATGCTAGCTAAGAATCCTTTGCTTACTAATTCAGTCCTGAACTGCTCCAACTCTTCATACAAACTTGGTTGCTTCTCCTTGATCATGGTATTTAGCCTACACGGCAATATGCTAAGAGCATCCCCTACCACGTTGGCTTTGCCGGGGTGATAGTGAATGTCAAGGTCATAATCCTTGATTAACTCTATCCATCTCCTTTGTCTCATATTCAGCTCCTTCTGAGTGAAGATATATTTCAAGCTCTTATGATCTGAGTAAATCTCACAGCGATTACCCATCAAATAATGACGCCATGTCTTCAATGCTAGAACCACAGCTGCTAGCTCAAGATCATGGGTCAGATAGTTCTGCTCATGCTGCTTAAGTTGTCGAGATAGATACGCGATAACTTTGCCTTCTTGCATCAATACACATCCTAGACCAATCTTGGATGCATCACAATACACATCAAATGGCTTCTTGATGTCTGGCATGACCAATATTGGGGCTGATATCAATCTCTTCTTCAGCTCTTGGAAACTGGCTTCACACTTGTCTGTCCATTCAAACTTCTTGTCCTTCTTCAACAATTGGGTCATTGGTCGGGCTATGCTTGAGAATACTTCTACGAACTTGCGGTAGTATCCCGCTAATCCGAGAAATGCACGGACTTGGGTTTGAGTGGTGGGGGCTTCCCATTCTTCGACATCTTTGATGTTGGCGGGATTGATAGAGACTCCTTCGGTAGACACAATATGTCCCAGGAATCCTACTTCTTTCAGCCAAAACTCACATTTGCTGAACTTGGCATATAACCGATGCTCTCTGAGGGTTTCTAGGATGATCCTCAGATGTTGCTCATGCTCTTCTTCTGACTTAGAGTAGATAACGATATCGTGGATAAACTCAACGACAAAATTATCTAGGAAATTCATAAATATCTTATTCATGAGATTCATGAAATAAGTAGGGGCATTGGTTAATCCAAAAGACATAACCATATACTCGTATAAACCATGGCGAGTAGTAAAGGCGGTCTTCAGAATATCCGTTGCATGAATCTTAAGTTGGTGATAACCAGTCCTAAGATCAATCTTTGAGAATACCTGGGCATCAGTCAACTGATCAAATAGATCCTCTATCTTTGGCCAAGGGTACTTGTTCTTGAGGGTGACGTCATTCAACTTTCTATAATCGGTGCACAGACGGTTGCCTCCATCTTTCTTGTCGACGAATAACACTGGTGATCTCCATGGCGATGCGCTTGGCTGAATCAAGCCTGTTGTTAACATGGCATCCAACTGCTTCTTCAGTTCCACTAACTCTGAGGGGTTCAGGCTATAGGGTCTCTAGGCTATAGGTTCAATTCCGGGGATTAGTTCGATAATGAACTCAATATCCCTATCCGGGGGCATACCTGGCAATTCATCTGGGAATACGTCGGGGTATTCACAGACTACTCTGACTTGGTCTATGGTGGGCAGGGCTACACTCTTGTTGCACTTGAATTGCCGGGGTAAGGTTTCAGAGATATGCTCTTCTGTGATTCCAGAACTACTGGTCATGGTGATGGCTTTCTTAGCACAGTCTATCAATCCTTTATGCCTTGGCATCCAGTCCATACCTAGTACTACTTCCAATCGTTTGGTTCCTAGTACAATTAGGTTGGCATAGAAATCTATCCCATGTATTCTGATAGGTACATCTTTGCAAATTTTTCTAGCTTTTGTAGTTGAACCGGGGATTTGAACTATCATGACATGCTTTAGGTTGGTTGGCTAAATCTTCGGTGATAAATGAATGCGATGCTCCAGAATCAAACAATACTCTTGCTAAAACTGAGTTGACAGAAAACATACCCAGCACTACATCTGGAGCTTCCTGGGCTTCTTCTGCGTTCATGTGGAAGAGACGACCGTTGCGGTTGTGAGGGTTCCCTGGGGAAAATCTCTTTCCTGGTTGAACACGATGCTGCTGCTCAGCTGGGGCATTCACAGGGGCATTGGCGGCAGTCTTCTTGGGACACTCATTGGAGTAGTGACCCTTCACTCCACACTCAAAACAAGTGATCTGGGACTTGTCCTTGACTGCGACAGGCACAACATTGCTGCCAGTTCTGGGTGCGGTGTTGTTGTTGTTGTTGTTGCTCTTGGGAGGGGCATGGTTGAAATGGTTGGCATTGCCGGAGTTGTGATTGTTTCCTCCGGACTTCATATTGCCTCCGCTATGGTTGGGGTAGCTTGGGCGAGAATTTTGGGTTCGGTTGTTCCTTGGTGCATATCCAGGTGAAGGGTTGGGATGGTACTTCTGGTGACTGTTGGATCCAGACTGCTGCATTATACGACGCTTGCGGTTGTTGTTTGCCTGGTTAATCTTCCCTTCCATTTGAATGGAAGAGTCGACTAGCTCTTCGAGATCCTGAAAACGGATGTTGACGAGGACAGTCTGCATCTCATCATGCAGTCCATTCAAGAACCTCTCCTTCTTCTTGGCCTCCGTGTTGATCTCGTCAGGTGCATATCCGACAAGTGACAGGAATCTGTCACGGTATTCTACCACAGTCATTCTTCCTTGCTTCAATTCGCGGAATTCATCTCTCATCCTGTTGACTAGACCTTGCAGCACGTGAGTGCGACTGAACTTGACTTTGAATGCTTCCCATGTCATCACTTGACCATGGTTCATATTGCGGATGCTATTCCACCAAGCTCTTGCATCTCCCACCAGATAGTGGGTGGCGAAGAGAACTTTCTCATTTTCATCAACTCCTACAACTTCGAGGTTGTTTTCCATCATCTGTAACCAGTCATCAGCATCTAATGGGTTTTCAGATTGGTTGAAGATTGGGGGATCGGTATTCTGAAATTTTTTGAGTTTGGATCCATGGTGATCCTGATTTCCATGCCCTTGGTTGTTGAGAGCCATCTGGGCGATCTGCTATAGTGTTGCTAAGTTGGCTTGACGTTCTGCCCTGCTTGCTTCATGGTCGGCGTTGAGATTCTGCAATATCTGCAGCATTAGGTCCTGCGATGAGCTTCTCCCTCCTTGGTTTCCACGAGTCATCTGAAGATTGAGATAGATATATGGGTAAGAGGGAAATTCTAAGGTTCATGGTTTTGGTTTCAAAGCTTAAAACTTTGAGATAGACTCAGGTTTTTGAACTAACTCCATTTCATTCAGGCAGACAAACACACGATACAACACACACCACAACAAACAAAGGAAAACAGATGGTTTGAAGAACCATTCTATAAGCTACGATACAGTGGGACCGATACATCTCATGCTACGACAGTGCTCTAGTGCATCTACTCATCGTCTATGAAGTCGGAGTCCTCATCATCAGTGTAGAAGTCCACAGCATCCTCCTCTAGAAAGTCATCATCGTTGCTGAGGTAAGAATCCATGTCTCCCTGGATGTCTTCACCCTCATCTTCTTCTTCCTTGGAAGAAAGCTGAGCTTCCTGCTCCTTGACGGTCTTCTCGAGGTCGGCCACCTTCTTGCGAAGACGGGCGATGGTGCGATCCTTCTTGGCACGCTGGCGGCAAAGAGACTGGCGATCCTGGACGAGCAGTGTGAAAGTCTGGGCCTTCTGGTCAGCAATGGCATGGTTCTGGTTGGCTAACTCTCTGGCATTGTCCAGTTCCTACTGTCTGTCATGCAGCAAGAAGTCAAGATTCTCCACTTGACGCCTCAACTCTGCGTGACTTGGCATCTCCATCGGCATTCCCATGAAGTCACGTCTTTCATAGTGAGCAAAACGGGTTCCTTGGATCTTGTTGACGCTAAGGGCACATAGACGTGCGAGAGCTTCATGTATTGATGTAACAACCTCAAATCGGCCCTATGCAAGTTTTAGCGCTTTCCGCCAAACCCGCAGAGAAACGATTCAAGGACGCCCACCAGGCACTTTCGTGTGGGTGGAAAACAAAGTAATAACATTACACAACAGTCCTCGATGGGACCCACAGAATAGATATATATACAACAGAGACTCCTTGAGTCAAGAAACAGATATACAATACAAAGATCCAAATAACCTTGAAAATGATACAGCGTCCGAGAATGGACAAGATGCAAATGGGGCTAAGAGCCCTGAAGAATCACCAATGGCATCCATAACCCTGCCCAGGCCAAGCCAAAAGGGTAACCCTGCTAACAACGTCGATCTCAAACCTGCTAAAACAAAAGGGGTGCCGACAAAGGGCAAAGGAAAAAGAGGAGCGTCAGTACTCAGGCCAGTACATGGCGAGGCTAGAATTCGGCGTCTCTCGCCTACATAGGTATGGTGGGCTGAAGCGGCAGCGCAGCGGCACTAAACAACCTATAGAGACTCGATACAAATAGCGGTTATCAGAGAGGGATAAGAAAGACCTATTCAGATCTAACCTGAAGCTAACACCAAACAAACCCATCCTGGTATTTCCCCCTCGAGACCAAACGAGGAAGTCGGACCAAGGAACTCACACAGTTGGCAATTTTACTCATTCCATTATAGTTGCAGCAATTGCTAATCAGATATAGATAGCATGAGTCATCCTGAAGCATAAGTAGTGGGCAGTTTTAGTTAACATTCCGTTGTAGTTGGAACATTTACTAGTCAGATATAATTGTCCTGAGGAATCCCAAAACCCAACAGTTGTTGGCACTTTTATCACATTCCATTAGAGTTGCAATACTTACTAGGCAGGTACAGTATGACACAGATCACCACAGATCCACAGTTTTTGGCATTTTTAATATCCATTCCGTTATACTTGAGCTGATTACTAGTCACATATTAAGTCAAATTTATAGCACTACTTTAGTTATGCTTGTCTATGATCGAGATACTGTGCTCCAAGTCGTCCATAACCGCGGACACGGCTTTCAGAAAGTTTTACCCTGCAGGGGTGGACAAATAGCAACACACACTCGATCAACCTCGGAAAAACCAACTCAAAACCCAACAAGGCATTCATGACAAAGCGATCACATGATTCATAAAATATTTCAGGGGGCCATCCCACTAAGCTACCCGCAACGAAGTTGGCCGGCTCCGAAACGGACCCAGGGTTTGTGTCAATGGCTGTAAACGACTGGGAACTCGAAAGTGTGACTGGGCTTGTCGATACCGCGAAAACATTCCACGATCCTAAACAGTACAGGTGCTCCACGCACAATCTTAAATAAAGCCGTAAAGCATGGCATAAGTACAGGATAGTAATAAAACCCCAAACTAGTTTGTGGCCCCAAGAAATAGAAATGAATCAAGCTCTTACTCAGGGGGGGGCCATAAGGCCTCCCTGATGTGGATAGTGCGAAAAATCAAGAAACAGGTATCAAGTACTCGGGGTCCTACGGGACACAAGTGAGTGTGGAAGAACCAAATAAGATCTATTGCCCACCGATGCCTCTGCATTAGTTATATCTAGCATTTTAATGGTTGTATTTAAAGTCATGATCATCTCCACCAATAAGCATCTCCACCATAAACATCTGCCAGCATACCAACAACTGTGGTACTCGACAACACGAGATCGCACCTGAGCAAGCAACTACTACTCGCAAGGCCAGCTATCTACCAAACACAGGTAATAGGAGGTGTCCAAGGCAATATAGAGGCTGCACGGGATATAACTGGTGCACGGAAACTAAAGCATCGCGACACAGATAGCAATAGATCAACGGGAGGAAATAAAGACAATAAATGCAAAATAGGTAGAAGGGGGAAGAGATGCTCGCCTGGGAAAACACTGCCGAAGGAACATATCCGGAGAACTTGTCGATACTCACATCAACTCATCGGCCTCATCCGCGAAGAAGCAAAGCACTAAAAGAAACACCGGATGCAATATTTAATACTACGGCAGAAGATCCGACATGATTATGATATGCATGCGAGATGAACAATTATTATGCAACCGGTTTTATATATAGCATTTATAAAATAGGGGCTCGGAAAAGGTTCACACATCTGGGGTCGACGGTCTAGGTTTCCGGGGGTTCGGGGTTCGACGGGGTTCGACGGGGATCGGTCTCGGCTGGAACGTTCTCGAACAATGGAGTAGATCTTGGCGTTCCGGGAAGAAGGACTTGGTTTGGCGTCGGGGGCGCATCGGTTTCGCCTGGTCGGTGTCGATCTTGTCGTCGTGAAGATCTTGTCGGGTCCGCGCCATCGAGTCGGTCTTGGCATCTGGGATGAAGTACTTGGCGTCCGTGTAGGAGTACTTGTCGCATCCGAGTCAGAGAACTCGGTGGTTCCGAGAAGGCGATCTTGGCATCCGGGTACTGGCTTGGGTAGTCGATGACGGACTTGGATGTGGTACCGGCGACCTCCTAGAGTTCCCGTCTTGGCACAATCTCCACGCATCGGTCCTCGTCAACGGAGTGCTTGGTGAAGAGCATGGCGTTCCAGGGTCCTTCGGAAGATCTTGTAGGCCTTGTATTAGCGAAGATCTTGACGGGGCTCGGATACACGATCCTCGGAGGTACCTAATGTAGCTATGCGGCGCCAGAACAGCCGAAACATAAACATCGCCACATAACCTACAACTAAGCCTCACGAACACAACGCATTAAAACCAACCACTAGAACCTTGGGCAGGCTCACGCAGGCACCGCTGCAACACTGCAAGGAAAAAGGGGCAGATGGCTCGAGGAGGTGTCACGGAGGCGGACGAAGAGCGCGATGCACGCGAGTGCGGGCCGAACACGGGCGAGACCAGAAGAGGCCGCTGGGCCCTAGGAAGGGATGGCGCGCTGGGGCGAGCGAGGAGGCCGCGGGAGGGCTCGGTGACAGAGTGGCGGGATCGACCTCGGTTGGGACGACGGGAAGGGCTGCTGGCCGGAGACGAGCACAATGGCTCAACGGCAACGGCGGTGACGAGGAGGCGACGCCCACAACGAGGAAGGACGCGCACGACCGGGGGGGGTCCTTGGGCGCGGGGTCGCGCGGAGGGGCACCAGGGCGGCCGTGGCCGGGCCGAAGGAGGTAGGGTGGAGGAGCGCCGAAGGCAGGATCCGCGGGAGGAGGGGGACGCAGGGACAGCCGGCAAGGTGGAGTAGACGGGGCGGCGGTGAAGAGCTCGCGGAGGAAGGCGGGGGCGCTCACCGACGGCTCGACGGTTTGCAGGGCGACGAGGGGCGCAGGCGCAGAGGGGAGGTGAAGGAGATGACGGCGGGGACGATGGTGGTCGACGGCGGCGCTCGGCGGCCGGTGGCGAGCAAGGAGGAGGCGGTAGCGAGGGAGGAAGACGCGGGCGGTTGGCGATAGGATCGAGGCGGGGGTAGGTGGTGGGGGATTGGGGGTCGCGTTGCGTGCGGGAGGAAGGAGAGCACGGGGTGGTGGGGTCGGCTCCATAGGGCGGAATCCCGAGGCGGGGCCTTGTCGGTAGCGGGGAGCAGGGTGACGGGCAGCAGGTGGGGCCAGGGGAACGGCGGGAGTGGGTGCGCGGGTTGGTTTACTGGTTGCCGCTGGCCTGGGGCGGCGACAGCGTGTGCGTGTGCGTGCATGTGTGCTGCGCGCGCTGCTGCTATCTGTGTTGCGCGTGTTGTGTTGCTAGTTCGCTGCAACGTTGTACCGCGCGCAAGGAGAGGGCAGCGTGTGAGCGGTACGTGCCGGTGGTGGCGGCTGGGTAGATAGGGTTAGGTGGAATCTAGGGTTAGGGTTTGGCTAGGACTAGGGTTTTGGAGGTGGCCGGCCGGGCTTTCGGGCCTGGCAGGCTGCCTCCCAAAAATAATGCAAACTTTTATTTTAACTTCAAAATAGACTTTTCTAAATAGTTTTTAGACAAATAAAAGACCCGGAAAAGACCAGAGTTTTGATTTGACATTAAGACGGGAATATTTAGAAAACAAAACTAGGCTTTTAGAAAATAGTTTTAGACAAACAAATGCATGATGACATGACGATGCTCAAATGCAAGGTGGCATGATGAAATGAGCATGCGGTCATGATGATGCAATGCACAAAAATAACGCGATTTTCTAGTAGTGGTTTTGCGGGCGCCACAATTCGACACCACTAACAATGGATCTCGCCCTCAAGATCCGCCTCATGGTACCGGGAAGAAGATCGGCGATCTGAATCTTCTCGCTTCGCGTAGATCCTCGCAACACCACTAACAAGAGTTCATTGTCCGTGATCGTCGAGAGAACACTCCAGGAAACAAAGGGCGAAGGTAGAGGTATCAGAAGATGAAGCCACCACTAACTTCCGGGAACGGAGTAAAATTGCGGGATACACCAATTCAATGTACAAGAGCGAATGATAAGAGTAGTCGGATGGTGATCAGTCCATCGCGCACCCAAACCATTACTCTGCACACGAATAGGAGAATTATGCAACCAACTCTCGGATTCAGACTGAAGATCTCGACAAGCGAGGATCAGAACAACAGAGTGACGCAGGCTCTGCATCGGATCTAGCGTAGCTGATGTCTTCGCGTTGAATCCACTGAAAGACAACGAAGAGAAGTCCAACAAGGAAGGATTCCTCAGATGGCATGAAGACCGGATGTAGAAACACTGTTACCAAAGGAGGAAGCGAAACCCTGAAGGTTCGACGGAAACCCAACCACGAGAAATCCTAGACTCGAAGAAAAGATAAGAGAGCAGACTCAAAACACGCTGAGGTAAGAGGAGAACGGCATAGGGGTAAGGAGTAAAAGCAGACCTAATCAGATCTATCCAACCGATTTTGCAAAATAGTTGTGACACTCTACTTCGGCCGTTAGCTAGGTTATCCTACAAGCTAGACTTGTGGGGTATCGCAATTGCTGAGCTTTGATACCGCTCTGTAACACCCTCAAATCGGCCCTATGCAAGTTTTAGCCCTTTCCGCCAAACCCGCATAGAAACGATTCAAGGACGCCCACCAGGCACTTTTGTGTGGGTGGAAAACAAAGTAATAACATTACACAACAGTCCTCGATGGGACCCACAGAACAAATATATATATACAACAGCGACTCCCTGAGTCAAGAATACAGATATACAATACAAAGATCCAAATCACCTTGAAAACGATACAGCTTCCGAGTACGGGCAAGATGCAAATGGGGCTAAGAGCCCTGAAGAATAACCAATGGCGTCCATAACCCTGCCAAGGCCAAGCCGGAAGGGTAACCCTGCTAACAACGTCGATATCAAACCTGCTAAAACAAAAGGGGTGCCGACAAAGGGCAAAGGAAAAAGAGGAGCGTCAGTACTCAGGCCAGTACATGGCGAGGCTAGAATTCGGCGGCTCTCGCCTACATAGGTATGGTGGCTGAAGCGGCAGTGCAGCGGCACTAAACAACCTATAGAGACTCGATACAACTGGCTCTTATCAGAGAGGGATAAGAAAGACCTATTCGGATCCAACCTGAAGCTAACACCAAACAAACCCATCCTGGTATTTCCCCCTCGAGACCAAACGAGGAAGTCAGACCAAGGAACTCACACAGTTGGCAATTTAACTCATTTCATTATAGTTGCAGCAATTACTAATCAGATTAGATAGCATGAGTCATCCTGAAGCATAAGTAGTGGGCAATTTTAGTTAACATTCCGTTGTAGTTGGAACATTTACTAGTCAGATATAATTGTCCTGAGGAATCCCAAAACCCAGCAGTTGTTGGCACTTTTATCACATTCCATTAGAGTTGCAATACTTACTAGGCAGGTACAGTATGACACGGATCACCACAGATCCACAGTTGTTGGCATTTTTAATATCCATTCCGTTATACTTGAGTTGAATAGTAGTCACATATTAAGTCAAATTTATAGCACTACTTTAGTTATGCTTGTCTATGATCGAGATACTGTGCTCCAAGTCGTCCATAACCGCGGACACGGCTTTCAGAAAGTTTTACCCTGCAGGGGTGCACAAATAGCAACACACACTCGATCAACCTCGGAAAAACCAACTCAAAACCCAACGAGGCATTCACGACAAAGCGATCACATGATTCATAAAATATTTCAGGGGGCCACCCCACTAAGCTACCCGCAACGAAGTTGGCCGGCTCCGAAACGGACCCAGGGTTTGTGTCAATGGCTGTAAATGACTGGGAACCCAAAAGTGTGACTGGGCTTGTCGATACCGCAAAAACATTCCACGATCCTAAACAGTACGGGTGCTCCACGCACAATCTTAAATAAAGCAGTAAAGCATGGCATAAGTACAGGATAGTAATAAAACCTCAAACTAGTTTATGGCCCAAAGAAATAGAAATGAATCAAGCTCTGGCTCAGGGGGGTCCATAAGGCCTCCTGGATGTGGATAGTGCGAAAAATCAAGGAACAGGTATCAAGTACTCGGGGTCCTACGGGACACAAGTGAGCGTGGAAGAACCAAATAAGATCTATTGCCCACCGATGCCTCTACATTAGTTATATCTAGCATTTTAATGGTTGTATTTAAAGTCATGATCATCTCCACCAATAAGCATCTCCACCATAAACATCTGCCAGCATACCAACAAATGTGGTACTCGACAACACGAGATCGCACCTGAGCAAGCAACTAGGACTCGCAAGGCCAGCTATCTACCAAACATAGGTAATAGGAGGTGTCCAAGGCAATATAGAGGCTGCACGGGATATAACTGGTGCATGGAAACTAAAGCATCACGACACAGATAGCAATAGATCAACGGGAGGAAATAAAGACTAGAAATGTAAAATAGGTAGAAGGGGGAAGAGATGCTCGCCTGGGAAAACACTACCGAAGGAACATATCCAGAGAACTTGTCGATACTCGCATCAACTCATCGGCCTAATCCACGAAGAAGCAAAGCACTAAAAGAAACACCAGATGCAATATTTAATACTACAGCAGAAGATCCGGCATGATTATGATATGCTTGCGCGATGAACAATTATTATGTAACCGGTTTTATATATAGCATTTATAAAATAAGGGCTCGGAAAAGGTTCACACATCTGGGGTCGACGGTCTGGGGTTCCGGAGGTTCGGGGTTCGACGGGGTTCGACGGTGATCGGTCTCGGTAGGAACGTTCTCGGACAATGGAGTAGATCTTGGCGTTCCGGGAAGAAGGACTTGGTTTGGCGTCGGGGGTGCATCGGTTTCGCCCTGGTTGGTGTCTATCTTGTCGTCGCGAAGATCTTGTCGGGTCCGCGCCATCGAGTCGGTCTTGGCATCTGGGATGAAGTACTTGGCGTCCGTGTAGGAGTACTTGTCGCATCCGAGTCGGAGAACTCGGTGGTTCCGAGAAGGCGATCTTGGCGTCCGGGTACTGGCTTGGGTAGTCGATGACGGACTTGGATGTGGTACCGGCGACCTCCTAGAGTTCCTGTATCTGCACAATCTCCACGCATCGGTCCTCGTCAACGGAGTGCTTGGTGAAGAGCATGGCGTTCCAGGGTCCTTCGGAAGATCTTGTAGGCCTTGTATTAGCGGAGATCTTGACGGGGCTCGGATACACGATCCTCGGAGGTAGCTAATGTAGCTATGCGGCGCCAGAACAGCCGAAACATAAACATCGCCACATAACCTACAACTAAGCCCCACCAACACAACACATTAAAACCAGCCACTAGAACCTTGGGCAGGCTCACGCAGGCACCGCTGCAACACTGCAAGGAAAAAGGGGCAGATGGCTCGAGGAGGTGTCACGGAGGCGGACGAAGAGCGCGATGCACGCGACTGCGGGACGAACGCGGGCGAGACCAGAAGAGGCCGCTGGGCCCTAGGAAGGGATGGCGCGCTAGGGCGAGCGAGGAGGCCGCGGGAAGGGCTCGGTGACAGAGCGGCGGGATCGACCTCGGTTGGGACGACGGGAAGGGCTGCTGGCCGGAGACGAGCACGACGGCTCACAGGCAACGGCGGTGACGAGGAGGCGGGGCCCACAACGAGGAAGGGCACGCACGACCGGGGGGCTCCTTGGGCGCGGGGTCGTGCGGAGGGGCACCAGGGCGGCCGGGGCCGGGCCGGAGGCGGCGGGATGGAGGAGCGCCGAAGGCGGGATCCCCAGGAGGAGGAGGACACAGGGACGGCCGGCGAGGTGGAGTAGACGGGGCGGCGGTGAAGAGCTCGCGGAGGAAGGCAGGGGCGGCTCGCCGGCGGCTCGGCGGTTTGCAGGCCGACGAGGGGCGCAGGCGCAGAGGGGAGGCGAAGGAGATGACGGCGGGGACGACGGTGGTCGACGGCGGCGCTCGGCGGCCGGTGGCGAGCAAGGAGGAGGCGGTAGCGAGGGAGGAAGACGCGGGCGGTTGGCGATAGGATCGAGGCGGGGGTAGGTGGTGGGGGATTGGGGGTCGTGTTGCGTGCGGGAGGAAGGAGAGCACGGGGTGGTGGGGTCGGCTCCATAGGGCGGAATCCCGAGGCGGGGCCTTGTCGGTAGCGGGGAGCAGGGTGACGGGCAGCAGGTGGGGCCAGGGGAACGGCGGGAGTGGGTGCACGGGTTGGTTTACTGGTTGCCGCTGGCCTAGGGCGGCGACAGCGTGTGCGTGTGCGTGCATGTGTGCTGCGCGCGCTGCTGCTAGCTGTGTTGCGCGTGTTGTGTTGCTAGTTCGCTGCAACGTTGTACCGCGCGCAAGGAGAGGGCAGCGTGTGAGCGGTACGTGCCGGTGGTGGCCGCTGGGTAGATAGGGTTAGGTGGAATCTAGGGTTAGGGTTTGGCTAGGACTAGGGTTTTGGAGGTGGCCGGCCGGGCTTTCGGGCCTGGCAGGCTGCCTCCCAAAAATAATGCAAACTTTTATTTTAACTTCAAAATAGACTTTTCTAAATAGTTTTTAGACAAATAAAAGACCCGGAAAAGACCAGAGTTTTGATTTGACATTAAGACGGGAATATTCAGAAAACAAAACTAGGCTTTTAGAAAATAGTTTTAGACAAACAAATGCATGATGACATGACGATGCTCAAATGCAAGGTGGCATGATGACATGAGCATGCGGTCATGATGATGCAATGCACAAAAATAACGCGATTTTCTAGTAGTGGTTTTGCGGGCGCCACAATTCGACACCACTAACAATGGATCTCGCCCTCAAGATCCGCCTCATGGTACCGGGAAGAAGATCGGCGATCTGAATCTTCTCGCTTCGCGTAGATCCTCGCGACACCACTAACAAGAGTTCGTTGTCCGTGATCGTCGAGAGAACACTCCAGGAAACAAAGGGCGAAGGTAGAGGTATCAGAAGATGAAGCCACCTCTAACTTCCGGGGATGGAGTAAAATTGCGGGATCCACCAATTCAATGTACAAGAGCGAATGATAAGAGTAGTCGGATGGTGATCAGTCCATCGCGCACCCAAACCATTACTCTACACACGAATAGGAGAATTATGCAACCAACTCTCGGATTCAGACTGAAGATCTCGACAAGCGAGGATCAGAACAACAGAGTGACGCAGGCTCTGCATCGGATCTAGCGTAGCTGATGTCTTCGCGTTGAATCCACCGAAAGACAACGATGAGAAGTCCAACAAGGAAGGATTCCTCAGATGGCATGAAGACCGGATGTAGAAACACTGTTACCAAAGGAGGAAGTGAAACCCTGAAGGTTCGACAGAAACCCAACCACGAGAAATCCTAGACTCGAAGAAAAGATAAGAGAGCAGACTCAAAACACGCTGAGGTAAGAGGAGAACGGCATAGGGGTAAGGAGTAAAAGCAGACCTAATCAGATCTATCCAACCGATTTTGCAAAATAGTTCTGACACTCTACTTCGGCCGTTAGCTAGGTTATCCTACAAGCTAGACTTGTGGGGTATCGCAATTGCTGAGCTTTGATACCACTCTGTAACACCCTCAAATCGGCCCTATGCAAGTTTTAGCCCTTTCTGCCAAACCCGCATAGAAACGATTCAAGGACGCCCACCAGGCACTTTTGTGCGGGTGGAAAACAAAGTAATAACATTACACAACAGTCCTCGATGGGACCCACAGAACAAATATATATATACAACAGCGACTCCCTGAGTCAAGAATACAGATATACAATACAAAGATCCAAATCACCTTGAAAACGATACAGCTTCCGAGTACGGGCAAGTTGCAAATGGGGCTAAGAGCCCTGAAGAATAACCAATGGCGTCCATAACCCTGCCAAGGCCAAGCCGGAAGGGTAACCCTGCTAACAACGTCGATATCAAACCTGCTAAAACAAAAGGGGTGCCGACAAAGGGCAAAGGAAAAAGAGGAGCGTCAGTACTCAGGCCAGTACATGGCGAGGCTAGAATTCGGCGGCTCTCGCCTACATAGGTATGGTGGCTGAAGCGGCAGTGCAGCGGCACTAAACAACCGATAGAGACTCGATACAACTGGCTCTTATCAGAGAGGGATAAGAAAGACCTATTCGGATCCAACCTGAAGCTAACACCAAACAAACCCATCCTGGTATTTCCCCCTCGAGACCAAACGAGGAAGTCGGACCAAGGAACTCACACAGTTGGCAATTTAACTCATTCCATTATAGTTGCAGCAATTACTAATCAGATTAGATAGCATGAGTCATCCTGAAGCATAAGTAGTGGGCAATTTTAGTTAACATTCCGTTGTAGTTGGAACATTTACTAGTCAGATATAATTGTCCTGAGGAATCCCAAAACCCAGCAGTTGTTGGCACTTTTATCACATTCCATTAGAGTTGCAATACTTACTAGGCAGGTATAGTATGACACGGATCACCATAGATCCACAGTTGTTGGCATTTTTAATATCCATTCTGTTATACTTGAGTTGAATAGTAGTCACATATTAAGTCAAATTTATAGCACTACTTTAGTTATGCTTGTCTATGATCGAGATACTGTGCTCCAAGTCGTCCATAACCGCGGACACGGCTTTCAGAAAGTTTTACCCTGCAGGGGTGCACAAATAGCAACACACACTCGATCAACCTCGGAAAAACCAACTCAAAACCCAACGAGGCATTCACGACAAAGCGATCATATGATTCATAAAATATTTCAGAGGGCCACCCCACTAAGCTACCCGCAACGAAGTTGGCCGGCTCCGAAACGGACCCAGGGTTTGTGTCAATGGCTGTAAATGACTGGGAACCCAAAAGTGTGACTGGGCTTGTCGATACCGCAAAAACATTCCACGATCCTAAACAGTACGGGTGCTCCACGCACAATCATAAATAAAGCAGTAAAGCATGGCATAAGTACAGGATAGTAATAAAACCTCAAACTAGTTTATGGCCCGAAGAAATAGAAATGAATCAAGCTCTGGCTCAGGGGGGTCCATAAGGCCTCCTGGATGTGGATAGTGCGAAAAATCAAGGAACAGGTATCAAGTACTCGGGGTCCTACGGGACACAAGTGAGCGTGGAAGAACCAAATAAGATCTATTGCCCACTGATGCCTCTACATTAGTTATATCTAGCATTTTAATGGTTGTATTTAAAGTCATGATCATCTCCACCAATAAGCATCTCCACCATAAACATCTGCCAGCATACCAACAACTGTGGTACTCGACAACACGAGATCGCACCTGAGCAAGCAACTAGGACTCGCAAGGCCAGCTATCTACCAAACATAGGTAATAGGAGGTGTCCAAGGCAATATAGAGGCTGCACGGGATATAACTGGTGCACGGAAACTAAAGCATCACGACACAGATAGCAATAGATCAACAGGAGGAAATAAAGACTAGAAATGTAAAATAGGTAGAAGGGGGAAGAGATGCTCGCCTGGGAAAACACTACCGAAGGAACGTATCCAGAGAACTTGTCGATACTCGCATCAACTCATCGGCCTAATCCACGAAGAAGCAAAGAACTAAAAGAAACACCGGATGCAATATTTAATACTACGGCAGAAGATCCGGCATGATTATGATATGCTTGCGCGATGAACAATTATTATGTAACCGGTTTTATATATAGAATTTATAAAATAAGGGCTCGGAAAAGGTTCACACATCTGGGGTCGACGGTCTGGGGTTCCGGAGGTTCGGGGTTCGACGGGGTTCGACGGTGATCGGTCTTGGTAGGAACGTTCTCGGACAATGGAGTAGATCTTGGCGTTCCGGGAAGAAGGACTTGGTTTGGCGTCGGGGGTGCATCGGTTTCGCCCTGGTCGGTGTCGATCTTGTCGTCGCGAAGATCTTGTCGGGTCCGCGCCATCGAGTCGGTCTTGGCATCTGGGATGAAGTACTTGGCGTCCGTGTAGGAGTACTTGTCGCATCCGAGTCGGAGAACTCGGTGGTTCCGAGAAGGCGATCTTGGCGTCCGGGTACTGGCTTGGGTAGTCGATGACGGACTTGGATGTGGTACCGGCGACCTCCTAGAGTTCCCGTATCTGCACAATCTCCACGCATCGGTCCTCGTCAACGGAGTGCTTGGTGAAGAGCATGGCGTTCCAGGGTCCTTCGGAAGATCTTGTAGGCCTTGTATTAGCGGAGATCTTGACGGGGCTCGGATACACGATCCTCGGAGGTAGCTAATGTAGCCATGCGGCGCCAGAACAGCCGAAACATAAACATCGCCACATAACCTACAACTAAGCCTCACCAACACAACACATTAAAATCAGCCACTGGAACCTTGGGTAGGCTCACGCAGGCACCGCTGCAACACTGCAAGGAAAAAGGGGCAGATGGCTCGAGGAGGTGTCACGGAGGCGGACAAAGAGCACGGTGCACGCGACTACGGGACGAACGCGGGCGAGACCAGAAGAGGCCGCTGGGCCCTGGGCGAGGATGGCGCGCTGGGGCGAGTGAGGAGGCCGCGGGGAGGGCTCGGCGACAGAGCGGCGAGATCGACCTCGTCGGGACGATGGGGAGGGCTCCTAGCTGGAGACGAGCACGACGGCTCACCAGCAACGGCCGTGACAAGGAGGCCGGGCCCACAACGAGGAAGGGCGCACGCGACCGGAGGGGTCCCTAGGCGCGGGGTCGTGCGGAGGGGCACCAGGGCGGCGGGGCCGGGCCGGAGGCGGCGGGGTGGAGGAGCGCCGAAGGCGGGATCCCCAGGAGGAGGAGGACGCAGGGACGGCCGGCTAGGTGGAGTAGACGGGGCGGCGGTGAAGAGCTCGCGGAGGAAGGCAGGGGCGGCTCGCCGGCGGCTCGGCGGTTTGCAGGGCGATGAGGGGCGCAGGCGTAGAGGGGAAGGCGAAGGAGAGGATGGCGGGGACGACGGTGGTCGACGGCGGCGCTCGGCGGCCGGTGGCGCGCAAGGAGGAGGCGGCAGCGTGCGAAGAAGACGCGGGCGGTTGGCGACAGGATCGAGGCGGGGGTAGGTGGTGGGGGATTGGGGGTCGCATTGCGTGCGGGAGGAGAGCGTGGGGTGGTGGGGTCGGCTCCGTAGGGCGGAATCCCGAGGCGGGGCCTTGTCGGTAGCGGGGAGCAGGGTGACGGGCGACAGGTGGGGCCAGGGGAACGGCGGGAGTGGGTGCGCGGGTTGGTTTACTGGCTGTAGCTGGCCTGGGGCGGCGACAGCGTGTGCGTGTGCGTGCCTATGTACTGCGCGTGCTGCTGCTAGCTGTGTTGCGTGTGTTGTGTTGCTGGTTCGCTGCAACGGTGTACCGCGCGCAAGGAGATGGCAGTGTGTGAGCGGTACGTGCAGGTGGTGGCGGCTGGGTAGATAGGGTTAGGTGGAGTCTAGGGTTAGGGTTTGGCTAGGACTAGGGTTTTGGAGGTGGCCGGCCGGGCTTTCGGGCCTGGCGGGCTGCCTCCCAAAAATAATGCAAACTTTTATTTTAATTTCAAAATAGACTTTTGTAAATAGTTTTTAGACAAATAAAAGACCCAGAAAAGACCGGAGTTTTGATTTGAAATTAAGACGGGGAATATTGAGAAAACAACACTAGGCTTTTAGAAAATAGTTTTAGACAAACAAATCCATGATGACATGACGATGCTCAAATGCAAGGTGGCATGATGACATGAGCATGCGGTCATGATGATGCAATGCACAAAAACAACGCGATTTTCTACTAGTGGTTTTGCGGGCGCCACAATTGCCCTGGCTAATCCATCTAGCCAGTTGTTCTCTCTCACGGAGAACTGAAGTCTCCCAGAAGTTGGTGCTTCGATGCTTCCTCTAAGATCTGCGGTGACTAGCCACTGTAGGTCTCCTCCTGGGGGTCCTGGAAGTTGAGCTCCAAGAAGCTCCGGATGTGGGCATCCCAGTAACTCCGACAATGAATCCAGATCCCTCTCGAAGATCAGCTGACCTCTGTTTCCGAACTGGTAGAACTTGCTGAACTGAGTCTCCATCTACAAGAATTAAGGATGAGGAAATTAGTGAGGTGATCAAGTGTGTCAAGTTTTAAGTAGTAATTTTGAGGAACATGAATTTTTGAGAAAGAATGAGTTCACAAGGGTAAGAGAGGAAATAGTTTTTCATAAATACTCACTTTGGTTTTGAAGCTAAGTTTTTGGTTTGGACGTCCATTCTAACTAGGGTCTCCTATGGCCAGGATGGCTCTGATACCAACTTGTCAACACCCGGATTTTTAATCCCAGATGCCCGTTATGTCATACCTCGCAATCCCAGGATTACCATTTTTGCGAGACATAACGGATTGGATATCACAGTACATCATCCATTACAAACCATACATAAGGTCTTACACAAATAAGGATCTCATGATTCAGTCTGAATACAACAAGCAGCGGAAATAAAAGATAAGCGTAGTGGTGGGGTCCATCTTCAGGGGCACAGGCAATGCTGACGAAGGCAGATAGTCCTAGTTATCATGGCCGTCCTGCTGGCCATCCTCTTGATAGTCTCCTTCATGGTCTGGCCATGAGAATAGCCAGGGACAAAAGCCATGAGTACTCTTTAAGTACTCGCAAACTACTCTTAACAAGTACTATAGTTCTAAGTTAAAGTGCTAAATCTCAGTTTAACTATAAAGTTAAGTTTGAAACCTAAGCTGAGTTCAGAAGCAAAGAAAGATAAAGTAAAGTTCTAGAATCACTTAAGTTGGGAAGCTATTTTCATAAACACAACCCTCTTGTGGTCAAGTCAAAGTTCATCATTCATTTCAAGTTATTTGGAAAACATCTGACAACGAAACAGTATGGCCACTCCAACTGTCCATAACCGCGGACGCGGCTATTCGAATAGTTTGACACTCTGCAGTGGTGGTACACTTTCACCACAAGATTCGATACATCTGTCAGGGATAACCCTGAATCATTATACTTAGTATGCAGATAATCAAACATCACCTTCCCTTTACACACCCTAGTATAAGCACCTCTCCTATGAGCATGGCCTCCCAACCATGACCATCAGTCATCTTGGGCACTGCATAGGTGGACAACATTGAGAGGTAGCCTCAGCTCAAACCTCTCCCGCAAGGGAACTAATACAAATGCATATGAATTTCCAGCTAAGCCTTACCCAATTTAGGTAATGTGGTTGTACGGTAAATTTGGAATGGTATCGCATCCGAATCCAACCATAAGTTTTATAAAAGGGATAAGGCTCATGCCTCAACATTTTCATCATCATAAACCATTTGTGTTTCTCAACACATGTCAAAACATCTCAATAGAATGACTCGTCATTCCAAGGTTTTCACAATTCATTTTCACCAATTGTTCCCATCTAAAGTGACTCAAGTTTTGATCTACATTAAACTACTAAGTTAAGAGTGTTCACTAATGTGGAAAGATGATGGGTTCAATCTCATGCCATAGAATGACTTCTAAAGCTTAGCTAAATAGGTCAAGTTTTATACTTTTTATGCTACCTTCACAACAAGTAAGGGACTTTGTGTAAACTAAGGGAGGTAAAACTTGTAAACAAGACTTGGGGTAACTAATAGTCAAAGTGGTATGACTCAAGCATGCCTATAGCATCTTGGATCAAGTTAACTAGCTTAATTCCAGTTCACTACAATAGCTTGCACTGTTAATGGTGGCTTGCCTTGGTTGGTGCAGTGCTTGAAGTTTTCTTCTTCTTCTTGGTAGAACTCCTCCTCCTCGTAGACCTAGTCGGTACTATCATCTATAAATACATACGGAGTACACAATCACCAAACAATACTTAACTAGTCTAATTAGCATTCTAAGACACACATTTGATGATCTATTATCATCACAAGCATCACAAGTTTAATTCACTAGCTTCATTCTTTTTAATTTAGAAATGTAATTTCTACTCATTGAAAAATTAACTAAGATTTAATATTCACCACTTAAAATATGGGATCATGTGGACACATGTCATCACCACATATTCTAACATGTGGGAATGATATTTAAAGGTTGGAACATAATTACTTTGGTTTAAGTTCATTATTTAATGATTTAAAGTGATTAGAAATGCCTATATAGCATTACTTTGGTACTAGTCCAAAGTCACTGCATGTAAACCTTAATAGAATTACATATTTGGATAGATATGATGAAATGTGATTTTTGAGAGTTGGAATCAACTCAAAACCTATCTTGGTTGATTTTATAAAAATGTTGCAAGGTGGAAATGCTTCTGTTTTATTATTTTTACTATGAGAGATCTATCACTCTAATTGAATTAAATCCAACGGGCTTGGATAGATCATTTCAATACCTTTCAGGCAAAACTGGTTTCATGCAATTTGGATTTGTCAAACTTTCTAAATTGATTTTCAAACTAGGGGACAGAACTAAGATTTAAATTAAAAAGAAAAATCCAAATTTGAACGGCTAGGCTAGCGCGGGAACGAACATGGGCCGGCCCAGTGGCGCTACGTGGCGCGGGGCTCAGCTGACAGGGGGTCCCACTTGTCATTGGTTCTTAACATGCGAAACGGTACGTGCGCTGTGGGCCGTTAGATTAGAGCTGGGATCTACGGATGGGGATCGTCGTCGACGACGAACAGGTCGCCGGCGAGCTCGAACCCTAGCGGCTCGGTGGGGGTGCGTAGGGGGCGTACCAAGGCTCCAGCGATGACGGTGTGGCGGCAAATGATCTGGGGGTCGACGGCGAGCTCAGGGACGGTCGAGGCAGCTCCGGGGGTGGTCGCAATCAGCAGCGCCCTTCTCCTCTAGAGGCGGCCTGCTCCGGTGAAATTCCGGCAAGCTGCTGCTCCCCATGCTCTGGCTAGAGGCGTGGGACGGTCAGTGAGGTGAGGGGACTAGAGTGGTGTGCTTCAAATGACTGGGGGTGCCCTCCTTTTATAGGCCCGACGGTGAGACCGAGCGGGATGGTCAGGCGATGGTGGCGACCTGGCTACGGCCGGCTAGAGGCATGGCTGAGGGTGTAGATCGACAGGTGGTCTCCTGGTGGTGCTCTAGGAAGTGAATGCGGGCTTAGGGGCGGTGGTATGCGGTCAGGGCGAGCTGGCGCTCTGAGCGGCAGAAGCGGCAATGTCCACGGCGAGCGGTGGTTGTGGTGCATTGGGCGGCGAACGGGCGTGTCCGTCATGTTCCCTGGGTCGTCGCGGAGCGGTAGGTGTGGGCTGCGGTCGAGCGGCGGTCTGTGCACGCGTGCCGGGTGCAGCGCTCTGGAATGTGCTCGGCATGGCGCGGTGGCACTGGGCGCGGGCTCTCCTCGGTGGTCCACTACTGCGCTTGGCTCAGGCAAGGGACATAGGGTGGCGGTGAGCTCCTGGCTACCTCCTAGACATGGCGAAAGAGAGGGAAGTGGTCTGCTGGGGCGAGTGCATGGTCGGCCGGCGAGTTGGTGCTCGGCATGGCCTTGCACTGCCACTAGGGGAGTAGGGGATGGGTGCTAATGGCATGGTTAGATCAAGAGGGGACCAAAAGATTAAATGGGGATCAAATGGGGGCAAAACCCTGTTCAAAACAGTGAGCTATGATTTAGAGTTTAAACCTGCCTGCCAAGTGTTAGATTAAATGGCCGCATGAAATAAACTTTGGAATTTTGAAAAGATTTTTGGTGGGTTTGCTAGATATAAGCTTGAGACTCTGTGGGTGTTTGGGTTTTGAAAATTGAGCTTGTTTGAGTGGTTTTTGAAATAGTGGGATCTTCCCATATGAAATAGATTCAATTTTGAACTATCATTTAAAATTAGCATTTGAAAGTTTTTTGCAGATCACAAGGTGGGCCTTGGTACCTCATTATGTGTACTATCAAGGGGTAGAAAGATCATGAATTGTTTCTGTTAAGAAATGAGTCCTAGGAACACTCAAAGTAGTGTAGTGGATTAAAATGGCCAAAATGACCATTCCTCCTTTTTAATTGTTTTTGATTTGGTTTTCTTTGGGAAAAGTTTGGGAATGCTGTAGATGATGTTTAAATCACCTAAGAAACATTTTACAAGCAATGGATCATAGAACCATGGCAATTCAAATCAATTCCTAAATTAAATGCACATACACATGAATGCTTTCATTTTCAATTTGGAAAAGTTTTTGTTAACCCTAATTTTGATGATTTGGATCTTGATAAGCTTGGATTGAAGTTTTGGGATGTTACACGTTGTGCTTGGATGACCTCATCTTGCAGGCCAACGCAATTTATAACAATGCCCAGACCTTCCCTGATTCCTATGCCCATTTGGCCAACAATCTTAGGGTCATTGCCATCGTAAGTCTTTTGAACTTCACTTCTTTTGATTTGTAATGTATCCAACTGTAGCCCCTGAGCTCTTAGGCAAAAGACCAATAGTTTTGGCATGAGTGCTGCAAAGAACTAAGTGTAGAACTTGTCCGTGTAGCCCCCGAGTGTTTAGTTGAAACTAGATAGTTCCCACTAGATGCTCTAGAGAAACTAGCTTATTTTTAAAAACTTATATTGTAGCCCCCGAGTGTTTAGTTGAAACTTGAATAGTTCTAACTAGATGCTCTAGATAAACTAAGAATGTTAACATCTTGTGCAGAATGAGAATAAACGGAGGATAGCCGTCAATGAGAGGTTTGCTTCTCTGCGGAAGGAACTGGACCTTGAATAGGATAAAACAACCTTCCTAAAGCAACAGATCAAAAATACCCAAATCTGTTTCTTGTAACAACTGCTTGCTTTTCCTCATGGATTCATTTCTTCCATCTTATTATAGTGCTTTCTGATTTCCGTCTTACAGAGGCCATTGCCAAGGCGAAGAGCATCGTCGAGCGATCCAAGAATATCTAGGAGCTCGATGTTGAGAATAAAATTTGGAAGAAGGACATGGCCGATGCCATCAAGGGCCATGAAGCAGCGATGAAGGTGTTTCAAGAGTCTGCTGACACCAAGATGCAATGCCTGAAGGACGAAATTGTGCAACTCAAGGAGCAGAACCAGGCTGCCAAAGAGCAGAATGCTAGGAACCTTGAGGTGTACAAGACAGTCCAGAAGGAGCGTGATGTCATGGCGGAGACATACAAGCAAGCGGAACCGAGCATCTTTGGTAACCTTTCTCCATCTTGGTCATTTCTGTATTTTGGATGATTCTCTGATTGGTTTGAAATCATGGTCCTTGCTTCTTTTGCAAACCATAGCCCCTATTGGCTTAGCCAACTTGGGTGAAGGTGCTCCAGACCTCAAGGAACGCATGATTCTTTCTGGAAACTTTGTCAGCACTGCCATTGCTCAGGACAAGGAGATAGCCCAGCCTCTAGGGATTAACATCAAGGCGGCAGCCTCAGCGGCCAAGTACGCGGAAATCCTGCACCGAGCTCCTGAGAAGGTCAAGGACTAGAAGGTCTCTTGCGTCCGGGATGGATCTAGGAAGTCGCTATCTCTGATCAAGGTGCACTATGACAATGCTGACATCAACCTGGTGACCTCCGGCTTTCCCCAGCTGGATGAGGAAGGGAGGGAAATTGATAGCAATGCTATTTGGAATTCCCTTGCCGGCTTCGACACCAGGATCGCCAAGATGGTCAACATAGATGTCTTCGTGCCTGCCGAGATCCTTGACGAAGACATGACGTCATCTGTGTCTAGCCCATCTCCCTCCGAGTTCGACGAGCTCTCCCGGCCTGGCTCTCCTGATGATGCCACCACGAATCCCCCTGTAATAGAGCCATAAAAACAATGTTGTATTAAATGTATCTCTGCAATGTGTATGCAGAAAAAACTTATGTTTTGCTAAGGCAGAAAACCTTTTACTCAAGTTTTCGTGCTACTTATCTGTTTCCAGCATGTGTGTATTTTTTAAGCAAGTGCTAGCTTATCCATTATTCTGGTTCGTATGCTTGACCTTTCATGAGACGGAAGACTCGCAGCATAGAACTATGCTCTCAGGTGATGATGCTTAATAGCACCGTCAAGAACCTAAGAGCAAAATCACCGGCTTTGAGTTCCAAGAAGTCAGTACTCCGGAATCCACATAAAAACTTCAGAAAACAATGTAGACCAAAAAACTTAAGCTAACGCCCGTAGGCGGATTTTCACAAGTGCAAATGCAAACTTGCGCATAAATGGTTTATATGATCCAAAAATGAACAACTAAAGGAGGTAAAAGACTCAACCAATATGAGTGAACCAAATTCTTTATTTCATTGATCATATAAGAAACTTATTACATAATATAAATGTGCTAAGTGTAAAAGTGACGTAGCTATGATATGTTCCATGGTTGATCTGTCTCCGGGTAATCACCATCGGAGTCACGTTGCTTACGCTTGGGACTTTTTGGCATATCCTTCAACTCGTGAATATCAACGAGGTAATAGGAACCATTGAGCAATGCTTTGCTTATGATGAACGGTCCTTCCCAAGGCAGGGATAGTTTGTGTGATTTCTCCTACTTGAGTCTAAGCACCAGATCCCCCTCTTTAAACAAGTGATGCTTTATGTGGCGAATATGGTAGCCACACAGCTTCTACTGGTAGATGGCGGATCTCTGGCATGCCAGCACGTGCTCTTCTTCAAGTAGGTCCACTAATAGGCGTCTGGATTATTTAGCGTCATCCTCCTTGTAGGCAGAAACTCTTGGTGCATCATGGACGATGTCGGATGGGAGGATTGCTTCTGCTCCATAAACCATGAAGAAAGGAGTCAAGCCGGTGGATGTATTGGGTGTTGTTCGTAAACTCCACAAGACAGATGGTAACTCCTCCGCCCAGGCTCTAGCTGCTCTATGCAGCTATGCTTCTAAATGTGGCTTGATTCCTTGCAGAATTAATCCATTGGCCCTTTCAACTTGTCCATTAGACTGTGGGCGTGCCACATATGCTAGGTCAAGGCGGATGCCTTTTTCATGACAGTACTCTTCAACTTTTCCGAGAGATAGATTTCTGCCATTGTTGGTGATTATGCTATGTGGTAGACCAAATCTCACCACTAGATCCCGGACAAATTTTAGGGTTTTTGCCCCATCAAGATTTTTAATGGGTTTAGCTTCAATCCATTTTGTGAACTTATCCACTACTACTAGCAAGTGTGTGAATCCACATGGTGCTGTCTGCAAAGGTCCCACCATGTCCATGTTGGGAATATGCCCTAGAGGCAATCATGTATGATGTTATTCCCAATGTATTCATAAAGTTATTGTCCATGTATGAACTACTGATATATATCGTTCGATATGTGATTCGATTGTGGAACTATATATTCATGTTGTTCATACTATTTATCCTTGGTCATTGAGGTTATGCTAGACACACAACTTAGACTAATGTGAAAGTCGGCTAATGACACGGTTCCACTTTTCATGGGCATGGAGATGCTATTCCGACTTACACTGATTCGGCTAAAGAGTTTAGCAAATCGAACTGACCCAGAGTTGAGATGCAACGAGCATATTGTCATTTTTATTCTCAAGCAATGGAATCCTTCGACCTGAGGTGATCGCATGATCCGAGTTGTGGATCGCCAGCTTAGGTCTTATCAAATGCTATTCCGTAAATGGGCAGTTATAAAGGTAGGGTTCGGGTTGGTTGTGAAGCAAGCTGCATGACATGGATTACCAAGATGGGATTTGCCCCTCTGTAATGGAGAGATATTCTCTTGGCTCTCTCGTGTGATATGATTAAGAAGCATGGCCATGCGCGACTTGGTTAAGTGTTAACCAAGGAGTCAGACTAAGTGTTAGTCCAGTAAATCGTATATAACGGAACGAGAAGAGGGAGTCGAGCTATTAAAGGGATGGAAACAACTCGCTTATAGCTTGACAAAGATATACCGTGAGGCAAAGGGACTTGGACGAAAGTCACATTGAAAAAGGTTTGTCTTCTGACTTTACGGCGCTTGGGAGTTGGCACGTCTTGCTAGAGGCCGCTACCAACTATCGACTCGGAGTAGTGACTCGTGTCGTGTCCAGGTGTACGTGAACCTACAGGGTCACACACTTAAGGGAAAGGGGACCATGTGGATTCGGTCCATGTGGAGATTGGGGTACGGCCTAGATGGGCCTCAAGCATTGAGCCCAGCTAGGAGTGTATATAAGTGGAGTGACAAGGGATTGTACCTAACCTAGACGTCACTTTCTCCACTCCCATTTTGGGCTAGACAAGATCTAGAAGTCCTCTGCATGGAGCTCCTTCCTGTACGTGTGCATACGGTAGAGGCGTTGAATGTGCGGCGCTGGGGACGTGTTGTATGGGGATCGTTCGGCACGGCATCAACTAACGCGCTTCATCAACAATCCGCACCTGCGCGTCTAGTGGTAAATCTCGTGGCCTATCACCTGAGCTGGATCTTGGGAGTACCATGTGAGGGAAAAGTTTTTGTATTTTCTCTGTGTGGCCCAACAGTCCAGCCCCCAGACTGCAAATGGCCAAGTTATTGGTATTGTTCGCAATTCTTCAGCTAGAACACTTGGTTTTCTTGCATAGAACTGACACCCAAGACATGTTTGTACCAACTTATCGTCGTCCACCTTGGCAGTTATCTAGTAGAATCCTTGTTGGAAGGCCTTAGCCACCAATGATCGGGGAGCGGCATGGTGCCCGCAATCTCCGAGATGTATTTCTCTAAGGATTTCAATACCTTGTTGCTGGGATACGCATGGAAGGAAAACTCTTCTGGTACTTCTTTTGTAAAGATGTCCGTCAATGATGACGTAGCCTTTTGCTCTGCGTAATATTTGCCAGCTTTCGACTTCATCGATGGGCAAAGTTCCGTCTTGTAGATAATCCATGAACGGTTCCGTCCAAGCCGGAGAGGTCACCGTTATTATATTAAGAAATGAATCCACTATATCCGGGTTGTCAGGGTCCGCTCCCTTCATGGATGGGGTCCGTAAATGTTCTAGGAAAACGCCTGGCGGAATTGGTCGACAAGCTGATCCAAGCCTTGATAGCAGAGATGTCGCCTAATTCTCCTCCCTTTTGACGTACTTGACTTTGTACCCATCGAAGCACTTGGCTAGTTCGTCTACTTCATCTCGATATGCCGCCATCATAGGGTTCTGTGCGTTCCAGGTGCTAGCTACTTTCTGGGCAACCAAGTCAGAATCTCCATGACAAACTATGCGCTTGATGCCAATATCCTTGGCTACGCGAAGTCCATCAATGAGGGCCTCATACTCCACCATGTTATTGGTAGCGTTGAAGTGGATCTGCAGGACATATTGCAACTTCTCTCCTGTTGGTGATTGTAATACACTAGCCCCCGAGCCATTGAGTAGCTTTGATCCGTCAAAGTGCATGACCGAATATTCTAAATCTGGTATAGGAGTGTCTTCTGGCAGACTATCCAATCTGCGAGAAAATCTGCCAATGCTTGTGATTTGATAGCGTCGCGTCTCTTGTAGGTGATTTCAAAGGCGGCAAGTTCGATGCCCCACTTTGCCACTCTCCCTGTAGCGTCGCTGTTGTTGATGATGTCGGATAGTGGACCCTTGCTTACTACTGTGATAGGGTGCTCCTGGAAATAATGCCTTAGCTTACGTGAAGCAAGGAAAACTCCATAAGCTATCTTTTGGTAGTGCGGGTAACACTGCTTGGATTCCGTCAAGACCTCGCTCACATAGTAAATAGGCCTCTGAACTCCGTATTCGTGCGTTGGTTCCTTGCGCTCCACCATGATCACAATGGTGATTATTCGGTTGGTTGCCGCCATGTAAACTAACATAGGCTCCCTTGGCACCAGTGCTACAAGTATTGGTAGGGAGGAGAGTATTCTCTTCAACTCCTGAAGTGCTGCGTCAGCTTCGTCCGTCCATGTGAACTTGTCCGCCTTCTTGAGCAACTTGTAGAGCGGCATAGCCTTCTCACCAAGTCGGCTGATGAACCAGCCTACTGCTGCAACACAGCCTGTGAGCCTTTGTAGGTCCTTCAAGCATGTCGTGTGTTTGATGTCGAGGATGGCCTTGATTTTCCCCAGGTTCACCTCAATTCCGCGATGCGAAACGATGAAACCTAACAGTTTGGCAAAGGGTACCCCGAAGACACACTTCTTGGGGTTCAACATCATGTTGTATTTCCGGAGATTGTCAAAGGTTTCCTGTAAGTTAGCTATAAGATCATTTGATTTCTTTGACATTACCACGATGTCGTCCACATAGGCGTGTATGTTGCGACCTATTTGGTCATGTAGGCAATGTTGCATCGTCCGCTGGTACGTAGGGCCAGCGTTTTTCAACCCAAAGGGAGTGGGCAGTTGGTCTGACTTTCGCATCCAGATCAAGTGGTATCCTGAGTAGGCATCGAGAAAACACGGAAGTTCCAAGATAGTCGTCGAGTCCATGACTTGGTCAATGCGAGGCAAAGCAAACGGATCCTTCGGACATGCTTTGTTCAAGCCAGTGTAATCAACACACATTCTTAATTCATTGGTTCCCTTTTTGGGGACAAGTATAGGATTTGCCACCCATCGGGTGTGAATAACTTCTCGCATAAAGCCAGCCTTAAGTAACCTAGCTATTTCTTTGCATATAGCCCTTAGTATTTCATCACCAAAGTGGCATAGAGGTTGCTTCACCGGTTTGGCATTAGGATCAATGTTCAATCTGTGCTCGGCAAGTTCCCAAGGTACACCTTTCATGTAGGCAGGTTGCCAGGCAAAGATGTCCCTATTCTCACGAAGGAACTCGACAAGCGCGCTTTCCTATTTGAGATCCAGGTCTGTGCCAATGGCGGTGGTCTTGGAGGAATCACCTTCGACAAGCTCCACCTGCTTGGTCTTGATGGCGGCCTTGAAGGCGGGTTCGGTGGCAGTGATCTGCTTCCTCGAAGTCGGCATCTTTGAGGCATCAACCTGGTTATGGATCTCCTTGAACTCCGCACCATAGAGGACTGCTTCGGTGAAGGCGGCCTCACTGAGCTTGCACTCCCGTGCCTTGGTGAAGCTTCCTTCAACGGTGATGACGCCATTTGGTCCGGGAATCTTGAGCTTGTTGTATAGAAAGCATGGCCTTGCAAGGAAGGAGTGGAAGATGTCGCGTCCGAAGATGACGTGGTACACGCTCTTGAAAGGCACCACTTCAAAGGTCATGCGTTCTTGGTGATAATTGTTAACATCGCCAAAAGCGACCAGAAGGGTGATGCAGCCCAGGGAATTTGCTTGTTGGCTAGGCACAACCCCATGGAACACGGTGTTGCTCTTCCTTAGCTGGGTCTCCGTCAAGTTCATCTTGTGAAGTGTATCCAGGTACATGATGTTGATGTTGCTTCCACTGTCCACAAGGCACTTGGTGAACTCTGTGCCGTCAATCAAAGGGTTACCATGGCATACTGGTTCTCTATTGGGATAAATTCTAGGTGATCCTTCCTATCCCAAGTAATTGGAACTTCCAACCACCTGACGTACTGGGGAGCCAGAGGGAGGGTAGCCATCAGTATCCTCAAAGAGGTTTTCTGGGGCCGGATGGTGGGGGTGCCAAGGAAGGTATGGTAACATGGAGCCTTCTTTTCGGAGGGATTTTTCCCTTTATCCTCTCCCTTGTCGGAAGATTTTGGGTCCACGTCTTCATCCATATCGCTTGATTCCTTGGGCTCTTCCTCCTTCTTCTTCCCTTTGCCTTTTGCGTGTGGTCTATTTTTTGGACTTCACTTATAGCCGAACTCAGGGTCCTCCTTGAGGTCGTTGACAAATTTCCATTGGCAATTGGTGTGGGTGGCCTTGCGGTTTGGGTCGAGGTGGATGAAACATGGCAAGTCACGGTACTCTTCGTATGTTTGAGGAACGCGAGGCACTGAGGATGTAGTGTTACCCCTCTGCATACCACTGCTAGCCCCTCGGCCACGTCCATGCTTTCCGCCTCCGCCTCTGCCAGTGAACGCCGCGGCGACCATGTCGTCTACTTGCTTCTATTTGGGCGGATTTTTCCACTTGTTATTGTTGTTTTTTCTGGCCTGGATAGGGATTGCTATTGCCGATAGTGATCTGCACGCGTCATCATCATCCGTGGTGAACTCGCTAGACATGGTGATCATTGCATTGACGGTGAGCTCATTGTTATCTTGCTTTCACTTCAACTTATGGCGAAGCAAAGTTCCCTTTTCCAGACCGTCGACGAAGGTGGCCATAGCGGTCTGATCGTGCACCCCTGCGCAGGAATTTATGATATCCAGCCAGCGAGAGAGGTAAGCACGAGAGGTTTCATCCTTTTCTTGCACACACCGCTGGAGGTCTCCGATAGTGCAGGGACGTTTGTACCTGCCCTCGAAATTCTTAGTGAACGCTTCATGCATGTCCAACCAATTGCATATTGATTTCTTCGGTAAGTCGTCGATCCATTATCGGGCGGTGTTGGTCAACATGAGTGGGAGGTACTTGACAGCGACATTGGGGTTTCCCACTGTGATGTGAATCGCTTCGCTGTAGTCCTGCAACCACATTGCTAGCCTGGTAGTGCCGTTGTAGGGTTTGATGGTCTTGTCTATCCGGAGGCCCTTGGGGTAAGTTGTGGCCCATATTACTGGTCCAAAACACCGTGGCCCAAGGTATGGGAGCTCCCGAGCTTATTGGATCTTGTCTATCCACAAACATGCGTAATGTGGCTCTGGCTGCTTCCCTTTTTCATCATGGGGAGGGGAGTTGTGGAACAATTTGTGAGATCCGCCATGTCCTCCGCCATGATGGCTGCTAGGTGGCGATGGTGGCGGTAGAGTCGGTGGGTTAGCCTTCTTGCTATGGCCCTCCTGTGACTCTTCACGCCTGTCGTGGTTACTTGTTGGACGTGGCGGTTCCTTATGGGACCTGCTCCTATGTCCTTCATTGCCGGTGCACTCTGTGGCATGCCGAGGCCACTCACCCTGGTCGCGTATAATGATACCGGCCTAGGGACGCATTGTCGATAGCATGCTTGCACAGTGGCGCAGCTCTAGTTCCTTGTGACACCGAGATGGTGGTGGAGGTGGCAACTAGTGGGGACGAGCCTTTTCTCTGGGATTGGAGGATATGGGGATGGCGTCAGTCATGTTGCGTGCCTCTCTCCGTCTTCGCTCTGTGGATCCTGTGTGGGATCCCTCATCCCAGGGAGATTTTGGCCTTCTACAGCTGTTCAGGGTTGACTGGCAAAGCTCCATGTTGGACTCAAGCCTATGCGAGGTAGCCTTTTCCTGTTGCTTGCATGCCTTAGCAACGAGGTCGTACACCTGAGAAACTGCTTCTGGTGACCTGTCCTGCTCCAGGAGGGTCTTGGCGATGGCAATGTTGTGGGCGGGAGTTGGCATGACTTGCCTCCCCTCTGAATCAATGTAAGGGGTGGATTTTGTCGGCTTCGATCCGTCATACCCCAACCTTCGCCGAACACCGGGATCTTCGATGACGCGAGCTGGCACTTTCTTTGCCTTTTGCTTTAACAGCAATTGCCTATACTCAGCCTCCATAGCTCTTGCCCCCTTTATGGATTGTTGCGCCTTAGCCATGTGTTCATCCAGTTTAGCACCCTGCTCCGTGATGCTTTGTCGGCGGGAGTGGCCAATGGGTTTCCAGCTGCAGACGTTGACGGTGGCATTGGCGGCTGATTTGATTGTCGGGCCATACTAGAGGTCGTGGTGAGTTCCTGTGCCGGTAGAGGGCAGATAAGCGGAGGAGGCATAGCCTTGGCCAGAGCTGAAGGCTCGGCGGATTTCTTAGCTGCTTCTGTTTTGGTAACTGCTAGTGTGGGCGCAGCTCTCTCACGTTCCGGTTCCTGTCCGTCTTCTTCCATCACGGTCCCAGTGGCGACTAGCACCTAGTGGGAAGTATTGGTCTTCTCGGCACACTCCTCCTTCTTGATCTCCTACTCGATCTCCCTCATAACAACAACAATATATTCCTGCAAGTTAGTGTCCGATCCACTGCCATCCATATTGATGTCGGCATACAGCGGGTCAAGGACGGAGTCGGAGTTGGCCTCGGTGTTGACAATGGCAGATGTGGAGGGTGATGGAGGCAGGCCGTTGTTGTTGTTTCCTACTTCGGCTATGATGGCGATTGCCTTCATGGCCTCTTCATTGGCATTCGCGTATTTGTTGATGATGGAAACCATCTCGCCAAGGGTGAGAGGGCCTATGGCTTGCCGCCTTCGGAGGGTATGTCGGAGGAGTGTTCTGGGTGTGAGCCCTTCCACGAAGTGGTAAATGAGCTCGTTAGTGTGGTAGCCCTCTAGGGTTTCCCTCACCCTCATCCATCTAGTGAGGTATTCACGGGGAGGTTCTCCATCCCTCTGAACGCATCTGGCTAGATCGAAGATGGTGACTACACCGACAAAGTAAGAGTTGCGCATCTCTAACGCTCGGGGAAGCCAAGCAGATTTGCGGGGTCCTTCCACCTTTATATCCTGCACATTGGCGGCTTGGGTGGGCCTTGAAATTTCCTAATCCGAGCCACCATACTCCAAGGAGAGGTATGGCCCAGATCCTTCCGCGAACATATCCTGCTCATAGGCGGTCCGTGCGGGGCTTGATGAGTTTCCGACTTCCTGGGAGCTAGGACTCGAGTCAGTTTCGCCGACGAAGATGTGGATGTCTCCGAAGAGGATGATGGAGCAGTGCGTAGGGTTTGTCTTCGCTGGCACCCAGAACTCATCTGGAGGAACGATCGGGACGTTGTCGGAGAAGAGAATGCATCCAATGGCTACGGTGTCGCTGATTCCCGCGAAGATATTGGACCTCGGCCGGTGTAGAGCTCGAAGCGCCTCTTGCCCCATGGTGGGAGCCAACTTTTGTAGTATTGCCGACGAGTACGCCATGGAGGAGTCCTCACAGTCCATGTTTAGAGACGTGGGGTAAGGCGGAGAGTTGGCGGGTACGAGGTAACACATCTTACCCAGGTTCAAGTCCCACAATGGTGGCAGAACTCTACTCCTGCTATAAATCACTATAATGGCAATACACTGAGTTACAGAGATTGGTTCGCTATGCGAGGTGTTGCACGCTATGTGTTGAGTGTTCTTGTGCCCTAAAGGTTCCCACATACCAGATTATAAAGGCGCCAAGACCTAGGGTTTATAGGGAAAGGTCCTTGCCGGACAAGGTAAAGAGTCCTACACTAATACAAACTAGTCTTCCGTGTCTTGTACTCCAAGGCTCCGAGTATGTCCATGACTCCTGCATAGCCATCCTTTATCCGGCATGGGCCTCCCTTCTGGATCCGTCTAACTAGGCCGCCAAGAAGGCCATGGGCCCTACTACCAACTATGGACCACCCGGGTTAGGCGGATTGGTGACATGCTATGAGGATACCCATATAGCATATCCCCAATACAGACGCTTCGTGAAATCGGGCTTACCAAAGAGAGGATGTCCAGAAAGTTAAAAGTAAGACAAATAATGATGGAAGATTCGTTTCGGAGATTCACAATTGTGTGGGTATACCGTAGATTCTTTCATGAAACCTCATAGAAGTAAAGTATAAGCTGGACAGAGACCAATATCCTTACTATTGAGCTAATGGGTATTATACATGTAGTTTAGAGACCATTAGAAAACCCCAAGTGGGAGAGTAAACAATAAACATGGAAGTGTTGTTGTCTAACTATCTAATTAAAGGTTGGAGAAGAAGTACAAAGTTGTGATGAGATTAAGCCTTATTCTCATAAGGTCATAAGAAGTCATATGTATAAGAGTACTCTCTAGAGTATGTTCGGATGATAGATCGAAGGAGATATAATAGATTAACTCTAGTGGACTAGTCCTAAATGAAACAACTCCCAAGTTAACCTTAGGAGGGAAGAACATATTTCATAATAGACAGGTGTAGTGTAACAGGAAGACCTGATTGGAATGGACAAAATGTGTCCACCACCGATCCAAAGTAGGACTAGTAGAACATCACCCAAAGGAATTATAGTATAAGGAACTAGGTGGTAATTGGATAAGGCAAGTGGATTCTATTAAGAATGAAGAGGATTCAAGGAAAACGATCTGGATACAGGGTACCACAATAATCCCCACTTGGGATCACAATGGAGTTGAGAAATGGCGTGATCAATATAAGTCAACTCCACATTCTGAAACGTAAGAGAGTACGAACTTCGGGGACGAAGTTTGTTTTAAGGGGGAGAGTCTATAACATCCCGGCATTAGAGCTTAGAAATAAGCTGAGATGAGGTGTGTGCATTGCAATGCATAGAAAATCTGGATAATTTTCGCGCTTTTAAATAAAACTTATCAAAGTGATTGAAGCTTCTATTAACTTGGTGGAACTGAAGTAGATCATCAAGTTGATTGCGATAAGTTTCAATATGACTTTGCTAAAACCTTATCTTTGGGTAATATAATTTGATCTGAGGGTAGATCAAATGTAATAAAACTAAGTCACAACACACTACTCAATAACGAGTACTAGATCTTCTAGAGATAATTACATGGTATTCCATACAACAACTCAAGGATGAATACTTAATATTCCAAAAATGATATCAAGGTATTACCTACAACAAACCCTGAATACCAAGTTAAGTATATAACTTAAGTAAAGAAATCTCATAACTAAAACTTGAGACACTTGCTTGTCATAGTTAATTATACCATGGGTATCATGGTAGTTCTTAGACATTAGCTCTTATCACAAATAGAGTAGAAAAGGAAGCCAAGCCAAGACCATTCATCTCATATCTTTGTTGCCATATTAGTAGGTGACATTCCTACTTAACCAAGTCCTAGTGTCTATTGATCTTCAATGTAGAGGGATCAATCCTTGACCTAGAACTTAGTGACCTATTATATTGACCTTCCAAAGACATCAAGTAAACTAATAAGAAGAAGGAACTAGTTATCGTAGAGTGTGCCATAATCAATGTAATGAGATCCTTAGTAATAATCAACCCATTTGGTGTTGGAGGAGTTAACTCACTCATGAGTTAACTAGAAGAAGTGTTTAAACCCAAGAGATTAGATAGTAATTATGGATCCATGAGAAAGCTGGAAGTATTAGAGTATCCAATGATAATATTGTTAAGCCAAGTAGATATGAATATGGAGTAAGCTTCCTTAACAAGAATAATCCTATAGAGAGACTATTACAAGCCTGCTACATAGTTGATGATAGATTTTGATTAAACAATTAGAAGACTAAGCTTTGTATGATCAAAGGATGGTTGTCATTATTCCCAAGTTACATGAGAATAGATGACTAGATGATGAAGGAGTTTTGTGAGTACACCAAATTAAGCAAAGCCCTAGTAAGATGAATCATCTAGCTTGATCATGAGAAGGCAAGCTAGAGTATAATGAAGTATATAACATAAGTTGTATGGAGTAGTTGGGGGCATAGTAGTATAACCAAGCTAGTAAAAGAACAAACTTGTATTATGGGAGTAGTACCATACCCATCCGAAAGGATTGATATCACATGTGATATAGAAAGAATTGTAATCTTGCAAGCCTTGGAAGTAGATGCAAGGTAAATATGAAGGAGTTTATGGAATGAAGTTAATAATAACTACTTTAGTGGATCTATCAGAGAGGTAGTTTAGAGATGGAAGTTATATATAGAAGAATGAAGAATGAGTAATGTTGAGGTGACATGACCATGTCATCATATGATGATTAATATGGTGGAGTCAGATAATTAACTTATTCAGGAAGATATGATCTTTATGAATAAGATAAGAGAGATGTATAGAGTATATTTAGGAAAGGAATTCCTTATCTAAAGATAACCTTAGTGAGGTATTAAGGTAAGGATTCTTTAGAAGACTTAACCAAGATCATATCAAGCCATGACAAGATCATGTCTACCTCTTCGTTTAACATCCTAGAATAAAGAAGGTAGTTAAATCAATTTCTATTTTTAGGCAGCCAATGGATATTATCTCCTAGTCAAATTAAATGTCTAAGAGATAAGTAAAATACCATTTGAGAGTGTATTAATGGAATCCTTGTCCATCTGATTATCTTAAATCCTAATAAAGACCTAGTCTCATATACCATCAAGATCACTTTAGTAAACCAATCTCAATAGCTAACTCTAAGTTGAGTTATTATCCATGGCCACAAAACATGGAGGCAATTTATCTTAGATTTTAATCGTCATCCATATCCATAATAGAATGTGAGTCTATTGAATATTCTGCAAAACTCATGTTAAACCACTTGTAAATGAACATCTTAATTTTTCCATTAATGATTGTTATTGATTCATAATGACTTAACCAAGATTACTCTGTGGTAATACTAAACACTACAAATCAAGTAGAATTGGATTTGGGAGAAACCACCAAATATAGAGAACCATGAAATTCAAATCACCACTTTATGAACCACAAGGTTTACTACCTTATAATAAATATATTTACCATTCTTTTATGAGGCTAACTAGGAATTGAGCTCCCTACATATCATTCACCATTTTAAATCCTTACCATTATAATTATTAAGTGAAAACAGAATCATTTTTGTGAAATCTTACTAGAAGAAGCAAATCCCTAAAACCCTTGTTGATAATTATAAATAAAAAAACCTTACATATAATTATACATTTAGTAAACACAGCCAATAATGTAGAAACAATTGACTACAATTAACCTTCATAAAATTCTCCATGTCTTACATTTTTTAAATAATTTAAACCTTGAAGAAATTCATATTTGAGATAAATCTGTAAAATGACAGAAATCAGAAATAGAAAAAAAGGAAAAACAGTAGAGTCCAATGCTGGCCTAAAGTCCCATTTCCTATCTTCTATTCGTCGTCCAGCGCCACAGTAGCCTTCATCTCACTCGCTCTACAGCAGCCTAGTAGTGGCCCAGCCCAAATACCGTTTTGGACACGTCATCCTCGTCGTCTCTGTCATAGGATCGAGCGAAGCAGCTCCCTGGAGGTCGCAGCGCCATCGCACGCGCCAAGATCCATGCCGCTATCGTTGGAGATGGGATAAGAATTCCACCATGACGTCCTTCCATCCTCATCCCCCATTTCTCCCTCGCTCCTTCGCTCTTTGCCTCTCTCTACCTCATAGGGCTGAAACCCTAGCTTTGGGCTACCGTCGATTCCCGTTGTTCCTGACCTCGTCTCGCACATCTGAGGCCACCGCTGGAACCGCCGTGCTGTCTTGGTTCTCCTTTAGAAGGAATCGTCAGCGTGTAACCGTAATCGAGCACCGCGACCTCGTCTTCATCAGCTCCGACGAGATTCGCCATCATCCATACCAGTGCCTCGGGCCACGTACACCTCTTCCGATGACGCGAGCGTCATCAGGGTGAGTTTCTCAACCCCTGGTCCTCTCCACCCTCTATCTCTTCCTCTCGACCGATCCTGACACGAGAACCTTCCACCATCATCGTTGACTGTCGTCGTGACCATTGTCCCGGTAGCCATTTCAGGGTGGCACCACTACTAATAGGTTCCCATGCATGCGCTTGTTTGTATGGTGTAAACCACACTTGCTAACTCACGTTAGATCGTTGCCGCCGCTTGCTTGCTAAGCCTCTCCGGCGAGGTGGCGTCATGCTGATGTTAGGCCCACGTCACCTCAGCCGTTTGACTAGTCCCCGCCAACATGGTATGCCGATGTGACCCTGACCCTACTAGTCAGTGACCCGGGCTGGATTTAGTGGTGTAAAAATAATTAGGGTGGAGCTGACATTAGCAGTGATGCAATAAATCAATTATTAATTATCTAAATAAATCCAAAAAATATATAAACCTTGTTAAATCAATATCTTTGGTTTTAACTCAGAAAAGTATATTATATATCAAAATGTTCTGAAAAATAAACTCTATAATATAAACCTATTATCATACTTTATTTTCCAACTTGAATAAAATAATAATTATTATTAGCAAATATCATATTAAGGATAAATCTTAAATAAGTATATACTATTATTTGAAATTCATAAAAATAAGAAAAATTTATCAAAAAAATTAGAAAAACAAAATATATATTTATAAACTTATTTTGTACATTTTTATGATACTTAACTAAATATTTATTATTTCTTTAGTATTTATAAAGTTATAAAACTTATAAAATCATATCTTATTATTTAAAAATCACAAAAATATTTATAATATACTAAAATAATCACAAAAATAAATTATACACATTAAAAATATCCTCCTTCATAATTGTAGTAAAATAAAAGGTTAAAGTATAATAAATATTATTTAAATCCTTTTATTTTATTTTATTTTAATTCTTTAAAAATATATAAATCTTTACTATTGCCTTTATCATTATTTATTTAAAATATAAAAATGGAATAACAAATTCCATTAATGTTTAAGTTGTACTTACTAAAACTACCATTTAAAATTAAATAAGTCTTACTTTCTAACAATATTTTATCAATTATAAAATCATCAAGATTTGAGTAATAATTCTTTTACAAGTTTGGGAATCCACTTTAAAAGCTAAACAAAGTTTTTAAGTATTTAACATGATGCCATTTCCATGTTTATAGAAATAAGTATTAATTCTATAATAAGTAAGAGATTCTGTTCACTTATAAAATCAAGAGAACACCACTTCCATAAAGGCATAATACTTTTGTTTCACCTTCATGAAGTGTTAAAAGTCTCCACTTGCTAGTGGAATAACCATTCAAAAATACTAATTGTTTTCTACTTTAATACTTGTAATTAATAAGAAAACCTTAAAGTGTTAGCTTTAAGTTTAAATACTTTTTACTTTGTAAGGTAATATGTTCCTCAAAAGTTATTCTTCTAAGAAGTATTAAAAGTAATCCTTAACCATTTCTGTGAAGACTCTAATGAATTGACAATCCTATTCAAGGAGTTCTTATGTGCCATTTCACATTTGAGTAGTTTAGTATTGCATGCTACTTGTTGTATTTACATACTGTTGCACACACACTCTTAGAAGCCTTAATAAGAAGCACAAGTGTGAAATTGGTATAAAAGTGCAACACATTCCAAATAACTCATCACAAGCTTCAAACCCTAGATCAGATATGATTAGTCTAGGGATTCGCGTTTACAAAACTACATTACATTACTTATGCATAATTGCATCTTGCTTCTTTAAACATTCGTCCTTACCGGACAAATGATGCTATTTATAGAATATTGATCTTCTAGTATCCCGAAGACCGTGAGTGCATAATCTTGCAATCACAAAAGGCAAGTTTACACTTGCTCATGTCCTTTGATTATTTTCTATCAAATGCTTGTAACTCAAATGTTATCATCACCTACATTTCAAAAGGGTCAGAAAACACTATTTTCATGATATGATTATAGATTATTTACCAAATGGTAATAATTTATTGATACAATTCCAGTGGTAAAGGAACCTAATATCTAGGACTTGACAACCCATGTCGCTAGTGATTCTAGAACCGTATATTACGCGTTAACCATGAGATTTGGAATGAGACGGAGAAGTCTGCTGGATCTTCTTCCTTTCGCATGGACGGATGACCTGAACATGAGGCTAAGGATTTCTCATGGAGAAACCTAGCACATGGGTGGAACCCCTTAGTTTCCCGTGATTTTGGTGTCTAGATTATCTTGAGAGGCTTTCAGTGGTTTAGATAGACCTTTAAGGGAGCTTGCCTGGGCATAACCGTCTCATAGATTCTAAAGGTGCCTACCATAGTTATAGCCGGTCCTATAAGTGGCTTGATAGAGGTGGGGCATGTCTTGGAGGATCGTGTCTTCATGCGGGGTCACGGAGAGGGGCAGTGATTGGCTTGGATCTTAGACTGGGCCCCGCACCAAGTATGGACGATAATGCAACTCGGATGTGCAACAAGGCTAAGGTATCTCATGGGTAAAGCAATGCAACTCTGTAAAGTGTAAGAACTGTGACATGTTACTCCCTGTTCTAGGGAGGAGCTACGAACGCGGCAGGAAAGGAACTCCATGAAAGTTCTGGTCAACCTGTGAAGGCTCTCAGACATAATTTTCAGAATAAAAGCAATCTTTAAAGAAATGTTTATGAAAACCTGCATTGCCTACGACCTTTGGTCTATGGCTATAGAAATAGTGCATCAAACACTCCTTTTTAGTGAACTTGCTGAGTACGCTCGTACTCAACCATACCTCCTTAACCCCTGCTATATTCTTAGTCATGGAATACATCGTCAACATCAACTTGGTGCTTAAGAAACCATCATCGACTGCTCAAGTCCTTCGATGAAGTCAAGGAAGTCAACATATACATCAACTGAAGTAAAGAAGAAGTTCCAGATTAGCTAGGAATATATTCTCTAGCCATAAAAGCTACTTCTGTAGAGAAATGCAATAGCATCATTTGCAAGCCAGATAGTTTAGATGCTAGTCTTATTAGCCAGATAGTTCTGAGTTATTATTTCTAGTTCTTCTTTGTAAGAAGTTTCTTTCTCTCTCTTTAACCTAGAGTGTTCTATGGATCTTATGTAAATAGTCGAGTTGTAATCTATAGTCATGTCTTAGACCTGATGTTTTTCTGTTGTACCACTCTGAGGGATGTAATACTAGTGAATGGTGTTTCATTGGTGTTATGTCAACGACTATAGTGTACTACATCATGCAGTGGTATGCTGGGTCACCGCAATCTCCATAGCCATCATCGTTAGAAGGGGTATTGGAGCAACCATGGAGGCCATGAATCCATCCCGCGATGCTTTCGTGGCACCCATGCCTCCATAGCCACCCGGTGGTGGTGCCATGCCTTAAAAGCCACTCATCCCTCTATAGCTACACATGACTCCAAAGACACTCACCCCTCCGAGTCCTCCAAAGACACCCGATGGTGGTGCCATGCCTCCAAACCGACCCGGTGGTGCTCCCATGCCTCCAAAACCACCCGATGGTGCTCCCATACCTCCAAAGCCAACCAATGGTTTATATACATCTATCTTGAAGCAACAATAAAAAGAGGCTCTTTTTACCTTGTAGTTAAATTCTCGAACATGATGCACGCGCTGAAATCAGCTGTCAACACCAGGATTTTTAATCACAGATGCTTGTTATGCCATACATTGCAATCCAAGGATTACCATTTTTGCGAGACATAACAGATTGGATATCACAGTACATCATCCATTACAAACCATATAAGGTCTTACACAAATAAAGGATCTCATGATCCAGTCTTAGTCCAATCCAGTAGCGGAATAAATAGCGTAGTGGTGGGGTCCATCTTCAGTGTCACAGGCAATGCTGGCGATGGGAGATGATCCTAGTTGTCGTTGCCGTCCTGCTATCCTCCTTCAGGGTAGTCCTCATCATAGTTTGTCCATTGGAATAGCCAGCGACAAAGCCATGAGTACTCTTTAAGTACTCACAAACTACGGCTAACAAGTAAGATAGTTCTAGAAGAAATGCTAAATTCTAAGTCTATTTGTAAAGTTAAGTTTGAAACCTAAGCCGAGTTAAGAAAAAAAGAAAGATAAAATAAAGATTGAAAACACCTAAGTGGGAACTTAGTTGTCATAGTCACAACTCTGTCGTGGTCAAGTCATGTCACAATTCATTTCATAAGTCATTTTGAAAACATCTGACAACGGAACAATATGGCCACTCTAGCTGTCCATAACCGCGGACGTGAATATTCGAATAGTTTGACACTCTGCAGAGGTGGTACACTTTCACCACAAAATTCGATACATCTGTCAGGGATAACCCTGAATCATCATACTTAGTATGCAGATAATCAAACATAACCTTTCCTTTACACACTCTAGTATAAGCACCTCTCCTATGAGCTTGGCCTCCCAGCCATGACCATCTGTCATCCTGGGCACTACATAGGTGGACAACATTGAGAGGTAGCCTCGGCTCAAACCTCTCTTGGGAGGGAACTAATACTAATGCATATAAACTTCCAGCTAAGCCTTACCCAATTCATGTATTGTGGTTGTACGGTAAAATTGGAATGGTATCGCATCCGAACCCAACCATCAGTTTTTATAAAAGGGCTAAGGCTCATGCCTTAACATTTTCGTCATCATCATAAACCATTTGTGTTTCTCAACACATGTCAAAACATCTCAATAGAATGACTCATCATTCCAAGGTTTTCACAAGTCATTTTCACCAAGTATTCCGATCTAAAGTGATCAGGTTTTGGTTTAGCTCTAAACTACTAAGTTAAGAGTGTTCACTAATGTGGGGTGCTAATATCAATCTCATGCCATAGAATGACATCTAAGTCTAACTAGATAGGTCAAGTTTTATACTCTTTATGCTATCGATAAACAAAGTAAAGAACTTTTGTAATGTAAAGGAAGTAAAGCTTGTATATAAAACTTGGAGTAGGTATAAGTCAACATGATATAACCAAAGCATGCCTAATGCCTTTGCTTAGGTTATCTAGCTTTCCAGGGTTAGCTTGCATTGTTAATGTTGGCTTGCAAGTAATCACTTGCATGGTTAACTTGTATAATGCTAGCTTGCCTTGGTTGGTGCAGTGGTTGAAATTCTCTTCCTCCTCCTCTTGGTAGAACTCCTCCTCCTCGAAGACTTGGTCAGTACTATCGTCTATAAATACATACGGAATACACAATCACCAAACAATACTTAACTAGTCTACTTAGCACACTAAGGCACACATTTGATGATCTAGTATCATCACAAACATCACAAGGTTTAATGACCTAGCTTCATTTATTTTATTTGAGAAAAGTAATTTCTACTCATTGAAATTAACTAAGATTTAATATTCTCCATTTAAAATATGGGATCATGTGGACACATGTCATCACCACATATTCTAACATATCGGAATGTGTTTTATGGGTTGGTTCACATTTTAATAAGTTTAAGTTTAATAATTAATGATTTAAAGTGACTAGAAATGCCTATATAGCATTATTTTGGTACTAGTCCAAAGTCACTGCATGCAAACCTTAATATTATTACATACGCAGATAGGTATGGTTAAATGAGATTTTTGAGAGTTGGAATCAACTCAAAAGCTACTATGGTTGATTTTAGAAAAATGTTTGAATGTGCAAAAGCTTCTGTCTTGTTATTTTTACTAGGAGAGTTCTCTAACTCTAAATTATTTAAATCCAACTGGCCTGGATAGAGATTTTCATTAGCTTTCCAACAAAATTGGAATCACTCAATTTGGATTTAAAAAATTCTCTGAATTGATTTTCAAACTAAGGGATAGAACTAAGTCTAAGTCTAAAAAGAAAAATCCTAATTTGAATCACAAGGTCGTGTGGGAACAATAACGGGTCGGCCCAAATTCACTCCGCGATGCTAAGGACTGCTGACTGGGGGGTCCCGCCTGTTAGTGTATCATTACACACGAAGCGGTATGGGGCGAGCTGGACCGTAGGATTAGAATGCAGATCTATGGTTGGGGCTTATCGTCGATGAAGGACTCGTCGCTAGCGAGACTGAACCCTAGTGGCTCGGTGGGGGTGCAGTGGGGACGTATCGGGGCTCCAGCTAGTTCTGCGAGGCGGGCAAACGAACGAGACGACAACGGCGGGCTCAGGTGAAGTCGCGGCAGAGGCTGGGGTGGACGAAATCAACGGCAGCTTCTCCTCCTCTGCTGCGGCAGTCTCCGGCCCAATTCCGAGGACTGGCTGCTCGAGCTGCTCCGGTGAGAGGTGGGGAAGGACTGGTGAGAGGGGAGTTGAATGGTGTGGCGATTGAGGCTGGGGAAGGCCTCCTTATATAGGCTCGTGGAGGGGACCAAGGGGGCGACGGCGAGCTCGTCGGTGACGATGATACAGGGTGCTATCGGCATGGGCAGCATAGGCGGACGGTGGCTTGCCTCCTGGCGGTCCTCTATGGCTTTATGGCGATGCTAGGGGCGGTGGCTAATGGTCAGGAGCATCGTGCGGTCTAGGAGACAGGGGCGGTGCTCGACGCGGTTCCCGATGAGTGTGGGTCCAGCGGCGGGGTACGGTCGTGTCTGGCGGTGTGAGGTGGTCAAGGCGGAGCGGCACGCGCGGTCTAGTGTGGAGGCGCGACATGTGGCGTGCTGGCGGTGATGGCGCTCTGGTGTGCTCAGGCGCGGCACAGAGAGGATAGTGCGGGGCTTGTCCTAGGTGGTCTAGGGCGTGGTAGTGGTTGTGGGGTGGACCGTGGATAGCGGTGAGGTCACGCCTTGCTTCTTGGAGCGGTGGAGATGGGCTGGCGGTCTCCTATGGCGTTGGCAAGGTTGGTCGGCGATCATGTCCTCGGTACGGCGTGGCACTGGCGCTAGGGACTAGGGGATGGCCTGGTTACTGCTTGGTTAGATCAAAGAGGGACAGAGGGATTAAATGGGGTGCAAATGGGTGGCAAAACCCTGTAGAAACAGTGAGCCTAATCTAGAGTGTGATCAATGCCTACCAAGTGTTTGACAAAATGGCCGAAAGAAAATAAGTTTGGAATTTTGAAATGAATTTTGTTGGAGTGGTTTGTCACATGCTTAAACATCTGTGGTTGCCAGGATTTGTCAAATGGAATTCATTTGAGTGGTTTTTGAAAATGTGTGATCTAGACATATGAACTAGATTCCATTTTCAAATGTCATTTAAAAAATTAGAGTTTGAATGTTTTTGGGAGATCACAAAGTGGGACTTGGCACATCACTACTTGTACTAGCAAGGGGTGCAAAGATCCACAATTGTTTCTATTGGAGTTTGAGTGCTAGGAATACCCAAAGTGGGCTAGGTCATGAAAATGGCAAAAGTGAACATTTCCTTTATTTAATTCTTTTTGATTTAGTTTTCTTTGGTTTTTGCTTGGGAATGATCTAGATGATGTGGCATTCATCATAGAACCATTTTACAAGCATTATAATAAACAATAATGGCATTTCAAACAACTCCTATTTTAAATGCACACACATATGAATGCTTAAAGATTTTTAAATGGAAAAAGGTTTTGTTAACCCTAAATTAGGTAGTTTGGATCTTGATTAACCTTGATTAAAGATTTGTGAGGTTACAAACCTTCCCCCCTTAAACAAAATCTCGTCCCGAGATGTAAGAAAGAAAACTAGGAACTAAAGAGATCTGGGAACTCAGTCCTAATGTAATCTTCTCGCTCCCAAGTGGCTTCATCTTCGGTATGGTTGGTCCATTGGATCTTGAGAAGTTTGATACTCTGGGTCCTAGTGGTTCTATAGGCTTCCTCCAAGATACGGATGGGCACTTCATGATACGTCAGATCCTTGTTGATATCAACAACTCGGTGATCGATGTTCTTGAAAACTTCGGTCTTCTCCGGTACTTCTAGGCATTTGCGAAGTAACGAGATATGGAACACATTGTGGATGGCTGATATCTCCTCTGGCAGTTCCAATTGATAAGATACTTCTCCTCGGCGGTTTAGAATCTTGAAGGGTCCAATATATCTGGGGGCTAACTTTCCTTTCAGACTAAAATGTTGAGTTCCCTTCAATGGTGAAATCTTGAGATACACAAAATCTCCGATATTGAAAGTCAGGTCTCTCCTTCTCTTGTCAGCATAACTCTTTTGTCTGGAGTGGGTTGTCTTGAGGTGCTCACGGACTTTGTTAACCTTCTCTTCAGCTTCTCGGAGAATGTCGGGTCCGAAAATCTGACTCTCTCCTACTTGTGACCAATTCAAAGGGGTACAACACTTTCTTATGTAAAGGAACTCAAATGGTGCCATTTGCAAACTGGATTGATAACTATTGTTATATGAGAATTCTGCTAAAGGAAGATAATCTTCCCATTTTGATCCATATTCTAACACACAAGCTCTCAACATATCTTCTAAGATTTGGTTGACTCTCTCAGTTTGTCCATCGGTTTGCGGGTGATAAGCGGTGCTGAAATTCAACTTGGTTCCTAATCCTTCTTCGACTGTCTGCCAAAATCTCGAGGTAAATTGGGTTCCTCGATCCGACACTATGGTCTTGGGGGTTCCATGCAAACTGACGATTCTAGCAATGTATAACTCTGTTAGCTTCGAACTCTGGTAGGTTGTCTTGACAGGTATAAAATGAGCTACCTTGGATAGTCTATCAACGATGACCCAGATTGAGTCATTTCCCCTACTAGAAGTAGGCAAACCGGTGATAAAGTCCATTCCGACGGAATCCCATTTCCATTCCGGAATCTATAATGGTTGCAACAGTCCTACGGGTCTCTGATGTTCCGCTTTAACTCTCTAACAGATATCACACTTGGCGATGTAGCTTCCGATTTATCTCTTCATCTTGTGCCACCATAATTGCTCCTTTAGATCCTAATACATCTTCGTTCCTCCAGGGTGGATAGAATACAGAGTATCATGAGCTTCTTGCATGATGACTTGCTTCAGCTCCGAATCTGCTGGCACACAGATATGTCCTTTGTACCACAAAACTCCTTCTTCATCTTCGGTGAATCCAGGTACCTTTCCTGTACCAATACGACGTTTGATTCCATCGATACTTTCATTTCCCTTCTAGGCTTCCTTGATTTGGATAATCAAAGTGGGTTGAAGTTCAATGCTAGCTAAAAATCCTTTTCTAACTAGCTTAGTCCTAAACTGCTCCAACTCCTCATACAAACTTGGTTGCTTCTCCTTGATCATGGTGTTTAGCCTACATGGCAATCTACTAAGAGCATCCACTACCACATTGGCTTTGCCGGGGTGATAGTGAATGTCAAGGTCATAATCCTTGATTAACTCTATCCATCTCCTTTGCCTCATATTCAGCTCCTTCTGAGGGGAAATATACTTCAAGCTTTTGTGATCTGAGTAAATCTCAAAGTGATTACCCATAAGGTAATGACGCCATGTCTTCAATGCCAAAACCACGGCTGCTAACTCAAGATCGTGGGTAGGGTAGTTCTGCTCATGTTGCTTCAGTTGTCGAGACAGATATGCTATGACTTTTCCTTCTTGCATGAATACACATCTGAGACCAATCTTGGATGCATCACAATACACATCAAATGACTTCTTGATATCTGGCATGATCAATATTGGGGCTGAAATCAATCTCTTCTTGAGATCTTGGAAACTGGCTTCACATTTGTTGGTACATTCAAACTTCTTGTCCTTCTTCAACAATTGGGTAATGGGTCTTGCTATGCTCGAAAATCCTTCGACGAACTTGCGGTAGTATCCTGCTAATCCGAGAAATGCACGCACTTGGGTTTGAGTGGTTGGGGCTTCCCATTCTTCGACATCTTTGATCTTGGTGGGATCAACAGCGACTCATCCGGCAGACACAATATGTCCTAGGAATCCTACTTCTTTCAGCCAAAACTCACATTTGCTGAACTTGGCATACAACCGATGCTCTCTAAGGGTTTCAAGGATGATTCTCAGATGTTGCTCATGCTCTTCTTCTGACTTGGAGTAGATAAGGATATCGTCGATAAACACAACGACAAACTTAACTAGAAAATTCATAAAGATCTTATTCATGAGATTCATGAAATAAGCAGGGGCATTGGTTAATCCAAAAGACATGACCTTATACTCGTATAATCCATAACGAGTAGTAAAGGCGGTCTTCGGAATATCCGTTGCACGAATCTTAAGTTGATGATAACCAGTCCTATGATTAATCTTAGAGAACACATTAGCACCAGTCAACTGATCAAATAGATCCTCTATCTTTGGCCAAGGGCACTTGTTTTTTATGGTGATGTCATTCAGCTTCCTATAATTTGTGCACAAATGGTTGCCTCCATCTTTATTGTTGACGAATAACACGAGCGATCTCCATGGCGATGTGCTTGGTTGAATCAAGCATGTTGCCAACATAGCATCCAACTGCTTGTTCAATTCCACTAACTCTGAAGGGTTCATACTATAGGGTCTCTGGGCTATGGGTCCTGTTCCGAGGATTAGTTCAATAATGAACTCAATATCCCTATCCGGGGGCATACCTGGCAATTCATATGGGAATACGTCGGGGTATTCACAGACTACTCTGACTTGGTCAATGGTGGGTAGGGCTAGACTCTTGTTGCACTTGAATTGACGGGGCAAGGTTTCAGATATATGCTCTACTGAGGCTCCAGAGCTACTGGTCATGGTGATGGCTTTATTGGCACAGTCAATCAATCCTTTATGCTTTGACATCCAATCCATTCCTAGTACTACTTCCAGACCATTGGTTCCAAGTACTATTAGATTGGCATAAAAATCTATCCCATATATTCTGATAGGCACAGCTTTGCAAATTTTTCTAGCTTTTGTAGTTGAACCGGGGATTTGAACTATCATGACATGCGTCAAGTTGGTTGGGTGAATTTTACTAGTTGATACATTTCAAATGTATCTATAATTTTTTATGTTCCATGCTTGGTTTTATCCACTTTCTTGTGTTTTGTTCCAACTTTGGAGTACTTTTCATATGATTTCTTGGACTAACCTATTAACAAGAGCCACAGTGCTAGCTACCTGTTTTCTGCTGTTTTTGGTTCCAGGAAAGTCAGAAAATGAATATTCTCGGAATTGGACGGGACAAAAGCCAAAGTGCCTATTTTTCCGGATGTTATCAAGTGCCAGAATACGAGCCGGAGAGGGGCCAGGGGGCCACCACACCACCTGGCCGCGCGGCCAGGCCTGGCCCGCGCCAGGGGGTGGTGTGGCCGCTCTCGGCACCCCCTCGACCTCTCCTTCCGCCTATATATTGCCCTCGGGACGAAAATCCTAAGTGCCCGATCAAAAAATCCACGAAAGAGTCTATAGCCACCATCATCTCCATCCCTAGATCGGGAGGGATCTGAAGCTCTTCCCGGCACCCTGCCGAAGAGGGGAATTCACCCTGGATGCCTTCTTCATCACCATGCAATCCTCCGGTGTGATGCGTGAATAGTTCATCCTTGGACTACGGATCCATGTAGTAGCTAGATGGCTGGTTCTCCTCCTTTGTGCTTTCATGTCTAGATCTTGTGAGCTCCGTTCATGATCAAGATCATCTATTTGTAATTCTGCATGTTGTGTTTGCGGGGATCCGATGGATATTGAGATGCTATTTCAGATTGATTATTGATTCTATCATGTCTTTGTTATTTGTGATCTTGCATGCTTTCCATTGTTAGTAGCTATCTTGGCCAAGTAGATGCTAGCATCTCCAAGAGTTAGTATTTATGCTCGATAGTGGGTTCATGCCTCTGGTAATCTGGGGAAGTGATAGAAATCTCTAAGGTACTAGATGTGTTGTTGCTACTAGGAAGAAAACAACAATCCTTTGTTCATAGAACAATCGTATTGTTTACTTTACACGCAGTTCGTAAAGCAATAATTTGTTGCTTGCAACTTAATACTGGAGGGGGTTCAGATGATAACCTGAAGGTGGATTATTAGTCATAGATGCAGTTGGATGGTGGTCTATGTATAATGTTGTAATGCCCAATCAAGTCTCAAAGGAGTCAAGATGATTAGTATATGCATGTATTGCTTTCTCGGTGTTTGTCAATTGCCCCGCTGTAATTTGTTTACCCAGCATGTTATCTATCTAAGGAGAGACACCTCTAGTGAACTATGGATCCCGGTCCTTTTCTTTACATACAATCTATAAACTGTTTACTACTTTGTGTTTACTTTCTTCAAACTATTACTTCTTTCCATTCGATACGTTTAATCCGTTGTTTTCCGCAAAACACGGTGAGATTGACAACCTCATCGCAAGTTGGGGACAAAGTTTTGTGGTTGTGTTGTGCAGGTCTCCATGTTGCTACTAGCACCGGTAGTGCGCCCTGCCAAAGCTCAGCTAGTAACACCTTTGGGGTGTTTCCTTGCTCCTACTGGTTCGATTAAACCTTGGTTTCATAACTAAGGGAACCTTCCTGCTGTGCTCATCATACCTTCCTGTTGGGGTTCCCAACGAGATCTACATCAACACCGCCATCAAGCATTTTTCTGGGTTCCATACATAGAGCCATCACTAGTGCATGCAAATTCTTTAGTGACAAATGAGTGCGATGATCCAGAATCAAACAACACTCTTGCTAAAACTGAGTTGACAGAAAACATACCCAGCACTACATCTGGCGCTTATTGGGCTTCTTCGGCGTTCATGTGGAAGAGACGGCCGTTGCGGTTGTGAGGGTTCCCTAGGGCGAATCTTCTTCCTGGTTGAACACGACGCTGCTGTTGAGCTGGGGCATTCACATTAGCAGTCGCGGCAATCTTCTTGGGACACTCATTGGAATAGTGACCCTTCACTCCACACTCGAAACAAGTGATCTGAGACTTGTCTTTTGCTGCCACGGGCACGACATTGCTTCAAGTCCTAGGTGTGGTGTTGTTGTTGTGCTTGGGAGGTGCACGGTTGAAATTGCTGGAGTTGCCGGGGTGATTGTTGTTTCCTCCGGACTTACATTTCCTCCGCTACGGTTGGGGTAGCTTGGGTGAGACATTGGGGGTCGATTGTTCCACGGGGCATATCCGGCAGATGGGTTGGGAAGGTACTTCTGGTGACTATTGGATCTAGCTTGGTGCATCATCCGACGTTTGCGGTTGTCCTTTGCTTGATTGATCTTCCGTTCCATCTGAATGGCAGAGTCGACTAGCTCTTTGAGATCCTCGAAACGGATGTTGACGAGGACAGTCTGCATCTCATCATGCAGTCCGTTCAGGAATCTCTCCTTCTTCTTGGCCTCCGTGTTGATCTCAGCAGGTGCATACCTGGCAAGGGACAAGAATCTGTCACGGTACTCCACCACAGTCATTCTACCTTGCTTCAATTCTCTGAATTCATCTATCATTCTGGTGACTAGGCCCTGCTGCACGTGGGTGTGGTTGAACATGATTTTGAAGGCTTCCCATGTCATCACTTGACCATGGTTCATTGTGCGGGTGCTGTTCCACCATGCTCTTGCATCTCCTGCCAAATAGTGGGTGGCAAAAAGAACTTTCTTGTTGGCATCCACTCCGGCTACTTCTAAGTTGTTCTCCATTGTCTACAACCAGTCATCAGCATCCAGTGGGTTCTCCGAAGTGCTATAGATTGGGGGATTAGTATTCTACAAGTTTTTGAGTTTGGATCCATGATTATCCTGATTTCCCTGGTTCTGATTGTTGTGAGCCATTTGGGCGATCTGCTATAGGGTTGCTAGACTAGCTTGGCGCTCTGCCCTACTAGCTTCACGGTCTGCAATGAGAGTTTGCAGAATCTGCAACATTGGGTCTTGCGGTGAGCTGCTCCCTCCTTGGTTTCCACGAGTCATTTGAAGATTGAGGTAGATAAAGGGGTAAGAGGGAAAGTTCTAAGGTTCATGGTTTTGGTTTCAAAGCTAAAACTTTGAGTTTGACTCAGGTTTTGCAACTAACTTCTTTTCATTCATTCAAGGAAAGCACATCATACAAACACACACACACCACAACATCAAAGGAAAATAGATGGTTTTAAGAACTATTCTGCAAGCTACGATACAATGGGACCGATACTCCTCACTCTACGATAGTGCTCTAGTGCATCTACTGATCATTGATGAAGTCGGAGTCATCATCCTCGATGTAGAAGTCCATGGCATCATCCTCCAGATAGTCATCATCATTGCTGAGGTAGGAGTCAATATTCCCTTGGATATCTTCACCTTCCTCTTCTTCTTCTTTTGCGGCAAGCTGAGCTTCTTGTTCCTTGATGGTCTTCTCGAGGTTGGCCACCTTCTTGCAAAGACGGTCGATTGTGAGATCCTTCTTTGCGTGTTGACGGCGAAGAGACTTACGATCCTTGACGAGCAGTGAGAAAGTCTGAGCCTTCTGGGCGGCAAGGGCGAGGTTGTGGTTGGCCAACTCTCTAGCATTGTCCAACTCCTTCTGTCTGTCATTTAGTAGGAAGTCGAGGTTCTCCACTTGACGCTTCAACATCAGGTGACTTGGCATCTCTAGCGGCATTCCCATAGAATCACTCCTTGCATAGTGGAGAAAGCGGGTTCCTTGGATCAGGTTGACACTCTGGGCACACAGACGAGCGATAGCTTCATGCATTGCCCTGGCTAATCCATCTAGCCAGTTGTTCTCTCTCACTGAGAACTGAATCCTCTTGGACATTGGTGCTTCTATCTTGCCTCGAAGATCAGCAGTTACTAGCCATTGTAATGCTCCTCCTTGGGGTCCAGGGAGTTGATCTCCAAGGAATTCCGGATGAGGACGCTCCAAGTACTCAAACAGTGAATCAACATCCCTCTCGAAGATCAGTTGGCCTTCGTTGCCCAACAGGTAGAACTTGCTGTATTGAGCTTCCATCTATAAGAATTTAGGATGAGAAAGTTAGTGAAGTGATCAAGTATGTCAAAGTTTTATGTAGTAATGTAAGAATTTGGAGGAACATGAATTTTTTTGAGAGAAAGAATCCCAAGGATAAGAGAGGAAATAGTTTTCACAAATACTCACTTTCGTTTTTGAAACTATGTTTTTGTTCGGACGTCCATTCTAACTAGGATATCCTATGGTCAGGATGGCTCTGATACCAACATGTCAACACCCGGATTTTTAATCCCAGATGCATGTTATGCCATACATCGCAATCCCAGGATTACCATTTTTGCGAGACATAACAGATTGGATATCACGGTACATCATCCATTAGAAACCATATAAGGTCTTACAAAAATAAAGGATCTCATTATATAGTCTTAGTACAATCCAGTAGCAGAATAAATAGCGTAGCGGTGGGATCCATATTCAGTGTCACAGGCAATGCTGACGATTGGAGATGATCATAGTTGTCATAGCTGTCCTGCTGTCCTCCTTCAGGGTAGTCCTCCTCATAGTCTGGCCATAGGAATAGCCAGGGACAAAGCCATGACTACTCTTTAAGTACTCGCAAACTGCCGCTAACAAGTAAGATAGTTCTAGAAGAAATACTAAATTCTAAGTCTATTTGTGAAGTTAAGTTTGAAAACTAAGCTGAGTCCAGAAATAAAGAAATATAAAATAAAGTTTGAAAACACCTAAGTGGGAAGTTAGTTGTCATAGTCACAACTCTGTTGTAGTCAAGTCATGTCACAATTCATTTCATAAGTCATTATGAAAACATCTGAAAACGGAACAGTATGGCCAATCCAACTGTCCATAACCACGGACGTGGCTATTCGAATAGTTTGACACTCTGCAGAGGTGGTACACTTTCACCACAAAATTTGATAACCCCAAATCATCATACTGAGTATGCAGATAATCAAACATAACCTTTCCTTTACACACTTTAGTATAAGCACCTCTCCTATGAGCTTGGCCTCCTAGCCATGACCATCTGTCATCCTCGACACTGCATAGGTGGACAACATTGAGAGGTAGCCTCAGCTCAAACCTCTCCCGCGTGGGAACTAATACTAATGCATATAAACTTCCGGCTAAGCCTTACCCAATTCAGGTATTGTGGTTGTACGGTAAAATTGGAATGGTTTCGCATCTGAACCCAACCATCAGTTTTTATAAAAGGGCTAAGGATCATGCCTTAACATTTTCATCATCATCATAAACCATTTGTGTTTCTCAACACATGTCAAAACATCTCAGTAGAATGACTCATCATTCCAAGGTTTCACAAGTCATTTTCACCAAGTATTCCCATCTAAAGTGATCAAGTTTTGGTTTAGCTCTAAACTACTAAGTTAAGAGTGTTCACTAATGTGGGATGCTAATATCAATCTCATGCCATAGAATGACATATAAGTCTAACTAGATAGGTCAAGTTTTATTCTCTTTATGTTATCTATAAACAAAGTAAAGAACTTTGGTAAAGTAAAGGAAGTAAAGCTTGTAAATAAAACTTGGAGTAGGTATAATTCAACATGATATAACCAAAGCATGCTTAATGCCTTTGCTTAGGTTATCTATCTTGCAAGGGTTAGCTTGCATTGTTAATGATGGCTTGCAAGTAATCACTTGCATGGTTAACTTGTATAATGCTAGCTTGCCTCGGTTGGTGTAGTGGTTGAAATTCTCTTCCTCCTCCTCTTGGTAGAACTCCTTATCCTTGAAGACTTGGTCGGTACTATCATCTATAAATACATACGGAATACACAATCACCAAACAATACTTAACTAGTCTACCTAGCACACTAAGGCACACATTTGATGATCTAGTATCATCACAAACATCACAAGGTTTAATGAACTAGCTTGATTTATTTTATTTGAGAAAAGTAATTTCTACTCATTGAAATTAACTAAGATTTAATATTCTCCAATTAAAATATGGGATCATGTGTACACATGTCATCACCACATATTCTAACATATGGGAATGTGTTTTAAGGGTTGGATCAGATTTTAATAAGTTTAAGTTTAATAATTAATGATTTAAAGTGACTAGAAATGCCTATATAGCATTATTTTGGTACTAGTCCAAAATCATTGCATGTAAACCTTAATATTATTTCATATTCAGATAGTTATGGTTAAATGTGATTTTTGAGAGTTGGAATCAACTCAAAAGATACTATGGTTGATTTTAGAAAAATGTTTAAGTGTGCAAAAGCTTCTGTCTTGTTATTTTTACTAGGCGTGATCTCTACCTCTAAAAGATTTATATCCAACGGGTTTGGATAGAGATTTTCATTAGCTTTCCAAGAAAATTGGAATCACTCAATTTGGATTTGTAAAACTCTCTGAATTGATTTTCAAACCAAGGGACAAAACTAAGTCTAAGTCTAAAAAGAAAAATCCTAATTTGAATCACAGGGTCGCGCGGGAACACTAACGGGCCAGCCCAAATTCACTCCGCGGCGCTGAGGACTACTGGCAGGGGGGTCCCGCCTATCAGTGGCTCATTACACGCGAAGCGGTATGGGGCGAGCTGGACCATAGGATTAGAATGCAAATCTACGACTGGGGATTATCATCAACGACGGACTCGTCACCGGCGATGCTGAACCGTAGCGGCTCGGTGGGGGTGCAGTTGGGACATACCAGGCCTCCAGCTAGTGCAGCGAGACGGGCAAACGAACGAGATGATGACGATGGGCTAAGGCGAAGTCGCGGCAGAGGCTGGGGTGGATGAAATCAACGGCAACTTCTCCCCCTCTATTGCAGCGGTCTCCGGCTCAATTCCGGCGACTGGCTGCTCGAGTTGCTCCGGTGAGAGGTGGGGAAGGACTGGTTGTGAGAGGGGAGTTGAATGGTGACCGAGGAGGGGACCGAGGGGGCGACGGTGAGCTCGTCGGTGATGACGATACGGGGTGCTATCGGCATGGGCGGCGTAGGCAGACAATGGCTTGCCTCCTGGCTGTCCTCTACGGCTGTATGGCGATGCTAGGGGCGGTGGCTAACGGTCAGGAGCATCATGCGCTCTAGGAGACAGGGGCGGTGCTCGACGTGGTTCCCGGCGAGTGTGGGTCGAGCGGCAGGGTATGACCGTGTCTAGCGGGGTGAGGTGGTCAAGGCGGAGCGGTGCACGCGGTCTGGTGTCGAGGATAGTGCGGGGCTTGTCCTCGGTGGTCTAGGGCGTGGCAGTGGTCGTGGGGTGGACTTTGGACGGTGGTGAGGTCACGCCTTGATTCCTGGAGCGGCGGAGAGGGGATGGCGGTCTGCTGTGGCGTTGGCAAGGTTGGCCGGTATCATGTCCACGGTGTGGCATGGCACTGGCGCTAGGGACTAGGGGATGGGCTGGTTGCTTATTGGTTAGATCAAAGAGGGACAGAGGGATTAAATGGGGTTCAAATGGGTGGCAAAACCCTGTAGAAATAGTGAGCCTAATCTAGAGTGTGATCAGTGCCTGCCAAGTGTTTGACAAAATGATCAAAAGAAAATAAGTTTCGAATTTTGAAATGAATTTTGGTGGAGTGGTTTTTCACATTCTTAAACATCTGTGGTTGCTATGATTTGTCAAATGGAATTCATTTGAGTGGTTTTTGAAAAAGTGTGATCTAGACATATGAACTAGATTCCATTTTCAAATATCATTTAAAATTAGAGTTTGAATGTTTTTGGGAGATCACAAAGTGGGCCTTGGCACATCACTACTTGTACTAGAAAGGGGTGCAAACATCGACAATTGTTTCTGTTGGAATTTGAGTGCTAGGAATACCCAAAGTGGGCTAGGTGAAGAAAATGGCAAAAGTGACCATTTCCTTTATTTAATTCTTTTTGATTTCTTTTTCTTTGGTTTTTGCTTGGGAATGACCTAGATGATGTGACATTCAACATAGAACCATTTTACAACCATTAGAATAAACAATAATGGCATTTCAAACAACTCCTATTTTAAATGCACACACATATGAATGCTTAAAGATTTTTAAATGGAAAAAGTTTTTGTTAACCCTAAATTGGGTAGTTTGGATCTTGATTAACCTTGATTAAAAATTTGGGATGTTACATCAGCTGCGGTCACTGGCGCATGCGGTGGAGGCAGAGGTTGGGCACGACAAGGAGCGCATTCTTCACCATCTCCTTCTTGGTCTAGAAACCCAGCAATGCCGCAATAGGGCGCTTGATGACTATGGTCCTTGCTGTCGCCATAGGCCACGACTGTTGTAGGGCGACACTATTGTGTAGGTTCGGCCGCAGCAGCACGAAGAGGCTGCGGATGAGCAGCAGGTTCCTGATGGCAGCGACAACACTAGGGTATGACGCGGGCGGCAGCAGAACAACTCCACCAGTGGTAGGGAGACTGCATAGGGAGGGATAGAAGGGGAACCCGTAAATTCATCCATCATCGGAGGTTCGCTAGTGGAAAATGGGGGGGAGTAGGGCGATCGAGGCGCGGACACTGGAAAATCTCAACGTAGTGGTTGGCTCTTCGAGCACCAGCCAGAGCGTTTCAGCATTTTGTAGTCGACGCAGCAAATATGACGCTCCAGATCACGAAATATGATGCACGGCGTGCGCTCAACTATGCAGTGCCTGTTAGAGCGATCAAAATTGCTATCACACTATTTTTAGGGTAACTCCAATGAGTACCCAGAAATTGGGCACCCAATTTGACCGTTTTGGTCTGTTTGCGGGTACAGGAGGACAAAAAATAGGCACTCGTCTGACCCAACCTTGTACGTGCACCCAACAGTGTCTTCTGGCGCATATGAACAACCAAATCGGTCCCAAATGTTATAGAGCCAAGACCATCAGAGCTGTCATCGGAGTTCGCATCACTGAAGTTGTAACCGGAGTTTGCTATCACCGGAGCCCGTTGTCGTCGCCCAGCAGCTCCACCATGCCAGCGACTGACCCTACCACGGGCTGGAGGACGGCCATCTGGAGGTGATGGGATGGAGGATAGGGGATGGGAGAGGAGCTCGGTGGATGGGCGGTGCTCGAGACAGGTGGCAACGACGAGGTAGGTGGGGCTCGGGGCATCGTGAATGGAGCTCGAGACGGCGATCATGAAGGCGGCGGTGCCCGGGGAGAGAAGCGGCACTCGGGGTGGCCAGTGAGGTGGGGAGGAGGAGGGCACCATGGCCGAGCCTCCAAGATCACGCCCGTGGCGGTCCTCCTCCCTCCTGTGACCGCTGATGATGAGTGGTGATTGGAGGCGATGGTGAATGGCCTACGTGCAGGCATGGATGGGCAGCGGCGAGGTGGGCAGCGGTCGGCGGTGCCAAACGACCACATTTGTTCCATCCATGCCCATGGTGGTGTTGTTTTTATAGAAGGGGATAGGTGGGCATGTGTGTGACATGTGGGCCACTAGCCAGATAGGGGTGGACAGGCTGGACGTATTTTCTTGTCTGTTTCACCCCAAACAGGCCCAAGCTTGGGGAAGAAATGGGGTGGTCTAGGCCAAAAACGGACAAATCAGAATTTGTGGCGGGCCGTTGGAAGCTATGTTTTGTCCGACGAACAGAAACGGGATGAATATGTCCGTTTGTGGGGGACAACTCCAATGGGCCCCCGCAATCGGACCACGCGGGTCCGAATCAATCCCACTGGACTGATACCAACACCCACTGGTCTACGACAAATCTTATTTTGTCCATTTTTTTGGCCCGGACCACCGCATTTACTTCCGATCTTTGAGTCCATTTTTGGCAAAATGGATGGCCCGGACACATCCTACATGTCCACCCTGTCCGCTGAGTAGCCCATACGTCATCCACATTGCTCCCCAGCAACTCCACTACTCTCGTTCCCCGCCACTGCTGCCGCACCAGGCCAGCTCGCCATCGACCATCGGACCGCCGCCGCTGGCCCCGCATATCGCCTTACTACGCCAGCCGCGCCTACCCGAGTGACACCCGGAGCGGCGAGCATCGCCGCCTACCCCGAGTGCCACTTACTGACCTCACCGCCCTGCGTGTTGCCTCCCTGCGCGGGACATGCCACTCTTCCCCAAGCAAGCTGCCACACCGCAGTCTGCGAAGAGCATCGCTACGTGTCTAGGCTGCTCCCGTTCACCCTTCTTTGGCATGCTCACTCATGCATCCCTAGAGCCCATCCCTTCCAGCGTGGGGACGACGATGGACCGATGCGGGTACGACTAGCACACGAGCTCCGACTGAAGGGAATATGCCTGAGAGGCAATAATAAAATGGTTATTATCTTATTCCATGATTATGATAAATGTTTATTTATCATGCTAGAATTGTATTAATCAGAAACATTAATATATATGTGTTTAATAGATAAACCAAAGTTCCTAATAATGTCTCTCATTATACTAGCTCACTGATTAATAGATGATCAAGGTTTTATGATCATGGATATTGGATGTTGTTAATAATGGTATCATACCATTAGAAGAATGATACGATGGACATACACCCAAAGTAGATTTAGCAATACGATATAGTCAATAATTTTAAATTGCTACATAAAACACAGAGGAAGTATTCCTAGTCCTTAGACCATGAGATCAAGTCAATCGCTAACACCGGAAGAATGCTTTGATAACATCAAATGTCACACCATAATACGGTGACTATAAACATGGGTTCAGGTATTCCGAAAGTGTTATGTTGGGGCTCATGGATCAAGAGTGGGATTTTTCCATCCTAATGATGGAGAGATATATGTTGGGCCCTCCCGATGATATCACACCAACACTGCTTGCAAGCACGTGACTAGGTCACAAGGATGTTGTATCACAGAACGAGTAAAGAGTACTTGTCGACAATGAGAACGAACTGGGGTATGGTAGATACCTATGATCGGATCTCGAACAAGTAATATCTCGTGGTACAAGAGGAATTGGGTACGACATTGATGGTTCAAATGATCAGAAGAGTTATCAATGAATGTGCAGGAGTCAGTGTTGATCTCTAGGTCCTGCTTCTGATTATTGATATGAGAAGTGTCTCTATCATGTTTGCATTATTCACGAACTGTCGGGTGACACACTGTCAACACCCGGATTTTTAATCCCAGATGCCTGTTATGCAATACATCGCAATCCCAAGATTACCATTTTTGCGAGACATAACAGATTGGATATCACAGTACATCATCCATTACAAACCATTACAAGGCCTTACACAAATAAAGGATCTCATGATCCAGTCTTGGTACAATCAAGTAGGGGAATAAAATAGCATAGCGGTGGGATCCATCTTTAGTGTCACAAGCAATACTGACGATGGGAGATGATCCTAGTTGTCGTAGCCGTCCTGCTGTCCTCCTTCAGGATAGTCCTCCTCATAGTCTGGCCATAGGAATAGCCAGGGACAAAAGCCATGAGTACTCTTTAAGTACTCGCAAACTACCACTAACAAGTAAGATAGTTCTAGTAGGAATGCTAACTCTAAGTTTATTTGTAAAGTTAAGTTTGAAACCTAAGCTGAGTTCAGAAACAAAGAAAGATAAAATAAGTTTGAAAACACCTAAGTGGGAACTTAGTTGTCATAGTCACAACTCTGTTGTGGTGAAGTCATGTCACCATTCATTTCATAAGTCATTTTGAAAATATATGACAATGGAACAGTATGGCCACTCCAACTGTCCATAAGCGCGGACGCGGCTATTCGAATAGTTTGACACTCTACAGAGGTGGTACACTTTCACCACAAGATTTGATACATCTATCCGGGATAACCCTGAATCATCATACTTAGTATGCAGTTAATCAAACATAACCTTTCCTTTACACACTCTAGTATAAGCACCTCTCCTATGAGTATGGCCTCCCAGCCATGACCATCTGTCATCCTAGGCACTGCACAGGTGGACAACATTGAGAGGTAGCCTCAGCTCAAACCTCTCCCGCGAGGGAACTAATACTAATGCATATAAACTTCTGGCTAAGCCTTACCCAATTCAGGTATTGTGGTTGTACGGTAAAATTTGGAATGGTATCGAATCCGAACCCAACCATCAATTTTTGTAAAAGGGCTAAGGAATGTGTCTTAACATTTTCATCATCATCATAAACCATTTGTGTTTCTCAACACATGTCAAAACATCTCAATAGAATGACTCATCATTCCAAGGTTTTCACAAGTTATTTCCACCAAGTATTCCCATCTAAAGTGATCAAGTTTTGGTTGATCTCTAAACTACTAATTTAAGAGTGTTCACTAATATGGGATGCTAAGATCAATCTCATGCCATAGAATGACATGGAAGTCTAACTAGATAGGTCAAGTTTTATACTCTTTATGCTACCTTTAAACAAAGTAAAGGACTTTAGTAAAGTAAGGAAAGTAAAGCTTGTAAGTAAAACTGGGAGTAGGTATAAGTCAAAAGTATAACCAAAGCATGCCTAGTGCATCTTGCTTAGGTTATCTAGCTTGCAAAAGTTAGCTTGCTTTGTTAATGATGGCTTGCCTTGGTTGGTGCAGTGGTTGAAATTCTCTTCCTCCTCCTCTTGGTAGAACTCCTCCTCCTCGTAGACTTGGTCGATACTATCGTCTATAAATACATACGGAATATACAATCACCAAACAATACTTAAGTAGTCTACTTAGCACACTAAGTCACACATTTGATTATCTAGTATCATCACAAACATCACAAGGTTTAATGAACTAGCTTGATTTATTTTATTTGAGAAAAGTAATTTCTACTCATTGAAATTAACTAAGATTTAATATTCTCCTATTAAAGTATGGGATCATGTGTACACATGTCATCACCACATATTCTAATATATGGGAATGTGATTTAAGGGTTGGATCATATTTTAATAAGTTTAAGTTTAATAATTAATGATTTAAAGTGACTAGAAATGCCTATATAGCATTATTTTGGTACTAGTCCAAAGTCACTCATGCACAACTTAATATTATTACATATTCAGATAGGTATGGTTAAATGTGATTTTTGAGAGTTGGAATCAACTCAAAAGCTATTGTGGTTGATTTTAGAAATATGTTTGAATGTGCAAAAGCTTCTGTCTTGTTATTTTTACTAGGAGAGATCTCTAACTCTAAATAATTTAAATCCAACGGGCTTGGATAGAGATTTTCCTTATCTTTCCAAAAAATTTGGAATTACTCCATTTGGATATGTAAAACTCTATAAATTTATTTTCAAACTAAGGACAGAACTAAGTCTAAGTCTAAAAAGAAAAATCCTAATTTGAATTAACTGGGTCGCCCGGGAAACTAATTGGGCCAGCCCAGATTCACTTCGCGGCGCTGAGGACTGCTGACAGGGGGTCCGCCTGTCAGTGGCGCATTACACGTGAAGCGGTACGGGGCGATACAGACCGCATGATTAGAACTAGATCAATGGCTCACAATCGTCACCGACGACGAACACGTTGCCGGCGAGACTAAACCCTAGCGGCTCAGTGGGGGTGCAGTGGGGACGTACCGAGGCTCCAGCTAGTGCGGTGAGGTGGGCAAACGAATGAGTCGACGATGGCGGTTCTCCTGGTACTGGCGGCGTCCCGGGAAATGGCCTGGATCAACGGCGCCCTTCTCCTCCTTCCGTGGCAGACTCCGGCGGACCGGTGCTACGGGCTGCGGCTTGCTCCGGTGGGGCTCTGGTAGTGTTCTGAGGGGGAGTGGTGTGAGGAAACGGTGCTGGGGAGGCCTCCTTATATAGGCGCAGCGATGTGGTAGTGAGGTATGGGCGGTGCTCGCCGGTGACGACGGTACAACGGGCTAGGGGCTTTGCGGTGGACTAGGACGGTGGGCGGTTCTCTGGCGGTCGTCATGGCGGTGCCCATGTAGTGAATGGCGGTCGGGAGACGTGAGCGGCGCGGCGCGCATGATGTCTCTGTCGACGGCAAACTTTGCGGTGGCTGGTGACTACGGGGCATGGTCAGGAAAAGGGGCATGTCTTGTAGCTTCCTGGGGCAATGGTGATCATGTAGGTGGGCGGCGAGAGCGAGGCGGGGTCTGGTTGAGCGGGGACCGTGCATGCTCTGCGGGCTGCGTCAGCATGGCAGACAGGTTCCGGGTGCGGCGGTTCCTGGCTGCTCCTCGCTCTGTCCTCGAGCTGGGGCTGACCTGGAGGGGTAAGTGTTGCACGAGCGACACGTTGGGCAAGGTGGGCGAGGCTGGTGGCTGCTATGGCGCGCTGTCACCGGTGAGGTGCTCGAGTAGGCTCGGCATTGATGTCCATGGCCATTTGGTCGTGGGCACAGTTCTTGGCCGGGCTAGAAAGGGGTAGGGGATGAAGTGGAGAGGGTTCGGTGGCAATGTGGGAGACAGGTTAGGCCAGAACACTGCTCACACTAGTGTTTTTGGTTTTTATCTGATCTGTGCACTCCAAGTGTTTGACAAAATGGCCGAAAGAATTCAAGTTTGGAATTTTGAAATGAAATTTGGTGGAGTTGTTTATTACATGCTTAAGCCTCTGTGGTTGCTAGGATTTGTCAAATGGAATTCATTTGAGAGGTTTTTGAAAAAGTGTGATCTAGACATATGAACTAGATTCCATTTTCAAATGTCATTTAAAATTAGAGTTTGAATGTTTTTGGGAGATCACAAAGTGGGCCTTGGCACATCACTACTTGTACTAGCAAGGGGTGCAAAGATCCACAATTGTTTCTGTTGAAAATTGAGTGCTAGGAACACCCAAAGTGGGCTAGGTGATTAAAATGGCAAAAGTGACCATTTCCTTTATTTAGTTCTTTTTTATTTCTTTTTCTTTGGTGTTTGCTTGGGAATTATATAGATTATGTGACATTCCTCATAGAACCATTTTACAACCATTAGAACAAACAATAATGGCATTTCAAACAACTCCTATTTTAAATGCACACACATATGAATGCTTAAACATTTTAAATGGAAAAAGTTTCTGTTAACCCTAAATTGGGTAGATTTGATCTTGATTAACCTTTATTAAAGTTTTGGGATGTTACACACACTTAAGGTATTCCAATGCAAAGTGGTAGAAAAAACATATCTAAGAATAATTTTGTTAGAGCTGAAATTGTTTCGATGATCACCGGAGGTGGTTTGGGTCAAATTGCTAAAAATGGTTTCAGATGTGATATCAAAACAATGCAAGGGGTTTTATGTGAATGTTTGTTAATTAAAGTATTTAACAAAATTCTAATAAATAAATGAGTTTTATTTAAAGAGAAAATGCATGTATGCAAGTGGGTAATAAATGCATGTGAGTGGAAGAGGTGTTTATGTGAGTGGGATGTCCACTCACATGAATGAGGGATGAGGTGGGGGCACCTCCATGGCCGGCGGCCAAGCCCCTTTGGGCTGCCCCCATTGCCCTATAAAAGGAGGTCTCCTCCTCCTCTCCATTTGCACCACCTCCTCATGAAGGTTCTCTTCCCCCTCTAGCATTTCTCCATGGCGTCGGATTAGCGAGGTACATGTTCTATTGGAATCTCCGAGTAAGATTTATCTACTCGTTCCGCTAATCTGCTGGAGTGGAGGCATGGAGGTTGTCAGGAGCCGGACGTGTGCGTTACTGGTTTGTGGCGCTCTACAACTTGACCTTGAGATAGGCAAGTGATCAACTACATCAATAACAAAATCAGTTTTCGTAAAAGGCTTTCAGTCTTTGAGGATTAGTTTTTCTCGTTACCATCTTACTCGTTACTAGCATCTACTAAATTAGATCTTGGCGCAATTGGCAATCTTATTGTAGGAATTTTTTGTTTTCTATGCTACGAACCCTTTAGTGATATCAGAGCCATATCTATGCGTCGATGTTCTGTACGAGTAGAACACATTTGGTTGTGGGTGTTGATGATCTTGTTATTGGAACTTTTTGTGCATATTGGATCTTAGTAGCATAGTGGGATGAAGCATCCCAGACTAACTTTACATGTCCTTGCACATGAGACTTGTTCCACGCTTGACATGCAACTCGTATTGCATAAGTGGCTAGCGTTTGTCTCTCCTACTATAGCTAAGATCTAGTTTACCACGGGTTGTTAATAATTTGTTTACCGCCATTGTGGTTTCAAGTTCGTAGGATCAACGATTCTTATTAAGCCCAAAGCCATGTAAAATATGAAAAAGAAATTGGAGGTGTCTAACTTGTTTTTGCAGGGCATGTGATGTAATATGGTCAGTTGTTACAAATCGTATATATGCGGTGATATTATTTGTAAGTTATGACAATCGGCTGGAGCCATATGGTCTTTTCTTCAAATGTAAATCCATGTAATATACATTACTAGAGAACAATCAAAGATGGTGGCACCATAGACCTTGGAGCCATGCTGGTGGAATGATGGTGATCATACCATGGAGCACAAGATCGAGATCAAGTGCAAGAAAGGACCATACTATATCTATTTATGCATGTGTTGTTTATCCCTTTTATGCATCTTATTTATGCTTATGTCTTGTTTAGATCTTGGTGGTAGCATTATAAGATGATCCCTCTCACTAATTATAAAGATAAAAATGTGTTCTTCCTTTAGTATGCACTGTTAAGAAAGTTTGTTGTTTCAAAACACCACGTGGTGATCGGGTGTGATATAATCTACATTCGCATACAATGGGTATAAGATCGATTTACACACATGAATACTAAGTTTCTACTTAGTGAGCCTATCATGTATAGACATGGCCTGGGAACACGAACTGAAAGGTAAAGCATGAGTCATATAGTTGATATGATGATCATACCAATGCTCTCCTTTGCAGATGCACCAATTCATGTGATGATCGGTCTTGGTGTAGTGAATTTGGTTCATGTAATCACAAAAATGACTTGAGAGATGTTGTTTTTGAGTGGGAGTTCTCGTAGCAATATGATTAAAGTTGAACTCAATTCATCATAAACTAAATCAATGTGAATTTGCATAGTTTGTTGTAGTCAATGGCATTCGTTTACTACCTTGCGTTTAGTTTTAATTGAGATAATCGAACTATAGAATTCTAGATATTTACTTTACGAGCTAGTATCGTATTGTTTTGAGTGTCAATCGAAAGTTTAAAAGTCCTATTGCATACTTTCAACAAACTCCACTTACTCCATGAAGTTTAATAGGTAGTATTAAATCAAAAGTAGCAGTTCCAATGTTAGTATCTAAATATCATGCTTGCCTCCATGATCCTTGATATTCGAAAGTTTTCTTAAGTATCAAGGTTATAGAGGAGCCAAAAAATTGTTTCAGAAACCATCACGTGTTGAAGATACTATGATATCTAAAATAATGTTTTGGTTCCATATGATAGAATATAATTTTAGTGAGATACATGTTCTCATATTGTATGAGAATTTGTGAAGCTTGGAGCCTCTAGGTGTCCTGATCTCCCAAACAGATTTGGAAACTAACATTATAGTCGCAATTCGTACTTATAGGCTATAGTATCTTGATCATGAAGTTTTCATGATATGATGAATAAAAGATGTTAGTAAAATGTTTACTACACTTAAATATTACTAAAGAGTGGATTTTGGAAGAATGCCAAACATTTTATGATGGTGATACACATCAAAGTGCAAGTCCAAGGATAATAGTGTTTGACTAACATGCTTTGTACTAAGTGTCAAATGTATGGACCCATTGTTGATGTTTATAGATTCCTCTAAAAGAAAAGGATATGCCGAAAGAGAATCTAGCAAATACTTGGTAGAAAAGAAAAGATTGGAAATGTCCAGCTTAGATATATAGATGGTATACATTTTGTGGATGTATTCTTTGCCCGTTAAACAATGTGCTTCTTGGGTATTGAATACCAGATTGGTTGGTGTGAAGTATCATATGGGACAATACAATTCATGAATTTCAATGGCTTAAGTAACTAGCAAGATAATATGGGAAGATTCTCATCGGAAACCTAGCCTTTAATGAATTACAATAGTGTTGTTGTGTTTCTCATTGATATCAAACCTAGCCTTCAATATTTGTTTTAATAATTGTTATTTTGTTTCGGTATTATGAGAAAAATGGTTGTTCAAGCAAATTACCGTAATCCATGGAAGATGGATGAACTCTTACAAGTATAGTTGGAGAAATCACATCCATAACACTAATGCTAAAATGATGCAAGACGAATGATTGGAATATCAATTATGAGTGACATCACCATTTAAATTATATTGGAAAGAAAACATGAATAAACTCCACGTCGATGGATTTTTGGAGTCTTTGGATTTTGAACATTTGATGCTTGTGAGACTTTCCTGGAGATAATTAAAACTCCGTTCAATGGCCAACAAAGAACGAACGACTAACCTATTGGATATCATGAATGTTAATGTATATAGTTCATTATGTGTAGTTGTGAGCGATGGATTTCAACTTCATATAATTTCTCCGAAATTTGAGTAGATACATGTGTATATTTACTTAATGAGGAAGAACTATGAAATATTTGAAAAATGTTCGAATACTTTCAAGATGAAGTGGAAAATCATTGTAACAAGAAAATAAAGAATTATGATTAGAGCATAAAGTAATATAGTTGAGTTACAAATTTTAGCAAACACCTAAGATTTGAGGAATTGTTCCATTGATTTGCTCTTCCTGAAACATCGTAGGAGTATGGAGTGTTCAAGAAATATAACCAAACCTTGTTTGACATGGTATGATCAAAGGTGTCATTTATAAAACTACAATTTTTTTTTGAAGATTAAGCTTTAGAGACTACCACTTTTACACCGAAAAGATCACCATCATGATCCGTTTGAATAGAAATCATATGAGTTGTGACTTGGGATAAAACCCGAGCTGTATTTTCTTAAATTTTGGTATGCTAGGCACAAGTAAAATGTTTACAACCAAAGTCGGATAAGCATGTCTTTGTAGGTTATCCCAAAGAATTTTTTTGGTATTCCTCCATAATACCAAAGACAAAAGTGTTTTTCACTTAGAACATCAAGTATCTTGAGAAGGAATTTTCGCGAAAAGTTAAGTGGGAGGACAATAAAATTTTGATTAGGTTGATGAACCTGGGAATCATGTGTTGAGTAGTGCAGTGTCGGAAAGTGTCCCGAAGACGGCTAGAATGCTCATGGCTCTTTTTCCTCAAAGGTTGTGGTCACGGAGATCTAAGTTCCTACTGAACCATGTAGGTCAGGTAAACAATCAAATAGTAAGATTTGAGATTGAATCATTATTGTTTGATAATGATGAATTGACTATATGCAAAGAATGATGACGGGCCCTGACTCTAGCAAATGGCTAAAAGTCATAAGATCCGTGATAGTTCCATACACGAGAAACAAATACTACAAGAAATGTTTCCTTTCACAACAACTTGGCCCGACGATCGTCGTACAAGGCGCGTCTTCCGCGACGAATTTCTCGGCTCGACCGTGGCTGATGGAAAACTTTTTTTCCGGTTTCGCGGCCCTCTACTATGACGGAACCGGTAAAAACATGGAGGAATCTCAGCCAGCGCGTGATAGAAGCAAGATTTTTGTTTCCTCGCGCGATGTTGACTCGCCAAAGTCCTTTGAGGCATGTGGGTCATGGACGTCAGTGTCTCTAACGGACCATACTTTTCAGTCGTGCCTCTCTGATTTGAACTCGATAATGTTGCTCGATGCATTTTTCGTTTAGTCAGGTTGTTGGGTCCCACATGGCAGCCTCTCATTAGAAGAATCATGTGTATGATGGAACTTTTTTCCCTCGCCCGTGATACGTCCATTTTGCATCACTATTCTATATCATAATTTACAGTTATTCATCAATATATTTCATATTAAGAGATGATCCTTTTGTTATTTCATCTATTTTTGCATGGTTGATTGCTTTTGGAGGATGGACCGCTGAAGTCAGCATTCTGATGGAAAAGGCACTGTTTCGAGGCGAAATTCAAGAAGATCAGAAAATTCTAGAAAATACATGGAAAATCCTATTTTTCTAGAAGACGAAGGATGCCATAAGGGGAAGCGGAGATGGGCCACAGGGGGCCCACACCACCCCCTGGTGTGGGCTACCCTAGGCCACACCACCAGGTGGTGTGGCCACCCTAGCCCACCTCTGGCTCTCCCCCTTTGGCGTATATTATCCCCACAAAACCCTAAGACTCGGGGAGAGACCACAGAAAGAGTCCGCCGCCTCTACGGGGTAGAAAACCGTAGAGAGAGAAAGATTTCTCCAGCAGGTAGAAATTAGCCGGGGAAATTCCTTCCCAGAGAGGGGAGATTGTCGCCATCAACACCACCATCAAGATGGACTTCATCGGGATCATCATCATCTCCACCAGCACCATCATCACAACTTCACACCACTATAACAATTGGGTTGAATCTTGCATAGTTCTTATTGGAAACTTTCCCAGTGTTGATTACTTGTTGTAGTTGATGCTATTTTGTGGAACCATTGAATTATTGTTATCTTCAGATTGTTACTTATCATTATTTCATCTCTGATCTTGATCCATATGATGTGTTATGAGTAGTTCGTTTAGTTTTTGAGGACATGGGAGAAGTCATGTTGTTAGTAGTGGGATTGTGTTGAGAAAGATTCAATAGTTTGTCATTTAAGTTGTGGTGTTATTCTTCTAGTGGTGTCAAGTTATCGTAGGGGTTGCCGGTGTGACAGAAACCTGAACCCCCGTTAGGAATCCTTTGCACAAGGGAGTGTAGGATCTCAAAGTTTAAAGTTGTGGTTAGGTTTTTATCTTAATTACTTTCTTGTACTTGCGGATGCTTGCAATGGGTATAATCACAAGTATGTATTAGTCCTAGGAAGGTCAGTACATTAGCACAGGTTCAACCACAGAACACTAATCAAACTAAAGAAGATTAATCAACTATATGAAGCGAAAGCACTTGACGATATTCCGGTGCGTCCTCAAGAACGTTTGGTCATCTTAAGTAATACAACCGGCTTGTCCTTTGCTAAAGAAAGGATTGGTCCACTTATTGCATCTATTATTATTGTCTTTCGTCTACTCGCACTTTATTTATCTACATTATCAAAAAACCCTAAAAATCTGTTTGCTAAGTATTTACAGAGAATTCCTGCTCCAAGCCACTTGTCAACACCTTTTGTTCCTCGTTGTGTTTGACACTCTTACTTATCAAAAATATTGTGATACACCCCCTATACTTGTGGGTCAGCAAGACTATTTTCTGGCGCTGTCGTCGGGGAGTGAAGCGCTATTGGAGAGTGGAACTGGTAAAGGAAACTTCTACTGTGAGTATTGTTTATTTTTGTTAGTTACTTTATTCTTAATATGGATAATTCACTTTGTTTCTTATTTTGTAATGCTACTACCACTACTAAGGTAGTAGATGAACCACCACCTGCTGAAAATGATACTTTCAAGATACCTACAAGAATTATTGATCGTGTTATGGATAACTACTATTTTGGAGATGGAACTGTCCATCCTGGTGATCATTTGCTCTTTATACACGAATTATGCGAGTTGTTCAAGTGTGCAGGTATTACAACAGATCAAGTCAAGAAGAAGCTATTCTCATTATCACTTAAAGTAAGAGCTGAAGAATGCTACAAGCTGTTGAAGAATGGTCAAGCTCTTGAATGGGAGGAAATTATACCTCTCTTTTATTCAAAATTTTATCCTCCTAGTGAGATTCATAAAGATCGGAATCAAATATACAACTTTTGGCCTCTTGATGGAGAGAGTACAGCTCAATCTTGGGGGATACTGAAGTTACTAATGCTCAAATGTCCTATTCATGAGCTCCCCAACAATATTATTATAAATAACTTTTATGCAAGGCTTTCTCTTCATGATAAGGATATATTGGATGCTTCTTGTGCTGGATCATTTACACGCATGGGAGAAGAAGCTAAATGGGATCTTCTAGACCGTATTCAAGACAATGCTGAAGCATGGGAGAATGATAAAGGAAGAAAGTCAGGGATAAATTATGATTTTGAATGCATTAAATCTTTTATGGGAACTGATGACTTTCGTAATATTAGTAATGCTTATGGTCTAGACTCTCAAGCTATTGCAACTTATTTTAAGGCTTTTGCTTCCTATATTGAAATTCCTCAAAAGAAATGGAATAAGTATCATGAGCCATATAAAGATATTGTTAATAGTGTTCCTGCAAGAAATACTGAAGTTTGCTAATCATGTTTTACCTGAACCTTACATTGAGAAAATGCCTTTCCCCGTTAAGATAAAGGAACATTCTATGATAGCTAGTATGGTTAATGAAAGTACAAATAAAGCTGTTGAACCTGATGAACGATGTACCTGTAATAGCAAATGTGAAAGACTTTGTCACTAAATATGTAGAAGATGGACACACTATCCTCTGTAAGGATACTTCTAATATTGTTTCACAAAGTAGTGTTATGAGAGCTAGTGTCCCTTTATTTTCTATTAGGATAAGTGATCATTGATACAATGGTTCATGTGATAGTTATATTGTTAAATTTATGCATGATACTGAAAGTTATTATGAGAGAGGGAAGACTGTTCTTATGCATCTCAATAATATTAAGTTTGCTTGCTTTATTCTTAAAGTCTTTATGTTACATTTGTTTTGCCTTCCTATGCCAGCAGCCTCTGGTTTCAACAATTTATTTTCTTACAAAACTCCCTTGCATAGGAAGTGGGTTAGACTTAAACATGTGCATTTTTGCTTCTTGATGCTCTCTTTTACTTCAATTCATATTCTTATGCGAGCATCATTGAAATTATCATGCCCATCTTAATGATCTTTTTGGGAGACAACCCAATATATTTTTGCTTTCAGTTTTTGTTTATTTGATTCTTGCAAGTTATTTCTTCTGCAATAACCTATCCTTATCCTTTTTGTTTAGTTTTTGTGTCAAGATCAACCTCTAATGAGAGAGAAGTAAGATTTGGGGAAGTTGCTGTCCCAAAACAGATTTTTGTGCTTCACTATAAAAAATCGTGAAGAATCCCAGAACATCGTACTGATCTGTAATTTTTTTGTGCATGCCCCATGTTATTTTTTAACTTTTGTTAGTTTTGCACTTTTTGATTTGAGAAACAGAAGATTTTCTAAAAAATTGATCTTTACCTGCTGGTCTGTTTTGACAGATTTTTGCTACTCTTGCATTTGCTTCTTATATCGATTTCCTTTTTGAATTCCTTTTTGGGGCTTTCGGAAGGAGTTGCTACAGTAGATTACGTTTTGATGGATTTCAGTTGAAATTGAACTTAAAAGGTTTATCACCTCGCTTGCACTAATGATGCTAATGAGAATTGTGTGAAGTTTTGTGTGAAAGATATTTCTAGGTTATTGAAGAAAATGGTGTAATAAGATGGTGAATGGTTAAATGACTCAAACAATATGTTTAAGAAGATGAATATATTGATGTTATTAAATAGGTGACTCTGGAAGAATTTATTAAATGTCAAGTTCAGAGACCTATAGATTCCGTTTTTGAATAGGTAATAGTTATGGTAAGAAAAGGTCCGCGAAAAATCTGTCAATTTATATTTTTGCAGTTTTTATCTGACATGGAAAGTAATGAGTCGAAAAAGGGATGGAAACAGAGCCCGGGTGGCTCACACCACCCCGTGGTGTGGGCCCACCTGGTCGCACCACCAGGGGGTGTGGCCACCCCGAAGCCCGTCGCCGACCCGTTTTCTCCCAGTACCTTCCTTTTGTTGTAAAAATTCGTAATATATAATCCCCCGGATCCCCCGAGGTTTCTATATCATGTTCTCGTGTGTTTTCATTTCGATCTGTTTCTGCTAGGAACTATTCTTAAAGTTTAGAAGCACAATGGTCTCTACTAACAATAAAGGCAAGGAGCCTGCGGAGGAGGATCTCCAAGACTCTGAGCAGGACGAGATCGATAGTGAAGTTGAAGAGGAGGCAAAGGAAGACCGGCATCCGCACACCAGCACCACCATTGCAAGCATTGGAGTGGTGGCAAACCCTGCCAGGTTCAAAAGGACTGCATGGATGTCCACTGGAGGGAAGACTTTGCGTTATTGCTTGGCTTCACGGTCACCTTCTCCACGGACCAAGAATCCCTTCCATATCCTTATACATGAGAATCAATTCGAAAATATGCCCAAGGAAAAATTACCCTCCAATTGGGATATGCCTCATTCTACCCACGTAGGAAAAGAATACTTCAAGGAGGAAGAGTGGGGAAAGAATCGCAAGAGCTAGGATTCACAGCCCGACATGATCATGAACCGCATTGAGCACAACTCATAGTTGATTCATACTCTCACCTTCGAGATTGAGGATTTTAGGAAATTGATTGAAAAGCTCATCGAGAGAACACCACCACCACCGAAGGAGTAATTCGTCATCAGGTTTTGGCATCCCCTTGGTTTGTTCCAAGCTTGGGGGAGTGCCGTGGTATCACATCACTATCTTTTATCTTTTTACCTTTTTAGTAGAGTCATATCATGAATAGAGAAGTTATCGTACAGGATGGTTTGCATTATGGAAATGTCCCCCCTCTCGTTAGTTATCTATGTATCCCTTGGTGTGAGTTGCCGTTATGGAATGTTAATGAGAAGTTCTATCATTTACTCTTTTGCATATTTTATTTTAGTTTTCAGTTACTATTATATGATTGATCTTGTTGTTAGTATTGGTATCACTTTGGGATCATGAAGTAAATTTAGTTGGTTTTGGCAAACCTGGATCGGTCAGTAGCAACACTATTATGAGAATTGAATGAAAAAGATAAAAGTACTCTTAAGAAATATAATTTCATCATCTTTCTTCCTTGATCGGCTCATAAGCTTAGTATTCTCTAGTTAAGATCTTTTGTGCTTCCAAGGAAGATTGCATGTTTGTTTTTATCACTTGTATGTTTTTTTGTTTCCTTCAACTCTTATGCTTGCTACCCCGCCTTGCTAGCCTAAAACCTGTACTGAGAGGGAATGCTTCTCGTGCATCCAATCCTTAAACCAAAACCTATGCCATTTTTGTCCACCATACCTACCTATTAGCACTATTGCTATTCCAAGTAAATTCATGTTTTTATCTATCTTCTGAATTAAACTTGTTATGTGAAAATTAGTGATTAAAGCTCTCACGAACTTGATGGCACACTTTACTTTCTTGCACTTAATAAACTTGAACTATTGTGCCCATCTATGTTGCGTATATGCTTGCGCTTTGTAAGTTGTGAATTAGCAGAACCATGCTATCATGGGGAACACTTTCAACATTGCACTTTATTTAGTTAATATCATGTTCTTTTGCTTATGGATCCCGACGGTGTGAAATGAAAGGGGAGCTTGTAAGGCTCATGGAGTTCGTATATGTGTTAGAGAAACGTCTGGGCGGCTGGTCTAAGCCATGCCTAATCATGGTGGAAACCTGTAGCATAACCATAGTGAGAAATCTATTAAGAATCCCTTATATAAAAAAACCTGGAAAAGAAAAAAGAGAGAAAAAAAAGATACTTATGCAAATAGGAAATAAAAGGATGATGTGATGCTCATTTTCTGCTTGCCTTGTCATTTTGATATGGGGATTCTTCCGTATCATCGGGCAAGGGGTACCCCGTTGGTGGTTCTCTATGATACACATGTACTTACAATGACAAGAACTTACATGTGACTAAACTTGAGTAGCATGAGGAATGGTACTCGTAAGTAAGGGGCATGAGATTTTCAGCTTATAACTTGTCAAGCATATCCTCATATTTGATCACTTTAACCTTAATCACCTAAAGATGCTTATGATAGGGGCAATGAGAGCTGAAAGCTAATAAGTACCATAATATTTGGAAGCTCTTTATGAAACTTGAAATCCCTGCTTCCCTCTGCAAAGGGCCTATATTTTACTCTTTAGTTGAGTCAGTAAACCTATTCCTTTCTATCTCAGCAAGCATTTTGAGTTGTTGCGTTTCATTCATTCATATGATGATTTATTCAATCATGTTTCTTATGTTCCTTGTTTTGCACATTGCTCTTATCTTAGTGAATATTACATTGAAAGCTATCATTGAAAACCCCTTTATGTTTGAACTCCTGAAATTGGTAACTATCCTTTGACCAAGAGCAAAGTTTGTCATTACCAATTATCATTTACTTTATGTATCTTTATTGTGTTTCCTTTACTTATTACAAGTTAAGTTATATAATAGTGAGTTGTCTTCTATTATGATTTGTGTATTGATGAATGTGATGCTTCTTGTCCGTATTCTTTTATCGACTCTTCACTCCATAAACCTGAGGTCATGTTAATTGAGCTCAGTTTTTGCTTAGGGACAAGCGAAGTCTAAGCTTGGGGGAGTTGATACGTCCATTTTGCATCACTATTCTATATCATAAATTACTGTTATTCATCGATGTATTTCATATTAAGACATGATACTTCTGTTATTTCATCTGTTTTTGCATGGTTGATGACTTTTGGAGGATGAACCGCTGAAGTCAGGATTCTGATGGAAAAGGAACTATTTGGAGGTGAAATTCGTGAAGATAAGAAAATTCTAGAAAATACATGGAAAATCCTATTTTTCTAGAAGACGAAGGATGCCAGAAGGGGGAGCAGAGATGGGCCATAGGGGGCCCACACCACCCCCTGGCGTGGGCTACCCTAGGCCGCGCCACCAGGTGGTGTGGCCACCCTGGCCCACCTTTGGCTCTCCCCTTTGGTGCATATTATCCCCACGAAATCCTAAGACTCGGGGAGCGACCACAGAAAGATTCCGCCGCCTCTGCGGGGCGGAAAACTGTAGAGAGAGAAAGAGCTCTCCGGCAGGCAGAAATCTGCCAGGGAAATTCCTTACCGGAGAGGGGAGATCGTCGCCATCAACACCACCATCAAGCTGGACTTCATCGGGATCATCATCATCATCTCCATCATCATCTCCACCAGTACCATCATCACCACTTCATACCGCGGTAACAATTGGGTTGAATCTTGCATAGTTCTTAGGGGAAATTTTCCGGGTGTTGATTACTTGTTGTAGTTGATGCCATTGAGTGGAACCATTGAATTATTGTTATGTTCATATTGTTACTTATCATTATTTCATCTCTGATCTTGATCCATATGATGTCTTGTGAGTAGTTTGTTTAGTTCTTGAGGACATGGGAGAAGTTATGTTGTTAGTAGTGGAATTGTGTTGAGAAAGATTCAATAGTTTGTTATTTAATTTGTGGTGTTATTCTTCTAGTGGTATCATGTGAACGTCGACTACATGACACTTCACCTTTACGTGCCTAGGGGAATGCGTTGTATAGTTGGCTACTAATCGTAGGGGTTGCCGGTGTGACAGAAACATGAACCCCCGTTAGGAAACCTTTGCACAAGGGAGTGTAGGATCTCAGAGTTTAAAGCTATGGTTAGGTTTTTATCTTCATTATTTTCTTGTACTTGTGGATCCTTGCAAGGGGTATAATCACAAGTATGTATTAGTCATAGGAAGGTCAGTACGTTAGCACAGGATCACCCACAGAACACTTATCAAAGTAAAGAAGATTAATCAACTATATGAAGCAAAAGCACTTGACGTTATTCTCGTGTGTCCTCGAGAACATTTGGTCATCTTAAGTAATACAACCGGCTTGTCCTTTGCTAAAGAAAGGATTGGGCCACTTGCTGCATCTATTATTATTGTCTTTCGTTTACTTGCACTTTATTTATCTGCATTACAGAAAAACCCTAAAAATCCGTTTGCTAAGTATTTATAGAGAATTCCTACTCCAAGCCACTCGTCAACACCTTCTGCTCCTCGTTGGGTTCGACACTCTTACTTATTGAAAATACTGCGATACACCCCCTATACTTGTGGGTCATCAGCCCGCGCTACCCTGTTCTGAACTTGATAGAGTTGCTCGGTGCATCTGTCGTTTAATCACGATGATGGGTCCCACATGTCATCCTCTCATTAGAAGAGACGTGTGCATGATGGAATTTTTTCCTTGGCTATTGCCTCCCTGATTTCAACTTGATAATGTTGCTCGATCTCTCTGCCGTTTAGTCACGTTGCTGGGTCCCTGATACGTCATAAACGTATCTATAATTTTTGATGTTCCATGCTTGTTTTATATCTACTTTCTTCTGTTTTGTCCACACTTTGGGGTATTTTTATACATTTTCTGGAACTAACCTATTAACAAGATGCCGCAGCATCAGTTGCCTATTTTCTCCTGTTTTTGGTTTCCGGAAAGCTAGTAAGGAAATATTCTCGGAATTGGACCAGACAAAAGCCAAAGTCAATATTTTACCTGAAGCAACACGTAGTCCGGAGGGGAGACAAAGTGGTGCACCAGGGCGGCCACACCTGGTGGAGGCGCGTCCTGGGGGCGCGCCACCAGGGGTGTGGGCCCCCTGGTGCTCCACCGACCCTTCCCTTTCGCATATAAAAGCCTCCTGAGGCGAAAACCCTAAGTACCCGATCAAAGGCCCAATCATAAATCCACAGAAGAGTTTGTAGCCGCCGCCATCTCCATCCCTAGATAGGGGGATCCGAATCTCTTCCCGGCACCCTGCCGGAGGGGGAGATCACCCTGGAGGCCTTCTTTATCACCATGACTACCTCCGGTGTGATGCGTGAGTAGTTCATCCTTGGACTATGGGTCCATGTAGTAGCTAGATGGTTGGTTCTCCTCCTTTGTGTTATCATGTTTAGATCTTGTGAGCTCCGTTCATGATCAAGATCATCTATTTGTAATCTTACATGTTGTGTTTGTGGGGATCCGATGGATATTGAGATGCTATTTCAGATTGATTATTGATTCTATCATGTCTATGTTATTTGTGATCTTGCATGCTTTCTATTGTTAGTAACTATCTTGGCCAAGTAGATGCTAGCAACTCCAAGAGGGAGTATTTACGCTCGATAGTGGGTTCATGCCTCTAGTAATCTGGGGAAGTAACAGGAATCTCTAAGGTTGTAGATGTGTTGTGGCTACTAGGGAGAAAACAGCAATCCTTTGTCCATGGGACAATCCTATTGTTTACTTTACACACTTTGCTTAATGCAATTATCTGTTGCTTGCAACTTATTACTGGAGGGGGATCGGATGATAACCTGAAGGTGGATTATTAGTCATAGATGCAGTTGGATTATTGTTTATGTATAATGTTTTAATGCCCAATCAAATCTCATAGGTGTAAAGATGATTAGTATATGCATGCTATGCTTTCTCAAATCTATCAATTGCCCCGCTGTAATTTGTTCACCCAACATGCTATCTATCTTAAGGAGAATCACATCTAGTGAACTATGGACCCAGGTCCATTCTTTTACCATTGATATACCATCTACTATTTATTGTTTACTGTTTACTTTCTAAAAGCAATTACTATCTTCCACACTATACGTTTAATCCTTTGTTTTCAGCAAAACCGGTGAGATTTACAACCTCACTGTAAGTTGGGGAAAAGTTCTATGGTTGTGTTGTGCCGGATTCCATGTTGGTAGCAACACCTTGGGGTTGTTTCCTTGCTCCTACTGGTTCAATAACCTTGGTTTCATAACTGAGAGAAACTTGCTGCTGTGCTCATCATACCTTCTTCTTGGGGTTCCCAACGAGCTCGAGATTTCTTGAGCCATCAGTCCCCCATGTTAGCCCCACATTACAAGAATCATGTGTATGATGGAATTTTTTTATTCGCTCGTGCTACCCTATTCCAAACATGATAGCGCTACTCGATGCATCTACCGTTTAATCAAACTCCTAGACCCCACATGTCATCCTCTCATTAGAATAAACGTGTGTATGATAGAATTTTTCCCTCAGTCGCTCCTCCGTGTTCCGAACTTGATAGCGTTGCTCGCTGCATCTACCATTTAATCATGTTGTTGGGCCCCACATGGCATCCGCTCATTAGAAGAAAGATGTGTATGTGACCTCAGTCGCGTCTCCGTGTTTCGAACTTGATAGCGTTGCTCGATGCATCAGTCATTTTTCTAGGCTGTTGGGTCCCCCATGTGAGCCTCTCATTAGAAGAAACGTGTGCATGCTGGACTTTTTTTCTCTCGTGCCTCCCTATTTTGATCTTGGCAACATCGCTCGAGGCAGAACCTATATAAGGCCTCGCTACTGGGTCCCACATGCTGGTCTCTCTGTAAATGAAACCTACATATGATGGACTTTTTTCGGCCGCGTCCGCTATTTTGACCTTGGCAACATTGCTCCATGTGGCATCCATGTATGGTCTTGCTACTGAGGCCCCCATGTTAGCCTCTCTGGTATGTTCTGGCTTGTGGGTCCCCGATGCAGCCTTGTATGTTCTAGATAGTGGGTCCCTGATGCTAGCCTCTATGTACAAGTATTTACCTTTTTTTAAACCCGACCATTAAACTCGAGGGATGCTGCCGGCTGGTGGGTTCGTGATGTCATCCTCTCCATAAAGCAATATTGCTAGAATAAAATGTCAAGCACAGAGAATCGAACTCAATACTTCAAAACACATATAAACCATGTGCGTTGCCACTACTACAAACAAATAAGATGAACATTATCATTAAAAGCTTTATAGTACCTATAACTTATATATTAGCCTTCTTAAAAAGATTTTATATGTCCATCTTATCTCTCTTACTAAAATAAAAGGGAAGCGATCCTAGCATCTCAATTTATTAAATGCCAGATAATGGAGTAGTTTCTTAAAAAGATGGGTAGGCGGATTTCTTTGTTTTAAAGAGAAATTCCAAAAATGCCGAATTAAATATTTTAGGCTATTCTACATCTACTATACTCAATGGGCTATACCACATGCGCTATTCTCCATGGGATCCTTGATAAAAATTTAAATGGGATGTCGTCAACAAGTCCCCTGACCCCTAAAATGCCGAATTAAATTGTTCTAGGCTAAAGCAGGGCCGGATGGGCTAGATTTTACCACCTCTTTAGTAAAATTTGCATTGTGTTGTGGCTCGGCTATATTCGGAACACAAACCTCACTACCGGAGGAAAAAAGCGATAAATCTTTTGACAGGTATTCGTGTAAAAATATCTAAAGAACAAGGGACACATACCGTGTGCGCCAAAACTTGACTGGTATCTAATGACCTCACTTGGTACCCTCTCATTTCTATCCAAAACACATCCAACAATTTCAATGACACACAGACAAAAGCTCTAGTGCAAGCAGCCCAGTAGCAGCGACAAAACTTTTTTACAAATTTAGTAGTATTTGAAAGATCCAGTAGTATAGAATAAGACAAAAAAATATCGACAGATTCCTAGTTCATATTGAGCAGCACTTGACTGATTCTGCAGCATTCCAAAGTGATTCTTTCAGCTATACAAACATTGAAACTTGCTTTTAGGTTCGAATTTTACCACTTGCTTTTAGGTTCGAATTTTACCACTTGCTTTTAGGTTCGAATTTTACACGTACGGACAGTGGAAGTACATTTTACATCAAGGACCTAAAAAAGGTAAAATTACATCGAGGTCCATACATTTAGCACGAAGCACCCTAAAATTAAGCAGGGAAAACAATCATGTTTTGCTTCTTCTCGTGAGAGAAGCTGATCGAGCCATATTCTTCATACTACTTCTCTTTGTTTGTTTACAAAATATGGCCAAATTTGGGAGCATGCAAAATCTTCGATATGGGTCACAAATCATCATCATAAAGTATGATGTAGATATGGCCATGACCTTGATCGTTCATCTTGAAATCCAAGAATGTTCATACTCATCGACAAATAATAATCTTAAATGCGTTTAAATTTTACAACTTGCTTTTAGATTCGAAATTTACATGGATGGTGGGAGTACATTTTACATCAAGGACCTAAAAAGGGTAAAATTTCATCAAGGTCCATACATTTAGCACGAAGCTCCCTAAAATTAAGCAGGGAAACAATCATGTTTTGCTCCTTCTAGAGAGAGAAGTTGATTGAGCCATACTCTTCATACTACTTCCTCTTTGTTTGTTTTCAAAATATAGCCAAATTTGGCGGCATGCAAATTCTTCGATATGGGATCATGAATCATTAGCATAAAGCATGATGTAGATATGTATGACCCTAGTCATTCGGCTTGAAATGCAAGAATTTTCATATTCATTGACAACTAATAACCTTAAATACGTTTAAATTTTACCACTTGCTTTTATGTTCGATTTTCACATGGACGGTGGGAGTACATTTTATAGCAAGGACCTAAAAAGGTAAAATTACATCGAGGTATATACATTTATCATGAAGCACCCTAAAATTAAGCAGGGAAAACAATCGGGTTTGGCTCCTTCTCGATAGAGCAGCTGGTCGAGCCATACTCTTCATACTACTTCCTCTTCGTTTGTTTTCAAAATATGTCCTAGTTTGGCGGCATGCAAATTCTTGGATATGGGATCGTGAATCATCGATATAAAGTATGATGTAGATATGGCCATGACCTTGGCCTTTCGGCTTGAATCCAAGATTATTCATACTCATTCACAACTAACCTTAAATTCGTTTAACTTTACCACTAACTTTTAGGTTCGAATTTTACACGGACGGTAGGAGTACATTTTACATCAAGGACCTAAAAAGGGGGGAAATTACATCAAGGTCCATACATTTAGCACCAAGTACCCTAAAATTAAGCAAATAAAACAGTCGGGTTTAGCTCCTTCTCGAGAGAGAAGCTGGTCGAGTCATACTCTTCATAGTACTTCCTCGTCGTTTGTTTTCATCAAGGACCTAAAAGGGGAAAATTACATCGAGGTACATAAATTTACCACAAAGCATGCCTAAAAATTAAGCAAAGGATAGTCGGGTTCGGCTCCTTCTCGAGAGAGAACCTAACCAAGCCATACTCTTCATACTACTTCCTCTTCGTTTGTTTTCAAAATATGGCCAAATTTTTCGTAATGCAATTTTTTTGATATGGGATCATGAATCATAAGAATAAAGTATGACTCTGCTAATACCGAGTTTCAATGCAAAATGGATCCCGCTTCTTCTAAAAGAAAACAGGGGAAAATCAATATGGAGCCGTCAAAGGCTTATCTCATTTCCATGACCCTGGTCGTTCGGCTTGAAATGCAAGAATGTTCATACTCATTGACAACTAATAAGCTTAAATACATTTAAATTTTACCACTTGCTTTTATGTAACTAGAGTCATTACATGTGTTCTTTTCCTAAACCACATAGATATCCACACACTATATGTCATTGATCCTACATGATCCACATTGCATATGTGTTCTTTTCCAAAACCACATTGATATCTACATGACCACACACACTCTAGTGGATTATGTGATGCAACTTCTATCACACAATGGTGCAAACATGCAATGTGGAAGCTGCGTTCCTATGTGTTTTTGGTCTCTGTGAGACCATATGCATGGTTTGACACATGGATTCCCTAGAGTCATTAGTTGCATGTGTGTTCTCTCTTCCTATAATAAACCACATTGATTATCCACTATTGTCATTGATCCACATGACCACATTGCATATGTGTCCTTTTCCAAAACCACAATGATATATCTACATGCATGCATGTGCATGACCAAACACATACTTCCATTGGATTCTGTGATGCAACTTCTGTCACACTGGTGCAACATGCAATGTGGAAGCTGCTTTTCTTATGTGTTTGGTCTCTATGACCATGGTTGTACACATGGAACCCCTAGAGTCATTGCATGTGTTCTTTTCCTAAACCACATTGATATCCACACTAGATGTCATTGATCCATACATGTGACCACATTGCATGTGTTCTTTTCCAAAACCACACATTGATATATCTACATGACCACACAGACATTCTAGTGGATTATGTGATGCAACTCCTGTCACACACACACTGGTGCAACATGCAATGCATGTGAAGCTGCTTTAATTTCCTATGTATTTTTTGGTCTCTGTGAGACCATGCATGGTTTGACACACGGATCCCCTAGATAGAGTGTCATTAATTAATTGCATGTGTGTTCTCTTCCTAAAAAGCACATTGATATACATCCACTAGAGTCATTGATCCACATGACCACATTAATATTGCATGTGTTCTCTCTTTTCCAAAACCATAATATATGATATCTGCATATGCATGACCACACACATACATATACTCCAGTGGATCCTAATGAAACTTCTGTCACACTGGTGCAACATACAATGTGGAAGATGCTTTCCTATGTGTTGACACATATGGATCCCCTGGATAACTCATTGCATGTGTTCTTTCCTAATAAACCACACACATTGAGATATATATCCACTAGTCATCATCATTGATCCACACATTGCATGTGTTCTTTTCCAAAACCACAATGGTATATATACATAATGCATGATGACCACATACATACTCCAGTGGATTCTATGATGCAACTTCTATAATATCACACACTGGTGCAAACCATGCATGTAATGTGGAAGCTGCTTTATAATTCCTATGTGTTTTTGGTCTCTATGACCATGCTGGTTTGACATATGGATCTCCTAGAGTCATTATATTTTGCATGTGTTCTTTTCCTAACCCACACATTAATTTCCACCAGAGTCATTGTTGATAGATCCACATGACCACATTGCACGTGTTCTTTTCCAATACCACATTGATATCTATATGACCACACACACTCTATGAGATGCAACTTCTGTCACACTGGTGCAGCATGCAACTAATGTGGAAGCTGCTTTTCCTATGTGTTTGGTCTTTGTGATGCACATGGAACCCCTAGAGTCATTACATGTGTTCTTGTCCTAAACTACATTGATGATATCCACACTAGATGTGTCATTGATCCACACATGTGACCACATTGCATGTGTTCTTTTCCAAAACCACACATCGATATATCTACAAGACCACACACACATACTCTAGTGATTTCTGTGATGCAACTTCTATCACACACACACTGGTGCAACATGCAATGCATGTGAAGCTGCTTTAATTTCCTATGTGTTTTTTGCTCTCTGTGAGACCATGCATGGTTTGACACATGGATCCCCTAGCTACTAGAATCATTAATTAATTGCATGTGTGTTCTCTTCCTAGATTCATTGATATCCACTAGAGTCATTGATCCACATGACTACATTGCATGTGCTCTTTTCCAAAACCATAATGATCTATATGCATGACCACACACATACTCTAGTGGATTCTGTGATACAACTTCTGTCACACTAGTGCAACAATGCAATATGTGGAAGCTGCTTTCCTGTGTGTTTTTGGTCTCTGTGACCATGCATGATTTAATTTGACACACATGGATCCCCTAGAGAGACATTTAATGATGTGTGTTCTTTTCCTAAACCACACATTGATATATATATATATCCACTAGAGTCATTGATCCACATGACCACATTGCATATATGTACACTCTTCTTTTCCAAAACCACAATGATATCTCTACATGTGTGACCACACACATGCATACTCAAGTGGATTCTGCGATGATGCACAACTTCTGTCACACTAGTGCAACCATGCATGCAATGTGGAAGCTCCTTTAATTCCTATGTGTTTTTGGTCTCTATGACCATGGATCTCTCCTAGAGTCATCTTGCATGCATGTGTTCTTTTCCTAACCCACATTGATATCCACCAGAGTCATTGATAGATCGACATGATGACCACATTTGCATGTGTTCTTTTCCAATAATATACCCCATTGATATCTACACATGACCACACAAACTCCAGTGGATTAATTCTGTGATGCAACTTCTGTCAACATGCAATGTGGAAGCTACTTGTTTATATCCTATATGTTTTAATTTGGTCTCTATGACCATGGTTAGTTTGACACATGGATATCCCCAACTATAGTCATTAATTTGCAATGTGTGTTCTCTTTCCTAAATTACCACACATGATCCAAATTGCATATGTGTTCTTTTTACAAAACCACATTGATATATATATCTACATGTCCACACACACTCAAGTACTGGATTCTGTGATGCAACTTATATCACACACTGGTGCAACATGCAAATGTGCAAGCTGGTTATTTATTTCCTATATGTTAGTTTTTGGTCTAACACCTAGAGTCATGCATGTGTTCTCTTACTAATTAAACAACATTGATACATATATCCACTACTACTAGTCATTGATCCACATGACCACATATTGCATGTGTGTTCTTTTCCAAAACCACAATATCTCGATCGAAATGCATGACCACACACATATTACTTCTGTGGATTCTGTGATGCAACTTCCCGACACACTGGTGCATGCAACATGCAAATGTGTGGAAGCTGATTTAGCTATATATGTGTTTCTGGTCTTTGTGACCATAATTGGACACATGGATCCCCTAGAGTCATTGCATGTTGTGTTCTTTTACTAAACTACATTATTGATATATATATATCCACTAGAGTCATTGATCCACATGACCACACTGCATGTGTTATTTTCCAAAACCACTACATATATATGCATGATTACCACACACATACTCTAGTGGATTCTGTGGATGCAAATTCTGTCACACACTTGTGATGCAACATGCAATGTGGAAGCTACCTTTCCTATGTGTTTTTGTCTCTGTGACCATGGTTTTTGAAACATGAAACCCCTAGAGACATATAATGCATGTGTTCTTTTACTAAACCACATTGCCCACACACACTAGCTAGTAGTGGATTCTATGATGCAACTTTTGTCACACACTGAGCTGGTTATTTATTTCCTATATGATGTTTTTGGTCTAACACACATGGATACCCCTAGAGTCATGCATGTGTTCTCTAAACCACATTGATATATCCACTACTAGTCATTCACATGACCACATTGCATGTGTTCTTTTCCAAAACCACATTGATATCTACATGAGACCACACACATATAGGGATTCTGTGATAATGCATGCAACTTCTGTCACACTGGTGGGGCAACACATGGATGTGGAAGCTGCTTTTCCTATATATTTTGGTCTCTGTGATGCATCTTCTTGTGGGCTCAAACTTTGATATCTACCGTATGTGTTGCTATGACCTAAAACTAACCAAAATAAGGATAAAAGTCCATCGTTCAACCCTAATCTGGAGAAATCCATTGTTCAAAATTGCATTTTGAATCTTATCTAAATTTGAATATATTATCCAAAATACTTTTACCTCTCTTGAGATCATTATACAAGCCAGAATATAAACTAGTAGTCCACATTATTGCTTTTTTCAAGATTTATTCGTCTATAATTTATAGTTTTCTTCACCAGGCCCTTTTAGTGAAGACTTTCTAAAATATGGTTAATTTATTTGAACCCTCCATCATGCATCCTATGTCCAGGACACCAACCCCAAATTTCCAGGTCAGATCCTCCCGCCCACGCGAAATTTAGCGCCAGCGCGGGAGAGTTTCTACGAAAACGAAAATTTCTCGAGCTACAATTACCTTTGAGCCCACCCGCACAGCACCACCCAAGCATTCGAAACCCTTTTTATCCCCTCACCGAAATGAGACAGATCCAAAATTCACCATCGCCCTCGGTGTCGTCCTCCCCGTCATCCTCCCCGTCGTCCTCCCCCTTTTTCTCCCCTCACCCTCCCCGCCATCCTCTCCCTTTTCCCCTCGCCACTATCCATCCCTTCGTCCTCTGCCTTTAATCCCTTCGTCTCCGTCCGTCCTTCCAGTAGTAACCTCTCCGTGACCCTAGCACAAACCCTAGCCCCGTCCTGGTTTTCCACCACGTCCATCGACCTCGCCGATAGCCTGCTGACCTTGTCTACCATCTCACTATACACTTCACCTGCAAAGTCGGCCAACTCGCCATCCACTGATGGCTCTGAAATATAGCCATCTACGGCAACATTTAAACTATATATTATTCATATTTTTGATGATATATGTCTCCAAATCCTACCACTAATGCCTAATGATCAAAGGGGTATGTAATCCTTTCTTTCTATTTTTCCCTGCACAGATAATGACGTTTGATGTGGGAATCACTACATTAAAGTCAAAGATACGAGATTTCCAACAACCCTAAGAAACCAGGAGTCGTGAAGTGGAGACAGACGCTTTAACGACCAACTATACGATGGGAATAAAATTTCGGCCGTATAGTTCTGGTCGCATAGTTGCCATCGACACTGCTAGGTCAAATAGAACAACTTTCATGAAGGGACCCCTATATAAAGAGGCCTCGGGCGACGATAAAAGAGAGCTCTTCCAAACCATCAGCTGCCTCCAGATCTCCATCCACAACACCGAAGAGCCGCCGGAAGAATAGACTTAGATCTAATCTCCAAACCCATCTCCACCACCATAGCCATATTCCACCACTTGTAATAGTAGATGTCTTCTTCGATTGGCGACATTGTAAGACTAATTTCTATCAATCTCATGATTTCCACTATAATGTTTATGATCTTTGATCTCATCTCTATGTGTGAGTAATTCTCCTTGGGCTAAGGGCTTCGGCCTAGCCATGTAGCTTTTGTGCATGTTATTTATCATAAATGGGATCATGTATTAGTTTGTATAACATGATGATTATTGTATACTTTCTTGCCTCAATCCAAGGACTCGTCAGGTACCAATACCCCGAGGATTGAGCCAGGTATAGGGAGTATGAGTAATGACTAATCTGCAGGTTGGGAACCCCAGTGACAGAAGGGGTAGTACGGCTATATGTGCGGGATTTACTTGGGATTAACGGTGATGTCACTATGCATATCATTAGTTCTCTTTCTTCTATGGATGAGACTAGTAGGTTATTGCTATAAGCGGTTGTGGAGGCAATAGCAACTATGGATGCACTGCCCACATATAATTTTTCTTGCTCTAACAATTACATGCATACTTTAGTAGGTTATTTCTATAAGCGGTTGCGGATGCAATAGCAATTATGGATGCACTGCCCACATATAATTTATCTTGCTCTAACAATTACATGCATATTTTATTTTTATCTTTTATTCCCATCAGATGTTTTGCATAGCTACAGGTGAAACCGAACACCCTAGGCCCTCTCTCTCCATCATCGACAACAACAAAAGACGCAAACTCTTGGTATGGTAAAAACACAAAAGGAATTATAAAACTCCCGAAGGTCCGTTAAATTAACTTCACTATGCTTCTGCTTCCCGAGGATTCGATAAACCTAGGTCTACTAAGGAAAAAGAGCTATGCTACATCCGTAATTCGGATCGAAGGTATCAATCCTTTTTCTGGTGTCGATGCCGGGGAAGGGTCTAGTTTTAATTCTTGTTTTTAATTTTGTTAGTTTGCTTTCAATCTTTATTTGAAAAAACAAAAAAAAATAGTGAGTCTTTAAATTTTTATTATCATAAGTCTTTGTTTAAGAAAACCCAAAAACATAGGAAATATGGCTGAAAAGAAGCTTGTGGAGTTTGCAACTCCCAATAATGATTATTTGCGTACTCCTATTACTCAGCCAGCAATTGCTATTGATGACTATGAAATTAAGCCCTATTATTTAAGTTTGGTTCAACATAATCAATTTGGAGGCTCTGTTGTTGAGGACGCGGGTATGCACTTGAATACTTTCACTAAAATATGTGATATGATGTGCATAAAAGATGTTGACCCCGACGCGGTCAAATTGAGCTTATTTCCTTTCTCTCTTAGAGGAAGAGCAAAAGAATGGTTGCTAGTTTTGCCTAGAAATACTATTACATCATGGGTGGAATGTACTTCTTTATTTATGACTAAATGTTTTCTACCTGCAAAGACTATGCAACTAAGATCTAATATTATTGGTTTTAGGCAGGAAGAGCGTGAGCCACTAGAGCTTGCATGGGAGATGATGAAAGAATGCATGAGAAACTGTCCTAGCCATGGGACGGAAGATTGGTTAATCCTCCATTTATTTAATAATGCTCTTAATCTTGTGTCTAAGTCTATGCTTTATACTGAAGTTGGAGGAACATTTATGGGTAAACATATTACCGAAGCAAAGCAGCTGGTAGACAATATGCAAGACAACCATGCCCAATGACATGTGGATAGATCAAACACGAAGAAGGTAAACTCCATCTCACCACAAGAAAATGAAGAACTCAATGCTAAGCGGATGAGATCATATTAACTATAAAAGGTAAGGAATCCCAGGTAAGAGCTATCCCAAAAACTAATATTGAAGAAGTAGACTTGATAGCTCGTAATGATTATAACCCTGCTTGGCAGAAGAATTATAATCCTATTTTTCAAAAACACTATTCTAGTCCTATAGGTAACTCTAATAATAATATGGGATCAAGTAATGCTAGTCTCAGGGAAACACTTAAATCTTTTATAGACTCACAAAATGAGCAAAATAATATCCTTGTTAAAATAATGGAGAACCATGACGCTATGCTTGGTAAATTATCTAACCAAGCTGTACGTTTGAGGAATGATTTGCAGGCCCTCCAAGAAAGAACAAGGATTGTTGAGGCACATCTAGGTAAGATAATCGAGATTCAAACTCTCATTCTATCTAAATTTGCAGGTAAAGCTGAGCCCAATCATGTTGAAGACCTCAAGATGATGAGAGTCCAAAGGGAGGAGCTTGAAGAACTTGATTATAGTAATGCCCCTTCGCCAAGTTACACTATTGAAGATCTATAAAAAGGATCAACATCAAGATTCCGGTAAGTGAAGGAAATGAAGAAGCCATGTATCAACACTTTGTTAATTAGGTAGCAATAAAGGTACGTGAACTTGAAGAACAATATAAGAAAATTGCTGAAAAAAATACCTGTTAAGCTTGATGCTATATTTAAGCCTACTATTAAGATTAAAATTGGCACCAATGAGATAGCTGCACTTTGTGATCTAGGTGCAAGCGTTTCAACAATTCTAAAGAGTCTTTTTAATAAGTTAAATCTTGGCTCTTTTGAAATCACCGAGTTAAAATTACATCTTGCAAATTCTACCTACAAACAAGCTATAGGAATTAAGGAGAATACTTTATTATACATTAAAGGTTGTCCTGTTCTTATTGATTTTGTTATTGTTGATATGCCTGAAGATGCTACTGCTCCTATTATATTTGGCCGTCCTTTCTTAAGAACTATTAAGGCTTTGATTAACCTACATGAAGGGAATGTGAAGCTTCAATTACCTTCATGGCATCCTTTTGTTATTCATTTCCCAAGAAAGAAGAAAGCCAAGCATGATGTAAAGGAGGCCATCACTTTGAAGGCCAACTATTTTGGAGTGGGTGTTCCACTCATCTGGCCTAAATGATCATCATCAAGGTCAAGCTATTAACCATAAAAGAGCGCTCCATGGGAGGCAACCCATGTGAAATAAAGGTTTGAGTAAAGTTTTTAAGTTTTAGTTTAAGTTTATGTTTAATAAAGAGTGCTAGAAAACTCCAGCTGAGGAGAAGAAGTTTGGTAGTACTAAAAATCCTGTTATGTACATGTTGTTGTTGGTCGACAATTTTAACTGTCAACTTTCTGTCAAAAACAAGGTATTTCGCTAAGTTTCAAAATAAGAAGTAATTCTCGAAAAAACAGAAAAAAAAATTATGGCTACAGAGAGTTTAACGACCAACTATACGGCGGGAATAAAAATTCTGGCCGTATAGTTCCGGTCGTATAGATACTTTTGCCATCGACAATTTTTTCTTTCAAAAGTACTAATGGTTTAACGACCAACTATACGGCGGGAATAAAAATTCCGAACGTATAGCTCCGATCGTATAGATATCGATGCTTTCATACAAATTCTTTTCCAGGTATAGATGGTTTTGACGACCAACTATACAGCGGGAATATATTGTTCTGGCCATATAATTCTGGCTGTATAGCTGCGCCGCCTGGTGGAAACCCTGAAATTTTGATAGCAGGCAAACTATATGGTGGGAACATATTGTTCAGGCCGTATAGTTACCCGTATAGTTGTGTCTGACCACAAAAATGCCACGGAAGGTACCTCCAACCCCAAAACTTCAATCCTTTTCTCTCTTCTACCTCCAAACTCTCTCAAAACCTCAAGAGATCTTCATCTCTATTCATTTTCGTTTGATTTCCTCGCACACAAGTGATCTATGGTATGTTTCTCCTCCGATCCTCCAATTACTTTTTGCAAATTCAACATCGATCTATCGTCATTATCAATCTAGAGTGAGACCTACTATGAACTAATTGCCATGATTCTCTTTCCTAGATTATTATTTTGAGGGGATTCTTTAGTGTGCTATGATAAGGAATATGTTATGCTTATTGTTGGATCAAAAACTTTTATTTTTATCTTTCCTTGTTATTTTTAGATGATGAACACAAGGAGCCAAACTCGTGCTCGTGTCGCTGCTAGCGCTTCTCGGGCTGTTGCTCAAGAATGCATGGGGATACGGTTCAGGAATGAGCTCCAACGTGATCACCTCGACAAGATCAAGAACCAGGAAGTGAAGGCAACCAAGTGGGCTTGCCCCATTATATTGAACCAACTTGGTATTTCCAATGACTTCAATTTACTTTGCAATCAGGTTGGCCTGCAAAACTTTGTATTCAATGATGTGCCTACTTATCGCTGGTTAACTCTTGAATTTTTAAGTTCTTTGCAAAGCACCGTTAAACTATGGCATGGATAGGACTAGATTTCTTTCCGGATCATGAATAACAATTACACTTTATCACTAGATGAATGGTGAGCATGCTTTAATTTGCCAAACAATAATGATAATGACTTGCGCGCATCCTTTACTAGCATAGACCCTTCCCAGTACAATATTATAATAGAATGAGCTTCACTTCTAGAGTGAGCAAGGGGAAGAATATTCAACATCCTGCAATTTGCTATTTGTTCTATGTTATTGCTAACACCTTGCAGGCACGTAATGAGTTCACAAGACTCAATGAGGAGGACATCTTAGTCCTTGCAAAGGCTGCTTTCAACAACTGCGACTTGTCACTCAACTTGGGCGCAATCTTTGTGCGCTACCTGGAGAACCAATCCTCCAAAAGCCAAGGACCAATCACAGGTGGAGGCATCATGAACGTTCTTGCCACTATCTGAGGCATCAACCTAGGTGAGTTGCAACCTGTGCTAGGTGAGTGATGTGTTGGTTTCTCTACTTTAAAACCTTCTAGAATGCTCACTAGGAGAGGTGGTGTTTATTACTTGCATATTGTTAGAGCTGGGCGTATCTACCCCGCTCCTTTGCCTAATGGTATTTTCTCTATTGAGGAAGGATGTTTGCTATATAACTTGCAGGTTGAGCAACACCAACCCGAGGAAGAGATTCTGGACGAGGATGAGGACCAAGAAGAGGAGCAGCCATTAACCCGGTTCGCTACATACCAAGACTTCGAAGAACTTGGAGGGACTATGGAGAGGATGCATGGCATCTCTTTGAACCTCCGAGAATCAACTAGTAATTTATCAACTCAATTTGTGAACTGGAGTTCCGACTTTTTCCCGCCACCACAATGATTTGAAGGGCTTGCAAAAGCCTAAGCTTGGGGAAGTTTCCTCATTTATCTTTATTTGGCATTCATTTGCTTTTATTTATTTCGAGGTTATGTTTTTAATTCGAGTTTATAAGCACTCGTGTTGGTTTCCCCAACACTTTATCTTTAGTTATTTCTATTTTCCTTTCTAGATTTTCTAGCCGAGCTTTGCCGCTAATTTTCTATTCTTTAATTCCCTCTCTTAAAAACAACAAAAAGATTTCTCCATTTATCATTATTTTCCCTCTTATTTCCTTTCTTTTTGCCTCGAGGTTCTCATGTATTTGCAGGAAGAGTGATTGACTTCGAGTTTCCAAGAAACAAATCAAAAAGGAAGAGAGAAGTGGAACCAAACATGAGAGTTATGACGTATGACTCCCCACTTTTGAAGTTTGAGAAACCCATGCTAGTTTGTAGTAAATGTTGAGATATTATATTGGTGGAGTGAGTCTTTGTATTGTAGTAAAATTTTGTTTGCATGGGTATTTAGTTGGGTATGTTTTGTTCCAGCTCTTGTAGTTAACCAAGTCTTGCCTAAAAATTTGCTAAACAATTGAAATAAGAAAAAATCTCGCAATTAAAGGATTGGGTGTTGTAGCGTTTAGTCTTGAAGGCTTATTTCTAGAGTCACTCAACACCATGGAATATAATGATTGACTTGATAGCTCTCTTTAAAAGGATTTGTTCGATTGAATTAATATTTAGCGGTTTTTGTGAGCATGCCAAAGTTTGACTTGTGAATCATAAGAATGATATAGCTTTATGCGTGTCAAACTTCATGGGATGCCAACAACTCCGCTAGCCTACGATGATCTTCATGGAGGAAAGTCCTATATTTCGTCTATGATTTGATTAAACATATGTAGCAGCAATGCTATAATGGGTAAGATTTTGGCACTCCCGGGTAGTTGTGTTCATGATGGAATCACTTATCTGGCTGTTATGAGAAATCATTGTGCAAAAGGAACAAAAACCTTAGTGATGCCACGAGTGTCCATCACAGCCTGATAAACTAAATAAAATCTTTGGCATGCTCTCAATTACTTAAGAACTAAAATTCTTGAAGGACAATGAATAGGAAAGTAGTGGTTGAAGAGTCTTGATTTATTGATGTGGGAGAATTGAGATACTCTAGTATATATGCTTTTCATGACAACTCTCACACTCTCAATTTTACAAGATTATACTTTATTGTTCAAAGGCAAGCCTATGAGTTGATTACATGACATGGAATAAAGTTTCCTCATCTTAATCATCCATGTTAACAATAATTTTGCTGCGCTAGAAGGATGCATAAAAACCCGTATGATATGCTTGCCATCACTCTATCTATGCTGAAGTTTTTCAGATTTATAAAGTGGAGGAAACATGAGACTACCAATCATGAGTAAGATCATCATCTTGTTATTTCAGTTTAAAAGCTGAGTTCCTTTTTGGTTTTGGTTTTCTTGCTCGAGAATGATCAAGTTTAAGCTTGGGGAGGTTAATGGATCTGAAATATAGCCATCTATGTCCACATTTAAACTGCATATTATTCATATTTTTTATGAAATATCTCTCCAAATCCTGCCACTAATGCCTAATGATCAAAGGCGTATGCAATCCTTTCTTTCTATTTTTCCCTGCGCAGATAATGACGTTTGATGATGGGAATCACTACATTAAAGTCAAAGATATGTGATTTACAACAACCCGAAGAAACCAGGAGTCGTGAAGTGGAGACAGATGCTTTAACGACCAACTATACGGCGGGAATAAAATTCTGGCCATATAGTTCCGGTCATATAGTTGCCATCGAAACAGCTAGGTCAAACAGAACAACTTTCCCCTATATAAAGAGGCCTCGGGCGATGAGAAAAGAGAGCTCTTCCAGACCATCAGCCACCTCCATATCTCCATCCACAACACCGAAGAGCCGCCAAAGAAATAGACTTAGATCTAATCTCCAAACCCATGTCCACCACCATAGCCATATTCCACCACTTGTAATAGTAGATCTCTTCTTTTATTGGCGACATTCTAAGACTATTTGCTATCAATCACATGATTTCCACTACAAGGTTTATGATCTTTGATCTCATCTCTATGTGTGAGTAATTCTCCTTGGGCTAAGGGCTTCGACCTAGCCATGTAGCTTTTGCGCATGTTATTTATCATAGATGGGATCATGTATTAATTTGTATGACATGATGATTATTGTATCCTCTCTTGCCTCAATCTAAAGACTTGTCAGGTACCCAAGACCCCGAGGATTGAGCCAAGTATAGGGAGTATGAGTAATGAGTAATCTGTAGGTTGGGAACCCCAGTGACAGAAGGGGTAGTACGGCTGTATGTGCGGGATTTACTTGGGATTAACGGTAGCGTCACTATGCATATCATTAGTTATCTTTCTTCTATGGATGAGACTAGTAGGTTATTGCTATAAGCGGTTGTGGAGGCAATAGCAATTATTGATGCACTGCCCACATATAATTTATCTTGTTCTAACAATTGCATGCATACTTTATTTTTATCTTTTATTCCCATCAGATGTTTTGCACAGCTATAGGTGAAACCGAACGCCCTAGGTCCTCTCTCTCCATCATCTACAACAAAAAAATACGCAAACTCTTGGTCCGGTAAAAACACAAAAGGAATTCTAAAACTCCCGAAGGTCCGTTAAAGTAATTTCACTATGCTTCTGCTTCCCGAGGATTCGGTAAACCTAGGTCTACTAGGGAAAAAGAGATATACTACATCTGTAATCCGGATCGAAGGTATCATCCACCTCGCCGTCCATCTCACCATCTAGCTCTCCATCCACCTCGTCGTCCAACTCGATGTCCACCTCGCCATCCAGCTCACTGTCCACCTTGCTAACAAGGCCCGTCACCACACTGACAAGGCTCGTCCACCTCGTCGCCCACCTCGTCGACGAGGTCTGCTGCCTCGTCGTCCAGCTCGATGCCACGTGCACGGGGTCACTGCAAGAAACGTGGTATCAAAAAGGCCCTACAGCCTATAGGCAAGGAAGCACGTTCATCCTTGATGCTCATGTTTTTTACTTTGCCTGAGAAATGTTATTGATTATCCTATTCATGCCAGCAATTTACCTATTTTATTGCAGTTATTCTCTCTTATTTGTTATTCCTGTGAAATTGCTTGTGATTTTACAAGTCTTGTGATCAGGGTTGCATTATCATATATGTTGCGTTAGTTTGACTGCTTCATGCATTAGTCTATTGCATTAGTTTGACTGTTTCAGGGTTGCATTATCCTATCTGTTACATGTCTGATGAGCAGAGTATAAATTGTTCATAGTAGTCTTTTTTACATGATGATTACTATTGAACAATGAACATCATATGTCATGACTTGTTTAATTGCCTATTTTAATTGCATGAAAGATGCTTATCCTTCTGATGTTTAATTACCATGCCTTGCTTATTAGTGCAACTAGCCAACCAATTGATAAGTGAGATTTAGAATATTCGACTTATGATCAGTTTACATACAGATAAAGTTTGCATTATCTTGGTTGTTCCATTGGTTTTGCTGTTTCATACTATGTCTTTTGATCAGAGTATAAATTGCGCATAGTGGACTCTATTACATGATGATTACTATAGAACAATCAGCACCATATGTTATATTTTATTTATTTGCATGATAGTTGCTTATCCTACTTATGTTTTATTGTGATTATCCTCTTTAACTGCATGTATACTATTTCGGCTTATGATCTATTTGCATGTGATAAAGGTTGCATTATCTTGATTTTTTGCATTATTTTGGCTGCTTCATCATATGCCTTATGATCATAGTAGAAATTGCTCATAGTGAGTTGTCACATGATGAGTTCAATGGACCAATCAGTACTGTAGGTTATGTTTCCTGTTTAATTGAAGTATTGATGATTATCCTGCTTATGTTTTATTGTCCCACTCATGTTATTACTGCAACCAATTGGTGAATTGTCCATCTTGTTCATCGTCTTGTCTCTTGCATTGCTTTGGCTGATTCATCGTTAGTCTTGTGATATGAGATTCAGAGTAGAAGTTCCTCATAGTGGAACATTGTACATTATAATTAGTATAGAACAATCAATACCATAGTTATATTTTTGTAGCTTACTTGGAGTTGTTTATTCATGATAGAACCACAATTGCATCCCATGGAAGAAAGACGGCTGGAAAACATCACGAGGAACAATGCGCGGATGCAACAAATGGGTGTTAGGCCCCTTGTTTATGCATCTCCCACTGAATTCTCCCCTAAAAAGAGCAAGAATGAAGGCTCTGGATCTAACTATTATCCTAAAGAGGAAGAGGAGGATGAGTTGCAGGTTATCCCCTTGATTATTGGCTCAACACGTCGAGCTCGTTGGGGAACCCCAAGAGGAAGGTATGATGAGCACAGCAGCAAGTTTTCCCTCAGTTATGAAACCAAGGTTATCGAACTAGTAGGAGCAAGGAAACACCTCCAAGGTGTTGTTTCTAACTTGGAATCCTGCACAACACAACCACAGAACTTTGCCCTCAACTTACAGTGAGGTTGTCAATCTCACCGGTTTTGCTGAAAACAAAGGATTAAACATATTGTGTGGAAGAAAATAAAAGCTTGCAGAAAGTAAACAGAAAACAGTAAACAGTTGTAGATTGATGGTAAAAGAAAGGACCGGGGTCCATAGTTCACTAGTGGTGGTTCTCCTTAAGATAGATGACATGTTGGGTGAACAAATTACAGCGGGGCAATTGACAAACATCGAGAAAGTAAACATGCATATACTAATCATCTTGACTCCTATGAGATTTGATTGGGCATTACAACATTATACATAGACCGTAATCCAACTGCATCTATGACTAATAATCCACCTTCAGGTTATCAATCCGAACCCCCTCCAGTATTAAGTTGCAAGCAACAGATAATTACATTACGCATTGCGTGTAAAGTAAACAATACGATTGTTCTATGAACAAAGGATTTTTGTTTTCTCCCTAGTAGCAACAGCACATCTAGTACCTTAGAGATTTCTGTCACTTCCCTAGATTACTAGAGGCATGAACCCACTATCGAGCATAAATACTCCCTCTTGGAGTTGCTAGCATCTACTCGGCCAAGATATCTACTAACAACGGAGAGCATGCAAGATCACAAAGAACAAAGACATGATAGAATCAATAATCAATCTGAAATAGCATCTCAATATCCATCGGATCCCCGCAAACACAACATGTATGATTAAAAATAGATGATCTTGATCATGAACGGAGTTCACAAGATCTATACATGGTAGCACAAAGGAGAAGAACCAACCATCTAGCTACTACATGAACCCGTACTCCAAGGATGAACTACTCACGCATCACACCAGAGGCTTGCATGGTGATGAAGAAGGCCTCCAGGGTGAATTCTCCCCTCTGGCAGGGTGCCGGGAAGATCTTCAGATCCTTCCCGATCTAGGGATGGAGATGACGGCGGCTATAGACTCTTTCATGGAATTTTGATTGGGTACTTAGGGTTTCTGTATTGGAGGCATCTTATAGGCGAAAGGAGACGCCGAGGGGGTGCCCTAGACGGCCGCACCACCCCCTGGCGCGGGCCAGGCCTGACCGCACGACCAGGTGCTGTGGGTGGCCCCTGGCCCCTCTCCATCTCGTATTCTAGCTCCGTGTCCCCCTCGGTGAAATAATGACTTTGGCTTTTGTCCCGTCCAATTCTGAGAATATTCATTTTCTGACTTTCCTGGAACCAAAAACAGCAGAAAATAGGCAGTTGGCACTGTGGCATCTTGTTAATAGGTTAGTCCAAGAAAGTGTATAAAAAGTACTCCAAAGTGTGGAGAAAACATAAGAAAGTATATATAAACCAAGCATGGAACATCAAAAATTATTGATAAGTTTGCAACGTATCAACATCCCAAGCTTAACTCCTGCTCGTCCTCGAGTAGGTAAGTGATAAAAAGAAAGAATAATTTTTGAGGTGACATGTACGATCATAAACTTGATCAAAGTATTTGTAAAACATTGATAGCTGGGATCGTAGTACTTAAACATAGCATGAAAGATAAAGTTCTAACAATAAGACATAGCAACTATGTTGTAACATGAAAAGGCACAAACAAAAGATTCACGAATAACAATGCTTTGAAAGATGATTGTTTGTTTCACATAAAGAAAACATAGCATAGTGGCATTCATCTTGTCCCTCATAGAGTAGCAAACATAAATGCATAGGACACCTTGAAAGTTTATAAGGGTGACTAGATACAAATAGTTTAAGAACAAGCAATATCAAAGTTATGCATCAATCAACAAATCTTGGGACAATGCACATAGAACTAAGAATGGCCACTATGCTCTCTCAATAGGTGCATAAAGATAGAAGGTGGAGACTCAACATAAAAGTAAAAGAAATTCCTTCGTAGAAGGAAGCAGGGATTCAAGTCTCATAAAGAGCTTCCAAAAATTATGGTACTTATTAGCTTTCACCTCTCATTGCCCCTATCATAAGCATATTGAAGTGATTAAGGTTAAAGTGAACAAACTATGGAGTATATGCTTGACAAAGTATAAGTTGGAAATCTCATGTCCCTTGAATACGAGGGCCGCTCCTCATGCTACTCAAGTTTAGTTACCGGTAAGTTCTTGTCATAGTAAGTACATGTGTATCATAGAGAACCGCCAACGGGGTACCCCTTGCCTGATGATACGGAAGAATCCCCATATCAAAATGACAAGGCAAGCAGACAATGCGCATCTCAGCAATCTTCTTATTTACCATGAGAAAATGGTGCTTTTTCTCTCTTTCCTCTTTTCTCATATCTCTTTTTTTCTTTTTCTCTTTTTCTCAATATCTATCTCTTTTTTTATAAGAAGAATGCTTCATAGATTGCTCATTATGGTTACGCTAGAGGTTTCCACCATGATTAGGCATGGATTAGACCGACGGCCCAGGCATTTCTCTAACACACATACATAACTCCTTGGACTTACAAGCTCCCCTTTCATTTCACACCGATGACATCAATAGACAAAAGAGCATGATATCAACTATGTACAAAGTACAAGTGCAATGGTGAAAGCGTTCCCCGTGACAGCATGGTTCTGCTAATCCCCAACATATAAGTGCAAGCATGTACAACATAGACGACACAATGGTTCAAGTTTATTAGATGCAAGAAAAGTAATGTGTGCCATCAAGTTCGTGAGAGCTTTAATCACTAGTTTTCCTCATAACAAGTTTAATTCGGAAGGTAGATAAAAACATGAATATACTTGCAATAGGAAATGCTAATAGGTAGGTATGGTGGACTCTTTGGAATAAGTTGGTTTTATTTGGAGTTGGATGCATGAGTGGAACTCATACTTGGTTATGGAGGCTAGCAAAAGACTGGGAGCGACCAACTAAGAGAGCAATAATGGCCATAATCATGCAAAGCGACAAAACATCATTAATTAAAGCATAAAGTGATACTACAAGTCGAAAACCAAAGGATCATAAAGGCTATGGTGACTTGAGATAGTCATAACATGGTGTGAGCATGCGCCAAGTCAACCCAAATAAAGCATCAAAGGAGAATACCACAATACTATGCTTTAATATGCTAAAACAACGCATGATTCTTTCAAGGCACATTAAGCAATCTCAATTGTTTATAACATGTCATGCTACAGCAAAAATCACTATGCATAAAGCCAAAAAAGTACCAAGCATGACATGACAAAGCATAGGCCACAGTAAAAAACAAGCTCCTTTTTACCACTTAAGCATGAACTTTTCCTACTCTTTTCCAATCCAAACCAAACTATTTGAAAACTAATGTATGAATGAGGGGGTCCAACCAATTTATCCAAGAAAACTAAGGAAACCAAGCAAACGAAAACCAAAAACAAAAACGAAGACGCTCCAAGAACAGCATAACTGTGCATGAAACAATAAAAATGAAGTGTTTGGAAGAAACCTGAGATTTTTATTGATGAAGAAGGGGATGGCTTGGGCATCCCCAAGCTTTGACGCTTGTACTTATTAGATATTTCTTGGGGTGATGCGCATGGCATCCCCAATCTTGAGCTTTAGTCCATTCTTCATCTCATTATATCATTCTCTCCATACACCTGAAATTTTTCCTTCATACAAAACTTCACACAATCTTTATTAGCAACATTAGTGCACTGAAGATAATAAATCTTTGGGTTCAGTTTCAACACCAATAAAACTTCCATTAAAAGACAAGCTACTGTAGCACTTCCCTTGAAAAGGTCAATTCCCCAAAGAGAACCCAAAAAGGAACCAACAGGAAGCAAATTCAAATAATGTCAGAAATCTATCAAAACAGACCAGCACGTAAAAACCAATTTTTTATAAGACCTTCTGTTGCTCAAATCAAAAAGTGTTGAACTAAAAAAAGTTAGATAACAACCTGGGGCAGAAGCACAAACATTGGCGCCTCAAAACAACGTACAGAGATTTTACACGAATTTTTATGGTGAAGTACAAAAATCTGTTTCGGGACAGCAACTTTCCCAAGCATTACTGTGGGGCCCCTGGATTTATCCTCCGAGAATCCTTGTTATGCATACAACCACGATCCCATGATCAGTTAGTCGTGGCACATAACCGACAAGTATCATTACATCATCCGAGAATATATCGAATTACAAGACTTACATGAATGTCGTTATGGCTACATCAATAAACAGCAGCGGATCTTCATCCAGCGTAGAGCCCGAGCCATGCCTTAATCTACAGGCAACTGACTGGGAGAACGTCCTAGCTCGTAGAATCGCCAACCCATCTTCTTCTCGAAATCTGACCAAGTAAATAGCCAGGGACAATGCTGGTGAGTACTTTGAATGTACTCGCAAACCATCTTAATACTGTAATAATAACAAGAGGCTATGCAATATGGCTATGGTAGTAGGAGGGCTTCAAGAGGGGTTCTTTTCTAAATAGTTTCTCTTGTAGATATAGCATCTACATATCTTTGTTGAAAACTTTCATAAACATTTTTGGAAACCATTTTGAAAAGTTTTGGAAAACATTAGGACTGGGTCACCCATTTGTTTCCTTCTCCGGTCGTCCCACGACCAAACTCCTTCCATACATGTCTGACCATCCCATGGTCAAAGCAGGTATCCGCTTCGACCATCCCATGGTCAAAACATTTCCAAAGCCATTTTCTTTCCCGAAATCCTTTTCGAAAACAAAACCAGCACCGCTCTACAGCAACCTTCCCAACCGTCCATGACCGCGGACGCGGCTATTCGAATAGATTTACACTCTGCAGAGGTTGTACACTTTACCCACACCATCCGGGTACCCTACCCAAATCTTCACCGATCGTGGGTCGAGTAACCGATCAAGACTCTCCGGATGCCCACTCCAATATAAGTGCCTACCCTATGAGTGTTAATCCCCTCAAAACCGGGACGTCGGGCGAGGAGCAACCGGAGCGCTTTTTCCACTTCTCGAGTGTGCGCTTTCAATGAGGGGCTCATAGTAACGCGTGAAGGCCTGCCGACCCTTTGTTCCTTCTCCAGGTCCCACCTTTATCGGAGAAGGCCCACCCTCCAGGGATCCCCGATCCGCTGTACTTGTTGCGAGGCAGCTTATACCGAAATAGACAACCATCAAATCCAGCCATGTCCCATTCCAGAGTAATGTGGTTGCACAGGGTTAATTGTTCTAGCAAAACATGCAGAGAACCAGGTGCATTTTTGTAAACGTTTTTCCTCTAGCTTTGCTTCGGCTAAATCGGGAGTCTCCAAAGGGTTATGGTGATATACACCATCTATTCTACTAAGGACCAGTAGGTGTCACCAAGGGGGTTGTACTTACTAGTACAAAGTGTATTAGTTTGGAGGAGCCAAACCACTATCATATATATATACACTTCAATATATAGCAAAACAATGCAATTTGAATAAACAATTGGTAGAGCATGCATAAGTAGAATAGTTGGACAAGGCTTATGAGCAAGAAGGTGGCTTGCCTGAGATCAGTAGTATGGCATAATGGTCCCTAGACTTCTTCTTTAGATAACCCAAAATACCATGGATAATAATAATACTCCTTCTGCTCTCCGAGATAATCGCAACTATCGTCGTCCCGGCAGCACATGCAAGCAAACAAGGCCACAATCAACACAAGACATTCATGCACCAAACCATACAGCAACAAACATAAGAATACTACTGAACTTGGGAGTTTTTGGAGGTGTGGGTTATTGATAGTGGAATTTACTAATATTGCCACTGAGGGGCTTTCTCTTAGAAGATAGTTGTCAAAGCTAGAGACAAGGCATTTGGATTAGGGTTCTGAGGTCAGTAGGATATTACTGTGCAAGAGTGATATCCTCAGATAGGTCTTGTCAATACAAAACCATCACAAGTGGTTTCACTTGATTATCACATTTCTAGAATTGGTTATGCTTTTTATAGTGGACTAAACTCTAGTTTGAGAAAATAATTCACCAGAGAAGTTCTGGAGCTCCAAAAATTATTTCCTGGGATGGCTTCATAGTACTTGATGAACTGAACCACCTAGAGTTGGAATCAAGTCGAAATAATCACCAGAATGCCCTCAGGAAATTCCCAAAGACAGTTCTGTATGAATCTTCTCTTTATCACCAGATTAAATCTACATGAGATATTGAGTTGGTTCCAAGGGCACGTGATAGGTATTTAAAGTACCTTTCTGTAGGATTTGGATTCACCCTTTTTGGAGTTGCCAAACTCCTGGATTGATTTATTTAGTGAAAATACCCATCACAGGAGTATTTAAATCACAAAAGCTTAACCAGAGCTCAATAAATTCTGAGCTTCTAGGTTTTGATAGATACTGATCCTAGGAGGTACTGGGAATTGGAATCAGGTCAAGATAATTAACAGAATGCCCTCAGGAAATTCCTAAAGGCAGCTCTGTGGGGTTTTTGTCTTTTTCACCAAATTAAATCTACAGTTGCTTTTGATTTGATTCCAAGTACACATGGTAGGTAGTTGGAATACCTTTCTGTAGAAATTGGAATCAATCTTTTTGGGAGCTGTATAGCTACTGTGGTGAATTTAGAGGTGAATAAACCATGCACAGATTGGTTTAATTCACAGAGAAATCTCCATTACTCAATAAATCATGAGCTCCTGGATTTGTATAGGCCTTAGTGTACCACATCCAGGATGATTGGACTAGGGTCAATTGGACTCAAGGTTTTGTGTAGGGGATTTCCTAAAGTCATAAATGAACTGTTTTTGATATTTTTCCTCAAGCTAACCTACTATTCACCTTGGCATGAGATAAAGTCTAGGTGGTAGGTATAGAGAGTATCTTTCATAGGAACTTGGTTTCATCCATTTTGGGGATGTGAATCTCACAAAGGAATTTCATTAGTGGGGTAGACACATTTTTGGTGGAAATAATGCCCAGAGATAATGAAAATTAATTTGGGCAAGATACTAGTTCTACATGATGTGGAAAACATGTTGGAACATCCATAAATTTGTATCTGTCCAAAATATGGGGTTTTCCATTTTTTTTTGATTTAAACCTAGCATCTTGAAATAACAAATCTGGAAAGGAAGATAAAATGGGGTGATGGCTACTGGGCTGAGATCTAGGAGCAGTTGGGCCTCGCGGAGCCGAATCGGCCCAACTCACGGTGGGTCGTGCCGACGGGAGGGGGAGTTCAAACCCACGGGGCGGGGCCCACCTGCCAGCGAGAGCCGATGCCCGAAGCAGTAAGGGAGGCGGTGGGCCGTTCGATCAAGTTGGGATCGACGGCCCCGGGGCATCGTCTACCTCACGATGCGCGGACAAACGGGAGAAACCCTAGGGCGACAGGGCGGCGTAGGGGAGCTCACCTGGGGCCATGCCGGCGACGGGGGAGGCGCGGAGGTGATGCAGCGCTCGATGGCGAGCCCGGCGATGGTCGGCAAGGGCGGGTTCGACGTAGGGAGGTGGTTCATGCGGTAGCGGCCGGCGGAGGTGGATCGGGATCTCGCCGGTGTGGCCAGTAGAGGTTGTCCTGGACACAAATAAGACTAGGGTCAGGTAGAGGAGGAAGAGGGCACCTCGAGGGACAACATGCAGAGTCAGGGGAGCAGAGGGGCGGGAGCTTAGCTCAAATCCATGGAGTAGGCCGAGGTGCTTCTCCCTCCTTCTCTTGAGCAGGACAGAGCAAGGGGGAGAAAGAGAGGGCTCTGGGAGGTGAGTGGAGGGAACGGGAAGCAAATGGAGGGAGCAGAGCGTGCTGGGAGGCCTCTGGCCCATTTATACCGAGGTGGAGAGGAGGTGGGGTAAATGTCCTCTTTGGACATGGGGGAGGAGTGGGGCTGGCCTGGGAGTGGCTCAGGGGGCGGTAAGGAGGGGTAGGAGGGTCATCTGGTCGGCAGAGAGATAGGGAGAGAGTGGTGGAGGCTGTTGCAATGGTCCCACTTGATTGTCTCTCTTTCCCTCTCTCAAGCACATGGGGCTAAGGGAAAGGTTTTGCTATAGTAATGGCTACAGTAGCCACGACCAGGGATGAGTGCTAGTTGCTGTGGTGAGTGGTAGTGAGCCTTGGTGGTGATTGGTCCTTGGTCTAGATCAATAATTTCCTAGTTTGCCTTATTTGACCACTTTGTGGCTTGTGATGAAAGTTTGATAATTTGTATAGGAAAAGATAGGGAAATTGTACTGGTAGATATATAGAGTTAATAGGCCTCTCTAGGATTTATTTGGGATTTTTCCATGATTTACTAGTCCTCTTAAATCTATTTGATTAAAAACTGCAGAAGTGGTTTATTGAAGATCATTTGATAAGTTTACATTGGACAAGTGGATTTTTTGATGTGATATGGTCCTAGATATCATATCACACCTTGAGGAATTTTATTGGGATTTATTGAGGTGGGAAAGTATTTTTAAAGTATTATTTCTTCTTTCTACCATTTAAGAAAAAGGGCAAAAAGAAATAATAAAGAATCTCAAAAATATTTATTTTTGAGGTGGGAATAGGGGTTGTGATATATGGATCTCAATTGAGCCAAAAGTTGGGGAAGGGGTTTGGTAAAAACCAAACTTTCCTTTAGGAAGGGAGTTTTGGAGATTTTGACTATTTAAGGAATTAAATAGTTTTGGGGCCATAATAATTATGGATAATTTTTGATAAATATTGAGGATCAAGTAGATGGGATAGACAAGGTGTAGCAAGCAGTTGCACCCTTGTGGAATGGAATTCCAACTTGAAAAGGATGGAAAACAATGAGTTGATGATCTAGGGTGAGGTTATTTTTATACCACCAAAACATGCTTGCATCTTGGAGCTAAGAGCTCACCTTGGTGCAAGGGATAGATGGGTAGAAATACCAGGTCATATAGATGACCATGGCAGAAAGAGTTTGAATTAATGGTATTTGAGGTGTTCTAGAAGTGATGGCAAACTTTGTTGAAATTAAGGTTGTCATGCAAAAAGTGTAATGAAGCCTTATAAACCATGTGGGTTTAATCAGCACAAAGATCCACTTGGGGTAATTGAAGTAGGTTATGATATACATCAATGAGTAGAACACAACCATGCAGAGAGTTAGTCCATAGAATATTGGATGGTAGTGTGAGCTTCTACCAAAGTAGGCATGTTGACTAGATTTGCAGGAAAAGTTATTATCTTGCCTGCAAAACCATCAAGAACAAGTGGGTAGGAGGAGGGCCTAACCAAGGGAAATAGTGGGCCTTGGTAGTCCTTAGGATGGTTAATAAGATGGTTCAAGTGCATTACCAAAACTGCACAAGGGTTGAGAAAGGGAGGCATCCAAAAAAGGTGATGTTGGAAACAGATTTCCAGACTTAGCCAAATTTGGCAGAATTAGGGTTTTTGACTAGAATGTTGGTGAAGATGATTTTGATGGATTGCAAAGTACCCAAAGCATCATCAAGTTAATGTGGTTGAAGAGTAGATTGAATAGAAGGGATCCATGCTTGACATTTGTCTTCATTGACTTGGAAGCTTCTAGAAGGGATCACTTCAGAATTGATCTGGTTAAGGGTTTTAAATGATCACCTGGTAGCTAGGGATCATATCCAGATTGGTCTTCTTGCTTAGGGTGTGTTGATTTGGAAACACCTTGATCCTAGTGATGAGCTCCTAGAGTAGCTCATACTACTTCTAAGCAATCAAGTCAACAGTAGATCAAGGCAACTCATCTTACAAACAGATCAACTACTACTTGGGTTACCACCAAGCTTAGCTTGAGGTAAGGATGGGTATTTTGAAATAGGTTGGAGTTTGAACAAGGTAAGGTCCTTGGTATCTTTACCAAGAGTAGAATTCAAAAGCTTACAAAAAGGTTCTGGAGATCCTAGAGGTAAGAGTAGTTGAAGGTTCTGTCTTGAAAACATAAGGAGATTATATTACATAACTCTCCATAGTTTTGTCAATAGAAGTTACAAAAATAGTTTTGGTTACATAAGCATCTTGGCTCATGTTTTGAAATGCCAGATCATTTGGGAATATGGAAATTAAGCCAAGACTGTTTTGGGAAATAGCTTTTGTCAACTGGTGTTAAGGTAAGGAGCATATCATATAATACACATTCATATGCACGAACATATCCAAACAACAAGCAAGCACTTCAGCACTCAACAAGAAAAAGTTTTTGTTCCCCCTGATTTTTGCATTCTGGATAACTAATCAGGGTTGCTGAAATTGGGATGTTACAATTACTTCCCTCTCATTAGAGGTTACTCTTGGCACAAAAAGCAAATAAAAAGGATAAGGAGTGGTTATTACTGAGGTAATAACTTCCAAGACTCATCTAAAACTTTTGGGTTATCTCCCAAGAAATACTTTCTTTAACGCCTTTAAGTTAGGCATAAGAAGCAAGAAAAAAAATAAAGTGTTCTCAAATGAAGAAGCATTAAAATCAAATTTCTTTCCCTTACCTCTCTTACTTTTATTCTTAACCTTGGGGAACATATGATTGTTTGGTGGAGAAGCAAAGTGCATGGTTCCCTTTTCCACATCTATTATTACTCCAAGGAGTTTCAATAGGAATCTTCCAAGTGTAATTTGTCCTTTTCCTACACATTCAATAACAAGATAATCAGTAGAAACCATTTTCCCTAGGATCTTTGTAAACATTCCGTCAGCTATTCCAATTGGTGATATTGTGGCATTATTAGCAAGAAATATTTCTTCTCCTGCTTCAGAAAGTCCCCAAAGATTCAAAGATTCATAGATATCTTTAGGCATAAGACAGAATTCAGACATGATATCACAGCGATCATGAAAAGTTTCATTATTTATAATAATCTTTACCGTGGGAAGCCATTTTGTGGGTTCAGAATTTATTGGAACATAGTCATGATGCTCTCTAAGTGTATTATAGCAATCCTTAAACTAGCAGTGCTAGTCTCAAGAGTGTTCAATCTAGCAAATATGTTTATAAAGGAAGAATCATATTTGCTAGGCAAGTTGTAAGTAAAGACCAACTTCTTTATGTCATTAAAAGCATCATCCTCATTGCATTGGAGGAAATCTCCTCCCACTACAGCATCCAAAGCATATCTATAGTAAAGAGCAATTCCAAGGTAAAAACTGCTAAGGAACAAGCTTTGAGTTATTTTAGGTTCATTTTTTTCATGTAGATTAGAGATTCTAGACCAAGCTTCTTTGAAACTCTCTTCAATTCCTTGTTTCAAAGTGAAAATCATTTCCTCAGGTGACATAGTGATTGGAGCAATGCTAGACATAATGGCAACTTAAGATAGGAACTAATAATATATTTTTTGTGTTTTTAATAAAGAAAGCAAACTAGTAAAATGAATTTTTTTGTGTTGTTGATAAAGAAACAAGCAAACAAAGCAAAAATAAACTAAGAAAAACAAAAATAACAAAGTAAAGAGATTGGTTATGAGGAACGCCCCTTGTGAAGATGTCCTTGACTCCCCGGGAACGGCGCCAGAAAAAGTCTTCATTATTGGCTCAACACGTCGAGCTCGTTGGGGAACCCCAAGAGGAAGGTATGATGAGCACAGCAACAAGTTTTCCCTCAGATATGAAACCAAGGTTATCGAACCAGTAGGAGCAAGGAAACACCTCCAAGGTGTTGTTTCCAACTTGGAATCCTGCACAACACAACCATAGAACTTTTCCCCCAACTTATAGTGAGGTTGTCAATCTCACCAGTTTTGCTGAAAACAAAGGACTAAACGTATTGTGTGGAAGAAAGTAAAAGCCTACAGAAAGTAAACAGAAAACAGTAAATAGTTGTATATTGATGGTAAAAGAAAGGACCGGGGTCCATAGTTCACTAGTGGTGGTTCTCCTTAAGATAGATGACATGTTGGGTGAACAAATTACAGCGGGACAATTGACAAACATCGAGAAAGCAAACATGCATATACTAATCATCTTGACTCACTATGAGATTTGATTGGGCATTACAACATTATACATAGACCGTAATCCAATTGCATCTATGACTAGTAATCCACCTTCAGGTTATCAATCCGAACCCCCTCCAGTATTAAGTTGCAAGCAACAGATAATTGCATTACGCATTACGTGTAAAGTAAACAATACGATTGTTCTATGAACAAAGGATTGTTGTTTTATCCCTAGTAGCAACAGCACATCTAGTACCTTAGAGATTTCTGTCACTTCCCCAGATTACTAGAGGCATGAACCCACTATCGAGCATAAATACTCCCTCTTGGAGTTGCTAGCATCTACTCGGCCAAGATATCTACTAACAATGGAGATCATGCAAGATCACAAATAACAAAGAAATGATAGAATCAATAATCAATCTGAAATAGCATCTCAATATCCATCGTATCCCCACAAACACAACATGTATGATTACAAATAGATGATCTTGATCATGAGCGGAGCTCACAAGATCTAGACATGGTAGCACAAAGGAGAAGAACCAACCATCTAGCTACTACATGGACCCGTAGTCCAAGGATGAACTACTCATGCATCACACTGGAGGCTTGCATGGTGATGAAGAATGCCTCCAGGGTGAATTCTCCCCTCCGGCAGGGTGCCGGGAAGAGCTTCAGGTCCCTCCCGATCTAGGGATGGAGATGACGGCGGCTATAGACTCTTTCATGGAATTTTGATTGGGTACTTAGGGTTTGTGTATCTGAGGCATCTTATAGGTGAAAGGGGAGGCCGAGGGGGTGCCTTAGGTGGTCGCACCACCCCCTGGTGCGGGCCAGGCCTGGCCGTGCGGCCAGGTGGTGTGGGTGGCCCCTGGCCCCTCTCCGTCTCGTATTCTGGCTCCGTGTCCCCCTCAGTGAAATACTGACTTTGGCTTTTGTCCTGTCCAATTCCGAGAATATTCATTTTCTGACTTTCCTGGAACCAAAAACAGCAGAAAACTGGCAGTTGGCACTGTGGCATCTTGTTAATAGGTTAGTCCAAGAAAGTGTATAAAAGTACTGCAAAGTGTGGACAAAACATAAGAAAGTAGATATAAACCAAGCATGGAACATCAAAAATTATAGATACGTTTTCAACGTATCACCCCTTACTTTCTAACTCATCTTTTGTGTAATTATTTGCTTACTTAATTTTCCATATATGTTGTTGCCTTTTATTACCCCGAATTGACTACCTTTAAATTGTGTAGATTGAGAAGAGGAAATATAAGAAGAAACCTTTCTTCATGACAAGGATGGCTGCTGGTGGTGGATCAGCTGCTCGGAAGCGCGTCTTGGCTAGCATGGCTGCCTTGACAAAAAGTACGAGACATACAAGGTCCAAGGGGTATCCGCCAGAACTACTTCCACCTCCAAGTTCTCTATGACGCCCACCAAGACCGCCAAGTGCTGCGACCTCTTCGCAAGAAACTCAGAGTCCTTCAGATCCTGATGCTCAAGGAGAGAAGGTAGCAGCCCAAATCGATATGGTAGCATTCCATGGCAGGAAGACGGTAGTCCAAGACGAGTAGATAGCTTTCCCTAGGCAAGCAAGCAACTCCCCGAGGAAATCACATTATATTGTTTGAATGGCACTTATTATATGGTAGAACACCAACTCCACATTATATGTTTGTAGATGATTTTGGCCATCATCCTTCTGAAGACACTATTAAACATGATGATCCTCAAATTGTCTTGGGGAAAAACATGGGGAAGCAGCGCGAGAACATGCCAAAGGAGGAAAGCTTCCATTTGCCATTCCTCCAGGAAGAACAATTGCTTCCAAGTTCGCCACTGAGTGTGAAAAAATAGTCAGGACTGGTATACCTATCTTCCCCTGCTGGAGAGAGTACAAGGAGAGGCTGGATGTCAGATCAGAGTTTTGCGACTTAGTTTCTGTATGTTCTATGACTCAACTGCCCTTTTCTTCTCATTATTGTTCAGTCAGAGGCTGATGCACGATATTTTATTTCAGCAAAAGTTTTTCATGGATGCATCACAACCAGAGGTGCAGGTTGCTTGCAACCTGTAGTTAATGAGGCACGTAAGAATTCAAAGGCATCTCCTGAAGAAGTAGTTTTTTGACCCCTTCCCACTGAATGAAGTAACAAGGATATCTCATGTTGAACAAATGAACAATGCAGAGTGGTGCAAGCTTGTTGATTCTTGGACTGACCCCAGGAATCAGGTCAAGTCTTGTCTACCAACTTCCCCCCTGTTAGGGTTTAACCAAGATTGCCTCTTATACTCTATGCTCTCTCTTTGTGTAGGCCCGTTGTCTAATAAACAGGCAAAAAATAAATAGACAAACTTATCATAGTGATTTGTTTTTCTGTGATAGCCAGGGCTTCTCCGATCATAGTGTGAAAAAAGCAACAGTAAGCCCTCCAGAGTACTTTTCATCTTTCTCATCTTCCAAAATTTCAATGCCATATTTGTCTCTGAAATGAGTATGATCGACTTGTAATTTGCTGGCTATTTTTCTAATGTTTGATTCTATTCCTAAAACTCAATACACAACCATGGAAAGCAAGATGATGCCTAATGCTACAGAAGATATCACTAAGGCTGAACAACCTCCTTCCACCGACATGGTGCACTATGCACTGTCGTAGGACATTAGCATCCATTCTTCAAGACCAACCAAGACTCTCCTTGAAGCGCAACTCGGGGCTCAGAGAGCAGGGAATGCGATACTATGCAGTGCCATTGTGGGGTTGTAGACGGAGAAACCATATGGCGAGGCAGAACACCTGAAGGAAGCGCAGGAAGTGTGGAAGAAGCTATACCATGTACATCTTTGTCATCTTCGTATAATTCAATACCCTGTTTGTCCATGAAGATGTGCTTGGAATTTGCTTGCTAGTTTTCTAATGTTTGCTTCTATAAGTATCAAGCACCCATTGGAAGCACGGTGGCGCCATCTGCTGTAGAAGATGGCATTGAGGATCAACCCGCTTCCTAACATGGGCATAACCCTTTGGGTGCCTATTATTGGTATATATGGTGCAGCCCAACGGAAGCCTCACCCAAAGATTTGCCAAAATCCATGAACCCACAATGGTTTGGCCGATACGAAGTATACAAGGACACAGACTCCTGGCGATATAAGACAGGGAAAGTACAAGACTAGATTAGATACAAACTCTAGCTTGTAACCTACTCGTATTAGTACCCAAGACCTAGCCTCCTCATATATAAAGGCTAGGAGGGGCCAACGAGGAGGAAAAAACACAATATGATAGACGTTACACCCAACATTAGATCTAGACAATAGACACCGAAAATCTCCCAGGCAACTTGTAATAGTGCGATTTCTCAATATTCAAGCGACTTTGACTCCATTGTTTTCCTGACAGCCGATGAAATCCCCAGCATTCTCTTTTCCGCGAAACCCTAAGTCCTTCACCATGGACATTGCCGAGGTTACACCTCGTCAATTGGCGCCATCTGTGGGAAACCTGAACAGTAGAACCATGGATTTGGCGGACCGCTCTCCACCAAGCATCAACCCAACAAAAGCAGATCCATACCCGCCCACCCCTAAATTGGTACCTGCCTATTTCAATAGCTGATCCGATCTAATCATCCGAAGCTTACACTTCCAAGTAGAAGACTCGCAAAATTTTCGGCTCTGCTATAAATCTTTGACTGCGGCAACCTGTTGTCATCATCGGCTCCAGCTCCTACGACCACATCAAACTCATCGACTATCAACAAAGCTAAGTAATCTACTTCGAATTGATTTCTTTCTTATTTTATTCGCACTCGAAACAATTGGGGGTTGCACCCTCTTCGACTAACCTAAGTGTCATCGACTTTGTGCACTCAAGCACCTCATACACGATTTCCCGAATAGCTGACTCTGCCTGAGCGTCGATCCTTGAACTCCGACTCAGTTGCAGCCCAACTGATAGGTCGGAAAGGTAGTGAGACTAAGGGCATCAGGATAACAAAAAGGTCTCGCGTTACAGTGCAAAAGTGTTGGGTCCGATGGCACCAGAAAATGTTGTGACAAATTGAAAGGCGATATTCTTTACAAGATGCAAGTACTTTATATTTCTTTATATTTTTTTGCAAGGATATCGGCTACATCGAGCTATTTTATCGGGTCCTCCAACAGAGTCGACTAAACGCCACTCGCATCAACTTACGCCAAGACCCGAGTCGAGTACCTCCTTGGATGAAGAAGATTTTTGAGCTTATGCTCACCCGATAAAAATCAAGACCCGGGTCGAGAGATTTTTTCTTGGATGAATATCATCTTCACGCGCCTGCTATCAATAAAGCTAAGTTCTCTTAACCGAGTCTACTTTTCAAAACTCTATTACACCCGATACTTGGGGGCTTAGTTGAATAAATTATTGCATGATCATACTCCGATACTCAGGGGCTTCGCTACTCAGCGCAAATTAAAAATTCTTCGGCTCCGCCATGAAATACATCAAAAGCACGCTTTGACCCAGTAGATGATCCATCCCAATGGGCATCAGGCTAATGAAAAGGTCTCGCGAGGGGCGCAAACGCCATAGCCATTGGAAAAAATATATAAAGTTCCAAGTTCCAAATTCACACATCCGAAAGAAGTTACAACAAGCTATATTTTCGGCTAACTTTACATAACCTTCATGTATTTTTCCAGGGTCCCTTTATCTACATGGAGAAATTCTCGGATGAACAAGATCTCTGAGCCTATGCTCTGGTGCAAACACCCAAACATAGCCTCAGGGGCTACTCCCATCGGGAGTGCTGGCCGTGCACCCAATAGAAAAAACAGAAATCCTCCAAACAAGAGTCGATGGAAGAGTATCTACAGTGAAGAAGCATAAGTTTGAGTCTACCCGAGTATAGCCTCAAAGGTTACTCCCATCAGGAGCGCCCGATGAAAATGTTGACATCACTTCAAGAACAATACATTGTCATCCGTTGCATCAGCCAAAAAAGACATCGACAAGTTCATGCATCCGAGGAAATCTTCGAGTTCACCTTCCGTGAATATTAAAAAGGACTTTGAGACTATGGTCGGACCCAAGCATCCGAACATAGCCTCGGGGGCTGCTGACATGGGCATAACCCTTCGGGTGCCTATTATTGGTATATATGGTGCGGCCCAACGAAAGCCTCACCCCAAGATTTTCCAAGATCCATGAAGCCCACGATGGTTTGGCCGATACGAAGTATACAAGGACACAGACTCCTGGCGATATAAGATAGGGAAAGTAAAAGACTAGATTAGATACAAACTCTAGCTTGTAACCTATTCCTATTGGTACCCGAGACCTAGCCTCCTCATATACAAAGGCTAGGAGGGGGCAACGAGGAGGAGAAAACACAATACGATAGACATTACACCCAACATTAGATCTATACAATAGACACTGAAAATTTCCCAGGCAACTTGTAATAGTGAGATTTCTCAATATTCAGGCGACTTTGACTCCATTGTTTTCCTAACATCAGACGAAATCCCCAGCGTTCTCTTTTCCGTGAAACCCTAAGTCCTTCACCATGGACATTGTCGAGGTTACACCTCGTCACTTCCACTAATGAAAGCATCCATGCTTCAAGACTAACCATTTGTAACACCCCAAAACTTCTAATCAAGATTATCAAGTTCTAATCACCCAAAGTTAGGGTTAACAAAAACTTTTATTACAAATTTGAATATGAATGCATGTGTGTTTTGCATTAGTGTAGAATTGATTGAATTTGCCATGCTTGATTGTTACAAAAGATGAGAAATGGTTTAAAGGTGAATGTTACATCATCTAGGCCAATTAAAAAACAAAATCAAAAGAAAAAGAAATCAAATATGAGTTAAATAACCAAATGGTCATTTTGGCCAAAGTTAACCACTAGGCCACTTTGAGTGTTCCTAGAAGAGAAATTTTAACAGAAACAATTCTACTTGTTTTCACCCCTTCCTAGACCAAGTAAAAGTGTATCAAGGCCCACTTTACAAAGTTACAAAAACATTTTCCAAATCAATTTAATGGATAGTTCAAATTTGAATCTAGTTCATATGGTAAAATCACACTTTTTCAAAAACCCATCAAACCAATTCCCCTTGGCAAACCTAAGCAACTAGAGACTACCAAGCATAAGTCTAGACCACTCACCAAATTTGATTCAAAAATTTCAAATTAATTTTCTTGCGGCCGTTACATCAAACACCTTGCAGACACAACACAACTACTGCCTAACTTCACTGTTGGAGCAGTAATTACCTACCCTAGTGTCCCCTCTTCACTCCCTTGTCTCCCCTAGTGTCGAGCAGCACCAGACCAGCCACCCCCCCCCCCCTAGCCGTTGTGCACTAGTGCAGCGCCGCCTGAATGTGGTCATCGCCGGCCGACAGTGGGCAGCGCGACAGAAGCCACGCCGCCCTCGCCCATGACACGCACCAGTCACGCGACCATCCATCGCCACCCCCTGTCCAAGCCATGGCCACAGGAGAGCCCTGGACCACCCTAGCTACGTCGTGCTCCATGTCTCTGCGCCGTGCCCAGAGCGCGCTAGCGCGCCGTAACCGACTGCCTCGCACAGACCATGCATTGCCCTCTCCGCGCCCGCGCCCACTCACTATGATCACCGCAACCTCCCAGACACCCCTATTCATCGCCGCGCGACCCGTAGCTCCCGCACGCTGTCGCAAACACCACCGCTCCTGCTCCGAGCACTGCACGCTCCCGACCAATCCACACCGCGCCATGCCACGCCATTACTTCCGTGATGATCAGCAGGGAACACCAGCACTGTCCCCTAGCCTCAACCGCGCTACTAGCCGCCTGTAGCGTCGTCACCGATGAGCCCGAGCCCACGATGTTCGGTCCCCTCGCCATAGTATAAGTAGAGGCATCCCCCGCCTCCATTCTCCACACCAACACCCTTACCACTTCTCACTGACACTCCCTCACCCTTCCCTGGAGCAAGGAGACCTCTCCTTTGCCGGAATTTGGCCGGAGCCTGCCGTTGCAGGAGGAGAAGGGCGTCATCGATTGGAGCCGCCCCAGGAGCTGTCGTGACGGTGCCTCGAACCGCCGTCCACGACAACACCATTCGCCCCCATCGCCGACCCTAGCTGGAGCACAATTGAGCCTCGCCAGACCCCCACCGCCGCGTTAGGTTAAAATCCTCGCTGGAGTTGTTCGTCGTCGATGATGAACACCAGCGTTAGATCAGATTTAAATAGCACAACCTAGATTCGCAGATACCGCTTCGCTTAGATAGACTCGCTGACTGGTGGACCCCGTCTGTCAGTAGCCCGATGTGCTATGTTGTGCAGATTGGGCTGGCCCGTTTAGTTTCCTGTGCAGCCCAGTGAATTCAAATATTGATTTTACAATTTAGTTAAAACCCTATTCCGTCCACAGATTCAAAAATCAATTCAGAGAGATTCACTGAACCAAATTGCATGATTCCAATTTTGTTAGAAATATATTTAAATTATCTTTCCAAGCCCGTTGGATTTAAATCATTTGGAGTTACAGATCAACTATACCAAAAATAACAAGACAGAGACTTTGACAACTTCAAACATTTTTTAAAAATCAACCATAAATGCTTTTGAGTTGATTCCAACTCTCAAAACTCACATTTGATAAGATCTATATGAACACATAAAAATATTTACGTTCGCATGTAGTGACTTTGGACTAGTACCAAAATAATGCTATATAGGCATTTCTTGTCACTTTAAATCTATTAAATGATAATCTTAAACTTATGAAATATGACCAACCATTTGAATCACATTCCCATGTATTAAAATATGTGGTGATGACATGTGTACACATGATCCCATATTTCAATTGGAGAATATTAAATCTTAATTATTTTCAATGAGTAGAAATTACCTATCTAAAATAAGATAAATAAGATTAAGTCTTTAATTCATGTGATGATTGTGATGATGCTAGATCATCAAGTGTGAGCCTTAGTGTGCTAAATAGAACTAGTTAAGTATTGTTTGGTGATTCTGTACCCGTATTCATTTATAGACGATAGTACCGACCCAGGATATGAGGAGGAGGAGTACTACCAAGAAGAAGAAGAAGAAGAAGAAGAAGAAAACTTCAACCAATGCTCTACTCAAGGCAAGCTAACACTTGCAACTTTCTTAACTATGCAAGCTAGAACTATGCAAGCTAATACTTCCAAACTTGATAACTTAAGCAAAATGCATTAGGCATGCTTTGGTTATATACCATTGATTTATACCAATCCCAAGTTTTACTTGCAAGCTTTACTCTTTTACTTTACCAAAGTTCTTTACTTTTAGTTAGTGCTTTGTGAGTATTGGAAAGATAGTATAGATAGAATAAAGAGTATAAAACTAGGCCTATACCTAGATGTCATTCTATGGCTTGAGATTGAATATTAGCACCCCTCATTAGTGAACACACTTAACTTTAGTGGCTAGTGATAAGCATAAAAGTTGGTCACTTTAGATGGGAATACTTGGTGAAAATGATTATGAAAACCTTGGAATGATGCTTCATTCTATTGAAATGTGTTGACATGTGTCGAGAAACACAAAAGGATTTGATGATGAAAATGTTGAGGCATGAGCCTTAGCCCTTTATAAAAACTGATGGTTGGGTTCGGATGCGATACCATTCCAATTTTACCGTACAACCACAATACCCGAATTAGGTAGGGCTTAGCTGGAAGTTTACATGCATTAGTATGGGTTCCCTCGTGGAAGAGGTTTGAGCTGAGGCTACCTCGTGAGTGTGAATTGTCCACCTATGTAGTGCCCAGGATGGCAGATGGCCATGGTTGGGAGGCCAAGCTCATAGGGGAGGTGCCTATACTAGAGTGTGTAAAGTAAAGGTTATGGTTGATTATCCGCATACTAAGTATGATGGTTCAGGGTTATCCTTGATGGATGTATCGAATTTTGTGGTGAAAGTGTACCACCTCTGCAGAGTGTCAAACTATTCGAATAGCCGCGCCCATGGTCATGGACAGTTGGAGTGGCCATACTGTTCCGTCGTCAGATATTTTCAAAATGACTTGTGAAGTGAACTATGATTTTCACTTGACCACAACAGGGTTGTGAATATGAAAGCTAGTTTCCCACTTAAAGTGATTTAGAACATTAACTTAGTTTTCTTTACTTCTAAACTCAGTTTAGATAAACCTGGTTTTTTGCAAATAAACCTAGAGCTTAAGATTCCTATTTAGAACTACCTCACTTGTTAGTGATAGTTTGCGAGTACTTAAAGAGTACTCATGGCTTTGTCCCTGGCTATTCCCATGGCTAGACTATGAGGAGGACTACCAGGATGATGGATAGTAGGACGTCTACGACAACTAGGATCATCTCCCATCGTTAGCATTGCATGTGATTCTGACGATGGAGCCCCTACTACGTTTCTTTCCGCTGCTTGATTTGTATTAACACTAGATCATGAGATCATTTATTTGTGTAAGACCTTATTATGGTTTGTAATGGATGATGTACTGTGATATCCAATCTGTTATGTCTCGCAAAAATGGTAATCCTGGGATTGCGATGTATGGCATAACAGGCATCTGGGATTAAAAATCCGGGTGTTGACAAGTTGGTATCAGAGCCATCCTGACCATAGGAGACCCTAGTTAGAATGGACGTCCGAACAAAAACTTAGTTTAAAAACAAAAGAAGTGAGTATTTATGAAAACCTATGCCCACCCTTATCCTTGATTCTTTTAAAAAAATCGTGTTCCTCAAAAATTCTTACATTACTACATAAAATTTGACACACTTGATAACCTCACTAACTTACTCATCCTAAATTCTTATAGATGGAAGTCCAGTATTGCAAGTTCTACCAGTTGGGCAACGGAGGCCAACTGATCTTTGAGAGCGATCTAGATGCACTATCAAAGTATCTTGAGCGCCCACATCCGGAATTCTTCGGGGTTCAACTCAACGATCATATCGGAGGAGATCTACAATGGCTGATAGTTGCATATCTTAGAGGCAAGATGGAAGCACCCACTTCTGAGAAGATCCAATTCACCCTGCGGGAGAACAACTGGCTAGATGGATTAGCCAGGGCTATGCATGAAGCTCTTGCCCATCTGTGTGGGCAAAACATCAACTTGATCCAGGGAACTCAATTTGTTCACTTTGCTAGGTGTGATTCTATGGGAATGCCATTGGAGATGCCAGGACACCCGGAGCTGAAACACCATGTGGACAATCTTGACTTCATGTTGTATGATAGGCAGAAGGAATTGGACAATGCCTGAGCCTACACCAATCACAACCTTGCCATTTCCGTCAAGAAGGACCAGACTCTCGCCATTCTCGCCAAGGAGCGCCAATCACTTCGTCATCAGCGTGACAAGAAGGATCGCACCATCGATCGTCTTTGCAAGAAGGTGGTCGCTCTCGAGAAGAGCATCCGTGAACAGGAAGTCCAGCTTGAAGCAAAAGAGGAGGAGGAAGGTGAAGATATCCAGGGAGATCTTCACTCGTACCTCAGTGATGACAACGACTACCTGGAGCATGATGCCATGGAGTTCTACACTGATGATGATGATTCTGACTTCATTGATGATGATTATATGCACTTGATCACTACCGTAGGAATGAGTTGTATCGGTCCCACTGTATCGTAGTTGCATAGAATGGTTCTTAAAACCATCTGTTTTCTATTTGTGTGTGGTGTGTGTTTATATGTGTGCTTGAATGAATGAATGAATGAGAAGAAGAAGTTAGTTTGCAAAACCAGAGCCAAACTCAAAGTTTAAAGCTTTTCAAACAAAACCATGAACCTTAGAAATTTCCCTCTTATCTCATTATCTATCTCAATCTTCAGATGACCCATGGAAACCCCGGAGGAAGCAGCTCATCTCAGGACCCGATGTTGCAGATTCTGCAAATGCTAGTTTCTGACCGTGAAGCTAGTAGAGCCGAACGCCAAGCCAACCAAGCCACTCTTCAACAGATAGCTCAGATGGCCCACAATAAACAAGGCCATGGAAACCAAGATCACCATGGATCCAAGATCAAGAACTTTCAGAACACTAATCCCCCTATCTTTAATAAGTCTGAGGATCCCTTAGATGCTGATGACTGGCTGCAAACCATGGAGAACAATCTGGAGGTCGCAGGAGTTGAAGCTAATGAGAAAGTACTGTTTGCCACCCACTATCTGGCAGGAGATGCAAGAGCCTGGTGGAATAGCACCCGTACTATGAACAACAGTCAGATGATGACTTGGGAAGCATTCAAGGTCAAGTTCAGCCGCACCCATGTGCCACAAGGTTTGGTCACCCAGATGAGAGATGAGTTTAGGGAACCGAAGCAAGGAAGGATGACGGTAGTTGAATACTATGACAAATTTCTGTCCCTAGCTAGATATGCCCCTGATGAGATCAACACTGAAGCCAAGAAGAAGGAAGGTTCCTGAATGGATTGCATGATGAGATGCAGACTGTGTTAGTCGACATCCGTTTTGGAGATCTAGAAGAGCTAGTAGACTCTGCCATCCAGATGGAAGGGAAGGTAAACCAAGCCAATGGCAACCACAAGCGTCGCATGATGCACCAGACTAGATCCCACAATACCCAGAAGTATCACCCCAACCCATCTGCATGATATGCCCCAAGAAACAACATACCCCCGATGTCATGTCCAAGCTACCCCAATCGTAGCGGAGGAAACCCGAAGTCTGTAGGAAACCATAAAAACAACCCCGGCAACTCCAACAACTTCAATCGTGCACCGCCCAAGTCCAACAACAACAACAATACTGCCCCAAGGACTGGAAGCAATGCTATGCCTATTGCAGCCAAAGACAAGTCCCAGATTACTTGCTATGAATGTGGAGTCAAGGGTCACTACTCCAATGAGTGCCCCAAGAAGCTTGCAGCATCCACCAATGTGAATGCACCCGCTCAGCAGCAACGCCATGTTCAACCTAGAAGGAGATTTTCCCTAGGGAATTCGATCAACCACAACGGCTGTCTGTTCCACATGAATGCTGAAGAAGCTCAGGAAGCGCCCGATGTCGTGCTGGGTATGTTTTCTGTTAACTCAGTACTTGCAAGAGTGTTGTTTGATTCTGGAGCATCACACTCGTTTGTTATAGACGAATTTGCATGCACTAGTAAGATTCAACCAACAAAATTGAAGCATGTTATGATAGTTCAAATACCTGGTTCAACCACCAAAGCTAGAAAAATTTGCAAGGTTGTACGTATCAGAATCCATGGAATAGATTTTTAAGCCAATCTAATAGTACTTGGAACCAAAGGTTTGGAAGTAGTACTAGGAATGGATTGGATGTCAAAACATAAAGGATTGATCGACTGTGCCAAGAAAGCCATAACCATGACCAGTAGCTCTGGAGTATTAGTAGAGCATGTATCTGAAACATTGCCCCGTCAATTCAAATGCAACAAGAGTCTAGCCCAACCAACCATAGACCAAGTCAGAGTAGTCTATGAATACCTCGACGTATTCCCAGATGAATTGCTCGGTATGCCCCCAGATTGGGATATCGAGTTCATTATTGAACTAATCCCTGGAACTGGACCCATAGCTCAGAGACCTTATAGTATGAACCCATCTAAATTAGTGGAACTAAAAAGGCAACTTGATTCCATGTTGGAGAAAGGTTTGATTAACCAAGTGCATCGCCATGGAGATCACATGTTTTGTTTGTGGATAAGAAAGATGGAGGTAACCGTTTGTGCACGAATTACCGGAAGCTGAATGATGTCACCATCAAGAACAAGTACCCACTGCCAAAGATAGAGGATCAGTTTGACTAGTTGACTGGTGCTAGAGTGTTTTCTAAGATTGATCTTAGAACTGGTTATCATCAACTCAAGATTCATGCAACAGATATTCCAAAGACCGCCTTTACCACCAGATATGGATTGTATGAGTATATGGTCATGTCTTTTGGATTAACAAATGCCCCCGGTTATTTCATGAATCTCATGAATAAGATTTTTATGAACTTCCTGGATAAGTTTGTCATTGTTTTTATCGACGATATTCTAATCTATTCAAAGTTTGAAGAAGACCATGATCTACACCTGAGAACCATCCTTCAAACCCTTAGAGAGCATCAGTTGTATGCCAAGTTTAGCAAATGTGAGTTTTGGTTGAAGGAAGTAGGATTCCTAGGACATATTGTGTCGGCAGGAGGAGTTGTTGTTGATCCCGCCAAGATCAAACATGTTGAAGAATGGAAAGCCCCAACCACTCAAACCCAAGTCCGTGCATTTCTCGGATTAGCGGGATATTACCGCAAGTTCGTTGAAGGATTTTCGAGCATCGCAAGACCAATGACCCAGTTGTTGAAGAAAGATAAGAAGTTTGAATGGACTGAAAAATGTGAAGCAAGTTTCCAAGAGCTCAAGAAGAGATTGATTCCAGCCCCAATTCTGATTATGCCAGATATCAAGAAGCCTTTTGATGTGTATTGTGATGCATCCAGGATTGGTCTCGGATCTGTGTTGATGCAAGAAGGCAAAGTCATAGCATATCTATCCCGATAACTGAAGCAGCATGAGAAAAACTACCCTACCCATGATCTTGAACTAGTAGCCGTAGTTTTAGCCTTGAAGACATGACGTCATTACCTGATGGGTAACAGCTGTGAGATTTATTCAAATCACAAGAGTTTGAAGTATATTTTCACTCAGAAGGAGCTGAATATGAGGCAAAGGAGATGGATAGAGTTAATCAAGGATTATGACCTTGACATTCACTATCACTCCGGCAAAGCCAATGTGGTAGCAGATGCTCTTAGTAGACTGCCGTGTAGATTAAACACCATGACTAAGGAAGCCCAGCCAAGTTTGCATGAAGAGTTGGAGTAGTTTAGAACGGAGCTGGTTAGCAAAGGATTTTTAGCTAGTATTGAACTTCAACCGACTTTGATCAGTCAGATCAAGGAGGCGCAGAAAGGAAATGAAAGTATCGACATAATCAAGCGTCGTATCAGTACAGGAAAGGTACCTGGATTCACCAAAGATGAAGAAGGAGTTTTGTGGTACAAAGGACGTATCTGTGTGCCAGCAGATTTGGAGCTGAAGCAAGTTATCATGCAGGAAGCTCATGATACTCTTTATTCTATCCATCCCAGAGGAACGAAGATGTATCAGGATTTGAAGGAGCAATTTTGGTGGCATAAGATGAAGAGAGAAATTGGAAGCTACATAGCCAAGTGTGATATCTGTCAGAGAATCAAAGCGGAACATCACAGACCCACAGGACTTTTGCAACCATTGTAGATTCCAGAATGGAAATGGGATTCCGTTGGAATGGACTTTATCATCGGGTGGCCTAGTTCTAGTAGGGGAAATGACTCTATCTGGGTCATAGTTGATAGACTGTCCAAGGTAGCCCATTTTATACCTGTCAAGACAACCTACCAGAGTTCGAAGCTAGCAGAGTTATACATTGCTAGACTCGTCAGTTTGCATGGAACCCCTAAGACCATAGTGTCGGATCGAGGAACCCAATTTACCTCGAGATTTTGGCAGAAAGTCCAAGGATTAGGAACCAAGTTGAACTTCAGCACAGCTTATCACCCGCAGACCGACGGACAAACTGAAAGAGTCAACCAAATCTGTTGAGAGCTTGTGTGCTAGAGTATGGATCAAAATAGGAAGATTGTCTGCCTTTTGCAGAATTCTCATACAACAACAATTATCAAGCCAGTTTACAAATGGCCCCATTTGAATTTTTGTATGGAAGGAAGTGTCGTATCCCTTTGAATTGGTCGCAAGTAGGAGAGAGTCAGATTTTTGGACCCAACATCCTACGAGAAGCTGAAGAGAAGGTTCACAAAGTCCATGAGCACCTCACACCGCCCAATCCAGATAGAAGAGTTATGCTGACAAGAGACGTCGAGACCTGACTTTCAATGTCGGAGATTTTGTGTATCTCAAAGTGTCGCCTTTGAAGGGAATACAATGTTTTCAACTGAAAGGAAAGTTAGCCCCCAGATATATTGGACCCTTCAAGATTTTGAATCGCTGAGGAGAAGTATCATATCAACTGGAACTGCTAGAGGAGCTGTCAGCCATCCATCATGTGTTCCATATCTCGTTACTTCGCAAATGCCTAGAAGTGCCGGAGAAGACCAAAGTATTCAAGAACATCGATCATAGAGCCATAGATATCAACAAGGATCTGACGTATCGTGAAGTACCCATCCGTATTTTGGAGGAAGCTTTCAGAACCACCAGGACCCGGAGTATCAAGTTTCTCAAGATCCAATGGAGCAACCATACCGAAGAAGAAGCTACTTGGGAGCGAGAAGATTACATTAGGACTGAGTTTACAGATCTCTTTAGTTCCTAGTTTTTCTTAAATCTCAGGACGAGATTTTGTTTAAGGAGGGAAGGTTTGTAACACCCCAAAAAATCTAATCAAGATTATAAAGTTCTAATCACCCAAAGTTAGGGTTAACAAAAACTCTATTACAAATTTGAATATGAATGCATGTGTGTTATGCATTACTGTAGAATTGATTGAATTTGCCATGCTTGATTGTTACAAAAGATGAGAAATGGTTTAAAGGTGAATGCTACATCATCTAGGCCAATTATAAACAAAATCAAAAGGAAAAGAAATCAAATATGAGTTAAATAACCAAATGGTCATTTTGGCCAAAGTTAACCACTAGGCCACTTTGAGTGTTCCTAGAAGAGAAATTTTAACAGAAACAATTCTACTTCTTTTCACCCATTGCTAGACCAAGTAAAACTGTATCAAGGACCACTTTACAAAGTTACAAAAAAAATTCCAAATCAATTTAATGGATAGTTCAAATTTGAATCTAGTTCATATGGTAAGATCACACTTTTTCAAAAACCCATCAAACCAATTCCCCTTGGCAAACCCAAGCAACCAGATACTACCAAGCATAAGGCTAGATCACTCACCAAATTTGATTCAAAAATTTCAAATTAAATTTCTTGCGGCCATTACATCAAAACACCTTGCAGACACAAAACAACTACTGCCTAACTTCACTGTTGGAGCAGTAATCACCCACCCTAGTGTCCCCTCTTCACTCCCTTGTCTCCCCTAGTGTCGAGCAGCACCAGACCAGCCACCAGTACCAGTGCAGCGCTGCCCGAATGTGGTCGTCGGCGGCCGACAGTGGGCAGCATGATGGAAGCCACTCCGCCCTCACCCACAACACGCACCAGTCACGCGACCATCCACCGCCACCCCGTGTCCAAGCCACGGCCACAGGAGATCCCTGGACCACCCTAGCTATGCCGTGCTCCATGTCTCTGCGCTGTACCCAGAGCGCGCCAGCGCGCCGTAACCGACCGCCTCGCACAGACTGCGCCTCACCCTCTCTGTGCATGCACCCACTCTCTATGATCACCGCAACCTCCTAGACACCCCCGTTCGCCACTGCGCGACACGTAGCTCCCGCACGCTGTCGCAAACAACGCCGCTCCCACTCAGAGCACGGCACGCTCCCGACCAATCCACACCGCCCCGTGTCGTGCCATTACTTCTGTGATGATCACCAGGGAACACCGCACCATCCCCTAGCCTCAGCCGCACCGCTAGCCGCCTGTAGCATCATCATCGACGAGCCCGAGCCCACGCCATTCGGTCCCCTCGCCGAAGTATAAGTAGAGCGTTCTCCCGCCTCCATTCTCCACACCAACACCCTCACCACTCCTCACTGACACTCCCTCACCCTTCACCGGAGCAAGGCGATCTCTCCTTCACCGGAATTTGGCCGGAGCCCACCGCTGCAGGAGGAGAAGGGCGCCGTCAATTGAAGCCGCCCCAGGAGCTGCTGTGACCGTGCCTCGAACCACCATCCACAACAACGTCGTTCGCCCCCATAGCCGACCCTAGCTAGAGCCCAGGTGAGCCTCGCCGGACCCCCACCACCGCGTTAGGTTAAAATCCTCGCCGGAGCTATTCATCATCGACGATGAACACCAGCCGTTAGATTAGTTTTTAATCGCACGGCCTAGATTCACAGATACCGCTTCGCGTAGATATACTCGCTGACTGGTGGACCCCGTCTGTCAGCAGCCTACTGCGCTATGCTGTGCAGATTGGGCTGGCCCATTTAGTTTCCCGCGCAGCCTAGTGAATTCAAATATTGATTTTCCAATTTAGTTAAAACACCATTATGTCCATAGATTCAAAAATCAATTCAGAGAGATTCACTAAACCAAATTGCATGAATCCAATTTTCTTAGAAAGATATTTAAATTATCTATCCAAGCCCGTTGGATTTAAATCATTTGGAGTTGGAGATCAACTATACCAAAAGTAACAAGACAGAGACTTTTCCAACTTCAAACATTTTTCAAAAATCAACCATAAATACTTTTGAGTTGATTCCAACTCTCAAAAATCACATTTGATAAGATCTATGTGAATACGTAAAAATATTTAGGTTCGCATGTAGTGACTTTGGACTAGTACCAAAATAATGCTATATAGGCATTTCTAGTCACTTTAAATCTATTAAATGATAATCTTAAACTTATGAAATATGACCAACCATTTGAATCACATTCCCATGTATTAAAATATGTGGTGATGACATGTGTACACATGATCCCATATTTCAATTGGAGAATATTAAATCTTAATTATTTTCAATGAGTAGAAATTACTTATCTAAAATAAGATTAAGTCTTTAATTCATGTGATGATTGTGATGATGCTAGATCATCAAGTGTGAGCCTTAGTGTGCTAAATAGAACTAGTTAAGTATTGTTTGGTGATTGTGTACCCGTATTCATTTATAGACGATAGTACCGACCCAGGATACGAGGAGGAGGAGTACTACCAAGAAGAAGAAGAAGAAGAAGAAGAAGAAGAAGAAGAAGAAAACTTCAACCAATGCTCTACTCAAGGCAAGCTAACACTTGCAACTTTCTTAACTATGCAAGCTAGAACTATGCAAGCTAATACTTCCAAACTTGATAACTTAAGCAAAATGCATTAGGCATGCTTTGGTTATATACCATTGATTTATACCAATCCCAAGTTTTACTTGCAAGCTTTACTCTTTTACTTTACCAAAGTTCTTTACTTTTAGTTAGTGCTTTGTGAGTATTGGAAAGATAGTATAGATAGCATAAAGAGTATAAAACTAGGCCTATACCTAGATGTCATTATATGGCATGAGGTTGAAGATTAGGACCCCTCATTAGTGAACACTCTTAACTTTAGTGGCTAGCGCTAAGCATAAAAGTTGATCACTTTAGATAGGAATACTTGGTGAAAATGATTATGAAAACCTTGGAATGATGCTTCATTCTATTGAAATGTTTTTACATGTGTTGAGAAACACAAAAGGATTTGATGATGAAAATGTTGAGGCATGAGCCTTAGCCCTTCATAAAAACTGATGGTTGCGTTCGGATGCGATACCATTCCAAATTTACCGTACAACCACAATACCCGAATTAGGTAGGGCTTAGCCGGAAGTTTATATGCATTAGTATGGGTTCCCTCGCGGAAGAGGTTTGAGCTGAGGCTACCTCGTGAGTGTGAATTGTCCACCTATGCAGTGCCCAGGATGGCAGATGGCCATGGTTGGGAGGCCAAGCTCATAGGGGAGGTGCCTATACTAGAGTGTGTAAAGGAAAGGTTGTGATTGATTATCCGCATACTAAGTATGATGATTCAGGGTTATCCCTGACGGATGTATCGAATTTTGTGGTGAAAGTGTACCACCTCTGCAGAGTGTCAAACTATTCGAATAGCCGCGTCCATGGTCATGGACAGTTGGAGTGGCCATACTCTTCCGTCGTCAAATATTTTCAAAATGACTTATGAGGTGAACTATGATTTTGACTTGACCATAACAGGGTTGTGAACATGAAAGATAGTTTCCCACTTAAAGTGATTTAGAACATTAACTTAGTTTTCTTTACTTTTGAACTCAGTTTAGGTAAACCTGGCTTTTTGCAAATAAACCTAGAGCTTAAGATTCCTATTTAGAACTACCTTACTTGTTAGTGATAGTTTGCGAGTACTTAAAGAGTACTCATGGCTTTGTCCCTAGCTATTCCCGTGGCCAGACTATGAGGAGGACTACCAGGATGATGGACATCAGGACGTCTACGACAACTAGGATCATCTCCCATTGTCAGCATTGCCTGTGATTCTGAAGATGGAGCCCCTACTACGTTTCTTTCCGCTGCTTGATTTGTATTAAGACTAGATCATGAGATCCTTTATTTGTGTAAGACCTTATTATGGTTTGTAATGGATGATGTACTGTGATATCCAATATGTTATGTCTCGCAAAAATGGTAATCTTGGGATTGTGATGTATGGCATAACAGGCATCTGGGATTAAAAATCCGGGTGTTGACACCATCTCTCTCCTTTAAGCACAACTTGGGGCTAAGAGTGCAGTGAATGAGGCACTGGGCAGACACATTGCAGCATTGCTGAAGGAGAAAGAAGAAAAGAATGAAGCGCAGAAAGCACTTGTGAACTTCGTAGACCTTATAAATGCATCACTTCAGCAATTTTTAGCTATATTGCGTAAGTGAACTGGTGGTGTGACTGAAAGCTTGTTAGGATCTTTTCTTTAGTTTGGTGGAAACTTATGTGCAAACCTATTTATGTCCCCTGAAACATGCGCCCTGCAATTTCTGTCATTTTGATCTTGATCGTGCAATTAACAAAGTTGTCAACACTCTTCTCCAACGTAAATGAAAACATCATGCTTGTTTAGTTGACGAAAATATTTCCATCACCAATAGATGCATATCAACTCCCAGATTTTTAATCCCAGATGCCTGTTATGCCATACATCGCAATCCCAGGATTACCATTTTTGCGAGACATAACAGATTGGATATCACAATACATCATCCATTACAAACCATAATAAAATCTTACACAAATAAAGGATCTCATGATCCAGTCTTAGTACAAACAAGCAACAGACTAATAAGCGTGGCGGTGGGCTCCATCTTCAGTGTCACAGGCAATGCTGACGATGGGAGATAGTCCTAGTTGTCGTAGTTGTCCTGCTGTCCTTCCTCCTGGTAGTCCTCCTCATAGTCTGGCCACGGGAATAGCCAGGGACAAAGCCATGGGTACTCTTTAAGTACTCGCAAACTATCACTAACAAGTAAATTAGTTCTAGTAGGAATGTTAAGTTCTAAGTTTATTTGCAAAGTTAAGTTTGAAACCTAAGCTGAGTTTAGAAACAAAGAAAGATAAAATAAAGTATTCAATCACCTAAGTGGGAACTTAGTTTCCATAGTCACAACCCTGTTGTGGTCAAGTAAAGTCATAATTCATTTCATAAGTCATTTTGAAAACATTTGACAACGGAACAGTATGGCCACTCCAACTGTCCATGACCGCGGATGCGGCTATTCGAATAGTTTGACACTCTGCAGAGGTGGTACACTTTCACCACGACATTCGATACATCCGTCAGGGGTAACCCTGAATCATCATACTTAGTATGCGGATAATCATTCATAACCTTTCCTTTACACACTCTAGTATAAGCACCTCTCCTATGAGCTTGGCCTCCCAGCCATGGCCATCTGCCATCCTAGGCACTGCATAGGTGGACAACATCAAGAGGTAGCCTCAGCTCAAACCTCTCCCGCGAGGGAACTCATACTAATGCATATAAACTTCCAGCTAAGCCTTACCCAATTCAGGTATTGTGGTTGTACGGTAAAATTGGAATGTTATCGCATCCGAACCCAACCATAAGTTTTTATAAAGGGCTAAGGCTCATGCCTCAACATTTTCATCATCATAAACCATTTGTGTTTCTCAACACATGTCAAAACATCTCAATAGAATGACTCATCATTCCAAGGTTTTCCTAAGCATTTTCACCAAGTATTCCCATCTAGAGTGATCAAGTTTTTGGTCTAGCTCTAACTACTATGTTAAGAGTGTTCACTAAGGTGGGATGCTAATCTCAATCTCATGCCATAGAATAACATCTAGTATAGGCCAAGTTTTATACTCTTTATGCTATCTAAACTACTTTCTAAAATCTCACAAAACATTGCTAAAAGTAAAGAAACTTTGGTAAAGCAAAAGGTAAAACTTGTATGTAGAACTTGGGATTGGTATAAATCAAAAGGTATAACCAAAGCATGCCTAATGCATCTTGCTTAGGTCATCTTGTATAATTCTAGCATGCTAACAATAGCTTGCAAGTTTTAGCTTGTAAGGGGCTAACTTGCTTAGCAGTGATGGCTTGCCTTGATTGGTGCAGTGGTTGAAATTTTCCTCGTCTTCTTCAGGGTAGAACTCCTCCTCCTCGTAGACTCGGTCGGTACTATCGTCTATAAATACATACGGGATACACAATCACCAAACAATACTTAACTAGTATATTTAGCACACTAAGGCACACACTTGATGATCTAGTATCATCACATTCATCACAAGATTTAATGAACTAGTTTCATTTATTTTATTTGAGAAAAGTAATTTCTACTCATTGAAATTAATTAAGATTTAATATTCTCCAATTAAAATATGGGATCATGTGGACACATGTCATCACCACATATTCTAATACATGGGAATTTGATTTAAATGTTGGATCACATTTTACAAAGTTTAGGATTCATGTTTAAATGATTTAAAGTGACTAGAAATGCATATATAGCATTATTTTGGTACTAGTCCAAAGTCACTGCATGCAAACCTAAATATTATTACATATTCAGATAGGTATTATCAAATGTGATTTTTGAGAGTTGGAATCAACTCAAAAGATATTATGGTTGATTTTTGAAAAATGTTTGAATGGAGAAAAGTCTCTATCTTGTTATTTTTGCTATATGTGATCTATAAATCGAATTGATTTAAATCCAATGGTCTTGGATAGATAGTTGATCTATCTTTATAACAAAATTGGAATCATTCATTTTGGTTTAGTAGAACTCTCTGAATTGATTTTTAAACTAGTGGACAGAATTGAGTTTAAGTCTAAAAAGAAAAATCTTTATTTGAATCTGCGGGCTAAGGCAGGAAACTAAATGGGCCGGCCCAGTGGCGGTCCGTGGTACAGAGGGCAACTGACAGGGGGGTCCACACATCAGCGGCTGACTCTAACACGAAGCGGTACAGGGCGATGTGGGTCGTGCGATTAGATGGTGGATCAACGGTCGTGGTTCATCGTCGACGACGAACAGGTCGCCGGCGAGAATGAACCCTAGCGGCTCGGTGGAGGTCAGTTGGGGGCTTACCAGGGCTCCAGCTAACATGGCAATGGGGGCGATCGAACTGGTGGACGACGGCGGTCTTAGGCGTGGTCGCTGCGGCTCCTGGGGTGGTCGCAATCGATGGCCCCCTTTCTCCTCTACTGCAGCGAGCTCCGGCTCAATTCCGGTGACTGAGGGCTCGAGCGGCTCCGGGGAGAAGTGGGGAAGATTCAGCGGCGAGAGGGGAGGTGAATGGTGTGCAGAAATGGGACGGGGGTGCCCTCCTTTTATAGGTCGACAGGGGGACCATGAGGTGCAACGGTGAGCTCGTCGGTGACAATGGTACATAAGGATAATGGCATGGGCGAGGTAGGCGGACGATGCTCTGACTCCTGGCAGTCATCTACGACGTAATGGCGTTGCTAGGGGAGGTGGCGTTTGGTCGGGCGTGGCTAGCACTCTGAGCGGGAGCGGCGGCATTCGACATGGCTCACGGCGGGTGCTAGTCGCACGGCCAGAAATGGGCATGTTCGGGAGTGTGCTGGTGTCAAGGCGGAGTGACGCGCGCAGGCTATGGTCGAGGGGTGGTGTGTGCTGCCTTGTCGGGCGCAGCGCACTGGCGCGGTCCTTGCACGGTGCAGAGGCGGAGAGCGCGGGCATGCCTCGGTGGTCCAGTGCTCGGCTGCATCCGAGGGGTGGACATGGGTCGCGGTGTGGTCTGGCCTACCTCCTAGACATGGCGAGAGTGGGCAGGGCGGTCTCCTGTGGCTTGGGCACGGTTGGCCGGCGACGACCATTCTCGGGCGGCGCGGTACTGGCGCTTCGGTGAAGAGGGGAGGTTGTCTGGTGCTTAGTTAGGCTAAGAGGGGACAGAGGAGAGATGAGAGGGTCGAATGGGGGACAAGAACTTAATTAGCAACAGTGTTAGTTAGGCCAGCTGATTCTTGCCTCCCAAGTGTTCGACACAATGGCCGCAAGAGATTTTTATTTGAATTTTGAGAAGATTTTTGGTGGGTGCTTTGATCTTATGCTTGGTAGTCTGTGTTGCTTGGGATTGTCAAGGTGAACTCATTTGAGTGGTTTTTGAAAAAGTGGGATCTATGCATGTGAAATGGATTCCATTTTCAAATGCCATTTAAAATTAGGGTTTAAATGTTTTTATAAGATTTCAAAGTGGGCCTTGGTAGATCTTTGTTTGTACTAGCAAGGAGTGAAAAGAGTTGAGAATGTTTCTGTTTGAGTTCGACTTCTAGGAACACCTAAAGTGACCTAGTGGATTAAAATGGCCAAAGTGACCATTTGGTATTCTTATTCTTATTTGATTTCTTTTTCTTTGGATTTTATTTCTAAATGATCTAGATGATGTGGCATTCATCTTTGAGTCATTTTACAACCATTAGAACAAACAAACATGGCATTTCTAAACAATTTTATATTGATGCAACACACATATGCATTCCTAATTATTTTAATGATAAAAAGTTTTTGTTAACCCTAAATTGGGTGATTTGGATCTTGATAATCTTGATTAAAGTTTTGGGATGCTACAAACCTTCCCCCCCTTAAACAAAATCTCGTCCCGAGATTTAAGAAAGAAAACTAGGAACTAAAGAGATCTGGAAACTCAGTCCTAATGTAATCTTCTCGCTCCCATGTGGCTTCTTCTTCCGTATGGTTGCTCCATTGGATCTTGAGAAATTTGAAACTCTGGGTCATGTTGGTTCTGTAAGCTTCCTCCAAGATACGAATGGGAACTTCACGATACGTCAGATCCTTGTTGATATCAATGGCTCGGTGATCGATGTTCTTGAAAACTTCGGCCTTCTCCGGCACTTCTAAGCATTTGCGAAGTAACGAGATATGGAACACATTATGGATGCCTGACATCTAGTCAGGCAGTTCCAGTTGATACGATACTTCTCCTCGACGATTCAGAATCTTGAAGGGTCCGATATATCTATGGGCTAACTTTTCTTTTAGACTAAAACATTGCGTTCCCTTCAACGGAGAAACCTTGAGATACACAAAATCTCCAACGTTGAAAGTCAGGTCTCTACGTCTATTGTCAGCATAACTCTTCTATATGGATTTGGTGGTCTTGAGGTGATCACGGACCTTGTGAACCTTCTCTTCGGCTTCTTGTAGGATGTCAGGTCCGAAAATCTGACTCTCTCCTACTTGCGACCAATTCAAAGGGGTACAGCACTTTCTTCCATATAAGAACTCAAATGAGGCCATTTGCAAACTGGCTTGATAACTTTTGTTGTATGAGAATTCTGCGAATAGCAGGCAATCTTCCCATTTTTCTCCGTACTCTAACACACAAGCTCTCAACATATCTTCTAGGATTTGGTTAACTCTTTCAGTCTGTCCGTTGGTCTGCGGGTGATAAGTTGTGCTGAAATTCAACTTGGTTCCTAATCCTTCTTGGACTTCCTGCCAAAATCTTGAGGTAAATTGGGTTCCTCGATCTGACACTATGGTCTTGGGGGTTCCATGTAGACTAACAATTCTAGCAATGTACAGCTCTACTAGCTTCGAACTCCTTCTTCGTCTTCGGTGAATCCAGGTACCTTTCTTGTACTAATACGACACTTGATTCCGTCGATACTTGCATTTCCCTTCTAGGCTTCCTTGATCTGACTGATCAAAGTGGGTTGAAGTTCAATGCTAGCTAAAAATCCTTTGCTAACTAGCTCAGTTCTAAACCACTCCAACTCTTCATGCAAACTTGGTTGGTTCTCTTTGATCATGGTGTTTAACCTACATGGCAAATTGCTAAGAGCATCCGCTACCACATTGGCTTTGCCGGGGTGATAGTGAATGTCAATGTCATAATATTTGATTAACTCTATCCATCTCCTTTTCCTCATATTTAGCTCCTTCTAAGTCAAAATATACTTCAAGCTCTTGTGATCTGAATAAATCTCATAGCGATTACCAATAAGGTAATGACGCCATGTTTTTAAGGCTAAAACTACAGTTGCTAGTTCAAGATCATGGGTGGGGTAGTTTTGATCATGCTGCTTTAGTTGTCGAGATAGATATGCGATGACTTTGCCTTCTTGCATCAACACACATCTGAGACCAATCTTGGATGCATCACAATACACATCAAATGGCTTCTTGATATCTAGCATGATCAATATTGGGGCTAAAATCAATCTCTTTTTGAGCTCTTGGAAACTTGCTTTAGATTTGTCGATCCATTCAAACTTCTTGTCCTTCTTCAACAATTAGTTCATGGGTCTTGCCATGCTCGAAAATCGTTCTACGAACTTGCGGTAATATCCCGCTAATCCGAGAAATGCATGGACTTGGGTTTGAGTGGTTGGGGCTTCCCATTCTTCAACATCTTTGATCTTGGCAGGATCAACACCGACTCCTCCTGTCGACACAATATGTCCGAGGAATCCTACTTCTTTCAGCTAGAACTCACATTTGCTGAACTTAGCATACAACGGATGCTCTCTAACGGTTTCAAGTATGGTTCTCGGGTGTTGCTCATGGTCTTCTTCTGACTTGGAGTAGATAAGAATATCCTCGATAAACACTATGACAAACTTATCCAGAAAGTTCATAAATATCTTATTCATGAGATTCATGAAATAAACGGGGGCATTGGTTAATCCAAAAGACATGACTGTATACTCATATAATCCATATCCGGTGGTAAAGGCGGTCTTTGGAATATCCGTTGCATGAATCTTAAGTTGATGATAACCATTCCTAAGATCAATCTTAGAAAACACTCTGGCACCAGTCAACTGATCAAACAGATCCTCTATCTTTGGCAAAGGGTACTTGTTCTTGATGGTGACATCATTCAGCTTCCTGTAATCTGTGCACAAACGGTTGCCTCCATCTTTCTTGTCGACGAACAACACGGGCGATCTCCATGGCGATGCACTTGGTTGAATCGAACCTTTCGCCAGCATAGCATCCAATTTCTTCTTCAACTCCACTAACTCTGATGGGTTGATGCTATAGGGTCTCTGAGCTATGGGTCCGGTTCTAGGAATTAGTTCAATAATGAACTCAATATCCCGATATGTGGGCATACCGGACAATTCATCTGGGAATACGTTGGGGTATTCACAGCCTACTCTGACTTGGTCTATGGTGGGTAGGGCTAGACTCTTGTTGCATTTGAATTGACGGGGCAAGGTTTTAGATATATGCTCTACTGACACTCTAGAGCTACTGGTCATGGTGATGGATTTCTTGGCATAGTCGATCAATCCTTTATGCTTCGACATCCAATCCATTCCTAGTACTACTTCCAAACCTTTGGTTCCAAGTACTATTAGCTTGGCATAAAAATCTATTCCATGTATTCTGATAGGCACAGCCTTGCAAATTTTTCTAGCTTTGGTGGTTGAACTAGGTATTTGAACTATCATAACATGCTTCAAGTTGGTTGGGTGAATCTTACTAGTGCATGAAAATTCTTCGGTAACAAACGAGTGTGATGCTCCAGAATCAAACAACACTCTTGCTAATACTGAGTTAATAGAAAACATACTCAGCACGACATCTGGCGCCTCTTGGGCTTCTTTGGCGTTCATTTGGAAGAGACGGCCGTTGCGGTTGTGCGGATTCCCGGGGGCGAATCTTCTTCCGGGCTAAACACGGCGCTGCTGCTAAGCTGGGGCATTCACATTGGTAGTGGCGGAAATCTTCTTGGGACACTCATTGGAGTAGTGACCCTTCACTCCACACTCAAAACAAGTAATCTGAGACTTGTATTTTGCTGCAACAGGCACGGCATTGCTTCCAGTCCTTAGGGCAGTGTTGTTGTTGTTGTTGGACTTGGGCGGTGCACGGTTGAAGTTGTTGGAGTTGCCGGGGTGGTTGTTGTTGTTTCCTCCGGTCTCCACATTTCCTCCGCTATGGTTGGGGTAGCTTGGGGAAGGCATTGGGGTCTATTGTTCCATGGGGCATATCCGGCAGACGGGTTGGGGCGATACTTCTGGGCACTGTGGGACCCAGCTTGGTGCACCATCCGGCATTTACGGTTGTCATTCGCTTGGTTGATCTTCCCTTCCATCTGGATGGCAAAGTTGACTAGCTCTTCGTGATCATCAAAACGGATGTTGACGAGTACCGTCTGCAGCTCATCATCCAGTCCGTTTAGGAATCTCTCCTTCTTCTTGGCTTCATTGTTGATCTCATCAGGTGCATACCTAGCGAGGGACAAGAATCTGTCATGGTAATCCACTATAGTCATCCTGCCTTGCTTTAGTTCTCAGAACTCATCTCTCAGTCTGGTGACTAAACCCTGCGGCACATGGGTGCGGCTGAATTTGATTTTGAAGGCTTCCCACGTCATCACTTGATCGTGGTTCATCGTGCGGGTGCTGTTCCACCATTCTCTTGCATCTCCTGCCAGATAGTGGGTGGCAAACAGAACTTTCTCGTTGGCATCCACTTCTGTGAATTCTAAGTTATTCTCCATGGTCTGTAACCAATCATCAGCATCCAGCGGGTCTTCAGACTTGCTAAAGATAGGGGGATTGGTATTCTGGAAATTTTTGAGTTTAGATCCATGATGATCCTGATTTCCATGGCCCTGATTGTTGTGGGCCATCTGGGCGATCTGCTGCAGGGTGGCTAGATTTGCTTGGCATTCTTCTCTACTAGCTTCGCGGTCCGAAACTAGCATCTACAGAATTTGCAGCATCGGGTCCTGCGATGAGCTGCTCCCTCCTTGGTTTCCACGAGTCATCTGAAGATTGAGATAGATAATGGGGTAAGAAGGAAAGTTCTACGATTCATGGTTTTGTTTTCAAAGCTAAAACTTTGACTCAGGTTTGGCAAACTAACTTCTTCTCATTCATTCAAGCAAGGCACATGATACAAACACACACACACCACAACAAAAGTAAAACAGATGGTTTTAAGAACCATTATGTAAGCTAAGATACAATGGGACCGATACTTCTCACTCCTACGATAGTGCTCCAGTGCATCTACTCATCGTCGATGAAGTCGGAGTCATCATCGTCTGTGTAGAAGTCCATGGCATCATCCTCCAGGTAGTCATCATCATTGCTAAGGTACGAGTGAATATCCCCCTAGATGTCTTCACCTTCTTCTTCCTCTTATTCTTTTGCTGCAAGCTGAGCTTCTTGCTCCTTGATGGTCTTCTCAAGGTCGGCCACCTTCTTGAGAAGACGCACTACTAGGAAATAGCTTATAGGTAGACAAGATATTCAGTGGCGCATATGTAAAACCATGTGCCATAGATATGTATCAGTGGCGCACTAGAAAAAATGCGCCATAGAATTTTGGCACTTCAGTGGCGCACGAAACCAATATGCATCACAGAAGTCCATATTCATGTGGCACATATTTTCTTGTGCCCACTGAAGTGCGAAACTTCTGTGGCGCATATAGACGTATGCGCCACAGAAGGTTGATGGGACCAAGCAGCAAAAAAAGGGGGGAGAAACTTTTGTGCCGCATATGTCTATATGCGCCACAGAAAGTGATGTTTGTGGAGCATATAGGTGTATGCGCCACAGAACAAGCACATAGGGGGGAAATATATCCCCCCCCCCCTGTGGATCGCCTTTTTAGTTTTGTAAAAATAAACAAAAATTATAGAAACTTCAAAAAAATAATTCCTTTGAGTTGTAGTTAGATTTTAGGGTATAGATCTAGACAAAATTGAAAAACATGAATTTTGATGTATTTTGCAAAAATAGGTCATGGTACGGTAAAACGGCTATAACTTTTGCATACGATGTCGGAAAAAAATCTTTAACCTATCAAAATGATCGTCTCGAAATTCCCTACTCAAATTCAACGACCTATGGTCGTTCTGAATTTTACAGAATCCCCAAATTCGAAAAGAGTAAAAAGTTATTTAGGATAGAAGATTTTTTACTGCAAAAAAATAAAAAAGGGGGAGAAACTTCTATGGCGCATTCCCCCATATGCGCCACAGAAGTCTTGGGCGGGATTCAAAATTTGAATCCCGCCAGCGCCCTTCTCCCTCCCTTTTTCCTTTTTCTCCCCCTCCCCACTTCTTATCCCCTCCCCACTTCTCCTCCCCTCCACACTTCTCCCCTTCTCCTCCCCTCCACACTTCTCCCCTTCTCCTCCCTCCTCCTTCTCCACTCTCTGGCGACCTCCTCCTCCTCCTCCACCACCACCAACTCCCGCAACCAACTCCAGCGACCAACTCCGGCGACCACCTCCTTCTCCTCCACCACCAACTCCGGCGACCTCCTCCTCCTCCTCCACCACCAACTCCGGCGACCTCCTCCTCCTCCACCACCACCAACTCTGGTGACCTCCTCCTCCTCCTCCTTCTCCTCCTCTTCCACCACCAACTCCGGCGACCTCCTCCTCCACCACCACCAACTCCGGTAACCTCCTCCTCCTCCACCACCACCAACTCCGGTAACCTCCTCCTCCTAGCCCTCCTCCAGTCGCCACCACCACCACCACCAACTTCGGCCAGATCTAGATCTGGCTCGGGTTTTTTTTTGAAATTTGAAAAAAACTTCTGTGGCGCATATTGGCCATATGCGCCACGGAAGTTTGAGATCTAGCCCGCCTTTTTTTGAATTTTGGAAAAAAAGCTTCTGTGGCGCATATTGGCCATATGCGCCACTGAAGTTTGAGACTTCTGTGGCGCATTTTGAAATGTGCCACTAAAGATAGTTATCAGTGGCGACTAACATATGTGCCACGGATAGTGAAAAAAGGTGCGCCACTGATAAGGGGTTTCCTAGTAGTGATGGGCGATGGTGCGATCCTTCTTCTCGCGTTGCCGGCGAAGTGATTGACGATCCTTGACGAGCAGGGAGAAAGTTTGCGCCCTCTGGGCAGCAATGGCAAGGTTATGGTTGGTGTAGGATCGGGCATTGGCCAATTCCTTCTGCCTGTCATACAGCAAGAAGTCCAAATTCTCCACTTGGCGCTTCAACTCCGGGTGACTTGGCATCTCCAGTGGCATTCCCATAGAATCACGCCTTGCATAGTGAGCAAAGCGAGTTCCCTGGATCAAGTTGACGTTATGTCCACAAAGACGGGCGAGAGCTTCATGCATTGCCCTGGCTAATCCATCTACCCAGTTGTTCTCTCTCACGGTGAATTGAATCTTCTCGAAAAGGGGTGCTTCCATCTTGCCTCGAAGATCAACAACTATCAGCCATTGTAAATCTCCTCCTGGGTGATCATTGAGTTGAGCTCCGAAGAATTCCGGATGCGGATGATCAAGGTACTCAGACAGTGGATCCAGATCCCTCTCGAAGGTCAGTTAGCCTCCGTTCCCCAACTGGTAGAACTTGCAGTACTGAACTTCCATCTATAAGAATTTAGGATGAGAAAGTTAGTGAGGTGATCAAGTGTGTCAAATTTTATGTAGTAATGTAAGAATTTTGAGGAACATGAATCTTTTTGAAAGAATCTCAAGGGTAAGAGGGGAAATAGATTTTCACAAATACTCACTTTGGTTTTGAAACTAACTTTTTGTTCGGACGGCCATTCTAACTAGGGTCTCCTATGGTTAGGATGGCTCTGATACCAACTTGTCAACACCCGGATTTTTAATCCCAAATGCATGTTATGACATACATCACAATCCTAGGATTACCATTTTTGCGAGACATAACAGATTGGATATCACAGTACATCATCCATTACAAACCATAATAAGGTCTTACACAAATAAAGGATCTCATGATCCAGTCCTAGAACAAACAAGCAACAGAATAATAAGCGTAGCGGTGGGCTCCATCTTCAGTGTCACAGGCAATGCTGACGATGGGAGATAGTCCTAGTTGTCGTAGCCGTCTTGTTGTCCTTCCTCCTGGTAGTCCTCCTCATAGTCTGGCCACGGGAATTGATAGGGACAAAGCCATGAGTACTCTTTAAGTACACACAAACTATCACTAACAAGTAAAGTAGATCTAGTAGGAATGCTAAGTTCTAAGTTTATTTGCAAAGTTAAGTTTGAAACCTAAGCTGAGTTCAGAAACAAAGAAAGATAAAATAAAGATTCCAATTACCTAAGTGGGAACTTAGTTTTCATAGTCACAACCGTGTTGTGGTCAAGTCAAGTCACAATTTATTTTGAAAACATCTAACAACGGAATAGTATGGCCATTCCAACTGTCCATGACCGCGGACGCGGCTATTCGAATAGTTTAACACTCTGCAGAGGTGGTACACTTTCACCACAACATTCGATACATCCGTCAGGGGTAATCCTGAATCATCGTACTAAGTATGCGGATAATCAATCATAACCTTTCCTTTACACACTCTAGTATAAGCACCTCTCCTATGAGCTTGGCCTCCCAGCCATGGCCATCTGCCATCCTAGGCACTGCATAGGTGGACAACATCAAGAGGTAGCCTCAGCTCAAACCTCTCCCGCGAGGGAACTCATACTAATGCATATAAACTTCCAGCTAAGCCTTACCCAATTCAGGTATTGTGGTTGTACGGTAAAATTGGAATGGTATCGCATCCGAACCCAACCATCAGTTTTTATAAAGGGCTAAGGCTCATGCCTCAACATTTTCATCATCATAAACCATTTGTGTTTCTCAAGACATGTCAAAACATCTCAATAGAATGACTCATCATTCCAAGGTTTTCATAAGCATTTTCACCAAGTATTCCCATCTAGAGTGATCAAGTTTTTGGTCTAGCTCTAACTACTAAGTTAAGAGTGTTCACTAAGGTGGGATGCTAATCTCAAACTCATGCCATAGAATGACATCTAGTATAGGCCAAGTTTTATACTCTTTATTCTATCTAAACTACTTTCTAAAATCCCACAAAACATTGCTAAAAGTAAAGAAACTTTGGTAAAGAAAAAGGTAAAACTTGGGATTGGTGTAAATCAAAAGGTATAACCAAAGCATGCCTAATGCATCTTGCTTAGGTCATCTTGTATAATTCTATCTTGCTAACAATAGCTGGCGAGTGTTAGCTTACAAGGGGCTAACTTGCTTAGTAGTGATGGCTTGCCTTGATTGGTGCAGTGGTTGAAATTTTTCTCGTCTTCTTCGGGGTAGAACTCCTCCTCCTCGTAGACTTGGTCTGTACTATCGTCTATAAATACATAGGGGATACACAATCACCAAACAATACTTAACTAGTCTATTTAGCACACTAAGGCACACACTTGATGATCTAGTATCATCACATTCATCACAAGATTTAATGAACTAGTTTCATTTATTTTATTTGAGAAAAGTGTGATTTTTGAGAGTTGGAATCAACTCAAAAGATATTACGTTTGATTTTTGAAAAATGTTTGAATGGAGAAAAGTCTCTATCTTGTTATTTTTGCTATATGTGATCTATAACTCTAATTGATTTAAATCCAATGGGCTTGGATAGATAGTTGAATTATCTTTCTATCCAAATTTGGAATCATTCATTTTGGTTTAGTAGAACTCTCTGAATTGATTTTTAAACTAGTGGACAGAATTGAGTTTAAATCTAAAAAGAAAAATCTTTATTTGAATCTGTGGGCTAAGGAAGGAAACTAAATGGACCGGCCTAGTGGCGGTCCACGGCGCAGAGGGCAACTAACATGGGGGTCCACAAGCCAGCAGCTGACTCTAACGCGAAGCGATACGGGGCGATGTGGGTCGTGCGATTAGATGGTGGATCAACGTTCGTGGTTCATCGTCGACGACGAACAGGTCGCCAGCGAGAATGAACCCTAGCGGCTCGGTGGGGGTCAGTTGGGGGCTTATCAGGGCTCCAGCTAACGTGGCGATGGGGGCGATCGAACTGGTGGACGACGACGGTCTCAGGCGTGGTCGCCGCGGCAACTGGGGTGGTCGCAATCGACGGCCCCATTTCTCCTCTGCTGCGGCGAGCTCCGGTACAATTCTAGCGACTAAGGGCTTGAGGGGCTGCAGGGAGAAGTGGGGAAGGTTCAGCAGCGAGAGGGGAGGTGAATGGTGTGCTGAAATGGGACGGGGGTGCCCTCCTTTTATAGGTCGACGAGGGGACCGTGAGGTGCAACGGTGAGCTCGTCGGTGACGATGGTACATAAGGCTAATGGCATGGGCGAGGTAGGCGGACGGTGCTCTGCCTCCTAGCGGTCATCTACGACGTAATGGCGCGACTAGGTGCGGTGGCGTTTGGTCGGGCGTGGCTGGTGCTCTGAGCAGGTGCGGCGGCATTCGACGCGGCTCACGGCAGGTGCTGGTCGGACGGCGGGAAATGGGCATGTCTGGGAGTGTGCTGGGGTCAAGGCGGAGCGGAGTGCGCGAGCTGTGGTCGAGGGGTGGCGTGTGCTGCCTTGTCGGGCGCGGCGCACAGGCGCGGTCCATGCACGGTGCAGAGGCAGAGAGCGCGGGCGTGCCTCGGTGGTCCAGTGCTTGGCTACGTCTGTAGGGTGAACAGGGGGTCACGGTGTGGTCTGGCCTACCTCCTAGACATGGCGAGAGAGGGCGGGGCGGTCTCCTGTGGCTTGGGAACGGTTGGCCGGCAACGACCATTCTTGGGCAGCGCGGTACTGACGCTGTGGTGAAGAGGGGAGTTGTCTGGTGCTTAGTTAGTCTAAGATGGGATAGAGGAGAGATGAGAGGGTCGAATGGGAGACAGGAACTTAATTAGCAACAGTGTTAGTTAGGCCAACTGATTCTTGCCGGCCAAGTGTTCGACATAATGGCCGCAAGAGATTTTTATTTGAATTTTGAGAAGATTTTTGGTGGGTGCTTTGATCTTATGCTTGGTAGTTGTAACATCCCAAAACTTTAATCCAAGCTTATCAAGATCCAAATCATCAAAATTAGAGTTAACAAAAACTTTTCCAAATTAAAAATGAAAGCATTCATGTGTATGAGCATTTAATTTAGGAATTGATTTGAATTGCCATGGTTCTGTGATTCTTTGGTTGTAAAATGTTTCTTAGGTGATTTAAACATCATCTAAACCTTTCCCAAGCCAATCCCAAAGAAAATCAAATCAAAAACAATTAAAAAGGAGGAATGGTCATTTTGGTCATTTTAATCCACTACACTACTTTGAGTGTTCCTAGCACTCATGTCGCAACAGAAATAATTCTGGATCTGTACACCCCTTGCTAGTACACATAATGAGGTACCAAGGCCCACTTTTTGATCTGCTAAAAACATTCAAATAATTATTTTAAATGGCATGAGAAAATTGAATTCAATGCATATGCCTAGATCACCCTATTTCAAAAACCATCCAATTGAGCTCCACTTTCAAAACCCTTGCAACCAGAGACTACCTAGTACCAGTGGAGAACACTCAAAAAGTTTGAAACCAAAATTCAAAATTTTACTTCTTGCGGCCATTTCATCAAACAGATGGCAGACACAAATCTTGTAAATTCCAAAACACTATAGTGAGCAGTGGATTTGGTCACCATTTGGGCCTAACTTGGTCCCCTTGTCCACCCAGCTAAAACCCCGGCCCTAGCTCTCTCTCCCTCTCCCCTAGTTGCTCCAGTACCAAGCCGCCCGACGCCATGCCCCAGGTCGACAATGGACGGCTCGCCTCAGCCCGTCCCGCGCTCTCCTTCGCCCACTGGCAGACAGGCGCCATCACATCGCACCGCCTCGACCAGCCCCCGACCAAAATCGAGCGGAGGACCAGCCGCATTTGCTCGCGCCCATGCCTCTGTCCGCCATGCCGATCACCCCGGAGCGCCGCGCCCGCCAGAGCAGCACCGGCCTCGCCTATCCCTAGCCTTGCGTGGCAGCACCCGCAGCAGGCCCAGCAACCACCTAGACATCCTCGTTCGCCGCCTCGCGACCAGCAGCACGGAGGAACCGCGCCGAACACCGCCGCCCGCGCTCCGTTCACCGCATGCCCCCGACTAGTAGAGACCTTGCCTTGCCGCGCCTTTAAGCCCCAAAGGACCGCCGGGGGACAGATAATCCATCGCCGCCCTTGCCCATGCCGAGCGAGCCCCTCATCATCGTCACCGATGACCTCACCGGCGCCCTCTCTGCGCTCTCGTCGACCCTATATAAAGCGACCACCCCAGCCTCATTTCTCCACCCTCACTCACTCCCCACCTCTCACTGAACCTCACCCACCTCTAGCCGACGCCGCTCGAGCTCTGTCTCGCCGGAATTGGAGCCAAAGCCACCGCAGCAGGAGGAGAAGGGCGCCTGCGATTTAGGGCACCCCAAGCTCCGCCGCAACCGTGCCTCGCCTTGACATCGTCTACCAGTCTGTTTGCCCGCCTCATCGACCTTGATGGAGCCCAGGTACGCCCCCAATCGACCCCCACCGCTGCGTCTAGGTCAGACTCTCGCCGGAGTAATCCGTCGTCGATGATGACTCTCCACCGTTAGATCCCCTTCAGATCGTGTGGCCCAGGATGCTAGATACCGTTTCGGTGTTTTTGTGCCACTGACTGGTGGAGCCCGCATGTCAGGCAGCCCGTTGCGCGCACTTGTTGTAGCTGGGCCGGCCCAGTTAGTTCCCGCGTGAGTTAGAAATTCAAATTTAGTTTTTTCTATTTAGAGTTAATCTAGTTTCTGTCCACTCGTTTAAAAATCAATTCTGGGAGTTTGACAAATCCAAATTGCATGAAACCAATTTTGCCTAAAAGGTATTGAAATGATCTATCCAAGCCCATTGGATTTAATTCAATTAGAGTTATAGATCTCTCCTAGTGAAAATAACAAAACAGAAGCTTTTGCATATTGCAACATTTTTATAAAATCAACTAAGATAGGTTTTGAGTTGATTCCAACTCTCAAAAATCACATTTCATCATATCAATATAAATATGTAATAATATCAAGGTTTACATGCAGTGACTTTGGACTAGTACCAAAATAATGCTATATAGGCATTTCTAGTCACTTTAAATCATTAAACAATGAACTTAAACCAAAATAATGATGATCCAACCTTTAAATCCCATTCCCACATGTTAGAATATGTGGTGATGACATGTGTCCACATGATCCCATATTTTAAGTGGTCAATATTAAAGCTTAGTTAATTTTTCAATGAGTAGAAATTACTTTTCTAAAATAAAATGGAGGAAACTAGTGAATAAAACTTGTGATGCTTGTGATGATAATAGATCATCAATTGGGTGCCTTAGAGTATTAATTAGACTAGTTAAGTATTGTTTGGTGATTGTGTACTCCGTATGTATTTATAGAAGATAGTACCGACCAAGCTTACGAGGAGGAGTGCTACCAAGAAGAAGAAGAAGAAAACTTCAACCACTACACCAACCAAGGCAAGCCACCATTAACAATGCAAGCTAGATCTCACAAGATAATGTTAGCAAGCTAGAATTAAGCTAGATGAATGAGCAAAGGTGCCTTGGGCATGCTTTGGTCACACCACCTTGACTATTACTACCCCAAGTATTACCTTACAAGCTTTACTTCCGTTACTTTACACAAAGTCCCTTACATGTTTTGAAGGTAGCATAAAGAGTATAAAACTTCACCTATTTAGCTAAGATTTAGATGTCATTCTATGGCATGAGATTGAACCCATCATCTTTCCACCTTAGTGAACACTCTTAACTTAGTAGTTTAGAGTAGATAAACACTTGAGTCACTTTAGATGGGAACACTTGTTGAAAATGAATTATGAAAACCTTGGAATGATGAGTCATTATATTGAAATGTTTTGACATGTGTTGAGAAACACAAATGGTTTATGATGATGAAAATGTTGAGACATGAGCCTTAGCCCTTTTATAAAACTGATGGTTGGATTCGGATGCGATACCATTCCAAATTTACCGTACAACCACACTACCTGAATTGGGTAAGGCTTAGCTGGAAATTTATATGCATTAGTATTAGTTCCCTCGTGGGAGAGGTTTGAGCTGAGGCTACCTCTCAATGTTGTCCACCTATGCAGTGCCCAAGATGACTGATGGTCATGGTTGGGAGGCCATGCTCATAGGAGAGGTTCTTATACTAGGGTGTGTAAAGGAAAGGTTATGTTTGATTATCTGCATACTAAGTATGATGATTCAGGGTTATCCCTGACAGATGTATCGAATCTTGTGGTGAAAGTGTACCACCTCTGCAGAGTGTTAAACTATTCGAATAGCCGCGTCCGCGGTTATGGACAGTTGGAATGGCCATATTGTTTCGTTGTCAGATGTTTTCAAAACAACTTATGAAATGAATGATGAATCTTGACTTGACCACAACAGGGTTGTGTTTATGATAATAGCTTCCCAACTTAAGTGATTCTAGAACTTTATTTTATCTTTCTTTGCTTCAGAACTCAGCTTAGGTTTCAAACTTAACTTTATAGTTAAACTTAGATTTAGCACTTTAACTTAACACTATACTACTTGTTAGTGGTAGTTTGCGAGTACTTAAAGAGTACTCATGGCTTTTGTCCCTGGCTATTCTCATGGCCAGACTATGAAGGAGACTATCAAGATGATGGCCAGCAGGACGGCTATGATAACTAGGACTATCTGCCTTCATCAGCATTGCTTGTGCCCCTGAAGATAGACCCCACCGATATGCTTATCTTTTATTTCCGCTGCTTGTTGTATTAAGACTGGATCATGAGATCCTTATTTGTGTAAGACCTTATGTATGGTTTGTAATGGATGATGTACTGTAATATCCAATCCGTTATGTCTCGCAAAAATGGTAATCCTAGGATTGCGAGGTATGGCATAATGGGCATCTGGGATTAAAAATCCGGGTGTTAATAGTAGTCTGTGTTTGCTTGGGATTGTCAAGGTGAACTCATTTGAGTGGTTTTTGAAAACGTGGGATCTATGCATATGAAATGGATTCCATTTTCAAATGCCATTTAAAATTAAGTTTTAAATGTTTTTATAAGATTTCAAAGCGGGCCTTGGTAGATCTTTGCTTGTACTAGCAAGGGGTGAAAAGAGTTGAGAATGTTTCTGTTTGAATTTGACTTCTAGGAACACCTAAAGTGACCTGGTGGATTAAAATGGCCAAAGTGACCATTTGGTATTTTTATTCTTATTTGATTTCTTTTTCTTTGGATTTTATTTCTAAATGATCTAGATGATGTGGCATTCATCTTTAAATCATTTTACAACCATTAGAACAAACAAACATGGCATTTCTAAACAATTCTATATTAATGCAACACACATATGCATTCCTAATTATTTTGATGATAAAAAGTTTTTGTTAACCCTAAATTGGGTGATTTGGATCTTGATAAGATTGATTAAAGTTTTGGGATGTTACAATGCCCATGTGGTGCACTTTCACTCATCAACATCCTCGACGAAACATAAACGTCATCTCTTCTGCCCTGATGAAATGAGAGTGTCATGCGTTGGATATACGTGTCCAGCTCTGATTGGTACACTATTTGCGTTGTAGATAGACCACGTGTTTCCTTCCTATTGGTCCACGTGTCGCCCTGATGGTCGGCCACACGTAAGCTGGCCAGCTTATTACCATGACAAAAACGAAATTCGTCTCCGCCAGCGTGATGAAATGTGAAGAATGACATAAGCAAATGAAAGGATGATGTCAGCAAACGGCGCTAGCGGAATCAGGCCGTGACGGAAAAAACGTCAGGAAGTAGATGACGTCGTAGACGGCGAACATGATGTCAGTAAACGTCGCTGACGGCAGCTCGTGGTGCCGTCCGCCACGTGGCCTCATTCATGATGAAATAAAAACATCATGAAAGACCGGGTCTGGGTCGGGCCGGTCCAGTTTGTTGCGACGAAATTGGAGGAACGTCACGAAACGCCCATGACATTTTTAGACAGAAAAAATTCCACGAATTGAATTATGACGTGAGGTCCGTGACCTATTTTTTCATCGCAGGATTCGTCGCGAATGGCCATCTACGATGTTTTAACCCCTATCCACAATGATATCAGATCGTCATGGGCTGCCCAGATTCTTATAGTGAGTTTATTTTACATCAATAACCTAAAAAAGGTAAAATTACATTGACGTCCATACATTTAGCACGAATGAAGCATCCTAAAAATAAGCAAGGAAACGAGTCAAGTTTGTCTCCTTCTCGAGAGAAAAGCTGATCGAGCCATATTCTTCATACAACTGCCTCTTCGTTTGTTTTCAAAATATGGCCAAATTTGGCGGCATGCAAATTCTTGGATATGGGATCATCAACATAAAGTATTATCGAAACCAAAGAATAATTAATAATGTTTGTATTATACTTTTTATAACGCGTGTTTCCGGATACACGTAACATGATGCCACAAAAAAATATTATACTTTTATTCTTTATTTGAAATATTATAAAAATTGTGTCAACTTTGTCGGGATGTGGATGCGTAGCAAGAACATGAATTTTTCAGAACTTTTGGTGGTTTTTCAATGTACCAAATTCCTGCTTAGCTTAAAAATATTTTCAGAAAATTTTAAGAGTAATCTATCGCGCTTACATTTAGTTAAAATTTGAGAAGGTCGACGGGAGTATAGTTTACATCAAAGACCTCAAAAAATAGAAAATTACATAGAGGTCCATACATTTAGCACAAACGGCCCTAAAATGAAGCAATGAAAAGTAGTCGGGTGCGGGTCCTTCTCGAGCGAGCGGCTGAGCCATACCCCTTGTACTACTCCTACTTTACTTTCTATCCAGCGTGCTATAGGTGTGCTTGATCGCTTCCTCTTCGCAGGGTGTGAAATGGAACGACAATGGAGTACTATGGAGTAGTGGTAAAGCTGGCCAGATCATAATGAAGTGCATCGAATGCGATGGGACGTACTGCAGACAGTATAAACAATCCCTTGTGCACCACTATTTTTTGAATAACTTTCCCTCTAGATGTTTGGGAAGGAAATGGAAAATTTGAAATTGTGGAAGTTTGAACTCCGACTCTAATAATACTAGTATGAGTACTGTACCTTTTGTAGCCAAGCCCCAAAATGGTTCCTTCTATGTAGCACGCCTGATACTGACACGGAGCCGACGACAAGGCAGGTCGACACACGTGTGTAGCGCCAAGTTTTGGACGAGGGAGATATCAGCTAGCCGGGGTGTGGGGATGGTGATGTGGCAGTGAAGAAGAGAGAAAACACAATTTGTTTTTCGTGCATATAGTATATCGTAAAGGTCCTGAGATTTACTAGTACTAGTTCCGTACTATTAGTACTACTAGGTGACTGTACCTGTACCTCGTGTCAGGAAGCCAATACAGCTTTGCTCCGATATCGCACCGCCTTCAACTCCTCCTCTTCGCTGATCTCTCGAGCTGCTTCCTCTCTGCTCATAGTTTCTCTTCTTTCTCTTTGTTTCTTTTCTACAGAAAATACATATTCTTCCTACTTGCTTTACAGAAAATACACTCCTATCACTTGGAAAATTGAAATTTTTTCCTTTCCTAATGGTTGGAAACTCTTAGTGGAAATATTGTTACCATGCCATGATTCACACCCATTTACTCCCAAATATGGGAACATCACGGATGATGGGAGTATAATTTACATCAAGGACCTAAAAATGGAGAAAATTACATCGAGGTCCTTACATTTAGCACGAAGCACCCTAAAATTAAGCAAGAGGATCCTTCTCGAGAGAGTAGATGATCGAGCCATACTCTTCATACTACTTTCCCTTCATTTGTTTTCAAAATATATGGCCAAATTTGGAGGCATGCAAATTCTTAGATATGGGATCATCAACATAAAGTATTATTGAAACCAAAGAATAATTAATAATGTTTGTATTATACTTTTTATAACATGTGTTTTCGGATACACGTAACATGATGCCACCAAAAAATATTATACTTTTTATTCTTTATTTAAAATGTTATGAAAACCGTGTCAACTTTGTCGGGATGCGGATGCATAGCAAGAACATGAAATTTTCAGAACTTCCGGTGGTTTTTCGATGTACTGAATTCCTGCTTAGCTACAAAAGATTTTTGAAAATTTTTAAGAGAAATCTATCGCGCTTACGTTTAGTTAAATTTTGATAAGGTCGGTGGAAGTACAGTTTACATCAAAGACCTCAAAAAATAGAAAATTACATTGAGGTCCATACATTTAGCACAAAGGGCCCTAAAATGAAGCAATCAAAAGTAGTCGGATGCGGGTCCTTCTCGAGCGAGTGACCGAGCCATACCCTTCGTACTACTCCTACTGTACTTTCGATCTAGCGTGTTGTGGGTGTGCTTGGTGGCTTCCTCTTTGCAGGGTGTGAAATGAAATGATAATGGAGTACTACGAAGTAGTGGTAAAGCTGGCCAGATCATAATGAAGTGCATCGAATGTGATGGGACGTACTACGTAAAATATATATAATCACTTGTGCACCAATATCTTTTGAATAACCTTCCCTCCGGATGTTTGGGAAGGAAATGAAAATTTCAAAACTGCGAAAGTTTGAACTTCGACTCTAATAATATTAGTATGAGTATTGTACCTTTTATCACCAAGCCCCAAAATGATTCCTTCTATGCAGCACGCATGATACTGACACAGAGCCAACGACAAGGCAGGTCGATAGACGTGCACAGCATCACGTTTTGGACGAGAGAGAGATCAGCTAGCCAGGGTGTGGGGATAGTGATGATGTAGTGAAGGAGAGAGAAAACACAATTTGTTTTGCGTGCATAAAGTATATAGTAAAGGTACTAAAATTTAATAGTACTAGTTCCATACCTTGTGTCAGGAAGCCATCACAGCTTTTCTATGATATCGCACCGCCTTCAACTCCTCCTCTTCGCTGCTCTCACGAGCTACTTCCTCTCTGCTCATAGTTTCTCTTCTTTCTCTTGTTACTTTTCTACAGAAAATACATATTCTTCCTACTTGCTTTATATAAAATACACTCCTATCACTTGGAAAACTGATATTTTTCCTTTCCTAATGGTTCAAAACTCCGAGTGGCAACATTGTTACCATGTCATGATTCACACCCATTTACTCCCAAATATGGGAACATCACGGACGGTGCGAGTACAATTTATATCAAGGACCTAAAAATGGAGAAAATTAAGCAAGGGAAATAGTCAGGTGCGGCTCCTTCTCGAGAGAGCAGTTGATCAAGCCATACTCTTCATACTACTTTCTCTTTGTTTGTTTTCAAAATATATTGCCAAATTTGGTGGCATGAAATTCCTGGACATGGGATCATCATCAGCATAAAGTATGTTGTAGATATGGCCATGACCTTGGTCGTTCGGCTTGAAATCCAGGAATATTCATACTCATCGACAAGTAATAATCTTAAATACGTTTAAATGTTACCACTTGCTTTTAGGTTCTAATTTTACACGTACGGATGATGGGAGTACATTTTATATCAAGGACCTACAAAAAAGGTAAAATTAAATTAAGGCCCATACATTTAGCACGAAGCACCCTAAAATTAAGCAGGGAAAATAGTCATGGTTTGCTCCTTCTCAAGAGAAAAGTTGATCGAGTCATACTCTTCATACTACTTCCTCTTCTATTGTTTTCAAAATATGGCAAAATTTGGTAGGATGCAAATTCTTGGATATGGGATCATGAATCATCAAGATAAACTATGATATAGATAAAGACATGACCTTGGTCATTCGTCTTTAAATCCAAGAATGTTCATACTCATCGACAACTAATAATCTTAAATACGTTGAAATTTTACCACTTGCTTTTAGGTTCGAATTTTACACATATGGACGGTGGGAGTACATTTTACATTAAGGACCTAAAAAGGTAAAATTACATCAAGGTCCATACATTTAGCACGAAGCACCCTAAAATTAAGCAGGTAAAACAGTCATGTTTTGCTCCTTCTCAAGAGAAAAGCTGATCGAGCCATACTGTTCATACTACTTCCTCTTCGTTTGTTTTCAAAATATGGCCAAACATGGCGGTATGCAAATTCTTGGATACGGGATCATGAATCATCAGCATAAAGTATGATGTAGATATAGCCATGACCTTGGTCATTCGTCTTGAAATCCAAGAATGTTCATACACATCGACACTAACAATCTTAAATACATTTAAATTTTACCACTTTCTTGTAGGTTCAAATTTTACACGTGGTGGGAGTACATTTTACATCAAGAACCTAAAAAAGGTAAAATTACATCGAGGTGCATATAGTTAGCATGAAGCGCCCTAAAATTAAGCAGGGAAAATAGTCATGTTTTGCTCCTTCTCAAGAGAAAAGTTGTTCGAGCCATACTCTTCATACTACTCCCTCTTTGTTTGTTTTCAAAATATGGAAAAATTTGCCGGCATGCAAATTCTTCGATATGGGATCATGAATCATCAGCATAAAGTATGATGTAGATATGTCCATGACCCTGGTCGTTCGTTTTGAAATGCAAGAATGTTCATATTTATTGACAACTAATAAGCTTAAATACGTTTAAATTTTACCACTTGCTTTTAGGTTCGAATTTTACACGTACGGACAGTGGGAGTACATTTTACATCAAGGACCTAAAAAAAGGTAAAATTACATCGAGGTCCATACATTTGGCACGAAGCACCCTAAAATGAAGCAGGGAAATAGTCATGTTTGGCTACTTCTCGAGAGAGAAGCTGATTGAGCCATACTCTTCGTACTACTTCCTCTTTGTTTATTTTCAAAATATGGCCAAATTTAGCTGCATGAAAAATCTTGGATATGTGATCATCATCCGCATAAAGTATGATGTAGATATGGCCATGACCTTGGTTGTTTGTCTTGAAATCCAAGAATATTCATACTCATCGACAACTAATAATCTTAAATATGTTTAAGTTTTACCACTTGATTTTAGGTTCGAATTTTACATGGACGGTGGGAGTATATTTTACATCAAGGACCAAAAAAAGGTAAAATTACATCGAGGTCCATACATTTAGCGCGAAGCACCCTAAAATTAAGCAGGGGAAACAGTCATGTTTTGCTCCTTCTTCTGAGAGAAGCTGATCAAGCGATAATCTTCATACTACTTCCTCTCTATTTGTTTTCAAAATATGGCCAAATTTGGTGGCATGCAAATTCTTGGAAATGGGATCACGAATCATCAACATAAAGTATGATGTAGATATGGCCATGACCTTGGTTGTTCGGCTTGAAATCCAAGAATGTTCATAATCATCGACAACTAATAATCTTAAATATGTTTAAAATTTTACCACTTACTTTTTGGTTCAAATTTTACATGGACGGTGGGAGTAAAATTTACATCAAGGACCTAAAAAGGGGGAAATTACATCGAGGTCCTTACATTTAGCACGAATCACCCTAAAATTAAGGAAGGAAAATAGTTGGTTGGGAAGCTTGAGAACTCATAAAACTTGGTAATCAATCGTAAGTGTATCAAGGTTCACGCTTTGTCTAAAAACTAGGGTTGTTGTGGTACTCTGAGCCATTTTTCTTCATACTTGCTTAAAGAATAAATCTTATCGCTTCGAAAACTAAAAAACTTTTATTGTTCCTATAAGTTGGAAATTGTGGTTGCCACAATTTTTCACCTTGCCAAGATGCACACATCTACCAAATATGGGAATGTTACAATACAATACAATACAATGTGCATATGGTTGTTACCTTTATCGTTCAGCTTGAAACCCAAGAGTGTTCATACACCATGGGCCATATATTGTGTAACTAATTTTTTGTAATTGATGATGACTCACGATTATTAATTATTTTTCAGTGCAAATAGTAGTACACGCAAGAGGATGCCATGAAGAAGGCTTCATTTTTAGGGTTTACATTATTTTTGTTCATAGCTAGCGTGGATCAAATTGTCCACATGCATATTCATAGCAAAAACTTTAATCCTACAGAACTCTCGTTGGTTTTTGAAGTATTGACCGCCTCGGTACCATAAAGACTCAAAGGATGTTTGTAACTTTTAAGAGAATTCTATCATGTTTACTTGTAGTTCAAATTTGAAAATGATTTTTTATTCCTAAATTTTGGAAACTCCCAGTACTGGTAGCATTATTGTTCACCATGCCAAGATGCACTCATCTACCAAATATGGGAACATTACCATAAACTATGGTTTACATATATAAGGCCATTTAGCTTGTCTTTCGGCCTAAAGCCTAAGGATATGTTCATACATGGAAAGCCATATTTTCAATTAGTTTGATTTTTATATGTGAACTCGCTTGGTAATAATCATTTTTCACAGCAAGTAGTACAAGTCAGAGGTCATCGTGCAATGTTTTTTATTGTTTTCAAATAAAAGTCAAATTTTGCACATGCAAATTCTTAGCAAGAAGTTGAATTCAACAAATTCATTGGTTTCCAATATATTAACAGTCTGGGTGGGTACCTTCAAAAGATACTTGTATAACTTTAAGAGCAATCTAATACTTACTCATAGTTCAAATTTTATCTAACATTGATAAATCAGCTTAAATTAGTTTAAGAATGTGAAGTTTGCTAGGAAACCTTGAGAACTCAAAAAACTGCCTAATTGTAAGTGAAACATGTATAAACTTTGTCTGGAAACTGGGCATATGGCATTCCGAGGCATATTCACCATGCTTGCTCTCAAGAAAATAAATCCGGGGAAAATAATTACCTGCTTAAAGTTTATGATAAATCGTGGTGCTTTTTTGTGTGAGGTATAATAAACAGACATATATCATTCGTCCGACACTTTAAACGAAACTCATCGATGGACATTTGGTTATGTGAATGAAACATCAAATCTTATATGCAAACAAGTTATGTTCAAAAACAAGTTTATTACGACCAAATAAAGCCTTCACAAATTCAATGTGCGACAGAATAATATTTTGGTACCTTTGTGTAAACATTGACGTTTCATATGAAATAAGACTCTTACATCCTAGGTACATGCATCCAAAAAGTATTATGGGTGATAAATATCGTTAGTATCAAGTTTTTAGCATCATTCAATCTTTGCATTTGAACGGGAGCAATGACATTCGAGGACCACTTGTCAATGTTGCTACTAATGAGGTTAAATCGGTCATTACAGGACTAACTGGCCAAATTTGTGCATATTAGGCCAAAAACTATTGAAATGTGCAAAAATGACGTCCACCAAGTGTTTTGTGCAAAAGTGCTATGAAAAGATGGTGGATCGTGCAATTTACTCTATCTAAAAAATGTTTTATACTACCATGGAGGGTAATAGGAAGTATTGTACTATACTTACTACTATCAAAACAGGTACTAGATGGAAGTTTGAAACCTAAAGGGTACCCACTATTTTAGTCGGTTCAAAGAAATGAACTAGTTCGTCAAAAGGTGATGATATGTGAAATATAGTTCTATTTTTGTAGCAAGGTACTACTAAAGCGGATAGAGGGTTACCCACTCCCATTCTCTAACTCCTCCCTCACCATTCCCTCTCTCGCTATCACATTCCCACGCTCACCTCACAACTCTCAGTCGTTAACCCAGCCGTTGCTTCGATGAAACCAATGCCAAAACCTTTGTCTGTGGTTGAGCCGGGGTCCTCATCAACCTTGCTTTGGAGCTGCAGGTGGCTTGTTCGATTCCGCCGGCCGCAACGCCTTTTCTGAAGCGTCCTTTGCCTTTCACATGTCTGTGGGTCGTGCCCAAGGTGAGGTGTCTGTTGCCCTTAGGGTTTCGGCCGACCGCGCCAAAACCCTCATCGCGTGCCGAGCGGTCATACAACCCTTCGGCGCCGCGTGCGTTGGGACCAAATGCTCGTACGGCGGCGGATGCGTCTTTTTTGTCTGCAGGTTGGACTCTCATTCCCAATGTGATAAATTTCAAAGTGTATGTGGTGAAACCCCTATCAGTGGCTCCCCCTTCATCCGTGATTGTTTATGCTTCTTCGGTCTATATGGCTCGTTCTTGTTAATGGTGCCCTGTTCATCTGCTCAACCATCGAACCATGTGAGAGTTTGCACCCCCCCCCAACTGCAACGAGGTTAGATCTGGAGGAATGGGGATTTAACCCAAATTCGACGTGCATCTAGTCAGATTTTTGCAACGTGTACTACAGGTACTCTGTTGAACTGCTTAGTTATATGTCATGTTCTTGATAATTGTCTTTTGTGCTATTCTTTATATGTCATATTCTTGATAATTGTCTTTTGTGTTGTCCTGCTTAGTTATGAAATATTCTTGGTGATGATGATGAAGTGTTCTATTTTGGTTCTTAGATGATGCATTGTCCTTTTTAGGAATTTTCCATGACGTGTTGTGCTGTTTTGGTAATTTTTATGATGAATTGTGTCATATATCCTTACTGTGTTATTTCCTCCATTTTGATATGCATTCTGATGTTTAGGATTAAATGATATGCCTTCTAGTTATTCAGATTATTTCAATGACCCATCAGTTTAGGTAATTTTAATTATGCAGACACTCTTTATTAAATTTAATTACATGATACCTTGTGTTGTTTTGGTATTTTTGATGATGCACTGCATATATGTTGTTTTGTCTATCTAGATAATGCATTGTGTTGTTTTATCCATTCAGATTATGCATTGTTCTGTTTAATCAATCTAATTAAGTGGTATGCCTTGTAGTAACTGTTCAGATAATTTTGAGGACCCATCCGGTTAGGTGATTCTGATGATGCATTATTCTCTATAGGCAATTTAATTTACCTGATACCTTGTGCTGTTTACGTAATTTTGATGGTGCAATGATGCATTGTGATCTTTAGTCAATTTATACAATGCATTGTGGTGTTTTCATAATTCCAAAGGACTAGCCCAATGGTAATTTTTCATGTAGGACGATCCAGTTGTAATGCCGGAATTAGACTACATTCTTGACCGGATAGCTCTAGCTCCAGGTGGCTATGAAGATGCTCTCCCCATCATACCAAGGGAGTTGAAGCTGTCGGGCAGGAGAGTGGAGGCCTTGGCAAGGGCAAGTGTTGCTAGGTGGGTTGCTAGTCCTGCCAAACTGAGAAGACGCCCTAGGTCGGTCGGACACCATGCCACCGCGCATCATCCTAGGTGCTTCTACATCCAGTTAGTCTAGTGTAACATCCCAAAACTTTAATCAAGGTTATCAAGATCCAAATCACCCAATTTACGGTTAACAAAAAACTTTTTATTATTAAAACAATTAGGAATGCATATGTGTGTTGCATTAATATAGAATTGTTTAGAATTTCCATGTTTGTTTGTTCTACTGGTTGTAAAATGATTCAAAGATGAATTCCACATCATCTAGATCATTCCTAAGCAAAATGCAAAGAAAAAGAAATCAAATAAGATTAATAAATACAAATGGTCACTTTTGCTATTTTAATCCACTAGGTCACTTTAGGTGTTCCTAGAAGTCAAATACAAACAGAAACAATTATGGATCTTTGCACCCCTTGCTAGTACAAGTAAAGATCTACCAAGGCCCACTTTGAAATCTTACAAAAACATTTGAGCACTAAATTTAAATGGCATTTGAAAATGGAATCCATTTTATATGCATAGATTACACTTTTCTAAAAACCACTCAAATGAGTTCACCTTGACAATCCCAAACAAACACAGACTACCAAGCATGAAATCAAGTCACACACCAAAAATCATTTCAAAATTCAAATTTATTTCTCTTGCGGGCATTGTGTCGAACACCTTGTGATCACAGAAAAACCTACCTAACTAACACTGTTTTGATCAATGCATTGTCGAACCATCTGATTAAAACTTTGTCCCCTGGTCACCCCAGCACCAACCACAGCCCCTAATCCTAGCCCCCTTCACTAAACACACCAGTGCCGCACCGCCCGTTCTTGGTCGCCGCCGGCCAAACGTGGGCAACGCGCCAGAGACAGTGTCGTGCCAAACCCACACATCCCCTAGCTCCGCCAGCCCCTGGACCACCGTAGACCGCCCGCGCACCGAGCCTCTGTGCCATGCACGGAGCACGCCAGAGCGCCGACCCCGACAGGCCAGCACAAGCCACGCCTTGCCCTCAGCTTGCACGCGCCGCTCCGCCATAACCTCAACAAGCCACCAGACATGCCCTTTTCCCGCCGCGCGACCAGCAGCCACCACATGACGCGTTGAGCACTGCCTCTGCCGTGCAGAGCGTCGACCTTTCCCGACCGCATACCATCACCCCTAGTCGTGCCATTACACCATAGCTGACCGCCAGGAGGCAAGCCACCGTCCGCCTACCCAGCCCATACCTCTAGCGCCATGTACCACCATCACCGACGAGCTCACCGTTGCACCCCAAGGTCTCCTCGTCGACCCTATATAAGGAGCCCTCCCCAACACCATTTCACCACACTACCTCACTCCCCTCTCTCTCAGAACCACCTCACAGCATCACCGGAGCCGCTCGAGCAGCCGTTTGCCAGAATTTCCACCAGAGTCGCTGTAGCAGAGGAGAAAGAGGCCCATCGATTTCGACCATCCTAGGAGCCGCCGCGACCTTGCCTGAGTCCGCTGTCGTCCGCTCGTTCGATCGCCCCCATCGCCATGTTAGCTGGAGCCCTGGTAAGCCCCCAACTAAGACTGGATCATGAGATCCTTTATTTGTGTAAGACCTTATTATGGTTTGTAATGGATGATGTACTGTGATATCCAATATGTTATGTCTCGCAAAAATGGTAATCCTGGGTTTGCGATGTATGGCATAACAGGCATCTGGGATTAAAAATCCGGGTGTTGACATCTAGCATGACTTGTATATCCTTATCATCCCGGCTTACTTCAAGCCTTACATGAAGGGACGCCCCTACCCACAACTAGTGGTGGTCCAAGCATGCGAGGAACGCGAGTGGGTTGTCCATGCCAACCGCAACAAATACCAGATCATCCTAGACAAAGAGTGGGCTACCTTTGCTGCTTTCCATGAGTTGAAGGAGGGTGACTACCTTATGTTCAAGGTCACTGCAGACGGGTTCAAGATGAAAATCTACGACCACATCACCTCCTACCGGAAGGTGTTCGTCTGCCGTGAGCATGCACATCTTGATTAAGGGCCTCTTTGGATCGAAGGATTTTCAAAGGAATTTTGGAGGAATTTAACCCATAGGATTTTTTTCATAAGGAAGCCCTTTGGATGAAAGGAATCATACCTCCAAAATTCATATGGGTTGCATTTCTACACCCCAATCCCATAGGAATTTCAACATCCACTTTTTACACTCATTCGCGTAGGATTGAGGAAATTTTCCTCTGCATTTCCTGTGTTTCATCAAAATGACTTTAAGCCTGCAGATTTCCTCTATTTTGTACCTCCGACCCTGTTATCCTGTGTTTTGAAATTCTATGATCCAAAGAAAGCTATTTCCTCGGTTTTTCAATCCATTGTTTTGTACCTATGACCGGGTCAAATTCCTGTGTTTTTAAATCCTATTATCCAAAGAAGCCCTAAGTTATCTTTAAGTTTGCCATTCGATCTTTTGCCCAATGTTTGTGATGCTTTTGCATCAAGCCCTAAGTATATTCAATGTGACTACTACTACTACTAAGAGAAAGCACAGCTGAGCCCTTTCTGCGACGAGACCGAGACCTTGACATTTTGCTTCCATTATTCATTCTCCTCTCTCCTCCTACTAGTACTACCTTGCTCCGCCTTCGCAGAAACTATTTTCTTCCACTGCTCCTCCCTTGCTTCTTTACTTCTTCATCCAGCAATGTCAAAAAATAACCTGTCTCATCGGAAGAACAGCAAGATGGCGATGGTTAGAGCCATGGAGAAATCCCGCCGGCAGGGCAACCTACTATTGAACCGTTGATTCCTGGGTTGTCTGCTCCTACTATTGAACCGTCTCAGTACATCTTTCAGGGTAGGCGGTAAGAGCGTCGAATTTTCGACCCCACGGGTCGATAGCACGACGGATATCTCTGACGCGTACGATGCCATCATGCTCGCTCTCGGTCGAAGAAGAGATGTACTATAGTCACTATACATGTATTGGAATTTTATGTTCTTCTCTGCATGCACTCCATGGTCTCTTATTGATGATGCATTTTCCATGCAGGAAGTCTGGGCGAGAATCTCGGCAAAAGTAGATAAAATCAATAGCCATAACATCAACATTCTGCAAAAAAACTTCGAGCTCAACCTAGACTGTGATTGCCTCTGAGCCAATTTGGCTTTTCAAATGAAGCTCGCACGATCTTACGAGTGTGACTCCTCGATGCTTCACGTTGAGTGCGAAAATTTGAAGAAGGAAGTCATGGAGCTCCACAGCCAGCAGCTACCATTGCGGAGATCGTCCAGGTCACACCCTGATAACTAGGAAGAGAGAAGCCATATCATGTTGGTCATCGAGGTCGCGACCATGCGGAGATCGTCGAGGCCCTGCCTCCGCAGGGCGGCCACAATGTTGTAATTGCCGAATCTTAGAGTAAGAACTAGGAAGGGAGAGGACTTCCCGGCGTGGCCCTCGTTTTTCTTTCTTTTGGGTGCATGGATTGTTTTTTCTCATCTGTCTTTGCATAATTATATTACACTCTTAACAATCGAATGCACTATGTGAAGCTTTTGTAATGATATACGTGTCGTATGGTCGTCACTGTTTAGTGTACATATACATTCAAATTTAGTCAAATATGTGATATCCTTTTTAATTAGGTTGGAGGGTATTTTTAGAAAAAATATGATGGAGGGAGAGTATGTCTAATAAATCAAAATAATTAAATCATCAATGAGTGATCTTTAAATTTGGTCATACTTTCTACTTTGTCAGATATATAGGAATCTAGTGTCTAGTATACTTATCAATTGTTCTGTCTCCCCTTTATGTGGCCCCTACGTCGATGAGTGAGTTATTGGGTGATTTTTTTTGCTCTTCCCTATTAAAATATTATGGTTATTATATAGGGAGATAATATAGGGTTACTGCTGGAGATAAGAAAAATTTAAGGGAAGAATCTTTTTAGGCTAGTCATAGTGCAAATAACTTCATGAGTAACTAAGGGTCCAACTCAGTAAAATTGCCTATGCGGCAGTTAGTTATTCATACATACCAAGCTGAAATGAGTCTATTGCCTAATAAATGGACTACTCCTGTATTAACATAGACTAATAACTTATGCATGTTATAGTCTATGTTTAACTTACAAGTTTTGTTCAACCTTGTTCTCTTCTCAGGTTCCTTTGTCATTTCTTTATTGCAGTAGACATTGTGTATAGTAGTACTAGACTCACCTCATGGAATATTTTTCTTACTCAACTATTCCACTTTTTTGACATATATACTATCAAGAGAAGCGGTATTTATCTAAAAAATAAAATACACAGTCAGCATCAGGGATACCCAGCTATTGTCTGGAGCACTTTGGGTCACAAGCACAGCTACCCCTATAGTCCACCCAGGGACACCCAACGATTCCTTGCATAGGCATTCGTGTCAGAGCCTTTGCATGGAAGGTATCCGCTTTGACCCGTTGATTTTGGATTGGACGGGCAAGATTGCTAGACGCTAAACTATGTCTCCCTGGATGATGTTTCTACTACTACTACTACATAAAATACACTTCTAAAACAACAAATGTAACTATGTGTATGAGTTACTAGTCTAATTTCATTAGAAGTCTGGTTATGACTACAAGCTACAGTATGTGTGAGCTGTGTTGATTAGCGAGGGTCATCAGCGGACGGGGGCCTCGACTCCACAAAAAAATGGTTTGTCACGCAATAAATTATGCTCACATCCATATAACTCAGTAACTAGACTATGATCAGCGTATATACGGATAGAGAATACGAGTAATACAATGATCAACCCAATAGAATCCACTCATTACTACACGATACATGCAACTTGGTATCCTAATAATATCATGTACGTAATCACATAAGTACCTTTTTTGAGCTGCATACATTCACTCCTGAACACCATAAGTAAAAGTTTGAACTCGTGGAGCGCCAAAATGACATCGCCCCAGCTAGCCCAATTAATGGTCTGCTACTACAGTAACCTACACATCTACCCCTAGTGATTGCTTGCATAGGCGTCTGCGCCAGAGCCTTCGAAGGGAAGGTATCCCCTATGGCATGTTGATTTGGGATGGACAGACAAGATTGCTAGACGGCCAAAATCACGTGGTCCCCACTCCCTCGTGCCCCTCCATTTCAAACACTGCAAAATTTCTCGCGCCCCTCTATTTCAAACGATACCAAAATCACTTGGTCCCCACTCCCTCGTGCCCCTCCATTTCAAACATTGTGAAATTTCTCACGCCCCTCCATTTCAAATAATACCAAAATCATGTGGTACCCACTCCCTCATGCCCCTCCATTTCAAACACTATGAAATTACTCGCCCCTGGAACCTCCCGCGGCACTTCTCCGGCTGGCTTTGCTAGCCGAAACATGACACCATGCACTCCTCACCCAATAGTATACCGGAGCTGCATCAGCTATGGTCTCATCCAAAGCAGCATTGCTGCTTCACCGATGTCCACCGCACCCAACAGAGGTCACCGAATCCATCGTCGTCCACCGCACCTTGTTTCCTTTTCCCACTTTCCCGTCCATGGCACCAAATCCGTCAACGACTGCCCAAGATCTGCATCAACGCCGCTGACATCCTCCCCACCCATACCGTACCGGAACCGCCGTGCAGTGCACCAATTCTCCCTCATGCATCGTGCTCAAGCTGGTATCGAGCGCCCAAGATCTGCTTCCCCGGTGCAAACAACCAGCGCAACCACAGCACCCTGGGTGACAAGGATATCACATGCGCCGGTATGGCTGATGCTTAGAAGCCTATCCGGCCATGGTAACCAAATCTCCAACTTTTTTTTGTTTTGTCAGCAGTATAGCAGGTTCAAGCCTGTCGAGTGAACTGCATTTTTGTAATCGTGTTGTACACCCAGTCAAAGCGCACGCCTATTCTTCATGCTACATACTACAGAGTAGGTCATTAGACATGTTGGTTTGCATTCGCTGCTCTACAAATTTTGAAGTCATGCACATGTTCTTAGCTACTCCGAACAACAGTAATTACCTGCTATCGTGTAGTTCTTGCAAAATGTAAAATCAGTGGAAAATAGTAGTGTGGATTCCCTGCTTCACAGTTACTAAATCTATCTGGTTTGTCCTGAGATAAGTTCCTGTTATTATTTCCTCCTTGGCATCATTTTGTTGTCCTGTAGTACCCGTTTAGACTCTTCATACTAATTCGATTATAACTTTTTTGTTGCCATCTAGTTCTTCAAAAGCTGCAACACTAACTATTTTCTTTTTCTTGCATAGAGCCTAGAATGGAACAATGAACATGATGGCATAGCCTCTTCTAAAGGTTCACAAGCAACGCCATTATTTCCTTATCTGGTGCTGGTTCATCCTAAGCAATGGCATAACTGTCCTCTACTATGTAGTTCACTCGTGGTTTGCATTCCTTCTCTAGAAGTTCCCTTATGATGCCATTATATTTGTATCTGGTTGACTCTTAGCTATGACAGTAACTACATGCCATTGTGTAGCTCACCATAAATTCTGAGTCACCGAACGTCTCTTGCATTCCAGGAAATACCACTGCTTCCATATATATTTGCTTATATGACCTGGCTAGTTTATATTTGCTGAAATTCTAAAAAACAATTTGTTTGATTGCTCATTTCATTGTAGGCACACTTGTCTAATGATTGTTGTCTTGTTCTACAGGTTCACTTGTGACGCTACTATATCTCGTATCTGGTTCGGGTTCGTCCTAAGCAACGACATAACTATCCTCTACTATATATAGTTCATTCCTAGTTTGCATTTCTGCTCTACAAGTTCTCGTATGATGCGATTATAATTTCTATCTGGTTCATTCTTAGCTACAACAGTAACTGCATGCCATTGTGTAGCTCAGCGCAAATTCTGAGTCGTCCAATGTCTCTTGCATTCTAGGGTATACAACTGCTTCCATATATATTTGTTGAAATGACCTGGCTAGTTTATATTTGCTAAAATTATAAGCCACGCACACATATTTTTTGATTACTCGTTTCACGTTAGCCACACTTGTTTAATGCGTGCTTGCTTGTCCTGTTTGTTTGACGTGTTGGTCAATATGAACTATTGGTCGGTTGTAAAATCCAGTTCATAGCTCCTGTCATATTAGTCAAAAGAGTAGTTTGTCTTGTTTGATGTATTAACTTGTTATTACTTAGTTTCAGACTACAATTATTTCTATCGCCACCAACGAGGGGGCTGCAAGATCATGTCTCAATGTGGTTTTCCAATGTAGCTGTCACACTCAAAGGGAGATGAAGTTGATGGATTGAAAAAGCAAATTGAGGACAATGTTATCAACTTGATTGTCAACTGAAATGTTGAATTTTCTTTCCCGAGCATTGATATTATGTAATATTTTTAAGAAGTTTGCAGCTGATATAATATCTAGATAACCCGCATAGGCCATGTAGGCATTTAGTTGACGCCGTCCACGCATGGCGGTAGGCGGTACCATAACTGCGCCAGTCAGGTCGATCAGGTAACATTATAGGGCTTTGTTATTTACCCTTCCTGTATTGGGCCTACCATGAATAGTAAAACATGCTCGCTAATTATACTCCTTTTATGATATTTGCGTGGGCTTTAGAAAGGCTGAAACTATAGGTGTCCGTGACCGTAACGGGCCTACCCTCAGGTGGCAAGTAGTAACAGTAACAGGCTAGAAGAGTAACAGGCCAAAACAGTAACAGGCCAGACATAGCGACAGAACAACACAGTAACGGGCCAAAGCAGTAACAGATCAGAATAGTAACAGACCACAACAGTAATGGACCAGAATAGTAACGAGCTAGAACAGTAACAGGCTAAAAAATTTACAAGATAGTAACAGGCCAAACATATTGCGAGGCCAGAACAGTACCAGATCAGAATAGTTGCAGGCCACCTGTGGGCCTGAAAGGTTGATGAATGGTACAGTAAACGGCAAAAACAGTAATGGACCTTCTTAAAGATGGGTCGTTAGCAGGCAGCCCAGGACGAGCTGCGAGAACAGTGACGGGCCGACCGTAGGCCTTAACAGTATCGGACCTACTTGACGCAGGCTGTTAACAGGCCGCACAGTATTCGAACAATGTGGGCCTCTGTTGGTCGAAATAGTTACGGGCCTGAAATTTGCGGGCCGCTGCTGGCTACATCTTTTGGGCCAATTTCAAACAGTGCAGGATGAAACAGTAACAGGTTATCTTCTTATTGGGCTCTTTTCATTGGCCGGCCCACTTAATATTTAGCAGGCCTTGGCTGGGCCTGCTTTCTACCACGGTTTCTGTGACTGGCGGCTGCCATGTGGCGATTTGCATGACGTCAACAGTCAAAGGAGCTAGCGAATAGATTTACGACGGAACAAGTTTTCGTGGCTAAAGGGTGCGATTCACCACGGTCCAAAACAAATCCATGGTAGATTCGTTTACGGGGATTTTACCATGATGGCTATCCATCGTGGAAGACTTTTTAACCACAAAAAATGGGCCTTCAACCACGAAAATTGTCTGTTGTAAAAGCTAACTTTTCTTGTAGTGAAAGTTTCTAAACTTGGAAGACCCTCTGTAGCCGCTGCCATCTCCATCCCTAGATTGGGAGGGATCTGAAGCTCTTCCCGGCACCCTGCCGGAGGGAAGAGATCACCCTGGAGGCCTTCTTCATCACTATGCCTGCCTCCGGTGTGATGTGTGAGTAGTTCATCCCTGGACTACGGTTCCATGTAGTAGCTAGATGGTTGGTTCTTCTCCTTTGTGCTACCATGTTTAGATCTTGTGAGCTCCTTTCATGATCAAGATCATCTATTTGTAATCATACATGTTGTGTTTACGGGGATCCAATGGATATTGAGATGCTATTTTAGATTGATTATTGATTCTATCCATTGTTAGTAGCTATCTTGGCCGAGTAGATGCTAGCAACTCCAAGAGGGCGTATTTATGCTTGATAGTGGGTTCATTCCTCTAGGAATCTAGGGAAGTGACAGAAATCTCTAAGGTACTAGATGTGTTGTTGCTACTAGGGAGAAAACAGCAATCCTTTGTTCATAGAACAATCGTATTGTTTACTTTACACACTTTCCTTAATGCAATTATCTGTTGCTTGCAACTTAATACTGGAGGGGGTTCGGATGATAACCTAAAGGTGGATTATTAGTCATAGATGCAGTTGGATTATGGTCTATGTATAATCTTGTAATGCCTAATCAAATCTCATAGGAGTCAAGATAATTAGTATATGCATGTATGCTTTCTCGGTGTTTGTCAATTGCCCCGATGTAATTTGTTCACCCAACATGTCTTCTATCTTAAGGAGAATCACCTCTAGTGAACTATCGACCCGGGTCCATTCTTTTACCATCAATCTACTATTTACTATTTTTTGTTTACTTTCTGCAAGCAATTACTATCTTCCACACAATACGTTTAATCCTTTGTTTTCAACAAAACCGGTGAGATTGTTAACCTCACTGTAAGTTGGGGGCAAAGTTCTGTGGTTGTGTTGTGCAGGATTCCTAGTTGGAAACAACACCTTGGAGGTGTTTCCTTGCTCCTATTGGTTCAATAACCTTGGTTTCATAACTGAGGGAAAACTTGCTGTTGTGCTCATCATACCTTCCCCTTGGGGTTCCCCAACGAGCTCGAATATATTTTGAGCCATCAAGCTATTTTTCCGGCGCTGTTGCCAGGGAGTCAAGGACATCTTCATAAGAGGAGTCCCTCATAACCAATCTCTTTACTTTGTTTTTTGTTCTGCTTAGTTTATTTCTGCTTTGTTTGCTTGTTTCTTTATCAAAAACACAAAAAATTAGTTATACTAGTTTGTTTTCTTTATTAAAAACACAAAAAAATGACTACTCTTGAAAACACTAAGTTGTGTGACTTCACTAGCACCAACAACAATGATTTCGTGTGCACACCTATTGCTCCGCCTGTTCCTGAAGCTACTTTGAAATTAAACCTACTTTACTCAATCTTGTTATGAGAGAACAATTTTCTGGTATTGGTACTGAAGATGTTGTTGCTCATCTTAATAACTTTGTTGAACTTTGTGAGATGCAAAAACATAGGGATATAGATGGGGATATTATTAAGCTTAAATTGTTTCCTTTCTCTTTGAGAGGAAAATCTAAAGAATGGTTGCAATCTCTAACTAGAAATAGTATTGATTCTTGGACTAAATGCAAAGATTCTTTCATTGGAAAATACGATCCTCCTGCTAAGATTATATCTATAAGAAGTGAAATAATGAAATTTAAACAATCTGATAATGAACATGTTGCTCAAGCTTAGGGAAAAATGAAATCTTTGGTAAAGAATTGTCCCACTCATGGACTGACTGCTTGGATGACTATCCAAACCTTTTATGCAGGACTGAATTATTCTTCAAAAAATCTACTAGATTCTGCTGCTGGAGGTACCTTTATGACCATTACTTTGGGTGCTGCAATAAAGCTTCTGGATAATATGATGGTTAACTATTCTGAGTGGCACACTGAGAGAGCTCCACAAGGTAAGAAGGTAAATTTTGTTGAAGAAACCTCCTCCTTGAGTGATAAAATTGATGTTATTATGTCTATGCTTGTTAATGGGAAAGCTCATATTGATCCAAATCATGTTCCCTTAGCCTCTTTGGTTGCTCAAGAAGAGCAAGTTGATGTGAACTTTATTAAAAATAATTTTAGCAACAATGCCTACAGGCATGATTTTGGTAATAATAATTATAGGCCATATCCTCCCAATAATGGTAATTCTTATGGAAATTCCTACAACAATAGAAGTGCACCCTCTGAACTTGAAGTCATGCTTAAAGATTTTATTAGTAAACAAACTGCTTTCAATAAAACTATTGAGGAAAAACACACTAATGCTGAAAGAAATATATCATCATTGTCTGAAGCACAATCTTCTTTGAATGAAATGGCTGCTAACCCTGAAACTATTGAAAACCCCTTTGCTGCTACTAATGCCATACAAGTTAGGATTGATGAAAATGTTAGACTGTTAGCTGAATTGCATGCTAAGTGGGAAAGAGAAGATGAAATTGCTAGAAATATTAGTATTTCTACTATCACTACCACTAATGTTGAAGCTAGTAAACCCAATGGAACCTTTTCTAATAAAAATACTGAAATTCTTCGAAATGTGGGAAACAATAGCTCTACTACTTTAGATGATAATTATGATTTTGATCTTGATGGTTGCAATATCTCTGAAGTAATTATGTTCATACAAAATCTTGCTAAAAGTCCTAATGCTATTGCTATGAATATGGCCTTTACAAAACACATTACTGATGCTCTCATAAAAATTAAAGGAGAAAAGATGAAACATAAAGCTTCTATTCCTATGGAATTGGAAGATGGTTGGGAACCCATCATTAATATGAAAGTGAATGGTTTTGATCTCAAAGCTTTATGTGATCTTGATAGTAGTATTTCTATTATGCCTAGAAAGATTTATGAACTGCTTGATTTTGCCACCATTGGAAGATTGTTATTTAAATGTCCAACTTGATGATAATGCTAAAAAGAAACTCATGGGGAGTATTAATGATGTCCTTATTATGGTTAACAATGCCTATGTCCCCGTTGATTTCTATGTTTTGGATGTTGAATGCAATGCTTCTTGTCCTATTACTTTGGGAAGACCTTTTCTTAGAACTGTTGGTGCCATTATTGATATGAAAGAAGGCACCATTAAATATCAATTTCCACTCAAGAAAGGTATATAACACTTCCCTAAGAAGAGAGAGAAGATTCCTTTTGCCTCTCCTATTAAAACAAATTTTGCTCTTAATGCTTCTTCATTTGAGAATACTTGATTCTTTTCTTGCCTCTTATGCCTAACTTAAAGGCGTTAAAGAAAAGTACTTATTGGGAGATAACCCAAAAGTTTTAGTGGAGTCTTGGAAGTTATTGATTCAGTAATAACCTCTCCTTATCATTTTTGTGTGGTTTTTGTGCCAAGAGTAACCTCTAATGAGAGAGAAGTAAGACTTGGGAAAGTTGCTGTCCTGAAACAGATTTTTGTGCTTCGCTGTAAAAAATCGTGAAAAATCTCTGTATGTCGGTTTGAGCTGTAATGTTTTGTGCTTCTGCCCCAGGTTGTTATCCAACTTTCGTTAGTTCAACACTTTTCGATTTGAGCAATAGAAGGTCTTCGAAAAAATCGGTTTTCACCTGCTGGTCTGTTTTGACAGATTTCTGCTATTATTTGCATTTGCCTCTTTATCGATTTATTTTTGGGTTCTTTTTGGTGAATTGAGATTTTTGAGGGAATTGCTACAGTAGCTTGTGGTTTTAATGAAAGTTTTGCTGTTTTAAAACTAAACCCCAAAGGTTTATTATCTTTTGAATGCACTAATGTTGCTAATGAAGATTGTGTGAAGTTTTGTATGAAGCAAAATTTAAAGTGTAGGGAAGAGTAATGTGATAAGATGAAGTATGGACAAAAGCTCAAGCTTGGGGATGCCACCCATGTCACCCCAAGAAATATTCAAGAAGTACAAGTGTCAAAGCTTGGGGATGCCTAAGGCATCCCCTTCTTCATCAATAAAAATTTCAGGTTTCTTCCAAACACTTTATTTTTATTGTTTCATGCACAATTGTGTTGTTCTTGGAGCGTCTTCGTTTTTGTTTTTAGTTTTCGTTTGCTTAGTTTGCTTGAATAAATTGGTTGGACCCCCTCATTCATGCATTAGTTTTCAAATAGGTTGATTTGGATTGCAAAAGAATAGGAAAGTTCATGCTTAAGTGGTAAAAAGGAGCTTGTTTTTGACTGTGACATGGGTATACCCTACAGGTACTCGAGTTTGATATATATGGTCCAGATACGGCAGAAGCTCACGGCGTTGGCAAGTCCCAGTGGATAATTCGAGTGGCCCACGGACTCTCGATTGCTTGCGAGACAAGAATAAGCTTAAGATAGAAAGTTTAAGGGGAAAACCCTAATCTATAACCGACTCGACCTGCTACCCGAGACCTAGCCTATCTATATAAAGGCTAGGAGGGGGCGGCGAGGAGGACAATCACCACCCTAGTTTCCGCAACTCTCGCCAGATTGCATCTGCGCACCCCTGTAATCTTCGATTCCTTCGTTAATTCCAAGAGCAGACAAGCAGGAGTAGGGACCTCTACGAGGCCTAAACCTGGGTAAAACTTGCGTCCCTGTGTGCTTGTTTGCTAGCCGATTGATGCCTCCAGTGCTCCCTCCTTCTCCAAAACCCAAGTCCATAACAATGGGCATTGACGAGTTAAACCCTCGTCAATTGGCGCCGTCTGTGGGAACTGGGAGTGCTGATGTCGCGGCTTCTTCGCCCCGTCAAACGCGATCTACAACTCCGCAACAGCGGAGATTTGCTAGCTCTTCGGCGCGTTCGACTTCACCGTCCACACGCCAGCCACTCGCCCAGCTTTCGAGTCCGTGGGCAATGGAATCAGCCTGGCGATTGGGAGCTTCCGCTTCCAGGTTGGTCAACTGGGCACGCTTCGCATGCCTGACCAGCCGATGGCACCCGTGATTGCTCCAGCATCGTGGTTCCCGCCACCAATCGGCACCCTCAGCGAGCTCAATGCCTCAGCAACAGCTAGGAGCACGGACAGCGACAGCAGTCGTGGATCTGATCTGGGTGACCTAGCCACTGAAGACGGAGCCTATGGCTCTAGATCTAAAAGTTGCGGGAGCAAAAGCTTCCCCCAACCACTTCATGTGCGCAGTCATCAATGCGGGCGATACTACCACCAATCGCGAAAACATTGGCACCGGATCTGGCACCGGATCTGGCACCGGACCACCCAACGGCAGTACGCCAACGGCTGCCCCACCAATGGTGGCAACAGCGCGCCCGTCAACAATGGAACCGGTGGAGGACCGACGCTCATGGAGAATGAGAACACCGGCGAGCGCATGAAGATCCACCTCAATGACAACAAGTGGGCCCATTATCGTGAAGCTCTACAGGGCAATCCTCTACCCCCCAACACATCGCAGGACATACTGATGGGCCACCATTGGCTGTTGAAGGAGGAATTCAAGCGCCAGCAGCAGGTGATTTCGCAACTTGAAGCGCGTAGAAAGGCGACGGACGAGTCGAGCCTTCGACGAGCTGGGCTCTCCTCCCACGGAGGATCCTCCTCCAAAGGCAACGAGTACATCGCCAACAAGAGGCGATCTCGACTGGCCCACCTCACCGAGCAAGAACACGTGGAGGCCGCGAAAGTCCTCGACTTCAGCTCTATGACAGTCGACACGCGGGGCAACGTGCTCCCAAAAACGCCGCAAGCTGCGGTAACAGGAGCCACCATGTACCTCCTCAACAACCAGCCTCTGGCTGGAGATCCTCGAGCTGCCATGCACCGATCTACGATCGAGGGCCTAGGCCTAATCGAGGCCGCCCTCAACAAAGAACCAACACCGGAGCCGAAGAAAAGTAAGGCTCTAGAAAAGTACTACTCGTACTCCTCCAGTGACAACAGTCACGATCTGTCACGACGACATCGCTCACGGTGGCATGATCGCGACTATGATGCGCATGATGACCTCACGCAGCGCAAAGTCGACAAGATGCAGGCAAGAAGCACTCGTTCGACTGACTCAGAAGAAGACGAGACTGAGCTCTGCGGCGCCAGATGCTTCAGCAGGGCCATCAGGCAGAAGCGAATGCCTAAGGGGTTCAAACTCCCGTCGGAGAACCCAAAATTTCACGGTCTACAAGACCTGAAAATCTGGTTGGAGGACCACATCTCCTCCGTCAGACTACATGGAGGGAGTCGAAGCATGGCCATGCAATGCCTGCAGCTACAGTTGTAGGGCGCCACTTGCGCATGTCTCAACAACCTCCCGCGTCGATCCATTCGCAGCTGGGAAGAGTTGGTCTATAGCTTCGTGTGCAATTTCAAGGGCACCTACAAAAGGCCAGCATCAATCGAAGAATGGAGAAGCTACCAGCAAAGATCGGGCGAATCACTACGCTCGTACATCCAGAGGTGGTCCATCATCAAGAACTCTGCAGAAAACATCTCGAAGGACCGCGCAATCGACGCGTTCAATGGTGGCGTTCGTCGTATAGATCTTAGGGAGGAGATGGGCCGCTTGAAGACCAAAACGATCGACCACCTGATGGAAATCGTGAATCGGTGGACTGACAGAGAAGACTCGGTGAAAAACCGCACCTACTCCAATGACGACGACGACCTCTAGCGCAGACGCGGCCGCCGAGGCAAACGTCGGATGTGCGTCTATGATGACCGCGACGAGGTCAATATGGTCACAGCCGGCTACGCCGACAAATGCAACGACAACCGCAACAGCGGATACCATAGTGGTAGATACCGTGACAGTGGAAAAACTACGCAGGTGTGGCAACGCTGCACTCGCGAAGAGGCACCCGCAACATCTATCGAGGACAAACTGTCCGGGCCATGCAACGTGCACTTCAACATCGACAAGCACAATGGCAAGAAGAAATCCAGCCACCTTCTCAAAGACTGCCACGAGTTCCTCATACTCCACGTGGGTCTGGCCCAGATGAATCGTGACGCGGTCAACAGGGGCTACGGAGCCGCCCAAGGCGTTGTGCCACATGGAGCTCCTCCACCATCGCCCGGACCACCACCACACGTGTCCGTGTCGCTCTAGCATCACGGAGGCGAACCATACCCATGAGCCGTGGGCAACATGGGGATGATCCGAAAAGGGCGTCCCTCAAATCGAGTGCAGAAGGCCATCACTCGCCAAGTCAACTTGGCGATAAACTCTACACCTTCCACCACTGAGTACCTCAGTGGAAGCGACTCCTGCATCACCTTCGGCAGGCGTCACCACCCGCGCCAAGTTCCTCGTCCAGGCCACTGTCCCCTCGTACTCGAGGCACAGATTGGGGGCTTCGACATGAGTCGCGTCTTCATGGACGGCGGCAGCGGCATTAACCTCATGCTCGCGAGTACCTTCCGCCTCGTTTGTCACCGCCTCCTCTCTCGCCTGCATGGTACTGCCACCGTTCGTGCGAGGTCGTGCGTCCTCCTCGTCCCTGGCCCTTCCCCGCCGCCTCGGGTCCTCCTTGCTTCGGAGCTGCTCCGCTGCGCCCTCCTCGTCCGGCCGTCCTCCTGCCTCATCTTCCGGTCAGCGCCCGCGCCCTTCCGTGAGCAGGTCGCCTTCTCCCCAACCCTGTCCATCGACCAGGCCCCGGAGCCGGCCATCGCTCCGCCTACGGTCCTCCTCGAGCCGACCTCGCCAGGATCCCTCCGCGACCTCGAGCCCCTCGCCGTGTCCGGCCTCCGTCGGTCGTCCTTCTCTAGCGCCACCGCGGGCTCCTCACCGGTACCAGGCGCGGCCTCCACCTAGAGCTCCTCTGTGGCCTCTCCTGCGACCACCCTTCGACAGCGACCTCGCCTTCAGCCGTCAAAGTGCTTCAGCCTCTGCCTGTTGTCGCCCAAGTGCGTCTTGTCCCCGACCTCTTCCTAAGCGCCTGCCAGCATTGGTGGTCATATGCATGAGTGCCTCTGCTCTCTTTTGTTTCTGTTGCCATGAGCTTCTCCTGCGCATGTGGTGGCCTGCACGCCATGGTAAAGTGTTGGTACTACTGTGTAGCTACTGCTCTGTGTTCTGATCCAACGTGACACCAAACATGATCCTCCATGCAGGCCAATTCAACCACTTCGATAATTGTCCCCATTTCAGTATTGTGTCTTCGGCAAGACGACCATGACGACAAGATCTTCCTCGAACAACATCTACAAGTCAAGATCTTGCAAACAAGACTAACTCGATGCCCACAATCCTGAAGATCTACAGCATGGAAACTAAAGCGCACCATCTTGGAACCTGAGAACGATGATACCCAATCAGAAGGCCTCCGGTGTGGAACCCCCAAGTTCTCCTCACGGTATTCGAAGCCCGAACCCTGGAGCTTTCTTATTCCGCTCCGATCTAAAGAACGCGGAACGTTGAGGTCCCCTTCATGGACGACAAGACCCCGTCCTCGGATCTGAAGCCCGATCCCGGTGTTCGAAGACCAAACCTGAACCCCTTCGAAACCAAGATCGCCGTGTCCCCAATGTGTGACCCCTTTATCCGAGCCTTATTTTATAAATTGACATATATATGAATTGTTGCATATCCATTGTACATGCTTGCATACATATTTTACGGGTACGGGTTGTATAGTCAATTCACCTCATAATTAAATATGGAGACCATATGCGAGCTTTTCTAGTCTTATATTGGCTCCATTTAAACCTGTGTAGTGAACCGATGCCATGTTTTTCCTTGTTAAGCCAACATTTAAATTGCGGGGTATCTAAACAACTTGAACCATATAATTAATTGTCAGGATCCTGGTTCCGCTTAATATTTCCTAGTCGCATCGCATCTTTGCCATGTCATACATCATACATGCATCATGCCTGATCTTCTGCCGTAGAATTAAATAGTGTATCCGGTGTTTCTTCTAGTTATTTGCTTCTTCACAGATTAGGCCGTTGAGTGGATGCGAGTGTCGACCCGACCTCCAGATGAACCTTCGGCTATGTTTCCCAGGCGAGCATTCTCCCCCTTTCTACCTATTTTGCATGTATAGTCTTTATTTCCTCCTGTTGATCTATTGCTATCTGTGTCGCGATGCTTTAGTGTTCCGTACCAGATATATTCCGTGCAGCCTTTATATTGCCTTGGACACCTCTTATTACCTGTTGTTTGGTAGATAGATAGTCTTGCGAGTCGTAGTCGCTTGCTTAGGTGCGATCCCGTGTCGTGAAGTACCACACAGTTGTTGGAATGTTGTCATATGCTTTACAGTGGAGAGGATCATGACTTTAAATACAACTATTAAATAGCTAGGATAACTAATGAAAGAGGCACCGGTGGGCAATATATGCTATTTGTTTTTCATGTCCACTTGTGTCCCGTAAGCCCGGAGTACTTGATACCTGTTCCTTGATTATTCGCACTATCCACATTCGGGAGACCCTATGGATCCCCCATAGCGAGAGCTTGATTCATTACTTATTTCTTGGGGCCACAAAGTAGTTTGGGGTTTTATTACTATCCTATACTTATGCCATGCTTTACTGCTTTATTTACGATTGTGCGTGGAGCACCTGTACTATTTAGGAATTGCGGAGTGTTTTCGCGGTATCGACACGCCCAGTCACACTTTCGGGTTCCCAGTCGTTTACAGCCATTGGCGCAAACCTTGGGTCCATCTCGGAGCCGGCCAACTTCGTTGTGGGTAGCTTAATGGGGTGGCCCCCTAAAATAATTTATGAATCTTGTGATTGCTTTGTCGTGAAAGCCTCGTTGGGTTTTGATTTGGTTTTTCCGAGGTTGATCGTGTGTGTGTTGCTATTTGTGCACCCTTGCAGGGTAAATCTTTCTAAAAGCCGTGTCCGCGGTTATGGACGACTTGGAGCACAATATCTTGATCGTAGACAAGCATAACTAAAGTAGTGCTATAAATTTGACTTAATATGTGACTAGTAATCAACTTCACTACAATGGAATGGATAATAAAAGTGCCAACAACTGGTGGAACTGGGGTGTATCGTATCATGTTATACCTGCCTAGTAAGTATCGCAACTCCAATGGAATGAAATAAAAGTGCCAACAACTGCTGGGTTTGGGATGTCACATGCTAATTGTATCTGACTAGTAAGTACTGCAACTACAACTGAATGGTTAACTAAAACTGCCCACTACTTAAGATATCAGGATGACTCATGCTATCTATATCTGACTAGTAAGTGCTTCAACTATAATGGAATGAATAAAACTGCCAACTGTGTGAGTTCCTCGGTTTGACTTCCTCGTTTGGTCTCGAGGGGGAAATGCCAGGATGGGTATGATTGGTGTTTGTATCAGGTTGGTCCCGAATAGGTCTCTCTTATCACTCTCTAATAGCTGACAGTTGCATCGAGTCTCTATAGGTTGTTTATGCATGTTGCGCTGCCGCTTCAGTCCACCATACCTATGTAGGCAAGAGCCGCCGAATTCTAGCCTCGCCGTGTACTGGCCTCAGTACTGACCGCTCCCTTTTTCCTTTGCCCTTTGTAGGCATCCCTTTTGTTTAACAGGTATAAGTTTGGCGTCGTTAGCAGGGTTACCCTTCCGGCTTGGCCTGGTCAGGGTTATGGATGCCATGGTTATTCTTCAGGGCTCTTAGCCCCACTTGCATCTTATCTGTACTCGGATGTTGTATCGTTTCAAGGTGATTTGGATCTTTGTATTGTATATCTGTATTTTTGACTCATGGAGTCGTTGCTGTATATATATGTTTCTGTGGGTTCCATCGTGGACTATTGTGTAATGTTATTACTTCGTTTTCCACCCGCACGCAAGTGCCTGGTGGGCATCTTTGAATCGTTTCTATGCGGGTTTGGCGGGAATCGCTAAAACTTGCATAGGGCCGATTCGAGGGTGTTACAAAGTGGTATCAGAGCCCAACAGTTGCGATACCCCACTGGTCCATCCTGTAGGATAACCTAGCTAACGGCCGATGTAGAGTGTTAAAGCTATTTTGCAAAATCGGTTGGATAGATCTGATTAGGTTTGCTTTTACTCCTTACCTCTATGCTCTTCTCCTCTTACCTTTGCATGTTTTAAATCTGCTCTCTCATCTTTTCTTCGAGTATAGGAATTCTCGTGGTTGGGTTTCCGTCGTACCTTTAGGGTTTTCGATTCCTTTTGCAATGGTGTTTCCACATCCGGTCTTTGTGCTATCTGAGTACCCTTCATCTGTTGTACCTTTCGGTGGATCAAAATCCACTGAAATCTTTCTTTGTATCTTCCGGTGTTTTTCAACGCCATGGCATCATCTATGCTAGATCCGATGAAGATCTGTATCAATCCTTTGTTTATGAACATCACTTGTGAAGATCTTTAGTCTAAATTCTGATAATGGGTTGCACGATTTTCTACTGTATGTGCGGAGTAATAGTTTGGGTGCGTGCTGGATTGGCCCCCATGCCGACTACTGATTCTAATCGCTCTTGTACATTGAAGTGGATTAGGTGTACATTTTCTCTCCTTTTATCGAAGTTAGAGGTGGCTTTATCTTTTGATACCTTTACCTTCGTCCTTTGTTCTCTGGAGTGTTCCCTCGACGAACGTGAGCAATGACCCCTTGTTGGTGGTGTCACCGATTTTAAGACGGAGAAGGAATCTTTGTTAGTGGTGTCGTGAGAATCTACACTAAGCGAGAAGACTCAGATCGTCGGCGTTCTTCCCCGTACCATGAGGTGGATCTCAAGGGCAAGATCCATTGTTAGTGGTGTCGAATTGTATCACCCCGGTAAAACCACTACTAGAAAATCGCTTGCTATTTCTGTTTTGTGCATCATCATGACCGGATGCTTATGTCATCATGCCACATTGCATTTGAGCATCCTCATGACACCATGCATATTTTGTCTAAAACTATTTTCCAAAAGCCTACCTTTATTTTCTATTTGCCTCCCTCTTTATTTCAAATTAAAACCCTAATCTCTTCCGGATATTTTTGTTTTGTCTAAAATTATTTTTACAAAAGGTCTTTAAAATAAAAGACCAATAAATAAAAATAAAACATTTGTTCGGGCGAGTCAGCCGACCAGGCCAAAGGCCCAGCTAGCCAGACTTTAACCCCAGCTGGCCCAACCCGTTAACCCGACCAAAACCCAAGAAACTTGAACCACCACACCCGGCTACCCATAATCCCCTAACCCTACCCTAGCCGCCGCCACACACGCACACAATAGCAGCAGCGCGCGCGGCACACTGCACATGCAGGCAACACTCAACCGCGCGCATGACCCCACCAAACCCCACCCCGTCGCGGCTGCACCAGCACAGCACGCAACCACAGCGGACCGAACCACCCCGCGACGCTCCTGCACACTACCACCAACCACCCCGCCTCGACACGCTTTCCGCGACCGACACGCCTGCGCGGTCGAACCTCACGGTCCTCACCCCACGATCCCCTCTCTCTCTCCTCCTCTCGTGGCCCCGCATCCCAGCGACCGAACTGCCCCTCCCCTGGATCCCATCACGAACCACCCGAAGCCACCTACCCTGTGTCGCTCTCTGCCTCGCTCCCCACCGCCGCCTCCATTCGCGAGCTTCCCCGTCCGCCGTCGCGGTCGACCCCGGCTTCCGCCTCGTTTGTCGCCGCCTCCTCTCTGGCCCGCATGGTACTGCCACCGTTCACGCAAGGCCGCGCGTCCTCCTCGTCCCTGGCCCTTCCCCGCCACCTTGGGTCCTCCTTGCTTCGGAGCCGCTCCGTCGTGCCCTCCTTGTCCGGCCGTCCTCCTGCCTCGTCTTCCGATCAGCGCCCGCACCCTTCCGTGAGCAGGCCGCCCTCTCCCCGACCCTCTCCGTCGACCAGGCCCCGGAGTCAGCCACTGCTCCGCCTGCGGTCCTCCTCGAGATGACCTCGCCAGGATCCCTCCGCGACCTCGAGCCCCTCGCCACGTCCGGCCGCCGTCGGCCGTCCTTCTCTAGCGCCACCACGGGCTCCTCACCAGTACCAGGCATGGCCTCCACCTGGAGCTCTTCCATGGCCTCTCCTCCGACCACCCTTCGGCAGCGAGCTCGCCTTCAACCGTCAAAGTGCTTCGGCCTCTGCCCATTGTCGCCCAAGTGCGTCTTTGCCCCGACCTATTCTTGAGCGCCCGCCAGCGTTGGTGGTCATATGCATGAGTGCCTCTGCTCTCTTTTGTTTCTATTGCCATGAGCTTCTCCTGCGCGTGTGGTGAGAATATCATTATGCGGCCCGAAAGTTGGGGTGGCCAAGCAACGCGGTACCCAAGTTGATTTTTATCACCGTGATTCGAAAAGTTGGGGCGCCAATTGCTGAGAGGGGTCTTTCGAGTGAATGATGGCCAAACCCAATATTTTCAAATCGCGCCCGTTAAGTCAAGATATTCCATTACACTAGTTCCTATTGTGCCCCTCCTTCGCCGGTCACTCTTCTTAGCCACCCTGCACGTGTCGTAGGGGCAAATCCAGTACTGTACTTTCCTAACTCTTGACACTAAATCTTGTTGCTGCAGCGGCGGCGATCCCTTTTCTTCCCTTCCCCGACCCTAAATCTGTCGGCGGCGGAGGACCTTTTTTCTCCCTCCGCCGACACTGAATCCGGCGGTGGCAGCCCAGCATGTCTTGCAAGGCGAAGGTTGTAGCAACGTTGCCGACTGAAAAGGGTCCATTGGGACCCAAGTCTGGGGCTCAACGCGTAGCAGCGGCGAGGTCTTCAGCCCCGGTTAGCGAGGAGGCTAGCAAGGATTCTGCTCCCAAGGTACCTACGAGCAGCGGGTTGAAGAGAAAAGCAAGGCCGGCGGTGGATTGTTTGGCTCCGGTGGGCGGATGCAGCACTTAGATCTCGAAGAAAAAAACCCGGGAGAAGAGCGAGAGGTGAATTTTTCTTATCTATGCCTTATCTTGCAAGTAGATTAGTTATGGCATAATAAAATCGAATGAACTGAAATGTTCCCCTTTTTAATCAAATTAGGCATAGCTTTGATACAAGGGACCTATATGAGTTCATAGTTCATGTTCGGCAGTACACTTCAAAGCTTGATTTTGGTTGCGAGAGGGTTGTGTTCGGGCAAGATGTGCATCTGCTTGTAAATTGCAAAGAGGTTGTGTCTGTTTCACAGCTGGTAGATATGCTTGCCTCTAGAATTCCCTGGGGTTCTACATAGAGGACAAAATTGGTGTGGCGCAACATGAATGATACCTATCAGCAAATTGAGCACTCCCATGAGCTTCAGATGGTTTGGGAGTGTTGTGCAGCTGATCGTAAGGTGAAAGTTGAAGCGATGATTGATGATATGTATGCAGATGCTGGAGATCTTGCTGCCAGAGCTTCTGCTCCTAGAGAATACGGACTAATAGATGCTGATCTAGATAAGTTCAGTATACGCATAGAGGTGGATTCATACATGGCAAAACATGATGAGGGAGTTAGCAAGCCAGTTTCGTCATGTACTGTGGAGATCACTGTCGATTCCAAAAACATAACTCTTGATGAAATGAGAGAGATGATCGGTAAGGAAATCAGTATTGGCCCTAAGCAGATGGCAAAAATCCAATGGTGGCATCACAAGAAGCAGCAATTCATAGATGTTTTGGATACTGAAGATCTTATGCAGATTATGCGGCGAAAGAAGCGAACCAAGAAGGTGTTCTTCCTTGGTACCATTTCTGATGTTGTTGAATAGGTTATAGTGGATGTAGATGCCCCTGTAGTGGCTGAACAGAATGAGGTGGTCGACGTTGATGAGATCTGATGAGAGCTGCTACCCTAGGCTTGTCATATGGACCACGGGGTTCCCCTGCCTGTATTTGTAATATTGACTACTATTGCATTTAGAGCATGCTTCTGTGATTATGTTTGTTGAGAGATTGCGATATAATGTTGTGCGAGCTGTTGAGATTTTCGGACATGTCACTCACTGAAACCATCATTGTTGTAATAAGACATAAGTACATTGTAGTTGACAGGATTATGTTTCTTAAGATGACATACCGTACTTGTTTCTACTATTATGTTTGTTGGGACATTGTAATGTAATGTTTTGTGAAACCATGACTGGACTAATGATGCATAAATACATTGTAGTTGACATGATTATGTTTCTTGAGATGATGTACTGTACTTGTTTCTATTATTTTGTTTGTTGAGAGACTTTAATGTAATGTTTTGCGAAACCATGACAGGACAAGTGATGTGTAAGTACCTTGTAGTCGACATGATTTTGTTTCTTGAGTTGATGTAATATACTTGTTTCTATGATTACGTTTGTTGAGAGATTGTAATGTGATGTTTTGTGAAACCATGTTGCGGTTATGTTTGTTGAGAGATTATAATATAATGTTTTGTGAAACCATGACTGAAGAAGTGATGCATAAGTACCTTGTAGTTGACATGATTTTGTTTCTTTGGATGATGTAATATACTGGTATGTTTTTGTTAGGCAATGAAATTGGGATGGAGGGAGTGCGGGTTTAATATTTGAAATGAGAATGTGTGAAGAGAATCCATATCAGGGAGGAGACAGTAATCCAGGGAAAGGGCATGGTATCCATTAAACTATTGTAACATGCCAATTTAGTCATCATTGCAGCGGTAGAAGGTTTGCTCTCTCTCTCTCTCTCACCGACGTCGACACCATCACCGTCGCCTGCGACGACGCATTCGCCATATTGTCCTTGAACGGCGAGGACGACCAGTCAAGCAGCGACAACCTTCTCTCCGACATCGAGTATTCCTTCCATGATGTGAGTTCCTCTGTTTTCTCGGGCTAGGGTTAGGCAATGGTAAATCTCTCGATCTGAGCTCCATATGTGCATGCAATCGTGTTCGATTTCAGCTTTGCATTTACTTATAGGTACCAAGGACGATCTACGACTCCGAATGGGAGGGCCTAGATCTCGATGGAGAAGTGCCATGTGACCATGGGCTAAAACTAAGGAGATATGTTGCATTCGAAGGCAGTAACACTGGGAGAAGGTTTTTGGGCTGTACAAATCAGGTTTGTTTACATTATGTGCAACTGTGACATGAAGTAAAATGTATCGCATGTTCATAACACTATAGTGTGTGTGTTTTTAGGTTGGCCCGGTGTGTAAAGCAGTAGAGTGGGCGGATCTTGAGTGGCCAGATGCACTTAAGAAATGTTTGGCATAGTTATGGGAGATGTATGAGTTGGAAAGGTCGGGGAGATTTACTAATGTAAGTGATGCAGCTGAAAAAATTACAAGTTGTCGGTACGAAATAAGGAGCTGGAACAAGAAATCGAGAATTTGCAGTTAGAGCTAATTGACGGAATCGATGGGAGCTTGGTTGTTGGAACTACAAAGAAGCTTCAGGATAGTCACAAGTTGCTGATTCATAATGCAGAAAAGGAGAGGGATCAGCTCAGGGAAGACAAGAAGAAGCTAGAGTACTGCATTGCGGATCTGTTGAAAGAACTGAAGAAGGCGTGTGAGGGTGAACAAGGACAGACTATAGAGGATAAAGGAAATTCGAGATGAATAATTTATGTTGTACCAATGCCTGAATCTAGTTAATTGTAAGACTTGCAGTTGCGCTTTCCGAACTAAGCCAAACTCAATCCTCGAGCAAACTAATTTCAGATGAACACACATATCGTGCATAGAGTTAAGTTCACGCTTACAAAATCACCACTGCAGAGGATAAACTAGGCAGTTCAGTACTAAATAGACATATGTTGTGTTCAAGCAAGCCTGGCCCGGAGTTGCCTGTTTTCCTCCCTAAGATTGGCCAGCTCCTTCAGTACTATGTCGTGCTTCAGCTGTAGGTTCTAGCGCTCCGTCACGGATTGGAGAATTTTGTCCATAGCCATACGATTTTCCTTCAAGATCCCTTTCATGATCTCCGTCTGCTTCCTAGCCGAGGCGAGACCTTCACTGTGTAGCTTCGCCCAATCGGCATTTAACTCCTTCAGTTTCTGGCACTTGTCAGAAAGGACCACGACTTCAACATGCAGTTGGTCAAAGGCCAGTTTCTGGGAATTCTGCTTCTCCCTTTGGATTGCTATCTTGTCATTTAGCCAGGTCGCTAGGTCCCGGTCGATCTTTCGCCTCTTTCCCTACAACAAAAATACATAGTATGGTTTGTTCAATTCACCAGGACAAGCTGGTTAGTTTCCATAATTAACTGAATCGACTAGTGGCACTATCATAATTTTAAGGAAGAAGCAATCTAGGACTAATCAACATTTTATGAATCAACTAGTGGCACTGTCATAATTTCAATTTCGAAGACAAATAAGATTTATCAGCAGTTTAGTGTGCTGTGGGTTTTTCCCAATATCGCCAAATAGTAGTGGGAGAGTGGAAAACTCATAATGCAGAAACCCATGTCCAGATACATAATGGAAAGAGAACATGGTGTTCATTCATGAACATGAACACCAACACATGTCCAGATAGATAAGGAGTTGCCCTAGGATTCTTATTGCACCCTATAATGGGAAGCAGACATGGGCATTGCTCCCTGAACCCTAAACATTACAAAAGGAGAGGAGGACGAACTGGTATTCGTGTCCCCGCTAAACGGAATCAGACTTGGGCATTGCTCTGATACGCCTCCAGACATGCCCTTAGCTCCTCGTTCTCTTTCCGAACACCCTCGAGTACGGTGATCCATCTGCTCATGTCCGCCTTCATCTCCTTGACTACATCCAGGCAACGGTTCCTGTCATGGTAGGCTTGGATGGTAGCCTTGGTTTCCTCGATGCGTCCTCTGAGTGCCTCGATGACTTCGTCCTGCAGGAGAATGCACCTTTCCACGAGATTCTTCTTCTCCTCCGTGAGCTCGTTGATTATCTTGATGGCCTGTTCTTGCCTGTTCAAGTTACGGTCGAGCACTTTCTGCAGCCTAACGACGTCACGTGCAAAATCTAGCGAGATCTCCTTCTGCACAGATAATTGCTTGCGGAGGCTCTCATTAGCTTGGGTGAGAGAGTGTGCAAGCTCATGTTGGTTGGCAATCTTGGAACTGATCGCGGCCACCTTCTCACGGTACTCGGCCTTCAATCGCTGCATTGTTCATGTTAATTGAAATAGGAATTCTACAATTACACTCCAGGTCCAGGTGAATACTAATACAGATCAAAAAAAATCCCCGTTGAATCTATTGGCCGTAGTGTTAAAAAATGGACCTGGAGATCTATTCATGACCACGATAAACTAATCCTAATCACAAAAAATCCATAGTGAATCTATGAACAGTGGTATTAAGGAAAGGCCAAGAGATCCAGTCATATTCATGAAAACTAATACAACTCGCAAAAGAAGAAGAAAAACCAATGCGGGGCGGACAACATCTAAGAAATCCACATCATAACTCGGAGAAATAACAGCGTGGAGATTTGCTACCTCGCTGAGACATGGAATGGGGCCAAACGGGTCCTGCAACGCCTCCGTCGTGGTGGATTCAGGCTCCACGGCCGACCTGTAATACGTAGAAGAGGAAGAGCCAGAAGAAGAAAAACAAGAAGAAGTAGATTAAGGTCATGATGAAGAGGGAGATGGAGAAGAAGTAGAATAAGGAGACCATATCGGGAGGAGCCCTCGCCTGCTAGAACATTAAGTGCCATTGTCGGGGGAGATTGGGCCTCGATGAGAGGGTGGGCTTGAGCGGCTGGTAGAGCAAGAAGTGCCTCGCGGCGATTTCTCTCCCTTTTCTCTGTGAGGATCGTTGACCGGCCTCTCCCCCTCCTTAGTGGAGCCATGGCTCGCAGGGTGAGTGTGGCGGCGGCAGGAGGAAGGAGATAGTGATTATTAGTGTGGGAGGAGAGTAAAGAGTACAGGCCGTGGTCCAGTAGTACTAGTACTATTATACAAGACCACCGTGTATGGTCTACCTTCTCAAAGAAGCCAGGGAGGCAGGGGTAGGGAATCGATGGGACTTGTCTTTATTGCGATGGACACTTCAATGGTCTTCGGCGCCGCCCAAAATCCAGTATATAATAAGGGGAGTGCGAGCCGGGTGGTCGTCACGGGAATCGGCGTGCACATCCCGCGTGCGTGTGTCACGTGTTGATGGGGCAATGACGCGCGCAACTGCTGCATGATCACGTCGGCATGTCCAACTCCGTCGAACTCCACGTGACAGGCACGCACGGGATATTTACGAGTCTAGAATACGCTGTGCCACTTTTGTTGTGATCAAATTATGTTCAGTACGCGAGATATTACTTCTTTCTTCTTTTTTTTGATAATCGACAAGTGCATGCATGGACACGATGCACGAAACCACTGCTCGTCCTTGATCAGATCGGCACCCCACTCTGTGTACCCGCCATCGACCATTCGGAGCAACTACCTCGAGCACGATGCCCACTCGCCGTGGCAATGGCAGGTCCAAGTTGTCCATTGACCGTCTTGCGTCCCCGGCTCTTCGCTGCATCGTCCGCGCTCGCGAGTCGCCTGCTGAGGCAGCACGTCATGTCCGCCCGTGCCAGGATCCATCAACATCGGCACTCGAGGACACCACGACGTCGAAGCTCGTACCGTCCATGCAGGAGGAGCGTGGGGTACCTGCGGCGTCGGACGAGCACAAAGCAGCAGCCAGGACGGGGGCGCGTGTTGCATCCGCGAGTACGGACAAGAAGAGGAACGAGAAGAAGACCAGGAAGAAGAGAGGAGATAGCTATTTGGATGAGTCTGACTCGGCCAACAAGGAGGCGTTCATCGATCAGTTAGAGGCAGAAGCGGAGGAGAGTGACGTGGACCCGTGGGACTACGAAGAGGAGGAGGAGGAGGAGGAGGACTCTGACGAGGAGATAGCGCGCTTATTTGAGGAAGGGGGCGGTGTCGAGTCGTCAGAGGAGGGCACCGACGGTGGCAATGGCAGGGACCATGGAGTTGACAAAGACGAGGACGAACCGGAAGACGAAGACGATGGCTTCTTCAAAATATGATCATTTATTTTATTTATTTTAGTTAGGTAGATGGATTTTCACTTGTTTACGGGGGTAAAGTATCGGTGGCACGGATAGAGAGGTGACACGGATTGACCATGCATAAAAAAAGTGGAGAAGGGAGGGGTTATCCTGCCCGTTGGATCACATGGGATCAACGGTTGGTGGAGACGATCCACGTGACATCTGTATCAGCCAATCAGGGCATAGCACCCAAGAGTGAGCACATGTTTGGTATCTCCACACGTTTGGGATTTTGTGAGATTTGTGACCGAGAGAGAGGGAAAATCTCTTTTCACAATCCGCCTATGGATCCACCAGTACCATTCAAATGTCATTGCATGTGTGCTCTTTTCACAATCCACCTATGGATCCACCAATGTCATTGCATGTGTGTTCTTGATACGTCCATTTTGTATCACTATTCTATGTCATAATTCACTGTTATTCATTGATATATTTCGTATTGAGGGTGATACTTATGTTATTTCATCTGTTTTTGCATGGTTGATGACTTTTGGAGCATGGACCGCTGCAGTCAGGATTCTGATGGAAAGGGTGCTGTTTGGAGGCAAAATTCGCGAAGATCATAAAATCTGGGAAAATATACGGAAAATCCTATTTTTCCAGAAGATGAAGGAAGCCAGAAGGAGGGCTGGAGATGGGCCACAGGGGGCCCACACCACCCCCTAGCGCGGGTCAGCCTAGGCCGCGCCACCAGGTGATGTGGCCGCCCTGGTCCACCCCTGGCACTCCCCTCTGGCGTATATTATCCTCCTGAAACCCTAAGACTCGGAGAGCGACCACAGAAAGATTCCGCCGCCTCTGCAGGGTGGAAAACACCGAGAGAGAAAGATCTCTATGGCAGACAGATTTCTACCTGGGGAATTCCTTCCCGGAGATGGGAGATCATCGCCATCAACACCACCATCAAGCTGGACTTCTCGGGATCATCATCATCATCACCACCATCATCACCATCAGCACCCTCATCACCATCTCCATATTGCTATAACAATTGGGTTGAATATTGCATAGTTCATAGGGGGAACTTTCCCGGTGTTGATTACTCTTTGTAGTTGATGCTATTGAGTGAACCATTGAATTATTGTTTATGTTCAGATTGGTATACATCATTATTCCATCTCTGATCATGATCCACATGATGTCTTGTGAGTAGTTCGTTTTGTTCTTGAGGACATGGGAGAAGTCATGTTGTTAGTAGTGGAGTTGTGTTGAGAAAGATTCAATAGTTTGATATTTAAGTTGTGGTGTACTTCTTCTAGTGGTGTCATGTGAACGTCGACTACATGACACTTCACCTATATGGGCCTAGGGGAATGCATTGTGTATTTGGCTACTAATCGTAGGGGTTGCCGGAGTGATAGAAACCTGAACCCCCGTTAGGAAACCATTGCACAAGGGATGTAAGGGTCTTAGAGTTTAAAGTTGTGGTTAGGTTTCTACCTTAATTACTTTCTTCTACTTACGGATGTTTGCAAGGGGTATAATCACAAGTATGTATTAGTCCTAGGAAGGTCGGTACATGTGGCATCCCGCTAAAACCACTACTAGAAAATCGCTGTGTTTTTGTGCACTGCATCATCATGACCGCATGCTCATGTCATCATGCCACATTGCATTTGAGCATCGTCATCATCTTGCATGGTTTGTTTAAAAACTATTTTCGAAAAGCCTGGTTTTGTTTTCTAAATGCCCTGTCTTTATTTCAAATCAAAACCCGGGCTTGGCCGGAATATTTTGTTTCGTCTACAAACGGATTTCAAAAGCCCCGTTTTAAACAGACAAAATATTTACATTATTTTTAGGAGGCAACCAGCCAGGACCAAAAGCCCAGCCGGCCACCTCCAGATAAAAATCTAGAGCAAACCCTAGCTACCCCACTTCCCACCACCCAGCTGCACCCATCCAGCCCCGTCGCCGGCCACTTCCTCCACCCTCCACCTCACCCCGTCCAATCCCTGCTCGCCACCTCACCCTGCTGGCCACACTCCCTAGTTCTCCCGCCTACCCCACATAGACACAGACACGCGCCCGTGCAGTCAACCCCCACCAACCACGCCGCTCCCGCCTGGCCCACCCTGCCATCTACCCCGAGTACGACGCACGCCACCCCGCGTGAGCGTCCCGCCCCGCTCCCGACAAACCTCCACCTGCCGCGCGACCAGGCCCACCCCTTGGCCCCACCACGCGCGAGCAGCCGCCCGTCTGACCCGCTCCTCTCTCGCCTCCCGTGCATCACGCCTAACCCTACCTCGGCCCCGCTTTCCCCCACCGACGTGCTCTCCTCCTCCATCCCGTCTTCCCCGCTGCCATTTGGACCTCGCCGCCTGGGCCTCAACCCCCCGTCTACCTTGCTCTGGCGCCCGAGTCGCCGTCTGTCGCCACTTCAACCTCCGCCTTCCTGCCTCTCCGCGTCGGCCTCCTCCGGCAAGCCTACCACCCTCTGTGTCCCTGCGTCGGTGGCCCCCGTCCCTAGTGTCGCCACCTCAGATGCCAAGACCCAAACCTAAAGAACGCCAAATTCGCCACGGGAACGACAAGTACTTCACCCCGGATGCCAAGACCGACCCGATACGCGGATCCGACAAGATCTTCACGACAACAAGATTGACACCGACCGAGGCTAATCCGATGAGCCCCCGACGCCAAACCAAGTCCTTCTTCCCGGAACACCGAGCTCTCCTTCCGTTGTCCGAAGACCGATCCACCAAGCCCGGACCTGCACCCCGTCGAACCCCAAGACCTTCGACCCTAGATGTGTGACCCCTACCTATCCCTATTTTATAAATGCTATATATAATTGTTGCATATTAATTTGATCATGTCGCATACATATTGTGTGGTTTGGGGGTATTATATTGGTTCATCTAATAATTAAACATGGAGGCTATATGCGGACTTTTCTAGTCTTATATTGGCCCCATTTAAATTTGTGTAGCGAACCAATGCCATGTTTCGCCTTGTTGACACAACATTTAAATTGCGGGGTAGCTAAATAACTTGAACCGTGTAATTAATTATCGGGACCCCGGTTCCGCTTAATATTGCCTAATTGCACCGCATCTGTGCCATGACATGCATCATATCATAAGCATGCCGGATCTTCTACCGTAGTATTAAATATTGCATCTGGTGTTTCTTCTAGTGTTTGCTTCTTCGCGGATTAGGCCGATGAGTTGATGCGAGTATCGACAAGTTATCAGGATATGATCCATCGGCAGTGTTTTCCCAAGCGAGCATCCTCCCTCTTTATACCTATTTTGCATTTATAGTCTTTATTTTCTCCTATTGATCTATTGTTATCCGTGTTGCGATGCTTTAGTTTCCGTGTACCATTTATACTCCTTGCAGCCTCTATATTGCCGTGGACACATCCTATTGCCTGTTGTTTGATAGATAGTCGGCCTTGCGAGTTGTAGTTGCTTGCTCTTGTGCTGCTTCGTGTCGTTGTTGTTCCACTGTTATTGGAAGGTTGGCACATGCTTAATGGTGGAGATGATCATGACTTTAAATACAACTATTAAAATGCTAGATATAACTAATGCAGAGGCATCGGTGGGCAATAGATGTTATTTGGTTTTTCCACGCTCACTTGTGTCCGGTAGGACCCCGAGTACTTGATACTTGTTCCTTGACTATTTGCACTATCCACATACGGGAGAGTCTATGAATCCCCCTTAGCCAGAGCTTGATTCATTTCTTATTTCTTGGGGCCACAAACTAGTTTGGGGCTTTATTACTATCATGTACTTATGCCATGCTTTACTGCTTTATTTAAGATTGTGCGTGGAGCACATGTACTGTTATGGATCGTGCCATGTTTTCGCGGTATCGACAAGCCCAGTCACACTTTCGGGTTCCCAGTCGTTTACAGCCGTCGTCACAAACCCTGGGTCCGTTCCGGAGCCGGCCAACTTCGTTGCAGGTATCTTAGTGGGGTGGCCCCCTGAAATATTTTATGAATCCTGTGATTGCTTTGTCGTGAAAGCCTCGTTGGGTTTTGTTTTGGTTTTTCCGAGGTTGATCATGTGTGTGTTGCTATTTGTGCACCCCTGCAGGGTAAATCTTTCTGAAAGTCGTGTCCGTGGTTATGGAAGACTAGGAGCACAGTATCTCGATCATAGACAAGCATAACTAAAGTAGTGCTATAAATTTAACTTAATATGTGACTAGTAATCAGCTTCACTACAATGGAATGGATAATAGAAGTGCCAACAACTGGTGGAACTGGGATGTATCATGTCATGTTATACCTGCCTAGTAAGTATCGCAACTCCAATGGAATGAAATAAAAGAGCCAACAACTGCTGGGTTTGGGATGTCACATGCTAATTGTATCTGACTAGTAAGTACTACAACTACAACTGAATGGTTAACTAAAACTGCCCACTACTTAAGCTATCAGTATGACTCATGCTATCTATATCTGACTAGTAAGTGCTTCAACTATAATGGAATGAATAAAACTGCCAACTATGTGAGTTCCTTGGTTTGACTTCCTTGTTTGGTCTCGAGGGGGAAATGTCCGGATGGGTATGATTGGTGTTAGTATCAGGTTGGTCCCGAATAGGTCTCTCTTATCCCTCTCTAATAGTCGACAGTTGCATCGAGTCTCTATAGGTTGTTTAGTGCATGTTGCGCTGCCGCTTCAGTCCACCATATCTATGTAGGTGAGAGCCGCCGAATTCTAGCGTCGCCGTGTACTGGCCTCAGTACTGACGCTCCTCTTTTTCCTTTGCCCTTTGTCGTCACCCCTTTTGTTTTAGCGGGTTTGAGATCGACGTCGTTAGCAGGGTTACCCTTCCGGCTTGGCCTGGGCAGGGTTATGGATGCCATTGGTTATTCTTCAGGGCTCTTAGCCCCATTTGCATCTTGTCCGTACTAGGACGTTGTATTGGTTTCAAGGTGATTTGGATCTTGTACTGTATATCTGTATTCTTGACTCATGGAGTCGTGTTGTATATATCTGTTATGTGGGTTCCATCATGGACTATTGTGTAATGGTAATACTTCGTTTTCCACCCACACGAAAGTGCCTGGTGGGCGTCCTTGAATCGTTTCTATGCGGGTTTGGTGGGGAGCGCTGAAACTTGCAGAGGGCTGATTCGAGGGTGTTACAGAGTGGTATCCTTGCTCAGCAGTTACGATACCCCACTGGTCTAGCCTGTAGGATAACCTAGATAATGACCGATGTAGAGTGTCAAAATTATTTTTGCAAAGTCGGTTGGATAGATCTGGTGAGGTCTGCTTTTACTCCTTACCCCTCTGCTATTCTCCTCTTACCTCTGCGTGTTTTAAATCTTCTCTCTTACCTTTCGTCAAGTCCAGGATTTCTCGTGGTTGGGTTCCGTCGTACCTTCAGGGTTTCGCTTCCTCCTTTGGTAACGGTGCTTCTACATCCGGTCTTCGTGCTATCTGAGGAATCCTTCATCTGTTGGACTTCTCTCTGTTCCTTGTTGTGCCTTCCGGTGTTTTCCGACACGACGACATCATCTACGCCAGATCTGATGCAGAGTCTCCATCACTCCTTTGTTTTCGAACCTCGCTTGTCGAGATCTTCAGTCTGATTCCGAGAATGGGTGCATGCTTTTCTACTGATTGTGCGGAGTAATAGTTTGGGTGCGTGATGGATTGGCCCCCATACCGACTACACACTCTATTTGCTCGTGTACATTGAAGTGGATGAGAATGCATCGGTTCTCTCTTTCTATCGAAGTTAGAGGTGGCTTTATTTGTGGATACCTTTACCTTCGTTCTTTGTTTTCCGGAGTGTTCTCTCGATGATCACGGACAACGACCTCTTGTTAGTGGTGTCGCGAGCATCTACACGAAGCGAGGAGATTCAGATCGCCGACCTTCTTCCTGGTACCATGAGGCGAATCTCAAGGGCGAGATCCATTGTTAGTGGTGTCGAATTATGGCATCCCGCTAAAACCACTACTAGAAAATTGTTGTGTTTTTGTGCATTGCATCATCATGACCGCATGCTCATGTCATCATGCCACATTGCATTTGAGCATCGTCATCATCTTGCATGGTTTGTTTAAAAGCTATTTTCGAAAAGCCTGGTTTTGTTTTCTAAACGCCCCGTCTTTATTTCAAATCAAAACCCGGGCTTGGCCAGAATATTTTGTTTCGTCTACAAACAGATTTCAAAAGCCCCGTTTTAAACAGATAAAATATTTACATTATTTTTAGGAGGCAGCCAGCCAGGCCCAAAAGCCCAGCCGGCCACCTCCAGATAAAAATCTAGAGCAAACCCTAGCTACCCCACTTCCCACCACCCAGCTGCACCCATCCAGCCCTGCCGCCAGCCACTTCCTCCACCCTCCACCTCACCCCGTCCAATCCCTGCTCGCCACCTCACCCTGCTGGCCCCACTCCCTAGTTCTCCCGCCCACCCCACATAGTCACAGACACACGCCCGTGCAGTCAACCCCCACCAACCACGCCGCTCCCGCCTGGCCCATCCTACCACCTATCCCGAGTACGACGCACGCCACCCCGCGTGAGCGTCCCGCCCCGCCCCGACAAACCTCCACCTGCCACGCGACCCGGCCCACCCCTTGGCCCCACCGCGAGCAGCCGCCCGTCCGACCCGCTCCTCTCTCGCCTCCCGTGCATCACGCCTAACCCCAGCTCGGCCCCGCTTTCCCCCACCGACACGCTCTCCTCCTCCATCCTGTCTTCCTCACCGCCGTTTGGACCTCGCCGCCTGGGCCTCAACCCCCTGTCTACCTCGCTCTGGCGCCCGAGTCGCCGTCTGTCGCCACTTCAACCTCCGCCTTCCTGCCTCTCCGCGTCGGCCTCCTTCGGCAAGCCCACCACCCTCTCCGTCCCTACGTCGGTGGCCCCCGTCCCTAGTGTCGCCACCTCCGTCGGCCTGCGCTCCGCATCGCTGGTCGCGACCTCATCTGCCTCCGCCGCATGTGCTCCGTCTGCGCGCCGAGCTCGCCACCACCAGCGGCCATCTCCCGCGGCTTGACCCTACCATGGCCGCCGCCAGGAACCCCTTGTCCCTGCCTCCTTGGGCCCAGGTGCTGCTCCGCCGCGCCGGCCCCTCTCTGTACGCCGAGTCGCCACTCTGCAGACCGCCCCTGCAGCGGGCCCGCCTTCCTCGTCGCCGGGCGCTCGCCCCGTCCTGGCGTCCGCCCTTGTCGACCCAAGCTTCCCCGACCCCGGCCAAGTAGTACCCGCTGCCAGAAGCCTAGGTTCCACCGTGTTAGCTCAAAACGCAGGTGCAATGTCTCCTTTATCTGTTATAGTGTGTAGCTGAGATGCTTCCTCAAGGGCTTCGTCAGGATACGTGGACATCAAGACCCTCCCTACCGTGATGCCTCCTCGGGATCTTCGAGACAGCAAGTCTGGCCTCATCATGTATTGGTGCCATGCTAGATCTTCGAACGTCGTTGCTACCCGAGAACCACCGACCGAGTTTGAGTTCGACATCGATGAGAAGATGCCTGAGCTCGTAGACCGAAGACCCTGGGACCCGAAGGCCTTCAAGGTGAAATCGACAAGATCTACCTCACGGAGCGGCGAGACCCCCGGACACGGAGCAGCCCTGGACACCAAGATCTACCGGCGACCCGACCAAGATCCGAAGACCGAACCCTGGCGCGCCAAGTTCTTCGACCCCGAGAACTGATCCATCGGATGTGACAAGGCCTTTTTCTCGGAACCACCAAGTACTTCCTCTTAGACGCCAAGACCCGAACCAGAAGAACGCCAAGATCGCCACGGGAACGACAAGTACTTCACCCCAGATGCCAAGACCGACCCGATACGCAGATCCGACAAGATCTTCACGACGACAAGATTGACACTGACCGAGGCTAATCCGATGAGCCCCCGGCGCCAAACCAAGTCCTTCTTCCTGGAATGCCAAGCTCTCCTTCCGTTGTCCGAAGACCGATCCACCAAACCCGGACCCGCACCCTGTCGAACCCCAAGACCTTTGACCCTAGATGTGTGACCCCTACCTATCCCTATTTTATAAATGCTATATATAATTGTTGCATATTAATTTCATCATGTCGCATACATATTGTGTGGTTTGGGGGCATTATATTGATTCATCTAATAATTAAACATGGAGGCTATATGCGGACTTTTCTAGTCTTATATTGGCCCCATTTAAATTTGTGTAGCGAACCAATGCCATGTTTCGCCTTGTTGACACAACATTTAAATTGCGGGGTAGCTAAATAACTTGAACTGTGTAATTAATTATCGGGACCCCGGTTCCGCTTAATGTTGCCTAATTGCACTGCATCTGTGCCATGACATGCATCATATCATAAGCATGCCGGATCTTCTACCGTAGTATTAAATATTGCATCCGGTGTTTCTTCTAGTGTTTGCTTCTTCGCGGATTAGGCCGATGAGTTGATGCGAGTATCGACAAGTTCTCTGGATATGATCCGTCGGTAGTGTTTTCCTAGGCGAGCATCCTCCCTCTTTCTACCTATTTTGCATTTATAGTCTTTATTTCCTCCTATTGATCTATTGATATCCGTGTTGCGATGCTTTAGTTTCCGTGTACCATTTATACTCCTTGCAGCCTCTATATTGCCATGGACACATCCTATTGCATGATGTTTGATAGATAGTCGGCCTTGCGAGTTGTAGTTGCTTGCTCTTGTGCTGCTTCGCGTCGTTGTTGTTCCACCGTTATTGGAAGGTTGGCACATGCTTAATGTTTGAGATGCTTAATGGTGGAGATGATCATGACTTTAAATACAACTATTAAAATGCTAGATATAACTAATGCAGAGGCATCGATGGGCAATAGATGTTATTTGGTTCTTCCACGCTCACTTGTGCCCCGTAGGACCCCGAGTACTTGATATCTGTTCCTTGACTATTCGCACTATCCACATACGGGAGAGTCTATGAATCCCCCTTAGCCAGAGCTTGATTCATTTCTTATTTCTTGGGGCCACAAACTAGTTTGGGGCTTTATTACTATCCTGTACTTATGCCATGCTTTACTTTTTTATTTAAGATTGTGCGTGGAGAACCTGTACTGTTTTGGATCGTGCCACGTTTCCGCTATATTGACAAGCCGAGTCACACTTTCGGGTTCCCAGTCGTTTATAGCCGTCGCCACACACCCTGGGTCCGTCGCGGAGCTGGCCGACTTTGTAACGGGTAGCATATTAGGGGTGGCCCCCTGAAATATTTTATGAATCCTGTGATTGCTTTGTCGTGAAAGCCTCGTTCGGTTTTGTTTTGGTTTTTCCGAGGTTGATCGTGTGTGTGTTGCTATTTGTGCACCCCTGCAGGGTAAATCTTTCTGAAAGCCGTGTCCGCGGTTATGGACGACTTGGAGCACAATATCTCGATCCTAGACAAGCATAACTAAAGTAGTGCTATAAATTTGACTTAATATGTGACTAGTAATCAGCTTCACTACAATGGAATGGATAATAAAAGTGCCAACAACTGGTGGAACTGGGATGTATCGTGTCATGTTATACCTGCCTAGTAAGTATCGCAACTCCAATGGAATGAAATAAAAGAGCCAACAACTGCTGGGTTTGGGATGTCACATGCTAATTGTATCTGACTAGTAAGTACTGCAACTACAACTGAATGGTTAACTAAAACTGCCCACTACTTAAGCTATCAGGATGACTCATGCTATCTATATCTGACTAGTAAGTGCTTCAACTATAATGGAATGAATAAAACTGCCAACTGTGTGAGTTCCTTGGTTTGACTTCCTTGTTTGGTCTCGAGGGGGAAATGCCAGGATGGGTATGATTGGTGTTAGTATCAGGTTGGTCCCGAATAGGTCTCTCTTATCCCTCTCTAATAGCCGACAGTTGCATCGAGTCTCTATAGGTTGTTTAGTGCATGTTGCGCTGCCGCTTTAGTCCACCATACCTATGTAGGTGAGAGCCGCCGAATTCTAGCCTCGCCGTGTACTGGCCTCAGTACTGAAGCTCCTCTTTTTCCTTTGCCCTTTGTCGGCACCCCTTTTGTTTTAGCGGGTTTGAGATCGACGTCGTTAGCAGGGTTACCCTTCCGGCTTGGCCTGGGCAGGGTTATGGATGCCATTGGTTATTCTTCAGGGCTCTTAGCCCCATTTGCATCTTGTCCGTACTCAGACGTTGTATTGGTTTCAAGGTGATTTGGATCTTGTACTGTATATCTGTATTCTTGACTCATGGAGTCGTGTTGTATATATCTGTTCTGTGGGTTCCATCGTGGACTATTGTGTAATGGTATTACTTCGTTTTCCACCCGCACGAAAGTGCCTGGTGGGCGTCCTTGAATTGTTTCTATGCGGGTTTGGTGGGGAGCGCTGAAAATTGCAGAGGGCTGATTCGAGGGTGTTACAGAGTGGTATCAGAGCTCAGCAGTTACGATACCCCACTGGTCTAGCCTGTAGGATAACCTAGATAATGACCGATGTAGAGTGTCAAAATTATTTTTGCAAAGTCGGTTGGATAGATCTGGTGAGGTCTGCTTTTACTCCTTACCCCTCTGCTATTCTCCTCTTACCTCTGCGTGTTTTAAATCTTCTCTCTTACCTTTCGTCAATCCAGGATTTCTCGTGGTTGGGTTCCGTCGTACCTTCAGGGTTTCGCTTCCTCCTTTGGTAACGGTGCTTCTACATCCGGTCTTCGTGCTATCTGAGGAATCCTTCATCTGTTGGACTTCTCTCTGTTCCTTGTTGTGCCTTCCGGTGTTTTCCGACACGACGACATCATCTACGCCAGATCCGATGCAGAGTCTGCATCACTCCTTTGTTTTCGAACCTCGCTTGTCGAGATCTTCAGTCTGATTCCGAGAATGGTTGCACGCTTTTCTACTGATTGTGCGGAGTAATAGTTTGGGTGTGTGATGGATTGGCCCCCATACCGACTACTCACTCTATTTGCTCGTGTACATTGAAGTGGATGAGAATGCATCGGTTCTCTCTTTCTATCGAAGTTAGAGGTGGCTTTATTTGTGGATACCTTTACCTTCGTTCTTTGTTTTCCGGAGTGTTCTCTCGATGATCACGGACAACGACCTCTTGTTAGTGGTGTCGCGAGCATCTACACGAAGCGAGGAGATTCAGATCGCCGACCTTCTTCCCGGTACCATGAGGCGAATCTCAAGGGCGAGATCCATTGTTAGTGGTGTCGAATTATGGCATCCCGCTAAAACCACTACTAGAAAATTGTTGTGTTTTTGTGCATTGCATCATCATGACCGCATGCTCATGTCATCATGCCACATTGCATTTGAGCATCGTCATCATCTTGCATGGTTTGTTTAAAAGCTATTTTCGAAAAGCCTGGTTTTGTTTTCTAAACGCCCCGTCTTTATTTCAAATCAAAACCCGGGCTTGGCCAGAATATTTTGTTTCGTCTACAAACGGATTTCCAAAGCCCCGTTTTAAACAGATAAAATATTTACATTATTTTTAGGAGGCAGCCAGCCAGGCCCAAAAGCCTAGCCGGCCACCTCCAGATAAAAATCTAGAGCAAACCCTAGCTACCCCACTTCCCACCACCCAGCTGCACCCATTCAGCCCTGCTGCCAGCCACTTCCTCCACCCTCCACTTCACCCCGTCCAATCCCTGCTCGCCACCTCACCCTGCTGGCCCCACTCCCTAGTTCTCCCGCCCACCCCACATAGACACAGACACACGCCCGTGCAGTCAACCCCCACCAACCACGCCGCTCCCGCCTGGCCCACCCTACCACCTATCCCGAGTACGACGCACGCCACCCCGCGTGAGCGTCCCGCCCCGCTCCCGACAAACCTCCACCTGCCGCGCGACCCGGCCCACCCCTTGGCCCCACCGCGAGCAGCCGCCCGTCCGACCCGCTCCTCTCTCGCCTCCCGTGCATCATGCCTAACCCCAGCTCGACCCCGCTTTCCCCCACCGACGCGCTCTCCTCCTCCATCCTGTCTTCCTCGCCGCCGTTTGGACCTTGCCGCTTGGGCCTCAACCCCCTGTCTACCTCGCTCTGGCGCCCGAGTCGCCGTCTGTCGCCACTTCAACCTCCGCCTTCCTGCCTCTCCGCGCCGGCCTCCTCCGGCAAGCCCACCACCCTCTCCGCCCCTGCGTCGGTGGCCCCCGTCCCTAGTGTCGCCACCTCCGTCGGCCTGCGCTCCGCATCGCTGGTCGCGACCTCATCTGCCTCCGCCGCATGTGCTCCGTCTGCGCGCCGAGCTCGCCACCACCAGCGGCCATCTCCCGCGGCTCGACCCTACCATGGCCGCCGCCAGGAACCCCTTGTCCCTGCCTCCTCGGGCCCAGGTGCTGCTCCGTCGCGCCGGCCCCTCTCTGTACGCCGAGTCGCCCCTCTGCAGACCGCCCCTGCAGCGGGCCCGCCTTCCTCGTCGTCGGGCGCTCGCCCCGTCCTGGCGTCCGCCCTTGTCGACCCAAGCTTCCCCGACCCCGGCCAAGTAGTACCCGCCGCCAGAAGCCTAGGTTCCACCGTGTTAGCTCAAAACGCAGGTGCAATGTCTCCTTTATCTGTTATAGTGTGTAGCTGAGATGCTTCCTCAAGGGCTTCGTCAGGATACGTGGACATCAAGACCCTCCCTACCGTGATGCCTCCTCGGGATCTTCGAGACAGCAAGTCTGGCCTCATCATGTATTGGTGCCATGCTAGATCTTCGAACGTCGTTGCTACCCGAGAACCACCGACCGAGTTTGAGTTCGACATCGATGAGAAGATGCCTGAGCTCGTAGACCGAAGACCCTGGGACCCGAAGGCCTTCAAGGTGAAATCGACAAGATCTACCTCACGGAGCGGCGAGACCCTCGGACCCGGAGCAGCCCTGGACACCAAGATCTACCGGCGACCCGACCAAGATCCGAAGACCGAACCCTGGCGCGCCAAGTTCTTCGACCCCGAGAACCGATCCATCGGATGTGACATGGCCTTTTTCTCGGAACCACCAAGTACTTCCTCTTAGACGCCAAGACCCGAACCAGAAGAACGCCAAGATCGCCACGGGAACGACAAGTACTTCACCCCAGATGCCAAGACCGACCCGATACGCGGATCCGACAAGATCTTCACGACGACAAGATTGACACCGACCGAGGCTAATCCGATGAGCCCCCGGCGCCAAACCAAGTTCTTCTTCCTGGAATGCCAAGCTCTCCTTCCGTTGTCCGAAGACCGATCCACCAAACCCGGACCCGCACCCTGTCGAACCCCAAGACCTTTGACCCTAGATGTGTGACCCCTACCTATCCCTATTTTATAAATGCTATATATAATTGTTGCATATTAATTTCATCATGTCGCATACATATTGTGTGGTTTGGGGGCATTATATTGATTCATCTAATAATTAAACATGGAGGCTATATGCGGACTTTTCTAGTCTTATATTGGCCCCATTTAAATTTGTGTAGCGAACCAATGCCATGTTTCGCCTTGTTGACACAACATTTAAATTGCGGGGTAGCTAAATAACTTGAACTGTATAATTAATTATCGGGACCCCGGTTCCGCTTAATGTTGCCTAATTGCACTGCATCTGTGCCATGACATGCATCATATCATAAGCATGCCGGATCTTCTACCGTAGTATTAAATATTGCATCCGGTGTTTCTTCTAGTGTTTGCTTCTTCGCGGATTAGGACGATGAGTTGATGAGAGTATCGACAAGTTCTCTGGATATGATCCGTCAGTAGTGTTTTCCTAGGCGAGCATCCTCCCTCTTTCTACCTATTTTGCATTTATAGTCTTTATTTCCTCCTATTGATCTATTGATATCCGTGTTGCGATGCTTTAGTTTCCGTGTACCATTTATACTCCTTGCAGCCTCTATATTGCCATGGACACATCCTATTGCATGATGTTTGATAGATAGTCGGCCTTGCGAGTTGTAGTTGCTTGCTCTTGTGCTGCTTCGCGTCGTTGTTGTTCCACCGTTATTGGAAGGTTGGCACATGCTTAATGTTTGAGATGCTTAATGGTGGAGATGATCATGACTTTAAATACAACTATTAAAATGATAGATATAACTAATGCAGAGGCATCGGTGGGCAATAGATGTTATTTGGTTCTTCCACGCTCACTTGTGTCCCGTAGGACCCCGAGTACTTGATACCTGTTCCTTGACTATTCGCACTATCCACATACGGGAGAGTCTATGAATCCCCCTTAGCCAGAGCTTGATTCATTTCTTATTTCTTGGGGCCACAAACTAGTTTGGGGCTTTATTACTATCCTGTACTTATGCCATGCTTTACTTTTTTATTTAAGATTGTGCGTGGAGAACCTGTACTGTTTTGGATCGTGCCACGTTTCCGCTATATTGACAAGTCGAGTCACACTTTCGGGTTCCCAGTCGTTTATAGCCGTCGCCACACACCCTGGGTCCGTCGCGGAGCTGGCCGACTTTGTAACGGGTAGCTTATTAGGGGTGGCCCCCTGAAATATTTTATGAATCCTGTGATTGCTTTGTCGTGAAAGCCTCGTTCGGTTTTGTTTTGGTTTTTCCGAGGTTGATCGTGTGTGTGTTGCTATTTGTGCACCCCTGCAGGGTAAATCTTTCTGAAAGCCATGTCCGCGGTTATGGACAACTTGGAGCACAGTATCTCGATCCTAGACAAGCATAACTAAAGTAGTGCTATAAATTTGACTTAATATGTGACTAGTAATCAGCTTCACTACAATGGAATGGATAATAAAAGTGCCAACAACTGGTGGAACTGGGATGTATCGTGTCATGTTATACCTGCCTAGTAAGTATCGCAACTCCAATGGAATGAAATAAAAGAGCCAACAACTGCTGGGTTTGGGATGTCACATGCTAATTGTATCTGACTAGTAAGTACTGCAACTACAACTGAATGGTTAACTAAAACTGCCCACTACTTAAGCTATCAGGATGACTCATGCTATCTATATCTGACTAGTAAGTGCTTCAACTATAATGGAATGAATAAAACTGCCAACTGTGTGAGTTCCTTGGTTTGACTTCCTTGTTTGGTCTCGAGGGGGAAATGCCAGGATGGGTATGATTGGTGTTAGTATCAGGTTGGTCCCGAATAGGTCTCTCTTATCCCTCTCTAATAGCCGACAGTTGCATCGAGTCTCTATAGGTTGTTTAGTGCATGTTGCGCTGCCGCTTTAGTCCACCATACCTATGTAGGTGAGAGCCGCCGAATTCTAGCCTCGCCGTGTACTGGCCTCATTACTGACGCTCCTCTTTTTCCTTTGCCCTTTGTCGGCACCCCTTTTGTTTTAGCGGGTTTGAGATCGACGTCGTTAGCAGGGTTACCCTTCTGGCTTGGCCTGGGCAGGGTTATGGATGCCATTGGTTATTCTTCAGGGCTCTTAGCCCCATTTGCATCTTGTCCGTACTCAGACGTTGTATTGGTTTCAAGGTGATTTGGATCTTGTACTGTATATCTGTATTCTTGACTCATGGAGTCGTGTTGTATATATCTGTTCTGTGGGTTCCATCGTGGACTATTGTGTAATGGTATTACTTCGTTTTCCACCCGCACGAAAGTGCCTGGTGGGCGTCCTTGAATTGTTTCTATGCGGGTTTGGTGGGGAGCGCTGAAACTTGCAGAGGGCTGATTCGAGGGTGTTACAGAGTGGTATCAGAGCTCAGCAGTTACGATACCCCACTGGTCTAGCCTGTAGGATAACCTAGATAATGACCGATGTAGAGTGTCAAAATTATTTTTGCAAAGTCGGTTGGATAGATCTGGTGAGGTCTGCTTTTACTCCTTACCCCTCTGCTATTCTCCTCTTACCTCTGCGTGTTTTAAATCTTCTCTCTTACCTTTCGTCAAGTCCAGGATTTCTCGTGGTTGGGTTCCGTCGTACCTTCAGGGTTTCGCTTCCTCCTTTGGTAACGGTGCTTCTACATCCGGTCTTCGTGCTATCTGAGGAATCCTTCATCTGTTGGACTTCTCTCTGTTCCTTGTTGTGCCTTCCGGTGTTTTCCGACACGACGACATCATCTACGCCAGATCCGATGCAGAGTCTGCATCACTCCTTTGTTTTCGAACCTCGCTTGTCGAGATCTTCAGTCTGATTCCGAGAATGGTTGCACGCTTTTCTACTGATTGTGCGGAGTAATAGTTTGGGTGCGTGATGGATTGGCCCCCATACCGACTACTCACTCTATTTGCTCGTGTACATTGAAGTGGATGAGAATGCATCGGTTCTCTCTTTCTATCGAAGTTAGAGGTGGCTTTATTTGTGGATACCTTTACCTTCGTTCTTTGTTTTCCGGAGTGTTCTATCGACGATCACGGACAACGACCTCTTGTTAGTGGTGTCGCGAGCATCTACACGAAGCGAGGAGATTCAGATCGCCGACCTTCTTCCCGGTACCATGAGGCGAATCTCAAGGGCGAGATCCATTGTTAGTGGTGTCGAATTATGGCATCCCGCTAAAACCACTACTAGAAAATTGTTGTGTTTTTGTGCATTGCATCATCATGACCGCATGCTCATGTCATCATGCCACATTGCATTTGAGCATCGTCATCATCTTGCATGGTTTGTTTAAAAGCTATTTTCGAAAAGCCTGGTTTTGTTTTCTAAACGCCCCGTCTTTATTTCAAATCAAAACCCGGGCTTGGCCAGAATATTTTGTTTCGTCTACAAACGGATTTCAAAAGCCCCGTTTTAAACAGATAAAATATTTACATTATTTTTAGGAGGCAGCCAGCCAGGCCCAAAAGCCCAGCCGGCCACCTCCAGATAAAAATCTAGAGCAAACCCTAGCTACCCCACTTCCCACCACCCAGCTGCACCCATCCAGCCCTGCCGCCAGCCACTTCCTCCACCCTCCACCTCACCCCGTCCAATCCCTGCTCGCCACCTCACCCTGCTGGCCCCACTCCCTAGTTCTCCCGCCCACCCCACATAGACACAGACACACACCCGTGCAGTCAACCCCCACCAACCACGCCGCTCCCGCCTGGCCCACCCTACCACCTATCCCGAGTACGACGCACGCCACCCCGCGTGAGCGTCCCGCCCCGCTCCCGACAAACCTCCACCTGCCGCGCGACCTGGCCCACCCCTTGGCCCCACCGCGAGCAGCCGCCCGTCCGACCCGCTCCTCTCTCGCCTCCCGTGCATCATGCCTAACCCCAGCTCGACCCCGCTTTCCCCCACCGACGCGCTCTCCTCCTCCATCCTGTCTTCCTCGCCGCCGTTTGGACCTCGCCGCCTGGGCCTCAACCCCCTGTCTACCTCGCTCTGGCGCCCGAGTCGCCGTCTGTCGCCACTTCAACCTCCGCCTTCCTGCCTCTCCGCGTCGGCCTCCTCCGGCAAGCCCACCACCCTCTCCGTCCCTGCGTTGGTGGCCCCCGTCCCTAGTGTCGCCACCTCCGTCGGCCTGCGCTCCGCATCGCTGGTCGCGACCTCATCTGCCTCCGCCGCATGTGCTCCGTCTGCGCGCCGAGCTCGCCACCACCAGCGGCCATCTCCCGCGGCTCGACCCTACCATGGCCGCCGCCAGGAACCCCTTGTCCCTGCCTCCTCGGGCCTAGGTGCTGCTCCGTCGCGCCGGCCCCTCTCTGTACGCCGAGTCGCCCCTCTGCAGACCGCCCCTGCAGCGGGCCCGCCTTCCTCGTCGCCGGGCGCTCGCCCCATCCTGGCGTCCGCCCTTGTCGACCCAAGCTTCCCCGACCCCGGCCAAGTAGTACTCGCCGCCAGAAGCCTAGGTTCCACCGTGTTAGCTCAAAACGCAGGTGCAATGTCTCCTTTATCTGTTATAGTGTGTAGCTGAGATGCTTCCTCAAGGGCTTCGTCAGGATACGTGGACATTAAGACCCTCCCTACCGTGATGCCTCCTCGGGATCTTCGAGACAGCAAGTCTGGCCTCATCATGTATTGGTGTCATGCTAGATCTTCGAACGTTGTTGCTACCCGAGAACCACTGACCGAGTTTGAGTTCGACATCAATGAGAAGATGCCTGAGCTCGTAGACCGAAGACCCTGGGACTCGAAGGCCTTCAAGGTGAAATCGACAAGATCTACCTCACGGAGCAGCGGGACCCCCGGACCCAGAGCAGCCCTGGACACCAAGATCTACCGGCGACACGACCAAGATCCGAAGACCGAACCCTGGCGCGCCAAGTTCTTCGACCCCGAGAACCGATCCATCGGATGTGACAAGGCCTTCTTCTCGGAACCACCAAGTACTTCCTCTTAGACGCCAAGACCCGAACCTGAAGAACGCCAAGATCGCCACGGGAACGACAAGTACTTCACCCCAGATGCCAAGACCGACCCGATACGCGGATCCGACAAGATCTTCACGACGACAAGATTGACATCGACCGAGGCTAATCCGATGAGCCCCCGACGCCAAACCAAGTCCTTCTTCCTGGAATGCCAAGCTCTCCTTCCGTTGTCCGAAGACCGATCCACCAAGCCCGGACCCGCACCCTGTCGAACCCCAAGACCTTTGACCCTAGATGTGTGACCCCTACCTATCCCTATTTTATAAATGCTATATATAATTGTTGCATATTAATTTCATCATGTCGCATACATATTGTGTGGTTTGGGGGCATTATATTGATTCATCTAATAATTAAACATGGAGGCTATATGCGGACTTTTCTAGTCTTATATTGGCCCCATTTAAATTTGTGTAGCGAACCAATGCCATGTTTCGCCTTGTTGACACAACATTTAAATTGCGGGGTAGCTAAATAACTTGAACTGTGTAATTAATTATCGGGACCCCGGTTCCGCTTAATGTTGCCTAATTGCACTGCATCTGTGCCATGACATGCATCATATCATAAGCATGCCGGATCTTCTACCGTAGTATTAAATATTGCATCCGGTGTTTCTTCTAGTGTTTGCTTCTTCGCAGATTAGGCCGATGAGTTGATGCGAGTATCGACAAGTTCTCTGGATATGATCCGTCGGTAGTGTTTTCCTAGGCGAGCATCCTCCCTCTTTCTACCTATTTTGCATTTATAGTCTTTATTTCCTCCTATTGATCTATTGATATCCGTGTTGCGATGCTTTAGTTTCCGTGTACCATTTATACTCCTTGCAGCCTCTATATTGCCATGGACACATCCTATTGCATGATGTTTGATCGATAGTCGGCCTTGCGAGTTGTAGTTGCTTGCTCTTGTGCTGCTTCGCGTCGTTGTTGTTCCACCGTTATTGGAAGGTTGGCACATGCTTAATGTTTGAGATGCTTAATGGTGGAGATGATCATGACTTTAAATACAACTATTAAAATGCTAGATATAACTAATGCAGAGGCATCGGTGGGCAATAGATGTTATTTGGTTCTTCCACGCTCACTTGTGTCCCGTAGGACCCCGAGTACTTGACACCTGTTCCTTGACTATTCGCACTATCCACATACGGGAGAGTCTATGAATCCCCCTTAGCCAGAGCTTGATTCATTTCTTATTTCTTGGGGCCACAAACTAGTTTGGGGCTTTATTACTATCCTGTACTTATGCCATGCTTTACTTTTTTATTTAAGATTGTGCGTGGAGAACCTGTACTGTTTTGGATCGTGCCACGTTTCCGCTATATTGACAAGTCGAGTCACACTTTCGGGTTCCCAGTCGTTTATAGCCGTCGCCACACACCCTGGGTCCGTCGCGGAGCTGGCCGACTTTGTAACGGGTAGCTTATTAGGGGTGGCCCCCTGAAATATTTTATGAATCCTGTGATTGCTTTGTCGTGAAAGCCTCGTTCGGTTTTGTTTTGGTTTTTCCGAGGTTGATCGTGTGTGTGTTGCTATTTGTGCACCCCTGCAGGGTAAATCTTTCTGAAAGCCGTGTCCGCGGTTATGGACGACTTGGAGCACAATATCTCGATCCTAGACAAGCATAACTAAAGTAGTGCTATAAATTTGACTTAATATGTGACTAGTAATCAGCTTCACTACAATGGAATGGATAATAAAAGTGCCAACAACTGGTGGAACTGGGATGTATCGTGTCATGTTATACCTGCCTAGTAAGTATCGCAACTCCAATGGAATGAAATAAAAGAGCCAACAACTGCTGGGTTTGGGATGTCACATGCTAATTGTATCTGACTAGTAAGTACTGCAACTACAACTGAATGGTTAACTAAAACTGCCCACTACTTAAGCTATCAGGATGACTCATGCTATCTATATCTGACTAGTAAGTGCTTCAACTATAATGGAATGAATAAAACTGCCAACTGTGTGAGTTCCTTGGTTTGACTTCCTTGTTTGGTCTCGAGGGGGAAATGCCAGGATGGGTATGATTGGTGTTAGTATCAGGTTGGTCCCGAATAGGTCTCTCTTATCCCTCTCTAATAGCCGACAGTTGCATCGAGTCTCTATAGGTTGTTTAGTGCATGTTGCGCTGCCGCTTTAGTCCACCATACCTATGTAGGTGAGAGCCGCCGAATTCTAGCCTCGCCGTGTACTGGCCTCAGTACTGACGCTCCTCTTTTTCCTTTGCCCTTTGTCGGCACCCCTTTTGTTTTAGCGGGTTTGAGATCGACGTCGTTAGCAGGGTTACCCTTCCGGCTTGGCCTGGGCAGGGTTATGGATGCCATTGGTTATTCTTCAGGGCTCTTAGCCCCATTTGCATCTTGTCCGTACTCAGACGTTGTATTGGTTTCAAGGTGATTTGGATCTTGTACTGTATATCTGTATTCTTGACTCATGGAGTCGTGTTGTATATATCTGTTCTGTGGGTTCCATCGTGGACTATTGTGTAATGGTATTACTTCGTTTTCCACCCGCACGAAAGTGCCTGGTTGGCGTCCTTGAATTGTTTCTATGCGGGTTTGGTGGGGAGCGCTGAAACTTGCAGAGGGCTGATTCGAGGGTGTTACAGAGTGGTATCAGAGCTCAGCAGTTACGATACCCCACTGGTCTAGCCTGTAGGATAACCTAGATAATGACCGATGTAGAGTGTCAAAATTATTTTTGCAAAGTCGGTTGGATAGATCTGGTGAGGTCTGCTTTTACTCCTTACCCCTCTGCTATTCTCCTCTTACCTCTGCGTGTTTTAAATCTTCTCTCTTACCTTTCGTCAATCCAGGATTTCTCGTGGTTGGGTTCCGTCGTACCTTCAGGGTTTCGCTTCCTCCTTTGGTAACGGTGCTTCTACATCCGGTCTTCGTGCTATCTGAGGAATCCTTCATCTGTTGGACTTCTCTCTGTTCCTTGTTGTGCCTTCCGGTGTTTTCCGACACGACGACATCATCTACGCCAGATCCGATGCAGAGTCTGCATCACTCCTTTGTTTTCGAACCTCGCTTGTCGAGATCTTCAGTCTGATTCCGAGAATGGTTGCACGCTTTTCTACTGATTGTGCGGAGTAATAGTTTGGGTGTGTGATGGATTGGCCCCCATACCGACTACTCACTCTATTTGCTCGTGTACATTGAAGTGGATGAGAATGCATCGGTTCTCTCTTTCTATCGAAGTTAGAGGTGGCTTTATTTGTGGATACCTTTACCTTCGTTCTTTGTTTTCCGGAGTGTTCTCTCGACGATCACGGACAACGACCTCTTGTTAGTGGTGTCGCGAGCATCTACACGAAGCGAGGAGATTCAGATCGCCGACCTTCTTCCCGGTACCATGAGGCGAATCTCAAGGGCGAGATCCATTGTTAGTGGTGTCGAATTATGGCATCCCGCTAAAACCACTACTAGAAAATTGTTGTGTTTTTGTGCATTGCATCATCATGACCGCATGCTCATGTCATCATGCCACATTGCATTTGAGCATCGCCATCATCTTGCATGGTTTGTTTAAAAGCTATTTTCGAAAAGCCTGGTTTTGTTTTCTAAACGCCCCGTCTTTATTTCAAATCAAAACCCGGGCTTGGCCAGAATATTTTGTTTCGTCTACAAACGGATTTCAAAAGCCCCGTTTTAAACAGCTAAAATATTTACATTATTTTTAGGAGGCAGCCAGCCAGGCCCAAAAGCCCAGCCGGCCACCTCCAGATAAAAATCTAGAGCAAACCCTAGCTACCCCACTTCCCACCACCCAGCTGCACCCATCCAGCCCTGCCGCCAGCCACTTCCTCCACCCTCCACCTCACCCCGTCCAATCCCTGCTCGCCACCTCACCCTGCTGGCCCCACTCCCTAGTTCTCCCGCCCACCCCACATAGACACAGACACACGCCCGTGCAGTCAACCCCCACCAACCACGCCGCTCCTGCCTGGCCCACCCTACCACCTATCCCGAGTACGACGCACGCCACCCCGCGTGAGCGTCCCGCCCCGCTCCCGACAAACCTCCACCTGCCGCGCGACCCGGCCCACCCCTTGGCCCCACCGCGAGCAGCCGCCCGTCCGACCCGCTCCTCTCTCGCCTCCCGTGCATCACGCCTAACCCCAGCTCGGCCCCGCTTTCCCCCACCGACGCGCTCTCCTCCTCCATCCTGTCTTCCTCACCGCCGTTTGGACCTCGCCGCCTGGGCCTCAACCCCCTGTCTACCTCGCTCTGGCGCCCGAGTCGCCGTCTGTCGCCACTTCAACCTCCGCCTTCCTGCCTCTCCGCGTCGGCCTCCTCCGGCAAGCCCACCACCCTCTCCGTCCCTGCGTTGGTGGCCCCCGTCCCTAGTGTCGCCACCTCCGTCGGCCTGCGCTCCGCATCGCTGGTCGCGACCTCATCTGCCTCCGCCGCATGTGCTCCGTCTGCGCGCCGAGCTCGCCACCACCAGCGGCCATCTCCCGCGGCTCGACCCTACCATGGCCACCGCCAGGAACCCCTTGTCCCTGCCTCCTCGGGCCCAGGTGCTGCTCCGCCGCGCCGGCCCCTCTCTGTACGCCGAGTCGCCCCTCTGCAGACCGCCCCTGCAGCGGGCCTGCCTTCCTCGTCGCCGGGCGCTCGCCCCGTCTTGGCGTCTGCCCTTGTCGACCCAAGCTTCCCCGACCCCGGCCAAGTAGTACCCACCGCCAGAAGCCTAGGTTCCACCGTGTTAGCTCAAAACGTAGGTGCAATGTCTCCTTTATCTGTTATAGTGTGTAGCTGAGATGCTTCCTCAAGGGCTTCGTCAGGATACGTGGACATCAAGACCCTCCCTACCGTGATGCCTCCTCGGGATCTTCGAGACAGCAAGTCTGGCCTCATCATGTATTGGTGCCATGCTAGATCTTCGAACGTCGTTGCTACCCGAGAACCACCGACTGAGTTTGAGTTCGACATCAATGAGAAGATGCCTAAGCTCGTAGACCGAAGACCCTGGGACCCGAAGGCCTTCAAGGTGAAATCGACAAGATCTACCTCACGGAGCAGCGAGACCCCCGGACCCGGAGCAGCCCTGGACACCAAGATCTACCGGCGACCCGACCAAGATCCGAAGACCGAACCCTGGCGCGCCAAGTTCTTCGACCCCAAGAACCGATCCATCGGATGTGACAAGGCCTTCTTCTCGGAACCACCAAGTACTTCCTCTTAGACGCCAAGACCCGAACCTGAAGAACGCCAAGATCGCCACGGGAACGACAAGTACTTCACCCCAGATGCCAAGACCGACCCGATACGCGGATCCGACAAGATCTTCACGACGACAAGATTGACACCGACCAAGGCTAATCCGATGAGCCCCCGACGCCAAACCAAGTCCTTCTTCCTGGAATGCCAAGCTCTCCTTCCGTTGTCCGAAGACCGATCCACCAAGCCCGGACCCGCACCCTGTCGAACCCCAAGACCTTTGACCCTAGATGTGTGACCCCTACCTATCCCTATTTTATAAATGCTATATATAATTGTTGCATATTAATTTCATCATGTCGCATACATATTGTGTGGTTTGGGGGCATTATATTGATTCATCTAATAATTAAACATGGAGGCTATATGCGGACTTTTCTAGTCTTATATTGGCCCCATTTAAATTTGTGTAGCGAACCAATGCCATGTTTCGCCTTGTTGACACAACATTTAAATTGCGGGGTAGCTAAATAACTTGAACTGTGTAATTAATTATCGGGACCCCGGTTCCGCTTAATGTTGCCTAATTGCACTGCATCTGTGCCATGACATGCATCATATCATAAGCATGCCGGATCTTCTACCGTAGTATTAAATATTGCATCCGGTGTTTCTTCTAGTGTTTGCTTCTTCGCGGATTAGGCCGATGAGTTGATGCGAGTATCGACAAGTTCTCTGGATATGATCCGTCGGTAGTGTTTTCCTAGGCGAGCATCCTCCCTCTTTCTACCTATTTTGCATTTATAGTCTTTATTTCCTCCTATTGATCTATTGATATCCGTGTTGCGATGCTTTAGTTTCCGTGTACCATTTATACTCCTTGCAGCCTCTATATTGCCATGGACACATCCTATTGCATGATGTTTGATAGATAGTCGGCCTTGCGAGTTGTAGTTGCTTGCTCTTGTGCTGCTTCGCGTCGTTGTTGTTCCACCGTTATTGGAAGGTTGGCACATGCTTAATGTTTGAGATGCTTAATGGTGGAGATGATCATGACTTTAAATACAACTATTAAAATGCTAGATATAACTAATGCAGAGGCATCGGTGGGCAATAGATGTTATTTGGTTCTTCCACGCTCACTTGTGTCCCGTAGGACCCCGAGTACTTGATACCTGTTCCTTGACTATTCGCACTATCCACATACGGGAGAGTCTATGAATCCCCCTTAGCCAGAGCTTGATTCATTTCTTATTTCTTGGGGCCACAAACTAGTTTGGGGCTTTATTACTATCCTGTACTTATGCCATGCTTTACTTTTTTATTTAAGATTGTGCGTGGAGAACCTGTACTGTTTTGGATCGTGCCACGTTTCCGCTATATCGACAAGCCGAGTCACACTTTCGGGTTCCCAGTCATTTATAGCCGTCGCCACACACCCTGGGTCCGTCGCGGAGCTGGCCGACTTTGTAACGGGTAGCTTATTAGGGGTGGCCCCCTGAAATATTTTATGAATCCTGTGATTGCTTTGTCGTGAAAGCCTCGTTGGGTTTTGTTTTGGTTTTTCCAAGGTTGATCGTGTGTGTGTTGCTATTTGTGCACCCCTGCAGGGTAAATCTTTCTGAAAGTCGTGTCCACGGTTATGGACGACTTGGAGCACAGTATCTCGATCCTAGACAAGCATAACTAATGTAGTGCTATAAATTTGACTTAATATGTGACTAGTAATCAGCTTCACTACAATGGAATGGATAATAAAAGTGCCAACAACTGGTGGAACTGGGATGTATCGTGTCATGGTATACCTGCCTAGTAAGTATCGCAACTCCAATGGAATGAAATAAAAGAGCCAACAACTGTTGGGTTTGGGATGTCACATGCTAATTGTATCTGACTAGTAAGTACTGCAACTACAACTGAATGGTTAACTAAAACTGCCCACTACTTATGCTATCTATATCTGACTAGTAAGTGCTTCAACTATAATGGAATGAATAAAATTGCCAACTATGTGAGTTCCTCGGTTTGACTTCCTCGTTTGGTCTCGAGGGGGAATACTAGGATGGGTATGATTGGTGTTAGTATAAGGTTGGTTCCGAATAGGTCTCTCTTATCCCTCTCTAATAGCCGACAGTTGCATCGAGTCTCTATAGGTTGTTTAGTGCATGATGCGCTGCCGCTTCAGTCCACCATACCTAAGTAGGCGAGAGCCGCCGAATTCTAGCCTCGTCGTGTACTGGCCTCAGTACTGACGCTCCTCTTTTTCCTTTGCCCTTTGTCGGCACCTCTTTTGTTTTAGCAGGTTTGAGATCGACGTCGTTAGCAGGGTTACCCTTCCGGCTTGGCCTGGGCAGGGTTATGGACGCCATTGGTTATTCTTCAGGGCTCTTATCCCCATTTGCATCTTGTCCATACTCGGACGTTGTATTGGTTTCAAGGTAATTTGGATCTTGTACTGTATATCTGTATTCTTGACTCATGGAGTCGTGTTGTATATATCTGTTATGTGGGTTCCATCGTGGACTATTGTGTAATGGTATTACTTTGTTTTCCACCTGCACGAAAGTGCCTGGTGGGCGTCCTTGAATCGTTTCTATGCGGGTTTGGCGGGGAGCGCTGAAACTTGCATAGGGCCGATTCGTGGGTGTTACAGTACATTAGCACAGGTTCACCCACACAACACTTAGCAAGCTAAAGAAGATTAATCAACTATATGAAGCAAAAGCACTTGACAGTCTTCCCATGTGTCCTCGAGAACGTTTGGTCATCTTAAGTAATACAACCGGCTTGTCCTTTGCTGCATAAAGGATTGGGCCACTTGCTGCATTTATTCTTATTGTCTTTTATTTACTCGTACTTTGTTTACCTGCTTTATGAAAAACCCCTAATAATCCGTTTGCTAAGTATTTGCAGAGAATTCCTGATACATACCACTAGCCAGCACCTTCTGCTCCTCGTTGGGTTCGACACTCTTACTTATCGAAAATACTATGATACACCCCCTATACTTGTGGGTCATCAAGACTATTTTCTAGCGCCGTTGCCGGGGAGTGAAGCGCTATTCGAGAGTGGGACTGGTAAAGGAAACTTCTACTGTGAGTATTGTTTAATTATGTTAGTTGCTTTATTTCCGTTATGGATAATTCGCTGAGTTTCTTATTTGGTAATGCTACTACCACTGCTAAGGTAGTAGATAAGCCACCGCCTGCTGAGAATGATGTTTTTAAATACCTACAAGAATTATTGATCATGTTATGGATAACTACTATGTTGGGGATGGAACTGTCCATCCCGGTGATCATTTACTCTTTATACACGAATTATGCGGGTTGTTCAAGTGTGCAGGTATTACTACAGATCAAGTTAAGAAGAAGTTATTCTCATTATCACTGAAAGGAAGAGCTGAGGAATGGTATAAGCTGCTGAAGAATGGTCAAGCTCTGGAATGGGAGGAAATAGTGCCTCTCTTTTATTCAAAGTTTTATCCTCCTAGTGAGATTCATAAAGATCGGAATCAAATATACAACTTTTGGCCTCTTGATGGAGAGAGTACAACTCAAGCTTGGGGGAGATTGAAGTTACTAATGCTCAAATGTCCCATTCATGAGCTCCCCAACAATATTATTATCAATAACTTCTATGCAAGGCTCCCCCTTCATGATAAGGATTTATTGGATGCTTCTTGTGCTGGATCATTCACTCGCATGGAAGAAGAAGCTAAATGGGATCTTCTGGACCGTATTCAAGATAATGCTAAAGCTTGGGAGAATGACAAAGGTAGAAAGTCAGGTATAAATTATGATTATGAATGCATTGAATCTTTTATGGGAACTGATGACTTTCAAAATATTAAAATTGCTTATGGTCTAGACTCTCAAGCTATTGCTTCTTATTTTAAGGCTTTTGCTTCCTATATTGAAGTGCCTAAAAAGAAGTGGAATAAGTATCATGAACCTTATAAAGATATTGCTAAGTGTGTTCCTGCAAGAAATACTGAAGTTTATACTGCTAATCATGTTTTACCTAAACCTTACATTGAGAAAACGCCTTTCCCAATAAAGATAAAGGAACATTCTATGATAGCTAGTATGGTTAATGAAAGTATAAGCAAAGCTGTTGAACCTGATAAACAAATGGTTGATGAACCTATAATAGCAAATGTGAAAGACTTTGTTGCTAAATATGAAGAAGAGGGACACACTATCCTTTGCAAGGATACCTCTAATATTGTTTCACAAAGTAGTGTTATGAGAGCTAGTATTCCTGTGTTTTCTATTAGAATAAGTGATCATTGCTATGATGGTTCTTGTGATAGCTATATTGTTAAGTTTATACATGATACTGAAAGTTATTATGAGAGAGGGAAAAGTGTTCTTATGTATCTCAATAATATCAAGTTTCCTCGTTTTATGCTAAAAGTTTTTATGTTGCACTTCTTTTGCCTTCTTATGCAAGTAGCCTCTGGTTTCAATAACTTGTTTGTTTACAAAATTCCCTTGCATAGGAAGTGGGTTAGACTTAAATGTGTGTATTTTTGCTTCTTAATGCTCTCTTTCACTTCAATTCATATTCCTGAGTGAGCATCTCCAAAATTATCATGCCCATCTTAATGGCTATAAAGAAAGAGCTATTTGGGAGACAACCCAATTTGTTTTTTCTTTTAGTTTGTTTTTTTTTCTTTGAGTTTTGGAAGTTATTACTTCGGTAATAACTGCTCCTTATCCGTTTTTTTTGGTTTTTGTGTCAAGATCAACCTCTAATGAGAGAGAAGTAATATTTGGGGAAGTTGCTGTCCCGAAACAGATTTTTGTGCTTCACCGTAAATATTCGTGAGAGTTCTCTGTCTGTTGGATTGAGCTGTAATTTTTTGTGCTTCTGCCCCAGGTTCTTATTTAACTTTCGTTAGTTTTGCACTTTTTGATTTGAGCAACAGAAGATTTTCTAAAAAATTGATCTTTACCTTCTGGTCGGTTTTGACAGAATTTGCCACTTTTGCATTTGCTTCTTTATTCAATTTCCTTTTTGAATTCTTTTTGGGTTTTCAGAAGGAGTTGTTTCAGTATCTTATGTTTTGATGGTTTTCAGTTGAGGTTGGACTCAAAAGGTTTTATCACTTCACTTATACTAATGTTGCTAATGAGAACTGTGTGAAGTTTTGTGTGAAAGAAATTTCAAGGAAGTGGGGATAATGGTGTAATAAGGAAGAGAAGGGTTTTATGACTCAAGTAGTAGGTGTATGAAGATGGAGATATTGATATTATTCAAGTGGTGACTCCGGAAGAATCTACTAGATACCAAATTCAGAGACCTGTAGAGTCCGTTTTCAAATAGGTAACAGTTCTAGTAAGAAAAGTTCCACGAAAATACTATCCAACTATATTTTTGCAGTTTTCAGTCAATAAGGAAAGATACGAAGCGAAAAGGGACGGAAACAGAGCCAGGGTGGCTCACACCACCCTGTGGCGCGAGCCCACCCTGGCCGCACCACCAGGTGGTGAGTCCACCCCGAACTCCGCCTCCGACCCGTTTTCTCCTAGTACCTTCCTTTTGATATGAAACTTCGTAATATATAATCCCCCCGGATCCCCCGAGGTTCATATATCGTGTTTTTGTTTCGATCTGTTTCTGCCAGGAACTACTCTTGAAAGTTTAGAAGCACAATGGTGTCCGCCAAGGATAAAGGGAAGGAGCCTATGGAGGAGGACCTCCAAGACCCCGGGCAGGAGGAGATCAAGAGTAAAGGTGAAGAGGAGGCAAAGCACACCGGCACTTCCATTGCAAGCATTGGAGTGGTGGCAAACCCTTCCAGGACTATTTCAATTGGAGGGAAGCCTCCTCATCACCGTTCAAATCCCTGGTCATGTCCTCCATGCACCAAAAATCCTTTCCATACTCTTATCCATGAGCATCAATACCAGAATATGCCCAAGGGGAAATTACCCTCCAATTGGGATTTGCCTCGTTCTAGCCATGCAGGAAAAGAAGACTTCAAGGAGGTAGAGTGGGGAAAGAATCGCAAGAGCTGGGATTCTCAACCCGACATGATCATGAGCCGCATTGAGCAAAACTCGTAGCTTATTCGTAATCTCACCTTCGAGGTTGAGGACTTGGGGAAACTGGTCAAGAAGCTCATCGAGAGGATACCACCACCACCAAAGGAGTAATTCGTCATCAGGTTTGGCATCCCCTTGGCTTGTTCCAAGCTTGGGGGAGTGCCGTGGTATCACATCACTATCTTCTATCTTTTTACCTTATTAGTAGAGACATATCATGAATAGAGAAGTTATTATGTAGTATGGTTTGCATTACGGAAGTGTCCCCTATCTCGTTAGACATGTATCCCTTGGTGTGAGTTGCCGTTATGGATTATTAATGAGAAGTTCTATCATTTACTCTTTTGCATAGCTTATTTTAGTTTTCAATTCGTGGTTATATGATTGATCTTGTTGTTAGTATTGGTATCACTTTGGGATCATTGAGTTAATTTAGTTGGTTTTGGCAAACCTGGCTCGATCAGTAGCAACACTATTTTTGAGAGTTGAATGAAAAATATAAAAGTACTCTAAAGAAAAATAATTTCATCATCTTTCTTTCTTGATTTGCTCATAAGTCTAGTATTCTCTAGTTAAGATCTCTTGTGCTTCCAAGGAAGATTGCATGTTTGTCTTTATCACTTGTATGTTTGTTTGTTTCCTTCAACTGTTATACTTGCTACCCAGCCTTGCTAGCCAAAAACCTGTACTGAGAGGGAATTCTTCTCGTGCATCCACTCCTTTAAACAAAAACCTTTGCCATTTGTGTCCACCATACCTACCTAGTAGCACTATTGCTATTCCAAATAAATTCTTGTTTTATCTACCTCCCAAATTAAACTTGTTATGTGAAAATTAGTGATTAAAGCTCTCACGAACTTGATGGCACACTTTACTTTCTTGCATTTAATAAACTTGAACCATTGTGCCCATCTATGTTGTGTATATGCTTGCGCTTTGTGAGTTGTGAATTAGCAGAACCATGTTTTCATGGGGAATGCTTTCAACATTGCACGGGTACTTTGTACCTAGTTGATATCATGTTATTTTGTCTATGGATGTCGTCGGTGTGAAATGAAAGGGGAGCTTGTAAGTCCATGGAGTTATGCATGTGTGTTAGAGAAACGCCTGGGCCGATGGTCTAATCCATGCTGACATGGTGGAAACCTGCAGCATAATCATAACGAGCATCTATGAAGCATTCTTCTTATAAAAAAAGAGATAGAGATTGATAAAAAGGAGAAAAAGAAAAAAAAAGATTATGAAAAGAGGAAAGAGAGAAAAAAGCACCATATTCCCATGGTAAATAAGAAGATTGCTGAGATGCTTGTTGTCTGCTTGCCTTGTCATTTTGATATGGGGATTCTTCCGTATCATCGGGCAAGGGGTACCCCGTTGGCGGTTCTCTATGATACACATATGCTTACGATGACAAGAACTTACCGGTGACTAAACTTGAGTAGCATGAGGAGCGGCCCTCGTATTCAAGGGACATGAGATTCTCAATTTACAACTTGTTAATGCATATCCTCATATTTCATCACTTTAACCTTAATCACCTAAATATGCCTCTGATAGGAGCAATGAGAGCTGAAAGCTAATAAGTATCATAATTTTTGGGAGCTCTTTATGAAACTTGCAATCCCTGCTTCCCTCTGAGAAGGGCCTTTCTTTTACTTTGTAGCTGAGTCAGTAAACCTACTTCCTCTCTATCTCAGCAAGTATTTTGAGTTGTTGTGTTTCATTCATTCATATGATGATTTATTCAATCATGTTGCTTATGTTCCTTGTTTTGCACATTGCTCTTATCTTGATGTTTACTACTTTGAAAGCTATCATTAAAAACCAGTTATTTGTGAACTCTAGCAAATTATCAACTATTCTTCGACCAAGAGCTAAGTTTGCCATTACCAATTATGATTTACTTCATGTATCTTTATTGTGTTTCCTTTACTTATTGCAAGTTAAGTTATATAATAGTGAGTTGTCTTCTATTATGATCTATGTATTGATGAATGTGATGCTTCTTGTCCGTATTCTTTTATCGACTCTTCACTCCATGAACCTGAGGTCATGTTTATTGAGCTCAGTTTCGCTTGGGGACAAGCGAAGTCTAAGCTTGGGGGGAGTTGATAGGTCCATTTTGCATCACTATTCTATGTCATAATTCACTATTATTCATTGATATATTTCATATTGAGGGGTGATACTCATGTTATTTCATCTGTTTTTGCATGGTTGATGACTTTTGGAGCATGGACCGCTGCAGTCAGGATTCTGATGGAAAAGGTGCTATTTGGAGGCAAAATTCGCGAAGATCAGAAAATCCGGGAAAATATACGGAAAATCCTATTTTTCTAGAAGACGAAGGAAGCTAGAAGGGGGGTTGGAGATGGGCCACAGGGGGCCCACACCACCCCCTGGCGTGGGCTAGCCTAGGCCGTGCCACCAGGTGGTGTGGCCGCCCTGGTCCACCCCTGGCACTCCCCTCTGGCGTATATTATCCTCCTGAAACCCTAAGACTCGGGGAGCAACCACAGAAAGATTCCGCCGCCTCTGTGGGACGGAAAACACCGAGAGAGAAAGATCTCTCTGGCAGACAGATTTCTGCTGGGGGAATTCCTTCCCGGAGAGGGGAGATCATCGCCATCAACACCACCATCAAGCTGGACTTCATCGGGATCATCATCATCATCACCACCATCATCACCATTAGCACCCTCATCACCATCTCCATATTGTGTAACAATTGGGTTGAATCTTGCATAGTTCATAGGGGGAACTTTCCCGGTGTTGATTACTCTTTGTAGTTGATGCTATTGAGTGAACCATTGAATTATTGTTTATGTTCAAATTGTTATACATCATTATTCCATCTCTGATCATGATCCATATGATGTCTTGTGAGTAGTTCGTTTTGTTCTTGAGGACATGGGAGAAGTCATGTTGTTAGTAGTGGAGTTGTGTTGAGAAATATTTAATAGTTTGATATTTAAGTTGTGGTGTACTTCTTCTAGTGGTGTCATGTGAACGTCGACTACATGACACTTCCCCTATATGGGCCTAGGGGAATGCATTGTGTATTTGGCTACTAATCGTAGAGGTTGCCGGAGTGACAGAAACTTGAACCCCTGTTAGGAAACCATTACACAAGGGACGTAAGGGTCTTAGAGTTTAAAGCTATGGTTAGGTTTCTACCTTAATTACTTTCTTGTACTTACGGATGTTTGCAAGGGGTATAATCATAAGTATGTATTAGTCCTAGGAAGGTCGGTACATTAGCACAGGTTCACCCACACAACACTTAGCAAGTTAAAGAAGATTAATCAACTATATGAAGTGAAAGCACTTGACAGTCTTCCCATGTGTCCTCGAGAACGTTTGGTCATCTTAAGTAATACAACCGGCTTTCCCTTTGCTGCATAAAGGATTGGGCCACTTGCTGCATTTATTCTTATTGTCTTTTATTTACTCGTACTTCGTTTACTTGCTTTATCAAAAACCCCTAAAAATCCATTTGCTAAGTATTTGCAGAGAATTCCTGATCCATACCACTAGCCAACACCTTGTGCTCCTCGTTGGGTTCGACATTCTTACTTATCGAAAATACTGCGATACACCCCCTATACTTGTGGGTCATCAGTTCTCTTCACAATCCACACATGGATCCACCAGTGTCATTGCATGTGTGCTCTTTTTACTAACAACAACCAGAGTCATTGCATGTGTGTTCTCTTCAGAGACCACATATGGATCCACCAGTGTCATTGCATGTGTGTTCTTTTTAATAACAATAACCAGAGTCATTGAAATGTGTGTTCTCTTCAGAGACCACACATGGATCCACCAGTGTCATTGCATGTGTGTTCTTTTCACTAACAACAACTAGAGTAATTGCATGTGTGTTCTTTTCACATAGCACATATGGATCCACCAGTGTCATTGCATGTGTGCTCTTTATACAATCCACCTATGGATCCACCAGTGTCATTGCATGTGTGTTCTTTTTACTAACAACAACCAGAGTCATTTCATGGTTGTTCTTCTCACATACCACCTATGGATCCACCAGTGTCATTGCATGTGTGCTCTTTTTAGTAACAACAACCAGAGTCATTGCATGTGTCTCTTTTCACATACCACATATGGATCCACCAGTGTCATTGAAATGTGTGTTCTCTTCAGAGACCACACATGGATCCACCAGTGTCATTGCATGTATGTTCTTTTCACTAACAACAACTGGAGTCATTGCATGTGTGTTCTTTTCACATACCACATATGGATCCATCAGTGTCATTCCATGTGTGCTTTTTTCACAATCCACCTATGGATCCACCAGTGGCATTGCATGTATGTTCTTTTTACTCACAACAACCAGAGTCATTTCATGGCTGTTCTTCTCACATACCACCTATGGATCCACCAGTGTCATTGCATGTGTGTTCTCTTCACAATCCACAAATGGATCCACTAGTGTCATAGCATGTGTGTTCTTTTTAGTAACAACAACCAGAGTCATTGCATGTGTGTTCTCTTTAGATACCACACATGGATCCACCAGTGTCATTGCATGTGTGTTCTTTTTACTAACAACAACCAGAGTCATTGAAATGTGTGCTCTCTTTAGAGACCACACATGGATCCACCAGTGTCATTGCATGTATGTTCTTTTCACTAACAACAACTAGAGTCATCGCACGTGTGTTCTTTTCACATACCACATATGGATCCACTAGTGTCATTGCGTGTGTGCTCTTTTCACAATCCACCTATGGATCCACCAGTGTCATTGCATGTGTGTTCTTTTCACTAACAACAACTAGAGTCATTGCATGTGTGTTCTTTTCACATATCACATATGGATCCACAGGTGTCATTGCATGTGTGCTCTTTTCACAATCCACCTATGGATCCACCAGTGTCATTGCACGTGTGTTTTTTTACTAACAACAAGCAGAGTCATTTCATGACTGTTCTTCTCACATACCACCTATGGATCCACCAGTGTCATTGCATGTGTGTTCTTTTTAGTAACAACAACTGGAGTCATTGCATGTGTGTTCTTTTCACATACCACATATGGATCCACCATTGTCATTGAAATGTGTGCTCTCTTTAGAGACCACACATGGATCCACCAGTGTCATTGCATGTATGTTCTTTTCACTAACAACAACTAGAGTCATCGCACGTGTGTTCTTTTCACATACCACATATGGATCCACTAGTGTCATTGCGTGTGTGCTCTTTTCGCAATCCACCTATGGATCCACCAGTGTCATTGCATGTGTGTTCTTTTCACTAACAACAACTAGAGTCATTGCATGTGTGTTCTTTTCACATATCACATATGGATCCACAGATGTCATTGCATGTGTGCTCTTTTCACAATCCACCTATGGATCCACCAGTGTCATTGCACGTGTGTTCTTTTTACTAACAACAAGCAGAGTCATTTCATGACTGTTCTTCTCACATACCACCTATGGATCCACCAGTGTCATTGCATGTGTGTTCTTTTTAGTAACAACAACTGGAGGCATTGCATGTGTGTTCTTTTCACATACCACATATGGATCCACCATTGTCATTGAAATGTGTGTTCTCTTCATAGACCACACATGGATCCACCAGTGTCATTGCATGTATGTTCTTTTCACTAACAACAACTGGAGTCATTGCATGTGTGTACTTTTCACATACCACATATGGATCCACCAGTGTCATTGCGTGTGTGCTCTTTTCACAATCCACCTATGGATCCACCAGTGTCATTGCATGTGTGTTCTTTTCACTAAAAACAACTGGAGTCATTGCATGTGTGTTCTTTTCACATACCACATATGGATCCACGAGTGTCATTGCATGTGTGCTCTTTTCACAATCCACCTATGGATCCACCAGTGTCATTGCATGTGTGTTATTTTTACTAACAACAACCAGAGTCATTGAAATGTGTGTTCTTTTCACATACCACCTATGGATCCACCGGTGTCATTGCATGTGTGTTCTTTTCATTAACAACAACTGGAGTCATTGCATGTGTGTTCTTTTCACATACCACATATGGATCCACCAGTGTCATTGCATGTGTGCTCTTTTCACAATCCACCTATGGATCCACCAGTGTCATTGCATGTGTGTTCTTTTTACTAACAACAACCAGAGTCATTTCATGGATGTTCTTCTCACATACCACCTATGGATCCACCAGTGTCATTGCATGTGTGTTCTCTTCACAATCCACACATGGATCCACCAGTGTCATTGCATGTGTGTTCTTTTTAGTAACAACAACCAGTGTCATTGCATGTGTGTTCTCTTCAGAGACCACACATGGATCCACCAGTATCATTGCATGTCTGTTCTTTTTACTAACAACAACCAGAGTCATTGAAATGTGTGATCTCTTCAGAGACCACACATGGATCCACCAGTGTTATTGCATGCATGTTCTTTTAACTAACAACAACTAGAGTCATTGCATGTGTGTTCTTTTCACATACCACATATGGATGCACCAGTGTCATTACATGTGTGCTCTTTTCACAATCCACCTATGGATCCACCAGTGTCATTGCATGTGTGTTCTTTTTAGTAACAATAACCATAGTCATTGAAATGTGTGTTCTTTTCACATACCACCTACAGATCCACCAGTGTCATTGCATGTGTGTTCTTTTCACTAACAACAACCAGAGTCATTGCATGTGTGTTCTTTTCACATACCACATATGGATCCACCAGTGTCATTGAAATGTGTGTTCTCTTCAGAGACCACACGTGGATCAACAGTGTCATTGCATGTACGTTATTTTCACTAACAACAACTGGAGTCATTGCATGTGTGTTCTTTTCACATACCACATATGGATCCACCAGTGTCATTGCATGTGTGCTCTTTTCATAATCCACCTATGGATCCACCAGTGTCATTGCATGTGTGTTCTTTTTACTAACAACAACTGAGTCATTTCATGACTGTTCTTTTCACATACCACATATGGATCCACCAGTGTCATTGAAATGTGTGTTCTCTTTAGAGACCACACATGGATTACAGTCATTGCATGTGTGTTCTTTTCACTAACAACAACTGGAGTCATTGCATGTGTGTTCTTTTCACATACCACATATGGATCCACCAGTGTCATTGCATGTGTGTTCTTTTCACTAACAATAACTCGAGTCATTGCATGTGTGTTCTTTTCACATACCACATATGGATCCACCAGTGTCATTGAAATGTGTGTTCTCTACAGAGACCACACATGGATCCACCCGTGTCATTGCATGTATGTTCTTTTCACTAACAACAACTGGAGTCATTGCATGTGTGTTCTTTTCACATACCACATATGGATCCAACAGTGTCATTGCATGTGTGCTCTTTTCATAATCCACCTATGGATCCACTAGTGTTATTGCATGTGTGTTCTTTTTACTAACAAAAACTGAGTCATTTAATGACTGTTTTTTTCACATACCACATATGGATCCACCAGTGTCATTGAAATGTGTGTTCTCTTTAGAGACTACACATGGATCCACCAGTGTCATTGCATGTGTGTTCTTTTCACTAACAACAACTGGAGTCATTGCATGTGTGTTATGTTCACATACCACATATGGATCCACCAGTGTCATTGCATTTGTGCTCTTTTTACTAACAACAACCAGAGTCATTGGATGTGTGTTCTCTTTAGAGACCACAGATGGATCCACCAGTGTCATTGAAATGTGTATTATTTTCAACTACCGTTGTTGGCCACAAACAATCGGGACGCAGAACTAATCAGCAACCTCTCTGGGCTTCTAGAAGACCCGATCCCCGATTGTTAGGCGCCGGTGGATCGGGGTGCGTGGACGATAGTGATGTCCTTTGCGAGGGCGATCCGCGAGAAGTCTGTTCTGCGAACTGATTGGCAGTGGCAACGATGTTGGGCCTATGTCCTTGCCCTTATCCCCTTAACCTCGGGGCCGAAAATCAGATCGTGTTCCTTCATCGCCATGGAGAGGGAGAGGCCCAAACTCAGCTTGCACAAGGCTCAGATGTTCGCCCACTACGACATACTCGCGCCGCCGTAAGCGAGGCTTCCGGTCGGCTTCGAGCTCAGCTACATCGGGGTTCCTGTCGCGCTGCTCTTGCCTGACAACGCGTTGGCGAGGCAGATTGAGGAGCACCGCCGCCAGCTGTCAGAGTGGAAGAGGGCAATGGCCGGTACTCGTGTACGAGCGCGTACTGGCGAAAGCTGTTCAAGAAGGAGCGGGTTGCGTTGATTGAGCTGTGCGGAACCCACCGGCGGGAGATCCACCTGGATCTGCGTAACCCCGAAGGGAGGCAGCGCTTCTGGGCAGTGCATGGGCGTACGACCTCCACCAGTGCATGCAGCGTGCCGTAAAGAATCCATGAGGAGGAGGAACGCTGCCGGAAACGTCGGCATCAATTCTTACGCGGAGGAGGCTGGCGGCGACGCGGACAACGTCGTCAATGATGGAGACTGTGGGAGCGTCATAGTCGATTAGGGACACTTAAGCATAAATTAAATCTATGTACGGTATCTTAATGCGCTCTTTGGATCTGGGTCACCTGAGTCATGGTCGATTATCGTCATAATCTATATATGTTAGCCATGTTTTAGTTGTCTTTGTCTTTGAAACTAGTCGATCGAAACTCGTTCGATCCTGAAAATAAAGTTCGTGCATTTCCTGACATATCTGATGGGACAATACGCTGACTCTGCTCCCAGCACTTGATGGCATAGCTGTAATTTGGAGTGCGCCTGAGGAGAAGGGATCAAGCATGTTGTAATAGTGTACTACTCATGTCCAGATATAACTGACTTAGTTTTTTTAGATATTTAATAAATGTGTCTATACCCAAAACATGTCTAGATACATGTTTTAGGTTTCTCTGTCTTTCAAACTAATCAAAAGTCGTCAAATTCTAAACAAACAAAGTCATTGCGTTCACACCTGAGGGGACCATACGCTGACTCTGCTACTTGATGGCACAGCCATAATTCTGGAGTGTGCCAGAGGAGATGGGAATGCAAGGGAGATGGGAACTAGTAGCTACGTCCAAACGCAGGTAAAAAATTAATGTAATAATATTTTAAAAAATGTAAACTGGTCCACATGACCCCATCACAGACACGTTGTACGCGCCAGATATAAATAAAGACGACACGGCTAGTTTAGTTTCAATGATATAATTCAATATTTGACGTTACTGTGCCCGCATCTTTCTGCCCCTCTTATTAGTCTGCTAGCCCACGCTGCATTAAGCATCAGTTGATGAGGACAAAAATGATAAAATGGCAAATAAAACAATTTTTAAGCTTACCTTTCATCTGGAGAATCGTACAAAGATGAAATTGGTAGGGATTTATTATTTCTCCTGCAGTTAGCCGAAAGATCCTCAAGAACATCCTCAATCACCCCTGCAACTTCTTCATATTCTAATACACCTCCATTATTTGCCCTTTCCTCCCCGTTCCGCTTACCCTTTTGTTTCTTTTCATACCCTTTTCTCGCCGGCACCTCCACTTCTTCATAAATTGGCTGCTTGCGTACGTTTTTCTCCGAGTGCTCATCACTGTCTTCGCGCTGCTGTTCCGCCAGTTCTGGCTGAGAAGCTTCATTTTCTGCCATCGGGTGTGAACAGGGACAATAGCATGTGTAACTGGGTTTTTACACAACCTCTTGATATGGCCGAATCCTCCACAACATCCGCATTTCCTTTTCCTAGCTCCCAGCCTTGGACCTTTATCGTGGAGGCTTTGATCCTTAGCTTTCTAGGCCTCCCAGGTGGCCTCCTAAGAACTGGTGGTTGAAGTTTGAACCCTGGATCGACAATCTCCCAATCATTTTCATCGGCCATAGGTGGTATGTTTTCTGCATAAGTTGTAGCAAACTTGTCCACGGAGAAATAATTGTCCACATAGTTCTCTATTTCAGCTCCGATACCTCTAAGCTTTAAGATAGAGTAAATTGCATGGTGACATGGCAGACCAGTAATCTGCCACTGCCTGCATGAACAAGTCTTGTTTCCAATGTCTAAAGTGTACCTCCGTTCACTTCCACGCTTGTATTCTGCATAAACCTCGGCCAATGTTCTGGAACTTCTGACCACCCTCATCTTTATCGTTCTCATTGCCCTGGTTCTTGCATTCAGTAACATAACCACCTTTGGAACTATTTTATGGCCTAAAAAATTTCTTGCACAAATTATTTGCCTTAAATCTATCTTCACCATTATGCATTGTCTTATTGCATTCAACAAAATAACAATTCCAAGTGTCTTCATGCCCGAAATCTTATCATTAAAACTCTCTGCCAAATTATTGCATACAAAATCCACCTTGCTTAACTCACCAAACTTGCTTCTGGACCATAGCTTGGTGTGATGTTCCTCAAGGTATTTTTTCACCTTTGGCACTACATACATGTTCTGCAAGTAAGTAGCATGCGTGCTTGGGATGTATGTGTGTGCTGATCGCCACAAGTCCTCTTCAAAGATCTTTCCTTTGAACTTCTTCGTGAAGTTAGTAGCGAGGTGCCGCATGCATTCCCTATGCTCAACCCCAGGAAACACAGCATCAACAGCATTCTCAAGACCCTCGGATGCACCTGTGTGTATCACCAAGCCTTCAGGGTGACCAATTACTTCCCGTAGTCTCTGCATGAACCATGTCCAGCTTTCATTTGATTCACCCTCAAGAACAGCATAAGCTACGGGTCGAAGCCAATTATGTGCGTCCAAAGCACAAGCAGAAGCAACATGTCCCCTGAACTTCCCTGTTAAAGAAGTTGTGCCTATTGCCAAGTATGGCCTGTAGCCGTCTAGGAACCCCTTCCAGCATGCCTTCAGGCAGACAAAACATCTCCTGAAGCATATCTTATATGCCTGCTTATACCTAACCCCCCTCGAGACCTTTTCTCTCCCTTTCACAACCTCGTAATCGATGTCAACAACACTACCAGGTGATGTTTTCTCTACCTGAGCTTTGAAACTATACAACATATAAAAAGTGTCATTCCACTTGCCTTGAATGAAGTCTAGAGCCATCTCCTTCCCATCAAAGACTCTATGATAAGGAATCAGAACGTTAAACTTTTTGCTAATCTTTGCACGGAGTTCAGCAGGTCTAGTGTTATGATCCTACCTCACCCAGTCAAGTACAGTAGCAGCAATCCACTTGGTAGTCACCGGTCTAATTTTACCACTTAAAGAAGTATTAGGGCAGTTGTGTTTCTTCGTGTTTACTTTGATCTGCATTTGATAAGAATCCAAATAATTCAGAGCTAGTTATCAGCAGAATAAATATGAGAAAGATTGAAACTAAATGTAGCTATTGCAACCTGAAATGGGTGTCCACCCCGCATTGGAGATGCATGTAATCTCCATTTACACACATTACTTTCCCTATAGTGCACCCTAAATCTCTTTTGGTCGCTCTTTTCAATGATAAATTCGAACCCAACTCTGATTGCATAGGTTGCAACTGCATATCTGCAGTCCTCCACATTATCAAAGACAGTCCCCTCATCAATTGTAGGACTGTCCCTGTCAAAGTGTATCACTGGCCTGTCCACGTCTTCGTCGTTGTATCTGCATCCCATTTCCACATCTTCACATTCCTCTTCCTCATCAGTCCCATAGTCAGGCTCAAAGTTCGAATCAACCAAATATTCCCTACTCTCCATCCTATCAGGGTCAGCAGTCATGTCTGGAAATGCTTTCTCATCATCATCTGCACCGCCACACGTTTCAGTGCCTTCATGCTCGCTTGACAAAGCATCATGCTCAAGGACAAACTGTATAGATGTCCTGCGGTTACCAACACATATCCTTGCCATCACCACGGGACTAGAAACGCTAAGTGGGGTATGCATATAAGGAATCGCAGTTCTTACCCTTCAATGTGGATGCACGGCACCTTCTTCGGGCTCCATACCTCCAAAGCTCTGCACCCCGCTTCCTCTCCCCCCGTTTCGTTGTCCTTTGTGCTCTTGAGACTTGAAGGAGATTCCGTGCTCTCCAGCCGCGCAGGACCCATATCCGTGCTCTCCAGCCGCGCAGGATCCATCTCCAAGCGGGATCCGGATCACCAGCGTCGTTGGGCCCCTAACCCAACGGCCGACTCTCGGTTTTCGTTTCCAGATGAGCCTGGGCGGTGGGCGGCGGCAAGGAGACAAGGCAGGAAGGGGAGGGGAGGGGACGTGAGGGGATGGCAGGGAGGGGAGGGCGGGAGGATGACGGCCCAAGGGGACGACGAGAGCGGTGCACGACTAAGCGGAGTGGCGGCGGCAGGAGCAGAGGAGAGGAGTGGAGCGGAGCTGGTTGCGACAAAGCATGGAAAATTGCACAATAATGTGTTGGTGGGTGGCACCAGCCCTCGAACCTGGGACGCGCGCCGTCATAGGTGGAGGAGGCGGGCCCGCCTGTCAGAAAACATGCCACATGTCAGCGCACTATGCACGGGAGCACTTCACGGAATTTTTCAGCAGGTCCCACATGTCAGTCTGTTTGATCAAAACTTGCATGCAGTGCATGGCTGGTTCACGCGCTAGTTCTGAAAAAAGCCCGTTGATCCAAACTTGAATTGGCAGTTCTGCTTCTTCTCCTCGTCCCCTCGTAGTGGCAGTTCCGCTTCGTCTCCCTCGTCTGTTATCCTCTTCTTCTTCTCCTCGCAGTGGTAGTTCTTCTTTCTTCCTCGATCAAAACATTCTCGCACGTAAGCCATGGCCAGTAGCCGGATGAAGAGGAACTGGGCCCATCTCCCGGCCGACCCACTTCGCAAGATCGCCGACTATTTGCTGGAGAAAGAGGAGTACATCGACACCTATGTTGCTTGTCGGGAAGTCTGCACCGATTAGCGCCGCACTTTAAAGGTGCCCGAATTCCATCTCAACAACTGGATCATGATAGATCACACACTTCCAGACGTTGGCGACTTCACCTTCCTCAACCTCGCCACTGGTTGTTGCTTCAGGACAAATCTAATGGACGTCCATCACAGGTTCACATTCACATCCGATATTTATTGGTATTTTCCATTGTAAACATCTTAGTGCTAACTGATGCCCTCTTCATCCAAAAGATTCTACTTCGTCAGTGTTTCTCGTGGTGTCATCGTGCTTGCTCAGAGGGTGGAGTCGCACTAGATTCAGCTTTTGAACCCAATCACTCATAAGTCTAACACTGAGTTTTAAGCACACATACCATCTGATCCTCTGCAATCTATCAGCGTGACGAAGTCCCCGACGATGGTGTTCGTTTGCACCAATTATCCAGATCGTATTGCATGGGCTGATGAGAGCACCCCAACGGGGCAAATCAATGAATCATTTGGAGAAGGATTGTATTCGCCACCTCCTGTTATGCTTCTGGACTACATGACGACATTCCAAGGGGAAGTATATGCATTACTTGAGAATGGAGACATCTTGTCGACCAACATCAAGTTAGAGCAGCGCGCGAGCACTGTCACGATGGCCAAAATAATTTCGGCCCCAGTCTTTGAACAGGTACGCGGAACTTACAAATTTTACCTTGTGGAGTCAGATGGTGATCTTCTTCTTGTGTTGAACGGGGATTTCGTCAAAGGGCAAGCGGTGTTGTATCGGGTGGACACGGAGAAACGCTCTCTCGAGGCCGTCGGTAACATTGGAAGTCGTGCCCTCTTTATTGATTATAGTCGGTCTATCTCCATTGATACTAGGTTACATCCCACAGTCAAACCCGATTGCATATACTACAGGAATTATATCAGACTGTACGATCATGAGGTTCAAGCCTGGGAAGAGGAACCAACAATGACGTATGGCTTAAGTCTGGAACATACACCGAGGCCTTACCCTCTAGACGAGATACTAGCAGCACACTGCAGACGGAGAGAGTTCTCTGAATGTGTGTTGCAGCACGCGGGAGCCGCCGCCGACGAAATATATAGGGGAGAATGAATCCTATATTCATCCTAGGTTATTTGCTAGCATTTTCAGGTCTATTTTTCAAAGTAGAAATTTGTACTATATTTATATTATTTCGATGAGCAATATGTGTATTAACTTTCAGACAAAATTGTAATGTATTTAAATTTAGTACTTTCAGAACTCAAAGTATTTATTTTTAGTAGCTTCTTTCAGAATTTTCTGTGTTCGACATGGGCATCAGCTCAATGCCAAAATTCAGGTCCCACATGGAAAATTGCACAATAATATGTTGGTGGGCGACACCACCCCTCAAACCTGGGATGCGTGCCGTCAAAGGTGGAGGGGGCGGGCCCGCTAGTCAGAAAACATGCCACGTCGGCATCCCCTGTTTCTGATGCCCTTTAAAAAATTAAAACACGCCACGTCGTTATCCCCTGTTTCTGATGGTGTTGCTACACTCGACAATACAGGTGGCATATAAATAATATCGTATAAACATAAGGACACAATCGTCAACATTTCTAAAATCAAACCCGGTCCCGTCTCCTACCTGTCCTGGTACATTTCCCGATGAGGTGGATAGCCATGATTGATCTTTTTAATACGTTTGCACTCTTATGCTGAGAAGGGAAATAAAGATTGAGTTGTTAATGCAACGAGTGTCGAATTATTACCCTCTAACGAAATGGGAAATGGTTATTTTCACACGTGCCCGTAGTCCAAACCTACTGTTAGTCTTTCACTCCCCTTCTCTGACTAACCACAGTTCACCTTGTGCAGCTCCTCCGCGTCGCACCAACTAGGGTAACATGGCCCCGCCTAAGCTGCCGCCGCGACAACCATCAAAACTGGGGTATTTAGCCCCTCTAAGGCAGGCCATGAAGCTCTACTTCAAGGCTGGTCTCCCATTGCCCTGCCAGGCGGATGATTTCCCCGAATGTGCCGAATCGGCCGAGGCGGCGACTGCGCCGTCGTCGGCGCCAGATGCGGCAAGCAGGGCCAAGAGAGCGATGTGGAGAAATCGCGCGGCGGCATTACGGCATGCTCTAGGCAGTGGGAACAAGGTACGCATCAAATCATTCATGAGAGCATGCCGCCGCTGAGGGTACACACCCTCGAACAGGGCAGCGCCAAGGTCTAGGAACTCTCGCGTCCATGCTTCGGCGCGGACTACCTTACCTCAGTGGGGTAGGCTAGGAGCACGCCGTCTACGGCAAAGATGCTCCATCCTACGCACCGTCGAAGGTCGTACCGTGGCGGCGACTAAGCGTCTACACTCAGCATGCTGGATTGTTCGACAGCCGGAGCCGACAGCGGGCATCAGCTCAGCCCCGGAATTCAGGTTCGAGTTCACACGGACCTACGATCCTGATAAGGAGATGTCGAATTTCAGTTTCGAAGAAATTGTTAAGGCGGCACGGACGGTCCAACTGAACCGGGACTGGCGCATGCAAATCGCTCGTGCATGAACGATGTAGATTTCTTATAGTTTGGCGGGAAGGCAATAGATCAGTTTGGATTAAATGATCAAATAACTTATGTCCTCTCAAGGCAATTAGCCAGCCAACTTTTCTGGGGGAGATCTGTAGTTTCTTCAGTGTAGAATAGTTAAGTTCAGACTGAAGAATGGCTTTTGTAGATGAAATGCTGACGAATTGTTCTATAAACTAGTAGGAAGTTTAGCCCACTTTTGTGAAGGTATAAGACCCTTTTGTATGGAAGTACTACTGTTGTAAGCAAATACTATCAAGTATCTATTTCCTTCAATTACTAGTCGTGGTTCAATCTAGTTAACTAGCATCTTTTTATCCCAGACTACATATTTTGCGTCTACTGTCTGTGCTGTAAACCATTTTTTCCTTTGTCTTGTGTTGCCTGCAAAATGGTCCTGCAGTTCAACGTGTTACAAATGTAGCTACCTTCTACTTGAAGAGGATATGGACTACATTTTCTTAGCATCCACGGAATTGACATTGCTCATTGCCAGACCACCCTCTTTTCATGAGATTGTCCTTGGTTATTCACAGAAATTATAAAGCACGGTGTTCAACTACATCGATTCAAACTATTACACACACACTACATCAAATTCATTACCCACACATACTACATCGATTCAAACTATTACACACATACTACTTCAAACTATTACACACACGTACTACATCGATTCAAACTACTACACAGTTTTAGTCGATGCTAACTTCCTGCTACGCTCTCCATACTACAAATTCATTAGCCACACATACCACGGCAAATCACTAGAGCTCTGTCTTCACTCAAGGGAAATCAGAACCACCAGCTTGTCCAAGCCCGGTCCCCCCACCAAAACTGTGTGCGCCGCCGCGAAACAGTGGTGGTCCTGTGCCATCGATCATTCCAGGCCAACACTACAGGCGATGAGGATGCTTTCTGGCAGCTTCTTCGGGGCCCTGAATGCCATGTACCAATTCCAGAACCTCCTCCAGATGGATGATGACCGGGTGCTTCTAGCAAAGCTGTCGCCCTGTCCTACTTGGAATCTGCACCTCGTACATCTTAGGAACGACATCAGGATCTTTCAGCCATGCCTTTACCTCGATGACCCATTTGTCGCTCGGTGGCACGATTTCCACCAGCTCGCCACCAAGGCTACTGATGACCTGCTTGAGGGCCTCCGGCTCCCAAGCATCCAATGGGAGGCCGTCAAAGCCGAGTTTGGAGAAGAAACGAAGCTGCCCCAAGCGACCGCCCCACCCACAGGCACGATTCCAACGTATGAAGCTCATTTTCTCCCTGCAACACTTGAAAGAACGGGAAGAATGCAGAACACGCTCGGTGTCTGAGCTGTGCTCGAACCGGACGAAAAAATCGAATGGCGGCGCGCATACCTCAATGTTGACCTCATTTCGTCTGATCCCAAAGTGAGACCTGAAAGCCGACAGCAACTCTGCCGGCGACACGGCGGGACGGATGCCCAGCACGGTGGCCATGAGAGCGTGGTCGTTGAACTGCTGTGCCAGGGCTACCATGCCTGGGGTGCGCGGCAGCACGCAACTTCATGAGGCCGGTCGCCGGCCTGGATCTCCTGACGGGACGCGCTCCGCCGTGCGAGAAGGACTAGCCAGAGGCGAGATATTAGTCCGGGGACGCGAAGCTCCGATACGGCGGACGATGCAATGGCGATGGTTGCGATCTTCGATTAGAGGCGTGGGAGGTTGACCGGACATGGCGGGGACGCAGATTAGAGAAAGTGCGAGCTCCGATCTAAGACGAGCAGCCGAAGCTGAGCAAATGTTATGGGGAGGGGAGCAGGGGAGAAGACCAGAGCAGAGCAAAGAAATAGATCTGGTCCACTTAGGGATCTGGTCCACGCAGGGGTAAGCTAGTCCACGACCGCAAAAGATAACGGGGAATACTGACATGGCGAGCCAAGAAGAGTTGACCTAACGGCGGTATTTGAGTTCAACCGTTTTTCGTCTGGTTCAAACGACCGTTTGGCTGTTAGATTTGTATTCACCCGCATTTGGCCCTTCTGGACAATTGGCGAATCTACTATGGCCCCTCCGCGCGATTGATGGCAACTCGGGTACTGCGGTGCGCTTACCCACCAAGTTTGGTACCACAAACGAACATTCCCGCGTGTGGTGGCCTGCACCCCCTGGTAAAGTGTTGGTACTATTATGTAGCTACTGCTCCATGGTCTGATCCAACGTGACACCAAACATGATCCTCCATGCAGGCCAATTCAACCACTTCGATAATTGTCCCCATTTTAGTATCGTGTCTTCGGCAAGACGACCATGACGACAAGATCTTCCTCGAACAACATCTACAAGTCAAGATCTTAAGACCAATTCGATGCCCACAATCCCGAAGATCTACAACATGGAAACTAAAGCACACCATCTCGGAACCTGAGCACGATGATACCCAATCCGAAGGCCTCCGGTGTGGAACCCCCAAGTTCTCCTCACGGTATTCGAAGACCGAACCCTGGAGCTTTCTTATTCCGCTCCGATCCGAAGACCGCGGAATGTCGAGGTCCCCTTCATGGACAACAAGACCCCGTCCTCGGATCCAAAGCCCGATCCCGGCGTCCGAAGACCAAACCCGAACCCCTTCGGAACCAAGATCGCCGCGTCCCCAATGTGTGACCCCTTTATCCGAGCCCTATTTTATAAATTGACATATATATGAATTGTTGCATATCAATTGTACATGCTTGCATACATATTTCGTGGGTCCGGGTTGTATAGTCGATTCACCTCATAATTAAATATGGAGACCATATGCGAGCTTTTCTAGTCTTGTATTGGCTCCATTTAAACCTGTGTAGTGAACCGATGCCATGTTTTGCCTTGTTAAGCCAACATTTAAATTGCGGGGTATCTAAACAACTTGAACCATATAATTAATTGTCAGGATCCCGGTTCCGCTTAATATTGCCTAGTCGCATAGCATCTTTGCCATGTCATACATAATACATGCATCATGCCTAATCTTCTACCGTAGTATTAAATAGTGTATCCGGTGTTTCTTCTAGTGCTTTGCTTCTTCACGGATTAGGCCGTTGAGTGGATGCGAGTGTCGACCCAACCTCCAGATGAACCTTCGGATATGTTTCCCAGGCGAGCATTCTCCCCCTTTCTACCTATTTTGCATTTGTAGTCTTTATTTCCTCCTATTGATCTATTGCTATCCATGTCGCGATGCTTTAGTGTTCCGTACCAGATATATTCCGTGCAGCCTTTATATTGCCTTGGACACCTCTTATTACCTGTTGTTTGGTAGATAGATGGTCTTGCGAGTCATAGTCGCTTGCTCAGGTGCGATCCCGTGTCGTTAAGTACCACACAGTTGTTGGAATGTTGTCATATGCTTTACGGTGGAGAGGATCATGACTTTAAATACAACTATTAAATTGCTGGGATAACTAATGAAAGAGGCACCGGTGGGCAATATATGCTATTTGTTTTTCATGTCCACTTGTGTCCCTTAAGCCCCGAGTACTTGATATTTGTTCCTTGATTATTCGCACTATCCACATCTAGGAGACCCTATGGATCCCCCTTAGCTAGAGCTTGATTCATTTCTTATTTCTTCGGGTCACAAAGTAGTTTGGGGTTTTATTACTATCCTGTACTTATGCCATGCTTTACTGCTTTATTTACGATTGTGCGTGGAGCACCTGTACTGTTTAGGAATTGCAGAGTGTTTTCGCGGTATCGACAAGCCCAGTCACACTTTCGGGTTCCCAGTCGTTTATAGCCACTGGCGCAAACCTTGGGTCCATCTGGAAGCTGGCCAACTTTGTTGCGGGTAGCTTAATGGGGTGGCCCCTTGAAATAATTTATGAATCCTGTGATTGCTTTGTCGTGAAAGCCTCGTTGGGGTTTTATGAATCTTGGACGACTTGGAGCACAGTATCTCGATCATAGACAAGCATAACTAAAGTAGTGCTATAAATTTGACTTAATATGTGACTAGTAATCAACTTCACTACAATGGAATGGATAATAAAAGTGCCAACAACTGGTGGAACTCGGGTGTATCGTCTCATGTTATACCTGCCTAGTAAGTATCGCAACTCCAATGGAATGAAATAAAAGTGCCAACAACTGTTGGGTTTGGGATGTCACATGCTAATTGTATCTGACTAGTAAGTACTGCAACTACAACTGAATGGTTAACTAAAACTGCCCACTACTTAAGCTATCAGAATGACTCATGCTATCTATATCTGACTAGAAAGTGCTTCAACTATAATGGAATGAATAAAACTGCCAACTATGTGAGTTCCTCGGTTTGACTTCCTCGTTTGGTCTCGAGGGGGAAATGCCAGGATGGGTATGATTGGTGTTAGTATCAGGTTGGTCCCGAATAGGTCTCTCTTATCCCTCTCTAATAGCTGACAGTTGCATCGAGTCTCTATAGGTTGTTTATGCATGCTGCGCTGCCGCTTCAGTCCACCATACCTATATGTGAGATCCAGGCACATGGCTTAATAGAATTGATAGGATACCCATATCAACAAGTTGCAACTTCTTTTCCGGAAGCTCATTCGAAAAGAACTCTAAGGTTAAGCGTGCTTGGCCTAGAGCAATTCTAGGATGGGTGACCGACCGGGAAGTGGGTACCGGGTGCGCACGAGTGAGGACAAAGTGCGCAGAAAACACTAGTGTTGGTCTATGGGGCCAGTCTAGATATCCTATTAAGCTACCAGGAATGACACCCCCAGGCCCAGGAGTGGACGGGGTGTTACACACTGCGGTCTTCGACTGCAGCGACGACGCCTGCCAATGCATCCGTGCGACACAGAGACTGGGCGTCAAAGCTCAGGCCGCTGGCATCTGCGTACAAAAAAGTGTTAGTACAACAACCACATATCAAAAAAACAGAGGAAATGCAAAAATTCAGCCGAAAGAATACCTGAGAGGGACTTGGCAATAGAGAAAAGTTGCTCCTCAAACAACTTCTCCCTCTCAGCAGTGGAAGCGTGGAGATCTGTAGCACCCCGGGAAGCCACTACTAGAAAATCGCTTGTTTACTATGTTAGGCATCATCATGACCACATGCTCATGTCATCTTGCCACATTGCATTTGAGCATCGTCATGTCATCCTGCATTTGTTTGCCTAAAACTATTTTCCAAAAACGTATCTTTGTTTTCTAAATATTACCCGTCTCTATTTCAAACGATAAACATCGGTCCTTTCGGATATTTTTGTTTTATCTAAAATCTATCCATAAAAGTCTTTTTAATATATGTATGATATTTTGTGGGGCGCCACGCAGCCAACGGCCAGTCCCGAAGGCCCAACCGGAGGCCACCCAGCCCACAGCCACCAACCCTAACCCACACCTACCCAAACCCTAGATCCCTACCACACCAACCGGCCCCTGCCGCCGCCGCCACACATGCACCCGCCCATCACGGTACACCCGACCCACCCGGCTCTACAAACACGCTTGCACGCGCGGCGCACGCTACTGCCACCAACCACGCGACGAAGCGGCAGCAACACGCTTCCTCCCTCCACGTTGCACACCCCATTCGCAAATCTCCCTGCACATGCCCTTCCTCTCGCTCATGACCCCAGTCCCAACCCGATGCCCTGATCGAACCCCATCCCTGCACGCTCCTATCCACCTCGCGCTTGGCCCCACCTCGCAGCACACGCGTACCACGCGTCCCGCTCCTCTCTCGCGATCCCCGCCTCCTTCCTTTCTGACGTGACCTCCCCTTCCTACTCGATCCCCTCGTGAAGCCTCGCCGCCGCTAGGCCCATTCGTCCCTCCTCGCAGCCCTCTGCACCGGCCCCGAGCTCGCCTTCTTCGAGCGCCCCACCGGCCAGCGTGTTCTCCACCGTGCCCCGGGCTCCTCTCCTCCCTGGGCTTCACAACGCCACCGCGGCCACCAAGCTCCTTTGCCCGTGTTGCCGACGACTCTCCGTCCTCGTCCTGCAGCTCCCTCCCCGGCCGCCGCCCCACCCTGCTCGGTTCCTCCTCTCCGCTGCCCTTCCGCCTCTCGCGAGCCCTGCGACTAGACGCCTCCACGCCGTCGTTGCCAGAGCCCCGGCCACGCGTCGTGGCACCTCTGGCCCCTACAGGGCCCTTGACCGCACCTTCCTCGGCCTCGCCCCTCCGTCGCACGAGCCCCCGCCGCCAAGCACAGCGTCGCCTCCATCGGCCTAGGCCGCCGCTGCCACCTCAAGTCGTGTCCTCGACGTCGGCCGCTCCCCGCGTTGTGCCGGACCACCTCGCCAGCACCCGAGTTCACCGTCCTCTGCCCTGGCGTCCAGTGGCACCTTGTATCCTCTCCTTGTTGTTTTTCCTCTTCGGACGCAAGCAAGGGCTTCACGTTTGACCCCTTGTCCAGATGCCAGTGGGTTTGTCTATCCCTGCAGCCTGCATGTATTTCCGTTGGTGCTCGTGGCTCAGTGTTTTGACCCTGTCCCTTTACCAATAGGTGCGCATGAAGGTCTACCTCGCCATGTTTTGTTGTTGTCTGTCCCGATGTCAAGAACAAATGAACACGGAGAACACCCGACAAGACCGGCTCGATTCCGATGATTTTGAGAGATGTACTTGGTGCCACTCGAAGAGTACAAATCCCCGCGAAGATCTCCAATCCCGGCTTTCGCCAAGATCTTCCAAAAACCACCGATGTGAATCCAAGTTCTTCATCAATAACAAGACCGTCGACATGGAACCCGACGGCCGATCCCGCCAAGACCGAACCCCATCGACCCCATGATCACCGAGCCCTGATGTGCGACCCCTTTTCCTGAGACCAATATTTTTATAATATATAATATATATCTGCTGCATATTAAATTGTTCATGTCGCATACATATTGTGGTTGTTTGGGGGTGTTAAGACAATTCACCTAAATTAATATGGAGACTATATGCGGGCTATTCTAGCCTTATATTGGCTCCATTTAAATTTGTGTAGCGAACCGATGATATGTTTTGCCGTGTTAAGACAACATTTAAAATGCAGGGTATCTAAACAATATAAACCATCTAATTAATTGTCGGGACCCCGATTCCGCTTAATATTACCTAGTTGCATCTCACCTTTGCCATGTCATACATCATCCATGCATCATGCCCGATCTTCTGCCGTAGTATTAAATAGTGTATCCGGTGTTTCTTCTAGTGTTTTGCTTCTTCACGGATTAGGCCGTTGAGTGGATGTGAGTGTCGACCCGATCTCCAGATGAATCTTTGGCTATGTTTCCCATGCGAGCATCCTCTCCCTTTCTACCTATTTTGCATTTATAGTCTTTACTTCCTCCTGTTGATCTATTGCTACCCGTATTATGATGCTTTAGTTCCCGTGCACCATTTATATTCCCTGCAGCCTCTATATTGCCTTGGACACATCCTATTGCCTGTTGTTTGCTCGACAGTCGGCCTTACGAGTCGTAGTTTCTTGCTTAGGTGCTTCTTCGCGTCGTTGTTGTTCCACCGTCGTTGGAAGGTTGGCACATGCTTTATGGTGGAGATGATCATGACTTTAAATACAACTTGATTAAAATGTTGGGAATAGATATAACTAATGCAGAGGCATCGGTGGGCAATAGATGTTATTTGGTTTTTCCATGCTCACTTGTGTCCCGTAGGACCCCGAGTACTTGATACATGTTCCTTGACTATCGCACTATCCGCATGTGGGACCATGAATCCCCTTAGCCAGAGCTTGATTCATTTCTTATTTCTTGGGGCCACAAACTAGTTTGGGGCTTTATTACTATCATGTACTTATGCCATGCTTTACTGCTTTATTTAAGATTGCACGTTGAGCGCCTGTACTGTTTAGGAACCCCGTGCCACGTTTCCGTTGTATCGACAAGCCGAGTCACACTTTCGGGTTCCCAGTCGTTTATAGCCGTCGCCACACACCCTGGGTCCGTCGCGGAGCCGTCCGACTTTGTAACGGGTAGCTTATTGGGGGTGGCCCCCTGAAATATTTTATGAATCCTGTGATTGCTTTGTCGTAAAAGCCTCGTTGGGTTTTGATTTGGTTTTTCCAAGGTTGATCGTGCGTGTGTTGCTATTTGTGCACCCCTGGAGGGTAAATCTTTCTGAAAGCCGTGTCCGCGGTTATGGATGACTTGGATCATAGTATCTCGATCATAGACAAGCATAACTAAAGTAGTGCTATAAATTTGACTTAATATGTGACTAGTAATCAGCTTCAGTACAATGGAATGGATAATAAAAGTGCCAACAACTGGTGGAACTGGGGTGTATCGTGTCATGTTATACCTGCCTAGTAAGTATCGCAACTCCAATGGAATGAAATAAAAGTGCCAACAACTGCTGGGTTTGGGATGTCACATGCTAATTGTATCTGACTAGTAAGTACTGCAACTACAACTGAATGATTAACTAAAACTGCCCACTACTTATGCTATCAGGATGACTCATGCTATCTATATCTGGCTAGTAAATGCTGCAACTATAATAGAATGAATAAAACTGCCAACTATGTGAGTTCCTTGGTTTGACTTCCTCGTTTGGTCTCGAGGGGGAAATACCAGGATGGGTATGATTGGTGTTAGTATTAGGTTGGTCTCGAATAGGTCTTTCTTATCCCTCTCTAATAGCCGACAGTTGAATCGAGTCTCTATAGGTTGTTTAGTGCATGTTGCGCTGCCGCTTCAGTCCACCATACTTATGTAGGCGAGAGCCGTCGAATTCTAGCCTCGCCGTGTACTGGCCTCAGTACTGACGCTCCTCTTTTTCCTTTGCCCTTTGTCGGCACCCCTTTTTTTAGCAGGTTTGAGATCGATGTCGTTAGCAGGGTTACCCTTCCGGCTTGGCCTGGGCAGGGTTATGGACGCCATTGGTTATTCTTTAGGGCTCTTAGCCCCATTTGCATCTTATCCGTACTCGGATGTTGTATCGTTTCAAGGTGATTTGGATCTTTGTATTGTATATCTGTATTCTTGACTCAGTGAGTCGTTGCTGTATATATATATATATATATATCTGTTCTGTGGGTTCCATGGTGGACTATTGTGTAATGATATTACTTCGTTTTCCACCCGCACGAAAGTGCCTGGTGGGCGTCCTTGAATCGTTTCTATGCGGGTTTGGTGGGAAGCTCTAAAACTTGCATAGGGCCGATTCGAGGGTGTTACAAGATCCTCTTCTCACTTTCGTGACTCCTCCAAAGCTACGATTGCCTCGTCACGATTCTTTGTCACCGTGGCAAGCGTCTTCTCAAGTGCAGCAGCACGGCGAAGTAGTTCATTGTGCTCAACTACAACGTACAGGGTGTATCATCAATCGAATTCATACAATTCACAAAGACAAAGACAAAGTCAAAACTCACCTTCGACGACACGGTGGTGATTGTCCAGCAGAGCATGCTGCCGACCCATGACAAGGACTTGCTCCGCTAGACGAGCAGCCTCTTTCACGATAAGCTGCACCACAGAAGAAAACAAAAGTTCAGCAATAGCACCAAGTATAAATTCGACTACCAAAACAGCAAAAGGACGCTTACGTGATCCTCCAGAGGCTCTGAAGATGACTATCGCGCAGTCATCCGGGCAACCATCTGGTGTTCCCCAGCATGCGGGGAACTCGACGAATTGTGCCTGGAGTGGGCCACCAATGGAGGAGAAGAAGACAGTTCGTCCACTTCCTTGGCCTTGGAGTCTGTGACTCCGGACTCCTTCACAAATTGGACATCGTCAGAAGACGACAACGTCGCTCGGCTACAAAACACATCAAACAAAAACTTCAGGGAAAAAGCAACTCCAAAAAGAAACCAAAACGAGGTAGCGAATACAGAACTTACCGGCTAAATTTATCAAGGTCGAAGGATTGCTCTTCCGACTCCGACGACTCCTTCGGCAGTCGCAGCTTCTTCCGGGCAGGAGGAGCCATGGAGCGCACAGGAACGACAGGGATTGGCTCCTCTGCAACAACAGAAGGGCCTTCTGGCATCGTCGGCAACGAGGCATCCGAGTCCTCACTACAGGAATGCTTGCGAGTGTCCTGGTCGCTGGACTCGGGGGCTCCCTCCTCCTCTTCGATTGGGACGGTCGACTCCGACTCTTCCTCTTCATCCACTTCGCGAGGGATAACCCCTTCAGGACGAGGGGGCAAATTGGGAGACACCTTCCATTCCTGCATTCAGAAGATACAACATTATATATATCAAAGCATCATAAAAGGCAATCGAAAACGAAAACTACTTCACAGTATAGTTCTACCTCACGAGGAGGGTTAGAGGCGTCGAAAGGAGGCACGACTGGTTCGCCTGGGAGAACCTCCTTGGTGGTGTATTTGGTCACCAATCGCACCCTCTTATCAACCTCACCCATATAAATGCCCTCGGCAGACACGCGAGTGACATCATCAGCACCGGTCCAGCGGAACATAGGGTGCACTCTGGCCTGCAGAGGCTGGATGTGGCGGTGCAACCAGGTACGAATGAGGGCGGTGCCACCTTCTTCCTTGCCTATGCAGTTTTCGAGGTCGCAGACGCGCTTATACAACACTTCTGTTTCCTCGGACTCGCCGGGCATAATGACATTCTTCTAGGAGCGCCTCCTCTTGCAAGTCGCTGCGGGATCAAAGGGCGCGAGTCCGTAGTGTTCTCCGTCGCCTTCTAGTCACGGATGTAGAACCACTTGTCCCTCCACCCCTGGACAGACGCGGTGAGCTTGATGGAAAAATAGGTAACAGAGGAGTCGACGTGGATCCAGTAGCCTCCTACGTCGTAGACTACCGAACCGGACGCCGACTGGCGTTTCAGCTTAAAAAGCCTCTTGAAGAGGCCAAAGTGTGGCTCGATTCCGAGCCAGCACTCGCAAAGAGTAATGAAGCAGGAGATATGGAGAATGGAATTTGGGGACATCTGGTGAAGCTGGAGCCCATAGAAACAAAGGATACCGTGAAAGAAAGGATGGAGAGTGAGAGAAAGAACTCGTATGATGAATGCAAGGAACATCACCCGGAAACTCGGAAGAGGACAAGGGATTACCTCCTCACCGAGCACTCGCGAATCGTCTTCCACGGGAGGAAGAACTCCATATCAACGATGAAGATGCAGTTTGGTGGGCTTGATGATGGACGCCCTCCAGGCGCCATTGGTGATGCGAGTACCCGCACCCTTCTTCTTCCCAGCGCTGGCGGCGCTGGTGCGCACAGTGGTGGTGTCGTCCTTCTTCTTGGCGGCAACAATGGTGGCCGCGGATCCAGCGGTGGCTCCTCCCTTCTTCTTGCCCATCTTCCGATGGCGGTGAGAACGGAGGAAGTAACTAGGGAAGACACGGAGCTGGTCCAGTGTCGCAAAGAGGAAGTGCACAAGGAAGCAGAGAGCAGCAGCAATGGCGATGGAGGCACGAGCAAAGAAGACAGATGGAAAAATTACCACAGTTGCGCTGCTACTTAACCTCCTCGCAGACACCATCCAACGGCCAGCAAAAATCCTACTACACGTGTGGCGCACATCGCCATCGATACGTGGCGAAGCTGAAGCACGAACCGTCCCCCCACTATTCCCATTACGCGCGGAAATCGAGGAGATGTAGTTAAAACAGAAGATTACGCATGCCCGGTCAAATCAAAGTCAGAAAGTGGGACCCACCACTCGTCACGTCCCGTCAAAGCCGCTCATGCGGGCAACCGAGGTCATCACATTGTCAGCACTGACGTCATTGATTCCAGCAGCAGAAGATTTTGACTACTTTAGTCCTTGCTCGAGTCTTCGACTCAACCAAGCACTCGGGGGCTACTCCTAACAGGAGCGCTGGCCACGCACCCGAAAGATTTTTTATGCAGGTATACACGATAAACCCTTCACTCGAATCATCGATTCGACTATGAACTGCGGGTTACTCCCATAGGGAGCGCTGAAGGCATATTCGGCTGGAACAAGCAAAAAAAGACGACAATAGTAGCAAATGTTTTTTAGTCCCCACTCGAGTCTACAACTTGAGTAGGCACTCGGGGGCTACTCCCATAGGGAGCGCTGGTCGCGCACCCTATGATTATTTTGCTGGTACATTGTACTATGTGTTGATAACATCCACACTCGAATGCTATGGCAACTCCGCCTCATATTTTCCCTACAAAGAGACTACGTCTCCTGGGCCACCCGAATCATCTCCGCGATGACAAAAAGTTTGGATGCCGCGCTTACAGCGTGAAGATAAGACCTGAATAAGGCCTGACAACGCATCTGCTGCGCACTACCAGAAATATATCCATACCTACAAGTGCGATAAACATGCCTTGACGGACGCGTCGAGTGCTCACACTTATACAATGGAATTCGACTCCTGTAAGACCTCCGCGACCTGAATCGAATTACGCCAACACTTTTCCGAATTCGAGTCCGGGGACTCGAGTTTGAGTAGATTGCGTTGTTTTGCCCTAAGGCAGTTAACTGATACCGATACATCGGATAAATCAGGCACATATATCAACAATCCCTATGACACAAATAGAACACTCGAAAAATGCTCAGTCATGCACTCGAAAGACTTCATAAAGTCCCCGGTCGAATATGCGATTCCACTGGACACTCGGGGGCTACTGACATGGGTATACCCTACAGGTACTCGAGTTTGGTATATATGGTCCAGATACGGTAGAAGCCCACAACGTTACCAATGCCCAGTGGATAATTCGAGTGGCCCACGGACTCTCGATTGCTTGCGAGACAAGAAGAAGCTTAAGATAGAAAGTTCAAGGGGAAAACCCTAATCTGTAACCGACTCGACTTGCTACCAGAGACCTAGCCTATCCATATAAAGGCTAGGAGGGGGCGGCGAGGAGGACAATCACCACCCTAGTTTCCACAACTCTCACCAGTTTGCATCTACACGCCCCTATAATCTTCGATTCCTTCGTTAATTCCAAAAGTAGACAAGCAGGAGTAGGGACCTCTATGAGGCCTGAACCTGGGTACAACTTGTGTCCCTGTGTGCTTTTTTGCTAGCCGATTGATGCCTCCAGCACTCCCTCCTTCTCCAAAAACCAAGTCCATAACAATGGGCATTGACGAGTTAAACCCTCGTCAGACCGTGACTTAGACTATCATGTCATGCTTGATATTGTTTTGGCTTTATGCTTAGTGATTATTGCTGTAGCATGACATGTTATAAACAATTGAGATTGCTTAATGTGCCTTGAAAGAATCATGCGTTGTTTTAGCATATAAAAGCATAATATTGTGGTATTCTCCTTTAATGCTTTATTTGGGTTGACTTGGCGCATGCTCACAACATGTTAAGACTATACCAAGTCACCATAGCCTCTATGATCATTTAGTTTTCGACTTGTAATATCACTTTATGCTTTAATTAATGATGTTTTGTCACTTTGCATGATTATGGCCATTATTGCTCTCCTAGTTGGTCGCTCCCAGTCTTTTGCTAGCCTCCATACCAAGTATGAGTTCCACTCATGCATCCAACTCCAAATAAAACCAAGTTATTCCAAAGAGTCCACCATACCTACTTATTAGCATTTTCTATTCCAAGTATATTCATGTTTTTATCTACCTTCCGAATTAAACTTGTTATGTGAAAATTAGTGATTAAAGCTCTCACGAACTTGATGGCACACTTTACTTTTCTTGCCCCTAATAAACTTGAACCATTGTGTCATCTATGTTGTATATGCTTGCACTTATACATTGGGAATTTGCAGAACCATGCTATCATGGGGAATACTTTCAACATTGCACTTGTACATTGTACCCAGTTGATATCATGCTCTTTTATTTATGGATGTCGTCGGTGTGAAATGAAAGGGGAGCTTGTAAGTCCATGGAATTATGTATGTGTGTTAGAGAAACGCTTGGGCCGCTAGCCTAAGCCACGCCTAATCATGGTGGAAACTTGTAGCATCACCATAGTGAGCAATTTATGAAGCATTCTTCTTTTAAAAAAAGAGATAGAGATTGAGAAAAAGAAAAGAAAAAAGATGAGAAAAGAGGAAAGAGAGATAAAATCACCATTTTCCCATGGTAAATAAGAAGATTGCTGAGATGCTCATTGTCTGCTTGTCTTGTTATTTTGATTATGGGATAGCTCATGTATCATGTGCAAGGGGTACCTCCTTGGCGGTTCTCTATGATACACATGTACTTACTATGACAAGAACTTACCGGTAACTAAACTTGAGTAGCATGAGGAGCGACCCTCGTATTCAAGGGACATGAGATTACCAACTTATACTTTGTCAAGCATATACTCCATAGTTTGTTCACTTTAACCTTAATCACTTCAAGATGCTTATGATAGGGGCAATGAGAGATGAAAGCTAATAAAGTACCATAATTTTGGAAGCTCTTTATGAGACTTGAATCCCTGCTTCCTTCTATGAAGGCCTTTCTTTTACTTTTATGTTGAGTTTCCATCTTCTATCTTTATGCACCTATTGAGAGAGCACAGTGGCCATTTTTAGTTTAATGTGCATTATCCCAAGAGTTGTTGATTGATTCATAACTTTGATATTGCTTGTTCTTAAACTATTTGTATCTAGTCACCCTTATGAACTTTGAAGGTGTCCTATGCATTTATGTTTTGCTACACTACGAGGGACAAGCTGAATACCATTCTCATTATGTTTTCTATATGTGAAACAAACAAACGTCTTGCAAAGCATTGTTATTCATGAATCTTTTGTTTGTACCTTTTCATGTTACAACATAGTTGCTATGTCTTATTGTTAGAACTATATCTTTCATGCTATGTTAAAATACTATGATCCCAGCGATCAATGTTTTACAAATACTTTGATCAAGATTATGATGGTGCATGTCACCTCAAAAATTATTCTTTCTTTTTTATCACTTACCTACTCGAGGACGAGCAGGAGTTAAGCTTGGGGATGTTGATATGTTGCAAACATATCTATAATTTTTGATGTTCCATGCTTGTTTTATATCTACTTTCTTATGTTTTGTACACACTTTGGAGTATTTTTATACATTTTCCGGGACTAACCTATTAACAAGATGCCACAGTGCCAGTTGCCTGTTTTCTTCTGTCTTTGGTTCCAGAAAAGCCAGAAAATGAATATTGTCGGAATTGGACGGGACAAAAGCCAAAGTCAATATTTCACCGAGAGGAACACGGAGCCAGAAGATGAGACGGAGAAGGGCCTCGAGGGGGCCACACCCCCTGGCCGCGTGGCCTGGCCTGGCCCGTGCCTGGGGGGTGTAGCCGCCTTGGGCACCCTCTCGGCCTCCGCTTTTGCCTATAAGAAGCCTCTGATGCAGAAACCCTAAGTACCCGATCAAAATTTCACGGAAGAGTCTGTAGACGCCACCATTTCCATCCCTAGATCGAGAGGGATCTGAAGCTCTTCCCAACACCCTATTAGAGGGGAGATATCACCCTGGAGGCCTTCTTCATCACCATGCCTGCCTCCAGTGTGATGTGTGAGTAGTTCATCCCTGGACTACGGGTCCATGTAGTAGCTAGATGGTTGGTTCTTCTCCTTTGTGCTACCATGTTTAGATCTTATGAGCTCCATTCATGATCAAGATCATCTATTTGTAATCATACATGTTGTGTTTACAAGGATCCGGTGGATATTGAGATGCTATTTCAGATTGATTATTGATTCTATCATGTCTTTGTTATTTGTGATCTTGCATGCTTTCCGTTGTTAGTAGCTATCTTGGCCGAGTAGATGCTAGCAACTCCAAGAGGGAGTATTTATGCTCGATAGTGGGTTCATGCCTCTAGGAATCTGGGGAAGTGACAAAAATCTCTAAGGTACTAGATGTGTTGTTGCTACTAGGGAGAAAACAACAATCCTTTGTTCATAGAACAATTGTATTATTTACTTTACACACTTGCTTAATGCAATTATCTGTTGCTTGCAACTTAATACTGGAGGGGGTTCAGATGATAATCTGAAGGTGGATTTTTAGTCATAGATGCAGTTGGATTACGGTCTATGTATAATGTTGTAATGCCCAATCAAATCTCATAGGAGTCAAGATGATTAGTATATGCATGTATGCTTTCTCGGTGTCTGTCAACTGCACCGCTGTAATTTGTTCACCCAACATGTCTTCTATCTTAAGGAGAATCGCCTTTAGTGAACTATGTATCCCGATCCATTCTTTTACCATCAATCTATAATCTACTATTTACTATTTTCTTGTTACTTTCTGCAAGCAATTACTATCTTCCACACAATACGTTTAATCCTTTGTTTTCAGCAAAACCGATGAGATTGACAATCTCACTGTAAGTTGGGGGCAAAGTTTTGTGGTTGTGTTGTGCAGGATTCCAAGTTGGAAACAACACCTTGGAGGTGTTTTCTTGCTCCTACTGGTTCGATAACCTTGGTTTCATAACTAAGAGAAAACTTGCTGTTGTGCTCATCATACCTTCCTCTTGAGGTTCCCCAACGAGCTCGAATATATTTTAAGCCATCAGAGCACTGAGACACATTTCTAATAAATTATATAGAAGACATGTTGTTGATTGAAAATGATGTATGTTTTATTGACACATGTTGAGAATTTCATTAAAATTAAGATTTCGATGAAAGACTTAGGCAAAACTATAATATTAAACATCAAATTCTATATGAATAGACTGGGACTCTAATATGGTTGTGCAAAATGTACATAGATGAAATATTGAATGAGTTCGAAATGGAAACGACAAGAAAGGTTCTTGTCGCATGGAAAAAGTTGAATCAAGATTGAAGTGTATCGACACTTGGTGAGTGAAACGAGATTCAAGTGTATTAATACTTGGTGAGTAAAATTGCATGAATATCTTGGTCAATCATACTGTAATATGTACATATCTAGATATGTACTATGCTCTAAATGTTATGAGCATATACAAGGATGACTCATAAGATGATCACTGGATGATAGTAAGGATATTTTTTATGATATTTGGAAGAACTAAGAATATATTTTGTATGTAGAGGTGGTAGATAGTTTATTGTAAAGTGTTACATTGGTACTAGACATATTGTTCATTGTAAAGTGTTATATTGGTACTAGTTTTGTCACACGATACAAATTAAGTTTATCTCAATTTAGACTATAGGTTGAGGTGACACAATGTAATGGAAAAAGTTCCACGATGGATTTGGATGAGTTCCAAAGTTAAAGATATTATGACAGATACTACAACAAAGGTTCAGTATATGTCTGCTCTTGTAGCAGTAAAGGAGGACATTCGCGAACCGTAGGGTGACACACTTAATGTATTCCGACACTAAGTGGCAGATAAAACATATCCGAGAATAATTTTGTTGGAGCTAAAATTGTTTCGATGATCACCAAAAGTGTTTCAGGTCAAATTGCTTAAAATGGTTTCATATGTGATATCGAAACAATATAAGAAGTTTTATGTGAATGTTTGTTAATTAAAGTAATTAACAAAATTGTACATAAAATAAATAAAAGATTTTTATTAAAAAAATGAATTTATGCAAGGGGTAATAAATGCATGTGAGTGGAAGAGATGTTTATATGAGTGGGATGGAGACTCACATGAATGAGTGAAGAGGTGGGGCACCCCATGGGTTGCCCCTCCTCCTATAAAAGGAGGCCTCATCCTCCTCCTCTTCATTTGCACCACCTCCTCGTGAAGGTTCTCTTACCGCTCTAGCATTTCTCTATGGCCTTGGTTTAGTGAGGTACATGTTATGTTGGATTTTCGGAGTAAGATTTATCTATTCCTTCCACTGCTCTGCTGGAGTGGAGGCGCCGTCGGGAGCCAGGCGTGTGCCCGAGGACAGATGCGCTACTGGTTTGTGGCGCTCTACAACTCGATCTTGAGACCGGCAAGTGATCGACTATATCAATAACTAAATCAGTTTTCGTAAAACGGCTTTCGGTTATTGAAGGTTAGTTTTTCTAGTTACCCTCTTACTCGTTATTAGCATCTACTAGATTAGATCTTGGTGCAATTGGTATTCTTATCGTAGGAATTTTTTGTTTCCTATGTTGTGAACCCTTCACCGGCGCGGGTACGGCGCGAGGACGGCTGACAACGCGGGAAAATCGTAGCTCTAGATGCACGTGGGACAAAATGCAGTGTGCGTGCTTGGATCCTCCCTGCATGCGCGTGCGTGCTTGGCTCTGGCGATGACAGTCGTGCTTGGCTCTGACGACGGGCGTGCTTGGCTCCAGCGGCTGATGCAAACTCCGACGGCGGGTGTTCTGGACTCGACGCGGGCGTTCTGGACTCCGACGACGTGGGCTTCGTGCTAGACACTGGCGACGCGCGCGTGGTGGGGTTCTGTGACAGCGGGTGAGGCAATGACGACTTCATTTCTATTACATGTGGGCCACCTTCTTGTGTCCGTATGCGCTAGGAAATCGTGTTGGGGGCACACACAAAATTGGGACGGACAAGTGTCTAGTTTTTGTCCTTCCCACCCCGCAAACGGACCAAATAAGACCGATTTTGTGTCTGATTTGAGGTGGACCATTGGAGTTGGCATTACTGCGCGGCGCAACCCAAGTTGTTGTGATGGACATGGTGTCCGTGCCAAGTCCGTCACACCTCGCGTTGCCGAGCTCTCTCATCTCTTCGCCCGTAAGGCTGGTCATAGTGGGATTAACATAGGTGGTAACATGCATGCCACCTAGGCAAAAAGAGTGATGTGCCAAATAAGGAGAGAGGTAAATGGATTAACACAATATGTTAATATCACATCACACTTTTCAATACAAAATGAGTCTACAAATTAATTAATGAAACTTTTTATATTATCACACATAGGTCACTAACCCACTATGGAGGTAGTAACTTAACTAGTAACATGCTTATGCCACTAGTCTAGGTTACTCACTATGACCGGCCTAAGAGCACCTGCACTCGTTCGGCGTTCCTCAGCCCAATTTTGACGCTATTTAGCGCCGGATGGATGTGACATTCGGGCTAAAAACGGCTAGTTTCCCACTCACGTTCCCAGGCCGAGTTCCTGCGTTTGGCCAAAATTTGAACAAATACGGCAAAATTTAGATAAATTTAGACGATTACATTAAATATAGGCAAATTCATACATATTATGCCAAATTCGGACATATACCTGAAGTTTGACTAAAAGTAGGCTAAAAACATTGAAATAACTAGTAAAATAGGGGGATGCCGATGCCCAACGCCGTTCACATGCCAAAGTGGCGGTAGAACGACGTGTAGTCGGTGTCCTGGGTCCCGTTGTCGGTCGGCGACTACAGAGGCCGGGAGTTGCACTGGCCGGCATCACCGCAATGCCACGGTCGTCGAGCATGATGAGCGGCGCGCCTTGGTAGGCGCGCTGGTGGCGAGTGCCACATGCGGGCTGGCGCTCGGCGTGCTCATGCAGACACCGAACGCGTTCGACCTCTCGCGCTCTTAGTCTGTCCTAGACCAGGCGCACGCGTCGAGGGCTGGCATCGGTGGCACGTCGTTGAGGGACCGCTCCATATCCATCCTCAAGACGAACGTTTCCTCATCGACGAGAATGGCCCAGTCCGTCGGCTTGGTCTTCGGCCTCGCCAGCCGAAGGTGCCCGCTTGGCCGCGACGGCGCGCAGTGCTCGTTGATGACGATTCCTTCATGTCGTCGATGATCTCGTCTGACCCCGGGACCGGCGGCACGGGTGCGCCGCCTGCGCTGAGCTTCCACGCATGCGGGCAATGGAAGTCGGGCAGCGCGGGTAGCCTGCCTCGTAGAGCAGCCACGCCTGCAGGGATCGCCGACCGAAGCTGTTCGCCGTTGCCGGGTCACCTGAGAAGCGCTCCGCCATTGCTCGGGGTTCTTCTCGTCGCCCAAGGTGAGCTTGTGGGTGGGGAATGGGGGTGAGAGTGTACGGCCTGGAGACGGCGACAGCGGCCGGAATTTATAGCCGAAAGAGGAAAGAGCGGCGAGAATGAAAGGGGTGTAGCGGCGTGGGCGGGAAAAATGAAAACGACGAGAAGGTGGACAGGCGGTGGGGCGTTGTTACGACGACGTGTGGGAGCCAAGGACAAGCGGTCGTTGCCCGGCAGTCCGTCACAGGAGCCGAGGCGATGGATGAGGACGACTCGGTTCAGATGCTGATAGGACATGGCAACCACACGGATTTTTTCTTTCCCGGCGATTTGGCTTCATCCGGCGTTCTAACACGAGTCCCGACGTTTGGGGTTCGGCCTGGTACCGTGGACAGGCGAAAACTGGACGCCTCGGTAGGAGAAGACCGAAAAATTGTTTTTTTGTTCGCCTTAATTTCTCACCCATTTCTGTTCTCCAAACAACAACGCATTAAAACTGCCCACCCACAAGGAAAACGATATGTATCCTCCGGACGATGGAACGATTCCATCGTCCGGTTGCTCCCGCTCGCGTTTCAATGGACCCACCTACCTCTGCCTTATCTTCTTCCTCCTGCTAACCACCCATCTGCACGATCCCAAACAGGCTTCCACGCGCTCGATCCTAGCCACCGCACGTTCGACTCCAGGCTGCCGCGCCGCGACCTCCTCATCCTTCCGCCCCGTGCCCGCTCCGAGCACAGCCGACCTTGGGCCTCACCACCTCCGCCTCCCGTGCCAGGCCATCCCCATCTCCGGCCTCGCCACCTCCGCCTCCCCATCTCCAGCCTCACCACCTCCACCTCACCATCTCCCGCACCCCTATTCCCAACTCCACGAGCGACCTCGACTCGAGGAGCCGCCGGCTGCCAGCAGCCATGCCGTCGCCGACTCCTTCTCTAGCTGGAGGAAGAAACGCCGTTGCTACAAGAGGCTGGTGTCCTTGCTACAAGAGGATGTTGCCCTGCTGTTCTAACCTCCGGCGAGGAAAACTTTGCTACAGCCGGTCGACGTTTTAGCTATACTAGGACTTTTTTTTGCTACATGATCGCCGGCGAGGTCGGATTTGCTATAATAGGATATTTTATTTGCTACAATCATTTTATTGTTTTACTACATTAGCGTAAAGTTTTTGCTATAAGGTCTTCGTTGAAGTCTCCGGCGACATCTCCCGGCCGAAAGTCTCCGGCGATGTCTCCGACGAAGGTAGTTTTTGCTACATTAAAAGAACTTTATTGCTACAACCGTCTTGTGGTTTTGCTACAACAATGTCAACTTTTTGCTACAAGGTCTCTGGCGAGATTCACCGGCGAGTTTTTTCCGACGATGTTTCCGGCGAAGTCGTTTTGCTACATTAGTACACTTTTTTTGCTGCATGGTCTCCGGCGAGATCTCCGGCGGAGTCTCCGACGAGATGTTCTATTTTTAAAATGAATCTTTTTTTGCTTCTGCAGCAAAAGCGAAAACATATGTAGCAAAAACGGGGTATTCTGCAGCAAAAGCGGGATTTTTGGGCAATTTGGGAACACGTGGCGCGCAGGGAGAAGGACGATGGGAACCCCCAGTCGTCCGGGGACGCCTAGCAGTTGCCCACCCACAATCACCACCATCCGCGACTTCGAACCCTCGCCCCTCTCGCTCTCGGTGTCACGCGGTGCGGATCTCTGGGTTCCTAGCCCCGCGATCCTTCCGCGACGCAGCAGACTCTCGCCCTTTCTCTCCGGCGGTGGGAAGGGAACTGCTCAGTTGGAGGAATCCCTGCCGAAATCCGCCGTTTAGTGATAGCAAATCCAATTTTGGAGGAGACAACTGACCCTCTACTTATTATATTCCTCAATTTTGCGCTGTCCGGCTAGTCCAAATGGGGTTGCAGCAATCCAAGGAGGAGCTGCTGTACCAGCAGGTGAATTACGGCAACATCGAGGGGATTCGGACCCTCAAGGCGCAGGGTGCAGGCGCTGAGGCAAGAATAACACTTTATCCTCTTGAATTGTCCAACATAGTGTTGTATACTTGCGGATTAATCTAGTTATTTTCTGTTCTTGGGGATTGAATTTCTGCTTGCAGTGGATCGACAAAGAAGGGAAGACCCCCCTGATGGTCGCCAGCATGCGCCCTGATCTGCTCAATGTGGCTAAAGTACTGATTGAGTTGGGCGCAAATGTGAATGCATATCGGCCTGGTATGCTTTTCTCCTATTGCTTTAGTTGATTATCTCCATTATTACTAGAATGCATGAAAGGGGCTTTGTGTCGATGGAGTGACTAAGAAGTTGTTATTCTTAGTTGGGATCTAGGAATTAGCTCAAGTCTATTGTGCCGCTCCAACCAAAACTGAGTTAATATGGACACTCCCATAGCCCATATAGCCCATAAGTGTGAAAATTGTGTTTCTTATAGAACTATAATATCTCACTAAAATAGAAAACCAGGGGAAAATGTGGACAAGTAAATATAAATAGCTTATAGCTAATTAGGTTTGAGTCCGCCTCATTTTTTCTATTTGTAGGAGCACACAATGGAACCGCATTGCACCATGCTGCCAAGAAAGGACTTGAGATGACTGTCCATTTACTTCTCTCACATGGAGGTATATGATGCAGTAGATATGTCTTTAAATTTTTGTTGCCTCTTGAAAGTTTTTATATTAAAGAACCTTTTCTTTGGGATCTGCTTGCAGCTAACCCCTTCATACCAAATGATGATTGCAATACTGCACTTGATCTGGCTAGAGAAAAGGGTCATGTGAATGTTGTAAGGGCCATAGAGGTATATTGTTTCCTTCCCATTCTGTTTTACTTTAGCATAGTTAGTATGACGACTTACTCTTTTTCATTGCTCGCTACTTGTGCTTTAATAATTTTCTTGGTTGCTATTTGGTTCTTAATTATTTTCAGGGACGTATTTCTCTTTTTTGTGGATGGATGAGGGAGAATTATGGTCCTGGTTTCTTGGAAGCATTTGCTCCTCAATTCATGACTAGAAAGATGTGATATTCCCATAACCTTCTTTGCATTATACTCTGTAGTCTATGTTACATTAATCAAGCTGCATATCACAAGTGTTAGTGTTATATTTATGATGGCCTTTGGCCTCCCATTGTACATGTATATATGATGGCTTTTGCCTCCTGATAATAACATGTTGCTATTCATAACATGGTATCAAGAGCCAATTAGGTTTTTTTCCCAATCGCACTTGCAACTTGTGCTCGACCGCTGCCGTTCTGGGGCCGCCGTATGCTCTTCCGGCCGCTTGTTGCCGACCACTCCCCTCGTCGCCAACTGCTATTCTACCACTGCTCATCTTCTCCGGTCCATGACCATCTGTCTCTCCATCCTGAGCCTGCCGCTTGGTTCTTTTGGATCGATAGATCCTGTTTGATCTCCAGCATGCTTGCCGCAGAGCGAAGGCCGCTGCCTTGGATTTGACTCCAGCCGCTGTCCAGCTTTTCTCTCGCCGATGCTGCTAGCCCCGTCCCTTGGTGCGGGCTGTCGCAACTGGTTTTGGCCCGACACCGGCCGCCGTTCCTTCCGCCGCTGGTCGGCCCGACCGGTTCTGCCAACAAGATCTCTCACTGCAGGCCCCGTCTCCGTCTGCAGCAGTTGTGGTCCGTTCTGTTGCCGCAGAGCGATCAATTTCCTGGACGTTGCCATGGGCTCGTGAGGGATCTGCCTGTCCTCCATCGCTCGTGTGCATGTTGGTACTTTAAGTTGGTTCTGCGGTTTTTGCTGCAGATTGGTCCATGAGCTCTCTTTAAAAAATGGAAAGAGGGAATTTAAAAAAAGTGCTTCAAATGTCTGCGTTATCATCAGGCATGCCCTCTTTGCCTCGCCGTCCGACGTTGTTTGACGGTATTCCCTATGTTGATCCTGTCTTTGAAATGCTCCTTCACTTGGTGCTTGGTGTTCATCTGTATTCTTTGTCGGCCTTTGCACACGGTTGTGCTCACTCTACATCGACTCCTGTTGCGGCTTCCACGAGTGTTTGTGGCCGCTCTCTGTCAACTTCATCTACATCGACTTGCAGCTCTTCATCGACTCTCATGGCTTCTGCATGTAATTGTGGCTGCTCTATGTCGACTGGCCACTCTCTGTCGACTCTTGCGACTTCTGGACATGGTTATGGGCACTTTTCGATGACTCCTCTCGTGGCTTGTGCACGCACTTGTGACCGCTCTACGTCGACTGTACAAGCGGTTTCCACAGGTGATAGAAAATTGGTCGACGCTCCTACCCCGACCTCTTCAGCTGTGTTTCTCACTACGCATGAGATTGCGCAACTACGGTGCATGCTTGATGCCCAGGATTCTTCACTGACAGGTTCTGCAGTTTTTGTGACTGGATTTTCTGGCACCGAGAGAATACCTTCTCCTCATTCAAATGCATCCTCGTGGATTCTTGATCCTAGAGCGTCTTTTTCATATGACTAATGATTCTTCCGCTTTGACCTCTGTTCAACATGTCGAGTCTCCTGTGTGTGTTCTTACTGCTGATGGTACTCTCCTCCTAGTCGCTAGTCGTGGTACTCTTAGCACTTCTGCGTTTCATGTTCCTTTTGTTCTCACATTCCTCGACTTACCATGCAGCTCTTTTCTGGTAGTCAGATTGTTGACTCTAGTTGTAGAGCCATTCTCGACTATGGTTCCTGTTCTGTTCTGGATTGTCACACGGGTGCTTTGCTTGGTGCTAGCCCCCGACGCCATGATGGCCTCTCGGAGCTTGACTGGCTTCGTCTTCCCTCCGCTGCCACTTTAGCCAGTCTCTCGGCCTCTATTGCCGCCTCTACCGGCTCTTTTCAGCAGGGGCATCATCGTCTTGGAAATTTATGTGGTACCCGTCTCTCTTCTTTAGTTCATCGTGGTGTTCTGGGGCCTATCTCCGGAAATGCTTCTTTGGATTGTCTAGGTTGTCGGCTTGGTAAGCAGATTCAGCTCTCCTATCCTCACAATGAGTTAGTGTCCGAGCGTCCTTTTGATCTCGTTCATTCCGATGTTTGGGGTCCGGTTCCCTTCGCTTCGAAAGGTGGCCATCGCTACTATATTATCTTTATAGATGATTTTGCTCTCCACACTTGGGTTTTTTTCATGTCTTCTCGTAGTGAGGTTTGTCTATATATAAACAATTTGCTACCATGGTCAGTTCTCTACTCCTATTTGTGTTTTTGTACGGATTCTGCTGGTGAGTATATCTCCCGTTCGCTGCGAGCGTTTCTTGCTGAGCAGGGTACTCTTGCTCAGTTCTCTTGCCCTGTTGTTCATGCCCAGAATGGTGTGGCTGAGCGCAAGCACCGTCACTTTCTTGAGACGGCTCCCGTGATGATGATCGCCGCCTCTCTCCGCCTCACTTTTGGGCTGAGGCTATTTCCACTTCCACCTATCTTATCAACATTCAGCCCTCTGCTGCTTTGAAGGGCGATATTCCTCTAGAGTGTCTCTCTAGTTGTTCTCCTAATTATTTGGCGCTTCGTTTGTTTGGTTGTGCTTGTTATGTTCTCCTTGGTCCTCGTGAACGCACCAAACCCACCTCCCAGTCTGTTCAGTGTGTTTTTCTCGGATACAGTGATGAGCACAAGGGTTATCGGAGTTGGGATCCCGTTGGTCGTCGGTTGCGGATCTCTCGGGATGTGACTTTTGATGAGTCTCGTCCATTCGACCTGCGTTCATCCTCCTCGACCTTTAAAGTGGAGGATATATCTTTCTCATGTTTCCTAATACACCTCCTCCAGTGCATCATATTTCTACTCCTTGTTCTACAGTTGCCGATCTGACGCCATCCTCTCCTACAATTTCTCCTCCCTTGTTGCATGAGTCTCCACCTTCGTCACCGATGTCTTCCTCGTCTGTCACCTCTGGTGATACCTTCCCGACCCACTTTTCCTTTTTTTATATTCGTCGACGTTTTGTGAATGACTCTACTGACGTGCCGTCTTAGCCGATTTATGGCCTTCGTCCCCATCTTTGCCCTCCAGCTGACCGCTATTCCCCTGGATGCTCTGGTCTTTCTGTTGTGCTTGAGCCCACTTCTTATAGAGATGTTGTTCACCCTGAATGGCAGCCATGGTTTTTAAGGCGTCCAGGCGGTTTAAGGCGATGGGGGGCGCCTCACCGCCTAGGCGCTCAAAGCGCGAAGCGAGGTGACACCTTAGTCAGTTACTAAGGCGCCTTAGACAGTTTTAGAGCAATAATGCTGATGGATTAGCACAGCGCCACGGGCACCACAGGCTCACAGCTAACATAAAAACTATCCACCAAAAAACAGAGCAGCTCAGGCGGGAGAGAAAAGAGACCAGGAGGAAGAAGAGGAGCAGTGGAGGAGCAGCCCTGCTGGGGAATGGATGCGTCAGATGGAGGAGCAACCCTGAAGCTTGGCCGGAGAGGAGGAAGTCGCCGGAGGAGGGAGGAATCGGCCGGAGCAGCCAGATCTGGCGGACGACGAGCTGGCCGCCTGAGAGGGAGAGAGCCCCAATCTCTCTCTGAATCGTTTCTGTTAACCCTAGGTTTGTGAATCCTCTCTCCCCTCTTTTCCCCTCCCGGCCAAGCCCAAATTCCCTCCTAGGCAGCCTGAATTTCTGTTTTCCCGCTGGCTGGGTCGAGTTCCGGCTCGCTGGGTCGATTTCCCGCTCGCTGGGTCGATTTCCTGCATGAAGGCATCCAAAACTGGTGTAGGCGACGCCTAGCTCGCTGTAACACCCTCGAATCGGCCCTATGCAAGTTTTAGCGATTCCCGCCAAACCCGCATAAAAACGATTCAAGGACGCCCACCAGGCACTTGCGTGCGGGTGGAAAACGAAGTAATACCATTACACACTAGTCCACGATGGAACCACAGAACATATATACAACAATGACTCCAGGAGTCAAGAATACAGATATACAGTACAAAGATCCAATTCACCTTGAACACGATACAACATCCGAGTACGGATAAGAAGCAAATTGGGCTAAGAGCCCTGAAGAATAACCAATGGCGTCCATAACCCTGCCCAGGCCAAGCCGGAAGGGTAACCCTGCTAACGACGTCGAACTTGTACCTGCTAAACAAAAGGGGTGCCGACAAAGGGCGAAGGGAAAAAGAGGAGCGTCAGTACTTAGGCCAGTACACGGCGAGGCTAGAATTCGACGGCTCTCGCCTACATAGGTATGGTGGACTGAAGTGGCAGCGAAGCATGCTCTAAACAACCTATAGAGACTCGATTCATCTGTCGGCTATTAGAGAGGGATAAGAGAGACCTATTCGGGACCCACCTGATTCTAACACCAAACATACCCATCCTGGTATTTCCCCCTCGAGACCAAACGAGGAAGTCAAACCGGGGAACTCACACAGTTGGCAGTTTTATTCATTCCATTGTAGTTGAAGCACTTACTAGTCAGATATAGATAGTATGAGTCATCTTGATAGCATAAGTAGTGGGCAGTTTTAGTTAACCATTCAGTTGTAGTTGCAGTACTTACTAGTCAGATACAATTAGCATGTGACATCCCAAACCCAGCAGTTGTTGGCACTTTTATTTCATTCCATTGGAGTTGCGATACTTACTAGGCAGGTATAACATGACACGATACATCCCAGTTCCACCAGTTGTTGGCACTTTTATTATCCATTCCATTGTAGTAAAGCTGATTACTAGTCACATATTAGGTCAAATTTATAGCACTACTTTAGTTATGCTTGTCTATGATCGAGATACTGTGCTCCAAGTCGTCCATAACCGCGGACACGGCTTTCAGAAAGATTTACCCTGCAGGGGTGCACAAATAGCAACACACACACGATCAACCTCGGAAAAACCAAATCAAAACCCAACGATGCTTTCACGACAAAGCAATCACAGGATTCATAAAAGATTTCAGGGGGCCACCCCACTAAGCTACCCGCAACGAAGTTGGCCGGATCCGAGACGGACCCAGGGTTTGCGAGAACGGCTGTAAACGACTGGGAACCCGAAAGTGTGACTGGGCTTGTCGATACCGCGAAATCGTGCCGCGATCCAAAACAGTAAAGGTGCTCCACGTACAATCGTAAATAAAGCAGTAAAGCATGGCATAAGTACAGGATAGTAATAAAACCCCAAACTAGTTTGTGGCCCCAAGAAATAAGAAATGAATTAAGCTCTGGCTAAGGGGGATTCATAGACTCTCCCGTATGTGGATAGTGCGAATAGTCAAGGAACAGGTATCAAGTACTCGGGGTCCTACGGGACACAAGTGAGCGTGGAAAAACCAAATAACATCTATTGCCCACCGATGCCTCTGCATTAGTTATATCTATTCCCAGCATTTTAACAGTTGCATTTAAAGTCATGATCATCTCCACCATTAAGCATCTCCACCATTTATCATGTGCCAACTTGCCGTCAACGGTGGAACGACAACAACGCGAAGCAACACATAAGCAAGCAACTACGATTGCAAGGCCGACTATCTATCAAACAACATGCAATAGGATGTGTCCATGGCAATATAGAGGCTGCAAGGAATATAAATGGTGCACGGAAACTAAAGCATCGTAACACGGATAGCAATAGATCAATAGGAGGAAGTAAAGACTATAAATGCAAAATAGGTAGAAAGAGGGAGGATGCTCGCCTGGGAAACACTGTCGAAGGTTTGTTATCCGAAGAACTTGTCGATACTCGCATCCACTCAACGGCCTAATCCGTGAAGAAGCAAACACTAAAAGAAACATCGGATGCACTATTTAATACTACGGCAGAAGATCGGGCATGATGCATGTATGATGCATGACATGGCAAAGATGCGATGCAACTAGCCAACATTAAGCGGAACCGGGGTCCCGACAATTAATTAGAGGGTTCATGTTATTTAGCTACCCCGCAATTTAAATGTTGATTTATCAATGCAAAGCATGTCATCGGTTCGCTATGCAAATTTAAATGGAGACGATATGAGACAAATATAGCCCGCATATAGTCTCCATATTTAATTATGAGGTGAATCGACTATACAACCCGGACCCGCAAAATATGTATGCAAGCATGACAATTTATATGCAACAAGTATATATGGATGGATTTATAAAATAGGGCTTCGAGAAAAGGGGTCACATGTTTGAGGTTCGAAGAGCTTGGGGTCCCGAGGGTTCGGTCTCGCCCATCGGATCCGAGAAGAACTTGGCGTGACACCAGGTTCGGGATCGGTCTTCGGATTGGCTTCGTGGTTTGGATCCGGGAAGGTGATCTTGGGGTTTATCGGCGGCCTTGGGGTCTCCAAGTCAAAGTACTAGAGGTTCCGACTCCGAGATCCGTGGCGAACTTGAACGGCTCCAGGTGCTCGTGCTCGTGTCCACGCATCAGAGATCTCGGCGGTGGCGGTAACGTACGTTGGACCCCTTGTCCGTTCGACGATCTGGTATGCTGGGGTTGTCCAGGACTTCTGGATTGCAGTTGGGCCACACCATCCATCACACTGCCTGCACATGGTACAGAGACCGGACAGGGACATGGCGACGGGCAGGAACAAAGAGCACACGGTCTTTCGCCTGGAGGAAGTGCCCAAGGCAACGTGCAGAGCTTGCAGCGTCGGGAACGTGGCGAGGCGGCCTTGCGAGGTTGGGGGACGGGCGCGGCCGGAGGCGAGGAAGGCCGCGGCGACTCCGGGAAGACGCGCGTGGCTCGCAAGGGCGGCTTCGAGGCGAGGGGCTCGCAGCGGTGCGGCTCGGGTCGGGGAGAGGCAGGCGGTGAAGGGGGGCGCCATCAGGGCGGCGGCGCCTGGCAGCAAGGCGACGGGGATCTTGAGGCGACCGCTAGGTCGACGGAGGCGAGGAGGACAGGGCGGCGGCGCTCGAACGGGGAAGCGGGGCTCCGCGGTGGCTAGACGCGGTGGCGTGCGTCCATGTAGACGAGCCGAGAGGCGGGCGGCCGTGCTCGACACAGAGGGGTGAGGATGAGCGAGGCCGGGCGTGGAGCCACGCGGCGACGGAGAGGGGGGAACCTCCTGGCGGCGGTGCCTCGCGCGATGGGGTCGGTGGGCTCGAGGAAGGGCGCCGGAGAGGGGCTCGGACGATCGGAGGAGAGGGCGGGCCGGCGAGGCGGGCTTGCGGGATCCCTCTGACGTCGAGGCCGCATGGAGCGGCTCTGGCCGTGGCAGAGCTTGCTGGCGAGGACGCTTGGGAGGCAAGGTGCAGAGGACGACGCGAGCCGAGGGCGAGGTCGACGACGACCGAGGCCTGCGGGGCGACGGTGCAGAGCACGAGGTAGGGCCACGGCGGTGCCGCGCGGGACTCGGCGGGCGACGAGGAGGACGTCCGTGGCGGCGGTGCGAGGCTCTGCAGGCAGCGAGCGGTGGTTCCTGCGAGGGGCTCGGGGGAGAGAATTGCGGGGAGGGGAGAGTGGTGGGGCCGGGAGGAGCAGAGCGGAAGGTGGGCACTAGGCTGGGCGCGTGCGGTGTACGCGAGGTTGGTGGCTCGCGTACGCTAGCGAGGGTCGTGGTGTACCGCGCGGGCAGATGGGCATGTCAACGGGGTTGCGTCTTTGCGACGGGGTCGCGCGATGCGTGTGTGTCTGCTTGCAGCGGTCGGGTTGGGGTGTGGGTCTGGGTCTGGTTAGCGGTAGGTGGGGTGTGACGGCTGGGTAGGTTAGGTCTAGGTTTTGGTCAGGAGTTAGGGTTAGGGTTTTGGTCTAGCTGGGTCGGGCCTGTCGGGGTAGTAGGTGGCCTGGCCTAAATGGCTGGGCTGCCTCCCCGGGAAAAATAGTTTTATTTATACTTTTGTTTTGTTTTATTTAAAAGACCTTTTGTAAATTATTTTTAGGCAAAACAAAAATATCCGGAAGAGACCGGGTTTTAGATTTGAAATAAAAGAGGGAGATATCTAGAAAACAAAAATAGGCTTTTGCAAAATAGTTTTAGGCAAACAGATGCATGATGACATGCCGATGCTCAAATGCAATGTGGCATGATGACATGAGCATGCGGTCATGATGATGCACAAAACAGAAACACCAAGCGATTTTCTAGTAGTGGTTTTAGCGAGGCGCCACACTCGCCTAGGCGACGACCTGGGACGCTTCAGCGACGCTTTTGGACGCTTTTCTCGCTGCTCTAAGGCGACGTCGACGCTTTGACGAGCCAGGGCGCCTCGACGCTTAAGCGTCGCCTAGGCGACGCCTTAAAAACCATGATGGCAGCTTGCGTGGTTCCTCTTCCTCCCCGTGTTCGTCCCATCACGTGTAAGTGGGTCTAAGATTAAGACTCGCTCTGATGGCTCTCTTAAGCGTTACAAAGATCGTCTTGTGGTCTGTGGCTTTTAGCAGGAGCATGGTCGTGATTATGATGAGACGGTTTTTCCTGTGGCCCATATGACCACTATTCGCACACTTCTCGTGGTGGCCTCTCTTCGCCATTGGTCCGTGTCTCAGCTTGATGTTAAGAATGCCTTTCTTAATGGTGAGTTGCATGAGGAGGTTTATATGCAGCCACCACCTGGGTATTTTGTTTCTGATGGCATGGTATGTCGTCTTCGATGCTCTCTTTATGGCCTTAAGCAAGCCCCTCGTGCTTGGTTTGAGTGCTTTACCTCTGTGGTGACTGCTACTGGTTTTTCACCCAGCGCGCAAGATTCAACGTTGTTTGTCCACCTTTCTGCTCGTGGTAGGACTCTTCTTCTATATGTTGATGACATGATCATCAATGAGGATGACTCTGAGTACATTGCCTTTGTCATGGCTGTCTCAGCGAGCAGTTCCTTATGTCTGACCTTGGTCCTCCCCGCTACTTTCTTGGGATTGAGGTTTCTTCTACCTCTGATGGCTTTTTCATTTCTCAAGAAAAGTATATCCAGGATCTTCTTGCTCTTACTGATGAGCGCATTGAGACTTCTATGGAGCTCAATGTTCACCTCCGTGCTTCTGATGGCGATCCCTTGTCTGACCCGACGCATTATCGTCATATTGTCGGGAGTCTTTTCTATCTGTCTGTTGCTTGTTCGGATATTTCCTATCCTGTCCACATTCTGAGTTATTTTGTTCTGCTCCCACTTCGGTTCACTATAGTCACCTTCCGCGTGTTCTACGCTATCTTTGTGGCACGATCTCCCACTGTCTTTTTTTTCCCTGTTCTAGTTCGTTACAACTATTCGGATGCTACGTGGGCTAGTGATCCTTCATATCGCCGTTCACTTTCTACTTACTGTGTTTTTCTTGGTGGTTCTCTCATTGCCTGGAAGACAAAGAAATAGACTGCAATTTCCCGTTCTAGTGCATGTGCTGAGTTGCGAGCTGTGTCTCTCTTGACAGCAGAGGTGACTTGGTTACGATGGTTACTTGAGGATTTTGGTGTTTCTGTTACGACACCTACTACCCTCTTGTTAGACAGTACAAGTGCTATCAGTATTGCGCTTGACCCTATGAAGCATGATCTCACCAAGCATATTGGTGTTGATGCTTCGTTTGTTATCGTTGGCGTGCAGGATCAGGTTATTGCTCTTCAGCATGCGCCTTCCGAGTTACCGTTGGTGGATTTCTTCACGAAGGCACAGACTAGAGCACACCATGGATTTTACCTCTCCAAACTCAGTGTTGTAGATCCACCATGAGTTTGAAGGGGGGGGGGGGTAGAGTTATATTTATGATGGCCTTTGGCCTCCTGCATATTGGCCTTTGGCCTCCCATTGTACATGTATATATGATGGCTTTTGCCTCCTGATAATAACATGTTGCTATTCATAACAACAAGCACATAGATGTGAGGATCATTACGTAGTATATTTTATGCTTCTCTATTCTAACTTGAATCTTCTCCCCAGTTGGGCGGTGATTTTGCCCCGCGAAGCACGGAATCCGTCAAGACCTACCAAGCTTGAGTTAGCTATATATCCTGAATTGCAGGTATAAAAGTTTATTGGAGTGGTGCTTTAGTTTGATGTACCATTGTAATGTTCATATTATTGGATATGTTGGATGCGCATCAATGCATTGATAGGAAAAATATCCCAACTTACAAGCTCAAGACAAGACCATGACCAATTGTCACTAGACATGCATTACCACCGACACCAGTAAACAAAATCCCGGCCTAGATGCTATTCCCGAAAGTGAACAGGACACAACCCCTGCCACATGAAAAGAGAGAGTCCAACTCTGTAAAGAGGGGCCGAATTGGGCCGCTCTAGCTCTGGAGATACAAAATCAATGGTGTTGCAGCCGCTGGCCTTGCACTGCCGCCGGTGCTGAGGCCACGGAAGTGCCAGGTGCCACTCAGCATTCTGGACGTTGTACCACCACAGGACACCGCATCCCTCGCATGTTGTGACATACGCCTCAGTTGATACCCATCAAATGTCCTAATGTGACCAAGATGCCACGATATGTGATCCTCCATGGTCCGCTACAGATGCCATCGATGGTAGCTGCACTGGCATCGTCTGACCCTGCCTAGGATCTACCTGCTAGCGACCTCATCGAAACTGCTGTCATTTTGTATAGCAAGCCAGATCTTGGTTTTCACCCGGGAACTAGATCATGAGGGACGGAGGTGACGAGGCTGCTGTCATTGCCAGGCCTTCATCGGAATGCCATGAGAGCCTGCACCAGCTTGAAAACCTGGATAGCCCACCACCCCGCAAACAGAAGCCACCAAACGTGGGACATCTGGACCAGCACGGGCCAGCCACAACGCCACGTAAGAAGGAGCTGGCCCGTGGCTCAATTGCATTTGATAAACCAGCTGATCTCAGCCCTCTCCCAGCCTGTCCCGAAGGAAACACTGCACTTCCTTTTGTTTTGCTGTGTTACATTGGCTATTTTTGTTGCATTTTCTGTGTACATATGCTAAGGAGTTTCTATTATTTCTAATATTTTATTTTTATGAACAAACAGGCTGCTAAACCTCGTGTTGTCGTTAAACTTTGGAAATCTCAACTTGACGAACCAAAGTATAATCTGGCTGATCCTTCCATAGCAATTTTTGACAAAGCTACAAGTACGTGCACTGGTTCACCTTGCCAGATTATGCAATTTTGAAATGCGTGTTTGTGTTATTGGCTCCATGCTTTCTCACTCTTTTCCATTTTAGTGCAATTTATATTTTGCTCATCTCACTGGCAAAAACAATCTGTTAAAAGAACAGGTATGCTTATTTCTAAAGGTTTTGTGTTGTGAAATAATCAAATTTATTCTCTTATTCAACATGATCTTTGGCATGGGGAAATGAGATATTTGCTTTGGTCCTTTCAGTTTGAGTTGGAACTCGGTAGACCTATTCTTGGTGATGAACTCATGATTTTGGTACTGTATTTCCTTACAAGAGAACAAAGACTAGACTAGCACATCCACAGACATATACAATCATGTATGGTTGATCACTCTCGTGGGTTGCAAATTTAGAATTTTCACTGTCTAAATATAGTTTATTTTTTCTCCATTGTAGTGATTCCTTTTGCTGTTTACGCACCATCCACATTTGCGTACATGTGTGGAGTGATTCCTTTTGCTCTTTATGCAAAGTGCACTATTGTTATTTCTGTGCAAATGTTCTGTTGAGTTGTGCCATGGGTACTTACACACTTGGTAGTGATGTTTCAATACCAGTGGCGGACCCAGGATTTGGGAAAGACCGGGGCTAATTTTCTAGTGTCCAAAAAGTATGAAAAATTACTACCATCTAATCTCCATGCAGTAACACATTATATTAGACAAAGATCGATGAAAATGCATGAATGGTGTTTTGATTTGAAAGAAGTTCAATTTTTAAACAAATGACAATAAAAAATGCACATAAAATACGGTTGCATAATCGCATAACCAAGACGAATTTTTAGTACCTAAACGGGGAAGCTTTGCATGATCCTAGCCTACCATTTCCTCATCAAACATAGGACCAGAACCTACAAAGACAAGAAAAGATAATCAGAAAATAGTATGGATGAATAAATGATACATAAATTGTATTGGCAAGAGAGTAAATTATACTACTAGCTAAACGTTGTATTTCTTTCTGTGTGACCTCTGTACTTCGGATACAATCAAAATCTTATTATCTTCTCGCCCTCAGTATAGCGTAACATATATAGATTCATCCAATCTTCAGTAATATTGTTCCTCAAACTATCTTGATAATCTTCCATACTGATGGGTGTTACTGCCTAAATGTCCCACAATTGTCCCACTTCCATCTGCATATTTCGGATTCTTGAACCGCGGAAGTTTGGTTCGAATTAGAAAATTGCGAGGATGATGGAAAATAAGATGACAGTCTCAATGAATAAGTTTTTGATCTTTTTGTTTCCTTCATCCTCTGATTTCTCTGTAATCAAATTGAGTAAAACAGTAAGTCCACAATTAGCTAAACCTAGTTGTAGCAGTTCAATGACCGAAACTCTGAAATTGACCGTTTCCTTCATTCAGAGTTTGTATTGGAAACCAAATAATTACCTATGAGCAGAGGCATAACGGGCAAGAAGACGGCCAATTGAAGGCGATGAGCCGACGAGGAGTCGATGTATACAACCACCGGTGCGGCGAGACGCCCGCGGCACAGCGGTAGTTCGACGCGGTTCTGTAGGCTCAAACACGCGGTCGTGACATATTCGCAATGTTTAGACGAGCGCGATTCCTTAGGCTCTCGTGGCGGCCCTCGGCGGCAGCACGATCAAGTCGATGATGCCTTGCCGTTGTGCGTGATCTCATCGGCTCGAGGCGAAACGAACAATTTTTTTTAGAAAAGGAATAGGAACAGGCAACACAGTCCGCGCGCAGGCCGCTGATGGATTGCTCGTGTCTAATCGTTGCTGCCTTAATTGGCTCGTGAGACAGCCCTGATCGTTCTGGCCAAGGACACGGGCTGGACCACTTGGGTCCACAAATTCTGGTCAAATTTACAAGGGAAGTACCCACACTACGTCGGCCACGACCGGGGCTATAGCCCGGGCTGCCCGGGGTGCAGTTCCGCTCCTGTTCAATACGTTTTATTTTCTTATTGCATGGCTGTCTGTGAAAAGGTACTTTTTATTATGGACATATCCTTGTTTCTATCAGATGGCCTGCATTAAAATGTTATATTGCAAATATTAAACTGTCCACTGTTTCTTTCTGGTCTATGTTCTAATTCTTCTTTGAATATTTACAGAATCTCGGTACAAGTTCTTATCAGCGTATGAAGGTGACAAACCGCAGCTTCGATCGTTCTATAGTGCATGTTGTGGCATGGCGCAGGTGATATAAGCTGAACTTCCTGAAAAAAATTCTCTTGCTAACTAGTCACTGATGGTATATTCTTAACTATCTATACTTTCTTATAAAGCAAAACCCCACCAACTAGCAATTATGATAGTCTATCTCAACATGCAAGCTATCCACACCACCCACTATTTTAGCCAATCAATTGGCCATGCCATCTCATTAGCATTTATTTATGGTACATGCAAGCTATCCATATCATCTACTTCTTCTCCAAATAAGTGTCCATGCAACCAATTTTTATTCATCAAATATACAATAATTTATGTCAATTAAATTTAGCCTCTCAACTATTGTGACCAATCTAGCATATTTTTCTTAGAGAACTTCATATTTTACGCATTTTATACCTATTTATTTATACAATCAATCTATTAAAGATATTCCCGCTGCAGCGCGCGGGGTATTCTTCTAGTTTTTTGAAGAGTAATGCTCAGTTGTTTTCTAAGTTTAGCATTTTCTTTGAACAATGGTTTTGTTTATACAATTTATGTAAATCAGTACATATGTGCAGTAATTAATAGTATATCGCATGTGTCTTGAACTTGATGAATGGATGCAAGGTTTTATTTTTTTTCATGAGAATCAACAGAATTTTTTTAACTACAGTATGGGAAAAAAATTAATCTAATTTTCCAAATATCCTTTTTTTCGTAGGTTACCAGTATGGTTCCTGCACGACCAGTGAATTCCCCAACTCCAGCTCCAGTACCAATAAATTCGTCTTGGGCACCTCCAGGGCTATCTACTCCCAGTAAGGAGGATGTTGAGTTAGCGATGGCTATTAATGCCTCCATCCAATCAGCTATAGCAGAGAGAGTGCCCAACATTCAGCCAATGTCATCAACTGCGAACACCAGTGGCTGGGAAAACACTACGGACACTTCTCTCAATGGATGGTGTCCACCAGACGCTGCCACCCCTTCAAAGATGAGTGGCCAAGCAAAAATTGATGCCCCAAGTAGCAGCACATACAACGGATGGGATGTGCCTGGAACAAGCTCTAACCAAAGTTCATCGAGACCTAACAAAAGCCAGAACAACGCTTCAATTGTGATTCCACAAGAGGCACCGCCGGCTCTTTCAACACCAACTGCACTTCCAGTTCTTCCAACAAGTGTGCTTCCGACTCTTCCAACACCAACCGCGCCACCACTTGCTGAAGGAATCTACAGTGGCCCTATTCAGTATCCTTCCATAGATTTCACACCAGTAGATGTAACCATGCCACATACAGAAGGTGATACAACTGTAAACTCTGCAAGAACTGGAGAAAATGATGCTGATACAAGTAGCAGTGGCAACACCCCCTCGGGAACTTGTGTGATTTGCTTGGATGCTCCTGTAGAAGGAGCCTGCATTCCGTGTGGTCACATGGCTGGTTGCATGTCCTGCTTGAAGGATATTGAGTCAAAGAAATGGGGCTGTCCCATTTGTCGTGCCAAGATTAACCAGATTATTCGCCTTTATGCAGTTTGAACAGTTGAAACAGTGGAGCAGCAAGTCACAACTGCAATGGGTGCTTCCCGCTTTAAGTTTTGATACAAGGAGTAACGTTATACTGCAACTGCAAGTGTACTATCACAAATGATGCCTTCTGTGTTATCAGAACTCTCTAAGAGCAACACACCAGGCAACTTATGTACGTATATGTATGTTGGGCAACTGTATTGTGTGTGGAAGAATGTATGCGCTCCTCTGTGCAGAGGGTAATTCAACTGAACCTTGTATTGAGTATTGCTTCTGCTTGGTGCACTGTGTTTCTGTGTTGTAAGTTCCTATTGTTACTGGTCAATGAAGGCAGTGGTTACAAAACCAGTTTTTGCATTTTCTATGGAATTGTTTCCCTGCTTACATAACTCTTGTCACTTCTGTAACCGAGGTCTTTTGATGGGTCAATGTTGCAGAATCCGTTTTGCCTTTGACTGAATGGAGAAAGCATCGTTTGCAGTTTTTGTCTATTTTGTGTGAATTAAGCAACCGGACCTCCCAGCTAGAGAAAGATCTGCAATGTTTGCCAAAAAAAGAATCAAGATGAAGGTGGAGGCGGAGTAAGGGCATCTCCACCGGGCTGACCGAAACGGTCCGTTTAGGTCGGCCCGGGGTCGCGGTCTGGCCTGTTCGGCCAAGCGTGTTCAGCGGCCTGACCCATCTGTTCGTCTCCCCCCTATCACGCTTGACACCCCGGCGATGAGACATTAATAGCGATGCGACATCGGCTATCAGCGCCGGCGGCTTTCCGCGCGGCCAGCGTTTCCCACCATCGTAGCTTTCCGTTTTTCGCGCGCGTCTCCCCGGCCGTTTCCTGCCTTCGTCGTTGTCTATAAAAGACGGCCGCACGACGCGATTGAGACAACAAGCCCACCCAGAGCAATCGCCGCCGGAAAAAAGCTCCTACCGTAGTCATGCCTCGTCGCAAGATCGCCAACTGAAGCAAGATTAGGGAGCTGTGTCGCACCCGCTTCCAGGACGCCGACATCGACGTTGTCGACCTCCAAGCCACGTTGCTGTCCCAGCGCATGGCCGAGGTGGAGGTGGTGGCCTTCGAGGAGGAAGGCCGTGTGGCCGAGGCGGCGCTGGAGCAGGTGGTGGAGGCGGCCGCACAGGTGGCGGCCCAATGGGCGGTGCGTGAGGTTCACCACGTTGCCACCAAGGAGGCGGTGGCCAAAGAGGCCGCAGCAGGGGCCCTCCGCGAGATCCACCACGAGCGGGTGGCCGTCTGTGAGCTTCGCTAGGCCACCGCCGCGCGCAGTGCGATGGAAGCGGCAGAGCACACCGCCGAAACGGCGACGGAGCAGCTGTGAGCGGCTACGACCGCCGAGGTGGCAAGCGTGTGGGCTCTCGTCGACGGGGACGAGACAGAGGTGGAGGACGACAACGAGGAGGCGGAGGAGGTGAATCAGGTGGTGGCGGAGGATGGGGCGGGGGAGGAGGCGATCGCCGTTCCCCTGCAGATCGCGCAGGCCCTCGGCCTCGGTCCCAACGGAGCTCCGGTGATGGTGGGCCCCTTAGCAGCGAGGATGGCCACAACGACAGAGGTGGAGGACCAGGAGGCGAGGGACCACTGGCCGGACGAGATGGAGAAGGCCCTAGCCAACCGGGCGGCGGCGGACCGCGCGAAGGCGGCCGGCAAGAAGGAGGCTCGTAGCCGAGCGAGCGAGCGTTACCACGACCGCCTCCAGCAGAAGGCCATCTGGTCGGCTATAGCGGCGATCGATGGTGCCAGCGGCAACAGTGGCCACGACAACAGTGGCCGCGGCAACGGCGGCCAGTAGCCACAGGGACGACCTCCTCCATCATCGTCAGTAGTAGTAGTTCTTATTTTTAGTTTGTTCAAACAAGCCTTTTTGTAATCGGCAGGGCTTAATCTAATGGAAAGCCAATTTAATTATTAATGTTTCACTTACGTATGGGCCCCGAGCGGCCTACAGGCGGACACCCGCGTGGTGCCTACACTGTCTAGGCTGATGCATCGGCCACGTAAATTAGGTGCACCGATGGGTCAAGCCGGACACGCCGATCCGGATGGGTCATGCCACTGAGAGGCCGTGCACGATCTACATGTCCACGTAGACGCTTTCGAACACACTCGGGCGGGTTGGGTCGGCCCGATGGAGATACCCTAATGGCGCCAAGCATTCAACCACAGTCCACAGGCTGCCACAGCCGTGGGGATAGGCTAGGACATTTTCTGTAGCTAAGTGGCGGTGTGCGTTTTACAAGCTAATACACTCCTAATGACCAAGGAATTCTACGAAACAAAATCTAAACTAGGTGGACATGCGCGTTTTGTCGCGCTGCCTATAGTCTATTTGGCAGAGTGTGGTAGGTGTGTTGTACTCATTGCTGATAACACATTTTATTTATTTATGTTATCATAAATTAAATATATGAGCATGTGCGGGTTGAATGTTTTATTCGGTAAAATATGTATTATTTACGTGTTAGATATGTCTGAAACTGAGAGATCTGACCTTGGAAGCAAAAAAGGGCCCTTATTTCATATTGAAGCTTATAAGAAATATAGGGGTACTAGTGTTTCTTCAAGTAAATAAAAAGGTACATCGAGCAAACTTAAAAAAATACATCGAGCAATAGACCAAGTTCAGTATCACAAGAAAATGATATGTTACATGATCAAAGTAAAAAATAATGGTGTCAAAACAAGCTAACTTATGAAGATCACACGGTAACCTTGTTCGAATGTCTCAAAATCGATGCTTTCAATTATTTGAATTGTAGTTTCAAGGGAAGAGACAACTTTGTATTCAACACTTATAAGTGGATAGATTATTAAATAATTAGTTTAGTCAATATAGACAACCAGATTACATATATACTAATTCGACGCGGATTTGCTGCCCGGGGTGGCCACGGTGCACATTCTATCTACCGTCAGATTGTGGGTGCATGTGCTCCCTTGTTTCATCTGCATATTGATAGTGGCAAACATAGTTAACTGCCTCGTTTATAGACTTACACCGCGAGCCTCGTACCTTCATGGATGCTCCATGCAGCCGCTAGCCGTTAGCAAATTCATCTTGTTCTCGCTTATGCACTACACGCATGGGTCATGGAGGATCTAATACCTGCCCCTGTGAGAGAACTGCTACAACGGATGGAAGTAACAAACATTTATGGACAACGGCTAATATGCATGCGTTGTAGTGAGAGATCTGCTATAACGGATGGAAGTTACAAACACTTATAGACAACGGCTAATATGCATGCGTCTATGCACAAAAAACAAGAATCCAATCCGCTGCCGTGAGCATTCATCATATGCATGCCTAAAACATGGTTGCTAATGGTAAACGGGGGGAGTATCGACCTGCAATCATGCGTCTATGCACAAAAAACAAGAATCCAATCCGCTGTCGTGAGCACTCATCACATGCATGCCTAAAACATGGTTGCTAATGGCAAACAAGGAGAGTATCGACCTGCAATCATGCATGTATGTTGCCGCTTTGAATGTATCACATGCATGTAGTCGTGCCCGTGTGTGTTCGTCCCCAAACTATAGCCGATGTTGGACATATGTGTTTTTCCGCTCATCGATTCCCTGCTGCCCGTGCTAAACAATCGTATTACATGCATGTTTACCGCTGGTCATGATATGCACCATGTGCTCTCCACTAAAACCGTGTGCTCCCTTTATCAGATCGGACGGTGGTCCGGGTATGCACCATGGCCACCATGGGCAGCCCACTATTTCCCTATACTAATTCTATGCAGGAATTATACTTGATATATTCCAAATTATTCACCGGTTCAATAAATTTAAAATAGAAGGTATGGATGGAAGTTTCCATGAATCTTTACATGAAGAAAGATCTAATATGTAATCAAGTTTGATAATTTATGTACATCAAAATGAAAAGAGAAGTTATGACATTTATTTTGGACCCACTTAGTCGATGGAACTCGCTTATTCATTAATCATAGAGCATGCTCCAAGTCAAGGGCACTATTGTGGTATTGCCGACGAGTATGCTATGGTGGGGTCCTCATAGTGCGTGTTTAGAAAGGTGAGGTAAGGCAGAGAGTTGGCGGGTACGAGGTAACACAGCTTACCTAGGTTTAAGTCCCACAATAGTGGCAGAACTCTACTCCTGCTATAAATCACTATAATGGCAATACATCGAGTTATAGAGATCGGTTCGCTGTGCGAGGTGTTGTACGTTGGATACTCCAATCGTAAGAGTCGTGCCCTAAAGGCTCCCATATGTCCGGTTTATAAAGGCACCAGAACCTAGGGTTACAGGGAAAGGACCTTGCCGGACAAGGTAAAGAGTCCTGCACTAATACAACTAGTCTTCGTGTCTTGCACTCTAAGGCTCCAAGTATGTCGGTGACTCCTGCGTAGCCTTCCTTTATCCGGCATGGGCCTCCCTTCTGGATCTATCTAACTGGGCCGCCCAGTAGGCCATGGGTCATGCTACCAACTATGGGCCACCCGGGTTAGCCGGATTAGAGACATGCTATAGTGATACTCATTTAGCATATCCCCAACAGTAGCCCCCGGAGGACGCCGTGTTGCCTATTAGTCTTGAATGCTCCATCTAGGTGATGCCGGAAATTCGTCAAGCAATATCTCGAAGGTCTCCCAAAGAACCCTGCAATCCTCTCTGTCTTTGCAATGTAGCCGAAGTTTCCTTAAGTCTTTGTTTCTAGAGTTGGATAACTCCCATCTTCGATGGAATCTTCAGATGTTACTACTCCACTACAATGGTCAGAAGATGACGTAGGCTTTAGCCTATGCTATCTCAAAACTCACAGAAGGCAGTGAATTAATCATTAGCTATTTTTACGCGCACAAAATCCGAAACGTTAAAGCGGCAAAGATGGAGGACGTGGCGAAATTACCACGCACGCTCATCTCCACGTCGGTAATACTTTGTCCGTTGGATCTCTCTGGACGAACCTTGACACCAGGTCTATATATATTAACTGTGGCCTAGGCTTTTACTTTTACCCACATTCTTCCCTGTGTCTTCGTCTTCCTCCAGCCACACGACCGTTCGAGCTCTTCGACGGAAAACCCTAGCTAGAGCGTTCCCCTTTCTTCATCCTCTTCCATCTACATAATGGCCTCCAGCGGCTCTGCTCCCTCAACGGCGGCAACTCCCGAGGCTTCAACGGAGCCATCCTAGGGATTGACCATCCCACCGGAGGGGGTCATCGTCCCTGTCTCCGCCGTGGTGGGGATCACCGACTATGACCAAGGACAGGGGGTGCCAGAAGCTGCAAAAGAAGAGGGTGACTCCCACAAAGGAGTGTGGAGGGGCTCTGACCTCTCCACTGAAGATTTGCAAGAACTCATCGCCGAGGGGTATCTCCCCGCGACGAAGGGCTTGGCCTGGCGGCCGGCGCCGGCCGGCGAGGTGACTCCTTCTCTCCAAGCCGGAGAGAAGGTATACCTTAAAGCTCAGCTGGTTCGTGGTGTAAGCCTGCCAGTCTCTGACTTCTTCCTGGACGTCCTTCGTTACTTCCAGGTACTTCCCCACAACCTCTCTCCCAATAGCATCCTTGTACTTAGCAACTTCATAGCTTTGTGCGAAGGATACCTAGGAATCAAACCTAGGTTAGATCTGTTTGTTTACTTCTTTACCGTCAAGAGAGAGTCCAAGGATGAGCTATGGATATGTGGAACTATTAGCTTCAAGATCCAGCCTAGCCGGCGCTTCCCTGACATTGTGGGCCACGAGTCCTGCAAGAACTAGCAAGCGCATATTTCTATGGCCCATATAATCCTTTGCCCAACCGTCTTGAGACATATCCCGACTTCATCGATGGGGCCACCGCCGAAGCACCCACCTGGAGGTCCCAAGCCTCCCCCTGTCTGACAAAGAAGCCAACCGCGCCGTAAGACGGATCGCGTGGCTCGTAGATGGAGGTCTGACCAGCTTGGACCTAGCCATGTGTTGGTTCACTAGGCGGATCTAGCCTCTACAACACCATGTCGAGATGATGTGCATGTACTCCAAGGATCGGAAGGATCCCATGCGTATTTCACAGGATAACTTCTCCACTGATTCCATCAAGCTCCGGCTAAAGGACATTGTCAAGGTGAAAGACAGGAAGTGTGGCTTCAAGATTACCTATGACATGTTTGAATGCGGCAAGTGCCTAGAGGTAGCTTCTGTTTCCTTTGTTGCTCGTTATATATACTCTAAGGTTTTTTCATCTTGAAGTCATCAATCTAACACTCCTTTGTCTTACAACTGGTGACCTTGGCGGCGGATCAGATGGCCTCCTATGTCTATGATCCCAAGCTGAAGGATATCCAGGTGGTGTCCAACAATGATGCCTCCAAGGATCCTTTGGCTCCGGCAGCGCGAAAGCAGAAGTGATGAGGGTTTAACTCATCAATGCCCATTGTTATGGACTTGGGTTTTGGAGAAGGAGGGAGCGCTGGAGACATCTATCGGCTAGCAAAAAAGCACACAGGGGACTCAAAGATTTACCCAGGTTCAAGCCTCGTAGAGGTCCCTACTCCTGCTTGTCTGCTCGTGGAATTATCAAAGGAATCGAAGATTACAATGGTGCGCAGATGCAATCTGGTGAGGGTTGTGGAAACTACGGTTGCATGTGTCCTCCTCGCCGCCCCCTACTAGCCTTTATATAGATAGGCTAGGTCTCGGGTAGCAGGTCGAGTCGGTTACAGGTTAGGGTTTTCCCCTTTGAACTTTATATCTTTAGCTTCTTCTTGTTCTTAAGAAATTGAGAGTCCGTAGGTTACTTGAGTTCTTCATTTGGGTCTTGGCGACACCGTGGGCCTCTATGTATTCAGGCCGTATATACCAAGCTCGAGTACCTGTAGGGTATACCCATGTCAGTAGCCCCCGAGTGTCCAGTGGAATCGCAGATTCGACTGGAGACTTTATGAGGCCTTTCGAGTGCATGACTGAGTATGTTTTTCGACTGCTCTGTTTGTGTCATAGGGATTGTTGATGTGCGTGCCTGATTTAACCGATGTATCGGTATCAGTTAACTACATTAGGGTAAAAAAACGCCATCTACTTGAACTCGAGTCCCTGGACTCGAATCCGAAAAAGTGCTGGTGTAATTCAACTCAAGCCGCAGAGGTCTTATAGGAGTCGAATTCCAGTGTATGGGTGTGAGCACTCGACGCGTCCGTCAAGGCATGTTCATCGTACCTGTAGGCACGGATATATTTCTGGTAGTGCGCAGCAAATGCGTTGCCAGGCCTTATTCAGGTCTTATCTTCACGCTGTAAGTGCGACATCCGAATTTTATCATCGCGGTGACGATTCGGGTGACCTAGGAGACGCAGTCTCTTTGTAGGGAAAAATTATGAGGCGGTGTCACCATAAGCTTTGAGTGTGGATGTTATCAACACACAGTACTTTGTACCAATAATCATAGGGTGCGCGACCAGCGCTCCCTATGGGAGTAGCCCCCGAGTGCCTGGTTGAGTCGAAGACTCAGGCAGGGACTAAAGAACTTTTGCGACTGCTGTCGTCTTTTGCTTGCTTGTTTCAGTCGAATTTGCTTCCGGCGCTCCCTATGGGAGTAACCCATGTCCATAGTCGAACCGTGTTTCGAGTGGTTGGGTTTGTTTTGATTGTCCATGTTCCTGCAAAAGAAAAAGAAAAATCATAGGGTGCGCGACCAGCGCTCCCTATGGGAGTAGCCCCCGAGTGCTTGGTGGAGTCGAAGACTCGAGCGAGGACTAAAGTAGTCGAAGTCTTCTGCTGCGTAGTTTTTGATGACGTCAGTGTTGACGATTTCATGACCTCAGTTGCCCGCGTGAGTGAGTTTGACGGGACGTGACGAGCGGTGGGTCCTACTGCCTGACTCTGATTTGACCGGGCATGCATAATCTTTATTTTATCTGCATCTCCTCCATTTCCGCGCGTAATGGGAGTAGTGGGGGACAGTTCGCGCTTCATCTCCTCCACGTGTCGAGCGCGATGAACGCCACGCGTCTGGTAGGGTTTTTCTGAGCTGTTGGATTACATCTTCCAGGGGGTTAAGTAGCGATGCGGCGACGGTAAAATTCACATCTACTTCCATTCATCCTTTGCCTTCATCGCCATTGCCGCTGCTCCTCTGCTTCTCTGTGCTCTTTTCCCTCCACGGTGCTGGACCAGCTCTGCGTATTTCCCATCTACTTCCTCCAGTCACATCGCCGCCACGGAATGGGGAAGAAAAAGGGAGGTGTTGCGGCCGATTCCGCTACTGCCACTGCTGCGATGAAGAAGAAGGGTGGCTCCGCCGCTGCGGGCACCAGCACCGCCGCTGACGGAAAGAAGAAGGGCATGGGCACTCGCGTCACGAATGGCGCGTGGCGTCCCTCGGTGATCAAGTCCCTAGAGCTTCGTCTTCTTCGCCAAGGCGGAGTTTTATCCTCTGCAGTCGCCGATGCGCGCGTCCCCGGCGTTGAGGTAACCCCCGCTCCTCCTGCCGGTTTTCGGGTGATGTTCCTAGCGTTCATCATTCGCAGCCTCTCGTTGCCCCTGCATCCTTTCTTCAGGGGCCTTCTTTGTTTTTACGAGCTCTAGCTCCATCAGCTGTCCCCCAATTCCATCCTCCACATAGCTTGCTACATTACCCTCTGCGAGTGCTGGCTCGGAATCGAGCCGCATTTTGGCCTCTTCAAGCGCCTCTTCAAATTGAAGCGCCAATCGGCGTCTGGCTCCGTAGTCTACGATGTAGGCGGTTGCGGTATCCACTTTGATCCATCTGCCACTTATTTCGACATCAAGCTGATGATGTCCATCCAAGGATGGAGGGACAAGTGGTTCTGACCAGAAGGCCGACGGAGACCACTTCGGACTCACACCCTTCGACCCTGCAACACCATGCAAGAGGAGGCGCTCCTGGAAGAATGTGATCATGCCCGGCGAGTCCGCGAAGACAGATGTGCTGTACGAGCGCGTCTGCGACCTCGAGAGTTGCATGGGCAAAGAGGAGGGAGGCCGCGCCCTCATTCGCACATGGCTGCGCCATCGCATCTAGCCCCTGCAGGCCAGAGTCCACCCTATGTTTCAGTGGGCTGGCGCTGACGATGTCACTCGCGTGTCTGCCGATGGCATGTCCGCGAGTGAGGTAGACAAGAGGGTGCGATTGGTCACCAAGTACACCGTCAAGGATGTGCTCCCTAGTGAACCAGTTGTTCCTCCATTCGATGCTGCTAACCCTCCTCCTGAGGTACAGTTGTGCTACGTAGTCGCTCTTTTTGTCGATTGCTTCTTTTGCTGTGTCTTGGCTTTGTGATAAATTATTGTCTATATGCAGGATTAGGCGGTGTCACTCTGTATGCCCCCTCTTCCTGAGGGGGTTATTCCTCATGAAGCCTTGGAAGAGGACGAGTCGGAGTCGACCGTCCCATCTGATGTGGAGGAGGAAGTCCCGAAGTCGGATAGTCCGGATACTCGCAAGCGTTCGCGCAGCGAGGATTCTGATGCGTCGTCTCCTTCGACTCCGGAAGGTGCAGGCCTTGGTGTGGAGTCGCCAATCCCTGCTATTCCTATGAGTGCTATGGCACCATCTTCTCGCAAGAAGATGCGGCTGTCGAAGGAGTCGTCGTCAGAGTCAGGGGATCCAACCTTCGACTTTGATAAGTTTGATTGGTAAGTATTCGAATCTTCCTTTTTGGTTCTTCTTTGGAGTTGCCCTTTCTTGATGCTAGTTTGGTCTTGTAGTCAGCAGGCATCGTCATCTTCTGGCGACGTCCAATTTTTGAAAGAATATGGAGTCGCGACCTCCAGGGCCAAGAAAGAAGTTGAGCGTGCTCCTTCTCCTCCATTGGCGGCCCACTCCGGGCATAACTCATCCAGCTCTCCACACGATAGGGAGCATCGGATGGTTGCCCGGATGACTGCACACCAATCGACTTCGGAGTCATTGGAGGGTCATGTAAGTGTAGTATCTCTTTTTCTGATGTTGCCGTCGATTTTATTTATGGCTTCTGCTGATCCTTTGTTGTTTTTTCTTTTGCGATAGCTCCTTGTGAAGGAAGCCGCTCACCTGGCGAAGCAAGTGCTTGCGATGGGTCGCCAACATGCAATGCTGGATACGCGCCATCACGTGGTAGAAAGTAAGTGCTCTTTACTTCTTCTTCTTCTGCATTGTTGTTATGTGGTCGACTGATAGTCAATCCCTTTTGTTTTGTTTTGTAGCTGAACATAATGCCCTTTTGCGCAACGCCGCCACCATGGAGAAGACGCTCGCCACGGCTGTGAAGAGCCGCAATGAGGCAATCGCGGCGCGTGACAAGGCACAAAAGCGCGAAGAGGATCTGCGTGCCTCCGTCACAGCTAGGGAGAAGTTGTTCGAAGAACAGTTTTTCTCGATTGCTAAGGCTCTCTTAGGTACCTTGCTTGGATATCATTATTGTTCTCTTTTCGAATTTGTCGTTAGTGCTGACTTTCGTGCCCATGTGTGGGTTCTGTACAGATGCTGGCGGTTTGAGCTTCGATCCTTAGGCCCTCCATCGTTATGATGCCTTGGACTGTCAGCAGTCAAGGACCGCAGTGCCTCCATTCAAGATATGCTCTCCAAGGCCAAGGGTGTGCTCAGTCGCCTCCGGGAGGAGCTGGTGCCCAAGGCTGAGCTGATCGAGAACATGGACGAGCTGGTGGAGTCTTTTGCCGGGGGCGTCTCTACGAGCTTCAAGAACTCGCTCCGTGCAGCTGGTGCGTCGATGTCACTCGCTATGGTGCAGGCCCACGGAGTCGAAATTGATCCTGCGGTGGTCTCAAGGGCGATGCCCGTTAGCGCAGATGGCCAGCAGGTAGTCTTTGCTCCTTTCGCGACTGCCTGTGGCAAGTATGGGCCGCAACTGATCAACACAGTTGCAAAGTACTCTGAGGAGCTACATCGGGCCAAGAAGGCGGCAAAGGCTACGGCGTCAGGGGCCGGCGGAAAGTCAGTGGCATCTGATACCGCCACGGACTCGATGAGGCCCCCAAAGCCAAAGTCCAAGTCGAAGAAACCAGTTGCTCCTCAGTAGCTTTGTAATAGTTGAATAGCCTATGTCTTTTGTCGAAAACATGCCTTTGGCGAGTGTATCTGCTGATACTTTTTTCTTGCTAATCTTGAATGCACATGAATCTTTTGTCTGTGCATCAATTTGGTCTTCTTATTGCTTCTTGCTTGGCTTGTGATAGGGCACATCAAGTGATTCTTTGAGGGAACCTTAGGATTCGCCACCCCTTGATGATACTTTGACACCGTCGTGCTCAAGGGTGGATGAGCTGTCTCTACTCTCGCGACTTCGTGATCGCATGAAGCCGTTGGAGCGTGAATTGCCCGTACTCCGCGGTAATACAGATGTATGGAAATCGAAGGCAGAGAAGGCCACCGCCCGAGAACAATATCTGTTGGGGGAGGTGACGCAGCTGGGCGACCAATTTAAATGTTAGCTTGCTTACTCTTATCTTTTCCTTGTTGTCACTCGCAATGGTGTGCTGTCCTCACACTTCTGTTATTGCTTGTGTAGTTGTCAGCGCACGCCATCCGCAGGATGAGAAGGATAGGGTTGCCATTCGCATGCATGATCTGACCCAAGAGCAACTTCAAGAGAGTGGATACTTCTGGGTAGATCATGATCATGCAATCGCACTGGCGACCCTGCAGGATCGTGCATCGCGAGTGCTGCACTTCCTGAAGAACTCGTAGTCTTGCTTGAAGAACATTTATCGGACAATGTTTCTGCTGGACGTTGCGCCATCGAGCTTGCTGGCCCTCCTTGCCAAGTTCCAAGACCTGTCTGCGGTTCGCGAGTATGTAAGTCAGCAGCTGGTGGCTGGTGCCAAGGACGCTATGTCGCTGGTACAACTGCATAGACCTGATGTAGACGTTGCGACAATTGCGGCTGGTCCACCTATGCCACCAGCGGGTTCTGCTTGGAATATGGTGCCGCACTATCAGGCGGTGGATCGCCTAGCAGAGGAGATCGTCGACTTCTTCGAGGAGCAGACCAATGTTCTCTTGTTGCAATTGTAGTTTAGTTTGTATCCTGCACATAGGCATACCAATGTTGTAAAGTTCGTATGTAATGATGTGCATAATTGATTATCGATGATGTATAAAGAGCTTGTTCGTGTGTGTTTTGTGAGTGCGTTGCACTATGCGACTCCTTTTCGTTAGCCTGGCCATGCGCTTATCTCAGTCCCTTGTCAACCCGTCAGGTGCGTTGCAACTGGGTTGATGTGTGTCAAGGGTTTCGATTAGTGTGCCAGCTACTCAGGATATCGTGTTTTAGTTCGTAGAACAGATGTGTATAGGGTGGCGCAGCCCCCGAGTGAATTAGTTGCGAAAAAGTAAAGGAGAGCACTGAGTTTTGGGGCAATTAGCTTTATTATTCGCGGGATAGTACGAAGTACAATGTGTGGCTAAGTAGCCTTGGCTGAGTGGCCTTATTTGCAATGTAAAAGTAAAAACAACTAAGGGTAGAAGCATCGCAGCTGCGCGACGATCCAGGGGTTGGAGTATGCGACTCCTGTCTCTAAATCTTGAAGGCGATAGGCGCCACCTGGGATTACTTCTGTAATCACGTATGGTCCCTCCCAGGGGGACTCGAACTTGAGATGCCCCTGCTGCTTCAGTCGTAGGACCAGGTCGCCTTCAACGAAGGACCTGGGGTGTAGCCTCCTACTGTGGTAGTTGTGTAGGTTCTGCTGGTAGATCGTTGATCTTTCTGCAACGATTTCCCTTGCCTCGTCAAGGAGGTCGACGGAGTCTTCGAGTGCAAGGGATGACTCCTGCTCGCTGTAAGCGACCACGCGCGGAGCTTTGTAGCGTACCTCGGCGGGTAACACCGCTTCAGCCCCGTGCACCATAAAGAACGAGGTGTAACCTATAACACTGTTTGGAGTTGTGCGTAGGCTCCAGAGTACTGATTGTAGTTCGTCTAGCCAGCAACCCACGACTTGTTCGAGTGGCCGGAGGAGTCGCTTCTTGATGCCGCCGCAGACGAGCCCGTTTGCCTTTTCAACCTGACCGTTGGTCTGTGGATGCGCTACCGAGGCATAACTGATGTTGATTCCCAGATTCTCGCAGAATTCTTGGAACTCCTTGGATGTGAAGTTCGTCCCATTGTCTGTGATGATGCTGTGTGGCACTCTGGAGCGGAAGACGATGGATTCGAAGAACTTGACTGCGCTGTGCCCTGATTGATTGGTCACTGGCATGGCCTCTATCCACTTGGTGAACTTGTCGACTACGACTAGGAGGTAGACATAACCTCCTCGTGAGGACTTGGGGAGCGTGCCGACCATGTTGAGTCCCCACTGCACGAAGGGCCAGGTCAATGGAATTGGCCGGAGCTCTGCACCAGGTGCGTGCGACTTGTCCGCAAATCGCTGGCACGCGTTGCATTTCTGGACGATGTCCTTGGCATCGCGCATGGCCGTAGGCCAGTAGAATCCAGCTCGTAGAGCTTTAGCCACGAGGGCGCGACTGCCAGCATGGTGTCCACAGGTTCCCTCATGGATTTCGAGGAGAACAGCTCTTCCATCGGCGAGACGCATCGCTGGAGCACTCCTGTGATGCTGCACTTGTATAGTTAGCCGTTGATAACAACGAATGCCTTGGATCGCCGTGCAATGTGCCGTGCATCAGTCGGATCGTCCGGTAGCCTTTTGCTGAGGAGGTACGTGATGTATGGCTGACTCCAGGATGACTCGATCATCATGACGCTCATTGGTCCTTCGAGTCCTGTATCCAGCTCCAGGTTGTCGAGTGCCATTGGCTCATTGGGTGGCGTAGCCCCCGAGTCCGTTGCTGCGCTTGTTTTCTTCTCTGCTGCCTTTGTCTTGATGGAGCATTCGCATATGCGCTCAAGAAATACCCCAGGTGGTATGGGGGCACAGGTAGAGCCTATGTTGGCGAGTGCGTCCACCTCCTCATTGCTTTCGCGACCTACGTGTCGCAGCTCACAGCCGTCGAAGTCCCCTTCGAGTGTGTCGTAGAGGTCGCGGTACGCGATCATGTTGTTGTTCAGTGCGTCACACTCATGCATTGTTTGGTTGACGACCAGCTTGGAGTCGCCGTATATAATGAGCCTCTTGGCGTCACAGGCTTTTGCCATCCTCATCCCGTGTAGAAGGGCCTCGTATTCAGCTTCATTGTTGGAGGCGGTGAACTGCATTCGCAGGATATATTTCAGCTTGTCCCCTTGGGGCGATGTCAGTATGACACCTACACCTGCTCCGTCCTTCCGTTTGGATCCATCGAAGTGCATTGTCCAGAGGTAGGACATATCTGGTTTTTCGGGGAGCTGGTTCTCCATCCAGTGCACGAGGAAGTCAGGGAGAACTTGCGATTTGATTGCATCGCGCTTTTCGTATGTGATGTCTCATGGAGACAATTCGATACCCCAAAGCGCGACTCGCCCCGTGGCGTCAGGGTTATTGAGGATATGCCCCAGCGGGGCGTCGTTGACCACCACGATTGGGTGTTCCTGGAAGTAGTGGCGCAGTCGCCGGGCGGTCATGAAGACGCCGTACGCCAGCTTCTGGTAGTGCGGGTACCACTGTTTTGTTGGTGTGAGGACCTCGCTGAGGTAGTAGACTGGGCGTTGTACCCCGTGGACCTTGTTTTCCTCGGCTCGTTCGACCACGAGCACTATGCTGACCACTTGCTTGGTGGCGGAGATATATAGCAACAACGGTTCCCTTTCTCGTGGGGTCACCAGTACTGGCGAAGTGGATAGCAGGCGCTTGAGGTCTTCGAATGCTTCCTGCGCTTCATTGGTCCACTCGAACTTTTCAGCTTTGCGGAGGAGTTGGTAGAAGGGCAGTGCCTTCTCACCCATCCGACTGATAAATCGACTGAGGGCCGCGATTCGCCCAGCCAGCTGCTGGACGCCTCTTATGTTTTTCGGCTTCTCCATGGCTAGTATGGCTTTTATTTTCTTCGGGTTTGCCTCGATTCCTCTCACGGAGATGAGATACCCGAGTAGTTGCCCAGATGGTACGCCAAAGGCGCATTTGTCCGGATTGAGCTTGATCCGGTAGCGGTCGAGGTTGGCGAAGGTTTCGCGTAAATTGTCGATTAGGGAGGCTTCCTCCTTGGTTTTGATTACTATGTCGTCGACATAGACTTGAATGTTGCGACCAAGTTGATCCTTGAGGCAAGCCTACATGCACCGCTGGTAGGTGGCTCCTGCGTTTTTTAGCCCGAAGGGCATTGTGTTGTAGTAGAACACACCGAAGGGCGTTGTAAACGCTGTTTTTTCTTGATCTTCCTCCTTCATTCGAATCTGATTATAGCCTGAGTAGGCGTCGAGGAAGCAGAGGAGCGCGCATCCCGTGGTGGAGTGGATGATCTGGTCGATTCGCGGTAACAGGAAGTGATCCTTTGGACAGTGCTTATTCAAAGAGGTGAAGTCCACGCACATCCGTAGTATATCCGTGTCCTTTTTTGGTACTAGCACCGTGTTGGCGAGCCAAGTGCTTTCCTTGATATCGCGTATGAACTTGGTGTCGAGGAGTCTGTTGATCTCCATTCTGACTGCCTTTGCTCGTGGCTCAGTTAATCGCCGGATTGTTTGCTTGACTGGCCTTGCGTCTGGGTTGACGTTGAGTGCGTGCTCGGCGAATTCCCTGGGAACTCCTGGCATGTCCGCTGGACACCAGGCGAAGATTTCCCAGTGCTCACGGAGGAATTCGATGAGCACGAGTTCCTATGCGGAACTCAAGTTATTGGCGATGAGGGCCGCCTTGGCGGGATCCGATGGGTGGACCTGCACTTTCTTTGTGTGCACTGATGAGTCGAAAGATAGATCAGGCGAGCTTGGCCGGCTTAGGGGAGGCAGACTGTTGTCTGTCGACTCCTTTAGTCTCGCGAGTTCTTCCTGCATGCCGAAGGACTAGAAAATTCTGTTGAAGTCCCTGTCGCAACTGTCGGATCTCTCGAAGCTCCCGTTGACTGTGATGACGCCATTGGGACCCGACATTTTCATCTGTAGGTAGGCGTAGTGTGGCACTGCCATGAACCTAGCGAACGCGACATGCCCGAGGATGCAGTGGTACTATGAGGGCCAGTCGATGACCTCAAAGTCGATGCGCTCGCGCCGAAAGTTTTTCGGTGTGCCGAAGATGACGTCGAGGTTGATTTTGCCCAGGGGATACACGCCTTTTCCTGGGATGATGCCGTGCAATGTTGTGTCCGAGGCTTCTAGGAAAGTCAGGGGGATCCTCATTGCTCGCAAGGTACTTGCGAATATAAGGTTGATGCCGCTTCTGCCATCCATGAAGACGCGGCTCATGTTGAAACCTCCGATTTGAGCCTCGAGTACGAGGGGACAATGGCCTGGACGAGGTTCTTGATGCGGATGATCGCGTTTGTCGAAGGTGATGCAGGACTCGCTTCCGCTGAGGTACTCAGTGGTGGATGGTGGCGAGTTTGTGGCCAAGTTGACTTGGCGAGTGATGGCCTTCTGCACCCTGTTAGAGGGGCGTTCTTTTTTGGATCATCATGGTACCCATGGCTCGTGGGTATGGTTCGCCTCCCTGGTGCTGGTCCGGCGCAGCTGCGTTTGGGGTAGTCCAGGTGGTGGTGGCGGAGCGCCATGTGCCATGGCGCCTGGAGCGGCTCCGTAGCCTCTTTCGACTGTGTTGCGATTCATCCGAACTAATCCCTCATGTAGTTTGAGGAACTCGCGACAGTCCTTGAGGAGGTGGCTGGACTTCTTCTTTCCATCATGCTTATCGATGTAGAAGTGCACCGTACATGGCCCAGACAGTTTGTCTTCAATGGATGTCATGGTTGCCTTATCACGATTGCAGCGTTGCCACACTTGCGTGGTTTTCCCAGAGTCGCGGTACCCACCGCTGCGGTATCCGCTGTTGCGGTTATCGTCGCGTCTGTTGGCGTAGCCAGCTGCGACCATGTTGTCGTCGTCGCGGTCATCGTAGATGCGCTTGCGGCGCTTGCCTCGGCGGTCGCGTCTGCGCTCGAGTTCTGCCTCCTCGTCGGAGTGAACGCGATTCTTCACCGAATCTTCTCCATCAGCCCACCGATTCGCGATTTCCATCAGGTGGTCGATGGTCTTGGGATTTGAGAGGCCCAGCTCCTCCCTGAGCTCTGTGCGGCGGACGCCGCCGTTGAATGCGTCAATCGCTCGATCCTCCGAGATGTTCTCTGCGGAGTTCTTGATGATGGACCACCTTTGGATGTAGGAGCGTAGCGATTTGCCCGATCTTTGGTGACAGCATCTCAGCTTTTCGATTGATGCAGGCCGCTTGTAGGTGCCCTTGAAGTTGCACACAAAGCTGTAAACCAGCTCATCCCAACCGCGAATGGATCCGTGTGGGAGGTTGTTGAGCCATGCTCGGGCGGCGCCTTATAGCTGTAGCTGTAAGCATTGCATGGCCGTGCTTCGACTGCCGCTGTGGAGCCTGACGGAGGAGATGTGGTCTTCTAGCCAGATCTTTGGGTCCTGTAGGCCGTCAAACTTCGGGTTCTCCGATGGGAGTTTAAATCCCTTGGGCATTCGCTTTTGACTGATGGCCCTGCTGAAGCATCTGGCGCCACAGAGCTCCACATCCCCGTCTTCTGAATCAGTCGACCGAGCACGTCGCGCCCTTGATTTTTCGATCTTGCGCTGCGTGAGGTCGTCGCGTGCATCATAGTCGTGGTCGTGTCGCCATGAGCGGCGGCGTCGAGACAGGTCGTGACTGTCGTCACTGGATGAGGGCGAGGAGTAGCGCTTTGCCTTTTTTCGGCTCCGGTGTTGGCTCCTTGTCGAGGGCGGCCTCGATTAGTCCCAAGCCCACGATCGTAGATCAGTGCATGGCGGCTCGGGGATCTCCAACTGGCGGCTGGTTGTTGAGGAGGTACATGGTGGCTGCTGTCACCGCGTCCTGCGGCGTCTTGGGGACCACGTTGCCCCGTGTATCGACTGTCATAGAGCTGAAGTCGAGGACCTTTGCAGCCTCTATGCGTTCCTGCTCGGTGAGATGGGCCATCCGAGATCGCCTCTTGTTTGCGAGGTACTCGTTGCCCTTTGAGGAGGATCCTCCGTGGGAGGAGAGCCCAGCACGTCGAAGGCTCGACTCGTCTGCCGCCTTTTTGCGCGCCTCGAGTTGCGCGATTGTTTGCACTTGGCGCTTGAATTCTTCCTTCAGGAGCCAATGGTATCCCATTAGCAGTTCTTGCGGAGATCCGAAGGGTAGAGGGTTGCCTCGTAAGGCATCACGGCAGCGAGCCCACTCTTGTTCGTTGAGCTTGATCACGACGCGTTCGCCGGTTTGCTCGTTTATTATGGTTGGAGGTTCGACTGCTCCTCCGTTGTTAACGGGGGTGCCGTTGCCACCATTTCCACCATTGCCGCTGTTGCCGCTGTTAGGCGGGTCGGTTTCGTTGCCACGGTTGCCCGTGTTGTCGCGATTGGCGGAGGTGTCGCCCGCGTTAATGACGGTGCACATGAAGTGGTTGGGGAAGCTGCTGCTCCCGCAACTTTCAGATCCAGAACCGTAGGTTCCATCTTCAGTTGCCAGATCGCTCAGATTGGAGTCGCGACTACTGTCGCTGACCGTGTTCTCGACTGTTGTCGGGGCGTTGAGCTCGCTGAGGGTGCCGATAGATGGAGGGAACCACGATGCTGGAGCAATCGATGGTACCGTCGGCTGGTCAGGCATGCGAAGTGTGCCCATCTGACCGACTTGGAAGCGGAAGCTTCCGATCGCTAGGCTGATTCTGTCACCCACGGACTCGAAAGCCGGGCGAGTGGCCGACATGTGGACGGTGAAGTCGAACGCGCCGAAGAGCTGGCGAATCTCCGCTGTTGCAGAGTTGTAGATCGCGGTTGATGGGGCCGAAGAAGCCGCAACATCAGTACTCCCAGTTCCCACAGACGGCGCCAATTGACGAGGGTTTAACTCATCAATGCCCATTGTTATGGACTTGGGTTTTGGAGAAGGATGAGCGCTGGAGACATCTATCAGCTAGCAAACAAGCACACAGGGGACTCGGAGATTTACCCAGGTTCAGGCCTCGTAGAGGTCCCTACTCCTGCTTGTCTGCTTGTGGAATTATCAAAGGAATCGAAGATTACAATGGTGCGCAGATGCAATCTGGCGAGGGTTGTGGAAACTAGGGTTGCGTGTGTCCTCCTCGCCGCCCCTCCTAGCCTTTATATAGATAGGCTAGGTCTCGGGTAGCAGGTCGAGTCGGTTACAGGTTAGGGTTTTCCCCTTTGAACTTTCTATCTTTATCTTCTTCTTGTTCTTCAAGCAATCGAGAGTCCATAGGTTACTCGAGTTCTTCATTTGGGTCTTGGCGACACCGTGGGCCTCTATGTATTCAGGTCGTATATACCAAGATCGAGTACCTGTAGGGTATACCCATGTCAGGAAGACCTCCACATCTGACTCTGCTGCCGAGGGCAAAAAGAAGAAGAAATCGAAGAGTGGAGTCTCCAAGAAATCCACTACTGCCTTAGAGGCAGAGAAGAAGAAATCCACCAGCATCCCCTTGACTAAGGTGCCTGCTGTGGTGTAAGTGCCTTCATTCTCTGACATTAAGTTTCATTGCACTCATTTAATTCCTGTACTTATACTAAGTACATTTTAGGAAAAAATCTAGTGTTGGCTTGAAGCGATCCTCCAAAGATGTTGGAGGGTCCAAAAATATTCGCGATATGCTGACCAAGGACATGGCAGCCAAGTCTTCTCCCACTACTGCTCCCCCTACTCCTGCCACCAAGCCTGTAACAGGCCCCACTAGGCCTTCCTCCGCCGTCATTCCCGAGACCTCCGCCATGGAGATAGACATCAATCCATCAACTGATGTCTCAGCTTCGACCGACATGGATGTTGCTCCTAGCAGACAAGCAACACAGGAGAGCACCTCCTCCAAAATGGCTGAAGCTCCAGCTAAGGATGCCATCGAGAAAGGGAAGCAAGTAGTGGATGGAGCGGAGGCGGAAGCAGCTGTAGCCACGGACAAAGCATGAGCCTCTGAGCCATCAACTGCCATCATCACACAGCAGGCGGCTAGGGCGTCATCCATGCCTCTGGCTTATACAACTCCTCTAGCCTTAGCTCCTCCAACATTATGCCTAGACGATCTCATCAAATAGGCAGATGCTATATAGAACAATGTCTGGACCTTCCACAATTCATATGCACATTTGGCCAACAATCTGAAGGTTATTGCCATTGGAAGTTTCTGGACTTTACTTCTTTTACTTTGTAATATATCCCACTATAGCCCCCCGAGCTCTTAGGCGAAAAACCATAGTCTTTTGGCCTAAGTGCTCTAGAAAACTTAGTGTAGAGCTTGTCGATGTAGCCCCCCGAGTTTCTAGTTTAGAATGATAATTCCGACTAGACACTCTAAGAGAGAACACTAGTTGATTAAAATCTTATACTGTAGCGCCCGAGCGTGTAGTTGAAACTGGATAGTTCCGACTCGATGCTCTAGAGAAGCTAAGCATGCTATCTTTTTTGCAGAATGAAAATGCCCGGAGAATTGCCGCCAATGAGAAGTTTGCTAACTTGCGGAAGGAACTGGACCTTGAACAGGGTAAAACAGCCTTCCTAAAGCAATAGATCAAAAATAGCCAGAGTTTGTTTATTTTTAACAGCTCTTTACTTTTCTCATGGCTCAATTTTCTTCAACTTCTCATAATGCTTTCTGTTTCTATCTTACAGAGGCCATTGCCAAAGCCAAGAGCATCGTCGAGCAATCCAAGCATATCTAGGAGCTTGACAATGAAAATAAAATTTTGAAGGACCTGGCTGAAGTTGTCAAGGGCCATGAGTAGGCGATGAAAGCCATGCAAGAGTCTGCTGACGCTGAGATGCAGCGCCTGAAGGATGAGATTGAACACCTCAAAGGTCAAAACCAAGCTGCTAAAGAGTAGAATGATCGGAACCTTGAGGTGTACAAGAAAGTCCAAGAGGAGCATGACACCTTGGCGGAGATCTGCAAGCAAGTGGAGATGAGTATCTTTGGTAACCTTCCTACGACTGTGAATTTCTATAAGATGGATATTTATATAATTGTACTCACGATATTTTGTTTCTAACAAAAACACAACCCCCATTGGTTTATCCAACATGGGTGAAGGTGCTCCGGATCCAAAAGAATGCATGATTCTTGCTGGCAACTTCATCAACACCGCCATTGCCCATGCCAAGGAGATAGCACATCCCCTCGGCATCAACATCAAGGCGGTAGAATCAGCGGCCAGGTACTCAGAAATCCTGCGCCGAGCCCCCGAGAAAGTCAAGGACTGGAAAGCCTCTTGCGTCCGGGCTGGTGCAAGGATGACCTTGTCCTTGGTCAAGGTGCACTATGACAACGCCGACATTGATCTGGTAACCTCCGGCATGCTGAAGTTTGACGAGGAAGGAAAAGAGATCGATAGAGATGCTATTTGGAACTCCCTCACCAGCTACGACACCAAGGTTTCCAAGACGGTCAAGGCGGACGTCTTCGTGCTTGCCGAGGAGATGGATGAGGATCTGGCATCTTCTAAATCTAGCCCTGGCCCTTCCAAATTTGATGAACTTTCTAGTCTTGGCTCTCCTGTTGATGATGCAGCCACCAAGTCCCCTGCAGTAGAGCCATAAAACAATGTTTGTATTAAATGTATCTTTGCAATGTGTATGCGAAAAAAACTGATGAATTTGCAACGCGGAAAAACTTGTACTCAAGTTTCCTGCTACTTATCTGTTTCCAGCATGTATATATTTTTTAAGCAAGTGCTGGCTTATCCATTATTCTGGTTTGTATGCTTGACCTTTCGTGAGACGGAAGACTCACAACATAGAACTATGCTCTCAAGCGATGATGCTTAATAGCACCATCAAGAACCTAAGAGAAAAATCGCCGGCTGTTAGTGTCAAGAAGTCACTACTCCGGAATCCACATAAAAACTTCAGAAAACGTGTACACCAGAAAACTTAAGCTAACGCCCGTAGGCGGAATTTTCACAAGTGCAAATGCAAACTTGCGCATAAAGGGTTTATATGATCCAAAAATGAATAACTAAAGGAGGTAAAAGACTTAGAAATCATGAGTGAACCAAATGCTTTGTTTCATTGATCATATAAGAAACTTATTACATAATATAAAGCATTCTAAGTGTAAAAGGGACGTAGCTATGCTATGTTCTATGGCTGATCTGTCTCCGAGTAATCATCATCGGAGTCACGTTGCTTGCGCTTGCGATTTTTGTCCTATCTTTCAACTAGCGAATATCGACGAAGTAATAGGAACCATTGAGCAATGCTTTGCTAATGATGAACAGTCCTTCCCAAGGCGGGGATAGTTTGTGTGATTTCTCCTTCTTGAGTCTAAGAACCAGATCCCCCTCTTTAAAGGAACGATGCCTAACGCGGCGACTATGGTATCCATGTAGCTTCTGCTGGTAGATGGCGGATCTCTGGCATGCCAGCACATGCTCTTCCTCGAGTAGGTCCACAGATAAGCGTCTGGATTCTTCAGCATTATCCTCCTTGTAGGCAGCAAATCTTGGTGCATCGTGGAGGATGTCGGATGGTAGGACGACTTCTGCTCCATAAACCATGAAGAAAGGAGCCAAGCCAGTGGATCTGTTGGGTGTTGTTCTTGAACTCCATAATATAGATGGTAATTCCTCCGCCCAGGCTCCAGCTGCTCTATGTAGCGGTGCCTCTAGGCATGTCTTGATTACATGCAGAATTAGTCCATTGGCCCTTTCAACTTGTCCATTTAACTATGGATGTGCCACATATGCTAGGTCAAGGCGGATGCCTTTCTCATGATAGTGCTCCTCAACTTCTTCGAGAGACAAGTTTCTACCATTGTCGGTGATGATGCTGTGTGGGAGACCAAATCTCACCACTAGATCCCAGACAAATTTTAGGCCTGGTGCCCCATCGAGATTTCTAATGGGTTTAGATTCAATCCATTTTGTGAACTTATCCTCTGCTACTAGCAAGTGTGTAAATCCACAAGGTGCTGTTTGCAAACGTCCCACCATGTCTAACCCCCAGACCGCAAACGGCCAAGTTATTGGTATGGTTCACAATTCTTCAGCTAGGACATTTGGTTGTCTTGCATAAAACTAACACCCAAGACATGTTTCTACCAACTTGTCAGCGTCCACCTTGGCAATTAACCAGTAGAATCCTTGTCAGAAGGCCTTTGCCACCAACGATTAGGGAGCGGCGTGATGCCCGCAATCTCCGTGATGTATTTCTCTGAGGATATCAATACCTTGCTGCTGGTAGACGCATCGAAGGAAAATTCCTGTGCTACTTCTTTTGTATAGCTGGCCGTGATACGTCCATAACGTATCTATATTTTTTGATGGTTTTATGCTAATAATATGCTTTTGATACTCCTTTTTATATAAAGTTTATGATTTATTTAGAGTAACCTACTAATAGTTGCAAAAGTGCACAATGTTCTTGTTTTACACTTTGATGTGTAGGAATTACCAAGAATACAAGTGGAAACCTTGTTGGAGTCAAATTGGGATTTTTCAGATATCTGTCTTAGAACTATTTTTGAAGATGTTCACGTTTCGGGTCGAAGACAGCGTCAAACGGAAAACTCTTCAACTACAAATGTTCTGGACATAAAATTTAGCTGATTCCAAGTCCGAACGGGCCCGATAGGCCCGATTTACTGCAGCCCAAGATGGGGTGACGGGAATCCGAGAAGCTATATAAAGGGAGGAAACCTAATTCGTGGGAGACACCTCCACCCACGAATTTGCAGCCACCAAAGCCACGTTTTGCCTCCCCCATGGATCCCATCTCCATGGGGAAGGGCTCCCAAGAAGCCATGAAGGAAGGGTGCTAAGGGGCAGTGCTCCCCTATGATACTTGCGGCGGGGAAGGAGTCCTCCACGCTGCCGCCTCTTCACCATCTTCACTACCATCTCCATTGATCTCCACCACCATCTCCATCACCATTGCTGATTCCCATGATAAGGAGGGAGTAGTTCTTTCTCGAGGTTAAGGGTTCTACCGGTAGCTATGTGTTCATCTCTCTCTATGCATGATTATATTGTGATCATGAGCTTTGTAATCAAGTAGATCTACCTTGCTACTCAAGTGCTTTAATAGATCTCTACTCTCCCCATGTGTGTGAAAGTGACAGCGTGCACACCATGGTGGCACTTAGGCTAGAGATTACAATTACTTGTTATGAGTTATATTTGGAGTTGGATGTTTCTATGAAATTGTGGTGTTTGTTGGAACCATCTAGAGCTCAAGGTGACAGTGTGGGGTTATCTAGATGGGGAAAGCGAACTTTGAGGAGTGCTGTTATAGCCCTACCATGGATTAGAGTGTCCAACCGAAGAGTAGTTCAGAGTAGTATCATGAAGAGAAGATATTTATATGAGAGTGTTCACTAGTGAAAGTATGATCTCTAAGCCTTGTTTCTAAGCATTGAAGCACAATGTGCAACTAGATCTGTTACATGTTTGCTTGCTTCCATCTTTATTTCAGATTCTCTTTAGTCTCTTCCACGCCATCAAGCTATTTTCTAGCACCGTTGTCTTTTATCCATACCACTTGTATTTCACTATCTCTTCGTCAAACTAGTGCACCTATACACCTGACAAGTGTATTGGGTGTGTTGGGGACACAAGAGACTTCTTGTATCTTGATTGCAGGGTTGCTTGAGAGGGATACCTTTGACCACTTCCTCCCTAAGTTCGATAAACCTTGGGTGATCCACTTAAGGGAAACTTGCTACTGTTCTACAAACCTCTGCACTTGGAGGCCCAACAACTATCTACAAGAATAGAAGTGCGTAGACATCAAGCTATTTTCTAGCGCCGTTGCCGGGGAGGTAAGGTAAAAGGTACTCACATCCTCCGGTGTGAGTGCTCGAAGTTATTTCCTTTAGATTCTGCAATTTTATCTTTTTGTTTCTTGTTTTCACTAGTTAGGCTTAATGGAAAACAACAACAAAATTAGAGAACTTTATAGTATTTATCTTGAGTTAGGACATGAAGTGTTTGAAGAGAAAATTAAAAAACCTATGGAACTTTATTTGCATGCTAATAGCAATGTTGTTAGTATGAATTCTTTGGACACCATTATTGCTAATGCTATGGAAAAGTCTAAGCTTGGGGAAGCTAGTTTTTATAAAAATGATCTTTTTAGCCCCCCAAGCACGGAGGAGAAAATTTACTTTGATGATACTATGCCTCCAATATATGATGATTACAATGATGAATATGATATTCTCAGTCCTTCTACTATTGAGGAGAAAATTAATTATGATTACAATATGCCTCCTATATTTGATGATTATGGTGATGAGAATAATAATGATAGCTATTTTGTTGAATTTGCTCCCACCACAATTAGTAAGAATGACTATGGTTATGTGGAGAGTAATAATCATTTTATGCATGTGGCTCATGATAAGAATGTTTTATGTGATTGTTATATTGTTAATTTTATTCATGATGCTACTGAAAGTTATTATGAGAGAGGGAAACATGGTTTTATGTATCTCAACAATATTAAGTTTCCCCTCTTTATGTTGAAAGTCTTGAAGTTGCACTTGTTTTGCTTTACTATGCTTGTTGCTTTGTGCTTTCATGACTTGTTTCTTTACAAGATTCCTATGCATAGGAAGTGGGTTAGACTTAAATGTTCTTTGAATTTGCTTCTTGATGCTCCCTTTTACTTCAATTCATATTTCTTATGTGAACATCTTCTCAAACTATCATGCCTAACTTAAAGGCGCTAAAGAAAAGAACTTCTTGGGAGATAACCCAATAGTTTTAGTTGAGTCTTGGAAGTTATTGCTTCAGTAATAACCTCTCCTTATCCTTTTTATTTTCCTTTTGTTCCAAGAGTAACCTCTAATGAGAGAGAAGTAAGACTTGGGAAAGCTGCTGTCCCGAAACAGATTTTTGTGCTTCGCTGTAAACATTCGTGTAAAATCTCTGTACGTCGGTTAGAGCTGTGATTTTTTGTGCTTCTGCTCCAGGTTGTTTTCCAACTTTCATTAGTTCAACATTTTTCGATTTGAGCAACATAAGGTCTTCAAAAAAATGGTTTTTACCTACTGGTCTGTTTTGATAGATTTTTGCCATTATTTGCATTTGCTTCTTATTGATTCCATTTTGGGTTCTTTTTGGGGAAATTGAGATTTTTGAGGGAAGCGCTACAGTAGTTTGTGTTTTGATGGAAGTTTTACTTGTGCTGGAACTGAACGAAAAGACTTATTATCTTGAGTACACTAATGTTGCTAATAAAGATTGTGTGAAGTTTTGTATGAAGAAAAAAATTCAGGTGTAAGAAAATAATGATGTAATAAGATGAAGAATGGACTAAAGCTCAAGCTTTGGGATGCCACCGGTGTCACCCCAAGAAATATCCAAGAAGTACAAGCGTCAAAGCTTGGGGATGCCTTGGGCATCCTCTTCTTCATCAATAAAAATCTCAGGTTCTTCCAAACACTTCATTTTTATTGTTTCATGCACAACTGTGTTGTTCTTGGAGCGTCTTCGTTTTTGTTTTTAGTTTTTGTTTGCTTGGTTTGCTTAATTTGCTTGAATAAGTTGGTTGGACCCCCCTCATTCATGCATTAGTTTTCAAATAAGTTTGCTTTGGATTGGAAAAGAGTAGGAAAGTTCATGCTTAAGAGGTAAAAAGGAGCTTGTTTTTGACTGTGGCATATGCTTTGTCATGTCATGCTTGATATTGTTTTGACTTTATGCTTAGTGATTATTGCTGTATCATGACTTGTTACAAACAATTGAGTTTGCTTAATGTGCCTTGAAAGAATCATGCGTTGTTTTAGCATATTAAAGCATAATATTATGGTATTCTTCTTTGACGCTTTAGTTGGGTCAACTTGGCGCATGCTCACACCATGTTAAGACTATCCCAAGTCACCATAGCCTCTATGATCATTTAGTTTTCGACTTGTAATATCACTTTATGCTTTAATTAATAATGTTTTGTCGCTTTGCATGATTATGGCCATTATTGCTCTCTTAGTTGGTCGCTCCCAGTCTTTTGCTAGCCTCCATAACCAAGTATGAGTTCCACTCATGCATCCAACCCCAAATAAAACCAAGTTATTCAAAAGAGTCCACCATACATACCTATTAGAATTTTCTATTCCAAGTATATTCATGTTTTTATCTACCTTCCAAATTAAACTTGTTATGAGAAAATTAGTGATTAAAGCTCTCACGAACTTGATGGCACACTTTACTTTTCTTGCCCTTAATAAACTTGAACCATTGTGTCATCTATGTTGTATATGCTTGCACTTATACATTGGAAATTAGCAGAACCATGTTGTTATGGGGAACTCTTTCAACATTGCACTTGTACATTGTACCCAGTTGATATCATGCTCTTTTGTTTATGGATGTCGTCGGTGTGAAATGAAAGGGGAGCTTGTAAGTCCATGGAGTTATGTATGTGTGTTAGAGAAACACCTGGGCCTCTGGTCTAATCCATGCCTAATCATGGTGGAAACCTGCATCATAACCATAATGAGCAATCTATGAAGCATTCTTCTTATAAAAAAAGAGATAGAGATTGAGAAAAAAAAGAAAAAAAGACGAGAAAAGAGGAAAGAGAGAAAAAAGCACCATTTTCCCATGGTAAATAAGAAGATTACTGAGATGCTTATTGTCTACTTGCCTTGTCATTTTGATATGGGGATTCTTTCGTATCATCGGGCAAGAGGTACCCCGTTGGCGGTTCTCTATGATACACATATACTTACTATGACAAGAACTTACCGGTGACTAAATTTGAGTAGCATGAGGAGTGGCCCTCGTATTCAAGGGACATGAGATTGCCAACTTATACTTTGTCAAGCATATACTCCATAGTTTGTTCACTTTAACCTTAATCACCTAAAGATGCTTATGATAGGGGCAATGGGAGCTAAAAGCTAATAAGTACCATAAAATTTGGAAGCTCTTTATGAGACTTGAATCTCTGCTTCCTTCTGTGAAGGACTTTCTTTTACTTTTATGTTGAGTCTCCATCTTATATCTTTATGCACCTATTAAGAGAGTATAGTGGCCATTCTTAATTTAATGTGCATTGTCCCAAAACTTATTGATTGATGCATAACTTTGATATTGCTTGTTCTTAAACTATTTGTATCTAGTCACCCTTATGAACTTTGAAGGTGTCCTATGCATTTATGTTTTGCTACACTATGAGGGACAAGCTGAATACCATTCTCATTGTGTTTTCTTTAGTGAAACAAACAAACGTCTTTCAAAGCATTGTTATTCATGAATCTTTTATTTGTACCTTTTCATGCTACAACATAGTTGCTATGTCTTATTGTTGGAACTCTATCTTTCATGTTCATGTTTAGATTACCTTGATCCCAGCTATCAATGTTTTTACAATAATGATGATCAAGATTGTGCTATCTGCGTGTCACCTCAAAAATTATATTGTTTTTATCGTTTACCTACTCGAGGACGAGCAGGAACTAAGCTTGGGGATGTTGATACGTCCATAACGTATCTATAATTTTTGATGGTTTTATGCTAATAATATGCTTTTGATACTCCTTTTTATATAAAGTTTATGATTTATTTAGACTAACATATTAATAGTTGCAAAAGTGCACAATGTTCTTGTTTTACACTTTGATGTGTAGGAATTACCAAGAATACAAGTGGAAACCTTGTTGGAGTCAAATTGGGATTTTTCAGAAATCTGTCTCAGAACTATTTTTGAAGATGGTCACGTTTCGGGTTGAAGACGGCGTCAAACGGAAAACTCTTAAACAACAAAGTTGTTGGAAATTTCGTAACAAACGCTCTGGACATAAAATTGAGCTGATTCTGAGTCTGAACGGGCCCGATAGACCCAATTTACTGCAGCCCAAGATGGGGTGACGGGAATCCGAGAAGCTATATAAAGGGAGGAAACCTAATTCGTGGGAGACACCTCCACCCACGAATTTGCAGCCACCAAAGCCACGTTTTTGCCTCCCCCATGGATCCCATCTCCATGGGGAAGGGCTCCCAAGAAGCCATGAAGGAAGGGTGCTAAGGGGCGGTGCTCCCCTATGATACCGGCGGCGGGGAAGGAGTCCTCCGCGCCGCCACCAGCGCCGTCGCCGTCGCCTCTTCACCATCTTCATCGCCATATCCATCGATCTGCACCACCATCGCCATCACCATAGGTCTGGTTTATAAAGGCACTAGAACCTAGGGTTACAGGGAAAAGACCTTGCCAAACAAGGTAAAGAGTCCTACACTAATACAACTAGTCTTCGTGTCTTGCACTCCAAGGCCCCGAGTATGTCGGTGACTCCTGCGTACCCTTCCTTTATCCGGCATAGGCCTCCCTTCTGGATCCGTCTACCCAGCAGGCCATGGGCCATGCTACCAATTGTGGGCCACTCGGGTTAGCCGGATTAGAGACATGCTATGGTGATACCCATTTATCATATCCCCAACATGCACTGAAATTTTTGTTAACTCATGTAGAAATTGTAGAACAACATAGAACATGTATCAATTTACACAAGCATCTCATGTATTCTCGAGATATGCTAATATATGCAAAAGCAAATTCAACTGTAGAGCCTAAAACGGGTCAAAATCAGCTTATTCTTCTTTGTTTCAGGAATACATACATGTTAATTATTGAAGTGACATGAAACGCGACCGTTTCTTGCAAGGCATGACCATTTCTCACCAAGTTAGCCTTCTCATTTTCAATCTTTTTTTTGCCATTCGTCCCTTATTTTTCTAGTGAAATCGATGAGTACGATGCGACATATTCGCGTAGTACAGCATAGGAGCATCTCTACCCGCGACATCCCCTCTCTCTCACCCCCACCATCCCACGCGCTCACCTCCTCCTTATCTTCCTCACTATCGGGGGGATGACCCCCGGATAGGCCAAGCCAGGCTCAACTGGCCGGCTCTAGGGATGCCTGGCTGGATGGTCGCGAGACAAAGAACTACAACCGGGTGGACCAATCCATCCAGTCCACCCTCAAGATTCCTCGGCTGGCCCGTCTAGCCGGGTGACCAAGAGAGCCGATCGGGTGGACACCTTTACCCGGCCGCCTTGGATCTGTTGGCCAAAGGACGGAGGGGGTGATGCTCCTTGACAAGCGCACTCTTGACCAGACATGCTAGCTCGCCACCCTGCCAGTGCTAGAAGACACCCGCGCCAAAGTGCCAAGGCTGGAGGCTGACGAGTAAAGCACCAACTGACGAGTAAAGCACTGGATGACAAGTAAAGAGCCGGCTGACGAGTAAAGCAAAGGAGCTGGGACACTATAGTGTTGTCTCCCCTATACTGAAGCCTTGACCGGGTCTTGGCCCACCATCTGGGCCCGGCCAGCCAGCCCGCTTTGTAAACCCAAAGCCCCCCTAGAGCCCACATTGTAACCTACCTCTCCCAACCAGATTATAAGGAGGGTAGTGCTAGGGTTCTAAGGAAGGCGATAAGTTCTAAGTTCCCTAGATTCAACAAGTTCAGTAGTTCATCTTCTTCCTCTAGCCCCCATAGCAGCTAGGGAAACAGCTCAAGGAGGACTTGTATTGAGCATTCGCTCCCCATATACTAGATCCTTGCAAGAGTAGGAGTTTTACCTCAACCAGAGGGCTCCGAACCTGGGTACATTGCCGTGTTTGTAGTATCTGTGCCCAACCCGTTGCGAGTAGCCACCGATAGCATCATGATTGTCCCCTTCATGCCATCCCTGATGGCATCATCGTGTTCCACACCACGATATTTGGCACCCACCATGGGGCACAACGCTTCGGCTGGGGTGATCTTCCACACGGAACTTCCGGTCGTCGCCTCTAGCCTCGTCCTCACCCTCGGCTCCTTCGACCGTGTCATCGATAACGCTTCCTTCTTCAACGGGGAAACCTTCCCAAGCTATGGCTCCATCATGCACTTAGGCGAGCACCGCGTCAACATCGCCACCATTGCCGAGAATTTCCCTCGCGAGATCATCATCGTCATCGGTGCACCGCCTGGCCTCTCCACCCCGTGCCTCACCAGCGGCAGCGTCAAAGTCATGATGGCCGGCTCAGGCGAGGGCCGCCACCCGCCTCTGGAGCACAATGCAGGCGCTAACAACGCCGCTCTACATGAGCAAGACCCAGATCCACTGGCCACTTCCATCCAGAACCTCCGCAACCCCATCGTCCCCAAGGTGAACCCAGCAGCAGCCGCAACTGCGCTAGAGGCCACATGCTAGAACCTTTTGGAGGGAGATAGCAAAGTCTCCGCCCGCCAGTGCCACCTGGACACGACCATGCGTGAGTACAACACCGCGCATGGCTTCACCCGCTTACCCAGTGCCAACCGGCAGATTCTGCCCCAGGGTTGTAACCTTGGCTCGGAACTGGACCATGCTACTGACTCGTGCATCCATGTGTCTCACCTAGTTTACAGTACTCTGGCCAAGAACATGAGGGCCGCAGAAGTAGCCGCCACTGAGCTAAGCCACCTCGAGGGTGATGAGCTGCGTCGCCAGTAGGCACACGTTCAGCTCCTCATCGCGACGGCCAACAAGCAGTAGGCTAACATAGGCGCAAGCCTCGAGGGAAACAGCAAGAGCTAGTAGCCTTGTTGGATGGCAGATCTGGCAACTGGCGGTAGCAAGGCCTCCTCTCCAAACGGGACAAAGCAAAATAGCCATCCACGTGGCGGATCAGCTAGCCGCAACATCATCAACCCGATGCCACCACCGTCACTAGTAGAAACCGCGCTCCAGCTAACGGAGCTGGACAAGGGCAACACCATCAACTGGATGACGAAGCCGAGAGGAGCCTCGTGTCGGCCAAGTCCCGCCTGACAGGGTGACTTAGCCCGCGCGAGCCAGAAACACGCGACGCATGCGCATGTGTCGACCTCCTGATGCAGTCACGCGTGCTGGAGGAGGAAAGCCTAGCCGGCCCAAGGTGTTTCAGACCGTGCATCCAGAATGAACCGTTTCCAAAGGGATTTTTCCTCCCAAGAGACACGCCAAAGTACGACGGCTCGGTCAAGACGAAGTACTAGCTCGTAGACTATGTCACCCCGTGGGGCATAGCTACTGGCAACCGGCAGATGGCTGTATGTTACATCCCCATCATGCTCCTTAACTCTGCCAGAACCTGGCTAAACAGTCTCCCCGACAACAGCATCAATGCCTAGGTCGACTTCGAGGAAGCATTCATCAGCAATTTCATCGGCACCTATAGGCGGACGGGATGGCCTCATGAACTCGTCCTGTGCATCCAAGGCAAGGACGAGTCCGACCGCTCCTACCTCTCCCGGTGGACAAGCATGCACAACTCCTGCGAGGGGGTACGTGAGCACCAGGTGATTGACTTCTTCGTCAACGGCTGCAGAGACGGCACAATGCTCAAGCATAAGCTCAGCCGGGTCGAGTCCACCACCATGGCTCAGACCATGGACATCGCGGACAAGTACGCCACCACCGATGTGGCAATAAAGAAGGCCATCATGGTGGACGGCCAAGGGCAGATCATCATGGATAACTCCATGGACCGACGTTTGCCAGATGGTCACCAAAACAACTCTAGGAGGCACGGCCACGACAAGCGCCATGGCAAGAGAAAAGACGACTAGCTGGATAACCATTATGGGTCCAAGCAGGTAGCAGCCGTCTAGGAGGATCCGGCTATAGGGGTAGCCGGAGGCAGAAGCCTCACAACTGGCCTGTAGCATCCCAATTGTCTAACAATTGCAATGCTACTAGCCTAGTCTATATAATGGCTACTTCATATATATAATTGTTGCATCATCATTATATCATGCTCATGTCATCATGCCTCCTTGCATTTGAGCATCATATAAAACCCTTTTTCATTTGGTTCTTCTCTCATATGCATTGTTAATTGTATTTGCCTCTTGATATTGTATTTGGGTCTTGATATATTGTTTAAATGCCCAAGTTGAGTTGGGGGCATGTCTTTTACTAACTCCACCACCTTTTCTTTCACCACCTTATTATTCCACCATCCAACTAAATATGAGCTTGGCACTTATTGGTTTTACCTCTAGCTCATGTGGGTTGGGATGGATCCAATTCTTTTCCACATGCTCTCATCTTAGCATCATGTTGTTTTCACATTATTGATATATGAGAGCCACATGGCCACCCTTGCATGCCTTGTGAGTGGAACCCTTTTTCCTAGCTTCCACATGGATTATTATGGAATATGCCATGTTGGGATATTTTTGGGACTATTGAGCATCTAGTGGCACATACACACTAGCAAGTCCCATTTCTATTCAAACATGGTCATCTCCATCTACTCCACATGGGGCATCCTTTTAATCCTTTTTGCTTGGCTATATTCCAATTTTTGGGAATGCAAAATAATAATGCCATGTAATAATATTGTTTCCACAAGAATCAACATGGCAATAAATATTTTTGCACGGGCCATGCAAGTGCCACCTTTTCTAGTATTTGGTTTTTATTTGAATCTTGAGTGGACCATCATCTCTCTCTATCTCTATCCTTTCTTTTGGCTTGATCTATGTTGATCTTGCTTAAAACCATATCACCACATCCCTCTCTTTTTCTTGACTTGATCTTGTTGGAGCTTGACATGCTCTAGCTTGTTCTTGTCAAAAGAAAGCCACTCCATCTATCTCTCCAAGCCCTAGACCATCACCTACCTCATCATCACCATACCCCCCCCTCATCTCTCCTCTCTAGCTAACCCTAGTTCTAATCCACCCCTCTAACCTAACCCAAGACCACCTCTCCCTAACCCTAGTCAAACCTAACCCGAGCCCCCCAAGCTATCCTAGCCCGAGCTACCCCTCCCCTGGTCCCCTCGTTTTCCTTCTCTAGCTAAAGAACAAAGAGAGAGGAGAGAGGGCAAACCCTAGCCCGAGCCCCCTCTCCTCACCTTTTTCCTAGCTACCACCACCAAACCCATGTGCTCTCCCCTCCTCCTTCATCTACCCTCACCTCAGAGCATCCAGGAGGTGCCCAGAACCCTCTTCCTCCTCCCTTCTTCCCCAGGCTAGACCGTGGCCACCACCTAGCTAAACCCTAGCCCCTTCGGCCTTGATCTCGATCTGCGCAGCCTGCTGCTCCCCAAGGCGATCCAGGAGCACCAGGACCTCCTCTGTCTCCACATCGCCCTGCCCCGGCCACGCCTCCCCGAAGCCCTCCGAAGCTCCCCGGAGACGCCGCAGCCACCGGATCCGAAGCTCGCAGAGCCCCTGCCTCTGCTCCGACCTGAGCCACCTCCGTGCCAACGACCACGCCGACGAGCACCTAGGTGAGCTCCTCCTCCCCCTAGACATGGTTCCTCTCCTTCTAGCTCGCCGTAGCGCCGCCGCCTTCCGTCGAATGCGCTGCGCGCGCGCCGCGCGTCGTGCTCTGGCAGACAGCGTCAGACCGCATCACCGACCGCCTCTGTTCGCCGCCGAGCCCCGCGCGCTGTAGACCTTCTCCGGCGATGCCACCTGAACAAAAGTCGTAGCCCTACGTTCCCTCATCGTGTTTCGTTTTTGCGGCGTGGCGAGATCCGCCGCCGTTTGGTCGTCATCGTCGACCAAACTCCGGCCGTTCTCCTGTGCTCTGCAGATCGGCGTGCAGCAGACAGCCGGCGTCGGCGACGCTTTTCCAGAAAACCCCCTGTAGTTTTTCCCGCCTCAACCCGAGCTCCCTAGTGCCCCACATGTCAGTCTCGGTGTTTCTTTTGCAAGGAACCCCTTGGCAGTTGTTTTCCAGCACGGACAGACCCTCCCCGCGCCCTGGGATCGCCCACGTGTCACGCCCTGGCTGGGTCGCGCGCGGTGTGGCCCCGCCAACCTCTGGGCCCGCACGTCAGTCTCTAGAGCTGGACACCGCTGTGGTGCAGAAAGCCCCGTGCAGAACCCCGCTGGCCGCCGCGCTGACTCAGCATCGTGGGCCCAACCGTCAGTGGGTGTGGTTAGCTTCCTTTGAGTAACAAAAGTTTCTGTCTGTTTCTGTTTTAATTCAAATCTTTTCCAAATTATTTCAAATTCAAAATTCAAATCTGTTTTATAATAACTTTTAAATTATAAATCCAAATTAAACAAATAATATATGTTTTGAACTCAGAAAAATATGAGGAATTCAAATATGACCTTCAAAATATATTTTGAACATTTAAAATTCCAAGTTGATTAAAATTACATTAAAATGCCCTTTTATCTTAATTAATTAATAACTTTTGTTTTATAACTCCAAATTTAACAAATAATATGTCTAAAATGATTAGCTCGACGAGACCTTTCTGTTTATGCATTCCTTGGTTTGTTTTGAAGCATGCATCATATAAATATAATGTGTAAAGCAACTAATATGAGGATAAAATGGGGCCAAAACCCAATAAAAAATGTTTATTCTTGTATTCCACACCTCACCATGCCATGCTACTTATTGCCATGCAAATTGTGCATCATTCATCATGGCATGATTGTTTGCTTGATGCATTTTATTCATATGCTTGTGCACTTTATTTATGTTGGCCCTTGTTTGTTTGGTTCTTCTTCGAATAGACGCTGAGCAGGGGATATATCAAGACAACCAGGAGCACTACCCAGATCCATCCCTTGCTTCAACTGAGCTACCAGGCAAGCACTACCACATGCTTGCATACATATAGTACCTATTGCCTCTATCTTATTCTTGCATCATTGAGTCGCGATTGCATTAAACTGAATCCCAAGCATTGCATAGCCTTTACTTTTAAACCCCACCAAAGCTTGTTCCTCCATCCCATGAGCCATTACTACAGGAGTTGTTTGAGCCATGCGAGTCGTAGAACAGCATGTGTAGGGTTTGTGAGTGTCTGATGGAAAACGAGGTACCTAAACAACTTAACCTGAGTAGTAATGGGATAACTAATGAAAGTGGCATCGGTGAGCCATATTCGCTATTTGGTTTTTCAGGCTCACTTGTGTCCCGTAGGACCCCGAGTACTTGATTCCTGTTCCTTGAATATTCGCGCTATCCACATCCGGGAGGCTTATGAACCCCCCTGAGCCAGAGCTTGATTCATTCTTATTTCTTGGGGCCACAAACTAGTTTGAGGTTTTATTTACTATCCTGTACTTATGCCATGCTTTACTGCTTTAATTTAAATTGTGCGAGGTACTGCACACTGTACTGTTTAGGGTCGTGACCCGTTTTCGCTGTATCGACAAGCCCAGTCACACTTTCGGGTTCCCAGTCGTTTACAGCCGGCCACACAAACCTTGAGTCCGTCTCGTAGCCGGCCAGCTTCGTTGCGGGTAGCTTAATGGGGTGGCCCCCTGAAATATTTCTGAATCCTGTAATTGCTTTGTCGTGACTGCCTCGTTGGGTTTTGATTTGGTTTTTCTGAGGCATATCGAGTGTGTGTTGCTATTTGTGCACCCTTGCAGGGTAAAACTTTCTGAAAGCCGTGTCCGCGGTTATGGACGACTTGGAGCACAATTTCTCGATCATAGACAAGAATAACTAAAGTACCGCTTTTAATTTGACTAAATCACTGACTAGTAAATAGTGCAACTCTCATGGAATGGTTAATAAAACTGCCAACGGATGGGGGTTGTTCGTCCGCTTCCTCGTTGGTAAGCGAGGAGGAGGATGGATCTGTTAAGATTACCGTTATAACTGTTGTTATTACTTCACGGACATCCGTCTATCTATGGTTAGGCGGATGGTTAGCGAGTATCTATAGAATTGCTAGGGTTTATCTTTTGCTACAATTGCGTCACCCCAGGTTGTGTCCCCTTTAGAGGCATAAAGACTTGCTGAGTACCCCTAGGGTCTCACACGATAAATTATTGGTTCAGATGAACAGGTACATTCGCAAGTTGGATACTGGGTGGAAGAGACGGACGATGTGGGCAACGATCATTCGGTGTAGAGATTCCGGGAATGGGGATCCGTGAGATCTGTGGGCGGGATCTGCTTATTTATGGGGCATCTTATGCCGATTTGCTTCTTATCCGTACTCGGATTTTGTCTTCCGCTTCCGCCTGATACTCTGTTGTTTGATGTATGAGGAGATATCCTAAACTATTATATCTATCTAGGATATTTGGATCTTGCCGTATGGCGTTGCTATATTTCCTTTCTTTTTAGATGGAATGGCTCTGATGTACTGTTGTATGGTGGCTTGCATACATACTCATTTGTGTATGTAGTTGATCCCTTCGCCTGCTGATTACGCCGCCCGTTCTTGTTCCGATGTTTAGAAATGGTTGGGACGGCCGAAAGGTTTACCTGTGAGTGGCATTTGGGCCCCACCGTACTATTTCAACCATTTCTGCTCATCCAGGCTTGTAACTAGGAGCGTAATTCACCGAGGTAGTTACATGGCCGCCACGGCCCAAGTACACCATTGAATCGATGCTTGATGGCCCATGCAAGTTCCATAGTGGCGACAACAAGCCAACTATGCATACAACTTGCCAGTGCACCTGGACAAAGAGGATGGCCGAGGTTTGTGGGTTACCACCACCACCCCCGCCTCCGCCAGCTGGTGGCCAGCAGGATAACTGCGAATGCCAGAACCGCCAGGACAAGGACGGAGGAGACTATCCTCATCGGGTGGGCAACTACCACATATTCACCACTGTGCCGGAGACCAAGCATAGCAAGAGGCGCCATGAGGCGGAGGTGAACGCAATAGTTCCCCATCCCTCAGTACCTAAACTGGTCTGAGAAAGAGATCATGTGGAGCCGGATGTGCTGCCACACCCGGGCACCTACGCAATAGTCCTAGATCCCATCATCGTCTCCAAGAAGCACTCCTGCAGATTCTCTCGTGTCCTCATTGACAGAGGAAGCAGCATCAACCTCCTGTACCGCAGCTCTCTGGACCAGCTTGGCATCAGCGAGTCCTAGTTAGATCCATCTAGTACCTCCTTCCATGGAGCCGTTCTGGGTCCATCGCATTCAACCATCGGCAGAATCCGGCTGGACGTCATCTTCGGCATGGAGGGCAACTTCCGCCGCGATCCCATATGGTTTGAGGTGGTCAGCCTCTACAGCGCATATCACGCCATCCTCGGATGCCCAACACTAACCAAGTTCATGGCGGTGCCACATTACACATACCTCAAGATGAAGCTCCCCAGTCCCAAGGGAGTAATCACTATCGCTGGTGACTATAGGCGGTCGGTGGAATGCGCCACTGATGGATCCAATATAGCTGAAGCCATGATAATCACGGAGTAGAAACACGTCATCATGCAGAACATGGTGGCCCTGTAGGCAGACATGCCGGCTAGCAAGCCAAAGACAACCGGAGAGGTGCAGTTCAAGCCATCCAAGGGCACCAAGAAGATCCTGCTCAATGGGGCCGAGCCAAACAAGTTTGTCCTGGTCGGAGACGGCCTTGATAGCAAATAGGAAAGCACGCTGGTCCCCCAAGGACATGCCTGGTGTTCTGAGGGACATGAGAATCAGGACATCTTCGCATGGTCCCCGAAGGACATGCCTGGTGTTCTGAGGGAGCTCGCTGATCACTCTTTACATCTCAGGCCGGATGCAAAACCGGTCAAGCAATCACTACGCTGCTTCGCTGAGGAGAAGAGAAGAACCATTGGTGAAGAAATCACCTGGATGCTCGCAACCGACTTCATCATGGAGGTTTTCTACCCGGAATGGTTGGCGAACCAAGTGCTGGTGCTGAAAAAGAACAAGACTTGGCACATGTATGTTGACTAAACCAAACTCAACAAGGCATGCCCCAAAGATCCATTCGCCCTGCCTAGGATAGACCAAGTGATCGATTCCATGGCCTGTTGCGAACTATTGCCATTTTTGGATGCGTATTCTGGCTACCACCAGATCCGGCTAAATCCTGCTGATTAAATAAAGACAACATTCATCACCCCGTATGGGGCTTACTGCTACACCACCATACCAGACTGAAAAATGCAGGGGCCACATACCAACACTGCACCCAGAAGAGCCTGCAATAGCAGATTGGCAGAAGCGTACACGCCTATGTTGATGATGTGGTTTTCAAGTCAAAGGAGAAGCGAACACTACTCGAAGACCTGAAGGAAAAATTCACCAACCTCCGCTGGTTCCAGATGAAGCTGAATCCATAGAAGTGCGTGTTCGGCGTCCCAACCGGCCAGCTCCTCGGTTTCCTCGTCTCAGAACATGGAGTCGAGGCCAATCGGGAGAAGATCGGCGCAATCGAGCGTATGCAGCCGCCACAGAATCTACACGACATGCAGAAGTTCACCGGGTGCCTAGCCTCCCTCAGCTAGTTCGTCATCCGAATGGGCGAGAAAGCACTCCCCCTGTACCAGCTCATGAAGAAAACAGACAAGTTCGTCTGGACGGCGCAGGCGGACGAGGCCTTCTGCTACCTCAAGCGCATGCTATCCTCTCCACCAATACTGGTGGTCCTCGTTGCGAAAGAGCCAATGCTGATGTACATCGCAGCTAACAACCGGGTCGTAAGCGTTGTGCTTGTAGTTGAGAGGCCAGAAGAAGGAAAGGCACAGCCGGTCCAGCGCCCAGTGTATTAACCGAGTGAGATATGTTGGGTCCGTAGCATAGAAAACAAAATTTTTCCTACGATGAGAACTACATGCCAAGATCTATCTACTAGGTACAAAGCAACGGGTGGACATACATCCAACGAGAACTTACCCTCGAAGACAACGAGTTTTATTAACGAGCAGGAACTCGTGGTTGATGTAGTCGTACACTTGCCGATCTCAAGATCGAGAGGAAGTCCGAGCGCCGCTAACTCAGCAACGCATCCGTACTCGCACACACGTTCAAGCCACTGGACAACCTCCACCTCCTCGCTCCAGCGATCCAGCGAAAGCAGCAACTCCTTCCAGAAGAAATGCCACCGGGAACATGTATCTCGCTAATCCGAGACCATGGGGGAATAATTCTAGAGGGGGAGAGAGATACTTCACAAGGAGGTGTGAGGAAGAAGGAGGAAGAGGGTGGCCTTTTATAGGAGGAGGGGGGAGGGGTACCCCCTCTCTCCATGGCTGGCGCATGGGGGGTGTGTGACCCCTCACCTCCCCCATTCATGTGGTGGTAACCCCTCCACATTAAAATGCCTCTTCACATTCCCCTTTAAAGTCCCTACTTTAAATGCATTAAAATTCTCCAAGTTTAATGCTCTCTCATTTAATAAAATTCTTTTATTAAATTTATTCAGAATTTTGTTAATTACTTTAATTAAAAAACATTCACATATAGCCCCTTGCAATATTTCAATATCACATGCAGAACCACTTTCTGCAATTTCACCCGAAACAATTTCCGGTTTCTATCGAAACAATTCCTGCGCTTTGCAATTCTTTCGTCTGAAACATATGTGCTCCAAAATGGTGTCCGGTAACTCTTAAGTGTGTCACCCTACGGTTCACGAATAATGCAGACATGATTGAGACTCCTCTCAGATCAATAGTCAGAAGCGGGACCTGGAGATCCATACTGACTCCTGCATATTCAACGATGACTTCTGTGATCGTGAGAACCTTTAACGCTTGTAACTAAATCCCTTTATCTCTTGATATAATACATGTCCGAGATTCGATCATCGGTATCCAAATACCTAGTTTGATCTCGTTACCGACATGCACTCTTTTCTCGTTCCCGTGATATAACATTCTAGTGATCACATCACTTGCTTGCAAGCTATCTCAATGTGATTTCACCGAGAGGGCCCAGAGTATATATATCCGTCATCGGGATTGAAAAATTCCACTCTTGATCCATGAGCCTCAACATAACACCTTCGTAGTACTGAACCCATCTTTATTCTCACCCTGTTACGGTGTGACGTTTGATGTTATCAAGATATTCTTCAGGTGTTAGCAATTAACATGATCTCATGGTCTAAGAATAAAGATTACTTCGTATGATGTTATAGCAATATAAACATTGATTGTAATGCCATACTTCGGATGAATGTTCATCACATCATTCCACCAATGGTGCGACCTTGTTATTAACAACATCCAATGTCCATGATCAGGATACCTTGATCATCTTGTTAATCAACAAGCTAGTCGATAAGAGAGGAATAACTAGGAACCCTTTTTGTTTATTAAACACACATGTATTGATGTTTCCGGTCAATACAATTCTAGCATGCGAAATAAACATCTATCATATATAAGGAATACATAATAACAACTTTATTATTGCCTCTCAGGGCATATTTCCTACAGTCTCCCACTTGCACTAGAGACAATAATCTAGTTCACATAGTGATAAATCTAACACCCATGGAGTTCTGGTGTTGATCATGTTTTTCCCTAGGGAGAGCTTTAGTCAACGGATCTGCTACATTTAGGTCCGTGTGTACTTTACACATCTTTATATCTCCATCCTTGACATGCTCGCGGATGGAGTGAAACCGGTGCTTAATATGCTTGGAATTCTTGTGAGACCTCGGTTCCTTCGCGTTGGCTATGGATCCATTGTTGTCACAATAGATCACCATCGGGTCCAACGCACTTGGAACCACACCTAGTTCTATAATGAACTCTTTCATCCAAACCGCTTCTGAAGCAGCAACATATTCCGCCTCTGTCGTTGATCCAGCCACCATAGGTTGTTTGGAACTCCTCCAACTAACTGCTGCTCCGTTCAAGAGAAATACATATCCGGATTGAGACTTAGAGTCATCCGGATCGGTGTCAAAGCTAGCATCGACATAACACTTAGCGACTAGCTCTTCTTCACCTCCGTATATAAGAAACATATCCCTAGTTCTTCTCAAGTACTTGAGGATGTTCTTGACCACTATCCAGTGTTCCGAACCTGGATCAGATTGGTACCTACTAGTCAAACTAATAGCATGTGCCACATCCGGTCTTGTACATAGCATGGCATACATTATAGAGCCTATGGCCGAGGCATATGGGATCTTATCCATCATCTCTCTTTCTTCTATCGTAGCCGGACTTTGAGTCTTACTCAATGTCTTGCCTTGCAACATAGGTAAGAACCCCTTCTTACTTTCGTCCATATTAAACTTCTTTAATATCTTATCAAGGTATGTACTCTGCGATAGCCCAATTAGGCGCCTTGATCTATCTCTATAGATTTTAATGCCTAATATATATGATGCTTCACCAAGGTCTTTCATTGAAAATTTGCTGTTTAGATAACTTTTAACACTGTTTAAAAGATCTATATCATTTCCAATCAATAATATGTCATCCACATATAATATCAGAAATGCCATATTGCTCCCACTCACTTTCTTGTAAATACAAGCCTCTCCATAAGTTTGGACAAATCCAAACTCTTTGATCACATCATCAAAGCGGAGATTCCAACTCCGGGATGCTTGCTTCAGTCCATAGATGGATCGCTGAAGTTTGCATACCATATTAGCATCCTTAGGATCGACAAAACCCTTAGGTTGTATCATATACAACTCTTCTTCAATATTACCATTGAGGAATGCAGTTTTGACATCCATCTGCCATATTTCATAATCGAAATATGCAGCAATTGCTAACATAATCCTAACCGACTTAAGCATCGCTATGGGAGAGAATGTCTCATCGTATTCAACTCCTTGAATTTGTCGAAACCCCTTTGCGACAAGTCGAGCCTTATAGATGGTCACATTACCATCAGCATCAATTTTTCTTTTGAAAATCCATTTATTCTCAACGGCCTTTCGATCGTGAGGTAAGTCCACCAAGGTCCAAACTTGGTTCTCGTACATGGATTCCATCTCGGATTTCATGGCTTCTAGCCATTTGTTGGAATCTGGGCTCATCATCGCTTCTTCATACGTCGCAGGGTCATCCATTTCATCAACCATGAAATTCACAATAGGATTGCCGTACAGTTCAAGAGTTGCACGTGTCCTGCTTGACCTGCGAGGTTCGGTAGTGTCCTCTTTCGGAGTTTCATGATCAATATCATTAGCTCTCTCTTCATTAGGTGAAGTCAACTCCGAAAAAACTTCCTGTGCTGCGCTACTCGCCATTTCATGAAGAGAACGTTCAATAACCTCTTCGAGTTCTACCTTCCGACTACTCACACCTTTCACGAGAAACTCCTTCTCAAGAAAGGATCCATTCTTGGCAACAAAAACCTTGCCCTCGGATCTGTGATAGAAGGTATACCCAATCGTTTCCTCAGGGTATCCTATGAAGACGCATTTTTCCGCTTTGGGTTCGAGTTTACCCGGCTGAAGTTTCTTCACATAAACATCGCATCCCCAAACTTTAAGAAATGACAACTTAGGTTTGTTTCCAAACCATAATTCATACATTGTCGTTTCAACGGATTTAGATGGTGCCCGATTTAAAGTTAATGCAGCTGTTTCTAGTGCATAACCCCAAAATGACAGTGGCAAGTCAGTCAGAGACATCATAGATCGAACCATATCCAATAAGGTACGATTACGATGTTCCGACACACCATTACGTTGTGGTGTTCCGGCAGGCGTGAGTTGTGAAACTATTCCACACTCTTTCATGTGTGTGCTAAACTCGTAACTTAGATACTCTCCTCCACGGTCGGACCGTAGAAATTTGATCTTTCTATTATGATGATTTTCCACTTCATTCTGAAATTCCTTGAACATTTCAAAGGTTTCAGACTTGTGTTTCATCAAATAGATATACCCGTATCTACTCAAATCATCCGTGAAAGTAACAAAATAACGATATCCACCTCGTGCCGACACACTCATTGGTCCACACACATCAGTATGTATGATTTCCAATAAATCTGTCGCCCGTTCCATTGAACCGGAAAACGATGTTCTAGTCATCTTGCCCATAAGGCATGGCTCACATGTATCAAATGATTCAAAATCAAGTGATTCCAAAAGTCCATCAGAATGGAGTTTCTTCATGCGTTTAACACCAATATGACCTAGACGGCAGTGCCACATATATGCAGATATATCATTATCAAGTTTAATCTTTTTACCATTAACATTATGAATATGCATAATATTACTATCGAGATCCATCAGAAATAAACCATTCAACATAGGTGCATGACCATAGAAGATATCATTCTTATAAATCGAACAACCATTGTTTTCAGATTTAAAGGAATGACCACTTTGCATCAAACACGATCCGGATACAGTGTTCATGCTCAGTGCAAGCACCAAATAACAATTATTTAGGTTTATAACTAATCCCGATGGCATATGGAGAGGTAGCGTCCCGACGGCGATCACATCAACTTTTGATCCATTGCCGACCCGCATCCTGACCTCATCCCTTGCTAGTTGTCGCTTGTTCCGTAGCCCCTGAACCGAGTTACATATATTAGCAACCGATCCCGTATCAAATACCCAGGTGCTACTGCGAGTACTAGTCAAGTACACATCAATAACATGTATATCACATATACCTTTGTTTGCCTTGCCGGACTTCTTGTCCGCCAAATACTTGGGGCAGTTGCGCTTCCAATGGCCAGTCCCCTTGCAATAGTAGCACTCGGTATCGGACTTAGGGCCAGCTCAGGGTTTCTTTTCAGGCGCAGCAACAGATTTGCCACCCTTCTTTCCCTTGTGCTTGCCTTTCTTGTCCTTCTTGAAACCGGTGGTCCTATTGATCATCAACACTTGATGTTCTTTCCTAATCTCCACTTCTGCAGTCTTAAGCATTGACAGAAGCTCGGGAAGAGTCTTCTTAATGCCCTGCATATTATAGTTCATCATGAAGCTCTTGTAGCTAGGTGGCAGAGATTGGAGAACACGATGTATTCCCAAGTCAATGGGAATCGTTATTCCCAAGGACACAAGCTTATCGGCGTACCCATACATTTTGAGTACATGCTCACTAACGGAGCTGTTCTCCTCCATCATGCAGCTAAAGAACTTTTCAGTAGCATTATAACTCTCTACGGTAGCATGGGTATCGAAAATCATTTTCAATTCTCCCTTGGTATCAAAGGCATTGCCATTTTCAAAACGCTTTCGAAGTTCTGGCTCTAGCCCATACAGTATGCCGCAATGAACTAAGTTGTGGTCCTCCTGACGAGTCACATAGACATTTTTTTCCTCGTCAATGGCATCAGGAGCTGGTGGGGGGCCTAGCAGCGCATCTAGCACATATTGCTTTTGTGCAGCAGTGAGGAGAATCCTCAAATTCATAGCCCAGTTGGTGAAGTTGCTACCATTCGCAGCAAGTTTCTCTTTCTCCATGAACGCATTAAAATTAAAAGCAGGTGGTGCCATCTACAACAGAATTTGTAAAGTTTATTTAGACTAAGTTTATGATAGATTGAGTTCAACTAATTCAAATTACTACTGAACTCCCACTCAAAAACGACATCCCTCATGTCATTTTGGTGATTACATGAACCAAATCCACTACACCAAGTCCGATCATCACGTGAGTTGATGTAGCTTCAAAGGCGAGCATCTATATGGGCATCATATCAACTATATGACTCATGCTTAACCTTTTGGTCCGTGTTCCGAGGCCATGTCTATACATGCTAGACTCGCCAAGTAAGAACCTTAGTATTCGCGTGTGTAAAACTGGCTTACACCCGTTCCTATGAAAGCGTAGATTCGAGTACACCTGATCATCACGTGATGTCTCGAAACACGATCCACAGAACGGTGCATACTCAAGGAAGAATACATTTTTATCTTGATATCTAAATGAGGGATCATCTTACAATGCTACAAAAAGCGCCAAACTAGCAGTATAAGATGCTAACATCTAATGTGTAAAGTGAGATGATATGGTCCATGCATTTGATCTCTATCACTTGCATCGTGGTATGATCTCTATCATTCCTTTGTGTGTAAGGCCAAGGTCTATGGAACTTACACGTTGAGTGTGTTGTAAGAGTATCTATCATACATCTACTTACAACAATACCATACCAATACACTAGCCCAGTAACGATCTAAACTAGACGCCTCTAATTTATCAATTGCAAGTTTTACGTGGCTTAGGGCTTTCGGAGATAGAACCGTTCTCACCTACGAACATGAACCACAACAGGATAACTAAGTTATTAGCAACTCGTTGTAAATCAGATATTGACTATAGTAGGAGAGACAGACACCCGCCAGCCACTTATGCAAAACAAGTTGCATGTCAGTCGTGGAACCGGTCTCATGTACGATGACATGTAAGGTTGGTCTGGGCCGCTTCATCCCACTATGCCACCAATATCCAAAATACATAGAGGATGCAATAACATGATCATCATCGCCCACATATAAACATATGTGTACTACCCGTGCAAAGCACCTACGCATAGATCAGGTTCTGATACCACTGTTGGGTCCGCAGCATAGAAAACAAAAATTTTCCTACGATGAGAACTACACGCCAAGATCTATCTACTAGGTACAAAGCAACGGGTGGACATACATCCAACGAGAACTTACTCTCGAAGACAACGAGTTTTGTTAACAATCAGGAACTCGTGGTTGATGTATCCGTACACTTTCTGATCTCAAGATCGAGTGGAAGTCCGAGCGCCGCAACTCAGCAGCGCATCCGTACTCGCACACACGTTCAATCCATCGGACAACCTCCACCTCCTCGCTCCAGTGATCCAGCGGAAGCAGCAACTCCTTGCAGACGAAATGCCACCAGGAACATGTATCTCGCTAATTCGAGACCATGGGGGAATAATTCTAGAGGGGGAAAGAGATCCTTCACAAGGATGTGTGAGGAAGAAGGAGGAAGAGGGTGGCCTTTTATAGGAGGAGGGGGGGGGGGTACCCCCTCTCTCCATGGCCAGCGCATGGGGGGGGGTGACCCCTCACCTCCCCATTCATGTGGTGGTAACCCCTCCACATTAAAGTGCCTCTTCACATTCCCCTTTAAAGTCCCTACTTTAAATGCATTAAAATTCTCCAAGTTTAATGCTCTCTCATTTAATAAAATTCTTTTATTAAATTTATTCAGAATTTTGTTAATTACTTTAATTAACAAACATTCACATATAGCCCCTTGCAATATTTCAATATCACATGCAGAACCACTTTCTGCAATTTCACCCGAAACAATTTCCGGTTTCTATCGAAACAATTCCTGCGCTTTGCAATTCTTTCGTCTGAAACATATGTGCTCCAAAATGGTGTCCGGTAACTCTTAAGTGTGTCACCCTACGGTTCGCGAATAATGCAGACATGATTGAGACTCCTCTCAGATCAATAGTCAGAAGCGGGACCTAGAGATCCATACTGACTCCTGCATATTCAATGATGACTTCTGTGATCGTGAGAACCTTTAACGCTTGTAACTAAATCCCTCTGTCTCTTGATATAATACATGTCCGAGATTCGATCATCAGTATCCAAATACCTAGTTTGATCTCGTTACCGACATGCACTCTTTTCTCGTTCTCGTGATATAACATTCTAGTGATCACATCACTTGCTTGCAAGCTATCTCAATGTGATATCACCGAGAGGGCCCAGAGTATATCTATCCATCATCGGGATTGACAAATTCCACTCTTGATCCATGAGCCTCAACATAACACCTTTGTAGTACTGAACCCATCTTTATAGTCACCCTGTTATGGTGTGACGTTTGATGTTATCAAGATACTCTTCAGGTGTTAGCAATTAACATGATCTCATGGTCTAAGGATAAAGATTACTTCGTATGATGTTATATCAATATAAACATAATGACTTGATCGTAATGCTATACTTCGGATGAATGTTCATCACATCATTCCACCAATGGTGTGGCCTTGTTATTAACAACATCCAATGTCCATGATCAGGAAACCTTGATCATCTTGTTAATCAACAAGCTAGTCTATAAGAGAGGCATAACTAGGAACCCTTTTTGTTTATTAAACACACATGTATTGATGTTTCTGATCAATACAATTCTAGCATGCAAAATAAACATCTATCATATATAAGGAATACATAATAACAACTTTATTATTGCCTCTCAGAGCATATTTCCTTCAAGATACTCTCGCTATCAAAGAAGAATTACCCTCAGTACCAGAAGCTGGTGTATGGCGTATACATGGCCACCAAGAAACTGAAGCACTACTTCCAAGAGCACTCCATCCGGGTGGTGACGCTAGCTCCACTTTCGGAGAACATCAGCAACAGAGATGCCACATGCCGGGTGGCGAAATGGGTGATAGAGCTTGCCGCACACTGCATCTTGTACGATCCAAGAACAACAATCAAGTCTCAGGCCCTAGCGGATTTCCTCATCGACTGGGCAGAAAGACAGTACCTGCCTCCATGCCCTGACTCCACGCACTGGATGCTACACTTCGACTGCTCCAAGATGTACGGGGGGCTCGAAGCTGGTGTTGTCATCACCTCTCCAAAAGGAGACCGGCTGGAGTACGTGCTGTAGATCCACTTCCGTGCATCCAACAACATCGCTGAGTACGAAGCACTCGTCCATGGCCTCAAGATGGCAAACGAGATCGGCATCCGACGCATCCTATGCTTCGGTGACTCGGACTTGGTGGTACAGCAAGTATCGGGTGATTGGGATGCCAATGACACAAACATGGCACTATACTGCTTCTTCGTGCAGCAGCTATGCGCCTGCTTTGAAGGATGCAAGTTTCACCATGTCCCTCGAGCAAACAACAAAGCCGCAGATGCGCTCGCCCGTGTCGAGTCAACAAGGCAAGCAATTCTGCCTAGAGTCGCCCTCGAGCACGTACGCAAGCCATCCATCACGTTGTCTCCGGAATCCGACTCCATCGTACTAGATGCGGACCTGAGGACTGCCGGCTCCAAGCAACCCGAAGCTGCAGCTAAGGCCCCCGGACTACCGCGCCACACCCGGGGACTGCCATGCCACACCTGGGGACTGCCGCGCCACACCCGGGGACTACCGCCTCCATCTCGGGGACTGCCGAGTTGAAGACCGCGACACTCCTAGCCAACTCCGTTCTTCCACCCGATAGGCTGCCCGACGAGCCTGAGCCAGCCATGTGCGAGGAAATCAAGCTCACCATGGAGACCATGTACACCATCCGGGAAACCCCTCCATGGGCCAAACCATTCATGAGATTCCTGGCCAAAGGAGATTTGCCTGACGAAGAGGTCGAGGCAAGTCAAGTGAAGCGTAGGGCAAGTGCGTACACCATCATCAACAACGAGCTATACAAGCGCAGTGTTGGAGGAGCGCTGCGAGAGCCAATAAGAAGGGATCCGGCTACTGGTAGACATTCACCAAGGCGAGTGTGGCCATCACGCATCGTCATGAGCCATAGTGGCGAAGGCATTCTGCCATGGGTTTTACTGGCCCACTGAGCTAGAGGCTGTCGAGCAAATGGTGAAGGCATGCAATGGGTGCTACTGATTCAGCCAGCAAAAGCACACTCCGGTTGCGGACCTCAAGACGATCCCCATCACCTGGCCATTTGCTGTCTGGGGTTTAGACATGGTAGGCCCCTTCAAAATAGCACGATCCAGCATGACACACTTGCTGGTGGCGGTGGACAAGTTCACCAAGTGGATTGAGGCAAAGCCAATCAAGAAGTTGGACGGACCGACAGCGGTAAAGTTCTACACATATATCATCACATGCTTCGGCTACCGCAACAACATCATCACTGACAATGGCACAAACTTTGCCAAAGGGTCCTTCACGCGCTTCCGCGGAGACAAGGGTATCTGCCTGGACCTAGCCTCCATCGCACATTCCCAGTCCAATGGGCAGTGTGAGCGAGCAAATGGTCTGGTCCTAGCCAGAATCAAGCCGTGGATGATCGAGCCACTAATGAGATCCCCTGGATGCTGGATAGAAGAGTTGTTGGTTGTGTTGTGGAGCCTGAGCACAATGCCAAACCGCTCCACCGGCTACGCACCGTTCTTCCTCGTCTACGGAGCAGCGGTAGTCCTACCAACTGACATCGAGTTCGACGCACCCGCAAGCTGTTATACACAGATTAGCAGGCCAAGGAAGAACTTGAGGATAGCGTCAATCTCCTCGAAGAGGCATGAGAGATGGCCTTGTCCATATCTACGATCTACCAGTAGAACCTGTGTCGCTACCATGCTAGCCGGATCCGCAATGTCTCATTCCGAGAGGGCGACCTAGTTCTGCAGCTGGTACAAGACACCAAGGGGATGCACAAGCTGTCTCCACCTTCGAAGGGGCCATTCATCATCAGCCGAGCACTTTAGAACAACTGATACTATCTCATCGATGCCCGCCAGCCGGCAAAGAACAAAATGGACCGCTCGGGTGAAGAAACTGAGTGCATGTGGAATGCGAACCTGCTTCGCCCATTCTACACTTGAATAAGAAGGGTATATATCTTACTTTTATGTAATGAACAAGTTGAGGAGCCTCGACACAGTCTCGGGGACTCTGTAGTCATTTGGCATTTCTTGCTGCATAATTTGATGTTTTCCGGCTGCATTATTTTTTAACCCTGGATTCGGTAGTCTCTCCTGGGGACTCGCCGGATGGCCCAGACGGCTGTGCATTCTAGAAAGGAGAATTAATGTATGTGGTTTTAAGGGTTTCCTCTTTGATTCCGGCTGCAGACCGCACACCGTCTAACAGACATGGCAAGAACAGAAAGCTCAAAGACCCATACACGAAAAGTCACAAGGAAAACAAAAACGTCTGGACGTTCCGGTTGCGCCTGCTCACTCGATGCTGATAACTGAGGTCTGAAGTATTGTGTAGTACGCCCACTTGCTAACCCTTCGACCCCGGCTACAGATCGCAACCCGGCTTGCGGCTGGCAAGGGCATGACTTGAAAAACCAATGCTCACTAAAAAAAGTACCAAGTTGTTGGCTTAGTGTGAAACATCAAAGCTTCAAACCCAATGAATGAACTACAAACTATATTCCTCATATGCACATCTAACGCATAAACCATTGCTTGTGTTTTATTTTTTGCACGATCTCAAATTCAAGCCAAGTACCAAGGCCGGATACTAACCGCCCCCAGATGGTAGAAGGCTGAGAAGAGCTACCACCCGGCTGGATCACTCCAGCCGACCCGAACTTCGGGGACTACACCCCGTGAGTGCACTCGCGCATCCCCACACAAAGATTGGCAAACAACAACAATACAAAAGGAGCTTCTACCCTGCTGGATCCTCCAGCCAGCCCGAACCTCGGGGGCTACACCCTGTGGGTGCGCTCGCGCTCCCCCACACATAAAAAGGCATATAAGAGCAAGCCAAACAAACTGAAAGTGCAAGCAAAAGAGCATAAGATAATATCACAAAAGGAGACGAAGCTCCCACCATAGTTCAGCATAGAACAAGTTAAAAAGGACAAGTTTCCAACAGATACAAATACACCTAGCATTCTAGGGATCAGGCCTAAGGGTTAGCTGAAGGGGCAGAGGCATCCGCTAAAGCTTGGCTGCTGGAGGCGACATCGGCTGGGTCTGAGGCTGGCGTAGTTGGGTCTTCAATCGGTGCTGCCGCCAGAAGTGGGTCATGGGAGTACGGATCCGTGCCAGCCAGATCACTGAAGTACCGGTCCAGCTAGACGAAGCTCCCGATCTTGACACCACAAGAGCAGATATCAGGAACCTCGACACGAAACTGGTCGTAGCTGGTCCCCTACCGGAATCCTTGATAAAGGCTCCGAAGATCCATGTCAGGATACCAAGACTTTAATAGTGCAAGCACCATATCCACACCACCGCGTGATGCCCTCTCCCGCACCGCGTCCATAATATTAGGAGCATCATCAAGCTGGGCGGCCGAGGAATGCATGGAGGTGGGGAAGGAGGTGTTAGGCCAGACATAGGCAAAGACATCCAGAGCAGCGCCGCACAGCCGATTGGCCTCCTCACTGACAACCGACACCAGGTCCTCCGGATGAAGGTCACGCCCAGCATCTGCCTCGGGCATGCAGGTAAGAGCTTGGTCAGTCACCTCAGGATACTGAGTTGCACCCGGCAAAACAGCGAATGTCAAAACCAGCTGTAGCAGATGAAAAGAAAGTTTAGCAGTTAAGAAGCAACTTATTGACGATGATCTCAGTGATCTGACATAGCTCCGCCCATGCAGCCTTCTCCCGCGCTTTAGCCCCCTTCAAGGCATCTTCCTACTTCTTGTACATGACCTCAAGCTGCTTAAGAGTGTCGGCGCGGATGTCAGAGGTCTTCTTGGCCTGACCGGCCTTGATCTCCATTAGCTTCTGGTGCTCCACTAGCTCGCCAATTTGAGCTAGGCGAGCCTTGTTGGATTCCTCCAGCCAGAGTGCCTCCGCCTTCAGCCTCTCCACATCCCGATCCCTATCCACTAACAGAGCTGCAGGAGGGTACCCGGTGGTCAACAAAAAACACGAAAATTCGCGCAAGAGGGAGGACATGCCAGAGCAAGCAATCTTACGCCCTAGGTCCCACGTCGTCTTGGCAGCATTAACGAAAGCTTTCTGCAAAAATATAGGAATAAAAAAGAGGATAGGGAAACCGGCTGAAGAGAAAAACAAGAAACACAGTAAGGAGATACTCACCTCCAGCGAAGCCCCCAATGCCCTGGCCTGGCCAAGTCCCTGCTCCATGGCCTCAACTAGGTGGCACACCTGGTCGAGGGCGATAGCTGCAGACTCGGGGAGCTGCGCCAGGACATTGTCTCGCATTGGCGTGACCCGGGCCGACTGCCAACCGGTAACCTGGAGGTCATCGTTGCTGATAGTAGCCGACACCTCCCCCTGGGCCTCGATGCCCACACCGCAAGAGACAGGAGCCGCCTCCTGCACGCCGTCACCCGCAGCCAGCGGCGTGGAGGCCTCTGGCGTCACCACCACCGGCTCCTCCACCTGATAGGAGGCAAAACCTATTCGATCCTCGCTCAGGACCGGGTCCACCCCTTCCGTCAGCTAGAGGGGAGGAGGAGCCATAGCGCCACGCCCGGCCAAGAGTACCTCAGTGAGCTTGGAGGCGGCGGAGGCCCGCAAGGTCACGGGCGCAACCGGCAGCGATGGCTCCACCACACTTGCAGCAGCCTCAGCCGGCACAGTCGGATCACTAAAGTCCCGGTCCAACTAGACAAAGCTCCCAATCCTGACACCGCAAGAGAAGATATCAGGAACCTTGGCGCGAAGCTGGTCATAGCTGGTCCCCTGCCGGAATCCTTAAGAAAGGCTCTGAAGATCCACGTCAGGATACCAAGACTTCAACAGTGCAAGCACCATCTCCGCACCGCCGCGTGCTACCCACTCTCGCGCCACGTCCATGATATTAGGAGCATCATCAAATTGGGTGGCCAAGGCATGCATGGAGGCAGGGAAGGCGGGGTCAGGACAAACATAGGCAAAGACATCCAAAGCAGCACTATGAAGTCGGTTGACCTCCTCGCTGACAACCGACACTAGCTCCTCCAGATGAAGGTCACGCCCAACATTCGCATCGGGCATGCGGGTAAGAGCTTGGTAACTCGCCTTAGGACACTGAGCTGCACCCGGCCAAACAACGAATGTCAAAACCGGTTGTAGCAGATGAAAATCAAGTTCAGAAGTTAAGAATCAATTTACTAATGACGATCTCAGCAATCTGACACAGCTCCGCTAACATAGCCTTCTCCTACGCTTGAGCCCCCTTCAAGGCATCGTCCTGTTCTTATACATGACCTCAAGCTGCTTAAAAGTGTCGGCGCGGATGTCGGCGGTCTTCTTGGCTTGACCGGCCTTTACCTCCATTCACTTCTGGTGCTCCACTAGCTCGCCAATTTGAGCTAGGCGAGCCTTGTTGGATTCCTCCAGCCAGAGTGCCTCCGCCTTCAGCCTCTCCACATCCTGATCCCTGTCTGCTAACAGGGTTGCAGGAGGGTACCCGGTGGTCAACAAAAAACGTGAAAATTCACGCAAGAGGGAGGACATGGCAAAGAAAGCAATCTTACGCCCTAGGTCCCGCGTCATCTTGGCAGCATCAGCGAAAGCTTTCTGCGAAAATATAGGAATAAAAAAGAGGATAGGGAAACCGACTGAAGAGAAAAACAACAAACACAGTAAGGAGATACTCACCTCCAGCGAAGCCCCCAATGCCCTGGCCTGGCCAAGTCGCTGCTCCATCGCCTCAACTAGGTGGCACACCTGGTCGAGGGCGATAGCCGCAGACTCGGGGAGCTGCGCCAGGACATTGTCTCGCATTGGCGTGACCCGGGCCGACTGCCAACCGGTAACCTGGAGGTCATCGTTGCTGCTAGTAGCCGACACCTCCCCCTGGGCCTCGATGCCCACACCGCAAGAGACAGGAGCCGCCTCCTGCACGCCGTCACCCGCAGCCAGCGGCGTGGAGGCCTCTGGCGTCACCACCACCGGCTCCTCCACCTGATAGGAGGCAAAACCTATTCGATCCTCGCTCAGGACCGGGTCCACCCCTTCCGTCAGCTAGAGGGGAGGAGGAGCCATAGCGCCACGCCCGGCCAAGAGTACCTCAGTGAGCTTGGAGGCGGCGGAGGCCCGCAGGGTCACGGGCGCAACCGGCAGCGATGGCTCCACCACACTTGCAGCAGCCTCAGCCGGCACAGTCGGATCACTAAAGTCCCGGTCCAACTAGACGAAGCTCCCAATCCTGACACCGCAAGAGAAGATATCAGGAACCTTGGCGCGAAGCTGGTCATAGCTGGTCCCCTGCCAGAATCCTTAAGAAAGGCTCTAAAGATCCACGTCAGGATACCAAGACTTCAACAGTGCAAGCACCATCTCCGCACCGCCGCGTGCTACCCACTCTCGCGCCACGTCCATGATATCAGGAGCATCATCAAATTGGGTGGCCAAGGCATGCATGGAGGCAGGGAAGGCGGGGTCAGGACAAACATAGGCAAAGACATCCAAAGCAGCACTATGAAGTCGGTTGACCTCCTCGCTGACAACCGACACTAGCTCCTCCAGATGAAGGTCACGCCCAACATTCGCATCGGGCATGCGGGTAAGAGCTTGGTAAGTCGCCTTAGGACACTGAGCTGCACCCGGCCAAACAACGAATGTCAAAACCGGTTGTAGCAGATGAAAATCAAGTTCAGCAGTTAAGAATCAATTTACTAATGACGATCTCAGCAATCTGACACAGCTCCGCTAACATAGCCTTCTCCTACGCTTGAGCCCCCTTCAAGGCATCGTCCTGTTCTTATACATGACCTCAAGCTGCTTAAAAGTGTCGGCGCGGATGTCGGCGGTCTTCTTGGCTTGACCGGCCTTTACCTCCATTCGCTTCTGGTGCTCCACTAGCTCGCCAATTTGAGCTTGGCAAGCTTTGTTGGATTCTTCCAGCTGGAGCACCTCTGCCTTCAGCCTCTCCACATCCTGATCCCTGTCTGCTAACAGGGCTGCAGGAGGGTACCCAGTTCTCAACAAAAAACGTGAAAATTCACGCAAGCGGGAGGACATGGAAAAGAAAGCAATCTTACGCCCTAGGTCCCGCGTCATCTTGGCAGCATCAGCGAAAGCTTTCTGTGAAAATGAAGGAGTAAAAAAGAGGACAGGGAAACCGACTGAAGAGAAAAACAACAAAAACAATAAGGGGATACTCACCTCCAGCGAAGCCCCCAATGCCCTGGCCTGGCCAAGTCCCTGCTCCATCGCCTCAACTAGGTGGCACACCTGGTCGAGGGCGATAGCCGCAGACTCGGGGAGCTGTGCCAGGACATTGTCTCGCATTGGCGTGACCCGGGCCGACTGCCAACCGGTAACCTGGAGGTCATCGTTGCTGCTAGTAGCCGACACCTCCCCCTGTGCCTCGATGCCCACACCGCAAGAGACAGGAGCCGCCTCCTGCACGCCGTCACCCGCAGCCAGCGGCGTGGAGGCCTCTGGCGTCACCACCACCGGCTCCTCCACCTGATAGGAGGCAAAACCTATTCGATCCTCGCTCAGGACCGGGTCCACCCCTTCCGTCAGCTAGAGGGGAGGAGGAGCCATAGCGCCACGCCCGTCCAAGAGTACCTCAGTGAGCTTGGAGGCGGAGGAGGCCCGCAGGGTCACGGGCGCAACCGGCAGCGATGGCTCCACCACACTTGCAGCAGCCTCAGCCGGCACAGTCGGATCACTAAAGTCCCGGTCCAACTAGACGAAGCTCCCAATCCTGACACCGCAAGAGAAGATATCAGGAACCTTGGCACGAAGCTGGTCATAGCTGGTCCCCTGCCGGAATCCTTAAGAAAGGCTCTGAAGATCCACGTCAGGATACCAAGACTTCAACAGTGCAAGCACCATCTCCGCACCGCCGCGTGCTACCCACTCTCGCGCCACGTCCATGATATCAGGAGCATCATCAAATTGGGTGGCCAAGGCATGCATGGAGGCAGGGAAGGCGGGGTCAGGACAAACATAGGCAAAGACATCCAAAGCAGCACTATGAAGTCGGTTGACCTCCTCGCTGACAACCGACACTAGCTCCTCCAGATGAAGGTCACGCCCAACATTCGCATCGGGCATGCGGGTAAGAGCTTGGTAAGTCGCCTTAGGACACTGAGCTGCACCTGGCCAAACAACGAATGTCAAAACCGGTTGTAGCAGATGAAAATCAAGTTCAGCAGTTAAGAATCAATTTACTAATGACGATCTCAGCAATCTGACGTAGCTCCGCTAACATAGCCTTCTCCTACGCTTGAGCCCCCTTCAAGGCATCGTCCTGTTCTTATACATGACCTCAAGCTGCTTAAAAGTGTCGGCGCGGATGTCGGCGGTCTTCTTGGCTTGACCGGCCTTTACCTCCATTCGCTTCTGGTGCTCCACTAGCTCGCCAATTTGAGCTTGGCAAGCTTTGTTGGATTCTTCCAGCTGGAGCACCTCTGCCTTCAGCCTCTCCACATCCTGATCCCTGTCTGCTAACAGGGCTGCAGGAGGGTACCCAGTTCTCAACAAAAAACATGAAAATTCACGCAAGCGGGAGGACATGGCAAAGAAAGCAATCTTACGCCCTAGGTCCCGCGTCATCTTGGCAGCATCAGCGAAAGCTTTCTGCGAAAATGAAGGAGTAAAAAAGAGGACAGGGAAACCGACTGAAGAGAAAAACAACAAAAACAATAAGGGGATACTCACCTCCAGCGAAGCCCCCAATGCCCTGGCTTGGCCAAGTCCGTGCTCCATTGCCTCAACTAGGTGGAACACCTGGCCGAGGGCGACAACCACTGACTCGAAGAGCTGTGCCAAGACATTGTTTGGCACAGGCGCGACTCGGGCTGATTGCCAGCCGGTAACCTGGAGGTCATCGTTGCTACTGGTAGCCGACGCCTACCCCTGGGCATCGACGCCCGCACCGCTAGATCCAGGAGCCGCCACCCGCCCGCTATCACCTGCAGCCGGCAGCGCGGAGGCCTCTGGCGCCGCCTCCACCGGCTCCTCCACCTGGTAGGTGATGGAACCTGTATGAGCCTCGCTCAAGACCGGGTCCGCCCCTTTTGTCAGCCGGAGGGGAGGAGGATCCGTAGCGCCAAACCTGACGAAGAGCACCTCAACAAACTGGGAGGCGGCGGAGGCCCGATGCAGGGTTATGGGTGTAGCTGGCAGCGATGGCTCCACCACACTTGCAATAGCCTCAGCAGGCCCAACGGGCCCCTCAGCCCTAGGCAGAGGAGGGGAGGACGCAGTGGTGATGGTCGCGGAGCCGGCCAACAACATCGCCTTACTATATGAAGAACACAAGGGCACACTAAGCAAAAGTCAAGCCAATGGTCACACACAAGAAAAAGAGCAAGGGAACGTACCTGGCAATGCTCGGCACAACGGCCATGACCGTCGGCTGGCAAGACCTCTTCGTGCCGCCACCAGCTGGGGCGGCACTGGCGAAGGCGGCCCGATTTCCCCTAGCCCTCCCCGAGGTGACTGGGGCAAGAGTAGCATGCTCACTATGCGCGGCTACACCAACACAGACAAGAGAAGTAAAAAATGCGGCTGCTGAAGCCCGCCAAGGAAAAGGACACGAGTTAAGCACTCACCGGGCTGGTCCTCACAACCCTTGTCGGCCCGGTGGGGAAGCGCTCCGACTCCATCGGTGGATACTTCTGCCGTTTGAAGTCCGGCGAGAAGACGAGTAGCTCGTGGTCACCCATGCCATCCTCTGCAAGGTGTGCCGTAAAGAGCTACTCAAAAGTGGCAGATAAGGAGCAAGCAAAAGCCCTTCGAAAAAATCAAGCAGGGGAGGAAAAGCAAAAATAACCTTTGGCGGCAGCCAGCCCCGGTGGAACGGCGCACAGGAGAAGGTCTTGTCCTCCTCTAGGTTCTCCTTGGAGATTGTGGCAAGCCACTTGCGGAGGGACCCGCATGGCACCTCCAGCCTGGAAACCCGGGTGGGGTCATCGGAGCCGGAGAGGTGGCACATCTTGTGCGACCACACCATCTCGGGGGATCACGCGACGTGTCATCCAGGACAATGAAATGTCCCGGGAAGTGAGCCGCTCCTTCTCCACCAGGACCTCCAGCCAGGCCGCCATCCAGTCCATGTCTGCCTGCGCTCCCAGGCCCTTGACGGACCAGGCCCCCTGGGTCGACGGGACATTGGCGAAGGGCGGCAACTAGATCCAATCCACGTTGGAGGCATTGCGCATGTAGAAGTACGAGTGCTGCCACAACTTAACAGTGTCGGGGATGCTCAGCCACGACATCAGCAACGACGGCCGCAGATAGATGGTGCAACAGTCCATCTCCGTTAGTGGCATGTCCTTCCCCACCACCTGGACCTTGAAGTTGAAGAACCTAAGAAAGTTCGCCGTATCGGGGCGAACTCCCAAGTAGGACTCGTAGCAGGCCGCATGATGCGACATCTGTGCCATCGTATTCGCCCCTAGGTGATGGAGCTGAAGGTTGAAGGCGATCAAGAGCTCGAGGAAGAACTTGCTCACCGGCAAGCTGAACCCGCGAGCGAAGTGCACGAGGAAGACCACGACCTCGCCTGGCTGGGGGATGGGGACCCGTTCCCCCTCCGACACGAGGCGATGCTTCACCACTCACTCCGATGGGATGGGTCTCCCCCATTGGTACTTCTGGATGAGGCCCTCGATGACGTACGAGCCGCACCAACCTCCACCCTGCACCGGCAGCATCTCATCGGGTGCGGTGGCTTTTGCAGAAAATCAGGGTCCCATCATTGTGAAGGAGATGCGGTGGCACCGTCGACCAAGAATGGGATGATGGGTTCGTAGCATGGAAAACAAATTTTTTTTACCGCAAGAACGAACAAAACCTAGATCTAATCTAGATAAAAGCCAAGATCTAATCTATTAGACATGTGCAACGAGATAGATCTGTACTAACCCTCGTAGATCCGAAAGCGTTACGAGATTAGATCTCGGGGTTGATGTAGTCGATCACTTGCCGATCTCAAGATTGTGTGGACGATCCTTCCGGCGCCACGTTCCGGCAGCGCTTCCGCAGTCGGTCACACGTGCGGAGTCGAAGCAGACCTTCCTCTCCCCGTTCCAGTGAGCAGCGGAGGTAGTAGATCTTCTCCACGGAATCCCAGCAGCACGACGGTGTGGTGGTGGTGGTGGAGTAGAGATTTCTGCAGGGCTTCGCCTAAGCCGGAGCAGAGCGAAGGAGGAGGAGAGAGGCGGCGGCTAGGGTTTGTTATGGGAGAGGTGTAGGGGGTGGTGCCCCTCCCCTCTATTTAAAGGAGGGAGGCGCCATGGGAGGGGGAGTCCTAGTAGGACCCCCCTCCCTCCTTGGCCGGCGGATTGGGAGGGGGGAAGGAATCCTCCTCCCCCACGAATCCGTGTCTTGCCCCACAATGACTCCTTGATCCTTTCTTGGTTTTCAAGCAAACTCCAAGAAATCTTCTAGAACCTTCCAGAACATTCTGAAACCTTCTAGAATCTCCATACAAACACTCCGGAACATTTCCTAACTTAGAAAATGATCCCCAATATATGAATCTTATTCTCCGGACAATTCCGGATCTCCTCGTGATGTCCCGGATCCAATCCGAGACTCCAAACAACATTCGGTCTCCAACGCACATTCCATATCTACTTAAAACAACTTCGAACCTTAAGTGTGTCACCCTACGGTTCGTGAATATGCAGACATGATGGAGACACATCTCCAATCAATAACCATCAGTGGGATCTGGAGATCCATAACGGCTCCCACATACTCAACGATGACTTCGTGATCGATAGAACCATTAACATACGAAACCAATTCCCTTTGTCACACGATACTCTACTTATCCGAGGTTTGATCGTCGGTATCTCCATACCTAGTTCTACCTCGTTACTGATAAGTACTCTTTACTCGTTCCGTGATATGTCATCCCTTGTGACCTAGTCACATGCTTGCAAGCTAACTAGATGACATTCCACCGAGAGGGCCTAGAGCATATCTATCCGTCATATGGATGGACAAATCCCAATCTTGGTCCATGCACTTCAACACATACTTTCAGAATACCCAATGTCACCTTTATAACTACCCAGTTACGAAGCAGCGTTTGATGTCATCAAAGTACCCATCCGGTGATGGTGATTAACATAACCTCATGGTCGAAGGATTAGGTTATTATGCTTTTGAAAATCTTGTAGCAAAACGAACTTAATGACTTGATCTTATGCTATGCTTACTATGGGTGTGTGTCCATCACATCATTCTCCTAATGATATGATCTTGTTATTAACGACATCCAATGTCCATGATCAGGAAACCATGATCATCCATTAATCAACAAGCTAGTTTAACAAGAGGCTTACTAGGGACTCTTTTATGTTTACAAAACACACAAGTATTAATGTTTCCGGTTAATACAATTATAGCATGGGATGTAAAAATTTATCATAAACATAAAGATAAAGTAATAACCACTTCATTATTGCCTCTTGGGCATATCTCCAACAGTCTCCCACTTGCACTAGAGTCAATAATCTAGTTAAAAATTTGTGCATTCAACACCTATGGCTTTCTGGTGTTGTATAGACACTATTGCTAGTGGTAAACATAATCTTCGGATCTGACACTTCCAGGTCCGTGTGTATTTGCATGTCCTTGCGTCTCTACGCATTACTCATTCTCCAATGAGATGGCATTGTATAAATTTGGTCCTTTGGTGAGACCTTTAGTTCCTTGGGATTAAATCATGTTGATACAATTGTCATACAATGTATCTTCATAGTATTATACCGCTATTGACCACACCTAGTTTGATAACAAACTACTTGACGCAAATGCCCTCATTTGCTGCTAGAATAGCAGTCATATACTTAGCCTTTTGTTGTAGTATCTGTCACAATGTTTTAACTTTGGTACTCAACCAAATCCGTTATGGAACTTCCTTTCCATTACATTGTGCCACCCATAGTTTAAATTGAGATAAACTTAATTTGTGACAAAACTAGTATCAATGCAACAATTTACAATGAACTATTTTTCATCACTATATAAATAATATATTCTTAGTTCTTCCAAAGATCATAGGAATATCCCTACAATTGTCCAATGATCATCTTATGAGTCATTCTGATATATGCTCATAACATTTAGAGCATAGGACATATCTGGATGTGTACATCTCAAAGAATGATTGATCAAAATATTCTTGTGATTTCACCAAGTGTCAAAACACTTGAATCTCGTGTCAACACACTTGAATCTTGATTCAGTCCTTTCCGTGCGTCAAGAACCTTTCTTGTTGTTTCCATATTGAACTCATTCAACATCTTATCTATGTACATTTTGCAAAACCATATTAGCGCCTCAATCTATCCATATAGACATTGATGCCTAATTTTTGGGTTATGCCTAAGTCTTTCATCGAAATGAAATTCTTAACCTGTGTCAATAAAAGATACATCATTTCTAATCAATGATATGTCTTTCACATAATGTATTAGAAATATGTCTTAGCGCTCCCACTTAATTTCTTGCAAAAATGCAAGCATCTTCATCGTCTCTGATGAAATTAAACCTTTTAACGGTTTCATCACGGTGAAGATTCCAACTCCGCGATGCTCACTTCAACCATTGAAGTTTTGCATACTCTTTTAGCATCCTTTGAATTAACAAAACCCTTTGGATCGTGTCATGGACACATCCTAGGTAACCATTCTATTAGAAGAACTTGTTTTGTTTGTTCAACTACCATATACCAAGATATATGTAGTGGTTGCTACATTAATCCGTCCAGACTAAATATCTCTATGAAAGAACAAATCTTATCATAGTCAATTCCTTGAACATTGTCGTAAACTATTTCCGACATGTCGACTATTTCATAGATGTGAAACATCCATGTCTATTTATTTATAGATCCATATACAACTGTAAGGTCTTGCACCTTTCCAGAGGGTCTTTCAAATTCAAAGCTTGATTTCTCGTGTATGGAATTGTCACGGATTTTATGGCTTCAAGCCACTTAACGAAGTCAGGGCCCATCATTGATTATTTGCATGTAGTCGGTTCATCATTGTCAAACAACAATGATTTAACTCTCAAATCTTGGCATTTGATTACTTACCCGACCTACTTGGTTCAATAAGAACTTAGATCCCCGTGACCACATCCTTTGAGGCACGTGAGCCATGAGCATTGTTGCTGCCTCCGGGACACTTACCGACACTGTGCAACTCAGCACATATTAGCCAAGGTTCAACAACCTTGTCAAAGTTCTATTGTCCTCCCACTTAACTTTTCACCAAAAATTCCTTCTCAAGAAACTTGACATTCTAAGTGACAAACACTTTTGTCTTCGGTGTTATGGAGGAATACCCAATGGTTATTCGAAATAACCTACAAAGACATGCTCATCTGACTTTGGTTGTAAACATTTTACTTATGCCTAGCATACCAAAAATTTAAGAAAGGACAACCTGGGTTTTATCCCAAACCATGACTTATATGGTGTCATTTCAACGGATCACGATGGAGCTCTTTTTAGTGTAAAAGCGGTAGTCACTAAAGCTTTAATCTTTAAAATATAATGGCAGTTTTATAAATGACACCTTTGATCTTACCATGTGAATCAAGGTTTCATTACATATCTTGAACACTCCATACTCCTATGGTGTTTTGGGAAATGCAAATCCATGGAACGATTCCTCAAATCTTAGGTGTTTTGCTAAACTTGTAACTCAAACATCCTTCTTTATGATCCAATCATAAACTTTTTTATTTTCTTGTTACAATGATTTTCCACTTCATCTTGAAAGTCTATGAACATTTTCAAATGTTTCATACTTCTTCCTTATTGAGTAAGTATATACATATACTCACTCAAAGCTTCGGAGAAAGCATATGAAGTTGAAATCCATCGCCCACGACTACACATAATGGGCTATATACATCAATATGTACAAATTCCAATCAATTAGTCGTCCGTTCCTCTTTTGTCCTACGAACGGAGTTTTAATTATCTCCAGGAAAGTATCACAAGCATCATTTGATCAAAATCAAAGACTCCAAAAATCCATCAACATGGAGTTTCTTCATGTATCCCTAATATAATTTAAACGGTGATATCACTTCACAAGTGATCTTTCAATCATTTGTCTTGCGACATTTTAGCATTAGTTTTATGGTCGTTATTTCTCCAACCAGACTTGTATATCATCCATATATTATGGAATACGGTAATTATTTGAACAACCTTTTGTCGTCATAATACCTGATCAAAATAACAATTATTGAAACAAATCTTGAAGGTAAGCTTTGATGTTAACGAGTAACACAATAACCCTTTGTTTGTTTTTGATGAACATCATCACATATTCTCTTGCTAGTTACTTAGGCCATTGCAGTTCATGAATTGTGTTGTCCTGTATGACACTTCATACCAACCAATTCGGTATCCAATACCGCAGAACCACATTGTTTAACAACCAAGGAATACATCCATAACATGTATCTTCTATATACCTAAGTTGGACATCTCCAATCTTTTCTTTTCTGCCAAATATTTTATAGATTCTCTTTCAACAATTCCTTTTCTTTTAAAAGAATCTATCAACATCAATAGTGGTGTCATTCACATGACACATAGTACAAAGTGTGTATAGTCAAATACTAATACCTTTGGACTTGCACTTTTAAGTGGATCACCTTCATCAAATGTTTGGCATTCTTTCAAAATTCAATTCTTTAGTAATCTTTTAGTGTAGTAAACATTTTACTTACATCTTCTATTCATCCTTATCATGACAACTTTCATGATCAAGCTGCTATAGCTTATAAAGGTGAATTGCGAGTATAATGTTTCTTTTCCAAAACCTTTTGGAGACGACTAGCGTCTCCAACCTTCACAAATTCTCATCAAATATGAGGACATCTACTCTATCATGTTGTAACCAACACATTGTTTTAGATATCGCAATATCTTTCACATATGATGGTTTCTGAAACATTGCTTTCAGCTCTTAGATAAACTTGATATTAAAACAATCTTTTGAGTATCAAGAATCATGGAGGCAAACATGATACATTAGATACTAACACTGGAATTGTTACTCTTGATTTAATACTATTTATTAAACTTCATAGAGTAAACGGAGTTTGCTGAAAGTTTGCAATATGACTTTTAAACTTTAGATTGACACTCAAAACAATACGATACCAGTTCGTAAAGAAAATATCCAGAATTTCTATAGTTCCACTATCTCAACTATAACTAAGCGTAAGGTGGTGAACGGATGCCAATGACTACAACAAACTATGCAAATTCACTTTGATTGTGTTTATGATAAATTGAGTTTGACTAATCCAAATTACAAATGAACTCCCACTCAAAACAACATCCCTCGAGTTGTTTTAGTGATTACACGAACCAAATCCACTACACCAAGTCCGATCATCACGTGAGATGATGTAGCTTTAAAGGCGAACAATCAACATGTTCATCATATCATCCATATGACTCATGCTTTACCTTTCGGTATTCCGTGTTCCAAGACCATGTCTGTACATGCTAGGCTTGTCAAGGTTAACCTTAGTATCCGCATGTGCAAATCTGGCTTGCACCCGTCGGATGCACATGTAGAATCTATCACACCCGATCATCACGAGATGCTTCGAAACGACGAGTCTTCGCAATGGTGCCTACTAAGGACGAACACTTTATTACTTGATATTTAGTGAGAGGGATCATCTTATAATGCTACCGTCGTGATCTAAGCAATACAAGATGCATAAAGGATTAACATCACAGGCAATTCATAATTAGTGTGATATGATATGGCCCTTTCTTCTTATGCCTTTGATCTCCATCTCCAAAGCACGGACATGATCTCCATCATCACCAGCATTGCGTCAAGGTCAGTGGCGCCGCTTCATGGTTGTCCATCATCACTAGCAACTATTACAACTACTTGGAATTAACACACATGTCTTAACAGAATTAAAGACAACCATTAGGCTCCTGCCGGTTGCCATATTACAACAAGAACCATTGCATACATCAAATATAATCACAATCACATGATGGCCATATCACATCACAAAACCCCTGCAAAAACAAGTTAGACGCCTCTAATTTTCTTTGCATGTTTTACGTGGTTTGGGGCTTCCGAATAAGAACGGATCTTACCTACGAAACTGAACCACAACGTCGATACAAGTGTTATCAAGTGCAAAGTGTAGATTGGATCTATACTATGATGGGAGAGACAGACACCCGCAAAGCCACTTGTGCAATACGAGTTGCACGTCAACTGTGGAGCAAGTCTCATGTGCGATGACATGTAAGGTTAGCCCGAGCCGCTTCATCCCACCATACCGCAAGATGCAAAGTACACAAAGCAAAAGACGGCACGAGCACCAACGCCCACAAAACCATTGTGTTCTACTCGTGCAACAGATCTACGCATAGACACGGCTCTGATACCACTGATGGGTTCGTAGCATGGAAAACAAAAATTTTCTACCGCAAGAACGAACAAAACCCAGATCTAATCTAGATAAAAGCCAAGATCTAATCTATTAGACATGTGCAACGAGATAGATCTGTACTAACCCTCGTAGATCCGAAAGCGTTACGAGATTAGATCTCGGGGTTGATGTAGTCGATCACTTGCCGATCTCAAGATCGTGTGGACGATCCTTCCGGCGCCACGTTCCGGCAGCGCTTCCGCAGTCGGTCACACGTGCGGAGTCAAAGCAGACCTTCCTCTCCCCGTTCCAGTGAGCAACGGAGGTAGTAGATCTTCTCCACGGAATCTCAGCAGCACGACGGTGTGGTGGTGGTGGTGGAGTAGAGATTTGTGCAGGGCTTCGCCTAAGCCGGAGCAGAGCGAAGGAGGAGGAGAGAGGCGGCGACTAGGGTTTGTTATGGGAGAGGTGTAGGGGGTGGCGCCCCCTCCCCTCTATTTAAAGGAGGGAGGCGCCATGGGAGGGGGAGTCCTAGTAGGACTCCCCTCCCTCCTTGGCCGGCGGATTGGGAGGGGGGAAGGAATCCTCCTCCCCCACGAATCCGTGTCTTGCCCCACAATGACTCCTTGATCCTTTCTTGGTTTTCAAGCAAACTCCAAGAAATCTTCTAGAACCTTCCAGAACATTCCGAAACCTTCTAGAATCTCCATACAAACACTCCGGAACATTTCCTAACTTAGAAAATGATCCCCAATATATGAATCTTATTCTCCGGACAATTCTGGATCTCCTCGTGATGTCCCAGATCCAATCCGAGACTCCGAACAACATTCGGTCTCCAACGCACATTCCATATCTACTTAAAACAACTTCGAACCTTAAGTGTGTCACCCTATGGTTCGTGAATATGCAGACATGATGGAGACACATCTCCAATCAATAACCATCAGTGGGATCTGGAGATCCATAACGGCTCCCACATACTCAACGATGACTTCGTGATCGATAGAACCATTAACATACGAAACCAATTCCCTTTGTCACGCGATACTCTACTTATCCGAGGTTTGATCGTCGGTATCTCCATACCTAGTTCTACCTCGTTACTGATAAGTACTCTTTACTCGTTCCGTGATATGTCATCCCTTGTGACCTAGTCACATGCTTGTAAGCTAACTAGATGACATTCCACCGAGAGGGCCCAGAGCATATCTATCCGTCATATGGATGGACAAATCCCAATCTTGGTCCATGCGCTTCAACACATACTTTCAGAATACCCAATGTCACCTTTATAACTACCCAGTTACGAAGCAGCGTTTGATGTCATCAAAGTACCCATCCGGCGATGGTGATTAACATAACCTCATGGTCGAAGGATTACATTATTATGCATTTGAAAAGCTTGTAGCAAAACGAACTTAATGACTTGATCTTATGCTATGCTTACTATGGGTGTGTGTCCATCACATCATTCTCCTAATGATATGATCTTGTTATTAACGACATCCAATGTCCATGATCAGGAAACCATGACCATCCATTAATCAACAAGCTAGTTTAACAAGAGGCTTACTAGGGACTCTTTTATGTTTAAAAACCACACAAGTATTAATGTTTCCGGTTAATACAATTATAGCATGGGATGTAAACATTTATCATAAACATAAAGATATAATAATAACCACTTTATTATTGCCTCTTGGGCATATCTCCAACATGGGAGGCGTAAAGGGCAGAGAGAAAGCAGAGCGCAAGGAGCACAAGAAGAAAGACGAAGGAGGAAGATGAAGTCGGGAAACACCCTCCCTTCTAGCGCTAGTTATCGAAGAAGAGAAGCACACCCCCTGCGCTGCCCTCCGCCACGTGGCAAGCAACTGCTCCTCTCCCCCATGATGCTTTAGTTAAGGATCACATGCTCCAACATAACTCCCGCAGAATATCCCGCATGCATTACTATGGGAGGCGAGGCATGCACATGATCCCAAAGAAACCACAATGATGAAGACATGTGTGCGTTTAACAAAAACTTCCACGGCTCACCAAGAGGTCAAACTGACACGACGCGTGCCAGAAGTGGCAGGCGTGGCCGACATAAGCACTGACACCAGCGACCAAGTGATCCATCTCTCTGTCAGGTGCGGCAGTCGGTCAATTCGATCGCCGCTCACACCCTGTGGGTGGGCCACCGGTTCCGTAGCCGGTAAACTCTAGCCGGGAAATAACAAGAATCTCAAGACGGAAAGTGACAAACACTACAAGACAAACCTGCAACAAGTTCTTCATCACCAATAATTTTGGTTTAGTCAATGAGCATGCAAGAACTTCTCTACAAGGTGAAGTCCCAATGCGCTCGGGGACTAGTGTCGGGGGGATGACCCCGTGGTAGGCCAAGCCAGGCTCAATTGGCCGCCTCCAGGGACGCCTGGACGGATGGCCGCAAGACAAAGAACCACAACCAGGTGGACCGCTCCATCCGGTCCACCCTCAAGATTCCCTGGCTGACCCGTCTAGCCGAGTGACCAGGAGAGCCTGTAAGATGGCCACCTCTACCCGGCCGCCTCAGATCTGATGGTCAAAGCACGGAAGGGGTGACACTCCTTGCTGAGCGCACCCTTGACCAGATAGGCTAGCGCACCGCCCTATCGGTGCTAGAAGACACCCGCGCCAAAGTGCCAAGGCTGGAGGCTGATGAGTAAAGCACCAACTGACAAGTAAAGCACTGGCTGATGAGTAAAGAGCTGGCTGACGAGTAAACCAAAGGCGCTGAGACACTATAGCATTGTCCCCCTGTACTGAAGGCTTGACCGGGTCCTGGCCCACCGGCTAGGCTTGACCAACCGGCCCGCTTTGTAAACCCAAAGCCCAAACAATAAACCCTAGAGCCCACATTGTAACCTACCTCTCCCAACCATTATATAAGAGGGGGTAGTGTTAGGGTTCTAAGCAAGGTGATAAGTTCTAAGTTCCCTAGATTCAACAAGTTCAGTAGTTCATCTTCTTCCTCTAGCCCCCCATAGCAGCTAGGGAAATAGCTCAAGGAGCACTTGCACTAAGCATTCGCTCCCCATATAGTAGATCCTTGTAGGAGTAGGAGTGTTATCTCGACCAGAGGGCTCTGAACCTGTGTAGATCGCTGTGTTTACAGTTTTGTGCCCAACCCGTTGCGAGTAGCCACCGATAGCATCCTGATTGTCCCCTTCATGCCATCCCCGATGGTACTACCGTGTTCCACACCATGACACTCACCACCAGCAAAGCATGGAGGCGGACGGTTGTGCGAGGTCGGGCGTGATGTTCAATCGGTACTGGGCAAGTTCGTGGCATGGAAGAAGAGGTGGCCGATGCTAGATGCGGGAGCTATACGGGAGGCCATGGCCTTGTGAGTGGAGGGGAGGAGGTGAGAGGGAGCGCTTGGGAGCAGAGGGGCCTTCTCATTTTCAATTCCTTTTTTCCACCATCCATCCCTGAATTTTCTAGTCAAAGCAGTGAGGATGATGCGACACCTTCGCGTAGTCCTGCATAGGAGCATCTCTACCTGTGCTGCCGCCTCTCTCTCAAACCCACCATCCCACGTGCTCACCTCATCCTTATCTTCCTCACCACCAGCAAAGCATGGCGGCGGACGGGTGCGCGAGGTCGGGGGCAACGTTGAATCGGTACTGGACAGTTTCGAGATGGGGAAGCAGAGGCAACAACGCTAGATGTGGGAGCTAGACAGGAGGCAGTGGCCTCATGAGTGGAGGGAGCAGAGGAGAGGAGGTGAGAGGGAGAGACTGGGAGCGGAGGGGGCGACGCATGTTGCTGGGGGGAGACGGAGGAGGGGCTGGGACGGGCAGGAGGTCGGGTGGAGGGAAACGAGATCGCAATAGGGATGGGGTGGGGCTGGGGACAGGAGGGACCAACTCATAAGACTTTAGTCAAGATCTGAAACTGCATGGTTGAGATTACTCAAAGTGAAGATCAGACAGCCAGAAATGCGCGTGTGGGCAGATGTCCTCAAATGGCTCGTTTTTTCTTAGGCTTAAGGTATAGTATAATAAACAGAAGCAACACTGTCCTTGTTCTGAGAAAAGAAGGCATGCACCTCTCCTTTATAGGGTACTATTTGTTGTTACATAATCACATGCAATGTCATTAACAAAACTGTCATCTAGAGTGCCTTCACTTGGAGCCTAGAGTGCAAAATCTTTGCAATTGGGTCATCTCCCAAGACGACTTTTCCAGGTCGCTGTTAGAGCACAAGTCACCATCCCCACCCATGGTGTTGCGGGTTCCTTTGGGATTGACCCTTGGGGTGACCCGATCTTCACGGATTTGAGGCGGGGAGTGAGGAGAAACACATGGAATACAATGAACTCAACTCGAATGCAAGGTAAAGATACAAACACACACAAAACACACACTATCTGATTTGCTCCCGTGGTTCAAACAACCAATCCAATAGAATCCTTAGGAGAGAGACCTTGTGGTAGAATCACCCGAGAAGAGATTGGCAAGCAAGTGGTAGATCCAAACCAATGAGAGAGTAGCACCAAGTAGAATCCCAAGGGGAGATACCAATCAACTACTATAATCCTTAACTTAGAGAGACCAAATACTTGAGGAGAGTCTTGATACAACTCATAAATTCAATCTAGAGAGGGAGTTCCCATCCAGGTTTTGGCACATGCTAAGAGTCTCAAATCCATTTATCATTTATACCAAGATCTGATCCACAAGGGGGCTATTTATAGTACTAGGGGCGAAGGGATAGGTGGAGGAAATATTCTAGGACATCAAACCCAAATCTATGCGTAGACAGGTGATTCCGGCGATAAATTCAGCATTGTTAGATCTACGTTGGAAGGTTTGGCGGTCGCCGGATGGATCGGTGGTCACCAGTTGGGTGTACTAGCACAGATTTATATGGGGTGCCGATAGGTTTGGCGGGGACCAGACTGGTTTTAGCAGCATATCCAGCGCACTAGAGCTGGTGCCGGTTTGGTCCGGCGGTGGGTCTGGAGATGGATGGAATTCACCTTAGTCGGAGTTGTTTGCGTGACATGATGTGGTCCAATAGTGATTTCTGTATGTTGGCCTATAACATCTCCCCCTCTTGAAAATTATTCGTCCTCAACGAAGTTCCCTCATCATCATGCAAGATGAGAGATGCACCCATGGTCTTGAGCTTGTATGCGGTTGCATCTTCAGTGTCGATGCCTTTAGCAAAGTTGTCTAAGAGCTTGTAGTTGTGCCAACCTTCAAGTTGCGGTCGAAGATCTTGTAGCATGTTCCTTGGAGGTGGTAGTCTATCTTGGGTACCTTGCGAAAAAGATAACAAAGAAAGAGAATTGTATGATGGATTGTTAGTATGGGTCACACTCAAATCACTCTTCTCACGTTTAGTGGCATGCATCGTGGCACTGATGTATTTTCCACGCATTTGAGGCTTGTGGCACTCACTCACTTGTTGGTGGTTCACTCTCTCACCACTCATCTCACAAGGGTCTTTGGCTTGCCGTATCTTGGATAAACTTGTCACGTTGGATGCAATGATTTGGCTTGGTGTCATAGGTTGGAGCACAAAGGTTTTGTCGTTCCACTTGAAGGATTATTGGTTAGTGCTACCATCATGTATAGATCCTCTATCGTATTTCCATGGTCTCCCAAGTAGCACGTGACGCACGGTCAAAGGGACTACATCACACTCTACAGTGTCTTCATATAGGCCAATATTGAAGGAGACGTTGATTGTGGATGTTATCTTGAGGGCTCCATTTTCATCAAGCCATTTGATATGATATGGAGGGGGATGCTCCATGTATGGAAATTTGAGTTTCTCACAAATATTGATGCTCGCGAGGTTGTGACAACTTTCTCCATCGATGATCACTTTTATCGACTTGCCATCAATTCCGGCTCGAGTTGTGAAAATATTGAGGCATTGACACTCTCTTGGCATGGAGTGTGTTGTCAAGACTTGCACTATGATGAGTGAAGGACTTGGATCATGCTCACATGAAAGGGTGTCACCCTCTTTCATTTCGGCTTCCTTTGCAATTGCACTTTGAGCCAAAGCTTCATATTCTTCTTCACTCATGAAATAGGTAGCCACATTTTCATTCGTAAGAATAACTCTTGTGTTGATGCACTCATACGACTTGTGACCCTTTCCTCCACACTTGAAACAATTGACTTCATTTTCCAATGTTGTCTTGGAGGAGGATGCTATTGGAGTTTTTTCTTGCTTGGATGAGCTTGGTGCTTGATTTGTTGGCTTGGTGGAGGCATTGGCATTGATTGAAGCATAGTATGCACTTTGCTTGTCATAAGAAGTTTCCTTTTGGAAGTGGCGCTTGGCCTTGGTAGCTTGGTGGAGAAGCTCGATAAGGTTCTTGTATGGTTGGAAGACAACAATTTCTTCCATATTGCCTAGATCAAACCATTGAGGAACCTTGCTATTGTTTTCTCTTCGACTTCTCTCACATCAGCTCACCTCATAGTCTTCTCCATTTCCTTGTATTAATCTTCAATTGTCCTTGTGCCTTACTTCAAGTTTTGTGGCTTGTTAAAGAGATCTTGCCTATAGTGCTCGGGTAGAAATCTTGCATACAATAGTTTCTTCATTTCCATCAAAGTGCTAACCAGTGGCTCTTCTTGTTTCTCACGATTGCTTTGATAGTCTTCCCACCAAACATTGGCGTAGTCCTCGAACTCAAGGGATACCGTAGCAAATTTCTTCTCTTTGGAATAGTAGTGGACTCAGAAGATCTTACCAACTTTGAGTTCCCAATCAGTGTATGCATTAGCATCTTATTCTCCTTTGAACTTGGGAATAACGAATTTGAGCTTTCCAAACTTGCCATCATCATGCTCATGATAATTGTTTCGGCATTCTTGGCACATACTTGATTCACTTGGTGCGTGTAGGACTATTGGTACAAGGGGTACCACGTCCCACCTAGTTGCTAGGCCTCATACCTCGCTCCATGAGGCCTCAAGATGTTCAGGTCCCTTTAGAGGCAGGTACAGCCTCCACACTGGTGTAGGCGGCAGGATTGGCCCCAGGCGGACAAGGCGTCACCCCGCTTGCACCACAAGACGATAACACAACGGGCAGTCCCGCTACGCACTGGCCACCTCGATAAAGGAAGATGATTCCTAGATGCTTTAGTGCCAAAGGCAGGGTGACGACAGCTAAACCCCACAGACCCCGACATAGCCACTTTGGTGCAAGGAGAGTGAGCCTAACGCCACACCATAGGGGGAGACGTCATGAGCGACTGCTGCGGTGGACCAAAAACCAGTGTAGGACATAGACCCAGTCCATGAGAGGTGCGAGGGTGCACTAGAGCTCCTTTGACGGGAATGTGGTGACCCTTCCCGCCCAATATTCGGGGGGAAGAGGCCTGATGCCCCTATAAAAAGGGGAGGGATCTCAACCATAGAGGGGGATCAATGCTAGCGATCTCAAACCCTAGACACTCAGTACCCTCGTGAATCACCGCGAGAAATACAACCAAGTAAGAGTAGAGACTTTACCTCCTCACGCCAGTCCTGAAGCAGGAGTAGGGACTTTACCTCCTCACGAGCTCCTCTGCTATGCCCCCACCGAGACTGCGTGGAGGAGTGGCAAGCACGCCTTGCAGCGCTGGTGGACATCACCTGGGATGGCTCAAGCTCGACCACTCCGGAGACGGGGGCTAGGGAGGTTGCACATGGAGCGCCCGCCCTCCCCATCGCCACTAGGCTCAGGGGCTCCGAAAGCAGGCGACCCTCGTGTGAGGTGCGGCTGTCCCGAGCCCCCGACTTGGTGCGAATCCCCGGGTCACCCTAGGATGCCCGCGTCACCCTGGATTAGCGTCATTGCCGCAAGGCCCACATAGCCCGTGATTTCGCAGCAGCCGGTCGCCAAAACTGCGTGGCCTCATGATGGAACCGAGACCCGCTACACCAGCTGCCCTGTGTTGGACGAGTACCTCCGACACGTGGTGTGGATACACAAGTTCAAGCCGGAGATGCCTCCACTCTATGACGGCACCACTAGTCCCACGGAGTTTTTGCAGCTCTACACCATGTCCTGGCTAACTGGATACCCATGGGGCTCAAGGCCACGCCGCGCTCCTAGCTTTTGAACCTCCCGAGGGTTCCATGGGATCATGGTCCACGCTTTTCGGCCTCTTCATTGCCAGGTCCGGGGAAGCGGATGGATACTCTCTCACGTATGAAGACCTCCAGCAAGTGCATCAGAAGCCTAGCGAGACTCTCTACAAGTACCTTCAAAGATTTGACTAGTGCCTCGTCAGAGCCCCCAGCATCACCGATACCGAGGTCATCTCTGCTTTTGCTGAAGGTGTCCTAGATGGCTAGGTGCTCAACAAAATCGGTTACCGTGGGGAGAATCTGTCCACCGTGGCCGAGCTCTTCGTGACAGCCAACCTGTGTGCAAGGGAGGAAGCGGGAAACCTATTCCCCCGCGGCTAGGACTAGCTAGTGCCAGCCCCACATGAGGTCACGAGCGAAACCCTCGATGGCCGCGTGATAGGAACCAAGTGGAGGAACCCTCCGAGGGAAGCGTCAGGCAGTTCAGCCAACCCTTGCCTGTACTGTACCTTCCACTAGAGGCGAGGACATGCCACCGATGAATGCCTGAAACTCAAGGAGATCAGGAAGGAGTACAACGACAGAAGGAGGCACAAGCGCGATGACGAACATGGTGACAGACAAGTCGTCCACGGGCAGAGTAGATCGCCTTGAACAGGAAGGTGTCGAGGGATCTGGGAGCCACAACACGGGACGCTGGTGGGCCCAAGCGTTCGCCAACATGAAAGTGGATGGACTGATGCAACCTTCACGCTAGCAAGGCAGCCGCGTCGCACATCCCAAACCAAGCGCTTCGAGCGTGCTCCCCAAGGTGATATTCGACCTTTCCCTTTCCCTTCAAAATCTGGTTTTATGAATCCCGATGCGGACTTGGCAGTTCCTAGCCAGACAATCGAAAAACCTCTGTCGATTTTTCGCCTCTTCGTAAGTTTTTCTCCACCCAGTTTTGTGAATGTTTTTCTCCACCCATGAGCTCGCCACGTTCCCGTTTATCTATCATACGAGCGGGGGCTGGGATGGTGCCTGCCACTGAACCATTCCTATCAACACCAGGGCCTAAAGTGTCGAGCTCTGAACTTGCAGACTAGATCTAGCAAAAATTCACCTCACCCACGGTTCCTGGTGCTTGAAATCCTTGTATCATACATAACAGACCAACGATCACATGTGACACAACTTGCTCGAAGTGCACTCACCGCCCGGTAGGGGTGCTGAAACGCGTGACAACTACGGTTATCTCCTTGAGAAATCAACGGGATAGACGCGGGCCCTACGGGGCGTCTCGTGAGGGTAACCCCCTCCAGCAGCCAAAATTCATGCTATACCTACGGTCTCTTACTCGAGGGGCCAACATGATAAGCTTTTTCCCTATGGTCTCCGCCACGAGCTTACAAGGTGGCTCGTGAGGGTAATCCCCTCCGGCGGCCTAACTCATATAATACCTATGGTCTCCTACCCTAGGGGACCAACATGAAATTTATCAGCCCGACGGTTTCCTCCACAAGGAACACACAGGGTCAGCTCTCGAGGGTCACCGCACCCTAGGAGACTGTCATACAGGCTACACCTATGATTGTCTCTCCGATAAACCAATAGGATGTGCACATGTCCTACGGTCCTTTCAGGGATCGACGGGGCAGAACATGCAAAACCTACAACCATCTCCTCAAGAGGACCACAGGAAAGCACATGTCCCACACTTCTACCTCATGAGGGAAGGGCAGGGTAGCCCACGAGAGAGTCTACCTCCTCAACTGGCTTCGTACATCTTCCAACCATGGCCACCTCCCAAAGAGGTCAGCAGGGAAGCACCATCCAGTGATGCAAGGCATGCGAAGGACCATAAAAATGCTTCAAAAGGGACTTAGCTACATCGGTCTAGCCGAAGCTTAACGGTGGAATACAAAAGTTAAAGGCCCGCTCCAACAAAGCCAAGCAAGTACACCATGCACAAATACCCCAAAAGTGGCCTTGCCACCAGAATTCAAGGCCTACAAAAGCTCAAAGCCACACAAACCCCTCAGGGCTGCCAGGTTGATGAGCAATCCTCGATGGAATCCTTGGCATCCATACCACTACCGAACTGACCCCCGAGGGCATCGTCCGCGCCCTCGCTCTCCTGATCACCCATAGCCCCGGCGGCTGTGTCCAAATTCTAATCAACGTCACCCTCTTCACTCCGAAGAAACAACGGAACAAAAGCCGCCACACGCTCTTCTATGGTCTCCTGAGAGCGAAGACTGTACTCTTTGGGAGTCCCCTTAGGGTACATCACATCCTTGAAAAGCACCTCCCAAGGAAAGTTAGCATCGAGCCGGTGAAGGTTGAAGACCTGGGTCGCGGCAACCCACAACATCTTGCGACATTGCCCAAGATGGAATCCCCGGTAGAGCATAGCTCGCCCCTCTAGCGCGACAATAATCTGGTGGAACAACTCCAAGTAAGCGTCACCCTCACCAGTGTCTGCGAGTGCCCATGTGTAGAAGTTTGTCACCCAAAGTCACCAAGGGTGGCGGCGACGCGCAGGGCGAGATCGCGGTACATCTTACACCACGCCTTCTCAAGCACCCGGTTATCCGCATCCTCCTGGTCTCAGAGGGCCTTGCCCTTATTCAGCATCTCTAGGTCGGCGAGGACTCAAGTCAGACGTTTGTCCGCCTTCTCCAAGACCGCCGCCATCTCTAAGGCCGCCGCCATCTTGGCCTTCTTGGCCTAGAAGCGCTGCTCCTGTGTGGTGGCCTTCTTCGCATAGTCCTGTTGAAGGACTTTTGCCTTCCTCGCATACTCCTCTCGAAGGACCTTGCGACCGAGGCAAGAGCCTTGGCGTTCTCCACTTCCATATTCCTTCGCTCACTAGTGAGCTTCTCATTGGAATAATGGATCTTCTCCGTCATCCGGGTACTGATGTTCTCCAAGTCATGCCTGCGCTCATCCGGCTTCTCGCGGATCGCCTCCATATGAACCTCTAGTGATTCCAAATGACCATGCTCCAAGAGGAGCTCGTCTTCCTGAAGCAGAACGACTTCCTTTCAACGTGCCACCTGTAGCTCTCTCTGCTGGATCTTTTGACGATCCTTCTCGATCACCTTCTCCGAGAAGGAGATCGCACGCTCACAAACCCACAGCTCCTGAGCCTTCCGAGCAAGATCTCTGGGAGAAAAGATTCCCACCTTAGTAGTTTGAATTAGACCTTGAGATGCGGCAAGGATCCCCACCACCTCGCGATAGGCCCCGGCCTGGGTCTGTGGATCCGGAGGAGTCCTCGCCCCTATCATAGATCTTGTGGGTTGGTGGCCGTGTTAAGGACGCTCCTCTCCTCTTGAAGGCGATGTCACACTCCCGCTAGCTAGTGCTCCTTGGCAGCGATGTCCACGAGGAATCAGTCATGCCTGGCGCGCGTAGCCTCCACCATAGCGTGAAGGCGGCTTGTCCTCCCGAGCATCTCGAGACCGAATTGCCTATCGGCAGGGGAATCTGGCCCCGTGACCATGATGACTCGAGGGCTGACCCTGTCGGCGCTCTCATCAGCGCTGAGCTCTAGTGACGGGGTTGATCGCTGAGCCCCCACGGGATCCTCCCGAGAAGGGGCATCCCTTCCACAAGCGCCTCTAGAGGCAGAGAGGACGTCACCTAGACCAAGCCTCGTGTCCTTTTCACCCTCCTCTGCTAGGCCCGATTGCCTCAGGAGTCGCGGGGTTTCTGGGGAGTGAGCCTGACCCCCCGCTATGTCCTGGGGTGCCTCCTCTGCCACAAAGGTAGCCACGCCACGCTCCGGCAGGGATACGGCCGGACCCTCAACCTTCCCCCACTAGTGGACACCACGGGAGACATGCCCCATAGGCCAGATCAGGCTCCCGATCAATCTTTCAAGACAAGGAGACCTTTGCTTTCTTCTGCTTTTTCCTAGGTCAAAGGCGCAAGCAAGAGAGGGGGAAAATGAGGATCAGAGAAAGAATAAAGGTAGAGGCAACCCCAAGGGGAAAGACTCACCTGTTGCCCACAGGACAAGCACGAAACCAATGTCCTCTCTTCAGTGGAGGGGAAGGAAAGCGCCCCCGTCACCAAGCCCGAGCTTCTTCGCTGTAGATGAGTCCCTAGAGGACATACCACTGACCCTCAGGGTAGGATGGAGCATGCCTCTTTTCCCGACACGAGGGTCACGAGGTGCAGTGCTAACGAAGGCCTCGACATCCTCCCCCTAGGAAGAGATGTTGTGGATCATCCTCCCACGGAGGATAGGATGGGACACCTCGGCACCTCTACATGGCAACACATCCACATCACGCAGCCCTCCCACAGAGCTCCAGGCCAGCCTCTAGGCGCGAGGGACCTCTGACGCCCTGGCCTAAAACACTCTCCCGCCACTGGTCGAACGTGGGAAGCCCCGAGCGGGGGGCACCAATGTCACCAGTCAGATATATGTGACGGGCCTCCAGCGAAATCTCGAGCACATCACCCCCATCAAGGATAAGGTGTAGGAGGTTCGCGACTGTGTTGTTAGGAAGAACGCCCCCATACGGCTTGATCCTCTCTTGGCCATCGGATATGGCCCAGGTGGGTTTGCCGTGCTCCAAGAGAAGAGTGATCTACCGCCAGAGGAACTCCAAGACCACCATCTTGCCGGTAAGGCTCGGCCCCGCAAGGCCACCATGTGCCTCTTAAGGGGACCAGGGTTCTCTATCGTAGGCCCAGAGGGAACGCACAATTGTGGGAGCACCCTGAAGGCATCCACGACGACCTAATCCCGGGGGAACTTAGGCGTGTTCCCCCTAGATGGAGAGGGGAGGAAAACCCTCATCATCGTCAGCAATGAACCCGACGCCACCAAGACGCTCTCTTGGCTTCAGGACTCGGAGGCGGAAGAAATTCTAGAACAACGCCACTGAAGGCATCACACCCACGAAAGCCTCGCACCAGAAGGAGAAGGCGGCCAAGAGGGTCACGCTCCTCGAGTGGAGATGGAGAAGCTAGATGCAGTAATGCTCCAAGATGGCGATGAAGAAGGAGTTGAAGGAAGGCACCAACCCGGCGGTAAGGGAGTGCGTAAAGACGGGGAACACGGTGGCTGGGCACACGCCCCTGCCCATCGAGCCGCACCACGGCCGGGTGGCCTCCCACTCATTCGTGTCCGAGGCTGCCATCCGCCGTACTTTCTCCAGGCCCTCCTTGTTGATGATCTTCGGCAATGGCAATGAGCTTTGGCCATGCAACATAAGCCCATAGCGGTCGGAGCATCGCACGCCTTCTTGAGTGCCATGGCCAAGTCAGAAGGGGCTGGAAGGAAGCGGTGGAGGAAGAAGGAAAATTGAATAGTCCCGACTCTGGCTCGGGCTTTTATGGAAGGAGCAGTCTTCGAGGATGAACACGAAAGGCAACAATTCATACATTCGGTGGACACTTCTCCACTCCAACCATACGTGGATGGCTCGGATGAGACCCACTGACGATCATGCATGGGCACGAGCGGACATGGGCCTAGCACCAGTTGGAACCTTGACTTCCTCGCTCCCTAGGTGCACCCACGCAAGTCAAGCGCTCGAGGGATACTATCAGGCTATTGTACAAGGGGTAGCATGTCCCACCTAGTTGCTAGGCCCACATCGCTCGCTCCACGAGGCCACAAGAGGTCCAGGTCCCTCTAGAGGCAGGTACAAACTCCGCACTAGTGCAAGCGACAGGATTGGCCCCGGGCGAACAAGGCGTTTCCCCGCTTCCACCACAAGATGACAACACAACGGGCAGTCCCACTGCACACTGCCCACCTTGATAAAGGAAGATGCTTCCTGGATGCTTTAGTGCCAAAGGAAGGATGACGACAGCTAAAACCCCACAGACCCCAACATAGCCACTTTGGTGCAAGGAGACTGAGCCTAATGACCACACCACAGGGGACACGTCATGGCGACTGTTGTGATATACCCGGCCCATGGGGGGTGCGAGGGTGCACTGGAGCTCCTTTGGCAGGAATGTGGTGACCCTTCCTGCCCAATATTCACAGGGGAAGAGGCCCGCTGCCCTTATAGAAGGGGAGGGATTCCAACCTTAGAGGGTGATCGATCCCAGTGATCTAAATCCCTAGACACTCATCTACCTTTGTACCCTCGTGAATCAATGTGAGTAATACAACCAAGCAGGAGTAAGGACTTTACCTCCTCACGAGGGTCCTAATCCTAGGTAAAAAAACTTGTACCACTCTCTAGTGTGTGTGCCCTCTCACCGCCGTCGTTGTCGGCCATACCTGAATGCGTGTTCAGCCCCCTCATGAACTTAGGGCTCCTCGGACCCCTTGTGACTTCTCCGATAGTGCGTGTTGTGGAGGAGGAATATGATCTTCATTGCCTTCAGGTGGCGGTGGAGGAGGATCTTGATGATTCTCGAAGTCTCTTCTATGCCTTTGCTCGGGATCATTTGCATTCATTGGTTGTTGGTGATGATGGTGGGGTTGTGCATGCAGGTTGTTGCATCTAGCATGTAGCACATCCTCACCATCATCGCTTGTATCCCATGCTAATGCTTTATTGTGGTGATGTGGAAGACGATGGTCATGAGGGGGATGATGACGCCTATCATTCTGATTGCCTTCACCATTATGTTCTTGCTCTTGTTGAGGTTGCACTTCTATCATTGCTTGGTGTGGCGGACAACCATGCCCTTTTTCTTGTTGTGGTTGGTTATCATGAACCAGTTGTTGCAGTTGGGGAGCTTGAGGATCACCCACTTGTTCATGACGATTTCGAGCTTGTCTTTCCCCATTGTTGTGGTGAGGTTCTCCATGATGAGAGTGTGAATTTGAAGACATGCCATGTCAACTTGAGGAACAAGTATGAGATGATCTTGATGATCTTGAGCGATGTCCACGTCGATTTCCAAGATCAGACATAACTTGGTGAAGTCAAATTCTCGAAATGTGTCATCACTCAGTTCTCGATCCTTTGGAATTTTTAATTCAATTCTTGACATTCCAACCATAAGTTGTGGTGGGTGGTGAAATCGTCTTGGTTGTTGAAGTTTCTATCTTCACTAGCTCCTCTTCCCCTAGACATTTTGTACAACCAGAAGTTAAAGGAAGGGTGATATTGGTGGAATGGTATTTTGTACCTTGCCTCACCATAGTCCACAATTGGAAAGATTGTTCTCACCGAGAGCAAAGCGTCTAGTGAAACACAAGGCACACACACAAATGCCTATGGTGGAAGGTTAGGATGGTGGATAGAAAATGGAACAACTAAACAAAAAGGTTATTGTCAAAAGTGGTTAAAATACAAAAGATCGAAATGAGAAACGAAATGATCAAAAGAACATGAAAACCTATAACTATACACAGACGCTTGCGATAAATGTGGTTACCACGACTATGAAAAATGAGCAAGGAACAAAATGGACCTAGCGAAGACTAATGCTCGGTGTCGTGCCAACACGAGGAGAGACCGTAGCTCATTCACCAAAATATTGAGAAGCAACGAATTTGCATGATTGCCTTGCTTTTAACTCGCACTCTTGCGTAGAAGCTTAGGACTCTCTTTTGTATTGGTATACTTATTTTTATTTTCTTTTTCTCTTTTTATTTTTTGATATATCTCTTTCTTTCTATTCTATGGAGTCAACTTTTGCTATTTCCTGTGCACTATCACTATGCAAGAGCAAGCGTACAATGCTTCGGCAAACACAAAATGAGCTACTCTCTATGGATTAGGTAACACACAACGGAAGAAAGGGGGTTAACAAGTTATACCTTTTTTGATGTTGTACTTGCAACCATTGGTGTAGGAGGTGGTTTGATATCCGTGGTGCCATAGAGTGCGAAAACTAGTTACAAAAGCTTGTTGTTAGTTGATGAAATGCACACGAACCACAAACACAAAAGGAAACTATCAAAATTGGGCAAAAACTGAAATTCAGTGGGCAATCCGGCGGTGCTGGTCCTGGCACCAAAACTTTTTGTGAAGATTTTGGCGGCCCATGATTCTCGCTAGAAATTTTGGTGTAAGGTTTGGCGGCACCGGGGTCATGGGCTTGCTGGTTTGTGGCCCAAAAGTTGTCGGGAGAGTGCATCGCAGGGTCCGAATTTCCTATAATTGCCGCGATTCGCAAAGTTGGGCTGCCAACTACCAAGAGGGGAAATTTTGAGGCAAACTCATCCCACCCCTACCAAATTCAAACATTCCGTCAAACTACCCCATGAAGTAGATGGTCAGGACCCTCATGTGAGTGCTCTGTCCATGACGCGAGCGCCAATGTGGAAACCACGTAGGAAAAACAAGGAACTAAGGGCCTTGGTGCGTTGACCAAATTCACAAATTCACTCCCTCCTTTTGCATGAACCCTAGCATCCGCAGTGTCAAAATCCATCCTCCAACCAGAACGATCCCTCCGGACATTTGATTTTGGGCACCAAGTTTCTGCACCCACTCGCTAATGCCGAGCTCCAATGCCACATGTTGTGTTTGCTGTTGCGAGGCTCTAGCCCGCCTCAGCCACCGACGAGCTGAGCAGCACAAAGGATGGCAAATCCTAGTACCAAGGAAGAAGAAGTTCTGGTACATGCGGGTGAGCTACTCTTCTCTTTGATATTCGCACTAACTATAACTGCAAGCTAGCTATTCACATTATAGAGATAGATCGAACCTAGAATTTTTTGCTAGCCCAATGCTAACAAACGATTATTACTTTTTGTCCCCAATTTTCTATCAAGTAGGATGTCCGTGGACCACCCTTACCTGGTTACAATAACCCTCTTCAACTATGACTCTAAATTAGCAAATGGGAAGGGCAAGTGGTATGGATATTATTGTCTCGTGATGGAAGAAGCGGCTGAGCAGATCTGCACTATCCTTGGTATGGTTGCTTCTCTGCATAAACATGCTGAAATAGGGCCAAAGCAGACTGCAAAGTTCAGCTTCATGGATGAATGAGGCATCATGGTTTCTCCAACGTGTGACAGTCAGCTAATTGGGTTGATGAAAAAGTCTGCTTCGGCTTGCATGTTTATGCTGAATTGTGATACACTGGATGGGGAAGCTACTGCTAATGGGGGTCGCCTTGCTATTCTTGGACATGGTGGTCGCTCGAACCCTTGCTCCTGGTAAGCAAAAGTCTCTTGGGGTTCGCATGTTTATGCTGAATTGTAATTTTTTGTTTACTCTATAGATATTAGGTAGTTAGTCGTGTCCTGTTTCTTTGGTAGGAAGCGCAAGGTTAGAAACGTGACTGCCGAGTCAGTCATTTTGCTGTGGGAAGAAAATCAAAACAAGTGGAGTGATGTTGCTGGATACGATTTTGGTGCTGATTGTCTCGGAGATGCAGAGTACTTGAAGGTAAGAAAATTGGCTCCCAAAAAGAGGAAGAAGGCAGGAAATTAATAAGCCAGTAGATGTGAAGGCTTGGAACCAAGGCAGAGGAAGAAGGCTGGCAATGAAGATGCATAATAATGTGTTGAACATTAACCTATATATGTAATTCAGTTAAATTCTGGAGCTGTGTGCGTGGAACTTGTCGGGTGAAACAAGCTACCCCCATTCTTGGAGTAAAATGTACCATGACTTGAGGTTTGGAAACGTCCGAGTCAGTAGTTGAATCCGAAATTTTGATTGTGCCACTACTATCTCAAAAATCGTAGCATCGGGACCGCGATTATTGAGGGGGAGGGGGTCTCCAAATTCGATAAAATGTTAGTGGCACAGAAATAAATTATTTAAGCTGCTACACTCCATGAAGCAGCAACTTACTTTAGTTGCTGGGCAATGACATGGCAAAATAAATAACAATAGAAACCGATAATTCCCAGATAATGAGGATTTTTTTACCACTTTCTGGCCTAATCTTGAGCCTGTCTATCTCACCACCTCCTGCTCCTGCCTCCCCTACATCTAGTGAAGCTCCTGGATCTCCACTAACAGGGTGTACATGCTTCCACTTTATAAATTGTGTCTATGTCATTTGCATGCGGTACAATCCACATAGAGTACGTTTAAATAAACCACCAAAGTCATATTACCACCATCATCAGACAAAAGGAAGCAATGAAGGGCTAAGACAGAATAACGGATGACCAATTTTTTCTCCCAGGACTACAAGACCACTAGTTTAGACCACTTGGTCAACAAGTACTACTATTACAATTATTAAACAAGTACGAAGCTCTAGCTAGAACTTGTTATCACACATCTTCTTGATCTTCCTAATCTTAGCCCGATACACGTCTTCCCGCGAGCGCAAGGATTGAATCGTCTGCGCCGTGCTTTTAGAATCTTCCATGTACATCTTCAATTGTTTCTCTACATTTATCCTCATGAACTTGTCAATACCCATTGAAAGAGCATGTGGGCCCCCATGTGTGGTTTTGGTAATTAATGACAATCTTTATGGACTAATGTCTGTATTAAGGTGTACTTGTAGGATTTGTCCATTGACATCGCTTGGAGCATGTGTTGGCTTCAAGGTCGATGAAATGAAGAAGAAGATGCGTTGTGGAAGCTAAATATGCGCCATCCCTAGAAGATCTCATGTTTGGTGCTTACCTTCCTCGGTGTTTATGGATCAATGAAGACAAGGCCAAAGGATGCTCAAGGCAAAGGTATTCTTGATAGGTTTTTCCCTTTTGCCGGTCTCGTGTTGACCGGGTTTAGGATTGATAAACGTACTATCAAGAGAGGCTCTCGAGTGAGTATCTCAATCATATTGTTCGGAGAGAGCTCAAACCTTTGCATACTTGCATCATCATATTTGGTTGTTTATTTGTCTTATCCATGTGAGGATATAGAGCTTGTGGTAATCTTCATAACAAGTTCTTGTTCATCAAAATCGAATATCCCTTTTATATCTTGTTGCTATTTTGATCTCGGCGTTTTTTCGGATACTCACCGAGTGAGGTATCTCACATTATACTACTTGATACTTCTCACTTGGTGATATCCAATATTTCCAATGCAATTGGATTCAGGTCAATCGGAGCTACCAAACTAAAGTTATGAATATTTGAATATTCCCTCTTATTGATTTAAAAAGAAAAAGGGAAAAGCTTTTGTTTTGGGCCAACCGGTAGTACCACTCGGTACTACCGGCCCGTTCTGCACGCGGCCCGGTGGCTCTATGCTGCATGGTAGCATTGACCGGTACTACCTGATCCAAAGCGGCACTACCACCCGGGTGGGCCGGTAGTACCGGCCGGCCCACGCGTGCTCCCATCTTGCCCTGCTCCCTGCCACCCATCCCGCTCGCTGGGCCGGCCCCACCGCTCGCTTCGCTCTCTGGCCCCACTGCCGCCTTGCTCGCTCGCACGCCGCCCGATCCCTGCCTCGCTACTTTCCCATGCGCGCGCGCCTGCTGCCCCGCCCGATCCCCTTGCCGCTCTCTCCCGCCTTCGCTCATTCGCCTAGCTGCTTGCTGCGTTGACCGCTGCTCTCGATCGCTGCCTTGCCTGGCTCGCTCGCTCGCTTGGAGCGGTAGTACCGGTTGGGCCCGGTACTACCGACCCACCCAGGCTTTTTGCCCCAACGGGCAGGAATCAAGCCCCCATATAAATAACCCTTTTGCCTTATCTCTTTAGTTGCTTCTTCCTCATTTCTTATTCAAGCTTTGCCTCTTCTTTGACACATCCTTGAGCTTGATTTCTCTCTCTCCCTCCATTGATTCTTTCCAATATTTGAGGGGTAGATAGAGGAGATATAGATCCACGTTTTGACCAAACGACATCATCTCTTTGTGAGTGAATCTTTGGGATCCAGATCTTTGGGGCATTTTGTGTTCCCCTTTTGTGTTATTACTCTCTTGTTCCACCAATTGCTTTAGTAGCCTTTTGAAACATGAGAGTGAAGATTTGGGACATCTTTGTGGTGTTCTTGCCTTTTGCATTTGGTGCATCGGTGTGTGTTCTCTCTAGAGGTTTTGTTTGGTGATATTCATTTTTGCTTGTCCCTCTTGGGTTCTTGGAACCCTAGACGGTTGTGTGGCCTTTGTGGCATGTGCTTGGGGTCTTCAATTAATTTGTGAAGCTCCCCCAAGATTGAGGCCTTGGTGGCGATTATTGGGAGCCTCCAATTAAGTTGTGGAGATAGCCCCAATCTTGTACGGGTTCGGTGACCACCCTCAAGTGTCCCATAGTGAAACGGGTGCTTGCCCGCATGGTGGGTGCTCGGGTGAATAGGGTGAGGCCTTGGTGGCATTGGTGGTCTTAGTACCGCCCACCCCTCCAACGAGACGTACTCCCTTGTTGGGAGGAACTCGGTAAAATGTCGTCGTCCACGCGTGCCTCGGTTATCTCTATACCCGAGCTCTTTACTTATGCAATTTACATTGTGATAGCCATCATGCTTGAAGTAATTATATTGGTATCATATTGTTGCTGGTCTTGATTAGCATAAGTTGTTGGTGCACATAGGTGAACCTTAGTATATCTAGGTTTTGTGCTTAACAAAATAAAATGCTAGTTTTATTCCGCCTTTGTTAAGCCCATCTCGTAGAAGTTTTAATCGCCTATTCACCCCTCCTCTAGGCGACATCCGTGATCTTTCACCCATAATTGTAGCTTCCTGGACTTTGGCCTAGTGAAGTTCAATCCTTGCTTCATTCAGTTCTTTCTCTGTTTTAGCCTTTAGGGCCAACGCCACGTCCCTCTCCTCCTCGACTTTGCTAACCTTATCTTGCACCCTCCTGAGATCTCGGTGAAGCTTGGTTGTGTCACCATGGTCAAATAACTTAATCTCAGCACTCTCGGTATCTGACTACGGCTTGTTTCAACTCAACAGTAGTACCCCATAGTTTCTCCAGCGATTTCTGCATCAATTTGGGCCACTCTAGATCTACCCATTTGACAACACCACAACTTCTGTGTGGCAACATTGCACCCTGTCCTTGACACCCTAAAAACCTTCTTCCTGTGTTGCGTCCTTCGAACGCTACAAATTTAGCGAGAACATCTCCATTCTTACATAGAGAAGGACTATCTCCCTTCACTAAACCGTGGTAGTTGGAGTCGTACAACATCTAGTCAGCCTAAAACATCAGACGTGCATGAGTAATCAGAGTAAATCTAGAACAAAATAGATAAATGGCCACATATGTTAGAGATGAGACAACTCACATTGAAATCACCGTTGTTGTCTTCACGATGTGTTTCCGCACCGTCTCCCCTTCAATCCATGGTGAAAGCGGGGGTGGGGGACTGGGGTGGCTACGGGAGAGATAGCTGGAGGCACCGTCGGCTTGCGGCTATGGAAGGATGGAAGAGAAGTGTGGATAGTGGCTTCGAGGGGAAGGAAGAGAAGTAAAGGGGGAGGAAGAGAAGTAAATGGGACGTGGCACTGGTAGGTGGTGCCCACGAAACACGTGACACTGGCAAGTTGGAGCACGCGGTAATGCCAGTTTATCTAGAGAAAGCGGACAGTAAGCGCGGCCAATCATCCAATCGCCTTGGGGCGAGCCTTCTAGAAGACTCGATTTAATGGCCACCATTGGGGTGGGCCTTCTAGAAGACTTGATCTAACAACCACCATTGGATGCAGAACAAGTGTCATTGCATGTGTTCTTTTCCAAACCACAATGATCCACATGACCACACACATTCAACTGGGTGTGGTGGTGCAACCTCGGCCACACTAGTGCTCAATTGCATTCCAATGATGATTTCTAGCATGTTCTAGGGCTTTCTAACCATGGTTTAACACATGGAGTGTCATTGCATGTGTTCTTTCCAAAACCACAATGATCCACATGACCACACACACTCAAGTGGGTGTGGTGATGCAAACTCTATCACACTTGTGCTCCATTGCATTCCAATGTTGCATTCCAACATGTTCTAGGGCTTTCTGACCATGGTTTGACACATGAAGGTGTCATTGCATGTGTTATTTTGAAAGCAGAATGATCCACACGACCAAACAAACCCAAGTCGGTGTGGTGATGCAACCTCTGCCACACTGGTGCTCCATTGCATTCCAATGTTGCATTCTAGCATGTTCTAGGGCTTTCTGACCATGTTTTGACACATGGAGTGTCATTGCATGTGTTCTTTTCCAAACCAGAATGATCCACATGACCACACACACTCAAGTGGATCTGGTGATACAACCTATTTCAAACTGGTGCTCTATTTCATGCCAATGTTGCATTCCAACATGTTCTAGGGCTTTCTGACCATGGTTTGACACATGGAGTGTCATTGCATATGTTATTTTTCAAACCACCTTGATCCACATGGCCAAAAACACTCAAGTGGGTGTGGTGATGCTACGTCTGTCACGCTGGTGCTCCATTGCATTCCAATGTTGCATTCCAGCATGTTCTAGGGCTTTCTCACCATGATTTGACACATGGAGTGTCATTGCATGTGTTCTTTTTCAAACCACAATGATCCACATGACCGCATACACTCAACAGGGTGTGGTGATGCAATCTCGGCCACACTAGCACTCCATTTCATTCCAATGTTGCATTCCAATATGCTCTAGGGATTTCTGACCATGTTTTGACACATGGAATGTTATTGCATATGTTCTTTTTCAAAGCACAATGATCCACATGACCACACACACAAGTGGGTGTGGTGATGCAATCTCTGTCACACTGGTGCTCCATTGCATTCCAATGTTGCATTCTAGCATCTTTTAGGGATTTCTGACCATGGTTTGACACATGGAGTGTCATTGCATGTGTTCTTTTCAAAACCACAATGATCCACATGGCCACACACACACAAGTGGGTGTTGTGGTGCAACATGTGTCACATAGTAGTGCTCCATTGCATTCCAATGTTGCATTCCAGCATGTTCTAGGGCTTTCTGACCATCGTTTGACACATGGAGTGTCATTGCATGTGTTGTTTTCCAAACCACAATGATCCACATGGGCACACACACTCAAGTGGGCGCGGTGATGCAACCTCTGTCACACTGGTGCTCCATTGCATTCCAATGTTGCATTCCATCATGGTCTAGGGCTTTTTGGCCATGGTTTCACAATTGGAGTGTCGTCACATATGTTCTTTTCGAAACCACAATGATCCACATGGCCACACACACTCAAGTGGGTGTGGTGATGCAACCTTTGCCACACAATAGTGCTCCATTGCATTCCAATGTTGCATTCTGGCATGTTCTAGGGTTTATGGCCATGGTTTGACACATGGAGTGTCATTCCATGTGTTCTTTTCCAAACCACAATGGTCCACATGGCCACACACACTCAAGTGGGTGTGGTGATGCTACCTTTGTCACATAATAGTGCTCCATTGCATTACAATGTTGCATTCTAGCACATTCTAGGGCTTTCTGAGCATAGTTCACACATGGAGTGTAATTACATGTGTTCTTTTCCAAACCACAATGATCCACTGATGGCTCGGTGTTGATGTAGAGCTCGTTGGGAACCCCAAGAGGAAGGTATGATGAGCACAGCAGCAAGTTTCCCTCAGTATGAAACCAAGGTTTAATCGAACCAGTAGGAGCAAGGAAACACCCCAAAGGTGTTTCTAGCTGAGCCTTGGTAGGGCGCACTACCGGTTCTAGTAGCAACGTGGAGACCTGCACAACACAACCACATAACTTTGTCCCCAACTTGCGATGAGGTTGCCAATCTCACCGTGTTTTGCGGAAAACAAAGGATTAAACGTATCGAATGGAAAGAAGTAAAAGGTTGCAGAAAGTAAACACAAAGAAGTAAATAGTTTGTAGATTGTATGTAAAAGACAAGGACCGGGATCCATAGTTCACTAGAGGTGGCTCTCCTTAAGATAGATAACATGCTGGGTGAACAAATTACAGCGGGGTAATTGACAAACAACGAGAAATCAATACATGCATATACTAATCATCTTGACTCCTTTGAGACTTGATTGGGCATTACAACATTATACATAGACCGCCATCCAACTACATCTATGACTAATAATCCACCTTCAGGTTATCATCCGAACCCCCTCCAGTATTAAGTTGCAAGCAACAGATTATTTCTTACGAACTGCGTGTAAAGTAAACAATATGATTGTTCTATGAACAAAGGATTGTTGTTTTGTCCCTAGTAGCAACAACACATCTAGTACCTTAGAGATTTCTGTCACTTCCCCAGATTACCAGAGGCATGAACCCACTATCGAGCATAAATACTAACTCTTGGAGTTGGTAGCATCTACTTGGCCAAGATAGCTACTAACAACGGAAAGCATGCAAGATCACAAATAACAAAGACATGATAGAATCAGTAATCAATCTAAAATAGCATCTCAATATCCATCGGATCCCCACAAACACAACATGCAGAATTACAAATAGACGATCTTGATCATGAACGGAGCTCACAAGATCTAAACATGAAAGCACAAAGGAGGAGAACCATCCATCTAGCTACTACATGGATCCGTAGCCCAAGGATGAACTACTCACGCATCACACCGGAGGCTTGCATGGTGATGAAGAAGGCCTCTAGGGTGGATTCCCCTCTCTGGCAGGGTCTCGGGAAGAGCTTCAGATCCCTCCCGATCTAGGGGTGGATACGACGGCGGCTACAGACTCTTTCGTGGATTTTTGATCGGGTACTTAGGGTTTACGTCCCGAGGGCATCTTATAGTCGGAAGGGGAGACAGAGGGGGTGCCAGGGGCCACCACACCACCCCCTGGCGTGGGCCCAGCCTAGCCGCACGGCCAGGTGGTGTGGCCGGCCTCTGGCCCTTCTCCGTCTCGTATTCTGGCACTTGATGACTTCTGGAAAAATAGGCACTTTGGCTTTTCTCCCGTCCAATTCCGAGAATATTCATTTTCTGACTTTCCTGGAACAAAAATAGCAGAAAACAGGCAGCTGGCACTATGGCTCTTGTTAATAGGTTAGTCCAAGAAATCATATGAAAAGTACTCCAAAGTGTGGACAAAACACAAGAAAGTGGATAAAACCAAGCATGGAACATCAAAAATTATAGATACATTTGCAATGTATCATCCACCTGGCCGCACACACTCAAGTGAGTGTGGTGATGCAACCTTTGTCACACAGTAGTGCTCCATTGAATTCCAACATGTTCTAGGGCTTTTTAACCATGGTTTGACACATGGAGAGTCATTACATATGGTCTTATCCAAACCACAATGATCCACATGGGCACATACACTCAAGTGGGTGTGGTGATGCAACCTCGGCCGCACTGGTGCTCCATTGCATTCCAGCATGTTCTAGGGCTTTCTGGCATGGTTTGACACATGGAGTGTCATTGCATGTGTTCTTTCTAAACCACAATGATCCACATGGCCACACACACTCAAGTGGGTGTGGTGATGCAACCTATTTCAAAGTGGTGCTCCATTGCATTCCAATGTGGCATTCTAGCATGTTCTAGGGCTTTCTGACCATGGTTTGACAGATGGAGTGTCATTACATGTGTTATTTTCCAAACCACAATGATCCACATGGCCACACAGACTCAAGTGGGTGTTGTGGTGCAACATGTGTCACACAGTAGTGCTCCATTGTATTCCAATGTTGCATTTCCAGGGCGTTCAGACCATGGTTTGACACATGGAGTGTCATTGCATGTGTTCTTTTCCAAACCACACAATGATCCACATGGGCACACATAGTCAAGTGGGCATGGTGATGCAACTTCTGTCACACTGGTGCTCCTTTGCATTCCAACGTTGCATTCTAGCATCTTTTAGGGATTTCTGACCATGGTTTTACACATGGAGTGTCATTGCATGTGTTCTTCTCCAAACCACAATGACCCACATGGCCACACACACTTGAGTTGGTGTGGTGATGAAACCTTTGTCACCAAATAGTGCTCCATTGCATTCCAATATTGCATTCCAGCATGTTCTAGGGTTTCTGGCCATGGTTTGACACAAGGAGTGTCATTCCATGTGTTATTTTCCAAACCACAATGATCCACATGGCCACACACACTCAAGTTGGCGTGGTGATGCAATCTCTGTCACACATTAGTGCTCCATTGCATTCCAATGTTGCATTCCAACATGTTCTAGGGATTTCTTACCATGGTTTGCCACATGGAGTGCCATTGCATGTGTTATTTTCCAAACCACAATGATCCACACAGGCACACACACTCAAGTGGGTGTGGTAATGCAACTTATATCACACATTACTGCTTCATTTCATTCTAATGTTGCATTCCAGCATGTTCTAGGGCTTTTTGAGCATGGTTTGACACATGGAGTGCCATTGCATGCATTCTATTCCAAACCACAATGATCCACATGGGCAAACACACTTAAGTGGGTGTGGTGACGGAACTTCTGTCACATAGTAGTGCTCCATTGCATTCCAATGTTGAATTCCAGCATGTTCTAGGGCTTTCTGACCATGGTTTGACATATGGAGTGTCATTGCATGTGTTCTTTTCCAAACCACAATGATTAACACTAAAGTGGGCGTGGGGATGCAACCTCTTTCAAACTGGTGCTCCATTGCATTCCAATGTTGCATTCCAACATGTTCTAGGGCTTTCTGACCATGGTTTGACACATGGAGTGCCATTGCATGTGTTTTTTCCAAACCAGAATGATCCACATGGCCAAACACAGTCAAGTGCATGTGGTGATGCAACCTCTGTCACTCATTAGTGGTCCATTACATTCCAATATTGCATTCTAGCATGTTCTAGGGATTACTAACCATACTTTGACACATGGAGTGTCATTGCATGTGTTCTTTTCCAAACCACAAAGATCCATATGGCCACACACTCAAGTGGGTGTGGTCATGTAACCTTTGTCACACAATAGTGCACCATTGCATTCCAATGTTGCATTCCATCATGTTCTATGGTTTCTGGCCATGGTTTGACACATGGAGTGTCATTGCATGTGTTATTTTCTAAGCCACAATGATCCACGTGGTCACACACACTTAAGTGGGTCTGGTGATGCAACCTCTGTCACACAGTAGTTCTACATTTCATTCCAATGTTGCATTCCCGCATGATCTAGGGCTTTCTGACCATGGTTTCACACATGGAGTGCCATTGCATGTGTTATTTCCAAACCACAATGATCCACATGGCCACACACACTCAAGTGGGTGTGGTGATGCAACCCGTGTCACACTATAGTGCTCCATTGCATTCCAATGTTGCATTCCAACATGTTCTAGGGCTTTTCTGACCATGGTTTGACACATGGAGTGTCATTGCATGTGGCCTTTTCCAAACCACAATGATCCACATGGGCACACACACTTAAGTGGGTGTGGTGATGTAACCTCTATCACACTAGTGCTCCATTGACATTACAAGAAATGTTTCCTTCCGCAACGACTTGGCCTGATGGTCGTCGTAGAAGGCGCGTCTTCCGTGATGAAATTCTTAGCTTGACCGTGGCCGATGGAAAACTTTCTTTTTCTGGTTTCGTGGCCCTCTACTATGACAAAACCGCTAAAAATGTGGACGAAGCTCGGCTGGTGCGTGGCAGAAGCAAGATTTTCCATTCCTCGCGCGATCTTGACTCACCGAAGTCTTTTGAGGCGTGTGGGTCCCGGATGTTAGTGTCTCTAGCAGACTATACTTTTCGGTCGTACATCCCTGATTTGAACTCGATAACATTGCTCGATGCGTCTACTGTTTAGTTAGGCTACTGAGTCCCACATGTCGGACTCTCATTAGAAGAATCGTGTGTGTGATGGATATTTTCCTTCGCTCGCGCGACCCTGTTCCGAACTTGATAGCGTTGCTTGATGCATCTACTGTTTAGTCAAGCTATTGGGGCCCACATATCATCTACTGTAGCATTCCAACATGTTCTAGGGATTTCTTACCATGGTTTGACACATGGAGTGCCATTGCATGTGTTCTTTTCCAAACCAAAATAATCCACACGGGCACACACACTAAGTGGGTGTGGTAATGCAACTTATATCACACATTAGTGCTTCATTGCATTCCAATGTTGCATTCCAGCATGTTCTAGGGCTTTTTGAGCATGGTTTGACACATGGAGTGCCATTGCATGCATTCTATTCCAAACCACAATGGTCCACATGGGCGCACACACTTAAGTGGGTGTGGTGATGCAACTTCTGTCACATAGTAGTGCTCCATTGCATTCCAATGTTGAATTCTAGCATGTTCTAGGGCTTTCTGACCCTGGTTTGACATATGGAGTGTCATTGCATGTGTTCTTTTCCAAACTACAATGATCAACACTGAAGTGGGTGTGGGGATGGAACCTCTTTCAAACTGGTGCGCAATTGCATTCCAATGTTGCATTCCAACATGTTCTAGGGCTTTCTGACCATGGTTTGACACATGGAGTGCCATTGCATGTGTTTTTTTCCAAACCACAATGATCCACATGGCCACACACAGTCAAGTGCGTGTGGTGATGCAACCTCTGTCACACATTAGTGCTCCATTGCATTCCAATGTTGCATTCTAGCATGTTCTAGGGCTTACTGACCATGGTTTGACACATGGAGTGTCATTGCATGTGTTCGTTTCCAAACCACAAAGATCCATATGGCCACACACTCAAGTGGGTGTGGTCATGCAACCTTTGTCACACAATAGTGCTCCATTGCATTCCAATGTTGCATTCCATCATGTTCTAGGGTTTCTGGCCATGGTTTGACACATGGAGTGTCATTGCATGTGTTCTTTTCCAAACCACAATGATCCACGTGACCACACACACTTAAGTGGGTCTGGTGATGCAACCTCTATCACAAAGTAGTTCTGCATTTCATTCCAATGTTGCATTCCCGCATGATCTAGGGCGTTCTGACCATGGTTTCACACATGGAGTTCCACTGCATGTGTCATTTTCGAAACCACAATGATCCACATGGCCACACACACCCAAGTGGGTGTGGTGATGCAACCTGTGTCACACGATAGTGCTCCATTGCATTGCAATGTTGCATTCCAACATGTTCTAGGGCTTTCTGACCATGGTTTGACACATGGAGTGTCATTGCATGTGGCCTTTTCCAAACCACAATGATCTAAATGGGCACACACACTCAAGTGGGTGTGGTGATGTAACCTCTATCACACTAGTGCTCTATTGCCATTACAAGAAATGTTTCCTTCCGTAACGACTTGGCCCGATGGTCGTCGTAGAAGGCGCGTCTACTAAGATATAGATAGCATGAGTCAGATATAGATAGCAAACTAAGCAAACGAAAACTAAGAACAAAATGAAGTCGCTCCAAGAACAACACAATTGTGCATGAAACAATAAAAATGAAGTGTTTGGAAGAAACCTGAAATTTTTATTGATGAAGAAGGGGATGCCTTGGGCATCCCCAAGCTTTGACGCTTGTACCTCTTGAATATTTCTTGGGATGACACGAGTGGCATCCCCAAGCTTGAGCTTTTGTCCATTATACATCTTATCACATTACTCTTCCCTACACTTTAAATTTTCCTTCATACAAAACTTCACACAATCTTCATTAGCAACATTAGTGTACTCAAGATAATAAATCTTTTGGTTCAGTTCCAACACAAATAAAGCTTCCATTAAAACAAAATCTACTGTAGCACTTCTTTTAAAAAGTTCAAATAATCAAAGAGAACTCAAAGAGAAAGAGATTAAGAGGCAAATGCAAATAATGGCAGAAATCTGTCAAAACAGACCAGCAGGTAAAAGCTAATTTTTTGGAAGACCTTATGTTGCTAAAATCGAAAAGTGTTGAACTTTCGAAAGTTGTATGACAACCCGGGGAAGAAGCACAAAAAATTACAGCTCAAACCGACATACAGAGATTTTTCAAGAATTTTTACAGGAAGCAGAAAAATCTGTTTTAGGACAACAACTTTCCCAAGTCTTACTTCTCTCTCATTAGAGGTTACTCTTGGCACAAAAACCACACAAAAATTATAAGGAGAGGTTATTACTGAAGCAATAACTTCCAAGGCTCAACAAAAGATTCCTAACGAAATTTGGGTTATCTCCCAATAAGTGCTTTTCTTTAACGCCTTTGAGCTAGGCATAAGAAGCAAGAAAAGAATCAAGTATTCTCAAATGAAGAAGCATTAAGAGCAATTTTTTTTAATAGGAGAGGCAAAAGGAATCTTCCCTCTCTTCTTAGGGAAGTTTTCTATACCTTTCTTGAGTGGAAATTGATATTTAATGGTGCCTTCTTTCATATCAATAATGGCACCAACAGTTCTAAGAAAAGGTCTTCCCAAAGTAATAGGACAAGAAGCATTGCATTCAACATCCAAAACATAGAAATCAACGGGGACATAGGCATTGTTAACCATAATAATAACATCATTAATACTCCCCATGAGTTTCTTTTTAGCATTATCATCAAGTGGGACATTTAAATAACAATCTACTAATGGTGGCAAATCAAGCATTTCATAAATCTTTCTAGGCATAATAGAAACACTACTATCAAGATCACATAAAGCTTTGAGATCAAAATCATTCACTTTCATGTTAATGATGGGTTCCCAACCATCTTATAATTTCATAGGGATAGAAGCTTTATGTTTCATCTTTTCTTCTTTAATTTTTATGAGAGCATCAGTAATGTGTTTTGTAAAGGCCATATTCATAGCACTAGCATTAGGACTTTTAGCAAGCTTTTGTAGGAACATGATTACTTCAGAGATATTTCAACCATCAAGATCAAAATCATGATTATCATCTAAAGTAGTAGAGCCATTGTTTCCCATATTTGGAAGAATTTCAGCATTTTTATTAGAAAAGGTTCCATTTTTACTAGATTCAACATTAGTGGTAGTGATAGTAGAAATACTAATATTTCTAGCAATTTCATCTTCTCTTTCCCACTTAGCATGCAATTCAGCTAACAGTCTAACATTTTTATCAATTCTAACTTGTATAGCATTAGTAGCAGCAAAAGGATTTTTAATGGTTTCAGGTTTAGCAGCCATTTTATTCAAAAAATATTGTGCTTCAGACAATGATGTTATATTTGTTTCAGCATTAGAGAGTTTTTCCTCAATAGTTTTATTGAAAGCAGTTTGTTTACTAATAAAATCTTTAAGCATGACTTCAATTTCAGAGGGTGCACTTCTATTGTTGTAGGAATTTCCATAAGAATTACCATTATTGGGAGGATATGGCCTATAATTATTATTACCAAAATTATTCATGTAGGCATTGTTACTAAAATTATTGTTTGTAATAAAGTTTACATCAACTTGCTCTTCTTGAGCAACCAAAGAGGCTAAGGGAACATGCTTTGGATCAGTATGAGCTTTCCCATTAACAAGCATAGACATAATAACATCAATTTTATCACTCAAGGAGGAGGTCTCTTTAATAGAATTTACCTTCTTACCTTGTGGAGCTCTCTCAGTGTGCCATTCTGAATAATTCACCATCATATTATCAAGAAGCTTTGTTGCAGCACCCAAAGTAATGGTCATAAAGGTACCTCCAGCAGCAGAATCCAGCAGATTTCTTGAAGAATAATTCAATCCCGCATAAAAGGTTTGGATAATCATCCAAGCAGTCAGTCCATGAGTGGGACAATTATTTACCAAAGATTTCATTCTTTCCCAAGCTTGAGCAACATGTTCATTATCAGATTGTTTAAATTTCATTATTTCACTTCTCATAGATATAATCTTAGCAGGAGGATAGTATTTTCCAATGAAAGCATCTTTGCATTTTGTCCAAGAATCAATACTATTTCTAGTTAGGGATTACAACCATTCTTTAGCTTTTCCTCTCAAAGAGAAATGAAACAATTTAAGCTTAATAATATCTCCATCTATATCCCTATGTTTTTGCATCTCACAAAGTTCAACAAAATTATTAAGATGAGCAGCAGCATCTTCAGTACCAATACTAGAAAATTGTTCTCTCCTAACAAGATTGAGTAAAGCAGGTTTAATTTCAAAGAAAGTAGTTTCAGGGACAGGTGGAGCAATAGGTGTGCACATGAAATCATTGTTGTTGGTGCTAGTGAAGTCACACAACTTAGTGTTTTCAAGAGTAGTCATTATTGGTGTTTTTAATATAAAGAAGCAAACTAGCACAACTACTTTTTTTGTGTTTTTGATAAAAGAAACAAGCAAACAAAGCAAGAATAAACTAAGCAAAACAAATAAAACAAAGTAAAGAGATTGGTTATGAGGGACTCACCTTGTGAAGATGTCCTTGACTCCCTAGCAACGGCGCCAGAAAAATAGCTTGATGGCTCAAAATATATTCGAGCTCATTGGGGAACCCCAAGTGGAAAGTATGATGAGCACATCATCAAGTTTTCCTTCAGTTATGAAACTAAGGTTATCAAACCAGTAGGAGCAAGGAAACACCTCCAAGGTGTTGTTTCCAACTTAGAATCCTGCATAACACAACCACAAAACTTTGCCCCTACTTACAGTGAGGTTGTCAATCTCACAGGTTTTGCTGAAAACAAAGGATTAAACGTATTGTGTGGAAGATAGTAATTGCTTGGATAAAGTAAACAAAAAAAGTAAATAGATTGTAGATTGATGGTAAAAGAATGGACCGGGGTCCATAGTTCACTAGAGGTGATTCTCCTTAAGATAGATGACATGTTGGGTGAACAAATTACAGCGGAGCAATTGACAGACACCAAGAAAGCATACATGCATATACTAATCATCTTGACTCCTATGAGATTTGATTGGGCATTACAACATTATACATAGACCGTAATCCAACTGCATCTATGACTAATAATCCACCTTCAGGTTATCATCCGACCCCCCTCCAATATTAAGTTGTAAGCAATAGATAATTGCATTAAGCAAAGTGTGCAAAGTAAACAATACGATTGTTCTATGAACAAAGGTTGCTGTTTTCTCCCTAGTAGCAACAACACATCTATTACCTTAGAGATTTCTGTCACTTCCCCAGATTCCTGGAGGCATGAACCCACTATCGAGCATAAATACTCCCTCTTGGAGTTGCTAGCATCTACTCGGCTAAGATAGCTACTAACAACGGAAAGCATGCAAGATCATAAATAACAAAGACATGATAGAAATAATCAATCTGAAATAACATCTCAATATCCATCGGATCCTCATAAACACAACATGTATGATTACAAATAGATGATTTTGATCATGAACGGAGCTCACAAGATCTAAACATGGTAGCACAAAGGAGAAGAACCAACCATCTAGCAACTACATGGACCCGTAGTCCAGGGATGAACTACTCACGCATCACACCGGAGGCAGGCATGATGATGAAGAAGGCCTCCAGGGTGATCTCTCCCATCCGATAGGGTGCCGGGAAGAGCTTCAAATCCCTCCCGATCTAGGGATGGAGATGGCGACAACTACAGACTCTTTTGTGGAATTTTGATCGGGTACTTAGGGTTTCTGCATCGGAGGCTTCTTATAGGTGAAAGGGAAGGCCGAGAGGGTGCCCGAGGAGGCTGCACCCCCCGAGGCGCGGGCCAGGCCAGGCCACGCGACTAGGGGGTGTGCCCCCCTCGAGGCCCTTCTCCGTCTCATCTTCTGGCTCTGTGTTCCCCTCGGTGAAATATTGACTTTGGCTTTTGTCCCATCTAATTCCGAGAATATTCATTTTCTGCCTTTTCTAGAACCAAAGACAGAAGAAACATGCAACTGGCACTGTGGCATCTTGTTAATAGGTTAGTCCCAGAAAATGTATAAAAATACTCCAAAGTGTGGACAAAACATAAGAAAGTAGATACAAAACAAGCATGGAACATCAAAAATTATAGATACGTTTGCAACGTATCAGAAAGCGAGACCATATTCTGCACTCGACTATTCGATCTGAACAAGTACCGAATAAAACTTTTGATGGGTTCAGTAGCATTTGAAAGATGCAACTGTACATAATAAGAAAGAAAATTATCGATAGATTCCTAGTTCACATTCAGCAGCACTTGGACATATTCAGCAGTATTTCAAAGTGACTGATTCAGTTTTCCCTTTTCTCCGAACACTTGATCATTAGAGAAAGAAAAACTGGCGATCAAGTCTGCTTTTCCGTGCAGGCCTACTTCTCACATCAATGCCTGTGTGTGACCTCCATAGGCAGCTCAAAATGCCCAAATCCTCGTCTAGATTATGAGTTTATGACAAGACCAAGTTACAAAAGAAAAGCAAGACCATCTACTGTACTTGATCTAAACAAGTAGGAGTACATCAATATTAGTTCTATAAAATGCCAATTTCCAAAATAAAAGCAAGACAATCTGCTGCACGTGATCTAAACAAGTACAAGTACATCACAGTTAGTCCTACAAAATATTGTACTAATAGTAACAATAGAACATTTGACAAATTCAGTAGCATTTAAAAGATTCAACAGTACAGAATAAGAACAAGGTAAATATCGACAAATTCCCAGTTCAAATTCAGCATCGCTTAACAGATTCCCAGTTCATATTCAGCAGCACTTGACAGATTCAACAACATTTCAAACTGACCGAATTAGCAATACACAGACAATAATTGACAGATTGAACAATGCACAGGTTGAAATTCAATAGATGTTGCAAGGCATGATTCAAAAGGAAAGCGAGACCATATTCTACACTTCATCGGTCGATCTGAACAAGTACCAGTACATAGTTATTATTGCAAAATAGATTAGCAGAGGAAGAACTCCATAGAAAATACTCAGAACTACCTTAAGGTAGGAACCACATCTCCCAAAATGATAAGTACCATTACATATAGTAGGTATTACTAAAAAATACATTAGAAGTAGTTGAACTCCATAAAAATACTAATAAGAACAACTACTAAGACTAGGTGGTAAGTCTTTCTAGCAGTTCAAATACTCCAACGAACATTAAGATGTGTTTATCCCACACATGAATCCTGTTAATGCAAAGACATTATTCCAGGGGGAACACCGATGGTTGACGAGCGACCAGGTGCGACATGGCACCGGCAGGAGCCACTACCGCTCATCGAATGGGATGCCGTCTGGCGATGCGGTGCTCTCTGGCATGCATATCACATAATTTTTATCCTTCTCCCCTCGATCACAGTCTACAATCAAATCTTCACCATGTACCGCGGCGACAAGCACGCTGCCGACCTAACACATGCGATGGATACAATGTGTAGTGCTTGGCGTGTGTCAAATCACACTGTGAACATAATACCATCATCCCTGGATCCGATGATATCTACTATCCACATGCTTGTTGCCAGTAGAGGCTTAGAGGTGTACCTACGTGTTTTTCCATAGCGGAAACTATGCACCCTCATCAAGTGAGCTTCACTGAGGTGGGCGAAGAGAGCTGCCGGCGAGGCAGCAAACAAGCAGCCATCCTCCAATGCAGTTGCAAGGGACGTGCGTGCATGTGATCTTGTGGTTGTGGACCTGACGGTAGGCGACCAATGTCCTGCAACCATCGTCGGGGCATCTGCTACCTTTTCTACTAGTGACTCGCAGGTTCAACTCCTTGGATTATGTGGCCATCTAGACGGTGCTGGTAGTGTCCATACACATAGCGATCTCATCAAAGACGTCGGGGCCGACCTTGCTCCATTCGCCATACCGCCGGTTGGGCCCCGAATCCGCCATTGCGTCCCGATGGATTGACCATTGGGAGGTTTGGAGGAGAGGGGTGACGACCTAGAAGGACCGATGTTGCGGGCGAGATGGTGAGGAAAATGAGTGAAGTCCATGCTAGAGACGATACCAAATGTTGTCGGAGATGGGGAAGATGGTATGGCTCTTTGAATGAGGAGTTTTTTGCGTGTTCCTTCGTCGGTCTTCTGCTGTAGAGCGTAACTGCATCAAGGAGACTTTAATTAGCCAGATAGTCTAGCACGCCAATGTTGTCTAGTAGCATCGAGGAAACTTTAATTAGCTAGTCTATACTGTATTAAGTGACACGTGCCTTGCAACTCAGATAATACTACTACTAGTAGATAAAATTGAAGCTAACACTAGGATTTGTGGCATTTGTTGCACCAAACACAGAAACAAAACATTTTTTGCACCTAGCACAAATAAACAACTTTACCTTGTTAACATGTAACATGATATCTCCGGTCCGTAAAAAATGTGTATAAAATTTTCTAAAGTCAAACGATGTTAGATTTGACCAAACTTATGAAAGAATATATTGAAAACTAAAATAATCTATGTATCATACTACTAATATACATGACATGATGTATCTAATGACATTGATTTGACGTTCTAGATATCTGTTTTTTGTATTACATTGGTCAAAGTTACATCATTTTGTTATACTTTTTGAAAATTTATACGGCTTTTTTGCATTGCAATTTATACGCCTTCTCATATGGAAGGGAGGTATCTGATAGGTCGGGTCCACTATATTTTCTACTGTACCGATTTTGTTAGACTTAAATCATACTCCTTCCATCTCAAAATAGATGTTGCAGATTTGCCAAAACTTGGATGAATCCAGAGAGATTAATCCAAGTTTTGAAAATTTTGGGACATCTATTTTGAGATGGAGGGAGTACTTATATTGCTAGAGTTAAAATGTATTGATTTTTGCTAGATTTAAACTGTAAAAATTCCTAGATTTAAATTATACGGATAAACACTTTGCATTTCTATAGGCTGGAGATCTTTGATGAACCAAAAACAACAGACCCAGCCTGTCAGGTAGCACCTTAATAAGATTAAGTTGTTCATTTGGGCCAGGTGCAATTGTTTAAGTAACAAACTGTGCTAGCTGCAAAAAGGATGTTGCTTTTGTGTTTTGTGCAACAAATACCACAAAGGTTGGTGTGAGCTGCAATTTTATCCTACTAGTAGAATGCCATATCATCAGAATATAAAATTATAATAGGTAAAGCTGAGAAAATAATTATAATTTTGAGCCGCTTCCATAAAGTCTCGGGAATATATTTGGTTCTTGTAATTATGCATAGCATTCATTATGCTAAAGTCTATCAATAGAATCTCCTACTTCCTCTATTTCAAAATATAAGATGGTTTATCTTTTATGAAACAAATATATCTAGACATCTTTTACAACACAGTAAAATTAGTGTGTAGGTTCAGAGTGAACTACACACTAAAAGTCATCTAAATACATTCATTTCATAGAAGTTGAATCATCTTATATTATGGAATAGAATGAGTAGATGCTAGAATGAAAAAGAAGATTCAAGGGTTAGCAATGTTGGAATTTGCTAGTCTTGATACAACGGTTAATGTTGAAAGTTAACCGTATACTATATAGTAGTAAGATAAGATAAGATAAATCTCTAAAAAATATGGTCTCATCACATCAGCTTAACTAAAGAGTAGTGCATGAGGATAGAATCATTGGAGGCAAGGTTGCTTACATAGAGTATGACTCTTACACAAGTATTGAGGTTATTGTTCCTTAAAGTGTATGCATGTGGTCCGTAACATCCTATTGATGCTAAAATTTCCATAATTTCTAAAGGAACTCTAGAACCGGCGGACTAAAGTGCATTATGATGAAGGTCCAAAAAAATATAGTCAAGTTCATATGAGTAACTAAACATAGTACCGATACAAGGACATGTTTCAAAGGAGAGAGACCAACAAGTTGAAAGCTGATGACTTCAGACAACCAAACAAAATAAACAGTTCAACTGGGTCGAGAAATATTTCTCTAATTGTAGTACCAAGTATTATAAACGGATTGCATCAGTACATACTGTGGCAACATGTCTTATTTCTAAGTTAAGCATGAGGCCGGTTTCAATTGAGGGCGTTCGCGAAGTTTTGGATGAACCAAAGCGGATGCTTCACCATTCCTATCTAGAAGCAAGGGTTACTAATTCCCTACAAGATAATGATTTCAAAAGTAACACCGCAGTCTTTACCACTCAGATGGAAACAACATAATTCAGGTTTCCACTCTTTGGAAAGCCATGTTGTAGTTGGTAAGATGTAGACACAGTTGCTTCTCGTCAGATAACCTGAGGTAAGAGCTGCATCGCTTACGGGCATGATAATCAGATAGTTCACTCCAAGGAAAAGAGAATATGATCTAAGGTCAGCAATCCTTTCCCATGGATTAGCTTGATCAACCTGACTAGTGTTCATTGAGAACACCAAGCAGCCAAACCCGGAAGTATAAGTGGAGATAATGCGACTGCAGTGTACAACACGAGGATGAGAAGCACCAGTACGATGGCGGAAATGACAAGTAAGACAACTGGGATCATAAGAAGCGCCAAGCGTATATATATGAAAAAGTCTAGAACCATCTGCAGATCTTGCTAACCACCAATAACCAAAAAAGTAGTCGTGCTCATCTCCAGTAGCATTAAAAAATGAATCCACCAAATCATCTGTAGCAGTTGGTCATGCAAGGACCAGCGCAGGACCTTGAAAAAGGTAGAATGCGTTAACTTATGATTCCGGCAGCATGATATAGTGAATCCTACTGAAAAATTTCCTTCCAATTGAACTGCATGCAAACTAGCTCGAACATAGGAAAAAAAACTGCGGCCTACAATCATACAAAGGAAACAAAGCATTATATAATAGGGAAATTTCCAAAAGAATGGACTCGTCTTTTTTTTGAACATGACGGGCAATTTTTGGCTCGTTTTATTTAAAATAGGCAAAGAGAATTGACTGGTTCATTTTCAGGGGAACTTGCCGAAAACCCGTGTAAATGCAAAAAACATAGGATAGGAAATATACAAGATTTTATATTTGCATGTCCATTTATACTCTTGTAGGATTGTGGTGTGTTGGATTACATTGCGGGAAAAACCATTGAATGGATTCTTTTAGGAGCTTCAAGTAGATCCTAAATTCCTATCGAATGAACTAAAAGACATCCGGAAAATCTACTGTGCATAATTCAATCCGATGAATTAAACGACCTCTATAAGAAAGAATCCTACGGAAATCCTATGATTCGTACATTTCATCGAGTCTAAAATAACTACTTGTATTTTTATTTAAACGAAACACTCCCTATATCAATTCAGTAAAATAGCTTGGGCACATGAATAATTAAGCCAGTGTACTACATATGAAGGAATAATTACCATGAAGCAGAGGATCCCAAACATGAACATTGCCATATAGAGCTGTGGCGAACACCAGTCCGTCGTGGGTAATTCCATCATTGTAACTATAAGGGCTCAAGGTGTGGTTAATAGGAAGTAGAAGAACTATCCATGATGGCAATTCAAACATTGAAGACTCCAACAAGCGAGAAATATTTATATCTCCTAGTAGCTATGGGAACTTGGCAAATAGCAATCTTCTGCATTATAGCTGTAAGATTATTATCCAACAAGAACATGGTTGGATGGTCTATTGCTTGGAATGACAATGATGGGAGATGAATCTTGTGACGAGCGTACAGATCCTAAGTCCCTGTGATTAACATGCTAGTCCCTGGATCATTAGCTAGCACTCACAGTCGATGAAATATCATGTAAAATACAAGTCTTTATTACATGAATCGAATAATCTAGAGTTTACATTATTACAACAGAAGTGAAATAAATATAACTTGGAGTCCCATCAATGCCACAAGCTAGTTGAGTGAAGACCCACAATCCTAGCACACCTTTCAACAATCTCCAAATTCTGCACATGAAACATGTAACCAAACGAGTTGGTCAATACTTTGAATGTATTGGCAAATTACACCAAGGAAAGAATAAGACTAACTATACATGCAAGGCTAGGAGTAGGCTTTGGAGTTCATTTGCATAAAGCCAACTTTCTCTAAGTAAGAGGAAAATAGGAAGAGTTTTATCCTACTTTTGTAAACAATTGTTTGAATAATATAGGCCAAGTGGATCACATTGGATTCCACCAGGCTACCATCCCTCAACCTAAACACATGGAGTCCACCATGCAACCCAAAATCGCACCTATGGATGATTCCACGACCATAGAGTTTTTAAATAGTTCCTTAAAAAAAGAGAGAGGAAATCCTTTAGAGGGTTCATCCTTTAGATGCTCAAAGTTGTTCTTTCTCAGTGAACACGGCTGATCGATCAGATTGACTACTCTCGAGAGTTTGTGCGCTTTACCCATAATCTACGATCAAGGACTTTTACAGATAAGACCATGGCGAGGCTTTCCCTTAGTAGCCCCTCTACCAACTGGGTCCAACCGTGCCAAGAACCTCCAAATATTGGTACCCCGGTGAGGTTTCCTACTAAGTACTAGGCCAACACAGATCCCATATGTATTGTGGTTGCACTGGAAGCTTCTGAATTCTGAAACATGACAGACTTCTTCGATTCCTGGGTGGCCGTCCTCCGCCAAATTCCACTCGTTGACCCGACAACCATTCCGCCCAGAAGAAAACTTAGTTTTTATTTTGAAGGGGGGTTTTTGAGAAGGAAAGGTTCGCTCGAGAGAGCTTTTATACTTAGAAATTTTGCAGTCTTTCGAACCTCCCAACGATACTTTGTATATATATATAGCATAGCAAGAAGTACTTAGCAAAAACAACGATAACCTACTAGGAAGGAAAATCCTAAGTATAGAACTATCATGGCATACTACAAAAATCATCGCACTTGCAAAATACTTCCAAGAAGATCTACCAAAACAATCCTACATATGCATACAACTATTTTGAAGAGCAAAACATGCATAGTATCCAAAACTGGGACAATATATGAACAAGAGGTGTAACTTGTCTTATGTTGAATATATGGATGACAATTGAATTTCTTTGCAGCAATCGCACTCTCCGCACAATCTAACACAAGGACAAGTAGTTCCAATCAAAATAACTGCAACCATAGAAACACAACAATGCATGATGATATAATGACACAATGGTTAAATTTAGTTCTATGAACAGTATTGGATCACATGGTGCATGCATAGAAGTTTTTGACGCAATAGGACATTTATTATTAATTCTTGATTGCCATTAAAGGTTTTTTAATAGTTTTGCTGCAACTTCTATCCTAATTGTCTAATAAAATTTAGTTATTAGTTTTACTAGATAGATGACATTAATATGAACCAGTAGGAATTGGATTCATCTTAATCTGATTTGTAGATCTTTTTCTATGATTTATTTACTATTTAACAGAGTTTAAATCATTTAAAATATTTACTTCTTAAAAAATTATATCTAAGACTAGATATGTATTCTCCATGAAATTATGAATCTGGGTACATATTATTTATATTTTTATGATCTATACAAAATGTATTATAAATTTAATACCCAAAAGACAATTAAAACTAATTAAATCACTACAGTAATTATACACTACAAATATTAGATCTAATAGCACATTAATGTTGCATATGAAATTATGAACCTATAGATGTTTGATTTGTATTTTTATGATCTACAAATTATTTACTATGATTTATTTAGGGGAAATGCATTTGTACGTGACCTATCTAGATCTAACCTTGTAGTAATAGTCTACGTATTTTTGTGAATCCAACGATATATTGTTTGCAATTTTTGGACATGTAATGATTACATATGAATTTTACAATATATGCTTTTTCTGTCTTTTTAAATCAAATTTAAATTGTTAGATGCTGACTGGGCGTTGACTGTTGACATGGTAGACATATGGGGCTGTGCGTACGCTGACGGGGAAGGGTGATGAGGACAACGACGTGGCGTGCTTCGGTTCGACGGTACCCCTTCGCGTGCCGATCTAATCTCGAGCGTCGAGATCAGATCCGATGGACGGAACGCGAGCTTCCAGGGGTCGCTGGCGATCACGTCAGCGACGGCGGTTGGCGGCGGCGTTGCTCCAGGCGGTGAAGGCTCTAGCAACCTCGACGGTCTTTTGCGATGGAGAAGGGCACGACGGGATGCACCGCAGCAGAGCATTTCTCCTGGTTGCCTCGGTGTTGGTCCTTCCTTCCTGGGAGGGATCTGAGGCGCGGCTGGAGGGCCTTGGCCTCCGATGGCTCCGGTGATGAATTCCGCGCGTTACGTTGCTCCTGTGAGAGGGAAAATAGGTCAGGGAGTCGTGGTGCATCAAGGTACGAAGCTCGATCTGAGCTTCAATGACGACGGCCGGTGGCGAAACTACGGCGACCGATTCCACAACAGCCTAGTGGCTTGGGCTAGGGCTTTCGAGGGGAAACGATGGGGAGGTTCGGTGTGGTCTCCCCGGATTAACCATCCGAGAAATCCCAGTTATACATATATCCATGTTCCCATGATCAGTGAGCCGTGGAACATAACCGACAAGTATAATTACATCATCCAAAACATAACGAATTTACAGGACTTACATAAATGCCATTATGGCTACACTATCTTTAGGAGCGGAACAACATCACGTGCAGAGCCCAATCGTGCCTCAACCTACAGGCGACTGACTGGAAAGACGGCCTAGCTCGCTGGACGTCACCTTAATCCTCCGATGTCGAACCTCTCAAAGTCTGGCCAAGTAAATAGCCAGGGACAAAGCCGTGAGTACTTTTGAATTGTACTCGCAAACCACCAAGATAAGTAGAATAAGGAAATACAAATTCTGGCTATGGCGAGATAGCTTTATCTAGGGTTGTTTTTGAAAAGCCTAGACTACCCCTTGTAGTTATGGCATCTCCATATCTTTGTTGAAAAAGAGTTTGAAAACCTGCCTTTGTTTTATATATCAAGATATCTCCATATCTCTGTTGAAAAACCTTTTTAAAACATTTTTGAAGTAAAAACCCTTTTGTAAACCTCTTTGACTTCCTCTGGTCAAAACAACACTTTAAACTCAGGTTCCCCGGAACCTCTATACTTTTCATCCACTTTCCAAACAAACACCGTTTGGGTACTCCTAGCCAATACCTTTACAACCGTCCTTGACCGTGGACACGGCTATTCGAATAGATTATACTCTGCAGAGTTTGTGCACTTTCCCTACAAGAATCAATACATCCGCCGGGATAAAACCACGGCCCACTACCACTGTAGATGGGGGTCTGGATAATCAAACCTAACCTTTCGCTTGTCGACCCTAGCAAAGACTGCTTTTCCTTTTGGGTTTGTTCTCCCCGGCAACGAGTATGTGGCTCCCAACCATAGTCCTGCCTTCCATACACGCGTATAGCCAAGCCGCAACTTGGCGTATACCTTAACTTGGTGACTCCACTTCCTTCCGTACCACCTAAGTCATACCGTCCGCGGGAGACCCAATTGTTGCACCGGCACTCCTGCCAAGACAGGCTCACTCTTGCCGAAGCAAGCTACAGGCTTCAGATTCGTTGATCTGTTAACGCCTGCCCGGGCATCAAGGGATCTCTGCCTGTAAGCATTTTACAAGCTTCCTCGGCTAATGAAGACAAACTACGAGCTAAGCCCCAACACCTGGGGTAATGTGGTTACACGGATAAAAATTGTTCCGGTAAAGGCGTAGAACATCCCTTCACTTTCTTATTTCTCATCATCACCATTTTTGTAGTTAAAACATCCGCTTGGAACGATACCTCTTCCCAAGGGTTTTACAAAGCCGTTTTGAAACATTTGTAGTAGGGTAAATCCCAAAACAGTTCATTTTCTCAAAGCCGAGATTTTCAACGAGGTAGGATGCTAACCATCGTACTCTCGGTCTAAAGGGATAAACTGGTAGCTACATCAGGGTGGTTCCACGAGAGGCACAAATGCATAACTTGGAGGAGCCAAGTTATATCGTGGTATTTATAAAACAAGACATGTAGATAGATGATGCGATTTATAAAGAGAATACAAAATAGGTAATAAAAAGGGAAGGACAAGTATCAGAATTCGGGAATGGTGGCTTGCCTGTGATCAGCAATAAGTCCCTGGACTTCTTTAGATAACCAAGAATACCCAATAACACGGGGCGACGGTTAAAACTTTACCATTCCTGACAAAAGAAAGGATGGAAAGTGACAGTCCCTGGGATATGAGACGGTAATAATAAGAAGTCCTTTCCTTCTTGTCGTCGAACACTCACTCTATTGCGGTCATCGAGTATACATGCAAGCAGACAATAGCACAATCAATACAAGGCATACAAGCATCAAACCATACAGCAAACAAACATAAGGGAAACTACCGAACTTAGGAGGTTTTGGAGAAGTTGGGTATTAAGGAGTGGAATTACTAGATTGCCATTGAGATGTTTTTCCCTAGGAAGATAGATGTCAAGGCTAAATACCAAGAACGTGGAGTGGGGTTCTGAGGTCTGTAGGATACCAATGTGCAACAATGATATCCTCAGATAGGTCTTGGAAACACAAAACCAACACAAGTGGTTTCACTAGATTATAATTTACCTAGATTTAGTTATGCTTTTTATAGTGGAATAAACTCTAGTTTGAGGAAATAATTCACCAGAATTTATATGGAGGACCAAAAATTATTTCCTTGGGTGGTTAGGTAGAGTTTGATGTACTAAACCACCTAGAGTTGGAATCTTGTCAAAAGAATTACCATAATGCCCTCAGGAAATTCCTGAAGGGAGTTCTGTATGGTTTTTCTCTTTTTCACCATATTAATTCTACAGAGGCTCTTGAGTTGATTCGAAGGGCATGAAGTACACATTTAGAATACCTTTCTGCAGGAATTGGATTCACTCTTTTTGGAGTTGTCAAACTCCTAGAGTGATTTATTTAGTGACAAAGGGGTACACAGACAAGTTTAATTAACAAAAATTCAACCAGAACACAATAAAATCTGAGCTTCTGGGGTTTGATAGATTTGGATACTAGGGTGTACTGGGAAGTGAAATCAGGTCAATACCTCATTTGATTCGACCTAGAGAAATCATCTAAGGCAGATAAAGGATCTTTTTGTTATTTTTGCTAAAGACACACTACTGTTCACCTTGGCATAGGACCTATGCTGGATGACAGGTATATCAAATACCTTCTAGTAGAGCTTTGGTTCTCCCCAATTGGAGATGTAAAAATCTCTGAGAAATTTATTTGGTGCATAGGACAATCTTTAGCGGATTTAATTTCCAAGGAATTATAAAACTAATTTTGGCAAGGGACCAGTTCTGCATGTTGCACAAAACACCCAGGAACATGATGATATTTTTCTCTAGACGAAATACCCCCAGTTTTCAATTTCAAAACGATTTAAACTGAACAGCTATAACCAGAGCAGATCTGAACAGATTTAATTAAAAAGAAAAAGGGAAAACCGGGGCTACTGGGCTGAGTCTGGGCAAGGAGATGGGCCGAGGAGGAGGTTTCAGCCCACGGCGGACGGCGCAACGTGCGGGAGCCCGCGGCTTGAACCTGCGTGGCGGGGCCCGGCGGTTAGTGAGAGCGGCGATGCGAAGGGGTATCGGGTGATGGTGGCCGTTCGATTCAGTGAAGACGGACGGCGGGGCTTCGTTGTCCTCACCAAAATAGAGCCTACGGCGGCAGAACCCTAGGGGATGGCGGAGCTCGCCGGGGAGGCTTACCTGGGGATCGGGGAGGCCGGGGAGGCGACAGGGCGACGCGGCGACCTCGGGGATGGGCAGAAGGAGGGGGTTCCTCGACTGGATCTGGCCCGCACGATGACGACCGAGGAGAGCTCGTCGGGGTTTCACCGGCGAGGTCAGAGGAGGCGTTCCTAGGCCAAAACAAGCATAGGGTTAGGTAGAGGAGGAAGAGGGGAACTCGAGGGCCAACATGGAGAGGAAGGGGAGCAGGGGAAAGGGAGCCTTGCTCGTTTTTCTAAGAGAGGTCAAGAGCTCTCTCTCCCTTCTTCTCGGGCAGGGCAAGGCATGGGAGGAAGAGAGAGTGGCTTGGTTTTTGGTTTGAGATGGTCCCAAATGTGTATGCACACCTAGGGGAATTTTCCCAAGATTTGTTGTGGCTTAAAAGTATTTAAGATAATTATAATTCCATTTCTGCCATTTAAGAAAATAGGCAAAAAGAATTAATAAAGCTTCTCAAAAATATTTATTTTTGAGATGGGAAGATAGGGTATGATATATGGAACTCACATGAGCCAAAAGTTGGGGAAGTGTTTTGACAAAAACCAAACTTCCATTGGGAAAGGGGTTTTGAGATTTTGTCTATTAAAGGAATTAAATAGATTTGGTCCATAACAATTATGGATAATATTTGATCAATCTTGATGATCAAGGTAGATGATGTAGAAAAGGTGTAGCAAGCATTTGCAACCTTGGGAAATGGAAATCCAACTTGAATAAGATGGAAAACAAGGTGGGTTGGATCTAGGGAGATGTTATTTTTATACCACCTAAACCTTATTGGATCTTGGAGCTCAGAGCTCACCTTGATGCCAGGGATAGATGGATAGGTACACCAAGTCATATAGATGATCATGGCATAAGGAGTTTGTATTGATTACATTTGAGGTGATCTAGAAGTGATGGTAAACTTTGTTGAAAATAAGGCTGCCATACCAGATGAGTCATGATGCCTTATAAACCATGTGGGTTTAAGAAGCACAAAGTTCCACTTGGAACAAGTGAGGTAGACTCTGATAGACCTATATGAATAGGTCACAACCATGAAAAGAGTTGGTCCATAGAAGGTTGGATGATGGTGTGAGCTTCTGTCAAAGTAGGCATGATGACTAGATTTGCAGGAAATGTTATTTTCTTGCCTGCAAAACCTTCAAGAACAAGTGGGTTGGAGGATGATCTAACCAAGGGAAGAAGTGGTCCTTGTTAATCCTTAGGATGGTTAACAATATAGTTCAGGTGAATTTCAAAAAATGCACAAGTGTTGATAAAGGGAGGCATTCAAAAAGGTGATGTTGGAGATAGTTTTCCAGACTTGGCCAAATTTGGCAGATTTATGGTTTTTCACTAGAATATGAGAGGGAATGTTTTTGGAGGGGTAGCAAGGTACCAAAGAATCATCAAGTGGATGATATTGAAGTGTAGATTGAGTAGAAGGGATCCATGCTCGATGTTGGTCTTTGTTGACTTGGAAATTCTAGAATGGATCACTGTAGTATTGATCTGGCTAAGGATTTTAGATGATCACCTAGTATCTAATGATTTGATCTTGCTTTGTTTTCTTGCTTAGGAGGTGGTGATTTGGAAACCTCTTGATCCTAGTGATGATCTCCTAAAGTGGCTCATACTACTTCCTAAGCAAACAAGTCAAACAGCAGATCAAGGTAACTCATCTTATAAGCTAAGTAAAACCACTATTGGGGTTACCATCAAGCTTAGCTTGAGGTAAGGTTGGGCACTTTGAAAAGGTTGGGGTTTGAATAAGATGAGAGACCTTGGTATCTCTACCAAGAGTAGAATTCAAATGCTTTGAAAAGAGGTTTTGGGAAAACTAGAGGTAAGATTTAGTTGAGGGTTCTGTCTTAAACATAAGGAGGTTATATTATATATCTCTCCATAGTTTTGTTAATAGAAGCTACAAAATAGTTTTGGTTACATAAGCATCTTGGCTCATGTTTTGAAATGCCAGAATATTTGAGAATATGTAAATTGAGCCAAGATAGTTTTGTTAGATAGATTTTGTCAACTGAGGGTGAGGTAAGGAGTAGCAATAGTATACACTCACATGCACAAGTACAAACAAACAACAAGCAACACTGCACCCATGAACATGAAAAGTTTTTGTTCCCCCTGATTTTTGCATTCTGGACAACAAATCAGGGTTGCTGAAATTGGGATGTTACATTTGGGGGAAATAAATAGGCCGCATATCTTGGACGAGGGGGCACAAAATCGAGGAGAAATTGGAGAGATTTTGTCGGTTCAGTTTGGAGTCGTGTTCGTCAAGGTCTCCTGGCCGGAGGAGGGGGATGACAGGTGGGGTCGTGACTCTAGTGATAGAGGAAAGGGGGGGTGAGCGGGCTACTGCTGGCTTTCGGTCGGCCCGCTGTGCTGCTGGCTGCGCGTGCAGGCGGTAGACAAGGGGAGAAGGGGTAGATGGGCTGGGCTAGCTCATCCGCCTGGCTCAGTTAGGTTTAGTTGGGTTTTTTTATTTCCTTTATTCTTTTCTCTTTTCTCTTTTCTTTTATATATTTTGTATATGATCTCCAAATGAGTTCATTTTTATTTATAAATTTTTCTAAAAATGTGTAGATCAACATAGGATGATAGTTTGGCATTAGTTTGCCTTTTCAAAAATATTGGATTTATATCATCCTATTTAATCTTTCATAGGAACAAAATAGCAGATAGAAATTAGGGTTTTAGTTCATTATTTCAATATGAGGAATATGTTTTGTATGATGCCATGATGCAATGCAAGAACAAAATTTTGGATTTTTTCAACTTCCCAACCAATGTTTGTCATGTTAATCCACTTCTTTTAATGTAGTTTGAATTTTTACAAAGACACATTAAAAGTTTCTTTTCATTCAACAATTTCAACAAGATCAAACAATTCAATTATTTTATTTACCATACTATGACATTCCAAAATTAGGAAAATGTTGGGATGTTACAGTTGTGAAGCTCCAACTTGCCTCTAAAGCCAGCCGTGCCAGTCCAATCTCCATTGGCGCCTACCCACCACCTAGAAGTATAGCCTGGTACCATAGCATCGGAGGAGAACCTGTCCAGTGGCGACAACTTGCACGGGAGGCTATCAATTCTGAAGTAATGCAAGAAATCTAGCGGTCCCTTGGTTGGGGGGGAATGAAGAACACATGGTAGGCCAAATGGAATTAAAGCATCCAGAGTTGCACTAGCTTCCGCAGATTCAAGAAAAAGTTTGGACGAACCGATTAGGCTAGCGACGGTGATGACGTCGCATCGGGTTATAAGTTCTTTAAAGGGGCCTTCGGTAAACACATCGTGAAATAGCTCAGAATTATGCTCACTATTCTTTCTTGCTGATGCCATCGCAAGGCAGCATTTGTATTTTATTGATTTGGTTTCGGAAGAGGGGAATCGACGAGGGAAATTGCCTGAGAGAGACGCGGAAGAGAATCCAAAAGCGGCATATGGCGGAAGTGGTGGCGAGTGGTGTGGAAGGGGAAGACACCAGGAAGAGAAGGGGAATACTCCCTAGAGGGGCGCAGGTGAATAGGGAAGGGGGAAACCGCTAGATTAATCCACTCGAGCGTGTGCTCCTCAGATGCATTTGGAGGAGGCAGTGACCCGCCGACTCCCTACTCCCTAGTACTAGTAGACGTCTAGATGGTCGGAGTATTTAATTTGGAGGAGACTGTGACCTGACTGACTCCCTAGTACTAGACGCCTAGGGTATGGGTCGTACTATAATTCGGAAATCTGAGATCTGTATTTTTATTTTATTTGCATGGACGAGCTCTATATTTCTTTTTTCACGGAACGAGATCTGTATTAATGAAGCTGTTTGTACATTTTATAGAAAGGACCAGAAGAAAACAAGGAGACACAACCAGGTCCCACGAAATTACAAAAAGCACCTCGTGGTGATTCGTCGGAACGCGATCCAGTCCCTGTAAGAATAAGCTCTGTATTCGCTTTGTCAATTCCATGCCCATGGAAAGCTAGTTTGGCAAGGAGATACACTTTTAGTCCCTCTTCTTACATATGGTGTTCAAATTAGTCTCACATCTTGTAAATGGGGCAAAACTAGCCCCACACCTTGCACCCCAGGCACAGTTTAGTCTATTTCAAACAGATTGGATGGAATTTGAATGAACCGAGCGAATTTGACCACGTTGAGTTGTCCTTACAGGGTATTTTTGCGGGTTAGTCCATAGTAGTAAGTTGCACCTTCCTTGCATGTCAGTCTTAGATAATAAAAGTCTAACATATCATCACTATATAATTATAATAGGTAAACCTCAAAAAAATAATGATACTTCTGAACCAGATCCATAAAGTATTGGATGTATATCATTCTTGTGCTTTATATAATATAGATTTCAACCTTTATTAGCTAATTTGGGAACATGTGTTTGAGGTTTGTGCATAAATTTCATTGTGCTAAAGACTATGAATAGAATCTTCTAGATCCCATAATGGAAAAGAAGATACAACTGCTAGCAATGTTGGGATTTGACAATCTTGATCCAATGGCCAGTGTTCGAAGTTCTTCGTATAATATATAATTGTAAGATGTAAGATAAGATAAGAAAAGCGAGAACATGGTAATTTGTGGGCTAACGCAAGGCATCGTTGTTTACAGAAAATCCCATGTGCTAAAGTTAAAATCTTGGTAATTTGACATGATATGCGAACATCATATGTCTATGTGCCGATCCAACATACTTCACAATGCTCAAGTTGAATTGTCACATATAAAAAAATTGATGCATATGGATTATGAAGTGTATAAGAAAAGAATCAAATTTGGTATGATTAGCTAACTGGAAACTGACGATGCAATATTGAGTGAAATGCAAACATGTGCAATTTTAGTTAACTTGAGTATTGCAAAGTACATTATTCAGCCAAGCTAAAATGACATCAATCTACAAAAAAATTCTACATGAACTTTCAAAAGCAATAGAAGTCGTGGAAGGACCCCACTTACAGGCCAGTACTATTTTACTATCTCAATCGCAAAAACACGCGTTCAGGACAGCTAAACGTATACAAATTTGGTCAAATATACTCAAATTTCTTAGAAATAGACTGATTAGCACCAGTGATGCATGTTTTGGGATTGATTTTATCTACTTTGCAAGATATGGGACTAATTTGTACCCCGGATGCGAGAACTGGGACTAAAACTATATTTACCTCGATATTTGGCAAGAAACAAGTTATAAAGATCCTCTAACTTATAGAAGAAAAGTTAGAGAAGCTATAGGACCCTAACTTTCCTTCTTTCAAACAATACAATTAAGGTCTAAATGTCATAAAATTCATTTGTACTACCTCCATCCTAGAGTTTAAGGCTTATATTTGTTTCAAAAGTCAAACTACATGAAGTTTGACCAAGTTTTTAGAGAAAATATTAATATTTACAATATGAAATTCATATTGTTTGAAACATATTTTCACATGGTATCTATATAATATCATACGTAGCAGTTCTTAAGAATTTTTTCTAAAAGTTTGGTCAAACTTTTCGTAGCTTGACTTTTCAAAAAAAAACCTAAGATCTGGGACGGAGGGAGTACAATGCAAATCTAGTTTACTCCCTCCATACCAGTTTATTGGGATAACACATAGTTTTTTCTAAAAGTTTCGTCAAACTTTTAATAGCTTGACTTTAAATAAACTTAAGCTTTGGGATGGGGTAGTATGTAAGTATGTGTAGTATTGAGTTACTATTAAGTACAAGCCAAATTATGGTGTATTAAAATTTAGTCTTGGTTTTTTATGTTTATAGCAATTACATATAGTAATTAATTATAGATTATAATGAGGTAATTAAGCTATAGCACACTAACTTTCCTTGTTTCTTTTCCCTAACGTTAGAGGAGCCGATTGTGCAATGTATACTACTCTGTACTGCATAAGTAGCACATGTTCAAACTTACAAAGTTTTGGTTTGACAAAATTTTGAATGCATTAAGATTTACAAAGGCCAGGTGAAACCAACAATTTGCAAAAGCAGTGAGAGGAGGAGAAAAAATTGTATCATCCCAACCATATAAGTTATGAGTACCAAGAACCAATGCCTCACATCATATCTTCTCGAGAAATAAGAGCCAATGTCAGGGCGCTCTTGATCCAAGAAGACGAGGCATGAACCACATGGACGCATATGTGCTGAACTTGCCAGCCCATTCGATTGCAGGTTTTGGTGCTGACCGGTTAGAAACGGGTAGACGACTCCAATCCACCGGCATATAGCTAGTCTCCGAAACTTAGGTGATTAGAAGCAATGTACACATGAATCCTAACCTCTTGAACAACTGGTGCTTAGAGTGAGGGCCATGCATCACACCTGTCGGAAATTTGTCCCGCAAAGGAACTAGAGTCCATCGGTTCCCTAGTTCATGAGGGGGTTTAACATGCAACTCCAAGGGAATCCAGCGAGCAGCAATGGTGGTGAGGCGAGCACATGACAGAGAGTCTACATGTTTTTTTACCCAGTTTCGAGACCCTCGTGAGGAGGTAAAGCCCCTACTCTTGCTTGGCTATATTGGTCGTGTGCTTTACGAGGGTACAATGGGGGATGAAAGTCTAGGGTTTTAGATCTCAAGGAAGGGCTCCTTATATAGGGCGGCATCGGGCCTCTTACCCCGGTTCATGGGTTTGAAGGGTCACCATAGTGCCATTCCCCGAGGTCCTGGTCTACATGACTGCTTTTAGGTGGACTAGGTCTTGGACGCTGGGCGCTCCTCCATCTACTAGTAAAGAGACCTTCCCTTTCCCCGTTTGTATTCATCTAGTACCGCCCGCTGTCTCCTTTGCACCTAATCGGCAAGGTGGTACGCCTGCCACATTGTCATCTATCCTTCTACTATAGAAAAAGGGGGCGGACCAGACCTTTCTTTACCAAGGCGAACTGGGGGCGTGCGATGATGGTGCCCCTTGCCGAGACTCGGTCTGCATGCTGTCTGTTTGGTGAATCTTCTGGTGAGCCCTGGGGTATGCCTATGGGCACCCGCAGTTGGGCCCTACGGATACTCCCCCTTGGGCGGGTAGCCTCTCGAGAGGCGGTCCCTCATGAGGGCTCATCCGGCGGTGTCTGTCTCCGGATGTCGGGGGGGATGTCCCCGGGGTACCCCAACCAAACAAGAACAAGGATAGTCGGCTAGTGTCTGGCTAGCAGATCGTAGCCGGACGCAGGCACTTCGTTCTGACTACCAGCAGGAAGCCGGAACCAGGAAGGGCGGCAAGACACGGTTCTGGCTACATGGGCATAGCTGGATACAATCAAGAGGACAGGACGACATGCTGCATAGTGCATGGTACGCCCTAGTACAGCGACAAGACCCACAACTACGAGGCCATATCGAAGACTTTGCGGGTGACGCATGCATAGTGGTCGGAAGCTGATGACAGGCTCGCACGGCATTCACTGTATCCATGACAACCCGCACGACGTGTACTTCGACATGACATACCCTACCAGATACTGTAGATGATCAGCCGGTTGGGGCCTGCCTGTGGGACCCGCCAGCCGGCCTGGCTAGTGAGACCGTTTCCCCTCTGCCTATATAAGGGGGGCAAGGCTCTCGTAGCAAGGGCTAAGCATTGAAGAGGTAGCTAGTTCATACAACTCAAGGAGCGATTGTACTATGTATTCTACTCATAGTCAGATCGAAAGAAGTAGGAGTTTTATCTCACCACAAGGGCTCTGAACCTGGGTACTTCCTGTGTCTCGCTACACTTGCTCGTACCCAATCCCGCCTGCGGACGTCGTCGAGAGCTTTCCTGCTAGTCCCCACACCTCTATCTAACCTTCTTAGGTACTGCCGCTCCCAATACATAGACAATTGGCGCGCACCGTGGGGCTGCTATGGCTTCGACCGGAGTCGCGTTCCGCACGGGACCCCGCACTTCAGCCAATGAGCGCGTGGCCTCTGGCCTCGTGCTTACGCTAGGCAAGTTTGACTGCGTCATCGACAACGCGTCGTGTTACACCGGATCCACCTTCCCGACGGGCGGCTCCATCCTGCTATTCGGCGACCTTCCCGTCTATGTCGCCACCATGCCGGAGAGTTTCCCTAGGGATATCATTTCCATCTCAAAGTCGCTGCTCCCCAGCAGCGGAATTTCTGTCGCTCCACGTGGTGCTGAGGTCATGATGGCCGACTCCAGCACCCAGCCTCGTCGTCCTCAGGAGCAGGGCGGCAACGAGGTCTGAACTTCCACCCCTCCACGGCCGAAGGACCCGATGGAAGAAGCCATCGACCAGATCCTCACCCCGGTTACCCTCGAGGACAACCCGAAGGAGGCTTAGGCGAACTTCACCATGGAGAGACAGCCCCTCCTGCAGGAGGCCATCGAGCTATCCGCCGCCTAGAAGCAAGTCGACATCACCATGCGCGAGTACGACCGCGATCATGGCCACACCATGGCTACCAAGGATCCTAGATGGCGCGGACAGGTGCGACGCCGAGACGGTGAGCTAGGCGGAAGGATGGAGAGGGACGGCGAGTCGGATCGATCGCCTCTCCTTGTCTGGCCCACCTACATCACGCCATCAAGAACCTGCGTGCGGTGCGAGCCACGACCAACGAGCTGCCCAACCTGGAGGGCGAGGAGCGAGACGGACAACATGCCCGGGTGTAGGAGATTCTCTGGATCACGGATGAGTAGGCTCACGCCATCCGGCAGATGCACGAGGACCACAGAAGCTCCAAGGGAAGCAAGTCGCCCAGCTATAGCAAGGGTGCATCCCACGAGACCCAGCAGGTATCCTCTCCTCCGACGGGGAAGTCCCGCAGTAGGTGTCTCGACTCGGGCCGCAAGGGCTAGCCGTGTTAGGAGCAGACGGTGAACAACAACCCACCACCACCCCTCGACAAACCGGAGTGCCACGACCTGCTGGCTCCCGTCTCTCGGGCCGGGTAGGAGCGCCCAACCCAGACCGTCGAGCTGCCCATGACCGCATCGAGCTCCTAGCTCAACCACGTGTCACGGAGGAAGAAGATTCTATCGGTCCGGTTTATTCAGACCCTGCATACAGAACGAACCGTTTCAGGATAAGTTTACCCTGCCACGGGATACCCCCAAGTATGACAACATCATGAAGCTGGAGGACTGGCTAACCAACTATGCCACGGCAGTCGGCATCGCCCATGGGAACAAGTGCATAGTAGTGCGCTACGTCCCCCTCATGCTTACCGGGTCGGCGAGGACATGACTCAACAGCCTCGCGCCCAACAACATCAATGCCTGGCCGAACTTCGAGAAGGTGTTCGTCCGGAACTTTAGCGGCACGTACAAGCGTTCGGGTCGCCCTCGCGATCTGGCCCTATGCATTCAGGGCGACCACGAGTCGGATGGCGAGTACCTTGCCAGGTGGACCGAGCTGCACAACACTTGTGAGGGCATCCTAGAGAGCCAGGCGACCAGGTTCTTCGTCGAGGGGTGCCGAGAAGGCACCATGCTTCGCCACTGGCTACTGTGTGACGAGCCGAAAACCATGGCGGAGCTCATGATGGTTGCGGACCAGTATGCCACGGCTGACACCGCGATGAAGAAGCCCCTCCGGGTGAATGCTGATGGCCGACCGACTCCCACCGAGCTGGGTCAAGACCGACCGAGTAACCCGGGCGGCGAAGACGGATCCTCCATGCGGCATGGAAATGACAACTGGTTTCATGAGGACCGCCAAGCCGGATAGCAGAAACCCCGTTACCATGTAAGGCAGGTCAATGCTGTGGAGGGAACACCCGATGTGCCGGCTGGTGACGCAAGGAGGCAGAAGCCGTGGTTCACCTTCAAACAAATGTTCGATGGCCCATGCAAATGGCACAACGGACCCTTCAAACCAGTTATTCATACTACCCTGAACTGCAGCTGGACTCGCCAGATGAAGGACCAAGGAGGCCTACCATGTCCACTGCCACCCCCTCCCGGTGGACCACCACCACTGGCTAGGGGACCGGAAACAATGGAAACAGCGGCAACAACAACAACAACTACCGTCAGCCGCACGCTGCCTACCACATCTTCTAAACCGAGCCAGACGACAAGCACAACCATAGGTAGCGCTCCAAGGAGGTCAACGCCATCGTCTCCCTAGTCCCCTAGTACCTGAACTGGTTGGAGACCCCCATCACCTGGAGCCGAGAGGACCAGCCGGATCGTCTTACGAATCCCGGGGGCTACGAAATGGTGCTATACCCCCTCATCGTCTCCAATGAGCGCACCTGCCGCTTTTCACGCGTCGTCATCGACGGGGGCAGCAGCCTAAACCTGCTCTACCGGTCCTCCATGGAGAAGATAGGCATCCATGAATGCGATCTGCACCCGACTACCACGGCATTCCATGGCGTACTGCTAGGGCCGGCTTGCGCTCCGTTGGGTAAAATCCGACTGGACATCATCTTTGGAACTGAGGAGAACTTCCGACGTGAGTAGGTATGGTTCGAGGTGGTAAACCTGACAAGCTCCTACCACGCTCTCCTCGGGTGTCCCACCCTCGCCAAGTTCATGGCCGTCCCCCACTATGCATACCTCAAGACGAAGATGTCGGGGCCTAACGGCATGATCACCATCGCCGGTTGTTTCATGCAGTCGATGGAATGCGCGTCGGCCGACTCCAAGCTGGCTAAAGCCCTCATCATAGCCGAGGAGAAGCGCGAGATCATGCGTAATGTGGCGTTGGCTCAGCAAGAGGTGCCGGCTAACAGGAAGCCGACCGGTGACGCGGCTTTCCAGCCGGCCGAGGAGACAAAGAAGATGCTGCTCGACCCCACAAACCCGACCAAGGTCGTCACCATCGGTGCCGACTTGGACAACAAATAGGAAGGCGCACTCGTCGACTTCCTTCGTGAGAATCGGGACATCTTTGCATGGTCATCCAAGGACATGCCGGTTGTTTCGAGGGAGTTCGCCGAGCACTCACTCCATGTGGCTGCCGGATGCCAAGCCGTTCAAGCAGCCCCTCCACCAGTTCATGGAAGAGAAGAGGAAGATCATTGTTGACGAGATCACCCGGCTCCTCATAGCCGGATTCATCATGGAATTGTACCACCAAGACTGGCTAGGCAACCCAGTCCTGGTGTTGAAGAAAAACAAGACTTGGCGCATGCGTATCGACTACACCAGCCTACACAAGGCGTGCCCAAAAGACCCTTTTGCTTTTGCCTGTATCGATCAGGTTATCGATTCCACGACCGACTGCGACTTGTTGTCCTTCTTGGACTGTTATTCCGGTTACAATCAGATCCAGTTGAACCTGGCCGACCGGATTAAGACGTCATTTATCACCCCGTACGGGGCCTTCTGTTACGTAACCATGCCTTTTGGTCTAAAAAATGCAGGCGCTACTTATAGGCGTTGTATGTAGAAATGCTTGCACTCACAGATTGGACGAAACGTGCATGCTTACGTGGACAACATCGTCATCAAGACGAACGAGAAGCGCACCCTCCTCGAGGATTTGGGGGAAACGTTTGGCAAACTCCACTGGTACCAGATGCAGCTGAACCCTGAGAAGTGCATCTTCAACGTCCCATCTGGCCAGCTACTCGGTTTTCTCATTTCGCAATGAGGAATAGAGGCAAACCCGGAGAAGATTGCAGCCATCGAGAGGATGCAGCCACCCAAGAGCTTGCTCGGAGTCCAGAAGTTCACCGGATGCCTGGCCTCCCTTAGCCATTTCGTCAGCCGGCTGGGGGAAAACGCACTCCCACTGTACTAGCTGATGAAGAAGACGGACAAGTTCTCCTGGACCTCGCAATCCGACGCCGCCTTCCACGATCTCAAGCGCATGCTATCCACAACGCCGGTTCTAGCCACGCCAGCTAGCAAGGAGCCGATGTTGCTCTACATAGCAGCCATCAGCTGGGTCGTCAGCGTCGTCCTGGTGGTGGAGCACCCCGAGGAAGGCAAGGCTCAGCCAGTACAGAAGACCGTCTGCTACCTCAGCAAGGTCCTCTCCCTCTCCAAGCAGAACTACCCCCACTACCAGAAGATGTGCTACGTCATGTACCTGGCGTGCAAGAAGCTCAAGCACTACTTCTAGGAGCATCCGATTAAGGTGGTGTGCACCATACCCCTTTCGGACATCATCAGCAACAAGGATGCCACCGGACGAGTCTCCAAGTGGGCAATCAAGCTCGCCGCCTACTCCATCCAGTACGAGCCAAGGCTCACGATCAAGTCACAGGCTCTGGCGGACTTCCTCATCGACTAGGCTGAAACCCAGTACCTGCCACCGGTTCCCGACTCAGATCACTGGAAGATGCACTTTGATGGCTTGAAGGTGCTTGGAGGCTTAGGAGGTGGCATCGTCCTCACCTCGCCCAAAGGAGACCGACTGTAGTATGTTCTCCAGATCCACTTCAAGGCCTCCAAACCGTCACCGAGTACGAGGCATTGGTTCATGGCCTCCGGCTAGCCAGGGAAATTGGCATCAACCAGATCCTTTACTTTGGTGATTCGGATCTGGGTGTAGTAAGTTTCCGGAGAATGGGACGCCCGTGAGCGAACATGGCCCTCTACCGCTTCCATGTGTAGAAGCTTAGTGCTTGTTTCGACGGATGTGAGTTCCATCACGTCCCTCGCATAAACAACAAGGCAGCCGACTCACTCTTCTGAATCTGATCCACCAGCAGGTGATCTTGCCAGGACTCTCCTTGGAGCATCTACGCAAGTCTTCCATCACCCCGTCTCCCGAGTCGGAGTACATCATCTGGGCCGAAAGCATGGGGTCTGATGGCTCGGCGGACCCGGAACCCTCAGAACCCGCAAAGAAGAAGGTCTGCACCGACTCTGGTGTGTCCATACACTCCGGCTCGAAAGACCCAGGGGCTGCCGACTCATCAAGTGGCTCGGGGGCTGCCGTCCGGGGTACCCCACCCGGATGAGCCCATGACACCCCTTAGCCGGAGTACGAGAGCGTCCTTGCTATCTGGGAGATACCATCCCGGGGGCATCCCTTCATGAACTACATCGCCAATGGGGAGCTTCCTCATGATGAGGTGGAGGCCAGGAAGATCCGGTGACGCGCGCACATGTACACCATCATCAACAAAGAGCTGTACAAGTGTAGCGTATCCGACACATTCCAGCGGTGTGTTGATGTGGTCACAGGCTACCGTCTACTGAAGGACATCCACCAGGGTGAGTGTGGACACCACGCTTCATCCTGGGCAATAGTCGCCAAGGCATTTCGCCATGGCTTCTGGGGGCCCACCTCCCTCGAGGATGTCGAGCAGCTAGTCCGCACATGCAATGGATGCCAATCCTTCGGGCAGCTAAGGCACATGTCGGCTGCGGTGCTCAAGACCATTCCGATTACCTTGCCCTTCACCGTCTGGGCGCTCGACATGGTCAGCCCCTTCAAGCGAGCACGCACGGGCATGACCCATCTGTTGGTGGCAGTGGACAAGTTCACGAAGTGGATATAGGCCAAGCCCATCTGGAAGCTAGACGGGGCAACATTTGTCACCTTCTTCACGGACATCATTAACAGGATCGGCTACCCCAACAACATCATCATGGATAATGGCATGAACTTCGCCAAGGGGGCCTTCACCCGGTTCTACAGCAACAAGGGTATCCGGCTGAACCTCACATCTATCGCATACCCGCAATCCAATGGGCAAGTTGAAAGGTCAAATGGCCTAGTGCTAGCTAGCATCAAGCCGCGCCTCATCGAGCCTTTGTAGTGGTCACCCGGATGCTGGATCATAGAACTGCCGACTGTGCTGTGGAGCCTCCGCACCACCCCAAACAGATCAACTGGCTTCACCCCGTTCTTCCTCGTCTATGGCTCGGAAGCCGTTCTCTCCATGGACATCGAGTTCGACTCACCCTGCAAGCTCCTCTACAACGAGAAGGCCAACAAAGAGGCAAGGGAGGAAGATGTGGACCTCCTCGAGGAGGCCCGTGAGTTGGCACTGTCTAGATCAGCCCTATACCAGCAACACCTGCGTCACTACCATTCGAGTCGGATCTGACCCGTCGTGTTCCGTGAGGGTGATCTAGTTCTCCAGCTGGTTGAGGAGATGAAGGGCATGCACAAGCTGTCGCCGCCTTGGGAGGGCCCCTCCATTATCAGCTAGGCGCTGCACAACAATTCCTACTACCTCACAAATGCACAGCAGCCACACAAGAACAAGATGGACAAGTCGGACAAGGAGACATAGCACCCCTGGAACATGGCCCTACTCCATCCGTTTTACACCTAGTCGGCTGACAGTGTATGTATCCCGCAAGCTCTATGAATGAAAAATGTGGAACCCCGGGAGACAGCCGGGGGCTCCTTGCCAGAAATTTGCATATGTTCTTTTCTGGTTCAGTTTTTCTGGCTCCGGCAACCCCTACCCGGGGGATCGCCAGTTGGCTCGGTCTACTAATTCTATAAACTGACTGAGTAGTGTGCGGTGGTGTTAGAGGCTCACTCTTCGTCTCAGCTACAGACCGCAACACGGTTGTCCGGCTAGCAAGAGCAAAAGCCCGAGGCATCCCACACGAAAAATGGCAAAAAGATGCGACATATCGAACGGTCCGGACTTGTGCCTAGTTTGAGATTATTTGGCTATTGAGCCTCTAGTACCGTGCGTAATGTATTGTCATCTCCCTTCGATTCTGGCTAAAGACCATAACCCGGCTTCCTGGCAAGGACGCATCATAAACAACAGAGCACAGATGAAAGCGACTAAGTGTCCAGAGAAGCACAAGCTAGTTTTCGAAAAAAGTCAAAGCTATTATCCGGCTAATAAGAAACACATTAACCGACTAACATATTAACAACGAACCTATATATGTGTTTGTTTTGCATGACTACAACGAGTCAGTCATCAAAATGAGAGAAGATTCGAAGTCATTGGCTTCATCAAGCGCTCCGAATCTCGGGGGCTACACCCACTGGGTGCACTCGCACGCTCCTAGTGGAATCATGTAGTTCCGACTGGCTAAAAGGGGTTTAGCCGGATATTCGGGCCCAAGTGAGGGCAAGGGCAGGAAAAGAAGAGAAGATTCGAAGCACTTGTCTTTTCCAACTACTCCGAATCTCGGGGGATACACCCAGTGGGTGCACTGGCGCGCCCCCACTGTTGGTTGTGGTTGACCAGTCCAAGTAAGGTCAGGCTAGCCGGCTAGAGGCGTCCAGCCAGAAGAAACTAAGAGTTTAAAGGAAAGAAAGAAGAATAAGATTCGAAGTCCTTGTCTTTGCCAAGAACTCAAAATCTCAGGGGCTACACCTAGTGGGTCGCTGGTGCGCCCCCACTAGAATTGGCAGCCATCCAGCTAAAGGAGTTTAGCTGAACGGAGATAGTCAGACAAATGTAACTGGCAAAAGAGAAAAGCTTCAAAATGCAGAAGATCACAAGGAAAAAATGGAAACAAGCAAGCAACATATTAAGACAAAAGGAGTCAAAGCTCCCATAAGTTCACAAACACAAACGACAGTTGGCACACACGGTACGTACAATAGACAGAAAATATTACAAAATTCACCCGACATCCAAGGGATCAAATCTTGGCCCTTGCCATGCGGCTAATCTTGGCTAACCTTTTCTTTGGGAGGTGGAGGAGGCGCACTGGAAGTTCCGGCTCCGACATCTCCACCTTCCTACTGCGGCGTTGGCTCGACCTCCCTCTCCGGTGTCCTGGCGAACTCCGAGTCAGTGAGGACTTCATCGACGTCGGAGTAGCCGGCAATCTTGATGGCGGATGCACAGAGTTCGGGGTGAGCCTGGCGGATGGCAGCAAGGTCAGCGCTAGCACGAAAGACTTCGTCGATCTTCTCGATGCGTGCATCCTTGTACCAGGATAGCATCAACGCCAGGGCCATCTCTGCTCCAGCTCGCGCCGCCAAGTCCCTCAGCCGGTCGATGGCAGCCGACACCTCTGCGACCTTCATCGCAAGCTGTGGGATCATATCCGGCATGACCGCATCCGACCACAGGAAGTCGAAGACCGCGTGAGCCTCCTTCTGTAGCTCAACGACATTCTCGCCAAGAAGGGCAACCAGCTCCAGAGAGGTTGGTTGCTCCCCCGACCAGTTCTCCTGGAGCCGGTTGTAGGCCAGCAGGTCTATGCCTGGATAAAAAGCTATCAGAAAAGCAAGTCAGGTCTGGCTACTGGATCTGGACATAAAAAGTAGTCAGCAAAAAGAGCTTACCTTCGGTGGTGCGGCCGATCTGCATCAGCTCGTCCAGGATGGTCTTCTCCTGCTCCCCCAGCCGTTTGATCTCCTTCTCCTAGTCTTTGCTCTGGCATCGAGGAGATCAAAGGCCTAGGCCTGGCTGGAGAGGGCTGAGTTGCGTTCCTTGATGGTGGCCTCCAGCTGGTCCGTCTTAAAGTGCCACTCCTTGTTCTGGAGCCGGAGGGAGGAGTTGGACTTGGTCAGGCGATCATTCTCCTTGGTCAGGCGGTCGATCTTCCGCTAAGCGCAGACCATGATGGCTACAAGAAACTGGCCATCAGTAAAAAAAGGGGAGAGAAAGAGAAGGAAAAACTGAGTAAAAGGACTTACTCTGGGAAGTGTTGTTCACGGCCAGATCTGTAAGGGAGGCGGCGGAGGAGGGATCATCTTCGACAGCGTTGAGGGCTAGCGACTTCTTTGCCTCGCGGACCGCCACCCGCCACTCCTCCCCTGGCTCATCGTCAGAGTTGTCATCCTAGACCACCACCAGCTCCTTGCCGGCAGCATCCCTCCCCATCCCTGCGGAGGAGCCACCTCCACTCTGCGGGCTCAACACGATGGTGTCCGGCTGGACCACCGTGGCCGGTGGAGCATCTTTGGTCCTGGATCCCATAGCCGGATCCGCACAAGACGGCAGCACAGAGCCCTGGACGTCGGAGTAGGGGCGGTGGAGGCAGTAGGAGCCGAAGCTATGGGCGACACGCGGGACGGCGAGCCAGTCGGTGCCCGTGCTGGGCTAGCGACACCAAAAGAAACGAGCGAGCTACAAAGATGAAGGCAAAGCCAGTAAGAAAAGGAAAAGAAGAAAATCGTGCAAGAAGAAAAGGGAAGGAAACACAAGACAAGAGGACAAGGGAAAATCCTTACCCCTGCACCACCGGGGGTGACGCCTTCTTGCGGCCAAGCCGGCTCAGGGGCGGGGCGCCAGTCCGGATCCTTTTGGGGCCTGGCTCCTCCACCGAGGGCCATATGGATCCGCTTCCACCGCACCAGACCGGCTGGAGTCGCCATCCGCCGCTCAGCGCTGGGTCGGCTCGGGAGCCAGGGCGGCCTCCTCCTCCTCTTCAACCGGCGCATGGGGGTCATGGGCCGACTAGTCGTTCCGGTTAGGGAAGACGTCAGCGTCACCATACGACTCCTCGCCAGACCAGCGTGTGCGTGGATCGAGGAGGTCGGGCGTGAAGTCCTAGAGGAGGGACTCGCCCTCTTCCCGGATGATGCTGGGGAAGTTCTCCCACAACAAAGGAGAATGAGGCATTAGACGGATGAAACAAACAAGACGCAAGATGAAATATAACAACCAGATCAAGGAACTTACTCGGGACGCGCAGTTGTCGCGCGTGTACGGGGCCTGCTCGAACTTCCTGTTCTCCGATAGCCTCTCCTTTGTGATAGTCCACACCCACTCCTTAAGGTTGTGGTAGCGAGGATCGCGGTAAGACAGCCGGGTGGGGTCCAGCCGGCCAGAATAAAAGCACATCTTGTGGGCACGACGCTGCAGCGGCTTCATCAGCCAAGACATCTAGCTGAGCGTGATGTCTAGGCCGGTTAAGCCGACAGTGATGAGGGATCGCATCCGATGGAGCATCATGTCCGTCTCCACCTTGTCGCTGTAGATCTTCGGATCCCAATGCTCCTGGCTAGACTCCACGTCCTAGAAAGCCGGCAGGTTGATCCGGTCGACCTCGGTGACGTTGCTAACGTAAAATACGACTGCTTCCATAGTCAGACAGTGTCCTAGAGCTTGAACTTGGGGTAGCCGGTCTGCGAGCGGGAGTAAATCGACATGCCATCATAGGCGACCAGCGGGCCCTAGGTGAACTGGACCTGCGGCCGGACGTGGAATAGCCGGCAGAAGAGCCCGAGATCTGAATGGATCTCGAAGTAGCACTCGTAGAAGGCTGGGAAGTGTGCGAGGGTGCCAATGTTGTTGGCGCCGAGGTGATGGAGGCGGAGATCAAAGAATGCGAGGAAAGTCAAGAAGAAAGGGTGCACTGGCAGGGCGAAGCCGCACGCGAGGTGGGAGAGGAAGATCACATGCTCCCCCTCCTCGGGGTGCGGAAACTCCTCCTCCGATGGCGCGGGCCTCACCTTCACCTCTGACTCCGGCGGCAGCACCCGCATTGCGCGGTACTTGGCGAAGTGATCCTCCGTCACGGAAGACCCGCACCAGGCGCCACGCTCCGACGCCATCACTTCTTTGTCAGCCGTGGTGGTGGGTGCTGAGCAACGGTAGCCTGTGTTGTCGACGATACTAGACGGGCGACACAGCAAATCCGGCAGCGAGCGCATAGAAGCATCGAGGAAGCAGAGAGTACGCAGGGGGGGAAATGCGAAGGTAGTGAAAGGAGGGAGATAACTGCTCCCCTAGGTAGTATTTAAGCCTAGGGGAGGGCAACCGTCTATGATTCTGCGTGGCACCCACCACGTCACGCCACACCTCCGCCACCGCTCCAGATCCCTTGTGCTGGCACCGAATGCGCAAAAGATCCTGGGCCGGAAACCGAAACAACAAGCGACGGTTCCTGAGGCGACGTGCACGAAGTGCGATGGGACGCAACGCTGCGCGTGGCAGCACAATGATGGCGAGTGCGCGCGTGTCCGGCGTCAGCACTGACGTCACTGGTAGCACAACCGTCAGACGGCAGCCGGACACAAATTTCAAACGCATGAGGGAGCGCACACACGTTTCACCAAAGGGCGAAATCCACGCGTGTTCCGGGGCTAGTGTCGGGGGGATGACCCCTGGGTACCCCAACCAGACAAGAACAAGGACAGTCGGCTCGCGTCCGGCTAGCAGATCATAGTCGGACATAGGCACTTCGTTCTGACTACCAGCCGAAAGCCGGAACCGAGAAGGGCGGCAAAACACAGTTCTGGCTACACGGGCATAGCCGGATACAATCAAGAGGACATGACGACGTGCTGCACAGTGCATGATACATGCTAGTGCAGTGACAAGACCCACAACTACGAGGCCATACCAAAGAATTTGCGGGTGACGTAGGCACAGTGGCCGGATGTTGACGACATGCTCGCATGGTGTTCACTATATCCACGACGACCCGCACGAGATGTACTTCGACGTGACATACCCTACTAGATACTATAGATGACCAGCCGGCTAGGGACCGCCTGTGGGACCCACCAACCAGCCTGGCCAGTGAGATTGTTGCCTCTCTGCCTATATAAGGAGGGGGAAGGCTCTCGTAAGAAGAGCCGAGCATTGAAGAGGTAGCTAGTTCATACGGCTCAAGGAGCGATTGTACTTTGTATTCTACTCATAGTTAGATCGGAAGGAGTAGGAGTTTTAGCTCACCACGAGGGCTCCGAACCTGGGTACTTCCCCTGTCTCGCTACACTTGCTTGTACCCAATCCCGCTTGTGGACGCCGTCAAGAGCTTTCCTGCTAGTCCCGACACCTCTATCTAACCTTCTTAGGTACTGTCGTTCCCAATACAATGACACCGGAGGTGTTGAAGCCTCACGACAACACGTTGCCTTGGGGCGATGGGGATCGCTAACTGTCGGGACATGGCACCCTAGTTGCTAGGGCCCCGACAGTAGCCCCCGGGCACTTCGCCTGCACGTGTCCCTTGATGGACTCGAAGGGGCAAGCGTCCTAGGACGGTTGGTGGGCCCCGACACCTGACCAGTTAATCATGGTCCTGTCATGTCATCGTCTTGGCCATAGATTCGAAGCATCCGCGGGTTCATAACCACGGGTCTTAGGCCTGTCGCCCCTACCCCGGAGTTGTTCCCACGGTGTGATGGCACGTGGGGCCTCGCAGTTATATCCGACGCCCGCGGTAGCGATGCGTCCTTTTGGCTAACCCCATTTACTCCGGGGTGTGAACGCGTGCACTCCTCACTTCTTTCCTCTGTTCCCTTTCCATCCCACTGCACGCTTGTGCAAATACCCTGTTCTCCTCGATGGCGTCCCCTTCTCTCCCCATCGTCGTGACGAGCAAAGCTGCCATGCTCGAGGGTGAGGGCTCCCTTGCCTTCATTCCTCCTGAGGCGGAGCTGGCTTACCCCGTGAAGCACGGGCGTGGATGCCCGCATGGGAGCAACTGAGGAATGCGCAGGGACCGTGGTGCTGGTCCCGTCGTTCCCCCACCCTTTGCTACGGGGGTGCCGTATGGGAAACTCCAGTGAGGCGCGAGCAGGGGCGTCCTCGCGGAGAATATCATTTTGCGGCCCGAAAGTTGGGGTGTCCAGGCAACGCGGTACCCAAGTCCCCTGAAATCAGCCGGGATGACTACAGTTGGTGTGCCAAATAGTCAGAGGGTCTTTTTTGGCACGACTTCAACTTTATGTTTCAATACAAAAAATCAGGCTAACGGCCGTCAAGTTGGCCTCCCTGTCAGTTCTCGCTGTTATGTCGCTCCCATCGCTTAGGCGGGGTGGCTATCACGTAGGCTTGCAGCGTTGGCATAGTGGATAGGACAACACCCCCTGCCCACCCCCTGCCCAGTGTATTGACGTGACCAAACAGGGCACATGTATCGGTGTTATAATTATTTTTTGTTTACCCAGAAGCTGGAACGGCCACCGCCACGCATCTCTCCTTGGACTTCCGTCCCCGTCGTTAACCACTACCTTAAAAGCGCATTGACGGTTCCACCGTTCCCCTGCCTCGCAGAAACCACTCTTCTTCTTCCTGTCATCTGTCTTCTTCCCATGTTCTCCTTGCCGCCATGAAAGGTCGTCGCACTGTAGAGACAAGCTTCACTACCCATGACAATAAGAAGATAGACGTTGTCTACACAAACAAGGAGACAGTGGTGCGTGTCCTGGGGATGTACGAGGGTTGGCTTGGGATAGACGAGGACAAGTTTGTGGGATTGGACCTCGAGTACACCCCGGAGCACCCATATGAAGGGAGTGAAATCACCGTCGTTCAACTGGCCATGAGGAAACACGTCCTCGTCTACCACCTCTCCCGGTTTGTAGATCTGCTCTCTGTAGCTAACCGCTTTTAGGGTTTTCTCCTCTTGTTCTTTATCCATTTGCTCATCTTGCAACTACTGGATTTTATTTAGGACCAAATAAATTATGACAAGACAATGTTGAGAGTCTTGATCTTGCATTTACTAAACTTTTCAAAATTATATTCATATGATGATCTTGCATTGACAAAATATTTGTAGTTACAAATTTTGGTGATGACAAACTATATACTTTCAGGACTGACAGGAATTGTCTGGCGCTACGCCAGTTCCTTGTTGAAAAGTGCTTTGTTTTCTGCACTATCGACAAAACAACTGAGTTTTCGAAATTTTATCAAGAGGGAATTATAATTCCTGCGCACAACTGGATCGATATTCGAGTCTTGTCAAGATCCTAGGGGGGCTCGAGGAAGGATGGAATGGCATCACTCGCAACTAGAATCCTCGATGAGTCGTACGACAAAATGAAGGAAGATTTCCCTACGGATAGGCACGATTTCTGGGACGAGTGGCCGTTGTCTGATATAAACCTGAAGTACGCAGCCATAGATGCTTACATGACCTAATAGCTATACAAGAAGATCCATTTTTTTCTACGTTACCTAGTGTTTTGCCCTATTTGCAAGAGGGAAGACGAGCTTAGGGGAGCCCTTTGTAGAAAATGCAGAATAACTGAGTTTGAAGCTGCATATGCAAAGAAAATGGCTGTATTTGAAGCAGCTGATAGAGAGGCTGCAGAAGCAGCTGAAAGAGAGCTTGCAGCTGAAGTAGAAGCAGCTGTCAGAGAGGCTGCAACTGAAGCAGCAAACAGACAGGCAACATCTTCTAGCGGCAACAATCAGGCCTGTGATGCACCACTAATTGTGCCGCAGGACGCTGAAGATAGGGAAGCCAAGTCAGATCCCAGGTGAGACGAAGCATTTCGTGAGCCGTGGAGTACCTGGAATGGTCACAGTTGGTCGCCTAGGAACAATGGCAAGCGCCTCAAGTGGTCTGATGAGAAGTGAATTAAATTTTACTTGTGTTATGTTTCTGTTTTGTGGAACTCAGTTAGCTTGTCAAGATGTCTAGCGCCTCAAGTGATAGTAGTAAAATAAATTTAACCCTCTTTGTGTTATGCTTATGTATGTGTCTTGTAGCTTGTCAAGATGGTGGCTCGTTAACTGGTAGTTTGAAAGAGTGCCCTTTTCCTCTCTCGCTAAACAAATATGTTTCATTTGGCCAAATTGGTAGCAAATCTATAGAAGATTCTCACTTCGATAATTCGTTCCCTTTTGGACCTCTTTTTGCCTCCGATCAGGTAGCAAATCTAGAGCAGCAAATCACACCAGGCAGAATACATTCATTCAGAAAACAAAACAAATGTAGATATAGCTGTGTGTAGCTAAATAGGATATAGCGATAGAAAGTAGGTTGCATTCATCCAGAAATAGGATATAGCTAGAAAGAAGCTGCTTAGCAGCAGCAGCAGCAGCCGCCGCAGCTGCATGCACATCCTGTAAGCGCTCGCGCCCCCACCTCCTCCCTCCGGCCCTTCCTCCACTTCTTGCTGCCCAGATCCTTGATCTTGGGGGCCTTGGGCCTGATTGGAGGCATGCGACCCTCTTTGATGGCCACCCGCTGGAGGTTTCGGAGGTGAATGCCGAGAGCCCGGTGTTCAGCGATGTAGGCATTGATGTTCACGGTCTTGCGCTCACCGCCTTCATGGATGCCGGAGCCCGGGGCCTCTGCATGCTTCAGTAAGGAGTTGACGTCGGTGCCGGGGAGACTCACCCAGCCGAAGGCGATCCCCTTGTAGAAGGGGCAGCGCCGGGAGCCGCCCCTGAAGAAGGCATCGTACTGGCTGGCCCGCAGCCTCCTCAGCACTTGACGAGTCTTGGTGTGGATGGACTCGTCATCGCTGAAGACGTCGCTGCCGGAAACCTATTGGAAGAAAAGGAAAATGGGGGAGTAGATGATGTAAGAAGACCGAGCAAACGAAATGCAAAAAAGCGAATCCTAATAAACCAAGATCTAGCATCCAACGATGGGAACGGTAGAAGAACTAGGGGAGGGGAGCAAACCCTAGTTACCTCCGACCATGGGTCGTTGATGCCGGTGTCGTAGGGATTTAGCGGAGCAATGTACTTATCTGGATCGTAGGTGCTGAAGAAGTGCTTGATATGCTTGTGACCGGCGGGGGGCTCCTCGCTGGCGGGGGGCTCCTCTTCAGCAGCCCCATCGGTAGCGGAGACGGGGGCCTAGACTAGAACGACGACTGCCATCGATGGCTCGTCTGGGGCCTGGACAAGGACGGCGGCTGCTTTCAACGCGTCGAGGGGGACCGGCGAGGAGACAGGGGCCTCCTCGCCGGCGGCCTCGGAGGCAACGATGGCCGCCTTATCGTCCTCCGCCATCACCGGCGCAAATGGGGTATTCTCTGGAGTATGCGGTTGCTGGTGGGACAGTGGAGAGGGTTGCGTGGGGAGAGTGAGCGAGAGTGAGAGTGGGTGTGCGGAGAGGGGATCTATAGTTAAGGTCGATGTAAGCAAGGCACGTTTCGTTGCACCACCGTGCAACACGCCACGCAGTCTACTGCACCTTGCACCGCGACACGCGCACGGTACGTCACGTTTTTTTCCTTGGACATGCATGGTAGTTCTGTATTGAGCCACATGCAAAGGGCATATACACAATTTCTATGTACGAAGTTTGACACGGCCCTAAAATTGGTGATAGTTAAAAGTGGAAATGTAGAGGGGAAGGTAGGTGGTTGTACATCGAGATTTGTGGGGTTGTGCTAGATCGGGTAGAGGGATGTGTTGATGGCTGCAAGGGACTCGATGAAGGCAGAGACATTAGGTCTCCTCGATATCAGCTCTTCGGCCTCCGGCTAGCACGTGCAAGCTTCTTACGGTGGGTCCCAGCTGGAAGTGAGATTGAGAGCCGCTGCGTAAAAAATGGGATATGTCTTATTAAAATCAAGTGGCAATAAATTGCAGCTGTCCATCGATGACCGTGCACTCGATGACGCATGTGTTGTCGCGTAGTAGTAGCAGCAGTAGGCTTTTCAGACTTGATTAAACATGACATGACCGCTCGACGACTTTGCAATGGACGGCTTCGTGTTCCTTCTTGTAGAAGTCTCGCTGAGGGAGACGTCTGTGATGTCTCACGCTGTACTGTGAAGGGCACGACGTGTGCAACGATCATCGTTGGTTCGCACAGAATCAACGGTTGGTGCGCACGATCTACGTGACAACTGTGACAACCAATCAGGGAGTAGCAGACAAAGTGAGCACAGGTTTGGGCTTCTACGAAAGATATAGAGAGGGGGCAAAACTGAGTAGTGTCAAAAAACCAAGGGCAAAACTGAGTAGTATAAAAATGGAAAGTGAGTATCGTGTACAATGAAATACATGGATCAACTAGTGTCATTGCATGTGTGTTCTTTTCATCAACCACACCCAGTGTGATTGCATGTCTGTTCCTCTAAACAAACCACACATGGATCGAACTAGTGTGATTTCATGTCTGTTCTTCTCATGAACCACACATGGATCCACCAGTGTCATTGCATGTGTGTTCTTCTCATGAACCATAGCCAATGTCATTGCATGTGTGTTCTTCTCATGAACCACAACCAGTGTCATTGCATGTCTGTTCTTTTCATGAACCACAACTAGAGTCATTGCATGTCTGTTCTTCTACACAAACCACAGATAGATCCACCCAGTGTCATTGCATGTCTCTTCCTCTAAACAAACCACACATGGATCCACCTAGTGTGATTGCATGTCTGTTCTTTTCACAAACCACACATGGATCCACCAGTGTCATTGCATGTGTGTTCTTTTCATGAACCACACCCAGTGTGATTGCATGTCTGTTCCTCTAAACAAACCACACATGAATCCACCAGTGTCATTGCATGTCTATTCTTCTCATGAACCACAGCCGGTGTCATTGCATGTCTGTTCCTCTAAACAAACCACACATGGATCCACCTAGTGTGATTGCATGTCTATTCTTTTCACAGACCACACATGGATCCACCAGTGTCATTACATGTGTGTTCTTTTCATGAACCACACCTAGTGTCATTGCATGTCTGTTCCTCTAAATAAGCAACACATGGATCCACCTACTGTGATTGCATGTCTGTTCTTTTCACAAACCAAACATGCATCCACCAGTGTCATTGCATGTGTGTTCTTTTCATGAACCACAACTAGAGTCATTGCATGTCTGTTTTTCTAAACAAACCACACATGGATCCACCTAGTGTCATTGCATGTCTGTTCCTCTAAACAAACCACACATGGATCCACCCAGTGTCATTGCATGTACGTGCTTCTCACAAACCGCACATGGATCCCCTAGTATCATTGCATGTGTATTATTTTCATGAACCACAACTAGAGTCATTGCATGTCTGTTCTTCTAAACAAACCACACATGGATCCACCTAGTGTCATTGCATGTCTGTTCCTCTAAACAAACCACACATGGATCAACCCAATGTCATTGCATGTCTGTTCTTTTCATGAACCACACATGGATCCACCAGTGTCATTGCATGTGTGTTCTTTTCATGAACCACACATGGATACACCAGTGTCATTGCATGTGTGTCCTTTTCATGAACCACACATGGATCCACCAGTGTCATTGGATGTGTGTTCTTCTCATGAACCACACATGGATCCACCAGTGTTATTGCATGTCTGTTCTTTTCATGAACCACAGCTAGAGTCATTGCATGTATGTTCCTTCCACAAACCACATATGGATCCACCAGTGTTATTGCATGTCTATTCTTTTCATGAACGACACCCAGTGTCATTGGATTTCTATTCCTCTAAACAAACCACACATGGATCCACCTAGTGTGATTGCATGTCTGTTCTTCTCAGGAACCTCACATGGATCCACGAGTGTCATTGCATGTGTGTTCTTTTCATGAACCACAGCCAGTGTCATTGCATATATGTTCTTCTCACAAACCATACATGGATCCACCAATGTCATTGCATGTGTGTTCTTTTCATGAACCACAGCTAGAGTCATTGCATGTCTGTTATTCTAAACAAACCACACATGGATCCACCTAGTGGGATTGCATGTCTGTTCTTCTTATGAACCACACCCAGTATCATTGCATGTCTGTTCCTCTAAAGAAATCACACATGGATCCACCCAGTGTCATTGCATGTCTGTTCTTTTCACAAACCACACATGGATCCACCCAGGGTCATTGCATGTGTGTTCTTTTCATGAACCACAACTAGTGTCATTGCATGTGTGTTCTTCTAAACAAACCACACGTGGATCCACCCAGTGTCATTGAATGTCTGTTCCTCTAAACAAACCACACATGGATCCACCTAGTGTCATTGCATGTCTGTTCTTTTCACAAACCACACATGGATCCACCGAGTGTGATTGCATGTCTGTTCTTTTCATGAACCACACATGGAACCACCAGTGTCATTGCATGTGTCTTATTCTCATGAAACACATCTAGAGTCATTGCATGTGTGTTCTTCTCAACAAACCGCACATGGATCCACCTAGTGTGATTGCATGTCTGTTCCTTTAACAAACCACACGTGGATCCACCTAGTGTTATCGCATGTCTGTTCTTTTTACAAACAACACATGGATCCACCTAGTGTCATTACATGTCTGTTCTTTTCATGAACCACACATGGATCCACCCAGTGTCATTACATGTCTGTTCTTTTCATGAATCACACATGGATCCACCCAGTGTCATTGCATGTCTGTTCTTTTCACAAACCAGACATGGATCCACCCAGGGTCATTGCATGTGTGTTCTTTTCATGAACCACAACTAGTGTCATTGCATGTGTGTTCTTCTAAACAAACCACACGTGGATCCACCCAGTGTCATTGAATGTCTGTTCCTCTAAACAACCACACATGGATCCACCTAGTGTCATTGCATTCCTGTTCTTTTCACAAACCACACATGGATCCACCTAGTGTGATTGCATGTCTGTTCTTTTCATGAACCACACATGGATCCACCAGTGTCATTGCATGTGTGTTCTTATCATGAAACACAACTAGAGTTATTGCATGTGTGTTCTTCTAAACAAACCACACATGGTTCCACCTAGTGTGATTGCATGTCTGTTCCTCTAACAAACCACACATGGATCCACCTAGTGTTATCGCATGTCTGTTCTTTTCACAAACCACACATGGATCCACCCAGTGTCATTACATGTCTATTATTTTCATGAACCACAGCTAGAGTCATTGCATGTATGTTCCTTCCACAAACCACATATGGATCCACTAGTGTCATTGCATGTCTGTTCCTTCCACAAACCACATATGGATCCACTAGTGTCATTGCATGTTTGTTCTTCTCATGAACCACACCCAATGTGATTGCATGTCTGTTCCTCTAAACAAAACACACATGGATCCACCAGTGTCATTGGATGTGTGTTCTTCTCAGGAACCATAGCCAGTGTGATTGCATGTATGTTCTTCTCACAAACAACACAAGGATCCACCAGTGTCATTGCATGTGTGTTCTTCTCATGAACCACACCCAGTGTCATTGCATGTCTGTTCCTCTAAACAAACCACACATGGATCCACCCAGTGTCATTGCATGTCTGTTCCTCCAAACAAACCACACATGGAGCCACCTAGTATCATTGCGTATCCGTTCTTTTCACAAACCACACATGGATCCACCTAGTGTGATTGCATGTCAATTCTTTTAATGAACCACACATGGATCCACCAGTGTCATTGCATGTGTGTTCTTTTCATGAACCATAACTAGTGTCATTGCATGAATGTTCTTCAAAACAAACCACACATGGATCCACCCAGTGTCATTGCATGTCTGTTCCTCTAAACCAACCACACATGGATCCACCTAGTGTCATTGCATGTCTGTTCTTTTCACAAACCACACACGGATCCACCTAGGGTGATTGCATGTCTGTTCTTTTCATGAACCACACATGGATCCACTAGTGTCATTGCATGTGTGTTCTTCTCATGAACCACAACTAGAGTCATTGCATGTGTGTTCTTCTAAACAAAGCACACATGGATCCAACTAGGGTGATTGCATGTCTGTTCCTCTAACAAACCACACATGGATCCACCTAGTGCGATCGCATGTCTGTTCTTTGCACAAACCACACATGGATCCACCCAGTGTCATGGCATGTCTGTTCTTTTCATGAACCACACATGGATCCACCAGTGTCATTGCATGTGTGTTCTTTTCATGAACCACAAGTAGAGTCATTGCATGTCTGTTCTTCTACACAAACCACACATGGATCCACCCAGTGTCATTGCATGTCTCGTCCTCTAAACAAACCACACATGGATCCACCTAGTGTGATTGCATGTCTATTCTTTTCACAAACCACACATGGATCCACCAGTGTCATTGCATGTGTGTTCTTTTCATGAACCACACCCAGTGTGATTGCATGCCTGTTCCTCTAAACAAACCACACATGGATCCACCAGTATCATTGCATGTCTGTTCTTCTCATGAACCACAGCCGGTGTCATTGCATGTCTGTTCCTCTAAACAAACCACACATGGATCCACCTAGTGTGATTGCATGTCTATTCTTTTCACAAACCACACATGGATCCACCAGTGTCATTACATGTGTGTTCTTTTCATGAACCACACCTAGTGTCATTGCATGTCTGTTCCTCTAAATAAACCACACATGGATCCACCTAGTGTGATGGCACGTATGTTCTTTTCACAAACCACACATGCATCCACCAGTGTCATTGCATGTGTGTTCTTTTCATGAACCACAACTAGAGTCATTGCATGTCTGTTCTTCTAAACAAACCACAGATGGATCCACCTAGTGTCATTGCATGTCTGTTCCTCTAAACAAACCACACATGGATCCACCCAGTGTCATTGCATGTATATTCTCCTCACAAACCGCACATGGATCCACTAGTATCATTGCATGTGTCTTCTTTTCATGAACCACAACTAGAGTCATTGCATGTCTGTTCTTCTAAACAAACCACGCATGGAGCCACCCAGTGTCATTGCATGTATGTTCCTCTAAACAAACCACACATGGATCCACCCAATGTCATTGCATGCTTGTTCTTTTCATGAACCACACATGGATCCACCAGTGTCATTGCATGTGTGTTCTTTTCATGAACCACACATGGATACACCAGTGTCATTACATGTGTGTTATTTTCATGAACCACACATGGATCCACCAGTGTCATTGGATGTGTGTTCTTCTCATGAACCACACATGGATCCACCAGTGTTATTGCATGTCTGTTCTTTTCATGAACCACAGCTAGAGTCATTGCATGTATGTTCCTTCCACAATCCACATATGGATCCACCAATGTCATTGCATGTCTATTCTTTTCATGAACCACACCAAGTGTCATTGGGTTTCTGTTCCTCTAAACAAACCACACATGGATCCACCTAGTGTGATTGCATGTCTGTTCTTCTCACGAACCTCACATGGATCCACTAGTGTCATTGCATGTGTGTTCTTTTCATGAACCACAGCCAGTGTCATTGCATATATGTTCTTCTCACAAACCACACATGGATCCACCAATGTCATTGCATGTGTGTTCTTTTCATGAACCACAGCTAGAGTCATTGCATGTCTGTTATTCTAAACAAACCACACATGGATCCACCTAGTGAGATTGCATGTCTGTTCTTCTTATGAACCACACCCATTGTCATTGCATGACTGTTCCTCTAAACAAATCACACATGGATCCACCCAGTGTCATTGCATGTCTGTTCTTTTCACAAACCAAACATGGATCCACCCAGGGTCATTGCATGTGTGTTCTTTTCATGGACCACAACTAGTGTCATTGCATGTGTGTTCTTCTAAACAAACCACACGTGGATCCACCCAGTGTCATTGAATGTCTGTTCCTCTAAACAACCACACATGGATCCACCTAGTGTCATTGCATGTCTGTTCTTTTCACAAACCACACATGCATCCACCTAGTGTGATTGCATGTCTGTTCTTTTCATGAACCACACATGGATCCACCCAGTGTCATTGCATGTCTGTTCTTTTCACAAACCACACATGGATCCACCCAGGGTCATTGCATGTGTGTTCTTTTCATGAACCACAACTAGTGTTATCGCATGTCTGTTCTTTTCAGAAACCACACATGGATCCACCTAGTGTCATTACATGTCCGTTCTTTTCATGAACCACACATGGATCCACCCTGTGTCATTACCTGTCTGTTCTTTTCATGAATCACACATGGATCCACCCAGTGTCATTGCATGTCTGTTCTTTTCACAAACCACACATGGATCCACCCAGGGTCATTGCATGTGTGTTCTTTTCATGAACCACAACTAGTGTCATTGCATGTGTGTTCTTCTAAACAAACCACACGTGGATCCACCCAGTGTCATTGAATGTCTGTTCCTCTAAACAAACCACACATGGATCCACCTAGTGTCATTGCATTCCTGTTCTTTTCACAAACCACACATGGATCCACCTAGTGTGATTGCATGTCTGCTCTTTTCATGAACCACACATGGATCCACCAGTGTCATTGCATGTGTGTTCTTCTCATTAAACACAACTAGAGTTATTGCATGTGTGTTCTTCTAAACAAACCACACATGGTTCCACCTAGTGTGATTGCATGTCTTTTCCTCTAACAAACCACACATGGATCCACCTAGTGTTATCGCATGTCTGTTCTTTTCACAAACCACAGATGGATCCACCCAGTGTCATTACATGTCTGTTATTTTCATGAACCACAGCTAGAGTAATTGCATGTATGTTCCTTCCACAAACCACATATGGATCCACTAGTGTCATTGCATGTCTGTTCCTTCCACAAACCACATATGGATCCACTAGTGTCATTGCATGTCTGTTCTTCTCATGAACCACACCCAGTGTGATTGCATGTCTGTTCCTCTAAACAAAACACACATGGATCCACCAGTGTCATTGGATGTGTGTTCTTCTCAGGAACCACAGCCAGTGTGATTGCATGTATGTTCTTCTCACAAACAACACAAGGATCCACCAGTGTCATTGCATGTGTGTTCTTCTCATGAACCACACCCAGTGTCATTGCATGTCTGTTCCTCTAAACAAACCACACATGGATCCACCCAGTGTCATTGCATGTCTGTTCCTCCAAACAAACCACACATGGAGCCACCTAGTATCATTGCATATCCGTTCTTTTCACAAACCAAACATGGTTGCATGTCAATTCTTTTAATGAACCACACATGGATCCACCAGTGTCATTGCATGTGTGTTCTTTTCATGAACCATAACTAGTGTCATTGCATGAATGTTCTTCAAAACAAACCACACATGGATCCACCCAGTGTCATTGCATGTCTGTTCCTCTAAACCAACCACACATGGATCCACCTAGTGTCATTGCATGTCTGTTCTTTTCACAAACCACACACGGATCCACCTAGGGTGATTGCATGTCTGTTCTTTTCATGAACCACACATGGATCCACTAGTGTCATTGCATGTGTGTTCTTCTCATGAACCACAACTAGAGTCATTGCATGTGTGTTCTTCTAAACAAAGCACACATGGATCCAACTAGGGTGATTGCATGTCTGTTCCTCTAACAAACCACACATGGATCCACCTAGTGCGATCGCATGTCTGTTCTTTGCACAAACCACACATGGATCCACCCAGTGTCATGGCATGTCTGTTCTTTTCATGAACCACACATGGATCCACCAGTGTCATTGCATGTGTGTTCTTTTCATGAACCACAAGTAGAGTCATTGCATGTCTGTTCTTCTACACAAACCACACATGGATCCACCCAGTGTCATTGCATGTCTCGTCCTCTAAACAAACCACACATGGATCCACCTAGTGTGATTGCATGTCTGTTCTTTTCACAAACCACACATGGATCCACCAGTGTCATTGCATGTGTGTTCTTTTCATGAACCACACCCAGTGTGATTGCATGTTTGTTCCTCTAAACAAACCACACATGGATCCACCAGTGTCATTGCATGTCTGTTCTTCTCATGAACCACAGCCGGTGTCATTGCATGTCTGTTCCTCTAAACAAACCACACATGGATCCACCTAGTGTGATTGCATATCGATTCTTTTCACAAACCACACATGGATCCACCAGTGTCATTACATGTGTGTTCTTTTCATGAACCACACCTAGTGTCATTGCATGTCTGTTCCTCTAAATAAACCACACATGGATCCACCTAGTGTGATGGCATGTCTGTTCTTTTCACAAACCACACATGCATCCACCAGTGTCACAAACCACACATGGATCCACCCAATGTCATTGCATGCTTGTTCTTTTCATGAACCACACATGGATCCACCAGTGTCATTGCATGTGTGTTCTTTTCATGAACCACACATGGATACACCAGTGTCATTACATGTGTGTTATTTTCATGAACCACACATGGATCCACCAGTGTCATTGGATGTGTGTTCTTCTCATGAACCACACATGGATCCACCAGTGTTATTGCATGTCTGTTCTTTTCATGAACCACAGCTAGAGTCATTGCATGTATGTTCCTTCCACAATCCACATATGGATCCACCAATGTCACTGCATGTCTATTCTTTTCATGAACCACACCAAGTGTCATTGGGTTTCTGTTCCTCTAAACAAACCACACATGGATCCACCTAGTGTGATTGCATGTCTGTTCTTCTCACGAACCTCACATGGATCCACTAGTGTCATTGCATGTGTGTTCTTTTCATGAACCACAGCCAGTGTCGTTGCATATATGTTCTTCTCACAAACCACACATGGATCCACCAATGTCATTGCATGTGTGTTCTTTTCATGAACCACAGCTAGAGTCATTGCATGTCTGTTATTCTAAACAAACCACACATGGATCCACCTAGTGAGATTGCATGTCTGTTCTTCTTATGAACCACACCCATTGTCATTGCATGACTGTTCCTCTAAACAAATCACACATGGATCCACCCAGTGTCATTGCATGTCTGTTCTTTTCACAAACCAAACATGGATCCACCCAGGGTCATTGCATGTGTGTTCTTTTCATGGACCACAACTAGTGTCATTGCATGTGTGTTCTTCTAAACAAACCACACGTGGATCCACCCAGTGTCATTGAATGTCTGTTCCTCTAAACAACCACACATGGATCCACCTAGTGTCATTGCATGTCTGTTCTTTTCACAAACCACACATGCATCCACCTAGTGTGATTGCATGTCTGTTCTTTTCATGAACCACACATGGATCCACCAGTGTCATTGCATGTGTTTTCTTCTCATTAAACACAACTAGAGTCATTGCATGTGTGTTCTTCTCAACAAACCACACATGGATCCACCTAGTGTGATTGCATGTCTGTTCCTCTAACAAACCACACATGGATCCACCTAGTGTTATCGCATGTCTGTTCTTTTCAGAAACCACACATGGATCCACCTAGTGTCATTACATGTCCGTTCTTTTCATGAACCACACATGGATCCACCCTGTGTCATTACCTGTCTGTTCTTTTCATGAATCACACATGGATCCACCCAGTGTCATTGCATGTCTGTTCTTTTCACAAACCACACATGGATCCACCCAGGGTCATTGCATGTGTGTTCTTTTCATGAACCACAACTAGTGTCATTGCATGTGTGTTCTTCTAAACAAACCACACGTGGATCCACCCAGTGTCATTGAATGTCTGTTCCTCTAAACAAACCACACATGGATGCACCTAGTGTCGTTGCATATCTGTTCTTTTCACAAACCACACATGGATCCACCTAGTGTGATTGCATGTCTGCTCTTTTCATGAACCACACATGGATCCACCAGTGTCATTGCATGTGTGTTCTTCTCATGAAACACAACTAGAGTCATTGCATGTGTGTTCTTCTAAACAAACCACACATGGATCCACCTAGTGTGATTGCATGTCTGTTCCTCTAACAAACCACACATGGATCCACCTAGTGTTATCGCATGTCTGTTCTTTTCACAAACCACACATGGATCCACCAAGTGTCATTACATGTCTGTTATTTTCATGAACCACAGCTAGAGTCATTGCATGTCTGTTCCTTCCACAAACCACATATGGATCCTCTAGTGTCATTGCATGTTCGTTCCTTCCACAAATCACATATGGATCCACTAGTGTCATTGCTTGTCTGTTCTTGTCATGAACCACACCTAGTGTGATTGCATGTCTGTTCCTCTAAACAAAACACACATGGATCCACCAGTGTCATTGCATGTGTGTTCTTCTCATGAACCACAGCCAGTGTGATTGCATGTATGTTCTTCTCACAAACCACACAAGGATCCACCAATGTCATTGCATGTGTGTTCTTCTCATGAACCACACCCAGTGTCATTGCATGTTTGTTCCTCCAAACAAACCACACATGGATCCACCCAGTGTCATTGCATGTCTGTTCCTCTAAACAAACCACACATGGAGCCACCTAGTGTCATTGCATGTATGTTCTTTTCACAAACCACACATGGATCCACCTAGTGTGATTGCATGTCTATTCTTTTCATGAACCACACATGCATCCACCAGTGTCATTGCATGTGTGTTCTTTTCTTGAACCATAACTAGTGTCATTGCATGAGTTTTCTTCTAAACAAACCACACATGGATCCACCCAGTGTCATTGCATGTCTATTCCTCTAAACAAACCACACATGGATCCACCTAGTGTCATTGCATGTTTGTTCTTTTCACAAACCACACATGGATCCACCTAGGGTGATTGCATGTCTGTTCTTTTCATGAACCACACATGGATCCACTAGTGTCATTGCATGTGTGTTCTTCTCATGAACCACAACTAGAGTCACTGCATGTGTGTTCTTCTAAACAAAGCACACATGGATCCAACTAGTGTGATTGCATGTCTGTTCCTCTAACAAACCACACATGGATCCACCTAGTGCGATCGCATGTCTGTTCTTTTCACAAACCACACATGGATCCACCCAGTGTCATGGCATGTCTGTTCTTTTCATGAACCACACATGGATCCACCAGTGTCATTGCATGTGCGTTCTTTTCATGAACCACAAGTAGAGTCATTGCATGTCTGTTCTTCTACACAAACCACAGATGGATCCACCCAGTGTCATTGCATGTCTCGTCCTCTAAACAAACCACACATGGATCCACCTAGTGTGATTGCATGTCTGTTCTTTTCACAAACCACACATGGATCCACCAGTGTCATTGCATGTGTGTTCTTTTCATGAACCACACCCAGTATGATTGCATGTTTGTTCCTCTAAACAAACCACACATGGATCCACCAGTGTCATTGCATGTCTGTTCTTCTCATGAACCACAGCCGGTGTCATTGCATGTCTGTTCCTCTAAACAAACCACACATGGATCCACCTAGTGTGATTGCATGTCTATTCTTTTCACAAACCACACATGGATCCACCAGTGTCATTACATGTGTGTTCTTTTCATGAACCACACCTAGTGTCATTGCATGTCTGTTCCTCTAAATAAACCACACATGGATCCACCTAGTGTGATGGCATGTCTGTTCTTTTCACAAACCACACATGCATCCACCAGTGTCATTGCATGTGTGTTCTTTTCATGAACCACAACTAGTGTCATTGCATGTGTGTTCTTCTAAACAAACCACAGATGGATCCACCTAGTGTCATTGCATGTCTATTCCTCTAAACAAACCACACATGGATCCACCCAGTGTCATTGCATGTATGTTCTCCTCACAAACCGCACATGGATCCACTGGTATCATTGCATGTGTGTTCTTTTCATGAACCACAACTAGAGTCATTGCATGTCTGTTCTTCTAAAAAACCACGCATGGATCCACCCAGTGTCATTCCATGTCTGTTCCTCTAAACAAACCACACATGGATCCACCCAATGTCATTGCATGCCTGCTCTTTTCATGAACCACACATGGATCCACCAGTGTCATTGCATGTGTGTTCTTTTCATGAACCACACATGGATACACCAGTGTCATTACATGTGTGTTATTTTCATGAACCACACATGGATCCACCAGTGTCATTGGATGTGTGTTCTTCTCATGAACCACACATGGATCCACTAGTGTTATTGCATGTCTGTTCTTTTCATGAACCACAGCTACAGTCATTGCATGTATGTTCCTTCCACAAACCACATATGGATCCACCAGTGTCATTGCATGTCTATTCTTTTCATGAACCACACCCAGTGTCATTGGGTTTCTGTTCCTCTAAACAAACCACACGTGGATCCACCAGTGTCATTGCATGTGTGTTCTTTTCATGAACCACAGCTAGAGTCATTGCGTGTCTGTTATTCTAAACAATCCACACATGGATCCACCTAGTGTGATTGCATGTATGTTCTTATTATGAACCACACCCATTGTCATTGCATGTCTGTTCCTCTAAACAAATCACACATGGATCCACCCAGTGTCATTGCATGTCTGTTCTTTTCACAAACCACACATGGATCCACCCAGGGTCATTGCATGTGTGTTCTTTTCATGAACCACAACTACTATCATTGCATGTGTGTTCTTCTAAACAAACCACACGTGGATCCACCCAGTGTCATTGAATGTCTATTCCTCTAAACAAACCACACATGGATCCACCTAGTGTCATTGCATGTCTGTTCTTTTCACAAACCACACATGGATCCACCTAGTGTGATTGCATGTCTGTTCTTTTCATGAACCACACATGGATCCACCAGTGTCATTGCATGTGTTTTCTTCTCATTAAACACAACTAGAGTCATTGCATGTGTGTTCTTCTCAACTAACCACACATGGATCCACCTAGTGTGATTGCATGTCTGTTCCTCTAACAAACCACACATGGATCCACCTAGTGTTATCGCATGTCTGTTCTTTTCAGAAACCACACATGGATCCACCTAGTGTCATTACATGTCTGCTCTTTTCATGAACCACACTTGGATCCACCCTGTGTCATTACCTGTCTGTTGTTTTCATGAATCACACATGGATCCACCCAGTGTCATTGCATGTCTGTTCTTTTCACAAACCACACATGGATCCACCCAGGGTCATTGCATGTGTGTTCTTTTCATGAACCACAACTAGTGTCATTGCATGTGTGTTCTAAACAAACCACACGTGGATCCACCCAGTGTCATTGAATGTCTATTCCTCTAAACAAACCACACATGGATCCACCTAGTGTCATTGCATGTCTATTATTTTCACAAACCACACATGGATCCACCTAGTGTGATTGCATGTCTGCTCTTTTCATGAACCACACATGGATCCACCAGTGTCATTGCATGTGTGTTCTTCTCATGAAACACAACTAGAGTCATTGCATGTGTGTTCTTCTAAGCAAACCACACATGGATCCACCTAGTGTGATTGCATGTCTGTTCCTCTAACAAACCACACATGGATCCACCTAGTGTTATCGCATGTCTGTTCTTTTCACAAACCACACATGGATCCACCCAGTGTCATTACATGTCTGTTATTTTCATGAACCACAGCTAGAGTCATTGCATGTCTGTTCCTTCCACAAACCACATATGGATCCACTAGTGTCATTGCATGTCTGTTCCTTCCACAAACCACATATGGATCCACTAGTGTCATTGCTTGTCTGCTCTTCTCATGAACCACACCTAGTGTGATTGCATGTCTGTTCCTCTAAACAAAACACACATGGATCCACCAGTGTCATTGCATGTGTGTTCTTCTCATGAACCACAACCAGTGTGATTGCATGTATGTTCTTCTCACAAACCACACAAGGATCCACCAGTGTCATTGCATGTGTGTTCTTCTCATGAACCACACCCAGTGTCATTGCATGTCTGTTGCTCTAAACAAACCACACATGGTTCCACCCAGTGTCATTGCATGTCTGTTCCTCTAAACAAACCACACATCGAGCCACCTAGTGTCATTGCATGTCTGTTCTTTTCACAAACCACCCATGGATCCACCTAGTGTGATTGCATGTCTATTCTTTTCATGAACCACACATGCATCCACCAGTGTCATTGCATGTGTGTTCTTTTCATGAACCATAACTAGTGTCATTGCATGTCTGTTCTTTTCACAAACCACACATGGATCCACCCAGTGTCATTGCATGTTTGTTCCTCTAAACAAACCACACATGGATCCACCTAGTGTCATTGCATGTCTGTTCTTTTCACAAACCACACATGGATCCACCTAGGGTGATTGCATGTCTGTTCTTTTCATGAACCACACATGGATCCACTAGTGTCATTGCATGTGTGTTCTTATCATAAACCACAACTAGAGTCATTGCATGTGTGTTCTTCTAAACAAAGCACACATGGATCCAACTAGAGTGATTGCATGTCTGTTCCTCTAACAAACCACACATGGATCCACCTAGTGTGATCGCATGTCTGTTCTTTTCACAAACCACACATGGATCCACCCAGTGCATTGCATGTCTGTTCTTTTCATGAACCACACATGGATCCACCTAGTGTGATCGCATTTCTGTTCTTTTCACAAACCACACATGGATCCACCTAGTGTCATTGCATGTCTGTTCTTTTCATGAACCACACATGGATCCACCTAGTGTGATTAAATGTCTGTTCTTTTCATGAAGCACAGCTAGAGTCATTGCATGTGCGTTCCTTACACAAACCACATATGGATCCACAAGTGTCATTGCATGTCTGTTTTTCTCATGAACCACACCCAGTGTGATTTCATGTTTGTTACTCTAAACAAACCACACATGGATCCACCAGTGTCATTGCATGCGTGTTCTTCTCATGAACCACAGCCAGTGTCATTGCATGTATGTTCTTCTCACAAACCACACAAGGATCCACCAGTGTCATTGCATCTATGTTCTTTTCATGGATCCACCTAGTGTCATTGCATGTCTGTTCCTCTAAACAAACCACACATGGATCCACCCAGTGTCATTGCATGTCTGTTCTTTTCTTGAACCACACATGGATCCACCTAGTGTGATCGCATGTCTGTTATTTTCATGAACCACAACTAGAGTCATTGCATGCCTATTTTTCTAAACAAACCACACATGGATCCACCCAGTGTCATTGCATGTCTGTTCCTCTAAACAAACCCCACATGGATCCACCTAGAGTCATTGCATGTCTGTTCTTTTCATGAACCACACATGGATCCACCTAGTGTGATTGCATGTCTGTTCTTTTCATGAACCACAACTAGAGTCATTGCATGTGTGTTCCTTCCACAAACCACATATGGATCCACCTGTGTCATTGCATATCTGTTCCTCTCATGAACCACGCCCAGTGTGATTGCATGTCCGTTCCTCTAAACAAACCACACATGGATCCACTAGTGTCATTGGATGTGTGTTCTTCTCATGAACCATAGCTAGTTTCATTGCATGTGTGTTATTTTCATGAACCACACATGGATACACAAGTGTTATTGCATGTGTGTTCTTGTCATGAACCACACATGGATCCACCAGTGTCATTGGATGTGTGTTCTTCTCATGAACCACACATGGATCCACCAGTGTTATGGCATGTCTGTTCTTTTCATGAACCACAACTAGAGTCATGCCTACCGCACTCGAATCCTACTGTTTACTGCTATTGTTACTGCTGTCTGTACTTTACTGCTGCTGCTACTTTACTATTGCTACTACAAAACTGTTGCTACTGATAAACTGCTGTGAGCAATATTGTTTCTAGGTGCAGCTGAATTGACAACTCAGTTGTTAAGGCTTATAAATATTATTTGGCTCCCCCTGTGTCGAATCAATAAATTGGGTTTCACTTCCCTCGAAAATACTGCGATACACCCCCTATACTTGTGGGTCATCAAGACTATTTTTTGGCACCGTTGCTGGGGAGCATAGCTTTATTTATCAAGTTCACTTGGATTCTGTATTGTTCGCTGCTATCCATCCATGATGGGTAAGTCTCGTGATGGCAAGGTTCCTATTTTACCATCCACTACAAGAAGAGGTACGGTTCTGAACACCTAAATTGCTCTTGATTCACCATCTGTTATGAGTAAGCTCATTACACCACCACATACACATGCTACACACATTTCTACTACTGCTGAATCTGAAACTTCTGATGCTTATGATGCTGCTTCTACTGTGCTTGATAAGAGTGGTTCATTAGGTCCTTTCCTAGATGTTACGATTGCTAGAACTATAGCTGGAAATACTGAACCTCCTAATGAAGACACTACTACACCTGTTAGTTCACCCGAGTCTTGTGAGAGTTATGATATTGAAGATGGTTATGTTGAGATGACCGATGAATTTATTAAAGAATGTAAAAACACCCATGATAGGAGCGCTGCTAAGAGTCTCCTTGAGAGGCGTATTATTAGACCCAAATTGTCTCCTGTTGCTAAGTTTGCTGCTTCTCCCATAAATATTATAGATAAAGATTATGATTTCTCTCTCGATCTATCTTACATAGCTATTGTCGAGAAAGAACCTTTTTGTGGGACTAAGAATGAAAGTGCGGTAGCACATATGAATGAACTTTCTACCATGACTGGCTTGTTTTCTGATGATATTAAGATGCGTACTTACTTTGTTACTAAGATTTTCCCCTTTTCACTAAAAGGAGAAGCTAAAACTTGGTTTAGTAATTTACCTCCTGGATCTATTGATAGCCCTGATTGCTTGATTAGTACTTTCCTGCTGAATTATTTTCCTCCTAGTGCTAGACATGCTATTTTGCAGGAACTTTTTGATTTTAAACAGGGAGAAAAAGAGGTATTGCCTAAATCTTGGGCAAGGTTTTGTGCTTTGATTCATGCACAGGCTGGAAGTCCATTACCTAAGAATGAGCTCCTTGATATATTTTATAATGGACTAACCAAAGAATCTAGGACATACCTAGATAGTTGTGCTGATTGTGTTTTCAGGAATAGGACTCCTAAGGAAGCTGAGGAATTAATGGCTAAAATAAGTAAGAACTATGAAGATTGGACTCCTTCTAAACAAGCTATACCTAAAGTAATTGTACCTGAATCTACTATTCCGGTGCCTATTCCAACATCAAAGAAGAGGGGAATTATTGAATTAAATGATGAAGTGATGAAGGAAGCTAAGAAATGTCTTAAGGAGAAGGGAATTAAAGCTGCAGATGTCAAGAATTTACCTCCTATAGAAGAATTATGTAAGCCAATTCCCTACTCATCCACTATCGAGGTACACTCTCTCCAACACTTTGATGAAGGTGATATCCCTTACTCTAAACCTCCTGATCGATGCTTAGAAGAATTTGATATCTTTATTGTTAAGCAAGATAATTTTAATAAAAGGGTACAAAATCATCTAATGGAAAACACTAGAGCTATTGTTGAGTTGAAAGATATTGTTGAAAGAACCTCTAATGATGTTAAAATGATTGTTAAACACTTTCAAATGGTTCAAACTCAAATAGATCAACTTGTTAAAGTGCAGAAAGACTTGCTAGTTAATGTTGCTAAAGAAAAACATGCTTATGAAATTAGAACTAGAAGTGGTGCTGCTACCCAGGATCCTCTTTATCCTGAGGGGGATCCTAAAAGAATTGAGCAGGATTCTCAACAAGCTGAAAATAGTGGCTCTACTCGTAAGAAAAGGAAAAAGAAACATAAAACTGTTGTAGAACCCTCAGAACCTGCTATAGATCCTAATAGTATATCTATCTCTAATGCTAAAACTGAAAGTGGTAATGAAGAAAATGAAGTTCCTAATGAAGAAAAGTTGAAGAAGAACCTAAAAACCACACTAAGAATACTAAATACACTAAAGAAGATTTTATTGCTAAGAAACATGGTAGTGAAAGAGAACCTTGGGTCCAAAAACCTATGCCTTTCCCTGATAAGAAACACAAGTCAAAGGAAGATGAACACTGTAATAAGTTTTTGTGAGTGGATGAAACCTTTATTCCTGCAAATTCCTTTGACTGATGCTATTAAATTGCCTCCTTACTCAAAGTATATGAAGGATATTGTCTCGAATAAAAAGAAGAGCCCTAATGAAGAAATTTCTACTTTGCTTGGTAATTATTCCTTTAATGGTAAGGTTCCTAAGAAACTTGGAGACATAGGGATTCCAACTATCCCTTGCTCTATTAAAAATAGTTATGTTAGAACTGCTTTGTGTGATTTGGGAGCTGGAGTTAGTGTTATGCCTTTCTCTCTCTATAAGAGGCTTCAACTAGAAAAGTTAATACCAACTGATATATCTTTGCAAATGGCTGATAAATCTACCACTATTCCTGTTGGTATATGTGAGGATGTACCTGTTCAAGTGGCTCATAATTGCTTGATATTAACTGATTTTGTGTGCTTGAAATGCCTGAAGATGATAATATGTCTAATATTCTTGGGAGACCTTTTCTTAATACTATAGGAGCTTTTATCAATTGTAATCAAGGAAAGGTGACTTTCAGTGTTAATGACAAGGAACATACTGTCTATTTCCCCAAGAAGATTGAAAGGACTTATGGTTTGAATTCAATTGAACATGTTGAGGGCATTCAAGTTGGAGAGATATATTGTCCCATACCAAGAGAAAAATTTGAGACTATTATGATTGGGACCATTGCTATCAAGGTTGAGGTAACATAATCATTAGTGGAATACAAAGTTTTGTCTCATATGGAATTGTTTTGGTAACAAGACCTGATCAACCTTGTTAACAAAAGGATTTCGTTGAACAAAACAATGTTTTCACTATGATTATCTCCATTTACTTATATTGCTATCCATTTTAGTTTTTGTTTTCATTTAGTTTTATTTATTGTTAGTTGCTTGCATGTTAGAGTGTCTTAGAACATCTGTAGTTCTAGCCTTGTTTTGTCATTGCATCATTTCCAAAAAAAAATCTGTCTATCAGAAAATCATTCTTCTATTCCTAAAAAATACCCAAAAATAAAGTGTCTCGAAAAATTCCAGAAAATTCATATTAAATTTTTACGTGAAAAAGGGGCAGAGGAGTGCCTGGGAGGTGCCAGGGGGACCCACCAGGTAGGCTCACCACCTGGTGGCTCGGCCTGCCCTGGGTGGCGCCATGCCATGGTGTGGGCCACCCCTGGCCCTCCACTAACTCTCTCACCTGCCACTTTCTTCTCTCTCCCGAGTAAGCTCCAGTTCATTACTCAAAATCACGTTCTTGCTGTGCTTGCTCTCAATTTTTTCGATCTCCTTGCTGAGCCCATCTTTGTTGCTGAAATTTGGAGCACTTGTTCTCTGGTGGCATCGGCAACGCGTTAATGCCCTGCAATAGATTTTCTTCATATCTAGGGGCATGCAAGATGTTTGACAAAGGGGGTAGTTTTAGCTAGCTTTGTGGAAAAACTACTATCTAAGAGATGCAGAAACGTGTTGAATAAATCATGAATGCATGCAGACAAACACACCAAGGAATAAGGTCTTGTTTGCATTAAAGAAAAAGTGTAGGAATTGTTAAGTTTCCTATGCTGGCACAGTTCAGAGGAATGGACTATAGGAAAAAACCGCAGGCAATTTTCCTATGATTGATTAACAAGATTAGGGGCCTCTTTCGATCAATGGTTTTTAAAAACGTAGGAATAGGAAAAACACAGGATTGACATGGTAGGTACAGTAAATTCATATTAGGAATTAAAAGCGCATGAATTTTGTAACAGGTGTCTTTGGATGGTGAATAGGAAATAAACACAAGAGTTTTGCAGGAATATAGTGTAAGTGCATTGGACTTCTCAAAGGAGAAAAAGAATGAGGTTGGAGCTCGTGTTTAGATTGTTATGGAATGGAGGGCATAGGAAATAAGAAGTGACTCCATAGGAATTTGGTATCTTCCAAAATCCAATGGGTTAGAATCCTGCAAAACTCATATGCAATTCTTCATATCCAACTTGGAACTCATTTTCAAATTCCTACATGCGCAAAGAACATGAATGAGGTCCCAAGAGACAAGATAACATCATAAATATACTCTCCTGTGAGGTTTGACTTTGATTTTACCATGTTTTAAAGTAATTCTATGTTTTTGTATTGATGTAAACCAAAGAGCCAACTTTTTACAGAAATCTTGTGTTTGTAAAACACATGAAACTTAAAATATAACGCCAGCCTTGATTGGCCAACACACCTTCCGTTACAGGTATCAACAATCCTGGTTGTTCTTGTGTTTTCAGATTAGTATGTTTGGAGGAGAGGGGGGGCACTGAAGCAAAAGTCTTGGGCCTCTTTCGATCACAGGATTGAGACCACAAGAATTTCACAGGTTTGCCGGTGAAAAAGAGGCGATTATAAAACATAGGAAAACTACCTACGTGATTAGCATGATGAGAGTTGAGCCTCAAGTAGATGTTCCAATTCCTACGGGATTTATGCATGGGTGGGGGTTTGCAGTTCAAAAGAATTTGCGTACCACGATTCCTTTGATCTAAATTCAATCCATAGGAAAGAATCTAAGGACTCGAGTCCTACAAAAATCATGCAAAACTGATTTTTACCTGATCGTCACGGTCTAGTGGCCATGTCTGTGGGTCAGAGTGAAGTAGGCAGGGCAAACCAAACGGGAGACCAGGATCTTCCGTAATCCCTCGACACATGCTAACCATGCCACGAGCCAGGCGAGCGGTGCTCAGAAGATCGGTGCGACCGGTGATGTTGCTCAGCGGTCCATAGTGGAGGTTGCGAAATCCGATTTCCTGGCTGTAGCGCTCAGATATCTTACACTTCATCGCTCCACATGTCGTTCCAGGGAAGAGTACCGCGAAAGATTAGTTGGGATGGGTTGGCGGTTTCTACCTTTTTGCAAGGGTGGAGAGGGGCTACGATGGTGCACAAGCTGTCGGAGCGGCAGAGGAAGACGATGAGGGGCGCGGGGCGGTTCTCCTCCGGTTGTCGGATCGACTACTTTGACCCGGTATATTAGGACAAAACTAACACGGGACGTTAACATAGACGCTTATGCAAAAAAGGAATAATAACAGAAAATTAGATATAGTAGTATTTCTTAAACGCTCCAGCCCACAACGCTGGCCCCAAGTTTGAGGCGCTACTGTTTTTTCGGTAGGTAGCTAGAGATAGAAAATCACACCGTGCCGAATAAAAAAGTTCGAAATGTCCTCAAATTTGCTTTGCGTGTGGGGATGGTGATGGCGCACTGAAGGAGAGAGCAAACACAATTTGTTTTGAATGCATATATACTACTCCCACCGATCCATATAATGTTCTCAGATTTATCTAGATTAGATTGTATATAGTCATGTTTTCATGCAAGATTTATCTAATGGTCGGAAACTCCGAGTGGCAACATTATTAGCATGCCATGATTCACCCATTTACTCCCAAATATGGGAACATCACGGATGTGTGGAGTATAATTTACATCAAGTACATAAAAATGGATAAAATTACATAGAGGTCCTTACATTTAGCACGAAGCACCCTAAAAATAAGCAAGGTAAATAGTCGGGTCCGGCTCCTTCTCGAGAGAGCAGATCCATACTCTTCATACTAATTTCTCTTTGTTTGTTTTCAAAATATATGGCCAAATTTGGTGGCATGAAAATTTCTGGACATGGGATCATCATCAGCATAAAGTATGATGTAGATATGGCCAAGACCTTGGTCATTCGGCTTGAAATCCAAGAATGTTCATACTCATCGGCAACTAATAAAATTAAAAACTTTCAAATTTTACCACTTGCTTTTAGGTTCGAATTTTACACGTAAGGACGTAGGGATTACATTTTAAATCAAGGATCTAAAAAGGTAAAATTTTATTGAGGTCCATACATTTAGCACAAAGCACCCTAAAATTAAGCAGGGAAAACAGTTATGTTTTGCTCCTTCTCGACAGAAAAGCTGATCGAGACATACTCTTCATACTACTTCCTCTTCATTTTTCTTCAAAATATGGCCAAATTTGGCGGCTTGCAAATTCTTAGATATGGGATCATGGATCATCATCATAAATTATGATGTAGATATGGCCATGAGGCCCATGACCTTGGTCGTTCTTCTTGAAATCCAAGAATGTTCATACTTATCGACAACTAATAATCTTAAATACGCTTAAATTTGTATAGTTGCTTTTAGGTTTGAATTTTACACGTACGGATGGTGGGAGTACATTTACATCAAGGACCTAAAAAGGTAAAATTACATAGAGGTCCATACATTTAGCACGAAGCACCATGAAATTAATTAGGAAAAATAGTCATGTTTTGCTCCTTCTCGAGAGAAAAGCTGATCGAGCCATACTATTCATACTACTTTTTTTGACGCAATAACTGTGAGGCAAAAAGCCCCACAACAAAATATATTAAAACAGAAAAGAAACCAAGTATATACAAAAGATACAAACTCCCGAAAGAGTGAGGATAAAGAAGACCTACCAAAAGAGAGAAATTACAACAAGTCGTTGATCTAGGTATCTAGACTATCTCTATGCTTTTTCTTGATCCTATGTTTCAGTAAGGACAGATCATGTATGAAGTTACACTTCCACCTCGCAAAGGTGGGTTTTTCATGTTGGGAGATTTTTCCATTACGCTGCTTCCAAATATGCCAACAGGCCAAAATCATCACTTCCATAAAAAATGGTTTAGCGAACTCCCTGCGTGCCTCCTCCATTATTGTCTGTATATCATCCCCCATTATCCAATTAATCTGAAGATAGTTCCAAATACGACAGCTAAAGTTGCATGTGAAAAACAGATGAATTCTATCTTCATAGGATCTAGATAGACAAAGCACACAATGAGTGTCATCATTCTGAACTTTCCAATGTCTCCGCACCAGCATGTCCCTAGTGTTCAATCGATCATTCAGAAGAAGCCATGCAAACATTTTGGTCTTCAACACACATGCTTAATTCCAGATCCACTTAAACACTGACGGCACTAGCAGATGGATGTGCAGTAATTTATAGTACTTTCCTGCAAAGAACCTATCCCCACACGAATAATTCCATTCATCATGTCCTAGGGACAATGGGGATTCAGACATGCCTTGTTGCAAGACACAGGACTCCTCATAAGCTTGGGAAGATAGGGGTCTATAAAACAAAGTATGTAACTACAGCGTCTGATAAACCTCAACAGCCACAATATCTGTGTCAAGAACAAAGGAGAAAAGTCTAGGAAATCTTGAAGCCAAAGGTGTATTTGATCCTAAAAAATCCTAGTTATCAGTAAAAACAAAAAAGTGTCTCCCTTCCTAGGTTTGATCAAAGCCAATTTTTTGAGGTCCTCATTTAACTTAAGAATACTCCTCTACCAAAAAGAACCGCATGACTGCTCCTTGTGAGGTACCTTATCAGAATAATAAGTGTGCCAGATTAGCTGAACCCATGGTACCTGGGCTTTGTTATAAAGCTTATCTAGGTGTTTCATCAAAAGAGACTCATTTTTTTTCTTGAAATTGACAATACCCAGACCACCATTCTCCTTTGGCTTACAAACCATCTCCCAAGCCGCAAGGGAGGGTTTAGGCTGTTCCTTATCCCTCCAAAGATAGTGTCTAAGCACCCTGTCAAGCTGCTGAATCACACCTTGTTGCAACCCCAAAGATAGCAGAAAATGCAAGGGAATTGAGCTCAGCGCAGACGCAATTAATTGTAATCTAGCCCCTTGAGACAAGAAGATCGATGTTGCAGTAAGTCTCCTTTCCAACCTATTGATCAAAGGTAGCATATCCTGGATAGAGGGTTTAGTTGTTCCCATAGGTAAACCCAGATAAGGAAAAGGAAGACTGCCAACTTGGCAGCCCAACACCGTAGCAAGGGTAGAGACCTCATCCTCATGCACATTAAGGGGGATAATTAATGATTTCTGAAAATTAACCTTGAGTCCAGTGGACACGCCAAATTTCTGAAGAATATCCTTAAGAGCCAGAAGCTGATCCATTAGAGCCGATATGACCAGAATGGTGTCATCGGCATATTGTACCACGGGGAATTCAGAGTCGTTTGTGACAATAGGAAGCTTCAAAATCCCTTGTTATAAAGCATCATTTATCACCGATTGTATTAAGTCTCCACCAACCACATACAACAAAGGTGAAAGGGGGTCCCCTTGCCTCACTCCCCTTCTGCAAATAAACTGTTTTCCTGGAACTCCATTTAACAGAACTAATGAAGTCCCCGAAGAAAGCACCTCCCTCATCCAACCAATCCACCGTTTATCAAAACCCTTATGCTCAAGGATTTGTAAGATTGCCTCGTGATAAATGGTATCAAACGCCTTTGCAAAATCTAGTTTGATAATGAGAATAGGCTTCTTAGAATATTGACACTGATAGATATACTCATAAGTCCAAGCCAGATAATCTTGGATGGTTCTAGATTTAATGAACCCATACTGATTCTTGTGAACACACAGAGTAATGTGCTCCTGTAATCTGTTAGCAGCCAACTTTGTCAAGAATTTGAGGCACATATTAGTAGTCATTAACACTTTCTGGAGATCCCTTTTTTGGCACAAGTGTAATAAAGGAATTGTTAATGCTCTGCAGACTAACTTTCCCTGCATGAAAATCCTTGGCCAAGGCATAGAACTCATTCTGTATAATGGGCCAACATTTCTTCAGGAATAACCCATTGAACCCATCTGGCCCAGGGGCCTTGTCACCAGGCATAGCCTAAACAATATCATCCATCTCCTTTTTCTCAAAAGGTCTAGATAAAACATCCACACCATCCACTTTACTTAAGATCCTTGGGAGATCCAGTTGCATATTAATCCCTTCAGATGTACCCATCCTCCCCTTGTAACTTGCCCAAATCATTCCAGCCATCTTAGTATGATCAGTGGGCTCTCTTCCATCATCATCTACTAGAGAGGAAACATTGTTTTTTCGAAATCTTTCGGTAGCCATTGCATTGTATTATATTCTCCCATCTTAATCCACCTAATGGTACACCTTTTTCTCCAATAGTTACATTCTGCCAATAATAGAGCTTGTAGGTGCACCCTGATAACTTTCCTGAAATTAAATTCAGCACAAGACAGAGGCCTCTTGTCCTCAAAAGTATCCAGAGTAAAAATTACTTAATTACATTGTTGAATAACCAGCTTGATCTTAGACAGACTCTTCTTCCAATGATTAAGATCATATCTAAGAGTTTTCAATTTGTCAGCCAGAATGGCAGCAGAGTTTTTCTTCACTGAAGGTTTCCCCCAAGACTTCTTTACACAGTCCATGAAACCTGGCATGTCTACCTAGTAATTATCAAATCTAAAAATACTTGCTTTGGGAATATTAGTGTCAATGCTGACAACACAAGGGAGATGGTCAGACTCAGGTCTAGCAAGAGGGAGAACCATGGTGTTAGGATATTTTAAACCCCAACTAGGACTAGTAAAAACCAATCTAATTGCTCCAACAAAGGATCATGCTGCATATTTGACCAAGTGTATGATCCTCCTTTAAGTGGCAGTTCTAGTAGACCGTGGTATCCAATAATATCATTGAACCTTTACATATCACTTTACATATCATTAACACAACCTCCAGGTTTGTTGTGATTATCAGGAGAGCGTACAAAATTAAGATCTCCTAGCAGAAGGTAGTCATTAGTGTCATTAACATTCAGATCATACAACCACTCAACAAAATCCTCCCTCTCCTTACCCTGGCATGGACCATAAACAGTGGACATAGTCCAAGTATCTGTATTATGAACCGAGGTAAACTACTGTAATACCAAAATGCTTGACATCCAGTAAGCAACCTTTGAAAATCGAAGAACTCCACAAAATTAGGATGCCACTAGAAGCTCCTACCGAAGGAGAGTAAATAAAATGATCAAACCGCTTGGGACAAAATTTTCTAATGAACCGATAGTCAAAGTACTCGCATTTTGTTTCCTATAAGCATATAACTTGGCAATCACTTTCTTCAATTTTTGCACGAACTACTCTCTGTCTAGTCCCAGAGTTCAAACCCCACACATTCCAACAAAGGACACGCCACTTCGTTTTACTGATACGATACATAGACAATCCATACATATGATAAAATCCCTTGAACTATATGCATAACAATCACTCCACAATAGAACCATATAACTAATAAAAGTGCAGTAGTTCTGACAACCCAATGTTCAGGTAGGATAACCCGAGTCACTTCATGACAGAAAACATAAAAAGACTGACAAAAAAGCCATGCAGCATGTCAGCCTGGACCTTCCTTCGTTGTGTCTTATTCATTGTTGAGGCGACCATCATTTTGACCTTGAGAAGGAGCTTCAAGCTTATCCTTAGTTAGCTGGGTAGGGTCGATGCCGAGGTTGATCCCAACAGAATGCAACACCTGGATTGGTGTTTCAGGGGGTACCTAACCCCCCTCAGACGAGTCCTCCCGAGCAGTATTTAGATTTTCCTTCTGTTTCTGAACTTTGGCACGCTTCTTTGGCTTTGATCTGTCTCTGCCATCGACTTTGGGCGATGTCCATCATTTTTGACCATACTGCGGGTACAACGGTGCACAGAGGTATCAACCATAGGTGTCTCCTGCTTTTTGGCACGTCCACGACGATGCTTTACAGGGGTGACGATGGGCAATGCAGCAAACACAGGTGGCATCAATTGCTGAGGCTGGTCTATATCAGAGGAGTCATCTTCTAAGAAACACAGAGATCTTGCCACAGTTCTGCGGGGTGGAGTCAACATTCGCAGCAGGGCTGCCTCGTTGGCATTGACTTCAAAAGTAGTAGCCTGCTCGAAAGCAACATACCAATTCCTCTTTCTGAGGATCACAGTGGAGAAAGATGAGGTGCTAATCGCAATAGGAATGTTGGATGTAGTCAGCTGAGACATCATAGACCTAAACATCCTATCCCAAACCATATTGGGAGGCAATTCTGGGCCAATGAAAGTGACAACATTTGGGGATGCAGAAGGCATGATCAATGCACTATTTTCCCAATCATGCTGTGGTATAAATGGCAAAATATCCCTGACCATATTTCCTTGTGTCTGCACCTGGACACCTGGTTGATTCACTTCCATCTCATCATCGTTGATAACATGGACAGACTGAACAGAGGAAGACTCTATCTCTAGTGAAGGGTCAGCAACAATGGAGCCCTACACATTCTCCACCACTAAAGGTTCAATCTCTTGCTGTGGAGGAAGAATCACATCATCCTGCTGTTGAGGCACATCAGGCACATCAGGCAGAGGCTCCTGGGGAACATCATTCCATCCCAGTTCAGGGTATTGAGGCAACACCCAATTGTGATTATTAATGTGAAGATGACCAGGTAGTGGATGTGGGTTGCCGTGCAGGGGCATAGGATCCACATCAGCCGGCAAAGCATCACTGAACTCAGATGACAGAACAAAACAAGCTGCAGTCCCAGACTGAATATTGCATCCCACATTTCCATATTCTCCAAAAACCACATCCCTCGGGACCAGCTGAGGAGACAGGAAAGAAGCATAAACCAGGGTCCTTGCTTTAACATTGTCTTCACGGTGCCAGTCGTGGTATTGACCAAAAGTAGCAATGGCATTTGAAATATCAAAATCGGTGCGATAATCCAGTGGGATACCAATGAACATGAGTAGGCCCTGCCTGAAACCCTGAACCCCTCTATGAAAATCCCCCTGATCGTGATTTGTGAAACAAACCAAGACATTATTCTGAATATGTCTAGGAGGATGTTGCACCAAAATCTGTCTAGCAGCATAGCTACGCATCTCAATCAGGACAGTACCAAAAAACCAAGGTTGAGCATCCATTACATCTAATCCATATTGCTGTCCCACATACTCAGCAATGCGTTGATGCCAAAAGGCATTACCTTCCGGTTGTGGCGGCTCGATGTAGGCGACGCAATAGTTGTCATGGCGACATGGAGGGCGGACAGTAGGGTTGTAGTATGTTCGGGGGAGGCGAGTGCCCCCTCCATCGATGACTTGTAGGCCCTGGGGCACCCAAGGAGTAGGATCGATCTCATACACCGCCATTGGAGCCGTTGGATGTTGTGGTGGCGGCGAGGACGATGCTAGGGAGGGATGGTGGCATAGCGGAGATGCCGGCAGAGGTTGTTGTGCAGAGTCAGAAGATGGAATGACAGGATTTGGCGTGAGGCTGTTGCGACAAGTCCGGGATTTAATACCAGGAGTTACCCGTTTCGGCCTCCACCGAAGGGATGTTTTGGCAAGCCTATTAAGACATTGCTTCCTGATATGTCCATAATGGTAGCAGGCCCGACATCTGATTTTATTCGTACATTGGCCAGTCTTATGGCCCATTCCCAAACAACGACCGCAGTCCAGCACCCTGTAGGCCATATCATCAATCATTTGATTAAAGGCATCATCCGCCGAATCCACACCAACTTGACACGTATTATCCGCCATGGGCCCAGATTGATCATCCTGCATGTGGCCCAAGGACCAAAATGAGGAAACCCTAGGTGAATTCAAAGAAACCGAAGGTGCCGAAACCTGATCCTGCTTATGATCAACACCCAGATTCTCCTGCTGCCCTGCTTGAAGATCTGGACACGGAGTGACCGTATCGAAAGAAATTCTAGGCAAAGCCTTGGTCCACTGCAACTTCTGAGGAGGAGGCGCAGGGGCTTGCTTCAGAACCTCGATCTCCTCCTCAGTTGATTTATATCTATAACCTTTACAAGCATCATAATACATGATGGTACCAAAAGTCAGGCGATGACCAGATGGGGCTTTGGCATTCTTTTCAGAACAGACTTAGGAGCAGTTGATCGTATAGCGTTTATTGCCATTTGGATTTGATGCTTTGATGGACTAACCAAGGTCCACTCTTCAGCTCTTTCCTTGTGCCAAAAATTGAATTCACGTTCCCAATTTGGACCACCAGAACTCCAAAGATGAAAGAAGCATTTAAATTGTGGACAGGAGAAGTAGTGCCTTTTGAGAATAAGAAAACCCACTTGCTTGCACGAGACATTGAAAGAAAACTCTGTCCCTTAAACATGACACTTTCAGATTTCCACAGAAACCTCCAATGGCAGCCTCAAGCGCCATGGAAACAGAGTCCTCATTCAACTTAAACGTTGATCTACGAAAATATGCCACCATAATAAAGTTCTCTGAATCCTCAGTCGGGTGAAAAGTAAGAAGACCAGATCGTCTGATTTCCTTAGCAAAATAGATACCAGGGCTGAAGTCCAATCCGAGCGAAATGGCACTATAGACTGACATAGATTCAGAGATATCCCTTGTACCACAGTCAGGATCTGAGGACTCTTCGAGCCCAGCGGGTTCCACCCTCTAGGTCTCCATTGATGAGAAAGGCTGAATGCAGTAGATGATCGAAGCCTCGTGATTGGGAAAGAAAAGGGACATACCTAGATCGATTACATCCTCAGATTTCCTTTGACGACCCACGATCGGCACATTCTTCGCATTCATCAGAACAATCCAATCCTTTGCGATCCAGAGATGGATCTCTCCATCATAAACCTTAGGGCTCCCACGATCCTGATCCCTATCGGTGGAATAAGTAACCTTCCACCGTCCATCGGGGGGGATCATAAGGCCTCATGGCCAAAGAGCAGCTGGGGAGTTGAGTTGCAAGCACCTGAGGTGGCGCCCCCCGGGGAGAGGGCCGGAGGCCCTAGATCTCCATGGAGTCGCCTAGCAGGTGGAGTCACCTAGGAGAATACTATTCATACTACTTCCTCTTCATTTGTTTTCAAAATATCGCCAAATTTGGCCGCATGCAAATTCTTGGATATGGGATCAGGAACCATCAGCATAAAGTATGATGTAGATATGTCCATGACCTTGGTCGTTTGTCTTGAAATCCAAGAATATTCATACTCATCGATAACTAATAATCTTAAATACGTTTCAATTTTACCACTTGCTTTTAGGTTCGAATTTTACACGTACGGACGGTGGGAGTACATTTTACACCAAGGACCTAAAAAAGTTAAATTACATCGAGGTCCATACATTTAGCACGAAGAGCCCTAAAATTAAGTAGGGAAAATAGTCATGTTTTGCTCCTTCTCGTGAGAAAAGTTGATCGAGCCATACTCTTCATAATACTTCCTCTTTGTTTGTTTTTAAAATATGGCCAAATTGGGGGGCATGCAAATTCTTGGATATGGGATCACGAATCTTCCGCATAAAGTATGATGTAGATATGGCCATGACATTGGTCGTTCTTCTTGAAATCCAAGAATGTCCATGCTCATCGACATATAATAATATTAAACATGTTTAAATTTTACAACTTGCTTTTAGGATCGAATTTTACACGGATAGTCGGAGTATATTTTACATCAAGGACCTACACAATGTAAAATTACATCTAGGTCCATATATTTAGCACGAAGCTTCCTAAAATTAAGTAGGGAAACCATCATGTTTTGCTCCTTCTAGAGAGAGAAGCTGACCGAGCCATACTCTTCATACAACTTCCTATTCATTTGTTTTCAAAATATGGCCAAATTTGGCGGCATGAAAATTCTTCACAATGGGATCATGAATCATCAGCATATAAAATATGATGTAAATATGTATGACCCTGGTCTTTCAGCTTGAAATTCACGAATTTTCATATTCATTGACAACCAATAAGCTTAATTACGTTTAAATTTTACCACTTGCTTTTATGTACAAATTTTACATGGACGGTGGGAGTACATTTTATAGTAAGGACCTAAAAAATGTAAAATTACATCAAGGTCTATACATTTAATTACCACGGAGCACCCTAAAATTAAGCAGGGAAAATAGTCAGGTTCGACTCCTTCTCGATACAGCAACTGGTCGAGCCATACTCTTTGTACTACTTCCCTCTTTGTTTGTTTTCAAAATATGGCCAATTTGGCGGCATGAAATTCTTAGATATGGGATCGTGAATCATCGATTAAAGTATAATGTAGATATGGCCATGACCTTGGTCGTTTGGCTTGATATCCAAGATTGTTCATACTCATTCACAACTAACCTTAAATTTGTTTAACTTTTACCACTAACTTGTAGGTTTGAATTTTACACGGACGGTAGGAGTACATTTTACATCAAGGACCTAAAAAGGGGGAAATTACATCGAGGTCCATTCATTTAGCATGAAGTACCCTAAAATTAAGCAAATAAAATAGTCTGCTTCGGCTCCTTCTCGGGAGAATAGCTGATTAAGCCATACTCTTCATAATACTTCTTCCTCTCTGTTTGTTTTAATCAAGGACCTAAAAGGGGAAAATTACATCGAGGTACAAAAATTTAGCACGAAGCACGCCTTAAAATTAAGCAAAGGAAATAGTCAGGTTCGTCTCCTTCTTGAGAAAGAACCTGACCAAGCCATACTCTTCTTTGTACTACTTCCTCTTCGTTTGTTTTCAAAATACATGGCCAAATTTTGCGTCATGCAAATTCTTCGATATGGGATCATGAATCATCAGCATAAAGTATGATGTACATATGTCCATGACCCTGGTCGTTCGGCTTGAAATGCAAGAATGTTCAGACTCATTGACAACTAATAAGCTTAATACATTTAAATTTTATCACTTGCTTTTGTGTTTGAATTTTACAGGGACAGTGGGAGTACATTTTACAGCAAGGACCTAAAAGGGTAAAATTACATCAAGGTCCATACATTTAGCACGAAGCACCCTAAAATTAAGCAGGGAAAATAGTCATGTCTTGGTCCTTCTCGAGAGAAAATCTCATCGAGCCATACTCTTCATACTACTTTCTCTTTGTTTGTTTTCAAAATATATGGCCAGAGTTGGCGGCATGAAAATTCATGGACATGGGATCATCATCAGCATAAAGTATGATGTAGATATGGCCATGACCTTGGTCGTTCAGCTTGAAATCCAAGAACGTTCATACTCATCGACAACTAATAATCTTAAATACGTTTAAATGTTACCACTTGCTTGTAGGTTTGAATTTTATAAGGACGGTGCGAGTATATTTTACATCAAGGACCTAAAAAAGGTAAAATTACATCGACGCCCATACATTTATGTCTGAAAACTTGTGTTGTGGTATTCAGATCCATATTCTTCGGTGTGTCTTTAGGTAAAAGAATAATCTTATCATCACTCGAAAAATTGAGAATTAAATGTTCTTTCGTGATAGTTGGAAACTAACAATGAGGATATTGTTTACTACATGAAGATGCACCCATCTAACTGTGGAAATACATTTAATTCAATAGAAATCAATTGCCCTTACTTGTGTACATGCTAAGGCTGGTCATAGTGGGGAGTAACTTCAACTAGTGTCGTGCACCTAACACTAGTCTAAGGTACCACCTTCATAGTGCATAGTAACTAGTAGGTAGTGTCATAGAATACTACATTAATTATCTTGTAGACCTATTTTCACTTGGAAAGTGTGATGTTATGGTAACTTAGCTAGTTACTACATCCATCTATTTCCTCATTTAATAGCATGCCATGTCATCACTCGAAAAACTGAGAATTTTATTTCCTGATAGTTGGAAACTCACACTGATGACATTGTTTACTACAAGGAGATGCACCCATCTACCTCAGAATATACATTTAATTTAATAGAAATCTATCACGCTTACTTGTAGCTCAAGTTTTACCTAATTTTGTTAAATTGTCAAGATGCAAAATCTTAGCAAGAAGTTGAACCTATCGTCAAAACTCTCGGTGTTTTATGATATATTAATTGTGACCCCTCGATGGGTACCTCCAAAAGATTTTTCATAAAACTTTCAAAGCAACCTACAATTTACTTGTAGTTTCAAATTTAACCTAATTTCGATAAATCGACATAAAGTCATTCGATCAAATAGGCAAAGTTAGATAGGAAGTTTGAAAACTCATAAATAAAACATGGGAATCATTGGTACAACATGTTGGTAAACTTGGCTTCTGGCATTCAGATCCAATATTCTTTGGATATTCCTAAACAGAGAAGCACAACCTCACTCGTCATCCACTCAGAAAATTGTGAATAATTGAATGTTCTTTCCTGATATAGTTGGAAAATCACACTGACTACACTGTTTGGATTTGCCGGTATTGATCCAACAATCAATGTTTGAAGTTATCCGTACACTATATAGTGGTATGGTATGGTATTGTAAGAGATAAGAAAATATAAAGATAAGATAAGAAGTACTGTGAATGGCCGATCTTTTGAGTAACCTTCCCTCCCGATGTTTGAATTTTTTTGCTGCCAAGGACCAAAGTAGTTTACTTCCTATGTACTCCTCATCCCTACTCCACACCAACACGACTGCCGAACACTCTAGAGACATAGAGCTTCCATACTAAGGCACACGTGCACAACACCATGTTGTGGACCAGGGAGAGATCACTCGGGCCGGTACACGAGGAGAAAGGGTAGGAGAGAGGGAGGATGGATGGTGAGAGGTAGCGAAGGAGATAGAAAACACACAATTTGTTTTGCGTGCATAGGTCCTGAAATTTACGACTAGTAGAGTGGCCGCAGTTGTACCTCGTGTCAGGAACCCATCGTAATTTTCCTCTAACATCGAACCGCCTTCAACTCTTGTTCGTTGCTGCCCTCTTTTACCCTTCCTACGTTTTATTATCTCAGCATGTAGATCGCGTGGACAGAGGTGAGCATATGTCTAAGCAAAGAAATGAGTACTAGTACTATACTAGTGTACTAGTACTAATATACTTTCCTCAAAAAAAATACTAATATACTACTCCCTCCGATCCAAATTAATTTTCTCAGATTTTTCTAGATTCTGATGTATCTAGCACTAAAACATGACTAGATACATCCGAATCTAGACAAATGTGAGAACACTAATTTGGATCGAGGGAGTACTATTTGCTTTTTCCCTAATAAGGGCGTCAACAATGTGTACAAAAGCACACCTTAAGGTCTAGTATGTGGCATCCGTTAAGGTTCACCATATACATTGTGGAGAAAATAGAGTTTGTATCTTTAAGCTTAATAAGGTGCACCTCAAGCTTGTGGGTTGCTGATAGAGAATAGAAAAATCATTTCCCCTCTCTCCCTGTTTCATGTGATTATTTTCAAAAGGTGTTCAAAATTTTCATGATGCAAAATCTTAGCTAGAAGTCGAACCACTCGTCAAAACTCTCTGTGGTTTCTGATATATTAATTAACCGCTCGATGGCTACCTCTAAAAGCTTTTTTCATAAAACTTTCAAAGCAACCTTTAATTTATTACTTGTAGTTCAAGTTTGACCTAATTTCATTAAATTCAAGAGCAATATATCGCACTTAGTTGTAGCTCAAGTTTGACCTAATTTCATTAAATTGTTAAGACGTAAATTCTTATAAAGAAGATGAACCTCTTGTCAGAACTCTCTATGGTTTCTGATAGTATATTAAGTGACCCTACTGCCTCCTTGCGCCTCCTCCGATGGGTACCTCTAAGAGCTTTTTCCTAAAACTTTCAAAGCAACCTACACAGTTTACTTGTAGTAGTTCAAATTTTACCTATTATATTTTTTCTGCTTTACCTATTATAATTTTATATAGTGATGGGATGCCAGATGTCTATTATCTGAGTCTCACGTCCAGGGCACGTTTAATTTACTAGTACTTGTAGTTTCAAATTTGACCTAATTTCGATAAATCGACATAAAGTCATTCTAATTGGAAGAGTTAGCTGGGAAGTTTGAAAACTCATAAAACATGGAAATCGTTGGTACAACATGTTGGGTGCAATATATCTGTATGTAAACTTGGCTCGTGGCATTCAGATCCATTATTCTTCGGACTTTTCTTTAGGAAAAAGAACAACCTCGCTCGTATTCTTCACTCAGAAAATGTAGAATTGAATGTTCTTTCTTGATAGTTGGGAACTCACACCGACGACACTGTTTACTACAAGAAGATGCACTGATGATCTACCTATGAAAAAACATTTAATTCAAGAGAAATCTATGACGTTTACTTGTAGCTAGCTCAAGTTTGACCTACTTTCATTAAATTGTCAAGATGCAAAGTCTTAGCAAGAAGTTGAACCTATCGTCAAAACTCTCGCTGGTTTCTGATATATGAATTTTAACTCCTCGATGGGTACCTCCTAAAGCTTTTTCATAAATCTATGAAAGCAAAACCTACAATTTACTTGTAGTTTCAAATTTGACCTAATTCCGAGATATCGACATAAAGTCATTCAAATGGGCGGGGTTAGCTAGGAAGCTTGAAAACTCATAAAAGATGGGAATCACAAGTACATCATGTTGTCGATCCACTATATGTCTGTCAACTTGGCTTGTGGTATCCACATCCAATATTCTTTGGACTTCTCTTTATAGAAAATTAAAGAACAACTAACCTCGCTCGTCTTCACTCCGAAAATATAGAATTGAATTTTCTTTCCTGATAGTTGGAAACTCACAGTGACGATTTTTTTTACTACAACAAGATGCACCGATCTACCTCTGAAAATACATTTAATTGAACATCAATCTATCGCGCTTACTTGTAGCTCAAGTTTGACCTAGTTTTGTTAAATTTTCAATATGCAAAATCTTAGCAAGAGTTGAACCTACCGTCAAAACTCTCGGTGTTTTATGATATATTAATTGTGACCCCTCGATGGGTACCTCCAAAAGATTTTTCATAAAACTTTCAAAGCAACCTACAATTTACTTGTAGTGTCAAATTTGACCTAATTTCGATAAATCGACATAAAGTCATCCAGTCAAATGGGTAGAGTTAGCTAGGAAGTTTGAAAACTTATAAATAAAACATGGGAATCATTGGTACAACATGTTGGTAAACTTGGCTTCTGGCATTTAGATCCAATATTCTTCGGACATTTCTTTATGGAATAGAATAACCTCGCTTGGCAGCACTCAGAAAATTGAGAATAATTGAATGTTCTTCCTGATATAGTTGGAAAATCACACCGACAACACTGTTTACTACAAGAAAATGCACTATCTACCTCTCTGAAAAGTCATATATTTTAACAGCAACCTATCACGCTTACTTGTAACTCAAGTTTGACCCAATTTCGTTAAATAGTGTCATGCGATGCAAAATCTTAGCAAGAAGTTAAACCTGTTGTCAAAACTCTCGGTTGTTTCTCATATATTGATTGTGACCTCCCCACTGATTGGTACGGTACCTCCAAAAGCTTTTTTTGGAAAACTTTCAGAGCAACCTACAATTTAGTTATAGTTCAAGTTTGACCTAACTTCGATAAATAGGCATGTAGTCATTCAAGTGGGTAGAGTAATTAGATAGGGAGTTTGATAACTCAAAAAACATATGGGAATCGTAAGTAAAACATATTGATCCTCTTAATATGTCTAGAAGCTTGGCTTATAGCATTGAGATCCATATTCTTCGAGCTTTATTTATGGAAAAGAACCATCTCGTCATTACTCGGAACTATGAATTTTATTTCCTCATAGTTGGAAACTCACACTGACGACATTGTTTACTATAAGGAGATGCACCCATCTACCTCTGAAAATACATTTAATTCAAGATCAATCTATCACGCTTACTTGTAGCTCAAGTTTGACCTAATTTCGTTAAATTGTCAAGATGCAAAATCATAGCAAGAAGTTGAACCTATCATCAAAAATCTCGATGTTTTATGATATATTAATTGTGACCCCTCGATGGGCACCTCCAAATTATTTTTCATAAAACTTTCAAAGCAACCTACAATTTACTTGTAGTTTCAAATTTGACCTAATTTCGATAAATCGAAGTCATTCGGTCAAATAGGTAGAGTTAGCTAGGAAGTTTGAAAACTCATAAATAAAACATGGGAATCGTTGGTACAACATGTTGGTAAACTTGGCTTTTGGCATTCAGATCCAATATTCTTCGGACAGTCATAAACGGAAAAGCACAACCTTGGTCGTCATCCACTCGGAAAATTCAGAATAATTGAATGTTCTTTCCTGATATAGTTGGAAAATCACACCGACGATACTATTTGTATTTGCCAGTCTTGATCCAACGGTCAATGTTCTAAGTTATCCGTACACTATATAGTGGTATGGTATGGTATGGTATTGTAAGAGATAAGAAAAGATAAAAACAAGATAAGAAGTACTGCGAATGGCCGATCTTTTCAGTAACCTTCCCTCCCGATGTTTGGGAAGCTAGTGAAAATGTCGAAAACCGGAAAAGTTTGAATTTTTTTTGCCACCAAGGACCAAAGTGGTTTCCTTCCTATGTGCTCCTCGTCCCTACTCCACACCAACACGGCTTCCGAACACGCCAGAGACATAGAGCCGCCGTACCAAGGCACACGTGCACAGCACCACGCTGTGGACCAGAGAGAGATCAGCCAGGTCGGTGTGCGAGGGGAAAGGGTAGGAGAGAGGAAGGATGGATGGTGAGAGGCAGCGAAGGAGAGGGAAAACACACAATTTGTTTTGCGTGCATAGGTCCTGAAATTTACTACTAGTAGAGTGGCCGCATGAGTACCTCGTGTCAGGAACCCATCATAACTTTCCTCTGACATCGAACCGCCTTCAACTCCACTTCGCTGCTGCCCTCTTTTATCCTGCCTACATTTTATTCTCTCAGCGTGTACAACGTGTGGGCAGAGGTGAGCATATGTCTAAGCAAAGAAATGAATACTAGTACTATACTAGTGTACTAGTACTAATATACTTTCCTCAAAAAAAGTACTAATATACTACTCCCTCCAATCCAAATTAATATTCTTAGATTTGTCTAGATTCGGATGTATCTAGCACTAAAACATGACTAGATACATCCGAATCTAGAAAAATATGAGAACACTTATTTGGATCGAGGAAGTACTATTTCCTTTTTCCCTAATAAGGGCATCCACAATGTGTATAAAAGCACACCTTAAGGCCTAGTATGTGGCATCCGCTAAGGTTCACCATATACATTGTGGAGAAAATAGAGTTTGTATCTTTAAGCCTAATAAGGTGCACCTCAAGCTTGTGGGTTGCCCATAGAGAATAAAAAAATCATTTCCTCTCTCTCCCTATATCATGTGATCATTTTCAAAAGGTGTTCAAAATTTTCATGATGCAAAATCTTAGCTAGAAGTCGAACCACTCGTCAAAACTCTCTTTGGTTTCTGATATATTAATTAACCGCTCGATGGGTGCCTCCAAAAGCTTTTTTCGTAAAACTTTCAAAGCAACCTACAATTTATTACTTGTAGTTCAAGTTTGACCTAATTTCATTAACATAAAGTATTATCGAAACCAAAGAATAATTAATATTGTTTGTATTATACTTTTATAACTTTTTTTCCGGATACACGTAACATGATGCCACAAAAAATATTATACTGCTTAATCTTTTTTTGAAATGTTATGAAAAATGTGTCAACGTTTTCGGGATGCGGATGCATAGCAAGAACATGAATTTTTCAGAACTTTTTGGTGGTTTTTCGATGTACTGAATTCCTGCTTGGCTTCAAAAGATTTTTGGAAAATGTTAAGAGCAACCTATCGTGCTTATGTTTAGTTAAAATTTGAGAAGGTCGGTGGCAGTATAGTTTACATCAAAGACCTCAAAAAATAGAAAATTGCATAGAGCTCCATAAATTTAGCACAAAGGGAGCTAAAATGAAGCAATGAAAAACAGTCGGGTGTGGGTCCTTATCGAGCGAGCGGCCGAGCCATACCCTTCGTACTACTCCTACTGTACTTTCGATCTAGCGTGATGTGGGTGTGCTTGGTGGCTTTCTGTTCGCAGGGTGTAAAATGGAACGACAATAGATTACTACAGAGTAGTGGTAAAGCTGGTCAGATCATAATGAAGTGCATCGAATGCGATGGGACATACTGTAGACACCAGACAGTATAAACAATCCCTTATGCACCACTATCTTTTGAATCTTTTGAATAAACTTCCCTCCGGATGTTTGGGAAGGAAGTGAAAATTTCGAAACTACGAAAGTTTGAACTCCGACTCTAATAATAGTATGACTACTGTCCCTTTTGTCACCAAGCCCCAAAATGGTTCATTCTACGCAGCATGCCTGATACTAACACGGAGCCGACGACAAAGCAGGTCAACACGCGTGCGTAGCGCCACATTTTGGACGAGGGAGAGATCACCTAGCCGGGGTGTGGGGATGGTGATGAGGCACTAAAGGAGAGAGAAAACTCAATTTGTTTTGCGTGCATATAGTAGTATATAGTAAAGGTCCTGAAATTCACTAGTACTAGTTCCGTACTACTAGTACTACTAGGTGACTGTACCCTGTACCTCGTGGCAGGAAGCCATCATAGCTTTGCTGTCATATCACATCGCCTTCAACTCCTCCTCTTCACTGCTCTCTCGAGCTGCTTCCTCTGTGCCCAAAGTTTCTCTTTTGTCTCTTTGTTTCTTTTCTACAAAAATACATATTCTTCCTCCCGCCGACCCAAATAAATTGACTCGGATTTGTCTAGATTCGGATGTATCTAGACATATTTTAGTACTAGATACATCCGAATCTAGATAAACTTGAGTCAACTAATTTGGGTTGGAGGGAGTACCTGCTTTATAGAAAATCACTCCTCTCACTTGGAAAATTGATTTTTTTCCTTTCCTCATGGTTGGAAACTCCAAGTGGAAACATTGTTACCATGCCATGATTCACACCCATTTTACGCCCAAATATGGGACCACCATGGATGGTGGGAGTACAATTTACATCAAGGACCTAAAAATGGAAATAATTACATAAAGGTCCTTACATTTAGCACGAAGCCCCCTAAAATTAAGCAATGGAAATAGTCGGGTGTCGCTCCTTCTCGAGAGAGCAGCTGATCAAGCCATACTCTTCATACTACTTTCTCTTCATTTGTTTTTGAAATATATGGCCAAATTTGGCTGCATGCAAATTCTTCGATATGGGATCATGAATCATTAGCATAAAGTATGATGTAGATATGTCCATGTCCCTGGTCGTTCGGCTTGAAATGCAAGAATTTTCATATTCATTGGCAACTTATAAGCTTAAATACGTTTAAATTTTACCACTTGCTTTTAGGTACGAATTTTACACGTACAAACGGTGGAGGTACATTTTACATCAAGGACCTGAAAAAAGTAAAATTACATTGAGGTCCGTACATTTAGCACGAAGCACCCTAAAATTAAATAGGGAAAAGTTATGTTTTGCTCCTTCTCGAGAGAAAAGCTAATCGAGCCATACTCTTCATACTACTCCCTCTTTATTTGTTTTCCAAATATGGCCCAATTTGGCGGCATGCAAATTCATGGATATGGTATCATGAATCATCGATATAAAGTATGATGTAGATATGGCCATGACCTTGGTCGTTCGGCTTGAAATCCAAGATTGTTCATACTCATTCACAACTAAGCTGAAATACGTTTGAATTTTAGCTAATTTTTTTAAATAATACACTTTTTAATAATTTTCACGAACAATACATGAATTTAAATATTTACAATTCTAGCACGGTGTCGACACTTGAAAAGCTGACCAGTCCTTATCGGCTTTTGAATAGCCTACTAGGACATGTCTATTTTTCAAAAGCTGACTAGTCCCCCTATTCTTCACATTGCCCTATAACCTGTCGGCTTTTCAAAAGTAGACACAGACTAATCAGCTTTTGAAAAGCAGACATGGACTAGTCGGCTATTCAAAAGCCGATAAGGACTGGTCGGGTATTCAACTACCGACACCACGCTATAATTGTAATTCTTTCAATTCGTGTATTATTCGTGGAAATTATTAAAAAATGTATTATTTAAAAAAATAGCTGAATTGTTCCACTTATTTTATCTTCGAATTGTACATGGACAATGGGAGTACATTTTACAGCAAGGACCTAAAAAGGGGTAAAATTACATCGAAGTCCATACTTTTAGCACGAAGCACCCTAAAATTAAGCACGGAAAATAGTCATGTTTGGCTCCTTCTTGAGAGAGAAGCTGATCGAGCCATACTCTTCGGACTACTTCCTCTTTGTTTTCAAAAAATGGACAAATTTGGTGGCATGGAAATTCTTGGATATGTGATCATCATCAGCATAAAGAATGATGTAGATATGGCCATGACCTTGGTCATTTGTCTTGAAATCCAAGAATATTCATAATCATCGACAACTAATAATCTTAAATACGTTTAAAAAGGTAAAATTACATTGAGGTCCATACTTTTAGCACGAAGCACCCTAAAATTAAGCAGGGAAAACAGTCGGGTTCGACTCCTTCACGATAGAGAGCAGCTGGTCGAGCCATACTCTTCATACTACTTCCTCTTAGTTTGTTTCCAAAATATGGCCAAATTTGGTAGCATGAAAATTCTAGGATATGTGATCATCATCAGCATAAAGTATGTGTAGATTTGGCCATGACCTTGGTCGTTCGTCTTGAAATCCACAAATGTTCATACCAATCGACAACAAATAATCTTAAATATGTTTAAAAAAGGTAAAATTACAATGAGGTCGATACATTTAGCACGAAGCACCCTAAAATTAAGCAGGGAAAAAGTCATGTTTTGCTCCTTCTCGTGAGAGAAGCTGTGACACCCCGGTTCTGAAAAGACCGTGGCCTCTATGTGACATGCCAATCCCTGGATCGGTTCATTGGCCCACAATAGAGTAAGATAGATAACATAGCAAAATATCCGTGTATCATAAGTACCGAAGATCCAGAGTACCATTATTACAATAAAAGCTTAGCACAAGCTAGCTCAAATTATTCAGGTAGCAGCAAAAAGGAATAAATCCTCCATTCTTCAAATTGCCCACAAGTGAACAAGTGCCGAGTGGAGTACCGTGGCCTATAACGATCAATCATAATCGGAATAACCTGCAGCATGAAACGCAACAGCCCCGAAGGGTCAATACATGGAATGTATGGCAAGCAGAGCTAGTAAATGGAGACAATAGTACTAACATCTACATGCATATTTGGCAAGTGGAGCTGTGTCTGGCTTGCATTTGCAAATACATTTGTCCTACTTTCATAAACAGTTTTGAATTTTCTTTGAAAAGATCCCAATTAAGTTAACCCAACAAGATTAAAACAATTATGAAATTAGAATGAGCGAGAAACATGTCATGGAATCAATATCTAGCAACTCAGTTGTCCATAACCGGGGACACGGCTAATCGATAAGATTATACACTCTGCAGAGGTTAGTACACTTTACCCATGTGACTTGGCCAGCCCAGCTCGTACCATCACTCTCATTTTGGGTGATGATAGGGAGAAGAACAAGAAGAGACTGTTCGGGAAGTAGCTCCTCAATCCCGACGCGCACCGGTCCAACCTACCAAAATTCTACATCTCTGGATACGCGGGTTCGAGTTACCACAACCTACTAAGTCCAACCAACCGCCCATTTCATTATTGGCACATGGTTGTACACGTAAGCTACACAATAAAGAAGCCAATCATTTTCTCTTGATACCTGGGTGCCTTTCCGCAATGAAACCACCAAAAATTATCAATACCATCACACCCAGGGGATTCATTGATTAAGTTGTTTTAGTTTTCACAAACCAATACTTTGAGAAAACAAGTATCAATGATGTAACCCAGCCCTCGTTCAACATAGCATGGCTAAGCACATCTACAACGGTGGTTCATCTACAAGGAAAGCCCTACCACAATAATAGGACATAGCATAGCGATAGTATCATCCTACTCATGCAACTACAAAATACACGACAATGCATTAAAAATAGTAGGACGATATCATGAACAAAGTAGCATCTACTTGCCTTGATTGAAGCGGTCGGAGGAACAATCCAAACACGAGCAAGGGTTACACTCCACACAATCTACACGACACAATTGCATTCATAAACAAACAATTCACAAACATATGCAACAAATATGATGCATGAATGCAAGAACGGCAAGTGAATTGGTGCTACAGCTGCACCACATAATACTAATATATATTACTACCGAATACATGCATGGAAAATAGATTTGGCGCTAGGAAAACTATTAACCAAAAGTAGAGATCACTACTAGAGCTAGAAATTAAATAATTCACTACCGGTAGTATACTGTTTGTAGAATCCTGGAAAAATTCTACCGCATAGGCATCGCTTATAAGAAACAGTACCAATTGGAATTACTCAAAAAGGAGTTATAAAACATCCCGAGTAATTAAAACACTGCAGAAAGCCATTAGACAAATACTGCAGAAGTTTTTACTGTAAGCCTATCTCTTTAATTCACAATGAGATTCCCCTCGTTCATACGAGTTCAGGGACATATCATACGCGATTTTCGGAGCTATGAAACTTTTACTACGAATTTAATACTCCGAAAAGGCCACTAACTAGTTTGATTAAACTGTACTAAACCTAACAGTAAAAGTCTGAACCAAAGGTACAGCGAGATTCTACACGACTCACTGAACTCGTGCATATTTTATTTGCAAATTTTGGCCAAGCGGTTTAATTTCTACGCAATTTACAAGATCCTACCGAAATCTGCCAACTAAAAGGATTAACGAAATTGACCCAGTCAACTGTGTCTGATGACTGGGCGTCTGACCAGTCAACGTCTGGGCCTCTGACTAGTCAACGTCTGGAGTGCTGACCAGTCAACGAACGATCTAAGCCGCTGATCTGAGATCTGACGGTGGCTGCTGTCTTACCGGAATCGGACGGCGAAACGAACTCCGGCGAGCTCCGGACGGCGGCAACGATCGGTTCCGGTGGCGTGGAAACTCCAGCAAGTACACACATGGTCAACTACGGCTCCCGGAATAATAAACGCGTGCGCGTACGTGGCGATCTGCAGGGCGCAGTTGGCGGCGGCGGATGGAGACGCGGAGCACGGGAACGGAAAGAGGGCGGCGAGACGAACCCGGCAACAGACGCGGCGATTGCCGGCGGCGGAGGGGTGGCCGGCGGCGGCGAGGAGATGCGGCGGCGGCGATGCTGGGTGCGTGCGCACGGGAGCAAGGAGACGGCGGGGTCGGGTGTGGGGTTGGGAAAACGGGCACGCAAAACGAGGCAGCGTGGGGCCCTTTAAAAAGTCCTGCGCGTGATAAAAGAAAGAAAAGAAAAAAAAACCTGAACCGAATCGGTCCACAGTTGGACTCTGATTCGGAAATCGGTCCGGATTTTCGGACCGTTTTCCGGCGGTTTACTAAAACGTCCGAGTCTTTTGCATACGAACTCCGATTGGAGCGATTTTCGCGCCTACGGGTTCGTACCGTCGAGGGGAACAACCTTCAGTCGAAGTTTGTGCGAAAACTCGAACCTACAGGGGTGGTTGTTGCAAGTCCCTCTGAAGCTCCCCGCAGGAACCTCGAAGCGAAATAGAAACGGGGTTTTGCAAATAGTGTTTCGTCGATCCTCTCTACTCGACGGTAATGCATGGAAAGATATGATGCGATGCAATGAATGATATGCAAGACCAAATCTAAAATTTGGGATGTGACAAGACTAACCCCCTTAAGATGAATCTCGTTCTCGAGATTTGGCGCGGCTAGCAAATAGGTGTGGGTAGTCCTCTCGGATGTCATCTTCACGCTCCCAAGTGGCTTCCTCTTCGGTGTGGTGGCTCCACTTCACTTTGCAAAACTTGATTGTCTTGGTACGGGTAGTCCTTTCTGCTATCTCCAGAATCTTGACCGGTTTCTCCTCAGAGGTCAAATCATTCTCAAGCTGAACCTCCTCTAGCGGTACAGTGTCTCTCAATGGTGTATCCACCATCTCCGGATGGCACTTCTTCAGCCGGGATACGTGGAACACGTTGTGAACAACAGACAGAGCCTCTGGCAACTCCAACTGATAGGCAACTTCTCCTTTGCGTGCTAAGACCCGATACGGTCCAATAAATCGAGGTGCCAGCTTACCCTTAATACCAAATCTCTTGATTCCACGGAGTGGCGATACTCTGAGGTATGCTCTATCACCTATCTCATACACCACTTCCTTGTGCTTGGCGTCAGCGTAGCTCTTCTGTCTTGATTGTGCTACCTTCAGTCTGTCTCTAATCAAGGCGACCTTCTCCTCAGCGTCCTTGATCAAATCAGGTCCAAACAACTGACGTTCTCCTACTCCATCCCATAGCAATGGTGTTCGGCACCGTTTCCCATACAGCACATCGAACGGTGACGTCTTGATGCTGGTTTGATAGCTGTTGTTGTAGGAAAACTCCGCATACGGTAAATTCTCATCCCAACTAGAACCATGAGCCAAGGCGCAAGCTCTTAGCATGTCCTCCAAAATCTGATTCACCCTCTCGGTCTGTCCATCAGTCTGTGGGTGAAACGCTGTGCTAAACTCCAATCTAGTACCAAGTGACTCGTGCAGCTGGCGCCAGAAGTGTGAGGTAAATTGGGTGCCTCTATCAGATACGATACTCTTGGGAACTCCATGTAGGCACACAATCTTGTCCATGTAAATCTTGGCCAACTTTGCACTCGTATAGGTCGTCTTCACTGGTATAAAGTGGGCTACCTTGGTCAAATGATCGACCACTACCCAAATAGAGTCATATCCAGACCTGGTCCTGGGCAGTCCTGTGATAAAGTCCATTCCTACTCTATCCCATTTCCAATCCGGCACGGGCAAAGGCTGTAGCAATCCTACTGGTTTCTGGTGTTCTGCCTTCACTCGGCTACATACATCACATAGGGCGATATGCTCTGCGATGTCTCCCTTCATGTTGTTCCACCAGAATCTGTCCTTTAGATCCATATACATCTTCGTATTGCCCGGATGTATGGAATACGGCGAGTCATGAGCTTCCTGCATAATCAACTTCCTTAACTCCGGATCGTTGGGCACACACAAACGATCTCCATACCACAAGGTACCTTGCTCATCCTCGTGGAATTCCCTTGCTCGACCTTCCTTCATCTTTTCCTTAACTTCATCTATCTCTTTGTCTCCCACTTGAGCCTTCCTGATTCTGTCCTGAAGCGTTGGTTGGACTTCCATTGTAGCCAAATATCCTTCAGATACTACCTCCAGTCTAAGGTCCTTGAATTGCTTGCACAAATCCTCAGGCAATTCACCAATTGTCAATCCATTGGCATAAACCTTTCGGCTCAGAGCATCTGCTACTACATTGGCCTTTCCTGGGTGGTATTGTAGATTCATATCATAGTCCTTGATAAGTTCCAACCATCTCCTTTGTCTCATGTTCAGCTCCTTTTGTGTAAATATGTATTTCAGGCTCTTGTGGTCGGTGTACACATCACAGTGTTTTCCCATTAAGTAATGCCTCCATACCTTGAGCGCATGAACCACTGACGCTAACTCCAAGTCGTGTGTGGGGTAATTACGCTCATGGTGCTTGAGTTGTCGCGAGGCATAAGACACTACTCTCCCATCTTGCATCAGCACACTCCCAAGTCCCTGTCGAGAAGCATCACAGTACACTTGGAAATCCTTCTGAAGATCTGGTAAGCACAGAACAGGTGCAGTCACTAGTCGACGCTTCGGTTCCTGAAAGCTAGCTTCACACACATCCGTCCATTCAAACTTTCTCTCCTTCTTCAGAAGTTCAGTCATCGGCTTAGCAATCTTGGAAAAGTTTTCAATGAACCTCTTATAATATCCAGCAAGTCCCAGAAAGCTTCGAATCTCTCCCGCATTCTTGGGTGCTTCCCACTCAGTTACTGTAGTCACTTTGCTTGGATCAACAACGACTCCTTCTCCTGACACTACGTGTCCAAGAAACCCAACGGTGTTAAGCCAGAATTCACACTTGCTGAATTTGGCATACAGCTGGTGTTCCCTCAGTTTCTCCAAAATCAGTCGCAGATGTTTCTCATGCTCAGCATCATCCTTGGAATATATCAGTATGTCATCAATAAACACCACTACAAACTGGTCCAAGTACTCCATAAATACCTTGTTCATCATGGTCATGAAATATGTCGGGGCATTCGTTAGTCCAAATGACATAACTGTATACTCGTATAACCCATACCTAGTGGTGAAGGCGGTTTTTGGTACATCCTCCTTCCGGATCTTCAATTGAAAGTAGCCTGATCGCAAATCAATCTTGCTGAACACCTTTGCTCCTTCCAGTTGATCAAACAAATCATTTATGTTCGGCAGAGGGTACTTGTTCTTGATGGTTACCTCATTCAGCGAGCGATAGTCCACCACTAACCTCTTGGTGCTGTCTTTCTTCTCCACAAACAGAATAGGTGCACCCCATGACGACGCACTAGGCTGAATGAATCCCTTTTCCAGCTTCTCTTTCAACTGTTTCTTCAATTCCCTCAGCTCATCCACATCCATCTTATATGGTTTCTTTGCTATTGGTCCTGTTCCCGGCATCAGGTCGATAAGAAACTCTACTTCTCTGTCAAGTGGCATCCCTGGCAGTTCTTCCGGAAACACGTCGGGGTAATCCCTAATCACTGGCACAGTATCCATGCTAACCCCCTTAAGAGAATTCAACTTAACATTCGGGGTTTTGAGTGAAACAGCTCGCTGTGCACAATCTATGTGTCCCCCATGCATAGACATCCAATCCATACCCCGAATAACATCTAATCCCTGTGATTCCAACACTACCAAATGTGCAATGAAGTTGTGTGTTCCAATCCTCACAGTTAAATTGCGGCATCCCGCACTAGCTATCATATCTCCTCCAGGTGAACTCACTCTAAAAGACCTCTTCATAGACTCAGTAGGTAACTTATACTTATCCACAAATGCCCTTGATATGAATGAATGCGATGCACCAGTATCGAAAAGTATAAGTGCAGGGTAAGTGTTGATTGGAAACTTACCAATCACAAGGTCAGGCTCGTCTGGAATCTCTTCCACATTCATGTGGTTCACTGTGGCCTTCTCATTGTTGGTTGGCTTCAGTCCTTTCCTCTCCGGACAGTTGTCAGCATAGTGTCCCTTCTGCTTACACTTGAAGCATGTCACCTCACTCAGATCCTTCTTCACAAAATTGCGATCACGGTTGCGGTCATGTCCACCGTGTCCTCCAGAGTGGTGGGAGTGTCCTCCCTTGTGGCTGTGGTGACTGCTCCTATGGTTGTCATGACGATGTCCATCGCCTCCATGGTGGTGGCGATCATGGCTCCCATGGTCACTTCCTCCATGCTTGGAGTATCCATCATATGAAGTGCGAGACTTGTGGTGTGAGCCAGAGTGGTGATTGTTGTTCTTTCTCTTGCGGCTTTCCACCTGCTTGTGCTTCCCTTCCAGGATCCTGGCCTTGTCCATGAGCTCCTGGAAAGTGGGGCAATAAACCACCAGTAGCTGCACTGAAAGCTCATCGCTGAGGCCATCCAGGAATCTCTTCCTCCTTTTTGCATTAGTGTCAACATCCTCAGGTGCATAACGGGACAGGTTGTTGAACTCCTCAATGTACTCGGCCACGGTGCGATTGGTTTGGCGCAAGTTGCGGAACTCTTTCCTCTTCAGGCTCAGAACTCCTGAAGACACGTGGTCGATCCTGAAACCTTCCTCAAACATAGCCCAAGTCACGGTATTCAGAGGTGGGTGATCTGAAATGTATCCCACCAAGAAGCGGCTGGTCCCTCCAGTAGGTGAGCGACAAACCTCACCTTCTCAGCATCAGTGCATACAATAGTTACTAGATCCTTGTTGACTGAACGCAACCAGTCGAGAGCAACCATTGGTTCCGTTGCAGTAGAGAACTTAGCTGGCCTTAACCTTAGAAATCTGGTGAGAGCATCTCCCTGAGGCTGATTGTTTCCATTGTTGTTGTTCTGATTTTCCATGAACTGGGTCATCACTTGGGTTAGCTGTGCCTGAGCTGCCATGAGCTGCTCCAACTCAGTGGGTTGGCGGCGGGGAGGCATCTGCGGTTCAGCACAGGTAAGTTTAGAAAGAATCAACTACGGTAATAGGATTCTACCCATGCATATGGTCAAGCAACAACAAACAATTGCAGACAATCACAAGCAAGCAACACATCATCAAACAAGCGGTCCAGCAACATCCCAGGTGTTATCCTAGCAGTATATACCTACTGAAATAGTTTTGCAAGAGTTGGCAATGGTTAACTAAACAGTTGAGCATCAAAACGACAAAACAACAATTCTGACAGAACAGTTCTGCTGTATTCGCGAATTTTTCCGCCTGACTTAAACTCGTCATAAAATTTAGCCAATTTTTGTGCATATAGAACAGGAAGTTCCGCATCAGCCCAATTTGTTTCAGATTTTTCCGAGTTACCAGAAAAATATGAAAAATCGCGCAGTACTGCTGTATCAGCAGAAAAACTGCAGCGAAAACAACACAGATAGTAACCAAATTGCCATAACTCTTTCATATAATTTGCACAAATAATTCCTGGGATATTGGAGTACACAAATAAACATATAAACACTCTTACACTAACACGAACCAAGTATCACAACGATCAAGAATAATTCTAACGATTTCGCCTAACGAGGACTAATTGGTGGACTTCTATCTATTGCTTGAAGAGTTTGAGGTAGGTCCTTGCGGTCATGCGTTGGCGCTTCGGCTCGCGGTACAACCATGGCGGCGGAGTGTACACCTCTCCTGAACCATCACTTGAAACGTCAGACTCCACCTCTTCTGGATCCTCCTCTTCTTCTTCATCCTCAGCTACAACTGCAACAGCTTCATCTCCTCCACCATCATCGTCTCCATCATCATCATCCTCGTCCTCATCATCGTCATCTCCACTGTCATCATCATCCCCATTGTTGCCATCATCTCCGTTGTCATCATCAGAGGGTGGATTCAGCTGTGCTTGGAGAGCGGCAATCTGGGTTGTCATAGCTTCAATAGTTTGATCCCTTTCCTCGATTGTCCCTTGCAGTTGATGTATGTTCTGGGTGTTCTCCTGCACAGTACCATGAAGATGTGCTATGGTTGCATCTCTGGCTATCAGGGCATTCTCCAGAACTCCCATAGCTTCATGCAAAGTGTCAATCTCCTGTCCTTGGACCACCATACCATTGCTAGTAAAATCTGCAATCTCCTTTATCATCCTCACCTTCTCTGCTAGAGCTCCATTCTCCCTTTCCATGTCCTCTATGTGCCTCCAACGGGGCGGCATGTTGTTCCTGTCGCCCGGGGTAACCACAATGTTCCCATCTTCATTACGCCTTCCATAGTCACGGTAGGGTGAATCTGCCGGTAGTAGGTGTCGGACTTGATGGCACTGGCGAGACAGGGCTTCATGTATGGCCAAGTTGATTCCAAGTCCCCAGTTGCAGTAGGTCTTGGTGTAGATCAAATGCACGGGGTTTGGCAAGGCGGCGTCTCTGAATATGAAGGTAGTGATCTCCCATGCATCCTCTCCATATCCATAGGTGTACAGCCTTCTTCCCTTGAACATGGGCAGTGGCAATCCCAATGACTGCGAGAGCTGAGCTAACTCAGTCCTGACTTCATGGTGGCATACTCAGTCCTGACTTCTCCCATCTATCAAGTAAAAGAGGAAAGTGTGATAATAGCATATGGTAAGAATTTACGAGGGTGAAAGGCATAAGATGAAAGATAGAGTTAATATAGGCTTTAATAAATCTATGGCTTCCTAATCCAATTCTAGGTCACGATCCTACAGTCGACACACGGGCTCTGATACCATCCTGTGACACCCCGGTTCTAAAAAGACCGTGGCCTCTATGTGACATGCCAATCCCTGGATCGGTTTATTGGCCCACAATAGAGTAAGATAGATAACATAGCAAAATATTCGTGTATCATAAGTACCAAAGATCTAGAGTACCATTATTACAATAAAATCTTAGCACAAGCTAGCTCAAATTATTCAGGTAGCAGCAAAAACGAATAAATCCTCCATTCTTCAAATTGCCCACAAGTGAACAAGTGCCGAGTGGAGTACCGTGGCCTATAACGATCAATCAGAATCGGAATAACCTGCAGCATGAAACGCAACAGCCCCGAAGGGTCAATACATGGAATGTATGGCAAGTAGAGCTAGTAAATGGAGACAATAGTACTAACATCTACATGCATATTTGGCAAGTGGAGCTGTGTCTGGCTTGCATTTGCAAATACATTTGTCCTACTTTCATAAACAGTTTTGAATTTTCTTTGAAAAGATCCCAATTAAGTTAACCTAACAAGATTAAAACAATTATGAAATTAGAATGAGCGAGAAACATGTCATGGAATCAATATCTAGCAACTCAGTTGTCCATAACTGGGGACACGGCTAATCGATTAGATTATACACTCTGCAGAGGTTAGTACACTTTACCCATGTGACTTGGCCAGCCCAGCTCGTACCATCACTCTCATTTTGGGTGATGATAGAGAGAAGACCAAGAAGAGACTGTTCGGGAAGTAGCTCCTCAATCCCGACGTGCACCGGTCCAACCTACCAAAATTCTACATCTCTGGATACGCGGGTTCGAGTTACCACAACCTACTAAGTCCAACCAACCGCCCATTTCATTATTGGCACATGGTTGTACACGTAAGCTACACAATAAAGAAGCCAATCATTTTCTCTTGATACCTGGGTGCCTTTCCGCAATGAAACCACCAAAAATTATCAATACCATCACACCCAGGGGATTCATTGATTAAGTTGTTTTAGTTTTCACAAACCAATACTTTGAGAAAACAAGTATCAATAATGTAACCCATCCCTCGTTCAACATAGCATGGCTAAGCACATCTACAACGGTGGTTCATCTACAAGGAAAGCCCTACCACAATAATAGGACATAGCATAGCGATAGTATCATCCTACTCATGCAACTACAAAATACACGACAATGCATTAAAAATAGTAGGACGATATCATGAACAAAGTAGCATCTACTTGCCTTGATTGAAGCGGTCGGAGGAACAATCCAAACACGAGCAAGGGTTGCACTCCACACAATCTACACGACACAATTGCATTCATAAACAAACAATTCACAAACATATGCAACAAAGATGATGCATGAATGCAAGAACGGCAAGTGAATTGGTGCTACAGCTGCACCACATAATACTAATACATATTACTACCAAATACATGCATGGAAAATAGATTTGGCGCTAGGAAAACTATTAACCAAAAGTAGAGATCACTACTAGAGCTACAACTTAAATAATTCACTACCTGTAGTATACTGTTTGTAAAATCCTGGAAAAATTCTACCGCATAGGCATCGCTTATAAGAAACAGTACCAATTGGAATTACTCAAAAAGGAGTTATAAAACATCCCGAGTAATTAAAACACTGCAGAAAGCCATTAGACAAATACTGCAGAAGTTTTTACTGTAAGCCTATCTCTTTAATTCACGATGAGATTCCCCTCGTTCATACGAGTTCAGGGACATATCATACACGATTTTCGGAGCTACGAAACTTTTACTACGAATTTAATACTCCGAAAAGGCTACTAACTAGTTTGATTAAACTGTACTAAACCTGACAGTAAAAGTCTGAGCCAAAGGTACAGCGAGATTCTACACGACTCACTGAACTCGCACATATTTTATTTGCAAATTTTGGCCAATCGGTTTAATTTCTACGCAATTTACAAGATCCTACCGAAATCTGCCAACTAAAAGGATTAACGAAATTGACCCAGTCAACTGTGTCTGATGACTGGGCGTCTGACCAGTCAACGTCTGGGCCTCTGACTAGTCAACGTTTGGAGTGCTGACCAGTCAACGAACGATCTAAGCCGCTGATCTGAGATCTGACGGTGGCTGCTGTCTTACCGGAATCGGACGGTGAAACGAACTCCGGCGAGCTCCGGACGGCGGCAACGATCGGTTCCGGTGGCGTGGAAACTCCTGCAAGTACACACACGGTCAACTACGGCTCCCGGAATAATAAACGCGTGCGCGTACGTGGCGATCTGCAGGGCGCAGTTGGCGGCGGCGGATGGAGACGCGGAGCACGGGAACGGAAAGAGGGCGACAAGACGAACCCGGCAACAGACGCGGCGATGGCCGGCGGCGAAGCGGTGGCCGGCGGCGGCGGCGATGCTGGGTGCGTACGCACGGGAGCAAGGAGGCGGCGGGGTCGGGTGTGGGGCTGGGAAAACGGGCACGCAAAACGAGGCAGCGTGGGGCCTTTAAAAAGTCCTGCGCGTGAGAAAAGAAAGAAAAGAAGAAAAACCCTGAACCGAATCGGTTCGCAGTTGGACTCGGATTCGGAAATCGGTCCGGATTTTCGGACCATTTTCTGGCGGTTTACTAAAACGTCTGAGTCTTTTGCATACGAACTCCGATTGGAGCGATTTTCGCGCCTACGGGTTCGTATCGTCGAGGGGAACAACCTTCAGTCGAAGTTTGTGCGAAAACTCGAACCTACAGGGGTGGTTGTTGCAAGTCCCTCTGAAGCTCCCCGCAGGAACCTCGAAGCGAAATAGAAACGGGGTTTTGCAAATAGCGTTTCGTCGATCCTCTCTACTCGACGGTAATGCATGGAAAGATATTATGCGATGCAATGAATGATATGCAAGACCAAATCTAAAATTTGGGATGTGACAGAAGCCGATCAAGCAATAATCTTCATACTACTTCCTCTTTGTTTGTTTTCAAAATATGTCCAAATTTGGCGGCATGCAAATTCTTGGATATGGGATCACGAATCATCAACGTAAAGTATGATGTAGATATGGCCATGACCTTGGCCGTTCATCTTGAAACCCAAGAATGTTCATACTCATTGAAAACTAATATTCTTAACTATGTTTAAAATTTTACCACTTGCTTTTAGGTTTGAATTTTACACGGACGGTGGGAGTATAATTTACATCAAGGATCTTAAAAGGGGGGAAATTACATCAAGATCCTTACATTTAGCATGAACTATCCCAAAATTAAGCAAAGAAATAAACCAGTCAGGTTCGGCTCATTCTCGAGAGAGCACCTGATCAAGCCATACTCTTCATACCGCTACTTCCTATTCATTTGTTTTCAAAACTTATGGCCAAATTTGGTGGCACGCAAATTCTTGGATATGGGATCATCATCGGCATAAAGTGTGATGTTGATATGGCCATGACCTTGGTCATTCGGCTTGAAACTCCAAGAATGTTCATACTCATTAACAACTAATAATCTTAAATACGTTTAAATTTCACCACTGCTTCTAGGTTTGAATTTTACATGGATGGTGGAACTACATTTTACATCAAGGACCTAAAAAGGTAAAATTACATCGATATCCATACATTTAGCACGAAACACCATAAAATTAAGCAAGGAAAACAGTTGGCTGGGAAGCTTGTGAACTCATAAAACATGGTAATTAATCATAAGTGTATCAAGGTCCATGCTTTGTCTAAAAACTAGGGTTGTTGTTGTGGTACTCGGAGCCATTTTTCTTCGTACTTGCTTACAGAAAAAATCTTGTCGCTTTCAGTTTCATTGTTCCTATAAGTTCGAACCTGTGGTTGCCACCATTTTTCACCTTTTCAAGATGCACACATCTACCAAATATGGGAACATTACAATACAATACGATGTGCATATGGTTGTTACCTTTGTTGTTCGGCTTGAAACCTAAGAGTGTTCATACACCGTGGGCCATATATATTGTATAACTATTTTTTTGTAATTTATGATGACTCACGGTTATTAATTATTTTTCAGTGCAAATAGTATTACACACAAGAGGACGCCATGAAGAAGGCTTCATTTTTAGGTTTTCATTATTTTTGTTCATAGCTAATGAGGATCAAATTGTCAACATGCATATTCGTAGCAAGAATTTTAATCCTACAGAACTCTCGTTGGTTTTTGAAGTATTGACCGCCTTGGTACCATAAAGGCTGAAAGGATGTTTGCTTGTAGTTCAAATTTGAAAATGATTTTTTATTCTTAAATTTTTTCAGAGCATTCTATCATGTTTACTTGTAGTTCAAATTTGAAAATGATTTTTTATTCCTAAATTTTGGAAACTCCCAGTATTGGTAGCATTATTGTTCACCATGCCAAGATGCACTCATCTACCAAATATGGGAATATTACCATAAAGTATGTTGTACATATATATAAGGCCATTTAGCTTGTCTTTCGGACTGAAGCCTAAGGATATGTTCATACATGGAAGGCCGTATTTTCAATTACATTGTTTTTTATATGTGAACTCTCTTGATAATAATCATTTTTCACAGCAAGTAGGACAAGTCAGAGGTCACCGTGCAATTTTTTTATTGTTTTGAAATAAAAGGCAAATTTTGTACATGCAAATGCTTAGCAAGAAGTTGAATCCAACAAATTCGCTGGTTTCCGATATATTGAAAGTCTAGGGGTGGGTACCTTCAAAAGATACTTGTATAACTTTAAGACCAATCTACTACTTACTCATAGTTAAATTTTTATCTAACTTTGATAAATCATCTTAAATTAGTTTAATAATGTGAAGTTCACTAGGAAACCTTGAGAACTCAAAAAAGTTGGTAACCGTAAGTGAAACATGTATAAACTTTGTCTGGAAACTAGGCTTATGGCATTCCGAGGCATATTCACCATGCTTGCTCTCAGGAAAATAAATCCTGGGATTATAATAATCTGCTTAAAGTTTATGATCAATCGGAGTGTTTTTTGTGTGAGGTGTAATAAATATACATATATCGTTAATCCTACACTTTAAAAGAAACTCTTCGATGGACATTTGGATATGTGAATGAAATGTCAAATCTTTAATGTGCGACGGACTGTTATGTTGGTACCTTTGTGTAAACATTGATGTTTCATATGAAATAAGTCTCTTACATACCAGCTATATGCATCCAAAAAGTATTGCGGGTGATAAATATCGTTAGTATCCAGTTTTTAGCATCATTCAAATCTTTGTGTGTGAATGGGAGCAATGGCATTCGGGGACCACTTGTTAGTCCTGCTACCATTGAGGTTAAATCGGTCATTGTAGGACTAACTAGCCAAATATGTGCATATTACGCTAAAAAACTGGTAAAATATGCAAAAATGACGTCCACCAAGTGCTTTGTGCAAAAGTGCAATGTAAAGATGGTGGATCGTGCAATTTCCTCTATCTAAAAAAATGTTTTATACTACTTCCTCCGTCCCAAAATATAAGGCGTCTAAGGATTGGTCAAAAGTCAAACTTTACTAACTTTGACCAAATATTTAGAAAAAAATATCTACATCTAAAATATTGAATGGACATATTAAGAAAATATATTTTATGGTGAATCTATTGATATTAATTTAGTATTATAAATTGTATATTTTTTGTGTATAATCATGGTCAAACTTAAAAAATGTTGACTTTTGACTAATCATACTACTAATACTACTACCTACTACTACTACTACTACTAGTTTGGATTTCCTGCTCCACAGTTACTGAATCTATCTAGTTCGTCCTAAGATAAGTTAATATTATTGTTTCCTCCTTGGCATCGTTATGCTATCCGGTAGTACCCGTTTAGACTCTTCATACTAATTCAATTATAATTTTGTTGTTGCCATCTGGTTCTTCAAAAGATGCAACACTAACTATTTTCTATTTCTTGCATAGAGCCAAGAATTGAACAATGAACATGATGGTTTGCATAGACTCTTCTATAGGTTCACAAGCGACGCCATTATTTCCTTATCTAGTGCTGGTTTGTCCTAATCAATGGCAAAACTGTCCCCTACTATGTAGTTCACTCGTGGTTTGCATCCCTACTCTAGAAGTTCTCTTATGATGCCATATTTCTATATGGTTGGTTCTTAGCTATGACAGAAACTGCATGACATTGTGTAGCTCACATAAATTCTGAGTCACCGTACGTCTCTTGCATTCTAGGAAATACAACTAGTTCCATATATATTTGCTTATATGACCTTCCTAGTTTATATTTCGTGAAATTCTAAAGAACACTTTGTTTGATTGCTCATTTAATTGTAGGCACACTTGTCTAATGATTGTTTATCTTGTTCTACAGGTTCTCGTGTGACGGTACTATATCTTCCATCTCGTTCTGGTTCGTCCTAAGCAACGGCATAACTATCCTCTAGATTATATAGTTCATTCCTCATTTTCTTTCCTCCTATACAAGTTCTCGTATGATGCGATTATAATTTCTATTTGGTTCATTATAAGCTATGAGTAGTTTGTCATGTTTGTTGTATTAACTTTTTATTACTTAGTTTCAGACTGCAATTATTGCTATTCCCTACTCATGAAGCAGCATGAGCAGAACTACCCTACTCATGATCTTGAGTTAGCAGTCGTAGTTTTGGCACTGAAGACATGGCGTCATTATCTTATGGGTAATCGGTGTGAGATTTACTCAGATCACAAAAGCTTAAAGTATATTTTCACTCAGAAGGAGCTGAATATGAGGCAAAGGAGATGAATAGAGTTAATCAAGGATTATGACCTTGACATTCACTATCACCCCGGCAAAGCCAATGTGGTAGCGGATGCTCTTAGCAGGTTGCCGTGTAGGCTAAACACCATGATCAAAGAAAAGCAACCAAGTTTGTATGTGGAGTTGGAGCAGTTCAGGACTGAGCTAGTTAGCAAAGGATTTTTAGCTAGCATTGAACTTTAACCCACTTTGATTAGCCAAATCAAGGAAGCCTAGAAAGGAAATGAAAGTATCGACGGAATCAAACGTCGTATTGGTACAGGAAAGGTACCTGGATTCACAAAAGACGAAGAAGGAGTTCTGTGGTACAAAGGCCGTATCTGTGTGCCAGCAGATTCGGAGCTGAAGCAAGTTATCATGCAAGAAGCTCATGATACTCTTTATTCTATCCACCCCGGAGGAACAAAGATGTATCAAGATTTGAAAGAGCAATTTTGGTGGCACAAGATGAAGAGAGAAATCGGAAGCTACATCGCCAAGTGTGATATCTGTCAAAGAGTCAAAGCAGAACATCAGAGACCTGCAGGACTGTTGCAACCATTGTAGATTCCATAATGGAAATGGGATTCCCTCGGAATGGACTTTATCACCGGTTTGCGTACTTCTAGTAGGGGAAATGACTCAATATGGGTCATAGTTGATAGACTGTCCATGGTAGCTCACTTTATACCTGTCAAGACAACCTACCAGAGTTCGAAGCTAGCAGAGCTGTATATCGCCAGAATTGTCAGTCTACATGGAACCCCCAAGACCATTGTATCAGATCAAGGAACCCAATTTACCTCGAGATTTTGGCAGAAAGTCCAAGAAGGATTACGAACCAAGTTGAATTTCAGCACCGCTTATCACCCGCAAATCGATGGACAGACTAAAAGAGTCAACCAAATCTTAGAAGATATGTTGAGAGCTTGTGTGTGAGAATATGGATCCAAATAGGAAGACTGCCTGCCTTTCGCAGAATTCTCATACAACAACAGTTATCAAGCTAGTTTCCAAATGGCACCATTTGAGTTCCTATACGGAAGAAAGTGTCGTAGCCCTTTGAATTGGTCGCAAGTGGGAGAGAGCTAGATCTTTGGACCCGACATTCTCCGAGAAACCGAATAGAAGGTTCAGAAAGTCCATGAGCACCTCAAGACCGTCCAATCCAGATAGAAGAGTTATGCTGACAAGAGGAGGAGAGACCTTGTAACAACCTCGAATCGACCCTATGCAAGTTTTAGCGATTCCCGCCAAACCCGCATAGAAATGATTCAAAGATGCCCACCAAGCACTTGCGTGCGGGTGGAAATCGAAGTAATATCATTACACAATAGTCCATGATGGAACCCATAGAACATATATATATATATATATATATATATATATATATATATATATATACAACACGACTCCATGAGTCAAGAATACAGATATACAGTAGAAAGATCCAAATCACCTTAAAAACGATAGAGCGTCCGACTACGGACAAGATGCAAATGGGGCTAAGAGCCCTGCAGAATAACCAATGGCGTCCATAACCCTTCCCAGGCCAAGCCGGAAGGGTAACCCTGCTAACAACGTCGATCTCAAACCTGCTAAAACAAAAGGGGTGCCGACAAAGGGCAAAGGAAAAAGAGGAGCGTCAGTATTGAGGCCAGTACACGGCGAGGCTAGAATTCGGTGGCTCTCTCCTACATAAGTATGGTGGACTGAAGCGGCAGCGCAACATGCACTAAATAACCTATAGAGACTCGATGCAACTGTCTGCTATTAGAGAGGGATAAGAAAGACCTATTCGGGACCAACCTAATACTAACACCAATTATACCCATCCTGGCATTTCCCCCTCGAGACCAAACGAGGAAGTCAAAACAAGGAACTCACGGAGTTGGTAGTTTTATTCATTCCATTAGTTGAAGCACTTACTAGTCAGATATAGATAGCATGAATCATCCTGATAGCATAAGCAGTGGGCAGTTTTAGTTAACCATTTAGTTGTAGTTGTTGTACTTACTAGTCAGATACAATTAGCATGTGACATCCCAAACCCAGCAGTTGTTGGCACTTTTATTTCATTCCATTGGAGTTGCGATACTTACTAGGCAGGTATAACATGACACGATACACCCCAGTTTCACCAGTTGTTGGCACTTTTATTATCCATTCCATTGTAGTGAAGCTGATTACTAGTCACATATTAAGTCAAATTTATAGCCCTACTTTAGTTATGCTTGTCTATGATCGAGATAGTGTGCTCCAAGTTGTCCATAACCATGGACACGACTTTCAGAAAGATTTACCCTGCAGGGGTGCACAAATAGCAACACACACACGATCAACCTCGGAAAAACCAAATCAAAACCCAACGAGGCTTTCACGACAAAGCAATCACAGGATTCATAAAATATTTTAGGGGGGCACCCCATTAAGCTACCCGCAACGAAGTTGGCCGGTTCCGAGACATACCCAAGGTTTGTGCCAATGGCTGTAAATGACTGGGAACCCGAAAGTGTGACTGGGGTTGTCGATACCACGAGAACACTCCGCAATTCCTAAACAGTATAGGTGCTCCACGCACAATCATAAATAACGCAGTAAAGCATGGCATAAGTACAGAATAGTAATAAAGCCCCAAACTAGTTTGTGGCCCCAAGAAATAGGAAATGAATCAAGTTCTGGCTAAGGGGATTCATGGTCCCACATGCGGATAGTGCGATAGTCAAGGAACAGGTATCAAGTACTCGTGGTCCTACGGGACACAAGTGAGCGGTTAAAAACCAAATATTTGCTATTGCCCACCGATGCCTCTGCATTAGTTATATCTATTCCCAGCAATTAATCAAGTTGTATTTAAAGTCACGATCATCTCCACCATTAAGCATCTCCACCATTAAGCATGTGCCAACTTGCCGTCAACGGTGGAACGACAACAACACGAAGCAACACATAAGCAAGAAACTATGACTCGCAAGGTCGACTGTCTATCAAACGATAGGCAATAGGATGTGTCCATGGCAATTTAGGGGCTGCAAGGAGTATAAATGGTGCACGGAAACTAAAGCATCGCAACACGGATAGCAATAGATCAACAGGAGGAAATAAAGACTATAAAAGCAAAATAGGTAGAAAGGGGGAGACGCTCGCCTGGGAAACATAGCAGATGATTCATTATCCGAAGAACTTGTCGATACTCACATCCACTCAACGACCTAATCCGCGAAGAACCAAAACACTAAAAGAAACACCGAATGCACTATTTAATACTACAGCGGAAGATCGGGCATGATGCATGTATGATGTATGACATGGCAAAGATGCGATGCGATTAGGCAATATTAAGCGGAACCAGGGCCCCGACAATTAATTATATGATTCAAGTTGTTTATATTCCCCACAATTTAAATGTTGTTTTAACAAGGCAAAACATGGTATGGGTTTGCTACACATATTTAAATGGAGCCAATATAAGACTAGAAAAGCCCGCATATAGCTCCATATTTAATTTAGGTGAATCGCCTAAATACCCTCAACAACCACAATATGTATGCGAGTATGAACAATTTAATATGCAACAAGTTTGTATTTCATTTATAAAAATAGGGGCTCAGAAAGGGGTCACACATTGGCGTTGGCGGTCTTGGGGTTCGATGTGGGTCGGGTTTGGTCTCGGCGGGATCGGGTCTTTGGATCCGGGAAGAAGAACTTGGCGGTCCGGAGGGATCGGCCATCAGACTCCTATATCGGGGTCTTCGATTGTAAGAAGATCTTGACGTGCCTAGGGTTCGGTCTTCGGATCCACGTCGGTGCGCTCATGATCTTGGCGTATTCGGATCTATGATGGAGATCATGGCGGTCCAGGGAACGGTCTTCGGGTTTCGGAGGGAGATCTCGGGATCCACCTTTGTTCATCGAAGGCGAAACTTGGATTGGCATGATGGTATGATGTGGTTCTTCGGGTGCTCATCCTGGTACATGTCCATGTGTCGACCTTGTGTTCTGAGCCTCTCGCGTACTCTGTACCGGAGAAGATCTTGGTGTCACGGAGCCGAACCTTGCAAGCCAACTTGGGTAAACGAGTTTCGGTGGTCTTCTGCCAAAACACGGTTAGCAAGACGCAAAACATGCCCTTACAGACATATGACCGAACAGCCACCTGTTGTGCTGAACCTGGTCGCGTGATGGAAGCCGATAGTAGCAGGGCGTGCTGGTACCGGGCCTGATAGCGGGCCGCAAGGCGCTAGGGAGGTGCAGGGGACAAGGTCGCGGGGTCGGGGACGGCACCGCTGCTGCACACGACGAGAGGAGGGGCGAAGGAGGCCGGAGGCGGCACACGCGCATGTACATGCACAAGGAGGTGAGATGCGGCCGACGAAGCTCTGTACGCGGGGAGGTCGAGGAGGGCAGCGGCAAGGTTGGAGGGCAGCGGCGAGCGAGGCCGGCACGAAGGAGATGAAGGGCCCGACAGAGACAAGGCAGAGGGCGATGGTGGCTCTAGGAGGAAGAGGGCGAGGTGCCGTGGTGACGGCAGCCCAGGGCTCGCTCGCGGGCGGTGGTCCTTGCTCGACGAGGCGGGGAGGGCCTCTGGCAGCGGAGGGAGGAGGTCCCTGTGAGGCCGGCTTGCAGCAGGTGTAGGCGCTCGCGGACGGCGAGGAGCAGAGCGGCGAAGGGGAGACGACGCGACAGCGGCCAGAAGCAGGGTGGGGAGGAGCTTCAGGAGGCGGCCGGAACTGCCAAGGGTCGATCCCGTGGAGGCGCGGAAGCAGGGACTTTAGGAAGGGCATGCCGGTGGGGAAGGGCGAGGTCGAGCCAGGTTGGCACAGGGGACGCGGGTCGGCGACGGGGTGCTCAGGGACGGCGAGGGAGGAGGTGAGGTCTACGGCCGGCAGGGCACTGGCCGGAGGAGGAGCTTGGCAGCGGCAGAGAGGCGGGTACTCAGGAGGCCAGCGGCAGAAGGCCACCTCGTTGGCGAGGGACTTGATCATGGTGGAGACCGCTGCCGCCGGCGGCGGCTTCTGGGAAGAAGAGAAGCGGGGGAGTAGGTGGGGATGGGTCGTGCGATGGGGCAGTGTAGACGGCGGCGACGGGCGCTCGGGAGCGAGTTGGGGCTTGCGTACGGGAGAGGGACGCGGTAGGTGGGGATGGGGGTGCGACGCGTAAGAGGGGTGAGGATCGATGCGGGGACTTGGTCGTGTGCGGGCCTGGGGATCCGAGGCGAGGTGGTCGCGGTCGGCAGACGCGGGGGTGGGGCCGGATTGCATACGCGGCAGGGCTGGGGCACGCACGTGCGATGGTAGGTAGATCGCTTCGCTGTTGTGTGCTATGCGGCGGGTGTGTGGCAGCTGCTGGTGGGACCAACACGTAGGGAGCGGGACGATGAGCGATGCGGCTGCGTCGACGCGCTACGCGATGTGTCGCGGCAATGAGACAGGAAGGGATGCGGGCGGCTATCGTGTACGTGCGTACATGGAGGTGTACACGGGCAGCGCAGCAACGCTGTTGCACAGCTGTTTGTGGCTGGTGGCAGGGAGTGGAGTGTGGCGTGGGGTGGTCTAGGATTAGGGTTAGACTAGGGTTTGGTTAGCAGGGTAGTAGGCTGGCTGGCTAGGCTTTTGGGCCTGGCCGGCTGCCTCCCCTAATAAAAATGTTTTGTTTTATTTTTATTTTATAAAACCTTTCGCAAATAGTTTTTAGACAAAACAAAATATCCGGAAGAGGCCAGGGTTTTGATTTGAATTAGAAAGAGGCTTACTTAGAAAACAAAGGTAGGCTTTTAGAAAATAGTTTTAGACAAACAAATGCATGATGACATGACGATGCTCAAATGCAATGTGGCATGATGACATGAGCATACGGTCATGATGATGCACAAAGCAAAAATAGCAAGTGATTTTCTAGTAGTGGTTTTACCGGGTGCTACAGACCTGACTTTCAATGTCGGAGATTTTGTATATCTCAAGGTTTCACCATTGAAGGGAACCCAGCGCTTTAGCCTGAAAGGAAAGTTAGCCCCCAGATATATCGGACCCTTCAAGATTCTGAATCGTCGAGGAGATGTATCGTACCAATTGGAACTGCCAGAGGAGATGTCAGCCATCCACAATGTGTTCCATATCTCGTTACTTCGCAAATGCCTAGAAGTGCCGGAGAAGACCGAAGTTTTCAAGAACATCGATCATAGAGCCGTTGATATCAACAAGGACCTGACGTATCGTGAAGTGCCCATCCGTATCTTGGAGGAAGCCTATAGAACCACCAGGACCAGGAGTATCAAGTTTCTCAAGATCCAATGGAGCAACCATACCGAAGAGGAAGCCACCTAGGAGCAAGAAGATTACATTAGGACTGAGTTCCTAGATCTCTTTAGTTCCTAGTTTCTTTCTTAAATCTCGGGACAAGATTTTGTTTAAGGGGGGAAGGTTTGTAACATCCCAAAACTTTAATCCAAGTGATCAAGATCAAATCTACCCAATTTAGGGTTAACCAAAAACTTTTCCATTTTAAAAATCTTTAAGCATTCATATGTGTGTGCTTTTAAATAGGAGTTGTTTTGAGTTACCATGATGGAGTGATCTTTTGGTTGTAAAAATGGTTCTATGATGAATGCCACATCATCTAGATCATCCCCAAGCAAATCCCAAAGAAAAATAAATCAAAAAGAATTAAATAAGCAAATGGTCACTTTTGCCATTTTAATCACCTAGCCTACTTTGGCTATTCCTAGCACTCAAATCCTAACAGAGACAATTGTGGATCTTTGCACCCCTTGCTAGTACAAGTAGTGATGTACCAAGGACCACTTTGTGATCTCCCAAAAACCTTCAAACTCTAATTTTAAATGACAATGGAAAATTGAATCTAGTTCATATGTATAGATCACACTTTTTCAAAAACCACTCAAATGAACTCCATTTCAAAATCTCAAGCAAACCTAGATGCTTAAGCATCAGATCAAAGCACCCACGAAAAATCTTTCAAAAATTCAAATAAAAGTCTCTTGCGGCCATTGTGTCGAACAAGTGGCATGCACAAATTTTTTGCCTAACTATTACTATTTGGTGATCAATGCATTGTCGAATATTTGGGCAAATTTTGGTCCCCTGGTCTCCCCCAGCTCTAACCAGCCCCTAACCAGCCTACCCATTGGACTACAGCAGCACTAGCGCACCGTCCTTTTTGGTCGCCGCCGACCGAACGTGGACAGCTCGCAGTAGACCGCGCCGTACCAAACCAGCATGCCCGCTAGCTCCGCCTAACCCTATCGCCACTCCCTGTCCTTTCCCCAAGCCTAGCCAGCCTATAGACTACCTCAGCACCACGCCGCGCTTTCTCTTTGCGTGCAGCCAGAGCGCGATCGCCGCCAGCACGCCACAGACCACGCCTCGACACCAAATCACGCACGCCGCTTCTCCTTGAGCCCGACAACCCACCAGACACGACCGTGCACCGCCACGCGACCCACAATCGCCATGCTTACCGTCGAGCACCACCTCTGTCTCCTAGAGCGCGTGAAGCCCCCGACCATTTGCCACCTGTAACTACCTCGGTGAATTACGCTCTTAGTTACAAGCCTGGATGAGCGGAAATGGTTAAAATAGTACGGTGGGGCCAAATGCCACTCACAGGTAGACCTTTCGGCCGTCCTAACCATTTCCAAACATCAGGACAAGAACGAGCGGCGTAATCGGCAGGCGAAGGGATCAACTACATACACAAATGAGTATGTATGCAAGCCACCATACAACAGTCCTCAGAGCCATTCCATCTAAAAGAAATTGAAATATTGCAACGCCATACGGCAAGATCCAAATACCCTAGATAGATATAATAGTTTAGGATATTTCCTCATACATCAAACATCAGAGTATCAAGCGGAAGCGGAAAACAAGATCCGAGTATGGATAAGCAAAGATAGACGGATGATTAGCGAGTATCTATAGAATTGTTAGGTATTATCTTTTGCTGCAATTGCGTCACCCCAGGTTGTGTCCCCTTTAGAGGCATAAAGACTTGCTGAGTACCCCTAGGGTCTCACACGATAAATTGTTTGATTCAGATGAACAGGTAAACTCGCAAGATGGATACTGGGTGGAGGAGACGGATGATGTTGGCAACGATCACTCGGTGTAGAGATTCCGGGAACGGGGATCCGTGAGATCTGTGGGCGGGATGTGTTTATTTATGGGGCATCTTATGCCGATTTGCTTCTTATCCGTACTCAGATCTTGTTTTCCGCTTCCGCCTGATACTCTGATGTTTGATGTATGAGGAGATATCCTAAACTATTATATCTATCTAGGGTATTTGGATCTTGCCGTATGGCGTTGCAATATTTCTATTTCTTTTAGATGGAATGGCTCTGAGGACTGTTGTATGGTGGCTTGCATACATACTCATTTGTGTATGTAGTTGATCCCTTTGCCTGCCGATTACGCCGCTCGTTCTTGTCCTGATGTTTGGAAATGGTTAGGACGGCCGAAAGGTCTACCTGTGAGTGGCATTTGGCCCCACCGTACTATTTTAACCATTTCCGCTCATCCAGGCTTGTAACTAAGAGCGTAATTCACCGAGGTAGTTACAAGTGGTATCAGAGCCGACCCTTGCGATTACACAGGTGTGTGCGGGTCAGTGGCGGGACATGTGGAGCATGGCACGTGTGGCCCGGAGTGGACACAGCATGGCAGATGTGCCGGCACTGGACGCACAGACACGTGCCAAGAGGGAATGTTCCTGGGGTGTGCTTGATCGATGAGGGCATCGATCTTCTAAAGGGTGGGTGTATGTGAGACCAGGCACATGGCTTAATAGGATTGATAGAATACTCATACCAACAAGTTGCAACTTCTTTTCCGGAACCTCATTCGAAAAGAACTCTAAGGTTAAGCGTGCTTGGCCTAGAGCAATTCTAGGATGGGTGACCGACCGGGAAGTGGGTAACCGGGTGCGCACGAGTGAGGACAAAGTGCGTAGAAAAGACTAGTGTTGGTCTGTGGGGCCAGTCTAGATATCCTATTTAGCTGCCAGGAGTGACACCCCCTGGGCCCAGGAGTGGACGGGGTGTTACACCACCGCCCCTAGACGCGCCATTACGCCATAGAGGACCGCCAGCATACCGCCCACCGTCCGCCTACCTCACCCACGCCGGTAGCCCTCTATACCACCCTCGCCAGAGACGCTAGCCCACACCCATCGGTCCCCTCATCGAACCTATATAAGGAGGCCACCCCCAGCCTCATTCTTCACACCATTCCACTCCCCTCTCTCCATTTTCCCTCTCTCACCGGAGCCGCTCGAGCTGCCGTTCGCCGGAATTCCACCGGAGGTAGCCGCTGCAGAGGAGGAGAAGTTCCCGTCGATTTCGTCAACCTCAGCCCCTGTTGCGACCTCTCCTGAGCCTGCCATCGTCGTCCAGTTCGTTTGCCCACCTCGCCGCACTAGCTGGAGCCCTGGTACGTCCCCAGTCGACGACGACCATGGACCGTTGATCTGTGTTCTAATCGTAGCGCCCAGATTGTACCGTACCGCTTCGGGTTTTAAGTGCCGCTGACATGCGAACCAGCCTGTCAGTCGCCCTCTGCGTCGCGGAGCGCCACTAGGCCGGCCCACTTACTTTCCTGTGCTTACCCAGTAATTCAAATATAGGTTTTTCTATTTTAGACTTAAATTAATTCTATCCCCTAGTTTAAAAATCAATTCAAAAAGATTTACAGAACCAAATTGAGTGATTCCAATTTTTTTGGAAAGGTAATTAAAAACTCTATCCAAGTCCGTTGGATTTAAATCATTTAGAGTTAGATATCTCTCCTAGTAAAAATAACAAGACAGAAGCATTTGCACATTCAAACATTTTTATAAAATCAACCATAATAGCTTTTGAGTTGATTCCAACTCTCAAAAATCACATTTAACAATACTTATCTGAATATGTAAGGATATTAATGTTTGCATGCAGTGACTTTGGACTAGTACCAAAATAATGCTATATAGGCATTTCTAGTCACCTTAAATAATTAATTATTAAACTTAAACTTATTAAAATATGATCCAACCTTTAAATCTCATTCCCATATGTTAGAATATGTGGTGATGACATGTGTCCACGTGATCCCATATTTTAAGTGGAGAATATTAAATCTTAGATAATTTCAATGAGTAGATATTACTTTTCTCAAAGAAAATAAATGCAACTAGTTCACTAAACCTTGTAATGTTTGTGATGATACTAGATCATCAAATGTGTGCCTTAGTGTGCTAAGTAGACTAGTTAAGTATTGTTTGGTGATTGTGTATTCCGTATGTATTTATAGACAATAGTACCGACCAAGTCTACGAGGAGCAGGAGTTCTACCAAGAGAAGGAGGAAGAGAATTTCAACCACTGCTCTACACAAGGCAAGCTAGCACTATACCAGTTAACCCTTGCAAGCTTTACTTGCAAGCCATCATTAACAATGCAAGCTAACCCTTGCAAGCTAGGTAACCTAAGCAAATGCATTGGGCATGCTTTGGTTATACCATTTTGACTTATACCTACTCCAAGTTTTATTTACAAGCTTTACCTTCCGTACTTTACCAAAGTGCTTTACTTGTTTAAAGGTAGCATAAAGAGTATAAAACTTGACCTATCTAGTTAGACTTAGATGTCATTCTATGGCATGAGATGGAGATTAGCATCCCACATTAGTGAACACTCTTAACTTAGTAGTTTAGAGCAAAACCAAAACTAGATCACTTTAGATGGGAATAATTGGTGAAAATGACTTGTGAAAACCTTGGAATGATGAGTCATTCTATTGAGATGTTTTGACATGTGTTGAGAAACACAAATGGTTTATGATGTTGAAAATATTGAGGCATGAGCCTTAGCTCCTTTTTATAAAACTGATGGTTGGGTTCGAATGCGATACCATTCCAAATTTTACTGTACAACCATAATACCTGAATTGGGTAAGGCTTAGCCGGAAGTTTATATGCATTAGTATTAGTTCCCTCGTGGGAGAGGTTTGAGATGAGGCTACCTCTCAATGTGGTCCACCTATGCAGTGCCCAAGATGACAGATGGTCATGGTTGGGAGGCCATGCTCATAGGAGAGGTGCTTATACTAGGGTGTTTAAAGGAAAGGTTATGTTTGATTATCTGCATTCTAAGTATGATGATTCAGGGTTATCCCTGAAAGATGTATCAAATCTTGTGGTGAAAGTGTACCACCTCTGCAGAGTGTCAAACTATTCGAATAGCCGCGTCCGCGGTTATGGACAGTTGGGGTGGCCATATTGTTCTGTTGTCAGATGTTTTCAAAACAACTTATGAAATGAATTGTGACATGACTTGACCACAACAGAGTTGTGACTATGATAATTAAGTTCCCACTTAAGTGTTTTCAAACTTCTTTTATCTTTCTTTGTTTCTGAACTCAGCTTAGGTTTCAAAATTAACTTTATAAGTAAACTTAGAGTTAGAATTTCCTACTAGAACTATCTTACTTGTTACTGATAGTTTGCGAGTACTTAAAGAGTACTCATGGCTTTTGTCCCTGGCTATTCCTATGGCCAGACTATGAAGGATATTACCAAGATGAAGGACAGCAGGACGGCTATGATAACTAGGACTATCTCCCATCGTCAGCATTGCCTGTGACTCTGAAGATGGACCCACCCGCTATGCTATTTATTCTGCTGCTTGATTGTACTAAGACTGGATAATGAGATCCTTATTTGTGTAAGACCTTATTATGGTTTGTAATGGATGAAGTACTGTGATATCCAATCTGTTACGTCTCGCAAAAATGGTAATCCTGGGATTGCGATGTATGGCTTAACAGGCCCGTTATGCCATACCTCGCAATCCCAGGATTACCATTTTTGCGAGACATAACGGATTGGATATCATAGTACATCATCCATTACAAACCATACATAAGGTTTTACACAAATAAGGATCTCATGATCCAGTCTTTAATACAACAAGCAGCAGAAATAAACGATAGCGTAGCGGTGGGGTCCATCTTCAGGGGCACAGGCAATGCCGACGAAGGCAGATAGTCCTAGTTATCATAGCCATCCTGCTGACCATCATCTTGATAATATCCTTCATAGTCTGGCCATGATAATAGCCAGGGACAAAAGCCATGAGTACTCTTAAAGTACTCGCAAACTACTACTAGCAAGCGTTATACTTCTAAGTTAAAGTGCTGAATTGAAAGAATAACTATCAAGTTAAGTTTGAAACCTAAGCTGAGTTCTGAAACAAGAAAAGATAAAATAAAAGTCTAGAATCACTTAAGTTGGGAAGCTAATTTCACTAACACAACCCTGTTGTGGTCAAGTCAAAGGTCATCATTCATTTCAAGGTATTTAGAAAACATCTGACAACGAAACAGTATGGCCATTCCAACTGTCCATAACCGCGGACGCGGCTATTCGAATAGTTTGACACTCTGCAGAGGTGGTACACTTTCACCACAAGATTCGATAGATCTGTCAGGGATAACCCTGAATCATCATACTTGGTATGCAGATAATCAAACATAACCTTCCCTTTACACACCCTAGTACAAGCACCTCTCCTATGAGCATGGCCTCCCAACCATGACCATCAGTCATCTTGGGCACTGCATAGGTGGACATCATTGAGAGGTAGCCTCAGCTCAAACCTCTCCCGTGAGGGAACTAATACTAATGCATATAAATTTCCAGCTAAGCCTTATCCAATTCAGGTAATGTGGTTTTACGGTAAATTTGGAATGGTATCGCATCCGAATCCAACCATCAGTTTTATAAAAAAAAGGGTTAAGGCTCATGCCTCATCATTTTCATCATCATAAACCAATTGTGTTTCTCAACACATGTCAAAACATCTCAATAGAATGACTCATCATTCCAAGGTTTTCATAACTCATTTTCACCAAGTGTTCCCATCTAAAATGACTCAAGTTTGATCTATTCTAAAACACTAGGTTAAGAGTGTTCACTAAGGTGGAAAGGTGGGATCAATCTCATGCCATAGAATGACATCTAAGGGTTTCTAATTAGGTAAAGTTTTATACTCTTTATGCTACCTTCAAAATTAATTAAAGAACTTTGTGTAAACTAAGGGGGTGTGATCAAAGTATGCTTAAGGCATATTTACTAAACTATCTAGTTTTATTCTAGCTCGCTACAATATCTTACTAAAGCATGTTTGCAAGGGTTAGCTTGCCACTAATAGCTTGCCTTGGTTGGTGCAGTGGTTGAAGTTTTCTTCTTCTTGGTCTTCTTGGTAGAACTCCTCCTCCTCGAAGGCTTGGTCGGTACTAGCGTCTAGAAATACATAGGGAGTGCACAATCACCAAGCAATACTTAACTTAGGCTAAGTAGTATTCTAAACCACACAAGTGATGATCTATTATCATCCCAAACATCACAAGTTTTAATTCAATAGTTTCAACCTTTTTATTTTGGAAAAGTAATTTCTACTCATTGAAATATTAACTACACTTTAATATTCACCACCAAAATACGGGATCATGTGGACACATGTCCTCACCACATATTCTAACATGTGGGAATGAGATTTAAAGGTTGGATCAATATTAATTTGGTTTAAGATTATTATTTAATGATTTAAAGTGACTAGAAATGCCTACATTGCATTATTTTGGTACTAGTCCAAAGTCACTGCCTATAAACCTTAATATTATTACATATTTGGATATATATGATGAAATGTGATTTTTGAGAGTTGGAATCAACTCAAAAACTAACTTGGTTGATTTTACAAAAATGTTTCAAGTTGCAAAAGCTTTTGTCTTCTTATTTTTATTAAGAGAAATCTATAACTCTAAATGAATTAAATCCAACGAGCTTGGATAGAGGATTTCAATACCTTTCAGACAAAATTAGTTTCATGTAATTTGGATTTGTCGAACTCCCAAAATTGAATTTTGAAACCCTGGACAGAAACTATATTCTAACTAAAAAGAAAAACCTAGATTTGAATCTACGGGCTTGCGCGGGAAAGGAAATGGGCCGGCCCAGTGGCGCTGCGCGGCACAGGGCTCAGCTGACAGGGGGGTCCCACTGGTCAGCGGCACTTAAAACGCGAAGCGGTACACGCGCTGTGGGCCGTGCGATTAGAGGCTAGATCTACGGCTGAGGGTCGTCGTCGACGACAGATGGGTCGTCTGCGAGCTCAAACCTAGCGGCTCGGTGGGGGTCTACTGGGGGCGTACCAGGGCTCCAGCAGGGTCGGCGATGCGGGCGAACAAAGTGGAAGACGACGGCGAGGCGAGGCGTGGTTGCGGCGGAGCTTGGGGTGGCCAGAATCAATGGCACCCTTCTTCTCCAGAGGCGGCGGCTCCGGCTCCAATTCGGGCGAGCTGCTGCTCCACTTGCTCCAGCGAGGGGTGGTCGAGGTTCAGAGAGGTGAGGGGAGTGGAATGGTGTGAGTCTTTGGTGCTGGGGAGGGCTCCTTTTATAGGCTCGACGGTGAGACCGAGCGGGATAGGCGGTCGATGGTGGCGACATGGCTATGGTGAGCTAGCGGCATGGCTGGGGATGGCGATCGATGGGCGGTCCCTTGGCGGTGCTCTAGCGCTTCAATGCGGCCGTAGGGGCGGTGGCATGCGGTCGGGGTGAGGTGGCGCTCTGCGCGGCCGAAGCGGCGGTGTCCATGGCGAGCGGTGGATGTGGGGCTTTGGGCGGCGAACGGAGGTGTCTGGGGTGTTCTCCAGGTCGAGGCGGAGCGGTGGGCGCGGGCTGGTGTCGAGCGGCGGCTTGTGCACGCGGGAACAGGGCGCTCTGCGGGCGGCGTCGGCATGGTCTGGTGGCACTGGGCGCGGTTTCTCCTCGGTGGTCCACGGCTGCTCTTGGCTCGGGCAAGGGACAGAGAGGGGCAGTGCGGCATTGGCTACCTCCTAGACATGGCGAGGGAAGGGGGAGTGGTCTGCTGCGGCGGTTGCAAGGTTGGCCGGCAAGGGTGGTGCGCGGCATGGCATGGCATTGCCACTAGGGCGTAGGGGATGGGCTGCAATTGGCATGGTTTGATCAAAGGGGGACAGAGGGATTAAATGGAGATCAAATGGGGGCAAAACCCTGTTCCAAACAGTGAGCTAGGATTAGAGTTATGATTATGCCTGCCAAGTGTTTGATGAAATGGCCGCAAGAGAAAAAGTTTTGAATTTTGAGTTCAAATTTTTTGAGTGATCTCCACTAGTGCTAGGTAGTCTCTGGTTGCAATGGTTTTGAAAATGGAGCTCAATACATGGTTTTTGAAATAGGGGTGATCTATGCATATGCATTATATTCAATTTTGAACTGCCATTTAAAATAGTTTCTAGAATGTTTTTAGAAGATCAAAAGGTGGGCCTTGGTACCTCATTATGTGTACTAGCAAGGGGTGCAAAGATCAAGAATTGTTTCTGTTAAGAATTGAGTACTAGGAATAGCCAAAGTAGGCATGAGAGTTAAATTTGTCCAAATGACCATTCCTTCATTTTAATTCTTTTTGATTTGATTTCTTTTAGGAAAAGTTTGGGAATGATGTAGATGATGTTTAAATCACCTAAGAAACATTTTAGAAGCAAAGGATCACACAATCATGGCAATTCCAAACAACTCCTATTTTAAATGCACACATATATGTAAGCTTTTATTTTAAATATGGAAAAGTTTTTGTTAATCCTATATTTGGAGGATTTGATCTTTGATACTCTTGGATTGAAATTTTGGGATGTTACAAGAAAACTAGGAACTAAAGAGATCTGGGAACTCTGCCCTAATGTAATCCTCGCGCTCCCAAGTGGCTTCCTCCTCGGTATGGTTGCTCCACTGAATCTTGAGAAACTTGATACTCCTGGTCCTGGTGGTTCTGTAGGCTTCTTCTAAGATACGAATGGGCACTTCCCGATAGGTCAGGTCATTGTTGATTTCCACTGCTCTGTGATCGATATTCTTGAAAACTTTAGTCTTCTCAGGCACTTCCAAGCATTTGCGAAGTAACAAGATATGGAACACATTGTGGATGGCTGACATCTCTTCAGGCAGTTCCAGTTGATACGATACTTCTCCTTGGCGGTTCAGAATCTTGAAAGGTCTGATATATTTGGGAGCTAACTTTCCCTTCAGACTAAAGCGTTGAGTTCCCTTCAATGGTGAAACCTTGAGATATACGAAATCTCCGACATTGAAAGTCAGGTCTCTCCTTCTCTTGTCAGCATAGCTCTTCTGTCTGGATTGGGCGGTCTTGAGGTGCTCACGAACTTTGTGAACTTTCTCTTCTACTTCTTGGAGAATGTCTGGTCCAAAGATCTGACTCTCTCCTACTTGCAACCAATTCAAAGGGGTACGACACTTTCTTCCGTATAGGAATTCAAAGGGTGCCATCTGCAAACTAGATTGATAACTGTTGTTATATGAGAATTCTGCGAAGGGCAGGCAGTCTTCCCATTTTGATCCGTATTCCAACACACAAGCTCTAAGCATATCCTCCAAGATCTGGTTGACTCTCTCAGTCTGTCAATCGGTTTGCGGGTGATAAGAGGTACTGAAATTCAACTTGGTTCCTAAACCTTCCTGAACTTTCTGCCAAAATCTTGAAGTAAACTGAGTCCCTCGATCTGATACGATGGTCTTGGGGGTTCCATGCAGACTAACAATTCTAGCAATGTACAGCTCTACTAGCTTTGCACTTTGGTAGGTTTTCTTGACTGGTATGAAGTGGGCTACCTTGGATAGTCTATCAACTATCACCCAGATTGAGTCATTTCCCCTACTAGAAGTAGGTAAACCGGTGATAAAGTACATTCCGACGGAATCCCATTTCCATTCCGGAATCTGCAATGGTTGCAACAATCCTGCAGGTCTCTGATGCTCCGCTTTGACTCTTTGACAAATGTCACATTTGGCGATGTAGCTTCCGATCTCTCTCTTCATCTTGTGCCACCAAAATTGCTCCTTCAAATCCTGATACATCTTTGTTCCTCCGGGGTAGATAGAATAAAGAGTATCATGAGCTTCCTTCATGATAATTTCCTTCAGCTCCGAATCTGCTGGTACACAGATACGTCCCTTGTACCAAAGTACACCTTCGTCGTCTTCGGTGAATCTAGGTACTTTGCCTGTACCAATACGATGTTTGATTCCGTCGATACTTTCATTCCCCTTCTGGGCTTCCTTGATTTGGCTAATCAAAGTGGGTTGAAGTTCAATGCTAGCTAGGAATCCTTTGCTAACTAACTCATTCCTGAACTGCTCCAACTCCTCATACAAACTTGGTTGCTTCTCTCTGATCATGGTGTTAAGCCTACACGGCAATCTCCTAAGAGCATCCGCTACCACATTGGCTTTGTCGGGGTGATAGTGAATGTCAAGGTCATAATCCTTGATTAACTCTATCCATCTTCTTTGCCTCATATTCAACTCCTTCTGGGTGAAGATATACTTCAAGCTCTTATGATCTGAGTAAATCTCACAGCGATTACCCATCAAATAATGACGCCATGTCTTCAACGCTAGAACCACAGCTGCTAGCTCAAGATCATGGGTCGGATAGTTCTGCTCATGTTGTTTCAGTTGTCGAGACAGATACGCGATGACTTTGCCTTCTTGCATCAATACACATCCTAGACCAATCTTCGATGCATCACAATATACATCAAACGGCTTCTTGATGTCTGGCATGATCAAAATTGGGGCTGATATCAATCTCTTCTTCAACTCCTGGAAACTGGCTTCACACTTGTCTGTCCATTCAAACTTCTTGTCCTTCTTGAATAATTGGGTCATTGGTCAGGCTATGCTCGAGAATCCTTCTACGAATTTGCGGTAATATCCCGCTAATCCGATAAATGAACGAACTTGGGTTTGATTGGTTGGGGCTTCCCATTCTTCGACATCTTTGATCTTGCTGGGATCAACAGAGACTCCTCTGGCAGACACAATATGTCCTAGGAATCCTACTTCTTTCAGCCAAAACTCACACTTGCTGAACTTGGCATATAACTGATGCTCTCTCAGGGTTTCTAGGATGATTCTCAGATGTTGCGCATGCTCTTCTTCTGACTTGGAGTAGATAAGGATGTCGTCGATAAACACCACTACAAACTTATCTAAGAAATTCATAAAGATCTTATTCATGAGATTCATGAAATAAGCAGGGGCATTGGTTAATCCAAAAGACATAACCGTATACTCGTATAAACCATAACGAGTAGTAAAGGCGGTCTTCGGAATATCCGTTGCACGAATCTTAAGTTGGTGATAACCAGTCCTAAGATCAATCTTTGAGAATACTTGAGCTCCAGTCAACTGATCGAATAGATCTTCTATCTTTGGCAAGGGGTACTTGTTCTTGATGGTGACATCATTCAACTTTCTGTAGTCTGTACACAGACGGTTGCCTCCATCTTTCTTGTCAGCGAATAGCACTGGTGATCTCGATGGCGATGCGCTTGGCTGAATCAAGACGGTTGCTAACATGGCATCCAACTGCTTATTCAGTTCTACTAACTCTAAGGGGTTCATGGTATAGGGTCTCTGGGCTATAGGTCCGGTTCCGGGGATTAGTTCGATAATGAACTCTATATCCCTATCCGGGGGCATACCTGCCAATTCATCTGGGAATACGTCGGGGTATTCACAGACTACTCTGACTTGGTCAATGGTAGGCAGGGCTACACTCTTGTTGCACTTGAATTGACGGGGTAAGGTTTCGGAGATATGCTCTACGGTTACTCCAGAACTACTGGTCATGGTGATGGCTTTCTTAGCACAGTCTATCAGTCCTTTATGCCTTGACATCCAGTCCATACCTAGTACTACTTCCAAACCTTTGGTTCCAAGTACAATTAGGTTGGCATAAAAATCTATCCCATGTATTCTGATAGGTATAGCTTTGCAAATTTTTCTAGCTTTTGTAGTTGAACCGGGGATTTGAACTATCATGACATGCTTCAGGTTGGTTGGGCGAATCTTACTAGTGCATACAAATTCTTCGGTGACAAATGAATGCGATGCTCTAGAATCAAACAATAATCTTGCTAAAATTGAGTTGACAGAAAACATACCTAGCACTACATCTGGTGCTTCCTGGGCTTCTTCTGCGTTCATGTGGAAGAGACGACCGTTGCGGTTGTGCGGGTTCCCTAGGGCAAATCTCCTGCCTGGTTGAACACGACGCTGCTGCTGAGCTGGGGCATTCATAGGGGCATTGGCGACAATCTTCTTGGGACACTCATTGGAGTAGTGACCCTTCACTCCACACTCGAAACAAGTGATTTGAGACTTGTCCTTGCCTGCAACAGGTACAGCATTGCTGCCAGTTCTGGGGGCAGTGTTGTTGTTGCTCTTGGGAGGGGCACGGTTGAAGTTGTTGGCGTTGCCGGAGTTGTGATTGTTTCCTCCGGGCTTCACATTTCCTCCGCTACGGGTGGGGTAGCTTGGGCGAGAATTTGGGGGTCGGTTGTTCCTTGGTGCATATCCTGGTGAGCGGTTAGGACGGTACTTCTGGTGACTACTAGATCCAGACTGTTGCATCATATGACGCTTGCGGTTGTCGTTTGCCTATTAATCTTCCCTTCCATCTGAATGGCAGAGTCGACTAGATCTTCAAGATCCTGGAAATAGATGTTGACGAGGACAGGCTGCATCTCATCATGTAGTCCGTTTAAGAATCTCTCTTTCTTCTTGGCCTCCGTGTTGATTTCATCTGGTGCATATCTGGCAAGCGACAAGAATTTGTCACGGTACTCTACTACAGTCAATCTTCCTTGCTTCAGTTCACGGAATTCATCTCTCATCCTGTTGACAAGACCTTGCGGCACGTGGGTGCGGCTGAACTTGACCTTGAATGCTTCCCAGGTCATCACCTGGCCATGGTTCATGTTGCGGACGCTATTCCACCAAGCTCTTGCATCTCCCGCCAGATAGTGAGTGGCGAAGAGAACTTTCTCATTCTCATCAACTCCTGCAACCTCTAGGTTGTTTTCCATGGTCTGTAACCAGTCATCAGCATCTAATGGGTTTTCAGATTGGTTGAAGATTGGGGGATTGGTGTTCTGAAAGTTTTTGAGTTTAGATCCATGGTGATCCTGATCTCCATGTCCTTGGTTGTTGAGAGCCATTTGGGCGATCTGCTACAATGTTGCTAAGTTGGCTTGACGTTCGGCTCTGCTTGCTTCACGGTCCGCGATGAGATTCTGCAAGATCTGCAGCATTGGGTCCTGCGATGAGCTGCTCCCTCCTTGGTTTCCACAAGTCATCTGAAGATTGAGATAGATATAGGGGTAAGAGGGAAATTATAAGGTTCATGGTTTTGGATTTTCAAAGCTACAACTTTGAGTTAGACTCAGGTTTTTCAACTAACTTCATTCTCATTCATGCAAGCAAGCACATGATACAACACACACCATAACAATCAAAGGGGAAAACAGATGGTTTGAAGAACCATTCTGCAAGCTACGATACAATGACATGATACATCTCATGCTACGATAGTGCTCTAGTGCATCTACTCATCGTCGATGAAGTCGGAGTCTTCATCATCAGTGTAGAAGTCCACATCATCCTCTGCCAGAAAATCGTCATCGTTGCTGAGGTAAGAATCCATATCTCCCTGGATGTCTTCTCCTTCATCATCTTATTCCTTGGCGGCAAGCTGAGCTTCCTGCTCCTTGACGGTCTTCTCAAGGTCGGCCACCTTCTTGCAAAGACGGGCGATGGTGCGATCCTTATTTGCACGCTGGCGACAAAGAGACTGGCGATCTTGGACGAGCAGTGTGAAAGTCTAGGCCTTCTGGTCGGCAATTGCACGGTTCTGATTGGCTAACTCTCTGGCATTGTCCAGTTCCTGCTGTTGGTCATGAAGCAAGAAATCAAGGTTCTCCACTTGGCGCCTCAACTCTGGGTGACTTGGCATATCCATCGGCATTCCCATGAAGTCACGTCTTGCATAGTGGGCAAAACAGGTTCCTTGAATCTTGTTGACGCTGAGGGCACATAGACGTGCGAGAGCTTCATGCATTGCCCTAGCTAATCCATCTAGCCAGTTGTTCTCTCTCACAAAGAACTGAATTCTCCCGGAAGTTGGTGCTGCAATGCTCCCTCGAAGATCTGCGGTGACTAGCCATTGTAGGTCTCCTCCTGGGGTCCTGGAAGTTGAGCTCCAAGAAACTCCGGATGTGGGCGTCCCAGAAATTCTGACAGTGAATCCAGATCCCTCTCGAAGATCAGCTGACCTCCGTTTCGCAACTGGTAAAACTTGCTAAACTGAGTCTCCATCTACAAGAATTTAGGATGAGGAAATTAGTGAAGTGATCAAGTGTGTCAAATTTTAAGTAGTAATGTAAGAATTTTGAGGAACATGTATTTTTGATAAAGAATGAGTTCACAAGGGTAATAGTTTTTTATAAATACTCACTTTGGTTTTGAAGCTAAGTTTTTGGTTCGGACGTCCATTCTAACTAGGGTCTCCTATGGTCAGGATGGCTCTGATACCAACTTGTCAACACCCGGATTTTTAATCCCAGATGCCCGTTATGCCATACCTCGCAATCCCAGGATTACCATTTTTGCGAGACATAACGGATTGGATATCATAGTACATCATCCATTACAAACCATACATAAGGTTTTACACAAATAAGGATCTCATGATCCAGTCTTTAATACAACAAGCAGCGGAAATAAACGATAGCGTAGCGGTGGGGTCCATCTTCAGGGGCACAGGCAATGCTGACGAAGGCAGATAGTCCTAGTTATCATAGCCGTCCTGCTGACCATCATCTTGATAATCTCCTTCATAGTCTGGCCATGATAATAGCCATGGACAAAAGCCATGAGTACTCTTTAACTACTCTCAAACTACTACTAGCAAGGGTTATACTTCTAAGTTAAAGTGCTGAATTGAAAGAATAACTATCAAGTTAAGTTTGAAACCTAAGCTGAGTTCTGAAACAAGAAAAGATAAAATAAAAGTCTAGAATCACTTAAGTTGGGAAGCTAATTTCACTAACACAACCCTGTTGTGGTCAAGTCAAAGGTCATCATTCATTTCAAGGTATTTAGAAAACATCTGACAACGAAACAGTATGGCCATTCCAACTGTCCATAACCGCGGACGCGGCTATTCGAATAGTTTGACACTCTGCAGAGGTAGCACACTTTCACCACAAGATTCGATACATCTGTCAGGGATAACCCTGAATCATCATACTTGGTATGCAGATAATCAAACATAACCTTCGCTTTACACACCCTAGTACAAGCACCTCTCCTATGAGCATGGCCTCCCAACCATGACCATCAGTCATCTTGGGCCCTGCATAGGTGGACATCATTGAGAGGTAGCCTCAGCTCAAACTTCTCCCGTGAGGGAACTAATACTAATGCATATAAATTTCCAGCTAAGCCTTACCCAATTCAGGTAATGTGGTTGTACGGTAAATTTGGAATGGTATCGCATCCGAATCCAGGCATCAGTTTTATAAAGAAAAGGGTTAAGGCTCATGCCTCATCATTTTCATAATCATAAACCAATTGTGTTTTTCAACACATGTCAAAACATCTCAATAGAATGACTCATCATTCCAAGGTTTTCATAACTCATTTTCACCAAGTGTTCCCATCTAAAATGACTCAAGTTTGATCTATTCTAAAACACTAGGTTAAGAGTGTTCACTAAGGTGGAAAGGTGGGATCAATCTCATGCCATAGAATGACATCTAAGGGTTTCTAATTAGGTAAAGTTTTATACTCTTTATGCTACCTTCAAAATTAATTAAAGGACTTTGTGTAAACTAAGGGGGTGTGATCAAAGTATGCTTAAGGCATCTTTACTAAACTATCTAGTTTTATTCTAGCTCGCTACAATAGCTTACTAAAGCATGTTTGCAAGGTTTAGCTTGCCACTAATAGCTTGCCTTGGTTAGTGCAGTGGTTGAAGTTTTCTTCTTCTTCTTGGTAGAACTCCTCCTCCTCGAAGGCTTGGTCGGTACTAGCGTCTAGAAATACATAGGGAGTGCACAATCACCAAGCAATACTTAACATAGGCTAAGTAGTATTCTAAACCACACAAGTGATGATCTATTATCATCCCAAACATCACAAGTTTTAATTCAATAGTTTCAACTTTTTTATTTTGGAAAAGTAATTTCTACTCATTGAAATATTAACTACACTTTAATATTCACCACCAAAATATGGGATCATGTGGACACATGTCCTCACCACATATTCTAACATGTGGGAATGAGATTTAAAGGTTGGATCAATATTACTTTGGTTTAAGTTTATTATTTAATGATTTAAAGTGACTAGAAATGCCTATATAGCATTATTTTGGTACTAGTCCAAAGTCACTGCCTGTAAACCGTAATATTATTACATATTTGGATAGATATGATGAAATGTGATTTTTGAGAGTTGTAATAAACTCAAAAGCTAACTTGGTTGATTTTACAAAAATGTTTCAAGTTGCAAAAGCTTCTGTCTTCTTATTTTTATTAGGAGAAATCGATAACTCTAAATGAATTAAATCCAACGTTCTTGGATAGAGCATTTCAATACCTTTCAGACAAAATTAGTTTCATGTAATTTGGATTTGTCAAACTCCCAGAATTGAATTTTGAAACACTGGACAAAAACTATATTCTAACTAAAAAGAAAAACCTAGATTTGAATCTATGGGCTTGCGTGGGAAAGGAAATGGGCCGGCCCAGTGGCGCTGCACGGCACAGGGCTCAGCTGACAGGGCGGTCCCACTGGTCAGCGGCACTTAAAACGCGAAGCGGTACGCGCGCTGTGGGCCATGCGATTAGAGGCTAGATCTACGGCTGAGGGTCGTCGTCGACGACGGACGGGTCGCCGGTGAGATCAAACCCTAGCGGCTTGGTGGGGGTGTACTGGGGGCGTACCAGGGCTCCAGCGGGGTCGGCGATGCGGGCGATCGAAGTGGAAGATGACGGCGAGGCGAGGTGTGTTCGCGGCGGAGCTTGGCGTGGCCGGAATCAACGGCACCCTTCTTCTCCAGAGGCGGTGGCTCCGGCTCCAATTCCGGCGAGCTACTGCTCCACTTGCTCCGGCGAGGGGTGGTTGAGGTTCAGAGAGGTGAGGGAGTGGAATGGTGTGAGTCTTTGGTGCTGGGGAGGGCTCCTTTTATAGGCTCGACGGTGAGACCGAGCGGGATGGGCGGTCGACGGTGGCAACATGGCTATGGTGAGCTAGCGGCATGGCTGGGGATGCGATCGATGGGAGGTCCCCTGGCAGTGCTCTAGCACTTTAATGCGGCTGTAGGGGCGGTGGCATGCGGTCGGGGTGAGGTGGCGCTCTGTGCGGCCGAAGCGGCGGTGTCCACGGCGAGCGGTGGCTGTGGGGCTTTGGGGGGCGAACGGAGGTGTCTGGGGTGTTCTCCAGGTCGAGGCGGAGCGGTGGGCGCGGGCTGGTGTCGAGCGGCGGCTTGTGCACGCGGGGACAGGGTGCTCTCTGCGGGCGGCGTCGGCATGGTTTGGTGGCACTGGGCGCGGTTTCTCCTCGGTGGTCCACGACTGCTCTTGGCTCGGGCAAGGGACAGAGAGGGGCGGCGCGGCGTTGGCTACCTCCTAGACATGGCGAGGGAAGGGGGAGTGGTCTGCTGCGGCGGTTGCAAGGTTGGCCGGCAAGGGTGGTGCTCGGCATGGCATGGCATTGCCACTAGGGCGTAGGGGATGGGCTGCAATTGGCATGGTTTGATCAAAGGGGGACAGAGGGATTAAATGGAGATCAAATGGGGGCAAAACCCTGTTCCAAATAGTGAGCTAGGATTAGAGTTATGATTCTGCCTGCCAAGTGTTTGATGAAATGGCCGCAAGAGAAAAAGTTTTGAATTTTGAGTTCAAATTTTTTGAGTCATCTCCACTAGTGCTAGGTAGTCTCTGGTTGCAAGGGTTTTGAAAATGGAGCTCAAATACATGGTTTTTGAAATAGGGGTGATCTATGCATATGTATTAGATTCAATTTTGAACTGCCATTTAAAATAGTTTCCAGAATGTTTTTAGAAGGTCAAAAGGTGGGCCTTGGTACCTCATTATGTGTACTAGCAAGGGGTGCAAAGATCAAGAATTATTTCTGTTAAGAATTGAGTACTAGGAATAGCAAAAGTAGGCATGAGAGTTAAATTTGTCCAAATGACCATTCCTTCATTTTAATTCTTTTTGATTTGATTTCTTTTAGCAAAAGTTTGGGAATGATGTAGATGATGTTTAAATCACCTAAGAAACATTTTAGAAGCAAAGGATCACACAATCATGGCAATTCCAAACAACTCCTATTTTAAATGCACACATATATAAATGCTTTTATTTTAAATATGGAAAAGTTTTTGTTAATCCTAAATTTGGAGGATTTGATCTTTGATACTCTTGGATTGAAGTTTTGGGATGTTACACAAAATCTCCAAAACTCCTTCCCCAAGGGAAAGTTTCGCTTTTTCCAAAACACTTCTCCAAACTTTTGCTCAGTTGAGTTCCATATATCATACCCTACATTCCCTTCTTAAAAATAAGTATTTTTGAGATCCTTTATTATTTCTTTTTGCCATTTTTCTCAAATGGTAGAAATGGAATAATAATTGTTTTAAATACTTTTAGCACCCAATAAATCTTGGGAAAATCACCATAGTGTGAATTCCTATTTATACCATCTCACATCAAAATCCAACTATGTCCAATGTAAATTTACCAAATGAGCTCCAATACTTCACTTCTGCAGTTTTTGAATAAATGAATTTATGTGGACCAAACTTCATCTATAATTCCCAAATAATTCAAGGATATGTACCTGGACTATATCCACCTACCAGCATCCTCACTTCTTCTTTCCAAGATCAAAAACCAAGAAATCCTTCTTGGTCTTCAAAATGGACAAGAATTGAAATAATTCAAAACTATGATCAACACCACATGAAATCTTCCCCAAAACTTGTACAGTACTTCACCACAGCACCCTAGCTCTCCTCTGGTCGGTCAAGCACTGTAGCATCTGTCATCCCCTTGTCTTTTTCTCTTGGATAGAGAGAAAGAGAGATATGGCATATCTTGCAAATCTTGGAAATAATTATCCAGCAACAACCACCACCCTCCCACCACTCACTGCTCGACTCCAGTACCCCACCACACCCCTCCACCGCCCACATTGCCCAATGGCAAGGCCATGGACCATGTCCAAGCTCCCCCATGAGCCAAGCTCACCTTGGATCAGCCCTTTTGGATATAAGGCTAGGAGGACACCCCCGCGCCTCTCTGGCCACTCATTCGCCTCCTCTCACCCCCACTCACCTCCCTTGTCAATCCCTCCCCCTCCCCTGCTCTGTGCAACCCGAGAGGGGAAAGGAGAATAAGCCTCAGCCTTTTTCAAGATCTGGCGAGCTTCCTCCCTCCCATCCTCCTCTATCTCTGCAAGACACCCTACCAGGATATCCCTGTCCCCCTGCATCTCACCCTGCTTTTATTTTGACCCAGGACCACCTCCTCGAAGCTGCACTGACGCGCTCCGGCGAGCTAGCCTCGGTCGTCCTCGCGCGAGCTAGATCCCGACGCGAAAACCCTCTGTGCCGCCCCTCGTTGAGATACCCGCGCGATGCCGCGTCTTCCCCGCCATCTCCCGGTCGCCGGCGAGCCCTCTGGTAAGCCCCGCCACCGCCCAGCTCCGCCCTAGGGTTCCCGTTGCCGGACCCTCTGTTCTCTGGAAGTGACGACCGCTCGCCGTCAGATCCCCTTAGAACGGGTGGCCATGATGCCCACATACCCCTTTGCCTTGCTAGCCCGCTGACCGCTGGGCCCCGCCTAGCGAGATTCAAATCCCCACTCCCGCAGTGACTCCTCCCATGCTGGGCCAAATTGGCTCTGCGGCCCATCTCCTCATCCAGATCGAGCCCAACGGCCCCTGTTTCCCTTTTCTTTTTATTTAAATCTGTTCAGATCTGTTTTGTTATATCTGTTCAGTTTGAATCGATTTGAAAATGAAAATGGGGTATTTCGTCTAGAGAAAAATTTCATCATGTTCCTATGTGTTCTGTGCAACATGCAGAACTAATCCCTTTCCAAAAACAATTTTCCTTAATTAATGGCATTTTATCTCCCAACAGGTGTCCTTTGCACTCAAGAATTTCCTCAGTGAGTTTAATTGATCCAAATTGAGTAAATCCAACTCCCTCAGGGAGAAGTTGACAATATCTAGCAACTAGCTTTGGTATCATGCCAAGTGGGGCTATCAACCACCTTTAGCAAAAATAACAAAAACACCTTGTATCTGCCTTTAGAAAAATTCCCTGGACCAAACCAAGGAATGTATTGACCTAATTCCAACTCCCTGTGATGTGGTACACTAAGGTATACCAAAATCCAGGAGATCAAGTTTTATGGAGGCCCTGTGTAAATTTGGTGAATTAATCATCTCTGCCTAGGGTAGTCTCAGTAGATAAATCACTAAGGGAGTTTGACAACTTCAAAAAGAGTGAATCCAATTTCTACAGAAAGGTATAGAAAATACCTACCATGTACCCTTGGAATGAACTCAAAAGTTACTGTAGATTAAATCTGGTGAAAAAGCCAAAACCCCTCCAAAACTGCCTTTGGGAATTTCCTGAGGGCATCTTGTTAAATATTTTGACATGATTCCAACTCTATATGGATCAGCACATAAAACCCTACTTACACATACAAGGAAATAATTTTTGGAGCTCCAGAACTTTTGTGGTGATTTATCTCCTAAAACTAGAGTTTATTTCACTAGAAAATTAATAACTGAATAAAGAAAAGTGATAAAATCATGAAACCACTTTTGTTGGTCTTGTTTTGTCAAAACCTACCTGATGGTATTCTGGTTGCACATTGATACCATACTCACCCCGGCCTTGGTCCCAAACCCCCTTCATTAGTGGTTTTGACCATTTTCTCGAATAAAGGAAATCCCACTACTGCAATTAGGGTTTTTGCAAAGGTTCTAAACTCAACCACTCAAAACCTACTGAACATTATACTTGTATGGTCCATTTCTTGTTGTATGAATGTACACTTGTATGCCTTGTTTTGATTGTGGTATTGCTTGTTTGCATGTATACTCGTTGATGATGATAGTTGCGCTTGTATTGACGTCGAGAAGAAGAGATCTTATTATGGGTATTAGTATTCTTAGTTATCAAAGAAGAAGTCCAGGGATATATTGCCATATTGCTAATCATCAGGCAATCCACCTTCTTGCTCATAAGCCTTGTCCTACTGTTTTACTTATGCATGTTTTATTTGTTGTTTATTTAAAACTGCATTGTTTTGCTATATGTTGATGTATATATGGTAGTGGTTTGGCTCCTCCAAACTATTACACTTTTGTACTATTAAGTATAACCCCCTTGGTGAGACCTACTTGTACCTAGTAGAATAGATGGTGTATATCACCATAACCCTCTAGAGACCCTGTTTTAGCCAAAGCAAAGCTAGAGGATGGGAAGACACCGGAAAAAATTTTACCAAATGTTTTATGATAAAACCTTGGTGAGGTGGGACCTCCCAAGAGATGTTGAGAAAGAAAAAGGGTTTTGTTCTACAAAATGCTGAAGGAAAGCTAGAGGAAAAAGGTTTACAAAAATGCACCTGGTTCTTTGAAGTTTAGCTATAACAACTTAACCATGTGCAACCACATTACTCTGGAATGGGACATGGCTGGATTTGATGTTTCTCTATTCTGGTATAAGCTACCTCGCAACTACTACAGGGGATCGCGATCCCCGGAGGCTGGTCCTTCTCCCTGAAAGGTCCATGTGGGACATCGACCTGGAGAAGGAACGAACTGTCAGCGGGCAGCCAGGCATTACTATCAGCCCCTCACTGAAAGTGCCCACTGTGTAAAGTGTAAAATGCACTCCGGTTGGTCCTCGGTACCCGACGTCCCAGTTTTGAGGGGAATAACACTCATAGGGTAGGCACTTATACTGGAGTGGGCATCCGGAGAGTCTTGATTGGTTACTCGACCCACGATCGGTGTAGGTCAGGGTAGTGTACCCGGATGGTGTGGGTAAAGTGTGCAACCTCTGCAGAGTGTAGATCTATTCGAATAGCCATGTCCACGGTTATGGACGGGTTGGACAAACTTCTGTAGAGCGGTGCTGGTTTTGTTTTCAAAAAGGATTTCGGAAAAGAAATGGCCTTGGAAATGTTTTGACCATGGGGTAGTCGTAAAGGGGAAATGTTTTTGACCATGGGATGGTCGGAAGGAGGAGAACGGAGTTTGGTCGTGGGACGACCTGAAGACGGGAACAAATGGTTACCCCAATCCTAGTGTTTACAAAACTTTTCAAAAGGTTTCCAAAATGGTTTGCAAAAGTTTTCAACAAAGATATGTAGATGTTATATCTACAGGAGGTTCGAGAAAAGAACCTCTCTTGAAGCCCTCCTACTACGACAGCCATATTGCATATCATCCTGTTATTATTATTTTCTTGAGGTGGTTTGCGAGTACATTCAAAGTACTCACTGGCATTGTCCCTGGCTATTAACTTGGTCAGATATCAAGAAGAGGATGAAGTTGACGGCTAAGCGAGCTAGGACGTTCTCCGAGTTAGTTGCCTGTAGGTTAAGGCATGGCTCGGGCTCTACGCTTAATGAAGTTCCGCTGATGATTGACCGTGATGGCCATAATGGCAAATAAGGTATGACAGGTATTCGTTATGTATTGGATGTTTACTTTGATACTTGTCTATTATGTGCCGCGACTAACTGATCATGGGATCGTGGTTGTATGCGTAACGGGGATTCTCGGAGGATTAATCCGGGGGACCACAGACTTGGTATCAGAGCCATCCTGACTGTAGGAGAACCTTAGTTAGCATCGTCGCTAGACATGAACCTTATTTTGAAAACCCCGGCTTTCGAAAACTAGTTTCTCAATGAGTTTCAAAAAGTTCTACTTCTTCTCTTACTCTAAGTACATGCTTTCGAAAATGGTTTACTCCAATTCTCGTCCAACTTCAAACCTACGGATTTTAAATAACTAGGAGCTATAACCCGGTGAAGACAATAAGAACAAGATGAAGACAAGCAACTACCAGCAAACAATGAGACTACAATATCGCTCTACCTGCGGAATCCTCAAAATCAGAAGACATCAGGTGTTGCACTATAAAGAAGCGTCCAACATACGACGAAGGCTTCATCTACAAGATAGTGACTCTGACCTGAAGAAAGACGATATCTAGGGTCAATAGTCCTAAGAATAGGATTCCCCTACATCACTAGTAGTTAACTCCTTGGTCCCTAGCGTTGACCGTGTTTGCTTGCCTAAGTGCATCCTGTGTCGCTTGATGTGTGTTGTTTGCCGAGGACATTGCGATCCCCTCGCTCCGTTCGCCTTTTTTGTATGTTCTGGTTTGCTTTGACCTCCTCAAGAATGTGACTCGAGGAGCGATAACCCACCTAGTAACTCAGGAAACCCCTGTGTTAGCTGTCGGTAATGAGACCCAAACTAACCTCGAGAGTATATGAGAGGAAAAGCATCGCAAGAACCAGGAGTTCGACATCGTCAAGTCAGAATCAACTCAATGATTTCACCTCAGCTGGACGGCATACCTCGTAAAACTCACCTCGCAAGACTCGTCAATAGCACCACACTCCCTTGTTCCTCAGTCTACTACAACAAGAATCCCGTTGAAGCCGGAAGTCAATCACCGAAGGATCCTCAGTATACACAAGAAACCACCCGATAAGTCAACCAAGACAAGAAGTGAAAACCTAACTCCGCTAACCTTTGGTATATTAGAACTTCCTACTACCTCGAGAGACTAACTAGAAATTGATCCCTCTGCCCAACCAACAAGAAGTTCCTCACCAGAAGGCCAGAATACTTCAGTTCCCTGAAGGCAAGGATGCATGAAGACACCGAGTTTACTCCACCATCGAGCAAAAGCAACGCAAAGAGTTCAAGTGAAGACGTTTTCTATGACGTTAGCTACCCTACCTTGTCCGAAGACTAGCAAGAGAGTTGTTAACCGCTAACTTGCCCTAAGCTAAACCCATCAAACTCCGTTAGGAAGCCACCCATGAAAGGTTTGAATCAATAGAACTTCACTCAAGGACATCATATCAAGACCCAAGGAGATACAGCCTCCCTTAGCTTCACGCTATCGCTTCAAGACAGAAGATCCGCACCACTCCTAACGCACCTTAGTGAAGCTCTAAGGTGGAAAGACAGCGTTTTTCCACTCTAATCCAGAAGACCGCCTAACATAAGAGGCTTCAGGAGATATCTCAGGAGTGCCGACCCTAAATCGTTAAATAGTATGCGCTACGACCCTAAGGAAGAACTGTGAATCCTTAGAGAGAGGTACACCAGGCCGTAGATTCTATCCTCCAACGAGTACCCCGTGAAGTTCAGCATCGAGATAGTCTGCCCAATCTAAGCCCTCGAGGTATAGAGTCCGGAAGGAAAAGAAGGTCATCCCTCGCAATCAGGACTAGACTCTGCTCAACTCTCCGTACATCCCAGAAGACTGAAGCTCAACTTCATCGGCAGAGTAGTCACTTTCAAAGACGGAGTCCATAAGATAGTACGCGTAAGACACCTAGTATCAACCCGACTCAAAATCCCCTAACCCTACTCTCCTGAATCTCGGGACGAGATTCTTTTAAGGGGGAAAGGTCTGTAACATCCCAATTTTAGCAACCCTGATTAGTTGTCCAGAATGCAAAAATCAGGGGGAACAAAAACTTTGTCTTCTTCATTGGTGCAGTGTTTGCTTGTTATTTGTTTGTGCTTGTGCATGTGAGTGTGTACCATATGTTACTCCTTACCTCACCTTCAGCTGACAAAAGCTATTTAACAAAACTATCCTGGCTCATTCTACATATTCTCAAATGTTCTGGCATTTCAAAATGTGAGCCAAGATGCTTATGTAACCAAAACTATTTTAGTAGCTTCTATTAACAAATCTATGGAGGCTACATAATATAATCTCCTTATGTTTCTAGATAGGACCTTCAATTACTCTTACCTCTAGGTTTTCCACAACCTTTTTACCAAAGCCTTTGAATTCTACTCTGGGTAGGGATACCAAGGACTCTTACCTTATTCAAAATTCAACCTCTTCAAAATGCCCAACCTTACCTCAAGGTAGGCTTTATGGTAACCCCAGTAGTGGATTTGCTTAGTTTATAAGATGAGTTGCCTTGATCTGGTGTCTGATGAGTTGCCTTGCTCTGCTGCTTGATTTGTCTGCTTAGGAGATAGTATGAGCTACTCTAGGATCTCATCACTAGGATCAAGATACTTTAAATTCACCAAACCCTAAGCAAGTATACAAAACTGGATATGATCTCTAGCTACTAGGTGATCATCTAAAACCCCTAACCAGACCCCTTCTGAAGTGATCCCTCCTAGGAGCTTCCAAGTCAATGAAGACCAGTATCAAGCAAGGATCCTTCCTACTCAATATACACTTCAAAATAATCCACTTGATGATGCTTTGGTACCTTGCAACCCATCAAAATCATCAGCACCCACATTCTAGTCAAAAACTCTAAATCTGCCAAATTTGGCTAAGACTAGAATCTGTTCCAACATCACCTTTTTGAATGCCTTCTTTTCTCAACCCTTGTGCATCTTGGAAAATTAATTTGCACCATCTTGTTAAAAATCCTAAGGACTACCAAGTCCCACTCTTTCCCTTGGTTATATCATCCTCCAACCCACTTGTTCTTGGTGGTTTTGCAGGCAGGAAAATAACTTTTCCTGCAAATCTTACCAACATGCCTACTTTGACAGAAGCTCACACCATCATCCAACCTTCTACTGACCAACTCTTTCCATGGTTATGATCTACTCATATAGGTCTACCAATACCTACTTCAGTTGCTCCAATGGGATCTTGGTACTTCTTAAACCCACATGGTTTTGAAGGCTATCTGATAATCTGCTTTGGCAAGCTTATTTTATTCAAAGTTTGAAATCAATTCTTGGTGAACTCGAGCAAGATCAAGCTCAAACCTCTATACAATGTTGATTTACATCACTTGCTATATCTATCCATCTATCCCATGCCCCAAGGTGAGATCTGAGCTCCAAGATCCAACAAGGTTTTGGTGGCATGAAAACAATCTTACCCTAGATCCTTAATCTCTAGTTTTCACCAAAATCGCCTTTGATTCCCAATTCCCAAGGTTTCAAATGCTTGCTACACCCTGTTTACATCATCTACCTTGATCATCAAGATTTATCAAATTTTATCCATATTTATTATGTACCAAATCTAATTACTCTCTTTAATAGACAAAATCTCGAAAACTCCTTCCCCAAGGGAAAGATTGGCTTTTGCCAAAACACATCTCCAACCTTTTTGTCAATTGAGTTCCATATATCATACCCTACATTCCCTTCTTAAAAATAAGTATTTTTGAGATCCTTTATTATTTCTTTTTGCCATTTTTCTCAAATGGCAGAACTGGAATAATAACTGTTTTAAATAATTTTAACCCCCAATAAATCTTGGGAAAAATCACCATAGTGTGAATTCCTATTTATGACCATCTCACATCAAAATCCAACTATGTATAATGTAAATTTATCGAATGAGCTCTAATACTTCACTTCTGCAGTTTTTGAATAAATGAATTTAAGTGGACCAAACTTCATCAATTAATTCCCAAATAATTCAAGGATATGTACCTGGACCATATCCACCTAGTAGCATCCTCACATCTTCTTTGCAAGATCAAAAACCAAGAAATACTTCATGGTCTTCAAAATGGACAAGAATTGAAATAATTCAAAACTATGATCAAGACCACATCAAATCTTCCCCAAAACTTGTCTAGTACTTCATCACATCACCCTAGCTCTCCTCTGGTCGGCCAGGCACTGTAGCATCTGTCCTCCCCTTGTCTTTTGCTCTTGGATAGAGAGAAAGAGAGATATGGCATAACTTGCAAATCTTGTAAATAATTGCACAGCAGCAACCACCACCCTCCCACCACTCACTGCTCGACTCCAGTACCCCACCACACCCCTCCACCGCCCACATTGCCCAATGGCAAGGCCATGGACCATGTCTAGGCTCCCCCATGAGCCAAGCTATAAGGCTAGGAGGCCACCCCAACACCTCTCTAGACACTCATTCACCTCCTCTCACCCCCACTCACCTCCCCTGTCAATCCCTCCCCCTTCCCTGCTCTGTGCAACCCGAGAGAGGAAAGGAGAAGAAGCCTCGGCCATTTTCAAGATCCGGCGAGCATCCTCCCTCCCATGCTCCTCTCTCTCTGCCAGACACCCTACCAGGATCTCCCTGTCCCCCTGCATCCCACCCTGCTTTTCTTTTGACCCAGGACCGCCTCCTCGAAGCTGCACTGACGCGCTCCGGCGAGCTAGCCTCGGTCGTCCTCGCGCGAGCTAGATCCCGACGTGAAAACCCTCTCTGCCGCCCCTCGTGAGATACCCGCGCGACGCCGCGTCTTCCCCGCCATCTCCCGGTCGGCGGCGAGCCCTCCGGTAATCCCCGCCGCCGCCCAGCTTCGCCCTAGGGTTCCCGTCGCTGGACCCTCTGTTCTCTAGAAATGATGACCGCTGGCCGTCAGATCCCCTTAGAACGGGTGGCCATGATGCCCACATACCCCTTCGCCTTGCTAGCCCGCTGACCGCTGGGCCCCGCCTAGCGGGATTTAAATCCCCACTCCCGCAGTGACTCCTCCCATGCTGGGCCAAATTGGCTCTGCGGCCCATCTCCTCATCCAGATCGAGCCCAACGGCCCCTGTTTCCCTTTTCTTTTTATTTAAATCTGTTCAGATCTGTTTTGTTATATCTGTTCAGTTTAAATCGATTTGAAAATGAAAATGGGGTATTTCGTCTAGAGAAAAATTTCATCATGTTCCTATGTGTTCTGTGCAACATGCAGAACTAATCCCTTTCCAAAAACAATTTTCCTTAATTAATGGCATTTTATCTCCCAACAGGTGTCCTTTGCACTCAAGAATTTCCTCAGTGAGTTTAATTGATCCAAATTGAGTAAATCCAACTCCCTCAGGGAGAAGTTGACAATATCTAGCAACTAGCTTTGGTATCATGCCAAGTGGGGCTATCAACCACCTTTAGCAAAAATAACAAAAACACCTTGTATCTGCCTTTAGAAAAATTCCCTGGACCAAACCAAGGAATGTATTGACCTAATTCCAACTCCCTGTGATGTGGTACACTAAGGTCTACCAAAATCCAGGAGCTCAAATTTTATGGAGGCCCTGTGTAAATTTGGTGAATTAATCACCTCTGCCTAGGGTATTCTCAGTAGATAAATCACTAAGGGAGTTTGTCAACTCCAAAAAGAGAGAATCCAATTTCTACGGAATGTTATACATAATGCCTACCATGTTCCCTTAGAATCAACTCAAAAGCTATTGTATATTAAATCTGGTGAAAAAGACAAAAACCCTCCAGAACTGCCTTTGGGAATTTCCTGAGGGCATTCTGTTAAATATTTTTACATGATTCCAACTCTATATGGATCAGTACATAAAACCCTACTAACCCATCCAAGGAAATAATTTTTGGAGGTCCATAAATTTTCTGGTGATTTATCTCCTAAAACTAGATTTATTTCACTAGAAAATTAATAACTAAATAAAGAAAAGTGATAAAATCATGGAACCACTTTTGTTGGTCTCGTTTTGTCAAAACCTACCTGATGGTATTCTGGTTGCACATTTATACCATACTCACCCATGCCTTGGTCCCAAACCCCCTTCATTAGTGGTTTTGACCATTTTCCCGGATAAAGGAAATCCCACTACTACAATTAGGGTTTTTGCAAAGGTTCTAAACTCAACCACTCAAAACCTACTAAACATTATACTTGTATGGTCCACTTTCTTGTTGTATGAATGTCCACTTGTATTCCTTGTTTTGATTGTGGTCTTGCTTGTTTGCATGTATACTCGTTGTCGACGATAGTTGCGCTTCTATTGGCGTCGAGAAGAAGAGATCTTATTATGGGTATTGGTATTCTTAGTTATCAAAGAAGAAGTCCAGGGATATATTGCCATATTGCTGCTCATCAGGCAAGCCACCTTCTTGCTCATAAGCCTTGTCCTATTGTTTTACTTATGCATGTTTTATCTAATGTTTATTTATAACTGCATTGTTTTACTATATGTTGATGTATATATGGTAGTGGTTTGGCTCCTCCGTACTATTACACTTTTGTATAATTAAGTACAACCCCCTTGGTTACACGTTCTTGTGCCTAGTAGAATAGATGGTGTATATCACCATAACTCTCAGGAGAACCTGTTTTAGCCAAAGCAAAGCTAGAGGATGGGAAGACCCCAGAAAAAGTTTTACCAAATGATTTATGATAAAACCTTGGTGAGGTGGGACCTCCCAAGAGATGTTGAGAAACAAAAAGCTTTTTGTTTTACAAAATGCTGAAGGAAAGCTGGAGGAAAAAGGTTTACAAAAACGCACCCGGTTCTTTGTAGTTTAGCTATAACAACTTAACCGTATGCAACCACATTACTCTGGAATGGGACAGGGCTAGATTTGATGTTTGTCTATTCTGGTATAAGCTGCCTCGCAACTACTACAGGAGATCGCGATCCCCGGAGGCCAGGCCTTCTCCCTTAAAGGTCCATGTGGGACATCGACCTGGAAAAGGAACGAACTGCCAGCGGGTAGCTAGGCGTTACTATGAGCCCCTCATTGATAGCGCCCACCGTGTAAAGTGTAAAATGCACTCCAGTTGGTCCTCGGTACCCGACGTCCCGGTTTTGAGGGGAATACCACTCATAGGGTAGGCTCTTATACTGGAGTGGGCATTCAGAGAGTCTTGAAGGGTTACTCGACCCACGATCGATGTAGATCAGGGTAGTGTACCCGGATGGTGTGGTTAAAGCGTGCAACCTCTACAGAGTGTAGATCTATTCGAATAGCCGTGTCCGCGGTTATGGACAGGTTGGACAAACTTCTATAGAGCGGTGCTGGTTTTGTTTTCAAAAAGGATTTCGGAAAAGAAATGTCCTTGGAAATGTTTTGACCATGGGATGGTCGTAATGGAGAAAGGTTTTTGACCATGGGATGGTCAGAAGGAGGACAAAGGAGTTTGGCCGTGGGACGACCTGAAGATGGGAACAAATGGGTACCCCAATCCTAGTGTTTAGAAAACTTTTCAACAGGTTTCCAAAATGGTTTACAAAAGTTTTCAACAAAGACATGTAGATGCTATATCTATAGGAGAAACTATTCGAGAAAAGAACCTGCCTTGAAGCCCTCCTACTACCACAGCCATATTGCATATCCTCCTGTTATTATTATTTTCTTGAGGTGGTTTGCGAGTACATTCAAAGTACTCACTGGCATTGTCCTTGGCTATTAACTCGGTCAGATATCAAGAAGAGGATGAAGTTGACGGCTAAGCGAGCTAGGACGTTCTCCCAGTCAGTTGCCTATAAGTTAAGGCATGGTTCGGGCTCTACGCTTAATGAAGTTTCGCTGATGATTGATCATGATGGCCATAATGGAAAATAAGGTATGACAGGTATTCGTTATGTATTGGATGTTTACTTTGATACTTGTCTGTTATGTGCCGCGACTAACTGATCATGGGATCGTGGTTGTATGCACAACATGGATTCTCGGAGGATTAATCCGGGGGCCCCACAGAGTACAAACTTCGGGGACGAAGTTTATTTTAAGGGGGGGGGGATTTTATAACATCCCAGCATTAGAGCTTAGAAATAAGCTGAGATCAGGTGTGTGCATTACTTTCATGCATAGAAAAGCTGGATAATTTTCGCGCTTTTAAATAAAACGTTTCAAAGTGACTGAAGCTTCTCTTGACTTGGTGGAACTGAAGTAGATCATCAAGTTGACTGGGATAAGTTTCAGTATGACCTTTGCTAAAACCTTATCTTTGGGTAATATAATTTGATCTATGGGTAGATCAAATAGAATCAAGCTAAACCCGTAACACACTAAAAAGGGATCTTATAGAGATCATATCATGGTATTCACTATAATCACTCTTGAATACTCAATCAAGTATATAATTCCAAGTAAAGAAACCCCATAACTAAATCTTGATACACTTGATTGCCATAGTGGTTCCTACCATGGGGATCATGGTAGTTCTTAAACTTTAACTCTTATCATAAATAGAGTGGAACTGGAAGTCATGTCAAGACCATCCAGCACATACCCTTAATATCATATTGAGTGATGACAGTCCTATTTAACCAAGTCCTGGTGTCAAGTTGATCATCAACGTTGAGTGATTAACTCTTGACCTTGCACTTATTGACTCTTAGCTTTGACCTATTATATTAACCTTCCAAAGAGCTTAAGTAGATTAATGAGAAGAAGGAACTAGATATCGTAGAGTGTGCCATCATCAATGGAATGTGATCCTTAGTGGAGATCAAACCATCTAATGTTGAAGGGGTCATTCACTCATGAGTTAACTAGAAGAAGCACCTAAACCCAAGAGTTAAGCTAGTGATCATGAAGCTATGAGAAAGCTAGTAGTAGTAGAGAATCCAATGATAATCTTGTTAAGCCAAGTAGGTATAAACCTAAAGTAAGCTTCCTTAACAAGATGAGCATGTAAGGAGGCTAGTAATAACCTATTACTTAGTGATAATAGATCTTGATTAGTCAATTAGAGGCCTAAGCTTAGTATGATCAAAGGTGGTGGTCATAATTATCTCCTAAACCTATTATCATATTTTATTTTCCAACTTAAATAAGATAAATTTTATTATTAGTAAATAACCTATTAAGGATAAATATTTTAAAAGGTATTTTCTAATATTAAAATTCTTATAAATAAGTATAAGATATTAAAATTCTAGGAAACACAAAATGTATATTTATAAACTTATTTCATAAATTTCTGTGACATTTAATCAAATATTATTATTTATTAAGTCTTTATTAAGTGATAAAACTCATAAAAATCATATCTTATTATTAAAAATCATAAAAATACTTATAATATACCAAAATGATCACAAAAATAAAGTCCGCACCTTAAAAATATCCTCTTTCATAATTGAATTAAAATAAAAGGTAAAGGTCTAATAAATCTTATTTAAACCCTTCTCTTTTATTTTAATTCATTAAAAATATATAATCTTAACTATTGCCTTTATCATTAGTTGATTAAAGTTGAAAGGTGTAATAACAAGTTCAATTGATGATTAAGTGAAGTTAACATAGGTCTAACCATTTCAAAAAGTATTTACTAAAACTATCATCTCAAATTAAGTGTATCTTAATTTTCCTAAAAAGATTTTATCAATTCTAAAATCAACTAAAATAGTGTATTGTTTATCACAAGCCTTCTATTCACTTATAAGATCATCAAGCTCATATTTACTAATTCTTCTACTAATTTGGAAAGCTACTTAAATTTAAACCAAGTTCTTAAGTAATTAAAGTAATGCCTATTTTGTATTTACGAAGTATAACCTTAAGAAAACCCCAATTCCATAAAAAGTAATGCTACATGTGTTCTACCTTAAGGAATCATTAAGAAGTCAAGCACCTGTAATATGATGCCATCTTCAAAATATATAAGTCTCCACTTGATAGAAGAATAGTTATTCAAAGATGCTAAATATTTTCTTCTTTAATAGTTTTAGTTAATAGGAAACCCTAAAAGTATAACTTCAAGATTGAAATGCATTCATTTTGAAAGGTAATAATTTCCTCAGAAGTAATTCTTTTAAAGAAAATGCAAATGAACTATATCCTTTGTCTTTAACTCTCTAAGTTATAATAGAAAGCTTGAATAGAATAAACTTTGAATCAATTGTCAACAACTTGGATGTTGTGTCATTGAATGTTACTTGTTGTATTTACTTAATTGTTTCACACACACTCACAAGCCTTAATATGAAGCACAAACGTGAAGCTGATATAAAAGTGAAACACATTCTAAAGAAACCATTCCCAGTTTCCTAACCCTAGATTTGATACAATTATCCCGGGGATTCGTGTTTATCCAATTGCATTACATTATTTATGCATACTTGCATCTTTCTTCTTTAAACATTCGTCCTTACCAGACCAATTATGCTATTTCCAGATTTTGGATCTTCTAATATCTTGAAGCCAGTGAGTGCATAATCTTGCAATCAAAAAAGGCAATTTCACAACTTGCTCATGTCCATTGGTTATTTTATATCAAATGCTTGTAACTCAAATGTTGTCATCACCTGCATTTCAAAAAGGCCAGAAAACACTATTTTCATAATAATATGTCAATGGATTATTTACCAAATGGTAATAATCTACTAATATAGTTCCAGTGGTAAAGGAACATAATATCTAGGACTTAACAACCAATGTTGCCAGTGATTCTAGCATCGAATATTACGCGTTAACCTTATCGTGAAGCTGTAGATTTCTCGTGGAGAATGCAGCACATGGGTGGGACCCCTTAGTGCCCCGCGATCTAGGTGTCTAGATTATCTGTGCATAGTTGTCTTGGTGGAGGTTCACCATAGCTGATTGTGGCTACCAAGCAGAGCTTCTTACAGAGTCTTAGAGAGACTACCCGGACTCTACTCGTGGTAGAGCTCTTGGGGGATCGTGTCTTCATGCAGGGTCATGGAGAAGGGAAGTGATTGGCTTGGATCTTAGACTGGGCCCCATACCAAGGAAGTGTGGACAAGCCTGCAACTCGGATGTGCAACAAAGCTAAGGTCTCTCATGGGTAAAGTAGTCCACCTCTGTAGAGTGTAAGAACTATGACATGTTACTCCCTGTTCTGGGAAGGAGCTACGAACGCGGCAGGAAAGGAACCCCACAAAGTTTCTGGTCAACTTGTGAAGGTTGTCGTACATAGTTTTTAGAAATAAAAGCAACCTTTGAAGAAATATTTACAAAAACCTGCATTGCCTACGACCTATGGTCTATGGTTGTAGAGATAGTGCATCATACACTCCTTTTAGTGAACTTGCTGAGTACGCTCGTACTCAAACGTACCTTCTTAACCCTTGCTAGGTTCTAAGCCGCTGTAGATGACATCAACATCAATTTCTACTCAAGAAACTATCATCGGCAACTCAAGTTCTTTAATACAGTCAAGAAGTTAACATATACATCAACTGAAGCAAAGGCGAAGATCTTGATTAGATAGGAGTAGATACTCTAGCCATAACACCCACTTTGTAGAGCATTGCACTAGCAACAATTGCAAGCCATATAGTTTAGATGCTAGTCTTATTAGCTAGATAGTTCTGAGTTATTGTTTCTAGTTCTTCTTTGTAAGAAGTTTCTTTCTCTCTTTAACCTAGAGTGTTCTCTGGATCTTTTGTAAAGAGTCAAGTTGTAATCTATAGTCATGTATTGGACCTGCTGTGTTTTTTGGTACCACTCTGAGGGATGTAATACTAGTGAATGGTGTTTCCAATACAAGAAAAGTTTCCTTCCATAATGAATTGGCCCGATGGTCATCGTAGAAGGTGCGTCTTCCACGACGAAATTCTCGGCTTGACAGTGGCCGATGAAAAACTTTTTTCCAAATTCACGGCCCTCTACTACGACGGATCTGCTAAAAGCATGGAGGAAACTCGGCCAGCACATGGCAGAAGCAAGATTTTCGTTTCCTCGTGCGATGTTGGCTCGCCGAAGTCTTTTGAGGCATGTGGGTCCCGGACGTCAGTGTCTCTAGCCGACCATACTTTTCAGTCGTGCCTCCTTGATTTTAACTCGATAATGTTGCTCGAGGCGTCTGTCGTTTATTCAGGCTGCTAGGTCCAACATGTCAGCCTCTCATTAGATGGATCATGTGTGTGACGGAATTTTGTTCCTTCGCTCGTGCTACCCTGTTCCGAAGTTGATAGCGCTGCTTGATGCATCTACCGTCTAATTAACCTCCTGGGACCCACATGTCATCCTCTCATTAGAAGAACTGTGTGTATGATGGAATTTTTTCCTTCGCTGACGCTACCCCGTTGCGAGTTGATAACGCTGCTCGACGCATCTACCGTTTAACTAACCTCCTGAGCCCCACATGTCATCCTCTCATTAGAAGAGACGTGTGTATGATGGATTTTTTACTTCGCTCGCGCTACCCTATTCCGAACTTGATAACGCTGCTTGATGCATCTACCATTTAATCACGATGCTGGGCCCCACATGTCATCCTCTCATTAGAAGAAACGTGTGTATGATGGATTTTTTACCCTCTGTCACGCCTTCGTGTTCCGAAGTTGATAGCGTTGCTCGCTGCATCAGTCGTTTATTCAAGCTGGTGGGTCCCTTATGTCAGCCTCACATTAGAAGAATCATGGGTATGATGGAATTTTTTTCTTCTCTAGCGCTACCCTGTTCCGAACTAGATAGCATTGCTCGATGAATCTGCCATTTGCTCAGCTGCTAGGTCCCCCATTTCAGCCTCTTATTACAAGAAACATGTGCATGCTTAACTTTTTTCTCGCTCGCACCTCTCTGTTTCGAACTGGAAACATTGCTCGATGCAGCATCTATATAAGGTCGCACTGTTGGGTCCCACATATCAGGCTCTTTGTAAATGAAACATTGATTGCTTGATGCATCTGTATAAGGTCTCTGTTGGGTCCAACATGTCGGCATCTCTACAAATGCAAATTGTGTATGATGGACTCTGCTATTTTGACCTTGGCAATGTTGCTGGGTCCCAGATGTCAGCCTTCTCTGTGTAAGAAACGTGTGTATGTTGGAAAAAATGAAAAGAACGACAGAGATTATACTATATATTATATATTTATATTGAAAAAACTAGGAATCAAACTCAAGACTTCAACAAATGGGACCGTGTGTGCTTCCACTACGCTAGAACCATCTATGCCACTATTGGAAAAGATTACATTTAGAAATGTTGAAATCACTTAAAATGAAAAGGCAGTGACCCTGACGACTTGCCATAAAAAAATGCTAAATGCTCTATACAAATACAACATGGGTAGGAGAAGCTTGTCCTATACTTTATCAGAATGGCAAGGAAATACTAAATTAAGACGATTTTGGGCGATTAAAAAATAACTTGGGTCCAATCTTGTGAACCAATGGGCTTCTTATTGTGGTCTCCTTACCGAAACTTCTTCAGTGTGGTTAAAGCTTAAAAAACCAAGTAATAATGTGTTGAGGGTTGGCGGCCCACAGCCAACCTGAACCCAGTAGGATAAATTAGCGAGGTTTTGGGCCAAAGTTGGGTAGAATATAGTACTATTTTCTAATAACCTCCTCACTTAAAATTCAATGTACTCAATATGTCGGGGGTCGGCAGTCCACCTGACCCGGTAGGCTAAATTTGCAAGGTTTTGGGCCAGTGTTGGGTCGAATGTGCAATCTTTTCGCTAGGTCCTTAGTGAAAATTCAATGTAGTTCATACTCCATCCTCTAAAAAAACATGCAGTTGGTACCCTAAAAAATATATACTCTGCTCACCATGAAAGTCTAATTAAGGGTTTTTCTTTTGAAACAAGAATATGGGAAGTTTTTTGTCTGAAGTGGGATTGAAATATTCGTTTTCATAGGCTGAGTAGTAAAAATATATTGTACTGAAGGTCGATGGTCCACCTGACCTGGCTGTACCTACGCCGAATCCGAAAGAATGAAGTTGGAAATGGAGAAAAGTGACCGATATTGCGCCTTATTATACATAGCGAGAAACTTGGGCAGCGCAGGATTTGAACATGGAAAGTACTGGAGGGAGTTTGAATGATTGACATAAAATCGTGTCATATCAAGTCTTATAGTGCACAATCATCTTTTTTAGCAAAGGATGTATTTCTAGATGGTTTAGGTGGCTTTGAATCGGCTTAAGTGCCCAATCGATTTGATGTACTCAAAACCTTGTAATCATACCATATAAATTGTTGGCGATAGAAACACGGTGGCCTTGACTTGCCCAGCCGCAGATAGCTCGGGTAAGCACCAGCTTAAACTGATCACTCAAAGTTGTATGCTTCATACAATGAAATTAGTACATGCCGTAATTAGGGCCAAGATGTGGCATTGTCATCATGCCAAAAGGCTCAGAATTCGCACATTTAGTTCACAGTTTCGAACACAATAATAAAACCAGTTTGTACACTAGCACAGACAGTACAATGTCAGCACATTAGAGCTTGACTTGTTCATGTCACATCAAAGCTTAAGTTGTTCATTTCACATACAGAAGAATGAGCAAGGATACATACTATATTGAACAAGTAATTTCACGGTAGCGCCAAAAGTATGCCATGTATTAGAGACAATATGGGGACTGCGTAAACATTTTTTCCTTTTTGGAAGGGTGTGCATTAACTCTCTTTTTTTAGAATATCGGCATAAACATTTGTGGCTATCATCCAAGGGCATCTCGGCCTGCCTTGGCGTACCGAGCCAAGATCAATTATGGCCCAGTTAAGGCCTGTTTCATGGCCCTATAAGAAGCAGTCACCTACTTTGCCTTGTTTACTAAGAGGAAAGAAGGAATATTCCTCTCAAAACACAAAGCTGCACGAGGTGCGATGGTTCAAAAAAAATGCACGAGTCGCGTATATACAAGCCAGTAACAGTACTGGAAACTATAGTACAGAAATCACACTACGAAATAAGCACGGCTACATGGATTATTCCGTGGAAGACAATACTAAATACAAAAGCACGGCAGGGATCATATAAACTGATTCAAGCTGGCCACTAAAACCAGTGTACTAATAGTCAACTGTTGAATCACGATGCAAAAAAAGATGACACAACGATACACCAGAAAGATCCATAGCTCAGTCTAGGGACGACACAACGAGCATACCAAACCTAAACTAGGCCTAAACCAAATTTCCGCTTGTCGCACAAAGTTCCAACCATCTTTGGGAAGGCTGATAACTGCCACAGGCTCACCTTTAGTTGGCTGCAGGTTGCGGCGTTTAATCTGAGGGAATTGTATTCCGCAAAATCTCCTGTATGTTGTGTACACACAGTTTTTCCTCATGAATGGGAACAATGTGCCATCAGCTGCCTTGCATCCGCATTTCTTCATCATCTTGTCAATGATTGGATAATTGAGACCGAGAAACACAGAGTTGTCCCCCAGGCTGTTAACCTGCCTCCAAACAATGACCCCTAGAGGTCCAGTAGAGCTAGGATCCTCTTCAAAAATGTAGACACGAGAGACAGTATATAGGCGTAGGTTAGTCCTATTTTAAGCATGATGAATGATTTCACCCTCTTCCCCATGGGCAACCCCCATGCCATACGTTGTAATTATGATCATCAAGCGTTCGCCATCAGCCGATCGAGCGAGGAACCAAATGCCTGGCCGATTATTCAGAATAGGTGTTGGGATTACGAACGGAAGCTCCTTGTTTCCTGCAACATCCGAAATCGAGACAAAAAGTGCATTACTGGCATACATATTCTAACACCCGCATTCTTCATTGTTCAGGTTAATAGTGTGAATAGGCAAATCCTGACAATAATATTACTCAATAAATTAATAACATTAGGAATTGCATTTCTTACTCCGCTATTCCGAATATTTGGATTTCTTGCTTATCTTAGTTTCCTAGTTGTTGTAAGTTTCAAAAGAGGAAGCACCACTATTTTTATATAGAGGCATGTCCACTTGAATCCTATAGGATTAGATGCCTGTAGTATTTTGGATCAAGTGGTGTTTGATTGCACAGGAAAACCAAAGGAATTGTACAAAGAGGTTGGAGTGGATGAAAATTTTCCTCCAAAATAGAGTGCAAAGGAATTCCTAAGGATTATACTCTTTCAAATCAAACAGCATTTTATAGAAATCCTACACATTTCCTCTGAATCCCAAGGAAAAATCCAAAAAGGAAAGATTGGTGTCCTACAAAAATCCTATGTGATTCCTACAATCCGAGGAGGGCCTGAAAGTACAAATAGATAAAGAAACCCGGATTCACTGTGTTGCGCTCACCATTGAGATGCTGGTTAATAATACCTTTCATATTTTGACAATGAACGAACTTAGTAGTGCAGGGACGCCGTCATACACTATATTTTTGGAAGGCATATTACTAGTACTAATTCATTACTGGCAATGGTTCATTCATTTTTTAGGACATAAAGCATGTGCTCATTCAGTCATACAAAAGATAAAACATAAACAAGGTAGTTAAAAAACAACTTCACTGAATCACTAGTAATGTATCATCATTGAACTAGAATTACCTTCCGATGTGGGATGCCAGCAGTAGGTGCAGCCTTGACTTGTGACCACAAAAATGAGGCCGCCGTGTTCAATGGCATCATAGTACTATCGTCTTCCAAGACCTGAATGCTCCAGACATATCCAAACTTGGCTACCTCCTTCCAGGTAGGAGATTTCACCATCGAACAACGCGAGGAGCTTATAATCTGTGTAACCCCCAGCTTCCGTGGGCACTCTGTAGATTACGATCTTCAACAGCTCAAGAGATCCATCCCATGACTTATTGAACTTTTCTCCATACATGCGGATTCGCCAAAAAAAACTTTTGAAATGTGAATGAGTTCAGAAATGACTACATGTAATTGGGGGAACCCTGGCTGGCTATTAGCATTACAGGTTATGTTGTGGATGTGAGGTGGCCGCAATGTCACAAGTATCCATCGATGGGAGGTCGATTACTCGATAGGTGTAGATGTTTGCTAGGCACTAGGCCCCGCGCTTGTCCACCATGGCGAGCTAGTCGCCGTTCATGCCAACCCAGATTTTTTCATGCATGAAGGGCAGGATGGCGGTGCATCGAGGATCGTCAAGGGGCACCACATCGTACACCTTGTTGTGCAGATGATGTACCCATGTACCGTCATAGTGCTCGTCGAACCAATAAGCAGGCTGAGGCATCAGTAGGCAGGGTTCATTCCAATGGTGAACAGTCCATTTTGTACCTTCGTTGTTGGCGAGACGATCGTACAGCAGCTTGCAGCATGCAGCTAGCCTGATGGTGCTGGAAATGTCCAGACGCTGAACGATGAGGTCGACATCGTCCGTGCTGAGTTGATCCCACTTGCATCGCCCATTGAGCTTCGAATCGTCCATCACAGCCGGATGGATTCAGGCGGATTCCAAGTGCGGCTGGGCTTTTCTGCATGAGGAGGGGAGCGTTACAAGAGAGAGCGTGGGGGAGATCGTGGGCGGAGTGGGGACTGGGGAAGAAGATGGAGAGGAAAAGAAAAAAATGAGGGAGGAGATTTTACTCGCTTGCTCTGTCTAGTCAACAGCAGCATCGAGGACACCGCCGCCTAGACTTCACTGTATGTTAGACTAGCACGCCACACAGCTAGTAATTTGATAGTACTCTTACTTACTACGTATCATACGTGCAATATTGTCTAGTTACATCAGGTTGACCAGAGGGTTTTCTTTTTATAGGTTTCATTTAAACACAGTGTACTAGTATTTTCAATGGAAAATAGGAGGACGAACTACTACTAGTAGTAGTAGCCACAACATGGACACATGTACTTTCAGCTTGTTCCCCTACATGCAGAACTCGTAGCACATAGCCGAAAATATATACACCAGATATAATGCACAGTACGGGTGTGTCCGTGGTATTTTTGGCATGTTGCATGTGTTTATATATGTTCTAGTACAAGGTACATAGAATTATACGTGTACAGCATGCAACCGTGCGGCAAAATGAGAGACGTGCAAGGACACCAGATTTCACTCAAGTCAGGCAACGTGCATGACTTTGTGTGGCTCTGATTCATTGACATGTGGGCCCTATTAAGGTCGGCTCTACCTGCCAGTAAGAATTTGCATGCACCATGCGCTTGGAGCCACTAGGTACGTCCACGACGGAAATTACAATTTGCAACTAGCTGCACCGGCAACAAGTTGTTGCATGTGGCACTTCCAAGTTTTAACAAAATGTGAAATAAAACATGAACATAAATCATATTTATATAGTTCATCTATAAATTTTCATCCCAAAAATATTACTAGTACATGGCCTGGCCATCAAAAAATGAATAAATGAACACAAGATATTGTTCGCTTAGGTTTTTTCTTTTTCATTGACATAGGTCACAGACGATCTTATTGTGGGACCGAATATTGTAGATGCACAAGATACAACATAGCCAATGTTCCGGATTTATTTCACATTTTTTGAGAACTCTAAAGTGCAACAAATAATAAAGGGGTGCGGGCGCAACGAGTTGCAGAATATTCAACCCGCACTGACTAAAACTATGGCTTGCATACAGAAGGAGTTTGATCAAATCGCGGGTCTTGCACTACATTGCAACAAAATGAGTGTTAGAGTACAGCAAGTTAATGGATGAGGCCATACGATACAAAGAAGGCGAAGGAAATAATTCAAGATATGCAAATCTCTATTCCATATGATCTCCCTTGAACCGTTAATTATGCCGGTTCCAATCCTTCGTGTTGGCCAAGCTTGGGATGAACCACAAAGGAGTCTACCGCCAATTCTAGCCAATGTTTTTTTGAGGGAAATTCCAGCCAATGTTGGTTGAGAAACCAACAACAACGTCTTTAGCATTCATACTGATACAACATATTTCAGGACAAATATTAAATCCACTAAGACTAATTGCATGCGGCGAGGTGTATACACAGTTGCTCCTCGTTAGATCTCCAGGGCCAAGTCCTGCCACGCCAACTGGAATGGTAATTGGATAGTTCAATCCAAGGAAGATAGAAAATGCTCCAAGGTCTAAAACCCTCCCCCATTGCCTCGGTGGAAGTAACCTACTTGTGTCAATCGAGAACACATGGAAGCAAAACCCAGTAGAATAGGTGTGAATATTGCGGCTGTGATGATAACCAACATTTTTAGCCATAGGATAAGTAGTGTCATACCGCCTATCACTAACGCCCATAGTATTGATCAGAATAAGGCTACCACCATCATGAGATAATGCTAACCACCACATATCAGGACTGTACTCACGATTACCTTCTCATTTAGGTGGCCCCGGAAGACGCACAAGACCTTGCAAGGAAAGCACATTTGGAGGTCAGCTGAGCAAAATTTGAATGATGAAGCTTGAAAATTTAAGCTTGCAAATTTTACCCCATGCCCGAGGAACCCATGCATAAACATTGCGAATTTGAGTTACAGCATAGATAACTCCATTATGGATAATTGCATTGCGGTAGCTGAAAATGCTAAACTAGTTCTCAAGAACCATCCAGATACCATGAGAACCATCAAGGAAGGCAATTACCGTGTCGAAGATGGCAAGGACAAAGAAATCCTTATAGTTCCCAACAGCTGTGCGAACTCGGCAAATGGCTATCTTCAGTAGATTAGTAGGCTGGCCAGCCGCGATAAACTTAAGCACCTTGAGTGTGGCCTCAAAATAGAAGATCGCTGGTACAGGAATCCGACATTGAGTGAACACATTCACAAGCTCCCAGTTCCATGCGAGGCCAACAGTGGCAATCCAATCTCCATGGGCGCCTGCCCACTTCTTACCCTCACAATCTGGCATCACAGCATCAGAGGAGGACCTGTCCAGCGGTGTCAGCTTGCACAAGGTCCACCTGAACTTCTTCTGTGGCTTCTTCTTGCCCCTGCTGCAATAGTAGCTGCCCCTGTAGAACTGCTTCATGCGATTGTCGTGGTAGAAGACATTATACTCATGCGGTACCTCAGTTGAGTGAGAGTGAAGAACACAGGGGAGACCAAACGGATGAGATGTCGACAGGGATGCACTATGTGTTGTTGAGTAAAGATAACGTTTGCAGCAGGCGGCGAGGCTTGCGGCGGTGATAACATCGCATCTAGCAGAGATTTCTTCAAGGGGGCCATCAAAAAACACCCGAGAAGTGTCACTTTCATCAATCAATTGGTCCATCCTGAGGAAGAGGTCGAGAAGGTGGGGGCAATGGCATTTGGTTTTGATTGGGGGTTTTGGAGGAGAGAGCAAGCGACAGCTGGCAGGGCGAGACGGAAAACAGTCTATCAAACTGGGCGCCGGAGCTGATCCTAAAGCGGCATGGCGGCATTGGCGTGTGCCTATATTGGTGTGCGAGTGGTAATGGCCGTCGCCGGGATGCTAGAGGTGAAGTGAGGATGTATATTGAGGCAAATAGAAATACAGAATGAAATAAAACCAAGCGTGCCATTTTTCTCTCTACTAAATCTACAGTGCCTATCGAACTGCGCTACCGAGGTGCTCCGAAAGCGGCATGGCGGCGTTGGCATGTGCTAAAGGTGGGCGAGTGGGGATCAGCGAGAACATGGAGAAGAAGATGGAGAGCAAAGGAAAATAGAATAAATCGATTGAAATTGTACCGCCTACCAAGTGTGGTTTTTCTCTCTTCTCCGTGTTTCCTGGTGCCTATCTAGTAAATAGGTTAGGCCTTTCTAGGAGTAGTACAACATAAGCTAGCCTAGCACGGGATGGAGCTGTACTGTCCTCTCAAATAAATGGTCATGGCAGAGAGACGGTTTGGAGTATACTCGGAGCTCCTCTTGCCGAACGTAATAATCCTTGGATCTTCTACATTCATCATCTTGTGCAGTCATATTTGGAACCAGTACTACTGTACTACTACTACTGTAACTAATAAACACATAAAGGTTCCACCGGTAATTAAGGAACCAAAACTGGAATACTACTACTCCCGAACTCTTGTGTAGTACAACAACAAAATGCTCACAAAATGGGCTACCAGTACGGCAATACCATCTGTACACCCACACGATGCCACCTCAAATAAGCTTGCCTGCCACACCGCCAATTTCCTCTCCCCTGTCGGCCTCTATGCCCCCGTTACCAAACCCAAAATTGAACATCTCTTAGTTCAATAAAGAAAAAAAGTCGACAATCTCTTAAGAAAAATCAACCATCCACCAAAAGAAAGTCCATTGTCTAATGCTTCCCGTTCATTATAAATGGACGGTCGCAATTGCTCGAGCGCCGCGCAGCAGTAGTAGTCGTTTGAGCTACTGGTTGTAGCTCCACGAAAGCACGTGCCTAGAAGCGGCAGAAGAATTTATTCTCTGTCAGTGATGGAAGAAGATTGACGATATACAGTACCAAATCAACAAGTCAGTGGATTTATCCGTCTGACCAGTGAGAGCCGACACGAGTGGTGAACAGCTTGAGGCGCAGCGAAACAGGTGCCTTTAAGACATACAGTACGTACACCTCTGTTCTGATTTAGGATGGTCGCATAGTGCTAAATAACTTAGACTACTCCAGTAACTTGCACATGTACCTTCATCATAGTGGGTAACAACATGTGTGTAGTGGCACGCAAAGGCCTAATTAATTAGGTTATATTCCCTTCATTTAGAAATATAAGACATTTTAGCTTTGTGAATCAAATGTATCTAGACGTCTTTTAGTGTATGGGTTCGTAGAGGTTAAGAGTGAACCTATACACTAAAAGGCATCTAGATACATTCATCTCAGAAAGCTAAAGTGCCTTATATTTCTGAACGGAGGGAGTAGAAGCATATACTACTAGTCTTGGTATGTGTGATGTTATGGTAACTAGCTAAGTTATTATGTCACTTTCTTTTTTCATTAATTAACTCTCCAAAGACATTTAATTCGAGACAAGTATCTACGCATACTTGTAGTTCAAGTTTGTCAAGCTGCAAAATCTTAGGAAGAAGTTGAACCTCTTGTCAAAACTCTCTGTGGTTTCTGATACAGAGTATATTAATTGATTGTCCGATGGGTGCCTCCACAAGCTTTTTCTTAAAACTTTCAAAGCAACCTACAATTTACTTGTAGTTCAAATTTGACCTAATTTTGATGAATTTACATAGAGTCATTCAAGTGGAGGAGTTAGCTAGGAAGTTTGAAAACTCATAAAACATAGGAATCGTTAGTACAACATGTTGGTCCACTGTATATACTAGTAAGTTGCACATGCCTTGCACGTGAGACTCATATAGTAGATGTATGACATATCATCACTATATATAATTATAATTGGTAAAGCACAAAAAATTATAAATTCGAGCAACATCTATAAAATATGGGTGTATATTTGGTCCTTGTACTTTGTATCATCATGTAGAAGTCAAAGATTATTAGCTACCTAACACATGAAATTTTTGATAACATGGTCTAGAGAAACAAGGGAGAAGATTCTAGTATGATGGAGAAGTGTGTTTTGAGGTTTGTGCATAGCATTCATTATGCCGAAGACTATCAATAGAATCTTCCATATGCTAGAATGGAAAAGAAGATCCAATGGCTAGAAAAGCTAGGATTCATGAGTCTTGATCCAACGGTCAAGATTCAAAGTTATTCGTACACTATATAGTGGTTTGTAATGAAGACTATCAATAGAAGAATCTTCAAGATGCTAGAATGGTAAAGAAGATCCAACGACTAGAAATGTATGGATTCGCATGTCTTGATCCAACGGTCAATATTCAAAGTTGTTTGTACACTATATAGTGGTAAGATCATGTAGAAGTCAACAATTATTAGCTACTAGTAAGTTGCACATGAGACTCAGATAGTAGACGTATGATATATCATCACTATATAAAATTATAATTTGTAAAGCACAAAACATTATAAATTTGATCAACATCTATAAAGTATGGTTGTATATTTGGTCCTTGTACTTTGTATCATCATGTGTTGAAGTCAAAGATTATTAGCTACCTAACACATGAAAGTTTTGATAACATGGTGTAGAGAAAGAAGGGACAAGATTCTAGTATGATGGAGAAGTGTGTTTTGAGGTGTGTGCATAGCATTCATTATGCCGAAGACTATCAATACAATCTTCTAGATGCTAGAATGGAAAAGAAGATCCAACAGCTAGAAATGCTGGGATTCACGAGTCTTGATTCAACGAACAACATTCAAAGTTGTAATGAAGACTATCAATAGAATCTTCAAGATGTTAGAATAGAAAAGAAGATCCAATGACTAGAAATGTTGTGATTCGCGACTCTTGATCCATGGTCGATATTCAGTAAGTTGTCTATACACTATATAGTTGTAAAGTTAACGATTATTAGCTACTAGTAAGTTGCACAAGAGACTCAGATAATAGACGTATGACATATCATCACTAGATAAAATTATAATTGGTAAAACACAAAAAATTATAAATTTGATCAACATCTATAAAGTATGGGTGTATATTTGATCCTTGTACTTTTTATCATCATGTAGATGTCAAAGATTATTAGTTACCTAACACATGAAATTTTTGATAACATGGTCTAGAGAAACAAGGGAGAAGATTCTAGTATGGTGGAGAAGTCTGTTTTGAGGTTTGTGCATAGCATTCATTATGCTGAAGATTATCAATAGAATCTTCTAGATGTTAATGGAAAATAAGATCCAACGGCTAGAAATGATGGGATTCGTGAGTCTTGATCCAACGATCAACATTCAAAGTTATCCATACACTACATAGTGGTTTGTAATGAAGACTATCAATAGAATCTTCAAGATGCTAGAATGGAAAAGAAGATCCAAAGACTAGAAATGTTGGGATTCGCGAGTCTTGATACAACGGTCAATATTCAAAGTTGTTTGTACACTATGCAGTGGTAAGATCATGTAGAAGTCAATGATTATTAGCTACTAGTAAGGTGCATGTGAGACTCAGATAGTAGACGTATGCCATATCATCACTCTATACAATTGTAATTGGTAAAGCACAAAAAATTATAAATTTGAGCAACATTTATAAAGTATGGGTGTATATTTGGTCCTTGTACTCTATATCATCATGTAGAAGTCTAATATTATTAGCTACCTAAGACATGAAATTTTTGATCACATGCATGGTCTAGAAAAACAAGGGAGAAGCTTCTAGTATGACAGAGAAGTATGTTTTGAGGTTTGTGCATAATATTCATTATGCCGAAGACTATTAATAGAATCTTCTAGATGCTAGAATGGAAAAGAAGATCCAACGGTATAGAAATGCAGGGATTCGTGAGTCTTGATCCAACAGTCAACATTCAAAGTTATTCATACAATATATAATGGTAATATAAGATAAGATAATATACTAGTAAGTTGCACGTGCCCTGCACGTGAGGCTTAGATAATAGATGTCTAGCATATCAGCACTATATAAAATATAATAGGTAAAGTGGAAAAATATAAATTTGATCAACATCTATAAAGTATGGTTGTATATTTGGTTCTTCTACTTTGTCTCATCATGCGTAGAACTCAAATATTATTAGCTACCTAACACTTGAAATTTTTGGTAACATGGTCTAGAGAAACGAGGGAGAAGATTCTAGTGCAATGGATACGTGTGTTTTGAGAGGTTTATGCATAGTGCATTCATTGTGTTCAAGACTATCAATATAATTTTCTTGATGCTAGAATTAAAAAGAAGATCCAATGGCTGGAAATGTTTGGATTCGCGAGTCTCGATCCAACGATAAATATTCAAAGTTATTCGTACACTATATAGTGGGAAGATAAGATGTCTAAAAACATGGCTTGTGGCATTCAGATCCATACTCTTCAGACTGTCTTTATAGAAAGGAACAATCTCGTCGTCACTCGAAAAATTAAGAATAATATTTCCTGGTATTTGGAAACTCATATCGATGACATTGTTTACTACAATAAGATGCACCCGTCTACCTCTGAAAAGACAATTAACTCAAGAGCAATCTATCGGATTTACTTGTAGCTCAAGTTTGATATAATTTTGTTAAATTGTCAAGATGCAAAATCTTAGCAAGAAGTTGAACTTGTTGTAAAAACTATCGGTGGTGGTTTGTGATATATTAAATCAGCCCCCAATGGTTATCTCCAAAAAATGTAAAACTTCCAATACAACCTAGAATTTACTTGTAGTTCAAAATTGAAATAATTTCAATAAATCGACATAAAATCAATTTCAAGTGGACAAGTTTAGCTATAGGAATAAGTTCGAAAACCCATAAAACACGAGAATCATAAGTACAACATGAGGGTCCACTATATATGTCTAAAAGGTTGGCTTATGGCATTCAGGTCCATATCCTTCGGACTTTGTTTACGAAAACAAAAAATAATCTCATCATCACTCGGAAAATTGAGGATGTTCTTTCCTGATAGTTGGAAACTCACACCAGTGATACTGATTACTACAAGAAGATGCATCCATCTACCTCCAAATAGACATTTAATTAAAGAAAAATCTATCACGCTTACTTGTAGCTCAAGTTTGAGCTAATTTTTCGTTAAATTTCAGGATGCAAAATCTTAATTAGAAAGGAGTTAAAAACCTATTGTCGAAACTCTCCGTTGTTTTCTGATATATTAACTGAGCCCCCAATGGGTACACCTCCAAAAGTTTTTTGGAATTCTTTAGAAGCAACCTACAATAATTTAGTTGTTGTAGTTCAAGTTTGACCAAATTTCGATGAATATAGGCATGAAGTCATTCAAGTGGGGAAAAGTTAATTAGCTACATAGGGAGTTTGAAAACTCATAAAACATGGGAATCATAAGTAAAACACGTTGGTCCACTTAATATGTCTAAAAGCTTGGCTTATGGCATTGAGATCCATATTCTTCAGACTTTCTTTACATAAAAGAACCATCTCGTCATCACTCGGAAAACTGAGGATTTTCTTTCCTCATAGTTAGAAACTCACACCGACGACATTGTTTACTAGAACAAGATGCACCCATCAAGATGCACCCATCTACCTATAAAAATACATTTAATTCAAGAGCAATCTATCGCGCTTACTTGTACCTCAAGTTTGATTTAATTTCGTTAAATTGACAAGAAGTCACTGAAGTGTGCAAAGTTTGCTAGGAAGCTTGAAAAATCCTAGTACTAAAAACTTGGGCATTACGTATAAGAAACCGTTGGTCCAGTTTGTGTGATAATTGGGGTGGTTGCATTTTCTTTTAACTATGGTAGGTCTCATAGGAGAGAGGTTCTTGAGAGTTAACACGATCGATTGAAGTACAACTTACATCAAGGACCTCATAAAAAATGAAAATTGCATCCAAGTCCATCCATTTAACACAATGAGCCTAAAACTGAATAATGAAGTGTGTGTGTTTTATGGTTTGTGCATACTAGCATTCATCGTGCTAAATACTATCAATAGAATCTTTCTCTATGATAAGGGAAAATTGAAGATCTAACGGTTAGCAATGTTTGGATTTGCCAGTCTGGATTCAGCGGTTAATGCTCGAAGTTAATTCGTACACTATACAATGGTGGTATGGTATTGTAAGAGATAAGACAAGATAAAGATAAGATAAGAAGTATCGCGAATGGCCGATCTAATGGTTGGTCTCGTAGGAGCGAGGTGCTTGAGAGTTAAGACGGTCAGTGTAAGTACAAGTTACATCAAGGACCTCATAAAAAATGAAAATTGCATCCAAGTCCATGCATGCATTTAGCACAAGGACCCTAAAACTAAGCAATGAAGTGTGTGTTTTGAGGTTTGCGCATACTAGCGTCCATTGTGCTAAAGATTATCGGTAGAATCTTTCTAGATGCTAATAATGGAAAAGAAGATCCAACGGTTAGCAAAGTTTGGATTTGCCAGTCTTGATCCAACGCTCAATGTTCAAAGTTTGGATTTGCCAGCCTTGATACAACGGTCAATGTTCAAAACGGTTTCAAAATTTCCTTCCCTCCCGATGTTTGGCCGATCTTTTGGATAACCTTCCCTACCGATGTTTGGGAAGCAAGTGAAAAATTCGAAAACAGGAAAACTTTGAATTTTTGTGCCGCCAAGGACCAAAGTGGTTTCCTTCCTATGTATTCCTCGTCCCTAGTCCACACCAACACGTGGCTGCCAAACACGCCAGAGACACAGAGCCGCCATACAAGGCACACGTGCGCAACGCCACGCTGTGGATGAGGGGAGAGAGATCAGACAGGCCGATGCGCGAGGGGAAAGGGGAGGAGAGATGAAACATAGGGAAGGCGAGAGAAAACACAAGATTTGTTTTATGTGTATAGGTCCTGAAATTTACTACTAGTAGAGTGTACACAGTAAGGCCGCAGGAGTACCTCGTGTCAGAAACTCAACATAACTTGTGCTCTGACATGGAACCGCCTTCAACTTCTCTTCGCTGTTGCCCTCTTCCCCTGCCAACGTTTTATTCTCTCAGCATGTACAGCACATGGACAGAGGTGACCATATGTCTAAGCAAAGAAATATACTACTCCCACATTGTGTAAAAAAGCACACCTTAATAATGCTCAAATAGTAAACGTATGACATATCAGCACTATATAAAATTATAATTGGTAAAGCACAAAAAATTATAAATTTGATCAACGTCTATAAATTATGGGTGTATATTTGGTCCTTGTACTTTGTATCATCATGTGTAGAAGTCAAAGATTATTAGCTACCTAACACTTGAAATTTTTGGTAACATGGTCTAGAGAAACGAGGGAGAAGATTCTAGTATGATGGAGAAGTGTGTTTTGAGATGTTTATGCATAGTGCATTCATTGTGTTCAAGACTATCAATAGAATCTTCGAGATGCTAGAATGGAAAATAAGATCCAATGGCTAGAAATGTTGGGATTCGCGAGTCTTGATCCAATGGTCAACATTCAAAGTTATCCATACACTATATAGTGGTAAGATAAGATAAGATAAGATAAGATCATGTAGAAGTCAACGATTATTAGCTATGAGGGAGAAGATTTTAGTATGATGGAGAAGTGTGTTTTGAGGTTTGTGCATAGCATTCATTATGCTGAAGACTATCAATATAATGTTCTAGATGCTATAATGGAAAAGAAGATCCAACGACTAGAAATGTTGGGATTCACAAGTCTTGATCCAACGATCAGTATTCAAAGTTATTCGTACACTATATAGTCGTAAGATAAGATAAGATAAGATAAGATATCTCTATCTCTAGTACTATAGTGGAGCTGTTTTGAATTGGATCCATAGCACCAATCCTGACTGTTGGGTTGTTGGATCCAATGGTTCAGATAAGCTGGATTCGTGTTGAATAGTACCTAGAGAAAATTCCACCATGCATGTTCTAGAACCATCATGTCACCACCCCCAAAATTTCATTGCACAGTATATTGTATTCTCTCTACTTATACTACTATAGTGGAGCAGTTTGAATTGGATCCATAGCACTAATCATGACCATTTGGCTGTTAGATCCAATGGTTCAGAGCAATTGGATTTGTGTTGAATAGTACTCCCTCGACAAAAATATAAGGCACCTAAGGATTAGTCAAAAGTCAACATTTTTTAAGTTTGACCATGATTATACAAAAAAATATAAAAATTTAGAATACTAAATTAATATCAATAGATTCTCCATAAAGTATATTTTTTTAATATGTCCATTCAATGTTGTAGATGTAGATATTTTTTTCTAAATATTTGGTCAAAGTTAGTAAGGTTTGACTTTTGACCAATCCTTAGGCGCCTTATATTTTGGGACAGAGCGAGAGAGTATAGACCTAGATGCTAGAATGGAAAAGAAGATCCGGCGGTTAGCAATGTTGTTTGGATTTCCCAGTCTTGATCCAACTATTAATGTTCAAAGTTATCTCTACACTATATGTAGTGGTATGGTATATATTGTAAGAGATAAGAGACAAGATAAAGATAAGATTAAAGTACTGCAAATGGCCGATCTAATGGTAGGTCTTGTAAGAGCGAGGTGCTTGAGAGTTAGCATGGTTGGGGTAAGTACAAGTTACATCAAGGACCTCACAAAAAATGAAAATTGCATCCAACAAGTCCGTGCATTTAGCACAAGGACCCTTAAACCGAGTAATGAAGTACTATGTGTTTTGAGGTTTGCGCATAGTAGTGCTCACCATGCTAAAGACTATCAGTAGATTTTTTCTAGATGCTAAGAATGGAAAATAAGATCCAACAGTTAGCAATCTTTGGATTTGCTAGTCTTTATCCAACGGTCAATGTCAACACCCAGATTTTTAATCCCAGATGCCTGTTATGCCATACATCGCAATCCCAGGATTACCATTTTTGCGAGACATAACAGAACTGGTACCATAGTACATCATCAATTACAAACCATAATAAAGGTCTTACAAATAAAGGATCTCATGATCCAGTCTTAATACAATCAAAGCAGTGGAAAGTAAACGTAGTAGGGGCTCCGTCTTTAGGTTCACAGGCAATGGTATGATGGGAGATGATCCTAGTTTTCATAGACCTCTTGCTATCCATCTTCCTGGTAGTCCTCCTCATAGTCTGGCCATGAAAAAATCCATGAGTACTCTTTATGTACTCGCAAACTATCACTAACAAGTAAGGTAGTTCTAGTAGGAATCTTAAGCTCTAGGTTTATTTGCAAAAGCCAGGTTTATTTCATACTGGGTTTAGAAGTAAAGAAAACTAATTTAATTTTTCACATCACCTAAGTGGGAACCTAGTTTTCACGTCCACAACCCTGTTGTGGTCAAGTCAAGGTCATTGTTCAATTCACAAGTCATTTTGAAAACATGTGACAATGGAACAGTATGGCCACTCCAACTGTCCATGACCGTGGACGCGGCTATTCGACTAGTTTGATACTCTACAGAGGTGGTACACTTTCACCAGAAAATTTGATACATCCGTCAGCGATAACCTTGAATCATCATACTTAGTATGCGGATAATCAATCATAACCTTTCAATTACACATTATAGGATAGGCACCTCCCCTATGAGCTTGGCCTCCCGGCCATGGCCATCTGCCATCCTGGGCACTGCATAGGTGGACATTCACACTCACGAGGTAGCCTCATCTCAACCTCTTTCCGCGAGGGAACCCATACTAAGGCATATAAACTTCCAGTTAAGCCCTACCCAATTCAAGTATTGTGGTTGTACGGTAAAAATTGGAATGGTATCGCATCCGAACCCAACCATCAGTTTTTATAAAGGGCTAAGGCTCATGTATCAACATTTTCATCATCAAATCCTTTTGTGTCCATAACACATGTCAAAACATTTCAATAGAATGAATCCTCATTCCAAGGTTTTCATAGTCATTTTCACCAAGTATTCCCATGTAAAGTGATCAATTTTTATGCTTAGCACTAGCCACTAAAGTTGAGGGTATTCACTAATGAGGGATGCTAACCAAGTGTAACTATCCAACTCTAGTTTTATGCCTTTTGATGACATCAAAGTATAACTACTTAGGCCTAGTTGTTGGGGATATACTTTCCGGGTATCCTCACAGTTCCTCACTGACCAGGGTGGCCCACTTCGGGTTAGAGCTTTGCTTCACGGGCGGACCAGTCAGGGAGAAGAGACGGAGTCCAATCCGGCTACGGGAAGGCCCAAAAGACTTACCGACATAGGCCCATAGTTTTACTTGTAGTTCAAGATGTACTCTATAACCGACTCTTAGTCGTAGCCGGATAGATCTCTCCTGTAAACCCTAGGCTGGATATCTATATAAGCCATCCTAGGGAGAGCCTTTAGGGCAACCCAATAGTCTACAATCTCAACTCACATAGGTGAATCCTTGTAACCCATATGCTGGCTCTGCCGTATTACCGGATTGCTAGCAGGAGTAGGATCCATCCAAACCCATCGGATTCGAACCTGGGTAAACTTGTGTGCTCACCGTCTCGAAACACCGTACGTCTCCCACACCTCTCTTCCGCGCGCCTCGAGGACCCCCTCATGGCGTACTTGTCATCAATCCGGTGACAGTTGGCACCCACCGTGGGGCAGGTGAGCTTCGGATCAGTGTTTCGAGCGGAATCTGCAAGAATCAGAATCGGCGAGACTATCGTCGTTGGTCGCATCCTCTACGCCAGCGATGTCGCTCTCATCATTCTCGATGAGACCTGGATTCCGGCTAGGGAGGCTGTGGCTGCCTACACCATCATGTCTTTTGGCGAGATCAATGTTTACATCGGTTTTGCTGAACCTGCCCCACCCACCCCAGCGGTTATGATAGAGGCAGAAGAAACTTCTGGGTCCCCTTTGTCTGCGGAGGCAGCAGAGTTCCGGATCTCAGAAAACCCTAATCCCACCTAGCCCGCACTAGTTGCGGAGATAGTGGAGAAATTCGAGCCTGAAGTAGACCTGGCGGTCCAAGTTGAATCTGGAGTGGATCTCCCTGGAGAGACTGAATCCCAGATCGACCCACCCGCTGAAGTCGAAATCCAGGAGGAGCATAGCAACAATGCTGGTTCCGGCTCTGATGATGCCGGGACGGACGGGCCTTTCCTGAGATACACACTAAGACACATGATGATGCAAAACTCAGGGTAGATGAAATCCTCGAGACCATCAAACGTTTCGACGAAGCCTACTATGAAGACCGCAGTTATCTCAGGAGGGGCGCATCGCACTTTGTCAGATATGTGGGATCCGGATCTGGCTCCGCCGATGCTGGAGACAACACCGACTCTATGCTGGAGGTTATCAGAACAAGCGTCGAATTACAGGCATCTTCGAATGACTCCATGACGTCGGCCGATTTCCGGAAGTTCTCCATGGAATACGAAGAGGAGGTTAACTCCACAGCTGCTACAGAAGGAGAAGACATGGACGAAGGATCCGGAGAAAGCTCTCCCAAAGCATAGGACAATATGGACCTCGGAGATGATCCCGAGAACCAAATGGACGAAAGTACCGATCAAAGTTTGACTCCAGGAAACGAGCCCAAAGCCGTCTTTGCTACCGGCGCTGCCAAGAAGGCAAAGAAGAAGAACAAGAAAAACAAAACCCTGGCGAAAGACCTTCCGACAGAGGAGGTGATTGCCGAGGAATACGAGGAAGACTCGGTTAGAGCACTTATCCCAGACGAGCCTAAAGAAGAGTCGGTGGACGGACACGTGATCACTGAAGGTGCGCGTAAACTCATCGATGCTGCATTAACCACACCTATTCCTACAACTGCAGAACTTACTGTTGAACAGCTGGATGAAAGGGGCTAGGCCCTAGAAGCGCGTCGCCAAGTACTCCTCGATGAACCCAAAAACCTTGAGGAGGAAAAGAAACGCATGGCAACTACGGAGAAGTACAACTCTAGGCAACATCAGAAGACCAGGAAATATCATACTCATGACGACCAATTCCCGTAGATTCACAAAGTCCTTTTCACAGGAGAACATGGGATGCCTCGACGCAACAACAACAGGGATTGGGTGTATCCAACTCCAGTACAGAACACCATTGCGGCTCGAGAAATCCTATCGGCTAATCCGGGCCTAGAGCAGATCCGTTTGGGCATCAAACTACTCAACAAGGGTCTGGAACAGCAAAAGGTCGCCCTGTTCGGAAGCAAAAAGCTGGTCTCCCATTCTGACCAATGTCGCACGGATCCGGCCTGGGCTAACGTAAGACCCCAACGTGTTCCGGAACAGCACCATCGTTCTGACCGTCGGGAAGACAACTACTCAAGAACCGGATCTTCAAGACAGCACCACAAAGCTGCACATGACTGGCGTAATGTTAACCCAGTTGTGGAGCAAGAGGCATTTGCTGCACTAAATCCGAGGAATCCTCCTCGGCGAGAGTCAAAAGACTGCATGGGACCGGCAAAGAATGCCACCTCCTAGACATGCAAGTCATCCGAATGACGGGGGAAGGAACGACGAACACCGTGCTGAGTCAAACCGGCAGGGGTCTGATCACAATGAAGATCCTCCCCAGAACCAGAATAACGACGCTCCGGACGGAGGCCTGCGATCAGCCGGAAATAACCCAGCTGCTCCACCTTCCCCACCAAGCAGCCATGATAACGGCCCCCAAGGAGGCCAAGGAGGACGTCATGGTGGAGGAGGTGGTGGAAGAAGCCGAAGTCCGGCTCCAAGGCACCGTTGCCGTCATTCGGGACGATCTCTATCCCCAAGTCACACAAGGCACAGGATTAATTCCATCATAGAAGCGTGGCGCTATGAAAATGATGACATATATGTGGGCCCAAAGTGCTTCGGACCACGCATAAGAGCTACAAAATTCCTAGAAGTATTTGCTATCTCAAGACATATTCAAGCCTACGACAGCATAGCTCAGCCAGATACTTGGCTACAAGATTTCTTCCAAGCTTGTTGCATCGCCAAAGGCGAAAACAGCCTGGTCGCAACCCAATATCTCCCACTCATGTTGCGGAAGACGGAACGATCATGGCTCAATGAACTTCCGGAGAACACCATCCACAACTGGTATGACATGCAAAGTGCGTTCTTTAGGAATTTCGAAGGCACATACCTGAGGCCCTATACGGTAAGAGACCTACAGCTTTGCACCTAGAAAGCCGGAGAAACTTGTCGGGATTATCTCGGATGATGGATCGACACCAAGAACTCCTGTGAAGGAGTAAATGACCAAACTGCGCTTGAATCTTTCATTGCAGGTCACCCATTTGGTTTACTACGTCATCGCTTGATGTGTGACAAAGTCACTGATTTGAAAGAGATGATAGAAACAGCGAGCAAGTATGCAGATGCTAACGACAATGCAGAGGGATTACTGAACGCCCTGGCTGTGCCACAATTGGCAAAACAACCAAAGCAACAAGCTCAGAAGCGCAAGAATACCTCGGAAGAAAAATCCAACACGGAAACGGTAGTGGTCACTACTACTTTCAGGTCTGGAGGATGTGGCGGTGGCCGCGGACACGGTCGTGGGACGACAAGAGTTCAAGGTAGAGGAGACCAGCAACCTGGCAAAACCTACTCTTGGGCCGACATTGCCAATAACCCATGTGTGCATCACCTAGACGCTAATGGGGGCTCGTCCCACACAAACACCGAGTGTCGTTTTAATGACGACATTAAAAGAGATGATATCGCTAGCTATAGGGCTAAGCGGAAGAAGGGAAAGAAGAATCCCGAAAAGGATAAAGAGACCAAGGAAGATTCCGACATGGAGGAAGCTGACGCTTCAAATCCCAAGCCGGAAGGGAAGAAGAAATTTCCGACCAAGAAAGACACTTACGTCACCTTCCTCGGATCTCAACCAGCAAAGGTCAAGAAAGCAATTCTACATGAGCTTAACGCAACGGTTCCGGCTGTCCCTCAATTCTTGGACTAGTCGGAAGTGGCAATCACCTTTGACCGTGTTGATCATCCGCCTAAGTTACACAGGCGAGGAAAATACACCTTAATCGTCAATCCACTTATTGACGGTTATGGTTTCTCCAAGACTCTCATGGACGGTGGCAGCAGCATTAACATTTTGTATGTTGACACGCTATGCCGGATGAAGATCTCGGAGACCCAGCTGAACCACAGCTCTATGATCTTTCACGGGGTTGTCCCAGGAAGACAAGCAAATTCTCTGGGAGAAATCACTTTGGATGTTACCTTTGGAACTCCAAAGAACTACCGAACGGAGGCACTTTCTTTCGAAGTGGTCCCGTTCAAGAGTGCGTAGCACGCTATATTCAGACGTTCGGCTTACTAGGCTTTTATGGCTCGTCCATGTTACATTTACAATATGATAAAAATTCCAGGTCCCAACGGCGTGATCACCATCAGGGGAGACCCGAAGAAAGCGCGAGAGTGCGAGGATGGAAATGCCGCCTTTGCTGAAGCTGTGTTGCATGCCCAGGAGTACCAGGAGATCAAGAAGAGCATAGATCCGTCCGAGATGCCCGCAACAAAGAAGGAGGTGACACAACTGAATCTGGAGTTCAAGGCATCAGAAGAGATGAAGAAGATGTCGTTGAAGGATGATGACCCCTCCAAGGTGACCCAGATAGGCGTAGGCCTAGATAGCGCATAGGAAAGTGCGCTCGTCAAGTTCCTCAAAGCAAATCAAGTACCTAGGGAACTTGCCGAGCACTCTTTAAATGTAAACCCGAATGCTAAACCTGTCAAACAGTCCTTACGACATTTTGGTGATGAAACGCCTAAGGCAATAGCTAAGGAACTAGCATGGCTCGAGTTAGCCGGATTCATAGAAGAGGTCATCCACACTGACTGGTCGCCCAATCCTGTAATGGTCCCTAAAAAGGACACCACTGATTTAAGGATGTGTGTTGATTATACTGCCTTGAACAAGGCTTGCCCCAAAGATCCGTTCGCTCTACCTAGGATTGATCAAGTTATCGATTCTACGGTAGGCTCGGAACTCCTCTATTTTCTCGGTGCATATTCCGGTTATCACAAAATCCAGATGAAGGAATCTGACAAAGTCAAAACTTCATTCATAACCCCCTTCGGAACCTTCTGGTTTGTTACGATGCCCTTTGGGCTGAAGAAAGCAGGAGCTACATACCAATGCACAATGCAGCGTTGCCTCCATGATCAAATCGGACGTAATGTACATGCATATGTGGATGATATTGAGGTGATGTCCAAAAAGAAGGAAACGGTGATTTCTGACTTGGAGGAAACGTACGCCAATCTACGAAAATACAACATAATGCTTAACCCAATGAAATGCTTCTTTGGAATTCTAGCCGGAAAATTGTTAGGTTTCATCGTGTGTCAAAGAGCCATAGAGGTGAACCGAGACAAAATCAAAGCTATACTCAACATTTCCAGGCCAACTCGCCTGAAGGACGTACAAAGACTAACTGGCTGCATTGCTGCAGTCAGTCAGTTTGTAAGCCGGCTTGGTGAAAGAGCCGCACCATTATACAAACTCCTTAAAAAGACCAAGGATTTTGTGTGGACCGACAAAGCTGAAGCTGCGCTACAAGACCTGAAAACATTACTCTCATCTGCTCCAATCCTTGCAATCCTGGAACCACATGAACCGATGTTGCTCTATCTTGCTGCGACAAACAAAGTCGTCAGTATTGTCATGGTAGTGGAGAGACCGGAGGAAAATCAGGAACACTTGGTGCAGCGTCTGACTTATTTTCTGAGCGAGGTCTTAACAGAATCGAAGCAGCGGTATCTGCACTATCAAAAGCTAGCTTATGGTGTGTTCTTAACATCTCGTAAGCTACGACATTATTTTCAGGAACATCCAATTACCATGGTGAGCACAGCTCCCATGAGAGATATAATCAACAACAGCAACGCCACAGGACGCGTCGCCAAATGGGGCATAGAGCTCTCAGCTTTCGATATTGAGTATAAACCTCGGATAGCAATCAAATCCCAATTCCTTGCTGACTTTGTTGCTGATTGGACAGAGACAAAGGAGAATATGACCCTCCCTGAGTCGGAATATTGGACCCTATATTTTGATGGGTCTAAAGCTCGCGGGGGCTCGGGGGCTGGCGTGGTGCTCAAATCACCCCAAGGAGATAAACTTTTATATGTATTGCAGATCCACTTCATAGCGACAAATAATATTGCCGAGTATGAAGCACTGCTGCATGGAAGGGTTGCTAAGGATATCGACATCCGACGTTTGATGTGTTACGAAGATTCGGTTCTTGTTGCTCAGCAAGTGTCGGATATTTGTAATGCAAATAAGCACATGGCAGCATATAAAGCTGTCGTGGATGATTTATCTAAATCGTTCAAAGGGTTTGAGGTTCAACACATCCCTCGAGCAGAAAATGAGGAAGCAGATGCATTGTCTCGGATAGGCTCTGCACGGAAAGAGGTCCCGGATGGCGCTTTTTCAGAGCACCTCAAAGTTCCTTCAATAAAAGGAGTGGACGAGGAATATCCGACCAAATCCGACTCACCTCTAATTGTAGTTCTGGCTATAATTCCCAGCTGGACTCAACCCTACCTCGACTATTTGGTAGATGGCAAATTACCCGAAGACGAAGTTCTGAGCCGGTAGATCATGCGACGAGCAAAAGCCTATACTATAGTTAGTGGTGAGATCTATAAGTGGAGTGTGTCTGAGGTTTTTCGGCGCTGCGTATCTCCGGAAGAATGTGTGGGGCCCCCGGATTAATCCTCCGAGAATCCCTGTTATGCATACAACCACGATCCCATGATTAGTTAGTCGTGGCACATAACCGACGAATATCAAAGTAAACATCCAATACATAATGAATACATGTCATACCTTAGTTGCCATTATGGCTACATCGATCAACATCAGCGGAACTTCATTAAGCGTAGAGCCCGAGCCATGCCTTAACCTACAGGCAACTGACTGGGAGAACGTCCTAGCTCGCATAGTCTTCCAATTCACCTTCTTCTCGATATCTGACCATAGCCAGGGACCATGCCAGTGAGTACTTTGAATGTACTCGCAAACCACCTTAAGATAACAATAATAACAAGAGGATATGCATTATGGCTGTGGTAGTAGGATGGCTTCAAGAGAGGTTCTTTTCTCAAATAGTTTCTCTTGTAGATATAGCATCTACATATCTTTGTTGAAAACTTTTGCAAACCATTTTGGAAAACTTTTGAAAAGTTTTGTAAACCCTAGGATTAGGGTACCCATTTGTTCCCATATTCAGGTCGTCCCACGACCAAACTCCTTTCATACCTTTATGATCATCCCATGGTCAAAACATTTCCAAAGCCATTTCTTTTTCGAAATCCTTTTTGAAAACAAAACCAGCACCGCTCTACAGAAGTTTGTCCAACCCATCCTTAACCGCGAACACGGCTATTCGAATAGATTTACACTCTGCAGAGGTTGTACACTTTACCCACACCATCCGGGTACACTACCCTGATCTACACCGATCGTGGGTCGAGTAACCGATCAAGACTCTCCGGATGCCCACTCCAATGTAAGTGCCTATCCTATGGGTGTTATTCCCCTCAAAACCGGAACGTCGGGTACCGAGGACCAACCGGAGCGCTTTTTCCACTACTAGAGTGTGCGCTTTCAATGAGGGGCCCATAGTAACGCGTGGAGGTCAGCAAACCCTTCGTTCCTTCTCCAGGTCGATGTCCCACATGGAAATTTATCACAGAAGGCCCACCCTCTAGGGATCCCTGATCCCCTGTAGTAGTTACGAGGAAGCTTATACCGGAATAAACAACCATCAAATCCAGCCCTATCCCATTCCAGAGTAATGTGGTTGCACAGGGTTAAATTGTTATAGCTAAACTGCAAAGAACCGGGTGCGTTTTCGTAAACCTTTTTCCTCCATCTTTTCTTCAGCATTTTGTAAAACAAAACCTTTTTCTTTCTCAACATCTCTTGGGAGGTCCCACCTGACCAATGTTTTATCATAAAACATTTGGTAAAACTTTTTCTGGGGTCTTCCCATCCTCTAGCTTTTGCTTCGGCTAAAACGGGGTCTCCAAGGGGTGTGGTGTGTTACACCATCTACCATACTAGGGATAAGGAGGTGTCATCAAGGGGGTTGTACTTATTAGTACAAAAGTGTAATAGTTCTGAGGAGCCAAACCACTACCGTATATACATCAACATAAGGTAAAACAGTGCAATTTTTAATAAACAGAAGATAAAACATGCATAAGTAAAACAGTAGGACAAGGCTTATGAGTAAGAAGGTGGTTTGCCTGAGATCAGCAATATGGCATAATTTCCCCTGGACTTCTTCTTAGAATACCCAATAATATACAATAATAACCATCTCCTTCTGATCTCCGAGATAATCGCAGCTATTGCGTCATGGAGCACACATGCAAACAAGCAAGAGCACAATCAACACAAGGCATACAAGCAACAATACATACAACAAGCAACGAACAATACAAGTTTACAAATCAGTAGGTCATAGGAAGAATGGATTTAATAAGATTGGCCTTGTCTTGGAAACATGGAAGAAATCCCTTAGGATTTATAGCCGAGGAACTAAATAAGAGGGGTTTTGGACCAAGGACATATTCTGTATGATACCATTGTGTAAAAATGATACCAACAGATAGGAGTTGATAAAATGAAACCAACAAAAGTGGTTTCACTATTTTATCACTTTTCTTTAAATAGTTATGATTTTCCTAGTGAAATAACTTTTAGTTTTAGGGAATAAATCACCAGAAAAGTTCTAGAGTTCCAAAACTTATTTCCTTGGAGGATTTTGTAGAGCTTTAAGTACTGAACCACTGAGAGTTGGAATCACTCCAAAATAATTAACAGAATACCCTCAGGAAATTCCCAAAGGAAGTTTTGGAGCTGTTTTGTCTTTTTCACTAGATTTAATCTAAGGAATATTTTGATTTGATTCCAAGGACACATGGTAGGTATTTAGAATACCTTTCTATAAAAATTGCAATAAACCTTTTTGGATTTACAAAACTACTGTGGTGATTTTATTGGTGAGTTGATCATACACATAAGTGTTTAATTCATAATAAATCCCTGAGAGCTCAATAAATACTGGGCTCCAAGGATTTGAAAGAGGTTATGTTTTATGGATTATGAGAGTTGGAATTTGGTCAGTACCTACTTTGGTTTGACCCAGAGAAATTCCTAAGGCCAGATTGTGACTATTTTTGTTAATTTTACTATGGGTAATATAGGAAGCCACATTAGGTGGGGCCAGGGGTACATGAAAGGTACATGTGTTACCTGCCAGCACACAGAGGTTTCAATCCATTTGGAGTTTGAAAACTGTCTGAAAGAATTTATTGAGGAAAAGTATACACCTAGGTAAATGATTTACTATATTTAACATGGGCATGATTTGGGTTAACAAAAGATACTGTATGTTAGGTAAGACACCTGGGAATAAGGTAAAATTTAGATCTACCCACTTGGATTCATTTAGCATTTTCATTTTGAAATAAACCAACCGGGTAATAATCAGATCTGAGGGGAAAACATTAAAAAGCAAAGGTCGGGGGGCATCCTGGGCCGGATCTGGCCCGCTGTTGGGCCGCGCAGAGGCCGGGGTCGACCTTCCCGGGGAGAAACACACGTGGGGCGGGGAATTCGAATTCCCGCGGCAGCCCTAGTTGCCAGAGATGGGAGCGGGCGAAGAGGTATAGGGGAATATCAGCCGCAGGATTAGACGGAGATCAACGGCTCGGCGTTGTCGTCCTGCTCGCGCTGGCAGTGGTGGAGTTGGAACCCTAGCAGAGGACAGGGCTCGGCGGGGCAGCTCACCTGAGCATCGGTTGTGACGGCGGGATGGCGGGGTCGATGCAGGAGACGATTCCAACTCCAGAGAGGGGCAGTGGAGGCGGTTGTGTCGCCGAAACATGCTTCATGCATTCACGCCACCGGTCTTGTGTCGGTCCTCGTCAGGGCAACCTCAGGGCGCACTACATGCCGATGCAGAGGGTGCAGGGCGGGTGCAAAGGACGTGGAGAAGCATACGGTGGGCGGAACTGGACTCCTTCGAAGCCGGAGAGGGCTCACGCGAACGCGACCATGGTGGTCTCTTTGGGGCTTCGAGGCGATGGCGAGGGAGAGGTACCTAGGAAAGGAGGAGAGTAGAGTGAGATATGGTAGGTCCAGGGGAGCTCAACAAGCTGGCATGCAGCGGTGGGGGAGTGATGGCTCAGTGTACGGCGCCAGAAATATGCTGGTGTGGTGTTGATGTAGAGCTCGTTGGGAACCCCAAGAGGAAGGTATGATGAGCACAGCAGCAAGTTTCCCTCAGTTATGAAACCAAGGTTTAATCGAACCAGTAGGAGCAAGGAAACACCCCAAAGGTGTTGCTAGCTAAGCCTAGGCAGGGCGCACTACCGGTGCTAGTAGCAATGTGGAGACCTGCACAACACAACCATAGAACTATGTCCCCAACTTGCGATGATGTTGTCAATCTCACTGTGTTTTTTTGAAAACAAAGGATTAAACGTATCGAATGGAAATAAGTAATAGCTTGCAGAAAATAAACTCAAAGCAGTAATAGTTTATAGATTGTATGTAAAAAAAAGACCTGGATCCATAGTTCACTAGAGGTGGCTCTCCTTAAGATAGATAACATGCTGGGTGAACAAATTACAGCGAGGCAATTGACAAACATCGAGAAAGCAATACATGCATATACTAATCATCTTGACTCCTTTGAGACTTGATTGGGCATTACAACATTATACATAGACTTCCATCCAACTGCATATATGAATAATAATCCACCTTCAGGTTATCATCCGAACCCCCTCCAGTATTAAGTTGCAAGCAACAGATTATTGCTTTTTGAACTGCGTGTAAAGTAAACAATATGATTGTTCTATGAACAAAGGATTGTTGTTTTCTCCCTAGTAGCAACAACACATCTAGTACCTTAGAGATATCTGTCACTTCCCTAGATTACCAGAGGCATGAACCCACTATCGAGCATAAATACTAACTCTTGGAGTTGCTAGCATCTACTTGGCCAAGATAGCTACTAACAACGGAAAGCATGCAAGATCACAAATAACAAAGACATGATAGAATCAATAATCAATCTGAAATAGCATCTCAATATCCATCGGATCCCCGCAAACACAACATGCAAAATTACAAATAGATGATCTTGATCATGAACGGAGCTCACAAGATCTAGACATGAAAGAACAAAGGAGGAGAACCAGCCATCTAGCTACTACATGGATCCATAGTCCAAGGATGAACTACTCACGCATCAAACCGGAGGGTTGCATGGTGATGAAGAAGGCCTCCAGGGTGAATTCCCCTCTCCGGCAGGGTGTCGGGAAGAGCTTCAGATCCCTCCTGATCTAGGGATGGAGATGACGGCGGCTACAGACTCTTTCGTGGATTTTTGATCGGGTACTTAGGGTTTTCGTCCCAAGGGTAATATATAGGCAGAAGGAGAGGCCGAGGGGGTGCCTGGGCTGGCCACACCACCCCCTGGCGCGAGCCAAGCCTAGCCGCGCGGCCAGGTGGTGTGGCCGCCCTCTGGCCCTTCTCCATCTCGTATTCTGGCATCTGATGACTTCTAGAAAAATAGGCACTTTGGCTTTTGTCCCATCCAATTCTGAGAATATTCATTTTCTGACTTTCCTGGAACCAAAAACAGCAGAAAACAGGCAGCTGGCACTGTGGCTCTTGTTAATAGGTTAGTCCAAGAAATCATATGAAAAGTACTCCAAAGTGTGGATAAAACCAAGCATGGAACATCAAAAATTATAGATACATTTGCAATGTATCAACATCCCCAAGCTTAACTCCTGCTCATCCTTGAGTAGGTAAGTGATAAAAATAAAGAATAATTTTTGAGGTGACATACACCATCAAAAACTTGATCAAAGTATTTGTAAAACATTCAAAGCTGGGATCATAGTACTTCAATCATAACATGAAAGACAAAGTTCTAGCAATAATACAAAGAAACTATGATGCAACATGAAAAGGCACAAACAAAAGATTCGTGAATAACAATGCTTTGCAAGACGTTTGTTTGTTTCACATAAAGAAAATATAGCATAATAGTATTCAGCTTGTCCCTCATAGAGTAGCAATTATAAATGCATAGGACACCTTCAAAGTTCATAAGAGTGACTAGATACAAATAGTTTAAAACAAGCAATATCAAGTTATGCATCAATCAACTAGTCTTGGGACAATGCACATAGAACTAAGAATGGCCACTATGCTCTCAAAGTAGGTGCATAAAGATAGAAGGTGGAGAATCAATATAATGGTGGAAGAAAAGCCTTCATAGAAGGAAGTAGGGATTCAAGTCTCATAAAGATCTTCCAAAAATTATGGTACTTATAGCTTTCAGCTCTCATTGCCCCTATCATAAGCATCTTGAAGTGATTAAGGTTAAAGTGAACAAACTATGGTGTACATGCTTGACGAAGTATAAGTCAGAAATCTCATGTCCCTTGTATACGAGGGCCGCTCCTCATGCTACTCAAGTTTAGTCACCGGTAAGTTCTTGTCATCGTAAGTACATGTGTATCATAGAGAACCACCAACGAGGTACCCCTTGCCCGATGATACGGAAGAATCCCCATATCAAAATGACAAGGCAAGCAGACAACGAGCATCTCAGCAATCTTCTTATTTACCATGGGAATATGGTGCTTTTTTCTCTCTTTCCTCTTTTCATAATATCCTTTTTTTTCTTTTTCTCTTTTTTTTCTATATAGGACTCCTTTTTTATAAGAAGAATGCTTCATAGACAGCTCATTATGGTTACGCTGCAGGTTTCCACCATGTCAGCATGGATTAGACCGGCGGCACAGGCGTTTCTCTAACACATATACATAACTCCATGGACTTACAAGCTCCCCTTTCATTTCACATCGACGACATCCATATACAAAAGAGCATGATATCAAATAGGTGCAAGTACCAAGTGCAATATTGAAAGCGTTCCCCATGAAAGCATGGTTCTGCTAATTCCCAACAAATAAGTGCAAGCATATACAACATAGACGACACAATGGTTCAAGTTTATTAAGGGGAAGAAAAGTAAAGTGTGCCATCAAGTTCGTGAGAGCTTTAATCACTAGTTTTCTCATAACAAGTTTAATTTGGAAGGTAAACAAAAGCATGAATATACTTGGAATAGCTTAAGCTAGTAGGGAGGTATGGTGGACTCTTTGGAATAACTTGGTTTAGGGAGTTGGATGCATGAGTGGAACTCATACTTGGTTGTGGAGGCTAGCAAAAGACTGGGAGCGACAAACTAAGAGAGCAATAATGGCCATAATCATGCAGAGCGACAAAACATCATTGATCAAAGCATAAAGTGATACTACAAGTTGACAACTAAAGGATCATAAAGGCTTATGGTGACTTGAGATAGTCATAACATGGTGTGAGCATGCGCCAAGTCAACCCAAATAAAGCATCAAAGGAGAATACCACTATACTATGCTTTAATATGCTAAAACAACGCATGATTCTTCCAAGGCATATTAAGCAATCTCAATTGTTTATAACAAGTAATGCTACAACAAATAATACTAAGCATAAATCCAAAACAATATCAAGCATGACATGACAGAGCATAGGCCACAGTCAAAAACAAGCTCTTTTACCACATAAGCATGAACTTTCCTACTCTTTTCCAAACCAAACCAAACTATTTGCAAACCAATGTATTAAAGAGGGGGTCCAACCAATTTATTAAGAAAACTAAGAAAACCAAAGAAAACCAAAACCAAAACGAAAACGAAAAAGAAGACGCTCCAAGAACAACACAACTATGCATGAAACAATAAAAATGAAGTGTTTGGAAGAAACCTGGGATTTTTATTGATGAAGAAGGGGATGCCTTGGGCATCCCCAAGGTTTGACGCTTGTAATTCTTGGATATTTCTTCAGGTGACACACGTGGAATCCCCAAGCTTAAGCTTTAGTCCATCCTTCATCTCATTACTCATTCCTTCCATACACCTGAAATTTTTCCTTCATACAGAACTTCACACAATCTTTATTACCAACATTAGTGCACTCAAGATAAATAAGTCAAGTTTCAGTTCTAACACCAAATAAACTTCCATTAGAACACTAGATACTGTATCACTTTCCTCAAAAAGTTCAAATCCCCAAAAGAACTCAAAAAGGAACCAACAAGAAGCAAATGCAGAAAATGGCAGAAATCTGTCAAAACAGACCAGCAGGTAAAGACGATTTTTTTCGATGACCTTCTGTTGCTCAAATCAAAAAGTGTTGAACTAACAAAACTTAGATACCAACCTGGGGCAGAAGCACAAAAATTAACGCCTCAAAAATACATTGAGAGATTTTACACGAATTTTTACGGTGAAGCACAGAAATCTGTTTCGGGACAACAACTTTCCCAATCATTACTTCTCTCTCATTAGAGGTTACTCTTGGCACAAAAAGCAAATAAAAAGGATAGGGAGCGGTTATTACTGAAGTAATAACTTCCAAGAATTATCTAAAACTTTTGGTTATCTTCCAATAAGTACTTTTCTTTAACGCTTTTAAGTTAGGCATAAGAAGCAAAGAAAGAATCAAGTTTTCTCAAATGAAGAAGCATTAAGACAAAAAATTTTGCCCTTACCTCTCTTACTTTTATTATTAACCTTGGGGAAAATATGACTGTTTGGTGGAGAAGAAAGGTGCATGGTCCCTTTTCCCACATCTATTATTGCTCCAAGGAGTTCTAATAGGGACCTTCCAAGTGTAATTTGTCCTTTTCCTGTACATTCAATAACAAGATAATCAGTAGAAATCATTTTCCCAAGGATCTTTGTAAACACTCCTTCAGCTATTCCAATAGGTAATATGGTAGCATTATTAGCAAGAGATATTTCTTTTCCTCCTTCAGTAAGCCCCCAAGTATTCAAAGATTCATAAATATCTTTGGCCATAAGACAAAATTCAGACATGATATCACAGCGAGCTTGAAAAGTTTCAGTGTTTATCTCAATCTTTACTGTAGGGAGACACTTTGATGGTTCAAATTTATTGGGACATAATTGTGATGCTTCCTAAGCGTATTACAGCAATCTTTTAAGCTAGCAATGCCAGTCTCAAGAGTGTTCAATCTAGCAAATATTCTTGCGAAAGAAATATCAGTTTGGCCAGGCAAGTTGTAAGTAAGGATCAATTTGTTTATAGCATTAATAGAATCATCCTCATTACATTGGAGGAAATCTCCTCCCACAATAGCATCTAAAGCATATCTATAGCAAAGAGCAATCCCAAGGTAAAAACTGCTAAGGAACAAGCTTTGAGTCATTTTAGGCTCAGTTTTTTCATGTAGATTAGAGATTCTAGACCAAGATTCTTTAAAACTTTCCTCAATTCCTTGTTCAAAAGTGAAAATCATTTCCTCGTGTGAAATAGTGATTGGAGCAAGGCTAGACATAGTGGCAACTTAGGATAGGAACTAATTTTTTTGTGTTTTCAAATAAGAAAGGAAACTAGTAAAACTAATGTTTTTTGTGTTTTTGATAAAGAAACAAGCAAACAAAGCAAAAAAAAACTAATAAAAACAAAAATAACAAAGTAAAGAGATTGGTTATGAGGGACTCCCCCTGTGAAGATGTCCTTGACTCCCCAGCAACGGCGCAAGAAAAATGCTTGATGGCTCAGTGAACGGCGCCAGAAAGATGCTGGTGTGGTGTTGATGTAGAGCTCGTTGGGAACCCCAAGAGGAAGGTATAATGAGCACAACAACAAGTTTACCTCAGTTATGAAACCAAGGTTTAATCGAACCAGTAGGAGCAAGGAAATACCCCAAAGGTGTTGCTAGCTGAGCCTTGGCAGGGCGCACTACTGGTGCTAGTAGCAACATGGAGACCTGCACAACACAACCACAGAACTTTGTCCCCAACTTGCGATGAGGTTGTCAATCTCACCGTGTTTTGCTAAAAACAAAGGATTAAACGTATCGAATGGAAAGAAGTAATAGCTTGCAGAAAATAAACACAAATCAGTAATAGTTTATAGATTGTATGTAAAGAAAACGACCGGGATCCATAGTTCACTAGAGGTGGCTCTCCTTAAGATAGATAACATGTTGGGTGAACAAATTACAGTGGGGCAATTGACAAACATCGAGAAAGCAATACATGCATATACTAATCATCTTGACTCCTTTGAGACTTGATTGGGCATTACAACATTATACATAGACCGCCATCCAACTGCATCTATGACTAATAATCCACCTTCAGGTTATCATCCGAACCCCCTCTAGTATTAAGTTGCAAGCAACAGATTATTGCTTTACGAACTGCGTGTAAAGTAAACAATATGATTGTTCTATGAACAAAGGATTGTTGTTTTCTCCCTAGTAGCAACAGCACATCTAGTACCTTAGAGATTTCTGTCACTTCCCTAGATTACCAGAGGCATGAACCCACTATCGAGCATAAATACTAACTCTTGGAGTTGCTAGCATCTACTTGGCCAAGATAGCTACTAACAACGGAAAGAATGCAAGATCACAAATAACAAAGACATGATAGAATCAATAATCAATCTGAAATAGCATCTCAATATCCATCGGATCCCCACAAACAGAACATGCAGAATTACAAATAGATGATCTTGATCATGAACGAAGCTCACAAGATCTAGACATGAAAGCACACAGGAGGAGAACTAGCCATCTAGCTACTACATGGATCCGTAGTCCAAGGATGAACTACTCACACATCACACCGGAGGCTTGCATGGTGATGAAGAAGGCCTCCAGAGTGAATTACCCTCTCTGGTAGGGTGTCGAGAAGAGCTTCAGATCCCTCCCGATCTAGGGATGGAGATGACGGTGACTACAGACTCTTTCGTGGATTTTTGATCGGGTACTTAGGGTTTTCGTCCCGAGGGTAATATATGGGAGGAAGGAGAGGCTGAGGGGGTGCCTGGGCTGGCCACACCACCCCTTGGCATGGGCCAAGCCTAGATGCACGGCCAGGTGGTGTGGCCACCCTCTGGCCCTTCTCCGTCTCGTATTCTAGCATTCGATGACTTCCGAAAAATAGGCACTTTGGCTTTTGTCCCGTCCAATTCCGAGAATATTCATTTGCTGACTTTCCTGGAAACAAAAACAGCAGAAAACAGGCAGCTGGCATTGTGGCTCTTGTTAATAGGTTAGTCCAAGAAATCATATGAAAAGTACTCCAAAGTGTGGATAAAACCAAGCATGGAACATCAAAAATTATAGATACATTTGCAATGTATCAGGGAGCAGAGATGAGAGTACCCTGAGCAGATCTTGGCAATGGCCGAGATGCTCTTTTTCTTCTTTTCTCGGGCTAGGCAGAGAAGGAGAGGAGGGGAGATGCGTTGGGGGAGGTGAGTGGGAGTTTCTGGGGGCAAATGAAGCAGAGAGGGAGCGCTGTGCTAGTTTGTTGCCTTATAACCCATAGCGGGAGGGCTCATGGTGGAATGTGTCCATGAGGAGCAAGGAGGGGGTGGTGGCTAGTGATTGGGCAACAAGGGCAGTGGGGGAGAGTGGTGGGTCTCAGAGTCAGGCAGGGTGATAGGGAGGGGGTGGTGGAGCTTGTTGCTGCTTTAAATGCAAGATTTAAAGAAAAGGGGTTCCTTCTCTCTTCATCCAAGGGACCTAGGGCAGGGGAGGCCACATGCTATAGTGGTGTCGACCTGGGGGTGAGGATGGTTGCTGTGGAGAATTGTTATAGATGGTTTGGTGGAGTTTGGGGTGGTTTTGGAACAATGCTTGATTGAATTGGCAAATTTGATCACATGGAGGCATGTGAAGGAAGTTCCAAAATTTGTATTGGACATGCTGGGGAGATGGTACTGAATGGTAGATGATGACAAGGCATAGCTCTAGGAATTTATTGGGATTTTTCATAAGATTTTTAGTTCACTAAAAACCCTTTATTCAAAAAGTTCAGAAGTAAATTCTAGAAGATCATTTGATATTTTTACATTGGACCAGGTTGGATTTTGATGTGAGATGGTCATATATACGAATTCACACTATGGTGATTTTTCCCAAGATTTATTGGGGATTAGAAGTATTTAAAAAAATATTATTCCATTTCAGCCATTTAAGAAAATAGGCAAAAAGAAATAATAATGCTCTTCAAAAATATTTATTTTTGAAGTGGGAAGATGGGGTATGATATGTGGATCTCAATTGAGCCAAAATTTGGGGAAGTGTTTTGGCAAAAACCAAACTTTCCTTTATGGAAGAAGTTTTGGGGATTTTGTCTATTAAAGGGATTAAATAGATTTGGGGCCAAAATAATTATAGATAATATTTGGTAAATCTTGATGATCAAGGTAGATGATGTATACAAGGTGTAGCAAGCATTTGCAACCTTGGGATTAGAGAGTCCAAGTTGAATTGGATGGAAAACAAGGAGTTGGGGATCTAGGGTGATGTTATTTTTATACCACCAAAACCTTGTTGGATCTTGGAGCTCAGAGCTCACCTTGATGCCAGGGATAGATGGATAGTTAGACCAACTTATATAGATGATCATTGCATAGGAAGTTTGGATTGGTTACATTTGAGTTGGTCTGGAAGTGATGGCAAACTTTGTCGAAAATAAGGCTGCCATACCAGATGAGTCATGATGCCTTATAAACCATGTGGGTTTAAGAAGCACAAAGATCCACTTGGAACAAGTGAAGTAGATGTTGATAGACCTATATGAGTAGAACACAACCATGCAAATAGTTGTTCCATAGATGGTTGGATGGTGGTGTGAGCTTCTATCAAAGTATGCATGTTGACTAGATTTGGAGGAATATTTATTTTCTTGCCTGCAAAACCATCAAGAACAAGTGGGTTGGAGGATTCTCTAACACAGGGCAAGAGTGGGCCTTGGTAGTCCTTAGGATGGTTTACAAGATGGTTCAAGTGCATTTCCAATAAGGCACAAGGGTTGGGAGAAGGAGGCATTCAAAAAGATGATGTTGGAAATAGTTTTCCAAACTTGGCCAAATTTGGCAGATTTGAGGATTTTGACTAGAGTATGAGAGGGGATGTTTTTGATGGGTTGCAAGGTGTCAAAGCATCATCAAGTGGCTGATGTTGAAGTGTAGAGGGAGTAGAAAGGATCCATTCTTGATATTGGTCTTTATTGACTTGGAAGCTTCTAGAAGGGATGTCTTCAGAATTGATCGGGTTAAGGGTTTTTGATGATCACCTAGTATCTAGAGATTAGATCCAGATTGTATTATTGCTTAGGGTGGGATGATTTGGAAACATCTTTATCCTAGTGATGAGCTCCTAGAGTAACTCATACTATCTCCTAACCAATCAAATCAAATAGCAGATCAAGGAAACCCATCTTACAAACAAATCAACTACTACTAGGGGTACCATTAAGCTTACCTTGAGGTAAGGATAGGTATTTTGAATAGGTTGGAGTTTGAACAAGGTAAGATCCTTGGTACATCTACCAAGAGTAGAGTGCAAAAGATTGTAAAAGGTTTTGGGGATCCTAGAGGTAAGAGTAGTTGAAGGTTCTGTCCTGAAAACATAAGGAGGTTATAGCTCTCCCTAGTTTTGTTAATAGAAGCTACTAAAATAGTTGGTTTGCAAAGGCTTCTTGGCTCAGGTTATGAAATGCCAGAACATTTGAGAATATGAAAGTTAAGCCAAGACAGTTTTGGTAAGTAGCTTATGTCAACTGTTGTTGAGGTAGGGAGTATATCTTCTAATACACAATCATCATCATGAACATATGTCAACAGGTTTTGTTCCCCCTGATTTTTGCATTCTGGGCAACTAATCAGGGTTGCTAAAATTGGGATGTTAGAGAAGGAGTGGAAATCTTAAGAGAAATCCACATAGGCGAGTGTGGTCACCATGTTGCAGCCAAATCTTTAGTGGAAAAAGCTTTCCGACACGGTTTTTTCTGGCTTACAGCCAAGGCAGATGCCAAACGGCTGGTCAGGACGTGCAAAGGCTACCAAAAGTATGCCAAACAAGCTCACGTTCCGGCTGATCAGCTGCGAACAATACCTATAACATGGCCTTTCGCGGTCTGGGGGCTTGGCATGGTAGGACCGTTTAAACGGGCTCCAAGTGGATTTACTCACCGCTTAGTGATGGTGGATAAATTGACCAAATGGATTGAGGCTAAACCCATCACTAGTTGTGATGGAGCAACAACCAAAAGATTTGTCGAGGATGTTATAATCGGGTATGGTTATCCGCATAGTATTATCACAGACAACGGGAGTAATTTCTCTATGGGAGAACTTGCCGAGTTCTGCAACGAACAAAATATCCGGCTTGACATTGCGTCAGTCGCACATCCGCAGGCTAATGGAAAAGTCGAAAGAGCAAATGGTTTAATCTTACAAGGCCTAACACCGAGATTCGAAACACCACTACGACGTGCTGCGGGGGCTTGGGCAGAGGAGTTACCTTCTGTAATATGGAGTTTACGAACAACTCCGAATAGGTCAACCAGATATTGTCAACACCTGGATTTTTAATCCAAGATGCATGTTATGTCATACATCGCAATCCCAGGATTACCATGTTTGCGAGACATAACAGATTGGATATCACAGTACATCATCCATTACAAACCATAAATAAGGTCTTAATACAACAAGCAGTGAAATAAATGATAAGCGTAGAGGTGGGGTCCATCTTCAGGGGCACAGGCAATGCTGACGAAGGCAGATAGTCCTAGTTATCATAGCCTTCCTGCTAGCCATCATCTTGGTAGTCTCCTTCATAGTCTGGCCATGAGAATAGCTAGGGACAAAAGCCATGAGTACTCTTTAAGTACTCGCAAACTACCCCTAACAAGTAAGATAGTTCTAGTGTAAAGTGCTAACTCTAAGTTTAACTATAAAGTTAAGTTTGAAACCTAAGCTGAGTTCAGAAACAAAGAAAGATAAAATAAATTTCTAGAATCACTTAAGTTGGGAAGCTAGTGTCATAGTCACAACCTTGTTGTGGTCAAGTCAAGATTCATCATTCATTTCATAAGTCATTTTGAAAACATCTGACAATCAAACAGTATGGCCACTCCAACTGTCCATAACCGCGGACGTGGCTATTCGAATAGTTTGACACTCTGCAGAGGTGGTACACTTTCACCACAAGATTCGATACATCTGTCAGGGATAACCCTGAATCATCATACTTAGTATGAAGATAATCAAACATAACGTTTCCTTTACACACCCTAGTATAAGCACCTCTCCTATGAGCATGGCCTCCCAACCATGACCATCTGTCATCTTGGGCACTGCATAGGTGGACAACATTGAGATGTAGCCTCAGCTCAAACCTCTCCCGCAAGGGAACTAATACTAATACATATAAACTTCCGGCTAAGCCTTACCTAGTTCAGGTATTGTGGTTGTACGGTAAATTTGGAATGGTATCGCATCCGAATCCAACCATCAGTTTTTGTAAAAGGGCTAAGGCTCATGCCTCAACATTTTCATCATCATAAACCATTTGTGTTTCTCAACACATGTCAAAACATCTCAATAGAATGACTCATCATTCCAAGGTTTTCACAATTCATTTTCACCAAGTGTTCCCATCTAAAGTGACTCAAGCTTTGGTTTAGCTCTAAACTACTAAGCTAAGGGTGTTCACTAAAGTGGGATGCTAAGATCAAACTCATGCCATAGAATGACATCTAAGGTTATATAAATAGGTCAATGTTTTATACTCTTTATGCTACATTCAAAACAAGTAAAGGACTTTGGTAAAGTAAAGAAAGTAAAGCTTGGAAATAAAACTTGGGGTAGGTACTAGTCAAGTGGTATAACCAAAGCATGCCTAATGCATCTTGCTTAATTTCTCTAGCTTAATTATAGCTTGCTAACAATAGCTTGCCTTGGTTGGTGCAGTAGTTGAAGTTTTCCTCTTCCTCCTCTTGATAGAATTCCCCCTCCTTGAAAGCTTGGTCGGTACTATCGTCTATAAATACATACGGAGTACACAATCACCAAACCATACTTAACTAGGCTACTTAGCATTCTAAGGCACACATTTGATGATCTCATACAATCATAAGCATCACAAGGTTTTATTAACTAGTTTTATTCTTTTTATTTAAGAAAAGTAATTTCTACTCATTGAAAATATCTAAGATTTAATATTCTACACTTAGAATATGGGATCATATGGATACATGTCATCACCACATATTCTAACATAAGGGAATGTGATTTAAGGGTTGGATCATATTTACTTTGGTTTAAGTTTAATATTTAATGATTTAAAGTGACTAGAAATGACTATATAGCATTATTTTGGTACTAGTCCAAAGTCACTGCATGTAAACCTTAATATTATTACATATTCAGATAGGTATGGTTAAATGTGATTTTTGAGAGTTGGAATCAACTCAAAAGCTATCATGGTTGATTTTATAAAAATGTTTGAATGTGCAAAAGCTTCTGTCTTGTTATTTTTACTAGGAGAGATCTCTAACTCTAAATGAATTAAATCCAACGGGCTTGGATAGATCCTTTCAGTATCTCTCTAACAAAATTTGAATCACTCAATCTGGTTTAGTAGATCTTTTGGAATTGATTTTTAAACTAAGGGACAGAAGTGAGTTCAAACTAAAATAGAAAAATCTATATTTGAATTCGTGGGCTAGCGCGGGAAATAAAATGGGCCGTCCCGGTGGAGCTCCAGGGCACGGGAACAACTGACAGGGGGGGTCCACATGTCAGCGGCTCTTTAAACGCGGCGGTACGGGGCAACATGGACCGTGCGATTAAAATGAAGATCTACGGCTGTGGCTTGTCGTCGACGACAGACAGGTCGCCGGCGAGTTGGAACCCTAGTGGCTCGGTGGGGGTCTGTGGCGGCTTACCGGGGCTCCGGTGAGGGTCAGCGAGGCGGGCAAACAAACTAGTAGACGACGAAGAATCTCCTGGTACCGGCGGCGTCCCGAGAGGTGGCCTTGATCAACGACGCCCTTCTCCTCCTTCTGCGGCGGACTCCTGCGAAATTCCGGCACTACGGACGGTGGCTTGCTCCGGTGGGGCTCTGGGAGTGCTGTGAGAGGGAGGGGATGAGAGTGGTGTGACGAATTGGTGCTGGGGAGGCCTCTATTTATAGGCTCGGCGAAGCGGCAGAGGAGCATGGGCGGTGCTCGCCGGTGACGGCGGCACAGTGCGCTAGCGGTGTGGGCGGTGCACTAGGACATTGGGCGGTGCCCTGGCGAGTGTCATGGAGGTGCATGTGCAGTGAATGGCGGTCGGGAGAGGTGAGTGGCGTGGCGCGTACGATGTCTCTGCCGACGGCGAGTTCCTCGGCGGCCGGTGACTACGAGGCACGGTCAGGGGAAAGGAGATGTCCGTTAGATTCCTAGGATGGTGGTGATCGCCAAAATCTCGAGGTAAACTGGGTTCCTCGATTTGATAGTATGGTCTTGGGGGTTCCATGCAGACTAACAATCCTAGCAATATATAGTTCTGCTAGCTTTGAACTCTGGTAGGTTGTCTTGACAGGTATAAAGTGGGCTACCTTGGATAGTCTATCAACGATGACCCAGATTGAATCATTTGCCCTACTAGAAGTAGGCAAACCGGTGATAAAGTCCAATCCGACGGAATCCCATTTCCATTCCGGTATCTGCAAAGGTTGCAACAGTCCTATGGGTCTCTGGTGATTTGCTTTGACTCTTTGACAGATGTCACATTTGGTGATGTAGCTTCCAATTTCTCTCTTCATCTTGTGCCACCAAAATTGCTCTTTCAAATCTTGATACATCTTTGTTCCTCTGGGTGGATAGAATAAAGAGTATCATGAGCTTCCTGCATGATAACTTGCTTCAGCTCCGAATCTACTGGCACACAGACTCGACCTTTGTACCACAGAACTCCTTCTTCATCTTCAGTGAATCCAGGTACCTTTCCTGTACCAATACGACATTTTATTCCGTCGATACTTTCATTTCCCTTCTCGGCTTCCTTGATATGGCTAATAAATGTGGGTTAAAGTTAAATGCTAGCTAAGAATCCTTTGCTAACTAGCTCATTTCAAAACTACTCCAACTCCTCATACAAACTTGGTTGTTTCTGTTTGATCATGGTATTTAGCCTACACGGCAATCTGCTAAGAGCATCCGCTACCACATTGGCTTTGTCGGGGTGATAGTGAATGTCGAGGTCATAATCCTAGATTAACTCTATCCATATCCTTTGCCTCATATTCAGCTCCTTCTGAGTGAAAATATACTTCAAGCTTTTGTGATCTGAGTAAATCTCACAACGATTACCCATCAGATAATGACGCCATGTCTTCAATGCCAAAACTACGGCTGCTAATTCAAGATCATGGGTCGGATAGTTCTGCTCATGCTGCTTCAGTTGTCGAGACAAATAGGCTATGACTTTGCCTTCTTGGATCAATACACATCCGAGACCAATCTTGGATGCATCACAATACACATCAAATGGCTTCTTGATATCTGGCATGATCAATATTGGGGTTGATATCAATCTCTTCTTCAGCTCTTGGAAACTGGCTTCACATATGTCCGTCCATTCAAACTTCTTGTCCTTCTTCAGCAATTGGGTCATGGGTTTGGCGATGCTCGAGAATCCTTCGACGAACTTGTGGTAATATCCCGCTAATCCGAGAAATGTACGGACTTGGGTTTGAGTAGTTGGGGCTTCCCATGCTTCGACATCTCTGATCTTGGTGGGATCAACAGAGACTCCTCCGGCAGACACAATATGTCCTAGGAATCCTACTTCCTTCAGCCAAAACTCACACTTGTTGAACTTGGCATCCAACCGATGCTCTCTCAGGGTTTCTAGGATGATTCTCAGATGTTGCTCATGCTCTTCTTCTGACTTGGACTAGATAAGGATATCGTCGATAAACACAACGAAAAACTTATCTAGGAAATTCATAAAGATCTTATTCATGAGGTTCATGAAATAAGCAGGGGCATTGGTTAATCCAAATGGCATAACCGCATACTCTTATAAACCATAGCGAGTAGTAAAGGCGGTCTTCGGAATATCCATTGCACGAATCTTAAGTTGGTGATAACTAGTCCTAAGATCAATCTTTGAGAATACCTGGGCTCCAGTCAACTGATCAAATAGATCTTCTATCTTTGGCAAAGGGTACTTGTTTTTGATGGTGACATCATTCAACTTCTTGTAATCTGTGCACAAACGGTTGCCTCCATCTTTATTGTCGATGAATAACACTGGTGATCTCCATGGCGAAGCACTTGGTTGAATCAGGCATGTTGCCAACATAGCATCCAACTGCTTCTTCAACTCTACTAACTATGAGGGGTTCATGCTATAGGATCTCTGGGCTATGGGTCCCGTTTCGGGGATTAGTTCGATAATGAACTCAATATCCCTATCCGGAGGCATACCTGGCAATTCATTTGGGAATACATCGGGGTATTCATAGACTACTCTGACTTGGTCAATGGTGGGCAGGGCTAGACTCTTGTTGCACTTGAATCGACGGGGCAAGGTTTCAGATATATGCTCTACAGTTACTCCAGAGCTACTGGTCATGGTGATGGCTTTCTTAGCATAGTCTATCAGTCCTTTATGCCTTGACATCTAGTCCATACCTAGTACTACTTCCAATCCTTTAGTTCCAAGTACTATAAGGTTGGCATAAAAATCTATCCCATGTATTCTGATAGGCACAGCTTTGCAAATTTTTCTAGATTTTGTAGTTGATCCTGGGATTTGAACTATCATGACATGCTTCAAGTTGGTTGGGTGAATCTTACTAGTGCATGCAAATTCTTCGATGACAAATGAATGTGATGCTCCCGAATCAAACAGTACCCTTGGTAAAACTGAGTTGAAAGAAAACATACCCAGCACTACATCTGGCGCTTCTTGGGCTTCTTTGGCGTTCATGTGGAAGAGACGGCCATTGTGGTTGTGAGGGTTCCCTGGGGAAAATCTTCTTCCTGGTTGAACACAATGTTGTTGTTGAGTTGGGGCATTCACATTGGCAGTGGCGGCAGTCTTCTTGGTACACTCATTGGAATAGTGACCCTTCACTCCACACACGAAACAGGTGATCTGAGACTTGTCTTTAGCTGCGAGGGGCAAAGCATTGCTTCCAGTCCTGGGTGTAGTGTTGTTGTTTTTGTTGTTCTTGGGAGGGGCACGGGTGAAATTGCTGGTGTTGCCAAGGTGATTGCTATTTCCTCCGGACTTAACATTGCCCCCGCTACGATTGGGGTAGCTTGGGCGAGACATTGGGGGTCAGTTTTTCTTTGGTGCATATCCTGGTGAGGGGTTGGGACGGTACTTCTGGTGACTCCTAGATCTAGATTGCTGCATCATACGACGTTTGCGGTTGTCGTTTTTCTGGTTAATCTTCCCTTCCATCTGAATGGCAGAGTCGACTAGCTCTTCGACATCCTCGAAGCGGATGTTGACGAGGACAGTCTGCATCTCATCATGCAGTCCATTCAAGAACCTCTCCTTCTTCTTGGCCTCTGTGTTGATCTCATCAGGTGCATATCTGGCAAGTGACAGGAATCTGTCATGGTACACCACCACAGTCATTTTTCCTTGCTTCAACTCTCTGAATTCATCCCTCATTCTGGTGACTAAGCCTTGCGGCACGTGGGTGCGGCTGAACTTGATTTTGAAGGCTTCCCATGTCATCACTTGACCATGGTTCATCAGGCGGATGTTGTTCCACCATGCTCTTGCATCTCCTGCCAAGTAGTTGGTGGCAAAGAGAACTTTCTCATTGTCATCAACTCTAACTACTTCCAAATTGTTCTCCATTGTCTGCAACCAGTCATCTTCATCTAATGGGTTCTCTGAAGTGCTAAAGATTGGGGGATTGGTATTCTAGAAGTTCTTCAGCTTGGATCCTTGATGATCCTGATTTCCATGCCCTTGGTTGTTGAGATCCATCTGGGCGATCTGTTGTAGTGTTTCTAGATTAGCTTGGCGCTCTGCCCTGCTTGCTTCTTCTTCTGCGATGAGATTCTGCAAGATATGCAGCATTGGGTCTTGCGACAAGCTGCTCCCTCCTTGGTTTCCACGAGTCATCTGAGGATTAAGGTAAGAGGGAAAGTTCTAAGGTTCATGGTTTTGGTTTCAAAGCTAAAACTTTGAGTTTGACTCAGGTTTTGCAACTAACTCCATATCATTCATTCAAACAAGCACACGATACAAACACACACACACCACAACAAGGAAAACAAATGGTTTTAAGAACCATTCTGCAAGCTACGATACAGTGGGACCGATACATCTCATGCTACGGCAGTGCTCTAGTGCATCTACTGATCGTCGATGAAGTCGGAGTCATCATCGTTAGTGTAGAAGTCCACGGCATCCTCCTCCAGAAAGTCATCATCATTGCTGAGGTAAGAATCCATGCCTCCCTGGATGTCTTCACCCTCCTCTTCTTCCTCCTTTGCTGCAAGCTGAGCTTCTGCTCCTTGAAGGTCTTCTCGAGGTAGGCCACCTTCTTGCAAAGACGGGCGATGGTGCGATCCTTCTTCTCGCGCTGGAGGCGAAGAGACTGACGGTCCTTGACAAGCAGTGAGAAAGTCTGGGCCTTCTAGGCGGCAAAGGCACGGTTGTGGTTGGCGAACTCCCTAGCATTGTCCAATTCCTTCTGGCGATCGGACAGCAGGAAGTCAAGGTTCTCTACTTGACGCTTGAGCTCCGGCTGGCTGGGCATCTCCATCGGCATTCACATGAAGTCACGCATTGCATAGTGAGAAAAACGGGTTCCTTGGATTTGGTTGACACTGAGGGCACATAGACGTGCGAGAGATTCATGAATTGCCCTGCCTAATCCACCTAGCCAGTTGTTCCCTCGGACGGAGAACTGGATTCTCCCGGACGTTGGTGCTTCTATGCTTCCTCGAAGATCAGCGGTGACCAGCCACTGATAATCTCCTCCTGGTGGTCCTAGAAGTTGAGCTCCAAGAAACTCCGGATGCGGGCATCCCAGTAACTCAGACAGTGAATCTAGATCCCTCTCAAAGATCAATTGGCCTCCATTGCCCAACAGGTAGAACTTGCTGAACTGAGTCTCCATCTACACGAATTAAGGATGAGGAAATTAGTGAAGTGATCAAGTGCGTCAAATTTTATGTAGTAATGTAAGAATTGGAGGAACATGAATTTTTGAGAAAGATGAATTCCCAAGGGTAAGAGAGGAAATAGTTTTTCATAAATACTCACTTTGGTTTTGAAATTAAGTTTTTTGTTCGGACGTCCATTCTAACTAGGGTCTCCTATGGTCAGGATGGCTCTGATACCAACTTGTCAACACCTGGATTTTTAATCCCATATGTCTGTTATGTTATACATCGCAATCCCAGGATTACCATTTTTGCGAGACATAACAGATTGGATATCACAGTACATCATCCATTACAAACCATAAATAAGGTCTTACACAAATAAGGATCTCATGATCCAGTCTTAATACAACAAGTAGCAGAATAAATGAGAAGCGTAGAGGTGGGGTCCATCTTCAGGGGCACAGGCAATGCTGACGAAGGAAGATAGTCCTAGATATCATATCCGTCCTATTGGCCATCATCTTGGTAGTCTCCTTCATAGTCTGGCCATGAGAATAGCCAGGTACAAGAGCCATGAGTACTCTTTAAGTACTCGCAAACTACCACTAACAAGTAGTATAATTCTAATGTAATGTACTAACTCTAAGTTTAACTATAAAGTTTAGTTTGAAACCTAAGTTGAGTTCAGAAACAAAGAAAGATAAAATAAAGTTCTAGAATCACTTATGTTGGGAAGCTAGTGTCATAGTCACAACCTTGTTGTGGTCAAGTCAAGATTCATCATTTATTTCATAAGTCATTTTGAAAACATCTGACAACGAAACAGTATGGCCATTCCAACTGTCCATAACCGCAGACGTGGCTATTCGAATAGTTTGACACTCTGCAGAGGTGGTACACTTTCACCACAAGATTCGTTACATCTATCAGGGATAACCCTGAATCATCATACTTAGTATGCAGATAATCAAACATAACCTTTCCTTTACACACCCTAGTATAAGCACCTCTCCTATGAGCATGGCCTCCCAACCATGCCCATTTTCATCTTGGGCACTGCATAGGTGGACAACATTGAGAGGTAGCCTCAGCTCAAACCTCTCCCGCGAGGGAACTAATACTAATACATATAAACTTCCGGCTAAGCCTTACCCAATTCAGGTATTGTGGTTGTACGGTAAATTTGGAATCCAACCATCAGTTTTTGTCAAAGGGCTAAGGCTCATGTCTCAACATTTTCATCATCATAAACCATTTGTGTTTCTCAACACATGTCAAAACATCTCAATAGAATGACTCATCATTCCAAGGTTTTCACAATTCATTTTCACCAAGTGTTCCCATCTAAAGTGACTCAAGTTTTAGTTTAGCTCTAAACTACTAAGTTAAGAGTGTTAACTAAAGTGGGATCCTAAGATCAAACTCATGCCATAGAATGACATCTAAGGTTATCTAAATATGTCAAGTTTTATACTCTTTATGCTACCTTCAAAACAAGTAAAGGACTTTGGTAAAGTAAAGAAAGTAAAGCTTGGAAATAAAACTTGGGGTAGGTACTAGTCAAATGGTATAACCAAAAGCATGCCTAATGCATCTTGCTTAATTTCTCTAGCTTGCTAACAATAGCTTGCCTTGGTTGGTGCAGTGGTTGAAGTTTTCCTCTTCCTCCTCTTGATAGAATTCCTCCTCCTCGAATGCTTTGTCGGTACTATCGTCTATAAATACATACGAAGTACACAATCACGAAACCATACTTAACTAGGCTACTTAGCATTCTAAGGCACACATTTGATGATCTAATATCATCACAAGCATCACAAGGTTTTATTAACTAGTTTTATTCTTTTTATTTAAGAGTTGTAATTTCTACTCATTGAAAATATCTAATATTTAATATTCTCCACTTAGAATATGGAATCATATGGACACATGTCATCACCACATATTCTAACATAAGGGAATGTGATTTAAGGGTTGGATCATATTTACTTTGGTTTAAGTTCAATATTTAATGATTTAAAGTGACTAGAAATGACTATATAGCATTATTTTGGTATTAGTACAAAGTCACTGCATGTAAACCTTAATATTATTATATATTCAGATAGGTATGGTTAAATGTGATTTTTGAGAGTTGGAATAAACTCAAAATCTATCATGGTTGATTTTATAAAAATGTTTGAATGTGCAAAAGCTTCTCTCTTGTTATTTTTACTAGGAGAGATATCTAACACTAAATGCATTAAATCCAATGGGCTTAGATAGATCCTTTCAGTAGCTTTCTAACAAAATTTGAAACACTCAATTTGGTTCAGTAGATCTTCTGGAATTGATTTTTAAACTAAGGGACATAAGTGAGTTTAAACTAAAATAGAAAAATCTATATTTGAATTCGTGGGCTAGCGCGGGAAATAAAATGGGCCGGCCCGGTGGAGCTTCAGGGCGCTGGGAACAACTGACAGGGGATGTCCACATGTCAGCGGCTCTTTAAACGCAAAGCGGTATGGGGCAACGTGGACCGTGCAACTAAAAGGAAGATCTACGGCTATGGCTTGTCGTCGACGATAGACAGGTCGCCGGCGAGGTGGAACCCTAGCGGCTCGGTGGGGGTCTGTGGCGGCTTACCGGGGCTCCGGCGAGGGTCGGCGAGGTGGGCAAACAAACTGGTAGATGACGGCGATTCTCCTACTACCGGCGGCATCCCGAGAGGTGGCCTTGATCAACGGCGCCCTTCTCCTCCTTTCACGGCGGACTCCGGCGAAATTCCGGTGCTACAGACGGCGGCTTGCTCCGGTGGGGCTCTGGGAGTGCTGTGAGAGGGAGGGGATGAGAGTGGTGTGACGAATTGGTGTTGGGAAGGCCTCTATTTATAGGCTCGGGGAAGCGACAAAGGAGCATGGGCGGTGCGCTAGGACGGTGGGTGGTGCCCTGGCGAGTGTCACGGAGGTGCGTGTGCAGTGAATGGCGGTCGAGAGAGGTGAGTGGCGTGGCGCGCATGATGTCTCTGCCGATGGCAAGTTCCTCGGCGACCGGCGACTACGGGGCATGGTCGGGGGAAAGGGGATGTCCGTTAGCTTCCTAGGACGGTGGTGATCGTATAGACGGTTCCTGGCTACTCCTAGCGCTGTCCTCGGGCTGGGGCTGGTTGGGCGGTGGAGGTGGACCACGGGCGACCTCCTGGACATGGTGGGCGACGCTGGCGGCGGCTGTGGTGCGCTGTCGTTGGTGGGGGTGCCCAAATGGTGCTCGACCTTAATGTCCATGACCATTTGGTCGTGGCACAGTGGGTGGCGGGCTAGAGAAGGGTAGGGGGTGCACTGGGTGGCTGTGGTTGCAAAATGGGAGACCAATTTGGTCCAAACACTGCTCAAAATAGTGTTTTTGGTTTTTTTGTTTAAATTATGCACATGAGATGTTTGTAGAAATGGCTGCAAGAATTCAAGTTTTGAATTTTTGGATGATTTTTGGTGGAGTTGCTGGGCACATGCTTAAGCCTCTGTGGTTTCTTGGGTTTTGAAAATGGAGCTCATTTGAGTGGTTTTTGAATAAGTGGGATCTTGATACATACACTAGATTCAATTTTCAAATGCCATTTAAAATTAGTGTTTGCAAGTTTTTGGTAGATCACAAAGTGGGCCTTGGTACATCATTACATGTGCTAGCAAGGGGTGCAAAGATCCACATTGGTTTCTGTTAGGTTTTGAGTTCTAGGAATAGCCAAAGTAGGCATGGTAGTTAAAATGGCACAAATGACCATTTCTTTCTTTTATTCATTTTGATTTGTTTTTCTTTGGGATTTGTTTGGGAATGATCTAGATGGTGTTTATTTCATCTAAGAATCATTTTACAAGCAATGGGTCACTTAATCATGGCAATTCCAATCAACTCCTAATTTAAATGCACACACATATGAATGCTTTCATATTTTTAATTGGAAAAGTTTTTGTTAACTCTAAATTTGATGATTTGGATCTTAATTACTTGGATTAGAGTTTTGGGATGTTACAGATACATACCTTTCTTCTTGGTCTATGGCACATAAGCAGTTCTTCCTAGTGATTTGATTCACACTTCTCCTAGAGTGGTCGCGTATATCGAAGAGGATGCCGAGATTTCTCAACAAAATGATCTCGACTTAGTCGAAGAAGTTTGCGTCGTTGCTGAAATGAGATCAACAACATATCAGCAGAAGTTATGCAAATATCATAGCCAGAGAGTCAGAAACAGATCCTTCAATAAGGGCGATTTGGTTCTCCTGCTTGTGCAACAAATAAAGCACAAACTTTCCCTAGTATGGGAAGGGCCATTTTTAGTTAGTCGAGTATTGCACAATGATTCATACTATCTAACAGATATGTGGCCAGTCAAAGAAAGACCTGCTACTAAGAAGAGAAAGAGAGCTGGAGGCAGTACAAATCCGGATGAGTTAGACAGACCGTGGAATATTGCTCAGTCACGTCCCTTTTATTCTTAGTTTATCCTTCTTTGTAATAATATATGTGTACATGTTCTGTGAGAAATAAAAGTTTTGGTTCCCTCAAGTTTTTTCTGAGAAGTTTTTACCATCTTATTTTCGAATGATCGTGTCACAAAGTCGAAAATCCCATAATACTTGAAAGTATGTTATGCTCATGTTTGTTCTGGTTTAGATTTCCGATTCTAAAATTGCTACCTTCGGGTATAAATCTATATTTCTTAGTCTATACTTTAGTTATTTGTCTGATTGCCGGATGCGGGTATTTCCCGAGTAGTGAAATGTTGGTACTGGAAGTCAACTTTGTTTCCGATTTTAAACTGGTTTAGCAATTGAGATCCATTGCTCGGCAAAGTTTCCGTGCTAAAAGTTTAGCCGGCTCACGAAAGGGACGAGGCGGAAAGCCAGATAAACGATAAGTGCAGACAAAAAATACAAGTGCTTATGCAAACATTTCAGGTACACAAAAATTAAAGCCAAAAGTGTTGAATAGATAAAAATTTAGCACTATCAAAAGTATTACACTACTTATTTACAGACCCATAATGTTTTTAGAATAACACATTTGTTTCTTTCTCATAACTTATGATGCAGGAGGAGAGGTAGGAGCTGCCGGCTCGCTGGACACATCAGCCGCACCTTGATAACGATCCGAGATGTCCAAATCCGATATGGTTTGTTCATCGTCGGAAATTTCTGCTGCTTCTTCGAGAGGCGGATGCGGCGTGTCCACGCGGGTGAAGAAGGGAGTGTCGTAGCTAGTTAAAACAGCTACGTGGCACCCATATCCGGCGCAGGAGTCCATGATGGCTTTGATATGTTGCTTCTGGCCGTCTTCGTCCACAGTAGAGTACCATCTGGTCACTTGCGAGATTTCCATGCTTCCATGGTGGCTCATGACCATAGTGAGAGCATTCTGTGCTACGGATCGCGCGTAGGACATGTTCTAGTCCTGGACAAGCTGCGACATCTCCTTTGCCTTGTCCCGCACCTGAAAGTCGGACATGCTACACATGTCCGGAACCTTGAGAGCTTGACCAATATCCTCAATGGATTGGCGGAAGTCATGAAGCAAATCACCGACTTGGGAAAGCCGGTGGGTGCGAGGCTCGGCAGAGGTGGAGTCCGTCAAGTTCAGAGGACCTATGCATCAAAAGAGTCGAAGAATGTAGACAATTCAGAAAGATGGAAACATACCAAAGATGACGTTATCAACTTTGGTTTTCTCCTCACGAAGACTCTGGAGTTCAGCCCGGAGCGCCTCGGAAAGGTCCTTCTCTCTGAATAGCTCGTCGTTGAGATCCGAGATTTTCTGCTCATGGAGTGCAATCTTGCGATCACGCTCCATGGTGGCCATGGAGGAGGATTCGAGAACTTGCGCAGTGCTCTTCTCATGATCTGCCTTAAGCTGGTCTAGCTCTCGGCGGAGATCCTTGTTTTCCACCACCAAGGTCTTCAGATTATCGGCCTCTTCGATCATAGCACATGACTGCTTTACCAGTGCTATAAGTCAAAAAGGAACAACAGTTCAGCAAAAATATTCGATTATGAAAACGCAAGACAAGGTTTGAGTCTCGGAATGTTTACCTTCGGCCTTATCCTTGGAAACTTTTAGCTCATCATTTTGAAGTCGGAGAGCTTTGATCTCTCTCCTCTTATTGCAAATATTCTTCAACTATTCCTGGTTATATGAATTAACTTTCTGTAAGTCAGAATACCCAGAGTCATAAGTCTACTAAAGACTCAGGCTAATATTGTAGCTAATATCAGCACGAGCCTTGGGGGCTACACTAGTTCATTCTTTGGCATCCTAAAGAAGCACAAACCCGGATTGATTATACAACTTCATGCTTGGGGGCTAGAGGATATGATATAAAGTACCATAAAGAAAAACGCGTGAGTTGGAATTCCAGCTTACATGATGTTCATGTGTGAGCTTTCTCAGGCACATGTTCACTTTAGTGGTAACCTTCTCGGCGAGGGTGAGTGGAATAACCGGAGGTGGTGGAAGCACACCAACTGTTAACCCCTCGTCACGAAGGCGGACTTGTTCAAGAAGTTGGGAGTACTTGACGTCCTACGCTTCTTGTGCTTCTTCTTCGGCAGAAATGGTTCGGCTTTCGAGGCATTCCTTGGCCAACCATTGGATCTCCTCTGCAGATTTCCGAGATAAGCCAAACATGGCAAGTCCCGGATTTCTCAGGAGGTTATCGATGAAAACTTCTGCCGAGGGATCATTACCCGAAGAGGGTTCACCCTTATCAAAACCTGAGTCACCCATGGTGACAACAGTTTCCGACTCAAGGATCGTTGGCCTTGTTGAGGGAGCCGGATCTTCTGCAACGACCGGAAATGGAGTAATCACCGGCGCTGCAGAAGGTTGAGGGGCAGGAGTCAGAGGAGCCCCGGCAGGAGAAGCCATAGTTAGCTTCGTCTGACGCAGGGGCTTCGAGATAGTTCCCTTCCCCTTGCCCTTGATGACTTGCTTAGCTCTGAGAAAGTAATAGAATGAAGAACATTATATCTCGGAAGAAATCATGAGTAAAGTACAAATTCGGAAGTTGTGTGGAAAGTTACCTCTTCACAACTGGCACTTCCTTTGTGCCGATGGCCACTATCGGAGCTTTGCGCTTCCTAGGCACAACGTCCGGCAGTGGGACCAATTCCTCCTCCTGAGAAAACTCGGGAGGATATCCCTCGATTGGAGCCATTTCCGACTCGGGGAGGTCGGCAAGCTGAAAAGAAGATAGTATATCAGTGTTGCGAAATAACTTAAAGGTGAAACACATAAAAAGGGTTTACTGCTAAAGCTTACCGGCACTATAGGGTCTTCCGCTGTATGCATGTCCAGGGACGAATCTGGAATCTCTCTCGATCCACTCCTTTACCAGCCATTTGATTTGGCTTATATAATCTTGTGGCTTTAAGGCCTTGGGGCTGATGCGGAGGGAGTCCTTTTTCGACGCCGTGATGGAATGCATTAGCCGGTCGCCGTCGTGCTGGAGAGGCTAGATCCGGCGTGCCACCCAAGACTGGACCAAGTCGGACCCTCGCAGGCCCTTGTGCTTCATCAGGTATTCAATCCGCCTCTTGGCGAGAAGCAGGTCGTCATTGAGAGCCGGAGCGACCTCGTCCCAATATGCTTGAGGCGTGGTGGCTCCATCGACAAAAGCCAGCAAAGCACTGGCTTTGCCGGGAGCAGGAATATCCTTGTCATAGAAAAAGGTAGCCGGCCATTATTTGACCGACTCACTAGCTAAAATCCGAGGATAAACACACTCACGCCTAACTGAAAGACTAATTGTACCGGTAATGTAAGGATTACCGGTGGTGATGGAGTTTCTCCGGACATGGAAAAAGTACCGGAAGAGAGTGAGACTCGGCCTAATGCCGAGATACCCCTCACACAAAGCCGCATAGGCGCTCATCTCTAAGATGGAGATTGGGGGGAGATGGTGAAGTTGAACGCCGTAATGATCTATCACCTCAGAAAATAAATTTGAGGGAGGAAAGGAGAAACCACTGTTGAAGTGGGTGCCGAAGTGCACTCGCTCGCCGTTGCGAGGGTTGGGGACAGCCTCGCTGAAGCCGCTCCACCAATCACCTGCGTGGAGGAGCCCTTCTTCGTCTACGCCACAGATCTCCTCGTCGTCGAGGACGCACGGGATCCAAACTCCACGATTGCTCTCCTTTTCCGCCGCTGCTGCCATCACCGCTGCCGCTGCCGTCACCGCCGTCGCTGCTGTGCCGGAAGTTGAAGTGGAAGCCATTTTCCTGGTTTGCCGGTGACCTTGGATGGGTGGTGCTGGGAATTTCTGGGGGCAAGGAAGCTCTGTGCGGGAGGGAGAAGTGGAGGAGAAGGAAACGTCGCAGGAATAGGTGAAGAGGATAAGGAAAAATATTCATCACCCCTTATAACCGCCGAACCGCGCCAAGATTCGTGCAAATGACACTGTACACACACCACGCATCGTGGAAAGAACTAGGAAGCCCCCACGCAATGATTACGCAGCCTCGATCTCCACGTGCGCATTGAAACGGCGCCTCGGTACCGCGAACGGCAGGCCCACCAATGGTCGTGCTGATAGGAGATGTCTTTTAGTGACGTGACTTGACCATGACCGGTGTCAGATGACATTAGAGACCAAGATCCAGCTTAGTTTGAATATCAAGCTCGAAATCCAAATAACATACTAATAGGTCCGACTTATTTTTGGGACCTGGGTCGTATCTTTTGTTTTGAAGTTTCAGGAACCCTTCAAGATTCTGCAAGCCGAAGATCAAGCTAGACTATGATGAATCCGACTTTGGATCTTGGAGACTTCCGGGGGCTGCTGTTGGGGATATACTTTCTGGATATCCTCACAGTTCCTCACTAACCAGGGTGGCCCACTTCAGGTTAGAGCTTTGCTTCACGGGCGGCCCAGTCACGGAGAAGAGACGGAGTCCAATCCGGCTACGGTAAGGCCCAGAAGACTTACAGACATAGGCCCATAGTGTTACTTGTAGTTCAAGATGTACTATGTAACCGACTCTTAGTCGTAGCCGGATAGATCTCTCCTGTAAACCCTAGGCCGGATATCTATATAAGCCGTCCTAGGGAGAGCCTTTAGGGCAACCCAATAGTCTACAATCTCAACTCGCACAGGCGAACCCTTGTAACCCATATTCCAGCTCTGCCGTATTACTGGATTGCTAGCAGGAGTAGGATCCGTCCAAAGCCAGCGGATTTGAACCTGGGTAAACTTGTGTGCTCACCGTCCCGGAACACCGTACGTCTCCCACCCCTCTCTTCCGCGCGCTAGAGGACCCCCTCATGGCGTACTTGTCATCAATCCGACGACACTAGTTTTATACTCTTTATGGTATCCATACTATTGTTCTAATACTCACAAAGCACTAACTAAAGGTAAAGAACTTTGGTAAAGTAAAAGAATAAAGCTTGCAAGTAAAACTTGGGATTGGTATAATCAAAATTGCATAACCAAATCATGCCTAATGCATCTTGCATAGGTTATCAAGTTTGCAAGTATTAGCTTGCATGGTTCTAGCTTGAAATTAGTGATTGCTTGCATAGTTATGAAACTTTCAAGTGTTAGCTTGCCTTGAGTAGTGAAGTGGTTGAAGTTTTTCTTCTTCTTCTTCTTGGTAGTACTCCTCCTCCTCGTATCCTGGGTCGGTACTATCGTCTATAAATGAATACGAGGTGCACAATCACCAAACAATACTTAACTACTTCTATTCAGCACACAAAGGCTCACACCAGATGATCTAGGATCATCACAATCATCACATGAAATAAACACCTAGTTTTATTTATCTTAGTTTAGAAAAGTAATTTCTACTCATTGAAAAATACTTAAGATTTAATATTCTCCAATTAAAATATGGGATAATGTTGACACATGTCATCACCACATATTCTAATACTTGGGAATGTGATTTAAAGTGTTGGTCATATTTTATAAAGTTTAAGATTATCATTTAATAAAATTAAAGTGACTAGAAATTCCTATATTGTATTCTTTTGGTACTAGTCCAATGTCACTGCATGTAAACCTAAATATTTTTAAATATTCAGATAGATCTTGTTAAATGTGATTTTTTAGAGTTGGAATCAACTCAAAAGCATTTATAGTTGATTTTTGAAAAATGTTTGAAATTGGAAAAGTCCTTGCCTTATTATTTTTGGTATAAGTGATCTATAATTTCAAATGGATTGAATCCAATGGGCTTGGATAGATATTTTTAATACGTTTCTAACAAAATTGGAATCATGTAATTCGGTTTAGTGAATCTCTTTGAATTGATTTTTGAATCTACTGATAGAATCTAGTTTTAACTAAAATGGAAAAATCCTATTTTAATCGGTGGGCTATGTGCGGGAAACTAAACGGGCCGGCCCAACCGCACAGCGCTGGCACAGCTGGCTACTGACAGGCGGGTCCTACTCGTTAGTTACTTAACTAAGCCAAAACAATAAGTTTCAATCTGAGCCCTACGATTAGAACATGATCTAAGGGCTGACGTGCATCGTCTACGTCGAAAGCTCTGGTGAGAACTAAACCCTAACGCGGCGGTGGGGGTCGCATGAGGATCACCTAGGCTCCAGCTAAGGTCAGAGATGGGGGCGAATGGGGTTGTCGTTGACGGCGGTTCAGGGCGCGGTCATGGCGGCTCCTGGGGTGGTCGCAATCAACGACTCCTCTTCTCCTCTAAAGCGGTGGACTCTGGCCAAATTCTGGCGGGCTGGTGCTCGCCTTGCTCCGAGGAGAGGTGTGGGAGGTTCTATGATGAGTGGGGAGTGGAATAGTGTGGAGAATAGAGGCTGGGTTGGCCTCTATTTATACACCGGTGATGTGGACAGAGCAGGATGGCTCGGGCTCGTCGGTGACGGCGATACAGGGGGCTAGCAGCATGGCTGCGGGTAGGGTACGGCGCGGTGCTTCCTGGCATTTGTCGCACTCTTAATGGCACAGCACGGGCCAGTCTAGAACGGTCGGGACTGGTCGGTGATCTTCGGGGAGCGACGGCGTTCGAGACACCGTATAGTGGCTACGGGTCGCGCAGCAGTGAACGGGCATGTCTGGGACACAGCTAGGGTCACAACGAGTACGGGCACGCGCGGCGAGGGCGAGGGATGGCATGTGTGCATGTGTCGGCTGCGGCACTCTTGCGCGCTCTCGGCATGGCTCATAGGGAGGTGGGCACGGCGTTTCTCGGGTGGTCCACGGCTTGCCTACAGTCGAGGGTTGGACAGAGGGTGGCGGTGGACGGTTGCCTGTCTCCTTGACATCGTGGGAGAGAGTGGCGTTGGCTGTAGTGAGTTGTCCATGGTCGACCGGTGCGGCGGCTTCAGGCGGCGCTGCACTGGCGCAACGACAAAGGGGGGGTGCGTGTCCTACGCTGCTGAGTGTTGGGGGAGACCAGGGGAATGAAGGGGGACAAATGGGTGAGTGATCACTGCTCAAAACAGTGTAAGTTAGGCAAGGTTTAATCTGTGTCTGCCAGGTGCTCGACCAAATGGCCGCATGAAATTAATATTTGAATTTTTGAATGAAATTTGGTGAGTGTGTTTGTGACATGCTTGAGTAACTAGGGTTGCTTGGGTTTGCCAGGGTGAATTGATTTGAGTAGTTTTTGCAAAATGGTGATCTATGCATATGCACTTGATTAAATTTTGAATTGTCCTTTAAATAGATTTGGAAATTGTTTCTGCTTATTTGGAGAGTGGGCTTGGGTTCACTTTTACTTGGTCTAGCAAGGGGTGAAAATAACTGAGAAAGTTTATATTAGAAATCTTGTACTAGAAACACCCAAAGTGGGCTAGTGGTTAACTTTGGTCAAAATGACCATTTGATCATATGATTCATATTTGAATTTCTTTTCTTTGGATTTTGTTTGTAATTGTCCTAGATGATGTAGTATTCATCTTTAAACCATTCCTTATCATTTGTAGCAATCAAACATGGCAATTGCACTCATTCATACACTAATGCATTTCACACATACACTCATATTGGATTTAAAAAATAAAAGTTTTTATTAACCCTAAACTTGGGTGATTTGAACATGAAAATCTGGATTAATGTTTTTGGGATGTTAAACCTTCCCTCCTTAAACAAAATCTCGTCCCGAGATTTAAGAAAAACTAGGAACTAAAGAGATTTGGAAACTCAGTCCTAATGTAATCTTCTTGCTCCCGAGTAGCTTCTTCTTCGGTATGGTTGCTCCATTAGATCTTGAGAAACTTGATCCTTTGGGTCTTGGTGGTTCTGAAGGCTTCTTCCAAAATACGAATGGGTACTTCACGATAGGTTAGATCCTTGTTGATATCTATGGCTCTGTGATCAATGTTCTTAAACACTTCGGTCTTCTCCGGAACTTCTAGGCATTTGCGAAGTAATGAGATATGGAACACATCATGTATGGTTGACATCTCCTCTGGCAGTTCCAGTTGATATGATACTTCTCCTCGGAGATTCAAAATCTTGAAGGGTCCAATATATCTGGGGGCTAACTTCCCTTTTAGTTTAAAACGTTGCACTCCTTTCAAGGGTGATACTTTGAGATACACAAAATCTCCGACATTGAAGGTCAGGTCTCGACATCTCTTGTCAGCATAACTCTTCTGTCTGGATTGGGCGGTTTTGACGTGTTCACGAACTTTGTGACCCTTCTCTTCGGCTTCTCGTAGGATGTCGGGTCCGAAAATATGACTCTCTCCTACTTGCGACCAATTCAAGGGGGTAAGGCACTTCCTTCCATACAGAAATTCAAATGGGGCCATTTGCAAACTGGCTTGATAACTATTATTGTATGAGAATTCTGTGAAAGGCAGACAATCTTCCCATTTTGATCCATATTCTAACACACAATCTCTCAACATATCTTCTAAGATTCGGTTGACTCTTTCAGTTTGTCCATCAGTTTGAGGGTGATAAGTTGTGCTGAAGTTTAGTTTGGTTCCTAATCATTCTTGGACTTTCTTCCAAAATCTTGAGCTAAACTGAGTTCTTGGATCCGATACTATGGTCTTAGGGGTTCCATGCAAACTAACGATTCTAGCAATGTATAGCTCTGCTAGCTTCAAAATCTGGTAGGTGGTCTTGACAGGTATAAAATGGGCTACCTTGGACAGTCTATCCACTATGACCCAAATAGAGTCATTTCCCCTACTAGAGGTAGGCAAACCGATGATAAAGTCCATTTCGACAGAATCCCATTTCCATTCTGGAATTTGTAATGGTTGCAAAAGTCCTGCGGGTCTCTGATGTTCCGCCTTGACTCTCTGACAGATATGACACTTGGCTATGTAGCTTCCAATTTCTCTCTTCATCTTATGCCACCAAAATTTCTCCTTCAAATCCTGATACATCTTCGTTCCCCTGGGATGGATAGAATAAAGAGTATCATGAGCTTCCTGCATAATGACTTGTTTCAACTCGGAATCTGCTGGCACACAGATACGTCCTTTGTACCACAAAACTCCTTCATCTTCAGTGAATTCGGGTACCTTCCCTGTACCGATAGTGCGAGTATAATTATTGTAATGGGTTTGTCGAGCTATATTGAGAAATATGTGCAATAGCAGCGTGTGAGTGCTTCCACTTTAGAAATTGTGTCTGTGCCATTTGCATGTTGCATTATCAACATAGATTACATGTAAACAATCCAACAAAAATCAGATTACAACCATCGGACGGGAGTGGCAGGATGGAAGAGAAGTTGGGATAGTGGCTTCAAGGGGAAGGAAGAGAAGGGGGCGTGACACTGGCAGATGGGCCCTCGGAACACGTGACACTGACATGCGGGTGCGGGAGCACACGGTATTGCCAGTCTGTCCAGAGCAAGCGAACTTTGCAACATGACAACAACAAGTTGATTGGACCAATATAATAACTCGTCGAATTATTAAGGAGTACTAAAACCTACAACTGGGGTACATTCGCACAACATGTATGCTCTACGCACCTGAGAAGCATCGCTTAAGTCTAACAGTAACGACAACACAAGTACTTCATTTCCCTGTCGGTCTTCTCGATACAAATGTAGAAATGCATCTGCCTGTTCGGTCCAGCACCGACAAGGTACTGAGATGGCACGCATAGGATCGACCTTAGGTCCACATACTCCACCTCCCGCGGCGTCCGACAGCTCGGCGCCTCGGCTAGCATAAGAATGCTATCGGACGACGGCGGATGGGCGTTCGCGCACATGCGCACCATGTATACAGGCCAGGCGCACGAGACCGACCTGACGCATACATCACACACGACGGTGGGCCCGGCTCTGGTTCCCGTAACACCGACGGTGATGGTCAGGACGAAAACAGAGCTATCCCCCTGGAAAATTAGCCGGCGGCGTGCCGAGTCAGTGAACGGCACCTACTCTTGGAAAACTTGGGCTTGCCCATATGAGATCCTAATAACTTCGATCAAGTGCTCCTCTACAAGGTGGATGACAAGCTGTGCCGGTGGGCCGGTGTAGTTGCAGCCCGGCTCCATGCAGGAGCACGCACCGTGCGGGCACGCGAGCTCGTGGAGCGGGAGCTCGTGGTAGGAGTAACGGCAAAAGCATCCTGGGTGGGAGCACACGAGCGGAATGTCGCTGCGAAGTTGCGCGTGAGGATCTCCAAATTCTTGGGCTGCAGCATCTGCCACATCTGAAGTTTGTCGAGAAATCGGAAAAAAGATCAGCAGTTAGATTGCCGAATAGCAGAAATATGTAGGATAAGTTCAAAAGCTTGTAAAATGATTTCTTAGCATGAAGGTAGCGACCCGAGAATTGGCGGATCTCGTCGGCTTGCGGCTACGGCAGGATGGGAGTGAAGTGGGGAAAGTGGCTTCGAGGGGAAGGAAGAGAAGTACAGGGAGGAAGAGAAGTAATGGGGACGTGACACTGGGATATGGCCCACTGAACTTGTGAGTCATGACACTTTCAACATGCCAGTTTGTCCAGAGCAAGCATGGCCAATCATGTCGTAGAACAGCCTACTCGAGGATCACTCTCACGAAGACCATCTCAATCGTCCAAGCGCCCCGATCAAATTATATGTAACAATCGTCAAGCAGAACAACTGTGTTATGGCGTGCCTTCTAGAAGACTCAGTCTAACGGTGGATCCGATGGGGGGCTAAGGTTAGGGCTCTCCTAAGGATAGGATGCATAAGTGGTTTATGAAAATAACACACATCCAATGACACGGGTGGATCCTTATGTGGTTTGTTAGAACAACACACATGCAATCACACTGGGTGGATCCATATGTGTTTTACGAGGGGAACACACATGTAATGACCACTAGTTGATCCATGTGTGGTTCATGACAGGAACACACATGCAATGCCATTGGTTTATCCATGTGTGGTTCATGATAGGAACACACATGCAATGACTCTAGTGGATCAATATGTGGTTTGTGGAAAGAACCCACATGCAATGACCACTGGTTGATCCATATGTGGTTTGTGGAAAGAACACACATGCAATGACTCTGGTGAATCCGTGTGTGGTTTGTGAAAAGAACACACATGCAATTCCATTGGTTGATCCATATGTGGTTTGTGAAAAGAACACACATGCAATGACTCTAGTGGATACATATGTGGTTTGTGGAAAGAACACACATGCAATGAGTCTAGTGCTGGTTTTAGTATAAGAACACACATGTAATGACTCTAGTGGATCCATATGTGGTTTGTGGAAAGAACACACATGTAGTGAACACTGGTTGATCCATGTGTGGTTTGTGAAAAGAGCACACATGCAATGCCATTGGTTTATCCATATGTGCTTTGTGGAAAAGAACACACATGCAATGACCACTAGTTGATCCATACGTGGTTTGTGGAAAGAGCACACATGCAATGACAATGGTTGATCCATGTGTGGTTTGTGGAAAGAACACACATGCAATGCCACTGGTTGATCCATATGTGGTTTGTGGAAAGAACACACATGGAATGACACTTGTTGATCCATGTCTTGTTAGTGGAAAGAACACACATGCGATGACTCTAGCTGGTTTTAGTATAAGAACACACATACAATGACTCTAGTGGGTCCATATGTGGTTTGTGAAAAGAACAGACATGCAATACCATTGGTTGATCCATGTGTGGTTTGTGAAAATAAGACACGTGCAATGACTCTAGTGGATCCATATGTGGTTTGTGGAAAGAACACACATGGAGTGAACACTGGTTGATCCATGTGTGGTTTGTGAAAAGAACACAATGCAATGCAATTGGTTGATCCATATGTGGTTTAGGAAAAGAACACACATGCAATGACTCTAGTGCTGGATTAGGATAAGAACACACATGCAATGACACTGGTGGATCCATATGTGGTTTGTGAAAAGAACACACATGCAATGACACTGGTTGATCCATGTGTGGTTTGTGGAAATAACACACATGCAATGCCATTGGTTGATCCATATGTGGTTTGTGAAAAGAACACACATGCAATGACTCTAGTGGATACATATGTGGTTTGTGGAAAGAACACACATGCAATGAGTCTAGTGCTAGTTTTAGTATAAGAACACACATGCAATGACTCTAGTGGATCCATATGTGGTTCGTGGAAAAGAACACACATGCAATGACCACTAGTTGATCCATAAGTGGTTTGTGGAGAGAACACACATCTAGTGAACACTGGTTGATCCATGTGTGGTTTGTGAAAAGAACACACATGCAATGCCATTGGTTGATCCATATGTGCTTTGTGGAAAAGAACACACATGCTATGACCACTAGTTGATCCATACGTGGTTTGTGGAAAGAACACACATGCAATGACAATGGTTCATCCATGTGTGGTTTTTGAAAAGAACATACATGCAATGACATTGGTTAATCAATGTGTGGTTTATGGAAAGAACACACATGCAATGACACTTGTTGATCCATGTCTGGTTTGTGGAAAGAACAAACATGCGATGACTCTAGTGCTGGTTTTAGTATAAGAACACACATACAATGACTCTAGTGGGTCCATATGTGGTTTGTGAAAAGAACACACATGCAATGCCATTGGTTGATCCATGTGTGGTTTGTGAAAATAAGACACGTGCAATGACTCTGGTGGATCCATATTTGGTTTGTGGAAAGAACGCACATGCAATGACTCTAGTGGGTCCATATGTGGTTCATGTCAGGAACACACATGCAAAGACTCTAGTGGGTCCATATGTGGTTTGTGAAAAGAACACACATGCAATCACTCTAGTGCATCCATATGTTGTTTGTGGAAGAGAACACACATGCAATGACCACTAGTTGATCCATAAGTGGTTTGTGGAAAGAACACACATGCAGTGAACACTGGTTGATCCATGTGTGGTTTGTGAAAAGAACACACATGCAATGCCATTGGTTGATCCATATGTGCTTTGTGGAAAGAACACACATGCAATGAGTCGACTGCTGGTTTTAGTATAAGAACACACATGCAATGACTCTAGTGGATCCATATGTGGTTTGTGGAAAATAACACACATGCAATGACCACTAGTTGATCCATAAGTGGTTTGTGGAAAGAACACACATGTAGTGAACACTGGTTGATCCATGTGTGGTTTGTGAAAAGAACACACATGCAATGCTATTGGTTGATCCATATGTGCTTTGTGGGAAAGAACACACATGCAATGACCATTAGTTGATCCATACGTGGTTTGTGGAAAGAACACACATGAAATGACAATGGTTGATCCATGTGTGGTTTGTGGAAAGAACACACATGCAATGCCACTGGTTGATCCATATGTGGTTTGTGGAAAGAACACACATGCAATGACACTGGTTGATCCATGTCTGGTTTGTGGAAAGAACACACATGCGATGACTCTAGTGCTTGTTTTAGTATAAGAACACACATACAATGACTCTAGTGGGTCCATATGTGGTTTGTGAAAAGAACACATATGCAATGCCATTGGTTGATCCATGTGTGGTTTGTGAAAAGAAGACACGTGCAATGACTCTGGTGGATCCATATGTGGTTTATGGAAAGAACACACATGCAATGACTCTAGTGGGTCCATATGTGGTTCATGTCAGGAACACACATGCAATGACTCTAGTGGGTCCATATGTGGTTTGTGAAAAGAACACACATGCAATGACTCTAGTGGATCCATATGTTGTTTGTGGAAAGAACACACATGCAATGACCAGGAGTTGATCCATAAGTGGTTTGTGGAAAGAACACACATGCAGTGAACACTGGTCGATCCATGTGTGATTTGTGAAAAGAACACACATGCAATGCCATTGGTTGATCCATATGTGCTTTGTGGAAAAGAACACACATGCAATGAGTCTAGTGCTGGTTTTAGTATAAGAACACACATGCAATGACTCTAGTGGATCCATATGTGGTATGTGGAAAAGAACACACATGCAATGACCACTAGTTGATCCATAAGTGGTTTGTGGAAAGAACACACATGTAGTGAACACTGGTTGATCCATGTGTGGTTTGTGAAAAGAACACACATGCAATGCCATTGGTTGATCCATATGTGCTTTGTGGAAAAGAACACACATGAAATGACCACTAGTTGATCCATACGTGGTTTGTGGAAAGAACACACATGCAATGACAATGGTTGATCCATGTGTGGTTTATGGAAAGAACACACATGCAATGCCACTGGTTGATCCATATGTGGTTTGTGGAAAGAACACACATGCAATGACACTGGTTGATCCATGTCTGGTTTGTGGAAAGAACACACATGCGATGACTCTAGTGCTGGTTTTAGTATAAGAACACACATACAATGACTCTAGTGGGTCCATATGTGGTTTGTGAAAAGAACACACATGCAATGCCATTGTTGATCCATGTGTGGTTTGTGAAAAGAAGACACGTGCAATGACTCTGGTGGATCCATATGTGGTTTGTGGAAAGAACACACGTGCAATGACTCTAGTGGGTCCATATGTGGTTTGTGAAAAGTACACACATGCAATGACTCTAGTGGATCCATATGTTGTTTGTGGAAGAGAACACACATGCAATGACCACTAGTTGATCCATAAGTGGTTTGTGGAAAGAACACACATGCAGTGAACACTGGTTGATCCATGTGTGGTTTGTAAAAAGAACACACATGCAATGCCATTGGTTGATCCATATATGCTTTGTGGAAAGAACACACATGCAATGAGTCAAGTGCTGGTTTTAGTATAAGAACACACATGCAATGACTCTAGTGGATCCATATATGGTTTGTGGAAAATAACACACATGCAATGATCACTAGTTGATCCATAAGTGGTTTGTGGAAAGAAAACACATGTAGTGAACACTGGTTGATCCATGTGTGGTTTGTGAAAAGAACACACATGCAATGCCATTGGTTGATCCATATGTGCTTTGTGGAAAAGAACACACATGCAATGACCACTAGTTGATCCATACGTGGTCTGTGGAAAGAACACACATGCAATGACAATGGTTGATCCATGTGTGGTTTGTGGAAAGAACACACATGCAATGCCACTGGTTGATCCAAGAACACACATGCAATGATACTGGTTGATCCATGTCTGGTTTGTGGAAAGAACACACATGCGATGACGCTAGTGCTTGTTTTAGTATATGAACACACATACAATGACTCTAGTGGGTCCATATGTGGTTTGTGAAAAGAACACACATGCAATGCCATTGGTTGATCCATGTGTGGTTTATGAAAAGAAGACACGTGCAATGACTCTGGTGGATCCATATGTGGTTTATGGAAAGAACACACATGCAATGACTCTAGTGGGTCCATATGTGGTTCATGTCAGGAACACACATGCAATGACTCTAGTGGGTCCATATGTGGTTTGTGAAAATAACACACATGCAATGACTCTAGTGGATCCATATGTTGCTTGTGGAAGAGAACACACATGCAATGACCACTAGTTGATCCATAAGTGGTTTGTGGAAAGAACACACATGCAGTTAACACTGGTTGATCCATGTGTGGTTTGTGAAAAGAACACACATGCAACGCCATTGGTTGATCCATATATGGTTTGTGAAAAGAACACACATGCAATGCCATTGGTCAATCAATGTGTGGTTTGTGGAAAGAATACACATGCAATGACTCTAATGGGTCCATACGTGGTTTGTGGAAAAGAACACACATGCAATGACCACTGGTTGATCCATATGTGGTTTGTGGAATGAACACACATGCAATGCCACTGGTTGATCCATGTGTGGTTTGTGGAAAGAACACACATGCAATGACTCTAGTGCTGGTTTTAGTATAAGAACACACATGCAATGACTCTAGTGGGTCCATATGTGGTTTGTGAAAAGAACACACATGCAATGACTCTAGTGGATCCATATGTGGTTTCTGGAAAAGAACACACATGCAATGAACACTGGTGGATCCATAAGTGGTTTGTGGAAAGAACAGACATGTAGTAAACACTGGTGGATCCATATGTGATTTGTGAAAAGAACACACATGTAATTCCACTAGTTGATCCATATGTGGTTTGTGGAAAGAACACACATGCAATGCCATTGGTTAATCCATATGTGGTTTGTGAAAAGAACACACATGCAATGACTCTAGTGGATCCATATATGGTTTGTGGAAAGAACAAACATGCAATGACTCTAGTGCTGGTTTTAGTGTAAGAACACACAGGCAATGACCATTAGTTGGTCCATATGTGGTTTGTGCAAAGAACTCACATGCAATGACTCTAGTGGACCCATATGTGGTTTGTGGAAAAGAAACCACATGCAATGAACACTGGTGGATCCATAAGTGGTTTGTGGAAAGAACACACATGTAGTGAACACTGGTTGATCCATGTGTGGTTTGTGAAAAGAACACACATGCAATGCCATTGGTTGATCCATATGTGGTTTGTGGAAAAGAACACACATGCAATGACTTTAATGGGTCCATATGTGGTTTGTGGAAAAGAACACACATGCAATGACCACTGGTGGATCCATATGTGGTTTGTGGAATGAACACACATGCAATGCCACTGGTTGATCCATGTGTGGTTTGTGGAAAGAACACACATTCAATGACTCTAGTGATGGTTTTAGTATAAGAACACACATGCAATGACTCTAGTGGGTCCATATGTGGTTTGTGAAAAGAACACACATGCAATGACTCTAGTGGATCCATATGTAGTTTCTGGAAAAGAACACACATGCAATGAACATTGGTGGATCCAGAAGTGGTTTGTGGAAATAACACACATGCAGTGAACACTGGTGGATCCACATGTGATTTGTGAAAAGAACACACATGTAATGCCACTAGTTGATCCATATGTGGTTTGTGGAAAGAACACACATGCAATGACACTGGTTGATCCATGTGTGGTTTGTGGAAAGAACACACATGCAATGCCATTGGTTAATCCATATGTGGTTTGTGAAAAGAACACACATGCAATGACTCTAGTGGATCCATATGTGGTTTGTGGAAAGAACAAACATGCAATGACTCTAGTGCTGGTTTTAGTATAAGAACACACAGGCAATGAACACTGGTTGGTACATATGTGGTTTGTGCAAAGAACGCACATGCAATGACTCTAGTGGACCCATATGTGGTTTGTGGAAAAGAACACACATGCAATGAACACTGGTGGATCCATAAGTGGTTTGTGGAAAGAACACACATGCAGCGAACACTGCTGGATCCATATGTGGTTTGTGAAAAGAACACACATGCAATGCCACTGGTTGATCCATATGTGGTTTGTGAAAAGAACACACATGCAATGACACTGGTTGATCCATGTGTGGTTTGTGGAAAGAAAACACATGCAATGCCATTGGTTGATCGATATGTGGTTTGTGAAAAGAACACACATGCAATGACTCTAGTGGATCCATATGTGGTTTGTGAAAAGAACACACATGCAATGCCTCTAGTGGATCCATATGTGGTTTGTGGAAAGAACACACATGCAATGAGTCTAGTGCTGGTTTTAGTATAAGAACACACATGCAATGACTCTAGTGGATCATATGTGGTTTGTGGAAAAGAACACACATGCAATGACCACTGGTTGATCCATAAGTGGTTTGTGGAAAGAACAAACATGCAGTGAACACTAGTTGATCCATGTATGGTTTGTGAAAAGAGCACACATGCAATGACCACTGGTTGATCCATACATGGTCTGTGGAAAGAACACACATGCAATGATACTGGTTGATCCATGTGTGAGTTGTGGAAAGAACACACATGCAATGCCACTGGTTGATCCATATGTGGTTTGTGGAAAGAACACACATGCAATGACACTGGTTGATCCATGTGTGGTTTGTGGAAAGAACACACATGCAATGACTCTAAGGGATCCATATGTGGTTTGTGGAAAGGAATACACATGCAATAACCACTAGTTGATCCATATGTGGTTTGTGGAAAGAACACACATGCAATGACACTGGTTGATCCATGTGTGGGTTGTGGAAAGAAAACACATGCAATGACACTGGTTGATCCATGTGTGGTTTGTGGAAAGAACACACATGCAATGTCATTGGTTGATCCATATGTGATTTGTGGAAAAGAACACACATGCAATGACCACTAGTTGATCCATACGTGGTTTGTGGAAAGAACACACATGCAATGACAATGGTTGATCCATGTGTGGTTTGTGGAAAGAACAGACATGCAATACCACTGGTTGATCCATATGTGGTTTGTGGAAAGAACACACATGCAATGACACTGGTTGATCCATGTCTGGTTTGTGGAAAGAACACACATGCGATGACTCTAGTGCTGGTTTTAGTATAAGAACACACATACAATGACTCTAGTGGGTCCATATGTGGTTTGCAAAAAGAACGCACATGCAATGCCATTGGTTGATACATGTGTGGTTTGTGAAAAGAAGACACGTGTAATGACTCTGGTGGATCCATATGTGGTTTGTGGAAAGAACACAGATGCAATGACTCTAGTGGGTCCATATGTGTTTCATGTCAGGAACACACATGCAATGACTCTAGTGGGTCCACATGTGGTTTGTGAAAAGAACACACATGCAATGACTCTAGTGGATCCATATGTTGTTTGTGGAAGAGAACACACATGCAATGACCACTAGTTGATCCATAAGTGGTTTGTGGAAAGAACACACATGTAGTGAACACTGGTTGATCCATGTGTGGTTTGTGAAAAGAACACACATGCAATGCCATTGGTTGATCCATATGTGGTTTGTGAAAAGAACACACATGCAATGCCATTGGTTAATCAATGTGTGGTTTGTGGAAAGAATACACATGCAATGACTCTAATGCGTCCATATGTGGTTTGTGGAAAAGAACACACATGCAATGACCACTGGTTGATCCATATGTGGTTTGTGGAATGAACACACATGCAATGCCACTGGTTGATCCATGTGTGGTTTGTGGAAAGAACACACATGCAATGACTCTAGTGCTGGTTTTAGTATAAGAACACACATGCAATGACTCTAGTGGGTCCATATGTGGTTTGTGAAAAGAACACGCATGCAATGACTCTAGTGGATCCATATGTGGTTTTTGGAAAAGAACACACATGCAATGAACACTGGTGGATCCATAAGTAGTTTGTGGAAAGAACACACATGCAGTGAACACTGGTTGATCCATATGTGGTTTTTGAAAAGAACACAGATGCAATGACCACTGGTTGACCATACGTGGTTTGTGGATAGAACACACATGCAATGATACTGGTTCATCCATGTGTGATTTGTGGAAAGAACACACATGTAATGCCACTAGTTGATCCATATGTGGTTTATGGAAAGAACACACATGCAATGACACTTGATGATCCATGTGTGGTTTGTGGAAAGAACACACATGCAATGACTCTAATGGATCCATATGTGGTTTGCGGAAAGGAACACACATGCAATAACCACTAGTTCATCCATATGTGGTTTGTGGAAAGAACACACATGCAATGACACTGGTTGATCCATGTGTGGGTTGTGGAAAGAACACACATGCAATGACACTGGTTGATCCATGTGTGGTTTGTGGAAAGAACACACATGCAATGCCATTGGTTTATCCATCTGTGGTTTGTGAAAAGAACACACATGTAATGCCACTAGTTGATCCATATGTGGTTTGTGGAAAGAACACACATGCAATGACACTTGTTGATCCATGTGTCATTTGTGAAAAGAACACACATGCAATGACACTGGTTGATCCATGTGTCGTTTGTGGAAAGAACACACATGCAATGCCATTGGTTGATCCATATGTGGTTTGTGAAAAGAACACACATGCAATGACTCTAGTGGATCCATATGTGGTTTGTGGAAAGAACATACATGCAATGACTCTAGTTCTGGTTTTAGTATAAGAACACACATGCAATGACTACTGGTTGGTCCATATGTGGTTTGTGAAAAGAACACACATGCAATGACTCTAGTGTATCCATATGTGGTTTGTCGAAAAGAACACACATGCAATGAACACTAGTGGATCCATAAGTGGTTTGTGAAAAGAACACACATGCAGTGAACACTGGTGGATCCATCTGTGGCTTCTGAAAAGAACACACATGCCAGGACACAGGTTGATCCATATGTGGTTTGTGGAAAGAACACACATTCAATGAACACTGGTGGATCCATAAGTGGTTTGTGGAAAGAACACACATGCAGTGAACACTGGTGGATCCATATGTGGTTTGTGAAAAGAACACACATGCAATGACTCTAGTGGATCCATATTTGGTTTGTGGAAAGAACCCACATGCAATGACTCTAGTGGATCCATGTGTGGTTTGTGGAAAGAACACACATGCAATGACACTGGTGGATCCATATGTGGTTTGTGAAAAGAACACACATGCATTGAGTCCAGTGCTGGTTTTAAAATAAGAACACACATGCAATGACTCTAGTGTGTCCATATGTGGTTTATGAAAAGAAAACACATGCAATGACACTAGTGGGTCCATATGTGGTTTGTGGAAAAGAACACACATGCAATGACCACTAGTTGATATATATATGTGGTTTGTGGAAAGACCACACATGCAGTGAACATTGGTTAATCCTTGTGTGGTTTGGGAAAATAACACACATGCAATGCCATTGGTTCATGTCAGGAACACACATGCAATGACTCTAGTGGGTCCATATGTGGTTTGTTAAAAGAACACACATGCAATGATTCTAGTGGATCCATATGTGGTTTGTGGAAATAACACACATGCAATGACTCTAGTGCTGGTTTTAGTATAAGAACACACATGAAATGACCACTAGTTGGTCCATGTGTGGTTTGTGAAAAGAACGCACATGCAGTGACTCTAGTGGACCCATATGTGGTTTGTGGAAAAGAACACACATGCAATGCCATTGGTTGATCCATATGTGGTTTGTGAAGAGAACACACATGCAATTCCATTGGTTAATCAATGTGTGGTTTGTGGAAAGAACACACATGCAATGACTCTAATGGATCCATATGTGTTTTGTGGAAAAGAACACACATGCAATGCCATTGGTTGATCCATATGTGGTTTGTGAAAAGAACACACATGCAATGACACTGGTGGATCCATATGTGGTTTGTGAAAAGAACACACATGCATTGAGTCCAGTGCTGGTTTTAAAATAAGAACACACATGCAATGACTCTAGTGTGTCCATATGTGGTTTATGAAAAGAAAACACATGCAATGACACTAGTGGGTCCATATGTGGTTTGTGGAAAAGAACACACATGCAATGACCACTAGTTGATATATATATGTGGTTTGTGGAAAGACCACACATGCAGTGAACATTGGTTAATCCTTGTGTGGTTTGGGAAAATAACACACATGCAATGCCATTGGTTCATGTCAGGAACACACATGCAATGACTCTAGTGGGTCCATATGTGGTTTGTTAAAAGAACACACATGCAATGATTCTAGTGGATCCATATGTGGTTTGTGGAAATAACACACATGCAATGACTCTAGTGCTGGTTTTAGTATAAGAACACACATGAAATGACCACTAGTTGGTCCATGTGTGGTTTGTGAAAAGAACGCACATGCAGTGACTCTAGTGGACCCATATGTGGTTTGTGGAAAAGAACACACATGCAATGCCATTGGTTGATCCATATGTGGTTTGTGAAGAGAACACACATGCAATTCCATTGGTTAATCAATGTGTGGTTTGTGGAAAGAACACACATGCAATGACTCTAATGGATCCATATGTGTTTTGTGGAAAAGAACACACATGCAATGCCATTGGTTGATCCATATGTGGTTTGTGAAAAGAACACACATGCAATGCCAGTAGTTGATCCATATGTAGTTTGTGGAAAGAACACACATGCAATGACACTGGTTGATCCATGTGTCATTTGTGGAAAGAACACACATGCAATGCCATTGGTTGATCCATATGTGGTTTGTGAAAAGAACACACATGCAATGACTCTAGTGGATCCATATGTGGTTTCTGGAAAGAACATACATGCAATGACTCTAGTTCTGGTTTTAGTATAAGAACACACATGCAATGACCACTGGTTGGTCCATATGTGGTTTGTGAAAAGAACACACATGCAATGACTCTAGTGTATCCATATGTGGTTTGTCGAAAAGAACACACATGCAATGAACACTAGTGGATCCATAAGTGGTTTGTGAAAAGAACACACCTGGAGTGAACACTGGTGGATCCATACGTGGTTTTCTGAAAAGAACACACATGCCAGGGCACAGGTTGATCCATATGTGGTTTGTGGAAAGAACACACATTCAATGAACACTAGTGGATCCATAACTGGTTTGTGGAAAGAACACACATGCAGTGAACACTGGTGGATCCATATGTGGTGTGTGAAAAGAACACACATGCAATGACTCTAGTGGATCCATATGTGGTTTGTGGAAAGAACCCACATGCAATGACTCTAGTGGATCCATGTGTGGTTTGTGGAAAGAACACACATGCAATGACACTGGTGGATCCATATGTGGTTTGTGAAAAGAACACACATGCAATGAGTCTAGTGCTAGTTTTAGTATAAGAACACACATGCAATGACTCTAGTGTGTCCATATGTGGTTTATGAAAAGAAAACACATGCAATGACACTAGTGGATCCATATGTGGTTTGTGGAAAAGAACACACATGCAATGACCACTAGTTTATATATATGTGGTTTGTGGAAAGACCACACATGGAGTGAACATTGGTTAATCCATGTGTGGTTTGGGAAAATAACACACATGCAATGCCATTGGTTGATCCATATGTGGTTTGTGAAAAGAACACACATGCAATGACTCTGGTTGATCCATGTGTGGTTTGTGGAAAGAACACACATGCAATGACTATAGTGGGTCCATATGTGGTTCATGTCAGGAACACACATGCAATGACTCTAGTGGGTCCATACGTGGTTTGTGAAAAGAAAACACATGCAATGACTCTAGTGGATCCATATGTGGTTTGTGGAAAGAACACACATGCAATGACTCTAGTGCTGGTTTTAGTATAAGAACACACATGAAATGACCACTGGTTGGTCCATGTGTGGTTTGTGAATAGAACGCACATGCAGTGACTCGAGTGGACCCATATGTGGTTTGTGGAAAAGAACACACATGCAATGCCATTGGTTGATCCATATGTCATTTGTGAAGAGAACACACATGGAATTCCATTGGTTAATCAATGTGTGGTTTGTGGAAAGAACACACATGCAATGACTCTAATGGATCCATATGTGTTTTGTGGAAAAGAACACACATGCAATGACCACTAGTTGATCCATATGTGGTTTGTGGAAAGAACACACATGCAATGCCACTTGTTGATCCATGTGTGGTTTGTGGAAAGAACACACATGCAATGACTCTAGTGCTGGTTTTAGTATAAGAACGCACATGCAATGACTCTAGTGGGTCTATATGTGGTTTGTGAAAAGAACACACATGCAATGACTCTAGTGGATCCATATGTGGTTTGTGGAAAGAACATACATGCAATGACTCTAGTTCTGGTTTTAGTATAAGAACACACATGCAATGACTACTGGTTGGTCCATATGTGGTTTGTGAAAAGAACACACATGCAATGACTCTAGTGTATCCATATGTGGTTTGTCGAAAATAACACACATGCAATGAACACTAGTGGATCCATAAGTGGTTTGTGAAAAGAAGACACATGAAGTGAACACTGGTGGATCCATATGTGGTTTCTGAAAAGAACACACATGCCAGGACACAGGTTGATCCATATGTGGTTTGTGGAAAGAACACACATGCAATGAACACTGGTGGATCCATAAGTGGTTTGTGGAAAGAACACACATGCAGTGAACACTAGTGGAGACACATCTGGTTTCTGAAAAGAACACACATGCAATGACTCTAGTGGATCCATATGTGGTTTGTGGAAAGAACCCACATGCAATGACTCTAGTGGATCCATGTGTGGTTTGTGGAAAGAACACACATGCAATGACACTGGTGGATCCATCTGTGGTTTGTGAAAAGAACACACATGCAATGAGTCTAGTGCTGGTTTTAGTATAAGAACACACATGCAATGATTCTAGTGTGTCCATATGTGGTTTATGAAAAGAAAACACATGCAATGACACTAGTGTATCCATATGTGGTTTGTGGAAATGAACACACATGCAATGACCACTAGTTGATATATATGTGGTTTGTGGAAAGACCACACATGCAGTGAACATTGGTTAATCCATGTGTGGTTTGGGAAAATAACACACATGCAATGCCATTGGTTGATCCATATGTGGTTTGTGAAAAGAACACACATGTAATGACTCTGGTTGATCCATGTGTGGTTTGTGGAAAGAACACACATGCAATGACTATAGTGGGTCCATATGTGGTTCATGTCAGGAACACACATGCAATGACTCTAGTGGGTCTATATGTGGTTTGTGAAAAGAACACACATGCAATGACTCTAGTGGATCCATATGTGGTTTGTGGAAAGAACACACATGCAATGACTCTAGTGCTGGTTTTAGTATAAGAACACACATGAAATGACCACTGGTTGGTCCATGTGTGGTTTGTGAAAAGATCGCACATGCAGTGACTCTAGTGGACCCATACGTGGTTTGTGGAAAAGAACACACATGCAATGCTATTGCTTGATCCATATGTGGTTTGTGAAGAGAATACACATGCAATTCCATTGGTAATCAATGTGTGGTTTGTGGAAAGAACACACATGCAATGACACTGGTTGATCCATGTGTGGTTTGTGGAAAGAACGCACATGCAATGCCATTGGTTGATCCATATGTGGTTTGTGAAAACAACACACATGCAATGCCACTAGTTGATCCATATGTGGTTTGTGGAAAGAACACACATGCAATGACACTGGTTGATCCATGTGTCGTTTGTGGAAAGAACACACATGCAATGCCATTGGTTGATACATATGTGGTTTGTGAAAAGAACACACATGCAATGACTCTAGTGGATCCATATGTGGTTTGTGGAAAGAACATACATGCAATGACTCTAGTGCTGGTTTTAGTATAAGAACACACATGCAATGACCACTGGTTGGTCCATATGTGGTTTGTGAAAAGAACACACATGCAATGACTCTAGTGTATCCATATGTGGTTTGTCGAAAAGAACACACATGCAATGAACACTAGTGGATCCATAAGTGGTTTGTGAAAAGAACACACATGTAGTGAACACTGGTGGATCCATATGTGGTTTCTGAAAAGAACACACATGCCAGGGCACAGGTTGATCCATATGTGGTTTGTGGAAAGAACACACATGCAATGAACACTGGTGGATCCATAAGTGGTTTGTGGAAAGAACACACATGCAGTGAACACTGGTGGATCCATATGTGGTTTGTGAGAAGAACACACATGCAATGACTCTAGTGGATCCATATGTGGTTTGTGGAACGAACCCACATGCAATGACTCTAGTGGATCCATGTGTGGTTTGTGGAAAGAACACACATGCAATGACACTGGTGGATCCATATGTGGTTTGTGAAAAGAACACACATGCAATAAGTCTAGTGCTGGTTTTAGTATAAGAACACACATGCAATGACTCTAGTGTGTCCATATGTGGTTTATGAAAAGAAAACACATGCAATGACACTAGTGGATCCATATGTGGTTTGTGGAAAAGAACACACATGCAATGACCACTAGTTGATATATATGTGGTTTGTGGAAAGACCACACATGCAGTGAACATTGGTTAATCCATGTGTGGTTTGGGAAAATAACACACATACAATGCCATTGGTTGATCCATATGTGGTTTGTGAAAAGAACACACATGCAATGACTCTGGTTGATCCATGTGTGGTTTGTGGAAAGAACACACATGCAATGACTATAGTGGGTCCATATGTGGTTCATGTCAGGAACACACATGCAATGACTCTAGTGGGTCCATATGTGGTTTGTGAAAAGAACACACATGAAATGACTCTGGTTGATCCATGTGTGGTTTGTGGAAAGAACACACATGCAATAACTATAGTGGGTCCATATGTGGTTCATGTCAGGAACACACATGCAATGACTCTAGTGGGTCCATATGTGGTTTGTGAAAAGAACACACATGAAATGACTCTAGTGGATCCATATGTGGTTTGTGGAAAGAACACACATGTAATGACTCTAGTGCTGGTTTTAGTATAAGAACACACATGAAATGACCACTGGTTGGTCCATGTGTGGTTTGTGAAAAGAACGCACATGCAGTGACTCTAGTGGACCCATATGTGGTTTGTGGAAAAAACACACATGCAATGCCATTGGTTGATCCATATGTGGTTTGTGAAGAGAACACACATGCAATTCCATTGGTTAATCAATGTGTGGTTTGTGGAAAGAACAAACATGCAATGACTCTAATGGATCCATATGTGGTTTGTGGAAAAGAACACACATGCAATGACCACTGGTTGATCCATATGTGGTTTGTGGAAAGAACACACATGCAATGCCACTTGTTGATCCATGTGTGGTTTGTGGAAAGAACACACATGCAATGACTCTAGTGCTGGTTTTAGTATAAGAACACACATGCAATGACTCTAGTGGGTCCATATGTGGTTTGTGAAAAGAACACACATGCAATGCCAATTGTTGATCCATATGTGGTTTGTGGAAAGAACACACATGCAATGACACTGGTTGATCCATGTGTGGTTTGTGGAAAAAAACACATGAAATGCCATTAGTTGATCCATATGTGGTTTGTGAAAAGAACACACATGCAATGACTCTAGTGGATCCATATTTGGTTTGTGGAAAGAACACACATGCAATGACATTGGTTGATCCATATTCGGTTTGTGAAAAAACACACATGCAATGCCACTGGTTGATCCATATGTGGTTTGTGGAAAGAACACACATGCAATGACACTGGTTGATCCATGTGTGGTTTGTGGAATGAACACACATGCAATGCCATTGGTTGATCCATATGTGGTTTGTGAAAAGAACACACATGCAATGGCAATGGTTGATCCATGTGTGGTTTGTGGAAAGAACACACATGAAATGAGTCTAGTGCTGGTTTTAGTATAAGAACACACATGCAATGACTCTAGTGGATCCATATGTGGTTTGTGTAAATGAACACACATGCAATGACCACTGGTTGATCCATAAGTGGTTTGTGGAAAGAACACACGTGTAGTGAAAACTGGTTGATCCATGTGTGGTTTGTGAAAAGAACACACATGCAATGCCATTGGTTGATCCATATGTGCTTTGTGGAAAAGAACACACATGTAATGACCACTGGTTGATCCATACGCAGTTTGTGGAAAGAACACACATGCAATGGCAATGGTTGATCCATGTGTGGTTTGTGGAAAGAACACACATGCAATGCCACTGGTTGATCCATATGTGGTTTGTGGAAAGAACACACATGCAATGACACTGGTTGATCCATGTCTGGTTTGTGGAAAGAACACACATGCGATGACTCTAGTGCTAGTTTTAGTATAAGTAAACACATACAATGACACTAGTGGGTCCATATGTGGTTTGTGAAAAGAACACACATGCAATTCCATTGGTTGATCCATGTGTGGTTTGTGAAAAGAAGACACGTGCAATGACTCTAGTGGATCCATATGTGGTTTGTGGAAAGAACACACATCCAATGACTCTAGTGGGTCCATATGTGGTTTGTGAAAAGAACACGCATGCAATGACTCTAGTGGATCCATATGTGGTTTGTGGAAGAGAACACACATGCAATGACCACTAATTGGTCCATAAGTGGTTTTGGAAAGAACACACATGCAGTGAACACTGGTTGATCAATGTGTGGTTTGTGGAAAGAACACACATGCAATTACACTGGTTGATCCATGTGTGGTTTGTGGAAAGAACACACATGCAATGCCATTGGTTGATCCATATGTGGTCTGTGAAAAGAACACGCATGCAATGACGCTAGTGGATCCTATGTGGTTCTTGGAAAGAACACGCATGCAATGAGTAGTGCTGGTTTTAATATAAGAACACACATGCAATGACTCTAGTGAATCCATATGTGGTTAGTGGAAAAGAACACACATGCAATGACCACTGGTTGATCCATAAGTTGTTTGTGGAAAGAACACACATATGCAGTGAACACAAGTTGATCCATGTGTGGTTTGTGAAAAGAACACACATGCAATGCCATTGGTTGATCCATATGTGGTTTGTGGAAAAGAACACACATGCAATGACTCTAGTGGATCCATATGTGGCTTGTGGAAGAGAACACACATGCAATGACCACTAGTTGATCCATAAGTGGTTTGTGGAAAGAACACACATGCAATGCCACTACTTGATCCATATGTGGTTTATGGAAAGAACATACATGCAATGACACTGGTTGATCCATGTGTGGTTTGTGGAAAGAACACACATGCAATGACTCTAATGGATCCATATGTGGTTTGTGGAAAAGAACACACATGCAATGACCACTGGTTGATCCATATGTGGTTTGTGGAAAGAACACACATGCAATGCCACTGGTTGATCCATGTGTGGGTTGTGGAAAGAACACACATGCAATGCCACTGGTTGATCCATGTGTGGTTTGTGGAAAGAACACACATGCAATGCCATTGGTTCATCCATATGTGGTTTGTGGAAAGAACACACATGCAATGACTCTAGTGGATCCATATGTGGTTTGTGGAAAGAACATACATGCAATGACTCTAGTGCTGGTTTTAGTATAAGAACACACATCCAATGACCACTGGTTGGTCCATATGTGGTTTGTGAAAAGAACACACATGCAATGATTCTAGTGTATCCATATGTGGTTTGTGGAAAATAACACACATGCAACGAACACTGGTGGATCCATAAGTGGTTTGTGAAAAGAACACACATGCAGTGAACACTGGTGGATCCATATGTGATTTCTGAATAGAACACACATGCCATGGCACAGGTTGATCCATATGTGGTTTGTGGAAAGAACACACATGCAATTACTCTAGTGGATCCATATGTGGTTTGTGGAAAGAACATACATGCAATGACTCTAGTGCTGGTTTTTGTATAAGAACACACATGCAATGACCACTGGTTGGTCCATATGTTGTTTGTGAAATGAACACACATGAAATGACTCTAGTGTATCCATATGTGGTTTGTGGAAAAGAACACACATGCAATGAACACTGGTGGATCCATAAGTGGTTTGTGAAAAGAACACACATGCAGTGAACACTCGTGGATCCATATGTGGTTTCTAAAAAGAACACCCATGGCATGGCACTGGTTGATCCATATGTGGTTTGTGTAAAGAACACACATGCAATGACATTGGTTGATCCATGTGTGGTTTGTGGAAAGAACACACATGCAAGGACTCTAGTGCTGGTTTTAGTATAAGAACACACATGCAATGAGTCTAGTGGGTCCATATGTGGTTTGTGAAAAGAACACACATGCAATGACTCTAGTGGATCCATATGTGGTTTGTGGAAAAGAACACACATGCAATGAACACTGGTGGATGCATATGTGGTTTGTGAAAAGAACACACATGCAATGACTCTAGTGGATCCATATGTGGTTTGTGGAAAACAACAAACATGCAATGAACACTGGTGGATCCATAAGTGGTGTGTGGAAAGAATACACATGCAGTGAACACTGGTGGATCCATATGTGATTTGTGAAAAGAATACACTTGCAATGCCACTGGTTGATCCATATGTGGTTTGTGGAAAGAACACACATGCAATGACAATAGTTGATCCATGTGTGGTTTGTGGAAACAACACACATGCAATGCCATTGGTTGATCCATATGTGGTTTGTGAAAAGAACACACATGCAATGACTGTAGTGGATCCATATGTGGTTTGTGGAAAGAACACATATGCAATGACTCTAGTGCTGGTTTTAGTATAAGAACACACATGCAATGACCACTGGTTGGTCCATAAGTGGTTTGTGAAAAGAACGCACATGCAATGACTCTAGTGGACCCATATGTGGATTGTGGAAAAGAACACACATGCAATGAACACTGGTGGATCCATAAGTGGTTTGTGGGAAGAACACACATGCAATGCCACTAGTTGATCCATATATGGTTTGTGGAAAGAACACACATGCAATGCCACTGGTGGATCCATATGTGGTTTGTGAAAAGAACACACATGCAATGAGTCTAGTGCTGGTTTTAGTATAAGAACACACATGCAATGACTCTAGTGGGTCCTTATGTCGTTTGTGAAAAGAACACACATGCAATGACCCTTGTGGATCCATATGTGGTTTGTGGAAAAGAACACACATGCAATGACCACTGGTTGATCTATAGGTGGTTTGTGGAAAGAACAAACATGTACTGAACACTGGTGGATCCATGTGTGGTTTGTGGATAAGAACACACGTGTAATAAACACTGGTGGATCCATAAGTGGTTTGTGGAAAGAACAGACATGCCGTGAACACTAGTGGATCCATATGTGATTTGTGAAAAGAACACACATGCAATACCACTGGTTGATCCATATGTGGTTTGTGGAAAGAACAAACATGCAATCACACTGTTTGATCCATGTGTGGTTTGTGGAAAGAACACACATGCAATGCCATTGGTTGATCCATATGTGGGTTGTGAAAATAACACACATGCACTGTCTCTAGTGGATCCATATGAGGTTTGTGGAAAGAACACACATGCAATGACTCTAGTGGGTCCATGTGTGGTTTGTGTCAGGAACACACATGCAATGCCACTGGTGGATCCATGTGTGGTTTGTGGAAAGAACAAACATGCAATGAGTCTAGTGATGGTTTTAGCATAAGAACACACAAGCAATAACTCTAGTGGATCCATATGTCGTTTGTGGAAAAGAACACACATGCAATGACCACTGGTTGATCCGTAAGTGGTTTGTGGAAAGAACTCACATGTAGTGAACACCGATTGATCCATGTGTGGTTTGTGAAATGAACACTCATGCAATGACATTGGTTGATCCATATGTGGTTTGTGGAAACGAACACACATGCAATGACCACCGGTTGATCCATACAAGGTTTGTGGAAAGAACACACATGCAATGACACTGGTTGATCCATGTGTGGTTTGTGGAAAGAACACACATGCAATGCCACTGGTTGATCCATATGTGGTTTGTGGAAAGAACACACATGCAATGACACTGGTTGATCCATGTGGTTTGTGGAAAGAACACACATGCGATGACTCTAGTGGGTCCATATGTGGTTCATGTCAGGAACACACATGCAATGACTCTAGTGGGTCCATATGTGTTTTGTGAAAAGAACACATATGCAATGACTCTAGTGGATCCATATGTGGTTTGTGGAAAAGAACACACATGCAATGACCACTGGTTGATCCATAAGTGGTTTGTGGAAAGAACACACATGGAGTGAACACTAGTTGATCCATGTGTGGTTTGTGAAAAGAACAGACATGCAATGCATTGGTTGATCCGTATGTGGTTTAGGAAAAGAACACACACGCAATGACTCTAGTGCTAGTTTAGGATAAGAACACACATGCAATGACACTGGTGGATCCATATGTGGTTTGTGAGAAGAACACACATGCAATGACACTGGTTGATCCATGTGTGGTTTGTGGAAAGAACACACATGCAATGCCATTGGTTGATCCATATGTGGTTTGTGAAAAGAACACACATGCAATGACTCTAGTGGATCCATATGTGGTTTGTGGAAAGAACACACATGCAATGAGTCTAGTGCTGGTTTTAGTATAAGAACACACATGCAATGACTCTAGTGGATCCATATGTGGTTTTTGGAAAAGAACACACATGCAATGACCTCTGGTTGATCCATAAGTGGTTTGTGGAAAGAACACATATGCAATGCCACTGGTTGATCCATATGTGGTTTGTGGAAAGAACACACATGCAATGACACTTGTTGATCCATGTGTGGTTTGTGGAAATAACACGCATGCAATGCCATTGGTTGATCCATATGTGCTTTGTGAAAAGAACACACATGCAATGACTCTAGTGGATCCATATGTGGTTTGTGGAAAGAACACACATGCAATGACTCTAGTGCTGGTTTTAGTATAAGAACACACATGCAATGACCACTGGTTGGTCCATAAGTGGTTTGTGAAAAGAATGCACATGCAATGACTCTAGTGGACCCATATGTGGTTTGTGGAAAAGAACACATATGCAATGAACACTGGTGGATCCATAAGTGGTTTGCGGAAAGAACACACATGCAGCGAACACTAGTGGATCCATATGTTGTTTGTGAAAAGAACACACATGCAATGCCACTAGTTGATCCATATATGGTTTTTGGAAAGAACACACATGCAATGCCACTGGTGGATCCATATGTGGTTTGTGAAAAGAACACACATGCAATGAGTCTAGTGCTGGTTTTAGTATAAGAACACACATGCAATGACTCTAGTGGGTCCATATGTCGTTTGTGAAAAGAACACACATGCAATGACCCTAGTTGATCCATATGTGGTTTGTGGAAAAGAACACACATGCAATGACCACTAGTTGATCTATAGGTGGTTTGTGGAAAGAACAAACATGCAGTGAACATTGGTTGATCCATGTGTGGTTTGTGGATAAGAACACACGTGCAATAAACTCTGGTGGATCCATAAGTGGTTTGTGGAAAGAACACACATGCAGTGAACACCGGTGGATCCATATGTGATTTGTGAAAAGAACACACATGCAATACCACTGGTTGATCCATATGTGGTTTGTGGATAGAACACACATGCAATCACACTGTTTGATCCATGTGTGGTTTGTGGAAAGAACACACATGCAATGCCATTGGTTGATCCATATGTGGGTTGTGAAAATAACACACATGCAATGACTCTAGTGGGTCCATGTGTGGTTTGTGGATAAGAACACACGGGCAATAAACACTGGTGGATCCATAAGTGGTTTGTGGAAAGAACACACATGCAGTGAACACTGGTGGATCCATATGTGATTTGTGAAAAGAACACACATGAAATACCACTGGTTGATCCATATGTGGTTTGTGGAAATAACACACATGCAATCACACTATTTGATCCATGTGTGGTTTGTGGAAAGAACACACATGCAATGCCATTGGTTGATCCATATGTGGGTTGTGAAAATAACACACATGCAATGACTCTAGTGGATCCTTATGAGGTTTGTGGAAAGAAGACACATGCAATGACTCTAGTGGGTCCATGTGTGGTTTGTGTCAGGAACACACATGCAATGCCACTGGTGGAACCATGTGTGGTTTGTGGAAAGAACAAACATGCAATGAATCTAGTGCTGGTTTTAGTATAAGAACACACATGCAATGACCACTGGTTGGTCCATATGTGGTTTCTGAAAAGAACGACATGCAATGACTCTAGTGGACCCATATGTGGTTTGTGGAAAAGAACGCACATGCAAAGCCATTGGTTGATCCATATGTGGTTTCTGAAAAGAACACACAAGCAATGCCATTGGTTAATCAATGTGTGGTTTGTGGAAAGAACACACATGCAATGACTCTAATGGATCCATATGTGGTTTGTGGAAAAGAACCAACATGAAATGACCACTGGTTGATCCATATGTGGTTTGTGGAAAGAACACACATGCAATGCCACTGGTTGATCCATGTGTGGTTTGTGGAAAGAACACACATGCAATGACACTGGTGGATCCATATGTGGTTTGTGGAAAGAACAAACATGCAATGAGTCTAGTGGTGGTTTTAGTATAAGAATAGACATGCAATAACTCTAGTGGATCCATATGTGGTTTGTGGAAAAGAACACACATGCAATGACCAATGGTTGATCCATATGTGGTTTGTGGAAAGAACACACATGTAGTGAACACCGGTTGATCCATGTGTGGTTTGTGAAAAGAACACTCATGCAATGCCATTGGTTGATCCATATGTGGTTTGTGGAAAAGAACACACATGCAATGACCACTGGTTGATCCATACATGGTTTGTGGAAAGAACACACATGCAATGACACTGGTTGATCCATGTGTGGTTTGTGGAAAGAACACACATGCAATGCCACTGGTTGATCCATATGTGGTTTGTGGAAAGAACACACATGCAATGACAATGGTTGATCCATGTGTGGTTTGTGGAAAGAACACACATGCGATGACTCTAGTGGGTCCATATGTGGTTCATGTCAGGAACACACATTCAATGACTCTAGTGGGTCCATATGTGTTTTGTGGAAAGAACACATATGCAATGACTCTAGTGGATCCATATGTGGTTTGTGGAAAAGAACACACATGCAATGACCACTGGTTGATCAATAAGTCGTTTGTGGAAAGAACACACATGGAGTGAACACTTGTTGATCCATGTGTGGTTTGTGAAAATAACACACATGCAATGCCATTGGTTGATCCATATGTGGTTTAGGAAAAGAACACACATGCAATGACTCTAGTGCTAGTTTACGATAAGAACACACATGCAATGACACTGGTGGATCCATATGTGGTTTGTGAGAAGAACACACATGCAATGACACTGGTTGATCCATGTGTGGTTTGTGGAAAGAACACACATGCAATGCCATTGGTTGATCCATATGTGGTTTGTGAAAAGAACACACATGCAATGACTCTAGTGGATCCATTTGTGGTTTGTGGAAAGACCACACATGCAATGAGTCTAGTGTTGGTTTTAGTATAAGAACACACATGCAATGACTCTAGTGGATCCATATGTGGTTTGTGGAAAAGAACACACATGCAATGACCACTGGTTCATCCATAAGTGGTTTGTGGAAAGAACACACATGCAATGCCACTGGTTGATCCATATGTGGTTTGTGGAAAGAACACACATGCAATGACACTGGTTGATCCATGTGTGGTTTGTGGAAATAACACGCATGCAATGCCATTGGTTGATCCATATGTGGTTTGTGAAAAGAACACACATGCAATGACTCTAGTGGATCCATATGTGGTTTGTGGAAAGAACACACATGCAATGACTCTAGTGCTGGTTTTAGTATAAGAACACACATGCAATGACCACTGGTTGGTCCATAAGTGGTTTGTGAAAAGAACGCACATGCAATGACTCTAGTGGACCCATATGTGGTTTGTGGAAAAGAACACATATGCAATGAACACTGGTGGATCCATAAGTGGTTTGTGGAAAGAACACACATGCAGCGAACACTGGTGGATCCATATGTTGTTTGTGAAAAGAACACACATGCAATGCCACTAGTTGATCCATATATGGTTTGTGGAAAGAACACACATGCAATGCCACTGGTGGATCCATATGTGGTTTGTGAAAAGAACACACATGCAATGAGTCTAGTGCTGGTTTTAGTATAAGAACAGACATGCAATGAATCTAGTGGGTCCATATGTGGTTTGTGAAAAGAACACACATGCAATGACCCTAGTTGATCCATATGTGGTTTGTGGAAAAGAACACACATGCAATGACCACTGGTTGATCTATAGGTTGTTTGTGGAAAGAACAAACATGCAGTGAACATTGGTGGATCCATGTGTGGTTTGTGGATAAGAACACACGTGCAATAAACACTGGTGGATCCATAAGTGGTTTGTGGAAAGAACACACATGCAGTGAACACTGGTGGATCCATATGTGATTTGTGAAAAGAACACACATGCAATACCACTGGTTGATCCATATGTTGTTTGTGGAAAGAACACACATGCAATCCACTGTTTGATGCATGTGTGGTTTGTGGAAAGAACACACATGCAATGCCATTGGTTGATCCATATGTTGGATGTGAAAATAACACACATGAAATGACTCTAGTGGATCCATATGAGGTTTGTGGAAAGAACACACATGCAATAACTCTAGTGGGTCCATGTGTGGTTTGTGTCAGGAACACACATGCAATGCCACTAGTGGAACCATGTGTGGTTTGTGGAAAGAACAAACATGCAATGAGTCTAGTGCTGGTTTTAGTATAAGAACGCACATGCAATAACTCTAGTGGGTCCATATGTGGTTTGTGGAAAAGAACACACATGCAATGACCACTGGTTGATCCATAAGTGGTTTGTGGAAAGAACACACATGTAGTGAACACCGGTTGATCCATGTGTGGTTTGTGAAAAGAACACTCATGTAATACCATTGGTGGATCCATATGTGGTTTGTGGAAAAGAACACACATGCAATGACCACTGGTTGATCCATACGTGGTTTGTGGAAAGAACACACATGCAATGACACTGGTTGATCCTTGTGTGGTTTGTGGAAAGAACACACATGCAATGCCACTGGTTGATCCATATGTGGTTTGTGGAAAGAACACACATGCAATGACACTGGTTGATCCATGTGTGGTTTGTGGAAAGAACAAACATGCAATGAGTCTAGTGCTGGTTTTAGTATAAGATCGCACATGCAATAACTCTAGTGGATCCATATGTGGATTGTGGAAAAGAACACACATGCAATGACCACTGGTTGATCCACAAGTGGTTTGTGGAAAGAACACACATGTAGTGAACACCGGTTGATCCATGTGTGGTTTTTGAAAAGAACACACATGCAATGACTCTAGTGGATCCATATGTGGTTTGTGGAAATAACACACATGCAATGACTCTAGTGCTGGTTTTAGTATAAGAACACACATGTAATGACCACTGGTTGGTCCATAAGTGGTTTGTGAAAAGAACGCACATGCAATGACTCTAGTGGACCCATATGTGGTTTGTGGAAAAGAACACATATGCAATGAACACTGGTGGATCCATAAGTGGTTTGTGGAAAGAACACACATGCAGCGAACACTAGTGGATCCATATGTTGTTTGTGAAAAGAACACACATGCAATGCCACTAGTTGATCCATATATGGTTTGTGGAAAGAACACACATGCAATGCCACTGGTGGATCCATATGTGGTTTGTGAAAAGAACACACATGCAATGAGTCTAGTGCTGGTTTTAGTATAATAACACACTTGCAATGACTCTAGTGGGTCCATATGTGGTTTGTGAAAAGAACACACATGCAATGACCCTAGTTGATCCATATGTGGTTTGTGGAAAAGAACACACATGCAATGACCACTGGTAGATCTATAGGTGGTTTGTGGAAAGAACAAACATGAAGTGAACGTTGGTGGATCCATGTGTGGTTTGTGGATAAGAACACACGTGCAATAAACACTGGTGGATCCATAAGTGGTTTGTGGAAAGAACACACATGCAGTGAACACTGGTGGATCCATATGTGATTTGTGAAAAGAACACACATGCAATACCACTGGTTGATCCATATGTGGTTTGTGGAAAGAATAGACATGCAATCACACTGTTTGATCCATCTATGGTTTGTGGAAAGAACACACATGCAATGCCATTGGTTGATCCATATGTGAGTTGTGAAAAGAACACACATGCAATGACTCTAGTGGATCCATATGAGGTTTGTGGAAAGAACACACATGCAATAACTCTAGTGGGTCCATGTGTGGTTTGTGTCAGGAACACACATGCAATGCCACTAGTGGAACCATGTGTGGTTTGTGGAAAGAACAAACATGCAATGAGTCTAGTGCTGGTTTTAGTATAAGAACGCACATGCAATAACTCTAGTGGGTCCATATGTGGTTTGTGGAAAAGAACACACATGCAATGACCACTGGTTGATCCATAAGTGGTTTGTGGAAAGAACACACATGTAGTGAACACCGGTTGATCCATGTGTGGTTTGTGAAAAGAACACTCATGTAATGCCATTGGTGGATCCATATGTGGTTTGTGGAAAAGAACACACATGCAATGACCACTGGTTGATCCATACGTGGTTTGTGGAAAGAACACACATGCAATGACACTGGTTGATCCTTGTGTGGTTTGTGGAAAGAACACACATGCAATGCCACTGGTTGATCCATATGTGGTTTGTGGAAAGAACACACATGCAATGACACTGGTTGATCCATGTGTGGTTTGTGGAAAGAACACACATGTGACTCTAATGGGTCCATATGTGGTTCATGTCAGGAACACACATGCAATGACTCTAGTGGGTCCATATGTGTTTTCTGAAAACAACACATATGCAATGACTCTAGTGGATCCATATGTGGTTTGTGGAAAAGAACACACATGCAATGACCACTGGTTGATCAATAAGTGGTTTGTGGAAAGAACACACATGGAGTGAACACTAGTTGATCCATGTGTGGTTTGTGAAAAGAACACACATGCAATGCCATTGGTTGATCCATATGTGGTCTAGGAAAAGAACACACATGCAATGACTCTAGTGCTAGTTTAGGATAAGAACACACATGCAATGACACTGGTGGATCCATATGTGGTTTGTGAGAAGAACACACATGCAATGACACTGGTTGATCCATGTGTGGTTTGTGGAAAGAACACACATGCAATGCTATTGGTTGATCCATATGTGGTTTGTGAAAAGAACACACATGCAGTGACTCTAGTGGATCCATATGTGGTTTGTGGAAAGAACACACATGCAATGAGTCTAGTGCTGGTTTTAGTATAAGAACACACATGCAATGACTCTAGTGGATCCATATGTGGTTTGTGGAAAAGAACACACATGGAATGACCACTGGTTGATCCATATGTGGTTTGTGGAAAGAACACACATGCAATGTCACTGGTTGATCCAGATGTTGTTTGTGGAAAGAACACACATGCAATGACACTGGTTGATCCATGTGTGGTTTCTGGAAATAACACGCATGTAATGCCATTGGTTGATCCATATGTGGTCTGTGAAAAGAACACACATGCAATTACTCTAGTGGATCCGTATGTGGTTTGTGGAAAGAACACACATGCAATGAGTCTAGTGATAGTTTTAGTATAAGAACACACATGCAATGACTCTAGTGGATCCATACGTGGTTTGTGGAAAAGAACACACATGCAAATACCACTGGTTGATCCATAAGTGATTTGTGGAAGGAACACACATGTAGTGAACACTGGTTGATCCATGTGTGGTTTGTGAAAACAACACACATGCAATGCCATTGGTTGATCCATATGTGGTTTGTGGAAAAGAACACACATGCAATGACCACTGGTTGATCCATACGTAGTTTGTGGAAAGAACACACATGCAATGACACTGGTTGATCCATGTGCGGTTTGTCGAAAGAACACACATGCAATGCCACTGGTTGATCCATATGTGGTTTGTGGAAAGAACACATATGCAATGACACTAGTTGATCCATGTGTGGTTTGTGGAAAGAACACACATGCGATGACTCTAGTTCTAGTTTTAGTACAAGAACACGCATACAATGACTCTAGTGGGTCCATATGTGGTTTGTGAAAAGAACACACATGCAATGCCATTGGTTGATCCATGTGTGGTTTATGAAAAGAACACGTGCAATGACTCTGGTGGATCCATATGTGGTTTGTGGAAAGAACACACATGCAATGACTCTAGTGGGTCCATATGTGGTTCATGTTAGGAACACACATGCAATGACTCTAGTGGGTCCATATGTGGTTTGTGAAAAGAACACAAATGCAATGACTCTAGTGGATCCATATGTGGTTTGTGGAAAAGAACACACATGCAATGACCACTAGTTGATCCATAAGTGGTTTGTGGAAAGAACACACAACCAGTGAACACTGGTTGATCCATGTGTGGTTTGTGAAAAGAACACACATGCAATGCCATTGGTTGAACCATATGTGGTTTGTGAAAAGAATACACATGCAATGCCATTGGTTAATCAATGTGTGGTTTGTGGAAAGAACACACATGCAATGACTCTAATGGATCCATATGTGGTTTGTGGAAAAGAACACACATGCAATGACCACTGGTTGATCCATATGTGGTTTGTGGAAAGAACACACATGCAATGCCACTGGTTAATCCATGTGTGGTTTGTGGAAAGAACACACATGCAATGACTCTAGTGCTGGTTTTAGTATAATAACACACATGCAATGACTCTAGTGGGTCCATATGTGGTTTGTGAATAGAACACACATGCAATGACTCTAGTGGATTCATATGTGGTTTGTTGAAAAGAACACACACGCAATGAACACTGGTGGATCCATAAGTGGTTTGTGGAAAGAGCACACATGAAGTGAACATTGGTGGATCCATATGTGATTTGCGAAAAGAACACACATGCAATGCCACTGGTTGATCCATATGTGGTTTGTGGGAAGAACACACATGCAATGACACTGTTTGATTCATGTGTGGTTTGTGGAAAGAACACACATGCAATGCCATTGGTTGATCCATATGTGGTTTGTGAAAAGAACACACATGCAATGAATCTAGTGGATCCATATGTGGTTTGTGGAAAGAACACACATGCAATGACTCTAGTGCTGATTTTAGTATAAGAACACACATGCAATGACCACTGGTTATTCCATATGTGGTTTGTGAAAAGAACGCACATGCAATCACTCTAGTGGACCCATATGTGGTTTGTGGAAAAGAACACACATGCAATGAACACCGGTGGATCCATAAGTGGTTTGTGGAAAGAACACACATGCAGCGAACACTGGTGGATCCATATGTGGTTTGTGAAAAGAACACACATGCAATGCCACTGGTTGATCCATATGTGGTTTGTGGAAAGAACACACATGCAATGACTCTAGTGGATCCATATGTGGTTTGTGCAAAAGAACACACATGCAATGAACACTGGCAGATTCATAAATGGTTTGTGGAAAGAACACACATGCAGTGTGTAGCATCCCAATTGTCTAACAATTGTAATGCTACTTGGTCTAGTAATATAATGGCTACTTCATATATATAATTGTTGCATCATAATTATATCATGCTCATGTCATCATGCCACCTTGCATTTGAGCATCATATAAAACCCTTTTGTTTTGGTCCTTCTCTCATATGCATTGTTAATTGTATTTGTCTCTTGATATTGTATTTGGTTCTTGATAAATGCTTGATGCCCAAGTTGAGTTGGGGGCATATCTTTTATTCCACTCCACTACCCTTTCTTTTCACCACCTTACAATTCCACCATCCCATTATCCATGAGCTTGTAATTATTTTTCTTTTGGTATTTAATCTAGCTCATGGGAGATAGGGTGGATCCAATTCTACAACTTCTTTTGCTTGGCCTTATTCCACTCTTGGGAATGCATGAGAATAATGCCATGTTAATATTATTGTTTTCACAAGAATAAACATGGCATTAATTATTTTGCATGGGCCATGCAAGCACCACCGCATTCTAGTCCTTTGGTTTTTATATGAATTATTGAGTGGTGTATATCTCTTGGAGCTCTCCCTTCTCTCCCAAATCTTTCACCATGTTTGGTTTATTTCTTTTTGGCCTAGTGCTCATCAAGTTTTTCTCACATGTGTATGCCATGCATGACCATGTAAAATCCTTTCCATCTCCATATTTTGTCCTCCTTTGTTTTATTTGGTTTTTGAGTGAAGCACCTCTATCCCTTTTCTACCACTCCTTTTTGTTTGTTTTTGTTTGAGCTTGCTAAAACCCTACACCAATTCCACCTATTCTTGTTTGATCTAGCTAGATACATGCAAGTATCTAAACCCTAAACCCCCCTACCTCATCTCTCCTCTCTCTAACCTAGCTAACCCAAACCCTAAACCTAACCCCTCATCTAACCCTAGTTACACCCTACCTCACCCTCTCCTCTCACCATGCCGAGCCTCCCCTTGATGGCCCCACCTGGCCACCCTCTCCTTGGCCCACACCCCAGCCACCCCTCTCTATAACCCTAAGCAAAAACCCTAACCCGAGGCCACCCAACCCTAACCGAGCCACCCCATCCCTCCAACCCTAGCTCCATGCCACCCTCCTCTCTCTCTCTAGCTCTCTCCCTGCCACAGCAGCCCCACCCGAGCCTACCCTCCTTGGCCTCGCCCTGACCCCAACTGGCATCCCCCATCTACCCCTCCCTCTGCCCCTGCCGTCCAGCCGAGCACGTGCTCGAGAGGGAAAAGGTGGCACCGAAGCCACCCTCATCTACCCCCTGCCACGGCTGCTCCTCCTTCCTTCCTCCTTTTTCCCCTTCCACACGGCTCTCCTCTGCCTCCCAGATCCACCCCAGGGCCATGCCCTCTTCCCTCTCTTCTCCACCGCCACCATCTACCCCATCGCCGGCCACCGTCGGCCTCCACCTCCCCTTCTCTTACCAGCCGGTGGCGTGACGATCATGGGTGTCGAGGAAGACCACGCGGCTCCCCTACTTCACCTCGTACGCGCCAGTGAGGAGGAGAAGGACCCCAGGCTCGCCAGGACCGAGACGCCCCGACGAAACCCTAGCCGCGGGAGCGTCTGCATCGCCGTCGATCCACCGCGTCCTAGCCCGATCCGTCCGCACCAACAACCCCGCGGTGAGCCCACGATCCTCCCTGACACCTCCGTCCTCGTCGTGGCTCCCTGTTCTCGCCGGACCAACCGTCGAGCGCTCTCGGTGCGTCGCGTGCGCGTGCGTCCTCTGCGTCGTCGCGTCGCGAAGAGCCTCATCTAGCCGCCCATCCCCCTCCTAGCAACCTCCCCTCACCTACCGCATTGGCTCGCACCCCCAGCGCGCACCCGCACGTCCCTGGATCGAATCCCCACTCCGCGTGGTCGATCACCGATCCGTCCGCGGCCGCAGAGAAGATCTACAGGGGCCTGTGGTAGTTTTACGAATAACCCCCTTCTTTTATTTTCGCCTCAACCCGCGGTAACTCGTGGCCCACCAGTCAGCCGCCCGGTCAATCTTGCAAGAAAACCCCCCAGCTCTCCGCCCCTCAACCCGCACTCCCCTCTGCGCCACGTGGCTGTGACCGTTTCCCCCGCTGGCAAGTGGACCTGTGAGCCCGCTGACCCTACTTGTCTGTCTCTGAGGCTGGCCACTCCCGCGGTGAGAAAAGCTTTTCCGCGCGCGTGTCGCCCAGTCAGCACCTGGCCCCACTTGTCTGTGTCTTTGGCTAGGTTTGTCTGAGTAACAAAAGTTTCTGTTCTTTTCTGTTTTAATTTAAACTTTTCAAATTTGTTTTAAATTCAAATTCAAATCTGTTTTAAGATAACTTTTAATTTTCAAAACCAAATAATACAAATCATATATGTTTTGAAATCAGAAAAATGTGAGGAATTCAAATATGCCCTCCAAAATATATTTTGAACACTTTAAATTTCGAGTTGAATAAAATTACAACAAAATGCCCTTTTTCTTAATTAATTAATAACTTTTGTTTTATAACTCCAAATTTGACAAATAATATGTCTAAAATGATCAGCTCGACGAGACCTTTCTGTTTATGCGTTCCTTGTTCTGAATTGCAGCATGCATCATATAAATATGAAGTATACAGCAACTTATTTGAGTATAAAATATGATTAAAACTCAATAAAAGGCGTTATTCTTGTATTCCACACCTCACCCATGCCATGCTACTTTATTGCCATGCAAATTGTGCATCATTCATCATGGCATGATTGTTTGCTTGTTGCATTTTATTCATATGCTTGTGCACTTTATTTATGTTGGCCCTTGTTTGTTTGGTTCTTCTTCGAATAGACGCTGAGCAGGGGATATATCAAGAAACCCAGGAGCACTACCCAGATCCTTCTCTCGCTGCAACTGAGCTGCCAGGCAAGCACTACCACATGCTTGCATACATACAATACCTATTGCCTCTATCTTATTCTTGCATCATTGAGTCGCGATTGCATTAAATTGAATCCCAAGTACTGCATAGCCTTTACTTTTAAACCCCACCGAAGCTAGTTCCTCCATCCCATGAGCCATTACTACAGGAGTTGTTTGGGCCATGCGAGTCGTAGAACAGCATGTGTAGGGTATGTGAGTGTCTGATGGATAACGAGGTACCTATACAACTTAACCTGAGTAGTAATGGGATAACTAATGAAAGTGGCACCGATGAGCAATATCTGCTATTTGGTTTTTCATGCTCACTTGTGTCCCGTAGGACCCCGAGTACTTGATTCTTGTTCCTTGAATATTCGCGCTATCCACATCCGGGAGGCTTATGAACCCCCCTGAGCCAGAGCTTGATTCATTCTTATTTCTTGGGGCCACAATTAGTTTGGGGCTTTATTACTATCCTGTACTTATGCCATGCTTTACTGCTTTAATTACGATTGTGCGCGGAGCACCTGTACTGTCTAGGTTCATGACACGTTTTCGCTGTATCGACAAGCCCAGTCACACTTTCGGGTTCCTAGTCGTTTACAGCCGTCCACACAAACCTTGAGTCCGTCTCGGAGCCGGCCAACTTCGTCGCGGGTAGCTTAATGGGGTGGCCCCCTGAAATATTTCTGAATCCTGTGATCGCTTTGTCGTGACTGCCTCGTTGGGTTTTGATTTGGTTTTTCCGAGGTTGATTGAGTGTGTGTTGCTATTTGTGCACCCCTGCAGGGTAAAACTTTCTGAAAGCCGTGTCCGCGGTTATGGACGACTTGGAGCACAGTTTCTCGATCATAGACAAGTATAACTAAAGTACCGCTTTTAACTTGACTAAGTACCTGACTAGTAAATAGTGCAACACTCATGGAATGGATAATAAAACTGCCAACGGATGGGGGGTTGTTCGTCCGCTTCCTCGTTGGTAAGCGAGGAGGAGGATGGATCTGTTAATATTACTGTTATAACTGTTGTTATTAATTCACGGACATCCGTCTATCTTTGGTTAGGCGGATGGTTAGCGAGTATCTATAGAATTGTTAGGGATTATCTTTTGCTGCAATTGCGTCACCCCAGGTTGTTTCCCCTTTAGAGGCATAAAGACTTGCTGAGTACCCCTAGGGTCTCACACGATAAATTGTTTGATTCAGATGAACAGGTAATCTCGCAAGATGGATACTGGGTGGAGGAGACGGACGATGTTGGCAACGATCATTCGGTGTAGAGATTCCAGGAACGGGGATCCGTGAGATCTGTGGGCGGGATGTGTTTATTTATGGGGCATCTTATGCCGATTTGCTTCTTATCCGTACTCGGATCTTGTTTTCCGCTTCCGCATGATACTCTGATGTTTGATGTATGAGGAGATATCCTAAACTATTATATCTATCTAGGATATTTGGATCTTGCCGTATGGCGTTGCAATATTTCTATTTCTTTTAGATGGAATGGCTCTGAGGACTGTTGTATGGTGGCTTGCATACATACTCATTTGTGTATGTAGTTGATCCCTTCGCCTGCCGATTACGCCGCTCGTTCTTGTCCTGATGTTTGGAAATGGTTAGGACGGCCGAAAGGTCTACCTGTGAGTGGCATTTGGGCCCCACCGTACTATTTTAACCATTTCCGGACATCCAGGCTTGTAACTAAGAGCGTAATTCACCGAGGTAGTTACACAGTGAACACTGGTGGATCCATATGTGACTTGTGAAAAGAACACACATGCAATGCCACTGGTTGATCCATATGTGGTTTGTGGAATAAACACACATTCAATGACACTGGTTGATCCATGTGTGGTTTGTGGAAAGAACACACATGCAATGCCATTGGTTGATCCATATCTGGTTTGTGAAAAGAACACAATGCAATGACTCTAGTGGATCCATATGTGGTTTGTGGAAAGAACACACATGCAATCAATCTAGTGCTGGTTTTAGTATAAGAACATACATGCAATGACCACTGGTTGGTTCATATGTGGTTTGTGAAAAGAACACACATGCAATGACTCTAGTGGACCCATATGTGGTTTGTGGAAAAGAACACACATGCAATGAACACCGGTGGATCCATAAGTGCTTTGTGGAAAGAACACACATGCAGCGAACTCTGGTGGATCCATATGTGGTTTGTGAAAAGAACACACATGCAATGCCACTGGTTGATCCATATGTGGTTTGTGGAAAGAATACACATGCAATGACACTGGTTGATCCATGTGTGGTTTGTGGAAAGAAAACACATGCAATGCGATTGGTTGATCCATATGTGGTTTGTGAAAAGAACACACATGGAATGACTCTAGTGGATCCATATGTGGTTTGTCGAAAGAACACACATGCAGTTTCCACTAGTGGATCCATATGTGGTTTGTGAAAATAACACACATACAATGCCACTAGTTGATCCATATGTGGTTTGTGGAAAGAACACACATGCAATGAAACTGGTTGATCCATATGTGGTTTGTGGAAAGAATACACATGCAATGCCATTTGTTGATCCATATGTGGTTTGTGAAAAGAACACACATGCAATGACTCTCGTGGATACATATGTGGTTTGTCAAAAGAACACACATGCAATGAGTCTAGTGCTGGTTTTAGTATAAGAACACACATGCAATGACTCTAGTGGATCCATATGTGGTTTGTGGAAAAGAACACACATGAAATGACCACTGGTTGATCCATAAGTGGTTTGTGGAAAGAACACACATGAAGTGAACACTAGTTGATCCATGTGTGGTTTTTGAAAAGAACACACATGCAATGCCATTGGTTGATCCATATGTGGTTTGTGGAAAAGAACACACATGCAATGACCACTGGTTGATCCATACGTGTTTTGTGGAAAGAACACACATGCAATGATACCAGTTCACTAGTAGAAAATGGGCCTTTGGTTTGGGCCATTAGTCCCGGTCGTGGCTGGGGCCGGGACTAATGGTCCGAGGAGGCCAAGGCACTATGTCCCAGTCCGTAAGGAACCATTAGTCCCGGTTTGCGATACAAACCGGGACAAATGGGTCTGGGCCGGCGCGCGTGCTCCTGGCAGAACCTTTAGTCCCAGTTTGTATCTCAAACCGGGACTAATGGGCTAGCCCTATATATATGCACCCAGCCCTCCACTCTCTCCTGTTTTTTTCTATGTGAGAGGTGGGTATAATTTTGTGCTAACTTTTTTTCTTCATATGCACTAGAGGTGTTCCGTGAAATGCCTATTAGAGCGATGCCACTTGATTTCACACAAGACAAAATATGATATGAGGTGCCAGAATGACACTTAAGGTTTCTCCTCTTTGTTTTGAAGTGTCCTAAAAGGTTAGCAACTATTTTCTCGTTTTGACTGCGCGGTACTAATTTAAGCATCGTGATTGCGTTTGATATATATGCATGGTTGTATGATGCAGATGAGCCACCCATGGATGTACGGTGACCGACGCTCTGACGCTTACAGAGAAGGCGTGCATTCTTTTCGCCTTGTGGCCGAGGCGAACAAGCGGCGGGATGGTTTTATGTGTTGTCCATGTGTTGAATGTCAGAATGAGCAGGCTCACACTTCCTCAAGAGTCATTCAGAGCCACCTGCTTCGGTCCGGTTTCATGTCCGGCTATAATGTTTGGACCAAGAACGGAGAAAGAGGGGTTATGATGGAAGACGGCGATGAAGAAGAGAACGATGATGACAACTACCGATCTATGTTCCCTGAATATGATGATACGGCAGTTGAAGATAATGAAAAAGAAGGGGGTGAAGAACGGGAACCAGATGAGCCCGTTGATGATTTTGGTCGGGTCATTAGTGATGCAAGGCGAGACTGCGACACAGAAAAGGAGAGGTTGCAGTTCGAGCAGATGTTATAGGACCACAACACATTGTTGTATCCAACTTGTGAAGATGGCCACAAGAAGCTGGGTAGCACACTGGAATTGTTGAAGTGGAAGGCAGAGACCGGTATGACTGACTCGGGATTTGAAAAGTTGCTGGTAATAATGAAGAAGCTGCTTCCAAGAAATAACCAATTGCCCTCTAGTACGTACGAAGCAAAGAAACTTGTCTGCCCTCTAGGATTAGACGTGCAGAAGATACATGCATGCCCTAAAGACTGCATCCTCTACCGCGGTGAGAAGTACGAGAATATGGATAAATGCCCAGTATGCACTACATTGCGGTATAAGATCAGAAAAGATGACCCTGGTGATGTTGAGGGCGAGCAAACCAGGAAGAGGGTTCCTGCCAAGGTGATGTGGTATGCTCCTATAATACCACGATTGAAACGCTTGTTCAGAAATAAAGAGCATGCCAAGTTGTTGCGATGGCACATGGAAGACCATAAGAAAGACGGGATGTTGAGGCACCCTGCTGATGGTCGGCAGTGGAGAAAAATCGAGAGAGACTTCCCGGACTTTGCTGGTGACGCAAGGAACTTATGGTTTGGTCTAAGTACCGATGGCATGATTCCTTTTCGGGAGCAGAATTGCAGTCACAGCACCTGGCCCGTGACTCTATGTATCTACAACCTTACTCCTTGGTTGTGCATGAAGCGGAAGTTCATTATGATGCCAGTGCTCATCCAAGGCCCGAAGCAACCCGGCAACGACATTGATGTGTACCTAAGGCCATTAGTTGATGAACTTCTACAGTTGTGGGCCAAACCAGGTGTACGTGTGTGGGATGAGCACAAGCAGCTGGAATTTGACCTACAAGCGTTGCTGTTCGTAACCATCAATGATTGGACTGCTCTTAGTAATATTTCAGGACAGAAAAACAAAGGATACAATGCATGCACGCACTATTTAGATGAGACTGAAAGTATATATCTGGATAAATGTAGAAAGAATGTGTACCCGTACAATCATCGTTTTCTTCCGCCCAGTCATCCCTTAAAGAAGAAAGGCAAGCATTTCAATGGCAAGGCAGAAACCCGGACGAAGCTTGTCCCCCGTAGTGGTGCTGATGTATTTGGTATGGTCAAGGATTTGGATGTAATCTTTGGAAAGGGTCCTGGAGGACAACCTGTTCCGAAAGACCCATTACCGTACACACACCCATGTGGAAGAAGAAATCTATATTTTGGGAGCTACCCTATTGGAAAGTGCATGAGGTCCGCTCTGCAATCGACGTGATGCACCTGACGAAGAATCTTTGCGTGAATATTCTAGGCTTGCTGGGCTTGTATGGGAAGTCAAAAGATACCCCGGCAGCACGGGAGGACCAGCAACATCATAAAGGACGAGACGGCAAGCATCCAGGGCAGTTTCAAGGGCTTCCTAGCTACGCTCTTACCAAAGAAGAGAATGAAATCTTTTTTGAAGTCCTTTTGAGTATCAAGGTCCCGTTTGGCTTCTTGTCGAATATAAAGGGAATAATAAATATGAAAGAGAAAAAATTTCAAAACCTAAAGTTTCATGACTGCCATGTGCTTATGACGCAATTGCTTCCGGTTGCATTGAGGGGAATTCTACCAGAAAATGTTCGACTAGCCATTGTGAAGGTATGTGCATTCCTCAATGCAATTTATCAGAAGGTAATCGATCGAGAAAGTCTATCAGGGTTACAGATTTATGTGGTCCAATGTCTGGTCAGCTTCGAGTTGTTGTTCCCGCCATCCTTCTTCAATATTATGACGCACCTCCTAGTTCACCTAGTCGAAAAGATTAGAATTCTCGGTCCTGTGTTTCTACACAATATGTTTCCCTTCGAGAGGTTCATGGGAGTCTTAAAGAAATATGTTCATAACCGTGCTAGGCCAGAAGGAAGCATCTCCAAGGGCTATGGAACAGAGGAGGTCATTGAGTTTTGTGTTGACTTTCTTCCTGACCTTAAGCCGATTGGTGTTCCTGAATCTCGGTATGAGGGGAGGATGACTGGAAAAGGCACACTAGGAAGGAAATCAATGGTACCTAGGGACGGGCATTCTTTCACTCAAGCACACTACACAGTTCTACACAATTCCACCATGGTGGCTCCGTATATCGAGAAACACAAGAATATTCTACGCTCCGAAAACCCGGGGAAGCCTAAAACCTTGATTAAAGGGGAACACGAGAAGAATTTTGGCAATTGGTTGCAGACACATCTCATGAATAACACCACTGTTGGAGATGAGTTGTACTCGTTGGCTAGGTTACCATCTTCGACTATATGTACTTTCCAAGCGTACGAGATAAATGGGAATACATTTTACACGATCGCCCAAGATAAAAAGAGCACCAACCAAAACAGTGGTGTCCGCTTTGATGCAACATATGACAATGGGCAGATTGACACATATTATGGGTACATAGAGGAGATATGGGAACTTGACTATGGACCTACTTTTAAGGTCCCTTTGTTTCGGTGTAAATGGGTCAAGCTGACAGGAGGCGGGGTACATGTAGACGAAAAGTACGGCATGACAACAGTGGATCTCAACAATCTTGCGTACATGGATGAACCATTCGTCCTAGCCAACGATGTGGCTTAGGTTTTCTATGTGAAGGACATGTCTACCAAACCGAGAAAAAGGAAAGATAAGCAAAAGAGTACAGAATACGATGAGCCAAAGCGCCACATAGTTCTTTCAGGGAAAAGAAACATCGTGGGAGTGGATGACAAGACAGACATGTCAGAAGATTACAATAAGTTTCATGAAATTCCACCCTTCAAAGTGAAAACTGACCCAAGCATCCTGTTAAATGATGAAGATTCTCCATGGCTACGGTGCAGAAGAAAACCCCAACACTAGATGTTGGTGATGTGTAATAATGTATTAAACCTTTTATTTGAGAGATAAATATATGTAATTAAACCTTTTATTTGAGACATAAATCTATGTAATGTATTAAACCTTTTATTTGAGACATAAAGGTCCCCTTTCATGTAATACATCTTGCTCAATCAAACTAGACGTTATGAGCCGCGGTAGGTGATCACACAAAGAGAAGGAACCATCACAAGAGAAGGAACCGACAAACACTAAGGATACATAGCACAACTGAAAATTAAGAAACATGCCTAATGGTTGGAGTGATTCAGTCATGCTCCTGCCTAGCCCTGTAATACGCGCCACTGTAGTCGTCGTAGTCGCCGGTGCCGTCGTCGCTGTCGTCGTCGGGGTTGCCATAGTCGAACCTTGAAGGTTGGGCACGCGTGGGCTGGATTTGAGGGTACCGCAGGCGGGGGTTATTGCCAGTCGTGTTGTAGGCCATGACACTCTAGAGAGTCCGGCCGCGCCACCACAGCCGACGGCCGGCCTCGTTGAAGTTCGAAGGAGGTGGGCCGTCCTCCTCGTGCCTGGCAAGTGCCCTCTCACGCCGATTGATGAAGAAGGCTTCCCAAGTCGGGAAATAGTCGGGATGCCAGTTGGGATTCCTCCGCTGCTCTGGCGTGAGCTCGAGGTAGTAGTGGTTCGTGATGGCCATCCGACGCTCCACACCTAGAGGCACAGGAGGGACCGGCACGCCTTCGGTGCTCAGCATCCAGCCGGTGGGGACGCGGTAGCCCGGTGGGCAGGGGTAGTTCGAGGTGAAAAGCGCCTTCGCCTCCCGGGTGGTTAGAGATACAATGGAAGCCATGGGAAGAGAATGATGAGTCCAGATGTGATATGTAAATGGAGGCCAAGCGTACATATATATACTGAAAAAATGGCGGGAAGACAGAGGTGGGAACCGGTGGAAAGCGCGGGAACGCAGTGGCGTGGGAAACTTTCATCCCGGGTGGGGGCTCAAACCGGGACAAAAGATGGGGGGCCTTATCTAGGGGAGGCTTATCTGGGAGGGCCTTATCTGGGGGGTGGCTAACCTTTAGTACCGGCTGGTGGGTGCAACCAGGACTAAAGGTGGTTTCTGTGTCATCTAACAAAACTATCGGTGAGATAAGGATGTGTGGGTAACCTTTAGTACCGGGTGGGGGCTCAAACCGGGACTAAAGCTGTCGGTAGGATAAGGACGCGTGGGTGGCCGCACTGCTCGATGAGATAAAGCATGTAGCACACGACGCCCTGTCAGAGGAAGAAGTCAAAGTAGAAGCGGCGCCGTGCCTATAAAAGGAGCATAGATACGCAATGGCAAGCAACTCAACAAGCTAACATGGATGGAGAGTTTCATCCCCATGGATGGAGGAAAGGGCTGGGAAATCTCCCGTGGCGGAACTTCTCGAAGATGCCCTTGGTGCACACGCCCTATGGCATCTTCGGAAGTTCTGCCTCAGAAAATAAATTCCTGCTAGCACGTGAAAGACTCCACCTCCGCCTCCCTGGGTTAGAGGTATGGTGGAAGCCATGGGATAGAGTGGAGAGAGGCGGCAGATATGAGTCTAGATGTGCTATGGCAACGACCAAGACAACATGGATGGAGAGTTTCATCCCCATGGATGTAGGAAAGGGTTGGGAAATCTCCCGTGGCGGAACTTCTCGAAGATGCCCTTGGTGCACACACCCTATGGCATCTTCGGAAGTTCCGCCTCGGAAAATATATTCCTGCTAGCCCATGAAAGACTCCATCTCCGCCTCCCTGGGTTAGAGGTATGGTGGAAGCCATGGGATAGAGTGGAGAGAGGCGGCAGATATGAGTCTAGATGTGCTATGGCAACGACCAAGCCAAGATGGATGGAGAGTTTCATCCCCATGGATGGAGGAAAGGGTTGGGAAATCTCCCGTGGCGGAACTTCTCGAAGATGCCCTTGGTGCACACACCCTATGGCATCTTTGGAAGTTCCGCCTCGGAAAATATATTCCTCCTAGCCCGTGAAAGACTCCATCTCTGCCTCCCTGGGGTTAGAGGTATGGTGGAAGCCATGGGATAGAGTGGAGAGAGGCGCCAGATATGAGTCTAGATGTGCTATGGCAACTACCAAGCCAACATGGATGGAGAGTTTCATCCCCATGGATGGAGGAAAGGGTTGGGAAATCTCCCATGGCGGAACTTCTCGAAGATGCCCTTGGTGCACACGCCCTATGGCATCTTCGGAAGTTCCGCCTCGGAAAATATATTCCTGCTAGCCCGTGAAAGACTCCATCTCCGCCTCCCTGGGGATAGTGGTATGGTGGAAGCCATGGGATAGAGTGGAGAGAGGCGGCATATATGAGTCTAGATGTGCTATGGCAATAACCAAGCCAACATGGATGGAGAGTTTCATCCCCATGGATGGAGGAAATGGTTGGGAAATCTCCCGTGGCGGAACTTCTCGAAGATGCCCTTGGTGCACACGCCCTATGGCATCTCCGCCTCCCTGGGGTTAGAGGTATGGTGGAAGCCATGGGATAGAGTGGAGAGAGGCGGCAGATATGTGTCTAAACCCTAAACCCTAAACCCTAAGTCAGAGGAGGGAACCCTAAACCCTAAACTCTAAACAAAAAACCCTAAACCCAAAACTAAAAACCCTAAACCCTAAACCCTAAACCCAAAACCCGAAACCCTAAACCCTAAACCCTAAAACAAAAACCCTAAACCCTAAACCCTAAACCAAAAACCCTAAACCCTAAACCCTAAACCCTAAACCCTAACCAAAAACCCTAAAGGGGCTACGATCCGGAAGAGAACGGGCGGGAAAAAATAAGGCAGGGTAGACGATCCGGTATAGGGTTCCGCCGGAGGAAGACCACTGGAGCGTCGGAATTACATGAAAATGGCAAAATGGTTAATAGTTTGACTAGTTAGAATAATTACTTTATAAAAAAGAAAATTGATTTGAATCACTTATTTAAAAATATGCAAAATATAATATTTAATGCATTTTTAAATTGAAAATGGCAAAATGGTTATTAGTTTCACTAGTTAGAATAATTATTTTATAAAACAGAAAATAGATTTGGATTAGTTATTCAAATTCAAGAACTTTTCATGTTGAAATTTTTCTCAAATTCATAAGTATGCAAAAACTGTAAAATTCAAATGTTTAAATAATATGCTAATTGAATTTTTTTAAACAGCCGCGCACCAGGGTGAATTTTTTTGAAAAAGGGACCTTTAGTCCCGGTGCGTGCCACACACCGGGACTAAAGGTGTGGCATTGGCGCGCGCCAGTTGGGCTGGGCCGAAAACCCTTTAGTCCCGGTGGGTGGCACGCAGCGGGACTAAATGGGGGGACCTTTAGTCCCGGTCCGTATAACGCACCGGGACTAAAGACCCTTTAGTCCCGGTGCGTTATACGGACCGGTACTAAAGGTCCCCCACTATAAATTTGGCGCGCCGCACGCACCTTCTTCTCCCCACGCAGAGCACCCCTCCACGCGTGAAGGACGACCTGAGACACCGGCAGGCTGCCCGATTCTCCGGCCGCCACCACCCCAACCACCGCCACCACCGCGCCCAACCGCCACCGCCACTCCAGCCGCCGCGGGCGCACCCCCGCTAGAGGTACCCCGCGCCCCCTTCCCTTCGCTCCCCCGTCCAGCGGCTACGCGACGGTGCGACGGCGCCGGCACTGTAGGCGAGCAGGCCGGGCGGCGCCCCACGGCCGGCCGCGCGCTTCCCCCCCAGCGAGCTCGGGCAGCGCCACGCGACCGGCGAGCCCGGGCGGCAGACCGGCCGCCGGCCATTTTTTGTTTTCTTATATTTTTTGTATTACTAGTATTTCTAGTGTATTTTTTTAATAGATAGATAAAATTATTAGTAATAGATAGATAGAATTATTACATGTTTTTTTATTTTTTTGTATTACTAGTATTTCTAGTGTATTTTTTTGTAGTAGATAGATAGAATTATTACTTTTTTTTATATTTTTGTATTACTAGTATTTCTAGTGTATTTTTTTTGTAATAGATAGATAGAATTATTAGTAATAGATAGATAGAATTATTAGTAATAGATAGATAGAATTATTAGTAATAGATAGATAGAATTATTACTTGTTTTTTTATATTTTTTGTATTACTAGTATTTCTAGTGTATTTTTTTAGTAATAGATAGATAGAATTATTACTTGTATTACTAGTATGTTTTTTGTAATAGATAGATAGAATTATTACTAGTATTTCTTGTATCTTTTTTATATTGTAATATTTATTACTAGTATATAAATATAGTATATATATATGTTTGTGTATATATATTTATTACTAGTAATAATATATATAGTAGTATATTATATAGTATGTAGTATTATAGTGTCGATTGAGACAGACAAGCATCAGTGCTAAATAAAGATAAGCTAAAGAAATAACTACCCTAAGTCCGGTAGTGCTCGTGGGCCTCCGGACTTAGGGTTAGGGTGGTGGTGCTCGCGGGCCTCCCGGACTTAGGGTTAGGGTGGTAGTGCTCGCGGGCACCCGGACTTAGGGTTAATGTGGTAGTGCTCGCGGGCCCCCGGACTTAGGGTTAGGGTGGTGGTGCTCGCGGGCCGCCTGGACTTAGGGTTAGGGTGGTAGTGCTCGCGGGCACCCAGACTTAGGGTTAATGTGGTAGTGCTCGCGGGCCCCTGGACTTAGGGTTAGGGTGGTGGTGCTCGCGGGCCGCCCGGAGATAGGGTTAGGGTGGTGGTGCTCGCGGGCCCCCGGACTTAGGGTTAGGGTGGTAGTGCTCACGGGCCGCCCGGAGACAGGGTTAGGGTGGTGGTGCTTGCGGGCCGCCCGGACTTAGGGTTAGAGCTAGGACATCACTAGAATTTTGCTATTGTTTAGTATTATTGTAGCAAATTGCGTGTTCATATTATTGTTTAGTGTTATTTTATGCAACAATATTGAATGAAAAATGTTATTCTGTGCATTTTGTAGAAAACTATGGATCCAATCCAGAGAGACCTAGCACAGGAAGAAATTCTCGAGGATATGATCAACGACACCCCCATGTTGATCCACTCGAATCTCCGTCGATTTATTTAAACCCCTCCGGTGAGGGAGAGGAGGTCGACCGAAATGATCAAGGAGAAGCCGATGGCTGCGGTGGTGGAGAAGCCGATGGCTCCGGTGGTGGAGAAGCCAACGGCAAGGTATATATATGAAGTCTGGTGATCAGTAGATGCATTAACTGAGTTGTATATATATATATATAAATTGACGAATGTTTCTTCTCTTAGGCCTCCACATCGAGCAAAAAATATTCCAAACGAGGCCCGGCCAAAAAGTTGGACGCATCTACGCGTTATACAATTACGCGGGTATCACCACGGGGTGAATCGGTGGAACCCGAAAAGGCTAAAACTGTATTTAAACAACAATGCGGAGTTATGGTTAGGGATCGCATCCCGATCACCGTTCAAGAGTGGAATAAGACCAAAGGGGCGAAAGAGGGTGAGTATGTCTCCGACAGGTGCAAAGAGGGTCTTTGGAATGACCTCATGACACATTTCACCCTGCCAGAATGTGAGGATGATGCCGACACAGCTGCATTGAGGAAGAAAGTCAAGCAGTGGACTCTTACGAAGATGGCCGAACTATTCAAGAACTGGAAGAAAGCATTATGGCAAAAGTATCAGAAGACGAAGAAGACTCCTAAATTTAATGCTATCTAACGAAGCAGCAGGCTAACTGGGATGCATTTGTGAAGTACAAGGAGTCACAACCTGCTATGGAAATGTCGGAAAAAAACAAGAAAAATGCCGCGATGAAGAAATATCACCATCACCTAGGGCCAGGGGGCTACGCGGCTGCCATGCCAAAATGGGATGCTAAAGAGAATGAGCTGCTTGCTAAAGGGATCACTCTAGAACCAATACGCAAAGAATGGGATCTGAGGGCAAGGAATTGGTTCCTTGGGCATGGGAGTGAGTATGAAGAAAGTACAGGGGACCTTATTTGCAGTGACGGGATTAGGATACCCCGGGATACATGGCAGAAAGTGGTGAAGGAGATTAAAGCGGGGACAACAAAGTTCCGTCCCGATAGAGAGAAAGACTTGCTGACAAAGGTCCTCGGGAATGACGAACGCGGAGGACGTGTACGAGGCCTTGGCCCTAGTTATACGTGGGAGATGGGGTTTCCCAAAGACAGAGATACTTATAGGACCCGAGAGAGAGCAAAGAGGCGACGGCAGGAGGAGGAGGGAGACAAGTTCACCGAGTTGATAGGAACACTTTGAATGCATCAGCAACAGACTGACGAACTTCGAGGAGCAGCATGCCTGCAAGATCCTGTACTCAATATTACCACCATCCCATCTCAGCGGAAAAGCAGCGTGGCTGAATCGGAGGTCCCTTCTGATGATGTACGTATGGTAGATGGCGGTCTCGGCTACCCCGTGGATGGAATCAAGGAGCAGGCATCTTGTGAGCTCCATCAGAAGGTGAAGAACCTATCCATCAAGGTGGCGGTCGGATGTGCTTTACCTTGTCCACCTGGTGCACGCTGGCATGGCCGTGAGATTCCAGCTGGCTATGCTAAAGTTGGTGTGGATGAAATTGCAATGGGGTGGGACTCAATGGAGCTTGACATCCCTGGACCTGAAGGTGAAAGGACAGTCGGAGAAGTACTGGGTGGTATCATTCTATGGGACAAGAACAACATCAAGCTTCTAGGCTGGACGCCAAAGCCAACACCGCCTCCGATTGGTTGCATGTCACCTTCACCTCCATCACCTCCAAGAAGCCCACCCCATGACTACGACCACCACAGCCCGAGTCCATCTCGATCTCCGCCGCAGCCTCCGATTAGTACTAAACGACGCAGGAGCCCAAAACGACAAATGTCGCCCCTCCCAAGAGTACCTCATAAGAATCTTTCTACCAGACCTTACGATCGTACTGACGAGGAAACCGACATTATCGTAAAGGCCGAATGTGTTGTGCAGCTTCAAAAGAAGAAACCCGAGCCCGCCCCGGTATACACCGAGAAGAAAAAAGCGTATGCACTTTCTTTTCTGAACACAAAATCGCAATATGACTTGCACCATAAGCCAGATGACTATCGACGCACACTTCAGAAGGAAGTGAAGAAGAGGAAATCAAGTAGAAGTGAAAGCGGGAGCAAATCATCAAGTCAAAGTGTAACCAGGAAAAGAAAGGACGTCCCCTAGCTCGGGGAACAGGCCAAAAAATCGACCCAACCCCTCAAGGTGGTATCCTATGACACTCCCCAACAGGATATGGAAGAAGCTAAGAAGCTTGCGGCCGCTATGAATGTGACTGTTGAGGAATTGCTAGGTTCCCAGGACGACAAGTTACCCAAGGCTCAGGTAGTCCCTACATATGTCCCAGGGAAGCCTCTGGTCATCTTTGAGCAGTTCCAACAACTGCCAACACAAATGCGGAGTTTACATAAATGGTACTTGAAAGCCGTAAAGGAGGAGAGAATAATGATCGTGGCGAAAGTCCCACATGACTACTACTTCCGAGAAGAAGAGGTCCATGTTGAGTTTCTAGAACTCTTCCAGTTATACACTTTTGACGCCATCGACAAAATTCTCATGAGTTGCTATTGTCTGTAAGTTGTTGAATTCATTGTCTATATATAAGCTGTTCATTTTTTCAGTTGTTCAGTTGATTGCATGTAATTATCCTAATTATATCCTTTTGTACTCTATTATTATGCAGAATAAAGATCATGGAATGTAAAAGAAGGTCAATCTTCAGTGTTGGGTTCATTGACCCAGATAAAATACATTGTCAGACGCTAAAGAAAAAACCCGAGGAAACACAGGAAAACCTTCTAAGGTTTCTAACGGAGCAAAATTTCTGTGACCACATACTGTTTCCTTACAATTTCGCGTGAGTGTCTTACTCTATTGTACACATTCTCTTTTTATTACTCGATGTTAAGTGTAATTGATGAGTTACTGATGTATATATAAACGTGTATAGTTTCCACTGGATTCTCATGGACATTCAACTTGATAAGGGAAGAGTTGAAGTAATGGACCCATTAAAGAGACCCCTGGAACAGTTTAGTGACATGCAGGACATGCTCCAGAGGTAATTTTTGCGCTACAGCGGTCTCTTTCGTTGATTTCCTGAGATATCACGTAATAAATAACTCATTCATTTTCTTTACCGGGTAGGGTTTGGAACCAGTTCAAGAGTGCGGCTACGGGTGACTTTACTGAGAAGCTGATGTTTAAGCCTGTCTCGGTAAGTAGTAGGCGCATCTCTTTACTTCTAGTTTCAATACAATTATGATGCATGATTATTATTTTGATTGAATTCTATTCTCGTAAAGTGCGCGAGGCAGCCACCGAAGATGAATCTATGTGGATTCTACGTTTGCGAGTTCATTCGCACGTTTACCAGTGAGCTGAATGATTATAGAGTCGATGTAAGCAATACATTCATAACATTATTTTTATTACCGTCACTTTTTGTTATCATGACTGATATTCATATTGATCTCCTTTTCTTACATAGTTCGAGAAAATGCGGGATCAGCTCCTACCACAGCAACGCGTAGTAGCAATTGTTGAAGAACTGGCAGGATTCTTGATGAACGAGATGATAGATGACGCCGGAGAATTTAGTGTGAATAGGCGCCGATGATCCCTGACCGTGTAATTGAATAGACGGGCTCTAGTCCCGATAATTGTGATCTCCATGTGTAACTATCATGTATATATTTGTATGCTCGATCTTAAGAGAAGTTATCTTATGTATGCACGAACATGTATGGTATGTGGTAGCGTAGAAAACTATTTTGAAATGAAAAAAAGAATACAAATTAAATTCTCTGCCGCGGCAGAGAAAGTGCCTAAAATGCTGCCGTGGCAGAGAACCATTTGTCCCGGTTTGTAATACGAACTGGGACTAATGGGGGGGCACCCAGCGCCCGCAGAGACAGCCACGTGGATGCCCATTAGTCCCGGCTGGTAAGAGGGTCGGGACTAATGGGTGGGCCTTTAGTCCCGCCCCTCCAGTCCCGGTTACCAGGACCAGGACTAAAGCCCCTTACGGGTCGGGACTGGAGGCCCGTTTTCTACTAGTGGTTGATCCATGTGTGATTTGTGGAAAGAACACACATGCAATGCCACTGGTTGATCCATATGTGGTTTGTGGAAAGAACACACATGCAATGACACTGGTTGATCCATGTGTGGTTTGTGGAAAGAACACACATGCAATGCCATTGGTTGATCCATATGTGGTTTGTGAAAAAACACACATGCAATGACTCTAGTGGATCCATATGTGGTTTGTGGAAAGAACACACATGCAATGAGTCTAGTGCTAGTTTTAGTATAAGAACACACATGCAATGACAACTGGTTGGTCCATATGTGGTTTGTGAAAAGAACGCACATGCAATGACTCCAATAGACCCATATGTGGTTTGTGGAAAAGAACACACATGCAATGAACACTGGTGGATCCATAAGTGGTGTGTGGAAAGAACACACATGCAGCAAATACTGGTGGATCCATATGTGGTTTGTGGAAAGAACACACATGCAATGACACTAATGATTCCATATGTGGTTTGTGGAAAAGAACACACATGCAATGACCACTGGTTGATCCATATGTGTTTTGTGGAAAGAACACACATGCAATGACACTGGTTGATCCATGTGTGGTTTGTGGACAGAACACACATGCAATGACACTGGTTGATCCATATGTGGTTTGTGGAAAGAACACACATGAAATGCCATTGGTTGATCCATATGTCGTTTGTGGAAAGAACACACATGCAATGACTCTACTGGATCCATATGTGGTTTGTGGAAAGAACATACATGCAATGACTATAGTGCTAGTTTTAGTATAAGAACACACATGCAATAACCACTGGTTGGTCCATATGTGGTTTGTGAAAAGAATACACATGCAATGACTCTAGTGTATCCATATGTGGTTTGTGGAAAAGAACACACATGGAATGAACACTGGTGGATCCATAAGTGGTTTGTGAAAAGAACACACATGCAGTGAACACTGGTGGATCCATGAGTTGTTTGTGAAAAGAACACACATGCCATGGCACAGGTTGATCCATATGTGGTTTGTGGAAAGAACACACATGCAATGACACTGGTTGATCCATGTGTGGTTTGTGGAAAGAACACACATGCAATGCCATTGGTTGATCCATATGTGGTTTGTGAAAAGAACACACATGCAATGACTCTAGTGGATCCATATGTGGTTTGTGGAAAGAACCCACATGCAATGACTCTAGTGGATCCATGTGTGGTTTGTGGAAAGAACACACATGCAATGACACTGGTGGATCCATATGTGGTTTGTGAAAAGAATACACATGCAATGAGTCTACTACTGGTTTTAGTATAAGAACACACATGCAATGACTCTAGTGGGTCCATATGTGGTTTGTGAAAAGAACAAACATGCAATGACCGTAGTGGATCCATATGTGGTTTGTGGAAAAGAACACACATGCAATGACCACTGGTTGATCCATACATGGTCTTTGGAAAGAACACACATGCAGTGAACACTGGTTGATCAATGTGTGGTTTGTGAAAAGAACACACATGCAATGCCATTGGTTGATCCATGTGTGGTTTGTGAAAAGAACACACATGCAATGACTCTGGTTGATCCATGTGTGGTTTGTGGAAAGAACACACATGCAATGACTGTAGTGGGTCCACATGTGGTTCATGTCAGGAACACACACGCAATGACTCTAGTGGGTCCATATGTGGTTTGTGAAAAGAACACACATGCAATGACTCTAGTGGATCCATATGTGGTTTGTGGCAAGAACACACATGCAATGACTCTAGTGCTAGTTTTATTATAAGAACACACATGCAATGACCACTGATTGGTCCATATGTGGTTTGTGAAAAGAACGCACATGCAATGACTCTAGTGGACCCATATGTGGTTTGTGGAAAAGAGCACACATGCAATGCCATTGGTTGATCCATATATGGTTTGTGAAAATAACACACATGCAATGACATTGGTTAATCAATGTGTTGTTTGTGGAAAGAACACACATGCAATGACTCTAATGGATCTATATGTGGTTTGTGGAAAAGAACACACATGCAATGACCACTGGTTGATCCATATGTTGTTTGAGGAAAGAACACACATGCAATGCCACTAGTTGATCCATGTGTGGTTTGTGGAAAGAACACACATGCAATGACTCTAGTGCTGGTTTAGTATAAGAACACACATGCAATGACTCTAGTGGGTCCATATGTGGTTTGTGAAAAGAACACACATGCAATGACTTTAGTGGATCCATATGTGGTTTGTGGAAAAGAACAAACATGCAATGAACACTAGTGGATCCATAAGTGGTTTGTGGTAAGAACACACAGGAAGTGAACACTGGTGGATCCATATGTGATTTGTGAAAAGAACACACATGCAATGCCACTGGTTGATCCATATGTGGTTTGCGGAAAGAACACACATGCAATGACACTGGTTGATCCATGTGTGGTTTGTGGAAAGAACACACATGCAATACCATTGGTTAATCCATATGTGGTCTGTGAAAAGAACACACATGCAATGACGCTAGTGGATCCATATGTGGTTTGTGGAAAGAACACACATGCAATGACTCTAATGGATCTATATGTGGTTTGTGGAAAAGAACACACATGCAATGACCACTGGTTGATCCATATGTGGTTTGAGGAAAGAACACACATGCAATGCCACTAGTTGATCCATGTGTGGTTTGTGGAAAGAACACACATGCAATGACTCTAGTGCTGGTTTTAGTATAAGAACACACATGCAATGACTCTAGTGGGTCCATATCTGGTTTGTGAAGAGAACACACATGCAATGACTTTAGTGGATCCATATGTGGTTTGTGGAAAATAACAAACATGCAATGAACACTAGTGGATCCATAAGTGGTTTGTGGTAAGAACACACAGGAAGTGAACACTGGTGGATCCATATGTGATTTGTGAAAAGAACACACATGCAATGCCGCTAGTTGATCCATATGTGGTTTGTGGAAAGAACACACATGCAATGACACTGGTTGATCCATGTGTGGTTTGTGGAAAGAACACACATGCAATGCCATTGGTTAATCCATATGTGGTTTGTGAAAAGAACACACATGCCATGGCACAGGTTGATCCATATGTGTTTTGTGGAAAGAACACACATGCAATGACACTGGTTGATCCCTGTGTGGTTTGTGGAAAGAACACACATGCAATGACACTGGTTGATCCATGTGTGGTTTGTGGAAAGAACACACATGCAATGACTCTAGTGGATCCATATGTGCTTTGTGGAAAGAACATACATGCAATGACTATAGTGCTGGTTTTAGTATAAGAACACACATGCAATAACCACTGGTTGGTCCATATGTGGTTTGTGAAAAGAATACACATGCAATGACTCTAGTGTATCCATATGTGGTTTGTGGAAGAGAACACACATGTAATGAACACTGGTGGATCCATAAGTGGTTTGTTGAAAGAACACACATGAAGTGAACACTGGTGGATCCATATGTGGTTTGTGAAAAGAACACACATGCCATGGCACAGGTTGATCCATATGTGGTTTGTGGAAAGAACACACATGCAATGACACTGGTTGATCCATGTGTGGTTTGTGGAAAGAACACACATGCAATGCCATTGGTTGATCCATATGTGGTTTGTGAAAAGAACACACATGCAATGACTCTAGTGGATCCATATGTGGTTTGTGGAAAGAATTCACATGCAATGACTCTAGTGGATCCATGTGTGGTTTGTGGAAAGAACACACATGCAATGACACTGGTGGATCCATATGTGGTTTGTGAAAAGAATACCCATGCAATGAGTCTACTGATGGTTTTAGTATAAGAACACACATGCAATGACTCTAGTGGGTCCATATGTGGTATATGAAAAGAACACACATGCAATGACCACTGGTTGATCCATACATGGTCTTTGGAAAGAACACACAACCAGTGAACACTGGTTGATCCATGTGTGGTTTGTGAAAAGAACACACATGCAATGCCATTGGTTGATCCATGTGTGGTTTGCGAAAAGAACACACATGCAATGACTCTGGTTGATCCATGTGTGGTTTGTGGAAAGAACACACATGCAATGACTGTAGTGGGTCCATATGTGGTTCATGTCAGGAACACACACGCAATGACTCTAGTGGGTCCATATGTGGTTTGTGAAAAGAACACACATGCAATGACTCTAGTGGATCCATATGTGGTTTGTGGCAAGAACACACATGCAATGACTCTAGTGCTGGTTTTATTATAAGAACACACATGCAATGACCACTGGTTGGTCCATATGTGGTTTGTGAAAAGAACGCACATGCAATGACTCTAGTGGACCCATATGTGGTTTGTGGAAAAGAGCACACATGCAATGCCATTGGTTGATCCATATATGGTTTGTGAAAAGAACACACATGCAATGACATTGGTTAATCAATGTGTGGTTTGTGGAAATAACACACATGCAATGACTCTAATGGATCTATATGTGGTTTGTGGAAAAGAACACACATGCAATGACCACTGGTTGATCCATATGTGGTTTGAGGAAAGAACACACATGCAATGCCACTAGTTGATCCATGTGTGGTTTGTGGAAAGAACACACATGCAATGACTCTAGTGCTGGTTTTAGTATAAGAACACACATCCAATGACTCTAGTGGGTCCATATGTGGTTTGTGAAAAGAACACACATGCAATGACTTTAGTGGATCCATATGTGGTTTGTGGAAAAGAACAAACATGCAATGAACACTAGTGGATCCATAAGTGGTTTGTGGTAAGAACACACAGGAAGTGAACACTGGTGGATCCATATGTGGTTTGTGAAAAGAACACACATGCAATGCCACTGGTTGATCCATATGCGGTTTGTGGAAAGAACACATATGCAATGACACTGGTTGATCCATGTGTGGTTTGTGGAAAGAACACACATGCAATGCCATTGGTTAATCCATATGTGGTTTGTGAAAAGAACACACATGCCATGGCACAGGTTGATCCATATGTGTTTTGTGGAAAGAACACACATGCAATGACACTGGTTGATCCATGTGTGGTTTGTGGAAAGAACACACATGCAATGACACTGGTTGATCCATGTGTGGTTTGTGGAAAGAACACACATGCAATGCCATTGGTTGATCCATATGTCGTTTGTGGAAAGAACACACATGCAATGACTCTAGTGGATCCATATGTGGTTTGTGGAAATAACATACATGCAATGACTATAGTGTTGGTTTTAGTATAAGAACACACATGCAATAACCACTGGTTGGTCCATATGTGGTTTGTGAAAAGAATACACATGCGATGACTCTAGTGTATCCATATGTGGTTTGTGGAAAAGAACACACATGTAATGAACACTGGTGGATCCATAAGTGGTTTGTGAAAAGAACACACATGCAGTGAACACTGGTGGATCCATATGTGGTTTGTGAAAAGAACACACATGCAATGACACTGGTTGATCCATATGTGGTTTGTGGAAAGAACACACATGCAATGACACTGGTTGATCCATGTGTGGTTTGTGGAAAGAACACACATGCAATGCCATTGGTTGATCCATATGTGGTTTGTGAAAAGAACACACATGCAATGACTCTAGTGGATCCATATGTGGTTTGTGGAAAGAACCCACATGCAATGACTCTAGTGGATCCATGTGTGGTTTGTGGAAAGAACACACATGCAATGACACTGGTGGATCCATATGTGGTTTGCGAAAAGAATACACATGCAATGAGTCTACTGCTGGTTTTTAGTATAAGAACACACATGCAATGACTCTAGTGTGTCCATATGTGGTATGTGAAAAGAACACACATGCAATGACCGTAGTGGATCCATATGTGGTTTGTGGAAAAGAACACACATGCAATGACCACTGGTTGATCCATACATGGTCTTTGGAAAGAACACACATGCAGTGAACACTGGTTGATCAATGTGTGGTTTGTGAAAAGAACACACATGCAATGTCATTGGTTGATCCATGTGTGGTTTGTGAAAAGAACACACATGCAATGACTTTGGTTGATCCATGTGTGGTTTGTGGAAAGAACACACATGCAATGACTGTAGTGGGTCCATATGTGGTTCATGTCAGGAACACACACGCAATGACTCTAGTGGGTCCATATGTGGTTTGTGAAAAGAACACACATGCAATGACTCTAGTGGATCCATATGTGGTTTGTGGCAAGAACACACATGCAATGACTCTGGTGCTGGTTTTATTATAAGAACACACATGCAATGAACACTGGTTGGTCCATATGTGGTTTGTGAAAAGAACGCACATGCAATGACTCTAGTGGACCCATATGTGGTTTGTGGAAAAGAGCACACATGGAATGCCATTGGTTGATCCATATATGGTTTGCGAAAAGAACACACATGCAATGACATTGGTTAATCAATGTGTGGTTTGTGGAAAGAACACACATGCAATGACTAATGGATCTATATTTGGTTTGTGGAAAAGAACACACATGCAATGACCACTGGTTGATCCATATGTGGTTTGAGGAAAGAACACACATGCAATGCCACTAGTTGATCCATGTGTGGTTTGTGGAAAGAACACACATGCAATGACTCTACTGCTGGTTTTAGTATAAGAACACACATGCAATGACTCTAGTGGGTCCATATGTGGTTTGTGAAAAGAACACACATGCAATGACTTTAGTGGATCCATATGTGGTTTGTGGAAAAGAACAAACATGCAATGAACACTAGTGGATCCATAAGTGGTTTGTGGTAAGAACACACAGGAAGTGAACACTGGTGTATCCATATGTGATTTGTGAAAAGAACACACATGCAATGCCACTGGTTGAACAATATGTGGTTTGTGAAAAGAACACACATGCAATGACTCTAGTGGATCCATATGTGGTTTGTGGAAAAGAACACACATGCAATGACCACTGGTTGATCCATAAGTGGTTTGTGGAAAGAACACAAATGCAGTGAACACTAGTTCATCCATGTGTGGTTTGTGAAAAGAACACACATGTAATGACCACTGGTTGATACATACATGGTCTATGGAAAGAACACACATGCAATGCTACTGGTTGATCCATGTGTGATTTGTGGAAAGAACACACATGCAATGACACTGGTTGATCCATATGTGGTTTGTGGAAAGAACACACATGCAATGACAGTGGTTGATCCGTGTGTGGTTTGTGGAAAGAACACACATGCAATGACTCGAATGGATCCATATGTGGTTTGTGGAAAAGAACACACATGCAATGACCACTGGTTGATCCAAATGTGGTTTGTGGAAAGAACACACATGCAATGGCAATGGTTGATCCATGTGTGGGTTGTGGAAAGAACACACATGCAATGACACTGGTTGATCATTGTGTGTTTTGTGGAAAGAACACACATGCAATGCCATTAGTTGATCCATATGTCGTTTGTGGAAAGAACACACATGCAATGACTCTAGTGGATCCATATGTGGTTTGTGGAAAGAACATACATACAATGACTATAGTGCTGGTTTTAGTATAAGAACACACATGCAATAACCACTGGTTGGTCCATATGTGATTTGTGAAAAGAACACACATGCAATGCCACTGGTTGATCCATATGTGGTTTGTGGAAAGAACAGACATGCAATGACACTGGTTGATCCATGTGTGGTTTGTGGAAAGAACACACATGCAATGCCATTGGTTGATCCATATGTGGTTTGTGAAAAAACACACATGCAATGACTCTAGTGGATCCATATGTGGTTTGTGGAAATAACACACATGCAATGAGTCTAGTGCTAGTTTTAGTATAAGAACACACATGCAATGACAACTGGTTGGTCCATATGTGTTTTGTGAAAAGAACACACATGCAATGACTCTAGTGGATCCATATGTGGTTTGTGGAAAGAACCCACATGCAATGACTCTAGTGGATCCATGTGTGGTTTGTGGAAAGAACACACATGCAATCACACTGGTGGATCCATATGTGGTTTGTGAAAAGAATACACATGCAATGAGTCTACTGCTGGTTTTAGTATAAGAACACACATGCAATGACTCTAGTGGGTCCATATGTGGTATGTGAAAAGAACACACATGCAATGACCGTAGTGGATCCATATGTGGTTTGTGGAAAAGAATACACATGCAATGACCACTGGTTGATCCATACATGGTCTTTGGAAAGAACACACATGCAGTGAACACTGGTTCATCCATGTGTGGTTTGTGAAAAGAACACACATGCAATGCCATTGGTTGATCCATGTGTGGTTTGTGAAAAGAACACACATGCAATGACTCCGGTTATCCATGCGTGGTTTGTGGAAAGAACACACATCCAATGACTGTAGTGGGTCCATATGTGGTTCATGTCAGGAACACACATGCAATGACTCTAGTGGGTCCATATGTGGTTTGTGAATAGAACACACATGCAATGACTCTAGTGGATCCATATGTGATTTGTGGCAAGAACACACATGCAATGACTCTAGTGCTGGTTTTATTATAAGAACACACATGCAATGACCACTGGTTGGTCCATATGTGGTTTGTGAAAAGAACGCACATGCAATGACTCTAGTGGACCCATATGTGGTTTGTGGAAAAGTGCACACATGCAATGCCATTGGTTGATCCATATATGGTTTGTGAAAAGAACACACATGCAATGACATTGGTTAATCAATGTGTGGTTTGTGGAAAGAACACACATGCAATGACTCTAGTGGATCTATATGTGGTTTGTGGAAAAGAACACACATGCAATGACCACTTGTTGATCCATATGTGGTTTGTGAAAAGAACACACATGCAATGACTCTAGTGGGTCCATATGTGGTATGTGAAAAGAACACACATGCAATGACCGTAGTGGATCCATATGTGGTTTGCGGAAAAGAACACACATGCAGTGACCACTGGTTGATCCATACATGGTCTTTGGAAAGAACACACATGCAGTGAACACTGGTTGATCCATGTGTGGTTTGTGAAAAGAACACACATGCAATGCCATTGGTTGATCCATGTGTGGTTTGTGAAAAGAACACACATGCAATGACTCTGGTTGATCCATGTGTGGTTTGTGGAAAGAACACACATGCAATGACTGTAGTGGGTCCATATGTGGTTCATGTCAGGAACACACATGCAATGACTCTAGTGGGTCCATATGTGGTTTGTGAAAAGAACACACATGCAGTGACTCTAATGGATCCATATGTGGTTTGTGGCAAGAACACACATGCAATGACTCTGGTGCTGGTTTTATTATAAGAACATACATGCAATGACCACTGGTTGGTCCATATGTGGTTTGTGAAAAGAATGCACATGCAATGACTCTAGTGGACCCATATGTGGTTTGTGGAAAAGAGCACACATGCAATGCCATTGGTTGATCCATATATGGTTTGTGAAAAGAACACACATGCAACAACATTGGTTAATCAATGTGTGGTTTGTGGAAAGAACACACATGCAATGACTCTAATGAATCTATATGTGGGTTGTGGAAAAGAACACACATGCAATGACCACTGGTTAATCCTTATGTGGTTTGAGGAAAGAACACACATGCAATGCCACTAGTTGATCCATGTGTGGTTTGTGGAAAGAACACACATGCAATGACTCTAGTGCTGGTTTTAGTATAACAACACACATGCAATGACTCTAGTGGGTCCATATGTGGTTTGTGAAAAGAACACACATGCAATGACTTTAGTGGATCCATATGTGGTTTGTGGAAAAGTACAAACATGCAATGAACACTAGTGGATCCATAAGTCGTTTGTGGTAAGAACACACAGGAAGTGAACACTGGTGGATCCATATGTGATTTGTGAAAAGAACACACATGCAATGCCACTGGTTGATCCATATGTGGTTTGTGGAAAGAACACACATGCAATGACAATGGTTGATCCATGTGTGGTTTGTGGAAAGAACACACATGCAATGCCATTGGTTGATCCATATGTGGTTTGTGAAAAAACACACATGCAATGACTCTAGTGGATCCATATGTGGTTTGTGGAAAGAACACACATGCAATGAGTCTAGTGCTAGTTTTAGTATAAGAACACACATGCAATGACAACTAGTTGGTCCATATGTGTTTTGTGAAAAGAACACACATGCAATGACTCTAGTGGATCCATATGTGGTTTGTGGAAAGAACCCACATGCAATGACTCTAGTGGATCCATGTGTGGTTTGTGGAAAGAACACACATGCAATCACACTGGTGGATCCATATGTGGTTTGTGAAAAGAATACACATGCAATGAGTCTACTGCTGGTTTAAGTATAAGAACACACATGCAATGACTCTAGTGGGTCCATATGTGGTATGTGAAAAGAACACACATGCAATGACCGTAGTGGATCCATATGTGGTTTGTGGAAAAGAACACACATGCAATGACCACTGGTTGATCCATACATGGTCTTTGGAAAGAACACACATGCAGTGAACACTGGTTGATCCATGTGTGGTTTGTGAAAAGAACACACATGCAATGCCATTGGTTGATCCATGTGTGGTTTGTGAAAAGAACACACATGCAATGACTCTGGTTATGCTTGCGTGGTTTGTGGAAAGAACACACATCCAATGACTGTAGTGGGTCCATACGTGGTTCATGTCAGGAACACACATGCAATGACTCTAGTGGGTCCATATGTGGTTTGTGAAAAGAACACACATGCAATGACTCTAGTGGATCCATATGTGATTTGTGGCAAGAACACACATGCAATGACTCTAGTGCTGGTTTTATTATAAGAACACACATGCAATGACCACTGATTGGTCCATATGTGGTTTGTGAAAAGAACGCACATGCAATGACTCTAGTGGACCCATATGTGGTTTGTGGAAAAGTGCACACATGCAATGCCATTGGTTGATCCATATATGGTTTGTGAAAAGAACACACATGCAATGACATTGGTTAATCAATGTGTGGTTTGTGGAAAGAACACACATGCAATGACTCTAGTGGATCTATATGTGGTTTGTGGAAAAGAACACACATGCAATGACCACTTGTTGATCCATATGTGGTTTGTGAAAAGAACACACATGCAATGACTCTAGTGGGTCCTTATGTGGTATGTGAAAAGAACACACATGCAATGACCGTAGTGGATCCATATGTGGTTTGCGGAAAAGAACACACATGCAATGACCACTGGTTGATCCATACATGGTCTTTGGAAAGAACACACATGCAGTGAACACTGGTTGAGCCATGTGTGGTTTGTGAAAAGAACACACATGCAATGCCATTGGTTGATCCATGTGTGGTTTGTGAAAAGAACACACATGCAATGACTCTGGTTGATCCATGTGTGGTTTGTGGAAAGAACACACATGCAATGACTGTAGTGGGTCCATATGTGGTTCATGTCAGGAACACACATGCAATGACTCTAGTGGGTCCATATGTGGTTTGTGAAAAGAACACACATGCAATGACTCTAATGGATCCATATTTGGTTTGTGGCAAGAACACACATGCAATGACTCTGGTGCTGGTTTTATTATAAGAACACACATGCAATGACCACTGGTTGGTCCATATGTGGTTTGTGAAAAGAACGCACATGCAATGACTCTAGTGGATCCATATGTGGTTTGTGGAAAAGAGCACACATGCAATGCCATTGTTTGATCCATATATGGTTTGTGAAAAGAACACACATGCAACAACATTGGTTAATCAATGTGTGGTTTGTGGAAAGAACACACATGCAATGACTCTAATGAATCTATATGTGGGTTGTGGAAAAGAACACAGATGCAATGACCACTGGTTAATCCTTATGTGGTTTGAGGAAAGAACACACATGCAATGCCACTAGTTGATCCATGTGTTTTTTGTGGAAAGAACACTCATGCAATGACTCTAGTGCTGGTTTTAGTATAAGAACACACATGCAATGACTCTAGTGGATCCATATGTGGTTTGTGGAAAGAACCCACATGCAATGACTCTAGTGGATCCATGTGTGGTTTGTGGAAAGAACACACATGCAATCACACTAGTGGATCCATATGTGGTTTGTGAAAAGAATACACATGCAATGAGTCTACTGCTGGTTTTAGTATAAGAACACACATGCAATGACTCTAGTGGGTCCATATGTGGTATGTGAAAAGAACACACATGCAATGACCGTAGTGGATCCATATGTGCTTTGTGGAAAAGAACACGCATGCAATGACCACTGGTTGATCCATACATGGTCTTTGGAAAGAACACACATGCAGTGAACACTGGTTGATCCATGTGTGGTTTGTGAAAAGAACACACATGCAATGCCATTGGTTGATCCATGTGTTGTTTGTGGAAAGAACACACATGCAATGACTCTGGTTATCCATGCGTGGTTTGTGGAAAGAACACACATCCAATGACTGTAGTGGGTCCATATGTGGTTCATGTCAGGAACACACATGCAATGACTCTAGTGGGTCCATATGTGATTTGTGAAAAGAACACACATGCAATGACTCTAGTGGATCCATATGTGATTTGTGGCAAGAACACACATGCAATGACTCTAGTGCTGGTTTTATTATAAGAACACACATGCAATGACCACTGGTTGGTCCATATGTGGTTTGTGAAAAGAACGCACATGCAATGACTCTAGTGGACCCATATGTGGTTTGTGGAAAAGTGCACACATGCAATGCCATTGGTTGATCCATATATGGTTTGTGAAAAGAACACACATGCAATGACATTGGTTAATCAATGTGTGGTTTGTGGAAAGAACACACATGCAATGACTCTAGTGGATCTATATGTGGTTTGTGGAAAAGAACACACATGCAATGACCACTTGTTGATCCATATGTGGTTTGTGAAAAGAACACACATGCAATGACTCTAGTGGGTCCATATGTGGTATGTGAAAAGAACACACATGCAATGACCGTAGTGGATCCATATGTGGTTTGCGGAAAAGAACACACATGCAATGACCACTGGTTGATCCATACATGGTCTTTGGAAAGAACACACATGCAGTGAACACGGGTTGATCCATGTGTGGTTTGTGAAAAGAACACACATGCAATGCCATTGGTTGATCCATGTGTGGTTTGTGAAAAGAACACACATGCAATGACTCTGGTTGATCCATGTGTGGTTTGTGGAAAGAACACACATGCAATGACTGTAGTGGGTCCATATGTGGTTCATGTCAGGAACACACATGCAATGACTCTAGTGGGTCCATATGTGGTTTGTGAAAAGAACACACATGCAATGACTCTAATGGATCCATATGTGGTTTGTGGCAAGAACACACATGCAATGACTCTGGTGCTGGTTTTATTATAAGAACACACATGCAATGACCACTGGTTGGTCCATATGTGGTTTGTGAAAAGAACGCACATGCAATGACTCTAGTGGACCCATATGTGGTTTGTGGAAAAGAGCACACATGCAATGCCATTGGTTGATCCATATATAGTTTGTGAAAAGAACACACATGCAACAACATTGGTTAATCAATGTGTGGTTTGTGGAAAGAACACACATGCAATGACTCTAATGAATCTATATGTGGGTTGTGGAAAAGAACACACATGCAATGACCACTGGTTAATCCTTATGTGGTTTGAGGAAAGAACACACATGCAATGCCACTAGTTGATCCATGTGTGGTTTGTGGAAAGAACACACATGCAATGACTCTAGTGCTGGTTTTAGTATAAGAACACACATGCAATGACTCTAGTGGGTCCATATGTGGTTTGTGAAAAGAACACACATGCAATGACTTTAGTGGATCCATATGTGGTTTGTGGAAAAGTACAAACATGCAATGAACACTAGTGGATCCATAAGTGGTTTGTGGTAAGAACACATAGGAAGTGAACACTGGTGGATCCATATGTGATTTGTGAAAAGAACACACATGCAATGCCACTGGTTGATCCATATGTGGTTTGTGGAAAGAACACACATGCAATGACACTGGTTGATCCATGTGTGGTTTGTGGAAAGAACACACATGCAATGCCATTGGTTGATCCATATGTGGTTTGTGAAAAAACACACATGCAATGACTCTAGTGGATCCATATGTGGTTTGTGGAAAGAACACACATGCAATGAGTCTAGTGCTAGTTTTAGTATAAGAACACACATGCAATGACAACTGGTTGGTCCATATGTGGTTTGTGAAAAGAACGCACATGCAATGACTCCAATAGACCCATATGTGGTTTGTGGAAAAGAACACACATGCAATGAACACTGGTGGATCCATAAGTGGTGTGTGGAAAGAACACACATGCAGCAAACACTGGTGGATCCATATGTGGTTTCTGAAAAGAACACACATGCAATGCCACTGGTTGATCCATATGTGGTTTGTGGAAAGAACACACATGCAATGACACTGGTTGATCCATGTGTGGTTTGCGGAAAGAACACACATGCAATGCCATTGGTTAATCCATATGTGGTTTGTGAAAAGAACACGCATGGAATGACTCTAGTGGATCCATATGTGGTTCGTGGAAAGAACAAACATGCAGTTTCCATTGCTGGATCCATATGTGGTTTGTGAAAAGACCACACATGCAATGCCACTGGTTGATCCATATGTGGTTTGTGGAAACAACACACATGCAATCACACTGGTTGATCCATGTGTGGTTTGTGGAAAGAACACACATGCAATGCCATTGGTTGATCCATATATGGTTTGTGAAAAGAACACACATGCAATGACTCTAGTGGATCCATATGTGATTTGTGGCAAGAACACACATGCAATGACTCTAGTGCTGGTTTTATTATAAGAACACACATGCAATGACCACTGGTTGGTCCATATGTGGTTTGTGAAAAGAACGCACATGCAATGACTCTAGTGGACCCATATGTGATTTGTGGAAAAGTGCACACATGCAATGCCATTGGTTGATCCATATATGGTTTGTGAAAAGAACACACATGCATTGACATTGGTTAATCAATGTGTGGTTTGAGGAAAGAACACACATGCAATGACTCTAGTGGATCTATATGTGGTTTGTGGAAAAGAACACACATGAAATGACCACTTGTTGATCCATATGTGGTTTGTGAAAAGAACACACATGCAATGACTCTAGTGGGTCCATATGTGGTATGTGAAAAGAACACACATGCAATGACCGTAGTGGATCCATATGTGGTTTGCGGAAAATAACGCACATGCAATGACCACTGGTTGATCCATACATGGTCTTTGGAAAGAACACACATGCAGTGAACACTGGTTGATCCATGTGTCGTTTGTGAAAAGAACACACATGCAATGCCATTGGTTGATCCATGTGTGGTTTGTGAAAAGAACACACATGCAATGACTCTGGTTGATCCATGTGTGGTTTGTGGAAAGAACACACATGCAATGACTGTAGTGGGTCCATATGTGGTTCATGTTAGGAACACACATGCAATGACTCTAGTGGGTCCATATGTGGTTTGTGAAAAGAACACACATGCAATGACTCTAATGGATCCATATGTGGTTTGTGGCAAGAACACACATGCAATGACTCTAGTGCTGGTTTTATTATAAGAACACACATGCAATGACCACTGGTTGGTCCATATGTGGTTTGTGAAAAGAACGCACATGCAATGACTCTAGTGGACCCATATGTGGTTTGTGGAAAAGAGCACACATGCAATGCCATTGGTTGATCCATATATGGTTTGTGAAAAGAACACACTTGCAACAACATTGGTTAATCAATGTGTGGTTTGTGGAAAGAACACACATGCAATGACTCTAATGAATCTATATGTGGGTTGTGGAAAAGAACACACATGCAATGACCACTGGTTAATCCTTATGTGGTTTGAGGAAAGAACACACATGCAATGCCACTAGTTGATCCATGTGTCGTTTGTGGAAAGAACACACATGCAATGACTCTAGTGCTGGTTTTAGTATAAGAACACACATGCAATGACTCTAGTGGGTCCATATGTGGTTTGTGAAAAGAACACACATGCAATGACTCTACTGGATCCATATGTGGTTTGTGGCAAGAACACACATGCAATGACTCTAGTGCTGGTTTTATTATAAGAACACACATGCAATGACCACTGGTTGGTCCATATGTGGTTTGTGAAAAGAACGCACATGCAATGACTCTAGTGGACCCATATGTGGTTTGTGGAAAAGAGCACACATGCAATGCCATTGGTTGATCCATATATGGTTTGTGAAAAGAACACACTTGCAACAACATTGGTTAATCAATGTGTGGTTTGTGGAAAGAACACACATGCAATGACTCTAATGAATCTATATGTGGGTTGTGGAAAAGAACACACATGCAATGACCACTGGTTAATCCTTATGTGGTTTGAGGAAAGAACACACATGCAATGCCACTAGTTGATCCATGTGTCGTTTGTGGAAAGAACACACATGCAATGACTCTAGTGCTGGTTTTAGTATAAGAACACACATGCAATGACTCTAGTGGGTCCATATGTGGTTTGTGAAAAGAACACACATGCAATGACTTTAGTGGATCCATATGTGGTTTGTGGAAAAGTACAAACATGCAATGAACACTAGTGGATCCATAAGTGTTTTGTGGTAAGAACACACAGGAAGTGAACACTGGTGGATCCATATGTGATTTGTGAAAAGAACACACATGCAATGCCACTGGTTGATCCATATGTGGTTTGTGGAAAGAACACACATGCAATGACACTGGTTGATCCATGTGTGGTTTGTGGAAAGAACACACATGCAATGCCATTGGTTGATCCATATGTGGTTTGTGAAAAAACACACATGCAATGACTCTAGTGGATCCATATGTGGTTTGTGGAAAGAACACACATGCAATGAGTCTAGTGCTAGTTTTAGTATAAGAACACACATGCAATGACAACTGGTTGGTCCATATGTGGTCTGTGAAAAGAACGCACATGCAATGACTCCAGTAGACCCATATGTGGTTTGTGGAAAAGAACACACATGCAATGAACACTGGTGGATACATAAGTGGTGTGTGGAAAGAACACACATGCAGCAAACACTGGTGGATCCATATGTGGTTTCTGAAAAGAACATACATGCAATGCCACTGTTTGATCCATATATGGTTTGTGGAAAGAACACACATGCAATGACACTGGTTGATCCATGTGTTGTTTGTGGAAAGAACACACATGCAATGCCATTGGTTAATCCATATGTGGTTTGTGAAAACAACACGCATGGAATGACTCTAGTGGATCCATATGTGGTTCGTGCAAAGAACAAACATGCAGTTTCCATTGCTGGATCCATATGTGGTTTGTGAAAAGACCACACATGCAATGCCACTGGTTGATCCATATGTGGTTTGTGGAAACAACACACATGCAATCACACTGGTTGATCCATGTGTGGTTTGTGGAAAGAACACACATGCAATGCCATTGGTTGATCCATATATGGTTTGTGAAAAGAACACACATGCAATGACTCTAGTGGATCCATATGTGGTTTGTGGAAAGAACACACATGCAATGAGTCTAGTGCTGGTTTTAGTATAAGAACACACATGCAATGACTCTAGTGGATCCATATGTGGTTTATGGAAAAGAACACACATGCAATGACCACTGGTTGATCCATAAGTGGTTTGTGGAAAGAACACACATGTAGTGACATTGGTTAATCAATGTGTGGTTTGTGGAAAGAACACACATGCAATGACTCTAGTGGATCTATATGTGGTTTGTGGAAAAGAACACACATGCAATGGCCACTCGTTGATCCATATGTGGTTTGTGAAAAGAACACACATGCAATGACTCTAGTGGGTCCATATGTGGTATGTGAAAAGAACACACATGCAATGACCGTAGTGGATCCATATGTGGTTTGTGGAAAAGAACACACATGCAATGACCACTGGTTGATCCATACATGGTCTTTGGAAAGAACACACATGCAGTGAACACTGGTTGACCCATGTGTGGTTTGTGAAAAGAACACACATGCAATGCCATTGGTTGATCCATGTGTGTTTTGTGAAAATAACACACATGCAATGCCATTTGTTAATCAATGCGTGGTTTGTGGAAAGAACACTAATGCAATGACTCTAATGGATCCATATGTGGGTTATGGAAAAGAACACACATGCAATGACCACTGGTTGATCCATATGTGGTTTGTGGAAAGTACACACATGCAATGCCACTAGTTGATCCATGTGTGGTTTGTGGAAAGAACACACATGCAATAACTCTAGTGCTGGTTTTAGCATAAGAACACACATGCAATGACTCTAGTGGGTCCATATGTGGTTTGCAAAAAGAACACACATGTAGTGACTTTAGTGGATTCATATGTAGTTTCTGGAAAAGAACACACATGCAATGAACACTGGTGGATCCATAAGTGTTTTGTGGTAAGAACACACAGGAAGTTAACACTGGTGAATCCATATGTGATTTGTGAAAAGAACACACATGCAATGCCACTGGTTGATCCATATGTGGTTTGTGGAAAGAACACACATGCAATGACACTGGTTGATCCATGTGTGGTTTGTGGAAAGAACACACATGCAATTCCATTGGTTGATCCATATGTGGTTTGTGAAAAACACACATGAAATGACTCTAGTGGATCCATATGTGGTTTGTGGAAAGAACACACATGCAATGAGTCTAGTGTTGGTTTTAGTATAAGCACACACATGCAATGACAACTGGTTGGTCCATATGTGGTTTGTGAAAAGAACGCACATGCAATGACTCCAGTAGACCCATACGTGGTTTGTGGAAAAGAACACACATGCAATGAACACTGGTGGATCCATAAGTGGTGTGTGGAAAGAACACACATGCAGCAAACACTGGTGGATCCATATGTGGTTTCTGAAAAGAACACACATGCAATGCCACTGGTTGATCCATATGTGGTTTGTGGAAAGAACACACATGCAATGACACTGGTTGATCCATGTGTGGTTTGTGGAAAGAACACACGTGCAATGCCATTGGTTAATCCATATGTGGTTTGTGAAAAGAACACGCATGGAATGACTCTAGTGGATCCATATGTGGTTCGTGGAAAGAACAAACATGCAGTTTCCATTGCTGGATCCATATGTGGTTTGTGAAAAGACCACACATGCAATGCCACTGGTTGATCCATATGTGGTTTGTGGAAACAACACACATGCAATCACACTGGTTGATCCATGTGTGGTTTGTGGAAAGAACACACATGCAATGCCATTGGTTGATCCATATATGGTTTGTGAAAAGAACACACATGCAATGACTCTAGTGGATCCATATGTGGTTTGTGGAAAGAACACACATGCAATGAGTCTAGTGCTGGTTTTAGTATAAGAACACACATGCAATGACTCTAGTGGATCCATATGTGGTTTGTGGAAAAGAACACACATGCAATGACCACTGGTTGATCCATAAGTGGTTTGTGGAAAGAACACACATGTAGTGACATTGGTTAATCAATGTGTGGTTTGTGGAAAGAACACACATGCAATGACTCTAGTGGATCTATATGTGGTTTGTGGAAAAGAACACACATGCAATGGCCACTCGTTGATCCATATGTGGTTTGTGAAAAGAACACACATGCAATGACTCTAGTGGGTCCATATGTGGTATGTGAAAAGAACACACATGCAATGACCGTAGTGGATCCATATGTGGTTTGTGGAAAAGAACACACATGCAATGACCACTGGTTGATCCATACATGGTCTTTGGAAAGAACACACATGCAGTGAACACTGGTTGACCCATGTGTGGTTTGTGAAAAGAACACACATGCAATGCCATTGGTTGATCCATGTGTGTTTTGTGAAAAGAACACACATGCAATGCCATTTGTTAATCAATGTGTGGTTTGTGGAAAGAACACTAATGCAATGACTCTAATGGATCCATATGTGGGTTGTGGAAAAGAACACACATGCAATGACCACTGGTTGGTCCATATGTGGTTTGTGGAAAGAACACACATGCAATGCCACTAGTTGATCCATGTGTGGTTTGTGGAAAGAACACACATGAAATGACTCTAGTGCTGGTTTTAGTATAAGAACACACTTGCAATGACTCTAGTGGGTCCATATGTGGTTTGCAAAAAGAACACACATGCAGTGACTTTAGTGGATCCATATGTGGTTTCTGGAAAAGAACACACATGCAATGAACACTGGTGGATCCATAAGTGGTTTGTGGTAAGAACACACATGCAGTGAACACTGGTGGATCCATATGTGATTTGTGAAAAGAACACACATGCAATGCCACTGGTTGATCCATATGTGGTTTGTGGAAAGAACACACATGCAATGACACTAGTTAATCCATGTGTGGTTTGTGGAAAGAAAACACATGCAAGTCCATTGGTTGATCCATATGTGGTTTGTGAAAAGAACACACATGCAATGACTCTAGTGGATCCATATGTGGTTTGTGGAAAGAACACACATGCAATGACTCTAGTGCTGGTTTTAGTATAAGAACACACATGCAATGACAACTGGTCGGTCCATATGTGGTTTGTGAAAAGAACACACATGCAATGACTCCAGTAGACCCATATGTGGTTTGTGGAAAAGAACACACATGCAATGAACACTTGTGGATCCATCAGTCGTTTGTGGAAAGAACACACATGCAGCAAACACTGGTGGATCCATATGTGGTTTGTGAAAAGAACACACATGCAATGCCACTGGTTTATCCATATGTGGTTTGTGGAAAGAAAACACATGCAATGCCATTGGTTGATCCATATGTGGCTTGTGAAAAGAACACGCATGCAATGACTCTAGTGGATCCATATGTGGTTTGTGGAAAGAACAAACATGCAGTTTCCACTGGTGGATCCATATGTGGTTTGTGAAAATAACACACATGCAATGCCACTGGTTGATCCATATGTGGTTTGTGGAAAGAACACACATGCAATGACACTGGTTGATCCATGTGTGGTTTGTGGAAAGAACACACATGCAATGCCATTGGTTAATCCATTTGTGGTTTGTGAAAAGAACACACATGGAATGACTCTAGTGGATCCATATGTGGTTCGTGGAAAGAACAAACATGCAGTTTCCATTGCTGGATCCATATGTGGTTTGTGAAAAGACCACACATGCAATGCCACTGGTTGATCCATATGTGGTTTGTGGAAACAACACACATGCAATCACACTGGTTGATCCATGTGTGGTTTGTGGAAAGAACACACATGCAATGCCATTGGTTGATCCATATATGGTTTGTGAAAAGAACACACATGCAATGACTCTAGTGGATCCATATGTGGTTTGTGGAAAGAACACACATGCAATGAGTCTAGTGCTGGTTTTAGTATAAGAACACACATGCAATGACTCTAGTGGATCCATATGTGGTTTGTGGAAAAGAACACACATGCAATGACCACTGGTTGATCCATAAGTGGTTTGTGGAAAGAACACACATGTAGTGACATTGGTTAATCAATGTGTGGTTTGTGGAAAGAACACACATGCAATGACTCTAGTGGATCTATATGTGGTTTGTGGAAAAGAACACACATGCAATGGCCACTCGTTGATCCATATGTGGTTTGTGAAAAGAACACACATGCAATGACTCTAGTGGGTCCATATGTGGTATGTGAAAAGAACACACATGCAATGACCGTAGTGGATCCATATGTGGTTTGTGGAAAAGAACACACATGCAATGACCACTGGTTGATCCATACATGGTCTTTGGAAAGAACACACATGCAGTGAACACTGGTTGACCCATGTGTGGTTTGTGAAAAGAACACACATGCAATGCCATTGGTTGATCCATGTGTGTTTTGTGAAAAGAACACACATGCAATGCCATTTGTTAATCAATGTGTGGTTTGTGGAAAGAACACTAATGCAATGACTCTAATGGATCCATATGTGGGTTGTGGAAAAGAACACACATGCAATGACCACTGGTTGGTCCATATGTGGTTTGTGGAAAGAACACACATGCAATGCCACTAGTTGATCCATGTGTGGTTTGTGGAAAGAACACACATGCAATGACTCTAGTGCTGGTTTTAGTATAAGAACACACTTGCAATGACTCTAGTGGGTCCATATGTGGTTTGCAAAAAGAACACACATGCAGTGACTTTAGTGGATCCATATGTGGTTTCTGGAAAAGAACACACATGCAATGAACACTGGTGGATCCATAAGTGGTTTGTGGTAAGAACACACATGAAGTGAACACTGGTGGATCCATATGTGATTTGTGAAAAGAACACATATGCAATGCCACTGGTTGATCCATATGTGGTTTGTGGAAAGAACACACATGCAATGACACTAGTTAATCCATGTGTGGTTTGTGGAAAGAAAACACATGCAAGTCCATTGGTTGATCCATATGTGGTTTGTGAAAAGAACACACATGCAATGACTCTAGTGGATCCATATGTGGTTTGTGGAAAGAACACACATGCAATGACTCTAGTGCTGGTTTTAGTATAAGAACACACATGCAATGACAACTGGTCGGTCCATATGTGGTTTGTGAAAAGAACACACATGCAATGACTCCAGTAGACCCATATGTGGTTTGTGGAAAAGAACACACATGCAATGAACACTTGTGGATCCATCAGTCGTTTGTGGAAAGAACACACATGCAGCAAACACTGGTGGATCCATATGTGGTTTGTGAAAAGAACACACATGCAATGCCACTGGTTTATCTATATGTGGTTTGTGGAAAGAAAACACATGCAATGCCATTGGTTGATCCATATGTGGCTTGTGAAAAGAACACGCATGCAATGACTCTAGTGGATCCATATGTGGTTTGTGGAAAGAACAAACATGCAGTTTCCACTGGTGGATCCATATGTGGTTTTTGAAAATAACACACATGCAATGCCACTGGTTGATCCATATGTGCTTTGTGGAAAGAACACACATGCAATGACACTGGTTGATCCATGTGTGGTTTGTGGAAAGAACACACATGCAATGCCATTGGTTGATCCATTTGTGGTTTGTGAAAAGAACACACATGGAATGACTCTAGTGGATCCATATGTGGTTTGTGGAAAGAACACACATGCAATGAGTCTAGTGCTGGTTTTAGTATAAGAACACACATGCAATGACTCTAGTGGATCCATATGTGGTTTGTGGAAAAGAACACACATGCAATGACCACTGGTTGATCCATAAGTGGTTTGTGTAAAGAACACACATGTAGTGAACACTAGTTGATCCATGTGTGGTTTGTGAAAAGAACGCACATGCAATGACCACTGGTTGATCCATACATGGTCTTTGGAAAGAACACACATGCAATGATACTAGTTGATCCATGTGTGGTTTGTGAAAAGAACACACATGCAATGCCATTGGTTGATCCATATGTGTTTTGTGAAAAGAACACACATGCAAGGACTCTGGTTGATCCATGTGTGGTTTGTGGAAAGAACACACATGCAATGACTGTAGTGGGTCCATATGTGGTTCATGTCAGGAACACACATGCAATGACTCTAGTGGGTCCATACGTGGTTTGTGAAAAGAACACACATGCAATGACTCTAGTGGATCCATATGTGGTTTGTGGCAAGAACACACATGCAATGACTCTAGTGCTGGTGTTAGTATAAGAACACACATGCAATGACCACTGGTTGGTCCATATGTGGTTTGTGAAAAGAATGCACATTCAATGACTCTAGTGGACCTATATGTGGTTTGTGGAAAAGAGCACACATGCAATGCCATTGGTTGATCCATATGTGGTTTGTGAAAAGAACACAGATGCAATGCCATTTGTTAATCAATGTGTTGTTTGTGGAAAGAACACACATGCAAGGACTCTAATGGATCCATATGTGGTTTGTGGAAAGGAACACACATGCAATGACCACTGGTTGATCCATATGTGGTTTGTGGAAAGAACGCACATGCAATGCCACTAGTTGATCCATGTGTGGTTTGTGGAAAGAACACACATGCAATCACTCTAGTGTTGGTTTTAGTATAAGAATACACATGCAATGACTCTAGTGGGTCCATATGTGGTTTGTGAAAAGAACACACATGCAATTACTCTAGTGGATCCATATGTGGTTTGTGGAAAGAACACACATGCAATGACAGTAGTGCTGGGTTTAGTATAAGAACACACATGCAATGACCACTGGTTGGTCCATATGTGGTTTGTGAAAAGAATGCACATGCAATGACTCTAGTGGACCTATATGTGGTTTGTGGAAAAGAGCACACATGCAATGCCATTGGTTGATCCATATGTGGTTTGTGAAAAGAACACAGATGCAATGCCATTTGTTAATCAATGTGTGGTTTGTGGAAAGAACACACATGCAATGACTCTAGTGCTGGTTTTAGTATAAGAAAACACATGCAATGACAACTGGTTGGTCCATATGTGGTTTGTCAAAAGAACGCACACGCAATGACTCCAGTAGACCCATATGTGGTTTGTGGAAAATAACACACATGGAATGAACACTGGGGATCCATAAAGTGGTTTGTGGAAAGAACACACATGCAGCAAACACTGGTGGATCCATATGTGGTTTATGAAAAGAACACACATGCAATGCCACTGGTTGATCCATATGTGGTTTGTGGAAAGAACACACATGCAATGACACTGGTTGATCCATGTGTGGTTTGTGGAAAGAAAACACATGCAATGTCATTGGTTGATCCATATGTGGGTTGTGAAAAGAACACGCATGCAATGACCCTAGTGGATCCATATGTGGTTTGTGGAAAGAACACACATGTAGTTTCCACTAGTGGATCCATATGTGGTTTGTGAAAAGAACACACATGCAATGCCACTGGTTGATCCATATGTGCTTTGTGGAAAGAACACACATGCAATGACAGTGGTTGATCCATGTGTGGTTTGTGGAAAGAACACACATGCAATGCCATTGGTTGATCCATATGTGGTTTGTGGAAAGAACACACATGCAATGCCATTGGTTGATCCATATGTGGTTTGTGAAAAGAACACGCATGCAATGACTCTAGTGGATCCATATGTCGTTTGTTGAAACAACACACATGCAGTTTCCACTGGTGGATCCATATGTGGTTTGTGAAAAGAACACGCATGCAATGACTCTAGTGGATCCATATGTGGTTTATGAAAAGAACGCACATGGAATGACTCTAGTGGATCCATATGTGGTTTGTGGAAAGAACACACATGCAATGAGTCTAGTGCTGGTTTTAGTATAAGAACACACATGCAATGACTCTAGTGGATCCATATGTGGTTTGTGGAACAGAACACACATGGAATGACCACTGGTTGATCCATAAGTGGTTTGTGGAAAGTACACACATGTAGTGAACACTAGTTGATCCATGTGTGGTTTGTGAAAAGAACACACATGCAATGACCACCTGTTGATCCATACATGGTGTTTGGAAAGAACACACATGCAATGATACTAGTTGATCCATGTGTGGTTTGTGAAAAGAACACACATGCAATGCCATTGGTTGATCCATATGTGGTTTGCGAAAAGAACACACATGCAAGGACTCTGGTTGATCCATGTGTGGTTTGTGGAAAGAACACACATGCAATGACTGTAATGGGTCCATATGTGGTTCATGTCAGGAACACACATGCAATGAATCTTGTGGGTCCATATGTGGTTTGTGAAAAGAACACACACGCAATGACTCTAGTGGATCCATATGTGGTTTGTGGAAAGAACACACATGGAATGAACACTAGGGGATCCATAAGTGGTTTGTGGAAAGAACACACATGCAGCGAACACTGGTGGATCCATATGTGGTTTATGAAAAGAACACACATGCAATGCCACTGGTTGATCCATATGTGGTTTGTGGAAAGAACACACATGCAATGACACTGGTTGATCCATGTGTGGTTTGTGGAAAGAAAACACATGCAATGTCATTGGTTGATCCATATGTGGCTTGTGAAAAGAACACGCATGCAATGACTCTAGTGGATCACGGAGTAACCCGGACCAGGGAGGTCGCCTAACATTGTCTCGTCCGACTCAAGGAGTGAGTCAGAGGCACTTGTCTAGCTTATATGCAGGAACAGGTGTGGCCGGATCAACTGTGATCCGGATCGTCGTTTGGCTTCTAGGAGAAGGAAGGAATATCTCTGGTCAAAAAGAAGGCCCGGTGCGTACTGGATGAGCGACTAAAGCAAGGGCAGGACCACCGGATCGTGGCCGACAAGGGTGACGACGCTCACGTCGGCTGACGCAGGCGCTACAGAGGCAACGTCGCTAAAGCAAGAGTGACGTGGGGGAAAAGCACCCCTGTCGGGTTACTAATTTGGGAGGCAGCATATTCTTAGGAATATGCCCCCACGTATGCCCTAGGCCAGGACCGAACCACCCCTATATAAGGGGGGGTTGGGGTTCTGGTAAGAAGGTTTTGGGTCTTTTTCGGATACAGGGAAGGAAAATACTTGTGGGTCGAGGGTTCTGGGACTGGTCAATAGGCAAGAGTAAGAGAGCTTCTTCTTCCTCCTCTAGTCAAAACAGCTCGAGGAGCAATTGTAGTCTTGGAGACTGAACATCAATACAAAGCTTCTGTGTAGAGAATCACTCTACTATCCCTCCCTGGATTCCCCTAGCGCATATTAGTCCCCACCTTCAGCCTATCCATGGCATCTGCCGTGACACCACCACGACAGTTGGCGCCCACCGTGGGGCTAGCGACGCTAGCAGGGGTGAAGATCCGGACGGGAAATTTCATCGGCACCGGTGAACGCATCGTCTCCGGGCTCGTTCAGCGCTTCGGTGCGCTGGACTACATCAGCGACAACATTGGCTGCTTCGGCACGAGACCCCTTCCACGCAACGGCGTCTTCGTCAAGCTCGGCGCGCACAAGGTCTATGTTGCCGTGGACGTGTCTGGCGTTCATCCGCGTCGCGTCGTTGATGCGGGGGAACCACCCCTCACTGTGGCTCGCGGGGCGCGTATCGCCCGTTCCCCGGGCCATGCAGAGGTGATGATGACCGCACCGAGCGCGGGCGTGAGCAGGGATCCAGCGCCAGACCCGGGGGCAACACCCAAGGCACCAAGGAAAGCTAGGGGTCCTCCGCTAGAGAGGCCCAAGAACGTGCTGAGGGAAGCTATGGATAGCTTGGCTAACCCGGTGGCAGCATTGGTAGATCCGGCTCAGGCACAGGCCGAGCTAGAGGATACCCGGCGAAAGATACTGGAGGGCGCAAAGAAGATAGCGGCGACTCAGCAGTCGTTGAACATGACGCTGCCGTGAGTACGCGAAAGCGAACAAGGTTGATGCAGTGAGGGTAAAAGGGAGAAACCTCATAAGCGAGATGAACAGAGAGGGTGATGATGGACCAGAAGGGTCCGAAAACTATCTGTCTGTGGGGTTGCCGAAGTATAGTACCCCGGCGAAGAACCTCAGAGCAGCAGATGCCGCGACGTTCGAGCTAGAGGGTCTGACGGGTGAAGCTCGCCAAAGACAGCAAGACCGGGTTAATGAGCTGGTTCGGATCGTGAACAGGCAGAATGAGGAGCTATTGAGAAGTAATCCGGAGAGAGTCGGAGCTTCTAAAATCATCCATTCGGTGATGGGTAACCCGGAGAAATCCGCTGGAGCCGCATCATCGCCTCATGGTGGCCCTAGAAGAGAAGAGGTAGTAACCTTGGCCAGACGGAACAAGCAGATCGTTCCGTACGACCCAAAGCGTGCGGGAAAGGAAAAAGAGGTACGGAAAAACGACGATCGACGAAGTGTGAGCCGAGGTAACCATGACCAAGGCAATGCCGGTCAAGGGAATGCTGCCAACGGCAACGCCGGACAGCGAAACTCGGCGGGAGCGGGTCAACCGCCGTAGCGGAATGCACCAAGGCAAGAGCAAAGTGCCGGCCGTGGTATGCAACAGAGAGGACCACAACGGGAGCAAAACCGATACAATGATGGAGACTCGGAGATGATGAATGCGGGATATGCAAGACCGGACTATCATGTGATAGGGTCGAGATTGGGAAGCAGAGATTTGATGCCGGATGACGCTAGGCTAAAACTAGACCGCCTGTATAGGTCGGAACAGATCGAATGTCAAGGTCCTCCGGGTCCAGCGTGCTTCGGACCCCGGATCATGAAGGAACCGCCAGTACCCAATTTTCAATTACCCAGGGGCACAAAGACATATGACGGCAGTACAAAGCCGTAGGATTGGCTAATAAACTACGCAACAGCTGTGAAAATTGCAACTGGCAACTTGAGGTGGGCTGTACGATATGTACCCCAAATGTTGGAAGGTCCAGCTAGGGTTTGGCTGAATAGTTTGCCACCCGGAAGCATCAACTGCTGGATAGATTTTGAAGAGATGTTCATCAGCAACTTCTCAAGTACGTATCAGAGACCGAATAGACCGCAGACCCTGGCAAACGGATCGTGAATTCTTGACCCGGTGGTGTACCGTGAGAAACTCATGTGAGGGAGTCATAGAGTCACAGGCTATAGCATGGTTCGCACAAGGATGTAGATATGGTAGCGAGTTGTGGATGAAATTGCAAAGGAAAATGCCAGTCACATTGGCAGAGATGATCCGGATCGCGGATTCTTATGCTTTGGGTGATCCAACCCAACCTAGGATCGTGTCGAACGAGTCAAATGAGGAGTACTATCCGAGGGACGGATCCGGGTCATCCCGGAGGAACGATTACAGGGGAAAAAGGAGAGACGATAGACCGGATCATCGATATGTCTCGCAACAAGTTGCGGCCGTGAATCAAGATCAGCCCGGGGCAGGGAGCAACCAACGCCAGAAAACGGGAGGGCAATGGACTCCTCGAAACGATGGCAAGAAAACATGGACTCCGGAGCAGAAGAAGCAATGGCAAGAAAAGAAAGATCGTCCGAGGTATACCTACGAGTCAATGTTGGACCAGCCGTGCAAGTTTCACACGCCAAATCCGAGCAGCCCGGCGGGTCACACGACGAGACAATGTGAGTGGATGCGCAAGATAGAACAAGGTGGTTCGGGGAATGCTCAGGCACCTCGGAATGATCAACCTCGGCAGGAGTTACCCCGGCAGCAATTGCTCTCCGAGCAAACACGCAGCAACTGATGTTGCCTCCCCCTCCACCGAGGTGTGACAACAGTGAGAGAAGGGATGCAGTGCATCAGATAGAAACCCAGCAACAACCAGATCAGAGGTACTCCGGAAACGAGGGAAGAAATGAGTACAGGGAACATCACCAGAGCTATTGTGTGTTCACAATAGAAGAAACAGATAGGAAGAGCTTGCAGCGCCGACATATGGAGGTTAATGCGGTTATGCCTGCGGTGATGAGGTACATGTCTTGGTCGGACCAGGAAATTACCTGGAGCGTCAAAGATCACCCCAAGCTTATGCCAAGTCCGGGCTCGTATGCACTAGTGTAGGATCCAACGTTCATTGGACCAAACATTAATGTGAGGTTCTCCAAGGTACTGATCGACAATGGCAGTAGCATTAACATCATGTATGCGGATACGATGTGCAAGTTGGGCATCTCGGAGAACATGCTCCAGGCTACGAGAACAACTTTTCACGGTATCGTGCCCGGCATATCCTGCGAACCCATCGGCAAAGTCCGGGTCGACGTGCTGTTCGATACAAGGGATAACTGCCGAACCGAAAATCTGGAGTTCGAAGTGGTAAACCTGGAGAGCGCGTATCATGCACTACTCGGGAGACCAGCGCTGGGCAAATTCATGGCAAGTTGCCACGTTAGTTATCTGAAGATGAAGTTGCCCGGGCCAAATGGTGCAATTACTATCGTTGGGGATTTCCGACGTTCTATTGAGTGCGCTTTAGCCAGGTCTAACCTAGCCGAGTCACTCATAATTGCCCAAGAGAAAAGAAAAATCCAAGAAGTGACGGCATTAGCTCGGTCCACGCAGCAGTATATGCCGGCGTTAAGTAACCCGCATGGAAGTGTTTCATTTCAAGCCGCGAAGGACACCAAGAGGATACCGGTGGATAACGTGTTTCCGGAGCGCACCGTGACAATTGGGGCCGGATTAACTGACAAATAGGAAAGCGAGCTCGTCAACTTCCTCCGTGAGAATTGGGATATTTTTGCTTGGTCCACACAGGACTTGCAAGGTGTTCCGAGGGAGTTGGCCGAGCACCCTTTGAATGTAAGACCCGGAGCAAGGCCGGTGAAGCATCCTCTCCGATGCTTCGCCGAGGATAGGAGAAAGGTCATTGGTGACGAGATAGCTCGGTTGCTCGCAGCAGGATTTATCATGGAAGTGTTATATCCGGATTGGCTCTCTAATCCGGTACTGGTAGAAAAGAAGGATGATCCGAATGTGGCAGTGGTTTGGCGTATGTGTATCGATTACACGAACCTGAACAAGGCATGTCCGAAAGATCCATTTCCGCTGCCGAGGATAGATCAGGTCATCGACTCTACCGCGGGATGTGAACTGTTGTCATTTATTGACGCCTATTCTGGTTTCCACCAGATACCCCTGAACCCGGACGATCAAATAAAAACTGCCTTTATTACCCCGTACGGGGCTTATTGCTATCGCACTATGCCGTTTGGTTTACGAAACGCAGGAGCAACGTACCAAAGGTGTATGCAAAAATGTCTGCACGATCAAATAGGTCAAAATGTGCAAGTTTACGTGGACGATGTGGTTATCAAGACCAAGGAAAGCGCAACGCTCCTTGACGACATAAGGCAAACATTCGCGAACTTGAAGAGATTCCGGATGAAGCTTAACCCGGAGAAATGTACCTTAGGTGTCCCGGTTGGGAAATTACTCGAATTTCTCGTCTCTAGCCGAGGTATCGAGGTTAATCCAACTAAGATCCGAGCCATCGAACGAATGGAGCTGCCGAAGTGTCTCAACGACGTCCAGAAGTTCACCGGATGCCTGGTGTCGTTGAGCCGGTTTGTATGTCGGTTAGGGGAAAAGGCACTGCCTCTCTACCAACTCATGAAAAAATCAAATAAATTCGTTTGGATGCCGCAGGCCGATGAAGCTTTTGCCCACTTAAAAAAGATGTTGGCCACTGCACCAGTGTTAGCCTCTCCACTGTCGAAGGAGCCAATGTTGCTCTACATAGCCGCAACCAACCGAGTTGTAAGTGCAGTGATTGTAGTGGAACGAGATGAAGAGGGTAAGTCGGTGCAGAGGCCAGTGTATTATTTGAGCGAGGTATTGTCTGTCTCAAAACAGAACTACCCGCATTTTCAAAAGGTGGCATACGGAGTTTATATGGCGGCAAAGAAGTTAAAGCACTACTTTGAGGAGCATCCCATCAAAGTGATATGCGAAGCCCCCATATCCGAGATAATGGGTAACAAAGATGCGAACGGCAGAATTGCGAAATGGGCAATTCAGCTAGCACCATATGCGCCCCAATACGATAGAAGAGAAGCGATCAAGTCCCAGGCTGTAGCGGACTTTTTAGTGGATTGGGCCGAGGTACAATACGAACCACCGCCACCGGATCCGAACTACTGGAGGATGCACTTCGACGGATCGAAGACCAAAGCCGGATTAGGAGCCGGGGCTGTGCTTACATCGCCAAAGAAGGAACTCAAGTACGTGTGGCAGATCCATTTCGCGGCATCAAACAATGTCGCCGAGTACGAGGCTCTTGTGCATGGTCTAAAAGTGGCAAAGGAAATTGGCATACGTCGAATAATCTGCTTTGGCGACTCGGATCTAGTAATACAGCAAGTGTCCGGAGTGTGGGACGCCCTGGATCCAAACATGGCACTATACAGATTTCATGTGCAGAAAATCTCGGGTTACTTTGAGGGATGCGAGTTTCATCATGTACCTCGCATGGAAAACGAAGCTGCTGACATGCTGTCGAAGCTCGGCTCGACCCGACAGGCAATTCCACCGGGTGTTGCATTGGAGCACCTCAGAAAGCCATCTATCAGGCCGTCCCCAGGAACCGATTCAATTTATGTCCCGGAAAACACGGAATCCGGAGCTGAGCCCATGAACATTAACGTGGGAAGTAGTACGCCGAACCCGGGGACTACCTCGGCAAACCCGGGGATTATCTAGGCAAACCCGGGGACTACCTCACCAGACCCGGGAACTGTTCAGCGTGACCTGGCTGAAGTTATGCCGGTGGATCAGATGGAAATTGATGAGGAGATGTTCCCTACGAGAGCAGTACCAGCTTGGGCGCTGCCTATATACCAGTTCTTGAAAGATAGAACGTTACCCACTGAGGAAGTGCTAGCCAGGCAAACTCAGCGGAGAGCCAAAGCTTGCACAATCATCAATTCCGAGCTGTACAAGCGGAGTGTAACCAATATCCTCCAGCGGTGCGTTGATCCGGAAGAAGGACATGACATCCTTCGAGATATACATCAAGGAGAATGCGGGCATCACGCCTCATCCCGGGCCTTAGTGGCAAAGGCATTCCGGCATGGATTTTACTGGCCAAGCACCTTGGAGCAAGCGGAGGATCTGGTGAGAAAATGCAATGGTTGCCAAAGATATGCCACCAAGACACATATGCCTATGTCGAAACTCAAAACCATACCAACTAGATGGCCATTTGCTGTGTGGTGCTTGGATATGGTTGTCCCAATCAAACCATCCAAAGGGAGCATGACGCACCTTCTGGTCATGGTGGACAAATTTACAAAATGGATCGAAGTGAAGCCTATAAGAAAGTGTGATGGAGCTACAGCTGTGACATTTCTCAAAGATATCATCTTGAGATACGGTTATGCACACAGTATCATAACTGATAACGGCACCAATTTTGCTGAAGGATCATTTGCACGATTCTGCCGAGATAAGAAAATCCGACTCAACATAGCCTCGGTAGCCGACCCCGCATCGAACGGACAAGTGGAAAGATCCAACAGATTAGTGCTATCTGGGATAAAACCCCGGCTCATTGAGCCGCTACAAAGATCAGCGGGGTGCTGGATAGAAGAACTACCAGCGGTATTGTGGAGTTTAAGAACAACTCCGAATCGATCAACAGGCTACACGCCGTTCTTTCTGGTATATGGGGCAGAAGCTGAATTACCAGCCGACATAGCGCATGATTCGCCTAGGGTCACCCAATACACAGAAGCCGAAGTGCAAGAAGCCCGGCAAAATGATGTTGATCTGCTGGAAGAAGCGAGAGAACTGGCACTGTCTAGATCCGCCATATATCAGCAAAATCTCCGACGCTATCATAGCCGGAAAGTGTGCCCACGAGTCTTCCGGGAAGGCGATCTGGTGCTCCGGTTGGTACAGCGTACCACTGGCATGCATAAATTATCCCCCCCTTGGGAAGGACCATTTATCGTGAGCAAAACATTGCACATTGACTCTTACTATCTCATAGATGCAAAGCCACGGGAAAAGAACAAGGCGGACAGGTCCGGAGAGGAATCCAATCGACCGTGGAATGTAGCACTACTTCGTCCGTTCTACACTTAGCTAAAGAGTGTATGTACCTGAGTCATCCTCATATGTCGGTATGTATGTCGGCAATGAGCCTGTCAATGAAATAGCGGAGCCTCGAGCAGTAACTCGGGGACTGCCTTAATAAATGATTGTTGTTACTTTTTATGCGTTAGCTAGAATGACTCGTTTCGCTTAAACCTGGTTTAGTAATGTGTGAGCACCAAAAACCCAACCCTTCGACTCGCTGCTGTCCAACAAGAATTGGCTTCATGGCGAGCAAGGGAACAAGTTTGGAATTGCGTAGCACATGAGAAACTACTAAGGAAACGATCCTATTCCAGCTAACGTTTGTTTTGACTAACCCCGTATTTACTTTCAAGCTATTATGTTGAATTATTTTGAGCCGAGCCTCAAAGTTTCTCAGTATTGTTAAAACAATTCTTGAAGCTCGGGTTCGTAAGTCGTAAAACCGAATCAAGGTAGACACGGATCGAGCCGGAGAATTGGACGAACAAGAAACTGAAACTCGGGGACTATGCCCAAATTAATCCAGCATACAAGCATAGTAGCAAAATATTAGGTATTCAGCATACAATTGCACCCGGCATACCGGGGATCTGATAAATTTTCAAGTTTTTTCAACTAGGAAGCGGCAGGAGGACGAAGGTCGGCATCGTCATCACTGTCTTCAATATGTGAAGCAGCATCTTCTCCATCATCGCCCGACCCATCCTCCGTGTTCTCCATCTGCTCCTCCTCGCCGGAGTCCAGAAAGCTCGGCCCCTCAACCCAGTCATGGACTGGAGAATATTTGATGAGGCTGTAGGCGCAAGCCTGGCGCTGAGCTACCCACTCTGGATCATCGGTCCATTTGGATCCGGTGCGCCGACGGGTGAGGAGGCTCAGATCGATTTTCTTGTACCATGAAGGATATGATGGAGAAGGGTATCTGCCGTGGCCCGCCCGGCGGATTCCCTCCAGAGGTTGAGTTGAGTCTCAATCTCCATTAGCTTTTCCGCAAGAAGTGCGATCCTTTCCGGAGCGTCCTCGCTTGGCCAGAATGCGTTGAAGATCCGGACCGCAACGTCGAGGAGATCCTTTCCATAGTTCTTGATAGTTTCCACCCGGGCTGACACGCTAACCAACAGGTCCTCCAGGTCTAATGGGATACTCTCACCATCAGGAGCAATGGGAGTACTCCTCTCTTGGCGAAATTTGGCAACGGCAGCGCTGACGATAGCAGTACCCTCCGGAAAGTTATCTGAAAATAGGGAAAGGGAGGATGCTGAAGCACCGGCATATGAGTTAAACTCGGAAAACTGCGTCGGGCAAGAAAAAGAAACTTACGTGAGATATGGTGATGGATCCGGGTCAACTCCTGGATACAACTATCGCGTCTATGCCGAAGTTGTTCAAGCTCGGTGAGCGCCGACCCAAGCCGGACTTCGGATTCCTTGAGCAGATCCTGGTCCTTGGAGATCTGAAGGGTAAAGCGCTCACGCTCTTCGGTGAAGTTCTGGACAACTTTCTGGAGCTCGGTTTGTGTTGGGCCTTCATCTTCTCCATCTCGGCCTTGAGTTTGGCTATCTCGCCGTCCTTGGTCCGGAGGAGGGCAAGCTCATTGTCCTTCTTCTTCAGCTCGGCTTGATGATGTCCTGCTTGTTCGAGAAAATGCAGCATCATATCAGGCACGGGCACACTATCCTCAAGCGATGCTGAAATGGTGTGTTGACCCGGCAAAGCCGAGGAGTGAATATTTGCCGAGCCAAGAAAAAGAAAGAATAGAGAGCACAGTGGTGTTGGCCGAAAGAGGACATACCTCGGATTTCCTCCAAGTTTTTTCACATAATCTTGTTTTCAGCCTCCACCCCAGCTACAAAAAAACCGAATAAGGAGGGTAATCCGGCAGAAGCAAACGAAATGGTGAGGTGTTAAGGGAGGAAATTACCTCTCTTTTCATGCTCCGCGCCAAGTGCAACGTGTTTTGCGCGCAAGATCTTATGGGTATCAAGCAGGCGCTGAAACTCGGTGCTCCGACGGTTGGTGGTTACCTGACAAAGGCACAGGCGTGTAAAGTGAGTTCGGTGCATATTCGAAGTGTACAAGATCCGGGCCAAGCGGAACTTAACCCGGCTCTAGGTGTGTGCATATTCGAAGTATACAAGATCCGGGCCAAGCGGAACTTAACCCGGCTCTAGGTGTGTGCATATTCGAAGTATACAAGATCCGGGCCAAGCGGAACTTAACCCGGCTCTAGGTGTGTGCATATTCGAAGTGTACAAGATCCAGGCCAAGCGGAACTTAACCCGGCTCTAGGTGTGTGCATATTCAAAGTTTACATGCAGCTACGTTGATCTTCTAAGGAGCATCCGGCTGAGTAACAAGTTACTCCGCCGGAGGCTCGGGGACTAATGGTTATTATCTACAGCATGTAAAGAAGAAACAACGTACCTCCATCATACGCCCAGCGAGGTTAATGGCCTTGGCGGAAGTATTCAGCTGAGCGGAAAATTCAGCTGGGCCGAACTTTTCCGGGAGATCGTCGTTGTAGACGAACTCCGCCTTATTCCAGTTCATGACGAACTCGATGAGGCTCGGAGGGTAATGTTCGCCAGTGGGCATGTGAGGCGCCACCAAACCCTTGGCGTGAGCTTCTTTCCTCTCAATCAGGGCAAGAGCTGGGCTAGTGTGAAGAACCATCTGCTGCGAATCAGCTGGCTCAGCAGGAGGATCCGTCGCTGCTGGGGATTTCTTTAGAAGCATCGACGACAAGGTACGCTGCCCAGCCTCGGCGGAGCTGAACTTGCCTTTGGCCTGCTGGGAGGAAGTGACCGCAGTGGATTTGCCCCCAGAAACCGCTGGAGTGGGTCCTCGCCGAGCTTGAGATGACTCGGATGAGGCAGATGAGCTTGGTGCAGGAGCTTTGGTGGCTGGCGTTGGAGCTGCTGTTGGTTTCTTCGGAACCGGGACAGGCGCTGGTTCGGTGGCAGGTGCTGGTGCTGCTGCTAGGGTTGGAGTTGCGGTAGACTTAATTGTTGCTGGTTGCGGCAATGCCGAAGTGCCAGACGCCATCGCCTCGGCCGATCCGACCCCTCCCGATCTGAGGTCGCGTCCCTCTGAAGGAGGTACTGCGGAACCCGGAGCGGCCGCAGAGCCTTCCGTAATGGGGCTCAGTGGGTGTGACTCGTCGTCACAGGGAGGGGAAAGACTGGACCGAAGAGGGGAGGAGATGCTCGATCCGCTCTGAGGGACCTCCACAGGAGCCCTGCAAGAGAAAATAATGTCAGGAGTGAAATTACCCCGAAGCAGGGAGAAGTGTGTTCCGCAGTAAAAAAAAAGAAAAAAAGAACTTATGCATCCGAGGTCTCAGCCTCCTTAGGTTTCCGGGCCCTCCTTGCCGGGGCTTTGCCTACCCGTTTGGAGGCAGTCTTGTCTCCGGCCTTCTTTTGCCTTTTGAAAGGCTGAGAAGGTGCGGAAGAAGAACTCGACGCGGTTCCGCGTTTCCTCTTTCACGCCGCCGGAGCAGGTTCGCCCATGGCAAGGGGAGGATCCTCGTGGATGTGCCCAACGGGGTTAGCTGATGCCGGGTAAGCAAAAGAAAGAGGGACAGCCTCAACGGGATCAATCACATCGATATCCGAGTCATCCTCATCGTCGGGCCAATCTCTAAGAGAAGAGAATTTACCGCTGGGTCGTCTGGTGGCATCGGGTGTGGGGAGGAACATCTCCTGGTCCGGCTCCTCCTCGTCCGAAATTTCTCGGTCCGGGGCCCACTTAAGGGTCGGATCCGGGCCATCCTCGAGGGTTTGCTGGAGAAACAGCTGAGAAAAAAGAACAAGGAGCAAATTCATGAATGTGATAAGAGCCGACATGAAATTGATCCGAGATAAGTTTACCCCGTGAAGCTTACCGCGGGAGGGAGCCTGTCGCGGCAGTAATGCTCGATTCCCCACGTCCATTCGGCGGAGAAGTCCTTATGGGTGGTGAAAAGAGCCTTGACCCGGCGGAAGATCTCCATATTGCTCAACTCGAATGAGGAGGTTCGGTTGGGGTCACGACTAAAGCTCATATGGCACAACTTGTGAGTGCGCCGCTGAAGGGGAGAGATTCGGTTGCGCACGAATGTGATCATGGCATCCTCGTTGCGCAATCCGAGCTTCTTCAGCTCCGCAAACCTTTTGTTCACTTGGTTGGCCAGGGCTGTAGGCTTCCTGCAATCTCCTCCCAAAAATCCGTGTCAGGGGGACCCGGAGCATAGGGCAGCAACCGGATCAAATCTTCCGTGCCTTCATTCCGGACGTAGAAGAAGGTTCGGGCCCACCCTTTGCAGGAGTCAAGCCCGATGACCCGGGGAAAGATTGAAGACCTCCGGGGCGAGATCGAGGCAGCTCCGAACTGAGTTAGCTATTTGTCCTCTGACTCGACGTGGATGTTGGGGACCACGTTGCGACGGAGGCCAAAGAACTGGATCCACAGCTCCTTCGTAGGCCATAGCTCGGTGTAGCCCTCAATCGAAGAAACGAAAGCGGACAGAGAGGTGATGGCGTTCGCCGGGAGATGATGTGGTTGCAAGTGATAGGTCCGGATCCAGTATCAGAAGAAATCACTCACTGGAAGCCCGAATCCTCGTTGGAAATGGGATAAGAAAACAACAAATTCGCCCGGATTGAGTGAGTGGGCCAGCTCCGAGGAGGGGAGACGAGCAGCGACGCTGGCGGGGATGCGCCGGGTCCGGTAGAGCCAAGAGATGTCATCCTTGCAGACCCAGGAGCCGGCCCACGCGCCGCGGTCCGCCGCGCCGGCGTCCTCCTCCATATCCTGTTCAACAACGGCGAGCTCTTCCTCCGTCATCTCAATTCCGGTGTCTTCGCTGGAGCTGGCGGCGGCGGAACTCTGCGGTCTAGACTGACGAGGACCCATGGCTAAACAGAGGCGCAGCGGTGATTGCGATGTGGAGAAACAAAGAAAATGCGGCGGCGGCGCTGCTGCGACGGGCACTGGCAGCGGCATGGTTGCGAGAAAGAAGAAGAGGAACAGGCGAGGGGGCGCGGAGATGGAAAAGTTCTAAGGAGCGCGCCCCTCCCCTATTTAACCACCCCCAGTCATCAACGGGTGGGATCGTGCTGTGCAGGAAGACCACACGATGTGGCCATGTATCACCAGCATCAACCAATCAGAGAGGAGCCACACCGGGGGCCGCAGAGTAAATGTGATCCAATGACACGACGTGTAGTTGCGGTAAACGAGGAAACAGACGTGACGTAACCCCCGCACAGTAATCGCTGACATTTACTGCAGCGGTTACTGCGCAGGCCCTTAAAATAAGGCAACATAATGATTAACCGTTACGTGGGTTGGCGTATGAGAGAAGGAAGCAAGGCCCGGATCCGAGCCACGGTGGTGACCCGGCCGGCAAGTGAAAACGTGAACCGTGCGGAGGGAAAGTAAAACCAAACGATCCGAGCCAAAGTGGTGACCCGGCCGGCAAGTGAAAACTTGGAGCGTGCGAAGGGAACGTAAATCCATATAATCCAAGACAAAAAGTTAACCCAGAAATAAACGTCTGAAGCTTGGATACGAATGAAACTGATGTGGCCTTAGCGACCAAGGCCGCCAAGGCCGCACCAGCTTCGGGGACTAATGTTTGGGGGATAACCCCGGATAGGGTCACTCCAGGGTATAAGGGCCGAGCTAGCCGAGGTTCGGCAATGTCAAAGCGGATGCTGGCCGAGTCACCTCAAGGCAAGCCGGATCACGCAGTAACCCGGACCAGGGAGGTCGCCTAACATTGTCTCGTCCGACTCAAGGAGTGAGTCGGAGGCACGTGTCTAGCTTATATGCAGGAACAGGTGTGGCCGGATCAACTGTGATCCGGATCGTCGTTTGGCTTCTAGGAGAAGGAAGGAATATCTCTGGTAAAAAAGAAGGCCCGATGCGTACTGGATGAGCGAATAAAGCAAGGGCAGGACCACCGGATCGTGGCTGACAAGGGTGACGACGCTCACGTCGGCTGACGCAGGCGCTGCAGAGGCAACGTCGCTAAAGCAAGAGTGACGTGGGGGAAAAGCACCCCTGTCGGGTTACTAATTTGGGAGGCGGCATATTCTTAAGAATATGCCCCCACGTATGCCCTAGGCCAGGACCAAACCACCCCTATATAAGGGGGGGTTGGGGTTCTGGTAAGAAGGTTTTGGGTCTTTTTCGGATACAGGGCAAGAAAAATACTTGTGGGTCGAGGGTTCTAGGACTGGTCAATAGGCAAGAGTAAGAGAGCTTCTTCTTCCTCCTCTGGTCAAAACAGCTCGAGGAGCAGTTGTAGTCTTGGAGACTGAACATCAATACAAAGCTTCTGTGTAGAGAATCACTCTACTACCCCTCCCTGGATTCCCCTAGCGCATATTAGTCCCCACCTTCAGCCTATCCATGGCATCTGCCGTGACACCACCACGAAAAGAACACACATGCAATGACAACTGGTTGGTCCATATGTGGTTTGTGAAAAGAACGCACATGAAATGACTCCAGTAGACCCATATGTGGTTTGTGGAAAAGAACACACATGCAATGAACTGGTGGATCCCTAAGTGGTTTGTGGAAAGAACACACATGCAGCAAACACTGGTGGATCCATATGTGGTTTGTGAAAAGAACACACATGCAATGCCACTGGTTGATCCATATGTGGTTTGTGGAAAGAACACACATGCAATGACACTGGTTGATCCATGTGTGGTTTGTGGAAAGAAAACACATGCAATGCCATTGGTTGATCCATATGTGGTTTGTGAAAAGAACACGCATGCAATGACTCTAGTGGATCCATATGTGGTTTGTGGAAAGAACACACATGCAGTTTCCACTGGTGGATCCATATGTGGTTTGTGAAAAGAACACACATGCAATGTCACTGGTTGATCCATATGTGCTTTGTGGAAAGAACACACATGCAATGACACTGGTTGATCCATGTGTGGTTTGTGGAAAGAACACACATGCAATGTCATTGGTTGATCCATATGTGGTTTGTGAAAAGAACACACATGCAATGACTCTAGTGGATCCATATGTGGTTTGTGGAAAGAACACACATGCAATGAGTCTAGTGCTGGTTTTACTATAAGAACACACATGCACTGACTCTAGTGGATCCATATGTGGTTTGTGGAAAAGAACACACATGCAATGACCACTGGTTGATCCATTAGTGGTTTGTGGAAAGAACACACATGTAGTGAACACTAGTTGATCCATATGTGGTTTGTGGAAAAGAACACACATGCAATGACCACTGGTTGATCTATATGTGGTTTGTGGAAAGACCACACATGCAGTGAACACTGGTTGATCCATGTGTGGTTTGTGAAAAGAACACACATGTAATGCCACTGGTTGATCCATATGTGCTTTGTGGAAAGAACACACATGCAATGACACCGGTTGATCCATTTGTGGTTTGTGGAAAGAACACACATGCAATGCCATTGGTTGATCCATATGTGGTTTGTGAAAAGAACACACATGGAATGACTCTAGTGGATCCATATGTGGTTTATGGAAATAACACACATGCAATGACTCTAGTGTTGATTTTAGTATAAGAACACACATGCAATGACAATTGGATGGTCCATATGTGGTTTGTGAAAAGAACGCACATGAAATGACTCCAGTAGACCCATATGTGGTTTGTGGAAAAGAACACACATGCAATGAACACTGGTGGATCCATAAGTGGTTTGTGGAAAGAACACACATGCAGCGAACACTGGTGGATCCATATGTGGTTTGTGAAAAGAACACACATGCAATGCCACTGGTTGATCCATATGTGGTTTGTGGAAAAACACACATGCAATGACACTGGTTGATCCATGTGTGGTTTGTGGAAAGAAAACACATGCAATGCCATTGCTTGATCCATATGTGGTTTGTAAAAAGAACACGCATGCAATGACTCTAGTGGATCCATATGTGGTTTGTGGAAAGAACACACATGCAGTTTCCACTAGTGGATCCATATGTGGTTTGTGAAAAGCACACACATGCAATGTCATTGGTTGATCCATATGTGCTTTGTGGAAAGAACACACATGCAATGACACTGGTTGATCCATGTGTGGTTTGTGGAAATAACACACATGAAATGTCATTGGTTGATCCATATGTGGTTTGTGAAAAGAACACACATGCAATGACTCTAGTGGATCCATATGTGGTTTGTGGAAAGAACACACGTGCAATGAGTCTAGTGCTGGTTTTAGTATAAGAACACACATGCAATGACTCTAGTGGATCCATATGTGGTTTGTGGAAAAGAACACACATGCAATGACCACTGGTTGATCCATAAGTGGTTTGTGGAAAGAACACACATGTAGTGAACACTAGTTGATCCATATGTGGTTTGTGGAAAGGAACACACATGCAATGACCACTGGTTGATCTATATGTGGTTTGTGGAAAGACCACACATGCAGTGAACACTGGTTGATCCATGTATGGTTTGTGAAAAGAACACACATGCAATGCCAGTGGTTGATCCATATGTGCTTTGTGGAAAGAACACACATGCAATGACACTGGTTGATCCATTTGTGGTTTGTGGAAAGAACACACATGCAATGCCATTGGTTGATCCATATGTGGTTTGTGAAAAGAACACACATGGAATTACTCTAGTGGATCCATATGTGGTTTGTGGAAAGAACACACATGAAATGAGTCTAGTGATGGTTTTAGTATAAAAACACACATGCTATGACTCTAGTGGATCCATATGTGGTTTGTGGAAAAGAACACACATGCAATGACCACATGGGTTATCCGTAAGTGGTTTGTGTAAACAACACACATGTAGTGAACACTAGTTGATCCATGTGTGGTTTGTGAAAAGAACACACATGCAATGACCACTGGTTGATCCATACATGGTCTTTGGAAAGAACACACAAGCAATGATACTAGTTGATCCATGTGTGGTTTGTGAAAATAACACACATGCAAAGCCATTGGTTGATCCATATGTGGTTTGTGAAAAGAACACACATGCAAGGACTCTAGTTGATCCATGTGTGGTTTGTGGAAAGAACACACATGCAATGACTATAGTGGGTCCATATGTGCTTCATGTCAGGAACACACATGCAATGACTCTAGTGGGTCCATATGTGGTTTGTGAAAAGAACACACATGCAATGACTCTCGTGGATCCATATGTGGTTTGTGGAAAGAACACACATGCAATGACTCTAGTGATGGGTTTAGTATAAGAACACACATGCAATGACCACTGGTTGGTCCATATGTGGTTTGTGAAAAGAATGCACATGCAATGACTCTAGTGGACCTATATGTGGTTTGTGGAAAAGAGCACACATGCAATGCCATTGGTTGATCCATATGTGGTTGGTGAAAAGAACACAAATGCAATGCCATTTGTTAATCAATGTGTGGTTTGTGGAAAGAACACACATGCAATGACTCTAATGGATCCATCTGTGGGTTGTGGAAAAGAACACACATGCAATGACCACTGGTTGATCCATATGTGGTTTGTGGAAAGAACACACATGCAATGCCACTAGTTTATCCATGTGTGGTTTGTGGAAAGAACACACATGCAATGACTCTAGTGTTGGTTTTAGTATAAGAACACACATGCAATGACTCTAGTGGGTCCATATGTGGTTTGTGAAAAGAACACACATGCAATGACTTTAGTGGATCCATATGTGGTTTCTGGAAAAGAACACACATGCAATGAACACTGGTGGATCCATAAGTGGTTTGTGGTAAGAACACACATGCAGTGAACACTGGTGGATCCATATGTGATTTGTGAAAAGAACACACATGCAATGGCACTGGTTGATCCATATGTGGTTTGTGAAAACAACACACATGCAATGACTCTAGTGGATCCATATGTGGTTTGTGGAAAGAACACACATGCAATGAGTCTAGTGCTGGTTTTAGTATAAGAACACATATGCAATGACTCTAGTGGATCCATATGTGGTTTGTGGAAAGAACACACATGTAGTGAACACTAGTTGATCGATATGTGGTTTGTGGAAAAGAACACACCTGCAATGACCACTGGTTGATCTATATGTGGTTTGTGGAAAGACCATACATGCAGTGAACACTGGTTGATCCATGTGTGGTTTGTGAAAAGAACACACATGCAATGCCACTGGTTGATCCATATGTGCTTTGTGGAAAGAACACACATGCAATGACACTGGTTGATCCATTTGTGGTTTGTGGAAAGAACACACATGCAATGCCATTGGTTGATCCATATGTGGTTTGTGAAAAGAACACACATGGAATGACTCTAGTGGATCCATATGTGGTTTGTGGAAATAACACACATGCAATGAGTCTAGTGTTGTTTTTAGTATAAGAACACACATGCAATGACTCTAGTGGATCCATATGTGGTTTGTGGAAAAGAACACACATGCAATAACCACATGGGTTATCCATAAGTGGTTTGTGTAAAGAACACACATGTAGTGAACACTAGTTGATCCATGTGTGGTTTGTGAAAAGAACACACATGCAATGACCACTGGTTGATCCATACATGGTCTTTGGAAAGAACACACATGCAATGATACTAGTTGATCCATGTGTGGTTTGTGAAAAGAACACACATGCAGTGCCATTGGTTGATCCATATGTGGTTTGTGAAAAGAACACACATGCAAGGACTCTAGTTGATCCATGTGTGGTTTGTGGAAAGAACACACATGCAATGACTGTAGTGGGTCCATATGTGCTTCATGTCAGGAACACACATGCAATGACTCTAGTGGGTTCATATGTGGTTTGTGAAAAGAACACACATGCAATGACTCTAGTGGATCCATATGTGGTTTGTGGAAAGAACACACATGCAATGACTCTAGTGATGGGTTTAGTATGAGAACACACATGCAATGACCACTGGTTGGTCCATATGTGGTTTGTGAAAAGAATGCACATGCAATGACTCTAGTGGCCCTATATGCGGTTTCTGGAAAAGAGCACACATGCAAAGCCATTGGTTGATCCATATGTGGTTTGTGAAAAGAACACAGATGCAATGCCATTTGTTAATCAATGTGTGGTTTGTGGAAAGAACACACATGCAATGACTCTAATGGATCCATATGTGGGTTGTGGAAAAGAACACACATGCAATGACACTAGTTGATCCATGTGTGGTTTGTGGAAAGAACACACATGCAATGACTCTAGTGTTGGTTTTAGTATAAGAACACACATGCAATGACTCTAGTGGGTCCATATGTGGTTTGTGAAAAGAACACACATGCAATGAACACAGGTGGATCCATAAGTGGTTTGTGGTAAGAACACACATGAAGTGAACACTGGTGGATCCATATGTGATTTGTGAATAGAACACACATGCAATGGCACTGGTTGATCCATATGTGGTTTGTGGAAACAACACGCATGCAATGACACTAGTTGATCCATGTGTGGTTTGTGGAAAGAACACACATGCAATGCGATTGGTTGATCCATATGTGGTTTGTGAAAAGAACACACATGCAATGAGTCTAGTGGATCCATATGTGGTTTGTGGAAATAACACACATGCAATGACTCTAGTGTTGGTTTTAGTATAAGAACACACATGCAATGACAACTGGTTGGTCCATATGTGGTTTGTGAAAAGAACGCACATGCAATGACTCCAGTAGACCCATATGTGGTTTGTGGAAAAGAACACACATGCAATGAACACTGGTGGATCCATAAGTGGTTTCTGGAAAGAACACACATGCAGCGAACACTGGTGGATCCATATGTGGTTTGTGAAAAGAACACACATGCAATGCCACTGGTTGATCCATATGTGGTTTGTGGAAAAACACACATGCAACGACACTGGTTGATCCATGTGTGGTTTCTGGAAAGAAAACACATGCAATGCCATTGCTTGATCCATATGTGGTTTGTAAAAAGAACACGCATGCAATGACTCTAGTGGATCCATATGTGGTTTGTGGAAAGAACACACATGCAGTTTCCACTAGTGGATCCATATGTGGTTTGTGAAAAGCACACACATGTAATGTCATTGGTTGATCCATATGTGCTTTGTGGAAAGAACACACATGCAATGACACTGGTTGATCCATGTGTGGTTTGTGGAAAGAACACACATGCAATGTCATTGGTTGATCCATATGTGGTTTGTGAAAAGAACACACATGCAATGACTCCAGTGGATCCATATGTGGTTTGTGGAAAGAACACACGTGCAATGAGTCTAGTGCTGGTTTTAGTATAAGAATACACATGCAATGACTCTAGTGGATCCATATGTGGTTTGTGGAAAAGAACACACATGCAATGACCACTGGTTGATCCATAAGTGGTTTGTGGAAAGAACACACATGTAGTGAACACTAGTTGATCCATATGTGGTTTGTGGAAAGGAACACACATGCAATGACCACTGGTTGATCTATATGTGGTTTGTGGAAAGACCACACATGCAGTGAACACTGGTTGATCCATGTGTCGTTTGTGAAAAGAACACACATGCAATGCCAGTGGTTGATCCATATGTGCTTTGTGGAAAGAACACACATGCAGTGACACTGGTTGATCCATTTGTGGTTTGTGGAAAGAACACACATGCAATGCCATTGGTTGATCCATATGTGGTTTGTGAAAAGAACACACATGGAATTACTCTAGTGGATCCATATGTGGTTTGTGGAAAGAACACACATGAAATGAGTCTAGTGATGGTTTTAGTATAAAAACACACATGCTATGACTCTAGTGGATCCATATGTGGTTTGTGGAAAAGAACACACATGCAATGACCACATGGGTTATCCATAAGTGGTTTGTGTAAAGAACACACATGTAGTGAACACTAGTTGATCCATGTGTGGTTTGTGAAAAGAACACACATGCAATGACCACTGGTTGATCCATACATGGTCTTTGGAAAGAACACACAAGCAATGATACTAGTTGATCCATGTGTGGTTTGTGAAAAGAACACACATTCAATGCCATTGGTTGATCCATATGTGGTTTGTGAAAAGAACACACATGCAAGGACTCTAGTTGATCCATGTGTGGTTTGTGGAAAGAACACACATGCAATGACTGTAGTGGGTCCATATGTGCTTCATGTCAGGAACACACATGCAATGACTCTAGTGGGTCCATATGTGGTTTGTGAAAAGAACACACATGCAATGACTCTAGTGGATCCATATGTGGTTTGTGGAAAGAACACACATGCAATGACTCTAGTGATGGGTTTAGTATAAGAACACACATGCAATGACCACTGGTTGGTCCATATGTGGTTTGTGAAAAGAATGCACATGCAATGACTCTAGTGGACCTATATGTGGTTTGTGGAAAAGAGCACACATGCAAAGCCATTGGTTGATCCATATGTGGTTTGTGAAAAGAACACAAATGCAATGCCATTTGATAATCAATGTGTGGTTTGTGGAAAGAACACACATGCAATGACTCTAATGGATCCATATGTGGGTTGTGGAAAAGAACACACATGCAATGACCACTGGTTGATCCATATGTGGTTTGTGGAAAGAACACACATGCAATGCCACTAGTTGATCCATGTGTGGTTTGTGGAAAGAACACACATGCAATGACTCTAGTGTTGGTTTTAGTATAAGAACACACATGCAATGACTCTAGTGGGTCCATATGTGGTTTGTGAAAAGAACACACATGCAATGACTTTAGTGGATCCATATGTGGTTTCTGGAAAAGAACACACATGCAATGAACACTGGTGGATCCATAAGTGGTTTGTGGTAAGAACACACATATGCAGTGAACACTGGTGGATCCATATGTGATTTGTGAAAAGAACACACATGCAATGGCACTGGTTGATTCATATGTGGTTTGTGAAAAGAACACACATGCAATGACTCTAGTGGATCCATATGTGGTTTGTGGAAAGAACACACATGCAATGAGTCTAGTGCTGGTTTTAGTATAAGAACACATATGCAATGACTCTAGTGGATCCATATGTGGTTTGTGGAAAGAACACACATGTAGTGAACACTAGTTGATCCATATGTGGTTTGTGGAAAAGAACACACCTGCAATGACCACTGGTTGATCTATATGTGGTTTGTGGAAAGACCATACATGCAGTGAACACTGGTTGATCCATGTGTGGTTTGTGAAAAGAACACACATGCAATGCCACTGGTTGATCCATATGTGCTTTGTGGAAAGAACACACATGCAATGACACTGGTTGATCCATTTGTGGTTTGTGGAAAGAACACACATGGAATGCCATTGGTTGATCCATATGTGGTTTGTGAAAAGAACACACATGGAATGACTCTAGTGGATCCATATGTGGTTTGTGGAAAGAACACACATGCAATGAGTCTAGTGTTGTTTTTAGTATAAGAACACACATGCAATGACTCTAGTGGATCCATATGTGGTTTGTGGAAAAGAACACACATGCAATAACCACATGGGTTATCCATAAGTGGTTTGTGTAAAGAACACACATGTAGTGAACACTAGTTGATCCATGTGTGGTTTGTGAAAAGAACACACATGCAATGACCACTGGTTGATCCATACATGGTCTTTGGAAAGAACACACATGCAATGACTCTAGTGGATCCATATGTGGTTTGTGAAAAGAACACACATGCAATGACTCTAGTGGATCCATATGTGGTTTGTGGAAAGAACACACATGCAATGAGTCTAGTGTTGTTTTTAGTATAAGAACACACATGCAATGACTCTAGTGGATCCATATGTGGTTTGTGGAAAAGAACACACATGCAATGACCACATGGGTTATCCATAAGTGGTTTGTGTAAAGAACACACATGTAGTGAACACTAGTTGATCCATGTGTGGTTTGTGAAAAGAACACACATGCAATGACCACTGGTTGATCCATACATGGTCTTTGGAAAGAACACACATGCAATGATACTAGTTGATCCATCTGTGGTTTGTGAAAAGAACAGACATGCAGTGCCATTGGTTGATCCATATGTGGTTTGTGAAAAGAACACACATGCAAGGACTCTAGTTGATCCATGTGTGGTTTGTGGAAAGAACACACATGCAATGACTGTAGTGGGTCCATATGTGCTTCATGTCAGGAACACACATGCAATGACTCTAGTGGGTCCATATGTGGTTTGTGAAAAGAACACACATGCAATGACTCTACTGGATCCATATGTGGTTTGTGGAAAGAACACACATGCAATGACTCTAGTGATGGGTTTAGTATGAGAACACACATGCAATGACCACTGGTTGGTCCATATGTGGTTTGGGAAAAGAATGCACATGCAATGACTCTAGTGGACCTATATGCGGTTTGTGGAAAAGAGCACAAATGCAATGCCATTGGTTGATCCATATGTGGTTTGTGAAAAGAACACATATGCAATGCCATTTGTTAATCAATGTGTGGTTTGTGGAAAGAACACAGATGCAATGACTCTAATGGATCCATATGTGGGTTGTGGAAAAGAACACACATGCAATGACCACTGGTTGATCCATATGTGGTTTGTGGAAAGAACACACATGCAATGCCACTAGTTGATCCATGTGTGGTTTGTGGAAAGAACACACATGCAATGACTCTAGTGTTGGTTTTAGTATAAGAACACACATGCAATGACTCTAGTGGGTCCATATGTGGTTTGTGAAAAGAACACACATGCAATGAACACTGGTGGATCCATAAGTGGTTTGTGGTAAGAACACACATGAAGTGAACACTGGTGGATCCATATGTGGTTTGTGAATAGAACACACATGCAATGGCACTGGTTGATCCATATGTGGTTTGTGGAAACAACACGCATGCAATGACACTAGTTGATCCATGTGTGGTTTGTGGAAAGAACACACATGCAATGCGATTGGTTGATCCATATGTGGTTTGTGAAAATAACACACATGCAATGAGTCTACTGGATCCATATGTGGTTTGTGGAAATAACACACATGCAATGACTCTAGTGTTGGTTTTAGTATAAGAACACACATGCAATGACAACTGGTTGGTCCATATGTGGTTTGTGAAAAGAACGCACATGCAATGACTCTAGTAGACCCATATGTGGTTTGTGGAAAAGAACACACATGCAATGAACACTGGTGGATCCATAAGTGGTTTCTGGAAAGAACACACATGCAGCGAACACTGGTGGATCCATATGTGGTTTGTGAAAAGAACACACATGCAATGCCACTGGTTGATCCATATGTGGTTTGTGGAAAGAACACACATGCAATGACACTGGTTGATCCATGTGTGGTTTGTGGAAAGAACACACATGCAATGCCATTGGTTGATCCATATGTGGTTTGTGAAAAGAACAGGCATGCAATGACTCTAGTGGATCCATATGTGGTTTGTGGAAGGAACACACATGCAGTTCCACTGGTGGATCCATATGTGGTTTGTGAAAAGAACACACATGCAATGTCACTGGTTGATCCATATGTGCTTTGTGGAAAGAACACACATGCAATGAAAGTGGTTGATCCATGTGTGGTTTGTGGAAAGAACACACATGCAATGACTCTAGTGGATCCATATGTGGGTTGTGGAAAGAACACACATGCAATGAGTCTAGTGATGGTTTTAGTATAAGAACACACATGCAATGACTCTAGTGGATCCATATGTGGTTTGTGGAAAAGAACACACATGCAATGACCACTGGTTGATCCATAAGTGGTTTGTGGAAAGAACACACATGTAGTGAACACTAATTGATCCATATGTGGTTTGTGGAAAAGAACACACATGTAATGACCACTGGTTGATCTATATGTGGTTTGTGGAAAGACCACACATGCAGTGAACACTGGTTGATCCATGTGTGGTTTGTGAAAAGAACACACATGCAATTCCACTGGTTGATCCATATGTGCTTTGTGGAAAGAACACACATGCAATGACACTGGTTGATCCATTTGTGGTTTGTGGAAAGAACACACATGCAATGCCATTGGTTGATCCTTATGTGGTTTGTGAAAAGAACACACATGGAATGACTGTAGTGGGTCCATATGTGGTTTGTGGAAATAACACAGATGCAATGACTCTAGTGTTGGTTTTAGTATAATAACACACATGCAATGACAACTGGTTGGTCCATACGTGGTTTGTGAAAAGAACGCACATGCAATGACTCCAGTAGACCCATATGTGGTTTGTGGAAAAGAACACACATGCAATGAACACTGGTGGATCCATAAGTGGTTTGTGGCAAGAACACACATGCAGCGAACACTGGTGGATCCGTATGTGGTTTGTGAAAAGAACACACATGCAATGCCACTGGTTGATCCATATGTTGTTTGTGGAAAGAACACACATGCAATGACACTAGTTGATCCATGTGTGGTTTGTGGAAAGAAAACACATGCAATGCCATTGGTTGATCCATATGTGGTTTGTGAAAAGAACACGCATGCAATGACTCTAGTGGATCCATATGTGGTTTGTGGAAAGAACACACATGCAGTTCCACTGGTGGATCCATATGTGGTTTGTGAAAAGAACACACATGCAATGTCACGGGTTGATCCATATGTGCTTTGTGGAAAGAACACACATGCAATGACACTGGTTGATCCATGTGTGGTTTGTGGAAAGAACACACATGCAATGACTCTAGTGGATACATATGTGGTTTGTGGAAAGAACACACATGCAATGAGTCTAGTGATGGTTTTAGTATAAGAACACACATGCAATGACTCTAGTGGATCCATATGTGGTTTGTGGAAAAGAACACACATGCAATGACCACTGGTTGATCCATAAGTGGTTTGTGGAAAGAACACACATGTAGTGAACACTAGTTGATCCATATGTGGTTTGTGGAAAAGAACACACATGTAATGACCACTGGTTGATCTATATGTGGTTTGTGGAAAGACCACACATGCAGTGAACACTGATTGATCCATGTGTGGTTTGTGAAAAGAACACACATGCAATGCCACTGGTTGATCCATATGTGCTTTGTGGAAAGAACACACATGCAATGACACTGGTTGATCCATTTGTGGTTTGTGGAAAGAACGACATGCAATGCCATTGGTTGATCCATATGTAGTTTGTGAAAAGAACACACATGGAATGACTGTAGTGGATCCATATGTGGTTTGTGGAAATAACACACATGCAATGACTCTAGTGTTGGTTTTAGTATAAGAACACACATGCAATGACAACTGGTTGGTCCATACGTGGTTTGTGAAAAGAACGCACATGCAATGACTCCAGTAGACCCATATGTGGTTTGTGGAAAAGAACACACATGCAATGAATACTGGTGGATCCATAAGTGGTTTGTGGCAAGAACACACATGCAGCGAACACTGGTGGATCCGTATATGGTTTGTGAAAAGAACACACATGCAATGCCACTGGTTGATCCATATGTTGTTTGTGATAAGAACACACATGCAATGACACTGGTTGATCCATGTGTGGTTTGTGGAAAGAAAACACATGCAATGCCATTGGTTGATCCATATGTGGTTTGTGAAAAGAACACGCATGCACTGACTCTAGTGGATCCATATGTGGTTTGTGGAAAGAACACACATGCAGTTTCCACTGGTGGATCCATATGTGGTTTGTGAAAAGAACACACATGCAATGTCACTGGTTGATCCATATGTGCTTTGTGGAAAGAACACACATGCAATGACACTGGTTGATCCATGTGTGGTTTGTGGAAAGAACACACATGCAATGTCATTGGTTCATCCATATGTGGTTTGTGAAAAGAACACACATGCAATGACTCTAGTGGATCCATATGTGGTTTGTGGAAAGAACACACATGCAATGAGTCTAGTGCTGGTTTTAGTATAATAACAGACATGCAATGACTCTAATGGATCCATATGTGGTTTGTGGAAAAGAACACACATGCAATGACCACTGGTTGATCCACAAGTGGTTTGTGGAAAGAACACACATGTAGTGAACACTAGTTGATCCATATGTGGTTTGTGGAAAAGAACACACATGCAATGACCACTGGTTGATCTATATGTGGTTTGTGGAAAGACCACACATGCAGTGAACACTGGTTGATCCATGTGTGTTTTGTGAAAAGAACACACATGCAATGCCACTGGTTGATCCATATGTGCTTTGTGGAAAGAACACACATGCAATGACACTGGTTGATCCATTTGTGGTTTGTGGAAAGAAGACACATGCAATGCCATTGGTTGAAACATATGTGGTTTGTGAAAAGAACACACATGGAATGACTCTAGTGGATCCAGATGTGGTTTGTGGAAAGAACACACATGCAATGAGTCTAGTGCTGGTTTTCGTATAAGAACACACATGCAATGACTCTAGTGGATCCATATGTGGTTTGTGGAAAAGAACACACATGCAATAAACACATGGGTTATCCATAAGTGCTTTGTGTAAAGAAAACACATGTAGTGAACACTAGTTGATCCATGTGTGGTTTGTGAAAAGAACACACATGCAATGACCACTGGTTGATCCATACATGGTCTTTGGAAAGAACACGCATGCAATGATACTAGTTGATCCTTGTGTGGTTTGTGAAAAGAACACACATGCAATGCCATTGGTTGATCCATATGTGGTTTGTGAAAAGAACACACATGGAAGGACTCTAGTTGATCCATGTGTGGTTTGTGGAAAGAACACATATGCAATGACTGTAGTGGGTCCATATGTGGTTCATGTCAGGAACACACATGCAATGACTCTAGTGGGTCCATATGTGGTTTGTGAAAAGAACACACATGCAATGACTCTAGTGGATCCATATGTGGTTTGTGGAAAGAACACACATGCAATGACAGTAGTGCTGAGTTTAGTATAAGAACACACATGCAATGACCACTGGTTGGTCCATATGTGGTTTGTGAAAAGAATGCACATGCAATGACTCTAGTGGACCTATATGTGGTTTGTGGAAAAGAGCACACATGCAATGCCATTGGTTGATCCATATGTGGTTTGTGAAAAGAACACAGATGCAATGCCATTTGTTAATCAATGTGTGGTTTGTGGAAAGAACACACATGCAATGACTCTAATGGATCCATATGTGGGTTGTGGAAAAGAACACACATGCAATGACCACTGGTTTATCCATATGTGGTTTGTGTAAAGAACACACATGCAATGCCACTAGTTGATCCATGTGTGGTTTGTGGAAACAACACACATGCAATGACTCTAGTGTTGGTTTTAGTATAAGAACACACATGCAATGGTTCTAGTGGGTCCATATGTGGTTTGTGAAAAGAACACACATGCAATGACTTTAGTGGATCCATATGTGGTTTCTGGAAAAGAACACAGATGCAATGAACACTGGTGGATCCATAAGTGGTTTCTGGTAAGAACACACATGCAGTGAACACTGATGGATCCATATGTGATTGGTGAAAAGAACACACATGCAATGGCATTGGTTGATCCATATGTCGTTGTTGGAAAGAACACGCATGCAATGACCCTAGTTGATCCATGTGTGGTTTGTGGAAAGAACACACATGCAATGCCATTGGTTGATCCATATGTGGTTTGTGAAAAGAACACACATGCAATGAGTCTAGTGGATCCATATGTGGTTTGTGGAAAGAACACACATGCAATGACTCTAGTGTTGGTTTTAGTATAAGAACACACATGCAATGACAACTGGTTGGTCCATATGTGGTTTGTGAAAAGAACGCACATCCAATGACTCCAGTAGACCCATATGTGGTTTGTAGAAAAGAACACACATGCAATGAACACTGGTGGATCCATAAGTGGTTTGTGGAAAGAACACACATGCAGCGAACACTGGTGGATCCATATGTGGTTTGTGAAAAGAACACACATGCAATGCCACTGGTTGATCCATATGTGGTTTGTGGAAAGAACACACATGCAATGACACTGGTTGATCCATGTGTGGTTTGTGGAAAGAAAACACATGCAATGCCATTGGTTGATCCATATGTGGTTTGTGAAAAGAACACGCATGCAATGACTCTAGTGGATCCATATGTGGTTTGTGGAAAGAACACACATGCAGTTTCCACTGGTGGATCCATATGTGGTTTGTGAAAATAACACACATGCAATGTCACTGGTTGATCCATATGTGCTTTGTGGAAAGAACACACATGCAATGACACTGGTTGATCCATGTGTGGTTTGTGGAAAGAACACACATGCAATGTCATTGGTTGATCCATATGTGGTTTGTGAAAAGAACACACATGCAATGACTCTAGTGGATCCATATGTGGTTTGTGGAAAGAACACACATGCAATGAGTCTAGTGCTGGTTTTAGTATAAGAACACACATGCAATGACTCTAGTGGATCCATATGTGGTTTGTGGAAAAGAACACACATGCAATGACCAATGGTTGATCCATAAGTGGTTTGTGGAGAGAACACACATGTAGTGAACACTAGTTGATCCATATGTGGTTTGTGGAAAAGAACACACACGCAATGACCACTGGTTGATCTATATGTGGTTTGTGGAAAGACCACACATGCAGTGAACACTGGTTGATCCATGTGTGGTTTGTGAAAAGAACACACATGCAATGCCATTGGTTGATCCATATGTGGTTTGTGAAAAGAACACACATGCAAGGACTCTAGTTGATCCATGTGTGGTTTGTGGAAAGAACACACATGCAATGACTGTAGTGGGTCCATATGTGGTTCATGTCAGGAACACACATGCAATGACTCTAGTGGGTCCATATGTGGTTTGTGAAAAGAACACACATGCAATGACTCTAGTGGATCCATATGTGGTTTGTGTAAAGAACACACATGCAATGACTCTAGTGCTAGTTTTAGTATAAGAACACACATGCAATGACCACTGGTTGGTCCATATGTGGTTTGTGAAAAGAACGCACATGCAATGAGTGTAGTGGACCCATATGTGGTTTGTGGAAAAGAGCACACATGCAATGCCATTGATTGATCCATATGTGGTTTGTGAAAAGAACACAGATGCAATGCCATTGGTTAATCAATGTGTGGTTTGTGGAAAGAACACACATGCAATGACTAATGGATCCATATGTGGGTTGTGGAAAAGAACACACATGCAATGACCACTGGTTGATCCATATGTGGTTTGTGGAAAGAACACACATGCAATGCCACTAGTTAATCTATGTGTGGTTTGTGGAAAGCACACAGATGCAATGACTCTCGTGCTGGTTTTAGTATAAGAACACACATGGAATTACTCTAGTGGGTCCATATGTGGTTTGTGAAAAGAACACACATGCGATGACTTTAGTGGATCCATATGTGGTTTATGGAAAAGAACACACATGCAATGAACACTGGTGGATCCATCAGTGGTTTGTGGTAAGAACACACATGAAGTGAAAACTGGTGGATCCATATGTGATTTGTGAAAAGAACACACATGCAATGCCACTGGTTGATCCATATGTGGTTTGTGGAAAAACACGCATGCAATGACACTGGTTGATCCATGTGTGGTTTGTGGAAAGAACACACATGCAATGCCATTGGTTGATCCATATGTCGTTTGTGGAAAGAACACACATGCAATGACTCTAGTGGATCCATATGTGATTTGTGGAAAGAACATACATGCAATGACTATAGTGCTGGTTTTAGTATAAGAACACACATGCAATAACCACTGGTTGGTCCATATGTATTTTGTGAAAAGAACACACATGCAATGACCCTAGTGTATCCATATGTGGTTTGTGGAAAAGAACACACATGTAATGAACACTGGTGGATCCATAAGTGGTTTGTGAAAAGAAAACACATGTAGTGAACACTAGTGGATCCATATGTGGTTTGTGAAAAGAACACACATGCCATGGCACAGGTTGATCCATATGTGGTGTGTGGAAAGAACACACATGCAATGACACTGGTAGATCCATGTATGGTTTGTGGAGAGAACACACATGCAATGCCATTGGTTGATCCATATGTGGTTTGTGAAAATAACACACATGCAATGACTCTAGTGGATCCATATGTGGTTTTCGAAAGAACCCACATGCAATGACTCTAGTGGATCCATGTGTGGTTTGTGGAAAGAACACACATGCAATGACACTGGTGGATCCATATGTGGTTTGTGAAAAGAACACACATGCAATGAGTCTACTGCTGGTTTTAGTATAAGAACGCACATGCAATGACTCTAGTGGGTCCATATGTGGTTTGTGAAAAGAACACACACGCAATGACTGTAGTGGATCCATATGTGGTTTGTGGAAAAGAACACACATGCAATGACCATTGGTTGATCTATATGTGGTTTGTGGAAAGACCACACATGCAGTGAACACTGGTTGATCCATGTGTGGTTTGTGAAAAGAACACACGTGCAATGCCATTGGTTGATCCGTATGTGGTTTGTGAAAAGAACACACATGCAATGAGTCTGGTTGATCCATGTGTGGTTTGTGGAAAGAACACACATGCAATGACTGTAGTGGGTCCATATGTGCTTCATGTCAGGAATACACATGCAATGACTCTAGTGGGTCCATATGTGGTTTGTGAAAAGAACACACATGCAATGACTATAGTGGATCCATATGTGGTTTGTGGAAAGAACACACATGAAATGACTCTAGTGATGGGTTTAGTATAAGAACACACATGCAATGACCACTGGTTGGTCCATATGTGGTTTGTGAAAAGAATGCACATGCAATGACTCTAGTGGACCTATATGTGGTTTGTGGAAAAGAGCACACATGCAATGCCATTGGTTGATCCATATGTGGTTTGTGAAAAGAACACAGATGCAATGCCATTTGTTAATCAATGTGTGGTTTGTGGAAAGAACACACATGCAATGACTCTAATGGATCCATATGTGGGTTGTGGAAAAGAACACACATGCAATGACCACTGGTTGATCCATATGTGGTTTGTGGAAAGAACACACATGCAATGCCACTAGTTGATCCATGTGTGGTTTGTGGAAAGAACACACATGCAATGACTCTAGTGTTGGTTTTAGTATAAGAACACACATGCAATGACTCTAGTGGGTCCATATGTGGTTTGTGAAAAGAACACACATGCAATGACTCTAGTGGATCCATATGTGGTTTGTGGAAAGAACACACATGCAATGACAGTAGTGCTGAGTTTAGTATAAGAACACACATGCAATGACCACTGGTTGGTCCATATGTGGTTTGTGAAAAGAATGCACATGCAATGACTCTAGTGGACCTATATGTGGTTTGTGGAAAAGAGCACACATGCAATGCCATTGGTTGATCCATATGTGGTTTGTGAAAAGAACACAGATGCAATGCCATTTGTTAATCAATGTGTGGTTTGTGGAAAGAACACACATGCAATGACTCTAATGGATCCATATGTGGGTTGTGGAAAAGAACACACATGCAATGACCACTGGTTTATCCATATGTGGTTTGTGTAAAGAACACACATGCAATGCCACTAGTTGATCCATGTGTGGTTTGTGGAAACAACACACATGCAATGACTCTAGTGTTGGTTTTAGTATAAGAACACACATGCAATGGTTCTAGTGGGTCCATATGTGGTTTGTGAAAAGAACACACATGCAATGACTTTAGTGGATCCATATGTGGTTTCTGGAAAAGAACACACATGCAATGAACACTGGTGGATCCATAAGTGGTTTCTGGTAAGAACACACATGCAGTGAACACTGATGGATCCATATGTGATTGGTGAAAAGAACACATATGCAATGGCACTGGTTGATCCATATGTCGTTGTTGGAAAGAACACGCATGCAATGACCCTAGTTGATCCATGTGTGGTTTGTGGAAAGAACACACATGCAATGCCATTGGTTGATCCATATGTGGTTTGTGAAAAGAACACACATGCAATGAGTCTAGTGGATCCATATGTGGTTTGTGGAAAGAACACACATGCAATGACTCTAGTGTTGGTTTTAGTATAAGAACACACATGCAATGACAACTGGTTGGTCCATATGTGGTTTGTGAAAAGAACGCACATCCAATGACTCCAGTAGACCCATATGTGGTTTGTAGAAAAGAACACACATGCAATGAACACTGGTGGATCCATAAGTGGTTTGTGGAAAGAACACACATGCAGCGAACACTGGTGGATCCATATGTGGTTTGTGAAAAGAACACACATGCAATGCCACTGGTTGATCCATATGTGGTTTGTGGAAAGAACACACATGCAATGACACTGGTTGATCCATGTGTGGTTTGTGGAAAGAAAACACATGCAATGCCATTCATTGATCCATATGTGGTTTGTGAAAAGAACACGCATGCAATGACTCTAGTGGATCCATATGTGGTTTGTGGAAAGAACACACATGCAGTTTCCACTGGTGGATCCATATGTGGTTTGTGAAAATAACACACATGCAATGTCACTGGTTGATCCATATGTGCTTTGTGGAAAGAACACACATGCAATGACACTGGTTGATCCATGTGTGGTTTGTGGAAAGAACACACATGCAATGTCATTGGTTGATCCATATGTGGTTTGTGAAAAGAACACACATGCAATGACTCTAGTGGATCCATATGTGGTTTGTGGAAAGAACACACATGCAATGAGTCTAGTGCTGGTTTTAGTATAAGAACACACATGCAATGACTCTAGTGGATCCATATGTGGTTTGTGGAAAAGAACACACATGCAATGACCAATGGTTGATCCATAAGTGGTTTGTGGAGAGAACACACATGTAGTGAACACTAGTTGATCCATATGTGGTTTGTGGAAAAGAACACACACGCAATGACCACTGGTTGATCTATATGTGGTTTGTGGAAAGACCACACATGCAGTGAACACTGGTTGATCCATGTGTGGTTTGTGAAAAGAACACACATGCAATGCCATTGGTTGATCCATATGTGGTTTGTGAAAAGAACACACATGCAAGGACTCTAGTTGATCCATGTGTGGTTTGTGGAAAGAACACACATGCAATGACTGTAGTGGGTCCATATGTGGTTCATGTCAGGAACACACATGCAATGACTCTAGTGGGTCCATATGTGGTTTGTGAAAAGAACACACATGCAATGACTCTAGTGGATCCATATGTGGTTTGTGTAAAGAACACACATGCAATGACTCTAGTGCTAGTTTTAGTATAAGAACACACATGCAATGACCACTGGTTGGTCCATATGTGGTTTGTGAAAAGAACGCACATGCAATGAGTGTAGTGGACCCATATGTGGTTTGTGGAAAAGAGCACACATGCAATGCCATTGATTGATCCATATGTGGTTTGTGAAAAGAACACAGATGCAATGCCATTGGTTAATCAATGTGTGGTTTGTGGAAAGAACACACATGCAATGACTCTAATGGATCCATATGTGGGTTGTGGAAAAGAACACACATGCAATGACCACTGGTTGATCCATATGTGGTTTGTGGAAAGAACACACATGCAATGCCACTAGTTAATCTATGTGTGGTTTGTGGAAAGCACACAGATGCAATGACTCTCGTGCTGGTTTTAGTATAAGAACACACATGGAATTACTCTAGTGGGTCCATATGTGGTTTGTGAAAAGAACACACATGCGATGACTTTAGTGGATCCATATGTGGTTTATGGAAAAGAACACACATGCAATGAACACTGGTGGATCCATCAGTGGTTTGTGGTAAGAACACACATGAAGTGAAAACTGGTGGATCCATATGTGATTTGTGAAAAGAACACACATGCAATGCCACTGGTTGATCCATATGTGGTTTGTGGAAAAACACGCATGCAATGACACTGGTTGATCCATGTGTGGTTTGTGGAAAGAACACACATGCAATGCCATTGGTTGATCCATATGTCGTTTGTGGAAAGAACACACATGCAATGACTCTAGTGGATCCATATGTGATTTGTGGAAAGAACATACATGCAATGACTATAGTGCTGGTTTTAGTATAAGAACACACATGCAATAACCACTGGTTGGTCCATATGTATTTTGTGAAAAGAACACACATGCAATGACCCTAGTGTATCCATATGTGGTTTGTGGAAAAGAACACACATGTAATGAACACTGGTGGATCCATAAGTGGTTTGTGAAAAGAAAACACATGTAGTGAACACTAGTGGATCCATATGTGGTTTGTGAAAAGAACACACATGCCATGGCACAGGTTGATCCATATGTGGTGTGTGGAAAGAACACACATGCAATGACACTGGTAGATCCATGTATGGTTTGTGGAGAGAACGCACATGCAATGCCATTGGTTGATCCATATGTGGTTTGTGAAAATAACACACATGCAATGACTCTAGTGGATCCATATGTGGTTTTCGAAAGAACCCACATGCAATGACTCTAGTGGATCCATGTGTGGTTTGTGGAAAGAACACACATGCAATGACACTGGTGGATCCATATGTGGTTTGTGAAAAGAACACACATGCAATGAGTCTACTGCTGGTTTTAGTATAAGAACGCACATGCAATGACTCTAGTGGGTCCATATGTGGTTTGTGAAAAGAACACACACGCAATGACCGTAGTGGATCCATATGTGGTTTGTGGAAAAGAACACACATGCAATGACCATTGGTTGATCTATATGTGGTTTGTGGAAAGACCACACATGTAGTGAACACTGGTTGATCCATGTGTGGTTTGTGAAAAGAACACACGTGCAATTCCATTGGTTGATCCATATGTGGTTTGTGAAAAGAACACACATGCAATGACTCTGGTTGATCCATGTGTGGTTTGTGGAAAGAACACACATGCAATGACTGTAGTGGGTCCATATGTGCTTCATGTCAGGAATACACATGCAATGACTCTAGTGGGTCCATATGTGGTTTGTGAAAAGAACACACATGCAATGACTATAGTGGATCCATATGTGGTTTGTGGAAAGAACACACATGAAATGACTCTAGTGATGGGTTTAGTATAAGAACACACATGCAATGACCACTGGTTGGTCCATATGTGGTTTGTGAAAAGAATGCACATGCAATGACTCTAGTGGACCTATATGTGGTTTGTGGAAAAGAGCACACATGCAATGCCATTGGTTGATCCATATGTGGTTTGTGAAAAGAACACAGATGCAATGCCATTTGTTAATCAATGTGTGGTTTGTGGAAAGAACACACATGCAATGACTCTAATGGATCCATATGTGGGTTGTGGAAAAGAACACACATGCAATGACCACTGGTTGATCCATATGTGGTTTGTGGAAAGAACACACATGCAATGCCACTAGTTGATCCATGTGTGGTTTGTGGAAAGAACACACATGCAATGACTCTAGTGTTGGTTTTAGTATAAGAACACACATGCAATGACTCTAGTGGGTCCATATGTGGTTTGTGAAAAGAACACACATGCAATGACTCTAGTGGATCCATATGTGGTTTGTGGAAAGAACACACATGCAATGACAGTAGTGCTGAGTTTAGTATAAGAACACACATGCAATGACCACTGGTTGGTCCATATGTGGTTTGTGAAAAGAATGCACATGCAATGACTCTAGTGGACCTATATGTGGTTTGTGGAAAAGAGCACACATGCAATGCCATTGGTTGATCCATATGTGGTTTGTGAAAAGAACACAGATGCAATGCCATTTGTTAATCAATGTGTGGTTTGTGGAAAGAACACACATGCAATGACTCTAATGGATCCATATGTGGGTTGTGGAAAAGAACACACATGCAATGACCACTGGTTTATCCATATGTGGTTTGTGTAAAGAACACACATGCAATGCCACTAGTTGATCCATGTGTGGTTTGTGGAAACAACACACATGCAATGACTCTAGTGTTGGTTTTAGTATAAGAACACACATGCAATGGTTCTAGTGGGTCCATATGTGGTTTGTGAAAAGAACACACATGCAATGACTTTAGTGGATCCATATGTGGTTTCTGGAAAAGAACACACATGCAATGAACACTGGTGGATCCATAAGTGGTTTCTGGTAAGAACACACATGCAGTGAACACTGATGGATCCATATGTGATTGGTGAAAAGAACACACATGCAATGGCACTGGTTGATCCATATGTCGTTGTTGGAAAGAACACGCATGCAATGACCCTAGTTGATCCATGTGTGGTTTGTGGAAAGAACACACATGCAATGCCATTGGTTGATCCATATGTGGTTTGTGAAAAGAACACACATGCAATGAGTCTAGTGGATCCATATGTGGTTTGTGGAAAGAACACACATGCAATGACTCTAGTGTTGGTTTTAGTATAAGAACACACATGCAATGACAACTGGTTGGTCCATATGTGGTTTGTGAAAAGAACGCACATCCAATGACTCCAGTAGACCCATATGTGGTTTGTAGAAAAGAACACACATGCAATGAACACTGGTGGATCCATAAGTGGTTTGTGGAAAGAACACACATGCAGCGAACACTGGTGGATCCATATGTGGTTTGTGAAAAGAACACACATGCAATGCCACTGGTTGATCCATATGTGGTTTGTGGAAAGAACACACATGCAATGACACTGGTTGATCCATGTGTGGTTTGTGGAAAGAAAACACATGCAATGCCATTGGTTGATCCATATGTGGTTTGTGAAAAAACACGCATGCAATGACTCTAGTGGATCCATATGTGGTTTGTGGAAAGAACACACATGCAGTTTCCACTGGTGGATCCATATGTGGTTTGTGAAAATAACACACATGCAATGTCACTGGTTGATCCATATGTGCTTTCTGGAAAGAACACACATGCAATGACACTGGTTGATCCATGTGTGGTTTGTGGAAAGAACACACATGCAATGCCATTGGTTGATCCATATGTCGTTTGTGGAAAGAACACACATGCAATGACTCTAGTGGATCCATATGTGATTTGTGGAAAGAACATACATGCAATGACTATAGTGCTGGTTTTAGTATAAGAACACACATGCAATAACCACTGGTTGGTCCATATGTATTTTGTGAAAAGAACACACATGCAATGACCCTAGTGTATCCATATGTGGTTTGTGGAAAAGAACACACATGTAATGAACACTGGTGGATCCATAAGTGGTTTGTGAAAAGAAAACACATGTAGTGAACACTAGTGGATCCATATGTGGTTTGTGAAAAGAACACACATGCCATGGCACAGGTTGATCCATATGTGGTGTGTGGAAAGAACACACATGCAATGACACTGGTAGATCCATGTATGGTTTGTGGAGAGAACACACATGCAATGCCATTGGTTGATCCATATGTGGTTTGTGAAAATAACACACATGCAATGACTCTAGTGGATCCATATGTGGTTTTCGAAAGAACCCACATGCAATGACTCTAGTGGATCCATGTGTGGTTTGTGGAAAGAACACACATGCAATGACACTGGTGGATCCATATGTGGTTTGTGAAAAGAACACACATGCAATGAGTCTACTGCTGGTTTTAGTATAAGAACGCACATGCAATGACTCTAGTGGGTCCATATGTGGTTTGTGAAAAGAACACACACGCAATGACCGTAGTGGATCCATATGTGGTTTGTGGAAAAGAACACACATGCAATGACCATTGGTTGATCTATATGTGGTTTGTGGAAAGACCACACATGCAGTGAACACTGGTTGATCCATGTGTGGTTTGTGAAAAGAACACACGTGCAATTCCATTGGTTGATCCATATGTGGTTTGTGAAAAGAACACACATGCAATGACTCTGGTTGATCCATGTGTGGTTTGTGGAAAGAACACACATGCAATGACTGTAGTGGGTCCATATGTGCTTCATGTCAGGAATACACATGCAATGACTCTAGTGGGTCCATATGTGGTTTGTGAAAAGAACACACATGCAATGACTATAGTGGATCCATATGTGGTTTGTGGAAAGAACACACATGAAATGACTCTAGTGATGGGTTTAGTATAAGAACACACATGCAATGACCACTGGTTGGTCCATATGTGGTTTGTGAAAAGAATGCACATGCAATGACTCTAGTGGACCTATATGTGGTTTGTGGAAAAGAGCACACATGCAATGCCATTGGTTGATCCATATGTGGTTTGTGAAAAGAACACAGATGCAATGCCATTTGTTAATCAATGTGTGGTTTGTGGAAAGAACACACATGCAATGACTCTAATGGATCCATATGTGGGTTGTGGAAAAGAACACACATGCAATGACCACTGGTTGATCCATATGTGGTTTGTGGAAAGAACACACATGCAATGCCACTAGTTGATCCATGTGTGGTTTGTGGAAAGAACACACATGCAATGACTCTAGTGTTGGTTTTAGTATAAGAACACACATGCAATGACTCTAGTGGGTCCATATGTGGTTTGTGAAAAGAACACACATGCAATGACTCTAGTGGATCCATATGTGGTTTGTGGAAAGAACACACATGCAATGACAGTAGTGCTGAGTTTAGTATAAGAACACACATGCAATGACCACTGGTTGGTCCATATGTGGTTTGTGAAAAGAATGCACATGCAATGACTCTAGTGGACCTATATGTGGTTTGTGGAAAAGAGCACACATGCAATGCCATTGGTTGATCCATATGTGGTTTGTGAAAAGAACACAGATGCAATGCCATTTGTTAATCAATGTGTGGTTTGTGGAAAGAACACACATGCAATGACTCTAATGGATCCATATGTGGGTTGTGGAAAAGAACACACATGCAATGACCACTGGTTTATCCATATGTGGTTTGTGTAAAGAACACACATGCAATGCCACTAGTTGATCCATGTGTGGTTTGTGGAAACAACACACATGCAATGACTCTAGTGTTGGTTTTAGTATAAGAACACACATGCAATGGTTCTAGTGGGTCCATATGTGGTTTGTGAAAAGAACACACATGCAATGACTTTAGTGGATCCATATGTGGTTTCTGGAAAAGAACACACATGCAATGAACACTGGTGGATCCATAAGTGGTTTCTGGTAAGAACACACATGCAGTGAACACTGATGGATCCATATGTGATTGGTGAAAAGAACACACATGCAATGGCACTGGTTGATCCATATGTCGTTGTTGGAAAGAACACGCATGCAATGACCCTAGTTGATCCATGTGTGGTTTGTGGAAAGAACACACATGCAATGCCATTGGTTGATCCATATGTGGTTTGTGAAAAGAACACACATGCAATGAGTCTAGTGGATCCATATGTGGTTTGTGGAAAGAACACACATGCAATGACTCTAGTGTTGGTTTTAGTATAAGAACACACATGCAATGACAACTGGTTGGTCCATATGTGGTTTGTGAAAAGAACGCACATCCAATGACTCCAGTAGACCCATATGTGGTTTGTAGAAAAGAACACACATGCAATGAACACTGGTGGATCCATAAGTGGTTTGTGGAAAGAACACACATGCAGCGAACACTGGTGGATCCATATGTGGTTTGTGAAAAGAACACACATGCAATGCCACTGGTTGATCCATATGTGGTTTGTGGAAAGAACACACATGCAATGACACTGGTTGATCCATGTGTGGTTTGTGGAAAGAAAACACATGCAATGCCATTGGTTGATCCATATGTGGTTTGTGAAAAGAACACGCATGCAATGACTCTAGTGGATCCATATGTGGTTTGTGGAAAGAACACACATGCAGTTTCCACTGGTGGATCCATATGTGGTTTGTGAAAATAACACACATGCAATGTCACTGGTTGATCCATATGTGCTTTGTGTAAAGAACACACATGCAATGACACTGGTTGATCCATGTGTGGTTTGTGGAAAGAACACACATGCAATGTCATTGGTTGATCCATATGTGGTTTGTGAAAAGAACACACATGCAATGACTCTAGTGGATCCATATGTGGTTTGTGGAAAGAACACACATGCAATGAGTCTAGTGCTGGTTTTAGTATAAGAACACACATGCAATGACTCTAGTGGATCCATATGTGGTTTGTGGAAAAGAACACACATGCAATGACCAATGGTTGATCCATAAGTGGTTTGTGGAGAGAACACACATGTAGTGAACACTAGTTGATCCATATGTGGTTTGTGGAAAAGAACACACACGCAATGACCACTGGTTGATCTATATGTGGTTTGTGGAAAGACCACACATGCAGTGAGCACTGGTTGATCCATGTGTGGTTTGTGAAAAGAACACACATGCAATGCCATTGGTTGATCCATATGTGGTTTGTGAAAAGAACACACATGCAAGGACTCTAGTTGATCCATGTGTGGTTTGTGGAAAGAACACACATGCAATGACTGTAGTGGGTCCATATGTGGTTCATGTCAGGAACACACATGCAATGACTCTAGTGGGTCCATATGTGGTTTGTGAAAAGAACACACATGCAATGACTCTAGTGGATCCATATGTGGTTTGTGTAAAGAACACACATGCAATGACTCTAGTGCTAGTTTTAGTATAAGAACACACATGCAATGACCACTGGTTGCTCCATATGTGGTTTGTGAAAAGAACGCACATGCAATGAGTGTAGTGGACCCATATGTGGTTTGTGGAAAAGAGCACACATGCAATGCCATTGATTGATCCATATGTGGTTTGTGAAAAGAACACAGATGCAATGCCATTGGTTAATCAATGTGTGGTTTGTGGAAAGAACACACATGCAATGACTCTAATGGATCCATATGTGGGTTGTGGAAAAGAACACACATGCAATGACCACTGGTTGATCCATATGTGGTTTGTGGAAAGAACACACATGCAATGCCACTAGTTAATCTATGTGTGGTTTGTGGAAAGCACACAGATGCAATGACTCTCGTGCTGGTTTTAGTATAAGAACACACATGGAATTACTCTAGTGGGTCCATATGTGGTTTGTGAAAAGAACACACATGCGATGACTTTAGTGGATCCATATGTGGTTTATGGAAAAGAACACACATGCAATGAACACTGGTGGATCCATCAGTGGTTTGTGGTAAGAACACACATGAAGTGAAAACTGGTGGATCCATATGTGATTTGTGAAAAGAACACACATGCAATGCCACTGGTTGATCCATATGTGGTTTGTGGAAAAACACGCATGCAATGACACTGGTTGATCCATGTGTGGTTTGTGGAAAGAACACACATGCAATTCCATTGGTTGATCCATATGTCGTTTGTGGAAAGAACACACATGCAATGACTCTAGTGGATCCATATGTGATTTGTGGAAAGAACATACATGCAATGACTATAGTGCTGGTTTTAGTATAAGAACACACATGCAATAACCACTGGTTGGTCCATATGTATTTTGTGAAAAGAACACACATGCAATGACCCTAGTGTATCCATATGTGGTTTGTGGAAAAGAACACACATGTAATGAACACTGGTGGATCCATAAGTGGTTTGTGAAAAGAAAACACATGTAGTGAACACTAGTGGATCCATATGTGGTTTGTGAAAAGAACACACATGCCATGGCACAGGTTGATCCATATGTGGTGTGTGGAAAGAACACACATGCAATGACACTGGTAGATCCATGTATGGTTTGTGGAGAGAACACACATGCAATGCCATTGGTTGATCCATATGTGGTTTGTGAAAATAACACACATGCAATGACTCTAGTGGATCCATATGTGGTTTTCGAAAGAACCCACATGCAATGACTCTAGTGGATCCATGTGTGGTTTGTGGAAAGAACACACATGCAATGACACTGGTGGATCCATATGTGGTTTGTGAAAAGAACACACATGCAATGAGTCTACTGCTGGTTTTAGTATAAGAACGCACATGCAATGACTCTAGTGGGTCCATATGTGGTTTGTGAAAAGAACACACACGCAATGACCGTAGTGGATCCATATGTGGTTTGTGGAAAAGAACACACATGCAATGACCATTGGTTGATCTATATGTGGTTTGTGGAAAGACCACACATGCAGTGAACACTGGTTGATCCATGTGTGGTTTGTGAAAAGAACACACGTGCAATGCCATTGGTTGATCCATATGTGGTTTGTGAAAAGAACACACATGCAATGACTCTGGTTGATCCATGTGTGGTTTGTGGAAAGAACACACATGCAATGACTGTAGTGGGTCCATATGTGCTTCATGTCAGGAATACACATGCAATGACTCTAGTGGGTCCATATGTGGTTTGTGAAAAGAACACACATGCAATGACTATAGTGGATCCATATGTGGTTTGTGGAAAGAACACACATGAAATGACTCTAGTGATGGGTTTAGTATAAGAACACACATGCAATGACCACTGGTTGGTCCATATGTGGTTTGTGAAAAGAATGCACATGCAATGACTCTAGTGGACCTATATGTGGTTCGTGGAAAAAAGAGCACACATGCAACGCCATTGGTTGATCCATATGTGGTTTGTGAAAAGAACACAGATGCAATGCCATTTGTTAATCAATGTGTGGTTTGTGGAAAGAACACACATGCAATGACTCTAATGGATCCATATGTGGGTTGTGGAAAAGAACACACATGCAATGACCACTGGTTGATCCATATGTGGTTTGTGGAAAGAACACACATGCAATGCCACTAGTTGATCCATGTGTGGTTTGTGGAAAGAACACACATGCAATGACTCTAGTGTTGGTTTTAGTATAAGAACACACATGGAATTACTCTAGTGGGTCCATATGTGGTTTGTGAAAAGAACACACATGCAAGGACTTTAGTGGATCCATATGTGGTTTCTGGAAAAGAACACACATGCAATGAACACTGGTGGATCCATAAGTGGTTTGTGGTAAGAACACACATGCAGTGAACACTGGTGGATCCATATGTGATTTGTGAAAAGAACACACATGCAATGGCACTAGTTGATCCATATGTGGTTTGTGGAAACAATACGCATGCAATGACACTAGTTGATCCATGTGTGGTTTGTGGAAATAACACACATGCAATGCGATTGGTTGATCCATATGTGGTTTGTGAAAAGAACACACATGCAATGAGTCTAGTGGATTCATATGTCGTTTGTGGAAATAACAAACATGCAATGACTCTACTGTTGGTTTTAGTTTAAGAACACACATGCAATGACAACTGGTTGGTCCATATGTGGTTTGTGAAAAGAACGCACATGCAATGACTCCAGTAGACCCATATGTGGTTTGTGGAAAAGAACACACATGCAATGAACACTGGTGGATCCATAAGTGGTTTGTGGAAAGAACACACATGCAGCAAACACTGGTGGATCCATATGTGGTTTGTGAAAAGAACACACATGCAATGCCACTGGTTGATCCATATGTGGTTTGTGGAAAGAACACACATGCAATGACAGTGGTTGATCCATGTGTGGTTTGTGGAAAGAAAACACATGCAATGCCATTGGTTGATCCATATGTGGTTTGTGAAAAGAACACGCCTGCAATGACTCTAGTGGATCCATATGTGGTTTGTGGAAAGAACACACATGCAGTTTCCACTGGTGGATCCATATGTGGTTCGTGAAAAGAACACACATGCAATATCACTGGTTGATCCATATGTGCTTTGTGGAAAGAACGCACATGCAATGACACTGGTTGATCCATGTGTGGTTTGTGGAAAGAACACACATGCAATGACTCTAGTGGATCCATATGTGGTTTGTGGTAAGAACACACATGCAATGAGTCTAGTGATGGTTTTAGTATAAGAACACACATGCAATGACTCTAGTGGATCCATATGTGGTTTGTGGAAAAGAACACACATGCAATGACCACTGGTTGATCCATAAGTGGTTTGTGGAAAGAACACACATGTAGTGAACACTAGTTGATCCATATGTGGTTTGTGGAAAAGAACACACATGCAATGACCACTTGTTGATCTATATGTGGTTTGTGGAAAGACCACACATGCAGTGAACACTGGTTGATCCATGTGTGGTTTGTGAAAAGGACACACATGCAATGCCAATGGTTGATCCATATGTGCTTTGTGGAAAGAACACACATGCAATGACACTGGTTGATCCATTTGTGGTTTGTGGAAAGAACACACATGCAATGCCATTGATTGATCCATATGTGGTTTGTGAAGAGAACACACATGGAATGACTCTAGTGGATCCATATGTGGTTTGTGGAAAGAACACACATGCAACGAGTCTAGTGCTGGTTTTAGTATTAGAACACACATGCAATGACTCTAGTGGATCCATATGTGGTTTGTGGAAAAGAACACACATGCAATGACCACATGGCTTATCCATAAGTGGTTTGTGTAAAGAACACACATGTAGTGAACACTAGTTGATCCATGTGTGGTTTGTGAAAAGAACACACATGCAATGACCACTGGTTGATCCATACATGGTCTTTGGAAAGAACACGCATGCAATGATACTAGTTGATCCATGTGTGGTTTGTGAAAAGAACACACATGCAATGCCATTGGTTGATCCATATGTGGTTTGTGAAAAGAAAACACATGCAAGGACACTAGTTGATCCATGTGTGGTTTGTGGAAAGAACACACATGCAATGACTGTAGTGGGTCCATATGTGGTTCATGTCAGGAACACACATGCAATGACTCTAGTGGGTCCATATGTGGTTTGTGAAAAGAACACACATGCAATGACTCTTGTGGATCCATATGTGGTTTGTGGAAAGAACACACATGCAATGACAGTAGTGCTGGGTTTAGTATAAGAACACACATGCAATGACCACTGGTTGGTCCATATGTGGTTTGTGAAAAGAATGCACATGCAATGACTCTAGTGGACCTATATGTGGTTTGTGGAAAAGAGCACACATGCAATGCCATTGGTTGATCCATATGTGGTTTGTGAAAGAACACAGATGCAATGCCATTTGTTAATCAATGTGTGGTTTGTGGAAAGAACACACATGCAACGACTCTAATGGATCCATATGTGGGTTGTGGAAAAGAACACACATGCAATGACCACTGGTTGATCCATATGTGGTTTGTGGAAAGAACACACATGCAATGCCACTAGTTGATCCATGTGTGGTTTGTGGAAACAACACACATGCAATGACTCTAGTGTTGGTTTTAGTATAAGAACACACATGCAATGACTCTAGTGGGTCCATATGTGGTTTGTGAAAAGAACACACATGCAATGACTTTAGTGGATCCATATGTGGTTTCTGGAAAAGAACACACATGCAATGAACACTGGTGGATCCATAAGTGGTTTGTGGTAAGAACACACATGCAGTGAACACTGGTGGATCCATATGTGATTGGTGAAAAGAACATACATGCAATGGCACTGGTTGATCCATATGTGGTTTGTGGAAAGAACACGCATGCAATGACACTAGTTGATCCATGTGTGGTCTGTGGAAAGAACACACATGCAATGCCATTGGTTTATCCATATGTGGTTTGTGAAAAGAACACACATGCAATGAGTCTAGTGGATCCATATGTGGTTTGTGGAAAGAACACACATGAAATGACTCTAGTGTTGGTTTTAGTATAAGAACACACATGCAATGACAACTGGTTGGTCCATATGTGGTTTGTGAAAAGAACGCACATGCAATGACTCCAGTAGACCCATATGTGGTTTGTGGAAAAGAACACACATGCAATGAACATTGGTGGATCCATAAGTGGTTTGTGGAAAGAACACACATGCAGCGAACACTGGTGGATCCATATGTGGTTTGTGAAAATAACACACATGCAATGCCACTAGTTGATCCATATGTGGTTTGTGGAAAGAACACACATGCAATGACACTGGTTGATCCATGTGTGGTTTGTGGAAAGAAAACACATGCAATGCCATTGGTTGATCCATATGTGGTTTGTGAAAAGAACACGCATGCAATGACTCTAGTGGATCCATATGTGGTCTGTGGAAAGAACACACATGCAGTTTCCACTGGTGGATCCATATGTGGTTTTTGAAAAGAACACACATGCAATGTCACTGGTTGATCCATATGTGCTTTGTGGAAAGAACACACATGCAATGACACTAGTTGATCCATGTGTGGTTTGTGGGAATCACACACATGCAATGTCATTGGTTGATCCATATGTGGTTTATGAAAAGAACACACATGCAATGACTCTAGTGGATCCATATGTGGTTTGTGGAAAGAACACACATGCAATGAGTCTAGTGCTGGTTTTAGTATAAGAACACACATGCAATGACTCTAGTGGATCCATATGTGGTTTGTGGAAAAGAACACACATGCAATGACCACTGGTTGATCCATAAGTGGTTTGTGGAAAGAACACACATGTAGTGAACAATAGTTGATTCATATGTGGTTTGTGGAAAAGAACACACACGCAATGACCACTGGTTGATCTATATGTGGTTTGTGGAAAGACCACACATGCAGTGAACACTGGTTGATCCATGTGTGGTTTGTGAAAAGAACACACATGCAATGCCATTGGTTGATCCATATGTGGTTTGTGAAAAGAACACACATGCAAGGACTCTGGTTGATCCATGTGTGGTTTGTGGAAAGAACACACATGCAATGACTGTAGTGGGTCCATATGTGGTTCATGTCAGGAACACACATGCAATGACTGTAGTGGGTCCATATGTGGTTTGTGAAAAGAACACACATGCAATGACTCTAGTGGATCCATATGTGGTTTGTGTAAAGAACACACATGCAATGACTCTAGTGCTAGTTTTAGTATAAGAACACACATGCAATGACCACTGGTTGGTCGATATGTGGTTTGTGAAAAGAACGCACATGCAATGACTGTAGTGGACCCATATGTGGTTTGTGGAAAAGAGCACACATGCAATGCCATTGATTGATCCATATGTGGTTTGTGAAAATAACACACATGCAATGCCATTGGTTAATCAATGTGTGGTTTGTGGAAAGAACACACATGCAATGACTCTAATGGATCCATATGTGGGTTGTGGAAAAGAACACACATGCAATGACCACTGGTTGATCCATATGTGGTTTGTGGAAAGACAAACATGCAATGCCACTAGTTAATCTATGTGTGGTTTGTGGAAAGCACACACATGCAATGACTCTCGTGCTGGTTTTAGTATAAGGACACACATGCAATGACTCTAGTGGGTCCATATGTGGTTTGTGAAAAGAACACACATGCAATGACTTTAGTGGATCCATATGTGGTTTCTGGAAAAGAACACACATGCAATGAACATTGGTAGATCCATAAGTGGTTTGTGGTAAGAACACACATACAGTGAACACTGGTGGATCCATATGTGATTTGTGAAAAGAACACACATGCAATGCCACTGGTTGATCCATATGTGGTTTGTGGAAAAAACACGCATGCAATGACACTGGTTGATCCATGTGTGGTTTGTGGAAAGAACACGCATGCAATGCCATTGGTTGATCCATATGTCGTTTGTGGAAAGAACACACATGCAATGACTCTAGTGGATCCATATGTGATTTGTGGAAAGAACATACATGCAATGACTATAGTTCTGGTTTTAGTATAAGAACACACATGCGATAACCACTGGTTGGTCCATATGTATTTTGTGAAAAGAACACACATGCAATGACCCTAGTGTATCCATATGTGGTTTGTGGAAAAGAACACACATGTAATGAACACTGGTGGATCCATAAGTGGTTTGTGAAAAGAAAACACATGTAGTGAACACTGGTGGATCCATATGTGGTTTCTGAAAAGAACACACATGCCATGGCACAGGTTGATCCATATGTGGTTTGTGGAAAGAACACACATGCAATGACACTGGTTGATCCATGTATGGTTTGTGGAGAGAACACACATGCAATGCCATTGGTTGATCCATATGTGGTTTGTGAAAATAACACACATGCAATGACTCTAGTGGATTCATATGTGGTTTGTCGAAAGAACCCACATGCAATGACTCTAGTGGATCCATGTGTGGTTTGTGGAAAGAACACACATGCAATGACACTGGTGGATCCATATGTGGATTGTGAAAAGAACACACATGCTATGAGTCTACTGCTGGTTTTAGTATAAGAACACACAAGCAATGAATCTAGTGGTTCCATATGTGGTTTGTGAAAAGAACACACATGCAATGACCATAGTGGATCCATATGTGGTTTGTGGAAAAGAACACACACGCAATGACCACTGGTTGATCTATATGTGGTTTGTGGAAAGACCAAACATGCAGTGAACACTGGTTGATCCATGTGTGGTTTGTGAAAAGAACACACATGCAATGCCATTGGTTGATCCATATGTGGTTTGTGAAAAGAACACACATGCAAGGACTCTGGTTGATCCATGTGTGGTTTGTGGAAAGAACACACATGCAATGACTGTAGTGGGTCCATATGTGGTTCATGTCAGGAACACACATGCAATGACTCTAGTGGGTCCATATGTGGTTTGTGAAAAGAACACACACGCAATGACTCTAGTGGATCCATATGTGGTTTCTGTAAAGAACACACATGCAATGACTCTAGTGCTAGTTTTAGTATAAGAACACACATGCAATGACCACTGGTTGGTCGATATGTGGTTTGTGAAAAGAACGCACATGCAATGACTGTAGTGGACCCATATGTGGTTTGTGGAAAAGAGCACACATGCAATGCCATTGATTGATCCATATGTGGTTTGTGAAAATAACACACATGCAATGCCATTGGTTAATCAATATGTGGTTTGTGGAAAGAACACACATGCAATGACTCTAATGGATCCATATGTGGATTGTGGAAACGAACACACATGCAATGACCACTGGTTGATCCATATGTGGTTTATGGAAAGACACACATGCAATGCCACTAGTTAATCTATGTGTGGTTTGTGGAAAGCACACACATGCAATGACTCTCGTGCTAGTTTTAGTATAAGGACACACATGCTATGACTCTAGTGGGTCCATATGTGGTTTGTGAAAAGAACACACATGCAATGACTTTAGTGGATCCATATGTGGTTTCTGGAAAAGAACACACATGCAATGAACACTGGTAGATCCATAAGTGGTTTGTGGTAAGAACACACATAAAGTGAACACTGGTGGATCCATATGTGATTTGTGAAAAGAACACACATGCAATGCCACTGGTTGATCCATATGTGGTTTGTGGAAAGAACACGCATGCAATGACACTGGTTGATCCATGTGTGGTTTGTGGAAAGAACACACATGCAATGCCATTGGTTGATCCATATGTCGTTTGTGGAAAGAACACACATGCAATGACTCTAGTGGATCCATATGTGATTTGTGGAAAGAACATACATGCAATGACTATAGTGTTGGTTTTAGTATACGAACACACATGCAATAACCACTGGTTGGTCCATATGTATTTTGTGAAAAGAACACACATGCAATGACCCCAGTGTATCCATATGGGGTTTGTGGAAAAGAACACACATGTAATGAACACTGGTGGATCCATAAGTGGTTTGTGAAAAGAAAACACATGTAGTGAACACTGGTGGATCCATATGTGGTTTCTGAAAAGAACACACATGCCATTGCACAGGTTGATCCATATGTGGTTTGTGGAAAGAACACACATGCAATGACACTGGTTGATCCATGTATGGTTTGTGGAGAGAACACACATGCAATGCATTGGTTGATCCATATGTGGTTTGTGAAAATAACACACATGCAATGACTCTAGTGGATCCATATGTGGTTTGTCGAAAGAACCCACATGCAATGACTCTAGTGGATCCATGTGTGGTTTGTGGAAAGAACACACATGCAATGACACTGGTGGATCCATATGTGGTTTGTGAAAAGAACACACATGCTATGAGTCTACTGCTGGTTTTAGTATAAGAACACACATGCAATGACTCTAGTGGGTCCATATGTGGTTTGTGAAAAGAACACACATGCAATGACCGTAGTGGATCCATATGTGGTTTGTGGAAAAGAACACACATGCAATGACCATTGGTTGATCTATATGTGGTTTGTGGAAAGACCACACATGTAGTGAACACTGGTTGATCCATGTGTGGTTTGTGAAAAGAACACACATGCAATGCCATTGGTTGATCCATATGTGGTTTGTGAAAAGAACACACATGCAATGACTCTGGTTGATCCATGTGTGGTTTGTGGAAAGAACACACATGCAATGACTGTAGTGGGTCCATATGTCGTTCATGTCAGGAACACACATGCAATGACTCTAGTGGGTCCATATGTGGTTTGTGAAAAGAACACGCATGCAATGACTCTAGTGGATCCATATGTGGTTTGTGTAAAGAACACACATGCAATGACTCTAGTGCTAGTTTTAGTATAAGAACACACATGCAATGACCACTGGTTGGTCCATATGTGGTTTGTGAAAAGAACGCACACGCAATGACTATAGTGGACCCATATGTGGTTTGTGGAAAAGAGCACACATGCAATGCCATTGATTGATCCATATGTGGTTTGTGAAAAGAACACACATGCAATGACACTGGTTGATCCATGTATGGTTTATGGAGAGAACACACATGCAATGCCATTGGTTGATCCATATGTGGTTTGTGAAAAGAACACACATGCAATGACTCTAGTGGATCCATATGTGGTTTGTCGAAAGAAACCACATGCAATGACTCTAGTGGATCCATGTGTGGTTTGTGGAAAGAACACACATGCAATGACACTGGTGGATCTATATGTGGTTTGTGAAAAGAACACACATGCAATGAGTCTACTGCTGGTTTTAGTATAAGAACACACATGCAATGACTCTAGTGTGTACATATGTGGTTTTTGAAAAGAACACACATGCAATGACCGTAGTGGATCCATATGTGGTTTTTGGAAAAGAACACACATGCAATGACCATTGGTTGATCTATATGTGGTTTCTGGAAAGACCACACATGCATTTCCATGTGTGGTTTGTGAAAAGAACACACATGCAATGCCATTGGTTGATCCATATGTGGTTTGTGAAAAGAACACACATGCAATGAATCTGGTTGATCCATGTGTGGTTTGTGGAAAGAACACACATGCAATGACTGTAGTGGGTCCATATGTGGTTCATGTCAGGAACACACATGCAATGACTCTAGTGGGTCCATATGTGGTTTGTGAAAAGAACACACATGCAATGACTCTAGTGGATCCATATGTGGTTTGTGTAAAGAACACACATGCAATGACTCTAGTGCTAGTTTTAGTATAAGAACACACATGCAATGACCATTGGTTGTTCCATATGTGGTTTGTGAAAAGAACACACATGCAATGACTGTAGTGGACTCATATGTGGTTTCTGGAAAAGAGCACACATGCAATGCCATTGATTGATCCATATGTGGTTTGTGAAAAGAACACACATGCAATTTCATTGGTTAATCAATGTGTGGTTTGTGGAAAGAACACACATGCAATGACTCTAATGGATCCATATGTGGGTTATGGAAAAGAACACACATGCAATGACCACTAGTTGATCCATGTGTGGTTTGTGGAAAGAACACACATGAAATGCCACTAGTTGATCCATGCGTGGTTTGTGGAAAGCACACACATGCAATGACTCTCGTGCTGGTTTTAGTATAAGAACACACATGGAATGACTCTAGTGGGTCCATATGTGGTTTGTGAAAAGAACACACATGCAATGAATTTAGTGGATCCATATGTGGTTTCTGGAAAAGAACACACATGCAATGAACACTGGTGGATCCATAAGTGGTTTGTGGTAAGAACACACATGCAGTGAACACTGGTGGATCCATATGTGATTTGTGAAAAGAACACACATGCAATGCCACTGGTTGATCCATATGTGGTTTGTGGAAAGAACACACATGCAATGACACTTTTTGATCCATGTGTGGTTTGTGGAAAGAACACACATGCAATGCCATTTGTTGATCCATATGTGGTTTGTGAAAAGAACACACATGCAATGACTAGTGGATCCATATGTGGTTTGTGGAAAGAACACACATGCAATGACTCTAGTGCTGGTTTTAGTATAAGAACAGACATGCAATGACAACTGGTTGGTCCATATGTGGTTTGTGAAAAGAACACACATGCAATGACTCTAGTAGACCCATATGTGGTTTGTGGAAAAGAACACACATGCAATGAACACTGGTAGATCCATAAGTGGTTTGTGGAAAGAACACACATGCATCGAACACTGGTGGATCCATATGTGGTTTGTGAAACGAACACACATGCAATGCCACTGGTTGATCCATATGTGGTTTGTGGAAACAAAACACATGCAATGACACTGGTTGATCCATGTGTGGTTTGTGGAGAGAAAACACATGCAATGCCATTGGTTGATCCATATGTGGTTTGTGAAAAGAACACGCATGCAATGACTCTAGTGGATCCATATGTGGTTTGTGGAAAGAACATACATGCAATGACTATAGTGCTGGTTTTAGTATAAGAACACACATGCAATAACCACTGGTTGGTCCATATGTAGTTTATGAAAAGAACACACATGCAATGACCCTAGTGTATCCATATGTGGTTTGTGGAAAAGAACACACATGTAATGAACACTGTTGGATCCATACGTGGTTTGTGAAAAGAAAACACATGTAGTGAACACTGGTCGATCCATATGTGGTTTGTGAAAAGAACACACATGCCATGGCACAAGTTGATCCATATGTGGCTTGTGGAAAGAACACACATGCAATGCCATTGGTTGATCCATATGTGGTTTGTTAAAAGAAAACACATGCAATGACTCTAGTGGATCCATATGTGGTTTGTCAAAAGAACCCACATGCAATGACTCTAGTGGATCCATGTGTGGTTTGTGGAAAGAACACACATGCAATGACACTAGTGGATCCATATGTGGTTTGTGAAAAGAGCACACATGCAATGAGTCTACTGCTGGTTTTAGTATAAGAACACACATGCAATGACTCTAGTGTGTACATATGTGGTTTGTGAAAAGAACACACATGCAATGACCGTAGTGGATCCATATGTGGTTTTTGGAAAATAACACACATGCAATGACCATTGGTTGATCTATATGTGGTTTCTAGAAAGACCACACATGCATTTCCATGTGTGCTTTGTGAAAAGAACACACATGCAATGCCATTGGTTGATCCATATGTGGTTTGTGAAAAGAACACACATGCAATGACTCTGGTTGATCCATGTGTGGTTTGTGGAAAGAACACACATGCAATGACTGTAGTGGGTCCATATGTGGTTCATGTCAGGAACACACATGCAATGACTCTAGTGGGTCCATATGTGGTTTGTGAAAAGAACACACATGCAATGACTCTAGTGGATCCATATGTGGTTTGTGTAAAGAACACACATGTAATGACTCTAGTGCTAGTTTTAGTATAAGAACACACATGCAATGACCACTGGTTGGTCCATATGTGGTTTGTGAATAGAACGCACATGCAATGACTGTAGTGGACCCATATGTGGTTTCTGGAAAAGAGCACACATGCAATGCCATTGATTGATCCATATGTGGTTTGTGAAAAGAACACACATGCAATTCCATTGGTTAATCAATGTGTGGTTTATGGAAAGAACACACATGCAATGACTCTAATGGATCCATATGTGGGTTGTGGAAAAGAACACACATGCAATGACCACTAGTTGATCCATATGTGGTTTGTGGAAAGAACACACATCAAATGCCACTAGTTGATCCATGTGTGGTTTGTGGAAAGCACACACATGCAATGACTCTCGTGCTGGTTTTAGTATAAGAACACACATGGAATGACTCTAGTGGGTCCATATGCGGTTTTTGAAAAGAACACACATGCAATGAATTTAGTGGATCCATATGTGGTTTCTGGAAAATAACACACATGCAATGCACACTGGTAGATCCATAAGTGGTTTGTGGTAAGAACACACATGCAGTGAACATTGGTGGATCCATATGTGATTTGTGAAAAGAACACACATGCAATGCCACTTGGTTATCCATATGTGGTTTGTTGAAAGAACACACATGCAATGACACTTTTTGATCCATGCGTGGTTTGTGGAAAGAACACACATGCAATGCCATTTGTTGATCCATATGTGGTTTGTGAAAAGAACACACATGCAATGACTCTAGTGGATCCATATGTGGTTTGTGGAAAAAACACACATGCAATGACTCTAGTGCTGGTTTTAGTATAAGAACAGACATGCAATGACAACTGGTTGGTCCATATGTGGTTTGTGAAAAGAACGCACATGCAATGACTCTAGTAGACCCATATGTGGTTTGTGGAAAATAACACACATGCAATAAACACTGGTAGATCCATAAGTGGTTTGTGGAAAGAACACACATGCAGCGAACACTGGTGGATCCATATGTGGTTTGTGAAACGAACACACATGCAATGCCACTGGTTGATCCATATGTGGTTTGTGGAAACAAAACACATGCAATGACACTGGTTGATCCATGTGTGGTTTGTGGAAAGAAAACACATGCAATGCTATTGGTTGATCCATATGTGGTTTGTGAAAAGAACACACATGCAATGACTCTAGTGGATCCATATGTGGTTTGTGGAAAGAACATACATGCAATGACTATAGTGCTGGTTTTAGTATAAGAACACACATGCAATAACCACTACTTGGTCCATATGTAGTTTATGAAAAGAACGCACATGCAATGACCCTAGTGTATCCATATGTGGTTTGTGGAAAAGAACACACATGTAATGAACACTGTTGGATCCATAAGTGGTTTGTGAAAAGAAAACACATGTAGTGAACACTGGTGGATCCATATGTAGTTTGTGAAAAGAACACACATGCCATGGCACAGGTTGATCCTTATGTGGTTTGTGGAAAGAACACACATGCAATGACACTGGTTGATCCATGTATGGTTTGTGGAGAGAACACACATGCAATGCCATTGGTTGATCCATATGTGGTTTGTGAAAAGAACACACATGCAATGACTCTAGTGGATCCATATGTGGTTTGTCGAAAGAACCCACATGCAATGACTCTAGTGGATCCATGTGTGGTTTGTGGAAAGAACACACATGCAATGACACTGGTGGATCCATATGTGGTTTGTGAAAAGAACACACATGCAATGAGTCTACTGCTGGTTTTAGTATAAGAACACACATGCAATGACTCTAGTGGGTCCATATGTGGTATGTGAAAAGAACACACATGCAATGACCGTAGTGGATCCATATGTGGTTTGTGGAAAAGAACACACATGCAATGACCATTGGTTGATCTATATGTGGTTTGTGGAAAGACCACACATGCAGTGAACACTGGTTGATCCATGTGTGGTTTGTGAAAAGAAGACACATGCAATGCCATTGGTTGATCCATATGTGGTTTGTGAAAAGAACACACATGCAATGAGTCTGGTTGATCCATGTGTGCTTTGTGGAAAGAACACACATGCAATGACTGTAGTGGGTCCATATGTGGTTCATGTCAGGAACACACATGCAATGACTCTAGTGGGTCCATATGTGGTTTGTGAAAAGAACACACATGCAATGACTCTAGTGGATCCATATGTGGTTTGTGTAAAGAACACACATGCAATGACTCTAGTGCTAGTTTTAGTATAAGAACACACATGCAATGACCACTGGTTGGTCCATATGTGGTTTGTGAAAAGAACGCACATGCAATGACTGTAGTGGACCCATATGTGGTTTGTGGAAAAGAGCACACATGGAATGCCATTGATTGATCCATATGTAGTTTGTGAAAAGAACAGACATGCAATGCCGTTGGTTAATCAATGTGTGGTTTGTGGAAAGAACACACATGCAATGACTCTAATGGATCCATATTTGGGTTGTGGAAAAGAACACACATGCAATGAGTCTAGTTTTGGTTTTAGTATAAGAACACACATGCAATGACTCTAATGGATCCATATGTGGTTTGTGGAAAAGAACACACATGCAATGACCACTGGTTGATCCATAAGTGGTTTGTGGAAAGAACAAACTTGCAGTGAACACTAGTTGATCCATGTGTGGTTTGTGAAAAGAACACACATGCAATGACCACTGGTTGATCCATACATGGTGTGTGGAAAGAACACACATGCAATGATACTAGTTGATCCATGTGTGATTTGTGGAAAGAACACACATGCAATGCCACTGGTTGATCCATATGTGGTTTGTGGAAAGAACACACATGCAATGACACTGGTTGATCCATGTGTGGTTTGTGGAAAGAGCACACATGCAATGACTTTAATGGATCCATATGTGGTTTGTGGAAAAGAACACACATGCAATGACCACTGGTTGATCCGTATGTGGTTTGTGGAAAGAACACACATGCAATGACTATAGTGCTGGTTTTAGTATAAGAACACACATGCAATGACTCTAGTGGTTCCATATGTGGTTTGTGAAAAGAACACACATGCAATGACTCTAGTGGATCCATATGTGGTTTATGGAAAAGAACACACATGCAATGAGCACTGGTGGATCCATAAGTGGTTTGTGGAAAGAAAACACATGCAGTGAACATTGGTGGATCCATATGTGATTTGTGAAAAGAACACACATGCAATACCACTAGTTGATCCATATGTGGTTTGTGGAAACAACACACATGCAATGACACTGTTTGATCCATGTGTGGTTTGTGGAAAGAACACATATGCAATTCCATTAGTTGATACATATGTGGTTTGTGAAAAGAACACACATGACATGACTCTAGTATATCCATATGTGGTTTGTGGAAAGAACACACATGTAATCACTATAGTGGGTCCATGTGTGGTTTGTGTCAGGAACACACATGCAATGCCATTGGTGGATCCATGTGTGGTTTGTGGAAAGAACACACATGCAACGAGTCTAGTGCTTGTTTTAGTATAAGAACACACATGTAATGACTCTAGGGGATCCATATGTGGTTTGTGGAAAAGAACACACATGCAATTACTCTAGTGGATCCATATGTGGTTTGTGGAAAAGAACACACATGCAATGACCACTTGTTGATCTATATGTGGTTTGTGGAAAGAACACACATGAAGTGAACACTGGTTGATCCATGTGTGGTTTGTGAAAATAACACACATGCAATGCCATTGGTTGATCCATATGTGGTTTGTGAAAAGAACACACATGCAATGACTCTGGTTTATCCATGTGTGGTTTGTGGAAAGAACACACATGCAATTACTCTATTGGGTCCATATGTGGTTCATGTCAGGAACACACATGCTATGACCATGGTGATGGCTTTCTTAACACAGTTTATCAGTCCCTTATGCCTTGACATCCAGTCCATACCTAGTACTACTTCCAATCCTTTGGTTCCAAGTACTATAAGGTTGGCATAAAAATCTATCCCATGTATTCTGATAGGTACAACTTTGCAAATTTTTCTAGATTTTGTAGTTGATCCGGGGATTTGAACTATCATGACATGCTTCAGGTTGGTTGGGTGAATCTTACTAGTGCATGCAAATTCTTCGGTGACAAATGAATGCGATGCTCCCGAATCAAACAATACTCTTGCTAAAACTAAGTTGACAAAAACATACCCAGCACTACATCTGGCGCTTCTTGGGCTTCTTCGGCGTTCATGTGGAAGAGACGACCATTGCGGTTGTAAGGGTTCCCTGGGAAAATCTTCTCCTTGGTTGAACACGACGCTGCTGTTGAGCTAGGGCATTCACATTGGCAGTGGCAGAAGTCTTCTTGGGACACTCATTGGAGTAGTGACCCTTCACTCCACACTTGAAACAAGTGATCTAGGACTTGTCCTTTGCTACGACAGGCACATCATTGCTGCCAGTTCTAGGTACAGTGTTGTTGTTGTTGTTGTTGCTCTTGGGAGGGGCACGGTTGAAATTGTTGGAATTGCTGGAGTTGTGATTGTTTCCTCCGGACTTCGCATTTCCTCCGCTACGGTTGGGGTAGGTTGGGCGAGACATTGGGGGTCGATTGTTCCTTGGTGCATATCCTGGTGACGGGTTGGGACGGTACTTCTGGTGACTGCTGGATCCTGATTGCTGCATCATACGACGTTTGCGGTTGTCGTTTGCCTGGTTAATCTTCCCTTCCATCTGTATGGCAGAGTCGACTAGCTCTTCGAGATCTTCGAAACGGATGTTGATGAGGACAGTCTGCATCTCATCATGCAGTCCGTTCAGGAACCTCTCCTTCTTCTTCGCCTCTGTGTTGATCTCATCAGGGGCATATCTTGCACGGGACAGGAATTTGTCACGGTATTCCACCACAGTCATTCTGCCTTGCTTCAAGTCGCAAAACTCATCTCTTAGTCTGGTGACTAGACCTTGCGGCACGTGGGTGCGGATGAACTTTGTTTTGAAATCTTGCCATGTCATCACTTGACCATGGTTCATATTGCGGATACTAGTCCACCAAGCTCTTGCATCTCCCGCTAGATAGTGGGTGGCGAAGAGAACTTTCTCGTTGTCATCAACTCCTGCAACTTCTAAGTTGTTTTCCATTGTCTACAGCCAGTCATCTCCATCTAGTGGGTTTTCAGCTTGGTTGAAGATTGGGGGATTGGTATTCTAGAAGTTTTTCAGTTTGGACCCATGGTGATCCTGGTTTCCATGGTTCTGGTTGTTGAGAGCCATCTGGGCGATCTGCTGCAATCTTGCTAAGTTAGCTTGGCGCTCTGCCCTGCTTGCTTCTCTGTCTACGATGAGATTCTGCAAGATCTGCAGCATTGGGTCTTGCGACGTGATGCTCCCTCCTTGGTTTCCACGAGTCATCTTAAGATTGAGGTAGATAAAGGGGTAAGAGGGAAAGTTCTAAGGTTCATGGTTTTGGTTTCAAGCTAAAACTTTGAGTTTGACTCAGGTTTTGCAACTAACTTCAGTTCATTCATGCAAACAAGCACACGATACAAACACACACACACCACAACAATCAAAGGAAAACAGATGGTTTGAAGAACCATTCTGCAAGCTACGATACAGTGGGACCGATACATCTCATGCTACGACAGTGTTCTAGTGCATCTACTCATCGTCGATGAAGTCGGAGTCCTCATCGTCAGTGTAGAAGTCCATAGCATCCTCCTCTAGAAAGTCATCATCATTGCTGAGGTAAGACTCCATGTCTCCCTGGACGTCTTCACCCTCCTCTTCTTCTTCCTTTGCGGCAAGCTGAGCTTCTTCCTCCTTGACGGTCTTCTCGAGGTCAGCCACCTTCTTGCGAAGACGTGCGATGGTGCAATCCTTCTTTGCATGTTTGCGGCAAAGAGACTGGCGATCTTGGACGAGCAGTGCGAAAGTCTAGGCCTTCTGGTCGGCAATGGCATGGTTCTGGTTGGCTAACTCCCTGGCATTGTCCAGTTAGTGCTATCTGTCGTACATTAAGAAGTCAAGATTCTCCACTTGACGCCTCAACTCTTGGTGACTTGGCATATCCATCGGCATTCCCATGAAGTCACGTCTTGCATAGTGAGCAAAATGGGTTCCCTGGAATTGGTTGACACTGAGGGCACACAGATATGCGAGAGCTTCATGCATTGCCCTGGCTAATCCATCTAGCCAGTTGTTCTCTCTCACGGAGAACTGGATTCTCCCGGACGTTGGTGCTTCGATGCTTCCTCTAATATCAGCGGTGACTAGCCACTGTAAATCTCCTCCTGGGGGTCCTGGAAGTTGAGCTCCAAGAAACTCTGGATGTGGGCGTCCCAGTAACTCAGACAGTGAATCTAGATCCCTCTCGAAGATCAGTTGGCCTCCATTGCCCAACTGGTAGAACTTGCTGAACTGAGTCTCCATCTACAAGAATTAAGGATGAGGAAATTAGTGAAGTGATCAAGTGTGTCAAATTTTATGTAGTAATGTAAGAATTGGAGGAACATGAATTTTTGAGAAAGAATGAATTCCCAAGGATAAGAGAGGAAATAGTTTTTCATAAATACTCTCTTTGGTTTGGAAATTAAGTTTTTGTTTGGACGTCCATTCTAACTAGGGTCTCCTATGGTCAGGATGGCTCTAATACCAACTTGTCAACACCCGGATTTTTAATCCCAGATGCTCGTTATGCCATACCTCGCAATCCCAGGATTACCATTTTTGCGAGACATAACAGATTGGATATCACAGTACATCATCCATTTCAAACCATACATAAGGTCTTACACAAATAAGGATCTCATGATCCAGTCTTAATACAACAAGCAGCGGAATAAATGATAAGCGTAGAGGTGGGGTCCATCTTCAGGGGCACAGGCAATGCTGACGAAGGCAGATAGTCCAAGTTATCATAGCCGTCCTACTGGCCATCATCTTGGTAGTCTCCTTCATAGTCTGGCCATGAGAATAGCCAGGGACAAAAGCCATGAGTACTCTTTAAGTACTCGCAAACTACCACTAACAAGTAGTATAGTTCTAAGGTAAAGTGCTAACTCTAAGTTTAACTATAAAGTTAAGTTTGAAACCTAAGCTGAGTTCAGAAGCAAAGAAAGCTAAAATAAAGTTCTAGAATCACTTAAGTTGGGAAGCTAGTGTCATAAACACAACCCTATTGTGGTCAAGTCAAGATTCATCATTCCTTTCATAAGTTATTTTGAAAATATCGTACAACGAAACAGTATGGCCATTCCAACTGTCCATAACCGTGGACGCGGCTATTCGAATAGTTTGACACTCTGCAGAGGTGGTACACTTTCACCACAAGATTCGATACATCTGTCAGGGATAACCCTGAATCATCATACTTAGTATGTAGATAATCAAACATAACCTTTCCTTTACACACCCTAGTATAAGCACCTCTCCTATGAGCATGGCCTCCCAACCATGACCATCTGTCATCTTGGGCACTGCATAGGTGGACAACATTAAGAGTTAGCCTTAGCTCAAACCTCTCCCGTGAGGGAACTAATACTAATGCATATAAACTTCTGGCTAAGCCTTACCCAATTCAGGTATTGTGGTTGTACGGTAAATTTGGAATGGTATCGCATCGGAATGCAACCATCAGTTTTTATAAAAGGGCTAAGGATCATGCCTCAACATTTTCATCATCATAAACCATTTGTGTTTCTCAACACATGTCAAAACATCTCAATAAAATGACTCATCATTCCAAGGTTTTCATAATTCATTTTCACCAAGTGTTCCCATCTAAAGTGACTCAAGTTTTTATCTACTCTAAACTACTAAGTTAAGAGTGTTCACTAAGGTGGGAAGGTGAGATCAATCTCATGCCATAGAATGACATCTAAAGATTATCTAAATAGGCCAAGTTTTATACTCTTTATGCTACCTTCAAAACAAGTAAAGAACTTTGGGTAAAGTAACGGAAGTAAAGCTTGAAAATAAGACTTGGGGTAAATACTAGTCAAAGTGGTATGATCAAAGCATGCCTAAAGGATCTTTGCTCGGGTTATCTAGATTGCAAGGATTAGCTTGCATTGTTAATGGGTGGCTTGCAAGTACAATTTGCAATGTTTAACTTGGATAGTGCGAGCTTTCCTTGGTTGGTGCAGTGGTTGATGTTGTCTTCCTCCTCTTGGTAGAAATCCTCCTCCCCGTAAGCTTGGTCGGTACTATCGTCTCTAAATACATACGGAGTACACAATCACCAAACAATTCTTAACTAGTCTAATTAGCACTCTAAGGCATACATTTGATGATCTATTATCATCACAAGCATCACAAGTTTTATTAACTAGTTTCATTCTTTTTATTTAAGAAAAGTAATTTCTACTCATTGAAAAAAATAACTAAGATTTAATATTCAGCACTTAAAATATGGGATCATGTGGACACATGTCATCACCACATATTCTAACATGTGGGAATGTACTTTAAGGGTTGGTTCATAATTACTTTGGTTTAAGTTCATTATTTAATGATTTAAAGTGACTAGAAATGCCTATATAGCATTATTTTGGTACTAGTCCAAAGTCTCTGCATCTAAACCTTAATATTATTACATATTCAGATAGGTATGGTTAAATGTGATTTTTGAGAGTTGGAAACAACTCAAAAGCTATCTTGGTTGATTTTATAAAAATGTTGCAAGGTGCAAAAGCTTCTGTTTTGTTATTTTTACTAGAAGAGGTCTCTAACTCTAATTGAATTAAATCCAACGGGATTGGGTAGATCTTTTCAGTAGCTTTCTAACAAAACTGGAATCACTCCATTTGGATTTGTAAATTTCTCTGAATTGAATTTTAAACTAAGGGACAGAACTAGGTTTAACTAAAATAGAAAAATCCTAATTCAAACTAACTGGGTTGCGCGGGAACGCTAACGGGTCGGCCTAGTGACACTATGCGGCGCGGGGCTCAGCTGACAGGGGGGGTCAACCGGTCAGCGGCTCATAACACACGAAGCGGTATGGGGAGATGTCGGTCGTTGGATTAGAACGGGGATCAACGACTGGGGATCATCGTCGACGACGGACCTGTCGCCGGCGAACTCCAACCCTAACGGCTCAATGGGGGTGCTCAGGGGGTGTACCAGGGCTCCAACAAGAACGACGAGGTGGGCAAACGGACTGGTGGTCAACGGCGAGCTCAGGGACGGCCGAGGCAGCTCCGGGGGTGGTCAGAATCAGCGGCGCCCTTCTTCTCCAGAGGCAGCCCGCTCTGGTGCAATTCCGGCCAACGGCTACTCGCCTTGCTCCAGCTAGAGGTGGGGAACGGTCAGTGAGTTGAGGGGAGGTGAGTGGTGTGCCGAATGGGGCTGGGGGTGGCCTCTATTTATAGGACGATGACGCGACTGAGAGGGATAGGCGACCGGTTCCGGCGAGGGATGCACAAAGTGCTAGCGGCGTGGCTCGAGGTAGGGGCGGTCCCTGGTCTCCTGGCGGTGCTCTACGTGATCAATGCGGGACTAAGGGTGGTGGTATGCGGTCGGGCGGTGCTGGCGCTCTGAGCGGCAAAGACAGCGGTGTCCACGGCGAGCGGTGGCTATGGTGTGTTGGGCGGCGAGCGGACATGTCCGGCGTGCTCCCTGGGTCATGGCGAAGTGGTTGATGCGGGCTGCGGTCGAGGGGCAGCGTCTACACGCGTGTCGGGCGTGGCGCTCTGGCGCGTGCTCGGCATGGCGTAGACAGGCAGTGCACGACACTTTGGCGGTGGTCCACGGTCTGGCTCGGCTCGGGGAGGGGATAGAGAGTGACGGTGAGGTGTAAGGTAGCTGCTAGACATGGTGAGAGGGGCGAGGTGGTGTGCTGTGGTGGTGGCATGGTCGGCCGGCCAGCATGTGCTCGGCATGGCATGGCATGGCCACTAGGGGATAGGGGAGGGGGTGATAATGGCATGGTTAGATCATTTGGAGACAGAGGGAGTGTTTTGAGGAGAATTGGGTGCAAAACACTATTTAGAACAGTAAGCTAGATATTAGGTGTAATTCATGCATGCCATGTGTTTGATGAAATGGCCGCAATAAACTTAGTTTGGAATTTTGAAAAGATTTTTGGTGGGTGTGCTAGGCATAAGCTTGAGACTCTGTGGGTGCTTTGGTTTTGAAATTTGAGCTCATTTGAGTGGTTTTTGAAATAGTGGGATCTTCCCATATGAAATAGATTCAATTTTCAAATGCCATTTAAATATAGTGTTTGAATGTTTTTGGCAGATCACAAAGTGGGCCTTGGTACAACATTATGTGGACTATCAAGGGGTGCAAAGATCCATAAATGTTTCTGTTAGGTTTTGAGTACTAGGAATAACCAAAGTAGGCATGCTGATTAAAATGGCACAAATGACCATTTGCTTCTTTTATTCATTTTGATTTGTTTTTATTTTGGATTTCTTTGGGGATGATCTAGATGATGTTTATTTTACCTAAGAATCATTTTACAAGCAATGGATCACTTAAACATGGCAATTCAAACAACTCCTATTTTTAAATGCACACACATATGAATGCTTTGATAATTTCAATTGAAAAAGTTTTTGTTAACCCTAATTTTGATGATTTGGATCTTAATAACCTCGGATTAAAGTTTTGGGATGTTACAAATGACTCTAGTGGATCCATATGTGGTTTGTGGAAAAGAACACACATGCAATGACGACTGGTTGATCCATAAGTGGTTTGTGGAAAGAACACACATGTAGTGACACTGGTTGATCCATGTGTGGTTTGTGAAAAGAACACACATGCAATGCCATTGGTTGATCCATATGTGGTTTGTGAAAAGAACACACATGCAATGCCATTGGTTAATCCATATGTGGTTTGTGGAAAGAACACACATGCAATGACTCTAATGGATCCATATGTGGTTTGTGGAAAAGAACACACATGCAATGACTCTAATGGATCCATGTGTGGTTTCTGGAAAGAACACACATGCAGTGCCACTGGTTGATCCATATGTGGTTTGTGGAAAGAAAACACATGCAATGACACTGGTTGATCCATGTGTGGTTTGTGAAAAGAGCACACATGCACTGCCATTGGTTGATCCATATGTGGTTTGTGGAAAAGAACACACATGCAATGACCACTAGTTGATCCATACGTGGTTTGTGGAAAGAACACACATGCAATGACACTGGTTGATCCATGAGTGGTTTGTGGAAAGAACACACATGCAGTGCCACTGGTCGATCCATATGTTGTTTGTGGAAAGAAAACACATGCAATGACACTGGTTGATCCAGGTGTGGTTTGTGGAAAGAACAAACATGCAATGACTATAGTGCTGGTTTTAGTATAAGAACACACATGCAATGACTCTAGTGGGTATATATGTGGTTTGTTAAAAGAACACACATGCAATGACTCTAGTGGATCCATGTGTGGTTTGTGGAAAAGAACACACATGCAATGAACACTGGTGGATCCATAATTGGTTTGGCAAAAGAACACACATGCAGTGAACACAGGTGGATCCATATATGATTTATGAAAAGAACACACATGCAATACCACCGGTTGATCCATATGTGGTTTGTGGAAAGAACACACATGCAATGACACCGGTTGATCCATTTGTGGTTTGTGGAAAGAACACACATGCAATGCCATTGGTTGATCCATATGTGGTTTGTGAAAAGAACACACATGCAATGACTCTAGTGGATCCATATGAGGTTTGTGGAAAGAACACACTTGCAATGACTCTAGTGGGTCCATGTGTTGTTTGTGTTAGGAACACACATGCAATGCCACTGGTGGATCCATGTGTGTTTTGTAGAAAGAACACACATGCAATGAGTCTAGTGCTGGTTTTAGTATAAGAACACACATGCAATGATTCTAGTGGATCCATATGTGGTTTGTGGAAAAGAACACACATGCAATGACCACTGGTTCATCCATCAGTGGTATGTGGAAAGAACACACATGCAGTGTACACTGGTTGATCCATGTGTGGTTTTTGAAAAGAACACACATGCAATGCCATTGGTTGATCCATATGTGGTTTGTGGAAAAGAACACACATGCAATGACCACTGGTTGATCCATAAGTGGTTTGTGGAAAGAACACACATGAAGTGAACACTGGTTGATCCATGTGTGGTTTTTGAAAAGAACACACATGCAATGCCATTGGTTGATCCATATGTGGTTTGTGGTAAAGAACACACATGCAATGACCACAGGTTCATCCATACATGGTTTGTGGAAAGAACACACATGCAATGACACTGGTTGATCCATGGGTGGTTTTTGGAGAGAACACACATGCAATGCCACTGGTTGATCCATATGTGGTTTGTGGAAAGAACACACATGCAATGACACTGGTTGATCCATGTGTGGTTTGTGGAAAGAACACACATTCAATGACTCTAGTGCTGGTTTTAGTATAAGAACACACATGCAATGACTCTAGTGGGTCCATATGTGGTTTGTGAAAAGAACACACATGCAATGACTCTAGTGGATCCATATGTGGTTTGTGGAAAAGAACACACATGCAATGAACAATGGTGGATCCATAAGTGGTTTGTGGAAAGAACACACATGCAATGACACTGGTTGATCCATGTGTGGTTTTTGGAAAGAACACACATGCAGTGCCACTGGTTGATCCATATGTGGTTTGTGGAAAGAAAACACATGCAATGACACTGGTTGATCCATGTGTGGTTTGTGGAAAGAACACACATGCAATGACTATAGTGCTGGTTTTAGTATAAGAACACACATGCAATGGCTCTAGTGGGTCTATGTGTGGTTTGTGAAAAGAACATCCATATGTGGTTTGTGGAAAAGAACACACATGCAGTGCCACTGGTTGATCCATATGTGGTTTGTGGAAGGAAAACACATGCAATGACACTAGTTGATCCATGTGTGGTTTGTGAAAAGAACACACATGCAATGACTATAGTGCTGGTTTTAGTATAAGAACACACATGCAATGACTCTAGTGGGTCTATATGTGGTTTGTTAAAAGAACACACATGCAATGACTCTAGTGGATCCATGTGTGGTTTGTGAAAAAGAACACACATGCAATGAACACTAGTGGATCCATAATTGGTTTGGCGAAAGAACACACATGCAGTGAACACAGGTGGATCCATATGTGATTTATGAAAAGAACACACATGCAATACCACCGGTTGATCCATATGTGGTTTATGGAAAGAAAACACATGCAATGACACCGGTTGATCCATTTGTGGTTTGTGGAAAGAACACACATGAAATGCCATTGGTTGATCCATATGTGGTTTGTGAAAAGAACACACATGCAATGACTAGTGGATCCATATGAGGTTTGTGGAAAGAACACACTTGCAATGACTCTAGTGGGTCCATGTGTTGTTTGTGTCAGGAACACACATGCAATGCCACTGGTGGATCCATGTGTGGTTTGTAGAAAGAACACACATGCAATGAGTCTAGTGCTGGTTTTAGTATAAGAACACACATGCAATGATTCTAGTGGATCCATATGTGGTTTGTGGAAAAGAACACACATGCAATGATCACTGGTTGATCCATCAGTGGTTTGTGGAAAGAACACACATGCAGGGAACACTGGTTGATCCATGTGTGGTTTTTGAAAAGAACACACATGCAATGCCATTGGTTGATCCATATGTGGTTTGTGGAAAAGAACACACATGCAATGACCACTGGTTCATCCATACATGGTTTGTGGAAAGAACACACATGCAATGACACTGGTTGATCCATGGGTGGTTTTTGGAGAGAACACACATGCAATGCCACTGGTTGATCCATATGTGGTTTGTGGAAAGAACACACATGCAATGACACTGGTTGATCCATGTGTGGTTTGTGGAAAGAACACACATTCAATGACTCTAGTGCTGGTTTTAGTATAAGAACACACATGCAATGACTCTAGTGGGACCATATGTGGTTTTTGAAAAGAACACACATGCAATGACTCTAGTGGATCCATATGTGGTTTGTGGAAAAGAACAGACATGCAATGAACACTGGTGAATCCATAAGTGGTTTGTGGAAAGAACACACATGCAATGACACTTGTTGATCCATGTGTGGTTTCTGGAGAGAACACACATGCAGTGCCACTGGTTGATCCATATGTGGTTTGTGGAAAGAAAACACATGCAATGACACTGGTTGATCCATGTGTGGTTTGTGGAAAGAACACACATGCAATGACTATAGTGCTGGTTTTAGTATAAGAACACACATGCAATGGCTCTAGTGGGTCTATATGTGGTTTGTGAAAAGAACACACATGCAATGACTCTAGTGGATCCATATGTGGTTTGTGGAAAAGAATACACATGCAATGAACACTAGTGGATCCATAATTGGTTTGGCGAAAGAAGACACATGCAGTGAACACAGGTGGATCCATATGTGATTTATGAAAAGAACACACATGCAATACCACCGGTTGATCCATATGTGGTTTGTGGAAAGAACACACATGCAATGACACCGGTTGATCCATTTGTTGTTTGTGGAAAGAACACACATGAAATTCCATTGGTTGATCCATATGTGGTTTGTGAAAAGAACACACATGCAATGACTCTAGTGGATCCATATGAGGTTTGTGGAAAGAACACACTTGCAATGACTCTAGTGGGTCCATGTGTTGTTTGTGTCAGGAACACACATGCAATGCCACTGGTGGATCCATGTGTGGTTTGTATAAAGAACACACATGCAATGAGTCTAGTGCTGGTTTTAGTATAAGAACACACATGCAATGATTCTAGTGGATCCATATGTGGTTTGTGGAAAAGAACACACATGCAATGACCACTGGTTGATCCATCAGTGGTTTGTGGAAAGAACACACATGCAGTGAACACTGGTTGATCCATGTGTGGTTTTTGAAAAGAACACACATGCAATGCCATTGGTTGATCCATATGTGGTTTGTAGAAAAGAACACACATGCAATAACCACTGGTTCATCCATACATGGTTTGTGGAAAGAACACACATGGAATGACACTGGTTGATCCATGGGTGGTTTTTGGAGAGAACACACATGCAATGCCACTGGTTGATCCATATGTGGTCTGTGGAAAGAACACACATGCAATGACACTGGTTGATCCATGTGTGGTTTGTGGAAAGAACACACATTCAATGACTCTAGTGCTGGTTTTAGTATAAGAACACACATGCAATGACTCTAGTGGGTCCATATGTGGTTTGTGAAAAGAACACACATGCAATGACTCTAGTGGATCCATATGAGGTTTGTGGAAAGAACACACTTGCAATGACTCTAGTGGGTCCATGTGTTGTTTGTGTCAGGAACACACATGCAATGCCACTGGTGGATCCATGTGTGGTTTGTAGAAAGAACACACATGCAATGAGTCTAGTGCTGGTTTTAGTATAAGAACACACATCCAATGATTCTAGTGGATCCATATGTGGTTTGTGGAAAAGAACACACATGCAATGACCACTGGTTGATCCATCAGTGGTTTTGTGGAAAGAACACACATGCAGTGAACACTGGTTGATCCATGTGTGGTTTTTGAAAAGAACACACATGCAATGCCATTGGTTGATCCATATGTGGTTTGTGGAAAAGAACACACATGCAATGACCACTGGTTCATCCATACATGGTTTGTGGAAAGAACACACATGCAATGACACTGGTTGATCCATGGGTGGTTTTTGGAGAGAACACACATGTAATGCCACTGGTTGATCCATATGTGGTTTGTGGAAAGAACACACATGCAATGACTCTAGTGGATCCATATGTGGTTTGTGGAAAAGAACACACATGCAATGAACACTGGTGCATCCATAAGTGGTTTGTGGAAAGAACACACATGAGCGAACACTGGTTGATCCATGTGTGGTTTGTGAAAAGAACACACATGCACTGCCATTGGTTGATCCATATGTGGTTTGTGGAAAAGAACACACATGCAATGCCCACTAGTTGATCCATACGTGGTTTGTGGAAAGAACACACATGCAATGACACTGGTTGATCCATGAGTGGTTTATGGAAAGAACACACATGCAGTGCCACTGGTTGATCCATATGTGGTTTGTGGAAAGAAAACACATGCAATGACACTGGTTGATCCATGTGTGGTTTGTGGAAAGAACACACATGCAATGACTATAGTGCTGGTTTTAGTATAAGAACACACATGCAATGACTCTAGTGGGTCTATATGTGGTTTGTTAAAAGAACACACATGCAATGACTCTAGTGGATCCATGTGTGGTTTGTGAAAAAGAACACACATGCAATGAACACTAGTGGATCCATAATTGGTTTGGAGAAAGAACACACATGCAGTGAACACAGGTGGATCCATATGTGATTTATGAAAAGAACACACATGCAATACCACCGGTTGATCCATATGTGGTTTGTGGAAAGAACACACATGCAATGACACCAGTTGATCCATTTGTGCTTTGTGGAAAGAACACACATGAAATGCCATTGGTTGATCCATATGTGGTTTGTGAAAAGAACACACATGCAATGACTCTAGTGGATCCATATGAGGTTTGTGGAAAGAACACACTTGCAATGACTCTAGTGGGTCCATGTGTTGTTTGTGTCAGGAACACACATTCAATGCCACTGGTGGATCCATGTGTGGTTTGTAGAAAGAACACACATGCAATGAGTCTAGTGCTGGTTTTAGTATAAGAACACACATGCAATGATTCTAGTGGATCCATATGTGGTTTGTGGAAAAGAACACACATGCAATGACCACTGGTTGATCCATCAGTGGTTTGTGGAAAGAACACACATGCAGTGAACACTGGTTGATCCATGTGTGGTTTTTGAAAAGAACACACATGCAATGCCATTGGTTGATCCATATGTGGTTTGTGGAAAAGAACACACATGCAATGAACACTGGTGCATCCATAAGTGGTTTGTGGAAAGAACACACATGAGTGAACACTGGTTGATCCATGTGTGGTTTGTGAAAAGAACACACATGCACTGCCATTGGTTGATCCATATGTGGTTTGTGGAAAAGAACACACATGCAATGACCACTAGTTGATCCATACGTGGTTTGTGGAAAGAACACACATGCAATGACACTGGTTGATCCATGAGTGGTTTGTGGAAAGAACACACATGCAGTGCCACTGGTTGATCCATATGTGGTTTGTGGAAAGAAAACACATGCAGTGAACACTGGTTGATCCATGTGTGGTTTTTTAAAAGAACACACATGCAATGCCATTGGGTGATCCATATGTGGTTTGTGGAAAAGAACACACATGCAATGACCACTGGTTCATCCATACATGGTTTGTGGAAAGAACACACATGCAATGACACTGGTTGATCCATGGGTGGTTTTTGGAGAGAACACACATGCAATGCCACTGGTTGATCCATATGTGGTTTGTGGAAAGAACACACATGCAATGACACTGGTTGATCCATGTGTGGTTTGTGGAAAGAACACACATTCAATGACTCTAGTGCTGGTTTTAGTATAAGAACACACGTGCAATGACTCTAGTGGGTCCATATGTGGTTTGTGAAAAGAACACACATGCAATGACTCTAGTGGATCCATATGTGGTTTGTGGAAAAGAACACACATGCAATGAACACTGGTGGATCCATAAGTGGTTTGTGGAAAGAACACACATGCAATGACACTGGTTGATCCATGTGTGGTTTCTGGAAAGAACACACATGCAGTGCCACTAGTTGATCCATATGTGGTTGTTGGAAAGAAAACACATGCAATGACACTGGTTGATCCATGTGTGGTTTGTGGAAAGAACACACATGCAATGACTATAGTGCTGGTTTTAGTATAAGAACACACATGCAATGACTCTAGTGGGTCTATATGTGGTTTGTTAAAAGAACACACATGCAATGACTCTAGTGGATCCATGTGTGGTTTGTGAAAAAGAACACACATGCAATGAACACTAGTGGATCCATAATTAGTTTGGCGAAAGAACACACATGCAGTGAACACAAGTGGATCCATATGTGATTTATGAAAAGAACACACATGCAATACCACCGGTTGATCCATATGTGGTTTGTGGAAAGAACACACATGCAATGACACCGGTTGATCCATTTGTGCTTTGTGGAAAGAACACACATGAAATGCCATTGGTTGATCCATATGTGGTTTGTGAAAAGAACACACATGCAATGACTCTAGTGGATCCATATGAGGTTTGTGGAAAGAACACACTTGCAATGACTCTAGTGGGTCCATGTGTTGTTTGTGTCAGGAACACACATTCAATGCCACTGGTGGATCCATGTGTGGTTTGTAGAAAGAACACACATGCAATGAGTCTAGTGCTGGTTTTAGTATAAGAACACACATGCAATGATTCTAGTGGATCCATATGTGGTTTGTGGAAAAGAACACACATGCAATGACCACTGGTTGATCCATCAGTGGTTTGTGGAAAGAACACACATGCAGTGAACACTGGTTGATCCATGTGTGGTTTTTGAAAAGAACACACATGCAATGCCATTGGTTGATCCATATGTGGTTTGTGGAAAAGAACACACATGCAATGAACACTGGTGCATCCATAAGTGGTTTGTGGAAAGAACACACATGAGTGAACACTGGTTGATCCATGTGTGGTTTGTGAAAAGAACACACATGCACTGCCATTGGCTGATCCATATGTGGTTTGTGGAAAAGAACACACATGCAATGACCACTAGTTGATCCATACGTGGTTTGTGGAAAGAACACACATGCAATGACACTGGTTGATCCATGAGTGGTTTGTGGAAAGAACACACATGCAGTGCCACTGGTTGATCCATATGTGGTTTGTGGAAAGAAAACACATGCAGTGAACACTGGTTGATCCATGTGTGGTTTTTGAAAAGAACACACATGCAATGCCATTGGGTGATCCATATGTGGTTTGTGGAAAAGAACACACATGCAATGACCACTGGTTCATCCATACATGGTTTGTGGAAAGAACACACATGCAATGACACTGGTTGATCCATGGGTGGTTTTTGGAGAGAACACACATGCAATGCCACTGGTTGATCCATATGTGGTTTGTGGAAAGAACACACATGCAATGACACTGGTTGATCCATGTGTGGTTTGTGGAAAGAACACACATTCAATGACTCTAGTGCTGGTTTTAGTATAAGAACACACATGCAATGACTCTAGTGGGTCCATATGTGGTTTGTGAAAAGAACACACATGCAATGACTCTAGTGGATCCATATGTGGTTTGTGGAAAAGAACACACATGCAATGAACACTCGTGGATCCATAAGTGGTTTGTGGAAAGAACACACATGCAATGACACTGGTTGATCCATGTGTGGTTTCTGGAAAGAACACACATGCAGTGCCACTGGTTGATCCATATGTGGTTTGTGGAAAGAGAACACATGCAATGAAACTGGTTGATCCATGTGTGGTTTGTGGAAAGAACACACATGCAATGACTATAGTGCTGGTTTTAGTATAATAACACACATGCAATGACTCTAGTGGGTCTATATGTGGTTTGTTAAAAGAACACACATGCAATGACTCTAGTGGATCCATGTGTGGTTTGTGAAAAAGAACACACATGCAATGAACACTAGTGGATCCATAATTGGTTTGGCGAAAGAACACACATGCAGTGAACACAGGTGGATCCATATGTGATTTATGAAAAGAACACACATGCAATACCACCGGTTGATCCATATGTGGTTTGTGGAAAGAACACACATGCAATGACACCGGTTGATCCATTTGTGCTTTGTGGAAAGAACACACATGAAATGCCATTGGTTGATCCATATGTGGTTTGTGAAAAGAACACACATGCAATGACTCTAGTGGATCCATATGAGGTTTGTGGAAAGAACACACTTGCAATGACTCTAGTGGGTCCATGTGTTGTTTGTGTCAGGAACACACATTCAATGCCACTGGTGGATCCATGTGTGGTTTGTAGAAAGAACACACATGCAATGAGTCTAGTGCTGGTTTTAGTATAAGAACACACATGCAATGATTCTAGTAGATCCATATGTGGTTTGTGGAAAAGAACACACATGCAATGACCACTGGTTGATCCATCAGTGGTTTGTGGAAAGAACACACATGCAGTGAACACTGGTTGATCCATGTGTGGTTTTTGAAAAGAACACACATGCAATGCCATTGGTTGATCCATATGTGGTTTGTGGAAAAGAACACACATGCAATAACCACTGGTTCATCCATACATGGTTTGTGGAGAGAAAACACATGCAATGACACTGGTTGATCCATGGGTGGTTTTTGGAGAGAACACACATGCAATGCCACTGGTTGATCCATATGTGGTTTGTGGAAAGAACACACATGCAATGACACTGGTTGATCCATGTGTGGTTTGTGGAAAGAACACACATTCAATGACTCTAGTGCTGGTTTTAGTATAAGAACACACATGCAATGACTCTAGTGGGTCCATATGTGGTTTGTGAAAAGAACACACATGCAATGACTCTAGTGGATCCATATGTGGTTTGTGGAAAAGAACACACATGCAATGAACACTGGTGGATCCATAAGTGGTTTGTGGAAAGAACACACATGCAATGACACTGGTTGATCCATGTGTGGTTTCTGGAAAGAACACACATGCAGTGCCACTGGTTGATCCATATGTGGTTGTTGGAAAGAAAACACATGCAATGACACTGGTTGATCCATGTGTGGTTTGTGGAAAGAACACACATGCAATGACTATAGTGCTGGTTTTAGTATAAGAACACACATGCAATGACTCTAGTGGGTCTATATGTGGTTTGTTAAAAGAACACACATGCAATGACTCTAGTGGATCCATGTGTGGTTTGTGAAAAAGAACACACATGCAATGAACACTAGTGGATCCATAATTGGTTTGGCGAAAGAACACACATGCAGTGAACACAGGTGGATCCATATGTGATTTATGAAAAGAACACACATGCAATACCACCGGTTGATCCATATGTGGTTTGTGGAAAGAACACACATGCAATGACACCGGTTGATCCATTTGTGCTTTGTGGAAAGAACACACATGAAATGCCATTGGTTGATCCATATGTGGTTTGTGAAAAGAACACACATGCAATGACTCTAGTGGATCCATATGATGTTTGTGGAAAGAACACACTTGCAATGACTAGTGGGTCCATGTGTTGTTTGTGTCAGGAACACACATGCAATGCCACTGGTGGATCCATGTGTGGTTTGTAGAAAGAACACACATGCAATGAGTCTAGTGCTGGTTTTAGTATAAGAACACACATGCAATGATTCTAGTGGATCCATATGTGGTTTGTGGAAAAGAACACACATCCAATGACCACTGGTTGATCCATCAGTGGTTTGTGGAAAGAACACACATGCAGTGAACACTGGTTGATCCATGTGTGGTTTTTGAAAAGAACACACATGCAATGCCATTGGTTGATCCATATGTGGTTTGTGGAAAAGAACACACATGCAATGACCACTGGTTCATCCATACATGGTTTTTGGAAAGAACACACATGCAATGACACTGGTTGATCCATGGGTGGTTTTTGGAGAGAACACACATGCAATGCCACTGGTTGATCCATATGTGGTTTGTGGAAAGAACACACATGCAATGACACTGGTTGATCCATGTGTGGTTTGTGGAAAGAACACACATTCAATGACTCTAGTGCTGGTTTTAGTATAAGAACACACATGCAATGACTCTAGTGGGTCCATATGTGGTTTGTGAAAAGAACACACATGCAATGACTCTAGTGGATCCATATGTGGTTTGTGGAAAAGAACACACATGCAATGAACACTGGTGCATCCATAAGTGGTTTGTGGAAAGAACACACATGAGCGAACACTGGTTGATCCATGTGTGGTTTGTGAAAATAACACACATGCACTGCCATTGGTTGATCCATATGTGGTTTGTGGAAAAGAACACACATGCAATGACCACTAGTTGATCCATACGTGGTTTGTGGAAAGAACACACATGCAATGACACTGGTTGATCCATGAGTGGTTTGTGGAAAGAACACACATGCAGTGCCACTGGTTGATCCATATGTGGTTTGTGGAAAGAAAACACATGCAATGACACTGGTTGATCCATGTGTGGTTTGTGGAAAGAACACACATGCAATGACTATAGTGCTGGTTTTAGTATAAGAACACACATGCAATGACTCTAGTGGGTCTATATGTGGTTTGTTAAAAGAACACACATGCAATGACTCTAGTGGATCGATGTGTGGTTTGTGAAAAAGAACACACATGCAATGAACACTAGTGGATCCATAATTGGTTTGGCGAAAGAACACACATGCAGTGAACACAGGTGGATCCATATGTGATTTATGAAAAGAACACACATGCAATACCACCGGTTGATCCATATGTGGTTTGTGGAAAGAACACACATGCAATGACACCGGTTGATCCATTTGTGCTTTGTGGAAAGAACGCACATGAAATGCCATTGGTTGATCCATATGTGGTTTGTGAAAAGAACACACATGCAATGACTCTAGTGGATCCATATGTGGTTTGTGGAAAAGAACACACATGCAATGTACACTGGTGCATCCATACGTGGTTTGTGGAAAGAACACACATGCAATGACACTGGTTGATCCATGAGTGGTTTGTGGAAAGAACACACATGCAGTGCCACTGGTTGATCCATATGTGGTTTGTGGAAAGAAAACACATGCAATGACACTGGTTGATCCATGTGTGGTTTGTGGAAAGAACACACATGCAATTACTATAGTGCTGGTTTTAGTATAAGAACACACATGCAATGACTCTAGTGGCTCTATATGTGGTTTGTTAGAAGAACACACATGCAATGACTCTAGTGGATCCATGTGTGGTTTGTGAAAAAGAACACACATGCAATGAACACTAGTGGATCCATAATTGGTTTGGCGAAAGAACACACATGCAGTGAACACAGGTGGATCCATATGTGATTTATGAAAAGAACACACATGCAATACCACCGGTTGATCCATATGTGGTTTGTGGAAAGAACACACATGCAATGACACCGGTTGATCCATTTGTGCTTTGTGGAAAGAACACACATGAAATGCCATTGGTTGATCCATATGTGGTTTGTGAAAAGAACACACATGCAATGACTCTAGTGGATCCATATGATGTTTGTGGAAAGAACACACTTGCAATGACTAGTGGGTCCATGTGTTGTTTGTGTCAGGAACACACAGGCAATGCCACTGGTGGATCCATGTGTGGTTTGTAGAAAGAACACACATGCAATGAGTCTAGTGCTGGTTTTAGTATAAGAACACACATGCAATGATTCTAGTGGATCCACATGTGGTTTGTGGAAAAGAACACACATCCAATGACCACTGGTTGATCCATCAGTGGTTTGTGGAAAGAACACACATGCAGTGAACACTGGTTGATCCATGTGTGGTTTTTGAAAAGAACACACATGCAATGCCATTGGTTGATCCATATGTGGTTTGTGGAAAAGAACACACATGCAATGACCACTGGTTCATCCATACATGGTTTGTGGAAAGAACACACATGCAATGACACTGGTTGATCCATGGGTGGTTTTTGGAGAGAACACACATGCAATGCCACTGGTTGATCCATATGTGGTTTGTGGAAAGAACACACATGCAATGACACTGGTTGATCCATGTGTGGTTTGTGGAAAGAACACACATTCAATGACTCTAGTGCTGGTTTTAGTATAAGAACACACATGCAATGACTCTAGTGGGTCCATATGTGGTTTGTGAAAAGAACACACATGCAATGACTCTAGTGGATCCATATGTGGTTTGTGGAAAAGAACACACATGCAATGAACACTGGTGGATCCATAAGTGGTTTGTGGAAAGAACACACATGCAATGACATTGGTTGATCCATGTGTGGTTTCTGGAAAGAACACACATGCAGTGCCACTGGTTGATCCATATGTGGTTTGTGGAAAGAAAACACATGCAATGACACTGGTTGATCCATGTGTGGTTTGTGGAAAGAACACACATGCAATGACTATAGTGCTGGTTTTAGTATAAGAACACACATGCAATGGCTCTAGTGGGTCTATATGTGGTTTGTGAAAAGAACACACATGCAATGACTCTAGTGGATCCATATGTGGTTTGTGGAAAAGAACACACATGCAATGTACACTGGTGCATCCATACGTGGTTTGTGGAAAGAACACACATGCAATGACACTGGTTGATCCATGAGTGGTTTGTGGAAAGAACACACATGCAGTGCCACTGGTTGATCCATATGTGGTTTGTGGAAAGAAAACACATGCAATGACACTGGTTGATCCATGTGTGGTTTGTGGAAAGAACACACATGCAATTACTATAGTGCTGGTTTTAGTATAAGAACACACATGCAATGACTCTAGTGGCTCTATATGTGGTTTGTTAGAAGAACACACATGCAATGACTCTAGTGGATCCATGTGTGGTTTGTGAAAAAGAACACACATGCAATGAACACTAGTGGATCCATAATTGGTTTGGCGAAAGAACACACATGCAGTGAACACAGGTGGATCCATATGTGATTTATGAAAAGAACACACATGCAATACCACCGGTTGATCCATATGTGGTTTGTGGAAAGAACACACATGCAATGACACCGGTTGATCCATTTGTGCTTTGTGGAAAGAACACACATGAAATGCCATTGGTTGATCCATATGTGGTTTGTGAAAAGAACACACATGCAATGACTCTAGTGGATCCATATGATGTTTGTGGAAAGAACACACTTGCAATGACTAGTGGGTCCATGTGTTGTTTGTGTCAGGAACACACATGCAATGCCACTGGTGGATCCATGTGTGGTTTGTAGAAAGAACACACATGCAATGAGTCTAGTGCTGGTTTTAGTATAAGAACACACATGCAATGATTCTAGTGGATCCATATGTGGTTTGTGGAAAAGAACACACATCCAATGACCACTGGTTGATCCATCAGTGGTTTGTGGAAAGAACACACATGCAGTGAACACTGGTTGATCCATGTGTGGTTTTTGAAAAGAACACACATGAAATGCCATTGGTTGATCCATATGTGGTTTGTGAAAAGAACACACATGCAATGACTCTAGTGGATCCATATGATGTTTGTGGAAAGAACACACTTGCAATGACTAGTGGGTCCATGTGTTGTTTGTGTCAGGAACACACATGCAATGCCACTGGTGGATCCATGTGTGGTTTGTAGAAAGAACACACATGCAATGAGTCTAGTGCTGGTTTTAGTATAAGAACACACATGCAATGATTCTAGTGGATCCATATGTGGTTTGTGGAAAAGAACACACATCCAATGACCACTGGTTGATCCATCAGTGGTTTGTGGAAAGAACACACATGCAGTGAACACTGGTTGATCCATGTGTGGTTTTTGAAAAGAACACACATGCAATGCCATTGGTTGATCCATATGTGGTTTGTGGAAAAGAACACACATGCAATGACCACTGGTTCATCCATACATGGTTTTTGGAAAGAACACACATGCAATGACACTGGTTGATCCATGGGTGGTTTTTGGAGAGAACACACATGCAATGCCACTGGTTGATCCATATGTGGTTTGTGGAAAGAACACACATGCAATGACACTGGTTGATCCATGTGTGGTTTGTGGAAAGAACACACATTCAATGACTCTAGTGCTGGTTTTAGTATAAGAACACACATGCAATGACTCTAGTGGGTCCATATGTGGTTTGTGAAAAGAACACACATGCAATGACTCTAGTGGATCCATATGTGGTTTGTGGAAAAGAACACACATGCAATGAACACTGGTGCATCCATAAGTGGTTTGTGGAAAGAACACACATGAGCGAACACTGGTTGATCCATGTGTGGTTTGTGAAAATAACACACATGCACTGCCATTGGTTGATCCATATGTGGTTTGTGGAAAAGAACACACATGCAATGACCACTAGTTGATCCATACGTGGTTTGTGGAAAGAACACACATGCAATGACACTGGTTGATCCATGAGTGGTTTGTGGAAAGAACACACATGCAGTGCCACTGGTTGATCCATATGTGGTTTGTGGAAAGAAAACACATGCAATGACACTGGTTGATCCATGTGTGGTTTGTGGAAAGAACACACATGCAATGACTATAGTGCTGGTTTTAGTATAAGAACACACATGCAATGACTCTAGTGGGTCTATATGTGGTTTGTTAAAAGAACACACATGCAATGACTCTAGTGGATCCATGTGTGGTTTGTGAAAAAGAACACACATGCAATGAACACTAGTGGATCCATAATTGGTTTGGCGAAAGAACACACATGCAGTGAACACAGGTGGATCCATATGTGATTTATGAAAAGAACACACATGCAATACCACCGGTTGATCCATATGTGGTTTGTGGAAAGAACACACATGCAATGACACCGGTTGATCCATTTGTGCTTTGTGGAAAGAACACACATGAAATGCCATTGGTTGATCCATATGTGGTTTGTGAAAAGAACACACATGCAATGACTCTAGTGGATCCATATGTGGTTTGTGGAAAAGAACACACATGCAATGTACACTGGTGCATCCATACGTGGTTTGTGGAAAGAACACACATGCAATGACACTGGTTGATCCATGAGTGGTTTGTGGAAAGAACACACATGCAGTGCCACTGGTTGATCCATATGTGGTTTGTGGAAAGAAAACACATGCAATGACACTGGTTGATCCATGTGTGGTTTGTGGAAAGAACACACATGCAATTACTATAGTGCTGGTTTTAGTATAAGAACACACATGCAATGACTCTAGTGGCTCTATATGTGGTTTGTTAGAAGAACACACATGCAATGACTCTAGTGGATCCATGTGTGGTTTGTGAAAAAGAACACACATGCAATGAACGCTAGTGGATCCATAATTGGTTTGGCGAAAGAACACACATGCAGTGAACACAGGTGGATCCATATGTGATTTATGAAAAGAACACACATGCAATACCACCGGTTGATCCATATGTGGTTTGTGGAAAGAACACACATGCAATGACACCGGTTGATCCATTTGTGCTTTGTGGGAAGAACACACATGAAATGCCATTGGTTGATCCATATGTGGTTTGTGAAAAGAACACACATGCAATGACTCTAGTGGATCCATATGATGTTTGTGGAAAGAACACACTTGCAATGACTAGTGGGTCCATGTGTTGTTTGTGTCAGGAACACACATGCAATGCCACTGGTGGATCCATGTGTGGTTTGTAGAAAGAACACACATGCAATGAGTCTAGTGCTGGTTTTAGTATAAGAACACACATGCAATGATTCTAGTGGATCCATATGTGGTTTGTGGAAAAGAACACACATCCAATGACCACTGGTTGATCCATCAGTGGTTTGTGGAAAGAACACACATGCAGTGAACACAGGTGGATCCATATGTGATTTATGAAAAGAACACACATGCAATACCACCGGTTGATCCATATGTGGTTTGTGGAAAGAACACACATGCAATGACACCGGTTGATCCATTTGTGCTTTGTGGAAAGAACACACATGAAATGCCATTGGTTGATCCATATGTGGTTTGTGAAAAGAACACACATGCAATGACTCTAGTGGATCCATATGATGTTTGTGGAAAGAACACACTTGCAATGACTAGTGGGTCCATGTGTTGTTTGTGTCAGGAACACACATGCAATGCCACTGGTGGATCCATGTGTGGTTTGTAGAAAGAACACACATGCAATGAGTCTAGTGCTGGTTTTAGTATAAGAACACACATGCAATGATTCTAGTGGATCCATATGTGGTTTGTGGAAAAGAACACACATCCAATGACCACTGGTTGATCCATCAGTGGTTTGTGGAAAGAACACACATGCAGTGAACACTGGTTGATCCATGTGTGTTTTTTGAAAAGAACACACATGCAATGCCATTGGTTGATCCATATGTGGTTTGTGGAAAAGAACACACATGCAATGACCACTGGTTCATCCATACATGGTTTTTGGAAAGAACACACATGCAATGACACTGGTTGATCCATGGGTGGTTTTTGGAGAGAACACACATGCAATGCCACTGGTTGATCCATATGTGGTTTGTGGAAAGAACACACATGCAATGACACTGGTTGATCCATGTGTGGTTTGTGGAAAGAACACACATTCAATGACTCTAGTGCTGGTTTTAGTATAAGAACACACATGCAATGACTCTAGTGGGTCCATATGTGGTTTGTGAAAAGAACACACATGCAATGACTCTAGTGGATCCATATGTGGTTTGTGGAAAAGAACACACATGCAATGAACACTGGTGCATCCATAAGTGGTTTGTGGAAAGAACACACATGAGCGAACACTGGTTGATCCATGTGTGGTTTGTGAAAATAACACACATGCACTGCCATTGGTTGATCCATATGTGGTTTGTGGAAAAGAACACACATGCAATGACCACTAGTTGATCCATACGTGGTTTGTGGAAAGAACACACATGCAATGACACTGGTTGATCCATGAGTGGTTTGTGGAAAGAACACACATGCAATGCCATTGGTTGATCCATATGTGGTTTGTGGAAAAGAACACACATGCAATGACCACTGGTTCATCCATACATGGTTTGTGGAAAGAACACACATGCAATGACACTGGTTGATCCATGGGTGGTTTTTGGAGAGAACACACATGCAATGCCACTGGTTGATCCATATGTGGTTTGTGGAAAGAACACACATGCAATGACACTGGTTGATCCATGTGTGGTTTGTGGAAAGAACACACATTCAATGACTCTAGTGCTGGTTTTAGTATAAGAACACACATGCAATGACTCTAGTGGGTCCATATGTGGTTTGTGAAAAGAACACACATGCAATGACTCTAGTGGATCCATATGTGGTTTGTGGAAAAGAACACACATGCAATGAACACTGGTGGATCCATAAGTGGTTTGTGGAAAGAACACACATGCAATGACATTGGTTGATCCATGTGTGGTTTCTGGAAAGAACACACATGCAGTGCCACTGGTTGATCCATATGTGGTTTGTGGAAAGAAAACACATGCAATGACACTGGTTGATCCATGTGTGGTTTGTGGAAAGAACACACATGCAATGACTATAGTGCTGGTTTTAGTATAAGAACACACATGCAATGGCTCTAGTGGGTCTATATGTGGTTTGTGAAAAGAACACACATGCAATGACTCTAGTGGATCCATATGTGGTTTGTGGAAAAGAACACACATGCAATGAACACTGGTGGATCCATAATTGGTTTGGCGAAAGAAAACACATGCAGTGAACACAGGTGGATCCATATGTGATTAATGAAAAGAACACACATGCAATACCACTGGTTGATCCATATGTGGTTTGTGGAAAGAACACACATGCAATGACACTGGTTGATCCATGGGTGGTTTTTGGAAAGAACACACATGCAATGCCACTTTTTGACTCATATGTGGTTTGTGGAAAGAACACACATTCAATGAAATTGGTTGATCCATGTGTGGTTTGTGGAAAGAACACACATGCAATGACTCTAGTGCTGGTTTTAGTATAAGAACACACATGGAATGACTCTAGTGGGTCCATATGTGGTTTGTGAAAAGAACACACATGCAATGACTCTAGTGGATCCATATGTGGTTTGTGGAAAAGAACACACATGCAATGAACACTGGTGCATCCATAAGTGGTTTGTGGAAAGAACACACATGAGTGAACACTGGTTTATCCATGTGTGGTTTGTGAAAAGAACACGCATGCACTGCCATTGGTTGATCCATATGTGGTTTGTGTAAAAGAACACACATGCAATGACCACTAGTTGATCCATACGTGGTTTGTGGAAAGAACACACATGCAATGACACTGGTTGATCCATGAGTGGTTTGTGGAAAGAACACACATGCAGTGCCACTGGTTGATCCATATGTGGTTTGTGGAAAGAAAACACATGCAATGACACTGGTTGATCCATGTGTGGTTTGTGGAAAGAACACACATGCAATGACTATAGTGCTGGTTTTAGTATAAGAACACACATGCAATGACTCTAGTGGGTCTATATGTGGTTTGTTAAAAGAACACACATGCAATGACTCTAGTGGATCCATGTGTGGTTTGTGAAAAAGAACACACATGCAATGAACACTAGTGGATCCATAATTGGTTTGGCGAAAGAACACACATGTAGTGAACACAGGTGGATCCATATGTGATTTATGAAAAGAACACACATGCAATACCACCGGTTGATCCATATGTGGTTTGTGGAAAGAACACACATGCAATGACACCGGTTGATCCATTTGTGCTTTGTGGAAATAACACACATGAAATGCCATTGGTTGATCCATATGTGGTTTGTGAAAAGAACACACATGCAATGACTCTAGTGGATCCATATGATGTTTGTGGAAAGAACACACTTGCAATGACTAGTGGGTCCATGTGTTGTTTGTGTCAGGAACACACATGCAATGCCACTGGTGGATCCATGTGTGGTTTGTAGAAAGAACACACATGCAATGAGTCTAGTGCTAGTTTTTGTATAAGAACACACATGCAATGATTCTAGTGGATCCATATGTGGTTTGTGGAAAAGAACACACATCCAATGACCACTGGTTGATCCATCAGTGGTTTGTGGAAAGAACACACATGCAGTGAACACTGGTTGATCCATGTGTGGTTTTTGAAAAGAACACACATGCAATGCCATTGGTTGATCCATATGTGGTTTGTGGAAAAGAACACACATGCAATGACCACTGGTTCATCCATACATGGTTTGTGGAAAGAACACACATGCAATGACACTGGTTGATCCATGGGTGGTTTTTGGAGAGAACACACATGCAATGCCACTGGTTGATCCATATGTGGTTTGTGGAAAGAACACACATGCAATGACACTGGTTGATCCATGTGTGGTTTGTGGAAAGAACACACATTCAATGACTCTAGTGCTGGTTTTAGTATAAGAACGCACATGCAATGACTCTAGTGGGTCCATATGTGGTTTGTGAAAAGAACACACATGCAATGACTCTAGTGGATCCATATGTGGTTTGTCGAAAAGAACACACATGCAATGAACACTGGTGGATCCATAAGTGGTTTGTGGAAAGAACACACATGCAATGACATTGGTTGATCCATGTGTGGTTTCTGGAAAGAACACACATGCAGTGCCACTGGTTGATCCATATGTGGTTTGTGGAAAGAAAACACATGCAATGACACTGGTTGATCCATGTGTGGTTTGTGGAAAGAACACACATGCAATGACTATAGTGCTGGTTTTAGTATAAGAACACACATGCAATGGCTCTAGTGGGTCTATATGTGGTTTGTGAAAAGAACACACATGCAATGACTCTAGTGGATCCATATGTGGTTTGTGGAAAAGAACACACATGCAATGAACACTGGTGGATCCATAATTGGTTTGGCGAAAGAAAACACATGCAGTGAACACAGGTGGATCCATATGTGATTAATGAAAAGAACACACATGCAATACCACTGGTTGATCCATATGTGGTTTGTGGAAAGAACACACATGCAATGACACTGGTTGATCCATGGGTGGTTTTTGGAAAGAACACACATGCAATGCCACTTTTTGATTCATATGTGGTTTGTGGAAAGAACACACATGCAATGACATTGGTTGATCCATGTGTGGTTTGTGGAAAGAACACACATGCAATGACTCTAGTGCTGGTTTTAGTATAAGAACACACATGGAATGACTCTAGTGGGTCCATATGTGGTTTGTGAAAAGAACACACATGCAATGACTCTAGTGGATCCATATGTGGTTTGTGGAAAAGAACACACATGCAATGAACACTGGTGCATCCATAAGTGGTTTGTGGAAAGAACACACATGAGTGAACACTGGTTGATCCATGTGTAGTTTGTGAAAAGAACACGCATGCACTGCCATTGGTTGATCCATATGTGGTTTGTGTAAAAGAACACACATGCAATGACCACTAGTTGATCCATACGTGGTTTGTGGAAAGAACACACATGCAATGACACTGGTTGATCCATGAGTGGTTTGTGGAAAGAACACACATGCAGTGCCACTGGTTGATCCATATGTGGTTTGTGGAAAGAAAACACATGCAATGACACTGGTTGATCCATGTGTGGTTTGTGGAAAGAACACACATGCAATGACTATAGTGCTGGTTTTAGTATAAGAACACACATGCAATGACTCTAGTGGGTCTATATGTGGTTTGTTAAAAGAAAAACACATGCAATGACTCTAGTGGATCCATGTGTGGTTTGTGAAAAAGAACACACATGCAATGAACACTAGTGGATCCATAATTGGTTTGGCGAAAGAACACACATGCAGTGAACACAGGTGGATCCATATGTGATTTATGAAAAGAACACACATGCAATACCACCGGTTGATCCATATGTGGTTTGTGGAAAGAACACACATGCAATGACACCGGTTGATCCATTTGTGCTTTGTGGAAAGAACACACATGAAATGCCATTGGTTGATCCATATGTGGTTTGTGAAAAGAACACACATGCAATGACTCTAGTGGATCCATATGATGTTTGTGGAAAGAACACACTTGCAATGACTAGTGGGTCCATGTGTTGTTTGTGTCAGGAACACACATGCAATGCCACTGGTGGATCCATGTGTGGTTTGTAGAAAGAACACACATGCAATGAGTCTAGTGCTGGTTTTAGTATAAGAACACACATGCAATGATTCTAGTGGATCCATATGTGGTTTGTGGAAAAGAACACACATCCAATGACCACTGGTTGATCCATCAGTGGTTTGTGGAAAGAACACACATGCAGTGAACACTGGTTGATCCATGTGTGGTTTTTGAAAAGAACACACATGCAATGCCATTGGTTGATCCATATGTGGTTTGTGGAAAAGAACACACATGCAATGACCACTGGTTCATCCATACATGGTTTGTGGAAAGAACACACATGCAATGACACTGGTTGATCCATGGGTGGTTTTTGGAGAGAACACACATGCAATGCCACTGGTTGATCCATATGTGGTTTGTGGAAAGAACACACATGCAATGACACTGGTTGATCCATATATGGTTTGTGGAATGAACACACATTCAATGACTCTAGTGCTGGTTTTAGTATAAGAACACACATGCAATGACTCTAGTGGGTCCATATGTGGTTTGTGAAAAGAACACACATGCAATGACTATAGTGCTGGTTTTAGTATAAGAACACACATGCAATGAACACTGGTGGATCCATAAGTGGTTTGTGGAAAGAACACACATGCAATGACACTGGTTGATCCATGTGTGGTTTCTGGAAAGAACACACATGCAGTGCCACTGGTTGATCCATATGTGGTTTGTGGAAAGAAAACACATGCAATGACACTGGTTGATCCATGTGTGGTTTGTGGAAAGAACACACATGCAATGACTATAGTGCTGGTTTTAGTATAAGAACACACATGCAATGGATCTAGTGGGTCTATATGTGGTTTGTGAAAAGAACACACATGCAATGACTCTAGTGGATCCATATGTGGTTTGTGGAAAAGAACACACATGCAATGAACACTGGTGGATCCATAATTGGTTTGGCGAAAGAAAACACATGCAGTGAACACAGGTGGATCCATATGTGATTAATGAAAAGAACACACATGCAATACCACTGGTTGATCCATATGTGGTTTGTGGAAAGAAAACACATGCAATGACACTGGTTGATCCATGGGTGGTTTTTGGAAAGAACACACATGCAATGCCACTTGTTGATTCATATGTGGTTTGTGGAAAGAACACACATGCAATGACACTGGTTGATCCATGTGTGGTTTGTGGAAAGAACACACATGCAATGACTCTAGTGCTGGTTTTAGTATAAGAACACACATGGAATGACTCTAGTGGGTCCATATGTGGTTTGTGAAAAGAACACACATGCAATGACTCTAGTGGATCCATATGTGGTTTGTGGAAAAGAACACACATGCAATGAACATTGGTGCATCCATAATTGGTTTATGGAAAGAACACACATGAGTGAACACTGGTTGATCCATGTGTGGTTTGTGAAAAGAACACACATGCACTGCCATTGGTTGATCCATATGTGGTTTGTGTAAAAGAACACACATGCAATGACCACTAGTTGATCCATACGTGGTTTGTGGAAAGAACACACATGCAATGACACTGGTTGATCCATGAGTGGTTTGTGGAAAGAACACATATGCAGTGCCACTGGTTGATCCATATGTGGTTTGTGGAAAGAAAACACATGCAATGACACTGGTTGATCCATGTGTGGTTTGTGGAAAGAACACACATGCAATGACTATAGTGCTGGTTTTAGTATAAGAACACACATGCAATGTCTCTAGTGGGTCTATATGTGGTTTGTTAAAAGAACACACATGCAATGACTCTAGTGGATCCATGTGTGGTTTGTGAAAAAGAACACACATGCAATGAACACTAGTGGATCCATAATTGGTTTGGTGAAAGAACACACATGCAGTGAACACAGATGGATCCATATGTGATTTATGAAAAGAACACACATGCAATACCACCGGTTGATCCATATGTGGTTTGTGGAAAGAACACACATGCAATGACACCGGTTGATCCATTTGTGGTTTGTGGAAATAACACACATGCAGTGCCATTGGTTGATCCATATGTGGTTTGTGAAAAGAACACACATGCAATGACTCTAGTGGATCCATATGAGGTTTGTGGAAAGAACACACTTGCAATGACTCTAGTGGGTCCATGTGTTGTTTGTGTCAGGAACACACATGCAATGCCACTGGTGGATCCATGTGTGGTTTGTAGAAAGAACACACATGCAATGAGTCTAGTGCTGGTTTTAGTATAAGAACACGCATGCAATGATTCTAGTGGATCCATATGTGGTTTGTGGAAAAGAACACACGTGCAATGACCACTGGTTGATCCATCAGTGGTTTGTGGAAAGAACACACATGCAGTGAACACTGGTTGATCTATGTGTAGTTTTTGAAAAGAACACACATGCAATGCCATTGGTTGATCCATATGTGGTTTGTGGAAAAGAACACACATGCAATGACCACTAGTTCATCCATACATGGTTTGTGGAAAGAACACACATGCAATGACACTGGTTGATCCATGGGTGGTTTTTGGAGAGAACACACATGCAATGCCACTGGTTGATCCATATGTGGTTTGTGGAAAGAACACACATGCAATGACACTGGTTGATCCATGTGTGGTTTGTGGAATTAACACACATTCAATGACTCTAGTGCTGGTTTTAGTATAAGAACACACATGCAATGACTCTAGTGGGTCCATATGTGGTTTGTGAAAAGAACACACATGCAATGACTATAGTGCTGGTTTTAGTATAAGAACACACATGCAATGACTCTAGTGGTTCTATATGTGGTTTGTTAAAAGAACACACATGCAATGACTCTAGTGGATCCATGTGTGGTTTGTGGAAAAGAACACACATGCAATGAACACTACTGGATCCATAATTGGTTTGGCAAAAGAACACACATGCAGTGAACACAGGTGGATCCATATGTGATTTATGAAAAGAACACACATGCAATACCACCGGTTGATCCATATGTGGTTTGTGGAAAGAACGCACATGCAATGACACCGGTTGATCCATTTGTGGTTTGTGGAAAGAACACACATGCAATGCCATTGGTTGATCCATATGTGGTTCGTGAAAAGAACACACATGCAATTACTCTACTGTATCCATATGAGGTTTGTGGAAAGAACACAAATGCAATGAGTCTAGTGCTGGTTTTAGTATAAGAACACACATGCAATGATTCTAGTGGATCCATATGTGGTTTGTGGAAAAGAACACACATGCAATGACCACTGGTTGATCCATCAGTGGTTTGTGGAAAGAACACACATGCAGTGTACACTGGTTGATCCATCTGTGGTTTTTGAAAAGAACATACATGCAATGCCATTGGTTGATCCATATGTGGTTTGTGGAAAAGAACACACATGCATTGACCACTGGTTGATCCATAAGTGGTTTGTGGAATGAACACACATGTAGTGAACACTGGTTGATCCATGCGTGGTTTTTAAAAAGAACACACATGCAATGCCATTGGTTGATCCATATGTGGTTTGTGGAAAAGAACACACATGCAATGACCACTGGTTCATCCATACATGGTTTGTGGAAAGAACACACATGCAATGCCACTGGTTGATCCATGGGTGGTTTTTGGAGAGAACACACATGCAATGCCACTGGTTGATCCGTATGTGGTTTGTGGAAAGAACACACATGCAATGACTCTGGTTGATCCATGTGTGGTTTGTGGAATGAACACACATTCAATGACTCTAGTGCTGGTTTTAGTACAAGAACACACATGCAATGACTCTAGTGCGTCCATATGTGGTTTGTGAAAAGAACACACATGCAATGACTCTAGTGGGTCCATATGTGGTTTGTGGAAAGAACACACATGGAATGACTCTAGTGGATCCATGTGTGGTTTGTGGAAAGAACACACATGCAATGACACTAGTGGATCCATGTGTGGTTTTTGAAAAGAACACACACGCAATGAATCTAGTGCTTGTTTTAGTATAAGAACACACATGCAATGACTCTAGTGGGTCCATATGTGGTTTGTGAAAAGAACACACATGCAATACCATTGGTTGATCCATATGTGGTTTGTGAAAAGAACACACATGCAATACCATTGGTTAATCCATGTGTGGTTTGTGGAAAGAACATACATGAAATGACTCTAGTGGATCCATATGTGGTTTGTGGAAAATAACACACATGCAATGACCACTGGTTGATCCATACGTGGTTTGTAGAAAGAACACACATGCAATGACACTGTTTGATCCATGTGTGGTTTGTGGAAAGAGCACACGTGCAATGACCACTGGTCGATCCATGTGTGGTTTGTGGAAAGAACACACATGCAATGACTCTAGTGAATCCATATGTGGTCTGCAGAAAGAACACACATGCAGTAACCACTGGTTAATCCATGTGTGGTTCATGACAGGAGCACACATGCAATGAACACTGGTGGATCCATATGTGGTTCTTGACAGGAACACACATGCAATGACATTGGTTGATCCATGTGTGGTTCATGACAGGAATACACATGCAATGACATTGGTTGATCCATATGTGGTTTGTGGAAAGAACACACATGCAATGGCCCTGGTTGATCCATATGTGGTTTGTGAAAAGAACACACATGCAATGACACTGGTGGATCCAAATGTGGTTCATGACAGGAACACACATGCAATGACTCTAGTGGATAAATATGTGGTTTGTTGAAAGAACACACATGCAACGAACTCTGGTGGATCTATCTTGGCATAATTTGATGTATGCCATGATGTATTTCATTGTAAAAGACACCCACTTTCTATTTTTATACTACTGAGCTTTGCCCTTGGTTTTTTGATACTACCCAGTTTTGCCCCCTCTCTTTCTTTCGTAGAAGCCCAAACCTGTGCCCACTCTGTCTGTTACGTCCTGATTGGTTGTCACAGTTGTCACGCGGATCATGCGCACCAACCGTTGATCCTGTGTGATCCAACAAGGCTCGTTGCACACGTCGTGCCCTCCACAGGACATCGCGAGATAGCATGGTCATCTCCCTCAACGAGACTTCTACAAGAAGGAACACGATGTCGTCCATGGAAAAATCCGTCTAGTGGTCATGTCATGTTTAATCTAGTATGCAAAGGCTACATGTATACTGCACCGCAACTGGTCATCCATGACCCACAGGCTATACCATTTTTACTATGCAGTGCGCCTGCACTCTCACTTCCGACAGACCCCCACCACACGAACCTTCCATGTGACAGCCGCAGCTGGAAGAGCTGTCTACCGGGGCCCTCGAAGAGGCCTAAACGTCCCCGCATTAAAAATCCAGCCTATCGGGTCCTCCATTCGCACTCATCCACTACTCTCTCTTCCCTATCCAGCAAAACCCCACAATCTTGAACGTACTTGCACGAAACTTCTCCATGAAACCAGTGCGTGGGGGTGAGTGTCCAGGCATCACTGTCGGGGTGGTGCTTCACGCGGCAGATCTGGAGGAGCATCACATAGCACAAGGCGAGGAGGACGTGCAGTTCAACCCCTTGGGAGACCATGTGCACGCCGGTGCTGACGACTTCGGAGGCGCCGATGAGGGCGTGGAGTTCGATGAACACGCTCCGCTTGTGTACCCGGAGGTACATCTCTTTCTACATGTTTCATATTTTTTGCTCGAGCTTAAGCTATCCTGGCGTCATAAAAAAATCTAGTCCTAATGATTAGATGGAACATATGAACCGGTACATGGAGAGATCTAGTATGTTCTGAATGAATCCATATTATTTATTTATTAATAAGTTACCAAGAACACAAACCACATTCATTTAGAGCGAGCTGGGGAGACGACCACAATGAACTGCTAAACCTGTGTAGACTTGTTATTGCATCGAAAGTAACTCGGAATGGTGAAAGGAATATATATTTATTATTTTGCTCATTTCGGTTTGTATTCCATACATTACAGGTGTATTCAAGTAAGATGGACTCTGAGAAGGAGACCAGGGACAACAAGAGCCACCATGTAATGAAGAAGCTCAAGAGTGGGATAATCCCTTTCCGCACTCGACTTGGGGAGCTCAGGTGCCCTTTTTGTAAGAAAGGAGTCAACCCGAGGATTGCCAACTTGATTCCGCATGCGGTTGGCATCGGTAAAAGCTCGGCTAGTAAACACAAGTCAGCAACCAAGGCTAAGCACGCTGCTTATGGCAAATTCCTGAGAGAGTATGTCAAGACCGGCCTAGTGTCCCCTTAATTAGGAGTCAGCAACTTCTATCCGACCAACCCGTCACTGTGCTGACCCGGCCACTAATAATATTTACTGCTCTTAAACTATGGGGATTTCTATTTTCGTACCCTTCAAAATATATTCAAGTTCATCTATTTATGGAGTTAAAGTTCCGGTGGCATACTCGTTATTTTGCATGGATAGAGGGGTGCCCCCGACAGATATAAGGGTTATCCTTTTCGCTAGATCACAGAGGATCAACGGTTGGTGGGCACGATCCGTGTGACAACTGTCTCAACCAATTAGAGCATAGCAGCGAAGATGAGAACAGGTGCGAGAGATGGATACAAACGGAGGGGAAAATCGAGTGGCAACCACGGGCGAAACTGAGTAGAACTTAAAAACCAAGGGAAGACTGAGTACAACTTAAAAACCAAGGGCAAGCATGACAAAGGGATTCAAATAGAAAATAGAAAATGATTTAAAAATGGAACCAAACCGCCAGTGTTACGCTCGAGGGAAAAACTGAGCACAACCGAATCGCCAGGGTTAGACATGAGGGAAAAAATGTGACGCACGGTACACGTGTGCGGTGCACAGGGAGGTAGCGGACACGTGTGGCCATGCATGGTGCATTATCATACGCGGTGCATGGTAGTGCAACGAAACGTCGCTTCCCTTCTCCTTTAATAGAGGCCTACCCACTCCCACTCATCACGCACTCGCTCACTCAACCGTCTCCACTGTCCCATCACCTTCTGCAAACCCCCAAGAAAACCCCAACCACGCCGACGATGGAGAAGAATGGTGTGGTGGCCATCGGCGCCTCGACGGCCACCGGCGAGGAGCCCTCGTCCCCGTATAGACCCCCGTCCCCGCATCCGCCGTAGCCGCCGGCGAGGAGGCCCCCGCCGGTCTCGGACAGATCCCGCTTGGCTAGGACCCCTACGAGGAGGTTGTCTACATAAGGCTGGAGACCCCCTACGACACCAGCATCGCCAACCCATGGTCGGAGGTAACCAGGGTTTTCTCCCCTTCCCTTGTTCTACCCCATTCCCATCATTGGATGCTAGATCGTATGTTATTAGGGCTCGGCTGTTCGTATTTTTATAGTAGCTAATTCTCTTGTGTTAGATCTCGATTTTCGATGAATCCCCCTATTCGTAGTTGGGATCAGTATTCGATTTAGTTTGAGATTTGGGGAATAATCGGGAGATCTCATTTGGTTAATTTATGCAAAAAATCAATCCCGATAATCAAAGTATTTCAATCATGTCCTTATTTCACTCTACTATTTTTTCCAACAGGAGGATACAAGCGACCTCCGCAGCGATGACGAGTCCAAGGACACCAAGACTTGTCATGTGCTGAGGAAGCTAAAGTCCGGTCAGTACCACAACTTCTTCGCCGGCGACATGTAGAGGTGCCCCTTCTTCCCCGCTAGGAGGCTCCGCACCACGGACTTCAACTCCCTCGTGAAGCATGCCGAGGACATGAGGACCTGCGGGGAGTCCGTGAACGTCCACGGCTTCATGGCCAAGCACCAAGCGCTCGGTCTTCACCTCCGCAACCTCCAGAAGGTGGCTATCGAGGAGGGTCGCATGCCCCCAATCAGACCCAAGGCACCCAAGGTCAAGGGGCTCAGCAACAAGAAGTGGAGGAGGCTCCAGAGGGAGGAGGCGGATGCCCTCCTAGCAGAGGCCCCGAGGGGCCACTGATCAGATGCTGCTGCTACTGTAAAGAAGCTTCTTTTCTCTTGTTTGTGTTGAACGTGTCAGCTGCTGCTGCTGCTGAGCAGCCTAATTTTCGAACCTCGTTAAGTACCGTACTATATAACCTATATTAGCTGCTTTATCTACATCTGATCTGTTTACTGAATTTATTTATGGTGCTGGTTTGTTTTGCTGCTCTAGATTTGCTACCAGATTGGGGAAAAACGAGGGCAAAAGGAACAATGAATGAAGAGAGAAGCTGCTCTAGATTCCCTACCTTTTTGGGAAAAAAACACAACTATTAGAGAGAGAGAGAGAGGAGAAAAGGCGCTCTTAAAAAGGCCAAATAACAAAAAAACACTTCCAATTTAGGCATCAGGGCGCACATAACGGTCAAGCCTTTGACCAGACGGAACCCCCCTTCGAGCGCATGTGAGTGCTTCGGAATATCGGGAGGGCAAAAGTGAGGACAAACGAGATACAATGTTGCTATAGCTAAATCTTACAAAAAGCTGAATTTGGCTTTACCATGCAATTTGGCTAGATCTCCACAATGTAGCTATTCTAAATCCCTAAACTATGCGGTGCGTTGAAACCTAATGCTTTTCCACCGACACGTGTGTTGCAAAGTTGCTTGATCGTGCATGCTTACACAAGTGGCCTACAGAGAAACTTATAGAAGAATGAGCAAACGAGCTTCATTTTGGCAAATTCTGGACAAGCTTTGCGCAATCGGCAGGCCTGATCGGCTGGGCGGCTGCCCCGGGGTGCAGGGATATCATTCTCGATGCTAGGTCCATGTCTATGCTTACACTTCTTAAACTTCTTAGGAATAATAGATGTACACTTCCTTCTGTCCTGTCATGTTACATCGTGTTAGCACCACGCACCCTCTGCGGATCGGCAACGGGACGGTGGTCTACATGACCGGTCTCTACCACGCCAAAGCCACGTCGCACACCCGTCCAATCGCCTACCGGGACGGACGCCGAATTTAATCGCTAAGATTGGAAACCAACTGTGCTCGCCTGGTCAAACTTGCCTCCACATGGGTATGACCGGAATATTGGTAAACGCAAATTAAGCCTCGCCTTCCATCTCCTCAGCACATCACTATGCAAAAATCCCCAACTCATTCCTTCCGCCGCCCTCCGCCGCTGCCGCAGCCACTACATGAACCATTGACGCTGCCGCAGGCACCACCTCCGCCGGGCCATACCACCGCAATAGATCACTCCACTGCCACACCCAGTCCCAGCCACCGCTACCGACCCTAGGCCACCGTTGTTGCATTAGGTGCTTCCATGGACGCAGAGTACGGCGTGTTCGGTGATGGGAGCGACTTCACCGACGAGTACACCGTCACCGCCCATGGCACCACCAAGCTGACGGTCGTCCACACAAATGCGTCAGTGGAGGTCGCCAAGGTCATCACAATGTACGCGCGGTGGCTACAGGAGCCTATGGACAGGTACAAGATCATCGACCTTGACCTCGAGTATACCGGAGATAGGAAGAGGACGGCGCTTTTGCAGCTATCCATGTGCAACCATTGCCTGCTATACCATGTATGTAGGGCCAAATCTGTATGCCCAGAGCTTCGTGAGTTCCTACACAGGAGGGAGATCTACTTCGCCAGCGTCGACATCAAGAACGACACTCCGAAGCTAGAGCGGGATCTCCTTGTTCATGTCGTCAATCATGTAGTTCTCCAACGTTTGTGGAGGTACCCGGATGGCGGTATGAGGAAAGCAGGCATGGCTAGACTCGCTGCCGACATCATCGACCGCGAGTACGCCGCCATGAAAGTCGAGTTCCCGAAGCACCTGCACGAGCGATGGGAGTGGAGGCACCTGGATTACGATGCGATCAAGTACGCAGCCAGGGACGCGTATGTCTGCTACGAGATGCTCAACAGGATTTGGCGGGTGGGTGAGTGTGATGTTTACCACTACTAGTTTCGCATTTCATTCCTAGTTTTATTTCACCTATATTTTATCTCGCATGTATTTTCTAAGCATTCTGTGTGTAAGAACCAAGCTCGTATGATCCCTGTACTATTAGCTACTTAACTTGTATGAATTACATTCCCCGTTTTGTATGCTCAACATTCATTCTTACAAATTCTTTCTGTGCCATTTGCATGCGGCAGAATCCAGGACTAACATGCATAAGGTGTGATACAGTCATAAGTCATAACCAAACCCAGATTATAGCGAAGGATACAATCATAACCAAACCCACATTATAGCGAAGGATATAGTCATAACCAAACCCAGATTAGAGTTCGACAAAGGTAATACACAGCAGTTCGTAATTGCTCACATAGTGTACTTCTGAAATAACATGTTTTCATAAACACAACAAGCCCCATGCAAACACAACAATCATGCACTAAAAGTCTACACCCTAGCCTGTTGGAGAAGGCAACCGATCCCAGGATCCCTTCGGTCGCTTGCCCCGGCTTGTAGATTCATCTACACTCCGGCATCTGGGGCAAACAACCTGCCTTGGTGGTGGTTCAATATGCGATGCCTGGAACGATATTTTACAATCTGGTGGTACAGCTCGTGGCTAACATACCCGTCAATTGCAGCGTACTTCAGATTAGGTTCAGAAAGTGGCTTATCCTCCCAGTAATCGTGCCCTAAATGCCTCCACGAACATCTCGGCAATTTTCCCTTCATGTCAACGTACCACGGGTCGATGAGTTCGGAGGCAAGATCAGCCATCCCAGTCTTGCCGCCCTTAGTCCCTAGGATCCAATAAATTTCCTGCATATCCACTCTGCCCTCCTTTGGGATTCTAATGTTGACAGTCGGGCTTTCAAGCAATTTAGTGTCATTCATGATGGCAACACCAGTAAATGTTATGTGCTGGTTCACGAGAAACAGATCCCTAATGCTTTCTCCCTACATGCATGAAAATGAATTCAGACAAATAATATAGCAATAACTTTTGCAAACAGACGGTTCAGGAACAAAAGACAGCAGAGTCTACCAGATCCCGTCAGCCCCCTTCTCGCAAAAAGGCTGGTATACGAGGACGTGCCCCTTCATGGAGAGTTGGACCATGGCGATCCTACGGTGATCGCAGTTGTACTTGAGGTCGAGACCTATGAACCTGTTTTCTTCGAACTACAGCTAACTCGTGTAATTATTCAGAGTGTTCCTCACCGTCCGAGGGTCGGTGGTGTAGACGACATCGATCTTCTTCCTGCCATGTACTTCGATGTAGAAGTGCGCAGTTTCTTGCATGCCGTCGTTTTGGACGTCCGGAGAGTCCATGACTACAGGCAAGAGGGAAATGATATGGAGGAAGAGGGTGATGTGGTGGTGGAGGAAATGGATGAGGCCATGGAGGAGAAAGACGATGAGGCCGTGGAGGAGGAAATGAGACGGAGAAGTGAAAGATTGGAACCGCCCTTACCAATATCTGGAATGGTGCACGACCGTTAGTAGTAGGGTGTGGCTGGAGAAAAACGGCGGGTTTACACGTCGATGCTAGCGCTTCCTAAAATTTGTTCTGCGCCACCTGCATGCGGTGTAATTGAGGTCTGCCATGCATGATCGAAGTCAAACGTAGGCACGTTTGCGCGTGCCGACCTTCACTCACTGACAGGCAGGCCGCACATTTCTCTCTTATGATTTATTTTTTCACTTCATCTAGACGGCTCCGGTGCCCGCCCTCAATAATTACGCCCCCTTCCATGTCTTCCATGCGGACGAGATTCGGAGGCGGCGGCGGTGCCTTGCAGATTCACTCCCTACTCGAACAACTGCCCCCATCCCTGATTCCATCCCCTCTCGAATCCATCCGCCTCCTTATCACAACGCCTCCATTAATCTACCGGATTCCAGACTCCATTTGAAGCTATGGGTAGAGCTTGGGGTAGCAGCAGGCTGAAGCGAAAGGCATGCGACGATGACGCAAATGGCCAGGGCGACCGCTACCGCGAGGATTGGGGATGGCCGAACCTCAGCGCCGCGAACATGCATAGGATCACCTTGGGGTTGGACATCATCTCTGCCAGCTGCCTCGCTTGCTGCATCCCTGGCTACCGCTTCACGATGCGGGACATGGACGAACAACCGTTCGGCATGCCAGGCCTTCTTTACCCTGATAACAGCAAATGGCCAAACGACTGTGATGGCCATGTAAGTTTCAGTATCTAGCTTATTCGTTCAGTCATATCGTTGATTCATATGTGCTGAACTCGCATCAGAATCCTATGTTCCTTTCATCGAACATGTTGTGTGCACACACGGTTTGAACAAATCGAACCATTTAAGACTATTCTATACAGCGGAAGCTCTGCTCGTACCTGATATTCTGGTATTTTCGTAGTGACACAGTCTTACTTTAGGTGATAGACGAGTTGTCAATTTCGATTTTGCAATAGAATGCCTGCTAGGTGATATTCTGTTTCCTAAAATAAAAACAAACAAATTAGACGATTTAAGGTTGTTATGCCCCGAGCTATTTATGATCATTGTCAGGAGTTTGTTCTGGGGGCTCTTCTACTACTCCATATATTGAGTATCTTCGTAGTGATACAGGCACAATTTAGGCGATATCTAAGGAGCACTCGTATTTAGGCGATATTTTGTGTACTTTAATCTGAAGGTCCAGTTGTCAAATTGTATTTGCAATGGACTCCATGCTAGGTGATTGTACCAACTGACAACAAACTCTGCAGAATATTCATGCAAAACTGATGCTGCTGGATAAGTGGTCCGAATCAGTAGTGGTGAATATCAAGGAAGAAGAAGAGACGGAAATGGAAGATGACCAGAACTGGGTGGGTGGCAACAGCGAGTGGCTGGTCCTTTTATCACAGGATGGGAGTACTTGGACTCTAAAAATGGCTACAAATCGGTGAGACTTGCATTGCCATCTTTGGAGGGTGTCCGCATTACTGCATTCAACAATGGGTGGCCGCCGCCCATTTCCAAATTCGCTTACAGGTTCAACATGGCAGAACTTGACCTCCTAAAGGTACAACTCCCACATAGACCGTGGGAGGGGGCGTGGAAGACCTGGGAGTATGACCTCTTAGCGGTGTTCGACAAGGCAATCACATTCATTAGATGCCCAGAAGACAAGGAATGGACAGTCTTGCGCGACGACTTCCTACGGCCGGAGAAGTATGTCTACGTCGTCTTCACCTACAGCTACTCTTCATACAAACCGCAACGCATTTATGCAGTCACTGAACCTAGCGGCGACATGCGTGTTTGGGAGCCGTCCATTTGGTGTGAGTCATGGTGTCATATAGCATGTAAAATCCCATTCAAAATTCTGCTTACTAACTATAAGTAACACGCAGGTACCCACGCAGCCTCGTGCATCATTCCAACTCCGGTCATCGAAGATGCAGTAGCAGATGCTAAACTTGGGACACGGCGCTGGTTCCTGGCACCTCTCGGAGGCGACACGGAACAGGATGATGAACTCATGTGGATTCATATCAGGGGAGCACTAAACAGCGTTGGTGATACAATAGAACATATGGGGACACAACTTTATTCATACCCATCGCTGCGGTGTCACGTTTTGTTGAGGTCCGCATGCCCATCCAAAGACTCAGTAGAGCAAGTCTGGAGCAGAGTCGACAATCTAAAGGGACAATCTGTGTTTCTTAGTATCAACTACCCTTTCTTTGTTGGAGCCCCTGGAGCTATTGAACCTGTAATTGCTCAGGCAATCCCATGGAGCTGTCGACAATCCCAAGGTTGCAAATGCTTGCTACACCTTGTCTACATCATCTACCTTGATCATCAAGATTTATCAAATATTATCCATAATTATTATGGCTCCAAATCTAATTAATTCCTTTAATAGCCAAAAATCCCAAAACTCCTTTCCCAAAGGAAAGTTTGGTTTTTGCCAAAACACTTCCCCAACTTTTTGCTCATGTGAGTTCCATATATCATACCCGACCTTCCCATCTCAAAAATAAATATTTTTGAGAAGCTTTATTATTTCTTTTTGCCCATTTTCTTAAATGGCTGAATTGGAATAATAATTGTTTTAAATACTTTTAATCCCCAATAAATCTTGGGAAAATTCCCCTAAGTGTGTATTCACATTTGGGACCCTCTCAAACCAAAAACCAACCTTGTCCAATGTAATAATATCAGGTGATATTCTAGAAACTACTTCTGCCCTTTTTGAATAAATAGTGTTAAGTGGACTAAAACTCCTTTGAAAAATCTCAAATAAATCCTAGGAGTGTATCTTGACCATGCCCATATACCAGTACCATCTCCCCCATCTCTTCCAATGCAAATCTTTGAACTCCCTCACAAGCTCTCTCGTGGTCAAAATTGTGCAAACCAAGCAAACTTGAGCTAAATCAAGATCAAATCCTCTCCACCAAGCTTGTTCAGCACACTTCTCTCCCTCTGGTCAAAAACACTGTAGCCCTAGCACTGTAGCACCCCTGCCCTAGCCCATTTACCCTTGGACTAGTAGAGAGAGAGACAACAAGATCTTACAAGGATTTACCCCCAATTAATTACCACAGTAGCCCTACCCCTCCCTGCCTGACCAAAACCCATTCTTACCCCTCCCCACCGTCCCCTAGGCCAATCCCTGGCCAGATCTACCCCTCCCCCATGTCCAAAGTGGACATTTGCACCATCTACCCTCCCCTTGGTATAAAGGCCAGAGGCCACCCCCAGCTCGCCCCTGCCCCTCATTTGCTCCCTCCCACCTCCACTTACCTCCCCCAGCACACCTCTTCCTCCCCTGCCCTGCCCTGCCCGAGAAGAAGGGATAGAGAGATCTTGGCCTCTCTTAGAGAAACAAGCAAGGATCCCACTCCCCTGCTCCCCTTCCTCTGCATGTTGGTCCTCGAGTTCCCCTCGTCCTCTATCTAACCCTAGTTTTCTTTTTTCCTAGGACCATCTCCTCCGTCGTCGCTGCTGAGATCCGACGTGGTCACCCTTAGCCACCATCGCGCGAGCTATTTCCCGTGGACCACCACCACCGTCCGGCCCCTCGATCTGCTCGCCGTCGACCACCGCGTCCTCCTGCACCCTCCCCGTCGCCTCCTGAGCCCTCTGGTGAGCTCCCGCCTCCCTCCCCGACGTGCTAGGGTTCGGTCGCCATGGACTTTGTTTTGTCAAGGACGACGATGCCCCGCCGTCCGTCTCCACTTAATCGAATGGCCACCGTTGCTCGATACCGCTTCGGCCGCCCGCTCCCACTGACCACCGGGCCCCGCTTGCCAGGTTCAACCACGGGCTCTCGCGCTCCGCACCACTCACCGTGGGCCGATTTCGCCTAGGCCGGCCCAACTCGGCACAGATCCCGGCCTAGCTACCCTATTTTCTTTTCTTTTATTCCAGATCCAGAAAAAGACCAGTAGGATTAAATCCTTATGAAAATGTTAAATAACTCCAATTGGACATATCAAAATTTGCTTAGATGACTACCTGTTTTGTGCATCATACAGAACTGGTCCCTTGCCAAAAGTAATTTTTATTATTCCTTGGCAATTAATCCACTAAAGATTGTCCTATGCACTAAATAAATTCCCAAGATAGTTTTATATCTCCATTTTGGGAGAACCAAGGCTCTACTGAAAGGTATTTGATATACCTGTCATCTAGCATAGGTCCTATGCCAAGGTGAACAGTAGTTTGCCCTTACCAAAAATAACAAATATAGCCTTTATCTGTCTTAGGAAATTTCTCCAGGACAAACCAAATGTGGTATTGACAAGATCCCACCTCCCAATACCTCATAATATCAACATCTACCAAACCTCAGACTTTATTGAGCTCTGGCTGAATTGTAGTGAATTAAACTTGTCTGTGTACCTCTTTTTCACCAAATAAATCACTCCTAGAGTTAGATAGCTCCAAAAAGGGTGAATCCACTTCCTACAGAAAGGTATTCCAAATACCTACCCCATGCCCTTGGAATCAACTCAATAGCTTCTATAGAATTAATCTGATGAACAAGAGAAAAACCATACAAGACTTCCTTTGATGAGTTATTAAGGGCATTCTGGTAATTGTTTAGAATTGATTCCAACTCTATGTGGTCCAGTACATCAAACCCCACCTAACCACCCAAGGAAATAATGTTTGGGCCTCCAGATAAATTTTGGTGAATTATTTCCTCAAACTAGAGTTTATTCCACTATAAAAAGCATAACTAAATCTAGGTAATTGATAATCTAATGAAACCACTTGTGTTGGTTATGTGTTATCTAGACCTATCTCAGGATATCATTGTTGACCATTGGTATCCCACAGACCTCAGAACCCCACTCCAAGTTCATGGTATTTAACCTTGACATCTATCTTCCAAGAGAAAAACCCCTCAATGACAATCTAGTAATTCCCCTCCTAGTACCCAACTCCTTCCAAAACCTACGGATTAAGTAGGATTCCTTATGCTTGTTTGCTGTATTGTTTGATGCATGTATGCCTTTTATTGATTGTGGTATTGTCTGCTTGCATGTATACTCGATGACGGCGATAGTATGAGTGTTTGACAACAAGAAGGAAGGGACTTCTTATTATTACTTATTGGTATTCTTGGTTATCTAAGGAAGTCCAGGGACTTATTGCTGATCCCAGGCAAGCCACCATTTCCTGAATTCTGATACTTGTCCTACTCTTTTATTACCTGTTTTGTATCCTCTTTATAAATTGCATTATCTACTGGCATGTCTTGTTTTATAAATACTGCGCTAATAACTTGGCTCCCTCCAAGTTATGACTGAGTGTCCCTCGTGGAACCACCCTGTTGTACCTACCATTTTATCCCCTTAGACCGAGTGTATGATGGTTAGCATCCTACCTCGTTGGAAACCCCGGTTTTGAGAAAATGAACTATTTTGGGTTTTACCCTACTACAATTGTTTAAAATTGTTTTGTAAAACCCTTGGGAACAGGCATCGTTCCAAGCGGATGTTTTAACTACAGAAATGGTGTTGATGAGAAATGAGAAAGTGAATGGATGTTCTACGCCTTTACCGGAACATTTTGTATCTGTACAACCACATTACCCCAGGTGCTGGGGCTTAGCTCGTAGTTTATCTTCATTAGCCGGGGCAGCTTGTACCATGCTTATAGGGAGAGATCCCTTGAATTCCGGGCAGGCGCTAACAGATCTCGGATCTGGAGCCTGTAGCTTGTTTCGGCAAGAGTGAGCCTGTCTTGGCAGGAGTGCCGATGCAACAATTAGGTCTCCCACGGGTGGTATGACTTAGGCGGTACGGAATGAAGTGGAGTCACCAAGTTAAGGTATATGCCAAGTTGCAGCTTGGGTATACGCATCTACGGAAGGCAGGACTATGGCTAGGAACCACATACTCATTGTCGGGGAGAACAAACCCAAAAGGAAAAGCAGCCTTTGCTAGGGTCGACAAGCGAAAGGTTAGGTTTGATTATCCGGACCCCCATCTCTATTGGTAGTGGGCCGTGGTTGTATCCCGGCGGATGTATTGATTCTTGTGGGGAAAGTGTGCAAACTCTGCAGAGTATAATCTATTCGAATAGCCGTGTCCACGGTCAAGGACGGTTGGAAAAGTGATGGCTAGGAGTACCCCAAACGGTGTTTGTTTGGAAAGAACAGATTGAAGGATGAAGGTTCCGGGGAAACCTGAGTTCAAAAGCTTTGCTTTGACCCGAGGTGGTCAAAGAGGCTTAAAAAGGGTTTCTAGTCCCAAAACATGTTTCAAAACTCTTTTTCAACAAAGATATGGAGATATCTTTATTTAATAAAATAGAGGCATGTTTCAAAACTCTTTTTCAACAAAGATATGGAGATGCCATAACTTCAAGTGTTAGTCTAGGCTTTTCAAAAGCAACCCTAGATAGAACTATCTCGCCATAGCCAGAATTGCATTTCCCTGTTTCACTTATCTTGGTGGTTTGCAAGTACATTCAAAAGTACTCAGGCTTTGTCCCTGCCTATTTACTTGGCTAGACATTCAGAGGTTCGACATTAGAAGATTAAGGTGACGTCCAGCGAGCTAGGCCGTCTTCCCAGTCAGTCGCCTGTAGGTCGAAGCATGATTGGGCTCTGCGTGTGATGATGTTCCGCTGCTAAAGATGATGTAGCCATAATGGCATTTATGTAAGTCTTGTAATTCCTTATGTTTCGGATGATGTAATGATACCTGTCGGTTATGTTCCACGGCTCACTGATCATGGGAACATGGATATATGCATAACAGGGATTTCTCGGATGGTTAATCCAGGGGAACCCACACTTCTGCCTATCATACAGCAGGAAGTCAAGATTTTCCACTTGGCGCTTCATCTCCGGGTGACTTGGCATCTCCAATGGCATTCCCATAGAATCACGCCTTGCAAAGTGCGCAAAGCAAGTTCCTTGGATAAAGTTGATGTTTTGCCCACACAGACGGGCAAGAGCTTCATGCATACCCCTGGCTAATCCATCTAGCCAGTTGTTCTCTCGCACGGTGAATTGAATCTTTTTAGAAAGGGATGCTTCCATCTTGCCTCTGAGATCTGCAACTATCAGCCATTGTAGATCTCCTCCTAGGTGATCCTTGAGTTGTTCCCCAAAGAATTCTGGATGCGGACGCTCAAGGTACTCAGACAGTGCATCAAGATCCCTCTCAAAGATCAGCTGGCCTTCGTTGCCCAATTGGTAGAACTTGCAATACTGAACTTCCATCTATCAGAAATTAGGATGAGTAAGTTAGTGAGGTGATAAAGTGTGTCAACTTTTATGTAGTAATGTAAGAATTTTTTTGAGGAACATGTATTTTTTTGAGAGAACCAAGGGTAAGAGTGGGAACAGGTTTTCATAAATACTCACTTCTTTTGTTTTAAAACTATGTTTTTGTTTTCGGACGTCCATTCTAACTAGGGTCTCCAATGGTCAGGATGGCTCTGATACCAACTTGTCAACATCCGGATTTTTAATCCCAGATGCCTATTATGCCATACATCGCAATCCCAGGATTACCATTTTTGCGAGACATAACAAATTGGATATCACAGTACATCATCCATTACAAACCATAATAAGGTCTTACACAAATAAAGGATCTCATGATCCAGTCTTAATACAAACAAGCAGCAGAATAATAAGCGTAGTAGCGGGCTCCATCTTTAGTGTCACAGGCAATGCGGACGATGGGAGATGATCCTAGTTGTCATAGCCGTCCCGCAGTCCATCTTCCTGATAGTCCTCCTCATAGTCTGGCCATGGGAATATCTAGGGACAAAGCCATGAGTACTCTTTAAGTACTCGCAAACTATCACTAACAACTAAGGTAGTTCTAGTAGGAATCCTAAGTTCTCAATTTATTTGCAAAAAGCCAGATTTATCTAAACTGAGTTCAGAAGTAAAGAAAACTAAGTAAAAGTTCTAAATCACTTTAAGTTGGGAACCTAGTTTTCATATTCACAACCCTATTGTGGTCAAGTCAAAATCATAGTTCACTTCACAAATCATTTTGAAAACATCTGACGACGGTACAATATGGCCACTCCAACTATCCATGACTGCGGACACAACAATTCGAATAGTTTGACACTCTGCAGAGATGGTACACTTTCACCACAAAATTCGATACATCCGTCAGGGATAACCCTGAATCATCATACTTAGTATGCGGATAATCAATCATAACCTTTCCTTTACACACTCTAGTATAAGCACCTCCCCTATGAGCTTGGCCTCCCAGCCATGGCCATCTGCCATCCTGGGCACTGCATAGGTGGACATCATCAAGAGGTAGCCTCGGCTCAAACCTCCTCCAAGAGGGAACCCATAGTAATGCATATACACTTCCAGCTAAGCCTTGCCCAATTCAGGTATTGTGGTTGTACGGTAAAATTGGAATGGTATCGCATCCAAACCCATCCATCAGTTTTTATAAAGGGCTAAGGCTCATGCCTCAACATTTTCATCATCAAATTCATTTGTGTTTCTCTACACATGTCAAAACATTTCAATAAAATGACTCATCATTCCAAGGTTTTCACAATCATTTTCACCAAGTATTCCCATCTAAAGTGATCAAGTTTTTACGCTTAGCACTAGCCACTATGTTAAGAGTGTTAACTAATGAGGGTTCTAGTCTTCAATCTCATGCCATAGAATGACATCTAGTATAGGCCTAGTTTTATACTCTTTATGCTATCTATACTACCTTCCAAGTTCTCATAGAGCACTAACTAAAAGTAAAGAACTTTAGTAAAGTAAAAGAGTAAAGCTTGCAAGTAAAACTTGGGATGGGTATAAATCAAAGGTATATAACCAAAGCATGCCTAACGCATCTTGCTTGGATTAATCTTGCAATTAGTGATGGATTGCATAGTTATGAAACTTGCAAGTGTTAACTTGCCTTGATTGGTGTAGTGATTGAAGTTTTCCTCCTCTTCTTCGGGGTAGAACTCCTCCTCCTCGTATCCTTGGTTGGTACTATCGTCTATAAAGGAATACGGGGCACACAATCACCAAACAATACTTAACTACTTCTATTTAGCAAACTAAGGTCGACACTTGATGATCTAGCATCATCACAATCATCACATGAAATAATTTCTACTCATTGAAATTAATTAAGATTTAATATTCTCCAATGAAAATATGGGATCATGTGGACACATGTCATCACCACAGATTCTAATACATGGTAATGTGATTTAAAAGGTTGATCACATTTTATAAAGTTTGAGATAACCATTTAATAAATTTAAAGTGACTAGAAATGCCCTAATACCATTCTTTTGGTACTGGTCCAATGTCACTGCTTGAAAACCTAGATATTTTTACATATTCAGATAGATATTGTCAAATGTGATTTTTGAGAGTGAGAATCAACTCAAAAGCTATTATGGTTGATTTTTGAAAAATGTTGGAAGTTGCAAAAGTCTCTGTCTTGTTATTTTTACTAAAGATTATCTCTAACTCCAAATGATTTAAATCCAATGGGCTTAGATAGATATTTTAATAACCTTTCTAGAAAAATTTGAATCATGCAATTTGAATCATGGATAGAATAGAATTTCATCTAAAAAGGAAAATCAATATTTGAATTTCCTGGGCTGCGCGGGAAAGCTAAACGGGCCGGCCTAGCTACACTACACAGTGCAGCGGGATGCGAACAGATCGGGACCACCAGTCAGTGACTCCGTTTAACCGAAACGGTATCTAAGCATCTGGACCATGCGATCCTATTCTAATCCAACGGCCGAGCGTCATCGTCGATGCCGAACAGCTCTGGCGAGGAATGTGACCTAGCATGGCGGTAGGGGTCTTGCGGGGCTCACCTGGGCTCTAGCTAGGGTCGACGACGGGGGCAATCGACGTGGTAGATGACGGCGAGGCGAGGCATGGTCACGGGAGGGCTTGGGGTGGTCGGAATCAACGACGCCCTTCTCCTCCAGCAGCGACGGACTCCGGTGAAATTCCCGCACGGTTGTGGTCGCCTTGCTCCGAGGAGAGGTGGGGGCGGTCAGTGAGGAGTGGGGAGTGGAGTGGTGTGAAGAATGGAGGCAGGGGTGGCCTCCTTTTATAGCGCGCCGAGGGGACACAACGGTGCGGCGGTGAGCTCGACGGTGGCATTGCTACAGGCGGCCAACAGCATGGGCGAGGGTGTAGGACGGTGCGGTGTCTCCTGGCGGTTCTTATGGGCTTAAAGGCGCGACATGGGGTGGCATGGTTCGGTCGGGAGCGTGCGGTGCTCCGCGTGGCGGCGTGCGGCAGCTGCGTGTCGCGCAACGGCGAACGAGGGTTTCTGCCTGGTTGGCATGATCATGGCGAGGCTACGCGTGCGTGTTGAGGGCAAGGCACGATCTGGTTAGGCACGACACACTGGCGCGCTCTGGACATGGCGCAGAGAGGCGGGGCACGGTGTAGCTAGGGTGGTCCAGGGCACGGCTGGGGTTGTGGCCTGGACAGGGGGTTGCGATAGAGTGTGGTGTAGCTCCTAGACATCCTAGATGGGCGCGGGGCGGTCTTCTGCGAGCTGGCTGTGGTCGGCCGGCGATGACCAAATTTGGGCGGCGCTCCTCTGTACTCCACGGTGAAGGGGGGCTTGTCTGGGTGCTGGTTAGACTTAGGGGATGCCAGAGAGTGCAGAGGGGACCAAATGGTTGAGGTTTACTGTGCACAACAGTGAAGTTAGGCCAGGGGTTTAATTAGTGCAGACAAGGTGTTTGTGTTAATGGATGCATGAAACAAAGTTTGGAATTTTTGATTCAAATTTTTTGAGTGATCTTGAATTAAGCTTGAGAGACTAAGTTTTCTTGGAGAGGTCAAGGGGAATTGATTTGGTGGGTTTTTGAAAAAGTGGGATCTTCCCATATGAAATAGATTCACTGTCCATTAAATTTAGTTGCAAGATGTTTCTGTAAGTTTGTAAAGTGGGCCTTGATACACTTTTACTTGGTCTGGCAAGGGGTGAAAAGACTTGGAAATGTTTCTGTTAGAAATCTTCTTCTAGGAACACCTAAAGTGGCCTAGTGGTTTACTTTTGTCAAAATGACCATTTGCTTTATTTATTCCTATTTGATTTCTTTCTCTTTGGATTTTGTTTGTAAATGGTCTAGATGATGTAGCATTCATCCTTAAACCATTTCACATCATTTAGAACAATCAAGCATGACATATACACTCAATTCTACACTAATGCAAACACACATGCATTCATATACATTTTATTAATAAAAGTTTTTTGTGAACCCTAAATTGGGTGATTAGAACTTGATAATCTTGATTAAAGATTTGGGGTGTTACAGGACCAGACTTCCATTTGACAGGTTGAAAAAAAATGAAATTTTCCGACTTCTCAAAATAAACATACAAGACCACGGGGTTGTAGCCCTCGACGATACAAACTCGATGAGCCCAAGAACACCAAAAATAGAGTTCATATGAAGAAATGGCGGCCAAAATACTAAAGGGGACAAACGGTTTGACGAGCAACTATACGACCGAAGCTATTTTTTTGGTCGTATAGCTCCGCCTGTATAGTTGCCCAAAAGGTCGCAAACGACATGATTTGACCCTAGAAAAGCTCAAGGACCTTCCCTGAGTCATATGACGGTATTGTGGGAACCCTAGGGCACCCCCAAGCCCTATATAAACGGGGGAGGACCCAAGAGAGAGCAACCAAGCCATAGCCCTTCAGGGGCGCCCCCCTGCCGCTGCCGCCACCCTTCCGATCTCCATTGTGGTCGAGCTCTACCTCAACCACACCTCCAATATCTAGATCTCCCTCAACACCATCACCATCAAGGCATCCCAGCAAGAAGAAGGGCAGGAGAAGGAAGGCATCACCACCACCACGCATCAATCTCCATCTCCATCATTATCTCCATCTCCCTCTCTCTCTTGTGTTTAGTAATTGTAAGAATGAACACGGTTGTGATATCATTATATATTTATATATGTTTTGCTGTTCATTCATGTGTGAGTGATTGATTCAATTCCAGGTTGGTGTATGATCTAGTGCGCTAAGTTAGAATTTTTTGTGATCTAAGATGAGTTTATGTGATCCTTTGGTACGGAAGTGCCTTTTGCCTTGTGGCGACGTGCGAGAACCATGCATAGTGCACACAGTGTGACAGCCTGGTAATCAATTGGGGAACTCTTATTTGTCTGAGAAATCTCTTATATATCACAAATATATTTGCCCATCTAGTACTAGTGAGGCCGAAGCCTAGAAGCCCTCTCTCATTCCATTCAATCCTACAACTACAATCTCTTTAATTCAGTTCATATTCCTGTTTACTTTCCGTCTTAGTTTATTTTGTTCTTGTTAAAAGTTCTTTGTTATTAGATACTTTAAACCTCTCTCAATTATCATTGTTCTAGTAACTTATAGAATAGGCTATTTCCAAACCACGGTTTGGGTGCGAAACGTGGCCGCATTGACAATGGCTGCGGGGTCGTGTTGTTTCCGTTCGAAAATCTCCCATCGGGACAAACTCTTATATATTTTCTGCTACAAGTACTGCAATAACCTTGTTGTTGGTGCAGGATTCGAGTCATCAAGAGGCCATAGAAAATATATTCCCGTGACAGTGTGCCGCACCTACGCAACAATAATAAACGCTCATCGAGCAAAAGATAATAAACATGGAATAGGTATAGTAGGTAACGTATAAAGCCTGAACTAGTTTTTTGTCCTCTAGTAAAGTACTTTGAAATTAGGTAATAAGATGTAGGGGTGCTCAGACACCCCACATGTGGTTAGCGCGCTTAGTGTCGGAACAGGTGTCATGAACTCGGGTCCTAGGTGGACACAAGTGGGCAGGTAAAAACCAAATAACATCTATTACCCACCGGTGCCTCTCCATTATATCTATTTACAGCATTTTAATTTAACAAGTTGTAATGAAATCTATGATCATCTCCACCATTAAGCCTGTGCCAACCCCCAACAATAGTGGAACATCGACGGTGCAAAGCAACACCTGAGCAAGAAACTACGACTTGCAAGGATGACTGTCTACCAAACAACAGGTAATAAGAGGTGTCCATGGCAATATAGAGGTTGCAAGGAATATAAATGGTGTACAAAACTAAAGCATCGCAACACGGTTAGCAATAGGTCAACAGGAGGAAGTAAAGACTATAAATGTAAAATAGGTAGAAAGGGGGAGAATGCTCGCTTGAGAAACACTGCCGAAGGTTCATCTGAAGAACGTGGTGAAGCTCGCATCAACTCAACGGCCTAATCCGTGAAGAAGCAAGCATTAAAATAAACACCGGATGCACTATTTAATACTATGGCAAAATACTGGGCATGATGCATGTATGATGCATGTCATGGCAAAGATGTGATGCGATTAGGCAATATTAAGAAAAACCAGGGTCCCAGCAATTAATTAGGAATATGGAAAATCATAACATGTGAAATTGTGGATTTCCAAATTATACCCACTTCCTAGAGAGGTCAGTGCACACCTGGGTACTGTGTTGGCACTTCCTCGTCGTGTAGAAAATATCTGCTTTTGGTGCGTGCATCAGCAATCTACTAGCCTCTACAACAGCCACAGCCTCCGCAACAACACCTTAAATCTGCATAAATAGCAATAGAGCTCAACAGTGTAATACAGTACATAGTAGTCATATACTGATTGTATGAGACAGTCAGACAGATCCAGATCTAGATTCACATAAACACAGTGCTAGCATTAATAAAATCACACATATGTTTCTGAACATCTGATAATCATGCAGAACACCAAGTGGGTAATAATTAAATCAGATTGCACCATGGTAATAAGGATATTAATAAAAAATACATTTCTCTTTAAGGTTGGCTCTCCTAGCGCTTGTTTGGTGAGTAGTGGTACTAGCCGGATCTTGTGGCATGTGGGGGTACCATCCTATTTGCCACACCTAGAGCACCGCACGTTCATAGGTATGTACCATCGTACTACAGTAAATAAAAAAGAGATGGTGTCATAGAGGCTTCCACAAAAACATGATGCAGACAAAGATAACTTTTAGCATAGGGATACATCCAGGTTGCAGCCAACCACTTTCAGCATTGGAAAGAATGGGAGAGCGCAATGAATATACTGCTACATTACCTTTTTAGGCAACTTTTAAGGGAACTGACGGGACCATCCCTATACGTAGTCGCCGTGCGCGCCACTGACCCATAGTTCTCCATACAGAATCTAACACAAAATCCACTTCACATTATGAGTAGCAACTAAAGGTTACAGAAGTGAAAAACACCAAAATCATACTCGACCAAATGCCCCAATCAGAACAATGGTGACCATGCCCCGATCCCGAATCAATACGAAATCAGTACCCCCCAAACCCCCCACCACCACCCAAATGACCCAATCAATCAGAGTAGAGGGAAAAAGTCCTGATTAGGTGATTCCGAGGTGAGAAATAAGCAAGAATTCCACAATCAAAGGATACCGAATACTACTACTAGTACTAATAGTACCCCTAATGGTCCAATCAGAAGCAAATTAAACAAAGACGGATTTTGAGGTGAGAAAATACACCCACCTATTTCAGCAAGAACTCCCCAATCAGAGGTTGCACCAGTTCCAAGAGTTGCTTGCTGGATGGGAGCTAGCTAGTGGTGGTTTCTTGTCTTGTCGTCGGTAGAAAGGCATGGGCAGGGGAGTAGTAGTACTATTAGAAGTAGGGCTAGGAAGTACAATTTTTCTCAAGTAAGTATTTTTAAGTGGCAGTGGCGGGAACATTTTTCCGGGAGAGATTGTCGAATTTTTGATCCCAGCTATCACGTGGGGCCTACAACTATTTCAAGCGGGACCCACGTAAGGTGTCAGTTAAAGAGGGTCCCACATAAGGGGTTATATAATTGACCAAGCCAACCTCCTCATTTCCTTCGTACTCCTTCCAAGGACCGAGAAAATCGCCCCTCTACGAATCAAATTGATTCCAACTTATACAACATATCCTTTTGCTGATTTGGCTCATGGAGCATTGAGGGAGGGAAAGGGCTAGCAACATAGTGCACTAGCGCTAGGGCCTCAAAAACCGTTTAGGAATCGATAAAAGCGTCAGTGCGGATTTCAGACTAGAAACACACACAAACACACATATATATACTAATATACGGAATGGTTTCCAATTGTATTTTTGCTAACAAAGGCCTAGAAATCATAAGGTATCTCCATATTATAGAACTACGACAGTGGCGAACCAATCATAGGATAACTCTAAACCACAAGAGTTTTGTAGCTGGGCTAGTGGTCATGAGACTACCCAGATGACACCAAAAGTGTTGGAGATATGCCCAAGAGGCAATAATAAAGTGGTTATTATTATATCTTTATGTTTATGATAAATGTTTACATCCCATGCTATAATTGTATTAACCGGAAACATTAATACTTGTGTGTTTCGTAAACATAAAAGAGTCCCTAGTAAGCCTCTTGTTAAACTAGCTTGTTGATTAATGGATGATCATGGTTTCCTGATCATGGACATTGGATGTCGTTAATAACAAGATCATATCATTAGGAGAATGATGTAATGGACACACACCCATAGTAAGCATATCATAAGATCAAGTCATTAAGTTTGTTTTGCTACAAGCTTTTCAAAAGCATAGTAACCTAATCCTTCGACCATGAGGTTATGTTAATCACCATCACCGGATGGGTACTTTGATGACATCAAACGTCGCTTCGTAGCTGGGTGATTATGAAGGTGACATTGGGTATTCTGAAAGTATGTGTTGAAGCGCATGGACCAAGATTGGGATTTGTCCATCCATAAGATGGATAGATATGCTCTGGGCCCTCTCGGTGGAATGTCATCTAGTTAGCTTGCAAGAATGTGACTAGGTCACAAGGGATGACATATCATGGAACGAGTAAAGAGTACTTATCAGTAACGAGGTAGAACTAGGTATGGAGATACCAACGATCAAACCTCGGATAAGTAGAGTATCGCGTGACAAAGGGAATTGGTTTCGTATGTTAATGGTTCTATCGATCACGAAGTCATCGTTGATTATGTGGGAGTTGTTATGGATCTCCAGATCCCGCTAATGGTTATTGATTGGAGATGTGCCCCATCATGTCTACATGTTCACGAACCGTAGGGTGACACACTTAAGGTTCGAAGTTGTTTTAAGTAGATATGGAATGTGCGTTGGAGACCGAATGTTGTTCGGAGTCTCGGATTGGATCCGGGACATCACGAGGAGCTCCGGAATTATCCGGGGAATAAGATTCATATATTGGGGATCATTTTCTAAGTTAGGAAATGTTCCGGAGTATTTGTATGGGGATTCTAGAAGGTTTCGGAATGTTCCGGAAGGTTCTAGAAGATTTCTTGGAGTTTACTTGAAACCAAGAAAGGATCAAGGAATCCTTGTGGGGTAAGACAAGGATTCGTGGGGGAGTAGGACTCTCCCCCCACCTCCTTGATCCTCCGGCCAAGGGAGAGGGGAGTCCTACAATGACTCCACCTCCCCATGGCGCCTCCCTCCTTTAAATAGAGGGGTGGAGGCACAAGCCCCAAGCCCCTTATATTCTCTAGATCTCAAGTTGCCTCTCCCCTCCTCCTTCCCTCTGCTCTGGCTTAGGCGAAGCCCTGCAGAATTCTCTACTCCACAACCACCACCACGCCGTCGTGCTGCTGGGATTCGGTGGAGAGATCTACTACCTCCGTTGCTCGCTAGAACGGGGAGAGGAAGGTCTGCTTCGACTCCGCATGTGTGACCGACTGTGGAAGCGCTGCCGGAACGCGGCGCCGGAAGGATCGTCTACTCGATCTTGAGATCGGCAAGTGATCGACTACATCAACCACGAGATCCGATAGCGTAACGCTTTTGGGTCTACAAGGGTTAGTACAGATCTATCTTGTTGCACATGTCTAATAGATTAGACCTTGGCTTTTATCTAGATTAGATCTGGGTTTTGTTCGTTCTTGCGGTAGAATTTTTTTTGTTTTCCATGCTACGAACCCATCAAAAAGTACACACCTGATGATCAGCAGCCCTGCATCAAATCCATCCATAATCAGTGTACCCGATCCACAGCCTCAGGTGCAGGCTCATCAATGAATAGGTCATCGTCATTACCATCAAAGTCCTTTGGTCGTCTACTTCTGCGATTAGTAGATTAACATATACATTTATGGAGAAACATCAAAGACACACAACCTGAACATTTGTCGTTCTCCAGATATACCTTGTCATTTGGCATAGCGGTAGTACCAAAAATGAAACCCGTTTCATGCAGCTTGCGCTTTCTCCTCCCCCTTCTCCAAGGTGATTTTGATTCTCAGGAGCTGCCTCTGTCAGTTGATCTAGTTGATCAACATCTGCTTACCCTACTTGATCTTGATGATAAAGATGTGCTTCCCCTGTTCATATTGAGGATCATATGGTTCACCATGAAATACCCATCTAACATATGTTCTTAGCATCCCAAATGTAAAAATATGGTCTTCCACTATACTGTCAGCCAACACCCTATGATTCACACACAACCGGCAGGGGCAGTGTACTTTTGAGTTGTTACAATGAGCTCTAAAAGACCCCATAAATCGTAGAACACCAAGGATATGTTTAGCGCTGCCTAATGTAGCAATTTCTACCCAAAATCTTCCCATCTGTTTAATTATGACATACAAGGTTGGTTATAATTAAAAGAAAAGTAGGAAACATATAGATGGAGTACAAAAACTGTATATGCTTATGCATTTCAGCAAACATATTGACAACAAAAATCGCCGAAGTTATTTAGGAACACAGACCGAACGCAGAATAAACTATGACCATGCAGATTGAGGAGAAATTAAACTACGTATTTGAGGAGACATATCGGGTGAAAGGGCAATAAAATACCAACTAGATAGAGCTAGAGATAGAAGGACTACTGTGGGATCGACATGCCCACCGGTACATCTCAAGAAGACCGACGGGTAGGGAAAGCTTCTTCGCGCACAATGGTCATGAGGAGCAGCTTCCATAATAAACCCTAAAACCTAAAAAACCTTCAATCCTGAACCCTAAACCCTAAATACCAACCTTAAACTCCTAAACCCTAAACCCTAAAATCCTAAACCATATACCATATACCATAAACCCTAAACCCCATAACCCTCAACCCCAAAAACACGAACCCTAAACCCCAGGCTATATATATGTTGTGTGAAAACTAGGACAGTGGGATTTTGAGACATACTTATTTGTAGTTTCTTCATGACAAAAGCAAATGTCATCGCTTGAAAATTTGAAAACAACTTCAAATTTAGAAGCTTCCTTTGTAAATAATATTTTAAATGCAATGCACCAATCTAAAAAATACAGACATCTGCTTGGTAAGGGTTTATGGTTTATAAGTGAACCCCTGAATACCCTAAACCCCTAAACCCTAAACCCCTAAACACTAAAAGCCTAAACCAGAAAATCCTAAACCATAAACCATGAACCCCTGAACCCTCAACCCAAAATAAACCCCGAACCCTAAACTTAACCCTAGGCTATATATACTTCGTGTGAAAATTGAGGTAGTGGGATTTTGAGCCATACTTTGTAGTTCCTTCATGACAAAAGCCATTGTTGTGCCTTAGAAAATTGAAATAACTTCGAATTCAGAAGCTTCCTTTGTAAATACTATTTTAAATGCCTATACGCACCAACTACCAAATATATGGACATGTTATTATAAACTATAGAAAAGATATGGCCATGACCTTGGTCATCTGGTTTGAAAGCCATGCATATTCTTACATGATACTCCATATATTGTGACACAATTTTTTTCAAAAGTTATCAAATTTTAAGATTATATTTTTCCATGGAAACTAGTTCGTGCACATAGTGAGACACAAAGAGAGAAAGGACTAGTTGTATTTTGTTTTATATTTTGTTTCTATGTATTTTTTAAAAAATGGCTAAAATTTGGTCTTATTGCCATTCATATAAAAAAGCTGAATTTTGCGAAACTCTCGGTGGTTCTCCCATATTTGACTACTTGGTATCTTTGAATTATTTTTAAAAAGTGAAGAGCAAGGTATATCACACACTTTGTTGTTCAAAATTAGACATACGTACTTTAGATTTTATTGCATAGATTTAGCTAGGAAGTTTGGAAATTCATGAAAGTTGAGCATTATCCATAAAATCTAGAATCTTCATTTGAAATGGCAAGATGTAGAGGTCTACCATATTTGGACAGGCTCTCATAAACTATAGCAGAGGTATGGCCATGACCCTGGTCATCTTGGATGAAAGCCTTCAAAATATAATGTTTATCAATTTCGGGAAATGTGTGGAAAATCATTTATATGTTGGTAAGCATACTGTTGCTGGTGTGTGGGCCTAGATGGGGTCAACACGTGAGAGCTGCCGCGTCGGAAGATTCAACCTGAAAATTTCTGCAAGGCGCCAAAACATCATGCGCATATCTATTCAAATATACCGCGCATCTATTCAAATATCGTGCCCCACTTTTTGCAAATGCAAAATTCCTCTTCTAACCGTAATCCGGAAGCAAGGACCGTGGGAGTACTACAATAATAGAGGGGTATAGGTGGTAAATGTGCATCATCCCACCTATATCCCCCATTGTCTCTTCCCCGCCCACATGCCTCCAACCTCGGCCTTACTCCAGCTGCTTCATCGCCAGCCCTCTCTTCCACACCAGAGCTCCTCCACTGTCGGCGCTGTTCACCAAAACTATTTCACTGACTCCCTCGCTACACCGGATCTACTTCACCAATGTTGTCGTCTACCCTACGGGGGGCGCTTCACTAAATCACTCATTGCTGACCCCGAAATGCTGAGCCACCGCCCCCGTCGTCCTCTTGCCCGTCCCACCCGTCCTCACCGTGCAACAGTAATTTCTCTTGCTTGTTTGCTATATTTTTGGTACTCGTAAGCTACGAAATCATTAGAATGTTGCTCAATATCCTGCATGCTATTGCCATTTTGTTTACATCCCACATCTAGTAGGTTCTATCCACATCATTAGCTTCTCGCTTTTATTCCCTTTCTTAGATTCTCACGCTATAGGTTTAATCCTCCAACACCAACTCATAGATGATATTCTTTCTGAGCGCTCGCACGGGTCATGCAAACAGCTCAAAGAGGATCCAACACTAACAATCTGACGCCCAGCAAGAATGAAGTGTGAGGTTTCCATGTGTTACTTAGGCCAGTGTCTTGTCATGTTAATAAGTTGTATAACCTGCATGCCTAATAAGTTAATAAGTCATTTTACCTATGACCTTGCCATGACATTTGCATTCATGTTCTATTGTGTTTCTATCTGCGAATGCTTAATTCAGAAAATGTCCATCAAGATTGAATCATATGTCAGGTCATTTTTAATGCTATATTTTGGTGTTTTCACCTGCTTTCATCCTTCCAAACCAGCTATCTAGTTTGAATCTTACATATGGTAATTTTTAATGCTATGTTTTTGGTGTTTTTCAAGAGTTTTCATCCTTCTAAACCAGCAAAGTGGGTTTTAAATGTCACACCTTAAAGCAGAGAAATGATAATGGAGTACAAGGACCAGAGTTCTAACTGCTCGGCTCAGATTCTTCTAGCAGATTGACCAGGAGTCGCACCCGCTTGAGAAGGAGCTACTGTCAGCCTGAACGTGCTACTGTAAGTTCATAGTTACTTTAAATGATCTCTACATTATATAATACTACTTGTTTCCCTTGTTCTTTGTTTTAACCTCTTTCACCATATTTTAGCAGGTTGTAGTTAAAACCAACCAGGGGTCGTTGGAAGGCAGGACTAAAAGTTGTGATCCCTCTTCCCATTCATCCTCCCATTGCATTTCTAAAGCAAACAACTTACTTAACAGTCCACCTAGAACAACTCTCGCAGGTGATAAATATATAAATGTTGTATTGCATGCAGAAAGAAAGGTTGTAGCTGCTCTTAGATCTATGGCTGAAATGTTGAAGAAGAGGATAGATGATACATTGAAGCAAATTGCCATGTACCGACCTCTTATTGATGATACCGACACTTTGTAATCTTTCAGAATTTTGATCTTGTTGTATAACCTATTGTAATAAACTTTTATTGTTGTGTAATAAGTAGTTTTAATTTGTGCGTGTTTATTAATTGATGTCTTGATCTTCCACTGTTCTGCCAAAAAGTAGGCGCTAGCAAAAAAGGTCGAACGTTGAAACAACATGCACATGGACGACCCAAAACAACCAGAACAGTAAAAGGCTAGAAGGGTAAAAGACTAGAACGGTAGAAGACCAGAACAACAAAAGGCCAGAATAGTAAAAGGCCAGAATTTTAAAAGGCCAAAACAGTAAAAAGGCTAGAACAATAAAAGGCCAGAACGGTAAAGGCCTGAACAGTAAAAGACCAGAACATTGAATGGCCAGAACAGTAAAAGGCCAGAACAATAAAAAGCAAGAACAGTAGAAACCCAGAGCAGAGAAAGGTCGGAATTGTGAAAGGCCAGAACTATGGAAGACCGGAACCATGAATGGTCTCAACAGTAAACGGCCAGAACGGTAAACAACTAGAATAGTAAAAGGACAGTACGATGCCAGGCCGCTATAGTAACATGCCGAACAGTACCAACCTGAATAGGGAAACAATAACGAGGCCAAATTCCTAAAAGGATGGAATAGTAATAGGATTGAACAGTAAAAGACTAGATTGGCAATAGGCTTAAACAGTACCGGGCCGTCTTGGTGCAGGCCTCAAGTGGCAGCATAGTGTTGGGCTAAGTTGGGCCTTAAGTACGATGAAATAGTGTCGGGCCCGAAAGTGTACGGGCCACTACTGGCTGCAGTACATGGCCAATTCCAGACAGTGCAGGATAAAATAGTAAAGGGCTGTATTCCTATTGGGCTCTCCACATGGGCCGGCCCATTTAATTATTAGCAGGCCTTGGCTGGGCCTGGCTTCTAACATGGTTTCTGCGACCGCTAATGGTGGTAACCATCTGTTAGCGGCTGCTGCACGTGGTTGTTTGTGTGACGTTCGCAGTCAGTATGGCTGGCGAATAGATCTATGACAGAACAAGTTCCCATGGCCGAAGGGTGCGATCTACCAAGGTCGGAAAATAATTGTGGTTGATTCATTTGTGATGGGTCTTTTACCACGAGGGCCATCCATCGCGGAAGACTTTTTAGCCATGAAAAACGGGCCTTTAACCACAAAAATTATCTGTTGTAAAAGCCAACTTTAGTTAGTAGTGCTTTGATTGTTATCAAAACACGGTCAAATTTCCAGGTATGCATATGCTCAGCAAGAAGTGTGAATCTTTCCAAACTATCACTCGTTCTCGATACATTGACTACTTGGTGGGTCTAGTGAATAGATTTTCACAAGGTGTGAAGTTAATTTTGAAACACAGCCAAAATTTCAAAACACAGTGAGTAATCATCTCTTTGATTGTTTTCAATACACGGTCAAATTTCTAGGCATGCATATTCTAACCAAGAAGTGTGAATCTTTATAAACTACCACTCGTTCTTGATTCATTGACTGCCTGGTTGGTCCATTGAATAGATAGTCGCAAGGTGTGAAGTTAATTTTGAAACACAACCAAAATTCCAAAACACGATGAGTCATACTCTCTTTGATTGTTTTCAAAACACGGTGATTCATAGTATCTTTTATTGTTTTCAAAACATGGCCAAATTTTGGGTATGCATATTCCTAGAATGAAGTTGATTCATTCCAAACTATCACTCGTTCTCGATACATTGACTGCTTGGTGGGTCCATTCAAAAGATAGTTGTAAGGTGTGAAGTTAATTTCGAAACACAGCCAAAATTTCAAAACACGGTGAGTCATAGTCTCTTTGATTGTTTTCAAAACATGGTCATTCATAGTCTCTTTGATTATTTTCAAAACACGGTCAAATTTCTAGGCATGCATATTCTTAGCAAGAAGTTGAATCATTCCAAACTATCACTCGTTCTCTATACATTGACTGCCTGGTGGGTCCATTGAACAGATTGTTGCAAGGTGTGAAGTTAAGTTTGAAACACATCCAAAATTTCAAAACACGGCGATTCATAGTCTCTTTGATTGTTTTCAAAACACTGTCAAATTTCCAGGCATCCCTATTCTTTGCAAGAAGCTGAATCTTTCTGAACTATCACTCGTTCTCGATACATTGACTGTATGGTGGGTCCATTGAACAGATTATTACAAGGTGTGAAGTTTATTTCAAAACATAGCCAAAATTTCAAAACACGGTGAGTCATAGTATCTTTGATTATTTTCAAAATACGGTAAAATTTCTAGGCATGCATATTCTTAGCAAGAAGTTGAATCTTGCCAAACTATCACTCGTTCTCAATACATTGACTGCATGGTGGCTCCATTGAATAGATTATCGCAAGGTGTGAAGTTAATTTCGAAACACAACCAAAATTTCAAAACTCGATGAGTCATATTCTCTTTGACTATTTTCGAAACATGATAAAATTTCTAGGCATGCATATTCTTAGCAACAAGTGTGAATCTTTCCAAACGATCATTCGTTCTCGATACGTTGACCGCCTGTGGGTCCATTGAATAGATTATCGCAAGGTGTGAAGTTAACTTCAAAACAAAGCCAAAATTTCAAAACACAGTGAGTCATAGTCTCTTTTATTGTTTTCAAAACACGATAAAATTTCTAGGCATGCATATTTTTAGCAAGAAGTGTGAATATTTCCAAACTATCATTCGTTCTTGATACATTGACTTCCTGGTGGGTCCATTTAACAGATTATCGCAAGGTGTGAAGTTAATTTCAAAACACAGCCAAAATTTCAAAACATGGTGAGTCTGATTGTATTCAAAACACGAACAAATTTCTAGGCATGCATATTCTTAGCAAGAAGTGTGAATCTTTACAAACTATCATTCATTATCGATACATTGACTACCTGGTGGGTCCATTGAAATGATTATCGCAAGGTGTGAAGTTAATTTTGGAACATAGCCAAAATTTCAAAACATGGTGAGTCATAGTCTCTTTGATTGTTTTCAAAATACGGTCAAATTTCTAGGCATGCATATTCTTAGCAAGAGTTGAATCTTTCCAAAATCTCACTCATTCTCAATACATTGATTGCCTGGTGGGTCCATTGAACATATTTTCGCAAGGTGTGAAGTTAATTTCAAAACACACCCATAATTTCAAAACAAGGTGAGTCATAGCCTCTTTGATTGTTTTCAAACACGGTCAAATTTCTAGGCATGCAAATTCTTATCAAGAAGTTGAATCTTTCCACAATCTCACTCATTCTCGATACATTAAGGGTGTGTTTGGTAGCCCGGGTTCATACAGAAATTCCCATCTCAGCTGAGATTTGGCTGTTTGTTAGCCCGGATTGTCCAACTAAGCTATGCTCACTTCATACCGAAATGGTCTCTCAGCCCTGCCCAGTTGTGAAGCTCAAATCGAGCTTCGCAACTCAGCTTGGGCGAGCTCATCCCGCAATCTATCCCCGCGCGTCCCGCCCGACCTGAGCCGCTCACCCCTAGACCCTCACCCGCACCCTCTCGCTCTCATTCCTTTCCTTTTTCTCACCACCAGAAGCCGCCGCCTCCCTCCCTCCCAGGCCCGAGTCGTCCCACTGCTGCCTTCCTTTGGACACCGGCGAGCTCCACACCGACGGCCACCCCTCCCTAGCAGTAGCCCGCACGCTGGAAAAGCAACACCGCCGCCCAGAGGGTCCACACCGCCACCTGCATGGCCCGCTGGTCGACGCGGAGGACTGGAAGCTCCTGCACGGTGGCGGCCCGACCCCGTCGTTCTCACCCACGGCCTGACCTGCACGGCCAGCTGGTCGACATGGAGGGCCCAAATCTCCTGCACGGCGGCGCCCCGACCTGCACACGGCGACGCCCGACCCCGACCTACTTCGCCGTCCCCGCCCTGACCTGCACACGGCAGCGCCCTGACCTGCTCCGGTGCCCTCGTCCGCGGAAGCCGTCCCTACCCCAGCCCCGGACCTTGCGCGGCGACACATGGTGGACAGGAAGACATCCAGGAAACAACAAGGACCCGATTGCTTTCTACTTTTCTCATTGGAGGACCTGATTGCTTTTATCTTTCTATACAAGTTTGTGCTGCGTTGATGTAAATTACTTCTCAAATAAATACACGTTCTTTTGTGTGTGCATGATTTTGCATAGATTTGTATCTTCAAACTCTGATTTTTATCCTAGAACAAATGGAAAGACATTGTTGATAAATGGGAGGTATCCTCACCATCTCAAACAGGAGGTGAACATATACTCTGGCATATCTCAGACCATGCGGACACCAAACAAGATCTCGACTCAGCATAGCTTAACAGATAGAGGCTGCCAAACACATGACAAATATCTCATCTCAACTAGGCTAGAGTCAGTATGTATGAGAAGAGATGGGCATTCTGGGCTGGCCCGGGCTACCAAACACACCCTAACTGCCTATAGATTATCACAAGGTGTGAAGTTAATTTAGAAACATAGCCAAATTTTCAAAACACAATGAGTCAGTCTCTTTGATTGTTTTCAAAACATGGTCAAATTTATAGGCATGTATTTTCTTAGAAAGAAGTTGAATCTTGCCAAACTCTCACCCGTCGTGGCCACCCACGATTGGATCCAGGATTGATATCACTCATACGTCCATTTTGCATCACTATTCTATGTCATAATCTAGTGTTATTCATTGATATATTTCATATTGAGAGGTGATACTTATGTTATTTCATCTGTTTTTGCATGGTTGATGACTTTTGGAGCATGGACCGCTGTAGTCAGGATTCTGATTGAAAAGGTGTTGTTTAGAGGTAAAATTCGCGAAGATCAGAAAATCCGGAAAACATACGGAAAATCCAATTTTTCCAGAAGACTAAGGATGCCATAAGACGGAGTGGAGATGGGCCACAGGGGGCCCACACCACCCCCTGGCGCGGGCAGCCCTAGGCCGCGTCAGCAGGTGTTGTGGCCACCCTGGCCCAATCCAGCCTCTCCCCTCTGGCGTATATCATCCTCCCGAAACCCTAAGACTCGGGGGGCGACCATAGAAAGATTCCGCCGCCTCTGCGGGGCAGAAAACACCGAGAGAGAGAAAGATCTCTCCGGCAGACATATTTCTGTCGGGGAATTCCTTCCCGGAGAGGGGAGATCATCGCCATCAACACCACCATCAAGCTGGACTTCATCGGGATCATCATCATCATCACCACCATCATCACCATCAGCACCCTCATCAACACATCCATATTGATGTAACAATTGCGTGGAATCTTGCATAGTTCATAGGGGAAACTTACCCAGTGTTGATTACTCTTTGTAGTTGATGCTATTGAGTGAACCATTGAATTATTGTTTATGTTCAGATTGTTATACATCATTATTCCATCTCTAATCATGATCCATATGATGTCTTGTGAGTAGTTCGTTTTGTTCTTGAGGACATGGGAGAAGTCATGTTGTTAGTAGTGGAGTTGTGTTGAGGAAGATTCAATAGTTTGATATTTAAGTTGTGGTGTACTTCTTCTAGTGATGTCATGTGAACGTCGACTACATGACACTTCACCTATATGGGCCTAGAGGAATGCATTGTGTATTTTGGCTACTAATCGTAGGGGTTGCCAGAGTGACATAAACCTGAACCGCCGTTAGGAAACCATTGCACAAGGGACGTAAGGGTCTTAGAGTTTAAAGCTATGGTTAGGTTTCTACCTTAATTACTTTCTTGTATTTACAGATGTTTGCAAGGGGTATAATCACAAGTATGTATTAGTCCTAGGAAGGTTGGTACATTAGCACAGGTTCACCCACACAACACTTAGCAAGCTAAAGAAGATTAATCAACTATATTAAGCGAAAGCACTTGACAGTCTTCCCATGTGTCCTCGAGAACGTTTGATCATCTTAAGTAATACAACCGGCTTGTCCTTTGCTGCATAAAGGATTGGGCCACTTGCTACATTTATTCCTACTGTCTTTTATTTACTCGTACTTTGTTTACTTGCTTTATCAAAAACCCCTAAAAATCCATTTGCTAAGTATTTGCAGAGAATTCCTGATCCATACCACTAGCCAGCACCTTCTGCTCCTTGTTGGGTTCGACACTCTTACTTATCGAAAATACTACGTTACACCCCCTATACTTGTGGGTCATCAAGACTATTTTCTGGCGCCGTTGCCGGGGAGTGAAGCGCTATTGGAGAGTGGAACTGGTAAAGGAAACTTCTACTGTGAGTATTGTTTACTTCTGCTAGTTGCTTTATTTTTGTTATGGATAATTCGCTAAGTTTCTTATTTGGTAATGCTACTACCACTGCTAAGGTAGTAGATAAGCCACCACCTGCTGAGAATGATATTTTCAAAATACCTACAAGAATTATTGATCGTGTTATGAATAACTACTATGTTGGGGATGGAGCTGTCCATCCGGGTGATCATTTGCTCTTTATACACGAATTATGCGGGTTGTTCAAGTGTGCAGGTATTTTGAAACTGACTTTGTTGCTAATGTTTATATTTTGGATTTTAAGTGTTTTCTGAAATTGTTCAACTACTACCCCACGTGCTCACTTCTAGGGCATGGATTCGATCTAGTATACGTGTGGAGATGGTCTTTCTTTTCCTCTAAATGGTCTTCTATTTTGTACTTATCTAGTAGTTCTTCCACTTCTATAGTAGTACTTCCTCTTCACAATTACCTCGCATCCTAGATTTTTTTAAGTCAAACTTTGTAAACTTTGACTATATATGTGAGAAAAATACTAGTAACATCTACAGTATAATGTTAACTCTACTGTATTTGAATTATCATGAACTATATTTTCAAAGTTAATATTCAACGGTCAATATTCCTGGCTGGCAATATTGGGATTCGCGATTCTTGATCCAAAGGTCAATATTCAAAGTTATTCTTAAGATATATAGTGTATGATATGATACGAAGATCTTCTTTGTTGTTTCTCTAGACCATGGTAAGAGAATTTTCAAGTATTAGGTAGCTAATAAATGTTTATTTCTACATGATACAAAGTACACAAGAATCAAATATACACCCATACTTTATAGATGTGGCTCAAAATTATAATTATTTCGAGGTTTACCTATTCAAATTTCACATAGTGATAATATGTCATGCTTCTATATATTATGTGAGTCTTACGTGCAAAGGCACGTGCAACTTACTCGACCTACTAGGAAGAGCATGGCTCAACTCAATGGTGGAGATGGAGCAGGACCCAACTAGTTTTATTTCCTTGCTTGATTTCAGGGTCCTTTGTGCTAAATGTATGGACTTGGATGTATTTTTCTATTTTTTGAGGTCCTTGGTGTAACATATATGTACACATCCTCTGACCGTGTTAATTGAAGCATCTCGCTCCCTCAGGACATATCCTAGTTAGAAAAATAAAGTGGTACCACCCTTTTCAAAAAATGTGGATGATGTTTTATTATAATATTCTATAATTATTAAGAAGTGTGTTTTGAGGTTTGTGCATAATGTGCATTGTGCTAAATACTATCACTAGAATCTTCTACATGCTAGAATGGATATAAAAGATATAATGGTTTGCAAGTCTTGATACAATTGCCAAAGTTCAAATTATTTGTACACTATATAGTGGTTAGATTATTATATAATAGGTAAAGCAAAAATATATATATTTGATTAACATCTATAAATTATGGGTGTATATTTGGTTCTTCTACTTTGTATCATCATGTGTAAGTCAAAGATTATTAGCTACCTAACACTAGAATTTTTTGGTAACATGGTCTAAAGAAATGAGGGAGAAGATTCTAGTATGATGGAGAAGTGTCTTTTGAGGTTTGTGCATAGCATTTGTTATGCTGAAGACTACAATAGAATCTTCTAGATGCTAGAATGGAAAAGAAGATTCAATGGCTTGAAATGTTCAGATTCGCGAGTCTCGATCCAACGATCAATATTCAAAGTTATCCGTACACTGTATAGTGGTAAAATAAGATAAGATGGGAAATAACTTTGAATGTTGACTGTTGGATCAAGACTCGTGAATCCAAACATTTCCAGCCGTTGGATCTTCTTTTCCCTTCTAGGAACTAGAAGATTCTATTGATAGTCTTCAGCATAATGAATGCTATAATGCACAAACCTCAAAACACACTTCTCCATCATACTAGAATCTTCTCCCTAATTTCTCTAGACCTTGTTACCAAAAATTTCAAGTGTTAAGTAGCTAATAATCTTTGACTTTTACATAATGATACAAAGTACAAGGACCAAATATACACCCATACTTTACTAGTAAGTTGCACGTGCTTTGCATGCTTACATATATTTGTAATTTATTTGTGAAATTATACTTGTTGAGCCAAAATATATAAGTACCATAAATATATTCTTCATGTCCTCCGGGCAAATAACAACTAATGAATTTTTCATGTCCCAAACACCTCCATCCATATATGATATATCAAGAATATACACGAAAATGTATTAGTTTTTCATGTAATGAAAATAGTAATATTGTTCCATTGTGTGACGTACTTTTTACTACAAATTGTACATGTGTAACAAGAATGTATTTAAGTACTATATCCCATGTGTAGGATAGCTCTGTCATTTTCTCCTTGGTTTATAAGACAGATTCTTCTATTGATGTAGTTGAATATTTTAACTTCAATCAAATTGAAAAGGCGGTCTCATATTTCTTCCTCGATACCATATCTTTACTTGCGAGATAGTAAAGCAGACACTGAAAATTAAAATACAACCAAGTCTAAATTTACATAATTGCATGTTTTTACTTGCGTGTAATTGCAAAACCAGCTCTCATACCACTTCCTCAATAAAATAATTTTGTTGCGATATAAGGGGGAACAGTAGACACTTTAAACTAATAACCTAACTGAATAAATTGAGTTTTAGTCCCATATGGATGTGGAATTAGAGTTGAGAGTAACTCTACGAATGCTAAAAAGCTTAGGTTTGGTAGCAACAACAAACCGTCATTTTTTCTGCAAGAAAAGGTAGTACTCCATTCTACATGTTTGTTTATACAACAGACCAGTCCTTAGGTTGGGACCGATCAGGTCATGGCCCCACATGTACTGATGTGTGAGACCGTCCCTATGGAACAAGATAGAGTTTGCTGGTGTATTGGACTTGCTTAGAAGTTTCTAGCACCATCAAATGTACTCCACTCGCGGCAAAGTAGACTATTGAATCCGAGCATTCTCAGTCATACGATCTAGCAAGGTGTGCTATGATGAGCGGTAGATAATAGGTCCAACTTACGAATGAATGGTCTAGATTACTCCACCTTTGGAAGGAAACAGTACGAATAGAGTGGTAAATCCAAATTTAAAAACTATTGTACTATATAGTGGTATAGATAGATGTTGATCAAATTTGTAAATTTATGTGCTTTACCTATTATAATTTTATTTAGTGATGATATATCATACATGTTTATTATCTGAGTCAATATTCAGCATGCAACTTATTAGTAGTGGTAAGATAAGATAAGAAATACTATCAATAGTATATTCAAGATGCTAGAATGGAAAAGAGGATCCAACGGCTATCAATCTTGGGATTCACGAATCTTGATAGATCCAACGGTAAATATTCAAAGTTATCTGTAAACTATATAGTGGTATGATAAGGTAAGAAAGCCTAATAATAGATGCTAGAATGGAAAAAAAGATCCAATGGCTAGAAATATTGGGATTCATGAGTCTTGATCCAACGGTCAATATTCAAACTTATTCGTACATTATATAGTGGTAAGATAAGATAACAAAGACCATCAATAGTATCTTCAAGATAATGGAATGGATTAGAGGATCCAACAACTAGCAACAATGTTGGGATTCACGGGGCATGCATGAATCAGCGGTCAATATTCAAACTTATCCATACACTATATATAATAGTGGTAAGATAAGGAAAGAAAGACTATCAATAGTTTCTTCTCGATGCTAAAATGGATAGGAAGATCCAACATCTGACAATCTTGGGATTCACTTCTTGATCCAACGGTCAATATTCAAAGTTATTCGTACACTATATAGTGGTAATCAAAAATGAGAAACATGTGTTTCGACACCTTTGAATACAAAAAATGTTTTGGCTGCTTCACAATGTGTATTGGCCTAGGGTGTATGAACATTCCTGGTTTCGACCCGAACAGCCAAGGTCATGACCAAATCAACATCATATATAGTTTATGATACAATTCCCCCACTTGTAGATTTGTGCATCTTCTATAACAAGATCTGCCGAAAGTGAGCAGTGCATTGTTTTCTTTTGTTAAGCAAGTACTGGTCTTACCATTACCACTATCTTAACTCTATATGGTATACGAATAACTTTGAATATTGATTTTTGGATCAAGACTAGCGAATCCCAACATTTCTGGCCATTGGACCTTATTTTCCATTCTAGAATCTAGAAGATTCTATTGATAGTCTTCATCACAATGAAATGCTATGCACAAACCTCAAAATACACTTCTCCATCATCCTAGAATCTCCCCCTCGTTTCTATTCACCATGTTACCAAAATTTAAAGTGTTATATTTTAGGGTCCTTTGTGCTAAATATATGGACTTGGATGTAATTTTCATTTTTGAGGTCCTTGGTGTAACATGTACACATCCACTTACCGTGTTAATTAATTGAATAATCTCGCTCCCTCGTGACATACCCTAGTCAAAAAAGTACCACCACCCGGTTTTCAGAAAAAGTGGGGACCATGTTTCTTACAAGTCCCTAGTCTTAGCACATTTCAAGATTCCCTAGCAAACTGCGCCCACTTAAATAACTTTATGTCGATTTAAATAAATTAGGTCAAATCTGAACTACAAGTAAGCGTCGTAGATTCCTCTTGAATTTTCCAAACGTTGTTTGAATGGACCCATGATGTCTATATATCAAGCATTAAGTTCCGGGACGGAGTACTAAACAGTAGTAGCTCCATCCAAGGCTTAAGGCCTGGTCCTTTTTTGAAGAGTCAAACTGTGCACAGTTTGACCAAGTTTGTAGAAAAATATATTAATATTCACAATGTGAAATACATACTCTTTGATACATCATGAAACACTAGTAAGTTGCACGTGCCATGTACGTGAGACTCAGCTAATAGACATCTAACATATCATCACTATATAAAATTATAATAGGTAAAGCAGAAAAAATTATAAATTTGATCAACATCTATAAAGTATGGGTGTATATTTGGTGCTTGTACTTTGTATATCATGTAGAAGAAAACAATTATTAGCTATATAAAACTTGAACATTTTGGTAACATGGTCTAGATAAACGAGGGAGAAGATTCTAGAATGATGAAGATTCTAGCATTCATTATGATGAAGACTATCAATAGAATCTTCTAGATGCTAGAATGGAAAAGAAGATCCAATGGCTCGAAATGTTGGGATTCATGAGTCTTGATCCAACGGTCAATATTCAAAGTTATTCATACACTATATAGTTGTAAGATATATTCACATGGTATCTACTAATATCATACAATATTTCTTGATAGTTTTTTTAGAAGTTTGGTCAAACTTTTTGTAGCTTGACTTAGCAAAAAAAATCCTTAAGCTTTGGGATGAAGGTACTACTGTCAACTAACATGAGGGGAAAACCGAAGAGCAAGAGGAGCTTAGAGAATAAAAGGGAGGCAGGGCGGGAGGGCAACACGACGAGGCAGTTGAAGGCGGTGTGATGTCAGAGCAGAATTATGATGGGTTCCTGACATGAGGTACTATAGCCTTTATAGCGTACACACTCTACCATTAGTAGTAGTAAATTTCAGGACTGATGTGCACATAAAACAAAAAAATTATTTTTTCTCTCATTTGCTGCCTCACCATCCATCTCTCCTCAGGACTCCCTCTACCACAGCGCTACGCATGTGTGTCTTGGTACGGTGGCTCAGCTGTGTCTCTCGCATGTGCGTTGGTGTACATAGGAAGGAACCACTTAGGGCATTGGCGGCAAAAATTAGTAGAATTCAAACTTTGGATTTTTTCCCTTCCTTCCCAAACATCCTGAATGAAGGTTATTGCGGTGACCCAGCATACCACTGCATGATGTAGTACACTATAGTCGTTGACATAACACCAATGAAACACCGTTCACTAGTATTACATCCCTCAGAGTGGTACAACAGAAACATAGTAGGTCCAAGACATGACTATAGATTACCACTCAACTCTTTACAAAAGATCCAGAGAACACTCTAGGTTAAAGAGGAAGAAAACAACTCTTTACAAAGAAGAACCAGAAATAAGAACTCACAACTATTTAGTTACTAAGACGAGCATCTGAACTCATTGGCTTGCAATTTCTGCTAATGCAATGCTCTACAGAAGTAGGTTTTATGGTTAGAGTATCTATTCCTATCTAATCTAGAACTTCGTCTTTACTTCAGATGATGTATATGTTGACTTCCTTGACTTCATTGAAGGACTTGAGCAGTCGATGATGGTTTCTTGAGCACCAAGTTGACGTTGACGAGATATTCCATGACGTAGAACCTAGCAAGGGTTAAGAAGGTACGGTTGAGTACGAGCGTACTTAGCAAGTTCACTAAAAAGGAGTGTTTGATGCACTATCTATAGCCATAGACCAGAGGTCGTAGGCAATGCAGGTTTTCGTAAACATTTCTTCAAAGGTTGCTTTTATTCTGAAAACTATGTCCGACAGCTGTCAACACCCGGATTTTTAATCCCAGATGCCTGTTATGCCATACATCGCAATCCCAGGATTACCATTTTTGCGAGACATAACAGATTGGATATCACAGTACATCATCCATTACAAACCATAATAAAGTCTTACACAAATAAAGGATCTCATGATCCAGTCTTAGTACAAACAAGCAACGGAATAATAAGCGTAGCGGTGGGATCCATCTTCAGTGTCATAGGCAATGCTGACGATGGGAGATGGTCCTAGTTGTCGTAGCCGTCCTGGTAGTCATCCTCATAGTCTCGCCACGGGAATAGCCAGGGACAAAGCAATGAGTACTCTTTAAGTACTTGCAAACTATCACTAACAAGTAAAGTAGTTCTAGTAGGAATGCTAAGTTCTAAGTTTATTTGCAAAGTTAAGTTTGAAACCTAAGCTGAGTTCAGAAACAAAGAAAGATAAAATAAAGTTTTCAATCACCTAAGTGGGAACTTAGTTTTCATAGTCATAACCCTGTTCTGGTCAAGTCAAGTCACAATTCATTTCATAAGTCATTTTGAAAACATCTGACAACGGAACAGTATGGACACTCCAACTGTCCATGACCGCGGAGGCGACAATTCGAATAGTTTGACACTCTGCAGAGGTGGTACACTTTCACCACAACATTCGATACATCCGTCAGGGGTAACCCTGAATCATCATACTTGGTATGCGGATAATCAATCATAACATTTCCTTTACACACTCTAGTATAAGCACCTCTCCTATGAGCTTGGGCACCCAGCCATGGCCATCTGCCATCCTGGGCACTACATAGGTGGACAACATCAAGAGGTAGCCTCAGCCCAAACCTCTCCCGCGAGGTAACTCATACTAATGCATATAAACTTCCTGGTAAGCCTTACCCAATTCAGGTATTGTGGTTGTACGGTAAAATTGGAATGGTATCGCATCCGAACCCAACCATCAGTTTTTATAAAGGGCTAAGGCTCAAGCCTCAACATTTTCGTCATCATAAACCATTTGTGTTTCTCAACACATGTCAAAACATCTCAATAAAATGACTCATCATTCCAAGGTTTTCATAAGCATTTTCACCAAGTATTCCCATCTAGAGTGATCAAGTTTTTGGTCTAGCTCTAACTACTAAGTTAAGAGTGTTCACTAAGGTGGGATGCTAATCTCAATCTCATGCCATAGAATGACATCTAGTATAGGCCAAGTTTCATACTCTTTATGCTATCTAAACTACTTTCTAAAATCTCACAAAACATTGCTAAAATTAAAGAAACTTTGGTAAAGCAAAAGGTAAAACTTGTAAGTAAAACTTGGGATTGGTATAAATCAAAAAGTATAACCAAAGCATGCCTAATGCATCTTGCTTAGATCATCTTGTATAATTCTAGCTTGCTAACAATAGCTTGCAAGAGTTAGCTTGCAAGGGGCTAACTTGCTTAGTAGTGATGGCTTGCCTTGATTGGTGCAGTGGTTGAAATTTTCCTCGTCTTCTTCAGGGTAGAACTCCTCCTCCTCATAGACTTGGTCGGTACTATCGTCTATAAATACATACGGGATACACAATCACCAAACAATACTTAACTAGTATATTTAGCACATTAAGGCACACAATTAATTATCTAGTATCACCACATTCATCACAAGATTTAATGAACTAGTTTCATTTATTTTATTTGAGAAAAGTAATTTCTACTCATTGAAATAAATTAAGATTTAATATTCTCTAATTAAAATATGAGATCATGTGGACACATGTCATCATCACATATTCTAATACATGGGAATGTGATTTAAATGTTGGATCACATTTTACAAAGATTAGGATTCAAATTTAAATGATTTAAAGTGACTAGAAATGCCTATATAGCATTATTTTGGTACTAGTCCAAAGTCACTGCATGCAAACCTAAATATTATTACATATTCGGATAGGTATTATCAAATGTGATTTTTGAGGGTTGGAATCAACTCAAAAGCTATTATGGTTGATTTTTTAAAAATGTTTGAATGGAGAAAAGTCTCTGTCTTGTTATTTTTGCTATATGTGATCTATAACTCGAATTGATTTAAATCCAATGGGCTTGGATATATATTTGAATTATCTTTCTAACAAAATTGGAATCATTCATTTTTGTTTAGTAGAACTCTCTAAATTGATTTTTAAACTAGTGGATAGAATTGAGTTTAAGTCTAAAAAGAAAAATATTTATTTGAATCTGCGGGCTAAGGCGGGAAACTAAACGGGTCGGCCCAATGGCGGTCCGCGGCACAGAGGGCAACTGACAGGGGGGTCCAGACGTCAGCGGCTGACTCTAACACGAAGCGGTACGGGGCGATGTGGGTCATGCAATTAGACGGTGGATCAACGGTCATGGTTCATCATCGATGACGAACAGCTCGCCGACGACAATGAACCCTAGCGGGTCGGTGGGGGTCGGTTGGGGGCTTACCACGACTCCAACTCACGTGGCAATGGGGGCGATCGAACTGGTGGACGACGACGGTCTCAGGCATGGTTGTTGCGGCTCCTGGGGTGGTCGCAATCAACGGCCCCCTTTCTCCTCTGCTTGAGCGTCTCTGAGGAGAAGTGGGGAAGGTTCAGCGGTGAGAGGAGAGTTGAATGGTGTGCAAAAATGGGACAGGGGTGCCCTCCTTTTATAGGTCGACGAGGGGACCGTGAGGTTCCATGGTGAGCTCGTCGGTGACGATGATACAGAGGGCTAATGGCATGGGCCAGGTAGGCGGACGGTGCTATGCCTCCTGGCGGTCATCTATGACGTAATGGCGCAGATAGGGGCGGTGGCGTTTGGTTGGGCGTGGCTGGCTCTCTGAGCGGGAGTGGCAGCGTTCGACGCGTCTCACGGTGGGTGCTGGTCGCGCGGCGGGAAATGGGCATGTCCGGGAGTGTCCTGGGGTCAAGGGGGAGCGGCGCGCATGGGCTGTGGTCGAGGGGCGGCATGTGCTGCCTTGTCGAGAGTGGAGCACTGGCGCGATCCGTGCACGGTGCAAAGGCAGAGAGCACGGGCGTGGCTCGGTGGTCCAGTACTCGGCTGCGTCCGTGGGGTGGACAGGGGGTCGCGGTGTGGTCTGGCCTACCTCATAGACATGGCGGGAGAGGGCAGGGCGGTCTCTTGTGGCTTGGGCACGGTTGGCCGGCGACGACCATTCTCAGGCGGCACGGTACTAGCGTTGTGGTGAAGAGGGGAGGTTGTCTGGTGCTTAGTTAGGCTAAGAGGGGATAGCGGAGAGATGAGAGGGTCGAATTTGGGACATGAACTTCATTAGCAACAGTGTTAGTTAGGCCAGCTGATTCTTTCCTGCCAAGTGTTCGACACAATGGCCGCAAGAGAGTTTTATATTAATTTTGAGAAGAATTTTGGTGGGTGCTTTGATCTTATGCTTGGTAGTCTATGTTTGCTTGGGATTGTCAAGGTGAACTCATTTGAGTGGTTTTTAAAAAGTGGGATCTATGCATATGAAATGGATTCCATTTTCAAATGCCATTTAAAATTAGGGTTTAAATGTTTTTATAAGATTTCAAAGTGGGCCTTGGTAGATCTTTGCTTGTACTAGCAAGGGGTGAAAAGAGTTGAGAATGTTTCTATTTGAGTTTGACTTCTAGGAACACCTAAAGTGACCATTTGGTATTTTTGTTCTTATTTGATTTATTTTTCTTTGGATTTTATTTCTAAATGATCTAGATGATGTGGCATTCATCTTTGAATCATTTTACAACCATTAGAACAAACAAACCTAGCATTTCTAAACAATTCTATATTATTGCAACACACATATGCATTCCTAATTATTTTAATGATAAAAAGTTTTTGTTAACCCTAAATTGGGTGATTTGGATCTTGATAAGCTTGATTAAAGTTTTGGGATGTTACAAACCTTCCCCCCCTTAAACAAAATCTTGTCCTGAGATTTAAGAATGAAAACTAGGAACTAAAGAGATCTAGAAACTCAGTCCTAATGTAATCTTATCGCTCCCACCTGGCTTCTTCTTCGGTATGGTTACTCCATTGGATCTTGAGAAATTTGATACTCCGGTTATTGGTGGTTCTGTAAGCTTCCTCCAAGATACAAATGGGAACTTCACGATACATCAGATCCTTGTTGATATCAACGGCTCTGTGATCGATGTTCTTGAAAACTTTGGTCTTCTCCGGCACTTCTAAGCATTTCCGAAGTAACGAGATATGGAACACATTATGGATGGCTGACATCTCCTCAGGCAGTTCCAGTTGATACGATACTTCTCCTCGACGACTCAGAATCTTGAAGGGTCTGATATATCTGGGGGCTAACTTTCCTTTCAGACTAAAACGTTGCGTTCCCTTCAATGGCGAAACCTTGAGATACACAAAATCTCCGACGTTGAAAGTCAGGTCTCTACGTCTCTTGTTAGCATAACTCTTATGTCTGGATTGGGCGATCTTGGGGTCCTCACGGGACCTTGTGAACCTTCTCTTCGGCTTCTCGTAGGATGTCGGGTCCAAAAATCTGACTCTCTCCTACTTGCGACAAATTCAAAGGGGTACGGCACTTGCTTCCATATAAGAACTCAAATGGGGCCATTTGCAAACTAGCTTGATAACTGTTGTTGTATGAGAATTCTGCGAATGGCAGGCAATCTTCCCATTTTGCTCCGTACTCTAACACACAAGCTCTCAACATATCTTCTAGGATTTGGTTGACTCCTTCAGTCTGTCCGTCGGTCTGCGGGTGATAAGCTGTGCTGAAATTCAACTTGGTGCCTAATCCTTCTTGGACTTTCTGCCAAAATCTTGATGTAAATCGGGTTCCTCGATCCGACACTACGGTCTTGGGGGTTCCATGCAGACTAACAACTCTAGAAATGTACAACTTTGCTAGCTTTGAACTCTGGTAGGTTTTATTGACAGGTATAAAATGGGCTACCTTGGACAGTCTATCAACTATGACCCAGATTGAGTCATTGCCCCTACTAGAAGTAGGCAAACCGGTGATAAAGTCCATTCCGACGGAATCCCATTTCCATTCCAGAATCTGCAATGGTTGCAACAGTCCTGTGGGTCTCTGATGTTCCGCTTTGACTCTTTGACAGATATCACACTTGGTGATGTAGCTTCCGATTTCTCTCTTGATCTTGTGCCACCAAAATTGCTCCTTCAAATCTTGATACATCTTCGTTCCTCCGGGGTGGATAGAATAAAGAGTATCATGAGCTTCTTGCATGATAACTTGCTTCAGCTCCGAATCTGCCGACACACAGATACGTCCGTTGTACCACAGAACTCCTTCGTCTTCGGTGAATCTAGATACCTTTCATGTACTAATACGACGCTTGATTCCGTCGATACTTTCATTTCCCTTCTAGGTTTCCTTGATCTAACTGATCAAAGTGGGTTGAAGTTCAATGCTAGCTAAAAATCCTTTGCTAACTAGCTCAGTTCTAAACTACTCCAACTCTTCATGCAAACTTGGTTGGTTCTCTTTGATCATGGTGTTTAACCTACATGACAATCTGCTAAGAGCATCCAGTACCACATTGGCTTTGCCGGGGTGATAGTGAATGTTAAGGTCATAATCCTTGATTAACTCTATCCATCTCTTGCCTCCTATTCATCTCCTTCTGAGTGAAAATATACTTCAAGCTCTTGTGATCTGAATAAATTTCACAGCGATTACCCATAAGGCAATGACACCATGTCTTTAAGGCTAAAACTACATCTGCTAGTTCAAGATCATGGGTGGGGTAGTTTTGCTCATGCTGCTTTAGTTGTCGAGACATATATGCGATGACTTTTCCTTCTTGCATCAATACACATCTTAGACCAATCTTGGATGCATCACAATACACATCATACAGCTTCTTGATATCTGGCATGATCAATATTGGGGCTAAAATGAATCTCTTTTTGAGCTTTTGGAAACTTGCTTCACATTTGTCGGTCCATTCAAACTTCTTGTCCTTCTTCAACAATTGGGTCATGGGTCTTCTGATGCTCGAAAATCCTTCTATGAACTTGTGGTAATATCCCGCTAATCCGAGAAATGCACGGACTTAGGTTTGAGTGGTTGGGGCTTCGCATTCTTCAACATCTTTGATATTGGCGGGATCAACAGTGACTCCTCCTGCCGACACAATATGTCCGAGGAATCCTACTTCTTTCAGCCAGAACTCACATTTGCTGAACTTGGCTTACAACTGATGCTCTCTCAGGGTTTCAAGGATGGTTCTCAGGTGTTGCTCATGGTCTTCTTCTGACTTGGAGTAGATAAGAATATCGTCGATAAACACTATGACAAATTATCCAGAAATTTCATAAAGATCTTATTCATGAGATTCATGAAATAAGAAGGGCATTGGTTAATCCAAAAGACATGACCGTATACTCATATAATCCATATCTGGTGGTCAAGGAGGTCTTTTGAATATCCGTTGCACGAATCTTAAGTTGATGATAACCAGTCCTAAGATCAATCTTAGAAAACATTCTGGCACCAGTCAACTGATCAAACAGATCCTCTATCTTTGGCAAAGGGTACTTGTTCTTGATGGTGACATCATTCATCTTCCTTTTATCTATGCATAAACGTTTGCCTCCATCTTTCTTGTCGACGAACAACATGGGCGATCTCCATGGCAATGTGCTTGGTTGGATCAAACCTTTCGCCAGCATAGCATCCAATTGCTTCTTCGGCTCCACTAACTCTGATGGGTTCATGCTATAGGGTCTCTGAGCTATGGGTCTGGTTTCAGGAATTAGTTCAATAATGAACTCAATATCCCTATCTAGGGGCATGCCGGGCAATTCATCTGGGAATACGTCGAGGTATTCACAGACTACTCTGACTTGGTCTATGGTGGGTAGGGGTAGACTCTTGTTGCATTTGAATTGACGGGGCAAGGTTTCAGATATATGCTCTACTGACACTCCAGAGCTACTGGTCATGGTGATGGATTTCTTGGCACAGTCGATCAATCCTTTATGCTTCAACATCCAATCCATTTCTAGTACTAGTTCCAAACCTTTGGTTCCAAGTACTATTAGATTGGCATAAAAATCTATTCCATGTATTCTGATAGGCACAGCCTTGCATATTTTTCTAGCTTTGGTGGTTGAACTAGGTATTTGAACTATCATAACATGCTTCAAGTTGGTTGGGTGAATCTTACTAGTGCATGCAAATTCTTAGGTAACAAACAAGTGCAATGCTCTAGAATCAAACAACACTATTGCTAATACTGAGTTAACAAAAAACATACCCAGCACGACATCTGGCGCTTCTTGGGCTTCTTCGGCATTCATGTGGAAGAGACGGCTGTTGTGGTTGTGCAGATTCCCGGGGGCGAATCTTCTTCCGGGATGAACACGGCGCTGCTGCTGAGCTGGGGCACTCACATTGGCAGTGGTGGCAATCTTCTTGGGACACTCATTGGAGTAGTGACCCTTCACTTCACACTCAAAATAAGTAATCTGAGACTTGTCTCTTGCTGCAACAGGCACAACATTGCTTCCAGTCCTTGGGGCAGTGTTGTTGTTGTTGTTGTTGGACTTGGGCGGTGCATGATTGAAGTTGTTGGAGTTGCCGGGGTGGTTGTTGTTGTTTCCTCCGGTCTTCACATTTCCTCCGCTACAGTTGGGGTAGCTTGGGCGAGACATTGGGGGTCTATTGTTCCGCGGGGCATATCCGGCAGACGGGTTGGAGCGATACTTTTGGGCACTGTGGGACCCAACTTGGTGCATCATCTGGAGTTTGCGTTTGTCATTCGCTTGGTTGAACGTCCCTTCCATCTGGATGGCAGAGTCGACTAGCTCTTCGAGATCATCAAAACGGATGTTGACGAGTACCGTCTGCATCTCATCATGCAGTCCGTTCAGGAATCTCTCCTTCTTCTTGGCTTAAGTGTTGATCTCATCAGGTGCATACCTGGCGAGGGACAACAACCTATCATGGTACTCCACTACAGTCATTCTGCCTTGCTTTAGTTCTCTGAACTCATCTCTCATTCTGGTGACTAAACCCTGCGGCACATGGGTGCGGCTGAATTTGACTTTGAAGGCTTCCCACGTCATCACTTGACCGTGGTTCATCGTGCGGGTGTTGTTCCACCATGCTCTTGCATCTCCTGCTAGATAGTAGGTGGCAAACAGAACTTTCTCGTTGGCATCCACTCCTGCGACTTCTAAGTTATTCTCCATGGTCTGTAACCAATCATCAGCATCCAACGGGTCTTTATACTTGCTAAAGATAGGGGGATTGGTATTCTCGAAGTTTTTGAGTTTGGATCCATGATGATCCTGATTTCCATGGCCTTGATTGTTGTGGGCCATCTGGGTGATCTGCTATAGGGTAGCTAGGTTGGCTTGACGCTCTGCTCTACTAGCTTCGCGGTTCTGAAACTAGCATCTACAGAATTTGCAGCATCAGGTCCTGCGATGAGCTGCTCCCTCCTTGGTTTGCACGAGTCATCTGAAGATTGAGATAGATAATGGGGAAAAAGGGAAAGTTCTTGTAACATCCCAATTTCAGCAACCCTGATTAGTTGCCCAGAATGCAAAAATCAGGGGGAATAAAAACTTTTTCTTGTTCATTGGTGTAGTGTTTGCTTGTTATTTGTTTGTGCTTGTGCATGTGAGTATATAGCATATGATACTCCTTACCTCACCATCAGTTGACAAAGGCTATTTAATAAAACTATCCTGGCTCATTTTACATATTCTCCAATGTCTGGCATTTCAAAACCTGAGCCAAGAAGCCTTTGCAAACCAACTAATTTAGTAGCTTCTATTGGCAAAACTATGGAGAGATATATAATATAATCTCCTTATGTTTTCAAGACAGAACCTTCAACTACTCTTACCTTTAGGATCTCCCAAAAACCTTTTTGTAAGCTTTTGAATTCTACTCTGGGTAGAAATACCAAGGACTATCATCTTATTCAAAATCCTCTAGGATCAAGATACTTCAAGATCACCAAATCCTAAGAAAGAATACAAGATGGATCTGATCTCTAGCCACTAGGTGATCATCTAAAACCCTTAACTAGACTAATTCTCCAGTGATCCAAGTTTCCAAGTCAATGAAGACCAATATCAAGAATGGATCCCTTCTACTCAATCTACTCTTCAACCACATCCACTTGATGATGCTTTGGTACCTTGAAATCCATCAGAAACATCCTCCCTCTTATTCTAGTCAAAAACCCTAAATCTGCCAAATTAGGTTAAGTCTGGCAAACTAGTTCCAACATCACCTTTCTGAATGCCTCCCTTTCTCAACCCTTGTGCATTTTTGAAAATGCATCTGAACCATCTTGTTAACCATCCTAAGGACTACCAAGGCCCACTCTTGCCCTTGGTTAGATCATCCTCCAACCTACTTGTTCTTGATGGTTTTGCAGGCAAGAAAATAACTTTTCCTGCAAATCTAGTTAACATGCCTACTTTGAGAGAATCTCACACCATCATCCAACCCTCTATGGACCAACTCTTTGCATGGTTATGTTCTACCCTTATAGGTTTATCAATATCTACTTCACTTGTTCCATGTGGATCTTTGTGCTTCTTAAACCCACAAGGTTTTGAAGGCTAGTTGATAATATGCTCCGACAGGCTTATTTTATTCAAAGTTTGAAAGCCTGTCTTGGTGAGCTCAAGCAGGATCAAGCTCAAACCCCTGCACCAATGCAATCTACATCACTTGGTATATCCACCCATATATCCCATGCCCCAAGGGGAGATCTGATCTCCAAAATACAACCATGTTTTGATAGTAGGAAATTAACATCACCCAAGATCCTTAATCTAGGGTATTCCACCAAAATCAACTTGGATTATCCAATCCCAAGGTTGCAAATGCTTGCTACACCTTGTCTACATCATCTACCCTGACCATCAAGATTTATCAAATATTACCCATATTTAATTTGGCTCCAAATCAATTTAATTCCTTAAGAGAAAAATCCCGCAAAACCTCTTTCATAAGGGAAAGTTTGGATTTTTCCAAAGAACTTCCCCAAATTTTGGCTCAATTGAGGCCCACATATCATACCCTATCTTCCCCCTTCAAAAATAAATATCTTTGAAGAGCTTTATTATTTCTTTTTGCCCATTTTCTTAAATGGATGAATTGGAATAATAAATGTTTAAATACTTATAAGCCATAATAAATCTTGGGAAAATTCCACTGAGTGTGTATTTACCTATGGGACCATCTCACATCAAAAACCAATCTTGTCCGATGTAAATTTTTCAAATGATCTTCTAGAAAATACTTCTGTACTTTTTGAATAAATGATTTTAAGTGGAATTAAAATCCTCTAAAATATCCCAAATAATTCCTGGAGGTGTGTCTTGACCTCATCTACCCACCAGTACCATCTCCCCATCTTGTCTAATGCAAATTTCTAGACTTCCTTCATGACCATCTATTTGATCAAATAGGGCAAAATAAGGAGTTATTGAGCCAAACCAAGGATCAATCACCACCACTCACCACAGCAACCACCATCTCCTCTGGTCGTGATCACTGTAGCAAATCACAGTAGCACCTTGTCCTCTAGTGCTTGGACACGAGAGCTTATCCCCATGTGGGTGTCTTGCTTTGCAAACCTCCCGACTCCCCTTGCAGCTGCTGCACACTTCTCCCTCTGCTCTGCAGCTCGACCAGAAAACCACCTTCCCTTAGCCCACAGCAATACCAGCCCTGGTTTGACCCCCTCACCCTTGCTCCATAGGCCATGTCCATCATGGACCTATCCTCTTGGGTTAAAAACCGAGGCCATCCAACTCTCCCTTCTCTGGCTCATTTGCCCCCAATCACTCTCCACTCCCCTCCCCAGAGCACCCTCTTCCTCTTCCCTGCTCTGCCCTGCTCGAAAGAAGAAGAAAGAGGAACATCGGCCTCCCCCAAAAATCGAGCCAAGCTCTCTCTCCTCGCCTCCTCCCCTTCTTCATGTCATTCTGTGGTGATCCCCTCCTCCTCCTCCTCTTTCTGAAAGTACCTTCACTTTTGTCCAGGACCACCTCTACCGGCCATGTCGGCAAGCTCCAACGAGGTCACCGTTGGCCACCACCACGTGAGCCACCTTCCGGCGTCGAACCAAGCCGTGTCGCCCCTCTCCGGGGTCGCCGTCGTCTACCGCATCGCCCTCGCCACCCCACGGCCGCCGGTAAGTCCCCAGGTGAGCTCCCTCGCCGCCGCCCGACGCCCCTAGGGTTCCGTCGCCGCCGCGGTGACTGAGGAGGACGACGAGCTCCCCACCGTTGGATCCCCTTAACACGAGCGGCCACGATGCCCCCTTACCGTTTTGGCCCTCGCCGAGTCTGGCAAGCGGGCCCTGCCACGTGAGTTCGCGAGTCGCCGCTCCGGGTGGGCCGTTTTCCCCTGTGAAGCCCATCTGCGTCTGGAATCTGGCCAAGTGGTTGTTTCCCTCTTTCTTTTAATAATTCCATTAATTCAGATTTGCTTCTGGCCATTTAGTTTAATTGCTAAACAAAATAGAAATCACTCCCTTTTGGACAGATACAAATTTATACATGTTCTCACATGTTTAGCCCAACATGCAGAACCAAAATCCTAGCCTAATATTATTCCCAATTTGTGTAGAAATAAAATCCTATGCGAGCTTCACATATCCATTTGGAGTGAAACCAATTGCCCTTTTTAGCTTTTGAACATACCTATATGTGCACCTTGATCCCATGCCAAGGTGAACAGTAGTTTGTGTTTAGTAAAAATAACAAAAACAGCTGTGATCTGACTTTAGGAATTTCTCTAGGTCAAACCAACAGAGGTATTGACCCATTTCCAACTCCCAGCAAAACTACCTATCAAAAACCAGGAGCCCATAATTTCCCAAGCCCATGTGGATTTATCATGAATTAATTTGTTCTAGGCTTGGTTATTTCACTAATAAAATCACCTTAGTAGTTCTGCCACTCCAAAAAGATTGATTCCTATTTCTATAGAAAGGTATTCTAAATACCTACCCTGTGACATTGGAATCAAATCAAAAGCTTCTGTAGATTTAATCTGGTGAAAAAGACAAATTGTCTATAGAACTGCCTTTGCGAATTTCGTGAGGACATTCTGGTAACTATTTTGGAGTGATTCCAACTCTCAGTTTACAAGTACATCAAGACATACCTACCCGCCCAAGGAAATAATTTTGGACATACAGAACCTTTCTGGTGAATTATTCCCTAAAACTAGAGCCTTATTCACTACAAAAATCACTATAAATCATTGGTAAATGATAAAATAGTAAAACCACTTTTGTTGGTTTCATTTTATCAACACCTATCTGTTGGTATCATTTTTACTCTATGGTATCCTACATAATAGGTCCTTGATCCAAAACCCATCTCTTAGGTAATTTCTACACTATAAATCCTAAGGGATTTTCTTCCATGTTTAAAAGACAAGGCCAATCTTATTAAATACATTCTTCCTAAGACCTACCGATTTGTAAACTTGTATTGTTCATTGCTTGTTGTATGTATTGCTGCTTGCATGCCTTGTTTGATTATGGAGTTGTTTGTTTGCATGTATGCTCGATATCGGAGATAGTTGCGTTTGTGTGACGCCGAGAAGAAGGAAGCATCGGGTTATTCTATTTCTGTTATTATTGGTATTATGGTATTCTAAGAAGAAGTCCAGGGACATTTATGCCATATTGCTGATCCTTAGGCAAGCCACATTCTTGCTCATAAGCCTTGCCCTACTATTTTACTTATGCATGTTTTATCCACTGTTTATTAAAACTGCATTGTTTTACTATATGTTGATGTATATATGGTAGTGGTTTGGCCCCTCCGAACTATTACCCTGTTTGTACTATTAAGTACAACCCCCTTGGTGACACCTACTTGTCCCTGGTATAGTAGATGGTGTAATACACCATACCCTTTGGAGACCCCGATTTAGCCGAAGCAAAGATAGAGGATGGGAAGACCCCGGAAAAAGTTTTACCAAATGTTTTATGATAAAACCTTGGTGAGGTGGGACCTCCTAGGAGATGTTGAGAGAAAGAACATGTTTTGTTTTATAAAATGCTGGAGGAAAAACGGAGGAAAAAGGTTTATGAAAACGCACCCGGTTCTTTGCAGTTTAGCTATAAGAATTTAACCCTATGCAACCACATTACTCTGGAATGGGACAAGGCTGGATTTGATGGTTGTTTATTCTGGTATAAGCTGCCTCGTAACTACTAAAGGGGATCAGGGATCCCTAGGGGAGGGCCTTCGCCAATAAAGGTCCACGTGGGACATCGACCTGGAGAAAGAATGAAGGGTCTGCTGGCCTCCACGCATTACTATGAGCCCCTCATTGAAAGTGCACACTCGAGAAGTGGAAAAAGCGCTCCGGTTGGTCCTCGGTACCCGACGTCCTGATTTTGAGGGGATTAACACTCATAGGGTAGGCACTTATATTGGAGTGGGCATCCGGAGAGTCTTGATCGATTACTCGACCCACGATCGCTGAAGAGTCGGGTAGTGTACTCAGATGGTGTGGGTGTAAATCTATTCGAATAGCCGTGTCCGCGGTTATGGACGGGTTAGACAAACTTCTGTAGATCGGTGCTGGTTTTGTTTTCAAAAAGGATTTCTATAACATCCCAAAACTTTAATCCAAGCTTATCAAGATCAAATCATCCAAAAATAGGGTTAACAAAAACTTTTCCAAATTTAAAATGAAAGCATTCATATGTGTGTGCATTTAAAATAGGAGTTATTTAAATTTCCATGATTGAATGATCCAATGCTTGTAAAATGTTTCTTAGGTGATTTAAACATCATCTACATCATTCCCAAACTTTTCCTAAAGAAAATCAAATCAAAAAGAATTAAAAAGGAGGAATGGTCATTTTGGCAAATTTAACTCTCATGCCTACTTTGGCTATTCCTAGTACTCAAAACTTAACAGAAATAATTGTTGATCTTTGCACCCCTTGCTAGTACACATAATGAGGTACCAAGGCCCACCTTTGGATCTGCTAAAAACATTCTGTTAACTATTTTAAATGACAATTTAAAATTGAATCTAATGCATATGCATAGATCACCCCTATTTCAAAAACCATCTATTTGAGCTCCATTTTCAAAACCCTTGCAACCAGAGACTACCTATCACTAGTGGAGATCACTCAAAAAATTTGGAACCAAAATTCAAAATTTTCTTTCATGCGGCCATTTCATCAAACACTTGGCATGCTTAATCTCTACTCTAATCCTAGCTCACTGTTTACTACAGGGTTTTGCCCCAATTGATCCCCATTTAATCCCCTTGCCCCTCTTGATCTAACGAGAGCCTAACCAGCATCTTCCCTACCCCCTAGCTGCACTGCCCTGCCATGCCGAGCACCAACTCGCCGGCCGATAGTGCACTCGCAGCAGCAGCCCTCTCCAGCCCCTCTCCTCGTGTCTAGCAACTTGCATGTGGTCCACCTCCACCGGCCAACCAGCCCCAGGCCAGAGATAGAGAGCAGACCCGCCAGGAACCGCCGTGCCTGGAGCCGGTCGCACAGACCAACCCTTGGCACCAGCCCGCGCCCGCCGCTCCACCTCGACCTGGAGAACACCCCAGACATCCCCATTCGCCACCCAAAGCCTGACAGCAACCGCTCGCCATGGACACCGCCGCCTCGGCCGCGCAGAGCGCCACCTCGCCCAGACCGTGTGTCACCGCCCCTATGACCGCATTCAATTCCAAGAGCACCGCCAGGGAACCACACATTGATCGCCACCCCTAGCCATGCCTCTACCCCGCTGTAGTCATGTCGCCACCGTCGACTGCCCATCCCGCTCGGTCTCACCGTCGGGCCTATAAAAGGAGCCCTCCCTAGCCTCTTCTCTCCACACAATTCCACTCCCCTCACCTCTCTGAACGTCACCCACCTCTAGCCGGAGCACGTGGAGCAGCAGCTCGCCGGAATTGGAGCTGGAGCAGCCGCGGCAGGAGGAGAAGGGCGCCGTTGATTGCGACCACCCCAAGCTCTGCCGCAAGCGCGCCTTGCCTCGCCGTCGTCTTCCACGTCGTTTGCCCACCTCGTCGACCCCGCTAGAGCCCTGGTACGCCCCTAGTAGACCCTCACCGAGCTGGTAGGGTTCGAGCTCGCCAGCGACCTGTTCGTCGTTGACGACGACCCTCAGCCGTTGATCTTGCTTCTAATCCTACAACCCACAGCGCGTGTACCGTTTCATGTTTTAAGTTCCGCTGACACGTGGGACACCTCTGTCAGCTGAGTCCCGCGCCGTGGAGCGCCACTGTGCCGGCCCATTCCTTTTCCCGCGCTAGCCCATAGATTCAAATCTGGATTTTTCTTTTTAGTTAAAACTAGTTTCTGTCCACTAGTTTAAAAATCAATTCAGAGAGTTTTAGAAATCCAAATTGTATGAAACCAATTTTGTCTGAAAGGTATTAAAATGATCTATGCAAGACCGTTGGATTTAATTCAATTAGAGTTATAGATCTGTCCTAATAAAAATGAGAAGACAGAAGCTTTTGCAACTTGCAACATTTTTATAAAATCAACCAAGATAGCTTTTGAGTAAATTCCAACTCTCAAAAATCACATTTCATCATATCTATCTAAATATGTAATAATACTAAAGTTTACATGTAGTGACTTTGGACTAGTACCAAAATAATGCTATATAGGCATTTCTAGTCACTTTAAATCATTTAAATAATGAACTTCAACCAAAGTAATATTGATCCAACCCTTAAATCTCATTCCCACATGTTAGAATATGTGGTGATGACAGGTGTCAACATGATCCCATGTTTTAAGTGGTGAATATTAAATGTTAGTTAATTTTTCAATGAGTAGAAATTACTTTTCTAAAATAAAAAGAAGGAAACTATTGAATTAAACTTGTGATGTTTGTGATGATAATAGATCATCAAATGTGTGTTTTAGAATGCTACTTAGCCTAGTTAAGTATTGTTTGGTGATTGTGCACTCTCTATGTATTTATAGACGCTAGTACCGACCAAGCTTACAAGGAGGAGGAGTGCTACCAAGAAGAAGAAGAAGAAAACTTTAACCACTACACCAACCAAGGCAAGCTATTATTGGCAAGCTAACCCTTGAAAAACATACCTTAGCAAGCCACCATTAACAGTGCAAGCTATTTTTAGCAAGCTAGAATTAAGCTAGATAAATGAGCAAGGATGCTTTAGGCATGCTTTGATCACACCCCTTTTAACTATTAGTACCCCAAGTCTTACCTGCAAGTTTTACTCCCCTTAGTATGCAAAGTTCCTTACTTATTTTGAAGGCAGCATAAAAAGTATAAAACTTGACCTACTTAGAAATCTTTAGATGTCATTCTATGGCATGAGATTGATCCCATCCTTCCCCTTTAGTGAACACTCTTAACTTAGTATTATAGAGTAGATCAAAAACTTGAGTCACTTTAGATTGGAACACTTGGTGAAAATGAATTATGAAAACCTTGGAATGATGAGTCATTCTATTGAGATGTTTTGACATGTGTTGAGAAACACAAATGATTGAGGATGATGAAAATATTGAGGCATGAGCCTTAACCCTTTTTATAAAACTGATGGTTGGATTCGGATGCGATACCATTCCAAATTTACCATATAACCACACTACCTGAATTGGGTAAGGCTTAGCTGGAAATTTATATGTATTAGTATTAGTTCCCTCACGGGAGAGGTTCCCTCACGGAAGAAATTGAGGACCCTGAAAAGAGGGATTTCATTCTAGAAACTTTGTTTAAGGAATTCTATGATGTTGCCAAGGAAGCTAGTAAAGTATTTGAACATTTTAATATGCTAGGCTCATGCGTAGATGTTGTTGGTACACGAGAAAAGATGAACAAAACTGAACCTAATAGGGAGGAAATGAAGATACCAATCCCCTTTAAACTGGTAGCAATACATGAGGCCATAGAAAAGAATCTTGATTGGATTGTTTCTAAAAACCCTTTTAATGAAAATAGTGAACCTAAGAGCATTGAGAGAGGATCCTCTAGACCTTATTTGTATGATATACCTTGCCTTGTTGAAGATATTTCTAGTATTGATCTTAATACTTCTTTATTTGAGAACACTTGATTATTTTTCTTGCTTCTTATGTCTAACTTAAAGGCGTTAAAGAAAAGTACTTATTGGGAGATAACCCAAAAGTTTTAGATGCGTCTTGGAAGTTATTACTTCAGTAATAACCTCTCCTTATCCTTTTTATTTGCTTTTTGTGCCAAGAGTAACCTCTAATGAGAGAGAAGTAATTATTGGGAAAGTTGCTGACCCGAAACAGATTTATGTCCTTCACCGTAAACATTCGTGTAAAATATCTGTACGTCCTTTTGAGGCATGAATTTTTGTGCTTTTGCCCCAGGTTGTTATCTAACTTTAGTTAGTTCAACACTTTTTTATTTGAGCAACAGAAGGTCTTCTAAAAAATGCGTCTTTACCTGCTGGTCTGTTTTGACAGATTTCTGCCATTTTCTGCATTTGCTTCTTGTTGGTTCCTTGTTGAGTTCTTTTGGGGAATTGAGCTTTTTGAGGGAAGTGCTATAGTAGCTAGTGTTTTAATGGAAGTTTATTGGTGTTAGAACTGAACCTAAAGACTTATTATCTTGAGTGCACTAATGTTGCTAATAAAGATTGTGTGAAGTTTTGTATGAAGGAAAAATTTCAGGTGTATGGAAGGAATGAGTAATGAGATGAAGAATGGACTAAAGCTCAAGCTTGATGATGCCACGTGTTTCAACCCAAGAAATATCGAAGAAGTACAAGCGTCAAAGCTTGGGGATGCCCAAGGCATCCCCTTCTTCATCTATAAAACTCACAGGTTTCTTCCAAACGCTTCATTTTTATTGTTTCATGCACAGTTGTGTTGTTCTTGGAGCGTCTTCTTTTTCGTTTTCATTTTGGTTTTTCATTTGCTTAGTTTGCTTTATTTGCTGAATAAATTTGTTGGACCCCCTCTTTCATACATTGGTTTTCAAATATTTTGATTTGGTTTGGAAAAGAGTAGGAAAGCTCGTGCTTAAGTGTTAAAGAGAGTTTGTTTTTGACTAGGGCCTATGCTTTGTCATGCCATGATCGATATTGTTTTCGCTTTATGCTTAGTATTCTTTGTTGTAGCATGACATGTTATAAACAATTTAGATTACTTAATGTGCCTTGGATGAATCATGCGTCGTTTTAGCATATTAAAGCATAGTATTGCGGTATTCTCCTTTGATGTTTTATTTGGGTCGACTTGGCACATGCTCACACCATGTTATGACTATCCAAAGTCACCATAGCCTTTATGATTCTTTAGTTTTCTACTTGTAGTATCACTTTATGCTTTGATCAATGATGTTTTGTCACTCTGCATGATTATGGCCATTATTGCTCTCTTAGTTTGTCGCTCCAAGTCTTTTGCTAGCCTCCACAACCAAGTATGAGTTCCACTTATGCATCCAACTCCCTAAACCAAGTTATTCCAAAGAGTCCACCATACCTACCTATTAGCATATGCTATTCCAAGTATATTCATGTTTTTGTTTACCTTCCAAATTAAACTTGTTATGAGAAAACTAGTGATTAAAGCTCTCACAAACTGGCACACTTTACTTTTATTACCCTTAATAAACTTGAACCATTTTGTCGTCTATGTTGTATATGCTTGCACTTATTTGTTGGGAATTAGCAGAACCATGCTGTCATGGGGAACGCTTTCAACATTGCACTGGTACTTTGTACCTAGTTGATATCATGCTATTTTGTCTATGGATGTCGTCAGTGTGAAATGAAAGGGGAGCTTGTAAGTCCATGGAGTTATGTATATGTGTTAGAGAAACGCCTGGGCCGCAGGTCTAATCCATGCTGACATGGTGGAAACCTGTAGCGTAACCATAATGAGCTGTCTATGAAGCATTCTTCTTATAAAAAAAGAGTCCTATATTGAGAAAAAAGAGAAAAAAAAGGTTATGAAAAGAGGAAAGAGAGAAAAAAGAACCATATTCCCATGGTAAATAAGAAGGTTGTTGAGATGCTCGTTGTCTGCTTGCCTTGTCATTTTGATATGGGGATTCTTCGGTATCATCGGGCAAGGGGTACCTCATTGGCGGTTCTCTATGATACACATGTACTTACGATGACAAGAACTTACCGGTGACTAAACTTGAGTAGCATGAGGAGCGGCCCTCGTATTCAAGGGACATAAGATTTCTAACTTATACTTCGTCAAGCATGTACACCATAGTTTGTTCACTTTAACATTAATCACTTTAAGATGCTTATGATAGGAGCAATGAGAGCTGAAAGCTATAAGTACCATAATTTTTGGAAGCTCTTTATGAGACTTGAATCCCTACTTCCTTCTATGAAGGCCTTTCTTCCACCCTATATTGCGTCTCCACCTTCTACCTTTATGCACCTACTTTGAGAGCATAGTGGCCATTCTTAGTTCTATGTGCATTGTCCCAAGACTAGTTGATTGATGCATACTTTCATATTGCTTGTTTTGAACTATTTGTATCTAGTCACTCTTATGAACTTTGAAGGTGTCTTATGCATTTATATTTGCTACTCTATGAGGGACAAGTTGAATGCTATTATGCTATGTTTTCTTTATGTGAAACAAACAAACGTCTTGCAAAGCATTGTTATTCATGAATCTTTTGTTTGTGCCTTTTCATGTTGCAACATAGTTTCTTTGTTTTATTGCTAGAACTTTGTCTTTCATGTTATGATTTAAGTACTTTGATCCCAGCTTTGAATGTTTTACAAATACTTTGATCAACTTTATGATGGTGCATGTCACCTCAAAAATTATTCTTTCTTTTTATCACTTACCTACTCGAAGACAAGAAGGAGTTAAGCTTGGGAATGTTGAGACATTTCAAATGTATCCATAATTTTTGATGTTACATGCTTGGTTTTATCCACTTTCTTGTGTTTTGTCCACACTTTGGAGTACTTTTGATATGATTTCTTTGACTAACCTATTAAGAAGAGCCACAGTGTCAGCTGCCTGTTTTTTGCTGTTTTTTCGTTCTAGGAAGTCAGAAAATGAATATTCTCGGAATTGGACGGGACAAAAGCCAAAGTTATTATTTCACCGGGGGACATCTGGAGCCAGAATACGAGACAGAGAGGGGCTAGGGCCAGGCCTAGCCCGCCCCAGGGGGTGGTCTGGCCGCCCCAGGCACCCCCTCGGCCTCTCCTTCCGCCTATATATTTCCACTGATATGGAAACCCTAAGTACCCGATCAAAATTCCACGGAAGAGTCTGTAGCCACCGTCATCTCCATCCCTAGATCGGGAGAGATCTGAAGCTCTTCCCGGCACCCTGCCGGAGAGGGGAATTCACCCTGGAGGCCTTCTTCATCACCATGCAAGCCTCCGGTGTCATGCGTGATTAGTTCATCTCTGGACTACGGGTCCACGCAGTAGCTAGATGGCTGGTTCTCCTCCCTTGTGCTTTCATGTCTAGATCTTGTGAGCTCCGTTCATGATCAAGATCATCTATTTGTAATTCTGCATGTTGTGTTTGCGGGAATCCGATGGATACTGAGATGCTATTTCAGATTGATTATTGATTCTATCATGTATTTGTTATTAGTTATCTTGCATGCTTTCCGTTGTTAGTAGCTATCTTGGCCAAGTAGATGCTAGCAACTCCAAGAGTTAGTATTTATGGTCGATAGTGGGTTCATACCTTTGGTAATCTGGGGAAGTGATAGAAATCTCTAAGGTACTAGATGGGTTGTTTCTACTAGGGAGAAAACAACAATCCTTTTGATACGGATCACGCCGATAATCCTTGATTGTTGTCCCGATCTTTCACAGCGAGTCAACCCGGATGGTAATCTTCCAATAACACGATGAACGTCACCTGAAGAAGAAGAACGAATCCAGCAAGTAACATGATGAAGATCACCATGCGTCAAACCTGAGCACGACAATCCTTGATGAACACAAGAACCTCCGCAGCAATAATAATCTGATAAACGGTATCGCCGTCCCTGGAGGGATGATACACGGTGGAGCACAATATAGTTTTTAGACTAAACAACTGAACTCCCCTAAACCCTAGGTGGCTGGCTCCTTTATATAGGAGGCCTACAACTAGTCGGTTGGATAGACCTAAACCGAACACACAAAGGGACTCGAACATAACTTGGACTCGGACTCAATAACATAGCAACAATATTTGACACAACCTTAGACTTATCATTACATATCGTAGGTCGTCCTGGCGTGCCAATCATCAATCTGATGCGCCCCGCATCACCTATCTTGGTGGAGTCCTGAAATTAGGCTTCACATCCTCCTTCATGCCCATATCATCATCCCGCCCTTCAAGAAGTGTTGTCCCCAACGCTAGCGGGTCGGGTCGGAAAGGTGGCGTGATATGAACAATCGCTTCACGCGTCTTCGCCCTCTTCAAGTCTTGCTTGCCTTCCTCACCACATCCTCCCTCTTGGCCTGCTCGACTTGATATAGCCATCGGCGCCTGCACCTCCATGCGTCTCCATACGAGCTTGGACCTAGGCGCCACCGTCTTCTTTTTCTCAACTCTTGTTGGAACCCATGGTTACTGAACATGGACCTTCTTTGCACGACCTGGCATAAGATGAGTAATGCATGGACCACACAACTGGCGAACATGTCCATCCTTGCCTCTATGTATCGGCACAACTGTCCCAACAAAACGCCTCACAAGTGTGCTAACAAAACTGCTCTTGTTACCCCGCTGCACCACATGCACTAGAACATCAGGAGCACAACGATCATCCGTCTGAACACATGTGTCAACACAAACAACCTTCTGAACACATGCTGCAACATCCTTCCTCTCAGCAATAAGAGGATGCACTTCAACTAGCTTGTCACTAACAAGTTCCACTGGCTTGTCATCTACAGGCATAGCTGAAACAATATCAACATTGTCGCACTATGCATCATGCTCTCCATCCTACACCTTAGCTAGCCCAGATTTTGGCTTAGCCTTGCGCACCTTCTCCTTATGTACCACCAGTTCTACATCAGACTTTATGTGATCATCCTGGATAGGCTTCAAAGTCTGTTGTTTGCCACCATGCACAAAAGAATATGTATTTGCTCGTCCAGCATGTGTAGTGTTGTGATCATACTGCCATGGACGACTAAGTAACAGCCCACATACCTCCAATGGCAACACATCGCACTCAATCTCATCAACATAATCACCAACTTTAAATGGCACACACACCTTATGAGTTACCTTCACCATACCGCAGCTATTTAACCACTTTAGATGCTTAGGTTCAGGAATACGCGATGTGGATAACCCAAACGTTGCCACCATTGCCTTGCTAATGCCATTAGTACAACTTCCTCCATCAACAATCAACTTGCATGCTCTGCCTTTGATCATACACTGCGCCTGAAATAAATTCCAACGCTGGCCCTTGTCAACTGTCATACAAGCATTGTCATGTACTCTCTTGAGTTGCAAATTCAGCCCACTCAATGGTACAACATCCTCCATGACATCCTTAACAACATCAGGCTTAACAACATCAGCCTTAACAACATCAACTGCTAACGCTTCAGAAATCGTGGTTGCGACCTTGCTAATTGTTGGCAATGGAACAACTGTCAACTTCTCATGAGTAGTCATAGCCATCGCGACCTTCGGTATAAGTGATATACTCTTGCCAACATCCACTATCCCATTCACAACCTCGGGCGGCTGCTCGATTTCCTCCATATACAGGAATACGAAACCATGATGGAGAAAACTTTTGTAGTCCTCCCAAGTATGAGAAAAACCGTCTATGTCAACCGCCTCGGACCACCAACTGTTTAACTCCTTGTCCACACGCCGGTGAGCAAGAACATACCCATCATACCCGCTAAACTTTCCATTGTATTTGCGACATCGATGGAAACCCCGTTCCATGTGCATTTCCCAATCTTGGTACTCATCAATTGTCACAAGTCTATGTAGGCACCATCTAAGCTCGGATGCATCACGTGCCACTCCATCCAGGAGATTGAGATAGTCATTGAAAACAGCACTAGACTTTTTGTCACGTGTATACCTCAAGCCCAAAATATCTCTTGGAAAAGAATCCATCTTGTGTTGTCGTTCTTTCTTAGCGCGGAGCTAGATGAGGCAAATCGCTCGACCATAGAGACCGTCTGTAGTCTAGCGAGCGGGATGATCCTCCCAGCCACAGAGAAATAAATGATTTTGCTGGTCTGACACTAATTCAGTCAACTGAAATATTCTACCTGCCTTGCTACGTGCAAACCGACTCAGAAAAACAAAAATAATTGTTCACCGATCTCCTTTTTCTTTCCTTTACTGGAGTCCACGTGACTGTTTCTTGATATTCACTGATCCAATTCTTAGAGCAGTACATACAGAGAAAGAATTGCAACACTCGAGCAATACAGCTCGTTCAAGGGCAGACGCCCGTTGTGGTCTAGCGAGGCGAAAAAACAAATGGTAGGCGTACGGCGGCCTCTTTCCTGATCCTACCGACCGCATGCAGCCTCGCTCGAGGACAGAGGACGTCTGTCCTTAGGCGTGTGGGCACGCGGGGCGACGCTAGGCCGCCCAGGCGGGTGCAAGTCGGTTCCCTCGATCGCCACTTCCCTCTTTTCTTTGATGTCGAACCAATTGGATCTCCTGGTTCAGCGTGCACAAAAACCGGATCTAGTGGATCAGTGCTCACATAAACTAGATCGACCAGCAGGCATACGGCGACGGGACTCTGTCCTTTTTTTTATAATCTTCGATCGGATCTGGTACGGCCGCAGGACGGACTCACGCGTGGAGTACGCTCGCGATCGAGTGGATCGGTACCGGAAAATTCTTCCTGGCGACTGCAGCACGCAGCACGTCGCCGAAAACGATCTTCTTCTTTCTTCCAACCTCTTCTGCACAACTAACCTGTAAACTATTTGTAGAAAAATAGTCCACAGATGATCCAAAAACACGCCGTGATCAACGAGAGCTCTGATACCACCTGATACGGATCACGCCGATGATCCTTGATTGTTGTCCTGATCATTCACAGCGAGTCAACCCAGATGGTAATCTTCCAATAACACGATGAACATCACCTGAAGAAGAGAAACGAATCCAGCAAGTAACATGATGAAGATCACCACGCCTCAAACCTGAGCACGACAATCCTTGATGAACACAAGAACCACCGCAGCAATAATAATCTGATAAACGGTATCGCCGTCCCCGGAGAGATGATACACGGTGGAGCACAATACAGTTTTTAGACTAAACAACTGAACTCCCCTAAACCCTAGGTGGCTGGGTCCTTTATATAGGAGGCCTACAACTAGTCGGTTGGATATACCCAAACCGAACACACAAACGGACTCGAACATAACTTGGACTCGGACTCAATAACATAGCAACAATATTTGACACAACCTTAGACTGATCATTACATATCGTAGGTCGTCGTGGTGTGCCAATCATCAATGGGATGCGCCCCGCATCACCTAGCTTGGTGGAGTCCTGAAATTAGGCATCACCTCCTCCGTCATGCCCATATCACGTTTGTTCATAGAACAATCGTATTGTTTACTTTACAAGCAATTCGTAATGCAATAATCTGTTGCTTGCAACTTAATACTGAAGGGGTTCGGATGATAACCTCAAGGTGGATTATTAGTCATAGATGTAGATAGATGGCGGTCTATGTATAATGTTGTAATGCCCAATCAAGTCTCAAAGGAGTCAAGATGATTAGTATATGCTTGTATGCTTTCTCGATGTTTGTCAATTGCCCCGTTGTAATTTGTTCACCCAGCATGTTATCTATCTTAAGGAGAGCCACCTCTAGTGAACTATGGACCCCGGTCCTTTCTTTTACATTCAATCTACAAACTGTTTACTGCTTTGTGTTTACTTTCTACAAACTCTTACTTTCTTCCATTCGGTATATTTAATCCTTTGTTTTTTGCAAAACTGGTGAGATCCGGTAGTGCGCCCTGCCAACGTTCAGATAGCAACACCTTTGGGGTGTTTCCTTGCTCCTACTGGATTGATAACCTTGGTTTCGTACTGAGGGAAAACTTGCTGCTGTGCTCATCATACCTTCCTCTTGGGGTTCGCCAACAAGCTCGATATATTTTGGGCCATCAGTTTTTACTTCATAATTGTAATGGTAAGGATTTAAAATGGTGAATGATATATATAATTTTATTCATACTTGGCCTCACATAAGAATTAATGTATGAATCTTATAATGAATTAAATCTTAGGGTTCATAAAATGGTGGTTTAAATTTCATGATCCTCAAAGTTTTGGTGATTTCTCCTATTTAATTCTACTTGATTTGTGGTGTGTATAATTACCATAGAACAACCTTGGTTGAAACATTAAGCATGAATAACAATCAATAATGGGTAAATGAAGATGTTCATTTACAAATAGCCATCTTTAGTTTGTAGAAGGTTTAGTTTTATGGTTCTCAAAGTTTGGAATTTCCTTTATTAAAATTCCTCTAAAATTCTATTCATAACCACCCTACTTATTTCAAAGTAGGCATGTATTACTTCTTGAACTAGTTTTTCATTACTTCCTTAAATGTGGTTAGGGTTTTAATAGAATCCTAAGATACAATGGTTAATAGCAACTACTATTTATGTGGCACATGTGATTTAAATGCCAAGCAAAACTTATGTAGTGTTTCTATTATAAGAACTTCTTTTTAAACTATAGAACTCATATTCAATAATGGCTATGGATAATAACTGAACTTAGAATGAGCTATAATAATTACCACTCCATGTGATTTTTATAGCTTATGAGACTAGGTATTTAATTAGGGTTTAAGATGTTAAGATAGACATGGCTTTCCCCAATACTACATTCCTCTGATATTCTAATTATATCTTAGAAACTTTATTTGACCCAAGGATACCTTTCCATTGGCTGTCTAGAAACAGGAATGGTTCCACTATTAACTTAATTCTAGAGTTTTGGACAATGAGGCAGACATGGGTCTGTCATGGCTTGATATAGTGTTGGTTAAACGTTTCTCAAGCACAGCTACCTTAATACCTCACTAAGATTGGATCATAGTTAAGGAATTCCTTTCCTAAATATACTCTATTTAAATCTCTCTTATCTCATTCACAAAGATCTCATCTTCCTGGATAAGTCAATCATCTAACTCCACCATATCCATCATCATATGATGACATGGTCATGCCACTTCAACAATATTCCTCCTTCATTCTTCTCCTAGTACATATGTCTTCCATTTCTAAACTACCCTTAAGGAATTCATCTAACTAGTTCTCACTTCATTAATCCACCTTGTAACATTCTTACATTACTACATAACTTGCACTTCTTCACTACCCTAGATGAATCCATCATGTAGTTGTTTCTAACTCCCTCCATAAACTCCTTTATAATAGCCTTGCATCTACTTCTAAGGCTTGCAAGATTATAATTCTTTTTATTCCACATTTGGTAACAATCCTCTGGGATGGGTAGGGTACTACTATCCACAATACAAGTTTGTTCTTTTATTAGCTTGGTTAAGCTACTATTCCTCCAACTACTCTACACAACTCATATTATATACTTCAGCATACCCTAGCTTGACCACTCATGAACAAGCTAGATGATTCATCTTATTAGGGCTTGCCTAATTTAGTATACTCGCAACTCTTCTTCATCAGTTGGTCATCTATTCTTATGTGAGTTGAGAATAATGACCACCATCCTTTGATCATGCTAATCTTAGGCTTCTAATTGTCTGATCAAGATCTACTAACACTAAGCAGTAGACTTGTATTAGTCTCTCTATAGGGTTATCTTGTTAAGGAAGATTACTCCATATTTATATCTACTTAGCTTAACAAGATTATCATTGGATACCGTAATACTTCCAGCTTTCTCATGGCTCCATAATTATTATCGAAACTCTTGGGTTTAAGCACTTCTTCTAGTTAACTCATGAGTGAGTTAACTCCTCCAACACCAAATGGTTTGATCACCACTAAGGATCTCATTCCATTGATGATGGCACACTCTGCCATAACTAGTTCCTTCTTCTTATTAATTTACTTAAGGTCTTTGGAAGGTCAATATAATAGGTCAAAGCTAAGAGACAATAAGTTCTAGGTCAGGAATTGATCACTCAATATTGATGAGCAATTAACACTAGGACTTAGCTATTTAGGAATGACATATGCTAATATGAAAACAAGGGCATGTGATGAATGGCATTGGCTTGACTTCTATTTTCTCTCGATTTGTGATAAGAGTTAATATTTAAGAACCGCCATGACACCATGGTAGGAATAACTATGGCAAGCAAGTGTATAAAGATTTAGTTATAGAGTTTCTTTACTTAAGTTATATACTTAACTTGGTATTCAGGGTTTGTTGTAGATAATACCTTGATATAATCTTAAAAAGATTAAGTATTCATCCTTGAGTTGTTGTATGGAATACCATGTCATGATCTCGAGAAGATCTTGTACTCCTAATTGTTAGATATATCTAATACCTGAAAATTTTGGTTACATGGTCTAGGGAAATGTCTGAGAAGATTTTAGAATAATGATGGAGAAGTGCTTTGAGGCTTGGGCGCATAACATTCATTCTGCTAAAGACTACCGATAAAATCTTCTAGATGCTAGCATGGATAGAAGATACATTGGTTTGTGATGGCTCAGTGTTGATGTAGAGCTTGTTGGGAACCCCAAGAGGAAGGTATGATAAGCACAGCAGCAAGTTTCCCTCAATTATGAAACCAAGGTTTAATCGAACCAGTAGGAGCAAGAAAACACCCCAAAGGTGTTGCTAGCTGAGGATTTGCAGGGCGCACTACCGGTGCTAGTAGCAACATGGAGACCTGCACAACACAACCACACAACTTTGTCCCCAACTTGCGATGAGGTTGTCAATCTCACCGTGTTTTGCTGAAAACAAAGGATTAAACGTATCGAATGGAAGGAAGTAATAGTTTGAAGAAAGTAAACACAAAGCAGTAAACAGTTTATAGATTGTATGTAAAGAAAAGGACCGGGATCCATAATTCACTAGAGGTGGCTCTCCTTAAGATAGATAACATGCTGGGTGAACAAATTACAGCGGGGCAATTGACAAACATCGAGAAAGCAATACATGCATATACTAATCATCTTGACTCTTTTGAGACTTGATTGGGAATTATAACATTATACATAGACCGCCATTGAACTGCATCTATGACTAATAATCCACCTTCAGGTTATCATCCGAACCCCGTCCAGTATTAAGTTGCAAGCAGCAGATTATTGCTTTACGAATTGCGTGTAAAGTAAACAATACGATTGTTCTATGATGAAGAAGGGAATGCCTTGGGAATCCCCAAGCTTTGACGCTTGTACTTCTTGGATATTTCTTGGGGTGACACGCGTGGCATCCCCAAGCTTGAGCTTTAGTCCATCCTTTATCTCATTACTCATTCCTTTCATACACCTGAAATTTTTCCTTCATACAAAACTTCACACAATCTTTATTAACAACATTAGTGCACTCAAGTATTAAGGTTCAGTTCTAACGCCAAATAAACTTCCATTAGAACACTAGCTACTGTAGAACTTCCCTCAAAAAGCTCAATTCCCCAAAAGAACTCAAAAAGGAACCAACAAGAAGCAAATGCAAAAAATGGCAGAAATCTGTCAAAACAGACCAGCAGGTCAAGACGAATTTTTTCGAAGACCTTATGTTGCTCAAATCAAAAAGTGTTGAACTAATGAAATTTAGATAACAACCTGGGGCAGAAGCACAAAAATTCACGCCTCAAAAATACCTTCAGAGATTTTACACTTTTTTTGACGGTGAAGCACAGAAATCTGTTTCTGGACAGCAACTTTCTCAATCATTACTTCTCTCTCATCAGAGGTTACTCTTAGCACAAAAAGCAAATAAAAAGCATAAGGAGCGATTATTACTAAAGTAATTACTTCCAATACTCATCTAAAACTTTTGGGTTATCTCCCACTTAGTACTTTTGTTTAACGCCTTTAAGTTAGGCATAAGAAGCAAGAAAGAATCAAGTGTTCTCAAATGAAGAAACAATCATCATCTCAAACCTTGCAATGCACAAGCACATGAATGATATGTCAGATTAAAGTTATCAAGGTAACCCTAGGAGTAGCATCATTTTAAATGGGTTCAGAGTGCCGAGGGTTTGGCATTCCATCGATCCCATATGTAATTACGGGGGGTTTGATGTTCCTCTAAAGTAGGATTGCTCAGCAATGCATAATTATATTTTTAAAGTGTAGATCTCATTTATGAACATTTTGATATATTATTCACAATTTTCTGATTAAATATGAATTAATTATGAAATTTATAAGATTGTAACAATTTCTGCCTTGTTTAAATAATTTCAGAAAATAATAAAGCATATATGACGTCAGCCTGACGTCAGCTACCCTAACCCTAAACTTTCTGCACCGCAGAGGTATCTAGCCCCTAAGGCTGAGGGGAGGGCCCGGGCCATGTCATGGCCATGTCATGGATAGGACACGGCGGCACCGTCGGTTAGCGGTCGCTGGCAGCGATCCGGCACGCCCAGCAAGCGTGGTTGGGTGTGCTGGAAAGAGTTCGGCGAGGCAAACCACACAGAGGTGGTATGCCCCTCTATGGTCGCTGGATCTCCATCCCCGAAGAGCTACTACGGCGGCGGGCTCGGCTTGACGGTGCGGTGCTGCGACGGCAAGCGAGCGGAGAAACGAAGGGTACCACACAGACGAGAAGCTCACTAGGAGCATCCGAAGCTTGGCGGCGAGGCAAGACGGAGTGAATCGATGGTAAGCGACAGCATCTGGCGGTGGAGGGACCTCTCGATTCCGGCGACTGTGCTCACCCCAACTTGCGCTGACCAGGGCAATCGAACAAGTCGACCATCGCAGCCACTCTAGTGAGCTCAGCACGGCGAGAGACTGTGAAGAACGGCGGCGACTCAAAGCTCCGGCGATCTAGGGTTCGGCGGAGGAGATAAATGGGAAGGAAGGAGAGGATAGGGTTTGTCCTGACGGCGGGGAGGGTTCTTATAGGCACAAGCGGCGTCTATAGCGTGAATATCCTCGTGGTGGTTATCACGACGACGCAGGGACGACCTCGCCGGCGACACCAAGCTGCTTCACTCGCTGTCGTTCTTCTAGCGACGAAGAAGAAAGAGGAAAGAAAGAAACGTCACCGGGATGAGGTGTTGGGCCGGCTAGGCCACGAAAGAAAGGGGAGGCGGGCTAGCTTGCTAGGCTACGGACTTTTTGCCTCTCTTCTCACATTTTTTTCTGGAAAAACTTTTATAATTACCTTCTCTAAAAACCCTCCTTATTTCACTCAATTCAAAATATTTTGAAAAGATTTGAATGAGCCAAGGTTTCATAATCCTTTTATAAACCTTTTGAGCATTTAAACAGTAGGGTTCACCCGTGGTTCCATTTTACCAAATCAAAACCAATTTAAATGAGATAGAATTGAGAATGAAAACAATTTAGAGATTAGGGTTTTTCTCCCCTCTTGTCTCCAAAACAAAACAAGAGTACAAAAGATTCATGCATGCTTATGCTCTTAAGTAATAATTACATATATTACAAACTTGGGTTGTTCCATCGTTCAAATTTATAATTTTATGAGATTTACCTATTATATAATCTTAGCACTAGATAGAGTACAATAACTTTGAACTTTGACGATTGGATCAAGACTGGCAAATCCCAACACTGCTAACCGCTGGATATTAATTCTATTCGTTCTAGCATCTAGAAGATACTATTCATAGTCTTTAGCACACTAAACGATATGCACAAACCTCAAAACACGCTTCTCAATAATTTTAGAATGTTCTTCGTAATTTCTCTAGAGCATGGCGAGTACTATTAGGTACCTAATAGGTTGATTACTACTACATGATACAAAGTACAAGAACAAAAAAACAAAGTTCGAGAACCAAATATACAACGGATATTATATGGATGTGGCTCAAAATTATAATTATTTTTTGAGTTTCACCTATTATAGTTTTATAGTACTCCTATTTATCAGAGTTGGGCGACCTAGCTTGAGGATTAACATCCTTTTATTTCGGCATGTGGGTTCAAATCCTTCGTGTGCGAGAAATGCGGTTCTACCGTGCACGCTATCTAGCGAGGGAAAAATGTGGGTTCACGTCCTTTCCCAAAACAAAGTCTATGTGGTGAGAAGATACAATACTAAGCCAGGACGTGATAGCTTGCTAGTCTAGCACTCTAGCTATAACTCCAGCAGGCGTCCTCGATCCAGTTGCGCACTACAGAAGACCGGCGAGGGAACACACAAAATTAACACCCCTTGTTGAAAGAGACTCCCATCTTCCCCATATCCACCGATCCCCATTTGCCAACGCTTGCTAGCTGCATTTTGGATCCTCCCGAGCACGCACTTCCTAAATTTTCCTAGCCATTTATCGCCCACTACATTGGTGCTCGCATGCCTCCATCACTCTCCTCCAAGAAACCTCAATAATCATATTTGAATCTGCCCTCGCCCCCAGTCCATATGGACGCAATGGCGGATTCAATGCAGAATATTCGGTATAGTGGCTGGAGCAAGTTCAGCGCGACGCCTTTGGAGAAATCGCTATGCGTATGAACACTACCAGCGCCGTCCGGCTGGCCACATGCTCCAGGGAGTTGCAACACCAAGTCGTCGGTGGAAAAGGTAGCAGATTCCCCAACGACGGATGCGGGACATTGGTCGCCTTCCATGACTTCCTCAACCACAAGATGGCGTGCCCTCACGTCCTGTGCAACTGCACTGAGCCTGGCTACAAGTTCGCCACCCCGCCGATAACGCTCCTCGCTCACCTTGAAAAAGCCCACTCGATGGAAGTGCAGAGTTTCCACTATGGCCAGGAACACAGGTACATCTCTCAGCCTTTGTTGGCACCTGGCTCATGGAGAGTAGAGACCGTGGTATCTGGGGATGATGGTACATTGTTTGCCATGCGATTTGACATGCTCGACTATGGCCTTGTTGTATCCGTCTAGTGCGCCAGGTCGGCGGCGTGCTTGTTTCCGTGGTACATGGTGGAGTTGCACTTTTATAAACCTTCAATGATGGAAGAGAACCTGGAGGAGTTCGCTGAAGATAGCCTATTTTTTGAGCCGAAGAGCAGCGCGTCGCCGGCCACCGTCAGGATTACTGAAGATTTCCATAATTTCCTGATTAAGAAACATGATAGGTTCATATTGGATTACTGATTTTGCATCCACAATGTTGGATATGGCAAATATGGCCATCTTGATTCAGATGATGATCTGTCGTTCAAGTTTGTTTAGTTCAAATGCTAGAGATGATCTAGCATTTCCTTTGAAACATGGCTCTCTATTTTTTTTCTTACTAGATATTCAACACGAATCCAGCTGCTCTGAACCATTGGATCTAACAGGCCAACGGTCAGAATTGGTGTTATGGATCCAATTGAAAACTACTTCATTATAGTAGTAGATCTTATGATATTTAGCATGCTGCAATTTAGCTCGTAGATTCTTACTTCCTTTAGAAATCCTAGGTACATCTCTCAGCCATTATCGGCACCGCGCTCATCGATAGTAGAGAACATTGGATCTGGGGATGATGGTACGGTGTTCGCTGTTACATTTGACATGCTCGAGTCAGGCAACATCATCGTATCCATCGTGTGTGTTAGGCCGGACGGGTGCTCGTCGCCCTTGTATAATGTGCAGTTCACCGTCTATCACCCGTCAATAGAGGCTGGGTTTGGGAGGGTGCAATGTGCAATTCCTTCACTCCTGGGAGAAGGGCGGTGCCTGGCATCATGCACAAGGAAAAGCATTCCATGGTGGTGTACCATCAAACGTCTCAGATTACTACCCGTGGCCTGCATTACCCACTATACATCCATCACGAGGGAGAAATCCTAATTGACCATTCTACTACCTTAGATTTTTTCATCCCACTTTCACTACATACGACAAATGTACGTGTATTGGAGGTTGGATTTTGGATGCAGAGTAGTACTAGTATAGTACTAGTTCTTTTACTTCGGACTATTTTGTACTACTATATACTGGCAGTACTTGTTTAGGTCAAGGATAGGAGATGGTTTTGCTTTGCCCTTCTTCTACCGTTGTTATTACTAAAGTATTTTGTTTAACTAATAGTGATGTAATGTTACTTGTTTAGATCAAGTGCAACAGTTTGTCTTGCTTTTATTTTCAAAGTTAGCATTGTCACAGTTATCTAGATGAGTCTTCGACATTTTGGGTTGCATATGGGGGTCACACAGGCATTGACGTTAGGAGGAGGTATTCACACAGAAGCAGACTTGATCCTCAGATTTGCTTGCTCCAATGGCCGAGTCTGTTTTTTGAGCTGGAACAAGAACTGATTCTCTCTGTACTTCTATTGAATTTCAAGAAGGAAAGCTACTGAATCTCTCAAATTTTCTATTGTTGCTATTACTAAAACATTTTGTGGAATTAATACTGATATACTGATACTTTTTTAAATCAAGGGCATTAGTTAGTCTTGCTTTTCATTGAAACATGGCCTTGTCGCAATCTAGATGAGACTTGGGCATTTTAGGTTCCATATGGGTATCACACACGCATTGATAGTTTAGCCTGCTCCAACGGTCAAGCATTTCCTTTCAAACATGTCTCTCTATATTGGGAGCTAGCACTACTTGCTTATATCAAGTAGCTTTTCCTTTGAAATAATGACATTACACATGTACTTCGTAGCTACTCCCTCCATTTCAAAATATATAAAGATGTTTTAGCTTTTCTGAAACGAGTGTATCTCGACTCTTTTAGTGTGTTAGTGTTTTAGATACACTCATTTCACAAATCTTATATTTTGAAATGGAGGGAGTACTACACTTGTTTTATCGTAGTCAGGTTACTCATATTTACTTTATCATTTTTTCTTATAATATTTAACATGCTGCAATTTAGTCCGTTGAATCTTACTTCCTTTAGAAACTCCAGGTACATCTCTCAGACGTTGTTGGCACCACGCTCATCGAGTGTAGAGAAGATCAGATCAGGGGACAATGGTAAAGTGTTTGTTATGCTATTTGACATGCGCGAGTTGGGAAATATCATCTTATGCTTCATGTGCGTTAGGCCAGACGTGTTCTCGTTGCCCTTGTACAATGTGATGATCACTACCTATTACCCGACAGTAGAGCTGGGGTTTTGGATCGGTGCAATTTTCAGTTCCTCCGTGCCTAGGAGCTAGGCGGTGTCGGTCATCATCCGGAGGAAAAATCATTCCTTTTTGTTGTTCCATGAACCATATCATATTACCCAGGGCCTGCATTACTCAATATGCATCAATCGCGAGGGAGAATACCCAATTGACACAAAATTTATTTAACCTGCTTAGGATCTCTGTGTGTTGGAGGGTGGATTTTGGATGCATAGTAGTACTAGTATAGTACTAGTTCTTGTACTTCGGAGTATTTTGTACTATATACTAATAGTACTTGTTTAGGTCAAGGGCAGGAGATGGTCTTGCTTTGCCTTTGTTCTGTCATTGCTATTACCAAAGTATTTTGTTGAACTAATAGTGATTGTCTTGCTTTTATTTTGAAACCTAGTATTGTCACAATTATCTAGATGAGACTTGGGCATTTTGGGTTGCATATGGGGTGTCACACGGGCATTGACGAAATGAGGTGGTAGTCGCACATAAGCAGACTTGATCATCATTTTTGCTTGTTCCAATGATCGAAATGAGGTGGTATTCACACAGAAACATTTTAATTCGGTATTTTTGGAGTTAGGTGACTGCTGACCATAGCCTAGTGAAATTTGAGAAAGGAGCCTATCGAGCATAGCCGAGAACATATTAATTCAGCCTTTTAGGGGTCATGGGACTATTGAGCACATCCGAGTGAAATTTGAGAATGAAGCCCATAGAGCATAGCCTATGGAGTATAACCCACGTAGAGCAGCCTATGTAGAATAGCCAAATTCTTTTTAATTCGGCCTATGATATTTGTTCTATCAATATCTTTGTTTTAGTGGCAACACACTCAGTTTACGTTTATTTGATTTGAAGGTCTTTTCTTCGAATTGCCTGTGTGTGTGTGTGTGTGACTTGGGTTTAAATTTTTCTTCTTCTAGCAATATCACATTACGGAGAGGCTGACATCATGGAGCCACCATCCTACAGTGTCCCTCGAGTTTTTTTAGGGTGGGTTTGAAAAGAATGTTTAAATACTTGTATAGAGAGGCTAGCATCAGGGACCCACCAAACAGAACATACAAGGCTACTTCGGGATCCACCACACAGAACATACTAGAGAGGCTGACATAAGGGCCACAGTAGTAAGACCATACATGGCTACTACGGTGAAAACAACGGACGCGTCTGAAAAAAAAGTTTAGCATACATACATTGCACTTACTGAGAAGCTGACTTGTCGGACCCAACAGGCCCAAGCATAGCCCATAAAATTAGCATATCAACCCCAAGCATAGCCTAAATCCTTCTAAGTCAGCCTTTTCGTGGTCTTGTGGCCACCGACCATAGCCCATTCAATTTAGGAGGGAGCCCATGCAATATAAGCCATGACGAATAGGGCATCCGCCCCGAGTTAGCCCAGAATCTTTTTAATTCGGTCTTTATGAGCATTTTTTGTACTCCGAGGCTGACATTTGGGACCTGAAAAAACAGTCCAACATACACACATCTCTTTCAAATAGAGGATGTCATCTGGGACCCAACATAGGCACATTCCCTGCACAAAATGAGATTGACCTCTAGGACCCACCAAGTTGCCAAGGTCAAAACAGCGGACATAGCCAAAAAAAAGTCCATCATACGCACGTTTCATTTACAGAGAGGCTGATATGTGGGTCCAGTAGCGAGACCTTATACTGATGCTGCATCAAGCAATGTTGCTAGTTTGAAACAGGGAGGCATGAGCGAGAAAAAAGTTCAGCATGCACATGTTTCTTGTAATGAGAGGCTGAAATGAGGGACCCAACAGTGTGAGCAAATGGCATATTCGTCGAGCAGTGCTATATAGTTCGGAATAGGGTAGCGCTAGAGAAGAAAAAATCCATCATACCCACGATTCTTCTTATGTGAGGCTGACATAAGGGACCCACCAGCCTAAATAAACGGCTGATGCAGCGAGCAACGGTATCAAGTTCGGGACATGAAGGCACGACTGAGGGCAAACAATCCATCATACACACGTTTCTTCTAATGAGAGGATGGCATGTGGGGCCTAGGAGGTTGATTAAATGGTAGATGCATTGAGCATCGCTATCAAGTTCGGAATAGGGTAGCGTGAGCAAAGGAAAAAATTCCATCGTACACACGTTTCTTCTAATGAGAGGATGAGATGTGGGTCCCAGTAGCCTGATTAAATGGTACATGCATCGAGTAGCGCGAGCGAAGGAAAAAAATTCCATCATACACACGATTCTGGTAATGAGAGGCTGACATGTGGGACCCAACAACTTGATTAAACGACAGACTCATCGAGCAACATTATCAAGTTCAAATCAGGAAAGTGTGACCGAAAGATATGGTCTACTAGAGACACAGACGTCCGAGACCCACACACCTCAAAAGACATTGGTGAGTTAACATCACGCAAAGAAACTAAAAACTTGCTTCTGCCACGCGCCAACTGAGCTTCCTCCATGTTTTTTGTGGTTTCGTCGTAGTAGAGGGACACGAAACCAGAAAAAAAATTCCAGTGGCCACGGTCGAGCCGATAAATTCGTCGTGGAAGACGCGCCTTCTACGACGACCGTCAGACCAAGTAGTTGCGGAAGGAAATATTTCTTGTAGTGTATGCAACCTCTTTCACACTAGTGCTCCATTACATTTTGTAGTTGCATTCCAACTTGTTTTTTGGGCTTTTTGACCATGGTTTGACACATGGAGTGTCATTGCATGTGTTCTTTTCCAAACCACATTGATCCACATAACCACACACACTCAAGTGGATGTGCTGATGCAAACTCTATCACACTGGTGCTCCATTGCATTTGGTAGTTGCACTCCAACATGTTTTTGGGCTTTCTGACCATGGTTTGACACATGGAGTGTCATTGCATGTGTTCTTTTCCAAACCAACTTGATCCACATGAGCACACACACTCAAGTGGATGTGGTGATGCAACCTTTGTCACACTGGTGCTCAATTTCATTTGGAAGTTGCATTTCCACAGGTTTTGGGCTTTGTGACCATGGTTTGACACATGGAGTGTCATTGCATGTGTTTTTTCCAAACCACATTGATCCACATGACCACACACGCTGAAGTGGATGTGGTCATGCAACCTCTTTCACACTGGTGATCCACTTCATTTGGAAGTTGCATTCCAACATGTTTTTGGGCTTTCTGACCATGGTTTGACACATGGAGTGTCACTGCATGTCTTTTTTCCAAACCACATTGATTGACATGACCACACACACTCAAGTGGATGTGGTGGTGCAACCTCCATCACACTAGTGCTCCATTGTATTTCGAAGTTGCATTTCAACATGTTTTTTGGGCTTTGTGACCATTGTTTGACACATGGAGTGTCATTGCATGTGTTCTTTTCCAAACCACGACCCTTGATCCACATGACGAGACACACTCAAGTGGATGTGGTGATGCAACCTCTGTCATAATCGTGCTCCATTGTATTTGGAAGTTGCATTTCAACATATTTTTGGGTTTTCTCACCATGGTTTGACACATGGAGTGTCATTGCATGTGCTCTTTTCAAAACCACATTGATCCACATGACCACACACACTCAAGTGGATGTGGTGATGCAAACTTTGTCACACTGGTGCTGCATTTCATTTGGCAATTGCATTCGAACATGTTATTCAGATTTGTGACCATGGTTTGCTACATGGAGTATCATTGCATGTTCATTTTCCAAACCACATTGACCCACATGACCACACACAATAAAGTGGATGTCGTTATGCAACCTCTATCACACTGCTACTCCATTGCATTGGCAGTGCATTCCAACATGTTTTTGGGGGTTTTAAACCTAGTTTGACAGATGTAGTGACATAACATGTGTTATTTTCCTAACGACATTGATCCACATGACCACACACATGCAAGTGGATGTGGTGATGCAACTTGTCACACTGGTGCACCATTGCATTTGGTAGTTGCATTCCAACATGTTTTTTGTCTTTTTGACCATGGTTTGACACATGCACTACTAGGAAACGACCTATAGATCGACAAGATGTTCAGTGGCGCATATGCGAAAGCAGGCGCCACAGGAAAACATCAGTGGCGCACCAGAAAGCATGCGCCACAGAAGATTGGAAGTTCTGTGGCGCATTCTCCAGAACATGCGCCACAGAAGATTGGTGGGACCCACCAGCCGGGGTGGGTTGATCCAAGTTCTATGGCGCATTCAGGAATATGCGCCACAGAAGTTACCTCTTCTGTGGCGCATATTTCCTCATGCGCCACAGAACATGGAGGGGGCCCCACCACGGAATCTAAGATCACGCAAGTTCTGTGGCGATTGTTGTCATATGCGCCACAGATGTGTGTCACACCTGTGGCGCAGAAGTCCGACATGCGCCACAGAACTTGGAGGTGGGCCCCACGTAGCGAATCTTATTCACCCACTTCTGTGGCGCATATGGACTTATGCGCCACAGAAGTTTCACATCTGTGGCGCATTTCCTCCATATGCGCCACGGATGAGGGCGTCCAGATCCATGTTAAAAAGGTGACAAGAGCTAGCTTTCTTATCTATCTATCCACCACCAACCATTTCACATCTCTACCTCCTCCCAACTCGTCTTCCTCCTCCCTCACACCCCATCTTACCCATAGTTTCTCCATTTTCTTGTAACTAAACCTACTTTAATCCATAGATTGGTAAGTGGAAGCTTCGCTCCAACTTCTAGATCTAAAAGTTCCTTACTTTTCTCTCTCACATCTCTATTTGTTTAATAATTTCCTCTCCACCAACTTGCCTTGTACATCTATTTGTCCACACTCTCTCATCGTGCGGTCTCGTCTCGCTATTATTGTGTCTACTATAGGTGAATACTTGGCCATCATGAACATGTAGGTGAAGCTTGTCGCGCGGGCGGTGTGTGTGTGCGATCCATGGTGAGACGATGCTTGTGTGGTGCATGAATGTTTGCAATGGGAGGAAGTTCTTTGTTGGTTGCTTGTTTGCTTATTATTGTCGGGCCCGGACGGTGTGGTTGCATGGATGTTTGCCGAAATGTTGATTCATTTCCATTTCGGCAAATTTTCTCATTACCCATATGTCCTAATTTTAGGAAAGATCATGCTGAATTTTTCCGGCTAGCATTCATGCATGTGTGTGCTCATATGGTGTGGTTCTCACCTATACTCTCTGTTTTGACCGCTCTGGCAACCATGGTCCTCACGATGAGCGAAGGTTGAATTGCTAGGTACAAGAAAGGCACGAAGGAGGACATGATTCTGAACAACAAGACCATGATAATATGTCCATGTCGAACATGCAAACTGCAGCGCTCGATCGACCCTAAATCCGGATAATTGGAGGGTCACCTGCTCAGGCGCGGTTTCATGCGCGACCTCAATGAGGCGCCGACAGGACATGGTGGTGGTCACGAAGATGTGGGCGGACGAGAAGACCAAGAGTCTACCAGGCATGATCATCATGACGAAGGAGATGCCCGTGGGCATGATCATCATGAAGAAGGAGATGCCGGCGGGCATGATCAGCATGGAGAAGGAGATGACGACGAGCATGATCATGAAGAAGGAGAAGACGCGAACACACAGACGCTGCTAACTTCAATCTTGCAGGACCCTCATGTTCAAGAACTTCTCCTCAAGGAGACGAGGAACGACAAAGCTGCAGCCAGAGAGAAAGCCAAGCTGGCCCAAATGGAGGTAGCCGGGATGACTCCATTGTATCCTAGGTGTCACCCCGAGGATACACATTTGAGTGTAACGCTCAGGGCTCTAGAGATGAAGGCCAATGGACCGATGTGAGCTTCAACGCGAACATGGAATACTAGCACGACCGACTTCCTAAGGGGTACACATTGCCAACAAGTATCGAGGAGGCCAAGAAAATTGTGTGCCCTCTCAACCTACCACACATTAAATACCACGCATGCATCAATGATTGCGCACTTTATCGGAACGAGTATGCGGATAGAACCACATGTCCGATGTGTGGCCAAGGACGGTACAAGAGATGGAACAAGAAATTTCCTCGAAAAGTGGTATGGTACTTTCCTATCACCCCTCGTCTGCAGTGATATTTCGTAGATCCTAAGGAAGCAAAGCTCATGCAATGGCACGCGTAAAGAGAGAAACCCGAAGATGATCCAGAGAAGGGCAAGATCCTGACACACCCTTCAGACGCTAGCCATTGGAACGCATTAGACATCGAGTTCGAAGAGTTCGGGGGAGATGCAAGGAATGTCAGGCTAGGTATGAGCACCGATGGACTCGCACGCATAGCACCTGGCCCGTGTTTGTATGGCGCAGATGAAGAAATGCGCCACAGAAGTCTGGAACTTCTGTGGCGCATATCCATATGCGCCACAGGAAGAAGATATCAGTGGCGAGATACCAATGGCGACTAGGATATGCGCCACAAAAGATGTATTTTCATGCGCCACAGAAGAGCTGTTTCCTAGTAGTGATGGAGTGTCATTGCATGTGTTCTTTTCCAAACCACATTGATCCACATAACCACACACACTCAAGTGGATGTGGTGATGCAACCTCCGTCACACTGGTGCTCCTATGCATTTGGCAGTTGCATTCCAAAATGTTTTTGGACTTTCTGACCATGGTTTGACACATGGAGTGTCATTGCATGTGTTATTTTTCAAACCATAGCCCTTTATCAACATGACCACACACATGCAAGTGATGTGGTGATGCAACCTCTACCACACTAGTGCACCATTGCATTTGGTAGTTGCATTCCAACATGTTTTGGGGCTTTTTGACCATGGTTTAACACACACTACAAGAAATGTGTCAACCTATGATGTTTTGGTAGTGACCGTCGACAAAATCGTCACAGATTAATGACCATTCTGCACCAGGTGGTCTCAAGCTGCTTGAGAGGGGCAAAACCTTATTAAACTATGACGATTTGGCTAAAAACATCGTAATTTCTGTAAATGAAATCGTCATAATAACTAGGCAGGTCGAATATAAGAGGAGGGCAATACAAACCGTTGGATGTGAAAAGATGGATGGACGGGATGGTGATCTAAAGGAACTTGCCATGGATCGATGACGTGGCAAAACACCCATCGTGCGCAAATAGAGTAGATATTTTCACCTGTAGCACGCGCGTGCCAGCCAAACCCAGTGATCTGAACGCCACGTCCCCACCCTCCTAGACCTGTCGACCACCTCACCCTCTCTCTAACCCTAATCCTATCACCGCCGCCACACACAAGCCAGAGAGCTCCTCCTGCCCCGCTTGCTCCAGCCACTCCCCTCCTCCAGCGAGATGGCAAAGGCGGACACCGGCGGTGACGATTTCATCAGCCTCGCCGAATTTGTGGGGCTCATCAAGGAGGGTCTACAGCTCCAAGATCCCTTCTAACATTCACATTGACACCATCTTCCTCGAGGCCGGTGAGTGTTCTACCGGCACCAGGAGGGAAAGGTTGAAGGGCTCCAAGGTCGTCTGGCGGTCGTCCATGGCCAGCTTCCTATTCCCTTGGTGCTTCCCAGTTTTGCCGCCAGCTATTACGGCCTCCCCACGCCCTCCCGCCAGCCAGATTCTTCATCTCTGTAGCTCGCCGTCCACACACGCAGGAGCTCCCACTCCCCAGGTGATAGCCAGATTTGCTTCTATCCATCTCTCCCTTTTCCCTTAGGTACCATCCATCCCTCTCATGTGCCACATATCTACAGGAACTCGACGACGATGTCCTCCTCCTTATGCAGCTGCCATAAAACCGGCGATGCCTTAGGGACTCTCTTCGAGAAGACCAAACATCCATCCTCGTCTACGGGCTCCTGCTCGCTCGTGAGGTTCGTGTACCATGGCAGGATAGATCCATCGAGATGGCTATTGTTGTGCCATAGCATTGAGAACATATTATGTATGAGGTTGTGGATACTGAATGTTGCTCTCTGAATATTCCCTTTCAGTTCTTACTTTGTAGTATGAATACTTCATCCATAATGTTTTGTTATAGTGGTTTAGTTCTTTGTTTCATCTTGGAGCAGTCCATCATTCTGTGTTGCACTACATGATGAGCCACTTGAGTTTTACAAATGTTAATGCTCTATGGAGTAGATTATATGAGAACAATATCATTAGGAGTATTACTTTTGCTGATGACTGTTTAATTAGGAGTAGAACTTTCAGAGATGGAGTATTAGCATGGGAAGATAGAGTACTAATTTGCTGATGATTGTTGGACATTATAGACTGTGAACATTACTCCTAGTTGAAACATAAGTGAATTTTCTGAATTACTCGGTAGAGAGAGATGCATGGATAGATGAAATTGATTCTGTAGTCCTTGTATTGTCTTAGCCACACATATTTTGTGCTCTATTTTACGACTGATTGTTCTATATCATCATATATCAATAAGGACAATATTAGGCAAACTGATTTGTCAAGATGTGTCTACAATTGAACACTTAATGCATATGGTTAATTGTCTTTGTTTGTTCAGAAGTTATATTTAGGATTATGTTCTCTCATCTTTGTATGAGACTGACATATAACATGATTTATCAAGTTGTAGCCTCTAGCTGAATATTTACCCATGTGTTTTGTGGTACATGCATAGGTAAATTATGATTATTCATATGAATTGAGAAACTAGTTATGCCTTTCTCTCAGCCACGTATTGCACATATTTACAAGATAGATGTGCAGCAAACCATTTCCGTCCATATCCTGAATTATGATTTCTGCTAAGTATGAAAAGGATAGCTAATGTTCTTCTGAAACTTCCTAGGACTATGCTTGTTTATAGATGAGTTAACATGTAATCTCCTAGTCAGTGTTATTTGTACTACTAATTTTCCTTGAGTTGAAACCATATTGACATAACATTATATCGGTTTTATACCCTCAAATCAGGATATGCTTCTCAGGAAAAGTCTGTAGCATAAGATAATGAAGCCACCCTCTATCATTACTATCGCATCCCCCACCCTCACCGTTTCCATCATTGTGGTTTGGTTCAGATAAGTATTCGGTCTCTCCCAATCCCTTATAGTCCTTGTTAATTCACCTAAGTGAGTTGCTAGCTCGAAGTTATAGTTTGATAATTAGTTGATGGTGATTGGTAGCTCCTGTTTTCGATATGATCTGATCTGACCTGGGATGGGAACATGACCGTGCATGTTTGTGTGTTTGATATAGTATTCCCTTCTCTTTCTAATAGAAGGCAAGAGATTATTATGCAGCATCTTTTCCTCTAGTAGCAATAGTACTACTGGTTTATGTATAGATAGCAATATAGGTATAGGACATGTATAATAATTTTTATTTCTAAGATCAATTTGGTATCCTAAATCCTCAATTTCTTCTATATCATGACATTACTGCAGTCTATCTTCTATGTCATGATAGAATACCTTGCTACTAAAATAATATTGTATATCATGACAGTACTGCTTTGTGTTGGCTCATTTACCTTGCATGGCCAATGCTTCACTTTTGTCTAAATTGTTTGGGCAATTACTTTCCTAAGTCTAAATGAAGATTTTATAATGCTTTAACTTGCATTCTGATAGAGGTTTGGTGTGTTTTGCGTCTATGTAGGGAAACTAATGGAGAAGTACACCCAACAACAAGACAATCCCGTGGTAAGTGCCTCTGTTCCCCACGCTATCTATTTTCCACCTCTCTTAATACAGATCCAGAAGAATCCAATGGACTTTGATTAGTCATCCTATCCTTCACCTGTTTATTTTGGCTCTTTGTTGTGGCGGGACTCCAGGATCATCAGTGATGTAGTACACTGGTGGTTGCCCCTTTCCAAGGCTGACTTTGGCTCCTCCAGGACCTACCTGTAGCAGGCTGTATGCAAGGGTCGTCCTTGCAAAGTCTGCCCTCTATAGATCTCTCCTGATAGAAAAGCTTTTGGTTGTTTGTATTATACTTATTTAATGTACCTGCATGTTCTCCCTGTACTATATGGACATCATCTTCTTCAGGTGGGTGAAATTCAAGTCTGGTAGCACCATATTGATCTAATTGCTGCTACTCCTCTTTGTTCGGGTATGGGGTTGCTACTTCTATGATTTCTAGGGAGTTTAATTTCTAGATTCGGGATGCTTCTGTACTGGGAAACCAAGAGCGTTGTTAGTGCAATATGTCCAAAATAGAGAACCATCTATACTATGTTGATTTTAGTTGATGGTAGTGCCAAACTTAATATGCCTGGGTAGTGCTAGACTTATAGTGGTTTCATGATGGATGTACCTAACTTGAGTTGGGTGTCCTAATAATTATAAAATTAGGAACCACTATTTGTTTCTAGCTCTATATCCTGATAATTATAAATATTGTTTACTTGTGCACCATGCCCTCAATTTATGGTCCATCAAGTGATTGTGATGTCTAAGTATATACATGGTATTGCCTTTTTCTCTTGGACAGTGTGAACATTTAGGCTAAAAGAACTTCACTTTACTTTGCAAATTGGGTTCGCACATGCTACCAGTAGAGTTTAATTCATTTCTGATGATTGTGTTCAAGAGCCAGGACATAACTTGTATAATTTTTGCAGATGCTTGGTGAAAGCTTGTACCCACTTGTTGATCAGCTGGAGCATGATCATGCTGCTAAGGTTTTACTGGAATTCTTTTTGAGATGGACTAGCCATGTTCTTCATCTTATCGAGTCGCTTGATGCTCCGAAGACCAAGGTGACAAAAGCTATGTAGCTCTTCTCTGCTATGCCTAGCAGCAGGCCAATGCCCTAGATCATCAGCTAGCCGCTCTCTCGCTGACCAGTTGCTTTGTACCTTCTTCTTAGTTGGAGCGTGTCTTCTCTCCTTTTTGTATTTGCTTGATGTTTGAAATGCATCTTAACTGTGTTGATTATGAACATATGGGACTTATGTTTGGTTAAATGTTGCGATTGCAATTTGATTTCTTTGTGGATTATTTGTTTTGCTTGTCCGATGTACTAGTGAAATAGATCATATTTGGGATCTAAACAGGCCTTGACCATAAATGTTATGATTCCGAACAGTGTACAATTTTAGAATATGAAGGCTAAAAAGGAAAAGGAAATGGATCGTGAATAGGTCGAAGCCCAAAACTTAAAAGGACCGAAAATGGCCAAACCCAATAATTAACCGGATTATAAAAGGCCTAGGCCTAAAAGAAAAAGAGCATCGAAAAGGCTAAGGCCCAGTTAATAAAACGCTGAAATTATTGGGCTTGACCCATATAGACCTTCAAAATGGACCAGGCTGATACCTTGCCACGTCGGATCGGTCACGTAGGATCTGACCTGGCAAGGCTAATTTGCCCGTGATGATATTGGATAGTCATAACAGTTATGACGATCCAATATCTTCATAGATAGTTATGACGATTTCAACAAAATCATCGCTATAGTTTATTTGCGACGCCCAGCTTTCGACGATCTCAAAAACGTCATAGAATCGTCATAAACAAACTACTATGACGATTCTGTGATGAAAATAGAGGGTCTATATAGCCAGATTCCTTGTAGTGACATGGAGTATCATTGCATGTGTCCTTTTCCAAACCACATTGATCCACATAACCACACACACTCAAGTGGATGTGGTGATGCAACCTCTGTCACACTGGTGCTCCATTGCATTTGACAGTTGCATACGAACATGTTTTTGGGCTTGCTAACCATGGTTTGATAGGTGGAGTGTCACTAAATGTGCTTGTTTCCAAACCACCTTGATCCACATGACCACACACAATCAAGTCGATGTGGTGATGTAACCTCTTTCACAATGGTGCTCCATTGCATTTGGAAATTGCATTCCAACATATTTTTGGGCTTTCTGACCATGGTTTGACATACGGAGTGTCATTGCATGTGTTATTTTCCAAACCACATTCATCCACTTGACCACACACACTCAAGTTGATGTGGTGATGCAACCTCTATCACACTAGTGCACCATTGCATTTGATTGTTGCATTCCAACATGTTTTTGGGCTTTTTGACCATGGTTTGACACATGGAGTGTCATTGCATGTATTGTTTTCCAAACTACATTGATCCACATGACCACACACACTCAAGTGGATGTTGTGATGAAACCTCTCTCACATGGGTGCTCCATTGCATTTGGTAGTTGCCTCCCAACATGTCTCGGGCTTTGTGACCATGGTTTGACACATGGAGTGTCGTTGCATGTGTTCTTTTTCTAACCAACTTGATCCACATGATGGCACACACTCAAGTGGATGTGATGATGCAACCTTTGTCACACTGGTGCTCCATTTCATTTGGTAGTTGCATTCGAACACGTTTTGGGGCTTTGTGACCCTGGTTTTACACATGGACTGTCTTTGCATGTGTTTTGTTCCAAACCACATTGATCCACATGACCACCCACACTCAAGTGGGTGTGGTGATGCAACCTTTGTCACACTGCTGCTCCATTGCATTGTGCAGTGCATTCCGACATGTTTTTGGGATTTTTGACCATGGTTTGAAACATGGAGTGTCATTGCATGTGTTTAATACATTGCAAATGTATCTATAATTTTTGATGTTCCATGCTTGGTTTTATCTACTTTCTTGTGTTTTGTCCACACTTTGGAGTACTTTTCATATGATTTCTTGGACTAACCTATTAACAAGAGCCACAGTGCCAGCTACCTATTTTCTACTGTTTTTGGTTCTAGGAAAGTCATAAAATGAATATTCTCGGAATTGGATGGGACAAAAGCCAAAGTTATTATTTTATCGGGAGACATCTGGAGCCAGAATACGAGACAGAGAAGGGCTGGCGCCTGGCCACACCACCTGGCCGTGCGACCAGGCCTGGCCTGCGCCAGGGGGTCGTCTGGCCGCCCCAGGCATACCCTCGGCCTCTCCTTCCGCCTATATATTGCCTCTGATACGAAAACCCTAAGTACCCGATCAAAAATCCACGAAAGAGTCTGTATCCACCGTCATCTCCATCCCGAGATTGGTAGGGATCTGAAGCTCTTTTCGGCACCCTGCCGGAGAGGGGAATTCACCCTGGAGGCCTTCTTCATCATCATGCAAGCCTCCGGTGTGATGCGTGAGTAGTTCATCTCTGGACTACGGGTCCCTGTAGTATCTCGATGGCTGGTTCTCCTCCTTTGTGCTTTCATGTCTAGATCTTGTGAGCTCCATTCATGATCAAGATCATCTATTTGTAATTCTACATGTTGTGTTTGCGGGGATCCGATGGATATTGAGATGCTATTTCAGATTGATTATTGATTGTATCATGTCTTTGTTATTTGTGATCTTGCATGCTTTTTGTTGTTAGTAGCTATCTTGGCCAAGTAGATGCTAGCAACTCCAAGAGTTAGTATTTATGCTCGATAGTGGGTTCATGCCTCTGGTAATCTGGGGAAGTGACAGAAATCTCTAAGGTACTAGATGTGTTGTTGCTACTAGGGAGAAAACAACAATCCTTTGTTCATATAAGAATCGTATTGTTTACTTTACACGCAATTCATAATGCAATAATCTGTTCGTTGCAACTTAATACTAGAGGGGGTTCGGATGATAACCTGAAGGTGGATTATTAGTCATAGATGCAGTTGGATGGCGGTCTATGTATAATGTTGTAATGCCCAATCGAATCTCAAAGGAGTCAAGATGAGTAGTATATGCTTGTATGCTTTCTTCATGTTTGTCAATTTCCCTGCTGTAATTTGTTCACCCAGCATGTTATCTATCTTAAAGAGAGCCACCTCTAGTGAACTATGGACCTCGGTCCTTTCTTTTACATACAATCTACAAACTATTTACTACTTTGTGTTTACTTTCTGCAAACTATTACTTCCTTCCATTGGATACGTTTAATCCTTTGTTTTCAGCAAAACCGGTGAGATTGACAACCTCATCGCAAGTTGGGGACAGAGTTCTGTGGTTGTGTTGTGTAGGTCTCCACATTGCTGCTGGCACCGGTAGTGCGCCCTGCCAACGTTCAGCTAGCTACACCTTTGGGGTGTTTCCTTGTTCCTACTGGATTGATAACCTTGGTTTCATACTGAGAGAAAACTTGTTGCGATGCTCATCATACCTTCCTCTTAGGGTTCCCCAACGAGATCGATATATTTTGGGCCATCAAGATATTTTCTTGCGCCGTTGCCGGGGAGTTAAGGACATCTTCACAAGGGGAGTCCCTCATAACCAATCTCTTTACTTTGTTATTTTTGTTTTGCTTAGTTTACTTTTGTTTTGTTTTCTTGTTTCTTTATCAAAAACAGAAAAAATAGTTTTATGAGTTTTCTTTCTTTATCAAAAACACAAAAAAATTAAGTCTCCTTTAGTTGTTACCTCTTCCTTAGCTTACCATGTTGATCCCTAAATTCACCCTGGAAGACCTTTCAATACGAAGTGGTTCTATAATTGGAAAAGATAATATTGAAGAATTGTTTAATCATGTTAGTAAACATGAGGATATTGAGGATATATCCCTTGTAGAACTTGCTCCAAACTATGAGATTTCTGCAGCTGCTTTAGTTCACATCTTGGAGGCTAGGTTTGTTAACCTTAACCCCTTAATGCAAGTAATGTTTCTTAAACTTAAAGAGATTGATGACCCCGTAAAGAGAGATTTTATTATAGAAACTTTGCTTAAGGAATTCTATGATGTTGCCAAGGAAGCTAGAAAAGTATTTGAACGTTTCAATATGTTAGGCTCATGTGTAGACGTTCGTGGTACACGAGAAAAGATGAACAAAATTGAGCCTAATGAGGAGGAACCTAAGATACCAATACCCGTTAAAGTGGTAGCAATACATGAAGCCATAGAAAAGAATCTTGATTGGATTGTTCCTGAAACCCTTTTGATGAAAATAGTGACCTAAGAGCATTGAGAGAGGATCCTCTACAACATATTTGGATGATATACCTTGCCTTGTTGAAGATATTTCTGGTATTAATCTTAATGCTTCTTCATTTGAGAACACTTGATTCTTTTTCTTGCTTCTTATGCCTAACTTAAAGGCGTTAATGAAAAGTACTTATTGGGAGATAACCCAAAAGTTTTAGATGAGTCTTGGAAGTTATTATCTCAGTAATAACCGCTCCTTATCCTTTTTATTTGCTTTTTGTGCCAAGAGTAACCTCTAATGAGAGAGAAGTACTGATTGGGAAAGTTGTTGTCCCGAAACAGATTTCTGTGCTTCACCGTAAAAATTCATGTAAAATCTCTGTACGTCCTTTTGAGGCTTGAATTTTTCTGCTTCTGCCCCAGGTTGTTATCTAACTTTCATTAGTTCAGCACTTTTTGATTTGAGCAACAGAAGGTCTTCGAAAAAATTCGTCTTTACCTGTTGGTCTGTATTGATAGATTTCTGCCATTTTCTGCATTTGCTTCTTGTTGGTTCCTTTTTGAGTTCTTTTGGGGAACTGAGCTTTTTGAGGGAAGTGATACAGTAGATAGTGTTCTAATGGAAGTTTTATTGGTGTTAGAACTGAACCTAAAGACTTATTATCTTGAGTGCACTAATGTTGCTAATAAAGATTGTGTGAAGTTTTGTATGAAGGAAAAATTTCAGGTGTATGGAAGGAATGAGTAATGAGATGAAGGATGGACTAAAGCTCAAGCTTGGGGATGCCACGCGTGTCACCCCAAGAAATATCCAAGAAGTACAAGCGTCATAGCTTGGGGATGCCCAAGGCATCCCCTTCTTCATCAATAAAAATCCGAGGTTTCTTCCAAACGCTTCATTTTTATTGTTTCATGCACATTTGTGTTGTTCTTGGAGCGTCTTCTTTTTCGTTTTCGTTTTGGTTTTTCGTTTGCTTGGTTTGCATAGTTTTCTGAATAAATTGGTTGGACCCCCTCTTTCATACATTGGTTTTCAAATAGTTTGGTTTGGATTGGAAAAGAGTAGGAAAGTTCATGGTTAAGTGTTAAAGAGAGCTTGTTTTTGACTGTGGCCTATGCTTTGTCATGCCATGCTTGATATTGTTTTGGCTTTATGCTTAGTATTCTTTATTGTAGCATGACTTGTTATAAACAATTGAGATTGCTTAATTTGCCTTGGATGAATCATGCGTTGTTTTAGCATATTAAAGCATAGTATAGTGGTATTCTCCTTTGATGTTTTATTTGGGTTGACTTGGCGCATGCTCACACCATGTTATGACTATCCCAAGTCACCATAGCCTTCATGATCCTTTAGTTTTCAACTTGTAGTATCACTTTATGCTTTAATCAATGATGTTTTGTCGCTCTGCGTGATTATGGCCATTATTGCTCTCTTAGTTTGTCGCTCCCAGTCCTTTGCTAGCCTCCACAACCAAGTATGAGTTCCACTCATGCATCCAACTCCCTAAACCAAGTTATTCCAAAGAGTCCACCATACCTACCTACTAGCATATGCTATTCCAAGTATATTCATGTTTTTGTTTACCTTCCAAATTAAACTTGTTATGGGAAAACTAGTGATTAAAGCTCTCACGAACTTGATGGAACACTTTACTTTTCTTGCCCTTAATAAACTTGAACCATTGTGTCGTCTATGTTGTATATGCTTGCACTTATTTGTTGGGAATTAGCAGAACCATGCTGTCATGGGGAACGCTTTCAACATTGCACTGGTACTTTGTACCTAGTTGATATCATGCTCTTTTGTCTATGGATGTCGTCGGTGTGAAATGAAAGGGGAGCTTGTAAGTCCAAGGAGTTATGTATATGTGTTAGAGAAACGCCTGGGTCGCTGGTCTAATCCATGCTGACATGGTGGAAACCTGCAGCGTAACCATAATGAGCTGTCTATGAAGCATTCTTCTTATACAAAAAAGATTCCTATATTGAGAAAAAAGAGAGAAAAAAGCACCATATCCCATGGTAAATAAGAAGATTGCTGAGATGCTCGTTGTCTGCTTGCCTTGGCATTTTGATATGGGGATTCTTCCGTATCATCGGGAAAGGGGTACCCCATTGACGGTTCCCTATGATACACATGTACTTACGATGACAAGAACTTACATGTGACTAAACTTGAGTAGCATGAGGAGCGACCCTCGTATTCAAGGGACATGAGATTTCTAACTTATACTTCGTCAAGCATTTACACCATAGTTTGTTCACTTTAACCTTAATCACTTCAAGATGCTTATGATAGGGGCAATGAGAGCTGAAAGCTATAAGTACCATAATTTTTGGAAGCTCTTTATGAGACTTGAATCCCTACTTCCTTCTATGAAGGCCTTTCTTCCACCATTATATTGAGTCTCCACCTTCTACCTTTGTGCACCTACTTTGAGAGCATAGTGGCCATTCTTAGTTCTATGTGCATTGTCCCACGACTAGTTGATTAATGCATAACTTGATATTGCTTGTTTTAAACTATTTGCATCTAGTCACTCTTATTAACTTTGAAGGTGTTCTATGCATTTATATTTTCTACTCTATGAGGGACAAGCTGAATGCTATTATGCTATGTTTTCTTTATGTGAAACAAACAAACGTATTGCAAAGCATTGTTATTCATGGATCTTTTGTTTGTGCATTTTCATGTTGCAACATAGTTTCTTTGTCTTATTAATAGAACTTTGTATTTCATGTTATGATTGAAGTACTATGATCCCAGCTTTGAATGTTTTACAAATACTTTGATCAAGTTTATGATGGTGCATGTCACCTCAAAAATTATTCTTTCTTTTTATCAGTTACCTACTCGAGGACGAGCAGGAGTTAAGCTTGGGGATGTTGATACATGACAAATGTATCTAAATTTTTTGATGTTCCATGCTTTGTTTTATCTACTTTATTGTGTTTTATCCACACTTTGGAGTACTTTTTATATGATTTCTTGGACTAACCTATTAACAAGGGCCATAGTGCCAGCTGCCTGTTTTCTGCTGTTTTTGGTTCCAGGAAAGTCAGAAAATGAATATTCTCGGAATTGGACGGGACAAAAGCCAAAGTTATTATTTTACCGGGAGACATCTGGAGCCAGAATATGAGACGGAGAGGGGCTGGGGCCTGGCCACACCACCTGGCCACGCGGCCAGGCTTGGCCCACGCCAGGGGGTGGTCTGGCCGCCCTAGGAACCCCCTCGACCTATCATTCCGCCTATAAATTTCCTCTGATAGGGAAACCCTAAGTACCCGATCGAAAATCCACGAAAGAGTCTGTAGCCGCCATTATCTCCATCCCTAGATCGGGAGGGATCTGAAGCTCTTCCCGGCACCCTGCCGGACAGGGGAATTCACCCTGGAGGCCTTCTTCATCATCATGCAAGCCTCCGGTGTGATGCGTGAGTAGTTCATCTCTGGACTATGGGTCCCTGTAGTAGCTAGATGGCTGGTTCTCCTCCTTTGTGCTTTCATGTCTAGATCTTGTGAGCTCCATTCATGATCAAGATCATCTATTTGTAATTTTGCATGTTGTGTTTGCGGGGATCCGATGGATATTGAGATGCTATTTCAGATTGATTATTGATTGTATCATGTGTTTGTTATTTGTGATCTTGCATGCTTTTTGTTGTTAGTAGCTATCTTGGCCAAGTAGATGCTAGCAACTCCAAGAGTTAGTATTTATGCTCGATAGTGGGTTCATGCCTCTGGTAATCTGGGGAAGTGACAGAAATCTCTAAGGTACTAGATGTGTTGTTGCTACTAGGGAGAAAACAACAATCCTTTGTTCATATAAGAATCGTATTGTTCACTTTACACGCAATTCATAATGCAATAATCTATTCGTTGCAACTTAATACTAGAGGGGGTTCAGATGATAACTTGAAGGTGGATTATTAGTCATAGATGCAGTTGGATGGCGGTCTATGTATAATGTTGTAATGCCCAATCGAATCTCAAAGGAGTCAAGATGAGTAGTATATGCTTGTATGCTTTCTTGATGTTTGTCAATTGCCCCGCTGTAATTTGTTCACCTAGCATGTTATCTATCTTAAAGAGAGGCACCTCTAGTGAACTATGGACCCCGGTCCTTTCTTTTACATACAATCTACAAACTGTTTACTGCTTTGTGTTTACTTTCTGCAAACTATTACTTCCTTCCATTCGATACGTTTAATCCTGTGTTTTTAGCAAAACCGGTGAGATTGACAACCTCATCACAAGTTGGGGACAGAGTTTTGTGTTTGTGTTGTGTAGGTATCCACGTTGCTACTCGCACGGTAAGTAGTTTCACTATTTTATCAATTTCCATTGATTTACTATGTATTTTATAGTGATTAGAACTCTAGTTTTAGGGAATAATTCACCTGAAAAGTTATGTAGGTCTAAAAATTATTTCCATGGACAGGTAAGTAGGGTTTGGTGGAAGGATTCACTGAGTGTTATAATCATCTCAAAATAATTAACATAATTCCCTCAGGAAATTCCCAAAGTCAGTTCTAGAGGGTATTTTTCTTTTTCACTAGTTTTAATCTATTGGAGATTTGGATATCATTCCAAAGACACATGTTAGGTATTTGAAATACTATTCTGTAGAAATTGGAATCACTCTTTTTGGAATTACAGAATTATTGTAGTCAATTTATTGGTGAATTAACTATGCACAGAAATGTTATTTCATCATAAATCAAAGAGAACTCAATAAATACTGGGCTCCTATGGTTTGGTATATGATATGTTTTAGGAACTATGAGAGTTGGAATTAGGTTGGTACATTTTTATGTGACCTAGAGAATTTCCTAGTTGCATGAATGGGCTGTTTTTGTTATTTTTGATACATGTAATCTATGAAGCAATTTAATATAGGGCCAGTATTACATGCAAGGTATCACTGATACCTTTCAATAGAAGGTGGTTTTGGTCAATTTGGGGTTGTAAAACTCCATGTCGGAATTTATTGGTCAGAAGGATACACTAGGAAATGGATTTAATACATTTATTCTAAATACTAATTTGGCCAATCAAGGCTACTGCATATTAGCTAAAACATGTAGATATATGTTAAAAATATTTCCTAGCCATTGTGGTGTGATTTCCATTTTATTACAAATTTAAACTGGGATGCATATTTTCTGGATCTGGAAAAAAATACAAAAGAAAAAGGAAATTGGGGCCAATGGGCCAGATCCGAGGTGGCGTGGGCCGACTGCCCCAGACCGACCTAGCTAGGCAGCCTCGCGGGTGAGACGAAGTGTTCAAACCCTTGACGGCGGGGCCCGCCCGTCAGCGAGGGAGGGAGTGTGAATCGATATTGGCTATCATCGTTGTCTGATGTCGTCTTTCTCTTGCCGACGGCGGCGGGGAGTAACCCTAGCAAAGAAGAAGGAAGTGGCGGGAAGGATACCTGGGGGCTCGTCGGCGGTCGAGGAGGGTCATAGGCATCGCGGTGCATCCTGGCGAGCAGATCCATGGGTGACAGGGTTAGGTTCTGCACTGGAAAGTTTTTCATGTGGTGACGCCCAAAACATGCTCATCGGAGCTCAACGGTGATGCCAGCCGAGAGGTTCCTCAGCAAGGAGGAGGGGATAGTCAGCTTTAGAAAGTAATAGGAAACTCGGGAGGGTAACATGAAGGAGGAGGGGAGTGGAGGAGTGGGAGCTACAACCTGAGCTGAAAAATGGCCGAGGTGGCTTCATTTGCTACACCTGGCTAGGGAAGGGCAAGGGAGAGGTAGTGGTGCTAGGGGAGGTTAGCTGGGAGGGAAAGGAGGCAAATGAGCCGAAGAGTGGGTGTTGGGGTGGCCTCTGGCCTATTTAACCCGAAGGGTGATGGTGCACCATGGGAATGGTCCATGTGAGGAGTTGGGTGATGGACAGGGCGGTGGTTGGGCGAGGTGGACGGTTGGGTGGTCGTGTGGGTCACTCAGAGAGTGAGCAGGGCAGATAGGTGGCTGTTGCTGCAAGTTTTTAACATCCATGGCATTATTTGGTTGTTCCCTCTCTCCCTACTCTCATACAAGCATAAAGGGCAAGGAGGAGGGGCAGTGCTACAGTGTGGCTACAGTGTAGCTCGACCAAAGAGAGTGTTGGGTGATGTGGTGCATTGCTTTGCAAGTTTGGAGGGATTTTGAAAAGGATTTAGTTCATGTTTTGTTCATACTCCATTTTCCATAGATGATGTTCATGAGTTGATCTTGGCAAGTTGATTCAATGATGTTGCCAGGTAAATATGATCAAGGTACACCTCCAAGAATTCATTTAGATTTTTCTAAGAATTTAAAGTCCACTTAAGACTATTTATCCAAAATGTGTTGAAATGGTTTCTGGAAGCTATTTTGATATTTTTACATTGAAAAAGGTTGGTTTTTGATGTGGGATGGTCCCATTTACCATATCAGACAGTGGGGAATTTTATGTGAATTTATTTTGAAGGGAAAGTATTTTTAAGCTATTATTTCTTGTTTTTGCCATTTAAGAAAAAGTGAAAAAATAATTATTAGAACTCTTCGAAAATATATTTTTTAAGTGGGAAAATAGGGTATGATATATGGGAGTCAGGGATGCCTAAATATGGACATGTGTTTTGGAGAAAACTAGACCTTCCTTAATAGAAGGAGTTTTTATGTCTTTGTCAATTAAAGGAAATTAATTGTTTTTGGGCCCCAATAATTATGGATATTATTTTATAAATCTTTATAATGAAGTATATGATGTACAAGGTGTATCTAGCATTTGAAACCTTGGGTGTTGGGAATCCAACTTGATTTTTGTAAGAAACAAGGGATAAACGATCTATGGTGATGTTATTTTCATAGCATCAAGACCTTGTTGGATCTTGGATCTCAGAGATCCCCTTAGAACATAGGATATATGGATGGATATACCAACTTGATTAGATCACCATGGTACAAGAGGTTGAGATTTATCATGCTTGAGTGCTATAGGAATTGATTTCAAACTTTGAATAAAACAAGGGTGCCAAAGCAAATTGTCAAATAGCCTTCAAAATCTTGTGGGTTTTTGAGGCACAAGGATTCATTTGGAACAAGTGAAGTAGGTATTGCTAGACCATTATGAGTACAAAAAAATCATGCAAAGAGTTGGTCAAAGATGGTAGGATGGAGGTGTGAGCTTCTGACCAAGTAGGCTAGTTGATAAGATTTGCAGGAAGTATTATTTTCTTTCCTTCAAAACCACCAAGAACAAGTGGGGTAAAATATGATCTAGCGAAGGAAAAGAGTGGGAGTTGGTAGTCCTTAATATGGTCTACATGATGGTTCGAATTCATTACCAAAATGCAGAAGGTGTGGAAATGAGGGAGACTCAAAGATGTGATATTCATATCAGATTTCCAGACTTTGTCATTTTTCAGAAGAATTGGAGATTTTGACTAGAATATAAGAGGGGATAATTTTGAGAGGATTCAAGTTTCCAAATAATCATCAAATGGATGATGTTGAAGTGTAGGTGGAGTAGGAAGGATCCATGCTTGATACTGGTCTTCATAGACTTGGAAGCTTCTAGAAGGAATGAATTCATAGGTGATCTAGTTAAGGGATTAGATAGTCACTTTAGTGACCAGATGAAAGACTAAGCTTAAGTAATTTTCTAATGGTTTATAAACTTACTTTAGTTTGATCCTATAGTCTGAGCTCCTAGGGTAGCTCACTTTAGTTCCTAAGCAAACAAGTTAGACAGCAGAACAAGGCAATTCATCTTAACAGATCAAGGTAACTCATCTTACAAGCAATTCAACACTACCAGGGTTACCATCAAGCTTATCTTGAGGCAAGGATGGGAATTTTTAAAGGTTGTAGTTTGAATAAGGTAATAGTCCTTGGTATCTCTACCAAGAGTAGAATTCAAAAGCTTTATAAAAGGTTTTGGAACAACCTAGAGGTAAGATTAGTTGAAGATTCTGTCTTGAAAACATCAGGAGATTATATCATATAGATCTCCATAATTTGTCAATAGAGGCTACTAAAATAGCTTGGTTTGCAAATGCATCTTGTCTCAAGTTTTTGAAATACCAGAAGATTTGAGAATATGAAAAATAAGCCAAGGCTGTTTTTGTGAAATAGCTTTTCTCAACTGTTGTGAGGTGGGAATTATATCTTCTAATACAAAGTCAGATGCATAAATACTAACAAGGAAGCAAGCAAACACTACATTAATAAACTAGAAAAAGGTTTTATTCCCCCTGACTTTTGCATTCTGGACAACTAATCAGGGTTGCTAAAATTGGGATGTTACAGACCTTTCCCCCTTAAAAGAATCCCATCCCGAGATTCGGGAGAGTAATGTTAGGGGATTTTGTGCTAGGGTTAGTTCTCTGTCTTTCCCGCGTACTAACTTGCAAACTTCGTCTTTGAACATGGTTACTGTGTCATGGAGCTGAACTTCCATCTTCTTCGATGGACGGAGAGTTGAACAGGCTTAAGTCCTGATGGTGATGGATGATCTTATTTTCCTTTCGGAGTCGATATCTTGGGGTATTAAATTAGACAAACTACCTCTAATTGGAACTCCGCGACATACTCTTCTGAGGGTTGAGTCTATAGCTTGTTGTCTTTCTATGTAAGACTCCACGATGTTTCCTTTGGGATTATTGTATTCTATTTAGCAATTTTAGGGGGAGGCATGGATTCTGGGGTTGCGTATGACGGATGATTACTCTATTTTTGTGGGAAAGACGCAGTCTTTCCCCCTTAGGGTTACACTATGGTAGCTCGGGGGTAACACAATCCTTCCTTCTTCGAGCAGTAGAATGATGTTTTTGAATACTATTGCCAACCTTCTGCCTTGGAGTTGAAGTCTTCAGAGGATGTCCGCAACTAGGTCCTATGAGGTTCGTATACTACTCTTATTCGTTCCTAGTCTATCGGAGTCCTTAGTGCTGATCTTCTAGGAAGGTTAGAGCTGATGGACTTGGCGATAAGAAGTCGGATTTGGGATCTTCCAGGAGTATCTTCTGGAAGATAGTCTTCGTGATTTGAGCAGGAAAGACGCAGTCTTTCCACCTTAGAGCTTTACTAAGGTCCTTCGAGACTAGTGTTGGTCTCTATCTTAGGGTGTTGGCATGATACTAAAGTTAGGATGTGTTTCCCCTGGGTCTTGAGTTGAGGTCCTCGAGTGACGTCCTATTTCGTAAAACCTTGGCATGGCTGTTTCCTAGCAAGGTTTTAAGGAGTTATCTCATGCCAAGTTAGCGGTTAACGACTCTTCTTGCTAGTCTTCAGTCAAGGTATGGCAGCTAACTTCAGAGGAAACGTATTCAGTTAAACTCTTTGGGATGCTTGTGCTTGATGGTGAAGTAGATTTGTTGTCTTCATGGATCCTTGTCTCAGGGATTTTGGAGTATTCTAACCTTCTGGTGAGGAACTTCCTGTTGTTTGGGCAGGGTCGACTAGAATATTTAGTCTTTTAGGGGATGTCGGAAGTCCTAATATACCAAAGGTTAGTGGAGCTAGGTCTTCACTTCTTGTTTTGGTTAGCAGGCCTTGTGGTCTCTTGTGGGCAAGGAGGGTACTTTGGTGGTTGACTTCAGGTTTCGAGTGGACTTTTGCTATTGTTGGCATCGACTACTTGGCGTCCAGTGGGAGCGATGAGTCTTGAGAGTTGAGATTGACGAAATAGTCCATCTTGATTAGTAGAGATCTTCTAGTTGCTTTAATTTGACGATGTCAAAATCCTGGTTCTTGGGGTACTTTAACTCTCATAACTCCCGAGGTTAGTAGGTTTGTTGTTACTGACAAAGACCAGGGGTGGCTAGATTACTTAGGTGTCGCAATCCTCACAACACCCTTGACTTAGGTCCAACAAGTCAGAACACACATTCGAAGTGAACAGAGCGAAGGGGTCGCAAGGTTCTTCCTAACCTAGCACGGCAAACAACACTCATCAAGCAACACATAATGCAGTTAGGAAAGCAAACACGACCTACTATAGAGACCAAGGAGTTAACTACTCGCGATATAGGGGAATCCTATATTAGGACTATTAATCCTAGACATCATCGTTCCTAGGGTCTGAGTCACTATCTTGTGTATGAAGCCTTCGCCGAGTCATTGGACGCTTCTCGGTAGTGTAGTACTTGATTTCTTCTGGTTAAGAGGTTTCCGCTGGTAGGGCGATCTTGTAGTCTCCTTGTGTTTGCTAGTAGTAGCTTCTCCTCATCTCGTCCTCAACATCTTCACCGGGTTCTAGGTCCTAGTTATTTTAAATCCGTCGGTTTGAAATTAGGACGAGGGATAGAGGAAACCATGTTTCGAAATCCTTCAAATTAGGAGAGGATAAGAAGTAGAAGTTTTCAAAAATCTTTTGAGGAAGTAGTTTTCAAATGTCGGTGTTTCCGAAATTATTTTTCCTGTCTAACGACCATTCTAATGAAGGTTCTCCTATAGTTAGGATGGCTCTGATACCAAGTCTGTGGGGCCCCCGGAATAATCCTCCAAGGATCCCTTTTATGCATACACCACGATCCCATGATTAGTTAGTCGTGGCACATAACCGACGAGTATCAAAGTAAACATGCATTACTTAAGCGGATACATGTCATATGTTACATGCCATTATGGCTACATCAATAAACATTAGCGGAACTTCATCAAGCGTAGAGCCCGAGCCATGCCTTAACCTACATGCAATTAACTGGCAGAACGTCCTAGCTCGCATAGTCGTCAACATCACATTCTTCTCCGCATTACTTCTTGAATCTGACCAAGTTAATAGCCAGAGACAATGACAGTGAGTAATTTGAATGTACTCGCAAACCACCTTAAGAGAATAATAATAAGAGGATATGCAATATCGATGTGGTAGTATGAGGGATCCAAGAGAGGTTCTTTTCTCAAATAGTTTCTCTTGTAGATTTAGCATCTACATAACTTTGTTTAAATTTTTGTAAAACCTTTTTGAACAGTTTTAGAAATCACTAGGATTGGGACACCTATTTGTTTCGTCCTTCTGGTCATCCCATTACCAAACTCCTTTCCTTCCTTTCCGACCATCCCATGGTCAAAACATGTATCCTTTCCGACCGTCCCATGGTCAAAACATTTCCAAAGCCATTGCTTTTCTAAAATCCTTTTGAAAAAAAACCAGCACCACTCTACAGTAGTTTGTCCAACCCGTCCATAATCGCGGACATGGCTATTCGAATAGATTTGCACTCTGTAGAGGTTGTACACTTTACCCACACCATCCGGGTACCATGCCCTGATCCTCACTAATGGTGGGCCGAGTAAGTGATCAAGACTCTCCGGATGCCACTCTAGTATAGGCCCTACCCTATGAGTTGTTCCTCTTAACACCAAGATGTTGGGGCCATAGACCAACCAAAGCGCATTCCGACTCCTCTAGAGTGGGCACATTCAATGAGAGGCTCATAGTATCGCTCGGTCACTCGCATGGGTGATCCTGCTTCCTCCAGGTGACTGTCTAATAGTTAACCCTTTTTGTAAAGGAAGCCCAGGATTAGAGGGAGATGATCCCTTATAAGAAGTTACGAGAATTCCCACACCATAGTAGAAAACTTCAAGTCCAGCCCTGTCCCATTCCAGAGTAGTGTGGTTGCACATGTTAAGTTGTTATAGCTAAAGCTGCAAAGAACCAGGTCCGTTTTCATAAACATTTTTCCTCCATCTTTCTTTCAGCATATTTTGTAAAATGAGAACCTTTTTCTTTCTCAAACTTCTCTTGGTAGGTCAAACCTCACCAAGGTTTTATCATAAAACTCTATAAAACTTTTCTGGGTCATCCCATCCTAAATCTTTGCTTCGGCTAAATCAGGGTCTCCAAAGGGGTATGGTGTAATACATTATCTACCTTTCTAGGGACAAGTATGTGTCATCAAGGGGGTTGTACTTGGTAGTACACATGTGTAATGGTTTGGATGAGCCAAGGCACAAGCCGATATAGATCTTCATAATATAAAACCATGTAGTTTACATAAACAGTAGATAAAACATGCATAAGTAAAATAGTAACACAAGGCTTATGAGCAAGAAGGTGGCTTGCCTGAGATCAGACAACCGGCAATATATGTCCCTAGACTTCTTCTTAGAATACCCGATAATAAAAATAATAATAACAACCATCTTCTTGTCTCCGATTTCATCGCATTTATCATTGATATGGATCACATGCAAGCAAACGAAGTCCACAATCAACACAAGGCATATAAGCATCAAGACAATACATCAAACTAACATACAACACCTTGTTCAATTCAGTAGGTTTTGAAAAGTTGGATATAGGCAAGTGAAAATGATGCAGCCCGTCCTACGGATGCTCCTACATCTACACCAAGAAGTCCCCCAAGTGGACCCATGACTCATGGCCGAGCCAAACTCCTACAAGCTAAGGTGAAATCGCTCCTCTCCTCGTGACAATTTGATACATCCTTGGATGGTGTTCTACTTCATGTAACTACTCTATGCATCATCAGGTATGAAGCTCCAACACAGCACCAATCACCCAAGGATGGAGAACACGGAGCAGGGCTTGAAGCAGAAGCCGCTGGAGCTGCTCAGATCAGAGACTCCGGTCTGTGCACACCAGAGTCTTCGGTCCACCAAAGTCTCTAGACTGAAGACCCCGTAGACTCTGGCCCACCTCCGGTCTGACCCCTGAATCGAGCTTGAGGACAGCCAGATGGCCACTCCGGAGATGGACCGGAGACCGACCGGAATCTCCGGTCCACCACACCGGAGTCTCCGAACCGAGCGTCGCCAAGCATGTAGAAGGCCTTTGGGACTTCGGCCCATGAACCCCTTAGTCCGTCCAGAACTTATCTATTATTCCTGAAGTACCCCTGTTTAAGTGGCTAGCCTATATATAGTCCCCCACCTCTATTGTAAACCCTAGGCATGATATTTGGAATTAGTCGAAACCCCTTGTGGATCTATCTAGTTCTTGCCTCATGCTCCTTGACCAAGGTGCACCAAATATCCCAAACCTTGTTGGAGTTTGCATTGTGCCTCTGCGTTGTACAAGGCCTAGGCATCGGAGTCCCTTTGCCTAGACGTCAAGATCTCACCGACTCTCCTTACTCACTGTGCCGGTTCGAGAAAGAGTCCTCCACCCGACACCGATCCTAGGGATTGCTCCGGACCGGTCACCGCCGGCGTGAGCTTTTGGTGTGTATCATGGTTTTGTGTGTGTGTGTTCATCGCGTTCTTTGTGCATGAGTTCGTCGTGTTCATCCTCCCCTCCTCTACACGCACTCCATCCTTTATTTGAAAGGGATTCGTGAAAGATCAGGCCACCCTAGAGGTTTTCCCTCAACATATTGGTATCAAGAGCTTCGTTGCTCACGAATTCCCCCACAAAATTTTCTTCTATCCACCAAAAATTCGAAAATACCCCAAAAAGAGCCCCAAATTTGCCTTTGGATCGATCTCTTGACTTGGAGTGTTATTTGTGGTTTTGATCCGACCAAATCTTGTCTAAGGTGTTGGTCCAGCTTTCTCCTGTGTTTTCCCAGCCCAATTTGGCCAATTTTTCGTGGATTTGAGGACCCAAGGCATGAATTTCCGCTCAAGAACAAGAATAGTTCACGATCTGACTCTAGACCGGAGTTTGTGGACCTACAGACCGGAGTCTCTGGCCTACACCAGAGTTTCTGGCCTATCCACACCGTAGTCTCCAGCCTAGACCAGAGTTTCCGGCCTGAGACCCCAGAGTCTCCGGTCCTGACGCCTGATTTTGACAGTTTTGCCTCTAATGTTGCATTGGCTAATTTCCTCTATCACCAACGAAGGTATAACTTGTGTCACCTTGTTAACCCATATCTTCCTTTGTGTGTACCTATCCCACGAGAGTGGCTCATCTTGTCTTTTCTTGTGCATTGTGCATTTGTCCTTTGATAGTGAGAGTGCAAGAGAAATATCAAGTGTGACTAGGTAGCATCAAGGGAGAGAAAAAAAAGAAAGAAAAAGATACAAAGCAAAATTAAAAGAAAAATAGTCTCCCATATCAAAAGAGAGTCTCAAAGCTTGTAAGAAAGAGAGAAAGAATAGCGCCCAAGGCAAGTGCACAAATCCGTTGCTCATTTTTCTTCTTTGCAAATGAGCCACGGTCTCTCCTTGCATTGGCACGACAATGAGCTTAGTCTTTGTTAGGACATTTTGTTTGCTCATTTTCATAGTCGTGTCAATCCCAACAATCTCCACGTGTTTGTATATAGTCGTAGGTTCTCGTCACCCTTTTGAGTTGTTGACCTTCGCCTTTGACTTGAGTTTTGTTGGATTTTACCCACATTTGACTATCCCTTTTCTTTTGGTTGGTTCTTTGGAATTCCATAACCCTAACCTAACACCAACAAGCTTTCGAGAGTTAGTTCTTTCTTTAGTGTGAGTTTTCTTTGCAATTCCACTTTGCACGCTTATAGCTCTCACTTGTGGTTTATAGTTTGGTGCAATCCCCAAGGTGAGGTACAAGGCTAACACCACCATATTTCACTTCCATATACAATACTTGTGTGTTTTGCATGATGGATAGGCACGGTGAGTCGAGCCAACCACCTCCCAAGAAGAAGAACATGGACCGTATATGACGCGCACATGACACTTCATCGTCTGACAAGAGTTCCGTGAATGTTGCCAAGCCCTAGAGACACGACAAGATGAACAATTTGGCGAGACGCAAGCCGACTTCAAGAACATCGACAACCGCTTCGATGGCCTCGAACAACAAATACATGCAATGCATCACAACTTTGTCCACCAAAATGAAGCGCTCCAACGCTCCGTCGCCGAAACAAATGATAAGATTCATGTCCTCATCAATGGAATGGCAAGACCGCTTTCACGTGCATCAAGCTCTTCAAGTTCTTCGCGTCATCATGCACCTCTTCACCAAGATCTACATCCAAGTGCTCCAATATGCAATGATGCCCCCGTGGTTGAAGATGGAAGCTCTTCGAACTATGTACCTTCCCCACGGCATGCCGCAACGTCAAGCTATGATCATGATTTCTCTTCAACTCCTCAAGCACGACGTGAAGCACACCATCATCACGCAAGGGCACTGGTGATCCAACAAGGACAACCTCGAGTGGAACCTCGAGCCCAACCTCAACTTCATTGTCATCGTCACCATGACATTCTTGCAACTACAAGTGATGACTCCAGTTTGGTGGATCAAGCTCGCCATCGTCATGAAGCTCTCCCAGATCCTCATCTTCGTCATCATCACCATGAACGTCCGCACCAACACCATGGTCATCACGAGGAACCTCCTCCACCACAACAAAATTTGGAGCGTAAAGTGGTACAAGTTGAGCGACGCCCACCACGTCATGAGGCTCAAGACCATGATTTACGCCGTGAGGCCCATGTGCCTAATCAACATCACCAACCGAGGAACGAGCCTTCTCTTCATCATCAACCGTGTTATGAGGCTCCACATCCTCAATATCCTCATGAGGCCCAAGCGCCTCACATCGTCACCAACCACGCCAAGAGAAAGATAAATCACCTCAACAAGGTCGCGACAATCAAGTTGCACCTCCCCAACCACAAGATCATCTACAAGGTCACCAAGCTCGTCGCAATGACTACAACAATGAAGAAACTTTCGGCAAGCTCAAGTTCACAATGCCCAAGTTTACCGGATCCAATGACCCCGAAGAATACCTCTCATGGGCACTCAAAGTCGACAATATCTTCTGCATGCACAATTATAGCAACGAGAAGAAGGTCGCCATGGCTTCACTTGAGTTTGATGATTATGCCAACCTTTGGTGGGAACAAGTTCAAGTTGCTCGTGACGCAAGACAAGAACCGCCAATCACAACTTGGCATGACATGAAGGCTCACATGAGATCATGTTTCGTCCCCGTGCACTGTACGTGTGACCTATTTAACAACCTTCAATCACTTCGTCAAGGGACAAGGACTGTGGAAGAGTACTTCAAGGAAATGGAACTCAACTTGATCCGCGCCAACATTGAAGAGTGCACAAAGCAAACTACAACAACATGGTTGAGCTTATGCACATTGCAATAAAGGCGGACGTCAAGTGCAAGAGGACATCAAGTACAACAAGCCCAAGACGTATTTCACCTACAAGAAAGCTTCAACCGCTACGCAAACAACCTTCAATGGAAGCTCCTCAAGTACCTCCAAGCCTTCCTTCAAGCCCACACTTCCTCAAGGAAAACTGTCCCCAAGTGGCAAACAAGCAAAGAGTTATACACCTTTCAACGGTGGAGGCAAAGGACACAAGTTGGCTGAGTGTGGAAACAAGAAAGTTTTGTTCATTCATGACAATGGCGATGAAGAGTACTTGAGTGAAGATGAATTTGATGCCCGAGTCAAGGAAGCAATGGCAAGGCAACGAGTGGAAGATGACCAAGAACTCCTCATGTGTGAACCTGATGCAAGTCCATCGCTTGTCATCACAAGGATCTTGACCACTCAAGCACAAGAGCATGAAGACCAATGCTCAAATATCTTCCAAACATGAGCAGGCATCAATGGAAAATCTATCAAAGTGATTATCGATGGATGGAGTTGCCACAACCTTGCTAACACCGAGTTGTGTGAGAAGATCAACCTCACCATCCATCCGCACAAGCACCCCTAACACGTGCAATGGCTAAGTGACCAAGGGTTCGTGAAGATCAGGCATACTGTATCGGCCACCTTTGCCATTGGTCCTTACAAAGACACGGTGGAGTGTGATGTGGTTCCTATGACTGTTTTCCACATGTTCCTTGGTCGACCATGGAAATTTGACAAGGCTTCTCTACATGATGGTCGCAACAATGTGTACACCTTCAAATGGCTCAACAAAACATGTGTCTTGCAACCAATGACTCCGAGCCAAATAATTGCGGACAATGCAAAGGCTTTATCGAGGGCGAAAACCATAACACCTACTTGTAAGAAGAGAGGTGAGAGAGAGAACCACCTCATAGTGAGTGAGAGCCACAAGCAAAACTTGAGTGGAAAAACGAAGATTGTTCTCTTTGCCACCAAATTTGAGATGAGAGATGTTCGGAACAAGCCATCCATCTTGCACTATGTCCTCCTTTGCACGGGACTAGCGCAAGGAACTAATGACTTAACCAATGTTCCTCCATCTTTGATGATTGTTTTGCAGGAATTCAAGGATGTGTTCCCTGAAGAACTTCCACATGGACTACCTCCTCTTCGCGGAATTGAGCATCGCATTGATCTAATCCCTGGTGCAACCCTTCCAAACCGCGCCGCTTACCGCTTGAACCCGGAGGAGACAAAGGAGATTGAATGTCAAATCAACCAACTCGTCTCCAAAGGTTTCATCCAAGTTAGCACTAGTCCAAGTGTTGTACCCGTGATTCTTGTTCCAAAAACGGATGATACGTTACAGTTATGCATGGACTGCCGTCTAGGGATGGCACCCGCCAGGTTCGGGTCTGGGTCAAGGCCCCCCATACCCGCCCCCGCCCCATTTTCCCCGACTCGCGACCCTCCCCGATAGCGCTGCTGGGTCTAGAAATCCACCAAGACCGCGACTCGGCCGAGTATGGGGACTCGATGGGTACCCGCGAAACCAGAGGAGATGGGGTCAATCTGGGCCGTGGCGTTGGGACTTGGGCCATTGGCGTCAAGGACGAGGTCGGCCATGGAGGCGCACCCATGGCCATGGAGGCCATGCTGGTGCGGTCGTCGCTGGGGGGTGGAGGCGAGCGGCGGTACAGTGATCTCATGGAGGCGAGCGGCAGAGCGGGGAGCTTGTGGATGCCAGGATCTGTCAAGGCCAGGATGGTCTTGCGCGGTTGCGCTGAAGTTAGAGGAGGAGCGGCGCACAGGCGGAGGGAGTAGAGACGAGAGCAGCGGCGCTACAAGGAATTCATGAGGGGGTTTCCGTGCGGTCGGATCTAGGTGGTCTCCGCCTCCTCTCCTGGCGGCAGCGGCGGCGGGTTGAGCTCACCATCACTGCCCTCTTCCCCCTTGACCTCTAGCGGCCTAGCTTCCATGGCACGCTGCAGGTCAGTGGCGCAGGGGCCAGGGAGGGAGGATATCCAATGGCGTAGGGACTAGGGAGGCAGGGCAGGGACCAGGGAGGGAGGGAGGAGAGCCGGCTTGCCTGCCGCCGGCGGTGCAGCGATGGAAGGCATGAGGTGAGATGCGGGATGGGGAGCGTGATGCGGGGCTGCGGGAGGGGGCGCGACGCGAGAGCGGGACAACATGAGGGGCAGTGGCCGCGCGTGGTCAGGGTTTCGGGAGGAGAAGTGGGGGGTGGTCGAGTGGGGCTATGGCCTGTGGGGGGTTAGGGTTTTCTCTCTACACACTTACAAGTGGGGTTCCCATGTCATAGCGGGTATGCGGGTCTAGGTCTGGCACCTCCATACCCGCCCCCGCCAGACCCGATGGGTCTGAGATTTTACCAATAACCAGACCCGTGGGTATTATTTTTTACCAGACCCTCCCCATTTATAGCGGGGCCCCGTCGGGTTAGCGGGTATCGGGTACCCATTTCCTGCCGTCCAATCAATGCTATCACCGTGCGTTACCGACATCCCATACCACGTCTATATGACATGCATGATGAGTTGTGTGGAGCCACTATTTTTTGAAAATTGATCTTCATAGTGGTTACCATCAAATACGCATGGCTGAAGGTGATGAGTGGAAAACCGTCTTGAAGACCAAACTTGGACTCTATGAATGGTTGGTTATTCCCTTTGGTTTATCTAATGCCCCATCCACCTTCATGCACCTCATGAATCATATTTTGCGTTCTCTCATTGGCAAGAGTGTTGTTGTCTATTTCGATGATATACTGCTTATAGAAAGTCACTTGATGACCATATTAAACATGTCAAGGAAGTCTTGCAAATCCTTCGACATGAAAAGCTTTATGCTAATCTTCCCAAGTGCACTTTTGCTAAAGACAAGTTGATTTTTCTTGGATTTGTCATTTCTTCGAAGGGCATTGAAGTTGATGTGTCCAAGGTAAAGGACATACGAGATTGGCCCATCCCAAAAAATGTGAGTGAACTCCAAAGTTTTCATGGGTTGGCCGGCTTCTATAGTTGCTTTGTGGAAGACTTTTCAACCATTGCTTGTCCTCTCAATGAGTTGAAAAAAAGAATGTCACCTTCGTGTGGGGCAAAGCTCAACAAAATGCTTTTGATGAACTCAAAAAGAGGCTCACCGAAGCACCTCTCTTTGCGTTACCGGATTTCACAAAAACTTTGGAGATAGAGTGTGATGCTAGTGGTATTGGCATTGGAGGAGTCATTATGCAAAACGGACATCCTATAGCCTACCATAGCGAGAAACTTGATGGTGATCGCCTTAATTATCCGATTTATGACAAAGAGCTTTTTGCCTTAGTTCGTGTTCTTCAAGTTTGGCAACACTACCTATGGACCAAAGAATTTATCATACATTCAGACCATGAGTCATTGAAATATCTTAAAGGCCAAGAAAACTTGAGTAAGAGACACGCTAAGTGGGTTGATTTTATGGAGTCTTTTTCATACATTTTCAAGTATAAGAAGGACAAAGTTGTGGACGCTTTGTCTCACAAGCACACAAACCTTCTTACAAGACTTGAAATCAACGTGTTGGGTCTTGAGGAAATAAAATCTTTGTATGCTTCCGACCCATTCTTTGAACCAATTTTCACAAAGTGCTCCATTGACAAAGGAGTGGATGATTTCTATTTGCATAAGGGCTGTCTATTTAAACAAAATAAGCTTGTGCATTCCGAAATCGTCGCTCCAACTGTTGCTTCCCAAGAATCTCATGGTGGAGGCCTTATGGGTCACTTTGGCCGTGACAAGACATTGAACATGCTCTCCACTCACTACTTTTGGCCCAAGATGAAGCGTGACATGGAGCGCTACATTCAAAAGTGCACGACATGTGTTCAAGCTAAGTCGCAAGCTAACCCCTATGGTCTTTATATGCCATTGCCTATTCCTCATACACCTTGGTCCGATATTATCATGGATTTTGTGTTAGGATTACCTAGGTATAAGCATGGTCATGATTATATATTTGTTTTCGTGGATCGCTTTTCCAAAATGGCACATTTCATACCGTGCCATAAGACCGACGAAGCTTCACATGTTGCAAATTTGTTTTTCAGGGAAATCGTCCGTCTTCATGGTGTGCCAAGAACAATCATCTCCGACCACGATGTCATATTCATGAGCTACTTATGGAAGACCCTCATGGCCAAGCTCGGCGTCAAGCTCCTCTTTTCATCCACGCCGCATCCTCAAACCGATGGCCAAACCGAAGTTGTCAACCGAAGCCTCGGGACTCTCCTTTGTGTGTTGGTCAAGAAAAACCTCAAGGATTGGGAGGAATGCATTCCACACGCCGAGTTTGCCTACAACCGTGCCAAGCACTCAACAACCAAGATGAGTCCCTTCATGATTGTCTATGGTTTTGAGCCCCTCACCGCGCTCGACATCCTACCACTACCTCTCCATGAGCACACCAACATGGAGGTTGAGAAGTGTGCACAAGCTATGAAGAAGCTTCATGAAGAAACTAGAGCTACTATCGAACAACAAGTCCTTCGCCAAGCTTCAAGGTTAAACAAGGGCAAGAAGGAGATGACATTTGAAGAAGGTGATCTTGTGTGGATACACCTAAGAAAAGACCGCTTCCCCAAGGAACACGACTCCAAGATAAAGCCAAGAGGAGATGGTCCCTTCAAGGTCCTCAAGAGAATCAACAACAACGCCTAGATCATCGACATACCGACCTCCAAGTACCTTGCAAGCAATACGTTCAATGTCAAGGACCTTTCAGCCTACCATGGAGATGTTCAAGATGATATCCACGAAGAGTCGAGGACGACTCTTTCCCAAGGGGGGAGCTGATGCAGCCCGTCCTACGGACGCTCCTACATCTACACCAACAAGCCCCCAAGTGGACCCATGACTCGTTCCCGAGCCAAACTCCTACAAGCTAAGGTGAACTCGCTCCTCTCCTCGTGCCAATTTGATACATCATTGGATGGTGTGCTACTTCATGCAACTACTCTATGCATGATCAGGTACGAAGCTCCAACACAGCACCAAGCACCCAAGGATGGAGAACAAGGAGCAGGGAGTGAAGAAGAAGCCACTAGAGCTGCTCATACTAGAGTCTCCGTTCTACGCACACCGGAGTCTCTGGTCCACCAAAGTCTTCGGCCTACAGACCCTGGAGACTCCAGCCCACCTCCGGTCTAACCCCCAAATCAAGCTCGAGGACAGCCAGATGGCCACTCCAGAGATGGACCAGAGACCTACCGGAATCTCTAGCCTAGACCGGAGTCTCCGGTCCACCACACCGGAGTCTCTGGACCGAGCATCGTCAGGCATGTAAAAGGCCCTTTGGGCCTTCGGCCCATGTACCCCTTAGTCCATCTAGAACTTATCTATTATTCCTAAAGTACCCTTGTTTAAGTGGTTGGCCTATATATAGTCCCCCACCTCTATGGTAAACCCTAGGCATGATATTTGGAATTAGTGGAAACCCCTGGTGGATCTATCTAGTTCTTGCATCATCCTCCTTGACCAAGGAGCACCAAATATCCCAAACCTCATTGGAGTTTGCATCGTGCCTCCGCGTTGTACAAGGCCTAGGCATCAAAGTCCCTTTGCCTAGACGTCAAGATCTCACTGAGTCTCCCTACTCACCATGCCGATTCAAGAGAGAGTCCTCCGCCTGACGTTGATCCTAGGGATTGCGCCGTAGCGGTCACCGCCAGTGTGAGCTATTGGTGTGTATCGTGGTTTTGCATGTGTGTGTTCATTGTATTCTTCGTGCGTGAGTTTGTCATGTTCATCCTCCCCTCCTCTCCCCACACTCCATCCTCGATTTTAAAGGGATTCATGAAAGATTGATCCAACCTAGAGGTTTACCCTCAACAGAAAATACTTGAGAGGCCTCTATGGTTTCTCTTTAATGGTTTTGGTGGCCAAAACTACCTACGTAACGGGTTTTAATCCAAGGCCATGTTCTGTATGATATCAATATACAAAAATGATATCATCAGATAGGTATTGACAAAATGAAACAAACAAAAGTGGTTTCACTATTTTATCAATTTGCATTGATTTACTATGTATTTTATAGTGATTAAAACTCTAGTTTTAGGGAATAATTCACCAGAAATGTTATGTAGGTCCAAAATTTGTTTCCTTGGATGGGTAAGTAGGTTTTGGTGGACTGACTCACCGAGTGCTGGAATCATCTCAAAATAATTAATATAATGCCCTTAGGAAATTCCCAAAGTCAGTTTTGGAGGGTATCCGTATTTTTCACTATATTTAATCTGTAGGAGCTTTGGATATGATTCCAAAGACAGATGTTAGGTATTTCAAATACATTTCTATAGAAATTGGAATCACTCTTTGTGGAATTACATAATTACTGTAGTCAATTTATTTGTGAATTAACTATGCATAGAAATGTTTAATTCACCATAAATCAAAGAAGCTCAATACATGCTGGGCTCCTATATTTTGGTATATGATATGTCTTAGGAACTATGAGAGTTGGAATTAGGTTAGAACCTATTTTTATGTGACCTAGATAATTTCCTTGTTGTAGAAATGGGCTTTTTTTGTTTTTTTGATATAGGTAATCTAGGAAGAAATTTAATATAGGGCCAGTGTGACATGCAAGGTATCACTCATACCTTTCAGTAGAAGGTGGTTTTGGTCAATTTGGGGTTGTAAAACTCCCCGGAGGGATTTATTGGTGAGAAGAATACACTAGGAAATGGATTTAATACATTTATTCTAAATACTAATTTGGCCAATCAAGGCTACTGCATGTTAGCCAAAACATGTAGGTATATGTTAAAAATATTTCTTGGCCATTGTGGTGAGATTTCCATTTTAATATAGATTTAAACGGGGATGCATATTTTCTGGATCTAGAAAATAAATACAAAAGAAAAGGGAAATAGGGGGCCAATGGGCTAGATCTGGGGTGGCGTGGGCCGGCCGCGCCGGACCGGCCTAACTAGGCAGCACCACAGGCGAGATGCAACATTCAAACCCCTGAGGGTGGGGACCACCCATCAGCGAGCGAGGGAGTGCGAACCGGTATTGGGTATTGAGGGCCATCGGACTAGACCGCGATCGGCGGCTGTCTGATGTCGTCTTTCTCCTACCAGCAGTGGTGTGGAGTAACCCTCGTAGAGAAGAGGGATGTGGCGGGGAGGATACTTGAGGGCTCGTTGGCGGTCGGGAAGGGTCGGAGGCGTCGCGGTGTAGCCTCGCAAGAAGATCCATGGGCGGCAGCGTCAGGTTCTACACTGAAAAGCATTTCGCGTGGTGACGCCTGAAACATGCTCGTCAGAGCTCGACAGTGACGCCAGTTGAGAGGTTCCTGAGCAAGGAGGAGGTGGTGGTCAGCTTCAAAAAGGAACGGGGAACTCGGGAGGGTAACATGTAGGAGGAGGGGAGTGGGCGAGAGGGAGCTACAACCTGAGCTCGAAAATGACTAAGATGGCTTCACTTGCTTCCCCTGGCTAGAGAAGGGCAAGGGAGAGGTAGTAGTGCTAGGGTAGGTTAGATGGGAGGTAAAGGAGGCAAATGAGCCGAAGAGTGGGTGCTGGGGTGGCCTCTCGCCTATTTAACCCGAAGGGTGATGGTGCACCATGGGCATGGTCCATGGGAGGAGCTAGGGGATGGCCAGGGCGGTGGTTGGTAGAGGTGGGCGGTGGGTTGGTCGTGTGGGTCACTCAGAGAGTGAGGAGGGTAGCGAGGTGGCTGTTGCAGCATGTTTGTAATATCTATGGTATTATGTGGTTGTTCCCTCTCTCCCTACTCTCATACAAGCATAAAGGACAAGGAGGAGGGGCAGTGCTACAGTGTGGCTACAGTGTAGCTTGACCAGAGAGAGTGTTGAGTGCTATGGTGCATTGCTTTTTATGTTTGGATGGATTTTGAAAAGGATTTAGTTCATGTTTTGTTCATACTCCATTTGCCATAGATGATGTTCATGAGGAGATTTCCAAAAAGTTGAACTTGGCAAGTTGATTCAATGATCCTTGCAGGTAAATATGATGAATGTACACCTCCAGGAATTCTTTTAGATTTTTCTAAGGATTTAAAGCCCACTTAAGACTATTTATCCAAAAAGTGTTTAAATGGTTTCTAGAAGCTATTTTGATATTTTTACATTGTTCAAGGTTGGTTTTATATATGGGATGGTCCCAATTACCATATCAGACAGTGGGGAATTTTATTTGAATTTATTTTGTAGGGAAAGTATTTTAAAGCCATTATTTCTTGTTTCTTCCATTTAAGAAAAAGGGCAAAAAGAATTATTAGAACTCTTCAAAAATATTTATTTTTGAAGTGGGAATATAGGGTATGATATATAGGAGAATATCATTTTGTGGCCCGAAAGTTGGGGTGTCCAGGCAACGCGGTACCCAAGTTCCCTGAAATCAGTCGGGATGACTACAGTTGGTGTGCCAAATACTCAAAGGGACTTTTTCGGCATGAATTCAACTTTACGTTTCAATACAAAAAATCAGGCTAACAGCCATCAAGTTGGGCCCCCCTATCAGTTCTTGCCGTTATGTCGCTCGCGTCGCTTAGGCGGGGTGGCTGTCACATAGGCATGGAGCGTTGGCACAGTGGATAGGACAACACCCCCTACCCACCCCCTGCCTAGTTTATTAACGTGACAAAACAAGGCACATGTATCGGTGTTATAATTATTTTTTGTTTACTCAGAAGCTAGAATGACCACCGCCATGCATCTCTCCTTGGACTTCCGTCCCTGTCATTAACCACTACCTTAAAAGTGCAATGACGGTTCCATCGTTCCCCTACCTCGCAGAAACCACTCTTCTTCTTCCTGTCATCTGTCTTCTTCCCGTCTTCTCCTTGCCGCCATGGAAGGTCGTCGCACTCTAGAGACAAGCTTCACTACCCATGACAATAAGAAGATAGATGTTGTCTACACGAACGAGGAGGATACAGTGGTGTGTGTCCTGGGGATGTATGAGGGTTGGCTTGGGATAGACGAGGACAAGTTTGTGGGATTGGACCGCGAGTACACCCCGGAGCACCCATATGAAGGGAGTGAAGTCGCCGTCGTTCAACTGGCCATGCGGACACATGTCTTCATCTACCACCTCTTTCGGTTTGTAGATCTGCTCTCTGTAGCTAACCGCTTTTAGGGTTTTCTCCTCTTGTTCTTTATCCACTTGCTCATCTTGCAACTACTAGATTTTATTTAGGACCAAATAAATTATGACAAGACAATGTTGAGAGTCTTGATCTTGCATTTACTAAACTTTTCAAAATTATATTCAGATGATGATCTTGCATTGACAAAAAATTTGTAGTTACAGATTTTGGTGATGACAAACTACATACTTTCAGGACTGACAAGAATTGTCCGGTGGTGCGCCAGTTCCTTGTAGAAAAGGGAATTGTTTTCTGCACTGTCGATAAAACAACTGATTTTTCAAAATTTTATCAAGAGGGAATTATAATTCCTGTGCACGACTGGATCGATATTCAGAGTCTTGCCAAGATCCTAGGGTGCTCGAGGAAGGATGGAATGGCATCACTCGCAACTAGAATCCTCGATGAGTCGTATGACAAAATGTAGGAAGATTTCCCTACGAATAGGCACGATTTCTGGGACGAGTGGCCGTTGTCTAATATAAACCTGAAGTATGCAGCCATAGATGCTTATGTGACCTACCAGCTGTACAAGAAGATCCATTTTTTCTACTTTACCTTGTGTTTTGCCCTATTTGCAAGAGGGAAGACGAGCTTAGGGGAGCCCTTTGTAGAAAATGCAGAATAGCTGAGGTTGAAGCTTCATATGGAAAGAAAATGGCTGCATCTGAAGCAGCTGACAAAGAGGCTGCAGAAGCAGCTGAAAGAGAGCCTACAGCTGAAGCAGAAGCAGCTAACAGAGAGGCTGCAGCTGAAGCAGCAAACAGAGAGGCAGCATCTTCTAGCGACAACAATCATGTCTGTGATGCACCGCTAATTTTGTCACAGGACGCTGAAGATAGGGAAGCCAAGTCAGATCCCAGGTGGGACGAAGCATTTCGTGAGCTGTGGAGTACCTGGAATGACCGCAGTTCGTCGCCTAGGAACGATGGCAAGCGCCTCAAGTGGTCTGATGAGAAGTGAATTAAATTTTACTTGTTAGTGTTATGTTTCTGTTTTTTGGAACTTAGTTAGCTTGTCAAGATGTCTAGCGCCTCAAGTGATAGTAGTAAAATAAATTTAACCCTCTTTGTGTTATGTTTATGTATGTGTCTTGTAGCTTGTCAAGATCGTAGCTCATTAACTGGCAGTTTGAAAGAGTGCCCTTTTCCTCTCTTGCTAAACAGATATGTTTCATTTTGCCCAAATTGGTAGCAAATCTAGAGAAGATTCTCACTTCGATAATTCGTTCCCTTTTGGACCTCTTTTTGCTTCCGATAAGGTAGCAAATCTAGAGCAGCAAACACACCAGGCAGCATACATTCATTCAGAAAACAAAAAAAAATGTAGATATAGCTGTGCGCAGCTAAATAGGATATAGCGATAGACAGTAGGTTGCTTAACGAGGTTCGATACATTCAGCCAGAAATAGGATATAGCTAGAAAGAAGCTTCTTAGCAGCAGCAGCCGCCGCATCTGCAGGCACATCATGCAAGCGCCCGCGCCCCCGCCTCCTCCCTCCGGCGCTTCCTCCACTTCTTGCTGCCCAGTCCCTTGATCTTGGGGGCCTTGGGCCTGATTGGAGGCATGCGACCCTCTTTGATGGCCACCCGCTGGAGGTTTCGGAGGTGAATGTTGAGCGCCCGGTGTTCAGCGATGTAGGCATTGATGTTCACGGTCTCACGCTCGCCGCCTTCGTGGATGCCGGAGCCCGGGGCCTCTGCATGCTTCAGTAAGGAGTTGAAGTCGGTGTCGGCGAGACTCACCCAGCCGATGGCGATCCCCTTGCAGAAGGGGCAGCGCCAGGAGCTGCCCCTGAAGAAGGCGTCGTACTGGCCGGCCCGCAGCCTCCTCAGCACCTGACGAGTCTTGGTGTGGATGGACTCGTCATCGCTGCAGACGTCATTGCCGGAAACCTATTGGAAGAAAAGGAAAATGGGGGAGTAGATGATGTAAGAAGACCGAGCAATCGAAATGCAAGCAAGCGAATCCTTATAAACCAAGATCTAGCATCCAACGATGGGAACGGTAGAAGAACCAGGGGAGGGGAGCAAACCCTAGTTACCTTCGACCATGGGTCGTCGATGCCGGTGTCGTAGGGGTTCAACGGAGCAATGTACTTATCTAGATCGTACGTGCCCAAGAAGTGCTTGATATGCTTGTGACCGGTGGGGGCCTCCTCGCTGGCGGGGGGCTCCTCTTCGGCGGCCCCGTCGGTAGCGGGGACGGGGGCCTAGACGAGAACGGTGGCTGCCATCGATGGCTCGACTGGGGCCTGGACAGGGATGACGGCTGCTTTCAACGCGTTGAGGGGGACCAGCAAGGAGACGGGGGCCTCCTCGCCGGCGGCCTCGGAGGCGACGATGGCCACCTTATCCTCCTCCGCCATCACCGGCGCGGACGCGGTATTCTCAAGAGTTTGCGGGTGCTGGTGGGACAGTGGAGAGGATTGCGTGGGGAGAGTGAGCGAGAGTGAGAGTGGGTGTGCGGAGAGGTGCTCTATAGTTAAGGTGGATGGAAGCAAGACACGTTTTGTTGCACCACCGTGCAACGCGCCGTGCAGTCTACTGCACCGTGCACCGCGACACGCGCATAGTACGTCACGTTTTTTCCCGGGCCATGCATGGCAGTTCTATATTGAGACACATGCAAAGAGTGTATACACAATTTCTATGTACGAAGTTTTACACGGCCCTAAAATTGGGGATAGTTAAAAGGGGAAATGTAGAGGGGAAGGTAGGTGGCTATACAGCGAGATTTGTGGGTTTGTGCTAGATCGGGTAGAGGGATGTGTTGATGGCTGTGAGGGACTCGATGAAGGCGGAGACGTTATGTCTCGTCGATCTCAACTCTTCGGCCTCCGGCTAGCATGTGCAAGCTTCTTACGGTGGGGCCCAGTTGGAAGTGAGATTGAGAGCCACTGCGTAAAAATGGGATATGTCTTATTAAAATCAAGTGGCAATAAATTGCAACTATCCATCGACGACCGTGGACTCGATGACACATATGTTGTGGCGTAGTAGTAGCAGCAGTAGGCTTTTCAGACTTGATTAAACATGACATGACCGCCCGACGACTTTTTCAATGGACGGCTTCGTGTTCCTTCTTGTAGAAGTCTTGCTGAGGGAGACGTCCGTGATGTCTCACGCTGTACTATGAAGGGCACGACATGTGCAACGATCATCATTGGATCACACAAAATCAACGGTTGGTGCACACGATCCATGTGACAACTGTGACAACCAATCAAGGAGTAGCAGACAGAGTGAGCACATGTTTGGGGACAAAACTAAGTAGTGTCAAAAAACCAAGGGCAAAACTGGGTAGTATAAAAATGGAAAGTGAGTGTCGTGTACAATAAAATACAGGGATCAACCAATGGCATTGCATGTCTATTCTTCTAAGAAAACCACACATGGATCCACCTAGTGTGATTGCATGTCTATTCTTTTCACAAACCACACATGGATCCACCAGTGTCATTGCATGTGTGTTCTTTTCATGAACTAGAACTAGAGTCATTGCATGTGTGTTCTTCTAAACAAACCACACATGGATCCACCCAGTGTCATTGGATGTCTGTTCCTCTAAACAAACCACACATGGATCCACCTAGTGTGATTGCATGTCTGTTCTTTTCACAGACCACACAAGGATCCACCAGTGTCATTGCATGTGTGTTCTTTTCATGAACCACAACTAGAGTCATTGCATGTGTGTTCTTCTAAACAAACCAGACATGAATCCACCCAGTGTGATTGCATGCATGTTCCTCTAAACAAACCACACATTGATCCACCTAGTGTGATTGCATGTCTGTTTGTTTCACAAACCACACATGGATCCACCAGTGTCATTGCATGTGTGTTCTTTTCATGAACCACAACTAGAGTCATTGCATGTGTGTTATTCTAAACAAACCACACATGGATCACCTAGTGTGATTGCATGTCTGTTCTTTTCACAAACCACTCATGGATCCACCTAGTGTGATTTCATGTGTGTTCTTTTCACAAACCACACATGGATCCACCAGTGTCATTGCATGTGTGTTCTTTTCATGAACCACACATGGATACACCAGCGTCATTGCATGTGTGTTCTTTTCATGAACCACATCTAGAGTCATTGCACGTCTGTTCTTTCCACAAACCACATGTGGATCCACCTAGTGTGATTGCATGTGTGTTCTTCAAATGAACCACACATGGATCCACTAGTGTCATTACATGTGTGTTCTTCTCATGAACCACAGCCAGTGTCATTGCATGTATGTTCTTCTCACAAACCACACAAGGATCCACCAGTGTCATTGCATGTGTGTTCTTGTCATGAACCACAACCAGTGTCATTGCATGTATGTTCTTCTCACAAACCACATAAGTATCCAACAGTGTCATTGCATGTCTATTCTTCTCACAAACCACACATGGATCCACCAGTGTCATTGGATGTGTGTTCTTCTCATGAACCACACATGGATCCACTAGTGTCATTGCATGTTTGTTCTTTTCATTAACCACAGCTTGAGTCATTGCATGACCGTTCCTTCCACAAACCACATATGGATCCACCAGTGGCATTGCATGTCTGTTCTTTTCATGAACGACACCCAGTGTCATTGCATATCTGTTCCTCTCAACAAACCACACATGGATCCACTAGTGTCATTGCATGTATGTTCTTCTCATGAACCACACATGGATGCACAAGTGTCATTGCATGTATGTTCTTTTCATGAACCACAGCTAGAGTCATTGCATGTCTGTTCCTTCCACAAACCACATATGGATCCACCAGTGTCATTGCATGTCTGTTCTTTTCATGAACCACACCCAGTGTCATTGCATGTCCGTTCCTCTAAACAAACCACACATGGATCCCCCCAGTGTGATTGCATGTCTGTTCTTTTCATGATCTACAACTGGAGTCATTGCATGTCTGTTCCTTCCACAAACCACATATGGATCCACCAGTGTCATTGCATGTTTGTTCTTTTCATGAACCACACCTAGTGTCATTGCATGTCTGCTCCTCTAAACAAACCACAAATGGATCCACCTAGTGTGATTGCATGTCTGTTCTTTTCACAAACCACACATGGATCCACAAGTGTCATTGCTTGTGTGTTCTTCTCATGAACCATAGCCAGTGTCATTGCATGTATGTTCTTTTCACAAACCACACATGGATCCACCAGTGTCATTGCATGTGTGTTCTTCTCATGAACCACAGAATGATCCACCAGTGTCATTGCATGTCTGTTCTTTTCATGAACCACATCCAGTGTCATTGCATGTCTGTTCCTCTAAACAAACCACACATGGATCCACCTAGTGTGATTGCATGTCTGTTCTTTTCACAAACCACACATGGATCCACCCGTGTCATTGCATGTGTGTTCTTTTCATGAACCACGGCTAGAATCATTGCATGTGTGTTCTTATAAACAAACCACACATGGATCCGCCCAGTGTCATTGCATATCTATTCCTCTAAACAAACCACACATGGATCCACCTAGTGTGATTGCATGTCTGTTCTTTTCACAAACCACACATGGATCCACTAGTGTCATTACATGTGTGTTATTTTCATGAACCACAACTAGAGTCATTGCATGTGTGTTCTTATAAACAAACCACACATGGATCCACCCAGTGTCATTGCATGTCTGTTCCTCTGAACAAACCACACATGGATACACCTAGTGTGATTGCATGTCTGTTCCTTTCACAACCCACACATGGAACCACAACTAGTGTCATTGCATGTGTGTTCTTTTCATGAACCACAACTAGAGTCATTGCATGTTTGTTCTTCTAAACAAACCACACATGGATCCACCCAGTGTCATTGCATGTCTGTTCCTCTAAACAAACCACACATGGATCCACCAGTGTCATTGCATGTCTATTCTTTTCATGAACCGCAGCTATAGCCATTGCATGTTTGTTCCTTCCAAAACCACATATGGATCCAGCAGTGTCATTGCATGTCTGTTGTTTTCATGAACCACACCCAATGCCATTGCATGTTTGTTCCTCTAAACAAACCACACGTGGATCCACCTAGTGTGATTACATGTCTGTTCTTTTCATGAACCACAGCTAGAGTCATTGCATGTCTATTACTTCCACAAACCACATATGGATCCACCAGTGTCATTGCATGTCTGTTCTTTTCATGATCTACAACTGGAGTCATTGCATGTCTGTTCCTTCCACAAACCACATATGGATCCACCAGTGTCATTGCATGTTTGTTCTTTTCATGAACCACACCTAGTGTCATTGCATGTCTGCTCCTCTAAACAAACCACACATGGATCCACCTAGTGTGATTGCATGTCTGTTCTTTTCACAAACCACACATGGATCCACAAGTGTCATTGCATGTGTGTTCTTCTCATGAACCATAGCCAGTGTCATTGCATGTATGTTCTTTTCACAAACCACACATGGATCCACCAGTGTCATTGCATGTGTGTTCTTCTCATGAACCACAGAATGATCCACCAGTGTCATTGCATGTCTGTTATTTTCATGAACCACACCCAGTGTCATTGCATGTCTGTTCCTCTAAAAAAACCACACATGCATCCACCTAGTGTGATTGCATGTCTGTTCTTTTCACAAACCACACATGGATCCACCCGTGTCATTGCATGTGTGTTCTTTTCATGAACCACGGCTAGAATCATTGCATGTGTGTTCTTCTAAACAAACAACACATGGATCCACCCAGTGTCATTGCATATCTATTCCTCTAAACAAACCACACATGGATCCACCTAGTGTGATTGCATGTCTGTTCTTTTCACAAACCACACATGGATCCACTAGTGTCATTACATGTGTGTTATTTTCATGAACCACAACTAGAGTCATTGCATGTGTGTTCTTCTAAACAAACCACACATGGATCCACCCAGTGTCATTGCATGTCTGTTCCTCTGAACAAACCACACATGTATACACCTAGTGTGATTGCATGTCTGTTCCTTTCACAAACCACACATGGAACCACAACTAGTGTCATTGCATGTGTGTTCTTTTCATGAACCACAACTAGAGTCATTGCATGTTTGTTCTTCTAAACAAACCACACATGGATCCACCTAGTGTCATTGCATGTCTGTTCCTCTAAACAAACCACACATGGATCCACCAGTGTCATTGCATGTCTATTCTTTTCATGAACCGCAGCTATAGCCATTGCATGTTTGTTCCTTTAAAAACCACATATGGATCCAGCAGTGTCATTGCATGTCTGTTGTTTTCATGAACCACACCCAATGCCATTGCATGTTTATTCCTCTAAACAAACCACACGTGGATCCACCTAGTGTGATTGCATGTCTGTTCTTTTCATGAACCACAGCTAGAGTCATTGCATGTCTATTACTTCCACAAACCACATATGGATCCACCAGTGTCATTGCATGTCTATTCTTTTCATGAACCACACCCAGTGTCATTGCTTGTCTGTTCCTCTAAACAAACCACACATGGATCCACCTAGTGTGATTGCATGTCTGTTTTTTTACAAACCACACATGGATCCACCTAGTCTGATTGCATGTCTATTCTTTTCACAGACCACACATGGATCCACCGGTGTCATTGCATGTGTGTTATTTTCATGAACCATAACTAGAGTCAACCAGTGTCATTGCATGTCTATTCTTTTCATGAACCACAGCTAGAGTCGTTGCATGTCTGTTCCTTCCACAAACAACATATGGATCCACCAGTGTCATTGCATGTCTGTTCCTCTAAACAAACCACATATGGATCCACCAGTGTCATTGCATGTCTGTTCTTTTCATGAACCACACCCAGTGTCATTGCATGTTTGTTCCTCTAAACAAACCACACATGGATCCACCTAGTGTGATTGCATGTTTGTTCTTTTCACAAACCACACATGGATCTACCAGTGTCATTGCATGTGTGTTCTTCTCGTGAACCATAGCCAGTGTCATTGCATGTATTATCTTCTCACAAACCACACATGGATCCACCAGTGTCATTGCATGTGTGTTTTTCTCATGAACCACACATGGATCCACCAGTGTCATCTCATGTCTGTTCTTTTCATGAACCACACCTAGTGTCATTGCATGTCTGTTCCTCTAAACAAACCACACATGGATCCACCTAGTGTGATTGCATGTCTGTTCTTTTCACAAACCACACATGGATCCACCTAGTGTGATTGCATGTCTGTTCTTTTCACAAACCACACATGGATCCACCAGTGTTATTGCATGTGTGTTCTTTTCATGAACCACAACAAGAGTCAACCAGTGTTATTGGATGTCTGTTCTTTTCATGAACCACAGCGAGAGTCATTGCATGTGTGTTCTTCTAAACAAACCACACATGGATCCACTCGGTGTCATTCAATGTCTGTTCCTCTAAACAAACCACACATGGATCCACCTAGTGTGATTGAATGTCTGTTATTTTCACAAACCACACATGGATCCACCAGTGTCATTGCATGTGTGTTCCTTTCATGAACCACAACTAGAGTCATTGCGTGTGTGTTCTTCTAAACAAACCACACATGGATCCAGCCAGTGTCATTGCATGTCTGTTCCTCTGAACAAACCACACATGGATCCACCTAGTGTGATTGCATGTCTGTTCTTTTCACAAACCACACATGGAACCACAACTAGTGTCATTGCATGTGTGTTCTTTTCATGAACCACAACTAGAGTCATTCCATGTCTGTTCTTCTAAACAAACCACACACGGATCCACCCAGTGTCATTGCATGTATGTTCCTCTAAACAAACCACACATGGATCCACCTAGTGTGATTGCATGTCTGATCTTTTCACAAACCACACATGGATCCACTAGTGTTATTGCATGTGTGTTCTTTTCATGAACCACAACTAGAGTCATTGCATGTGTTCTATTGTCAACACCCGGATTTTTAATCCCAGATGCCCATTATGTCATACCTCGCAATCCCAGGATTACCATTTTTGCGAGACATAACGGATTGGATATCACAGTACATCATCCATTACAAACCATACATAAGGTTTTACACAAATAAGGATCTCATGATCCAGTCTTTAATACAACAAGCAGCAGAAATAAAAGATAAGCATAGCGGTGGGGTCCATTTTCAGGGGCACAGGCAATGCTGACGAAGTCAGATAGTCCTAGTTATCATAGCTGTCCTGCTGACCATCATCTTGATAATCTCCTTCATAGTCTGACCATGATAATAGCCAGGGACAAAAGCCATGAGTACTCTTTAAGTACTCGCAAACTACTAATAACAAGGAGTATAATTCTAAGTTAAAGTGCTAAATCTAAGTTAACTATCAAGTTAAGTTTGAAACCTAAGCTGAGTTCAGAAGCAACGAAAGATAAAGTAAAGTTCTAGAATCAATTAAGTTGGGAAGCTATTATCATCAACACAACCCTGTTGTGGTCAAGTCAAAGTTCATCATTCATTTCAAGTTATTTAGAAAACATCTGACAACGAAACAGTATGGCCATTCCAACTATCCATAACCGCGGACGCGGCTATTCGAATAGTTTGACACTCTGCGGAGGTGGTACACTTTCACCACAAGATTCGATACATCTGCCAGGGATAACCTTGAATCATCATACTTAGTATGCAGATAATCAAACATAGCCTTCCCTTTACACACCCTAGTATAAGCACCTCTCCTATGAGCATGGCCTCCCAACCATGACCATCAGTCATCTTGGGCACTATATAGGTGGACAACATTGAGAGGTAGCCTCAGCTCAAACCTCTCCCGTGAGGGAACTAATACTAATGCATATAAATTTCCAGCTAAGCCTTACCCAATTCAGGTAGTGTGGTTGTACGGTAAATTTGGAACGGTATCGCATCCGAATCCAACCATCAGTTTTATAAAAAGGGTTAAGGCTCATGCCTCAATATTTTCATCATCCTCAATCATTTGTGTTTCTCAACACATGTCAAAACATCTCAATAGAATGACTCATCATTCCAAGGTTATCATAATTCATTTTCACCAAGTGTTCCCATCTAAAGTGACTCAAGTTTTTGATCTACTCTAAAATACTAAGTGAAGAGTGTTCACTAAAGGGGAAGGATGGGATAAATCTCATGCCATAGAATGATATCTAAATGTTTCTAAGTAGGTCAAGTTTTATACTTTATATGCTACCTTCAAAATAAGTAAGGAACTTTGCATACTAAGGGGAGTAAAACTTGTAAGTAAGACTTGGGGTACTAATAGTTAAAAGGGGTGTGATCCCAGCATGCCTAAAGCATCCTTGCTCATTCATATAGCTTAATTTTAGCTTGCTAACAATAGCTTGCACTGTTAATGGTGGCTTGCTAAGGTATGTTTTGCAAGGGTTAGCTTGCCAATAATAGCTTGCCTTGGTTGGTGCAGTGGTTGAAGTTTTCTTCTTCTTCTTCTTCTTCTTCTTCTTGGTAGCACTCCTCCTCCTTGTAAGCTTGGTCGGTACTAGCGTCTATAAATACATAGAGAGTGCACAATCACCAAACAATACTTAACTAGGCTCAGTAGCATTCTAAAACACACATTTCATTATCTATTATCATCACAAACATCACAAGTTTAATTCAATAGTTTCTTCTTTTTATTTTAGCTAACATTTAATATTCACCACTTAAAACATGGGATCATGTTGACACCTATCATCACCACATATTCTAACATGTGGGAATGAGATTTAATGGTTGGATCAACATTACTTTGGTTTAAGTCCATTATTTAAATGATCTAAAGTGACTAGAAATGCCTATATAGCATTATTTTGGTACTGCATGTAAACTGTAATATTATTACATATTTAGATAGATATGATGAAATGTGATTTTTTAGAGTTGGAATCAACTCAAAAGCTAACTTGGTTGATTTTATAAAAATGTTGCAAGTTGCAAAAGCTTCTGTCTTCTAATTTTTATTAGGAGAGATCTATAACTCTAATTGAATTAAATCCAACGGGCTTGGATAGATGATTTTAATACCTTTCAGACATAATTGGTTCCATACAATTTAGATTTCTAAAACTCTCTGAACTGATTTTTAAACTAATGGACAGAAACTAGATTTAACTAAAAAGAAAAATCCAGATTTGAATCTATGGGCTAGGGCGGGAAAAGGAATGGGCCGGCCCAGTGGCGCTCCGTGGCGCGGGGCTCAGCTGACAGGGGGGTCCCGCATGTCAGAGACACTTAAAACGCGAAACGATACGCGCGCTGTGGGCCGTAGGATTAGAAGCGAGATCAACGGCTGAGGGTCGTCGTCGACGACGAACAGGTCGCCGGCGAGCTCGAACCCTAGTGGCTCAGTGGGGGTCTACTGGGCGTACCAGGGCTCCAGCGGGGTCGGCGAGGCGGGCAAACGACATGGAAGACAACAGCGAGGCGAGGCGCGGTTGCGGCGGAGCTTGGGGTGGTCACAATCAACGACGCCCTTCTCCTCCTGCCGCGGCTGCTCCGGCTCTAATTTCGGCGAGCTGCTGCTCCACTTGCTCTGGCTAGAGGTGGGTGAGGTTCAGAGAGGTGAGGGGAGTGGAATGGTGTGGAGAGAAGAGGCTGAGGAGGGATCCTTTTATAGGCCCGACAGTGAGACCGAGTGGGATGGGCAGTCGATGGTGGCGACATGGCTACGGCGGGGTAGAGGCATGGCCGGGGGTGGCGATCGATGTGTGGTTCCCTGGCGGTGCTCTAGGAATTGAATGCGGCCGTAGGGGCGGTGGAACGCAGTCTGGGCGATGTGGCGCTCTGCGCGGCCGAGGCGGCGGTGTCCACGGTGAGCGGTGGCGGTGAGTCTTTGGGCCGCGAACGGGGATGTCTGGGGTGTTCTCCAGGTCGAGGTGGAGCGGCGGGCGCGGGCTGGTGCCAAGGGGTGGTCTATGCGAGCAGGGACAGGGCGTGCTCTAGGGGCGGCATCGGCATGCTCGACCGGCTCCGGGCGTGGCGGTTCCTGACCGCTCTGCTCTTTGTCTCTAGCCTGGGGCTGGTTAGGCGGTGAAGGTGGACCACAGGCAAGTTGCTAGACATGAGGAGAGGGGCTGGAGAGGGCTGCTGCTACGAGTGCACGGTCGGCCGGCGAGTTGGTGCTCGGCATGGCATGGCAGTGCAGCTAGGGAGGTAGGGAAGATGCTGGTTAAGCTCTGGTTAGATCAAGAGGGGACAAGGGGATTAAATGGGGATCAATTGGGGGCAAAACCCTGTAGTAAACAGTGAGCTAGGATTAGAGTAGATATTAAGCATGCCAAGTGTTTGATGAAATGGCCGCATGAAAGAAAATTTTTAATTTTGGTTTCAAAATTTTTGAGTGATCTCCACTAGTGAAAGGTAGTCTCTGGTTGCAAGGGTTTTGAAAATGGATCTCAAATAGATGGTTTTTGAAATAGGGGTGATCTATGCATATGCATTAGATTCAATTTTAAATTGTCATTTAAAATAGTTAACAGAATGTTTTTAGCAGATCCAAAGGTGGGCCTTGGTACCTCATTATGTGTACTAGGAAGGGGTGCAAAGATCAAGAATTATTTCTATTAAGTTTTGAGTACTAGGAATAGCCAAAGTAGGCATGAGAGTTAAATATGCCAAAATGACCATTCCTCCTTTTTAATTCTTTTTGATTTGATTTTCTTTAGGAAAAGTTTGGGAATGATGTAGATGATGTTTAAATCACCTAAGAAACATTTTACAAGCATTGGATCATTCAATCATGGTAATTAAAACAACTCCTATTTTAAATGCACACACATATGAATGCTTTCATTTTAAATTTGGAAAAGTTTTTGTTAACCCTATTTTTGGATGATTTGATCTTGATAAGCTTGGATTAAAGTTTTGCGATGTTACAAACCTTCCCCCCTTAAAAAAAATCTCGTCCCGAGATTTACAAAGAAAACTAGGAACTAAAGAGATTTGGGAACTCTGTTGTAATGTAATCTTCATGCTCCCAAGTAGCTTCCTCCTCGGTATGGTTGCTCCACTGAATCTTGAGAAACTTGATACTCCTTGTCCTGGTGGTTCTGTAGGCTTCTTCTAAGATACGGATGGGTACTTCCCGATAGGTCAGGTCATTGTTGATTTCCATAGCTCTGTGATCGATATTCTTGAAAACTTCAGTCTTCTCAGGCACTTCCAAGCATTTGCGAAGTAACAAGATATGGAACACATTGTGGATGGATGACATCTCTTCAGGCAGTTCCAGTTGGTACGATACTTCTCCTTGGTGGTTCAGAATCTTGAAAGGTCCGATATATTTGGGAGCTAACTTTCCCTTCAGACTAAAGCGTTGAGTTCCCTTCAATGGTGAAACCTTGAGATATACAAAATCTCTGACATTGAAAGTCAGGTCTCTGCTTCTCTTGTCAGCATAGCTCTTCTGTCTAGATTGGGCGGTCTTGAGGTGCTCACGGACTTTGTGAACTTTCTCTTCTGCTTCTCGGAGAATGTCGGGTCCAAAGATCTGACTCTCTCCTACTTGCGACCAATTCAAAGGGGTACGACACTTTCTTCCGTATAGGAATTCAAATGGTTCCATCTGCAAACTAGCTTGATAATTGTTGTTATATGAGAATTCTGCGAAAGGCAGGCAGTCTTCCCATTTTGATCCGTATTCCAACACACAAGCTCTAAGCATATCCTCTAGGATCTGGTTGACTCTCTCAGTCTGTCCATCTGTTTGTGGGTGATAAGCGGTACTGAAGTTCAACTTGGTTCCTAAACCTTCCTGAACTTTCTGCCAAAATCTTGAAGTAAACTGGGTTCCTTGATCTGAGACGATGGTCTTGGGGGTTCCATGCAGACTAACAATCCTAGCAATATACAACTCTGCTAGCTTTGCACTCTGGTAGGTAGTCTTGACAGGTATGAAGTGGGCTACCTTGGACAATCTATCAACGATGACCCAGATTGAGTCATTTCCCCTAATAGAAGTAGGTAAACCGGTGATAAAGTCCATTCCGACAGAATCCCATTTCCATTCCGGAATCTGCAATGGTTACAATAGTCCTGCAGGTCTCTGATGCTCTACTTTGACTCTTTGATAGATGTCACATTTGGCGATGTAGCTTCCGATCTCTCTCTTCATCTTGTGCCACCAAAATTGCTCTTTCAAATCCTGATACATTTTCGTTCCTCCGGGGTGGATAGAATAAAGAGTATCATGAGCTTCCTTCATGATAATTTCCTTCAGCTCCGAATCTGCGGGCACACAGATATGTCCTTTGTACCACAGTACACCTTCTTCATCTTTGGTGAATCCAGGTACCTTTCCTGTACCAATACGACGTTTGATTCCGTCGATACTTTCATTTCCCTTCTGGGCTTCCTTGATTTGGCTAATCAATGTGGGTTGAAGTTCAATGCTAGCTAGGAATCCTTTGCTAACTAACTCAGTCTTGAACTGCTCCAACTCCTCATACAAACTTGGTTGCTTCTCTTTGATCATGGTGTTAAGCCTACACGGCAATCTGCTAAGAGCATCCGCTACCACATTGGCTTTGTCGGGGTGATAGTGAATGTCAAGGTCATAATCCTTGATTAACTCTATCCATCTTCTTTGCCTCATATTCAGCTCCTTCTGAGTGAAGATATACGTCAAGCTCTTATGATCTGAGTAAATCTCACAGCAATTACGCATCAAATGATGACGCCATGTCTTCAATGCTAGAACCACGGCTGCTAGCTCAAGATCATGGGTCGGATAGTTCTTCTCATGTTGCTTCAATTGTCGAGACAGATACGCGATGACTTTGCCTTCTTGCACCAATACACGTCCTAGGACAATCTTGGATGCATCACAATACACATCAAACGGCTTCTTGATGTCTGGCATGATCAAAATTGGGGCTGATATCAATCTCTTCTTCAGCTCCTGGAAACTGGCTTCACATTTGTCTATCCATTCAAACTTCTTGTCCTTCTTCAACAATTGGGTCATTGGTGTGGCTATGCTCGAGAATCCTTCTACGAACTTGCGGTAATATCCCGCTAATCCGAGAAATGAACGAACTTGGGTTTGATTGGTTGGGGCTTCCCATCCCTTGGCATCTTTGATCTTGGTGGGATCAATAGAGACTCCTCCGGCAGAAACAATATGTCCTAGGAATCCTACTTCTTTCAGCCAAAACTCACACTTGCTGAACTTGGCATATAACTGATGCTCTCTCATGGTTTCTAGGATGATTCTCAGATGTTGCTCATGCTCTTCTTCTGACTTGGAGTAGATAAGGATGTCGTCGATAAACACAACTACAAACTTATCTAGGAAATTCATAAAGATCTTATTCATGAGATTCATGAAATAAGCAGGGGCATTGGTTAATCCAAAAGACATAACCGTATACTCGTATAAACCATAGCGAGTAGTAAAGGCGGTATTCGGAATATCCGTTGCACGAATCTTAAGTTGGTGATAACCAGTCCTAAGATCAATCTTTGAGAATACCTGGGCTCCAGTCAAGTGATCAAATAGATCCTCTATCTTTGGCAAGGGGTACTTGTTCTTGATGGTGACATCATTCAACTTTCTGTAATCTGTACACATACGATTGCCTCCATCTTTCTTGTCTACGAATAACACTGGTGATCTCCATGGCGATGCGCTTGGCTGAATCAACCCTATTGATAACATGGCATCCAACTGCTTCTTTAGTTCCACTAACTCTGAGGGGTTCATGGTATAGGGTCTCTGGGCTATAGGTCCGGTTCCGGGGATTAGTTCGATAATGGACTCAATATCCCTATCCGGGGGCATACCTGGCAATTCATCTAGGAATACGTCGGGGTATTCACAGACTACTCTGACTTGGTTAATTGTGGGTAGGGCTACACTCTTGTTGCATTTGAATTGACGGGGTAAGGTTTCAGAGATATGCTCTACTGTTACTCTAGAACTACTGGTCATGGTGATGGCTTTGTTAGCACATTCTATCAATCCTTTATGCCTTGACATCCAGTCCATACCTAGTACTACATCCAATCCTTTGGTTCCAAGTACAATTAGGTTGGCATAAAAATATATCCTATGTATTCTGATAGGTACAGCTTTGCAAATTTTTCTAGCTTTTGTTGTTGAACCGGGGATTTGAACTATCATGACATGCTTCATGTTGGTTGGGTGAGTCTTACTAGTGCATACAAATTCTTCGGTGAAAAATGATTGCGATGCTCCAGAATCAAACAATACTCATGCTAAAACTGAGTTGACAGAAAACATACCCAGCACTACATCTGGCAGTTCCTGGGCTTCTTCTGCGTTCATGTGGAAGAGACGACCGTTGCGGTTGTGCGGGTTCCCTGGGGCAAATCTCCTTCCTGGTTGAACACGAGGGCATTCGCAGGGGCATTGGCGGCAGTCTTCTTGGGTCACTCATTGGAGTAGTGACCCTTTACTCCACACTCGAAACAAGTGATCTAGGACTTGTCCTTGACTGCGACAGGCACATCATTGCTGCCAGTTCTAGGCGTAGTGTTGTTGTTGCTCTTGGGGGGGCACAGTTGAAATTGTTGGTATTGTCGGAGCTGTGATTGTTTCCTACGGACTTAACATTACCTCCACTACGGTTGGGGTAGCTTGGGCGAGAATTTGGGGGTCGGTTGTTCCTTGGTGCATATCCTGGTGAGGGGTTAGGATGGTACTTCTGGTGACTACTGGATCCAGACTGCTGCATCATACGGCGCTCGCGGTTGTCGTTTTCCTGGTTAATCTTCCCTTCCATCTGAATGGCAAGAGTCGACTAGCTCTTCGAGATCATCGAAACGGATGTTGATGAGGACAGTCTGCATCTCATCATGTAGTCCGTTTAAGAATCTCTCCTTCTTCTTGGCCTCCGTGTTGATCTCATCCGGTGCATATCTGGCAAGTGACAAGAATCTGTCACGGTACTCCACCACATTCATTCTTCCTTGCTTCAATTCGCGGAATTCATCTCTCATCCTGTTGACAAGACCTTGCGGTACGTGGGTGCGGCTGAACTTGACCTTGAATGCTTCCCAGGTCATCACCTGGCCATGGTTCATATTGCGGATGCTATTCCACCAAGCTCTTGCATCTCCTGCCAGATAGTGGGTGGCGAAGAGAACTTTCTCATTCTCATCAACTCTGGCAACCTCTAAGTTGTTTTCCATGGTCTGTAACCAGTCATCAGCATCTAATGGGTTTTCATATTGGTTAAAGATTGGGGGATTGGTGTTCTGAAAGATTTTGAGTTTGGATCCTTGGTGATCCTGATTTCCATGTCCTTGGTTGTTGAGAGCCATTTGGGCGATCTGCTGCAATGTTGCTAAGTTGGCTTGACGCTAGGCCCTGCTTGCTTCACGGTCCGCGATGAGATTCAGCAAGATCTGCAGCATTGGGTCTTGCGACGAGCTGCTCCCTCCTTGGTTCCCACGAGTCATCTGGAGATTGAGATAGATATAGGGGTAAGAGGGAAAGTCTAAGGTTCATGGTTTTGGGTTTTTAAATCTAAAACTTTGAGTTAAACTCAGGTTTTGCAACTAACTTCATTTTCATTCATGCAAGCAAGCACACGATGCAACAAACACCACAACAATCAAAGGGGAAAACAGATGGTTTGAAGAACCATTCTGCAAGCTACGATACAATGAGATGATACATCTCATGCTACAATAGTGCTCTAGTGCATCTACTCATCGTCGATGAAGTCGGAGTCTTCATCATCAGTGTAGAAGTCCACAACATCCTCCTCCAGAAAGTCATCATCGTTGCTGAGGTAAGAATCCATATCTCCCTGGATGTCTTCACCCTCATCTTCTTCTTCCTTCGCGCCAAGCTGAGCTTCCTGCTCCTTGACGGTCTTCTCGAGGTCGGCCACCTTCTTGTGAAGACGGGCGATGGTGCGATCCTTGTTTGCACGCTAGCGACGAAGAGATTGGCGATCTTGGACGAGCAGTGCGAAAGTTTGGGCCTTCTGGTCGGCGATGGCATGGTTCTGGTTGGCTAACTCCCTGGCATTGTCCAGTTCCTGCTGTTTGTCATGAAGGAAGAAGTCAAGGTTCTCCACTTGATGCCTCAACTCTGGTGACTTGGCATCTCCATCGGCATTCCCATGAAGTCACGTCTTGCCTAGTGGGCAAAACGGGTTCCTTGGATCTTGTTGACACTGAGGGAACATAGGCGTGCGAGAGCTTCATGCATTGCCCTGGCTAATCCATCTAGCCAGTTGTTCTCTCTCACGGAGAACTGAATTCTCCCAGAAGTTGGTGCTTCGATGCTTCCCCGAAGATCCGTGGTGACTAGCCACTGTAGGTCTCCTCCTGGGGGTCCTGGAAGTTGTGCTCCAAGAAACTCCGGATGTGGGCGTCCCAGTAACTCTCACAGCGAATCCAGATCCCTCTCGAAGATCAGCTGACCTCCGTTTCCCAACTGGTAAAACTTGCTGAACTGAGTATCCATCTACAAGGATTAAGGATGAGGAAGTTAGTGAAGTGATCAAGTGTGTCAAGTTTTAAGTCATAATATAAGAATTTTGAGGAACATGAATTTTTGAGAAAGAATGAGTTCACAAGGGTAAGAGGGGAAATAGTTTTTCAGAAATACTCACTTTGGTTCTGAAACTAAGTTTTTGTTTGAACGTCCATTCTAACTAGGGTCTCCTATGGTCTGGATGGCTCTGATACCAACTTGTTAACACCCGGATTTTTAATCCCAGATGCCCGTTATACCATACCTCGCAATCCCAGGATTACCATTTTTGCGACACATAACAGATTGGATATCACAGTACATCATCCATTACAAACCATACATAAGGTTTTACACAAATAAGGATCTCATGATCCAGTCTTTAATACAACAAGCAGTGGAAATAAAAGATAAGCGTAGCGGTGGGGTCCATCTTCAGGGGCACAGGCAATGCTGACAAAGGCAGATAGTCCTAGTTATCATAGTCGTCCTGCTGACCATCATCTTGATAATCTCCTTCATAGTCTGACCATGATAATAGCCAGGGACAAAAGCCATGAGTACTCTTTAAGTACTCGCAAACTACTACTAACAAGGAGTATAATTCTAAGTTAAAGTGCTGAATCTAAGTTAACTATCAAGTTAAGTTTGAAACCTAAGCTGAGTTCAGAAGCAAAGAAAGATAAAGTAAAGTTCTAGAATCACTTAAGTTGGGAAGCTATTATCATCAACACAACCCTGTTGTGGTCAAGTCAAAGTTCATCATTCATTTCAAGTTATTTAGAAAACATCTGACAACGAAACAGTATGGCCATTCCAACTGCCCATAACCGCGGACGCGGCTATTCGAATAGTTTGACACTCTACAGAGGTGGTACACTTTCACCACAAGATTCGATACATCTGCCAGGGATAACCCTGAATCATCATACTTAGTATACAGATAATCAAAGATAACCTTCCCTTTACACACCCTAGTATAACCCCGAATCCAACCATCAGTTTTATAAAAAGGGTTAAGGCTCATGCCTCAATATTTTCATCATCCTCAATCATTTGTGTTTCTCAACACATGTCAAAACATCTCAATAGAATGACTCATCATTCCAAGGTTTTCATAATTCATTTTCACCAAGTGTTCCCATCTAAAGTGACTCAAGTTTTTGATCTACTCTAAAATACTAAGTTAAGAGTGTTCACTAAAGGGGAAGGATGGGATCAATCTCATGCCATAGAATGACATCTAAAGGTTTCTAAGTAGGTAAAGTTTTATACTTTTTATGCTACCTTCAAAATAAGTAAGGAACTTTGCATACTAAGGGGAGTAAAACTTGTAAGTAAGACTTGGGGTACTAATAGTTAAAAGGGGTGTGATCCCAGCATGCCTAAAGCATCCTTGCTCATTCATATAGCTTAATTCTAGCTTGCTAACAATAGATTGCACTGTTAATGGTGGCTTGCTAAGGTATGTTTTGCAAAGGTTAGCTTGCCAATAATAGGTTGCCTTGGTTGGTGCAGTGGTTGAAGTTTTCTTCTTCTTCTTCTTGGTAGCACTCCTCCTCCTTGTAAGCTTGGTCGGTACTAGCGTCTATAAATACATAGGGAGTGCACAATCACCAAACCATACTTAAATAGGCTAAGTAGAATTCTAAAACACACATTTGATGATCTATTATCATCACAAACATCACAAGTTTAATTCAATAGTTTCCTTCTTTTTATTTTAGAAAAGTAATTTCTACTTATTGAAAAATTAACTAACATTTAATATTCACCACTTCAAACATGGGATCATGTTGACACCTATCATCGCCACATATTCTAACATGTGGGAATGAGATTTAAGGGATGGATCAATATTACTTTGGTTTAAGTTCATTATTTAAATGATTTAAAGTGACTAGAAATGCCTATATAGCATTATTTTGGTACTAGTCCAAAGTCACTGCATGTAAACTTTAATATTATTACATATTTAGATAGATATGATGAAATGTGATTTTTGAGAGTTGGAACAACTCAAAAGCTAACTTAGTTGATTTTATAAAAATGTTGCAAGTTGCAAAAGCTTCTATCTTCTCATTTTTATTAGGAGAGATCTATAACTCTAATTTAATTAAATCCAACGGGCATGGATAGATGATTTTAATACCTTTCAGACAAAATTACTTTCATACAATTTGGATTTCTAAAACTCTCTGAATTGATTTTTAAACTAGTGGACAAAAACTACATTTAACTAAAAAAATAAATCCAGATTTGAATCTATGGGCTAGCGCGGGAAAAGGAATGGGCCAGCCCAATGGCGCTCCGCAGCGTGGGGCTCAGCTGTCAGCGAAACGGTACGCACGTTGTGGACACTTAAAACGCGAAACGGTACGCGCGTTGTGGGCCGTAGGATTAGAAGCGAGATCAACGGCTGAGGGTCGTCGTCAACGACGAACAGGTCGCCGGCGAGCTCGAACCCTAGCAGCTCGGTGGGGGTCTACTGGGGGCGTACCAGGGCTCCAGTAGGGTCGGCGAGGTGGGCAAACAACGTGGAAGACGACGGCGAGGCGAGGCGCGGTTGCGGTGGAGCTTGGGGTGGTCGCAATCAACGGCGCCCTTCTCCTCCTGCCGTGGCTGCTCCGGCTCCAATTTCGGCGAGCTGCTACTCCACTTGCTCCGGCTAGAGGTGGGTGAGGTTCAGAGAGGTGAGGGGAGTGGAATGGTGTGGACATAAGAGGCCGGGGAGGGCTCCTTTTATAGGCCCGACAGTAAGACCGAGCGGGATGGGCAGTCGACGGTGGCGACATGGCTACGGCGGGGCAGAGGCATGGCTGGGGTTGGCGAACGATGTGTGGTTCCCTGGCGATGCACTAGGAATTGAATGCGGCCGTAGGGGCAGTGGCACGCGGTCTAGGCGAGGTGGCGCTCTACACGGCCGAGGCGACGGTGTCCACGGCGAGCGGTGGCTGTGAGGCTTTGGGCGGTGAATGGGGATGTTTGGGGTGTTCTCCAGGTCGAGGTGGAGCGGCGGGCGTGGGCTGGTGCCAAGGGGTGGTCTGTGCGAGCGGAGACAGGGCATGCTCTGGGGGCGGCGTCGGCATGCTCGACCGGCTCCGGGCACGGTGGTTCCTGGCCGCTCTGCTCTCTGTCTCTGGCCTGGGGCTGGTTGGGCGGTGGAGGTGGACCACAGGCAAGTTGCTAGACATGAGGAGAGGGCCTGGAGAGGGCTGCTGCTGCGAGTGCACGGTCGGCCGGCGAGTTGGTGCTCGGCATGGCATGGCAGTGCAGCTAGGGGGGTAGGGAAGATGTTGGTTAGGCACTGGATAGATCAAGAGGGGACAAGGGGATTAAATGGGGATCAATTGGGGGCAAAACCCTATAGTAAACAGTGAGCTAGGATTGGAGTAGATATTAAGCATGCCAAGTGTTTGATGAAATGGCCGCATGAAAGAAAATTTTTAATTTTGGTTTCAAAATTTTTGAGTGATCTCGACTAGTGATAGGTAGTCTCTGGTTGCAAGGGTTTTGAAAATGGAGCTCAAATAGATGGTTTTTGAAATAGGGGTGATCTATGCATATGCATTAGATTCAATTTTAAATTGTCATTTAAAATAGTTAACAGAATGTTTTTAGCAGATCCAAAGGTGGGCCTTGGTACCTCATTATGTGTACTAGCAAGGGGTGCAAAGATCAAGAATTATTTCTGTTAAGTTTTGAGTACTAGGAATAGCCAAAGTAGGCATGAGAGTTAAATTTGCCAAAATGACCCTTCCTCCTTTTTAATTCTTTTTGATTTGATTTTCTTTAGGAAAAGTTTGGGAATGATGTAGATGATGTTTAAATCACCTAAGAAACATTTTACAAGCATTGGATAATTCAATCATGGCAATTCAAACAACTCCTAATTTAAATGCACACACATATGAATGCTTTCATTTTAAATTTGGAAAAGTTTTTGTTAACCCTATTTTTGGATGATTTGATCTTGATAAGCTTGGATTAAAGTTTGGGGATGTTACAGTTATTCTAAAGAAACCTGGATCCACCTAGAGTGATTGCATGTCTGTTCTTTTCACAAACCACACATGGAACCACCTAGTGTGATTGCATGTCTGTTCTTTTCACAAACCACACATGGATCCACCTAGTGTAATTGCATGTCTGTTCTTTTCATGAACCACACATGGATACACTAGTGTCATTGCATGTGTGTTCTTTTCATGAACCATAGCTAGAGTCATTGCATGTGTGTTTTTATAAATAAACCACACATGGATCCACCCAGTGTGATTGCATGTCTGTTCTTTTCACAAACCACACATGGATCCAGCTAGTGTGATTGCATGTCTTTTCTTTTCAAAATCCATACATGAATCCACTAGTGTCATCGCATGTGTGTTCTTTTCATGAACCACACAAGGATTCACCAGTGTCATTGCATGTGTGTTCTTTTCATGAACCACATCTAGAGTCATTGCATGTTTGTTCTTTCCACACAGCACACATGGATCGACCTAGTGTGATTGCATGTCCGTTCTTCTCATGAACCACACCTAGTGTGATTGCATGTCTGTTCTTTTCACAAACCACACATGGATCCACCTAGTGTGATTGCATGTCTGTTCTTTTCACAAACCACACATGGATCCACCAGTGTCATTGCATGTGTGTTCTTTTCATGAACTACAACTATAGTCATTGCATGTGTGTTCTTCTAAACAAACCACACGTGGATCCACCCAGTGTGATTGCATGTATGTTCTTTTCACAAACCACACATGGATCCACCTAGTGTGATTGCATGTCTGTTCTTTCACAAACCACTCATGGATCCACCTAGTGTGATTGCATGTCTGTTCTTTTCACAAACCACACATGGATCCACCAGTTTCATTGCATGTCTGTTATTTTCATGAACCCAACATGGATCCACCAGTGTCATTGCATGGGTGTTATTTTCATGAACCACAACTAGAGTCATTGCATGTCTGTTCTTCTAAACGAACCACACATGGATCCACCCAGTGTCATTGCACGTTTGTTCCTCTAAACAAACCACACATGGATCCACCTAGTATGATTGCATGTCTGTTCTTTTCACAAACCATAGATGGATCCACCAGTGTCATTGCATGTGTGTTCTTTTCATGAACCACAGCCAGAGTCATTGCATGTATGTTCTTCTAAACAAACCACACATGGATCCACCCAGTGTCATTGCATGTCTGTTCTTCTCACAAACCACATAAGTATCCACCAGTGTCATTGCATCTCTGTTCTTCTCACAAACCACATATGGATCCACCAGTGTCATTGGATGTGTGTTCTTCTCATGAACCACACATGGATCCACTAGTGTCATTGCATGTCTGTTCTTTTCATGAACCACAGCTAGAGTCACTCATTGTCTATTCCTTCCACAAACCACATATGGATCCACCAGTGTCATTGCATGTCTGTTCTTTTCATGAAGAACACCCGGTGTCATTGCATGTCTGTTCCTCTAAACAAACCACACATGGATCCACCTAGTGTTATTGCATGTCTGTTATTTTCACAAACCACACATGGATCCACCAGTGTCATTGCATGTGTGTTCTTCTCATGAACCACAGCCAGTGTCATTGCATGTATGTTCTTCTTAGAAACCACACATGGATCCACCAGTGTCATTGCATGTCTGTCCTTTTCATGAACCACACCTAGTGTCATTGCATGTCTGTTCCTCTAAACAAACCACACATGGATCCACCTAGTGTGATTGCATGTCTGTTCTTTTCACAAACCACACATGGATCCACCAGTGTCATTGCATCTGTGTTCTTTTCATGAACCACATCTAGAGTCATTGCATGTTTGTTCTTTCCACACAGCACACATGGATCGACCTAGTGTGATTGCATGTCCGTTCTTCTCATGAACCACACCTAGTGTGATTGCATGTCTGTTCTTTTCACAAACCACATATGGATCCACCTGGTGTGACTGCATGTCTGTTCTTTTCACAAACCACACATGGCTCCACCAGTGTCATTGCATGTGTGTTCTTTTCATGAACTACAACTATAGTCATTGCATGTGTGTTCTTCTAAACAAACCACATGTGGATCCACCCACTGTGATTACATGTATGTTCTTTTCACAATCCACACATGGATCCACCTAGTGTGATTGCATGTCTTTTCTTTTCACAAACCACACATGGATCCACCTAGTGTGATTGCATGTCTGTTCTTTTCACAAACCACACATGGATCCACCAGTTTCATTGCATGTCTGTTATTTTCATGAACCCAACATGGATCCACCAGTATCATTGCATGGGTGTTATTTTCATGAACCACAACTAGAGTCATTGCATGTCTGTTCTTCTAAACAAACCACACATGTATCCACCCAGTGTCATTGCATGTTTGTTCCTCTAAACAAACCACACATGGATCCACCTAGTGTGATTGCATGTCTGTTCTTTTCACAAACCATAGATGGATCCACCAGTGTCATTGCATGTGTGTTCTTTTCATGAACCACAGCCAGAGTCATTGCATGTATGTTCTTCTAAACAAACCACACGTGGATCCACCCAGTGTCATTGCATGTCTGTTCTTCTCACAAACCACATAAGTATCCACCAGTGTCATTGCATCTCTGTTCTTCTCACAAACCACACATGGATCCATCAGTGTCATTGGATGTGTGTTCTTGTCATGAACCACACATGGATCCACCAGTGTCATTGCATGTCTGTTCTTTTCATGAACCACGGCTAGAGTCATTCATTGTCTGGTCCTTCCATAAACCACATATGGATCCACCAGTGTCATTGCATGTCTGTTCTTTTCATGAAGCACACCCGGTGTCATTGCATGTCTGTTCCTCTAAACAAACCACACATGGATCCACCTAGTGTGATTGCATGTCTGTTCTTTTCACAAACCACACATGGATCCACCAGTGTCATTGCATGCGTGTTCTTCTCATGAACCACAGCCAGTGTCATTGCATGTATGTTCTTCTTAGAAACCACACATGGATCCACCAGTGTCATTGCATGTCTGTCCTTTTCATGAACCACACCCAGTGTCATTGCATGTCTGTTCCTCTAAAAAAACCACACATGGATCCACCTAATGTGATTGCATGTATGTTCTTTTCACAAACCACACATGGATCCACCTAGTGTGATTGCATGTCTGTTCTTTTCACAAACCACACATGGATCCACAAGTGTCATTGAATGTGTTTTCTTTTCATGAACCACAACAAGAGTCAACCAGTGTTATTGCATGTCTGTTCTTTTCATGAACCACAGCGAGAGTCATTGCATGCTTGTTCCTTCGACAAACCACATATGGATCCACAAGTGTCATTGCATCTGTTCTTTTCATGAACCACACCTAGTGTCATTGTGTGTCTGTTCCTCTAAACAAACCACACATGGATCCACCTAGTGTGATTGCACGTCTGTTCTTTTCACAAACCACACATGGATCCACCTAGAGTGATTGCATGTTTGTTCTTTTCACAAACCACACATGGATCCACCTAGAGTGATTGCATGTCTGTTCTTTTCACAAACCACACATGGATCCACCTAGTGTGATTGCATGTCTATTCTTTTCACAAACCACACATGGATCCACAAGTGTCATTGCATGTGTGTTCTTTTCATGAACCACAACAAGAGTCAACCAGTGTTATTGCATGTGTGTTCTTTTCATGAACCACAGCGAGAGTCATTGCATGTCTGTTCCTTCGACAAACCACATATGGATCCACAAGTGTCATTGCATGTCTGTTCTTTTCATGAACCACACCTAGTGTCATTGCGTGTCTGTTCCTCTAAACAAACCACACATGGATCCACCTAGTGTGATTGCATGTCTGTTCTTTTCACAAAACACACATGGATCCACCAGTGTCATTGCATGTGTGTTATTTTCATGAACCACAGCCAGAGTCATTGCTTGTGTGTTCTTCTAAGCAAAGCACACATGGATCCACCTAGTGTCATTGCATGTCTGTTCCTCTAAACAAACCACACATGTATCCACCTAGTGTGATTGCATGTCTGTTCTTTTCAGAAACCACACATGGATCCACCAGTGCCATTGCATGTGTGTTTCTTTTCATGAACCACAACTAGTGTCAGTGCATTTGTGTTCTTCTAAACAAACCACACATGGATCCACCCAGTGTCATTGCATGTCTATTCCTCTAAACAAACCACACATGGATCAACCCGCTGTGATTGCATGTCTGTTCTTTTCACAAACCACACATGGATCCACCAGTGTCATTGCATGTGTGTTCTTTTCATGAACCACAACTAGAGTCATTGCATGTGTGTTCTTCTAAGAAAACCACACATGGATCCACCCAGTGTCATTGCATGTCTGTTTCTCTAAACAAACCACACATGGATCCACCTAGTGTGATTGCATGTGTGTTCTTTTCACAAACCACACATGGATCCACCAGTGTCATTGCATGTGTGTTCTTTTCATGAACCAAAACTAGTGTCATTGTATGTGTTTTCTTCTAAACAAACCACACATGGATCCACCCAGTGTGATTGAATGTCTGTTCTTTTCACAAACCACACATGGATCCACCAGTGTCATTGCATGTGTGTTCTTTTCATGAACCACAACTAGAGTCATTGCATGTGTGTTCTTCTAAACAAACCACACATGGATTCACCCAGTGTGATTGCATGTTTGTACCTCTAAACAAACGACACATGGATCCACCTAGTGTGCTTGCATGTCTGTTCCTTTCACAAACCACACATGGATCCACCAGTGTCATTGCATGTGTGTTCTTTTCATGAACCTCAACTATAGTCATTGCATGTGTGTTCTTTTCATGAACCACAACTAGAGTCATTGCATGTGTTTATAGTAAACAAACCACACATGGATCCAACTAGTGTGATTGCATGTCTGTTCTTTTCACAAACCACACGTGGATCCACCCAGTGTGATTGCATGTGTGTTCTTTTCACAAACCACACATGGATCCACTAGTGTCATTGCATGTCTGTTCGTTTCATGAACCACAACAAGAGTCAACCAGTGTCATTGCATGTCTGTTCTTTTCATGAACCACAGCTAGAGTGATTGCATGTCTGTTCTTTTCACAAACCACATATGGATCCACCAGTGTCATTGCATGTCCTGTTCTTTTCATGAACCACACCTAGTGTCATTGCATGTCTGTTCCTCTAAACAAACCACACATGGATCCACCTAGTGTGATTGCATGTCTGTTCTTTTCACAAACCACACATGGATCCACCAGTGTCATTACATGTGTGTTCTTTTCATGAACCACAACTAGAGTCATTGCATGTGTGTTCTTCTAAACAAACCACACATGGATCCACCCAGTGTGATTGCATGTTTGTTCCTCTAAACAAACCACACATGGATCCAACTAGTGTGATTGCATGTCTATTCTTTTCACAAACCACACATGGATCCACCAGTGTCATTGCATGTGTGCTATTTTCATGAACCACAACTAGAGTCATTTCATGTGTGTTCTTGTAAACAAACCACACATGGATCCACCTAGTGTGATTGTATGTCTGTTCTTTTCACAAACCACACATGGATCCACCTATTGTGATTGCATGTCTGTTCTTTTCACAAACCACACATGGATCCACCAGTGTCATTGCATGTGTGTTCTTTTCATGAACCACCCATGGATAGACCAGTGTCATTGCATGTGTGTTCTTCTCACAAACCACACAAGGATCCACCAGTGTCATTGCATGTCTGTTCTTTCCATGAACCACAGCTAGAGTCATTGCTTGTATGTTCCTTCCACAAACCACATATGGATCCACCAGTGTCATTGCATGTCTGTTCTTTTCATGAACCACACCCAGTTTCATTGCATGTCTATTCCTCTAAACAAACCACACATGGATCCACCTAGTGTGATTGCATGTCTGTTCTTTTCACAAACCACACATGGATCCACCAGTGTCATTGCATGTGTTTTCTTACCATGAACCACAGCCAGTGTCATTGCATGTGTGTTCTTCTAAACAAACCACACATGGATCCACCAGTGTCTTTGCCTGTGTGTTCTTCTCATGAACCACACATGGATCCACTAGTGTCATTGCATGTTTGTTCTTTTTATGATCCATAGCTATAGTCATTGCATGTCTGTTCCTTCCACAAACCACATATGGATCGACCAGTGACATTGCATGTCTGTTCTTTTCATGAACCACACGTAGTGTCATTGCATGTCTGTTCCTCTAAACAAACCACACATGGATCCACCCAGTGTGATTGCATGTCTGTTCCTCTAAACAAACCACACATGGATCCACCTAGTGTGATTGCATGTCTGTTCTTTTCACAAACCACACATGGATCCACCATTGTCATTGCATGTGTGTTCTTTGCAAAACCACAACTAGAGTCATTGCATGTGTGTTCTTCTAAACAAGCTACACATGGATCCACCTAGTGTGAATGCATGTATGTTCTTTTCACAAACCAGACATGGATCCACCTAGTGTGATTGCAAGTCTGTTCTTTTCACAAACCACACATGGATCCACCAGTGTCATTGCATGTGCGTTCTTTTCATGAACCACAGCCAGAGTCATTTCATTTGTGTTCTTCTAAACAAACCACACATGGATCCACCCAGTGTCATTGCATGTCTGTTCCTCTAAGCAAACCACACATGGATCCACCCAGTGTCATTGCATGTTTGTTCCTCTAAACAAACCACACATGGATCCACCCAGTGTGATTGCATATCTGTTCTTTTCAGAAACCACACATGGATCCACTAGTGTCATTGCATGTGTGTTCGTTTCATGAACCACAACAAGAGTCAACCAGTGTCATTGCATGTCTGTTCTTTTCATGAACCACAGCTAGAGTCATTGCATGTCTGTTCCTTCCACAAACCACATATGGATCCACCAGTGTCATTGCATGTCTGTTCTTTTCATGAACCACACCTAGTGTCATTGCATGTCTGTTCCTCTAAACAAACCACACGTGGATCCACCTAGTGTGATTGCATGTCTGTTCTTTTCACAAACCACACATGGATCCACCAGTGTCATTACATGTGTGTTCTTTTCATGAACCAAAACTAGAGTCATTGCATGTGTGTTCTTCTAAACAAACCACACATGGATCCACCCAGTGTGATTGCATGTTTGTTCCTATAAACAAACCACACATGGATCCAACTAGTGTGATTGCATGTCTATTCTTTTCACAAACCACACATGGATCCACCAGTGTCATTGCATGTGTGCTATTTTCATGAACCACAACTAGAGTCATTTCATGTGTGTTCTTGTAAACAAACCACACATGGATCCACCTAGTGTGATTGTATGTCTGTTCTTTTCACAAACCACACATGGATCCACCTATTGTGATTGCATGTCTGTTATTTTCACAAACCACACATGGATCCACCAGTGTCATTGCATGTGTGTTCTTTTCATGAACCACACATGGATAGACCAGTGTCATTGCATGTGTGTTCTTCTCACAAACCACACAACGATCCACCAGTGTCATTGCATGTCTGTTCTTCTCACAAACCACACATGGATCCACCAGTGTCATTGCACGTGTGTTATTCTCATGAACCACACATGGATCCACCAGTGTCATTGCATGTCTGTTCTTTCCATGAACCACAGCTAGAGTCATTGCATGTATGTTCCTTCCATAAACCACATATGGATCCACCAGTATCATTGCATGTCTGTTCTTTTCATGAACCACACCCAGTGTCATTGCATGTCTGTTCCTCTAAACAAACCACACATGGATCCACCTAGTGTGATTGCATGTCTGTTCTTTTAACAAACCACACATGGATCCACCAGTGTCATTGCATGTGTTTTCTTCCCATGAACCACATCCAGTGTCATTGCATGTGTGTTCTTCTAAACAAACCACACATGGATCCACCAGTGTCTTTGCCTGTGTGTTCTTCTCATGAACCACACATGGGTCCACTAGTGTCATTGCATGTTTGTTCTTTTCATGATCCATAGCTATAGTCATTGCATGTCTGTTCCTTCCACAAACCACATATGGATCCACCAGTGTCATTGCATGTCTGTTCTTTTCATGAACCACACCTAGTGTCATTGCATGTTTGTTCCTCTAAACAAACCACACATGGATCCACCCAGTGTGATTGCATGTCTGTTCCTCTAAACAAACCACACATGGATCCACCTAGTGTGATTGCATGTCTGTTCTTTTCACAAACCACACATGGATCCACCATTGTCATTGCATGTGTGTTCTTTACAAAACCACAACTAGAGTCATTGCATGTGTGTTCTTCTAAACAAGCTACACATGGATCCACCTAGTGTGATTGCATGTCTGTTCTTTTCACAAACCACACATGGATCCACCTAGTGTGATTACAAGTCTGTTCTTTTCACAAACCACACATGGATCCACCAGTGTCATTGCATGTGCGTTCTTTTCATGAACCACAGCCAGAGTCATTTCATGTGTGTTCTTCTAAACAAACCACACATGGATCCACCCAGTGTCATTGCATGTTTGTTCCTCTAAGCAAACCACACATGGATCCACCCAGTGTCATTGCATGTCTGTTCCTCTAAACAAACCACACATGGATCCACCCAGTGTGATTGCATGTCTGTTATTTTCACAAACCACACATGGATCCACCAGTGTCATTGCATGTGTGTTCTTTCCATGAACCACAACTAGAGTCAATGCATGTGTGTTCTTCTAAACAAACCACACATGGATCCACCAAGTGTGATTGCATGCCTGTTCCTCTAAACAAACCACACATGGATCCACCTAGTGTGATTGCATGTCTGTTCTTTTCACAAACCACACATGGATCCACCAGTGTCATTGCATGTGTGTTATTTTCATGAACCACAACTAGAGTCATTTCATGTGTGTTCTTGTAAACAAACCACACATGGATCCACCTAGTGTGATTGTATGTCTGTTCTTTTCACAAACCACACATGGATCCACCTATTGTGATTGCATGTCTGTTCTTTTCACAAACCACACATGGATCCACCAGTGTCATTGCATGTGTGTTCTTTTCATGAACCACACATGGATAGACCAGTGTCATTGCATGTGTGTTCTTCTCACAAACCACACAAGGATCCACCAGTGTCATTGCATGTCTGTTCTTCTCACAAACCACACATGGATCCACCAGTGTCATTGCATGTGTGTTATTCTCATGAACCACACATGGATCCACCAGTGTCATTGCATGTCTGTTCTTTCCATGAACCACAGCTAGAGTCATTGCATGTATGTTCCTTCCATAAACCACATATGGATCCACCAGTGTCATTGCATGTCTGTTCTTTTCATGAACCACACCCAGTGTCATTGCATGTCTGTTCCTCTAAACAAACCACACATGGATCCACCTAGTGTGATTGCATGTCTGTTCTTTTAACAAACCACACATGGATCCACCAGTGTCATTGCATGTGTTTTCTTCCCATGAACCACAGCCAGTGTCATTGCATGTGTGTTCTTCTAAACAAACCACACATGGATCCACCAGTGTCTTTGCCTGTGTGTTCTTCTCATGAACCACACATGGGTCCACTAGTGTCATTGCATGTTTGTTCTTTTCATGATCCATAGCTATAGTCATTGCATGTCTGTTCCTTCCACAAACCACATATGGATCCACCAGTGTCATTGCATGTCTGTTCTTTTCATGAACCACACCTAGTGTCATTGCATGTCTGTTCCTCTAAACAAACCACACATGGATCCACCCAGTGTGATTGCATGTCTGTTCCTCTAAACAAACCACACATGGATCCACCTAGTGTGATTGCATGTCTGTTCTTTTCACAAACCACACATGGATCCACCATTGTCATTGCATGTGTGTTCTTTGCAAAACCACAACTAGAGTCATTGCATGTGTGTTCTTCTAAACAAGCTACACATGGATCCACCTAGTGTGATTGCATGTCTGTTCTTTTCACAAACCACACATGGATCCACCTAGTGTGATTGCAAGTCTGTTCTTTTCACAAACCACACATGGATCCACCAGTGTCATTGCATGTGCGTTCTTTTCATGAACCACAGCCAGAGTCATTTCATGTGTGTTCTTCTAAACAAACCACACATGGATCCACCCAGTGTCATTGCATGTTTGTTCCTCTACGCAAACCACACATGGATCCACCCAGTGTCATTGCATGTTTGTTCCTCTAAACAAACCACACATGGATCCACCCAGTGTGATTGCATGTCTGTTCTTTTCACAAACCACACATGGATCCACCAGTGTCATTGCATGTGTGTTCTTTCCATGAACCACAACTAGAGTCAATGCATGTGTGTTCTACTAAACAAACCACACATGGATCCACCAAGTGTGATTGCATGCCTGTTCCTCTAAACAAACCACACATGGATCCACCTAGTGTGATTGCATGTCTGTTCTTTTCACAAACCACACATGGATCCACCAGTGTCATTGCATGTGTGTTATTTTCATGAACCACGACTAGAGTCATTTCATGTGTGTTCTTGTAAACAAACCACACATGGATCCACCTAGGGTGATTGTATGTCTGTTCTTTTCACAAACCACACATGGATCCACTAGTGTCATTGCATGTGTGTTCTTTTCATGAACCACACATGGATCCACCAGTGTCATTGCATGTGTGTTCTTTTCATGAACCACACATGGATAGACCAGTGTCATTGCATGTGTGTTCTTCTCACAAACCACACAAGGATCCACCAGTGTCATTACATGTCTGTTCTTCTCACAAACCACACATGGATCCACCAGTGTCATTGCATGTGTGTTATTCTCATGAACCACACATGGATCCACCAGTGTCATTGCATGTCTGTTCTTTCCATGAACCACAGCTAGAGTCATTGCATGTATGTTCCTTCCATAAACCACATATGGATCCACCAGTGTCATTGCATGTCTGTTCTTTTCATGAACCACACCCAGTGTCATTGCATGTCTGTTCCTCTAAACAAACCACACATGGATCCACCTAGTGTGATTGCATGTCTGTTCTTTTAACAAACCACACATGGATCCACCAGTGTCATTGCATGTGTTTTCTTCCCATGAACCACAGCCAGTGTCATTGCATGTGTGTTCTTCTAAACAAACCACACATGGATCCACCAGTGTCTTTGCCTGTGTGTTCTTCTCATGAACCACACATGGGTCCACTAGTGTCATTGCATGTTTGTTCTTTTCATGATCCATAGCTATAGTCATTGCATGTCTGTTCCTTCCACAAACCACATATGGATCCACCAGTGTCATTGCATGTCAGTTCTTTTCATGAACCACACCTAGTGTCATTGCATGTCTGTTCCTCTAAACAAACCACACATGGATCCACCCAGTGTGATTGCATGTCTGTTCCTCTAAACAAACCACACATGGATCCACCTAGTGTGATTGCATGTCAGTTCTTTTCACAAACCACACATGGATCCACCATTGTCATTGAATGTGTGTTCTTTGCAAAACCACAACTAGAGTCATTGCATGTGTGTTCTTCTAAACAAGCTACACATGGATCCACCTAGTGTGATTGCATGTCTGTTCTTTTCACAAACCACACATGGATCCACCTAGTGTGATTGCAAGTCTGTTCTTTTCACAAACCACACATGGATCCACCAGTGTCATTGCATGTGCGTTCTTTTCATGAACCACAGCCAGAGTCATTTCATGTGTGTTCTTCTAAACAAACCACACATGGATCCACCCAGTGTCATTGCATGTTTGTTCCTCTAAGCAAACCACACATGGATCCACCCAGTGTCATTGCATGTCTGTTCCTCTAAACAAACCACACATGGATCCACCCAGTGTGATTGCATGTCTGTTCTTTTCACAAACCACACATGGATCCACCAGTGTCATTGCATGTGTGTTCTTTCCATGAACCACAACTAGAGTCAATGCATGTGTGTTCTTCTAAACAAACCACACATGGATCCACCAAGTGTGATTGCATGCCTGTTCCTCTAAACAAACCACACATGGATCCACCTAGTGTGATTGCATGTCTGTTCTTTTCACAAACCACACATGGATCCACCAGTGTCATTGCATGTGTGTTATTTTCATGAACCACAACTAGAGTCATTTCATGTGTGTTCTTGTAAACAAACCACACATGGATCCACCTAGTGTGATTGTATGTCTGTTCTTTTCACAAACCACACATGGATCCACCTATTGTGATTGCATGTCTGTTCTTTTCACAAACCACACATGGATCCACCAGTGTCATTGCATGTGTGTTCTTTTCATGAACCACACATGGATAGACCAGTGTCATTGCATGTGTGTTCTTCTCACAAACCACACAAGGATCCACCAGTGTCATTGCATGTCTGTTCTTCTCACAAACCACACATGGATCCACCAGTGTCATTGCATGTGTGTTATTCTCATGAACCACACATGGATCCACCAGTGTCATTGCATGTCTGTTCTTTCCATGAACCACAGCTAGAGTCATTGCATGTATGTTCCTTCCATAAACCACATATGGATCCACCAGTGTCATTGCATGTCTGTTCTTTTCATGAACCACACCCAGTGTCATTGCATGTCTGTTCCTCTAAACAAACCACACATGGATCCACCTAGTGTGATTGCATGTCTGTTCTTTTAACAAACCACACATGGATCCACCAGTGTCATTGCATGTGTTTTCTTCCCATGAACCACAGCCAGTGTCATTGCATGTGTGTTCTTCTAAACAAACCACACATGGATCCACCAGTGTCTTTGCCTGTGTGTTCTTCTCATGAACCACACATGGGTCCACTAGTGTCATTGCATGTTTGTTCTTTTCATGATCCATATCTATAGTCATTGCATGTCTGTTCCTTCCACAAACCACATATGGATCCACCAGTGTCATTGCATGTCTGTTCTTTTCATGAACCACACCTAGTGTCATTGCATGTCTGTTCCTCTAAACAAACCACACATGGATCCACCCAGTGTGATTGCATGTCTGTTCCTCTAAAGAAACCACACATGGATCCACCTAGTGTGATTGCATGTCTGTTCTTTTCACAAACCACACATGGATCCACCATTGTCATTGCATGTGTGTTATTTGCAAAACCACAACTAGAGTCATTGCATGTGTGTTCTTCTAAACAAGCTACACATGGATCCACCTAGTGTGATTGCATGTCTGTTCTTTTCACAAACCACACATGGATCCACCTAGTGTGATTGCAAGTCTGTTCTTTTCACAAACCACACATGGATCCACCAGTGTCATTGCATGTGCATTCTTTTCATGAACCACAGCTAGAGTCATTTCATGTGTGTTCTTCTAAACAAACCACACATGGATCCACCCAGTGTCATTGCATGTTTGTTCCTCTAAGCAAACCACACATGGATCCACCCAGTGTCATTGCATGTCTGTTCCTCTAAACAAACCACACATGGATCCACCCAGTGTGATTGCATGTCTGTTCTTTTCACAAACCACACATGGATCCACCAGTGTCATTGCATGTGTGTTCTTTCCATGAACCACAACTAGAGTCAATGCATGTCTGTTCTACTAAACAAACCACACATGGATCCACCAAGTGTGATTGTATGCCTGTTCCTCTAAACAAACCACACATGGATCCACCTAGTGTGATTGCATGTCTGTTCTTTTCACAAACCACACCTGGATCCACCAGTGTCATTGCATGTGTGTTATTTTCATGAACCACAACTAGAGTCATTTCATGTGTGTTCTTGTAAACAAACCACACATGGATCCACCTAGGGTGATTGTATGTCTGTTCTTTTCACAAACCACACATGGATCCACTAGTGTCATTGCATGTGTGTTCTTTTCATGAACCACACATGGATCCACCAGTGTCATTGCATGTGTGTTCTTTTCATGAACCACACATGGATAGACCAGTGTCATTGCATGTGTGTTCTTCTCACAAACCACACAAGGATCCACCAGTGTCATTACATGTCTGTTCTTCTCACAAACCACACATGGATCCACCAGTGTCATTGCATGTGTGTTATTCTCATGAACCACACATGGATCCACCAGTGTCATTGCATGTCTGTTCTTTCCATGAACCACAGCTAGAGTCATTGCATGTATGTTCCTTCCATAAACCACATATGGATCCACCAGTGTCATTGCATGTCTGTTCTTTTCATGAACCACACCCAGTGTCATTGCATGTCTGTTCCTCTAAACAAACCACACATGGATCCACCTAGTGTGATTGCATGTCTGTTCTTTTAACAAACCACACATGGATCCACCAGTGTCATTGCATGTGTTTTCTTCCCATGAACCACAGCCAGTGTCATTGCATGTGTGTTCTTCTAAACAAACCACACATGGATCCACCAGTGTCTTTGCCTGTGTGTTCTTCTCATGAACCACACATGGGTCCACTAATGTCATTGCATGTTTGTTCTTTTCATGATCCATAGCTATAGTCATTGCATGTCTGTTCCTTCCACAAACCACATATGGATCCACCAGTGTCATTGCATGTCTGTTCTTTTCATGAACCACACCTAGTGTGATTGCATGTCTGTTCCTCTAAACAAACCACACATGGATCCACCCAGTGTGATTGCATGTCTGTTCCTCTAAACAAACCACACATGGATCCACCTAGTGTGATTGCATGTCAGTTCTTTTCACAAACCACACATGGATCCACCATTTTCATTGAATGTGTGTTCTTTGCAAAACCACAACTAGAGTCATTGCATGTGTGTTCTTCTAAACAAGCTACACATGGATCCACCTAGTGTGATTGCATGTCTGTTCTTTTCACAAACCACACATGGATCCACCTAGTGTGATTGCAAGTCTGTTCTTTTCACAAACCACACATGGATCCACCAGTGTCATTGCATGTGCGTTCTTTTCATGAACCACATCCAGAGTCATTTCATGTGTGTTCTTCTAAACAAACCACACATGGATCCACCCAGTGTCATTGCATGTTTGTTCCTCTAAGCAAACCACACATGGATCCACCCAGTGTCATTGCATGTCTGTTCCTCTAAACAAACCACACATGGATCCACCCAGTGTGATTGCATGTCTGTTCTTTTCACAAACCACACATGGATCCACCAGTGTCATTGCATGTGTGTTCTTTCCATGAACCACAACTAGAGTCAATGCATGTGTGTTCTTCTAAACAAACCACACATGGATCCACCAAGTGTGATTGCATGCCTGTTCCTCTAAACAAACCACACATGGATCCACCTAGTGTGATTGCATGTCTGTTCTTTTCACAAACCACACATGGATCCACCAGTGTCATTGCATGTGTGTTATTTTCATGAACCACAACTAGAGTCATTGCATGTGTGTTCTTCTAAACAAACCACACTTGGATACACCTAGTGTGATTGCATGTCTTTTCTTTTTACAAACCTCACATGGATCCACCTAGTGTGATTGCATGTCTGTTCTTTTGACAAACCACACATGGATCCACCAGTGTCATTGCATGTGTGTTCTATTCATGAACCACACATGGATACACAAGTGTCATTGCATGTGTGTTCTTTTCATGAACCACAACTAGAGTCATTGAACGTGTGTTCTTTCCACAAACCACACATGGATCCACCTAGTGTGATTGCATGTCTGTTCTTCTCATGAACCACACATGGATCCACCAGTGTCATTGCATGTGTGTTCTTTTCATGAACCACAACCAGAGTCATTGCATGTGTGTTCTTCCAAACAAACCACACATGGATCCACCCAGTGTCATTGCATGTCTATTCCTATAAACAAACCAAACATGGATCCACCCAGTGTCATTGCCTGTCTCTTCCCTAACAAACCACACATGGATCCACCCAGTGTGATTGCATGTCTGTTCTTTTCACAAACCACACATGGATCCACCAGTGCAATTGCATGTGTGTTCTTTTGATGAACCAGAATTAGAGTCATTGCATGTGTGTTCTTCTAAACAAACCACACATGGATCCACCCAGTGTGATCACATGCCTATTCCTCTAAACAAACCACACATGGATCCACCTAGTGTGATTACATGTCTGTTCTTTTCACAAACCACACATGGATCCACCAGTGTCATTGCATGTGTGTTATTTTCATGAACCACAACTAGAGTCATTGCATGTGTTTTCTTCTGAACAAACCACACATGGATACAACTAGTGTGGTTGCATGTATGTTCTTTTCACAAACCACACATGGATCCACCTAGTGTGATTGCATGTCTGTTCTTTTCACAAACCACACATGGATCCACCAGTGTCATTGCATGTGTGTTCTTTTCATGAACCATAGCGAGAGTCATTGCATGTGTGTTCTTCTAAACAAACCACACATGGATCCACCCAGTGTCATTGCATGTCTGTTCCTCTAAACAAACGACACATGGATCCACCCAGTGTCATTGCATGTCTGTTCTTTTCACAAACCACACATGGATCCACCAGTGTCATTGCATGTGTGTTCTTTTCATGAACCACAACTAGAGTCATTGCATGTGTGTTCTTCTAAACAAACCACACATGGATCCACCCAGTGTGATTGCATGTTTGTTCCTCTAAACAAACCACACATGGATCCACCTAGTGTGATTCCATGTCTGTTCTTTGCACAAACCACACATGGAACCCCCAGTGTCATTGCATTTGCGTTCTTTTCATGAACCATAGCCAGAGTCTTTTCATGTGTGTTCTTCTAAACAAACCACACATGGATCCACCCAGTGTCATTGCATGTCTGTTCCTCTAAGCAAACCACACATGGATCCACCCAGTGTCATTACATGTCTGTTCCTCTAAACAAACCACACATGGATCCACCCAGTGTGATTGCATGTCTGTTATTTTCACAAACCACACATGGATCCACCAGTGTCATTGCATGTGTGTTCTTTCCATGAACCACAACTAGAGTCAATGCATGTGTGGTCTTCTAAACAAACCACACATGGATCCACCCAGTGTGATTGCATGCCTGTTCCTCTAAACAAACCACACATGGATCCACCTAGTGTGATTGCATGTCTGTTCTTTTCACAAACCACACATGGATCCACCAGTGTCATTGCATGTGTGTTATTTTCATGAACCACAACTAGATTCATTGCATGTGTGTTCTTCTAAACAAACCACACTTGGATACACCTAGTGTGATTGCATGTCTTTTCTTTTTACAAACCACACATGGATCCACCTAGTGTGATTGCATGTCTGTTCTTTTCACAAACCACACATGGATCCACCAGTGTCATTACATGTGTGTTCTTTTCATGAACCACACATGGATACACAGGTGTCATTTCATGTGTGTTCTTTTCATGAACCACAACTAGAGTCATTGAACGTCTGTTCTTTCCACAAACCACACATGGATCCACCTAGTGTGATTGCATGTCTGTTCTTCTCATGAACCACACATGGATCCAACAGTGTCATTGCATGTGTGTTCTTTTCATGAACCACAGCCAGAGTCATTGCATGTGTGTTCTTCCAAACAAAGCACACATGGATCCACCCAGTGTCATTGCATGTTTGTTCCTATAAACAAACCAAACATGGATCCACCCAGTGTCATTGCCTGTCTGTTCCTCTAAACAAACCACACATGGATCCACCAAGTGTGATTGCATGTCTGTTCTTTTCACAAACCACACATGGATCCACCAGTGCAATTGCATGTGTGTTCTTTTGATGAACCACAACTAGAGTCATTGCATGTGTGTTCTTCTAAACAAACCACACATGGATCCACCCAGTGTGATTGCATGCCTATTCCTCTAAACAAACCACACATGGATCCACCTAGTGTGATTGCATGTCTGTTCTTTTCATAAACCACACATGGATCCACCAGTGTCATTGCATGTGTGTTATTTTCATGAACCACAACTAGAGTCATTGCATGTGTTTTCTTCTGAACAAACCACACATGGATACAACTAGTGTGATTGCATGTATGTTCTTTTCACAAACCACACATAGATCCACCTAGTGTGATTGCATGTCTGTTGTTTTCACAAACCACACATGGATCCACCAGTGTCATTGCATGTGTGTTATTTTCATGAACCATAGCCAGAGTCATTGCATGTGTGGTCTTCTAAACAAACCACACATGGATCCACCCAGTGTCATTGCATGTCTGTTCCTCTAAACAAGCAACACATGGATCCACCCAGTGTCATTGCATGTCTGTTCTTTTCACAAACCACACATGGATCCACCAGTGTCATTGCATGTGTGTTCTTTTCATGAACCACAACTAGAGTCATTGCATGTGTGTTCTTCTAAACAAACCACACATGGATCCACCCAGTGTGATTGCATGGCCGTTCCTCTAAACAAACCACACATGGATCCACCTAGTGTGATTCCATGTCTGTTCTTTGCACAAACCACACATGGATCCCCAGTGTCATTGCATGTGTGTTCTTTTAATGAACCACAACTAGAGTCATTGCATGTGTGTTCTTCTAAACAAACCACAAATGGATCCAACTAGTTTGATTGCATGTCTATTCTTTTCACAAACCACACATGGATCCACCTAGTGTGATTGCATGTTTGTTCTTTTCACAAACCACACATGGATCCACCAGTGTCATTGCATGTGTGTTCTTTTCATGAACCACAACTAGAGTCATTGCATGGGTAACAAACCACACATGGATCCACCTAGTGTGATTGCATGTCCGTTCTTTTCACGAACCACACCTGGATCCACCCAGTGTGATTGCATGTGTGTTCTTTTCACAAACCACACATGGATCCACTAGTGTCATTGCATGTGTGTTCGTTTCATGAACCACAACAAGAGTCAACCAGTGTCATTGCATGTCTGTTCTTTTTATGAACCACAGCTAGAGTCATTGCATGTCTGTTCCTTCCACAAACCACATATGGATGCACCAGTGTCAATGCATGTCCGTTCTTTTCATGAACCACACCTAGTGTCATTGCATGTCTGTTCCTCTAAACAAACCACACATGGATCCACCTAGTGTGATTGCATGTCTGTTCTTTTCACAAACCACACATGGATCCACCAGTGTCATTGCATGTGTGTTCTTTTTATGAACCACAACCAGAGTCATTGCATCTATGTTCTTCTAAGCAAACCACACATGGGTCCACCCAATGTCATTGCTTGTCTGTTCCTCTAAACAAACCACTCCTAGATCCAACTAGTGTGATTGCATGTGTGTTCTTTTCACAAACCACACATGGATCCACCAGTGTCATTGCGCGTGTGTTCTTTTCATGAACCAAAACTAGTGTCATTGCATGTGTGTTCTTCTAAACAAACCACACATGGATCCACCCACTGTGATTGAATGTCTGTTCTTTTCACAAACCACACATGGATCCACCAGTGTCATTGCATGTGTGTTCTTTTCATGAACCACAACTAGAGTCATTGCATGTGTGTTCTTCTAAACAAACCACACATGGATCCACCCAGTGTGATTGCATGCCTATTCCTCTAAACAAACCACACATGGATCCACCTAGTGTGATTGCATGTCTGTTCTTTTCACAAACCACACATGGATCCACCAGTGTCATTGCATGTGTGTTATTTTCATGAACCACAACTAGAGGCATTGCATGTGTTTTCTTCTGAACAAACCACACATGGATACAACTAGTGTGATTGCATGTATGTTCTTTTCGCAAACCACACATGGATCCACCTAGTGTGATTGCATGTCTGTTCTTTTCACAAACCACACATGGATCCACCAGTGTCATTGCATGTGTGTTCTTTTCATGAACCATAGCCAGAGTCATTGCATGTGTGTTCTTCTAAACAAACCACACATGGATCCACCCAGTGTCATTGCATGTCTGTTCCTCTAAACAAACCAGACATGTATCCACCCAGTGTCATTGCATGTCTGTTCCTTCCACAAACCACACATGGATCCACCAGTGTCATTGCATGTGTGTTATTTTCATGAACCACAACTAAAGTCATTGCATGTGTGTTCTTCTAAACAAACCACACATGGATCCACCTAGTGTGATTGCATGTCTGTTCCTCTAAACAAACCACACATGGATCCACCTAGTGTGATTCCATGTCTGTTCTTTGCACAAACCACACATGGATCCCCTAGTGTCATTGCATGTGCGTTCTTTTCATGAACCATAGCCAGAGTCATTTCATGTGTGTTCTTCTAAACAAACCACACATGGATCCACCCAGTGTCATTGCATGTCTGTTCCTCTAAACAAACAACACATGGATCCACCCAGTGTCATTGCATGTCTGTTCTTTTCACAAACCACACATGGATCCACCAGTGTCATTGCATGTGTGTTCTTTCCATGAACCACAACTAGAGTCAATGCATGTGTGTTCTTCTAAACAAACCACACATGGATCCACCCAGTGTGATTGCATGCCTGTTCCTCTAAACAAACTACACATGGATCCACCTAGTGTGATTGCATGTGTGTTCTTTTCACAAACCACACATTGATCCACCAGTGTCATTGCATGTGTGTTCTTTTCATGAACCATAGCCAGAGTCATTGCATGTGTGTTCTTCTAAATAAACCACACATGGATCCACCCAGTTTCATTGCATGTCTGTTCCTCTAAACAAACCAGACATGGATCCACCCAGTGTCATTGCATGTCTGTTCCTTCCACAAACCACACATGGATCCACCAGTGTTATTGCATGTGTGTTCTTTTCATGAACCACAACTAGAGTCATTGCATGTGTGTTCTTCTAAACAAACCACACATGGATCCACCCAGTGTGATTGCATGTCTGTTCCTCTAAACAAACCACACATGGATCCACCTAGTGTGATTCCATGTCTGTTCTTTGCACAAACCACACATGGATCCCCAAGTGTCATTGCATGTGCGTTCTTTTCATGAACCACAGCCAGAGTCATTTCATGTGTGTTCTTCTAAACAAACCACACATGCATCCACCCAGTGTCATTGCATGTCTGTTCCTCTAAGCAAACCACACATGGATCCAACCAGTGTCATTGCATGTCTGTTCCTCTAAACAAACCACACATGGATCCACCCAGTGTGATTGCATGTCTGTTCTTTTCACAAACCACACATGGATCCACCAGTGTCATTGCATGTGTGTTCTTTCCATGAACCACAACTAGAGACAATGCATGTGTGTTCTTCTAAACAAACCACACATGGATCCACCCAGTGTGATTGCATGCCTGTTCCTCTAAACAAACCACACATGGATCCACCTAGTGTGATTGCATGTGTGTTCTTTTCACAAACCACACATGGATCCACCAATGTCATTGCATGTGTGTTATTTTCATGAACCACAACTAGATTCATTGCATGTGTGTTCTTCTAAAAAAACCACACTTGGATACACCTAGTGTGATTGCATGTATTTTCTTTTTACAAACCACACATGGATCCACCTAGTGTGATTGCATGTCTGTTCTTTTCACAAACCACACATGGATCCACCAGTGTCATTGCATGTGTGTTCTTTTCATGAACCACACATGGATACACAAGTGTCATTGCATGTGTGTTCTTTTCATGAACCACAACTAGAGTCATTGAACGTCTGTTCTTTCCACAAACGACACATGGATCCACCTAGTGTGATTGCATGTCTGTTCTTCTCATGAACCACACATGGATCCAACAGTGTCATTGCATGTGTGTTCTTTTCATGAACCACAGCCAGAGTCATTGCATGTGTGTTCTTCCAAACAAACCACACATGGATCCACCCAGTGTCATTGCATGTCTGTTCCTATAAACAAACCAAACATGGATCCACCCAGTGTCATTGCCTGTCTGTTCCTCTAAACAAACCACACATGGATCCACCCAGTGTGATTGCATGTCTATTCTTTTCACAAACCACACATGGATCCACCAGTGTCAATGCATGTGTGTTATTCTAAACAAACCACACATGGATCCACCCAGTGTGATTGCATGTGTGTTCTTTTCACAAACCACACATGGATACACCATTGTCATTGCGTGTGTGTTATTTTCATGAACCACAACTAGATTCATTGCATGTGTGTTCTTCTAAACAAACCACACTTGGATACACCTAGTGTGATTGCATGTCTTTTCTTTTTACAAACCACACATGGATCCACCTAGTGTGATTGCATGTCTGTTCTTTTCACAAACCACACATGGATCCACCAGTGTCATTGCATGTGTGTTCTTTTCATGAACCATAGCCAGAGTCATTGCATGTGTGTTCTTCTAAACAAACCACACATGGATCCACCCAGTGTCATTGCATGTCTGTTCCTCTAAACAAACCACACATGGATCCACCCAGTGTCATTGCATGTCTGTTCTTTTCACAAACCACACATGGATCCACCAGTGTCATTGCATGTGTGTTCTTTTCATGAACCACAACTAGAGTCATTGCATGTATGTTCTTCTAAACAAACCACACATGGATCCACCTAGTGTGATTGCATGGCTGTTCCTCTAAACAAACCACACATGGATCCACCTAGTGTGATTCCATGTCTGTTCTTTGCACAAACCACACATGGATCCCCAGTGTCATTGCATCTGTGTTCTTTATGAACCACAACTAGAGTCATTGCATGTGTGTTCTTCTAAACAAACCACAAATGGATCCAACTAGTGTGATTGCATGTCTATTCTTTTCACAAACCACACATGGATCCACCTAGTGTGATTGCATGTTTGTTCTTTTCACAAACCACACATGGATCCACCAGTGTCATTGCATGTGTGTTCTTTTCATGAACCACAACTAGAGTCATTGCATGTGTGTTCTTCTAAACAAACCACACATGGATCCACCCAGTGTGATTGCATGTCTGTTCTTTTCACGAACCACACGTGGATCCACCCAGTGTGATTGCATGTGTCTTCTTTTCACAAACCACACATGGATCCACTAGTGTCATTGGATGTGTGTTCGTTTCATGAACCACAACAAGAGTCAACCAGTGTCATTCCATGTCGGTTCTTTTCATGAACCGCAGCTAGAGTCATTGCATGTCTGTTCCTTCCACAAACCACATATGGATCCACCAGTGTCATTGCATGTCCGTTCTTTTCATGAACCACACCTAGTGTCATTGCATGTCTGTTCCTCTAAACAAACCACACATGGATCCACCTAGTGTGATTGCATGTCTGTTCTTTTCACAAACCACACATGGATCCACCAGTGTCATTGCATGTGTGTTCTTTTTATGAACCACAACCAGCTATGTTCTTCTAAGCAAACCACACATGGGTCCACCCAGTGTCATTGCTTGTCTGTTCCTCTAAACAAACCACTCATAGATCCAACTAGTGTGATTGCATGTGTGTTCTTTTCACAAACCACACATGGATCCACCAGTGTCATTGCACGTCTGTTCTTTTCATGAACCAAAACTAGTGTCATTGCATGTGTGTTCTTCTAAACAAACCACACATGGATCCACCCAGTGTGATTGAATGTCTGTTCTTTTCACAAACCACACATGGATCCACCAGTGTCATTGCATGTGTGTTCTTTTCATGAACCACAACTAGAGTCATTGCATGTGTGTTCTTCTAAACAAACGACACATGGATCCACCCAGTGTGATTGCATGCCTATTCCTCTAAACAAACCACACATGGATCCACCTAGTGTGATTGCATGTCTGTTCTTTTTACAAACCACACATGGATCCACCAGTGTCATTGCATGTGTGTTATTTTCATGAACCACAACTAGAGGCATTGCATGTGTTTTCTTCTGAACAAACCACACATGGATACAACTAGTGTGATTGCATGTATGTTCTTTTCGCAAACCACACATGGATCCACCTAGTGTGATTGCATGTCTGTTCTTTTCACAAACCACACATGGATCCACCAGTGTCATTGCATGTGTGTTCTTTTCATGAACCACAACTAGAGTCATTGCATGTGTGTTCTTCTAAACAAACCACACATGGATCCACCCAGTGTCATTGCATGTCTGTTCCTCTAAACAAACCACACATGGATCCACCTAGTGTGATTCCATGTCTGTTCTTTGCACAAACCACACATGGATCCCCCAGTGTCATTGCATGTGCGTTCTTTTCATGAACCATAGCCAGAGTCATTTCATGTGTGTTCTTCTAAACAAACCACACATGGATCCACCCAGTGTCATTGCATGTCTGTTCCTCTAAGCAAACCACACATGGATCCACCCAGTGTCATTGCATGTCTGTTCCTCTAAACAAACCACACATGGATCCACCCAGTGTGATTGCATGTCTATTCTTTTCACAAACCACACATGGATCCACCAGTGTCATTGCATGTGTTCTTTCCATGAACCACAACTAGAGTCAATGCATGTGTGTTCTTCTAAAAAAACCACACATGGATCCACCCAGTGTGATTGCATGCCTGTTCCTCTAAACAAACCACACATGGATCCACCTAGTGTGATTGCATGTGTGTTCTTTTCACAAACCACACATGGATCCACCAGTGTCATTGCATGTGTGTTATTTTCATGAACCACAACTGATTCATTGCATGTGTGTTCTTCTAAAAAACCACACTTGGATACACCTAGTGTGATTGCATGTCTTTTATTTTTACAAACCACACATGGATCCACCTAGTGTGATTGCATGTCTGTTCTTTTCACAAACCACACATGGATCCACCAGTGTCATTGCATGTGTGTTCTTTTAATGAACCACACATGGATACACAAGTGTCATTGCATGTGTGTTCTTTTCATGAACCACAACTAGAGTCATTGAACGTCTGTTCTTTCCACAAACGACACATGGATCCACCTAGTGTGATTGCATGTCTGTTCTTCTCATGAAACACACATGGATCCAACAGTGTCATTGCATGTGTGTTCTTTTCATGAACCACAGCCAGAGTCATTGCATGTGTGTTCTTCCAAACAAACCACACATGGATCCACCCAGTGTCATTGCATGTCTGTTCCTATAAACAAACCAAACATGGATCCACCCAGTGTCATTGCCTGTCTGTTCCTCTAAACAAACCACACATGGATCCACCCAGTGTGATTGCATGTCTATTCTTTTCACAAACCACACATGGATCCACCAGTGTCATTGCATGTGTGTTCTTTCCATGAACCACAACTAGAGTCAATGCATGTGTGTTCTTCTAAACAAACCACACATGGATCCACCCAGTGTGATTGCATGCCTGTTCCTCTAAACAAACCACACATGGATCCACCTAGTGTGATTGCATGTGTGTTCTTTTCACAAACCACACATGGATCCACCATTGTCATTTCATGTGTGTTATTTTCATGAACCACAACTAGATTCATTGCATGTGTGTTCTTCTAAACAAACCACACTTGGATACACCTAGTGTGATTGCATGTCTTTTCTTTTTACAAACCACACATGGATCCACCTAGTGTGATTGCATGTCTGTTCTTTTCACAAACCACACATGGATCCACCAGTGTCATTGCATGTGTGTTCTTTTCATGAACCATAGCTAGAGTCATTGCATGTGTGTTCTTCTAAACAAACCACACATGGATCCACCCAGTGTCATTGCATGTCTGTTCCTCTAAACAAACCACACATGGATCCACCCAGTTTCATTGCATGTCTGTTCTTTTCACAAACCACACATGGATCCACCAGTGTCATTGCATGTGTGTTCTTTTCATGAACCACAACTAGAGTCATTGCATGTGTGTTCTTCTAAACAAACCACACATGGATCCACCCAGTGTGATTGCATGGCTGTTCCACTAAACAAACCACACATGGATCCACCTAGTGTGATTCCATGTCTGTTCTTTGCATAAACCACACATGGATCCCCAGTGTCATTGCATCTGTGTTCTTTATGAACCACAACTAGAGTCATTGCATGTGTGTTCTTCTAAACAAACCACAAATGGATCCAACTAGTGTGATTGCATGTCTATTCTTTTCACAAACCACACATGGATCCACCTAGTGTGATTGCATGTTTGTTCTTTTCACAAACCACACATGGATCCACGGTGTCATTGCATGTGTGTTCTTTTCATGAACCACAACTAGAGTCATTGCATGTGTGTTCTTCTAAACAAACCACACATGGATCCACCTAGTGTGATTGCATGTATGTTCTTTTCACGAACCACACATGGATCCACCCAGTGTGATTGCATGTGTCTTCTTTTCACAAACCACACATGGATCCACTAGTGTCATTGCATGTGTGTTCGTTTCATGAACCACAACAAGAGTCAACAAGTGTCATTGCATGTCGGTTCTTTTCATGAACCACAGCTAGAGTCATTGCATGTCTGTTCCTTCCACAAACCACATATGGATCCACCAGTGTCATTGCATGTCCGTTCTTTTCATGAACCACACCTAGTGTCATTGAATGTCTGTTCCTCTAAACAAACCACACATGGATCCACCTAGTGTGATTGCATGTCTGTTCTTTTCACAAACCACACATGGATCCACCAGTGTCATTGCATGTGTGTTCTTTTTATGAACCACAACCAGAGTCATTGCATTTATGTTCTTCTAAGCAAACCACACATGGGTCCACCCAGTGTCATTGCTTGTCTGTTCCTCTAAACAAACCACTCATAGATCCAACTAGTGTGATTGCATGTGTGTTATTTTCACAAACCACACATGGATCCACCAGTGTCATTGCATGTGTGTTCTTTTCATGAACCAAAACTAGTGTCATTGCATGTGTGTTCTTCTAAACAAACCACACATGGATCCACCCAGTGTGATTGAATGTCTGTTCTTTTCACAAACCACACATGGATCCACCAGTGACATTGCATGTGTGTTCTTTTCATGAACCACAACTAGAGTCATTGCATGTGTGTTCTTCTAAACAAACCACACATGGATCCACCCAGTGTGATTGCATGTTTGTTCCTCTAAACAAACCACACATGGATCCACCTAGTGTGATTTCATGTGTATTCTTTTCACAAACCACACATGGATCCACCAGTGTCATTGCATGTGTGCTATTTTCATGAACCACAACTAGAGTCATTTCATGTGTGTTCTTGTAAACAAACCACAGATGGATCCACCTAGTGTGATTGCATGTCTGTTCTTTTCACAAACCACACATGGATCCACCTATTGTGATTGCATGTCTGTTCTTTTCACAAACCACACATGGATCCACCAGTGTCATTGCATGTGTGTTCTTTTCATGATCCACACATGGATAGACCAGTGTCGTTGCATGTGTGTTCTTTTCATGAACCACAACTAGAGTCATCGCACATCTTTTCTTTCCACAAACCACACATGGATCCACCTAGTGTGATTACATGTTTGTTCTTCTCATGAACCACACATGGATCCACCAGTGTCATTGCATGTGTGTTATTCTCATGAACCACAGCTAGTGTCATTGCATGTGTGTTATTCTCACAAACCACACAAGGATCCACCAGTGTCATTGCATGTCTGTTCTTCTCACAAACCACACATGGATCCACCAGTGTCATTTCATGTGTGTTCTTCTCATGAACCACACATGGATCCACCAGTGTCATTGCATGTCTGTTCTTTGCATGAACCACAGCTAGAGTCATTGCATGTATGTTCCTTCCACAAACCACATATGGATCCACCAGTGTCATTGCATGTCTGTTCTTTTCATGAACCACACCCAGTGTCATTGCATGTCTGTTCCTCTAAACAAACCACACATGGATCCACCTAGTGTGATTGCATGTTTGTTCTTTTCACAAACTACACATGGATCCACCAGTGTCATTGCCTGTGTGTTCTTCCCATGCACCACAGCCAGTGTCATTGCATGTGTGTTATTCTAAACAAACAACACATGGATCCACCAGTGTCTTTGCCTGTGTGTTCTTCTCATGAACCACACATGGATCCACTAGTGTCATTGCATGTTTGTTCTTTTCATGATCCATAGCTATTGTCATTGCATGTCTATTCCTTCCTCAAACCACATATGGATCCACCAGTGTCATTGCATGTCTGTTCTTTTCATGAACCACACCTAGTGTCATTGCATATCTGTTCCTCTAAAGAAACCACACATGGATCCACCCAGTGTGATTGCATGTCTGTTCCTCTAAACAAACCACACATGGATCCACCTAGTGTGATTGCATGTCTGTTCTTTTCACAAACCACACATGGATCCACCAGTGTCATTGCATGTGTGTTCTTTTTATGAGCCACAACCAGAGTCATTGCATTTATGTTCTTCTAAGCAAACCACACATGGGTCCACCCAGTGTCATTGCTTGTCTGTTCCTCTAAACAAACCACTCATAGATCCAACTAGTGTGATTGCATGTGTGTTATTTTCACAAACCACACATGGATCCACCAGTGTCATTGCATGTGTGTTCTTTTCATGAACCAAAACTAGTGTCATTGCATGTGTGTTCTTCTAAACAAAGCACACATGGATCCACCCAGTGTGATTGAATGTCTGTTCTTTTCACAAACCACACATGGATCCACCAGTGACATTGCATGTGTGTTCTTTTCATGAACCACAACTAGAGTCATTGCATGTGTGTTCTTCTAAACAAACCACACATGGATCCACCCAGTGTGATTGCATGTTTGTTCCTCTAAACAAACCACACATGGATCCACCTAGTGTGATTTCATGTGTATTCTTTTCACAAACCACACATGGATCCACCAGTGTCATTGCATGTGTGCTATTTTCATGAACCACAACTAGAGTCATTTCATGTGTGTTCTTGTAAACAAACCACACATGGATCCACCTAGTGTGATTGCATGTCTGTTCTTTTCACAAACCACACATGGATCCACCTATTGTGATTGCATGTCTGTTCTTTTCACAAACCACACATGGATCCACCAGTGTCATTGCATGTCTGTTCTTTTCATGAACCACACCCAGTGTCATTGCATGTCTGTTCCTCTAAACAAACCACACATGGATCCACCTAGTGTGATTGCATGTTTGTTCTTTTCACAAACTACACATGGATCCACCAGTGTCATTGCCTGTGTGTTCTTCCCATGCACCACAGCCAGTGTCATTGCATGTGTGTTCTTCTAAACAAACCACACATGGATCCACCAGTGTCTTTGCCTGTGTGTTCTTCTCATGAACCACACATGGATCCACTAGTGTCATTGCATGTTTGTTCTTTTCATGATCCATAGTTATTGTCATTGCATGTCTATTCCTTCCTCAAACCACATATGGATCCACCAGTGGCATTGCATGTCTGTTCTTTTCATGAACCACACCTAGTGTCATTGCATATCTGTTCCTCTAAAGAAACCACACATGGATCCACCCAGTGTGATTGCATGTCTGTTCCTCTAAACAAACCACACATGGATCCACCTAGTGTGATTGCATGTCTGTTCTTTTCACAAACCACACATGGATCCACCATTGTCATTGCATGTGTGTTCTTTGCAAAACCACAACTAGAGTCATTGCATGTGTGTTCTTCTAAACAAGCCACACATGGATCCACCTAGTGTGATTGCATGTCTGTTCTTTTCACAAACCACACATGGATCCACCTAGTGTGATTGCAAGTCTGTTCTTTTCACAAACCACACATGGATCCACCAGTGTCATTGCATGTGCGTTCTTTTCATGAACCACAGCCAGATTCATTTCATGTGTGTTCTTCTAAACAAACCACACATGGATCCACCCAGAGTCATTGCATGTATGTTCCTCTAAGCAAACCACACAAGGATCCACCCAGTGTCATTGCATGTATGTTCCTCTAAACAAACCACACATGGATCCACCCAGTGTGATTGCATGTCTGTTCTTTTCACAAACCACACATGGATCCACCAGTGTAATTGCATGTGTGTTCTTTCCATGAACCACAACTAGAGTCATTGCATGTGTGTTCTTCTAAACAAACCACACATGGATCCACCGAGTGTGATTGCATGCCTGTTCCTCTAAACAAACCACACATGGATCCACCTAGTGTGATTGCATGTCTGTTCTTTTCACAAACCACACATGGATCCACCAGTGTCATTGCATGCGTGTTATTCTCATGAACCACAACTAGAGTCATTGCATGTGTGTTCTTCTAAACAAACCACACATGGATACACCTAGTGTGATTGCATGTCTGTTCTTTTTACAAACCACACATGGATCCACCTAGTGTGATTACAAGTCTGTTCTTTTCAGAAACCACACATGGATCCACCAGTGTCATTGCATGTGCGTTCTTTTCATGAACCATAGCCAGAGTCATTTCATGTGTGTTCTTCTAAACAAACCACACATGGATCCACCCAGTGTCATTGCATGTCTGTTCTTCTAAGCAAACCACACAAGGATACACCCAGTGTCATTGCATGTATGTTCCTCTAAATAAACCACACATGGATCCACCCAGTGTGATAGCATGTCTGTTCTTTTCACAAACCACACATGGATCCACCAGTGTCATTGCATGTGTGTTCTTTGCATGAACCACAACTAGAGTCATTGCATGTGTGTTGTTCTAAACAAACCACACATGGATCCACCTAGTGTGATTACATGCCTGTTCCTCTAAACAATCCACACATGGATCCACCTAGTGTGATTGCATGTCTGTTCTTTTCACAAACCACACATGGATCCACCAGTGTCAATGCATGTGTGTTATTTTCATGAACCACAACTAGAGTCATTGCATGTGTTTTCTTCTGAACAAACCACACATGGATCCACCTAGTGTGATTGCATGTCTGTTCCTCTAAACAAACCACACATGGATCCACCTAGTGTGATTGCATGGCTGTTCTTTTCACAAACCGCACATGGATCCACCAGTGTGATTTCATGTGTGTTCTTTTCATGAACCACAGCCAGAGTCATTTCATGTGTGTTCTTCTAAACAAACCACACATGGATCCACCCAGTGTCATTGCATGTCTGTTCTTTTCACAAACCAAACATGGATCCACCTAGTGTGATTGCATGTCTGTTCTTTTCACAAACCACACATGGATCCACCTGTGTCATTGCATGTGTGTTCTTTTCATGAACCATAGCTAGAGTCATTGCATGTGTATTCTTCTAAACAAACCACACATGGATCCACCCAGTGTCATTGCATGTCTGTTCCTCTAAACAAACCACACATGCATCCACCCAGTGTCATTGCATGTCTGTTCTTTTCACAAACCACACATGGATCCACCAGTGTCATGGCATGTGTGTTCTTTTCATGAACCACAACTAGAGTCATTGCATGTGTGTTCTTCTAAACAAACCACACATGGATCCACCCAGTGTGATTGCATGTCTGTTCCTCTAAACAAACCACACATGGATCCACCTAGTGTGATTCCATGTCTGTTCTTTTCACAAACCACACGTGGATCCCCAGTGTCATTGCATGTGTGTTCTTTTCATGAACCACAACTAGAGTCATTGCATGTGTGTTCTTCTAAAAGAACACAAATGTATCCAACTAGTGTGATTGCATGTCTATTCTTTTCACAAACCACACATGGATCCACCTAGTGTGATTGCATGTCTGTTCTTTTCACAAACCACACATGGATCCACCAGTGTGATTGCATGTGTGTTCTTTTCATGAACCACACATGGATACACATGTGTCATTGCATGTGTGTTCTTTTCATGAACCACAACTAGAGTCATTGCACGTCTGTTCTTTCCACAAACCACACATGGATCTACCTAGTGTGATTGCATGTCTGTTCTTCTCATGAACCACACATGGATCCACCAGTGTCATTGCATGTGTGTTCTTTTCATGAACCACAGCCAGAGTCATTGCATGTGTGTTTTTCTAAACAAACCACACATGGATCCACCCAGTGTCATTGCATGTCTGTTCCTCTAAACAAACCACACATGGATCCACCTAGTGTCATTGCATGTCTGTTCCTCTAAACAAACCACACAAGGATCCACCCAGTGTGATTGGTGATGACCCACAAGTATATGGGGTGTATCGCAGTATTTTCGATAAGTAAGAGTGTCGAACCCAACAAGGAGCAGAAGGTGCTGGCTAGTGGTATGGATCAGGAATTCTCTACAAATACTTAGCAAACGGATTTTTAGGGGTTTTCGATAAAGCAAGCAAACAAAGTACGAGTAAACAAAAGACGGTAAGAATGAATGTAGCAAGTGGCCCAATCCTTTATGCAGCAAAGGACAAGCCGGTTGTATTTCTATAGATGACCAAGCGTTCTCGAGGACACATGGGAAGACTGTCAAGTGCTTTCGCTTCATATAGTCGATTAATCTTCTCTAGCTTGCTAAATGTTGTGTGGGTGAACCTGTGCTAATGTACCGTCCCATCCAAGACTTAATACATACTTGTGATTAAACCCCCTTGCAAAGATCCGTAAGTACAAGAAAGTAATTAAGGTAAAACCTAACCACATCTTTAAACTCTAAGACCCTTACTTCCCTTGTGCAATGGTTTCCTAACAGGGGTTCAGGTTTCTGTCACTCCGGCAACCCCTACAATTAGTAGCCAAATACACAATGCATTCCCCTAGGCCCATATAGGTGAAGTGTCATGTAGTCAACGTTCACATGACACCACTAGAAGAAGTACACCACAACTTAAATAACAATCTATTGAATCTTTCTGAACGCAACTCCACTACTAACAACAAGACTTCTCCCATGTCCTCAAGAACAAAACGAACTACTCACAAGACATCATATGGATCATAATCAGAGATGGAATAATGATGTATAACAATCTGAACATAAACAATAATTCAATGTTTCACTCAATAGCATCAACTACAAAGAGTAATCAACACCGGGAAAGTTTCCCCTATGAACTATAGAAAGATTCAACCAATTGTTACAGCAATTTGGAGATGGTGATGAGGGTGCTGATGGTGATGATGGTGGTGATGATGATGATGATCCCGATGAAGTCCAGCTTGATGGTGGTGTTGATGTAGCATCCCAATTGTCTAACAATTGCAATGCTACTAGCCTAGTCTATATAAATGCTACTTCAAATATATAATTGTTGCATCATCATTATATCATGCTCATGTCATCATGCCACCTTGCATTTGAGCATCATATAAAACCCTTTTCCATTTGGTTCTTATCTCATATGCATTATTAATTGCATTTGCCTCTTGATATTGTATTTGGTTGTTGATATATTGTTTAATGCCCAAGTTGAGTTGGGGGCATATCTTTTATTAACTCCACCACCTTTTCTTTCACCATCTTATAATTCCACCATCCAACTAAATGTGAGCTTTGCACTTTCTTTGGGTTTTACCTCTAGCTCATGTGGGTTGGGATGGATCCAATTCTTTTCCACATGCTCTCATCTTGGCATCATGATGTTTTCACATTAGTGACATATGAGAGCCACATGGCCACCTTTGCCTGCCTTGTGAGTGGGACCTTTTCTCCTAGCTTCCATATGGATTATTATGGAATTATGCTCATGTTGGGATATTTTTGGGACTAGTAATCATCTAGTGGAACATACACACTAGCATGTCCCATTTTATTTCAAACATGGCCATCTCCAACTACTCCACCTGGGGCATCCTTTCATTTCTTTTGCTTGGCTTTATTCCACCTTTGGAAATGCATAATAATAATGCCATGTAATAAAATTGTTCTCACAAGAATCAACATGGCAATAAATATTTTGCATGGGCCATGCAAGTACCACCTTTTGCTTGTCATTTGGATTTATTTGATTCTTGAGTGGTTCATCTCTATCTCTATCCCTTCTTTTGGGCTTGATCTATTTTGATCTTGCTTAAACCTCATCACCATCTCTATCCACCCCATCACCACCTTTCCTTCTTTTCTCTCTTTTGGCTATCTTGTTTGAGCTTGTGTTGATCATGCTTGATCTAGTCAAAAGAAACCACTCCATCTATCTCTCTCTCTAAACCTAAACCATACACTCATCTCTCCTCTCTTTGCCACCCTCTCTAAACCACACCCCCTCATCTAACCCTAAACCTACCTCACCTTCTCCTCTTCATCTAAAACCTCCCTCTCTCCCTAACCCTAGCATACCACACCTTCCCCTCTCTCGGTCTCCCTCTTCTCTCTACCAGCTGGTCCCACCTGGCCCCCTCTCTCCTCAAGCCCCAAACCCTAACCGAGCCACCACCCTAGCTCCAAACCTAGCTCCAAACCGAGCTCCTCCCTCCCTCTCTTTTCTCTCTCTGCCTGAGGACCCCACCACCCGAGCCTGGCCTGCCCTGCCCCACCTGCCAGCTCCCTACCCCTTCACCACCTCGCCCTGCTCCTGCCCCTGCCCGAGCACGTGAGTAGGAGAGGAGGAAAAAGGTGCCCGAGCCACCTTTCCCCTCCACCACGCCATCTACCCACTCCCTCTCTCCGTTCCTATCCTCTCCCACCTCTCTGCCTCGCCTCTGCTTCGCCAGATCCGCCCCAAACCGGCCCCTCTCCTCCCTTCTTCTCGACCGCCACCAGCTACCCCATAGCCGCCCACCGTCGGCCTATACTCCGTTCCGTTGATCCAGTCGAGCCGCGCGTCCGTGAAGTGGCCTGGAAGATCGAGGAGGCTCCCCTGCATCGTCCGGTACTCGCCGTCGAGGAGGAGGAGCCCCAGGAGCGTTGGACCACCACCGACCCGACGCGAAACCCTAGTCCTCGGTCCGTCTGCGTCGTCGCCGTTCCCCTGTGCCTCGAGCCGATCCGACCACACCGACACACCCTCGGTGAGCCACGCAACCTCCCTAGCATGGTCCCCTTCGCCGTGAAGCCCTAGAACCGCCGGCCCTTACGTCGAACGCCCTCCGCGCGCCGCCGCTCGTTTCTGTGTGCTCGCTTCCGCCCGCATAGCAGCCCTATCTAGTCCTCGCCCACCTCCCAGACAGCAACCCCAAGCCACCGCACTGGCTGCCGCCTCCGCGCGCACACGCCAGGTCCCTAGATCGATCCCCGCCCGCGCCTTGCACCGATCCGTCGCTCGGCGCAGAGAGAGGAAGAAGCACAGTGCATCACGATGCCGTTTTGCGTTAAACCCCCTAGAGCTTTTACCCCTAAACCCGCGCTCCTCTAGGCCCACTAGTCAGCCACGCTAGCACTTTTACAGGAAACCCCCTGGCCTCTTTCACCTTCAACCCGCGCTCCAGCCGCAGCCCCACCTGTCGGTCCCTGCGCGCTCGCTCGCTGGCGCGTGGGCCTGTGGTCGCTGGCCCCACCTGTTTGTCGCATGGGCTAGCACAGCTCGCGGTGACAGAAGCTTTTCTGCGCAGTGTGCTGCTGAGTTAGCTGCTGGCCCACTGGTCATTGGCTGTGGCTAGCTAAATCTGTGTATAAAAAGTATTTTTGCATATCTGTTTTAATTCAAATCTTTTTCAACTTAATTCAAATTCAAATTTAAATCTGTTTTTAAATATCTTTTGAAATATAAATCCAAATAATACAAACAATATATGTTTTGGAATCAGAAAAATGTGAGGATTTCAAATCTGCCATTCAAAATATATTTTGGACATTTAAAATTCCAAGTTGATTAAAATTACAATAAAATGCCCTTTTTCCTTAATTAATTAATAACTTTTGTTTTATAAGTCCAAATTTAACAAATGATATGTCTAAAATGATTAGCTCGATGAGACCTTTCTGTTTATGCATTCCATTATCTGTTTTGCAGCATGCATCATATAAATATAAAGTATACAGCAACTAAAATGAGGTTAAATTGAGGCTAAAACCCAATGGAATGTTTATTTCTTGTATTCCACCCCTCACCCATACCATGCTTCATTAATGCCATGCAAATTGTGCATCATTCATCATGGCATGATTGGTTGCTTGAGGCCTTTTATTCATATGCTTGTGCACTTTATTTATGTTGGCCCTTGTTTGTTTGGTTCTTCTGCGAATAGACGCTGAGCAGGGGATATACCAAGAGAACCAGGAGTACCACCCAGATCCTTCTCTCGCTTCAACTGAGCTGCCAGGCAAGCACTACCACATGCTTGCATACATATAGTACCTATTGCCTCTTTCTTATTCTTGCATCATTGAGTCGCGATTGCATTAAATTGAATCCCAAGTATTGCATAGCCTTTACATTTAAACCCCACCGAAGCTTGTTCCTCCATCCCATGAGCCATTACTACATGAGTTGTTTGAGCCATGCGAGTCATAGAACAGCATGTGTAGGGAATGTGAGTGTCTGGTGGATAACGAGGTACCTAAACAACTTAACCTGAGTAGTAATGGGATAACTAATGAAAGTGGCATCGGTGAGCCATATTCGCTATTTGGTTTTTCAGGCTCACTTGTGTCCCGTAGGACCCCGAGTACTTGATTCCTGTTCCTTGAATATTCGCGTTATCCACATCCGGGAGGCTTATGAACCCCCCTGAGCCAGATCTTGATTCATTCTTATTTCTTGGGTACACAAACTAGTTTGAGGTTTTATTTACTATCCTGTACTTATGCCATGCTTTACCGCTTTATTTAAATTGTGCGAGGTACTGCACACTGTACTGTTTAGGTCCGTGACCCGTTTTCGCTGTATCGACAAGCCCAGTCACACTTTCGAGTTCCCAGTCGTTTACAGTCGCCACACAAACCTTGAGTCCGTCTCGTAGCCGGCCAGCTTCGTTGCGGGTAGCTTAATGGGGTGGCCCCCTGAAATATTTCTGAATCCTGTAATTGCTTTGTCGTGACTGCCTCATTGGGTTTTGATTTGGTTTTTCTGAGGCATATCAAGTGTGTGTTGCTATTTGTGCACCCCTGCAGGGTAAAACTTTCTGAAAGCCGTGTCCGCGGTTATGGACGACTTGGAGCACAGTTTCTCGATCATAGACAAGCATAACTAAAGTACCGCTTTTAATTTGACTAGACTAGGTACCTGACTAGTAAATAGTGCAACACTCACGGAATGGATAATAAAACTGCCAACGGATGGGGGGGCTGTTCGTCCGCTTCCTCGTCGGCAAGCGAGGAGGAGGATGGATCTGTTGAGATTACCGTTATTACTGTTATAACTGTTGTTATTAATTCACGGACATCCGTCTATCTTTGGTTAAGCGGATGGTTAGCGATTATCTATAGAATTGTTAGGGTTTATCTTTTGCTGCAATTGCGTCACCCCAGGTTGTGTCCCCTTTAGAGGCATAAATACTTGCTGAGTACCCCTAGGGTCTCACACGATAAATTATTGGTTCAGATGAACAGGTACACTCGCAAGATGGATATTGGGTCGAAGAGACGGACGATGTGGGCAACGATCATTCGGTGTAGAGATTCCGGGAACGGGGATCCGTGAGATCTGTGGGCGGGATCTGCTTATTTATGGGGCATCTTATGCCGATTCGCTTCTTATCCGTACTCGGATTTTGTCTTCCGCTTCCGCTTGATATTCTGATGTTTGATGTATGAGGAGATATCCTAAACTATTATATCTGTCTAGGATATTTGGATCTTGCCGTATGGCGTTGCTATATTTCCTTTCTTTTTAGATGGAATGGCTCTGATGTACTATTGTATGGTGGCTTGCATACATACTCATTTGTGTATGTAGTTGATCCCTTCGCCTGCCGATTACGCCGCCCGTTCTTGTCCCGAAAGTTCTTCTAAACAAACCACACATGGATCCACCTAGTGTGATTGCATGTCTGTTCTTTTCACAAACCACACATGGATTCGCCAGTGTCATTGCATGTGTGTTATTTTCATGAACCACAACTAGAGTCATTGCATGTGTGTTCTTCTAAACAAACCACACATGGATCCAACTAGTGTGATTGCATGTATGTTCTTTTCACAAACCACACATGGATCCACCTAGTTTGATTGCATGTCTATTCTTTTCACAAACCACACATGGATCCACCAGTGTCATTGCATGTGTGTTCTTTTCATGAACCAAAAATAGAGTCATTGCACGTCTGTTCTTTCCACAAACCACACATGGATCCACCTAGTGTGGTTGCATGTATGTTCTTCTCATGAACCACACATGGATCTACCAGTGTCATTGCATGTGTGTTCTTCTCATGAACCATAGCCAGTGTCATTGCATGTATGTTCTTATCACAAACCACACAAGGATCCACCAGTGTCATTGCATGTGTGTTCTTCTCATGAACCACATCCAGTGTCATTGCATGTCTGTTCTTCTCACAAACCACATAAGTATCCACCTGTGTCATTGCATGTCTGTTCTTCTCAAAAACCACACACCGATCCACTAGTGTCATTGGATGTTTGTTCTTCTCATGAACCACACATGGATCCACCAGTGTCATTACATGTATGTTCTTTTCATGAACCACAGCTAGAGTCATTGCATGTCTGTTCCTTCCACAAACCACATATGGATCCATCAGTATCATTGCATGTCTGTTCTTTTCATGAACCACACCCAGTGTCATTGCATGTATGTTCCTCTAAACAAACCACACATGGATCCACCTAGTGTGATTGCATGTCTGTTCTTTTCACAAACCACACATGGATCCACCAGTGTCATTGCATGTGTTTTCTTCTCATGAACCACAGCCAGTGTCATTGCATGTGTGTTCTTCTAAAAAAACCACACATGGATCCACCAGTGTCATTGCATGTGTGTTCTTCTCATGAACCACACATGGATCCACCAGTATCATTGCATGTCTGTTCTTTTCATGAACCACGGCTATAGTCATTGCATGTCTGTTCCTTGCACAAACCACATATGGATCCACAAGTGTCATTGCATATCTGTTCTTTTCATGAACCACACCCAGTGTCATTGCATGTATGTTCCTCACAACAAACCACACATGGATCCACCCAGTGTGATTGCATGTTTGTTCCTCTAAACAAACCACACATGGATCCACCTAGTGTGATTGCATGTCTGTTCTTTTCACAAACCACACATGGATCCACTAGTGTCATTGCATGTGTGTTCTTTTCATGAACCACAACTAGAGTCATTGCATGTGTGTTCTTCTAAACAAACCACACATGGATCCACCTAGTGTGATTGCATGTCTGTTCTTTTCACAAACCACACATGGATCCACCTAGTGTGATTGCATGTCTCTTCTTTTCACAAACCACACATGGATCCACCAGTGTCATTACACATGTGTTCTTTTCATGAACCATAGCCAGAGTCATTGCATGTGTGTTCTTCTAAAAAAACCACACATCGATCCACCCAGTGTCATTGCATGTCTGTTCCTCTAAAGAAATCACACATGGATCCACCCAGTGTCATTGCATGTCTGTTCTTTTCACAAACCACACATGGATCCACCCAGGGTCATTGCATGTGTGTTCTTTTCATGAACGACAACTAGAGTCATTGCATGTGTGTTCTTCTAAATAAACCACACATAGGTCCACCTAGTGTCATTACATGTATGTTCCTCTAAACAAACCCCACATGGATCCACCTAGTGTGTTTGCATGTCTGTTCTTTTCACAAACCACACATGGCACCACAACTAGTGTCATTGCATGTGTGTTCTTTTCATGAACCACAACTAGAGTGATTGCATGTCTGTTCTTCTAAACAAACCACACATGGATCCACCCAGTGTTATTGCATGTCTGTTCCTCTAAACAAACCATGCATGGTTCCACTTAGTGCGATTGCATGTCTGTTCTTTTCACAAACCACACATGGATCCACCAGTGTCATTGCATGTGTGTTCTTTTCATGAACAACAACTAGAGTCATTGCATGTGTGTTCTTCTAAACAAACCACACATGGATCCACCTAGTGTGATTGCAGGTCTGTTTTTCAAACCACACATGGATCCACCTAGTGTGATTGCATGTCTGTTCTTTTCACAAACCACACATGGATCCACCAGTGTCATTGCATGTGTGTTCTTTTCGGGAACAACACATGGATACACCAGTGTCATGGCATGTCTATTCTTTTCATGAACCACAGCTAGATTCATTGCATGTTTATTCTTTCCACAAACCACAAATGGATCCACCTAGTGTGATTGCATGTCTGTTCTCGTCATGAACCACACATGGATCCACCAGTTTCATTGCATGTGTGTTCTTCTCATGAACCACAACTAGTGTCATTGCAGGTATGTTCTTCTCACAAAGCACATAAGGATCCACCAGTGTTATTGCATGTGTGTTCTTCACATGAACCACAACCAGTGTCATTGCATGTCTGTTCTTCTCACAAACCACATAAGTATCCACCAGTGTCATTGCATGTTTGTTATTCTCACAAACCACACATGGATCCACTAGTGTTATTGGATGTGTGTTCTTCTCATGAACCACACATGGATCCACTAGTGTCATTGCATGTCTGTTCTTTTCATGAACCACAACTAGAGTCATTGCATGTCTATTCCTTCCACAAACCACATATGGATCCACTAGTGTCATTGCATGTCTGTTATTTTCATGAACCACACCCAGTGTCATTGCATGTTTGTTCCTCTAAACAAACCACACATGGATCCACCTAGTGTGATTGCATGTTTGTTCTTTTCACAAACCACACATGGATCCACCAGTGTCATTGCATGTGTGTTCTTCTCATGAACCACAACCAGTGTCATTGCATGTATGTTCTTCTCACAAACCACACATGGATCCACCGGTGTCATTGCATGTGTGTTCTTCTCATGAACCACACATGGATCCATCAGGGTCATTGCATGTCTGTTCTTTTCATTAACCACAGCTAGAGTCATTGCATGTCTATTCCTTCCACAAACCACATATGGATCCACTAGTGTCATTGCATGTCTGTTCTTTTCATGAACCACACCCAGTGTCATTGCATGTCTGTTCCTCTCAACAAACCACACATGGATCCACCTAGTGTGATTGCATGTCTGTTCTTCTAAACAAACCACACATGGATCCACCTAGTGTGATTGCATGTCTGTTCTTTTCACAAACCACACATGGATCCACTACTGTTATTGCATGTGTGTTCTTTTCATGAACCACAACTAGAGTCATTGCATGTGTGTTCTTCTAAACAAACCACACATGGATCCACCTAGTGTGATTACATGTTTGTTCTTTTCACAAACCACACATGGATGCACCTAGTGTGATTGCATGTCTCTTCTTTTCACAAACCACACATGGATCCACCAGTGTCATTGCATGTGTGTTCTTTTCATGAACCACAGCCAGAGTTATTGCATGTGTGTTCTTATAAAAAAACCACACATCGATCCACCTAGTGTCATTGCATGTATGTTCCTCTAAACAAACCACACATGGATTCACCTAGTCTGATTACATGTCTGTTCTTTTCACGAACCACACATGGATGCACGAGTGTCATTGCATGTGTGTTCTTTTCATGAACAACAACTAGAGGCATTGCATGTGTGTTCTTCTAAGGAAAACCACACATAGATCCACCTAGTGTCATTACATGTCTGTTCCTCTAAACAAACCCCACATAGATCCACCTAGTGTGATTGCATGTCTGTTCTTTTCACAAACCACACATGGCACCACAACTAGTGTCATTGCATATGTGTTCTTTTCATGAACCACACCTAGTGTCATTGCATGTCTATTCCTCTCAACAAACCACACATGGATCCACCCAGTGTGATTGCATGTCTGTTCCTCTAAACAAACCACACATGGATCCACCTAGTGTGATTGCATGTCTGTTCTTTTCACAAACCACACATGGATCCACCAGTGTCATTGCATGTGTGTTCTTTTCATGAAGCACAACTAGAGTCATTGCATGTGTGTTCTTCTAAACAAACCACACATGGATCCACCTAGTGTGATTGCAAGTCTCTTCTTTTCACAAACCACACATGGATCCACCAGTGTCATTGCATGTGTGTTCTTTTCATGAACCACCGCCAGAGTCATTGCATGTGTGTTCTTCTAAAAAAACCACACATCGATCCACCAAGTGGCATTGCATGTATGTTCCTCTAAACAAACCACACATGGATTCACCTAGTATGATTGCATGTCTGTTCTTTTCACAAACCACACATGGATGCACCAGTGTCATTGCATGTGTGTTCTTTTCATGAACAACAACTAGAGTCATTGCATGTGTGTTCTTCTAAATAAACCACACATAGATCCACCTAGTGTCATTACATGTATGTTCCTCTAAACAAACACCACATGGATCCACCTAGTGTGATTGCATGTCTGTTCTTTTCACAAACCACACATGGCACCACAACTAGTGTCATTGCATGTGTGTTCTTTTCATGAACCACAACTAGAGTCATTGCATGTCTGTTCTTCTAAACAAACCACACATGGATCCACCCAGTGTTATTGCATGTCTGTTCCTCTAAACAAACCATACATGGTTCCACTTAGTGTGATTGCATGTCTGTTCTTTTCACAAACCACACATGGATCCACCAGTGTCATTGCATGGGTGTTCTTTTCATGAACCACAACTAGAGTCATTGCATGTGTGTTCTTCTAAACAAACCACACATGGATCCACCTAGTGTGATTGCACGTCTGTTCTTTTCACAAACCACACATGGATCCACCTAGTGTGATTGCATGTCTGTTCTTTTCACAAACCACACAGGGATCCACTAGTGTCATTGCATGTGTGTTCTTTTCATGAACCACACATGGATACACTAGTGTCATTGCATGTCAGTTCTTTTCATGAACCACAGCTAGATTCATTGCATGTCTATTCTTTCCACAAACCACACATGGATCCACCTAGTTTGATTGCATGTTTGTTCTCCTCATGAACCACACATGGATCCACCAGTATCATTGCATGTGTGTTCTTTTCATGAACCACAACTAGTGTCATTGCATGTATGTTCTTCTCACAAACCACACAAGGATCCACCAGTGTTATTGCATGTGTGTTCTTCTCATGAACCACAGCCATTGTCATTGCATGTCTGTTCTTCTCACAAACCACATAAGTATCCAGCAGTGTCATTGCATGTTTGTTCTTCTCACAAACTACACATGGATCCACCAGTGTTATTGGATGTGTGTTCTTCTCATGAACCACACATGGATCCACCAGTGTCCTTGCATGTCTGTTCTTTTCATGAACCACAACTAGAGTTATTGCATGTCTGTTCCTTCCACAAACAACATATGGATCCACCAGTGTCATTGCATGTCTGTTATTTTCATGAACCACACCAGTGTCATTGCATGTTTGTTCCTCTAAACAAACCACATATGGATCCACCTAGTGTGATTGCATGTCTGTTCTTTTCACAAACCATACATGGATCCACCAGTGTCATTGCATGTGTGATCTTCTCATGAACCACAACCAGTGCCATTGCATGTATGTTCTTCTCACAAACCACACATGGATCCACCAGTGTCATTGCATGTGTGTTCTTCTCATGAACCACACATGGATCCACCAAGGTCATTGCATGTTTGTTCTTTTCATGAACCATAGCTAGAGTCATTGCATGTTTGTTCCTTACACAAACCACATATGGATCAACGAGTGTCATTTCATGTCTGTTCTTTTCATGAACCACACCCAGTGTCATTGCATGTCTGTTCTTTTCATGAACCACACCTAGTGCCATTGGATGTGTCTTCTTTTCATGAACCACACCCAATGTCATTGGATGTGTGTTCTTATCACAAACCACACATGGATCCACCAGTGTCATTGCATGTGTGTTCTTCTCATGAACCACACATGGATCCACCCAGTGTGATTGCATGTTTGTTCTTTTCACAAACCACATATGGATCCACCAATGTCATTGCATGTCTGCTCTTTTCACAAACCACATATGGATCTTAGGAGAGCCTTAACCTTAGCCCCCCAATGGGTGGTCGTTAGACCGAGTCTTCTAGAAGGCACGCCCTAACACAGTTGTTTAGCTTGACGATTGTTACATACCGTTTGATCGGGACGCTTGGACGATTGGGATGATCTTTGTGAGAGTGATCCGCGAGTAGGCTGTTCTGCGGCATGATTGGCCACGCTTGCTCTGGACAAACTGGCAACACCGGGCGCTCCCCTTTTGCGAGTGTCACGACTCACGAGTTTAGTGGGCCACATCCCAGTGTCACGTACCCATTACTTCTCTTCCTCCCCGTACTTCTCTTCCTTCCCCTCGAAGCCACTTTCCCCATTTCACTCCCATCCCCCCGTAGCCGCAAGCCGACGACGCCTCCATCCCAATCCCCTCTCCGGCAGCCACCCCCCTCCCCTCTCGCCATGGGTTCAAGGGGAGATGGCGAGGAAACGCGTCGTGACGACAGGGACGGTGATTTCGATGTGAGTCATCTCATCTCTATCTCTATCATCTATGGACAATTATCTATTTTTTGAGCTAGATCTACTATGTTTACTCATGCGCGTATCATGTGTTAGGCCAACCAGACGATGTATGACTCCGACTATCACGGTTTAGTGGATGAAGACAATCCTCTGCTATGTAAGCATGGACATGTGCCCGCTAAATTTGTAGCGTTCGAAGGACGAAACACAGGCAGGAGGTTTCTACGGTGTCAAGGACATCGTGCAATGATGCAAGGCGGAAGTTGTGGTGTTGTCAAATGGGTAGACCCAGAGTGACCCAAATCGATGCAGAAAACGCTGGACAAACTATGGGATATGACTGTTGAGTTAAAAGAATCTGTAGTCAGCTCACTTCTTGACAGTGTTGAGATGAAGCTATGGGACCTAGTTGACACGACCAAGGTTAACCGAGATCTTAGAAGGGTGCAAGACAAGGTTAGCAAAGTCGAGAAGGAATGATCTTCACCAAGCCAAAGTCCCACAGTTCACAACTATGAGTATTGACAAGTGCAAGGAAGATGCTAAAAGGAAGGAAAGGACGATTCGATCCTTGCTCTCGCAGGAAGATGAGCATCGGGCTAATATTAGGAAGATCAAGGAGATGTGTGATAACTAGTTCTATTTAGCTTGAGCTCTGTGCATTTTTAAGTTGTAGTAATAGTACTTGTTGACCTAGCGGTCTGAACAAGTGGTCCCGGAGTCCTGGGAGGAACAAAATTTCTCTCCCGTTAGTCTGTCTTAACCATGCATCACTTCCTTTTTTCTGATCATGGTGGTATTCTGAAATTGGTGGTTTGTTTAAATGTAATCTACGTGGATTGTGCTACGTGCAAATGACACAACCACAATTTATAAAGTGGAAGCATGTACACCCGGTTAATGGAGATCCGGGATCTTCGCAAGACGCAGGGGATGCATGAGCAGGGAGGCGGTGAGATAGACGGGCTCAAGCGTCTGGGCATTATCGGCTGCCATTGCTGTTTATGTTGCCATGTCGTTGTGCAGCATCTAAAATAAGTTGCTGCTTCGTGGAGTGTGGCAGCTTAAATAATTTATTTCTGTGCCACTTACATTCCGTCGTATTTGGAGACGTCCTGCCCCTCAGCAATCGTGGAACCGGTGCTGCGTGTTTTCAGATAGCAAAGGCACAATCACAGTTTCGGATTCAACTACTGACTCGGGCGTTTCCAAACTCTAAGTCGCGGTACATTTTACTCAGAGAACGTGGGTAGATTGTTTCGCCCAGCAACGTGCCACACATAGAGCTCTAGAATTTAACAGAATTACATATATAGGTTCAAGTTCAACACATTACTATGCATCTTCATTGCCACCAGCCTTGTTCCGTAGCCTGGGTGCCAAGCCTTCATGTCCACTGGCTTCTTCATTTCCTGCCTTCTTCCTCTTCCTCGGTGCCAATTTTCTTAGCTTCACGTACTCTGCATCGCCGGGACAATGGGCACCAGAATCGTGTCCAGCATCATCTTTCCACTCGTTTTTAATTTCTTCGTGCAGCAAAATGACTGACCCGGCAGTCATGTTTCTAACCTTGTGGCGCTTCCTGTCAAAGAAATAAGACTGTTGCATAACTGCCCAATATCTACAGAGTAAATAAAACAAAAATTACAATTCAGCACAAACATGCAAACCCCAAGAGACCTTTGCTTACCAGGAGCTAATTGGGTTCGAGCAACTACCCTGTCCAAGAAAAGAAGGGTGACTCCCAGTTGCAGCAGCTTACAGATCCAGTACATCACATTTCAGCTCAAACATGGCAGCCGAAGCATACCGTTTCATCAAGCCAATTAGCTGACTTACACACGTTAGAGGAACCATGATGCCACGTTCATCCATGAAGTTGAACTTTTCAGTCCACTTTGGCCATAATTCATCATGAGTATGAAGAGTAGCAACCATACCAGATATAGTGCAGATCTGCGCAGGCGCTTATTCCATCATGAAACAATGGTGTCCATACCACTTTCCCTTAGAGTCGTACCTATAGAGGACTACCGTAACCAGGTAAGGGGGGTCCGCGGAGATCCCAATTGACAGAAAACTGTGGAAAAAATATGTTTGTCAACATTGGGCTAACAAACAATTTGAGGTTCAGTAGCCAGCTAGGAGTTATAATTAGTGCGAATAGCCAAGAGAAGGGTAGCTCACCTGCTTGTAGCCAGAACTTCTTCTTCCTTGATAATAGGATCTGCCATCCTCCGAGCTGCTCAGCTCGTCAGCGGCGAAGGCGGGCTAGAGCCTCACAACGGCGGCTACAGCATGCGCCATTGGAGCTCAGGATATCGACCGGGCGTAGCAACTGGGCGCAGCAACTTGGCGCCAGAAGTCAAATATCCAAAGGGAACGTCCTTCCTGGAGGGTGGATTCCGGCGCCGCCAGTGCTAGGGGAAAGGTAGGAATGGATTTGTGAAATTGGTAAATGCATCCAATCCACTTAGCTACTCGATTTGCCTAAGAGGTTGCCGCGTTGGCGCTCGCGTCACAGACAGATGACCGACATGAGGGTCCTGACCGTCTACTTCATGGGGCAGTTTAACGGAATGTTTGAATTTGGCAGGGGTGAGATGAGTTTGCCTCGAAATGGACCCTCTCAGTAGTTGGTGGCCCAACTTTTCTAAATGCGGCAATTTCATGCAACTTAGGTACCGCCATGCGCTGGCCTGCGAACTTTGGTACCGCAGACGAACAGGCTCGATATATAGGCCTTAGGGATTCCTAAAGATGGACAAGTGTTTTGGAGAAAGCCATACCTTGCTTAATAGGAGTTTTTAGGTTTTTGTCAATTAAAGGAAATTAATTTTTTTTAGGAACCAATAATTATGGATAATATTTTATAAATCTTTATAATCAAGGTATATGATCTACACAAGGTTTATCTGGCATTTGAAACCTTGGGTGTTGGTATTCCAACTTGATTTTGGTAGGAAACAAGGGATAAATGATCTAGGGTGATGTTATTTTCATACCATCAAGACCTTGTTGGATCTTGGAGATCAGAGATCCCCTTGGAACATGGGATATAAGGATGGATATACCAAGTTGATTATATCACCATGGTACAAGAGGTTGAGCTTGATCATTCTTGAGTGCTCTAGGAATTAATTTCAAACCTTGAATAAAATAAGGGTGCCAAAGCAGATTATCAAATAACCTTCAAAATCTTGTGGGTTTTTGAGGCCCAAGGATCCATCTAGAACAAGTGAAGTAGGTATTGCTAGACCTTTATGAGTACAACAAAATCATGCAAAGATTTGGGCCAAAGAAGGTAGGATGGAGGTGTGAGCTTCTGACCAAGTAGGCTAGTTGACAAGATTTGCAGGAAATATTATTTTCTTGCCTGCAAAACCATCAAGAACAAGTGGGGTCAAAGATGATCTTGCCATGGGAAAAAGTGGGACTTGTTAGTCCTTAATATGGTCTATATTATGGTTCAAGTGCATTACCAAAAATGCAAAAGGAGCGGAAATGAGGGAGACTCAAATATGTGATATTGATATCAGATTTCCACATAATCATTTCTGACATAATTGGAGATTTTGACTAGAATATAAGAGGGGATGATTTTGAGAGGATGCAAGGTTCCAAATCATCATCAAATGGATGATGTTGAAGTGTAGGTGGATTAGGAAGGATCCATGCTTGATACTGGTCTTCATAAACTTGGAAGCTTCTAGAAGGAATGAATTCACAGGTGATCTAGTTAAGGGATTGGATAGTCACTTTAGTGACCAGATGAAAGAGTAAGCCTAGGGAATTTTCTTAGGGTTTATAAACTTACTTTAGTTTGATCCTAGAGGATGATCTTCTAGGGTAGCTCACTTTACTTCCTAAGCAAACAATTTAGACAGTAGATCAAGGCAATTCATCTTAACATATCAAGGCAACTAATCTTACAAGCAATTCAACTACTACCAGGGTTACCATCAATCTTAGCTTGAGGTAAGGCTGGGCATTTTGAAAGTTTGGAGTTTAAATAAGGTAAGACTCCTTGGTATCTCTACCAAGAGTAGAATTCAAAAGTTTGATAAAAGGTTTTGGAAAAAACTAGAGGTAAGAGTAGTTGAAGGTCTGTCTTGAAAACATAAGGAGATTATATCTTGTAGATCTCCATAGTTTTGTCAATAGAGGCTACTAAAATAGCTTGGTTTGCAAATGCATCTTGGCTCAAGATTTTGAAATGCCAGAACATTTGAGAATATGAAAAATAAGGCAAGGCTATTTTTATGAAATAGCTTTTGTCAACTATGGTGAGGTAGGAAGTATATCATCTAATACACAGTCAGATGCATAAACACTGACAAGCAAGCAAGCAAACACTGCATTAATAAACAAGAATTTTTTTTGTTCCCCCTGATTTTTGGATTCTGGACAACTAATCAGGGTTTCTAAAATTGGGATATTATAGTCGCTACCAGGGGTAGCGATTGGAAGGTTGTGGGGCAATAGTAAGTCGCCATCCGTAGTGCAAGATTTTGACAAAGACACAAGGATATACCCAGGTTTGGCCCCTCGTTAGGTAAAGTCCTACTCATGCTAGTTGTATTCTCTTGAGTGGATTACAAGGGTGGCGAGCTCAGCGGCTGTGGTGACCCAGCATACCACTACAAGATGATGTACACTATAGTCGTTGACATAACACCAATGAAACCCTGTTCACTAGTATTACATCCCTCCGAGTGGTACAACAGGAACACAACAGGTCCAAGACATGACTATAGATTATAACTCAGAACTATCTAGATAAAAGACTAGCATCTAAACTATCTGGCTTGCAATTGCTGCTAGTGGAATGCTCTACAGAAGTAGGTTTTATGGCTAGAGTATATACTCCTATCTAATCAAGATCTTCTCCTTTTCTTTGGTTGATGTATATGTTGACTTCATTGACTTTATTGAAGAACTTGAGCAGAAATTGATGTTGACACCGTCTTCAATGGCTTAGAACCTAGCCAGGGTTAAGAAGGTACGGTTGAGTACGAGCGTACTCAGCAAGTTCACTAAAAAGGAGTGTATGATGCACTATATCTACAGCCACAGACCAAAGGTCGTAGGCAATGCAGGTTGTCCTAAACATTTCTTCAAAGGTTGCTTTTATTCTGAAAACTATGTCCGACAGCCTTCACAGGTTGACTAGAACCTTCGTGGGGTTCCTTTCCTGCTGTGTTCGTAGCACCTTCCCGGAACATGGAGTAACATGTCACAGTTCTTACACTCTGCGGAGGTGCGTTTCTTTACCCATGAGAGACCTTAGCCTTGTTGCAATTCCAAGTCATGAGCTTGTCCACACTTCCTTGGTATGGGGCCCAGTCTAAGATCCAAGCCAATCATTGCCCCTCTCCACGACCCCGCATGAAGACACGATCCTCTAGGACATGCCCCACCTCTATCAACCCCCTTATAGGACCGACTATAACTCTGGTAGGCACCTGAAAACTCTATGATACGGTTATGCCCTAACAAGCTCCCTTAAAGGACCAGCTAAACCACTAATAGCCTCTTAAGATAATCTAGACACCAAAATCTCGGGAAACTAAGGGGTTCCACCCATGTTCTAGGTTTCTCCACGAGTAATCCTTAGCCTCATGATCAGGTCATCCGTCCATGCGAAAGGAAGAAGATCCAGCTGACTTCTCAGTCCCATTCCAAATCTCATGGTTAACACGTAATATACGACGCTAGAATCACTAGCGACATTGATTGATTAAGTCCTAGATATTATGTTCCTTTACCACTGGAACTGTATCAATAGATTATTACCATTTGGAAAATAATCCATAATCATATTATTATGAAAATAGTGTTTTCTGACTTTTTGAGATGCAAGTGATGACAACATTTGAGTTACAAGCATAGAAAATAATCAAAGGACATGAGCAAGTTTGAACTTGCCTTTTGTGATTGCAAGATTATGTACTCACGTTCTTCGAGTCACTAGAAGATCCAAATTGTGTAAATAGCATCATTGGTCTAGTAAGGACAAATGTTTAAAGAAGCAAAATGCACTTACGCATAAGTAATGTAATGCAATTTGATAAACGCGAATCCCCGAAATAATCGTATCCGATCTAGGGTTTGAGGCTTGTGATGAGTTCTTTGGAATGTGTTACACTTTTATACCAATTTCACTCTTGTGCTTCTTATTGAGGCTTGTGAGAGTTTGTGCGAAACAATATGTAAATACAACAAGTATCATGCAATACTAAACTACTCAAATGTGGAATGGCACATAAGAACTGTTTGAATAGGATTGTCAATTCATTAGAGTCTTCACTGAAATGCTTAAGGATTACTTTTAATAATTCTTAGAAGAATAACTTTTGAGGAAAATATTACTTTACAAAGTAAAAAGTATTTAAACTTAAAGATAACACTTTATGGTTTTATTATTAACTCCAAGTATTAAAGTAGAAAACAATTAGTATTTTTGAATAGCTATTCCACTATCAAGTGGAGACTTTTAACACTTCATGAAGGTGAAACAAAAGTATCATGCCTTTATGGAAGTGGTGTTCTCTTGATTTTATAAGTGATTAGAATCACTTACTTTTTATAGAATTAATACTCATTTCTATAAACATGGGAATGGCATCATTTTAAATACTTAAAAACTTTGTTTAGCTTTTAAAGTGGATTCCCAAACTTGTAAAAGAATTAGTACTCAAATCTTGATGATTTTATAATTGATAAAATATTTCTGGAGAGTAAGACTTACTTAATTTTGAATGGTAGTTTTAGTACAACTTAAATTGGTTAGACCTACCATGACTTCACTTAAACATTAATGGAACTTGTTATTCACTTTTAGACTTTAAGTAATCAATCTTAAAGGTAAAGTAAAGATTTCTTTGTAATTTTAATCCATTAAGATATTAGGAAATAGTTTTAATCAAGAATTAATAAATATTTTCATTTATTTTACTTCAAATGTGAAAATTTATATTTTTAATGTGTAGATTTTATTTTTGTGATCATTTTGGTATATTATAAGTATTTTTGTGATTTTTAAATATTAAGATATGATTTTTATAAGTTTTTTCACATTATAGATACTAAATAAATATTAAATACTTTGTTATAATAAGTTTATAAATGAATATTTTATTTTTCTAAGAATTTTGATATATTATACTTATTTTTATGAATTTTAAATAATAGAATATATTTATTTAAGATTTCTCCCTTATAGGTTATTTACCAATTAATATTAATTATTTATTTAAGTTGGAAAATAAAAGATGACAATAAGTTTAGGTTATAGATTTTATTTTTCTGAACATTTTGATATATATTATATATTTTTATGAATTATCAAACAAAAGTTATTGAATTAATAAGATTTAATTACTTTATTTAGTTCCTAGAAAATATTTATATTTGTATTTATAATGTTTTACTCGTTTTTTAAATAGAAAATACTTTTTATACTAGGACTGGTTCTAGCCCATGGCACAGACAAGTGGGATCAGGGCCACGTCGGCACGCCATGTTGGCGAGGACCTGTCAACCAGCAGAGGTGGTCGGTGATGACGCCAGCATGACGTCATGGTGACGCGAGCGCGGTTTCCACCACCAGATGGTGGTCGCCGGCGGCAATCTACGGTGCGCTAGCACACGCAGTTTGGTGCACTAGAAAGAGGAGAGTAAGGCGATTCTAGTATGTGGCATCCCGGTAAAACCACTACTAGAAAATCGTGTTTTTGTGCATTGCATCGTCATGACCACATGCTCATGTCATCATGCAACATTGCATTTGAGCGTCATCATGTCATAATGCATGGATTGCCTAAAACTATTTTCTAAAAGCTTAGTTTTGTTTTCTAAATATCCCTGTCTTTATTTCAAATCTAATCTCGGTCTTTTATGGATCCTTTATTTGTCTAAAAATTATTTACAAAAGCTTTTTTAAAAATAAATCAAATAAAATAAATAAATAAAAATGTTTTTATTAGGGGAGACAACCGGTCAGGCCCAAAGGCCCAACTAGCAGGCCTACTACACCAAGCCCTAGAAAACCCTACCAGATCCCTACTCCCTCTCCCCATCTGCCGCCACCGTGCATGCACCCGCCGCTTCTGCCTAGCCCCGCCACAACACCCCATCGCCACCACGCCTGCTGCTGGGCCCCACCCCGCAGCTGGTCCCACCTCCCGTGGACTGCACAACCCCACGCGAGGCTAGCAAGAACACAACCCACCTCGCGACAAACCACCCCGCTCCTCTTGTTGCAGACCCAACCATCCCACGCGCAACCCACCCCTAGGATCGATCGATCCCATCGGCGCCAACCACCTACCCCGCGCCTAGCCCCACCATGTCCGCCCCATCCCACACGCGATTGACGCGAGGCCGGCCCCAACCCCGTGACCCCCGTTCTCTCGATCCCATCGCCCCTCATGCCGTCGGACCCAACCCCGCCTCGCCCTCTGTCCTTGGAGCGCCGCCACCAGGACCCGAGCAGCCGCCGCTGCTCACGATCTCCCCCGACATCGCGCCTTTGCCACGCCACCGTCGAGCTTCATCGTCGTCGAGACCAAGCTCGTCCGCGTTGCCCTGCCAGTGACCCTCCCTCTCCGGCGCTGCTCCGCCGCTTGGACCTCACCCTGCGCCTCCGGCCGCTCCCGCGTCAGCTCTTCCCTCCTCGTCATCGACCGCCTCTGACAACAGCCTCCACCGGGAGCTCCTTCCTGCCCGCAAGCCCCGCCACCGAGACTGCCTCGTCCCCGCATCTCCTCCGTCCACCACCGCAGGCGACCTCGCCTACAGAAGCTCCTCTGCGAGCCTGCACCTTCTCTGCCCGGCAGTCACGCGTGAGCTCCCCTTCACTGATGTCGGCCCGACGCTCTTCTCCCCGAACCCGGTGTCTGCAAGCACGGCCGCGCCCCACCTCCTCTGGCCCTGCCCCGTGCTGCTGGCCGCTTTGGCTTGGCCTCGCTGCGACCGCCCGTGTGTGTCCCTGCAGTGCTCCGCCTCCTCTGGTGCTAGGCGATTCCGTTGCCCTGGTCCGCACGTCCTCTGCCAAGTATGTCTATGGCCGCCTCTTATTCCTCTAGTTTGGTTTCAACCGTGTGCTGCTTGTTTGCTAAGTGAAGTGGTACACCGGGTTACGCCTTGTCAGGTTCTCCTCGACCTCGCGTTCTAGCAGAAGTGTGGCCGTTCACTGCCCTGGTGGATGTGTTGAATTGTTGTAACGATGCCAGTCAAAGTGAAGTTGGTGCCTTGTTGGAGGCCAAAACCTTCCGGTGGATGAGTACCATCAGTGGGACATTGACCACCGCCAAGATCTTGTATCTCGAGCCATCGACAAGATCTCCATTCGCCCGCATGTACCATATGACACCAAGATATAGGCACCACATCCGAAGATCTTCACGAAGAATCAAGACCCGGACCCCTCGGCATGCCAAGCTCTCCTTACCGGAGGCCGAAGACCCCGAAGCCCGATCTAAAGACCGATCCTGCCAAGACCGAACCCAAACCCCTCCGGAACCCCAAGATCTCCGAACCCATATGTGTGAACCCTATCCGATCCCCTATTTTATAAATGTAATATAAACCTTGTTGCATATTAAATCGTTCATGCTTGCATACATCGCATCATGTGGTTGGGGGCATTATGCCGATTCACCTCATAATTAAATATGGAGTCCATCTGCGGGATATCTTTATCTTATTCCGGACACCATTTTAATTGGTGTAGCGAACTGATGCCGTGTTTTGTCTTGTCAATACAACATTTAATTTGCGGGGTATCTAAACAATATTAACCCACTAATTAATTGTCGGGACACTGGTTCCGCTTAATATTGCCTAGTTGCATCGCACCTTTGCCATGTCATGCATCATACACGCATCATGCCTGTTCTTCTGCCGTAGTATTAAATAGTGCATCTGGTGTTTCTTTTAGTGTTTGCTTCTTCACGGATTAGGCCATTGAGTGGACGCGAGTATCGGTAAGTTCTTCGGATAATGAATCTTCGGCAGTGTTTCCCAGGCGAGCAATCTCCCCCTTTCTACCTATTTTGCTTTTATAGTCTTTATTTCCTCATGTTGATCTATTGCTATCCATGTTGCGACGCTTTAGTTTCCGTGCACCATTTATACTCCTTGCAGCCCCTATATTGCCATGGACACATCCTATTGCATGTTGTTTGATAGATAGTCGGCCTTGCGAGTCGTAGTTGCTTGCTTATGTGTCGCATCGCGTCATTGTCGTTTCACCGTTGACGGCAAGTTGGCACATGCTAAATGGTGGAGATGCTTAATGGTGGAGATGATCATGACTTTAGATACAACTATTAAATTGTTGGGATAACTAATGAAAGAGGCACCGGTGGGCAATATATGCTATTTGGTTTTTCATGTCCATTTCTGTCCCGTAGGCCCCGAGTACTTGATACATGTTCCTTGATTATTCGCATTGTCCACATTCGGGAGACCCTATGGATCCCCCTTAGCCAGAGCTTGATTCATTTCTTATTTCTTGGGGCCACAAACTAGTTTGGGGCTTTATTACTATCCTGTACTTATTCCATGTTTTACTGCTTTATTTAAGATTGTGCGTGGAGCACCTGTACTGTTTTGGATCGTGCCACGTTTTCGCGGTATCGACAAGCCCAGTCACACTTTCGGGTTCCCAATCGTTTATAGCCGTCTTCACAAACCCTGGGTCCGTTTCGGAGCCGGCCAACTTCGTTGCGGGTAGCTTAGTGGGGTGGCCCCCTGAAATCTTTTATGAATCCTGTGATTGCTTTGTCGTGAAAGCCTCGTTGGGTTTTGATTTCGTTTTCCCGAGGTTGATCGTGTGTGTGTTGATATTTGTGCACCCCTGCAGGGTAAATCTTTCTGAAAGCCGTGTCCGCGGTTATGGACGACTTGGAGCACAGTATCTCGATCATAGACAAGCAAAACTAAAGTAGTGCTATAAATTTGACTTAATATGTGACTAGTAATCAGCTTCACTACAATGGAATGGATAATAATAGTGCCAACAACTGATGGAACTGGGGTGTATCGTGTCGTGTTATACCTGCCTAGTAAGTATCACAACTCCAATGGAAAGAAATAAAAGTGCCAACAACTGCTGGGTTTGGGATGTCACATGCTCATGGTATCTGACTAGTAACTACTGCAACTACAACTGAATGGTTTACTAATGCCAACTACTTATGCTATCAGGATGACTCATGCTATCTATATCTGACTAGTAAGTGCTTCAACTATAATGGAATGAATGAAACTGCCAACTGTGTGAGTTCCTCGGTTTGACTTCCTCGTTTGGTCTCGAGGAGGAATACCAGGATGGGTATGATTGGTCTTAGTATAAGGTTGGTTCCGAATAGGTCTTTCTTATCTCTCTCTAATAGCCGACAGTTAATCGAGTCTCTATAGGTTGTTTAGTGCATGCTGCGCTGCCGCTTCAGTCCACCATACCTATGTAGGCGAGAGCCGCCGAATTCTAGCCTCGCCGTGTACTGGCCTCAGTACTGACGCTCCTCTTTTTCCTTTGCCCTTTGTCGGCACCCCTTTTGTTTTAGCAGGTTTGAGATCGATGTCGTTAGCAGGGTTACCCTTCCGGCTTGTCCTGGGCAGGGTTATGGATGCCATTGGTTATTCTTCAGGGCTCTTAGCCCCATTTGCATCTTGTCCGTACTCGGACGCTGTAGCGATTTCAAGGTGATTTGGATATTTGTATTGTATATCGTTATTCTTGACTCATGGAGTCGTGTTGTATATATATATTTGTTCTGTGGGTCCCATCGAGGACTGTTGTGTAATGGTATTACTTTGTTTTCCACCCGCACGAAAGTGCCTGGTGGGTGTCCTTGAATCGCTTCTATGCGGGTTTGGCGGAAAAGGGCTAAAACTTGCATAGGGCCGATTCGAGGGTGTTACAGAGTGGTATCAGAGCTCAGCAGTTATGATACCCCACTGGTCCAGCCTGTAGGATAACCTAGCTAACGGCCGATGTAGAGTGTCAAAACTATTTTTGCAAAATCGGTTGGATAGATCTGATGAGGTCGGCTTTTACTCCTTACCCCTCTGCTATTCTCCTCTTACCTTGGCGTGTTTTAAATCTGCTCTCTTCCATTTCTCTGAGTCCAGGAATTATCGTGGTTGGGTTTCCGTCGTACCTTTAGGGTTTCGCTTCCTCCTTTGGTAACGGTGTTTCTACATCTCGTCTTCATGCTATCTGAGGAATGTTCATCTGTTGGACTTCTCGTTGTTCCTCCTTTGTGCCTTCCGGTGTTTACAAGACGACATCATCATCAGCTACGTCAGATCCGATGCAGAGCCTGCATCACTCCTTTGTTTCCTAACCTCGCTTGTCGAGATCTTCAGTCTGATTCTGAGAGTTGGTTGCATAATTCTCCTATTCAGGTGCGGAGTAATAGTTTGGGTGTGTGATGGATTGGCCCCCATGCCGACTACTCATTCTACTGCTCTCGTACACTGAAGTGGATTAGAATGCATCATTTCTCTCCTTCTATCGAAGTTAGAGGTGGCTTTATTTGTGGATACCTTTACCTTCGTCCTTTGTTTCCTGGAGCGTTCTCTCGATGATCACGGACAACGACCTTTTATTAGTGGTGTCGCGAGCATCTACACGAGGCGAGAAGATTCAGATCGCCGACCTTCTTCCCGGTACCATGAGGCGGATCTCGAGGGCGAGATCCCTTGTTAGTGGTGTCGAATTGTGGCATCCCGCTAAAACCACTACTAGAAAATCGCTGTGTTTTTGTGCATTGCATCGTCATGACCGCATGCTCATGTCATCATGCCACATTGCATTTGAGCGTCATCATGTCATAATGCATGGTTGGCCTAAAACTATTTTCTAAAAGCCTAGTTTTGTTTTCTCAATATCCCTGTCTTTATTTCAAATCTAATCTCGGTCTTTGCCGGATATTTTATTTGTCTAAAAATTATTTACAAAAGCTTTTCTAAATATAAAACAAATAAAATAAATAAATAAAAATGTTTTTATTACGGGAGGCAACCGGCTAGGCCCAAAGGCCCAGCTAGCTGGCCTACTACCCCAAGCCCTAGAAAACCCTACCAGATCCCCACTCCCTCTCCCCATCTGCCGCCACCGTGCATGCACCCGCCGCTTCCGCCTGGCCTCGCCACAACACCCCATCGCCACCACGCCTACTGCTGGGCCCCACCCCGCAGCTGATCCCACCTGCCATGCACCGCACCACGCCACGCCAGGCCAGCAAGCACGCAACCCACCCCGCGACAAACCACCCCGCTCCTCTCGTTGTAGACCCGACCATCCCACGTGCACCCCACCCCTAGGATCGATCGATCCCATCGGCACCAACCACCTACCCCGCGGCTAGCCCCACCACGTCCGCCCCATCCTGCACGCGATTGACGCGAGGACGGCCCCAACCCCGTGACCCCTGTTCTCTCGATCCCATCGCCCCTCACGCCGTCGGACCCAGCCCCGCCTCGCCCTCTGGCCTTGGAGCGCCGCCACCAGGACCCGAGCAGGCCGCCGCTGCTCATGGTCTCCCCCGGCGTCGCGCCTCTGCCACGCCACCGTCGAGATTCACCGTCGTCGAGCCCAAGCTCGTCCGCGGTGCCCTGCCAGCGACCCTCCCTCTCCGGCGCTGCTCCGCCTCGACCGCCTCCGACAACAGCCTCCACCGGGAGCTCCTTCCTCCCTGCAAGCCCTGCCACCGAGACCGCCTCGTCCCCGCAGCTCATCCGGCCACCTCCATAGGCGACCTCGCCTGCAGAAGCCCCTCCACGAGCCCGCACCTTCTCTGCCCGGCAGTCACGCATGAGCTCACGTTCGCTGTTATCGGCCCGACGCTCTTCTCCCCGAACCCGGTGTCTACAAGCACGGCCGCGCCCCACCTCCTCTGGCCCTGCCCTGCGCAACTGGCCGCTTTGGCGTGGCCTCGCCGCAGCTGCCCGTGTGTGTCCCTGTGGTGCTCTGCCTCCTCTGGTGCTAGGCGATTTCGTCGCCCTGGTCCGCACGTCCTCTGCCATGTATGTCTATGGTCGCCTCTTATTCCTCTAGTTTGGTTTCAACCGTGTGCTGCTTGTTTGCTAAGTGCAATGGTACACCGGGTTACGCCTTGTCAGGTTCTCCTCGACCTCGCGTTCTAGCAGAAGTGTGGCCGTTCACTACCCTGGTGGATGTGTGGAATTGTTGTAACGATGCCGGTCAAAGTGAAGTTGGTGCCTGGTTAGGATACTTCGGTGTTGGTGTTGGAAGTTTGAGGCGTTGTTGGAGGCCAAAACCTTCCGGTGGACAAGTACCATCAGTGGGACATTGACCACCGCCAAGATCTTCTATCTCGAGCCATCGACAAGATCTCCGTTCGCCCGCATGTACCGTATGACACCAAGATATAGGCGCCACATCCGAAGATCTTCACGGAGAATCAAGACCCGGACCCCTCGGCATGCCAAGCTCTCCTTACCCGAGGCCAAAGACCCCGAAGCCCGATCTGAAGACCGATCTTGCCAAGACCGAACCCGAACCCCTCCGGAACCCCAAGATCTCCGAACCCATATGTGTGAACCCTATCCGATCCCCTATTTTATAAATGTAATATAAACCTTGTTGCATATTAAATCGTTCATTCTTGCATACATCGCATCATGTGGTTGGGGGCATTATGCTGATTCACCTCATAATTAAATATGGAGTCCATCTACGGGATATCTTTATCTTATTCCGGACTCCATTTAAATTGGTGTAGCGAACCGATGCCGTGTTTTGCATTGTCAATACAACATTTAATTTGTGGGGTATCTAAGCAACATTAACCCACTAATTAATTGCCGGGACCCCGGTTCCGCTTCTTATTAACTCCTCTAACATCAAATGGTTTGATCACCACTAAGGATCTCATTCCATTTATGATGGCACACCCTACCATATCTAGTTCCTTCTTCTTATTAATTTACTTAAAGTCTTTGGAGGGTTATTATTATAGGTCAAAGGCTAAGAGTCAATAAGTTCTAGGTTAGAAATTGATCACTCAATATTGATGATAAATTGACACTAGGACTTAGATATTTAGGAATGTCATATGTTAATATGACAACAAAGATATGAGACGAATGGTTTTGGCTCAATTTCCTTTTCTACTCTATTTGTGATAAGAGTGAGTGTTTAGAAACTACCATGATTCTCATGGTAGGAATAACTATGGCAAGAAAGTATATCAAGGTTTAGTTATGGGGTTTCTTTACTTGGAGTTATATACTTGGTCGGGTATTCAGGTTTTGTTGTAGATAACACCTTGATATAATCTTTAGAATATTAAGTATTCATCCTTGAGTTGTTGTATGGAATACCATGTAATGATCTCTAGAAGATCTATTACTCCTTATTAAGGAGTGTGTTGTGACTTAATTTTATTATAGTTGATCTACCCTTAGATCAAATTATATTACCCAAAGGTAAGTTTTAGCAAAGGTCATATTGAAACTTATCACAGTCAACTTGATGATCTACTTCAGTTCCACCAAGTTAAGAGAGGCTTCAATCACTTTGGCACATTTCATTTAAAAGCGCGAAAATTATCCGAATATTCTATGCAAGAATTCAATGCACACACCTAATCTCAGCTTATTTCTAAGCTCTAATCCTAGGATGTTATAGACTCTCCCCCTTAAAATAAACTTCGTCCCCGAAGTTCGTACTCTCTTACGTTTCGGAATAAGGTGCTGACTTGTATTGATCACGACATTTCTTAACTCCATTGTGATCATAATTAGGGATAATTGTAGTATCCCATATCCACATCTTTTTCCTTGAATTCTCTTCATAATTGGCAACTTCTGACTTTCGTTTCCTACATATGGTATACCTCCTTCTACTACAATCTCTTGAGTTGTGTCTTGTTAGTCCTACTTGAGATTGGTTTAGGACACATTTCATCCATTCCGATCAGGCTTTCCTACTACTTTACACTAGACTATTTTAGTAGGCTCTCCTTCTTTTTGACAACTTACCGGCTATTTCCCCTTTATAACGAGTCCACTAGGGTTAAGCAGTTATGTCTACTTCGATCATTCATCCAAACATACTGTTGGAAATACTTTATAATGATGACTTCTTATAACCTTATGAAAATAAGTCTTAATCTTATCATCGTTTAATACTTCTTCTCCAACCTTTAGTCAGAAAGTTAAACAACAACACTTCAGTGTTTATTGTTTACTCTCCCTCTTGGGGTTTCCTAATGGTCTCAAAACTTCATGTATAATACCCATTAACTCAATAGTTAGCACATCGGTCTCTATCCAGCTTATACTTTATCTCTAAAAGGTCTCACGAAAGAATCTGCGGTATACCCACACAATCGTGGATCTCCGAAATGAATATTCCAACATTATTTGTCTTACTCTTAACCTTCTAGACAGTACTTTTCACTGGCAAATCTGATGTCATCAAAACGTCTCAAAAGTCATTCGCGTAATTTCATACTCCTTTATGTCTTACTTAACTTAGGCTAAGTTTTATGCTCTTTAAAATATACAAAGATGACCTAATTAACTAAACCGCTAGGATACTGAAGGCTCTGTGTATGGCGCCCAGAAAAGTGCTGGTGTGGTGTTGATGTAGAGCTCGTTGAGAACCCCAAGAGGAAGGTATGATGAGCACAACAACAAGTTTCCCTCAGTATGAAACCAAGGTTTAATCGAACCAGTAGGAGCAAGGAAACACCCCAAAAGTGTTACTAGCTGAGCATTGGCAGGGCGCACTACTGGTGCTAGTAGAAACGTGGAGACCTGCACAACACAACCACAGAACTTTGTCCCCAACTTGCGATGAGGTTGTCAATCTCACCGTGTTTTGCGGTAAACAAAGGATTAAACGTATCGAATGAAAGAAGTAAAAGTTTGCAGAAAGTAAACACAAAGAAGTAAACAGTTTGTAGATTGAATGTAAAAGACAAGGACCGCGATCCATAGTTCACTAGAGGTGGCTCTCCTTAAGATAAATAACATGCTGGGTGAACAAATTACAGAGGGGCAATTGACAAACATCGAGAAAGCAATACATACATATACTAATCATCTTGACTCCTCTGGGACTTTATTAGGCATTAAAACATTATACATAGGCCGCCATCCAACTGCATCTATGACTAATAATCCACCTTCAGGTTATCATCCGAACCCCCTCCAGTATTAAGTTGCAAGCAACAGATTATTGCTTTACGAACTGCGTGTAAAGTAAACAATATGATTGTTCTATGAACAAAGGATTGTTGTTTTCTCCCTAGTAGCAACAGCACATCTAGTACCTTAGAGATTTCTGTCACTTCCCCAAATTACCAGAGGCATGAACCCACTATCGAGCATAAATACTAACTCTTGGAGTTGCTAGCATCTACTTGGCCAAGATAGCTACTAACAACGGAAAGCATGTAAGATCACAAATAACAAAGACATGATAGAATCAATAATCAATCTGAAATAGCATCTCAATATCCATCGGATCCCCGCAAACACAACATGCAGAATTACAAATAGATGATCTTGATCATGAACGGAGCTCACAAGATCTAAACATGAAAGCACAAAGGAGGATAACCAACCATCTAGCTACTACATGGATCCGTAGTCCAAGGATGAACTACTCATGCATCACACCGAAGGCTTGCATGGTGATGAAGAAGGCCTCCAGGGTGAATTCCCCTCTCCGGCAGGGTGCCAGGAAGAGCTTCAGATCCCTCCCGATCTAGGGATGGAGATGACGGCGGCTACAGACTCTTTCGTGGATTTTTGATCGGGTAATTAGGGTTTACGTCCCAAGGGCATCTTATAGTCGGAAGGGGAGGTCGAGGGGGCCCAGGGCTGGCCTCACCACCCCCTGGCGCGGGCCATGCTGGGCCGCGCGGCCAGGTGGTGTGGTGCCCCCCTGGCCCCTCTCCGTCTCGTACTCTGGCATATGATGACTTCCGGAAAAAATAGGCACTTTGGCTTTTGTCCCCTCCAATTCCGAGAATATTCATTTTCTGACTTTCCTGGAACCAAAAACAGCAGAAAACTGGTAGCTGGCACTATGGGTCTTGTTAATAGGTTAGTCCAAGAAATCATATGAAAAGTACTCCAAAGTTGGAACAAAACACAAGAAAGTGGATAAACCCAAGCATGGAACATCAAAAATTATAGATACATTTGCAATGTATCAACATCCCCAAGCTTAACTCCTGCTCGTCCTCGAGTAGGTAATTGATACAAAGAAAGAATAATTTTTGAGGTGACATGCACCATCAAAAACTTGATCAAAGTATATGTAAAACATTCAAGGCTGGGATCATAGTACTTCAATCATAACATGAAAGACAAAGTTCTAGCAATAAGATAAAGAAACTATGATGCAACATGCAAATACTTTATTAAGTTAAGGGGCAAAGAGAAGCGAGGCACAAACAAAAGATTCATGAATAACAATGCTTTGCAAGACGTTTGTTTGTTTCACATAAAGAAAACATAGCATAATAGTATTCAGCTTGTCCCTCAATAGAGTAGCAAATATAAATGCATAGGACACCTTCAAAGTTCATAAGAGTGACTAGATACAATAGTTTAAAACAAGTAATATCAAAGTATGCATCAATCAAATAGTCTTGGGACAATGCACATAGAACTAAGAATGGCCACTATGCTCTCAAAGTAGGTGCATAAAGATAGAAGGTGGAGACTCAATATAATGGTGGAAAAAGGCCTTTTTATAAAAGGAAGTAGGGATTAAAGTCTCATAAAGAGCTTCCAAAAATTATGGTACTTATAGCTTTCATCTCTCATTGCCCCTATCATAAGCATCTTGAAGTGATTAAGGTTAAAGTGAACAAACTATGGTGTACATGCTTGATGAAGTATAAGTTAGAAATCTCATGTCCCTTGTATATGAGGGCCGCTCCTCATGCTACTCAAGTTTAGTCACCGGTAATTTCTTGTCATCGTAAGTACATGTGTATCATAGAGAACCGCCAAAGGGGTACCCCTTGCCCGATGATACGGAAGAATCCCCATATCAAAATGACAAGGCAAGCAAACAACGAGCATCTCAGCAATCTTCTTATTTACCATGGGAATATGGTGCTTTTTTGTCTCTTTCCTCTTTTTATAATCTCCTTTTTTTTCTCTTTTCTCTTTTTTCGCAATATAGGACTCTTTTTTTATAAGAAGAATGCTTCATAGACAGCTCATTATGGTTACGCTGCAGGTTTCCACCATGTCAACATGGATTAGACCAGCGGCCCAGGCATTTCTCTAACACATATACATAACTCCATGGACTTACAAGCTCTCCTTTCATTTCACACCGACGACATCCATATACAAAAGAGCATGATATCAACTAGGTACAAGTACCAAGTGCAATGTTGAAAGCGTTCCCCATGAAAGCATGGTTCTACTAATTCCCAACAAATAAGTGCATGCATATACAACATAGACGACACAATGGTTCAAGTTTATTAAGGGCAAGAAAAGTAAAGTGTGCCATCAAATTCGTGAGAGCTTTAATCGCTAGTTTTCTCATAACAAGTTTAATTTGGAACGTAAACAAAAGCATGAATATACTTTTAATAGCATAAGCTAGTAGGTAGGTATGATGGACTCTTTGTAATAACTTGGCTTAGGGAGTTGGATGCATGAGTGGAACTCATACTTTGTTGTGGAGGCTAGCAAAAGACTGGGAGCGACAAACTAAGAGAGAAATAATGGCCATAATCATGTAGAGCGACAAAGCATCATTGATCAAAGCATAAAGTGATACTACAAGTTGAAAATTAAAGGATCATAAAGGCTATGGTGACTTGAGATAGTCATAACATGGTGTGAGCATGTGCCAAGTCAACCCAAATAAAGCATCAAAGGAGAATACCACTATACTATGCTTTAATATGCTAAAACAACGCATGATTCATCCAAGGCACATTAAGCAATCTCAATTGTTTATAACAAGTCATGCTACATCAAATAATACTAAGCATAAAGCCAAAACAATATCAAGCATGGCATGACAAAGCATAGGCCACAGTCAAAAATGAGCTCTTTTTACCACATAAGCATGAACTTTCCTACTCTTTTCCAAACCAAACCAAACTATTTGCAAACCAATGTATGAAAGAGGAGGTACAAACAATTTATTCAGAAAACTAAGAAAACCAAGCAAACGAAAAACCAAAACAAAAACGAAAAAGAAGACGCTCCAAGAAAAACACAACTGTGCATTAAACAATAAAAATGAAGCGTTTGGAGGAACCTGAAATTTTTATTGATGAAGAAGGGGATGCCTTGGGAATCCTCAAGCTTTGATACTTGAACTTCTTGGATATTTCTTGGGGGGCACGCGTGAGATCCCCAAGCTTGAGCTATAGTCCATCCTTCATCTCATTACTCATTCCTTCCATATACCTGAAAATTTTCCTTCATACAAAACTTCACACAGTCTCATTAGCAACATTAGTGCACTCAAGATAAATATGTCTTAAGGTTAAGTTCTAACACCAAATAACCTTCCATTAGAACACTAGATACTGCAACACTTCCCTCAAAAAGCTCAATTCCCCAAAAGACTCAAAAAGGAACCAACAAGAAGCAAATGCAGAAAATGGCAGAAATCTATCAAAACAGACCAGCAGGCAAAGACGAATTTTTTCGAAGACCTTATGTTGCTCAAATCAAAAAGTGTTGAACTGACGAAAGTTAGATAACAACCTGGGTCAGAAGCACAAAATTTCACGCATCAAAAAGACTTTCAGAGATTTTACACGAATTTTTACGGTGAAGCATAGAAATCTGTTTCGGGATAGCAACTTTCCCAATCATTAATTCTCTCTCACTAGAGGTTACTCTTGGCACAAAAAGAAAATAAAAAGGATAAGGAGCGGTTATTACTGAAGTAATAACTTCCAAGACTCATCTAAAACTTTTGGGTTATCTCCCAATAAGTACTTTTCTTTAACGCCTTTAAGTTAGGCATAAGAAGCAAGAAAGAATCAAGTGTTCTCAAATGAAGAAGCATTAAGACCAAATTTCTTGCCCTTACCTCTCTTGCTTTTATTCTTAACCTTGGGGAAAATGTGATTGTTTGGTGGAGAAGAAAGGTGCATGGTCCCTTTTCCCACATCTATTATTGCTCCAAGGAGTTCTAATAGGGACCCTCCAAGTGTAATTTGTCCTTTTCCTGCACATTCAATAACAATATAATCAGTAGAAATCATTTTCCCAAGTATCTTTGTAAACAATCCTTCAGCTATTCCAATAGGTGATATGGTAGCATTATTAGAAAGAGATATTTCTTTTCCTCCTTCAGTAAGCCCCCAAAGATTCAAAGATTCATAAATATCTTTGGGCATAAGACAAAATTCAGACATGATATACAAGCAAGCTTGAAAAGTTTCAGTGTTTATCTCAATATTTACTGTAGGGAGCCACTTTCATGGTTCAAAATTTATTGGAACATCATTGTGATACTCCCTAAGCGTATTATAGCAATCTTTTAAGCTAGTAGTGCTAGTCTCAAGAGTGTTCAACCTAGCAAATATTTTTGCGAAATAAATATTAGTTTGGCTAGGCAAGTTGTAAGTAAGGATCAATTTCTTTATAGCATTCATATCATCATCCTCATTACATTGGAGGAAATCTCCTCCCACAACAGCATCTAAAGCATATCTATAGCAAAGAGCAATTCCAAGGTAAAGACTGCTAAGGGACAAGCTTTGAGTCATTTTAGGCTTAGTTTTTTCATGTAGATCAGAGATTCTAGACCAAGCTTCTTTGAAACTTTCCTCAATTCCTTGTTTAAAAGTGAAAATCATTTCCTCGAGTGACATAGTGATTGGAGCAAGGCTAGACATAGTGGCAACTTAAGAAATGAACTAACTTTTTTGTGTTTTTCAAATAAGAAAGCAAACTTGTAAAACTAATTTTTTTGTGTTTTTGATAACAAAACAAGCAAGCAAACAAAGCAAAAGAAACTAAGCAAAACAAAAATAACAAAGTAAAGATATTGGTTATGAGGGACTCCCCTTGTGAAGATGTCCTTGACTCCCCGGCAAAGGCGCCAGAAAAATGCTTGATGGCTCTGTGTATGGCGCCCAGGAAAGTGCTAGTGCGGTGTTGATGTAGAGCTCGTTGGGAACCCCAAGAGGAAGGTATGATGAGCACAGCAGCAAGTTTCCCTCAGTATGAAACCAAGGTTTAATCGAACCAGTAGGAGCAAGGAAACACCCCAAAGTTGTTACTAGCTGAGCTTTGGCAGGGCGCACTACCGGTGCTAGTAGCAACGTGGAGACCTACACAACACAACCACAAAACTTTATCCCCAACTTGCGATGAGGTTGTCAATCTCACCGTGTTTTGCGGTAAACAAAGGATTAAACGTATCGAATGAAACAAGTAAAAGTTTGCAGAAAGTAAACACAGAAGTAAACAGTTTGTAGATTGAATGTAAAAGACAAGGACCGGGATCCATAGTTCACTAGAGGTGGCTCTCCTTAAGATAAATAATATGCTGGGTGAACAAATTACAGCGGAGAAATTGACAAACATCGAGAAAGCAATACATGCATATACTAATCATCTTGACTCCTTTGAGACTTTATTGGGCATTACAACATTATACATAGACCGCCATCCAACTGCATCTATGCCTAATAATCCACCTTTAGGTTATCATCCGAACCCCCTCCAGTATTAAGTTGCAAGCAACAAATTATTGCTTTACGAACTGCGTGTAAAGTAAACAATACGATTGTTCTATGAGCAAAGGATTGTTGTTTTCTCCCTAGTAGCAACAGCACATCTAGTACATTAGAAATTTCTGTCACTTCCCCAGATTACCAGAGGCATGAACCCACTATTGAGCATAAATACTAACTCTTGGAGTTGCTAGCATCTGCTTGGCCAAGATAGCTACTAACAACGGAAAGCATGCAAGATCACAAATAACAAAGACATGATAGAATCAATAATCAATCAGATATAGCATCTCAATATCCATCGGATCCCCGCAAACACAACATGCAGAATTATAAATAGATGATCTTGATAATGAACGGAGCTCACAAGATCTAAACATGAAGGCACAAAGGAGGAGAACCAGCCATCTAGCTACTACATGGATCCGTAGTCCAAGGATGAACTACGGATCGCATCATACCGGAGGCTTGCATCGTGATGAAGAAGGCCTCCAGGGTGAATTCCCCTCTCCGGTAGGGTGCCGGGAAGAGCTTCAGATCCCTCCCTATATAGGGATGGAGATGACGGCGGCTACAAACTATTTCGTGGATTTTTGATTGGGTACTGAGGGTTTACGTCCCGAGGGCATCTTATAGTCGGAAGGGGAGGCCGAGGGGGTGCCAGGGATAGCCTCACCACCCCCTGGCGCGGGTCAGGCTGGGCCACGCGGCCAGGTGGTGTGGTGGCCCCCTGGCCCCTCTCCGTCTCGTACTCTGGCATATGATGACTTCCGGAAAAAATAGACACTTTGGCTTTTGTCCCGTCCAATTCCAAGAATATTCATTTTCCGACTTTCCTGGAACCAAAAACAGCAGAAAACAGGCAGCTGGCATTGTGGCTCTTATTAATAGGTTAGTCCAAGAAATCTTATGAAAAGTACTCCAAAGTTGGAACAAATCATAAGAAAGTGGATTAAACCAAGCATGGAACATCAAAAATTATAGATACATTTGCAATGTATCAGATACCAACTATGGATACCAACTACGGATCCTCCTAGGTGTATGGATTAACCTACGGATATTGTATTTCTTACTGGCATTCTCTTTGAGTTCTCAGAGCATGAATATCACTTTTGTTCCAATACTTATTCTTTACATCCTTTTCAAGTTACTTCCATCAACTTGGGACAAATACTTCATTAGCTTTTGAGAAACATCACCTATCTTGAGTGAACTTAAATTCATTCCCTCATGTTGCTCCATACCCTTTTCAACACTAATATTGCTTATTATTGCCAGCTCATAGTGAGTTGGGATTGATCCATTCCTTCAAAATAGTGTTGATACTCCTTATATTTGGCTGCACTCTTCATGTAAGCCTTCATCTTTATCTTTGGATCTCGTCACTCCGTTACTATCTAGGTCTATAACATCAAGTAATAACTTGACGATGCAACATGCATTTGCACACCAAGTCAAACTTCATGCACAAATCTAGTCAATCAAGAAGATCCAAGAAAAACGAACTAATCCAAATGTGGTACATATAACTCACATCATTCTAAGCCCGTAATATAGTAATTGAGTATAATACCTCTAGAATTTAGGCTTAGCTGTGTAGTATATGACACCTCCTAGTATAGGTTTACTTTGTGATACTTAGCACTTAGGGTTAAACTTTTCTTTGTCTCAATATCTACCCAAATTGGTCAGTTGCAACAGGATAATTTTGAGCAAAGTGGTCTCACTTTGGTTTTGACTAACCTCTTACCTTTCTTTTGGGACTACTAAAGACTACTAATTTACCATTTTATCGTAAATTATCCTCACATGATCTCTCAAAACTACTAACAGAATTGTAGTACTACCCTAATCCAAAAATTATCATAATGTTATGTCACCTATGGATTCTATCATGACCTACATTGTTCTTTACTTACTGTTATTACAATATTTGTTACTGAGGACTTGTCCTAATTACAATTTTATCATGGTCTCGGAGCTATTCTCACCATGAACTTGTTATGATTTACCTAGTCATCATGATTGAAGAGCTAATCTCACCATGATGACTCTTCTTCTTAGCTTACTATTATTGATCCAGAACAAAATTCAACTTCATCACGTAGAATTCTCAAGTGAATCCCACATGATTACTTCCCATTACATCTACACATGTTCCAGTGGTCTTCATCCTGTATCCTATCATTACCATCTAATGAATATATTTTGCTACTTTACATGAATCCTATAGATAAACTACACCATTTAAACTAATCCACCTGATATCCTATTCTTAGTCCTAATGTCTTAATAACTTAAGATATCATAGTGGTGTTATACCTATTTATAGCTACACTTAAATGACATTTTCCTAGAGAAGATAAATACATATTCCTTAAGAAAGATGATAAAAACATCCAACTTAAGTGTGATAAGGTTTATCCTCTAGTGGATACCCATCACAAGTCTTGGTTTCGATAAGATGGCTCCTATAGTCACTATCCAACCTACATATCTCATAAAAGGGTTTTAATCCTAAGGTTAAAGAATATGCTCTGATACCAGCTGCGGTGACCTAGCATACCACTACATGATGTAGTACACTATAGTCGTTGACATAACACCAATGAAACACTGTTCACTAGTATTACATCCCTCAGAGTGGTACAACAGAAACACAGCAGGTCCAAGACATGACTATAGATTAGAACTCGACTCTTTACAAAAGATCCGAAGAACACCCTAGGTTAAAGAGAGAGAAAGAAACTTCTTACAAAGAAGAACCACAAATTATAACTTAGAACTATCTAGATAAAAGACTAGCATCTAAACTATCTGGCTTGCAATTGCTGCTAGTGCAATGCTCTACAAAAGTAGGTTTTATGGCTAGATTATCTACTCCTATCTAATCAAGATCTTCACCTTTGCTTCGGTTGATGAATATGTTGACTTCATTGAATTTATTGAAGAACTTGAGTTGCCGATGATGGTTTCTTGAGTAGAAATTGATGTTGACGTCGCCTTCAACTTCTTAGAACCTAGCAAGGGTTAAGAAGGTACAGTTGAGTACGAGCGTACTCAGCAAGTTCACTAAAAAGGAGTGTATGATGCACTATCTCTATAGCCATAGACCAAAGGTCGTAGGCAATGCAGGTTTTCATAAACATTTCTTCAAAGGTTGCATTTATTCTGAAAACTATGTCCGACAGCCTTCAGAGGTTGACCAGAACCTTCGTGGGGTTCCTTTCGTGCCGCGTTCGTAGCTCCTTCTTGGAATAGGGAGTAACATGTCACAGTTCTTACACTCTCCGGAGGTGCGTTTCTTTACCCATGAGAGACCTTAGCCTTGTTGCACATCCAAGTCATGAGCTTGTCCGCACTTCCTTGTTATGGGGCCCAATATAAGATCCAAGCCAATCACTTCCCCTCTCCGCGACCCTGCATGAAGACACGATCCTCTAGGACATGCTCCACCTCTGTCAGGCCCCTTCTAGGACCGATTATAACTCTGGTAGGCACCTGAAGACTCTATGAGATGGTTATGCCCTGGCAAGCTCCCTTAAACGACCAGCTAGACCACTGACAACCTCTCAAGATAATCTAGACACCAAAATCATGGGAAACTAAGTGGTTCCACCCATGTGCTAGAATTAGGTCATCTGTCCATGCGAAAGGAAGAAGATCCAGCTGACTTCTCCGTCCCATTCCAAATCTCATGGTTAACGCATAATATACGGCGCTATAATCACTTGCGACATTGATTGATTAATTCCTAGATATTATGTTCCTTTACCAATGGATCTGTATCAATAGATTATTACCATTTGGTAAATAATCCATAATCATATTATTATGAAAATAGTGTTTTCTGACTTTTTGAAATGCAGGTGATGACAACATTTGAGTTACAAGCATAGAAAATAATCAAAGGACATGAGCAAGTGTGAACTTGCCTTTTGTGATTGCAAGATGCAATTATGCATAAGTAATCTAATGCAATTTGATAAACGTGAATCCCCAGAAAAATCGTATCCAATCTAGGGTTTGAGGCTTGTGATGAGTTCTTTGGAATGTGTTGCACTTTTATACCAATTTCACTCTTGTGCTTCTTATTAAGGCTTGTGAGAGTGTGTGTGAAACAATATGTAAATACAACAAGTAGCATGCAATACTAAGCTACTCAAATGTGGAATGGCACAAAAGAACTGCTTGAATAGGATTGTCAATTCATTAGAGTCTTCATAGAAATGCTTAAGGATTACTTTTAATACTTCTTAGAGGAATAACTTTTGAGGAAAATATTACTTTACAAAGTAAAAAGTATTTAAACTTAAAGCTAACACTTTAAGGTTTTCTTATTAACTCCAAGTATTAAAGTAGAAAAAAATTAGTATTTTTGAATAGCTATTGCACTAGCAAGTGGAGACTTTTAACACTTCATGACGGTGAAACAAAAGTATTATGCCTTTATGGAAGTGGTGTTCTCTTGATTTTATAAGTGAATAGAATCACTTACTTATTGTAGAATTAATACTCATTTCTATAAACATGTGAATAGCATCATGTTAAATACTTAAAAACTTTGTTTAGCTTTTAATGTGTATTCCCAAACTTGTAAACGAATTAGTACTCAAATCTAGATGATTTTTTAATTGATAAACTATTTTTGGAGAGTAAGACTTACTTAATTTTAAATGGTAGTTTTAGTAAAACTTAAATTGGTTAGACCTATCTTGACTTCACTTAAACATTAATGGAACTTGTTATTCACTTTTAGACTTTAAATAATCATTATTAAAGATAAAGTAAAGATTTTTTTGTAATTTTAATCCATTAAGATACTAGGAAATAGTTTTAATCAAGACTTAATAAATATTTTCATTTATTTTACTTCAAATGTGAAAAGTTATATTTTTAATGTGCAGATTTTATTTTTGTGATCATTTTGGTATATTATAAGTATTTTTGTGATTTTTAAATATTCAGATATGATTTTTATAAGGTTTATCACATTATAAATACTAAATAAATATTAAATAATTAGTTAAGTGTTACAAAAATGTACAAAATAAGTTTATAAATGAATATTTTGTTTTTCTAAGAATTTCATTATATTATACTTATTTTTATGAATTTTAAATAATAGCATATATTTATTTAAGATTTAACCCTAATAGTTTATTTACTAATTAATATTAATTATTTTATTTAAGTTGGAAAATAAAACATGACAATAAGTTTAGGTTATAGATTTTATTTTTCTAAAACATTTTGATATATATTATATATTTTTCTGAATTATAAAACAAAAGTTATCGAATTAATAAGATTACTTTATTTAATTCTTGGAAAACATTTATATTAGGATTTATAATGTTTTATTCATTTTTTAAAACAGACAATACTTTTTATACTAGGACTGGTTCTAGCCCATGTCACAAACAAGTGGGGTCAGGGCCACGTCCGCACGCCACGATGGCGAGAACCAGTTAACCAGCGGAGGTGGCCGGTGATGACGCCGGCATGGCGTCATGATGACGCGAGCGGCGACGATGTTGGGTGCTCGTGGAGGCGGTGCTATGGAGGGCTAGAGACGAATCGGAGAGTACATGAAGATAGAGAAGCTCACCATGATCATGATGTGATGCTTGGGGAGGCGAGGCGAGGTTAGGTGATGACGAAATCGATGGTCATGGTGGTGGCCGGACTTCAGGAAGGAGATCTCAATCTAGGCAGTAGGGGATTCTATGGCTTCGGTGAGATGGGGTAATTGTAAGAGAAGATCACGACGGTCACCACGGTGGTCTCAGTTGGCGGAGGTGAGCTCGGAATCGACGGGCACCGGCGAGACCTGGGGCAAGGGTTTCTATGACCTCCTCTGTGGAGAGGATAAGGAACAAGAGGAAGGGGAAATGGGGATGAGGATGAGTGAGGCATCACAGTGGTGTTATTATCCTCATCCCTAGCAACGGCGATCCATCGCGGCGGTCGGTTCTTGCTAGCAGCGGCGATTGGCATTGGGCGGCGGCGCTTGCTCTAGAGAGCAGCTTGTGACGGCGAGGAAGACGACGCGAACCAGTATCTGGGCATAGGCTAGTGCTGGGCTGTTGCAGAGTGAGCGGGTTATTTCTTCTATCGCCGCGAGTGACGGTTAAGCGAGGAATAAACGGGCCGTGGGATGATTCTGCTGACAGTTGTTTTTCCCTTTCTATTTCAGTTTCTATTTCCTATTTTAGTATATCCTTCTCAATTTGAATTTCATCAAGGATTTAAATATCCAGAAAATTTGTAAGTTATGAATATTAGTGTATAAAGAAATTATAAAAATATTCATAACTATATGAATAGTCCTTTTCATTAATTAAATATTAATATGCATTAAGGTTTTAGGAATTACTTTTTATTTAATGATCCTTTAAAGATGATTTTTGTTTTTTCACTAGACAATGGTAATGGTAATGATTTAAAATGATTAATGATATCTATAAGAATGCTATTCATATTTTGCATCATCTAGGGATTAATGTATATGCATTAAATCTTATGGTTTAAATTTCATTGTTCTTTAAAGTTTGGAATTTCTTTTATTCCAATTCCATTACAATTTCTTTATAACCATTCTACTTATTTTCAAAGTAAGCATGGATCATTTCTTGAACTAGTTGTTCACTACTTTCTTAAGTGTGGTTAATGGTTTGGTAGAAGTTTATTATATAATGGTGAACAACCATTATCATTCAGATGGCACAAGTGATCTTAATGCCCAACAACATTTATTTAGGGTTTCTAATAGCATACTCACTATGGTCCCTAGAGGATACACTACCCACAAGTTTATTAATGAATGTTGCTATGGATCAAGGTTTAAGGATTGATCCTGAATTTATAATATTTTATGATATCTCAACTTAGAGTGAACTATAAAGATTACTCATTAATGTGGTCTTCATGGTTCATTGGTCTAGGTTTCTATTAAGGTCTAAGATTATAAAATACACAAGGCTTTCATCCATAAACTCTCAACTTGTATTCTACTTATCTCTTAGACATTTCATTTGACTAAGAGATACTATCCATTGGCTACCTAAAAATAGGAATTGGTTTACTACTAACTTAACTTTGGGATTTTGGACAAAGAGGTAGACATTGTTTTGTCGTGGCTTGATATACTGTTGGTTAAAGGTTTCTTAAGCACTCCTACCTTAATACCTCACTAAGCTTACCTTTATATAAAGAATTCCCTTCCTAAATATGCTCTATATCTCTCTCTTATCTTATTCATAAAGATCACATCTTCCTGAATAAGTCAATCATTTGACTCCACCATATCCATCATCATATGATGACATGCTCATGCCACTTCAACATTACTCCTTCATTCTTCTCCTAGTATATATGACTTCCATTTTTAAACTACCCTTAAGAAAGTCATTCATCTAATTAGTTCTAACTTCATTAATCCACTCTTCTGACATTCTTCCATTACTGCATAACTTGCACTTCTTACTACCCTTGATGAATCCATCAATGTAAGTGCTTTATAATAACCTTGCCTCTACTTTCAAGGCTTGCAAGATTATAGTTCTCTCTATATATCACATGTGATACAAATCCTTTGGAATGGATATGGTACTACTCTCCATAATACAAGTTATTCTCGTATTAACTTGGTTAAACTAATATACCGTTAATTAATCCATACAACTCATATTATGTACTTCATCAAACTCTAGCTTGACTTCTCATGATCAAGCTAGATGATTCAGCTTACGAGGTTTTTGCCTAATTTGGTATACTCACAACTCTTCTTCATCAATTAGTCATCTATTCTCAAGTGACTTGAGAATAATGACCACCAACCTTTGATCATACAAAGCTTAGGCTTCTAATTGTCTGATCAAGATCTATATTCAACTAAGTAGTAGGCTTGTACAAGCCTCTCTATAGGATTTATCTTGTTAAGGAAACTTACTTTAGGTTTATACCTACTTGGCTTAACAAGGTTAATACTTGATACTCTAACACTACTAGCTTCCTCATGGCTCCTCAACTACTCCTTTAACTCTTAGGTTTAGATACCTCTTCTAGTTAACTCATGAGTGAGTTAACTCCTCCAACATGAAATGGTTTGATCACCACTAAGGATCTCATTCCATTGATGATGTCACACCCTACCATATCTAGTTCCTTCTTCTTATTAATTTACTTAAGGTATTTGGAGGGTTATTATAATAGGTCAAAGGCTAAGAGTCAACAAGTTCTATGTCAGAAATTGATCACTCAATATTCATGATTAATTTACACTAGGACTTAGCTATTTAGGAATATCATATGTTAATATGACAACAAAGATATGAGATGGATGGTCTTGGCTCAATTTCCTTTTCTACTCTATTGGTGATAAGAGTGAGTGTTTAGAAACTACCATGATTCTCATGGTAGGAATAACTATGGCAAGAAAGTATATCAATGTTTAGTTATGGGGTTTCTTTACTTGGAGTTATATACTTGGTTGGGTATTCAGGTTTTTTTGTAGATAACACCTTGATATAATCTTAAGAATATTAAGTATTCATCCTTGAGTTGTTGTATGGAATACCATGTAATGATCTATAGAATATCTAGTACTCCTTGTTAAGTAGTGTGTTGCGACTTAGTTTTATTACATTTGATCTACCAAAGGTAAGGTTTTAGCAAAGGTCATATTGAAACTTATCGCAGTCAACTTGATGATCTACTTCAGTTCCACCAAGTTAAGAGAAGCTTCAATCACTTTGACACCTTTTATTTAAAAGCGCGAAAATTATCCGGATTTTCTATGCTTGAATGCAATGCACACACTTGAACTCGGCTTATTTTAAGCTCTAATTCTGGGATGTTATAGAGGCTAGGCAGCGACTCGCTTGGATGTGGTGTATGATGGAACATAAGTTATAGAGAGTACCCTAGGGAGGTTTAGATAGGGGTACCTCGCTAGGGTTAATAGGATTACAACTAAGTAAGTTAGGAACTTGGAGGTTTTGACCTAATCCGACTAGGCCTATCTACGCTTCTGGGCCTTCTGCTTCGAATTGCCGGGCTTCTTTGGAAGTCACATTCCAGTCGCCATCCTGTAGGCCCACTCGTGACGGGCCTGGTCCAGTCGAAATGTCATGCTGGGCATACCCCATTCGGCATATCCCCATCAGTAGTCCCCGAGGCCAACAGTGATTTGGCGCAGGTGTTCGCTTGGCAGTCCGAGTAGGCGAGTCGGGGTAGACACGCAGTCGAATTGGTGGTGGGATCCTCCAATAAAGGGAGAAGCTCCTCAAAGTGTCTTCAGCCGCAACATGGGCGAGTGGAAACACATTCGAGTCGCCACACCCAATTGTTTCGAAGGGGCAAGCAAGCGAGGCGAGTGGATGAAGTTGGACCATCATCTTGGTCAAGTTAGCCGTTGGATGAAGTTGGACCGCGAGGTAACGGCTATCCCGAGATTGGCGGGTAGCGTCCGTTTATAAGGAGAATGGTAGAGGGAGAGATGAATCTTCGCATTTCTCCATCACCGTGCACTCTTAGTCTCCAAATCTACTCCCGATCCGAAATCTCCGAATAGAGCGGCCTCCCTCTTCTCTTGATGGCGCACCCAAAGGACTTGTGGGGCAAGTCAAAGTGCACCACTACTGCCCTACATCCGGCGAGACCGATCCGAAGCTGCGCCCCGACTAGTTTATCTGCTAACAAAGCAACCTGGATTGGGGTCTGGGGTTCCCCATGTCAATTTTCTTCCGGTGGTTCTATGCGTATTACGCAATCAAGCCATGAGATCTGGGGCCGCATAGCATCGAGCAGCTCACGATCTCCATCTCCTTCTGCGAATGCTACTTGGGGTGTCGCCCCTACTTTCCCCTTTGTATGGAGCTATTCCATGGCCGTGTCAGCTACGAGGCAGGCGGCCCTATCTTGGCGGCAGGCTACGTCACTTTCTAGCTTAAGGCCAAGTTCCTGAAGCTGCAGTTGCCGAAGAAGGCCGGGAGAGAGTGGAAGAAAAGTTGGTTCTATGTGAAAGAATCAACTCCCTCTAGCGAAGTGCCGCTCCCCATGTACACCACGGAGAGGAGGGAGCCATGCCGACTGTTGGAGGACAAGCTTCCGTCCAATCAAAGGAAGGTCATAGATGAAATGCTAAGCCAGATCCAGGAACTGACGGACGAGGGCCTTGTGACCATAAATTTATACAACTGCTGGCTCGGGCGGCGGCTGGTTCTGCTGGCTACCCGAGCCCACTGGATGTACTAGTATACCGGGAAGGGGGACTCCACGAAGTCATGTGCCAAATCTTGGGAGCCAGACAACTATGCCACCACACTGAAGAAAATCATGGAGGCGTAGTATGTCGACTCCACGACCGGGATGTAACCGTATACTTCCGTGAAGCAACCGACCCCTCTAGTAAGTTTTCTTGCTTATCTCAATCCTAGTCGTAATTTTGTAGTCACAATCTTGCATTTATTCTGATCCAAATTATTGTTTTCTTCTCGATTTGCCAGCTATTCTAGAAGATCGAAAACTAGCTTCCTTCGCTTGACGAAGAGTTTTCCGAGCAACCCCAGGAGGAGGAGGAATCCTCCAAGGATGAAGGAGTCGTTGAGGTGCAAGCACCTTCATCCGTGGCTCGGAAGACCCGCAGGCAAAAGCAGCGCGAGGCCGAGGCGAGTCATAGCCTCGAGGAGCGTGACTACGATGTTGATATCATCGAAGAGCAAAGCTCGCGGAGGACAGCGACACCGTCCAAGACCACGCAGAAGATGAAATTGAAGTCGTCGGTGAAGGCCAAGCCGGTGGAAAAACACAAGTTGTCGGTGAGGGCGAAGGCACCGGCCAAGTCGCCAGCCAAGTCTTTGGCGATGTTTGAGTCAGACGACGAGTCCGACAATGATGGGGGTGTTGATGTAGCGAAGAGTCTGGAGGACCCAGCTATGGTGATGGAATCGGAGATCATGAACGTAGTCATGGGGACGGAGGTGTTACTAGCCGCAATCGCGACGAAATCCTCGGCACCAACGGAGCTAATGGTTGAAGCAGCCGCAGGGTCAGCGACACCACCACCGAAGGAGGCGCCCGTGTCGTTGGAGCTAGAGCCCCCCGCATCGATGTCTTCATCAGTAGGGAAGCCCATGGCATCGTGGCAGGCAAACCTGCTAGAGAAGGGTCTCACTCGCAAGCTATGCCTCGATATGGAGAAGCACGCGCATACCAGCACGGGTATGCGCGTCCTCCTAGTCGCCCGGTAAGTTCGTTGCATTTTGTTTCATTGTAGTTTGCTATCTTCATGTTGGAAGAGGAAGGCGTTAAGAAGATACACCGCGCGTCATTGGCCAAGGTGCCACCAACCAATGCCGAGGAGGGCGACAATCCGTCTAGGAAGAGGAAGACGGTTACTAATGAGGCACCAGGTGATGGTGCAAAGAAGATGAAGGAGGGGGGCGACCCCATCACCATAGCCGAGGAAGGCACGGGGAAGGACAGCTCCATGGTCCCTCTTGGAGAGTAAGCGACCGCTAGTGTGGAACCGAGCGGGGAAGGCCTCCCTGCAAAGATGCCAGCACCTGCGACCGGCGCGGCGGCAGCGATGACCGCAACATTCCCTCGCTTCATGGCGAAGGTGTTTGCTGTGTCGGCTGGAACTCAGTCACCGCAAGTTCCAGAAATTATTGACGGTGATGTGGAGCAATGTTGCGGATGTACACCATTCTTGATGCCTTCGGTGGACGCTGGCAAACTTCACCGCATGCTGGGGGCCGCAATCTAGGTATGTCCAGTCCCCAAGGGTCTAGTCACTGAATTTCAGAGGCTAGACACTTATGAGTTTTGATCATCCTGTCCCTGAGGGTCTAGTCGCTGAATTTCAGTGGCTAGACACTTAGGATTTATGATCATCCAGTTCCAAGGGTCTAGTCACTGAATTTCAGTAGCTAGACACTTATGGTTTTTTATCGTCCTTCTTCTGACTTGAATTTGTTGTACATAGTTTGCAGGTCGAGTCGAACGGGTGGTTATCGACGACAGAGCGGCTGGATCACAACCTACGAATTGCGCAGGAAGCCAATTGATGACTCCAAGAAGCTGCGTGTTGGCTTGTTTCCTTCCGCTGAATTTGAATTACTTGAAACTATGATTGCTAATTATGATCTGCCTGTTCTAGATGAACATGTCACCATAATTTCCAAGGCCCGCGAGGGGAATGTTCCAATTGCCGACCTGGAGGCCGCAAGGTCTTTAGCGTCCGCGGCAGAAGAACGGGCCATTTCGTTAGCGAACGACCTAGAGGCCGCGAAAGTGGCGGTGACCATAGCGGATGAGCGTGCCAACTCGGTGTTGAAGGAGTTAGAGGAGGTGAAGGCTGCTGCGACTTCTTTTGAAGAGAGAACGAAGGCCACGGCTGCGGCGGCCAAGGAGGAGCGTAAAGTCCCCGACGGTGTTGGGTCGCCTGTGGGTTTTCTGACGCTTATGCAGCTATTGTAGGTCAGGGGACCTAGTCGTCCAGACCTTCAACGCTGATAAATACATGACGGTGGTGGTGAATGCTATGACTACGTCAGTGATGTGTGTCTAGGCCGTCCTTCAAGGGATTTCCCCTACTAAAGTGATTCCCGGGGGGCTGACTTAGGTATGGCGATATCGCGAAGAGGCGCCCGTAGTTGTGGAGTGGATGGTGCGGTCGGTGTTCCACCGCGGTGCCATGACGGTGTTGAGACTTGGACTTGCGCACTTCCCTGAGGACTTCAACCTTGACGATGTCACCAGAAGGTACCCTTCGTCTACTAGCGAGGTCATGATTGTGGATGTCCTCAAGCTGACCGGTAGGGACGCTCCGTACGCGGAGTGCATGCTGGCGATGGGTGATCTACTGCCGTACCAGGAGACGCGATTTGTGCCAAATAACGTAGTGCCGGTCCATCGTGACTTGAAGTCAGAGCAGACCTTCAAGTCGTCGCTTGTGGGGCAGTTGACGACCTACCCGGCGAACCCCTAGAAGCCTTTTGTTCGGGCCAACGGTGCTGACGGTGCCTCGTTGTCGAAGCCTCCCGAATGAAGAATTGCACTGTAGTGTAGGTTAGTATGGCGAGTAGCCTTTTGTAACATATTTTGTGTGTGAACAATGTATTTTGTCACAATACGAAGGATGCAGTCGACTCGCGTGTAATTGAGTGATTTTGTTGTGTCTGATTTGTGGGTTGTGTGAGTCCCCGAGCGTGTCCGCCCTTATGTGGGGTTGACCTCATATATATGTATGTTTGTGTGTGTTAGGTTGTTGGATTAACCGAAGTCGACTCGTCGTGGCTCGTGGAGCCAGTCACTTGGCGACCCCAAGGGGTGCTCTATACTTGGTGTTTTCCCGAACGAGAACGGGGTCGGTTAGGAGAGTCCCCGAGCGTGGTACTGAACCGTTCGAGTCGCATACCCAAGGTAGGTGAGGCCGTGGTACGTTGTTTGTAAGGTGTCACTCCTCTTGACTTGGAATGGGAGTCTCGTGGAGAGTCCAAGGCAAGCTCTCATACTTGGTGCGTTCCTGAGCCGCGGAAGGGTCGTTTTTTTACGAGTCCGCGAGCGTGGTACTTGACCGTTCGAGTCGCTATGAGTGAGGATGGAGAGGACAGGTCGCTGTGAGAAGCATGTTCAGTTGACTTGGCCCGACGGTCCAGTCTGGCGGGGCGACTCCGATGGTGGCTCCGGGATAGCGTTTTCGTGGACGGCGCAAGACCCGAATATTTTCGATGCCCTTGGGCCGCACTACTTAGCCATCCCGATCGCTCGACCAATGTTTGACTTATGTGGGTTAGCGTGTTGCTAGGTGTACGAGTGTGATTGGCACCAGAAAATGGCAAGTAGAAGAAATTTGTGTGATCCAAATTTATTCATCATATAGTATCTGAGTACAAGTTTTAGTTCTATGTAAAGAACTTTTGGAGGAGATTTACATTCCATGGCCGCCCGACATCGAGATGGCTATCACCTTGTATATTGATGAGGTAGTAGGAGTCATTACTAAGGACTCGCCCTATAGCGAATGGCCCTTCCCATGGGAGAGAGAGATTGTGCATGCCCTTCTTGTCCTAGATTAGTCGTAGGACTAGGTCGCCTTCCTGGAAGGTGCGGGTCCAGACCCGGGTCTGTGGTAGCGGTCGAGTCCTTATTGGTAGATACCGGTCCGGGAGCAAGCTAGGTCACAGGTTGGTCGGCATGACGGCTTCGGTGCCATACACCATGAAGAAGGGGGTGAACCCTGTCGATCGATTGACGGAGGTGCGAATGCCCTATAGCACGGAGGGGAGCTCTTCGACCTAGCATCCAGGAGTCTGTTCAAGGGGGACCTGTAGTCTTGGCTTGAGGCCATGGAGGACACTCTGGTTAGCGTGCTCTGCTTGGCCGTTTGATTTCGTATGGGCGACTGAGGCGAGGTCTAGTTGGATTCCGTGTTCCTTGCAGAAGTCAGCCATGGCACCTTTGGCGAAGTTGGTGCCATTGTCCATGATGAGGCTATGCGGGTAGCCGTACTGGTACATTAGCTCGTAGAGGAACTTGTTGGCAGTCTTTCCATCGCACTTCTTGATTGGCTTCGCCTCGACCCACTTGGTGAACTAGACGACGGCGACCAGGAGTTGGGTGTAGCCTGATGGGGCTTATTTGAACCGTCCCACCATGTCAATGCCCCATACGGAGAATGGCCATGTGATGGGGATGGTCTTGAGGGTCGAACCAGGGACGTGCGTCTGGTTGGCATATTTATGGCACCCGACGCATCGTTGGACCATGTTAGTGGCGTCGGCGTGTGCGGTTAGCCAGTAGAAGCCATGGCGCATGGCCTTGGTAACTAGCGACCGGACACCGGCATGGTGGCCGCAGTTGCCAGAGTGGTTGTCTTGGAGGATCTTCCGTCCCTCTTCTGGCTGCACGCAGTGCTGGACCACGCCGGTCACACTGTGTTTCTAGAGATCGCCGTGGATGACGAAGAAGGATTTGAAGCGGCGGACGATCATTCGCGCATCTGTCTCGTCTGTGGGAAGGATCTTGTGCTTGAGGTAGGCGACATATGGCATAGTACAATCGCTAGGCTCCGTGATCATGGCGACTAGAGCGGGCTCGGGATGTAGCGGTATCCCGATGTCGATCTCCTTTTGGGGGAGACCGATGGCTTGTCGATGATGTCGAGGAAGATGCCTGGAGGTAGTGTTTGGCGAGCCGACCAGATGCGCGAGAGAGCATTAGCCTCTTTGTTCTTGCGGCGATCGATCCACTTGATGGAGTAGCCGGTGAAGCAGCCCCCCAATTGGTCCACCGCCTATCGAAAGCTATCATGTTGGGGGCGACTGCATTGCAGATGCCAGCGACTTGCGTGATGACGAGGTCGGAGTCACCGCACTTGAGGCGATTGATGTTCATATCCTTGCCAGCCCACATGCCGTGGAGGAGGGCCTTGTATTCCGCCATGTTGTTGTTGCAGGGCGTGAAGTTGAGTTGCACGACGTATTGGAGCATGTCTCCTTTGGGGGAGGTGAGCACGATTCCTGCATCGGCACCATCTAAGTTTTTGGATCCGTCGAACTGGAGGTTCCAGTAATGGAGGTAGGGAACATCTCGGGATATTGTGCTTCTTCCCAATCGGCTAGAAAATTGTAAGGGCCTGCGATTTCATCGCCTTGTGCGACTCATACTTGATGTTGTGGACGCCGATTTCGACAGCCCACTTGGCAACTCGCCCAGTCGCCTCGAGATTCCGAATGATGTCCTACAGCGGCACGGAGGAGACGACTATGATGGGGTGCTCCTGGAAGTAGTGCAGGGGTTGTCGCTGGGCTCGGAAGACCGTGTACACCAGCTTCTGGTACTGCAGGTAGCGCTGCCTGGAGTCTGTAAGGACCTCACTGATGTACGGGATGCTCCTTGCCCTCCTCCGGTCGCTCGACAACCATAATGTTGTCGGATTGATGACAAGTACGCCATGAGGGGGTCCTCGAGGCGTGCGGAAGAGAGGGATGTGAGACATATGGTGTTCCGGGAGGGTGAGCACACAAGTTTACCCAGGTTTGAATCCGCCGGCTTTGGATGGATCCTACTCCTGCTAGCAATCCAATAATACTGCAGAGCCGGAATATGGGTTACAAGGGTTCGCCTGTGCGAGTTGAGATTGTATTCTATTGAGGATGCCCTAAAGGCTCTCCCTAGGACGGCTTATATAGATATCCGGCCTAGGGTTTACATGAGAGATCTATCCGGCTACGACTAAGAGTCGGTTACAGAGTACATCTTGAAGTACAAGTAACACTATGGTCCTATGTCGTTAAGTCTTCTGGGCCTTCCCGTAGCCAGACTAGACTCCGTTGCTTCTCGCTGACTGGGCCACCCGTGAAGCAAAGCTCTAACCCGAAGTGAGCCACCCAGGTCATTGAGGAACTGTGAGGATACCCGGAAAGTATATCCCCAACAGCAGCCCTCGGAAGTCTCCAAGATCCAAAGTCAGATTCATCATCGTCTAGCTTGATCTTCGACTTGCAGAATCTTGAAGGGTTCCTGAAACTTCAAAACAAAAGATATGATCCGGGTCTCAAAAATAAGTCGGACCTATCAATACGTTATTCAGATTTCTAGGTTGATATTCAAACTAAGCCGGATCTTCGTCTCTGATGTCATCTGACACTGGTCATGGTCAAGTCACACCACTGACAGACATCTCCTGTCAGCACGACCGTTGGTGGGCCTGCCGTTTGCGGAACCGAGGCGCTGTTTTATTGTGCGCGTGGAGATCGAGGCGGCGTAATCATCGCGTGGGGGCTTCCCAGTTCTTTCCACGACACGTGGAATGTGTACTGTGTCATTTGCACGAATCTTGGTGCGGTTCGGTGGTTATAAGGGATGAGGATTCTCTCTTCTCATCTTCTTCACCTATTCCCGTGTCGTTTCCTTCTCCTCCACTTCTCCCATGCGCATAGAGCTCCCTTGCCTCCAGAATATCCCAGCGCCGCCCATCCAAGGTCACCAGCGTACCGGAAAAATGGCTTCCACTGCAACTTCCGGCGCAACAGCGACGGCAGCGGTGGTGGAAAAGGAGAGCAATCGCGGGGTTTGGATCCCGTGCGTCCTCGACGACGAGAAGCTCCACGGCATCGAAGAAGAAGGGCTCCTCCGTGCAGGCGATTGGCGGAGCGGCTTCGGTGAAGCTGTCCCCAACCCTCGCAACGGCGAGCGAGTGCACTTCGGCACCCACCTCGACAGAGGTTTCTCCTTTCCTCCCGCAGATTTCTTTTCTGAGGTGGTTGATCATTACAGTGTTTAACTTCACCATCTCCCCCCAAACTCTATCTTAGACATGAGCACTTATGCGGCTTTGTGTGAGGGGTATCTCGGCATTAGGCCGAGCCTCACTCTCTTTCGGTACTTTTTCCATGTCCGGAGAAACTCCATCACCGCCTGTAATCCCTACATTACTGGTACAATTAGTCTTTCGGTTAGGCGTGAGCACGTCTATCCTTGGATTTTAGCTAGTGAGTCGGTCAAACAATGGCCGACTACCTTTTTCTATCACAAGGATATTCCCGCTCCCGGCAAAGCTAGTGCTTTGCCGGCTTTCGTCGATGGATCCGCCACGCCTCAACCATCTTGCAACGAGGCTGCTCTGGCTCTCAGTGAAGATCTGCTTCTCACCAAGAGGCGGATTGAATATCTGATGAAGCATAAGGGCCTGAGAGGGTCCGACTTGGTCCAGAGCTGGGTGGCATGCCGGATCTAGCCTCTCAAGCACCACGGCCACCGACCGATGCATTCCATCACGACGTTGAAAAAGGACTCCCTCCGCATCAGCTCCAAGGCCTTAAAGCCACAATATTACATAAGCCTAATCAAATGGCTAATAAAGGAGCGGATCGAGAGAAAGATTCCGGATTTATCTCTGGACATGCATACAGCGGAAGACCCTATAGTGCCAGTAAGCTTTAGCAGTAAACCCTTTTTATGTGTTTCACCTTTAAGTTATTTCGCAACACTGAGATATTATCTTCTTTTCAGCTTGCCGACCTCCCCGAGTCGGAATTGGCTCCTATCGAGGGATATCCTCCTGAGTTTTCTCAGGAGGAGGAATTGGTCCCACTACCGGACGTTGTGCCCAGGAAGTGCAAAGCTCTGATAGTGGCCATCGGCACAAAGGAAGTGCTAGTTGTGAAGCGGTAACTTTCTGCACAACTTCCGCCCTAGTACATTACTTCATGATTTCTTCCGAGATATAATTTTCTTCATTCTATTACTTTCTCAGAGCTCAGAAGCTCATCTAGGGAAAGGGGAAGGGGACTATCTCGAAGCCCCTGTGTCAAACAAAGCTAACTATGGCTTCTCCTGCCGTGGCTCCTCTGACTCCTGCCCCTCAACCTTCTACAGCGCTGGTAATTACTCCATCCCCGGTCGTCGTAGAAGATCCGGCTCCCTCAACAGGGCCAACGACCCTTGAGTCGCAGACTGACATCACCATGGGTGACTCAGGTTTTGATAAGGGTGAACCCTCTTCGGGTAATGATCCCTCGGCAGAAACCTTCGCCAAAAATCTCCTGAATAATCCGGGACATGCCAAATTTGGCTTATCTCGGAAATCTGCAGAGAAAATCCAGCAACTGGCCTGGCAATGCCTAGATTGCCGAATTCTTTCTGCCAAAGAAGAAGGACAAGAAGCGGAGGACATCAAGTACTCCGATCTTCTCGAACAAGTCCGCCTTCGCGACAAGGGTTTAAGAGCTGGTGTGCTTCCACCACCTCCGGTTATTCCACTCACCCTCGCCGAGAAGGGTACTACTGAGGTGAACATGTGCCTGAGCAAGCTCACACATGAACATCATGTAAGTCGGAATTCCAACTCAAGTTTTTCCTTTATTGTATTTTATATCATATCCTCTAGCCCCCAAGCATGATGTTCGATAAACAATCCGAGTTTATGTTTCCTTGGGATGCCAAAGAATGAACTAGTGTAGCCCCCAAGGCTCGTGCTGATATTAGCCCGAGTTTTAGTAGACTTCTGACTCTAGGTATTCTGACTTACAGAAAGTTAATTCATATAACCAGGATTTGTTGAAGAATGTGTGCAATAAGCGGAGAGAGATCAAAGCTCTCCGACTTAAAAATGCTGAGGTTAAAGTTTCCAAGGATGAGGCCGAAGGTAAACATTCTGAGACTCAAACCCTGTCTTCCGTTTTCATAGTCAAATATTTTTTGCTGAACTTTTTTTTTAGGTGAAACAGTAGGGAAAATCCCCACTGCAATTTTTTTATTATATATGTGTATGTTACAATGAGAAAATGATCTAAGGTAGATCATAAACAGTTATATCTAAATCGAAACAATCTATTCTATCCCTGATCTAATTGCTGACTGAGCCAGGCTTTGAATTTCTCCTTGTATTTTCCTTTGGTTCTGAATTGTATCCATCTCATTTCCTGGTAGAAAATTGCTTTCCATCTATCAAAAGTGGGTCTTTTGTCATTAAAAATATTCTCATTTCTGCAAATCCAGATACCCCAGGATGTCATGATAATGATTTCCATTGCAAATGGTAGATGTAACTTTTCTTTGATGTTTGAAATAGCTTCTAATCCTGTTAGATTTGCAGTTCTATTTCTGGAAATATGGTCCCAACATTTTTTTGCAAATCACATTCTTCTGTGATGCAGTTTGATGTAACACAATTGTAATCAGGAAGGTTGAAATTCTTTCTCATCAGTAGGTTTCTTGTATTCAATCTGTCTAGTAACAAAAGCCAGAAAAAGAACTTGTGTTTATTTTGACAGGAGGTTGCCCAAACCCAGGAAAAGTGTGGTGGTGATGGTGAGTGTCCAATCATGGCTGAGTATGCCTTTTTAACTTCAAACTTCTCTGTTCCCCATATATAGTTCCAATTATCATGGGTGTCCTGAGTGTCGTGTCTGAATTCCTGGCATTTTTCTTCCAGGACTAAAAACTCAGAGAAAGAGAGGTAGGTGGAAGTTATCTTCAAGGAATTCAGCATGAAGGAAATCATGAACATTGATTATTGTAGACCTAGCATAGGACATAAGGTGAGGGAATTTATTCATCAAGCACTCCTCTTGCCAAAGGTCAGTCCAGAAGTAAGCAGATTTACCTGAATTCGGATTGCATTTGGCCATGCCTTTATAGTTATCAATTAATTTGATATGTGACTTCCACCAGAAAGATCCCTCCATGCTTCTTCCAGGTAACTTTCCATTTTTTTAATAAGTCTCCCATATGAGATGAACCCAAGGTATGTCTTGGTGGTTGTAGAATTTGTCCAAATTTTTCAGAAGGAGTGCATTATTTTGAATCTGTAGGTTCAGTACCCCTAAACCCCCTTGGTTTTTAGGACGGCAGATTTTGTCCCATGAGACAAGAGCTTGTCCTTTTGCTTGTACATCATCAGTCTTCTTTCTCCATAGACAATATCTCATGTATTTAATAATTTGATCGTTGATGGCTATTGGTACATCCAAACAGCTCATATAAAATAGAGGAAGTGAGGAGAGAACAGATTTGACCAGTTGCAGTTTGCCTCCATAATTCAAGAAGTCAGCAATTCCACATAATCTTCTTTCCACTCTATGAACAATGGGAAGAAAATGTTCCATAGATGGCTTTGTAATGCTTAATGGAAGCCCAAGGTAGGTAAAAGGGAGGCATCCAGTTTGGTAGTTGATTGTAATAGCAAAATGCATAAGTCTATCATTACAAATGTTTATTGGCATCATGCTAGATTTCAGGTAATTGACCTTGAGACCAGTGGAAACAGCAAATGTTTGAAGCAGTGCTTTCAAGCATAATAATTGAGATGCATCAGCCTTAAGAATCACCAAAGTGTCATCAGCATATTGAATAACTGGGAAGTCACATTTTTTTTGCTGAACTGTTGTTCTTTTTGACTTACGTCATTGATAAAGCAGTGCTGTGCTATGATCAAAGAGGCCGAGAACTTGAAGACCTTGGTGGTGGAAAACAAGGATCTCCACCGAGAGCTAGACCAGCTTAAGGTGGATCATGAGAAGAGCATTGCTCAAGTTCTCGAATCCTCCTCCATGGCCACCGTGGAGCGTGATCGCAAGATTGCACTCCACGAGCAGAAAATATCGGATCTCAACGACGAGATTTTCAGAGAGAAGGTCCTTTCTGAAGCGCTCCGAGCTAAACTCCGGAGTCTTCGTGAGGAGAAAACTGAAGTTGATGACGTCATCTTTGGTATGTTTCCATATTTCTGACTTGTCTACATTCTTCGACTCTTTCGATGTTGGATTTATTAAATCGTTTTGCGTTATATGCATAGGTCCTCTAAACTTGACGGACTCCACCTCTACCGAGCCTCGCACCCACGGGCTTACCCGAGTCGGTGATTTGCTTCATGACTTCCGCCAATCCATTGAGGATATTGGCGAAGTTCTCAAGGTTCCGGACATGCATAGCATGTCCGACTTTCAGGTGCGGGACAAGGCAAAGGAGATGACACAGCTTGTCCAGGACGGGAACATGTCTTACGCGCGATCCGCGGCGCAGAACGCTCTCACAATGGTCATGAGCCACCATGGAAGCATGGAAATCTGGCAAGTGACCAGAGGGTACTCTAATGTGGACGAAGACGGCTAGAAGCAGGATATCAAAGCCATCATGGACTGCTGCGCCAGATATGGGTGCCATGTAGCTGATTTAACTAGCTACAACACTCCCTTCTTCAACCGCGTGGACATGCCACCTCCGCCTTCGGAAGAAGTAGCTGAAGTTTCCGATGATGAACAAACCATATCGGATTTGGACATCTCGGATCGTTATCAAGGTGCGGCTGATGTGTCCAGCGAGCCGGCAGCTCCTACCTCTCCTCCTACATCATAAGTCATCAAGAAAAACAGATGTGTTATTTCGACAACATTATGGGTCTGTCAATATGTAGTATGATACTTTTGCTAGTGCTAAGTTTTAATCTATTCAGCACTTTTGGCTTAAATTTTTGTGTGCCTGAAATGTTTATATAAGCACTTGTACTTTTTTGTCTGTACTTATCGTTTATCTGGCTTTCCGCCTCGTCCCTTTCGTGAGCCGGCTAAACTTTTAGCATCGAAACTTTGTCGAGAAACAGAGCTCAATAGCTAAACCAGTTTAAACTCGAAAACAAAGCCGACCTCCAGTACAACAATTCACTACTCAGAAAATACACGCATCCGGCAATCAGACAAATAACCAAAGTATAGACTAGGAAATATAGATTTATACCCGAAGGTAGCATTTTTAGAATTGGAAATCTAAACCAGAACAAACATGAGCATAAAGTTGTTCAAACACTCGTAGCAATTACAGACATTGCACTCCTCGCAATCTATCGATCAAACAATTGCAATACATAAACAACCATACACAATCATAAACAAATGCACAAATGCATGCATGACAATTTAATAGAGGTTTCAGTATTATATTTATGTTCTCTAATCATTATACCTACTGATGACATGCATGAAAAACCTTTGATGCATTGAAAACTAATTATGAAATTTAGAGAATTAGTTATTAGGATTTTAATCAAAATATTAAGCATCTACTGTTAACTTGGTTGTAAAATCTGGGCAAAAATACTGCTGTGCATATAACGTGATTTAGAGCCTGGGCCAACAAGAATCATGTAAAAAGGATATACAAATATTTTTTATAACTTTTATAGTGCAATATGCCTTTTATTAAACTCATAAGGATTAGTACACTATACTTGCAGTTTTAATTCAGAAACAAGTTCTACTCCTTCTTGTGATTCCATAGACATACTATTTGCAATTTTCTAATTAGTATTTATTTTCTTATGAATTTATTACTCCAAAAAAGGCATTAATCTACTTAAATCAAGGCGGCAAAACCTTACAGTAATTGCCTGAACCAAATGCATAATAATAATCTACATGAAAATATCTTCCATAGGTATATTATTTGGTATTTTTATACTAGTAAATCTTTTTATATGAATTTTCTAAATGTTACATAATTTCTGCAATTTTAAAACAGTTTCCAATTAAAAGGGAATATTCCCTGGGTATATTCTGCGCTGACGCAGCTGCTGACTCGGCGGGCAGCGCTGACGGCGCGTGACGTGGCAGAACGGGAGTGGGCAATACCCCTTCGTGGGTTCCTTCTAATCTGGCGCGTTCAACGAAGATCGGACGGCTGTGAGCGGATGTACCTCGCTTGGCCGGTGTAGGCGGCGGCTGACGGTGGTGGTGGCTCGGCGGTGAGGCTCAGCGGTACTCCAGCGTGATTAGGAGACGGTGGAGTGGTCTACGAGGTTCTCCAGGGATCGTAGGTCACTATGGCGGTCTCATCGGGGTGCTTCGCTTCCCCATGCGATGGCAGTGGGCGGCTGCTCACTTCGGCCTCCGGCGGCTCTCCGGTGAACGATTGCGGGCACTCGGGTACTCCTGCAGCGAGGGAAACAAGTCATGGAGAGGTGGCGGGAAGAAGGGAGTCGGATTGGGGAAAAGGGAAGGCTCGGGCGAATCGGAGGCGTCGTTCCCGACCTTCACAGTGAGCTTCAGAGGCGGCGGCAGCGCTGGTGGTATCTGGTGGTGGCTAGGGTTGTGCGATTTTTAGAAAAAAATGAGGACGAGGGGTGAGGGATTTTAAAGGGCACCGTGGCGCGTGGAAGGGAAGGAAAATCGGAAACGAATCGGGCGGATTTTATGGGGGTCGATCGGGGTTCGTCCCGTGTTCGTGTTGGACTCGGGACAGAGGAAGGGGATTACAGAGGGGTGGGTCCCGCTGGTCAGCGGCATAGAGGAGAGGTGCAGTCTGTTGCTTGGGCATCTGGTGGGCTGGCTTGCACTGCGCTAGGTGGCCGCTGGCGGGCTGGCGTCGGGCTCGCTGCTGCGTGCGGCTATCTGCTGTGCAAGTCATGCGGCGCGCACGGGCGGTAGCTAGTCCGTGGTTAGGTGGGCTGGGCCGGGGTGGCTCGGCCGGGGCTGGCCGGCTCCGGTTAGTTTTTTTTGTTATTCTCTTTTTTTCCTTGTCTATTTTCTTCTTTCTTTAATAAATTTTTATTAGATAGTCTAAATGAGATGATTTTTGTTTCTAAAAGTTTCTAAAATTCAGTAGATCAATCTAAGGTTCTTTTTGTTAATAATTTGCCTATTTAAAAATAGTGATTTCATAAAACCATGTGTATTCCTTTTGTAGATGCATTTTACTAATTGAAAATAGCGGTTTAAACTAGTGTTTTCAATCCAAATATTTCATGAATGCAATTGGTGCCATGCCAATGCAATTTTTTTTCTAGTCCCAATTACTAAAATCTTGGGATGTGACATTCAACTTTTAGAATCATAGTACTCAAGTTGTAGTTACTAATTCAAAAAAATTAACAGAGATCAGAGTCTCATGGAAATCTCTCGAACTCGCGACGAGGGACCCTCTCGCGAGCAGCCCAAACGACCGGAATGCATGTGGACAGGATATTTTTCATAATTATTTTGTAATAGTAGCTTCCATAATTCTTTATAGTAGCTTCCAGTTCACACAATCATAACCATACCTGGTAAAATCTTCTAAAAGTAGACTAAACATGCAAATATATTATATATATACACTATGTTTCAAGCGACTAATTAACTGATCTAGAATATGTCGTACTAGTTAAACTTAACAGTTCCCAACAACAACTACACTCTAAATAGCCTCGAACAAAAACTTCATGTCCAACATCTCTTCTGTGGTCTTCATGCTAGTGATTAGCACGGTTTTCCAACCTTTAGATCATCTTCACTCTAGTGGAATTTCTTCCATCTCTGATTGCTGAATACGGCATGACCATCTGGGTGATGTCAAAATCTCCTAGTTGTACTCCAGCCACGTCATCATCAGGGATGCCCATGGAGGAACCACTTTCTTACGTAATCTCTGTGATGTCACACCGTGGATTAAAAATAAGAATTAATCATGTCAGACGATGACCACCACAAGTTATATACGGAGCCATACAATGAAAAAACAATAGGTAGTTTCCATACCATCATATGTTTGACAAGATTTGTCCTTGTCAAACCGGTCACAATGGAACCCCGATGAAGGTGTTGATTGGCGGTAGGGTATCTAGGAGGTGTTCCATCTCATCATCAGTAAGGTGGCATCTTTGGGCGACAGCCGTAGATTCATATACGTCTTCCTCACCACCGAGACCACAGATATAGAGAACAGTTATGCCCGGCACGAGTCATGTCAAAGAAAAACATAACATTTCTTCCCCGGTAAGATCGTTCTGTGTAATTAATTGTTTCCATCGTTCACCTCCCATGATAGTCATGTTCTTTCTTTTCTCGATGTCAATCTTGTAGGTGCGCCCAAGCACCTTGAAGGGCACACACTCACATTCAGTTGTGGATAGATTGAATATGAACCTTGAATTGCATGGCACAGTCTATGCATCAAAAACAAAAGAATCAGACATTGAACAAATGGTTACATACTTACAGTGCAGTTTGAAAGAAAATTGCTTGTTACCACTTACTAGTGAGTTCTGGAACCCCTCTGACTCTGAAAAGTAGATACAAAAGGACATGCCCAATGACAGCCTGGATCCGCAATTGGCTCTTGCCTACTAGACACGACGCCAGATCCTGTTAGGCAAAAATGATGAATGTCTGAATGATATATGGAACTAAACCGCCAAAAGAAATAGACTGCATATATACATTAAATGTATTATAATTTAAACACTTGAGTTGGGATCCTAGTTTTCTTAGCTTTGGTGATTCTAACAACCAAAGCATCAGGTGCTCTGAACCTCGCTTTCTTAGGTCTCTTGACTGGTTGCTTCACATTGTCATCAGATGGTCTGAACCTCGCTTTCTGAGGTCTCTTGACTACAGGTTGCTCCACATCATAATCATCATCATCATCATCATTGGATGTGACATCGATTAAGGCAGCGTTGGTTTTAGAAACCTAAATGGACATTGCAGTAATTAGAATGTTTTGTTTTGATGTTGTATAGTAGGTTTAACTACTATCTTAGAGTCAGTAGAAACAATTTTAAAACCTGCCTTTCGATGCTAGGTTGTATAGTAGGCTCTTTCTGCATCAACCCTTCCATTTTGCAGTATTCATAGTTTTTGCAGGCGCCTCTTTGTAATTCTTCCCTTGATAGTGCAGCCATTTGGAGACTTGCTAACTAGAAGAATCAAATAATAATTAGTGAACTACAAAAATCAAATTTAAAAGCATATGGTTTGGTCACAACTACAAGCATCGTCCAATGAGATGAATCTGTATATACCAAGGAGCATGTACAACCATAGTGGCCATGCAAAGACAGTAAGTAAATGACTATCATCCCATCAATAGTCAAAGTGCCACATTTTCATCATTGACCAATTATAAATAGTGAAAATCATAAGATTATCTATCAACACTAACATATAGGTATGAAAAACATCAATTTGGTGGACCTCATACTAACAAAGAACACATAAATCAATGACATAATCGAGTATATAGCAAGAAGCATGCACAACAAATGTATTTATACAGAACACGTGTTATATGCACATTATCCCATGGACATAGTGCCACACTTTAATCATTGGCCAAATGCATGTGAAGAGAAGACAATGACCTACATCAATATATAATGTGGGATCCTTAGTAAGATAGCACACACAAGTAAATGAGATGAATCTGTATATACCAAGGAGATGTAGAGCCATAGTGGTTGTACAAAGACACTAAGTAGATGGAGATCATCCCATCAACATGCTAAGTACCACATATTAGTCATTGGACAGTTGTAAACAATTAATATCATAAGATTATCTATCAGCACTAACATATATCTATGAAAAACAACAATTCGGGGCATTAATTTGGCGACTACTTCAAGATCATCTAGTGGCATAGACAGCAACGCCGTGGCTCTGCCATATAACGAGGCAGTGACTACTAGGCGCCTAGAACTATTAGGGGCAGATCAAATCAAACTAGAAAATGTGCAACTAGAATGACAAGGGGAAGATCAAAACGGTCAACAAAATATGAGCATAGAACTACTAGGCATAGAAAAAATTAATTAATCAAACTATACAAGATCAGAAAACCCTATAAATTAAAATATGAACAGTAAAATCAGAAAACCCCATTCACAGTTCAAATCTAATTACCTCCGGTTGTCCATCGCTAGGTTCTTGCTCGAACGCGAATGGATTCGTAGGTTCTTCATTCGTGCTGTCGTCAAAGTAATCGTAGTCCACCTGCACCGCCACCGGATCTTCAACCGCTTCCTCTTCGACCTTGTTATCTACTTCCTTCTCGATGATGGCATTGGCTACCTCCTTGTTAGTGATGACCTTGGGATCCTCGGCAACCACCATTCTAGATCTCTTCATCTTCGCAAAAATGATCTCGTACTTGTTGCTAGGGTTTCCTTCCACTCTTTGAGTGCAGAGGGAAGAGTGGGATGCAGTGTGGAGAAATGACTGGGAGACGATGGGGAGACTGTGTGGATGATGTCTTTTAAATGGCTGGGAGACGATGGGGTAGTTGGGCGGTGGGAGCGCACGTGGGGTGGGAAACGTGTACATCGCACGTGTCAATGCAAAACGCACGAGTGGGAAATAGTGTATACATAGCTCAATTTCTTTTGCAGTTAATCATTTTTAGGCACGTCAATGGAAAATGCAAAACCCACTTGATTTCTTCTAAATTTTCAGGAAATCATTTTTACTCTAGATACTTGATACATTGCAAATGTATCTATAATTTTTGATGTTTCATGCTTGGTTTTATCCACTTTCTTGTGTTTTGTCCACACTTTGGAGTACTTTTCATATGATTTCTTGGACTAACATATTAACAAGAGCCACAGTGCCAGCTGTCTGTTTTCTGCTGTTTTTGGTTCCAAGAAAGTCAGAAAATGAATATTCTCGGAATTGGATGGGACAAAAGCCAAAGTGCCTATTTTTACGGAAGGGATCAAGTGCCAGAATACAAGACGGAGAGGGACCAGGGGGCCACCACACCCCCTGGCCGCGCGGCCCAGCCTGGCCCGCGCCAGGGGGTGGTGAGGCCAGCCTTGGCACCCCCTCGGCTTCTCCTTCCGCCTATAAGTTGCCCTCGGGACAAAAACCCTAAGTACCCGATCAAAAATCCACGAAAGAGTCTGTAGCCACCGTCATCTCCATCCCTAGATCGGGAGGGATCTAAAGCTCTTCCCGGCACCCTGCCGGAGAGGGGAATTCATCCTAGAGGCCTTCTTCATCTCCATGCAAGCCTCCAGTGTGATGCATGAGTAGTTCATCCTTGGACTATGGATCCATGTAGTAGCTAGATGGCTGGTTTCTCCTCCTTTGTGCTTTCATGTTTAGATCTTGTGAGCTCCGTTCTTGATCAAGATCATCTATTTGTAAATCATACATGTTGTGTTTGCGGGGATCCGATGGATATTGAGATGCTATTTCAGATTGATTATTGATTCTATCATGTCTTTGTTATTTGAGATCTTGCATGCTTTCCGTTGTTAGTAGCTATCTTGGCCAAGTAGATGCTAGCACCTCCAAGAGTTAGTATTTATGCTCGATAGTGGGTTCATGCCTCTGGTAATCTGGGGAAGTGACAGAAATCTCTAAGGTACTAGATGTGCTATTGCTACTAGGGAGAAAACAACAATCCTTTGTTCATAGAACAATCGTATTGTTTACTTTACACGCAGTTCGTAAGGCAATAATCTATTGCTTGGAACTTAATACTGGAGGGGGTTCGGATGAGAACCTGAAGGTGGATTGTTAGTCGTAGATGCAGTTGGATGGCGGTCTATGTATTATGTTGTAATGCCCAATCAAGTCTCAAAGGAGTCAAGATGATTAGTATATGCATGTACTGCTTTCTCGGTGTTTGTCAATTCCCCCGCTGTAATTTGTTCACCCAGCATGTTATCTATCTAAGGAGAGCCACCTCTAGTGAACTATGGATCCTGGTCCTTCTTCTTTACATACAATCTACAACTGTTTACTGCTTTGTGTTTACTTTCTGCAAACTTTTACTTCTTTCCATTCGATACGTTTAATCCTTTGTTTTCCGCAAAACACGGTGAGATTGACAACCTCATCGCAAGTTGGGGACAAAGTTCTGTGGTTGCTTTGTGCATGTCTCCACGTTGCTACTAGCACCGGTAGTGCGCCCTGCCAAAGCTCAGCTAGTAACACCTTTGGGGTGTTTCCTTGCTCCTACTGGTTCGATTAAACCTTGGTTTCATAACTGAGGGAAACTTATTGATGTGCTCATCGTACCTTCCTCTCGGGGTTCCCACCGAGCTCTACGTTGAAAGTCGAGCGCATCAATACTCCATGCATGCATGCGGACCAAAAAGTTTTCTTACGTGTTTTTGGTCTTTGTACACCATTGTTTGACACATGGTTCTTCTAGAGTCGTTGCACATTGATATCCACTAGTCATTGAACCACATGACCACATTGCATTGTTCTTTTCCAAAACCACATTGATATATATCTACACATGACCACACATATGTACACTCTAGTGGATTCTGTGATGCAACTTCTGTCGTAGTACGGGTGCAACATGCAATATGTGGAAGCTGCTTTAACTTTGTGTGTGTTTTTGGTCTCGATGGCCATGATGGTTTGACACATATAGATCCCTAGATTGGTTGCATGTGTTCTTTTCCTAAACCACACATTGATATCTCCACTAGAGTAATTGATGATCCACCACATGACCACATTACAATGTGTTCTTTTCCAAAACCACATTGATATAGACCACACATACTTACTCCAGTGATTCTGTAATGCAACTTCTATTATCACACTAGTGCATGCAATGTGGAGGTTGCTTTCCTATGTGTTTTTGGTCTTCTATACCATTGTTTGCCACTTGGATCCCCTAGAGTCATTGCACATTGCATGTGTTTTTTTTGAAAACCACATTGATATCTACATGACCACACACACTCTAGTGGATTCTGTGATGCAACTTCTGTCACACGGGTGCAACATGCAATGTTGGAAGCTGCTTCCCTATGTGTTTTTGGTCTCTATGAACATGATGTGGTTGGACACATATATATGGATCCCCTAGAGTGATTGCATGTGTTCTTTTCCTAAACCACACATTGATATCTCCACTAGAGTAATTGACGATACACATGACTACCTTACATGTGTTCTTTTCCAAAACCACAATGATATAGACCACACACACCTACTCCAGTGATTCTATGATGCAACTTATGTCACATTGGTGCTTGCAATGTGGAAGTTGCTTTTCTATGTGTTTTTGTTCTTCTGCACCATGGTTTGCCACTTGGATCCCCCTAGAGTCATTGCACATTGCATGTGTTCTTTTCCAAAACCACATTGATATATACATGACCACACACACCCTAGTGGATTTTGTGATGCAACTTCTCTCACACTAGTGCAACATGCAATGTTGGAAGCTGCTTTCCTATGTGTTTTTGGTCTCTATGACCATGATGTGGTCTGACACATGTATATGGATCCCCTAGAGTGATTGCATGTGTTATTTTCCTAAACCACACATTGATATCTCCACTAGAGTCATTGATGATCCACATGACCACATTACATGTGCTCTTTTCCAAAACGACATTGATATATCTACATGACCACACACACCCAAGTGGACTTTGTGATGCAACTTCTGTCACACTGGTGCAACATGCAATGTTCGAAGCTGCTTTCCTATGTGTTTTTGGTCTATATGACCATAATGTGGTTTGACACATATATATGGTTCCCCTAGAGTGCATGCATGTGTTCTTTTACCTAAACCAAACATTGATATCTCCACTAGAGTTATTGATGATCCACATGACCACATTAAATATGTTATCTTTTTGAAAACCACATTGATGTAGACCACACACACCCTACTCCAGTGATTCTGTGATGCAACTTCTGTCACACTGGTGCATGCAATGTGGAAGTTGCTTTCCTATGTGTTTTTTGTCTTCTACACCATGGTTTGACACTTGGATCCCCCTAGAGTCACACATTGCATGTATTATTTTCCAAAACCACATTGATATCTACCTGACCACACACACTTCAGTGGATTCTGTGATGCAGCTTCGGTCACACTAGTGCAACATGCAATGTGTGGACGCTGCTTTCCTATATGGTTTTTGGTCACTTATGACCATGATGGTTTGACACATGGATACCCTACCTAGAGTGATTGCATGATGTGTTCTTTTCCCTAAACCACAATTGATATATCTACATGACCACACACTCTAGTGGATTCTGTGATCAACTTCTTTCACACATTGGTGGAACATGAAATTAATGGTGGAAGCTCCTTTCCTATATATATGTGTCCGTCTCTATGAACACCATGGTTTGACACATGGATCTATCCCCTAGAGTAGACAGTATTAATTGCATGTGTTCTTTTTAATTTCCTAAACCACATTGATATCTCTACTACTAGAGCCATTGGGATCCACATGACTATGTACACCATACATGGTTTTACACATGGTGGAGTCATTTGCATGTGTTCTCTTCCAAAACCACATTGATATCCAAGAGTCATTGATCCTGACCACATTGCATGTGTTCTTTTCCAAAACCACGTTGATATAATCATGACCACACACACTACTGTCAAAACTGGTAAAAAAGCCCCAAAACACATAGGAATATGCAACTACACCATGACAGGGAAGTTGCATTTGAGAACAGACTCACCCAGGGGTGGGTTATGCCTATATCAACATCCCACAACACTTTAATAAATATGGTAATCCCATATATGCAAGATTCCACATGTTTTTCCCATCTGGTTCACCTATAAAGAGATTTTTCATACCACACTTTGGATCTCACCTATACCAATATTTTGGCAAAAATCAGCATAATGGATTTTTCCTGATTTTTTGGGTTAGTAATTGCTAATTTCTTTGAAAGGTACCCTTTTAAACAAGTATCCTATATGATTAATTTATTAGAGCCACTCATCATGCAATAGACGGACAGGATACACCATCAAAAAATTTGACCAACACACCTCGCTAAAGTTTCGCGTGTTGGAGTTAAATTTCGCAACTAGAAATTTCGTCCCTAGGATAGACCGATCAGCCCTTCAGCACATTGCCATCCATCATTCGCGTAGAGGGCATTTAGGTAATCTAAAAGAAACCCTCCTTATCCCCTCCCCCGCTAAAAGTGGACGAGATCCAATTCTCCTCACCTCGTCGTCCTTTGCCTCCTCCCTCACCCTCACCCTTGACATCGTTTGTCCCTCCTCCACTCGCCGCCGTCCTTCCCTCCGCCAATCACTGGCCTATGCTCCTCCTCACCACCCCGCCAGCCTTCATTCTAGTAGACAGCTAGCCGTCATCGTAGCACAAACCCTAGCCCGTTGTCACCTTCACGGTTTCCCACCACGCCATGCCAACTGGCAAGCTCATAGGTCTTCAACCTTTTCGTCAACCTCACCCACAAGATCTGCCACCTCTATGTGCACCTCTCCGTAAAGATCTCCCCACTCGACGTGCACCTCTCCGTCAAGGTCTGCTCTTTGGACGCCAAGGGCTGCCCACCCGCGGTTAAGGTGTGCTCACTCGACGTGTACCTCACCGACAAGGTACGCCGCCTCGCCGCGCACCTCGTCGACAAGACCAGCCACCTCACCGTCAATGTCTTCCCACTATCCATGCAGGTCGCCTTCAAGATCTACCCACTCGCAGTCAAGGTCTGATCACTCGACGTGCACCTCGACTACAAGGTATGCCTACTCGCCGTGCACCTCACCATCCACTTAGTCAACAAGGTTTGCCACCTCGTCGTCGACATGGTCTGCCTACTTTCCATGGACCTCATCCATATAGTCTGCTACCAAGGTCCACTAACAACCCTCGATGCCACCATTTAAGTGTTCCACCAGGAATGGCAGTAAGCAAAAGGCCCCATAGCCTGAAGGCAAGGAAACACTTACCTTGCTTTTCTTCTATTTGGTTAGATTGTTTGTTGCAGATAAAGGTTGCATTATCTTGTTTGTTGCTATATTTTGGTTGCTTCATAATACGTCTTATGATCAGAGTATAAATACAAATTGTTCACAGTGGACTATTTTACACTTGTGATTACTATTGGACAATCAACAACATATGTTATATTCTTCCTACTTGCCTATTTAGTGGCAAGATCTAGATGCATGTACTTCTCATGTTGAATTGTCCTGCCCTCCTTATTATTGCAACCAATTGGTGAATTGTCCATCTTGTAAACTATTAGGCTTATGATCAGTTTGCGTGTGATAAAGGTTGCATTATCTTGTTTGTTGCAATATTTTGGTTGCTTCATCATATGTCTCATGATCAGAGTATAAATACAAATTGTTCATAGTGGATTATCTGACACTTATGATTACTATTAGACAATCAACAACCTATGTTATATTCTACCTACTATCCTATTTAGTGGCAAGATATAGATGCATGTACTGCTCATGTTTAATTGTCCTTCCCTCCTTATTATTGCAACCAATTGGTGAATTTCCCAGCTTGTAAACTATTAGGCTTATGATCAGTTTGTGTGTGATAAAGGTTACATTATCCTTTTTGTTGCATTACTTTGGCTGCATCCTGATATGTCTTATGTTGATCGTAGAAGTACTTCATAGTTTACTATTTTACATGATGGTTACTATTTGACAATGAGCACCATAGGTTACATTTTGCTTAATTGCCTATTTAATTGCACGGTAGATGTTTGCACTGCGTATGTTTAATCGTCCTTCCCTACTTATTATTGCAGTGTATAATACTAAGTCTGGTCATAGTGGGGAGTAACATAGCATGTTACTAGGCTATATTACTCCCCACTATGACTGGTCTTAATATTATCTCCATAGTGAGCAGTGTCATAGGTCTTATAACATAAACACCATCATTTAGGTTGGTCATAGTGGGAAGTTTGTACACACTAGTATTATGTGTACGATACTAGTGTATAATACCAGCTAGGCTACCCATAGTAGGACTATCATGCAATCCTTGTTGCATTTTTTTGCTATTTCGTCGTATGTCTTATGATCAGAGTATGAATTGGTCATAGCGGACTATTCCACCCCATATGTTTTATATTGAGCCATATTTCGAGTTCCCTATACATGTTAGAAACACAGATGTACAGTGGAATGTGCTTAGGGTGTTCCTTAGAAAAATAATCCAAGATTTTTCGTAAGAAACAGTGCTAATTTGTATTTGAGAGGTGCCAATTTAGACATCAACCTGTTATAAATAAGCACCATTTGTTAACCAAAAACCAGTTTATTTTACAAAGCACTTCTATAAGCATCTTGTTGTCCATGATCTTAGGTTCTTAGCATAAGTTGTTGTATCGCCAAGTGTATTCACACCCCCTACCCCCCTAGAAGTAGCAAAAAGGAAGGCTTTAGACCAGGTTACATTATCCCGTCTTTTGCATTAGTTTGGCAGCCTATGATCTTTTTGTTTAAATTTCTCATGGAGACTTGGTAAATGATGAGTACTAGATACTATATAACATAGGTCGGTATCGCACTCAATTTTATATTTCTAGATTAATTGGAATTCTTTATTCATGTTAGAACCACAAATACTACCGATGGAAGAAAGTCGGATAAAAACCATCATGAGAAAGAGTCCATGGATGCAACAACTTGGTATTAGGTTCGTAGCCAATTTTGTTGTATCCCCAACTATATTCTCCCCTAAAAAGAGCAACAGTGATCCCTCGGGACCTCGGTATGATCCCGAGGGGGGTATCAGTGAAGGTGACCTATCAAGTGAAGAAACACTAGTCACCGAGGAGACTGGGCTGCAGGTAGTCTCCTTACCTGCTAGCCCACCATCTTGTAATGATTTCTCCACAATTAAGGTGTTGCCAAATCATCTTGTCTGGAATTGTTTGCTTACTCTTTTTGTCATATGTTTTGTTCCTCTTTATTTTCCCCAATTGACTGTTACATGTAAAATGTGTAGCTTAAGTAGAGAAAATTCAAGAAGACAACTCCCAGTCGAAGGATGGCTCCTAGTGGTGGATCATCTCGCAAGTGCGTCGTGGCATCAATACTATCTCCAGACACAAAAAATGAGAGACATAGGAGGTCCAAGGGGAATCCGCTAAAAGTAGGACTTCCACCTTCAGGTTCCACACAGCGAACAACAAAAGCAGAAAGTCCGGCGACCAATTCACAATCAACTCGGAGTGCAACCCAGAAGATTGCCAAAGCCAAACTTCCTGATGCACGGCAAATGACCAATGCCGAACTTCCTTGTCAACACCCAGATTTTTAATCCCAGATGCCTATTATGCCATACATCGCAATCCCAGGATTACCATTTTTGCGAGACATAACAGATTGGATATCACAGTACCTCATCCATTACAAACGATAAATAAGGTCTTACACAAATAAAGGATCTCATGATCCAGTCTTAATACAACAAGCAGCGGAATAAATAATAAGCGTAGCGGTGGGGTCCATCTTCAGGGTCACAGGCAATGCTGACGATGGAAGATAGTCCTAGTTATCATAGCCGTCCTGCTATTCGTCAACTTGGTAGTCTCCTTCATAGTCTGGCCATAGGAATAGCCAGGAACAAAAGCCATGAGTACTCTTTAAGTACTCGCAAACTACCACTAACAAGTAAGATAGTGCTAGTGGGAAATGCTAACTCTATGTTTATTTGTAAAGTTAAGTTTGAAACCTAAGCTGAGTTCAGAAACAAAGTAAGATAAAATAAAGTTCTAGAATCACTTAAGTGGGGAAACTAGTGTCATAGTCACAACCCTGTTGTGGTCAAGTCAAGAATCATCATTCATTTCATAAGTCATTTTGAAAATATCTGACAACGAAACAGTATGGCCACTCCAACTGTCCATAACCGTGGACCCGGCTATTCGAATAGTTTAACACTCTGCAGAGGTGGTACACTTTCACCACAAGATTCGATACATCCATCAGGGATAACCCTGAATCATCATACTTAGTATGTAGATAATCAAACATAACCTTTCCTTTACACACCCTAGTATAAGCACCTCTCCTATGAGCATGGCCTCCCAACCATGACCATCTGTCATCTTGGGCACTGCATAGGTGGACAACCTTGAGAGGTAGCCTTAGCTCAAACATCTCTTGCGAGGGAACTAATACTAATGCATATAAATTTCGGGCTAAGCCTTACCCAATTCAGGTATTGTGGTTGTATGGTAAAATTGGAATGGTATCGCATCCGAATCCAACCATCAGTTTTTGTAAAAGGGCTAAGGCTCATGCCTCAACATTTTCATCATCATAAACCATTTGTGTTTCTCAACACATGTCAAAACATCTCAATAGAATGACTCATCGTTCCAAGGTTTTCACAATTCCTTTTCACCAAGTGTTCCCATCTAAAGTGACTCAAGTTTTGATTTAGCTCTAAGCTACTAAGTTAAGAGTGTTCACTAAGGTGGGATGCTAACCTCAATCTCATGCCATAGAATGACATCTATGATTATCTAGATAGGTCAAGTTTTATACTCTTTATGCTACCTTCAAAATAAATAAAGGACTTTGGTAAAGTAAAGAAAAGTAAAGCTTGGAATTAAAACTTGGGGTAGGTAATAGTCAAAGTGGTATAACCAAAGCATGCCTAGTGCATCTTTCTTAGGTCATCTAACTTAATTCTAGATTTCTAACAATAGCTTGCCTTGGTTGGTGCAGTGGTTGAAGTTTTCTTCTTCCTCATCTTGGTAGAACTCCTCCTCCTCATAAGCTTGGTCGGTACTATCGTCTATAAATACATACGGAGTACACAATCACTAAACAATACTTAACTAGTCTACTTAGCACTCTAAGGCACACATTTGATGATCTATTATCATCACAAGCATCACAAGGTTTTATGAACTAACTTCATCGTTTTTATTTGAGAAAAGTAATTTCTACTCATTGAAAATTAACTAATATTTAATATTCTCCAATTAAAATATGGGATCATGTGGACACATGTCATCACCACATATTCTAACATATGGGAATGTGATTTAAAGGTTGGATCACTGATACATCGCAAATGTATCTATAATTTTTGATGTTCCATGCTTGGTTTTATCCACTTTCTTGTGTTTTGTTCCAACTTTGGAGTACTTTTATTATGACTTTTTGGACTAACCTATTAACAAGAGCCACAGTGCCAGCTGCCTGTTTTCTGCTGTTTTTGGTTCCAGGAAAGTCAGAAAATGAATATTCTCGAAATTGGATGGGACAAAAGCCAAAGTGCCTATTTTTCCGGAAGGGATCAAGTGCTAGAATACGAGATGGAGAAGGGCTGGGGACCGGCCACACCACCTGGCCGCCCGGCCAGGCCTGGCCCGCACCAGGGGTGGTCTGGCCGACCCCAGCACCCCCTCGGCCTCTCCTTCCACCTATAAGATGCCCTCGGGACAAGAACCCTAAGTACCCGATCAAAAATCCATGAAAGAGTCTGTAGCCTCCATCATCTCCATCCCTAGATCGGGAGGGATCTGAAGCTCTTCTCGGCACCCTGCCGGAGAGGGGAATTCACCCTGGAGGCCTTCTTCATCACCATGCAAGCCTCCGGTGTGATGCGTGAGTAGTTCATCCTTGGACTACGGATCCATGTAGTAGCTAGATGGCTGGTTTCTCCTCCTTTATGCAAGATCATCTATTTGTAATCCATACATGTTGTGTTTGCGGGGATCCGATGGATATTGAGATGCTATTTCAGATTGATTATTGATTCTATCATGTCTTTGTTACTTGAGATCTTGCATGCTTTCCATTGTTAGTAGCTATCTTGGCCAAGTAGATGCTAGCAACTCCAAGAATTAGTATTTATGCTCGATAGTGGGTTCATGCCTCTGTTAATCTGGGGAAGTGACAGAAATCTCTAAGGTACTAGAAGTTTTGTTGCTACTAGGGAGAAAACAACAATCCTTTGTTCATAGAAAAATCATATTGTTTACTTTACACGCAGTTCGCAAAGCAATAATCTGTTGCTTGCAACTTAATACTGGAGGGGGTTTGGATGATAACCTGAAGGTGGATTATTAGTCATAGATGCAGTTGGATGGCGGTCTATGTATTATGTTGTATTGCCCAATCAAGTCTCAAAGGAGTCAAGATGATTAGTATATGCATGTATTGCTTTCTCGGCGTTTGTCAATTCCCCCGCTGTAATTTGTTCACCCAGCATGTTATCTATCTAAGGAGAGCCACCTCTAGTGAACTATGGATCCTGGTCCTTCTTCTTTACATACAATCTACAACTGTTTACTGCTTTGTGTTTACTTTCTACAAACTTTTACTTCTTTCCATTCGATACGTTTAATCCTTTGTTTTCCGTAAAACACGTTGAGATTGACAACCTCATCGCATGTTGGGGACAAAGTTATGTGGTTGTGGTGTGCAGGTCTCCACGTTTCTACTAGCACCAGTAGTGCGCCCTGCCAAAGCTCAGCAAGTAACACCTTTGGGGCTTTTCCTTGCTCCTACTGGTTCGATTAAACCTTGGTTTCATAACTGAGGGAAAACTTGCTGCTGTGCTCATCATACCTTCCTCTTGGTGTTCCCAACAAGCTCTACGTTGATCGTCGAGCGCATCAAGCTATTTTCTGGCGCCGTTGCCGGGGAGTCAAGGACATCTCCACAAGGGGAGTCCCACATAACCAATCTCTTTACTTTGTTGTTTTGCTTGTTGTCCCTCATAACAAAAAAATTAGTTTTACTAGTTTGCTTTCTTATTTCAAAAATACAAAAAAATTAGTTCCTATCTTGAATTGCCACTATGTCTAGCCTTGCTCCAATCACTATGTCACCCGAGGAAATGATTCTCACTTTTAAACAAGGGATTGAGGAAAGTTTTAAGGAAGCTTGGTCTAGAATCTCTGATTTACATGAAAAGACTGAGCCTAAAATGATTCAAGGCTTGTTCCTTAGAAGTTTTTACTTTGGGATTGATCTTTGCTATAGATATGCTTTAGATGCTATTGTGGGAGGATATTTCCTCCAATGTAATGAGGATGATGCTATTAATGCTATAATGAAATTGATCCTCACTTACAACATGCCTAGCGAAACTGATACTTCTTTCGCAAAAATATTTGCTAGGTTGGATACTCTTGAGGCTAGCACTACTATATTAGAAGGGTGATTATGTTCCAATAAGCTTTGAGCCATCAAGGTGGTTCCCTAAGGTAAAGATTGAGATAAACGCTGAAACTTTTCAAGCTGGCTGTGATATCATGTCTGAATCTTGCCTTATGCCCAAAGATATTTATAAATCTCTGAATACTTGGGGGCTCATTGAGGAAGGAAAAGAAATATATCTTACTAATAATACTGCCATTTTACCTCTTGGAATAGTTGAAGGACTGTTTACAAAGATCCTTGGGAAAACGATCTCTATTGATTATCTTGTTATTGAATGTGCAGGAAAAGGACAAATTACACTTGGAAGGTCCCTATTGGAACTTCTTGGAGCAATAATAGATGTGGGAAAGGGGACCATGCACATTTCTTCTCCACCAAACAATCATATTTTCCCCAAGGTTAAGAAAAAAAGTAAGAGAGGTAAGAGCAAGAAAGTTGGTCTTAATGCTTCTTCATTTGAGAACACTTGATTCTTTCTTTGCTTCTTATGCCTAACTTAAAGGCGTTAAAGAAAAGTACTTGTTGGGAGATAAACCAAGAGTTTTAGATGAGTCTTGGAAGTTATTACCTCTGTAATAACCTCTCCTTATCCTTTTTATTTGCTTTTTGTGCCAAGAGTAACCTCTAATGAGAGTGAAGTAATGATTGGGAAAGTTGTTGTTCCGAAATAGATTTTTGTGCTTCGCCGTAAAAATTCCTGACAGAGCTCTGTATGTCGGATTGAGCTGTAATTTTTTGTGCTTCTTCCCCAGGTTGTTATCTAACTTTCGTTATTTCAGCACGTTTTGATTTGAGCAACATAAGGTCTTTGGAAAAATTCGGCTTTACCTGCTGGTCTGTTTTGACAGATTTCTGCCATTTTCTGCATTTGCTTCTTGTTAGTTCCTTCTTGAGTTCCTTTGGGGAATTGAGATTTTTGAGGGAAGTGCTACAGTAGCTAGTGTTCTAATGGAAGTTTATTTGGTGTTATAACTGAACCTTGAGACTTATTTATCTTAAATGCAATATGTTGCTAATGAGATTGTGTGAAGTTTTGTATGAAGGAAAATTTTCAGGTGTATGGAAGGAATGAGTAACGAGATGAAGGATGGACTAAATCTCAAGCTTGGGGATGCCACGCGTGTAACCCCAAGAAATATCAGGGAAGTGCAAGCGTCAAAGCTTGGTGATGCCCAAGGCATCCCCTTCTTTATCAATAAAAATTCCAGGTTTCTTCCAAACGCTTCATTTTTATTGTTTCATGCACAGTTGTGTTGTTCTTGGAGCGTCTTCTTTTTCGTTTTTGTTTTGTTTTTTTAGTTTGCTTGGTTTGTTTAGTTTTCTGCATAATTTGGTTGGAACCCCTCTTTCATACTTTGGTTTGCAAATAGTTTGGTTTGGTTTGGAAAAGAGTAGGAAAGTGCATACTTTTGTGGTAAAAAGAGCTCGTTTTTGACTGTGGCTATGCTTTGTCATGCCATGTTTGATATTGTTTTGGCTTTATGCTTAGTATTCTTTTCTGTAGCATGACTTGTTATAAACAATTGAGATTTCTTAATGTGCTTTGGATGAATCATGCGTTGTTTTAGCATATTAAAGCATAGTATAGTGGTATTCTCCTTTGATGCTTTATTTGGGCTGACTTGGCACATGCTCACACCATGTTATGACTATCACAAGTCACCATAGCCTTTATGATCCTTTAGTTTTCAACTTTTAGTATCACTTTATGCTTTGATCAATGATGTTTTATCGCTCTACATGATTATGGCCATTATTGCTCTCTTAGTTGTCGCTCCCAGTCTTTTGCTAGCCTCCACCAGAAAGTATGAGTTCCACTCATGCATCCAACTCCCGAAACCAAGTTTTTCCAAAGAGTACACCATACCTACCTACTAGCTTATGCTATTCCAAGTATATTCATGCTTTTGTCTACCTTTCACTTGTTATGAGAAAACTAGTGATTAAAGCTCTCACGAACTTGATGGCACACTTTACTTTTTTGCCTCTAATAAACTTGAACCATTGGGTCCTTCTTTGTTGCATATATGCTTGCGCTTTATAAGTTGAAATTAGCAGAACCATGTTTCATGGGGAACGCTTTCAACATTGCACTTGTACTTTGTACCCCGTTGATATTATGTTCTTTTGCTTACGGATCCCGGCGGTGTGTAATAAATGTGGAACTTGTATGATCATGGAGTTTGTATGTGTGTTAGAGAAACGCCTAGGCCGCTAGCCTAAGCCATGACTAATCATGGTGGAAACTTGCAGCATCACCATAATGAGCACTCTATGAAGCATCCTCAATAAAAACCTATGCAAATAGCAAATAAAAAGATCGCTGAGATGCTCATTGTCTGCTTGCCTTGTCATTTTGATTATGGGAAAGCTCCCGTATCATGTGCAAGGGGTACCCCGTTGGCGGTTCTTAATGATACACATATACTTACAATGATAAGAGCTTACTCGTCACTGAAGTTGAGTAGCATGAGGATCGGTCTTCGTAAGTAAGGGGCATGAGATTTCGGTTTATAACTTGTCAAGCATATCCTCTTAGTTGTGTCACTTTAACCATAATCACCTTCAAGATGCTTATGATAGGGGCAATGAGAGCTGAAAACTACGAGTACCATAATTTTTGGAAGCTCTTTATGAGACTTGAATCACTACTTCCTTTTACAAAGGCCTTTCTTCCACCATTATATTGAGTCTCCACCTTCTATCTTTATTCACTTACTTTGACAGCATAGTGGCCATTCTTAGTTCTATGTGCATTGTCCCAAGACTAGTTGATTGATGCATAACTTGTTATTGCTTGTTTGAAACTATTGTATCTAGTCACTCTTATGAACTTTGAAGGTGTCCCATGCATTTATATTTGCTACTCTATTGAGGGACAAGTTGAATACTATTATGCTATGTTTTCTTTATGTGAAACAAACAAACGTCTTGCAAAGCATGTTATTCATGAATCTTATGTTTGTGCCTTTTCATGTTGCATCATAGTCTCTTTGCTTATTGTTAGAACTTTGTCTTTCATGTTATGATTGAAGTACTATGATCCCAGCTTTGAATGTTTTGCAAATACTTTGATCAAGTCTTTGATGGTGCATGTCACCTCAAAAATTATTCTTTTTATCACTTACCTACTCGAGGACGAGCAGGAGTTAAGCTTGGGGATGTTAATACATTGCAAATGTATCTATAATTTTTGATGTTCCATGCTTGGTTTTATCCACTTTCTTGTGTTTTGTTCCAACTTTGGAGTACTTTTATTATGATTTCTTGGACTAACCTATTAACAAGAGCCACAGTGCCAGCTACCTGTTATCTGCTGTTTTTGGTTCCAAGAAAGTCAGAAAATGAATATTCTCGAAATAGGACGGGACAAAAGCCAAAGTGCCTATTTTTCCGGAAGGGATCAAGTGCCAGAATACGAGACAGAGAAGGGCTGGGGGCCGGCCACACAACCTGGCCGCACGGCCAGGCCTGGCCCGCGCCAGGGGGTGGTCTGGCCGACCCCAGCAACCCCTCGGCCTCTCCTTCCGCCTATAAGATGCCCTCGGGACGAAAACCCTATGTACCCGATCAAAAATCCACGAAAGAGTCTATAGCCGCCGTCATCTCCATCCCTAGACCGAGAGGGATCTGAAGCTCATCCCGGCACCCTGCCGGAGAGGGGAATTCACCCTGGAGGCCTTCTTCATCACCATGCAAGCCTCCGGTGTGATGCGTGAGTAGTTCATCCTTGGACTACGGATCCATGTAGTAGCTAGATGGCTGGTTTCTCCTCCTTTATGCTTTCATGTTTAGATCTTGTGAGCTCCATTCATGATCAAGATCATCTATTTTTAATCTATACATGTTGTGTTTGCGGGGATCCGATGGATATTGAGATGCTATTTCAGATTGATTATTGATTCTATCATGTCTTTGTTATTTGAGATCTTGCATGCTTTCCGTTGTTAGTAGCTATCTTGGCCAAGTAGATGCTAGCAACTCCAAGAGTTAGTATTTATGCTCGATAGTGGGTTCATGCCTCTGGTAATCTGGGGAAGTGACTGAAATCTATAAGGTACTAGATGTGCTGTTGCTACTAGGGAGAAACCAACAATTCTTTGTTCATAGAAGAATCGTATTGTTTACTTTACACGCAGTTCGTAAAGCAATAATCTGTTGCTTGCAACTTAATACTGGAGGGGGTTCGGATGATAACCTGAAGGTGGATTATTAGTCATAGATGCAGTTGGATGGCGGTCTATCTATTATGTTGTATTGCCCAATCAAGTCTCAAAGGAGTCAAGATGATTATTATATGCATGTATTGCTTTCTCGGTGTTTGTCAATTGCCCCGCTGTAATTTGTTCACCCATCATGTTATCGATCTAAGGAGAGCCACCTCTAGTGAACTATGGATCCCGGTCCTTCTTCTTTACATATAATCTACAACTGTTTACTGCTTTGTGTTTACTTTCTGCAAACTTTTACTTCTTTCCATTCGATACGTTTAATCCTTTGTTTTCCACAAAACACAGTGAGATTGACAACCTCATCGGAAGTTGGGGACAAAGTTCTGTGGTTGTGTTATGCAGGTCTCCACGTTGCTACTAGCACCGGTAGTGCGCCCTGCCAAAGCTCAGCTAGTAACACCTTTGGGGCGTTTCCTTGCTCCTACTGGTTCGATTAAACCTTGGTTTCATAACTGAGGGAAAACTTGCTACTGTGCTCATCATACCTTCCTCTTGGGGTTCCCAACAAGCTCTACGTTGATCGTCGAGCGCATCAATCACATTTAATTAAGTTTAAGTTTAATATTTAATGATGTAAAGTGACTAGAAATGCCTATATAGCATTATTTTGGTACTAGTCCAAAGTCACTGCATGTAAACCTTAATATTATTACATATTCAGATAGGTATGGTTATATGTGATTTTTGAGAGTTGGAATCAACTCAAAAGTTATTATGGTTGATTTCATAAAAATGTTTGAATGTGCAAAAGCTTCTGTCTTGTTATTTTTACAAAGATATATCTCTAACTCTAAATGACTTAAATCCAACAGGCTTGGATAGATCTTTTCAGAAGCTTTTCAGTAAAATTGGAATCACTCAATTTGGTTTAGTAAATCTTTCTGAATTGATTTTTGAACTAAGGGACAGAATCTAGTTTTAGTTAAAAAGGAAAAATCTAAATTTGAATCTACGGGCTAAGGCGGAACACTAATGGGCCGTCCCAGTCTCACTCCGCGACGCTGAGGACAGCTGACAGGAGGGTCCCACATGTCAGTGGCTCTTTAAACGTGAAGCGGTATGGGGCAACATGGACCGTTGGATTAGAAAGAATATCTACGGCTGGGGCTTGTCGTTGACGACGGACAGGTCGCCGGCGAGGTGTAACCCTAGCGGCTCGGTGGGGGTCTGGGGCGGCTTACCGAGGCTCCGGCGAGGGTCAGAAAGGCAGGCAAATGAACAAGTCGAGGACGACAGTTCTCTTGGTACTGGCGGCGTCCCGAGAGATGGCCTTGATCAACGGCTCCCTTCTTCTCCCTCCACGGTGGACTCCGGCGAAATTCCGGCGCTGCCGACTATGGCATGCTCCGGTGGGGCTCTGGGAGGTTTCTGAGGTGGAGTGGATGGAGTTGGTGTGACGAATTGGTGCTGGGGAGCTCTCTATTTATAGGCTCGGCGAGGCGGCAGAGAAGCATGGGCGGAGCTCGACGTAGTCGACGACACAGTGAGCTAGAGGTGTGGACGGTGGGCTAGGACGGTGGGCGGTTCCCTGGCGATCGTCAGGACGGTGCCCGTGCAGTGAAAGGTGGTCGAGAGAGGTGAGTGGCGCGGCGCGCACGATGTCTCTGCCGACAACGAACTTTGCGGTGGCTGGCGACTACGAGGCACGATCGGGGAAAGGGGCATGTCTGGCAGCTTCCTGGGGTGGTGGTGATCATATAGGTGGACGGCGAGTGTTAGGCCGGGTCTGGCTGAGCGGGGACCGTGCACGCTCTGTGGGTGGCGTCGGCATGGCAGACAGGCTCTAGGCACGGCGATTCCTGGCTGCTCCTTGCTCTGCCTTTGGGCTAGGGTTCGCCTGGCGGTGGAGGTGGACCACAAGCGACATGCTGGACATGGTGGGCGAGGCTGGCGGCTACTGTGGCGCCCTATCGCCGGTGAGGTGCTCGATTTGGGCTCGGCATTGATGTCCATGACCATTTGGTTGGGGCACAGTGCTTGGCCGGGCTAGCAAAGGGTAGGGGGTGCACCAGGGTGGCTCTGGTTGCAAAATGGGAGACCACATTGGTCCAAACACTGTTCACAATAGTGTTTGTGATTTTTTCCAGATTTTTGCACACAAGGTGTTTGACAAAATGGCCGAAAGAATTTCAGTTTTAAATTTTGAGATGATTTTTGGTGGAGTTGTAGATCACATGCTTGAGCATCTCTGGTTGCTTGGGAATTGAAAATGGAGTTCATTTGAGTGGTTTTTGAATAAGTGTGATCTTGGTACCTACACTCGATTCAATTTTCAAATGTCATTTAAAATTAGGATTTGAAAGTTTTTGGGATGAAACAAAGTGGTCCTTGGTTCATCACTACTTGTACTAGCAAGGGGTGCAAAGATCCACGATTGTTTCTGTTAAGATTTGAGTTCTAGGAATAGCCAAAGTAGGCATGGTGATTAAAATGGGACAAATGACCATTTGTTTATTTTATTCCTTTCGATTTGTTTTTCTTTGGGAATTTATTGGGAATGATCTAGATGATGTTTAATTCACCTTAGAGTCATTTTACAATCAATGGATCACTCAAACATGGCAATTCAAAACAACTCCTATTTTAAATGCACTCACATATGAATGCTTAATCATTTTTAAATGGAAAAGTTTTTGTTAACCCTAAATTAGGTAGATTTGATCTTAATAGCCCTGGATTAAGTTTTGGGATGTTACAAACCTTCCCCCTTAAACAAAATCTCTTCCCAAGATTTACAAAAGAAAACTAGGAACTAAAGAGATCTGGGAACTCTATCCTAATGTAATCTTCTTGCTCCCAAGTGGCTTCCTCTTCGGTATGGTTGCTCCATTGAATCTTGAGAAATTTGATACTTCTGGTCCTGGTGGTTCTGTAAGCTTCTTCCAATATACGGATGGGCACTTCACGGTACGTCAGATCCTTGTTGATATCAACAGCTCGGTGATCGATGTTCTTGAAAACTTCAGTCTTCTCCAGCACTTCTAGGCATTTGCGAAGTAACGAGATATGGAACACATTGTGGATGGCTGACATCTCTCCAGGCAGTTCCAGTTGATATGATACTTCTCCTCGACGGTTCAGAATCTTGAAGGGCCCGATATATCTAGGGGCTAACTTTCCTTTCAGACTAAAGCGTTGCGTTCCCTTCAATGGCGAAACCTTGAGATATACAAAATCTCCAACACTGAAAGTCAGGTCTCTCCTTCTCTTGTCGGCATAACTCTTCTGTCTGGACTGGGCTGTCTTGAGGTGTTCACAGACCTTGTGAACCTTCTCTTTGGCTTCTCGGAGAATGTCGGGTCCAAAGATCTGACTCTCTCCTACTTGCGACCAATTCAAAGGGGTGCGGCACTTTCTTCCGTATAGGAACTCAAATGGTGCCATTTGCAAACTAGCTTGATAACTGTTGTTATATGAGAATTCTGCGAAAGGCAGGCAGTCTTCCCATTTTGATCCATACTCTAACACACAAGCTCTCAACATATCTTCTAGGATTTGGTTGACTCTCTCAGTCTATCCATCAGTTTGCGGGTGATAAGCGGTGCTGAAATTCAACTTGGTTCCTAATCCTTCCTAGACTTTCTGCCAAAATCTTGAGGTAAACTGGGTTCCTCGATCTGATACTATGGTCTTGGGGTTCCATGCAGACTAACAATTCTAGCAATGTACAACTCTGCTAGCTTTGAACTCTGGTAGGTTGTCTTGACAGGTATAAAGTGAGCTACCTTGGACAGTCTATCAACGATGACCTAGATTGAGTCATTTCCTCTACTTGAAGTAGGCAATCCGGTGATAAAGTCCATTCCGACGAAATCCCATTTCCATTCCGGAATCTGTAATGGTTGTAATAGTCCTGCGGGTCTCTGATGCTCTGCTTTGACTCTTTAACAGATGTCACACTTGACTATGTAGCTTCCGATTTCTCTCTTCATCTTGTGCCACCAAAATTGCTCTTTCAAATCATGATACATCTTTGTTCCTCCGGGGTGGATAGAATAAAGAGTATCATGAGCTTCCTGCATGATAACTTGCTTCAGCTTAGAATCTGCTGGCACACAGATACAACCTTTGTACCACATAACTCCTTCTTTGTCTTCGGTGAATCCAGGTACCTTTCCTGTACCAATACGACGTTTGATTCCATCGATACTTTCATTTCCCTTCTGGGCTTCCTTGATTTGGCTAATCAAAGTCGGTTGAAGTTCAATGCTAGCTAAGAATCCTTTGCTAGCAAGCTCTTTTCTAAACTGCTCCAACTCCTCATACAAACTTGGTTGCTTCTCTTTGATCATGGTGTTTAGCCTACACGACAATCTGCTAAGAGCATCTGCTACCACATTGGCTTTGCCGGGGTGATAGTGAATGTCAAGGTCATAATCCTTGATTAACTCTATCCATCTTCTTTGCCTCATATTCAGCTCCTTCTGAGTGAAAATATACTTCAAGCTCTTGTGATCTGAGTAAATCTCACAGCGATTACCCATTAGATAATGACGCCATGTCTCTAAGGCCAAAACTATGGCTGCTAACTCAAGATCATGGGTCGGATAGTTCTGCTCATGCTGCTTCAGTTGTCGAGACAGATAAGCGATGACTTTGCCTTCTTGCATCAATACACATCCGAGACCAATCTTGGATGCATCACAATACACATCAAACGGCTTCTTGATATCTGGCATGATCAATATTGGGGCTAAAATCAATCTCTTCTTCAGTTCTTGGAAACTGGCTTCACATTTGTCGGTACATTCAAACTTCTGGTCCTTCTTTAACAATTGGGTCATGAGTCGGGCGATGCTCGAGAATCCTTCTACGAACTTGTGGTAATATCCTGCTAATCCGAGAAATGCACGGACTTGGGTTTGAGTGGTGGGGGCTTCCCATTCTTCGACATCTTTGATGTTGGCGGGATTGACAGAGACTCCTTCGGTAGACACAATATGTCCCAGGAATCCTACTTCTTTCAGCCAAAACTCACATTTGCTGAACTTGGCATATAACCGATGCTCTCTGAGGGTTTCTAGGATGATCCTCAGATGTTGCTCATGCTCTTCTTCAGACTTAGAGTAGATAACGATATCGTGCATAAACACAACGGCAAACTTATCTAGGAAATTCATAAAGATCTTATTCATGAGATTCATGAAATAAGCAGGGGCATTGGTTAATCCAAAAGACATAACCGTATACTCGTATAAACCATGGCGAGTAGTAAAGGCGGTCTTCAGAATATCCGTTGCACGAATCTTAAGTTGGTGATAACCAGTCCTAAGATCAATCTTTGAGAATACCTGGGCACCAGTCAACTGATCAAATAGATCTTCTATCTTTGGCAAAGGGTACTTGTTTTTGATGGTGACGTCATTCAACTTTCTATAATTGGTGCACAGACGGTTGCCTCCAACTTTCTTGTCGACAAATAAAACTGGTGATCTCCATGGCGATGCGCTTGGTTGAATCAAGCCTGTTGCTAACATGGCATCCAACTGCTTCTTCAATTCCACTAACTCTAAGGGGTTCATGCTATAGGGTCTCTGGGCTATAGGTCCAGTTTCGGGGATTAGTTCGATAATGAATTCAATATCCCTATCCGGGGCATACCGGGCAATTCATATGGGAATACGTCAGGGTATTCACAGACTACTCTGACTTGGTCTATGGTAGGTAGGGCTAGACTCTTGTTGCACTTTAATTGACGAGGTAAGGTTTCAGATATATGCTCTACTGTTACTCCAGAGCTACTGGTCATGGTGATGGCTTTCTTAGCACAGTCTATAAGTCCTTTATGCTTTGACATCCAGTCCATACCTAGTACTACTTCCAATCCTTTGGTTCCAAGTACTATTAGGTTGGCATAAAAATCTATCCCATGTATTCTGATAGGCACAACTTTGTAAATTTTTCTAACTTTCATAATTGAACCGGGAATTTAAACAATCATGACATGCTTCAAGTTGGTTGGGTGGATCTTACTAGTGCATGCAAATTCTTCGGTGACAAATGAATGTGATGCTAAAACTTACTTGACAGAAAACATACCCAGCACTACATATGGCGCTTCCTGGTCTTCCTCGGCGTTCATGTTGAAGAGATGACCGTTGCGGTTGTGAGGGTTCCCTAGGGCAAATCTTCTTCCTGGTTGAACACGACGCTGATGTTGAGCTGGGGCATTCACACTGGTAGTGGAGGCAGTCTTCTTGGGGCACTCATTGGAATAGTGACCCTTCACTCCACACTCGAAACAGGTGATCTGAGACTTGTCTTTAGCTGCGACTGGCACAACATTGCTTCTAGTTTTGGGTGCAGTGTTGTTGTTGTTGTTGCTCTTGGGAGGTGCACAGTTGAAATGGCTGGTGTTGCCGAAGTGATTGTTGTTTCCTCTGGGCTTCACATTGCCTCCGCTACGGTTGGGGTAGCTTGGGCGAGACATTGGGGGTCGGTTGGTTCTTGGTGCATACCCTGCAGACGGGTTGGGACGGTACTTCTGGTGACTGTTGGATCGAGCTTGGTGCATCATAGTATGTTTGCGGTTGTCGTTTGCCTGGTTAATCTTCCCTTCCATCTGAATGGCAGAGTCGACTAGCTCTTCGAGATCCTCGAAGCGGATGTTGACGAGGATAGTCTGCATCTCATCATGCAGTCCGTTCAGTAATCTCTCCTTCTTCTTGGCCTCCGTGTTGATCTCATCAGGTGCATACCTGGCAAGCGACAGGAATCTGTCACGGTACTCCACTATAGTCATTCTGCCTTGCTTCAAATCTCAGAATTCATCCCTCATTCTGGTGACTAGAACCTGCGGCACGTGGGTGCAACTGAACTTGATTTTGAAGGCTTCCCATGTCATCACTTGACCATGGTTCATTGTGCGGATACTGTTCCACCATGCTCTTTCATCTCTTGCCAAATAGTGGGTGGTAAAGAGAACCTTCTCATTGGCATTTACTCTAGATACTTCCAAATTGTTCTCCATCGTCTGCAACCAGTCATCAGCATCTAATGGGTTCTCTAAAGTGCTAAAGATTGGGGGATTGGTATTCTGGAAATTTTTCAACTTGCATCTTTGATGATCCTGATTTCCATGCCCTTGGTTGTTTTGGGCCATCTAGGCTATCTGCTGCAATGTTGCTAAGTTGGCCTGGCGTTCTGCCCTTCTTGCTTCACGGTCTGCAACTAACATCTGCATAATCTGCAGCATTGGGTCTTGCGATGATCTGCTCCCTCCTGGGTTTCCATGAGTCATCTGAAGATTGAGATAGATAAAGGGGTAAGATGGAAAGTTCTAAGGTTCATGGTTTTGGGTTTCAAAGCTAAAACTTTGAGTTTGACTCACGTTTTGAAATTAACTCCATTTCATTCATTCAAACAAGCACACGATACAAACACACACACACCACAACAAGGAAAACAGATGGTTTTAAGAACCATTTTGTAAGCTACGATACAATGGGACCGATACATCTCATGCTACGACAGTGCTCTAGTGCATGTACTCATCATCTATGAATTTGGAGTCCTCATCATTAGTGTAGAAGTCCATGACATCCTCCTCCAGAAAGTCATCATCATTGCTGAGGTAAGAATCCATATCTCCCTAGATGTCTTCACCCTCCTCTTCTTCCTCCTTTGCTGCAAGCTGAGCTTCTTGCTCCTTGATGGTCTTCTCGAGGTCGGCCACCTTCTTGTGAAGATGGGTGATGGTGCGATCCTTCTTTTCACGCTGGAGGTGAAGAGACTGACGGTCCTTGACAAGCAGTGAGAAGGTCTGGGCCTTCTGGGCAGCAATGGCATGGTAGTGGTTGGCAAACTCCCTAGCATTGTCCAACTCCTTCTGGCGATCGTACAGCAGGAAGTCAAGGTTCTCCACTTGACGCTTCAATTCTGGGTGACCTGGCATCTCCATTGGCATTCCCATGAAGTCACGCCTTGCATAGTGCACAAAGCGGGTTCCTTGGATTTGGTTGACACTGAGGGCACATAGACGTGCGAGAGCTTCATGCATTGCCCTGGCAAATCCATCTAGCCAGTTGTTCTCTCTTACGGAGAACTGGATTCTCCTGGACGTTGGTGCTTCTATGCTTCCTCGAAGATATGAAGTGACTAGCCATTGCAAAACTCCTCCTGGGGGTCTAGGAAGTTGAGCTCCAAGAAACTCCGGATGTGGGCGTCCCAATAACTCAGACAGTGAATCTAGATCCCTCTCGAAGATCAGTTGGCCTCCATTGCCCAACTGGTAGAACTTGCTGAACTGAGTCTCCATCTACAAGAATTAAGGATGAGGAAGTTAGTGAAGTGATCAAGTGTGTCAAATTTTAGGTAGTAATGTAAAAATTGGAGGAACATGATTTTTGGAGAAAGAATGAATTCCCAAGGGTAAGAAAGGGAATAGTTTTTCATAAATACTCACTTTGGTTTTCAAATTAAGTTTTTGTTCGGACGTCCATTCTAACTAGGGTCTACTATGGTCAGGATGGCTCTGATACCAACTTGTCAACACCCGAATTTTTAATCCCAGATGCCAGTTATGCCATACACCGCAATCCCAGGATTACCATTTTTGCGAGAGATCACAGTACCTCATCCATTACAAACCATAAATAAGGTCTTACACAAAGAAAGGTTCTCATGATCTAGTCTTAATACAACAAGCAGCGGCATAAATAATAAGCGTAACGGTGGGGTCCATCTTCAGGGTCACAGGCAAAGCTGACGATGGAAGATAGTCCTAGTTATCATAGTCGTCCTGTTGTTTGTCCTCTTGGTAGTATCCTTCATAGTCTGGCCGTAGGAATAGACAGGGACAAAAGCCATGAGTACTCTTTAAGTACTCGCAAACTACCACTAACAAGTAAGATAGTAATAGTGGGAAATGCTAACTCTATGTTTATTTGTAAAGTTAAGTTTGAAACCTAAGCTGAGTTCAGAAACAAACAAAGATAAAATAAAGTTCTAGAATCACTTAAGTTGGGAAGCTAGTGTCATAGTTACAACCCAGTTGTGGTCAAGTCAAGAATCATCATTCATTTCATAAGTCATTTTGAAAATATCTGTTAATGAAATAGTATGGCCACTCCAACTGTCCATAACCGCGGACGCGGCTATTCGAATAGTTTGACACTCTACAGAGGTGGTACACTTTCACCACAAGATTCGATACATCCGTAGGGATAACCCTGAATCATCATACTTAGTATGTAGATAATCAAACATAACCTTTCCTTTACACCCCCTAGTATAAGCACCTCTCCTATGAGCATGGCCTCCCAACCAGGACCATCTATCATCTTGGGCGCTGCATAGGTGGACAACCTTGAGAGGTAGCCTCAACTAAAACCTCTCCCGCGAGGGAACTAATACTAATGCATTTAAATTTCCGGCTAAGCCTTACCAATTAAGGTATTGTGGTTGTACGGTAAAATTGGAATGGTATCGCATCCGAATCCAACCATCAGTTTTTGTAAAAGGTCTAAGTCTCATGCCTCAACATTTTCATCAGCATAAACCATTTGTGATTCTCAACACATGTCAAAACATCTCAATAGAATGACTCATCATTCCAAGGTTTTCACAATTCCTTTTCACCAAGTGTTCCCATCTAAAGTGAATCAAGTTTTGATTTAGCTCTAAGCTACTAAGTTAAGAGTGTTCACTAAGGTGGGATGTTAATCTCAATCTCATGCCATAAAATGAAATCTAAGGTTATCCAGATAGGTCAAGTTTTATACTCTTTATGCTACCTTCAAAACAAATAAAGGACTTTGGTAAAGTAAAGAAAAGTAAATCTTGGAATTAAAACTTGGGGTAGGTAATAGTCAAAGTGGTATAATCAAAGCATGCCTAGTGCATCTTGCTTAGGTTATCTAACTTAATTCTAGCTTGCTAACAATAGCTTTCCTTGGTTGGTGAAGTGGTTGAAGTTTTCTTCTTCCTCCTCTTGGTAGAACTCCTCCTCCTCATAAGCTTAGTCGGTACTATCGTCTATAAATACATACGGAGTACACAATCACCAAACAATACTTAACTAGTCTACATAGCACTCTAAGGCACACATTTGATGATCTATTATCATCACAAGCATCACAAGGTTTTATGAACTAACTTCATCCTTTTTATTGAGAAAAGTAATTTCTACTCATTGAAAATTAACTAAGATTTAATATTCTCCAATTAAAATATGGGATCATGTGGACACATGTCATCACCACATATTCTAACATATGGGAACGTGATTTAAAGGTTGGTTCACATTTAATTAAGTTTAAGTTTAATATTTAATGATTTAAAGTGACTACAAAATGCCTATATAGCATTATTTTGGTACTAGTCCAAAGTCACTGCATGTAAACCTTAATATTAGTACATATTCAAATAGGTCTGGTTAGATGTGATTTTTGAGAGTTGGAATCAACTCAAAAGCTATTATGGTTGATTTTATAAAAAATGCTTGAATGTGCAAAAGCTTCTGTCTTGTTATGTTTACTAGAAGAGATCTCTAACTCTAAATGAATTAAATCCAACGGGCTTGGATAGATCTTTTTAGAAGCTTTTCAAAGAAATTGGAATCACTCAATTTGGTTCAGTAATTCTTCCTGAATTGATTTTTGAACTAAGGGTCATAATCTAGTTTTAGTTAAAAGGGGAAAATCTAAATTTGAATCTACGGGCTAAGGCGAGAACACTAATGGGCCAGCCCAGTCTCACTCCGCGGCACCGAGGATAGCTGACAGGGGGGTCCCACATGTTAGTGGCTCTTTAAACACGAAGCGGTACGGGGCAACATGGACCGTTGGATTAGAAAGAAGATCTACGGCTCGGGCTTGTCATCGACGACGGACAGGTCGCCGGTGAAGTGTAACCCTAGCGGCTTGGTGGGGGTCTGGGGCGGCTTACCAGGGCTCCTGCGAGGGTTGGCAAGGCGGGCAAACGAACAAGTCGAGAACGGCGGTTCTCCTAGTACTGGCGGTATCCCGAGAGATGGCCTTGATCAATGGCTCCCTTCTTCTCCCTCCGCAGCGGACTTCGGCGAAATTCCGGCGCTTCGGACTATGGCTTGCTCCGGTGGGGCTCTGGGAGGTTTCTAAGGTGGAGTGGATGGATTTGGTGTGACGAATTGGTGATGGGGATCTCTCTATTTATAGGCTCGGCAAGGCGGCAGAGAAGCATGGGCAGAGCTCGACGTGGTCGACAGCACAATGAGCTAGAGGTGTGGATGGTGGGCTAGGACCGTGGGCGGTTCCCTGGCGGTCATCAGGGCGGTGCGCGTGCAGTGAAAGGTGGTCGGGATAGGTGAGTGGCGCGGCGTGCACGATGTCTCTGCCGACGGTGAACTTTTTGCGGTGGCCGGCGACTACAGGGCACAGTCGGGGAAAGGGGCATGTCTGGCAGGTTCCTAGGGTGGTGGTGATCATATAGGTGGACAGCGAGTGTGTCAACACCCGGATTTTTAATCCCAGATGCCCGTTATGCCATACCTTGCAATCCCAGGATTACCATTTTTGCGAGACATAACGGATTGGATATCACAGTACATCATCCATTACAAACCATACATAAGGTTTTACACAAATAAGGATCTCAGGATCCAGTCTTTAATACAACAAGCAGCGGAAATAAATGATAGCATAGCGGTGGGGTCCATCTTCAGGGGCACAGTCATTGCTGACGAAGGCAGATAGTCCTAGTTATCATAGCCGTCCTGCTGGCCATCATCTTGATAATCTCCTTCATAGTCTGGCCATGATAATAGCCAGGGACAAAAGCCATGAGTACTCTTTAAGTACTCTCAAACTACTACTAGCAAGACGTGACTTCATGGGAATGCCGATGGAGATGCCAATTCACCCAGAGTTGAGGCGTCAAGTGGAGAACCTTGACTTCTTGCTTCATGACCGACAGCAGGAACTGGACAATGCCAGAGAGTTAGCCAACCAGAACCGTGCAATTGCTGACCAGAAGGCCCAGACTTTCACACTGCTCGTCCAAGATCGCCAGTCTCTTTGTTGCCAGCGTGCAAAGAAGGATCGCACCATCGCCCGTCTTCGCAAGAAGGTGACCGACCTCGAGAAGACCGTCAAGGAGCAGGAAGCTCAGCTTGCCGCCAAGGAAGAAGATGATGAAGGAGAAGACATCCAAGGAGATATGGATTCGTACCTCAGCAACGACGATGATTTTCTGGTAGAGGATGTTGTGGACTTCTACACTGATGATGAAGACTCCGACTTCATCGACGATGAGTAGATGCACTAGAGCACTGTCGTAGCATGAGATGTATCATCTCATTGTATCGTAGTTTGCAGAATGGTTCTTCAAACAAGCTGTTTTCCCCTTTGATTGTTGTGGTGTGTGTTGTATCGTGTGCTTGCTTGCATGAATGAGAATGAAGTTAGTTGAAAAACCTGAGTCTAACTCAAAGTTGTAGCTGTGAAAACCCAAAACCATGAACCTTAGAATTTCCCTCTTACCCCTATATCTATCTCAATCTTCAGATGACTCGTGGAAACCAAGGAGGGAGCAGCTCATCGCAGGACCCAATGCTACAGATCTTGCAGAATCTCATCGCGGACCGTGAAGCAAGCAGGGCCGAGCGTCAAGCCAACTTAGCGATATTGCAGCAGATCGCCCAAATGGCTCTCAACAACCAAGGACATGGAAATCAGGATCACCATGGATCTAAACTCAAAAACTTTCAGAACACCAATCCCCCAATCTTCAACCAATCTGAAAACCCATTAGATGCTGATGACTGGTTACAGACCATGGAAAACAACCTAGAAGTTGCAGGAGTTGATGAGAATGAGAAAGTTCTCTTCGCCACTCACTATCTGGCGGGAGATGCAAGAGCTTGGTGGAATAGCGTCCGCAACATGAACCATGGCCAGGTGATGACCTAGGAAGCATTCAAGGTCAAGTTCAGCCGCACCCACGTGCCGCAAGGTTTTGTCAACAGGATGAGAGATGAATTCCGTGAACTGAAGCAAGGAAGATTGACTGTAGTAGAGTACCGTGACAAATTCTTGTCACTTGCCAGATATGCACCGGATGAGATCAACACGGAGGCCAAAAAGAAAGAGAGATTCTTAAACGGACTGCATGATGAGATGCAGACTGTCCTCGTCAACATCCGTTTCTAGGATCTCGAAGAGCTAGTCGACTCTGCCATTCAGATGGAAGGGAAGATTAACCAGGAAAACGACAACCGCAAGCGTCGTATGATGCAGCAGTCTGGATCCAGTAGTCACCAGAAGTACCGTCCTAACCCCTCACCAGGATATGCACCAAGGAACAACCGACCCCCAAATTCTCGCCCAAGCTACCCCACCCGTAGCGGAGAAAATGTGAAGCCCGGAGGAAACAATCACAACTCCGGTAACGCCAACAACTTCAACCGTGCCCCTCCCAAGAGAAACAACAACAACACTGCCCCCAGAACTGGTAGCAATGATGTACCTGTTGCAGTCAAGGACAAGTCCTAGATCACTTGTTTCGAGTGTGGAGTGAAGGGTCACTACTCCAATGAGTGTCCCAAGAAGACTGCCGCCAATGCCCCTGTGAATGCCCCAGCTCAGCAGCAGCGTCGTGTTCAACCAGGTAGGAGATTTGCCCCAGGGAACCCGCACAACCGCAACGGTCGTCTCTTCCACATGAACGCAGAAGAAGCCCAAGAAGCACCAGATGTAGTGCTGGGTATGTTTTCTGTCAACTCAGTTTTAGCAAGAGTATTGTTTGATTCTGGAGCATCGCATTCATTTGTCACCGAAGAATTTGTATGCACTAGTAAGATTCACCCAACCAACCTGAAGCATGTCATGATAGTTCAAATCCCTAGTTCAACTACAAAAGTTAGAAAAAATTGCAAAGCTGTACCTATCAGAATACATGGGATAGATTTTTATGCCAACCTAATTGTACTTGGAACCAAAGGTTTGGAAGTAGTACTAGGTATGGACTGGATGTCAAGGCATAAAGGACTGATAGACTATGCTAAGAAAGCCATCACCATGACCAGTAGTTCTGGAATAACAGTAGAGCATATCTCTGAAACCTTACCCCGTCAATTCAAATGCAACAAAAGTGTAGCCCTGCCTACCATTGACCAAGTCAGAGTAGTCTGTGAATACCCCGACGTATTCCCAGATGAATTGCCAGGTATGCCCCCGGATAGGGATATAGAGTTCATTATTGAACTAATCCCCGGAACCGGACCTATAGCCTAGAGACCCTATACCATGAACCCCTCGGAGTTAGTAGAACTGAAGAAGCAGTTGGATGCCATGTTAGCAACTGGCTTGATTCAACCAAGTGCATCGCCATGGAGATCACCGGTGTTATTCGTCGACAATAAAGATGGAGGCAACCGTCTGTGTACAGACTACAGAAAGTTGAATGATGTCACCATCAAGAACAAGTACCCCTTGCCAAAGATAGAGGATCTATTTGATCAGTTGACTAGAGCTCAGGTATTCTCAAAGATTGATCTTAGGACTGGTTATCACCAACTTAAGATTCGTGCAACGGATATTCCGAAGACCGCCTTTACTACTCGCTATGGTTTATACGAGTATACAGTTATGTCTTTTGGATTAACCAATGCCCCTGCTTATTTCATGAATCTCATGAATAAGATCTTTATGAATTTCTTAGATAAGTTTGTAGTTGTGTTTATCAACGACATCCTTATCTACTCCAAGTCATAAGAAGAGCATGAGCAACATCTAAGAATCATCCTAGAAACCCTGAGAGAGCATCAGTTATATGCCAAGTTCAGCAAGTGTGAGTTTTGGCTGAAAGAAGTAGGATTCCTAGGACATATTGTGTCTGCCGGAGGAGTCTCTGTTGATCCCAGCAAGATCAAAGATGTCGAAGAATGGGAAGCTATTTTCATCTACACAACCCTATGGTAGTCAAGTCAAGGTTCATCATTCATTTCAAGTTATTTAGAAAACATCTGACAACGAAACAGTATGGCCATTCCAACTATCCATATATAAGGAGGCCTCCCCAGCAAGCTCTCTTCACACCATTCACATCCCCACCTCTCACTCTCACTCCCCACAGCCATCCGGAGCCGCTCGAGCACCAGGACGCCGGAATTGCAGCCGGAGCCGCCGCCTCAGGAGGAGAAGGGCGTCGTTGATCTAGGCCATCCCAGGAAGCGCCGCTTGTACCAGGAGAACCGCCATCGTCTTCCACTTCGTTCGCCCGCATCGCCGACCTCGCTGGAGCCGCGGTACGCCCCCACTGCACCCTCACCGACCGCGCTAGGGTTAGCTCCCGTCGTGTCCTGTTCCGACGAGGACGATAGCTGTGAGCCGTCGATCTGCCCGCTAATCGCACGGCCACCTTTCATCCATACCCCTTCGGTACCCCCCTGTTCCACTGACGGGTGGGGCCCTCACTTAAGCCAGCCCGCGACGCTGCGCGGAGCGCAGTGGGCCGGCCCATTTTGTTCCCGCGCACGTTTTAAATTCAAATTAGGAATTTTCCTTTTAGTTAGAATATAGTTTCTGTCCAGTGTTTCAAAATTCATTTCTGTGAGTTTGACAAATCCAAATTACATGAAACTAATTTTTTCTGAAAGGTATTGAAATGCTCTATCCAAGCCCGTTGGATTTAATTCATTTAGAGTTATAGATTTCTCCTAATAAAAATAAGAAGACAGAAGCTTTTGGAACTTGAAACATTTTTGTAAAATCAACCAAGTTAGCTTTTGAGTTGATTCCAACTCTCAAAAATCACATTTCAGCATATCTACCCAAATATGTAATAATATTAAGGTTTACAGGCAGTGACTTTGGACTAGTACCAAAATAATGCTATATAGGCATTTCTAGTCACTTTAAATCATTAAATAATAAACTTAAACCAAAGTAATATTGATCCAACCTTTAAATCTCATTCCCACATGTTAGAATATGTGGTGAGGACATGTGTCCACATGATCCCATATTTTGGTGGTGAATATTAAATTTTAGTTAATATTTCAATGAGTAGAAATTACTTTTCCAAAATAAAAAGGTTGAAACTATTGAATTAAAACTTGTGATGCTTGTGATGATAATAGATCATCAATTGTGTGTTTTAGAATTCTACTTAGCCTAGTTAAGTATTGTTTGGTGATTATCTACTCCCTATGTATTTATAGATGCTAGTACTGACCAAGTTTTCGAGGAGGAGGAGTTCTACCAAGAAGAAGAAGAAGAAGAATACTTCAACCACTGCACCAACCAAGGAAAGCTATTAGTGGCAAGCTAACCCTTGAAAATATGCTTTAGTAAGCTATTGTAGCAAGCTAGAATAAAACTAGATAGTTTAGTAAAGATGCCTTAAGCATACTTTGCTCACACCCCCTTAGTTTACACAAAGTTCTTTAATTAATTTTGAAGGTAGCATAAAGAGTATAAAACTTGACCTAATTAGAAACCCTTAGATGTCATTCTATGGCATGAGATTGATCCCACCTTTCCACCTTAGTGAACACTCTTAACCTAGTGTTTTAGAATAGATCAAACTTGAGTCATTTTAGATGGGAGCACTTGGTGAAAATGAGTTATGAAAACCTTGGAATGATGAGTCATTCTATTGAGATGTTTTGACATGTGTTGAGAAACAAAATTGGTTTATGATGATGAAAATGGTGAGGCATGAGCCTTAACCCTTTTTATAAAACCGATGGTTGGATCGGATGCGATACCATTCCAAATTTACCGTACAACCACATTACCTGAATTGGGTAAGGCTTAGCTGGAAATTTATATGCATTAGTACTAGTTCCCTCATGGGAGAGGTTTGAGCTGAGGCTACCTCTCATTGTTGTCCACCTATGCAGTGCCCAAGATGACTGATGGTCATGGTTGGGAGGCCATGCTCATAGGAGAGGTGCTTGTACTAGGGTGTGTATAGGGAAGGTTATGTTTGATTATCTGCATACTAAGTATGATGATTCATGGTTATGCCTGACAGATGTATCGAATCTTGTGGAGAAAGTGTACCACCTCTGTAGAGTGTCAAACTATTCGAATAGCCGTGTCCGCGGTTATGGACAGTTGGAATGGCCATACTGTTTCGTTGTTAGATGTTTTCTAAATAACTTGAAATGAATGATGAACCTTGACTTGACTACCACAGGGTTGTGTAGATGAAAATAGCTTCCCAACTTAAGTGATTCTAGACTTTTATTTTATCTTTTCTTGCTTCAGAACTCAGCTTAGGTTTCAAACTTAACTTGATAGTTATTCTTTCAATTCAGTACTTTAACTTAGAATCATAACCCTTGCTAGTAGTAGTTTGCGAGTACTTAAAGAGTACTCATGACTTTTGTCCCTGGCTATTATCATGGCCAGACTATGGAGATTATCAAGATGATGGTCAGCAGGACGGCTATGATAACTAGGACTATCTGCCTTCGTCAGCATTGCCTGTGCCCCTGAAGATGGACCCCACCGCTACGCTATCGTTTATTTCCGCTGCTTGTTGTATTAAAGACTGAATCTTGAGATCCTTATTTGTGTAAAACCTTATGTATGGTTTGTAATGGATGATGTACTGTGATATCCAATCCGTTATGTCTCGCAACAATGGTAATCCTGGGATTGCGAGGTATGGCATAACGGGCATCTGGGATTAAAAATCCGGGTGTTGACAGAGTGCTAGGCCGGGTATGGCTGAGCGGGGACCGTGCGCACTCTACGGGCAGCGTCGGCATGGCAGACAGGCTCCATGCGCGGCGGTTCCTGGCTGCTCCTCGCTCTACCTTTGGGCTAGGGTTGGCCTGGCGGTGGAGGTGGACCACGAGCGACGTGCTGGACATGGTGGGCGAGGCTCGCGGCTGCTGTGGCGTGTTGTCGCCGGTGAGGTGCTCGCTTTGGGCTCGGCATTGATGTCCATGACCATTTGGTCGGGGCATAGTGCTTGGCCGGGGTAGCAAAGGGTAGGGGTGCACTGGGTGGCTCTGGTTGCAAAATGGGAGACCACATTGGTCCAAACACTACTCACAATAGTGTTTGTGATTTTTCCAGATTTTTGCACACAAGGTGTTTGACAAAATGGCCGAAAGAATTTAAGTTCTAAATTTTGAGATGATTTTTGGTGGAGTTGTAGATCACATGCTTGAGCATCTCTGGTTTCTTGGGAATTGAAAATGGAGTTCATTTGAGTGGTTTTTTTGAATAAGTGTGATCTTGATACCTACACTAGATTCAATTTTCAAATGTTAGTTAAAATTAGGGTTTGAAAGATTTTGGGATGAAACAAAGTGGGCCTTGGTACATCCCTACTTGTACTAGCAAGGGGTGCAAAGGTCCATAATTGTTTCTGTTAAGATTTGAGTTCTAGGAATAGCCAAAGTAGGCATGGTGATTAAAATGGCACAAATGACCATTTGTTTATTTTATTCCTTTTGATTTGTTTTTCTTTGCGATTTGTGTGGGAATGATCTAGATGATGTTTAATTCAGCCTAGAATCATTTTACAATCAATGGATCACTCAAACATGGGAATTCAAAACAACTTCTATTTTAAATGCACACATATGAATGCTTAATCATTTTTAAATGGAAAAGTTTTTGTTAACCGTAAATTAGGTAGATTTGATCTTAATAACCCTGGATTAAGTTTTGGGATGTTACATTCCTGATGCTAGGCAAACTGCCAAAGCCGAACTTCCTAATGCCCTGGAGCTCGGTAGAGCTGCATTTCATTTTCCCCTGCTGGTGAGTGATGATGTATTAGTGACCAAATATGCAGTTCCCAATGCCCGACAAGTAGCTAAACCTTTAGTTCATGTTGCCCACCAAGTGGCAAAGGCTGCAGTTCCTGATGCCGGCCAAGCTACAGTTCCTAATGGCAACCTGATGGCCAAATCTGTAGTTCCCGATGCCCGGCAAGTATTTAAACCTTAGGTTCCTGATGCACACCAAGTGGCCAAATCTGTAGTTCCTGATGCCGGGCAAGTGGATAAAGATGCAGTTCCTGATGCTAGCCAAGGGGCTAAAGCTGTAGTTCCTGATGCCGGCCAAGTGGCTAAAGCCGCAGTTCCTAATGCCCACCAAGGCGAGAAGCCAGCAGTCATCAATCTACCACCTACCCAAGCAAAGAAGGAAGTAACCCAAGGCAAGCAACCAACTGCCCAAGGCGAGCTGGCAGCTGTCCAACATGAGCAGCACTCTGCCCAAGGAGAGTTGTCCACTCCCTCCGACCTGCTGGTATGCCGTCCACCACCTCCCCAAAGCCATCAGCTACGTACCCAATGTGTGGAACCTCAACCCACACCCTTCCGTTCTCTGGCACATCCTACAGCCAACCTGCCACCTCCACAAATCAAGAAGCCACCTTCCCATGTGATGAAGTATGCATCCTTCTGCCCATGGGTATCCCCCAAAGGTGACTTGCCACCTCTCAAAATCTAGAAGCCACCTCCCAGTTGTCTGCGGGCACCTCGCCGAAGCGACCATGCACTGTCCCAAACCGATGGGTTAGGTACCCAAGGTGCTACGTCAGCTACCCAACATCTATGTTCAGCTGCCGACGGCGAGGACTCTCGTACCCAATTTGAGGGTCAGTGGTCAGCCTACCCAATATGGTGAGTCAGCTACTGAATATGGGGAATCTAATCCTAGTCATGAAGTAACGCACCAAGACTAGAGTGACTGGTCTCAACGTGGTAATACGTAAAACCGACTACTTGCTATACAATAATCTATTTAATCCCATCATATTACTATGGAACACTAAATCATCACATTGTATTCCTATAGATTATGATGTCTACCAGATGTCTCAAGACTTTGATGCACCTTATTCTGAATACACCAAAATGCAGAATTCTGAAGACATAGTTCTGCAGAATGGTCAAGCTCTGGTGGTGAGGGGGGAAACATGGGAAGAGGCTTGACAAGTTATCCAAAGGAGGAAGGATTTCACTTAATGTTCTTCCAGGAAGAACTAGACCGGACGAGCCGGGTGTTGCTACCAGGTTTACCAGTATTTGTTTGGTCACAGTAAGGACTAGCATGCCTATCTCACCCCACTCGAAAGAGTACAAGAAGAGGGTTGATGTCCAATCAGACTTCATAGGCAAAGTTTTTGTATGTTCTATGACTTAGTTGTCCTTTACCTTTCCATTTATGTGTTCATGCAAGTGCTGATGCTCCATGTTTTATTTCAGCAAAAGTTTTCCATGGACACAAATCACCCTGCCATGCGGAATGCTTGCGCAAATCAGTTTATGAGGCATGCAAGGAATCAACACCATATTCTGAAGAAGAAGTATTTTGATCCCTACCCTCTCAACCAAGTAATAAGGAAATGTCCTGATGAAGTGAAACACATGACCGACGAGCAGCGGTGCAAGCTTGTTGATACTTGGTCTGACCCCAGGAAATAGGTTACTTTTCATTTACTATTATACTGTTACTGTCTATGTTTGAATAATTTTATTGGAACTGCCTCTTATATTGTATGGTTTCTGCTTGTGTAGAGTACTTGTGTAAAAAACAAGGTAAACAAGAGAAAAGTCTTGTACCCTGCTACCACAGGTTGTTGTAGCTATGAGGATGTGTGCAAATGTGAGGACGATGCCTTCGAACTCTTCAAAAGGACGCATTGCAAACCGAAAATGGCTTCACTCAGAATGTGAAGGAAGCAATTGTAAGTCCTCTTGAATACTTTTCATCTTCGTAAAATTCAATTTTATCTTCATCTCTCAATTGTATAAGATATGATTGTAGTTTGCTTGCTATTTTTCTAATGTTCGCTTCTATTCCTATTACTGTAGGAAATCATGGAAAAGAAGATGGATCGAGATGTCTAGGGGAAGAACCACTTTCTTCCACCGAGGCTATGCACTTTGCACTCTCGTTGGACAGCAGAAAGCCAATGTTCCTGAAGCACTAACCTCCATCCAAGTACATCATGACGAAGAAGGTCTGGCCTTGAAGGGAAACTTTTGGCTAAGAGAGCAGGGAGTGACAAACTGCGTTGTACCATAGAGGAATTGCAGAGAGCGAAAGAAGCTGCCGAGGTAGAGAGGCTGCGGTATGCTAAAGCCATGATATAAATGCACAAGAAGCAAGAAGAGATGCAGGATAAACAAAACCATACAAATGACTTACTTTAGCAAGTGTTGTCTCAGATGACTCAGCAGAAACAGTACCAGCAACAGTACCTTTAGCTATCGCAAGGTAATTGAACTTGTGGTTGACACTTGTGAGTTCTTGATGTAGGAAAGTTAACTGGTGTGGAAACTTGTGAGTCTTTTGGGCAAGGAAACTTGTGAGGCTTTTGGCTCATAAACTATTGTGGAAACTTTTTGGTTGTGGAAGCTTGTGAGGCTTTTGGCACAGAAACTGCTATGGAAATTTATGTGGAAACTTGTCCTGATATTTGATGCATGTTGTGTGAAATGGGTCATAAAAGATTAGGGATAGTTGAAATTTACATGCACAAATGGCCCCCTGATGGTGATGCTACCACGCATCCGCGACGGAAACGAAATCGTCTCAGTTGTTCTTGACGAAACATTTTTGTCATAGGTAAACGCTGACATGGACGCCTTTCATTGGCCAACAATCTTGATGAAACAGAAACGTCATGGCCAATGATGGCGTCATCACACAGAATTCATCATCGGAAGGTGATACATGTCCCATTTTTATTTGTCAACGTGTCATTCAGTGGCTTGCCCACGTGGCCTCGTCCGATTGGTGCAAGCTTGTCTGTGCCAACCGTCCATGTGTCAGCATGGCATTGAAAAGTGGTGACAAACAAAATTCGCCATGGCCCTTGTGACATCATAAACAGGATGGATGGCGTCATGAACGGGTTGGATGACTTCACGGATATGGAGATAGCAGAATCAGGCCATGACAGAAAAAATGTCAGGCAGTCGATGACATCGTAGACGGTGAACATGACATCAGCAAACATCATTGACGACCACACGTGCTGCCTTCTGGCATGTGGCCGCAGTCGTGAAGAAATAAAAACGTCATGAACAATCGGGCCTAGGCTAGGCCGGTCTAGTTCGTTGCGATAAAATTACAGGAACGTCGTGATCGGGCATGATGTTTTCAGACAGAGAAAACGTCACGGATGGACGTGAGGTCCATGACCTATTTTTTCATCATAGAATTCATCGCGGATGGACATCTACGATGTTTTGACCCTCATCCATGATGATATTATATCGTCATGAACCATCCAAATTCTTGTAGTGTCCACCCTAATCCAACAGCCCCTTCTCACCGATACCCCTTCGCGCCTCGCTGCGGCCCGACGATTTGAACTCTGCTTCTCCCACTCGCTGAGGCGCCGCATGGTCCGGCCCATCCCCTAGGTGGATAGCTCCTGGTCAACATCGGCCCATCTGGTAAAAATTCTTTCCCTTTATTTTTCTGTTTCCTCTTCAGCTAGCCCTTGTTATATTTTATTTCCAAATAAAAATGGAAAAGACATTCAAATGGCCATATTAATTTTTTACCATGTATAAACCTAAATTCCTCAACATGTAGACTAGAAAATAAAGCAAATAATAAAGGTATCTCCCCTGGCATTTATTCTCAACAAAGGTGTCATTTTTACCATATAATTGTTTCAAAAAGTTATATAACTCCAAATGACTTGAGACAAGTTTGTGTTACAAGGTATCCTTTCTACCTTGCACATACCCTTGGCCCTATGCCAAAACTCCATGTATACCTACTGTAACAAAAATTGCAAAAACAATTCATTTTTTCCTTTAGAAAATTACATAGGACAAACTATAACATGGTTTGAGTTGTTTCCAACTCTCAATGATGTGGTATTTCAAGACCTAACAAACTCTAGGAGAACACTATTTATTGAGACTCTGTTGATTTGTGATGAATTAAACCTCTCTACCTAGGATTAATTCAGTAGATAAATCATTATATGAGTTTTACAATCCAAAAATAGTAAATCCAATTTCTTCTGGAAGGTATTTGTAATACCTATCCATTGACCCGTGTATCATACCTTTTGGACATGTAGAATAAATCTGACTACAAAACTGACATTGGGATTTTCCCAATGGCATTCTGTTAATTATTTTGAGGTGATTCCAACTCTCAACAATCACAAACTCAAATATATAAAAAACACTCTAAGGACAAATTTATTTGAGATCCATATCTTTTCTGGTGAATTAATCACATAAACTAGGGTTTATTCCATTAGAAAATTGATAACTAATTAAAGAAAAGTGCAAAAATAGTGAAACCACTATTTGTGGACTTGTTTTGTCAATATCTATTTGATGATATCATTTTCTATATTGATATCATATAGACTCAATCCCTAGTTCAAAACCCCCTCATTAGGTGGTATTTGACATTTAAATCATAAAATAATCTCCACCAAGTCAACTAAGTAAGTCCTATTGCTATAAGCTCAATCTACCAAAACCTACTGAAGTTAGTAACATGTTGAATGTTTGTTTGTTGTATGGTATTGGTGACTATATGCCTTGTCTTAATTTTTTCCTTTATTTGCTTGCATGCGATCCATAATGACAATAGATGCGATTATATTAGAGACCAAAAGAAGATGGTTATTATTGATTATTTTGGTATTCTAAGAAGAAGTCCAGGGCCACATCGCCATATTGCTGATCTCAGGCAACCCACCTTCTTGCTCACAAGGCTTGACGTACTGTTTTCCTTATGCATGTTTTACCTACTGTCTATGAAAATTACATTGTTCTATTATGATGATCTTTATCTAGTAGTGGCTTGGCTCCTACAAATTACTACTCTTGGGTACTACTAAGTACAACCCCCTTGATGTCACCTACTTTCCCCTATTATGGTAGATGGTGTATAACACCATACCCCTTTGGAGACCCCTTTTAGCCGAAGCAAAACTATAGGATGGGAACACCCCGAAAAAGTTTTACAAAAATGTTTTACTACAAAACCTTGGCGACGTTCGACCTACCAAGAGAGAGATTTGAGAAAAGAAAAAGGTTTTGTTTTACAAATGATGCTGAAGAAGAGGAGGAGAAAATGTTTACGAAAGCGCATCCGTTTCTTTACATCTTAGCTATACCAACTCAACCCGTGCAACCACATTACTGCGGAATGAGACGCAGCCGAACCCTAGTTTGTTTTCCTTAGCATGGGCTACTCCATAATGCATAGAAAGGGGTTTGAGACCATCGAAGCCGGTTCCTCTCCACTTAGAGGATCGTCGTACCCGGAGGGTTCTATTATCTTTATGGAGGTCGGCTGAAGCTATGGAGCTCCTGTGGACGGTATGGTTTATGGGAGTACGTAAGGGGAAATGATTTAGGAAGTGAGGTAGGGAGATTCAGACTCGAGGAGTCGAGTACACGTCCTAGGAGAACTAAGCACCATAGGTAAAGTTCCCATACTAGGGACAACAAATGAAAGGTTTTGATTGATTATCCAGACCCCCGTACACTCGGTGTTACGTGCCATGGTGTTATCATGGTGGATAAAGTGTAAAACCTCTACAGAGTGTAAAATCTATTCGAATAGCTGTGTCCACGGTTATGGACGGCTGGACAAACTCCTGTAAAGTGGTGCTGGTTTTGTTTTCAAAAAGGATTTTGGAAAAGCAAAGGCTTTGGAAATGTTTTGACCATGAGATGGTCAGAAAGGAAGGAAAGGAGTTTTTTCATGAGATGACCGGAGGAAAGAAACAAATGGGTGACACAGTCCTAGTGTTTTCCAAAACTTTTCAAAAAGGTTTCCAAAATGTTTTACAAAAGTTTTCAACAAAAGATATGTAGATGCTATATCTACAAGACAAACTATTTCAGAAAAGAACCTCTCGTGGAGCCCTCCTACTACCATAGTGTAACATCCCAAAACTTCTAATCAAGATTATCAAGTTCTAATCACCCAATTTATGGTTAACAAAAACTTTTATTAAGAAAATGAATTTGAATGCATGTGTGTTTGCATTAGTGTAGCATTGAGTGTATATGCCATGCTTGATTGTTCTAAATGTTGTGAAATTGTTTAAAGGTGAATGCTATATCATCTAGACCATTTACAAACAAAATCCAAAGAGAAAGAAATCAAATATGAATAAATAAAGCAAATGGTCATTTTGACCAAAATCAACCACTAGGCCGCTTTAGGTGTTCCTAGAAGAAGATTTCTAACAGAAACATTTCTACTTCTTTTCACCCCTTGCTAGACCAAGTAAAAGTGTATCAAGGCCCACTTTACAAACTTACAAAAACATCTTGCAACTAAATTTAATGGATAGTTGAAAATGGAATCTATTTCATATGTAAAGATCACACTTTTTCAAAAACATACCAAATCAATTCCCCTTGACCCCTCCAAGCAAACCTAGTCTCTCAAGCTTAATTCAAGATCACTCAAAAAATTTGAATCAAAAATTCAAAAGTAAAACTCATGCGGCCATTAACACAAACACCTGAGCTACACAGATAAACCTCTAGCCTAACTTCACTGTTTGCCACAGTAATTCTTGACCAAATGGTCCCCTCTTTATTCCTCTGTCTCGTCTAAGTCTAACCCAGCCCTAGACAGGCTCCCCCCTTCACCATTTGCACAGTGGAGCGCCGCCCGAAATTGGTCATCGCCGGCCGACTGCCCCGCGCCCATCCAGGATGTCCAGAAGCTACGCCGCACTCTACCGCCACCTCCTGTCCAGGCCACGACCCTAGCTGAGCCATGTACCACCCTAGCTACACCGTGCACCACCTCTCTGCGCCATGTCCAGAGCGCGCTAGTGCGCCGTGCCTGACCAGCTTGCCCAGCTCGCGTCTTGCCCTCACCGCGCACACGCAGCCCCGCCATGATCATGCCAACCCGGCAGGCACCCCCGTTCGCCGCCGCGCGACCCATAGCTACCGCCGCAAACACTTCTAGCATCGTGCGGAGCATCCTACGCTCCTGACCGAACCACGCCGCCCCACGCCACGCCATTAAGACCATAAGAACTGCCAGGAGACACCGCACCGTCCTACACCCTCGCCCATGTCGTTAGCCGCCTATAGCGACGCCACCGTCGAGCTCACCTCCGCACTGCTCGGTCCCCTCGCCGTGCTATAAAAGGAGGCCACCCCCGCCTCCATTATTCACACTACCCCATTCCCCACTCCTCACTGACCTCCCCCACTTCTCCCTAGAGCAAGGCGAGCACCACCGTCTCATAATTTCACCGGAGTCCGCCGCTGCTGGAGGAGAAGGGTGCCATCAATTCCGACCACCCCAAGCCCTGTCGTGGCCGCGCCTTGCCTCCTCGTCGTCTACCAGGTCAATTTCCCCCGTCGACGACCCTAGCTGGAGCCCAGGGGTGCCCCGCGAGACTCCGCCGCCGTGCTAGGTCATTTTCCTCGCCGGAGCTATTCGTCATTGACGACGACCCTCAGCCATCGATCTTACTTCTAATCGTAGGGCTCAGGTTAAATGATACCACCTTCACGTAGTTAGTCTCACTGATGAGTGGACCCCCTCTGTCAGTCACGCGTTGCGCTGTGCTGTGCAGTTGTGTCGGCCTGTTTAGCTTTCCCGACAGCCTAGGGAATTCAAATATGGATTTTTCAATTTAGTTGAAATCCTATTCTGTCCCTAGATTCAAAAATCAATTCAGAGAGTTTCACTTAACCAAATAGCATGATTCCAATTTTGTTAGAAACGTAATTAAATTATCTATCCAAGCCCGTTGGATTTAAATCATTTGGGTTAGAGATAATATTTAGCAAAAATAATAATACAGAGACTTTTGCAACTTCAAACATTTTTTAAAAATCAACCATAATAGCGTTTGAGTTGATTCCAACTCTCAAAAATCACATTTGACAGTATCTATCTGAATATGTAAAAATATTTAGGTTTGCATGCAATGACATTTGACTAGTACCAAAAGAATTCTATTAGGGCATTTCTAGTCACTTTAAATCTATTAAATAATATTCTTAAACTTTATAAATTATGACCAACCCTTATTTGGAGAATATTAACTCTTAATTAATTTAGGTTTGCATGCAATGACATTTGACTAGTACCAAAAGAATTCTATTAGGGCATTTCTAGTCACTTTAAATCTATTAAATAATATTCTTAAACTTTATAAATTATGACCAACCCTTATTTGGAGAATATTAACTCTTAATAAATATATGTGGTGATGACATGTGTCCACATGATCCCATATTTTATTTGGAGAATATTAACTCTTAATTAATTTCAATGAGTAGAAATTACTTTTCTCAGATAAACTAAATAAAACTAGTTCGTTAATTCATGTGATGATTGTGATGATACTAGATCATCAAGTGTGAGCCTTAGTGTGCTAAATAGACTAGTTAAGTATTGTTTGGCGATTGTGTACCACGTATTCATTTATAGACGATAGTACCGACCAAGGATACGAGGAGTAGGAGTTCTACCCAAAAGAACAGGAGGAAACCTTCAATAACTTCACCAATCAAGGCAAGCTAGAACTAAGATAGTTAACACTTTCCCCCTTGATAACTTAAGCAAATTCATTACGCATGCTTTGGTTATATACTTTTGATTATACCAATCCTAAGTTTTACTTGCAAGCTTTACTCTTTACTTTACCAAAGTTCTTACTTTTAGTTAATGCTTTGTAAGGATTTTGGAAAGAAGTATAGATAGCATAAAGAGTATAAAACTAGGCT